>CM074511.1:11100667-21100667 GCA_037379345.1 Perna viridis
TTTATATTTTTGAGAAAGTACACATATTCTTAAGGCATTTTCACTGAGTATTAATTGAAAAATATAGCTGTAGATATATGTATTGACATGAATTTGGGCTGCATTGGTAAATTGTAATGAGGAAAATTAGGTTCTATTTTACAGTTTTTATTATAACAATGCAAGTAGCAATTAATCTTTTGGGAGAATGATTATCTTGTATATTTGGGTGTTGTAAGATCTATTTTGGCAGATTTATTTTGGACTTGACTTGATTATGAATAGGAATAGTGTTTCGGTGATTTTGGTGTTACCCTCATCAATGTAGAAAATTTAATGAAATGCTTGATTTGGTTGGAACTCTAGAAGAAACATGTCATTGCGCAAATGTGCGAATTGTTCATATTTAGGGATGAAAATATTTTCTTTTTAGATGCGCATAGTAAGTATGACTTGTATAAAATACACTGCTTAGGGAAGGATTCGCTTATTTGTTGTTGTTTGTATGTTCCTGTTTCTCACTAATATAACAACTTCACTTCAGACATCACATTTCTGCATATGCAGTACTGGAGGTTGTATTTTAATTTATTTAGCTTACTGTAGAAAATTTGTTTCATTAGTTACTATCATCTTAAATGTTTTGTTATGATAATATTTATACATTTACGTTTAGTTTGAACATATTTAAAAACAATTTGGTTATCATAAATCGTCTGTCTGTAGTTAGATATGTAAATATGTCTACTAATACTTAATTAATGCATTAGCTTAACCAAGTATAGTCAAAATTATGCTGTCTATAGATGTTTTACAAGAATGCATATTACCTTTTGATTAAGGGTCATACATAAATTACGTTGTCTAAATTTGATGTGATACAGGATAATATAGAAACAATATAACATTAGAATATATAAATAGAAAATAAAGAAAAACAAAGTCAAGTTTTGTTAACAGACAAATTGAAAGAGTATCAAGACAAAAGAATAAATTATATTTTTATATCTATTGGTTAATACAGAATGTGTTTCCGATCCTGCTGATATACTGTTTCTACTGGATGCAAGTGGAAGTATTCAAGCAAGTAATTTTCAACTAGAACTGCAATTTATTGCTGAATTCGCTAAACATTATGTGATAAGTCCGACAAATGTACAGATTGGCGTCATGACATTTACTACTACGGTTTATGACCATTTTGCTATGAATGCTTACCATGATATAAATACTCTCACGAAGGCTATCATGTCAGTCCCATACACATCTGGAGGAACAAGGACAGATATAGCGTTAGAGTATGTTATTAAAAATGGCTTTACTCTATCGAAAGGAGACCGTAGCTCAGCACCTAACTTTCTTATTGTGATATCAGATGGTCACTCGAATAAGCCTGCATTAACACAAATGGCTGCACGCCATCTCCATACTGCTCACATCAATACATTTGCTGTAGGAGTTGGCAGTGTTAACCTTGTAGAGTTTACCTATATAGCTTCTAGTAGCACAAACCATGTAATGACTGTTCGAAACCATCTGGAATTACGACTGCCTTTAAAACAAATTCGCTGTCGTAAGTAATATAAAATATGTTTAAGTTTGTCAAAAAACTGAAAATGTTTTTCAACCGTCAAGAGTTTTTCGAGCTGTATATGTATATGAAGAAAATACATAGCTATATGCACCTGAATGCATAAAAAATTAAATTAAAAAAGTGCCAGTTTGTTTATTAGATATGTTCATCAATGTAAGATTATGGTGAGGAGATAATGCTTGTTAATACAATCCACCCAAAATAGATGCAGTAGGTCGTAGGTCATGTATGTAATTATTTTTTGTTAACATTGTTTTTATTCATAAATAAAATCTTTGTTGTCTGTGTGTGTATGTATGTATGTGCATGTATATTCGTGTTCACATAGTGAAAATTTAAAGTGACAGAGTGAAAACTATATTGTTGTATCGATTTTAAAAAGATTATTTAGAAGGTACAATTTAGTTTGATATACCATCAGAACAATGCATTTGTCCCTACTAGTTGTAATAAACATGATATGTGATCGTGTCATAAACATTTTGTTATTTGAATAAGCTGATAAATTACTTTTTTCCTGGAAACTTGAAATCGTGTTATTTACTTGCTCATCGATACACTCTTCATGTAATAAATTTGATAAAGGTTTTATCCCGCAATGTCATTATAAAGATAGATTTAGATACCGCTATAACCTTGGTTCCCTTTATTACTCTCTTAAACACCTTTTTTGTTTTCCTCTGTATTAAGATAATATTTTTCAATTGTGAACAAATATAATATCATGATGTGTCCCTCTGTTAACTGTACAAGTTCACCTTAAAGGAGCACTAGAATTCGTTTGTGCTTCTTTTAGAATTAAATTACCTGTATATTATCATTAGCAGATTTAAACTGTAGAAGTTCATATATAAGCATTATATACAAAATGTTCAAAACGATTTTAAATGCTTTTAAAGGCTGACAACACCCCCTCAATTTCTATGACATATCAAGCAATTGTTTGTCTTGTTTATTGTACAATTTATGACCATTTACAATAATAACAATATGAAACATACACCGCAACTGATCATATCATACTGTAAATTTTGTACCTACAGTATTCTTTCTGTGATCTGACCACAATGGATGTGCACGACAACAATATTTCGATAGAGCTTAAAATAAGCTTTCTGAAGGCATATAATTTTTGCATTGATATATTAAATTCTAAACTTCGATAGCCTGCTATCGTACCACTAATTTTGCAATGCTTCATTTTTTTGCAGCTGCATACCAGAATCAAATTGGAGGTAATTTAAATGTACAAATATTGACAATGACTGAATCAAAATATTTCTTAGGAATGTCCACCGTTTTCCCATTGAACGATGCTTTAATTTATCGTTCAACATATTTTTCCTTTGACAATGACAACAACTAAAACTAATTAATTAAACATTGATATATTTTTTTTGTTTTCTTGAAAACTTATTTCAAAGACACATTTTGAATATTCAAAAAATAGTCTTTTTCTTGATAATAATCGAGGGGTATTAAATCTATGAAAGATGTTCAAGTATGATATAGCTTGTTTCTGCAGTTACCTCAGGAACTTGTAAGTATATTCATACATACAAACATCATCTATTTTCTTTTTTTGCATAGTTGAAGTATAGTTCACAGAAGAGGATCCAGGATTTTAGTTCGGGGGGGGGGAGCGTTAATTGAATTAAATGCCATGCAAAGCAAGGCAAAACATATTATGGGGTGAAACTTGTGAATTTTTTTTACCGATTTAGGGGGGGGGGTACGCCCGGCACGCCAGTCCTTGGATCTGCGCCTGGTTCAGTGTATCAATAATCGATGAAACGAAATTATGGAAACAAATTTTCTCGACGAATTGTATAGCAATGTCGTGTACAGAAATATGATATATCTACTAATAAAAACAAGAACTATTTACTTTTGTCTGAGAATTGTGCGTGCTCGTCCTGGTGTTGAAATGAACCAATCCAGTGACAGAATTCTTTTCTTCAAACAATTATTGACCTCGAAATAAATAACCATCCACTTCGATTAGCACCTGGCCACGCCATTGAAGAAAATGGAATTTTAAGAAATCAAATGTGTGTAATTCAGACTTAAAGATATAATTCATCTATAAAGCAAAACTTCACTTTTGTTATATAATGTCATTTCTGAAATTAAAAAAAAAATGTGTTACAGCTTCGTGCGCAGATCAACATTTATTTAATTGTAATCCAAGCGTATGT
Source organism: Perna viridis (assembly GCA_037379345.1). NCBI lineage: Eukaryota > Metazoa > Mollusca > Bivalvia > Mytilida > Mytilidae > Perna > Perna viridis. The sequence goes on from CM074511.1 coordinate 11,104,439, forward strand.
AGTACACCGGATGTGGCGAAATATTGTCCCTTGACGTGTGGATCATGTAGTGCAGGTAAAAACCTTTCATGTTTATTTGTATATAATACAGTTTCAGTCTATTTAAATCAAATTAGATTATGTAATAATGGGCTATTGCATATCATTGACAAACATTTCGCCGAAAAGAATGTTGAATTGGACTACCTTAGAAGCCACTTTTAGTAATTTGAATGTCATGTAACCTTTCATTTCACAGTTCAATTACTCGTTTGTTACTGGCACGATCTTTTCTGAATATAACGTAAAACTCCGAATATTTTCAAAATGACTCAAGGAATCGATTCTATTTAATATGAAAAGAAACTGAAATATGAATGCATAAAATGTAAGAAGTAAAGATAACATAAACTAAAATATCTGCAAGTAAGGCAAATCGATTATATGATTATGCGGTTATATCGATATTCAAATCTCAAAAGTCAATAGTTAATGACGAATCAATGTAAAGAAAGACAAAAAATAAACAATATCCAATAAATTGTTGCTACGTTTAAATCTTGATTCAGCGCTTTATGTTTTATTGAAAATTGAAAATCGAATTTGATTTTGGATATTTCAGGAACGCAATCTACATATAATGTGTGCATTTACTTACTGTTATGTTTTTAATATTCAATCAATGATCTTAAATATCCGAATGATAAGTGATAATGTTTGCTGCTTGTAGTATTATAAATTGATGAGGATATTAAAAATAAAAACTTATCAAAGCATCAAGATATCAATTTATTGACATATTTTTAGGACAAATGTTGAAGTAACAGTCTTTATAAGTATCAGACAGATGATACAGCCTTAGTTAAGCATTCTGTTTTTGCACTTTTAAGATGAACTTATACAGATTATATATATAGTTGATACTCTCCAAGAGTTATCGTTCTTTATTTGGTTGCTTTAAGTGGGAGGTAAATGCACTACTCTGTATACGGAAAGGACTATAGTGACATAAGATTTTACCGTTTGTTCAAAGGATATTTTATGCCTTGTATCCATACCTTTGGCAGTGTTTGAATTATATATCGATTGAGGTACTAATTGAACATGTTTTTTTTAATTTTTTTTTTTATAATAATTCAATTTTGATTATGGGTAATTATTACGTAGAATAATACGCAGCGTTGCTAGGAAATCGAAAGATGAACGTCTTACTTCATTATACTGACAACAGACTAATATGAACTAAATTGATTATTAAAAGAGAGGTTGCATACCTGCATTTCTATCAAGTTGACTCTGGTGGTTAAGTATAGTAAATGATTAAAACCAAAACATTAAAAATTGAAGGAATACAATAAGTAAATGTTTAACCTTCCCTCCCACATAATTTACAAAATCATCAATCATTGTTTTTTTTAATATGGAATCAGACTAAAGTACATATTCTTTTTATATTCATTTATATAGCGTCATGCTCAGATACTACACTGTTCAACTGTAATTCTGCTGTTTGTGGAGACCCGGTATTATCATCAAAATGTCCTATGACTTGTGGAAAATGTACTACAGGTAAGTATACGACAAAGGATTCATTGTACATTAAATAAATATTCCTTATATTGCGTAACCAAAGTAATTTTTATGCAGGAACCAAAGTTGTCAGCATATGAATAGGTAACGGAATTTTTTAAACTGTGTTATATCGGAGGTACAAACTAGGGAAACAATGCCACAGTAGATGAAGACTAATTAAACAGCAACATATATTAAAAAAATACTCAAAGAGAAATGAAAAGTGCGAAAACCACTAAAACTAGTCTCTGCTATCAAAATCGGTGAAAGAAGAAAAATAGCTATGATAGATGGCTATCGTTTGCTATGTTGGAACGCCATATCGGTCAGTGAAGTCGAAGTGACGACCTTACCACTTTTGGCTCGACGACCATTATCTATGGACATCAAATCCTTGTTTTACGTAAACTGCTGAGCCCTATCTTGAAAATCGATATACTGATCACAATATCTAACGAAGCGTGTAGGCTGGAATACAAAAATTCGACACGGAATGAGTCTTTTTTTCTGTTTGGATCAGGCGACAACCCTGTGAGGTACATGAATTCATTAACACCATTTTCAGGGTATACAAATATCAGTAAAAAATGATAGTTTTAATTTGTTTTGGTCTTGTGTTGTAGCTTCATGTAAAGACTCAACTCTGTTTAATTGTAACCCTGCAGTATGTTCTGACCCAACTTTAAAATCCAAGTGTCCTCTTACCTGTGGGTCGTGTGGTGAGTATTTTTGAAAGAAATATTGAAGGAAATGATGTTTTCAGATTATCATTTTAATCAAATCATTGAACTTGGTGACCAAGTAATCGTTGAAAAAATTTCTTGATCAAAGAATGAAATTCATATTTTTTTAAGCAACTGTAACTTAACTCATTACACAAGTCGTTTACAAAACACCCGCATTTTAACTTGATTTTTTATATATTTTAGGGACAGGGAAGAAATAGATAAAAAAAACTAATAAAGATGAAAAGGAAATCTTGTAGTTTTCTTCCGCCGGTCATGAGATGTGGTAATTGCAGTGGGTTCGACTCGGTCAGCTTAAGGTCAATTTATATATTACAAGTGTGGACACAGACTGGTATTGCCCAAAAGAAGCAAATTTAGACATACATTTGTTTTGTCTTGAATGTGTTTGCATCGGCGAGAAAGCAAAATATTGTGGGTTTTCGGCAAGAAAGCAAAATATTGTGGGTTTTAACATCAATTGATGCCACATTATACAATATTAATGTTGAAACCAATATGATCACTGCTCCACGACAGCTAATTTATCAATAATGTAATCTACATTACCAACTATTGTGATTATTTTATTGAAGAGTATAAAGCAGGCATTGCTACTCTTAACAAGTTAACAGACATAAATGAATATTACATCAACATATGATTTAGCTCATTCTTATCAGACTTGAAATAATTGTGTTTTTTGTTTGAATAACTGCATCTGCAATGCAAAATATCAAATTTTCGCAACTAAAAGATTCTATGATAGTTTAATTAAATTCCATTTAGTGGCGTAAGAGGAGTAAAATTAAGACATGGGAACCCTTTAGCGTTATAGAAGGAAGGAAGGAAGGAAGGAAGGACGGAAACCTCTATCGCTGTTAATCATCACTGAAATTATGGGTTTGAAGAATTGAGCGTATCTTTTCTACTATACATATAGGAAATGAAATGTAAACTTGATTATTTGGGTTAACTTTTCATAGTTGACGTCCCAATTCTCAGAAACTAAGGTTATATATCATAAGCAAGTTAAAGGCAGAACATTTACATTACAATATTTCTTTCCTGAAGGTTTTCTTGTATGAATGTGTTGAATTTTGTTATGTTATGTTTAGGATTAAACTTGACGTAGGTTAGCTTTCTCAGATTTGTTGTTCTAATTCTGCACTCTCGTTTTTTTTGTTTAATAGAAACCAATAGTGTGGTAACTATCAATTACATGGAAATAAAGAAAAATTCTGTATTGAAGATTTATGAGCCACAATTCTGAAAGGAAGCAGCATATATACAATATTTTATTGAAAGTTACATGCATTAGAACGTTCCTTACATGCCCGTGTAAAAGTTCCAAGCATTGGTGCATTTTCCTGACATTTTTTTATCTTTAAGAGAAAGAACACAGAATAACTTCTTGCAAGCATTAACTTATTTCAAACAACAATTTTCTGTGCATTCCATCAGTATTGGTTCTTCAGACTGCAAAATAAATGACAAAAAATTTTGTAAGATGATTAATTGTTCAATATCAAATGATTGTGTAAGAGTAATCAGGGGAACCAAGTTTTAGTGGTAATCAAAAGAATGTAATCCAGGGACAAAGACCAGACATGGAAAGTAGACATACACAACAAAGAAGATTAAGTAACTAAAATCATACATACAAAGTAACGAAAGCAAATGAGCCAACTCGGACTCTACTAAAAACTGGGAGCACGGACCAGGTGCACGGTAAGGTAAGCGTCCTCTGCTTTTCTAGAAAAACCCGCCGAGTTGCTAAAAAAATTTATTCCGGGGTAGTCGAAAGAGGAAAGGAAAACTGTGACACGTTGAACAAATCAGTTTTTATGGCGCAGATGGATACACTGTAACGACCAAAAACTTCTGTAGTGATGACTTCAATCTTGTAGCCCAATAATCCTATTCCAGAAGCATACTTGTTAGAAGTCTAGTGCGATGCAAAAAGTCAGCATAGTTTCGACAAGCTCTGGCATAACGTATGAGTTGTGATATGAACACTCCATATGCAAGTGTTGAAGGGATATTGCCACCTATGAAAGGAAATTTGACAATTCTGAATGAAAAGCCATCACGTTTGTCGTAAAGTTTGGTCTGTAGTTTTCCCTTGCCGTCGATTTTTAAGTGTAGGTTAAGATTTGAGGGTGACTTCAAAGTGTCTGTAGTATCCTTTATCTCAAGTTCTTAGTAGATAAGATGTATCAAATCTTCGAAATTAGGACTGTTTAAAGATAATACGTCATCTATGTAGCTGAAACTAAGATTAAAGGATCTAGCTAAACGATATTCTTTCTTTCGGATCAGATTAGCTATAAATTCAGCCTTATAAGAGTGAAGGGATTGGTCAGCAAGTAGAGGAGCGCAATATGTTCCCATAGGAATACCGACCTTTTGTTGAAAGAGTAATCAAGAGAACCAAGGTTATAGCGGTAATCAAAAGAATGTAATCCAGGGACAAAGACCAGACATGGAAAACAGACATACACAACAAAGAACATGAAGTAACTAAAATCATACATACAAAGTAACAAAAGCAAATGAGCAACTCGGACTCCACTAAAACCTGGGAGAATGGACCAGGTGCACCGGTAAGGTAAGCGGCGTCTGCTTTTCTAGAAACACCCGCTGAGTTGCTCATAAAAAGTCAAGTCCGGGGTAGACAAACGAGGAAAGGAAAACTATGACCCGTTGAATAAATCAGTTTTCATGGTGCAGATGGATACACCATAACAATCCACGAGTTTATGATGACGACCATAAAACTTCTGTAGCGATGACTTCATTCTTGTAGCAAAATAATCCTGTTCCAGAAGCCTATTTGTTAGAGTTCTAGCGCGATACAAAAAAGTCTGTGTAGTTTCGGCAAGCTCTGGCATAACGTATAGGTTGTGATATGAACACTCCAAACGCAGGTGTCGAAGGGATGTTGCCACAGATGGAAGGAAAGTTGACAATTCTGAATGAAAAGTCATCACGTTTGTCGTAAAGTTTGGTCAATAGTTTTCCTTTACCATCGATTTCTAAGTGTAGGTCAAGATATGAGGCTGACTTCACAGTGTCTATAGTATCCTTTATCTTAAGTTCTTTGGGTAGATGCGATGTATCTAATCCCCGAAATCAGGATTGTTTAAAGATAATACGACATCTATATAGCGGAAACTGAGATTGAAGGATCTAGCCAAACGATATTCTTTCTTTCTGATCAGATCAGCTATAAAGTCAGCCTCATATGAGTGAGGGAATAGGTCAGCAAGTAAAGGAGCACAATATGTTCCCATTGGGATGCCGACCGTCTGTTGAAAAACACGTCCACCACACTGGACAAATGTTGTCGATTAAAATTTCAAACATTTTGTAAACATCTTTTTATGTATATTTGGAAGGTGATTTGGAATTATTTTTTACAAAGTATGAGGAATCTCTATATATTTGCATCTAGGTGTACCATCGAAAAAAAAATTGTCTTGAACTGATAGTCTCCAGGAGATTTTTTTCAGGATCCACATTGAATTACTACCAATACAGGAGTAACAAGTGTTGTGGTAGGACTGCAGACCCTCTTTGACAGCTGTGAGTACAGAAGTTAAAAGTTTTGAAAGAGGTTTGATAGAGGATCAAATTAATCCTATTTCCTACATAATAACACCAAAATGAACTGTCCCGTACTACCATACATCGTGTACTAAGTTACAGCCCTAGATTAAATCCTACGAGGATGAATGACCCGGCCAGCGAAAGCTATATTATTATAGCCTAGCTGGCCGAGTGGTCTAGGGCGCTGGACTTGGTGCTGGCGGTGTTGCCATAGATGTCACAGCGGTACGAGTTCGAGTTTCTCGGAGGGAACGACCAAATATCTGCATAGCAAATTTGACAGTTCTAACATCGTTGGGAATTTTTCAGACATATATATATATTTATTTATTATTACCCTCAATAACATACATATTTATAAAAAAAATCAATGGTATGATATAGAATATAACATGATATTACATTATCAAATATGTCAATGTAACACGTTTTAAAATAAACGAGTGTGACTAAGTTATCAGAAAGAAAATCAAATATATTAGAGTACTAATAAATATTCAAGAAACTTTTCAGAAATTTACAAGACAGAAAGGATTACGAACTATCATATCTCAATGAACATACAGTATAGTTGGAGGTGGTTTAATGTCTTTTTCAAGTGCGATAAGTTACACATGAATCCAGTGGTAACAGATTAAAAAAAATATTCTAATACTATTTGATTATGTACACATTTTACTTGTTTCAACTGCAGTATTCACGGGACATTAACCTTTTTTTCTTTCTCCAATACCCAAATGCTTCAAATATTAACTTTCCTGTTCCACATTTTATCGTCAATAGATTAACTCATTAAATCATTAAATCATAACATTCTTATAGACTTAAAAGTACATTGTTTTATAGATTAATTTATTTAAGGGATGCATCTACTTTTTGAATACTAAATAAACTGTGTTGCGACAGCTTCCACTTGTAAACAACGTACACTGACCAAAACCAGGTTATATAGTAAAATTAGTTCAAAATTAAGAACCATTACATATAATTTAATTTTCAATGAATGACAGTCCAAATATGAGTGCATGTAATTGATTCGTAATCAAAAAGTTATTTTGTTAGGGTTAATTGCGTTAACCAGTCAACGTTAATGACGTCATAGTACCGAACCAGGTTATAAGATTGCACTATACAAATTGGATTGAGGTGCACTGTTTCGTACACAAAACTGACCCGGTCTTATTTTGTATAACTTAAAAAGTGAAACATTTCTATAAATATTAATTGTGGGTAGTAGAGCATTCGTACATAAATAGGTGCATACTTGTGAAAGTAAAGAAAAAAATCAGGTCCTCACCTCTTCCCTTCACCAACTGGCTGTTTTTCAAAAATGCAAAATTTTGCACGAACTTTAAGAATTAAAATCATTAACAAATGGACGAAAATGTACTCTTTTATTTGTTTTTTTACAATGATACCATGCCCGCTTAATTTTTCTGGCAGTTTAAAGTGCCTGATATTTAAAAAAAAAAAAAAAAACAACAAACCTGTTTTTGACAATTAAATTTTGGAAGACACACATTATATATATAAAAATATATATATATATATATATATATATATATATATATATATATATATATATATATATATATATATATATATATATATATATATATTTTGTTATGTAACCATGGCTACAGAATTTCATGACAAAATAGAAAAGAATATGTATTTTTTTTTCATGGCTTTACCTAATGTAAGTTTTTAAAACACCAGTTTATTTAAGGCACTGAAGAAGGTCATTTGTTGACTGAAAATGTTGCCCATTATATAATCCTTGTACAATCCTTTAGACTTTATACATATACTTTTTACAGGAAAAAATGTTGGATTTGCTTGTTTAAGTATCTCGATATACCTTTATTTCAACAAATTGTCATAAAATTATCTGCAGTGACCTATATATAGTGGAACCTAAAAATAACTTTGTTTGCTCAAAACTAGAGCGCCAATCTATCAGAAAGCTCGTTATAAATCAAATCAAATCAAATAGTTTTCAAAGGGCTTTTACTTTAACCTGGTCCCTCCTACAAAAGAAATAGATATATTAAATACAAGCTTTGTACTAGAGTAAAAGGACACCTTGTATTTATAGATGACTGGCATGAATAAATGCTTTATGAGTTTGTATGATATTGAAAGTAAAAGCAACGAGACCACGATTATATCGGGACCAGGAAAGTCATGACAGGATCAAGACAAATACAAACAAAAACAAAAACATAACAAATAAAAAAAATTAACACACACATTAAAGAATGAATATCAGCCCGGACTCCAATAAAGAGTTAGAATATGCTTATCGTTCGAAAGTAGAAAAAGAGTCCCTGCTTTTAAAGAAACACCAGTAGAGTTCCTCGTATGAAGTCAAAACCCGTTTAAGATATTAACTTCGACTTTATGAACAAGCCTTTATTTCATTTTTAATTTGGATGATAAATTTCCATATCTTTATTATACATTTCATAATATGATTATTCATGTTATATCCTTAATCATGTATTGCTTTATTTATGATGAATAATAAAGATGATAATACAATTTGTGCCAATTTCCATCCCCATTCTGTCATGCAATGTCTCCATATATGGAATTTATATTTAAGTATTTAATTCTTATGGACTATGGACATACTTAACCCTAGTTGAAAATTTATGTTGCTTTTCTAAACCCTTTAGTTTACTTTCAATGTACGGTGGGTTATCGGCAATCCTATAGAATTATATGTTTTATTGTGTCTAAGAGTGTAGCATAAATACTATACTCGACGTCAGCTAAGCTAAAACCATAAAAATAATTTTAAAAGGCTTACAAACATGTTTACTGTCACCTACCTGTCTTTAAAATGTTAAATTTATATAATACAATTGAAATTACAAAATAGTTTCTCCCTATGAAGTCAATCATCCAAATCCGTCGAGTATGTAAATATTAATGGCAATATTTACACTGTCAAAGTCAGCCATTATTTTTCCGTTTGGTAGCTAGGGAGATGTTGCTTATTTTATGTGGTTTGCCTAAAGAACAATGATTCCAGCATGAACTGTGGTACCTTCGAACCTCTCGGACGAATTACCTGTTTGTCATCTACGAATTCGATTTTCGGGAAAACTGACGGTTTTCACCGGAGATCTCTCAATAATAATACAAACATTGTTTATAAAAAATAGGTCCAGCAGAAACCAATATGGCGGATTTTTTATAGGTTTTTATATATTCATGTATATATTTCATTTATTCATGTTGTACTTATGAGATTTATATCTTACAGTTATGATTGTGATTTATGTGTGGTGACATGTATTTTTGTTTGTTTTATAACAAAAGCATGTGTCCCCTATGTAATATGGGGTATCGACAATCGTATAGATTGTGCGTTTTATTGTGTTGTCTTTAAGCATTAGTAGATTAGGAGAAGATTGAAGGGTGAAGGTTATTTTTTGATATTTGTCATGAAATCGACATATTATAACTTAACAACGGATTACGACACAAAGTCGGAAACTAAACAACCGGTGACTTAGTTTACGTTTGGTAGACTTGAAATGTCTACTGTATTCTAATAATATTGTCCGAAGTTCTGATTGGAACTTAACGTGTGAACAACTCTGAGGAAATAGTGTCCATCAAAGACGAGATTTCATTGGTTTTGATGATTTGTATTACGCGAAAGTTGTAACTCGTGACCTTCCCGGTCACTGTACGGTAATATTTATTGATAAGAATTGTTAGAATTGGTCTCATTAGAAAGGCTGAAATCGTCAAGAAATGATTTGCAGAATTTGTAAGTTTTTGTTTCATTGTGTTCGATATCAATTTCTATTTTTAGAAAAAAAAATCTGACTGGAAAAACCTTACTGATTTCCATTCATTGTTCTACATAATACGATTTTTTTTATTATGATTACCAGTTGGTTACTGACTAAATAAGTAATCATTCTGTGTAAAATAACTAGTACTTTTCAGAATTGTCTTTTATTGAAAGCTAATTAAACAATAACGAAGATAAAAGAAAGCGACAATTCGCTTGTTTGCTCAAATGAAACAAAGCATTTTGCTTTAAACGAATGTGGATATCAGCCAAGAGTTTCATAATTTATTTCAATATCTTGTGTAGTTTTATAACTATTATATTCCTGCTTCCAGGGTTAATCGCTGTCACTTGTGTATTGCCATTTGACCTAGTAAAAGGTAATCTGTTGAAAGAAGTAAGCTACAATAAAAAATACACCAGACGAACACTTGCCTTAAATCAGGTTGCCTTTAGAACGATGCATTTCTAGAGAAAACTATAACATTTAAACCGTGTTTCAAAGGTGATAATGGGTAAAAGAGGAGTTATTTCCAAGATAACAAAAACTCGTTTAAATGCTCATTCACTAGCACAATAAATTTGTCGGAAAACGCATCATGACATATAGTACTAGTGGTTCAAAAGATTATAATAATACGTTTCAAGACCAGTTACTATACTTTGTCCACAGATGTTCTTCATGCAGAATATGTCAACTTTGGCTCGTTCATTTATTAAGACGTAGTTCATTATATTAGTTAAATGCCAAAGTAGAAATTGTTTTTAAGGAGTGGGACCAGTTTGTCTGGAATGCAAAGGAATTGACAATCCATTAGCTTGTAGTGACATTGTACATTGTGGAGATCACGAGGTAAGCCATTTTTTATTTTGAAATCATTCAGGAATAGAAATTTAAACCATTCCTTCGAAAACAATTTTTTACTATTAGCTCAGGTATTTGGCAGATGGAGTTTTGCTAATCGTCTTTCCTCTTCTATATACAATTTCCGTACCCTGACTTCTTGTTCGACAGTATTTGGATAAATATATAATAATAAATTTTCTAGAATCTTGGAGTCTGAGTTGCTCATTTACTTTTGTTACTTTGTATGTATGATTTTGGTTACTTTATGTTCTTTGTTGTGTATGTCTGTTTTCTATGTCTGGTCTTTGTCCCTGGATTACATTCTTTTGATTACCGCTATAACCTTGGTTCCCTTGATTACTCTTTTAAATGTTTGTGCTGATTTGTCGCTACTGGTCAAGGAGTAGTTCTCGCCAGCAAATAATTCTCGCCAATCCATTTTCCGTTCACCACTGTCAAACAACTTCGTGCCCAAAGTTTAGGAAAAAAAAACGTCCAACAAATTGCTGGTACTTTGTTTTTTAAAATGGGCTATCACACAAACATTTTCATTGAGGAATTTTTTTTTTGGTGATCAGATTGGCGAGATTCGCTCCTGACTGGAAAACAGTGAGCTCTACTCACACTTTTTGGTGGAGTCCGAGTTGCTCATTTGCTTTTGTTACTTTGTATGTATTATTTTAGTTACTTTATGTTCTTTGTAGTGTATGTCTGTTTTGCATGTCTGGTCTTTGTCCCTGGATTACATTATCTTGATTATTTCCAGAACCTTGGTTCCCTTGATTACTCTCTGACAAGTATATCCTACATTTTCTGTAAATATTTGAATATTTGATGTTATTCCACAATAAATATCAATCTTCCTATTTTCATTTGTGTGGAAACTGCGTAACACAGTTCATGGTCTGTCAATTATCTCAATTTGTTATTAAATTTCTTATAAATCGTGACTACCAAATAAAGCTTAGAACAAAATAACGAAATCATAAAAATAGGGAATGAAAATAATTAGTAAATGAACTGTTAAAATCAAGGATAAATCAGGAAAGAATCAATAAGCCTCTCTGACTTGGTAGATGAATTTCACGGTCTGTGTTAAACGCTACTAAAAGATAGTCATCAAACATCTACAACAGCCATATCCTATTATTGTCTGAAACACCATGTTTCTGCCTCGGACTATAAAAAACTGCTTTTAATTGTGATTGATTGCTAATACAACCACTCTGTGCCAGATTTTATGCATTCAATTTGGTTCTTTTGATTCTGAATTTTGTTGTAATCCTGAATGATCTGATTAAAGACTTGTCAGAATGTAAAGCCACGGTAGTACTTTGAGTTTTCGATATAATAAACCTATAATATATGTCCAATGGTAAAGTGGAATTTTCTTTTATCAAGAAGTACGTTCCATGGCTTCTAGCACTTCTTGTTCATATATCTCCTTCACTTCATTTCACGAGTCGTTTTTTTATATGCTAGACTTTTTTTTACCTATTACCAGTTCTTTTTTGCAGCATTAGTTCATAAGTTCAACGGTGAATTTTCCACATTGTTAAGAGCAATATTAAGATTCAGGTATAAGTTAATTTGGTGCTATCTGTATGGCGTCGAAAATTTGTCTTGTTGTGGTTTGTTGATTTTGTCCTTACTGATTTGCTGCATTAAGTTATTTAAGCATGTCATTTTAATTCCAGCAATGCAGTGTTACAAAGTATGTCACGCCAGACGGACATTTGTTCTTTGACGTTGGATGCAAGGACGAAACGGTAATGACGATGCACATGAAAGAGATTTTCGATTTTCTACTGAAGAAAAGAAAAGTTATAGTTGAATTCATCATCATTTTTTTTGGCCTTTTTTTCAGATATTAAAGTATACATTTACCAGTGTTCAGAAAGTATACGTTACTTTTTAGTAATGAAATTTAGAATCGTCATGATATTGATGAAAAATAAGCATAGTTTACAGGTGATCAAATGATCTCTTTAGAAAAAGATTTTTGGTATCATCACAAACTTCAATCTGTTGGAATTCTTTTCTAAATAAGATCAAATACTTGTCAGATTTGTGCGAAATTACTCAGCATTGGTAAACGAGATGGTTCTCATTCAACTAATTCGACGTTAGAAGATGCACAATCATCTAAGAATATCAAAATCTGTGAACACTGCTGTGCCAGCGACCTCTGCAACAAAGATCCCCAATGCGGTTCTCCAAGTAGGTCAACTAGAAATAACTTTATGTTGGTAGAATTAAACACATTACTGAAGGAAAATTCATCGCATCGGTCATTGGGTTCCAAAAAAATCCCAGATTTTCTTTCAATTATCGAGTTTATAATTGAGGAGATCTGGTTAGTTGAAATACGATTTAAGAAAATATTTGAGGAAAGCCTTAATGCAAAGTTTTTTGTATCGCCCTAGAATTCTAACAAATAGGCTTCTGGAGCAGGGTTATGTTGCTACAAGATTGAAGTCATCACTACATCACTATAGAAGTTTTATGGTTGTCATCATTAACTCGTGGATCTTTACGGTGTATCCATCTGCGCTATGAAAACGGATTTGCTCAACGTGTCATAGTTTTCCTTTCCTCTTTCGTCTACCCCGGACTTCACTTTTATGTTGCTCATTCATGCTTTTGTTACTTTGTATGTATGATTTTAATTACTGTATGTTCTTTGTTGTGTATGTCTGTTTTCCATGTCTGGTCTTTGTCCCTGGATTACATTCTTTTGATTACCGCTAGAACCTTGGCTCCCTTGATTATTATTTTATTCTTATTACATCAGCCCATGTATTATTATGGCTCACATAATATGTTAACGGTCGAAGTCATGAGCTAGATAGCTGGATATAAGAAATGACATTTGCAAAATTAATAAATGTTGCTTTTATTTAATGTCCATTTAAAGCTTTTTGTTCGTTTTTTTATTAATACGCGATACAACGCCAGAATTCAACTGACTGTAAGCCCAATCATGTGGTAGTGTGCTTACAGGGATATCGTTCACTTCTCTAGGTGATAGCCGTGATCATGGTTGTCAGTCTTGGTCATTTACACATGGGCAGAAATTATGTTAATTATGTTATTTACATCCTGTAAGACATGAAATTACACTTTCAGTGATTTCAAATTCACATTAAGTATGAAAAGATAATTTGTAAAAATCTGTTGAGCAGACGTTGAAAGATATACACCTTTGTTTTTTAGCGCTGCAACACACTGGAACTCTATTATGTTACCATTGTCAAAAACTGGCAGACCCGGCAAAATGTAACAAGATTATTTCGTGCACACAAAATCAGGTATATTTTTAAAATGTTTTAATAAAAATAAGGGTAGAATAGAACAAAATTACCGAACACTTATCCAATTCACAATCAAATCAAGTCCAAAATACATCTGGCAAAATACATATTACACCATCGGAGCAGCTGGTACCGCAATGTATGCAAAAATTTGTACTTAAAACTCTCATTTTTTCCATACGTTTCTTTGAAAGTTTTTTTTTTTTTTCAAATGAAGCACATCTACATCAATAGACTAATCAAGTAAGATTGGTATACTTTGTGTTCCAGTTTGCATTGAAAATGATTTCTAGAAGAGTTTCCTAAATGAGTATGAATTGAATAATCGTTTGTAATGATATACAGTTATTTTGGTCAAATATTATTATGTGATACTAAAGGTAATGGTAAAACAACTATTGTTTTTTTTATTTTATTACCTGATATTTTCATTTTCATTTTTTATAAACATATTATGTCTGTATATAATCAAAATGGATATAAAATCTTAATAATATATAATGAAAGGAATAATAAGACATATATATGAAATGGTATTTCCCTTATAGTTATGCTCTTATGTAAACAAGCCAAATAGTAATTTGAATCATGGCAATGAGTGGGAGGTTACTTGTATGGAAAAGGCACAGGTTAGTAATATGGTATGTTGTCTTATCGCGTAACTCTGTGATGCACTTTCATTCCGTATTGTCAACTTTACTTGAATCTATGTCAACATCCCTTCTTTATTCTGCTAATGGATTTTTCATATCACAACTCAATCGTTATGAGAGAGCTTGTCGTTAATACGTAAACTTTTGTACCGTGCTAGCCTTCTTACAATTAGACTTCTCTAGTTATTTCATGTTCTTTATTGTGTGTGCTATATTAGTTTTGCTTATACTTCATTTGTTCTATTATTTAATAGATAGAAAATATAAAATATTCACCTTAAATTCACCAACTCAGTTAATTATATCATATTTTAACTACCCTATTTATGAAATCTTGCAGTATTCCATATTTAAATTTACGTAAAACACTTAGGCTTCATTCCTTGCATTGCATATGGTAGAACCTCTCGTTGATGAATTCGGCTTCCTCTTTCGATAGTTTTGGCTTTGAGTACTTCTTGTATACAGCTAGTATTTTGATTATTATCTTCCTACATATTTGATTTTAATGCTGCTGATGAGAGGTTACTCTTTGAAAAACGTGTACAGCATATCGAAATTTACATTATATAATCTGAGTGTTTTAATATATATATATATACACACAATTTCAACCTTAATTTCAATTTCATTTTTATTTAACATTATAGTGTGCCGTACTCCCAATAGGGAATTGTAACCTTGGTTGTTGTAATTCAGATATATGTAACACAGGTTGTAAAACAAAAGGTATGTACGACACCAAGAGCTTATACACAATAGTGCAATATCACAATAAAAAGGTAAATTTACACACAAAAAAAAACGGGGCAAAAAAATCTTTTAATTCAGTTACAGCATTCTTCAATTTGTTTTGTGGTAGACTCTTTATTTGTAAAATATTTAGCTCATGTTCTTTATAAGACCTGCTAACAACCTTGCAATGAAGACTTGGAACATTTACCATGATTCCATCGTTTCTTCGGTGTAGATGCAGCTTATGTCTGTACATAAAATATGGTACTACAGTTTTATTGTTTAATGCAACATTTTTACGAATTGTACTCAATTACATAAATGCCAACCATATTAATATTACAAATATCGGTATGCTGTACACGTGTTTCATGATGTAACCTCTCACTAGCAGCAGTTGAATAAAATATATAGGAAGATCTAAAACTAATTGTATACAAGAAGTACCAAAACTATCGAAATGGAAATTTAATTGATCACCAAAATGGTTTACCATGAACGGTATAAGGAATGCAGCCTGAGTGTTCATTAATTATTCCTTTATTTTATTTTTATATATACATTTTAGGTGGCTTACCTAACAATGGTAGGTAAATCCTGTGTAATGAAAGTATAATAAATGCTGTCCTAAAGCAGGTGACACACCTGTGCGAACGTCTTAGTATCTAATAATCCCAACAACTTTAACGACATAAAAAATAAAAGAAAACAACATAGAAACAAATAAAAAGAAAGCTCATTCTACCTTAGTACTAATTATAAAATATCTACATTCAATGCGATCTTTTCAGTTACCATTCGTTGCTGCCAATGAGCATTTTTTATGTACTCTATATGTGCTCTAGATACAAGGTTTTTTTCCAATTATGACAACAGAATTATATTTCAAATCATATGAATGTGATAATGTAAGATCAGGAATAAATCGGTAAGGATGGTTTTCATTAACAGTTAATAATTACACCACGTTGGCTATTTCACATAGACATCGATGAATCATCAATTGTGTATTATAGTAATTACCACAATTATCATGTCATATATTCCATAAAATGTACCTCTCATCAGTAGCATAAGAACATGATACGTAAAAAGTAAAAATTTCAAACGTAAGTTGTATGTAAGAAGTATTTAAAACCAAAACCGCCAAAGGAGAGTACATTATTTTTTTTTTATTATTTTTTAGCCATTACTAGTCAAAGTAAGTATAAGTAAAAGTTGATGAATACATGCTGATTGTTGATATATCTATATATATATATTTCGAAAGTGATCTAAGTAAGCAGGCGCTGAAGTTGACAAGGAAGTACTATTCGAAAAAAAAAAAAAAAAACAAATCCATTCGAACTGATAACAAATACTAACAAATTGTATATGTTTCTATCATTAGTTAAAGCAGCACTCCAGCTAAGAATCATGCAAAATGTGATTCATGGGTGAAAAGCCTACACATTTTTATTTTTGATATTTAGTTTGACTTGCCATAGTAAACAGGCATTAACATTCAATTTTCACCACTGTGTCGATACCGCTGCTGGTGGATTTTGTCCCTAAGGTTATCATCAGCCAAGTTATACAATTTAAATTGTTGTAACAAGAGGAATGAAAGAAAAACTGGCTCGGACGTCGCCCAGTATAAAAAAAATCCGAACCTGACAACGGACCGGACACACTGTTGTCTTTTAAGGCTATGGTGTCCCCAGATGGGAATCCTATCACGTTCATATCTGGTATGGATAGTGCCACGACAATTCCAACAAAAGTAACCAATCACACGTTCAGTCAGCATACCAACTATTCCAGTACAAAAATTCTGACAATATTAAAGTATTCAAACAATGTTTCATCACTTTAAATGATATACATTTGACTACAACGATGACGAACCACATTGTACTATTTCAAAATGTGGTATTAAGTGGTGTCATAGTTTTCCTCTCCTCTTTCGTCTACCCCGGACTTGACTTTTTATGAGCAGCTCTGCGGGTGTTTCTAGAAAAGCAGAGGACACTTACCTTGCCGGTGCACCTGGTCCATTCTCCAAATTTTCAGTTGAGTCCGAGTTGCTCATTTGCTTTTGTTACTTTTTATGTATTATTTTAATTACTTAATGTTCTTTGTTGTGTTTGTTTTCCATGTTTGGTCCCTGTCCCTGGATTGCTTTCTTTTGATTTCCGGGTGTATCAAATTTTTCAGATTTTGCATGATTTTTACAAAGACACTACTTAAATTCTTAATAGAACTTTAATTAGTAAAGTGATAAGAACAAGGGCGCTTTAAATGAATTACTGTATCATATCATGACTTTTGTATGGGGCGCTTTAAAGGAATCACTGTATCACTTAATGATTTGTAAGGGGTGCTTTAAAGGAATCACTCTATCATTTCATAACTTACAAGGGGCACTTTAAATGAATCACTCTATCATTTCATAACTTGTAACGGACGCTTTAAATGAATTGATGTATCATTTCATGAGTTGTAAGGGGTGCTTTAAAGGAATCACTGTATCATTTAAGAGCTTGTATCACAGGATTCTCCCTTTATTCTATAATTGCCTTGTTAAATGTTAAAGTGTTTTGTCCTTATTTGGTTATAGTTTGGAGCAGGCGCATACATTGTAAAGGCATTTTCACTTAGTAGCGATTGAAATAAAATCAGCTTAAGCTAAAGCAAATTGAAATGTTTTTATTCCGTTTCCAACATTATTTTGATAGTGACAACAACTTAAAATAATTAATTATACATAGATTTATTTTGTTTCCTTCAAAACTTTTTTTCCAAAGACACGTTTTGAATATCTAAAAAATAGCTCATTGTAAAAATTATCAAGGGAGATCAAATTTATTAAAGATATCAAAGTATAATTTAATTTGTCTTTTAATTAGGTAGTTCATATGATAACATGCACATCATCTATTTTCTGTAATTCTTTGTATCGTTGAAGTACAATTCAATATCTTAACAATTAAAGTAAAATAATTCCCAACATAGTCGTGCTACAGAAATATGAAATATCTACTAATGAATACATAAAACTTTTAAATTTTGATTGAGTAATACGAATGCTTGCCCTGGTATTGAATACGAACCAATCCAGTGGCAGAATTCTTTTTTTATTTGGACAAATATAGACTTCGGAAAAACGATAAAAGCATAAATGATTTTTAACAGTTATCACTCAGACTTATTTACTTTGCGGAAACAAACGTCAAATATTTCGATTGGATGTGTTTCATTGGACATCGCAAGTATTCTTTTATTAACTTTTATTTAATTATCGCTTTTTATATTTGAACTTAATACTACATACTTTAATGAATATTTCGGAAAAAAAGAATTTTAGTTATTTAAAAGTTAAAGACGAAATTCGGAGTGTTTGTAATGCGCAACCGGGAAAATTCAGTGACACAGCACACAAATAAACAAAATAAACAACAAAAAATGGATTATCAAGCATTCACTTTGATTATTACCTGAATACGCCAATAGAAAATAGAATGGCAATCTTATGTTTAATTTAGATTTTAAAACAAAGCGTAAAGATATTATTCCTTAGTACAACACAACTTTATCTTTGTTATGTAATATCATTTCTGAAATTAAAAAAAAGAAATGTTTTACAGCTTCTTGTGCAGACCAACATTTATTTAATTGCAATCCAAGCGTATGTAATACACCAGACTTGGCAAAATATTGTCCTTTGACGTGTGGCTCATGTAGTGCAGGTAAAACATTTCATGTTTATTTGTATGTAATACCTTTATCTGGAATCAGTTTGTTTGAATCAAATTAGAGAGATTTTAACATATTCCTTCACTCTTATGAGACTGACTTTATAGGTTACCTGATCCAAAAGAAGGAACATCGTTTGGGCAGATCCTTTGATCTCAGATTCTGGTATATAGATGACATATTGTCATTAAACAATCCTAGTTTCAGGAATTTTATACATCGCATCTACCAAAGAACTTTAGATTAAGGACAATACAGATACTATGATGCCAGCCTCATTTCGTGACCTACGCTTAGAAATCCACAGTAAAGGAAAACTATTGACAAAAATGACTATGGTTTCGGTTAATTTATGGGTATCAATTTTTGTGATAAGAGGAAAAAAGACATTTCGTTGAACATTTTAAGTAGTGGTTCGTGGGTCAATAAAATTTTCGATGAATTTCCCTGCATTTCCGGTAAATTATTACTGACTTTGCACACAATTTTAATCGACAATCCTGTGAGTATTTAACGCATATAAACATTAGATGGTATTTTTGTGAACAGGTGTTTTACTCCATTGCAATTAAAAAGGGCTTTGTCATAAGCTGTTTCAATCACATATGAAACAGTTGTAATACATCCATCAGAAAATGCAGACTCTCAATTCTATTTTCTGGACTACGAGTAAAAGTTCGGTATGTCAAAATTATTTTTTCAAATGAAAACTTGAGGAGCCATTGCTTGTTCAATAGTAGACGGTAAGTGGTATAATCCCGAATTCTACGACAACCGATGTCAGTAGAAAGACGAGGAAATCCGAGAATACCGAACGTCACTCTTACGATTTTTTTTTAATTAAAACTGACATTACACGACTCACGAGCCCTAAGGCTTTATGGGTCTAAAAAACAATTGATATTTTGTTTAATTAAACGGTAAGAGTGGCGGGGTGACGTAATGTCGATATGGTTACACGTGTCACTTGACCATGACAAATATTAAGGTGAGCAATCTTTCATCAACAGAAAAAAATGTTCGTTGGAATCTTAATTTCATGGTTAAACACTATCCACGAAAACCACGAAAAAAAGTACCAAACGAAAACGAAAAACTGAAAACACCGTATACGACTAACGCAATGAAATTTCATTCCGCATTTGTGGAAACATTCGTTCAGCACCTGCGTATGCAGTTTTTATATCTTAACTCATTTGTTATTCCTGACATTGCCGTAACTACGCGGACTTTATGTACCGTGCTAGATTTCTTAATATATAAGGCTTCTGAAACAAGGTTATGTTGCTTCAAGATTGAAATCATCACTACAAAAATTATATGGTCGACACTATGAACTCGTGGATCGTTATTGTGTATTCAACTTCACCTCTAGAACTGATTAGAGTCATATAGTTTTCCTTCCTTCTTTCGTTTAATCCGGACTTGAACTTTTATGAACGATTAACACGTTGGTTTCTAGAACGACAGGGGACGCTTACCATACGGGTTTACATGGTCTCAGTTTTTCAAGTTTTGAGTGGAGTCTTTGTTCGTGTTATTTTGGTCAAATAATGTTTTTTTTCGTTGTTGTGTGTGTCTGTTTTCCATGTTTAGTCTTTATCAATGGATTTTATTCTTTCGATTTCCGCTCGAATCTTGGCTCACTTGAATATCATTTGCTATAATTAGCTATGCATTACTATTGACAAACATTTCTCCAAAATGTTGTTACATTGATATTCAAAAATTGAAAGTCAATAATCAATGACGAATCAATGTAAATAACGACCGAATCAAAGTTCAATGTTTTATATTTTGGTTTTCTTATATTTTTTTATGAAAATTGTATATAGAATTTTATTTTTATTGTCGAATAACTTGCATATTTCAGGGCCGCAATCTACACGTAAGTTGCTTTACATAGTGTCTTGATTTTAATATTTAATTAAAAAAAAGTGTCTAAAACATCTGCTTGTAGTATTAATAATTGGGGGAGGTTTGTTCTACAATCATTCAAAATGAAAACCTATCTTATATTGATAGTCTTTACATAATACAATAACTTTCCTTCGTTCCACTTAATTATTTAATTAAATATTATAATTGCGCTAAACCAATGGTTACAGGGTGCAAGTATATATTAAATGATTCACTCTATCTGATATATTATTAAATCTTGATCTACCTGATCTATTCCTGAAAAGCATTAGTCGGGCAAGAGGAATCAACAACAATCCTCCATGTAGTATTAAAAAACAATCCTAAACCTGTGAAAAATGTACAGTTTATCACAAATTAAAATTATCAGAGTGTTTGTGTTTTTTTTAAATGTTGGTGAAGTTTACATTTCTATTATTTAGTAAACACATATGGTATATACTAAATTCAATACATTTACACAGCTGATGTATTATATTTTATCTACAATTTACATTACTCAATCATGCAAAAATACATAAATATACTTTCTCTTTTTAGACACCATTTAATTGAATTGAATTGATATCAAAATAAAAGATATTTGAAAAAAGAATTTTACAAATTAAAGAGCTTAATATTCTAGATATGGAAATTCAAATGCATATTAAACGAAAAGAAAATTAATTGTTTTATAATTTTTTCTAGTCTTCTTTTTTGTGGTAAACGAGCTTTAAAAGTTGAGTATTACTTAAATCTGTTTTTGCCTGATTAACTGATGCGCTATCTCATATATGATATTGATTTTTTTTTAAATATTCTTTGTATTTATTTTTCTACACTAATGTTGATTTTTTAAAAACAAGTTTTAATCTATTTTTCATTATACATCTATTTGGATATATATAATCTACTTCAATTTTTTTGGGTTTTTTTGTGTGTGTGACTACATGTTAAGATAAAGCACATTATTATAGAACCAGGTAGGGATTAGTGCCACATATACGTCATAATCACGATGCATGCCGGGAACAAATCTCATTCTTCTGTATTAATGTTTGTCAGTTAGTTAAGGGTAATTAGTGAGACTCTGAAATTGAAGAATAAAATCATGCATTATTTAGATACTATTAAATTTGAGTAAGAGTCTTTTGGGGTTCCCATACTCTTTAAGTATCAGACAGGAATTGACTCAGTCTTAGTTTTTCATTTGGTTGTTACACTTTTGGGATGAGCTTATATAGATTGTATTTAATATTGACACGTTCCAAGAGTTAGCGTTCATGATTTGGTAGGTCAAAGTAGGAAATTAAGGCATGATTTTCTTTAAAATATGGTTACATATGATTTGTTAAATACCGAAAAATCATTGTTTGTTCGATAGGTTTTTTTTACAAAAAATCTAAGTTATCAACGTATGAATAAGTAACGGAACAACTTTTGTGTAATATCGAAAGAACAAACCGACAGTAGACGAATAATTCATTGATCAAACAACAAAATATAAAGCAAAATACACACGGAAAATGTGCAAAACCACCTAAAATTGCGAGTGACCTAGGTGATTTTAACGTGGGAGTAGTTTCTGCTTCGTGCTGCTACATTTTTTATTTGAAAATCAAGTTCGATGAAAGAGGAAAATCATCAATGAAAGATGGCTATTGTTTGTAATGTTGAAACATCATATCGGTCAGTTAAGGGGAAGTGACGACCTTTCTACTTTAAGCATGACGACCTTAATCTATTGGCAACAAGTCCTTATTTTGCGTAAACTGCAGAGCCCAGTCTTGAAAATCAGTATAATGATCACAGTATCTAAAATACAAAAATTCAAGTTTTATACATTGTAAATTTCGAGATGCTGTATACGTATTTCAAGGAGTAACCTCTCATCAACAGCATTACAATCAAATCAAATATGTAGGAAGATCATGATCAAAATAAAATTTATATCTAATGAAACGTATAGGTTTTAATACAAAACTCGATGCACAGGGAGTTATGTTGTTTTTTTCTTTTGTTTTTTTGTTTCGTTTCGTCTTGTTTTGTTTGTTTGTTTGTTTGTTTTTTTTTCGTCATTGAAATAGACGTATATACCTGAATTTATCAACACCATTTTCAGGATATAGCAAAAATGATATTCTTTATTTGTTTTGGTCTTGTGTTGCAGTTTTATGTAAAGACTCAACTCTGTTTAATTGTAATCCTGCAGTATGTTCTGACCCAACTTTAAGACGCATGTGTCCTGCTACTTGTGGTTCGTGTGGTGGGTATTTTTTTTTTTTTTTTTTTGGAAGGACACTTTAAGGATATGATTTTTTCAATTAATTTAATTACGAACATTTAGCTGTTATAGTAAACAAAGAGTAATCAAGGGAACCAAGGTTATATGGTAATCAAGGGACAAAGACCAGACATAGAAAACATACATACACAACAAAGAACATAAAGTAACTAAAATCATACATACAAAGTAACAAAAGCAAATGAGCAACTCGGGCTCCACAAAAAACTGGAAGCATGGACCAGATGCACCGGCAAGAATGAAAATTCATAACATTTATTTAAGCAATTGCTACTTAAATCAATACATAAGTCGCTTTAAATTGCAATTGAAGTTTAAATTATTGTTTTAATATATTTTAGGAACAGGGAAGAAATAAAAAAATAATAAAATATGAATATTATCTGTTATAGTTTTCTTCTACTGGTCATGATATATGCTATTTGCGATGGTTTTGACTTAAGGTAAATTCATATGTCAACACCATGCGAACAGTTTTCAAGGCATTAGCAACTAAGTGGCTAATACAGAAGATACTTTCCCACCAGAAGTTCTTAGGCCATAAATACTTGTCACCGGTCGATACAGAATGACAGATTTCGATGGGACAAGTGGCCTCATTTTATATCCTTTCGTCTGAAAGATGAAAGTTTATACAGAAAATGTGCTGGTTACAATACCATTTTGTGATGTACCAGCTCTTATAACAAAAGGGGAAAATTTGGTATATGCCGAGACAAGCCCGTCTGAAATCTGTACCTAGCTAGCAAACTAATAGGTTAACCAAAAATGTTATATTACCAAATTTAGATACATTAACTTTTATGCAAGGCTTTCTAACATGTATTGATATTTAGCTATACCAGTACGTAGTACCTACAAATTTATAACGATATTTGTTAATACCTTTCAGGGATCGGAACCACCGAGCCGATTAAGTTTCCTATAAACATTCATGCATTCAATTACGCATTCACATGAAATAATAAACATTATTTTAATTACAATTAAAATATTTGGCTAATCAACAAGATATGAAGTGGATTAAACGGCCACAGTCGAATCAGGATGACGATATATGACACGAAAAAAAAAACAGAATACCAAAATATATAGAGCAAGTCTTCGCGCCTTTGGTATCAAAGAATGCTCAAATTCCTCTTACTAAAGCAAATCACCAAGAGAGGACAAATGTCCTGCTCTTTTACACTTTATCCTAGAACACCCTGGTTGACAAGGAAGAGCAGCAATTAAACAATTTACTAGCTTAACTACGTACATTTATATTTCATACAAGCTAAAAGTATACTTAAACACGGTGATAACAAACTGGTATCAGATTAGCCGCCCGCCCCGGCTACTCACGGTTACATGAGATAGTCTTCACCGAACTGACTTCCCAAGGTAACGTGGAAAAGTCGCTGACTTTGATATGATCCGACGTAAAATAGTGGAAAAGATCGGGACCCTTATACCAGTGGGTCTATACATACTCACATAATCCCCCTACTTAACAACTGACTTTTTCAATATTTTTTCTCTTTCCTACGGTGACGTGCCAATATCGCCTAATTAGTATGTAATTCCAAATATTTTGAGAGACAAAGATGCAAAATATCGGCATGTCATTAATCAATTCACATGATTTTTTATCCCCAATATCATTCTAACCTAGCTGAATCAAGATTAGTTGGGGTACATATTTTAGCTCCTATTCGACTGCGGCGGCCATGAGGGCATACCATGGTATTCCACGTATCCGTGTCCACTTGATATTGACCTATTCCTTCACTCTTATGAGGCTGACTTTATAGCTGATCTGATCAGAAAGAAAGAATATCGTTTGGCTAGATCATTCAATCTCAGTTTCCTCTATATAGATGACGTATTATCTTTAAACAATCCTGATTTCGGGGATTTGATACATCGCATCTACCCAAAAGAACTTGAGATAAAGGATACTACAGACACTGTGATAATCAAAAGAATATAATCCAGGGACAAAGACCAGACATGGAAAACAGACATACACAACAAAGAACATACAGCAACTAAAATCATACACACAAAGCAACAAAAGCAAATGAGTTACTCGGACTCCACTGAAAACTGGGAGTATGGACCAGGTGCACCGGTAGGGTAAGCGTCCTCTGCTTTTCTAGAAACACCCGCCGGGTTGCTCATAAAAAGTCAAGTCCGGTATAGACAAACGAGGAAAGGAAAACTATGACCTGTTGAATAAATCAGTTTTCATGGTGCAGATGGATACACCATAACGATCCACGAGTTCATGATAACTTCAATCTTGTAGCAACATAACCCTGTTCCAGAAGTCTATTTGTTAGAGTTCTAGCGCGAACCAAAAAGTCTGGCATAACGTATGAGTTGTGATATGAACACTCCATACGCAGGAGCCGAAGGGATGTTGCCACAGATGAAAGGAATGTTGACAATTTTGAATGAAAAGTCATCACGTTTGTCGTAAAGTTTGGTCAATAGTTTTCCTTTACCATCGATTTCTAAGTGTAGGTCAAGATATGAGGCTGACTTCACAGTGTATGTAGTATCCTTTATCTCAAGTTCTTTTGGGTAGATGCGATGTATCAACTCCCCGAAATTAGGATTGTTTAAAGATAATACGTCATCTATATAGCGGAAACTGAGACTGAATGATCTAGCCAAACGATATTCTTTCTTTCGGACCAGATTAGCAAAAAGAATTTAGCAAATGAAAAAGCAAAACAAAACATTTCCCGTTCGTATCGGGTAAAATATACTTTGTTTAGGGCGCTGATTAGGCGATTTAATAACGCTAGAGAAATTGGTGACCTAGCATCAGCTTCTCGTGATTTATTCCGTCGGAGCCCCTCAACCATTTTCTCTATGAAAAATGATTTTACACTATCTGTTATGTTTCGTATTTTGAGGGCAAAACTCAGTCCTGACAAGTAAGTGGTCACTTTAGAAACTGACAGTTGTTTTTGTAAGAAAGGTATGCTATGAACTTCGCCCAATTGTCAATAGGATTTGGCCGCAAATCATCCAAATTATCAAGTAACCGAAACTGAATGTAAGACTCTACTGCTATTTCATAAGTTTCCAGGTACTAGACAACATAGAAAAATTAACTAGCAAATTCTGTACTCATGTAAAACTTTCAGAATTGGAACGAAATTTCACTGCTATTGATGTCTGCTGTGGGACACATTCTTCTGAATTTTTTAAATTTACCACGTGAAAGAGAATCAGAATTCAAACATCTCGGGATATGTTCAGGTTTTCACAAAATATCAAATTCTAAACCAATTTTCTGACAAGGGCTATCACTCTTGGGGATTTCGAGGATTTATTTCGTATAATTGTGACTAGGCCATGTTATCGATTTTGAAAATAACATTCTTGTTTTTTAAATGTTGTCCCCATATGTTCAATGCGATTACTACAACGAATAATTCAAGAAATGTAATATCAGTATTCAAACCAAGAATATGGCAAATTCTCCTGTGCCACCCACCATTGAAATAAATACCAAACCCTATATCTTAAATACCCGCGCTATCACTGAACGGTTGCAACTGGTCATTATAAGACCAAAATTGATCCAGAAGAGCGTAGTTTCATTCTATTTGTCCAGAAATGATAGCTAAGTTCTAATGTCTTCTTTCATAGACTGTGTAATCCTGATTTTATGCTGAGGTTTATCACATTACTTGTTTCGTCAATTAAGCTGCTCGACCTGGAACGATACCTTGACACGCAAAATTATCATGCCTATCAAAGATTGCAATTCACGGAGTATGATTTTTAACAATTTAGACAAGAAAATAGTTTGTTACACAAGGTTTCAATCTTATCTCGCCAAAGCTTCATTACCAACGGCTTGGTGTCAAATTCTCCCCCAAAATGTCAGTACCTCTGTATAATCTACGGTTTTCTCATCCGCTTAAGGGACCCAATGCCTACCCCCCTAAACTGCAACTCTTCTGAAAGGTGGTTAAAGTGCTTTTACACTCAAAACTTCCCTCTTTTGAACACAGCAAATAGTCATTTAAGTAGTTCAAGATATTTTCAATGTAAAGCCATTGAAAAAGATTCAAACAAAGAACAGCTAACAGAGGCACCCATCGTGAGATATTTTTCTAAGTAGTACATAATTTCAAATTTGAACTTCGTAGATCGAGTTCTCTAGACGAATGTCATAAAATTTATTTTAAATGCCGATTTAATATAATATTTTGCTAAGACACTGAATGATATTTACAGCATTGTCTATACTTGAATATTTAACTTTACAGTGTTCCCTATCAATATAGTCGTTGTCAGATTTATTATGAAGAAATGACAGATTATGGATCATTCGAAATTCGCTGCTGGATCAGTTTTTGGAATAATCGAAATTGGGGACACTCGGAAGATTAGGAATGGAGGGGACAAAATAGACCGACTACTCTGTCTAGTTTTATTTCTTTGTTGATTTTTCTTCAGCAATAGTAGCCAACTCCCCGACAATCTCTTTACATTCATGACCAAACAGTAATCTAGGAAATTGCAAAACACACCTCTGTTGTAGAATTTCAATGTCTAGTTTTCTGGTAAGTCATAAATGAATTTATAATCCCGTTCATGTTCTTATGAGGCTGAAGATTGTTCCTGTCCCCTGATTGACCTTGACTGATACCCAAAGAGCTATTATAATTAGGCGTTGTAACGTACATCATTTATAATTCCATGTCCACTACCCCCATCCCCAGGAGGTTAATACTGAGTGAACCTTATTCAGCCTGATTAGTTCGTCATACATAACACAACCATTTGAACATCCAACCCCTTTCCTTGCCATGTCTCGAGCATGACACTACTATAAATCATGAATGCTGTTGACTAAGTATGCATGTTTTTGATTGTATATGTTTTTTTTTCCACAACTGACAGAAAATCACCTTCCCTTTTAGAGCAAACCGTCCCTCCAGATTTAGCTCAATATTTAAAGCCTGGTTTAACTTTAACATTAAGCTCAAATATGTGAATTCTCGGTTTACACTTTGTTTATATGATCACTATCACTTTTATAGTAAAAAATGAAAAAGATATATATGTTATAGGACAGATTGAAATTTAGTAGGATTTGAAACCCTCGATTCTAGGGAAAATTGAATTATAATTTCTCCTAGGATAAAAACAAGTCAAGTCCTGGGTAGACGAAAAAGGAAAAAAAACTATGACACGTTGAACAAACCAGTCTTCATGGTGCATATGGATACACCGTAACGATCCATGAGTTCACGATGACGACCATAAAACTTTTGAAGTGATGATTTCAATCTTGTAGCAACATAACCCTGTTCCAGAAGGCTAATTGTAAGAAGTCTAGCGTGATACAAAAGGTCTGCGTAGTAACGGCAAGCTCTGGCTTAACGTAGGAGTTGTAATATGAGCATTCTAGACGCAGGTTCTGAAGGGATGTTGCCACAGATGAAAGGAAACTTGACGATACGTTTTGAAAAGTCAACGTTTGTCCTTTTACATTGATCTCTAAGTGTAGGTCAATATATGAGGCTGTCTTCACAGCGTCTGTAGTAGGATCTTTTACCAATAATACGTCATCTATATGACCGAAACTGAGATCGAAGGACCTGGCTAAACGATGTTCCTTCCTTTTGATTAGATCAGCTATAAAGTCAGCTTCATTACAGTGAAGGAATAGGTCAGCCAGTAGAGGAGCACAATTTGTCAGCCAGTAGAGGAGCACAATTTGTCAGCCAGTAGAGGAGCACAATTTGTTATTATTGGAATGCCAAAGGTTTGTTGAAAAATGCGTCCACCTTACTGAAAAAATATGTTGTCGATAAAAAACTTCCAGCATTTTGACAATATCTTTTTTCTTTATGATTTTGAATCGTTTTGTAAAAAGTATGACGAATCTCTATGAAGTACCACGCATTTATATCTAGATGTGTCATTTTTTTCTTGGAGTAAGAAATTGCATTTTACACAATTTTTCATGTCAAGGGAATAATGTTTTTTCTTTTAAAAACGCTATTTTGGAGTCGATGTAAGCTATAGAGTTCCTACTTCTTTGTAGGTAAAAGTTGTAAAAGATTTTCATAATTTAGAAATTGAGTGTTAGTATCCTTTACTCAATACTCTGGTTTCCTTGAACGCCATAAACATCTGCACAGACTCCTGAATCAAGGGTATGAAGAAATGCGTCTCAAAAGGTCTCTTACCAAATTTATTTTAGTAATAATATAATAGGTATCGGGAATTTATCTAGTACAAGTATCAGTGAAATCAATGCAATGACGTTATTTAACACCTGTCCAAGAAGTAAACGTAGCCATTGCCAAAGACGTCGGAAGACTAGGGAAAAAGATGCACCCGACCCTGTCCCATCATATTCACTTTCAGACAGATAGAATAACCTTCTGTCTAGTTTACAATAACCTTTACTTGTTCATTACATAAGAACGAAACTTTTTTCACTACCAGTCACCCTTCTAAAAGATCTTAGATATTTCGGACTCGTGGAAGGATGTCAACCCCTTTTCGATGAAATACAGGTTGTCCGGCATTATATTTGACGTGGCCAAAGTCCGTCCTTTAAACCTGTTAGATCTGAACCTCTTCACGGTGAGAATCGGAAATTTATACACATCCCATTTTCCAACAAAGGAATAGATGCTCTTAACATCAGCAATATTCTTCATCGTAAAGCGGTAGTTTCCAAAATTTCACCATATTTCAAAAATCAATCTGTTCCTATAGTCTCTTACAGCTACACTAAGATAATAAGTAGTAAAAAGACATTGCAGAATCTAAACATTAAGGAATACTTAAAATCCCCTCTGACATGTGACTGTGCTTCTTTTTTTAATAACAGTCCTTCTGGCCATGTCATCACTGGACATTTGAATATCATTGAGAATGAACTCCTCAGTTTCTCATGGTCCAAAATTCGGAGAATCACAGCGCCTTAATTGGAAACTTAATTTCAAAACTATAATGGATGCCAGATCATGGATAAAGAGAGAGACAAGGACCAAGAATCAGAAATCGAGTCCTTGTCAGATTGGATACGTGCCATCTAATCGTTGGTACGGAATCGTATTGACAATCTCCAGAAATGTGTCGATAAAAGACCCAAGTCCGAATTCAACGATCGTGAGGCAATTGAACGATACATGAGAAATGTGTCATCAAAATGTGTGGACAAAGTTTCGAACAACATTGTATTTGTTTGTAAAGCGCATTACTTCAGTTGCCTTATTACAGAATTAGGCAATGATAGTAACATTCCAGGTTGTGCCACATACAAATGTACTACTTCTAAAAAGAAAGATGAAATTCTAAACAACTAGAAGTCCTTCATGTCTTTTCTCAACATCGAAACAAAATTTGAGGACTTGTATTGGATTCCCAAACTCCTTAAGAATCCATACAAAGAAAGGTATATAACTGGATCTTCATCTTGCTCCACGAAGGAGATGTCAGTTCATCTTACAAAGATATTGTCTGCAGTTAAGAATGGACAGCAATCTTATTAAAATACCTCCTACTCTCGTAGCGGCATTAATCATATGTGGACACATTCTAAAGACTAACTTCAAAACCTAAAATCCTGCAGTTTTTCGGAAATTATTTCTCTCCAATTTTTTTACTGCTCAACTCTTCACACTACATTACCACATGAAAAATCGAAATCTCGTAAATCTTTAACTATTTCAAAATTTATGTTGTCCTCGGTTACAAATCCACATACTTTTCTAAAACATCGTAGAAGGCAAAGTGTGCTACACAGAAAAGCAGGTTTGCGATATGCTTGATTTCCTTATTGATACACATTTGGAGGAGCTATTTTATTCAACAACAAATTGGCATTCCAAAGGGCACTAACTGTACTCCTATCCTGGTCGATTTGTTTTTATATTCATATGAGACTGAATTCCTTAAGAACCTTGTAAAGAATAAAAATTTAAAAGATGCTAAATCATATAACTTTACATAAAGATATATTGATGATGTATTGTCCATCAACGTACCTTCTTTTGGTAAATGGTTACCGTCAATATATCCATCAGAGCTCGAGATATTGGAGACTCCCGAAACAGCCTGTTCTGCATCTTTTTTTTACCTACATCTCGAATTCGACAACAGTGGTCAACTCGCACTAAGATTTATGATAAAAGAGACGACTTTAATTTTAATAAAATTTCCTTTTCTGTGCAGCTATATCCCTGCATATGGTGTTTATATTTCATAATTGATTCGCTACGCTAGAGCAAGTACTAACTACTCGGATTTCCTTGAACGTCATAAATATCCGCGTAACAGACTCCTGAATCAAGGATATGAAGAAATGCGTCTTAAAAAGTCTCTTACCAAATTATTTTTTAGAAATCAGTCCTCAGTTTCTTCTTAAACAATGAGTAATGATTGTTGTTTTTTAATCATCACTATCGTCATGCCGCAATGGGAGAGGGGAAGTTTAGCGCCCTGTAAAACCTAGATTTAACCCACCATTTCGTTTGAAGTGCCTGTACCAAGTCAGGACCATTGCGGTACCAACTGCTCCGGTGGTGTAATGTCAATTTTGCTAGATTTATATTGTACTCAGTTTCTTCTAAAATAATGAGTAATGATTGTTTTTTGTAAATTGTTCTTTGTGCTAATTTTTCGATTTTAACGCAATAGCATGCAAATGCTGTTTAATCACCACTGGTATATTCACGCCGCAATGAAAGAGGGGGGTTTAGTGCGCTGTAAAACCTTTATTTTACCCACCATTTCGTTTGAAATCGCAGTACTGAGTCAGGACCATTGCGGCATCAGCTGCTCCGTTGGTAAAATATCTATTTTTTCACATTTATTTTGGACTTGACTTGATAAGGGATCGAGTTATTGTTCGGTAATTTTGTTATTATCCTTATTCCTCAAATGAATTTAAATATAGTTTAAATATAAATTTAAACTCAGACTTTTGACCAAAGTCTTCAAATACGTTTTTGAGTTTTGGTCTTTCACCTAGGTTCTAAACCAGATGAATCAAATAACCTTCATATTTATATACGTACAACCAAATAAAGGCAAAAAGGAAGTATTTGATTTAAAGTGATTTTGTGGGGTTTAACAGGAAGTTGTTTTGATATAAATTTGGTTTGATCTGTTATCATATGACTTAAATGTAAGACAGTACGCATTGATATGGATGTCGTTTTGAGAAATTTCTTACCTTTAAGTTTGTTTTTCTGTTTGTCCTGTTTGTGTCAAACAAATGGATATTTATGGGGAAGAGAGAATAGCAACAAGCAGTTAGAAACCCTAGTTAACAGATGGGACAACAAGAAATACAGAGGTATGTCTATTCAGCGTTCTCCATTTCATGGATATGTGTTTATCTTAACTACATATTTATTTGTTTCTTTTAATCCTTTCATTGACTTTTTATATTAACGATTTTAATTTGTTAAATGACAAAATAAATTATCACTAACACACTTCGTCATTTTTATTTATATCGTGATGTGAGAGTACAGCTGTACTACATTACTTCCACACATATTACGTTACGGTTAGATAAGCTTGTTCAAATACATTTAAAAAGATAAACATTGCAAAGTAACTTCCGGACAAATTTGTGGATGTTCAATTATGGTGAAAATGGTTTGCATTGTTGAATTTATTTATTTTATTTTGATTTTAAATTGATTTTTTTTTATATTTTTCTTCAGAAATAAGATTAACTTCAATGTACATAAGAGAGTTATGATTACTATGCATTACAATTTTACCTTGTAATATATTTTTTGTAACTAGAAGGATGAACTTCAAAGTATTGAGCTTATTGCAGCACTACCAAACATGATGTTACTATCAAAATTAAAATATATTTAAAAATGGTAAAATAAATTTGAAATTAAGGGGTGAAAATACAAATATATAAATACAAGTATAAGATTAGAAATTAAGAATGCAATTCTAATCATGGAATAAAAGCTAATTTTCAATAAGTTTGGTCTATATCATTATACATCCGTTATTACGTTACATACATTTTGATGTAGACTGTGGTGAAGTAAGGAAGTATGGTGAATACACAAAGGATGGAGTGTACAGGATATGGATGAACTCAACCTATAGTTTTGAGGTAAACTGAACATATAAGTATGAAGGGATAAAAAAACCGCTGTCTCATTCTAATTGTAACTAGACATTGAGTTTTATTTTTCTCGTAAAAAAACAAATCAGACAGACAAATTAGGCTGGACAGCGTCTGACATCATTGAGTACTTTTATTGATTCAGTTTTTGTTGTTGTATTTCCCTAATTTAACTTAATATCAAAGTGTATCAAAGCACAGGTTACCAATAGTAGAGATAAAACAATAAAATAAACATCAACCTACGCTTTTTCTTTCTTTTTTCTTAATAACATTTTTTCTTTGTTAAATAAAGGAAGTTTTTTTTTTCATCAAAAATGCAAATATTTACTGCTTACAAATGTAACAAATTCTTCATTCCAGATCTACTGCATTCACAACGTTAACAACTCTTATAATGTAATCTTGAGAAGAATGGACCCGCAAATAAGCTTCAGCCAGGGATGGCAGTCTTATGTCTCTGGATTTGGTAACAGTCAAAGTGATTACTGGATAGGGTTAAACCAAATATACTATCTCACAAATATTCAGAGTAAGTTGAACCGTAACCTGTAAGAAAGAAAGATTCAAATATTTTCGAAGAGTCTCAATAGTCAAACAAATATTGCAGTTGTGAACTTAAGACTAAGTTTTCGGTAAGTTATTTTACATTGCGCTTGTCAATACTGACCAATGACATGTAGCTCTCGATTAAGAAAGTATATTTTCTTCTCCATTTTATTAGTTCGTGGATTCATCCGTGCGTGATAGTATCTACTACGGGTATGACCTTGACCTTTTCATTACAGGAAATACCATTTTGACAATTAATCTTCAAGACTGGACGGGAAACAACAAAAACGCTCGATACAGTCATTTTCAATTAATAGACTCAACAAGCTACACACTAAGAATTGGTGGTTACTCTGGTGACGCTGGTGACTCGATGTCCCATAATGATAACATGGCATTTGCAACACAAGATAAACCTGACCGGAATTACTGTGCTGTTCATCAACAGGGAGGATGGTGGTTCAATTACTGTACATACGCCTTCCTTACCGGCAAATATTACTATGGTGGACCCTATACGCCCAGTGGTAGTTACTTTGATGGAATTTACTGGTATTCCTGGGGAGGATATGGTTATTCCATGAAGTTCGCGCAAATGATGGTGTCTAACAATTAGATAAACATATGAACATAAGGGATGTAAATTGGTATAATTTAACATTTGTTGTATCATTTTATCGACCTAGTTTCTTTATGTATCATTTTGACACTCTCAGAATAATGCTTTATGTATTTACATGATAATGCGACATTTCGGCCTGCTGCTCAAGATGAGATTATTGAGATTTTGTTACACAATTCATACGCTTTGCTAAAAATTAATTTTCTTGATAGGGCTTTAAGGCTCAGTGGCTTACAAAAAGGCAACTTGGACAAGGTTATGTTGTGAATGAATAGAGGTTGTTAATTCAAGAAAGTCCATAACCTCATTGACCGATATGAAGTACTCGTTACCAATTTCATTAAAAAACATTCATCTATCCAAATGTTCAGATTTCCTCATTCATTTAACTGGACCTTCAACGAGTAGCACGAATGATGTATTGTAAGAATTTTTATATATATGGGGCTGCATTCAAAACCAAACACCGATTCGAATTTAGTTTATTACTTCCTTGTGCATCGATGTGACGGATAGTAATCCGAATTTTCTACTATTCATTTAAAACTTGTAATAGTGTAGAAAATAGTTAAGCGTCTTAATGTATTTATGTGTAAAATGTTTTACTGATAAGATCTTGGTCTTTACTCTATTTAAAATCATCTCCAATGCTGTTGAATGGGAGTTACTACCGATTCTCATGAATTCCAAGAGTTAACGTGTCGAGACTTAAAGGACATATTGTCCACCCTTCCGGCTAACCTTAGTTCGACTTCAGTTTTAATTGGGTTCGTAGTGTTCGTTTCTGTGGATACGTTTGTTTAATGTGACCTGCGTTCTTGGCTTTGTTTTGTCCATGGATTTTCCCTCTGGTATTCCATACCCCTGCAATTTAAGAGAAGCGCAACTGTACAGAGACAAATATTTTTCACGTAAAATTAATGTTAATCGAGCTTCACATGATATTAACGTGAAATTCACTTAATACGAATTTCACGTGAAGGCTCATTCACCTGAATTTTACGTGAACTCTGTCACAAAGTTTATTTGCTTAATTCAGGTAAAAATCATCTGAAATTCGCGTGAAATCATCATGTGAAATAATTTTGCATGTGTAGCGTTAACAAACAAATTGGTTTGTAAAATCTAGCGACGTAGTTCGATAACTACCGAAATCACGCGATACTACTTTGTGTATTGCTAAGTATAGTTTATAAACAATATTCTTTGAAATTATAGACATGTATAAATTTGTAAAAAGATACAAGTGTGTAAATGATAAATAATGTATTTAAATGAATGTTTTTGCTTATTGTTTTTAATTGAAAAATTAAAAATGAATAACGTTCATTTTCATGTAATGGCAACCAGAGATGTGTCGCATGCACACATATCAATTGTGTTCATCATAAAATTTTTAAACCTTTCAAGGAAGAGTTCATATAAATCCTTCGAAATGTCACAAACAAGCATTAAAATAGAAAGTAAGGGGTTTGAAGGCCACATTTAATCAAATATTAATCACAATTGCCTTGAATTGGTCGAAGAAATGGTGTCGTTTCCATTTCTAGAACTTCTTTACAATATAAATGTCTCTATCTTAAACAGAAACTTCATCATTTATGTTTGAAATAACAGTTACAATATTTAGAAATGGGAAATCAATGTGATCAGTGTCTTTGAATGCAGAGGGTTTATGTTAAAGTCTCTGTTAAAAGTAATTACTTTTATTTCAAATCTTGTTTCGAGCAGCGTGGTAAAGCGGAATTTTGATGTCTTGCTATTCTCTAACTCGAATAATTCTGCGCCCTATATCGGCCACTGGCCATACAAGGTAGCGATCGATAGTGAACGGAATATAACGACTGCATTATTCGGATTAGCTAATCTATTTAATAACAGGTATATGGGTATTCTTAATTCTCTTAGTTATAATATTCCTAACACTGGAAAAAAATATGTAAATTTAAAATTTAAATGTGTGCATGTACAATAGGAAATTAAGAACAAAATGGAGTAAAAATTTTGACTTTGATATGTTAAGTGTATGTTTGTATCCTTTTCTCAATTTCATCTCTAAATGCACATTTTTTTAATGATTTATATATATATATCTTCTTTACACTTTTAATTAGTTTTACCATATTTAAAAGTTACAAAATATGAAATCTCCTCTTTTTATGCACGCTGCTTGTGTCTAAAAGCAGCAAAGAAGTTCGAGAAAAGTCATATTTTGTAAATAGGATAAGAAGAATTAAAACCGTTTTTTCTATCTTTGAAATGTCAAAATGAGGACAATTTCTGACACTAAATTATGTGACTAAGAACTTTCAAAAATTTTCAAACTTGACGCTCTTATGGGCTTTTGACGTTTAACATTTCGAAAATTGCGCCGTTGGACTCATTAATCCAAGCGTCTTGTATAGTCAGATCTTCAAAATGAGACCAAAATCAGCAATGCGGTACATTTATCCCCTTTTGTTCCCTTACATTTTTTGACATGACTGTACAATTTTTAAAAAATGGCAGTAAGTGGTGTCTTGGGTTTGGATTCTAGATGTAGCATTTGTCTTTCGTGTTATAAAGAGCTAAGACTTTGAATTGTTACCATGTGTTTTGCACTCTATGTCTCAAAACATTAATTGTTGATGAATGTTCTTTCGATTGTCCTTTATGTAGGACCCGGATATCTGTTGACGAGGAAGGTGTAAACAGTTTCAAGTTAAACCCACTTTACAGCAAAAAAATTTCAACAGGAAAATGATATGCCGATCAAAGTGTGTGGTCTATTCGAGGACGAGGAACGTGGTATTGCTTAATGCCTGTATTTAGGTGTGCTTATTCGCAACCTTTGTGAAGAATATCCCATGAGGCTAAAGCAATAAAAAAACCACACAAAATCGAATATCTTACCGTTCCTGATTAAAAAGTTTCATTGAAATCGGAAATTCAGTTATGCACCAAACATAACAAAGAACTTCATATTTTTGCAAACCAAGTAATGAACTTGTCTGCTCTGTTCTGATCAAGATCACAGCAAGCATGACTGTACAGCGATACTCAAATTAGCAGAACTTATGACTTACATATCATAAAGAATGCAGTCTTGTAAAAGCAATTGAATTATTACAAAAAAACTTACTTCAGTGTTATTATGAAAATGGAAATATCTTATTCACCAACCCAGTAGTCAGACTTGTTTGACCTCGAATAATATCACATTTTATTTAACCTATTTATGAAATCTTGCATTATTCCAAATTTGAAAATACGTAAAACACTGAGGCTTCATTCCTTGCATTGCATATGGCAGAACCTTTCGGCGATGGATTTGGCTTCCTCTTTCGATAGATTTGGTTATGAGTACTTCTTGTATACAACTAATATTTTGATTATCATCTTCCTACATACCTGATTTTAATGCTGCCGATGAGAGGTTACTCCTTGAAACACGTGTACAGCATATCGAAAGTTTCAATATAAAAACTGGTATTTTTTGTATTTACCAATATGGCGACACAGTCAGTGCACCATTTTACAAAATCCACAAGATGGCATATAGCTATGGCATGAAAACCGTGCTAGCAAGTTAAATAAACATAAGAAAACTAGCTACGCTACAGAAAACTGTTTGGCCGTTTGTTTCCTTCATGGTGGAAAGTTAGTCGTATTTGAATTGAAAAACAATATATTAAATGAAATCAACGATCTTGGGGAAATGGTGAGAACAATTGAGCACCCGAGTCTTCAATCCGTTTTTCAAGATGTCAAGGCCAATGGTTCAAGTTTTTTTTTCAATTATAACCACAGGCTTTAGATCATTAGCAACAAACAATTATGGACATATTCTAGTGGCTAACTATAATAATCATACTGTTTACCATACTGTTTACCATACTGTTTACTTGTCATCAGAGTTTAGACAATTAAAACGGAATCTTCTTAATAATACTAACAATAGGATAACTTATTCTACTCATATTGGAGTGGATGACTGAGGAAATATTTGGCTAAGCGGAAGGAAAATTCAAAAAATAATGTAAAAGTGTTTTCATACATATGAATAAAGATATAAATCACAACTGTATATTTTTTGTTGATAAATAAGATTGATGAACTGTTATCATTTTTGTCGCCACAACAATCGTGCCAAAACTTCCATCATGCTGTTAAATTCGACATTAAACAAGTTACTTTTATACATCATAAAGTCGTAATTATCACCATTTAATGTAATGTTTTAAACAGTATTTGTCTCGCTATTGTTGTTATTAGAAATCTTTGTATTTTTAGAGACGCCTACACTCATTCAAACAGTGCTCCGTGTCTATGCAACTCCTGTACGGAGTTCTGATTGCCTGCTTAGTTACCGATGGAATTATGCGTCTTCGGCTATATATGTGTTGTTTTGTTATTTCTGCAAACTTTTGCATGTTATGCATTATAAACTGTACAATGGTCCATTCCTCGCTTTGAGGTTTACTTTAAAGTTTAGCAGTGTGCAGAAATTAAGTTCAATTAACATTCAAGGAAATGAAAAAACCAAGTTTATCAACAATAGGAAACGTTAGCCTAGAGCAAGATTAGCGAACTGATCCTTGACAAAAATTCCATGCAATTGTCAAATTAACAGTTTAAAGAAGGAACATCCATATAACAAATGGCAGAAGGCAAAACCCGGAAAGTTGGAATCAACCGCAATGGCCCTGACTTGGTACAGGAATTTCCAATCGAAATAGTTGGTTAAACCAGATTTTAGAACGCGCTTATAAGTTGGTCCTCGCCTAACTATTCACGTAGACTATGAAACAATAGTGAGTAATCAGACGGGAACGAGCTTAAAGCGTGCTAAACCTCCATTTCCCATTATGGTTGGTTGTTCCATCGGGCAAAGTTGGTAAGATCAGTATTCAAAACAGTACACAAGATATATTGGTGATACTTTTAAAATCCATCGTCTATAAACCCTTTTCAGAAACAGAATATTTCTCAATATGATTAGGACATCAGATTAAAACTTTTTTCAGGCAGTTCATGAGACATAATTTTAAACATTGGTACAAAATGCTATATACTACATTTCTAAAAATCAAAATCATTTGATCTCGACATCTCCATTACGTGTATTAACATCCTACAAAAACTTCAAAGCTACAGCTCAAAAATGTACTCCTTTTTACTCAATGAAAGATAAGAACTGCTACTTTCAAACTACTACTTTGCAATATTTTATAAATATCTTGTATATTATTAATTAAGTTTCAGTAGTGCAGCGGCGAAAAAAAATTGGAATCCCTAAAACACCGATGCAGTATTCCTTCTATTAAACATGAGGCTAGAATAATGAGGCTGCTCATTTGAATATTTGGTAGAATTCTTCGGTGCTGACTTTGGCTTCCTATTTCGATTTTTAGTTTTGAGTGTTAATTTTTGAACTTCCTATGTATTTGTTTCAAATGCTGACAATGGGAGGTAATACCCATTGAAACACGTGTACAGCATATCCAAAATTTCATTAACCCTGCACGCCTCTATTATGGATATTAAAGCTGCCAAGTTCGACTATCTCTATTTCTTTTTTTATTAACAAATTCTAACTCTTTTTGCCATTCACGTTTCCATTATGTGTATAAGCATCCAACAAAATTTAAAAGTAGTAGCTTAAAAACAGAGGGAGGAGATAGTCGGATAAGCACGTACCCGCTATCAATATAGACAGCCAGGATTAAAATTAATATGCCAACTGACTTTTAGTCACGATATAAAAAGATCTTTTAGCTTTCTCATTTTGTATTACAGGTGTGTGTTTTCTTGGATAACACAATTACACCATTGCTTATATTTGGTAATTGCAGGAGGTAAATTTAGTTACAGCAACATAGAATTTGAATTAATTAAGATGGTCTCCGTTTTAAATGATTATTCAAGGTACAAAGATTGCAATATTAACTTAACTCACGACAGAAATGACGGAAGAACCAGGTCATGATCTAGACACCAAATGCAGCTTTATGCCTATCACTTTTTACCGAACCGAGACTTCAAGACTGTTATCGTGTGTTCTGCTCTAAGTGTATAGAGAAACATACTGATCAATCAAACAGATCCTGTTTTGTAAAACACCAAAAACGCTTAGCTGGATTATAATGTACAAGCCCATAGTTCTAAGCAGGCTTGTCACTCCACAAGTCACATTATTATGACCCAAAGACATGCAGTTGTGTTGCAATCACTCAATGACCTGTTGGATCGATAGGCAATGACTTTAATATTTTACGGTCTTTGGTATGTGTAGACTAGGACCATTACCACTACCTCCAGCACTAGGTGGGCAAACTATCACGAGTCTAGAACCACCTGGCCCTGCACATTTCTATTATATTTATAAGCATTGTACAAAATTTTGTAGTAGCTTAAAAGAAGAGGGAGAAGATAGACAAAAATGAATCCGCTACCCATATGGATGGAGCTCTGATCTTGACTCCAAATGCAGCATTTGTCTGTCCCTTTAAATGAACCGAGACTTTTAGACTTTTATCATATGTTCTGCTCTCCGTGTATAGAAAAACATCCATAATAACTGTTTTGTGTGTCCTCTCTGTAGTACAACATGTTTCATTAGCAACGAGGAGCAAGTAAATTAAGGTCTTATCCGTATAATACTACGATTTCAAATCATGATTGCAATGCAATAGTAATTAATTGTGACTTGTGCAAAGACGAGAATACGGCAATTGCAAAATGCATTGACTTCAATGCGAACTTGTGTTCGATGTGTCATGACTACCATCGTAAATCTAAGTCCTGGGATAATCGCGGTATAAATCTTTTGGAAACCACAGCGAACACTTTGGATTCTTCTTGTATCAAAGCCAATGATGAAATATGCAACAAACATAAAAAGGAACTTGTTCTGTTGAGTAAGCCCTGCAACTTGGCAATTTGTCAAGATTGTGTCCAAGAATCTCATCAACAGCACAATACCAAAGAACTTACAGCACTAGCAGTCGAGAGTCGATATTCGTTACAAGTTCGAAAAACGAATTTAAAAAGTAGAATATCTTCCATAGAAGACAAGTTAGACCGAGTTAGGCAAGAAGAACAGGTGTTTTGCAAGAAGACAGAAATTGTCCAGAAAGATTTAAAAGTTCACGCGTCACATTTTAAAGAATTTTTTTGCAAAGCAATAGATAATTTTGTGGATGCAAAGTTGCGTACAATAGAATTAGAAAAAAGGTAAAAACCTGAAAAGTATTTAAACCATTCTGGACGAGAATGAAACCAAACATCTGTCGCTTTGTAGTCTGGTAATAACCTCGGATAAAATATTATCCGACTCGACGCTTTCTCATATCGACCTTTTTGAACACTCGCGACTGATCCGGGCACAGATTGATAAGTGTCTTTCCAATGTAGAGCCTATTATTACGTCCACTCTAACCATATCGCAAATCAAGTTTATGAAGAAAGCTTACAACGAAACAAAAGCTGAGAGATATATTTGGGGAACTTCAGATTGAAACTTGTAAAGTCGAATTAGAAGAAAACGTGATAGATCTTCAAATACCAGTATCAGATGTCCTTGCCCCCAAACAGAGGAGCGCCCAAATAAATAGCACTTTCACAAATATTTTTGGATCTAACAGCATTACAGCGTGGGTTATCACAAACAACTTAGGAAGTCTCTATCGGTCAAATGACAATTGATTGAAAGGCGTACACTGGAAATAAACTTTTTCTTTCTGCGAAAAAGAAGTGATTTGTGGATTTGGAGAGATAACTGTGTAAAAAATTGGAAAGAAGATGGGGAAAATAAGGGAAATTATGTATTATCAGATGACAAGGTGCCTGTATATTTTCCCTAAATGGAAATTTGCTTGTTTTAATAAAAGAAGAGATTTTTCTCGAATTAAATGAACTTGGTGAAATTGACAACAAATTGACCATACAAGCCTAAAATCGTGTTTGCAAAACGTTATTCTTACAAAAATAAAGTCAAAACAAGACATGGTTACTTTGCGACTTGTTGTAAAAGTGACCAAGTGATTCTAGCAGACAATAAGGGGAAAATACCTAACGCCGAATTTACCAGTTTATGCACCGATAATTACGGTGACTTGTTAGTATCAGACTATAATAACAATATCATATGCATGCTAAATGAAGATGCAAGTTATTCAAGAATTATCGTAGATTGTGACAAAATACACGGCCCGATGCATGTGGATATTGACGAATGTGGATAAATAATTTCAACAGATGTAATGGAAAGGGATCGTGTTATAAAGAAATAACTGTTTATTCTTATCTTTGGAAAGTGAATACAGTTTGACTAAAAAAAAAATTAAAAAAAACTTTAATACGTTTACACAAGTAAACGTTATGATAAAATTTATTTTACAATCGTTAACATAACTACGCCCTTGCTATTTTGCCAGATAATCTATCTGGTAAATTGTTCACAAGATGCCAATAAATAGAACATACAACTTACCGTTTGTAA
Organism: Perna viridis; assembly: GCA_037379345.1. Taxonomy (NCBI): domain Eukaryota; kingdom Metazoa; phylum Mollusca; class Bivalvia; order Mytilida; family Mytilidae; genus Perna; species Perna viridis. The sequence goes on from CM074511.1 coordinate 11,147,420, forward strand.
TCTTCTATTTAGAAACCAAAAGGTCGATGTCTTTGTTGGTAGGCCATAGGTCCTTGTGGATATCCATCAGCCTAGTGCATGTAGCTTGTATTATAGATTGAAATTAGTTGTAGCACAAAATTCGAAGGAATGAACTAAAACCCCGAGGCTTCATTCTTTTTAAAACACATGGTGGAATTTCTCAGTGCTGGATTTCTGTTGTGTGTACTTCTTATATAAAATTAACTTTTGAATCTTGAACTTCCGATGTATGTTCAGTTCTAATGCTGCTGATGATATAGTTACTCCTCAAAACTAGTGTATTGCAGAGCGGAATGAATTTGCAATACACAAATGATTGATATCTTGTATTTATATAGTTCAATTCTTAGTTAGCGCAAACTTAAAGCTAAATCTTAACTCGAAAACTAAGTATTAATACCATGCAACGAACAATAAATGAACGATGACACGGAGATAAATGGGAATAAATGAGCAACTCTACCACTTAACAAGAACTGGGAGTATAGACCATGATCACTGATAGGGTAAAAAAACTCTGTTTTTTCTAGAAACGTCATACAAACAGAATTTTTTAAGTTAACACTTATAATTTAGGAACGATTGTTTCTAATCAAACTTTTAATTGCCGATATTTCATGTTTGTCTGAACAAGGACATATGCCCAATCTAACAGAGCCTGCTCCATAATAGGCCAAAACGCTGAGCTGATTTTTTTTTAAATGTGCTAACCCACAGTTCTAAGTAACTGCCCATGGAAAGGCTTGTCAGTCCACTAGTTACATTATTCTGACCCCAAGACAACCAGTCGTGTTGCAATCTCTTAATACTACCTGGTTCGATGATAAGCAGTGCCCACCATATTTTACAGTCTTTTGTACAAGTAGACTGGGACCCTAACCACGACCTCCCACACTTTAGGTGGGCACACTATAACGAGACTACTTAGATTGATAAAAGAACCACCTTATTCAACTAAGACAATGTTATGCATGCTTGAGTGATTGAATAGAAAAAAAAATTAAAAGTTACAAATTTTGAAAACAAAATTATGACCATTTACACTTGATATTGACCAAAATGAGCTATATACAAAACTAGAATATGCTGTAGTACATGAACACACACTGCATTATGACAAACAAGATAAAAAAGTTTTTAAAGTTATTGATAGATTGCCTTTGGAAGACATAGGTGACTAAATTATATATCAAACTCAACTGTAACTCACCATTGTATAAATCATAACAAACTATTCAACAATAAGTTTATTAATAACTTACTTCAATAACACACACCTTAGAATTGCTTGCAATGATGCTAATATGTACAATATACAGACTTTACATATCACAGATTAAAGGGGACACAATTCAAATCAAGGGGAAGCGAGGGTTTAAATGCTAACCATGTAAATACTTTCCTTTAAGCTCTGTTAAGACAATTACTGTGAAATAAAAATGGTTTGTCATGAGGAATTTTCACCTCAAAACAACATACATGAAATGGTAAAATTCTTAGGTAACTAAATAGCAGAAAGAATTTTGAATAAGCAAGAAATTTGTGAGCATTGGCTCACTAGTAATATCCCCCCCCACCTTTCATCCACAATATAAAAAAAATAATCGAAGTCCTCGGTAAACAGGCAGTTGTTGTCAATTTTTTTCCGAAAATGGATACCACTATATGGCATACATACAAGAAGAATGTGTTAAAATCTCAGTAGTTGCTGAGAAAACTTTGACAGAAAAAAAGTGTTATGACCACACATAGAAAAAATGGATAAGAGTAAAGCAGTACACACTTCTCCTACTGTGCAGGGTACAACTACACCTGAAACTGACTTATTATGTATATATTTCATCAGACCATATCTGTATTGGCATATAGAAAATTAAAGTAAAGAAAGAACTCATTCAATTATGTATGATCTTATCTGATTTTTGCAATATGTGTATGAAACATACACAAACAAAAATTATGTCTATTTTTTCTTGTTGCAGTGACCTTAAAAAAATTTAAAAGATGTAGTTCATGTTTATAGCTATTGCTTTCATTTCCTTCAAAGATCAAGTTCATCTTATTATTTTTCTTCTTGCAAAATTTAAAAACAATATAAATCTTCAGCATTAATGCTTTCAATTGAGTACTAAGTATTTCATCAATTAAAAATCTAATTACATTAAATGAAGCTTAAAAGAATAACCAGTCTTTTGGATACAAAACTGAATTCAATTTAGAAGTATCAGGCTTAACAGTAGACCAATCAAAATCTAAATAAATGATTTTTTTAAATCAAGTTGTAACACTATGCAACAACCATTAAATTTACTATTAGTACAAATGTGTGAGTGTCAGTGATATTATGACAATTCAAAATCTTCTTGAAAAGTAATTAGTACCAAAAAGTACATGAAATTCCATTGAGAGAGTTTCTCTTTCAGTACTAGCATTTAGGCACATAGAACTTTAATTTCTTAATAGTTCTTAGTTCTGAGATTCTAACAATGGACAATGGTTCTCTATCTAAAAACTATCTTCTTCTAATATTATTCTTACTGATATATATGTAGCAGATTATATTATTATTAAATAAATAAAACTACATATTTACATTTGTTCATATATAAATAGATATAGATGGATTGCTATGGAGTATACTGTATATTTCATTTGATATTTAGTCATTGCACAGTGACAGGTTACTAGTTTATCAATTTACCACAATAAAGAGAAACAAAACTTCTTAACCTGAATTCATTATATGTTCTGGGATGAGAGCCACAAAACTTAAAAATACTTTTCAGAGAATATTCTCAACTTCCATGGCAACTCCAATCAAAGTCTTTGAAATTGATGATGTCACAGTTGAGAATTTTCTAAGACTTATATAATTCTTCCAAGCCTTGTAGCACTGGGCCTGTATACTGGAGAATCAAAATCCAATGTGTATATTTATGATGGTAATTAATGTGTTTTCTACAATGCACAATAATTGTGTTCAACTTTAAACTGGTCTGTATATTGGCTAAAATAAAAAGTGTGCTTTTAACCATTTATTCACAAGACAATCACATTAATTGCTATACCATTATCACAATGACTTCTGAAATACCAGTATACTTGACTAGATTTATCTATTTTTTTTTCATTTTTCATGTTTCAGTCTATTAATGAAATAAGAAAATGTGTTAATTGATTGCTTGAACCTGATATGAAATGAAAAGTGGTAGATAGGAAAATTTAAAACTTCCTATCAAATTTTAATTTTATTCGATCTAGACCGAAAAACATTGTTTGCTTGGTAAGTTTTTCTGCCATAGGGAAGTGTTTGAATTTTTATGGATTGGTTCCTAACAGCCGTAAATAAAGTTTTAAGAGTGTTTTAAAAGCATTTGTGTATAAGTAAAAAAGGGGAGAAAAACTGAACACCACCATTATTAAATAACCAAGTTCATTCATTCATAATGAGCTTATAAAAAGTAAAAGAAACACTGATATATAATTAATGGCATGAATTTTAAACACTCTGTAACAAAGATATAAATCATCAAGCACTATATCGGACTTCTGATAACAAATAACAAAACCTTAACAATACAAACAGTATTACTGTGTCTAAAGAATGTAACAACTGAGTGACAAGATCACCAGAAAAGTAACTCTGAAGAACACCATGAATTATTTTCTAAACTCTGCAGGAAAATTATAACAGCACAGAGTTCATCTTTCTTCTTCAAATTTTGTTATGATACCATCTAAAGCAACATTATCAAAGGTAAATTATAATGAAACCAGGAAGTGATATTTTAGTAACTTGACAGATATTTGCAGAGAAATTAGGCCATATTCCTCTTGTATTGTTTCTTAATGCATAAAATATACTAAAATGTGTCTAGACATGCACAAGTAGATGAAACTGCCCACTAATGACATCCCATGGATTTTGACATACCAAACAGAAGTCTGAAGTCCTACAAGACCCAAATTTTTTGACACACTAAAACTGTTTTCAGGGCTGGTAACAAAAATGAAAAAAATGATGTTGGATTTCCATATTGGATGACTTATACAAAATTGTACCTTTCTCAAAACACACTTGTTATCATAACTATATAAAAGTGATTTTCTTTAAGCAGTTAAATATATACTAAACCCAAGTACTTTCCCACAGTTTTACAAGACTCACAAAACACAATTTTGCCTCCATATAATGCTGGAATATATAAATAAAGTGTAAAGTGTCTGCTAAAAAATGCATTGAACAAGAAAATCATTCATAAAAGCTTAAAATACACACACCCACACATGTACAGCAAATACCAGGAAAAAAATACTGAATGTAACATCATTTGAGGATACTAGATGTGTGGGTAAAAACAATATCTAGGTTTAATGGTACCTGTGAAATGTCTATATTCTATTGAAGTATTAGACATTTGAGGAATTTTACAAATGATGAAATCTATGAAGCAGGATCATTTTACCGAACCTTGAAATATTGGGGTCTGCAAACTAAAATCCTTCAACTGTAAGACACGATGAAACATATCAAGAACAATGACAGTTATTAAATACATGCAAAAATATTAACATAATTCTAAACCTTACAAGCCCCTGTTCTCTATGACTAAAATGCTCAACCAAGCTTGCAAATAGCAAAATCATATGAATGAATAGACTTCTGAAATGAAAATTCAGCAAACTTACAAAAATGGACAAAAACCAACATACTTTTTGCAGAAACAACATTAAATGCTTTTTTTTACCATACAGACAATAAAACTCAATTCAACCTAACAGTACTGTGAAAAAATTTCCATAGTATACCTATTTTCATTTTCTTTGTTGTTTACAAAAAATGACACAAATACTTGATGTTTTTACTTAACAGACAAATCTTGAAGTCATATAAAATTCACCAATTAAAAAGAAGGACAACTTGAAATGTGGCATCTCCTTGTCATGTCAAAAGTTGACAATGACTTTATTGCTATTTTTGACAGATAGAGGAATGCAGTAGCGACTTTGTATCCACTTTTGCAATTTTGTTTGAAAGGGAGAGACAAAAACCAATGAAGTGTTCTGAAAACAAGAGGCTGCCAGGAGCCTGAATCACTCACCTGGTTAAATTTTGCCTTTCAAGGGCAATAAATTACACAAGAAGTTGTCCAACAATTTTGACTCAAGAAAACTTTAATAGGACTTATCATAACGATCATTTCAGCAAATGAAAGTCTAAATCTACCATAGTTTTCAAGATATTGGCTGAAAACTGTAAAAAAAACCCTGTCATTTTCCCCTGTCAAGGGCAATAACTCTTATAAGAAGGCATCTGACAAATTTTATGCCAGAAGACTTTTGTAGTCCTAAAAATAAGGATTGTTTCAGCTATTGAAAGAATTTGAATAAACTTGATGGTTTTGGAGATATATGCAAAAAACTACTGTCTGACCCCTATGTTCTATTTTTAGTAACAGCAGCCATGTTTTTCAAAAAAAGATAAAAAAACCCCACATCAGTTCTATGCAGGATACCCCAAAGAACACTCATACTGAGTTTTGTTTCAATTGGTAAAATAGTGTCAGAGGAGAAGATTTTTGAAAGAAATAACATTAAAAATAGCAAAAAACTTTAAAAAAGGGCAATAACTCCAACATGGCTTAATAGATTAAAATGAAAATTTTACCACAGATTGATCTCATCATGCTGAAAACTTTTACCCATGTCAGAATTTGGCTAAACCTAACGGTATTGGAGATATATGTAAAAAAACTTCTGTCTGACCCCTATGTTCTATTTTAAGTAATGGCGGCCATGTTTTTGGACAAATTAAAAATCCCACAACAGTTCTATACAGGATACCCCAAGGAACATTCATATCAAGTTTGGTTCTAATCAGTCAAGTAGTTTCAGAGGAGAAGAGTTTTGTATAATTGTTAACGACCACGATGGATGCAAAGTGATGGCAATAGCTCATATGGCCTTTGGCAAGGTGAGCTAAAAAGAAAATTAATACATTTACCCATGATTGAAATTTTCCTTCACAGTACATTTTTGTATTATATTCATAATTCTCAAGAAATTATTCAAACTTGCACAACCAGTACACAAAGTACTTAATAAACAAGAATGCCCTATTTAAATGATTAAGCTTCTGAGTCATCTACTGCTCCATCATCCTCTTGTCCTACATTTAAATCTTTAACATTTTGTGTTATTTGTGTCTCTACATTGTTAAAATCCTCTACAGCATCATCATCTTCTTCAGCAGCAGTAAGAACCAAGTATTTTCCATCAGGAGAAAGTGGAAGTTTGTTAAGTTCATCATCTGAATCAGCATCTTCAAGATTTTGTATATTTTGTAACAAAATGTTCTTTTCTTGGGCTTTAACTTTCTTGATCTTGTCCACAGCTTTCTTCTCCTGCAAGTAAATAAATGGTAAATGTGGGTAAATATACCATACAATTTTACCATTGTAACACAATACACATTCATGATATTTATCTCTCTTGACATATATTTTATTTGTCACAGAAATGACTGTGCCTGGAACAGTGAGTATCTGCTTTCATTGAAAATTAGTCAACATTTCTTCTGGGACAATTTGTTTGCCTAAAAATCTGATATTTTCCATATAATGACACTATGGTAAAAAAAGGTCAGCATATTTATACATGGTCACAAATAAAGTCTTGACATGCTGAGACAAAAAACAGAATATCTAAATGAGAAAATTCAAACACTGGACACACTTACATGTAAAAAGACTAGAGGCTCAAGAGAGCCTGAATCGCTCACATGCTTAACCATTTGCTCAGACCCATCGAAATTTTTTTAAGCACATCTGACATTCGGTCAGACACAAGGTGATGACTTGTCTGACCGAACGACAATTTGTCTGACCGAAAAAACTCTGAACAATTTATCAACACGCTAACATTTTTGATGGGGGGTGGGAATATCCAAGTACATTTTATTATCAAGCTGATTTTAAAACTACTGGGTATGGGCTCTTGAATTTGTTAATTTGTCACCATTATTCATTTTGGCTAGAGTGTATCTGATGAGTCTTCATAAACGAAACATGTGTACTTTGTTTTGAGTTCTTTGTATTATATATTGTGGATTTTTTAAATTTGAAATAAAGTATTGTTATTAAATTATAAAATCTATTCTCAATCTCTGGCATAAAACATAATCATTTCAAAATTCAACATTTCATCTTGATAGTCAAAACATTCACTGTCTTCATAATCATCATCATTGTCAAATGAAAATTTGTTTTATCAGATGTTCAATTATTAATCTTTATCAATTTCGATGTAAAAGAAATATACTTTATTATTTTTTTCATTATTATTTTGACAATATAATAACAGCATGTTTCACATGTAAACGAGTAGCGAGACAACGGAAGGGACGATATATCAAAGGACGAAATGATGTGTAGCGAATGAACCGGAAGTTACATATTATTATTTACAATCAAATTGATTGACTATCTCGCTAGACTGTAGACTAATTCACGTAATTATTAAAACGTTCTAGTTTTATTATTCACAAAAACCACTTCAGTTTTGAGAAAATCTTCTTTAACGTAAGAAAAAAACATCGGACACCCGGGCCGACAAGCAACGTGTATTTACCGGACCCGGGACAATTTTACCGGACAGGTCCGATGGTCCGGCAGGTTTCGATGGGTCTGTTTGCTTATTTGAAAAACTTGAGGAATGAGACAGGCTAAGTTAAAATCAACTAAATTGTCAAATGCAAGAAATGCTTTTCATAGCATTTTCATTACCTGAACCAGAATTTTGCTAAAGGCAACAATTTTTGAATTTTTTTTCAAAACCTGTCTTATGACCCCCTAAGTTCCATTTTTAGTATAGGCAGCCATATCTATTCATTAATTAAAAATCACTACAATCATTTTGAGCACAATGCACTAAACAACTATTATGCTTATTTTCATTCAATGATCTTAAATGGTTTTAGAGAAGATTTTCAAAGTTGTACATGTGAAAAAAAACCAAAAAAAACAACAAAACTGTAAGGGGTCTTAACTCCTACATTAGTCAATGAATGGTTTTGAAAATTTCGGCATAGGTCCTTCTCATGATGCTTAACAATTTTACCCTATGCCAGAAATTTGCTAAATGCATGAATCAACAATCCCAACTGTCAATTTGTGTGGGATACCCTAAGGAACATATATGTCAACTTCCACTGAATTCTGTGCAATGGATTTTGAGAAGATTTTCAAAGTTGCACATGCGAAAAATGCGTAAAAAACTGTTTCAAGGGCTGTAACTCCTACATCAGTTGACCAATCGTTTTGAAAATTTTGGCATAGGTCCATCTCATGATGCTGAACAATATTACTCCAGCAAGAAATTTGCTAAAGGCAATGGTTTTTGAGTTATTTGCAAAAAACTGCCGTCTGACCCCTATGTTCTATTTTTAGTAACGGCGGCCATGTTTTTTCATGGATCAAAAATTTCAACAATCATTTTGTGCAGAACACCCTAAGGAACAATCATGCCAAGTTTAAAACCTGTCAATTCAGTAGTTTCAGAAGAGAAGATTTTTAAAAATTTGTCCATGACAACGACGACGGATGCCAAGTGATGGCATAAGCTCACTTGGCCTTCAGCAAGGTGAGCTAAAAAAAAATGGCAATATGGAAACTACTGATGTTAGAAAACCTTAAGGTATAAGATAGTACCTTTAGAACAAAATCTGCAAGCATTTAATATAAAATATTTTTTTTATATTTATATAATTCATTGAATTTAAGAAAGTAGTTTTGAGGAACTGACCCATCACTACAAAAAAACTCCACTTAATGTCTTGAAATATGTAAGTTCTATGAAGTTCAAGTGATATATTATGTCTTCTTATTTTGATTTAAATCTTTAACAGGTAGGTGGATATGGATATAATTTAGAAGAATAAAATTGCTACATTTTGATCAATGTTCTTATTGCTACATTGTGTTTATAAAAAATCAACATTTCTGTTGTCATAATTTTATATAGGTAGTATTTAGTTAAGACTTGTTAATATATAATATGTAGCAGTATATACATTTTTTGTATTGTATAAAGCTTATAATAGTACAAGTAGCAAAAAAACAGAGAAGAAACAATCATGCGATAGATCCAGGTACTAGCATGTAAGTTAACTTTTAGAAAAAAAAATGCTGCATACAAAAATTGACTCCAATATTATTGAGCATTGTCAAGTTAAAACCTACTGATGGTAGCCAATCTAATCAAATTTTGGTTAAAATTACATTGGTATAGACAGGTAATGGGTTTACCCAGGTTAAAAATACACTTAAACTGATATAAAGGGACTTTGAAAGTATTTGGTCTACACAGGTTTTGGTTTATTCAGAGTTCAGTTTAGACAGATTACACTGCATTATTTACTGCATAAATGATACAGTTCATGTATTTATATATAGTATTATTGGTTAAGGTTTTCCATATTGGCTGAGTTATTGATCCAAGGCTAATCATATTGGACTGAGGCGTAGCCAAAGTCCAATATTGCTACCCAAGGACCAATAACTCAGCCAATATGGACAACCTAACATAATTATACCTTTATTGACTAACTAGGCCAATATGGATTTTAACCAGGCAAATATGACATATTGGACAGATTAATCCTGTATTGGATGGCTAAATCCTGTATTGGTCTGCTATCTAAGATCAAGTTTTTGAGAAAAAAAAACAATAAGATTTCAATTTTTGCCTCAAACTTTTATTTTGAACCCTTTGGACCTTGACATGGACCAATTAACACTGGACCCCAAAAAAACTAAAATAAATAAACCCTATTAGATTCAATATATGGAAGAACCCAAAGGAATGTTTTTCTTTGTTTTTAGTTTTTCTGAAATCAAACAAAGTTTCATTTTTGGACCCAACTTTGGACAAATTAAAATAACCAAAATGCAGCATTGTAAAGAACCATACAAAATGTGGATTTTTCCCAAATTCCTAAAACCCTCAAAACAATCCTTAACCTTCTTCCACATTGTCAGAGAGATCCCTACATTTATACTCAAATCACTGTCTAGGAAACCAAATGTATATTACGCCAAAGTCCGTCCTTTAAACCTGTTAGATCTGAACCTCTTCACGGTGAGAATCGGAAATTTATACACATCCCATTTTCCAACAAAGGAATAGATGCTCTTAACATCAGCAATATTCTTCATCGTAAAGCGGTAGTTTCCAAAATTTCACCATATTTCAAAAATCAATCTGTTCCTATAGTCTCTTACAGCTACACTAAGATAATAAGTAGTAAAAAGACATTGCAGAATCTAAACATTAAGGAATACTTAAAATCCCCTCTGACATGTGACTGTGCTTCTTTTTTTAATAACAGTCCTTCTGGCCATGTCATCACTGGACATTTGAATATCATTGAGAATGAACTCCTCAGTTTCTCATGGTCCAAAATTCGGAGAATCACAGCGCCTTAATTGGAAACTTAATTTCAAAACTATAATGGATGCCAGATCATGGATAAAGAGAGAGACAAGGACCAAGAATCAGAAATCGAGTCCTTGTCAGATTGGATACGTGCCATCTAATCGTTGGTACGGAATCGTATTGACAATCTCCAGAAATGTGTCGATAAAAGACCCAAGTCCGAATTCAACGATCGTGAGGCAATTGAACGATACATGAGAAATGTGTCATCAAAATGTGTGGACAAAGTTTCGAACAACATTGTATTTGTTTGTAAAGCGCATTACTTCAGTTGCCTTATTACAGAATTAGGCAATGATAGTAACATTCCAGGTTGTGCCACATACAAATGTACTACTTCTAAAAAGAAAGATGAAATTCTAAACAACTAGAAGTCCTTCATGTCTTTTCTCAACATCGAAACAAAATTTGAGGACTTACCTTACTTGTATTGGATTCCCAAACTCCTTAAGAATCCATACAAAGAAAGGTATATAACTGGATCTTCATCTTGCTCCACGAAGAAGATGTCAGTTCATCTTACAAAGATATTGTCTGCAGTTAAGAATGGACAGCAATCTTATTAAAATACCTCCTACTCTCGTAGCGGCATTAATCATATGTGGACACATTCTAAAGACTAACTTCAAAACCTAAAATCCTGCAGTTTTTCGGAAATTATTTCTCTCCAATTTTTTTTACTTCTCAACTCTTCACACTACATTACCACATGAAAAATCGAAATCTCGTAAATCTTTAACTATTTCAAAATTTATGTTGTCCTCGGTTACAAATCCACATACTTTTCTAAAACATCGTAGAAGGCAAAGTGTGCTACACAGAAAAGCAGGTTTGCGATATGCTTGATTTCCTTATTGATAACATATTTGTCACATTTGGAAGAGCTATTTTATTCAACAACAAATTGGCATTCCAAAGGGCACTAACTGTACTCCTATCCTGGTCGATTTGTTTTTATATTCATATGAGACTGAATTCCTTAAGAACCTTGTAAAGAATAAAAATTTAAAAGATGCTAAATCATATAACTTTACATAAAGATATATTGATGATGTATTGTCCATCAACGTACCTTCTTTTGGTAAATGGTTACCGTCAATATATCCATCAGAGCTCGAGATATTGGAGACTCCCGAAACAGCCTGTTCTGCATCTTTTTTTTACCTACATCTCGAATTCGACAACAGTGGTCAACTCGCACTAAGATTTATGATAAAAGAGACGACTTTAATTTTAATAAAATTTCCTTTTCTGTGCAGCTATATCCCTGCATATGGTGTTTATATTTCATAATTGATTCGCTACGCTAGAGCAAGTACTAACTACTCGGATTTCCTTGAACGTCATAAATATCCGCGTAACAGACTCCTGAATCAAGGATATGAAGAAATGCGTCTTAAAAAGTCTCTTACCAAATTATTTTTTAGAAATCAGTCCTCAGTTTCTTCTTAAACAATGAGTAATGATTGTTGTTTTTTAATCATCACTATCGTCATGCCGCAATGGGAGAGGGGAAGTTTAGCGCCCTGTAAAACCTAGATTTAACCCACCATTTCGTTTGAAGTGCCTGTACCAAGTCAGGACCATTGCGGTACCAACTGCTCCGGTGGTGTAATGTCAATTTTGCTAGATTTATATTGTACTCAGTTTCTTCTAAAATAATGAGTAATGATTGTTTTTTGTAAATTGTTCTTTGTGCTAATTTTTCGATTTTAACGCAATAGCATGCAAATGCTGTTTAATCACCACTGGTATATTCACGCCGCAATGAAAGAGGGGGGTTTAGTGCGCTGTAAAACCTTTATTTTACCCACCATTTCGTTTGAAATCGCAGTACTGAGTCAGGACCATTGCGGCATCAGCTGCTCCGTTGGTAAAATATCTATTTTTTCACATTTATTTTGGACTTGACTTGATAAGGGATCGAGTTATTGTTCGGTAATTTTGTTATTATCCTTATTCCTCAAATGAATTTAAATATAGTTTAAATATAAATTTAAACTCAGACTTTTGACCAAAGTCTTCAAATACGTTTTTGAGTTTTGGTCTTTCACCTAGGTTCTAAACCAGATGAATCAAATAACCTTCATATTTATATACGTACAACCAAATAAAGGCAAAAAGGAAGTATTTGATTTAAAGTGATTTTGTGGGGTTTAACAGGAAGTTGTTTTGATATAAATTTGGTTTGATCTGTTATCATATGACTTAAATGTAAGACAGTACGCATTGATATGGATGTCGTTTTGAGAAATTTCTTACCTTTAAGTTTGTTTTTCTGTTTGTCCTGTTTGTGTCAAACAAATGGATATTTATGGGGAAGAGAGAATAGCAACAAGCAGTTAGAAACCCTAGTTAACAGATGGGACAACAAGAAATACAGAGGTATGTCTATTCAGCGTTCTCCATTTCATGGATATGTGTTTATCTTAACTACATATTTATTTGTTTCTTTTAATCCTTTCATTGACTTTTTATATTAACGATTTTAATTTGTTAAATGACAAAATAAATTATCACTAACACACTTCGTCATTTTTATTTATATCGTGATGTGAGAGTACAGCTGTACTACATTACTTCCACACATATTACGTTACGGTTAGATAAGCTTGTTCAAATACATTTAAAAAGATAAACATTGCAAAGTAACTTCCGGATAAATTTGTGGATGTTCAATTATGGTGAAAATGGTTTGCATTGTTGAATTTATTTATTTTATTTTGATTTTAAATTGATTTTTTTTTATATTTTTCTTCAGAAATAAGATTAACTTCAATGTACATAAGAGAGTTATGATTACTATGCATTACAATTTTACCTTGTAATATATTTTTTGTAACTAGAAGGATGAACTTCAAAGTATTGAGCTTATTGCAGCACTACCAAACATGATGTTACTATCAAAATTAAAATATATTTAAAAATGGTAAAATAAATTTGAAATTAAGGGGTGAAAATACAAATATATAAATACAAGTATAAGATTAGAAATTAAGAATGCAATTCTAATCATGGAATAAAAGCTAATTTTCAATAAGTTTGGTCTATATCATTATACATCCGTTATTACGTTACATACATTTTGATGTAGACTGTGGTGAAGTAAGGAAGTATGGTGAATACACAAAGGATGGAGTGTACAGGATATGGATGAACTCAACCTATAGTTTTGAGGTAAACTGAACATATAAGTATGAAGGGATAAAAAAACCGCTGTCTCATTCTAATTGTAACTAGACATTGAGTTTTATTTTTCTCGTAAAAAAACAAATCAGACAGACAAATTAGGCTGGACAGCGTCTGACATCATTGAGTACTTTTATTGATTCAGTTTTTGTTGTTGTATTTCCCTAATTTAACTTAATATCAAAGTGTATCAAAGCACAGGTTACCAATAGTAGAGATAAAACAATAAAATAAACATCAACCTACGCTTTTTCTTTCTTTTTTCTTAATAACATTTTTTCTTTGTTAAATAAAGGAAGTTTTTTTTTTCATCAAAAATGCAAATATTTACTGCTTACAAATGTAACAAATTCTTCATTCCAGATCTACTGCATTCACAACGTTAACAACTCTTATAATGTAATCTTGAGAAGAATGGACCCGCAAATAAGCTTCAGCCAGGGATGGCAGTCTTATGTCTCTGGATTTGGTAACAGTCAAAGTGATTACTGGATAGGGTTAAACCAAATATACTATCTCACAAATATTCAGAGTAAGTTGAACCGTAACCTGTAAGAAAGAAAGATTCAAATATTTTCGAAGAGTCTCAATAGTCAAACAAATATTGCAGTTGTGAACTTAAGACTAAGTTTTCGGTAAGTTATTTAACATTGCGCATGTCAATATTAACCAATGATATGTAGCGCTCGATTAAGAAAGTATATTTTCTTCTTCATTTTATTAATTCGTGGATTCATCCGTGTGTGATAATATTTACTACCAGTATGACCTTGACTTTTTCATTACAGGAAATACGATTTTGACAATTAATCTTCAAGACTGGGCGGGAAACAACAAAAACGCTCGATACAGTCATTTTCAATTAATAGACTCAACAAGCTACACACTAAGAATTGGTGGTTACTCTGGTGACGCTGGTGACTCGATGTCCCATAATGATAACATGGCATTTGCAACACAAGATAAACCTGACCGGAATTACTGTGCTGTTCATCAACAGGGAGGATGGTGGTTCAATTACTGTACATACGCCTTCCTTACCGGCAAATATTACTATGGTGGACCCTATACACCCAGTGGTAGTTACTTTGATGGAATTTACTGGTATTCCTGGGGAGGATATAGTTATTCCATGAAGTTCGCGCAAATGATGGTGTCTAACAATTAGATAAACATATGAACAGAAGGGATGTAAATTGGTATAATTTAACATTTGTTGTATCATTTTATCGACCTAGTTTCTTTATGTATCATTTTGACACTCTCAGAATAATGCTTTATGTATTTACATGATAATGCGACATTTCGGCCTGCTGCTCCAGATGAGATTATTGAGATTTTGTTACACAATTCATACGCTTTGCTAAAAACTAATTTTCTTGATAGGGCTTTAAGGCTCAGTGGCTTACAAAAAGGCAACTTGGACAAGGTTATGTTGTGAATGAATAGAGGTTGTTAATTCAAGAAAGTCCATAACCTCATTGACCGATATGAAGTACTCGTTACCAATTTCATTAAAAAACATTCATCTATCCAAATGTTCAGATTTCCTCATTCATTTAACTGGACCTTCAACGAGTAGCACGAATGATGTATTGTAAGAATTTTTATATATATGGGGCTGCATTCAAAACCAAACACCGATTCGAATTTAGTTTGTTACCTCCTTGTGCATCGATGTGACGGATAGTAATCCGAATTTTCTACTATTCATTTAAAACTTGTAATAGTGTAGAAAATAGTTAAGCGTCTTAATGTATTTATGTGTAAAATGTTTTACTGATAAGATCTTGGTCTTTACTCTATTAAAATCATCTCCAATGCTGTTGAATGGGAGTTACTACCGATTCTCATGAATTCCAAGAGTTAACGTGTCGAGACTTAAAGGATATATTGTCCACCCTTCCGGCTAACCTTAGTTCGACTTCAGTTTTAATTGGGTTCGTAGTGTTCGTTTCTGTGGATACGTTTGTTTAATGTGACCTGCGTTCTTGGCTTTGTTTTGTCCATGGATTTTCCCTCTGGTATTCAATACGCTTGCAATTTAAGAGAAGCGCAACTGTACAGAGACAAATATTTTTCACGTAAAATTAATGTTAATCGAGCTTCACATGATATTAACGTGAAATTCACTTAATACGAATTTCACGTGAAGGCTCATTCACCTGAATTTTACGTGAACTCTGTCACAAAGTTTATTTGCTTAATGCAGGTAAAAATCATCTGAAATTCGTGTGAAATCATCATGTGAAATAATTTTGCATGTGTAGCGTTAACAAACAAATTGGTTTGTAAAATCTAGCGGCGTAGTTCGATAACTACCGAAATCACGCGATACTACTTTGTGTATAGCTAAGTATAGTTAATAAACAATATTCTTTGAAATTATAGACTTGTGTATAAATTTGTAAAAAGATACAAGTGCGTAAATGATAAATAATGTATTAAATGAATGTTTTTGCTTATTGTTTTTAATTGAAAAATTAAAAATGAATAACGTTCATTTTCATGTAATGGCAACCAGAGATGTGTCGCATGCACACATATCAATTGTGTTCATCATAAAATTTTTAAACCTTTCAAGGAAGAGTTCATATAAATCCTTCGAAATGTCACAAACAAGCATTAAAATAGAAAGTAAGGGGTTTGAAGGCCACATTTAATCAAATATTAATCACAATTGCCTTGAATTGGTCGAAGAAATGGTGTCGTTTCCATTTCTAGAACTTCTTTACAATATAAATGTCTCTATCTTAAACAGAAACTTCATCATTTATGTTTGAAATAACAGTTACAATATTTAGAAATGGGAAATCAATGTGATCAGTGTCTTTGAATGCAGAGGGTTTATGTTAAAGTCTCTGTTAAAAGTAATTACTTTTATTTCAAATCTTGTTTCGAGCAGCGTGGTAAAGCGGAATTTTGATGTCTTGCTATTCTCTAACTCGAATAATTCTGCGCCCTATATCGGCCACTGGCCATACAAGGTAGCGATCGATAGTGAGCGGAATATAACGACTGCATTATTCGGATTAGCTAATCTATTTAATAACAGGTATATGGGTATTCTTAATTCTCTTAGTTATAATATTCCTAACACTGGAAAAAAATTTGTAAATTTAAAATTTAAATGTGTGCATGTACAATAGGAAATTAAGAACAAAATGGAGTAAAAATTTTGACTTTGATATTTTAAGTGTATGTTTGTATCCTTTTCTCAATTTCATCTCTAAATGCACATTTTTTTAATGATTTATATATATATATCTTCTTTACACTTTTAATTAGTTTTACCATATTTAAAAGTTACAAAATAAGAAATTTCCTCTTTTTATGCACGCTGCTTGTGTCTAAAAGCAGCAAAGAAGTTCGAGAAAAGTCATATTTTGTAAATAGGATAAGAAGAATTAAAACCGTTTTTCTATCTTTGAAATGTCAAAATGAGGACAATTTCTGACACTAAATTATGTGACTAAGAACTTTCAAAAATACTCAAACTTGACGCTCTTATGGGCTTTTGACGTTTAACATTTCGAAAATTGCGCTGTTGGACTCATTAATCCAAGCGTCTTGTATAGTCAGATCTTCAAAATGAGACCAAAATCAGCAATGCGGTACATTTATCCCCTTTTGTTCCCTTACATTTTTTGACATGACTGTACAATTTTTAAAAAATGGCAGTAAGTGGTGTCTTGGGTTTGGATTCTAGATGTAGCATTTGTCTTTCGTGTTATACAGAGCCAAGACTTTGAATTGCTACCATGTGTTTTGTACTCTATGTCTCAAAACATTAATTGTTGATGAATGTTCTTTCGATTGTCCTTTATGTGGGACCCGGATATCTGTTGACGAGGAAGGTATAAACAGTTTCAAGTTAAACCCACTTTACAGCAAACAAATTTCAACAGGAAAATGATATGCCGATCAAAGTGTGTGGTCTATTCGAGGACGAGGAACGTGGTATTGCTTAATGCCTGTATTTAGGTGTGCTTATTCGCAACCTTTGTGAAGAATATCCCATGAGGCTAAAGCAATAAAAAAAACCACACAAAATCGAATATCTTACCGTTCCTGATTAAAAAATTTCATTGAAATCGGAAATTCAGTTATGCACCAAACATAACAAAGAACTTCATATTTTTGCAAACCAAGTAATGAACTTGTCTGCTCTGTTCTGATCAAGATCACAGCAAGCATGACTGTACAGCGATACTCAAATTAGCAGAACTGATGACTTACATATCATAAAGAATGCAGTCTTGTAAAAGCAATTGAATTATTACAAAAAAACTTACTTCAGTGTTATCATGAAAATGGAAATATCTTATTCACCAACCAAATAGTCAGACTTGTTTGACCCCGAATAATATCACATTTTATTTAACCTATTTATGAAATCTTCCAAATTTGAAAATACGTAAAACACTGAGGCTTCATTCCTTGCATTGCATATGGTAGAACCTTTCGGTGATGGATTTGGCTTCCTCTTTCGATAAATTTGGTTATGAGTACTTCTTGTATACAACTAATATTTTGATTATCATCTTCCTACATACCTGATTTTAATGCTGCCGATGAGAGGTTACTCCTTGAAACACGTGTACAGCATATCGAAATTTTCAATATAAAAACTGGTATTTTTTGTATTTACCAATATGGCGACACAGTCAGTGCACCATTTTACAAAATCCACAAGATGGCATATAGCTATGGCATGAAAACCGTGCTAGCAAGTTAAATAAACATAAGAAAACTAGCTACGCTACAGAAAACTGTTTGGACGTTTGTTTCCTTCATGGTGGAAAGTTAGTCGTATTTGAATTGAAAAACAATATATTAAATGAAATCAACGATCTTGGGGAAATGGTGAGAACAATTGAGCACCCGAGTCTTCAATCCGTTTTTCAAGATGTCAAGGCCAATGGTTCAAGTTTTTTTCAATTATAACCACAGGCTTTAATTCATTAGCAACAAACAATTATGGACATATTCTAGTGGCTAACTATAATAATCATACTGTTTACCATACTGTTTACTTGTCATCAGAGTTTAGACAATTAAAACGGACTCTTCTTAATAATACTAACAATAGGATAACTTATTCTACTCATATTGGAGTGGATGACTGAGGAAATATTTGGCTAAGCGGAAGGAAAATTCAAAAAAATAATGTAAAAGTGTTTTCATACATATGAATAAAGATATAAATCACAACTGTATATGTTTTGTTGATAAATAAGATTGATGAACTGTTATTTTATCATTTTTGTCGCCGCAACAATCGTGCCAAAACTTCCATCATGCTGTTAAATTCGACATTAAACAAGTTACTTTTATACATCATAAAGTCGTAATTATCACCATTTAATGTAATGTTTTAAACAGTATTTGTCTCGCTATTGTTGTTATTAGAAATCTTTGTATTTTTAGAGACGCCTACACTCATTCAAACTGTGCTCCGTGTCTATGCAACTCCTGTACGGAGTTCTGATTGCCTGCTTAGTTACCGATGGAATTATGCGTCTTCGGCTATATATGTGTTGTTTTGTTATTTCTGCAAACTTTTGCATGTTATGCATTATAAACTGTACAATGGTCCATTCCTCGCTTTGAGGTTTACTTTAAAGTTTAGCAGTATGCAGAAATTAAGTTCAATTAACATTCAAGAAAATGAAAAAACTAAGTTTATCAACAATAGGGAACGTTAGCCTAGAGCAAAATTAGCGAACTGATCCTTGGCAAAAATTCCATGCAATTGTCAAATTAACAGTTAAAGAAGGAACATCCATATAACAAATGGCAGAAGGCAAAACCCGGAAAGTTGGAATCAACCGCAATGGCCCTGACTTGGTACAGGAATTTCCAATCGAAATAGTTGGTTAAACCAGATTTTATAACGCGCTTATAAGTTGTTCCTCGCCTAACTATTCACGTAGACTATGAAACAAAAGTGAGTAATCAGACGGGAACGAGCTTAAAGCGTGCTAAACCTCCATTTCCCATTATGGTTGATTGTTCCATCAGGCAAAGTTGGTAAGATCAGTATTCAAAACAGTACACAAGATATATTGGTGATACTTTTAAAATCCATCGTCTATAAACCCTTTTCAGAAACAGAATATTTCTCAATATGATTAGGACATCAGATTAAAACTTTTTTCAGGCAGTTCATGAGACATAATTTTAAAACTTGGTACAAAATGCTATATACTACATTTCTAAAAATCAAAATCATTTGATCTCGACATCTCCATTACGTGTATTAACATCCTACAAAACTTCAAAGCTACAGCTCAAAAATGTAATCGTTTTTACTCAATGAAAGATTAGAACTGCTACTTTCAAACTACTACTTTGCAATATTTTATAACTATCTTGTATATTATTAATTAAGTTTCAGTAGTGCAGCGGCGAAAAAAAATTGGAATCCCTAAAATACCGATGCAGTATTCCTTCTATTAAACATGAGGCTAGAATAATGAGGCTGCTCCTTTGAATATTTGGTAGAATTCTTCGGTGCTGAATTTGGCTTCCTATTTCGATTTTTAGTTTTGAGTGTTAATTTTTGAACTTCCTATGTATTTGTTTCAAATGCTGACAATGGGAGGTAATACCCATTGAAACACGTGTAGAGCATATCCAAAATTTCATTAACCCTGCACGCCTCTATCATGGGTATTAAAGCTGCCAAGTTCGACTATCTCTATTTCTTTTTTTATTAATAAATTCTAACTCTTTTTGCCATTCACGTTTCCATTATGTGTATAAGCATCCAACAAAATTTAAAAGTAGTAGCTTAAAAACAGAGGAAGGAGATAGTCGGACAAGCACGTACCCGCTATCAATATAGACAGCCGGGATTAAAATTAATATGCCAACTGACTTTTAGTCACGATATAAAAAGATCTTTTAGCTTTCTCATTTTGTATTACAGGTGTGTGTTTTCTTGGATAACACAATTACACCATTGCTTATATTTGGTAATTGCAGGAGGTAAATTTAGTTAAAGCAACATAGAATTTGAATTAATTAAGATGGTCTCCGTTTTAAAAGATTATTCAAGGTACAAGGATTGCAATATTAACTTAACTCACGGCAGAAATGACAGAAGAACCAAGAAACCAAACATCTGTCGCTTTGTAGTCTGGCAATAACCTCGGATAAAATATTATCCGACTCGACGCTTTCTCATATCGACCTTTTTGAACACTCGCGACTGATCCGGGCACAGATTGATAGGTGTCTTTCCAATGTAGAGCCTATTATTACGTCCACTCTAACCATATCGCAAATTAAGTTTATGAAGAAAGCTTACGACGAAACAAAAGCTGAGAGATATATTTGGGGCACTTCAGATTGAAACTTGTAAAGTCGAATTAGAAGAAAACGTGATAGATCTTCAAATACCAGTATCGGATGTCCTTGCCCCCAAACAGAGGAGAGCCCAAATAAATAGCACTTTCACAAATATTTTTGGATCTAACAGCATTACAGCGTGGGTTATCACAAACAACTTAGGAAGTCTCTATCGGTCAAATGACAATTGATTGAAAGGCGTACACTGGAAATAAACTTTTTCTTTCTTACAAGCCTAAAATCGTGTTTGCAAAACGTTATTCTTACAAAAATAAAGTCAAAACAAGACATGGTTACTTTGCGACTTGTTGTAAAAGTGACCAAGTGATTGTAGCAGACAATAAGGGGAAAATACCTAACGCCGAATTTACCAGTTTATGCACCGTGCACCAGTTTATAATTACGGTGACTTGTTAGTATCAGACTATAATAACAATATCATATGCATGCTAAATGAAGATGCAAGTTATTCAAGAATTCTCGTAGATTGTGACAAAATACACGGCCCGATGCATGTGGACATTGACGAATGCGGATAAAAAATTTCAACAGATGTAATGGAAAGGGATCGTGTTATAAAGAAATAACTGTTTATTTTTATCTTTGAAAAGTGAATACAGTTTGACTAAAAAAAAAAAATAAAAAAAAAACTTTAATACGTTTACACAAGTAAACGTTATGATAAAATTTATTTTACAATTGTTAACAAAAGTACGCCTTTGCTATTTTGCCAGATAATCTATCTGGAAAATTGTTCACAAGATGCCAATAAATAGAACATACAACTTACCGTTTGTAATCTTCTATTTAGAAACCAAAAGGTCGATGTCTTTGTTGGTAGGCCATAGATCCTTGTGGATATCCATCAGCCTAGTGCATGTAGCTTGTATTATAGATTGAAATTAGTTGTAGCACAAAATTCGAAGGAATGAACTAAAACACCGAGGCTTCATTCTTTTTAAAACACATGTTGGAATTTCTCAGTGCTGGATTTCTGTTGTGTGTACTTCTTATATAAAATTAACTTTTGAATCTTGAACTTCCGATGTATTTTCAGTTCTAATGCTGCTGATGACATAGTTACTCATCAAAACTAGTGTATTGCAGAGCGGAATGAATTCGCAATACACAAATGATTGATATTTTTGTATTTATATAGTTCAATTCTTAGTTAGAGCAAACTTAAAGCTAAATCTTAACTCGAAAACTAAGTATTAATACTATGCAATGAACAATAAATGAACGATGACACGGAGATAAATGGGAATAAATGAGCAACTCTACCACTTAACAAGAACTGGGAGTATAGACCATGATCACTGATAGGGTAAAAAAAACTCTGTTTTTTTCTAGAAACGTCATACAAACAGAATTTTTAAGTTAACACTTATAATTTAGGAACGATTGTTTCTAATCAAACTTTTAATTGCCGATATTTCATGTTTCTCGGTACAAGGACATATGTCCAATCTAACAGAGCCTGCTCCATGATAGGCCAAAACGCTGAGCTGATTTTTTTTTAAATGTGCTAACCCACAGTTCTAAGCAACTGCCCATGGAAAGGCTTGTCAGTCCACTAGTTACATTATTCTGACCCCAAGACAACCAGTCGTGTTGCAATCTCTTAATACTACCTGGTTCGATGATAAGCAGTGCCCACCATATTTTATAGTCTTTTGTACAAGTAGACTGGGACCCTAACCACGACCTCCCACACTTTAGGTGGGCACACTATAACGAGACTACTTAGATTGATAAAAGAACCACCTTATTCAACTAAGACAATGTTATGCATGCTTGAGTGATTGAATAGAAAAAAAAAATTAAAAGTTACAATTTTGAAAACAAAATTATGACCATTTACACTTGATATTGACCAAAATGAGCTACATACAAAACTAGAATATGCTGTACATGAACACAAACTGCATTATGACAAACAAGATAAAAAAGTTTTTAAAAGTTATTGATAGATTGCCTTTGGAAGAAATAGGTGACTAAATTATATAACAAACTCAACTGTAACTCACCACTGTATAAATCATAACAAACTATTCAACAATAAGTTTATTAATAACTTACTTCAATAACACATACCTTAGAATTGCTTGCAATGATGCTAATATGTACAATATACAGACTTTACATATCACAGATTAAAGGGGACACAATTCAAATCAAGGGGAAGCGAGGGTTTAAATGCTAACCATGTAAATACTTTCCTTTAAGCTCTGTTAAGACAATTACTGTGAAATAAAAATGGTTTGTCATGAGGAATTTTCACCTCAAAACAACATACATGAAATGGTAAAATTCTTAGGTAACTAAATAACAGAAAGAGAATTTTGAATAAGCAAGAAATTTGTGAGCATTGGCTCACCAGTAATATCCCCCCCTTTCATCCACAATATAAGAAAAATAAGTCCTCGGTAAACAGGCAGTTGTTGTCAATTTTTTTCCGAAAATGGATACCACTATATGGCATACATACAAGAAGAATGTGTTAAAATCTCAGTAGTTGATTTTTGCAATATGCGTAAGAAACATACACAAAAAAAATTATGTCTATTTTTTCTTGTTGCAGTGACCTTAAAAAAATTAAAAAGATGTAGTTCATGTTTATAGCTATTGCTTTCATTTCCTTCAAAGATCAAGTTCATCTTATTAGTTTTCTTCTTGCAAAATTTAAAAACAATATAAATCTTCAGCATTAATGCTTTCAATTGAGCACTAAGTATTTCATCAATGAAAAATCTAACTACAGTAAATGAAGCTAGAAAGAATAACCTGTCTTTTGGATACAAAACTGAATTCAATTTAGAAGTATCAGGCTTAACAGTAGACCAATCAAAATCTAAATAAATGATTTTTTTAAATCAAGTTGTAACACTACGCAACAACCATTAAATTTACTTTTAGTACAAATGTGTGAGTGTCAGTGATATCATGACAATTCAAAATCTTCTTGAAAAGTAATTAGTACCAAAAAGTACATGAAATTCCATTGAGAGAGTTTCTCTTTCAGTACTAGCATTTAGGCACATAGAACTTTAATTTCTAAACAGACAAATCTTGAAGTCATATAAAATTCACCAAAAGAAAGACAACTTGAAATGTGGCTTCTCCTGGCAATGTCAAAAGTTGACAATGACTTTATTGCTATTTGTGACAGACAGAGGAATGCAGTAGCGACACTGTATCCACTTTTGCAATTTTGTTTGAAAGGGAGAGACAAAAAACAATGAAGTGTTCTGAAAACAAGAGATTCCCAGAAGCCTGAATAGCTCACCTGGTTGAATTTTGCCCTTCAAGGGCAATAAATTACACAAGTTGTCCAACAATTTTGACTCAAGAAAACTTTGATACGCACAATCGTCTATGGTGACCAACATTTGTGAACATTGCTGTGCTAGCGACCTCTGCAACAAAGATCCCCAATGCGGTTCTTCAAGTAGGTCAATTAGAAATTACTTCCCTTTTCAGAAAAAATGTTGGTACATTTAAACACATTACATCGCATCTACCCCGAAGAACTTTAGATGAAGGATACTACAATGACTGAAAGGTCAGCCTCATATCTTGACCTACACTTAGAAATCGATGGTAAAGGAAAACTTTACGACAAACGTGATGACTTTTTATTCAGAATTGGCAGGTGCGATGAACTTTCATATGGTAAGAAAAGATTAATCAAGGGAACCAAGGTTATAGAGGTAATCAAAAGAATGCAATCCAGGGACAAAGACCAGACATGAAAAACAGACACACACAACAATGAACATAAAATAACCAAAATAATACATAAAAAAGTAATGAAAGTAAATGAAATACACTATTCCAATTAATATTGTATGCATAAATTTATTTTGGTCAAATATTATTGTATGTTACTGGAGGAAATGGTATGACAATTATTTTATTATAAGGTATTTTGATTTTGATATGAATATAAAATGTTTGTAAATGATCAAAATGGATATAAAATCTTAGCAATACTAAATAATAAGACATAGATGTATATGAAATGGTATTTTCCTTGTAGTTATGTTCCTATGTAAACAAGCCAAATAGTAATTTGAACCATGGCAATGAGTGGGAGGTTACTTGTATGGAAAAGGCGCAGGTTAGTAATGCGGTATGTTGTCTTGTCGCGTGACTCCGTAATGACTTCTAATTCTGTATTGTCAACTGTCCTTTCATCTACGGCAATATCCCTTCAGCATCTGTATATAAAGTTTTCATATCACAACTCATTCGTTATGCCAGAACTTATTGTAAATTCGTGGATTTTTTAATTGTGCTAGCCTTCTTACAATTAGGCTTCTGGAACAGAGTTATCTTGCTACAAGTCATCACTGCAGACGTTTTATGGTTGTGGGTCGTTATAGTGTGTCTATCTGCACCATGAGATACAATTTGTTCACCCTGTCATAGCTTTTCTTTCCTCTCTTTTCTTACCCGGACGTGAAATTTTATGAACTCGGCAGATGTTTCTAGAAAAGCAGGATGCTTATCCTACCGGTGCACCTGACGCATGCTCCCAGTCTGTTTTTGCTCATTTACTTTTAATTTATTTTACTTGTTATCTGGTTATTTCATGTTCTTTGTTATGTGTGCTATACTCTTTCTTGTTTATGGACAAATATGATATGTTCACCTTGAAGCATACCTCATGACACAGGTACCTTAATTTCGAAATGAATTCACTTTTTTAATACTGGGTGTATTTAATGTAGAACATCTCTATTCGCTACACTACTCCATCGAATCAAATTGATACAGGGAAGATATATAAACGTATAGAAAGGTCTGAAAAATTTCCCAACGATGTTAGAACTGTCAAATTTGCGATGCAAATTTTTGATCGTTTCGTCCGCGGAACTCGAACTCGTACCGCTGTGACATCTATGGCAACGCCGCCTGCACAAAGTCCAGCGCCCTAGACCACTCGGCCACGCTGGACTTTGTGCAGGCGATGTTGCCATAGATAGATAGATAGATAGATAGATATAATGTACCTATCCAATTTCAACCTTAAATCATTATATTTAACATAATAGTGTGCCGTACTCCCAAAAGGGAATTGTAACCTTGGATGTTGTAATTCAGACATTTGTAACTCCGGCTGTAAAACAAAAGGTATGTACGACACCAAGAACTTATATACAATAGTGCAATATCACAATAAAAAAAGTATATTGAGAGAAAAAATGAGGCAAACATTTTTTTTATTCAGTTACAGCATTCTTTAACTTGTTTTGTAGTAGAATTTTATTTGTAAAATATTTCTCACATTTTCATAACGAGACCTGCTGACAACCTAAAAGAGTATTGCAATGGAGACATGGAACATATACCTGGGAACCATGTTTTTGTCGGTTCAAATACAGCTTCTGCCTGTAAATAACATATTGTACTACTATTTTATTTGCCACATTATAACAAATTGTACTAAAAAAACAGAAATACCATTCATATTGATATTACAAATTTCGATATGCTGTACACGTGTTTCAAATAGTAACCTTTCATCAGTAGCATTAGAACCAAACACATAGGAAAGTTCATTGTATACAAGAAGTACTCAAACCAAAACTATCGAAATAGGAATCCAAATGTGCCACCAAGAGGTTCTACCATGCACAAGGAATGCAAACTAAGTTTTTATTATTTTTTCTGTTCCTTTAGGTGGCTTACCTAACAATGGTAGGTAAATCCTGTGTGGTGAAAGTATAATAAATGCTCTCCTAAAAGAAGTGGTACACCTGTACGAACGTCTCAGTATCAAATAATCCCAACAACTTTAACGACATATAAAACAAAACAACATAGAACCAAATAGAAAGAAAGCTTCTGTTACCTTATAACTAATTATATAATATCTCCTTTAATGCGTTCTTTTCCGTAACAATTCGTAACTTCCAATAAGAATGTTTTATGTATCTGGTTTACATACAAGTTTTTTTTTCTAATTATCACGAACACAATAAATTTATAAGAATACGATCATTTTACCTTATCATTTAAAATCAGAAATAAATCGTTAAGGATGCTTTTCATTTACAGTTCTTGATTACACAACGCTTAAACAAACGTTGGCTATTTTATATTTCCGTGACATCGATGTACCATCATTGTGTATTATAGAAGTAATTATCATGTAATATAAACCATAAAAAGCAATAGTAAAATCTAAAATACCAGTCATATAGATGTGGCATGCTCATGTTCCAAATAGTAACCTCTCATCAGTAGCATTAGAACGAAATACATTACAAAATAAAGTATCAAAAGTATTGTATGTAAGAAGTACTAAAAAGGAAAACCGTACCGATAAGTTTTATGTCAAAGGAAAGTACATTATTTTTTATGTAATTTTTAGCAATAACTAATCAAAGTAAGTATAAATAAAACGTTGATAAATACATGTTTATTATTGAAATACATAAAATGTATATATGTATTACGAAAGTGATCGAAGTAAGCTGGCACTTAATTTGAGAAGTTTTTTTTTTTTTTCTTTCGAAAAAAAAACAACAACAAATCAATTCGGTCCGATAACAAATGTTAACTTTTTTATATATGTTTATAGAGATATAAGGTTTAAATCATGAATAGACCGGAAATACGCCTTTGTTACTAAAGTAATAAGATCAAGGTGCGCTATAAAGGTATCACTGTATCATTTCATGATTTATATTATGCTTATTCTATTATTGCTCTGGTACTTTGGTAAATGATTTGTTTTGTCCTTATTTGTTTATATTTTTGAGAAAGTACACATATTCTTAAGGCATTTTCACTGAGTATTAATTGAAAAATATAGCTGTAGATATATGTATTGACATGAATTTGGGCTGCATTGGTAAATTGTAATGAGGAAAATTAGGTTCTATTTTACAGTTTTTATTATAACAATGCAAGTAGCAATTAATCTTTTGGGAGAATGATTATCTTGTATATTTGGGTGTTGTAAGATCTATTTTGGCAGATTTATTTTGGACTTGACTTGATTATGAATAGGAATAGTGTTTCGGTGATTTTGGTGTTACCCTCATCAATGTAGAAAATTTAATGAAATGCTTGATTTGGTTGGAACTCTAGAAGAAACATGTCATTGCGCAAATGTGCGAATTGTTCATATTTAGGGATGAAAATATTTTCTTTTTAGATGCGCATAGTAAGTATGACTTGTATAAAATACACTGCTTAGGGAAGGATTCGCTTATTTGTTGTTGTTTGTATGTTCCTGTTTCTCACTAATATAACAACTTCACTTCAGACATCACATTTCTGCATATGCAGTACTGGAGGTTGTATTTTAATTTATTTAGCTTACTGTAGAAAATTTGTTTCATTAGTTACTATCATCTTAAATGTTTTGTTATGATAATATTTATACATTTACGTTTAGTTTGAACATATTTAAAAACAATTTGGTTATCATAAATCGTCTGTCTGTAGTTAGATATGTAAATATGTCTACTAATACTTAATTAATGCATTAGCTTAACCAAGTATAGTCAAAATTATGCTGTCTATAGATGTTTTACAAGAATGCATATTACCTTTTGATTAAGGGTCATACATAAATTACGTTGTCTAAATTTGATGTGATACAGGATAATATAGAAACAATATAACATTAGAATATATAAATAGAAAATAAAGAAAAACAAAGTCAAGTTTTGTTAACAGACAAATTGAAAGAGTATCAAGACAAAAGAATAAATTATATTTTTATATCTATTGGTTAATACAGAATGTGTTTCCGATCCTGCTGATATACTGTTTCTACTGGATGCAAGTGGAAGTATTCAAGCAAGTAATTTTCAACTAGAACTGCAATTTATTGCTGAATTCGCTAAACATTATGTGATAAGTCCGACAAATGTACAGATTGGCGTCATGACATTTACTACTACGGTTTATGACCATTTTGCTATGAATGCTTACCATGATATAAATACTCTCACGAAGGCTATCATGTCAGTCCCATACACATCTGGAGGAACAAGGACAGATATAGCGTTAGAGTATGTTATTAAAAATGGCTTTACTCTATCGAAAGGAGACCGTAGCTCAGCACCTAACTTTCTTATTGTGATATCAGATGGTCACTCGAATAAGCCTGCATTAACACAAATGGCTGCACGCCATCTCCATACTGCTCACATCAATACATTTGCTGTAGGAGTTGGCAGTGTTAACCTTGTAGAGTTTACCTATATAGCTTCTAGTAGCACAAACCATGTAATGACTGTTCGAAACCATCTGGAATTACGACTGCCTTTAAAACAAATTCGCTGTCGTAAGTAATATAAAATATGTTTAAGTTTGTCAAAAAACTGAAAATGTTTTTCAACCGTCAAGAGTTTTTCGAGCTGTATATGTATATGAAGAAAATACATAGCTATATGCACCTGAATGCATAAAAAATTAAATTAAAAAAGTGCCAGTTTGTTTATTAGATATGTTCATCAATGTAAGATTATGGTGAGGAGATAATGCTTGTTAATACAATCCACCCAAAATAGATGCAGTAGGTCGTAGGTCATGTATGTAATTATTTTTTGTTAACATTGTTTTTATTCATAAATAAAATCTTTGTTGTCTGTGTGTGTATGTATGTATGTGCATGTATATTCGTGTTCACATAGTGAAAATTTAAAGTGACAGAGTGAAAACTATATTGTTGTATCGATTTTAAAAAGATTATTTAGAAGGTACAATTTAGTTTGATATACCATCAGAATTTGTCCCTACTAGTTGTAATAAACATGATATGTGATCGTGTCATAAACATTTTGTTATTTGAATAAGCTGATAAATTACTTTTTTCCTGGAAACTTGAAATCGTGTTATTTACTTGCTCATCGATACACTCTTCATGTAATAAATTTGATAAAGGTTTTATCCCGCAATGTCATTATAAAGATAGATTTAGATACCGCTATAACCTTGGTTCCCTTTATTACTCTCTTAAACACCTTTTTTGTTTTCCTCTGTATTAAGATAATATTTTTCAATTGTGAACAAATATAATATCATGATGTGTCCCTCTGTTAACTGTACAAGTTCACCTTAAAGGAGCACTAGAATTCGTTTGTGCTTCTTTTAGAATTAAATTACCTGTATATTATCATTAGCAGATTTAAACTGTAGAAGTTCATATATAAGCATTATATACAAAATGTTCAAAACGATTTTAAATGCTTTTAAAGGCTGACAACACCCCCTCAATTTCTATGACATATCAAGCAATTGTTTGTCTTGTTTATTGTACAATTTATGACCATTTACAATAATAACAATATGAAACATACACCGCAACTGATCATATCATACTGTAAATTTTGTACCTACAGTATTCTTTCTGTGATCTGACCACAATGGATGTGCACGACAACAATATTTCGATAGAGCTTAAAATAAGCTTTCTGAAGGCATATAATTTTTGCATTGATATATTAAATTCTAAACTTCGATAGCCTGCTATCGTACCACTAATTTTGCAATGCTTCATTTTTTTGCAGCTGCATACCAGAATCAAATTGGAGGTAATTTAAATGTACAAATATTGACAATGACTGAATCAAAATATTTCTTAGGAATGTCCACCGTTTTCCCATTGAACGATGCTTTAATTTATCGTTCAACATATTTTTCCTTTGACAATGACAACAACTAAAACTAATTAATTAAACATTGATATATTTTTTTTGTTTTCTTGAAAACTTATTTCAAAGACACATTTTGAATATTCAAAAAATAGTCTTTTTCTTGATAATAATCGAGGGGTATTAAATCTATGAAAGATGTTCAAGTATGATATAGCTTGTTTCTGCAGTTACCTCAGGAACTTGTAAGTATATTCATACATACAAACATCATCTATTTTCTTTTTTTGCATAGTTGAAGTATAGTTCACAGAAGAGGATCCAGGATTTTAGTTCGGGGGGGGGGGAGCGTTAATTGAATTAAATGCCATGCAAAGCAAGGCAAAACATATTATGGGGTGAAACTTGTGAATTTTTTTTACCGATTTAGGGGGGGGGGGGGGTACGCCCGGCACGCCAGTCCTTGGATCTGCGCCTGGTTCAGTGTATCAATAATCGATGAAACGAAATTATGGAAACAAATTTTCTCGACGAATTGTATAGCAATGTCGTGTACAGAAATATGATATATCTACTAATAAAAACAAGAACTATTTACTTTTGTCTGAGAATTGTGCGTGCTCGTCCTGGTGTTGAAATGAACCAATCCAGTGACAGAATTCTTTTCTTCAAACAATTATTGACCTCGAAATAAATAACCATCCACTTCGATTAGCACCTGGCCACGCCATTGAAGAAAATGGAATTTTAAGAAATCAAATGTGTGTAATTCAGACTTAAAGATATAATTCATCTATAAAGCAAAACTTCACTTTTGTTATATAATGTCATTTCTGAAATTAAAAAAAAAATGTGTTACAGCTTCGTGCGCAGATCAACATTTATTTAATTGTAATCCAAGCGTATGTAGTACACCGGATGTGGCGAAATATTGTCCCTTGACGTGTGGATCATGTAGTGCAGGTAAAAACCTTTCATGTTTATTTGTATATAATACAGTTTCAGTCTATTTAAATCAAATTAGATTATGTAATAATGGGCTAT
This sequence comes from Perna viridis, assembly GCA_037379345.1. Classification (NCBI taxonomy): domain Eukaryota; kingdom Metazoa; phylum Mollusca; class Bivalvia; order Mytilida; family Mytilidae; genus Perna; species Perna viridis. Next base: position 11,179,144 of record CM074511.1, read on the forward strand.
TGCATATCATTGACAAACATTTCGCCGAAAAGAATGTTGAATTGGACTACCTTAGAAGCCACTTTTAGTAATTTGAATGTCATGTAACCTTTCATTTCACAGTTCAATTACTCGTTTGTTACTGGCACGATCTTTTCTGAATATAACGTAAAACTCCGAATATTTTCAAAATGACTCAAGGAATCGATTCTATTTAATATGAAAAGAAACTGAAATATGAATGCATAAAATGTAAGAAGTAAAGATAACATAAACTAAAATATCTGCAAGTAAGGCAAATCGATTATATGATTATGCGGTTATATCGATATTCAAATCTCAAAAGTCAATAGTTAATGACGAATCAATGTAAAGAAAGACAAAAAATAAACAATATCCAATAAATTGTTGCTACGTTTAAATCTTGATTCAGCGCTTTATGTTTTATTAAAAATTGAAAATCGAATTTGATTTTGGATATTTCAGGAACGCAATCTACATATAATGTGTGCATTTACTTACTGTTATGTTTTTAATATTCAATCAATGATCTTAAATATTCGAATGATAAGTGATAATGTTTGCTGCTTGTAGTATTATAAATTGATGAGGATATTAAAAATAAAAACTTATCAAAGCATCAAGATATCAATTTATTGACATATTTTTAGGACAAATGTTGAAGTAACAGTCTTTATAAGTATCAGACAGATGATACAGCCTTAGTTAAGCATTCTGTTTTTGCACTTTTAAGATGAACTTATACAGATTATATATATAGTTGATACTCTCCAAGAGTTATCGTTCTTTATTTGGTTGCTTTAAGTGGGAGGTAAATGCACTACTCTGTATACAGAAAGGACTATAGTGACATAAGATTTTACCGTTTGTTCAAAGGATATTTTATGCCTTGTATCCATACCTTTGGCAGTGTTTGAATTATATATCGATTGAGGTACTAATTGAACATGTTTTTTTTAATTTTTTTTTTATAATAATTCAATTTTGATTATGGGTAATTATTACGTAGAATAATACGCAGCGTTGCTAGGAAATCGAAAGATGAACGTCTTACTTCATTATACTGACAACAGACTAATATGAACTAAATTGATTATTAAAAGAGAGGTTGCATACCTGCATTTCTATCAAGTTGACTCTGGTGGTTAAGTATAGTAAATGATTAAAACCAAAACATTAAAAATTGAAGGAATACAATAAGTAAATGTTTAACCTTCCCTCCCACATAATTTACAAAATCATCAATCATTGTTTTTTTTAATATGGAATCAGACTAAAGTACATATTCTTTTTATATTCATTTATATAGCGTCATGCTCAGATACTACACTGTTCAACTGTAATTCTGCTGTTTGTGGAGACCCGGTATTATCATCAAAATGTCCTATGACTTGTGGAAAATGTACTACAGGTAAGTATACGACAAAGGATTCATTGTACATTAAATAAATATTCCTTATATTGCGTAACCAAAGTAATTTTTATGCAGGAACCAAAGTTGTCAGCATATGAATAGGTAACGGAATTTTTTAAACTGTGTTATATCGGAGGTACAAACTAGGGAAACAATGCCACAGTAGATGAAGACTAATTAAACAGCAACATATCTTAAAAAAATACTCAAAGAGAAATGAAAAGTGCGAAAACCACTAAAACTAGTCTCTGCTATCAAAATCGGTGAAAGAAGAAAAATAGCTATGATAGATGGCTATCGTTTGCTATGTTGGAACGCCATATCGGTCAGTGAAGTCGAAGTGACGACCTTACCACTTTTGGCTCGACGACCATTATCTATGGACATCAAATCCTTGTTTTACGTAAACTGCTGAGCCCTATCTTGAAAATCGATATACTGATCACAATATCTAACGAAGCGTGTAGGCTGGAATACAAAAATTCGACACGGAATGAGTCTTTTTTTCTGTTTGGATCAGGCGACAACCCTGTGAGGTACATGAATTCATTAACACCATTTTCAGGGTATACAAATATCAGTAAAAAATGATAGTTTTAATTTGTTTTGGTCTTGTGTTGTAGCTTCATGTAAAGACTCAACTCTGTTTAATTGTAACCCTGCAGTATGTTCTGACCCAACTTTAAAATCCAAGTGTCCTCTTACCTGTGGGTCGTGTGGTGAGTATTTTTGAAAGAAATATTGAAGGAAATGATGTTTTCAGATTATCATTTTAATCAAATCATTGAACTTGGTGACCAAGTAATCGTTGAAAAAATTTCTTGATCAAAGAATGAAATTCATATTTTTTTAAGCAACTGTAACTTAACTCATTACACAAGTCGTTTACAAAACACCCGCATTTTAACTTGATTTTTTATATATTTTAGGGACAGGGAAGAAATAGATAAAAAAAACTAATAAAGATGAAAAGGAAATCTTGTAGTTTTCTTCCGCCGGTCATGAGATGTGGTAATTGCAGTGGGTTCGACTCGGTCAGCTTAAGGTCAATTTATATATTACAAGTGTGGACACAGACTGGTATTGCCCAAAAGAAGCAAATTTAGACATACATTTGTTTTGTCTTGAATGTGTTTGCATCGGCGAGAAAGCAAAATATTGTGCGTTTTCGGCAAGAAAGCAAAATATTGTGGGTTTTAACATCAATTGATGCCACATTATACAATATTAATGTTGAAACCAATATGATCACTGCTCCACGACAGCTAATTTATCAATAATGTAATCTACATTACCAACTATTGTGATTATTTTATTGAAGAGTATAAAGCAGGCATTGCTACTCTTAACAAGTTAACAGACATAAATGAATATTACATCAACATATGATTTAGCTCATTCTTATCAGACTTGAAATAATTGTGTTTTTTGTTTGAATAACTGCATCTGCAATGCAAAATATCAAATTTTCGCAACTAAAAGATTCTATGATAGTTTAATTAAATTCCATTTAGTGGCGTAAGAGGAGTAAAATTAAGACATGGGAACCCTTTAGCGTTATAGAAGGAAGGAAGGAAGGAAGGAAGGAAGGACGGAAACCTCTATCGCTGTTAATCATCACTGAAATTATGGGTTTGAAGAATTGAGCGTATCTTTTCTACTATACATATAGGAAATGAAATGTAAACTTGATTATTTGGGTTAACTTTTCATAGTTGACGTCCCAATTCTCAAAAACTAAGGTTATATATCATAAGCAAGTTAAAGGCAGAACATTTACATTACAATATTTCTTTCCTGAAGGTTTTCTTGTATGAATGTGTTGAATTTTGTTATGTTATGTTTAGGATTAAACTTGACGTAGGTTAGCTTTCTCAGATTTGTTGTTCTAATTCTGCACTCTCGTTTTTTTTGTTTAATAGAAACCAATAGTGTGGTAACTATCAATTACATGGAAATAAAGAAAAATTCTGTATTGAAGATTTATGAGCCACAATTCTGAAAGGAAGCAGCATATATACAATATTTTATTGAAAGTTACATGCATTAGAACGTTCCTTACATGCCCGTGTAAAAGTTCCAAGCATTGGTGCATTTTCCTGACATTTTTTTATCTTTAAGAGAAAGAACACAGAGTAACTTCTTGCAAGCATTAACTTATTTCAAGCAACAATTTTCTGTGCATTCCATCAGTATTGGTTCTTCAGACTGCAAAATAAATGACAAAAAATTTTGTAAGATGATTAATTGTTCAATATCAAATGATTGTGTAAGAGTAATCAGGGGAACCAAGTTTTAGTGGTAATCAAAAGAATGTAATCCAGGGACAAAGACCAGACATGGAAAGTAGACATACACAACAAAGAAGATTAAGTAACTAAAATCATACATACAAAGTAACGAAAGCAAATGAGCCAACTCGGACTCTACTAAAAACTGGGAGCACGGACCAGGTGCACGGTAAGGTAAGCGTCCTCTGCTTTTCTAGAAAAACCCGCCGAGTTGCTAAAAAAATTTATTCCGGGGTAGTCGAAAGAGGAAAGGAAAACTGTGACACGTTGAACAAATCAGTTTTTATGGCGCAGATGGATACACTGTAACGACCAAAAACTTCTGTAGTGATGACTTCAATCTTGTAGCCCAATAATCCTATTCCAGAAGCATACTTGTTAGAAGTCTAGTGCGATGCAAAAAGTCAGCATAGTTTCGACAAGCTCTGGCATAACGTATGAGTTGTGATATGAACACTCCATATGCAAGTGTTGAAGGGATATTGCCACCTATGAAAGGAAATTTGACAATTCTGAATGAAAAGCCATCACGTTTGTCGTAAAGTTTGGTCTGTAGTTTTCCCTTGCCGTCGATTTTTAAGTGTAGGTTAAGATTTGAGGGTGACTTCAAAGTGTCTGTAGTATCCTTTATCTCAAGTTCTTAGTAGATAAGATGTATCAAATCTTCGAAATTAGGACTGTTTAAAGATAATACGTCATCTATGTAGCTGAAACTAAGATTAAAGGATCTAGCTAAACGATATTCTTTCTTTCGGATCAGATCAGCTATAAATTCAGCCTTATAAGAGTGAAGGGATTGGTCAGCAAGTAGAGGAGCGCAATATGTTCCCATAGGAATACCGACCTTTTGTTGAAAGAGTAATCAAGAGAACCAAGGTTATAGCGGTAATCAAAAGAATGTAATCCAGGGACAAAGACCAGACATGGAAAACAGACATACACAACAAAGAACATGAAGTAACTAAAATCATACATACAAAGTAACAAAAGCAAATGAGCAACTCGGACTCCACTAAAACCTGGGAGAATGGACCAGGTGCACCGGTAAGGTAAGCGGCGTCTGCTTTTCTAGAAACACCCGCTGAGTTGCTCATAAAAAGTCAAGTCCGGGGTAGACAAACGAGGAAAGGAAAACTATGACCCGTTGAATAAATCAGTTTTCATGGTGCAGATGGATACACCATAACAATCCACGAGTTTATGATGACGACCATAAAACTTCTGTAGCGATGACTTCATTCTTGTAGCAAAATAATCCTGTTCCAGAAGCCTATTTGTTAGAGTTCTAGCGCGATACAAAAAAGTCTGTGTAGTTTCGGCAAGCTCTGGCATAACGTATAGGTTGTGATATGAACACTCCAAACGCAGGTGTCGAAGGGATGTTGCCACAGATGGAAGGAAAGTTGACAATTCTGAATGAAAAGTCATCACGTTTGTCGTAAAGTTTGGTCAATAGTTTTCCTTTACCATCGATTTCTAAGTGTAGGTCAAGATATGAGGCTGACTTCACAGTGTCTATAGTATCCTTTATCTTAAGTTCTTTGGGTAGATGCGATGTATCTAATCCCCGAAATCAGGATTGTTTAAAGATAATACGACATCTATATAGCGGAAACTGAGATTGAAGGATCTAGCCAAACGATATTCTTTCTTTCTGATCAGATCAGCTATAAAGTCAGCCTCATATGAGTGAGGGAATAGGTCAGCAAGTAAAGGAGCACAATATGTTCCCATTGGGATGCCGACCGTCTGTTGAAAAACACGTCCACCACACTGGACAAATGTTGTCGATTAAAATTTCAAACATTTTGTAAACATCTTTTTATGTATATTTGGAAGGTGATTTGGAATTATTTTTTACAAAGTATGAGGAATCTCTATATATTTGCATCTAGGTGTACCATCGAAAAAAAAAATTGTCTTGAACTGATAGTCTCCAGGAGATTTTTTTCAGGATCCACATTGAATTACTACCAATACAGGAGTAACAAGTGTTGTGGTAGGACTGCAGACCCTCTTTGACAGCTGTGAGTACAGAAGTTAAAAGTTTTGAAAGAGGTTTGATAGAGGATCAAATTAATCCTATTTCCTACATAATAACACCAAAATGAACTGTCCCGTACTACCATACATCGTGTACTAAGTTACAGCCCTAGATTAAATCCTACGAGGATGAATGACCCGGCCAGCGAAAGCTATATTATTATAGCCTAGCTGGCCGAGTGGTCTAGGGCGCTGGACTTGGTGCTGGCGGTGTTGCCATAGATGTCACAGCGGTACGAGTTCGAGTTTCTCGGAGGGAACGACCAAATATCTGCATAGCAAATTTGACAGTTCTAACATCGTTGGGAATTTTTCAGACATATATATATATTTATTTATTATTACCCTCAATAACATACATATTTATAAAAAAAATCAATGGTATGATATAGAATATAACATGATATTACATTATCAAATATGTCAATGTAACACGTTTTAAAATAAACGAGTGTGACTAAGTTATCAGAAAGAAAATCAAATATATTAGAGTACTAATAAATATTCAAGAAACTTTTCAGAAATTTACAAGACAGAAAGGATTACGAACTATCATATCTCAATGAACATACAGTATAGTTGGAGGTGGTTTAATGTCTTTTTCAAGTGCGATAAGTTACACATGAATCCAGTGGTAACAGATTAAAAAAAATATTCTAATACTATTTGATTATGTACACATTTTACTTGTTTCAACTGCAGTATTCACGGGACATTAACCTTTTTTTCTTTCTCCAATACCCAAATGCTTCAAATATTAACTTTCCTGTTCCACATTTTATCGTCAATAGATTAACTCATTAAATCATTAAATCATAACATTCTTATAGACTTAAAAGTACATTGTTTTATAGATTTATTTATTTAAGGGATGCATCTACTTTTTGAATACTAAATAAACTGTGTTGCGACAGCTTCCACTTGTAAACAACGTACACTGACCAAAACCAGGTTATATAGTAAAATTAGTTCAAAATTAAGAACCATTACATATAATTTAATTTTCAATGAATGACAGTCCAAATATGAGTGCATGTAATTGATTCGTAATCAAAAAGTTATTTTGTTAGGGTTAATTGCGTTAACCAGTCAACGTTAATGACGTCATAGTACCGAACCAGGTTATAAGGTTGCACTATACAAATTGGATTGAGGTGCACTGTTTCGTACACAAAACTGACCCGGTCTTATTTTGTATAACTTAAAAAGTGAAACATTTCTATAAATATTAATTGTGGGTAGTAGAGCATTCGTACATAAATAGGTGCATACTTGTGAAAGTAAAGAAAAAAATCAGGTCCTCACCTCTTCCCTTCACCAACTGGCTGTTTTTCAAAAATGCAAAATTTTGCACGAACTTTAAGAATTAAAATCATTAACAAATGGACGAAAATGTACTCTTTTATTTGTTTTTTTACAATGATACCATGCCCGCTTAATTTTTCTGGCAGTTTAAAGTGCCTGATATTTAAAAAAAAAAAAAAAACAACAAACCTGTTTTTGACAATTAATTTTTGGAAGTCACTCATTATATATATATATATATATATATATATATATATATATATTTTGTTATGTAACCATGGCTACAGAATTTCATGACAAACTAGAAAAGAATATGTATCTTAGCTTTACCTAATGTAAGTTTTTAAAACACCAGTTTATTTAAGGCACTGAAGAAGGTCATTTGTTGACTGAAAATGTTGCCCATTATATAATCCTTGTACAATCCTTTAGACTTTATACATATACCTTTTACATGAAAAAATGTTACATTTGCTTGTTTAAGTATCTCGATATACCTTTATTTCCACAAACTGTCATTAAGTTATCTGCAGTGACCTATCTATATAGTGGAACCTAAATATAATATTGTTTGCTCAAAACTAGAGCACAAACCGATCAGAAAGCTTGTTATACATCAAATCAAATCAAATTGTTTTCAAAGGGCTTTTACTTTAACCTGGTCCCTCCTGCAAAAGAAATAGATATATTAAATACAAGCTTTGTACTAGAGTAAAAGGACACCTTGTATTATAGATGACTGACATGAATAAATGCTTTATGAGTTTGTAAGGTATTGAAAGTAAAAGCAACGAGACAACGATTGTATCGACACCAGGGAAGTCATGACAGGATCAAGAAAAACACAAACAAAAACAAAAATATAACAAATTAAAAAAATTAACACACACACTAAAGAATGAATATCATCCCTGACTCCACTAAAAACTAAGAATATGCATATCGTTCACCAGTAGGAAAAGAGTCCCTGTTTTTAAAGAAACACCAGTAGAGTTCCTCGTATGAAGTCAAAACCCGTTTAAGATATTAACTTCGACTTTATGAACAAGCCTTTATTTCATTTTTAATTTGGATGATAAATTTCCATATCTTTATTATACATTTCATAATATGATTATTCATGTTATATCCTTAATCATGTATTGCTTTATTTATGATGAATAATAAAGATGATAATACAATTTGTGCCAATTTCCATCCCCATTCTGTCATGCAATGTCTCCATATATGGAATTTATATTTAAGTATTTAATTCTTATGGACTATGGACATACTTAACCCTAGTTGAAAATTTATGTTGCTTTTCTAAACCCTTTAGTTTACTTTCAATGTACGGTGGGTTATCGGCAATCCTATAGAATTATATGTTTTATTGTGTCTAAGAGTGTAGCATAAATACTATACTCGACGTCAGCTAAGCTAAAACCATAAAAATAATTTTAAAAGGCTTACAAACATGTTTACTGTCACCTACCTGTCTTTAAAATGTTAAATTTATATAATACAATTGAAATTACAAAATAGTTTCTCCCTATGAAGTCAATCATCCAAATCCGTCGAGTATGTAAATATTAATGGCAATATTTACACTGTCAAAGTCAGCCATTATTTTTCCGTTTGGTAGCTAGGGAGATGTTGCTTATTTTATGTGGTTTGCCTAAAGAACAATGATTCCAGCATGAACTGTGGTACCTTCGAACCTCTCGGACGAATTACCTGTTTGTCATCTACGAATTCGATTTTCGGGAAAACTGACGGTTTTCACCGGAGATCTCTCAATAATAATACAAACATTGTTTATAAAAAATAGGTCCAGCAGAAACCAATATGGCGGATTTTTTATAGGTTTTTATATATTCATGTATATATTTCATTTATTCATGTTGTACTTATGAGATTTATATCTTACAGTTATGATTGTGATTTATGTGTGGTGACATGTATTTTTGTTTGTTTTATAACAAAAGCATGTGTCCCCTATGTAATATGGGGTATCGACAATCGTATAGATTGTGCGTTTTATTGTGTTGTCTTTAAGAATTAGTAGATTAGGAGGATTGAAGGGTGAAGGTTATTTTTTGATATTTGTCATGAAATCGACATATTATAACTTAACAACGGATTACGACACAAAGTCGGAAACTAAACAACCGGTGACTTAGTTTACGTTTGGTAGACTTGAAATGTCTACTGTATTCTAATAATATTGTCCGAAGTTCTGACTGGAACTTAACGTGTGAAGGAAATAGTGTCCATCAAAGACGAGATTTCATTGGTTTTGATGATTTGTATTACGCGAAAGTTGTAACTCGTGACCTTCCCGGTCACTGTACGGTAATATTTATTGATAAGAATTGTTAGAATTGGTCTCATTAGAAAGGCTGAAATCGTCAAGAAATGATTTGCAGAATTTGTAAGTTTTTGTTTCATTGTGTTCGATATCAATTTCTATTTTTAGAAAAAAAAATCTGACTGGAAAAACCTTACTGATTTCCATTCATTGTTCTACATAATACGATTTTTTTTATTATGATTACCAGTTGGTTACTGACTAAATAAGTAATCATTCTGTGTAAAATAACTAGTACTTTTCAGAATTGTCTTTTATTGAAAGTTAATTAAACAATAACGAAGATAAAAGAAAGCGACAATTCGCTTGTTTGCTCAAATGAAACAAAGCATTTTGCTTTAAACGAATGTGGATATCAGCCAAGAGTTTCATAATTTATTTCAATATCTTGTGTAGTTTTATAACTATTATATTCCTGCTTCCAGGGTTAATCGCTGTCACTTGTGTATTGCCATTTGACCTAGTAAAAGGTAATCTGTTGAAAGAAGTAAGCTACAATAAAAAATACACCAGACGAACACTTGCCTTAAATCAGGTTGCCTTTAGAACGATGCATTTCTAGAGAAAACTATAACATTTAAACCGTGTTTCAAAGGTGATAATGGGTAAAAGAGGAGTTATTTCCAAGATAACAAAAACTCGTTTAAATGCTCATTCACTAGCACAATAAATTTGTCGGAAAACGCATCATGACATATAGTACTAGTGGTTCAAAAGATTATAATAATACGTTTCAAGACCAGTTACTATACTTTGTCCACAGATGTTCTTCATGCAGAATATGTCAACTTTGGCTCGTTCATTTATTAAGGCGTAGTTCATTATATTAGTTAAATGCCAAAGTAGAAATTGTTTTTAAGGAGTGGGACCAGTTTGTCTGGAATGCAAAGGAATTGACAATCCATTAGCTTGTAGTGACATTGTACATTGTGGAGATCACGAGGTAAGCCATTTTTTATTTTGAAATCATTCAGGAATAGAAATTTAAACCATTCCTTCGAAAACAATTTTTTACTATTAGCTCAGGTATTCGGCAGATGGAGTTTTGCTAATCGTCTTTCCTCTTCTATATACAATTTCCGTACCCTGACTTCTTGTTCGACAGTATTTGGATAAATATATAATAATAAATTTTCTAGAATCTTGGAGTCTGAGTTGCTCATTTACTTTTGTTACTTTGTATGTATGATTTTGGTTACTTTATGTTCTTTGTTGTGTATGTCTGTTTTCTATGTCTGGTCTTTGTCCCTGGATTACATTCTTTTGATTACCGCTATAACCTTGGTTCCCTTGATTACTCTTTTAAATGTTTGTGCTGATTTGTCGCTACTGGTCAAGGAGTAGTTCTCGCCAGCAAATAATTCTCGCCAATCCATTTTCCGTTCACCACTGTCAAACAACTTCGTGCCCAAAGTTTAGGAAAAAAAAAAACGTCCAACAAATTGCTGGTACTTTGTTTTTTAAAATGGGCTATCACACAAACATTTTCATTGAGGAATTTTTTTTTTGGTGATCAGATTGGCGAGATTCGCTCCTGACTGGAAAACAGTGAGCTCTACTCACACTTTTTGGTGGAGTCCGAGTTGCTCATTTGCTTTTGTTACTTTGTATGTATTATTTTAGTTACTTTATGTTCTTTGTAGTGTATGTCTGTTTTGCATGTCTGGTCTTTGTCCCTGGATTACATTATTTTGATTATTTCCAGAACCTTGGTTCCCTTGATTACTCTCTGACAAGTATATCCTACATTTTCTGTAAATATTTGAATATTTGATGTTATTCCACAATAAATATCAATCTTCCTATTTTCATTTGTGTGGAAACTGCGTAACACAGTTCATGGTCTGTCAATTATCTCAATTTGTTATTAAATTTCTTATAAATCGTGACTACCAAATAAAGCTTAGAACAAAATGACGAAATCATAAAAATAGGGAATGAAAATAATTAGTAAATGAACTGTTAAAATCAAGGATAAATCAGGAAAGAATCAATAAGCCTCTCTGACTTGGTAGATGAATTTCACGGTCTGTGTTAAACGCTACTAAAAGATAGTCATCAAACATCTACAACAGCCATATCCTATTATTGTCTGAAACACCATGTTTCTGCCTCGGACTATAAAAAACTGCTTTTAATTGTGATTGATTGCTAATACAACCACTCTGTGCCAGATTTTATGCATTCAATTTGGTTCTTTTGATTCTGAATTTTGTTGTAATCCTGAATGATCTGATTAAAGACTTGTCAGAATGTAAAGCCACGGTAGTACTTTGAGTTTTCGATATAATAAACCTATAATATATGTCCAATGGTAAAGTGGAATTTTCTTTTATCAAGAAGTACGTTCCATGGCTTCTAGCACTTCTTGTTCATATATCTCCTTCACTTCATTTCACGAGTCGTTTTTTTATATGCTAGACTTTTTTTTACCTATTACCAGTTCTTTTTTGCAGCATTAGTTCATAAGTTCAACGGTGAATTTTCCACATTGTTAAGAGCAATATTAAGATTCAGGTATAAGTTAATTTGGTGCTATCTGTATGGCGTCGAAAATTTGTCTTGTTGTGGTTTGTTGATTTTGTCCTTACTGATTTGCTGCATTAAGTTATTTAAGCATGTCATTTTAATTCCAGCAATGCAGTGTTACAAAGTATGTCACGCCAGACGGACATTTGTTCTTTGACGTTGGATGCAAGGACGAAACGGTAATGACGATGCACATGAAAGAGATTTTCGATTTTCTACTGAAGAAAAGAAAAGTTATAGTTGAATTCATCATCATTTTTTTTTGGCCTTTTTTTCAGATATTAAAGTATACATTTACCAGTGTTCAGAAAGTATACGTTACTTTTTAGTAATGAAATTTAGAATCGTCATGATATTGATGAAAAATAAGCATAGTTTACAGGTGATCAAATGATCTCTTTAGAAAAAGATTTTTGGTATCATCACAAACTTCAATCTGTTGGAATTCTTTTCTAAATAAGATCAAATACTTGTCAGATTTGTGCGAAATTACTCAGCATTGGTAAACGAGATGGTTCTCATTCAACTAATTCGACGTTAGAAGATGCACAATCATCTAAGAATATCAAAATCTGTGAACACTGCTGTGCCAGCGACCTCTGCAACAAAGATCCCCAATGCGGTTCTCCAAGTAGGTCAACTAGAAATAACTTTATGTTGGTAGAATTAAACACATTACTGAAGGAAAATTCATCGCATCGGTCATTGGGTTCCAAAAAAATCCCAGATTTTCTTTCAATTATCGAGTTTATAATTGAGGAGATCTGGTTAGTTGAAATACGATTTAAGAAAATATTTGAGGAAAGCCTTAATGCAAAGTTTTTTGTATCGCCCTAGAATTCTAACAAATAGGCTTCTGGAGCAGGGTTATGTTGCTACAAGATTGAAGTCATCACTACATCACTATAGAAGTTTTATGGTTGTCATCATTAACTCGTGGATCTTTACGGTGTATCCATCTGCGCTATGAAAACGGATTTGCTCAACGTGTCATAGTTTTCCTTTCCTCTTTCGTCTACCCCGGACTTAACTTTTATGTTGCTCATTCATGCTTTTGTTACTTTGTATGTATGATTTTAATTACTGTATGTTCTTTGTTGTGTATGTCTGTTTTCCATGTCTGGTCTTTGTCCCTGGATTACATTCTTTTGATTACCGCTAGAACCTTGGCTCCCTTGATTATTATTTTATTCTTATTACATCAGCCCATGTATTATTATGGCTCACATAATATGTTAACGGTCGAAGTCATGAGCTAGATAGCTGGATATAAGAAATGACATTTGCAAAATTAATAAATGTTGCTTTTATTTAATGTCCATTTAAAGCTTTTTGTTCGTTTTTTTATTAATACGCGATACAACGCCAGAATTCAACTGACTGTAAGCCCAATCATGTGGTAGTGTGCTTACAGGGATATCGTTCACTTCTCTAGGTGATAGCCGTGATCATGGTTGTCAGTCTTGGTCATTTACACATGGGCAGAAATTATGTTAATTATGTTATTTACATCCTGTAAGACATGAAATTACACTTTCAGTGATTTCAAATTCACATTAAGTATGAAAAGATAATTTGTAAAAATCTGTTGAGCAGACGTTGAAAGATATACACCTTTGTTTTTTAGCGCTGCAACACACTGGAACTCTATTATGTTACCATTGTCAAAAACTGGCAGACCCGGCAAAATGTAACAAGATTATTTCGTGCACACAAAATCAGGTATATTTTTAAAATGTTTTAATAAAAATAAGGGTAGAATAGAACAAAATTACCGAACACTTATCCAATTCACAATCAAATCAAGTCCAAAATACATCTGGCAAAATACATATTACACCATCGGAGCAGCTGGTACCGCAATGTATGCAAAAATTTGTACTTAAAACTCTCATTTTTTCCATACGTTTCTTTGAAAGTTTTTTTTTTTTTTCAAATGAAGCACATCTACATCAATAGACTAATCAAGTAAGATTGGTATACTTTGTGTTCCAGTTTGCATTGAAAATGATTTCTAGAAGAGTTTCCTAAATGAGTATGAATTGAATAATCGTTTGTAATGATATACAGTTATTTTGGTCAAATATTATTATGTGATACTAAAGGTAATGGTAAAACAACTATTGTTTTTTTTATTTTATTACCTGATATTTTCATTTTCATTTTTTATAAACATATTATGTCTGTATATAATCAAAATGGATATAAAATCTTAATAATATATAATGAAAGGAATAATAAGACATATATATGAAATGGTATTTCCCTTATAGTTATGCTCTTATGTAAACAAGCCAAATAGTAATTTGAATCATGGCAATGAGTGGGAGGTTACTTGTATGGAAAAGGCACAGGTTAGTAATATGGTATGTTGTCTTATCGCGTAACTCTGTGATGCACTTTCATTCCGTATTGTCAACTTTACTTGAATCTATGTCAACATCCCTTCTTTATTCTGCTAATGGATTTTTCATATCACAACTCAATCGTTATGAGAGAGCTTGTCGTTAATACGTAAACTTTTGTACCGTGCTAGCCTTCTTACAATTAGACTTCTCTAGTTATTTCATGTTCTTTATTGTGTGTGCTATATTAGTTTTGCTTATACTTCATTTGTTCTATTATTTAATAGATAGAAAATATAAAATATTCACCTTAAATTCACCAACTCAGTTAATTATATCATATTTTAACTACCCTATTTATGAAATCTTGCAGTATTCCATATTTAAATTTACGTAAAACACTTAGGCTTCATTCCTTGCATTGCATATGGTAGAACCTCTCGTTGATGAATTCGGCTTCCTCTTTCGATAGTTTTGGCTTTGAGTACTTCTTGTATACAGCTAGTATTTTGATTATTATCTTCCTACATATTTGATTTTAATGCTGCTGATGAGAGGTTACTCTTTGAAAAACGTGTACAGCATATCGAAATTTACATTATATAATCTGAGTGTTTTAATATATATATATATACACACAATTTCAACCTTAATTTCAATTTCATTTTTATTTAACATTATAGTGTGCCGTACTCCCAATAGGGAATTGTAACCTTGGTTGTTGTAATTCAGATATATGTAACACAGGTTGTAAAACAAAAGGTATGTACGACACCAAGAGCTTATACACAATAGTGCAATATCACAATAAAAAGGTAAATTTACACACAAAAAAAAACGGGGCAAAAAAATCTTTTAATTCAGTTACAGCATTCTTCAATTTGTTTTGTGGTAGACTCTTTATTTGTAAAATATTTAGCTCATGTTCTTTATAAGACCTGCTAACAACCTTGCAATGAAGACTTGGAACATTTACCATGATTCCATCGTTTCTTCGGTGTAGATGCAGCTTATGTCTGTACATAAAATATGGTACTACAGTTTTATTGTTTAATGCAACATTTTTACGAATTGTACTCAATTACATAAATGCCAACCATATTAATATTACAAATATCGGTATGCTGTACACGTGTTTCATGATGTAACCTCTCACTAGCAGCAGTTGAATAAAATATATAGGAAGATCTAAAACTAATTGTATACAAGAAGTACCAAAACTATCGAAATGGAAATTTAATTGATCACCAAAATGGTTTACCATGAACGGTATAAGGAATGCAGCCTGAGTGTTCATTAATTATTCCTTTATTTTATTTTTATATATACATTTTAGGTGGCTTACCTAACAATGGTAGGTAAATCCTGTGTAATGAAAGTATAATAAATGCTGTCCTAAAGCAGGTGACACACCTGTGCGAACGTCTTAGTATCTAATAATCCCAACAACTTTAACGACATAAAAAATAAAAGAAAACAACATAGAAACAAATAAAAAGAAAGCTCATTCTACCTTAGTACTAATTATAAAATATCTACATTCAATGCGATCTTTTCAGTTACCATTCGTTGCTGCCAATGAGCATTTTTTATGTACTCTATATGTGCTCTAGATACAAGGTTTTTTTCCAATTATGACAACAGAATTATATTTCAAATCATATGAATGTGATAATGTAAGATCAGGAATAAATCGGTAAGGATGGTTTTCATTAACAGTTAATAATTACACCACGTTGGCTATTTCACATAGACATCGATGAATCATCAATTGTGTATTATAGTAATTACCACAATTATCATGTCATATATTCCATAAAATGTACCTCTCATCAGTAGCATAAGAACATGATACGTAAAAAGTAAAAATTTCAAACGTAAGTTGTATGTAAGAAGTATTTAAAACCAAAACCGCCAAAGGAGAGTACATTATTTTTTTTTTATTATTTTTTAGCCATTACTAGTCAAAGTAAGTATAAGTAAAAGTTGATGAATACATGCTGATTGTTGATATATCTATATATATATATTTCGAAAGTGATCTAAGTAAGCAGGCGCTGAAGTTGACAAGGAAGTACTATTCGAAAAAAAAAAAATCCATTCGAACTGATAACAAATACTAACAAATTGTATATGTTTCTATCATTAGTTAAAGCAGCACTCCAGCTAAGAATCATGCAAAATGTGATTCATGGGTGAAAAGCCTACACATTTTTATTTTTGATATTTAGTTTGACTTGCCATAGTAAACAGGCATTAACATTCAATTTTCACCACTGTGTCGATACCGCTGCTGGTGGATTTTGTCCCTAAGGTTATCATCAGCCAAGTTATACAATTTAAATTGTTGTAACAAGAGGAATGAAAGAAAAACTGGCTCGGACGTCGCCCAGTATAAAAAAAATCCGAACCTGACAACGGACCGGACACACTGTTGTCTTTTAAGGCTATGGTGTCCCCAGATGGGAATCCTATCACGTTCATATCTGGTATGGATAGTGCCACGACAATTCCAACAAAAGTAACCAATCACACGTTCAGTCAGCATACCAACTATTCCAGTACAAAAATTCTGACAATATTAAAGTATTCAAACAATGTTTCATCACTTTAAATGATATACATTTGACTACAACGATGACGAACCACATTGTACTATTTCAAAATGTGGTATTAAGTGGTGTCATAGTTTTCCTCTCCTCTTTCGTCTACCCCGGACTTGACTTTTTATGAGCAGCTCTGCGGGTGTTTCTAGAAAAGCAGAGGACACTTACCTTGCCGGTGCACCTGGTCCATTCTCCAAATTTTCAGTTGAGTCCGAGTTGCTCATTTGCTTTTGTTACTTTTTATGTATTATTTTAATTACTTAATGTTCTTTGTTGTGTTTGTTTTCCATGTTTGGTCCCTGTCCCTGGATTGCTTTCTTTTGATTTCCGGGTGTATCAAATTTTTCAGATTTTGCATGATTTTTACAAAGACACTACTTAAATTCTTAATAGAACTTTAATTAGTAAAGTGATAAGAACAAGGGCGCTTTAAATGAATTACTGTATCATATCATGACTTTTGTATGGGGCGCTTTAAAGGAATCACTGTATCACTTAATGATTTGTAAGGGGTGCTTTAAAGGAATCACTCTATCATTTCATAACTTACAAGGGGCACTTTAAATGAATCACTCTATCATTTCATAACTTGTAACGGACGCTTTAAATGAATTGATGTATCATTTCATGAGTTGTAAGGGGTGCTTTAAAGGAATCACTGTATCATTTAAGAGCTTGTATCACAGGATTCTCCCTTTATTCTATAATTGCCTTGTTAAATGTTAAAGTGTTTTGTCCTTATTTGGTTATAGTTTGGAGCAGGCGCATACATTGTAAAGGCATTTTCACTTAGTAGCGATTGAAATAAAATCAGCTTAAGCTAAAGCAAATTGAAATGTTTTTATTCCGTTTCCAACATTATTTTGATAGTGACAACAACTTAAAATAATTAATTATACATAGATTTATTTTGTTTCCTTCAAAACTTTTTTTCCAAAGACACGTTTTGAATATCTAAAAAATAGCTCATTGTAAAAATTATCAAGGGATATCAAATTTATTAAAGATATCAAAGTATAATTTAATTTGTCTTTTAATTAGGTAGTTCATATGATAACATGCACATCATCTATTTTCTGTAATTCTTTGTATCGTTGAAGTACAATTCAATATCTTAACAATTAAAGTAAAATAATTCCCAACATAGTCGTGCTACAGAAATATGAAATATCTACTAATGAATACATAAAACTTTTAAATTTTGATTGAGTAATACGAATGCTTGCCCTGGTATTGAATACGAACCAATCCAGTGGCAGAATTCTTTTTTTATTTGGACAAATATAGACTTCGGAAAAACGATAAAAGCATAAATGATTTTTAACAGTTATCACTCAGACTTATTTACTTTGCGGAAACAAACGTCAAATATTTCGATTGGATGTGTTTCATTGGACATCGCAAGTATTCTTTTATTAACTTTTATTTAATTATCGCTTTTTATATTTGAACTTAATACTACATACTTTAATGAATATTTCGGAAAAAAAGAATTTTAGTTATTTAAAAGTTAAAGACGAAATTCGGAGTGTTTGTAATGCGCAACCGGGAAAATTCAGTGACACAGCACACAAATAAACAAAATAAACAACAAAAAATGGATTATCAAGCATTCACTTTGATTATTACCTGAATACGCCAATAGAAAATAGAATGGCAATCTTATGTTTAATTTAGATTTTAAAACAAAGCGTAAAGATATTATTCCTCAGTACAACACAACTTTATCTTTGTTATGTAATATCATTTCTGAAATTAAAAAAAAGAAATGTTTTACAGCTTCTTGTGCAGACCAACATTTATTTAATTGCAATCCAAGCGTATGTAATACACCAGACTTGGCAAAATATTGTCCTTTGACGTGTGGCTCATGTAGTGCAGGTAAAACATTTCATGTTTATTTGTATGTAATACCTTTATCTGGAATCAGTTTGTTTGAATCAAATTAGAGAGATTTTAACATATTCCTTCACTCTTATGAGACTGACTTTATAGGTTACCTGATCCAAAAGAAGGAACATCGTTTGGGCAGATCCTTTGATCTCAGATTCTGGTATATAGATGACATATTGTCATTAAACAATCCTAGTTTCAGGAATTTTATACATCGCATCTACCAAAGAACTTTAGATTAAGGACAATACAGATACTATGATGCCAGCCTCATTTCGTGACCTACGCTTAGAAATCCACAGTAAAGGAAAACTATTGACAAAAATGACTATGGTTTCGGTTAATTTATGGGTATCAATTTTTGTGATAAGAGGAAAAAAGACATTTCGTTGAACATTTTAAGTAGTGGTTCGTGGGTCAATAAAATTTTCGATGAATTTCCCTGCATTTCCGGTAAATTATTACTGACTTTGCACACAATTTTAATCGACAATCCTGTGAGTATTTAACGCATATAAACATTAGATGGTATTTTTGTGAACAGGTGTTTTACTCCATTGCAATTAAAAAGGGCTTTGTCATAAGCTGTTTCAATCACATATGAAACAGTTGTAATACATCCATCAGAAAATGCAGACTCTCAATTCTATTTTCTGGACTACGAGTAAAAGTTCGGTATGTCAAAATTATTTTTTCAAATGAAAACTTGAGGAGCCATTGCTTGTTCAATAGTAGACGGTAAGTGGTATAATCCCGAATTCTACGACAACCGATGTCAGTAGAAAGACGAGGAAATCCGAGAATACCGAACGTCACTCTTACGATTTTTTTTAATTAAAACTGACATTACACGACTCACGAGCCCTAAGGCTTTATGGGTCTAAAAAACAATTGATATTTTGTTTAATTAAACGGTAAGAGTGGCGGGGTGACGTAATGTCGATATGGTTACACGTGTCACTTGACCATGACAAATATTAAGGTGAGCAATCTTTCATCAACAGAAAAAATGTTCGTTGGAATCTTAATTTCATGGTTAAACACTATCCACGAAAACCACGAAAAAAAGTACCAAACGAAAACGAAAAACTGAAAACACCGTATACGACTAACGCAATGAAATTTCATTCCGCATTTGTGGAAACATTCGTTCAGCACCTGCGTATGCAGTTTTTATATCTTAACTCATTTGTTATTCCTGACATTGCCGTAACTACGCGGACTTTATGTACCGTGCTAGATTTCTTAATATATAAGGCTTCTGAAACAAGGTTATGTTGCTTCAAGATTGAAATCATCACTACAAAAATTATATGGTCGACACTATGAACTCGTGGATCGTTATTGTGTATTCAACTTCACCTCTAGAACTGATTAGAGTCATATAGTTTTCCTTCCTTCTTTCGTTTAATCCGGACTTGAACTTTTATGAACGATTAACACGTTGGTTTCTAGAACGACAGGGGACGCTTACCATACGGGTTTACATGGTCTCAGTTTTTCAAGTTTTGAGTGGAGTCTTTGTTCGTGTTATTTTGGTCAAATAATGTTTTTTTTCGTTGTTGTGTGTGTCTGTTTTCCATGTTTAGTCTTTATCAATGGATTTTATTCTTTCGATTTCCGCTCGAATCTTGGCTCACTTGAATATCATTTGCTATAATTAGCTATGCATTACTATTGACAAACATTTCTCCAAAATGTTGTTACATTGATATTCAAAAATTGAAAGTCAATAATCAATGACGAATCAATGTAAATAACGACCGAATCAAAGTTCAATGTTTTATATTTTGGTTTTCTTATATTTTTTTATGAAAATTGTATATAGAATTTTATTTTTATTGTCGAATAACTTGCATATTTCAGGGCCGCAATCTACACGTAAGTTGCTTTACATAGTGTCTTGATTTTAATATTTAATTAAAAAAAAGTGTCTAAAACATCTGCTTGTAGTATTAATAATTGGGGGAGGTTTGTTCTACAATCATTCAAAATGAAAACCTATCTTATATTGATAGTCTTTACATAATACAATAACTTTCCTTCGTTCCACTTAATTATTTAATTAAATATTATAATTGCGCTAAACCTATGGTTACAGGGTGCAAGTATATATTAAATGATTCACTCTATCTGATATATTATTAAATCTTGATCTACCTGATCTATTCCTGAAAAGCATTAGTCGGGCAAGAGGAATCCACAACAATCCTCCATGTAGTATTAAAAAACAATCCTAAACCTGTGAAAAATGTACAGTTTATCACAAATTAAAATTATCAGAGTGTTTGTGTTTTTTTTAAATGTTGGTGAAGTTTACATTTCTATTATTTAGTAAACACATATGGTATATACTAAATTCAATACATTTACACAGCTGATGTATTATATTTTATCTACAATTTACATTACTCAATCATGCAAAAATACATAAATATACTTTCTCTTTTTAGACACCATTTAATTGAATTGAATTGATATCAAAATAAAAGATATTTGAAAAAAGAATTTTACAAATTAAAGAGCTTAATATTCTAGATATGGAAATTCAAATGCATATTAAACGAAAAGAAAATTAATTGTTTTATAATTTTTTCTAGTCTTCTTTTTTGTGGTAAACGAGCTTTAAAAGTTGAGTATTACTTAAATCTGTTTTTGCCTGATTAACTGATGCGCTATCTCATATATGATATTGATTTGTTTTTAAATATTCTTTGTATTTATTTTTCTACACTAATGTTGATTTTTTAAAAACAAGTTTTAATCTATTTTTCATTATACATCTATTTGGATATATATAATCTACTTCAATTTTTTTGGGTTTTTTTGTGTGTGTGACTACATGTTAAGATAAAGCACATTATTATAGAACCAGGTAGGGATTAGTGCCACATATACGTCATAATCACGATGCATGCTGGGAACAAATCTCATTCTTCTGTATTAATGTTTGTCAGTTAGTTAAGGGTAATTAGTGAGACTCTGAAATTGAAGAATAAAATCATGCATTATTTAGATACTATTAAATTTGAGTAAGAGTCTTTTGGGGTTCCCATACTCTTTAAGTATCAGACAGGAATTGACTCAGTCTTAGTTTTTCATTTGGTTGTTACACTTTTGGGATGAGCTTATATAGATTGTATTTAATATTGACACGTTCCAAGAGTTAGCGTTCATGATTTGGTAGGTCAAAGTAGGAAATTAAGGCATGATTTTCTTTAAAATATGGTTACATATGATTTGTTAAATACCGAAAAATCATTGTTTGTTCGATAGGTTTTTTTTACAAAAAATCTAAGTTATCAATGTATGAATAAGTAACGGAACAACTTTTGTGTAATATCGAAAGAACAAACCGACAGTAGACGAATAATTCATTGATCAAACAACAAAATATAAAGCAAAATACACACGGAAAATGTGCAAAACCACCTAAAATTGCGAGTGACCTAGGTGATTTTAACGTGGGAGTAGTTTCTGCTTCGTGCTGCTACATTTTTTATTTGAAAATCAAGTTCGATGAAAGAGGAAAATCATCAATGAAAGATGGCTATTGTTTGTAATGTTGAAACATCATATCGGTCAGTTAAGGGGAAGTGACGACCTTTCTACTTTAAGCATGACGACCTTAATCTATTGGCAACAAGTCCTTATTTTGCGTAAACTGCAGAGCCCAGTCTTGAAAATCAGTATAATGATCACAGTATCTAAAATACAAAAATTCAAGTTTTATACATTGTAAATTTCGAGATGCTGTATACGTATTTCAAGGAGTAACCTCTCATCAACAGCATTACAATCAAATCAAATATGTAGGAAGATCATGATCAAAATAAAATTTATATCTAATGAAACGTATAGGTTTTAATACAAAACTCGATGCACAGGGAGTTATGTTGTTTTTTTCTTTTGTTTTTTTGTTTCGTTTCGTCTTGTTTTGTTTGTTTGTTTGTTTGTTTTTTTTTCGTCATTGAAATAGACGTATATACCTGAATTTATCAACACCATTTTCAGGATATTGCAAAAATGATATTCTTTATTTGTTTTGGTCTTGTGTTGCAGTTTTATGTAAAGACTCAACTCTGTTTAATTGTAATCCTGCAGTATGTTCTGACCCAACTTTAAGACGCATGTGTCCTGCTACTTGTGGTTCGTGTGGTGGGTATTTTTTTTTTTTTTTTTTTTTTGGAAGGACACTTTAAGGATATGATTTTTTCAATTAATTTAATTACGAACATTTAGCTGTTATAGTAAACAAAGAGTAATCAAGGGAACCAAGGTTATATGGTAATCAAGGGACAAAGACCAGACATAGAAAACATACATACACAACAAAGAACATAAAGTAACTAAAATCATACATACAAAGTAACAAAAGCAAATGAGCAACTCGGGCTCCACAAAAAACTGGAAGCATGGACCAGATGCACCGGCAAGAATGAAAATTCATAACATTTATTTAAGCAATTGCTACTTAAATCAATACATAAGTCGCTTTAAATTGCAATTGAAGTTTAAATTATTGTTTTAATATATTTTAGGAACAGGGAAGAAATAAAAAAATAATAAAATATGAATATTATCTGTTATAGTTTTCCTCTACTGGTCATGATATATGCTATTTGCGATGGTTTTGACTTAAGGTAAATTCATATGTCAACACCATGCGAACAGTTTTCAAGGCATTAGCAACTAAGTGGCTAATACAGAAGATACTTTCCCACCAGAAGTTCTTAGGCCATAAATACTTGTCACCACGGTCGATACAGAATGACAGATTTCGATGGGACAAGTGGCCTCATTTTATATCCTTTCGTCTGAAAGATGAAAGTTTATACAGAAAATGTGCTGGTTACAATACCATTTTGTGATGTACCAGCTCTTATAACAAAAGGGGAAAATTTGGTATATGCCGAGACAAGCCCGTCTGAAATCTGTACCTAGCTAGCAAACTAATAGGTTAACCAAAAATGTTATATTACCAAATTTAGATACATTAACTTTTATGCAAGGCTTTCTAACATGTATTGATATTTAGCTATACCAGTACGTAGTACCTACAAATTTATAACGATATTTGTTAATACCTTTCAGGGATCGGAACCACCGAGCCGATTAAGTTTCCTATAAACATTCATGCATTCAATTACGCATTCACATGAAATAATAAACATTATTTTAATTACAATTAAAATATTTGGCTAATCAACAAGATATGAAGTGGATTAAACGGCCACAGTCGAATCAGGATGACGATATATGACACGAAAAAAAACAGAATACCAAAATATATAGAGCAAGTCTTCGCGCCTTTGGTATCAAAGAATGCTCAAATTCCTCTTACTAAAGCAAATCACCAAGAGAGGACAAATGTCCTGCTCTTTTACACTTTATCCTAGAACACCCTGGTTGACAAGGAAGAGCAGCAATTAAACAATTTACTAGCTTAACTACGTACATTTATATTTCATACAAGCTAAAAGTATACTTAAACACGGTGATAACAAACTGGTATCAGATTAGCCGCCCGCCCCGGCTACTCACGGTTACATGAGATAGTCTTCACCGAACTGACTTCCCAAGGTAACGTGGAAAAGTCGCTGACTTTGATATGATCCGACGTAAAATAGTGGAAAAGATCGGGACCCTTATACCAGTGGGTCTATACATACTCACATAATCCCCCTACTTAACAACTGACTTTTTCAATATTTTTTCTCTTTCCTACGGTGACGTGCCAATATCGCCTAATTAGTATGTAATTCCAAATATTTTGAGAGACAAAGATGCAAAATATCGGCATGTCATTAATCAATTCACATGATTTTTTATCCCCAATATCATTCTAACCTAGCTGAATCAAGATTAGTTGGGGTACATATTTTAGCTCCTATTCGACTGCGGCGGCCATGAGGGCATACCATGGTATTCCACGTATCCGTGTCCACTTGATATTGACCTATTCCTTCACTCTTATGAGGCTGACTTTATAGCTGATCTGATCAGAAAGAAAGAATATCGTTTGGCTAGATCATTCAATCTCAGTTTCCTCTATATAGATGACGTATTATCTTTAAACAATCCTGATTTCGGGGATTTGATACATCGCATCTACCCAAAAGAACTTGAGATAAAGGATACTACAGACACTGTGATAATCAAAAGAATATAATCCAGGGACAAAGACCAGACATGGAAAACAGACATACACAACAAAGAACATACAGCAACTAAAATCATACACACAAAGCAACAAAAGCAAATGAGTTACTCGGACTCCACTGAAAACTGGGAGTATGGACCAGGTGCACCGGTAGGGTAAGCGTCCTCTGCTTTTCTAGAAACACCCGCTGGGTTGCTCATAAAAAGTCAAGTCCGGTATAGACAAACGAGGAAAGGAAAACTATGACCTGTTGAATAAATCAGTTTTCATGGTGCAGATGGATACACCATAACGATCCACGAGTTCATGATAACTTCAATCTTGTAGCAACATAACCCTGTTCCAGAAGTCTATTTGTTAGAGTTCTAGCGCGAACCAAAAAGTCTGGCATAACGTATGAGTTGTGATATGAACACTCCATACGCAGGAGCCGAAGGGATGTTGCCACAGATGAAAGGAATGTTGACAATTTTGAATGAAAAGTCATCACGTTTGTCGTAAAGTTTGGTCAATAGTTTTCCTTTACCATCGATTTCTAAGTGTAGGTCAAGATATGAGGCTGACTTCACAGTGTATGTAGTATCCTTTATCTCAAGTTCTTTTGGGTAGATGCGATGTATCAACTCCCCGAAATTAGGATTGTTTAAAGATAATACGTCATCTACATAGCGGAAACTGAGACTGAATGATCTAGCCAAACGATATTCTTTCTTTCGGACCAGATTAGCAAAAAGAATTTAGCAAATGAAAAAGCAAAACAAAACATTTCCCGTTCGTATCGGGTAAAATATACTTTGTTTAGGGCGCTGATTAGGCGATTTAATAACGCTAGAGAAATTGGTGACCTAGCATCAGCTTCTCGTGATTTATTCCGTCGGAGCCCCTCAACCATTTTCTCTATGAAAAATGATTTTACACTATCTGTTATGTTTCGTATTTTGAGGGCAAAACTCAGTCCTGACAAGTAAGTGGTCACTTTAGAAACTGACAGTTGTTTTTGTAAGAAAGGTATGCTATGAACTTCGCCCAATTGTCAATAGGATTTGGCCGCAAATCATCCAAATTATCAAGTAACCGAAACTGAATGTAAGACTCTACTGCTATTTCATAAGTTTCCAGGTACTAGACAACATAGAAAAATTAACTAGCAAATTCTGTACTCATGTAAAACTTTCAGAATTGGAACGAAATTTCACTGCTATTGATGTCTGCTGTGGGACACATTCTTCTGAATTTTTTAAATTTACCACGTGAAAGAGAATCAGAATTCAAACATCTCGGGATATGTTCAGGTTTTCACAAAATATCAAATTCTAAACCAATTTTCTGACAAGGGCTATCACTTTTGGGGATTTCGAGGATTTATTTCGTATAATTGTGACTAGGCCATGTTATCGATTTTGAAAATAACATTCTTGTTTTTTAAATGTTGTCCCCATATGTTCAATGCGATTACTACAACGAATAATTCAAGAAATGTAATATCAGTATTCAAACCAAGAATATGGCAAATTCTCCTGTGCCACCCACCATTGAAATAAATACCAAACCCTATATCTTAAATACCCGCGCTATCACTGAACGGTTGCAACTGGTCATTATAAGACCAAAATTGATCCAGAAGAGCGTAGTTTCATTCTATTTGTCCAGAAATGATAGCTAAGTTCTAATGTCTTCTTTCATAGACTGTGTAACCCTGATTTTATGCTGAGGTTTATCACATTACTTGTTTCGTCAATTAAGCTGCTCGACCTGGAACGATACCTTGACACGCAAAATTATCATGCCTATCAAAGATTGCAATTCACGGAGTATGATTTTTAACAATTTAGACAAGAAAATAGTTTGTTACACAAGGTTTCAATCTTATCTCGCCAAAGCTTCATTACCAACGGCTTGGTGTCAAATTCTCCCCCAAAATGTCAGTACCTCTGTATAATCTACGGTTTTCTCATCCGCTTAAGGGACCCAATGCCTACCCCCCTAAACTGCAACTCTTCTGAAAGGTGGTTAAAGTGCTTTTACACTCAAAACTTCCCTCTTTTGAACACAGCAAATAGTCATTTAAGTAGTTCAAGATATTTTCAATGTAAAGCCATTGAAAAAGATTCAAACAAAGAACAGCTAACAGAGGCACCCATCGTGAGATATTTTTCTAAGTAGTACATAATTTCAAATTTGAACTTCGTAGATCGAGTTCTCTAGACGAATGTCATAAAATTTATTTTAAATGCCGATTTAATATAATATTTTGCTAAGACACTGAATGATATTTACAGCATTGTCTATACTTGAATATTTAACTTTACAGTGTTCCCTATCAATATAGTCGTTGTCAGATTTATTATGAAGAAATGACAGATTATGGATCATTCGAAATTCGCTGCTGGATCAGTTTTTGGAATAATCGAAATTGGGGACACTCGGAAGATTAGGAATGGAGGGGACAAAATAGACCGACTACTCTGTCTAGTTTTATTTCTTTGTTGATTTTTCTTCAGCAATAGTAGCCAACTCCCCGACAATCTCTTTACATTCATGACCAAACAGTAATCTAGGAAATTGCAAAACACACCTCTGTTGTAGAATTTCAATGTCTAGTTTTCTGGTAAGTCATAAATGAATTTATAATCCCGTTCATGTTCTTATGAGGCTGAAGATTGTTCCTGTCCCCTGATTGACCTTGACTGATACCCAAAGAGCTATTATAATTAGGCGTTGTAACGTACATCATTTATAATTCCATGTCCACTACCCCCATCCCCAGGAGGTTAATACTGAGTGAACCTTATTCAGCCTGATTAGTTCGTCATACATAACACAACCATTTGAACATCCAACCCCTTTCCTTGCCATGTCTCGAGCATGACACTACTATAAATCATGAATGCTGTTGACTAAGTATGCATGTTTTTGATTGTATATGTTTTTTTTTTCCACAACTGACAGAAAATCACCTTCCCTTTTAGAGCAAACCGTCCCTCCAGATTTAGCTCAATATTTAAAGCCTGGTTTAACTTTAACATTAAGCTCAAATATGTGAATTCTCGGTTTACACTTTGTTTATATGATCACTATCACTTTTATAGTAAAAAATGAAAAAGATATATATGTTATAGGACAGATTGAAATTTAGTAGGATTTGAAACCCTCGATTCTAGGGAAAATTGAATTATAATTTCTCCTAGGATAAAAACAAGTCAAGTCCTGGGTAGACGAAAAAGGAAAAAAAACTATGACATGTTGAACAAACCAGTCTTCATGGTGCATATGGATACACCGTAACGATCCATGAGTTCACGATGACGACCATAAAACTTTTGAAGTGATGATTTCAATCTTGTAGCAACATAACCCTGTTCCAGAAGGCTAATTGTAAGAAGTCTAGCGTGATACAAAAGGTCTGCGTAGTAACGGCAAGCTCTGGCTTAACGTAGGAGTTGTAATATGAGCATTCTAGACGCAGGTTCTGAAGGGATGTTGCCACAGATGAAAGGAAACTTGACGATACGTTTTGAAAAGTCAACGTTTGTCCTTTTACATTGATCTCTAAGTGTAGGTCAATATATGAGGCTGTCTTCACAGCGTCTGTAGTAGGATCTTTTACCAATAATACGTCATCTATATGACCGAAACTGAGATCGAAGGACCTGGCTAAACGATGTTCCTTCCTTTTGATTAGATCAGCTATAAAGTCAGCTTCATTACAGTGAAGGAATAGGTCAGCCAGTAGAGGAGCACAATTTGTCAGCCAGTAGAGGAGCACAATTTGTCAGCCAGTAGAGGAGCACAATTTGTTATTATTGGAATGCCAAAGGTTTGTTGAAAAATGCGTCCACCTTACTGAAAAAATATGTTGTCGATAAAAAACTTCCAGCATTTTGACAATATCTTTTTTCTTTATGATTTTGAATCGTTTTGTAAAAAGTATGACGAATCTCTATGAAGTACCACGCATTTATATCTAGATGTGTCATTTTTTTCTTGGAGTAAGAAATTGCATTTTACACAATTTTTCATGTCAAGGGAATAATGTTTTTTCTTTTAAAAACGCTATTTTGGAGTCGATGTAAGCTATAGAGTTCCTACTTCTTTGTAGGTAAAAGTTGTAAAAGATTTTCATAATTTAGAAATTGAGTGTTAGTATCCTTTACTCAATACTCTGGTTTCCTTGAACGCCATAAACATCTGCACAGACTCCTGAATCAAGGGTATGAAGAAATGCGTCTCAAAAGGTCTCTTACCAAATTTATTTTAGTAATAATATAATAGGTATCGGGAATTTTTCTAGTACAAGTATCAGTGAAATCAATGCAATGACGTTATTTAACACCTGTCCAAGAAGTAAACGTAGCCATTGCCAAAGACGTCGGAAGACTAGGGAAAAAGATGCACCCGACCCTGTCCCATCATATTCACTTTCAGACAGATAGAATAACCTTCTGTCTAGTTTACAATAACCTTTACTTGTTCATTACATAAGAACGAAACTTTTTTCACTACCAGTCACCCTTCTAAAAGATCTTAGATATTTCGGACTCGTGGAAGGATGTCAACCCCTTTTCGATGAAATACAGGTTGTCCGGCATTATATTTGACGTGGCCAAAGTCCGTCCTTTAAACCTGTTAGATCTGAACCTCTTCACGGTGAGAATCGGAAATTTATACACATCCCATTTTCCAACAAAGGAATAGATGCTCTTAACATCAGCAATATTCTTCATCGTAAAGCGGTAGTTTCCAAAATTTCACCATATTTCAAAAATCAATCTGTTCCTATAGTCTCTTACAGCTACACTAAGATAATAAGTAGTAAAAAGACATTGCAGAATCTAAACATTAAGGAATACTTAAAATCCCCTCTGACATGTGACTGTGCTTCTTTTTTTAATAACAGTCCTTCTGGCCATGTCATCACTGGACATTTGAATATCATTGAGAATGAACTCCTCAGTTTCTCATGGTCCAAAATTCGGAGAATCACAGCGCCTTAATTGGAAACTTAATTTCAAAACTATAATGGATGCCAGATCATGGATAAAGAGAGAGACAAGGACTAAGAATCAGAAATCGAGTCCTTGTCAGATTGGATACGTGCCATCTAATCGTTGGTACGGAATCGTATTGACAATCTCCAGAAATGTGTCGATAAAAGACCCAAGTCGGAATTCAACGATTGTGAGGCAATTGAACGATACATGAGAAATGTGTCATCAAAATGTGTGGACAAAGTTTCGAACAACATTGTATTTGTTTGTAAAGCGCATTACTTCAGTTGCCTTATTACAGAATTAGGCAATGATAGTAACATTCCAGGTTGTGCCACATACAAATGTACTACTTCTAAAAAGAAAGATGAAATTCTAAACAACTAGAAGTCCTTCATGTCTTTTCTCAACATCGAAACAAAATTTGAGGACTTACCTTACTTGTATTGGATTCCCAAACTCCTTAAGAATCCATACAAAGAAAGGTATATAACTGGATCTTCATCTTGCTCCACGAAGGAGATGTCAGTTCATCTTACAAAGATATTGTCTGCAGTTAAGAATGGACAGCAATCTTATTAAAATACCTCCTACTCTCGTAGCGGCATTAATCATATGTGGACACATTCTAAAGACTAACTTCAAAACCTAAAATCCTGCAGTTTTTCGGAAATTATTTCTCTCCAATTTTTTTACTGCTCAACTCTTCACACTACATTACCACATGAAAAATCGAAATCTCGTAAATCTTTAACTATTTCAAAATTTATGTTGTCCTCGGTTACAAATCCACATACTTTTCTAAAACATCGTAGAAGGCAAAGTGTGCTACACAGAAAAGCAGGTTTGCGATATGCTTGATTTCCTTATTGATAACATATTTGTCACATTTGGAGGAGCTATTTTATTCAACAACAAATTGGCATACCAAAGGGCACTAACTGTACTCCTATCCTGGTCGATTTGTTTTTATATTCATATGAGACTGAATTCCTTAAGAACCTTGTAAAGAATAAAAATTTAAAAGATGCTAAATCATATAACTTTACATAAAGATATATTGATGATGTATTGTCCATCAACGTACCTTCTTTTGGTAAATGGTTACCGTCAATATATCCATCAGAGCTCGAGATATTGGAGACTCCCGAAACAGCCTGTTCTGCATCTTTTTTTTACCTACATCTCGAATTCGACAACAGTGGTCAACTCGCACTAAGATTTATGATAAAAGAGACGACTTTAATTTTAATAAAATTTCCTTTTCTGTGCAGCTATATCCCTGCATATGGTGTTTATATTTCATAATTGATTCACTACGCTAGAGCAAGTACTAACTACTCGGATTTCCTTGAACGTCATAAATATCCGCGTAACAGACTCCTGAATCAAGGATATGAAGAAATGCGTCTTAAAAAGTCTCTTACCAAATTATTTTTTAGAAATCAGTCCTCAGTTTCTTCTAAAACAATGTGTAATGATTGTTGTTTTTTAATCATCACTATCGTCATGCTGCAATGGGAGAGGGGAAGTTTAGCGCCCTGTAAAACCTAGATTTAACCCACCATTTCGTTTGAAGTGCCTGTACCAAGTCAGGACCATTGCGGTACCAGCTGCTCCGGTGGTGTAATGTCAATTTTGCTAGATTTATATTGTACTCAGTTTCTTCTAAAATAATGAGTAATGATTGTTTTTTGTAAATTGTTCTTTGTGCTAATTTTTCGATTTTAAAGCAATAGCATGCAAATGCTGTTTAATCACCACTGGTATATTCACGCCGCAATGAAAGAGGGGGGTTTAGTGCGCTGTAAAACCTTTATTTTACCCACCATTTCGTTTGAAATCGCAGTACTGAGTCAGGACCATTGCGGCATCAGCTGCTCCGTTGGTAAAATATCTATTTTTTCACATTTATTTTGGACTTGACTTGATAAGGGATCGAGTTATTGTTCGGTAATTTTGTTATTATCCTTATTCCTCAAATGAATTTAAATATAGTTTAAATATAAATTTAAACTCAGCCTTTTGACCAAAGTCTTCAAATACGTTTTTGAGTTTTGGTCTTTCACCTAGGTTCTAAACCAGATGAATCAAATAACCTTCATATTTATATACGTACAACCAAATAAAGGCAAAAAGGTAATATTTGATTTAAAGTGATTTTGTGGGGTTTAACAGGAAGTTGTTTTGATATAAATTTGGTTTGATCTGTTATCATATGACTTAAATGTAAGACAGTACGCATTGATATGGATGTCGTTTTGAGAAATTTCTTACCTTTAAGTTTGTTTTTCTGTTTGTCCTGTTTGTGTCAAACAAATGGATATTTATGGGGAAGAGAGAATAGTAACAAGCAGTTAGAAACCCTAGTTAACAGATGGGACAACAAGAAATACAGAGGTATGTCTATTCAGCGTTCTCCATTTCATGGATATGTGTTTATCTTAACTACATATTTATTTGTTTCTTTTAATCCTTTCATTGACTTTTTATATTAACGATTTTAATTTGTTAAATGACAAAATAAATTATCACTAACACACTTCGTCATTTTTATTTATATCGTGATGTGAGAGTACAGCTGTACTACATTACTTCCACACATATTACGTTACGGTTAGATAAGCTTGTTCAAATACATTTAAAAAGATAAACATTGCAAAGTAACTTCCGGATAAATTTGTGGATTTTCAATTATGGTGAAAATGGTTTGCATTGTTGAATTTATTTATTTTATTTTGATTTTAAATTGATTTTTTTTTATATTTTTCTTCAGAAATAAGATGAACTTCAATGTACATAAGAGAGTTATGTTTACTATGCATTACAATTTTACCTTGTAATATATTTTTTGTAACTAGAAGGATGAACTTCAAAGTATTGAGCTTATTGCAGCACTACCAAACATGATGTTACTATCAAAATTAAAATATATTTAAAAATGGTAAAATAAATTTGAAATTAAGGGGTGAAAATACAAATATATAAATACAAGTATAAGATTAGAAATTAAGAATGCAATTCTAATCATGGAATAAAAGCTAATTTTCAATAAGTTTGGTCTATATCTTTATAAATCCGTTATTACGTTACATACATTTTGATGTAGACTGTGGTGAAGTAAGGAAGTATGGTGAATACACAAAGGATGGAGTGTACAGGATATGGATGAACTCAACCTATAGTTTTGAGGTAAACTGAACATATAAGTATGAAGGGATAAAAAAACCGCTGTCTCATTCTAATTGTAACTAGACATTGAGTTTTATTTTTCTCATAAAAAAACAAATCAGACAGACAAATTAGGCTGGACAGCGTCTGACATCATTGAGTACTTTTATTGATTCAGTTTTTGTTGTTGTATTTCCCTAATTTAACTTAATATCAAAGTGTATCAAAGCACAGGTTACCAATAGTAGAGATAAAACAATCAAAAAACATCAACCTACGCTTTTTTTTCTTTTTTCTTAATAACATTTTTTTTTTTGTTAAATAAAGGAAGTTTTTTTTTTTTTATCAAAAATGCAAATATTTACTGCTTACAAATGTAACAAATTCTTCATTCCAGATCTACTGCATTCACAACGTTTACAACTCTTATAATGTAATCTTGAAAAGAATGGACCCGCAAATAAGCTTCAGCCAGGGATGGCAGTCTTATGTCTCTGGATTTGGTAACAGTCAAAGTGATTACTGGATAGGGTTAAACCAAATATACTATCTCACAAATATTCAAAGTAAGTTGAACCGTAACCTGTAAGAAAGAAAGATTCAAATATTTTCGAAGAGTCTCAATAGTCAAACAAATATTGCAGTTGTGAACTTAAGACTAAGTTTTCGGTAAGTTAACATTGCGCATGTCAATATTAACCAATGATATGTAGCTCTCGATTAAGAAAGTATATTTTCTTCTCCATTTTATTAATTCGTGGATTCATCCGTGTGTGATAATATTTACTACCAGTATGACCTTGACTTTTTCATTACAGGAAATACGATTTTGACAATTAATCTTCAAGACTGGGCGGGACACAACAAAAACGCTCGATACAGTCATTTTCAATTAATAGACTCAACAAGCTACACACTAAGAATTGGTGGTTACTCTGGTGACGCTGGTGACTCGATGTCCCATAATGATAACATGGCATTTGCAACACAAGATAAACCTGACCGGAATTACTGTGCTGTTCATCAACAGGGAGGATGGTGGTTCAATTGCTGTACATACGCCTTCCTTACCGGCAAATATTACTATGGTGGACCCTATACGCCCAGTGGTAGTTACTTTGATGGAATTTACTGGTATTCCTGGGGAGGATATGGTGATTCCATGAAGTTCGCGCAAATGATGGTGTCTAACAATTAGATAAACATATGAACATAAGGGATGTAAATTGGTATAATTTAACATTTGTTGTATCATTTTATCGACCTAGTTTCTTTATGTATCATTTTGACACTCTCAGAATAATGCTTTATGTATTTACATGATAATGCGACATTTCGGCCTGCTGCTCAAGATGAGATTATTGAGATTTTGTTATACAATTTATACGCTTTGCTAAAAATTAATTTTCTTGATAGGGCTTTAAGGCTCAGTGGCTTACAAAAAGGCAACTTGGACAAGGTTATGTTGTGAATGAATAGAGGTTGTTAATTCAAGAAAGTCCATAACCTCATTGACCGATATGAAGTACTCGTTACCAATTTCATTAAAAAACATTCATCTATCCAAATGTTCAGATTTCCTCATTCATTTAACTGGACCTTCAACGAGTAGCACGAATGATGTATTGTAAGAATTTTTATATATATGGGGCTGCATTCAAAACCAAACACCGATTCGAATTTAGTTTATTACTTCCTTGTGCATCGATGTGACGGATAGTAATCCGAATTTTCTACTATTCATTTAAAACTTGTAATAGTGTAGAAAATAATTAAGCGTCTTAATGTATTTATGTGTAAAATGTTTTACTGATAAGATCTTGGTCTTTACTCTATTTAAAATCATCTCCAATGCTGTTGAATGGGAGTTACTACCGATTCTCATGAATTCCAAGAGTTAACGTGTCGAGACTTAAAGGACATATTGTCCACCCTTCCGGCTAACCTTAGTTCGACTTCAGTTTTAATTGGGTTCGTAGTGTTCGTTTCTGTGGATACGTTTGTTTAATGTGACCTGCGTTCTTGGCTTTGTTTTGTCCATGGATTTTCCCTCTGGTATTCCATACCCCTGCAATTTAAGAGAAGCGCAACTTTACAGAGACAAATATTTTTCACGTAAAATTAATGTTAATCGAGCTTCACATGATATTAACGTGAAATTCACTTAATACGAATTTCACGTGAAGGCTCATTCACCTGAATTTTACGTGAACTCTGTCACAAAGTTTATTTGCTTAATTCAGGTAAAAATCATCTGAAATTCGCGTGAAATTATCATGTGAAATAATTTTGCATGTGTAGCGTTAACAAACAAATTGGTTTGTAAAATCTAGCGACGTAGTTCGATAACTACCGAAATCACGCGATACTACTTTGTGTATTGCTAAGTATAGTTTATAAACAATATTCTTTGAAATTATAGACTTATGTATAAATTTGTAAAAAGATACAAGTGTGTAAATGATAAATAATGTATTCAAATGAATGTTTTTGCTTATTGTTTTTAATTGAAAAATTAAAAATGAATAACGTTCATTTTCATGTAATGGCAACCAGAGATGTGTTGCATGCACACATATCAATTGTGTTCATCATAAAATTTTTAAACCTTTCAAGGAAGAGTTCATATAAATCCTTCAAAATGTCACAAACAAGCATTAAAATAGAAAGTAAGGGGTTTGAAGGCCACATTTAATCAAATATTAATCACAATTGCCTTGAATTGGTCGAAGAAATGGTGTCGTTTCCATTTCTAGAACTTCTTTACAATATAAATGTCTCTATCGTAAACAGAAACTTCATCATTTATGTTTGAAATAACAGTTACAATATTTAGAAATGGGAAATCAATGTGATCAGTGTCTTTGAATGCAGAGGGTTTATGTTAAAGTCTCTGTTAAAAGTAATTACTTTTATTTCAAATCTTGTTTCGAGCAGCGTGGTAAAGCGGAATTTTGATGTCTTGCTATTCTCTAACTCGAATAATTCTGCGCCCTATATCGGCCACTGGCCATACAAGGTAGCGATCGATAGTGAGCGGAATATAACGACTGCATTATTCGGATTAGCTAATCTATTTAATAACAGGTATATGGGTATTCTTAATTCTCTTAGTTATAATATTCCTAACACTGGAAAAAAATATGTAAATTTAAAATTTAAATGTGTGCATGTACAATAGGAAATTAAGAACAAAATGGAGTAAAAATTTTGACTTTGATATGTTAAGTGTATGTTTGTATCCTTTTCTCAATTTCATCTCTAAATGCACATTTTTTTAATGATTTATATATATATATCTTCTTTACACTTTTAATTAGTTTTACCATATTTAAAAGTTACAAAATATGAAATCTCCTCTTTTTATGCACGCTGCTTGTGTCGAAAAGCAGCAAAGAAGTTCGAGAAAAGTCATATTTTGTAAATAGGATAAGAAGAATTAAAACGGTTTTTTCTATCTTTGAAATGTCAAAATGAGGACAATTTCTGACACTAAATTATGTGACTAAGAACTTTCAAAAATTTTCAAACTTGACGCTCTTATGGGCTTTTGACGTTTAACATTTCGAAAATTGCGCCGTTGGACTCATTAATCCAAGCGTCTTGTATAGTCAGATCTTCAAAATGAGACCAAAATCAGCAATGCGGTACATTTATCCCCTTTTGTTCCCTTACATTTTTTGACATGACTGTACAATTTTTAAAAAATGGCAGTAAGTGGTGTCTTGGGTTTGGATTCTAGATGTAGCATTTGTCTTTCGTGTTATAAAGA
Organism: Perna viridis; assembly: GCA_037379345.1. Classification (NCBI taxonomy): domain Eukaryota; kingdom Metazoa; phylum Mollusca; class Bivalvia; order Mytilida; family Mytilidae; genus Perna; species Perna viridis. The sequence goes on from CM074511.1 coordinate 11,216,014, forward strand.
GCTAAGACTTTGAATTGTTACCATGTGTCTTGCACTCTATGTCTCAAAACATTAATTGTTGATGAATGTTCTTTCGATTGTCCTTTATGTAGGACCCGGATATCTGTTGACGAGGAAGGTGTAAACAGTTTCAAGTTAAACCCACTTTACAGCAAAAAAATTTCAACAGGAAAATGATATGCCGATCAAAGTGTGTGGTCTATTCGAGGACGAGGAACGTGGTATTGCTTAATGCCTGTATTTAGGTGTGCTTATTCGCAACCTTTGTGAAGAATATCCCATGAGGCTAAAGCAATAAAAAAACCACACAAAATCGAATATCTTACCGTTCCTGATTAAAAAATTTCATTGAAATCGGAAATTCAGTTATGCACCAAACATAACAAAGAACTTCATATTTTTGCAAACCAAGTAATGAACTTGTCTGCTCTGTTCTGATCAAGATCACAGCAAGCATGACTGTACAGCGATACTCAAATTAGCAGAACTTATGACTTGCATATCATAAAGAATGCAGTCTTGTAAAAGCAATTGAATTATTACAAAAAAACTTACTTCAGTGTTATTATGAAAATGGAAATATCTTATTCACCAACCCAGTAGTCAGACTTGTTTGACCTCGAATAATATCACATTTTATTTAACCTATTTATGAAATCTTGCATTATTCCAAATTTGAAAATACGTAAAACACTGAGGCTTCATTCCTTGCATTGCATATGGCAGAACCTTTCGGCGATGGATTTGGCTTCCTCTTTCGATAGATTTGGTTATGAGTACTTCTTGTATACAACTAATATTTTGATTATCATCCTCCTACATACCTGATTTTAATGCTGCCGATGAGAGGTTACTCCTTGAAACACGTGTACAGCATATCGAAAGTTTCAATATAAAAACTGGTATTTTTTGTATTTACCAATATGGCGACACAGTCAGTGCACCATTTTACAAAATCCACAAGATGGCATATAGCTATGGCATGAAAACCGTGCTAGCAAGTTAAATAAACATAAGAAAACTAGCTACGCTACAGAAAACTGTTTGGCCGTTTGTTTCCTTCATGGTGGAAAGTTAGTCGTATTTGAATTGAAAAACAATATATTAAATGAAATCAACGATCTTGGGGAAATGGTGAGAACAATTGAGCACCCGAGTCTTCAATCCGTTTTTCAAGATGTCAAGGCCAATGGTTCAAGTTTTTTTTCAATTATAACCACAGGCTTTAGATCATTAGCAACAAACAATTATGGACATATTCTAGTGGCTAACTATAATAATCATACTGTTTACCATACTGTTTACCATACTGTTTACTTGTCATCAGAGTTTAGACAATTAAAACGGACTCTTCTTAATAATACTAACAATAGGATAACTTATTCTACTCATATTGGAGTGGATGACTGAGGAAATATTTGGCTAAGCGGAAGGAAAATTCAAAAAATAATGTAAAAGTGTTTTCATACATATGAATAAAGATATAAATCACAACTGTATATGTTTTGTTGATAAATAAGATTGATGAACTGTTATCATTTTTGTCGCCACAACAATCGTGCCAAAACTTCCATCATGCTGTTAAATTCGACATTAAACAAGTTACTTTTATACATCATAAAGTCGTAATTATCACCATTTAATGTAATGTTTTAAACAGTATTTGTCTCGCTATTGTTGTTATTAGAAATCTTTGTATTTTTAGAGACGCCTACACTCATTCAAACAGTGCTCCGTGTCTATGCAACTCCTGTACGGAGTTCTGATTGCCTGCTTAGTTACCGATGGAATTATGCGTCTTCGGCTATATATGTGTTGTTTTGTTATTTCTGCAAACTTTTGCATGTTATGCATTATAAACTGTACAATGGTCCATTCCTCGCTTTGAGGTTTACTTTAAAGTTTAGCAGTGTGCAGAAATTAAGTTCAATTAACATTCAAGGAAATGAAAAAACCAAATTTATCAACAATAGGAAACGTTAGCCTAGAGCAAGATTAGCGAACTGATCCTTGACAAAAATTCCATGCAATTGTCAAATTAACAGTTTAAAGAAGGAACATCCATATAACAAATGGCAGAAGGCAAAACCCGGAAAGTTGGAATCAACCGCAATGGCCCTGACTTGGTACAGGAATTTCCAATCGAAATAGTTGGTTAAACCAGATTTTAGAACGCGCTTATAAGTTGGTCCTCGCCTAACTATTCACGTAGACTATGAAACAATAGTGAGTAATCAGACGGGAACGAGCTTAAAGCGTGCTAAACCTCCATTTCCCATTATGGTTGGTTGTTCCATCGGGCAAAGTTGGTAAGATCAGTATTCAAAACAGTACACAAGATATATTGGTGATACTTTTAAAATCCATCGTCTATAAACCCTTTTCAGAAACAGAATATTTCTCAATATGATTAGGACATCAGATTAAAACTTTTTTCAGGCAGTTCATGAGACATAATTTTAAACATTGGTACAAAATGCTATATACTACATTTCTAAAAATCAAAATCATTTGATCTCGACATCTCCATTACGTGTATTAACATCCTACAAAAACTTCAAAGCTACAGCTCAAAAATGTACTCCTTTTTACTCAATGAAAGATAAGAACTGCTACTTTCAAACTACTACTTTGCAATATTTTATAAATATCTTGTATATTATTAATTAAGTTTCAGTAGTGCAGCGGCGAAAAAAAATTGGAATCCCTAAAACACCGATGCAATATTCCTTCTATTAAACATGAGGCTAGAATAATGAGGCTGCTCATTTGAATATTTGGTAGAATTCTTCGGTGCTGACTTTGGCTTCCTATTTCGATTTTTAGTTTTGAGTGTTAATTTTTGAACTTCCTATGTATTTGTTTCAAATGCTGACAATGGGAGGTAATACCCATTGAAACACGTGTACAGCATATCCAAAATTTCATTAACCCTGCACGCCTCTATCATGGATATTAAAGCTGCCAAGTTCGACTATCTCTATTTCTTTTTTTATTAACAAATTCTAACTCTTTTTGCCATTCACGTTTCCATTATGTGTATAAGCATCCAACAAAATTTAAAAGTAGTAGCTTAAAAACAGAGGGAGGAGATAGTCGGATAAGCACGTACCCGCTATCAATATAGACAGCCAGGATTAAAATTAATATGCCAACTGACTTTTAGTCACGATATAAAAAGATCTTTTAGCTTTCTCATTTTGTATTACAGGTGTGTGTTTTCTTGGATAACACAATTACACCATTGCTTATATTTGGTAATTGCAGGAGGTAAATTTAGTTACAGCAACATAGAATTTGAATTAATTAAGATGGTCTCCGTTTTAAATGATTATTCAAGGTACAAAGATTGCAATATTAACTTAACTCACGACAGAAATGACGGAAGAACCAGGTCATGATCTAGACACCAAATGCAGCTTTATGCCTATCACTTTTTACCGAACCGAGACTTCAAGACTGTTATCGTGTGTTCTGCTCTAAGTGTATAGAGAAACATACTGATCAATCAAACAGATCCTGTTTTGTAAAACACCAAAAACGCTTAGCTGGATTATAATGTACAAGCCCATAGTTCTAAGCAGGCTTGTCACTCCACAAGTCACATTATTATGACCCAAAGACATGCAGTTGTGTTGCAATCACTCAATGACCTGTTGGATCGATAGGCAATGACTTTAATATTTTACGGTCTTTGGTATGTGTAGACTAGGACCATTACCACTACCTCCAGCACTAGGTGGGCAAACTATCACGAGTCTAGAACCACCTGGCCCTGCACATTTCTATTATATTTATAAGCATTGTACAAAATTTTGAAGTAGTAGCTTAAAAGAAGAGGGAGAAGATAGACAAAAATGAATCCGCTACCCATATGGATGGAGCTCTGATCTTGACTCCAAATGCAGCATTTGTCTGTCCCTTTAAATGAACCGAGACTTTTAGACTTTTATCATATGTTCTGCTCTCCGTGTATAGAAAAACATCCATAATAACTGTGTTGTGTGTCCTCTCTGTAGTACAACATGTTTCATTAGCAACGAGGAGCAAGTAAATAAAGGTCTTATCCGTATAATACTACGATTTCAAATCATGATTGCAATGCAATAGTAATTAATTGTGACTTGTGCAAAGACGAGAATACGGCAATTGCAAAATGCATTGACTTCAATGCGAACTTGTGTTCGATGTGTCATGACTACCATCGTAAATCTAAGTCCTGGGATAATCGCGGTATAAATCTTTTGGAAACCACAGCGAACACTTTGGATTCTTCTTGTATCAAAGCCAATGATGAAATATGCAACAAACATAAAAAGGAACTTGTTCTGTTGAGTAAGCCCTGCAACTTGGCAATTTGTCAAGATTGTGTCCAAGAATCTCATCAACAGCACAATACCAAAGAACTTACAGCACTAGCAGTCGAGAGTCGATATTCGTTACAAGTTCGAAAAACGAATTTAAAAAGTAGAATATCTTCCATAGAAGACAAGTTAGACCGAGTTAGGCAAGAAGAACAGGTGTTTTGCAAGAAGACAGAAATTGTCCAGAAAGATTTAAAAGTTCACGCGTCACATTTTAAAGAATTTTTTTGCAAAGCAATAGATAATTTTGTGGATGCAAAGTTGCGTACAATAGAATTAGAAAAAAGGTAAAAACCTGAAAAGTATTTAAACCATTCTGGACGAGAATGAAACCAAACATCTGTCGCTTTGTAGTCTGGCAATAACCTCGGATAAAATATTATCCGACTCGACGCTTTCTCATATCGACCTTTTTGAACACTCGCGACTGATCCGGGCACAGATTGATAAGTGTCTTTCCAATGTAGAGCCTATTATTACGTCCACTCTAACCATATCGCAAATCAAGTTTATGAAGAAAGCTTACAACGAAACAAAAGCTGAGAGATATATTTGGGGAACTTCAGATTGAAACTTGTAAAGTCGAATTAGAAGAAAACGTGATAGATCTTCAAATACCAGTATCAGATGTCCTTGCCCCCAAACAGAGGAGCGCCCAAATAAATGGCACTTTCACAAATATTTTTGGATCTAACAGCATTACAGCGTGGGTTATCACAAACAACTTAGGAAGTCTCTATCGGTCAAATGACAATTGATTGAAAGGCGTACACTGGAAATAAACTTTTTCTTTCTGCGAAAAAGAAGTGATTTGTGGATTTGGAGAGATAACTGTGTAAAAAATTGGAAAGAAGATGGGGAAAATAAGGGAAATTATGTATTATCAGATGACAAGGTGCCTGTATATTTTCCCTAAATGGAAATTTGCTTGTTTTAATAAAAGAAGAGATTTTTCTCGAATTAAATGAACTTGGTGAAATTGACAACAAATTGACCATACAAGCCTAAAATCGTGTTTGCAAAACGTTATTCTTACAAAAATAAAGTCAAAACAAGACATGGTTACTTTGCGACTTGTTGTAAAAGTGACCAAGTGATTCTAGCAGACAATAAGGGGAAAATACCTAACGCCGAATTTACCAGTTTATGCACCGATAATTACGGTGACTTGTTAGTATCAGACTATAATAACAATATCATATGCATGCTAAATGAAGATGCAAGTTATTCAAGAATTATCGTAGATTGTGACAAAATACACGGCCCGATGCATGTGGATATTGACGAATGTGGATAAATAATTTCAACAGATGTAATGGAAAGGGATCGTGTTATAAAGAAATAACTGTTTATTCTTATCTTTGGAAAGTGAATAGTTTGACTAAAAAAAAAATTAAAAAAAACTTTAATACGTTTACACAAGTAAACGTTATGATAAAATTTATTTTACAATCGTTAACATAACTACGCCCTTGCTATTTTGCCAGATAATCTATCTGGTAAATTGTTCACAAGATGCCAATAAATAGAACATACAACTTACCGTTTGTAATCTTCTGTTTAGAAACCAAAAGGTCGATGTCTTTGTTGGTAGGCCATAGGTCCTTGTGGATATCCATCAGCCTAGTGCATGTAGCTTGTATTATAGATTGAAATTAGTTGTAGCACAAAATTCGAAGGAATGAACAAAAACCCCGAGGCTTCATTCTTTTTAAAACACATGGTGGAATTTCTCAGTGCTGGATTTCTGTCGTGTGTACTTCTTATATAAAATTAACTTTTGAATCTTGAACTTCCGATGTATGTTCAGTTCTAATGCTGCTGATGATATAGTTACTCCTCAAAACTAGTGTATTGCAGAGCGGAATGAATTTGCAATACACAAATGATTGATATTTTGTATTTATATAGTTCAATTCTTAGTTAGCGCAAACTTAAAGCTAAATCTTAACTCGAAAACTAAGTATTAATACCATGCAACGAACAATAAATGAACGATGACACGGAGATAAATGGGAATAAATGAGCAACTCTACCACTTAACAAGAACTGGGAGTATAGACCATGATCATTGATAGGGTAAAAAAACTCTGTTTTTTCTAGAAACGTCATACAAACAGAATTTTTTAAGTTAACACTTATAATTTAGGAACGATTGTTTCTAATCAAACTTTTAATTGCCGATATTTCATGTTTCTCTGAACAAGGACATATGCCCAATCTAACAGAGCCTGCTCCATAATAGGCCAAAACGCTGAGCTGATTTTTTTTTAAATGTGCTAACCCACAGTTCTAAGTAACTGCCCATGGAAAGGCTTGTCAGTCCACTAGTTCCATTATTCTGACCCCAAGACAACCAGTCGTGTTGCAATCTCTTAATACTACCTGGTTCGATGATAAGCAGTGCCCACCATATTTTACAGTCTTTTGTACAAGTAGACTGGGACCCTAACCACGACCTCCCACACTTTAGGTGGGCACACTATAACGAGACTACTTAGATTGATAAAAGAACCACCTTATTCAACTAAGACAATGTTATGCATGCTTGAGTGATTGAATAGAAAAAAAAATTAAAAGTTACAAATTTTGAAAACAAAATTATGACCATTTACACTTGATATTGACCAAAATGAGCTACATACAAAACTAGAATATGCTGTAGTACATGAACACACACTGCATTATGACAAACAAGATAAAAAAGTTTTTAAAGTTATTGATAGATTGCCTTTGGAAGACATAGGTGACTAAATTATATATCAAACTCAACTGTAACTCACCATTGTATAAATCATAACAAACTATTCAACAATAAGTTTATTAATAACTTACTTCAATAACACACACCTTAGAATTGCTTGCAATGATGCTAATATGTACAATATACAGACTTTACATATCACAGATTAAAGGGGACACAATTCAAATCAAGGGGAAGCGAGGGTTTAAATGCTAACCATGTAAATACTTTCCTTTAAGCTCTGTTAAGACAATTACTGTGAAATAAAAATGGTTTGTCATGAGGAATTTTCACCTCAAAACAACATACATGAAATGGTAAAATTCTTAGGTAACTAAATAGCAGAAAGAATTTTGAATAAGCAAGAAATTTGTGAGCATTGGCTCACTAGTAATATCCCCCCCTTTCATCCACAATATAAAAAAAATAATCGAATTCCTCGGTAAACAGGCAGTTGTTGTCAATTTTTTTCCGAAAATGGATACCACTATATGGCATACATACAAGAAGAATGTGTTAAAATCTCAGTAGTTGCTGAGAAAACTTTGACAGAAAAAAAGTGTTATGACCACACATAGAAAAAATGGATAAGAGTAAAGCAGTACACACTTCTCCTACTGTGCAGGGTACAACTACACCTGAAACTGACTTATTATGTATATATTTCATCAGACCATATCTGTATTGGCATATAGAAAATTAAAGTAAAGAAAGAACTCATTCAATTATGTATGATCTTATCTGATTTTTGCAATATGCGTATGAAACATACACAAACAAAAATTATGTCTATTTTTTCTTGTTGCAGTGACCTTAAAAAAATTTAAAAGATGTAGTTCATGTTTATAGCTATTGCTTTCATTTCCTTCAAAGATCAAGTTCATCTTATTATTTTTCTTCTTGCAAAATTTAAAAACAATATAAATCTTCAGCATTAATGCTTTCAATTGAGTACTAAGTATTTCATCAATTAAAAATCTAACTACAGTAAATGAAGCTTAAAAGAATAACCAGTCTTTTGGATACAAAACTGAATTCAATTTAGAAGTATCAGGCTTAACAGTAGACCAATCAAAATCTAAATAAATGATTTTTTTAAATCAAGTTTTAACACTATGCAACAACCATTAAATTTACTATTACTACAAATGTGTGAGTGTCAGTGATATTATGACAATTCAAAATCTTCTTGAAAAGTAATTAGTACCAAAAAGTACATGAAATTCCATTGAGAGAGTTTCTCTTTCAGTACTAGCATTTAGGCACATAGAACTTTAATTTCTTAATAGTTCTTAGTTCTGAGATTCTAACAATGGACAATGGTTCTCTATCTAAAAACTATCTTCTTCTAATATTATTCTTACTGATATATATGTAGCAGATTATATTATTATTAAATAAATAAAACTACATATTTACATTTGTTCATATATAAATAGATATAGATGGATTGCTATGGAGTATACTGTATATTTCATTTGATATTTAGTCATTGCACAGTGACAGGTTACTAGTTTATCAATTTACCGCAATAAAGAGAAACAAAACTTCTTAACCTGAATTCATTATATGTTCTGGCATGAGAGCCACAAAACTTAAAAATACTTTTCAGAGAATATTCTCAACTTCCATGGCAACTCCAATCAAAGTCTTTGAAATTGATGATGTCACAGTTGAGAATTTTCTAAGACTTATATAATTCTTCCAAGCCTTGTAGCACTGGGCCTGTATACTGGAGAATCAAAATCCAATGTGTATATTTATGATGGTAATTAATGTGTCACATTTTTCTACAATGCACAATAATTGTGTTTAACTTTAAATTGGTCTGTATATTGGCTAAAATAAAAAGTGTGCTTTTAACCATTTATTCACAAGACAATCACATTAATTGCTATACCATTATCACAATGACTTCTGAAATACCAGTATACTTGACTAGATTTATCTATTTTTTTTTCATTTTTCATGTTTCAGTCTATTAATGAAATAAGAAAATGTGTTAATTGATTGCTTGAACCTGATATGAAATGAAAAGTGGTAGATAGGAAAATTTAAAACTTCCTATCAAATTTTAATTTTATTCGATCTAGACCGAAAAACATTGTTTGCTTGGTAAGTTTTTCTGCCATAGGGAAGTGTTTGAATTTTTATGGATTGGTTCCTAACAGTCGTAAATAAAGTTTTAAGAGTGTTTTAAAAGCATTTGTGTATAAGTAAAAAAGGGGAGAAAAACTGAACACCACCATTATTAAATAACCAAGTTCATTCATTCATAATGAGCTTATAAAAAGTAAAAGAAACACTGATATATAATTAATGGCATGAATTTTAAACACTCTGTAACAAAGATATAAATCATCAAGCACTATATCGGACTTCTGATAACAAATAACAAAACCTTAACAATACAAACAGTATTACTGTGTCTAAAGAATGTAACAACTGAGTGACAAGATCACCAGAAAAGTAACTCTGAAGAACACCATGAATTATTTTCTAAACTCTGCAGGAAAATTATAACAGCACAGAGTTCATCTTTCTTCTTCAAATTTTGTTATGATACCATCTAAAGCAACATTATCAAAGGTAAATTATAATGAAACCAGGAAGTGATATTTTAGTAACTTGACAGATATTTGCAGAGAAATTAGGCCATATTCCTCTTGTATTGTTTCTTAATGCATAAAATATACTAAAATGTGTCTAGACATGCACAAGTAGATGAAACTGCCCACTAATGACATCCCATGGATTTTGACATACCAAAAAGAAGTCTGAAGTCCTACAAGACCCAAATTTTTTGACACACTAAAACTGTTTTCAGGGCTGGTAACAAAAATGAAAAAAATGATGTTGGATTTCCATATTGGATGACTTATACAAAATTGTACCTTTCTCAAAACACACTTGTTATCATAACTATATAAAAGTGATTTTCTTTAAGCAGTTAAATATATACTAAACCCAAGTACTTTCCCACAGTTTTACAAGACTCACAAAACACAATTTTGCCTCCATATAATGCTGGAATATATAAATAAAGTGTAAAGTGTCTGCTAAAAAATGCATTGAACAAGAAAATCATTCATAAAAGCTTAAAATACACACACCCACACATGTACAGCAAATACCAGGAAAAAAATACTGAATGTAACATCATTTGAGGATACTAGATGTGTGGGTAAAAACAATATCTAGGTTTAATGGTACCTGTGAAATGTCTATATTCTATTGAAGTATTAGACATTTGAGGAATTTTACAAATGATGAAATCTATGAAGCAGGATCATTTTACCGAACCTTGAAATATTGGGGTCTGCAAACTAAAATCCTTCAACTGTAAGACAGGATGAAACATATCAAGAACAATGACAGTTATTAAATACATGCAAAAATATTAACATAATTCTAAACCTTACAAGCCCCTGTTCTCTATGACTAAAATGCTCAACCAAGCTTGCAAATAGCAAAATCATATGAATGAATAGACTTCTGAAATGAAAATTCAGCAAACTTACAAAAATGGACAAAAACCAACATACTTTTTGCAGAAACAACATTAAATGCTTTTTTTTACCATACAGACAATAAAACTCAATTCAACTTAACAGTACTGTGAAAAAATTTCCATAGTATACCTATTTTCATTTTCTTTGTTGTTTACAAAAAATGACACAAGTACTTGATGTTTTTACTTAACAGACAAATCTTGAAGTCATATAAAATACACCAATTAAAAAGAAGGACAACTTGAAATGTGGCATCTCCTTGCCATGTCAAAAGTTGACAATGACTTTATTGCTATTTTTGACAGATAGAGGAATGCAGTAGCGACTTTGTATCCACTTTTGCAATTTTGTTTGAAAGGGAGAGACAAAAACCAATGAAGTGTTCTGAAAACAAGAGGCTGCCAGGAGCCTGAATCACTCACCTGGTTAAATTTTGCCTTTCAAGGGCAATAAATTACACAAGAAGTTGTCCAACAATTTTGACTCAAGAAAACTTTAATAGGACTTATCATAACGATCATTTCAGCAAATGAAAGTCTAAATCTACCATAGTTTTCAAGATATTGGCTGAAAACTGTAAAAAAAAAACCTGTCATTTTCCCCTGTCAAGGGCAATAACTCTTATAAGAAGGCATCTGACAAATTTTATGCCAGAAGACTTTTGTAGTCCTAAAAATAAGGATTGTTTCAGCTATTGAAAGAATTTGAATAAACTTGATGGTTTTGGAGATATATGCAAAAAACTACTGTCTGACCCCTATGTTCTATTTTTAGTAACAGCAGCCATGTTTTTCGACGGATCAAAAAACCCCACATCAGTTCTATGCAGGATACCCCAAAGAACACTCATACTGAGTTTTGTTTCAATTGGTAAAATAGTGTCAGAGGAGAAGATTTTTGAAAGAAATAACATTAAAAATAGCAAAAAACTTTAAAAAAGGGCAATAACTCCAACATGGCTTAATAGATTAAAATGAAAATTTTACCACAGATTGATCTCATCATGCTGAAAAGTTTTACCCATGTCAGAATTTGGCTAAACCTAACGGTATTGGAGATATATGTAAAAAACTTCTGTCTGACCCCTATGTTCTATTTTAAGTAATGGCGGCCATGTTTTTGGACAAATTAAAAATCCCACAACAGTTCTATACAGGATACCCCAAGGAACATTCATATCAAGTTTGGTTCTAATCAGTCAAGTAGTTTCAGAGGAGAAGAGTTTTGTATAATTGTTAACGACCACGATGGATGCAAAGTGATGGCAATAGCTCATATGGCCTTTGGCAAGGTGAGCTAAAAAGAAAATTAATACATTTACCCATGATTGAAATTTTCCTTCACAGTACATTTTTGTATTATATTCATAATTCTCAAGAAATTATTCAAACTTGCACAACCAGTACACAAAGTACTTAATAAACAAGAATGCCCTATTTAAATGATTAAGCTTCTGAGTCATCTACTGCTCCATCATCCTCTTGTCCTACATTTAAATCTTTAACATTTTGTGTTATTTGTGTCTCTACATTGTTAAAATCCTCTACAGCATCATCATCTTCTTCAGCAGCAGTAAGAACCAAGTATTTTCCATCAGGAGAAAGTGGAAGTTTGTTAAGTTCATCATCTGAATCAGCATCTTCAAGATTTTGTATATTTTGTAACAAAATGTTCTTTTCTTGGGCTTTAACTTTCTTGATCTTGTCCACAGCTTTCTTCTCCTGCAAGTAAATAAATGGTAAATGTGGGTAAATATACCATACAATTTTACCATTGTAACACAATACACATTCATGATATTTATCTCTCTTGACATATATTTTATTTGTCACAGAAATGACTGTGCCTGGAACAGTGAGTATCTGCTTTCATTGAAAATTAGTCAACATTTCTTCTGGGACAATTTGTTTGCCTAAAAATCTGATATTTTCCATATAATGACACTATGGTAAAAAAAGGTCAGCATATTTATACATGGTCACAAATAAAGTCTTGACATGCTGAGACAAAAAACAGAATATCTAAATGAGAAAATTCAAACACTGGACACACTTACATGTAAAAAGACTAGAGGCTCAAGAGAGCCTGAATCGCTCACATGCTTAACCATTTGCTCAGACCCATCGAAATTTTTTTAAGCACATCTGACATTCGGTCAGACACAAGGTGATGACTTGTCTGACCGAACGACAATTTGTCTGACCGAAAAAACTCTGAACAATTTATCAACACGCTAACATTTTTGATGGGGGGTGGGAATCTCCAAGTACATTTTATTATCAAGCTGATTTTAAAACTACTGGGTATGGGCTCTTGAATTTGTTAATTTGTCACCATTATTCATTTTGGCTAGAGTGTATCTGATGAGTCTTCATAAACGAAACATGTGTACTTTGTTTTGAGTTCTTTGTATTATATATTGTGGATTTTTTAAATTTGAAATAAAGTATTGTTATTAAATTATAAAATCTATTCTCAATCTCTGGCATAAAACATAATCATTTCAAAATTCAACATTTCATCTTGATAGTCAAAACATTCACTGTCTTCATAATCATCATCATTGTCAAATGAAAATTTGTTTTATCAGATGTTCAATTATTAATCTTTATCAATTTCGATGTAAAAGAAATATACTTTATTATTTTTTTCATTATTATTTTGACAATATAATAACAGCATGTTTCACATGTAAACGAGTAGCGAGACAACGGAAGGGACGATATATCAAAGGACGAAATGATGTGTAGCGAATGAACCGGAAGTTACATATTATTGTTTACAATCAAATTGATTGACTATCTCGCTAGACTGTAGACTAATTCACGTAATTATTAAAACGTTCTAGTTTTATTATTCACAAAAACCACTTCAGTTTTGAGAAAATCTTCTTTAACGTAAGAAAAAAACATCGGACACCCGGGCCGACAAGCAACGTGTATTTACCGGACCCGGGACAATTTTACCGGACAGGTCCGATGGTCCGGCAGGTTTCGATGGGTCTGTTTGCTTATTTGAAAAACTTGAGGAATGAGACAGGCTAAGTTAAAATCAACTAAATTGTCAAATGCAAGAAATGCTTTTCATAGCATTTTCATTACCTGAACCAGAATTTTGCTAAAGGCAACAATTTTTGAATTTTTTTTCAAAACCTGTCTTATGACCCCCTAAGTTCCATTTTTAGTATAGGCAGCCATATCTATTCATTAATTAAAAATCACTACAATCATTTTGAGCACAATGCACTAAACAACTATTATGCTTATTTTCATTCAATGATCTTAAATGGTTTTAGAGAAGATTTTCAAAGTTGTACATGTGAAAAAAAACAAAAAAAAACAACAAAACTGTAAGGGGTCTTAACTCCTACATTAGTCAATGAATGGTTTTGAAAATTTCGGCATAGGTCCTTCTCATGATGCTTAACAATTTTACCCTATGCCAGAAATTTGCTAAATGCATGAATCAACAATCCCAACTGTCAATTTGTGTGGGATACCCTAAGGAACATATATGTCAACTTCCACTGAATTCTGTGCAATGGATTTTGAGAAGATTTTCAAAGTTGCACATGCGAAAAATGCGTAAAAAACTGTTTCAAGGTCTGTAACTCCTACATCAGTTGACCAATCGTTTTGAAAATTTTGGCATAGGTCCATCTCATGATGCTGAACAATATTACTCCAGCAAGAAATTTGCTAAAGGCAATGGTTTTTGAGTTATTTGCAAAAAACTGCCGTCTGACCCCTATGTTCTATTTTTAGTAACGGCGGCCATGTTTTTTCATGGATCAAAAATTTCAACAATCATTTTGTGCAGAACACCCTAAGGAACAATCATGCCAAGTTTAAAACCTGTCAATTCAGTAGTTTCAGAAGAGAAGATTTTTAAAAATTTGTCCATGACAACGACGACGGATGCCAAGTGATGGCATAAGCTCACTTGGCCTTCAGCAAGGTGAGCTAAAAAAAAATGGCAATATGGAAACTACTGATGTTAGAAAACCTTAAGGTATAAGATAGTACCTTTAGAACAAAATCTGCAAGCATTTAATATAAAATATTTTTTTTATATTTATATAATTCATTGAATTTAAGAAAGTAGTTTTGAGGAACTGACCCATCACTACAAAAAAACTCCACTTAATGTCTTGAAATATGTAAGTTCTATGAAGTTCAAGTGATATATTATGTCTTCTTATTTTGATTTAAATCTTTAACAGGTAGGTGGATATGGATATAATTTAGAAGAATAAAATTGCTACATTTTGATCAATGTTCTTATTGCTACATTGTGTTTATAAAAAATCAACATTTCTGTTGTCATAATTTTTATATAGGTAGTTTTTAGTTAAGACTTGTTAATATATAATATGTAGCAGTATATACATTTTTTGTATTGTATAAAGCTTATAATAGTACAAGTAGCAAAAAAACAGAGAAGAAACAATCATGCGATAGATCCAGGTACTAGCATGTAAGTTAACTTTTAGAAAAAAAAATGCTGCATACAAAAATTGACTCCAATATTATTGAGCATTGTCAAGTTAAAACCTACTGATGGTAGCCAATCTAATCAAATTTTGGTTAAAATTACATTGGTATAGACAGGTAATGGGTTTACCCAGGTTAAAAATACACTTAAACTGATATAAAGGGTCTACACAGGTTTTGGTTTATTCAGAGTTCAGTTTAGACAGATTACACTGTATTATTTACTGCATAAATGATACAGTTCATGTATTTATATATAGTATTATTGGTTAAGGTTTTCCATATTGGCTGAGTTATTGATCCAAGGCTAATCATATTGGACTGAGGCGTAGCCAAAGTCCAATATTGCTACCCAAGGACCAATAACTCAGCCAATATGGACAACCTAACATAATTATACCTTTATTGACTAACTAGGCCAATATGGATTTTAACCAGGCAAATATGACATATTGGACAGATTAATCCTGTATTGGATGGCTAAATCCTGTATTGGTCTGCTATCTAAGATCAAGTTTTTGAGAAAAAAAAACAATAAGATTTCAATTTTTGCCTCAAACTTTTATTTTGAACCCTTTGGACCTTGACATGGACCAATTAACACTGGACCCCAAAAAAACTAAAATAAATAAACCCTATTAGATTCAATATATGGAAGAACCCAAAGGAATGTTTTTCTTTGTTTTTAGTTTTTCTGAAATCAAACAAAGTTTCATTTTTGGACCCAACTTTGGACAAATTAAAATAACCAAAATGCAGCATTGTAAAGAACCATACAAAATGTGGATTTTTCCCAAATTCCTAAAACCCTCAAAACAATCCTTAACCTTCTTCCACAATGTCAGAGAGATCCCTACATTTATACTCAAATCACTGTCTAGGAAACCAAATGTATATTAATGATGGCTAGGATGATATCAAGCCATTACTGATACATTATATGACTGCAATTTTTTAGCACTTATATATAAAAGAACATCTGTAATATGAAAATTCTCAAACACCTAAAAACATCACTCATGCAAAAACTAGCTTAAACATTATATGTAAAAACATTAAAATTACACATACATGTATATACAGAATGAAGATAATGAGCATGCAAGTAAAAGTTCATGCATGTCCATTTACATGCTCAAAATAAATATGGTAAAATAAGGTAGAAATTCTTGAATATACACGAACATACACCTTTTGTTTCAGGATATAAAATGCATGTAGAACAGTACTGGTAAAACCTTACCATACTGATTTAAAATGTTTAAAAAAAAATGTGTGCTTGAGAGCACTGATGCCCTGCTCAGCACTTTTTGCCACTTTTAAAAGGTCATTCCATGATAGTGGTGGTAAACGTTTACAAAGTCAATAATGAAATAGAAAAAGGCTTTAATGCAAATTAAACCTGAGGCATGATTAACAAAACAACTGATGGAACACCAGATCCAAAATTCAAATACCCCTTTCTTTTACGGGTACCGGGGTAATTATAAATTTTTTAATTTGTCACCAAGGAGAAGGTCCTCCTCTCTACTAAAAACTTTATTTGTAGATAATAATTTTTGTTTAAAATGTTTTTAAAAATGATTCAATAGTTGCCAAGTACAACTGAATTTAAGCTTTCCACACATACACAAACCCAATTTTAAAAATTAAGACAAACTGTTCTGTATTAATTTATATAACTTTCATTTAATTCACTTGTAACTGGCTAAAATGATATGAAGAAACAGTACATGTACAGACAAAGCACAGGACATATATGATTGTTACTCACACCTGCTACACAGGGTTCATGTGATGGCTGTAATGATCGTTTCAAAAATACAGTACTTTCCTCTTGTTGAACACTATCACACATTATCAGAATGAACAACATTGTCATTATAATACATGTAGTATCTTTCCATTTATATCCCAACTAAGTGGAATGGTTAAGATACATTAACTAACAACCCCACTTTTAAGCAGGAACAATAAAAAGGTTATAATTACGGCTAGTTCCACTTTATCTTTTATTTTATGCTATATTTAATGTACCCCCCTTTGATGTATTTTTACAACCTTAAAACAAAGTTTTTCTTGGGAAATATAGAAAATCTGAGGCGTTTTAAGATGCTTTCAACTACTGTAAAAGTACTACTGTACGTGGGGTACCAATTTTCATGGTTTTTGTGGTTGAGCCAGACCATGAAATTTGGTTCCAAACAAAAGGGAGATTCTCACTGATGTGTTTACTGAAAACCTCAAAACCACGAATTCCCGGATTCCATGAAAATTTATATCCACGAATTAAAGTACTTTCACAGTATTTCCATAACTAAACAAAGCTGAAGCTCGCTCTGTGTTATACAAATCATAACAATGTGTAACACTTTTCAAATTTGTATAGAGTTGTGCACCTGTAATACCCTCCCTCAAAGCCTTATTTCAAAAGTTGTCTCAAATATGTGCATACACATTTTTGTAATGCCACCCTCATATTTTGATCTTCACAAATTTTCCAAAATAAAGCAAACAAAAACATGCAAGTATATAGAAAAAAAAAACCACAATATATCATACATATTGATACAAGTACACCTAAACATTTAAATATACATGTGAAATTAGTTCAGGTTTAGAATGTTAGACTATTTGTGCTTTAAACGATTAAGACCTTTAACCATCATTTTACATACCATACACTAATGTTTCATGTGATGAACTGAGCTGCAATGGTTTAGTTATGTCAATAACATTTATTTTAAATGTCACAGTCACCTTCTCATGCAAATGTACAGTGCATAATGCAAATGACATTTTTTATGAATAAGAAATTTAAAACATTGTAATGCAACTTTGACCTATAGGTATAATATTCTACTACCATATTTTTATCAACAGAATTATTCAAAATCTGGTAGAATGAAGCTTAAAATGATGATCTACTCAAGCAGTTTATCTCCACCTCACCAAATATATATTTTTGTGACCTCCACAATATCTTGATTCCCCTGAATACTAAAATCTACAAATAACTATCTACTTTCAACACTTCTACAATATGAATCTGCATTAAGCACAGAATTTTTGGTTACACTACACACTAATGTTTAAATCACACAGAAACACTTATCAGTATAAGAATTAACAATGCAACATGATACATAACACTTATAAATAACATAAGCAAAAATAAAAAGTGTATGGCAACTACCTGGTTTAAGGTCAACAGCTAACAGTTTAATAGCAAATTCATAAAAACTAAATCTATGCACTTTTATGGAGAGAAATCCCCATATTAAGCTAACTGAAAACTTTATTTTTCATTAACCCACTCAGATACTTACCATTAATGCTTGGAAGGCAAGTTTTGTTGCTGTTTGTATGGCACCACAAATCTGAAGGAATAGGATAAAAACAGTTTAAAACAGATAACAGTTAAAAATAACTTCATTACGTACTCAAATTTCCTCTCGAGTATCTACTTGTTCAGAAATTGTTGTGTGCATTTCAGAAGTAGAGACCATTTATATTGTAATACTATCTTGTTTATAATACAAGACTAAATAAAAAACATAGCCCATCAACTTCAGACCTGATTTTACAAAGTCAACAGACAAAGTGAAAATTGGGAAAATTGGAAGTAAATACACAGTAAAAATAGAAACGAAACGGTAAAATCCATAACTGAAATAGCAGAATTCCGATAAAAAGTGGAAAAAAATCATGTCTGCAACTTGAATTATTTGCAACATACAAAGTTCTATTAATTTCAAATGAAATAAAATTGCAACAAAATGTAGCCTATCTTTATTTTCATTTGATCTTTTTTATGCAGTTTAAAGAAACAATGAATGGCTATCATAGACTTTTTAACATTTTTTTTGTGCACAGCCAATACAGGTAAAACTAGAAAAGCTTAAAAACTACTAAGTTGACGATGTTACAAACCTCATCGGCAGAAACATTACATTCAAACACATGGCAGGCAAAGGATGGATTGGGTAAACCTGTCTGTCTGTTCCTTGTTATAAAACCAAACAACCTACAAAAATATTTATGCATAATGTTAATCCCTAGCAATGCTCATTAATGCAATATTTTCACTTAAAAATACACAAATAATTCATAAAAATTTTTTTCTCAAGTTATCATCTGGAAACAATAAAAAGGGGGGATGGAAGAGTAATCAAGGAAATCAAAATTCTAGTGAGAATGTAACCTAGGGACAAAGACCAGACATTGGAAACAGACACATAACAAAGAACATAAAATAACAAAAATATTACATACAAAGTAACAAAAGTAAATGAGCCAAACGGACTCCACTAAAAACTGAGGGCATGGACCAGGTGCACTGGTAGGGTAAGCATCCTCTGCTTTTCTAGAGACACCTGCCAAGTTGCTCAATAAAAGCTAAATTCTGGTTAGATGAATGAGGAAAGGAAAACTGTAACAAGTTGAACAAATCAGTTTTCATGGTGCAGTTGGATGCACGTAACGATCCATGAGTTCATGATGACGACCATAAACTTCTTTAAAATACTTCAATTATAAGCATCTAAACGTACACTTACCTTTTGTTTTCATTATGAGCTGCCCAAAATGATATGTCTGCTAATGCAAATATTGTTCTGATTATATTTGTGGCTGGGTCAATCAACCTGCAACAATAATGAATTTCTTATTTGTAAGGAACCTAATTACCAAATGAGTTTTACATTTCCTTCTATTTTGTGGCATCTGTTTATCATAAAGTTGTCATTACAAAACACTTTAATAGGATAAACCTGCTAAATTATATTTCTTAACATACTGAAATCTTTTAATAATCTAATATTTAGCATCATTATTATATCTGTCACCTGTGATTGCCAATATTTAAATATTTGATAGTGACAGTAGGGGCATATGCATGAAACAGATATGGAAGCGTACTGTAGTAATGTTAATACAACTATACTCTAAAAACCACTGACCTAGCATGAGTAGTCAACTTTAAACTGAACATAACAGAAAACTTACTTCAAAAATATGCATGAAACAGATACAGAAAAGTGATATAGTGATGCTAATGCAATTGCATGCTAAATATGATTGACCTAGCACAAGTGATTCATATCAAACTGATGTAATTAGAAACAATGTAAAATGTAACATAGATGCCAACACAGGAAAAGCAACACATTAGTCTTGCCTTCTGAGACTTTCATCACAGATGGGACAAAAATAACCCACATATAAAAACACCATTTGGTAAATACCATTTTACTGTTCTTACCCAAAATTACAAAATGATGCAACCATGTCATTTCAATAATTTCTAGCTTTCAAATGAAAATAACAGTAACCCTAACAACATGATCATTTTTTACAACATTATGGCTCTACCTTCATTTACTTTTAAAAAAGAACACTAAATACATATTTCAAGAGTCAGATATAGAGTAGATTACCTCATATCTTCACTAGATATAACTAATTTAGATTCTGTCATTCTGAAGACATTGTGTATTGCTCTGGCTGCCATTATCTGTCTCATTGTTTCAAGAACCAAAGGTTCACCTGAAAATCATCATTACTAATCAACTGCTTATCATTTTTCTATTGAGATTACAAATATGAGTTCATGAGAACTCCAAATATGTGTCTAGTTTTTAAGTACTGTTTTCAACTTTTGACTACTGGGTAAATTATGTGATATTACACTGTACCAACTAGATGGCAATGTATGCTTCATGACCTACAAAACTATTAATGAAGAAGTGTAAATTGTCCAAGCACAACTTGGACAAAAATTTTAAATACATCCCGATATTTTAATTTCCAATGGATTCAAGTCCAAGTTCACTATTGGTCCTTGAAATTAACTATGGAATTATTTGAACAATGGACTGTGATGAAATAGACCTTACTGACATCACAGTAACAAATTAGTTTGCATAAGGAGAACCAACCGATGAGAAGGCTTATTACAATTTAAATTAAAACATATCATTTACAATAAATTGAAACCAAAACAAAACCAATGTTTTGAAACCAGTGTTAAAGAATCATCATCTGTCATCATGAATGACCATTTTACTTACCTCGGTCAGCCTTCACCTCCATTGATCCCAGAAACCTTACTACAAAACTTTCAACATAACGACTGTCATCTTGACTAACAGTGTTTATATCACCTGAAGCCTGGTCAAATGGATTTATTCTCCTAGAAATATATGACAGGGTTTAGAATGTAAGAGTTATGGCCCTTTAACTGGGTGAATATTTTATTCATACAAAAAGGCCACATGGACACAAAACATTTCTGATATTCAGAAAAATAAATTTGGCGAATGTAGCAAAAGAAAACAACAATTTAATAACGAAAGCACATAACAAGGAAGAAACTCAAGCAAAACCTTTACTTAGACTTTATAGTATTAAAGAAGTTTGTAATTTAGTTGAAATACGACAAATTCAGTAATGGCAAAAGAAAGTCTTACAGTTTTTTGGTGTTTTTTATAAAAAAAAAAATATTTGTAAATTGTACAAGTATTTTTCCCTCACATCATACAAAACTTAAATGCACAAAGAACTCTTGAAAGCATTTCTATTCAAGAAAGCTCACATGCATAGAACAACTGTAAATCCATGCCAACATATTATACCATGCAAAGTAGTTCAATTCTTAAACCCAAGAATGTAATTCTTGACATATGTAAAAAACAATTACTACTAAGACTATTTAATTTCAAACTCTCAAATGATTTAAGTACACCAAAGTACAGCGGCCCTTTTAACAAAAAATCATATTAAAGAGTAAGATTAACTGTAAGTTATGACATCAAATCTATTATGAGGTCATAACTTACAATGTTTTGTGAAAAGGATGCTGGTTATTACCTAAATTTTCAAATATTAAAAAAGTTTTTTTTCAAATTGATAATCATCTTAAAACTTAAGTCCATGGAATGTGAGGTAATGTACATATAACTAAAGAAAGAAATATCAGTACAAACTAGTATATTTCATCAGAAAATAACTACATGTGTACATGTATATAGACAATATTGATTCAGAGACATGAGATGTACATATCAATCAAACAGAGTATACTGGAGATCAGTAATATCTTACAGGACTGAAAAGTCAAATTTGATTGTAGAGTTTATAGGTACTATAGAGTATCTGTTATCTTCTCGATTACTTTCATAGCTCAGCTAATTTAGGCTATCTATATATGAACTACAAAAAGCTACCACTTTCAAATCAAGCAAATTCTGAGGTGCACCATAAAGATTATTTTTGATATTCATAAGATCCATTCATAAAATAAGAAGCTGTTAACCACTATTTTGTGTATCATGTCAGGTTTAACTTCGAAATAAGCACTTTCCCACTGGACTGCAGTGAGCAAATTTCATGACAGACAAGTTGAAGTCAAACAAAACTTTCCTGCTTGGCCAACTAATATGGAATGTTTCTGTTTTTTGCACACTACACTGTGCTTAGAATAACCCCACTCAATCATTTACAGTATACAGGAAGTAGACAAGCAAAGAGCTTGGAAAGGGGAGGCATGGTACAAGTCAACAGGCAAAAGCAATATACTACATATTTAAGCATTTCCTCAAATGGAAGTAGAGAAATCTGCTACAAAATTTTTCATTACATATCAACTAAATAATGACTACGTCTTTGGTAAACAGGAAGTAGATAAACAATGAATCTGAAAAGGGGGTCATCATGCAATAGCAATATACCAAATATCTAAGCATTCTGTCCATTAGAAGCTGAGAAATCTGTTACAGAAATATGTAACAAACTGATGGATGGACAAGATGAATGCAATAAGGTATACCATATCATAAGAGCTAGTTAACATTTTACTGTGCCAGTTCAATTTCAGTAAAACTTGACGGCTTGACCAGTTCGGCATTTTTCTTCACTGATATCCCTTTTTATGCTATGGCATCATGAAAGAAATTGTCAGTCAGTTCAATCAAAGTAATAATAAAATCACAAAAAATGACAATGTCAGAAAACTAACTTTGGAGGGCCTTGAAGATTGGGTTTTATATCAGCCTCGTCAATGACTGGTTGGAGATCAAACTGTATCGGTGTGTCTGATAAAAAGTCGTTTGTAGGTGTTGGTTTAGGAGCATGCTGGGATCCTAAACTTGCTGTACTGTTAATAAAATAAAATACAAAATTACAACATTTAGGTTATACATTCAAATAAAACAAAAATAACAAATGCACTCAAATATGGTTAAATAACAACACTCAACTAAAAAATATATGTCTCTTCAAGGTAGAAGTAAATGTTAGAAAAATATATCATCAAACCATCTTCATGAGTTATGCAGAAATAATAAACTTCTAATATGAAGTCTTATTCCCAAACAAAAAGTACAGATATCAAGTACAAAGCCATGCTTGATCCCATTACTTTGAATGGTAACAAAAATTATACTAAACAATCTAAGTATATATTAGTATTACCTTTCAAAGGCCAAGACATTCTTAGAACTAGAAAAAAAAACTGTAAGCAAAGATCACTAAAGGATACTCCTCCCTACCACGGGGTACTAATTGGTCAAAATATAAAAATAGATATCAAACAGGAGGATTCTTCAGTCTGAAATCAAATCCCTAGATAAAGCATGCCTATATAAAGCTTCTTTCAAAATTATCAAGTGGCTGTAATAAGTAGCTGTAGAGCAAAACTAAAAAAATCGACAGACAAACACACTGATGGAAACTATGATCACTAAATACCTTGAACAAAGCGGGGGTATAAAGGTTATATTACTGTGCCGATAGGTAACAGATTTTCAGGATTTTTCTGCACTGCCAGATCACAAAATACTGGACATGAAATGAAAGAGACGAAAATAAGAAATCTAAGTGGTAGATTTTTACAACACATTCAACACAGAATATTGCATTGTCTTTTCTTTCATCAACTTAAGTCTTACCTACAAACATTCTAGATGAAACCAAAAAAAATGTGCACAGGAATGAGTAACACTAAAACCTGACACTGCAATCAGTGCAGAAATTCATCAAGTTAACTACAAAATCATGAAAAGATCTGTTACCATTTTGCACAGTGCATATGCATACTGATTCATTGAAGTTGTATTGTCACACCAAGGTGCTTTGATATGATAAAAATAGTGACGAAAATGATGCAAAATCATGACAACAAAAAACTATCCTTGGGCCATATGTTAGTGTATGATCCACAACACAGAAGTAGCTACAGAAGGATTCATGTTGTAAACAATGGCAAAAACTCAACTGCTAGGTAGTTCAAAAGGCATTGTAAAAGTGCATACCTTTGGCAATGGCACACAAAACTTAAAGATATTGTTCAACATCCTTGATATCCATTATATCTTAAAAATTCATTTGATTTAAATTCAATTGTTATTTATCCCATGACTTAACAGAAAAAAAACATTATTACCATTGTGACCTATACTGAAAGTTAAAAGGCTTGAGCTAAAATAGATGTCTTAACAAATGATCATTATCAATTTTTACAGACTGATGTTGTAATGAACCTTAATTCTCAGTACAGCCAGACTTTTTCATATTTAATAAGTAACTGCATTTTACAATTAAGAATAATGAACATTTTGCCCCCTGCATCCGTAAACTTTGGTGAGTATCTAACACTGTAAAAACAGATTGGTTTATTCACAAATGATACCTGTTTACAGTGGTCATATCTGGACTGCTACCATCAGATTCCTTTGTACTACTTGTTGTGCTAGAAGTTCTTTCCTACAGAAACAATACACATGTGTTGTAATTATATTTGATATGAATCTTTTGATGTACTATTTTTTGGTTTGAAATTCATATTAAATATAAAGAGTTGAAACATTAACCAGAAAAAAGATTTGAAAGAAAAAAACTACTTCCTCATACATACTGTGACAGCTTAATTTGCCATGTCTGGATGAACTTCAGTATACTTCTATAAATAATTACTGAAATGTTCACAACCAAATCCAAGGCTAGACTATGAGTACAACACTAAGGAAGATAACCATTCTGTGACCGTAATTTGTTTGTGATGAAAAAATTCTACCACCAACAAATAATCAGATTTAAAATTGACCCATCTGTAAAGTTGATATTCAGGTCTAACCAATACAATAACTGACATACCTTAGCTTGATGCTGCTGTGGATTCTTTGACTTGATATAACCACTTTCTCTCACAATGTTATTGATTGTACAGATCCACTTCAATAGAACAAGAAATGTATTAATTAGTTCAAAAGATGGGGTAATTTTAATTGATTTATGTTTTACAAAATCATAATAACAGCAAACAAGAAATACACAATTTTGAGTTCTGAATAATTAAAACAGCCAGGATCTGGTCATCTTGTCAGATGTAAATATCACTATCATATGTAGATGAGTTAGCCATTACCCCTAACATTAAATAGTATTGAGAAATTTTCATTTTCAGCAAGTGATTAAGCAGATGATTTATACTGTATGTACCTCATCTCTCTCTCTTTCGTTTTCAGCTTGCAATACAACTGATCTACAAAGTATGATAACACATATAGAATAAAGGAAAAATAACAGAATTTTTGTACTGTAAACAAACTTATTTTCAGAGATAAATTTTATTTCACCTTTTGATAGAGTAATGTTTATATTTACATAAGAGTTATTTTCCTGGTTAACAACAATGAATATGACTATCTTTTGTCACATTTTATTTTTTTTTGTTTTTTTTTGCTTTTTTTTGTTTGGAAAAAAGTCTTTAATATAATTGGGGCCACCAGTATGCTATGGTAAGTTGTACTCACTTCCTTAACTTTGGTGAGGACACATGGAATACAAATCTTCTATCATCAGCATCATATGGTTCCGCCAACACTCCTGGTTCATTTAAATCTAATGACAAACTACCAGCAACCTGAAATTATAAAGATATTAACTGCATTCTTGTTGGCTTTCAATCCTTAAAATTGTGTCTTGCATTGAAGAAATCCAAAAAGACTCACCATTAAAAATAGAAAGGAACATGATCAATTGATAAAGCATTTTTACATTATAAAACACAGTATTGTACTGGTGTGCTGTTTAGTAGAAAATATCATTTTGCAAAGCTTGCCTAGACTTCTGTTAAGATTCAAAACTCAGTTAACTTATACAAAGCAGTCTTCAATCAATCATAAGATAAACCTTTCTATCCCAATGAATTTGTATCTTGAAGAAAAATTTAACTAAAGTTTAAAAAATGCTTTAGTTTGCCATACTTTAGGCCTTAAGTTATTCATATCACATAATGTTTGTGCAAGAATGTATCATATTTTTAGGGATATTTGGCAAGGATCACTGAAAAGCTTCAAATGTGAATGTAGGAAATGACATTTTTGCTTTAGATGGGTTTTTTAGGTTCAGGAAATTGAGAGAAATCAACTTCAATACTTTGATGACAAATACTATGATGATTTTCTTCTTCATTATCTTTTTTTTTAATTAATCTACAGGCATTTATTATAATCATGTGACATTGCCGATAAACAGAATGACATCAGTTTCAAATGCTTTGACATCAACACTGTTATTTTTCTGTAAATACTGAGAATATAGACCTGCTTCCTAATACAAAGCCTAATCTAAGCATGCTGTAGACTATAAAACTCTTCAAATGTAAATTTATCAAATTTATCATGCAAACTTAATGAAAATTTAAATTAGCTACAAAAGCAAATCTCTTATAACACAAAAAAACAATAAGAAAACTTTGAGAGACCAGCATATATTCTGTTTTACAACCCCAAATTTGACCAATGAACTCTTATCATGTCCTAGGCCCAGATACTACAATGATCCGACTGAAGGCTAAAATATGAGGGGGATATAACTAAGTTTAAGCAAACTTGACATGTAATACATCGTAATTCCACAACTAAATATATAACAAAGGAGCCACAGTTTGCACATCAGGAAATGTACTCCAAAAAATGAAAGAAATGGTGTACATAAAATCATCAAATAAGAAAACTTAATTTGAGAAATGAAATAAAAAGCCAGTGCTATCACAACATGGAAAGGACATGTATAAAATTCCTTACTTCTTGCATTACAATTTTCTTCACCTGAAATTGAAATGGTTAGTAGAGGATATTAGTTTTTATAATGATGATGATATCAAGATACTACTACATTCTTTTTTAAATACCTTTTTTTCTATGATAACAGCCTTGACCAAATACAGTTACTCTACTGTCTGCCCATTTTTGTCCCTATCTTCTCACAAAAAACAAAACATTTATTTGGACAAAGGAAGTCTTCCAGTAATACTTAATTTTTCAGCATCAGATTAAATCACAAAAACACCTCTCAAACATAAGTTTTGTCTGCTGATGTGAAAAGTAGGATTTTGAGGACATCATTTATATTTTATCTTTCCGTAACACAAAAAAGTGCAGATACTATTGATTATAAGTGCAGCTTTTAACTTACTGCTATAGTTATTAAAGTATCTAAAATTATTAAAGTATCTAAAATTATCCCAATATGCTTTCTTTAATGCGTGATTGGTTATAAGGAATAAAATCCCTATTTGCCCACATTTTCCCTTCATTAGCATGAATGAAGTAAGAAGTTTGATTTATTTTGTAAGAAGTTCATTCTAGACATAAATTCACAACATCAACATATAGACTTTGCCCAAATTAAACAAAACTTTATTCAATAAACCAACCAAACAAATTTTGTCGTGCTAGGTAAATCCCCACTCGTGCAGGAAGTTGAAATTGCCCTATCTGTAGGCCACACACCAAATTTGAAATAAATTCATAGTTTGGGAGCCAAGATAATTGTGATGAAACTATGACATTTGATGAACAAGGTGATTCTATTATACTATTCACTCATGTCACACAAACATCCTAGAGAATTGGATTATAGAGATTGAGTGAACCAAATATTCAAAGGGGCTGTTAGCATATCTGTGGTGAATTAACACTCAGTTTAATATGTATTAATCTCACAAATCTGATCATCTTTAAACATCATCAGGAAGATTCAATCAAATTTTCAATCTCCATACAGCAAATGTAGTTTTTCATCAAATAAATCTTTTCATTTCATTTGAAAGTACAATACTTTAATTTCATGATTATATTCTATTCACAGTAATAGGTCTTATTACAGTATACCACATAGTGTTTTGCAGCTTCTGAAAAGGGCAAGGTGATTCTGGTGCAAAAAGAGCACATTAGAAGTACATTTGAAGGCATATCATGCAAGCATCAACATTTATTTGGAGGACGCCTGGGCTTACCCAAAACAGTCCCTAGGGTACACTATTACATATATATCATTATTCATGCTATTTATGACCATGCTTTGACAAATATATAATTCCATTTTTTCAGTGTACTAAGTCTGATTCAAATTTCAATGATAAACAGCAAAAAAAATTATGAATGCCAAAGCAGTTCAAATAGTAAAGATTTTATAAGAATACACAAATTATCTTTATTTTCTTTCAAACATGTGCTATCAAAATATCAATTTGTGTATTTACAGGTTGTACATAAAGCTTCTATTACTTTGGGAATACCTTTTTATAAAATATTGAATTTTGTACAATTTGTAAATTCAAGCAAAAAGCAGAAAAGTAACAGAAATATTAAATGTTAAAATGCAAAAGAAAAATAATCCATTATCCATGAATAAGAATAAAAAGTTTATTTTCATGTAGATTTAATGACTCAAAAACTCACAATAAATAAAGACATCTCTTCAAAAATTAAATAGCTCCAAAAATTAAATTGAACTAGAAATTTATAACAAATTTTTTTTTAATATGGTACTGTTACTTTAGCCTTCATGAATACATTAAATTTTTTACTCTCTTCATGTCTTGTAATATTCTAATACAAAAACTAAAAAACTAAAATGATTACATGAATTATTTCCCTTGGACACCATGTTCATAACTTGACAAGAAACAAAGCAAAAACATGCTAATAATAAAACATTTAAAAGAAAGCTTATAAAGCACAAAACCAATCAAAAAAAAAA
The DNA here is from genome assembly GCA_037379345.1 of Perna viridis. Classification (NCBI taxonomy): domain Eukaryota; kingdom Metazoa; phylum Mollusca; class Bivalvia; order Mytilida; family Mytilidae; genus Perna; species Perna viridis. Next base: position 11,245,172 of record CM074511.1, read on the forward strand.
AAAAATTCTCTTGACAAAACTTACTTCATCTTTGGGTTGGCACATAAGGTTTCCACCTTGGGTGAAGAAGAAACACCTGTCCCATCTGGTGGCTATCAGCTGTTTACTATATCAGGTAAAGTATATAATTTTAAAATAATATGACTTCTTCTAATCCAGTTTTGCTTTCATTTTTTGATCTATGAACTTTTTCTATTCTGTTCTATGATATTCAAAAAATATCAAGTATAAAAAAAATGCCAAAAATAAAATCTTTGTAATCGTAATTAGGTTTAATTGTCTCAATGTTTTTAATTATAAAAAGACAAACAGTTTTTGCATTTAACATAATCTGTATTTACCTGCGTACAAAAAGATAACCTCCTTTTTGTGAGAGTTGAGTATTTGGGGGTATATATGGCATCTCTGGATTAGGTTCAGCATGATAATATTGTACACTTTGTTGTTCTAATGTGTCTATCAGATCTACTGTCTTCTTAGTTTCTTGCTGTAGTTCTCGTTGTACTCTAGACAGTAATATTAAGATAAACCACGATTGTAGTTATAATTTAAGTTCAAATTTTAAAAAAAAATAAATAGAAAAGCTATGAGCATATTTCACTTGGTGATACCTCCAGTCTCCTTTCTAGAAGCTATATTGGAAACCCCTACATTCATTCAAATGGGAAAACAAAATAAGAGGTGCACAATGGCACCATGTAATTAAAAATGTGTGAAAGTTTCATTTAATTCCATTCAGTGGTTTTAGAGAAGTAGCAGATTAGAAAAGGGTCTCCACTTTGTCAACCAATAACAATGTCCAAGTTTTGCACCAGGAAACCCTTAAATTTATTCAGATGAAAAAACAAAATAGGAGGTGCACAATTGGCATCTTGTGATAATCAAAGTGCTGTTAGCACTGAAGGATTTTGATCACTGAAAAAATAGTACAATATGCAGTCAATTTCAAAGATTAACTGATGTAAAATGAAACTTATCATAAATTTGCACTTACAATATAATTTAGAACTGTTTTTTTTTAAATGTTGAAACTGAATGTTAATCTTTAATATTGATTTCAGAGATATGCATACCTGTTAACCTTTGGAAGTAATGATGTGGGAGATTCCCCCTCAATGACACTGTCTCATGTGGGAAATTTTTACACAAAAGTTAATTTTTGTATGTAAAATTCAATTATTTCACATCTTTCACAAAAAAATATAATACATCTTATTTTAACCAAAAACCTTCCACAAATCTTACATTCTTCTGTTTTTTTATTGATTTTGTGGGAGTCTCCCCTTAATGTGGAGGGTTAACAGGTATGGATATAATATGTTGAAAACAAAAATTAAAAAACCTTAGTAAGCACGCTCACATACCCCATGCGTCCCCATGTTGGATACTTAAGTAAATACCTGTAGAAGGACCCCGATAAAAAAAGGAATAAGAGTGTTTTTTAGGCTTTAGACCTTTATCTTCTTACTAAACTCTACTACTCAGAATGGTAGTTTCAAACTCTAGACTGTGATTTCTTTGAGTTTTAGATAATCCAAAGTAAATATCATCGTCCCGGAACATAAAGTACACTTGACCTGTAATTTATCATGGTGAACTTATATACCAAAAATCATGTCATAATCTGCAAGCATTTAGAAAAAAAGTCCGAAAAATGGTTATTTCTATGAATTTAGTTAGATTTAATTTGGTAAAAATCATAATAAACTTGACCTGTAATTTATCATGGTGAACTTATATACCAAAAATCATGTCATAATCTGCAAGCATTTAGAAAAAAAGTCCGAAAAATGGTTATTTCTATGAATTTAGTTAGATTTAATTTGGTAAAAATCATAATAAACTTGACCTGTAACTTATCATGGTGAACTTGTATACCAAAAATCATGTCATAATCTGCAAGTGTTTAGAAAAAAGTCCAGAAAACTGAAGATGGACTGACGGGTCAAAAAATTATACCCTTTGCATCTTCGTTGCGTTTGGTATAATTAAACAGTATCCAACTTATTTACAAATTTCGTTTCATTTCACCTTTTTCACAATTTTTTAAACCCATCAAAACTAAAACAATTTGCAATTACATTCAAAAATCAAATTATTTCTTGGTGCACATGTACATTCGATTTAAAGAAAAAAACAACCTTACTTTTATCACTTTGAATGTTTCTGCCAATTTTACTTGCTTAAAATTACAACTCTTCACTTCCTGTTTATATTGATGAAAGGATGAAGATTCAATAGAACATGCTTAACAAATTAAATGCTTCTTGACACATTCAGCAAAATTTTATTTTCCTTAAAGCAAATCAATTACTTAACATTTTTCAAGGCCAGAAAGAAGTCCCTCAAATATTTATTTCATTTAAAGACTACATCTTACTTTTATTTGCAGTAATGATAGAATATTTATTAAGCTGAATAAGTACATGGAACATATTTACATTTTGTATAGTTTTGAAATAGATATTTTTTAGTTATATAAAAGAAATTATATAAGGAATATATTCTGTGTTTTCATTCAAAACAGTAGGGAAGTCCCTGACATAAACAAATAGCATAACTTATTTTTATTCTGAAGAATCAAAAAACCCCCAAAAATATGAGAATTTCTTCAAATTTCATTCAGCAGTTTTAGACCAGTTGCATATAAGAAATGGAAATGGATGGACAAACAAATGAACAGAGTGATAACTATATACCTACTTTTCAAAAGCAGGATTACAACAAAGAAGAATGAATGTACCACAAGTAAAATATCAACAGCAAACAAATGGATAAATACTAGTTTATACCACAAAATAAACTATACATAGATGGCAATATATTCCTTAGAACTGAGAGTAAAAAATATACACATTGTGGTAAAGTAAGCATGTGTGGTTTTTGAACATCAGTAGATGTGGAATCAAAAATAAAAAGGAACAGAAATTAGTATGTATGGTGAAAAAAAGAGAATTTAATACATTTTAAGAAATCATTTAAAGTGTACCAATTAAAATAATTTCTTTTTTCATTTCAATAACTGACTTTTGTAGGTCACATTACATATCATTCTCATCAATACCTGACCAAAAACAAGAAATCATTGAGATGGAATCCATCTCTGTGGGTCCTGCCATGGCAATTAAGCCATATATACTAGTGGATTTAGGTGATCTACCCACATGCTAAATATCAAAAACCAACATGAAAAGTTTGTCACAAAAAAAATATAGGAATATGACCATGAGGTCAAAGTTCAACTTCATAGGCCACTATCTATGAACCGTAACACATCATCTTTACAAAATCTACCCACATGACAAATATCTAAAGCCCACATTGAAAGACAAAATAGTAACAACCAGGACACACCTTTGTCACCAAAAAATTAGAAGTTTGACCTTGAGGTCAAAGGACATTTTCCTTGATACATGACACACAGTCTTAACGTGATCTATCCACATGCCAAATATCAAAAGGCCACACCGAAAGACAAAAAAGTTACAGCCTGGACACGAGTTTGTCACTGAAAAACCGGAATTTGAGCTTGAGGTCAAAGTTCAAGGTCAAAGGCCATTACCCATGGTACATGACAATTTATCTCCAGGTTATCCACCCACATGCAAAATATCAAAAGCCTACATCGAAAGACAAAAAAGTTACAGCCCAGATACGAGTTAGTAACGGACAGACGGAAGGACACAGTGATCACTATAGGGCAACCACCACTTTTCATGGCAGGGCCCTAATAACGATCTTATCCAGTTGTAACACTCACGATTGCACACTTGCTGCTATATTGTTCAGGAATTCTTCTATTTCTTTTTTACACACTGCATCTTGTCCCATCTGAAAGAAAGCTCTCTGGGCATGCATAAAACCAAGTATAGGCTCTAACAAGGAACATTTTCTTTTATACTGTAAGGCATTTAAACTGGAGTAATAATGAAGACCAGTCTGAAAAAGAAATTAAAATGAATGCTGTCTCCACAAGAAAGCAGCATAAGATAGAAATCCTTATCTAGAAATTGATTCCTCTTGTTAAGAAAAAAAATAATACACAAATAAACTTTCAAATCTCATTCTCTAGTTTGAAGTATACTTTCTGAAAACTGTTCTATGACTTAGCCTTTTGATTAACATATAATTTGATGCTGTTTTCTGACTGATTCTAAGTATCAGTTAAATTGTCAAAACCTGTGAAAAGAGCTTGAAGAGAGATAGTGTCATAACATATATTACAGAACAAGATACCATGAATTCGTATAAGCTAGAGTTTACCTGATGGAATTTTTTTCTCATTCCATACAATTCTTCATTACATTCCATTCGTTGTCTGTCATTTTCTTTCTTTTTTGCTAATTTCATGTAATTTTTTATTGCACTTTCATGATCTGTAAATAAAAAAAAAACCTATAGTAGCAGTCTTTGTAAGTCTGTAGTATGTGAAATTCCCCTAAAAAGGTTACACATTTTTATTTTTTGTTATCAAGTTGCTTAATATGTCTTTTGATGAAATGAATGATTATTCATTTCAATCTGTTTGCTCTTAGGAGATAATTCACATTGAAAATCTATAAGTTTTATTGTATTTCAATATCATTTTCCAAATTATCTCCCTTACTTTTGATCTATACAATTTATATCTTCAAAGACCAAGGGTTATATGAAAAGCCAAATGTTAATTTCTGTTTACTATATCATTTTAAACAAATGTCAAAAAAATATGTAGGCTTTCCAACCATGTAGCACATTATGCATGATTCTTAGCTGGAGTACTACTTAACATTTCATGACTGAGTACAAAGAAGATCAACCATGACATTTTTATTATCATGCTGTACCTTCTTGTGAAACTTTAACAGATTACTGCAACAGTTCTATTTGAGCTGTCAAAATGTACATACTGTAATGATCTATGTACAAATGATATATGGCCACTGACTGAATATTACTTTCCCTTGTAATGTCACAAATGTTACATTGTTTTGAAGTTGCCAGGATGTTGCCCAATTCAAATAACCAACATTGTATCTCCTCCTTAAAATGTTATTTTTCTTTTTTTTTAATTTTATTGCAGCACAATGACAACAAAAACTTTGATATTCCAATTTTTCTCGAACCGATAAAAATGTTCAGTACAGCCTGGCATTCTCCACACTGAAAACTTCTCTCCCTTTTCAATACACACTCTTTTTATAAAGTGTAAATCTGTAGAATTAGACTTAAAAAAACAAATCCATTTACAAATGTGAGGAGAGTTTCAATCTAACCTATGTTTACAAGATTTTAAGTAACTGGGTAGACAAAAGTATGTACTAACCTGAGGTTGCCAACTGAAACATTTCACATAAAGTTGAAACCTCTAAAAAAGAGTAAGCAGATGATTAAAAAAAAAAGTTTTAGATAAACGTAAAATGTGTATCATTTCATTTCATTATTTGTTATCATGTGGAAAAAAATATTTCTGCAAAAATAAAAAAAATTGACTTATCAGTCTTGCTAACTTAATGAAAGTATTAACATTTTGTATTCAAACTTAAGTTTATTATTTTTTTTCATGTACAAAGGCTTGTTGTTAACCTTATATCAATTTCTACTACCTTCAAGATCAGCTTGTATAAACCTGGATAATGGATACATCATTGTTTCAGAAAACTGTGCAGACAGCACTTGTTGTATTGAACTGATCTGAAATAGTAAAAAAGCAACATTATTTTAATGAATATTCAAAATAATCAGTGAAGTACATTTTTTGTATGATAATATCTATGTAGCAGAGATTATGTGACATTTTAACACAACAAAGTGAAAGGGCAAACCAAAACAGTTTATAACAAGCAAATTTACTGGAAAAATTTTAAAAATTTTAATCAAATAAATGGAATATTTTTCAAATTTTAACATACAAATGTATACACAACAGTACATTACTATAGACAATTAACTTACATCATCTAAATAACTAGAAAACTGTTTTAATGTTGTAGTTAGAATGCTGTCTTCAGGTTCCAGAGGAAAAGTCTACAAAAAAAAAAATTTCAATTTCAAATAACCTTTTGAGTTATTATGCTAGTTTTTTGTTAATTTTAGTCTGGAGGTCTAGTTTTACACATTTTTTTCTACAGAGACAGTTAATCTATCTTCCTCGGTTTAAGCATAACTTCTAAATGAACTTAGCATAGTTTGTACTACAATTACCAATACATGAACACTTTAAGATTTATCCTGAAAGAAATATCCTAAGTTCTGAATTAGCATGAACTGTTATGTGTGAAACTACATACTAAATATGACAAAATTACCGGTAGCACAAGTGGTTTATATTAAAGTGACTTGATCAGAAAACTCAGTATAAAATCATAACGTAGACACTGATGCCAACACCAACACCTTATAAGCAATTCCTTAGTCTTGCCTTCTGCTACTTATGTCACAGGCGAGACAAATAGTTGAGACATTGAGATAAAATTGTGATTACGTTCATTGAACATTGTCGATAAGAGCTTTGACTTTTAACTCAGAAATATAACTTTAAAACATGTTTAACAACATATTCTACCAACCTGTATTTCATAATCTCTAAGATGCTGCGACAAGGCCTGAGTAGCTGCACATAATTCATTCTACAATTACATCATAAATACATGTATTTGAGCTTAAATAAACTTTCAAAAAATAACTGTAAAATAATCAGCTATCATTGTTGAAGTATGTACAATAAAAAAAACATATGAGATATAAAATGTCAATGTGTTCTTTATAAAAATCAGATAGGATGTGATTCATGCATATCAAAAACACACCTACTTTACTTTTATTTCCTATTCATTTGTTTGTTTGTTTGTTGGGGTTTAACGTCCGAGCAGCAATATTTCAGCTATATTCAGACGATGAACATGAAATGGATGATTAAATGAACATGAAATGAAAAAAAGGATGGGACACAAGGATAATAGTGTCGACAAATTTTGATTGCCACTGGAAAAAGGGGGGATGGGCAAGGTCGGGTAATTTCGCCTCCTGTGGCGGAGTGCAAAGGTTCCTACTCCTATCGAATACCACAGCAAGGTTCTTTAACGTGCGAGGAACGTGGCATCTTTCCCAACACGGTGCACCACTATGGTTTGCGGTCAGGTTTTCCGTATTATAGCCTGACAACCCCAGCATGTAACAAGCCAGGGGTACCCCATTCCACCACCTGGGGCACACATCCCAGTTGCTCTGTGGGCAGAGCGCCTAGCCCCCGGCTAGGTTTCTGAGCACTATTTAGTCGCTTTTTACGACAAGCTTAGTGCTGCTGCAGGCCTATTCTTTTAACACCCGGACCTGCACGGGCGTATTTCCTATTCAGAATCAGTTACAAACATCATAATCAGTCTTGGTTTTTCATTTGGGTGTTGCACTTTTGAGATAAAATCTATGTAGATTGTACATAAAATTAGCAATCTGTAAGAGTTAAAGTTCTTGATTTTAGTGTGAGATGAATGTATGATTTTCTCAGAAGTGCTGTTTGAAAAAGGCTAATATTATCTACAAATACAGCATCTGAAGACGGAAAAAAAAAACATTGTTTGTTCAATGGATTTTTTTACACCGTTAATCACCATTACCATAGGCAGTGAATTTCATAAGGACTTGTAATTACCAGTAATAACTGTTTTCTTCTGAGATTTCCTTTCTGCTACTACAACCTGTATGTGTATATATAATTTGAATGAGTATATGTTCATTTGACAAGTGTGTAACACACAACATATACCTGAGCTTTCATTATTCTCTGACAACAGTTATGTAGCCCAAGACTGTATTTCTTTAATGTAAATGCATCCTTCTCAAATACTTTCAGAAGATTTCTTGTCTGAAATTGAAATAAGAACATCAACCTTTAACTATATCATGATACGGAATCCATCTCTGTGGACCCTCTCATAAATAATTTCAGGTGATAAAATTATACCGTCACAGACTGTTGGTAACTAGCATACAAAGTGTTTAAATACTATTATCAAGAACTAAGTTTAAACTGACTCATTTGACCTTCAATCAAAGTTTCAAGGCCAAAGGCAACCAACCTTGGTAAAACAGCACCAGGGTTTCACACTAACAGTAGTCTGGTAGTCCTGGGCCTACCTAATTTGAGAGGTGACTACCGTAAAATCTTAATATAAATCTAAATCAGTCCGAAGGGCAAGACCACAAAATTATTCTGAGGACTACCAAATTTATCTGTCAGAAAGTCATATGAGCTACCTAACATGAAAAGTTAGTGTCATACCCAGAACATAATGTTTTGAAGAAGTATAATCATATGTCTACTGTAAAGATAGTAACAGCCCTAACAAGGCTTGGTACATTATAAAAGTTAAATAAACACATACTTCAAAGGTCAAAGGTCAGGAACTCTAGTATTGAGATACATAGTCTTGAGGTTGTTTACCCAAATACTAAATATTTAAAACCTATCTAAAAGACAAAGAAGTTACCACAAGGACAGTATTCACTACATAAAAAAAGACAAGCCCTGGTAGGAAACACTGTCCCGAAATTGTTGCCCAGTGAAATACGAAAAAAGTTATAGCAAAGAAATGATTTGTTATGAATGGACCCAGAGATGAACAAAGACATACAGAAGAACAGACTGATTACTAAAAGACACTGCCACTTTTAGTTTCTAAAAGGTCATAAAGTGGTTTGGCTTTCAAATACATGTACATACATTTTATTTATTTGTAAATAAAATTAAAATATATACTACAAGTAGTGCATTTCTGTACTTGTAACAACATAACTGAACTTCCCTTAAAACTGACTGACATCAGGAGTTTTTATTTGTTGTGTACAGTTGACTGAAAAATATACTGTGCAAAATGAAATGTTCACCCCCGTATTTAACTCAACAAATATATATTTCAGAAGCTCCATACATGTATCCAGCATTACAGATTCCCAGACAGATAATTCTAATCAACTATCTTGTAAAGTTCTCTTAGCAAACAATTCTTCACCTTGTACTGATGCTAAAAGGTAATCAAATATAGATGCTCCAAGTCTGCCTGGATCAATAAGAGACGAGGATTTAACAATACAGACAGATTTGGATATCTATCAAATTATTATACCAGAGATTGAATTCAATTGTCAGATTGCACAAACAGTTATTACTGTCAACTTAGTGACCCACCATGGATTTTCTAGCATCCCATATTGATCATAGGAGAAGCTATATATCCATCACCATTAGAAGGAGAATAAAACCCAATCAAGTAGTCAGTGACAATACAAGTGAGAATATATAAACTCAATTATGGAAGTCAGTTAATAACAGCCAGATTTCTTTTAGTGATAGCACTTAGAATTTATATGTATAAGTACTCTTACAATCTATATGTATAAGTACTCTTACAATGTACATGTATAAGGACTCTTATAATATACATGTAATAAGTATTCATACAATGTACCTGTACATGTACAAGAATTCTTTTGTACTGAAAATCTGTTTAAATACATTAATGACTGCTTACATAATATAGTCTTCATTGACAGTAGGGCTCATTGATTAACACAAGATTAATTAATGTAAAACTAAGTGTACATGTATAAATCAAGTCTAGTAATTCAGAGTCAAGTATCGAAATGATATATGGCAAGCAAGAATGTATTTCATTCTCAGACTTGATTTTTCTAACCCGGCAATGTGACATTTGCTTTCTGTACAATTATTCTCATGATATATTTTTGTAAGTAAAGCACAAGTTCTTTACTTTCATTTAACATTCCATGAGTTCAATGATATTATGAACTTTTTTTTCAAAACTACCATATATTATCTTTTAAGTACCATTCTGTGTAAGAATCAGCCAATGGGTGGCAGATCATTACTTGTTTGCCTCACACATAGTGATATGTCTAGAAAACAACCAAAAAGATATATAAATTTATCTTGAAGTTCTGTGACATAGATATTCTTTATTGCTTATATAGGGAAAAGAGTGGGTGAGGGGGTGCATTTTCGACTTTTTCCATAGTGCATTTCAACCAAATATGACCTACCAATATATTAAAAAGGCACACTTACCAAACACTTTGATGGTTATTTCTGGAGGTAATGAGGTATAAATACTTGGATAATGCATTAAACATCTGCATTATTTTTTTTTCATTGCCATACATTTTGTACACATTTTGCCTGATTCTTAGACTGGGAAAATTTGCATCATTTTTTACTTTGGGAAAATTCAGGAAAACAGTACAAAATCTTAAATTTTCAGTTAAAATCATTTATCTTACAGAGGATAACAAGAAAGCACAAGTCATAAACAATTAATCAGCGTAATTTCAAGCAGAAACATTCTACTAAACAATTAGGCCAAGTTAAAAAAAAATGCCTGTTTAAGGTAATTGGATGAAAAAAAAGTGTAAGTAGGTAGGTAGGTAAAGTAATTTTATATTTTTAATGATTTCATTTAGACACTTGTGAGAGGACTTCTTTACTTCAATAGTGCTCAACTAATACAAGATACTTTAGCGGCATTTCATAAAATATCACCAATAAAATGTGCTAGGGTAGGCAGTAGGGTAACATTAAACTGCCTAAATCAAATCGGGAAATAATTGGTCTGATTTGGGATAATGTTTTAGCCATGGGAAACTTTCAATAGGGAAAACAGCCTTTATTTAGAGGAGGTAATTTATAGTAAACAATATCACTGAATCAATATAGGAAGAAATAACCTAAGGGTTATAATTTTATCACAATTCCTATGTATATGAAATATTTCTACTCAGTGTACCCTACACTGTTACGACTTCTATAGATTGAGATACAAATTACAAATTATATGTACACGAGGTGTAATAATGTAAATATTTCATGGATTAATTGAACAACTACTGATTTCTAGCTTGATCAATAGCCATCATCAGAAGATTGTACAATGAGGTCACAATAGCTGCCAGATGTAGACACATTGGTGAGATTTATAATATACAGTGGAACCTATAGTATTTGTTTGTTTGTTTGTTGGGGTTTAACGTCCGAGCAGCAATATTTCAGCTATATTCAGACGATGAACATGAAATTGATGTTTGTTGGGGTTTAACGTCCGAGCAGCAATAACCTGTTCTGAAGTCATACCAGTTTCTACACAGGTTGAACCTATTGACATCAAATACCTTTCCAAAATTCACAAAATAATCAGTTCAGAAAGGCTTGGGACTGATTTATAAAGTTTCAACTGTACTTCAGACAGCAAGACATTGTTGCTTCCATCCAGCAGAATTCATCTCTCAAATTCCACAGTTTCTTTCTCAAGCAAAATAAATTTATAACTATACAAAATTCTACAAAAAATAACGTTTTACCATTTTCTACCCCCATCCAAAAAATCGAAAAAAATCATACCCAAATAAGTAACAGTACAACCACCCAATCTGGTTTTTGGTAACAACTTGTAGTTCTAAACCAGGTAAAAGTTTAGACAGCTATGAAAATTCCTTGGAACTCAGTTAAGGTAAAAGGTATAAACCTTAAAGCCCCTTATTTCCAAAAGGGGTAGGGCAAAACCTCCAAAAACTATAGGGCCCTCTGCCATGTTCCTAGAACAATGTGTAGAAATTTCAAAAAGATCAGATAAGTTTTACCTACTCAAGTTAATGTAAATCAAGTAAACAGACGACAACGATGACCAGTGGGTGATACCATTATATGACAGTTTTTTTGGCAGTCATTTAAAAGTTGACTTTTTGGGGGCAAAGTCAAATTTTGTACCCCTTTAACTCTAAAACTGTTAAAGATTATCTACTGTGTAAAAAATTTCCAAAAAAAAAAATTCAAATGAAACAGATTGACATCTGAACCATAAAAATATTATCAACAATAAGCTTTTTTTCTCTATTAATTCTAATGATAACACCTATTTTCCCCTTTAATCCCTTTATTTCCAAAAGAGGTGGGGCAAAAACATCCAAAAACTTTAAGGCCCTCTGCCATGTTCCTAAGAACAATGTGTTAAAATTTAAAAAAATAATGGATAAAATTTACTTAAGTTTTCGTAAATAAATTAAAGTTAATGGATGCAAATGATGCCAACGATGCTGACAGGGCAATACAATTATAGAACAAAAAAAAATAACTTGCAGTCATATTAAAACCCCACTTCTAAGAAACTAAGGTAACTTAAAAAGTTTTCATAAAACAAATGTCTTAAAAAGTCAGTATTATACAACACATTATGATGAGTCATTCTTATAATGGTCATAATATGTAAATTTATTTTGTCACTTGACACATCTATTTCAGTCAGTTGTCAATTACATGTACCATTTTTAACTTTCACTTGTTTCATTACATGTAATACATGTCTATGATTTAATTAGGCCAATCATAAAATATTGTTTGTTTTCTATTTGATGGTCCTACCTAAAATCAAAGTGCTGTCAGCACTGGGGGTTATTGATTCTTGGGAAAATTGTAGCATGAACAAAATTTCGAAGATTACATGATGTAAAATAAAATTGCCATCATACATTTGAATTTTTTATATTTAATATCAAGGACTGTTTTTTCCGAATATGTATAAACCAGATGTTAATCCATACTTTTGATCCAACTCCACACACAAATACATATATTGTTCCATTTCACCTTTTTCCAAAATTTTTAAAACTGTCCAAAAAGTTAATTTGCATTAACATTAAAAAACTACAGTAACAGACTATTTATTATACAATGTACTCAATTAAAACCAATTTCAGCTTATGAAAAAAATTCCTTCGATAAACATAAGATTTCCCAAAACTTGACACATTTTTCAATTAAAATTTTCCCACCAATTTTACTTGGTTAAAATCACTGCTCTTCACTTCCTGTTTATTAATGATAAACTATTAATGACAGGCTGGATAATTTGACTGATAAGAGTGTTAAATGGAACATGCTTAACACATTTTATGCTTTTTGACACATTACTGCAAGAACTAAAATTCCTAAGTACAAATTTATTACTAAATATGATCTTTCAAGGCCAAAAAAGGAGTCCCTCAAATCTTCAGTTGATATGAAGTCTAGATCTAAATTCTATTTGTAGAAATAATAGAATATTATTGAGCTGAATAATTGCAAGAAACATATTTACTTGTTATAAAAGAGGTATTGAATGATATAAAAGGAATTACATTTGGACTATATTTTTGTGTAGTCATCAGAAATAGTAGGGAAGTTCCAGTGATAGACTGGTGACATCAGGTGCTTTGAAAAATCAAAAACGTAAAAATTACAGGTAGCTACAAAAGTGTAACTTAAAGGGTAGGTTAATAATTTGTTTTTTCGCAATATTAAAACTATCATCATTTCTTTTCACCTTGAAATCAGAAGTTCAATTATACTCAATGAAAAAATTAATGTTTTCATTGTTAAGGCAAATATATTTTCTAAGTAACACCTATTTTACTGTGAAGGAAATGGTTACAATTAGTCAATTAACCAATATTTACAATGCTTTTAAAATTTTAATGGACCATTCTCCAAAATTCATTAAAAAATGCACATCTGATTCATGAAATGGGATACACAAAATACTGAAATATGACATATATACTGCATGGATCATTTTAACCAAAGCACTGAAGGTATATGAAGGGAAAAAATATTTCAAATAGGCACCAGTACTATTACTGAAGTTTCAAATACTTGTAAGTTGTTCTTGTTAAATTTCTTCGGTTTTGTTTTCTTTCAGAATCTTAAGAGGGTATTATTGTATAATACTGGGAATGTGGTCTTGTGGACACTATCACCATATAAAAAAAAATTTAGAACTATTCTTTGCATTTACATGTAATGTTTCTTATAAATTATTGCAGTCTTACATGTACATCTAGAAAATATTTCATGAGGATTTTAAGTAGCATTAGATACATTTTTTGTATATGTATGTAAATTAAATACATATACATTGACTATTAATGGGGTAGTGCTGAGGTGGCTTCATTTCACAATTATTTAATAAAGTTCTCGGTTAATATAAGTAGATAGAATGTCTGCTTACTGTGTCAAGGGTCCTGGGTTTGATACTAAGCTGGTATTTTTATAACTTTACCAAGTACATATACATATGAAAAGATATTAATACAATGCAATATACAAAATTTATAACAACATATGAAGGAGGTACAGTAGGAATCTGTTAGAATCAAGAAAGGTGTAGGTGTTACAATTGGCACAAACTTAAAATTTTATATTCATATTCAAAACCAAGTCCATAAAGCCAACCAAATGATGGGATTAGTCAGAAGAACGTTCAAATATCTGGACTTTAGAAGATAAGACCACTAATTAAGGCCATAGTCAGACAGCATTTGGAATACTGTAAACATATTAATTTTGCTGTGTACTGATTTTTGCTATTTTTGCTGTTGCCTAAAGAATGCAAAAATTAGTACACACGAAAATATATTCATATTACCAAGTCTTCCACAATTTCGAGTAGAAACATCGTTTTGTATAAAGGTTGTATCAGTCAATGCAATCAAGTATGAATTTATACTAAGTCTATTACAAAAACATAAATGGTAAAAGCACGTAAATTCATGTCTTGTTGACATATTTGTATCGATGGCCATACAGCCAATACCGTTTTACACATGCTGATAACTGTCAGGTAAAGTTAATCCGTAAACATGCAATTAAAGTGTCAAAAGTTAATCCCTACAATTAATTACGGCTTGGGAAATTAATTGAGTTCTTTTCAGTTTTAAATAAGAATACAATGTTAGATTAAAATAGCCAGAGGAAACTATGTGGATTTGTCAATTTGTTATTGTCATATTAACAGTCGTTATTTATTTCATTGAACTATTAACGGTAAAATAACAGATCAAACGAGAGATCACACACTGCCAAGACTATTAAAAAACTTAATTTCTTCTACCTTGAAAACCATGCGAAAATTAATACCTGCGAACATGTTGACTTTTCAAAAATGTGAAAATTAATACGTTTACAGTAAGCTATTAGCTTATGAAGTCCATCCAAAAAAAGAAAGACATAGAAAACATCAAGATTGTACGATGCAGAGAGATCAAGATGTTACCAAAATTTAAAGAACTTTAATACCAATTCTTTCAATTAAGAAAAGACAAAATAGAGGCCTATAAGATATTGTACACTGGAAACGAAAATTAAAGAACAAGAGGCATGTTCAACATCAACACTATTAAATTCATCTATAGGTTATCCCTTAAAACAGTTGAAGAATTAATGTAAAATATATATTTGAAAAAACTACTTTACCTACCAATAGTATGTATCTGAAACAGTTAATCTTGTACAGTTGAAACAGCCAAGAACACTAATACATTCAAACAACAGCTAGACAGTTACAGGAGTGATCATCCAATGATGGATGACTTTACTGTGGACTATTGCGTAAACATCGAAAGTAGTACATTTTCAGACAGTGATGAAGAAATATAGGCAACTATAGAGGTTGAGGAAACCTGCAGAGGCTAATATCAATAGGTATCAATATATATGTACATTTATATGTAGTGCTTTACAATTATATGGACATTCTACACATATAAATGCTTTGAATCCTGAATGGCTCAAAGTCGTTCCGTCAGAAATGAATTATTTAGGAAATAGAAAGTGATTGTTTGAACTTAAAATGCAGTCGCATGTATAGATTCTCTGAAACCTTTAAAGTCAGAAGTGACTTATTTAGGAAATGATGTGTGCAGTTCAGGAAGTGACTGTTTGAACTTAAAACTGGTAGGACAGGGATAGAAATATACCAGTAGTAGCCACCTGGGTCCCTACATTTTAAACAAGAGGCTCCAAGGAGCCTGAATCATTCACCAGGTTAAATTTTTCCTTTCAAGGGCAATCACTTTTACAAGGAGCTGTCCCACAATTTTCACTCGAAGAAGACTTTGGTAGGGCTTATCATAAGGATCATTTCATCAACTGATAGTTTCATTTTATCTATTAAAGTTTTTAAGATATTGGTTGAAAACTGCCATTTTAAAACATAACTTTTTGCCTTTCAAGAGCAATAACTCTTACAAGGATTCCTCCAAAAACTTTGATCCCAACAAACTTTTGTAGGCCTCATCATAAGGATCATTTCAGCACTGAAAGTTTCATTCTATCTATCATAGGTTTCAAGATATCGGCCGAAAACGGTCATTTTTCACTTTTCAAGGGCAATAACTCTTACATGGAGTCGTCAGACAACTTCAATCCCTAAAGACTTTTATGGGCCTTATGATAATAATCATTTCGGCAACTGAAAGAATTTGGCTAAACATAACGGTTTTGGAGATATATCTGAAAAACTACTGTCTGACCCCTATGTTTTATTTTTAGTAATAGCGGCCATGTTTTTTGACAGATCAAAAATCTCCACAAAAGTTCTATGCAGGATACCCCAAGGTATACTCATACCAAGTTTAGTTCCATTTGGTCAAATAGTGTCAGCGGAGAAGACTTTTGAAAGAAATAACATGAAAAATAGCAAAAATAAGTTGAAAAAAGGGCAATAACTCCAACATGGCTAAGGTCTCACTAACAACTTCTAAAGTTTCCATTACTTTACATGTTAAACAAGTAATTTTCAATGCTTCACAGTGAATTCCTAGGATAAATGACACCTTAAAGTTGCATACCATTACAAAGCTTGGAAAATAAAGTTTTCGAAATCATAACTCAAATGGTACGATGTCCGTAGAAATTCTTCACAATATTTTTTATCTTTTCTGATAACTGACGGCATGGAGGCAAATTACTCACACACGTACACAATATTCATACACTTTTGTAGTAAATTACATATATGATTTTAAAGTACACATTCTCAGCTTTATTTTGACTATTTTTAATCAGAATACACACAAATAGTGCACTTACAAGGCATAGGTTTAGGTTCAGTGTGTTTTTGGCACTACATAGTGGGGAGGGCATTTCCCCCAGAAGTGGATAGTGAGACCTAAACAGTTTACCACAATAATTTGACCACAGATAGATCTCATTATGCTGAACACTTTCACCTGATTTCAGAATTTGCTTAAGCTAACGGCTTTGGAGATATATTGTATGCAAAAAACTACTATCTGACCCCTATGTTCTATTTTTAGTAACAGCGGCTATGTTTTTTGACTGATCAAAAATCTCCACATCTGTTCTATGCAAGACATCCAGGAAACATTCATACTAAGTATGGTTCCAATTGGTCAAGCCAGCACTCCACAGTTTAGTTCAGTTTCACACTTTTGGCTAGGGATGAAAAATGACATAAATGAAAACCGGTGGTTGCTATAGTGATTAAAAATGAAGAATCTATTGTTGATAAAACATTTTCTGAAAAAAGGGGACTTTTTAAAGTATTTTGCAATGTTTTATATATTTTCAATGTTGAAGGGGCTTTTTTTCAATGACAATTTGACTTCATTGTGAAAGTGAAAGTAAGTCAATTTTTCACCATGCTAAATTTAATAAGTGGATTACAAAGTGAAATAGCTCAAAATCTAACCGGCGATGCCCATATGAGGAAGGGGTTTTCGAAGGAAAAAGTTTGAACAGTTTCTGGGGATGAAATAAAAATTTCAAGATATTTTGCGGGAAATTTGATATTTTTAAACCTGATTTTATGAACTTTTTTGCAAATTTTCGCATATTTTTACATGGTTTCTATGGTAACCCTATATGCTGTGGGTAATTTTTTTCCAGAAAATTTTTTACTACATCCTGAAGGCCTTGGCTTGAGCTATTTCTAGATATATACATTTACAGATGCTTGACAATTTTTTAAAGTGATAAATGTTACAAAGCATCAGATTACAAGACCAAAATTAGGCAGTTCTACAATACTGTGGAGTGCTGGCCAAGTAGAGTCAGAGGAGAAGATTTTTGAAAGAAACCATTAAATACAGCAAAAAACATCAAAAAGAGGCAATAACTCCAACATGACTTCACAGCTTAAAATGAAAATTTTGCCACAGATAGATCTCATCATGCTGAACACTTTTATTCTGTCAGAATTTGACTAAACCTAACGGTTTTTGAGATATAAGCCAAAAACAACTGTCTGACCTCTATGTTCTATTTTTAGTAACAACGGCCATGTTTTTCAACGGATCAAAAATCCCCACATCAGTTCTATGCAAAATACCCCAAGGAACATTCAAACCAAGTTTGGTTCCAAATGGTCAAGTAGTGTCAGAGCCCCCTCAGAGGAGATTTTTGAAAGAAATAACAATAACAAGAGGCTCCCTAGAGCTTGAATTGCTCACCTGGTTGAATTTTACCTTTCAAGGGCAATAAATTTAACAAGAAGTTATCCAACAATTTTGACTCCAGAAGACTTCGGTAGGCCTTATAATAAGGATCATTTCAGCAATTAAAAGAATTTGGCTAGACCTAACAGTTTTGGAAGTATATGCAAAAAACTAGTCTGACCCCTATGTTCTATTTTCAGTAACAGCAGCCATGTTTATCAACGGATCAAATATCCCCACATCAGTTCTATGCAGGATACCTCAAGGACTATCCAAACCACGTTTGGTTCCAATTGGTCATGTAGCGTTAGAGGAGAAGATTTTTGCTGTGATTGGGATTACAATGTGCCATGCACCATAGTCGCATTTCCTCTTAGAATGATGCATTGGGTAACTAATGTGTCGCGTCATGTGCATGCATTAAGTTTCCATCATTGATCGTGGAGTGTTGTCCACTACTTGTGACAGTAAAAAAGGCATGAGCGTGTCTTTTAACAATGTTTTTATTAGCTGCAAATGGACATTTTGATTGTCACGTTTTCGAGGGGATTTGAAACCAGGGAATGAAACGGTACTTTATCGGTTTTTTTAATTACATATTCTTGATCACTTACACATTTGAAAGAACAACAAACATTGTTTTAAAGAATAAAATAATTTGATAATATTAAAAAAGCATGGACCGGCTGTTCCATTTGAAATTGAAAATGCCACCGAAGACATTTTTAAGTTCGACCCAAAACAAATTATCAATTTCAAAGCCTAAAAAATATTAATACTGTTAATTGGTAATTACCAGAATCAAACTGCAATTGTTGTAGAAACTAATTTGGCAGCTACACATGGTTATGATTCCCTTTTTGAAAATATTGATAATGGTAAAGACATATTATCTGGTCCTGAAGCACCCATAAAAATCAAAAATCTGATTGCAGCTAAACAAAAAATTAGACTCTTTCATATAATTTGTGATAAACTACTTTAAAGCCAAGATAGGGTCTATTTGATGGGGATCTGTGGACCATGATAAAGGACTAGACAATACATTATATAAAAACTCAAACAACAGAAAAGAAAAGTGATTCGATGTGACCTTAATAAACATTTGATCTGCAGTGTAAATTAAAGTTTGTTTATGTTACAAATGTATCTTTGGTCTTCATTATCTATCTGGCCTTAGCTATTCCAAATTTTATACCATGTTTTTTTTTTTTTAGAATGGCCCTTTATAATTGAAAATGTCCCATTGAATTGAAGGGTAAGGGAGCCATTGTCCCATTGGCAAAATTACCCAATTACTGTTTTTGAAAGAAATAACATTAAAAATAGCAAAAAACATTGAAAAAGGAGAATAACTCCAACATGGTTTAAAGGATTAAAATGAAAATTTGACCACAGATAGATCTCATCATGCTGGACACTTTTACTATCTATCAGAATTTAGCTTAACCATATGGTTTTGAATATATAAGCGAAAAACTAACGTCTGACAATTATGCTCTATTTGTAGTAACAGCGGCCATGTTTTTGACAGATCAAAAATCCCCAAATTCAGTTCTATGCAGGATATCCCAAGGAACAATCATACCAAGTTTGGTTCTAATTGGTCAAGTAATGTCAGAGGAGAAGAGTTTTGAAAAATTGTTAACGACAATGACGGAAGACGACAACAGACGCCAAGTGATGGCAATAGCTTACATGGCTTTCGGCAAGGTGAGCAAACAATAGAACACAGAGATCAGACAGTAGTTTTTTGCATGTACATGTATCTCCAAAACTGTTAGGTTTATCCAAATTCTTTCAATTGCTGATATGATCCTCATTATAAAGATCTAGAAAAGTCTCCAAGGGATCAAAGTTGGCCAACGACTCCTTGTAAGAATTATTGCCCTTGAAAGATGATAAAAGAATTTCTTTTCTAGTTTTCAACCAATATCTTAAAAACTGAAATAGGTAGTTCAGTTGCTGAAATGATCCTTATGAGAAGTACTACCAAAATCTTCTTGAGTCAAAATTGTTGGACAACTCCTTGTTAACTTTATTGTCCTTGATAGGTAACATTGAACCAGGTGAGCAATTCAGGCTCCTGGGAGCCTCTTGTTTATATTTGGTTTCAAATTCATAGTGAAAGAAATCCTGCCATCTTCTGATATCATTTGCTATTAAACCTGAGAAAATCAGAGATTTATGATATCCATCATATAAATGCAGCCTTTTAAAAATATTCTTACCCATAACAGTACATTTTTGTAGAATCACACATTGAATTTTGTACAATATTAGCATTGTAAATAAATAAAGCCTTGTCCTCTCCTTCAGATTTATAAGAAATACAACCACTAATAAATTGGTTTATTACAGTTTTATCAGCATGGGCCTGACATGCGAGGCAAACCATGCCATTGTCAGTTAGCTTAAACCACAGGTACCTGTTTCCCATTCTGTCAATTAAATTCTCGCCCTCTTTGGAGATTAATAATTGGAATAATATTTTTGCTTGCTTCAGTCGTTTTTTCTTTTTTGAAATTCCACATTTCATGGTAATTCAAATCATTGAAAACTCTGATCTGATAACAGAGAAGATGCAATAAATCTTTGCATATGACATACACATTAAAATTTAAATAATTATTACACCTTTACCATTTAATAGAACTGATTGACAAACATTCTTAGCCAAGTAAAATTCAAGTATAAAAGAAATTAAGGACCAGTTTCAATATCGTTTATGTTTCGATTTAAAACTTTTTCATGAAAGCTTGGGTTCCTTTACCAAAGAAATGTAAATGCCCAATCGATGTTTCAATATCTGTCGCCAGCTAGGCTCCTGTACAACTGCTTTTTAATCCCCAAGCTGATGTAATAGTTGCTGTGGGTGACCATTAATATAATCCTGCCCATACCTGTACCAACTTTTCCCTGCATCCAGAGTTAGAAATTGTAGACTGCCTGCCTGCTATTTTACTAAAAATCTATATACCATATAGTAAATATATTGAAAAACTGTATACAGGACTGGCTAGAATTTGAGTGAGTTTCCTACCCTGCTGTACCCAAATTATGTTTTGTTGAAATACTCATCATTGCAGTATGTTAAGAACTTTAAATTGCATGAGATGTGCAAAAGGTCTAAAGTTAATGTACCAAACTAATAATTGACTAATTCTCACTTTCCTGTCAGAATTTTATGCTTTTCTGAAAACTATTTAGTATGAATTTCCTATGACCCTGCAACCCTCCTCTTTATTATTTGGATATTGATATGTCGGGTTGGGGTCAGAACGACGTGCCATACAAAAAGTTGGAGATTCAGCTCAGAAGAATGTGGTTTAAAGTGATACGTCGATGACAACTGCAATAATGCACAATACTTTAATGAATATTGTCCTACAATGAATTTTTATCCAGAAAGCGACACAAACTATGTTAAATAAACAAACTGTAATGATCAATGCTGATTGAAGAAAGGCATTGATTTGGATTTTGGTTGACACCCACTTCAGTATGCAGTTTTACCTGAGGACTGTCCTCTAAGACATCTTCCAAATGTAGTTTTTCTATCCCTGGCATCTTCCTCTGTTTGTATTGGGTTTGCTTTTCATGAAACAGAATCACCCATTGGCTGTCAACTCACTTAGTGCCTGCAAAATTTTTGTCTGCTAATTTGTCAATAATTTGTAGTCACGGGCTGAATGATCACGGTTCCACAATCTTTAACCAAGAGAAATAAAAAATAACACTATATATTTATGAAATTTAGAAATATTCTATAATTTTGAAAATCTAATGAGTTGTAAAATGCATGAATTAGAATTTGCATGAGAAATTTAACAATCCCGCACACATACTGTACATTTCCGGTTGTAAACATGCCGGTCGAAAATTTAGAAGAACAGGGCCTTGAAAAGAATCCAAACTTAGAATTAGCGCAGTGGAAGTTTCTTCTTCAAACACAAAAATACAAGAATGATAAAGAGATCAAATCCAAGATCCTTAAATTTGTGGAGTCTAACAGTACGAATGTTTAAAAACTTCTTCAATTAATCTATGAAATTCAATTTTGCTTTGTCACTTAACAAAACTACAACAGTTCAGGGATAACCATCAATTTGTGGATAATATCTTTATTGAGATAAAATATCCTCAATGACTAAATATGAGGAAAGTGGAACCTTACGGTTAATCATAACCTTTGAACAAATATGACCTCAGTCTTACCACAAAATTCACTCTCACTACTGACAAACCTGTGTATCGAGAACTGTGATTTGGGTACTGGAATGGTTACACATTATGGAATGTTTCCTTTTTGAGGCACAACATGGCCTAGATAGGTTACTCGAAAGACTGAAATATGTGTCAATGACCAAAATACATGTGGAAAGACGCCTCAAAATTTTAATTGTACACTAAAAAGTTCTCTTTGAATATTTTGTGAATCAAAAGCATTTTCAAGTGAGCAAGTATGAAAATCATGCTTGATGAACTAAACATGGCAGAATGATACATTTATTTGACAAACCTACATGTATAAGAAGGATAATTTACACACATTCTCTTATACTCTTTAATTTGATAAAATTCAAAAGGTAATAATCATCAATCCCCAGTGTGTTCATTCTTGACCACAGAAGTGGAACCCTCACTTGTTGGAGTTAGCATTTTAAAAGATGGACACACCTGTGTCATATTACTATTTCCTGTTCTATAATTAACGCGGTAGTTTAATTTGATTATCTCATTATAGATGTATAATGGACTTCTGTGGTAGTAAACATTTTACTTGCATGTGTCATATATTCATGTCAACTAATTAACAAAGTCATTTTGAAAATTGTACCCAACACAAAAGTTGTGAACTGTTTGAAGTTCATTAAAAAAAACTAATGAGGCTTACCAATGAAAACTTTTCATAAAAACATGTAATCATCCAGTCATCTGCATGCTTTGCTTAGAGGAAAATAAGTTTAATTACTTTACTATTAATTGTAATTGATGAGTATAGATGATTGGCTTAATTATATTGAGTAAATACTATAAAAACAAGATTGGTCATATATGTAAGAGAAATATACATTGTAAGTGTTTTCATATGATAAATCCTCCTTCATTATGTTTATTTTCAAAGCTTTCATTTCTTTAATTCAAAACCGTTTCTAGAAATATATTTTAAAACTTTATGTTGATTAAAAGGTGATATGTTATCTTCCTTTTATGCTTCCTTATGTACCCTTAGTCTTCATGTTGTATCATGATATCATGAAGAAGTCCATTGAGGCCTTTTGCACCAGTACTCCTTTTGCGCCAGTTTACTTTACGATTTTCATAGTTGAATTGCACCAATAATTTAATAATCATTTTGCCCAAGAATACAAGAAAATTTACATTTGTGGTACATTAGATGTGTGGTGTGGTTATTGTATGTTATTCACCATTTTTTTTTATCTCTTTATTATTGCTTGTTCATCTTATATTTTAAGTCAATCTAATTGACTGCATTACAAAGTTACATTTGTAAACCTGTGAATATGGCCTTCTTTTTTATATATCTATGGGACATGTTTGCAACTGACGGACGGACGAGCAATACTTTATCCATTATTAAATAAAAGAAATATTAAATTATTTACATGTATGTTATCCAGTTATTTCTCCTTCCTTTTTTGTTAATTTTAAAATTTCAAGTTGAAAATTGAAAAATAAATGATTACAATCAAATTAAAATGAGAATAAAAAAATAAATAATTATAATATATAATTTATATTTGGTTTTTATTCTGGATACAATTTTAAATATTAATATTTAAGTATTTTTTATGTTTCTTTTCTTTAATTCATTTTTAGTTCATTTTTTTTATGATCGTTTTACTTCTTCGATATTTAATTTCCTTATTTGTATTTGGCACAAAAGGTAGTCTTTTTCTGGCGGAAATAGACTAAACAGAAAACTATTTTTGGGGCAATTTAACTACAATTTTATATCCAATTGGCACAAAAGGACCATGTCCATTCTACATGTATAACAAAACAATTTTGTAACATATGAAAACGCAATGTTGTGTTTTCAGATAAAAATGATTAAAAGTTACTTCTTTGTTAATAACATGTATTATAATTAAAGTCTTGAAATGTCTTACGATCATTCCTTATGTATTTTGGTCAACAAAGTGTATTTCCATCTTTTGAGCTACCAATTTCATGTAAAATTATATCAAAAACAGATCCAACTTTTCTGTTTATTTTTTTTCAAATTTTTGTAGAGAGTTAAGAAATTGTTTTGAGATGTTCCCTACCTATTAAAGGTAAATTCTATTCACATTGACAAGCTGGTCAATGGAAGGACAATAGCCACCATAGGTAATTTAAACATGTAAGTGGTCCATATTAAGTGAACTTCAGATGTTAGTTTGTTTTGTCATTCTCTATGAAATTGAAAAAAATAAACTGCAAGGTCAGTTTTCTACATTATTTTACAAGCTATTGATTTCTGAGGCTGGGGTGGTTCTCAATTGCATTTTCAAAGTTCCGAGATTGAAGCTGCCATGATGCCACGATTTTTAGATCACAATTTTACATGCACAAACCAGATATTGCTGGTTTTTCCTGCCATAAGTATACTGAACCTGGTTGATAATACATTAATGCTTCCTTTGGGAGCCCATAATATGTAATAGGAGGAAGGCATTTAGTAGGTTCCCTATGAAATAAAATAGATTTAATATCATCTACCATTTTTGCGAAATTTGATTTGGGACAATATCATCTGCGGGAGCCAGCAAAAAAAATATTCCATATATTATAGTTACAGGATCAACGAAGAATGCTTGGTTTTACCACAACCAGAAGTAGTTTTTGTTAAAATGTCCAAGTTCTGATCAAATAACATGTGGGTTTTTAAGATATTTTGTTGACCAAGTGTTTTGACTGCATTTCAATGCTTCAATAGATAGATTTGTAGTGTTTTTTAAAGTTTCTCAAGTGGTCATGCTAATTTTTTTTTGATGAATTTCTATACTTTTAAGAGCAAGCTTGACTCACTTTTAAAGTTTTATTCTCAAATTAAAATCTTCAATTGAATTTTGTGCACTCTTTTGAATATGCAGGATTGTAGCCTGGCACCTAACAAGTGATTTGTGTATCTAAGAAATGGCACTTCTTGTTGCACGCTTCGAGCCTGAGCCAAAATACAAATCACCCCTACTTTTCGATTATATGAATATCCTATTTTCTCTTATTTCTTAATAAGTCTTACTCTGTCTGACTTCATGACCAAAACCCTGATTGATTTCCGAAATTTGGTAAAATTTCTCTGACATGAGGTGTTTTGTTCTATTACAGTTTTGTCACTCAATACCTGTGTGTACAAACACAAAGACATTTACCTGTGAAAACTCTTAAGAGGGAAATCTCTCAAAATTATGTAGCATTGTTTTCGTGAAAAAAATAAAATATACAGTTCTAGAATTTGTAATACTTTTACAATTTAGAGTTACAGAGTACATAAAGTAGGTAGGTAACCCCATAAGCATGTCAGACTGAGAGTGTCAAGCATCTATTAAACTTGCTTTCAGCACAGATAAAAACAGCAAGCAAAAAATTAGGTGACCTTAGTAACATTGATAATCTTTAAAATTTAAAGTTCTCATAACTGCAATTCAATAGAAGTAAATTAACCTGTGCATGTAGAAATAAATTAAAATTAAAAATAAATTTAAAAAAGCCATTACATAGTCTCAAAATATTCAATATTTATTGTAGACATGGCTCCTTTCTATGAAGAATGTTGTAAAGATTTTAACTGGCCCTCTGATGCAGCTCTGGTAAAGAAAATGAAAGATGCCAATGCTGCAGAAATAAAGAAACTTGATGAAGCAATTGAAGATGCGGAGAAAAATTTAGGTGAAACAGAAGTTAGGGAGTTTATGTTAAAGAAAGCAGAATATTTGTGCAAAATTGGTGACAAAGTAAGTTGTGTTTAAGTAAGAATACATGTAGATTTTGTAATATTTTTGTTGTACTTTGCAAATATGTTTTGGAGCAAATTCTTTTGCAAAATGTTAATAAATATCATGTAGATACAACACTATTCAAATGCTTTTATTTTTTGTACAAGAAGAATTTCCTTTCATTGGAGAAACATGATTTAATTCTCTCCAGTGTCGGACATTTGTGATATTTTCTCATTTAAAAGATTCATTTGAAAAAAGTGTGTGACCCTTTTTCATTTTAACTGACTGTAGTCATGTCAACAATCACTGCAAACTTCTTCCACTAATATCATTTTTTCTTCCCTGTTGAATGCATTAGAACCTGTATAACATCACACTTTAAAATTTTCTCTCTACACTACAGCACTCTACAATGTATTTACTTGTACATTTTTCAGAATATACTGCTGTCCATCCATTAGTTTGTTTGTCCATGCTAGTGGACAATTTCTTGAAATGTAGCTTTGAGTTATTTGTACAAAGTTTGTTTTCATTTAATGTTTGTTTTTGTTTGTTTTTTTTTTTGTTCATTTCAAATTTATGGAATTTAAAACATAGAATAAATCATGTGCTTAAGTGTAGCTATTAATTGAAATTCAAATTTATGTTAAATATTTATCTGAGCAGTTACTACAGTTCTTTATTGTTACAGGAAGGATCATTGACTCAGTTCAGAAAAACTCAAGAAAAAACAGTAACTCTAGGATACAGATTAGATTTAGTTTTCCATTTGATAAGGATGGGACTGTTTTATATGGACCATGATCTCATTACAAGGAATCTAGATAAAGCACAAACGTATGTTTGATCTCTTTTGTAGATATGTTTGTTGGTTAAATGCCATTACTACTACATCATAGCTTGTTTTAATTAATCAGTTTCAGCATATACAGTCAAACCTATTAGGTCGAAGTTGAAGGGACTAGGCAAAAATGTTTGAGCTATCCAAGGTTCAAATCATCCAAGGTCAATTTTAATTTGGAAATGTTTTGGTCGGTGATTGTTTCTGCATTTTTAATTACTTACACAGGTTATATTACTTGTACATATATGTATACATGTTCTTCACTTTATCAGAGTACTTTGTGGTGTCTTCTTTATCATTTCAGAAGATAATTTTTATGTGATGTGTATTAAATATGTTATAAATTCTGAACAACATGGAATGTATTAGGAGAAATTCTTATTTAATTATTTTTTTATATCCACATAACTAAAGGGGAGGACCGTCAAACCATGCAACAATTGAATTTCAGATTTACTAGCAAAACAAATATAGTCGTAAAAAAATACATAAGTTTTTATAATCTGTTTTGCATGTAATTTAATGATCAAATATCATTCCAACAAAGAAAATTTACAACCATTTTTATTATCATTATAAAAAAAACATTCAATGTTTGAATTTGTTTCTTTTAACAACGCAAACTTTTTAGCTCATCTGACTGTAGGCTGATTTGGATGAAACTTTAGGTGATTGTTCCTTAGAGTATTCCGCACAAAATGATTGTTTGGATTTTTGATCTGTTTAAAAACATGGCTGCTGTTACTAAAAATAGAACATAGGGGTTGGACAGCAGATTTTTTAATATATCTCCAAACACCTTAGGTTTAACCAAATTCTGACAGAGTTAAAGTATTCAGCATGATCAGATCTATCTGTGGTCTAATTTTGGTGAAAATCTGTTGGCCAGCACTCCACAGTTTAGTTTAGTTTCACACTTTTGGCTAGGGATGAAAAATGGAAACCAGTGGTTGCTATAGTGATTAAAAATGAAGAATCAAATGTTGAGAAAACATTTTCTGAAAAAGGGGACTTTTCAAAGTATTTGCAATGTTTTATGTATTTTCAATGTTGAAGGGGCTTTTTTTCAATGACAGTTTGACTTCATTGTGAAAGTGAAAGTAAGTCAATTTTTTACCATGCTAAATTTGATAAGTGGATCACAAAGTGAAATAGCTCAAAATCTAACCAGCAATGCCCATAAGAGGAAGTGATTTTCGAAAGAAAAAGTTTGGAGAGTTTCAGGGCATGAAATAAAAATTTAAGATATTTTGCAGGAAATTTGATCATTTTAAACCTGATTTTATGAACTTTTTTGCCAATTTTCGCATGGTTTCTATGGTAACCCTATTTACTGTAGGTAATCTTTTTTCCAGAAAATTTTCACTGCACCCTGAAGGCCTTGGTTTCAGCTATTTTTAGATATATAGATTTACAGATGCTTGACAATTTTTTAAAGTGATAAATGTTACAAAACATCAGATTACAAGACCAAAATTAGGCAGTTCTACAATACTGTGGAGTGCTGGCTTGACCTGTGTTGGAATTATTGCCCCTTTTGGATGTTTTTTGCTGTTTTTGATGTTATTTCTTTCAAAAATCTTCTCCTCAGAAACTACTTTTCAGAATTCAATGAAAGTTGATATTTTTGCTTTTTTAGGGTATCATTTGGGTTTTAGATAGTTAAAAAAAGATGGCTGCTATTACTAAAAATAGAACATAGGGGTCAGACAGTTATTTGCATATAGATCTCCAAAGCTGTTAGGTTTAGCCATTATCTTTCAATTGCTGAAATGATCCTTATTATAAGGCATCCAAAAAAGTTGTCAGGCAACTCCATGTAAGAGTTATTGCCCTTGAAAGGTAAAAAATTATGCTTTTAGCAGTTTTCAGCCAGTATCTTGAAAACTATAATAGATAGAATGAAACTTTAAGTTGATGCATATGAGAAGTCCTTCCAAAGTGTTCATGGAGTCAAAATTGTCTGACAACTCCTTATTAGAGTTATTGTCCTTGAAAGGCAAAAAAATAACCAGCTGAGCGATTCAGACTCCTGGGAGCCACTTGTTAATATTGATCAAATACACAAATTAGACCACAAAGGTATCAATGATTAATTACATAAACTATGCTAAATGTTGTAAAAACAATTTTAGTTATCGTGTGTAATGAAGCAATCAATTTTCCTACTAATTAGTTCACTTCAAGAAATCCAAGTTAATTAATTTTGTAGACCTATCAAGGGGAGTAATTGATAACCTCAAATTATCTGAGATTTCGATTCATCCAAGTTTGAGTCATCAGATGTAAAATTGTATTGGAATAAGAAATAACTGTTATTAAAGTTAATTAAATATCAAGATTGAATATATACTTCCAACGTTTGCCAATTATGTACATGTTATTATTTGTTTTCATAATACAGTGGAACCTCGACGTATCGAATTCAGATTAGTCGAAATCTCGGATAACTCAAACTAATTACAAAGTCCCAGCAAAACTCCCCTTACTCCAATACAATTTTACCTCCGATGAATCAAAACCTCGGATAACTTGAGGTAATCAATCAGTCACCTCGATAGGACTTCGAGGTTAATTAACCCTGATGTCTCAAAGTCAACTAATTAGTCAGAAAACTGATTGATTTATTACAAACCATGATCGAAGTGTGTTTAACAACGATTAGTGTGGCTTTTAAAATTAATTTGTTGACACTCGTTATGGTTTGATTTGTTTATTTCATTAATTTCAAATTGCGCGTGTTAAAAGAAACAAATTGTATTAATAAAACGTCCAAATTTACACTAACAGTGATATCGAATATTTTGATAAAAAAATTTTAAAAATACAGATGAATTGCAATGGTGTCTGACTATTTAATGACACATCAAAGAGATGATAGGAAGGGTATTTCATCCACTACATTCGTTTCGCTAGTGAATTTGAAATTTTATCATAATAATGTAGAACACATGGTTTAACGATACTCCTGATTGTGAATCAAACAAAGCAGCATTTTATGAGCTATGATGTTTTTGATGTAGAAAAAAAAAACAAAAAAGGAAATTTCACTGAAATACTCAGTGCCGTTCAGTATTTCAAACATGATGTACAACATACAAAAAAATATCTTCTGATATGAAACACAGGACATTATGAAGCACCGTGTTAAGTGAAGTACATGTACATATACAAGCACAACAATGGTGTAAATACAGAAACAATCATTGACCAAACTACTAGTATTTCCGGTTTCTCTGCAACCTCGGATTACTCGAACCTCGGATAACTTGAACATTTTTGCATGGTCCCTTCGACTTCGACTTAACGAGGTATGACTGTATATTCCATAACTGTTGCTCCCTGCTCACCACAGAGGGTGGAAGTAGAATTTCAAACAGGATAAGTCAATTTCAACAGTTTGTGTTCCAATACTGCTTAAATTCAGCAATGAAACCATTCTATCTACATGGCAATTGATAAGTAAAGACTTAATTCGTTTGTTTGTCTCAGTGTCTTTGCGTGCATTAAGTCCATGTTGTGATACCAAAATTTCTGATAAATCTTCACACGAAGTTAACAAATTGAACGTTGGGGATTTATCCTGTGTACCTTCTAGGTATAATACATGTATTTATATATTATCTGTTGTATCTGTGAGACAGTGCTAATGAATGATAATAGAAATGGCACAATTTCATTGCGTTTTTTGTAAGTCAGGGCCTAATCTAGATATTGTCAACAAGAAGAAGTATTAGTAAATTTTGTTTGAAAAAAAAATATTTTGACATTTTTGTTTATGTAATCTATTACAAAAACTTCCCCTTGTCAAAGATAAAAAGAAGAAGTGTGCATAAACAAGAAGTTTTTGCTCATTTCTTCCTCTAGATTGGGCCCTGTAAGTACTGTAAAAATCAAATATCTTTTAACACAAAAAAAAGTTCAGTCTTCTTGAGATGGGCATAAATTAAGTTTCAATCTTTTTTTTTTCAATTTCTGTTGAAAACAGATTTTGCATTCTGCAGGCTAAAAAATATCTAGCAAATTCTTCAGTTCTCAGGCCAAAAAATATCTAGCAAATTCTTCAGTTCTGAGATATTTTTGAAAAGGCCCATGGTTTAAAAAGACGGTTTTTTTATATTAATTTAATGATACAGATATGCTAAATTCATTCTACAGCTTGATTGATGAAGGTGGAGACTGGGACAGAAGAAACAGATTAAAAGTTTACAGAGGAATGTATTGTATGTCAATCAGAGACTTTAAGAAAGCTGCTGGTTTATTTTTAGACACTGTAGCTACATTTACATCTTATGAATTAATGGATTATCCATCATTTGTAACATATACTGTGATCTGTAGTATGATTGCCTTAGAAAGACCAAACCTTAGGGAAAAGGTAGGTTGATTAGTGTATATACTTACTATTCTGTTTGCTGGAGACATATGTCTCCTCTAACATTTACATTTATTTTAAAGAATAACTTGACATTTTGTCTCTCATTCAGACACTTTATAAAACATTTTTTTTTTATTATTATAATTTTGATAAATCAGTAAAATAATGCTGTACTAATAACTTGTCTTACATCATTTACAGGTTGTTAAAGGCTCCGAAATATTAGAAGTGTTGCATGGTTTACCTAAGGTTCGGGCTTACTTGTTTTCTCTGTATGATTGCCATTATTCAGATTTCTTCAGATACCTAGGTAAGAATCATGGGTTTCACTTCAGAATACTGACTGGTTTTAAAAGCCTTGTCATTTTATGGTATAATAATGTCTGTCCGACGGCATTACCATGTCACAGCATAACTTGAGAACTGCTTATTTGATAAACTTCAATCTTTTCACAAATAATTGTTATGATGGTCTAACGGTCAATAAACTTTTTGGAGAAAATTCCAGTTTTAGTACTTGAGTTATGAGACTTTACTTAAAAAAGTCAAGATTTTACATGTTACATGTTATCCCATATTTAGGAAATTGTATGTTGGATTTACTTCAGACTACATGCAGTTATTTGTAAAAATGGTTTGAAGGTCTGTATATATTTTGATGAAATTCTTTTTTTAATTTTTTGAGTTATATCATATTTTTATGAGATTTTTTGTTACATTCCAACCGTAGCTTGATTCTTCTTTAATGTTGAGAAGCCCTTTGAATAAAAAACTTCAAACTTTATACAATTGTTTATTATAATGAAGGACCATATTGTAAACTAGTCCACAGACTAAATATGCTATTCTGTTTAAATAAAGAAGATTATAATTGTTTAGGGCCTGTATACATTTTAGAGAAAATTTTATCTTTGGTTTCAAGAGTTATGGAACTTTTTCCTATTATTTATTGGATTTTTTTTGCATGTCAGTACTCACACTGGAATTCCATCATGGGGACAGCCGCATCATTTTTAGAAATTATTTCCTGTTTTGATTATTCCCTCAAGAACAAGGTAGCGAAGGCATGCCCTTCCTTCCATTTCTTTGTAACACCCTTGTGAATGCTCCAGAATCAACATTCTTCAACAGTTTGTAACTAATCCTTTGACATGCTAAACCCTTAGGTTAATCTACAAACGTAGATTTTTTAAATATCGCTAACTAGAAATTTTACAACTTACTGCAGAGATGTCAGACTTTGTGTAGCCCATATGAGCTCATCTGGACACCAACACCTGCACAGATGATCGCAGCACCATATCATTATACAACAACAAAATTTTAACAGTTGTCTAAAGAGTACAAATAATTGTTAAAGGGAAAATGAAAAAGGGAAAAAACTCTTACAAAGAATCATCAGATAACAACCAGTGATAGTTGTAAAAATGTTGGTACTGTATCTGCAATGGCCATTTTTTTGTGATTACAAACATGCAAATAAATATTTTGGTCCAGGTGTGTAGCCACTTTGTTTTTGTGTGACAACTTGAAAATAAGTTAGTGGATCTTGATTAAATTTTATAAAAAGATATTATACCTTAAAATTTGGTATTGATTTTGAAGGTTATGGTCCCAGCCGTTTAGAAATTAGGATAAAAAACAAGCATTTCATAAAATTAAACTTCATAACTGAAGTATAAGTTTATGGATCTCTATAAAATTGTACCACAATGTTCACTCCCAGAGAGATAAGACTGCAATTAGGGGCAAAAAAGGGGGAAAAGAACTTTAACTTTTGTTACCATTGATGTCACTTGATTTTGTTATCTTACAGCTGAAGTAGAAGATCTGTTGAAATATGACCGACTTCTAGCTCCCCATTATAAGTACTATGCCAGAGAGATGAGGATTATAACCTACACACAGCTACTAGAGTCCTACAGAAGTTTAACCCTACAGTATATGGCTAATGCATTTGGTGTAACAATAGAGTTTATTGATCAGTGAGAATCTTTAGATATTGATATTACTAAAAGTCTCACTGAAGTTGTATTCATGTTCAAACTTGTCAAATTCAATACTTGAATTCCTCAGTCCATAATATAGTTTTTAGTCCCCCACTGGCCTCTTTGTATGACAGGATTTTAATTGCAATACCATAATCAAACCTGTACGAGTGAATTTTTTTTTATTTTAATGAATTTTTCAGGGTAATATAAAAATTAAAATCGCAGTTTAGGTTAATGTGGACAAAATTGAAGAAAATATGCAGAAAATAATTTCTGAATTAACAGTAGTATGTGTCATTTATCTTTTTACTTGTGTTTAAGCTGTACAAGAAGGTTATAAAAGTTTGTTTGTTGTTCTGTTGGGATTTTAAAAAGTCATGTTATTTTTTAATTTTCAGAGAGCTGTCTAGATTTATTGCAGCAGGTCGACTCCATTGTAAAATAGACAAAGTCAAAGGCATTGTAGAAACTAACAGACCTGACAGTAAAAACTGGCAATACCAGGTAAATAAAAGGGTAGCGAGGCAATACCCAGTAAATAGGGGGGACTTTCAGTCAGTAAAGGGGGAGGACTGGAAATGACCAGTTATTATGGAAAAATCTGGCAGTCAGTAAATCAAAGACGGTTGGCAATACCCAGTAAATAGGGACAAACTGAGAGTTAGTAAAGGAGGGTTGGCAATACCCAGTAAATAGGGACAAACTGAGAGTTAGTAAAGGAGGGTTGGCAATACCCAGTAAATAGGGGAAAATTGGCAGTCAGTAAAGGAGGGTTGGCAATACCAAGTAGATAGGGAAAAACTGGCAGTCAGTAAAGTAGGTTGGCAATACCCAGTCAATAGGGAAAAAACTGGCAGTTATTAAAGGAGGGTTGGCAATACCCAGTAAATAGGGAAAACTGGCAGTCAGTTAATAAAGGGGGAGTTTGCAATACTCCGTTAATGATCAAACATGGCAATCAGTTATTAAAGGGGGAACTTGCAATACCCAGTGAATAAGGGTAAAAACTGGCTTTTAGAAAATCAAGGGAAAACTGGCAATACTCAGATAAAAAGGCAAAAAGTTGACAGTCAGTAAATGAACTGGGAACATTGACAATACTAAGTTGGTAAATGAGGCAAAACTGGCAGTCAGTAAATCATGAAGGAAACTGTCAATTCTCAGTAAATAAGGCAAAAGTTAGTGATAACAAGTAAATAAAAGGGTAAAAGGCTATACTAAGTAAAATATAAAAAAAATGGCAGTCAGAAATTAATAGAAAAACTGGCAATATGATAAAAAAAAACTGGAAGTTAGTTAATCAAGGGGAAAACTGTCAATATCCAGTAAATAAGGGAAAACTGGTAATTTACTGAAAATACAAGTGTACTTCAGAAAAAAACACATTTTTCTGTTTCAAAAAATAAGCCAAATCATAAGTTAACAGTAACTATTTTCAATGTCATAGAGTCCTGGTATAAGAAGGATGAAGAATGCAAATCTTTTTCCGCTATCTCAAATATTGGGGTATCGATATTCATGGTATACAAACATGAAATTAAAAACCCTGTGCACAATGACCTTATTGAATAGGCGTAAATCAAATAAAATTTTGAATTCCAGTATCTTTCAAGTATTAAGGTATCAGGATACATATCTATCATTCAACATCCTTACATGTTTTAATCTACTGTCAACCAATCATTTATTACCCATAAGTATTATTTTATGTTAATGCATACCCAAAGTAGATTAGCAGAATGATTGTTTGCATACTCAGGGTTTTCCAACTTTTAACCATACAGATTTGTGGTAAAAGTGAAATAACTGACCAATTTAACACTAATTTAAGTATCCCACAAAATGTTGTTTCTCCAACCATGAATCTTGATATCAATGATTATAAGTTAACAAAAATGTATGTCTGTTTAATGTTACATCGGATAAAAGGGTAGGTAGATTAATTTTATTTTCTAAAATTATTTCATATGAACACTTAAGGATTTTTATTACTTTAACTGTGCTCAACTAAATAATGATTGTTAAGCAGCATACATAAAAAAAAATTACAATAAATTGTGCTCAGGTAGACAGAAACAAGTACTATCTTTTAAAAAAGATAGCCGACACAGTAAAATTTTGTTCTTTTAACTTCTAAGTTTCTACATTTCTTTCAAGAAAATAACACATGGCACGCAATTTCACATATTCAATACAGATTTTTCAAACACTACTTAGTTATCAGTATCTGGTCAATCGCGAAACAGTATTGCGATCAGGTGACTTGTGTTTCCATAGAAGAGCCTCCTTAAGGTCAAAGGGTAAAAAGTGAAACTATACCGACTGTGTTGGAAAAAAATAGTCTAAGTAAGGCAGCTTAGACAAGTTTTTTTTTCTGGCTCGTGAAAAATTACAGTAACGTAACTATATTGTAAACATTGTCTGTTTTGCTGGAACTTTTTATTTTTTGGAGTTTTTTCTTCTATTTTCAGGCTACCATTAAGCAAGGAGACATTTTGTTAAACAGAGTTCAGAAGCTGAGTCGTGTCATAAACATTTGATTAATTTATTAGTGCTTCAATATAATTGTTTATTGAAAATCAGGGATCTGAAAATTTTATGAAGATCTGTGTGAAATCTACTGTTCGATTAAAGTTTCATTTGATATATTATGAAAAAAAATTTCAAATCCCTGATTTTGAATCATTGTGCTGTATTCATCACATTTGTATACTGTATGTTCAAATTAAAATGATTTCTATAAATAATTTTAGTTTTGTCTAAAATGGAGCATATTGAATAAAAAAAGGAAAAAAATAGCCACCTTTGTACCTCAAACCTTTGAAACAAGAATTTTATGTATTCTATAGTAAGAAGTAGTGGTAGCTTCTAGCTGTATAACACAGTGATAAAATTCATATGTAATGAATCTGGCTATCTTTCATGTGATTCCTCCAATGAACCATTCAGTAGGTTGATGGGTCATCCCAACGCATTACTCCTTCTTAGCTAAAAAGATAACAGTCACTAATAACACACAGCCATCTTTTTTATTTAAATGACATTAAAGCTTGACAAAAAAAGAACATTTTCCAGCTTTCTGGGCAATAATTTAAGTCACGGTATATGGTTCTCTAATAAATTTTAATACAAGGTTCAGTGCCACAAAAGAAAGTTTTAAGGGTAATAGTCATAACCATTTACAAATTAGGGGTCAGAAACGAGCACTTTGTTCAACTTTGTATAGTTTGCTTACTTTTAATGTCAAATTACATAAGTTCTTTGGCCTCTTTCATTCTATTCAGAATCTTTGTGTTAAACATTTATTTACTTTTCAAGTGAAGTGCTGTTTAAGGCTTGAATGTTTGTTTTGTCTATAGTTGTTCAAATGGTTCTACATTTCTATTCTTTGGTCATATCAAGCTGCATCCTGTGCTGTAAAGCTTTTTTTAATACTGGAAACAGACACTAGTGGTGAAGATGATATGCTAGAAGAATTATAAAGTGAAAAAAAATAATTATCTTTAATTATCTATGACTGATATTTTTAAATTCGTCACTTTTGTATGTAACAGCAAATTTACCATTCGATATTTGCTCTTTTTTTAGCTATTTTGATATGTCTCATAAAATTGCAGGAAGATATCGGCAAGAACTGATGCAAAAAATAATTCCCATTGGTCTGTGTAAAGGTTACAGACCACCAATTCAACCAACGAGCATTTGGAATGTACGCAAAAATAATCCTACGCAGAAAATACCCCTGTTCCTCATAGTGCTGTGAAAAAAGTTCTCATCTTATTTAAAAAATTTAAACAGTTTCTGAAAGGAAAAACATTTCTGTACATTTTATAGGTGCATTTTGCTTCTTGTGATGTGAAGCCTAATCTCCATAATGATTTTTAAATATACCCCTATCTTGTGAAAACACTGGGATTTCCCATGCTATTTATAGACCCTTCACTTCCGGTGACCAGTACTGCACTGCAAGTCTGCTAACCCCACATGCCATTCTGAGGATTGTGAGCTGACATATGTAGAATCATGCTGATATGTAGTCCTCTGCAGGTTAAAGTTAAGGTAAAGTCCAGAGAAGCCATTGAATATTGTGAAATTAGCATAGAAGCCTATGGGAAGTGGAATTAGTGGTTTTTAGCCTAAACACTAATCCACATAATGAGATCGTTTATATGTAAACATCCAACACACTAATGATATTTTATTGAATTCATAATTAATTGTCACTAAGTAAGATCTGTCTCGGCTACTACAAACTGTTTACCTACTTGATTTCATCATAGACCTAGAATAAATTATTATTTTTAGTCTTTCTTAGATCTGGATGCAGAATAGCTATAAGTATATTGAGTGGATACGAAGTTGGTATGCTACTGCACTGAGGAAGTTTTTGATATACGATTTCAGATTCTAAACATGAGTTATTTAGAATTTAAAAATTGCCTTTTGTAGACTATATTCCAGTGCCTTGACAGAATGTAGTGACAGAGAGGCAAGACAATTTATTAAATATAACTAGTAATACAATCGTCTTTTACAGCGAATGTAGCTTATCTTCTATCGTTATCAGTTTTATTATCTACTTTTGTCCTTTCTATGCGTTTCTAGATGTATTATGTTTTACCAGTGGCCGTTTGCACAATAAATAAAACAGTTCTTTTTTTTTCTTTCTGTTGATGTAAACCATCTTTCGATTTTTTTACATTGGTTTTATGGGACTTTTTTTCTTACAGAAATGGGGTTCGCATGAACCATCTTTTCAGGGTTTGACCGTAACAAGTGTCTAGCTGCGCCCCACGAAACATTTTGATAACGTCAAATCTAATTTTACACAATGCTTTCCAAATATAGAAGTTCATAGTTGATAAGTTCTTTTCCCTTTCAAATTGTCTTTCCAATTTAAAATAGGTGTGTACCGTTTCCAACTTACAAGGTTTAAACCTCTCCATTTCAATGTCGGATAAAGTTTTTGCCATTTCAAAGATTTTGGTTTTGTTTGTCATATTATCATCGGTACCCCCAGTTGTCAACTCTGATGAATCTAAAATTATTTTGTAGAAAATGTGACGAGTTACATCACTAGAATTTAACGTAGGCCTTCATGAAGTATATCATTGTTAAAGAGAAAAAGACACTCTTGTATATGCTGTACCCGGCTTAAAACAAATGGTGAAAAATAGAATACATAAGAATATTCTTGTTTTTTTGGGGTTTTTTTTTTTTTTTTAATCAGCCAAATCAATATTTAAGGCAATTTCATTATTTAATCACCAATCTGATACCAATTTGAAATACTTAATAAAAATGACATCAGTTAAACATGTTGTTTTTAGTTAGCATAGATTAATAATTGTTGTCTAAACATTGTCTGTCGCTCTGTTAGAGTACAGACGAAGCCACGCCACTATATACCTGAGAACTACTTTAAACAGGATTACCGCTAATCCTATATGAAGCCATTCACAGACCATCGGATCAAAATATGAAGATAAAATGTAGATTTTTTTTTGCGACAAAGGACGTTTATCATTTCTTTTGATCCTTCTCTGTTTAAATACTACTTAAAGATGTGGGTTTCAGAAGCATCACCATACAAAAATAAGTTACCCAACCCTGCAGACGTCGATTCGCTGATATATTATCATGAATTCATCTTTTTTGAGAGAGCGCCTAATGACATCAGAACGTCGTTTCAGGCGTGCATGTGAGCAGATAGTACAGTTAAACTACAGACTGGCAGCAGCAGAGAAGAGATACACAAGAGCCAAGAGAGAAGAGCGTAGAACATTCCGGTACACCCTCAGGCTGAGAATAGCTGTAATTGATGGGCTCCGAGACGTTTACTACCAGTACGCTCACCAGAAAGCTAAAGATGTAGAAGAGTTGAAAGTGTTGCTACAAGAAGTCAAAGACCACCAATAAATACTTCATATTGAAGTCAATTATTACAAAGGCTCTTTTAAGGGCCACTTAAATTATTCAAAAAGATTCTTAGGTTGATCACAAAAAAACTGAGTTTAATCTAGGGAATTACACTTTTTTAATAAGTCAGCATTACAGCAAAATTATTTGCAGAACTAGTAAAATTCTTTGTTGAATGCAAAATTGACTTGTTCGCACATCTGGTACCAGGTGCCAGTAACTAAGGGCTTTTACATGACACATAGGTGTCTATGCGATAACTCGTATGACCTGAGCTATGTAGCTTATCAACTGAGAAACATAGCTAGTTTACAGGGACATTTATCTAAGGACGTGCATTATTTCAATGATTCTGGCTCAAGTTTGAATTTGACAGACAGTTTCGACTTGAAAATTCTGAATTTACTTCCCAAATCTGCCCCTCCTTGTGTATGGATTTGAGGTTTTCACACCAGTACAATGAATATTCAAGTCTAAAAGGCTTGGATCGCAATATCATTACAATTGAAAGAAATCTTTTGCTGATTGAATATACTGTTAGTGGATGCTTTCCCCTGACCACCGCTTAGTCAATTTGTTTTCAAACTACGCCGGTGGCATCCCGTGAGCCCAATGAATTTTGACATGTTTGAATATTTAGTTATATAGTTCTGATGATGGAAAATACTACGTATTGATAGTGTATAGAAAGGTAATGAAATAAAAGGCGGCAAAAATTAGCGATCGACGCGTTCAATTTTCCACAATTATATTGTTTAGTCGTTTTGATAGTTTTTTTTTTAAATTTAAGTACC
The DNA here is from genome assembly GCA_037379345.1 of Perna viridis. Classification (NCBI taxonomy): domain Eukaryota; kingdom Metazoa; phylum Mollusca; class Bivalvia; order Mytilida; family Mytilidae; genus Perna; species Perna viridis. Next base: position 11,285,305 of record CM074511.1, read on the forward strand.
AATCCATATAAAAATTCAGACATCGTCTATGAAAGAGGTTATTCGTGGTGCAGAAAAATCCAACAAACAAAGGACACTTATTTTGTCTACACACGCCATATTTTTACGCATTACACTATTGTCCTATCTATTTTGGAGAACTCTCTGAATGATGCGCCAACATTCTGACCCATACAACAGCACTGGCTTGATATTACTGTTGTATATGCGTATTTTTGTTCTCTTGCTGTATACCTTTGAATTCCATACAGGTTTTAATCTGGCGAAGGCAGTTCGAGCTTTCGATAATCTTGCCCGTATGTCTTTCTTTGTGCCGTTGTCAGAGCTTATTATGCTGCCTAAATATGTGAAGTCTTCAACTGTTTCTACTGGCTTTTTGTTAATAGTGATTGGGTTGGTAAGTGTCTTGTTGATTGCCATCACTTTGGTCTTGGTTGTGTTTATATTTAGGCCAGCCTCTTCTGCATAGTTATTCAAAGAATTTGTTTTCTCTTGCAAGTGTTGATGTTGATATTTCTGCAAGGTCATCTGCAAAATCCAGATCGTCGAGTTTGCTAAACATTGTCCATTGTATCCCATGACTTGTTCTTGTGTTTTCCGTTGGATCCAGTCTATGGTCATTACGAACAGTATAGGTGACAATATACAGCCTTGTCTTACACCGGATCTTACATTGAATGGTTGAGAGATGGCAATTCCCAGGACGACACTACAGTCAAAGTTGGTGTAGAAACGTTTAATCAAGTTTGTAATCTTTGATGGAATTCCATATGTTCCTAGAATTTTCCACACGGTCTCTCTGTGAACGCTATCAAATGTCTTCCGAAAATCGATAAAGTTGATGAAAAGAGGCGTGTTCCATTCTATACATTGCTCCATGATGTCACGGAGCGTGAATATTTGGTCTATGCATCCACGTCCTTTCCTAAGGCTAGCTTGTTCTTCTGTTAGCTTCTTGTCTACTGCATCATCTATTCTGGCAAGAACGATCTTACAAAATACTTTACTTGGAACTGACCGTAATGTTACTCCTCTCCAGTTGTCACAGTTCAGCAAATTTCCTTTTGTCGCGGTTTTGACAATAAGATCTTTCGACCAGTCATGTAGTATGTGTTAATTTGTCCAGATGTTTGTAAATAGGTTGTGAAGTATTCTTCTTAAGGTGTTGATATCAGCTTTTAGTAATTCTGCACTGTTGGATTCAATTCCAGCGGCTTTGTTGTTCTTCAGCGATTTAATGGCGTTTTGCACTTCGTCTAAAGTTGGTGGATCAGTATCATTGTTGGCATCTTCAGCAACTGGTGTTGGATCTGCTATAGATGTTGGATCGGTACAATTCAAAACTTCTTTGAAGTGCTCTACCCAGCATTTAGCTTGTTCTTCCTCGGTAGTCAATGTATTGCCTTGTTTGTCTTTGACCTGTGTAGTTTGTACTTTCACTGTACCACATAGTTGGTTTGTGATTTTGTATACTGTTCTCATTTCACCCCTGGTGGCAGCTTCTTCTGCCTCCCTGGCAATAGAATCTACAAAAATTCACGGCTGTCTTTCCAAGCACTCCTTTTGACTTCTTTATCCTTGGTCTTGTATGAAGTCTTGAGTTGTTCTTGTATCCTTGATGATTTGGAATTAAGGATTTTCTGTTTAAAGTCCTTACGGTCTTCAATTTTCTTCCATGATTCCTCAGATAGCCATTCCTTATTTTTCTTAGTTTGGTATCCTAAAGTATCTTTAGCTGTTTCAAGATACATATCTTTTATGATCTCATACTGGTTTTGCATATTATCATTCTCAAAATTTTCAAGAACACTGAATCGGTTACGTAGAGCAAGATTGAATGATCTTTTGACTGTTGGGATGTTCAGTTTGGATATATCTAACCTTTTCCTGATGTTTTCTTGTTCCGGTGTTTTCCTAAGTTTAAGTTGTATTACTGCTCGTATCAGATGATGGTCACTGTTAACATCTGCACCCCTGAAGGATCTTACATCTAGAAGGGATCTTCTGCATTTTGAATTTATTAACACATGGTCGATTTGGTTCACAGTATTCCCATCTGGTGACTTCCAAGTTAGTTTATGGTTGTTCTTATGCAGAAAGGCAGTGCCTCCAATTACACACCTGTTGGTAAGACCAAAATCAACGAGTTGTTCTCCATTTTCATTTCTTACACCACAACCATGTTTTCCAATAACTTGTTCTATATTGGTTTTATCTGATCCTGCTTTGGCATTGAGAGCTCCAGTAACAAGTATCATATCAGGTTGAGAAATTTGATTGAATTGAATACAGCTTGTAACTGGTCATAGAAGTCATTCTTGTCTTCCTCATCCGCTTCGTTTGAAGGAGCGTAACACTGTATAATGGTCAGTTTGCAGAATTTGAAAATGAATCTTGCGGTTATTAAACGATCGTTTATTGGTTGCCACTGTAATAGTGTTTTCTCTACCTCTTTGCTGATAATGATAGCAACTCCACTGATATGATTGCTATTTTGTCCTGAGTATAGAATTGTATGTCCACTGTTCAGTCTCGTTTTTCCTGATCCTGTCCATCTACATTCACTTATAGGCTAAAAACCACTAATTCCACTTCCCATAGGCTTCTATGCTAATTTCACAATATTCAATGGCTTCTCTGGACTTTACCTTAACTTTAACCTGCAGATGACTATATATCAGCATGATTCTACATATGTCAGCTCACAATCCTCAGAATGGCATGTGGGGTTAGCAGACTTGCAGTGCAGTACTGGTCACCGGAAGTGAAGGGTCTATAAATAGCATGGGAAATCCAAGTGTTTTCACAAGATAGGGGTATATTTAGGTTACAGACCACCAATTCAACCAATGAGCATTTGGAACATACACAAAAATAGTCCTACGCAGAAATTACCCCTGTTCCTCATAGTGCTGTGAAAAAAGTTCTCATCTTATTTAAAAAATTTAAACAGTTTCTGAAAGGAAAAACATTTCTGTACATTTTATAGGTGCATTTTGCTTCTTGTGATGTGAAGCCTAATCTCCATAATGATTTTTAAATATACCCCTATCTTGTGAAAACACTGGGATTTCCCATGCTATTTGTAGACCCTTCACTTCCGGTGACCAGTACTGCACTGCAAGTCTGCTAACCCCACATGCCATTCTGAGGATTGTGAGCTGACATATGTAGAATCATGCTGATATATAGTCATCTGCAGGTTAAAGTTAAGGTAAAGTCCAGAGAAGCCATTGAATATTGTGAAATTAGCATAGAAGCCTATGGGAAGTGGAATTAGTGGTTTTTAGCCTTAAGCAGAAGCCATGGCAAAATGAAAAGTTTCTTGAAATAGCTTTAAACTACTTGAAGATCTTGTTAACTTTGCCATGAGAGGAATACACTACAAAAATCCTTCAAAATATGCATTTTTTTAAGTAATAGGTCCAAATTATGGAAAATTGGTCTTTTTGGCTGATTTTTATGTCCTATCTTGTAAAAAGTGTAGAAAATTTAGTAAAAATATCAAATATTAAACTTTGAGGGCTATATTTACCTAAATATGATAGTAATAAGCACTTGAAATCAAGTTTTGTGTAGATTTGAGCAAAAATTAGGTTAGAATTGAGGAAAACCTCACTTTCATTACTGCGGTTAAGGCCATATAAGCATTCCCCTATGGCAACATGGAAAATCCATTACTGAGCACTTTTTTTGCTTTAGGTGCCCTTTACTGGTCATGTTTTAATGTGAAAACACTGTATTTACAAATTTAAAGCCAAATATATCACCTTTTGTGAAAATTTAAAGATTTAGGATTTTTGACATGTGATCAAGAAAAAGGGGGAGGCATGTCAGAAATAAATTTTTAAAAATAGACCAATTTCTCAGAAAATGATTACTTTTAAAACTATTTCTTCATTAATATTGTTAAAAAACAAGTTGTGATTGATATTTTTTATTTGAAAAGTCAGAAAAAGTTCTTTGCAAATATTTAATGCATTTCAGTATGGTAGAATATTTTCACTTTTTTGCTCGCACAACTTGGTTACCCTATATTTAAAAATCAAATATTTAAAAAAGTGCTTGTCACATTTCACTGAAACTTTGCAAAGGCATTCAGTATGTGTGTAGGAAGATACCTGTATAGTTATTTATTTTTTCTAAGACAAAAAGTGACCCTTTAGGTTACAGACCACCAATTCAACCAATGAGCATTTGGAACATACACAAAAATAGTCCTACGCAGAAATTACCCCTGTTCCTCATAGTGCTGTGAAAAAAGTTCTCATCTTATTTAAAAAATTTAAACAGTTTCTGAAAGGAAAAACATTTCTGTACATTTTATAGGTGCATTTTGCTTCTTGTGATGTGAAGCCTAATCTCCATAATGATTTTTAAATATACCCCTATCTTGTGAAAACACTGGGATTTCCCATGCTATTTGTAGACCCTTCACTTCCGGTGACCAGTACTGCACTGCAAGTCTGCTAACCCCACATGCCATTCTGAGGATTGTGAGCTGACATATGTAGAATCATGCTGATATATAGTCATCTGCAGGTTAAAGTTAAGGTAAAGTCCAGAGAAGCCATTGAATATTGTGAAATTAGCATAGAAGCCTATGGGAAGTGGAATTAGTGGTTTTTAGCCTATTTAAAAATCATTATGGAGATTAGGCTTCACATCACAAGAAGCAAAATGCACCTATAAAATGTACAGAAATGTTTTTCCTTTCAGAAACTGTTTCAATTTTTTAAATAAGATGAGAACTTTTTTCACAGCACTATGAGGAACAGGGGTAATTTCTGCGTAGGACTATTTTTGCGTACGTTCCAAATGCTCATTGGTTGAATTGGTGGTCTGTAACCTAAAGGGTCACTTTTTGTCTTAGAAAAAATAAATAACTATACAGGTATCTTCCTACACACATACTGAATGCATTTGCAAAGTTTCAGTGAAATGTGACAAGCACTTTTTTAAATATTTGATTTTTAAATATAGGGTAACCAAGTTGTGCGAGCAAAAAAGTGAAAATATTCTACCATACTGAAATGCATTAAATATTTGCAAAGAACTTTTTCTGACTTTTCAAATAAAAAATATCAATCACAACTTGTTTTTTAACAATATTAATGAAGAAATAGTTTTAAAAGTAATCATTTTCTGAGAAATTGGTCTATTTTTAAAAATTTATTTCTGACATGCCTCCCCCTTTTTCTTGATCACATGTCAAAAATCCTAAATCTTTAAATTTTCACAAAAGGTGATATATTTGGCTTTAAATTTGTAAATACAGTGTTTTCACATTAAAACATGACCAGTAAAGGGCACCTAAAGCAAAAAAAGTGCTCAATAATGGATTTTCCATGTTGCCATAGGGGAATGCTTATATGGCCTTAACCGCAGTAATGAAAGTGAGTTTTTCCTCATTTCTAACCTAATTTTTGCTCAAATCTACACAAAACTTGATTTCAAGTGCTTATTACTACCATATTTAGGTAAATATAGCCCTCAAAGTTTAATATTTGATATTTTTACTAAATTTTATACACTTTTTACAAGATAGGACATAAAAATCAGCCAAAAAGACCAATTTTCCATAATTTGGACCTATAACTTAAAAAAATGCATATTTTGAAGGATTTTTGTAGTGTATTCCTCTCATGGCAAAGTTAACAAGATCTTCAAGTAGTTTAAAGCTATTTCAAGAAACTTTTCATTTCGCCATGGCTTCATCTTAAGGCTAAAAACCACTAATTCCACTTCCCATAGGCTTCTATGCTAATTTCACAATATTCAATGGCTTCTCTGGACTTTACCTTAACTTTAACCTGCAGATGACTATATATCAGCATGATTCTACATATGTCAGCTCACAATCCTCAGAATGGCATGTGGGGTTAGCAGACTTGCAGTGCAGTACTGGTCACCGGAAGTGAAGGGTCTATAAATAGCATGGGAAATCCAAGTGTTTTCACAAGATAGGGGTATATTTAAAAATCATATGGAGATTAGGCTTCACATCACAAGAAGCAAAATGCACCTATAAAATGTACAGAAATGTTTTTCCTTTCAGAAACTGTTTCAATTTTTTAAATAAGATGAGAACTTTTTTCACAGCACTATGAGGAACAGGGGTAATTTCTGCGTAGGACTATTTTTGCGTACGTTCCAAATGCTCATTGGTTGAATTGGTGGTCTGTAACCTTATACCGAGGACATCTATATTAAATCGCTTCGTCTCTTTCGTAACTTGGGCAGACTTGGAAGTTTCATACATGGTACGTACATTCCAAGCTCCAACTTTGATCTTATGCTTTAGTCTCAAGAAGCTCTCTTTCTGTCTTTTAGCTTCCTGGTTTGAGCTTTCACTAGAAGCTGTCATACTGCCAATGGTGGCTTCTTGGCTAGAGTCTTCACTAAGACCATTTACAGAGTTATTCATATTTCTTGTTATGGTTTCTGTAACAGCGTGTTTTTTTTTGTTGGGTTTACTCTCTGGGTTGTCCTTCCCATAGATGCTGGCATTACCCTGCTTATGGTTGCATCCAACCAGTTTTTCTATCTATGGGTTAACAGACTGTTATCTATGGGTTAGCGAGCGTTATATGTGGGTTAACAGGTTGCTAAACCATAGATAACGGAATTTAATGATCGATCACAGGTGATATTGAGAGTTGCAGTCTGTTAACCCATAAATAACGGTCTGTGAACCCATAGATAACGGGATTTTGGTTAATTTCGCGTGCCATATATATGGCATATAAAACGCTAGAGGTAGTCGTTTGAATTATGGTATCCAAATAGACAGTAAATTCCCTGCGCCTTACAGATGTAGTCCTGGGTCCAGGACAGCAGACAATAAGGATATTATTTGATAACAAGTTCCCTCCAGCACAACTTCAACAACGACTGTATAGAAAAAGCACTTTTGTCAAGAAAAAAAAACACTTGGAAGAAAATGAAATCATTTCTCCCAACATTGACATTGTCAAAAAATATCAAAATATGGCCATCAAATCAATGAATGTGACTTTTTTTAGCATGGGATCTTTTAAATGATAACAAAAGAATATAATAATCTGGACAGATACAGAGGAATGAAATTTTGGGCAATGAATTTTTAGACTGACTAAGGGCAATAGTTTAGACAGGAAAATTGTGAAGGTCCGAGCAAATTGCCCAATATGTCATACTATGTGGACCTTAATTTTAGTGTGATTTCGAAGTTAACCCTAAAGGCGCTTGTCTCAGAAAAAATCCCTTTCCTCATCATAGCGTGAATTACATTTTTCTGAGATAAGTGCCCGTGATTTGCCCTCGTTCTATAAGAAACTACTGTAGTGGGTCCATCTTGTATATTGCCTAGTTTGTGTGATGTTTTTAGTCCTCATGGTCCAAATAATTCTTAGGGGCACCTTGTTCCGCAAATTTTGCTGTTTCACTTATGATATGCCTGCTTAGACACTTTGGAGGATTGCCAACTCCAATTGCTGGCTTTGATAGTCTTCCTTCTCGCAACGATACCAACATATCAGACGACCTAGTGATACTTAAGTATTATAGGAACATTACAGCCCATTCAGAACATGGAATAATGACAGATACAGACTTTGTAACAGAAACAAGCGGAGTAGTAAATTCTCTGTATTAGCAGCAGCAGTTTTCCTTAGGCAGCAACCATTTGAAATTCCTGGGGGTGTGGCTATGGAATTTTTCTGAAACAAACTATTTTACCATGAGCAAAAATAACCTGTATTTTTTCAGGGCCATTAAAAAACAAATGTGTTCACCATCTATTGAAAATAATTTTTAGTTGTCATCTTGTCGACATTTTCAAGAAAGAAACTTTTTTCCCAAAGAAAATCTATAGCTCCCCCCCTCTCCCCCCAGAAAATCAAATGGTTGCTGCCTTACCCCTTAACGTCGACACTGAATGTATAGAACCATAAACTTTTTTTTCCCGTTATTTACTCTTAAAATTTTGATGGAGCCCAGTGTGTCAGCTCCCGATGGTATCAAGAAGGTTGCGATCATACTTGAGTAAACTTCAAAATATGTACCTCTACCTCAACGAAAAATCGCTTGAATTGACATGTTTTTCACAGTGTCGAAGCCTATAAAGAACATTGTATTTAAGATTCAGTAAAAAAATGGTTTATGTTTAGTAGTATCACAATTTATACTTCTGGAGTCATCTTGGTGACGTGTGGTTATTTTCTTGTCAAAATTTATCAAAAAGTAGCTGAAAACTGGGTTTTTGTATTTCCCTAAAAAAGTTACGTAAATTCGACTCAACAAATTATTGCAATACGAAAACACCTACTTTTTTTATCATTTCATAGATATTTCGTTTGTCAATATCATGAAGACATCAATTTTCAATTAATTATTCTAAAAAAAATAAAAAAAATAATATTACTCTTACCTCTATAATACAAGTGTCACTATCAGAGAAAATGTCCATTTACATTATACCAACATGGAAAAACCATAATTAGGGTACCAAGAATTAAGAATACGATACCTTAGTTTTTCTTTTTGGGATTTAAATTGTTATACTATCGTTAAAGGGGGGAAGGTAACAGAATATAATATCTCACCCGTTGTTGTCATTTTTTTTTTAAAACACAATACTTAAACGAGCTTGTGTTTATATAACTTTCTTACCTTTTAAAATGAGCCCCTAGCCAGGTGAATAAATGTTTGAATTATTTAATGGCCATTTAGGTGAAAGTTGTCAACTCTACCTAAACAAAAATCTCCCAATGAAGGAAAAGCTTAGGTTTATCATATTCTGTAAGAAAGACATTTTCAGAATTATAATTTTAGAAATCGATGTAATCGACATATCTACTCATTAAAGGCACTTAATTGTCAGACTTAAATTCTTGAAGTGACAATACTGACCTCCTGAATTTTCGGAAATTCATATTTTCCTCCACGTCAGCTTTGATTGCTATTTTTTTTTAAATAATGTACTTCAGCCAAGCCTTTTAATGCTTAAAACATTTAATAGCCGCTTAACTTTCGAATTAGCTTAAGCAATAAATATTTAAACTACTTGCAGTTTGAGCAACAGAATAGTTACCTTTCCCAGATAAAATTAGCCTCAATATGAACGAAAATAATCGTTTGTAGCACACAAAAATTGTACACAATAACCTTTTGTATGTATAATAAAAATATTTATGTTTCAAATTTCATGTTCAGCATAAGCCATAAATTTCTCTCCTTAAATATTCCAAGTTTAAATAAGGGAAATTTCAGAATTACAGATATCACAAATTTCACCAGTGAAGAATATTTTTTGTTTCAGATTTCACATAGTTGTGTGTGTGTGTGTTTATTCAATAGATAGTATGAAAGGCTTCAAAGAAGTATATGTGAAGAATAATTGACATACCTATTCCCCATTCTGGCTAAGAAATTCTAAATACCCCAAAAAACTTCAAGGAAATTATTTTTTTTCTTTATTCAATAAAAAAGCAAACATTAGCTATTTAAATTAATAGAGAACTCGTTTTGCCTTTGATTGATTGATTGTTGGGGTTTAACGCCCAAGCAGCAATATCTCAACAATAACCGGGCGATGAACATGAAATGGATGATAAAACAAACATGAAATGATGATGGAATGAAAAATAGGATGGGACACAAAGATAATAGGGTCGACAAATTTTGATTGTCACTAGAAATAGGGAGAGGTGGGTAGAGTCGGGCAATTTAGTCTCATTTGGCGGAGCGCAAAGGTTCCTACTCCGATAGAATACCACAGCAAGGTTCTTCAACGTGCGAGAAACGTGGCATCTTTCCCAACATGTTGCACCACTATGGTTTGCGGTCAGGTTTTCTGTATTATGGCTTGACGACCCCAGCATGTAGCATGTCAGGGGTACCCCAGTCCACCACCTGGGGCACACAACCCAGTTGCTCTGTGGGTAGAGCGCCCTAGCCCCGGCCAGGGTTCTGAGCACTATTTAGTCGTCTTTTACAAGCTTCGCGCTGCTGCACGGGGCCTTTTTGCCTTTGATGAGAATGTTTTAGTATAGAAAGTTTTGTCTTTTATTAGCTATAATTGAAAAAAAGTGTTGTGTTATATACAACTATACCCAGTTGTTCAAAACTTTATCCGCTGGATAGATATTTATCCCTTGAATAACTTGTTTCGATTATACTATACTTATTCAGTAGAAAACTTTTTGTCCAGTGGTTAAATATTTTCGAGCAACTGGGCCCTAGTGTATATTATTGGTCAATTGTTAAAGGTTAGTCTTGATTTTAAAGCGTCTTGGAGGACCAGCGCTGAAAAAAAGAATTCGAAGATATTGGACTTGCTGAACTTAACTTGGCCTACAAATTCTTGTGTGAAGAGACATTACGTTGTTTAAAACAATATGAGGATTTCAACAAGGCCGCTGAAATATCACAAAAGGACCAGTATGAGAAGATTTCGGAATTAAGCAGTGCTTTGCAGAAAACCACTGAAGGAATATTAGAAAAAAGGAAATTGAGAGGTACTTTACACATTTCTTTTGACGAACAAATTAAAAGCCATGTCGGTGGTGATAAAATTAGATTATCAATATGGTTCAAACCTATTTTACAAACTTTAAAGCACGAATAAACAAGAAACACTGTACAAACCATGCAGATTCTTTTTACGTAGAAGCATGCTTATTGAAACTGATGAGTACCTTGAATATCTTTTCGAAAAGATAAAAAGACACAACTAACTCTGTTGTATTTTTAAACATGATTTAGAAAGCTGAACTGATGAGTATACTTTGCGAAAACCTCATCAATGTTTTAGCTCAACATAATCTAGTTTAGTTTAATCTGTATTCAATAAACCTAATAAGTGCGATCGGTGAAACATTCCGTAAGTGTTTAAAAAAGTCTCTAACAGTAATTGAAATGGTATCATGCTCCCCTTAGAAGTTGGTCATATTTAAACGTTCACACTAATAGGGGTTTCTCTTGTTTTCTAGCTGAAAGACTTCTTACATTGTGGAAAGAGAATGATAAAAAATGCATTTGTATCAAGGCTACAGAAGCTGCAATAACACTGTCCACTAGAACATCAGTCACGATTATTGGAGAAGTGGGCACGGGAAAAACAGCTATACTGCGCCATGTTTACTTTAAGTTCAACCAAGAAGGATACGACGTGATTCCAATTCCAGCAAGCTGTCCAGGGGATATAGAAAACAACTTCGATGAACCGAAAAAAAAAGAATTGTCGTCCTTGATCAACCGTGTGGGAATTATGAAGTCGACCATTCTAAGCTTTTCCTCTGGAAAGATATAGTGAGGAAATGATTAATATATGTTTACAATGCCACAATAAAAAAGCTTTTAGTTGCTTGTTAAAGTGCTTTTAAAGCAAATAAAGCATTTATGCTGTATACTTCTATTATCCCTCATACTCAGTTAAAACATTATACATCGTTGTTTTTCCAAAAAAGATGGTACACCTAGATACAAATACAAAACATGTATATAGTTCTTGGTATAGATTCCTCATACTTTGTAAGAAATAATTCCAAATCATCTTCCAAATATTAAGAGGAAGATGTATCCAAAATGCTGGAATTTCTAATCGACAACATATTTGTCCAGTGTGGTGGGCGTGTTTTTCAACAAACGGTCGGCATTCCAATGGGAACAAATTGTGCTCTTTCCTTGCTGACCTTTTCCTTCACCCTTATGAGGCTGACTTCATAGCTGATCTGATCCGAAAGAAAGAATATCGTTTAGCTAGATCCTTTAATCTCAGTTTCCGCTATATAGATGACGTATTATCTTTAAACAATCCTAATTTCGAGGATTTCATACATCGCATCTACCCTAAAGAACTTGAGATAAAGGATACTACAGACACTGTGAAGTCAGCCTCATATATTGACCTACACTTAGAAATCGATGGTAAAGGAAAACTATTGACCAAACTTTACGACAAACGTGATGACTTTTCATTCAAAATTGTCAACTTTCCTTTCATCTGTATGGAGTGTTCATATCACAACTTCTTACGTTATGCCAGAGCTTGCCGAAACTATCGCGCTATAACTCTAACAAATAGGCTTCTGGAACAGGGTTATGTTTCTAAAAGATTGAAATCATCACTACAGAAGTTTTATGGTCGTCATCATGAACTCGTGGATCGTTATGGTGTATCGATCTGCACCATGAAAACTGATTTATTCAACGGGTCATAGTTTTCCTTTCCTCGTTTGTCTACCCCGGACTTGACTTTATATGAGCAACTCGGCGGGTGTTTCTATAAAAACAGAGGACGCTTATCCTACCGATGCACCTGGTCCATGCTCCCAGTTTTTAGTGGAGTCCGAGTTGCTCATTTGCTTTTGTTACTTTGTATGTATGATTTTAGTTACTTTATGTTCTTTGTTGTGTATGTCTGTTTTCCATGCCATGTCTGGTCTTTGTCCCTGGATTACATTCTTTTGATTATCGCTATGACCTTGGTTCCCTTGATTACTCTTTCAAGACGTAAGTCTTTTCAATGAATGCGTCATTAACCTGAGCGTGCTAGACTACAGCCTGACAATAGCAACAAGACGACTAATACTCGAATCTCATTGCTCACTTACGCGAAAGTCACTCCAGATTTCGGATGGGACTATGATAATGCATTTATACTTTTCTCTGTTATGTAAGATATATTCGTCAGTGGGGAAGTAAAAGACAACCAGGATAAAATGCGACTCTTTTTTTTCAGATCCCTTTGAGATTTTTGTCAACGAGCTTTCGAATGTTCAATAAAAGTCGGCGGTTACATTCTGTATAATTGTTCTTTGTGTTGTTTATAATAGTGACTTACCTCTTAGTCTCCTTGAAAGGATTGAATTAGAAAACAAAGAAAGATGAATAGTTGGTGATACGTGTGAATCTTGTGGTTTAAATAGAGGCTTCTCCCGTAAACTGTTGAAAAAAGCGACTCTAATGGCGAATGACTTTTATGAGGCAGACGAGTATTATGTAAGAATAAAACATGATATTTTAATGGAAGTCGTAACCCACTATGTATGTACATCTAGCATTGTGAATTAGTACTTTTTCACGCTGACAGTTATATAATTCAAGAGCGAATTAGACTTTCCTACACGAATAGTGAAACCAATAACGTTATGTGTTTTAGAAGTACAAAGGTCTTCATTATACTGCCAGATTTAGAAACAATATACCTTAAGAGATTGGTCAGAGATCTTGCAAAAAGGTAGATCGCAAATGGTTTTCGAAAACCCATAAATAGACGAAACAGGTTTTGAGACAAGGATAGTTGAATACTTTTCGGGGCTGAAGAATTTCGAAATAGATACGATTTTCTTTCGAGAGTTTCAGTTTTCATATGGCATTGACGAGGTGCATATACGGAAAGCCTTTAACGGGCTAGTTAATTTCTTTGATGATAGAGTGGAACGGGTAGACTTTAGATCATTCCTACCAATTTTCTGCAATAGTAACTTTCAATGGGTTTTAGGAAAGAGGTTGTATCTGATTCTGACGATTCTAAATGAGAAGTGTGTAAAATTGGTCAGAAAGACGATTTTCAAGAATGTTAACATATCAAGATTCTCAATTATCATGGGGAAAACATTCAGATGTATGAATGGTTCCATGACATTGCACAAAAAAAATCATAGCCTATTAGACAGGATCATATCGAATGCAAAAAAGAAAAAAACTCTAAGATTTTCATACAGCAGTTACTACAGGTATCATCGAGTTAGTTCATTATTTCCTAAAAATGGGCTTTGACATTGGTACGTTGGATTCAGAAATTGATTTTAGTTTGTCAAAAATCTGTCGAATGCTTGGATTGAACCCACTGTTATATGTTATAATGTATACCATTATCAATCATGAAGTTGATAAAACTTCGTTTAGGAAACATTCCATTTAAAGATGTTAAAGATAGCATTAATGAGATGCTCTTTTATGTAGCTTTTCGTCTAATTACGATACCTGAAAGTTTGAAAGAATCACCTGAGAAAAAAAATCCAAACAGAAGTCGATCCGATTCTCCAAGAAAAAGACTATATTTTATACTATGCTAGTTTAACAAGAGAACCTCACAGTCTATATGCATTTTTAGAGATCCAGTTAAGCCAGTCGTTCAGGAACTGGACGTGCGTTGATTTAGCATGTTGCCTTGGACACGAAGAGGTTGTATCTGCTCTCCTACACCATAGGTTTTCACTATCTAGAATGTCGAACAATCCAAAATTTGGATTTAAAATAAATGTAACAGGTAACATTTTATATTTTATTCAGTGCTAAATTTGGAAGGGTCAAAACAGTAGAGAAGTTACATGTACATAGAATACGTCGCGAATATAAATGGTGTTGGTGTGCTGGGATTTACACTCTTAATGTTTCCTGCCCCCGCTGGTCATTTGACGACCGTAAAGTTTCTGCTCCAAAAAGGAGCAAATATAAAGAAACAAAATGAAAAGAATGACATGGCTCTTATTTTAGCTGCCAAAAGAGGACATTTTGAAATAGTGAACGAAATTTTTCAATTCAACGCAGACATTTCCATAAGGGGTTTTCACAACACTACAGTGCTCCAAATTGTTTCCTGAAAGGGGCACATCAGTATATTTAATGCTTTGCTTTCCTACATACAGAATTTCCACGACAGTGACCGAAACCATCAAAATATTACACACTTGTCTGATGATCATCTGAATAATATAAAGGAATATATGCTGCCCGTGGTGGTCAAAGTGAAATCCTTGCCATAATTATGAAACAACGACAGACAAAAACTAACTTCACCTATCAAAATGAACTAAATGGAGCTCTGATTGAAGGATGTGCAAACGGACACAAATGCGTTGTGTCTTTGCTTCTATTTCACAAGGTTGATGTACACTATGTTCATGACGACAGAAGTTGTCTAGGAATCGCAAACGGATATGCTTCTATCGTGCAAATGCTACTGAAAACAAAGCCGACGCAAATCAGCGAGGTAAAATGTATGGGAATACGCCTTTAATCATATCGTCGCGCAACGGCCATAAAAATGTTGTCGCTATTTTACTGGAAAACGGGGCAGACATAAACGCAGTGTCGTACCTACTGGAGAATGATGACACCGTGTGACATGGCTGCATTGTTCCCGAAGACTCTTTACTTGCGGTGGACAACAGAAAGCCTTCTGTGAAGGCTACACCCTTAATAATCGCGTCGAACAAAGGACACGAAGACATTGTTAAACTCCTTCTTGAACAACCTACTTCAGACAAAAAGACTACGTGTAGTCTTGGTTTTACTGCTTTGATGCATGCTTGTTCCGAAGAACATATTAAAGTTGTTGAAGCCTTTTTGGATACACGTGTTGACGTAAATGCTACCGTTAGGGAAACAAATGTGACTGCATTTACTATGGCTTGCTCAAATCAACCAATACGTTCACTTCTTAGCAGTCACGGAGCTATCGACCATAAAACAAAGACCTGTGGGAAAGTTGTCCTTCCAGCAGAGTACTTCGACGGACATAATTACGTTTATTGATTCATTATTATATTATATTTATACGCCTTATATGAGGTATTTTTGCATTGCCTGTGCGTGATGATATTATTCTTTTTTTTAACCTGTGCCATTTAATTCAAACTGTACAGTTTCACCGGGCGATAAAAAAGTTGTTTCGCCTGTAACAATATGATAGTGAAAAATGTGTAAAAAATGAAAAGGTTTATAACAAATTGATGTAAAATAATTAGTAAAATGATTAGAGAAAAGAACGAGTAAAAATGACAGTAAAACTAAATAATATTATTTGGTTTTTAAGAAAAGAATTTCAATGTTTATTCACGAATTTCAGAATTCAGAAAGTCCATTCATACTTGATTGGTTCCCCACACTGTGTACAGCACCGTGCCAAAAGTGGGTTCAATTTTAATTTCTCCCATAGAATCTATACAAAATTACTTTAAGAAACTTTTGTGATGCCATGTCACAGATGATTCTTTTTCAAAGAACTTTTCACTTAAAGAAAGACAAATATCTAGAAAATAAATCTATTACATTTAAGTTCCCAAATGCATGCACTGCAATACCAGTGAATACGATACAAGAACAATAGCCAATTTACATACAAAAGCAAATAAATTGTTTACGTCAGTTTTTTTATCGAGTTCAAATAATTGTCATTTGAATAATCAACCCAAACAGACATATGTACTTTAATCTTCCCAAGATTTGTTTTTAAATGTAGTTTTATAGATTCCGCTGGAAATTTAAAGATAAAACTCGCTAATGAACTGAAGCAACGAACAAAAATACCATAAAAATTAATTTAATAACACATCCAATTCTCTCCACTGAATACCTCAACATAAACCATATAGACAAAAAGGGATATCAACTTACCTCGCAGTCAACTAAACATATTAAAGAATGGAAATACCACCTAAACTACCACATTAGAAGTAAGTCCAGTGGGGTTGATATTTGGAGTAGTAACGTCAAATAATAAAAAGGCAAGATTCGATGAAGTGCAATACTCAAAAAGGACTATTTTTTACGCAGGGGTGTAATTAGGGGTCGAATATCTCTATTTGTGAAAACAAGCTTCAAAGGATAGACAATAATTTGAAAACCGTGTCCTTTATCAATAAATCTATTAAGGGCAATTGATAAACCCATTAGATTTTGTTAAGACTATATTTCCGTGAAAAACTGAATGGGCAATACCATTTTTAAATAAGAACCTGCAAGTGCTAAAGTGCTATTATTTTTTTTTTTATCCAAGTGGTTTTGTAATGGTTTTTTTTTTAAGCTTGACCTTAACTTAATATATCAGCATGATTCTACATATGTCAGCTCACAATCCTCAGAATGGCATGTGGGGTTAGCAGACTTGCAATGCAGTACTGGTCACCGGAAGTGAAGTGTCTATAAATAGCATGGGAAATCCCAGTGTTTTCACAAGATAGGGGTATATTTAGAAATCATTATGGAGATTAGGCTTCACATCACAAGAAGCAAAATGCACCTATAAAATGTACAGAAATGTTTTTCCTTTCAGAAACTGTTCAAATTTTTAAAATAACATGAGAACTTTTTTCACAGCACTATGAGGAACAGGGGTTATTTCTGCGTAGGACTATTTTTGCGTACGTTCCAAATGCTCGTTGAGTTGAATTGGTGGTCTGTAACCTAAATTCAGGAATATCACAATTAGGACTGATAACATTAATTATTACACATCCCTGTGTAACTCCCATTTGACCTGCAATACTATACTGCTGTAAAACCTCTCATGATGTCAATTACTTTACTAAGAATTCAATACGAACTTATTATAATCCAAGTATATCAAATTTGAAAAAAATAAAATACTTCAGAGAGCACAGCTTTATATGATCATAGAGGTCAATCCCAGAGTAGTTGGAACAAATATGGACACAACATTCCAATTTCATACAGTTCTTAATTTCAGAACCCCTTTTGCTTTAATTTATGTATCATAAGGGCCATAATCCTTTTAATTCAGGTCTCACTAACCACTTTTAACGTTTCCATTACTTTACATGTTACAAAAGTAATTTTCAAAGTTTCACTGTGAATTCCAAGGACAAATGACATCTTAAAGTTGCATACCATTGCAAAGGTTGGAAACTAAGGCTTCCAAAATCATTATGCTAATGGTACGATGATTGTAGAAATTCTTCACAAAATTAATTTGAATAAATAATACTGAATATCCACATTTTTACCTTTTCTGCTTACTGACAACATGGAGGCAAATTACTCATACATCTAAACAATATTCATACACTTTTGTAGTTAATTATAAATATATGACTTTAAAGTACACATTCTCTGCGTTATTTTGACTAGTTTTAACCATAATACACACAAATAACACACTTACAATGCATATGTCTAAGTTCAGTGTGTTTTTGGTACTACATTTGACCTGGAAGTGGTTGGTGAGACCTCATCAAAATATACCTCCTGTAGTTTTGAACCTAGTATACACATTTAATCAAGTTTTGCCAAGAAACAAGAAATGAGTTGATTTTTGACTAATTTTCGCTCCAAAGTCCTTCATAGGATTTGTTCAATTTAATATAACCATTTTTACAGTTAGAAAAGATGCCGCCGTTTTCATTTTATCTTGGATACAAATTTTTCCTATCACCTGACAGTGACCTGATATTACTTACTATTTATTATAGTCTCTGCACCTGATCAATAACTAGAAGCTCTAGAGAGCCTGAATCGCTCACTTAGTCAAAAAGTCTTTTTAAAGCTGGACTCTTGACCTTACTGTACTATTGTCATCAGAATCATTTAATTGATACAGAGCATTTTAGTTATCCACCTGGTTTTCATATTATAAAATAAATCTCTCATAGTCATTTTTTGACTCTTCAATGGCAATGTTTCAAAAGATAAAAATTTTTTTTTAACTCCGACAGCTGCTGAAAAAAAATTATTATCACACTTGGGCAAAAAAATTTCTGACTCAAAATAAACATGCTGTCCCTTTATTAATATGTCCTTGGTTCTAATCCTGTTTTCACGCCAGGGACTTATTTTTCATATATTTAATAACCACACTTTCTAATTAATCAATTGCGATAAAATGAAGTTCAATTTAGTTTTAAATTGAAGCCTTTCAGTGATGATTGGATAGTTTGTATATGCACCATTATAAAATAATTATCAGTTTGGTACTTTGATAACCCTTTGATGCAAGAAGGAAACACAAAATAGGAGGTGCATAATGGCAACATGTGATAAAAAATTTGTGAAAGTTTTGTTAAATTCTATTCAGCTGTTTAAGAGGAGCTGTGGATTACAAGATGCCCCTTCCTTGACTGACCAATGACAAAGACCCTGTTCTGCATCAGGAAATCCCTCAAGTCATTCAAATGGCAAAACAAAATTAGAGGCAATGACAATAAAACATAGACAGCTTAGCAGCCATTCACATATACACAAAAAAAGTTAATTACCAAAAGTATGAGATACAATACTCAACAACTCAAACTGGCCTAACACTTCCTATAATATCCAATTAAGACTCTGTCTGGCATACATTGGTATGCTTTGCAGAAAATTAATATTATTTGACGCTATTTTTAGTTTCATCATGCTGTGATCTGTAATGCTCTTTAATTTTTTACAGAATCTCTATAAAATGTTGTAAAAAATGCCTATATTACAGCTGACTAATCTAAAAATCAAGTTGGATGACCTATGTGTTTTATATTAAAATTTTACAGTTTTTTTCATTCAGTCATTCTTCTTTTAGAAAAATTACAATAAAATGTTTAAAATATTATTAGGTATGATCTGTCATAGATCAACTTTAAGGTAATCTTAGTGTAAAATTATCAATGTGAAAACCATGCTCTGCTATTAACTTGTATCCGTAGTGTCCAATTCTTGTACCTTTGGTATATATCTATTTTTGTTTTCTTCTTAATTATAAAACATCTGTATTTTCTAGATATTGTGCAAGACCTTAGAGAATGTGTAATACAATGAAGTGCTGATGAAAAGTTTAAAATAATAATGTGAGAGGAGATTGTTTCAAATTTCATGAAAATTTAATCAAGTACCATATAAACCATATTAACTTAACTTTCACCTCAATTCAACAACTAATAATCAGTTATTCCCGAATAAAAAATCTTATTTTTTGTTGGATATACTTTTTTCTCTTGAATTTATTGAGTTTCCTTTTCTATACCCTGAAGTAAACACTGACCTTTATCTGAGTGTTTCTGTTATGACTGGTGTTTGTAGTGTTCAAATTGGTTCCAAGCATGTGAATACCTGGCATGTTTTAAGGTAGCTGATATAATACAATATTTCATTAAAAATATTCAAATAAAGAAATGTGTTAATTTATTATTCATAGTTAACATGTAAAAGCAATCTAATGAAAATCAATGATGAGCTACACTATCCTACACTGTCCAACACTATCCTACACTGTCTAACACTATCCTACACTGTCCAACACTATCCTACACTCTCTTCACATCTGATTCAACTCATGTTTCAATATGTCTAACATATGTTTACTATTTACAAGCATACTTTACTCTAATCAAAACAGGCTTTAGAAGCTACCATGGCTGAATACCCAGGCATGAGTGGGCACCCTTGGCCACTAAAGAGTTGGTTCAAATGTGTAAGAGAATTGTATACCGGTAGTGTAATATCATCACAACCAACAGCTGATTTTAATCAAATTGGTGAATTGTTTTCATTATAATTTAATCCAACCAGTCAACAAGCAATCACAATTTTATCATTTAAAACATATCCCACTGAAACTTTTAAAATATATCTAATAATGCACCACAACATACATGTACATATATGATGCCTAACCTTTCAATAAATTTCATTAAAATCTGTTGAGTAATTTAGGAGTAAGAGTAGTTGCACTAACATGATATGTGGACACATCAACCTAAAGACAGACAAGGTGATTCCTAAATATTCTCAAAACTTTGTTTGCAAATAATTTAAGTTTACAATAATACAATAAATGAAATTCATCTTCGTCGTTTTGGTTTTGGCCTAGACCCTTTCACCGGTAATGAATGTTTTGTAGGTCTCCCAGCATTGCCACTGTTGTGTCTCTTTTTCACAGATACTTGTTGGTCTATTAGATTTGCTAAGTGTCCTTCTTTGGCTAACATGGATAAGAATGTACAGATAAACTCATCATAATTATGGGTTCTTCTACAGTCATCAATCTGGAGAGAGAAATACATATTGTTGTTAATCATGAAACTGATACATTGGTCTAGAGATGATGAAAAAAATTAATCAGCCATATCCAATTCTTGGATTTTTCTGTACAAACATATTTGGGAAGTTCCAAAAGCTTACCAGTTATTCCATAGACTAGAAAACACAATGTATTTGTTGCAAATACAAATGTAACAATATAGGCTTATACAAATATACAATTTAACAAGAGGCTCTGAGGAGCTTGCATCACTCAGTTGGTTAAATTTTGTCTTTCAATGGCAATAAATTTAACAAGAAGTTGTCTAACAATTCTGACCCAAGAAGACTTCGGTAGGACTTCTCATAAGGACCATTACATGGCTTAACAGATCAAAATGAAAATCTGACCACGGATACCATGTAGATTTCATAATGCTGAACACTGTTACCCCATGTCAGAATTTGGCTAAACCTAATGGTTTTGGAGATATATGTGAAAAACTATAGTCTGACCCCCTATGTTCTATTTTTAGTAACAGCAGCCATGTTTTTAGACAGATCAAAAATCTAAGCACAATTTTAGTGCAAGATACCCCAAGAAACATTCATACCAAGTTTGTTCCAATTGGTCAAGTAGTGTCAGAGGAGAAGATTTTTGAAGAAATAACATTAAAAATAGCAAAACAACGTCAAAAAGGGAAATAACTCCTCAATGTTTAGATAGATTAAAGTGAAATAAGACCACAGATAGATCTCATCATTCTAAACACTTTTACCCCGTTAGAATTTGGCTAAACCTAATGATTTTAAAGATATATGTGAAAAGCTAGTGTCTGACCCCTATGTTCTATTTTTAATAATGGCAGCCATTTTTTTGACAGATCAAAAATCTAAACAAATTTTGTGCAAGATACCCCATGGAACATATGTGCAAAAATTCATATAATTCTGCTCAGTAGTTTTAGAGGAGAAGATTTTTGAAAAATTGTTAACAGACAACAATGATGATGAACGATGGACAACAGACGCCAAGTGATGGCAATAGCTCACAGGTAAGCTAAAAAAGTTAAACAGTGCCATGATAACCTGAAGTAATATTTGCTGCATAAATGTTTACTGGTAAATAATAATAGGATAATTAATTGGAAAGAGTGAATAAGCAGAATATGTTCATGAGTGCCGAAGAATGGCTAAATTTAACGAGTGGGCGGAACTTGTTCTGCGCATGAATTAAATTTTAATGCATTCTTGGCACGAGTGATCATATTTTGGTTATTCACGATAACCAAGTGATTATCCTATTTATTATATAGATTTCATCCTTTATTCCTTGTTATTTGCAACACAAGTTTAAAATTTTGTGAACAGCGGATTGATATTTGTGTTCTGATGTTTTGGCGGGAGAAAATGCAACAGTGAAATTACCAAATTTATTTCACAGTGTGATTTATGGAAAAAAATTATCATTAATCACTGCTATCTATATAATCAATTATTTTGATGTTGATTTACATTTTTTCTTTGTGGAAAATAATTAAGTTGTAACAGAAACAACCACAGCTAAGCCTTACCCTATATTTTTTCCTCTTTTCCAATTCATCCTTTAAATTAATTTCACATAATTTGATTTCATTTTCTACATTCTTAAGTAGGGCTAGGAGATCCTGCAAAAAAAAAAAAAATACATATTTGTATACTAAGTTTATTTAATGTCATATGCCTTGTCCAAAGCCATTAAGGATAGAGACAGTATTGCTGAAGTTCACAGCTCTACATGACTTAGATGTATATAGTATATACAAAATAAATTCTTCACTGACTTTTCTTAAAAATGCTGTATAGAAAAAAATTTGACTGGTAATTTAATGTAAATTAGGAAATTTGTGAATTAGATTGTTTCACTTATACCATTAACCAGGTTGCAATTCTCACTTTTGCAAATAAAATCTAGCCTTTGTTTCCTATAAGAAAAAAATCTTCCCCTAATTTCCTTATTTACAGTAGTAAAGATTTTGATATATTTGTTGTATATTATCATA
Source organism: Perna viridis (assembly GCA_037379345.1). Taxonomy (NCBI): domain Eukaryota; kingdom Metazoa; phylum Mollusca; class Bivalvia; order Mytilida; family Mytilidae; genus Perna; species Perna viridis. The sequence goes on from CM074511.1 coordinate 11,308,065, forward strand.
TGAAAACCAAATTTAAAGCTGTAAATATAAGCTTCACCATGAAATACCAAATTCTTTAAAGTCTTTTCCTAGCATGATTATATTTTAAGGTGGCAGACCTAGGGTAAGGGACACAACTCTTACAAATCATTCAAACGTGTATTCACCATTTTACATAAATCTCATGTAGGTATCAAAGTAACTTGGACTGATTTCATTCTGAATCAAAGGAAAGCTTGAAAGGCTTTGGTGAAATTGATTATGATACAATATTTCACTGATTTCAAGGGTTATATCCCTTACCCTAGGTCTACCTCCTTAAGATTCAAACAAAACAAACCAAATAAACACTCTATATTAAAAAGCTGTTAAGAAAAAGCTAAAAGGACAATGGTGCAGGAGAAATAATAGACAGGGACAAGTTATAAGCCCAGATACTCTGCAAATCATTTTAATGGTTTCACTGATTGTAATGTAAATTCATAAACAGATAATTTACAGATTACAACACACATTTGACCAATATTTACACTAGATTAACCTTAAAGGTATACTTAACCTATAACAAAGAAGATGGCTTACAAACCTTGGGAGTAAATGCTTGGTGATTATTGAACCTCCTTTTATGTTTATGATGATGACTAGAGTCTGATCTTCTGTCAGGTAAACTATCTCTCTTTACATCTGGAAATCATTTAAGATATTAATCTACAAACATTAACAGTCAATGGAGAAACTAACCTTTTGTCATAATTAAGAAGTAAGTTAAAAGTCTCTGAGAATGTAAGACAGAGAATCACAGACATCCAAGAGTAAGATTCCAAGTTCTCTAATGAGTCACCAACAAAGTTATTACCATTAAATTCATCTATTGCTATAACATGTGACCTTACTTTCTGTCTTTTTCTTAGTACCAGTAAAAGTGAACAAATTGTGTAAATGCATACTGTTTCAAAAGGTCAAATTCCTCTAGATTTGTGGCATAAATAACATACCTTCACCATTACTACATTGTGGACTATTTTGACAGGAGTTGGTATTAGGTGAACTAAAACAGCTACCTCCTTCTGAGGCTGTATCAGTACTCTCACTACTGGGTCCTGATGGACCACCAAACTTTGTTTCTATAGTCAGTGGTTTTGTTACATCTGTAGATGCCACTGATCTTGGTATGGTTACACCTTTACCTATATCACCATTATCCACAGAAATTTGAATTTTTACATTTTTATCATTATTACTAGTCACTTGTATTCCTTCCAGAGATTCTTTGTTGCTAAGAATGACAGGTTGTTCTTCCATTGGTTGAGAAGCAGAAGACGTTTCCGGTTCACTGACTACAGTTTTAATTTCTGTCGTAATGTCCATTTTACCATCAGTTGCTAAATCTGATTTGTCTATTTCAATATTCTCAATAGTTGCTGTCAACTTTTCACTTTGTTTTTGTTCAGATTCGGTTTCCATTGAATCAACATCTATAATAATATCTTCACTATTTTCTGAAATATTCACTACCTTACTAACTTCCTCTTTGTCTGATTGTTTTTCCTCAGTCATATTTTGTTCTGTTGATTTTTCACTATCTACATTTTGAGATTCTGTGTGATCATTAGCACAATTGTCATTTTCACTGACAGATGATGCTTTCTCGTCTGTTACATCTTTCAATGAATCACTATCAGTGCTGTCTTGTTTAATAACAGATTTCTCAGTGGCTGTTTCTGCAGCCTTTGCTATCATTTCTTCCTCCATTTTTTCATGCTGTTTGACAGCAGCTAGGTATTTATCTTTATCTGATGAAGTTAAGCCAGGGTTAGTTACTTTTACCATCTAAAATGGCAAATTTATAAATCAGAAAACATTACACATATTTTTAATGTAACCAAACTATAAAATGTTTTCTCTCATGCATAGTAACGGTATATCCCAACTTCCAAAAGAAATTCTGTCTAAACCAAACCCTAAGTAAAATTGCAAAAAAAAAATGAAAACATCTGCCAAATTTGTCCATTCATGTACAAAAAGATGTTGTAAAAAGATATATTTCATAAGCATCAATTTACAAAACTATATAAAAATAATTCAATATTTTTTTCATTTATATAAGAAATTTTTCTTCTGAATTTTTCCTAAGCTGTTGTGGAAATTAAATTACTCCATTGTACTGTGAAAGTAGTTTTATTCATAGGTATCTATTTCATTACAGGTAGTAATCAAAATTTCATCATTTCAAGGATTTCTTAATAACATCTGTATTTTGAATGGAAATTCCACTTTTTTCTGAAATCTTGGTTTTAAAAGAAACCACAAAAATTTTCACAGTATATCAAATGTAAGAATGAAAAAAAGTGTAAAATTTAAGAAGTTTTATAATGACACTAAGAAAAGACATGAATGAAATAAACTATTTATTTTAACTCTCAAAAATCAAAATACAAAGACCAAAGAAACAAACATATAAAGCACAAAAAAAATATTTTTTTCTGGATATAGAAAAACCCACATATGAAATAATAAGTACATAACACAACATCAAAGTTGTCTCCTAGGATGTGAAACTATACCTTGGCATCCAGCAGCTTAAAAAAGCAAAATAAATATAGTAAACACTAATAATACAATATACAGAATAGAGGAATAAACTAATGATTTTTTAATTCAGTTTTCTAACAATCAATGACATAAATAAACTAGGAAACAAGGAAATGTGTTAACATAGGACTGAATCACTATCATGTTAAATGATGATATAAAAGAAAGACTTAAAACAAACCTAAACTTGAAATGATAATAAGTGAAAAGATAGACACACATCCAGATCAAAGAATTAAAAAAAAATAAAAAAATATTAACTGCTTTGGATATTAGTAATACATTGGCACATTTGTTATATTTTACCAGATCCTTTTTTTCCACTTTAGTGTATGATGAAACATCAATTAAGATAGCATTAAATACAAAAAAAGAAATCATAATAGTTTAACCAAAATTCATGCATGTTAAATCTAGTACAGAATAAAGACTCTGGAATATTATATCACAGAAAAAAGGGATTGTGAAATAAACAACAAAACAAAATCTTGCAGCATACCTGCTGTAGTGTTTCTAAAACTATCTGTCGGTTTGTTTTTAGTGTGGCCAGTTTATGTTCATACAGTTGACATTTATCAGGTACCACTGCCATGAGGTTAAATCTGATATCATTGTTAGGTTCACTGGAGAGAAAGGATAACAATACTCAATAAGTCTGTAATTATTATGACCAATGTATTATAATGCATCCATCTAATAAAATATTTTTGGAAATAAATAGATATGAGATATGCGGTGTAGTATTACATCCTGATGGTTAAAGAATGATTTAAGTTTAAATGCAGCCTAGAAAAAAAAATGTTTGCATAATTGCCTGACACAGGATCAAAAGGATAAAATAACATGTTGGTTTAATTTCTTACTTTTGCCTATGATACAATCAAGTTAAAGATCCTTACAATAATAGAACCATTTGAGTCATAACAGCAAAAAAACTGAAAATCAATTCACAGGCCTTTGCCTATTTTTTTCATATATCAGCCCACACAACATTAAGTCAATATCATACCCTCCAGCTGCCATTCCTAATCTTTCTGTAATGACACGTCTAAACTTCTCTGTCCAATACTCATCTCTTTCCCAAGGACCTTAAAAATCATCACAAAGATGTATTGAAATGGGTTTTGCTACCCAAGAGATTATTCTAATGAGTGTCGTTTTGTACACCCAGTTGAAATCTTTTCTTAGATATTCAATTCACATTTCAAATCATTATCATGAAAGGTTGCTAAGTTTTACATGACAAACATTTATGAAACCCTAAATACTGTAAGCATTAACAATACAAATGTTACAGAAAACAATATGAAGATGTGTCACTATGCTTAAAAGTGTGTACTCAGTACAACCCAACTAGGTGGATCTATATACTAAAGGACTACTATGAAAACCTTAAACGGTAAAAACGAGGAAATTGCAAACAGATTATTTCTGTGACAGAGCTTAAAAGCTCACATATGGTAAAATCAATCAAGACAAAGCTATAAACCTTATTTAAAAGACGAAGCTATAAACCTTATTTAAAAGACAAAGCTATAAACCTTATTTAAAAGACGAAGCTATAAACCTTATTTAAAAGACGAAGCTATAAACCTTATTTAAAAAAAAACTTGGATGAAGGATTGTCAAGATTTATGCAACAGAAAATTATGTGATGGATATATGTACATTAAGTATGGACAGCATCAAAACTTTAAAATGTTTCCAACCTCTAAAACAGGGGAATAAAGTGGTTACAATAAAATGATGAGCACAGCATGATGTAAAGGAATTACATTTGGACTATATTTTTTGTGTAGAGTTCAGAAATAGTAGGGAAATCAGACCTGAAATAAAAAAGGTGATTTTTAGTGTGGCCTGCTAGAATCTTCGTTTTCTTGATTACTCTCTTTAGAACACTTATACATGTATTACCATACATAAATTTTATTATGAACATTGAATGTAGCTTCTTAAATTCTTTAAAAAAAAAACCCTGGCTGACATTGATAAATAAATTTTTGAAAATAAATTTATCATACCATGATCTATTGGATAAGGCTTGAGACCATCTAACTCAAACAAATGGTTATTAATTGGAACATAACTGACAAAGTGGAAGGCCTCCATGGTCTTTGTAGTGGCTATTCCTTGTTGTTTCTCTGGTAAATGTTTTGGTTCAGATCTGTAATGAAGAAAATGGTTGTAAAATATAAACCAGATATTCATTCTGAATCTGGAACTGTCATGTGTCAACTTTATGTCAGTATTTTAAGTACATGTGTATCACACGACAGGTATGTTATGGTAACTAACAAGATGTGGTGTAAATAAAGTACATGGTGTACATCTTCATGATAAATCTGATTCTTTTCTAACAGCAAATACTTAAATACTTTGTCTGCTTTGGGCAGACATTTTCATCCTGGTGGGGTTGTTGTGTCTTTGACATATTCACCATACCTACTCTCCTTATACTACTTAATTGACAACACACATATATCTAAAAAAAGAACTCATTTTTTCCAATATAATAATCTGGAGTTTGACTAACAATCTAATGCTCTTTAGCTATTTGTTTGAAATTAAGTCACATTTAACTTCAACTATTAAGCTTTAACAAACTACTTTTTTTCAGCTTTCGTCTTTTCTCTTATCTGGGTTTTAACAGAAAAAAAGGGACAAAACATATGTCACATATACCAACAAAATATAAATTGTCCATGTTAAACTGCAATCAGTGTTCTTGTACTATGTTCAAATGGCATCCTTTAAAATTGTATCATTTTACTGCATTAAGTTAATTTAACTTGCCTAGCATGACTATTGTGTGCTTCAGCTAACTCAGGCATGTTACCAATAGCAAAACCTTTGGCCTGTAAAGAAAAAAAAGATAAAAAGATCTGCATTAAGTTAACATTACATTAAACAGATACTGACTTTCTTGATGTACCCATGCAATACTTCTAATAATGACTTAAAATCATCTGTTTTGGAAAATTAATTCTAATGGTTAGTAACGTAAGTGTATTAAACACAGGTACCAAAACAGGCATATCAGGTTTTTGGTTCAAGTCTGACCCTGAAATATTTTTATTTTTTGAATTTTTTGGTAGAAATGTAATTATCAAAAAGGCATTTCTTACTTCGATAATCAATTTGTCATACTTTATCACAGGAAAGTTCATATTATTAAAAGTTGTTACACCTATTTTTCAGGTGTTTCCCAATAAACCAAATATATCATCAATTTGTGACGTATTTAAATGACAGAATGTTTGATAAATAAATTGAATATTTTATTGTTTGAATATAATTTCCAGTCAGGAGAGGTATTCATTGAAAGATTGTGTTATAGCATTGCTACATGCACAAATTTGCCAGGCCTAGCAATATTTCCTCCACCACTGGAAAAAAAAGCATTTATACAAATCTAAGTTACATAATTTATAATCAAACTGGTTAAATCAAAATAGTTATGTATGCACATCTACACTTCATAACAATACATTCTACCACATATTGAAGCTATCCGACAAGCAATTAGTAGGTTGTCTATTTATTCAGACAAGGTCTTATCAACAATTTTAATTTAATTAATGGGTATAAAATTGCTTGCTTGGACAGGAATGTCCAAGTGTAAAAAATTTCTTGCCAATTTAAATATACAATACTTAGGCACCAAAAAAAAATTACAAACAGGTAATTTTTGTCACCAGAAAAAATAAAAGATTGCAAATTGTTGGTGCGTCATGCATGAAGCTCATACTGAAAGAGATATCTCATGTGTTAATTTCTTGTCATGACACAGACATAAGAATAATTTGTTTTTCCTGACTCCACTTTCAGAAAATTGGCAGTAAATTTTTTTGGCACCAAAAAACTTTCCTGTTCATACCAGTCCTTGAACTGGCAATAATAGTGACATATATTTTGTGTATACATAAGTTTGACAATGTGTATGAAGTTAATACTGCAACCTATCACATGATAATCTTTACATAAAAAAATACTTTGATGAAAGGAAGTAAATTAAAAATCAGAGCTATTAAAAAATAAAATGTGACAGTTCATAAATAAATGTGCTTGGCACGACACAGCTTGATATGACCTAGCAGGTTGAACCTTGAAAAGGTGGGGCAAATTTGGACACATCATTCAAACCTAATAGTTATCATCCAGAAATCAGAAGAAAAAAATAGTACTTGTTTCAGGCCATTTTTATGGTCCCTTATTCTTACTTATCTAAAGTCACAACTCTCAAAATCAATCCAAGACTTCTTTCATTGGTATGGCACTTGTGGTACTATAATGTTCCACAATATTATAGGTCAGACTGGGATTGATTTTAGAGGTTATGACTTTTTAGGAATTAGGGGCCAAAAAGGGGACAGAAATAAGCATTTCCCTGATGTTCAAGTCATAACCTCTAAAATCAATCCCAGTCTGACCTAGAATATTGTGGAACAATAGACATTCAGATGCTTTTACTGGAGTTGTATACAGTACTAGAATTTTACTCCAAATTCCTTGTATTTGTAATTAATTCTAAAACACAAGGGACCACAAGCCCCAAAATCAATAACAATCTTCGTTTAGTGGTTTTGAACCTTCTAGTTTTTGCATGAAAACCAAATGTCTAAGAGGATGATAACAACAGTGCCATACCATTATATGGCTGTAATTCTTTTGCAGTCTTGAAAAACTTTGATAAATACAAACCTCAGAATTCATGCCTCTAGTAAAGATTTTCAACTTAGACAGGGTATCTCCAAGCTTTACTTTATCACAGTTAAGCAAAACACTCAGTAAAGCATGTGTAGCACAGGAGTTTGGTACAACCTTAAATGAGATAGAGAAGAACATACATTGTTGCAACCAAAAAAAAATTTGAAAGATGAGTCAATTTTTTATCCTTAAACATGTTTCTACCCATTAAAACTATATTTAATAGTTTCAGAAGGATCATTATTATTCCATTTCCTCATTATAATACCAGCTTTTCAAACAATGAACATTGAGTAAAGCTAGTCACAGATGAGGTATCGAAGGCACTGTAGGAAGCATCCACATTGTTGAATAAATCATGAGAAGCAACTTTGATATTACTATAATCCTTTCATCAGGTTCATCAGGTCCCGAGATCGGTTGATTTGTAACTATGCTTCATCGTGTCTAAGATCCATATCGATAAGGTTTTCTCTTCTAATGCCTACTTCCGCCCTATAGAAACTCGGCACAAATTTTACCAGATAGTTTTTCCAGTGAGCGTTCAGGGAACTTTTAAAACTATTTACAGTTTTGGATTTTATAACATTGTCTGGTAATCCGTTCCAATTATCAACCACTCTTTGTGAGAAGCTTGCCTTCCTTTTATTTGTTCGACAGTGTTGCTTATATATTTTTTGCTGGTGACCTTTGGTGTTTGATACATGCATTGGAAATAGGTTTTCGCATTCAACTTTGTCAATGTTATTGAGGATCTTATATGTTTCTACCAGGTCTGATCTCTCCCTTCTATACTGTAGTGTTGGTATTCCTAGATACACCAGTCTCTCCCCATAACTTAGATGTTGGATGCTTTAGAGTAGTCTTGTAGCACTTCTCTGTACGTTTTCTAATTGTTCTGCTTCTTTTTTTGTTTATGACCTACCATACGGAGCTCCCATACTCTATACAGGAACATACTATGCTCTTGTATAGCACAAGAAACATATTTTTATCTATATACTTGAATGTTCTGTTGATCATTCCTAATTTTTGGTTGGCTTTTTTAACTTGTATGTTAATATGATCCTGGAAATTTAATTTGCTGTCTATAGTTATGAAAAGGTCTTTTTCTTGTGTAGTAGTTTCAATTATTTCTTGGTTCATGGTGTATTGTGCTCCGTTATCTTGACCTAGGAGGAGACGTTTACATTTTGATTTGTTAAATTTGAGAAGCCATTTATCTGGCCAGTCTATTAGGCTATCAATATCCCTATGCAAGTTGTTCTGATTGTCGTTTGTAATGCCTTCTAAGTAAATTTTTGCATCATCCGCAAATAGTTTTGCCATATTTTCGATTGCATCTGGGAGGCCATTAATGTAGATTGTAAACAGGATAGGACCCAACATACTCCCCTGTGGAATGCCACTTGTGACCCGAGTCCATTCTGAGTGTTCATCATTGAGTACGACCCATTGTTTTCCATCATACAGAAAATTTTCTATCCATTTCAATAGTTTCCCAGAAACACTATAACTCTTGAATTTGTGAATAAGACGCTGGTGCAGAACTGTATCAAAAGCCCTCTCAAAATCGAGGTATATACAATCTATAGCATTTTTTTTTATCTAGCTCTCCTTTCCATTTTTCCACATTTTCTATAAGTTGGGTGACACAGGATTGAAAAAATATTTAAAGAAAAAAAAATAAAGAGAGGTAAAATCTGTAATCACTTGAGATTAACAATTTAATGATTACAAAATATTAACCACAAAGTTATTAATTCTTAATATGCATAAGTAACTAAATTATGAATATGATGCAATTAGCTAATCTTTTTAAGTCATGCTACACATTTGAAATCACATCCACATAAAAGAATGCTAGAAAATGTATACATATACAGGTACCTGTTGTGCAAAGAATAAATTGTTGACTTGTTCCTCATTTGTAAGGAAAGTTTCCTCTTCTGTAATTGTTTTCCTTCTACTTCTTCTTTCTTCAATCCACCGGAATAAAAATATAAATCCATAGCATGGGCTGCAAAAAATGTGACAAAATAACTTTTATTGGAAATACACAATTCTACAGAGGACTAGGATTACTGATTAACAAACTGGCTTTCACTCCTGAAAATGATTTGAGCCATTAAATATGGTCTTTGTACATTGTACTTTAGTCATTACTACTATGCTTTTAAAGAAATAAAAATTAAAAATATGAAATAGTTGATTAAAATTTTAACATTTTACATGTGTTGCAAGCTATATACATGTCATTAGTATTTGCAGTAACCAATAAGAATCAAATCAATACAGTCGGTCTTTTTCATGTTCACTCTAAAAACTTTAGAACCTAAGTTATCTTCCAGAGATGTACATTAATGGTTTTGAAAAAAAAATCATTTCACTGAGAATTAGTTTCACAAACTTCTTGTCGGACTGATGTTAATGTTTTGTGAACCTTTTCCTATTGGGCAAGTTGATGAAAATTCAAAGTGCCCAAATTGAAAAAAATAGTTGAAAATTAAATCAATGCAAGTAAAAAAAACATCAATTAAGGTCTTTTCAACAGGTACCTTGTATGATTAACTTTTACTTGCCAAATTGTAATTTTTACTCGTCACAGGGGCAACATTTAATGTTAGTTAGACCTTAGGTAAAAAATACCAACAATACAAAACATACCCGTCAATGGCTTTCTGTAGATCATAAATTTCTTCCACTTGAACACCTTTCACTCCTGAAACATCAATATTACTCGAGCTTAATCATATACTTTCATTACAAATTATTACTTTGTTATTAAGATGACTGACCCAAACCACCACTAAAGAAATCAAAGTAAAAAAATAATGACTTCAAGCAAGATTATATAGATCCAATTTGGATTCATGAGACCTTAACCAAGTCAGTGTTACTGTTATATTGATCACTTAAAAAACAATTACTAGTTTTGTTTACTCACCAAAGTCTTCTAAAAGCAATGTAAAAAGTCCTGAAACAAAAAAAAAATTGTAGAGTAAAAACAAACTTAAAAATATTTCTTCACTAAAAGTTCATAATATCTCATATAATACTCTGTCCCCACTATATTGTAGGCCCAACTGAATTGCTAGAACAAGAAAAATGTATATACAATTTTATATATGTTTGTTTGTGTGCGTGTGCACACATGTAGTTTGCTTCAACATAACACATTGTAAAAATAGCTGATTTGAATGTCTTATTATAGTACATTGTATATGCATTCTATGGCAATAGAGTATTTACATCACAATGTCATACTTCAAAATTCTGAAACTATTTAGTGTCTGATTATAATTGATTATTAATGGTTAATTCCCTTTCCAATTTTTCTGATAATCAATTATAAAACAGTTCTGATTGCACTTCACTATGGTGCACAGTTTTCAGTTTTGGATGTGCTCAAAGTCTCAAACTAGGGGCCAAGTGTAAAGTTTGAAACCATAATTTCATGCAATTTCCAAAGCACTGGAAAATAAATGGTGAACTGGAAATGTTCATGTGGTTACGACTAACTTCAATTTTTTTTCTACAGTTATGAAAGTAAAATTACTATCAAATGAAATGAAGATGAAATATGTAAAGTTCTAAAGATCTACTGAATACATGTAGTTGAAATGTCTCCATACAAATTGCCATAGCAAACATTTGTTATAGAAATAATTTTAAAGAATTTTTCCATACATTGATACAATGGGAGCATAATTTAAAGCATGTTAAGTTACCTCACCTTTTGGCAAGGAGAGGGAGAAGTTGCTTGTACTGATCTATAAAGAACATTGCCATTATTGGCCATTTTTTTCAAATTTCTCTGTTAAAAATAGGTTAATTTTGCTATGAATGTTTGTAAAAACCATTGGATGGATTTTGATTAGTGATGTACCAAATCAAAGATAAAAAATTGAAGAATGTAACACATATTTCTTAATTATTGGGAATATGAGGAATGTAAATATTTTCCAGTTCAAAATAAGGTGTTTTCAGACAAATAACCAAATAAAATCACTTTTTTAAAAAGTTCATAAAGAATGATTTGTCATTGAGTGTTTGTGAAAACTTCGTATCTATTAAAATGAAATTTAAATACCAAATGAAAGAGAAAAATCTGCTGAAAGACAATGACTATTTTTTATTAAATGTGCCTCGAATAACAAAATAATGACTAAATTAATGTACCTATGTCCTGAGAAAGAAATATCAAAATTTTCATTTTCAAAAATTACATTCCAGTAAGCTGTTAATCATCATGTCTTTCTGTTCATTTAACCATATGAATTTACTACCAATTAAATGATTAAAGAAACCTCTTTATAATGATACAATTTTTATTGCATAATAATGAGTTTGAAATGCTTAATTCTTTATTACCTTAAACTATACAGTTCATCGGTATAAACAGTACAAACTATAATGCAGTATTACTGCAGTAAGATACAATTTGAAATATAAATCATGATGTCTGATTGATTTACAATATATTTCTAATATGGAATGCCTGACATAAATACTTTTTGAAGTTATACAGATTAAGAATTAGAATTTGACCAAAGTCATTAATGTTCCCTTGGTCAATTTTTGATAACTAATACATGTAAGTATTATTGATTTTTACAGGTAAATTTTGACATTTTTATTATATTTTAGTTTTTTGAGAACTGTTACACATCTTTCCTTTAGTATTTTCATCATAAATTTGTCATCATATATTTAATTTTACAACCTATATAACTAAAATCCTGAATAACTTCTCTTTCTCCAGTATGCATTAGACAAATGTCAATCTCATTGTTTTAAATCTAGGCCGTGGCTATTTTGCCGGATCCGGTAAGATAGCTTATTTCATATCATTTAGCTATTTTGCCGGGTCCGACAAAATAGCTTATACATGTATAATGTTATTTGGCTATTTTGCTGTCAATATTTAACAAAAATACAAAACTTCATACATAACAAACTTTAAAAACAAAAAAGTTGTTACAAAACTGGAGATGTGATGTAGAATGAATTTTTATAAAAATTCATTAAATTTTGAATGAAAAGTATTAAAAAAATTACACGTAAATTGAAGTATAACAGGAATTCTAATCATTAAAAATTTTCTGTCATAAAATTGGTTAAATAAGTTGAAATTTTGCATAAAAATTTCTAAAATTTTTACACATAAATTAAAGTAAAATAGAAATTGTAATATTTAAAAATTGACACAGATTTTTTTACATAAAAATATAAATTTTTAATAAGTTGAAATTAAGATTGAATGATTGATTGTTGGGATTTAACGCTTGGACAGCAATATTTCAGCTATAGCCAGGCATTGAACATAAAATGGATCATAAAATGAACATGAAATGATAATGAAATGAAAAAGGGATGGGACACAAGGATAATGTGGTCGACAAATTTTGATTGTCACTAGAAATAAGGAGAAATAGGTAGGGTCGGACAATTTAGCTTCCTATGGTCAGCTACCATATTATGGCTTGACAACCCCAAGCATGTAACTCACCAGGGTACCCCATTCCACCATGGGGATGTCAAGGTTAGGAATAAAAATGGATAAAATTTTACACAAAAATTAAAATACAATAAGCATTCAAAATGTTCAAATTCAATACAGATACCTTTATATCAAAAATAGAACTTCAGGTAAAAATGTTATAGTTAACATTACACATAGCTTAAAAGAATACTTCATTTGCATTTGATACAGAACCAGTATAATGTGCTTTGGGCGTTTGCTTAATACATGTAGGTGTACAAGAATGCACTTTATGCTCTTTTCTAGATCTGGGTATTTTCGTCGCAAGTTTAATTTACATATTTATATTGTTTACATAGGATGATCCAATTTCTGCTTTAAAATGTTATATTTCTTTTAATGATTTAAAGAAATTGAAATGTACTCAATATACCTTAAATATAAAGTCAGTAAGAAGCTTGTATATACAATCTTAAGCAATATACAATATATTAACAGCATATCGTCATTAATCAATATTTTGATGAGGTTCGTCAAAATAGCCACTGCCTTAAATTTAACCAGTAAAAAGACCTGGATGCACAATTATTTTTGTACATTATATAGATTTTGTTAGTGGTGAACAATCTCTGTAATACAAAGGCCCGGGCTAGGGCTACCAGCTAGAAATTACTAGGGTTAAAAATTCTGCATCAGAAAAATAAGTTTAATGCAATGAAATATTGGCACACTTTTTCAATTTCAAAAGTGCCAAAGTTTGTAACATGTTCTTCTTATGTGTTACATAGGTCACATATTAAACGCATATACAACGGCGGGGAAACACGTCCAAATACATTCGATACATAGCAACATGCCTACATTTTAATAAAAAAAACATCATATTGTATTGGCTTACATCGATTTCCATGCGATAAAGAAAACGCAGAACCCAAATCTTACCAGGATCACTCTCAAGTTCAAGCCATCCTTTGTTCATTTTCTTATTATTTGAAAGATTTATCAAATTATTTGAAAATCATAAATTTATCGACCAACAAGTGCTTTTTATACTCTTTCTATCTCCGAAAGAAGAACAGGGGGACCAGTTCTTGGCTATTTCCTTTAAATTTACTCTTTTAATTTTTCAATAAAAACGCAAATACTTGGGAGACAAGTTTTCCATACTGCAATATTTTCCAATTTTTGGACAAACGATAAAAACTAGCCATAATAATTATGATATCAACGCTTGAAATAGTTACAAAACGTAAATAACTGCTCCTAAGAAGTGTACAGCTTATTCGGAACAAGGGTCTCATTAATTAGAGACAAGGGGCGATAAAAGCGAAAAGAAGCGTCAAGAAGCGATGAAAAGAAAAAAAATAGCGACAAGAAGCAGTAAAATGGTGTCAAGATTTTTTTTATTGATGGTGAAATAAAAAAGAACGTAAAGATATTTTTATATAGTGACAAGAAAACTTATGCTCAAGATGTCGAAAAAGTAATGTATTTTTAAACAAGGAATATAAATATTTTTTAAAATGTTATAATGAAAAAATAATAGATTGAATATAAATATTTTTATAGTTACTAGATGATCTTCTTTACTCAAAGAAAAATGAAAAATGGAATAAAATATTATCAAATTTATAAAGTTGCAAGAAAAAAATTCGAGAGTTATTAATGATCAATGGTGAAATAGTTATAATCTAGAAAAATGATAAGAAATTATTTGTTTTGAATTAACAAATGAATAGTTGAAAATATAGGTATTTTACTATTAGGAATTAATACATTTGGTTAAGAGCACGTGTTTCGACTATTGGCGTCTCACCAGTAACACTTTATGCCAAACTATATTATATTTATGCTTTGTTTGATGCTTTCTGTATTATACACTCGCTTTAAATTTTTGAGTTTGCAATTTCCAATTGTTCAATAATTTGAAAAATATATGTATAATTTGAGGTATTTTCTTGCCAAATAAATTGAACTGTGCCAGTTGTTCTTAGAGTTTGAACAATATTTATTTTCTCTATCTACTGATAAATTATTTATCTTAAATTCATATCTAATTAAACATCCTGCACAAGCACAAGTTGTATTTTCAAAATCTTGAACTCATTTTCTTGACACTTTATTGGAATACTTTACATTCATTTTTCTTTTGCCTTAAATTGAAAAAAAAACCTTTTTGACGCTATTTCACTGCTTCATGTCCTTAATTTTTCTTCTCGACTCTTTTTCTATACTTCTTGACGCCTCTTGTTGCTAATTAGTGAGACCGTCGGAACAACTCGGATTTCTTCTAGAAAAGAAACATCTGCATCATTTGCAAAATGAACATATTATTTGGGTTTTCTTGCCTTGTAATTGTTCTTTCAGTGACATTTATGATAATCTACAATGCACAGAAAATGCCCTATATGGATGAAATTTTTCACATTCCACAAGCTAATCAGTACTGCATCGGAAACTTCAGTAGTGTAAGGCAATTTGGTTGCATTTATAATATGGGGTAGGCATTGCCTAAATCAGCGAGTACCGTGAGCTTTACCATACATGTACCGTCTGTGCGAGACTCGTAAAAATATTAAAGGACATCACAAAGGGGGGGGGGGTCGACCCGGATGAAAATTTTTGCTTGGCAAGTGCAATATTTTTATTTATATTTAAGCAGCAAGCAAAATCATTATTTCTATTTGAAAATCTGTCTTGTTACTAATGGGGGAGTTTTTTTTCAATAATTGAATGTCTTGAACATTCCCTCCCCCCCCCCAAAAAAAAAAAAAAAAAAAAATTCCAACCCCATACCCCTCTTTCCCTGGTATGTCTAAAAAACAATCAGGACATCCTGAGTGCATTCAACATAGTTCAAGTCAACTTGTTTAGTTAGGCTTAAGAGTTAGTATCTTGGATTTGTATGGGCTGTTCACAGTTTCTTTTTCTGGTTTGGTTTTTTAGCAAGTCTTTGTGGCTTGGGTACAACAAAGTCAGCAACAGTTGATTTCACAGCAGTCTCTTTCCGGTTTTGGTCATTTAGAAGGTTTTGGAATTGCCTATTTTTTTGTTTCTCAGTTTTCGCAAACCAACACTTGTGAGAAACAAGATGCTTTCTGTATGGGCCAAAAAGTTTGTAGTTCCCTGTCCCATATAAGGCACGCTTAAGGTCTATGAGCTGCACCTCAACAATGTGCATCAACTTGGTTGTTAACGAAGGCACAGGTTGTGGCTTCCATTCAACTGCTCTCTTAAACACATGATTTATAGACTCGCAGTTATTGTTTGTCCATAAGCGATCATGCTTTAACTGCATTTTAGGTTGCCAAACATAATCCTCCAACCTGTCCCATAGGCAAGAATTGAAATAGTCTGAAAAGAAAGGGTATTTTGGACACATGATGTCAGCTAAACTGTTGAATTCTGTCTTGTCACTGGCATTTATTAACCCTTTACAATCAAATATTTCGGATACTAAATTCTTTCTTTAAAGATCTTTCTTTATCGTTGACACTGACTTTATTTTTCAAGTGTTTGGACACATTGTCTTTGATGTGTTTAGTGCAAGAAGGCGCTTTATGTTAGGGAACACATTGTCAATGGCTTTTGTCAAACCAGATTTGTCGTCAGTGCCAATATGAATGTCCACACCTTTAACTGTCTGATAGATGGGACATGCGACAAAAAAGTATGATAAGATAAATAAGAACCGTCCCACTGGAGGTACACTACAGAATGAAAAATTGTACATGCGTTCATTTAAATTTTGTAAATTCGTATTTCAGAAATGTCAATATACACTTTATTCTGGACAAAAACAAAGTATCTACTGAAATTTCGTACTTTGCAAATTAAAACTAATTAAAAGCAAATATATAAAAAAAGGGAATAAAATAATTTGTCTACAGAATGAAAAATCGTACACGCGTTCATTTAAATTTTGTAAATTTGTATTTCAGAAATATCAATATACACTTTGTTTTATCTTAGTGTGAGATTTGAATGTTTATCAACTAAAATACCTCAATTAATCTCTGTAGACTCTCTTCATAGGTGAACCTGGGTTTAGAAGACCCCCAAGGACGCCACATTTTACAGATATATGCGATAATGTTGATAATAACTTATTTTAAAACAGTATGGAGTTCAAACTTTTTCACACACATATTTATTATAAAATGATAATTTTCTCAAATTTCTCAGAAAGCTCAAATTATAAAGAAAAAGATAAAAAGAAATCTGCAACAAAGTTTACCGAAACCATGTGCTATTCCTTTTAATTAAATAAAACAACAACAACACGCTTGTTTGTGTATACACCAAGCCTTACCACAAGCCGTTTTGCATAAACATAACCATTGTAGATCAGTGTTACTTAATTATTCGAAAAGGATATCAAAGAAAGTGAACATCTTCAATCAACGGCTTCAATCTCATTAATAACCTCAAGATTACGAAACGTAATAAAACATGAAAGTAAGATTTTCTTTTCTATTTTTATTTAACACTTATAAATATCATCATGCCCCATTAATCACAATAAACAATAGTCACGCATGGCATGTTCTCTGAATTCCGACCAGCATGGCATGTGTCGAATAAAGTCTGTGTATTTATTATATTCAAAATCGTGTTCTAAGGTAAAAAAAATAAATATCTTTCCATTGGTACACTTTATTTAAGATTATGGATGATATTTCATGTCCTGAGTGCACTCAGGACTCCTGTGCTGTGTTTAGACGCACACCCCTTTCCCTTTGCTCTCAAAATGGTCAATAACTTCACAGCACTTTGCAGTACTTAACATTTTTTATCCCTTAAGGGCATCTCTAACAACATCCATTTCGGTTTCAATCTGTGCAGATACCGGAACTATTACAGTTCTCCACGGATGGTAGGAATATTTTACATGTGATGTAAACAAAATTCAAACGACAGCTGCAAATTCCAAACAAGAAAATGATTGCCTTTCCTATCTTACAAAAGCTATGCTGTGATTTTGATAATATAATCGGAGTTGTATTTTTTCCGAGGCGGGTTAGGTTCTTGACAACAGCATCAGCGGAGATACACGTATGTACATCCACATGTTTCCCGAAGTTTTTATAAACATTGTATTCACTTCTTTAAATAAGTAAAACAAATTAGAAAAAGACTTGAAAACTATCAGAAAAGATGAATTTATTTGTATTGAAACGTAATCTTAACCTATATTTTTTTATTTGTTTGATTGAAGGACAGTCACTTTTTGTTACTTCCGGGACATGACTTTTTTTTCGTTAGTATATTGGGGAACCTTAAGGGAAATTTTGAAAGTACATGTAATAACCGTAGAGCTCACACCGCTTTGCGGCACTCGATATTATTGCATGATACTGATACTGTTAGTGTTAATATTATGTTCTGATTATGTAACAAATGTGTGAAGTTCTTGAGCTGCACCCTAGCTACCTAGTATCATACTTCTCATGCTAAAACTTGAAGGTCTCATGGATATGACTAGTGCAATTGTCCCAGTTTCTTCCACCACAGGAGCTTGATATCATATCAATAAATGCTTTACATACATGTAGCTCTAAAATATGGGTTCACTACCAGAAGGAACTGAAAGAAATTACTGAGCTTTATGGTAAGACATACAAAAGTCTTCATTGGATGAAAGTTGTAGGACAAATTGGCCTCGAAAGGTGGATAATAACAATTTTAAATCAAAACATGTTTCTTGTTTGACCTGAAAACCACAATCGATGGAAAACAATCCAATGATAAGGCCTTCAAGTCTCCATTAGCTTAGGTTAAAGTTGTAGGAAGACTGAGTTATTGCCCTTGATATGCAAAAAATCTTATCTTTTTTTCAGTTTTTATTTAACCACAAATTTGTGCTTCAACTTTAAGTTTCAAATGAATCATGGTAAGAAAAGATTTCTTTGGGGAGTTACTGCCCTTGAAAAGAAAAATAAATTTGGCAGTTTATGGCTTATATCTAAAGAACCAAGGCCAGAGAAAAAGAACTTGTGTTTAAGCTAACCCTTCCTACCCAATTTTTTCTGCCTACCCTAAAACATTTTATTGGTATTTTTTTTTTATGAAATGTTGACAAACTTTAATTTTTTAGTTGAGCACTATTAAAGTCATGCATTATAAATCTTCTTATAAGTGTCTATTTAAAATAATTTAAGAAAAATAAAATGATTTTACCTACATACCTACCCTCTTTTGTCATCTAATGTAACCTTTAACAGATATATATATATATTTTTGGCCTGATCAAGTTTCTGGTGATAAGACCTCATTTATTTAGTTACATTGTCAGGTCATTTGCCTAATACCAAGAGTTTTAACACTTACTTGAAACTGTCAATTTGGTGAAATCTTAATTTTGTATTTTTTTTTAAGTTTGATAGTTTATAATATATGATATCATAAAATATTCTTACAGTGGGATCCAATGATAACAACTTTACCAGGCCTCTACCTGATATCTGTGGGAGTTCTTAATCCTCTTCAGAAAGTATTTAATGTGAATGTAGAAGAAGTTTGTTCAGTATTATGGCTGAGGATGATAAACATCTTGTTTGCTGTTGGAAATTTTTACTTGATTTATGCACTGGTTTTCAAACTTCATGAAAATGAGAAGGTAAATTTTGGTTAATGTTGTCATTTAATTGATTTTACTGATTGATTGTAACTGGTATCACACATGAAAAAAAAAAAGAAATTTACCCATGTAATGCAGTTTTCATAATTTCATGAGCTAAGGAACTGTCATGGTCAAGTCAAGTGGTTGTATAGAAGTCTTCATGTCTGCTCATCAGATTTTTGGTGTCTGGATCATTAGCCCATACAATTTATATTTGTTTAGCAAACAAAAAAGGGATTAAAAAAGGTGAGGTTTAATTTGAATTAGACAATCACATTTGAAGTACTACTCAACCAGATCCTTTTAATATTAAACAATGTGTTGAAGATGTCTAATTCATTTAAGCCAGGAGTTGTGGTTGTTTTCCACTACAATAGTCTGTACCGGTACTTTTTTATGCTTTAGGATTATAATTAAACTGATGATGCTCCACTTAACAATCTTTTTATTAAACATCCTTTTTTAACTAAATGGATATTTAAATTTGATTATCATTTAGGAGTTATACTTATTTCCTATTTTGATAATTTTGGTTGTTGGAGTACCTGTGCTCACAAGATCATGCTTTAATGTTTTAATTTAAATGTGAATGAGTCAAACTTGTGTTTTTTTTTTCTGTGTTTTGTGTCTGCATGCGGGTATGGATCATTACAGTTCTACTCAGTAACATAAGGCATCATTTACTTTGTTTATTTTAAATGCATAAAAACACAATAGGTATTTAAACCAAATGTCCAAAATCTCATACTCACAAGCACAATATAAATATGAAAAGACGGAAAATATTTTGTCACATGTACATTCAAATAAAATATGTTTAAACTACACTAAAACTTCACTCAAAGTTCATTAATTTTTAATGGAGGAATATATCAAAAATACACTACTCAACCTATTAAACAGTTGAAGCAACCAAGGCTACACAAGTCTCAAGAGTTTGGTTTAACCTTTGATCATTTTTATATGGGCTTTATGTGCATATATTCTGTACTGAAAGGCAATAACAAATAAGCTGGAGACAGAACTAAATATCAACAGTGCCAAACTACTTATAAATTTAACAAATATCAACCTTAACTTCAGCATTACATGAAGAATGTAATCTTCTTGACACTTCAAAAATGATTTTATCCTTGTATATTGACCTAGGGTGTCTCAACAATGTATGGAAATATTCTGGATCTGTACACAGAATATTGTTTTTTTTACTTTGTGTATGTTTTTTCCTGGCTGGCCGATAGGTTTTCACAAAATGAGTTGACACAAAACAAGGAAATAAACAGACACATCTTAATGTAAATTATAAGCTGGCAGTTAAAATTAAGTTGAAGTTGCCTTATTGTAAAAAAACTTTTATTGTTTATTGATGAAATGTGATTTTTCATGAATGTAATGTATTCATTTTTTTTTCAGAGTGTTATGACTAGAGCAACCATTTCAGCATTAACAATGAGTCTTCTCCCTTTACTGTACTTTTTCAACTTCCTGTACTACACAGATGTTGGATCAACATTTTTTGTCTTATTTATGTATTTACTTCATCTCCATGACAACAAATGTGTGGCATCTCTTGTTGGTGTAATTGCTATTATGTTTCGACAGACAAATGTGATATGGGTAGTTTTTGTGACAGGATTAACTGCAGTCGATACTTTAATAGATTGGGCTAATCATCAGCATGCGTACTTAACTACAGGCAACTCCAAGTCAGACAAACACAAAAGTTCAAGGAAAAAAGATTACACAATCAGTGAAATAATAGACATTTTCATGAAGTCGCTGTTCAATGATCTGTTATGTATATTTCCATTATTACTTAGCATTCTTCAAACCTGTTTTTCATACATTTGTATCATAATAGGATTTTTAGCTTTTGTTTTCTGGAATAAAGGAATAGTAGTTGGTGATAGAAGTCACCACACAGCATGTTTAAATTTTCCACAACTGTTTTATTTCATACTGTTTACTTCATTTTTTGCATTTCCTTATTTTTTCATCCCTAGCAAAATATTTGCCTTCTTAAAAGATCTTGCCACAAATTATGTAAAAACATTGTTATTTTTGTGTTCAGCATTTATATCAGTTTATTATTTCACTTATGTTCATGTGTATTTACTTTCTGACAATAGACACTTTACATTTTATATATGGGCCAGGTTATTTAACAGACATTTCATAATCAAATACCTTATGATTCCTGTCTATTTGTGTTCTTATTGGGTTTTCATACATTTATTACAACACAAAAGTAGTTTCTGGAAGCTTGTTTATTTTATTTCCTTATTTGCAGCCACTGTACCACAAAAACTTCTAGAATTTAGATATTTTATAATTCCATATTTGATATTTCGCCTGAACATTAGACAAGGATCTCTATTACAATTGTGTATAGAATTTTTATTGTATGTGGCAATTAATGGTGCAACTATTTATCTGTTTGTTAATAAGCCATTCAAATGGGAAAGTTCAAGTGATTTACAGAGATTTATGTGGTAATAAAATTTTACATATTGATATTTACAGTGTTAGTTAAATGTTTTCTGCATGGTGCAATAATTTTGCAAATATATTCAGTTTATAGTTGATAAATTTAATACAGATGCTTTCATTCTTACATTCCTATCTCTAATTGAATTGTGCAATTTGAACATCAAACCATTATATTTTTATTTTTATCATGTAAATTTTCATCCTTGAGCCCAAACACTGGTGTTTAACTATTTTTCTTGACTTTGTTTCTTTGAGTTGTAATGTTTCTTGCACAGATGGAAGCTTGTACATGTACCAAGAAACTTGAAAACTAAGGGAACTCACTAAATGATGCCCTCCCCACTTGCAATGTGTAAAACCCATAAGTTTTATTATCTCCCTTTAAAAGCATCTGGTCATACTTTTCCTGTTTCATGCACGTCTATGGTGCCCAACCTCAATGTGTAATGTCATTAAATTTCATTCAAAGGTATAAGAGGAGTTGAGCTTACAAGATGCATGGAAATGCATTCTAGACTGATGGATAGGTGGACAGGGCAATTCCTACACGTATCTTCTTTGTACTCCTATCTCTGTTAGCAGGAGTTTCAATTTGAGGTCTGTAAGGAAAAGGTCACAGTATGTTCTTAGCAATAACTTGTTTCCCTGGCACTACTTTTGCTTTGATGGATTTTAAACTTGATGGACCAGGAAGACAATGATTTGAGTCTGGTATACTTTAAAATTTTAAACAGTTAGTCACAACCTCTAAAATCAATCCAACCACTTGATATACATTCACAGAGCTCCATTTAAAGTTTTCAAGTACTGTTCTAGTATTATTTTTTGTGGATTCTGTTACATAAATACAATGTACTGTCAAGTGACCACCATATTCATGGGTACCAATTTTCCTGGTTTAAAAAAAATTGGTGTTGCAGTGTTTAAAATCATTTTGGCAGGAACTATTTTTTTGCACTTTCAGTCCACTATGAAAATTAATGTTTACAGTAATTGTCGAGCTATCAGGAAAATGCTGATTTCTGGCCTCTTATTCCAAAATGATACAAGTCACAACCTATCTAAATTGATCCTAGTCTTCCTTCAATGGCACCTTGTGATACAATTTTAGATAGATCTATACTTATTCTCAAGTAACTGTCTGGACACCAGAATGACAGCAACAATAGCATACCATAATATTAAAAAAAATGAAAGAACTTAATAAGCAGGCTCACATATCCCACACTGAAGTTGGAGATGGTCATAATAATGCAAATAAAAACAATTTGGCTGCCATTGACTGTTCGGTTGATATTTCACTTGTTGTTTTTATATGGGCATAACTCCTACAAAAAAAAAATAAGTGATCAAAATTTCCTAGCAAAACGCACAACTACATAATGTGCAATTACTATATACCAACATATAAGTAATTTGAGGAAAACTGTGACTATTTGACTGTGGGACAACTCAAAAATATAGAACTATGTACGGCTTGTGTGGGGTGTTACTTTATTTCAGCAACTGGGTGACAATGTATTTAAACAGTTTAGCTAAATGCAAACTTTCCGTTTAGAAGCATAAAATTCTACAGAACCTCTAACTAGTTCACAAACTGCATATTCACGAGTAAATTAATGAATTAAAATATTTCAGGGTCTTAAGACGATATAATTTTCCTGTTATGAAAGGGCCTTAAGAAAAACAAAAGAAACACCACATGTAAAAATTTATTTTATTCATAATTATGATCATATTTAAATATGGGAGAGAAATAGTATCATTTGCTGAAAAGAAAATTGTGTATCTATTAAATAATACAAGTAAGACACAATCAGTACTGGATAGTTGTATCACAGTACAATTAATTGCACCCAAAATACATAGTACTTATCATCCAGTACAACATATAAAATATAACTCAGAAAATGATCAAATTATGTGGTTTGTACTCCAGAAAAACAACTAGCATATATAAAATATATTGATTTTGGTTCTATTTGTTCTTATTTTTTTCATTGAAAATTTTAAAAGGCAGAGAGAAAACTTGGAAAAATAATGAGGACATATGCACCACAAAGCCAATCCAATATTGAAAAAATTTTGTGTAGAACACCTTGTTCGTACTGTATAAAGTACTTAAGGAGTGACAGTTATATTTTTTTGTAGTCTATTATAAAATAACCTCAATCACGTTTGGCACACTAAATAACCTGCATAGCAGGTTATTTTCAAGTATGCACCACAGGCATTGACACTATTTCAAATTTCAAAAACATAACAGTCATTCCTTATAATTTAATTTTAGTATCAAAATTTCAGGAGTAAATTAACAAAAAAAGTTGATGATGTCAAAGTCACATTACAAAATTTAGTCTATGAGATGATGGACAAAATTGTTTTATCCAATCAGAAAGCATGTTACATCTGAAATTAAATTATATACTAATATGTAACATAGTTTTTTTGCAGTATCATCTCAAGCTGTTGTGTGGCAAATTACAATTAATAAGACTGTCTTACAGTCCACCACATTTAGCATTGTGTGAGAAAAAATTTGCATTACTAAGCCCAAAACAAGATTGGTTTTGAGCATTGGCCAGGACTACCTCAGCTAAGGAGAATATTTGCTTGAAATTCTAAATCTTAAAGCAGTCTTGGTCCCTACAAAATATAATTTTATTAATATTCACAGCATTATAAAGAATTGGATATAGGATGCATTAGCACTTTTGATCATGGTTAGCTAGAAGTTCAATGTAAATCCATTTTCCTTTGGTAATTTTCACTAGATAATTTTTTTGGTTTTTTTTTAACTGATAAAATAGCAATATAGCAGGGAGGTAGGAAGCAAACTTCATCTCCATTTCATGCATTGAATTTAAGTCAATTTTATGTTGAATCATTAATTCTTCTTAACTTTAAAACTTCAGTTCCTTGCCAATCAATTACATCCCTGTTGAAAATCAATTATGAGCACTAATTAGCTCTTAAACATCAATGTAGTACATTTCCCCCTTTTTCTGATGTTCATATTAAAAGCAATTCTTATTAATATAAATAAATAAATCTCAATTTTGCTGGAGAATAAATTCTGAAGCATAACTTAATAACAAGCAGTGAGTTTGTTTCAGTAATCAAATACAAATATGTATTATTCACTATAGACAAATAATTGCAACAAATATCATATTCATTCAAAAGTATTTTTGACATGTTTATTTACACATGCTAATGAAATATACAACAAGTTCAAATTTATCAATTTTAAATTAATGTATTCATTCAATTCTCTCACAATTTAAATCAGTTCTTGAGACATGTAAAGGTATTATCAACTAAATGTGATTATTGATGAATTTAACTTGTTCAACCTCTGTCAAGAATATTAAGCATAATGAAATTCTATATTAGCTGAAACAGAAAATTTAAGATTTGAAAAAATATTGCAAAGATCAAAACACAATTCAACATATAAAGCAACAGGTTAATAACTATCATATTGGGTCAATCCATTCATAATCCATTCACACAAGTAAAACCAATTTCACAAATATACTGCAATTTACTCTTTATGCAACACTGACTGACAATTTAAGTATTTCTTTACTTCAACAACAAAATTTGTTTCATTTGCTGGAAACAATCATTATCAGTTAACACGCACCAGTGTCTTCCCCATTAATATTGAAGAGCACAGTGCTCAATGGCATAGCATAATTCTTTAGGCTTTAAATAATACAGCACAATGCCCTTCGTACATTCTAGCCAAAATAGTATCCAATAGAACAGAACATTATAGTGCTGCATAAAACAGCTCTACATTGACCTAGGGAAAAGACTGATTATAAACCCTACATTTTAATTTCAATTTAAATTGTGTATATAAATTGGACAAATGTAATTACCCATTCTACATTTCCCTGATTGTAGTTTGAAATAACTTACTTGTACAATTGACAATTATCTCCCTTGAAATAACCCCCCCCCCCCAAAAAAAAATATTAAATCAACATTTGCTCAATAATGGTACAGCCACAGAGAGAAAACAAATATGAACCAATTATTTGTCATAATGCACTAATCTTCATCAATTCCCCAGTGTATATATGATAATAAACATCACATGTAGATTTTAATTTGATATTGTCAGGCACAAAGAAAAACTGAAAGAGTTTCCCTAGTAGAAAATCATTGCTTTAAAATATCACATTTGATGCTATTTTGTTTAAATAACTTTTTTGTAAGCTGTACACTATCATCAACATGAAGTGGTCTTGAGTAAAAAATAGCCTAACATTATTAACATCCACAACTTTCTTTTTGTTTGTTATTGTCTCCTGTGAGTTTAATTTCCCCTGGAAATTCATTGTACAGTTCTACTTCTGTTTCTTGTGCTAATGCATTCTTTGCTACTGTCTGGAAAGCTTGTTCTACATTGATTGCCTCTTTTGCACTTGTTTCAAAGTATGGTATATCTCCTTTGCTCTGGCACCACCCCTGTGCCCTTTTTGCTGTTACCTGTAAAAAAATCAATACACATTAGTTTGGTCTTAGGTCTTCTTACCTAATATCACATTTAGTGGTGAACATACAAACAGTAAATTTAAAGGTCCTGGGTTATTTTTTTCACCGCTTATTTTCACAAGTTGACCTAAAAACCTTTACGGAAATAAACTTTTAATAGCTACCATTCTGTCTGTTTTAAATGTTACATCAAATTTAACCTAAAAAATTTTCAGAATTTTTATTACATATTGGTACATTTGTATTAGAATAATCTTTATAATTCCTGCATGTATTTTTGTAAAAATGTAATGCTACATCACATAATGATACAAGATATCACCAGCATGTACTCACGGCTCTGTTTTCTAAATCTATCTTATTTCCTATTACAACAAAAGGGAAGTTTTCAGGATCCCGAGGACTTGCTTGTATCAAAAACTCATCTCGCCAACTGTCCAACTGTTTAAATGTATTTGGCACTGTTACATCAAACACAAGAACACAACAATCAGCCCCTCTGTAGAAAGCCACACCTAAACTCTGGAATCTTTCTTGTCCAGCAGTGTCCCATATCTACATAGAATAAACAAATGTTGAGATGGATATAGGACATTACTTACACTTGTGCTTGAGAACAGGACATAGTTTTTTCTCTGTATTTAAAAAAAAAAAATTCATTAAAGAAACTGATAAACAGACCTACTGTTCAGTCTGACCTGTTTTTTAAGTAATTTAATCATATTTGATACATGTCACTATTTTTATATGATACAGCATTATTGTTCATCTTATATAGAAAAATAAGGGTATTTTACTACTTATTTAAAAGATACAACCCTAAGAAAACATCTCTCAGTCATATGAGGAGTAAAAAAAAACAAACTACCCTCACATTTTCCTCCTTAAAATATACACAACTTTTATTTCCAACAGTAGTGTTCTATATAGCAATATTTTGATGATTTGTCCAAACATTAAATGTTAGTGTGTAAAACTGGAAATAAGGATTTTTCCATTACATGATAGGTACCAGAACTTAACATTAAAGTCTACTTGAAAGAACTTTCTGACCTACCAACCTTTTTGACGTATTATCAGAACATTGAAATGAAAACATAAAAGGACATAATGGATTTCAAAACTAGAAATATTCCATTAAATTTATAATAAATATGTAATCATATATTATACCTACATTGCACAAAAAAATTAAAATCCTGAAAACATTTTTAAGACCAGACTTAAAAAAAAAATTTCTGTTAGACATTGCCCAGAAGATAAAAAAAAAGATGGGTTGGTAGGAATACGTAAATAATTTTTTTCTGACTGATCATTCCAAGTCTGAATTTTACATTCAAAAGATATAGATATATAGATAAAGTACAAAGATGTGTAATACAATATGACTGCCTTTACTAATAATTTGTGTTGTTTACCTTTTAACATCAATGAATAAGCCCAAACAGCCCTCAAGATGACAGAAAAAAATACTGATATAAAATCAGGAAATCAGTAAGAGATTGATGACATTCAATCATTAAAAACATTTCAGTTTCTTTTATGGGTTGGTAGGGGAATGTCAAACAAACTAATGTTTCACTTTTGCCTTTGATATCTCATAATTTGTGCATGTCTGTGAACCCTAATACATCCCCAAGAAGTAATTGAATATATGTCATTTAAAAAAAATTATTGTAAATTGCAACACAAACCAAATGTAATATCTATGGGACATTAAATGATACTGAACTTCCTTTTGCATTCATATATCCATGGACAGTTTGGACACATGCTAAATTACAAATCAACACACAGGAACAACTAAAATTTAAACTTTATTTCAACACCACAATGTTAAAAGAGCTACTTTTCTCTGCATTCCCCCCAAAAAAGATAACTCTAATTAATCAAGAAAAAAAACTCATCAATTGATTATTCATATTCCAAGAATGATAACTCTAATTCATCGGAAAATAAACTTGGCAAGGAAAAAAGAACTGAAAATGAAATTTAAACTTAATACATTATTAAATACTAAAAAAAAACAACTCGTTTCTATCAACAAAATTTGGGGGTAAAAATATGTTAAAGAGCAGTAACTTTTATGTAAATAATCACCTATACAAATCTTAAAAAAGATCTGTTGATATCTTCCAAAGTCATCATTTGGAAACTGTTGAAGGACAGACATGCAACTACAATATTTTTGGAGATATTCACATAATACCACCCCACTTTGTGTGGCAGGGTATAAAAAGTACAAAATTGTGAATATTCCACAAGGTTGTTCTCACCTGCATTGTGACTAATCTATCGTCAACCATTACTTCTTTCGTGAGAAAATCAGCTCCAATCGTGGCTTTGTATTGATTGCTGAATTTTTTATTCACATATTGGTTCATCAATGATGTTTTCCCCACACTAAAATTCAATGAGAAAGATACAGTGTAACTTATTTGGTGTACATTTGTTTTACAGAACCATTATTAATGAACATCTATGAATAAATTAGTCTTCGTGTATATCATTATTCAGACTATATTAAATAAGTAGTACTACTACAACAAATGAACATTAACTCCATGTTATACCCTCTTTTTAAGTACATTTACTACTTTCAAATGTTAATCAGAAAATCCATTAACAGGAAGACATCGGTCTACAGTAAACACAGGACATTTATCTAACATTCATGTCTAACAAACTTACCCACTGTCACCCAATATGATCACTTTCAGTAAAACCTTTTTCCTTGAAGCCATCTGAAAAAGTGGGGGAAATATTTAAGGTTATAGCTAAGTTAAATCAAAGTGCTGCTAGTACTGAGGTTTTTGATTCTTGTGCAAATTGTAGCATGAAAAAAAAATTCGAAGAATACAGGATGTAAATAAAACTATGATCATACATTGCATATTATTTAGAACTGTTTTTCCAAACATATAAAAACTGAATGTCAATCAATACTACACATTGCTAAAGTATAAACTGTAATCAATAGTTAAACAGAATCCAACTTAACATAAATTTACAAATTTTGTTCAGTGTCATCTTTTTGCCAAATTTTTAAACCTGTCAAAAAGTTAGTTTGCATTTACATTCAATAACAATATCAACAGTGTATTTATCCTACTCTGAAATTAAAATTAAATAAAACCAGCTGAAGAAAACAATTTCCTTGATGAACATGAGATTTTAAAAAATTTGACATTTTGTATCAATTTGAATTTTTTCTGCCAATTTTACTTGGTTAAAATCACTGCCATTTACTTCCAGTTCATTACTTGGTAAAATACTAATGATAGAATGGAAATTTTTACTTATGAATGAGTTAAATGGAACATGCTCAAAACTTTTAATGCTTCTTGACTCATTACCGCAAGAACTAAATTCCCTAAATGCAAATTTATTACTAAATGATTATCTTTCATGGCCAAAAAGGAGTCCCTTAAATCTTAGACTAGATCTTAGTTTTACTTGCAGAAATGATACAATATTATTGAGCTGAATAATTGCCAGAAACATATTTACTGGATATAAAAGAGGTATAGAATGATATTAAAGGAATTTTTTGGACTACATTTTTGTGTATATCAAGAAATAGTAGGAAAGTCCCAGTGACATACAAATGTAAGGCATTTTGATGCTGAAGGATCAAACCCCCCAAAAATATAGTGGGCCAATGACACAATTTATGAGAAATTTGTACAAAATAAATGTATAATGACAACTGAATATTTTAAAAGGCTACAGCTTAGTTAGAAAAAAAAAACACCATAGTTTGTCAATGATAATATTTAGCAGAAATTTATACATAAATGTATTCATTTCAAAGTATTCCAAAATATATCTACAGTTTAAGAAATTCTACTTTTAATGGAAACTTTCTTTAGGTTACCTATTCATATATCAATGATAAAAATTTAAAGTTGCCCAGTAGCCCATGGCTACTAGATTTTTAGCTGGGCTACCAAAATTTTAGGTAAAATTTAGTTCAACATATAGAAAACATCACACACAAATATGATCTGGGCTACCAGCTTGTATTTCCCAATTTTTATCCCTGATATATTGACATGTAGCTATCCAATATCAGTTGGAAAGAGTGTGGCTTTCATCAACATGAATAAGGGCCAAAAAAAAGAAAAATACTTCAGCCACAATGCCAACAGTCAGAAAAAATCTGTAAACCTGATATTTCAATCTTACATGTACATGTACTAACTTTGAAGTTGTTAAATAATATGAACCAAAAATCACAATGTATTCAAATCAAGTAAGTGGAAGTATCATAAGCACTTAGCAGTGTTCCAGGTAACGAATAGGAGCAATAAGGCATAGGTCGTGAAATAGGATAATATGGTATTTACCTCATCACAATTCACCAGTGTAAAAAAATTCTGCAAAGGATGCAGCCTGATGCTACCAAAGAGGTTGACCTCTTGGATGGGGTAAGTAAGGACACACTTTATGGCACCTTGAAGCAGTTGAGCAAACCACTTCAAGAAATCCATTCACTTAATAGTCAAGTTATTGTCCAGACAGTTTTTGTGTGGTATGGCACTTTCACCATGTGGTACAAGCTTTCCACTAACTTCTTGTAACAAATAAGTACTGTATTTTCTGAACAATAAGTCGATATTTTTTTTCAGCAAAGTGTCAGCCTCGACTTATCGTCCACTTCGACTTATCTAAGGATTCTTCAAGAAAAATGTTCATCGACATTGCTTTTCATTAGATTTGTTTAGTTCACTTTTGATTGCTGTAATTCAAAATTTTTGGTAAACTGCAATCAAAGAAAGCCGTCACTCAAACAGTAAAACCGGCAATTGAATTCGAACATTATTGATCATTGCAGCTATCCTTTTATGAATAAATATGATGACGTTAATAAAACTCTGGGACTTTGAAACTGTTAAAATATAAATAAACTCAAGAAGATATGTTAACAAAACTCTTTTTTTGCTTGGAAAACATTATCAAGTGTTTTGGAGTTACTGGTCCTTTAATATGCAAATTAATACCCAATTATGGTATGTCGTAACACATTCGCACGTGGCTCAAATTTTAATTCAATCAAGGTGTTATCTAAATTGCTTATTGCAACAAAATTTGCAGGTAACAATTATTTTTTATTGTATTTCGTAATACCAGGCAATATTGTGTAATATGGGGTAGGCATTGCTAAATCAGCGAGCACCGTGAGCTTTACCATCGTTGCACCAACGGTGCGAGACTCGTAAAAATAAAGGACATTACATGGGGGGGAGGGGGTCAACCCTGATGAAAATTTTTGCTTGGCAAGTGCAAAATTTTTATTTATATTTATGTAGCAAGCAAAATCAATAATTCTATTTGAAAATCTGTCTTGTTAATTAAAAGGGGAGTTTTTTAATAAATGATTAGCTTGAACAATTTCTTCCCCAAAATTCCAACCCCATACCCCCTTTCCCTCAAAATGGTCAATAACTTTATAGCACTTCACAAAACTGTACATTTTTTATCCCTTAGGGACATCTCTAGCAATATCCCTGTCAGATCAATCTGCAATATTACAGTTCTCCACGGATGGTGGGAATATTTTACGCATATTATGTGATGTAAGCAAAATGCAGATGACAGCTGCGAATTCCAAAAAAGAAAATGATTGCCTTTCCTATCTTAGAAAAACTAAGCTTTGATTTTGATAATACAATTGGAGTTATATTTTTTCCAAGGCGGGTTAGGTTCTTGACAACAGCAGCAGTTGAACAGCGGAGATACACCGTAACACGTACATACACATCCACGTGTTTCCCAAAGTTTTTAAAAACATAACATTCACTTCTTTAGATAAGTAAAAAAAATAGAAAAAGACTTGAAAACTATCAGAAAAGATGAATTTATTTTTACTAAAACATAATCTTAACCTATATTTTTTTATTTGTTTGATTGAAGATAATGATGAGTTTTCTCTGTAAGGACAGTCACTTTTTGTTACTTCCGGGACATGACTTTTGTTCGTTAGTATTTGGGGAACCTTAAGGGAAATTTAGAAAGTACACGTAATAACCGTAGAGCTCACCCCGCTTTGCGGTGCTCACTACTAATTACCGCTCGTTATTATGACCAATTCATCAAAAAATTTCCCGCTTATTTCACACATAGCTGCACACGTTTGACGTATTCACAATTTCGTACTATTGATGACCTATGGCTTCAGAGCCATTGACACGCCATTCAATAAAAATAATTGAACTCGTGGTCAAAGTACACTTTAACAAAAACACATATATTTATTCAATTCAGAAATCTTATACTTGGTAACATCGCTGGAATAATATGCTGTTGAAAACAAACCGCTCCACTTGGATCTCCCCCGACATGGAAGATATAAATGCATACGTCTGACCCTCGACTTATCTATGTTTTTTTCGTCGATTTTGGTCAAATTTAGGCAATTCAACTTAAACACCACTTACTTATAGTCCGGAAAATACCGTACTATTTTTAAAAGAACAAATTTTGTAAGTAATGAAGATTATTTTTTTTCAAAATTTTAATCATAAATTAAAGTGAATGCCCCTGTAACCCTATCAAATACTGAAATTCAGATCACTACCAAAGATACAATCATAAACACAGGCATTAAGCAGTCATCTTGTGAACATTTTAGACACTTTACGGATAACGGTCCTATTCACCAGGTAACTGCTGAATGTATCTGATTACGACTGTTTAACAAACTACCTATAGACCTTAATCAGTACGTGGAAGTATCAATAAAATACATTGTTATTATAGATATCTTAATTAAAAGTACAAAAATGTATACTGCCACTGAACAAAAATATGGCATTTTAAACAAGAGACTCTCAAAGAGCCTGAATCGCTCACCTGGAAACCCATGTCCTATTAACTAAGTAAGTAAAATATCATGCTTTATTACCATGTTTGACAAAAAATTGCTGAAAAGAGCATATACTGATGAATGCTGTAAGTTCAAAAGAGTACCTAAGGCACTGTTAAATGTTGGAAATGCCTTCAGTGCTTTTAGAACCTCTGGACAAAATTTGGGCAAGGGTCCCCCTATGCCCGGGTCTGAGGGGACATTAACCCAGTATACATTTGCTAAACAAGAACATAAAATGAAGTTAAACCATGGCTATTCAACATTTTCATAATTCCCATTCATATCAGCAGACCATGTTTACTTTATAAACCAATTATGGTTGGAATCAAAGCAAGTATAAAAATCATTAAAATCTGAGCAACTGGTGAAAATGGGCACCTAAAAAATAATTTTAATACTACCAGTCAGATCAGAATATCATGTTTATCTTGACCATTACCATGCGGGAACCGTACATATACATGTACATATATATGGCCACCCCACTAGGCAGTACCAAAAACACAGAACCTAGAAATCTGCATTGTAAATACATAATTTGTGTGTATTCTGATCAAAAGTAGTTAAAATAATGCTGAGAATGTGTATTTTAAAATCATTTTTTGTAATTTACTACAAAAGTGAATGAATACTGTTTATATGTGTATGATTTGCCTCCATGCTGTCAGTTAGCAGAAAAGGTAAAAATGTTGATTTTCATTTTTTTTTATTCAAGTAAATTTTGTGAAGAATATCTAAGGTCATTGCACCATTAGAATAATGATTTTAAAACCTTCTTTTCCAAGCTTCGCAATGGTATGCAACTTTCAGGTATCATTTGTCTTGGGAATTCACAGTGAAACACTGAAAATTACTTGTTTAACATGTAAAGTAATATAAACTTTAGAAGTGGTTAGTGAGACCTCATCTGACAACTTTTATCCCTGAAGACTTTTGTAGTCCTAATAATAAAGATCATTTCAGCTTTGAAAGAATTTGGCTAAACCTAAAAGTTTTGGAGATACATGTATATGTGAAAAACTACAGTCTGACCCCTACACTGCTTTAAGTAACGGCTGCCATGTTTTTTGATGGATCAAAAATCCCAACATCAGTTCTATGCATGATACACCATGGAACATTTGTACCATGTTAGGTTTCAATTGGTCAAGTAATGTCAAAGGAGAAAGTTTTTGAAAGAAATAACATTAAAAATAGCAAAAATCGTTGAAGAAGGGCAATAACTCCAACATGGCTTAACAGATTAAAACCAAAATTTGACCAGAAATAGAGCTTATCATGCTGAACACTTTTACCATGTCGAATTTAGTTAAACCTAACAATTTTGGAGACATGTGAAAAACTACTGTCTGACCCCTATGTTCTATTTTTAGTAACGGCCCCAATGTTTTTCGACAAATCAAAAATCCCCACATCAATTCTATATAGGATCAGGGATTTAGCCAAGATTTTCAATCCATTAGTCACTTTTGCATAAGACTAAATCTCAATACTGTTTTTTCTTTTCGCGTCGCAAATTTATCAGCATGCATGTATATACATATACTTATAACAACTATATTATAAATAATAACATGTTTATTTCTATTTCAGCACTTGTATATAAATAACAGATAATTCATATTAATGAAAAAATATTTAACAACATACAGTTTCTACATTAGCAACTATTCATGAAAAAAACAATGAAAAAAAATACTTTGTTACTGTGTCATACATATCATGTGTGTAAAAATCTAAAAATTATATACTATTGTTGGCATGTGTCTAAGAATGTAAAGCACTGTTTACTTGATCAGTAATGCATAAACCTCCTGTCCATAGCCATGCACCACAAAGTGAAAGCCATCTTAAAATCAAAGGAACCCATATCAGAAGGATGGAGACAAACCTTAAGAAGAGTGTTCACTGATTCACCTTCAACCTATTCCTCAGACTGGTCTTGATCAGATTGTACCTACTAAAGCCCCTCTCACAGTCCACATAAGATACAGCAGAAAGAAGACAAACAGAGAGCAACTTAGAAACATTAGGATAGTCATCAGAAAAACTGCCCTTGGATAACAAAGATGACAGAGTATCTGCCATACTCAAACCTCTATACCCTACAAGAACATGCCTCATCATAGACCATTCGTCTCTGATCAAAGCACTGTACTCACCCTTGTCCTGTCCAAAATGCCTACAAAGGAAATCCACATGAACACTGCCATAGGAAACAAGCTCCTGACTACCCTTCTCTGGAATCAACTTGGGATCAAAGATAGAAAGAGCATTGAAAATGTCCTGTGATGGGAAACAACTCTGAAGATTAGAAACTAACTGGTCAATAAACCTTACATTAGGATTGTCAAAGTTGCACTTTGAGTTGCACTGTACTTGATCAAGTTACCATTGAACATGAAATGACCCTTCTCCCCAACATCAGTAGAAACCTGAGACAAGAATGACTTCAACCTAGGACCTGGAGTAGTTTTCACGTCAGATATAGCAGAACAAGCAGGATCCAAAGCCTCCTTAACAACAGTAAAAGTAAGATCTTCCTTCTGAAACACTCTACTAACCCTACAAACTAAACACATGACATCAGCCATAAAGTGTGAAACTGCCAGAACTCAAAAGTAGAAATGAACTTAACAAGACCACAAGCTATGATATTACCACCCTGCTCATCAGACTACAAACAACCAACTAGAATGTCAAAGTTTGACAACAGAGCCTCAACACTGCCTTCAAAGGACAACCACCTTGTACCAAAGACCTGCCTGAAACTTCTTCTCTGCCTTGTCAAAAATTACTGCCATTGATTTCAACTCTGCCCATCTTTGTAGTATATGCATGGAAATATCTTTGACCACTCTGGTTTAAATTTTGACTTTAATAGTCGATCGCTGCGACTCTTTGTAGTAGTTGACTTATTTTTAGACTGTTGACCTTTAGGTACGTTGTCATATGACGACGAACTAAAATAGTTTGTAATGGCGGACATAGTTGCGATTCGAACTGTGATTGAAAAATCCAAATATCTTTCCATTTTAAATACATACAATGACATGTTGAGTACTTTGAGAACGTGTCACAGCGCTCAACAAACAAATCATTACCGTTAATTAATTTGTTTGTTGGGATAATTAGCCTCAACCAGGTGATCAAGCAAGGTGTGATCAAAGGTGATGCAATCAAAACATTGGTCATGATTGTTTATTGTAAAACCCTAATTGGCTTGGGATAGGTAATAAAGTTGTCAATTATGGGGTCATGGGAACATCAGAGGCTTTTTTACTGATATTTCTTTGGGGGGGGAGCGAAATATCAAGTGACGAATTGTGCACAAGAAAAATTCGCCACTTTCGAAAATCATTCGTCAATGGTGAAAATGGCGAGCGCTAGCTAAATCACTGCAGGATATCCCAAGCAACATTCATACCAAATTTGGTTTCAATTGGTCAAGTAGTGTCAGAGGGGAAGATTTTTGAAAGAAATAACATTAAAAATAGCAAAAATCCTTGAAAAAGGGCAATAATTCCAACATGGTTTAATGGATTAAAACCAAAATTTGACCAGAGATAGATCTTATCATGCTGAACACTTTTACCCCATCAGAATTTAGTTAAACCTAACAGTTTTGGAGATATATGCGAAAAACTACAGTCTGCCATCTATCACGTCCATATAAAAATGTCCCATGCAAATTAGAATCTTTTCCAAGAGTGTTAACAAATGGTCCATTAAAATTCTGAATTAAATTGAAAATAGCACATTCTTATAACTTTAATCTCTATCACTGAAAGCAGATACAAAATTTACAGAAACTGAAAGACAAATTTAGCATTTATTACATAAGATGTCGATTAGTTTATTTTGGGACCTTTAATAGCTTGCTTTAATGTATGGGTTTTGCCCATTATTAAAGACAGTGTGGTGACCTATAGAAGTTAGTTTGTTGCTCAGCTTTTGGTGGATGACCATCTTATTGACAATCATGCCACATCTCCTATTTTTCTTTTTTTTCTTTTTGACCATCAGGCCAGAGGAGTCCCATTAAAGGAGAAGATCATGTTATTGTGCAAGTCATAAATATCGAAACTAATCCGTTCAATATTCATGAAAAGTAAATGGAAACAAAATAATTTCCTTTTCTTAATTAATTAATCGAGATTTATAATTAGGAAATTTGAATTTCCTGCGTGTATGGGTGCCACCATCAGCTGAACTGTGACGTCACGAAGTCAGTTTGTAAATAAGTAAATGATTACAATGTCCAAAGAAATTGCAAATCTGGGACTTTTCCCCTATAATTTCAACCCAAAATACACTGTAAATAGAAGAAGAGATTGAGGCACAACATGTAAGCAAATGTCAGACATCATTGCAAACAACGGGATTTTTGGCAGCCAGATGACTAGTATTTGTAAGGATAATCTTATGGCTACTTCCGAAGAATGTTTGTATAGCTGGTAAAAAACTTATAGAACATTTCTCTTTCATCATTCGTACAATAGTAAGCTTGACTGGTCATCATGTTTTGGTGATTAGATAAAAATGATCGTAGAAATATTTACGGGATATTCTTTGTTTGCATATTATTAGCAGTACTTGTATCAGTACCAAACCAACTTAGTGACGTCACGAGCTAATCGGAAGCTATCGGTAAAAATCAATAAAATCTGGCTATGATTTTCCTTCAGATAGGAGAGTTCAGCAAGATGGCTATCCATTTATATTTCAAGGATTTTGAACTTTGCATAGCCTTGAGCATTTTATAAAAGCGCATTTTGCATTGAAGATTATTTATTTTTGTTTACATGGGTATGATTTATCATAAGAGCCTCACTTAATGTAAAGGTGGTCTTTCCCTTTAAAGGGAGAAGTGTGGTAGTGGGGACACTTTCAATCAACTCCCAATGTACTGTATTTGACCAAAAATGTATGTGTACACATATAAAAATGTATATACATGTAGTGTGCCCTATTATGAAAAAACCCTATCTATAGTACACTAAAGCAGTCTTGTGAAAATTTGTAAAAAGCAACAGTTTTGATAAAATCAATAAAATAATGAACAGATATGGTAAACTGCAACTAATGCAATGGGTGTAACTAAATACACATAGTAAATACTTAGTAAGATCATAAAGGGCAGACAAGTTATTGGAATCTTCTCTGATGGATAGGAGACTGGATTAGTCAAGTGGAGAACAAGTTCAACAACTAAAATGTGGGTAACCCTAAGGTTTAGTGTTCTCCCTAAGATTTACAGATAGCATTCTGATAACCCCTGAATTTCAATACAGCATCTTGCATCTAAAAATTATAGCATCATATTTGTCTTGGACCCTATGGGGAGTTCTTTTCAGACAGCAACCTGGTAAAAAAAATAATATTTGAGCAATTTGATGCTATATGACCCTGGACCTGGGAGATCACCATCACATATAATCATATAGTTGGGAAGGGGGTATTCCATATACTTGTTCCCAACTTGCTTATACTAGAAGCCAAAAATTTCCTGACATCTTATGACATGCAGTGTCAGGTTCTTGTTCCAGGTTCAATGGAAATTATAAGTTTTAATGCCTTCATCATGATGTCCTTTTCCAAGATACTGATCAGCTGACACACACAGTGACAGGTTAAGTTGACAAAGCCCACCAAAACTAAAAGGACTATTTCACTGCATCCACTTGGATGTCATATCCTCATAATGATAATAAAAAGCTTAAGAAGTGGAACTTTATGACATATATACATGATGAAAGTATTTTTTGCCAAATGTGACATGCATGATTGAATCTCAGTCAACATCAACATTGTCAACCGAGGCAGTAGCTGATCAGAGAAATAAATCAATACAGAACTCATATCATATTACATGAATGACGAATGGAACCATTGCTTTGTTAAGATTCTTCCTATATATTAAAATACCTTGTTTGTAGTACGTAAATCAGCAAAAAGTCAAGACAAATGTCAGTACTGTAAATAAATCACAAATAACTCCCCAAAATGGCGCAGTCGCGTGACCCTCATTACGTCAAATTTTAACTTCCGAGTTAACTCGGAACATCTCTGTCGATAACTTTGTTTACCTTACCAATGGCTGAACCAGAAAAACGTGATTTTGATTCATCTAATCTAGGAACTATTGAATTGTAAGCACGTGTCAACAGTAGCTTTTATTAGAAACACACGAAATAGATTCACGGATACTCAAAATATAAGTTGACAGACCTCTATTACTCTATTAATACATAAAATGAGAATGCATTACATACAAGTACATGACATGCACTTATTTAACTAATAATTTGTAGTTTGCTATTTTATTGATCATGACGTGTACTTTTTTATGTTCAGCTATGTCTGTGTTTTTGAAATGTGTCAGGGAGTGTAATATAAAATCCCTGAATGTGTTGACATATGTAGGCAGTGCCAATGAGGGATGGAGCTGTCTTAGTGTCTATTCAAATAACACTTTGTTATGTCTCAAACAGTGGCAATGTGGCAAGTGCTTTGCATCTGTGTCAAAAAAATCAAATCACTGACTGTAAATGTCATTTCCAAAATAATTCACTTCCTGCAGAATGATTTTGATTCATTCATGTTTTAGAGCATGTACATATATTGAACAGTTCTGACGTTTTGTTCCAATTAGTTGCCTGAGTCTTTTAATTATTATTGTAATAACATAAATAATATGCATGATTGAGACATTACAATGTGTATTTTTGTGTGTGGCTCTTGCCTAGTTGTGGTTTATGTTGTGTTAGCTGTGCATGTGTATACCTCCAATACTAATCACTGCAATGTTTGGCCCTTGAGTGAAGTTAACAGGGTATTCTTAATCTTATGGATTAGGCAGTATTGGTAGAAAATGGTTGACTATGCTTAATTTTAATTCTAAATATAAAATGTGTCAAACTTTCTAAATGTGTTACAGATTGATTATCAATATTTTTTTCTTTTATAAACACCGCATGTTAGGTCACAGATAGGGTAGTTACCATGGTCTTACTGTCTCACTTAGTATCCTATCACATAATTGTAGCATCTATGATTTTTTTCCGTTGAATTTTTTGTCTAGAATAAACAAGAGAAGAAGACCAAATATATATGCGCTAAATAAAAGTGATATATGAAAGTTCACATCCTTCCATAGAACGCAATTGAAATATCTAATTGCATTAGAATAAATATTGCACAGAGAAATTCTGCCTCTATTATGACATTGAATGTCCCTTTCAGAAAAATTAATTGACCTCTGAATTTGATCTGAACATACTTTTTCTCCTGCATATAACCACCGTTAAAAAGGAAAAATTTATTATTATTTTTTTAAGTAAAGCACATTTTACCCAGCAGTAAATATATGTATTGTAATATTCAAGGAAATCTCTGTTCTAAAAAATGTATTGAATTGAAATAAAAACAATTTAGTCATTACTGTTATGTTTCAACAAAAATTGAATCATTTCAGAAAAGTTCTGAAAAGAAAGGCATACAAAAAAAAACCGGACAATCCATAACATTTCGTAATCTTAAATTGTAAGAGGATCTGCTAATTTTACTTAAGTTCCTACCATAATTTGCCTTTGTTAAACTCTATCATACAGAAATCATGTACACATCAATAAGTAACAAATCTCATTTCCTTTTCATCAAGAAAGTTCTAGCTTTCACATTCACATCTTTGCAATAGCTCAATATGGCGTATAACAATTTATCTGGATATTCTTCCCCTTTTATCTTTAATTCTCGCTTCAATCACAAGACACTGCAGCTAACAGTTTACTTAAGCAGCTTCGAGTATGTGAATTTCTTTAGCCCTTTGGGTTAAATTTAATTTGTCAAACTCGAAAGACTGTGCTATAAATATATCATGAATCATTTATTTCAGCATGTTATAATCACTTGCTATAGTGCTGTCATTTGTGTAATTTCACATGATTGTATAACAACTGTATGTCTGTAAATGTATGCATGTGTATTCAATCTTATGCACCTGGGGGCTTGGCCTATGATTCACATTTGCATAATAAAGTACCATAAACTTTGTAAAAATATATATATGGCAAGAAATGTATCACACAGTATTTCTGTTTTAACATTAATGCATTATGAACTTATATTGTACTCAATCAAGTAAATCCTTTATATGCATCCATAAGAGGGCATGCCATAGACATGTTTAACTGTACTGGTGTATGAATACTTTATTGCTATTGCAAACAAACACAGATATAAAGTAACAAAAATAACAGAGAACAATGTAAGTTGTATATACTACAAAATAGTATGAGATCTGGCATTCTTAGCTGCTTTTGAATAATTATATAATTTCAAAGTGACAGATTTACTGGAGGCCTGTAATAAAGCAAAAAGATCTGACATTCCAAGCTGCTTTTAAATAAGTACATAATTTTTCCTTTCCTCTTTCGTCTACCCTGGACTTGACTTTTTATGAGCAACTCGGCAGGTGTTTCTAGAAAAGCAGAGGATGCTTCCCCTACCGGTGTACCTGGTCCATGCTCCCAGTTTTTAGTGGAGTCCAAGTTACTTTGTAATATGTATGATTTTAGTTACTTTATGTTCTATGTTGTGTATGTCTGTTTTCCATGTCTGGTCTTCGTCCCTGGATTACATTCTTTTGTTTACTACTACATGTATAACCTTGGTTCCCTTTTGATTACTCTTTCAAAGTGACAGATTCACTGGGGGCCTGTAATAAAGTAAAAAGATCTCACATTCCAAGCTGCTTTTTAATAATTATATAATTTCAAAGTTACAGATATATTGGAGGCCTGTAATATAAGCAAAAAGTTTATGACAGTTTGGCCATGAACAGTAGTATTTTGGTAATAATTGAACTCTCCTATAAGCTGGACATACTAATATAAAATTACAGTCATCCTATATGACATTCATATTACAACAAATACAAAGGTGATTAGCTTTATCAGCATTATTATATCTTCCAGTTTCAGTATTCAGTTTGAGTGTACCACTATGTATTGTAACAGTAGAGCGTGACACACTTAATAATAGTTCAAGCCTAAGATCTAACAGGACTGGCATTGTAAATTGACTCACCAACTGTGCTAAGGATTACTCAACTACCACAGCTAATGGAGAGTAGTATTAAAATCTGCTACCTTTGAAAGGAAGGCATTGTTACACTTCCTCTACCCCAAGAGTCAATGTACCACAAAGATGATATCAAACATCAGACCTTAAGTTAAGCTCATTAATCCTCAATATAGATGACATCAAACATCAAACCTTTAGCTAAAATATATATCGCCATCAGGTTTTCAGCTGTATTTGTTTTATATTTTTAGTTGGGATTCTGCTTATGAGAGAGAACTTGCTTCTTTTAGAGATGTTGGTGACGTAGGAGAAATTTGGTATGTCATCAGTTACAAGTTACATCAAAAGGCACCAGAAGCGGTCAAGTATCCTGATCAAAGACTGAAAAATGTAGCAAATGTCAAACATCTAAAATGTGTTTTTAATAATTTCTGGTGTTTTGCTTAAAAATATAACTGCAATATGACTGTTCTGTATGTTAATTTTTTTATTAAAATTATTCAAATTTGACCAAAGTAACAAAATTAATTAAGTATGACTTAATGTGTTTATATAAATTGAGTTATATAATGTTAAATATTTATCCACACTACAAATGTTAGGGTCAAGTGCACAGTAAGAATATTTACAGAACTACATAGTTGTTGTAGTATGCAGGAAGTCACACTAAATGAATAAAACTGTTTGTTAATCAGCTGAATAGGTTGGAAAAGTTTCCATTGTGATACAGTATATGTGCAGATGGCAAAATATTTGTAAAATTACCTTTTATTAGCACATCTGGCCAAAGGCCATGTGAACTATTGCCATCACTTGGTGTCTGTCGTTGTCGTCTGCCGTCTCCTCTGAAAATACTAGGCTAATTAAAACCAAACTTGGTATGAATGTTGCTTGGGGTATCCTGTATAGAACTGATATGGAAATTTTTGATTTGTGGAAAAAAATGGCAACTGTTGCTAAAAATAGAACATAGGGGTCAGACAGTAGTTTTTTGCATATATCTCCAAAACCGTTAGGTTATACTAAAATCTGACAGGGTAAAAGTGCTCAGCATGATGAGATCTCTCTCTGGTCAAATATTCTTTTTAATCGGTTTAGCCATGTTGGAGTTCTTGCCCATTTTTGATGTTTTTTTTTGCTATTTTTAATGTTATTTCTTTCAAAAATCTCCTCTGACATTATTTGATTAATTAGAACCTAACTTGGTATGAATGTTCCTTGGAGTATCCTGCATAGAACTGATGTGAGGATTTTTGATCAGTCAAAAAACATGGCTGCTGTTACTTAAAATAGAACAGAGGGAACAGACAGTAGTTTTTGGCATATATCTCCAAAACCGTAAGTTTAAGCTAAATTTCATTTAATATCTGAAATGATCCTTGTTATTAGGACTACAACAGTCTTAGGGATAAAAGTTGTCAGATGACTCCTTGTAAGAGTTATTGCCCTTGAAAGGTGAAAAATGACTTTTTTTACAGTTTTCAGTCAATATCTTGAAAACCATGATAGATTAAAAGAAACTTTCAGTTGTTGCAATGATCCTTATGATAAGTCCTACCAAAGACTTCTTGAGTCAAAATTGTTGGACAACTTCTTTTTAAATTTATTGCCTTTGAAAGGCAAAATTCAACCAGGTGAGTGATTCCAACTCCTGGGAGCCTCTTGTTTATGTTAGTTCTTCGTTTTTTGATGAGTAATATGACATTTTGAAATTTTATTTAGCAATTAAACTTAATCCACATTGTTTGAACAAG
The DNA here is from genome assembly GCA_037379345.1 of Perna viridis. NCBI lineage: Eukaryota > Metazoa > Mollusca > Bivalvia > Mytilida > Mytilidae > Perna > Perna viridis. The sequence continues at coordinate 11,352,161 of CM074511.1, forward strand.
CACAATTTGTAATGCAGTGAATAAAATAATTTATTCATGAATTCAAAAATTTACGAAAGCTCTCATAAATGTTAATCATTTCCAAAGTTCCCTTCATAGAAAGGCAATAACATCTACACTGCAACAGGCTAGTCTTTTCATTGGTGTTTTAAGAATACTAATTTAAGTGAGAAGCATTGTTGAAAAACATTGCAATTCTTTATTAATTTTGATAAACTCATATAAAACTAGTACATGTACAGTGGACATGCTGGTATGACTATAGTATACTACTATGGAATAATTATAAACAATCTTTTTTTTTTCTTCAAACTGCTATTTATAACTCAAATGCTGTGAAAGTGTGATGCTGTTAGGTATATGCTACTTGTTTTGTAGGTTTGGAGAAGATAGTCAGGAGAGGATTCTCGACTGGATTGAGGATTGTGATGAGATTAGTAATGAGGACTCTATCATTGACTTAGGCTGTGGAAATGGCATGTTACTGGTAGAATTGGTAATGATTTTAGTAATTTCATCAATATCATTAGTGATACATGGCTTTATTTACAATTCAATTTGCCTTAAATTCATTTCAGTGGAGTTTGAAGTCCAAACTAAAAAGGAAAAAAAAACAGCATTTAATCACAAGCAAGAGATCAACAACAGCCTGTATCACTCACATGTTCAGTATCAAAAGTATTGTCATATTCAACTCTTTATATCATTATGTATTTATAATTAAAATATTAGTGAAATATATACAATTCAACAATTTTGGTTTTCAGGATAGCAGGAAAAACCTGGAAAGATCATCAAAAGTGCATTTTCTGGGGATACCACTCTTTGAAAAATTAACAGATCATTTTCCAATTTACATTAATCATCCATCCGCTATTGTTTCCTACAAAACAGGCAAAAACTGGAAAAAAATAATTAACAGTGCATTTTCAGGTGATACCAATCCATGAAAAGGAAGATTTTTCTTAAATTTGCACAAAAGGTAGAGATCATGATATTGGTCATATTTGCTATTTACATTATCCCTTTTTTTTCTTCCATCTATCTACTAACATTCATATGTCAATATGTCAAAAATATCATTTTAATTTGGCATATCTTGAAGAAAATGTAACAGATTTTTATGAAATTTACTTATATGATAGGTTTTAAGATGTTTAAAATTTTTGCTGAAAAATTAGTAACGAATCTGCTATCATTTTCTAGATACAGACAAAAACTATAAAAATCTTCAAAAATAGCGTTTATGGGGCCATCACTCCAAAAATGCTTTTTTTGAGGATTTTTCTTAAATTTTTACCTTTGATTGATTTTGTCATTTAATTGATCACACAGCTGAAGTTGGTGAGCTAGTAGCAATATATTTTAAGAAAATAACAAAAGAAACTGAAATTTTTGCTGCAGTTTTATTGTTCCTATTTTTGCACCAAGATTTGTAATGCAAAAATTTAACTGTCACAAATATTTTTAGAAGAACATTACAGTACAATTTGATGAACGATTGTGTATTTTAAACTGTGCGAAAGCAGATTTATAGCAGAAACAATGTAAAAGGTGAAAATTTCCTGGTTTACATTAGGTTAAATGGGCATTAATGGGGCAAAAATTCTAGTAATTAGACCAACTTCAAATTTCGAGGGTAGATAGATCACATGGATTGAAAGAGTGCAATTTGACTGCGCATTTGATCTATCTGTTATGGTTTTTAAGATATAAGCCAAAACATATTGTGAGACCCCTATGTCTTGTATTTATTTACATTTATATTCAGTAATGATGATAATATTTTTCGGCAAGGGATCATAATGCATACAATTTTGGAAGTAGACATGCTAAGGATAATTGTGACCAGGTTTCTTGAAATGTGGAGCTCTTTAAACTGAAGAAGGAAAGTTACATTTATTTACCATTATCTCTTATACCTTTAGTTTTTGAGATACATGTAGAAATTGGTGATTTGACCCCTGTGGTAAAAAAATAGCAATGGCGGCCATGTTTTAAGCTTTATCTATATAATCCATTCAATTTTTAAAATAAATACCCTAAGGATGCTAGTGACCTAGTTTGGTAATAATCCGCTGAGTGGTTTCAGAGAAGAAGATTTTTAAAGAAATGTTTACAACAGACAACGACGGATGCCAAGTGATGACAATAGCTCACATGGCCTTTTTTGGCCAGATGAACTTATGATAATTGGAGAGCATGATTACAGAATGCAAAATTAGACCCTCCACCATTAAGGGTCTTACCTAGACCACTCTGTGACAAACTGTTTATGCCTATAAAACCTTGTGCCAAGTTAATTTACTATTAAATACATTCATAACCTCAACAAACGAAGTTGGGGCGGGGGGGTGGGGGTAAAAGGTTCACCCAGTCTGTCCCTCTGTTTGTCTTTTGTCTGTCTGTCTGTCCATCTGACCAAACTATTTTCTAAGAAGCTTGCAGTATTGTTATGAAACTTTGTGGGTTATAATATATCCACATGGAGATGTGTTTACTGTCAAGAATTATTTTAGGACAAAAATTATAGAATGATAGGATAATTAATTGGAAAGAGTGAAATAACCAAAATATTATCATGAGTGCTGAAGAACATCTAGATTTAATGAGTGCGTGAACTGTTTCACACATGAGTTAAATGCTCAAGCGTTCTTAGCACGAGTGATCATATTTTGGTTGTTTACAATAACCAGTTGACTATCCTGTTACATAGATTTTCTTCAAAATTTATTGATATTCTCAACATGAATTTTAAATTCTGTGATTGGTAGATTGATATTGGTGGATTGGTATCAAGTCCAAGAGTGACACTACGGAATTTATTTCACTTGGTGAATTATCGAAATTTTTTACCCTGGGAACGTTCAATAAAACACTGCTATCTAGACTATATAATAAATGATGGCTTTTCATTGTATTAAATAGAGCCAGAGAGGTTATACTGATTTGACTGGTGTTGATTACTCTGAAGGTGGAATTCAGTTAGCAAAGTCAATAGCCCATACCAATGATGTAGACAACTTAACTCTAGAGGTATGACTTAACATATGTTTATGTTTCATCAGAGCAGTACATTCATAATGAACTCTTTATATTGATGTACATAAGTAATTTTTTTTGGCTTGATTATTTCATTTGTTAGTTGTTAGACCTGGCAAAAAAATTAAAAAAACTTTATTGAACACCAATATGATTTTTTTATTTGTTACAAACTGTGAAAGTAATATTTTTCATGGGGTACCAATTTTTGTGGTTTCCATGGGTTTGGTAAACCATGAAATTTGGTTCCCAATGAATAGGAAATTTAATATTAATAAGTAGAATAGAGTTTTCAAATCCATGAATTCTAGAATCTACGAACTAATCATTTTTCCCTTAACCACGAAAATCGGTACTCATGAATAAATGTACTTTCACAGTAATTGTAATGTCTTTATAAAAAATTCAGCCTTTCTTCATTTTCACTCATAAGACATGACAGACTGTATTTAAAGGAAATTTTGTCATGTGTGTTAGTGTATGTTTGTAGTCTACCATAGACACTTCATGTCTGCACAATAACTTAATTATAAGTATAAATTATAAGTTATAAGATCTTTATGAACTTAAACCACAAGGTTTCATACATCAAAAGGAAGCTAGGGATTGATTTTGGGGGTTGTGATATGAACCGTTGGGGAATTAGGGGCCAAAAAGGGGCCAGAAACAAGCATTTCTATGATGTATGGACAATAACTTGTGTAAATGTGAACAGATCTCTTTTTCTTTTTAAATTGTAACACAATGTGTCATACCACAATTGAATGACTGGGATTGTGACTCAGACCATTTATGTATACCGGTAAGTGGTAAAACAAGGGGCAAAAACAAGCATGGTGTCTGATCTGATTAATTGTGAATGAATCCCTTCAAAATTGAACCACAAGTTGTCATACATCAAAAGAAGGCAGGAAATAATTAAGGGGTTGTGACTAAATTGTTTAGGTATTAGGAGAATATGAAGGGGCCAGAAACAAGCTTTTACATGATATGAGGACAATAACATGACTTAAAGCAAATGAATCTCTTTAAAACTGTACCATAGGTTGCCATTCTTTTCCTGTGTCAAATATTGAATAGCAATCAAAATTTAGAGCTGTATCAAGGTTGAACAGTGTGCCATATTTGCCCTAGCTGTTCATAGATTTTGCCATCATATACCAGTAATGGTATGGCACTGTTGTCATCCGTGTCATCAGCTGTAAATACTTGGTTTTCCTGCAGTAGCATAGAATATTAGTTGGTTGATCTTTTTAAAATTTTATAACAAGGTTCCTCACCACAAAAGGAAGATTGGTATTAATTTATGGGTTATGGCCCATCTGTTTTGGAATTAAGGATCATTTTCTAGAATTTATTTGTGTAACTCCAGTAAAAGCATATGGATGTATTCAATATTGCAGCAGAATATTTTATGCAACGAAAGTCAGGCTGAGATTGAATTTTTTAATGTAGACTCGAACTACTAAGAAATGAGGTACCAAAAATAGTTCAAATTCTTATCCTGTTTCAAGTATTTAATCACACTATAAAATTAAAGCTGTATGAAGTCCAAGTGATGTGTCCATACTCACCTTTAATGTTCAGGGTTCAACATCTGCAGTTGTATCAAGTTTCCTCATAAAACATTTTATTTACTGATAAGTAGAAATTTCATAAAAAACAAATTAAAACCTTGGCTTTACAATGCAAACGCTCTAAAGTTAGTATTAAAAAGACAGCTCTACAAAGTTAACAATTGTTGTTACCAGATGTTATATAAGATGTAATATGATCTTAATCCATCTTGCAGATAGCAGACTTAATTTGTGATGATGCAAATAGAAAGTACACTTGTTTGAGCCGAACATATAAAGTTTGTTTAGATAAAGGAACTTATGATGCCATTAGTTTAATACCATCAGATGATGTATCTGCTAGACAGTCTTACCTCCATACACTCAAGAGAATAATGACACCAGACAGCCTCTTTATCATTACATCTTGTAATTGGACAGAGGAACAGCTTGTTCAATTTTTTGGGAAAGGTAAGGTTGAAAGGTCACTTCTTCACATCATCTTATAATCATTTGTAAAGTTGTTATATTAAGAAATATAAATCCTGTCATGTCAGAAATATAGAGTGAAACCTGTCGAAAACAATCATTGAATATATAAAACATAAATTAGACATCTTCTGAAATTCTGTCAATGTTTTATGTGATTTGAACCCCTGTAAACCAAACAACTGCCTTTACAGAACAAAACCACAGGTTTCACTGTATAACATACAGTATTTATCAAAGTTCTAGTTTATGGTACATGTACAAACTATTGTTGTGGATTGTACATTTCATTGCTTCAATGTGATCTATAATTCTTGGATTGATTAAGTCATTCATCAATGTAAAATAAATTAGTCTTCAATCACTATTTTGAAATATCTAAATTTTGAAAATCACAAACTGGTATCCTAAGAACAATAATGCTTTCATAGTATGAGTGAGCAATTTTGGGTAAAGTTAGATTTGTTTTTCACATTCCTTGTTTATTTGATCAAATTTCCAGTTAGATAAGCTACAATAATAATAAAAAGTTTTGTACATAGTAATACTGTAAACATATTAATTTTTGCGGATTATGTTAAATGGAGCTGTTAATGGGAACCAGTATTTTGCAGTTTCAAAAAAATGATTAGCATTAAATTCTGTTAACAGCCAGTTTCGCTGGTACTATTTTTCATGCTTTTCTGTCCACCACGAAATTTAGGGAAAAATTAGTTTACTGTAAATTAATATGTTTACAGTATTTTAAAAGAAAATACTGGAATGAATTGTGTCTAATGGACGCAATGTCCAATTTATTTTGTTTATTTAAATACCAGGACCCTGCAGCACAAAAAAATTACTTACGTCTGAGAAAATTCTTAATTGTTTGTAACATCATCAATTTCAAGTACTTTGATTGGTGTTACCATGGAAGTTAAGAATATTCTTAGACTTAAGTATTTTTTAACTTTTGTGGTGGCCAATGTATATAAAATTCAAACACTGCCCATGGTAGAGGTAATTCATGGTGTAGAAAAACCTACCGAACAAACATTGTTTTTTTTTGTCTAAATATGCTGTATTTTTACCAAATGATAAACTCTCTGTATTCAAATCTGTAATTTTGAGAAAACTTTAAATTCATCTCCCACTAAAATCAAGCAAATAACCAAAATCAAGACCGGTAACTCTTGCAAAGTGCAACACAATCTGTATAATTTTTATGAATATTGATAGACAAACTAAGACTGGTTATGTGGTCTGTAAATGTTTCTGAATAAGTAATAATGGGTAATTTGGCAGGTGTTTGACATGCATGAATCACCTTCTGTCTGTAACAACTGCTGCTTAAATGTTATGAGGATTACATGAGTTGGACATTTCAGCTCAAACTTTTATAACTTTTTTTTTTGTTTTCCAGATCTGCAGCTGCATACAAAGATCAAGACTCCTAGTTTTATGTTTGGAGGAAAAACTGGAAACACTGTTACCTCATTGATATTTAAATTGAGAACTTAACCAAAACCAGTTTTAACTTTCCAATATTGAAAAATAAAGTTTGTTCAGTTTTAATTTTTTTTTCTGTTTGACTCAAAATTCCTACTTCCTCACACAGTAATTAATAGTTGTAGAGTGCATGACCTTATAAGCCTTTAAAAAGTTATATTTTCACTTTTTTCTTAACAGCTTAAGGTATATGCCTCCTCTCTTTACAAAGCCACAGAAAGACATGGTAATAAAATCCATCCATCTGTAGGTTGTCTTCCTTTGTTAACAACATCTTGTGAGTAACTTTCTCCTGAATTCACTTGGCTGATTGCTTCCTTATTTGGTAGGATATGTAGTGTAGATGTGCATAATACAGTGTCAGATATCAAAGGAGCTATAGAACCCAAGCATCTTCAAATAAAACTGTTAGGGGGGCATATGCCAATTCTATTTGCTAAAAGGTATTATATTGCTAGAAGCATAGAAGTTCACTGTACGATTCTCTACTTCTCAAAGTAAATGTTGCCATGAAAATTATGATGAGTGGTGTTTTATTAATATCGGTAAAACAAAAGTATAATATTAAATCATTTATTGTTTGGATAACAACGGTACAATAATGTGTAAATATAATACAAATATTTTAATAAAATGTTTCACAGGGCACAGCTTGATATGACTGCAGAGGTCAAACCCTGAACAGTTGGGGCAAGTATGGACACACCATTCTAACTTGACACAGCATTGAATTTTGATAATGATTGGACAATTGACAAAAGATAAAAATTTGACCAGAACTGAAGATATCACCTTTTGGCACTTATTCCTAAATGGTTCCTGTCAAAACCAACAAAGTCATTCCCTAACTTCCTGAGGAAATACTGCACCTTGTTATACCATTTCAAAATGATCAATTCACATCATTTATCACCCAGAAATTAGGGAAAAAAAACTTGTTTCTGGCCCCTTTGTTTACCGCTTTTCTAATATGGCTTGCAGTCACAATCCAAACAATCAATCCATCTTCACTCTGTCTATACTCCCCACCCCCCACCCCCCACCCCCAAATATCAACCCAAGTCTGACCAGTGTAGTTCAGAATAAAGTGGAACAATATCACAGACATTCCTATGCTTTTAATTGAGTTATATAGTTAAATTCTATTCAGTGCTTGTTTCAGGCCTTTTTTTTAGTCATGGGGCAACAATAACAATGACAGCGCCATGACCAATAATCAACCACAAACTTATTGCAGTCGTATAAAAAACTTATCGATAAATCAAGTAAAACAGAACATTGATACCTAGCTTATATAACTGAAAGGAAGACATATTCATTCCTGATAAGGTAATCTGAACCTTCATTCCTCAATCATCATAGCACTAACATTTGTCTGCAGACAACATTGTTCAGACCTTATGAGTTATCAAATGGCATAACTGTCAATCGATTGTGCCATTTCTAATTTACATGCATGCTTTTAATGCAATGTGATACCCCATTGACGTAGTTCCGTAGTTCCATATACAAAATGCACAATTGCTTGATAACGCTGAACTATTCAGAATTTCACAAAAAAAATAAAATATTACTATATAATATAAATACAAATTTGAGGGAATTTACATACATGTAGGATAATACGATTGAGAAACTACAGGGTATATCTAGAACCATTCTAATATATGTAGAAAAATATTCATCAGAATATCATGTTAATATTTTTCACTTGAGCCAACCAGCAGTCTTAAGATGTGAAAACACCTGATCTTTATTATAAAAAAGATAAACACAGAAAAATATAAATTGCCCCAACTAGCTATAACACTCAAAAGGGAAAGTTGTTGAAGAGATAGATCAACACAAGATATATACAAGTAACAATAAAAACATCACTCAGATATACTTATCATATACAGACTAAAAAGGTAAAACACTACCATAACTCAATAAACATGTAACAACCATAAAGTAAAAATTATTCTATATTTAGTTGAACAGGATAAATGTAAATACAATATACAATTGATTCCATTGACTTTTACAAATGTTTCAGTAAAGAAGTCCTATACATCATTTATTAAAATATATAGATAAAATGATTGGTATTGAATTTCAATAACATAACAGGTATTTGAAAGGTTTAGTAGTAACCACACAATACAAAGTTTGGGAATGTTAAGGTGAGTTTAGAGAAATAAAGAGGTAGTAATTGGAATGTCTAAACTAATATAAACAAAACATAGTTTCTAAAATAAAAATTATAGGAGAAGACCATGTTTTTGTGCAAGTCATAAATATCAAAACTAATCTGTAAAATATTCATGAAAATTAAATTGAAACAAATTAATTTCCTTTTCTTAATTTATAAATCGAGATTTATAATTAGGAAATGTGAATTTGGCATGCCTATGGGCACCACCATGACTGGTTGTATTGTGACGTCACAAGGTCGGTTTGTGAAGTGAAAACAAATAGCTAATTGATTACGATGTCCTAAGAAATCATAAATTTGGGACTTTTCCCCTATAATTTCAACCAAAAATAAATAGATGAAGAGATTGAGGCACAACATGTATAAGCAAATGTCAGACATCACTGACGAACAACAGGATTTGCAGTCAGAGGACTAGTATTTGTAAGGAAAATCTTATGGCTTCTTCCGAAGAATGTTCGTGTTGCTGGTAAAAAAAAAACTTTTAGAACATTTCTCTTTTATCATTTGTGCAATCGTAAGCTTGACAAGTCATCGTGTTTTGGTGATTAGATAACATGATCGTGGAAAAATTTATGGAATATTCTTTGTTTACATATTATCTGCAGTACTTGTATCAGTACCAAACCGACTGAGGTCACAAGCCAATCGGAAGCTATTGGTAAAAATCAAGAAAATCTGGCTATGATCTTCCTTCAGATAGGAGAGTTCTCCAAGATGCTATCCACTTATATTTCAAGGATTTCGAACTTTGCATAGCCTTGAGCATTTTATAAAAGCACATTTTGCATTAAAGGTTATTTATTTTTGTTTACGTGGGTATGATTTATCATAAGAGCCTAACTTAATGCAAAGGTGGTCTTTCCCTTTAAGGATACCTGTTAATTAGACATGTCATGGAAAAAAGGAAGATGTACTTTGAAGTTTATGATGTTGTAAATGGGCAATTTATAATAATTAACAAGTATTTCATGATGCTGATGGTCATATTGCAACCCCCCCTCCCCCAATCATTTTCTAATATTTGGGCAAATGAAGTGTGTTAATTGTTTTTTTTTTTCTTATAATGCAAATGAACATGTCTAAGAAAAGATTTTTTTCACTAAAAAGAACAGGTTTTAGAAAAGGCAGAACTATATTTAAAACATGTAACATATATATATGTAATTACTTTTATATAAAGCTTAAATTTTAATTTTAAGGTTAGCAACAGATCATATGATCACAATATGCAATAAATAGCTGGTTTGAAGAACATGACAAACCTGTTCTTTCTATAAGTTTTGAAAGGATGTAAATAATAGTAAATTTAAATATCTAAATTTTATATAATACATGTATATGTATATATTAATGTGTACATTTCTATATAAAAAATATCTATTACAAAAGCTGTTCATAAATAACAACTGATTTGAATAAAATGTATTATGCCCATATTTAAATATCTATTACAGATTACAGAAAATAAATATAAAAAGATTATTAGAAAAAGTCAGTAAGCATAAAAGAATTATAAAGAAACACTGATAAAAATCATTTTTCCTACAAAATTAGTTAATGTTAATGACAAGTACTACATGTGGTAAGTGCTGTATATCTTGTATAATATTTGTCCTACTTTTCCACAGAGATGATGAAAGATTGAGATACTTTAAAATTTCAATTTAAACCATAAGTCAACAAACTTGATTTTCTGATAAACAATCTTTGTGATGGCAAATTTTTTAAAACAATTATAATGATTTATCATTTCTTGAACTGTTGGGTCACCAAACATTGTTCTTGTTAATTTTAAAAACCATGTATCAATTATATTTCATGCTAATTATTTTCCCACTTTTAAGGCTAAGTGTTTGTTATTGTTTTAAGTCAAAACATCATTTGAAATAATTACATAGTTTTTACATTGCTCATTGAAAATACATATATCTTCACAGATATGAAAGATGCTGTAATACATATAATCTACCTTATAAATAATATCAGTTTTGTTAATATAGCTTAAACCTTAGATCTTTTGAGAATGCTAAAGTTAAGGCAGCTTACTCAGCCAAACATTAGGATTATACAAGTATTTATCGAGCAAAATACTGCAGTATTAACCAAAATCTTAGTTCAATTCATTTAAGTACAATTAACTGCTGTAAAACCCAAAAAGAAGCACTTTTAAAATCCTGAATAAAAGTTTTAAGTAAACTATTGTATCACAATCACCATTCTTTTCAAAGAAAGGGTGTCACAACTAGGATACAGTACAATTTTGATCGCTTACTGTTCTGAAGCTGGAAGTGATGTCACCGATGATATTGTAAGTTGTCTTTGTAGAGGTGGTTTTGGTTTTATATTTCGTGTTTTCATGTAGGATAAAAACTGATCAGGAATTTCTTCCAACACTTCCTTTGCAAGCATTGCTTGTAGTGTTGCTGGATTTTCTCCTTGACGACCAGTGAAATTTCGCATTGGTACAAACTGAAAATTTGAAAATGCAAAATAACTATACAATTCATTTGTGGCATTGTTATCTTACCTCATAGAATTTTCTAATTTGAAATTATTAAATACGTCAGCTTTAATGTTCAGTAGATATTAACACAGTAAATCTTAATAGAGTACACATAAACAAAACATTTTTGTATGCTTCATTACCTGTACTATGTCTCTCTCAGCATGCCTCCCTCGTGAAGACAGCCTTACATCATCTCCATCTAAAACTTCCATAGCTAAAATTATATCATACAGATTTTTAGATTTATTTAAATGATTTATTACTATAAATTAAGAAATCAATGTGTGCATCAAATATTTTAATTTTTCAGTTTAAATTGAAAATATGATTTAAATTTTTTACTATTTGAGGAAAATCCTGCATTAGATACATAAATATTTGTGTATTTGCATATTTGTTTTAAATATGTGTAATGTAAATGTTTTTACCCCTTGTAGAAGCATTTGGTCTATGCTCCAAATTTTTAGTGCAGTCACAGTTGCTCATTTACTTTGTTTCTTTGTACATGTTATTTTTGTTATTTCATGTTCTTTGTTGTGTATGTCTGTTTTCCCTGTCTAGTCTTTATCCTTTGATTATATTCTTTTGAATTCTGCTAGAACCTTAGTCTCCTTGATTACTCTTTGACTGGAACAAGTTAACTGCAGTGAAGAAATTTTTTTGTGTAATGACTGTCTTATTTAATTTTTTTGTGAAAACATAACAATATCTTGACTGACACACATTTGAATCATACATGATGATATAATTAAAATAACCGTTGAATATAGCTAAAAAAAGATGATAGATACCTTCAAAGTCAGCATCTCCTACACCTATTATAATGATAGATATTGGAAGACTGGCAGCCTGAAATAACAGAGGAGAAAGAACATAGAACGGATTGACATTTGATTAATTTAAGGAGATAAACCTAGGGTAACGGACATAACTCTTGAAATCAGTGATATGTTTGTATCATATTCAATTTCACCAATGCTTATCAAGCTTTCATTTGAAATCAGTCCAAGTTACTTTGATGCTTACATGAAATTGACGTAAATGCTGAACACAAACATTCAAATGATTTGAAAGAGTTGCGTCCCTTACCCAGATCTATCTCCTTAACTAAAACCCATACAGATCATAGGTAAACCTATTTATAGAAATACATTTAAGTTCATAAATAAATAGCTGATCAACTTTTAGCTGAAGTTAAATATTTACTTTTTTTTATATGCTTCACACAGTCACTTAGTAGTCATTATGTAATGCTATCACCATTCAGATGCCAAATAAAACTACATGTACATGATATACCTTGTGTATACAGTGTATCCATCTGCACCATGAAAACTGATTTGTTTGCGTTATTGTTTTCCTAACCTCTTCCGTCTACCCTGGACTTGACTTTTTATGAAAACTAGGCAGATGTTTCTAGAAAAGCAGAGGACGCTTACCCTATGGTGCACTTGGTCCATGCTACCAGTTTTTAATAGAGTCTCAGTTGCTCATTTACTTTTGTTACTTTGTATGTATTATTTTATTTAAATTATGTTCTTTGTTGTGTATGTCTGTTTTCCTAGTCATGTCTTTGTCCCTGATTTCTGCTAGAACCTTGGTTCCCTTGATTACTCTTAGTATCTCAAAAGGTTCAATATAAAAGTTTTGGACTAACAAATTACTAATACTACATACATATGGTTGTGTTTCAACCATATTTGTACATGCAAAGTCCAAACTATATGCATAATGCATATTTTGTTGGACTGTGCATGTGGATATCAATGTTATACTACCTTCCCCTTACATAATTTCCATTTTCCATTATTTAAATAAATATTTTATGTTAAACAAGTATCAAAAGGAAGGGAATAAAATAAGACTTACAAAACAGGATTGAAACATAAATGTAGTAATTTTAAACTTTTTTATGAGCAGTTAAAGAGAGTAAATTACAAGGGTTTTTGCTTTCAATACTATCAACTTCAATGATCTATAAACCATGTTAATATTTGTTTTATGCAACTCAATTTTTATATTCTCTGTTTCATTATTTCAAATAAAAAAAATCAAACAATTGTAACTTTACATATTTTGTAAAAATATACATAGGAACTTGTAAGGACCTATAAATACATCTGTAAGACCCTGACCGTACACATATGGTGTGACCATATAGTCAAACACATACAATCCAAATAGCCATGTGGTCAGGGTGTTAAGAAAATACATACATGAACTATAGCTTCACATGTCTGAGGCATATCGGTTATAATTCCATCAGTTATAATGAGCAGTATAAAATATTCATCTCCATTACATTTCTGCTCAGCAAATCTGTACAATGAAAAGAAACATGAACTTCTTAGATCACAGTAATATTCTTAAAAATGGGTCGGACAGAAACTTTCGTTAAACAGGAAGTATGTCTGACAGGCATGAAATCTGTTTCCAAGATAAAATCTCCTTACCTGATGCTAGACACAAATACATTTGTAGTAGTTGCTGAGAAAAGTGTAAGGAAAATATTTTCCCACCCTCCCAATCAACATTCACCATACTTTAACCTGATTTTCAATATGTGAAATTTGGCCAATACTGGTTATCCAATGAATATATTTCATGCTTCAACATGTGCTTAATTATTGGAAAAACAAAAGAGTAGTGCTCCAGGTCCCCCGCCTCACAACAAAAGTAAAATTTCATGGAATATTGCAAAATGCAAAATTCTACTTTGTTAAGTCTGTGTGACCTTGACCTTTCACCTACTGACCTCAAATTCAATAGGTGTCTTCCTAACCCCATAAGCCTTCAACTGTCCAAGTTTAAAGAAATTCTATGAAGGTGTTCAAAAGTAACAATCTAGGAACCAATTTTCGCCCCCAAAATTATATTTTACTAAGTCCGCTTAACTTTGACATTAAACCTACTGATCTAAAATTCCATATGAGTCTTACATAACCCATAAGTCTTCAACTGTCCAAGTTTAGCCTTGAAAAGTTACACTCCAATTTTCGTCTCCTTCCCCCCCAAAAAACTATATTATGTCAAGTCTCTGTAACCTTGACATTTAACCTACTGACCTCAAATTCAATAGGTGTTTTCCTTACCCCATAAGTCTTCAACTGTCCAAGTAAAGTGAAATTCTATGAAGGTGTTCAAAAGTAACAATCCAGGAACCAATTTTCGCCTCCAAAATTATATTTCATTAAGTCCACCTACTGAGCTCAAATTCAATAGGTGTCTTTATTACCTCATAAGCCTTCAACTATCCAAGTTAGGTGAAATTCTATGAAGGTGTTCAAAAGTTATGCTCAACCAACCAATTTTCACCCCTACACTATATTTTGTTAAGTCTATGTGATTTTGACCTTTAACCAACAGACCTCAAAATCAACAAGTGTCTTCCTTAACTTATAAGTCTTAAACTAGCTTCAGATGGATGTACTGACAGACGACCGGAAAGCCTAATTCTATACTCCCCTACTTTCACAAAAGATGGGGGACATATAAAAACAACAATACAGTATGAAAAGCAAAAGGCTAACGAGATCAATATGGTGTTGAATCAAAATATAATAATGTTCAATATACCTCATAGTACAGATACTTTTGAAAAAAAAGTAGTAAACTTATAAAAAGAAAAATGTGGAAAAATGAAAAGAACATGTATACAACAGCAAGAACCACTAAATGAAAATGAATCATTGATAAACTGTTTTACTTTGATAAGCATAGGACAATCTAAGCCCCCACTACAAATTTGAAAATTATGAAAATAACACATTTTTGTGTATATATATATATATATGCATACATAAAAAAATGTCTTAAAAGATTTTTTGTGCCCCACCTTTAGATGATTCTCTGGATCTGCTACTGACAAGGATAACAGTTAATGGTACACTATCATGACATACTATTAAAAAAATTTGGGTCAATTTTCTTATATAGTTAGTTCTTGCTGAACTAAAAAAAAACCAAAGTAATACTTAGAATGTATAAGTTACCTTGATACATGGTTGATACAAGGAGCAAAGTTTGTAGGACCATACAACTGTACTGAATGTAATGCTTTATTGTAAGCTTCTAATACTCCATCTATACCAGTACAGTATGGGTTGGATGGGTTTCCATTCTGTAAGAAAAAAAAATTAGTATTCCATATATAGATCATAGCTTTAGAAAAGAAATGTAAAGGTAATTTACTCTCGAATAGAACATGTGATTACCAGTACATTAAAAATTTAATTACAATTACTGACTACAGAATAATGTAAAAACAAACTTATGATGGAGACAATTAATACACATAGTTATCATCAAGGATAATTATCTTATGTTTTTAAAAAAATTGACTTAAATTCTTTATACTTTAAAACATGGAAAACTTGAGCCTTCTACATCTTATTCCAAGCTAAGCCATCTGTGAAAGTATTTCCATAAAATAAATATATCTTTTTATTCTGCTAACCACATACCTTTCAGTACTTCAATACATATAGTTATTCATTAAATAACATAACAAATCAGATTTTCTCATACAGGAGTTATACAGTAGTTTTAACTGATACTGTAAACTTAAAATATTTCGTGCCATCTTTTTTTACGATATCTGCAGTCAATCTACTTTTGTGTAGTTTTAAATTTATGACAGTTTTAAAATTCATATTATGATGTTCTTCAAAAAAATAATAACTCATTACAAGTCTTATCGTGAAAATAGCAAAAATTTCACAGTTTATGGCAATGCCTGTTGACAAAAATTTTATGTAAACAGTGAAAACTCCTTTCAGATTGCAGATTTTATAGTTTTGTATTGATATTAAGTGACTTCAGTAGATATTTGGTTTGAACAGCTTCCAATTTATTCAGTGTTCACATTGTATACACAATCTCCATGACACTGTTAATACCAACTCACCAGAGCAAATTCATGTGACACAATACCATCTGGCGGAAGCCTAGCACCAAAACCAAGGACAGGAAATAACTTGTCACTGAAGAAAAGTAAAAATAAACATGAACTAAAGTACATTTTACTATCAGTTCTGGAGTTAGCATTGTAAATCAATTAATTTATTTTTATCAACTGAATTATACAAGATTGATCTTGAAATAGTTTAACTTCCATTTCATTTTTTCTACCATAGAATATTTTTTAATTCCATGATAATTTAAAGCACAAAAAATATGCAGTATTCATTTTTAATTTTTTATCACTTTTCACTGTCTTTAAAATACATTCCAAGTAGTTTGTACTGTAAAAATCATGTTTACTGGTAATTAATCCATTTTTGATAACAGTTAAGCACATGTTTATTGCCTTTCTTGCTTTTGGTCCCAAGTTCAAATTCATGTTTTAAAACCATTTCCTGGGAGCAAAATGGGGATGTGTATTATACAAATATGCAGACAAACAAGACTCTCTTAAGGTATATACAATGCATGACTGTGTTCAAATTAAGACAAATATATGATTGAACATTAGATGATAACAGTGTTGACATAAAACCATTAAATACTTACCTATCATAATCTTTAATGATTTCCCCAACAGCCCTAAGTGAAGTTTGGTATGGGTTAGGTCTATAGGGGTTCATGTAATGTAAGGAGGATGGAGATTTTGGATCTCCATTAGAAGCAGTAAAATCTACAGCAAATGAACAGTTTAATTGAGTTCTGAAAAAAAACACAAGAAAAGTGGTGATAAACTGAGTGATATCAGTTGTTATATGCAATGTGTGTGTTTTGATGATTCTTCTAATAATCAAACTCCAAGTGAATTTTTGAAATTCCTCCAAATTACCCTCCCCCCACCCCCTGAAAAAAAAATAATACAGTGAAACTTCTCCAAACCAGCCCCTATAGGGAAAAGATGAAATGGCTGGTTTCTAGGGGTGACCAGTTTTGTGAAAAATAGCAATGCATTCTAAGAGTTGTTTCAATTAATGTGTTCAATAACCCTGAACATTGTCAGTTTGCTGGTCAAGGCATAATTAATGCCAATTCAAACTTCGGGCCTTCTATTACATTTCAAAGCTTGCATCATTTGTAAATGATTTGATTTAGAAACGGAACTGCTGAAAAAATAATGTTCACGCTTTTGAAAGAATGTGTATTAAAGATCAAAGGACAATTGATGGTAACAAATTATTTGTATTGCTTTAGTAAACTACCTACCAACAAAGTCTTGTTTTGGCTTGGGTACAGATCACATTAACTGACAGTTTAAAGCGAGAGGTTGTTTTCACTTGAAATATGCAACTAAAACTGTGAAAAACCAGCCAATGTACGGTTTTAGGGGGTGGCCGGTCTATTGAAGACAAAACACACAGGTTTTAAGGTATTTCAGCCAGGACTTTTGGAAATGGCCGGTTTGAAGGGAAGACCAGTTTTCTGAGGGTTCAGTTTGGAAAAGTTTCACTGTAATAATAATTAAGTTCACTGAAATTTCAGTTTTAAAAAATCTTAAGCAGAAATTGACATGTTCTTCATAAACCTTTTTATGTATAAAGTTATTGCAATTAAAATAAAACAAGACTTTTATTCGAAATACATAATTGTAGAAAAATGAATCATTCCACTGCACATTTTAAAAAATGCATACAGTTCACCAGGAGTGAAAAAATTTAGAAGTTATTTATAATCTTTATAAAGTAAAGCTAGAAAATGTATGAAAAACTTACCCTCCTCTGACATAATCTAAGAATGTGTAAACCTTTTCTATTCTGCAGTTCATTAGCTCCACCTAGAAATATACAGTTATAAATCATAATCAAATCAGTGTTTTACATTTGCTAAATTTTACATTATTATTATGAAATTTATTAATTACATTTGTACAAAATATGCATTAGGATTGAAAATTTGTAATGTCTGTACTTCATGAGATATTTTTCCCTCCCTCTTTCTATTTTTCAGACTTTTCTCATCAATTAAGATGACTGTACATGTAAATTTCAATTTGCTCTTGTAGTTTCTAAGGATACAAAGATATACTTACAACACCTGAATTAGTATATGTTTTGCCTTTCTTTAACTTCTTATCTCTTTTCTTTGAATTTATACACTGAAAATAGTTACTAGTTGTCAAAATAAAATGATTAACATTAAAAGGACAGAT
Organism: Perna viridis; assembly: GCA_037379345.1. Lineage (NCBI taxonomy): Eukaryota > Metazoa > Mollusca > Bivalvia > Mytilida > Mytilidae > Perna > Perna viridis. The sequence continues at coordinate 11,370,550 of CM074511.1, forward strand.
GGAAAGAAAAATTTTATACAATCAACTGCAACATGAATTTAACATAATAGTTTTTAACTATGAACAACAATCTATGGCCCTAACTGGCCAAAGTCAAAGTATATTTCTGGCATTATTTCACAATATCCTGATATTTCTCCAGATATACATGTTTTCTTCTTTCAGTAAGCTATACTTGAATATTTGCTTCAGGAATATACAAATAAACCACTGAAACAGATGTTTGTGTATTAACTTTCTACATGCAATTTTCCCTATCACTGACATGATATGTAAACAAATACCTAGTAAAATTACAGATACATCATGGACTTTGGCTTAATGTTAAAAAAAAAACAGTCTATGGTCTAAATTCCACGATTTAATTAACAACAAAATTTCAGGAAGTTTGCATTACAATGACTTCAAAAGAGCTTAATTTCTCATAGCAGGAAATACACTCTCCACAAAAATGAATTTTAACATAAACATAGTTATAAAAAAGTTCCTATTCAAATATACTTCAAATATGTTTTGCTGACACTGTCCTCTAGCAAGTTCTCTCATGGTTGTTTGAAATTCTCCTATGAAGTCATGTCTGAAAATAAATATTGAAATATCAGAATTCTGCCTTATTTAATAAAAAATCTTAAATTTATCTTTTGCTGATATTGTGAAAGTGACATCAGACATTAATATATTTTTACTTTTGGCTCAGCACTATAAATGAAATATTGGTGCATAACAATGTTTTAAAGCTATCTATAGTAAAGGCTTTTAAAGTTTGAGTATTTTCTTCAGTAACACCTGGCAAAATAAATACATGTAATACAAACTAGAATTGGAAAAAAAGTACATGTATCTTACACTTGCAGGCATCAGCTCAGTCAGTGCTTAAAATTAGGGGCTTTTTTCGATATATACTAAGGTGTCTTCTGGCTATTCCAATATTTTAAAATTTCATATTCAAGCTATTTTAACATGGAAAGAACAATAAATGTTTTTTACAATATAGTGTTGTTTTAATAATTAACCCTTATCATATTTACAGGTAAAAGTAACTTACTTACTTAAAAAAGATTTAACTTTATTTTGGAATTAAAAGTCGATTTCTGACTATGCTGAAGATGTTAATTATAGTGATGATAATTTTACAGGATTTTTAGAAGATATAAACATTTTTTTGAGAAAAAAATTATGGAAGTTACACAGTATTTTTTATTGTTTAAGTGTTTAAACTTGTGTGATTATGATTTTTTATTTTTAAAAGTTGAAATTCATTTAACAAGAGACTCTTTGGAGCCTGAATCACTCACCTGGTTAAATTTCTGCCTATCAAGGGCAATAACTCTAAAAAGGAGTTGTCCAACATGCCTATAGAAAATTACACATTGAAATATGGACAGGAAAGGTTACAATGAACAGTACAGACAACTTTTGTAGTGTAATGTTACCATTTCTATTATACCCACCCTCCATCTGCATCCCAGTCATAACATTCTATCTTTATAGACCTAAAAATAGGTATAGGATAATTACACATAACAATGTTATCAAATATGTTATTAGCTACATAATGTTGTGATAGTCTGTAAGAAATTAAAAATAGAATAATAAATCATCTTTCCACTTAACCCATGCCAAACCAAAATATGTTTAAAAAAAAATTTACTACAGTCACTTGTAATGCACACAGTTGTTAAACAAGTATGAAGTGATGTTAAATTCAATATTTATACAAACCATTAAATTTCATTTTAAATCATCAGCTGTGTTAAGATCAATTCATACAGTCTCTTAGCATACCTAACAAACACAAGTTAAGATTGTTTCACATATTTATAAGCTACTAAGGCTCTTCATAATTGGACTTTTTATCATAAAACATAATGTTCACTTATAACAACACAAAACATGTTTGAACTGTGATATTTAAAAAGGATTACCATATAACTGTAAAATGAAAGAAACAAAAAAATCCTATTTTTTTCCTTTTGACAATGAAGACAGCTTAATATTGTATAACTGCATATATCAATAGTTTTGTTTAACATTTGTCTAAATCAAAATGCATATGTAAAATATTTAAAAACATATAATAAATATAAATAACTTCAATCATGTAGTGCACACTAAATAACCTGCTATTTTCAAGTGTGCACCACAGGCATTAAGGTTATTTCCTCATAGACTGAAAATTTGGTCTATGAGTTGGACAAAATATTTTATCCAATCAGAAAGGGTGTTACAGATGAAATTAAATTATAAGTGGGTGCACTTGTTGCATTTCACCTGATCAATTCTTTTTTCCAACCAGGAAGACTTAAAACTTTAGTTGAATCAACGAGAGTACCCAAAAATCATATTTTAGATAGCAAGAGTGGGTGCATAGGGGTCTTTCTTAGCACATGCACTCTTCATTGTAAAATGGTATGGACTGAGCATTAGCAATGTCCTCTATATGTAGAATGTTATACTAGAACTGTGAATGGCTAAAAAACATTCTAGCAGAAGTGAAGAAATTAGTTGACATGGAAGTACATGGAAGTAGACGATTGTTCAAGTGCAGAGGTGCTGTTTTGTCTTTCAATATGACATTGAGCTCAGTCCATCGTAGGCATAACCTAAAATCATATTACCTTAGAGCATAAGATCAAACCTATCTTTGGTAATATATACCCCTAACAAAAGAGGCATGAACTGTATGATTACCTGTCATAATCTCCATTACACAAGGACCTGATAGAGATTGTAAATGGCTTCCATGTAGGATTTAGGGTTTTCTTTATTACTTCAGTTCGGTGTACAACTGTAAATCTACAAAATAGCAAATGTCTGGAAGAGTTAATAACTTAAAAAGTAGAAACAAAGTATTTCATTTGCCTTGACAGAAGCATTAGGCTAAGAAAAAAAATCTACATTCTCAGGTGATGCTGTATACCCTAAAACAAGGAGAAAATTTGTCACCCCTTTTGTTTTCTATATTTCTTAATGATTTGGTTGATTTTATGTCACATTCTTACAATGGTCTCACTGATATTAGTAATATTGCACATTTGGTGTTTGACGATTCAGAAATTGAGGTATACTTTAAGTTATTTTTATTATGCTGAAGACACTGTAATATTAGCCGAATCTGCAGAGGAACTACAATTTTCTCTGAATGCAATTTTTTTATTTTGTCAGACTTGGAATTTAAAGATTAATGCTGAGAAAACCAAAGTTGTTATTTTTTGTAAGAATCATAATGTTGTAAATATCAGATCTAATCTTAATGGTGAAGAATTTTCTTTAGTTGATGAATTTCAATATTTAGGTATTAAATTTTCTAGAAAAGGGTGTTTTAAATCTAACAAAGACTGACTTGTACAACAAGCATGGAAAGCTATGTTCTATGTATTACGCAAATGAAGAAAACTATGTTTACCTACAGATATTTTAATACAAATGTTTGATTCAATGATCGCTCCCATTTTGACGTATGGAGCAGAAGTGTGGGGATATGAATATAATAATAATATTATTGAGAGATTACATCTTGAATTTTGCACATATATATTGAAAGTTAAAAAATGTACACCAACATGTATAATATATGGTGAACTTGGTAGAATACCTATGTATATTCCTATTAGTACAAGAAAAGTGGTTAAGTGTATAAAAGATATTTTAATTAAGACTGGTAATATCCAGATTTGGAATGATCAGAATATAGATGTAAACAGTCATCATTTGACACTTTTGTTGAAAACTGGATAGATCAAGTATATAATTCCTCTAAACGTTCTAATTATAGGATGTACAAGACAACTTTTGGTTTTGAAAATTATTTAACTGTATTACCACAAGATTTATTGTATAACTTATGTAGTAGTCATAAATTGCAAATTGAAACTGGCAGGTTCTTAGCCATTGATAGATCTGAACGAATATGTAATCTTTGTAACAAACAAGAATTAGGTGATGAATTTCATTATTTGTTCAATTGTACTTATTTTATTCAAGAAAGATGTAAATTCTTGCCAAAATACATAAATGACAGTCCAATACTATTAGCTATAGGGAAATAATGAATTGTGAAGATAAATTTACTATAATAGGTCTTGCCAAATTTATTAAGATAGTGATGTCTTTATTCAAATGATATTACATGTACCTTTCTGTTGTGTTCATTCAGCATGTTCAACATTGTTCATAATTGTATATATGTTTATTTTGTACTACTATGCTCCATGTGGAGTCTCTTAGTGAAATAAAAAGTTTCAAAAAGTTTCATAAATAAAGAGCAGCGCCTTAAGTGCATGATAAGCCCATTGCCCTTTTAATTTGTCTTTATGCTTTTAATGAATTTATATGATCAACTAGAAATACTGTGAGCCCTGTCAAATACCCTACCTACCAAAAGAAGTAAATAAAAAATGCACAAAAAATTAACCACTATCAAAGTTTCATAAAAGTTGGTAAAAGTGTTTTTGAGTTATTGTCCGAAGTGTTGACGGATGGACACCGGGATATCATAATACGTCCCATCTTAAACAGGCATATAAAAACTTGAGATCTTTGATTTTTATTCTGCAGTAAAAAAATGCGGATTTGTTTTCATGTCTGGGCTAGAAAACAGTGTCCATTTGAAAAAAAATTGTCATTTGGATCATTTGCATGCTTGACAAGAAGGTTCAAAAGTGGTTCAGTAGATGCATTAATTTGACATTGATTAAAATATGGCACTAATATCATGCCAAATTGTTTAATCAAGCAAGATTTTGATGTCAAGGAGTATCATTTACAACTTGTCCTCCACATGCAAATTTTCTGAACTATATGTTATTTTTTTCATCAGATTAAGCAGTATCTATCATTTTATAACAAAATTCTTCTTTTTGCTTCTGACAAAACAAAATCCTCTCTTCTACATCATTTAAAAAAGGCCTGAGAACCCACACATTTTTCTGTATGGTCTTATCATCAAACTTCAATATGAGTTTCTATAACTGGTTTTCCAGAATTTAAACAATGCTTTAACATATATGCTATCAAATCTTACGAATTGTCTTCATTGGCCCGTGAAAATGTCAAGAATGGATCTGATTTTCCAAAGAAATCTTTTTTGTCTACTTTGGTTGCTCTGAACTGCAATGTTGCTTGTTCCTATTCAAGAAAATTCAGATACTATTATAGCAATACATATTTTATGTCATAAAAGCATGTAAATGAGAGCAAACTCAATAAAATATAAAAGTAGCAGAATTTCTCATCTGAAATTTGAATCAAAATAGAATGAAATACTTTTTAACATTTTGGTATTAAAATAAATGAAAATACAGAAGCTGGCAACTTAAAGCAATTTTAAACAATTCTTAGTGACTTGAATCTTCATATTCCACCTAGATTTTGCCAAGGATATCCAAAAAAAGTTTTTTTCTTTGTAAAAGTTTCTGAGCACCAAATAAAATAGTACAATTATAATCTACCGTGGTAATACTCTTGTAAGTTCTTACCTTGCAACTACTTAACTCTTCAACACCAACTAAAATAAAATTAAAAAAAACATCTTGGCATCATAACATTCATTTGTATAAATATATACACATTAGTAAATGTTGGAAATCACTAGTACCGGTACACAATAAATTACGTATATGCCAAGGATATAGGATTCTGTAATCTTATTAGATTTCTAAAGAAGAGCATAATTGAAAACATGTCATTGTTTTGTTGTACAATGTATTTTCCTTGACAATCTCTCTATCAGATGTATTATGAGTTTTATATATTGGTAACCAAAAAAAAAAATAAATGCATCCAGTAATAACAGATACTCCCACAGTTCTACCTAAATGACTATTTTCTGCAAGAAATATGCCATAAATTCCTGACTGTTAATGCAAACTACAGCATTACGAGTATTGAATACAACATTGTGTATATAAAATGCTTCGTAAGACACAGCTTGATACAACCGAAGACGTTGAACCCATGACAAAATTTGGGCAATAGAAGTCCTGAAGTTTTAACATAATACAGCTCTAAATTTGGATTGTGTTTAATAAACTTTTGAATGAACTGAAAGTTGTCTTACAACTTTATAATTAGCCAATAGACATAGCAAATAAGAATTAATACAAAATTTAAGAAAATGCCTATTTTGAACACTAATTCCTAAATGGTTCAGGTCATAACCCCTGAAATCAATCAACACCTTCCTTCTACTTCTATGACATGGAACCTTGTATAATAATTTTATAGAGATCCATACATTTTTACTAAAGTCAATGAAAAGAAACCAGAAAATAGTCTCAGCCAGACCTGGGTGTTGGAAAAGGGTAAAAATGGAACTCATCTTCTACCAGGTACATTCAAATTCTTTACAACAAAGATTTTGTAATTTAATATGGCATTCATAAAAGATAAGTCATAAATTTTTATTCTCAAAGGAGAATTTGTTTGTATAGAACATTAGATTCTAAGAGATTATATAACTGACATAAATGTTGATCACCACACTGACTTACCAATTATACTACCACTTTTCTTCTTTGGACCTCTAAAAAAAGAATATTAATTATTGAGTACACTTCTACATAAGTATACAAGTCATTGTTATTAAATGACAAAGTCCTCAACTGGTAATCGATATGAGTTTAACCTTTGACCTTAGAAGCACTGAGATCTTGATTTCAGTCAGAAAAGAAGATAAAACTAACATGAACATGTAACCTAGTAACCTAAATGGATAGCATTAGTATGTTTAGTAAAATCTTGATTGGCAACCAGTAATATTGAGTACGGACCTTACTAGTATTGTATCTTTAACAAAAACAAAATGTTTATAAGTCACACTATATAAAGTTATGAAGAAAAACAAATTATTGTAAATGTAAAACTGTAGAAGGCATAATTATTCTTTAAGATGCCAATATATTCAACTCTAGACTCTTACAGGTTATACCTGCATCATATTATAACATTTGATTAGTTTCCCTTATATATGGAATGATTTGTTTGGGTCAATGAAGGAATAAACTAAATCGTATGGTGGACACAAAATAACCAGCATAGGCACTACATGCACTGAGGTTATTTCATATAGAAAAAAAATATTACAATCATTCTTTAAACAAGTAAAATTATCAGTCATTCCTTATAATTTATTTTTAATTAAAATTTAACAGGTAAATCAGCAAACAAAGCTATCATCACAATATGTCTATTGGATAATAAACCAAAAACATTAAAGCCATCAGAAGAGATGTTACATCCAAAATTGAATTATTTAACAAGAACAATTCAAACTACATGTAGATTTTTTATAGGCAATGTACCATGATATACAAGTCTATCAAGATAAGTGAACTGATGAAAGTGAATGACTGTTGATAAACAGAAACAGTCTCATACAAGTAATTTTACATCATCAATCTGACAAATACTTAGCAAACTAGAAATACTGTGTGCAAGCTTAATTTGAATTATCTTCTGACAGTAATTATTTTCCTTCATGCACAGGAAAAAATCAACATCCCTTGAGTGTTTTAGGAGAAGTTGATCTTACAATAAATGTGGACAGACAAATGGACGGACGTACACACAGGGTAATTCCTATATATCCCCATAATTTGCTTGCAGTGGGTATAAAAACTGAAATTTCTGAATATCACATTTTATCTTAGCATGCAATGTACATACAGAAGATTTTTGGAGTATCTTGATCCACTTGCAACAATCTCTCCAAGTGTGCACTCCATTCTACCAAGGAAATCCTGCAAATATTTATCATATTATCAAAATTAAATATTCTTTCTTTTTTTTAGTTACACACAAGTCTTGTCACATTTACAATAAAGCTTATGTTTATCCTCCTATTTACAATTACTATGTACAGATATTTGTATTCACCATAGGGTTTGTCATCTGCTGAGTCTCCACAATTAGTAATAATTTTTCAATTTTATATTTCTGATACCAATTGTCTGTGTACACTAATGGAAAAACCAGTAAATAAACCACAATACCTTATCAAAGTACTTTTTTTCTAGGTTTTTCCAGTGACTTATGTAAATAAAATGCCTCGCAGAGTACAGCTAGATACACCCACTAAGTTCAAATCCTGAACAGAAAGGCAAATGCGGAGACAAAAATCAAGCTTTATACAACTCTGAATTTTGATTGTGATTAAATGTTTGACCAGAATGCAAGTGGTCAATAACTTATGTGTCAATGATAGGACTGTTATTCATGATTTCAGGAGATGAATTGGTATGAGACTTCAAGTCTGGTTTCTAAATCCTGTAATAAATTTGCTATAGTACATTTTCCTCTATTTTTTTCTAGTTTTTAATTGATCATAAATTATGCAAATTACTTAATAAATATATTTTAACTAATTAACTTAAATACTTACAATAAGACTGAGCAGACAAACAGATGGGCGGACTATGTCCAAAAATTTTGAAATTAAACAATTCACAATTTTTTAGTTATAGTCCAAAAACTGGATCTTACCCTATTTTAATATGAATTAAACACCATAACTCAAAAATGTGTAATCCAAAATATACAAAAATCATGAATGTTATCACAGAAATATGTCTCCCTGTTGCGCATAGACCCTGTTGTTCAAAACTTGATTGATGGTGACATTGTTACTAATTTATAAAATCAAAACAACCATTTGACATCACCAAAGTGGACAGATTCCTCTGGTATAGTTTACTGGTTATAGCTTATATATTTTGCATATATATGGAACTGTGAAGAATTCATATTTCAGTTCAGTGTTTGAAAATTTCAGTCAATAGACAGTGACTGTGGGGGCACAAACATGAAAGAGATATAGAAATGTAATGTAGTGATGTTAATGCAATTACACACAAAATATAATTGACCTGGTACAAGTGATTCATGCTTGAATGACCTTATCAGAAAATTTTGAATTCTTTACAAAGAAATTTCAAAGTCAATAGACTGTGACTGCAGGGATATATACAATTTACATGAAACAGACACATAATCTGTGATAAAGTGATGCTAATGTAACTGCCTACCAAATATGACTGACTTAAAAATAGTGGTTTATTTTGAACTGACTTACAAAGAAAACTTAACATAAAATCTGATTTTTCCAAGTCAAAAGACAGTGACTGTTGGAGCATATCCATAAAATAGGTACAGAATGGTGGTAGAGAGATGCTAACACAAAATGCATAACAAATGTGATTCAATTAGCAAATGGTTCATATTATACTGACCTAACAAGAAAACTTAACATTTAATCTTCACTTGGAAAAGTAATACATGTAAAGACCATAGTCTTGTCTTTAATACATCACAGGCGAGACAAAAAGGGAGTTTACATTATTAGAAATCAACAGTTCAACAAAGCTTCATGAAAAATTGAAGTGTTTTCAAGTTATTGTGCAAATAACCCCTTTTTTATGAATAAAGTCCCATACATCTACTTGTCCAATATTGTCCTTTGGAATATTACCATGTTATATATATACTGATTGAAATAGTTCATTATGTGAAATGTTCCAACAAAAACTAACAACTAATTTAGTATGATAATTTTATTATGATACTAATGTTAAAGAGACCAGGATAAGATACTGGTACTTGATGTTTCGGTCTAACAAATGTATAGATTTCAAATAAAAAAATTAAAACAAAAAAATAGAAGATTAGAAAGTTATAAAAATTGAAAGGGAGCTTACAACAATAGAAATAAACTAATTTCTAAATTTTCATTAAAATGGGAACTACCACTATTGAATTTTAGTACAAAAATGTATCCCCATCAATTTTATGAATGGATTTCCATTGTTCTAAGTTAATTAAAATCTGTAACTCACAAAAAATTAAAGGGAGTTAACATCTATTACAAATAAAATATTCAACAAAAATGTGCTGTAAGGGTATTTAAGTCATAGTCTGAAAACAAAAAAAATTGTCCCATTTTTGAACAAATCAAGAATCAATCCCAGACTTCCTTTAGTGGTATGACACCAAGTACATTGTAGTACAATTTAAAAGACATTTACATACTCACAGTCAAGTTTATGTCTGTCAGAAAAACAGCTGTTTCTGGCCCCTCATTCCTAAACGTTCAAATCTGAACCCCATAGTGATATATAATATTGTAGAAAAATATCCTAGACATCACATGCTTTCACTGGAGTTAAATACAGGTAGTTCAATTCTTTGAAAAAATTTTTTATCCCTTAATTCCAAAATGGTTAGGGTCATACCCCAAATCAATACATACCTCCCTTTTGTTGTTTGGAACCTGATTGTAAAATTTTAAAATTATCAATCATCTATTATGCAAGTTATCAAACAGAAATTAGGTGTCTATGGACAACAATAACATCAACACAGATGATGACAACATGGATGCCAACAACTCCAAACAATTATATTAGCACAATTTTTTGTAGTTGTATACAAATTGAAAATCAATAGAAAGAATCAATTCCCCAAAGTTTCACAAAAAATAGTGTCAAAATTTTTATTATCAAATGAAAAAAATGAAAGAGGGACTGACACCGGTATACCATAACAGTGTACATCCAATCTAGAAAGACTGGTGTATTCAAATCGAAAATAACCCTGAATACTTACATGCTTAGATAAGTCTGCAGATTTTGAGTCAACATCATACCTACAATTCAAGAGTAAAATCAATTCTCTTCAAATCTATTTTAATCTCTAAACCACCATATTTCTTTTATCAATGGTTATCTTTCCTAAATGCATGCACAAAGGTCAAATTTGGATTGCTCAATCATATTTTTCTACATTGTTCATCAAAAGTAAAGGCAATACTATAAATTAGTTGTAAGCTGGAAAGCTCAAATATTTCTTGTGAAATACAAAGCCTTCAACACTTATATCACAATATTTTTCAAAAGCAACTTTCAAAGAAAATATGATGAAAGTATATACCATATAGAACAAAATGACTGCATACTCACACTTCAAATTTTAACTTTTGACTTTGTTCAAAATAGTAATGTAAAACAAACTTCTTTACAAAATCTGGATTTAAGTTATTCCAGATGATTTCTGTTCTTCCAACCTAAAAAATAATTAAATCCAAAACAATGATATATTTATAAATTTCATGTAGACCCATACTGGTCATCAGGTTTCAACATAAAAAAGCTCACTAGCCAGAGACCAGTAAATTTTCAGAGTTAAGGCTTCAATGGCAGTTTTCAAATAATCTTGCTATCCCTCAAACTCCAGGCTAGTGATTTATTAAGTACAGAGCCAATGTCTTTTTTTTCAATTTTAGCACTCTGAATTTCTGACCCAAAACAGTTAGTATTGAACTCTGGTAATATGTTATTCTCTCTGAATCACATTAGCTTCGTGTTTTAAGCTTTACTAGAATAGGTTGCCATATCATAAATCAGTTTTTTGTATGCTTCTTATTGAAAAGTGTTTGTAGGTGCAAGCAGTTCTATGTCTAAATATGATTTAAAATGTAAATTAATTTACAACCCTTTTTTTAAATACCATTCCTGTACTCATAAATTCAATCAAAACCAGCAGTTTGCACTTTAACAGTTTAACAGTATATACAGGAATAGAAATTTGGGGTCCTTCTGCAGTTTATTAGATCCTGAAGTATTCCTGGGACAATTAAGTTTTCATAAAACATTAAGTAACCATGGATTATCTGTTTCCTGACAATCTAGGTTTTAATGTGTTTTTAACACTGTCCATACCTCTCTGTATTGTTTGGTGTTGTTGTCCATTGAAAATAATACACATACTGAAAGGCAATAAAAAAGCATTAAAAAAAAAAAAAAATTAAATGAAATAATTTTGTATGTGACATGAATAACAGGCAAATAAGCTGCATATCTTATCATTAACATAGCATGAGGGCTTGTAAGTCTTATTTTCCAATTTTTTTATCCAGAATTTCTATTGTTGAAAGCACTGGAAACTGAGGAACGACATATATTCTGTTTGCTGCTTCTGCAGCTATCAGAATTTTCTACTTATTATAGTAATTACCAAACTTGATATAGTTTAAAAATAGTTAAGTGTCATATTTCTTTTTATGCATTAAAGAGGATTTGTTTGATAAGATTGTAGTCTTTACTCTGTAAACAACCACATTCTTTGTTTTTCAGTGGGAGTATGAGACCACTTCCTGTGAATACACAGGGATATAAAATAATTCATTACCTATTTTGTTCATTTTGTTCAGATTAGGGTTTCTGTCTTGTTGCTAGAAATATAGCAGACACAAAAGTACTAAAGCTAGATTTGCAGCCAACAATTCCATAAGGGTAACAACAAAATTACCTAACACTAATCTGATCCATAATCAAGTTTGGTACCACAAGGTCCTGACTTGGTACAGATTTTTCAATCAAAATGGTTGGTTAAATCTAGGTTTTACAGGATACAAACCCTCCATCTTCCTTTGCGGTGTGAATATATGTATTGGTGGTGATCAAATAGCACAGTACAGTAAAAATCAAAAGTTACTTACTTGGATCAGACTTAGAAAAAACATCTGCATCAATCAAGTGTCTGAAATTGAAAGGAAAATTTGAATAACATAAAAAAAACGTGAAGACCTGAAATACTACAGCAAGTTGACTTTATGATAAAATAAAAAGCTTGGCAGAGAGCAGTATGATACAACCATGGCCACTTGAACTCTGTTATTATTGAACTCAATATTTATGGCCATTGTATGGGCAGGTATGGATTTCCACAAGGCAAAGAATTTAATGAAAAAAAAATTGGATCAGAAATAAATAAGTCAATTTTTGGGTGTGTGACCACTTTGACTCTTAAAACTAAAGGATATATCCAATATCTGATTGAAAAATGCAAACAGGGATTTTCATAAGGAATCCAATAAGAAAAAACATCCAAAATCGGACCAACAATAAATACAGGGCTTCGTAGAGTGTAACATGATACAAACACATTGGTCAAGTACTGAACAGTTGGGACAAGTGTGGACACAATATTAGTTTTTGACACACTTAAGCATAAGGACTTATAGTTCATTATAGACACAACAACTTGTATTTTTGCACCCTATGGACCCAATTGGAAAAAGCTGGGCTTATATGGGCCATCTAAGGTCAAGTATCAACTTTTTTGATTTGTCAAAACATAACCATACATGTATGTTGAATTCTAACTTTTGATTTGTGCCTTTAATACATTAAATTTCTTTCTATATGCCTGTGAAAATGGTTTGTCATATATATCGTATATGTTGATATTTGATCAAAATAAACCTATAAACTATGAATTGGTACTAGTGATGCCATGTCCTACAGCTAGTTGAAATAGACCAGTTCCAATTTCAATACAAATCTAGCTAGGCTAGTGTGTAATTTAAAAAGTTTTTTTATAGGTAGAAATCTGCCCTACATTATACAAATGTGTCCTACTTAATGACTTAAGAACACCTGTATGATATTTTAGACACTGTCTTTTAATTTTGAATAGCTGTCAATTATGATGGTGGATGGTAAATTTAAAGGTTAAGGTCATCATAATTGACAGCTATTCAGACTTAAAAGGCAGTGTCAAAAAGATGACACAGGTGTTCTGAAGTAGTTCAGTAGGACACATTGGTAAAATGTCAGGCAGATTTCAAACTAGACAGCTATTTAGCTACTCAGTAGTCTACCAAGATTTGTATTGAAATTGGAAAACTGGTCCATTTCAATTAGCTGTAAGTTGCCTAATATACCACTAAAACAAACAGTAATAATTGACAAAGCCTTCAAAATAGTAATAAATATGAATTAAACCTATGACCTAAGAAGTGCTGAGAGGGGCATGCCAGGAAGTTAACCTGTAACACCAAGCAAGGTTCTTTACTAGCTTTGTATCTTTAACAAAATGTTTATCCATTTATAGGTCACATCTCTAAGTATTAGTTTTTTTTTAAATTATGAAGAAAAATAAATCTTACAGTTAATATAAACCTGTAAAACTAGAAGACATGATTTTTAAAAAGATTAATGTATTCAACTTCATCCTCCTACAGGTTACACCTGCCTCATAATTAACATGAATAGTCAGATTATTTACTCTATAAAGAAAAGAATACAAGACCCAGGTACAAGGAAACATTGATTTATCAATCTCTTTCACTGGCTTCATTGTTACTCACTGTTAGTATGATAAAAATCTAAGAATCAAAAATCAAATACCTGCATGTCTACTCTTTCATTCAACGAAAGATTAAAACCACATGCAGCTTCCCCAATCTACATTTAACTTAAGGCAAAATTTAGTATAAATTTATAAAACATATATGCGTTTTACTTTTAGTTTTAGATGCTGATTTTGAAATGTCAATGCCATGACTTAACAGTATTGCAAATAAGCGAATTATAATTACTACATACACCTCCGAAAAGTCATTAAACATATAATATTTAAATATGTATGATTTTCGGCTGATCTTACCGACAAGAAATGGACAATTCAACTAGGGTAGCAGGCGCAACCCCTGTTCCTGGTTGAAATGCCATTTTCAGCTCTGCGAAAGGTGTTTGTTTACAAAATACACGGTATGTATGTCTCTGGACCTTTGAGTCTAAGTAAGGAAAAGTCCTTTAATACCGAAAGGTTGCGAAATGCAGCTCGGGAAATTCATCCGGGACTTGCGTCATCAGCACGCATGTCAAAGGGTGTCAGAGCCGCTAGGAAGAAGCACATGGCCGCTGAATGAGGTCAAATTCCTTTCATTTTCTCCAATTTTAGAGCTCTGTTTTACGGAATTTTTTGTTTTGGCTTTAAAAAATCGATGAAATAGTCATTTTACTTTGGAAAGAACATTGCAATTATGGGAATTAAGTCTCTGCAAGATTACATTGAGTCGCATTGCTCCAGTGCCTGTGTGTCAGTTGATTTGCTGAAAATATCAAGGGGTTTCATACCAAAGAGGCGTGGCAGGTATCCAGGTACTTCTAGATTCTGTCTGGTGGTAGATGCAGAGAGTTGTTTGGATCGTCTTTATGGAGGTTACTTCTCTGACTGGGTATGTGGGGGCCAATGGAATAGAATGACATCTTACCTAAACAGTCTTATCCAAGCCTGTCAGGCTGCAAACATGGAGCTGGTAGTATTCTTTAATGGTGCACTTGAGAGTCAGAAGATGACAGAATGGTTTGCCAGTCAGAGCATGGAAAAGAAGAAGGTTCAGTCCATTTTGAGGCATGTCAACAACAAAGGCACTCCGCCTCCCAAAATATGGTGGATCCCACCAGTTTTTCTTCATGGTGCCTTGAGAATGGCACTGCGACAACTTGGTGTCACAGTTGCTTGTTCCATGGATGACCACGAACAAGAAGTCATTGGATACTGCAGAGAACATGGCCTTCAAGGAATTCTTGCACAAGATGCAGTTTACACTATTTTTGATCCTCCACGTTACTTTTCTTCTCACAATTTGAAACTTACATACAAGGGTTCGCTGGAGACTAAAGAATACATAATGGATGAAATTGCAAAGAATCTAAATCTGAATCCAAATAGATTCTGCATTTTTGCTGCTTTATTAGGTATGGCATTTGATCATTTGCATAGAACACCTTACCTTTAAAAAAATATATTTAGTTCCAGTACTAAAATTGAATAAACAATTGCATTGTAAAAAGAGACAATTCAAAGAGGTTAATAGAAAAAGGCAATTAAAGTGTGTTGCCTTGAATACATAAACAGGATGTGCTGTAAGTAAGATAGGACCTAAAATTGTGAATGAATATGAGGCTCAAGTAAGCCATTGTCCACATTGTAAATGTAAATCTACTTGATCATTTTGTAATAAAAGATTTTTTGTTTCACTTTATGTACCTCATAAACCATGGTACTCCAAATCACCAAAATTTCAAATTAAAGGTAGAAATTTAGAACATGTAGGTGTGGCTTACCCTTTATTAAAGGCTGTGAACAAAATTTTGAAAATTTTTATGTGCCTGCCATCAAGCTTTTTAATTCATTGTTTCAAACATGGACTAAACAAGGAAGAATTACTCTCAGTCTTCAGGTGACTTGCATGTCAGTGTAGGTTATCAACTTAATGGGATAACGAATAATAAACCTACATAAATGTACCACATGACGAGTAGTACCCCAATCTGGGGGTTACTGTGTAAGTACTTTTATTTGTGGGTACTAATTTTTGTAGTACGGAACGTCAGTTGGTAGATTCTTGAATTTGTTGATTTGACAACTTTATTATACAAATGAATGGGAAATTTCTTTTTGTTGGGAACAAATTTTGTGGTTTACCAGACTCACAAAAGACCTGAAATAGGTACATGTACTCATCAAATAGTAATACTTGCACAGTAATCCTAATTTGAGGTCTAACCGTCTTGTTTCAAACCTGTGAAGGATTTCTTGCAACCTCAAAAATTGATGGACGATTCATGTATTCAAATTTTTTTAATCCAACTTGAAATTAAATGAGGTGATGTCTAAATGTAAAACATGTGATATCATTTATTTGATCAGTGCATTCAATTGTATGTATATTTTGACTGTTTTAGACATTTGCTAAGGACCTTGTATCTTTTTTCAGGTAATCATATTCTCCAGGATGAAGACTTGTATGACTTTTACAGAAACTTGCTAAATACCATGCAGCAAGAAGGTGGACAGCCTGTGAAGGTAAGGCTTGAAATAATTCTTACTATTCTTAAACTTACTGCTATATCCTTCTACACCATTTATTCACAACTGGAAAATGCTCCAATATATTAACAAAGTAGACTGTGTTATAGAGTTTTGATAACCTGTTACAAACTTGAGAAAGGTGTTATTGTTTAATTTTTTGGGGGATGCTGCCTAACTGTTGTCCATGTTGTTTTATTGTAAAATGTCTGTTATATTATTTTAGACATTGATTTAAACTTACACTGAACAATAAGAAAATTCAAATATATCAAAATCCAAATACTTGTACATGGCCAACAGAAGTAAACAGGAAACTAAGATGATCGACGTATACAATGTAGCAAACACAATTAAATAGATTACATTACAGTGTTGCAGGATTTTTCAAAATTGTAGGTTTCCTTGGGGAAACTAATTTAGGATAAACTTTTCCACACTTGAAGTTTGCTTTTTAACTTCAAAAACCTGTTTTAAAGAGTCAAGCTTTCTACTAGCCCAAGGGAAAGTAGAGCATGATAAACAACTTTCCCACACCAAAATTACACTTGCCCTGGGTGATGGGAAAGTGGAATCCCACAACACTGAATTTTATATATAAGTGTGACAACAAAATTAAGAATATAAATAATGGTTTTAATTACCTCTTTTTACCATGTCCTTTTTCTTGTGGTTTAGTTTACACCAGAAAACTGTATTGAAGCAGCAGTGAAGTTTGTCAGAAATCTTCCTTCAGTTGACAACTTGGACAATGTAGGAGAACAGATATTTAGGTAAATACTCCATTCATGCTTAAAACTGCAGTTAAGTAGATAATACTAATTAGTAATTAGTAATTACTATTTAACAGAAAAAAAAACATTATATCTGCAGGACATGGTTCCCTCTTTCAACTGCTTGCTTGTTTTTCTATTTCAAAAGAACTGGTCTGTAGAATTGAGCCATACCATATATACATAGAGAGAGCATTTTTAAGTCTCTAATGATTCACAACTTCTTGTAGTTGTAAGTTTCATGTCGTACAATGTGAGAAACTAGTCTGCTACAATAATTAGGAGGACATCATTTTTATTTGAAGTTTACACACTAATTATACCACACACGATAGTGTTGTGGGGTTATGTTTTTGACAGATCAGTCAATAATTACTTTGTCATTGCCTGGTTACAGTTCTTATTTTTTGTTCATTTTCCTTAACCAGGATGAAATGTAAGACACCATTAAAGCTTGGATTAATTTCATAGAACTCCATGGAGAGGAACCACTTTTTTAGCTCACCTTGCCTAAAGGGCGGTGTGAGCTATTGTTATTATTTGGTGTCTGTCTTCATCGTTGTTAAAAAAATGTCTAAACTCTTCTATTCTGATACTAATGGACCAAACTTGGTTTGAATGTTCTTAAGAGTATTCTGCATAGAACTGATGTATGGATTTTTCATTCTGTGAAAAACATGGATGCCATTACTGAAAATAGAACATGGGTCAGACAGAAGGTTTTTTTTTGCATTTATTTCGAAAACCATTGGGTTCTTAAGATGGGGTATAAGTGTTTAGCTTGGGGAGACCTATCTGTGGTTAAATTTTCATGTAAAACTGTTGAGCCATGTTAAAGTTATTGCTCTTCTTGTCTTCTAGATAGTATCTTCACAGCAATCTGTTGATGGAAACTAGGATGAGTAGTATTCATATTAGTTACATGACCGAGAAAGAATTTCTTTAAGTGGACCATTTTTGGCTCACCTGCCCTAAAAGGCCATGTGAGCTTTTCTCATCACTTGGCGTCCATCGTCGTCATCTGTCATGGCTCTTTAATTTAAAGTGTCATCTTTTTACGTTTTAATCATTTTTTGCCTATTATTTAACAACGCGAAGGTAGATTGATGATTAATGTAAATTAATATGTGCAGTATTTCAATATCTATTTTTAGCTCACCTGGCCAAAGGCCATGTGAGCTATTGCTATCACTTGGCATCCGTCGTCGGCGTTAACAATTATACAAAACTTTTCTCTGAAACTACTGGACTGATTAGAAGCAAACTTGGTATAAATGTTCCTTGGGGTATTTTGCTTAGAACTGATGTGGGGATTTTTGATTCGTCAAATAAACATGCCCATCGTTACTAAAAATAGAACATAAGGGTCAGACAGCAGAGATCTATCTCTGGTCAAATTTTGGTTTTAATCTGTTAAGTCATATTGGAGTTATTGCCCATTTTTAATGTTATTTCTTTCAAAAATCTTCTCCTCTGATACTACTTAACCAATTGAAACGAAACTTGTCATGAGTGTTCCTTGGGTATCTTGCATAGAACTGGTGTGGGGATTTTTGATCTGTCAAAAAAACATAACCAGGGTTTTAGCTAGGATTTTGAGGGCTTTAGTCACTTTTGTGTAGAGCACGAACGACATATTATGGATAGCAGAATTTTGTAAATAGTCAGTAGTATCATAAACAAAAGACATAAACACTCTTTTAATATATTCATTTTAAGTTTACAAATACAATAAAAATTTCAATAAAATAAAGTAGTTACTATTAGAAAAATGGTAAAATAGGAATTTTTTTACATCATGACAAAGTGTTGATGCATTCAGTCTAAAAATAGCTACTATTTGACACAGCTACTATTATAATCTGATCTGACACTCAACTAATAAGAGAAAATCCTGTCCTTTGCCAAACACCACACCTCAAAAGCCCTCTTCAACCTAAGCGGTTGCTGCGTGATATCTTACTGCTGGGTGGTAATTTTTTAGTGACCTTTGTCCCCAGATCATGAGTAGAATTGAAGACGTTCGTAATCATTGTGATTTCGTTTCAAGAAGAAAAGAGAATCGTAAAATAAATATTTATCGTTGATTAATACTGCCTAACTGCATTAAAATTAATTGAAATCCATGAGATGACCAGTCACACATCAGAGATATTGTTTTTGTGTGCATTTAAATTTCTTAAAATAGATAGCTATATAGACGTTGCAAGGTTCGTGACGGGTTTTTTTTCATATGGGCGTAAAATCAGTCAGTATCCATTTAAGAGTGAAATTGTTTAACACGACTCATCCTTAAAATAAGAATATATATAAGTTACATTTTAAACATACTTAAAAGCAGAAATGTCTCGAGTCAACTCAAGGCTTTTTTCATTGGTCGAAAACAACCAGCTGAAGTTGAGTGAGAACCCTGGTATTATCTTTTGTGGTCCTAATGATCAAACGATTGATAATTTGTTGTTATTTTAAAGGATTATTATCAATGCACATATCAGGGATGCCAGGTTAACAACAATAAAATTTATTTCACACCTGGTTGACCAGGTAATTACCAAGCTTGGGGTCATAAAATTGTCAGAGCGTAAGGCCAGATGACGATTGACAATTTTTGACATTTTTATTTAAGGGGACGAAAATTTATCTGAAATACTTTTTGAATAGAATTTTTTTTTATACAATTTCCAAATTTTAAGTGACGAAAACGATATGAAATACTTTCGTAAATGGCGAAAATGATGAGCGCTAGCTAAATCACTGCATAACAGCCATTACTAGATATAGAACATAGCGGTCATGCAGTAGTTTTTCGCATATATCTCCAAAACCGTTAGGTTTAGCCAAATTCTTTCAATAGCTGAAATGATCTATTAGGACTACAAAAGTCTTCAGGGATGAAAGTTGACAGATGACTCCTTGTAAGAGTTATTGCCCTTGAAAGGGGAAAAATGACTTTTTTAAGTTTTCAGTCAATATCTTGAAAACTATGATAGATTAGAAGAAACTTTCAATTGTTGAAATTATCTTTATGATAAGTCCTACCAAAGACTTCTTGAGTCAAAATTGTTGGACATCTTCTTGTTAAATTTATTGCCTTCGAGAGGCAAAATTAACCAGGTGGACGATTCAGGCTCCTAGTAGCCTCTTGTTGGTGAAAGTTTCAGAAAAATCTTTTGTCTCTTATTGGAATTATGGCCCTAGAACAAGGGTCCGGAAACGGTCTAAAATGCCGGTTTTTGCAAATTTTGCAAATAATTGAATAATATTCCAATATTGCACATAAAAATTTGTCAACCCTTATAATTTACAGTCTGTTAAGTTTTATTAGTGTGTAAACATCCTGTCTACCTGTCTCCTAATTGTTTATTGGAAATTAATTGATAGGTGTGCCGCTAGTGCATCAATACTAACCGATGTGCAGCCACCTGTGACTGTGTCAGTGTGGGAAACCACCACTCGCCCGCTCACCTAATATGAGTAGATGTGTAATTTGGCGAGTTCTCACTAGCTTACACTCATCAATTTGTCAACTTGCATTTGATTGGCGAGTTCCAAGGAAGGTTAACCAGCCAACAGGGGTATTTAGTGAAACATCCTTTAACATCATACATTAAAGAGTAATCAAGGGAACTAAGGTTATAGTGGTAATCAAAAGAATGTAATCCAGGGACAAAGACCAGACATGGAAAACAGACATACACAACAAAGAACATAAAGTAATTAAAATCATACATACAAAGTAACAAAAGTAAAAGAGCAACTCGGACTCCACTAAATACTTGGAGCATGGACCAGGTGCACCGGTAGGGTTAGCGTCCTCTGCTTTTCTAGAAACACCTGCATTAAAAATATGTTCCCTATATTTTAAGAAGTTTAGCTTGAATATGTCAGTGAATTTTGCTTAAATTTATTGACTTGCAAAGCATTGTTTACGATCTGCCATTTTAATTTCCGGTAAATGGGATGTGCCAAAACCTACGTGACGGTCCCGATCTTGTATTAGTAGTCAAACGAAATTATCTTGGTAATTTATGAAATGTTACCTTGCAAATTAGTTGTTTATTGTCAAAATAAAAATGAACAAGAAGCAATTGATTAACATTTTCTTGTTTCATAATGATGAATCTGTTGAAATATAATTTTATTTTTAAAATATGTTTGTTTGTTGGGGTTTAATGTCCGAGCAGCAATATTTCAGCTATATTCAGACGATGAACATGAAATTGATGATAAAATGAAATGATGATGAAATGAAAAAGGGACGGGACACAAGGACGATGGGGGGTCAACAAATTTTGATTGCCACTCCTGGAAATAGGGAGAGGGTGGGTAGGGTCGGGCAATTTAGCCTCCTGTGGCGGACCCCTATGGTTCATACTCCGGGAGAATACCACAGTAGGGTTCTTTAACATGCGAGGAACGTGGCATCTTTCCCAACACGGTGTACCACTATGGTTTGCGGTCAGGTTTTCCGTATTATAGCCTGACAACCCCAGCATGTAACATGCCAGGGGTACCCCATTCCACCACCTGGGGCACACATCCCAGTTGCTCTGTGGGCAGAGTTCCCTAGCCCCGGCTAGGGTTCTGAGCACTATTTAGTCGCCTTTTACTACAAGCTTAGCGCTGCTGCAGGCCTATTCTTTTAACACCCGGACCTGCATGGGTATTTAAAATATGAGTTTAGAAATGGAGTACTTTAAGTACTTCATAAACTTCAATGGGATGGAATATTCAAAAATGGAAAAGTTTTTGATAAATTTAAAAGCAAATAAAAGATAGTTGAAGAAAGAAAAAGAAAGGCAGAAGATAGTCAAATCCAAGAGAAAACAGATGATAGTACAGACAAAAAAAAATTTGCTAGTTGAATTTCTATTTGGCTAGCAAGATCGATATTCCACTAGCCAGAATGGCGAGTTGGGGAAAAAATGGTTTCACTGCTGTGATTTACCTTTTACTGATTAGTTGTTTGCATAATTAAATTAATGGTACACTTGCAGTGCCATTGCATATACAAATTAATTGAAGTGACTCGGAGAATTTTCATACATGTACTTGATTTAATTATGAAAAAGATTGACAAATCCATCATTTTACCACCTGTCGTTCAGTGGTAACGAAAGCACATAGTGCTGAAACTACCGATCAGTCGTAGTTTGTAAATATTAATTTACGGATTGAATCTTTTTAACACAGAAGTCAACAACCCATACAAAATGTATTTGCGATTTTCTTTTATAAATTATCAACATTTTTTTCTTCAGTCGGAAGTTTGGGGGGCCGTTTGCCGATGTAATGAAAAATTTGAAGAGATACTATGTTTTGTTTACGTGTAAAAACATCCAGATGTGGTTGAAACCAAACTTGTTCACTCATTCAGATATTTTATGAAAGACAGAGTATGTGATAAAATAACACAAATTCCAGTATTTATCTATAGATATTTCATAACTACAAAAAAAGTTTGTTTTTTTAAGTTTATTCTCAATCTGTCTACTGAGCATGTAGGAGACTGACACAAACGTCTGCTGAAGTTTGATGAAATGACCGACATGTGCTGTCCAAATTTCCAGACCCTTGCCCTAGAAAGTGACCATTTTCCCTCTTTTTGCTTGTTGTTCACAAAACTATAGCAGATTGATAATTAATGTAAATTTTAAAAATCTATATGTAAAAGTATGTAAAGATTTTTGATTGGGGCAAATTTGGGAAAAATCTGTTTATTGCATTTTGTAATGATTTTTTGCACTTTTAGCATGCTATTCAGTTAACATAAGTAGAATCCTGATTAATGTTTAAATGTTCAGTATCATGACAAATATCATCTGTGCAAAATTGGTCAAATCATGTGTTTGACCGTATTACAGTTTTGCATGTATTCAACTTTTTAAAGCTATTGAACAAGGTGAGATACTCAAAGACTCTTGAGAGCTTCTTGTTTACAAATCTTTAAGATTTTGATGGGCCATTTTTAACTTTAATCATTTAAATTGCCTTGATGCAACCTTTATTTGTATTTTATTGCATTGTGACTTGTAGCAGTTATGTTTCCTTTCTAATGTTAGATATTAAGAACAATATGTAGTAAAGTGTAATACATTGATCTATTACAGAAAGAAGACTGAACTTATTGTAAAATTTAAGCAGTGTGTCCAGTACTATTTGAATGGGACACAGGATGGATTTTTGAAGTACAGGACACCTCAGAACAGTGTGTATTGTATTTATATTTAACCAATTGCAAGGTTCTTATGATAAGTCATATTTTAAGGAATGAAAGGATCTCACTTCAGTCTCAAATAAAGATTAGTATATCTGTGAAGTAATTTTTGAATTACAAGTCTTTCCTAAGTAGAAATGAGGGGGGGGGAGGAAAAACAATTTTTTTATGTTCTTCATGTAAAAATTCTTCAGTTAAATCTTTGCTCTTATTCCTAATATGTTATCTTTGAAAAAACAAAATGGTTTAGAAACTTATGAGTTCTAGTTAACATAAATTGAGACAAACAACAGTATCAAGGATACCCATTGATGTACTGGCTGTTATTGTCAATCAAATGTAGAATTGTGATAATTTGTCTGTTGAATTGGTTATGGTTACAAGTTTTCAAAAATAAATGAAAAAATGCACTTATAGCACTTGTTTATTGAAAATTTTTAGTTTCAGGTATACCTAGGCAAGGAGGTTACTCTGTTCCTCCTCCAATTCAGCAGAGACCACCTGGTCAGGTAGGAACTGTGAATAGAAAAATATATCAATAGGCCAGATTTATAGAATTTTTTGTTTTCAATGCATCCCAAGTCCAAAGGGGGTGGAGTATACTGTTTTGCATGTCCCCATACCTGCGACATCAAAGGTAAAAGCAGGTCTAGTAGCTAAGCTTAGCTCTGTCAGTTTGTTCATTTGCCAGTCCCTCACCCTTAGTAGGGGTACCTACTTTGTGTTTTCTGTAACTCAAAAAGTATCCAAGAATTTGCCCAGTTATTATATACTTAATGAAGATGTACACCTCCTGTTACAGAGAAATTTTATGAATTTTGTCCTTTATTTTGAACATATTAGTCTAAGCTCATTTTTTTGTCACTAGGTTGTGGATTGGACTTACTTTGTGTAATCTGCAACTCAAAATGTACTAAACAAAATTGGTCAAACTTGATTATATACATGAAGATGTGCATCTCCTATTATGGAGAAGTTTGATGTTTTTTCCTACACTTACAGCATGTTTAATTTTTCAGCATTAAATGCTATCATTAGGACATTACATAGGGAAATTTGTAACACTGTAGGTATTTGAACTTGTTTAGTGTTAATGTACATATTTAAGACCTTTTGCTGACTATATATACTTATAGATGAAACAACATGTCAATGTACATATTTTAATTCTTTCAAAACTGAAATGCTAATACAATTACATACTTACTAAATTTAGTTCAAATTGTTTTATGTAATAATGTAAGAAATTCAACCGTTCAAAATTTTATTTAAATGTACTCTCCTTCATGCATTTGCAGGAAAACCAAGGGTATGCTGGTGACCAAGGCCCAAATCCACAGATAGTTGTAGAACCACCAAACCAACAGACCTTTTCACAACAGCCACCAGGTGGAGTTGTGTTTACCAGAAAAAATACTCAACATAGCCCAGTGTTTTCACTAAGTTTTTGAATAGCTGGAAATTAAAAATGAATAGAAGGAAACCCAAATTACGGCGAGGGGTGGGGGGCCGTTCAAGGTCCGAAAACGAATTTCAGCTTTTTCTGTTCATTTTTTCTTACCTCTCATTAACTATGGTGCCTCTAATCCAGCTTGTATTTTTTCTTAAAATGATAAATATTGTAATATTTCTTGTGCTTTGTGCTTATTGTTGCATGGACCTATTTTCATTCTGAACTGTCATGTATCTTCTTCAAATCATTAAGATATATGTTACTATTGTAGTGTTCAAAGTGCAATTCCAGAAAACAAAATCACTCTTCCAAGATTAAATGAATAAGAGTGTACTTTGTTATTTAATGCATTACTTGAAAAAAATAATATTGAATTTTTATTTAATTTCTAAGGAGAATATAATTCTTAGTGCTTACAGGAGCATATTCTGGAATTACACTTTGTGTCTAATCTATGCACAAACGACGCAACAATTGACATTCGAACTCATCGGTTATTACCCTCCGTGCTGGACAAAATGACTAATTAAACACTGATCCGTATCTGTATTCAAATTCCGTTTTTACTAACATTGATCAAAAAAAAAATTGATCAGAAATTTCATAGCCAGAAAAAACTCAGTAATAGGTAGCTGATTCCACCGGCTGCCAGCTACTGTTGAAAACACTGATAGGTAAATTCTACCATTGCTTATCCTCTTACTTATACAGGCTGTATTGAAACAGTACCTTGATCCTGTTATTATCCTGCAATTGAAAAACATTTTTTTTCTTTTAAATGCATGCATCTTCTCTTTTGTGCTCCAACTAGTTTTGATTAGGTTTAATGGTTTATTTCCTTTGCAAATATATATTTTTCATTGTGCATGTGGTATTTTCTTACTAGTTGTTAATGAATTTCCAAAAGATTTGAAGCAAAATTAAGTTCATTAGTTATCTACAGCACTCTTTGTTGATTTCATGTTTAAATGGTGTTTTCTATTTGTAAACTGAATTCTTTGAATTCCCTGCTACATGGTAATCTCAAGTAGTTATTGAGAAAATACAAAAAAAATAAACACTACAGGCAAGATATAGCACAACTATAATGAACACCTTGTAGTTCAAGACAGTAATTTCGGGATAAATACATATACTTCATGTATATATTAAAAAAAAAACTTGATACACGTAAGTGTTATTCATGAATTTAAATGAAGTGCGTATTTAGAAAATAAACAGGAATAGAGATTTCCAATGGGTTATGGATATGTGGTAATTAATTTAAATTTAACTTGGGTCTATGCAATTTTCGTGTACAAAATGTTTTGCCATTGTCTGCTGTCATTTTTTTGTGGTTAGAAAATAGATGTTTGTATGACATCATTATTTTAATATACCTTTAGCGAGGATTTAATTTTTCGGATTCCATAAAAAATGTCAAAGATTTCATGAAAGTAATACCTTTTGTTCAGAATTTTACTTCATGGTTCCACCAGTTTATGGAAACCACAAAAATGTAAATCCCATTAGTATTTTTTCTCCTGCAGGATTGCAATGGTAATATATTTGAATATCTCATACCTATTCATTGTAGTTATGCCAGTTAAACCAGAAATGTTAGCTGCTGTTTCATCTTCATCCAGTAGCAGTAGTGGATCTAGTCCCAACAGAAATAGCCCTGAAGTTGGATGGCCACAGACTATGAAACTTCAACAAGGGGTGAGATTGAGCTGAACATGGCTGAATTTAACATTTTACAGGAAATAAGCTTGACATGGCCCAGAAACATAGTGTTACAGCAACGTTTCATTAGAATTAACCAATATACAGTACATGAAAACAAATCTGTCTGCTAATTGGGTGCCTGTACTAGAATTAAAAGCTTATTTCCTTGTTTTTTAATGCCTGTCATCTTATCTATGTTTTAAAATTCTTCGAGCAAGGGACTTCTTACTGTTGATGGAGTTAAACATCACATATGATTTGCTATAATCTGGTACATTTTTTGATCACTGTTAAATGTGTAGTTCCTTACTGATCTGCATAAAAATTTAGAAGTACCAGAACTAAGTGTTAGTGATGAGTTAAAATTTGCCTAGATGTAAAATATTATACTGTAGTAATCACATGATTTTTTATATTGGTGAATTTTCAGTTGGACTTTATTTGTTAGGTACACAAACCCCAAGGACAGCAGACTGATTCCAGAATTCCACAAGTTCTTCCTGAGATTATGAGGGTAGCTAGTGAAAGACACCAGAAAGGACTAATGTGTCCATGGATTTATCAACTCCTTTCTCAGGTAATAGTCGTTTTTCCATATTTACAGAATGCAAGCAATTTTAGCAAGTTTTTTTCAAAGAGGCATAACTCACCAACACACAAAAACCTGGTTGGCCATCTCTTTGGGGAAAGGAAAACAGTATGAAAACTATTAACACTTTGGTACGTGCTAAAAAATTTTAGAGTATCCAAGTACTTATAACAGCTATAATAAGTCAAATATTTGAATTTGGAGTATATTGCTGTCCATTGCTCCAATTGGACAGTAAACCAGTCTGTACAGTTTGGGGAGTTATTTCCCTTCACCCAAAATTTGAAAAACGAAGTCAAAGTCGAGAATATGACAAAAGACTATTTAAAACCACTCAAGGGATTTTTATGAAATCTAACAAGAATATTGAGTGTTCATGAAAGGAATATTATTTCTGTTCAGGATTCCAAAGGGAGATAATACAACTTATTATTCAACCGCAATGGAAGTGGGAGGTTTAGTGCTCTATAAAACCTGGTTCAACCCATCCTTTCATTTTTTAATTACCTTTGCCATTGCAGGTGTCTTTGTCTTTCCAGTTTATACCATGATATTGCCATTTGTTGTGAATTCAAAATTATTTATTGATATAAAATCCAAATAATAGGATTACAACCAGTTACAGGACAAGTACAAAGAACATAATTCAATGTTAATGAAAATAAATCGAAAAAAAATATTAATATTAAATGTTATATGGACTGTGCAGATTTTATTCATTTGGTAATTTTGTTATTACCTTTCACTTCAGTGTTTTTTCATGTTTAAACTTTTTTAGTGCAATACGTCATTAACTACGAAAGGGATTTTGATGAAATTTTGTAGGGAAGTGTGGACATTTGTGAAAGAATGTAATTACTGTCATGAAATCAAGAGAGAAAATTTAAATTGAAGGTTTTACATGATTAAACTTCTTTAGTTTATGCTGAACGGATTTGATGATATTTAGTAGGAAAGTGTAGACATGTATGAAAAAATATAATTACTGTCAAAACTCCAAGGGAAAAAAATAAACTTCAAGGTTTTACATGATTAAACTTTCATTAGTACATGCTCAAGGGATTTTGATGAAATTTTGTATAAAGGTTGGGTATCATGCGGTGTGCATGAAAGTATTGTTACTGTTGGAGGACTTGAAAGGTGCGATTTTGTCATTCTTAGTAACTTTGTTCAATAGGGTGAGATAAAGATAGCAGTTTCCTTGGAGGATGACATTAGCAGAGAATTACCAACTGGAGTGGAGCTGTACAGACCTATTAGACAAACAGTATATTCTGTTCTTTTCAACCTCAATAAACAGAAAATCATATATGATAACCAGAACAAAGACCAGGGTAACTTGATTTTATATTCTCAAGTTAGAAAAAGTACAGAAAACTAAAAGTTCTTAAAAAGAATTGTATTTATAGCAATTTGAACAGAACTTATACAGCTGTCAATACAAATCTAGATATGCTACTTAGTGATTAAATATGTCTTAAGATAGAATTCTGTACTACTTTCAACCTCAATTATGATTACCTAAGTCTCTTTCAAAATTTATCAATCTACGAGTGTTTTTAATTGTTTTTTTTTTTTTAATTAAAAAAAAACAATTTTAGAGGTTCTCCTTGTTTGCTGAATAAGTGATTAGAAATCTTTTTAGCTTTTGGATTTTGGATAGTCTTATTTCAAATTTTAAATTCTTATACATTTGTACCACTTTTAATATGTCTAACTTTCAATCACAATCTATATTCCGAGCTGTATGATATTGGATTTAACAGTGTCTGTTTGCTGTAATAGTTCTTATTTTGACCTCAGGGGTGGATCAAGCTGTTCTACAAAAAACATTTTGCTACTTGAATGTGAATGAAAGTTACCACCATCTCTATTAAAATAAAAAGATTGTTAAAAAAATATAAAGCATCCAAACCTGATTTATGGCATACACCTTTAGAATTTGATCTTTAAGTAGGTAGTTGTATTTTTGTTACGACCTATTCCGTTAGGAGGTGCCCTTGATAAGAAGTTTGAAGTTCCAGTCAAAGAATGGACTATCAGACGAGGAACAACGAAGATTCAGTGTGAAACAGTTGCTGCCATACCAGTTGACTGGAAAACTCCCAGTATTGAAAGAATGTGGTTAGGAACTAATGTTGATGACAAAACTAGAAGATTAAGAGCATTCCTCACATGTATGGAGAGTGATACTCCTTTGATGTTAAACACACAATATGTACCACAGCAACTGTTGTTACTTTGTTGTGTATTGAGGTAAGTTACTTAACTGATCATAACATACTGTTTGATGCTTTCTGCCTTCTGATAAGTTGAACATTACATGTAAAGTATGAAGTATAAAGGAGGGATATTCAATGTAACCTTAAATAACTTGAGATGAATGTAAATGCACCATACATGGATTTGTGCAATTATCCGCAGTGGCAAGAGCTTTTGTTTTTAATTCATACAGTCTTTATGACTGAATAAGTGTGGTCTTAAAATGAGTTTCAAGTTAAATTAATTCAAACAGTTTTCGTACATTCATTTGTGTAAATTATTCAGGTATATCTTGACAAGAGGAAGAATTCTTCAGAGACAAGAATTGGATGCCTTCCTTGCCATGAGTGTGTCACCCCTTTTACATGATGTACAGACTATGCAAGATTTGAAGGTATATCATACATTTAAATAATAAAAGCAAGGATTGGGAAGGCAAGGTGCATTGTTCATTTCTCTGATTAAAAATACCTTAAAAAATCTGAATTTTAAATAATTTGAAAGAAAAAGAATAATTACCTTTCTTTCTGTATGAATTTGTAATCCTTTTCAAAGACTCTTGTGACTGTGGAACATCTCAATTTTAACTTCTGTTAGTCAAAAACCAACTTGTTCATTCTATACGTATATACTTTTTTTCTATTTCAGCTACCTAATGTGTTGCCTAGAGGAATTCACTTGGCCTCCCTGTTCATGTCTGGTGTTGAGACTGCCGTTTTTGCCAATGATGTTTGTGGAGCTCCGATTCCGTGGAATATGTGTCCCCCATGGCACTACTTTGATGGCAAACTCTTCCACTACAAACTACTCAAAGCTAACAACAATACTCCCTTAATTGATATGTGTGATGGTCAGGTAATACAAAAGCAAATATCATACTTAAATGAATTAATTAAAATGATGATAATGCAAAGACCTGTTTTACGGTTAAAATATAGCAACCCTCAATTTTATTACCTTTTGTACAAATCTTAATAAACATGTACAAAATTTTTCAACACACTAAAAATTGTATTGATAAATAAGTAAGGTTTATGGAAAATGTGTAGTGTATGACCTCAAATTTTACTAGGTTGACCAGGTGCTTCGAGTTGAAAGGATGAGACAGGCCATTATGGAAGGTCTTAAAGTGGAATTTGCCCGTCCCCTTCTTCCTTCAGCTGCCATGTCCATGTATACCAACTACCCATTCAATCAATTTGCCAATCCAATGGGCATGAACATCAGGCCTGCAGGGATGCAGAGAGGCATGCCACCAGACATGCAAAGGGGTCCTGGCATGCGTCCTGGTGTTCCAGCTGGTATGGGACAGCAGCCGAAGTCACCTGGAAGAGGAAGGGGAATTCTGGGTAAATATCAGACCAAAGGTGCAGTATCAACCCTCTTTCATTTAGTTAGCTTGCTTTCATCTTGTTTTACTTGGTTACTTCTTTTCTTTTCTTGTTGATTATTGACTCTTTCACCAACAGATTATTATATTGAAGATTAAAGAAAACCTATTTTTTACCGACAATACGTGACAATCTTCATTTAATACATAAAAATAAGACAAATGTAATAGATGTACTTTATAGGTCTGTATTTTGATGGAAAATCAACATGGCACAAACAAACAAAAAAAACATTTTAGGGATTTGAACAATTAGTTAAGTACAATGTTTGCTTTTATGGAGGACACTTCTTGTTTAAATAAACTGTTGGTAGAAGAGTTAAGTCTGTTTGTTCTGTCCTTTAATATGCCAATTGTTTGTTTATTACTTGTCTCTTGTCTGAAAAACATTTTCTCAAGCAGTTCTGGTATTATATTACAATATTAATATATTTTCCAATCAGTCTGAGATTAAAATACATTTTTTACTTTCATACTGTGATTTGGTTGACATCAGTGTGAAAGGCTTTGATGAAGGGAGAATTTGTGTGTTTTTTCAACTTCACTATTTGTCATATTAGGTTTAGCTTATTGCTGCACATACTCACAAAAAGGTTATCAATTCACATTAAAATTGCATTGTAATTTTAGCATAATAACCATTAAAATATTTTTATGAAAACTATTAGCTAAATAATAGAATTGATAAAAAAAATCTTATTATTAAGGTCTTACCAGTTTGTGCTTAAATTTGATGTTACATCATAAATGAGTTTTTAACAGTGTGGTAAATGACATATTTTTAATCATACTAAGCATTGTGCAATTTTACATTAAGTATGAAAGAGATATCAGTTTAATGATGTTGCCAAATTTTAGGCCAGTCCCCAATAGATGCACGTGGAGGTCAGCTAGAAATAGCTGGTGTTGTAGTAGGAAGCTGGGGAGCCAACATCCCTGGGGGCAGAGGAGGTAGTAATATGGGAGGCATGTCTCCAAGGGTTATGTCTGTTGGTGGAGCTAGGAGAGGATATCCAAACAGGTTGGTTCATTGATCTTCCACTGCAGTATTCTAAATTATTGTTTTGCAAGAAAATATCTACATTTGTTAAAGGTTCGTTTTTTTTTCCTCCATAAGAGTTGGTTCAAGAAAGACTTGTGCTCTTCATTGGATGGGAAGAAAATAAAACATTGTAGTTCTATGCATATCTTGATAAGCTCCTATGCTTAGACACTTTATGTTAACATTTCATTTTTTTGTAACTCTATGTTTATATTTGTTACAGAGGAGGTGGTATGATGGGTAGACCGCCACCCCTTATGGGTCGTGGTATGATGTACAGAGGTGATCCTGGGTATGGTAGAGGTGGTATGAGGCCAAGGATGGGATATCCTCCAGGTTATGGCAGAGGTGGAATGAGGTATCAAGGTGTAAGTACTATGTGAATTACCAACAGTGCAGCCTTGGACTTATAAAAGTAATAGAAATAACAGTTTTCTGCATTTTTTTTCTCAATGCTTGCAGATATTGAGCTATATATTGGTCAGTGAGTCAACCACCATTAGTAACACAAATAACAGAACTTTGGACTTTTCACATACGTTAATGTAATTGATTACACATAGGGCCTTTTGTGACCTTAATTATCCCCCCTGTTTACCGGAGAGAGAGGTATTGCTTAATTCCTATTAGACTGACTTTCAAAAGGTTGGTGAGGTCATAGTATCTCAAATGACTTTTCAGACTTAAATGAAACTTCCAGTATAATTTGTAACTGTGTAAAATACACTTTTTTAATTCATTTGATTTCCCTTTCCAAATTTGAGTAATGTCTGATTAGTTTCAATCCTAAGATTTTCCTTGGAGGGAAAATATTTATCCTTCAAATTTGTATGGGAGTTAGATCCCTTTGAATGCGCTCAATTTTTATGCCCCTGCAACGATAAGTTGGGGGCATATTGTTTTACCCCTGTCCGT
Source organism: Perna viridis (assembly GCA_037379345.1). Lineage (NCBI taxonomy): Eukaryota > Metazoa > Mollusca > Bivalvia > Mytilida > Mytilidae > Perna > Perna viridis. The sequence continues at coordinate 11,403,551 of CM074511.1, forward strand.
CCCATAAGTTTTCCGCACTTTTATTGAAAATCCTTAAAGATATTGAACTGATTTTTTGTATGTGAGTCTTTCATGATTAGTTACAGATTGAGTATAAGTTTCATTCTTCTACGTTGAGTTTTACTAAAATAAAGGGCCCTGCACTTTAAAAATTGTATTGAAATAATAGCTTTTCGCTTTTTTTTTGTAAACGCTTGAAGATATTTGACTGGTTTTTGGTATGTGTGTCTGTCATGATTTAGTTCAGCTATGCTGAGATTTACTCAAAACGACATGCAGGGGCATCATTTGTGTCTCACAGACACAATAACACATCTGACAAAGTGCTTTTTACAATTATGAGTTATGATATAGCTGTATAAAGGTTAAATGCTGGGGCATCACTTTATCTAGTTTTTTTTTTTTTTTTTGTTTTTTTTTTTTAAATACTTGTTATTTTGGAGTCAAATTTGTGAAGGGGTTGGGTTTGTCAGCATGCTCACTGGGGTTCTTTAATTGGAAAAAATATATCAACCAAGTACTGAAAAAATAGCAGCCTACAGGAAGTAAGTAATAATGTTTACTTGATTGAATATTTCAGATGATGTCACCAGAAAGAGGTTATTACAGAGGTAGAGGAGGTGTAAGAGGAGTAAGGAAGCCTCAAATCAAGGTCAGACCAAGGCCTAACAACAAGAAACCCAGACCTGCTGGAGGTAGAGGAAGAGGTGTAACTGTTGAAACTGATGGGTAATTATATAGATAAACATTAAAACATTGTGTAAATGTAGAAATAGCATTATCTATCTACACTTCAATATGCAAGATGCAATGTCTTGTTTGGTCTATAAAGAACAAAGACAAGTCTTTGATTACATCTAGTTTGCTATATTGTCTTATTGCTGTCTCCACTTGCATCACTAATGAATTGAATGTTGTGATAGTTTGCTGAAGATGTACACAATATTTTATTTAGTAAAAAACTGTATTTATAGAAAATGTCTGTGATATTGTTACTTGGGAGTGCAAAGTTTGGCCAGAATTATCTAATCTAGAATAGCATTTACTTTCTCTATCTTAGGACTTGAATCATTGATATAACTCATGCCCAGAAAAAGGAAATTCCCTCTTGCTGACTGAAAGAAATTCTTTGTGTGAAACATATTAGTACTTGTAATTTTTTCCTGTTTGATTCTAGGGATGAAGAAGAGGCTGATATTAAAATAGCTGTTAATGGTGATAAAATAAATGGAATGTTTGAAGATGCTGATGAAGTATCTACCCCCACTGCCAAAGGATTGCCAGATGTCATCCAAAGCCCTGACAGTGGCATTCATGGTGACAAGTCAACGACTGATATCACTGCCTAAATCATCAAGACATTTGTACATAAGAAATTAAGTGTTACTGATGGCATCACAAATACTTCTAGTGGCCAGTGTTGAACTATTAATGTTACTGTTGCCATGTGTTATTGTTATACAACATATGCACGATTCTAAATGAATATTTATGAGGCATGTTAACTGCAAAATAATGCCATAAATCCATAGGAGATCAACTTTATCAAGGATATATAGGAAAAGTTGACAATTTCCTTTTTTACTTCAGATCATGTATATGTTTAAGGTGCTCATTCAATAACCATTGTTGCACTGACATTATACATTTACTTTGAACAATATCCTCAATAAGATTGCAAAACTGTATTTTTATTGATGTATTTTATAAATGGCAGTTATTGGTAGCACTTATTTTCTTGAAAGATATTGTTATTTCAGTTAGACTGCACTTGTATCAACAATTATTTCTTTTCTATTATTTTCTTGTTTTTGTTAAATTTTTTCATATATTTACATTTTTATAGTGATAGTGCTGTCTAATTGAACTGAGTGTTCTAGCAGAATGTTTTTTCTGGTAAATTTTAGAAATTCATCAGTATGAGCATTCTAGTGCATGTTGAAAAGAACACTACTATGCTGCTAAAAGAGTCTTTCAAACATTTTGCCTTTTTATTTGGAAAAAAAAGTTAGCAGTTTGTAGTCTCCTTTTCAACATGTCACAGAGTTTGAATGATGTTAGAAACTGTCAAACTTTCTAATATTATTCAAAACTCTTCTTTTTTGTTATGGCATCCCTACTTTTGTAGGTTTGTCTTGTTGCATTTATATTTTTTCATGGTTGTCTTTTGACAACTGAGTCCACTGGACTAAAATGCCACAGGAAACAAACGCAGTCATGTTATTGATTGTTATACAGCATTGGTATGCATGTGATGAATGTTAATGTCAGCCAAAGATTATGAAGTGCTTTTTGACTGCATTTTACAAAGAAGATATTTTTGTAATTTCGTATATTTTTGTATTAAATTGAGTCTGGTTGCTTAGGAATGGACAAAACATAAGTTTGATGGAACTTGTAGAGGGAAATCTAATTTCAATTTTTATCCTATTAGAAATGACACCTTTCCATCAGTATTAGTATATTTTTGAGACCAAAAGAAAAGTGTGTACAGATGTCAACATCTCTTAAAATTGTCTTGTTTCTGTACACCTTATCTTCTCTGTATACACATATCTTTCATGCTCTTTTGTCAGTAAAAAGAAAGAAATAAAATTGTGAAGATTATTAATTTCTTAACACTAAAATATCTTCCTTGGGTGAGATAAGGGAAAGCATCACAATGGTCATATGTATCTATTGAATAGGGTTAGAAAACTATTGAGCTGAAATGAGAATTTAAATTGAAAGTAATTCTTGGCTTTGAAAAAGAGAGAAAATTTAGCTAATGTAATCAATTCTGTTATTCTGATATCGGTATGAAAATAGTAATGGTTTAAAAATGTAGGCAACATGTTGAAGATGATGTCAACAATATGATAGCATTTAAAACTTATTCCAGTGTAAATTGGATACATGTATCTTTAATGGGTTGAGTTTGTTCCTTATGGCTGTTTTACATTTACTAAGATATAAAGGTAGAAAATCTACTGGTTAAGATAATTGAACTTGTAGTTCTTAAGATAGTTAGTGAAAATAAAGGGAAGGATTAATTTAAATACTATCTATTTAAAGAAGATAGTTAAGAAATGTTTCGTTCAGAGGGAAGGCTTGCTCTTGTTTGAATTGTTGAGACAACACAAGAGCAAAATGCTCTGATAACCTGACAAGTGGTAAATAAAAGACAATCCAGGCTTGGATTGGTGTCGAGACTCGTAAGAGGGTTGGCCATGCCCTAGTCTTGAAATATGTATATTTTTTCGGGATATAATTATCCTGTTTTATTCTTTTGTATTTTGTAATGATATGAAGTTAAAACATATTCAAACATTGTATAAATAATGATTAAAATTTATATAAATAATGATTTTAGCATTACTTTTGAGAAATGCTATTGTGCATGAAATTTGGAGAAAATGTTAAATGGAAGCTAGGAATTTTGATTGACACTTGTCATTTTTACAATTAATGTATTAGGAAAATTTAAGGGAAATGGGGCATTTATCTGAAAATAGTCATCTTAATTCCTAGCTCTTGTAAAAAAAATTATTTCTTTTTTCACATGTTTGAAATAATGCAATTTATTGGTTATAGTTTTTAAGCTTGCTTTAACATAGACAATTTATACACATAATAGCAAAACCGAAAAAAAAAAGATTGACACAAAGGGAATGTTTTATTAAAAAAGGGTATTTCTTATTACTACTGATGTTTTCTAGGTAAGGTAATGAAACCAATGTGGTTTTGTAATTCTAGTGTATAAAATGTTCTATTTTCTATTTAAAAGAATAGGCATATCCATTATATCATTAAGGTACTCCTCAAGTTCATTGTTGGTATTAAATAAGAATGGTTCTGCACCATTTTGTCATTTCACTAGAATTTGATATAAATAATGTAATAATTAGATTGTATTAAATATTGTCAAAACATTATGTATTTGTCCAGAAGTAAGGGTTATTCTTATTCTGGTAATTCAGTAACTACTCAAGGCCACAAATGAAAAGAAAAAGACCAAGAAAGGGAAAAGGAGAAAGAAATTTCATGAAACCTTTTCTAGTGTGTAAGCTGTTTCTTTGGGCATCAAGTTAAACTAATGGATGATGAATTTCAATTGAGGGGAAAAGGTTTGAACATTGAAAAATTGATTTGTTAAACTTTATAAATCCATTAGAAAGTTATTTTAAACATTTTACTCTGCAAGGCTTTTCGAGACTGAAACTGAATTAACAGCTATTTGTTGAGAAGGTAGCTTTCAATGCCATTTCTATTTTTCTTCATACATAATATTTAGGTATTAGAACAAGTTCAAGGTGTAAATGCATGCAAGAAAGTTTCAAGATCAGATAATTATAGGAAAGGTTGAAAAGAGTTTCAATGAACTGACTTGAAGCTATTTTCTAATTTAAGTGTATATACATTGAATTGGACAACATTTTTATTGGTGAAATTTCTATGTACTCTATTATATGACTTTTCTGATATTCTTTTGACTAATATGTATTCTTTCAAATATTGTACCCATGGAAAGCTTACAGTGTTTAGAATCTAGTTATCTGTTAATGTATAAATAGAGTTGGTGGCTTGTAGTATGAAACATTGCAAAATATTCAGTAAGAAAATTTTTAAAGTTTATTGTTATTTAAAGCATTCACTGAATTTTAAGTGATTTATTAAGGCACTTTTTCACAAGAAAACACTGAATATTTTGTAAGAACTAATGTCATGTTCTGTGATTTCTGTTTTATTGGAATGATTATTATAATATAAGGTGGGAATTAACTAGGAATGTAATAGTCTTGAAAACAATTGGTAGGGAAACAAATTTTTCCTCTTTGATAAAAAAAAAAAATACTCCCTATCCCACAGACACATTGGAATACATGATAGGAAGACGGATGGTAAAGGTTTTGATGTTAAAGCATGGACTGCGAGTTTTTTGAATAAATGTTGTTTTTGTGGAATGACTTCTATATTTCAATTTATTGCCTTGGTCATATTTCTACTTAGATGAAAGTTGTGTGCGGAGACAGGTACAGGTGTTCAGTTACTTTGAACCACTTATTTTCCCCAGCCACGAAGTGGTGGAAAGACATGCGTTAGTAATGGTAGGTGTCTTTTGGTCTGTAAAGTTTAGTGGATGCAACTCCTCTGAAAGCACTTGACAGATTCTTTGATATTGGGTGTGGTATCATGTTGTGAAGTGTAAAAGTGTATACTGTAAACTTATTAATTTTCATGGCAGCTAATTTTCGCAGTTTTCAGGGTTGAAGAAAATGAAGTTTTTCAATAGTCTCGGCAGTGTGCGATTCTTCTTTTGATCAGTTATTTTACCATTAACAATTCAATAAATGTCTATACGACATTAACAAATTGACAAGTCCTCATATTTTGTTTCCTACAGCTATTTTAATCTAACTGTGTATGTATTCTTATCCAAAACTGAAAAGAAATCACTTAATTGCCCAAGCTGTAGCTAATTGTAGGGATAACTTTTGACCCTTTAATTGTATGTTTACGGATGAACTTTTTATTGACAGTCTCTGGCGTGTGTATTTAATGGTCACATTTATCGTGATTACCTGTAGTGTGCGTTAGACAATTACATTTTGTTGTTTTTGTGAATAGAATTCAATTCAATTCAATAGTTAATTAAAGTCTCACCACATACATTCATATAAAACATGATAACAACAAGAGATAAAACAAATTAAAATGCATGAGCCATTCTAAAAAGAATTCTGAGAGACTAGACCCTTTTGTGCTAACGTTGGGGTAGTCGATGAGCATGCTCGATACATACTTATGCGAGGAAAATTCTTTTGCTCTACCTCGCGGAAGTGTATATTGAGCATGCTCACCAACTTACCACAAAAGGGTCTATTGAGAACATAGTAATATATACATCTTAAATGTAGTTAAAAAAAGGTACGATTTATAAAAAAAAGTATCATATATTAATTATATAAAATACTATTTCTCAGTAAAATAATATAGCAGGTTTTGGCAACTAAGCTACATACATTTTCATTGTTAAAAATATAAATTTATCATTATCAGTCAATGAAAAAAAAATTGTCATTGTAACTAATAATATCTAAAAATAGTGACTGTCTTAGATTAATAATACATGTTTTTCATCCTCTATATCATTACAACTGAGACATAATCTTTCGTTTAATTTCGTTTCGTTCATAAAGACCAATTTCAATCTTGAAAGGTGCTACACCACATCTAAATTTTTCAAATGCACTAGAAAATGTAAAGGTGTATTTTGCAACAAATATTGTTCAGATTAATATGAAAATTTAAACAATTTATATGTTTTTAATTTATCACCTTGGCAATATTGACTCATTCTGTTACACCAGTCGGTTTTATATTTATCAAACATTTTTTCCTCTAATTGACATATGGTACTCTTATCAAGTATATTTATTTCTATATTACAAAATTGTTCCTTATTATAAAATTTTAACATTTCCATAACTTTGTAACTCCAGTTTTTAATTCTATAACTGCCTTTTCTAATAGACCACTTAAAAACTTTATAATTAATTCCATCTACATCCATTTTACTACATCTAGACCAGTGTCTAGAAACGTTAACCCATTGTCGAACGTATGAGGGTTTCCAACCCATATCACCAGCTACTGCATCATTAGGGGTGTATTTTCCAACCCCAAATAAAATCTCATGGAATGTGTATGCGGTGTTAATTTCTATTCTTTGGTGTGACGGGTACTCTGTGATACAAATCATTATGTAAACAAGATCATGAATTTAGAAATTATAACCCACATGCTTTTACCGTATACGTTTTTATGATAGACTCAGTATTAATTCATACTTGATTGCATTGAATGATACGACCCTAGCACAAAACGATGTTTCTATTAAAAGAATTGTGGAAACAATGATTATAACAGTCAAAGGACTTGGTAATGTTAATATATTTTCGCGTTCTTCAAAGCTAGACTAGGGAAAGCACGGATAGCATTTTCCATCCTGCGTCCTATCTGGAGATCCAACTTATATTCGTTGAAAATTAAGATTAAACTCTTCAACAGTAATGTGAAACCAGTTTTACTGTATGGATCTGAGTGCTGGAGAATCATCCAAAGCGACATAAAGAAAATTAAGAGTTTTTACTATAGATGCCTACGGAAGATATGCAAAATCTTTTGGCCGAACAAAATCTCAGATATCAAACTGCTCAAAAAAAAATTGCAAGAACATCAACATTGATATCAAAGAAAGGAGGTTGAGATGGCTATGGCAAGTTTTTCGTATGGACCAGCAACGGTTACCTAAAGTTGCCATCAGATGGACCCACCTGGAAGACGGAAGCTTGGTAGGCCAAAAACAACTTGGCGAAGAACAGGGAAGGCTGAACTGAAACAGGGTGGATATACGTGGGGAGAAGCCCAGAAGATATATAGCCAAAGACAGACCCAGGTGGCGGGAAACAATTGCCGCGAGCCTTGTGTCTCACCGGAGACGAAGAGGATTAAGTAAGCGAGTATAAAATGAAACTTAGAGGCATTTTATTTAAAAGAGAGAGTGGGGAATTATGCTCTGAAATCTTGACCAATTTGAAAAAAAAATCAGTTATTAACTCAAGAAACTGAGAAATTTTACTGCTGTCTAAACACATATATTTGTTCATCCTTTGTGGCCAACAAAGCCAATCAGAACAACTATATATGCCATTTCCCCAATACTCCATGTAACCAGAAAACCAGAGTTTTTCCAATTGCAACTAAGCTTTTAAAGGAGAAATATATGTATAATAAATATAATAAACAGGACTACACTGTAGGTAATAAATATAATAAACAGGACTGCAGTGTAGGACTGACAATTAGGACAAAAATGATCACAATATTCTGTAGGGTACATGACCACTTTTTTATAACTATTTTATATCTCAACTAAGTGTTTTCTCTCATTTAAATGTACCCTAGTTAGTAGTGTGAATGATTTTTATAGTAGATAATCATTGGTAGTGTCATGTTAGTGTTAGTATTTTTTTAATTTAATGGTCTTCAGATATATCAAATTACCGGAAATACAGTTGAAAACCAAAATATTACGCATGACGTCACGTACCAGACGCCATTATCAATATGCAATTCGGACGAAGGACGTAGGAAATTTGATGATTTAGGGACTTTAGATTAATAAATACACCAAAACACTTATATTTTATTGACAAAGAAACTTTATTTTACCGAACTATGACTATACTACCGAAGAAAAAGCCGACGAAAGATAAAAATGAGTCGGAAAGTACAGACCATTCATCGATGGGTCATACACATTCTGCCAGTGAAACCCGACATGAGAAACCAACCCGTGGTAGGAATTCGCCAACAAGATGGCTGCCGTCAACATCACGGGACGAACTATTGACTGGCCAAGATCCTGGTGGAACGTATGAAGGATTCGATCCGTCTACAAGTAATAAGAGGCGTCACAGATCATCACCTCACAGAAGCGTTAGGAAACACCGACTTCATAATCACCAAAGAACTTCAACACATACTTGTACAGCCCCATCCACAGCACAAGCTGCTGAGTATGAAGAGACATTGACTGGTCAGAATAGTGATGATGAATATGTTCCCCCAAAATGTCCTGACAATATTGAGGAGGTGCGATTACCTTGTTCAGTTATATTGCATGATAATTTGATATCTACTTAAATCATCAATGTGGTCTCTACTTTTTATCTTGGTTTATCAAGGCTTAGTGGTATAGAGTTCTTATTAACTTTTCTTATTAGTACCAAAATTAAAATTAATTGAACCAAAATTAAAATAAATTGAATTTTGTGTACATTATAGTCGGCGTCACATAAATAACATACTGTTAAAATTTGAATAAAAATATTTTCTACGACTTTATTGACACCTACCGTCGTTTAAATTGTCTTAAATGACTTGCTCATTCGTTTAGCCAAACGGCTTCTCCCTAAACATTGAATCGTTAAATTCCGGTCAGATTTTAATTCTAGGTGGCAATATTTACATTGTAAAAAGTCGGCCATGTTTACAGTGATCGGGTTGCTAGGAGATGTTGTTTACGTTTAAATGGTTTGTCCAAAAACCGAAGAACCCAGAATGCAATTCGGCGTTATTTCGGATATCTCGGATTTATTTTACGCGAACAACGTATAATACCGAGAAGTTGATCAAGCAGACGATTGTCACCGGAGTTCGACGGGAACTTACGCACTTCGTTTGTAAACAAATCGTCCCGTAAAAACCAACATGGCGGATATTAGTATGGGATTTTCCCGTAAGGATTTGTTACGCATGATTTAAGCTAATCAGCGACTTGTTTTTGAGAAGCTGTTTGGCTAAACGAATGAGCAAGTCATTTAAGACAATTTAAACGACGGTTGGTGTCAATAAAGTCGTAGAAAATATTTTTATTCAAATTTTAACAGTATGTTATTTATGTGACGCCGAGTATAGTGTGGTTAAGGTTCATCATTACCTTTCGACAAAAATCGCCTCAATTTCACCACTTATTTCCCTCTTACTACAGACAAACCTGTGTATCTAGTAAAAATTTAAGGCATAGCATCCCCTAGATATGAGAAAGTTGCATTCATTTTATGTTAAATTATATAAAATTATGGACTGACTTTTACTGCTTTAATTTTATCAATCCTGCAGAGAGGTCGATAATGAATTAAGTTTCGAGATGTTCCTCGTGTATTCATAGGTGTTAACCCTTCTGTTTTTTTTGCAGGAGTCTCCTGTAATTTTACTTTGTGATCGACAAAAAATGTCTCCCATGCAGGAGGCATCGATCTCCCGATTTCAAGAATTCCTTCTTTAAAAACCATTATTGAATTTATCAAATTTTCGTCAATTTTTGTCTGCCATTTTAGTTTATGTCAACAACAGAATGGGCCGCGAAAGCACTTTATCGTCAAACAGCTGATCGACATATGAGTCTTCTAGAATTATCTTCGTTCATATCAACTAATAGCATGATTTACAATTTCGAATTGATAGTTATGTCAAGATTTTACAAACTTTGTGGCCGAACATAACTTGCCATTCCATGTGGCTGATCATGTGGGAAAAAAAATTCCCTGTTTTGTTATTTTTGCACTCCGCAGAATTGAAAAAAATTAACCCTGCAAAAGTCAGGTCAGTTTTTGATATAAATTTACTTAAACTTGATGTAACTTTGTCATATCTAGGGGATGCTATGCCTACAGGGTTGTATCATCTATATTCATGTTGGCTTAGATTTGTTTTGCTTTAGAGGAACCTAGTTTCTATTTAAGTTCTCCTATAATGTACCTTCCATCATATTAAATGAAACTATTATGAAATACAAAGGTACATGTGCATAACAATAAAACTCTTGATAGTTTAATTAATCCATATACATGTAGGTCCAAACCTATTTAAACCACCATAATTGGCATAAACATGATAAACAAAGTTTAGGATTTGTATGTTTCAGTCAGTCTGACAGTTCAATATGACCAGTAAATTTTGCATGTAAACAAATGTCCTTTTACTTATCAAGAGTTGGTATACCCTTTTCATTTAGCTTGAGAGATGGTTTGAAGAGAATCTTAAAGAACAAAAAGGTTTTACTATCAAGAAAATGGGTGAAGACGGAGCTTGTTTGTTTAGGGCTGTTGGTTAGTAATATATTAGTATTACATTTTTACAAAGTTTTGGTTATTGCACATGGTAAAGTTGTGGGATTTTCAAAAGAAAACTATACTGAATTCATCATTGAATTTTTGTAAGTATTGATAACCAGTCTTCATTATGGTTATAGTATAAAAAGGACACTTACAACTACAAATTTTATAGTCTTGATAAGAAGGTTCACTTTATTGAGAAATATTAACTGATGTGGTAAAGGATATGAAAAAAAAGAGAAAATGAGAGGAAAACTAAGATTTGCTAACACACAAGGAACATAAATTCAAACTAAATATTGAATTCAACATTAAAAAAAATCCTTGTGCCCAATGCCCATGTGGAAAAAGGAAAATTGCAAACATTTATTCTTGTTTGTGAAACGTTAAAACATTAAGCTTACAACTTGTCATCAGTCCCATGTGTGCTTGTCATTCTGCTGACATATCCTGTAAAACTAACAAAACATGCACGATCTTACTAGCACATATCAGTACTCGTCAGGGAATATCACAAAAATTTGCATTATTCAAACTGTAAATATGTCTAACTACAACATTCATAATAATGCACCAATGAATTCGTAATAAATCGCATTTTATCTATTCATCACACATTTAATTAACCAGAGTTAAAAGTTCATAGAAAAATTTATAAACCTACTTGATTCCATAATGAATTCAATATCTTTCTATTCATATATTGACTTATATGTAACCTTATTTTATGTAATTTACTGGGAGCTGTTGTTGAACTATTTTGCAGAATGTAACTGTACTTATCCACAAGTAAAACAAAATGGTCTCGTCTTAGAGATCTAGAAATGGCAATTTGTCTAGTATTTAAAGGATGATTAACTTTTCATCTGAATATAAATATACTTGAAAGCGAATGTTATCAGGCTGCTTGTTAGAATATGAAGTTTTTTATTTGTTAAATGTGCTCACTGATTAAAAAAATATTATTTGGTCTGGCATTATTTGTATTCCTGTATCAACTAGATAACAAACATGTCTACTTATTAAGTCTAAGATGTTACTCTGATTGTACTGATGAAATACTTGTCACCTCTTAATTTTATTTCAATTATTTTTCAGCTGATCAAGTATATGGTGACCAGGAAATGCATTCTGTTGTTAGAAAAAGCTGTGTTGATTACATGGTAAGTATTAATTTTCTGTGCTATATGTCTGTGTAGGGTTTACCTGTACAGTTGATACAAGACTAAATACTCTCTTTATCACTATTAATGTTTGCTAGAAGTGTATTTCTAATGCAATTAAGGTTGACTTTGATATTGCTTTCACTATACTGCTCAGTATAATAAAAACCAGTTCAATTTAAATTGATGAAAACTGCAAGAACAACAATGACTAAAAACTCGGATGTCAGTGGTGAAGGTCAAGATGAGTGAAATGATGAACAAAACAAAGAAAAACAAGAATATTAGAATATACGACTCCAACACTTCAATAATTTGTGTTCTTATTTTTCAGGCCAAAAATGCAGATTATTTTTCCCACTATGTAACTGAAGATTTCACCACATATCTGAATCGTAAAAGACTTGATCATTGTCATGGAAATCATGTTGAAATGCAAGCAATATGTGAACTGTTTAACAGACCGATAGAAGTCTATCAGTATAGCATAGGTTGGTCTTGTTCTGATACAAAGTAGCATGAAAGTATACTGCATGGATTTAGCTAAAAACATGAATGCAATAAGCACAAGTTTTTCTGTGAGGATGTAGCAAAACCTTGTGGAAATTGATGATCAGTAAAATTATGAATTTAGTAATTATGTAATACATGTACAAAATGTGCATATGAGGACATATGCTTTTGCAGACAAATACAAACTTTAATTGTTTATTAGAAATTGACAGGTGTGTCTCAATATTTGACAATGTGGAGCCACCTGTAACTCAGGCCTTCAGTCGCCCTATATTTCCTATAAAATCCCTATCTTTTTGGCAATGCCCTATAATTCCTAGGTTTTTGTTTGAAATAGCCCTTTTCTCTATATTTAATATTCCTATCAATTGAAATTAATTGGTTGAAAATTTTAAGAAGTTGTAATTTTCTCCTTGATTATTTAGTGAAACCTGTTTTTCTACATGTATGATCTGTTAGTTTATTTAACAATTTGAAAACAATTGTAGTATTGTTTTTTTTCTCAGAATCTGATTTTTTTTTTTATCATTTCTCTCAAGTCTTTGTGATGGACTACAACAACATGGTACCAAGACAGCTTTGGCAGTTTGCAGATCTGTGGTTACTGAAGACTTCAAGATGTTCCAAAGCTGCCTTGGTTTCCCAGTTGGGGTAGTACAGTCATTTAAAAGACATAATTTAAGTGTGTTTGCTTGATATGATGTCATTTGGTAAGAGTTTTCATTATAATGATGTAAACATGATGAATATTTATGTATTTTAACTCAGCTTTTGCCATCACTTGGCATCTGTCGTCGTCGTTAACAATTTTTCAAAACTCTTCTCCTCTGACACTACTTGACCAATTGGAACCAAACTTGGTATGAATATTTTTCTTGGGATATCCTGCATAATAGAACGTTTCCATTAGTTTATATGTTGAAAAAATGATTTTTAAAGTTCACTGTGAATTCCCAGGACAAATGACATCTTAAGGTTGCATACCATTTCAAAGCTGGGAAAATATGGCTCTCAAAATCATTATGCTAATGGTACAATGATCGTAAAAATTCTTCACTAAATTTACTTGAATAAATAATAATGATAATCCACATTTTTAGCTCACCTTGGTACACGCCATGTGAGCTATTGCCATCACTTAGGTCTGTCGTCGTCGTTGTTAACAATTATACTAAACTCTTATCCTCTGACACTACTTGACCAATTCAGTGTTCTAGGATTTCTATTTCCCGTTACCCGGGGCAAGTGAAATTTGGGTCAGGGAAAGTTAGGTACTTAGTTTCACTTTCCAGTGGCAAGTTGAAAACTTCGTATGCTGTAAGGATTTGTTTTGTTAGGAAAGCAGTCACTGACTGTGGGAAAGTTGATTTTATATGGATTTTTCCTGAGGAAACCTCAATTTATGAAAAATCCTAGAACACTGCAATTGGAACCTAACTTGGTGTGAATATTCGTTTGGATATCCTGCATAAACCTGTGGTGGGAATTTTTGATCTGTTGAAAAACATGGCCACTGTTACTAAAAATATAACATATCAGATTGTTTCTATAATGTGCTACTTTTCTAGAAATTTAGCCCTATTAAAAGCCCTGTTATTTACCCAAAACCTGCTTGAAGGCCTGGTAACTGATTAGTTGATTGCATAATTAAATTAAAGATACACATGTAGCATCATTCCGTATACAAATGAATTGAAGTGACTCTGAGAATATTCAAACATTTACTACTTAATTTATAAAATTCTGAAAAAGATTTACAAAAACTTTCCTCTTCCCATTATTTTCCCATCGTTTTTTTTCAATGGTAATGAAAGCATGTGGTGCTAAAACTACAAATCAGTCTGAGTTTGTAATTATAAATTAGTTGATTGAATCCTTGTACCGCTAGTTGAAATAAAACCAGTTCCAATTGCAGTACAAATCTAGGAAGGCTACTGAGTAGTTTAATTGACAGTTATTCAAACTTAAAAGACAGTGTCAAAAAGATCACAAAGGTGTTCTGTAGTAGTTAAGTAGGACACATTTATATAATGTAGAGCAGATTTCTACTTAGAGAGCTATTCAAATTACTCACTAGCCTACATAAATTGGTATTGAAATAGGAACTGGTCTTTTTCAATAAGCTGTAAGACAGAAGTCAATAATTCATTTAATCAAGATCAAAAGTGTATTCCCGATTTTCTTATATTTATTAACATTTTTTATCACCCAAACTTCTCGGCTGTTTGCCAGTGTGATGAAAAAGTCTGAAAGATATGATGTTTTGTTAAGTAGTTGGAACGTCCACAGGTGTGGTTAAAATGACCTCGTTCACTCGCTCAGATGTTTAGTAACAGACATAGTATATGATAAGAAAACACAATATTTATCTTTTAAATAACTACAAATAGGTTTTTTTTTAAAGTTTATTCTCGATCTGAGAATGTAAATGACCAACATCGGCTGTCAAAATTTCCAGAACCTTGATCAGGAGGTCTTTCTTTTTTTTTTTTTAAAGAAATTTGTACACTATTTTGGACACTATCTATATTATAAAAAACAGGTTTGTCATACTGATATACTGATGTGAGAAAAATTTTCACCTAGCACTGTGAACATATGAGATGAATTTTGTTGTTAGAATTTAGTCTAAATATTGGTGATTTCAAAATAAAACAAATTTTACTTACAAGGATGTCAAACAACTTACATGTAATGGTAAAATATCCTTTGTTTCTCTTTCATATGAAGTCAAGACATGTTAACACAAATCAACATAAATTGTTCTTTTTTAAGCACCTAAAAATTAACACTAGCATTCAAAATATTTGCACCAATAGTGAAGGGAAATACAGTTGAACCTCATTAAGTCGAAGTCAGAGGTACCAGGCAAAAATGTTCAAGTCATCCGAGGTTGATTATAACCCAGAAATAGTTTGGTCGATGAATGTTTTTGCATTTAAATCATTTATTTTGTTTGTACATGTTCGTGTTCTTAACTTTACAGGGTTTGTCATGCCTTGCATTTCATATTGGAAGATATGTTCGTGTGATGTTTATGATGTTTTAAATACTAAATGGCATCACATGCTTAAAAGTCAAAAACATAAGTTCATAACATGCTGCTTTGCATGTCTCACAATCAGGAGATTTGTCAAACCATGTGCTCTACATTACTTCGAGAAAATTTCAGATTCACTAGCAACACGAATGTAGTTGTTGAAATAAACATAATTATTATCGTATGTTTGATGTTTAATTAAATATTCAGATACATGTACCAATATAATTCATCTATATTTTATTAAAATTTTTTATCAAAATATTCGATACCACTGTTATTGTGAATTCCAAAGTGTGATCAATAAAGTTTGTTTCTTTTCACTACACACACTTTTTGGATTAATCGAGCAATAACGAGTGTCAACAAATAATTTCAAAAGCCACGCTAATCATTGTAAGAACACATTCCAATCATGGTTTGAAATAAAGCAATCAGTTTTCAGACTAATTAGTTGACTTTCGAGACATCAGGGTTAATTAACCTCAAAGTCCTATTGAGAGGACTGATGGAAAACCTTGAGTTATCTGAGATTTCTGTTCATCTGAGTTCAAGTCATCCGAGGTAAAATTGTATTGGGGTAAGGGGAGTTTTGCTGGGACTTTGAAGTTAGTTTAAGTTATCGGAGATTTTGACTCTTCCGAGTTCGACACATCATGATTCGACTGTAAAATGATATGATTTTGTAATGTTATTTTGCTTATATTTAATTGAATATTTTTGAGTATTTTGTCTGATTTATTATCTCTACTGGCCTTCCAGAGCTTACTTAAATTACTTAACAGTGTGTTTACACTTATTGAAGACTGGTGTTCTCTCAAAGTATTTACTCTTTTGTATTTATACACTGGTGCATTTGTTACATTTCACCTTATCAGTTCTTTTTCTGTTTTATCTCGTCATATTAATGGAAACAGAGAATGATTCAAAGATAAAACAACTCCACCTTGAAAAACATCTCATGGCAACCCTTGACAGGGATTTTATACTTTGAATGTTTTTTTTTTGATTCATTAGAACATGCTTCATCTCATGTTTGTATCTATTTTTAGAACCAATAAACACATTCAGCTGTTCCTATAAAACAGAAGATGAGCCCATTCGAATCAGCTATCATCGTAATACACATTACAACTCCATAGTAGATCCATACAAAGCTACTATTGGTGTAGGACTTGGTTTACCGGGATTTCAACCAGGGGTAAGATTGATATATTCAATAAATGTTTTTTCCACCTGAATGGACAATACTTATAAAAACAAGATGTTTGCCATGTCTTACTCTGGGATCTTAGTTCATAAATTGTGACCATTTCCAGTTTTGTACCTAGATGTCAAACAAGGTATCTGAAAGTATCTTAAAATTCTTGGCATTATTATAAGGTGATGTATTGTAAGGAATGTGATGTTCTAAATTCACTCTGTTCAAATAAACATGAATTATTTATACAATAAATGCTATTTATTCTGAATATAACGCACATAACTCGTCACATTCAGTTATGTGCATACAACAGAAAATAAAAAGGAAGAAACACAAGTTTGGATACTGTAAGACACAATGACCATATTCAGTGTTCTAGGATTCCTATTTCCTGTTACCCGGGGCAAGTGAAATTTGGGTCAGGGAAAGTTAGGTACTTAGTTTCACTTTCCAGTGGCAAGTTGAAAACTTCATATGCTGTAAGGATTTGTTTTGTTAGGAAAGCAGTCACTGACTGTGGGAAAGTTGATTTTATGTGGATTTTTCCTGAGGAAACCTCAATTTATGAAAAATCCTAGAACACTGCATATGGTTAGTACTTATATTACACCATATGTGTAATGACCAAAAAATAATGGCCTTAAGAAAATAGTGAAGTTTCAAAACATTGTTAATGAGTATCATATATTATAAAAGCAGTGATAATACTGATATACTTTCACAGGTGTGTAGGTAAATTTAAAATGCAAGTGTATACTAAGTAGTATTTCACTGGTAGTGCAGCTTTGAAGATATTTCCATATATTTGTTCTTAACACACAGCTGAACAGAATTTCAACTTCTATATAACATTAATAAACTTCTCAGGAAGTAATAATATAACAAATACAATATGTAATGTTAAAACCCTACTACTGAACACTTAGGAGGTCCCAGAAAAATATGATACGGGCTGCTAGGTTATGACAGGTCAGGTTGTAGTATTAATATTTACAATTAAAAATACAGGGGTGTGCCATGGGTGTTCTTCTGGTGACCTGGTAGAGCTCAGTGGTCAAAATGGAGCTGAACAGATCTAACTACTCTAGGAAATAATCCTTCCAGGATTTAAGACACTGGCTCACAATTTATATATAACTGCCCCACTTGTTAGAAATTTTTGCCCACTTTCAGGAATGTGGGGATTTGGCTAATATCATTGACTTATTCCCTTTTTATTAGCAATACTATAATGAAGAAAAAACCTTGCCTCTTCTGACCTAAAATAGAGCAGCACATTGTCACTCCTTAATTAGGCCATTGTTTTTTAATTTTTAGTTTTACGAAAGTATTTCACTAAAGTCATGAGTAGGAGGACGAAAAAAAAAAGAAAGATTTTAGAATATTTTTTTTTTTTTTGAATTTGTTAAAGATAATACTTTTTGAACGTATTTAATATGGTTTTAAGAGAAAATAAGTTGAATTTGTGTCTGTGCATTTGAAATTGTGTTGTTTTCTTTCTGTCTGACATTGTTTCAACCATTTTACAAAAATGTGTTGATATTCTCAGACCCATCGAAATTTTTTTAAGCACATCTGACATTCGGTCAGACACAAGGTGATGACTTGTCTGACCGAACGACAATTTGTCTGACCGAAAAAACTCTGAACAATTTATCGACACGCTAACATTTTTGATGGGGGGTGGGAATCTCCAAGTACATTTTATTATCAAGCTGATTTTAAAACTACTGGGTATGGGCTCTTGAATTTGTTAATTTGTCACCATTATTCATTTTGGCTAGAGTGTATCTGATGAGTCTTCATAAACGAAACATGTATACTTTGTTTTGAGTTCTTTGTATTATATATTGTTGATTTTTTAAATTTGAAATAAAGTATTGTTATTAAATTATAAAATCTATTCTCAATCTCTGGCATAAAACATAATCATTTCAAAATTCAACATTTCATCTTGATAGTCAAAACATTCACTGTCTTCATAATCATCATCATTGTCTTTGTCACAAAGGCTCTCCACAATGTTAAGTGTTGAGTTAACTTCAACTTGTACATTATCAATATCATTCTTTAATAAATAAGTTTGACCCAACAAAATTTCAAATGAAAATTTGTTTTATCAGATGTTCAATTATTAATCTTTATCAATTTCGATGTAAAAGAAATATACTTTATTATTTTTTTCATTATTATTTTGACAATATAATGACCGCATGTTTCACATGTAAACGAGTAGCGAGACAACGGAAGGGACGATATATCAAAGGACGTGTAGCGAATGAACCGGAAGTTACATATTATTGTTTACAATCAAATTGATTGACTATCTCGCTAGACTGTAGACTAATTCACGTAATTATTAAAACGTTCTAGTTTTATTATTCACAAAAACCACTTCAGTTTTGAGAAAATCTTCTTTAACGTAAGAAAAAAACATTGGACACCCGGGCCGACAAGCAACATGTATTTACCGGACCCGGGACAATTTTACCGGACAGGTCCGACGGTCCGGCAGGTTTCGATGGGTCTGTATTCTGCCCACAAGGTTCTAGGATCTGACTTCTTTTTTTTCACTTTTTCCTAAATATTATGCAGAAATAGAGTTGAACATACTTTTTATTATTTTTCAAACAATAATTGTATAGGTATTTATACCACATTTCACTAATCACATCTGTGGAGGAACAAATTGTACTGTGGCCCTGTCCATGAATGTAAGCACTATTTCCATATATTTTTTTATTAATAGATCCAGATCTAATTCGTCAGATATAGCCTGGCCTATCGTAGAATCAGTTAGGGTCTTTATAAATTTGTTTTTAATTGTTTTAACACCAGGATCAAACACAACGATGCAGAACCATGAATGCATCTTTTCTGTGCCTGCTTTTCAGGTAGAACGGTACTATTTCTCATTATTTTAGGTTGGCCTTTTGTGTACCCAAAAGTGTTTTATTAATTCCAGGCTCTAACATTATTATACTTTTAAAAAATTGCATTATATTTTTTGAAAACCATTTTGTATAAATATTATGAATTTTAAAAATTTATGTGCCATTCGCAGAAAAAGGGCGGGGGGGGGGAACTTGACCCCAAACATCATCTGCTTTAGTCCGAATTTTGTCTGACCCAGCAACCCTCCTCTTTTTTATTTGGATATTGATATGTCAGGTTGGGGTCAGAACGATGTGCCATACAAAGAGTTGGAGATTCAGCCTTGCCATGGAGTATGGAAAGGTAGTGGATACATAATCTTTCAGTGGAATTTTGAAATATTCTGTTAGATTTCTTGTTTTAAAAAACGTTTCTGCTCTGTTCCATTCCAAAAGTAACAAGCTCCGCCTACTCTATTACGGTTCAAAATGTCAACAAAACAGGGTATCTCGTGAAAAATTATCGAAACTTCAATAATAAATGTAATTTTTGTAGCAAATTTGGTATCAGCATACAGGAAAATGATTTTGGAATAGAACTAGATAGGTGTGATATGCACCATTTCAACTTGAAAGTCGTTTCAAGCAGTTGAAGGATGGTACTTCACGGTACCGCTGAATCTCCAACTTCATGTATGGCACTTCGTTCTGACCCCAACCCGACATATCAATATCCAAATAAGAAAGAGAAGGGTTGCTGGGTCAGAGGAAATTCGGACTACACATGCTTAAAATACCAAAGAATAGAGACAGTTTTGCTATGACTTCGATCACAATTTTAGTTAGAGAATTGAAGATATTTCTGGAAAAAAGTCAGTTTATAGCTCCGTCATTGTTTTAAAGGTGTGAATTTTTCAAAGGTTTTCACTATTGTTGTCTATGGGAAATAAATAGTACTGTTCTACCTTCAGTCTCTTCGCTTCAAAGTATTCGAAACCAACTTTGAGCAACGTTTATTTACCGTAAAAACTGCTATGTCTTTCAAGCGCAATAAAGATTAAGATTATTAAAGATACAGCCAATAACCTTTAACCTTTTATTTTTTTGAAACAACAAAACAGCGAGTTGGTCGTAAAAAATATTCAAAAAAAAAAACGAAACAAAAGTCATTTTATTTTTTTTCCAAATTGCTAAAAATTAGGGTCGGTGGATAACTAAAAATAAAAAAAACAATGGCCTTAATATGCTCCTCTCCCTTCAAAAACATTACTAATTATAACAGTCAAATCTGTTGTTTGTATCTAAAAATCTCTGTGTTTACATGTACTTAAAAGTGCTGGAACCAAGAAATAGTAAAATTACAATAGAGTTATATCAGAATTTCAGCTAAAATGTATAAAGTGTGCCCTATGATTAATGGTCTATTTGTCATAAGTGCCAGCTTTTCCAAGGTTGTGATCTATCATCAGTTTCTTGCTTCATAAAGGAATTTTTATTTGTATATTTTGCAGTTAGCAGATAAAAACCTTATGTGTGATGCTGTGAAACAGTCAGAGAATACACATATAGAGACGGTAGTAAAAGTTTTCTTTAATGATTCGTATTAATAACATCTTAATGTGTTTATTTGCTTGGTATGAGTATAGCACAAGTTATCTGTTATTATATGATGCATGTAGGGATGTTCAGATATGCTTTCTTATTGATATTTAGGATATCATGAATTTCCTTAATCATGCTAAAACTTTTGAGACGATACCATACACATATTTGAATTACTTCATCACAAAGACAAAGAAAAAAAATGCTATGTTTATGTGAATTTAATAAAATAAAGTATTATATTCATTTTTAGCTCATCTGGCCAAAGGCCATGTGAGCTATTGCCATCACTTAGCGTTAGTCGTCGTTAACAATTCTTCAAAACTCTTCTCCTCTGACAATACTTGACCAACTGGAACCAAACTTTGTATGAACGTTCCTTGGGGTATCTTGCATAGAACTGGTGTGGGGATTTTTTATCTGTCCAAAAACATGGCCACCGTTACTAAAAATAGAACATAGGGGTCAGACAGTAGTTTTTCGTATATATCTCTAAAACAGTTAGGTTTAGCTGAATTCTTTCAATTGCTGAAATGATCCTCATAAATAAAAATCTAGAAAAATTTCCATGAGATCAAAGTTGTCAGACGACTCCTGGTAAGAGTTATTGTCCTTGAAAGGGGAAAAAAGATATTTTTTTTTTTTAGTTTTCAGCCGATATCTTAATAACTATGATAGATAGAACAAATCTTTGAGTTGCTGAAACGATCGTTTTAAGTACTAAATTTTTGGCCCTTGAAAGGCAAATTTTGCCAGGTGTGCTAAAATCACCAAAAAATGCAATCGTACAAAGTTTTTATGGTTATTTCCTATGGAGACATTTGGTTTTTGCTCAATAACTTGTGATTGGAGCTTTATGTTATTGTACCACAAGGTTTTATAACCTTGTCAGAAGAGTGAGGTCATTTCTTAAGAGCATGGGATGTAAGTGTCAAAACCAGGTATTTTTCTTGTTCACGGATATAAATTTGAGTACACTGTATAAATGTAGATATGTATGTACATATAAGGATCTAATGTATGTTTGTTTAACTTATTTTAAAGGTTGTTTTGTTAATGCCATTTTCAGTGTATGTTAGAGGATAAATTAAAAGAGACAGATTGGGAGGTAACGCAAGAAACAATAGAGGAACAAGTTGCCAGGGAATCATACCTTCAGTGGTTGATGGACAATCAAAATAGAGCAAAAACTCACTCCTCTGTAAGTCTCAGTCAAAGAATTCTGTAGAGTAAAGTTGAGTCTATATCCTTTTATACATTGGTTTTTCTAGATGAGACATATTATGGTTTACTGTTGTCTATGAACTCTCTATTTCCTGTTATCACTTTGCACAAATCTGAGGTGACTTTTTTCTGTATACTGATGTTCCTTTCATTTTTTTTTTATCCCAGCTCCGAAAGGAGAGAGGGATATACTGTTTTACCTTTGTAGGTCCATGTGTAACAGTTTTTTCCATAGTAGTTTTCTCAGTGATTACTCATCAGAGTTCTTATTTTTGTTTCAATTTTATGTTTACTGATTTCCATTTTCAGACCATAATTCAAAAAGCTTTCACCAATTTCCTGAAACTTTGGAAAACTTTTTATTAATATATACAGGCCTTTCATTTAAAGGTGGTACCAAGTACTTTTACCCCACCAAGCTACTGAAAGGTACCTCCTGAATTTCAAAATTTCATACATTTTTTGTAAAAGAAATTGATGAAAAGTACCTCCTACAAAACAAATGATACCTGCATTGCCAAAAATTAATGAAATCCCTGATATATATAGATTCAAGCTCCCTTTTGATTTTTATGAAGTTCCAATTTTATGCTTTTGAGATGCAGGACTTTAAGGGGGGATTTTCTAATTTTCGCACATTTACGCAAATACACTTCCACCAATTGTCATGAATTTTGGTTAATCAAGCAGGACTTTAAGGGGGGATTTTCTAATTTTCGCACATTTATGCAAATACACTTCCACCAATTGTCATGAATTTTGGTTAATCATTTTTCCATTAATGTACGTGCCCTTTTGATTTTCTTTTTATTAAATTCTGATTTTACATTTTTGTGTAGTATGAATTTATATATAAAAGGTTTTTTCACTTCACACACTATCAAACATTTCTAAAAAATTTCATGGATCATGGATTAATTGTTTATTTCTACTGATGCAAGCTCCCTTTACATTTTAATAAATTTCCTATTGTGCATGATATTACACTAACTGCAGTTCATCTTCTGGCAAATATTAAACAAAATTCACTCTGCAGATTAAAAAAAAAATCCTATTTTTAGAATTCTGAATCATTGGCCAAACTGAACCATATCTGGTATTATAGGATCATTTTGATAAATTATTTAAATAAACAACTGAACATTAAGACGGATTCATTTTTAGAGGATTACTGTATTTTCGGGACTGTAAGTCAATGTGGAGTATAAGTTTAATTGCCTAATTTTGACCAAAATCAATGGAAAAAAAACATAGATAAGTCGAATTCGGCAGATAAGTCGAGGGTCAGATGTGTGCATTTTTATCGTACCTCTCTGTGGAGATTCGAGTTGAGCGATATGTTTTCAACATCATATTATTCCAGCGATGTTACTAAGTGTAAGATTTCTGAATTAAATTCTGTGTTTTTGTTAAAGTGTACTTTGACCGCAAATTCAATTATTTTTATTGAATGGCGTGTCAGTGGCTCTCTGAAGCCATAGATCTCAGGAGTACGAAATCGTAAACATGTCAAATGTGGGCAGCTATGTGTGAAATAAGCGGGAAATTCGTTTGATGAATTGGTCATATTTACGAGCAGTAATTAGTAAACAATATTACCTGGTATTACGAAATCAATAAAAAGTAATTGTTACCTGCAAATGTGGTTGCAATAAGCCATTTAGATAACACCTTAACTAATTATAACCTGAGCCATGTACGAATGTTTTACGACATCCGTAAATGGGTATAAATTTGCATATTAAAGGACCAATAACTCCAAAGTTAAAAGTTATTGTTAAAAGTTCCAAGTTAAAAAAGAGTTTTGTTAACGTATCTTCTAGAGTTTATTTATATATTTTACCGGTTTCAAAGTTTCATCTATAATATTCGAATTCAATAGCTGGTTTGACTGTTTGAGTGATGGCTTTCGTTAACTGCAGTTTACCGAAAGTTTTGAATTAAAACAATCAAAACTGAACTAATCAAATCTTAGAAAATGCATTGTTGTTGAACATTTTGTCTTGAAAAATCCTTAGATAAGTCGAAGTGGACGATAAGTCTAGGCTGACACTTTGCTGAAAAAATATTGACTTATAATCTGGAAAATATGGTAATATATAAGATTTAACATGAATTTTGTATTCTAATTATTTTGTAGGACTAGGAGAGATACTAGACTCATTTTACCAAAATAACTAAAAAGGGGACAATTTTCAGCTATCTGCTTATATAAAAATCTCTCTATAATTCAATTTTCATACAAAACTGATAGTATATGGGCTATTCATATGCAAATCTATAAACAAAGTTTAAATGATCTTGAGATAAGGCATTGGAATAATTTCTTTTTCAGTCAAATTAATGGCTAACATCACGTAAATATTCAATAAGGTTACCAAAGACTTATATTGAAGAAAGAGCATTACATGCACGAAAGGACGAAGTTATATGATAAACATTCTTAAATACTGGATACAGTTGTGTGCTGAACACAGCTACAAAATAAAAACAGAAAGCTGGAAGAGTGTTTTCCATATTTAGCTCACCTCGCCATAGGCCATGTGAGCTATTGCCATCACTTGGCATCCATTGTCATCGACGTTGTTAATAATTTCTTCAAACAACTTCTCCTATGAAACTACTGAATAGATTTGCATGAAACTTATAACGATTGTTCCTTAGAGTATCCTGCACAAAATGACTGTTTGGATTTTTGACCGATTAAAAAACATGGTGGCTGTTACTAAAAATACAACATAGGGGTCAGACAGCAGATTTTTGCATATATCTCCTAAACTGTTAGGTTTATCCAAATTCTGACATTCTGGGTAAAAGTATTCAGCATGATGAGGTCTATCTGTGGTCAAATTTTGGTGATAATCTGTTGACCCATGATGGAGTTAATGCCCTTTTTGGACGTTTTTTGCTGTTCTTGATGTTATTACTTTAAAAAATCTTGTCCTCAGAAACTACTGCACAGAATTCAATGAAAGTTGGTATTTTTGTTTTTTAGGGTATCCAAAATGACCGTCTGGGCTTTTTGATTGGTTAAAAAACATTGCCGCCTTCACTAAAAATTGAACATAAAAGTCCTATTTTGATTGAGGCATATTTTGGAGGCATTGTCTAATTAAGCTGTGCCATTTAAATGTGTCACCATTACTTGATCATAAATATTCATTGGAAAAAGACAAGTTTAAAGGGGACAAGTATTATTTTGTGCTGATAAGGCAGCCCTTTCTTTACTGTACCCTGAGCTTCATATCCCATAATAGAACTGTGTAACCCTCTCTGAGAATAGTTGAATCTAGGTCATAATATAAATCTCAGCTAAACATTATTCTTCTGTCAGTATAACACAGGCATGTTTTTCTCAGGCTTTTTGAAATTTGGATTTTTACCTTAGTAATTCTTTTTTTTGCTGTATATTTACTTTTAATTTTGCCAATATTCACTTTGCTTGCGCCACAAAATTATGTCTGAAATAATGTAATTAGTTGGTGAGCATTTTTTTTAATCAAGTGAACTATTCAACTGTCTGTTGTAAGGCCAACCAACTTAAATGATATTTTTTTTTTCTTCTAATTTTTTTTATATTATTCTCACTGGACAGATTGATTTCCAAATTGTAGGGTGTTTTGCAGGCTAAGCATTTTAATTTTAGGAGTTATTTTAATGTCAAAATCACATATACCCTATGCAGCTTTGTTTCTTAATATGTTTGTCTACTTAAAGCTTGACAAATCTCAATGAAAGCTGGTGGCACCATTGTAAAAAAGAGAATGGGAATGATCACAAGGAAACATTCTATTTAGTTTTCCTTAACAGATTATTTTTTATCAGAAATTTCAGGATCTTTATCAATGAGTTTTAGCTCACATGAAAATTGAAAAAAAAAATCAGTTGAAATGGAGTAATCATTGAAGGATCATATCATTATAATCTGGTTTACTTGATGTATTACAGACAAGAAGTGCAAGTGCAACATGTACCAGCTGTTTACCAAGTGCTACATGTAGTTCATCATGTGATCTTATGTACACTGACAAACCTAGTTCATCTGAAGGCAGGTCAGGCAGATCCCCACGCAATCGTAGTAATCCAAATTCGCAACAAAATAGTCCTAAGCAAGTTGATCCTGCAGAACACCACTCCCCTAAACTTGCTGAACAGGGAAGGACAAGTATGTATTTTCTATTGACTTTGAGTTCAATCAGTTAGTCTTGAAGGTATATGAAGAGACAGTTATTACATTCACATGAAAAAATGTTCAGCTTTGCTTTTGCAATCTTGATCACTTCAATAGTTGTGGTTTGTATGGCACTGAATTATGTTTAATCTAAGAATTGGCTTTAGCTTTTCTATCTAACATTTTAGAACGGTATGATATTCTTGAATACTGATGTGAAAGCAATGTGGAATAAAAATCTGGCTGAGGGTGTCAGACTAGTATAGGGAAGTGTATATTCGATAGGTCAGATGTTTTTGTATTTGCCAAAGGCATTAAACCATAATCAGTCAATCAATAAATCAATTAGTAATGTGAAATAACATTAGAAATGCCTTTTTTTTGGTCAGGTCAGATGCAGAACCTGTGTTAATTTACCTTCTAATGGACAGCTTATGTTTACATAGCAGCTTTTATAATCAGGTTATTTTGACACTAAATAGGTATATCTAAAAGGCAAGTGGTTGTTTCATACAGGTAACCCATAAGACAGCTATGACTTTGACATATTTTTTAATATCTCTTAAAATTCAGGTTCACCAAAAATTCTGATGGAATCAGATGTGTTAGAACCTCAAGGAGCTGTAGGTGGAGGAATGTTTGAGTTTGATGAAACCAGTTCTATTATGAATCACCAGTCATCACTGCTGAGTGGTAATTACTTTTTACTTATCTCTCTTAAAGCCAAGTAGGTCCATAACAACAGTGATTTACTGGAAAAAAATATCCAGTGATTTTTCTAGTGCTCGTTATTTTCGCCAATGATGAAAGGCTTTTCAAAATGACAAAAATAATTTAGTCACATTTCGTCACCTGAAATCTTTGAAAGTACGAAAAACATCAAGAGGTGTAAGCTCAACATTGGTTCAAGTGGCAAAAGCAACAATTTTATAACCCCAAGCTAATTACAACTCTCAACAGGTGTCAAAATTTTGTGTAAACAATCACCTAATTCGCCAATTACAGTAATCAGGCACGTGGACTAAATGTTGATCTCTGACCACTCAAGCGTGAAAATTCAAATGCCAGAAACAAATGCTGCTTGGAAACTTCCTTTATTTCTCAGTAACTTCGTATCAATAGACATAAAAATTATTTATTTATTTACATCAAACTTGTTTGTAAAAAGTTATTTGCGTTATTAACTTGAGTGTAAACCAAATGTGGGTAATTTTGTCACTACCCAGGTGTGACTACATTTTGTATAGTTGCATGTCAGCAATATTTAAGATCTTGAAAATATCATTTATGCTATCAATGAATTCCACAGGGACCAATACTAAATATAACTGAAAAATAATTACATAAATTTGTCATTAATTTGGTCTGGTTCCCAAAAGCACAGTTGAAAATTGTGCTAAAAAAGAATCTCATGATGCAACAATACGGAAATACCTATTTGAAAATATTTATATCTGTCCAATGTAGCACTGGTGCATGCTGGCAGTTCAACATCTACACTGTGCCAGATGTATTTTTGTGTTTCTACAAAGGGTGGCAATGCAGAAAACAGCATTTTTTTTCTATATGAAATACATTAAAAAATATATGCCAGGGATGTTTGTCCCTGATTAGGGGATTTCTATCTGCTGGGGAGTTTCTTTTTTTAACCTCTGGCATGCTATTTGGAATCTCTGGAGAACATGCTTGCATGATAGTGGAAAAACATGTGCTTTATTCATATGCAATGTACATGCACATTTAAGTTTTATTTGATATCTTTACACAGTGCTGTAAATAATAGATGATTCTAAAATATCTTAAGTCAGATGCAAATACTACCGTACTTCAAAAAATATAACATGAAAATGGTCTTGATTTTCTCAAGCGAAGGTGACTAAAGCTTTTAAAATCCAGGAAAAAAACCTGAATATCCAAGACTTTTCATGCTCCAAATTTATTCCTCTTTAAGTTCTGTTAAAAGTGAATCTGAGCATTTATATATTCCTGAATTTCTAGAAAAGACCTATTGTTATACCCCTGCAAATAAAGTTTAGATGGTAAATAGAAATCACCCTGTCTGTCCCTCCGTCCATCTGCCCACATTTTTTGTCAGCACAACTCTTCCTAAACTGCTAAAGGGTTTTAGATGGAATTTTATAAGAAGTTATTAGGGCATGATATGTAGATGTGCATGAAGGAATATAATAACTGTCAGAGGACTCCAAATGGTGTGTCAATGGCTCTCAAGCCTCAGATCATCAGGTGTACGAAATCATAAACATGTCAAACGTATGCGCCCAAGTGTGAAATCAGCAGGAAATTTCTTTGATGAATTGGTCATAATTAGTATGCGCCCAAGTGTGAAATCAGCAGGAAATTTCTTTGATGAATTGGTCATAATTAGGAGTGGTAAATAATAAACAATATTTCTTGGTATTAAGAAATACAATAAAAGGTAATTGTTACCTGCAAATTTGGTTGCAATTAGCCATTTAGATAACACCATAACTAATTATAAATTTAGCCATGTGCAAATTTGTTACGAAATACCATAAATGGGTATAAATTTGCATATTAAAGGACCGATAATGCCAGAACACTCGATAATGTCTTTTCAGTTAAAAAGAGTTATGTTAACATATTTTCTAGAGTTTGTTTATATATTTTAATGGTTTCAAAGTTGTTATTATCATCATCGTATTCATTCATAAAGGGTAGCGGCAATGATCAATAATATTTGAATTCAATCGCCGGTTTGACTGTTTGGGTGACGGCTTTCGTTGATTGCAGTTTACTTAAAATGTTAAATTAAAACAAAAGTGAACTAAACGAAGGAATATAATTACTGTGGGATTATACCAAAGGAATATAATCCAACTTAAGTCTTTTACATGTTAAAATGTGCAACTCATCGTAAACTGCTCAAGGTATTTTGGTGAAATTTTATAGGTAGAATAGACATCATAATGAAGGAGTATTTCAATTTAGTTAGTGTTGGAGGAATCCAATGGAAATAATGAAGCTTAAAGGCTACACATTTAAGTCCTATCATTTGAAGCAGGGGGTATTCTTTTTGCAAAAATGGACTTCCTGTTTTTAGAACATAGAACTCAAAAATGCTTTCTCAAATTTCAAACTTTATGAAATTGATTATTTCTTTGATGAACAATCTTTTTAATTTTCACAAAAATTTTACTTTTACCCCTCTTTACACCATTGCTCTATAAAGCTTCCACCAGTTTTCATAAAACTTTGAAATATTTTTTATGTAAACTCCTTTTTCATATTTTATTAAGTTCCAATTTTATGCTTTTAGGTTATTGGACTTTTTTCGTATGAAATTGGGTCATTTCCATATTCTGTTCGTCTTTCGTGTCAGGTCCATACCTTCCATATCATGTATTTTGATTAATGCATATTTTATTGTTGAGTCACACATGACTTTATGACTCAACTCCTTGACATGGCTCAATGGATTTTTAAAAAAAAAAATTGTCAAAAAATGTAGTTGATCATATTGCACCCTGATTTTGTTTCTGCAAATATTACAGGAGTTAGCTTTTCACTTTTTTTGTAGTTGGTTAGGACATACAGTTACATGTAGCAAATATGTTTTATTTTTTTTTATTTTGTTTGTTGGTTGGTTAATGGATTAAAAGATTAATTTTAAGTACATGTATATAGACAAGCATAAAGAGAATGTCCCTTTAATATTGAAGAAGTATTTTGGTAAGAGGGATTTTTATTATTAGTTATTTGTATACTTTTCATTAATTTTTTACCTGCAACTGTTCTATTGAATTAACTAACAAGTTTTATATAGAAATTGGCTTAAATGATTTTACCTTGTGTCAAATTTCTTGGTTTTAAGATTTCCTCATTTGGTTTAAAATGGAATGTTTTGGTATAAATAAAAAACATAATTCACATACATGATTTAATCAGAGAAATCATATAAATTCTTTTAGTTGTAGTAAGTGAAAATCAATCACAATAGCATTGTATACATATATATATGTAGATCTAGCCATTGAGTCAATAGTTACTTCACAAAACACTTAAAGTTCATACTTTGGTGACTCATTATATAGAATCTTGTGTCATTTGTCTAGTCATTGATCCAACTTACTTATTTTAAGAAGTATTGTGTAAACGTTTTGAATATTACTATTTTTATATTTATCCTGCTTTTTTGTGATCTGCTCTGTCTTGAACTTTAATATATTTTCAGGGTACCAAGATTGGGATGAAGATGACATATTGGCCCAAGTTTTAGCACAGTCCCAGCAGGAATATTTGGACAGTTTAAAGAAAAATTCTGATTTTTCTCCCTTTAATAGCTAACCTGTTGTAGACATAGATATATTTTATTTCCAAGTGTTCCAATTTTCAGATGGAGCAGATTTGTTTTGAATGTTTTCATTTTCCTTTAATGAATTAGTTACAGTTTTATATGATGAATTATTTCAACTGTTTGAGAAGATATATAATTTTCATTTCCTAAACAGATATGAATTTTGAATGTCAAAGCTTAGACATTTAATTTTGGAAGTTTTTAGGTGTTTAAGTAATTGCCAGGTGCATTTTTAAATATTTATTTTTTTTAAAAGTTGACACTGTTTTATGTTTTGTATCTGTTCTTATTAGGCCACTCAAAATTAATTTCTTGTTCTTTAGTTAATGTTAAAGTAGCATTAATTTGTTTTATTCAATTTATTGTTGTTGCTTTTACAAAACACTGCATGACAATTAAAATGAACATAATCCGTATTAAGTTTGATCTTTAATGTGGAAGAAAAATGATTTGAAATTACCTATTTTCATTATTTCATATTGAGTTGTCTTTATTTTTTGTCTGATTGGATCTGAAAATCAAGTAAATATTTTTTGTGGCCTAAAGTCAATTTTTGCACAGTCCCAGTGATTCATATTTGTTATTAGAATGTTCATGATATTAACAAAATATCTGATGAATTTGAAATGACTATTTCTGAATTTGTAATGCCTGTATAATCTTAATAATGCCTCTTTTTTGTTTTTTTTTTTACATTCTAAATTGCTAGATTCATCCTCTACAAATGTACACTAGAATATTCAGCACTGCTTTAAAGTCTGTCTTTGACAGACTACATTTATAAACAATAATGAGACTTATTAGATTTTCAATAATTTTTACTTAAATAATGTAGTTTTTTGGGTTTTGTGTAAAATTGGGACATGTCAATTCAATGCATGCTCATGATTTAGGATCAAACTTTTTATATCTATTTTATTGTACCAGAAAATGATATAAAAATATACGCATAGTTTTTTAGAAAGCTTTGATGTATAAATACACCACATTAGTCTTGCCAACATTTTACAGTGTATGTGTCTTTTTCTGACGCAGTTGGTATAGTTTCGCTTTTTACCCTTTGACCTTTAAGACGCTCTTCTATGGTAGCGCAAATCACCTGATTGCCATTATGTTTCCGGATTTGCCAAATACTGCTAACTTAGTGGCGTTCGGAAATACTGTATTGAAAATTTGAAATTGTGTTCGAAAAAAACAATCCAAAATTTGACATTGCATGCCATGTATTATTTTCTTGAAAGAAATGTAGAAACTTAGAAAAAGAACAAAATTTTAGTGCGTCAGCTATCTTTTTTTAAAGATAGTACTTGTGTTTTTTTTTACTTCCTTCAGAAGATTGTCTTTCTTTATTGTGTGACAGTAGACATATGCATGGAGAAGCAATGTTCAAATAACTTGGCAAATATATTTTCAGTCAATTGCATTTAACCTTCATTATGTATTAACAAAAATCGATTTGTTTGTTTTTCATAATCTAAAAACCATAAATAGATTCATGTATTGAAATGTCTATCAATTAAAATTTCTTAGAGTCAATGAAAATAAGAATTTTCAGTGCAGATATTTTAGTGAAGTTTCATTGATTTAGCTGAAAGGTATTTGTTTCTATCAAAGGTTTTGATAATTGTGGAAGTGTAAGTTTCCACTTGTAAAAAATACATATATCCTTAAAACAATGCTAAAATAACTGAAATAAGTTTTGGCAGGTTTTTGTGCATTTACAATTTTAAGATATTTTACTTGAATAATAATAGGATTATTAATTGGAAAGGGTTTATAACCAAAATATGATTAAGAATGCTGAAGAATGCCTATTTTTAATGAGTGATCATATTTTAGTTATTTTTTGATAACCAATTAATTATACTATTTATTATATAGACTTTCTCCATTATTCGTTCCTATTCTCAGCATGAATTTTTTATTTGTGGATGGCAGATCGATACTTTTGTTGTAACATTTTGGCAGAAGAAAGTCCAAGAGTGAAATTACCAAATTTATTTCAGTGTGAATTATCAAAAATTTTTACTCTGGAAGTATTCAGTAAATCACTGCTATTTATTTAATAAATCCTATCACCACCTGTGACTAGTTTTAACAATAACTTGGAAGCTCAGTGAAGTCTGTGATTTTGTACATTCAGTGCTATGTAATTTATACTTAGATGCATGTTTAATATATCATAACTATGCTTTGTGATGTAATACTTGTGCTACAGTGTAAAATCTGTGAATGTTAACTGACTCATCTGGGAGAAGTCAGTTAGTTTATAAAAGATAACAGTTTTACTCAGAAGTACTACAAAGTTTATTTATTTATTACCTTGAAGAGTTTTGTGAAGCTTATTACTTATTTCCACCTTGTTAATAAAAAAAAACGTCTTGTCTAATTTTTGTTTGGATTTTTTAATTTTGATATGATAATTTTATTACTGGCTAAGTAAGGTGGCAAAAATATACTAGCAAGATCTATCTATTAAATGAAGATGGAAAAAATTAGAAGGAATGTTTAAAATAAAGATCTTATTGATAAAGACAAGCTTCACATGGTGGGGTGATCCACTATTCTTATGCAATATTTGTTGTTAAGACAAATTTCATTGGATTACACCAAAAAAATTTTAGGATGTCAATTCCTGCATTGACTTCTTCAAATTTTTAACACATGTGCAGATTTATTTTTAAAGGTTTTTAATTGTAATTTTCCGTGATTTATTTGACACTTAAATTAGAATGGAGATAATTGTATTGTATTGAAGATTTGTCATCAATTGGATTTGACATTGGCTAATGTGAGTTTACTAGCTCCTCTTGCCCATCACCAGTAAACTCAATTTGCCACCATCAAATCCATGATTGACCTCCAAATCTTCATATGCAATACAGGTACATGTACCTCCTAATCCAAGACCTAGCAATATTTTTTTTTTCTGTTAGATAATATATATCATTGTATTTGAAATTTTAATGTTTACTCAGCTGATGATTTGCATTTTTATTTGTACATTGTGGAAATATCTGTATAAATAACAGTTGGTAACCTTATGTATAGCCAGAATTATTTGATACAAAATTATTTTCAATCAGATGACAAACAAGTGAAAAAATACCCTTTCATGGATGTATAATATTTTTGAATAGAAGTTGAATACTATATGTATGACAGTTGGAATATTTACATTTTTTATTTCATTTTACCCAAGAAATAAGACCAAGGAATAACACTAAGCTTTGATATGCCTTTATTTATAGCACTGCTTTCTTAAATTCATAATACTAAAATACACTTTGAGCCCTGTGCTACATTATCTAGTTTTAGAGGACTGGTCTGTCCTTAATCCTTTCTTTTATTTTCATTGGTAAAATGTCAAATGCATAAAAATGTTGAAGTCACATAGTTCTAACTTAAAAGTTTGTTGAATCTAATAATCTAATAATGTGCATCTATAATCTGCCAAGCAGTTGTCCAACACCATTGCAATGTCCTTACATTAATTGTGATAGATGTCAATGAAATTTGTGATTCATTTAAAATTTTACTGTTAATACTGTTCTGGCTAGAATGATAGTCACATTCGTAGAAATGCACTTTACTGGTCTAATGCTGTTATATATATGATATTGAGCAAGTGTATTATTATCAAACTTTTGAAATGCAGAAATTATGGTTCTCATCAGAAAAAATAATTAAACCTTAACACATATATTTATAATGATGAATGCAGACCTTTATTTTTTGTTTTTGTTTTGTTTGGACTCATGTCCCTATTCTCTTAACCTTTCCAGTTGTAACTGATTAAGTTTCATGTCATATTTGAGTGATTACATTTCGTAATTTCTGAAGAACAGGAATACAATCTAACCACAATATAATTTTTTATTATAATTAATCCTGTATTGTAACATTACAGCAAATTTTTTTTTGTATAATTTTAGTGTTTCTTAATCTATGAATAAACAATTTTCATAACTTATAAATTGGATTTTTAGTGCAGGTTTTCACATATATCAAAACTTTTACTTGTATTATAAACAATATGTTAATTTTGGATAATGATAATTATGGTATGAAATGCACTTAGTTACAATCTAGAGAAGTATATTTGTTATTTGTACAGCTGATGTATGAGAGTTGTACTCTTGAATCATGTAATAAAATGATTCTTTATAATATAGTGTTTAATTTATTCCTCCTTGATCAAAGGTCTCAGTATGCTTAATATATTATCACTGAACCAATCTTTTGTTGTCATCTTTTAATGTTTTAAATCTTTTATCTTTTCTACTTAAAAACTTCAGTCAAATATATGGAAAAAACTCTGCTGTAATAAAACTGATCAAACTAGATTGCTATCTGAAAAACTCACAGATTTTGATTGTTCCATTAAAGTTTTTGAAAACGCACACACCCAAGTTTTACAGGACTTGTTCCAGTGACTAATTCATTGCTTATATTATCCTGGCACTTTCATGTTACTTAAAATGCAGTAGTATAATCTGGTGTGGTGCTGTTATGTATATGGTGTTTGAACAATAACTTGAGTACAAGTGTATAAATCTCATTGAAATTGTATCACATAAGAAAAAAAATAAATACATGTGTGGTGACAATTGAAATAAACTTGCATATCTAATTATGCTTTGAAGTCCTGGCATCATGTCTATGCCCGACTTGAGTTGCCACACACTCTGCCTGGTTACGTTTTCAGGTGGGCG
Source organism: Perna viridis (assembly GCA_037379345.1). Classification (NCBI taxonomy): domain Eukaryota; kingdom Metazoa; phylum Mollusca; class Bivalvia; order Mytilida; family Mytilidae; genus Perna; species Perna viridis. The sequence continues at coordinate 11,439,053 of CM074511.1, forward strand.
CCAACTTTCCTCGGATGTTTCGACCTTAGACCATGATATCCTCTAGTTGGTGGGTCAGCAGTGGTTGCCAAAACACTAGTTGTTGATTTCAGGTCCTCCCATCTGCTTCATATCCAGCACGATGCCATTTCTGCTGCCTCTGCCAGTTGTCGGACAGCTGTTCTCCTCCTTGATGACATTATTCCCACAGTCTGAAGTAGTTTTCACATTGACTGCTGAGAAGCCCGACCTTAACAGGAAGAAGTATTACCTTCCATCCCTTCTCGGTCTTGTCTGTTTTGGCCTACTGTTGTAACTGTGAAACTCCAAATTCCTTCTCTACCTCTGTATGTATTGCCGATTATGTCCAGCAGTTCTAGCGTGCTCTCTGCCTGGTAAACGACTGTAGCTTCTGATTACTTTCGCTCCGATCTTGTCTGTACTCCAGCGTCACGGACCTTTTTGATCTGACGAATCTCTCAACGTCGTCAACAGCCTGCATTTATCCACCTTCAACCCTTCAATCATGGATGATAAGGGTAGCTGTAACTGCGTTGTTTTGCTGCGTAGTCCAATTGAAGTAAAGCTTGGTGGAACTCTAACCATCTTCTTGCATAGATGCGACCACTCTCTCCAAACCCTCTTTTATCGTCATCACTACATCATAAATCAGGAGCAACCACATCAATCTTGGTAGATTCAATTCTGGTAAATCCAAGCTTTATACTTTCCTAGTAGCCCACTCGTGTCTACTCCCTTTAGTTATGATGTTCCTGTAGGCTTTAGCTCTTTTGTGTAGTAACTGTGTCTTAGCAAGGAATCTAACCACTTTCCACTTTCCAAGGCATTTTTGGATCGTTCACAATTGTTGGATTTTCCTCACCTTGATCCTTCATATTGAATTGCATACACCTAGAATTGAACTCCATGCGCGCCAAAGTTACAGTATCCTTCAGTGAGGCTAATACCGATCTCGCCTGTACGTGAGTTGCGATAATCACTGTGAGGTCGTCCACGAAGCGTCAGTTTCACAAAACTTGCCCAGGCTTTTGGTGTTTTCTTCTTCATCTTCCTTGTTCTTTCTGCTCGTCAATACCTTGCTATCTCTGATGTTCAATCATCTGTCAGCACAGCTATTCCCATTGTTTTCAAATTCTGAAGATAAACCACTTAAATTGTCTGTTGAGTTGCCTCATGTCTTCACGACATTCTTTGATCCTGATTTCTCACTTGTTGTAACCTTTATGGGTGTACTTGGATGTTCTTGCGTCCTCAATACCAAACCTTCTATGTCGAAGTGGACTTGCTACAAGTCTCTCTGTAATATATATTTTATTTGATTAAATATTACTATCAAATATTCATTCCCCATCCAACTGCTGTACAGAAATATTCATTCACTATCCAACTGCTGTACAGAGAGACTTGTATAATCTGCGGAGCCTGTGATCATATTCTGGTCACCTATAAATAGACCACTTAATCTTGTCACTGCTCTTCCACAATTCACTCATAAAATTAATTGTTTCTGATAGCTAGGAATGCTGACTTGGTTATACAGTGTATGATTGTTTTATCAACCTGTTTAGAGTGAATAGGATTTTCCTTTCCATGGGAATTTTGCAATTTTACCAATGTTTTGTTATATGAGTCTTTCAATAATTTAATTGTTTCATCAATTTTTTGAACATTTCTGTGGCCCTTTCTACATTAAATATCAGTATGTAAATCTTGGCAAGTAGAAATATCCAAGTGCCTTTCAATAAGATGACAAAATTCTGTTTTTGTACTACCATGAAATAACTTTCTTCTATACTCTCTTTTTATAACTTTATCACCACGTAATACACATACTAATTGTTTTGTTGTTGGTGTATAGTCAATATAAAGACATTTCTTTTCAGGTGTTAAAGGAACATCTGAATCCATAAGCACAAAATATATACTAATTGTTACACAGCTTAGGAATATTAGAATAAAATGGTCATTATCACCCTTATCATATAACTATCAGTGATGTTTGGGTTTTAAGTACATTTTTATTACCAAGGTGACAGATTCAATGAAATTTTATTGCTAAATTTTCTCAATTACGGACACTGCTGATTTTACAAGTCTCTCTGTACAGCAGTTGGATAGTGAATGAATTTTGATAGTAATGATATTTAATCAAATAAAATATATATTACAGAGAAACTTGTAGCAAGTCTAATGCCGAAGTTGTAGTTAAGTTTTTGTAAGTGTTTCTTTTTTTCTTTCTGTATTTCCCTGCAAGGTTTTTTTCCAGAAAAGTACTGACATCACTATCAAAATTGTTCCACACTGGGGAGTCTTCTGTCTTTGGCAAAGCCAGCCTTTCTCGTCTCTCTTGTGGTCTCTGCTGTGCTTTTGGTGCAAATTTAACCACTAGATCTTCGACTCTGTCGAGTGATGACGCAGAGCCCTAGAGGTTTCTAGCACTGCACCTTGCCACCCGTCACCAGTCTATTCCTGGCAGCCAGCTGTCTTTCTAGTGTCACCAGTCTTCCCTTGTTGCCATTCCTGGTCGTCAATTGTTGCATATATGAATGAGGTAAACTTACAGGTAATGTTTTTCTGCTTTGATATCATGACATCATGTCGAAGCCCGACTTGAGTCAGTCACATTCTCTGCCAGTATCCAACATCTTCAGATTGTCGACATATTTCCTGTTTTGTTTCCTGTTGTGCTTTGACCATAGGCCATGACATCCCAAGGTGATGGGACGTAAGCAGTCAAAATCGAATGAAAGATTACGTGATTACGTGATTACGTATATAGACTGAAGATGTAACGTAACACACACACACACACACACACACACACACACACACACACACACACAAACCGGAAGCACTGTCAATATGAACTCCCGCCAAAAAAAAACGTGAATAACATCAGGATAAGCATCTTCTGCTCCGCCAGCCACATCCGTCATATTGCAAGTGATAATTATCCTGTTATAGTCTAGCAACACTAATGTAGCTCATTCAATACAATAAGAATAAAGATGTTGGTAAAGAAATAATGCGGAAATAGTGAAAACATATCCAAATAGACATAATTAAAAATCACCATAAAACTTAGAACAATTTCAACTATATAAGTACAAGTAAAAACACAGGACCATTATTTTATCTTGAACTTGAAAAAATATAGCAAAAGGTCATGCGAAAAAAAATTAGATCGTGTCACGAATTTAATAGATTTCAAATGAAATGAAATGTATGTACGACAAACAAACATACGAAAAATTCACTCAATAATACATAAAATTCTCTCCATAGAGCCTTTCCAAATGTAAGGCGTGGTTAAGGAAAAAGGAGCGACTTCGATTAAGATCGAAATCGTAACCTGTGTCAAATATTGTTAAATATGTAATCGCAATCCTATACTTGAAATAACAGATCAGGGTTCGACCTCTTTGGTTGAATCAAGCTGCACCCTGGGATGCATTTTATTTGTATGTCATATTTACATTTATAAGCCCCTTACTTATTCATTTCATACAAACATAAAAACAATCTGTGGTATGTATGGTATGGCATTGACCTCGTCTTCGGTCGGCGTCCGTAGACATTTGGTATCAATACATACAGCAGTGATTTTTCGAATGTTATTTGCTCTTTCCAATTAATCCTCCTATTCATGACCTGGTTTAAGTATGTTAGTCTCTATGAAATTGTACCACAAGGTGCCAAAACCACAAAAGGGAGACTGCGGAATAATATTAGTGTTGAGACTTGAAACTGCATAATGGATATCTTAAAGACACTTCGAACTTGAAAGCAATTGCACCAAACGTATCCTTTCAAAGAGTAATCAAGGGAACTAAGATTCTAGCGGAAATCAAAAGGATGTAATCCAGGACAAAGACCAGACATGGAAAACAGACACACGCAACAAAGAACATATAATAACCAAAATAATACATACAAAGTAACAAAAATAAATGAGCAACTCGAACTCCACTAAAAACTGGGAGCATGGACAAGGTGCACCGGTATGGTAAGCGTCCTCTGCTTTTCTATAAACACCCTCCGATTGCAAAAGTCAAGTTCAGGGTAAATGAAAGAGGAAACGAAAAATATGACAAGTTGAACAAATCAGTTTTCATGCTGCTGATGGTTACACCGTAACGATCCACGAATTCATGATGACGACCATAAAATTTCTGTAGTGATGACTTCAATCTTGTAACAACATAACCCTGTTCCAGAAGCCAGGGTGATACAAAAATAACTGCGTATTTACGACAAGCTCTGCATACGTATGAGTAGTAACATGAAAACACCATACACAGGTGCTGAAGAGATGTTGGATGAAAGGAAAGTTGACAATACGGAAAGAAAAGTCATAGCATTTGTCATATTGTTTGGTCAGTAGTTTTCTTTTACAATCGATCTCTAACTGTGGTTCAAGATATGAGGCTGACTTCACAGTGTCTGTAGTATCTTTATCTCAAGTTCTTTGCGCTAGATTGGATGTATCAAATCCCCGAAACTTGAATAGTTTAACGATAACACGTTATTTATATAGCGTAAACTGATATTAAATGATCTGGCTAAACGATGTTCCTTCTTTTGGATAATATCAGGTATTAAGTCAGCCTCATGAGAGTGAAGGAATAGGTCAGCAAGTAGAGAAGCACATTTTATTCCGCATTGGAAAGCCGACCGTTTGTTGAAAAACGCGTCCACCATACTGGAAAAATATGTTGTCGATCAAAAATTCCAGCATCTTCTCCGGTTTATTTGGAAGACGATTTGGAATTATTTTAGAGGTATGAGGAATCTCTACCAAGAACTACTTATTTGTATCAAGGTGTACCGTCTTTTTTTTTTCGGAACAACAACGATATACATAATGTTTTTGAGTCGGGATTTTAACTGAGTATCGGGAATAGAAGTATAAATTTTGACAGCTGTGAGTATTTAAATGAAAACTTTTGAAAGAGGTTTGGTGGTAAATTTTGCAGATCCAGCCATGTAACGTTGTTTGGATGGATTCTTGTGGAGTTTAGGAATCCAGTACATAGACGGTAGATCACAATCATCGTCTTTGGTAGAGACCAAAAGTGGATAGCACAGATTCATGGTTTCCCACTATCTATTCTTTGGAGAGTGGTAGCAGTATAGATTTTGTGATTACTATTTTTTACATCTACATCTGATAATAAACATGAATGCAATACGTTTTGAAGGCAAAAACAATGTTGTTTTGGGCTTTGTCTGCTGGTTTGACAACATATTTGTCATGAGATTAAATGATCTAGGCAATGTTTTGCTACACCGGAGCCTTTGAAAACTGACGCAGCATTGACACTTATTTACCTACTTAAAACTTTCATACATTTCAAAATTAAAAACGTCACAGCCTTTACCCATTCTGACAGGGAATCAATGTCTTGCTGTTCAAAGAAATTTCTCAAAATACGAGGTGTGAAAAATGAACGAATATCCATCTGCACCATGTTAATCAACGTGTTTAATGTATAATAGTTTTTTTTTTTCGTTCGTCTACACCGGACGTGATATGTTTTAGCAACTCAGCATGTGTTTCTAGAAAAGCAGAGGACAATTACCCTACCGCTGAACCTGGTCCATGCTCCCATTTTTTTTAGGAATCTGAGTTGCTCATTTACTTTTGTTTCTGAGCATTTGTATGTGTTATTTTGGTTATGTCATGTTCTTATTGTATATTTCTATTTTCTTTGCCAGGTTGTTGTCCTTTCAACATGTTTTTTAAACACCGTTCAAAATCAGGTTCCCTTGATTTCCCCATCCTATGAACAAAAATGGTTTTATGCTATCCATTGATTCAGGAAGTAGAAAAGCCAGAGCTATACTGAAAATTTCTTGAAGATTGCTATGTCAGTAATAACATGTAATATCAACATCAAATATCATATGAAGGTTGTTTAAAACTGCAGCCGTAAGAAGGTGAAATGAATCTCAATTATATGTAGTCCTTCACGTTTAAATACTGTTATTCTAGTTAGGTGTTTACAACAACCATCGGCTATGATGATGGTCTCGAGGTCATATCCTGGCCGTGTCCAGTTTAAGAATGCTTCATTGTTTTCACCAATTTCATACTAAGTAAAAGGAAGAAATTAAGCATTTAATTTTGATGTTGTGAAGGTCCTTTAAAAAAAGTACTGAAAAAAAATCATAAAAATTCAGAGTACAACTAAAATAATGAAAACGTAAACATATTGTTTTTCCTGAATTTTGTACACAACGTGATTACAAAACAAAATGTAGTATTGGCTTAAAACACCAAGGCCGCCGAATGCATTGATCGGTACGTACCTGTTGTTTTCACCTGGACAAGTAAATAAACATATAAAAAAAACAAGCATTTATAGCAGACGGTCATACAAATACGCATATACCGAAAATATTACGGCAATATCTGCAAAATATGAATAAATGAATATTGTTCAATATCTGACGCTGCATGTAGTTTAAGTATCATTTAGAAACAAATGTCACTAGGTAACAATTAAAAAAAAAGAACTTAATTGCAAATGCAATTGATTAACAATTCTTTATATCAGTTGTTACACGTACGTTAGAATGGACTTCAGCAGACAGAATCCTGACAACAGAGGCGACAACCTAATCAAAGCAATTTACAATCAAAACAATTCTTGATTATTCATGATTTGAAATTCCTGATTGTCCCACAAAAAATTTTACCTATTCTACCTATAATTTTCAAATGCTTTGAACATAAATTGCTTCTTCATCCACTCCATCTCACTGTCAAAATGGTCTGAGTCAAAGGAGTTGAACAGTTTTTTATGTTCTCACTTTCATTTGTCAATTACGACATCCGTATGGCTGTTTAAAATCATAACGTGTTTTTGTATCACAGCACGAAGGCACAGGGTTCTCTAAGCAGATACCCTTCTTGATGTTTAGAGCCCAGACTATAGTTCCATGATCGGGGATAGATCGTTCAGTGTTCATACCAGTAGCTTTTATCAGGTCGGATATCAAAAACGTATCAAACTGTGTGCAAAGTTCTAAGTACGCGTTACATAATGTTTAGAAACTGTCTTAAATTTGTAAATGACTGAAAATACAAATGTATATATATCACCCAAACTAGCGAGTTATTAGAACTTTGCACACGTCCACGCTTTGAAACACATGTAAAACTGTTGTTTCCCGATATTCTACCATTAAGCATACAAAAGTTTATACTAGTTAAAAGGTCTATTAGGAGATCCCTATAGTTGTTACTTTTAATGTCTATTATCTCTTTGTCAACCAATCAAACGCAAAAAATGCACACTGATCAACACCAGACTCAACAACTGTATACTATAATATAGAGTGATAAAGTGTAGTGACTCAGCACTTGGACCTGGCTAAATATATGTTGCAGTTAGACAGAACAAACGTGATGACTTTTCATTCAGAATTGTCAACTTTCTTTCATTTGTGGCAACATCCCTTCAGCGCCTGCGTATGGAGTGTTCATATTACAACTCATACGTTATGCCAGAGCTTGCCGAAACTACGCAGACTTTTTGTATGTATCGCGCTAGAATTCTAACAAATAGGCTTCTGGAACAGGGTTACGTTGCTACAAGATTGAAGTCTTCACTCCAGAAGTCTTATGGTCGTCACCATGAACTCATGGATCGTTACGGTGTATCCATTTGTGCCATGAAAACTGATTTGTTCAACGTGTCATAGTTTTCCTTTCCTTTTTCATCTACCCCGGACTTGACTTTTTTATGAGCAACTCAGCGGACGTTTCTAGAAAAGCAGAGGACGTTTACCCTACCGGTATAGCTGGTCCATGATCCCAGTTTTTATTGCGAGTTGCTCATTTGCTTTTGTTACTTTGCATGTATGATTTTAGTTACTTTACGTTCTTTGCTGTGTATGTCTGTTTTCCATATCTGGTCTTTGTCCCTGGATTACATTCTTTTGATTACCGCTATAACCTTGGTTCCCTTGATAATTCATTCATGATTTGTGATATTGATATATTGTGTGCTGTAAATATTTACTCTGAAAAAGCGTTTTATGTTTGCAGCTTTATTAGTGTTTTGTATACAATATGAATTCAAAATAAAGATATGAAATAATAATAGTATTTATGTTGAACTTCTTTGTTTCGTGACCAGTGATAAATTACACTGAGAACCAAGGGAAATCACCAGTGACAAATTACACTGTAAAGCAAGAGACGTCACCAGTGGTAAATTACACTGAGAAACAATAGACGTCACCAGTGATAAATTACCCTGAGAATCAAGACACCTCACCAGTGATAAATTACACTGAGAACCAAGGGACATTACCAGTGACAAATTACACCGAGAACAAATAACGTCACCAGTGATAAATTACCCTGAGAATCAAGACACCTCACCAGTGATAAATTACACTGAGGACCAAGACCTCACCAGTGATAAATTACACTGAGAACCAAGGGAAATCACCAGTGACAAATTACACTGAGAACAAATAGACGTCACCAGTGATAAATTACACTGAGAATCAAGACACCTCACCAGTGACAAATTACACTGAGAACCAAGATGCCTCACCAGTGACAAATTACACTGAGAACAAATAGACGTCACCAGTGATAAATTACCCTGAGAACCAAGACACCTCACCAGTGATAAATTACATTGAGAACCAAGACCTCACCAGTGATAAATTACACTGAGAACCAAGGGAAATCACCAGTGACAAATTACACTGTAAAGCAAGAGACCTCACCAGTGACAAATTACACTGTAAAGCAAGAGACCTCACCAGTGACAAATTACACTGAGAACAAATAGACGTCACCAGTGATAAATTACACTGAGAATCAAGACACCTCACCAGTGATAAATTATCCTGAGAATCAAGACACCTCACCAGTGATAAATTACACTAAGAATCAAGGGAAATCACCAGTGACAATTTACACTGTAAAGCAAGAGACCTCACCAGTGACAAATTTCACTGAGAACAAATAGACGTCACCAGTGACAAATTACACTGAGAATCAAGACACCTCACCAGTGACAAATTGCACTGAGAACCAAGAGACCTCACCAGTGACAAATTACACTGAGAACCAAGAGACGTCAATAGTGCAAAATTACACTGAGAACCAAGAGACGTCATCATGCAGTGACAAATTACACTGAGAACCAGAGCAATCCTAAGCATTAAGGGCTAATGCTTGTTTTCAAAATAAAGAAACGACACAATATCCACTTTAATTTCATTTATCAAAATGACGAAAATCAAAACAAAGTTATATAGCAGAAAAATATTACCAACACAGGAAGATTTAAATTTCAAAACATCATAACTAAATTCTACAATGTTACAAATACTAAATACAGAAAAGCAGTGTGGCACTTAAACACAGCACAAGTGGCCACAGTTCATACCGAAAGCAGGGGACACTAATGCCACACCAGGTAGGGTTGTTTTGATAGTTTACTGAATATTGAAACAAAAAATGGCTAGTTACTAATGCAAATTTACAGAAAAATATGAAATTATGATAGTGTTGTTTTAACTGATAATTATTATTATTAATTTATGAATATGTGTCCAAACAATTCCTGGTTGCCCATCAACTGAAATTCCTGATTGTCCTATAAAAAGACTTACGGTTTAAAATGTAGGACAACCATAAAAAAAACCCACCTTTTTTATCATATTAATGTTTCTTTTATACCACTAATGTATTTGGTAGTATTTTCTATCACGCTTTGTGTTAATAACAAAACATGTTTTGATGTAACAGTCTCTCATAATTATTTTAAGAATGGCACACGCATTAGAAATAATCACATTATATATGGTCTTTTTATTGTGGTTATATTTAAGTACAAATATATGTTTATAATTCAGTATATATTCGTACTGTAAATACAAAAAGAGAGAGAGAGAGAAAAAAAACAACAACAAACAACCAAACAAACAAAAAAAAAAAAGAAAATTGTAATTATTAAACACAAAATGCACTTTTAACGAAAACATAAAAAGCTACTAATTTTTAATTAATCATTTAATATTATTTATCTATGCTATATACTGGAAAACTGTTGAACTTGTTTCTAAACATTTAGGCAAATAAAATAAGGAAATAACCAAAATATGACAGATAAAATTTCAACAGAAATTCTATTCAAAAATTCATGTAAAAACCGAGTGAAATATAAATCAAAATACTTCGCGTCCTCTATATTTTTCGAAGATTCGGAATTTTGTTTTGGTACAATGTTGCACATTACTGCACAATTCATTCCCTAGAACCATTCGAAAAATGATTTGTAACTACAAGTATTTAATATTAACAACATCACAGTGCAGAAACAAACACAATGTTGAAGCCTCCAAAAATCTTATGTTCATAAACATTATCTGTTTTACTTGCATCCCTCACGACAGCTTACATACAAGCTGATTAGGGACCGCTCAATATTTATCGTATTGCCGCGCCGGCGATTTGTACTGGGCACATAGTGTTTTTTTTTTTAATTATCTTACAGTTGGAGAGAAAGATTTCTTTAGAATTGTACAGGTGCTGGACAGGAACTTTTGAAAATTAGATTGTTAAAAAAAAAGAAATTACGAGAAAATGTTAGTAGGAATGGAGCCTTATTAAACTTGAACGCGCTAAAGTTTTTTAAATATATTTTAGGTAGGTCTGTTGATTTTTGTTTTGTTGAAGAATCTGCTGGGTAGATGGATATTTTGAACACTTCGGTAAATATTTAACGGGCTCTAATAAGAATCACGATGGTCGTCATGAAAGATCCTAAATCGTTTACGACCTTTTCCCTCATCTGGTTTATAAAGTTTACACATTTGAACAAAACATTTGTAGAAAACATTACTTAGTAGGACGCATGAACATAACTACAATTAGGTCATTCATGGTATATATTATCAGGTAGGAAATGGGGTTAACTTCCTTTGATCTAAACTGAATTGGACATGAAATTGCGAATAACACTCAAAATCATCTCAAGAAGTCTCCATTTTCACGGAGACGCTTCGCGACACTTATCATTATTGAAATTGTCCCGACTAACAGGATGGAGGCGTATATCATCCGAACAAGATTCAGGTAAGCGACTTTAAACCGTTCAACCAGGAACAAAAATTAACATACGAGATTATTTGAATGTTCATGTTTAACCATAATGTATTATGCTTTAATTATGTGTATATATGTTTGACGGTACGCATCTAAACGCTACAATATCAAGCAAAAGTGTGATTTTTTATGCAACTGAATATAGTAAATTATGATTTAACCGATATATGTATATCGTTTTTAAAGTTCATAAAGAGGGCTCTGCACTAGTATCTAGTCCTGCGTAAACAAACCGCATTTAATCAAACAATGATTTAGTGCAGTACTGTGTTGACATAAACCGTAACTATTCCATCTTAATTTAGAATATGATGTCTGAGTTACGCAATTGTAAAATCATTATGGTACCTCTCTTGTTGTCTAAAATAGATCTTTTCAATGTGGACTAGTTTTTAGACGAATATATATGGTAATCATAGTTTACTGGCCTAAAAAAGGGATGTCGTCAAATTTTTGTGGTACATGTGCACTGTAAACAATGCAATCATAAAAGAAACGTTATTTTCAAATCACTTAAAGATTATCAATAATTCTGCTCACTAGCTCTGGTGTTCCTAAATTTGTTTTGATTATTAAAATTCGCTAAAAAATTCTTTATTGATTAATTTTTTAAAATATTTAGATTTTTCCCCTTTTAAAACAATTGCTTGGAAGAAAACAAGGAATAATTAGAATGAGCACTGTAATGTACTGCATCAAATTCAATGACAATATGAAAACAAATGCCCCGAATTCTAACCTCAACCTTTTGACATATTTTGCGCAAACAAGAAAATACTAGGCACGTAAATCATTATCTATAGAGCTTTAGGGACACCGTGCGAATAATGAACTTGACTTCCAGTAACTAGTATGTCAAATTGTTTGTTAAACAATTGAAAGGTCTTTCCCTTGAAAACTTTCTCTTTGTAATTTACACATTACGACACTTTGTTCGATACATACAATGCTAACCTTCTACAACAGTTTGTCTTGTTGCACTTGGTGACCTTGTCAACTGTCAAATGCAGTTGTCGATGTTTCCATCATGATTTGTTTAATGTAAACTCGACGACCTTTCGTTACAACAACCCTACTTTTTGTGAACTTTAGAATTTTGCACTTATTAACCCCAACTGGGGTCTTTTTCTGTAAAAAAAAAATGAAATTTGAGATTATGATCTTTAATTTGATATGCGACAACCTAACTATATAAAAGACTTAAGTTTTGCATTCATTGACCTCATTCAACTCATTTATTTCGAGACAAAACATCGATATTTCGGATGTACGATTTAAGACCTTCCATTTGATATGCAACAACCTTACCCTCTAAGAACTTTAAGAATTTTTGCACGTAATGACCCTACCCTTTGAACATGTATGACTTATTGAAGTTGAAACTCTGATTTTTGAAATGTGCTCATTTAGCCCTTCAAAATGATATATCACATGACCCCCTTCGACGAAGTTGAAAATATGATGCAATATCAAATCTATAAATAGGTAAAAGGGAGATAACTTCTACAGTGGTTAATGGAATTGTTCACAGGGTCATCTGATAAAAGTTCTTAATGAGATCTATCGATGGTGCAAATTTGGTAACGATATCTTGAAAGATGAATAGGGGAGACTATGTCAAAGACAATTTTGCAAATAACGAAGGAATAAAAAAAAACATTAGAAAAACAATAAGGTCTTTCCCTTGTAGGGAAAGCCCTTAAGAAAACATTAGAAAAACAATAAGGTCTTTCCCTTGTAGGGAAGCCCTTAAAAATAAAATTATGAAATTTGGAAATATATGAAATGAATAAGCAATAATATATCAAATGATGCCGCTTAAAATGCTGATAATCAAATTAAAACTTAATGTTGTCCGTTGAATTAACAAATCTAAAAGTAAATACATTAACTGTCATAAATTCACATTGGCTATATAACCTAGCTGGCCGAGTGGTATAGGGCGCTGGACTTAGTGCAGGCGGTGTTGCCATAGATGTCACAGCGGTACGAGTTCGAGTCCCGCGGAGGGAACGACCAATATTTGCTTTGCAAATTTGGCAGTTGTAATATCGTTGGGAATTTTTCAGACCCTTCTATGAGTTTACGTTATCTTCCCTGTATCAATTTGATCCGATGGAGCAGTGTAGCGAATAGAATCGTCACATTTTGAGACGTTGTATATATATATATATATGTAATGATGTTGAAAAAAAAACTATTACATTGCTTGTTAATGTATCATAAGTAAATCGCTCTATGAAGAGTTAAAACAGAAAGATAATATTCCAAATGACATAACACCTTTCGTATCAAAGAATAGTGTTTCTTTGATTTCTTGCATCAAATGTAGCAATTACGTGATAATAAGAAAGTATAGCAAAATCAGCAGAGCGATTTAGTTAAACATGAATAACACGATAATACAATCATTAGCACTAGCATAACAGCGGAACTACTGTAGGAAAGTAGACATCCAGTTCTGACCTGTGAAAATACCATACAAATGGGCGGCATGAAAAGTAAGTGTCTTCTCCAATATTGATTCATTGATTGATTGATTGATTGTTGGGGTTTAACGCCCGAGCAGCAATATTTCAGCTTTATTCAGGCGATTCACAAATTGAAAGCACAACATATATTCACATCGGTTCTATAATTCTATCATGACGTGCTTCAACCTTTCGTGGAACTCATAGGCTGCGTGTTTTCAAAAATATGAAGAAATCAGTCCTATTAGAATTGAAGTAAATCATGGAAACTCCATTTCAACATTGTTTTACCACAGGCTGGCCATTCATATCGTTATTTAACAACTTGCTATCGCTCGGGGCAGATATTGTAAATGACAATTTGTGGAAATAAAGCTATATTGAGACACTCAAACGAGCAAATCCAACAACTTTGTCCTGTAAAAAGTATATATATATATTTTTCAAATCCTTACATTATGGAGATCCATGAAAAAAAAAAGGTATTACTTTATATTTTGTCAAAGAAATATGTAGCTATGGTAACTAATGACAAAAATGAATTAGTTTTCATAGCAGATTTTGGGTGCCTTCCCAAAATTAATGTAAAAAATACAGGTTTTCTAAAATATCAGGCACTTTTAAACTGCCACGAAAAGTAAGCAGGCGTGGTATTTTTGCAAAAAAATTAAAAAAAACAAGAGTACCTTTTTCTGCTCATTTGTTCATAATTTTAATTCTTAAAGGATTTAAATTTTGCATTAAAAAAATCATCCATATGGTGAAAAAACCCAATCCAGCGAGGACCCGAATCTTTCCGGATAGCTTAACATGCATTTCACACCTCTTTGCTTTCACAAGTATTGCGTGTATTTATATATGAATGGTCTACTACCTACAATCAAAGTTGACCACGTCTAATTTTGTAAAACTCAAAAATAAAATGTGAAACTTTGTGGAAAGTTTCACATTTAATTTTAAAGTTTTACAAAATTAGACGTGGTCAACTTTGTGTACGAAACAGTGCACCTCAATCACATCTATATAGTGCAACCTGAATATGTATTAACAATCCAAATACAAGACCAATATGAGCCATTTCTGTTATTGTTCCTAGTAGACATGTTATGAGTAATAAATATTATTTTCCTGAACATAATCGTTGATATCTAATCCTAAAGGTGTAAATCAAAGAAACGAAAATATTTTGAAGAAAAAACCGCAAGTCATTTACTCGAATTTTAAATGCACATGCTTTACCTATATTTAATTTCTAGGTAGACATGCATCGAAACATTGTTGAGCATGCTTTTATCACGTTATTTTGGGGAAAATAATAACTTAGCATTAAAGGCTTTTCAAATAACTGAAAAATCAAATACTGATTATAATGTCAGAATTTGAAACTAAAAACAAGTTTAGCAATAGCCTTTGTTAAAAAAGGTATCGAAGTTTTAAATTTTAATTGAAGAGATCGATATCTTATTAGTTTTTATTGATCTTGTAATTACAACAAATGCACTAAGAAACATATCAACATAAGAAAAAAAAACAAAAAAAAAACAAAAACAAAACAAAACAACACCAAAACTAATTTCCCATAATATCACCACAGTTGAAGTAAATTCAATGTTCCCCATTAAGTTTCAGAGAAGAAGTTACAATAGTCGTATATTTACCAGCGTATATTATGTATTATGTTTAAACAGTGGAGTCCGAGTTGCTCATTTACTTTTGTTACTTTGTATGTATGATTTTAGTTACTTTATGTTCTTTGTTGTGTATGTCTGTTTTCCATGTCTGGTCTCTGTCCCTGGATTACATTCTTTTGATTACCGCTATTACCTTGGTTCCCTTGATTACTCTTTCAATCTAATAATTTACTGCGTTAGTTGTTTTTTTTATGTATTCTTTCACTCTTATATGTAATTAGTACAAGAAATTGAAAACAAAAAAAAAAAAAAAAAAAAAACAAATAAATAAGAAAGACGAAAATAAATAATAGTTAGATTTGGTTCGGAATAATGCTTTGGTCTATTTCTATAGACAGATTTCATATAAAAAAAGAAAAAGAAGACATCTTGGGTCATCTAAATATGCATTTTACCTACTCTATTTAAGTATTTAACAAAAAACCAAATAATCTATCCATATTATGTTTTAATATGCTGTTTCATTATATACGTCACTTCAATGTTTCCTAAAACTGGATTAATAGAACAGATTTCCTATCTTTGGAATAGCCCAGATTAAAATCTTCAATTAGTTGTCACTAAGTTATCTTTTGCTGAACAAGCACCCAGAGGGATTCACCCTTGATCTAGAAAATCCAGCTTCATTCATTTACAGCGTGACAAGAGTGTGGACAGGAGACTCACATGATTTATTTTTAGCGCTAGCAAAATCAAGTATCAATATAAAAGTCTTATCAAAATGATATATTCTATTACAAAAACGTTTTCTCCTTTGAAGACTTTTCTCCCTTAAATTGTTCTTTTCGTTCTTACTTGTTGGAAATAATGGAAAAATTTACAATACAACTATTAGAAGGTAGGTATTTTATTTGACTCCTAGATAGATAATGACAATTAGGGAGATACAATGAAATATAATAGTAGAAACAGAAACTGCCATATAGAAGGGAGATTTCATCTTGAAAATTCTTACATCAACAGAATAAGTGATTCTAGAAAATAGTAATGATCATCGTTTGTGCTAAAATGCAGCGATAAAAGTTCAATGGGAAGCGCAAAGTTTTAAAAGAAGGAAAACAAAAATTAGCAGATCTAGAGTTCCACGAAGAAAACTTAAGCAAGAGTAATCAGTAAAATCGACATTAAGAATAATAATCCTAATTGTTTTAAGAATGTGAAGCAAGCTAAATGCTCCGTTCAAAAATTGTAAGGAAAAACATTCATATGCCCAATAAGTGGAGTAAGATGAGTAAGAAACTCCTTACGTTCCAGCACTCCTGCCTTCGTCTTCCCCGGCCATTGACTTTTAATGAGCAATTCGGTAGGTGTTTCTAGTTTCTAGAAAAGTAGATAACATTTACCCTTCTGGTGCACCTCAGTCTTTGCTCCCAGTTGTTAGTTTAGTCCGAATTGCTCATTTACTTTTGTTGTTTAGTACGTATTATTTTGGTTATTTTATGTTCTTTGTTGTGTGTATGTGTCTGCTTTCCATATCTTGTCTTTGTCCCTGGACTACGTTCTTTTATTTTCTGCTAGAGTCTTAATTACTCGGCTTAATTTTGGACCCCTGTTTTATAGGGAATAAAAGTGTATCAGTAATCTTTGTAGCGTATACGGTTACGGTTAACATTCCGGTTTCACTTTTGTTAGCCCCGTGCGGGTCCGGGTGTCAAAAGAATAGGCCAACAGCTGCGCTAAGCTTGTCGTAAAAGGCGACTAAGTAGTGCTGAGAACCCTGGTCGGGGGGCTAGGGCGCTCTGCCCACAGGGCAACTGGGTTGTATGTCAACGGGTGGTGGAATGGGGTAACCCTGGCATGTTTCATGTTTTGGGCCATAATACGGAAAACCTGACTGCAAACCAAAGTGGTGCAACGTGTTGGGAAAGATGCCACGTTCCTCGCACGTTAAAGAACCCTTCTGTGGTATTCTCCCGGAGTAGGAACCATAGGGCTCCGCCACAGGAGGCTAAATTGCCCGACCTTCCCACCTACTCCCAGTGGCAATAAAATTAGTCGACCTCATTATCCTTATGTCCCATCCCATTTTTCATATAATCATTTCATGTTCATTTTATCACCCATTTCATGTTCATCGCCTGAGTATAGCTGAAATATTGCTGCTTGGGCGTTAAACTCCAACAATCAATCAATCATTTTTGTTAATTTTCGCTTATATCAAGATAACATTAAGCCGTGCAGGTGTTTTAGATTTCTTTCAGATTGATTCATTAACCTTACTTATATCTACTAATAAAATCTTGGTGCCAAAGCGAAATTGGTTACAACATTCAAATGTTTTGTTTTAATATATTTTTTATAAACTGTGAAATCTGAAGTTTGGAAGTGAATCGGGTCAAGTTTGTTAAAGTACTTGTTATCAGTATGGTTATTTAGATAAAATCAAATGGTCACTACTAAAGATATACTGACCTAATAACAACTATTTCATATAATTTCAATCAATTACTGGTTCATGTATTTCATCTACAAGTTTTCAATGTTCCGATAACCGATAATTTCGAGTTAGACGAAAGCAAATACAAATGACAGTGCTATTAGTAAAACAAAAGTGTCAAATTGGAAAATACAATTGGTTATTGTCTATCAATATAAGTCTGTCTAATGCAAGTACATTTGAAAGGTACTCATGGCTATATATACTTCTAAGTCATGACTAAGATTCAAACCTTAAGTTTTACGGAGCTATTAAAAATATCTGTAAGTACAAAACTCTAGGAAAATGGCACAAAATTTTGCTAAAATAAAGTATGATGTAACATGTTGTTCCTTTTAAAATGAACTGGAAACATTTCAGTTCTCAAAAAAAAAAATAATAATAATAATAAAAAACGCAGCATGACCAATGGAATATATACAAGAAAGGCTCATTGACAATCAAATTCCTGTTTTAAACAAAAAGTCAGCTTATATGAATTGTTCATACAAAACTGAAATTCATAACGAAGATAAAAAAAAACAGCAAGCGTTGAATTTTTTGAATTTTTTTTTATCACAGTTCAAATGCATTCAGAATCAAAATCGTTTTTACTAAGTAGTATCATAACCCTGGACTAAATTAACTACCGCCATCACCCTTGATCTACATCTAGTATTCATTCACAGCCGGCGTGGACATAAACCCAAATACTGATACCAAATGATTTTATCTATAGACCCAAATAACAAGTAAGTTATCAATATAAATATGCTTCATTTCTATATAAAAGAAGACTAAATGCTCATTTTCGGGTTTTGGTAACAATTGAAACCACTTTCTACCTCAAACCGAGTTTTTACCTATAAAATGGACAAATATAGAGTAGAATTTCTGGAAGGTATGTTCAAATAATGGTATCCTGTTAGTTGAGTTTCATTAACCAAATACAAGGAGAAGATTTTAAATCTCAACATGATTCATATAATACTGGAAAAAAACTAACTTCCATGATAATTTTTTGAATGCAATAGAATAAAGACAAAACGTATGCATAGTGAGCTTCATGGTAAAAAACGATTGTTATTATTTTATCATCAACTTTATAATTAGGATTAATTTGGTTTAAATTTATTAGACCTAAACATGACATGAATAAAATACTTTTTAATCCATATATTTCATCGTCGTTAATATAAGTATATTCAATCTAATATATAACAATACATTTGTTAAGTGTCAGTATCTGTAAGAATCAAGCAGTGGGTGAAACATGGTATGGAAAACCCTCCATTTTGATAGTGTAATTTTACTATTTTCATCATCAGAATCAAGGAAAACAGACAAGATTTTTCATATCATGCCGGACCATTGAGCTACAATATCATTGAATTGCACTGTAAATGAACATTTCAAGGGCAGATAACTCTATCAAAAATCTTATTTTTCTAACATTCTATTAAAAAAATTCTGAGCAAATCCAATGATGCAGAGATCAAGTATTTGCCTTTTCAAATTGAGAAAGCATCCTAGAGTGACATATTACTGTCAGATCGGTGGGGTTTTGACATG
This sequence comes from Perna viridis, assembly GCA_037379345.1. Classification (NCBI taxonomy): domain Eukaryota; kingdom Metazoa; phylum Mollusca; class Bivalvia; order Mytilida; family Mytilidae; genus Perna; species Perna viridis. The sequence goes on from CM074511.1 coordinate 11,458,343, forward strand.
CATGCTTCTGATTTTTTTCCAGTTTTGTCTGATTTTTACAAACAATTGCACTTAAATATATATAACGGACTTTTAAAAAAAAAAAAAAAAAAAAAGATATTATTAATTTTTAATCAAATAAAACAATGATTAAAAAAGCAATCAAAATGCGAATAGTGGTGATCAACGACGAAGTCAAGAATAGAGACTAAAAGCTTAAATATGATATATAAATATACATCTAAAGATAACACAAAGAAACTGCAAGTATGTTTAAAAACTTAATATTGTATATTGGTTCGTTAACTGTCTTGATCACAGTTGTGAAAATCGTATTGTTCGTGAGAGACCTTACGGGGCTGCATTCCTAGTAGTTTTAAGGGGGTCTGTTTCTTGATCTTAGTATTCATGTCAGTAAAGGTCAACTTTATACTGAAATCTAGCTACGCAAAAAGGGATATTTTTTCATTCCCAACTGTGATCATCCGTTTTGATCCTTGTCACTATCATATGGTGTTGGGTCGATTTGCTCGTATTTGTAACAATGTTTCGGATTTCAACGAAAAAAAAATCTTGATATAACTGAGAAATCAAGTTTTCGTTATCACAAACTCATAAAAACTCGTCAAAATTGTTCAACCGATACAAGGGACTCATTCTCAAATACAGATGTACTTGTAAACAATTAATACTCGCGGGTATCTCCCATCTTATATTTAATGCTAATATTCTTCACAAAGCACAGAACGCTCAATAAGTAACCAATAATTTAACCAAACCATTTAATAGGATAATTCGTAAGGGATATAGTTATGATATTGTTTCAAAGTGTTTTTCAAACAAGCATTTTGATTCGCTCATAACTTCTTCAGATAAAAACTAACGCACTATATTTAAACGCATTTTTCGGCATGGCACGGGTTGTGTCCTTATCTTATGATACGACTTGTGATGTGCCGTGGTTCTCAATCCTGCTAACAAAATGTTAAAATGACATATGCAAAGCATCCGATATATAAACCGTTGCCGACGTCTGAAAATATATATGCTTACTTGAAACTTAATGGCACTTTTAGAATATGTTTCATCGTTGTGTTTGAAGAATCGTTGTTTTAGAATTCGATATAGTACCAAACTTTATATTTAGATATCGCATCAAACATCACAAGTTTCAACAAATTCTTGCGTCATAAAATGGTATTCGAGGAAAAAACTAAATACAGTTTACAGTTTTGGGCAGCCTGATTATGTAGTAACACATATAAGCAACCAAAATTAGATTTAAACTGGTCTGGTGCTGGTATGATAGTTGACTGCTAGTAGTCCTTTGTTTGTGCTTTAGTGTAAAGTATAATCAGTTGCCTCATTTCTGTTTTATCAAGAGACTCATACCTTTTTTAACTGATTTTAGGTGTGTTTAATTGTGTAATAATTCTTCCACAGTGACCAGTTTTTAAGGGGTTTAATTTGATGTTGCTGCATTATATAGGGGCAACTATGTTATGTATAATGTTGTTTTGGGGCCAGCTGCAGTCTGCCCTATGGTGTGAGGGTTTCTTCGTCATTCAATGAAGACCCATGGGTGGCCTTGAGCTGACATTTTTCATCGCGGTGGGGTTGTTGTCTCTTTGACTTATATCCATTCTCATTATATTTAATTATCATTCTATTATGTTTGGGGTGTATAGGTTTAAACCTGTCTGTCTGTCTGTCCGGCCGTCTGTCTATCCGAACTATTTTCTAAGCAGCTTGGAATATTATAATGGAACTTTGTGAGGTATAATATAACCACTTTAATATGCAAATACTGTCAAGAATTTATGTTTGGAAAAAAATGTAGTTAGTTATGGCTATTGAACTTAGGCATTTTTTCAGCAAAATTTAGTCTCATACGTTGTCAGTAACCTCTCCTTATAACGACTTTCAGGGTTGTTATGAAACTTAATTGGTTGACAGATTACCATATGGAGATGTGCTAATTGTCATGAATTTATGTTAGGGCAAAAATTGTAGAAATCGTGAACTTTGAAGCTTACGCATTGTTTAGCAAAACTTGGTCCGATACGTTGCCAACAACCCCTCCGTAAGAACTTGCATGGTAGTAATGAAACTGAAAGGAGTGTAATATTATCATATGGAAATGTGCATACTCTTAGGAATTAGTCATATTCTGTCATGATGTTGTCAACAAAAAATGGTACTGATTGCTGTTTGGAGTTGGGTATTTCAGGAATGGCATCAAATTGTGTGTAAAAAGTGCGTAGTCTCATAAAAATTGTTTCCAATATGAATCTATGTCCACATTGGTCCCAAAATGTACAGTGTTCAACAGGCTGCATTGGTATTGCTCCCGTTTTGTTCGTCAAATTCTCATTATATTACTATAATCATTCTTCGCTATCTTGGGAAATAAGGAAGACATACTGTCTACATGTAAATAGAACTTTACAATGGTGCAATCCAAAGTACTAGTAATATAAGTTTTTTTTCTAAATCAAAGGATACATAAGTGAAAGACATTGTTCGTATATATGAACTGGCATTTATTTTTAGATTTCATTGTTTTATGGACCAGAAAATAACACACGATTTTAGCAACTTAGAAATGTGTTCATCATAACTTCGTTTCACTGACTAACGAATAGAACTAACCACATTTAATACTTGTGTGATCCGCATGGGAGAGAGAAGTTCTTGCTTTATGCAATTAATCGCCGTGCTGCTCGTTGAATGTAAAAACTATAGAAAGAGGATAGTATCTATGACAGGTCAAGGTCGTAGAACATATTGGAAATGGATTCGTCATAATGGTCAATCAGTGCTTATGAAATGAATATTTTTATTCAACTTAATCCTTTCCTCGTATTTTTGCGTGAGATACGGTGACCTATCTATAAAATTAGAAAATAAGTTTAATGGTCGCAATTGGATTAATTTCTATAATGCATACTAACTGAGATTTTAAAACAACAGAAGCAGCAATCACTTCAACTCGGCGTGTGTTTCGAGAAAAGCAGAGGACGCTTACCCTACCGGTGCACCTGGTCCTTGCTCCCAGTTTTAAGTGGAGTCCGAGTTGCTCATTTACTTTTGTTACTTTGTATGTATGATTTTAATTACTTTGTGTTCTTAGTTGTGTATGTTTGTTTTCCATGTCTGGCATTTATTCCTGGATAAATAACCTTGGTTTCCTTGATTATTCTTTAATCAAATAAAATACTATAAAATGAAACATGTTTTACAGAATCGTAATATTACTTTGAAAATGAGTGTTGTTGACTTCTCAAAATAATAGCTCGTTAATTAGGTCTACTAATTTTATGCAACATTCGAGATGTTTACGACGTATTTTTGTATCGTCATTCGTGTATCATAATACAACACTTAAAATTAAAGACCACTGGTATGACAGAAGGTGAATGAGCTGTGGTTGTAAACAAACAAGAAACACTATACTGATAAGTTACATGTTTTCATTGATTTCCTTATAAACAGGTTAAGTACAAATAACCTGTGGTATAGGAACTTCTGCAATGTTACTCCTTTTTTTCTGACATGTCAGAATTATATAATACAAAAAGCTTTTATTCGATGTCGTTTTACACACGTTGTTATGCTCGTGTAAGTTTCAGTGCAAATAGCTGACATATTTATCATTGCAAAGTGCATTTTTTTCTACTTTTTTTTAAAATTATTTACTACATTGGTCTTTCAATAGTGTTATTTCTAATAGCGTGAATTTGTTGTGATTTTTGCGAACTAAGCCGAGTATTAGTATCCCATACATATTTATTTTAAAGAAAAAATATATCCTTTTATTTTCTAATTAATAGTCACGTGACTTCATAGTTTTTTTGATAATTTAAGAATGCATACGTATTTTTGATAATTGGATGTTTTCATTTAAATCGAAATATTACTATCGGCGCTGATGATCGCTTTCGATACACGTAAAGGATAAGATAATTTCAAGGTTACTTTGTCGACCAAAAGGTTAATTTTTAATATCAATAAAAATTCAGTTCATTGACTTAAACGATTAGTGTTATATTATTGGTGCATTTTCTTCTGTTTGTTTTTGTATGTTTTGTCTGGGTACCTTTGAATTTGCACCTACATCAGTTACTCACCAATCACCCTAAATTAATATGTTAAAATATTAAAGGGAGGTCATGTTTAATTGGTCAAATGATTTTTTCCGTGATTTTTTACTCGTATCTCCAACTGCTGTCGGTAAAAATGAAATACTTACTAGAAACGAAGTATAAAAATAACCTGGATAAACAAATTTCAAAAATACGATAAGTAAAGAGAAATGATCACGAGACGCTGAGTCATTCTTTCTCATTGTTATTGTTTACCACCATTTAACGAGGCCGACCCCATTTCAGACGTTGTTAAAAGAAACATGAATGGAAAGACATATAAGCAAATACACTGGCTGAGCAATGTACTAAATTAACCTCGTGGCTTCGTTTACAAACAAATTGGAACTGGTTGAAGAGAGTTTAACCCTATCGATTCTCGTGATAGTATGACAACGTTCCAAGGATGTACTCTGGATCACGGAGAATATGCATGTTCTGATAACACGGTTAAGCAATATTAGGGTCAGTGGGGGAAGGAAGATAGCAATTGTGCCTAATAAGAGTGAATCAATTCACGTTTACTTGCATGTGCGACCTAGGCGTTTTAATTGAAACCAGTGGGGATGCATCTGTTTAAGGTAGTATCACACATTTTGAGCATGAACACCACTGTGAGTGGTTGATAAAATTGAGAAACCTTGTAACTGTACTTTTAACAGGACAGTTCATCTCAAAACGTTTCCACAAACTTGATTTTGACTTCATGCTCAAAACATAATAAAGGACAATATATGAACTAATTGGCTTTTAATTTCGTAATAAAGATATAAAGATAATTGATTATTTCATCTAAGTCGTTTGTGTAAATCACAAATATAACTTTTGATGTAGCTAATAAGGGTAACAACAAAATTACCGAACACTTATCCGATTCATAATTAAGTCAAGTCCAAAATAAATTTGGCAAAATAGATATTACACCACTGGAGCAGCTGGTACCGCAATGGTCCTGACTTGGTACAGGCATTTCAAACCAAATGGTCGCTTAAATCTAGGTTGTACATCGCGTTAAAACTCCCTCTATGAAAGAGGATGACCCTGGGATTGAAGTAAATTATTTATCACATACATTTATGATGTATACCATACAGTGTTTTCAAACAGTTTAAAAGACAAAGGTCAAAAAGCGAACGCAATGAGTTACTTGAAATCTATTGAAAACTATTACCAGCAGCATCAGTATATATTCACAATCAAAACAAAATATAAGTAAACTACAAAGAAAATCGTATGCTTGTCAAATTCTCCCAACCCTCCTAGGAGTGCTCTTTACAACAATAATACTACGTTTTTAACTTTGTTGATTTTTTTAACTATTTTTTTTTCAAGTATTTAGTTGTAAACATGTCCTAGAAATACATGTGCTAATGCCCTAGCCGATTTTTGTTTTTGTTTAGTCTCATGACTGTTTACAAGAAAATTCATGAGCACTGACCTTGTACTTTAACTGAACTGTTTTATCCAATCAGATAAGAGATATACTAATATATGCATGACCTCTAGTTCACAATTGTTTTGGTATATATAAGGAGAATATTGGAACGCATCTTCAAACAATATTGTAACAGTAACAACTTGTTAAACTGAGCTGAAATTAAACGAAGATGAGAATAGTTAAGTTTAGTACTGATAATGACGAAGTATTTCTAAGTGGTAAGTACTCTTTTGTTTTAGCATTATATATGTACTATCAAATGACTACCACGTGCAGACCATAATTGTAAAATTGATAAAACATTGGACTTACGGTTTTAATTTTGATTAAAGATACTGGATCTGATACCTCAAGTCTGAATGGAGATGATAGTAGTGAGGAATTTTCATCAGATGAAGGCCAGGAACAGGTCAGTTTTTAATTTATTTGTTATATAGATAGCTGTGTTTTATCGAATGTCCAGGGTAAGAGATACACAAGTATCTAAATCTTAATTAATAGATACAAATTTGATGACGTACAAATTCACGGTTAAATGTGTTGACTATGTTTTTTTTTTACTAAAACTTAATTTACGATATATTTAACCAACAAACCATTGGGTATGCTAGAATTACTTTTTTCAAAAGTTGAAAAATAATTCTAATCATATCCAGTTCTATTTAAGAATTGATATTTTAGTCATGTGAAAATAATCACGGTGTTCATAGAGGCCGCTTGTTATAAATTAAATCGGGAATTTTCAAACATGAATACCTTTTAACATCATGATAAAATTTCATTATAGCCTGACTTCGGGATTTTGTTTGACGTGGATGGCGTATTAGCCAGAGGTGCCACACCATTAGACCCAGCTGTACGTGCCTTGGACAAACTAAAGGACAGCCATGGAAACCTGAAAGTACCAGTCGCCTTTGTAACAAACAGTTGTAGTAGAAGTAGAGATAAAGCTATGCAGCTCACTAATTGGTTCGATACACCAGTAAGTAGGTTTTTATTTCTATATAATACCAGTTAAGTGTCTTTTTATTATTTTTTGGAAAAACAAGATAAACGTGACAAGTGTGAAAATTTAGAAAAGAGGAAATGAGAATACACATTAATCAATAATAAAGTGACTTCAAAATATTAAGCAGAAATCTTTAAAATGTAAATATAACAAATTGACCTAAATTTGTTGTTCTAGATTTCCCCAGAAGCTTGCATCCACGCTCCAACTCCAGCAAAACTTCTGACAAAATTCCATAACAAACATGTGTTGGTGATTGGACAAGAACATAGACAAGAAATTGCTGAAGAGTATCCTTTTAAAGTTGACATTATAGTAGAATAATGTTCATTACACGATATGCTCAATAAATATATTTTTAATCTAAAATAATGGTTCGTTGCATATGAAAATGAAACAAACCTGTTGTTTTGAGCAGTTTTTCAGTTCTCACATTGGGTGTATTGTGTTTTGGTGAAAAATAATATTTTCCTTAACCGTGCCCTCAGAATAGGTTTTGTTAATACTTGTACTATTGAGGATGTACGACGTGCTTATCCATTCCTTGACATGGTGGACCATGAAAACAGACGGAGAGTAGTAAGTAAATACATATCATAACTTTATGTATAAAATATATCATAAAAATGTGGACCATAAGAAACCGGTTACGAGCATATCAATTTTACAGTAAAATATAGGTTCCTCCAGTAATGAGTGGTGTAAATTTTTCTCCATTGGTTTAAATTTTTTCCATTCGGTATGGAAAAAAACCCAAGATTTTCAACATGAGATCTATAGCAAGCATGTATAAATCTCCAATTTACCATAAAGAGTGCAGCAATTTAAATCAAGAATATGCTGAAGAAGAAACGGCTTCTTCCATGAAATCTGTAGAAAATTTTGAAGATGTAAAATGATGGGGAAACTCACATAATTCAATCACCGCCCGGTTGTTAAAAAGTACGTCCGTTTAATCGCCGGCTTTACCTAGTAAAATATGTTACAGATAAAGAATACTTACTCAATGGTTTTATTTCATGGGATATACTTCGAAATGTTGATTGTTTTTTTCTCGTAGTCTTTTTCCCCCAGCTTTCAACTTTTTACTGATGATCTTTTTTTCTGTTTCAGAGTGTTGGTAACTTCTCTGACAACCTAAATTTCGAGCCAGTTGAAGGTGTGTTGATATCTTTTATATTTTTTCTATTAAAAATTAAATTAATAATTTTTTTTTAAAATGTCCTAAACAAACACAAAAAATAGTGGATTTTAATGTGGGAGTTTTCGTTTTTCTTTTCCCCCATTCTTTAAATTCGTAAATATATTTCAAACATTATATGTAGACTTCATTTAGTACTAATTAATTTAATATGATTACTATACTTACACTTTCCGTTCTTTTCAGCAATTTTGATGATTGGAGAACCAAAGCGGTGGGAATCTAGTCTACAACTGTTGATAGATCTTCTAATGACAGAAGGAAAACCAACAAAAGCCCCCCAATCCTTGGCTTCAGTTAAACAACTACCGATTATTGCATGTAACATGGACTTAGTCTTCATGGCAGAGGCATGTATGCCGCGGTTTGGACATGGAGCATTCCTTGTTTGTTTAGAAGCGCTGTACAAGGTAAATCCAAATACATTCACTGTCGACATGTAGAGAATATTTTAAACTAAATGTTTTGTGGAAAGATTTAAAAAAAAATATATTTCTTATCTAATTTGCATACATTTACTAGTTAGAATCTCCAGAGATAACGCAACTGTAGTCAGGTGTGTCACTTAACTATACACTTATTTGTAAAATTTCAATTAACAGAAAATTACTGGAAAGGAACTGGAATACGAGGCTTTGATAGGAAAACCTTGCGAAATAACTTACAGATATGCAGAACATACAATAGCAGACCTTGCGAAGAAAATGGGCATTAAACGACACATCAAGAAGCTTTATTTCGTAGGGTAAGTATGCTTTTTTGATAACTTTCAATTAACCTTTTATGTTTCATATCAACCGACATAAAATCTATTTAGATTAAATTGATACCGTTTTTGTATTACGTATATTTAGCTTGTAACCTTTCAGTAATTTAACTTGCATGTCTCGTACCCATGTTACCATTATTATATCAAAGCTTTCTCTTTTGCAGTGATAATCCAAACGTAGATATCGTTGGGTGCAATTTATACGAAAGATTTCTCAAAGATTCGTGGTCTAACAGAAGAAATAGAAATAGAAATGACTCCATCACCCGCACTTTACCGAGATCTCGATCAATTCCCTGCGAAGAGGCATTGTATGAACAAACTGTCACGTCAATGGAAAGCTTGTTAGTCGGAACAGGTGTGTACAATCCAGAGAAAGAGACGGAAACAAGGTCCGAAGATAGTGTTTACCATGGACACAGAGACATAGCTCATGAACCAGAACTAGCGAAGCCGACAAAATTTGTACCTGATGTTGACAATGGAATCAGTTATATTCTAGAAAAAGAACAATTTGCTGTAAAAACATAAGTATGAAGAGTTTACTAGGTTATTGCTTACACGATTGAGTTCAAATCTGATTCCAAAGTATTTCGATCTGTGATACCAATATAGGGCAAAAGCGAATTCCGGCCGAGAGAACCCTATGAAATGATCGGACATTTCCAGGTAGAAGTTTCGGTTCGTCTGATTGAATGGTGCGATATGTGAGAGGCACATTATTGTATATGTGTTATGTAGTGCCGTTTTATTTATTTGTCTTGAATGTCGTGTATGTGTCTTGTATATTGTCTTGAGTGTTTTTGATAATCATGACAATCTTTAAAAGTAGTACTTGGTGCTTTGTAAATAAACGTAGTGTATTTTATAGATAATTTATAAATGGTTTTTGTAGTTTACATGATATTTTGTAAATAAAATATAAAAATGATATATTTTTTTCTATGGAATTGAACGGAAACTTAATGCACATTAAGTGGTAGCTGATACTTATCGTGGAAAAACAATACAAAATCCAAACAAATACTAACAAAAAGTAAAATCACATAAAACACATAAAGGAAATATATAGCAGGAAGTAAAGGCATGCAAAGGCTCATACAGAAATCTTATTAAAAATTAAATGCTTTGCATTGTGTAGCTGGATACGACCGCGGAGGTCGAACTCTGAACAGCTGGAGCAAGTATGGACATACCATTTATACTTGACACAGCTTTGTTATAATAATAATTGGACATTTGACACAAGATAAACATATAACTAAAACCGAAAGTGGGCACTTTTGGACTTTTTTTTTAAATGGTTTCCATCAAAATTTGCAAATTAAATCCCAAACTTCTTGTCGGAATATAGGATCTTGTGGTACAATTTCAAAGGGTCCATTCCCTTTCACTCAACTTGTCGTCTAGAAATCATAAGAAAATACTTGGTTCTTGTCCGTTTGCCGATATATTTTTTTTACTTGGCTAAGCCACAACCCAAAAAAATCAATCCCAGTCTTCCTTTTGTTGTATGGCACATTTTAGGAAAATTCATATGAAATCCATTTACTTTTAATCAAATTATTATACGAACATAAGGAAAATGCTTGTTTCGTGCCATTTTTTTGGTCCCTACAAGGTTCAAGTCTTTACTCTCGAAAACAATCTCAGTCTTCCTTTAGTGGTATGGCACGTTGTAATACAATTTAAAAAAGATTCATTCACAAATAATCAAGTTAATAATTCAGGAAATTGCTTATTTCTTACTCCCTATTGGTCCCTAATATCTGAAAAATCAAAATCTGTACCCCTTAAATCAATCCAAAATCTGATCTTGTAGTAAAGAATACTTATAAAATGGTTGGTGCCATGGCCTAAAAAAATCAACACCAACCTTCCTTAAGCGGTTTGGATTTGTGCAACAATAAAGATACTTGAGTTATATAGACTATGAAATAATTGTTAAAGACCCCTTTCTGGCCCTTAATTACAAAAAGATTGAGGCCATAACCCCCAAAGTCAATACCAAGCTTCTTTTTGCGGTTTGGAACCTTGCTATAAAATTTTATTACGATCAACCAATACTCAAATTTTTGCACGAAAACCAATTGTCTACAGACGGCGGGCGACGACGTAGGTGCAAATTCGTATAAAAAGCAAATCCACCAACAGTGCATTTTTTTAATATAGTCATAAGAAGTAAAAGAAATGTCAAGTTCTGTAAAGGTTGAATAAGTACATGTATGATCATTTGCCAAATCCACAAGCATACAGAGTTTATGTTTTCCGTATAAAAAGTTCCGTGTCATCTCCACTGTCAACTGAGCCGTCCATTGTTCCAAATGAACCAGATGATTGTTTCATATCTGAAAATTTAAAATGTATCTCAGAATACTTACTTTAAAAAGAAGGTCTCTTTTTCCGAAAAGAAACGAAATTTTAGCAAGAATCATAGTTGACTTTGCCACCTTTAAAATCCAAATGAAGGTACCATTGGTAATCCACATGCAATGTCATGATAGACTTCCAGTCCATTATATGAAGGATATTCAAGCATTATAACATGTATGTGTGCATGTGTGTGGATTCATAAAAAATCTATTGTTACTGATACTGTAACTTTTGCTATCATCAAATAAATCATAATTTTTTGTGACTAAAGCGAAATGGAGGAAAAAACAAGCAAAACAGAACCACAAGATATCATACAATAAACCAAATTGTAGTGCATGGCTCAGGTGCACCGGTGAGGTAAGTTTTCTCTGCTCTTCTATACAGGAAGTCATATAAAAAAAAACGTAACATGTACGTGAAACGTGAGCATATGCGGATAGAATAAGTTACTTATTTTCTTTACCTTTTACATTCAAAGCCTCTATCTCATCTTTTCTACTTTCTTTTCCTTTAAGTTCAGAGTAATGAAGTTGTGTTTTGTCATCTGCCTCTGCCGATGTTCCGCAGCACATGCAGTAGTTGTATACCACACGCAGGACGCAGATTTCACAGTTTTTGATGACAAAAAACACAATAAAGGCAACAGCAAGTAAAAAACAAATGATGCCTAAAATTGTTGGTACAGTCCAGATCAAATCTTCGCTTGTGTTGGTTGTAACGGCTGTTGAAGGCTTTGAAAAGTTAGTGAACAAAGTTGAAGTTTCGGTCGTGTTGACATTATTATAGTTTATATCACTTGTCGTCCAGTTGGTAGTTGAATTTTCTCTGGGTGGTATTAGATCCGAATTCATTTTCGGATTTTCTTTGACGCATCTGTTTAATAAATCGATTCATTTTCAATTTACTTTGAAACACAGATCTTTTACAACAGGATAGCAGAAACTGTTACCCATACTTTCTTTGATCAAAATCTTTCAATTTTCTAATAAATTTGTGTCTAAGAAAGAGTTTGTTCAAGATGATCGAAGCTATGAATCTGAACTATTACTGAAATGCGACGTTAGTTTATAGCGAATAAGGGAACAATTATCTTTGCTGTACCTTATAGACAAACTACGTAACAAATAATATATTGTAAAACCACATAAACCAGTTTTTTTATTAGCTACATACTTGCAGAGTAGTAAACGGTAGGATCGGTTTTTACGTTGTGTTTCTGGCCAGATTTTAAGCAGTGAACTTAAAAATCGTGTTATTGGAAAAAAACATGTAAACGCATCCTCACGTTTTATCTTTTCTGTATTTTTTTTTTATATAAATAGGTAGATCATGACGAGACACTAAATGATAAACATACTTCTTCGGTTCTTTTATGCTTATCTAAAATAGTGTTAATTGTTTTATTTTTATGTTTTGGTATATACATCCCAATATTTATGGACTTGGGGTATTTTTGTCATTCAATTCTTCTTCTTCGGTCTCTCTCTTTTTCTTGCCGAGATGTTATTTTCGTAACTACATGATGCAAGTCATATCTAAGAATGTTATTTCAACGTGCCAACGTGGCAGCGACTACATCAGAAAGTATACATGACCAAAGTTTGCACTGGTAAAAATTGTATCATGCAAAAATGTAAATATCACAGTATAACTTAATGCGAAGATGCTGCTCTTTAAGGTTATTATGCTTTTAAGCTTAATTATGGCCGATGTATTAGTGTGTTAAAATAATTGAGATGTGAAATGAAACTTACATGATTCAGCATCAAGTTTCTGTTATGACTTAAAGCAAATGAACCGTAAAACAAAGGAGGTGCTTTGTATCACGTTACTAAGGATGGAGAGAGATTGATTGATTGATTGTTGGGGTTTAACGTCCGAGCAGCAATATTTCAGCTATATTCAGACGATGAGCATGAAATGGATGATAAAATGAACATGAAATGATGATGAAATGGAAAAAGGGATGGGACACAAGGACAGTAGGGTCCACAAATTTTGATTGCCACTAGAAAAAGGGAGGGATGGGTAAGGTCCGGCAATTTAGCCTCCTGTGGCGGAGCGCAGTGGTTCCTACTCCTACCGAATACCACAGCAGGCTTCTTTAACGTGCGAGGAACGTGGCATCTTTCCCAACACGGTGCACCACTATGGTTTGCGGTCAGGTTTTCCGTATTATAGCCTGACAACCCCAGCATGTAACATGCCAGGGGTACCCCATTCCACCACCCGGGGCACACATCCCAGTTGCTCTGTGGGCAGAGCGCCTAGCCCCCGGCTAGGTTTCTGAGCACTATTTAGTCGCCTTTTACGACAAGCTTAGCGCTACTGCAGGCCTATTCTTTTGACAACCGGACCTGCACGGGGCGATGGAGAGAGAAGATTCAGGAACGATCAATTTGTGAAAGTACACTTTCTGGCAATTTCACCACGTGTACAGTTAACGGCCTAGGTTGTGGATAAAAACATAAAAAAAACAAACAAAAACTAAATTTCGTCAACTCAATGTACTGATATAGACAAGTTTGTAACTTTCACACCACTCCGAAGCAGATAAAATTGATTACAAATAGACGGTCAACTTCTTGGTGATCTGTCAATAATTTCATTACTGTATCAGCTATGGATTTTGGAATTGTTTGTACGATGTGACGTTTAAAACGGTTCTCCCGAACGAAATGATGTACTTAACTGGATTTTGATCTGTAGAAGTCCAATTATCAGTAAGTATTGTGCAGCCATTGAACGCAATTGATAACTATTATCAATTATTGAATGCATATATGAATATGTAAAATATTGATTTTAATTTTTAATCATAATTTTGAAATTAAAATTTGAGTAAAAATAACGTTTTTCATGATGTAGTTGTAACTTAGACACGTTAATGCCCATATCAAGAAGAGAATCTTTTTGAAACATATATGTGGCTCTAAAAAGAGCCTTTTAATAATATTTTCTTGTGGGCTGTAGCTATTGGCCTTTGACATCATTCAGCAAAGTCTTCAACTCTTCTACATCTGTCGCTTTCTGGTGAGCGTACTGGTAGTAAACTTCTCGGAGACCATCAATAACGGCTATTCTCAGTCTGAGGGTGTACCGGAATGTTATACGCTCTTTTCTGCTGCTGCTAGCTTGTAGTTTAATTGTACTATCTGCTCACATGTCCGTCTAAAACGACGTTCTGACGTAGCAAGAAGCGCTTCCAACACAGTTGTTTTCATCTCAAAAAGGATATTCAGTTTCTCTCGAGAATTAAGTCACTAATGATACAATACCGCAAAATGTTCATCTTTTATACGTTCGGAAGGATGCGGATTAAATTAAGACATTAAGAGGATGAAACTATCGTGTTCACCCGAAAATTCTTATCTTCTTAGATCTACCCACCGCGATTGCTTCATACCTCAGATCTACCGACCCCACAAGGGATTCATGCATAGTACTGATAATCCGCTCTTCGGTTTAAAAAAAAACAACATAGGTATGGCTTTGTCTGCGTGCTTTATCGGCCTCATCAACAATTAGACAATGTTTTGATAGTAATTAACTCAATTGAGCTGTACTTGTAAAATTCTAGATACGGTTGTACACGAGTTTAGTTCTAAAGACGTTATTTTCTAAATATTTAGCTATCTGTTAAGAACTGAATATTTTCTTTGTTGACAAAATAAGTAAATACATTCATATTTCCATTTTTGCCAGTTAGACGAAGTACTCCTGAATTAATTAAACACTATTGAAAACTGACTAGTTTGATCTAGTAAACTGTCGACTTTTATCTACCAGTAAACGAAAATGCTTAATTTTAACTTGCCCTTTTCTTAGTCGCTAATCCAAATAAAACAGGAATTATGTTGTTTTCAAAAGTCGATCTTCCAACTATAAATTTCAGTCTGAACGGAAAAGGCATTCCACTTAGACGTAGCCTACGGTGTTGGTGTCATTTTTGGTAACGTCGAAATCGAAATTTGACTTCTTCTTTTTTTTGTATTGCGATCTATAATTGTTACATGTAAAAAGAAGTTTAATTTTTACATAAAATAACACACACGACATGTTTTATTATTTAATTATCCGATTCAATATTATTTTTTTGTACGTTTTGGTCAATTGAAATGATCAGATTACATCTTGATATGGTAAATAGTTTGGCATCAACCATTTAAAAATGATTTGAAGAAAATTTTATCCTATGAGAAAAATGTTAGGAATTATGAAAAAAAATTTCGTGATGCGCAAAAAAAGTAAAATACCCTCACTAAAACAGAAAGCAAACAAACCTACAAGCAAAAGTCAGTAGTACCCTCCCTCCGAAAATCATATTGTGAAAGCGTATAAAGTGAATCTTTCCTATTTGGTTTTATATCTCTGATGTAGATGAATGTTGATATTTCCGAATACATGTACTCGTTTCGGAATTTTACAAGGTATGTTGCTAAATATAAAGCATTACACAACATATCGAGAAAACTAAACCTTGGCAAATCTCCCTATTTGAGAGCGAAATCTCCCGTTTTTATTATACGACAAAAAAAATTTGCGGTCGTATAATGTTATGGCGCAGCCGTGGTCCGCGTCGTCGTCGTCGTCGTCGTCTTGGGACACTTCGTTTCTGTGCGATAACTTTAGTTGTGGTTGACGAATTGTTCGTAAATAATCATATGATTTTACCAACAACAAGATTCCTATTTAATTTGGACTTTGTTGCCCCTGCCGCTTTAGAAAAAGGGGCCAAAAAGGGTAAAAATACGTATTTTATTAAAACCCATGTAGATTGGTTTCTTTTTCGATTTTAAATATTCTATTTTTAATGTGTTCTTTATTTAATTCGACTATGTACAGCAGATTTTATGTGTTTTTGACCGTTTTCAAGTTATAGGGGGTCAAAGTTGGGCAACGCCTAAAATCATTTTCATAGCAGAAAGTTACTTTGGAAACATCAAAAATGCGCTTTGTGACATTTTTGTTAGACACGGTTTTACATACATATATATAACCCATTTGTTAAGCCAAAGAAAAAATGAAATGATAAAACCATAGAGGAGGATGAATATATTTTTAAGTATATGAAGAAATCGACTCAACACCATTTGCCTTTCTGAACAATTCGTTCGAATTTCGCGAAATAAATAGAATATACAAATTTTAGATGTTGTGACATTTTGGTTAGACAAACAAAATGCTGCGCTTAGATACATGTTCAGCCAACTACCATTATTTTTAGAACATACTATCTGCAGCATATATACATGTAAAATTTAAAATTTCATAGTCATTAGTTCAGTCAAAGCTAACGAACAAAGCTTTTGATAAAGACTGGGTAGCACGCAAAGTGTAGAAAAAGTGGGAAAAAGACTACGTGACATCACAACATACGTGCGTATTAATCTACTATTAGACAATAAAACTCATTATTTTTAGAATAAACATGATATATTCTGAATATTTATACAGTCCTTTAAGCGTGAATATACTTTGGTAAAAATACTATTCGTTGCTATATTTTACAACCGTAAGCAAGAAAATAGCCAATGGCCAACGTCGAAAAAAATAAGTTTTGTGACATAATTGAAAGACGGACAAAAAGGCTTTTAACAAAATTGAACTGATTGAACATTTTATGTATATATATTTTAATTGGGGTTATGTAATAAATTGTCAATATAGTTAACAAAAGTCCCGATTAAAAAAGCTGTTCGCATAACTAAAAAAAATGCTAACATTTTGTCTTCAAAAAAGTTTCTTTCTATTTTTACAATGTCCACATCAAAGGGGAGACATTTGTGATATTGTAATACGCTTTGATCTTACCATTACGTCATGAAAAATATGACATCGTCTGCAGCACAAACTGCTCTTTCCAAAAAAAAGTTTGTTTTATCAAAATACGCCAAGAAACAACTTAGATATATTTGTGAAATGGGAAGCAGGCATGTCTTAATGTTACCAGTCCACATATGAAACTGGACGTTCTTGTGATCGAATAATGCTTTCCCTCCACAATTAACGGCATCTTTCAAAGATTTATGATTGTAATCCTAAAACAACAACCATTTTCGATCATTTTAATATCTGTATTGCCTTTGATAACTCCACATTCTAATAGCAATATTTCGGTTTTCGTAACCAGCCCCGGTCCAATCGAATGTGACACCAACAACGTACGCAACGTCGTAACAAAACTTATAAACATTTGGGTGTTACTTTTAGTGACGACGCAAAATGGAACGATCACATAGAAAATCTAGCTACCTCGATTAGAAAGCACCTTAGTATTCTTCAAAAATTAAAATTTAAACTTTCTCGAAATCACTTAGAATACTATTCACAGAATATGCCTCAGAAGTCTGGGATAATTGTGGGATAGTAAACACCAAAAAGCTAGAAACTTTACAACTCGAAGCTGCTAGAATAATAACTGGCTTACCGATATTCACCAAATCGGAGCAATTATATCGAGAAATTGAATGGGAAAAACTATTAGATGGAAGAAAACGTAAAAAATTAAATTTATTTCATAAAATATATAATAAAATGGCTCCGGATTATTTACAAGATATAATGCCACCGCAGATTCAATCTACTACAGTATATGCGCTTCGGAATGGTGAAGATATCATTGTTCCCTTTTGTAGATTGTCGGTGATTCGTAAATCCTTTTTTCCATCAACAATAGTTGAATGGCATAAACTAGATTGAACATTAAGGGAGATTCAGGCATCCAAACAATTTAAATCGTGTTTACTGAACATCAGTGATAAATTAACTGTTCCCAATCATTTTTGTTACGGCCCAAGAAATTTAAATATATTGATAACTCGTAATTCTTCATCCTTTTTAAACTTTGATTTGTATAGAGTCTATATTATACATCTATAAGTCCATCGTGTCATTGTGGTCATACGTACGAGACTGCTCATCATTACTTTTTTTTATATGTCCTCTTTATAGCAATGCAAGAACCAAACTAATGAGCGACCTACAGTGGGTTCTTGAATTCTGCAATATAGACCTACATCTACTTGTTGGTCTTGCAGAAAATCTATCAGGAAAACAATATCAGGTTGCGTTGGACTGTGTACATTCCTTCGTTAAATGCACGAAAAGATTCCTTATTGCTTGAGCTGAATTAGTTCACATCACATCACATCTCACCACATCACCTAATGTTATATTTTTACTGTCTTTTCTTAACTTTGTAAAACATAAATAACACTACTGAATTTGTATGTCTATACTTTATTGTAATTATTATTATTTCAGGAGAAGACTTCATAAGTATGTTATTTTACTTATGTCTGAACTATTTTGTTTAATATGGGGTAGGCATTGCCTAAATCAGCGAGCACTGTGAGCTTTACCATACATGTACCGTCTGTGCGAGATTCGTAAAAATAATGATGGACATTACAAAGCGGGGGGGTCGACCCGGATGAAAATTTTGTTGCTTCGCAAGTGCAATATTTTTATTTATATTTAACAAGCAAGCAAGATCAATATTTCTATTTGAAAATCTGTCTTGTTAATTAATGGGGGAGTTTTTTTTAATAAATGAATAACTTGAACAATTTTCCCCCAAATTCCAACCCCATACCTCACTTTCCCTTCGCTCTCAAAATAACTTTTTAACACTTCGCAGTACTTAACATTATTTATCCTTAAGGGCATCTCTAGCAACATTCAGTTTTGGCCTGTCAGATCAATCTGTACAGATACCGGAAATATTGATTGATTGATTGTTGGGGTTTAACGTCCGAGCAGCAATATTTCAGCTATATTCAGACGATGAACATGAAACGGATAAAATGAACATGAAATGATGATGAAATGAAAAACGGGATGGGACACAAGGACAGTAGGGTCGACAAATTATGATTGCCACTAGAAAAAGGGAGGAATGGGTAAGGTCGGGCAATTTAGCCTCCTGTGGCGGAGCGCAAAGGTTCCAACTCCTATCGAATACCACAGCAGGGTTCTTTAACGTGCGAGGAACGTGGCATCTTTCCCAACACGGTGCACCACTATGGTTTGCGGTCAGGTTTTCCGTATTATAGCCTGACAACCCCAGCATGTAACATGCCGGGGGTACCCCATTCCACCACCTGGGGCACACATCCCAGTTGCTCTGTGGGCAGAGCGCCTAGCCCCCGGCCAGGTTTCTGAGCACTATTTAGTCGCCTTTTACGACAAGCTTAGCGCTTCTGCAGGCCTATTCTTTTGACACCCGGACCTGCGCGGGGCACCGGAAATACTACAGTTCTCCACTGATGATGGGAAAATTTTAAACGTATCATGTGACGTAAACAAAACTCAGACGACAGCTGCAAATTCCCAACCAGAAAATGATTGCCTTTCCTATCTTAGAAATGCTATGCTTCCATTTTGATATTATAATCTGAGTTATGTTTTTTTTTCCGATGCGGGTTAGGTTCTTGGCAACAGCAGCAGTAGAACAGCGTACATCCCCGTGTTTCCCGAAGTTTTTATAAACATAACATTCACTATAAACTAGTGACCAAACTTTACGACAAACGTGATGACTTTTCATTCAGAATTGTCAACTTTCCTTTCATCTGTGGCAACATCCCTTCAGCACCTGCGTATGGAGTATTCATATCACAACTCATACGTTATGCCAGCGCTTGCCGAAACCACGCAGACTTTTTGTATCGGACTAGAGCTCTAACAAGTGGGCTTCTGGAACAGAGTTATGTTGCTACAAGATTGAAGTCACCACTACAGAAGTTCTATGGTCGTCATCATAAACTCGTGGATCGTTGTTGTGTATCCATCCTCACCATGAAAACTGATTTATTCAACGGGTATTCTAGCGGTAAAGGGTTATAACCCTATTATTAATTCCAAACTCGTATTTTTGCCAAATTATCGACCCATTTTTGAAAAGGAATATTAAGAAAAAAAAAACTGTTTCGATTGTGTAGATCAAGCGCATAACATGGCCGTCGATTCTTACACCAAAGTTATCTACATACTAGTATATCATAAACTATAAGAAACACTGGATAATAAATGCAATCATCCTTCTTTAGCTTGAAGAAAATTACGATGTAGAATTATTGCTTTTGAAAAGCTAAAGATCACGATTTTTGTGGATTTTAGTTATGACTAGAAAACTATAATAGATATTAGTCTCCGTTGGATCAGAGATGGAGGGTGATATTACCTTTGAAAGGCGAAAATAACGTGTTATGGATTTTTTTCTTCTGTCGTTACTACCCAACATCAGGCCCCAGCACAACAAAACGTGAAAAATTATTGAAGTTTGAGAAAATTCCTAACTGTTTGAGACGTCATCAATTTCAAAGACTTTGGTTTGAGTTTCCATGGAAGTTTAGAATATTCTAAGACTAAAGCAACTCGGGTCTTTTTGAAAAAAAATATCAATATTCCAAATTTTAGAGAAAGTTTTTTTTTACTTTTTTACTCATCCATTGAAAAAAAATGTTTCTACATTTTCACCATTTACTAACATGGCAGATTTTTAAAACAAAACATTGACTTAGATTGCTGCTGAAGTATGAATAAAAAATTACGCTTGCACGACGCTATAATCTTGGTTCCCTTGATTACTCTATCAATAAACGGATCTTAATTTTAATAGGGTGGATAAAATGCCTCAGTCAAAGCTGCGCTCACAAGTAATTCGCATTCTAATTTAACTATCCAATTTGTACTGTAAACGTCGTTAACGTTCACACGTATTTTAAATTTGTATCAAATTCAGTGGACATTAAATACGTTCACACGAGTTAAAACGTTAAAATCGCACTGATAAATCGCGCAAAGGTTTATTTTTAAAGAATTAACTTTCACATGACATTTGAATGAGAGTCGAAACCGTATCCGGATGCGACTTTCAACAATTCATTGACTAATTGGTAAAATTAAATATTTTTATTTTGGGGACAGAACGACTTTTCACAGCCTTTCTGACAAAATTATTTTGTACGATTTTGCGGTGTGTCACCTCATGATTGGATAAAATCATTCGTCCAAATAAGAAAAGCAGCAATATGCATATGACCATGATAGGTAATCCAGCCACTAATGATAACAATAGTTGCAGAATGGCGTTGACATTAATATTCTGTCAATGAAACGACGCACGCAAAGTGTGCACTTTCGAACAATTTAACCTGGACGCCAAGACAAAAATGCTGAATGACTTCCAAAATAACTTCGAAGAAATATAGTTTGATACAAAGATTAATTTATTTCCCCATAATATTAATAAGCAAAATCGTACAAAAATATTATAAAGCCCCCGTAACCGTCTACGACAGTCAGTAGATCTGCTGGAGAGATTTGGCCAACACCTCACCCTCCAACAAAATCTGTCTAAACAATCATAGATGGTCACCTGGGAGCTTATAGTAGTCCATACTTTACACCAGGAGACTGGCATTAACACTTGCATCACACAATAACAATATTACTACCTGTCGCAATTAAAAATAAGAATTCTAAGCATTGGGGAGATTTTAAGTTAACAAAAATGAACGAAACCACTCACCACCTAACTTCGTGCAAGTATACTATTGGTCAAGCTATGTAAATGTCAATAAATCATTTAAACAAAATGGATAAATTCATGGAGAATGTATTTGGTTTGTTTATACAGTGAATGCACTATTTTCGATGTTATAAGAGATAATTAACCAATCTACTTTATGCTGTAGGACAATAATGCCCATTAGCTTAAAAATATGATAATCAGGGAACCAAGATTCTAGCGAAAATCAAAAGAATATAATCCTGGGGCAATGACAAGATATGGAAAACAGACAATTACAACAAAGAACATAAAATAACTTAAATAGTACATACAAAGTAACAAAAATGAGAAACTTAGACTCCACTAAAAACTGGAAGCATGGACCAGGAGCACCAGTAGGGTAAGCTTCTCTGCTTTTCTAGAAACACCCACCAAGTTGCTCATAATAAAGTCAAGTCGGGAGTAGACAAAAGAGGAAAGGAAAACTATGACACGTTGAACAAATCAATTCATGATACAGATGAATACACCACAACAATTCATGAGTTCATGATGACGACCATAAAACTTCTGTAGTGATGACTTCAATCTAGTAGCACCACAAACTCATACAGGAAATATCTATTTACAACTGAAGAAGATGGGGGAAAAAAAAAAAAACAAACAAACAAACAAACAAAAGCACAGAACAAATTTAGACATACAAAAAAGGTGTATCTCTTTAAAGCATCTGACCTTTAGCCCTTAAAAAAATAATCACATTTCTAAGGCATTGGAGTCTATGAATATGAATCTAACAGACCACATATGTTAACAAAAGCAAGTATAACATAAGAGTAATTAAAAAAAATATCTACCAATAGTTTGCCAAAAGGACCCTATGTACAGGTAAGTTAACGTGTTTATGCCAATAATGATTGACATAATTTACACCACTATATACTAAGTACTTCCCAAATCTAAACAGCTTAACTATAACAGTTCATTTAAACAGCTGTTTGAAATTCCTTTAAATATGTTCTGTGCCTGCATGGAGTAATGACTGAAGGAAACACCATATTAATTTAAAAAAAAATAAAAGAAACAGAATATAATTTTTTTTTTATTTCGTACACAGGGTACATTGTCCTCCTCAGAAAGTTGTGTGAGGTCTGTTTGTTGTGAATCTTGGACGATTCAATCTCCTGTGAATTCTGTGTGTCAATGGGAACCTGATCTTTGAGTTCTGAAATTACAGAATAATCACCTCTAATATGCAATTAAATATTAAAACATACCCAGAACTAAAGTAAGCAAGCTCATTAAAATATAGTCCCTGCTTCTGTCTTTACACCAAACATGTAAAACTAGAAAATTGATTACATCTCATACCCTCCTTTTCAAGTTTTCATATGATACCTAATCTTCTAATTAACTTTAAGCAAAAAAAAATATTAGCAGTATAAGGAATTAAGAAGAGTTTTATAGAAAGACAGATGGGTTCCATTCTTTGTTTTAAAATGAAGGCATCACTGCACACAACTTGACAAAACTGCAAAGGAGAACCATACACAGTTGTGGCATGTATGGATACACCATTTAAGCAATGATACAGCTTAGAATTTCGATTCAAATTAAATATTTGACAAAGGATAAGAATTGAACCAGATTCAAATTGGCCTCTTTTGGCCCCTTATACATTTACAACCTCAAAAACCTAAATCAGTCTTCCTTTGAAAGTGTGGCACTTCATAGTGCAATTTTACAGAAATCCATTCTCTAGTAATCAAGTTATTGTTAGTATATCCTGAAAATGCTTGTTTCTCACTTCTTTTTGGTCCCTAATTCCTAAGCAGTTTTAAGTCACCAACCCCAAAACAATGCTGGTCTTCCTCTTGTGCAACAATTTTAAAGAGATCTACTCACTTATAGTCAAAAATAGATGTACCTGTCCAGACATAATGAAAATACTTGTTTATGGTCTCTTATTCCAAAATACATGTAGTTCCAAGCGCTCCAAACTACCTTAGTGGTATAGCATCTTAAGGTATATCATTTCATAAAGATCTATACACTTATACTCAAGCAACTGTCTGGAAAGCAAATTGTAGATGCCAAAGAAGACAATAGCATGACACCTTTGTTCCACATTTTTTGTGGTTGTGTGAAAAATAGGAAAACTGTATGCAATGCACAGTAAACTGAATTGGACCAAAATCTATAAAATAAGATGTGTACTTGAGATTTTGAGAAAAGTTTCATTGAATCCCATTCAGTGGTGTATATGAGGAGTAAAGAATTAGACATAGGTACTCCTGTTTTTTTCCATATTCATAAATGATAAAGTCCATGTTTTTCTAATATGAAACCCCCGAATTGAAATGGAAGTATATAATGGGAATGTTATTAACATTCTGTGAAGTATCATTAAATTTTATTTCATGAGAGATGGGTACTCCTCTGTGTAATGGAAGGAAGGACAGACATCCATATCAATATATACCCCTCATTTGGAGTGTAAATAAAGTTCTATAACCAATAGTTCAGACCCACTGATGGTATGTAACATCCATAATTCACTTCACACTGAGATATTCTGCAGGGAAGGCGACTGGTAGTTTTAATGTGGCACATTACTTCTAGCTCCATCTGACATTAAAATCAGTGGGCTAAGGGAATGTGCTACTGCCTGAAAACCTTAACAATCCTAGATGAGTCTAGATGTATAGTTCAGCAATGGTAAATATGTTAACATTTCAATTTCTCACGGCATGTATATATCTGATAAATGAGTAGACAAAGCTGGCCTCAAATAAAAGCAATGTTTATCAAATTAAAATTTAACACCGAAGATATTCACCAGCCTTCAGTTGTCAGACATGACTGACCCTGAATTATATATTATCTATCAAAATTTGCAGTATCACAAATTTCAAAATCGCTACATTACTTGTATTGCACATGGTAGAATCTCTTTGATTTGGCTTCCTATTATGGTAGTTTTGAGGCCTTCTTGTCTACAATCATTTTTGGGTTTAGATGTTTAATGTATTTGATTTGAATGCTGCAGATGAGAGGTTACCTATAGGGAGGCGACTGGTTGTATTAATGTGGCACATTTCTTCTAGCATCATCTGATATTTAGAACAGTAGGCAAAGGGAATGTGCACATGATTTCAATCATGGAGAGAACTAAGGTTAATAATGGAAAAATACATGAAATTGTATTATCTTCACAGAACTAATTTCTTTGAAAACCCTACTAATTCTTCTTATATGGTTTTGTAACGTGAGGTTTTATATTTGATTCTATTATGAGTGTATTTCTTCTATTCTTAAAAATAGGGGTATAAATGGAATGTCATGTGATCTCGTAATGTAAGGCTGAAATATGTTAAAAATGATTGTTTTTTTAGTGAGGCCATTTTGAACATTTGAATCTTGACCTGTACTTTACGGTACTTAACTGTAGAAAGTTTTTTTTTTTTTAAATCATTGATGCATTCTTAAGTTATCACCTGGAAACTACAGGGATGTACAGACGAGTGGACTCACTTTTCAAGAGGTATCACATAATAACTTGCCACTTCAGTCAGTGGTGTATAAAAAACCTTTTCATTTACCCAACCAAGAATTCAGAATGCTACAAATGAGGCACAGTGCAGACACAGGAAAATATCATTTAAACGAACTCATTCAAGACAGCAATTAAATTAATGATTTTGCTACTATATTCAGAATGCTGAATAGAAAAAAAAATTAAAACTGTGTTAACAATTAAATATATAAATTTCAGGGTTTTTATATTAACCAGTTGGATTAACACCCATCATTCACTCAACACACTGACACTTTCAAAATAAATGCAGAAAAGGGAAGAAAATCATGTCTAATAGATAATATTCTGAATATAACAAAAAAAAAAATTCACCACAAAATGTTAACCAAATTGAATCTATAAAAACTGAATTTTTTCAAGTCTGCATTTGGTACATTTTAGAGAATAATGTCAGCTATTCAAACCTAAAAGACTGTCTTAACACCACATAGTTGTCCTGTGGTAATAAGTTGAATATTATCTTAAAATGTATGGTTGATTTCTACCAGGACAGTTATTTAACTACTCTGGAGCCTGTCTGAATGTGATTGAACTGAAATTCAAATAACTTGGGAGTACACATAATGCCAAATACATATGTTGTAAATGTTACATCCATAATTCACTTCACACTGAAATTTTTTTCCAGGGAAGGCGACTGGTTGTATTGTTTTAGCACATTACTTCTAGCTCCATCTGATATTCAGAACAGTGGGCTAAGGGAATGTGCATACAGTTGAAGACTTTTAATGAACTGTCTCCTACCACGCCACAGAAAAAGCAGTTTCTTCTTAAATCAGACTGAGAATTATAACCTCTTAAATGTATACATTTGGCTTCACTAAGTGTGTATATCTTTTTTCATCATTAAACATCGTAAACACAAATTAAGTACATACATGGAATTGTTTCACATTGTTTCTTCTGCATTTGGAGGAAGCAATTTCTTCAACTTTAATAATCTGAATTGTTGAAGCTCTGGCTCTATGTCTGGCACCCATGTCACGATCTGAATTATAAAATACACATACGACATACAACTAAAGACAACTTATAATAAGCAATCAAATATTTTCATGCATGAGTTTTTTTAGTTAAGTTTTTTTTTTTCAAATCATATAAAATGCTGCCAAGTACCATATTTACAAGCATTGTTCTGATTATCTCTTTATTTATATCAGTTTCCTGTTCAATCAATATAATTCTCTGTTCAGGTTTCATCACTTCAAAATCTTTTTTAATCCAATGCAAAGCTGTCTTTACATGTATCTTTACACCTCCATGTTCTTTTAGATAAAAATTCTAAATATTTAAATCAATGTTATGAAATGAAAACAAGGCTGCCTTCATAATTGCAAGTCTACAATAATATGAATATATTTTTGGAAATTTAATCAAGACAACAGATAATTTATAGGATTCTAATAACCATAGGACAGACAAAGCATTTTTTATTCATCTTATGAGATAATAGTATTTTCAGCAGATTATTCAAAAATTGTGAATTTGAATGTTCAGCCAAATGAACTCAGTATATATGCATCTTGAAAACCAAGTAACAAGTGATTGGCGAGCGATGACCTACAGCATTGGGTTACTGCTCCAGCAGCAGTCAGATCCCTGTACTCTCTGTACATGTTATGGTTACCACTTCTAGAAACATATCTCAGCCAGATTCCAATATTCTTTACTTTTACAGGTTTCTTTTCATAAACCTACAAAAAGAACACTCAGCATTCAAACAAGGTTTTGTTTTCTACACCAGTTTAATGATATACATTTGTTATGAAGAATTTGCTATTGTACTGGAATAGAAAATTCAATATATAGTAGTCATTCAAATGACATAAATATACAATAAACATTTATCACTGCAGAAGACCTCTGGAGAACAATCAATACAACTGCAGATATTAAAATTAAGTTTTAAGCAGGTTTTGGAGGTTTCAACCATATGGACATGGACTTCTACTTCTCTCTTTAATTTTTTTAACTGAATTTTCATTTTAATTTTTTTGGAAAACATGGAAGTACAGTTCTGGTTAATAACATTTGAATTTGTATAGGTAGGGTTAAAGCTTCAAATTATTTTTACCCATTAATTTATTTTAAACCCCCCCCAAAGAAAAATAGGCAAACTACTATAGGATTTCCATTTCCTGACCCCAATGGCAGGTAGTAAAACAATGATTTAAGAAGTCATTATGCTTCAACTTCACTTACTCTGTGGAAAGCAGAAAAATCCTAATTTTTTAAATGATTTGCCTGTGGTGAGAAGAGACATCAAAGTGTGAAGATTTTTATCTGGAGCTTTCAAGTGGAAACCAAAGATTTAAAAACTCCTAAAATGCTAAACTGACTGACCAAAAGAAATACATAAATTACCTGCTGACACAACAAAATTTCTCCACTCATCTTCTTCATCTTCTTCAGTTGAGATACAAAGTACCAAAACCTGGATTTGGCAGTACATTTATCTGGGGCAAAGATTCTCATCTGGTACAGGGGTGGAGTTCTGTTTTTGTCACTCGGCAGAGATCTGCCAACGACCTTGTACTCCTTCAACTATATAACAGAAAAACATTCATGAGTTAATTTTTTTGTCTTTTCTGATGTACAAGTTGGTGTCTCATAGAGACCAAGAGAATCTATAGGTGATAAGTTGTGGAGAGAATGCAAAATAATAAAACAGTCTACAATAATTATTTTAAAAAATGCTTCACAGGGCAAAGCCTGTCTACAGAGGTCAAACCCTCCAAATTTAAGGTAAGTATCAACACACCATTTTGGCTTAATACAGTTTTGAATTTTGTATCTCATTAAATAATTGACCAAGGATAAGAATTTGACCAGAATCCAAGTGGGCCCTTTTTGATAAATGATTCCAGTAACAACCCCTAAAATCTATCCCAGCTTCCTTTTTTGGTATAGCAATTCAAAATATATCTATTCACATTTACTAAGTAATTGTACATATATCATCAGTGTTCTAGGATTTTTTTACTGTTAGGTTTCCACAGGTAAACTGTAAATGAAAATAATTTTATACAAGTAAATTCTGCTTTCCAAAATTAACAAATCTTTTTGAAATTATAGTTTTCTAGTTGCCAAAGGGAAAGTAAAGCATAAACAACCATCTCACACCAAAAATGCACTTGCCCCAGGTGATTGCAAAGTGGAATTCTAGAACACCATTCAACAAAATGCATGTTTATGGCCCATAAATTCCTATAAACTGTGAAGACACAACCCTAAAAGTTAACTCTGGCCTTCCTTCTGAGGTATTGTAGAATTTTACAGAAATCTATACATTCAAACTCAAATCATTGACCGGAAATGAAATGTCTACAGAGGATGATGACAGTATGATACTATTACGCTTTTTATCAGGTCTATAAAAAATTATTAATATCCGGTTTGTACATGTAAAATCAGGAGCTTAAAACATCATGGCAGCTTAATTCTCTTATACTTGGTAAATACAATTGAGAACCAAACGTGTCAAGAAACATAATAAAATACAAATAAAATCTTAGCTTTCCAAAGAGTTATCAAGGGAACCAAGGTTATAACGGTAAAAGACAGAGACCAGACATACGCAACAAAGAACATAAAGTAACTAAAGTCATACAAATCATCCAAGATAGGGATAGTCAAAACATGGCACCCAACTGTTTATGAAAATGATGTGCTCAGCTTACTGTTATGGGACAATTCACCCTAAAGACATTTAGAGCCACGACAACCCACAATTCCTTACCAAAGCCACACATTTAAGCCAATAATAGGAGAATTTGTAGTGTAAGGAAAGTAAAAACAGTTTTTCATTACAAATTTTACCATTCTGGAAGTTAATAATAACAGGTCTGACAAAAATAAAGGACTTAAGAGTTAAGTGGTTCTTCGGGGGTGTTTAAGGTTTCCCCTTCTTCTTATTATTATAATTATATTATGCATTTTACTAAAAATTCTTATTTCAAAGAAATATGGATTTCCACCTTGGTTGACTACCACTCATGTGCCGTCATTATATATACAGTGTCAGTGTGAAAACAAATACTGCCTTACTGCCAATACTGGTAAAAAGATGTGCTAACCCAGCTGACTGCTCCAAATCATTTAGTTCAACGAAAACTATAACCAAATAAAAAATAACACAAGTTCTTTAACCACATATTCCATGACTAGAAGACAGTCACCAATATCTATTTTTAAGTAGTTCAGCTGTAAACTCCTCACGTTGTGGGGAAATGTACTCCCCCCTTTTTTCATAAATCTGCTTTCTGAGTAAAATTCCGACTTTAAATGGCCTCAACAAATATAGTCAACCAGAATGAGGATAGCATAAGTTATAATGTCAACCGAAACAGCTATATATGTTTATTTAAAATGAAATTAAAGGGAAATATACCTCGCCTAACACTTTCATGGCGAATACACGAGGAAAAAGACAACTCACGTGGTTTACCTGAATTACGATATTTTACGAAAAAGAATTAAAATATTAATTCTATTATATATTTAATTATTTATATTAAAATTAATGTTGAATAAAGTCAGATAAATGAAAAAAAAATTATATAGAATATTAAAACAATTTCCGGAAATGTGCGATTTACAAACAAATATGGCGACTTCTGGATGACGAAACGTGGCTGAGTAAAATGCAATACCTTTTCATATATAAGAGGTAAAACTGTGTCATTGCATCACAGTAACTACATCAAACACACTGAGAAACATTAATTTGGATTTTAAATTTCTGTATATTTGCGGAAATATGTCATTCATTCTTAGAAAATGGGTAGGAATATGTGTATACACTCACAATTACAGTGCACTCAGATTCCCCAACTCGTGTCGGGATTTTAATATTCAGTGTTTGTTTTCTATTGAAAAATATTCAGTCGGTAGTTTGTAAACGGCATGAACGTTCATAATATTACACTCTGTTATTTTATTTCTTTTTTAATTTTAATGATACACACAACTAAGTCAATTTTGCATAAGTGAAAAAATATTAAGAGGGTGTCCATGCCAAAACCAGACATTAGATGGCACATGACAAATTATTATTTTTAAAAAAAAATCACCCTTTTCACGTCACATAGGTGTCCTTTTATAAAGTTAAATGTTGGTTTTATTAACTGCAATGATAAAGGAGAAATAAATTTCACAGAATGCATTGTAATTCTTTGGAAAAAGGGAGATAACTTTTCATTTGAGCAAAATTTGGTTGCTATGTTAGGGAACTTAAATCATTTTCGGAGCCATCCATTTTCGATTCAAAATGAAATTTTTGACATACATGTGTATACATTACATTGGAACACAAAATTCAGTGGGATAAAATTTACCCAGTCTATTTTTTTCATGGGCAGTCTCTTAATAGTTCTAACTGAGAAACCTGACTTGTGAGACTTGTAACACTTCTGATGAAACATAATGACATTTATTTTCCTCACTGGGCTGAGAAAGTAATATTTGAGTGGAAATCAAAAGAATAAATTTCAAGTTAAGAATTAATATTAGACAGGATAAATATACACACACAACAAAGAACATAAAATAACCAAAATAACATGTACAAAGAAACAAAAGTAAATGAGCAACCAAGATTTCACTAAAACTGAGAGTATGGACCAGTTGTATCAGTAGGGTAGGCTTCCTCTGCTTTTCTAGAAACACCCACTGACTTGCTGAAGAAATGTCAGTCTAGGCTAGACTAAAGAGAAATACAATATATCATTGATAGGAGTCAGGTGCTACCTGAAACGCTTCTTTAGAAATGAAAATTTCAGGAACTCTTTGAATTTAATGGTATTCATGTTTATAAAAAACTTGTAAATTTCATTTTGACCCATATACTTTGTTCTTGTGAAACTGACTAATCATGGACATATTAATTTTAGGATGCGAACTATATCATTTTATAAAACCAAGATCTTGTGATTACATTACCTTACCAGTATTTGGGATGGATGAGGAAGCATTACGAGGACTGAATCCATTGTCAGATCCACAGTTACAAAGGAGGGTAAGAAATTTAATACTTCATAATGTATAATGTATATACTTAATGTATACATGGTATATGTTGTAGTTAGTTTCTACTGATAACACTTCTCTGATAAAATTTGCTCTATGGTAGCTGTGATTCAGGACAATATTTTTAGCAACATGGAATGGTACTGAGTTGAATTGATAGGGTTGCAAAGGCATTATGTCAAATACCCCCCCCCCCCCCCCCCTTTTGTGTTCTGTTTACTTGTTTCTTGTTTTTTTTTTCTTTTCTTTTTTGGGGAATAAAGATGTTTTCTTTTGTTATTTTGTAAATAAACAATAGAAATTCAATTGCAAGTTATCTATTAACTGCCTCACTCAGTGGTCTCAGAGTGGTGTACTGACTTCCAGTGCTGGACAAGAGGTCATGGGTTTGATTGCTGGCTGAGTCACATCAAAGACTTTCTAATTGGTAGTCACTTCACCAAGTACACAGTATTTAAAGGGATGAAGTAATAACTGGTTGGCTCAGTCAGAATGATGGGTCTGAGTGGGGTGGCATGCCTACCAGCTGGCTGTTGCCTTTGTGATGTACATTGTACATGTAGTACAATAAAAATCTAGTTTAGCATGTTGTACTAGTACAAAGCAGGGTCTTTTTGATAGGAGAATTGTTCTCATTCTAAAGTACATGAAATATCTGCCATAGACTGTTGAACCATAAATCAAGCATTTATTTCATAGACTATTAATCTAATTTTGTCTATTTCAAATGTTTATCCACTATTTTTAAATTGTCTGCTGCATTTGCAGTATGAATGATTTCGTCCAAATGTCAGTGTTGGTCAGTAATGTGTCCTCGTGTTGTTTTTGGACTTTTTAGTTTATTTTGAGGGAGTGTCATTCTTTTGTTACCATAGATTTTATTAATTTTGTTGTCATGACCTTTCAGAGCTTACTTAAAAGTGTTTTTACATGTAATAAAGACCTTTTGGTGATCTCTGTAAGTATTTACTATTTTTATAGGGGTTATAAAATGTTGCATTTGTTGCATTTTACCATGTCTGCCCCTTTTCTATTAAGTTAAGAAACAACTCAAAATAATGATAAATTTACTTAACTTACAGGCCTTGCAGTATTTTGAACAGCTCAAGGCATTAACTGATGGATGGAAGTTGTGTGCTGAAGCCTTTGTAAATAGATCCTACCATGGGTAAGGTGTTATATTACTGAAAAGTATTTGCCTTAAAATGGGAAAGTTTGCAGCTTTGAATGCGAGAAAATATGCATTTATATGTAGCGATGGAGCTCAACTTCCTCTTTATTTTATATATATATTGCTGATGTCAAAATATATTGCTGATGTCAATGACCAATGGAAATAGGCATGACTTCATATAACACATAGTGTGCCTATTGGTTTGAAGTTTAAACAATCACTTCCCAACTGCATTTACATTTCCTTATTACGTCACTCTGACAGAATGATTTTGAACCATTTATGCTTCAGAGCATCTACATATATAGGAGGTCGCTGATGCTCTGTCCCTAATATGTTAGGTATTTCCCTTTTTCTGTCTCTTATTGAACATCCTATCTATTCATATTTCTTATTGTTAGGATAAAAAATATTCAAATTGTTTTTCAGTTTTCGCTGATCCTACTTAACAAGTATAAGTAACTATTAAATTGCTATTTCTATTTTTAGGAATGACCATGTAAAGTTTTTCTGTTTACAAGTGGTTGAACACTATTTGAAAGCAGGTTATAACCAGGCCAGTGCTGAAGATCATCAAAACATCAAGTCATTTATTGCAAGATGTCTGCAACAACAGGTAGTCCAAACAGTTTTAATTTTCTTTTATTTTTAGCTCACCTGGCCAAAAGGCCATGTGAGCTATTGCCATTACTATGTGTCCGTTGTTGTTGTCATCCGTTAACTTTTTCAAACATCTTCTCCTCGAAAACTTCTTGATAGAATGGAACCAAACTTTGCAGGAATATTCCTTAGGGTATTTTTAACAATCCTTGTGTGGGGAATTCTGATGTGGCAAAAACATGGCTGCCATTGCTACAAATAAACCATAGGGGTCAAATTGCAGAATTTTGGAAATATTACAAAAACAGTTGGGTTTAGTTAAAATCTTGCGGGGTAAAATTGTTCAGCATGATGAGTTGGACTTCTGCCAAAATTTTCAGAAAGATCTATTGATGAATGAATGAGTTATAGGTCCCGAAATGGATTTTTTTACCGAATTTATCATTTCCCACTTTGAATATCTTCTCTAGAACAACTGGATAGATTGAAACAAAATAAGCATAAATGCAGGGTTCTCCATGACCTCTTTTTGCATGACGATGTTCCATGTGTTACTTTCCTTGCATCATGAATTCAAAATGAGTGACGTGTTTCTTTGGTGTGTGCCATGTATTCCGATTTGTGTCATGCTGTATTTCCCAATTACTCTTGCCTATTTATCATCACCTGTCATACATCAATATGATTGACATGAGTGTTTATTGTAAAAGAATACGATGTTTCAGGTGTCAAGCTACTTGGGAAAAACAGGAAGAAGTGACTTCTCTTTAAGAGAGACACTAGGGGATGAACAGGGAGAAGTGAACGCGTACGCGCATCATTTACTAATGCTTTTTTAAATTACATGTGTTATATGTTACTTCCATGCACACAATATAAGCAAGCATTTTCTTATATTCATTTTCTTTTATTGAGTAAAATGTTACTTCTTTTTAAGCTACATATGTAAGTAACTAAATATTTTGGACAAAATGGAATCGGCCTGCTGACTGAATGATTGACTGTATGGTACATTTGTGAAATTGAATTTCTAATCTATACCTCTACCCCTTACCAAATTTGTTACAGCAAAATTAATATATGATTGAGCAAAGCAAAGCTTCTTGCATTGCATTGTCCTATCGATTTTGGTTTTTTTAGCAGCACTGGGATAGAAAATTTCAAGCAGTGACATTCTGTAGTGAATTTCATTTTGTTGTTTTTATCTGATCCCACTTAATCCATAATGATTTCTTGTTCAAAATTTCTTATTATAAGTTGATCAAGAGTATCAATAATCATGTAAAAAAAATAATACTGACAAATCAAAACTGAAACTTTATTGACACGTATTGTAGGCTGTAACGGTGGGTACAAACTCGTCTCAAGCTTAAGAAATGTTCTGTTGTAATGGTGAATGAACTGTTCTGATATGAAAGATGAAGATCGAAAAAAACCCTACGGGTTTCTACCAAATTATCAACTGAGATAAATTTAACTCGTCCAAAGAACCGGCACGACAAAATTTGCACGTTTCGTAACAAAATGTAAACAATAAAACATGAATTATCATAATTGGTAATTTCCGGGGGTTTAATGTGTCAGGGAGTGACGCCTGTGTAAAAATATCTCAGATCTATCAAATTGGCAATTATCACCATCGGCAAAATCAATAAAATTCAAATAAGCATAATGATTTCTACTGTTTTATTTAAATGAATATTATTTTTTTAAACTTTTCATTTAATAAAATATAGAAGGTATCAAGAGTTTAATTCAATTTAACAAAGATGGATGTGATTGAAGAGGAAGCAAGACAATCTTAAATTTATACACCAATGTCCATTGATGCATGAAGGAGTTATGGGTCCTGAAATGGAATTTTTTCCAGAATTTATGATAACCGATTTTGAAAATCTTTTCCTCCTAAACTACTGGATGGATTTTAACCTAACTAGGCATGAATATAGCTTACTATATCCTTATCAATCTATATTTTGGGATTCTTGGTCTGGCAAAAACCACGGCTTATGTTACTAAAAATATACCATAAGGGTCAAATTGAAGTTTGTTGGAAATAACTCGTAAACTAATGTTTTGAGCTAAATTCTAACAGGGTAAAGTTGATAAACGTGGTAAGACCAACCTATACTGAAATTTTCATAAAGATCTATTGACCAATGCCAGAGTTGTTTCCCTTGAAAAGTAAAAAATTACTGTAAAAGATTTATTTCATAATATGAAAACGATTAAATTGTTCTTGTGACAATAGTACAGGAAGGTCAGAGTCCAGCTTTAGAAAGCTAAAAAGACTTTTTTTGAACAGGTGAGTGATTCAGGCTCTCTAGAGCCTCTAGCTGTGAACATGTTTTTGTGTAAATAGAATATACTTAGAAGAAGTTAAATTTAATTCAGAATTTACATGCTTACAGCCTAGCTTTCAAAGTTAATAGTCCTCTGAAGCTTTACCTGTTAGAAATATGTACGGTTTGTCTATGATTTTTTCATTGTCAATTTTTTTAGATAATGTTTTTTTTCCTGGTGATCCATAACAATTGCTGTTACTTCATATTCTCTATTATAAATGATATAGAATTTGAAACTTATCTTCATATACCAGGGTTCAGATGATACTCAAGACCGGAGCTTCATTAGGAACAAGATAGCACAGATTGTTTCTCTTGCTTTTATCTTGGATTACCCCTGTCGATGGCCTTCCTTCCTCATGGATCTGTTACAGACACTCTCACCTAATCACCAGTCTGTAGACATCTACCTCAGAGTCTTGTTAGCAATTGACAGTGATGTTGTTGACAGAGAAATAGTTCACACACCAGAGGTATATCACTATCAAATATTAGAACAAAATATTGTTTGATAATGCCATGTAAAAATTGATATAGAGCTATGTTTGATATAAAGTGCTGTCTAATACATTTGAAACTATACATTGCTACATAATGCTTTGATATACTTGAAATAAAGTATCTGTTAACTATTGAGTATGAGGGCAATTGAAACATACTTATTACAATTATTTAGAAGTTCTAATTTGATCTAAAAGGAATTTAAAAAAAAAAAGATGTATGTATTCGGTTCCATTGATTTCTCTTTGGTAAATATTTTACATTACAATATGATTTTTTTCACAGGAATTTCAAAGGAACACTGCTATCAAGGATGCAATGAGAGAGCAAGCTGTGGGACAGCTAGCTAACACATGGTATGAAATTCTGGTAAGTACTTAATTTAAATGGTTTCAATGGTAAAATATTGATTATTTGTAATTCTATTAAGTCTGTAGATAAGTAGGATTTAAAGATGTTGAAAAAAGTTATTGATTAACTTTTACCTTGTTTTTAAATGACAGACAACCTATGAGACATCAAACCCAGAAGTTGTGTGCATGTGTTTAGATGTGATTGGTAAATACATCTCCTGGATTGACATAGATCTGATTGCCAATGACAAATTTGTAACTGTACTTCTGAAATTCATGACCATGACACTGTTGCGAGAGAGTGCTTGCGACTGTATTACAGATATCTTGAACAAAGGCATGGATCCAATTGTAAAAACGAAATTGGTGGAGTCATTTACTAATGTGTTGGAAGAAAGGGGAATATTATATCCAAATGAAGTAAGTGAATCTTGATAAACATGTTTGTGTATTCCCTTTAATTACCCTAATTAATTGAAATATTCCATGTTTACAGTAAATACTCGAGTATAAGTCGATTCGCCTATAAGTCGGACCCCCATCTTCAGCCAAATTTTTCCAGAACCTAGCGTACCCGCTATAAGTTGGACTGATATCTGACAGCTGCATCGCTAAAATTCCTTACCCCTGATAACAATGAGTATACCTGTTTGTTTTGATAATTTCAATAAATATTGAAATTAATAATTAAAGTCAGTGTTGTTTTTATAAAGTACATGTAAGTAATTAAACTCTTGTTAAGCCATGTGGATTGTTTCGATACAGCCATTTTCTCATTCATTCTGATTTTGGTACAACCAATAACCCACATTGAAATCATAAATGTAATGAACAAAAAAGAAGAAGGCAATAAGTTTATGATACTTTAACAACTCATTTGAATATATTTCAGTAAGTTAAGAAGTTTTATCTTATAGCTGAAATATTACTGCTCGGGTGTTAAACCCCAACAATCAATCAACTTAAAGAAAATGAAATTCATGAAAGGAATTGCCATAACCAACTAAAATATTCATTACTGTTGGCACAAATTATGGTACATTATTGGGTCATGTTTCTATTACACCTTTTGGTTTTTGGCTATACCCATGTACATAGGTAAAAATCAAAGCACAAAATGGAGGAGTGAGAAATACAAATAAAATCAGTATTGTGGCAAGTTGAAGACTAAACAGCAAAATTTATGGTAAATAGTCTTTTACTGCATCATATTTTAGCTGTAAAAGGTAGAAGATGAAGACAGTCTTCCTAAAACTGACGTTAACAATTTAACTTTGGGGTAAACGGCACTGGTCTGGCTGTTCAATGTTGGTGTCACGCTCATCTCAACTATTTTCAAGCTGAAAATTTTAGCTCATAGTCGAGACCTCACCTATAAATTGGAACCCTTCCCAGCAGTAAAAAATTTAGTCCAAAAAATCTTGTATGCGAATATATATGGTACTTATATAAGGATATTGTTTAGGATAAGTAATTTTTGTAATTTTGTGTCAAAAACAAGAGCATTTGATTTAGAGTTGATTAAGTAAAGAATCCCATCTTATTTTGTATTGCTTTTCATTTAAATGCACTTCTAGCAAATGCATAAGTGGCCATTACTTGTAAGCAACTATAGATCTAAGTTACATAATTTGTATTTTTTTCTTTTGTTCTTAAGGATGAAGAGGGAGACTTTCTTGCCAAGTTGTCAAAACTGGTGAATGCCATTGGTGTTAATCTTATCATCAGTTGGCAAAAGTGAGTAACTTATATTAATAATTTTGTCCTTACAGATTGCCTAGTCATTTTGTGATGATATTGAAAGTACCATTTCAAAAATATATTAAAAAAAATAATTGTGGCAAAAAAGTTTGTATTCCTTATTACTTAAGTAGACAGTTTTTTAAATTCATTATCAAATATGCAGGTTAGTCAAGTCAACAGACAAAGAGAATACAGAAATTACTCTACAGGCTTTAGAGAGTAAAGTGCCTTTGATGTTTCGTTTCCTTGGTGATGAAGATGATGATGTTTCTGGTGCTGTGGCACAGTTTTCACAGGAGTACATAGCTCTCCTAAAGCAGACTAAAATACTCAGTCAGAAACAGAGGGAAAATATGGAGGTATGTGTAGTACTTAAGGTTTTGATTTTAGGTAGGTTATATCTTTTTATTGTACTTACTGCTTATATTAAAACATCTCTGACAAGTTTGTACCAGTTCCAACAAATCCTTGCAATAGCTATAGATCTTATTCAAACAGATGTAATTTAGAATATAGACAACCAGAGTGATGACAGAACTCTGAAGACCAGTTACCCTGAAGATTCCTAAATCTTTTCTCTTCTTTGGGTATAAACATTGTTTAGTTAGCTCTGACTAACCAGTCTTACACATGTCATTGCATTTTAGATGTCAGCCATACCCTGTTCATCAGGTGGGACTGACATCAAGTACAGTGCTAGTTCACAGAGTAGTGGAGTGTTACTGCTATCTCAGTATTGTGGACTTGATGACCGCTCATATGCTGATAAAAAATCGGTGGGCAAAATGTCTGATTTAAATGTTAAAGATTTTGAATGTATGCCTGTCAGTTGTAAAGTTGGTATTCAGCAGCAAAGAGTTGAATCCTATAAGATGTGTGATTTCAAGAATGTGATGTTTTCTCAACCAGAAACGGTTGAAACTTATGTAATGGATGAACATAAAGTTTGGAATAGTATAGCAACTCAGACAAGTAATGGGGATTCCAAACTGGATGTAAATGAGGAAACTGGGACAAAAATAAGTAATAAAGTTTGGATGAATAGGTTAAAATCACTTGAGAAGAGACTCAATGACCAAGAAAGAGGTTTTAAGAGAAGGAGTATCCAGTTTGCAGACTATGTTGCCAGACTTGAAATAAGAATCAATGAAAAAGACAATGAGATTACCAATCTGAGATCTTTAGTTGGATCCCAGGAGGAGTATGAAGTGTCTCCTAGTGTTGGTGTAAGAACTGAATATGCTTTAGATGGATTTGAATACCTGTGGGACAAATGCAAGCAGAAGTTGG
Organism: Perna viridis; assembly: GCA_037379345.1. Classification (NCBI taxonomy): domain Eukaryota; kingdom Metazoa; phylum Mollusca; class Bivalvia; order Mytilida; family Mytilidae; genus Perna; species Perna viridis. The sequence goes on from CM074511.1 coordinate 11,497,410, forward strand.
ACTATACAACAATGTTACCATGGGACAACCTAAAATTGGGAGCTATAGAAAAGAGATTACATGTGAAACAAAATACTCAACAAAAAATTTGGAAGTCTATAACACAGCAGGTGGTACAAAGATACAATGGTGATCTATATTCTGAAGAAATCTACCGCAATTCTGCTGTCTATTTATAAACATTTTATGACTCAAATGTTTTATGCAAATGTACGTAGCAGTTAATGTTTTGCTAGTAATAAAAATGTCAGTGATAATTTTATTGTTACATTACATGCTTATGTTTTCATTTATCTTTAATAAAACATGAGTTGTATGGATTACTAATGTACTTTTTAAAATTATTACTGTGATTATTGTTGTAAAGTGATTAATAAAGTAGAATATTTTACCTAGAGAATATTAAAGTGAAATAGGAAAAGACTTCAAGAGTAACTGACTTAACAAAAAGCTCTCTTATTTGTTGAGAGCATGAAAACTAGACAGAAGTAGGATTATTTTCCCCACTTTGATAGGGAGACATATTATTTTTGTCTTGTATGTCTATCCGTCTGTCTTCCATCAAATTTTTGTTAGTAAAACTCTTTGAAAACTTCAGCACAAAATTTCAGGAAACTTTGTAGGTAGTTAGGACATGATATGTAGTTGTTACCAGGATTTTAATATGCACTGAATTTTGAAGTAGGGAGACATGCTTTTTGGTAGGCAAACTTAAATTTAAGTTTAATTAAAAAGATGTTCATAAAACTTGTCACCTGATTATAATTGTTATCTATATCTGAATGTTCCTGAATTATTTAAATATTAATTTAAAGTGTTTTATTTCAGCATTTTTGTCGCAATGATTACTTTGAAATGTCTTGTATATGCACATTTCATACTTTCAGAACAGGATTACATGGCTCATAAATGCAAGATATTATTAAGAAAAGCTAAGAACAAATATTTATCTTTTCTTGTACTACCATATGTTACTTGTCATGTTCTTACAGTTTTTAAATTAATAATGTGTTGTTTTAGACAATAAAAAAGAAAATCATTTGGAGTTTATTTCTTTGTACATGTTGTAATGTGTTCTAGCTAGGATATGAAATCAGAGGGGTACAGGAAGATGGTACCTCAATCCAAATGTGCTAGACCCTCAGATGGTGGTTTAAAAAAACACAAGTTCTTGTATTTATGACACTTGAAGGGAAAATGTTCCTAGCAATGTTGGATTGGGTGACACTGTGAATCAAAAGTTCTTGGGGCACTTTGAAATATATGAAGAGGAAAACAGGGCAACTCAGAGGGGCATTGTTCCTTAGGGGTGGAGGGAGGCACCCCTCCATATTATCTAACAAGGACATTATTAAGAAGAGTTATTTAACCTTCTTGAGAAATGAAATTTTCAATAATCAAACAAAATTAAAGTAGAAATTAGAAAAAAAAACACTTTTCAGTACATGTGCTATTACTATATACTAGAGTGCATGTAGTTGCACAAAATTCTCCAATTAAAAGGGATTTATGTAAAATGCATCAGGGAAAACTCTTTTTCAAGTATATTTGATGGCTTAAAGTAATATGAAACTTCAATTATGATTTCTGTCGACTAAGATCATTTTGTGATTTTATAGTAAAACAAATATTGTGCATGATAAACCCTGATCTAAGAAAAAAAAATACTTTCAGTATTTATTGTTAATTTGGGTTCTTTTGGTGGAAGGGGCATTAATTTCTTGGTTGATTGAAGAAAATCCAGCATACATGTAATAAAAGCTGTTTTGGGGCATTTCAGGTGAAGGAATTTGTCTCAATCGGTTTGTTTTTACTCCTTTATGTTAAAAAAGACCTATTGATAAACAGCTCTTTTTGTTCTCAAATTTATGGCTTACATGACTTTATATGGTAAGTGGTATATGGAGAAAGAAATTACATTGAAATAATATATATACAAGTATGGTATTTATGTCAAGATGAAAATTTCTTATTTTTCTTGTGTTATGAATATTATTAGTGTAAAAAAATATTCAAATTTTAATATGATTATGATTATATTTAACTAATTAAATTATAATATGGTTACAAAAACAATTTTTTTGTTCTTCTTCTTCAGGGTTTGCTGTATATAGTAATTAAGAAAATGACATATGATGAATCTTATGATTTTGAGCATGAGGTACTTATTTGTTCTTGAATGTATTTATGATAAAATATTTCCATTTGTCTTCGAATTTTTTAAATATTTACCCTTGTTTGAATTGTTTGAATGTTCAGTAGGTCAATTATAATGTACATGAATGTATGATCTATGATAAGTATACGAAAAGAGCTATGATTGATATTTACCCCACAGTTTTTTATTAACTATACATTAACATACAGATTTTTAGAATATTGATATAGTACTAATAACCAATTATACACCTATTTTGAAATGAATTATTGTTAATTGTTTTCTTCAGGGTGAGGAGGAAGCCATGTTCCAGGAATACAGGAAACAACTGAAAACCATTTTCAACAACTTAGCAGCACTAGTAAGTACATGTTCTGTTTAATTAGCATGTAGCAGTTCAAGGGAAAAGGAAAACAGGAAGTTTAGTCTAGAATTCAGTTCTAAAGAAAATGAAAATGTAGGCAGTTAATTCCAGAACTCAGTTCCTGAGAAAAGGGAAACATAGGCAGATAAGTCTAGAACATATTAATTAAAAAGTTAAACATCTAAGTTAGTGTATTGACATTTAGTGAGCTTTGTAGACAGAAATGATCGTATGTTCCATATTATCCAATAGTCACATTTTCCTCAGTTGATAGTTATATCTTTGACATTTTAGCAATAATTTAGTTAACTATTCTTCACTAGGATTCCCAGTTGATCATAGTAACTGTACACAACTTAGTAACAAGGACTCTACCAAACTGGGAAAGAATGGACAAGTTAGAGATAGAGCTAGCTATAAGTCTGTTGTATCAACTTGGTGAAGCTCTTCCGGTAAGATCAGATTACACTATGCTATAGAAAAATGAATGCAGAGCCTAATCTAGACATTTATGATAAGGAGAAATTTAAGTAAATTATTTTTGAAAAATAACAATATCCACATTTTTGCGTATGTAATCTAATACAGAAACTTCTCCCTGCCAAAGACCAACGGGGAAGTGAGTTCAAACAAGGAGAAGTTTTTTGCTCGTTTTTCCCTCTCTTATTTCTGTTGAATAAATATAGTTTGATGAAACAAAATCTTTATGAACTGCCCATTTAATTAGCTTCTGTACTAAGGTGCATGAAATAAGTACTGTAGTAGTAGTAAAATCTGTAGTGAATGTATGGCACAGTAGTTGAAATGTTTACTCTTTTTATTCCAGGACAAAGAAAATGACCACAGAACTTTTATTTTGCAGGCATCACAAGGTCAACATTTCAGCGGTGATGTCACCAAAGCATCTGTTCTACAGGAAATGATGAGACTGGTATGAAATATACAATGAAGAAGACTTAAGACCAGTAGTAGTAGTAGTGTCTTGTGGGCTTCTGTCTGAAGTGTTTAGCAAAAAAACAAATAGTTAATTAATTTGTACTAGGAACCATAATATAGAAATTAATCTCACACTGATTAAAAGTTTGTTTGTATACAAGGGTCTGATGCTTTTTAATGAGTAACCAAGTCATAACTTTGTATTAAGGTAGAGTAGCTATAAACTAGGAAAAATATAATTTATCGCCTTAAACTTTGATGTAGGAATTTTATAATGCTTTGTATGACTGGGCTGTAGAATTCTACCATAATTTGTTGCAAGTGAAATAAGACCAGGCAAAGTAAAGATCTAAATTTAGAAGGTTGATTAGGGTTGTGGGAAAGTTTGTTTCCATACCAGTCTAACTTGTGGAAGGCAGAAAGTTTTCTAAGTTTCTAGAGCACTGTAATGTTTTAAAAAATATCATAGTGTAACACATAGAACTCTTATAACTGCCCTATGCAGTCATGATAACATTTTATTGTAAATAGTTAGAATTGTATGCATTATGTTTTTTTTTAGTTGATGACAAGCCGAGTCAGTTGTCATGGTCACATGGCTGTCATGTTACAGTTCTTTGAAACAGTAGTTAGATATGACAAATTCTTTAGTGTAGAACCACAGCACATTCCTGATGTATTGGTATGTACTTAGCTTTAAACATACCATACTAAAGATAGAAATAGCTGAAGTATCAGAGTTCTTAGACAGTTTTATTTTTGTAGATTACCATCTGGTATTGCTGTTAATTGCTTTTTAAGAAAAAAAATATCAAATTGGCTGACTGTGATATATCCATTCCATGGAGATTTTTTATGGCCATGCTTAACTAAAGTGTATTATTATCCCAATGTCTGTATATCTGTGCATCCTTTACACTTATGGATATATTTAAGAACCCCTTCAACCTAATATTTTGAACTTTTAAATCAATGCTGTGAACAGTAATATACAGGTCAAGTTTTAACACAATGATTTTTTTTTGCATTTGCATTTTTATGATGCATGTTTTTTTTTATTTCTGATGTTTGGAATGCAGGAACATCTTGATTACCAGATAATTCTATATTTATTTTATATTTGAGAATAAAAAACTACAACATATATATTCAATTTTATCTTAGTAAAAGCATAAGCTTGAACATTTCATAGATTATGTTTTTTTCTAATTTTTCAGAAATGTTCACTTCCCTGAAACGCAAGGCTAACCTATTGTGTATGACAAAGTAAAAATGTGTGATTTTTTTTCCAGATGGCATTTACTGATGAGAGGGGATTCAGACATCAATCAGCTCATGTTAGAAGTCGGACATCATATTTGTTTTCTAGATTTGTCAAGGGTGTTAGGTAAGATTTATTAATGTAACATTGTCATTTTTTTAGTGCAGTTTTAAGTTTCTTTCCTGTACTTCTTTTTTTAATCCATATTTTATGAAGTTTAGTAAACATTAAACATTCAAAATATCAGTTTTTCACTAAGGAATTATTCTGAAGTATTTTTAACAGGGGATTCCATTTGATTACTCTTTTTATTTTACAGAGCTCACATTCATAACTATGTTGAAGAGATATTGCAGAGAATTCAGGATTTACTGGTACTGAATACTCCAGACAATGGGTACCAGCATCTTCTATCATCAGATGATCAGCTTTTTCTGTATGAAACTGCTGGAAGTCTTATTGTATGCAGCAATCTTCCTAGTGAGGTAGGAAGTTTCATTATCACACAGTTTCCTATTATAGTAAAACATTGAAATATCTTACTCGGAAATCTTATTGGCTCAAGTACAAGAATACACAGTTACTGTATTACATAGATTTATTTTTTACTCAGTAACATTGGTTACATTATTTTAAATGTGAATGTTGTGTGTTAGAATGGGAGTCGGCTTTATGAAATAAATATTTTGATAAATGTTAAGTTGAGATTTTTCTCAAATCCTACCTCAATGCAAATTCAACCAATCAGATCACTTGAAACTGATGACTTGAGGAGGTTTTTTTATGAAACCCATGCCGTAAAATAATGTTCCGTCTGTATAAATTAACCAGTTAAAATTCATTATTTTGTTCTTGCAGAAAAAGCAAGCATTGATGAAAAACCTGTTGTCACCAATAGCATCAAAGTTTGAGAACTTGCTGACCAAGTTGGTAAATGAAACAAATCCAGAGAAACAACTTGCCTATGCTCAAAGTATCCACACTGCCACTGCACTTGCAAGGTTAGTAACATCATTCCTTTTAAATGAGACTGCTAATTTTATTATATTCTTAACATTTTTTTTAGCTGCCTTAATGAACAGAATTGACCAGTATTACTTAGTATTTATATCAGGTTGGTTGAGGTGGGAATAGTTTATAAAGATTCTAAGAGAAGATGCAAAATAAAGTCGAATAATTTCAATTTAATCTATTATTACATCTATATTTCATTTTATTATGTTTTTTTTATACCCCACTCAACGAGTGTATTGGAATCACCTTGTCCATCTGTCGGAATTTTGTCACAATTGGCTCTCAAATGGATGGACTAATTTCAAATTTGTTGTTTGGCTTCAGATAGACAGAGATGTTATGAGTGATTTATTTTTAGTGCTATCCTACATCAACTTACTGTTTTGTAGACTGCAATTTTTCACTATATGGAATGATTGAGAAAACATTTGTCACAAAAATTTCAACGCCCAATGAATTGACTGATTTCAAATTTGGTGTGTGGGTTAATATAGATGAGGCATACTTGATAAGATTAAGTCAGCTTCCTGTACAAGTTTGGGTATGCCTAAACTTCATATTTATCATAGGATCAATATTTTATCATTTACTGTAGTGTTATACATCATTCATTTACTTGATATTTCTCATTAATACTTTCAGTCGGGTAAGCAAGGGATTTTCTAGTCAACAGACCATGCAGGTGTGTGGATGTGTCGACACATTTACTGATCTACTGCGTCTATTTTTACAAGCTGTTAATGTTCCTCTACATCGACAGCTTATTCACACAGGTAGGTACATCTAGATATATTCTTAAGTTAGAGTGTATGTTCTATATGCAGTCTACCTGATTGTGTGGTCACCTGAATATAACTATAACCTATTATTTATAAACTCCAATGTAGTAAATTCTATCTAGAATCAAATTATATACAAAGACCACTTTCATCGTGGGACCATAATTTTGCTGTCCCTCCAAGAAGTTATGTGTAACTGTACAAGGTAAATGGATTTCAAAGTTACATGTATATGAAATGCAGCAAGAGAAGTTTATTTGTACAAATTTGAACTTACATAATGAAATGCAGTACTATACTTTAAGTCAGACTTGAGGATTTGTTTCAGGTTACAATTGTAATTGATTGATTAAAATTAGCATTTGAAGTCTTTCATTTTTTGTCAAAACCAATGCCTATATTGATCATTGCATTGACTGAACTTTGTTATTTGCAAAAAAAATGTTCTTCAATAGTAGCTTTACTCATGAAAAAATGTAGAATGATACATGATATGCATTTTAGTTTATTGCTGAAGTGCTTTTCATACTGAGAATGTTTTAGTGATACATAATCATTTCAATCAAATTATTCACATTTTGTTCATTTCCATTCTAGGGGTGCGGCAATATTTACATAGAATGGTTGTATGTATGGAGAAAGAAATTCTTCCTTTTGTTCCTATTGTGTTAGAGAATTTACTGAAACAGCCTGATGCTAGAGAATTACATGACTTCCTGCCTTTAATGAATCAAATGATCATGAAATTCAAAGTAAGTTGCATGTCAATATCTAGGACATGTTATCTGATTGAGCAATATAAGTGCTATTGATATCTTACTAAAGTTTGCTACTATGTGCTCTCTTGTCAGTTTATTCAAGTATTAATATGTAGAAAAGAAGTATCTTTGTCTCAAATAACCTTCTACAAATATTAACCTGGAAATTTTTGTGGTAGTTTAACTTAGACTGTTGTGGGGTAAGATGTATTTGTAGGTTTTGGTATTATAAAATGGCCAATATACAAAGCATTAAGTGATAATTTATGCAGAATTTGTTTCTGATCTACTTGTTTTTTCTTTCAGAGTGCCATATCACCATTTCTACAAGAAGTGTTTATGCCTTTGGTCAGTACTATTTACCAGGTATTAACTGCACCTACAGATGAACTAGATCAAGTCACAGCTAATGACAAGAAAATGTTACAGCGAAGCTACTATTTATTTATATGTACCATAGTTTCCAATGACGTTTTAGATGTTTTGAAAAATCAAGGTAAGTTCCTTAGCAGTTTGGTGGTTCCTCCTCAAAATGGAAATACAAGTATATATGTTAAGTGATTATGTTTTTAGCTAATGTGAAGTTGGCAGTGTAAAATATTGCACAGCATACTGTGCATGCATTATATCAAAATTTAAATGCTACATTAAATTGATTTTGTTATTAAAACGACTTGAATAAAAGAAAAAAAAAGTTTTTTTTTACATTCTTGTTTTAATCTTCTAGTATTGCTTATGAAGTTACAGCTAGTAATTATATGTATTTTGAATATGTTTTCAGACATGCAGAATGTTCACCAGGTGTTAATTACATTCATCCAAGGTGCTGTTGAAATACCTGATCCTCAGGTAAGACTTAGAGTTAAAATTAGTGTAAACAAGGATAAGTGAAAATGCATACATGTATCAATAATGTAGAGAATGAATCTGAAAATTGTTCATAGTAATTAAAGTAAGAGGAAAATATCATTAAAATTTTTATGCATATCAAGATTTCACATAAGGTAATTTGATTGGTTCTGTATTTTTGTATAAATCGTATTTTAAATGATGATTTATTTTATACAGCAGTTATCTGTTTTGAACCTCATAGAAATTTGCCCCATATAAATTTATTTTTAACAAATTTTATATTTTTCAGAGTCAGAAAATGTGTTTCAATATATTAAGGAAACTTGTAGAGTCCTGGGGTAAGTTTTGCTTCATATGGCAGTTATATAATTTTTTTTAATATTGCATGATTTAAGTAGGTATGACTCTTGCAAATAAATATAGACTGTTATAAGCTTTCACAAACATACATTTTTGATGCACATCACAATTTATAGCTATTTTGAAAATTTGGTTGTGATTAAACAAAGATTTATGTTGCTCATGAATCCTATTTATATTTAGGTGGCAATGAAGGAATGATGGGATTTGTAGATTTTATGTATAAAAGTATAATTCCTGCCTGTTTAATGGCTCCAATGAAACCAAGCTTTGATTTAAATGATGGTCAGACTTCACTGGTTAGTATAAATACAGTTATATTTTAAAAATGTTGTAAATGAAATTAAACTTTGTGATCTTTATATATATATTTTTTATTTAATGCAATAATTTCAATACTGTTTAGTCTTGTGTTAGTTTTGTGGCAGTAGGGGCTCTTTATATTCTACATTATCTATCTTATTACAGGAAGTGAAAATACACATATATATTTATTTTTTTTTATATACTTTTTACAGCTGGAAAAAAGAAGGAAAATGTTATTATCAAAGTCAAATTTCAATTAATTTATTCATGTTCTTTCTGTCCTTTCAGGCTTTGGGTGAATGTTCTAACTGTTTGAGAGAAATATATGGTAAAAGGGTACGTTTTTTAAAACAAATAAACTTGGCACTTGAACTTTAGCAAAATGAATTGTTTGGCATGGATCACTCATATTTTATCTAATTTTTTTTGTGGTAAATTAAACTCCAGTGCACATCAATGTGTGATAAATCTTACTTTACATCTAAAATCAAACATGTAGGTAGTAGCAATTTCAATTTTGTTATTGCAGAAATCAAGTTTTTGTAATAAATCAAAATTTCACTTTAACTAAGATATCAATAATCTATAAGGTATTAGTAAAACATGAGTATTATTGAATTATTTATATCCACATGCCATCATGTAGTTCATTTTGATATTTGTCCTTTTTCAGGGAGATGAAATGATCCAATATTTATGTTCAGAATATCTTCCCACACTACAGATGTCACAACAACAATCAGAGGTTTGTATGTTTATTAAATACTTAAAGAAGTGGTTGGTGTTACTGAGAATTCAATCTTTATCTCTTAAAATTTACTTGATTTAACTGGTATTATTGCTTTGGATTTTGGTTGCAGGATGAGCAATATGTTATCTTAATTTTTTTTTTTTTTCAGGAATTTTGTCAAGCTTTAAAAGCAGAAAACAAAGTCTTCAAAACATATTTTAAGGTTAGTTAAGCATTAAATATATATATATTAGTTTTGTTTTGCTTATGAACAAAGTCCATATTACTCAATCTTAACAGATGATTTTTCTATACCCATGGAACTTGTCAGGATTTTAAACTTTACTCCAATAAACTATTTGATGGGTTCTATTGAAATTGGTCTTACTTGTTGTGTATCCAGTTGTGAACTCCAATTATTCTTGTTTGTAATGTTGATGCCCCTTGAGGGTCCATGATTGGCTGAATAAACTTGCATTACTTGATTTTTAAAGGATTTTCATATGAAGGAATTTGTTCATTTGATATGTCAGGAAAGTTTCTGATTGTGGTTCTTGAAGTTACAAAAGTTGTTTATTTTAAGATTAATGACATTGAAATTACTACTTTATATGTAACTGGTGACAATATTCATGGCACAAACCAGTTGGTGTATGGTAAAAGTTACATGTGTGGAAATCAATGTCCTGGACTCTAATTTAAAAGAATTATAAGATTTAACTTGACTTGAATATTCACCAACATGTTGTATTAATGTGACTTGGTCCAGTTTTTACACCTGTAAATTCCTTTTAAAGGATTTTAATCCTATGGCGTCAGTAATCAATAACTTTGTTTTAAGAAGGAAACAAGTGTGAATTGATTTTATCGATAATTTTTTATTTTAATTATATTAAAATGACACCATTTTTTTTTCAGAATTTTTTCATGAAAGCCAAGTCATGACAAAGGGGAATAACTGACTCCCACGTCAGTTTCAAGTTGTTACAGTATTTATATGCCTGCTGATGTGTGTGAGCTGTATGTGTGTATGGGATTATATATGTATCGTGTAGGTGTGTGAAGATGAAGTCCAACAGCCAATGTAAACATGGTTAAGAGTATGCAGCTTGGTATGCCAGTTATTGATGACAGTAAATTAAGTCTGTGATTGTATAAAAAAAACTTAACAATTTGCTTGTTAGAATTTGTACATACAGTGTATTTGTTTAATGATGAATTCCATGGATAAGAGTGTATTAAAGATACAAGTTTCTGGTTGTTGAACATTGTTTGTAAATAATGTTAGTATGTTGGTGCATATAAAATTGTTTAAAGATAATTGTTGATATAGCTGTTTTAGTGCTTTTTGCCAATTTCTATGAATAATAGTATATATTCAAAATTTGTGCTGATCTGGGTTTAAGTCCTTACATATTGGTTAAGACATGAAGTTTGGCAAAATTAACTCAATTTATTGTTTTCCATTTATTTTAATTACTCATTAACATATTTGAAGTCTGGGATTTTTTTTTGCACATTTTTATAATGAATTATGATGTGGCACTCTTTCATTTAGGTAACTTTCTTCATAAAACTATTAGGGTGCTATTACATAATTTAATTTACTGTAATTTATTGCAGAAAAAATTTTGACAATGAATATTTAATAGAATTTAATGTTATGCAATAGTAATCCAGTTGTGTTCTAATATTTTTACACTCAGTCTAGTGTATTTGTTAAGTGTTTTAACATTAAATTATGTTGCATTAGTTTAATAAAAAAAAATGAGATTGTAACCTGGAAAGAGAACAAAAATTATAATATTTTTACAACTCTAGAGACTTGTTATGATAATTGAGAAATGAATTAAATTAAGGTCATTCTAAATAGTATTTATTTGTTCATGTAGATTTGGAAAGCACACTTTATTGATGAATTTTCCAAGCAGCAAGCAAGTTAAAATATAACAGGTGCCAATTTTACACTAAATTGCTCTAGACTGAATTCTGTCAAAAAATAAAGTTTAATCAGAACATGGATATAATTTTGATTGTAATACTTATAGAGCTATTTTAAGGAGGTAGACCTAAGGTGAGGGACACAACTCTTACAAACAATTCTCATGTTTGTATTCAGCATTTAACATCAAATTCATGTAAGCATGAAGTAACTTGGTTTGATTTCATTCTGTTTCAAATGCTTGATAGGCTTTGGTTAAGTTGAATATGATACAAACATATCACTGATTTCAAGAGTTATGTCGCTTACATTAGATCTACCTCCTTGAAGTATGTACAGATAAGTACAAGAGTAGTTAGTTAGATTACTTTCATTATGGTGGTTAAAACAATTCTACAACTATTAATTTCTAGTACATTGTATTTAAACCATTCATTTTTAAAAGATCAGTAACTGATTTGAGAAAAGTGTAGTTTTGCCACAGTTATTTTTCATTTGTTATATTTGTGGTAGTCATTACGACAAGTAAATAAAAACTCCAGAATTATTACTCCATGAATTAAGGGTTATTTCTTCTTATGCATATTTATGATATATGCCAAAATCGTGAAAATTAAATAGCTCCTTTTTTTTATTGAAACTATGAAAAACCACTTATATTTTATTGTATATTGGAAAAGAATTGGAGGATAGCTGTACTTTATTTAATGATATCATTTTGACTCGCATACTGTGTTGCAAGTAAAGTATTGAAATGATTGCAAACTGAAGAAGAGCTTAATTTGTACTTTCGGTTAGTTTAAATGGTTTGAATTGTTGTATGATATTTTGTTGAAATGTTCTTGAATTTAATAGTAGAATATGTTACAAGGAGCTTTTAAATAATCCAGTTATATTTTATAATGATAGGGGTTATAATTATAGCTAATTTAAACAATTGAAAAAAAAACTAAACCTGCTTTCACCATAGATATGTAACCATAAAAATGTGCAATGAAGCAATTATAAGAATCAATTTAGCTTTCAGTAAATTTTTTGGGCAAGCCATTTGAGGCAAAATAAATTCTTGATAGTCATGAGTAGTTAAAGGTATTGTCAGATTGCTTTTCTAGTTGGAAATGGATAGTTGTTGGTTGTAAAGTGAGCTTGATAATAGTGTTATGTTTTATCATATGTTGGGAAAAGAAAAATGTAATGTTTGTGATATGGCTCCTAATGTGGTGTCATTTCTGGCAAATACAAAATTATTTTAACTGTTTTAGTTTTACAAAATATTCTTTTCTTTCTGGCATGTTACATATATTATATCTAGTTTTCAGAAAAAAAAAAACAAATGGAAATTATTTTTTTCTCACATTTAAAGGTTAAAACTGATATTATTTCAAAGAATTTCTGGTATTAAGTTTACTATAAGAAATGCTTCTTCAAACAGGAATAAGATTTCTGTATGAATTACATCTCTACTTATTTCAGTTTATTATCATTTTACTTCCTATAGATATTATTTTTGCATTTAATGATAGTTTGTATGGTAATTAAGTGTGCCCTTCACAATCTCAATTATTCTTTGTTAAGATTAACTTAAATAATTGAATTAATTATTTTACATTCTTTTTTTTTCAGAAACATTACTTTTTCATTAAATAAATGCATTATTTAAATCACATTAAATTCAGTAAAATGCTTGAATACAGGGTATTGAGTCTTAAAATTGAGCATGGTCATTTATTAAGTTATACAATTATATACTAGATTGTTGATTTGAAAATATGACCATCATTTCATCAATGTTTTGGTTTTACAATACAATCCTAACCATCATCAAAGCACTTACAAACAGTTTTAAGTAAGTTCAGATTTCTTATGGTGTTAATTCGTTTCGAGTTCATATCTGTCAGTTGTATTATTAAACTTATTTGGTAATACTATGTGCAATAGCTCAGATTGATAAAAAATAGATTATGTGAAAAACAAATTTGGTTAAAATAGAATTTTGTTACGTTGATTACAGTGAAATCTAAACAATAAAGTATGAAAATAATGATTTTGTTCAGTTTTATTTTTATGACCATAAAACATTTGCCTCTTTGCTTTATGTAAACTGTAGTCGCTTGATATCATTTCAGTAATTTGATGAATAATAATAAATACAAAGATGTAATGAATTGATGTTTACAGCGAGACATTATTATGTTATTAATCACATGATTTTATGAATGAAACTTTTAGTTAGACCTTACAATCTCGGCATTATAATAATCAATGAATTTCATAAAATAATGGGTGAAAAAGAAAAAAAAGTTATAGGATTGAACAATAAAAACACATCTGACAGGAAACACTCTCTAAAAATTGAATGAGCAACAAGTACTCCAAAAGAGCTGTGAAACGATGCATTTGATGGCTAAATGGCCTCTACATTCAATCAATACATGCAGAGTTCGACTTTATACGGAAGAATAAATTACCTTTGTGATGGGTATACATGTATAATATCAACTGACTTCAAGATTGCTACCTTAGAACGTTTAAACAACAGTTACCCCCATTTTCAAAAGCCTGTGAAAACCTTTTAGCACCAGAAGTACGTTTACTACGGTTAGTCATTCATTAAGACATAACCCATCAGTTTATTTGTCCTCTTGCTTTAATCGACAGGGGATAAATCCATGATGCATAGCAAAATGCTTTTAATGGCTTCCAACCAACATGTTGTCGTACGACATTCTTTACAAGAAGGAACTAAATTTCATAAGCGAAAATATAAATTGTGAACTATTTTAAATAAATAAATTTCCACAATAAAATATCGTCATACTTAGAGCCTGAATCAGTGCCTGTTCACATTTTTACTTGCGTCATCAGAGGTGAAATCAAGTTTTATAGCTGGTCAACACTGTCCGTCGCGCCCAGGGGATCCTACTAACTGTAAACTATAACTCGCAGAGTATTGAACAACTATCAATTGCACTTTGTAAAAACGATTTCCAATTTGTCTTCTAAATATACAGAAGAAAATGAGATTGAGGTTTATACAGACGCTATGAAGTCATATCTTACCTTCACTAAGAGATCAACGGAAAAGGAAAATTCATGACCAAATCACACGACAAACGCGATGACATCTGATTCCGTATTGTCATTTTTCCTTTTATCTGTGGTAACATCCCTTCAGCAACTGCGTGTTGAGTTTTCAAACTACATCTATTACGTTATGCTAGCGCTTGCCGAAACTACACGGACATTTTGTACCGTGCTACACTTCTCCTAATTAGGCTTCTGGAACAGGGTTTTGTTGCTACAAGATCGAAGTCATCACTACAGTAGTTATATGGTCGTTATCGTGAATTTGTGGATTGTTATGGAATATCCATCTGCATCAGGAAAACAGGTTTGTTCACTTTGTTAGATTTCCTTCCTCTTCCGTCTACTCACGACGTGACATTTTTTAGCAACTCGGCTGGTGTTTTTAGAAAAGCACATGATGCTTACCCTACCGGTGCACCTGGTTCATGCTCCCTGTTTTAGTGAAATCCGGGCTGCTTTGTTTCTGTGAACGTTTTATTTTGGTCATTTCATTTAGTTTATTGTTTTTGCTTCTATTTTTCCTGTATAGTCTTTGTCCTTGGAATATATTCTTTTGAATTCCGCTAGAATCTTGGTTCCCTTGATTACCCTGCACAATGTTTTGACATATTTGGAAATATGCACCACCTATGATTCGAGTTTGACAAATACTTAGTATGAAACTTTTCAGCACCAAATGCTATCATAAGTACTTACCTTTGTTAATTTGTAACCCTATTTAACAATTTAACTTGATCAATGTTATAAGAAAATATGTATGGAGATATTTATGCGCTGACACAGGTCCAGACTTGATTTACTTTTGTTTCAATTTACCTGTACCGGGTAAATAGATAATGTTTGTTAGAACTGCTTAAATGATCAAGACTATAAACTGAATCCTTTTGATACAAATAAAATGATACCCAGTTTATCCTCTTTTGGTACAATCTCCATATACTTTTGTCCCCTTTTCGGAATTTGCATTAATCTCTGTCGATTTTTGATTTGTTTTGATTGACTAAGCTACCAACTAGGTTATTTGATTTCCACACAATTTTGTTTCTGAAGAATACTTTTCTAATTAACTAAATGACAAAGATTGAAACGTACTAGTATTGCAAAGATTCAAGTTATTATCTTTTTAATTTTACAGGACACAAGAAATGAATACCGGTAATCAAAGGAACAAAGATTCTAGCGGAAATCAAAAGAATATAATCCAGGGACAAAGTCCAGACTTGGGAAACAGACACACACAATAAAAAAACATAAAATTTTCAAAATACTACGTACAAAGTAACAAAAGTAAATGAGCAACTCGGACTCCACTAAAAACTGGGAGCATAGACCAGGTGCACTGGTAGGGTAAGAGTCTTAATGATTTTCTTGAAAAACCTCCTAGCTGCTCATAAAAAGTCAATTTCGAGGTAGCTCTAATAGTAAGGAAAGTATGACACGATGAACGAATCGGTATCGTGGTGCAGATGGATACCGTAACGACCCACGAGTTCATGTTAACGACCACAAGACTTCTGTAGTGATGACTTCAATCCTGTAGCAACATAACCCTGTTACAGAAGCCTAACTGTAAGAAGTCTAGCGCGTTACAAAATGTCTGCATGGTTACGACAAGTTCTGGCATAATGTATGAGTTGTGATATTAAAAATCCATAC
Source organism: Perna viridis (assembly GCA_037379345.1). Classification (NCBI taxonomy): domain Eukaryota; kingdom Metazoa; phylum Mollusca; class Bivalvia; order Mytilida; family Mytilidae; genus Perna; species Perna viridis. The sequence continues at coordinate 11,513,613 of CM074511.1, forward strand.
GCAGGTGCTGAAGGTGCTGAAGGAATGTTGCTACAGATGAAAGGAAAGTTAACAATACGAAATTAAAAGCCATCGCATTTGTCAAACAGTTTTGTCAATAATTTTCCTTAATCATCGATCTCTAAGTGTAGGTCAAGACATGAGAATGTCTTTACAGTGTTTGTAGTATCCTTTATCTCTATCTTTTGGGGTAGTGAAGTGAGAGGTATAGAGTAAAGTTTATTTCAAATGTGGTGTACTTCAAGTGGTTTTGTATGAAAGGAAGAAGACCATTTATGGAGACATCATGCATCTTAGGTGATATATAGTTGCGATAACCATGACTCCTTACCCGTCGTGAATTTTTGTCAAAATAAGTTAATCACATTTACATTATTATTATTTTGGCTTGACAGGTTTTCTTTTCTTTTGATGTCATTGCATCCGTAAGGTATTGATTAAAATGTTTATAAACTGTCAGGAGCTTCTTGGTATGAATTCCCGAACGATGATGGCACATTAATCGTTCTTGCAACATATACTAGACCGCATAAATTGTACTCTAATCTGTAGATTAAGTCCGTCTATTTGCAACTTAAGTCATGATGACTTCCTGTTTGAAAAGTTTTGTTCACAGGATACTGGTGAATAAAGAGTCGGTTACTAGAATGTTGCATGTTTTGCAATTTTTACTACCACATTTTGATGTAGTACAATGTGGGTCGACATCGTTGTAGTCAAACATATCATTTAAAGTGATATATAACGGTTTGATTAGTTTGAAGACGTCAGAATTGTTTGCACAGTAATAGATGATCACTAGACTGGTGTGGGATTGGGTACACTTTGTTAGAATTGTCGGGGCACTATCCATACTAGATGGAACGTGCTAAGATTAACATTTGGGAACACCACAGCCTTACAAGAAAACAGTTTGTCCGGCCTGTTGTCAGGTTTGGAACCTTTTTAGACTGGGCGACGTCCGAGCCATTTTTTTGTTCATTCCTCTAATTGAAAACAAAAATTATATTACTGGGCTGATGACACCCTCGGGGACAAAACCCACCAACAGAAGTATCGCCCCAGTTGTGTAAACGAGTAATCAAAACGATAAATAAAATGTCCATTGTTTAAACCAAATCCCTGACAAACCAAACTGTGGAAAACGTTAAGAAATAAATGTAAGAATAAGTTCAACTAGTATGTATAGATTTCGTTTGAATTTCTATTTCATAGCACTTGTCTTTCAAATGGCAAAACATCTGCAAAAGTAATTTAGGAGTGTAATGCTTTCACGAAAATAAAAAAAAGAGAATTTCTTATTTACATTCTTAAGCATTGAGTGAATTGATATATAGTTCGCTCTCATGAATAATAGGTTTGCTCAGTCTGCTGTGATACAATGAGGACAGTTTTTAAGATAGCTGTTTGCGATCAAAGTGTAGAATTATTTCTGTAAATTTCCTTAAAAGGATTATCTGATGTTTTATTATAGAGAAGTCCAGCAGGCAATATTCATTAAACGTTTTGCAGGAAATTCCTTGCTTAAAGGAGAAGACCATGTTATTGTGCAAGTCATAAATATCGAAACTAATCTGTTAAATGTTCGTGAAAATTACAAAATAATTTCCTTTTCTTAATTAATTAATCATGATTTATAATTAGGGAATTTGAATTTCCCGCGACTATGGGCGCCACCATGATCGGTTGAGCTGTGACGTCACGAAGTCGGTTTGTAAAGTGAAAGTAAATAGGTAATTGATTATGATGTCCGAAAAAAATCGCAAATTAGGGACTTTTCCCCTATAATTTCAAACCAAAAAAAAAAAAGAAGAGAGATTGAGCCACAACATGTAAGCAAATGTCAGACAACATTGACGAACAACGGAATTTGCAGCCAGAAGACTAGTATGTTTGAGGAAAATCTAATGGCTACTCCTGAAGAATGTTTGAGTAGCCGGTCAAAAAACTTTTAGAATATTTCTCTTGTATCATTCTGGCAATCGTAAGCTTGACAAGACAACATGTTTTGGTGATTAGATAAACAGGATATTTACGGAATATTCTTTGTTTACATAATTATTTGCAGTACTTGTATCAGTACCAAACCGACTTAGTGACGTCACGAGCCAATCGGAAGCTATCGGTAAAAAAACAATAATGTCTGATTATGATCTTCCTTCACATAGGAGAGTTCTGCAAGATGGCTATCTACATTTATTTCAAAGATTTCGAACTTCACATAGAATTTTTGCATTTTATAAAAGCGCATTTTTCATTAAAAATTATTTATTTTTGTTTACGTGGGTATGATTTATCATAAAAGCCCAACTTAATGCAAAGGTGGTCTTTCCCTTTAATATTTTAAACGGTTTGATTCAGGATTTATTTGTATCCGTTTTCAAATCTTTCATTTTCAAATCATAATTAGTTGCACTTAAGTATTAATTCCACACACAGCAGTAAAGAAAACCTTTTTTTTTGCTTAAACGTGTAAGATTTAATCAGCATTTCCTGATACATAATGCATGAACGACCATATACGAGAATGAAATAGGAAAAAACATAAATCCTATTTTGTTTTGATATATCAGGAATTCTTCTATGCTTCAAAAAAGAAAATCAGGTTTTAAAAACACAAGTTATAACTTATTTTATTAGAAACATTCAAAAGACAACATATCACAAGAATCTGGAAACAAGCAAAGCTTAAAAAAGTCCCTTTCCATGTTTCACCAATAAGTAGAGTATTGACCTTTTCGAGTTTATATACATGTAAATATGATGTCATTATGCTGGAAATAGTACACTCAACGAGCGGATCAAGAAAAACATCATCCTTTTTGTTGCTTTTGTTTGCCAACAAGGTCCACATAATTCCAAATTAGTCTATTTCGTTTATTTTTATACCTACATTCGTATTATCTATACAACTAAGATATTTAACCTTGCACGCGTATAGCAGAATCTAAACACTATAATTGTAATTGAAAATTTTATAAGTGCGCTTAGCGCAAGAAATGAAATTATAATTTTAGAAATAAACTGAAGTAAGGTATAATAATATATTCTTCCGGAATTTCCCTTATTGAGCCATTCAAAGCCAGGAATCATAGGTAATTACCCATAATTCCTCCTTCTTACTGAGGCTTAAAGTGGGGAATCTTTGAATTCATTGAAAATAATGTGTTAAATGGGGAACTGAAAAATTAAATAGTAACCTGGTTACAAATAACCAGTTTATTGAACACTGGTTGTCTCTTCGAGATATTCCATCATCAAATTGGTCATTGTCTCCTTAACATGTTGTGATATTTCCACCCAGGATTTCCACTTGATATTAATAATAATAAACAAAGATAATTTCTGTATATAATTATTCAGATAAACAAATACAAATCAAATTTTTATTAACATTCGGGTGCACCACGGTAAACCATGTCCGAGCATTACAAATTAGAAGTGCCATTCTTATTTACACGGCAAACTAAAAAACGGTAAACACTAAATGGTAAACATACACTGAAGTCTGGCATTGCGAGCTCAGGGAATTACTTCTGCTGACGGCAAAACATCTCAATTCGGATCCCCTTCTCAGGACTTGCTGCCTCTGAAACAGAAGCAAAGAATATTTAACATACAAATAGATGTCAATGTCCTCAAAATAAACTGCATATATACATATATAACTGCAAATATATACATTATGTTTTTATTTATTTATTTATTTATTTCATTTCTGTTGTAGAATCTTTCGGACGTGGTCCTTGGTCTCCAGTTTGCTTTGTTCAAAATCTGTTCAAAAGACACTCCGTTCTTATTTGCTTTGGACGTTGATGCCCCCTAATGAAGTGCGCTTTGAACATTACGGATTCGATACCAGCGCATGTCAATAACTTTTTTATCCAATTTGCTATTGTGCACAATCGAACCGCCGAATAAGACCGGATGAAGCTAATAAGGAGCTGACTTTCTACTCCTCTTAATTGTTGGGTTCTGTACATATATTCAATCAAACACGATTTAACATCGAGTTTTTCCTCCTCAAATCTCTTTAATTTCACCACAGTAGATGGCATACCAGTTCTCCTACTCTTACTTAGCTTGGCTAAAGTAAAAAAATATTTCGTTTTCAGTGGTTGTCATAAAGTTTATGTCAAACTTATGAATTTCAGAAGTTCTACAGGCCGACGTGAGAGCAAGTAGCATCGCAAGTTTCATTGATAGTTCTTTAAGATGGAGAGATTTATTTTTTTTTGGTTGGGAATTTAAATATCGCAACACCGTACCAACGTCCCAAGCAAGTGAAACCATATCGTGGTTGTGGGGGTCTTTCATTAATTATCCCTGCCATTATTTGCTTGATGATGGGTGTTTACCTATCTTTTATCCCATAATTTCAACATGCAAGCCTGATATAGCAGACCTGTAATTGTTGATGGTTTAATATTCATATCCGGATTCAAAAAAGGAATATCAAAAAGTTTACATTATACAGCGGGGCATGAAAGGGATCAATCTACCGTCGGCTACACCAGCTACTGAAGTGTCTTCTGCAGCTATTGTAAGCGATCTGAGTTCCCTCTCGCTATGACTTGACAAGAAGTTCTGAAGCCCGCTCTGAAATTCCATTTCTACTGCGCCTGAAACTTTCCACGCCACTAATTTCAACGTTCCCGTTTCTATCAGTAGGTGAGGGTTCCCTTCTGGGTCTGTTGGGAAATACCTCTTTGGAGGCAGTAACACATGCACTTGGATTGACATGCTTAGCAGCATTGGATAATACGGCTACGTTTGCCACGCCGGTGTCACAATTATTGTCTGCCGACTCTTTCGCTATCTTCGCGAGCCATCGATTTATAATGCAGCATGGGGGCAATGCGTATCCCCTCATTTCCGTCCATGGCATCTGTAAAGCGTCCGTCGCCATTGCAAACGGATCTGGACGCCAACTGACACATTTCTGCAGCTGGGCGTTCTGTCTGTCTGCGAATAGGTCGACTTCTACCGTTCCGAAAATTACTTTCAATTGATTGAATACTTTTCTGTTAATTTTCCAATCGCTCGAGCTTTTTGTTTGTCTCGACTCCCAGTCCCCGTCCACATTTAAGGCTCCGGCCAAATATTCGGCGGTTAGCGATATTTGATTTTCGAGGCAGTATTTCCAAATTTGTCTACTAATTTTCGTTAGGATAGGTGATTTGGGGCTACCCATGCGGTTCACGAGCGATAATACCGTTACGTTGCCCATTTATGTGACGTTTATGTTTAACATTCCCTTTGTAACTGACTTTAACGCCAATTCTGCTAGCTGTAGCTACTAGCATGCCTATTAAAATGGCTAGATTGTGAATTGAGCATTTTTCTGCAGACAAAATTGTCTGACATTTCTGAACTATCCCCTGAACTTTCTTTTCCGGGAGGTAGATTTTCATTTCTAATGACTTAACTGTCATACCCAAGTAATCGATTGTATGTACCGGGATTGTTGCAGAATTGTCCTAATTTATTAGCCAACCCACTTTGTGGGGTAACCAAACCGGTGTATTTCGATCTTTGTTTTGATTGAAGATCAAGATGTCGTCTAAGTAGATTACACCTATGCGCATCAGTATTCCTACTATTGGTTTCATAATTTTTGTGAATGTACGGGGACCTGACCTTAGCCCGAACGGAAGGTTTTTGTACTGATATGTCTGACCCTTGTGAGAAAAGCGAAGATATTTTCTGTGATTCCCATGAATCGGAATGCAAAAGTATGCATCTTCTAGATCTAGGGAGCACATCCAGTCCCCCCTTTGAAATATATTTTTCACGGATTGAAAACCCTCCATTTTGAGATGCAGGTATTTCAGGTAATTGTTCCGACTTTTCAAATTCAAAATAGGTCTCATTTCCCCGTTTTACTTTGGTCTTCTTAGGTGACTGAGAAATTGTTCTTGGGGAGTTTGGACTTGTTCTATTGCCCCATTTTCTAACATTTCGTTTATTTCCATTGTTATGCAAAGATCTTATGATTTTGAGAATTTCGGGGATCTCACCGTCATTTCTTTGATGGGATTTTCTAGACATTCTATCACATAACCCTTTACACATTCTAGAATTTTGGAGTCCGATGGTGTTTTCTCCCAATTTTCCAGGAAATTGACCAATCTCCCTCCATGGGGATGTGTGTTTGATCGCCAGTTTGAAATTCCATTTCTGTTATTGCAGGGTGTATGTTTAACTTTATATTTTGTAGCATTGTCAGATGTTCTTGGACTAAATGATATTGTGTATTTTCTAGTGCAAATATAGCTGTGTCCACGTTTGAAACCAAGGCCTATGCTTCCAGAGTGTGCACCTCCCCCAACGGACGAGCACCTGGGCGTGTCACTGTTCCTCCCAGCTGCTCCACCCGTCGTCGACTTTCCTGAACCGGATGGGCCCGATGAGAAGGGTTCTTTGCCAAGGTGGATTTTGCCACCTTCAAACTTCTCAAAATGTTAGCCATGTAGCTAACACGACTTTCGTATAGGCAAGTAATGTTAGTTTGTCCGATTAGAAGTACAATCTTTTCGATCAGGCTTGAAAGTTCAGCGATCGGCATTTCCGATGTTTCTTTCCCATGGCGGATCCCGTCCATATTTTCGACAACGGCCCCATTGTCTGAGCAAGTTTCTTCTGAATGTATTTCACACTGTTATCTTGATTTTTTTAAAAGAATTTCATCGATCTAGGATTGTCAACTAAGTCCTCAATAAAATCATCAGCCTGCGGAGGCGTGAACAAGTCGTTTTCCGGCACTGGCGTTTCATTAAGAACATTGGCCTAAAAGCAGTCTGCAACTTTGGTGTTGAAGTATTTATGGGCGTATTTAGCCATACCGCCTTTCAGTACAAAATTTGATCCATCATCCAAAGGATCAAAACGTTCAGTGTGCGAATCATCCGATTGTCTGTCATCAGACACGTTCATTGTGTTTATGTTCTTGTGTCAATTCCATTCGTAATCGTCGGAACTTTCTTCATATTGGTGTGTAGATTCCTCTAAATCGTCGTCCGACCCTTCTCTATAATCATAGTCTCTTTCTCTTTTTTCCTCTTAGGAATTCTGTAACCCTCTGGAAAATTTTTGCTATTTTAGCCATATCTGTCTCTCCTTCATTTTTTCTGACGAGACGTCCGTCTCACGATCCGACACATTGTCTCACACAAATGTCTATGTCTTTGTGCCAATAATCCACTACCCTTTTGGGCTGCTGGTGCTATCAAAAGTTGGATGGAGATCGATTTGAAAATTGTTAAAATTCAAAGCCGAAACAAAATCATGATCATGAAAAAAAAATGCAATTGAAACAAAAATAAATGAGTAGTCCACACAACACTAAAGACCTAGCAAAGCATCTAAGGTCAAAATCTTTTTCGCTGTAAAGTAGCTTTTCCAAATTAACTGCTATCAATAAATACAAATATATAGTTCTTAGTAGAGATTCCTCATACTTTGTAAGAAATAATTCCAAATCATCTTCCAAATAAACAGAGGAAGATGTTTACAAAATGCTGGAATTTTTAATCGACAACATATTTGTCCAATGTGGTGGACGTGTTTTTCAACAAACGGTCGGCATTCCAATGGGAACAAATTGTGCTCCTTTACTTGCTGACTTCTTCCTTCACTCTTATGAAGCCGACTTTATAGCAGATCTGATCCGAAAGAAAGAATATCGTTTGGCTAAATCCTTTCATCTGTGGCAACATCCCTTCAGCACCTGCGTATGGAGTGTTCATATCACAACTCATACGTTATGCCAGAGCTTGCCGAAACTACGCGGACTTTTTGTATCGCCCTAGAACTCTAACAAATAGGCTTCTAGAACAGGGTTATGTTGATACAAGATTGAAGTCATCACTACACAAGTTTTGTGGTCGTCATCATGAACTCGTGGATCGTTATGGTGTATCCATCTGTACCATGAAAACTGATTTATTCAACGGGTCATAGTTTTCCTTTCCTCGTTTGTCTACCCCGGACTTGACTTTTTATGAGCAACTCGGCGGGTGTTTCTAGAAAAGCAGAGGACGCTTATCCTACCGGTGCACTTGGTCCATGCTCCCAGTTTGTAGTGGAGTCCGAGTTGCTCTTTTGCTTTTGTTACTTTGTATGTATGATTTTAGTTACTTTATGTTCTTTGTTGTGTATGTCTGTTTTCCATGTCTGGTCTTTGTCCCTGGATTACATTCTTTTGATTAGCGCTATAACATTGGTTCCCTTGATTACTCTTTCAAAAGCTTGTAAAAACATTTAAGCACCAGAAGTCCGTTTACTACTGTTAGTCATTCATTAGGGCATAACCCATCAGTGATTTAATCGACATGGGATAAATCCATGATGCATAGCAAAATGCTTTTACTGGTTCGCAACATGCTGTCGTACGACATTTTTTTACCAAATGGTGTAACTTAAATTCATAAGTGAAAATAGAATATATGACCTTTTTAAATACATAAAATTCCACAATAAAATATCGAGTCATTCTCACAGCCTGAAACAGTGCCTGTTTAAAAACGATTCCAATTCATCTATCAAAATATACAGAAGATGTCAAAATGCTTGAATTTATTATTGACAACATATTCGTCCAATGTGGTGGACGTATTTTTAAACAGTCGACATTCAAATGGGAACAAATTGTGCTCAGTATCAGCTGTAAACATGACATATTGTCTTTAAATAATCCTAGTTTTGGGGAATTTTACATAGTTCGACTTAATAAAGAAGAATAGATTGTCCTCTTGATGGGCATACAATATCAGCTGACAATTTCAAGATCGCGACCATAGAATGTTGACAAAACTTTACGACAAACGTGATGACTTTTAATTCAGAAGAATTGTCAACATTCCTTTCATCTGAGGTAACATCCCTTCAGCACCTGCGTATGGGGTGTTCATATCACAACTCATACGTTATGCCAGAGCTTGCCGAAACTACGCGGACTTTTTGTATCGCGCTAGAATTCTAACAAATAGGCTTCTGGAACAATGTTATAGTGTTACATGATTGCAGTCATCACTACAGAAGTTTTATGATCGTCATTATGAACTCGCCGATCGTTATGGTGTATCAATTTGCGCCATGAAAACTGATTTGTTCAACGTGTCACAGTTTTCCTTTCCTCTTTCGTCTACCCCGGACTTGACTTTTTATGAGCAACTCGACGGGTGTTTCTAGAAAAAAAAAGAAAACGCTTACCCTACCTGATCCATGCTCCCAGTTTTCAGTGGAGTCCGAGTTGCCCATTTGCTTTTGTTACTTTGTATGTATGATTTTAGTTACTTTATGTTCTTTGTTGTGTATGTCTGTTTTACATGTCTGGTCTTTGTACCTGGATTACATTCTTTTGATTACCGCTAGAACCTTGGTTCCCTTGATTACCCTTATACATTTCATCTTTCCCAAAGAAAATGAGATAAAGTGATTTCAGAAGATGAAAAGGGAATTTCTTATTTGCATTTTTAAGTATTGAATGAAATGTTACAGTATTTACGTTCATTATTTCACAATGACAATTAAAGGTTATATAGTTCCCTCTCAAACATAACAGATTTGCTCTGAAATACATCGTGTACTAAGTTACTGCCTTAGATTAATCATAAGAGGAGAAATGACCCGGCCAGCGAAGGCTATATTCTTATATAGCCTAGCTAGCCGAGTGGTTTAGGGCGCTGGACTTTGTGCAGGCGGTGTTGCCATAGATATCACAGCGGTACGAGTTCGAGTCCCGCGGAGGGAACGACCAAAAATTTGCTTCGCAAATTTGACAGTTCTAACATCGTTGGAAATTTTTCAGACCCTTCTATAAGTTTACGTTATCTTCCAAAAATGCATCGCAAATATATATATGCGTATATTTCTCAGATAATAGGTGCACTACCATTATATAGATGTCTATCAAACAAAAAAGTCGATTGGACCTACATATCAAGCATTATTGACCCTTGTTATGGTTGCAGCTAAAAAGGAATGTCAGGATACATCAAGAAGAGATACATCGCAGACCTACATTTCATGCTTGACCCACTCTCGTTGAATAATATCTGACTTGCTTCTTCAAGTGCTAGAACTGATACCATCATGTAGCTTTGTTATGTATTCCACCATTTTGGTGGGGACACATATTGTATTTCGCCTGTCTGTACTTTTGTCACAAAGTTTGTCAGTGCAACTCTTCTGGAAACAACTGGGCAGAATTTTACGAAACTTGGTATGTCAGCTATTGTCATCACTTTGTGTCAGTCGTCGGCTTTGGCGGTGCTGCAAAATTCTAGTTTGTATTTAAAAAACAAACTTTCATTCATTATGGTATTAAGTTCTTACAAACAAAAAAATCATACAATATTTTTTTTAATATCCAGATACACCTAAACACGTATTGTTATGCTGAAAAGTTGGGATCATATTTTTCATGCTTGATTGACAATTTGTAATTTTTACAATCATATCGATGTAAGGTCACTTCTTTTGTCCTACATGGTTTATCAGATATTAGGTATGCTACCACCATATTCAAATAATACTTCATTCACTTAGTCACGCTTAGGACTAGGCAAATTGTTTACATGGAAAAGAAGGAATTAGCTAACACAGCAACCTTACTTTGAATATTTCTTTTAAAAATAGAATCAAACATATTTGTAGACCAGATGAGAGCAGCAATCAATTATTTTACAGAATTATTAGGCCCACCACAAAAATTGGCCGTCGCCTTATAGTAATTGCTCTGTTCCCCGTCAATTACAAAAATCTTGTATCGATTGTAACTCTTTTGTCTTTTGAAATAGACTTTTTATATTTGACGTGTCGCTAGATCACATCAAGACGAGGTGTCGCGTACCATCGATGATGAACTTTGACCTTGAGTTTGAATTACTGATCTATCTTTATGGCCTGTAACTTTTTTGTCTTATGAGAAATGCTTTTGAAATTTGGCTATGGATAGATTATCTTAGATGAAGTGTCACGTACCATTGATGATGAGCTTTAACCTTGAGATTAAACTGTTGAATTTTACATGGTAATTTCTTGTCCTGTCTGTAACTTTTTTGTCTCATGAGATAGTCTTTTGATATTTGGCATGTGGATAGATCACCTCAAAGCATAGTGTCCCCTACCATTGATGATGTCCTTTGACCTTGATGTTGAATTATTGATTTTTACATGGTTAATTCTTCTTGTCCCGGCTGTAACTTTTTTGTCTTATGTGATAGGCTTTTGATATTTTGCATGTGGAACACCTCCAGATGTCGCATACTACAGCTGATTAACCCTAGCTTTGAACTTTGACCTCAGTCAAATTATTTTATTTTCCAATTCTTTTTATTGTCAAAATATTTCCTCTCACATTTATCCATTATCTACAATGATATGCATGTGCCAAATATGTAGTGTCTATCCACCATGTTGTGCATGTGACAAAGGCAAATAGAGAGTAGATATTGGTCCCCCAATGGCGGAGCCCTCAGAGAAGATTGCTTTCTCGTCGATATCTATACAAATTATTACTAAAACATTATGTGCAAGTACCAACCTAAATTTTTAATTCTAACAAATTAGCTGACTTCTCATTATCTTGACATTCACATTATATATGTTAAAACTAACATATTTATTAAATGTTTAGTCAGCTAAGCTTTTTTGGAAAAGTACGAGAATTAGTTTCTTCAGAATCTTGTGAAGAATAAAAATATAAAAAATGCGAAATCCTTTAATTTCATATTCAGATATAGTGATGATGTACTGTTCATTTACAACCTTTATTTTGGTAAATGGTTACCTTCATTATACAACAAGAGCTTGGTAAATGACATTACAGAAACAGATTGTTCAGCTTCCTTTTGGACCTACATCTGGAATTCCATAACAGTTGTTATCTCAGTACTAAGGTTTATGATAAAAGAGGCGACTTCAGTTTTAAAATGATAAAAGTTCCTAACCTGTGCAGCAATATATACCTTCATCTCTTGCATATGGTGTTTATATTTCACAATTGATTCGTTATGCTTTAAAAAGTACTAACTACTCTGATTACCTTAAACGCCTTACATATCTGTAACAGACTCCTGAATCAATGATAATGTGGAAATGTGTCTCAAAAGGCAGCTTACCAAATTCTTTTTCAGATATCAGTCCTTGGTTGAAAAATTCTCAGTTTCTAAAAAAAACGATTAATGATTGCTTTTTGTAAATTATTCGTTGTACTCGTATGACCAGCAATTTACCGATTATGACACTACAGCATGCAAATGCTATTTAATCACCACAGGTATATTCACGCAATGGAAGAGTGAGGTTTGGCGCATAGTAAAATATAGATTTAACCCACTATTTTGTTTGAAATGCTTGTACCAAGTCAAGACCATTGCGGTACTAGCTACTCCGGAGATGTAATATCTATTTTGTCAGATCTATTTTTGAATTGATTTGATAATAGATCATTGATCAGGCTATTTCAAGTGTTCAGTGTCGTGACCCGAATGATCATGGAAATGACAGAATTTAGACTTCATACATATCAATACGTCCAAAGAGGAACTTTGATAATTGTCATTAAAAGAAATGAATTCTGATTTGAAAATAGTTTTATGTCCACATTGATTCTGTGTTAGATACCCGCGTTGTGTCAAATATTCAACTAAATTTAAATTCATCATTGTATGAATCTTGAATGCAAGAAACGCCCTTTGTGGCTGTGACAAGTTACAAGTAAATTGCTTTGAACTTGCTATTCATAATACTATGTTCTGGACTTGTTACAAACAAGTACTATCTTTAAAAGATAGCCGACGCATTAAATATGTTCTTTTTACTTATAATTTTCTACATTTCATTCAGCCCCGTGCAGGTCCGGGTGTTAAAAGAATAGGCCTGCAGCAGCGCTAAGCTTGTCGTAAAAGGCGACTAAATAGTGCTCAGAACCCTAGCCGGGGGGCTAGGGCGCTCTGTCTACAGAGCAACTGGGATGTGTGCCCCAGGTGGTAGAATGGGGTACCCATGGTGTGTTACATGCTGGGGTTGTCAGGCTATAATACAGAAAACCTGACCGCAAACCATAGTGGTGTTGGGAAAGATGTCACATTCCTCGCACGTTAAAAAACCCTACTGTGGTATTCTCCAGGAGTATGAACCATAGGGCTCCGCCACAGGAGGCTAAATTGCCCGACCCTACCCATCCTCTCCCTATTTCCAGTGGCAATCAAAATTTGTCGACCCCATTGTCCTTGTGTCCCATCCCTTTTTCATTTCATGTTCATTTTATCATCAATTTCATGTTCAACGTCTGAATATAGCTGAAATATTGCTGCTCGGACGTTAAACCCCAACAACAAACAAACAAACTTAAGGTCGGAGGGTAAAAAACGAAACTATACCGACCGCGTTGGGAAAGAAAAAAATAATGCTTTTAGTGATTACTCTTTAATGTACTGTTAAGCTAAACTACAACTACAATTTATTTTCAATTGTTTATACATGTTAGCTTTTATTCAACTAATTTTATTTGACTTCATATCGGTTCTGTTGGTATACTTGTTTTGATTTTTTATATAAATAATTAAATGAATCTGAGGGCCTTAACAAAGTAAAATCAAGGAGTCTATGGTTAGAACAGGGTGTTTTATACTTGGGTACAAAGGCTACACCAAGAAGCAAGAATACAGACAAAACACAATAAATAACACACATAAAATCAAAGTACATTCTCAGAAACTTTACCAATAAATGAAATAAATGAATAACCCAGAGTCAACTGAAATTTGGAAGTATGGACAAAGATACATCTGAAGGTCCTCTGCTTTTCTAGAAACACCAGATAAGTCGCTTATCTGAAATCAAATCCGGATTTCAACAGAAGTGGAATCTACGACAAATCTGCTTTCCTGTTGGAATTGGCCAACTATAACGATTAATGTGCTTTTGATACCGACCGTAAAACGTTTGAAGTGATGAATTTTAAGTCTTTAGACAAAATATTCTTGTTACAATGTATTATTCTAATGGCACTTTGATAATTTCACTTTCCTTTTCAAAGGTTCCGAACGAAACAAAAACGATATCCGTGTAGCAGACTATGGCATAACGCATGAGCTTGTGACACAACAAATAGAAATTTACAATTTTAAGTGGAGAAGTCATCGCATTTACTTGGGTCACATATTTTAATATATAAATATTGTGTTTGAAATGATAAAATATTGTATTTGTACTATTATCCACTACGTTTAAGTTAAGTTATGAAAATAGAGTAGTATATCCAGGCTAGTGCCCGAGTTAACCAGCATTGATATGTTTTTACCTATCTGCTCCGTTAGATTCGAACTTTGAATGTGTCATTTTTCTTTCCAGTCTTCAAGAGATCAATAATCTACTACAAAATACACACTTCTTTAATATTCAACTTTCATGTCTGTATGTCGTTGTTATTATGATTTATCTTCAAAGCAGACAGATCTACATTATCAGTATAGCCTAACGGTCCATTTCTTATCATTCTTGTCGGACAGGAGTGTTCAATATTTATACACTTGTACAACATTTCATTCCATTTGCTTCTTTCTTTCGGGAAAAGTTACATTTGAAAAAATCAGCTGCTTAAAATACAATTCAAAAGAAAAAGCAAAACAAAATAGCAACTACGTGAATGACAATACCATTATTTTAGAAATTCAAATTGAATATCAGGTCATCAACGTCGTTAGATATTGCGCCATTTTCGCCTGGAAGATGTTCTTGATTTATTTTCAATATTTGATCGATTATACTGTCATCATCTGCTAAATCATTGTCATTGTTTTCAGATGTCTGTATTTGAGAAGTATATCCTGATGAATTAGAGGCATTTCTGTCTTCTTTCTTTGAAACAAAATACTTCTCGCTTATTACAGGTGACGGAGGTATGATATCCTGTAATGGTATGTTGTCGTGATATCGGTGAATAGTTGAGATATCACTTATTGGTAAGTTTTGATGGCTGGTGTCTGGTAACAACGGGGTATTTTCTGCTTGTTGGCAGCGATCATTTTTTAATTCATTATTCAAATGTCTTTGATTAGGATAATTGGAAAATCTAACAGGATGACGATCAGTGTCGTGACGCGAGCGATCATGAAAAGGACATATCGAATGTCCATGAATTGGACAATCTTCGTCAATTATTATCTCATCACAAGAATCACTTCCAGTATAAGTTTCCTCCACTATCTCAAGTTTTGGTTCTTGTACATATGTTTGTGGTTTACTGCGTAGCATTTCCTTTGTTCGCCGTAGAGTCGACTCTAAGTCAGATCTAATATCAATTAAGTTTGCTTTAAATGTTCTCTCTTTGTTCAAAATTTTGGCAAATTTACAGAAATCTTTACCGAGACAGACTCGTTTCAACTTTCTCAAAACAGACCACGGAACACGTCGCGCACCTTTAAGAAATGGGAAGTATATGATAAGGATTTTGTTTTCACCTCTTGTTACAAGTTGCTCGATGGTTTGTTTGTAGAAATTGTCATTTGAGATTCTGACTCGAAACGTTTTGTGCTCAACAGGTAGTAGACAAAAAACTTGCGATGTTGATGGTATGTGTTCTCCTGACGTTCTGTGGTGTATATTATCACTTTCTATTCCAAGTCTTGGTAGGATGTTTAAGTGAAGTAAATTGGCTAAGAGCAGGGATGATTCATCGTTATTTGACAAAATTGTATACCTTTCGGATGTTTCGCATGTAGACTGCTCACATTCACCTAAAACAAATTAAAACAGAAAAATTCAACAATTCACACTGTGATATAAGTTCGGTAATTTCACTGTCGGACTTTCTCCCGCCAAAATGTCACAACATGAATATCAATCCGCTGATCACCAAATATAAAATTTATATTAAAAAAAAGCAATAAATTATGGATAAAATCTTTATATGAAACATGGCAACTGATTGATTATCGTGAATGTCCAAAATGTAATAGCGCGTGTCATGAACGCATTCAGATTTAACTCAAGCGCGGAACTTCCGCGCATCCGTTAAATCTATGCGTTCTTCGACACTCGTGATCATATTTTCGTTATTCACTCTTTCCAATTAAGTATCCTATCAGTCTATCTAATCTGTAGGAATCTTTTTTGTTTTCCATTTTATAAAAAAAAAATGGGTCAAAGATAGATATTGCTGGGTTGCCGTAAAGTCGGTAAACAGGAAATAGAAGTGCAACAGACCTGAAATCACATTCCACGATATTGGATCCCCGGCCATACTGAATTAACGTAACAAATATCTAGTGGCTGTAACTAATAGTTTCTGAGAAAAATATTACGAAAACATTTTTCCCGCCCGCCGGACGCCGACCGACCGACAATCACCACTCTAAAAGCCGATTTGCATGAGTGCAACCCGCCCAAAATGCACGTCGTTACTGTTTTCAATGTCTGTTTTTTTATCGGTGTCTTGTTGGCTTCTACTGTTTCGCCGGATGATTTGCTTTGCTAAATATTGGTGTTTTTTTCAAATAAAGAGTATGATAATATCTTTTGTTCCGATAAGGATTGTCACGACTGATACGTTTTGTCCTTCAGAGTTCAATTACATATATATTTAAACACTCAGTAATAATGAGGTACTTACCACTTAAACGTTTGCCTTTTTTACATCTGAACCAAGCCAACAGTAACAATAAAAAAACAGCAATCGTGGCCCCAGATATCACAGCAAATATTACCGGTAGTTTAAAAGGATTAGATGTCTTGTCTCCAAACTCTATAAACAAGATTTACTTTAATGTTCATTTTAAATTTGATTGAACTGGTATTAGTACAGCAAGAACTGTTAGCAAACTAACAAAAGAATATCTTCGTTGCTGCTTGAGTCTTTACTATTTGAACCCTTAAATTAAGAAGCGTAACAATGATAATAACCTTTTTTAATAAGCATGTTAATACATAGTGTAGCCATGATCCATTGAATATTAGAATGTTAAAATAAACATTCAATATTCCTTATCTTATGATGACAAAGGAATTTCATTTTGTTCTAAAAGACAATAAAAATAGCATACCTATAATGATTTCTTGAAATGCTTTGTACTTTTTGCAGCTGTCACTTTTGTCACAATATTCGACCTGAATATGAAAATTGAAGATACTTAATAAGACTTAAACCAAATTTATTATCTGAGAAAAAAATTTAAAGTCATTTTTCGTTTTCGTTTCGCATTAATTAAACCCCCTTTTAAAATAACTGATGTCTAAGACTTCAAATAAAAAAACGTATGCTTGTTTAAGAAATCTAGAACTTTGCTCCATTGTTAATCCTTGTCATTTTAATTTTCTTAAACTCTATACTATATATGTATTACTTTGACGAAATGATATGTTATAATACCTCAATTCCGTAACGTCCAAAAGGAAGCTCTTTAAATATATAGTTCCATGATGATGTAAGCACCTGTCACAAAAAAATACAAATAAAACGTTTGGTATAAAACCAAAATTTCCAATAAAAAACGATAGAAAATGCTGCAAAAAACTTTTTTTCTACTCAAAGGCATTCACATTCTGATTTAAGATCAAACTAAAAATTCAAAATTCAAACTGTTCATTTGTTTTGCTATTTAGTTATCTATAATGTGGTCTTACAAAGGAGTTTTCTTTTGACATATCAACAGACGTTTGTCTTCTTTAACTTGCTTCCGTCTACGGATAGAAGTAATTCATATTTACCTTTACATCGGTTTGATATGATTAAAATCAGTATATAAGTGTTAAAATGAGTCTGGCCCCGTGCAGGTCCGGGTGTCAAAAGAATAGGCCTGCAACAGCGCTAAGCTTATCGTAAAAGGCGACTAAACAGTGCTCAGAAACCTAGCCGGGGGCTAGGCCGCTCTGCCCACACAGCAACTTGGTTGTGTGCCCCAGATGGTGGAATGGGGTACCCCTTGCAAGTTACAAGCAGGGGTTGTCAGGCTATAATGCGGAAAACCTGACCGCAAACCATAGTGGTGCACCGTGTTGGGAAAGATGCCACGTTCCTCGCACGTTAAAGAACCCTGCTGTGGTATTCAATAGGAGTAGGAACCTTTGCGCTCCGCCACAGGATGCTAAATTGTCGTCCCTTTTATCCTTGTGTCCCATCCAATTTTTCATTTCATCATCATCATCATGTTCATTTTATCATCCATTTCATGTACATCGCCTGGATATAGCTGAAATATTGCTGCTCGGGCGTTAAACTCCAACAATCATTCAATCAATCAATCAGTCAAATGAGTCTGATATTTAAATTTTGCGCTGTAAATAGTTTTCAGATGAATACTTAAAATACACACGTTTAGTTCATTGAATTACCTTTTTTCGGACAGTACCATCATTTTGTAATAAATAAACTGTATGTCTATTGAACCCTTCTAGTCTCTCGAACACAACATAGATATCTTTAGATGTTGGATAAATAGCTGTAGCGATGGTAGCATTCCAGTGTAAATATTTGTCATTATAGGCACGAGTTTGATCATGATTCCAAGTTTTGTATCGAACTGCAAAAATGCAATGTAAAAGTCCACATGAATTATATTGTTTAAACCTTGAATATTTTTAATGTAACACTGTACAGACTCCCGACTTGACTGTTATAACTAACCGTTTTTTTTATTACTAAGTCTTCAGCCTATATCAAATTCAATTGTAAGAGAACTAAACGAGGAAATGGCTACCTATTAGGTTTGTTTGACTTTGGCTTTTACTTTAGTATATCTTCAGTTTCAGATAAGAAATAGTAGGTTTATATACTTCCAGTATTCACTGTTGTGAATTTTAATCAATTTTAACAATATTTACCTGGTACTGTACTTATAGTATAGGTGATACTGCTTAAAACGCAAGTTGTTCTTTGACATCTGAAATAGTCTGGTAAACTTTCTAACACATTCATGGTAATAGATGTTAGTGTTATAGTGTATACCTTCCCGTTATGACCCTCACACTCATCCAGACCATAAAGACAGGGATATGACAGTCGTATCTGAAAAATTTAAATATTACAAAAGATACGTAAAAAGGTAAAAGAAACATTGAAAAGCATATTTTTATTGTTTATTTTTTTCATTTATGAAAAGGAAAATCATGTTATAATGTCGTTCTCTTCTTCTCGTATCCACTCAAAAGTCACTATAAACCACTCTAATTTGTTGAATTGTTCAGTAACCACCATATTCTGCATAGAGCTAGAAAACAATTCTGACTTTCTAAACTAGTCTACTCTTCAGAATTTTGCTTGAGTCTTAATTGTTTTATTTGGCATATTTTTTACACAAATCTTGCATTACATACATTACTGTTATTAGAATATAGTTCGTTAAAAACAAACTACGAGACAACTGCTCCCGTTTTTATGGCCAGGGTTTGGGAAAACCATGAAATAGGATCGAATGTTTTGTACACCAGCAGACGTGTAAATAAAGCGCTTCAAAAGAAAATGCACTGAGTAGATTTTCTTTGACAAAATATCATCGGACTGGGATCTTCACCTTACAATATTCTCTAGAGCAAACTTACATGTAATTAATTCATTTGATGTGTTATCTCATTTAATACATGTAGGGTTGACTTCTAAAATTCCGACTGTAAATATAGTGCTTCAAAGAACTTATATAAGAAAATGTAAATCCGTAGTGCAAATTTTCATTAAACTTATAGATTCAAATGACCTCCACTATGTTTCACTGTGAAAAAAATTGGATTTGAAGCTATTTTTATACGATTTATAAGGAAGTGGCAATGTTGCAGGTAGAAACGAAGGAAAAAGATTCCAGCATCACAAAAAAGCCATCGAACCTCGATAACTCATCTATATGGACCAAATAATTTATTGCCATCACTTGACGTCTGTCGTCGTTGTGAAATGAGAAAAATGAACAAGATGAGTGATTCAGGCTCCTATGAGCCTCTAGTTTTAGTTTGTTTTGGATGATCTGTCAATATGCCACATAAAAGTGTACAAAAGGATTAACAAAGAAAGTGCATATTTGGTGCCAATGGAAATGTATACACTGTCTCTGTATTTACAATAATTTTGAATAATTTTCATATTTATTACGAGACATTTTAACATAGAAAAATGGTAATGTTCCAAGAATCTTAAAGTCTAAATCTCTTGTAAAACCATTAGTGAAATCGGACCCACTGCCAGTGATTTGAAGTCGACCCACTTCGGACTAGGGCGGTTCATAGCTTCTCGGTAAAAATTGCTTCACAACTGAAATATTTAAACTATGTCATATTTTAAAGATTTACTTGCCCATCCACAGATTTATATTCGTCAGGTTTTTTTTTAATCATTTGTTACGTATTTTTTATTCTTATTTTAGAAGCAAATTATAGGTTTTACTCACCGGATGTTGAATTTCATATGTACTTGGAATGTAACTAGAAAAGTTAAACAGTCTATAAATACGGAGGTCTTGATCCTTCTGTATGGTGTAGTCTTTATCTGTTAGAAAGGCATCGGATGGCTTTTTAAAGGTAGGACTCCCAAATGTCAGTAGCACTGCTTTTAAACGGAGCGCTAAAAATCCAAATAAACAAATAATTACGTAGTAATTCTCTAAGAATTGCATTATATTTAAAAAAAAAAGAATGGTCATTTTATTTCTACCGCCTTTTGAAGTATAAAATCGCATACACAAACATATACCCGGTATAAGTAAGAATCAAACTGTAATGAACAAACTAAGCGGAAACGTGGTGTGAACGATTAATTTAAATAATTAGATCTTACAACTCAACAAAACAAACCCAAAGAACTAAATTTGAAAACATCCAACTCCAATACAAAATTATAACCCGTCCGTCATACCGTACTATTCAACTTACGACCATAATTGAATAATATGTCAAAAGTAACATTTAATGCAGGACTAAACTGTGTCTTCTTTTTATATTTCACTGGATGCATAGCGAGTTCTGATAATTGGAGAGGTTGATATTGTTTTGAAAAGGAAGAGTTTGCTACTGAAATGGTTGTTGCTCTGTCTAAACGATAGGTTTCTTTAAAACTCAACCATTCTGTAAGAAAGAAAAAATGATTTATGTAAAAATACGAATTTTAGTGAGTAAATCTTCATTTGTTACAGACCCTTTACAATATACGGTGCAGACCTGAGTTCAGATTACATCATTTC
This sequence comes from Perna viridis, assembly GCA_037379345.1. Lineage (NCBI taxonomy): Eukaryota > Metazoa > Mollusca > Bivalvia > Mytilida > Mytilidae > Perna > Perna viridis. The sequence goes on from CM074511.1 coordinate 11,534,783, forward strand.
AAAATTAATAAAAATGTATTGCAAAAGATCTTCACCATTAAAAGATGTATATTTGACATTTTTTTTTTCAAGCATGTTGAAAGGATAAAAAAGAAACATATAACAATCATAATAATTAAAGCTGCATTAGCTGTCATTTTCGTAATTTTTTATTTTTGTTGAAATATACCTTAACTTTCAATTATTTCTATTATAGATAAATTCGTATGCACGTGACTTCTGGTGACCTTAATCCGTGCATGTACTGTAAGGGTCGCTTCTTTAATAACAAATCTGATTTCAAACCGAAAGTGGTTATTCAACGGCAAGGAAGACCGACGGACTCAGGCCGTAAAAGAAAAAAGTTCGAATGCAACGCAAGGATTCTTTTGAAATTTTGAAATATAAGTGTGGCTCAACTATGGTCACTATTTATTTGAAAACTAATCAAGAAGTAGATGAAATGGAATGAAAACAAGACACGTGCTTACCTGTGTATCCGTTATTGTTTTTTTTTACCAAAGGTTAAAGTATTTTTATACCAGGTGAATATCCTGTCGGAACTAGTGGTGAAAAAAATTAGATCAGAGCTTCGATCTTCTCTGATTAAAAAAAAACGTTGTTTTCACAATATTCTGTAGGTATTATAGACATTTATTGCTTCAGTTGCATATGTACAAACTAAATTATTTCATTGAATCAGCAAATTTCAGTAAAATAAAAAATGAACAAATTGGCAGCTAATGCAGCTTTAAAATGACATACCTGATTACATTGTTGTCTACATTGTATTTTACATATGTATTAAGTGAAAACATGAGTAAATTATAATTGTAGTAAATATATTTATGGTGTATCAACACCTGCCTCATCTTTACATGGACATGTATTTTAGCTGCGTATATTTTAGAAGTCATAAATGTTGCATCAAAATGTACCTTTTTTAAATCCGAGTTTGCATGGAAATCCGTCACCAAATTCTATTCTACTCTGGAAAAAAATGCAAGATTTAATTAATATCTTAACAGTAATTCTTTAGAAAAGAAATAATCGCGTTATGTACAGTAATTTCCATCACACTATTTCCACCAAGAAATGGCCGTTTGTCATTAAGTGCGCTAGCTAGCTGTGGATGTTGCAAATTGAAAACGTATGTACTGTAACGATTTCGATGATAGAAACACTAAAATTTTATAATTTTGAAATCAGCCTTTGAGTTATTTTTTATAATGTGTAAAATATGGTGAGTAGGTAAAGTGGTAAAACTATAACAATAGAAATCAAAATACAGCTAATATTAATTTATATTTCATTGGGTTTTTTTCTTCCTAAATGTAAAAAAAATACTCACAGCCATTTAAATGTAAAAAGATTAATACATTTTCTTATAGCATATTTTAGGAAGGGTCAGAATGTGTTTGTCAATTGTTTTCCCATTTTAATATGAAATTTGTGAAAATTAGAACTGCATCACAAACTAAACTATTGAAGGCGCATATGTTTTCTCTGCCGTTACATTACGAATAAGACTGTTAATTTGCCGAGTTAATACACTCACAAAGGATCAGAAAAATTTACATACACTAATTAAAAAAAGAAAGTGAAAGCTGCATTAGCTGTCATTTTCGTAAATTTTTGTATCTGTTCAAATATACCTTAACATTGAATTATTTCTACTAAATTGTAACTTTTCCTGTATAATTTCATTTGATATGCATAAAATGAATTAAATGCATGATATAGGTTTCTATATATTTATTGACTTGCAAGACAAAATTCGACCTAAATAAATTCGTATGCATGCGACTTCTGGTGACCTTAATCCGCACATGTGCTGTAAGGGTGGCTTCTTTAGTAACAAATCTGATTGCAAAGCGAAAGTGGTTATTCAACGGCAATGAAGACCGACGGACTCAGGCCGTGAAAGAAAAAAAGTTCGAATATAACGCAAGGATCCTACTGAAATTTACCTATTGTGATATAATGTGGCTCAAATATTGTCATTATTTATTCGAAAACTAATCAAGAAATAGATGAAATGAAATGAAAACAAGACACTCAACTGTGTATCCGTTATTGTTATTTTTTACTAAGATTAAAGTATTTTTAACCCAGGTATATGTCTTGTCGGCAATCTTCGGAAGTAATGGCGAAAAATAATTAGACCAGAGCTATCTGATTAAAAAAACTGTTTTCACAACATTCTGTGGGTATTATCAACATTTATTGCTTCAATTGCATTACTACAAACTTATTTCATTGAATCAGCAAAATTAAGTAGAATCAAAACTGAACAAATTTCGCAGCTAATGCAGCTTTTAAGTTAAAAAGAAGATACACAAAACTAGTAATTAATTCGCAAAAAAGTTGAATAAACCTTAATTATTACACATATCAATAATCATATGATTATTTTTTGGCGTGAACTCACAGCTTCTTTGTGCTACACACACTATAAAGAAAACAATTCATCTAAGCCTTTAAACCTTTTATAATAATAATAATAATAATAATAATTAACAGAGATTATTACTAACTTTCCTGTCTTAAAAACTCATGATCCCAACCCCCACACCCCCCAAAAAAACCAACTTATCTTTATCACTACATTGTACTAAGTATAGGTTCAACTTTTTTCGATCATTAGTTGTATCAACGTGTGGCAATCATCTTTTCTCCTGACCCGGTGCCCATATATATATATATATATGTGTGTGTGTGTGTGTGTCTCAGAATGTAACGACTCTTCGCTACACTGCTCCATCGGATCAAATTGATACAGGGAAGATAACGTAAACTTATAGAAGGGTCTAAAATAATTCCCAACTATGTTAGAACTGTCAAATTTTTGGTCGTTCCCTTCGCGGGACTCGAACTCGTACCGCTGTGACATCTATGGCAACACTGCCTGCACAAAGTCCAGACCACTCGGCCAGATAGGCTATATAAAATATAGCTTTCGCTGTCCGAGTCATTCCTCCTCGTAGGATTAATCTAAGGCTGTAACTTAGTACACGATGTATGGTAGTACGGGACAGTTCATCTAGGTGTTACTATGTAGGATACTACAAGGAGGAATGACCCGGCCGGTGAAAGCTATATTTTATATAGCCTAGCTGGTCGAGTGGTCTAGGGCGCTGGACTTTGTGCTGGCGGTGTAGCCATAGATGACACAGCGGTACGAGTGCAAGTCCCGCGGAGGGAATGACCAAATATTTGCATCGCAAATTTGACAGTTCTAACATCGTTGGAAATTTTTCAGACCCTTCTATATATATATATATATATATATATATATAGTATCCTTAACCCTTAAATTAATTCAAATTATTACATGTCAAATTTCTGCCACAGAGCTTTTATTTTGTTTACTTTCAAACCCTATCAAAATAAAAGGGACCTATAAATTTTTGCTACACAACCTAATTCATTGTGTGATAGTTTTGATCAACATGTTATGTCGCATTCAAAACTATCCCGAGAGAGAAATCATATCTTAACTCGGTCGATGACCCTACCCTATTATTCAATTTGTATACAGAAGATATTTTACGAATATCTCAACAAACAAAAAATTATTGGTAAATATAATTTTTTGCAGTGTCAACAACATCACACATTAAGTCATCTTTTTTTCTCAAATTGGTCGTATTTGGTTTTGATTTATTGTATTGTATTCCTTTAGTTTCAAACTTCGTTTTGATTGTTTGCTCTATTTTGTTTTTTTTAATCATTTGATCAAAATTACGGCAAAATACGAAATTTCTTAATTCTTATTCCTAGATCAAACAGATTGAGGAACTCTTCCTCATGAGTGCGAGCAATCTTTTCATATTTGATCAAGGAAGACCTGTTGTGATTTTTATGAATCGGACCTCCATACCAGGTATTTAAAAAATGGGGGCATTCAGTACAATGGTACTTGTAACATATGTTAATGCAGAGACATACTTATCATCCACCATAACTTCCGTATGCGTATGTCCCTTTTATTTGTGTAAGAGAACTGATCTAAAACATAAACGTTTCAGTTGAAAAAAAAAAAAACAAAACAAAACGAAAATTAAGCTCTTAGAAGGAATAGTATGATGTTTATGACAGTACACTCATTGAACGGTGAAAAGGGTTATGGAGAAGCAATTTCATTGAATAATTAAATTAACAAAATCTAGAAAAACATTTCAGAAACAAACAAAAATGAATTTCTAGTAAAACGAGCATTAAAACATATTCAAACCAAATTTACTCATTTCAGTGAGATTTTAAGCAATTAAATTACCAAATTCATAATAATAAAAACTTGCAACAATGTACTATTTTCGATTACTACCTTCGCATAGGAGCATGGCCCGATATCATTGCTTTGTGCTTTTGTTCATAATATGCAGCAATTTATTCTCAAAATTTAACACTTATATTAAAAAGAAACATGTTTCGCGTTAAAATTCTTACAGGACTAAACCACGCATTATATTAGAAGAAGGAGTAATCAAGGGAACCAAGGTTATAGCGGTTATCAAAAGAATGCAATCCAGGGACAAAGACCAGACATGGAAAACAGACATACAAAACAGAGAACATAAAGTAACTAAAATCATACATACAAAGTAACAGCAAATGAGAAACTCAGACTCCACTACAAACTGGAAGCATGGACCAGGTGCAAGAAATATCAATCTAGTACAATAAGATATTTTTTGCTCGAAGTATTAATTAATTTTTTTTTGTTAAACTCATTATGCAGTGAATATTTTCATAAATATTACAACAATGATTCAGCGATTTATTTATTACAGTGTTACAACAACTAATTAAATTGCTTTATGAATGAGAAAACAGTTTCCCTTTTTTCAACAGCAACTGGAGTGAAAATTTCATTTGAAAATCTACAATGTTAATCAATATCTGAATAATATTGTTTTCGATCTATGTTCTAGTAATACGTTTTTTGTTTGGTTTTACATTTCGTTGCTAAAATTCGAAATATTTTCTTATGAAAAAATCTTAGTCTCCCTCCATAATAATGATTGGTGCCTTAAGGTCGTATTTTCCAAAAAAAAAAAAAAAAAAACTGAGGTGAAACCACCGTGACCTTCATTCAAGACAATTGTGTTGCTTAGGGTTTTCCTGTGTAAACATGGAATTATTTTATCAACTGTAGCGTGCCATCAGCAGAGGAGATTGATATCTAGTTAAAATATTTGTATTTATCAAATTAAATATTCCCACCTTTATAGATATTATATCATTGTGAAAGGATAAGAAAACTTTGTGTTGAGAGAACCTTATTTTAACACGCAAACCGTCACCATAAATTATATAACGCTGGTGCAAACACGGATTTTGTTGTTTTCTTGTGACTCTGATATTTAAGAATAATATACAAGTGAACAATGACCACATTAAATAGGTAAAAGTAACTAAATTCAAATAAAATACAAATAAACACGTAAAAACACAGAAAATGAATCCAAATTTTCGGCCTTATAGAGAGCCGAAAATTTGGAATTCATTTTCTGTGTGACGTCAGGCGCAAAAAGTGCTTTAATCGGAAAGACAGAAACACTGTTAGCCTAGATTATGCAGACAGGATGATCTTTTAAGTATAAATTTTGAAATACAAGTGAAAACCGTGCTATGACAACTAAGTCATGCGAGTTTTGACATTCATACCAAAGAGATGGGCAGTCCCAAGAAAACTGATGATCCACTGTCCATGTTTCTTATCTGAACAAGCCAGTAATACAGTTACTTTCGTGTCATTAACAGCACTGTGGTTTGTCACATAGCTTCTTGGTGATTTGGTACAAATCTACCATTCTTTGCTCGCTTGCTTTGTTAAAGGTATCACTCACTTTAGCCCAATGTTGGTTTATCTTGCTCTCCTCTTCCATATTGCTGCTTTGAATGTCTAGGAATTCGTTTCCCGGCTCTAACTTGAAATGTTCGCTCGACTTGTCATCGAATTTCCCTATATCATACCTTTTTATAGTGGACCTAGGTGGTACTTTCATCAGCTTCAACTTTATGTTGGCAGTAACTTGGTGATGGTCACTTTCTCCATCAGCTCTTCGTCTTACTCTCTTATCCTGAAATAGTCCCTTCCATTCACCATTGATAGCAATGTGATCAATTTGATTTCTATCCCTCTTCCATGTGAAACATATGTAAGCTTGTGGATGTCTTTGTGTGGGAAGTGTTCCACCAATAACAAGCTGATCATTTTCACAAGAATCTTCATTCTCATTCGTTTTAGCGTACCCATGCTTACCAATTACTTTTTCGTATCCTGTGTTGTGGTGTCCCACTTTTGCATTAAAGTCGCCCATAATGATAGTCACATCCTGCTTTAGAACTTTTCTAGTTCAGCTTGAAATGCCTAATAGAAACAGTCTTTAACATCACCTTTTGTGTCATTTGTCGGAGACCTGAATTGTGGACTGGCTGGAGTTTTGCTCTTATTATCTTTTCATTCACTTGGTGGTATTCTAACAATGATTTAGCAGCAGATTTTAGGTTTAATAGTTGCTACTCCTTCATGATGTTTTCCATTTTTTTCTCCCAATGAATTTGATCGTTTCACCTGTACTTGTTGTATTCTTTCCAAAATCTATCCAACCACACTCACTGAATCCTAATATTTGTATATTTTTCTCTTTCATTTCTCTTCAAACGTGAGCCTGCTTTCTTGTCTCATACATGGTATGTACATCCCAGAAGCCGACTCTTAATTTGGTTATCTTACTTAGTACAATGTATATTCTAATTGCTGACTTCCTGTTGAATTTTGCTATCAATTTCCATACACGCAGTGTTCTGTTGGTATCCCAAGGTCTAGAATGGTTGCATGGCACAGCATATGAAGCCACTCTCTCCAGGTTTTACGTTAGATTTTTCTTCTCCTAGATGAGTTACGTTCCAAAGTTTACGACCATCATCTGGCCGGTTTTTCAATCCATAGCTGGAGCAAGGCGGGTGAGTATTAGAGCATGTCCACGCGCCGGTGGGCCTCCACACTGCTTCTATAAGGTCCCTGCTTCTCCCGGATCCCCTGCAATTCAACCGGAGATGATGGATTTCAGTTAACGTGCATTGCCACGAGGACGCATTTAAGGAATCTTGGTAGTGTAGAGGCTTTTCACTGGCAGAGTAAGATTATACACTCGATTTTCCCTTTCACCTACAGGTAGGCTAACCAGTAGTTCCATAATTTTGATCTCCGCTACACTAGATGCATTTTACTACCCTGTGGTGCAACACCACAAACACATCGTCAGTAAGTGCTCGGGTAAACAGTCAGAGGAGAAGAAAATCTTGAACAATTTTGACGAGATCTCATCTTATATTTAGAAGTACCAAACACTATGATTTTAGTATTTTGAAAGCATAAAGAAACGATACTTCAATTTTCCTCTGGCCCACTACCTTCTCATTTTCTAATTTGATATTGATATTTGGATATGATTTCAAATGTCCAAATGAAAGTATAGAGATAAACTCACTCTAAAAATTTATTTGTCCTCCCATTTCCATACTCCCGTCTTTGACGTCCATCAGTGCGTCCACAAGTCATATGATAATTAAAAAACATTACGATGGATTTTTATGTTTTTCGCAATTTCTGTCATCATTAGGGTTAAGCAGCTTCTTTTCGTTTTGATCTTTCAGTTATAGAAATTAAACGTCAAAAATGAAGACGAGCGTATCCTATGCTACTTATACCGTAGTTGCTTATTACACATTTTTAAGGATGGTTTTTTTTTTCAATCAGCAATCAGAAAAAAATGACAAAAATTCAAATTGAGATCATTTCTTTATATTTGTGAAAAATGCAACAAAATGTTAAGCAATAAATGTCATAATGATTACACAAATGTAAGAGGAAACTGTATGTGAAATGTCGAGCAAAAGGGCATGGTTAGACTATAAATCGAGATACTGGACTCGTCATGATTATCTTTCAGACTTAAAAAATACCAGATGTGTGCATACACAGTATTTACCCGAACATGCATGTAAATTTGCGGCAATATAATAATTGTTCAGGGAAACTATGATAATTTTCCCGCTATTTTTCTTTTTTCCAGATTAATTTTTATGTTGACTAGCGATTTTTTATGTTGTTATTGTTTTGTTTCGAAAACAACTATCTATTTATTCAGGCTGGTTGATAGTCTTAATCATACTTCAAAAGTAATGACTATAAACATACCGGAAAGTTTATAGCCGGAAAACTGGAAATATAATGCACCAACAGGAAATTTTATTGCCAAAACAAATGACAAAGTTATGTTATTACTGTCACACGGAAATTATTGTTACTTCACTTTATAAGGAAATACATTGAATTCAAAACCCAAGTCACCGACAAAACTGTTTACCTTTATATTGCGGCCAACAGCTGAAAGCTAAAAGAAATTTAATCAAGGAAACTAAAACTGCTTCCGACTAACTATATATTTTCTAAACCAAAAATTTATTGCATTGAAAGCTCTTCTGCTACTTTAAGCATTTTAGTGCTTACTTGTGATTCAATAAAACAAAAATACGCTCTTTTTTGTTAATTGCTTGATTCACATATCATAAATTGTTATTGCATGCAAAAGACCCCCAGTGCATCCAAAACAAAATCTGGTACAAGGCCTGGACACACGTTACCCATCAAAACAAAACTCCAACCGTTTCTGTTAATTTTGGCCTTGTACATATGATTCTTGGTTTGTATCAACAACTCTTAAATAAAACTTCACAGCATTTGAGCATTGATGTGACCGATTCCGTAAGTAGCGAAAGGTTTTTTTGTGACTTGTATTAATAATGTTATTAATACATGGCGCTGTTTTAAATGGTATTCAAATATTGGTTTCTCAGACTGTGTGTAACGTTAATTTGTGTTTTTCAGTATAAGTTTAATATTTTAGTGACATGGTGGATACTGAACACAGTCTCGAATATGCAAAATCGCGGAGATACAATGCACATGCTCGGAAGCAAACACACCAACACAAATTCAAGTGGCATTAACATTTATTGAAACGATGCTCCTAAAAAATCCAGCCAGACCAGAATTGGCACGGTATTTTTGTTTTCTTTCTCATTGTTAATTTTCACGTAAACTTTAAATGTCTTACATTGTACTTGCATTCATCCAATAGTGCTAAATCATTGAAAGTGTCTTAATCGTTATATAAATAAGACTGAATATTTGTAGAAAGAAAAGTAAACAACCGGCGTCATGGTGAAAAATACAACATACCACATAAAAGTCAGTCATATAAATTAAAATACGATATATTTAAGCCTATATAATACTCCTATTAAATATATAAAGCATTTAATGTTCGAATATGATAAAAGAAATATGATCTTACCGGTTTCGAACAAGATTCATTACACACAGGGTATCCATATGTTGAATAGACAGGACATCTTGCCGCTAAGGCCGCTGGAGCAGCCAAATTCAGCTGAAGCAGTAGGGTCAGCACACAAATGAGAGGCGCTTCTCCCTTCGACATGATAGGTCTTCACATGGTAAAGTTAATATACTAAATATCCTGAACAAGGAAGTAGTCTAACCGAGTTACCTGTATTTTTGACGCAGAGATAATGTGAGCCCCCATGCAAAATAATATTGGACACGAACTTTAAAACTAGTTCATTGTTTTTTTAGATATTGATCTGGAGTGGTTTGGAATATCGCATGACAATGACGTATTATAGAGTTATTAGACTAGTTCATTTTTAACTAATTTTATAAACTGATGTAATTATATTACTGATATTGTAAGGCATCATTGTTATTTAAGTCAACGACAGGCATGAATCTAATTTCAAAGACTTTCACACGAAGTCGCCCGGGACCAAAGATAAACTAGAGGGTTCTCGATCAAGGGTCCGAGTCGCTCACCTGTAACCCAAAGTTCCTTTCGCTGGGTGAATGAACAATGTATTATTCATTTTCTGATGGTCAATTCCAGCCTGACATTTGTGTTTCACATTATGCCGGAGCAATATCATAGACACCCATATGTTATTACCGGAGTTATATAGAGGAATTGTATTAATTGCTTGCTTTTGATCGATTCGGAACATTGCAGAATTTGATGAAAATCAAAGAAATTTATTATTAACGGGCGACGACGACGCAACGACATAATACCACTATATGACAACATTTCTTTTGCAGTCGCATAAAAACGACTGTGTTGTGTATGTTACAAAAAAATGAAGTACCTAAGTTAAACAGGTAAAAATCCATATTTAAAAATTATATTTTTAATAGAGTAATCAAGGGAACCGGGATTCTAGCGGAAATCAAAAGAATGTAATCCAGAGACAAAGACCAGACATGGAAAATCGACACACACTACAAAGAATATAAAATAACCAAAATAATACATACAAAGTAACAAACGTAAATGAGCAACTCGGACTCCACTAAAAACTGGAAGCATGGACCACGTGCACCGGTAGGGTAAGTGTCTCCTGCTTTTATAGAAACGCCTGCCGGATAGCTCATAAAAAGTCGAGTCCAAGGTAGACGAAAGAGGAAAGGAAAACTTCGACACGTTGAACAAATCAGTTTCTGTGGTGCAGATTGAAAAATGGTAACGATTCACGAGTTCATAGTGACGACCATAAAATTTCTGTAGTGATGACTTCAATCTTGTAGCAACATAACCCTGTTCCAGAAGCCTAATTGTAAGAAGTCTAGCGCGATACAAAAAGTCTGCGTAGTTTAATACAGCAAGCTTTGGTATAACATTTGAGTTGTGATATGAAAACACCATACTCGTGTGTTCCAATGTGAAAAGTTTGAAAAATATTGTTTTTGTACTTTTCGAGTTATGGGTCCCTGGATCCCCAAAAATCATTTGGATGGGAAAACAAATAGGAGGTATACAAGGGCATCATGTAATGCAGAATTTGCAAAGTATATTCAAGTTCCATTCAGCTGATTCAGAGTTGTGTATTAGAACGGACGCACGGGCAAACGCACATCCAAATCTGAAAAAAAATTGTGTTAAGGAGTTACTTTATAAATACAATTGTAACGACTACATGAAACGGAAAAAAATGAACACTGTGTTATTTAAAACCTTATCCATTTTCTGAGAATTAAAAAAATTGTATTTGGGTGCATTCCAAACAGAACAGAACAGAACAGAACAAAATCATGAGGATTGTTACAAATAAGTTACAGATACATAACAATAGAACCAGAAGGTAACTTCTATCAAGTTTCAGAGGCACATGCCACAAAGATTGGTGTAATACTAACACTATATTTATTAATGCAGAGAAACATGTAACACATGGTATTGATGGAAGCGATTTGCTAATACATATACTAAACTTCACATGTAACAAAATATTTCAATGAACATAAGCTGAATAAATCATTTATTACTCAAAAGTTCAGATTATTTGTTATGAATACCATTTACTATAATTCTAACAATACATACTCCAAACAATTAAAATTAAATTTAACATCATTTGCTAAATTATGGAATGAGGGAACGATTTTACTTGTCCGGATATTTCTTTTCACTTCTAAGGCCTATAAGTTTAGCATACCTAATCAAAAAATGAAATTCATCTTCTACATCTAGTAGACAAAGGTGCATATTTCTGTTTTCAACCGCTGTTTTAGAGTGGCGATATAGCTTTATTTTAAGATTACTATAGCTAATCTTAATTGTTGTGAATGTTTTTATTGCATTGCTTTCCAAGTCTCTTAAATGAATACATTATGTATTTTTCTTTTATCTTCAAAATGTTCGTAATTTATTACCAGAATGGCTGTCATCAAATAAAGTTTATTTTAAATATGTAAAATGATTTTCTTTCAATTTATCATAAACAGCATGAAGCAAATTTCTTGATGAAAATGCTCCCCGATTATACGAAACATTGTCAAAATTAAGTTTCATTTTATAAACCCTCGAAACCTTCTTTCGAGGGGGGGTAATTGGCGGGAAAATGTTTTGTCGGAATATAATGGGAGTGTAAATCAAGAAAAAAGTTCGGTAACCCCAGGGCGGATATAGGATCTCTGATTGTGGGGGGAGCGTAAATAGAGTTAAAGTAAGATTTTATGCTAAAAAAATGTTTTTTTTTGTCAAGTCTAGTGGGGGGGGGGCGCACGTCCAGCACGCCCGTTCTAAGATCCGCGTCTGAACCCCCACTTGAAATATATCATACAAAAGTGTTCATTTTTCATTTTTTTAAAGAAATTTTATCGATCAGTTTTAAACAGTAAATGAAACTGCGCAAATCCCCCACAGTATCTACATAAAATATTTTTTTGAAAATCGCCTATTTGTAGTCTCAATAGGGTATGTAAGTCTCGTCAAGTGACTCCACGTTTTCATGAGAATGGGTCCTCGCCTACCATTCAAATGCATTGAGAGTCGTCATTAACATAGCACTGAGTTCAACATAAAAAGCTAAATATCGTTCTATGTAAAAAATACTGTTAAAATGACAAATATCTAGCTATAAAGGATAAAAATTTTACGAAAAGTATAAAAATAGAAGATTTTGCATTGTGATGCAGGGTTTCGATTTCCCGGAAGTAAACAATAATATACAAGTCGGTCTTCGGATTTCAATACGTTCTACATCGAAAATTCCGGAAGGGAAACTGAAATTAAAAAGAGACTTACAAACCCTATTATCTTGAAATTTTACAGTAGGTTCAAGGTCATCATTTAGATTGATTGATTGATTGTTGGGGTTTAACGCCCGAGCAGCAGTATTTCAGCTATATTCAGACGATGAACATGAAATGGATGATAAAATGAACATGAAATGAAAAATGGGATGGGACACAAGGATGATAGGGTCAACAAATTTTGATCGCCACAAGACAAAAGGGAGGGATGGGTAGGGTCGGGCAATTTAGCCTCCTGTTGCGGAGCGCAAATGTTTCTACTCCTATCGAATACCACAGCAGGGTTCTTTAACGTGCGAGGAACGTGGCAATTTTCCCAACACGGTGCACCACTATGGTTTGCGATCAGGTTTTCCGTATTATAGCCCGACAACCCCAGCATGCAACACGCCAGGGGTACCCCATTCCACCACCTGGGGCACACCTCAGTTGCTCTTCGGGCAGAGCGCCTAGCCCCCGGCTAGGTTTCTGAGCACTATTTAGTCGCCTTTCACGACAAGCTTAGCGCTGCTGCAGGCCTATTCTTTTAACACCCGGACCAGCACGGGCTCATCATTTAGAAAAACAAGGTAAATCTACTAGAAATATTACTGAGGTGAATAACCTTGGATACATAAATAATCCTTGATTCAAGGAATGGTCGCTTGTTCTGCAATATTTTTTTAAGCCCAGTTTGTTCTTTATTTCTTCTAAAAGTGTTCCGAGAAAATATCGTATGGGATCGAAATGTGATCTAGTAATTTAGCGTTGACTGCGGTTTGTTATCAATTATTTGATTGGACAATATAAACATATGACACCTAAACACCGATTGGTTTTCTAAACTTAGATTGAAAGCCGCCATATTCAAAGGATTTATAGTTTTGATGCGTGATGATTGTTTATTTGTTTTCGTTATAGAACTTTGATTAATTAACGTGATAACATGCCAGCTATAGAAGAAAATGACGAAAATGTCTTCAAGTTAGTTTTAGTCTTGTTCACTTTATATTGTAATTAGTGCTTTTTCTGAATTAGTCTACGCCTACGGTACGTACATGTACATGATGTAGTCTGTAGTGTAGAGTTATTGTAGTAGTCAGTAGCCAAAAATGTTTCACTGCACAGCACCAAGGAATTATATATGTCTATGTGTAACTCCTTGACAGCATTTCTTTATTATTTTATAAGATTTTCAGCTATTGTGTACCTACCCAAAATACTGTGAAAATTCTAGTGTAGTGTACACTTATCACTAAATGACTAATTTACGATCACTATAATCGACGTCACATACAGCACATTTGATGCTCTACTTTTTAAATTGTCGGGACTTACCGCTAGAGTTGTCTCTCTTTTATTTAATCTGAAGATAGTTTGTATATATGCAAGACGTGTTAGTACCAACGAGTCGCTTATTGGCTTAAATCGTGCTTAACAAATCCTTACGGGAAATCCCATACTAATATCCGTCATGTTGGTTTCTACAAGACGATTTGTTCACAAACGAAGTTCGTAAGTTCCTGTCGAACTCTGGTGACAATCATCTGCTTGATCAACTTCTTTTTGTATGTTGTTTGCGTAAAATAAATCCGAGATATCCGAACTAACGCTCGAAATGCATTGTGGGTTCGTTGGTTTTTGGACAAACCATTTAAACCTGAACAACATCTCCTAGCAATCCGATCACTGTAAACATGGCCGACTTCTGACAATGTAAATATTGGGATTGAGGATTAAAATCTCACCGGAATTTAATGATTCAATGTTCAGGGAGAAGCCGTTTGGCTAAATGAATGAGCAAGTCATTTAAGACAATTTAAATGACGGTAGGTGTCAATAAAGTCGTAGAAAATATTTTTATTCAAATTTTAACAGTATCTTATTTATGTGACGCCGAGAATAGTATCAGTAGACATTACATGAACTGTTGCACATTCTTTACATCTACAAACTAATGTAAATTTGGCCAAGAATCTATACTTAGATCATTGATTTTGCTTTATACTAGTATGAAAGTTAGGGGATCCTATACTTTGATGCAGCACTAATCCCTTTTAAATGCTACACACAGAGACTATACTCGAATTCATCTCAGCCTGTTTGCTGAAATAATGATCTGAAATATGTATGGACCAAAACATTCAGGTGCCATGTTTTGACCATCCCTATCTTATAAAAAGCTCAGATTCGGTTTGTATTTTATCGTCATAGCTAGTTTACGTTTCCTATTGTCTTCCTTTTCACTGAACTTCATAATGTTTGATACAAATGTACATTACATTTGTTACCTCTTTAGTTTTTAACCATGTATATAATATACTAAAGTCAAGAATAAACATGTTGCAGAATTTACTTTGAAGTTTGTAGAGAGAGAACCTAAATACCTGTAAGTCAAAATTAGCGCCCTAAAATTACACGCTATAAGATAACGTTAAAAGCTAGTACTAAGACAGATTCTGTTTTTCGTACTGTGATATTATACAACCTATGTCACAAGAGGGGACTTGTCTGTCTGTTCTTCAGTTTGCTTGAATACATTTTTGTTGCATTTTTCTTGACTTACACAGGCTAGACTTATTATATGTACTGTACACTGCATTGAAGGTATATCTCCTGTTTAATGTTTTGTGGTGTATATTATTACTGATGTAGACGATTCAGTTCACCAGAAAATCACTAGACAACATTTCAGTAAATGAAAATTTTGTGGTTGTCTACATGACTTTTTTGTGTATTCACCTTTAATAGCCATCCTTTTCAGTACTAAGAGAAAATGTTTGATCATTTCTGTAGGTCAGTTGTTGTTTCAGATTATATATAAAGAACCCTTATTAGCAGATACATATAATAAGACAAATACATGTATTAAACAGCACTATCTATCTATAATCAGTTTCTTTATTTCTGTTCTGACACGGGACTCCGACCTTTTTTAACTGATTTTTATTATGTTTAATTGTGTAATTTTTTCCACACTGGCCAGATTTAAATGGGGGTTGTGATCACACCGAAGTATTTCAATCCTTGGTGTGAGGGTTTCCTTGTAGTTCACTGAAGACTCATGGGTGGCCTTGAGCTGACATTTCCCATCCTTGTGGGCTTGTTGTCTCTTTGACATACATTATATTCACCATATCCATTCTCATTATATCTAGAAAAGGGAAAGACTTTCACCTTGTTGTACATGTAATCCCATTTCCTTGAAAGTAATTAGAATCAAATCTACTTGTCTATTTATCAGACACATACTATGAGGAAGGAAATGGCCTTAAAACGGTGCGAGCGAAGTCTAAAGCAAATTATACCTTGTGCCATTTATCATTTTTCCAATTTTTTAAAAGAATTTTCATCAGTAATAAGTGGAAGTTGACAGAGGGCATTCCTAATATTTGTAAAATTTTTGGAAGAACTGTTCCAGGTTTGGCGTTGATTGCTGGGTTTTATCAAGATCCAACCGGAAGTAGCTTTCTTGAAAAATAACATAGACATCATTTAAACGTTTTGTCTAGCCTGCTTTACTATTTTTGAAGTTTTAATGTATCCCAATGTAGTGTTTTGCTTGGACGAAAATTTCTCAAGTGTCAGTATGATGAATTTTTAGACGAATTTTGTATATTTAAGAGTGAACTTTGCTCGATTATTGTTATACCTCCAATCATTAGAGTGGATCTATATTGCAATCATCTTGTCTTTAGGTCTGTCTGTGACATTTTTCTGTAAACGATTTCTCAGCTTCTATTACAGGAAATGCATACTTCCACTCAGTCACTGAGTGGTAACATATATTGGAATCCCCTTGTTCATACCGATTTCATTGCAATTAAATATGCTCCCATTGAGTTGATAAAGTGTAAGTCTTTATTTTGATTGGGATTAAAATTTTGCCAATGGGACTGCCCCCTTACCCTTCAATTCAATGGGACATTTTCAATTTCATCGGGCCATTCTAAAAAAAATGGCACAAAATTTGGAATAGTAGCTAAAACCAGATATACAATGAAGAGCAAAGGTACATTTGTAACATAAAGAAACATTAATTTACACTGCAGATCAAATGTTTATTAAGAGTTAACAATTTTAAAACAAGTCAATTGATTGTCACATTTAATCACTTTTCTTTTCTGTTGTTTGAGTTTTTATATTGATATATTGTCTAGTCCTTTATCATGGTCCACAGATCCCCTATCAATTAGACCCCAACTTGGCTATTAAAGTAGTTTAACACAAAGTTAGGAAAATGTCTATTTTTTTGTTTAGCTGCAGTCAAATTTTGGATTTTTGGGGGTGCTTCAGGACCAGATAATATGTCTACACCATTATCAATATTTTCAATAGGGGGTTCATAACCGTGTCCAGTTGCCAAGTTAGTTTCTACAACAATTGCAGTTTGATTCTGGTAATTACCATCATTAATATTTATTAGGCTTCGAAAAAGATAATTTTTTCTGTTTTGGGTCAAGCTTAAAAATGTCTTTGGTGGCATTTTCAATTTCAAATGGAACTGCCAGTCCACGCTTTTTTTGATATTATCAAATTATTTTATTCTTTAAAACAATGTTTATTGTTCTTTTAAACGTGTAAGTGATCAAGAATATGTTATCTAAAAATCAATAAAGTATCGTTTCATTCCCCGGTCTTCAAATCCCATCGAAAATGTGACGATCAAAAGGTACCAGTATCGTATTGCATATCCCTGAGCGGGTGTACGTCAAAACATGGATGCCATAAAAATATAGTGCATTTTCTTTTTGCCTCTCTACAAACTAATGTTTTGTCAAAAGACATGAACAATGACTTAAAAAATAGAGCAAACATCACACTGTAAGATGAAGAACTTTTTTAAAAGAAAATCTAACATAATATCATAAAAATGTTCCACTGAAAAGGTTGGTTTGGTGAGTGCAAAACGAAAGTGAAAGTAGGGAAAATGGCTATTTATAGTTCAAGACTACTTTTCTGTCCAATCTTCGTGGACTCACCCTATTTTCTTTGCGGGAAATTATTTTTTCACATGTCCTTAGAAATGCTACATAAGTGAAAGTTTTATTGAATCAATTTACATATTTTTTAAAAAATCCTAAAAATATGCACTTCACTATAGAAGTCTATGGGAAAATTAATACGATACTGAGACCAAAACATCCGACTGCAGCTAATAAAAACATTGTTAAAAGACACATTCATACCTTTTTTACTGTCACAAGTAGTGGACAACACTCCACCATCAATGATGGAAACTTAATGCGCGCACATGACATGACACATTAGTTACTCAATGCGTCATTCTAAGAGGAAATGCAACTGTGGCACACGGTAATCCCAATCACTGCATCACTAATTATGATTGCTGTTTGTTACATGTGTATCAACTTCCTACATTTATTTCGTTTTTGCCACATATACATGTATCGTGACTACCACTGGTTAGAATGATTAAAAATGTGGTACATGTATGTGGCTTTATATACATGTACATGTAGCACTAGATGTGTCATAAGTTGTAGGCATTTATGGATGCTTTCAGATATAATATATCAACTTCCTGAACAAGTAGGGGTTTATTGAATCAGTGATTTTGTATCTTGGTACATAATTTGTACCTTGAATTTATCACTGATCACATTCATGTACTATTTCCCAAAGCAAAGTTACCTCAAAATCATGCAATTTTTCTAAAACTCACAGTTTAAATGATCTTTATGAAAATGCCATCAAAAGTCTCCAATGGGTCAGGGTTGTAGGATAACAGAGAAAATAATGTTTTTAGCAGTTTCTGTCTTGCCCGCAATGAGTCACAGAAGACCAGACTATGATGTTGCTTTTCTGGCATCAGCGTCCACTTTTGGATTTTCATGTTTAGATTACTGATCAGGTCAGTTTAACATGACCAACTCATGCTAGGTCAATCATGTTTGGTATGCAGTTGCACTACTCCACAGTCTATACATTTTGTATCTGTTTAATGCATACATGTACATTGTATACTTCCAAAGTCACTATCATACATATATGTATTTCTAATAAAAATGCACAATGTGTGACAGGTGAGACCTATCTCAGTGATAACATTTTATTAGCCAATAACTTGAAAACCAAATAGATAGAAAGAAACTTTCATAAATAAAATTATCCTTTGCTTAATTTTGATTCAAAAACATTTTGAAAAAAGTAAAATTCTAGTTGATGGAAAACTTTTTTTGGTCCAAAACCTTGAAGTCCTGATATGGATGTGCACATTGACAGTGATTTTCCTACGGTTTTCGGGAAGGGGCCGGGGTCCATGCAATTGGGGAAAAAAGTGTGTAAAATCGCTAATTTTGGAAATGACAAATGAGAAACACTACAGTTCCCTCAGTATTGAAAAGTGCAGATCTCCTTTGGAAGACAATTTGGATACAACAGAGACTGAAGAAAAGTTTGTACATGTACATCTCTCATCAAAAATTCATCTTAATAATGCATACTGTTTTACTTTTTCATTAGTTTCAAATATTAATAAAACATTTGTCATTTGAATCATTTAATAGTATATTAAAATTAAAGTTTTCTTTCATGTTGATTTTTTTTTACCCAATCAATGAATCTAATTTCCGACATTTAGCACTATCAGCTGAACTCAGTTTTTTTTTTTTTTTAATAGAACCTGGAATTATGAGACATTACCGCCCCAGCAATTGAATTGCCCAGTCAGAAATATTCTATTGATATTTTGTTTGGGTCATTTTTCGGCTTGTCTGCTTTTTTTAGTTTCCTTCAAGTGCAACGATGACATAGAATTGAATAGATTGCCATGCAATCATAATAGCATTTATAGTATAAGGAAAACTATCAAAACACCCGAAAGACGATCCAAATGTAAATAAACAAAGTATGATACTGGAAGAAAAAAAACAACACGATTGCGATCTCGAGGCAACCAGACTTTTATTGACAATTGCGAATTTTACAATCAACAATTGGGATTTTTAGAACCTTTTTCTCATTGGGAATTTGGACCTACAATGTAAAATAAGGGTTGGAAAATCACTGATTGACATTTTTAAAAATTTCGTGATTATACTTTTTTTAGCTCAATTGGTCGAAAGACTATTGCCATCATTACAATGTATATGTCTGTCGTTGTCATTGGGTAATCCGTAACTTTTTCAAACATTTCCTATTAAACTTCTCAACAGATTGTAACCAAACTTTGCATGAATGTTCCTAAAGATATTTTTAACAATCCTTGAGTAGGGACTTTTGATCTTGCAAAAACATGGCCATCGTAACTAAAAATAGACCATAGGGTTAAAACATGATTATGAGAGAATTATTAAATAAATCTCTCTTACATGTAGTCATGTTTTAACGCTATGGTCTAATTTAATAGTATGAAAACTGGGTGGATAACTAATATGCTCTCTTTTGATTAAATGATTCTTGTGACAATAGTACGGTAAGGTCAAGAGTCCAGCTTTAGGAAGCTAAAAAGTGATTCAGGCTCAGTAGAGCCTCTAGTTGTATTTAATGAAAAGTAGCAGATACATGTAAGGAAAGACTTAATGGTTTCTATTGCAGGAATATTCTCCATTCCTAAAATCTTTCATAAGGTAAAGAATCAAGTTCCAGACCTGTGAGTGTATCATGCCCTTAGACTTCACTCTCAGGAATCAGTTATGAATATCTTTTACTGGCATAGACAAACTAATTTTCCTTTTTTTTTTGGTTTTCTTCTGGAAAATGCCTTAATCTTTTATATACAATAGAAGTAGTATGTTCAAGTACAACATGTACATGTTCATGTAAATAGCTTTCCTAGGCAGCTTACTATTGGTTTTTCCAAATACATTTTATCTCCTTTCTGATATAATGGTTTATTATCCCTGACAACCATGTTTAAAGAAGTTTACCAGTTTTAAATAAATTGTAAATAAATTATATGAACTTGACATTGAGAATTTATGAATTGAAAATTTTATCGATTCATTTACTTTCTTGTCATTCAAGCAAGCTAAGCCAATTTTATATGACAACAAAAAATTTTTTATGGTACCACTTTTACCCTGCAGCATCAAGAGGTGAGGTACATTTGTATTATGTGATACCCTCAGAAAGTTTGTGTTTCCATTCATCTGTCTGCCCACCCTCTGATGCCTTCCGATTGATAACTTGAGAATGAATCTATTGTTTTTTTAAAGCTTTGCACAGTGTTTAGAATCATTAAATACAGTTTAAAGTAAATTTTCAGCAAAATCCAAAATGTAGTTTTTGAGTAAGGCCATTTTTAACATTTGGCACCCCCCATTTTTCACCATAACATAGTTAAGTTATCAGTTATTGTTCCATTAATGCTCTATCTTATGTATTATTTTTTAAGAATATTTCAACTACCTGTTTTGTGGTACTTGGCCACTTTTCATTGTATGGAATGATAGAGAAATTTCTCAGCTCCTGACGGAATGATTAATTTCAAATTTGTTGTGTAGCTTTATTAAGGTAGGTGCATACAATGAAAGCCATCCTGGGTGTTCTTGGATATCAACTTCCTGTTTAGTTTTGTGTGACTTTCGTCACGTCACAAAAATATCTGGACCCAATTGATGGATTAATATCAAATTTTGGGTGTAGCTTCACATAGATGGGACATGCCCCATATGTCTTAAGTGATTTTTGTTGCTACTTGTACATGATATTACATTCCTCAACGAGTGGGACTCATCCTTGTTAAACTCAATATTTCAAACTCTATTCTCTACTTAACATTATTACAAAAAAGTTCATGTATGTTATACATAGACAATGAAATTCAGTGTTTGCAGGTTGGTTTCATGACTTCCTTTTTTTGTCTACTGTTGAAATTTTCTTTGTAGCTACATCATTGTAAATTTGCATCTTTTTATATTCTTGCAAATATATAGAAATCTCCTTGTGTGTCTGTTTGCCCATCTATTCACCTGTCCACATTTCACGTAAGTGCTGCACCTTCTACATTGTAAATTGCTCAAGGTATTTTGTTTAATTTTTATAGGGAAATTGCACATCTTATATAGATTTTCATGAAGGAATATTATTACTGTCTTAGGATTCTAAAGTAAAGGGAGATAATTCAACTTCAGTGTATCCATTTGATTGATTGATTGATTGATTGATTGATTAATTGTTTGTTTAACACCCAAGCAGCAATATTTCAGCTATATCCAGGCGATAAACATGAAATGGATAATAAAATGAACATAAAATGGAATGGGACACAAGGATACTTAGGTTGACAAAGTTTGATTGCCACATAAAATAGGGAGAGGTGGGAAGGGTAGGGCAATTTTTGCCTTCTGTGGCAAAGTTCCAAGGTTCTTACTCAGATAGAATACCACAGCAGGGTTCTTTAACATGCAAGGAAGGTGGCATCTTTCCCAACATGTTGCACCACTATGGTTTGTGGTCAGGTTTTCTGAATTGTGTTCATGTAGCATGCCAGGGGTATCCATTCCACCACCTAGGGCTAGGGCACACAACCTAGTTTCTCTGTAGAGTTCCCTAGTCCCTGGCTACAGTTCTGAGCACTATTTAGTCGCCTTTTACAGCAAGCTTAGTGCTGCTGCAGGCCTATTCTTTTGACACCTGGACCCACATGGGGCACTCCATTTAAAAATTTACTTTCCTATGATGAATTTCTGATTTCTAAACTAGGGAAATTCTTTTGGAAATTTAAGTTTTCTCCTTACCATGGAAGAGTTGAACATTCTACTTGACTCACCAAAATGACATTTACTCTGGGTGAATAAAACTGGAAATCCAGGAACATAGCCACTTTTTTTAAAGTTAAGTTTGAATGTTCATATATATTATACACATATGTACATGTATATATGCAGTGAGAGGAGTTAAAAAACGTGTTTCTTTTTTCAAATTTTAATTACCTCCCCTTGCTCTGAAATGAAATGCATGTTATATGTTGTCACCTTTTCAATTATATTCATGTATATTGAAGTAGTTATTATGGTACATGTAGGTTTCCCAATCTCCAGGACTACATCTGTTTCAATTTTTTTTTCAGTTTCAAATGAAAATTAACTAAATGACAAAATTAGATACATGTGCGAATGCAAATTATAAATGGTAACAAGCCAGTATGTTTACAGATGCAAATTTTGCATATTCAGTGATTAACAAAAAAAATGATGATATAATAATATAAATAATGACATATTCAAACAAATTGCTGAAATGTGCAAATGTAGGCATACATTAAAATACTGTAAGATAATATTTCAATAAACAGGTTAGTAGAAAAGTTCTCAATGTAACTATCTAAATTATGATGACACAATCAGTATTGTTGTGAATTGCATTTGCAGAAGATTTATTCTGAATTAATTGATCAAATTAAAAGAAAAAAGATAAATGACAACATAGTCATAATTACTTCAATTTTAAAATAGTCAGAAATAACAATGGTATAATTAGGTGTTTATTGTCCAGCCACAGGAGAAAAGTTGTCACCTAATTAGATTTTGTACCCCAATTAGTAAGGTCAAGCCAATTAACTTGACAGGTTGAGTAATAAATACTTTTGATGTCCTGGAAGATAAAGACAAGTTTAAAGTACAGTTTGAGTAACATAGTTTGTCAAAACAATTAGAAACTCAAATATGACCACGTCTCCTCCTTGTGTCTCATTAAGTCCTGAGCACTCTCATAGTCTTACTTTAAATATGTTGCAAGATAGTCCGTTCTACTTGGAAGAGTATGTACACTGTTGTATATTTATATTTGTACTACATTTGATTTTTTTCACAAACATTTTTTCAAAAGATATGCTCAGTAGGTGCATTGTGGTATAAAATGAAGAAAGAAGATATATATTATACTTCATTATTTTAAGTCTAACATAACTACATGTACTTTTACAAAATTTAAGGTCTTAGGTGTGGAGACATATTTGTGCCAAAAACCAAAAGTCAATATTAGGTGTGTGGATTCTGTAATTTAGGTGATGATGTGATTCTTTATGATAGTTGTTACTTATACGTGTAAGTTATGTATTTTGTAGAATTCCAGAAATCAAAGATGTAAAGAGCTCAAGAAGACATTCAATTATTGGCTTGGCCAGTTTTGATTTTCCAGTGTTGGTAAGTACAGAAAGTTTATACACAAAGACTTTAGGATTTTCTGTTTGAAAATGTCTGTGTCCCTATGGCATATACTACACTTTTGTCTGGAAATAATTAGATGTATTGATATTTTGTCTGCTAAAGTGAAATTAATCTCTTGTAAGGCTGTCAATCACATTCAGAAAAATCATTCTGTTTGCAGTTGTTCATGAAATGAGATTGGCTTGAAAAATTGATTTAGTGTTAAATTACATAAGATAACTATATAGATATAACTTTGATGTATAATTGGGAATTGAACATTTTTATCTAGTCTTAGAAGTTTTCAATATACAAGATAATTCTCAGATTAAGGGATTGAAGTACTCTGGCATTGTTGCACTCTTATTTAACACTTACTACAGAAAAAAACTTTGATTTCACTGATGATAGAACAAGCATCTGTTGACTTGGATACAAGATTTGGCACAGACTGGCGAAAGACATTTACATAACCCTTCATTAATGGATGTGACTTATAACATGTAATTAATGACCCTGCTTCATCTAGTGAATATTTTGGTGATGTTTATTTATTTTTAGCGTAAAAGAAAGCGAAAGACTGACGATGACAACATCAGTGTACAAAGTTTAGATGTAATAGTGAAGGTAAGAACATTTTATTTTCTAGTATTTATTTCAGCATGTTGTTTTAGTGTTATACAGGTATACATGTACAGAAAAAATTAAGCACAAAATACTGAATATATAATGATATTTCAAGAATTATAAACGTCTTGCACAAACTTGCTTCAAATTCACTATTATCAGGTTGATGAAAGGTATCTAAATGTTAAGATCAAACTTGTAAAAAATTTGGTTTGTCCAGGTAACTCATGTTATCATACCTTGAAATGGGGATAAATCTGTATTTCAGATTTTTTCAAAGATTTTTTATGGCAATGACATCACAAAGCAATTAATACCTAATCTAAGGCATATGTTTAAGCCATTACTTCATCAGAACAAATATAAAAACTTGTTGAACAATGTTAGCACTAGAATGAATAAATATGTTTTGATTGAAGACAAGGCAACAACACCTTCTGAATAAATGAACAAATAATTGGCTATGCTTTTGCAACACCTTTCATTTCTTTTAAGAACATGACATTAAGTGGCAATTGTTGACAGAAATTTATTATTTTGCATGAGGTATTTGCTATGCTTTGCTTGCAAAAACAAATGTTTGAAGAACTTCAATTAATGCATTACTGTACATGCATTCTTACATAGAAATGATAAGAGATGTAAACAAAGAGTAATTATCACGAATCCCTCTTCAAAGCTTAAAACAGTATATACAAATAAGTTTTTCATTTCATGGTATTAGGGTCCTAATACCTACATTTACAGGTAGTTGTGAGTCAGAAGTGTATACATGTCAATTTCCTAACATTTTAAATGACTGAGTCATGTCATGTACATGTAAATAGTTTTTCTTATTATGGACAAGGGACAAAATATTGAAAATTGTTGTAGTGAGAATATCATTAATGATCCTTGTTGTTGTAATTTGATTAAATTCTTGGATTATAGTACACCACTGGTGAGTTGCTCTTTCTTAATTTCTAAAAGTGATCCTTTAAGACATTTATTTCTTGTTGCATAGCAATATTTTTTTTTTTTTAAATTAGAGTACATATTTATTTAAATGTTCTGTGATTTTATATATATATATATATTTTTTTTTGTATTTAGTACAATTTGAGTTAAAAAACAAAAAAAGATTTTTTTATTTAGTGATAGAATTCACATGCAAGAGTAATTTATTACCAACTTCATGATGACCATGTTGAATTTAGTTTTACTGTTCCTAATATTTTACCTAAAAGCTTGAAGCAGAAGCAATATTTTCTGAATGCAGTTTATATTTTAAGTTCAATCCATAAACCTTAGAACAGCAGTTCAAATGTCGAAACACAAACAGTTGGTACAAAATGTCCATGTAAATTCAAACTTGTTATCGCAAAACCTGTCAACCTGTGACAATTTGTACTTTCTAAAAGATATTGAAGTTCATGTGTCCATCTGTTACATGTGCGTTTACATTTTTATAGTAAACAAATATAATGATTTGGTTATATCAACTTTCCATTATCAAAACACTTGTTGCAAGAAGTAGGGCTATTTTACAACTGAATGTTTTAGGTTTAAAACATTTGTAAGACCTTGTAAATAACTATCATTTACAAAGGGATTCAGCCAAAACATTGATGATGTAATAAATAAGGCTAGTTTGATGCTGGTATTATAGAAGTTGAATCAATAATAGTGATTTATTAACGGTGCAATCCTTGTAAATTCTTGATGGTTTTGTATAAATATAACAGGTATTGATCCAATATGTACTGCATAACTGTTATTTATAACAGCTCCTTTGCTGGTACCATGGGATTACAGGCACTTGTCAAGACATGTTATCAGCTCCATTATTCTTAGTTTCAATGAGATTATTCCATTGGATGAGATTAAAGACAATTTGCCTGTCTTTAGAACCAATGATTGCTTCATGTGCTATCTTGTTTTGCAGAAAAAAAGCAGAAAATCATTGCTGAGAGTATCATCAATTGCAAACCTGCTTTCTCCATCCAAGTCAGCTAAAAAAGGCTCAGAAACATTCCAGGTCTGTATACTTTCTTATTCTTATTGAAATTTGGGTAGACTTAGGCTTTTTGGACATTCCTTATTTCTTGCTAATACAGATTACAAGCATTAGTTTGTTTCTGTTCTTAAAGAAGAAAGGTTTTAATTATATGTTTTTAATCAAGTTTGATGATAAATGAACAAGTTTTACTCAAAGCACAAACATGATAAATTGGCATTGTTAAATAAAAGACATAAAAGCATTTATGTTTGTAAAAATTTGTTACCAGGTTGGAATACACTGTACATGTATGTATATTTCAAATGTACATTTGTCCTGTGTGTACATAAATGTTGTCCAATGGTAAAGATACATGTACATTAGTACATCAAGTAGTAGTTGATTAGATTGGTTTAACTTATCAAGTTTTCATTGTGCTACATGAAAGATACTAGTTATTTCCTCTCCAACTGCATTCATTTGAGACATTTTTTTCCCACCATATTGCCGGTTGGGGAAAGAAAATAAAAACATGAATTTACTACCTTTAATTTTTTACTTTTGTCGTGTATCAGCATGTACATTATATTAAATAAGATTAATGTATTTCATGCTACATTTCATTTTTTCCATTTATTTTACCTCCTGCTTTTCATCATGTTGTTTGTCCATCAGTAACTCCTCAGAAACTACCGAATGGAATTAGATGAAACTTTATGACATGATGCCATTGTGCACCTCTACTTTGCTTTTCCATCAGAATGATTTGAGGTTTTCTAATACCAATTGGTCATCATATGCAAAATGGGAGGCAATGTGTAATACTGTTACCCTTATTTTATTATTTTCAAAGTGAAAAAAACACTCTTTTGCAAGTATTAACTCTGACTTTACATAGCTTTTTGTAGCTATGATAGTGATGCCCTTGACATTCAGACAAACAGTCAGCAACTTGGTGCATGCATTAAATCAATCTTCAAATTTTGGAAACAATTATTCTGAATTGATCACAGAGCCAGTATAATAAATGATATCAGAAGTTTGTTTTCTGATGTAATACACAGGAGTGATATTATCTCAGAAAACAGTGCTACAAATCATGCACTCAGGTATCTTATCAAGCATTAATGTTCATTTTGATTAAATAGATCTTGAAATTGATAATGTTTTTTTTGTAGATATTAAGTTTCTGTGATTGATTCATTAATTTTTCCAGTGTGTATATTGAATTTTCCCATGTGTATTTTGAACTATTAATCATATGTTAAAAATAAAAAAAAAAGATGCTGAAACCATTGACTCAAATAAATGTGTAAATTTAGTCATCAATGCTTCAGATCTTTTCATCTTTAATAGCTGTTGGAATTCCATAAAATTGTGAACATTTCAAAAACCATTGTTGGCCAAAAGGTAATTTCAAGAATTCATGTATATGTGCCTTCCAAACATTTTTGAGAAATTTAAGTGTGATATGGTCCATCATTGTGCATGATCTTTGTACTGTTTATATGATAAATTTGCAGGCAAATATATTGTTATGTTTTTGATATTTGAATTTCACGAAGCCTTTCATTTTTGACTCCAGATAATGTCAATCTGACAAGAAATTCTTGAAATCATATGGTTAAACAATATTTCTTGGTTGCAATGTCCTACTTTTAAGGTTTAGTTTTTGCATTATGCCTTTGGATTGATACTAGTAAAATTGTTATTCAGTGTTGTGTTTGGATTTCATATTTCATTCTGTTAGCATACAATGTTTGCTTTTTCAATGCTGCAAATTCCATTTGATGTTATAAGCTCTGTCAGAGAGATCATTTTAATCAGTGCCATGATATGATTATTATTCCATAATGCCTAATAAAATTAGCTTCATGCAGCCCTGCATTTGAATACATCATCATGTCACACCAAATGTATGTTGTACTCCCAAGTTTTACATGTAAGAATGTTAAGTAGCGATTGTGCCAGAGAATTTTTGTCTTGAATCAGTTTTGGCAATTTTACTGAAATCAAAAGTAAAAGTGTTAGAAGTTATTAGATGAACATTATTTTTGGCAAAAAAAAACCTCCAGTCATTAACAAGAATGTGTAGCTTGATGTTGATGATAGTTATGTTTCCTAAATGGTATCATACTACAGTAATTTGTGTTTAGTAATTTTTAGTATACATGTAAATCAGTTATAAAAAAAAGCTTAATAAGTTCTGTGTACCCATTTGATCATCATTATTTTTAAACTTTCTTGTTATGATATTTTACTTACAAAA
Source organism: Perna viridis (assembly GCA_037379345.1). Classification (NCBI taxonomy): domain Eukaryota; kingdom Metazoa; phylum Mollusca; class Bivalvia; order Mytilida; family Mytilidae; genus Perna; species Perna viridis. The sequence continues at coordinate 11,563,408 of CM074511.1, forward strand.
GTATGATTAGGAACCAATAGTTCCTCCTTTCCAACAATCCTCATTTTATGGCGATCCCCTCAGTGGTCTCATGGTATCATGCTTTCCCTTAAGTGTAGTTGGTTGTGGACAAGATCCCTGGTTGAGTTACACCAGTGGCTTTAAAACATGTACATGAAGTCATCGCTTTTCTGCCAAACACAGCATATACATTGTAGGAGATAGAGTTATGACTGGTGGGTATGGAGACTGAAAAATTTGATCTTGCTACCTGTGGGCTCTTTCTTCTGTGAGCTAGCACATTAAAAATGTGGTTCAGAGTGTTTGACTAGTTCAAAGCAGGGTCTGTTAAATTGGTCATAATATTCTCATCCTGAAATGCATGAAATACCTGGCAAAGAATATAAAACCACGATTACTTGGGGGTTTTAAATTCTTTTATAGAGGAATAAATTAATAGATCACCGGCCATCTTCCAAATATACTGGGCAAAGGGATTTTTGTATGAAAGATAAAAAAAAATTGAAAATGATAAGAAATTCAATAATGAAAAGGGTGTACTTGTAAGTAGGTAAAAAAATGTGTAAATTGTGGTCAAATTTACACTAATTTTTGTCATTAAGTATCAGTGTTCTATTTATTTCAATGATAATAATGATATTCATTATTAGTTTGCCAGTAGACTTGGAATCTTCAAAATTACCTAGATATATCAACATGAAATTTACATGACACAAGTCTACAATTTTAGGGGAGAAAACTCCAAGAAATAAGGCAGTAAAGGGAATCCAAATATTTAAACGAAGAATCCTATTGAAATAATAACTTTCTCTGATAATTGTGTCTGTTTTATTTGATGCTCTTCCAAATTGGTAAAAAATGTCTTAGTTATTAACAGTTTTGTTTTGTATTTGCAGAGATCCATCAGTTTCAAGGTTCCATCATCGCCAGCCAACAAGTCCAATGTGTCACAGTATAAAGCACCCCAACCATCCCCAGCAAAGAGACGGCTTAGTAGGACCTGGAGTGACATGATGACAACGACTGTTGGTAACTTCCCCACTGAACTCAGTCACAGGGACATAAAGAAACAAGAGGTAATCATTAGTACATATAAAAGAAAATAATTTGACATGAAGTTCCTTGTCATATCACCTGTTGCCAAATTTTAAACACTTTATGATTTTGTTACATAAATTTGCTTAATGCACATTACTCATGCAGTAAACTGAAGCTTTTGTGAATTTTTTTATCTGTTGATTCATATTTGGCGCAACACCCTTAAGAATTGAGATACGTTTTACAAAGATATTCAAATTGTGAATACAATAGAAGCATTCTTAAACAAAAGTCATAATCAAATAAAGCTCATGCTAAAGAACATGGTTTATGTTAACTTATTCTGTACTTTTTTTATGACATGTCATTAAAAACAAAATTACCTGAATTTACAAAGAATTACAGTATAGTGTCAAAAAAAAAAACCCTAAAAAAAACGTCTAAATTTGGTTGACTGGCAAAAATCAAGTACAGTGTATCCGTGACAGCCTTGAAGTTTTCTCTGATTTATTGGTCTCTTGTTCTTGGCAATAATCATATCAATAAACTCACTTTTTGCTATGAAGTGCTATTAGATTTCAATACAATAATACAATTCTCCTGGCAACTGTTTATTTCTAGATTTATATAATGCAGTTAACAGCTGTCATTCATATGTGATTAAATGATTGCAATTGCATTCAGTACTGTTTGAATGTTTGAAAGGTGGTGTGAAGACACACAATGTTCTCCTCAGTAATGCTTTGTCATGCCTTTCATACGTCCTTAGCTGCCCACTTACTCAAGGTTGATAAGTATGCTTTTGAATTGACAAATCTTTAGGTATTTCTAATGTACACCAGATTTGGGTAAGGGTGTAAGAGGAAAATTACATAACCTAATGTTATCAAAAACAGTTAGGTTGATTCAATCATGTCAACAGTAAACTGTATTTCTTTGTTTTTTTTTTTTTTTTTTATTAGTTTACCAAGGTACTGTTAAGAGTTTGGATGTTTACTTTCATGACAATTACAAGAAAGTAATCATGAAGTCTGAAACCATATAAATATAGTCCGCTTACAATACATGTATGCCTTTGACTAAATTTAATTGAACTTTTCTAACCTGGTCTTACCTCAATTCAGCAATTGTTGGTCAAATCAAGGAAAGGCTTTTGAAATAGCCAATAAGTGTGTGCCTGGTATACAACATGCATATATAAAATGCAGAACATTAACTTCTTAAGCCCAAAAATATCATGGTGTCTAAACTATTTGATATTATTTAACACTGTTGTTGAAACCTATTTTAAGGTGAAGATCAATCAGGATATGTTTAGCCACAATTTTCTATTTTTAGGCAATCTATGAGCTATATCAAGGTGAAAATGACCTGGTAGAAGACTTGAACATTGTTAAAAAGGTATGTGTTTCTGTTTTCTAATTATAAATAGTGTTTAAATACTACAACACAGATATATTTTGTAACAGTATATGCTGACTACAAATTACTTTTCTAAGGTAGGAACATGAAGATAATTTTGTATTGTGTGTAACTCTGTCCATAGAAAATTTAAACTACTTGTGTCCTTTATTTTTAACATTTTATATAGATAATAATAGATATCTGCTAATATAGAGTCAGGGTGTCAAGCACTACCTACACGATTGGAAGCATAATACAAATCAAGCAGTTGTGTTTCAGAATAAACTTGCATGTAGTCATGAATCAAGATTGAACTGAGTGTATTGGTGATTGTTATAATGAAATTAAGCTATCAAACATATTGGAAGATGCATAATATATCAGATATATTTTTGTTTTGTCTGTGTTCTTTCGATCTGTAGTCAGGATGTTAACTCCTGTAACCAGAAATAAAGTGCTGATACAATTATCTCCAGGATACTTTTTGCCAATTAAATCTTATTTTTAGTATTTGTGGAAGTTAATTTTAGTTGTTTGTATTAGAAATTTATGTTAGCATTAATAGTCCATTAATTTTCTTCATGTTGCATGAGATATAATTTATTGGGATTTGATGCATTTGTTATATTCCATGTTATTCCATGCATAAGTGATTAAGTGCAGCTTCTAATGTATAAAGGCTAAACAAAGTTTGATTTAAGTTTTCAGTTTGAGAAAATTACAGGCCAACCTATTTAATTACTTGTCTGCAAATATTGGTTCCGAGATTTGCTTTTTTTTTTTTACAGCCTTATATAATGATTAGAGGAGTGAAGACTTGTGGCTGTAATTCTCTGGCGTACAAGTAAATTAAACATTGAATGTAAACAGGTGTCTTCTGATTCTTGACCTGTTGTTGACCTTTGCTAAATAAGATATGAGATTTTTTGTACGATCTTTTGTTTTTATAGACATACCACGACTCCATGAAGAAGCTGCAGCTTTTGTCAGATTGTGAACTGCGTCAGATATTTGGTCCAGTAGAAGAACTTATTCCTATTCATGAAGGTAGTAACAATTCATGTTTTCGATGACATTAATATAATCAAGTATTTTTCAATTTGTCCTTATGGTTACTCAAACTCTTATTTTAGATATGATAGATGAATACTGTAGTAAGCATAAATGAAATGTATTTGTTTTAAAATTATATTGTTAATATTTTTTTTTATGTACATACACATATGTACTTCAGTTAGATACAAAAATGTTATAATTTTCTTTTATAATGAATTCAGCTAAAGAGAGTTTATACATGTTATCCTGGTACTAGTAAAATTTTTAGATTTTGATTTTCTGGGAGCATGTCTTTACAAATCCCATCTAACCATTTTTCTATGCATGCACTATTTAGCACAAACACAACGTCAATATCAAATATATCAAGAGATTTCATCTTTCGCTGATCTTTGACATGTAGAAGGAAAAAAATGCTTGAAACAGTTTCAAGCGGAAGGAGAAACATATTTTCAAATGACCTTTCCAGAATCTGCTGTTACAGTAGAATTGATTGTATTGCCTCTGGCTGTGAACTGTATGCATATTTATCACCAGCAAAGTAATTAATAGATCATGTAGTTATGATGGCATTAACAGTGAAATAAAGTGCCAAAAGTAAAATTCTAAAAGAAATGATTCTTAAAACCTGGTATTTTCCGTAAAAGGTAGATCCCTGCACTTGAATTAAAACAACTTGGATTTTCTCAAATTGGAAATACATGTAGTATCAAAACATTGTCAAAAATACATTACTTTTACATCATCTCATTTTGGCCCTCTGACTGTAAAATTATAGACATCATTGGACTAATATAGGAGATAAATTTGTTACAAATGTTCATATCTGTAGTTACGGAGATTTTTAACGCCTATTATACCCTGTACATCCTTGGGCAATGCATATGGACACACTTCGGTACTTTAGGTGTACTTCTATATCTACAGGTATTAGGATCTAAAACTTGTGCATTGTAAATTGATAAACTGAATCATCTGCTGGAGTGGGAAAAGAATAGTAGGGCAATTGTATAATAGATACCTATGTAAGTAGGGTTTTCTCAAACAGATCATGAAATTACAAAACAAGAGAAACAAGATGAATATCTTGAAACTTAACAAATTCACCAACCTAAATACAAAATAGTAAATACTTGACAAGAACATCATTAGATGCCACCGGTTACTTTTATTTGTTTGACCTATTTCATTATCTGGACCAATAAATTTTTTGCATTTGATCTATTGTAGATTTGTGTAACAGACTACAGAACCAGAGATTACCTGATGGTACAACCAGATGTGTTGGGGAATTATTAAAGGAATGGGTATGTTGTGTCCTTTTTATAACAATAATACATGAATAGGTTTCACGAAAGGTTACATGGGCATTTTAAGATGAGTTATTGTTATGGTTATGTTTGAATTTCTCCTTTTGGTATACAATTTTTACTGTAGACCAATTATTTCAATCTGAATATATTACCTGAAGCAATTTGGGCTATGAAGTGCCTTTGCAAGCATTTTCTTACCTTGTGAAATATGTATTTTTTAATGAATGCATTTGAAGCATTCAATCATTCTGAGAATAGAGCAAAAATTCTGCAGGCTGACATCTTTAGAAATTAACCCATCTCATTATTACTGTTGTTATTGTCATGATTTGGAGTTATTTCCCTTTCCTGGTGGTGCTAGTACATTTTGCTGTGATGATAAAGTCCTGAATGTCAAGTACCTATTCATAGTTTCTATCATTTTCCTTTGTTAAGCAGCAACTCCATATGGTTAAGATTACTGTTGAACCCATTATTAGATGCAGAATTGTGAATATACTGTAGTACCCAATATCCATACTTTGATTAATGTATTGGTTACATGACACTGAAATGTAATTATTACAGAATGATTAATGGCTTTCATACTTTATTAACTATGAACTCTTGTAAGAAATATTTCTATTGATTTCTAGATCTCTCAGATGATGCGTAACAATCATATCACATCTGGTGTAAGCAAATAAATTAATTTACTTAAGCTTGCATAGTTTTTACGGAAATCAATCAGAAACAACATTATGATATTGGATTAAGTTATCTGAAATGCTAGTAGTTGGAATGTCATGTTTTCGAGTGTCAAATTACTTCTTTGTATTATATTATGTTTTTGAGTCCCCCTTAAGTTAAAGGGTATATAGAATTATGGTCAATTAGTATGCCTGTCTGTCTGTCATTATCAAACCAAATTTGTTTCCTATAGACTGTTTCCTATGAAGATATAATGAATCTTAGTATAAATAAACATCATATTTTTAAAACATTAAAATATATCAAGGCACAGACCTGTATTGTACTAGTTTAGTACCTAAAAATGTGTCTTTGTTGTGTTGATAATTTTTTTTCTAATTATTGGTTATCTTCATTATTAATTTTATTTTTATTTTAGGTACCCAAGCTACACCATTATGTGTCCTTTTGTGCCAACCAAGTGTATGGTAAAGCCCTACTAGATGAGAAGAAAAATGATGAAGCAGTTGAGGATTTCCTCCAGAGGTGCCAAGACTCTCCTTTCAGCAGAAAACTAGATCTATGGACATTATTAGGTAAGTTAGATCAGTATTTGGAAAGTTAAATGGGTAAATTTTTAGAATGGTTATTCTTCAAATTAAGCAGTCAAGGAGGAATTAACTTGTTTTTTTTTTAATGAATTTAATCTATGCCTCTGTAAAAATTCCCAGATTTTCAAATAGAAATTGAACCAGAATGAAATAGATCCTTGTATCAATGGTATTTCTATTCATCTATAGATCACATGTTTATATATATATTAAACTAAAAATAGAAAGGTATTAAGACCGTTGCCCAGGATTAGATAAAATATATTAGTTTTTCATTTTTTCATACATGGTACCTAGGCGTATCTGTATAAGCATTGTAAACATGATTGAGATATAAGATCATTTTATCTGAAATGTGTAATAAAATAAAACTTAGCCTTTGAAATAAATTATCATTTCTCTTTTAAGATTGGTAGTTATACAATGTATTAAGTGCATGTTGTATACTCAGTTGAGAAGAAAAACCAATGAATGTCTTAATTTACATGTTATGAGATCTTATATCTAGAGTGATTGATCAAAGAATGTTTCATTAAGTGTATTTCTGTCTTCCAGATGGTGCTAGAGGAAAGTTTGTCAAGTACCCACTCCTAATGAGAGCTATACAGAAATATGTAAGTTTCAATGTGTGCTTATATTTGATATTTATTTTGTTTTTAACTTTTTGAGTTAGTGCTTTGACTTGTACAATTAAAAAAACATGATAGATAGTATGTACAAAAATTTTGTGTTCTTAGAGTTTTCTACTTATTGTTTTAATATGTCATCATTAGGTGGTTTTGTGATCTGATGGGTGGCTACTAGCCTTATAAAGAGATTGATTCTCATTGACTCATTGAATGAACTTTTCTCAATTAACAAACATTGTAGAAATAAACTAAAAATGCTCACATTAAGTGAACAGATAATATGAAGCTATGTAGGTTGACACATAAGTTTTTCTTTTGGTATACACATAAGTTTCATAATATTATGAATGAAATTTTAAAATGCGCCTTTTATTATTTTAGGTCAATGCAGAAGATGAAGAAGACAACAAGAATTTGGCAGAAGCAGTGAGTTTTTTTTTTGTTTTTTTTTAAATATTTTTTTACATGTTAAATTTGTATCAGTGGACATGCTAATTCTATCTTTTGAAATCAAGATTTTATATTTCAGTAGTTGCATAAAATTTTGAAACAGTACAAATTAATACAGATACATGGTTATGTTTGTCATTCTTTCCAAATACTGATACCTGTTTTTATTTGTAGTTTGTGGACTTGCTTATATTGTCATTTGACCAAACCAGAATTTCTTGTTTCATAAGTGCTTTTAGAAAAATGCATGAAGTATTGAAACAGTACAAAAAGATACAAGGCTACATTTTTTCATTCTGTCCAAATACTGGTTCATATTTTGGTTGAATGATTTGATAATGAGAAGTTCTATGTTGAATTACATATTATGTTATCATAACAACAATTCTATGATGCATTGCCAACTGTTTCCTGCTACTTCATTGCACTTACATACAAAATGTTATCAAATCATTCTATAAAGAATTGTCAGATTTTTTGATGATTTGACAAAATATATATGTTTGAGCTTGATCATTACTAGTACATGATCTTTTAATATTAGTTGGTTTATCAGTTCGTATAAATTGCATTATAATATTTGTTATCATAACATATTTCCCTCAGCATGATAACATTTTTTTGCTTACAATCTTAAGAGACATGGGGTAGTCCTACATCAAATGGTTGTTATTGTAGATAAAACTGGCAGAAAGTGTGATAGCTGATGCTGATACAGAGATGGGCAAAGCAAAGTGTAACTACTTCAAAGCCAAGATCAACTTCATTTATGATGAAGAGGTAAAATAATATGAGGCAGGTGTAACTTGAAGTTGAATATATTGATAATTTCATAAATATCAATGCCTTTTACAGTTTTACTTCAGCTATAATTTTTTCTTCATAATTTTACAAATCTCTAAGATTTGAGTTATAAACAGATAAACATTTTGTTTTATAAAAGATCCTTGCTCTGTATAGAAAATTAACCTGTTATACAGAGCAAGGATCTTTTTAGTGTTCAAAAGATGTTACAGATAAATGATCATACTGCAATAGCTATCCAAAAGAGATATAATGAAGAGTTCTAATCAAAACCATATGTTTAGGGTTTACAGTAAATCAGTTGTTATGAAGCTGTAATATATTTAATTATAAGTTCATCTATATTAGCCATATGACTCCATATAGAAAATTTGCCTATAGAGAACAAAGTCCTCATTTTGGTGCTCAAAACCTAATTCAAAACCTTTGACCTTTGGAGCAGGGACTGAAATCATGTCTCCCTAAATATATGTGGTTTTAATTAGAACTCTTCATTATATCTCTTTTGGATGGCTATTGCAGTATGATCATTTATCTGTAACATCTTTTGGATGGCTATTGCAGTATGATCATTTATCTGTAACATCTTTTGGATGGCTATTGCAGTATGATCATTTATCTGTAACATCTTTTGGATGGCTATTGCAGTATGATCATTTATCTGTAACATCTTTTGAACACTAAACGTATCATTTGATATTGATTTTGACCTAACATAACATACTTGATACAATCTAAAATCTTTTGATTTTCACTGTAAGAAACGTCATTATTGAATTTTATAAATTAAAGGGCTGAATTTTGGCTTAGTTGGTTTAGATCATTTTCATGTTTGAAATGTATTACTCAGAAGTCTCTTATATACTTGTTTTCTGCAGGAGGTGCATATTCTAAAATTATTTTTTTCCTTATAGGTCTGCAAGCCATTAGATAATTCTTCAACATTGGTCTGTAGTGGTTCACTAAAGAACAACAAAGGCAGTGTGAGTTTACATAGTATATATTTGCACCTTTCCAAGTTGGACCAAAGAAAAAATAAAGTAGCAGCTTGACATAATGAGTCAAAGTAAAATGATACAGAGATTGATTGAATTCCCAAGCTTTAAATGTGTAATTGAGTGAACATTAGTAAGAGTGTTTTGGTTTTGAATATGAATGAAAGATAAATGATTGATTGATTGTTGGGGTTTAATGCCCCAGCAGCAATATTTCAGCTATATTCAGGCGAGTAAAGATAAAAGCTATTTTTTGATAGCCCTACATGGAAATTTTGTAAAGAAAAGTACAAGACTACAGGAACTTTATTAATAGTTATTTTAGATGTGAGAACTTGTAATTGTCCATTTAATAACAGAATGAAATATCATCATTTTAATGATAACAAGGTTTTCTTTTGTTTTCACAGAAACTTCATGTGTTCCTGTTTGATGAGGTGTTAGTGGTAACAAGACTAAGCAGCCAGAGTGGTTCCCAGACTTTTCAGGTGTACAGACAACCCATTCCCATTGATCAGCTCATTGTAACTGATCTGAAGGATGGTGAAGTCAAGATGGGCTCCTTCAGGAGTGCTTTTGGCTCAGGGCAAACTGGTAAGATTAAAACATTCTTTTCTTGGCATTTTAAAAAAAAAATGTATTTTTGTGTTTGTTAGTGTGGGAAATTGACTTTAACAAATAGATCTATAAAGCTTTTTAGTATGTATGTAAATAATCAGTAAATATTTATAACTACAACAGTGTTCATATGATGTATCACCCAAGTAGTAAGAACTAAAGGTATATAATTGTGATCTAAAATGGTTATTTTCCATTGTAACATGTAATCATAATTATGTAAATAATTGAAAAAAAAATGTCAAAAAAAACCACATAGTTTAATTTTTCACTCATGTTTGTTTTTTTAATTTTTGCAGTTAAGAATGTGTTCCGTGTAGGGTTCTCTGATCCAGACAAAGGGCAATCACACACCTTAATAGCTGTAGATGAACATGACAAGAGACAGTGGATGAACTGTCTGCAGACCCTTGTACCTATTGTTCAATCAGAAGCTGTAAAGATTGGTGACAAACTCAAAACTTCAACTGCTGACAAGTCTAAAGATGCCTTTAAAGCTCCAACGACAGATAAAGCAAAGAACAAGTGATAACATACCAAGTGTCTTTCTTGTGACTGTACCTTAGTGCTATAATACTCATATTCATTGTTATAAGGTGTATATTTTGTTTAAGGTTGTCGTTACTGAATGGCTGTTCCAAGGAAAATTTTATTACTAATAGTTGAGCATTGATGTCATGGTTTTTTTTTTATTTAATATTCAGACAAACAGTTAGTTACATGAATTTATTTCATTTTGTTCTTATCACTGGAAGCTTACTAAGTTTCCATAAAACATGGGGGGATTGAAATATGTGAAAGCATTTCTTTGAGTCTTTGTTTGGAACAGCCAACATTTTAATAAGAAGTTGAAGGTAGTAATCATTTTAAGTTTTCTTAGTGCCAATTGAACTTGTGACAAGGCCAGTTTAAATGGTTTGTTTTATTTTCATTTTAATTTGTTAAAATTTTATGTGTGCATCTAAGCCATTTATTTTAAGGAAGAATTTTTTTTTTTTAATTTTTAAGTTTTTGACCATTTTGGTTTTAAATGTTGTTAGGGGACACTTTTGTGCTGTTTTTTTGTTTGATTTCTACCTCTGCTTCTATGTAGCATGTATAGTGTTAAGTAACTTACTGTAAATTTACAATAATGCCAATTTTTATTTAGATTTTGAAAAATTAAAAAAAAAAAGTTTGTTATATGAAGATTATACCAAATCCAATATTTTGGCTATGCTGGCTACCAATATTATGAAATCCAGATATATGTCAGGGTATGACATTTTATGAGCCTTGTTCTTTTGGCTTCTTGATGAAAATTCTACTTGCCTTAGGTGAAATCTAGATTGTTCTATAATAAATGAAAAAGACTTAGTACAATTCAACTTTTTCTTGTCAGTGTTGTAGTTTCTCTTGTCCTGAGCAATAGAACAACCTTTTATGTCATACCCAGTGTGTTTGTTCTAAATTTAAAATTGCATTTCGGAATTTTGGTTTGTTATGATTTACATCTATGAATATAAGTATTTTATGTTTGTGTTAATCTCATATTCACTACATGGAAGATCTATGCATAGTTCATTTCATATATTAACTGTACTCTCTTGTGATTGATACCTACACATCTGACTTATTGTTTTGTTCTCTGAAATATGTACATAGTTTCTTTTTCAACTCTTACTTTTCTTTACCAATACCTTCACTAATATTGACTTTAGTGGTAAATTACACAACAAGTCCAAAGTGAAATTGATTTTATGTTTGACTGGGAGAATGGAAAACAAATTGAGGTCACAGTAGTGTTGAAACTTGAGATAAATTCTACACTTAGATTTATTGTGAAACTGCAGATTTAAAATCTGTTTTGTTTCAGTTTTCACATTCCAATTTTTTTACACAGTGTTAAAAGTCATGTGTACAATTTGTAGTTAACTACCTGTAGAACATATCAAGTGCCAATGACTTAATGTAATTTATCAAATAAGGTAAATGCACTTCTTCAGAATATCTTTAGTTTGTATTTGATGGGGAAAAATGCTTTTTTTTATAAGTATTTGTTGTGATCTGACATTTTGCCATATGGTTTTGAAATAGTATAGAACTTTTATACTTGTTTGTGTGCATTAACTTGTGTTTTTGATTGAGCACATATGGCTTTCAATTTAGCATTAATTGATTTGTTGATTGTTTCTGACATTTATTTTTTTTAATGTCAACAATTAATGAAAATTTTGAATTTGATGTAAAGTATTTGCTTTTTAGAACATCAGAAATCAAAGTTATAAATTCATATTAATATTTTTCTTCAGATTCTAAGTAAAACATTGTTATTTTGAACATTACTGATAAGTCATGTGATAGTATTGAAAGCATATGTAAACAGTAATTTCACAAGTTCTGTGCATGTTTGTATATATGTACAAATGTAAACTATTCAGCAAAAATAAACAAAGTATAAATTCATTGTCTAGTTAATCATTTGTTTCTGGTTGAAGTATTTTAATGTCTCCTTCAAGGGGAAATACATGTGTACACTTGTATATGTATACCCCCATTCAACAACTGAGTGTTATATTGGAATCACCTTGTTCATCTGTCTGAATTTTGTCTCAAAAATCTCTACCTCGAATGGATGGATTGATCCCAAATTTAATATGTGGCCTTATGTAGATGGGGCATATGTTTGATTATTTATGCCGTCTGATTTCCTGTACGAGTTGTGTACAACTTTATGTTGTTTTGTTTTGTCTGTCCATTAAAAGGTCTGTTTTGTAATTTATAGGCATGACTGTTCTCTTATGTTCTAGCTCTTTGAGTAGCCACAGAAATAAAATACATGTAGTATTATATACATGTATAAAGCCTAAATCATGAATGGTAATCTTGGCAGCAGGAGATCTATAAGTTCCCACATTGTTACCATGATAGGTTGAATCGACTGTGATGATTTCTATATTTTTTAGATAGTTACTCTATTAAATTGCTTGTGAGCGGCAGTAATTTAGATGGAAATATGCTTTGTTTTCAAATAAAATCAGCCAACTAAATATGATCCAGTGGCAGAAATTGCTCTACTTCATTTGAAGGCTCCACTTTCATAATTATTTATCACAACACAGTTGTCCATTCTGGCGAAAAGCCTTATCAATGTCTTTGAGCCATTATGCCATAACTTCCATGATTTACTGTTCAATTAATCCAGAGAATAACAGTGGTATACCTTCTTAGTATCCAATAAAGGACAGAGGAAAACTCATGATGAATATATAGACAAATAAGGACAGAGGAAAACTCATGATGAATATATAGACAAATCTGATTCTTGTTTCTTATATAATCAGTCACATTTGAAGAAGTATTAAGCTCTACAGATTTTCTCTAAATTTGAACACATTTTTTATTGCACATCAGATAATATTAGATTATTTATTATTTCTTCAACGAGAGGGAGTGTCTCATGCTCATCTCATCGAGAGGCTTTGCCACAAGACAAGATGAGCATGAGAGGCTCTCGCGAGTTGAAAAAAATATTTGATAATCTGTTTATCACTGTTTTGCTGAAGTGTAAGGTATTAGTTTTCTTTTGTTTTTAAATATTCGGTTGACTATGACGCTCATGTTTAAAATTTGTGGAATAATTTAGGGATTTATTTATCCTTATCGTGTATGTTACTGTATTTAATCATTTTCCATTATAGACAAGAAAATAATGCCACAAATTAGCCACTATTTCATACACAGTAAACAAACAGACAGTTATTTAGGTCATCAAATATTCCTACGCTGTTGCTTGTATGCATAGATCTGATGTGGGGATTTTTAATCCGTTTTTGAGCAGTTCATTATGTCCGAGATATTGACTGTGCAGCTTGTCTGTGGTCAAAGGAGTTTATGAAGGGTCTTCATTTTTCACCTTGCCTAATTTTTGTCATTGACTTTTTAGTTAACAGCAGCTGTCCTTGAAATTACTACCAAAAGCTCGTCTTCAAACTTCTATAACGTTTCATCATATGAATTTGCAGGACTGTACATGTTATACTAAATTTTAATATTTTCTTTAAAATATAGGCTTTAAGAAACTTTTAAAATGAATTCAGTATAATATGAAATGATCAAAAAGGCTCTCAGGAGCCTGAATCACTCACCTGATTAAATGTTTGCCTTTCAAAGGCAATTACTCTAACAAGGAGTTGTCTGAGAATTTTGACTCAATGAAGACTGGTAGGATTTATAAGAATCATTTCATCAATTGAAAGTTTTTTCTATTTAGTATAGTTTTCAATATATTGGCTTAAAACTGCTAAAACATCATTTTTTGCATTCCAAGGACAATAACTCTAACAATGAGTCAACTTTGAATCCTTACAGACTATTGTGAGCCTTATAATTAGGATCATTTCAGCAATTGAAAGAATTTAGCTAAACCTGGCAGTTTTGGAAAAGTATGAGAAAAACTTCTGACCGCCTTTGTTCTATTTTTAGTAACTGGGCCCATGTTTTTTTCACGGATCAAAAATCCCCACATCAGATCTATGCAGAAAACCCTAAGGAATTTTCATACTAAGTTTGGTTCTAATTAGACAGGTAGGTTCAGGGGGAAAATTTTGAAAGAAATAACATTAAAAATAGGGCAAAACCATCAAAAAAGGGCAATAACTAACATGGCTAAACAGATCAAAACAAAAATTAGACTACAAATAGATCTCATCATTTACCCTGTAGGTATTTGGCTAAACCTAACCGCTTTGGAGATATATGCGAAAAACCTCTGTCTGAACCCTTTTTCAGTAACAGTGGCAATGTTTTTCAATGGATCAAAAATCCCCACAATTGTTCTATGCTGAATACCCAAAGTGTAAACAGAACAAAAAAAATGTAGAAAAAGGGCAATAACTCCAACATAGCAATTAGACCACAGATAGGTCTCATCATGATGAACACTATTACCCTATGTCAGAATTTGGCTAAGAAGAGTGAGGAGAAGAGCTTTGAAAAACTGTTAATAACAACGAACGATGATGACAACTAAGACGGACGCCAAGTGATGGAAATAGCTTACTTGGCCTTTGGCCAGGTGAGTTAAAATATGTTAGAAGATTTTGCAAGCTGAGAATAATGAAGAAAAAAATGTTACAAATGTCTGAAAGGAACAACCCACTTGTTTTATGTACATAGATACAGCCACATCATTCCAACAGATAATTCAATCAAAGATATAATATGTACTTCCAAAGCACGTGAAATCATTTTATCTACAATATAGATCTTTAGGAGCCTTATTCATTGCAGATGTCATTAATTCATTGCAAGGGGACCCTTACGCATCACAACGTAAGTCAGAGAAAATAATCTGCATTTTCGTTGCTACTGCTATTACCAAAATTGACAACAGATCAGAAATCATAGGGTGTTATATAATTTCACAGAATGGATAGTTAAGTTTTGATGATTTGAATTGATACCAACAAGCAGTGTGTATCCTTTTCTAGTTTTGATTACACTTATCTTACATAAATATGTCATTAAAAAGTTGTTTTTAACAACTTTATTTCCCGATCTGTTGTTCAAACAGGTTTTTTGTCCCCTGTGACACATCACGAGTGGACATGGAAATGCTGGGCATCCATCCAGGTTTTTTGCACATTTTTTTGTAATGCTCCTACCAAACAAGTTTGTTTTTGGTACGTAGCCTTATTATGAAGAGTAACAGATTACGTTCGACTTTGATTACGGTTGAATGATTTTTACATAAGTTACAGCCCTTGGATTTAGAATATTTCAGTGAATTAAAAGTTTTCCTCACTTATTTTTGTAATGCTTTTACCAATTGATTTTATCTTTTGTATGTTTTTACTATGAGAAGTTACAGATTAAGTTCGACTTTGGTTATGGTTGAATGAGTTTTATAGAAGTTACTGCCCTTGGACTTAAAAAAATTCAGTGAATTAGAAGTTTTCCGCACATTGTTTCGTATGCATTTATCAATTGATTTTATCTTTTGTATAGTCTTACTAGAAGTTACAGATTAAGGTTGACTTTGGTTATGGTTGAATTATTTTTACAGAAGTCACAGCCCTTGAAGTAAGAAAATTCTTTTTACTTGGGGGACATTGGAATGCTGTTCTTTTATTGTTTTTAAAGAACAAGTTTTCAGTTTTTAGTCTGTTGTTAACCCCCTTGTCCTAGTAATAACTATCTTTCTACCCTAGATTTAACTTTTTATGAGCAATACAGCAGGTATTTCTACAAAAGCAGAGGATGCTTTACCTACTGGTGCACCTGTTCCATGCTTCCAGTTTTTAGTGGAGTCAGAGTTGTTCATTTATTTTTGCTTCTTTGGACATGTTTTGTTTATTTCATGTTCTTTGTTGAGAATGTCTATTTTCCCTGTCTAGTCTTCATCCCTGGATTGCATTCTTTTGGTTCCCTTGATTACTCTTATCTGATCAGATATTAATCTGAACATCAGTACTGGTATGTGCAATGAATGTTGGCTAAGGGTAATGTATTTAGCCAATATATGCCACAAGTACCTCTTCAGGAATCAACTTTTTATGCTGTAGTTCCTACTGGTAATGGTGGAGAGGAGATTGTCTACCACATGTCTCACTCATAGTGACATTGTTCAAAGTTATTGTAAATGATAAAATTAAGAAAGGGACTTGCATGTTCTATTCAGTCATTAATATAATCTATTGAAATTTGAGAGAGAAACTGTAGTATTTGACAGCTTCATCTAGTTTCCAACTTGGTTGGTCTGAAATTATTTAGCCATAACTATAAGACCACTAGAATTCATTAAATGAAAGCAGGCATTTTTTATTGATTTAATCATGATCAATAAATTATTCCACAACAAATAGACAGCACAACAAAATATTTGAAAGACAAAATCATTTATAAATGTAAATTCTAACAACATAGACTGATTGTTCTATGCACTGCATTGTTGTAGTCGACTTTTGATCCAAGTACAACAGTGTATTCATTTTGTGACAAGTTATATAAAACTGGTTTTACTTAAAGAACATGAACATAAACAGTACTGCTGAACACTAGGGACAAAATAAAACATTTTATATATGTAACTGGGATTTTAAGGAAATCAAAACCAAGAAAAAAAGGAAATTCAGTTAGCAACAAAGTTTCAAATTTATCAGATGCAATACCTGAATTCATGAACATGTTTGGAATCAAGACAAATCATGATTAAAGCTGTCAATAAAAACCCAAAATAGTTTATAAATTGTTTAAAAGTAGAATTAAATATACATACAGAAAAAACAAAGATACCCACTTATTAAAATGTGCAGTGCACTAATATGGTATACTATAGTTTAACAATAACCATCCACTGAGTATATTACCAGAAGTATTAAAATATTCACATGCCCAAATATTCATCCTGTATAGTAAAAGAGGCAAAGATTAATATATTGTTTGATTCACCAACCCGAACACAAACACAATTGTGGTTGATCTTAAATAAGAATAAAATAATATTGAATTTAGTTCTGGCAGTAAAAAGTTGTACTGTTTTTGCAGACTCTGTCAATAATGGGGAAACAAATAATATATTATTTTAGGTCTAAGGTACTATTAATAATTATATGTACAAATGTATTTCTTATCCATTTAAATATAAAACTTAGTCTTCATAAAAATATGCACCAGGGGTACAAGTTAGTGGTGGTCCCTTGGTTCAAGAACCTCAATTTCTGACCTAAAAGCATTGAAATTTTATATACTCAGTGTCCTGGACCTTCAATTCTTTCAATTTTCCTCCAGTGGTCCATTGATTTACAACTTGGAAAAGTCCACCGATTTCCACTCTTGGAAATAAATTTGATGCACACTTTCACATTTTTTGTAAAAAAAAAAAACAAAACCCACCCTATCAAATTTTAAAATCTATCAAATAAAAACTACATACATAATGCTTTCTGAATTAAGTCCCTCATAAATTTATTCCTATGGACTTAGGAGAATTCCACAACCACTTTGAAAAAAAGTAATATATGGAATAATAATACTTAGAATAATTTGAGTTTGATCTGAAAAGCACCATTGTACTGACTAGAATTTACTTGCGTTAAATTACAATAAAAAATATAATGCTTTAATCAAGTAACAAACAAGACTATAGTAATTACTGAATGTATGATTGAGCTTGTTGAAGAAATGAAACCTGTGTAAGAAATTCATTGAATTAGGAGATTGGCTAAAACTGGAAAACACGGCAAAAATGAAGTACTGGTAGTCTTGTTATAAAGACCTATACACTTACTCTATTTTATTCAACAATGTATCCTTGATAGAGTGGATATATCATGATAAAGAAATCCTAGCCTCTAGGCCACAAATCAAATATTAATTAGTTCTGAGAATATTCTTTACTGTTCATAACATCAAAAAATTCCAAGACTTTGATAGAATTTATCATGAAACTTGAAAATATTCTCCAAGATAAATATTTTTAAAGTTTAGGAAGTTTAGTGGGGGCAGGCCTGGCCTAATAATCTAAACAGCAACATTCAATGAGGATTCTGGCCAGTCTTTCATCCATGCATATACAATCTGGGAAGAGTCAAAAGAAATAGAAATTCTGGTATCAAAGATTACACATGTACTATTGATTTACTATACTTTAGTTTTTCAAGCAACTTAGTTGCTTAAAATATATATTGACATCTTTTGGAATGATAAAATGTTACCCAATCATCAACACACTAACTCAGGGTGTGGGGAGCTCGCATTGCTTATTTGGTTTTAAACAGATTAGTGAAAAATGTAGGAATATAGTTAATTTAAACAGTATGAAACAAAATGAAATTATTCACAAGGATTTAATGACAATTTTCAGTCACTATTGACTGCTGAAACTGTGGACTGTTTGTAAATGACACTTCAAATAATAGCAGACAAGTAGTAGTTTGAGAGAAGTTGAAATTTACAAATGGCAAATTATAATCTTAAATGACCTATAGTGGCAATGTTGTTCAATCATTTCAAACCATAAGTGTTTAATTTGAAACAGTTCTCCAATAAATATTCCTGCTAGTTAAAATGTATACTTTGGTTTGGGTAACCTAAAACATGTTTTAGACAGGCCATGGTATCTAAGTGCTCTATAAAAATCAACTGAATTGAACATGCAAATGAGATACACGTGACACAATTTTTTAAATGCTTAAATTACTCTTTTTACTTAAATAAATCCAATACTTTTTTATAGTTACAAGTCAATGATATGAGATATTACCTTCTACTATTTAATGTATGATAGTTCAGTTAGGATTTCATTCAATTTTCTTCTAAAAATCAAATTGTCCTTAATGAATACAAAAATGTATATAAATATAAGAATAATGTCTTAATTAAATACCAGACAGTATTCTCGAGGTAATGCTTTCATCACAAAATACAATATAAGGTCTTTTTATGAATGACTAATGAAACCCACACGATATCACCATTAATACAATTACATGTAAAGTGGCTCTCCCTTTCTATATTCTAATACTTTGTAGACAACCATGTAATTAATGTATTCATATTGACTTCAAATGGGATTGTGTCTAATCTTGAACAATTAAGAAAAGGATGACTTTTTAATTTCAATTAAATTACAAATAATTAAAATACAAAAATATGATCATAATATTAGACATTATAATTCTAATGCTGATATTAAAATACAACATTATAGAAAGTTCAACCTGCCAGACATTCTACAAACATGAAAATGTAAAATTACATAAAACTGCCCTACATGATTGATCATACACACAGTATCCCAATACTATAATATCAACATGGCAAGTTTTAAACCAGGTAAAAATCTCTAAAATACTAACTATATCAACTCTCTAATAATTGACCTATGTCGGCTAGACTCGCATGTTTCTCCAGCAGAACAGAATCTTCTCCAAGAATAGAGCAGAGTTCTTGTAGCCTGTGGTGCATTTTTGGCACACCTGCAAGCTGGGTTTCTAGCTTTTGTTTTTCTTCATTTAGTGAGAGACGGGTATTTGTGTCAAGTTGTTCCATTCTCCATCCACCTTCACCATCAAATTGTAAGAGATGAGTGTGAAATTTCCTACAAAAGTAAAAAGTAAGCACCTAAGTAATTGATCAGTTGTTAAAGACATAACATTAAAGATCTACTGAGCAAATTCACAAACTCTAAACCTGGTTTTGATAAAAAAAAATATAAATATAAATATACAAAGGTAAATGGAGCAAGAAATAGATGCTAACATCCTATTCAAACCCATAAACTGCTATCTTAAATATGACATTCATTTTATAATTCAAAACAGAACTTTAAAACTTGAAACTAAAAAACCTGATAGAAAATGTTTTACAATTATTGGATGACTTTAAGTAAAATTTCTGAATGTGTCAATGGCTTTCACATTCAAGCTCCTTCTAACTTGATATGCATTTTATGATAAAATGTCACATTAAAAATGGAAGTGTATGAAACATGTGAAGAGCAAACAAAGATCACATAATGCAGAAATATTGTTGTATAAGTGAAAAACTTGGAGAGAATATTGCATTTGGAACTTTCTTACTAAAAATGATTTTATATTCATACAAACATAATGCATTTATCAGGTTGATCACAAAGAATAAACTTTCTTGTACCTTCAGGGAACTTCAAGTATTATTTTTCCTTGAATATTATTGATGCATTGTCAAAATCAATAATTGCCATATCCATGGTTTTGAAAAAAATAATTATAAAATGGTCAGATTGATATGGCTACTGAATTAAATCACCTACCACAATGACGGTCTATGGGTGATTGTCAGTAAGATAATTCCACTATCTTTCACTGTCTGGTACATCTTACTTTCCACATCTATTGATACAGCACTTGTACATTCATCTAACAAAGCATACTTTGGTCTGAAAATAGCATAAAAATTAGAAATGTACATAATTGAATGTTTAGCCATGAAGTTAGTCCAGTCTTAACAAAACTGATGATCTTTGACTTAAAATTTACGATCTCATTATAACTTTGCAGAAATATATTGTACCGGGTATTTGAAATCTAAAAAGCATGATTAAAAAATTATAAAACTTACCCTTTCTTTAAAAAAATTATTAATCCAACACAATTCTTAGAATATTTTCCATGTTTTGTGTTCCACAGAATGTACAGGTAAACATCATTTGATTAATGAACCTGTACTACCAGCCAGAAGAAATCATCCTCTATATTTTATATTGAAGAAAACTTCGAATGCTTCCAAGACAAATATTGGACAAGCCAAACCTACATGTGTTTGAAGGTTCCAGTAACAGGTTTATCACTACTGGTATGATACATTATCTCCAAATTTTATTTCATAGATCACTTTCGAGTAGAAAACCCATTCCCTCACTCTCAAATGCTAATATTGTAAAGGTTTCATTGTACAAACCCATGGACATTTCCATTACCAACCTTTACTTTGTACACATAAAAACCCTAACCATTTCTTTCCCAATACTTTGTTGTATAATTTTCATATGCTAATCATTCCCTCTTCAATATTTTTATTATATACTTGTATGTTTCATTATACCGGCATATGTCAGAATATTCTGAAATTGTGCAAGATTGATGGTACAAACCTATGGTAGAATATCCTGGCCATTCCCATCCTCTGTTTCTCTCCCCCGGACAACACATCTTTCCAATCACTTTCAGCACCCCAACCTAGAATAGGAATAATAACTTCATTTAACACATGTAATTATTAAATAACATGTCAAATAAAAACAATAAAAATCAATATCATCATTCAATAAACAGAATAGCGTCTGTCTCAAAACAATATTAAATCTTGGCTCATTGTAATTTTTTGTCTTGACTTCAAAATTGCTGTTATTCTGTACTTCTAAAGTTCACCAATATTTTAACAAGCAAAAAAATTATAATATTTGGGTAATTCCTTTATTTCTGCATTATGTCTAAATTTTCTTCCTTTTGCATTAAACAGGATTCTGGTCCCAGCATCTAATTAAAAGTATAATAATTAAATAATACCTCCTTCTCTTTCTACTATATGTTGTAGGTTTACAATATTGAGAATGTTCATCAAGTCAGAATCAGTAATACTCTTTTTCATCATATCCTCAACATTATCAGGGTAGATAACCTGGTCCCTCAATGTTCCAATTGACATGTAGGGTCTAAACAAAAAACAGATTTGTTAAATTTTAATGCTAATAAATTTTGTTTCATCAGAATTCAGCACAATTAAAAAAAAAATGGAAGTAATAACAAATATTTTTTTTGTAAATAGGTGTATTTCTGAGCATGCAGTATAAAGCATTATAACTTTCACAGAAAAAAATCCATTTGCTATCAGTCAGACTTGTTCACTGCATGTTCAAATTTATTAGTACCATATTCATAGATTTGCTGAATCATGGCACTGACTGTTAATTACCTTTTTTGTAATTCCCTCTATATTTTATCATCAAAATGAAACCATCAAATAAAGCTCAAAGACTTCGATAGATATTCATGCCATCAAAATAGAAATCACAAAAGCATCATTTGGACAACCTTTTTAAAGAGATCACGTAAAATAAGCTACACACAGAGAAGGCATGCATTATCATTTCACAAACCTTTGTGGAATGTAGAACATGGAACTAGGTGGAGGCTTCTGTAACCTTCCTCTGTAGACTGGCCATAAACCACTGAATATTCTGAATAATGATGACTTTCCACAACCATTAGGTCCTGTAATCAGCAGATGCATACCAGGTTCTACCTAGAAATATACAGGATCTTTTGTATATCATTTACTTGAACTTAAGGCAAATTGATGCAAGAAATATTTCTGTGCATGATGTCTACCAAGGTTTTCATTTTCAATTTTTTTTCACAACTGTAAAATCATGAATAACAGCTTTTAATTAACCATCAAAATACTTATGATGGAGAAAATTTGGCAATCTCAATTACAAAAAAGTTTGGCCTGCTGAGCATACTCCATTCATAACTAATAAATGTGAAATATTATTAGAAGCACTTTAACAGGAAGCATATATGTGATAAATATGGAAAAGGGCGACACAGTCAAAGTCACCATGCAAAATCACATTTCCAAATGTAAAGTATTTTTCATCACCTATGTGTACATTACTTAAACAAAAGAGACACTGAATTAATTCTTTACATACTAGATTTTTTCAATATGGCAGAAATAAAAACTTAGATTTACTATTCATAAATCAGTGATGTAGCTAATCTAGGATAACTACTTGGAAAATCTATGCCCCCTTCTCAAAACAAAATTTAAAGAATACCCTCATGGTCAAGCTGGATACAATCACATCACCATTAGGTGTAATGATGGCTAAGTCATCAATATCTATCACAGACTGAGTATCTATTATCTCCCCTGTTAAAATAAAATCATATAAAACACATTTATAATTAAAGCATCCTACTTCATATTCTGGGCAATAAAAGCTATTGTATAGAATTAATATCTACCTCAAAATACAGAAAACCATAGGAACAAATTATTAAGAAGATGTGGTATTCCTATTACCCTACCAACCAGTATATTTTTCTACAGACCTACCTATATTTTTTCATAAGTGTAATAAAAAACATGCAAATTTTTGGCCTGAAAATATTGCTACATAATGAATTGTTGAAACTAGTTATCAAATAGAAAATTTAGTATTTATTTCATGTAATATTTCTCAAAAAAGATACTACCAGAATTTGCATCAGATTTGGACACTTGTTTACATACTGGGGTCTGCAAGTGCACACTTCATTGTCACTGCTTTGAAAAAAAATTAAATAAAAGTAAATGAGCCATTGATAAACAGGGAAGTCTTTTTAATCCAGCATGATTTTGGAACCAGAAATGTTGAATTACAGACTGTTGGAAGATACAGGTAAAGATTTCTCAAGTTTCTCATACACTAGATTAAAAAGTTCCACTGTATTTGAAAAAGCATGGCACTGCTCAACATTCCATACCTTTGATTTCCATAGGTCCAGAAATCTTTTCTAGATTGGATTTTCCTGTCACCTGTTTGGTTACCATGGTACGTTGATATTTCCCCTTCCCGATATCATTGAATGTTTCAAACATTTCAGAAACTCTTGAAGTGTATCCTGCCAATTCTGTAATCTGAAATGAATGAAATTTACAATTCAAACTTGAACTTTGACATAATCTAATGATGTCAATAAGTACAGTGTATTTTAACTTAGATTAAATTTAATTCATCCAACTAGAACCTTTGCTTAATAAAATATAATATCATTACAGAAGCTTTAAGTTCTAGTTTATAAATTTGACAACCTATTCTCATCTTAAAAAGCTGAACAGTTTATATTGTCTTAAAAAAGAGTTTAAGGTAGTGACCAAAGACAGTAACCCAAAGCATGGCATTCCTTTGATCCTGAAAAATGTTAACCAATGCATTGAAAAATTGGTCTACTTATCAATCAAAGCCAGAAATCAGTAATCTTGCTGAGAACTATGGACTGTAAAATTCTTCATAGTTCATACATGTAGTAATAATGCATAAATACATGTACAAGCAGTACAATAGTTTTGTACAGAGACAGGGCCTTTGCTGAAATTCATATCAGAAATTTGATGCACACTTGTGTTTATCTAATGTAAATCAGGAGATTGAAAAAAAGAAATTGGCAACACCTTAATTTGTTTTACCTCTTTATTTTTCCTAGTATTGATAGGGAATAAGTAGTGTTTACTCAGGTCCTTGGATATAAGAGTAATTCAAATTTTAGCCAACCCTGTTGTGTGACTTAAACAATCCATATTATTGAAGAACCTGACTGTGAAGTGTTTACTAGGATGTTGGGAAATGTTGGATGGATGACAGTTCTACAATGTATTATACATCTGTGGAACAATGGGACAAATGATTTTTTTACTTCTTTGTAGGAAGACATCATTCTCTCTATAGCATCAGCTGAGTTGATCAGTAAATTCCTGGCTGTAGTAAAGGCTTTGGTTCTCTCACTCACACCCCCATCTGGGTCATCATCAACTTTTGAACCTGCAACATGTTATATCTAGTTGCAGACTGTCAGACACACAGTTTTTAATTAACTACATGTATACTAATGCATCAAAACAGTAAATTGTATTTCAATGATGTCGATTTACTACAATGTACACTTGTGACTATGAATCTTTTTTCTCTTTATCTTTAAGCCTTGTGCTGTCTGAGCTATCAAGTTATACATAAAAACTATGACTTATTATGGTATATTATTGTAACCAGATTTCATTTTAACAAATAAAGAAGGCACGGTGTTAGATCTTCTTAAACACATAAACATACCATCTGATCTAATGCCACCATCTTTAGCTGTAAGTATAGGTATGGCCACCATAATCAAACCACTACAGCTCCAGACATATTTCATTAAAAACTGCTCTAGCATGATGTACCACAATCTCTTATTAAATATTAAGTGCATCTGATCAGCTAATTTCTTGTAACACTTTTGTAAAAGGTTTAATTCAATCTGAAAATGGAATTAAAGGACAAATGTTTATGGGCAATTGCAATAAAGACACAGGCACTTGTGTCTAAGACTGTTGTTACACACTATTGCAGAACAAGATTGCTACACTTAGCCATACATCTCCTGTCAGAGATGTGATTATTATACATTCTGTACATGTAAGTTTTCATTTCCAATAACCCCTATACAATTTGTTGAAAGCTGGTGTAACTTCAAACCATCACATCCTACCTAATACATGTATGTAAGCAATGCACCAATTGCAAACACTTTCAGAGAAAATGTGACACCTTAAATTTACCATCATACCTTTATCGTTTTGCAGTGGGGAAAATAAGATATCAATATATTTTCACACCTTTTTTAGACTTTAGTCTGAAATTGTTTTCAGGAAGTAATTCATCTACAATGATCATTACAAAAAAAAGTACATGCAGTATACAACAACATAACAGCCATAACTACATGTGTTAAGATTTAAAATTCTTTCTTCAAAATAATAGAAGCGAACTCCACTAGATTTCAACTAGTGACATATGTACCTTAAAAAATAGGGCAAAAGGGTCATACTGCAGGTAATCTTTAACGCTGCATTAGCTGTCAATTTCGTGAATTTTTGTATCTGTTGAAATATACCTTAACTTTGAATTATTTCTACTAAATTGTACCTTTCCTGTATAATTGCATCTGATAACAACACAAAAAATGCATTAAATATATGATATAGGTGTCTATGTATTTATTGTCTTGCAAGACCAAAAAATGGCCTAAATAAATTCATATGCATGAGACTTCTGGTGACCTCATCCAATGGCAAGGAAGACTGACGGACTCAAGCCGTAAAAGAAAAAAAAATATATAATGCAAGGATCCTTTTGAAACTTACCTTTTGTGATATAATATGGCTCAAATATAGTCATTATTTATTTGAAAACTAATGAAGAAACAAGACACCTGCTTATCTGTTATTGTTATTTTGTTAGTAAGGTTAAATATACAATATAGATACATTGTCGAAAATTATTGAAGATATGTGATGAGGCGACGGAACGGGTAGGAAATGCGAGGCTCCGCTGAGCTATTTCCCCCGTTCCAAGCCGAATACACATATCTTCAATAATTTTCGACAATGTACCTATATTGTTTTTATCCTGTTATATTAAGTTTTGTGCGTGTGTACATTTTCAAAATAACATTTTAAAATGCATATCCCCTGAGGAGCCCCGATCGTTAAACCCGAAGAAAAAAATTAATATGCATGGTGCACGACTCAGTAAACATTGAAATTCAATCCGCACCATATAATCCGTCAAAGCTGTTTGAAGAAAATAAGCAATGTATCAAAATTTATTTAATTCCAAGAGACAAATAAGTAAAATGAACAATAAAAACAAATATTTTGAATGTTATAAAGTCGATTTTAAGAACATTAAATTTTGAATTTCACGAGGAAGGTGGAAGCTGACTTGTTTCTGTTTGGTATATGGCAGTAGAGTTCAGGGGTGAAATTTGTGCACTAGTTTCTTTGGGATTTGAAATATTTGTTTGAGATTTTTGAAGAAGAGGAGGCAGTTGTATGGGCAGATCTACAATGTAGTGTTCCTCTGATTCATTATCTTGGGGTTTAAGCAGTAATAAATCCAAGACCTTAACAGTTTCTTGGTCATTTGTCTCTTCAAGAGTTTTATCATATTGTAATGCTTCAATTTCTTTAAGTGGGGACCAGTTTATGTTAAATTGTGACACTCTGGCTCCAAGTCCGACATGACTGAAATGACAGGGGAAGTCGTCTGCAAACTGATAATGAATCAAATCTGAACGAGATTTGGGATTTGCCACATATATGACGGTGAAAAAAATACAAACAAAATCATTATTTGGTTTACATAAAATCTTTTATTTCATTCAGGTGAAAATGAAACAAAACAGCAAAAAAAAAAGATTAACCGGATACGCAATCGCAATTTGTTTATATCGTATCTATGGTGGCGGCCATGATTAATTTATGCATACCAGAAAAAAGTAGTACCGCCAATCACGTGAGTGGGAGGAACCAGAAAGTCGATAACCTGCTAATGTATGGATACAGCAAAAAAATAACCGTATACCTTTATTCGTTTAACAAATAACCTCATTGCAGGATAAAGTATTTTTAACCCAGGTGAATGTCCTGTCGGCAATCTTCAGAAGTAATAACGAAAAATAATTAGATCAGTGCTATCAACTTCTCTGATTAAAAAACGTTGTTTTCACAATATTCTGTAGGTATTATCGACATACATTGCTTCAATTGCATTACTACAAACGTACTTCATTTAATCAGCAAAATTCAGTAGAATCAAAACTGATCAAATTTGGCATCTAATGCAGCTTTAAGTTTACCTACAGATGTCTTTCTGTAGATAAAATTGTTACCACTGAATATGGATGCATTGTTGTATCATAGACATTCTCATGCATTAGTATGATGTTACAAAAAAAAATTTCAAGTATTACCTTGTGACCACCATAAAATGCTATTTCTTCAGCATTTGCAATCACTCTAGAATGTACAAATCTTAAATCTCCTTTCAATCTTGCTTCTTCAGCAACAAGTTTTCCAAACTTTGGTGATACTCTTTTCAATATTTCAGCTGTAATGTGGACTACAACTGCTGCAATCAAGGTTGGATACTTGGAACTGGCACCTCTGTTACTTGCAATTGTGTACAATGTAAATGACATCAATGTCACATCAAGTAATGGTTTGGTTAAGTGTGAGTACAGATGAGCAAGAAACTGTGTAAACATTGTTATATCATCAGTTAAACATTGATCTACATTAGCAAGTCTGCTATCTAAATTGCTCACTCGATAGTAAGTTTGATTGTCAAAGTAAAGATTGTAAGCATGGTTTACTAGTCTGGTTCTAAGAACTAATGCAAGTTCACTTTCTAAGTATCGTATGAGACTGTTGATAAAAGTTGCAGGTATAGCAATTAAA
Organism: Perna viridis; assembly: GCA_037379345.1. Lineage (NCBI taxonomy): Eukaryota > Metazoa > Mollusca > Bivalvia > Mytilida > Mytilidae > Perna > Perna viridis. Next base: position 11,591,502 of record CM074511.1, read on the forward strand.
AGCCATTGCGAGAGTCTCAGTAAGAAAGATCTAAGATCCCGTTTAACAATAGTTCTTACTATCTTGCCGTCTAACATAGACACATAAATTGACAAAAAGGTTCGAGCTATTAAAGTGCCAGTATGGAGGGTGAGAATTCCAAAAGGCTTGCTCCATATTTTAGGAAACAGAATTTTTATCAAATATCTCAATTGTCTATAAAACTCCTTATTCAAAACAGCTTTTCCTTTCTTTGATTGAGTACTGTTTTTATCACTCTCAGCCACTTCATTCTTGGAAGATTTGCTTTTACCTCCAGACAATACACTCCGGATTTTAGGGGACAACTTCTTGGCACCAACAACAAGAAAAACGCAAATAACAGCCCCTTTTGCGATCCTCTTTTTGGTTTCTCTCGAGGTTGCGATCGCATGGAGCATCTTCGACATCTTGGGCCTTGGATTTAGGAAATCATTGACTAGAATTTCTTCTTAATCTGTAAACGGCACTCCAGAGCCATCACATAGTCCTCCATGACAGATCACACGTGATTCAATCGAGACTTTGGACTGCTGACATTTCGTAGTTTTAACACAAGAGAGTTCAATCGTCGTCTGCTGATCTCTGCTGCATCTTTGAATATGAATTGGGTTGGAGGTTCTAGAAGTCGAATAAAAACGCAGAACGAGAAGAAGCTACAGAAGGTCAGGGGGCGTATATGAGTTGTTTTTAACACTGTCCACATTGACAAACCGACATTTGTACAGATAGTCCAAGATATTTCAAGGCCTGAATATAAACAGACAGTTACATGTTCTTGCATTAATTACATGCATATGACTGCTGGAAAGATACGTGAACATGTATTGATTATGGCTTTTGTTTAAGATATTGGAAGATGTGCAAATACGTGTAATGAAATTTCATTGCTAGACTTAAGTATTCCTGCAATCCTGGTAAAAAAATTGTAATGTATTTTATATGAGGAATGTACAGTTAGATTGATATTTTGATGTAGAAATGTCAACTATTGTCTGTTTTATAGTAAATAAGGAACCTAGAAACACGATTTCTATATAACAACACTATAGAGTACATAAGGCAGCGAAAGAACTTCGTTTCCACTGAAAGTAAATATGCACTAAAAAACTATAGAGTCAAAAGGTACAGTACTGAACTGATCATGCAACATATACATTCATCTATCATGAATCAGTCATCGATAAGTCAAACCGATCAGTTGAACCTGTGATCAGTTCCATCATGTGACCAATGGTCGGTTAAAACATTTGACAAATTGGTTAGTTTTGTTTTTCAGTTTTACACAAATTCACTATATGATATAAATTCAGACTTTTATTCATTTACTTTTACTAGAATCTTGGTTTCCTTCATTACACTTTTAAACAAACTGTTTTAATGAAGATCAAATGGTTGATTTATTATTTTATGCTCTCAGTACATTCAAAGATGACACTTTATTTGATTCGTTCCAATGAAAATTCTGAAATTTACATGCATGAACCGATCATCTGTCATTTTACATAAAAAAAACTGCAATCAGATCGGTCATGGGTTTTCAATCCGTCAGCGTCAAATAATTGCATGGTTGGTTCAGGGACTGTAACAGTAATTTTGTTACTCTTATTTAAAAGTACCCCCTCATATTGGCTCTTTGAAGAAAATAGACCAATTTGGAACCAAAAAAGTTGGAGCAAACTGATTTTTGGGAATATTGCATGATTTTTAGATAATGTTGCTTGGGGAAACAGCCTGTATTCAGAGTTGAATTCAAGGTGACAAAATTACTGGGCAGAAAAAACTTTAAAGTTCTTATTTTTTTTAAAGTTGAGACACATTCAGACTTGAATAGTGCTTGTCATGGCATAAAATGCTTTAGAGTAGGCACAGAAAATTAGGGTTGTAAGTTAACTAGAAACTGGTAATTTTTTGATATTATATTAAAATTATTGTAGTGGCTACATATAATACATCTTGCAAATTTATACCTTCAACAGTGTCTGTGAGCAGGGGTGCAATGTGTATACGAATCACCCTGTCTATCTTTTTGTCTGTCCTTTTTTTTTGTCTACATTTCTTGCAACATGGGATATTTTGGCATTAAATAGAGGACCGTGTATATACAACTTAAAAAGAGGTTTCAATTCTTTTACCAAACAACAACTTAGATTTAGAAACTAAATAGAAAATCATATGCCCAATTTTTGAGATAATGATGTTCAAGAATTCCAACAATATTGGATAAATTGTGATGGAAATAATGAAGTAAATATTCTACTTGTTTTGGTTAAAAGATTCTTTTAACAAGGGCAAAACTGTTGGTTAATAGTTTGCAGTTGTAAACTGTACCAATTTAAAAAAAATCAAAATAATGGAAGTGCCAGGCAAAATGAATTTCTGTAATTAAAAATTACCCCAAAATTTTTAATAAACTCATCATAACCAAAAGTGTTACACATGGGCAACATAACGTGTGTTAGTCACAAGAAAACAAGTTCCATCAAAGTATCATACATTACATGAAGGCATTATTTCCCCTTTCCAATGTAAATTTCCAGAGGAATTTTGAAATGCTTATTTGGAGTTTTCCACAACTTATATTTTTTAGATTTTTTTTGTGTATACATTTATAGGGAATAATGCCATGTATTTGAAACAAAATATATTCTGTTGCAATTTGTTTAACTTTGAAATTTATTTTGACTGGACTTAAAAGGTATTTTGATTAAAGTTTATAGGAAGGTTGAGCATCATATGTAGAAGTTCATGAAGGAATATAGTGATTGTCAAAGGGCTCCAAAGGGAGATAATTGATCCTAACAGTTTTACTTACTAAACAGGAATTTTTTGAGAGGAAGAAATTTGCTGACAAAGTCCAACTTCACAAACATATAAGTAATGCTGGAAACAAGAAGTATGGTCTTGGACAAGATTTTAGAGCAGTGCAGACTGCCAACATAGCACATCAGAAGTTTAATTTTAAAGGTACTTTTCAGGAATTCTTGTAAGAATGCCTTAGTGGCATCTAGAATAAATGAATTTAGATGATTATGCATTATTTTTTTCCAGATTTTATGGCAGTAGTATTTGATTTTTGAAGTTGCTTGAGGATCATTTGAAACACTCTGGCACTATAATTTGGCCCAATATAAACTTCCTATTTATATATCCTATATCTTATATATCCATTCCCATTATATATTTGTTTTTTTTTCATACTGACCACACAAAGTGGATAATTATGTGATACCCTCTAAAAAGTTGGGAGTCTTTTAAACTTTGCACTGTAGTTGTCAAATTCGGGTTTAGTATTATTTTCAGTAATATACAAAATATACTTTTCTGGTTAGGCCATTTTGAACATATCTCCATCACCTTTCTTCACCACTAGTGGTGCCACGTTTATCTATAAATTTTCCATTAATGCCCTATTTTTACTTTTTAAATACATTAAAAAAACCTGGGGAAACAAGTACTATCTTTAAAAGATAGCTGATGCAGTATAAATTTTTTTTTTATTATAATTTTCATCAGGAAATAACGCATGGCAGGCAATTTCAATTTCCTTTTTCGATCCCCACTAAGTTATCAGTATTTGGCCAATCTGGAAACAGAATTTTGATCAGGTGACTTGCGTTTCCAAGGTTGAGCGTCTTTAGGGTCGAAGGGTAAAAAGTGAAGCTATACCGACTGCGTTGGAAAAACTCAAAGAAAAAAAAACCAGCATAATTAAAACTTGAAATTACAAAAAACTAGTCCTTTGACTCTTTAATTTGATGATCTTTAGTCTTCAGTTGCAGAAACTGACAAAAGCATACCCATTATGCAGTATATTCTATGTCATTAGGTGACACATATACTTCAAATATTCTCATTTTCCCCTTTAAAATTTGCTTAATCAATGTTCATGACTCAGAGGCAGTCATCTTGGAATGTCTAAAACATGTCTTAACTTCTCTTGATTCTGGTTGGTGGTTTCATCAACCAAATTATCTATTGGTTGAAGACAAAAACCAACTAAATGCCTAGCCATTAACCATTGTTTAAAGAAAATAAAATATACTTAAACATAAGGCATGTTTTATTTTCATTTTCAAGATTTGTCAAAGGTATTTACAATCTGAATGGACTATTTGTTTAGAAACCATATAGTTTTGTTATGAAGAAGGGGGCCATTTCCAGCCAGAAAGGGCCCATGGCACCTTGCCTTCCCAAACCCTAATTAGGTTCACATACAGTTAATTTTTAGACGTTTTATCTGTTTCTGCTCGCAACCATTTGGTTGTTTTGTTATTGAAACCTTCAAACGGAATTGAGTGATGGTAATGTTATAACTATGATAATGTTAAGATATGATCAGGCCTTTCATTAAGAAGCGGTACCAGGTACTTTTACCCGTCTAAGCTACTGAAAGGTACCTCCAGAATTTAAAATTTCACATTATGTTTAAAAGAGAAAATGATTAAAAGTACCTCCTACAAAACCAAAGGTACCTGCATTGCAAAATAAAAAAAATGAAACACCTGGATATGATCAGAGGGAAATATGATAAAACATATTTTTTATTTTAAACAAAATGAAACTAAACATTTTAGGACAACAGACATAAAATTTTGAAAAAAAAGATGTCTTTCTGACTATTGTTCTTCAAACTTTGGCTTTGTGTTTGGTGACTTTAAGATACCTGAATTTTTGAACTAGTTAAGAACTGTATTCTTCATTTTGTATAGGTATGGTAGGAAATTAACTGGTGAGGAAAGGAAAGTTGACAGCAAGAAAATTTTTTGCCAAAAGGCTTTACACAAATTCAGTGTTTCCTGGTAAAGTGACCAAATCTTTCCTAAACTAAAAATTTTATTAATGGCAGGATTTCACCAAATTACAACAAGGATTCAACTTATAATTTTTTTGTCTGCATTAAAATTAAAAATGACATTATAATTTTTCAAATTATAATCACCAGTTCGTATGTTTCAGGAAATGATTCAGTATCTAGGCCAGTAAAGAAAGTAGATTTAGATGTTTCAAAACCACCAGTTTCAAGAATGTTAGAAGATATTGATTTAGGACCAGTATCCCCATCTCCAAATGTGTCTAGAATTTCCTTGAATGAACCAAAATATGAGAAAAGGTTGCTGAATTTTTTTTAAACTACACTAGATTGTTTGAAGGAGCAAGTTCAAATATTTGATTGTGCTGTTTATATGGCCATTCATAGGTAAAATCCTGTTTCTCATGTCATTTTTCATGAAAACCAATGAGCGAAGGAGGCATTTCTTGTACCTTTTTATTTAAAGATGAAGATGTTTTTTGCATTATTGATAGACAGAGACAAATATGAAAGAGGAAATATTTTAAAATTGGAATGTGGTTTCTTGGAACTAAAGGAAGGTTTACATTGATTTTTATGAATTTTGCTATAATCCTTCTTGAGTCATGATCTTTTTAAAGCAGATTATATGACTTCGTTTGTTGTAGTATTTGCTGTAACTTTATCAGCCTTCATTGGAATCTTTTTAGAGTCAGTTATGTTTTTCATTACACAAAATAAAGATCTGTTCTGATTTTCATAGCTGTTGATTTCATTGTCCTTGAGGTATGCTGTCAATTTGACGACAGTCTCTAGTTTGTTTTTATTGTATCATTAGAAACACAGTCTTTAGTTTTTTTTTGTATCATTAGAAAATGGGTAAGAGGCACCCTCAACAAAGATGCAGGTGGGCCTGAGAACTGAGAAATTAACTTTGAATGGCCTGAGGGGATTTGCTATCATATATATTAAATGTCTGTTGGCATATCGTTAAAAGGTACATGTATATATGTCACACTTTTAGGTTACCTGAGATTTGAAAATTAATAGATTTTGGGCGCTAAGTATATTTAAAACCATGTAAATTACTTTATTTACATCTAATGTGTCTATTTAATTGTTTTATTTGAAAATAACTGTCTGTTGAATATAATTGCATGTCCTACTCAGCAATGTTCTTGTTTTACCATAGTTCATGGTAGTTTTTATTTTGCAGTGTTTCAGGTATCAGTAGCCTATCACAGAGACATCTGCTGCCAAATGAAACCTGTTACAAATCCTTCTCAAAAGAATATAGAAACTACAACCCATATAAATTTCAGAAGGTATGTATTCAATTGTATCTACAGACAATATAAATCTGTACAATATTTAATATATAAACTGGTTTGTTTGGACCAATCTGTTTAAACTTATTTCATTTTTCTTTCTTTTACATAACTAAATTAGCCTGAAAAGGTTCAATTTGCAAGCATTCATCAGTTTTAAAAACAATTTTAATACATGTAGTTTTAAAAGAACCTCTAATATACAAGTGTCACTTCTCTACCTTTGTGTTATGATTTTTTTAAAGAATAAGAATCCTTTTTTTATTGTAAAGCCAGAACAGAAGTTGAAGTTCAAGTATCAAGAATTTCATAGGGATGTCCACACAAAATTTCAACAAAGAGAAATGGAACCTGAGGTCAGAATTTTTTCAATTCAGCTGTATACATTTTTATGTACCCTTTCTTCATTATGATGCCTATTGAACACCTTACTCCACAATGACATCTTTTTAATATCCCCAAGACACCTTTGTTCTGGGGTAGCATAATATATAGTATAACTATTGCACTTGTTATGATGTCATATGATATTTTGACCCCGCCAAAGTTTTATGAAAATCTATATGGAGGAAAGAGGGGTGGAATATTTGGAAATTATTTTTTAAGAAATATAGTTATCATTATTTTTTATAGATATCAATTTTCAATAGAAAATAATAGACCATATTATTTAAAGTTGAATTTAAATCTTGCCTTTCTAATATTTGATAATGATATCATATGAATAGTAAATTCTTTGGTTATGTATTTATGTTTTGAAGGAGATTGCAATCACCTTGACAAAAAGGTTTTACTTGAATCCTGCAGCATGTCTTTAATATAACTTTCCATGCCTTATTTTTTTTTTATTTCAGACTCCTTTGTTGGAAATATTTGGAGAGCCAATCCTCTGTAAAAACAGTACGAGAAATGCATCTCATAACACTTTGGACCCAAGTTATTCAACATGTGTAACAGAAACATTTAAAAGAAGTACTAGTGGAACTTTACCCTCTCATTCCAAAGAGTTTTCTATGGGTCTTTATACCCCAGTTAGTGATAGGCCTAAAGCTACTCCAGGTCTTTCAGTTACTTTTAGTGAGAAAACAATTAAAATATCTCCACGTCAGTGGCATAGTAATAGTAAAAAATCACATGATAAAAGCAGCACAAATACCAGTAAGAGATGCAACAAGAAGGGTTATTGTAGAGTAGATGAATTTTCTTTTGACGACAGACGCCTTTGTGATAATGATAGTCAAAACAAAGCCTTTGCAAAAGAGACTTTCAAATGGAATGAAAATACAACTAGTAATAAAGATACAAAGAAGAATGCATTTGTTGCTGAAGACTTTCAGTTGACACCATTACAAAAGTATCAAAATAGTTCACCAGAAAAAATTTACAGAAGCAAAAGTGAAAATAATTATATTTCACAACTTACTGGTTACAGCTTTCAGTCATATAAGGATATAAGAAGAAGAGTGTTTAGCTCATCTGATTTCATAGATACACCACTGAAGAAAAGAAAATTCACTTTATCTCCACCTGTTTCTTACCCTATGACTTCAACACCACTAGTTCCTCTGAATTCCACAGTATCTTCACCAGACATTTTAAACAAGTCTCAAGTCACAGAGATTTTTGGCCAAAAACAACTAACGAAGGGAAACTTTGGTATAGATGGCACCATTACATATCCTTTACAGACCTTAAAGTATGTTTATCATTATTAGTGTTGATCTGATCCAATGATTTACAAAGTTTGTTATAGGTAGGCACAATAAATATGATATTGTAAAACCATGTAACATACTATTAATATTCTAATGAAGAAAGACAATAAAGTATTTCATCACTCATGTCATTTTGTATTTTATCTAGGAAAAATAGTTTGTGTATTGGGTAAATTGCACTGTTGAACTTCTAATTGTGACAATACTTAAGCATGAAAATGTTCATGTATTGCAGAAAGAAAGACAACTGTGAGTGCTTTTCACCTAGAGAGGGATCAGTCTTTCCTGAAATCCTAGCTGAAGATAGGTTATTTACACCACATGACACAAGAAACAAGAAAGACAAGGTGAAACTTGATTTATAACTAAAAAAATCTTCAGATTATAACAAATCTTGTTTTCATATCTTTATGTAATATATTAGCAAAAGCATTATGTTGGTATAAAATTTGCTGGTAATTTTCATAGTTGCCATTGGCAGTTTATTATAGCTGAAATTCAAAATGTGTCCCTGGACCTGGTAAAGAGAAACTTTACAAAACTGAGAGGGTTTTCATTTTGAGTGATTTTTTTATGTTTTGATGGTATGCCTACTAATACTGTATTGTTTTACTCTTACAACTTTTGCAGTTTGGAAAGAAGATAGAACTGAGGACTAGTCCAGAGGACATGTGTGAAAAAAGAAGTATGAGTATTTTATTCAATTTTTCATTAACTATATTTTGATTCTCACTGTATATCTTTGACTTTAATCACAGAACTTTTTTTTACCAAGTATTCTGGAAAATTATATAAATACTCAGTTAGTAGTAAAAACACAAGCCATTGTCTGTTAGCTCATATTGTCTAATGAAGAAAATTCAGAATTGTGAATTTTCATTATTGTGACAAACTTAACTTGTTATTGCTATTAGATTGAAGCATTTAAAATAGTTTCTGAATTCATCCTTATAACTATGTAAAATAATTGTGAAGTATGTTAAATTTGTCAGGTTGTAACTACACCTAATTTGTCTGGCTTAATAGCAATTAAATATTTATTTTCAATTGGTGAGAAAGATATAACTACAACACATACAGCTAACATACTCTAATCAATACATGATCATTATTTCTTTTTAGGAGTGGAGTAAGATTATTTATTCATTAGAAGTGTTAAGTTCTTTGTCAGTCTTTGTGCTATTTTGTTTGTTGAAAAAAAATTGTGGATTTTCTGTTTGTGTATTGCATATTCATATTTAGTTGCCTTTTCTCTATGCTTACTTAATATTTATTGTTGATAGTTTTGGTAGCATTTGCTCATAGACATATATTTATTCAAATAAGTTGGTTCTTAATATTGGAATAAAAAGTATTTGAAAATTATTTTCTCTTACTAATATACAGGTATTTGATATATTTATCATTGTTTAACACCTTGAAGGATACAATTTTGGATACATGTACTTATTATATAGTATGTTAAACCAACCACAGAATTATTTTGATATTGAAAAAGTCACCAATAGGTATTAGAAGCTTGTTTTTTTTTCTTTCAGAGGTATCTTGAAAGAATCTAGTGCTTGTAACTCACAGATGGAAGAAGTTCTTGAAGAGGTAGTGTTTACAGTGATCACATTCTAAAGACATAATTGTTAACCCTCCGGATTTCTGTGGTAGACTCCCGCAAAACAAACCTTTCTCTTGCAATAATTCAGTCTCCTGGCTGGGAGACACAAAACTACTGCAAGACTACATACAATTGATTTGTGCTATCTATAATCAAGTATAGTTTTTTTGATACATCATTTCTGACAAAAAGGCAATTAGTCATGAAAAAATATTTGAATTAATTATATTTGTACAAAAGGGTAATATAGTTAAATCAATTGTGAATTTTTTATGTTTTGCTTTTGATAATCAGTTTTTCATGAATTTTAACTGTAACTTCAAGATAAATCTACAAATAAAACATCTTATTGAATTTTGTAAAACAATATCATCACCTTTGATTCTTGTATATATTTTTTCACTTCTATAACCAGATATAGGACTCAAGTCACCAGTGGCACATGTAATTTTAGACCATGATATATTTTGGTAGATTTGTTTTTCTGTTTTTGGAGAGTTATTTTTCAGCTAAACTTTCCGTTGAAAAGCAGAAATTTTTCTAAAATTCTAAATCACTGAGGTTTATAAAATTTTAGAAATATAATGACAGTCAGGTATTTTATCTACTACACAATTTTAAAGAGACTGATCCACACTTAAATAGATTTAAGCCTAATTTTTCTTTCTTATTATTTTCAGTTGCAGAATTTAGAAAGGGAAAACTCCTTTGGAGACATGTTAGAAGAGCATATAGAAATGTACAAACATCAAAACCATGGTATGAAAAATCTAGATATATCTGCTACCTAAACAGAACTATATCTGAGTTGATAAATAGCAAAAAACTTAAGACTTACACCTTATCCCTAAAATGCATTTTTCAAACATCAAACTAAAGTCTGTTGTATATTGAAATTGTTTGCATAATTTAAAGAAGTTGAAAGAATTTCGCTTAAGTTGAGCATGACAACTTAGTACTATCAAAAAGTACTGTATTTTCTAATTTGGAACCTGACATTTTCTGTTTTTGAGCTTCCTTTTATTTTTCTCATTAACCAACTGCCACACGAAGTAGTGAAGTATTATGTGATACCCTCCGAAAAGTTGCATTCCGTCTGTCTGTCCCCTAACCAACAGTTTCCAGATAATAACTTGAGAACAGATTGATTACTTTGCACAGTTGTTTAGTACCACAAAAATAGAAGTTAAATAAATTTTTCAGCAATATCCAAAATGTAATTTTTGAGTGAGGTCATTTTGAACACTTGTGATCCCACCTTTTTCACCATTAGGTGGGGGATATCACTCAATGTTCCATTAATGTCCTATTTTTTAATGCTGCAGAAACTTTACACAATCTTGTATATCAATTTCTGAACCTGGAACATACTAAAGACCCATACATGATTTGTCAGCACAGAAGAAAAGATTCATAAAAGATATTTAGTTATTGATTTCAAACATGCATGCATTAACAAAGTGTATTTAGTTCTTGTCTGTTTATGTCCTACCAAACTTTTCATTTATCACTTAGTAATCTTAATTTAATAATTGTACAGTTCAGAAGTAATGATGCCAATTAATATCAAAGGTAGTGTGTTGCTGGTCTACCCCTGTCATCACTATTTTGATTTTTGATTGAATTCCGTCAAACTTATTTTTAGAGAAGTTTGTATAATTAATTCTCAGTGAGCTAAATGAGTTATTATTGAATATCCTTTCAGATTTTATTGAAGAAACATGCAAGGAGGATAAAATATCTGATATAAGTGGTGTAAGTATTAGCTGTTGTTGTGATTTTAATTAAGTTTTCATGAAAAAATGTTCTGAATCTTTAGAACATTAATGAATTATGAATGAGGTGCTTTTTACAATCTTTCCAAATTCCGGTTGGCCTATTTTTAATGCCTACATTTGGCAATGCTTGCCACTTCCGAATATTTCAAAGTATAGATAATCCACCCATACGATATTGTTTTGTTTAATGCATGTAAAACCTACCAGTTGATGTTGAAATTAAAAAAATCCATCATACAAATAAATTTCAATTTCAAATTATCTGCAAGGATGAATCCAGAACTTTATTTACAGGTTGGTTTCCTGGCTAACATTTGCTCATTTTTACCAAAATTTTGTTCAGAACTGAGAAGTTAGTTTTTTTCAACAACCCTTGGAACCCTTTCCATAGGATATGCCACTGATCTGATACCCTGTTATCCCATGTTTTATAAAAAAAGATCAGACATACTTGAACATTACAACAGTCTTTAAAAGGGACTAGAAGTAGTCTTAAGTATATCTTTAAAGCATTTTTTAATACTTTTAGGAGGTGGCTAACATGTCTGCAGATGTAAGACAAGAAAAAGTCAATAGAAAAATTGCAGGAAAAATTCTTAGTGAACTTATTTCACATGTAGAATATGGAGAAACTGATTGTGATTTCCCATATGATAATTTTACTGAGAGTATACCATATTCAGATGAGGAAGCATTTGAGATAAAACTTTGTGTTGTTTCTGACATAGATTCAAAATGTACTCCCATTGAAAAAGGGGAAAGTTGTATTAGTATGGCAAAAAACACAGTGACATCTTCAACTCAGACAGAAATTACAAATTTGATTGACACATCAACCTCTCCATTTGTTTTTAAGGATTCAAAGGCAAATAAAAGTATTCAGTGCTGCAGCAGAGGTGTATCTCCAATTAATTTTGATTTATCTGTTCCTAGCGACTTAATAATTAAACCACTATTAAAATCATGTTGTGTATCTTTGGATAAAGTAGATAGTACTGAGGTTATTGACATGCAAGTGGGAAAATGTGATATTTACCACCTCAGATCAAGGAAATCTAACAAGGATCATTGAAGGACCTTGAATGTTCATCAGCTCAATGCCATTTCTTAAAGAACCATCTATTTATTTAAGAGAAGACCTGTACACTTTTGATGAAGTCATTAAATTAAAAAAGCGAAAACTTTTGACTTATGGATTACAATAATTTCAAAACTGTTGGAAAATAAAGCTATATAGTTTTAACATTTTAGAATTTTTCATCAATAAATTAGATTTGTAAAGATACAGTATTATATATTAAATCCTTTTCTTATATAAACAGAACTCCTTGAAAAGTTTATAGTGTGTGAAAGTCATCATTATTTTTCATTTGTCAACAGACAAAAAACACAAACAGAGGAAACAAGAAACATATATCAATTGCTAACAAAATTTGGTGTTCCATTACTTGTGCCCAACAAAGGACTTGCAGGATAAAAAAATGATAAGTTGATGGTTAAGACCCATGTTTGGTATAAATAACAAGAAGTCATTTACCAATTTGAACCAGCAAGTCACTGAGGTGTTTATCTCTATGCACTGTTCAGTCCCTGAAAGATTCATTGGATTCTACAAACATGAAGATAAATCACTCAAAGTAATCGAATTCAAACAAAGGGTTATAAATCCATCAAATATTACAGACTTTTCAGAAATCTAGACTGGAGAGAATTTTGACATAATGCTTGTGCAAAGAAGCTGTCATATACAGACTAATTAAGGGCCAATATTATAATATTACTTCAGAAATGTAGAGACATAGGTATAGGTTCTGAATATTAACTTAGTCAAGTTAAATATGTACATGTATTAACTTTGATAACCAAATCTTTTTAGGTTCTTCCATGTTAAACCTTAAGAAACCTTATTGCAAAAATTTACAGGTAGCTAAAAATGGAAAATAGCAGAAAATACTTGATTTTGTGACCTACCGCAATGAAGAAAATGTAGGCCAAATACATCACCTTAAATATTTCACACATATTCAAACTTTGACAAAATACATAGTTGGTGAAAGCCTATATTTGTGGATTTGAAAAATGTCAGGAAACCTTTTTATGTTAAATTAAAAATTACTAAGAATAATTCAGGATGATAATTTGTGACATCAATAAGAGACATTGATGAAATTACTTTTTAGCTTCACTTGGCGTCCGTCTTCATCGTCCGCCGTTCTCTGATACTACTTGACCAATTGGAACCTAACATGGTATGAATGTTCCTTGGGGTAACCTGCCAAATTCTTTCAACAGCTGAAGTGATCCTAATTATAAGGCCTACACAAGTCTTTAGGGATAAAAGTTGTCAAGCGACTTCTTGAAGGTTTTGCCCTTGAAAGGGGGAAAATGTCCTTGAAAACTATGATAGGTAGAAAGAAACTTTCAATTGCTGAAATGATCCTTATGATAAGTTATACCAAAGTCTTCTTGAGTCAAAATTGTTGGAAACTTTTTGTTGAACTTACTGCTTTTGAAAGGCAAAATTCAACCAGGTGAGCATTTCAGGCTCCTGGGAGCCTCTTGTTCACAAAATGCAGGGATATAGATTTAGACTTTCATTCTGTACTTCTGTTAAAAAAAATGGCTTCCAGGACATAACTTCTAAAATTTGTGCAATTTCATAAAATTTTGAATGTTATAGGAGTAATGAGAGCACCAATTCATTTTTGGTTAGTAGGTCGTAGAAATTGGTTCCTAGGGCTGAACTTCTAAAAGCTTTTCTGCATTTTCAATTAAGACATTATTAATTTATGGTCAATAAGTCAAAGTTCGAGGTCACAGGCACTTTAAAAATTTGTTTTAGTGGAAACATTGGCCAGCATGATGATGTCTCAAGGTTATGATTTACTTCGTTCAGTAAAACTTAGAAGTTAAAGATATAAAAACAGAAAAAAATATGTTTCAGTTTATTTTTGCGACAAATTGATACCTTAATTGGAGATTTAAGGGAACCAGAAAATCACTTTTGAGTTGATGGGTGGGAGGGGTGCATAGGGGTTTTCTCATCTCACATACTTTTATATCTGATTACAAAACCATCCGTAAAACATTCATAGTCTTATTCCTAGATAGCCTTTATTGGAATGACTGTATGATAGACTCAATGGGTAGGGTTTTGTAAATCTAATGGGTAGATAAGATTATCTTTTTGTTTTTATTTAAACTGTACGATATTAAACAATTTGTCGCTTGGATTATCTTAAATATGCATCTGAAGCGTGGAACACCTTTTCACATTAAAAGCTATAGTAGCATTGGAATTAAGTTATTAATAACCGTTTTGATGCTCACTTCGGAAGTCCAAGCAACGGGCGTCATGCTTTTTTACAAAGTTTGAAATATTCACCATTTCATTTGCGCCATAATGTTGCATTTGATTTGCGCCAAGGACTAATTATTTCAATATGAAATATTGAAATATGCAGATACCTGTATGGCTATGTTCAAATAGACCATTTAACGCCATCAAATCAGAAAGATCAGTAGAACACATAGCATTGCAGATCTTTTTGGTGCATCGTCCTGTCTTTGATGCTTTGGACTCTGTCAATATTTGTAGTCTTGATAGATTATACCCGGTTTACCATGATCTGTCGCAATTTTTCCCATCTTAACGTTGCAAAAGATAGATTTCGAATTATTTTATTTGTTTTTATTTTCTAAGTACATGAGTAATGCTTACAAAAATTAACTGAAATCATACAAGTAGTAGCCATTCATTCCATACATTAATTTACTAAATGGTGTTCATTGCTGCTCGGACGTTAAACCCCAACAAACAAACAAACAAATCATTGTCTATATACTGCGCGCAATCGTAATACTTTTTTCAAACATGTGGTGTGCGCAGTTGTGACATCTTGAACTACAGGTAAGTTGTGCGCAATCGTTCAATCTCCTGTCTGGAATGTGCGCAGATGTTATGCCACCGTATGACTGTATTATACCAAAATCACATATAATTGGCGCAAAGGAAATATTAATTGGCACTAAAGCAATGCGTCGGTAATAACTTTTCTTTATTATCTCAAAATCCCTGAAACTATGTGACTTCATTCATTGTATTGTACTTTACAAAACTTTGACTCCAAATTTCGTATATACCTTTTTTTTATTTTCTATTTTTTAGCAATCATTGTGTCCATACGACTATGGACCAGAGGTACCGAGGGTATTCACCGGTCAAGTAGTAGACATGTCTGACCCGATTAAAATCACTGATATGCAGCACTGGGTTTGCATCCTATTTCGATATTTTGGTTTTCAGTACTTCTTGAATACGAGTATACTATTTCACTTTGGATTTTCATCTTTTTATGTATTTCGTTCAAATACTGCTGACGAGAGGTAACCTCTCATCAGCAGCATCAAAATCGAGTATGTAGGAAGAACATTATCAAAACAACACAAAAAGTACTCAAAATCAAAACTATCGAAAGAGGAAGCAAGTCAAATTCATCACAGAGAGATTCTACCATATGCAAGGCAAGGAATGAAGCTTCAGTGTTTAACGTATTTTTAAATTTAGAATACTGCAAGATTTCATAAATAGGGTAGATAAAATATGAAAAAAAAAATTCGGGGGTCAGACAAGTCTGACTACTGGGTTAGGTCCACCGGCAACGGTATCGACCCAGTGGTTCTTAAATACTAAAAAAAAAAACAAAACAAAATAAATAAATAAATACCAGTTTTATATATTGTAATCTACGTTTCATTAAAAAATATTTTTGTGTAACAAAACCTTCAGATTTACTCTGTTTACATTTATTTTTCATTACAGCGCAAACACTTCATATTTCTCACATCAGACGGATATTTAGTTTTTGTTGCATTTGTTCTCAAATATAACCAACTATTAGAATTATATTGAATAACATTTAATTTGTCAAATTAGAATTAGAATACTTGTGAGAAGATAAATGGAACACATAAAAATCAACGACGGAGTAAAAAATATAATTTTCGAAAATAATAGAATAGAATAAGCAATAAACAGAAAAGTATAAGTCCTTAGCTTTCCATAAATACACAATCATATCTTTCCGGTCATGTTTCGTTTCCACTGGTTGAATTTCTGCAGAGATAAGTGAAAAAAAAAGTTTACCATAATTTTAAATGGATCTTGAACACATCTTATTCATCTTGGACCTGGGGTCGGATAAAATCGCCATTAGTTCATAGATTCATTTGACAAATCACAATCAATCAGCATGAAAAATGAAAACCGCGGGAATATAAAGTTGATTTTAAAAGAAAATAAATACAATTGTCGTACATATCTCACATTCGAATTTGCGTTCTTTTGTGATTCACACTAGAATTTGAATCTTTAAAAACAAGTCAGCTATCTTATAAAAATAGAAAAAAAATAATAAAGCTAACAAAATGAATGTAGCAAACTTACAAAAAAATTAGAGATTCTTTAGTGGAATGATTGACTTTTTGTTTCATTGTGGCACAAGTTTGAAAAAAGGAGTCAGTTGTTTCATTTAATTAATTGGTAAAACACAAGAAAAGCGAAGTAAGCTTGCTGCAATTTAAAACAATTTGGAATGAATCAAACACAAAAACGGGAGTAATACACACATTTATTTATTTGTTCATTCATTTGTTATTTATTGTGGAAAGAAAAAGAAAATACATTTATATTACTTAAACTTACAAAACGAAAGAAAAAATAAATAAGTACACATATGTTTGAACTTAAGTTTAAAATCTAAAAAAAGTAAATAAAAGGATCGAAAAGAGCACTTATAATAATAGAATAAAATATATATAAAGTTGCTTTTAAGGTCAAAAGGTCAGACGGGAGGGTAAATAAAAACGTTTACATTAATTACCTGATATAGAATATTTGTCAATACGCAATGTAGGTATAAACCTTTGCAAACTGATATCAATTTATCAAACCTTTTAGTTAAAAAATAAAGTGCTTTAAACATTCAAGTGTACCTCTTTATATCCCTAAATCGCACGAATATTTAGTTTATCACACAAGAATTTTTAGGGAATCCAGCTGCTTTATAGAAATTGGTCATGCGATTGTATTGTTTCAATAAATTTCTTCATATACAAAATCTTCTGTAGACGAGTTGCTCTGAAAAATGCCTAATGACTTAACGATAAGTCAAATAGTTAAATGCACTTTGTTACTTGGAGCTGAATTAAAGATACTATTGATTTAATGTCTCAAGTATATAATAGTTAACTAGGTTTGAAAGGTTTTTAAAATTATTTCACTCCCTCAAAAAAAACCTGGAAAAGCATTTTGAAATGACAGTGTTTACATTTGAAATTTAAATTTGTGGTGTATGAATACATTAAACATATAAAACATATTTCAACCAGAAACAACGAAAGACGAGGAATGAATACCTTCTAAATTGGACCTTGCAATAAAACTAACACCTGAATACTACAGTTAGAAATTTCATATTATAATCAATTAACTTATAATATTTCTATCGTCAGATTTATTGGCTTCATATTAAATTGGTTTGTATTATTATTTTTTACGTATTACATCCAATGTTTATCATCAGAGGTAGTTGTAGAAAATAAAAACAGTAAATAAGACCTATACTGCTACTACACCCTCCAAAGAAGAGACAGTGGAGAATATAATAGCATTAGAACCTATGATTTGTCAACTCTCTATTTCTACTTCTATTCCCCAGACTCAGTTAAAATCCCGACTTAAAAACATTATACACCGTTCTTACTCCAAAAAGACGGTACATGTACATCTAAATACGAATTTGTAGTTCTAGGTAGAGATTCCTCATACTTTGTGAAAAATAATTTCAAACCATCTTTCAAATATACCGAAGAAAATGTTTTCAAAATGCTGGAATATTTGATCGACAATTTATTTGTCCAGTGTGGACAAATATTTGATCGACAATTAATTTGGCCAGTGTGGTGGACGCGTTTTTCAACAGTTAATCGGCATCCCAGTGGGAAGAAAACGGATGAAACTTTTTTTAACGTGTATAAATAATGGTACTAACAAATATAAAGCCTTGTTCTTAAAAACAAACCGCGACACTTTTGCGATAATCGATATCTTTGCGAATATTTTATATAAAAGAAAACACGTTACCATGATGAAAATACTTGGACGGAGACCGAGATTTTATTATTATTTTTTTCAAATGCCTGTCATTTAGGTGAACTAAATACATATCAGTGTAAACTTGTCTTTAAAAAGAGAAAGAGTTTTGAATCGATGACAGACAAGAACCAATCTAGTGGCCAACATGTTTAAGCTTATTTGATTGTTATATAATTATGAGGTGGTCGCTGAATTATTGATATGCTTCTGTTTAATAAGAATAAATTGTTACCTATAATGCCTAGCGGGTTATGTTGTTTCTACAGTTGTTGTTTTCTATTTATTTTGGTTGCGTTTGTTTTAAGAAACCTACTCATTGTGAACGTTGCTTTTTTAAATTCAATATTGCCCCGTGCAGGTCCGGGTGTCAAAAGAATAGGCCTGCAGCAGCGCTAAGCTTGTGGTAAAAGGCGACTAAATAGTGCTCAGAAACCTATAGCTAGGCGGGGGCTAAGGCGCTCTGCCAACAGAACAACTGGGTTGTGTGCCCTTTTCATTCAACATATAGTTTATAAAAACTTGATTTTATCTAATAAATACAAAAAAGACTACTTAATATTAAAAAAACAAAGGAATTTTTAATTTCTAGATTTCGACCTCCAGCACAAGAAAGGAAAATAAAAATTCGAGAAGAAAATAATTATATAGTCTATCACATGGTTTATATCAGTATATATATTCGTTTTATACTTCTTTTTTTATGAACAAACAAGTTAAATGTTTCGCGTTATAACGCCAAAATTTTATTTTATTAATCTACGAACATGATTCGTATAATCTTGACCACCCGCATGATTTGGTTTAGTGATACATTTGAACACAATGAATTCGATAGCATTGTCAATTTGTTGGTAAAGTATGTATTTTGTTCATCTAAATATCATAAGATAAGACGATGTTAAATTGAATTTCTGAATATCTTTTATTAATCGAATAAACCACATATACACAAGCTATACTATCATAAGTATTGAAATAATCAAATTATTTAATCATCATGGTAATACAAATATATCCAGACCCCATTCATCCTATAAATCAGTATGTATCAATCTACGATTTAAAAGAAGTATTCATTTTTATTTCAGAACGACTAAGAAAATATTTCTTTGTTTCGTACTCCTCACCTTTGTTTCTTGTAACATCGCTGCAAACAGTCCGGCGAGAACTTGGTTACACAACATGCTGGAAACAATTTCAACCAAGTCCTCCAAGACATTCAGGGATGCCCTCAGCGTGGTTATGATGAAACATTGAAATGTGTTGATGAAATCATAGCGTACGTTTGTCCTGGTAATACTTGTGCAGACGTAGAAAAGGTTCTAATTTACAAAATCGTTTTATTAGTAGAATGTAATGGCGATTCAGACTACGCATGTGCCAATTATATAACAGCTTTCGCTTGCATAGATAGCAGGAATGAATGCGTAGATTTTTATACACCAACAACTAATATTTTAGAAGGAATATTTTGATTTTAATAAAGGAAAAGTGCTTGATAATAGCCCTGTTCGATTTAAAAGTAGCTTTTGTAATAGGTAAGCAAGACCAAGCAACTCACATACCTCTAAATACCAACCATGCAGGTGATCTTTTAAATTTGTTCCGGCAAGGAAGTATTGCAGGAAACGTAGTACAACCCTTAAAGATATGATTAAACACATTTTCAGCTAAACGATATTTATAATCTTAGCATATTTTCTTGAAGCCTTTCCACTTTCCGGAAACAAACAACAGATTTCTAATTAATATGAACCCCTAACATGCTTTGTGACAATTTGTTTACGTTATTAAATAATAAGAATAGATAAATAATAATAAAATAATAATAAAAATAATGACAATAATAATGCAACATAAAAAAAAGCACAAAAAAAAAAAAAAATAATAATAAAAAAAAAATAATAATAATAAAAAAAAATTAACAAAACTAGAAGATACGGAACAACGTTTGGGTTATCGTACCTTGCTTGTTTTTGAAACACAAGTTTTATTACTTATGTTACTGAAAACATAACAAAACAAGAAAGACAAAAACGATGTGTAGTATTACATGTGCTACTAATGAAACATGATATGCCTGCATTTCTGGATCATCCGACATCCATTTTTCCGAGAGTTCATAATGCACTTAAATGTGATTGCATTTAATTCTGTTGGCTACATTCTGTATATAGATCGTCAGTGTTTACTGTTTTCACACTGACACACTGAGCAAGTATTTGAATATGGATTTCTTTGAAAAAAATATTGAATGTATATTTTCCAGATTCTAGTTATTTTTCTTAGGGGGGTGTGGCTTTCGCCCTTTTAACAAGCAACCATTGTATTACAAAATATACACAGTATTGTCTATATATTTATCCTTGTAAAACAATCATGTATGCGCGATGATGTCATATTCATACCATTGAATATAACATTTACCTTTCTTGTTCTATTTTTTCTATTTTTTTTAAAGAAACACTTTTGTTCCACAAATTGCTGTTTCCCAGTTGATATATGGAATGCAAACAAAATTTACGATCCTTGCAACCCTGTAAGACAATTAAAAAATAAGTTCTTTTATTTTGACTTTAACCAATAAAACATTACGATTCATATATTACAGACAAAAAACTTTACAATGTTTAACATTGAACCTGGAAAATCTATTATTTATCAAACATGCAGTATATATTCTAGTTATACTGGGCTTCTCTCGGAAAAAAAAAATATTAAAAAATAGGCCTACATTATTTCACAATACTCCAAAAATAAATTGTACCCCTACCCTTTAAGTTGGACGAAAATAATTAGCTGAGAAGTCAATAAAATGGACTCCAGTAGCAAGACCAATTCAATCTGAGGGTGTCTAGAAAGCATCAAACAAATTAAGTCTAAAAAAGATTATTTATCATGTATCGTTGAATCATTACGACCTGCCAGACAATTGCTTGTTATTTAATATTTAGAGCAAATTGAGATACACAAACGCAAGGTCTAGTCTCTATAAGTATAAAAACAGGAGATATAGTAAAATTGCCAATGCGATCATATAGTCTTACAATTCTATAAGACCAACTTGAACCCGTTACTCATTGAAGAGTAATAATATAGTTTCTTGTGCAACAAATAATGCTTTAACAAAGAACTACATAATAACAAAAGAGATCCGATCATTTCAGTGCTTGAATCTGTAAGAATCAGGCAAAATTAAAATATAATGGATCGTCCTAAGAAAAAAATCAAATTTGACAACGTGTGCACATAGTACGTGATCTTTTAAAGACAGATTGAGAGTTCGTTTACTTTAGAAGTTTTTAATGAAAATTGTGTTCAAAGTTACAATAAAATAATAGGGAAAAGTGATTTATCTCCCTTTGATATTAAAATCACGATGTATTTACCTCGAATTACTGAAATTTAAAAAAAAAGAAATAAATACAATCTCTATATTCTGAATAAGATTTCATTGAAAGAGTAATCAAGGGAACCAAGGTTTTAAACCACTGCATGATTCTTTCTGAGAATAACAAATGCATAAAAAACATACGCGCTATACATGTATTACATTAAAATCAAAATAAGGGGTAATGACACCATTCTTATTGAGAGACAAATTCACCGTTACATCGATTTCTTCGAACGACAAAATTACTATTTCATATTGGCTTGCAAACATTCAATTTTGCCCATTTCTCACACGAATATTCAGTTAAATTTGAAATAGTTCTCATATACTAGTATCAGAATAGTTTATTTAATCTGTTATTTTTTACCATAGTTTCGATGATGATGGCTGACGCAACCAACAGCCTTTAAATCTAAAGCTAAAACTCTAGAGAATTTTAAATACTTTAAACGAATAAGACGACGGTTTGTACCTTTTTAAATGAGTTCTAACATTTTGGTGTGAATGACCGGAACCTTTGTTACACAATCAGTGTTTGTTCAAAACACAAGCCTTCAAAGTCAACCATCTTACACAGCTTGATACTGCGGACAATATATAACTTCAACAAGTAAGGTATTACCTGCTTTAGTAGAAAAGATAGTATTATTAATTGTCAAGCGTTGATCGGTTTAAAATATTAAATCCAGATATCACGATATGATATCAGTCCCATGATATGATTTTTGTGATTTTTCTGTGTTTTTAGACCTAACGGATATTTCAGATTAAGTTGAATATTTGCAAGGAGAAAACTATGCATCATATGTTCCTAATGGAAAACACTAATTACCCCTTTCAGTATATCATTTCAAAGTCATTTGTAGTCTGACGAACACAATAACGAGGACAGATGAACTAATACACATGTCCTTAGTCAACTACGGATTATTTGGTAGATTATATGTAAGATCTATTTCTTGCTAACCATTAAATCATTCTGTGTAATGTTATAATATTACATATTTATATAAAACAAATAGGTCAGTACGTCTTGTTTAGGTATTCCATCATTTGTGTCATTTAAATGTAAAATTACTTTGGAAATGTTAAAATAAGACAGTTGTTGGTACACTTTTTTGTTTTGGAAGTTTAGTCACAGAAAAAAAAACTTTGCAGAGATATAGGGAACAAAACAAGAAGTACAAAGTTTGACTATCAAACCTTTAGGCAGACAAAAGATAGTAGGAAATGGCCCAGGCAGGTGAATATGTAGTTTGTTTTGTATCATTAATGCAGAAAGTAAATATTACATATTTATATAAAACAAATAGGTCAGTACGTCTTGTTTAGGTATTCCATCATTTGTGTCATTTAAATGTAAAATTACTTTGGAAATGTTAAAATAAGACAGTTGTTGGTACACTTTTTTGTTTTGGAAGTTTAGTCACAGAAAAAAAAACTTTGCAGAGATATAGGGAACAAAACAAGAAGTACAAAGTTTGACTATCAAACCTTTAGGCAGACAAAAGATAGTAGGAAATGGCCCAGGCAGGTGAATATGTAGTTTGTTTTGTATCATTAATGCAGAAAGTAAAAATAACGAAAACAAAGTTATAAATGCACATTGAAAATAATCTTTAAACCATTGTTTTGACGTCAACCTATTGTTTAAACAGCGATTTGTTTTTTTAAGAATCAACGGTGAACAAATAATAAACAAAACTTTCCAAAAACAACACAGTGAGTAGTTTTTTTTAGAAAGTGTAAGCAGTTGTTCGATTAATCAGTTTTCCACTAATCACCATTAGTTCAAAAAGAACTAACAAAAAAGTCCAGTCATTTTATTAACGTTGACTTCTGAATGTATATCCGCGAATCTAAGTTGGGTTTCCGCTAATCCTTTCGCCAGTTTGTGTATCACGAACTGGCATTTAACTGTACAATTCGCTTGCTTCGTAGTGATGACTTGCGATTTCACGCACATGAGAATATGCTCTTAATTTTGTAGAATATGATAGATTACTATTACATTTATGGGCCACATATGTATAAATGATGTTTTTTTTTTTAAATAGTTAAAATAGTTAAAATAGTTAAAAAAGAACAAAAAAACAAAACAAAAAACAAAAAAACAAAAAACAAAAAACAAAAAAACAAAAACAAAAAGAAAAGAAAAGAAAACAAGTAAAATGGGAACTAATTGTGTCCTTCACACTTTTGAGGGTAGATTTCATAGCAGATCTGGTTTTTAAAATAATGGCACTTGGCCAAAGTTTCCGCCTCATAGGTAACATTCTATTATCGAGTAATCCTAGATTCGTTTTTTTTCCCACAACGCATCTATCCCACAGAACTTGAGATGTAGGACACTGCAGACACTGAGTGGTCGGCCTTATAACTTGACCTTATATTAGAGATTGACAAAAGAGGAAGATTCATTACGAAACTATACCACAGACGGCATGACTTCTGATTTATAATTGCAAAGTTTCCGTTTGTTGCATCTTCACTTTAACTTCTGCATATGGAGTTTTTTTTTCAATCATCACGCATATGTTTTGCAAGAGTCAACAACAGATACACGGATGTTTATACGGTGGTTAATTTTGTAAAAATTAGCCATGGAGCAAGGTTTTATTTGCACAAAACTATAAGCTTCATGTTTTAATTTTTATAATTGACAGCATAAACTTATGTATGATCATATCAACAATGAAAACAGACTTATTCACAATGTCATAATTTCCCTCTTTCATTAAACCTAAGCTTCATTTTATATGACCATCTCGGATGGTGTTTCTAAAAATGAAGAGGACGCTTACCCTCCTGGTGCACTTGGGGTCCATACCCCAAGTTTTAAGAAGAGTCTGGTTTGCTCGTTTATTCTTTAGCTTCTCTGAGTATTCGTTTAATTAATGATATTTCAGTTGTGTTATTTATGTTATTTTTTCTGTTTGCTTTGTCTAGTATCCGTCTACGGATTCTGTTCCTTCTTATCATGGTTTCCCATCTTTTACGTCCATTGACTTGTTCAACAACGTATGTATGTTGTATAGAACTTTTCGGTTAAGTTTCACACGAAGAAAACAATAAATCACCTAAATGCTGTATATATTCACCAAAAGCTCTGAAAACATTTGAGGTTTACTACTTTGCAGCTAGAATAAAACGTAGAATGACCTCGTTCCACAAAAATGCAGTCTTTTGTTGTGAATATATATTTGCCATTCACAAAAACCCATAATTTTGTAATTTATAGATTTACATAATTAGGATAATGAAAAAAAAAGTCCGAAATAATGAAATCGGACCTTACATGACCCAAATAAGTGATTAATTATATTTAATACATTTATAAGACCGACAATGAGTGTACTGGCTTGTTTAGTTTTCGTTTGCCTCACTGTAATACTTTGAAGCATGCCAGAACCAGCCAGTCAAGAAGTTAAGTTTGTGATTATGGTAATAACCCTAAACTAATATGCTCCTCACCTTTTAAATTGTAAACATTCTTCCTTTTACATTCTCAGATGTTTAAGCAGATAGAGCTATGACGTCATTAGATGTATTCCATACACACAGGTATGCACGAAGGTGGTAGTGTTGAACTCGGTATTTATTCTAAAATGCAAATTACAGGTGATTAATTTGGATATCAATTTGCTTATACTAAAATGCTACATTAAAAAAATATAAACAAGAACATCAAGCGTTCAATGTAATATTTGTGCACCTGGTCTTAACTTTAACTTAAGAATGATAAGCAATAACGGTGGATATAAATGAAAATTGTAATAAAACGTTAACATATAACATTTCAAGGCATTTTCCTAGAGAAAAAATGCAACATTGTTTTGAAATAAATGTAACGAAATCATGCCTTGACAATTTTTTATGTGAAATGTACGGTTATCCCGTTTTTATCAACATGCTGCCACTTTTAATTTGTAGTTAGGATGTTTTAATTCCAATGTTTTTCAGGTTGATTTGCATTCTCGTTTAAGCTATAAAATATTACTGAATTTTACCATTAATGTATCATTACAAAGTAATTTACTCCAAATTATATCCATTTTCAGTTTGAGTTTCTACATTATATGTACTTGTTTTGTCTATTTTTACTTAATTCAATTTGAACAGTCATTCTACAAATGATTTACTCTCGCTCACCGAATAATTTTGTTTGGTATGAGGTTACATTATCTAAACGTTAACAGGACATTCATATCAAATCAAAGTCGTCGTCTTTATTGCTTATAGTTGTAATGTTCGAATACTTTTCTACTTAAAAAAAACGATAGCAGTGCAGTAACGAATATGAACTGAATTTTTAATTTACGAATTCGCCTTTAACCAGGAAGTCAGAACACTATAACTGTCTATATCGTTGATTAATATCATGAGGTCATATCGAGGAGGTAATGAATATAAATGAAATCATAAATAAGGTAAACTTTTCATCATTAAATTTTCGACCAAGAAAAGAAAGAAAGTTGTCATGCTATTGGAATGGGATCACATGTATATAATTCACCAATATATGGTTTTTTTCTGATTCACTTACGTAAGGTCCTGATAATGTGGCCATCTAAAAATTATGGAAGAGTAATCAAGGGAACCAAGGTTATAGCGGTAATCAAAAGAATGTAATCCACGGACAAAGACCAGACATGGAAAACAGACACACACAACAAAGAACATAAAGTAACTAAAATCATACTAGTACATACAAAGTAACAAAAGCAAATAAGCAACTCGGTCTCCACTAAAGACTGGGAGCATGGACCAGGTGCACCGGTAGGGTAAGTGTCCTCTGTTTTTATAGAAACAAGCGCCGAGTTGCTCATAAAAACTGAAGTCCGGGGTAGACAAACTAGGAAAGGAAAACTGACCCGTTGAATAAATTAGTTTTCATGGTGCAGATGGATACACCATAACGATCCACGAGTTCATGATGACGACCATAAAACTTCTGTAGTGATAACTTCAATCTTGTAGCAACATAACCCTGTTCCAGAAGCTTATTTGTTAGAGTTCTAGCGCGATACAAAAGTCTGCGTAGTTTCGGAAAGCTCTGGCATAACTTATGAGTTGTGATATGAACTCTCCATACGCAGGCACTGAAGGGATGTTGCCACAGATGAAAGGAAAGTTCACAATTTCGAATGAAAAGTCATCACGTTTGTCGTAAAGTTTGGTCAATAGTTTTCCTTTACCATCGATTTCTAAGTGTAGGTTAAGATATGACTTCACAGTGTCTGTAGTATCCCTTGTCTCAAGTTCTTTGGGGTAGATGCGATGTATCAAATCCCCGAAATTAGGAATGTTTAAAAATAATACGTCATCTATATAGCGGAAAATGAGATTAAAGGATCTAGCTAAACGATATTCTTTCTTTCGGATCAGATCAGCTATAAAGTCAGCCTCATAAGAGTGAAGGAAAAGGTCAGCAAGTAAAGGACCACAATTTGTTCCCATTGGTTGTTTGTTGAAAAACACGTCCACCACACTGGACAAATATGTTGTCGATTAAAAATTCCAGCATTTTGTAAACATCTTCTTCTGAAAATAATGGCGTATTCAATTTACCCATTACATTAGAAACAAATAACTTTGCTTCTCTTCAAATCGGTAAATACTAGTTTCCTCCATATGAAAAAGATGTACACCGCCTAATGATATTCATAAATTATATATAATACTTAGAATTGTTAAAGTATACAAACTTTGTAAAAATAATGATATGAAGCAATTAAGTCAAATTATATACAATCAATTTCTTTTATTAAGTGATGTTATCGTATCACACACACAATTTTATCATGTTTCCCCTTATTTGAAACGACTTGGCGCATAAACCATAGAAATGTTACAATAAAAGTTCAATTAAATGTCCTTATCTAAAGCATGCATACATTTATAAATAAATGCATGCTTCGTAATTTTTTCGTACCTTACCTTGGATTAAAGCGGGTTTGGTAAGATCGATGTCTTCTGTCTACTCCGTAAAATCGACGTAACTCTTGTCTCCACCTGAAAATGGTCATAGATTTTATACCCCGTGATGCGTAACAGTGATACAATCTCAAACATTTTCACTCATACTGACTTCTCCGTATCTACCCTAAAGAATTTGAGATAAAGGATACTACAGACACTGTGAAGTCAGCCTCATATCTTGACCTACGCTTAGAGATCGATGATAAGGAACATCTATTGACCAAACTATACGACAAACGCCATGACTTTTCATTCCGTATTGTCAACTTTTTTTTCATCTGTTGGGCCCCGTGTGGGTCCGAGGGTCAAATGAACAGATCCGCAGCAGCATTAAGCTTGTCGTAAATGGCGACTAAATACTGCTCAGAACCCTGGCTGGGGGCTAGTGCGCTCTACCAAAAGATCGACTGGGTTATGTGCCCCGGGTGGTGGAATGGGGTACATCTGGCATGCTTCATGCTGGGTCGTCCGGTAATAAAACGGAAAACCTGACCGCAAACCATTGTGGTGCAACGTGTTGGGAAAGATGGCACGTTTCTTGCAGGTTAAAAAAACCCTGCTGTAGTATTTGATAGGCGTAAGAACCTATGCCACAGGAGGCTAAAGTGCTCGACCCTAACCCCCTCTCCATACATGTATTTCCTGTGGCAAACAAAGTTTATCGGCCCTCTTATACTTGTGTTCCATCCCATGTTTCATTTCACCATCATTTCATGTTCATTTTATCATCCATTTCATGTTAATCGCCCGGATATAACTGAAACAGCGCTGCACAAACAATCAATCAATTATTCCATCTATGGCAGCATCCCTTCAGCATCTGTGTATTGAGTTTTCATATCACAATTCATACCTCATGCCAGAGCTCGCCGTAACCACGCAGACGTCACCACTACAGAAGTTTTATGATCGTCATCATGAACTCGTGGATTTTTACGGTTTATCCATCTGCACCATAAAAACTGATTTATTCGACGTGTCATAGTTTTCGTTTCCTCTTCCGCCTGGACTTGACTTTTTATGAGTAACTCGGCAGGTGATCATATAACAGGAGTGGAGTCAGAGTTGCTCATTTATTATATTTCTTACTTTGTATGCATTATTTAGGTTATTTTATGTTCTTTGTTGTGCGTGCGTGTCTGTTTTCTATGTCTGGTCTTTGTCCCTTTGTTCTTTTTATAAACGTACGAATCCTGATCCCCTTGATTAACATTTACTGTCTAGAAACCTTTCAACACTTTGTTACTTATTCCTATAAGGCCATGTGAAGGTTTGGAGTATAAGAATAGACCTGACATTCAAAACATGACGTTCATGTACATAATTTGAAAACCGTCATATAAAAACTTGTAAAGTTTACTTAAATTTGGAATAACCGCATATTTCACGTTTTAATAATATGCACTGAAACTACTGAGTAAAATGTAATCAATCTTAAGATAAGTTCCCCTTGGGTTTCCATTTTAAAATAGTTTATCGATTAGGCTGATCGAGTCTAAAACATGATTTACGTCAGTAATATAGCTAGGAAACGGAAAACAAATTTATCAAGGACATTTTCACTGTTCAATTAAATTATAAATTATCTAATTTTTAATTCAAAAGCTTTGTGTTAAATACTAAGATCTTTGTTAGATCATATTGGCTAACTTTTTTAATGTCAGAGTCACTCCCATTGATTTTGTCGAAGTACATATTGCTAGTACTCAGTTTTTGTGTGGCGTCTTGTTTTTCTGATCTTCAATTTTCGTGTGTCATCTTTTTTATTTGGTTCTTTGCATTGTGTATGTAGATCGTTTTTATTCCTGATTTCATGTTCAGGCCATGTTTTTAGATTTTCACGTGTTTAAATCATCACACTGCTGACGTTCCGATATTTTCTTCCCGATATATGGATGGAAATGGTACGTAACCTATTAATAATCACATTTGCATAAACAAACTTTAATTCCAAACAAAAAAGTAATAAGATCATGCTAAGGCCTTCAATTATTACAATGTCCGTATCATTTTGATTCCTTAGACTATAAAATGTAGTTCAAATAACCAATTAGTAAGACAATTGAGTAGACAAACGTCTTTCTTATTTGTACTGATAATTTCTAATGACATTTGATGCAATGGAATAACTATTAGAATGTGATACGTCATGTATGGTAAATTACCTTGTAAAGATTAGCTGGTAATCATGTCCTAAGACCATTAGTCGCCACAATACTGATTACTGGCATTCACCATTAATGGCTTGCCAGTGTAGAATAGAATAAAATGTCTTTCGAATTGCTGTATGAAGACAAATGACTCTAATGGAAATTTTCAGCTGGCTAAACTAATTAAAGTATTTGTCTTAATAGTAGCAAACAATAATGATATGAATTCGATATTTTCGTTGTATATTCTAAAATTCAGATTAAAAGTCACAAAAAGTATTTTACTACTGGCATTTCTAACCAATTAACAGAGTTTTCCTTTCGATATGACTACTGGTGTCAAAAGTTTAAACACAGTTAGATGATCATTCTTGACACTCGGCATGTCTCCTAGTGCCAAACGTTTCAACACAATAAGATGTTGACTCACGAAATGAATGCAAGTGCAAAAAGTTTAAACATAATTAAATGATCATGCTTGGCACCCCCAAGTCTACTAGTGCCAAAAGTTAAAACATAATTAGATGTTCATAGTTGACACCCGGTATGTTTACTATTGCAAAAAGTTTAAACAATGATTTAAAAAGGTATATAGCTTGTCTTTGAACAAAATAAGACAATACTGAAAGACAACATTTTCACACTTACGAAGTGATAATACATTGTACATGATAATCGTACTGTGTAATGTATTAAAAGTACAAGAACACAACAGAAATGAAGTTGTTTGCGGAAGTATGTTGAACACCGAAGAAATCAGTGTAATAGTAGTTTAATGTCAGTTGTAGTGTAGTGATGCATAAGCGCAATGATAACTACAATCGAGTTAGCTCACTAAGATTATAATATAGAAAATCTAAAGTTTGTTCATCAACATTCGTAAGTATCTTTAAGTTACCTTGCGACATCCATTGCCATTCAAATCCGTTATACAGTTCAGGAAAGAAAGGCTCTGGGTCATCGAAAGCCATGCATATTCTTCCTTTGTTATCAGAAGAATAATATGTTATAAAATCTGTATATGATGCAAAACCTTTACAAAAAGCTTTACCAAAATCCTTGAATGGTTAAGGTGGAACTTCACTTGCAAGGTACATTAACAGACAGATAGACGCGCGGAGATGATGATTCTCATATACAATTATATAATAATTATCGACGATTGTAATAATTCTTGCGTATATCACCTGATATTATTTATTTGAATATGTTATAAGAAAGACCCTTGGTTACAAAGTAATTTACAGAACACTTCTTCGATATTTATATCTAACCGTAAGAGGTAGAACAATTAATTTCAAAATACCATGTAAAGAATCAACGGCATTTTTGCATGACTGTGTTGAATAAAAAAGGCGAATGTCTTTTTCAGTCTGGCGTCCTTGGTTGTTATTCTTGTATAGGGTGGTATTGCTATCAAAGATAACGTGAGTTGTAATTTTTTTCGAAGTGTTCGCTTATTTGTTACAACACTCGATAAAGCTTTAAGTATAGAGATAAGGTTGATTATATCAGCGTTTTTTTGTTTGGTTTGTTTGTTTATTTATTTGTTTTGTCTGTTTTGATTTTTTTTGTTATTGTTGTTTGTTTCAGTGTACAAGACTTTTTATATTGATATTTGACAAAGACAAACTTAGTCACACTTTTTAACACACGACATACATCCTTGACAGTGGTTAAATTAAGCTGAATATGGAACTATTCACGTTAAATTTAAACAAATCAGCATGCTGCACAGAAATGATTACAAAAAAAAAATCCGTAAAAAAACTCGACGTAAATGTCATCATGACTTATGAACGAACAGATTACTTGCAAGAATAATTTGAATGAACATGAAAGCATTAGGTCTAAGGTGGATCATAAATAATATAATGTGAAGACGGATTTATTTCATTTTTGAACGTTATGCATTTTATTATTTATAAAATTATGAATTTGAGCATAAGTAACAAACAGGTGAGTCATTTTTTAAACACGCTATTTAGTCGCCATGCCACATATTCGATCTGTTGTAAGAGTATTTTTAAAACTGACTGTCAACATTAACTATTATTTGAGTATTCTTGGTAATATATTTGCATTGCTGTTCAAAGTTGCGATTACAAGACAAAGTGGTGGGTAATACCATCAAAAAGTATCTTATCCGTATACAAGCATTTCTGTAGTGAATTTACTAAATAAATTGTTTTCGCTGGATTTTATATTCGATGTATCCAATTAGTCTATAATGTCATCCGAAATCAAGAAATCGAAAAAGGCCTATTCAGTGCGATATCAATTTTCTTTTTGTCATCCTATTGGAAGTAATTAGCAGAGTAAATATCACTACAGACTACATTTTCTTTGAAACCAAGACGCTTACTTCTGGGATTTAATCCTAACAAAACTGTCATGTTCAACGATGTCGTCTGCTATTTTGATTCGCATTCGTAACAGAACGAGAAAATAAGAATAAGAAGGAAAGATTCAATGGGAAGATTAGAAAAAAGATTTGTTTCAGGGTTAACATTTAATCCTCCCTTTTCTATAAAAGTAAACAAGAAGCCAATTACGGTTGTGAATACTAATAATAATTATATATATATATATATATATATAGAAAGGTCTGAAAAATTCCCAACGATGTTAGAACTGTCAAATTTGCGATGCAAATTTTTTGGCCGTTCCCTTCGCGGAACTCGAACTTGTGCCTCTGTGACATCTATGGCAACACCGCTTGCACAAAGTCCAGCGCCCTAGTCCACTCGACCAGCTAGGCTAAATAAAATATGAGACGTTGTATAATATTGATTTGTTGTGACATGCATCATTAATTTGATCCTCTATCTTACATAATAACATCTAAATGAACTGTCCCGTACTACCATACATCGTGTACTAAGTTACAGCCCTAGAGTAATCCTACGAGGAGGAATGACCCGGCCAGGGAAAGCTATATTTTTATATAGGGAACGCCCAAAATATTTGCATCGCAAATTTGACAGTTCTAACAAACAGTGTAGCGAATAGAGTCGTCACATTCTGAGACGTTTGTATATATATATATATATATATATATATATATATATATATAACGTCTCAGAATGTGACGACTCTATTCGCTACACTGTTTGTTAGAACTGTCAAATGTAGCGAATAGAGTCGTCACATTCTGAGACGTTTATATATATATATATACAAACGTCTCAGACTGTGACGACTCTATTCGCTACACTGCTCCATCGGATCAAATTGATACAGGGAAGATATGTAAACGTACAGAAAGGTCTGAAAAATTCCCAACGATGTTAGAACTGTCAAATTTGCGATGCAAATTTTAAGTCGTTCCCTCCGCGGAACTCGAACTCGTACTGCTGTGACATCTATGGCAATACCGCATGCACAAAGTCCAGCGCCCTAGACTACTCGGCCAGCTAGGCTATATAAAAATATAGCTTTCGCTGACCGGGTCATTCCTCCTCGTAGGATTAATCTAGGGCTGTAACTTAGTACGCGATGTATGGTAGTATGAACTGTCCCGTATGAGTTCGAGTCCCGCGGAGGGAACGACCAAAAATTTGCATCGCAAATTAAATTTGACAGTTCTAACATTGTTGGGAATTTTTCAGACCTTTCTATATACATACTTATAAAAGAAAACTACAAAAATGTCTACATCTTTTAATGCCATTTTCCTGGTGCTTAAACCTGGCCGACGAAAATGTCTAGGAACACGGACTTACCAAGATAGAATAGCTTATTTCAGCAACATATATGTTCTGACCAGAAGCTAGTTTATTCTAACGTTTTAAGTGTTAAAAAAAACGCCAGATAGACTACTTGACAAAGAAGCATTATTTTCAAGACATTTCCAATGCCATTTATTTTAGCAAACAATTTTAAAGTATAACTATGGTTAAAGTGGGACAGACAAACTATATTTTGGTCAAAAAATTCTTGATGACAGTCGTAGAAATTTTTATATCACAAACTGCTTTCACATCCATTTTTAAGAAAAACAGTACAATTTAAAAAAGTCCAATTTACGTCCTCAAGATTTCGAAAAAGAAGCCGTACACAATAGCGGACGTACGTACTAAAAAAACCGGAGGAACACATGAGTTGTAAATAGTCCTTATGCAGAAGCGAAGTAATTGGAATGTTAAATCAGATAAAAGAAAATACAAAATAGTCATCACTTTCGTCAAAGAGCAATTAATTTTTCGCTTACGGTGATATCTCCGAGTAGGTCAAGGTAATTATTAACACACAAGGAAGAAATAGCAGTCTGTAACGTCTCTTCTGTATCAATAATAAATGACAAGGTTAAAAAGTTTTCTTTGTACAACGTTTCTTGGGATTACATTAACACCTTAACAGGACATTCTTAAATATCCAGATAATGCACAAAGAGAACAAATTTACACCTACATATTTCTAATTATTGGTAAAATTCAATTAGCAGTCATTAATTTTTAAACGAGATTATCTGTAGTGTTACTTCCTTACAAACATTAACTAAATGTTCCAATTACACGCAGGGTCATTGAAAACGAAAGGTCATATATAGCTAGCCCCGCTTTCTTTTGATTGCCACATCACGGAAACTAAGTTCAGATACTTTTTTTTAATTTGATTTTTATGAAGACTGATTTTTGTAAGCTGTATCTATTCGATGATCCAAGTACAAATTCATTGTATTTAATGCACATGGTACGTCCGTAACCAAGTTAATAATGTTAATAATTTTGAGACCCGTGAAAGTCCGGGTGTCAACAGAATAGGCCTGCAGCAGAGCTAAGCTTGTCGTAAAAGGCGACTAAATAGTGCTCAGAACCCTAGCCGGGGGCTAGGGCGCTCTGCCCACAGAGCAACTGCGATGTGTGCCACAGGTGGTGGAATGGGGTACCCCTGGAGTGTTACATGCTGGGGTTGTCAGGCTATAATACGGAACACCTGACCGCAAACCATAGTGGTGCACCGTGTTGGGAAAGACGCCACGTTCCTCGCACGTTAGAGAACCCTACTGTGGTATTCTCCCGGAGTAGAAACCATAGGGCTCCGCCACAGCAGGCTAAATTGCCCGACCCTACCCACCTCTCCCTATTTCCAGTGGCAATCAAAATTTGTCGACCCCATTGTCCTTGTCCCATCCCCTTTTCACTTCATCGTCATTTCATGTTCATTTTATCATCAATTTCATGTTCATCGTCTGAATATAGCTGAAATATTGCTGCTCGGAGGTTAAACCCCAACAAACAAACAAACAAACAAACATTATAATTTTGAAGTTACCCTGAAACAAGAATATTGAACTAAGGGAGCATTCTTTCATAAGACAAAATTTTGCCAAAAAGCATATTGATCCAACGTAAATCACGTGGTTGGGGCATAAAACGTCCGTTAAAAGACTTGATTCTGAAAAACGAATAATAAAAGTCCTTTTATACATTGTAGGTCACAGAATTAAAGAGTAATCAAGGGAACTAAGATTCCAGCGGAAATCGAAAGAATGTAATCCAGGGATCAAACCGATTTGTTTGCTGAAGTGATGCCGCCACAGATAAAATGAAAGTTGACAATTCTGAATGAATTGTCATCACGCTTGCCGTAAAGTTTGGTCAATTGTTTTCCTTTACCAATGACCTCTAAGTGTAGGTGAAGAAAGTTTATTGATCAAATTAAGCACCACTTTATTTTGTCACAAAAATATATATATACCAATATGTAGTACAACCTATGAAATGTAACAAATAACATTCAATAAACGCTTTCATCAACAAAAAATGTATACATTCAAGAGCATCCAATATGCAACGTTACAATTTAAAATGTGTTAAATCACAGATTTGGCGTCTGGCATTGATTCACTTAGTAAAGGCAAAAATAGCTTTGTCCATTGTATCAAATTTTAACAGCATTTCGTACAAAAACAGACAGATATATGCTGAATCAATACATTTTGTGATTTTTTAAATGGAGAAATACACTCAGTGCACCTCGGAAACTTTTACCCTTTTCACTGCAAGGCCAGGATGGGGAAGCATGATTGAAAACATCTTACCAAACATCCTAAATCATCACTACCAATCGTATTGAGACTTTTATATGTTTATTTAATGCATAAAAATAATAAAATAATGAAAAATTCCGAAATTCTTTATGGTTCATGGACATCTACATAAACCAAGATAACATAGTAGGATTAACTTGACGAAGCCAACTTTCTTTTTTACAAAAACTACTGCGGGAATGTTATCAGTTTGGAAAAACAGGATGAATTATCTCGCTAAAACTTTTCAAAACGCCCAGGAAAAAGGACTCTTCAATGTTAAAATAGAATGTCATATAACTTATGTACCAATAGGCGACTCTCCATTTTTGAAATTAAACGGCATGAACAAATTCTGCAGTTAGTTGTATTAGCAATAACTTAGCTGTGCAAAATGATAACAAAATCCAACTAATATCTATTTACAAAATTACACTTTATGAATACCTAGTTAATTTCATGAAGTGATTGCTTTCTACACGTTTTGGCCGACTTGTAATATAGAGACAACTAACAGCAATGTACAAGTCTACACTACAATATTTAACTTATTAAAAGTATAAAACTACAAAATACTTTGTACAAAAACATTAGCTAATTATAATCAAATAACGTATTTCCATAACATAATCACATCAATGATATGAACGGTGTATACACGTTCTATCAAAGTATCAGCAAACTAACTGGTCACGCTTGCGCATCTCTCCATTCAATTTCGGACTTCAAAGTGCAACAATATCAGTATTATAGAAGAATCAATTGAAACAGACCTAGAAGAACCATTGATAATTAACTCCCCCTTTTCCTAGAAAAAGCTAGTTTTTAAATCTGATCATAGAAGTCATTGTTATTAAAGGAATTAATTTTGAGGTTTACAAAAACACTATTAAATTAAAGCATTCTTCCCTTCTGTTTCACACATCGGTCACCCAGCACACCGTGAAATATGAACTCTGATACGTTCTAATACATTGATTCACATGGATTCTTGATATTCACTTGTTGTAATTGTGGTGAGTTCAAGATTGTATACTTGATTTTTTCTTGAAATCATTGACTTTCTCTTTGTAAACATGAACTGACAATTAATTTTCAGAAAAAAAAACAACATAATTTTGTTTAAAATGCTAATAACAGCACATTTTCGGAACTCTATCTTAAAATACAGTTATGTTCTAGAAACTGTATATTCATTTCTTATCGACAGCACAAACAGCTATAAGGAGGGAATTAAATTTGGATGGAATGTGATTTCAAGTTACATCACGAACTATGCATTTCATGCAACATATGGAATGTTTCAGGGTGAGATATTGCAAAGAAAATAGTTGTGCTATGAATGCCCACTTACTGATTTAGTGAACAAAATTAAATCAGGAACTGGATTTATATGATTTTGCAATAAAGCTTGAATAAACGTTTAGACGTATATGACAGTATGATTTTCTTTTAAAATTAGCACGCTGTGCTGCTATAGCGTTCCGTGCCTTGACTCCCTTTCTATACCATTTTAGGCACACCGATATACTAATAAATGGCTAGCATTTCCATTTGTAATAATTTTGGTCTTTTCATTTATTTGAATACACAATACACAAAAAAACATCCCTATCATTCTGGACTTTCTAATTCTGACTCACGTCCGTCTCTATTTAAACCTCTAATATGTACATATTGAATAGTTTTAGTGTTGTAGTCTATAGTTGGGCCGGCTGTTCCACACCATGGCCGCGCAAATAATCCCTCTACTTCCTCAAGGCTTTTGCCTTTTGTCTCTGGTAGGGTGAATCCAATTATTAAAAGTCCTACAAATGCAAGTCCAGCATACAACCAAAACGTCCCTAGAAAGTAAAGCATTCTTTAAATCATTTGTTGTAGCTATTCTCATGTTTAGGTTATTTAATGCATAGACTTATTATATAATGCATATTTTTTTTCAATCAAAAACAATTTAATATGTTTGCTTGTTATCAGTAAATAATTTATTTTCAAGACCAATGCTATCCGAATAAGTGCCATATAAGTTAACGGTAGCAAGTTAGAGTATCAGGAGACCAAACATTAAACGAAAGGTATGATTGTTAAACATAGTAAA
The DNA here is from genome assembly GCA_037379345.1 of Perna viridis. Lineage (NCBI taxonomy): Eukaryota > Metazoa > Mollusca > Bivalvia > Mytilida > Mytilidae > Perna > Perna viridis. The sequence continues at coordinate 11,629,556 of CM074511.1, forward strand.
CAGACATAATAATGTCAGCCTGAATACTAATATGAACACGAACGACAGAGGAAAACCATATTACGTAATGAAATTGTCTAGTCATGCACTCAACGATACTAATATGGTTAAGATTATACGTCTTAATGTAAGCACATTGCTGCAATGACCTTTGGTAAATAGTTGCTAGAAGTCAATTGCCAATTCATGTAAGTAGTGGGGCTTTGGGGGCTAATTAGGCGTAATGCTCGTTTAAAATTGATTGGATGACTTGCTTTTGCTTAACCCCTCATTGAATTTACAAGGGAAAACGTTTAATGAGCTTCGAGTCCTTTTCCCGTTTGACTTAATTATTATTATTTTTATTTAAATGAAAGAAATACAGGTAATAAGGACGGAGCATGCAATGAAAAATGACAGAAATGAGATTTGATTTGGAAAGGTATTATCATTTCTGTTTCACCAAAATAATTCCAGTCTCTCTTTTACTCTTCCTAAGTAAATTGAAAGAGTAATCAAGGGAACCAAGGTTATAGTGGTAATCAAAGGAATGTAATGCAGGGACAAAGATCAGATATGGAAAACAGACATACACAACAAAGAACATAAAGTCACTAAAATCATACATACAAAGTAACAAAAGTAAATGAGCAACTCGGACCCCACTAAAAACTAGGAGCATGTATCGGGTGCATTGGTAGGGTAAGCTTCCTCTGCTTTTCTAGAAACACCCGCCGAGTTGCTCATAAAAAGTCAAGTCCGGGGTATACAAAAGAGGAAAGGAAAATTATGACACGTTGAACTAATCAGTTTTCATGGCGCAGATAGATACCCCGTAACGATCCAAATGAGAGAACTGTAGTGATGACTTCAATCTTGTAGCAACATAACCCTGTTCCAGAAGCCTATATTTTAGAATTCTAGCACGATACAAAAAAAAACAGTCTGCGTAGTTTCGGCAAGCTCTGGCATAACGTATGAGTTGTGATATGAACACTCCATACGCAGGAGCCGAAGGGATGTTGCCACAGATGAAAGGAAAGTTGACAATTTTGAATGAAAAGTCATCACGTTTGTCGTAAAGTTTGGTCAAAGTTTTCCTTTACCATCCATTTCTAAGTGTAGGTCAAGATATTAGGCTGACTGTAGTATCCTTTATCTCAAGGGTTTTTGGGTAGATGCGATGTATCAAATCCTCGAAATTAGGATTGTTTAAAGATAATGCAGCATCGATATAGCGGAAACTGAGATTAAAGGATCCAGCCAAACGATATTCTTTCCTTCGGATCAGGTCAGCTATAAGGTCAGCCTCATAAGAGTGAAGGAATAGGTCGAGTAGAGGAGCACAATTTGTTCCCATTGGAATTTGTTGAAAAACGCGTCCACACTGGACGATTAAAAAAATCCAGCATTTTGTAAACATCTTCTTCTGTATATTTGGAAGATGATTTGGAATGATTTCTTACAAAGTATGAGGAATCTCTATCTCTAGGTGTACCTTTTTTTTTGGAAAAAAACAACGATGTATAATGTTTTTAAGTCGGGATTTTAACTGAGTATGGGGAATAGAAGTATACAGTGTTGAAAAATGAAAATAATATTTCCACACGATTTTCTTACTATGCTACAAATACAAAAGCTTATCATCATTTCATTACTTTTAGTGTTCATTGCAAGATTATTTAGTTTTTTTTTTTTAAATCATGTTTTCCTTAAATACCCCTTTTGTAAATAATTGTGCTGACCTTTTAACCCACTTGTTTCGTTAATATGAAATTTGAATATTCGAAAGAAAAATGGCGATATTTGCTAGATAGATCATGAGTAGTAAAGTTTTACCAAATCTAGTTAAATTCTCTGTAAGGCTTAAAAATGACATTGATACTACGAGATTGAACACCCAATTAGTGAACGTTGAGGCAGCATTTCCTGTACTTCTGGCCCATAATGGGTATATTTCTGAGTTGATAGTCCATGGCATAGGTCCCATGCCTACATTAAAAGAAGGAATAAATTAACATTTGATATTGAGAAGATTTTAAATCACATCTTACATCTGACCAATCTTTTAAATACTAATTAGTCGATAATTTGTAATTCATAATCAAATGCACTAATACTATTAATTTTCAAAAGACCCAAAATCAATGCAAAAAATTACAATAGATAAATGCAGCATCCAGCGATTACACCACCATGAACATTGTGTTCAAAGTTTCTAAATGTCATCAAATCTACATAACGAAAAAAGTTTTATATCTGACGACGAACTGTTATTTAATTTTCTTAAGTTTTTTGTATAGTTTGAAACATAGAATGCCGAATCAATTTGTGCTAAGTTCAAACGTTTAATAAAAAAAACAAACATATAAATATCTTTTGAGGGAGTTGAACTTTATATCATGTTACATTCACATAACGAAAAAAGTTTTATATCTGACGACGAACTGTTATTTAATTTTCTTAAGTTTTTTGTATAGTTTGAAACACAGAATGCCGAATCAATTTGTGCTAAGTTCAAACGTTTAATAAAAAAAAACAAACATATAAATATCTTTTGAGGGAGTTGAACTTTATATCATGTTACATTCACAATTTGAAAAAAAAAAGAAAAGTCAGATGAAGGTCAAGTACGTTCATGAACTAGAACTTGAAACAATTTGACGTCTACTAATCAGATTAAAAAAAATCAAACCGGATTGATAAATCAAACATTGAATGTATTTACGACCTTTTATTGTACTGCTCATACAAATTGCGATATTTAAACATTGTAATCTGAAACAAATTTTGCATTTCATCGAGCTTACATACCTGGAGCAAAAAACATGAGGTACAGAACTAGTCCAATCAATGGCATCCAAGAAAAATCTGTTGGACAAAAATCATAGGCCCACGTAAGATCTCCTTTCAACTGAGTCATGTTACACCTTCCTGCTGTTGCAACCCAAGGATTATCGTACGTGGTCGGCAGACATGATGCATTAACAGGATGATGTTGACCGTCTTGATAGCAATATCCGCAAAAGAGGTCTTGCATACAATCATTACATGTTCTACGAGTAAAAGGTTTGCTTTGCGTCAAAAATAATTTAAGTTAACTTCTTTTATCTTATTTTGTGATTTCGCTCACTAATTTTCTGTGGTATTAGTTGTTAATGTTTTCTTGAAATGAAAATTTGGGATGTTTCCAAGGGGGTTTCTGTACGTTTGTTTTCGTTGTAAAATAGCGGTAGTTTTACTTTAAGTGTTTCAATGACGAACGTGGTTTTAAAGAAACTTTCATCACATTTCATCTTAGAGCATTCATATGTGACATTTCTGAAAATTTTCACTTTCCATGATGTTATAGAAGAATGCTAGATGCATACTGACATGTTCTCTTATGTTTTTCTTATTCGTGTCGGTTAGTATGCACTGATATCCAGAATTATGAAATTGGTAGTAAAATCCTGTTGAGTAGTTAAATGAAGTTTTTTTTACGACTTGTTAATTATAAAGAACATATATTTTAGTAAGAACTACGTTGCTCTTCCTAGATCTAAAGACAATTCATATCATAATTTCTAAGTAAAAATGCCGGATTTGTAGAAAAAACTAACTTCATAAGTTACATGTAAAACGTTTTATTTCTTCACAAAGCATAATATTCTTTAAAAAAAACTTAGCACCTACAACCAAAAACTTTTAAGGTTACATTAGATATGTTGGACCTTAAGTTTGCACATACTAGTGAACCTCTTTGCATCGAATTCAGAAAAAAGTACTTTTGAAAAGCATGCATATAAAAAGAGTATTACACATGTGTATAAGAGTAATCAAGGGAACCAAGGTTATAGCGGTAATCAAAAGAATGTAATCCAGGGACAAAGACCAGACATGGAAAACAGAAATACACAATAAAGAACATAAAGTAACTAAAATCATACATACATACAAAGTAACAAAAGTAAATGAGCAACTCGGACTCCACTAAAACTGGGAGCATGGACCACGTACACTGGTAGGGTAAGCGTCCTCTGCTTTTCTAGAAACATCCTCCGAGTTGCTCATAAAAAGTTATGTCCGGGGTAGACAAACGAGGAAAGGAAAACTATGACCCGTTGAATACATCAGTTTTCATGGTGCTAATGGATACATCATAACGATCAACGAGTTCATGATGACGACCATAAAACTTCTGTAGTGATAACTTCAATCTTGTAGCAACATAACCCTGTTCCAGAAGCCTATTTGTTAGAGTTATAGCGCGATACAAAAAGTCTGCGTAGTTTCGGCAAGCTCTGGCATAATGTATGAGTTGTGATATGAACACTCCATACGCAGGAGCCAAAGGGATGTTGCCACAGATGAAAGGAAAGTTGACAATTTTGAATGAAAAGTCATCACGTTTGTCGTAAAGTTTGGTCAATAGTTTTCCTTTACCATCGATTTCTAAGTGTAGGTCAAGATATGAGGCTGACTTCACAGTGTCTGTAGTATCCTTTATCTCAAGTTCTTTGGGGTATATGCGATGTATCAAATCCCCGAAATTAGGATTGTTAATACGTCATCTATATAGCGGAAACTGAGATTGAAGGATCTAGCCAAACGATATTCTTTCTTTCTGATCAGATCAGCCATAAAGTCAGCCTCATAAGCGTGAAGGAAAATGTCAGCAAGTAAAGGAGCACAATTTGTTCCCATTGGAATGCCCCCGTGGAGGTCCGGGTGTTAAAAGAATAGGCCTGCAGCAGAGCTAAGCTTGTCGTAAAAGGTGACTAAATAGTGCTCAGAACCCTAGCCGGGGGCTAGGGCGCTCTGCCCACAGAGCAACTGGGATGTGTGCCCCAGGTGGTGGAATGGGGTACCCCTGGCGTGTTACATGCTGGGGTTGTCAGGCTATAATACGGAAAACCTGACCGCAAACCATAGTGGTGCACCGTGTTGGGAAAGATTCCACGTTCCTCGCACGTTAAAGAACCCTACTGTGGTATTCTCCCGGAGTAGGAACCATAGGGCTCCGCCACAGGAGGCTAAATTGCCCGACCCTTCCCATGTCTCCCTATTTCCAGTGGCAATCAAAATATGTCGACCCCATTATCCTTGTGCCCCATCCCTTTTCATTTCATCATCATTTCATGTTCATTTTATCATCAATTTCATGTTTATCGTCTGAATATAGCTGAAATATTGCTGCTCGGACGTTAAATCCCAACAAACAAACAAACAAACATTGAAATGCCGACCGTTTGTTGAAAAACACGTCCACCACACTGGACAAATATGTTGTCTATGAAAAATTCCAGCATTTTGTAAACATCTTCGTCTGTATATTTGGAAGATGATTTGGAATTATTTCTTACAAAGTATGAGGAATCTCTACCAAGAAGTATCTAGGTGTACAAATCAAAACAACGATGTATAATGTTTTTAAGTCAGGATTTTAACTGAGTATGGGGAATACAAGTATACAGTGTTGAAAAATCATAGGTTTTAATGCTATTATATTCAGATAATAGTCTTGAACTGATTGTCTCCAAAAGATCTTTCGAATTTTTCAGGATCCACATTGAATTAATACTACTACGGGAGTAACAAGTGTTGTGGTAAGACTGTAGACCCTCTTTGATAGTTGTGAGTATAGAAGTTAAAAGTTTTGAAAGAGGTTTGGTGGTACATTTTGCAGATCCAGCAATGAAACGTTGTTTGTATGGATTCTTGTGAAGTTTAGGAATCCAGTACATAGACGGTAAATTACAATCATCGTCCTTGGTAGAAAGACCAAAAGAGGATAGCACAGATTTATGGTTTTCCACAATCTCTTCTTTGGAGAGAGTGGTAGCAGTGTAAGTCCTATCACTGCTATTATTTTCTACCTCTGATAATAAACATTGGATATAAAACGATTTGCAGACAAAAATAATGTTGTTTTGGACTTTGTCTGCTGGTACGACATCATATTTGTCATGTATAGTAGACAATGTTTTTGCTACATCGGGGTCTTTGAAAACCGATGTAGCCTTGGCACTCATTGACCTACTTAAAACTTTCATTCGTTTCAAAATTAAAGACCTCACGGCCTTTAACCACTCTGAAAGAGAATCAATGTCTTTTTGTTCTCGTTTTATCCATTTTCTTGAATAGTCCTCGACGGCATCCATAAGTTACAATTCCAATTTATGGAGCGTGGTTCACGGTACTTGAGACCTTTAGAAAGGATATTACGCAGAGATTCGTTTTCGATTATGGTTAAATCTCCCGTAACGACGTGACCAGAAGGACCATATTTGAATGGAGAGGTTTTGCAAGAACAGTCAGATGGTTAAGCCTTGAAGACCTCAATCTCGGGGTTCTGCAATAGCCTTTTATAATTGAAAATTTTGGATGCGATGGGTGAAGTATAGGAATATGAAATAATTGGTATGGATTTGTCTTTGAAATATGGGGGAATTTTGTTGGTAACGAATTATTGTTATATTGACTTGAAAGGTTTCCTATACTTTTGATGTTGTCATTGCATATTGAATGATCTTGTTGATTAAAATGTTGAAAAATTGTCGGGAATTTGGTGGTGTTAATTCCCGAACGATGACCACACATTCTTTTATATAACCATTCTTGCGTTTCTCCGAAATATATCAAACCACATAAGTTGCATTCTAATCCATATATTAAGTTTGTTGGTTTGCAACTGAAGTCATCGTGACTTCTTGTACGGAAGGTTTTGTTTGTAAGGGAACTGGAGAAGTAAGGGTCGGTTATAAGAATGTTGCATGTTTTGCAATTTTTAATACCACATTTTGATATGGTACAATGTGGTTCGTCATCGTTGTAGTCAAATATATCATTTAAAGTGATGGAACATAGTTTGATAATTTTAAAATAGTCAGAATTTTGTACTGGAATAGATGGTCTGCAGACTGAACGTGTGATTGGGTACTTTTAGTTGAATTGGTCGGGGCACTTTAGGTGTGCACCTTTTTAACAAAAGGGTTTAAAAGATGTACTTGATATTTACTTGATAGTAAGAAACGGGTATACTTGAAAATTGGTGTCCTTGAACCTTAGAACCTTACTTGTAAGATGAACAAGGTGTCCCTCTCGCTGAATGTTCTACCATTGATATCCCTGGAGTATGGAGTGCTGAAAGGTGAAACCCAACAGCCAACCACGCGAGGCTAACAACCGCACCTAAAATATTATCCTCTATCATATATCATACTTATCAGTATTTCTATTATTTTGATTTAATCTTAAATATCTTACAATTCTTATTTAAAATACACGAGTAGTTTCTTTTTATTTTGCAGACCCGAACAAGGTAATATATATCAAGAATCAACAGTGCATTCAATAGAACCACCAGGAATAATAAGAATATTTTAGTGTCGTTTGCCAGTTTCCGGACTACATGCTGATTTAATTTAAATGACAATAAAAGCACTTAACGTTGTATATTAACTTCCGGTCTAATCAGCATTCCCTATAACTACGTCATTTACCTATAAGACTGCTGATTGTTAATGCTCTTCTGCCAATTCTCTCCACTAAATACAGACCCAAAACATTAAACAGGAAGTTGATTGCTGCCATGACAGCAGATAGCAATATAGCTGTCTGGTCGTTTTTTACTCCCGCCATATGTATGATTGTAGCAGAGTAGTACCTATCAAAAACGACAGATTGATTACTGCTATAGAACAAATTGTAAGTGAATGTTTGAGAGATGACTTAGTAAATCACATATTATGGGAAAGGAAATAGCCTTTGACATATACTAAGATGTTCATTAATGTTTTAATGAAACAATCAACTAATAAGCTAAACAATATCATATAGATCGTATATCGAGATGTATTAAGAGTAGCAAATGTGATTTAAGTGCAAAAAATTATCAACATTACTCAAAAAACTGATAAAAGCGTTTTTAGTCACTCACATTACTGTATTTATCCCAGATAGTTGCTGAAACATTTGTAAACTACATCCAACTAAAAGAGCTCTCCGAACAGATGGTCTCATTAACATCTGCAATATTATAGGTTTGTTTGCTGTAAATCAAAAGAAAATAAGCATATTCAGCCATTTAAAGTAGCATAATTTTCTTTTTCTCGACTATCCGTGAAGACGACTTTTTATTGAAGATTAATGTACAACTGTTAATATGTCGCACAAAAATATAGTTGAGAATCTTTAATCTTAACTATATTTCATTGTTTATGTAGTCTGTGCCAATTTAAAAAAATATATATATATATATATAAATAAATAAATTAAACAAAATAGTAATAATAAGATTTTTTTTATACTAATATTGAAGTTTTATAACTTACTATTCTGATCATTTTCCTCAGTCCTGCAACTATTTTTGATGGCTTGGTACTCTTCTTCAATATCCAATTGACCCCTCATACTCTGTAAAACTCTTCTTGCTTTTTCTTCGTATTTATTTATTATAAGCCAACGAGGGCTTTCAGGCATAAATACAAAGCCCAGAAACTGTATAAATGATGGGATACCAGCTAACCCGAGCATATACCTAAAAGAAAAGTTATACATCAATACTTTTAATACAGTAATCTTTTTATTTTCAGTTAAACATAAAATAATCTCCTTTTACACATTTTTGTGGTAACCATTTAAATGATATCAGTAAAAATAGTTTTTTTCAGAAAAAATATGTGTGCATACCCATAAAAAATTACACGCTTCACTTGAATTTCAAGTCCCCCCTTAAATGTTGATTATACTCTTGCACAGAACCAACAATAATTTCGTTATTTTCCCACTTATCTCAAAAATTCATTTCAAGCCAGTTAGTTATTTGAAAGGGCTTGTGCTATCTAGATGTTACCATGTGAAACCTTAAGTTGGATTATCTCCCCTTGCAGTTATCGGAATTCATTTTTGTCTGGACATCAACATATGATGCCAAACTTTCGCTTAAAATATAAGCAAAATCATTCGAGCGGTTAACAATGGGTTACGGCAACGAATTGGAATTCCTTTGACATCGGCATAAATAAAGTAACATCAAAATTGACATTTCAGAGAAAATGCAATGCAAGTAAATAACCATAACAGAAAACGGGAAACAGAGACAATCTACGTTCCAAATTAGATAACAGGATAAAGTACAATTACAATTACATATACAAATTAAGTAGAAAATACAAGACAGCAGATTAAAACCGTAAATGTAAAGACTTGAATGCGTATGAACTCTCATTAAAAATAAACTGGTATTGAAATCAGGTGCTCAATACGTTTTAGCATGTCCTTCTCCCCAATGGTGAATCGCTTACTTAAAAGCTTATTCTACAATATTTGCACTCTACAAAGAAAGTCCGTGCACAAAACACAGGCAAGACGAAATCGGATGAACTAAAAAACATCTCTCACTAACATTAGTAAAGTAGTAAGGAGTTTAAAAAGGTTTAAAAGAGTAATCAAGGGAACCAAGATTATAGCGGTAATCAAAAGAATGTAATCCAGGGACAAAGACCAGACATGGAAAACAGACATACACAACAAAGAACATAAAGTAACAAAAATCATACACACAAAGTAACAAAAGCAAATGAGCAACTCGGACTCCACTTAAAACTGGGAGCATGGACCAGGTGCACCGGTAGGGTAAGCGTCCTCTGCTTTTCTAGAAACACCCGCCGAGTTGCTCATAAAAAAATCAAGTCCAGGGTAGCCAAACTAGGAAAGGAAAACTATGACCCGTTGAATAAATCAGTTTTTATGGTGCTGATGGATACACCATAACGATCCACGAGTTCATGATGACGACCATAAAACTTCTGTAGTGATAACTTCAATCTTGTAGCAACATAACCCTGTTCCAGAAGCCTATTTGTTAGAGTTCTAGCGCGATACAAAAAGTCTGCGTAGTTTCGGCAAACTCTGGCATAACATATGAGTTGTGATATGAACACTCCATACGCAGGTGCTGAAGGGATGTTGCCACAGATGAAAGGAAAGTTGACAATTCTGAATGAAAAGTCATCACGTTTGTCGTAAAGTTTGGTCAATAGTTTTCCCTTACCATCGATTTCTAAGTGTAGGTCAAGATATTAGGCTGACTTCACATTGTCTGCAGTATCCTTTAAGTTCTTTTGGGTAGATGTGATGTATCTAATCCCCGAAATTAGGATTGTTTAAAGATAATACGTCATCTATATAGCGGAAACTGAGATTGAAGGATCTAGCCAAACGATATTCTTTCTTTCTGATCAGATCAGCTATAAAGTCATCAGTGTGAAGGAATATGTCAGCAAGTAAATTTGTTCCCATTGGAATGCCGATCGTTTGTTGAAAAACACGTCCACCACAATGGACAAATATGTTGTCGATTAAAAATTCCAGCATTTTGTAAACATCTTCCTCTGTATATTTGGAAGATGATTTGGAATTATTTCTTACAAAGTATGAGGAATCTCTACCAAGAACTATATCTTTGTATCTAGGTGTACCATCTTTTTTTGGAAAAAACAACGATGTATAATGTTTTAAGTCGGGATTTTAACTGAGTATGGGGAATAGAAGTATACTGTATTAAAATTTCTTATTTCATCTCAAGAAAATACATTTTGCTTGTGATACTGCGAGTAACAAGAAGTCAGAGACAAATTGATGAATTGAATTCAGTCTGTAATCAGAATGATGAATTTAAACCGAAGAGTGCAATATGAAAGTCTTGTTTCATTTGGTTCATTTTCACTTTCTGTTTACTTCATATTGCCGGAGTATATAGGGGCAACTATTTCGCTGTACCAGTGTAAAATTGTGTGGGTCCAGCTGCAGCCTCCCTTGTTGTGTGAGGGTTTCCTTGTCGTTTGTTGGAGACCCATGGGTGGCCTATAGTTGACATTTTCATATCGGTGGGGTTGTTGTCTCTTTGACATATTCACAATAACCTTTCTCGTTATATTATATTAAGAATTTGAAAAAAATAATCATGTGTTTAGAAACTTTTATAATCGATCAACGTTCTTTCCTCATATCTTATCCCTAATTTTACAATGTACAATTACTTGTGGTGCAAAAATTAAAACAATCAATATACACTGATTCAGTACATGAGCACTTTGACCTTATCTTCGTAACCAACGGAGATACATGTCTGGTGAACGCTCGACTTCGTCCATTTGTCCGTCCGTCCGCCCGCCTCGCTTAGGGGTACATATTTTGTGAAATATGTAACTCAAAAACTATTTAACCAATATTTTTCTTAACTTATACATTAACTTTACACAATGTTTATTAAAACATTGAAGTTGTACTTTCCATTATAGAGAAATTGGATTAATTGTTCGTGTATTTTCAACATGTTTGACTTAGACATTTTTGCAGTAGATGCTATCATTAGTACTTACGTGCTGAAAAAGATATGACGGTGATACCAGTACAGACATGTATTTGTCTTGTTCTCAGAATTGTTTTAAATTTCGTTGGCTTTGGACATAATTTATAAGGAGCAACTATCTATCAAAATGTGTAAGCGTCCGTGTAATGTAGGTTACAATAAAGTTGTATGTTTTTAAATGTTCTCCAGTCAGTTTCTCAATCTCATCTCCATAAAATAAGTGATCTCTTTTCATATTTAACTTTGACAGTATTGACATATGTAAAATTAACAACCATGTCTTTTTTTTACAAATGCATCCATTCATTCTAGGTCCCGGAGTACTCCGCAATGTAAACAATATATCGTTAATAACAAATAATGAGGGGATTAGATTTTCATTATTTTTACTGCTTGTTTCCTCTTGGTCCACTGTTTATGCCTATCGAATGACTCACTTGTATGCTGATCACTGCAAATGTGTGTGTTTTTTAGCATAAATACAAAATATCAATCATATAAATATTGCAAAATTAGAAATTCTGTTACCGTGTTTCAATGAGGAACTTCTCATCAGCAGTATAAAAACCAAACATCGGAAGCAAAACATAGTCACAACCAAACATGCCCTACATTTGGAAAAGTACACATAGCGTACAGGAAAAAATATTATAAACGCAGATTTGCAAATTGGTTTCAGGGGCGGATCCAGGATTACAGGTTATGGGATATAAATAGAATCAAGAGACGGCCGAGCGAAGCGATGCTAGAAAATGTTGCGGGTAGAATGCGTGAAAAATCAATGCTTCATGCAAACAAATCCAATTTTAGGGGAGGGGGTATGGCGGGTCCACCTATTTGAATTGGCGCCTGCCAGTAAACAAAGTTTTGGAATATATAAATTTCACACTGTCTGTCTGTCAGTCCGAACTATTCCAGCTTTGTTATGAAACTTTGTGGGATGTAATATGACCACATGGCGACACATGTTTGGACAGGACAAAAATTGTAGAAATGACGGCAGTTGAACTTGTGCATTTTTTAAAGCAAAATATTGTCTCATGCGTTGTCCGCAACTCCTCCTTAACCACTTACAGGATTGTGTGTCAAAGTGCTTAGTCCCGTTAAGGGCAATGTCTAGTTATTGATACTTTTCTTGATTATAGTTACCGTCATCTTTGACTAGCAATTAATCGTACAATGCAGTCAATAAAGGGATTTTTTAATGAATTACGTACTCTTCTAATTTGTTCTAATGATGAACATCGTAAATAAGGCAATCGAAAATCAACACTGTTAAATCAACAAATCATTGGCATAATATCTTTTTTTCGTCATTTCATCCTTCATTTTGAAATATTATTTTCTTTTTCTTTTCTTTTTTTTTTGTAAAATTGATTTTGTAACATAAATGCTGTATGATCAAAGAGTAATCAAGGGAACCAAGGTTATAGCGGTAATCAAAAGAATGTAATCCAGGGACAAAGACCAGACATGGAAAACAGACATACACAACAAAGAACATAAAGTAACAAAAATCATACATACAAAGTAACAAAAGCAAATGAGCAACTCGGACTCCACTAAAAACTGGGAGCATGGAACATGTGCACCGGTAGGGTAAGCGTCCTCTGCTTTTCTAGAAACACCCACCGAGTTGCTCATAAAAAATCAAGTCCGGGGTAGACAAACGAGGAAAGGAAAACAATGACCCGTTGAATAAGTCAGTTTTCATGCTACAGATGGATAAACCATAACGATCCACCAGTTCATGACGACCATAAAACTTCTGTAGTGATTACTTCAATCCTGTAGCGACATAATCCTGTTCCAGAAGCCTTTTTGTTAGAGTTCTAGCGCGATACAAAAAAAGACTGTGTGGTTTCAGCAAGCTCTGGCATAACATATGAGTTGTGATATGAACACTCCATACGCAGGTGCTGAAGGAATGTTGCCACAGATGAAAGGAAAGTTGACAATTTTGAATGAAAAGCCATCACGTTAGTCGTAAAGATTGGTCAATAGTTTTCCTTTACCATCGATTTCTAAGTGTAGGTCAAGATATGAGGCTGACTTCACAGTGTCTGTATTATCCTTTATCTCAAATTCTTTGGGGTAGATGCGATGTATCAAATCCCCGAAATTAGGATTGTTTAAAGATAATACATCATCTGTATAGCGGAAACTGAGATTAAAGGATCTAGCTAAACGATATTCTTTCTTTCGGGACAGATCAGCCATAAAGTCAGCCTCATAAGAGTGAAGGAAAAGGTCAGCAAGTAAAGGAGCACAATTTGTTCCCATTGGAATGCCGACAGTTTATTGAAAAACACGTCCACCACACTGGACAAATATGTTGTCATTGGACGTAAAACGTTTTGCAGACAAAAACAATGTTGTTTTGGGCTTTGTCTGCTGGTACGACAACATATTTGTCATTATAATAGACAATGTTTTTGCTACATCGGGGTTTTTGAAAACCGATGTAGCCTTGGCATTCATTTACCTACTTAAAACTTTCATTCGTTTCAAAATTAAAGACCTCACGGTCTTTAACCACTCTGAAAGAGAATCAATGTCTTCTTGTTCTTGTTTTATCCATTTTCTTGCATAGTCCTCAACAGCATCCATATGAACTTTAAAGTTATAATTCCAATTTATGGAGCGTGGTTCACGGTACTTGTGATCTTTAGATTGGATATTACGCAGAGATTCGTCGTCGATAATGGTAAAATCTCCTGTAACGACGTGACCAGAAGGACCATATTTAAATGGAGAGTTTTTGCAGAAACAGTCAGGTGGTTTAGCCTTGGAATTCTCAACCTCGTGGTTCTGCAATAGCCTTTTATGATTGAAAATTTTGGATGCAATGGGTGAAGTATAGAAATATAAAATAATTGGTATAGGAATATGAAAGAGTAATCAAGGGAACCAAGGTTATAGCGGTAATCAAAAGAATGTAATCCAGGGACAAAGACCAGACATGGAAAACAGACATACACAACAAAGAACATAAAGTAACTAAAATCATACATACAAAGTAACAAAAGTAAATGAGCAACTCGGACTCCACTAAAAACTGGGAGCATGGACCATGTGCACCGGTAGGGTAAGCGTTCTCTGCTTTTCTAGAAACACCCGCAGGGTTGCTCATAAAAAGTCAAGTCCGGGGTAGACAAACGAGGAAAGGAAAACTAACTGCGTTACATATAGGAATATGAAAAAATTGCATCATGTACAAACTTTTGTTTTGACCATCCCCTCCATATAAGTTAGCTTTAAAAGGCCCAAACAACCAAAGTAATAAAATGCACGGTACTAACACATGCCAATTCTTGAAAAATCAAACTAAAATAAAATAACGATCCGCATCTGTTGGCTGTGGAGTGGCGCGTGAAATCTCCAGTGGGATTAACTTGTTTTATACGGCCTTAACCGCACCCCTTAAATGATCTGAAAGAACAAACACCATATAATTCACTCAATAATACGCCCAATTCTCTCCATGAAATACCTTAACATACACCATATTGAAAATTTGATATCCACTTACAGAATGCTTGCAGTTACTGAAAGCAAGCTTAACATATATTAAAGAGTGGATACCATCAAAACATAAAAAAATAGTGCAATACTAAGTTGTTACGTTAGTATGCAATTAACTTTTGTATACATACAAACCATGATGTATTTTACGATTCTTATCTCAAGAATGAACATTTTTATCTATCAACAAAATAATGATGATATCATGACATTCATCTCAACAATTTTGTTTTTGCAACCGTTTGGAATGTTAACTTAAAGTAATTGAATGTAATATTTTAAGTAAGCATGGGTCTGTTGAGGAAGTTAAGTGAGACTAATGACAAAGTTCTGATTTCAAAACTTAAATAATATAACATTAAAATAAAATACTATCCTGTCAGCTTCCCAGATATTGTTATTTGTTATGTGAATCGACAACATCTTGATGAGATTTGACGTAATTGTATTAGGTATAAAAACACAGGCGGCACAAATATCCTGTTATTCGCTGTTGTGACCTAATCAAATTCATAATTCCATCTGAGAATATCCAATTAACTTTTTGATTCTTACAATTTCCGATCAATTTAAAGTGTTTAAAAAATGATTGCTTGTAGCTTGTTTTCATCTCCCGAGACTAAAAAAAATAGATTTAACAGTATTGTTCTCAGTTACATTAAAATTGAAATGTTTGAAGGAAATCATAAAAAAAATATGGAGGGAACAATCGGTGAAGTGATTTCCAAAACTCGAATATAGAGAAACACGAAACGAAATACACAAACATACGTAATAAACACACTGCACATGTAGAAAGAATACCCAAAATAAGTTCGAACAAAAAAGCAGAGCTAAAGATATCAAAAGCTAGAAGCATAGATCCATTGAAACTTGGAGAAGCTCGGTCAAAATGAAATATGCATTTTTTAAGCACGCATTTTTATGGTTATATATAAATGTTTCAAAAATAACCTAGGGATTATTTGCGTACTGCATAATACAGTTATTTGTTACGTTTCATTTTACATTATGTAAATAAAATCAGAAGTTAATAAAGATTAACAAACCTCCATCCATTTTGCTTATCAGGGCTGAACAACCAGTCCACCAAATTTGCTATAAATTGTCCAAATGCCACCATGGCAATATTTGTAGAGACAATTCTTCCCCGAATATGAGCTGGAGCACATTCTGCAAGGTACATTGGTATCGTTGTCGAAGTAAGACCTAAAATTCAAAATATCTAGATGAATTGTATGGTGATTTATTAGAGAAGGCGACATTTCGTCTATAACAAAAACATCTATTTAATTATTAAAGGTTCAAATGTGCTAGTGAAAACGACAGCTGAGAACATCCCATAATAAAAAAATTGTACCCTTCATATGGTTTTGATAATCTAGGAACGTACTTGATAACATATCATTTTTTTCTAAGACGCAAAGGAAGATGTAAAACTGCTTTTTGAATACCTGTTACAAATGGCGAATTATAAATAATTATGATAAACTACTCTTTCACCTTCGTGCAATCTTTCACTATCAATCTTTTTGGCCTCGAAAACTGTTATGATGTTGCACTACAGATAATTATACATTGCATTTAGATTTAAGCCGTTCAAAGAATTATTACCAGTGTTAATGAATAATCAATAGAATGAGATTACGTTCCTTATAAGTGGAGCTGTTATTTCAGATGTAATTTAACTCTTGCCTTATTGATGCAAAAAAAAGCAATTATCTGCAACTTGGGTAAGGAAATGAATGTATTACTTTCTATTCATTCACAAATTTTATCACTGTATTTCGTCAAAATTGCGCAAAAAAAGAACAAAACAAAAACAAAAAAATAATTGACACTAATAGTACACTTCGACATTTCATATAAAGCTTCTTGAGTATTTTCAGACTAGCCCTTCTGTACCAGTCATTGATCCATTGCTTCATTTTTAACAACACCAGAAGTGAAAGTACTGTTTAATCCGTACATTATTGAATGGCAAGGTGTAATCAATGAAGTGTAATCAATGTAATTACTTGTTAAAGTGACATTTCCAGTTAATGAACACCTAATCCATTGCTACCTCTGGTCGATATTTAGTCTCCATAATGCCATTTAAACTTCCAAACAAGAAATAAGCACACTGAATGACTTCCCCGGTTTAATCTTATTATCATTCATGCATATGTTGAAGTTGAAATATATCAAACCAAAAGTCAGATGTCAAGTTGTAAATATTGTTTTTGATATGTAGATGGCGTATTGTAATGTGTATATGTTTAATAGTCTTCAAAATAAGTCCTAAATATGTTTCTTTAACTGTAAAGAAAGTAAAGTAAAATAAAGATTTTAAGCCTTGCATAAACACTTAATGAACAACTCGACGACGAGTGAACCTGGAATAGCAGAGGATGCTTACCCTGCCGATGCACCTGATCCAAGCTCAGTTTTAATGGAGTCCTGGTTGCTTATTTGCTTCTTTTTCTTTGTGCGTGTTTTTTGTTGTTGTTGGGTTTATTACATATTCTTTGTGCGCATGTCTATTTTCCTTGTCTTCTTGTTGTTGTTATATGTTCTTGGTGTGTGTGTGTGTGTGTGTGTGTGTGTGTGTGTTTATTTACGTGTCTTCTTGTTGTTGGTTTTATTACACGATCTTTGTGTGTGTGTCTATTTTCCTTGTCTTGTTGTTGTTGGTTTTATTACACGATCTTTGTGTGTGTGTCTATTTTCCTTGTCTTGTTGTTGTTGGTTTTATTACACGATCTTTGTGCGTGTGTCTATTTTCCTTGTCTTCTTGTTGTTACATGTTCTTTGTGTGAGCATGTGTCTATTTTCCTTATCTAGTTATCCATGAATTATTTTCTTTTTAATTACTGTCCCTCTCCTTTTCCCTACATTTCTCTTGCACGATCAGCATCACCGACATCAACATTTTATAAACAAACCAACCATTTAATCCAAGGACATTTATCTTTCTGACGATCAAGACTGTATACTTTGAAATGCCTGTAAAACTTGGAGTTGATATTTTAATCGAAGGACTAACATTTATGTACGTTTATGTCATAATAGTTTGACGCGTATCAATAACCACAGTTCTAGTTTTTGTCGGAACCCTTTTACTGAGTAAATTACTTCCGAAGAAAGACATTAACCGCTGTTGCAGTAAATTATTTGAAAATGTTACGGCATTAAATAAAGCAATTATAGTGATATACTGGCTTCCCATAAAATGGCCCAAGCATTAAGGATCACGCCTGACTTCTTAATTGATTAATTTTACAATCAACAGGTACTTTTGATGTATGGTTTGTTCCAGAAATTATTCTGTATACAAATAATGATTAAAATGGCCTATTTAATGTTAAGAATTAGTCAACCACAGTTTAACATTAAAATAACAGAATTTTGCTTTGTATGTGTGCTGGATTTTTCTTACATAAAGTGCTAAAATGTTGACATCGTTTATCTTTAAATTTTGGTTCAGAAATTTATATTGTAAACGTAAAGATAAGGGTGAATATAAATATTTAAAAATAACACCTACATATGAGACAAATATATATCGTTGTATTATAAATATTTATCGTTTACAAATAACTAATTTATTTTTTAAGGAAATGTATACAAATAGTACATATATAAGCAGTGAATTTTTGAATGGTACATGTGTAAAAATTTCGATAATTCTTATACTTTCTCCCGCAATAACATCAAATCACTTTACCTTTTTCGATGTAAATTTTATTTGGGGACCGATGATTTAGAATATCAATCCGCAGATCACAAAATTTAAAATCTATTTGAAAATAACAATAAATTATTGACAAAAACTATATAACAAGTAAGATTATCAATTGGTTATCGTGAGTGGCCAAAATATATAGATTTCTAAACTCGTGCCGAGAACGCTTGGAGAATACATATTTTTAAAATTGTATTTAGTTATTTTTATTTTCACTTACTCATTGTTTATAGCGAGCACCGCCAAGCGGTGTGAGTTCTACGGTTATTACAAGTACTATCTAAATTTCCCTTAAGGTTCCCCAATATACTAACGAAAAAAAAATAATGTCCCGGAAGTAACAAAAAGTGACTGTCCTTACGGAGAAAATTCATCGCTTCTTTAAACCACACAAATAAAAATACATAGATAAAGATTACGTTTCAGTAAAAATAAATTCATCTTCTCTGATAGTTTTCAAGTCTTTCTCTATTTTGTTTTACTTATTAAAAGAAGTGAATATGATGTTTTTTTAAAAAGTTCGGAAACACGTGGGTGTACGTACGTGTATCTCCGCTGTTCCACTGTCGCTGTTGTCAAGAACCTAACCCGCCTTGGAATTAAAAGATAACTCCGATTATATTATCAAAATCGAAGCATAGCTTTTGTAAGATAGGACAGGCAATCATTTTCTTGTTTAGAATTCGCAGCTGTCGTCTGAGTCTTGTTTACGTCACATGATACGTGTAAAGGCTAAAAACCACTAATTCCACTTCCCATAGGCTTCTATGCTAATTTCACAATATTCAATGGCTTCTCTGGACTTTACCTTAACTTTAACCTGCAGAGGACTATATATCAGCATGATTCTACATATGTCAGCTCACAATCCTCAGAATGGCATGTGGGGTTAGCAGACTTGCAGTGCAGTACTGGTCACCGGAAGTGAAGGGTCTATAAATAGCATGGGAAATCCCAGTGTTTTCACAAGATAGGGGTATATTTAAAAATCATTATGGAGATTAGGCTTCACATCACAAGAAGCAAAATGCACCTATAAAATGTACAGAAATGTTTTTCCTGTCAGAAACTGTTTAAATTTTTTAAATAAGATGAGAACTTTTTTCACAGCACTATGAGGAACAGGGGTAATTTCTGCGTAGGACTATTTTTGCGTACGTTCCAAATGCTCATTGGTTGAATTGGTGGTCTGTAACCTAAAATATTCCCACCATACGTGGAAAACTGTAATATTTCCGGTATTTGTACAGACTGATCTGACCGGTCAAAATTAAAATGGATGTTGCTAGAGATGCCCTGAAGGGACAAAAAATGTAAAGTATTGCCAAGTTCTATAAAGTTATCGACCATTTTGAGAGCGAGAGGAAAGCGGGTATGGTGTTAGGATTTTTGGTGGAAGAAAATTTCAAGTTATTCATTTATTAAAAAACCCATTAATTAACAAAACAGATTTTCAGAAAGAAAATTTATTTTTCTGCTTAAATAAAAATAAAAATATTGCACTTGCGAAGCAAAAATTTTCATCCGGGTCGACCTCCCACCCTCTTTGTAAAGTCCTTTATTATTCTTACGGATCTGACACAGACGGTGCATGTATGGTAAAGCTCACGGTGCTTGCTGATTTAGGCAATGCCTACCCCATATTATCTTCTGTACTGTTTTGACTACTTAATTTACTGATTTTGACTGGTGGCAATCAGTGTTGAAACATACCGCAAATAATGAACCGTCATGGAAGCGAGAGGTTTAGCGCCCTATAATACCTGGTTTAACTTATCTTTCATTTTGAAATACCTGATTATGGCATTTGTTATATGGACTTTCCTTTGACCACGGTCCAGATTTGATCAGTACGGTAATTTGTTACTATCCTTCAAAAACAAGTTGCGCTTCTCGTTTACTTAATTCTCCACGTTTTTATGATCATCTTTATATTTTCAAAGTTATTATCCTAAAACTTATTGTTCTTTTTTATGAATGAAACAGTCAAATGTCTAGAATGATAAAATATTTCAAATCTACCACCTTATTAAAAATATCTGAAAAAAGAAGGTGAACAAAATTCCATGCGGCGTAACCATATAACTCTTTATATTCGAGAATACTATCAGCGGATTTAAGCAATATACAAAAAAAACACAGAACTTCCTAGGGAGAAGAGCTTCTATTTTTATTTTTTTCCTTTGATGAATGAGTAATTTAGATTGAAATTACCACCAGCTTGAGTGTACTCATAAGAATCACACTGAAAACCACTTATTGATTCTTTTAACTTGATGGATACAGACATTGACCCTCGTATCAATGTAATATCAATTTGGATGCGGTTTCAACCTAGTAAACCATCATTTGCATATATTCAATTAACTAAATTTAAGCGATATGTTAATATCGTTCACATACAAGCAGCCAGCTTAACTTTGATCTTCCTTATAAATGCATAACTTCAACGGTTAAATTCTTATTTTTTGTATCATTTGCTTTTTTCCTAAATTAAATCGGAAAGACAATAAAATAGTTCAAACTTTTAATTCATAGACGGTTTACAGACAAAATTGATAAGAACAGTTTTACAAATTATGTCAGTTTAAAACCACTTATTTTACTGCCTTTTCCTTTTAAAATACACTAACATATTTTCTTTTCAAATAACACAATAACGATAAAGTTGAAAAAAAAATAGCATTTTCCGTATATTACTTACAAACTTCAAGACGTTTATTATAAAGGCATGACAGTGTTGCTTCTAGCATAGACCGTCTTTGTGCATACATACCAGAAAAGTCTAGAAAACTCTGTCTTAACACAGTGTTAGTGTATCAAATGCAAGATATTAGTGACGCTGATCATCAGCTGCCTGTTCCTATACCTGGTATGATTGCCATTTTCGTACTAACATATACTAAATACAGAAAGATCCGGTTTGCACTAATATGCGGTATTTGTAAAACAAAACTGACTGAGGGATTTCTTAAGGTCCTTGGCTATCATCTAGGGTCTCGCACGGACGGTGTAAAGCATCGAAACATTTACACAGTCCTCGGGCAAAGCTATACCCGTTGAATTTGGGTCTTGGTGTAGTCGGAGAAATTAGTTGTCATGTGACCACGTTCATTAAATTGCATTATCACGTGATCCAATGTGCGAGATGGATATTCGTTATATGAGCTCCACAACCTATACACCGAAACTACGCTGCATTTGAAAACACTACATACAATAATTGCTGAATCTTTGACTATAAGCAAAATACGTTTTTGGGATAAATCAACGCTTTCCAGTGTATGCAAGACAGATAGGTAAGTCAACTTGTTGGTGCCAGTCAATTGATGACTAATCTTTGAAAGCCATTTATAAACACTAGGATGTCTGCACAAGATGGTCCGTACAAATAAGCATATACGAGATTTTGGTTTTGAACTAGTGTTCAAAAGCGGGTCCGAGATTGATTTTCTTTTCCAATTGTTGAATATTTTACAAAACAGTCCAGGGGGAGGCAGATTTGTCATATTTCATTTTATTAAGAACACAAGTTTAATATGGTTCATATTTCTTCACATTTTTGATGGAGGAAAACAAATTGAGACCAAGGTTAAATAGGGCCTTCCTTTAAACATCTTTGGATCCATCATAATTAGGATTTTATGCACCATACAGGCATACACATACATTTATATCATGTATATGAACTGTAGGTAACTGTAGCATTTGTTGCACAATACATGGCATTGAGGAATCTGTTAAGTTGGGATAGTCCCATTACTTTGACATAAAGTTCTTGATTTCCAACAGTTATTAGGGACGGTACATTATACATGTACATATACAGGTTATATACATGTAAGTAAATTCATGAGGAGCTCTAAACATTTATAGTTTTGCTATATGTGAATATGCTAGTATGCATGTACTAACAACTCTTCGTATAATTTCCAATTTGACCATTTTTTGTCGATGAATTTGTGCCTATAAAGTGTATACATGTACATAAAAATATAATTTAAGCCACCCTAATACATATATATTGTACATGTAATATTACCGGTACTCATTTTCATGTTTATACATGTATTTAAGTGTTTTGATTCCAACACACATGTATAAAACATACCTGATTTAAGAAATGTAGACCTGAAGGATCCATTGTACTTGTACAGATAATTCTACATCCATAAAACTATAACAGACGTTAAGCTGTAGTTATAGTTTTGCTATATGTATATATGCCAAAATGTATGTACTGGCAACTCTTTTAAAATATATTTGTGTTTACTGGCTTTTGAAATCGTTTACCATATAAAATCTTTTATGATATTATAATTACCGTTTTTGTTTAACCTCCGATTTATAGAAAACTATCACTTTATGACTTTATGTACATATAGTTGTGTGTAAAAAGTTTATAAACTCAATCCGAGTACATATGATTTTAAGTAGTAGTCTTTGTATTTTGTAAGAATCATACAAAATCTGTATCTTTTTTCGGGGATAGTTTTGGTTTGAATTCTGAAGTCGAAAGAAAAACTTAAGTTCGAAACAGCAGAGCGTTTCCATCCGATTTTATAACTTTATAAAAAAAAATTATCATGTCAATATTATGTCATGTCATGCAAATAAATCTGAATTAAAAACATTACTCATCTGAAGCTTAATATAGCAATCTTTTCCCAAAAGTCGTTCAGATTTGTTCTTACTAGATGAATATTTAGAAATAATTGATAAAAAAAATCCCTAACGAGAGTCACGAGCAATGATAACGAATTTTGGATTACAATTGTGTCACATTTATCCATGTAAAGAGCTTACGGTTTTATAAGACGTGATATGTAAAAAAATTGGGAAAAAAACACACCACAGTTTCAATGTACCAAAATATACCTTTAAACTCGTTTTCAGATATCAAATTGAAGCTCTGTTGATTGATTTTGGGAAAAGAGATAACCAATACATTTAGTACTGATATTCTAATCAAAGAATTAATTATTGTATTATGGATAATAAACAGCTGCGCTTTAAGCGCATGATACGCCCGTTGCTCTTTTTAACTTGTCCTTATGCTTTTAATGAATTTATAAGATCAACTAGAAATACTGTGAATACCCCCCTCCCAAAAAAAGAAGTAAATAGTAAATACACAAAAAATTTGGCACTATCAAGGCTACCTCAATTTTAACTGTTTGTTGTCTTGATTTTTCATCCATGCACTTTTATCTTGTTTAAAAAACACTTTTCTAACAAGGTTACCAATACCTTTTATATTTATTAGTCGCTCATCATAACAAATGGTCTGTTTTAAACGATTTTTCAACGAATAAAATTTCCTTGGCCGTTTCCGACCTTTTTTAAAGAGTAAAACTTCATAACATGGAAACGTAAAATTTGACATTTATACAAATCGGAAGGGAGCTTACTTCAATATGAACAGTTCACCAAGTTTCATAAAAGGTAGTGAAAGTGTTATTGAGTTAATGTGCGAAAACTTGAAAATCCTCCCTTCTTTTAAGTATAAAATATCATAACATGGAAACGAAAAAAATCTGAAAAATCGAAAGCGAACTTATCTCAATAGATATGAACAATTCACCAAAGTTTTATTAAAGTTAGTGAAAGTGTTTTTGAGTTAATGTCCGAAAACTTGAAAAAAAATTATAACACGGAAACGAAAAATCTGAAATTTATAAAAATGAAAGGGAGTTAATGTCAATATGAACAATTCACCAAAGTGTCATTAAAGCTGTTGAAAGCGTTTTTGAATTATTGTCCGAAGTGTGGACGACGGACGGACGGGCAACGGTATATCATAATATGTCCCGGGCGTATAAAACACTCCCGAATATTAATACAAAGAGAATCTTTCCTTGACGAATATTGAAATAGTCTATTTTAAAGTTCATTATTTTATGATAGTTTTTCTGAAGCAAGTGTGCAATATATTTAAAAATATACGCTGCAAGGAACAGTATTCCCTTATATGTTTTCGGAAAGTAATAATAAATTAGAAAGTAGCAAACTTGACAATGTGCACAGTATTATGCGCTGTAAACGAACCTAAGATATGGCATTGGATATGCTTTAATATGAAATTAAAAGTTAGTCAAAAGTCCAATATTGGAGCAATAAAGACAAAACTTTTAGTATTATTATGATAATTTCGCAAACCATTGCGTGTAGCACAATAGCAAAAAGCATCATAAATATCATCTGTTTTTGGGATAGTGTTTTTGGGATAATTTATTGTACAACAAGAAGCAGGATGAGGGTATCACGTAGTTAGGGTTTTAGCATCTGCATAAATTGCAAAAAAATCTGTCACACTAAACAACCAAACCGTAAAATTGAAAGGACAATTCAGAAAACAAGAGACGTAGACGATTAACATAAGCAATGTAGACATCAGAACAAAATACATTTATATATAGAAACTGAAGATAAGGAAAACAAAGCCCTCAATATAAAATTCTTTGTTCTTTGTCTTCCATGAAAACCTGAAAGTCTATTGACTATTTATCTTTTCAAAATATTCGTTAACATTATTATATTAGCCTTAAGTTTAGTGGGTGTCTTCCTCGAATGCCAACATTTTATATGTTACCTATTCCTTGAATGCCAACAAAAGTATTTCAATAGATGTTTATATTATAACAATAGGTGTTTTTATAACAATTAAAATGTTTTACAAGTATTCAATTGTTGAGATTAATATACCCTTTTTATATGGAAAACAGTAGATTTTTAAAAATATGTAAGAATATAATAAAATTGAATTATTAAAATTTGTAAAAATATAATATAATTTTTACATTTTTTTTACTTTTATTTAAATAAATGTATAAATCATATACCAAAATATTAAAGATATTCAGAAATTCAATAAACATTATTCCAAACTCTGAACTTTATATTAATGATTTATTTCATTCTTTATCATTCTAACTTTTAACTAATTAATATGAATACATTTATTTTCTACATTTTATGCCTCATGTGATATCAATTTATAGTAATAAGAGTATAGCCCTTAAACCACTTACAGCAAAAACGGATTTTCTACATTGTGTTATTAAACTGAACAAAAACTTCATACTTAGTAACTATTCCAGTACTAGTATTCCTACGTAACTTGGCCCCGTGCAGGTCCGGGTGTTAAAGAATAGGCCTGCAGCAGCGCTAAGCTTGTCGTAAAAGCCGACTACATAGGGCTCAGAACCCTAGCCGGGGGCTAGGGCGCTCTGCCCACAGAGCAACTGGGATGTGTGCCCCAGGTGGTGGAATGGGGGTGTGCTCCCCGAACGCCTACTGGATTAAAACAACATCTCATTAGGTATAGGGATTAAGAGGCCTCTCAAGGGGTGTGTAATTATTAATTTACCTGTAAAATTACCTGTAATTGAAAAGTAGACATTCATAATTTAATAATGTGTAGTGATGGACCCTTCATTTTAGTATAACATTTATATAATTTTCCAAATCTATATATAAAATAAGAATAAAATAGATTTGCAATAAACTATATTTCATAATTTCATATAGATAAATAAAAGCTAACAACATTATTCATGATGTTTAAAAAATAATAGAAAATTTAATATTTTGCAATAATTATTTTCAAAGTAAGCATTATCTAACAGTTATTATACTGAGCAAATATTTAAAAAAAAAATAGATAATTCATAAAACAAACTAAGTGGTCCAAGCTTTGCACAATTTGAAGCGATTAAGCAAATCATTAAATGATTAAAGTCTGGAACTTAACAAGCTGCCTGTAATTGCTGTCCAGTGATTCGTGTTCATCATGTCAGCTTATGTGAACAGCACAAGCTCTAAAGTTGTATAAAGGGGACTGAAAAATTTCATAGGTGAAAACAACAAATGTAAAATTTAAAAAATATAGCCATATTATCATCAATAAATTAAATTTTAATCTTTGATGATATTTGTATATTTTATATTTGTATATTTTATATTTGTATATTTTATATTTGTATATTTTATATTTTTTGTTGTTGTCATCTATTAGATATAGATGTGTAGAATTTGACATAAATTCACAAAAAATACAGGTAACTTTAATTGTATGCCCCTTTATATGGCCTCTTGATCCATAAAATTAATGACATGTTGTTTTAATCCAGTAGGCATTCGGGGAATAAACCGGAATGGGGTACCCCTGGCTTGTTACATGCTGGGGTTGTCAGGCTATAATACGGAAAACCTGACCGCAAACCATAGTGGTGCACCGTGTTGGGAAAGAAGCCACGTTCCTCGCACGTTAAAGAACCCTACTGTGGTATTCTCCCGGAGTAGGAACCATAGGGCTTCGCCACATGAGGCTAACTTGCCCAACCATGCCCACCTCTACCTATTTCTAGTGGCAATCAAAATGTGTCGACCCCATTGTTCTTGTGTCCCATCCATTTTTCATTTCATTATCATTTCATGTTCATTTTATCAATTTCATGTTCATCGTCTGAATATAGCTGAAATATTGCTGAAATATAACCCCAACAAACAAACAAAACAAACCTACATAACTTGAATAATCGATTGAAATATCTTCAAGTTATTGGACTACAAAAATAATTCAAAGTCTATTGTGCTATACATTTACATGTATGATTTTATGAAGAAATGCATGAGTAGAAACAGCAAAAAAAAAAAAAAAACAAATAAAAAAAAAAGAAAAAGATTTTAACAACTGGAATAACTATCTGAAATATGAACTGAAATAAGTCACCTGTAATTTACCTATCTGTTAATTAGTATTAATGTTTTAATAAGCATGCGCCTTTGTTGTGATGACCACTGACACCTATTCCTTGAACGCCAACAAAATTTTACAGGTAAATTGCCGGTAGATCAAAGGATGTTGGCATTCGAGGAATAAACCGTTTAGTGACAGTTCATGTTGACTAAACAGTGAATAGCAATTTTAGTATTTTGTACAGAAGTACACAAAATGCACTTATACTACACTACTTATTTAACATTTTTTTTCTAATTTGATATGCCCACCGAAGGCAATAATTAGATTTCCCCACCTACATGTACTCACCTTGTTACTTTTAAATCCACATTGCCTAGTTGATCGTGTTTTTCATTATAACTTAAATCTTTGAGATGCTATTTGAAATATTCATTTGTAACTTATCATTAAAGTTCCAAGAGATGTATTGTTTGTGTTTGAAAAATTGAAACGAAATCTGGATCAACAGGTTGAAATATTTCATAAGACCTGGAAACATATCATAGTAGCTTTCCTGTGTAATATTCCATAAGACCATGGTCTATAGTACTAACACGCAAGACATAGTGGTCTTATTCCTCTGAAGTATTCCACCATTGACGCCCCCTTCTTTTTTTTAATTTCAGAAATAGTTGGACAAATATTCATTACCATGCATTAGAAGGTAATTTGTATTATATTTCAGAAATAAAAACAATAGAATTTTTGTACCGGCTGAATTTTCCTTTTTGGTTTGAAGATCCGAGAGATCTTTGGCGTTTTTCTGCTAATTGAAAACCGACTGATACAAGATCTATCTAGAATAAAAGTAAAATTTTAAAATGTGCTCTGCCTATCGATGACTACTTTATATTCAACTAAAAAGTTAAAGAAATACTATCAAAACTCGTTTTTATATACAAATATACGACATTCTTATAGTTTTTTAGTCAAGGGTAAGTCAAGTACATTGGTATTTTTAACATCTTTTCTTACTTACAAATATGTCAAATGTACACAAACAAACATACTGTACAAGACTGAATACTTTAACTGTACACAAATGCAAACGAAAAACAAAATACCAATGTGATAAATATTGCAAATATCCGTATGCTGTACAAGTATTTCATGCTGTGACCACTCGTCAGGAGCATTAACATTTCCCATAAAGCAAACAAATAGGAAGGTCTAATTTCAAAAAAATATTTTTATAAAAGAAGAACACGAAACGGAATATCGATATAGGAAGCCACGTCCAGCATGTTCGATGTTACATACCCTCGGTAATATTTTGTCCATTTGTAGTCAAACAAATGGCCAAGTAATTTCTATGCGAATAAACCAATATTACACATATCTGTATGTGTGTATATGTTGGAAGTAGTAACCTCTTATCAGCGGCATTAGAACTGAATAAATAACATCTAAATATTACATGCATTCTGACAATACAAAGTTCCTTTCTGGAAGAACATAATCAAAACTTACATGCATAGCTTGTAAACGAGAAAAAATGCATAAAACTGAGTCTACATTAATTTCCAGCACAAAAAAAACAATGGTCCAGAACAAAAATTCGAACTGATTTGTACCTTTTCTTTGTAAAGCAATGTACAAAATAACAAATGTATTTAAGCCAGCAAGGCGAAGTCAAATGCGAAACAAAAACTGAATTTTTGTATTCATCGTCTTAGTCAAACGAGTATAACTCAGAAAAAAATCAACAGACCGCAACAAAATTCGAACATAGTTAGCAACTTGTCATTGTAAAGCAATGTACTAAATATCAAAGTGTAAAATAAATCAAGGCAATCAAGGTGAAAAAAACGCGGAAAACTGATGTGCATAACTGACGGACGGACGTAGTACAAACTTGGTCCCTTTTGACGTATGTCGCCGGTTGGAGACTAAATATAAATAAATTAGTAAAATACAAGAATAACTTAAAACATAAAATATCAAAATATGAGCAAAATAATCATGAAATAGTCTACCATGAGCAATATAAGGAATCAGAACTACTGTATTTTTGTTTACCGTGGCAGTGATTGATCGACAATTGAAATAATGAGTGAAAGATTCAGACGAGCTCGGCTCCCGCTAACAGCTAGTCAATGAGAGTGAAATAATTTGTTCAAACTTTTATGGAATACTTAATCCATCACAGCGTAATTTCAGCGAACCGGACTGACAACTGTGTGAGCAATAGTTATTGTTGGCGCTGAATTAAGCTGCAGTTATTTGTAAAATTAAATTATTCTTCAGTAATAAGCTGCCCTGAACACGAAATTAAAGTCTAAGTTTATGTCCCTGACTTACGAGAATCTATTGGCACTTTTTAGCAGCTATATTCAGCTTATTACCTCACCTTCTAACTGAACGGTGCATTTAAAAGAGTAAGGTGCGCAACATTATAATCATTATTTTGATGAAGCACTCAGAACTGTTCTTGAAAATTCTGCGATTAGGTTGTACAAAAGTGTCTTAAGCACAAAGTGCTCTCATAGATTTGAAACATTGAAAAAAATAATTCTCATTTACAATGTTTATAACTTTCTTTCCAAGAACAAATTTATTATATATTTAACCACTGTAATTGTTTGCAGGAATATTGGACACTTATAGTAATACTTCGCAATTATTTAAAAACTATTCGATCAATATTTATATATAGGATGTAATTGGAAAAAAGTTCAAGCTGAAAAACTAAAGCTTAATTAATGATTGCCAAGATTATGAAAATATTAAAACGTTTATATTGCTAATTTTATTCTAGAAATATTAAACATGTACTGATCAAATTCCGTAATTCTCTTACCCACTCTTTTGAAATTGTAAGGCTAATGACATGACGTTAAATTAAACATTCAATGTGTTTAAACGGGTTCATCGGCATAGAATTCTTTGAAGACTTCATCGTTTTTTTTGTATGTTTAAAACTCTTCTTCGTGTGGTCATGGTTGATATGTTTCACCCTTTTTCATTTTAAAATTTTCTAGAATACTTTCAGGATATCATATGTATGTATTTTTCTCACTTGCACTCCAAATTTTGCAGTTTTGTTTCCTTCTTTTTGTTTGATAAACCATTACAGCTGGTTAACACGTACGGCGGCGTACTGAGAATAAATGAACATTATTACGAACAGTAAAACAGTAAGATAATTTTCAAGCAGCATTTACTGAAATTGAGAGTGTTGATACTGATAATTGGAAAAAAAAGATTATTTTCTCAAACCATTTCAGCAAATATTTGGTCGTTCCCTCCGCGGGACTCGAACTCATACCGCTGTGACATCTATGGCAACACCACCTGCACGCACAAAGTCCAGCGCCCTAGACCACCCAGCCAGCAAGGCTATATAAAATATAGCTTTCGCTGGCCGGGTCATTCCTCCTCGTAGGATTATTCTAGGACTCTAACTTAGTACACGATGTATGGTAGTACGGGACAGCTCATCAAGGTGTTATAATGTAGGATAGAGGATTAAATTAAGAATACATGTCACAACTAATCAATATTATACAAATACGTCGAATCAAATTGATACAGAGAAGATAATGTAAGCATAGAACGGTCTGAAAAATTCCCAACGATTTTAGAACTGCAAGGCGGTGTTGTCATAGATGTCACAGCGGTATGATTTCGAGTCCCACGGAGGGAACGACAAAAAATTTGCTTTGCAAATTTGACAGTTCTAACATCTTTGGGAATTTTTACAAAAGTAAATGAGCAATTCGGACACCACTAAAACTGGGAGCATGAACAAGATGCATCGGTAGAGTAAGCGTTCTTTGCTTTTATAGAAACATCCGCCGGGTTGCTCATAAAAGTCATGTCCGGGGTAAACGAAAGATGAAATGAAAACTATGACACGTTGAACAATTCAGTTTTCATGGTGCAGATGGATAAACCGCAACGATTCACGAATTCATGGTGACGACCACAAAACTTCTGTAGCGATGACTTCAATCTTGTAGCAACATAACTCTGTTCCAGAAGCCTAATTGTAAGAAGTCTAGCGGGATACTGAAAATCATTGAATTGGCTTGGATAAAAAACAAATATAAAATAATCAATACCGAAACAAATAGAGCTGCTGATTCCCGTTGTAGGGACTTGGCTATAAATGTTTTGATGTTTACTTTACTATACTTCATACAAAGACAATACAATTATGTTATATAACTTCACACGAATCGTTTATACGTCTATATGGTCTCATTCTTGCAATTTATTGATACACGGATTTTTAATTGATTCTTTGAATAAACAAAGGAAATATCTCTATTCCATAGACGTTTTCTCTCTGTCGTTATCAATAGATGCACAGGAGTGTGCGATTTCTGGTTGGTTGATGACAAATTCTATTTGTAGACATTTCTTCAAGAAAATTGGACGCTCAATATCAATTCAATCACATTAGAAGAGTCATAAAAGTTTTTTCATTTCAAGTTGAAAAGATGAATGACTCTCTTAGTTAATTGCTTCATTGCCATTATCAAACCTGTCGTTACTTCTAACTTTATTATAGTATGATCTAGTGTTCGTAACTTTGTTAAACCATAAGAGAGCTCTGATAGTGGTAAAAGGAAAATGAAAATGTTCAGTTTCAATCAAGGTACAGGAATAAAATTTCACCACGCATGTTATCCATGAGTTGACTGGTCTTATGAAATTCAATCGGACATGGTTCAACACGTTTCATATAATTACTAATTAATATCTGACAAGGTAGAACAAACCTATTTTTAGGACTATTCAGTATAATGAATCATTTTTACTGAATCCCTCCCTAAGTTTTTGAAACTGATTGTGAATATTCATATCAACGCAGAAACGTAAATGAATCCATCCTGGACACTAACAACTTCCAAATGTAATGCATAATTACGTACCCATAAATGAATGTCGTTTTATATTTTGAACTGATTCGGTAATATGAATATTGAATAATAATAGGACAATCCTATTCATTATACAGATTTCCCCCATTATTCGATGCAATTTTTCAACATAAGTATTAAATTTTGTAATATTCGTGTCGTGACGTTTTGGTAGGAGAAAGTCCGAGAGTGAAATTAAAGTATTTTACAGTGTGAAATATCGAAAACCACTTCGATATATATAATAAGCTTCATTCACATTATAATTTACATAAGAACATTTGCTAGTAATCATCGGGCTAAGTATAAGGCAGTTAAAAAAGCATTGTTATCCTCATACAGACATGTTTTTTTTTTATATTTCTAAGCATTAAAAATCAACGATTTTTTGTCTTGAGAAATGTTGAGGTTTCAAAAAAGTTCTTTATTTTTTAGAGCAACTTTGTGTGTTTGAGGGGGAGGCTGGATTAAGTTCCACTTCCCGTGAAAATAGTCTTCCTGTGGTGGAGTAAAAATTCCTAGTTGACCTGTTTACCTTTCCTACTATGAATCATCTTAAGAAAGTATGTACTTCCACCTTTCAGCTGCTAGAATCACAAACAAATATGAATTTATATATTGATCTGGTCCTTTGATGATGGTACCCAGAACATACAAATGACAATATTGGTTATCATAACGAACTGTTAGGTCATCTATGTTATTCGGACAACGTCATTCTTGGATTGTTTCTGATCCATATTATCAATAACTTGTTTTTGTTTAGCCTAAGTTCTCAGGCCTACCCTAAGACAATGAAGTTCCTTTTCTGTACTGAAAACTGTCCTAAAAAAACTGCATAGTTCTGTCCACATACATGCAGTTACATTAAGTCATGAAGTCCCCTTTCCTAGCTTAACAAGTCAAAATGTACTTTGATAGTTAGAATCATGATATGTACTGAAAAAAATAAACATTAAAGAAATACAAAGCATATAAGTAAAGTATGATTTCAGTGTTGAATAATTAACATTATATAAACTTCTTTATTTCAAGTCGGATTTTCATGTTACTTTAATTAATTCAGGGACGGCTGGTTCGATGGGTAGTTCAAAGAAAGATCAAAACAATAACATTCGAAAATGAACACTATGCACTTTATAATCATTGCAACGATGCAATCATCTTTACTTGTCGAACTGTACCCGGGCTTTGTAAAACGAAACAAAACTAATACAAAGGCAAGGAACCTAGAATGTTCTTTGATGCTAGCAGTTATATATAATACAAAATATATCTTCGCGTTTGAATAACACCTACAACGTTTAGCCAGCTCAGTAAAGTTTTTTCTATGTCTTATTTTAGTTAAAGGTTTTCTTGTATTTGAATAACACCACTGTCATATTTTAGTGGGCGAATACCTCAGTATTGAATCTGTTGAATTTTGATCCAAACTTTTAAAGTAAAGAGTCGCAAACATATTTGCATACATTTCTTGTTAGATCTCATATTTAAAAGCAATTAAATGAATACACTATCTAAAGTTTTAAGCAGATTGTTATACTGTATGAAGGCTATATGGAGAAAATAAATCAAACGGTGAGTAGACACTTCAATATGTCTATAATATTTGCTCTTCTATAGAACTATCAATTTTATATTAGATAGCAGTCGGCATTGTTATCCATCTTCATTCGTTTCCATACAGAATACTAATTTCATCCAAATCTTACATGAACATCTAGTAGTCTAGCAATGATTATGTACAGAAAGCTAATGTAATCTCTGGCTGTGTTTCTGTGTCCATATCGATAATGTCATTGTCTCCGAGCTGGTAGGCAACGACAATGTTTTTAAATTAAATGAATGTAACACTGAAAACCAGCTTTGTAAAGGAAATGTTGAAATCATATGTTTATTCACATCTCGTATACAAATTATAAAAATAGTCTCAAAATCTAGTCGAAGTTATAATAAAACTACTGTATTTTCATTCAATGTCGATTTACTAATGAATTGTTTTTTTTTTTATTTTAGCGAAGGATTTATTACGGGTTATTCAAAATGAGCAGCTCCATTTTTATTCATCAGTTATATTTCAAAAACTAAGTGTTTCCTGATAACTACAACCATTCAAATACAGTTTTTTTGTGTCCACATATGAAGTGTATAGGTATCTAATAATCCTCAATCTCGAGAATGAACTTTAACTTTTCAAGTAGAACAATTAGGTTACAACAAACATATTTTTAATATTGTAATGATAGAAAGTTAAGTTAGTTTAAAAAAAGATTACTACTGACATATTTAATTAATTTCTATATTTAAATTATTGAAAAGTGTGAACAACTTTCACAATAGACAATGAAAACGTTCGCCTATTGATTTAAACATGCTGATATAAGATAAGCAGTAATCACA
This sequence comes from Perna viridis, assembly GCA_037379345.1. Lineage (NCBI taxonomy): Eukaryota > Metazoa > Mollusca > Bivalvia > Mytilida > Mytilidae > Perna > Perna viridis. Next base: position 11,664,154 of record CM074511.1, read on the forward strand.
GAGAGTTGTGATACTTCTATGAATAATGAATAATGTTAATGACGCAAGCGACAAGGAAAATGTGATGAATTCCTGTAAACCGGTAACTTGTTTTTGCAGAATGAGTTACGAGATTATCCGTCTAGATTTCTTACTGATATTCTTTAAAGACTACTATATAACTCTACCTGATTACGTTTGCAATCTACATTTTTTAAAACTGCTTGGTACCATTACACTTGTAATAACATAGTCAAAAAGTATTTACTTTACATGAAAAACATTGAATGCCATTTCTGATGGTCTGTTGATGCTGTTTGACATGTCGCGGTGTCTCACAAAAGATGTATTGATACTGATTTTTTATGAGTAACTCGGCGGGTGTTTCTAGAAAAACAGAGGACGCTTACCCTACCGGTACACCTGGTCCATGCTCCCAGTTTTTAGTGGAGTATGAGTGCGCATTTGCTTTTGTTACTTTGCATGTATGATTTTAGTTACTTTATGTTCTTTCTTGAGTATGTCTGTTTTCCATGTCTGGTCTTTGTCCCTGAATTACATTATTTTGATTACCGCTATAGTCTTGGTTCCCTTGATTACTCTTTGCTTTTCTTGAAGCATGAATTAATAACTGATTGGTTGTCAGGCATCTAAGTGAAGTGACATGCCGACGTATGCTAAACAAATGTCTGCTCAGAGTATTGCACAAAAATGCACTGTTAATTTCTATTGAAGTACTTGTATTGTACTTTTGAAATAATTTAAGTTTTATCAATTTTTTTTAGTAAATCAATATTCAAGCTTGAAGCTGTACCATTACTGAGAGAAGATAATTTGTAAGAGTAAAAAACACGTTTTGAAAAAAGTTACATCATGAAAAAAGGGTCGTTTAATAAATTTTCTATTTAAAAGGGAAAATCTTCTTAAGAATTCTGTAAGTACGTCCTACTCCATGATCTCCATGTAGTAAGGGCTCCATTTCTAAATAATTACATCAACAAACGATCGATATATTTTCCATATTTCATTCCTATAGTGAGCTTACGTTAGTGCTAAATAGACTATTTGAAATCATTTAAACAGCTGTCATGAACATAGAAAGGGTGATTTGTCTCCATTGGAAATTGGAAAATGAGATGAAAAGTAAACATGATAGAATCAATCTCCTAGAATACGGCATCTACCAGCATGACAAATCAATAAACATCATAAAGAACTAATGATTATGACAATCTTGCTATAATGACGAATTTCATCTGCCAATTATTAATAATTAGGCTAGTAGTACAGTTTTTAGTCACAAGGAATAATTAAGGCCATTAGTTATCGATGGAAATTTCATTAGGCTTCTGTATTTTTGGCTCATTGCAGTATTTTATGGAGATGGATTAAGACACTATGTCTTGGACAAACATGATACCATCAGAAATTAAATAATGTTATTGGATTGTGTTTTCTGAATCTATTTCGTTTAAAATGATTTGTGTTATATTGTCAAACCTAGATCGTTTCGGGAAAAGACACACACAAATAAGCGAATCTTATATTTCTAATTATGAAAGAGAAATAACTTCAAATTTTGTTTATTTCTTCTTAATTTCAGAAGCATTTTTTTTTTAAATTCTAAGATAAAAAAAAAGAGAAACAAACGCATTAATAAGTAAATTAACACAAAAATAAAATATAAAACGAAATGAAGAAAATCAGAGATAATGTTTTCTTCTCGATTGATACGAGGGCACGTATTGGAATATTTTTACATATTTATCTACATATTTGTTTCCATATGTTTAAATACGTACGTTTCATTTCATCCTGTTTACATTTTATCAGTAAAAATGTTCGACAGGGCATTGCAATCCTTCCAAATTCCATTTTATAATGTATACCTAATTTTGTACTTAGCATGTGTGTTACCAGCATAATACTCTTTACCAAAATATTTTCTAAAATATAAAAAAACAAATTGAACCACTGTTTGCTCAGTATTTAAGTTGCGATAGGCACATTGTATTAAAATTACGATCTTTCTCAAACGTAACACTTACCTATCCCAGCTCCAACAACAACTCTTCCAGCAAGCAGCAGATACCGATCTCTCGCTATTCCCATGCACAGGGCTCCTATTGTAAAAATCACACTAGCTGACATAATAACCGGGCGCCGACCTGCTCGATCGTTTAAACATCCTCCAACTATTGCGAATACTGCTGCCGCTCCGACAGTAACACTCACGATCAGTTCCTGCCAAACTGAAGACAAAAGGAATTCATTCCTCAAAAGCATCATTGCTCCAGAAATAACACCTGTGTCGTATCCAAATAGAAATCCTCCAAGCGCTGAGAAAAAGGTAAGAACATAAACAAAAGCAGGTGTTTTCTTTCTTGTTTGTATATTATCAATTTTCAGATCAAGCTTCTCTTCGTCGGGGTCATCATACAATGACTGGGGACGTCGTCCACCGTTTAATTTCCTCATCTTGGAACCCTTTCGACTGTGTCCGCCAGGCTTGTTTTCAATTCATTCTGCTACAGCAACAAATGGTTAAAAATTGATCAACAGTTAAGGGAAATAACCCAATAAGCTTTTCCAATCTAGATATATCACAGAAACCTCGGCTTCTTTTCCTGATTGCGTATTGATTTTTTATTGACATGCGATTGCTGAGTTTACGTGCCTTATTATTGAAGTCAATCAATTAAAACAGGTGAACATAATTAATATCCTTTGATGTGTAAACACAAAATAATGATGATGCAGTTCCACAGACATGGTACAAAAGTGTGCGGACATAGAAAGATTCTTCAGCAGCTAATTAAAATGCAAAAAAAACCCGCTATCCTATATCGATGGTTATTTAATATTAACTTAGTTCAATATATAGTAAGAATAGATGCTTCGACAAGAATACAAAATACGTTTATTGGAAATTCAAATTGCTTTCTATTTGTTTTTATCAAGTGATAAATAATTGGCATTCTGCAGCATAGTTTTACTGTTGCATTTGTTCGTATCCCATTTACTCCACTTAATAATTAGCAAACATTGATTAATTCTAAATTTAAAAAAAAAAATCCTGAATATCCTTTTAAGAATGAGAAAATTAAACAATCCTTAAACGCTAATTCGATAAAAATTACAAGTTCGATAAGTGCAAGAATCATTCGCTTTCTTCGTATCATAAGAGTAATCAAGGGAACCAAGGTAATAGCGGTAATCAAAAGAATGTAATCCAGGGACAAAGACCAGACATGGAAAACATACATACACATCAAAGAACATTAAGTAACTAAAATTATACATACAAAGTAACAAAAGCAAATGAGCAACTCGGACTCCACTAAAAACTGGGGGCATGGACCAGGTGCACCGGTAGGGTAAGCGTCCTCTGTTTTTCAAGAAACACCCGCCGAGTTGCTCATAAAAAGTCAAGTCCGGGATAGACAAACGAGGAAAGGAAAACTATGACCCGTTGAATAAATCAGTTTTCATGGTGCTGATGGAGACACCATCACGATCCACGATGACGACCATAAAACTTCAGTAGTGATGACTTCAATCTTGTAGCAACATAACCCTGTTCCAGAAGCATATTTGTTAGAGTTCTAGCGCGATACAAAAAGTCTGCGTAGTTTCGGAAAGCTCTGGCATAATGTATGAGTTGTGATATGAACACTCCCTACGCAGGAGCCGAAGGGATGTCGCCACAGATGGAAGGAAAGTTGACAATTTTGAATGAAAAGTCATCACGTTTGTTGTAAAGTTTGGTCAATAGTTTTCCTTTACATCGATTTCTAAGTGTAGGTCAAGATATGAGACTGACTTCACAGTGTCTGTAGTATCCTTTATCTCAAGTTCTTTGGAGTAGATGCGATGTATCAAATCCCCGAAATTAGGATTGATTAAAGATAATACGTCATCTATATAGCGGAAACTGAGATTATAGGACCTAGCTAAACGATATCCTTTCTTTCGGATCAGATCAGCTATAAAGACAGCCTCATAAGAGTAAAGGAAGGAAAAGGTCAGCAAGTAAAGGAGCACAATTTGTTCCCATTGGAATACCGACCGTTTGTTGAAAAACACGTCCACTACACTGGACAAATATGTTGTCGATTAAAAATTCCAGCATTTTGTAAACATTTTCCTCTGTATATTTGGAAGATGATTTGGAATTATTTCTTACAAAGTATGAGGAATCTCTACCAAGAACATTGCTTCCAACAAATTTCGATGAAATTAGGTTTTAGATTAAAGATTTTACAATTTTCAGGGTTGATGTATAAATCAAATATCGAATTTTTTAAGGAACGCTATTCAATGAATGAGTGAAGCAAATATAAAAAATGTTTATTTTTTTAACAGAAATCAAAGAAATTTTTATAATTTTGGTTGCTTATATGTGATGCTACATAATCATGCTGCACAAAGCTGTAAACTATATTATTTAGTGTTTGTCCTCGAATACCATGTTATGACGCAAGAATTTGTTGAACTGGTGATATTATATCAGATTGAGCTTTGAAATATTGATGCGATATCTAAATACAGAGTTTCGTATTATATCGAATTTTAAAACAATCAATGATTCTTCCAACATAATGATGAAACGTATTCTAAAAGTGCCATTAAGTTTCAAACAAGTGTATATATTTTCAGACGTCTGAAACGGTTCTTACATCGGAAGCTTTGCCATTTCATTTTAACACTTGGTTCAATGAAACTCTAGAAAATGAGAGCTAATATTTCATTTAATTGGTCAAAAGTTGTTTGTTTTTAACAAATAAAACAGATATTTCAAATTGATTGTCACCCGGTGGAACTGAATGCAAACATGCAGTTGAACAACCAGTCGTGTCTACAAGACTTAAGCCAAATTTGGAAATAAATAATTTACTCATAGTTAACAGCTATTTAATACTATTTTTTGAAAAAGCTTAAAATAAGATCCAGTTGCCAATCAACAAAATTTCGAAAATGCAAGTTTTTATGATGCGGTCATAGCTTATGACTAGTTTGACATTTTTGAAAAAAACCTAGACCAGTATTTTATTAAATGTGTTCTCTGAAGTCATGCAACATAGATTTGTTTTGTATGTTTGAAAATTTACGTTGGTCTTTTCAAGATGTATATTTGTAAAGAAATCGAAGTTAAGTTTTTTTAGAAAAAAAAATCAGGATGGTTATAGGAACAACACGAACCAATGGTGAATGTCATAAGTATTGGAAACTCGTACCGCCTTAATGGAAACTAATGTTCTACGTTAGAAGAAAGTAATATTAAGTAATGTTAAGTTAAAAACAAAATTTCGCGAGGCCAATATGTGCTTTATATGACAGGAATGTTGTGTATTACTATGACGGGTAGCAAGAAATGTTAACAGAAAACTGTTCTATGTCGGGAAGAGAATTAAATATTAAATGAACTTTGACGTCGCATGGAACGTTATGCACAAAAAAAGTGTAAACAGTAAAAATATCACGATGAAAGTTACCACTTGCGTAGCTATGGTATTATCTCTCTTCTTATACTGATCTGATCAGAAATAAACAATATCGTTTGGCTAGATCCTTCAATCTCAGTTTCCGCTATATAGATGACGTATTATTTTTAAACAATCCTAATTTTGGGGATTTGATACATCGCATCTACCCAAAAGAACTTGAGATAAAGGATACTACAGACACTGTGAAGTCAGCCTCATATCTTGACCTACACTTAGAAATCGATGGTAAAGGAAAACTATTGACCAAACTTTACGAAAACGTGATGACTTTTCATTCAGAATTGTCAACTTTCCTTTCATCTGTGGCAACATCCATTCGGTTGTTCATATCACAACTCATACATTATGCCAGAGCTTTCCGAAACTACGTAGACTTTTTGTATCGTGCTAGAACTCTAACAAATTGGCTTCTGGAACAGGGTTATGTTGCTACAAGATTGAAGTCATCACTACTGAAGTTTTGTGGTCGTCATCATGAACTCGTGGATCATGATGGTGTCTCCATCAGCACCATGAAAACTGATGTATTCAACGGGTCATAGTTTTCGTTTCCTCGTTTGTCCCCGGACTTGACTTTTTATGAGCAACTCGGCGGGTGTTTCTAGAAAAGCAGAGGACGCTTACCCTACCGGTGCACCTGGTAGTTGCTCCCAGTTTTTAGTGGAGTCCGAGTTGCTCATTTACTTTTGTTGGTTGGTGTGTGTAATTTTAGTTGCTTTATGTTCTTTGTTGTGTGTGTCTGTTTTCCATGTCTGGTCTTTAACCCTGGATTGCATTCTTTTGATTACCGCTATGGCCTTGGTTCCCTTGATTACTCTTTTATGATATTGTATGATACATTAGCAGAAAGTGTTCAGAAGATAGTCTAGATGTTTAGATTATATAGAGAAAGTGATGCATGATCAATTTGTTGAATGCAAAGTGAAATGAATAGACCATTGAAATGAGGTTGCAATACTATACAAGGATAATTATATATGTACCATATTTTGAACGAAGTAAACCGCAATCGCAACAAAGACTGAGGAATACATGACTGAATTGAATCAGAAATACAAAAAACAAAAACAAAAGACAAAAAACAAAAACAAAAAAAAACTAGCAACTCGAATGTATGTCAGTGAAAGTGCCTGTATAATTTTCAACGCTTTTTAAAATATAGTTCTTCGATTTTTTATTCCAATTTACTTTTATGATTGAGTTATCCTTCTTCGAGTATAGGAAACAAAACTGTTTTCTGCGTTTTGCAGCCTGGAAATGAATTTTTTTTATATATCATTAATATCATGTTTCATTTTATTCGGGCAGTAATACAACACTTTACAAAAACATCATTTTGTTCTTTGCAAAAACATTTTAGGGTCTTATCGACACTGGTGAGCTCAATACTTACGATGGAACTGATAAAACCTAAAGACATATTCGAGAGAATAAAAGCCTTTTGAGGATATTTCAGCCGACAGTACTGTTTAAGTACCATACCTGCAAGTGGAAGCTGTTTGACAAATCAAAAGTATTGATTATCATTTGTGAGTCTTGTCGATGTATAATCCTTATCAGTACCAAATACATTAGAGTAATTAATTTTAAGCTGTGGCAAACATCAAATGACTTAAGTTTCTTACCTATCGAAAGACATTCATTTCTTCTCTTCGTAACCGCTTCAGAAAGGCATATCGAAATTATCATGCGTAATCCATGGCATATGTCGTTTGACAATCGGATCACGTCGCGTAAAATCATTCAATTTTCCCGACTTTGCAAGATTCTTACATTTCCTAAGCTGGCTGCAGCGTCTACAGTGAATTTCGAACGTCAGACGCTGTTCGGAGCTTGTCGAATAAGTGGTTTTACTTGCATATGTAGTTGCTCTTGATTTCGAGTAAGTGGTTAACTGACAAAAGTGGTTAATCATGATTTCGAATAAGTGGTTAACTAATATTAACGCAGTGGCTCTTGAGACCTGTGCAGGTCCGGGTATCAAAAGAATAGGCCTGCAGCAGTGCTAAGCTTGTCGTAAAAGGCGACTAAATAGTGCTCAGAACCTTAGCCGGGGGTAGGGCGCTCGGCCCACAGAGCAACTGGGATGTGTGCCCCAGGTGGTGGAATGGGGTACCCCTGGTCTGCTACATGCTGGGGTTGTCAGGCTATAATACGGAAAACCTGACCACAAAACATAGTGGTGCACCGTGTTGGGAAAGATGCTACGTTCCTTGCACGTTAAAAAACCCTACTGTGGTATTCTTCCGGAGTAGGAACGAAAGGGCTCCGCCACAGGAGGCTAAATTGCCCGACCCTACCCACATCTCCCTATTTCCAGTGGCAATCAAAATTTGTCGACCCTATTGTCCTTGTGTCCCATCCCATTTTTCATTTCATCATCCTTTCATGTTCATTTTTTCATCCACTTCATGTTCATCGTCTAAATATAGCTGAAATATTGCTGCTCGGGCGTTAAACCACAACAAACAAACAAACAAACAATGGCTCTTGATTTGACTATTAAAATTATTTTCAAATATTACATGTTCTAAATATAAAGAAAACTGATATAACAGCCAATAACAAACAGGAATAGGAAAACATTTCCATGGAAACTAGATGCGTGTCTTCATTAATTTTCCTAAGTAGCAAATGCTATGTTAACATTCCCTTTCTTGGTTTGGCTTGACCAAAGTATTCCAATGGATGTAAAGACACATAAAAGTAAAGTAGCATTTTATGTTCAGTTACCATTTATACATGACCATAAATTAACGGTTTGCAGAGAATTACTGTGACTTTTTATGACACATATGCTATGTCTCACCAATTACCTACAATAATGTAGTGGTTGCTTTCCATCGGAAGCACTGATATTAAATATGATCGAAATTAGTAAGTTAGCCGATTTTCTGTACAGACGAGATGAGTAAAGACGAATGAATTATTAAAACGGATTATTGACATCACTTTTCAAGACCAATCTGGTTAGTTAACAAAATTTAAATAGATATGGACCCAACCTTGCCTTAATATCTTATCGAACCCCATCACATAAAATAACACGATCGTCGAGATCGCATGTTCTTTGTACGTTAACGTGATCATTCTCAGTTTTGTCCTCTCTAAATGTAGCAGTTATACTTAAAAAAAACAAGCAAATTATTTCATTTTGTTTGATGTACAAAATACTTTTTGTTTTGTTTTGTGGTTTTGAATTATACCAGAGTATCTATTTTGCAGTAAAACAAAATTGCAAACCCATAAAACCCATTCTGTGTTTTGCATAAGGTAAAAAGAGCAAACAAGGGAACCAAGGTCCCAGCGGAAATCAAAAGAATGCAATCCAGGGACAAAGACGAGTAACTTGATCTGAATCTATGGTTAAGTGAGGTAATACTCTGTGTTTTTCTTGATGTTTTAAGATATGTCTACAGCTAGGTGATATAGAAAGAGTAATCAAAGGGAACCAAAGCTATAGCGGTAATCAAAAGAATGTAATCCAGGGACAAAGACCAGGCACTGAAAACAGACACACATTAAATAAAATAATACATACAAAGTAAACAAAGCAAATGAACAACTCCCATTCCACAAAACAAACTGGGAGCATGGACCAGGTGCACCGACAGGAGAAGCGTCCTCTGCTTTTCTAGAAACACCCGCCGAGTTGCTCATAAAAAGTCAAGTCCGGGGTAGACAAACGAGGAAAGGAAAACTATGACCCGTTGAATAAATCAGTTTTCATGGTGCAGATGGATACACCATAACGATCCACGAGTTCATGATGACGACCATAAAACTTCAGTAGTGATGACTTCAATCTTGTAGCAACATAACGCTGTTCCCGAAAAAACTACTTTGGCTTCCTCTACTGGTTTGGTTCGGATTGTACACATTTAGATCTCAATCTTCCTATGTATTTGCTTTTAACTACGCTGATGAGACGTTACTCATTGAAACACATGTACAGAAACCGAAATTTGCAATATTTATCTATGATACGTTATTTTTCCATTTAAAAAAAATCTAAAACATTAGAAGGGTCACCATGAATGTATTCATCAATATCTTTATAGATCAAAGATTGTATAACTGGCTGTAGGAAAGGAACAACCACATGTAGGTAAACTTCAACCTATGCCATCACAAAACTGAAAATGACTGATTGATTGTTTTGTAATGCCGTTTCGACGACTAGGGCCATATCACCGCAAGAGCAGTTAACAATCTGGAAACATTTAAAATGAGATAGAAGGCTCTTAATAAAAGAATGGAATTAAAACAAAGTGCCATTAACATATATTGTTTGTTTGTTTGTTTGGGTTTAACGTCCGAGCAGCAATATTTCAGCTATATTCAGACGATGAACATGAAATTGACGATAACATGAACATGAAATGATGAAGAAATGATAAAGGGATGGGACAAAAGGACAATGGGGTCGACAAATTTTGATTGCCACTGGAAATAGGGAGAGGTGGGTAGGGTCGGGCAATTTAGCCTCCTGTGGGGAGTAGGGTTCTTTAACGTGCGAGGAACGTGGCATCTTTCCCAACACGGTGCACCACTATGGTTTGCGGTCAGGTTTTCCGTATTATAGCCTGACAACCCCAGCATGCAACACGCCAGGGGTACCCCTTTCCACCACCTAGGGCACACATCCCAGTTGCTCTGTGGGCAGAGCGCCCTAGCCCCCGGTTAAGGTTCTGAACACTATTTAGTCGCCTTTTACGACAAGCTTAGCGCTGCTGCAGGCCTATTCTTTTAACACCCGGACCTGCACGGGGCGCTATTAGCATATAAAAAAGTACGTTAAAATTTAAATTTAAGACATAAAAAACAGACATTACTCAGATAAAAATTGTTAAAATATTGAAAAATCAAAAAGGCATCAAAAATTAGATTTTATTAAATAAACCGATGTCTTGCAAGAAATCAATCATGTTTTGATGGAACGGTCTTGAACAAATCAAACATATTGTTCTTAGCGATTGCCGGATTCAGATTTATAAACACCTAGATTGGGTTTTATAGAATGGAGCTTGTTGTGTTCAAGACTGTCCAATCGGTCCTGTCACATCTTCAAAAACATATTTCCTCATACAAGATTTAAAATCAATGTATGGTACACTTACGTCCTCTATTATTTCATTAAATGTCTTCTAGGCAACCGTGTCTACAACTGAATTTCCTTGAATACCCACATGACAAGATACCAAGAGGAAAACAATTTTTATGTCAAATATCTTAAGTCGATGAATAAAGTAAAGTATTTGTAATATAAGGGTGTGTTTTTTTTCAGTTTGTGACTCTTAAAAAGATTGCTCAAAGAGTCAGAACAAATTATAAACTGTGAGAGATAAGAATAAGTATTCAATTCAAGGGCTGACAGAATAACTCGAGCTTCAGTTGTAAAGATAGAAGCGTTTGATGACAACCATTCAGTTGCAATTCTGTCACCATGGACAGCAGCACACACAAGGCTATTGCCATCTTTTGAGCCATCAGTATACAAAGTTGGAAAACCTGGATTGATTAATTGATTGATTGTTGGGTGTAACCCCGAGCAGCAATATTTCAGCTCTATTCAGGCGATGAACAAGAAAGATGATAAAATGAACATGAAATGATGATGATGAAACGAAAAAAGTGACGGGACACAAGGACAATAGGGTCAACAAATTTTGATTGCCACAAGATAAAAGGGAGGGATGGGTGAGATCGGGCAATTTAGCCTACTGTGGCGGAGCGCAAAGGTTCCTACTCCTATCGAATACCACAGCAGGTTCTTTAATGTGCGAGGAACGTGGCATCTTTCCCAACACGGTGCACCACTATGGTTTTCGGTCAGGTTTTCCGTATTATAGCCTGACAACCCCAGCATGTAACACGCCAGGGGTACCCCATTCCACCACCTGGGGCACACATCCCAGTTGCTCTTTGTGTAGAGCGCCTCGCCCCCGGCTAGGTTTCTGAGCACTATTTAGTCGCCTTTTACCACAAGCTTAGCGCTGCTACAGGCCTATTCTTTTGACACTCGGACCTGCACGGGGTCCTACACTTAGAAATCGATGGTAAAGGAAAACTATTGACCAAACTTTACGACAAATGTTTTGACTTTTCATTCAGAATTGTCAACTTTCCTTTCATCTATGGCAACATCCCTTCAGCACCTGCGTATGGAGTGTTCATATCACAACTCATACGTTATGCCAAATAGGCTTCTGGAACAGGGTTATGTTGCTACAAGATTGAAGTCATCACTACAGAAGTTTTATGGTCGTTATCATGAACTCGTGGATCCTTATGATGTATCCATCTGCACCATGAAAACTGATTTATTCAAAGGGTCAGTTTTCCTTTCCTCGTTTGTCTATCCCAGACTTGACTTTTCATGAGCAACTCCGCGGGTGTTTCTAGAAAAGCAGAGAACGCTTACCCTACCGGTGCACCTGGTCCATGCACCCAGTTTTTAGTGGAGTCCGAGTTGTTCATTTGCTTTTGTTACTTTGTATGTATGATTTTGGTTGCTTTGTATTCTTTGTTGTGTATGTCTCTTTGTCCCTGGATTGCATTCTTTTGATTACCGCTGAGGCCATGGTTCCCTTTATTACTCTTTCAATATGAACTGTTTACATGCGAGTTTGTATACGCTTTCCAAAAGGGGAAGTTTTGCTTTTGTGTTTTTGATAAATATCGACAAAAACAGGGTTAATGACACAGTCATAAGCAGGGTTGTCAGGGTAGGCCATAAGTTAAATTGCATATTGAAGACCAAATTTCAAACGTCTGTATCCATGAGAAGATTCATTTACCTCGAAATAAAGGCTCTCAATAGGAGAGGTTTTGAAAGCACCAAGGGAAAGACGCATACCCTGATGATGAACAGCGTCCAAAATCTTTATATAAGAGTTTTTGGCTGAACCATATACAATAGATCCGTAGTCAAGTTTATACCTAAATAGAGATCTATACAAGTTTAACAATATTTTGATATCAGCACCCAGTCGGTGCTAGACACCATTTTTAGAATATCTAGTGCCTTAAGACATCTAGAATTAAGTAATTTGATAGAAAACAAAGTTTACCGTCAAAGAGTAAACCAAACAAAAAATGTTTCTTTAACTATTTTGATTTTATTACCATAAAGAAAAAGATCTGGGTCCGAATGCAGCGTTTGCATTCGACAAAAGTGCATACCAACAATGTAGAAAACTTTAACCCTTTCCCTAATGCCCATTTCTCAATTCTTTTAAGGCAAAGTTGTAACTGCCATTTAATATTACTCATACTTTGTCCCTTGTAGCAGATCAGAAAGTCGTCAACATACAGGCAACCGTCAACATTGTCTTCCAAAACTTGGTCTAAGCAATTAGTTTTAATGTTGAAGAGAGTGAGGTAGAGAATACTTCCCTTAGGGAATCCCATCTCCTGCTCCTTCTCGGAAAATTTGAATTTACCCTAACATTAAAATGACGATCTCACGAAAAATTAGATAAGAAGAGAGTAAGTCTCTCTTTCAACCCTATATCAAATATATCTTTTTAAAATGCCATATTTCCACGTGGTGGCCGGTTCGGGTGTCAAAAGAATAGGCCTGCAGCAGCGCTAAGCTTGTCGTAAAAGGCGACTAAATAGTGCTCAGAACCATAGCCTGCCCATAGAGCAACTGGGTTGTGTGCCCCAGGTGGTGGAATGGGGTACCCCTGGCGTGTTACATGCTGGGTTTGTCAGGCTATAAGACGGAAAACCTGACCGCAAACCATAGTGGTGCACCATGTTGGAAAAAATGCCACATTCCTCGCATTTTAAACCCTGCTGTGGTATTCGATAGGAGTAGGAACCTTTGCGCTCCGCTAGAGGAGGCTAAATTGCCCGACCCTACCTATCCCTCCCTATTTCCTGTGGCAATCAAAAGTTGTCGTCCCTATTATCCGTGCGTACCATCCCTTTGTCATTTCTTCATCATTTCATGTTCATTTTATCACCCAATTCATGTCCATCGCCTGAATATAGCTGAAATATTGCTGCTCGGGCGTTAAACCCCGACAATCAATCAATCAATCAATCCACGTGATGTCGTATGCTTTTTCTAAATCGAAAAAAAAAAGACACAATGTGTTCATTTTTAGCAAATGCATGTCTGAAACTTAAGTCGGCAGTAACCACTTTAGATGAACTGGTGACTACTTACTTTTATAGGCACGAGCTTTTTACCGTTTATGAAACCAGCTGTAAAGACATTCTATTACTTGTTTTATACCTAGCATTCATTTGGTTATGCTCCAAAAATACTTTTATGAAACTAGACTAATGACAGCCGAATACGAAGGCGATGGATAAACGGGATGCCGAAATTATTCATATATTTTGTCAGTTCATTTGACTCTGTATATGTACTTCAAGAAGTTGAATTAAATACAAAATATCTCATTTCTGTCGTGTTACCTCATTTTAGTTGGTTGTGCATTATCTGTATATCGGCCTGTTTTTTTTTCTCATTTTACATGTATTTTCTAATTAATATGTTCATGCAAGGTCGTGTTTTCTTAATAATAAGAATGACAATGAGTAAATTAAAAGATAAATATCCGTTCCCAACCAGTTACTCGCGCGGCAGTTATATACGCATATACACGACAAAAAGGTTCTCCGACTTTTAACTTGGAAAGCATGGATATTGTAAATAGTCCCGACAGGAACATGAGGGCAATTTAAACAACGTAAAACAATGTTAAGCTGGATATTTCATCGACCAAAAAGGCCAGTCGAAAAGTTATTAAAGTGAAAACAATATTTGTCATTTCTGATAACATGAATCGGAGTCAAGAAAATAGAAGTTGAAAGTTGATAACTAACATGTAATAAAGATAAAACGCAAGGGCTTCCATAGTTAAGTCTGGCACCAAGATATGATGCAATAAGTACTGGAAATCTTCAGAGAATGCTCACAGCTGACAGTAACAGGTATCATTTTCGAGATTTTTCTAGCATGGTTAATTGTTACTATTATGATGTAGCAAACGCATTAAAGAAGCTACATCTCAGTAAAATTGTAAAAATATCCACGGTAACCGAACGATGACAATTCTTCTGTATCAAACTAAAAATTGTTATAACGCAACATTAATAGCCAACATCTTTCTTACTGTGGAGAAGTGCATGAAATCTGCGGTTGTTGTTGTTTTTTTTTAGTTTTATTATACCTTAGCAATCCCCTTTAATGTTAGGTAAAAATAGTGGAACAACAAACAAATATGCAATAACGTTAAGTCAAAACATCCCTCTTAAATGTACGGTCAAAAATGAAATGAAAAAACTAACAAATAAGGGTAACAACAAAATTACCGAACACTAATCCGATTTATAATCAAGTCCAAATTAGACCTAACAAAGTAGATATTTCACCACTGGTACCGCATTGATACTGACTTTTAAAAAATGGTGGGTTAAATCTAGGTTTTACAGCCAAATCTCCCAAGCTATAGTGTCATAATCGGTAGACAAATTCACAAAAAAAAAGAAAAAAAATTAATAATAAAACAAATAACAATCATACTCATAGTTTTAGATGAAATGGGTATTATTCAACCAAGGACTGATACCTTAAAAGGATTCGGTAAGATACCTTTTGAGATACCATTTCCTCTTACCTCTGATTTAGAAGTCTGTTAAACAGATGTTTACGGCGTTCAAGGAAATTACAGTAGTTAATAGTTATTGGCCCTAGCGTAGCGAATCAGTTGTGAAATATGAACACCATGTGCAGGAGATGAAGGTACATTGCTGCACAGGAAATGAAAATTTATAATTTTAATGTTTTTAGTGGAGACCGAATTGCTCATTTACTTCCGTTACTTTGTACGTATCATTTTGGTTAGTTTATGTTCTTTGATGTGTTTGTCTTTTTTATTTGTCTTTGTCCATGGATTTCATTCATTTGATTTCCGCTAGAATACTGGTTGCCTTCATTACACTTTAAAACTAAAGTCATAAATCTATATGTATCACAACTCTTACTGAGATGACAACTGTTGTCTACTTTGCGATATAAGCCCAAAAAGATGCTGAACAAGCTGTTTCTGTAGCCTCCTTTATTTCCTGCTCTGATGGATATATTGAAGGTAACCATTTACTAAAAGACGGGATGTTAATGGACAATACATCATCAATATAACTGTATGTGAAATTAAAGGATTTAGCATCTTTTATATTTTTATTCTTTACGAGATTCTGGGGAAATTCAGTCTCGAATGAAAGCAATGAGAGGAGCACAATTAGTACCCTTTGGGATACTTACTTGTTACTCAAAAAAGCTCCTCCAAATGTGACAAATATGTTATCGATGAGGAAATCAAGGATGGTACAAACCTGCTTTTCTGTAGAATACTTTTTTTCTCTTTTTTTTTTCTTTCTGACATGTAAATCTTTAGAATTTTTAAGTATTCACAACTAGAATTGCAAATAGCTGTCCATATTTCACACTAGAATATTGGTTCCCTTGATTACTCTTTCACAGAGGATAATATATTTGTAAGAATAATTGACATCTCCTTCTTGGAGCAATATGAAGATCAAGCTGTATACTTTTCTTTGTATGGATTCCTGTTAAGTGTAGGAATTCAATACAAGTAAGACAAGTCCTCACACTTGGGTTGATTAGGATTTCATCTTTGTCAAAAGTTGTACGTCTTCATGCGGCATTGTTTAAATAATAAGAATTTGTGGTTGGATCCAAAGTAATGCATTGGAGTTTTCAAGCGTAATCTATCACAAGCAAGCCATTACAAGTTCTAACGTCTTAAATCACAGTAGTTTACGTAAAACCAAACTTAACATTACTAGTTCGCGATATTTCCTACATTCTGGGGGCCAAGAAAAGTAAAATGATAACATATTGAAAATTGAAAAAAAGTTAAAGCTGCTGAAAATCGAAGTGATTATTAAATGTTAAAGACTTCCGATGTGAAGTTAAAAAAAATAATGTTTCTGCTTCATTATGAAAAGAGGGTTATTGACAGCCTATATAATGTCACTGCCACGATCCACTAGGTAGATTTAACCACTTTCGAATGTTTTCGGTTGCTTTTGTGCTAGTTACACGATTCGGTCGTCATTCTTCATCATCATTGGTATCATTGGCTGTACTTCTCATTTTGAGCGAATACAGTTTTGCGATCGGTTTCGATGTTCTTCATTTTTATTTTGGCTGCTCTCACAGCGCTAAGCTTGTCTTAAAAGGCGACTAAATAGTGCTCAGGAACCTAGCCGGGCTAGGCGCTCTGCGCACAGAGCAACTGGGTTGTATGTCCCAGGTGTTGGAATGGGATACGCCTGGCGTGTTACATACTGGGGTTGTCTGGCTTTAATACGGCAAACCTGACCGCAAACCATAGTGGTGCACCGTGTTGGGAAAGAAGCCACGTTCCTCGCACGTTAAAGAATCCTTCTGTGGTATTCGACAGGAGTAGGAACCTTTGCTAAATTGTCCGACCTTAACCATCCCTCCTTTTTTCTAGTGGCAATCAAAATTAGTCGACCGTATTATCCATGTGTCCCATCCCTCTTTTCATTTCATCATCATTTCATGTTCATTTTATCATCCATTTCATGTTCATCCCCTGAATGTAGCTAAAATATTGCTGCTCGGGCATTAAACCCCTACAATCAATCAACAATCAATCTTTCACGGGGGCAAATCTCGTTTTTGCTATTATTAAAGCAGTGTTATGATCGTTTTGAAGACAAGTTACTGCGCCGTAAGAATCATACTTGAGTCAATGAATACATGTAAGGATCTTGAGCTTTTGTTGTAAACAGAATACTGTCTTGGAAAAGTCATTTCAGTTGCGTCCTCTATGTCTTTAGCTAGTGAACATGAAAGTGGTGATAAAATGAACATGGAATGATGATGATGATATGAAAAAAGGGATGATACACAAGGACAATAGGGTCGACGACATTTGATTGCCACTAGATAAAAGGAAGGAATGGGTAGGGTCAGGCAATTTAGCCTCCTGTGGCGAAGCGCAAAGCTTTCTACTATCGAAAACCACAGAAGGGGTCTTCAAAGTGCAAGGAATGTGGCATCTTTCCCAACACGGTGCACCACTATGGTTTGCGGTCAGGTTTTCCGTATTATAGCCTGACAACCCCAGAATGTAACATGCCAGGGGTACCCCATTCCATCGCCTTTGGGCACACATCCCAGTTCCTCTGTGGGCGGCAGAGCGCCCTAGCCGCAGGCTAAGGTTCTGAGCATTATTTAATCGCCTTTTACGACCAGCTTAGCGCTGCTGCAGGCCTATTCTTTTAACACCCGAACCTGCACGGGGATTATAATAAATGAAATGGCTATCCAGGAGGATTTACAAATAGTAAATACAAAAATGGATACTAAATTGATAGGGTTGAATGATAGCGGTGTTGATACTAGAAACATGAATGTGCGTTCAACAGGAACACAGGATAGCGAGCTCGCAAATCATGTCTTACAGTATGTTTTTAATGAGTTAACTGGATTTAGGTGGTCGTTTGCTAATTTCCCTAATACTCAAGCACCCCTGCAGACATTTTCTGAACTTTTTTGGAATTGTGCAGATTCAAAAAGCTGAAATGGTAAGCGTTTTGCAGTTCCTCAAATATACAAGTGCAATGGTGTCATTGCCCACTGACTCTAGACAAATTGAGGATATGACTGAAATCTTTTTCCGAGATGTACAGTTTCTTTAAGGCATGGGGAAACAGAAAATGCAGAAACAGATAATAAATGTCAGATGACAATGGAAACAAGGGAGATTTAGACTTTACATATCATGGATTCATGTCTCTTGTAGAAGTTGCTGTTACAAATTTGAAAACGAAATAGTTCCAAGTCGTATCAATAGTGACATTATTGAAAACATCATTTGTCAGCAGAGATCACTTTATCACGGAGAAAATACCAACCCAAATTATGAGTATAGAACAGGTATTAACAGTATTTTAATAGGACAGACATCCACATCTAAAAAGTTCAATACAGGTGGAAGTGCAGCCAAACCATTTGCATTTTCTCTTCTACCAAAAAGACAAAGACAGAAATGACATTACAGAAAAGTTGTTTTGAACATACTATCTATATGAAATGTCTGATGTCTGACATCTCATGTTGAAAGGTTTGGTGTTTTATCGTAGGGAATCTCAAACTTAGCTTGTTTTCAGAAACTGCTGGTGTTCATAAAAGGGGTATCTTCTTATTGCATGTACCAATAATTTTGTTCTGTACAATAATTGTGGTTTGGGTACTGCTTGTAACTTGTTGGATATGGTGAATTTTCGCGTGATCTTTATAATTTGTCTATTACTTCTTTTGTTTTCACTCTTGTCCGTAATTGGGTGGGGGGTCCAACTGAACATGTGTTACCCCTTCACATGTCTCATGTGCCTGTCCCAAGTCAAGAACTATAGTCATAATTTTTTTCTAAAACTAAGGAGTTATCTTCCTCGTGTGAAGCCCTGTCCTTAGATGTTCTTTGGCTCTTTTTTTGGTAATTTTAGCTATGCGTATTCATACTTTTTGATTATTATTAGATTTCCCTACCTATGGTGAACAATTTTCCAAAATGGTCATACAGTACATTACTTATAGTATCAATATTGTATTTTTTTGTCATTGTGTTGTGTCAAATATTTTGTTTAATACATAGATTTCTGTCTCACTGAAACTTACCAGCATTTTTTGATATACTCTTTATTAGTAAGAGGGTGAACTTGTTTGTATTTAAAACTGCTCGTCTCGGCCAAGGGCACTTATCAGGCGGCTTTGATATAAAGATTTTCATAAAGGCTACCACTACAGTTATTTTTCTTCACATTTTAAAATTTTTTATCGTATTTTTTTGAATTTTGTAAGAATAATGTTGCAAAACTACAAAAAAGTATCATTATATACGTGTACAATTTCATATAGTAGACTTGAATGATTTGGTTTCTAAGAGATGGAGAATGAGGGCTGGATCTTGTTCATTTGTTAGATTACTGTTTTCGTCTTTTTTGGAAGCCAGAAAAATTTTCGTTCCAATACGGTTTTTACAGAAAAATTTGGTGAACAAATTAGTATTTTTCAGAGGCAAAATATTAAGACAGATTCTTGGGTCAAAAGCAAAAACTGCTTTCTAATTTCTATAAAAAAAATTAAGACTCCTTATTCCCACGAAGTCAAATGGTCCAAGTCTATTTTACACTTAAATTGTTTATTTCAAACAACGACTGTCATTTATGTTAAGACATTGCCTGTCATACCAAACATCACAAAGGTCATAAGGTAACCAGTCATCATCTTCCATATAAACTTTATTACATGGGCATGATGTCAGGTCTTTCGTTTTGTCTGTTTGTTTTTTTTTCTGAGATTTGCTTCTGAGATGTGCTTGTGTATATAGACTTCTGTGTTCTTCTCTTTGATTTTTGTTTACAAGTAACAGATTGACATGCCCAAGAATTTGATGGAGTTGGATTGTCAGAAACCTTCTCAGAGGTGGAAAAAATGGTACTAGATTCTGATAAATACTCTGGATGACAGATATCCCCTGCACATAGTTTTTCCTTCAACACTTCATTTGTACAGTGGGAAAATACATGTATATTATATGCACGGCACAATTTAACCAAATCATTTTTCACAAAGCTGTGAAAGCATGCTTTGCCACTGTCAAATACAAGGGATTTAAGTTTGAAGTGCGAACTTGTTTTTTGTCACACTTGTCAGCATATATTGTTTTCATAGAAAGTATGCCAATATTTGGCCCTTTTTGTTTCACATTCACCCTTTTCGCAGTCGTCTGTTTTCTTTTTCCCAAAGTCCCTTTAACAACTGCTTTCTAAATAAATTGTCTGTAATTTTGCGAAACCTTTCAACATCTATGAAGTGCTCATTCAGACATTCATTGGCATCATCTGTGGATATTGGAAAAATGGCTTCAGAAACTTCTAAGTTGGAGAAAAGTTTTCTCCAGTTTTTAAACAGAGTTTGACCTTTCAAAAGTGTGCTGTGAGTTTATTTTTTGGTTTGCGGTCAGGTTTTCCCTATTATAGCCTGACAACCCCAGCATGACATGCCAGGGGTACCCTATTCCACCACCTGGCGCACACAACCAAGCTGCTCTGTGGGTAGAGCGCCTAGCCCTCGGCTAGGTTTCTGAGCACTATTTAGTCGTCTTTTATGACAAGCTTAGCGCTGCTGCAGGCCTATTCTTTTTATACCCGGACCTGCACGGGCCCAGCTATATTTAGGCGATGAACATGAAATGGATGATAAAATGAACATGAAATGATGAGGATGAATTGAGGAGGCATGGACCAGGTGCACCGTTAGGGTAAGTGTCCTCTGCTTTTGCAGAAACACCCGCCGAGTTGCTCATAAAAAGTCAAGTCCCAGGTATACGAAAGGAAAACTACGACACCATGAACAAATCAGTTTTCATGATGCAGATGGATACACCATAACGATCCACAAGTTCATGATGGCAACCATAAAACTTCTGTAGTGATGACTTCAATCTTGTAGCAACATAAACCTGTTCCAGAAACCTAACTGTAAGAGTCCTAGCACGATACAAAAAGTCTGCATAGTTACGGCAAGCTCTGGCATAACGTATGAGTTTTGATATGAATACTCCATACGCTGGTGCCGAAGCTGACTTATCATAAACATCATTTCATCAATTGAAAGTTTCTTTCTATCTTAGTTTTCAAGATATTGGCTCATAACCGCAAATAAAAACAATTATTCACCTTCCAAGCACAATATTTCTAACGAGGAGTCGTCTGACTGACCCAATACAGTCTTTTGTAGTCTTGTAATGATTGATTGTTGCGGTTTAACTTTTAAGCAATATTTCAGCAATATTCAGGCGATGAACATGAAATAGATGATAAAATGAACATGAAATGATGAAGCACAAAGTACCGGAAAGGTAAGCGTCCTCTGCTTTTCTAGAAACTTAAACGTTTTGAAAGAGATTAAGTGGTACAGTTTGCAGATCCAGCTATGTAGCGTTGTTCATATAGATTTTTGTGGAGTTTAGGAATACAGTACATAGACGGCATCTCACAGTCATCGTCTTTGGTAGAGAGACCAAAAGAGGACAGCACCGATTAATGGTCTTCCACTATCTCGTCTTTGTAGAGTGTGGTAGCAGTATAAATCTTATTACTGCTATTATTTTCTACGTCTACATCTGATAATAAACATTGGGTGTAATACATTTTGCAGACAAGACATTGTTGTATTGGGTTTTGTTTGCTGCTGCGAAAACATATTTGCGATGTATAGTAGACAATGTTTTAGTTACATCGGGGTCTTTGAAAACCGAAGTAGCATTGACATTCATTGACTGACTTCAAACTTTCATACGTTTCAAAATTAAAGACCTCAAAACATTTACCCATTCTAACAGAATCCATGTCTTCTTGGTCTTGTTTTGTCCATTGTCTTTTGTAGGCCTCCACGGCATTCATTAGAACTGAAAAGTTACACATTGTAATTCTAATTTAAGGAGCGTGGTTTCTCGGTACTTGGGACCTTTTAAAAGGGCCTTTGTTTTCAATGATGTTTAAATCTCCCGTAATGACGTGACCTGAAGGACCATATTTCAATGAAGAATTTTTGCAAGAATAGTCAGGTTGTGTAGCATTGAAATCCTAAATCTCAAGGGCCCCGTGCGGGTCCTGGCGTCAAAAGAATAGGCCTGCAGCAAAGCTAAGGTTGTCGTTAAAGGTAACTAAATAGTGCTCAGGACCCTAGACGGGATGCTAGGGTGCTCTGCCCACAGAGCAACTGGGTTATGTGCCTCAGATGGTGGAATGGTGTAACCCTGGCGTCGTCAGGCTATAATGCTGAAAAAACTGACCCCAAACCATAGTGGTGCACCGTGTTGGGAAAGATGCCACATTCCTCGCACGTTATAGAACCCTGCTGTGGTATTCGATAGGAGTAGGAACCTTTGCGTTGCGCCACAGGAGGCTACATTGCTCGAACCTACTTATCTCTCCCTATTTCTAGTGGCAATCAAGATTTGTCGACCCTATTGTCCTTGCATCCCATCCCATTTTTAATTTCATCCTCATCATTTCATGTTCATTTTACACGTGCAGGTCCAGATGTCAAAAGAATAGGCCTGCAGCAGCGCTAAGCTTGTCGTAAAAGGCGACTAAATAGTGCTCAGAACCCTAGCCGGGGGTAGGGCGCTCTGCCCACAGAGCAACTGGGTTGTGTGCCCCAGGTGGTGGAATTGAGTACCCCTGGCGTGTTACATGCTGGGGTTGTCAGGCTATAATACGGAAAATCTGACCGCATACCATGGTGGTACACCGTGTTTGGAAAAATGCCACGTTCCTCGCACGTTAAAGAACCCTTCTGTTATATTCGAAAGGAGTATGAACCTTTATGCCCCGCCACAGAAGGCTAAATTGCCGGACCCTACCCATCCCTCCCTATTTTTAGTGGCAATCAAAATTTGTCGACCCTGTTGTCCTTGTGTCCCATCCGATTTTTCATTTCATCAATATATCATCTTCATTTTATTACCCATTTCATGTTCATCGCCTGAATATAGCTGAAATATTGCTGCCGGGCGTTAAACCCCAACAATCAATCATTGACTGATTTTGGCATTCACCCAGTCTGGTTTAAGGCCAAGATATGGCTTGATTCTGTGTATAGTGAATGACTTCAAATCTTGATCGAAACTGAATTTCAAAGTCTACTGGGTTTAAGACTTGTGTGACGAAGTAAGGTACCGTCCAGTGAGATTTTAATTTATCTTAGATGGTTTCGTAAATTTCCAGTTTTAGACGGATGTCTTGGCTCGTTTCTGTTGTTCTGCATTAATCTTCAAATGCTTTTTGCTTGTCTGTGTAATGACAATGTTTTCTTGAAAGTGAATTTGGCTGGCATATTGATTACCCTTCTTAGCATCAGATAGTTCGGTGTGAATCCGTTTGCTGGATGAGGAGTGCTTCGATAGGTTGAAAGTAAGAGGTTAAAATTGATGTCCCAGTCTGTGAGATGGGTTATTTATAAAGCTTTGTATCATGCCGAGTAAGGTTCTGTTGAAGAATTCAATTTAAGCATTTGATGATGGGTGGTACGGCGTCGTCCTTGTTTTTGTGATTTCCAGGAGGGTACATACAGCTTTAAGCAGGTCACTTTGAAAATTACTTCCTTGTTAGCTAGAAGCTCCAATGGTCCAAAACATTTAAACTACTTTACTAGCTTTGTCGCTACGATTTCAGCTTTTTTGGTTGGGCAATGGATATGCTTCCATCAATCGTTTCAACTTGTCTCTTATTACTAGAAGGTATTTGTTTTTTTTTTCTTCGTCTTGTTTGTAGAAGAGGGCCAACGATGTCGATCGCAATCCTCCCCGTGCGGATCCGAGTGTAAAAAGAATAGGCCTGCGACAGCGCTATGCTTGTCCAAAAAGGCGACTAAATAGTGCTCAAAACCCTGACCGGGGGCTAATTTGCTGTGTCCACAGAGCAACTTGGTTGTGTGCCCAGGTGGTGGAATGGGGTAACCTTGACATTATACATGCTGGGGTGGTCAAGCCATAATACGAAAAACCTAACCGCAAACCATAGTGGTGCACCATGTTGGGAAAGACGCCACATTCCTCGCACATTCAAGAACCCTGCTGCGGTATTCGATAGGAGAAGGAACATTGGAGCTCCGCCGCAAGGAGGTAAATTTTTCGATCCTGCCCCCTCTCCCTATTTGTCCCCGTCGGGAGGGCACATTGAAATGCCGGGCGTCCGTCCGTAAGTAGAGCACAAAGTATTCACTTCATTCAATCCTATGTTTCTCCCCTTTTGTGAAATTACCCGGACCTGTACGGGGCCAGGTTTGATTCTAAATACTCCCTACTTGTTTTGGATCTGAATAATGAGAGGGCATCCTAGGAAAACTCAATTTGACCTTAAACTATTCTTTTGGAATCGTCTGACACTTTAGGTTTAGCATACTTTCCCTCTTCTCATCGAGACAAGAATCTGGCTTAAAAAACATTGAATCTTACATCCTTGCATAAACTTCCAATGCTAGAGTAATCAAGGGAGCAAAGCTTCTGGCGGAAATCAAAAGAATGTGATCCAGGAACAAAAACCAGACATGGAAAACCGACACACACAACAAATAACCAAAGTAACAAAAAGAAAATGAGCAACTCGGACTCCACTAAAACCTCGGGGAATGGACAAGGTGCACCGGCAGGATAAGCGTACTCTTTTCTAGAAACAGCCGCCGAGTTGCTCGTAAAATTTAAGTCCAGGGTAGACGAAAGAGGACAGGAAACTATGACACGATGGACAAATCAGTTTTCATGGTGCAGGTGAATAGCGGTTACTGCTGTATTGGCATGTTCTTCTAACGTTTTTTCAATACTTCTCTTATTACAACTTTGTCTGCAATTCCATCTAAAATGTCGCTGACTTCATTTCTGACTTCAAATGAAATATCACTAGGTTCTAGCTGCTTTGTTGGATTATGATCTATAACAGCGTAAGATTTCATCAGTTTAGTAGAGAGGGAGTTTACTTACATCAGCATAAATCTTTCTAAATTAAATATGTTTGATGATTATAATACTACACATGGACATAGACCTTATATTATTTATTTATTATATCAGCCATTTAACCTCTCAATGTAACTATTTATTCCAAGGGAACGATATGTACCACATCTTATCTGAAAGGACAAGTAAGGAAGATTTGCTTTAGTCCCCTACTGACGACTTTCGCCGAAAGGGACGTAATGTTTGCGCTATGTTCTTCCGTTTGTCCGTCAAATCCGTATTCCGCGCTTTTTCCGCATGCTTACAGATATACAATTAATATTTTGTGCATTTCTATATACTGACAAGTAACAGTTCAAGTTCGAATTTCTTGTTCCGATCCGTTGATTTTTTGCGTAGTAAACACTCTTTGACTTACGAAATTTATTTAATAACTCGGTTTTCCGCACTTTTTGTATTGCTTACAGATCTGCAGATATCCAATTGATATTTGATACATTGCTTTACCATGACGAGTTACAGTTCAAGTTCAATTTTGTTCTGGTCTGTTGTTTTTTTTTCTCGCAGAGTTACGGCCCTTGGAGTTTGAAAATTAGTACAATAGCTCAGTTTTCTGCACCTTTTCGTCATGCTTTCACATACACGTTTGCTATTTGGTACATAGTTTACATTGACAAATTGCAGATCAAGCTCGAATTTTGTTCTGGTCTGTTCTGCTGAAGTGTGGCCCTTGCACTTGAAAATTTTTGCTGACTCAGTTTTTCGCACTTTCCTCGTTTGAAAATTGCGCATGAAGTTTGCGCTCCGATCTTTTCAACATATTTTTCTATAAATACGTCAGATTATAACACAAATATCTTGTACTTCTATTTGATCTTTATCAGGCCATATAAAAATCACTGTGTTAATTTTGAAAAAAATAAGATATTGTATTTTTCAGTTAGAATTCAACAGCATTTGAATAAGTTTGCAACCATGGCCAATTTTATCAGGTTGCAGCGGTTGGAGGAGTAAGTGATAATTGAAAATTATTATTTACTATGCAATTCTTTTTAAATTAAGGGAAAAATAGTACGAAATAAAAGGTGTACAGTGTATTTAAACTAATACAAAAAAACCCAGATAAAAACTGTGAAAAAGGTTGTCCTCAATCAAATATCCAAATGTGACAGTTATGTTGAATAGTTAGTTGGTCATTCCAACCATTAAATCTCAGTAAACGTGTGTCCTGGATTTTGTAAACCGAACAAAAAATGAAGTACATGTAACATTTCCCTTATGCTGCCACAATACATTCAAAGCACATACTAGTCAGGTTTTAAGTATTTGCCCTTGGACTCTGAAGATGAATATATACGGCTTCAATAAATATGATTCTAAACGTAAATTATTATCGATAACATACCTAGCCATTCATTATCACATACCTCGTAACTAAGACTGTTGGTTTTTAGTGCCATGAAACTGTCAAGGAAGCTAGTAATTCTCTTGTGATGCACGATTTTTCGAATATATGAAATTTGTCATGTGACAAATGCTTACAATCACTTTTTTCTTTCAAATAAAGCAGATAACACTTATCCTACCGCTGCACCTGGTCCATGCTGGCAGTTTTTGAAGTCAGCCCGAGTTGCCCTTATGCTTTTGCTTTTTTGTACGTGTTAATTTGGTAATTTCATTTATGTGGTGGTGTCCAACTGTCTGGTCTTTATCCTTAGATTACTAGTAGACATTTGAACAAGAGTGCATGTTACTACAATTACGATGGAGGCAATAAATCGCAGATAGATAACTGAGTATGTATTGAAAATCAGTTGACCTGGTCATGCTCTAGATACCAGTGAAACAAGAAAAACATGTACGCACTTAATTACTACACAGAAACTATAGATAAATGTTCACATAACTAATACAAAACTTTCCAAACCGAAGATGCGTAGGCTTGTTCAATGATTCCATCAAAAATGTCATTCGGTTCGTTATCCTATCATTATTAACCACTTCCAAGTACAATAGTTTGTTGGCTTTATATAACATTATCTCTTTACTCATCGCCAGACTGCAGACACGTATATTATTAGCATTCTCCTTCCGATTTGAAACTAAGACAAACCCTGATGAGGCATTCAAATTAGATGGGAAGATTAATCATATAGTTTTCTAATAGGCTAATGATTGACAATGCTTGATTCGAATATTAGATAATGGTGATAATGCTAGTACTCCTACAGAGTAATAAATACTAAACGGACAAGTATCATGATTGGATGTCGTGTTTCTAATGTTGCTTGCTTGTTCGATTACATCTTTGATAATACTAACTATCATTCATCAAATAAAATAGCTCTATTCTGTAAGGCATTTATACGTGAAAAAATAATCGTATTTTGCATTTACTATTTTACACTTATTAACATTACTACCTGAAAAAAAAACTAATTATACCTAAGTATCTATGACGCAGTAAGAACGGAACAGGTTAGAATGACTGTAGAAAACCAGTTTTGATGATGTTTTAGAATACGACAAAATATATATATAAAAAAAAACAAACGAACAAAATGCGTTGATTTCCCCTTTTAAATGATGTCATTTAAGATGTTGCAAATAACATATAATTAAAACAATATCTATTTAATAGATGCGTGCACTTACAATAAACTATACAAATAATTTGCGTAACGAAGGCACATAATTTTTGCTGGATTATTTTCTAATAAAGCATAGGTTCAGGATTTTTCAGCATTCAATATAATGAGCGCAAATTTATATGGTTGTCATTAAATAAAAGCAAACACATTCATATAGGACAAAGTCTTCATAAAAGTAATTAATACGAATTTAACCTTTGACCTTAGTAGCACAGAAAGCCCGATTTCAGTTTGATAGGACTTGTTATATCAAGAAATTATCTTAACTTGTTTTGTAACTTTTACAATAGCAAAATGTCAATCTGTTTGTTGCTCACATCTGCTCGTTTGTTTTTTGTTTTTTGTTGGTTTTTTGTTTTTTGTTTTTTTTGTTATTTTTGTTTGTTTTTGTTTTGTTTTGTTTTGGTTGTTTTGTTATGAAGAAAATGAATTGTACATGAAGTAGAATTGTGAAAGACATTTTTTTTAATTATCAATATACTCAACTTCGTCTTCTTACAGGTTACACCTGACTCATATTAATTTCTGTAATTTTATTGAAACGTTATCAAATTCACAAAATGAAGGATGGTGAAGATACTCTCGAATAAGTAAGCTTTTGCTTTTTAAAAACAATGACTGTATTAGATGTTTCGAATTGTCATTGTATGTACTCATGGTCATTTTAAATATATATCAAGACAGTTATGTTTATAGAAGCCCTTGATACTGTAAATGGCCAGACATTTTCAATTAGAATTATCACAAAATCGATTGTTTTGTTTGTTTTTTGGGGTTTAACACCCGAGCAGCAATATTTCAAAAATAAACTAATTATATTAGGCCTATACTTTTGACACCCGGACCTGCACGGGTGTCACAAAGTCGAAACCACCTGAATCACTGAAGCTTTATATTTTGTATTTGGTATATATATATATGGTACTGGATTTGCCTTCCTATTTCAATATTTGAGTTAAGAAAAATTTTTCATATACAACTTATCTTCTCACGTTTTATGGCTCTAATGCTGCTGATGTTACATATAAAAACACGTGTACCGCTTGTGGATATTTGCAATATTTATACAATGGATACTTACATACTTATGTAGTATTTACAACCGTGGCTAAGGGAAGGTACATTTTGGTCTATTTAGTTTTATCGAGTCTGTACAAGATACTTTTATGACAAATAAACCCTACAAGGAAAGCCACTTGCCTAAAGAACACAGCTATTGGTTAACAACTGTGACTACTCGTTTGAACCGTGCTTTTTACAAGAATGACGCCTTTACTGAACTGAAAAAATAAGTGGCATAAAGCAACCTTATAAAACCTGAAACATCAGTATTGCTTATTTCTTTCAAGAATGATTGTTCAAATTTATATTTTGTCTTCAGTGTACGTTCGTTGACTCGTGAATGATGTACACGTTTCTTATCTTCAAGCACAATCTGCTTTAAATATTATCTTATATATATCTTAAATATTATTATATTATTACTGGAGACAATCCGTTACTCCCTTGTACAAACGGACTTCAGGGCAGTAGCAGCGAAACTAATAATATAAAATGTAATGAGGAGTTTACTCTGTTTTATCCCCGACCTGTCGGTACCGGTCTCTTCTCTGTTTCTCTGTTGTTGGTGAATAAAACTTGCAAATTATATATTATTTTATTAAAAGAGAAAGAAACAATTTATAACTATTTTTACAGCTAAACGACAACTCTTTATATAATGATATATCTTTTTTTTTTCGATTTTTACACTTCATGCTTGTTATATGAAATATATGATGACTCCGTACAGAAGTGATTGACCTGTTTCATAGAGAGATAATTTTAACAGGTAAATTGTGCAGAATTTTCAATTTGATCACAGGTGTAGGGGCATTAAGCTATGAATAATGCCAAAAAATATCGACTTTGTTGCACTAACATACAAGTTGTTCATAACATGATAAACTATATACTAGATATAAGTAGATATAATATTTTATGGCATTAATTCGTTGTAACGACGTCATAATGGTGCCACAATTTAACTTCATTTAACAAAAACTATTGAAAATCATAAATTTTGTTGTTTTTTTCGGACACCTTTACATTCAGAAAATGTCCACACCTAACAATGAACTGAATGTTTTCACATATGATCAACTATGTAATAATTAACGTAATCTTTAAATATAAAGTTGTTTCTTGGGTGTGGACACCATTTCCTTCCCAAAAATATGACCAGACAATGACCAAAAAGTACAAAATTTTACAGAATGTCTGAATATTGGTAAACTTCAAGCAACATTTCTGTCCTTTCAATGCAAGATTGATTCAAGGCTCCAAAATAACAATTAAATCATTCGACACTTTATCATTAATTTTCAGATGTATTTTAGGCCTGTAAGACCCTTCATCACAACTTTTCCTTTGTTCCATTTATTCTCTTTTATTCCAACTTGTTTATTTAATTCATTCAAAACCTATTTGACCACTGTTGGAGTTTGTCGTAACCAACCACTTGATTGGTTTGAGGGAGAAATATTTTGTTTTCTTTTTTTCTTTGTCATTCGTCATATTTTAAGAAGTATTCGACCATCAAAGTTTAGTAAAACTTTAAAGATTATGAAACCTATCCTGGTACAAATCAACTTCGTGCTTGGCTATGTCATAATACAAAAATGTACCAATATTTAACGTATAAACATTATAAGAGGGTGTCATTCCGTTCAAATCTTTATTCATCTTTGCCTTTTGTAAGTCTTAACTATTTTAGTCTTGACATAAAGATAATTATTTCAGTTTATGTTCTTCCAATTAGTCTATAAAGATTACCAGATCTACAGTATGCATTAATAATTGCTGCGCAGCATCTTCTTATGTCGTTTTCTTTTTAATCAGAAAAATGTACACTTTTGATGGTTTTACAGTCTCATAAATGTTAATTGTTTTAGATATGAAGCCTTCAATTTTAATCGGTGTAATATTGAAAAAGAACTTTTTATGTTTTAACAATCAAGTTCGAATATCTGTTCATTAAATTAGATTATAATATGTCATTTCAATTACTAAAAATTCAAATTATAATAGACAGGTCATGTGAGAATGTCGAAATAAATTCATTCTTGCCGAAAGTATTTTAGATACATGATAATAACTGATTCAAAGGTGTGTTAGTACATCCTACTAAAAAGTTGCATTGTGTTATATTTGAATGGAATCATGGTATTTGCATGACAAGCGCAAATTCCTAAAATAGCGAAATTGAAGACACACAAATGTAATCATTTTTATTATGTGTGTCATGTGAGATATGCGAACTACTGTCCTGCACTCCAAGCAGATGTACATACAATTGAAAATGAGCTGCAGTTTTTCTGTTTCAGTCCTAAATAAATAGTGATCGAAACATTTGCGGATAGTAACACTTTCTTTCATCAGATTCAGCATGTAATACAAGAAAGGCACTTTCAGAAAGGACGGCCAATGTATCAAAAATAAATTATTGTGATGGTTTTCGACTGCATTACTTTACTTTTTTTCCAGAAAAAAAAATTAAGAGGTTGACGGAGCAGTGTCTTAATTGAAAGATAAACACATCATCTTTTACACAAGAATGACTTATAGTCATTTGGTCAAAATGATTTTTATATGTGAAATAATGTGACCAATTCAGGTTCGATCCGTATCTTGAAACCTATAACAGACTTTGTCTTCCTTCAGTTTAAGTACGAATTCGGACTATTGCTTTGTTAGTTATTTTATCATGTTAAATAACAAGGTTTACATCTCAGGCTTGAATAGACATTACATATGATTAATTCAGCATGTACACTCTTTCTAATCGATGAATTCATGTTTTTGTGCATTTTATCATTAATATGATGATTGAAAAAATAAAATCGCCATTTGTGGTGAAATAAACTCTATTTCATAAAATACAAGTACTGCTGATGCATCAACTAATACTTAGTTTCAGATACATTGCATTCACGGTTGAATTAGATAAATTGTAGATAATGCATTTTAAGTTTCAATAACGTTTAAACTCAACACATAATCACGTAGTTATAAAAGTTTTGTTGGTATATTCATATTTTATCTTATTTTTGTAATTGTAGTAGACATTTGCTTAATCTTTTTGAAGTGTAATGGCAAAGGCTTACAGACATTAAAATACTCGTTTTATTATAATATAAACTACTATGTAGCAATATTTAGAGAAATAAATGAATTATAAGATAATATACTATTTCTGACAAAGTTGAGAGACATTAGTTAGCTATTCGTGTGGAATATATATAAAAACGTGTTTAGCAAATGTTCGTGCTTATTATCGTTGCATAAAATTATGTCCGAAATTTGAGACAAGAGCAAGCTACTTTCTACAGTAAATTGTGTTCATATCCCAAAGTTTCTGTGGATTTATAGGAATCACACTTTTGTTTGTTTGTCTGTCCACCTATCTTGTAAGTAAAACTTCTTGAGCAACATTTTTTGTCCTTTGTAATTGCCTTTTTAACCATTTTGTCCATGTTTTGCCGTAACATGTGCAGATACCAGACTAATTGTCTAGAACATTCCAGGAATGACGAATCTTTTCACAAGAAACCTTTACTTAATTTTAAAAAGTCAACATAGGCTACCTTTGCCTCTGATTAACTTGTTTGAAAAATCAATTCTTCTCTAAAATTTCGGATGTCAATGTTTTATAACTCAATTGCCATTGAAATCGTATAATAATTCTCGACTATATTTCTGAAGGTAATCATACTTTACAAGAATGCAGAATAAAAGACATCGATTTTATTTTGTCTTAGCTCAAACTGTCAGAAATAACAGGTCCAATGTCAAAACTTAAGCAGGGTCCCTACAACAATTGTCATGGTAAATAATCGACCACTTGAGTTTTTATAGTAAACCAATTTGATGAAGAAAAACTATTTCGTTGAAAGAGTAATAAAGGAAACCAAGGTTATAGCGGTAATAAAAAGAATGTAATCTAGGGACAAAGACCAGACATGGAATACAGACAGGCACAACTAAGAACATAAAGTAACTAAAATCATACATACAAAGTAACAAAAGCAAATGAGCAACTCGGACTCCACTAAGAACTGGGAGCATGGACCTGGTGCACCGGTAGGGTAAGCGTCCTCTGTTTTTCTAGAAACACCAGCCGAGTTGCTCATAAAAAGTCAAGTCCGGGGTAGACAAACGAGGAAAGGAAAACTATGACCCGTTGAATAAATCAGTTTGCATGGTGCAGATGGATACACTATAACGGTCCACGAGTTCATGATAACGACCATAAAACTTCTGTAGTGATGACTTCAATCTTGTAGCAACATAACTCTGTTCCAGAAGCCTATTTGTTATATATTATATACAACTAAAATAACTTTGTCCTCTATTTGTTTTGCAGAAAATGTTGGTTTCATTTGTTTAGGTTAAACTTGCGAAAAATAAGTGTTTGTACATCTTTAGTAGAGTTAGACGACATTATTTGTTTTCAGTTATATAGAACTCTTACATATCTCTTTAACCGAATTCATCAGGGTTAAAGTGGCATGATAGTATAGAAAGTGTGCTAGCAATTTCTCTAAAGGGTGGATTGGCTTCTCATGGACGAACTTTGACAGACTTGTAACGAACTGAGATATCCTGTGCAGACTCTTGTTCATTTTATAATCAAAATGCAAGACTCAATTACACATTCTTATGATTCAGGAAAATATGATTATGTAGAATTTGTCTATATGTATCTGCTACATTAATTCTAGCTCGACAGCAAAAATTGATTGTATATGTTTTATTGGTAATGAAGAATAACTTTGCTATAAACATGAGGGGAAACAAGCTATATATAATCACTAATTGGACGGGTATTTGACTGATGGAATTTAGCAATCACAATAAAACACCTTGCTATGCATCAGAAGTGTTTATAGGTCTGAATATGTTGTTAAGTCTTACTCATTTCTAAATAAACGCGATGACCTATGTACATCTTTTGAATGTTTGGAATGATGCATATTTCACATTTTAGCCATATATCTTTCATCCTAAAAATCATTACTAACATGTTCCATTCTTAAAACTATTTTTTTCTAAATGATTTTTATAATGATATATGTAATCCGTTAGTTCATATTATGTTAAAACTGTATTAGCCTAATCATTTTTATCCTATTTTTTTTTATTTTTTCATTATTCTCATTTTGTTTTCATCTGGTTTTGTTTTGTTGTTTGTTTTTTATTATTAAATTTTTTTTTATGAACACCAAAAATGATGTTTTGTTTCTAAATAAATCATTTTTAGTTAGCAAGTCGTTCGTGTTGAAGTATCGTCCACTTCTGTGTATACGAATGTGTATACTAACCTGTTTTATACATCTTTAGAGAGTTTATACTAAGTCTTTTCTTCTTATTTGTAAAAAGGAATCGTAAATGATAATTATTTACCATATATACAAATTGTAATATCTCAAAGTCATTAGACAGCGCTAAGCTTGTCGTAAAAGGCGACTAAAATAGTGCTCAGAACCCTAGCCGGGGGCTAGGGCGCTCTGCCCACAGAGCAACTGGGAAGTGTGCCCTAGGCGGTGGAATGGGGTACCCCTGGCGTGTTACATGCTGGCGTTGTCAGGCTAAAATACGGAAAACTTGACCGCAAACCATAGTGGTGCACCGTGTTGGGAAAGATGCTACGTTCCTCACACGTGAAAGAACCCTACTGTGGTATTCTCCCGGAGTAGGAACCATAGGGCTCCGCCACAGGAGGCTAAATTGCCCGACCCTACCCATCTCTCCCTATTTCCAGTGGCAATCAAAATTTGTTGACCCCATTGTCCTTGTATCCCATCCCTTTTTCATTTCATCATCATTTCATGTTCATTTTATCATCAATTTCATGTTCATCTTCTGAATATAGCTGAAATATTGCTGCTCAGACGTTAAACCCCAACAAACAAACAAACAAACAAACAAAGTCATTAGCTGAATTTACACCTTGCTTCCGTCGTCTTGAGCTGGGATTTGGTGGCAAATTTTTCCATTAAAATAGGAGTAAAATCAAGGGATACCATGGTTAATGATTCAAATGTTAAAATAATAATAATAATGATTACAGCAAGGAAGCTATTGTCCTCAACAAATAGAAACACAACTGCAACACCGATGTCTTATCGATCGACAAATTCATGATGGCGGTCGTAGACTCTTAAAATCCATGACTAAAAACCATATTTAAAACTTATCTGTAAGAAGTTTAGAACGATAAACGAACTTTGTGATACTGCGACAAGCGACAAGATCTAAAATAACGAACGAGTCGAACACCCACGCGGATAAAAATTAACGATGTATTTCCATGACCTTCTTCGTTCTATTTTTGTCATGCTCCCAGTTTTTAGTGGAGTCCGAGTTGCTCATTTACTTTTGTTACTTTGTATGAATTATTTGGTTACTTTATGTTCTTTGTTGTGTTTGTTTTCCATGTATAGTCTTTGTCCCAGGATTACATTCTTTAGATTTCTGCTAGAATCTTGGTTCCCTTTATTACTCTTGCAAAAAGAAGCAGACATAGCAAGGTCCTTTTTCTGTATGGATGCATGTAATAAGAGTTAATCACTGGATCGAAAATTCCATAATTATACAGCAATAAATGTCAGAAACATATTTGGCTGTAACAAGATGAACAACTTTTTTATACGAGTTAATATCACTGAAAAGCAAATGTTGACGTTTTGATAATCAGGATTTTATTAAAAAGAAATTTGTAAGTCACAAGCTTATAACTAGGCTTTATAATTCAACTGACTACGAACTGTAGAAAGATTATAGGGATTATTTTCACTTAAATTTCGAAAAGACAATAGCCTTTTTAAATTTCTACTTTTTATTATCTTCGTTAATAGTAATAGCACCAGTCTGATACAAACGTCACTGGCCAGGCAAATTTTTTATCATGTTTTAAAATTTTGAATTTAGACAGCCAACAAGTTTGTGTTGCACCTGCCACTTTATTTAGCAGATTTTAATGCAACCTTCCTACCAAGTATTAAGTACAGTGTATAAATGCATAAAAAATATTTGGTATTTTAATTATTCCTTAAATGCCTTCAAGTGGAATCCTATACAAAACATAAAAGAAATGCAAATTAAAATAACTATGGATGTTTTACATTTGGCATTATCACTTTTTCGGTTACAGGATAGCTCGGTAATAAAGAAAATCTACCGGTCAACAAGTAACTATTCCCCCTTTCCAATTTTATATATATCAACATTTGTCAAGTTGATGTTAGTTCACGTGCTTGTTACATAGAAAATATTTATATTGGATGTTTAGCACACTTGAAAATGACCCTTTTGTATTTGGAGATAGAAATTTTTTATATCCTTTTATTAATGAAAAAGTCTTCTATTCAACAAATTCAATGTATTTTCTATGGGTAAGGGGAATTACACGATTAAAGAGTCAATTTATCAACATCCTTTTTGTTTGAGTATTTGACAGAAAAGACACTCTGCTTATCGACAACTTGATTAGAAGATTTGTTACCCAAAAAAGAAAAAAAAACATTTGCGTGACAAACGATAGTTACTATTTCTTTTTCTTTTTTTTTTTTTTTGGTTAAGTCAAAAAGCAGACCCCATGAAGTATGCTAGCGTGTTCGCCTCGAGTACGAGAGATACCTGTGTATTAGATCCTCGTAGGAAAGACTTTCAGATATTGGTTGTCTCTGCTTGTCCTCCAGTCCATTTCTACATCGCGCAACGTCTAGATGGTTACTGATAAAGTGATATGTTAAAGGGATGAAATGCTTTTCTGTTGTGTGTTGCTTTTGTGTGCTAACACATTGGAATCTAGTACAAGCAGGTCAGCTCGATTGATCAAACGCAATGCATGAAAGATGTAGAACTAAAGCCAATAGTTCAAGTCGTATTTGATATCGCATATACTATGCGTAAAAAAATTAAATCAATAACACCTTCATTTGTTAAATGTAATTAAACGAATCGAGTTTTTATAATTTTCAATGACCTGTTTAAACAATAAAACTCAAACACCATCGGTTTAACTAACATGTTTCACTTTAATCAGTGCATTACACGGGTCTGTATAGAGAAAGAACTTTTGTCAAATACAATCACAGTAGTTAGTTTAAGACTTAATATTGAAGACTGAAATACAGAACATAAATGTTTTATAATATAACAATAAATTAGCTAAAATGTATCACCTCACAAGATTAAAATTTAGTTTACCGAAGCATACAACTTATCAAATTTTGTTTATTATTTTGGCGTTATAAATTCAGTGATAATTATCCGGTTAATTTGATAAGGATTTGATAATAATGTCTGTCTTTATTGTAGATTCTGTATTTCTAAAATATTGCTATAGTTCTACTTGTTTATTATTTTGGGGGGAAATCGCATTACGTTCGGTACAAAAACGGCTTTAAGATAATATGACATAATCTTCAAAGAATAAAGTCTAATACATGACCATAAAGAGAAGGAATCAAGGAGAAGGGTCGGTCATGGGGAAAAATTGACTCCAACACTTAAGGAAAGTCATTTATTTTGAATCCACCGATCCTTACATCTTTCTTCTAATTTTGAGTTCAATTGTATGTAGTTCAACGTCTTGCATTACAACCGTTACAAAACATTAGACCGACAAATTAATCTTTCTAATTTGTAAAATTGCGGAATACAATGAGTATGTCTCCGATGTAGAAGTATTGATGACGCTTAACCATTGACGAGATTTCGACGCGGACCAAAAAGACAACAATAGTACCAATGACACTCTATGATGGAATGAGATTAGCTATTCCATCTTGCTACGTATTTGTACTACAGTTGTATAGTATTTTTAATGCCGACAGTTCGTTAAAAAGCCACTTCTTTGTTCTGATTTAAATTGTGGTAGCAAAATGATTTCTATATGACAAAACTTTTGTCAAATTGGCAATCGAAATGGGATAATAAATATTACTGGGACGAGCAGAAATTCATCGTAAAATATTTAATGTAGAGATAACTTGTGCCACTTTTTTTTTAACAAATTTTAGATTTCACTTTGTTGTCCCCTCTTTCTCGTAACAATTTTACACATTGTGTTCGTATCCTTTTCTGCAATATAAATAAAACTTAGACAAAAGGAACTTAAACTGACAGTATCAAGAGACGTCATTGATTTTGAGGTGTGTACATAAAATGTCAAGGTCACAGTAACAAAAATAAAGTTTTCTTTGTCGCCACATTTTTTCCCTATTTTTTCGGAGTGGATAATGAAATGTGCAAACATAAGAATTACTGAAAATGTCAAATCATACGGGGAAAAATAAAAATCTTGGGAGGATTCGGATACATCTCTAGAACTAGTTATTGAATGATATATTTAAAAAATGTTAAGGCGAATTACAATACAAAGAATTTTAGCGAGCCATTTTTATACATCAACTTTTCAACATTTTTTTTTCTTACACTATCAATAATGGTAGGAAAAAACTTACAAGACTTAGAACTTTATTAATAAGTCAAACGGGTTTAAAGTTTTCAATTTTACATTGTGGGAAATTTCATAGGCCTTTCCTACTGTTACGATTTTTTTACTTGTATTTACTGTTTGTTAACTTTCAGTTTTACTTTCATACACGACATTGGACATAACATTAAAGTCATATTACATCGAAGAGCCATGCAAACTGTGATACTGTGATGAAACAGGCGGAAAATTTGAAATATTTTGTTCCACCATTCTGCACGCTAACCATGTCAGTTACAACGAGATCAAATGGGCTAAAGAACAATTGCAATTTGGAACTACAGGCAATCTTTTAATGCAGTTTTACTAAAAAGCATGTTTAAATATTGCTTCTAATAATTACATTTCTCATTTAGTTTTTGATATAGCATTCTATGCAAGATTTTGCATGACTCTTTTAGTAACTTTTTCACATTAAGTTGACAAAAGAGTAACTAAGAATTCAATAACAATTCACAACCCACATAACGCTCTACACAGCATAGTTTTATGAGACCCGTCTAACTCCATGTAATAATAAATATAATCAAAATAAACAATGCTTATTTACAACAAATGTGGAAAATGATATCAACAATACATACATTTGTATAATGATCGTTTTCTAACATGAAATTGAAATTTTCGAAATGAAATATTAACAAGTCCGTCTGTACTTTCTAACACAAATAGCTTTTCACTTCGTTTCACAGAATAAGACAATGTAGATATGTTTTTGATCGTTATAAATGTCATAACAGTGTAATACACATCTTCCGTCACTTTAACGTATGTAGCGCACTTCTGTACTAGTCGTTCTCAATTACAGTTGCAATGTTCCGGAGTGCTTTGTCTCCAATCATCCCGAATTTAAATAATGCCTTCAAATTATAACAGATCTATGCAAATTCAGGTCATCGCACTAATAGCTTACGACGTTTTCTTCTTTTCTCCTTCTTTTTTAATTTTTCCAGTTGTCTCCGCACTTCTCTATCCCTCTTTTTTCGTTGGCGTCTCGAAAATCTTTCTACTTCTTTTAATAATGATCGTCTTCCTGTAGAAAAAGGACTGTGACTGTAAGTTCAATCATACGGATATATATGGTATCATTTATAAATTCAGCGTTAGAGTGTTATTCGGCTTCTTTCTCATGGTTTATATTTTGATTGTGGATATGGCAATATCATTGTGATAAGGAACAGATATGGTGAACGCAACAAATGCACTATCATATAACCTTTATAAAATAGTAAATACCTACAAAGATCACCAAAGGTCTTCCCCAAGTGTAAACATATCTTTGAGTAAGCTCTGAATGGCCCCGACAACAAAAATAATAAAATCCACTAAATCTTTCATTTCATAATCTGCATTGCATGACGCAAAGTCCCAATAGTCATATATCATACTGCGGGCCACTTGCCCGAGTTATACAGGAGAACACGTGATTTAGATTTTGACATAGAATATTCGTTGTATCATACTCCTACATTGTATTTAAAAGTATTTAATCTAGATCTAAAGTTTATGTCTGAAGAAAGGTAAGTGGAGGTATGTACTGTAAATGAGACTTTAACATAAAAGTATGTGTATATATTGTGAATAAAGTGTAAAACGACAACAGTGAAAAAACACTTCATTCCATGCACAAGATCCACACATTTACTGTAGACAACACTCATAGATTGCCAGAGTGGACTTAGATTAAAGGAGAAGACCGTGTTGTAGTGCAAGTCATAAATATCGAAACCAATCTGTTAAACGCTAATGTACATTAAATTGAAAAAAAAAGATAATTTCCCTTTCTTAACAAATTAATCGATATTTATAATAAGGGAATTTGAATTTCCCGCGCAAGTGGGCGTCATCATGATCCTTTTAGCTGTGACGTCACGATGTCGGGTTGTTTGTTTGTTTGTTGGGGTTTAACGTCCGAGCAGCAATATTTCAGCTATATTCAGACAATGAACATGAAATGAAAAAAAGGATGGGTCACAAGGATAATAGGGTCGACAAATTTTGATTGCCACTGGAAAAAGGGGGGATGGGTAAGGTCGGGCAATTTAGCCTCCTGTGGCGGAGCGCAAAGGTTCCTACTCCTATCGAATACCGCTGCAGGGTTCTTTAACGTGCAAGGAACGTGGCATCTTTCCCAACACGGTGCACCACTATGGTTTTCGGTCAGGTTTTCCGTATTGTACCCTGACAACCCCAGCATGTAACACGCCAGGGGTACCCCATTCCACCACCTGGGGCACACATCCCAGTTGCTTTGTGGGCAGAGCGCCTAACCCCCGGCTAGGTTTCTGAGCACTATTTAGTCGCCTTATACGACAAGCTTAGCGCTGCTGCAGGCCTATTCTTTTAACACCCGGACCTGCACGGGTTGTAAAGTGAAAGTAAATTGGTAATTGATTATGATGTCCGAAGAATGCGCAAATTTGGGGCTTTCCTCCTAAAATTTCAACCCAAAATAAACAGAAGAAGATATTGACAACATTGACGAGCTGCGGGATTTTCAGCTAGAAAGCTAGTATGTCTGAGGATAATCCGCCGGTCAAAAAACTTTTTTATCATTTATGCAGTCGTAAGCTAGACAATACAGCATATTTCGGCGATTAGAAAAAAAGGATTGTAGAAATATTTACCGAATATTCTTTGTGTACACATTATATGTGCAGTTCTTGTATCAGTACCAAGCCGATTTAGTGACGTCTCGAGCTTATCGGAAGCTACCGGTAAAAATCAGTCTGCTTGTATAGAAGA
This sequence comes from Perna viridis, assembly GCA_037379345.1. NCBI lineage: Eukaryota > Metazoa > Mollusca > Bivalvia > Mytilida > Mytilidae > Perna > Perna viridis. The sequence goes on from CM074511.1 coordinate 11,705,120, forward strand.
GTTCTGCAAAATGACTATCTACATATATTTAAAGGATTTCGAATTTTGCATAGCCTTGGGCATTTTACAAAAGCGCATTTTGCATTAAAGGTTATTTATTTTCGTTTATATGGGTATGATTTATCATAAGAGCCTAACTTAATGCAAAGGTGGCCTTTCCCTTTCAGTTTTGTCGATAGAATATTTCAACTTAACCTTGTCAGAAAAAATAAGATATTTTTCCATCAAACAAAACTTACTACTTCGTTTTTTCTTTCGTCGCTTTTTTATTTTCTTTGTTCTTGTCTTTTTCTTATTTTTATTCTTTTTCTTTTTATTCTTTCTGTTTCTTCTTTTCTTTTTCTGTCTTTTTCTTACATTACTTCGCCGCGGTCTTTCTGTTATATTTTCTGTCTCACCTAGAATAGAACTCCAAAGTAAGCAGTAGATACAAATGTATACACCCAGAAATAGAATATCAGAAATGGAGGCTTTTGTCATAAACAAGTTTTTATTTTAATTGAAGCATAGTCTAACGGTAATGCAAGCGTCTCCTGCTTTCACGAAACACCTGTGTAGTTATTCACGTACGGTGGTATGTATAGGAATAAATATACTACAAGAGAATAAATCTGTCCATTTCTGTCTACAGGTTCACGATCATTAAAAAATTAATGTTATTACAGTAAAGTTGGCTTTAAATCTTTTCTATTAAAAAATAACAATGTACAAAAGGATGTAACGTCTGCAACTCTTGAAATAAAAACACACTGAAACGATAAAAACAATCTGAATACATTTTGTGCTGAACATGTACACGATTTGCATGTGCCACTGACCGTTAATTTCCTTCTCAGTTTATTTCACTTTAAATACAGTAACAGACATACTACTGATGCTAAAAACAATATACTTTGAATGGAATGGGAAAACCATGTGTAGGATATCAATATTAAGAAGAAAAAAACACTTACCACAGAAAAGGACATATTATTTTTTCAATGAAAGCACAATGATTGAGCATTTTTGAATTATAATTCGTTCAATGTTCTATAACCTGCGAGGGCGGGATATGTGTACTTAGACACATTTGTTGACAGAGCATGATATTTGAGAACTTGTACAACTATGTTAAAATGACAAAGATTTTATTAGAAAAAGCGTTTTTTGATAAACAATACCAGAAGTTTGATAGAATTTACAATACAGACTTCAATAACGGTAATTGATTTATTTTAGTACAAGCCAATTGAACATTCACAATTTATAAATTTGATATCAATGATGCTTCTTATTACAAAAATTTATCAAATTTCAATTTATAAAGTTATGATAATATCTTTGAAGTCACGCCTAATACCAAATATGCACGGATACCAAATATTCCAGCCTTGTTGAGAATTTTGTGTATTGATGAACTTGAAAGAAACTTGTCATTAACGTTTACTTTTAGGGCATCGTGTTGACAGATATAATAAAAACTGTTTATAGATTGTCGTGCACATTCATCTCACGAAAGTTCTGTACTTTTGTGCTCCTATACACTCACGTATCAAGTGTGTTTCAACACTAAGTCAAAAAATAAATTACATATTTCATATAAGTATTCAGCAATATGCATTTTCATACTCTTTTTTCAATTTTTATATAACAATGAACATTATACCAAGGTGATGTAGTTTTCATACTGGTATCCTTCTTAACAACCTCAACCCATATTTCTGGTGGGTTTCGGTAACGGCAAGTTAGTTTGTAGTAATTTTCGCAATGCAAAGTGCGTATTTGGTTCATAAAATATTTATCAAAAGTTCATAACAGTTTTTTATTATATACTTACATATATCACCGGAATACGCCACTGGACATTGGCATTTATTATGTCCTATACATACACCACCGTTTTTACAATCTGGTTTACATCTACCTACAAAAAAATAGTAATCGAGTCAGCAAAATAAAACATTATGAAGACGTAGTTTTTTTTTCAAATCGATGTCTTAGTATTAACTTGTGAAGACCTCTATTAAACTAAGAATGCATGACACTTTTGGGATATAAGATATAGCCTCCGTTACAATTTTCATTTGCGTAGACAACCCTACTACTTACTCAGTTGTAATTCAGCGTTCCCACCGTGTCTAACCCTTAACGCAGGTTTTAAGGTTCTGCATTCAAGGGTCATGACTGACCGCTTCGAGGTGAAAAGCAAGAAATGAAACAATCTTCGATTTGTTTACATTTATTTTTACGAATGATTGAGAAAACGGTACACTTTTACCCCTGAACACAAGCAACTGCTTTTAGCTTGATCATTGTAGCATCGAATGCTCATATTGCTATGTATATAATCTAAACTGTCAATCATATCAAAGCAAGTTACTTAAGCTACTCACTTATTTTCGCAGGAAATGACCGTACATAAACAAACACCGGCGTTGGAAAAACCGTGAATCCGGAGTTGGAACCGTAAAACCTGCGTTAGGGGTTAGACATGATGGTTTCGGTATTTTTAAAACAGGACGTGGAAGTGTTTCAGAGGTTTGTTCATGAAAGAAAATTGAACAGTTTTTGGACTCTAAGGATGAACTAACAGGGCAACTAAACATTTCGTTTACGATGTGTTTTTAACGATATTTCAGATTTTATACTCCGCAAAGACTGGGGGCAAATAGGTATCAATGTGCTCCTTTGTAATCTCTCGAATTTTTTTTTGCTTCATTTATGATACCGGGCGTGTATGTTGTGTTTTCTGATTTTATACTCCGCAAAAACTGAGGGTAAATAGATTTTGTAATTATGTGCCCACTCGTCTTTTCTAGAGTTCTGTTTGCTTCAGTTATAATAAGGGGGCGTGTATGTTGTATTGTAGTACCATATCACCGTTAGTGATTTTTTTTATCTCTTCAAAACTATTACCTTTAGTAAAATGTATTTCTCCAGCTGCCTCGTCTTAATTTTTGAAAAGACATAAATCGTGTGAAAGGCTTTATATATCACAGAATTATCCATCACTTCACATCTTGTATATGAATAAATGAATTTTCAGGTCATTGAAAATACATAAGAGATTGTTTTTAGAGAGGAAGATATATCTTTGATAGGCATATTTCATTAAAGACTAGTAGATACAAAATAGGATACTAGGCTTATAATGTGATGATTAATTTGTTCTTTCAAAAATATACTTATGAAAATGATCGTTACGCGATTTAATATCATTTTAATGTGTGGAATCCGTATACAGACGCTGCAAAACACACTCCATATCCTGCTTATGATAATCTAAGAAATTCACCTGCTGAAAACGGTGCTGCGAATGATGTAATAAAATAATGTCCCTGTTGATGAATACGTTACATACATGAGGCGAGGAAAGAGTTTGTATACGAATATTAATGAACTAATCAGAATAGAACATGTCTCTTGTTTAGAGGGTAATAATAAACATGTCAGAAATGCAAATATGCATCCTTAGTTTTCAGCGTCTGTGTATATTTATAAATACTTGAAACAGAATACGATTTTGTGAATGAATGCGTCCAGGTATTAAGTTTTCACTGAATCAACAATCAAAAATCGAATTCCAAGTACTGAAAAACATGGACAGGGGTAGTTCTTTGAAGGTGTTAATTAAAATCTTTCATCCTTAATTAAACAAACGTCCGACTAATGCTTCTAGTATCTTTTATTTTTTACATCATTAAAGTCTTTAGGAAGTTTGACAATTAAAAATAATACTTTTTTTTTAATTTTATATTCATAAACACTTTGTGTTCTATCTTCACAAAGATGTTTGAGGTTCATCATTACCTTTCTACAAATATTACCTCAATTTCACCACTAATTTTCCTCCGACTACAGACAAACGTGTGTATCTTGAACATTTTTAAGGCATAGCATCCCTTAGATATGAGAAAGTTGCATTAATTCCCCTTATTTCACATTCAGTGAGTAATAAAGATTTAGTAATACTTCTGACGACAGATGGCATACAAAGGAAGGCGCAGAATTCGCAGATAGCCATGATACACGATGAGAGCATGATTTGCAAAGTCCAGGCCTACTATTTTACAGTGGTAATACTGATACAATACAAACGTTCGGTAAAACAATGTAAGTAACTGCTATCATAGTTGATTGGTTAAGGCCAATTCGATCTTTCAAGAATTCAGTACCTACACAACTTATGAAGCATTGACAATAAGTATTTTTATCTCGAAAAATGCTAATAACATTCATCTCCTAATGATATCAATACAACTGTATAAACACATCCAACCGAAGATATCATTATTAAATTTACAACCAATCGGCAATGTGAAAGTATCTAAGTTTAAAAACGACGATTAACGGAATATTGAAGTATCTTTAAACATGTACTATCTTTAAAAAAAAGATAGCCGACGCAGTAAAATTTGTTCTTTTTACTTATAACTTTCATCAAGGAATAACGCAATGCACGCAATTTCAATTTCCTTCTTCGAACCCCACTAAGTTATCAGTATTTGGCCAATCTGGAAACAGAATTTTGATCAGGTGACTTGCTTTCCAAGGAAGAGCGTATTCAAGGTCAAACGGTAAAAAGCGAAACTATACCGACTGCGTCGGAAAAACGATGCTGTCGTTACAGTGCTTTTAAACTAAAATATATAAGGATATTTGATTGCGTTAATAAAGGGGGTATATTTAAATACACCAAATTATTTCCCAAACATGTAATAAAAACACTTAAGATTAAAGTAAATATGCAAAAAATAAAGAAGTTTTGCTACATTTTCAAGAATTGGTATAACCATACACATTCATAATTCCTCAGATATAAAAGAGTAATACACCTTGACATAACTGTAATAACAGTAACAGAACTAACCCGTGGAACATGAAAATTTGCGGACAGAGATCAAGCTTTTAAGAAAGCTCAACTTCAGACACTTACTAAACTGGCAAGCATTTCCTAGATAGCCTTTTGTACACCAACACACATCCTCCTGGATACATCGACCCCCGTTTTGGCAAGGTTTTTGGCAAAGAGCTGCAAATAAATACAATAAGACTGAGCCATTCGTTTTTCATCTTTCCAAAAAATATACTTAATCATTCATTAAGACGACTTTCAAACAAAAAAAAATGATATACTTTTGCTTTTTGATGCATTTTTAATCAACACTGGTTTATCAATTAAAGCACGGACTTCTATGATATGTCTATAGAAATGAATCAAGCTGTAATAAGTCACTTAACGTTATAATATGTATATGATTTATATATTTTATTGTTTTGACCAAGTGCCACAGAATTTGAAAAAAAACATATATTTTTGTTAATCTGAGAATATTTTAATAGTATTAGCGATAAAGAATTGGAAAAATATGAGTTGCCATTGAAAGCAAGAACATGCTCAGATTGAGTGTTTCTTTTTAGTTTTGTGGCACGCAGGCCGACAATAACATATTTCATTGATTTGAAAGAGCTTAATGTTAGCAAGAAAACCTTTTATTTATGCTTTCTTTAAAAGAATAACCTAACAAGTGAAGATGCATATAACACTTCAGTAAGTTTAGGGTCTATTGACAGTTTCTTTAAATATTTCAAACTCGGATTTTTTCCTAAAATTTAAATTTCAATTCCTTAAATGTTTCAAAATTTGTTTTGAGAAAAAAATTAGAAAAAAAACCCTTAATTTGAGATAAAATAAGATCTGCAGTCTTGTGCGGGTCCGGATGTCAAAAGAATAGGCCAGCAGCAGCGCTTAACTTGTGGTAAATGCGAATAAACAGTGCTCATAACACTGGTCGGCTGGGGGATAGGGCGCTCTGCCAACAGAACAACTGGGTAATGTGCCCGAGGTGGTGGAATGGGGTAACCCTAGCATGCTACATGCTGGGGTCGTTAGGCTACAATACGAAAAACCTGACCGCAAACCTTAGTGGCGCAACGTGTTTGAAAAGATGCCAAGTTCCTCGCACGTTTAAGAACCTTGCCGTGGTATTGGTAGGAATAGTAAATTGCCCGACCTTACCCTCTTCCAATTTCAAGTTGCAGTCAAAATTTGTTGACCCTATTATCCTTGCGTCCCATCCCAAGTTCATCACCAGGATATAGCTTAAATATTGCTGCTTGGGCGTTAAACACCAACAATCAATCAATCATTCAGATCTGCAAAGTTGGAGTTAAAAGTATAATTATATATACCTACCTCTTTCGCATCGTTTTCCGGAAAATCCGTCCGGACATATACAAACTTCAGGTGACATACATGTACCGTTGTTTTCACAACTTGGATCACATAAAGCTGTAAAATAAGATTAAGTGGGTAATGCTTTGATAAAACATTTCAGTATGCAATAGCGGAAGTCCGTTCGCAAACACCAGAATGAGTTGAAATGATAAAACCATAAATGTATGTGGTGCAACAAAAATAATTTAAATATGACTAATTATTAGCAGCACGTGTATTATATTTTTCAGCGTCTGTAGGTTAAATTAAATCAATATCTGTATCATAGATCTTAGATAAAGCCAGCCACAGTTGTCTAGAGAAAATACTTGAAGCTCTATAAACTCCCAGGTGACCGTTTATGGTTATTTATACAGTCGGTAGATTCTGTAGGAGGGTGAGGCGTTAGCCGAATCCCTCCAGCAGATCTACTGACTGTCTAAATAATCAGACGGTGATGGGGGCTTATAACATTTTATCCCGCAATGAGTTCATTAAAGGGCAAATAACGGGTGTCAAATAAATTTTTGCTTTATTTGTATAGTAGAGAATAAAGCAATTCAGCTCCACCTACCATCATGACGTCACAAATCAATAACTTTGTCAAAAGTGAAAGTAGGTCACGGAAGAATTTATTTCACATCAGAAAAAAAAAACATGTTAAATGACGGAAATTGTTGTTTAATTTTGAATATTTATTTTATGTTTATGACTCGTTTAAAAGTAAAAATTACAATTTACAATATTTCGTCAAATAGTGTCCATCTCTCAGAACTACTCTCGCCCCGTGCAGGTCCGGGTGTTAAAAGAATAGGCCTGCAGCAGCGCTAAGCTTGTCGTAAAAGGCGACTAAACAGTGCTCAGAAACCTAGCCGGAGGCTAGACGATTTGCCCACGGAGCAGCTGGGATGTGTGCCCCAGGTGGTGGAATTGGGTACCCCTGGTGTGTTACATGCAGGGGTTGTCAGGCTATAATACGGAAAACCTGACCGCAAACCATAGTGGTGCACCTTGTTGGGAAAGATGTCACGTTCCTCGCATGTTAAAGAACCCTGCAGTGGTATTCGATAAGAGGAGGAACCTTTGCGCTCCGCCACAGGAGGCTAAATTGCCCGACCTTACCCATCCCTTCCTATTGTCTTGTGGCAATCAAAATTTGTCGACCCTATTATCCTTGGGTCCCATCCTTTTTTCATTTCATCATCATCATTTCATGTTCATTTATCACCCCTTTCATGTTCACCGCCTGAACATAGCTGAAATATTGCTGCTCGGCGTTAAACCCCAACAATCAATCAATCAATCAATCAATCAATCAGAACTACTCTTTGTCGCGGGTTTTCGATGAACGGCAAGTGCTTGGGGGCACACGACAGGTTCCTACTTTAGAATTAAATACTCTTTACAAAACCATCAAAACTGACCTATTGCAGGATAAACACAATCTTAAAGTATTACAGAAAAATATAGAAAGTATTTGTATTCGGCTCGGAAGGGGAGTAACTGTTCGGCAGAGCCTCGCAGTTACTTCCCCTTCCTTAGCCTCATACAAATACTTTCTATATTTTTCTGTAATACACTAATATTGTATATTTGCATGATTTCACTTATCTATATCATGGTAAAAAGAAAAATTTATCTTTGTATCGTATTATATTTCTTCGAATTTTTCACGAAATCATTCGGTGGTTACTAGGTAAAATATATTTTTGTCTTTGCGTCTGGGTAAAATGTACACACATACTCTGGCCAGTGGTGCGATAAAACCATCTTTGTCACGGCTTTCAGGTCAAATTGTTTCAAAATGCTATATTAGCCTCAACGTCATTTTTATTGGTGGATTTTCCTTTTATGGTCATTTGCATATTGTTCATTCAAGTATTTTCATCAAAGGCTGATATATTTTCTATGTATTATCCTCATTTTGCATATTGCTGCTTCAGATATTTGGATGAATGGTTTTATCCAATCACGAGTGGTCGTACAAAATAATATTTTTAAAGAAAAAATACGATGTAGATTGTTGCATTAGGTAAAAGAGGTGCACCAAAATATACGTACAGAGTTCACATCGTTTCCCATGAAAACCTTGGGCGCATTCACAGTGGCCGAGATGATTACAAAAGCCTCCATGAAGACATTCAAACTGACAAAGTTTGGATGGCACTAGAAAAGAATGTCCGAATTACCATGGGGAAATGGTTTGGTTGGTTTTAAAAAAAATCAAGAAACAGGTTTACATTATGTTGTGGTTTCCATCAGAAAAGATTTAAAAGCGCAGAGCAAACTAGAGTAGACTAGAAAATATATGTTAAAAATTGAGTATTCATTGCTTTACACAAGAATCATGAAAAAAGATTAACAAAGATTAGAAATGATATAAGTCATACTACGGACAGTTCGAATGAAGGATAGTATAGTGTGTGAACTTACCAAATGCTTCACACTTCTTTTTAAGTGTAAGTTTCATTGGCGAACCCTTTATAGGCCGTCCTTTGCTGTTAAATATTTGTAGTCCTAAAGAAAGCTTTGATATACCTTCTTCTTTACCCGTACATGGTATGGATATCTGAAAAACTGATTTTTTTCATCCAGTATTAAAAATGAGGCAAGTTGAGGTTAATGCATTTACCCGTAATATCAGTGAAAGAAAACAATAAGTATCTAAGCATAATGGTATCAATTTAAAGATGTGTCAGAAACTTAGAAAAATATTTCTAATACCATGTCATTCACACAGACAGTGGTTATACAATGTAACAGTGGCGATTTATTATCTAGCTTTCAACTTGAATTCTGTTCTGGGTTTTCCCTAAAGGTAAAACATTGTTATATAAAACATATAAGGAATGTTTACCAAGACAACAACCTAACAATTCTAAATTAGAATATTCATGAGGGGTACGAAGTACACAACACACACTTTGAAATAAGAACAGTGAAAATTTCCAGAAATAATTTTATTTCTTTTCAACATCTTTCCGCAACCTGCTTCGTGCATTGACTGACTGTTTTATAACTTTGCACATAAATTTCATGATTCTTTTAATACTGTTACAAAGCTTACTAAATGGTTTGCACTTGAGTTGCATAATTTCTGGATTTAGTGGTGGTAAATACTTAATTTAAAGATTTATGACAAGTCTGTTTAAATGTTCTGTGTTTTGATTAGACGATCTATTTCAGTTGAAGTATGGCACCATTTTTTTTTTTGTGACCAAAATCCATACCTAACGTCAATTTGTTGGATATCATAATAAATTGTTTTTCTCTATGATTTTGTCGTTTTGACTTTTTCTTGGACGGCTAGGTATTTTACAAAATCGCATTATGGATGATGTTTTACAAATGAGAATGTCTTATTAGTGATCCTAACCGAGGCAACATTTTTTTCGTGAAACTGTAATGAAAATATTAAGTTGGTGAACAATTCAGAAAATTTATTATACTGGATCATTTCAATTGATCTAAAATCGAGGTTTTGTTTTCTTTTTTATCATTATTTGTCTGGGAATAGGGGCACTAATATATTTCAATCAAAGTCATCGGTAAGTCTAGACGGTTTGGGAATCCCAATTGATGGGCAAGACTACCTGTTCTTATTTATTTGTTGAATAGGTAAGTTTAAGAATTTGGCAAAGAATTTGTTAAACAAATCGTTTCTGTTTTCTTTGATGGTTTATCTATTTCATGATCATTGTCGTCGAATATTTGGATAATTTACCGAAGTTTAATGACCTGTTGAAATCCACTTTCATCACAAGAGCGTCAAATAGATATCAACTTGTCAATTTCCAGCATGTGTAATAATTAAAGGTAAATCGAAATAGTAAGTCCCTTCCTTCTGATGATGTTCTATGTTTGATTAAACAGAAGGCATACCGATTGAAAGCAGCTGACTTTACTTATAATAAAACTGTAGGTGTAGTTATCATTTTGCAATAATTCCTATGATTGAAGTGTTTTGATAGATGCAATATCTCCGCTAGTCGATACCGTCGATCAATGTTAATTTAAAAGAAGATGAAACCAAGAACAGTTAGGACATTGCTATTCAAAACTCGTATGACGAAGACGAAGTAAGGAAAAAAAAGAGACGGTATGTTGTAAAGGTGATGATAAGTCACTAAATAAAACATCCATGAAGATATCTTCGAACCGGGACATTTGACAAGCTATCAAAACCGAAGAAAAAATTAACTCTAATGTTGAATAAACAACGAGATTCTCTAAAGTTTGTGACCACAAAGAAGACGAAAAATAGACACAAATTATTAAGTTAAGTTTAGTTATCGTTTTGTTCTAATCGCACAATACATAGTACAAAATTGATAAATAAACGAGCACTGTAGGTATTTCACATGTTTGGAATATGGTATTTGGATTTCAACATGACTTCACTTTTTTACAGAAACATAAAAAATTCATGAACATTTTGTTCAGTGACACATTTTTTCACTTTGACATCTACATAATAAACTAATTATTTTTGATCCAGCGTTATAGAAGCAGTTCTAAGGAAGACATAAAATGAATATCACTATTTCTATCAAGTACAGGGATACACCTGTGCAGAGTTAAATGGTTTGCACTAATATTTGAGATATTAAGAGCCTTAAAAAACTGCCAATATCTTTTATTACAACTGATAATATTCTGTCATGATTATAATTCGGATTACCGGAAATTTATTTTTGTAACTGTTACATCAGATTGTCATTGATATACCAGTGTCTGTTTTGTATATGTTATTTCTTTTCGCATACAAAGTCTAAAAAATCATTAATTGGAAGATAGGACTATTATTAATTTCAGATACATTCTCCGAATTACTTTATTGACAAGGGTTCTTCTTTCAGATTGAGTGTCAAACTCATGCATTTGTACTTGTTTGCTATTTGCCTCATGATCACATCCCTCCACCTACCTCGTGAATAGATTAATGCAGATTTACAGATGTACAGTCTCTGGGTTGCAAGCAAAATCAATGAATAAAATTTAACAAATAACGACATGATCTGCAGAAATCCAAGAGATCTTCAAAGACGACTATCTATTATAAGACACTTAATGTTGGATTCAATGCCATAGATCTGACAGCCTTTAACAAAGCGTTACATAAGCTTAATTAAGTAGGTGATATAAAAAGCATGTTGAGATATGTATTGTTTAGACATATAACATTTCATAAATGTCAGAAAAACTCGGAATAGATTAGATAGCAGAACCAATACTTTGCATTCTCGTAGCGCCTACAGATAATACTTCAAACTGTTGTAAAAGCAAAATGTTAAAGATGCTTTCAAGTCCAAGGAATATTCCATAATATAGACTAAGACTGATGAGATATTAGTAATTATGACGCTTCTCTTCAACTTCTTGTTTGATACAGGGCATCGTTTTCAATTTTCGTAATGTAACGCCCTGTCTAGGGCGAGTTTGAAGAATTTATATCTTTACAAAGCATATAGGTCAGTATTAATATGTAAACGGGTGACCGAGCGATTCAGATAAGAGTACTTGTACTTTATGAACTGGTGGGTGGAAACCTTTACATATAATACAATTGACGCAAATGATTTTTAATAACAACAAAAAATATGATTTGAAAATATTCGGAGATAATAAAGAAGCAAAACTTTAAATCATTAAAATGCATATTAATTGTTTAAATCAATGATATAAACATCACTAAAAATGTTATTTAGCCACACTTGTCTACTTGTATATGTAGTTCCAAATTCAGTTAAAGTATGATTTTATTTTATCGAAAAAATATATCAAATAACATAATCACAGTCACATTACCGTTGTCGAGCGCCGTGTATATAATGCCGTCCCTTTAGAGAATTAAGGATTTATTTTGCAGATCGTCGTGTGTATGTCTAAGCTGACTTCCAGTTCACACCCCAAAAAAATCTGATTTAATACTTGTACTCTATGCAACAATGCGGAATACAATCTCAATAACTTTTTTTTTCCAGTCTATTTTCAAGATGCACAACGAAGTGTAATGGAAGCCTAACTAAGTGTAAATACTGTTTAGTTAATCTTTCCAAAGGTTAATTGTTCTAAGATAACATGTTTGGGGTACGATAATTGTTCTATTCAAGACGCTAAGAAGACTTAAAATTGGCACTAATTCAGACTTCCTTTCTTTAAAAAGAGATCACCTAGGATAAAAAGTTACCTACGAGACTTAAATGCTACGAATTTTGAAAGTTGATTTAAAATAGTCGAAAGACTGGAGTAAATATTTAATATTAATCGAAAGTCGTCAGAGAGTACTTAATTTAAGCAGATTAATACTTCATGGTCTGGACGTTGTGCTTGAATGGGTTTAGAGTTTAGTACATTTTCTTTATTTTAAGGTTTAGTATAGTTTACTATATTTTTTAAGCCAAAAGCGTTTCCCCATTTTCCTCACTGTTCGTAGTCCTCGTATTTTTTCCTTACAAAAAAACTGCGTGATATTATTTAGAGCATTGTTCCTAATCCATACATGTACTGGATTTATATTTGTTATTGTTGTTGTTGTTAGACAACTATATCCATTAAGTTCTTCATACATCTTAACTGGAAACATTTATTTATACAAACCATCAGCACTGAAGCAGTTATTCATGTCTAATATGATTTCAACAATATCAAATATATCCTTCAAAACGAGGAATGTAAGTATAAATATATATCGAATGTTAAGCGTGCTTCCCCCCAGTGTAGGTTATTGGATGACAGGATAAGGTTATCACTGAACACGATTGTTGCAGCAACCGTGTCGATTAAGGTTAGCTCTGACACACCTGCAGCAGTGATAGGAATGCGCTATACAGAAACGCATTAAATCAGAGGGTTGAATAGAAGTTCAAAGGACAAGCGAAAAAAAAATATTTTCAGGGCCGGGATCAGTAAAGTTTTTGTTATATCTTCATGGTAGGTATCGTTTTGGCATTCTTCTGTTAAGGTAAGATGGGTTTTTAGATTGCTTGGTTTTACAGCATCAAAACTTCAAAAACCAAAGCTACGTTTAATTCATACTTTCGATGTCATTTGAAGTTAGTAAAACATCAATAGCAATTGACAAAACGGGTAAGGATATATCTAATTTCAAAATTAAATCACAAACAATAATTTGCTTAAAAATGTGAATCTTTTCTAAAATCTTTAGTTTTTGACCAATAGACATAAACATTACCCAAATTGAATTTTTGTACCGACTTTGTTGTCGTTTGAACGAACTTAATGTTCGCTCTGCCAAAACATTTTTTCTTTTTTTTTCTTTCTGTTTTTTTTTTTTTTTTGTTTTGTTTTGTTTTATTTTTTTTTGTTTTGTTTTGTTTTTGTTTGTTTGTTTTTTTTTTTATCTTTTTTTTTACTTCTCCTAAAACAATAATAAAAAATATTCTGGAGTCTAGACATCAGCTGTTTATGTCGCAAAGTTGTGTATAAGGTAGAAAACTTTGAGTTATCGCTGTTATATTTCAATTATAACCAAGTATTAAGATTACGTATTATGGCATTGAATAGAAGCCAACAGGAGGTTTGTAATGCAACAAATTATGAAACATAAAACCGGTAATTCTAATGTTAGTTATGACGACGTGCATCTATCATTCCTAATTATTTATTGATCCTGGCATTACTTATGATTGCCAAATTTCGATTTTTTGTTTGTGGAATTTTAATTAGTAAATAAACCTAACCTCTATATAGAATGACATTACAAATCAGACCCCGGTAGCTATCTACAAGCTTTAAGGTCTTTTTAGTGCGTACTTGTTAATTGCAAATCTTTCAGCTTTTATCATTGCTAATCGTTTTCTACATTTGTAACTGACGAATGTAAAGGGTGATTAGGCAGTGCGAATACTTCTGACCAATTAGTACCAAAAATAATGCAAATACGTCGAGTTTCAGTTTTCAAATCAACAAATGTTCTTCTTGAGTGATGTATTTACAAGCCATGTTTACTTTTTTATTATGCGTAAAGCGGAGGTTTTTCCGGTACATATGCTGCATGCTCTAACGAGGTATACTTACTGCTTGGTCCATCGGGAATAACTCCAGATGCAGGAATGCTTAGAAGTGGCGTGTACAGTAACTTAACATCTAGTGTTCTTAATTCGTCAAACCAATATGTAAACTGAAATAAAGAAAATAATGTTGAAAACAATACATATGATGATGTCTGTCAAGATAGACATGCATCCTTGGTTATCGGCGTGTCGCTTAAATTGGGTCCTTGCTATTTGAAATTCAACCAGAATTACATTTTTGTCTACATCAGTTGCGAACATTTAAAAACATTTGAACATCTCATTAAAACTGAACGTTATGTCGAAGGAAATATTGCACTGGTGTAAATTGGGAAAAATTAATTGCGAAACGGGTTTTGCAACTACAAAATGTAATTCGACGAGAAGTACTCAATAATTATGAAACATTTAGAGAAAACTGCTCAAAATAAACGTTTTTTTACAACCTTGTGCAATAAAAATGTGCAATAAAAAACTTTAAAAGAATCAGGTCGGGTTCTTTGCATATGATGAAGTTTAATCGCAAAATGCTTACACAGAACTTTACTTAGACTTAGACAGAACGAAGTTAAGGACAATATGAACTGCTCATGTAAAATCAGATAACTCTCATTTAACTCTTCCATTTCAGGATATTTCAATTACGTTAAATTAAAAAGGAATCCTGATTCTACATAGGTATTACATTAACAATTACCTCCTAATCAAATGAACGCGTTATTGCACAATTTTCATGGGAGTTAAATATCCGTACTCCCGAGACAAGTCTTTCACCTCAACGGGAAAGACCTCTAAAGTGCTATATACGTCTGTAAATTACATGGATCACCTGCAATTTACCCACTAGCTGGATGTCTTCTACACTGATAATGGAACTGATATATTGAGAAACCGAAGGAATGTTCGTTTACATGTAATTACATTATGGATTTCTGTTGAAATTTTCATGAAGAGTCTAGAGATTGTATCAATACCTTGTTACTGCGCGTCTTATGTTAGCATATTTAACAAATCACGAGATAATTGATGGGGAATAAGATTGAACCAAATAGTTTTGTAACAGACAAGATGACATAAATTGTTCAACAACAAGCAACGGGGAGATTGATGTAGTAGGTTGTGTCTGTTTTCATTAAGAAATTAGTTTGAGCTTTGTTTTCAGTAACTTCTTCGAGCGGACTAAAATATAAGATTATGATGTTACAACCTCGACTCGTAAAACCATAATGTATTCTTTTGTAGCAGTACCGGGATATTCTATTATGGCTTTGTACTTCTTCGTTATGTTTAAGTCTTTATTAGTGATCTTTGAACAAGTTCTCCCCCATCACATAGTCGAATTGTGTTAACATTTCAATTGAAAAACAATGGAGGATGTGAAACAGACGCATTAAACTTAATTATTTAAAGCTTAGCTATATTTTATGATTCTTGTGTAATTTTGAACAAATTATATAAACACAGAGATAAGCACTGGAGAAATTCCACGTACTTCTGGCGAAAATCGATGTTAACCATCTCGTAGAATTTTCAAATCATGACAAACTAATGAAGTCATGAAGACTTCAAGCTGGGGTGTTTTTCTCATTGTTCTATAAATTGTAGCTTCATAAGGCGAAAAATAATTTAAAATTCTATCTCTAAAGATCTCCAAAGATTTCGTCTAGACTGCTGATGGTCGGTTCAAAACAATACTGATAAACAACAGCATGATCAAAGAAGTCGTCTTCATCCTTTAAAGGTCACACTGATATAACTCGCAAGACTTTCATAGGAAGGGCATGTACAGCCAACAACAAAGATTGTATTGTAGAGTTCCTTTTTGATGATTTACTCACACAATTTTTATTTGTTTTCAACATTTATCATTGGCACAAAATGAAGTCAATATCACCAATATGAATGCCATCTTGTCGGTCAAATGTCGAAAAACGGTAGGACGTTATCCTAATTACATCCAATCTATTGAATCATTATACAAAATGTACATGTAGTTGTTTACTCTGTTTAAAAACACAACCTCGAAAATGAACGGGGCATGGTAGTATTGCTATCGTATTTGGAGAAACTGTAAATATTATTGGTCATGAATTAAAAAAAAAAAATTGTCTTGTACTGATGTCGCCATACCATGATTTTGTGAATACAACTGAACAACACTTTTTCGACCTAAGATTTAAGAGATGCTTTGTCGTGGGTTCGACTCCGGATGGTATGATTTGTTGAAATGTAAAGATTTGGGTGAAATCGATAAAGTAATAATGTAATTTTATTCGATGAAAAATAATATGCAATCGTGAAAACTGCGTTTCTAGTCGGCAGAAAAAAAAGAATTTCCCTTAAAAAGTATCGCGATTCAAGTAAATTGTTATATAAGAAATCATGGTGGTTTTACTGGGATCAGTGATTGTGAACATTTGTAAGCTGGGTTCTCTTCATTTCTTGTTATGAAGCTATGCTAAGGCGGTATCCGACCTGGCCCTCGCTAGATACTTGATCGAAAAGACTGTCATTGCTTCGTTTTCTTGTGCAAGATACAGAATAAAGTAAAACTGAAGTGCAGCTAATGCATAAATTTGCGCTATAGGCCTCTTTAAAAGCAATATTTTAAACCGAATTAATATTATGTTGTAGATAACGAGAACTCCACGTGCATCAAAGATAAAGAAAAAAAAATACATATTCTCTGATTACTTATGAATGAAAATCTCGATGGATTTATGTCAGATTACAAGAGCTGGCAGCAACAAAATATGACGTTTATGGCTTTAGTAATGCAGATAGAGTGTCAATAAAAATGCATATATGGAAAACGTAGACACCTTCGAGAATGGCAAACCGATTGTCGAGCCTAAGTTTCTTTTTTTTTTTCTTTTCTTTTCTTTTTTGTTTTGTTGTTGTTTTTTGGAGTGGGTGGGGTCTACACTTGATAAATTACAACTACTCGTTTTAATAAATTATTGAGTACCATTCTAAGTAAAAATCAGATAATACATCTAGAAAACAACTGAAAAACTATTTAAATTCATCCTAAAGAATCTGTGACGTAGGTTCTTTTTATCGTTTATATAAGGAAAGTGTGCGAGAAAATTTTTCCGATAGAAGAACGTATTTTAAGTGTAATATCCTTTAAATGAAGTTATTGATTATTCCTGTTGGTCATTTTGTTAGGATGCTGTTATTTTTAACAATTGTAAGATTGTTTGGCCTGATCTGTTTTATCTTTATTGCTAAATATAAAAATGGCACATTTGTAAACATCTTATTTCAATAATAGAATTTTCTAGAATTTGTAAACAAACAAGACTATTATTTATCTGACTCATTAATGATTAATTGATTTCTAAATTGTTCTAGAACTTTCTTGGTATTTCTAGATTTTTATGATATTTTATATATAAATACTGGACATCAGAGAAGGGAATTAATCTAATAGACAGATGAATGACTGAATGCTGTTTTGTGAGTACATTCATTCTTTAGCACTGGACTTCTTTGCAACTTGGACTAAGTGTTTGAAATTATTCTGTGCTGGACTAATACTACCTAAATTTACTTTGGGATTCCTGTTACATGTATACGCCAGAATTCGAAAGTGGACATCAAAAGTTGGACAGATTAGCAAACTATCCAGACTATATAGTGATAAGTAACTTTTGAAATTATAATTACTGAAAATTGTAACACATTACTTATTTAGTTTAATTAAAATTATTGAAATTGTAATTTGTCTCTTGTTAGCTGAATCTTTCTATGAGGTTATTTCTGACCTTGACATTTTAAACAAATTTAACAATTTAAATTATAGTTTGACAAACTATTTGAGCATTCAAGGCCATCATCGGGGATTTCAAGAAAGTAATATTTCAAAACAATTAAATAAGATTTGTTGCTTTCAAAAGAAACCACGTGAATGTATTTACCCAAACTACACATCCTATGAATGTGAGAAGATAGCGATGGTCAAATAAATAATGTTTGACCTAAGTTTAATACGGGATTAGCCACGACGTGTCAAAAGGTCACCGCAGTAGGTCGACATTTTAATGTTTCGCTACATCTTTTAAAAGATTTTTCTTTCATGCTCCAGTTTAAGGAACAGGTACCTTAACTAACACTCCAGTAAAAATTAAAACGACCATCCATTTGTAAAAAAAAGTAAAGTAATAAATTGAATTCATTAAAATGTGTTAAAGAGTTTAAATAGTGAATCGAAGTTGTTTTATAAACAAATATGACCAATACAATATGACCTCACGTGAAATAAACTGTTAAATAATGAACGGGTCTTATTTCACTGCAATATCATTAGGGTATCGAATGCTCAATGGATGTTACATTGATCATCTTCAAGATCTATATACATGTAATTGGATTGCGTCTTTTTCGTTTACTAATTTTTTTAATCAAGTTTTGTAGGTCTTAGTCTCGACTGTTTTGTCAACAACTATACAGCGGTGCATAACAAACCATATATAAGTATAAAAATATATAACTAAATCCTGACCTTATAACCTTTTCAGAAACGACAGAAACAATAGCTTAGATATTTCAGGAACTACAAGGTTGAAAGTCTCATAGAAGTAATTGTATTATCTGAAAATATGTTTTGAATCATTTTATTCAGGAACACTTGTAATGCTGTGTTTCTTCACAATTGAAACAATAGACAAAAATGGAAATGTTAATGTCTCTAATTCAGTGTTAAGCATCCCTATAAATTCCACCACTTTGTTTTTCTTTCAACACTTACGCCCGAAACATCCGCAGAAACAATCACATGCACAATCAATGTAACTTATGACAGACGCGCGCCTCTCTATCATAAGTTAAAACGATATAAATACCTAACAATATGTTTTAACATCAACAATTTTATATCATAACTGCTGTTCATCTTTCAATCGAGATTACTTATGTTACAAGGAGTTTTTAGCAACAATTTGTCATTTTTCCAAGAGGATCCAGCAAGGATTAGTTATGTAAATCCGGATTTCGTTTCCGGTATCGGTTATGTAAACGTTTGCTGTCATTAAAATCCTCTGGTACGTAGTGGTATTTGTTGTCAGACAAGGCTTGTACTTCTTTTTGTTCTAGGTGCATCAACTGGATTCACAAATCCCATGGGTGTGTAAAATCTGCGTTTCTTTCTTCCTTTTGATATTCATCACTAAGTAGCTCATTACCTCAACAGCAGGAAGGCATCAAGAGACAGAATTGTCTAAGATGAGTAAATAATACCGCGAAGTGCTAAATAATGACTGCAATTTTACTGAAAATAACCACCACTTCAAGATAAATAAACTCTAGGAACCTATGTGTGATGATCTGGCGTTATACATATAAACATCGTTCTTTAACTGTTATATAAAACAATAAACATATCATCAAGTAATCACAGCAACATAGCTTTCTCGTAAAACACCACTTACTTGATCACAGAGGCAAGGTAGCAAGTAGGAATCGAGTCTACCGTATGACTTCGCATATATTTTTATAATTTCTATTTATATATATCGTGCATTAAGTCATGTATGCTATAATTTAATTTGAATTTGACAAGAACCGAGTTTTAATCGTAATTTAATAAAGTTATTTATGTACAATTGTAACACAGAAATGACCACGTTTACCTAGCCGTCCCAATTTTAGAGCTTTTTAGTAGTTCTACTACTGTTTTAGTCGTAAACAACTTTAGATGTTAGAATGTTCCATATCATACAATAAGAGGCTCCCGGGAGCCTGAATCGCTCACCTTTTTAATTTTATTTGCCTTTGCAATAACTCTACCAAGGAGTTGACCGACAACTTCGACATAAGAAGACTTTTTAGGCCTTATCTTAAGGATCGTTTTAGCCTCTGAAAGTTTCTTTTTATCTATTATAGTTTTAAAGATATTGACTGTTAACTGTTAAAATGTCATTTTTACCTTTCAAGGGCGATAACTCTAACAAGGAGTCGTCTGACAATTTTGATCTTATGCAGATTTTTGTAGGCTTTATCATAAGGATCATTTAGGCAATTGAAAGAACTTGGCTGAACCTAACGGTTTTGGAGATATATGAGAAAAACTTCTGACCCCTATTGTTCTATTTTTAGTAACAACGACCGTGTTTTTCGACAATTCAAAAATCCCCACATCAGATCCATGCAAAATGCTCTATGAACATTTTTTTGTAGTTTTGAAAGTAATGACGTTAAAAAGGCAAAAATAAAATAAAAGAGGTCAATACTTTTATCCAATTCAGAATAACGGTTTGGGAAAACTTCTGTCTGCTCCCTGTTTTTATTTTCAGTAACCGCGGCCATGTTTTTCGACGATTAAAAATCCCCACATCAGTTCTATACAAATTACCCTAAGAAACATTCAGAGCTGGTTTCAGAGAGGAAGAGTTTTGAAAAATTATTAACGACGACGATTGAAAGAAACACATCTATTTATTAAGTAAGCCAATAGCTTATCAAAACAACCAGGGGCGTTATCGAATTTATATTACTATATTAAAAGACTGCAAATCATTGTTAATAGGCTGCAATTTTCTTGTCATTGCCAGAGTATCTAAATGAAGACTGTTAGTTTTGAAACAATGCTTATTCGCTTAAAATAAGACTTCAATAATCTAGATATTGATTGTAACTCCCACAATATTGTATTAAAAAAAACATATATCACTGTCACCGAAAAGTAATATCGCAAATTTCGTTTTAACGTCGACAGTTGTTCATTTTTACATTTTGCAGATGAACATGTTTTTCGATAAAATTAAAAATTGTGATTATTATCCACATCTTTCTCTGGAGGTACAAGAAATACAAAGACAGAAGTACGTGGGCTGAGATAATTTCCCTTCCACACAGCTCATCAACCAGAGATAATTTCCCTTCCACACAGCTCATCAACCAGAGATAATTTCCCTTGCATCTTCCACACAGCTCATCAACCAGAGATAATTTCCCATCTTCCACACAGCTCATCAACCAGAGATAATTTCATCTTCCACACAGCTCATCAACCAGAGTTAATTTCATCTTCCACACAGCTCATCAACCAGAGATAATTTCATCTTCCACACAGCTCATCAACCAGAGATAATTTCCCTTCCATCTTCCACACAGCTCATCAACCAAAATATAATTTTAAGCTTCCCTTGTACCTCCCATTTACGAATCAGTTTGTCGCCAAAAAATAAACTGAAGCATTTTTGTACTTTTGACTACTTTTTATACTCCTTTGAGGCAAAAATCCATTTTTCATGTTTTTTTTTTATTCTTCGAGCTTCTAATTCTAAAAAACGAGGTAAATTGACATATATAGGTACCGGTATGTAACCAAATATATCAGCTTCACAATGGTACCAAGAAAGTTGCGCTTCAAGAATGGATCCTTTTTAAAATATTGTAAAGTTTCGAAAGTAATAGTAAACTACTGCTATCTATACTTGCAATTCTTCGAATTGAAAAAAAATCTATTTAAGATACTAGGAAAACGTTTTCAGCATATTAAACAATGTCTCTTTCTGTTTAGCTATAATTATCATGATTTGATAAGATATACGTTTTATTTCTATTGAAATAACGAACTTGTCCGATGTGGCGTTTGCGAAAAGTAAACAAGAGGCTCCCAAGAGCCTCAATCGCTCACCTGCTTTCATGGGCATTAACTGTAACAAAGTGTCGTCCGACAACTTTGATCTCCGCACACTTTTGTAGGCCTTATCATGAGGAGCGTTTCAGCTATTGAAAGTTTCTTTCTATCCAACATAGTTTTCAAGATATTGACTGAAAATTGTAAAAACAAACACAATTTTTTTACCTTTAATTTCAAGCACAATAACTCTAGAAGGAGAAATCTGACAACTTTGACCAAAATGCAGACTTTTGTAGGTCTTTTAATGAGGATCATTTCGAAAATTGACAGAATTTGGATAAACCTAACGATTTTTGTAGATATATGCGAAAAACTTCTGCCTGACCCCTACGTTCTATTTTTAGTAACAACGACCACGTTTTTCGACGGATAAAAAATCCCCACATAAATTTTATGCAGAACACCTTAAGGAACATTCATACCAAGTTTTGTTCTAATTGGTCGAGGATTTAAGAGAAAAAGATTTTTGAAAGATATAACATTAAAAGTAGAGAGAAAAAAACGTCGAAAAGGGGCAATAACTCCACATGGCTTAACAAATTGAAACGAAAATTTGACCAGAGATAGATCTCATCATGCTGAACACTTTTACCTTGTTAAAATTTGTCTTAATGTGACGATTTGATTTAAAAGTAAAAAAAAAACACTTCTGTCTGACCCCTTTGAACTATATTAGTAACAGCGACCACGTTTTTCGACAGATTAAAAAACCTAACATCACTTTCATGCAGAACACCCTAAGGAACATTCATGTTAAGTTTGGTTTTGAATGGTATAGTAGTTTCAGAGAGGAAGATTTTTGAAAGAAATAACATTGAAAATAGGAAAAACGTCGAGAAAGGGAAAAACTTCAACATGGCTTAACAGATTAAAACTAAAATTTGACCAAAGATAGATTTCATCATGTTGAACACTTTTGACCATGTCAGAATTTGGTTAAACCTAACGGTTTAGGAGATATATGCGAAAAACTGTCCGATCCCTATGTTTTATTTATAGTAACGGCGGTCATGTTTTTCGACGGATCAAAAATCCACACCCATCAATTATATGCAGAACACCCTAAGGAACATTCATACCAAGTTTGGTTCTGATTGGTATATTAGTTTCAGGGGAGAAGAGTTTGAAAATTGTTAACGATGACGACGGACGCCAAGTTATGGCAATAGCTCACATGGCCTTTGGTCAGGTGAGCTAAATGGCAAAAAACTGTCGATAGTAGAAAGAACATTTACGCACACGTCTTTGGTATGAGTGACTTTGGAAGGAGAATTGAGATTACTTAAGGGGGTACACAACATCTAAGGAAATACTCTAAAAATCAGCAAAACGTTTTACTTTATGACATTCTGAAATCAAACTCAAAGAATCTTATTGATCGAAAGATTTGTTGATGAAGCTACTTTTATGTTCATTGAAATTATTGCAATGAAACATTTGGTAAAAATTTCTTGAAAATTATACATTTTGTTTTGTTTTGTTTTTGTTTGTTTTTTGTTTTTTGTTTTTGTTTTTTGTTTGTTTTTGTTTTTTGTTTGTTTGTTTTTTTGTTTTGAATTTTTTTTTCAAAGTAAACCACTGAATAAAATATCAAGAAATTTAAATGAACCAAATAAATTTTAGAGAAGATATTAAGTGCCCCCTTAAATCCATCTTATATTAAATTCTAGCACTATTTTCAAGACACGACGAACACGTGCTTTTATACATTTTCAACGTACTATCAATTGACTTGCTTTATCATTTAGACCCCAGGCCATACAGTAAGGAAGCATGAGATAAACAAAAAGGAGGGTAGGAGAAGAAGAGATGGAATTTTGATCTGATTTTTAACCGTAATTTCCAATGTTTGTGGATACAGTAAATTGTTTAATCAGAAGTTGATCATTTAATAATAACTGAAGCAGATTCTTCCGGGTATGCGTGTCAAGAAGTTTAACTTAACAGTAGGACAATTTAGCAAAACAATTATTTAGACATAAAGTCGATGTCTGGTAGACGAATTTTGTGCAATATTGAAGATTACAATGATTTCACGATGTTATCAGTAAATAACCCACTCATTCATTCTTATAACATTTTGCTACCAAGCAATTTTTTCCAGTTATTAAATGACTGGACCCTATCAATAAGCAACGTATGATGATTTAAGATCGTTAGCTCAATAGTGCCCCACCATAATTTGAAACCAGTCGATGAAAGTTATACGCCTTCAGAGTTAATGAATTTTAACTAATTTTGTTTTGTTTGTTTTTTTTATTTTATTCTTATTTTGCTGACGGATATACAAAATAAGTTACACTACTTTCATGTTTTCATTGCAACTTAATAAAAAATGTTAACATTTCCTTTTAAAAATGTATTTTACATGAACTTTTTGTTATTTGTGGAAAAAAGATGCACTTGCGTGATTTTCACTTTTATTTCATATCCAAGATCATCATTCACAGATAGACAGACACAACCTGTCCTAATTTCAAATGAAAGTTAGACTCGTGCAATATTTTATGCGACTCGGCATCTCTTTTTTATACTGGGCAAGATAATACTTATATAAAATTAATGTGAAATGAGATAAATGTCAGCGAAAACTCTCAAGAATTGAACACTTTATGTGCAAGAAGACGCTTTGTACTACTTTAAAAACGACCTGAATGTTAGTTGATCGTCTAAACGAATAGAAATCTCTTTTCAGAGTTTTAGAGTCAGTATTTTAATCATTTTCTACCCCGAGACACTATCATTCAGGATTATAAACTCGGGATTGACCGTTTACTTGAACAAACATTCAATATTTAAAATGCATAATTTAACCAGAGTAAATTGATGCTTAAATATTTTTATAGCGTCTGAAATTTCGTGTGAAAACGATTTTATTTCAGTATTACGATTCTGAGACACCGTTTCTTATTTATAAAACTCTTAAACGGGCTGGCTTCTTTTAAGTCGCCTGGAGTTCCGTTTAATTGTTCCATGTAAAACCACCATTAAATTGAAATAAAATAACAAAACTTAACAAGACTTAATATCCCAATAAAACCGGCATTATTTTGATAAGTAAACGATTTTAACAGAATCTTTTCATTTTACAACCAAGATGTTATTATAGAGTTGCAATGCACATAAGAACGGGTTTTGAGAGATTATTTAAACCTAGTACACGATCTATACACGTATAACTTTTTATGGCCTGTCAACAAAGTTGGAATGGTGTAAGTTGTTGGTCTGTCAGTTATATTGTCTACAGATATTGGGTCACACCGCGAAAAGAACTATTCTAAAATATGTCGATTTAAAATGTGGACCTGAAAAAATTGGGCTTGTTTCGATAAAAGAATCTAGTATTATCTACGGTCTGAGACTCTTTTTTCTTTCTTTTTTTTTTTTTTTTTTTTTTTTTCAATTATTTATTTTTGTTTCGATTAAATGCAGAATTCCATGCAGTCGATCTGTTAACCTTTTAAAATCCTTCTCTCGTTTTGTTGTAGTGAAGTAAATGTTTGGCAAAAAGAAACCGTCGTCGAATAATGTTACAGTCATTGTTTGTGTTTACTCCGACATAATGGTAAAAACAATCAGTGTCAATAACAAAAGACAAATATATGTATGTACATGTACACTTAAAAAACAACTACTAGTGAAAAGCACTTAGTCAATAAAAGGGCGATAACTCTATAAATAGGAAAACTGAAAACATGTTTTTTTTACAATGAGATGCAAAAACTTTATCATAAACTAAAACACAAAATGATAAAAATACAACTCATAAATCAAATGCGTAATTTTCCGTTAATCCACTAAATATGGCAGGTTCCACTATACAACTTAACTGTCGTATCTTAATTGAGTGAGAAAATAAGATTTTCGATTTAATCGCTACCTTTTTTCCTTTTGAAATTCTATAAATGATAAAACGCAATTTTTTTCCTTTTTACTGAAACCTGATGTTGTTAAATAGAATTG
Organism: Perna viridis; assembly: GCA_037379345.1. Lineage (NCBI taxonomy): Eukaryota > Metazoa > Mollusca > Bivalvia > Mytilida > Mytilidae > Perna > Perna viridis. The sequence goes on from CM074511.1 coordinate 11,730,963, forward strand.
ACAATTTTGACAAAGGGTACGTTCCTATGTGTATCCATGATTAATACTAGCCATTCCAGATAACATTTTGGAAAGATTTGTCGATACGGAATTTCGTTCCGGTTCGGAAAGCACATTGTTTTTTCGTTCTTGCATCGCCAACTTTTAAAGCGCACATAGTGTCTACTTATTTATTGATTTTGATGTTGATTCATAAATTTTAAACCGGACAATTTTCAATTAGTACCGACATTCTCAATTGAAATAAATGGCTTTCCAGTTCACTTGGAGATAGAGGGAGAATTTCGAGTGCTATTGTGAATGGTAATTTTTGTAGTACTTTTAAGATTTAGGAAATGAGATACGAACAATAACGATATGTGAACATACTTTTATGTCTGCTTAGAAACTTGATACATACGTGAAGTATTTTAACATTACATAGTGTTTTAAACAGTATGATAACCGTGAAATCTTTGGGCCTATTTAAATTAATTAAATTCTGTCTATCTGTCGAAAAAGGGACGATTATCTCTTAGTCTCTTACATATGCCTGACTGAAGAGAATTCTTTCTATCGTTTAGATCTATAATCAATTGACCTGATACCTAGATATGAAATAAACAAGTCTCCAACCACAGCACCGAATAGTTTTAGACCTAAAACCGGAGATTATAATTTATCATGCAGTACACTTGCCGAACTTTTAGTACGGATACGATGGTTAATCATTTATGCTGGGCGCCGATTTCGTTATTTTTTGATATCCCACATTACGTGTTTCCTTGAACGGAAAATACATTTTATTTGCTTCGTATATGAGAACAAAGTAGAGAAAGTGATTGAATCTTACCGTTTCATGGCCTGCCTCCCATGTTAAATTAACTGTGTCGACTTCAGAAGGAATGACAAATTGGTCGAACTCCGGATGATTGATATAAGGAACCACTTTTCCATCACTGATAATGTAGATTATCATATTTACTCCAGCTGCAAAACAAAAACATAAGTATTCTTAGCTTTCTTTGTTACACTCGAACTATTACATTATTGCGTAAAAAATGGATATGTCCTTAAATTCTTCAAAACAAATGATATTAACCTATAATATAGAAGTCAACTTCCTGTTGTCGGCATTTGTGATTTTCATTCGAGCTTTCGAATATTAGATCTGTATTGTATTTTTCTAAGAAACAAGAAAAAAAAACAACAATCATCTGTTACCTCTCGATCAAAGATACTGTACAGTCAAATTCTACATCTAATAAATATTACTTAAAGTTTCACCAAAGTGTGTTTTCCTGATTTAAGAGATTTGTGTTGAAAACAACCTGTCTGTAACTTTGGAAACAACAACACGTGCATGATTTTTTGAGATGTGATCAAAAACAAACGATTCAATATAATTGAAGTATTTTATGGCTTGTTGAAAGCCAGGGGAGATCTGATCTGGTTCTAGAAACGGTATACATCACTCATGTTGCCTATTCGTATTTTGCAAATAGGATAATTTTTTAAACAGAAAATCATAGTATCGTTTACTTCCAGGGAAAGCATGTTGATTTGCCAAAACATTAAACAGCACGTTAATGATGTTTTAATAAATATTGAGAAATAACTTTGTAAAAAAAATACAGCATTTAGATGAATAGTATTGAAAATATGGGTAACATATGAGAATCATTTCTATGCCAACGACTCAATGATTAAAGAAACTATGGATTTTGCTTCAATACAAGCACAAGTTTCTGTTTATATTTTATGAGATATTTTCGATTACTCTTGATACCTTAACTAAGATTATCATAAAGGATAGCTACATACCGACTATATTGCTAACTTGCCTCTCATCAATCCACAGTGAAAGCCGACTGCGCGAACCACATATTGTCCAAAATACATGAAGTGCAAAAAACACCAGAGTCCGGTAGAGCATGGCTAACTTAGTAGCCTCAAATCTTAATTTGTCGTTTCACCATTCTTACTCACATAGAATGTTTTAACAATAAAAGAATTTTAATTTCTTTTCGTTTAGTTCTAGAATAAAATATACAAAATATAATAGACTCGTCACACCACCTTACAACTACAACTGTATTTCATTATGTCTTATATGATATAGTTTCTGTCTTGTCCATTTTGTAAATCTATCGCTATGATAGCTACGAGGTGCCAAAGCTTCGGACATCATCTGTGTAATATCTCGTTTGGACGTTGCTCATTTCCGATCTCATTAGAAAAAATGCTATTCAAACGGTCTAGATAAAGATCCTGTTTCAGAGTCGAAGAAAGCTAAACAATGAATGATCTATCAACTAATTCCACATTTCATACATAAGCTCTCTTTTTGTTTTAAATTATTGCGTGTCAAATAGTAAATCCTATACGAAAATATATCATCACTATCATTGAGACCCCTTCATTATCCAATAAGAAAACGTTGACCCTGTGCTCCTCCTTAGAAATGCTAATTTAAGATATTCAGTCTCAAAGAATACCGAATTTTATCCCACAACATTTAATTAATCATTGAGTATATTCTTCACGATCCACGTGTCTTTAATTCGAAATAGTTGGTATCCCCAACAAATATGAATTGATTTTGTTGAGCGCTTGAGTACCCACTTCGCTTTTATTTCACCGATTCAAATCACAAGCGCCTGAATAGGGGTCAAGTTTATTTATTATTATAAGCACGTATGAAATTTCTTCTTAAAACTATTGACTTTTCAAAGATAAATATTAAGATGAACGTCTTGCTATAGAATGTACACAAACCATTTCACAGTAAGAGGTGTGTCAAGAGAAGTTCCGAAAGAACACGTGTTTATGAACGGAGGCGGGGCGATCAAGCTTTCGTTGATTGCAAAGAATAGTCAATGAAAGTAATTAAATTTATTCCTCTTATTTCGTCTCTGAGATATGATAAAATTGCTTTCGTCATATTTAGAATAACACAGCATAAATCATTCTCAGACGGTTGAAGGAGATCATTTTACTTTTGATATGACATACCCGAGTATTGTCACTTGAATAGAATTCATCAAAAAGCACGTTCAATTGTGTAATCTAGATTGACTCATAGACAACAAAAAGGGGCGTTAACAGAGAAACAGAAACAAATGTGAAACTTTTGTTATATAATTGAAATGTAAGGTTCATAAATACCTAGAAAATTGAAAATCTCTCAGAACATTAATTAACGTGTTAGGTTATGCGAGATTCTGTCATAAAGAAAAATGGGGAATATTATTAGCATATTACTTCTGCATAAAATTGCACATACGTAAGATTGCTGGGCTTCTTTAGACGTAAAATCTGCTCTTGGTAGACTTAACTGCAGTTTTATAACAGTTTCATTATCTAATACTAAAAAGAACATTCAATCATAAATTTTACGGCTTTGCCCTACATGTGTACTCTTAAAAGCAAGTTGAACCCGATTCTCTTTATTGGAATATGAACGCTTCCTTGGTATGCCAATCACTTACATTAAATCAATGACTATAATTATGACAAGGTGTTTCAATTTAAAGAGATATTTATATTATCCCTTCTATCATCCATCATTTTATAATAAGAAGAGTTGTATTACTAATAACTACCAAGCACATATAAGTATATGACATTTTTGTCATTTCGCTGGTGTCACTTTTAGAACGCGACTATGTTGTGAGATATAGACGAACAATTAGGCAAGTGCATTATTTCACCGCAATAACGAGCCATGGGGTTACGGTCAATTCTCTCTATTTTTGTAGGTAAAACGTTAACAATATTGGAGCGTCAGATATTCAAGAGATAGAAAGAAGGGGAGAAAAGTATTGAACACAGCTCTAAAATGTAAGACGTTGATTCGTGCACTACGATTCTTATTCTACGTAGTTGTTGAATAGAATAAAATAGAACAAAAATAGGACAGTAGAATGTATTCTTCACTAATAGTTGTATGGTGGATCAAGATGTAGTCAGAGAGACAATTTCCTTGTTTACATGATTGGAAAACCAAATTGCCGAGTTTGTAAAGCCAATGCGAAAATTATAGTCCTCCTTCATCCTTTTCTTCTATGAATCTAACACTTCAAAATATGACACGGCTAAAATTAAAGTTCTGAACATGTCCAATATTTTAAAAGATCTTCCATGTACATTTAAGGGACATAATCAGTTGTGTGTTAAGTACTTTTTTTCGATCATCACTTACATGTATTAATGCAATTAATAGAGCCATGTTAAGAGATAATATATGCTATATGAGATAAGGAAAAAAAACGGGAAAACTTGTCTACCGTCTCCGCTGCAAAATGACAAGGGGATGTGGGAAGAGAATTCATCACCGTCTGCAATGTCACCAAGAGAATGCCTCCATATTTGGTTGAATGCATTGTTACTTGGTGAGGATATGCATACTTCAAGAATAATTTGGTTCAACAAAATTTGATAGCAATAGAAGTCTGGAGGCTTTGTGCATTTGTCGTTTCACCAGGAGCAGAGAGTTTAAATGTAGCAATCTTATTTCAAACGATTATTTTAACTATATCAAATCAAACCTGCTCCATTATGAATGCATTGTAAGGTACCATTCTAGTGGATGTGGGAGGGTAAAGCACTTGTTGCTTCGAAAACAACAGATGTCTGGATATAACGAAAGGTCAAACCGTTTCCATAAGGTGTTATCTTGTTTTACTTATCAACCTGTGTTCTTTTTACGGGTATTTGTCAGATGTAAGAGGATGTTATCAAACACTCCCATTATTTACTGTGAACGTTTATTTTGAAAAGCCTTTAGGTTGGCACCAAACCGCATAGTACTACCTTTCCGACATTTACTAATGTAAACTTCGACAACAGCGTTATCTTGACAAGAATGGTTCATTGCATATAATTGCACTATAAAGATTAACAATATTAGAAATACTGTGAGACTTAAAAATAGACACATAGACACGTACTTTCTAAAAAGGGGAGTTTTAAAAAAAATGTGTTCTATATAAAATACTTCGATGTATAACAATTGATTAGAGAATAGCACCTATGATAATATTGAAGACGCAACCCGAAAACTAGTATCAGGCGCGTAGCTGAGGCCAAATTGAGGTGTAGGCAAAATTACGGCAGGGGGTCTGGGGGCCGCTTATCCCCAGCAGGTCCAGGGCGGAGCCCTGGTAGGGGGTCCAGGGGGGCAAAGCCCCCTCACCTCCGAAGCTCCTCGGAGATAGCGTTTTAGAGCATCACTTATGCCTCTCCTGGATGTATTTTATCTCAAAAATAAAAATTGGCAAAATTAAGTGCAGGCAAAAGCCTTTTTGCCTAACGGCAGCTACGCGCCTGAGTATTCATATTTAAAGCTGCATTAGCTGTCAAATTTGTTCAGTTTTTATCCTACTGAATTTTGCTGATAAAATGAAATAAGTCTGTAGTAATGCAATTAAAGCAATAAATGTCGATGATACCTTCAGAATATTGTGAAAACAACGTTTGTTTAATCTAAGAAGATCGATAGCTCAGATCTAATTATTTTTCGCCATTACTTCCGAAGATTGCCGACAGGACATTAACCTTGGTTAAAAATACTTTAACCTTGGTAAAAAAATAACAATATCGGATACAAAGATAAGCACGTGTCTTGTTAACATTGCATTTCATCTATTTCTTGATCAGTTTTCAAATAAATAGTGACAGTTACTGACCATATGTGTGCCACATTATATCACAATACGTAAATTTTAAAAGGATCCTTGCATTATATTCGAAATTATGTCTTTTACAGCTTGAATCCAACGGTCTTCCTTACCATTGATTACCACTTTCGCTTTGCAATCAGATTTGTTTTTAAAAAAGAGACCCTTTCAGCACATGTGTGGATTAAGGTCACCAGAAGTCACATGCATACGGATTTATCTAGGTCGATTTTTTGTCTTGCAAGACAATAAATGTATAGATACCTATTTCATGTATTTAACACATTTTATTTGTGGATATCGATGAAATTATACAGAAAAAGTACAATTTGGTAGAAATAATTCAAAGTTTAGGTATATTTCAACAGAAATAAAATTTACGAAAATGACAGCTAATGCAGCTTTAAAATAATAAGACGACATTTATGTTACGCTCAGGATCTTGTTCTTAATCATTTGTCTCCCTGAAAGTATGGCAATGGGTTGGAAAGGGGAAAACTATTTCACTTTTGCCTAACTTGCGCTTTTATGACCAGATGATTTTCTATCATAATAAATTGAATACAATGTTAACATTTCCGAGGAAAGTACCTTTATCGTATAACACCATTTTCTATCATTATATTGACAATTTAATGGTGACTATGGTATTGTGGAAATCATGTATAGATTCAAGACGTTTCCGTCGTCTCATGGAACATTTACTGTAAGATTAAATTTGATTGGACCCTAACATAACAAAAGAATATTATAAAGTGTCCTTTGTTTAATTACTGCAAAAAGCCATTAGAATAGCGACTATTTTAAAATAAGAAAGAAAAAAGGCATTTCTACCTGGAACAATACGCCAATTACAATATGCAGTTAGACTTGGTTAGTTTTCTGGCGAGAAAGCCTTTCTACTCTGATAGAAACCCCAAGCTATCATGATACCACTATACCAATGTAGCCTACTGATTGAGATCATGTTTTTATTCTTGTTTATTTATTAAGATTACAACCTTGTCCGAGATTGATGTAGGCTGGGTTTCGCTCATTGTCTTAATGAAAAGTTTATGAAAGTGTCAAGCTGATACCATCGGTAAACTTAGGGGTATATGTGTCACGGATATTCGTAAGATGTGATTAACACATGACACTTTGGTGTTAAATTTCAAAATGAAATTTAATATCTTTACATTTAAACAAAAGAGCGTAAATATTTAATCAGGTCACTGACGAATATCAACAATGTTGTTTGTTGGTTTAGGCTTTTAACGAGCTATCAAACAAATAGATGTCTGATGTTATGTGATCATGTACAGAAGAGAAAAAAACTGAATTTGTCTGAATGCGTATTTTATTTTTATCTTACAGCAACTGCATTTTAAACAGTTTATTTCACAGTTCTACGTATCAAGGGAAGTTAGTTTTCATGGCTTCAATTCAACTGTTACCAATTTGTTGCGCTCTGAAATACAAAATAAAATTCTAAAAACTCTCGATTTTTAGTACAATGAACCCTTAAAAGTGGCTACATACACATTTGAATGAATTCGTAATGAAATTGGAAAAAAATGAAATAAGACTGCGTAGGAACGTTGATCTAATTTTATATTCGCGAAAGGGAAAGGGCTGTTAGAAGTACGCAACGAACAACAAATAAATGTAAGAACATTAAAAAATGAGCTAATTGAATCAGCTAAAAGCAGGCGTAGGTCACTTTTTTGTAATTTTGAAAACACCAACCGAAACAAAACGATAACTATGACGAATAAAATAAATCTGATCTTATTGAGTTTTAGTAACTACAAAGGGTATATTAGCAGAGAAAATTAAGTATCGACGCACGTAACTTTTAATTTACACCTTTTCAGTTCAAATGCTATGTACATTTGAGTATGCTTTTATGTAGTGAACGTGCTGGATTACTTCTAGACGTATGTTTTGTCGCATTAACAAATGATTTGTACTTGTTCACTGTTGTTTGTCTTCGTTATACTTAGTCTCGATGATTCATACTTTAGAAAGTGTTCCATATTTTGTGATTTATGTTACCTTATAAATGAAAATCCACAGTATTTAAGAGACTATTAAATTCGTAACATAAAGCGTAAATTACTACATAATTTATTCTGAAAAACCCATGTATCCCATTGGTATGAAATACAGAAAAAAACAAAGCATTTTTAAAACATATAAAAAATACATTGGTTAGTTATTTAGGAACGAATATCTCTTATTAAAGAAAGAAATTAAAAGGAAATTTTAAATTAGAGAGAATCCAATTTGTCATGTACTATCCTTATATACTGACACAGTTTTCGAAGTTTTGAGTGTTTTGTTTGGTTCATTATCGTACTAAACTTTAAAAAATTATGATTTCTGGTCAATTTTCTGTCAATGTATTTATTTCTGTCCGTTTGAAAAACAAGACATTCCATTATATAGTGGTATTCGTCTTCTATATCGTTTCTTCATAAAGGACACAGTCGAAGTTCTCTCGGTATATTATTTCATCTACTGTTTTCGATTGGGAGTTTATTATTAATTGTTCTGAATTTTACCTTTGTTAGTATATCCTTGTTTGATAGTATATCAAAATAGTCGTCGAACTTTAAAAGGGTAATAGGGTCAACAAATTTTGATAGCCAAAAGGGTGATCGTATTGGTAATTCTAAAATTGGAACGTTGCTGGGGGCAACAAAGCCAAATGAAGAAAAAAGTTCCTTTTTTGAAATATTTTCAAATGATAATTGAATAATGAGAACAGCCATGATTCGTAATTTCCTTATGACTTCTTACATTTTCATGCATATGCATAATAAAACAAATAATGTGACTATTTTTCATCTGTATTGGATAGCGTCAAAAAATTCTATGATTTTTTTTACTTAAAGATTTATTTGTTTGTACTCCGGGCGACAAATGGACACACACAAAAGAAATTTAACTTATAAGAGTTCTACGTTTGAACCGTGTTCCTTTGATTTCACGAAGTTAACATCGTTTTTCCTTAAGGGTTTTAGTCTCTTTTAACGTTCGATTAAGAATGTGGACTTACCAGTTCATATGATATTGAAAATCAATGTTCATTAGTAACGTACTGAAGTATCATTTTTTCACCTCATTATAATAGCGACGTACAAATAACTTTTAAGAAAGACCCAATGCTATTTTTAAAATAAATAATTAAAAGTATTCTTTCCTTTTCATTTAATGAAACTCCTATTTAAAGTGTAATTTACACTTTAAATATACTGCATCTAAGTGAATTATCTTAAACAAAAACAGATACTATATTGCTTTTTCATATTTCATATGTAATTTTCGAATAGATTTACTGTATAAAGCTAACTATAATTCTGTACAATGACTACTTTATATTGTATAAATATATAATTACTTCAGTTACGCTGTTATCTGCATCTGAGTTACTTAGCATACTTGCAAGAAATTTAAAAAAAAAATCAAAACTCAGTGATGAACAAAATAATTGAATAAATTAGAATTTTTACCATGTTTAAATCTGGTAAATCTAATGTTTAATCTGTATTGGCATACTGCACAAAGTTTTGTAAATGTTTCTTTGAAGAGTGAAGTTCTGTACAAGTCGAAAGATGTCAATAAGGCGATCGTTTCACTATCTGATCAAATATATTGTGAAAAGGAAGATAATTCATTTTTATTGTTAGCAAATAAAATAAATGCCTACCGTTGTCAAAATATTCAACTGTTTGATTTCTTTTCGCTTTAAAGCCGGGTTGTTTATTTATTGTATCTCTTAGCGGAACTGCATTTGGATGGTTGTTTCCTAAATCACTCCAGAAACTGTTCTCTCTATAGTTAGTTTTCCTATCCTGAAATCAATAAGGCTTTACCATGCTTTCGTTCAGTTATTACTTTCGCATGCATTACAAGTTAGATATATGAGATACAAATAAATGTTGACCAATGTAGAGGTGTAGTTAAAAAAATAACCAATTATATTCGTTATATTATTTTGTACTACTGTATGTCTAAAAGTCCGTATGATGCACATTTTTCTAATTTTTCGTGTGAAAAATTGGATCTGTACAGTAATTGTTAGTAATACAACTATACTCACAATTTTTTTAATAGGACCCCGTACTATTACCGGAGCAGGTAGCTTGGTTTTATCTATTTCGTCAATGAAATCGGCAACAGCATTACTTCGATTGAACAGAGACATTATCTGCTTCCTGAAAGAAGTATGTTAAGAAAATAGCAAAAGCAGCCCCAAAAACTAAAGTGTTTGAAATAAATTTGAAAATTGCATAATTTACTAGCTGAATATGTGACTTTCGTGAAAAACAAAGTTTCATTGCTGTTAATGCATGTGTTGCACTAAAATTGTTGAGGTAAATAACTCAAAATTTGAAAATCTAGCCGAATTGTATTAGAATAGCTTATTTCATGACACATTTTTATGTAGAAAATATAGAGCGCATTTATCGAACTCTTTGATATTTCGACCCGTGCAGGTCCGGGTGTCAAAAGAATAGGCAGCAGCGCTAAGCTTGTCGTAGAAGGCGACTAAATAGTGCTCAGAACCCTAGCCGGGGGCTAGGGCGCTCTGCCCACGGAGCAACTGGGATGTGTGCCCCAGGTGGTGGAATGGGGTACCCCTGGCGTGTTACATGCTGGGGTTGTCAGGCTATAATACGAAAAACCTGACCGCAAACCATAGTGGTGCACCGTGTTGGGAAAGATGCCACGTTCCTCGCACGTTAAAGAACCCTACTGTGGTATTCTCCCGGAGTAGGAACCATAGGGCTCCGCCACAGGAAGCTAAATTGCCCGACCCTACCCACCTCTCCCTATTTCTAGTGGCAATCAAAATTTGTCGACCCCATTGTCCTTGTGTCCCATCCCTTTTTCATTTCATCATCATTTCTTGTTCATTTTATCATTAATTTCATGTTCATCGTCTGAATATAACTGAAATATTGCTGCTCGGACGTTAAACCCCAACAAACAAACAAACAAACTTTGATATTTCTACAAAAAATAGCCTTCTGTACCATTATAACTCGTGACAAAATATTTTGTTGTTCATACTTGCGCTCTCTATTTTTGGATTAAAAAACTACACAAGATCCTCACATTTTTGTGAAAACTGTGTAGGTGTAGTCTTGTGCCCTCCTTATAAAAAAATTATCACGCAACAACATGTATGTTCTGTATATTAGTATTCAAATAGTATTTTAGCTTTAAAATAGGCAAATAGTAAATTTCAAAAAGCAAGTTGAAACTTTGGCAAAACAGTAGACCAGAAACTAGTGTTAGTGAATTTACCCCTTTGCGTCACTAAGCATCGACCTTTGACTGAATGCTGTTCCTTTTCTACTCTGTTCTTTGGACAACACATTTAGTTCATCAATATGGTCTTAAATAAAATTCTATAGTGTTTGTATTGAATTATTTAAAAACGATATGATGACAATTTAAAAAAAACATATAAACTGTTTTAAGTACAAAACAAAAACAAAGCAGAAATACACAAATCCTTTAAATTAAGTAAATCTCTTTCTACATTTATGGTGTATGAGTATTTCGAAGAGAGGAATTTTGGATAGAGTCTAAAGCTTGGCCTTTCAAAAATCATTGAAAAATGCGTCTGCCTATTAGAATGTGGATAAGAAAAGTATAATAGAAAGTAGAAGTTATTAATAGTATATGGTGTAAGGTGGAGAAATTAACATTATAACACCTTTCTCCAAATAACAGTGATATCTTTTGTGCTGCTCCATTTGAAAAAAAAATCAATTAAAAGACTTCGACCATCTCGATGGTCTCAGGGTATCGTGCTCGACTCGACTGCAAGAGGTCGTGGTTAATTTTGGATACCTTCCCAAAATTAATTGTCAAAAACCGATTTTCTAAAATATCAGGCACTTTAAAACTGACAGAAACAGCAAAAAGTAAGCGGGCAAGGTATTATTGCAAAAAAAAAAACAAACAAACAAAAACAAAAAACAAATAAAAAGTGTACCTTTTTCTGTTCATTTTTTCTTGATTTAAATTATTAAAGTTCGTGCGAAATTTTATATTTTTGAAAAACAGCCACTTGGTGCAGGGAAGAGAACCCAATCCGGCGAGGACCTGAATCTTTCCGGATAGCTTTAAGCATGCATTTACACCTCTTTACCTACACAAGTATTGCATCAATGTATGTACGAATGCTCTACTACCCACAATCAATATTTCCAACAAGTTACACCTTTTATTTTTAAGTTTGACAAAGCAACTGTCCAGCTAAAATATTAGAAACTTGACCTAAAGGTATTCGATTAAGACAAAATCACAGTAATTACCTGTCTCATCAGTTGCCATGGTTTGTCGCTTAATTTTGGGTGTTTGTAAAAGCTCTTTCTCATCTACGTTTTCGAGTTCTTTACGCTTTTCTTTAAGTTTTTCTTCAGGAGATTTGATTCTGATAACAAGAAAAGTCATGTGTTAGTTTGAAACACGCATGATCAACCGAATAAAGACCGAAACATGTTACTTTTATAATGTATGGATGTCGTTTGTACATGTCTTGAAGTGTCAAAATGATTCTAGATTTTTGCAAGGATTTAAAGTGTCCAATCGTAAATCTGAAATAGTTGATAACAATTTAAATGGTCCACGTAAAAGTTAAACACCAGCATGATACGTAGACATTAAAAGTAAATACCACTCAGCAATATAGATGCAGTTATATTTATTTTTGTTTAGTTTAGTTATTTATTTTTATTTTATTTTTGGTCTATAAAAAGTACAACAAAATAGATACCCCTCCCACAAGAAAATATAGTCGACACTATGTATACTGAACTTTAAGTTTTCAGCACTATCTGAAGAAAATCCTTATCTTAATTTTACAGCGTACTTACTTTGGCGCTCGGAACATCTTTAGTAGAACAACTGTAAGCACTGTACAAATCACAACAAGAACGCAGATGGTTGTGAGCACTGCTATACCAGTTGTTGTCGTTATCCACTTTTCATCATTACTTGCCGCCAATGATGGCATAGTTGCGATGAAAGTTGAAATCAAGGTAATATTGAACTGGTCCCAAACGCCACCTGCTCATTTAATACGGCGTTGATTGTCATGAAACAAACAAGACATTTCTTTACAAAATACATGTTAATATTTGTAACCTAGATAGACATTATCAGACCTGCTGCAGTATCGTTAATCACTAGATAGGCATTATCAGACCTGCTGCAGTATCGTTAATGACTAGATAGGCATTATCAGACCTGCTGTAGTATCGTTAATGACTAGATAGTCATAATCAGACCTGCTGCAGTATCGTTAATGAAACAAACTATAACAGGTCTTGAATTTCAAAACTATATGGAAAAAACATATACCAGTTTAGGAAAGCAGTTGTTCCAGCTATTGTTTTGGAATTTAAAAAAAAAACGCAAAACTATAGGAATGTTCATTGTCTTTAATAGCTGGATAATTATCATTTAATTATAAAAGATATCAAAAGAATGAACCATTTTTTGTATTTTGTTTTTTATTTTGAAGGAATAACTCTAAATGTCATGCATAAAACAATGTTAATTTCTGTTCAATAATTCATATTTGTAATGTTATTTCGAATATATGAGCTCTTAAGACATTCACTCTTCTGAATAAAGATGTGAATAAATAGGTGTGTGTGTCGTTCTTCAATTGTAAAATTGTCTTATAAGATATTGTATATATCAAAATTAGCACATTTTAAAATTTCATATAAAACTCTTACAGCGGTTCATTGACACAAATAATGACAATTTTCAAATATATATATTGAAAGAGTAATCAAGGGAACCAAGGTTATAGCGGTAATCAAAAGAATGTAATCCAGGGACAAAGACCAAACATGAAAAACAGACATACACACCAAAGAACATAAAGTAACTAAAATCATGCATACAAAGTACCAAAAGCAAATGAACAACTCGGACTCCACTCAAAACTGGGAGCATAGACCAGGTGCACCGATAGAGTAAGCGTCCTCTGCTTTTCTAGAAACACCCGCCGAGTTGCTCATAAAAAGTCAAGTCCGGGGTAGACAAACGAGGAAAGGAAAACTATGACCCGTTGAATAAATCAGTTTTCATGGTGCAGATGGATACACCATAACGATCCACGAGTTCATGATGACGTCAATAAAACTTCTGTAATGATGACTTCAATCTTGTAGCAACATAACCCTGTTCCAGAAGCCTATTTGTCAGAGTTCTAGCGCGATATAAAAAGTCTGCGTAGTTTCGGCAAGCTCTGGCATAACGTATGAGTTGTGATATGAACATTCCATACGCAGGTGCTGAAGAGATGTTGCTACAGATCACTTACTGTGAAAATTGCATGATTCTTAGGAGGACTACTACTTAAATGTCTTATCATGTTGTTTTATATTATTTTATTTGTTGTAAATGGTTGTAATGGTTGTAATGTAATATCCTCTGAACGGGTTTTACTAAACGAGTTGATAAAAACAAACCAAATTCCTTGTAAAAATTCCAACGCACAAAACTGTCGTTAAGGACGTTCAGACGCAATAGAATTTCTAAGATTTTTCTTCCTATTGAAAAGTCTTCACTTTAATTAGCCGGCTGAATAGGACACAATGGTAATATAGTTGTTACAGAATATTAGTTCAATTAAAACATAAATGTCTAGGGTAAAAAAAGTATTCCTCACCTGTTAATGTCAATGACCCATCACTCTTGGTCAGTATTGATTTTACAGTATTAGCTATTAACAGCGACTTATTGTTTGCAAGATTACTTTCTGAGTTCGTGGAGTTGTCCTCCAAGAAATACACTGATACGTCTACTGTGCTAAAATAATAGAAATCTTAGTAGATATAGCCAACATTATCATTGGAAATTTATTCAGGTAGTTTTTTTTTTATATTCGGTACAAAAATAATATCTTATTCGTCTTTCCTGCAGGGTAGTATTTAAAAGCAAACGGTTAAGCTTTGTGTTTTGATAAAATGTTTTTTAAGCTATATTTGTAATAATGAAGAGATAAAAATGCTTAATTTAACGCTTTCTTCATGATTCTGATCATATACAACAATAAATTATACCTTTCGGATGTTTCTTTAATACACCACCTTCTTGTCTGAGCGGTGCTGTAATTTTGTTGAATAATTGAGTTCAGTTCCCCAATGAATGTCTGTTCCAGAGTGTCAAATGTTTCTTTATTGATACTCATTGATATGGTGAGAACTGTGCTTTCGGATTCAAAAGCATCAATTCTTAATTTAACGGTATTATTATGCAGTACTGAATCAGTGGCTAGAACTTCGATTACATATTTTGAATTTTCTGCTAATGTATTGATAACAGTTACTAGGCCTACAATCAGTAAAAGTATATTTTCATTTGACTTGCGAAATTATTCTATTAGTATAGTAATGGAGTTTAAGAGAGAAAGAATCAGTGTAAAACGCGTGGTTTGTTAACCCGCATCAAGATCTCCCTAACATCACCATCCCTAATATCAAAAGTAAAATGCGGTTCGTTCTGATTATCCTGCGCAACTTATATTATGCTTATTACATAGGCTATGCAAATAAGGGTATGTAATATAAGAGACAGTTTAAAGAAAGTAATGAATAGTTCATTATTAACAAAATTACGCGTAAAATAATAGAATAAAGCATGTTGAAATGAAAGTACAAAATAAAAACTTACCTGATGTCGAATTCAAAGAAAAGAAAGTGTTGTGCTCAGATGATTTGAAATTATATGTTATTGTATCGTCTTTGTCAGCATCGGTTGCTGTAATTAGAGTAACTGTTACGTGACAGTTGTCATTATACGGAATTTCTGCGTTAAAGAAAGATGATGAAAACTCTGGTAAGTTATCATTCAGATCTTCTACAACAAAAGTTATCGGAACAAAACTTGACTTTGCAGGCGTACCACAATCTGTTGCAACTAAGTTGAAACTGAAGTTCTCTGTGGTTTCTCTGTCAATTATTTGTTTCACAGTTAACTCCATAGAGGTAGAATTAACTGAAACGAAACTACTGGCAATTTGACCATTGGTCGATGAAGTGTCAATAGTTAGAGTAATATCCTGATTAATTCCTATATCTGCATCTGTCACAAAAACAGTGAGTAAAGTTGTTCCTACTGCTTCATTTTCTGGGACAGTGGTAGAATAAGAAGATGCATTAAAAGTAGGTTTATTATCATTTACATCTACGACTATGATCGTTATGTTAGCGGTGCTTGTAAATTTTGGTGTTCCATTATCCGATATTTTACACAGTATTGTATACGAGTCTTGGGTTTCGCGGTCAAGCAAAGAGGACGTTAAAATTGCTCCGGTTGATTCATTTATTGTAAGTTGTGAATTTAAACCTGACCAAAAGATTGGTAACGAAAAGGTTATTTCGGCATTTTGACCACTGTCAATGTCTGTTGCAGTGACAATTCCAACTTCAGTCCCGACTCTGACGTCTTCTTGTACGTTAAAGACAAATGTCGTTGACGTAAACGTCGGTCCATTGTCATTCAGATCTGATATTGTTATAGAGATGTTAATTGAAGAGGTTCGAGGTATAGACCCACCATCAGATATATCAACCGATAGAAGATACTCAGAGGTCCTTTCTCTATCTAACAATTTTGCTACTTGAATTATTCCTAAGCTAGAGTCGATTTTAAAATCGTTGTCGGTATTGCCACTTGTGATAGTGTATGTCAATTCTGAATTGACGCCTTTGTCATCATCGGTAGCGTTTATTGATGCAACGACAATATTTATCTCGGTGTCTTCAGAAAAGGTTACATAGTAGGATCCATGAACATTTGGACTATTGTCGTTAATGTCGTCTATGAGAACAGTCAGTGTTGCTGTCCCAGTCTGCTGAGGGAAACCTTGATCAGTAGCGGTAATATTTAGTATATAACTGGAATTAGATTTGTTGAAATTCGTTTCAAATTTTGTCAATGTACTCCTTATTGAGCTTTTCTAATAAAGTTTATTGAAACCGCATTATTAATATTTTATACTAAACTGTTAGGTTTGGCTTCTTGTAATTATATCCTAGATTTGTTGCGCAATTTTTATAAGAAGTTACCTGTACTTTTTAATTACATATACATCCTTTACTTTGTACAAATACGTAACTGAATGGGTCGACATATTAGCGCTGCGGACAGGTATTAAAACGCTTTAGTTTTCGAGTTTAATGGGCCTCAAAGGTATACGGCAATATTGTATGCCAATAGAAAGTTAAATCAATGTAGTTTTTGAATATCGCACTTACCAAAGAGAAAAACGGTATGGTTTTACTGCTATTTAGCATTAATTACAGGAGAGGTCAAAGATCAATCAACCCCAATACACTTAGATGGGTTATTTAAGTTAAAAAGTGCATTGTACATGTAGGTATCATAAAACAGGTAACATATAAAGATCACATACACAGAATTTCAAAAAAGTGAAAAAAAGAACTTTTTGCGACAAGGTTAACTAATTAATCACTGAACAAAATTGCCTCTAAAATTGTTGCATTTTAATGCCATTTCAATGATTAAGAGATACACCTTAGAAAATTGCAATATATATATCTAAATATTCTGGCCTGAATAAAAAATCATGCCCAGTACATGCATGTTAACGCCGCAAAAAAAAGTTACTTATAACTACTTATAGACACTAAATAGTAGCTGATAAATTGTACATCCTGTTTATAAACGTCTTCATCAGACCCTTCTCTTTTTCTAATATTTCAGGGACGGATCCAGACAATTTAAAAAGAACGAGTGCCAGGGATTCCTCGTTTTTTGTCAATTTTACAAACGAAAATGACAAATTTTCAAATAAAATGGGGTGCCAACCCCCTGCAGCTCCACCCTCTGGATCCGCCTCTGCTCTGTATTCTTGATCCACCTTTACCCTAGGCAATTATGTTTCAATTGGACTAATATTCTGTAACAACTACATTACCATTGTGTCCTATTAATCCGGCTAATTAAAGTGGAGACTTTTCAATAGGAAGAAAAATCTTAGAAATTCTATTGCGTCTGAACGTCCTTAACGACAGTTTTGTGCGTTGGGATTTTTACAAGGAATTTGGTTTGTTTTTATCAACTCGTTTAGTAAAACCCGTTCAGAGGATATTACATTACAACCATTACAACCATTTACAACAAATAAAATAATATAAAACAACATGATAAGACATTTAAGTAGTAGTAGTCCTAAGAATCATGCAATTTTCACAGTAAGTGATCTGTAGCAACATCTCTTCAGCACCTGCGTATGGAATGTTCATATCACAACTCATACGTTATGCCAGAGCTTGCCGAAACTACGCAGACTTTTTATATCGCGCTAGAACTCTGACAAATAGGCTTCTGGAACAGGGTTATGTTGCTACAAGATTGAAGTCATCACTACAGAAGTTTTATTGACGTCATCATGAACTCGTGGATCGTTATGGTGTATCGTTTAGTAAAATCCGTTCAGAGGATATTACATTACAACCATTTGCCTGGCGCACAGATAAAATAATGTAAATCAACATTATAAGACATTTAAGTAGCAGTCCTCCTAAGAATCATGCAATTTTCACTGTAAGTGATTTATTGATGTCAGGTATTTTATCCGAATTGACTTTAAATCAGTTGGATATATTGGAAAAACAATAAATAAAATGAAAAATATTTTCACCGTTACCATAGCAATAACCACTCCTTAGTAACCACAAATTTTGGGCCGATTTAGGGCCTAATTATCACAAAAAAATCACAATTTGAATGTAATTTTATATATCTAATGGTGGACATTTGTCAAACTACATAATTATATTAATGAAATGTGTCATGAGGAAAACAATTTACAATAAAGTACAAAGCAATTTGATTGGTTTAGATCTGGTTACCATAGCAGCCAAAATTCTTAATTTTTGACATTCTGAAATATACGAAAATAGACTATGTTCAGACCCGTTTTGTCAGCATGGATGTGTGGCAAGACCTACCGACTGAAACAAAAATAAAAATATTTAACTTATTATTGTTTTTTGCTCATGGACCCGAAATCACCACCCATAAAGTCTTTTCTTCTTCTTAACGCTTTATATACTAACATTGTCCAGGCCATAACTATTTTCGTCTTTTGACATAGACTTCTAATATTTGGTATGTTGGTATATCCTCTAAGGGCAGAGTGTTGCGTACCAGAGTACCTTGACCTTTAACCTCAAGGTCAAATCACATACAAATTTTGGCATAATACGATGCATAATTTTGTCTGTACCAATACTTTTAGGTCTTTTTACTTTGATATCAGATCTTTAGCATTTAAGTATGTCACACCAAGGTAGATAGTAATGTTTTATGTAGATGACTTTTGACCTTATCCTCTGACCCCAAGGTCAAATAACATACAAAATTTTGGCAAAATACCATACAAAACTTTATCTCAGCGGCCCTATTTTTTTTCGTCTTTTTACCCAGATATCTGATATTTAGTATGTAAATAAACCACATTAAGTTAGAATGTAATGTTCTAGATAGGATGATTTTTTACCTTGACCTTTGATTCCATGTCAAATGACATACAAAATTTTTCATACAAAGTTTCCCAGACCATAACTTTATTATCTCTTGACCTAGAATTCTAATATTTGGTATGTTGGTATTCTCTTAGGGTGGAGTGTCACGTACCAAAGTAGGTGATATTTGACCTCAACCTGTAACTTCAAGGTCAAACAACAAGTCATACAAATTAGACAAAATACCACCCAAAGTTTTGTCTTCGCCATAACTTTTTTTTTGTCTTTTTACCTAGATATCTGACATTACGTATGTGGTTATTTTACGCTAAGGCGGAGCGTCTTGTACCAAGGTGTGTGACGTTTGAACTTGACCTTTGACCTGATGGTCAAATGACATTCAAAATTTTGGCTTAATTTAATGACTCATCTCATGCAATATTTCACCTCGTAGTATGAAATAAATGTAAAGTATCACTGCCCTTTATCACCTGATTATGCTTTACCCCAAGTAGCAGGGTTAATAATCATTTAAACATCATTCTGTTATGGACAATGTGTTATCTAAGATTTAAAGGAGAAGAACTCAAATGAGCGTCAGTAATTATACCCCATGCAACGAAGTTGCATAGGGTATAATGTGTTTGACCCTTCCGTCTGTCCATCAGTCCATCGTCAGTTTTCCGGACTTTTTTGAAGCAGTTGCAGATATTGACATGAATGTTTGGTTTAAGTTCACCATAATAAAAGCTACAAGTCAAGTTTACGTTTCGTTCCACTCCGATGATTTTTACTTTAGATTAAACTTAAAGAAATTAAAGTCTTGAGATTGAAACTACCATTCTGGGTACCATAATTTAGTAAGAAAGTAAAGGTTTGTTTTCTTATCGTATATTTTAAGCTCACCTGACGCAAAAGTCTGTGTGAGCTATTGCCATCACTTTGTGTCTTTTGTAGTCATCTGTTGTTATTGTTAACTTTTTCAAAAATATTTTTTAAATTTTATTTTGTCACAATCTTTTCTAATGTCTGAAAAATCATTTTCATAAATATTTTTTTAAATTTTATTTCGTCACAGTCTTTAGTAATGCCTGAAAAAATAATTTTCAAAAATCTCTTTTTTATTTTATTGCAATCTTCTCTAATGCCTGAAAAAAAATCATTTTCAAAAATCTTTTTTAAATTTTGTTTTGTTGCAATATTTTCTAATGCCTGTTTTAACACTCTAATTTCTTTTTTTATCTACGTCCTTCTACATGTATTTCTCTTACGAACAAATTCACTTGAGTATCCAACATGGGGATGCGTGGAGTATTGTATTTTGGTGTGTAGCATTTCAGAAACTATGAATAAACCAAACATAGGAAATAGTAATCAAGGGAACCAAGATTGTAGGAGAAATCTACAATTACATATTTCATCTCGTATTGGCACATTAGAATCAATTGCAATATAGAAAATATGAACTATTCAAGATAATATACAAAGTTACATAATCCTTTCACTTATATATTGCCCATACATGAGGTCAGAAGTAAACTTTAACATAGTCAATGAAATGTAAAATATAGGTTGCAGATTGTTCACTTTTGCCTGGAAGATAATTCACGATCCTTGATGCATCAGTATACAACAAAAGTTATATGATCCTACCTTTTTATATTTAATGACGTATTGTACCAAAAGTACTAAATCATGATGTTATTACCAAAGAATTAGATTTTTGCCTTCTTTGATATATTCTTCTATAATTTTTTACATATTCAACTAGGTTGGAACACAGAAATAAGCATACACGTAGATTTTCCAATAGTTCTTCATCAACTTCCAAATCCGAAGATAGTCAAATTCATAGTGAACCTGGTTGTGATTCCTAAGATCTGTTGACTGACCAAGTATCAATTGTTATTCATTTCTGATACCTAAGAATTAAGACTAAATGTAGGTCACAATACTCTAATTCTTTATAGTGTGTTTATCATATAAACGGCATGTAAAATGTATGCACAATTTTAGCCAGTTTTTGTGCTAGTTTCCTTAAATTGGAAATAAATGATCACACATAAAATGGTTTTTGAATGCTATTCAAATTTATTTCAATATGATTAGGGTACAAGTATTAATCTAAGGTCTTATATACACAAAAAGACAAGACAACATCGATTTTCCAATTGTTTCTTTTCCATTCGTAGACTGTGATATTCCGAAAGCACCCTCCTACGGTATTAACATTTACAACTGGTCTGTTTCGCTCGCATTGTAATAAAGTGTCAGATTTTATTTAACACAACAGATTCACCACAGAAAAAAGCTTTAGCACCAAGGAGTACCGATTTCAACAACTTCTATAAACGTTAACAAAGTGTTTTCACCGTTACAAAATTTCATCATGATTTAGTACTTCTGGTATCATACATGTACCTTAATCAATATAAAAGGCAGGACCATATAACTGAAGTTATACACTGATGCATTAAGGATAGCGAATCAGCATCCAAACGAAGGGAGGTATCTGCAACCTATATTATATATTTCTTTGACTGTGTAAAAGATAATTCTGAACCTTAAGAAACTTAATGACTATATTGTATAAAAGTAGTTCGCATTTTCTAATTATGCAATTGATTCTTCAATGTCAAGACAATGAAATGTATAATTATAGGTTACCCATGTTTGTTTCACTCATAATTTCTAGACAGTTACAAGTAATAGATGTAGGGTAATAGGCCAGGACACAAACATTTGTTTTTTCAGCTTGCCTGGCCAAAAGCCAAGTCAGCTTATGCCATCACTTGGCGTCCGTAATCGTCGACGAATTTTCGAAAATCTTCACTTCTAGAGAATTGTCCACAAAATGACCGTTTGCATAGCCACCGGAATTAAAGATAGAACATAGGCGTCTGAAGACATTTTTTGCAAATAACTCAAAAATCTTTGCCTTTAGCGAAATTCTGGCTGGGGATAATATTGTTCAGCATCAAGAGACAGACCTATGCCGAAATTCTGAAAACGATATTGACAACCGATGTAGGAGTTATTACCCCTAAAACAGTTTTTTGGCATTCTTCGTATGTACAACTTTGAAAATGTTCTTCTCATTGTTGTGAATTCAATTAAAGTTTGCATAATTGTTTCGTAGGATAATGCCATACAAAATGACTGTTGGGGTTTTTGATCCATGAAAAGCATAACTTCTGTTACTAAACATAGAACACAGGGGTCAGAAGAAAATGTTTTGCAAATAACTCAATGGTTGTTGCCCTTTGCAACATTCTTGCAGAGTAATATCGATCAGCCTCATGAGACAGAACTATGCCCAAATTTTCAAAACAATTTATCATTTGATTCAGGAGTTGCAGCCCCTGAAACAATTTTTGCCAGTTTTTGCATAAGCAAATAAACATGACCGCCGTTACTAAAAATATAACATAGGAGTCAGAAGGGGTTATTGTTCAGCATCATAAGACAGACTAATTCCGAAATTTTCGAAACGAATCGTATACTAATGTAGGAGTAATCAAGGGAATCAAAAGAATGTAATCCAGGGACAAAGACCAGACATGAAAAACAGACATACACAACAAGTAACATAAAGTAACTAAAATCATGCATACGAAATAAGAAAAGCAAATAAGCAATTCGGACTCCACTCAAAACTGGGAGCATGGACCAGGTGCACCGGTAGGGTAAGCGTCCTCTGCTTTTCTAGAAACACCCGCCGAGTTGCTCATAAAAAGTCAAGTCCGGGGTAGACAAACGAGGAAAGGAAAACTATGACCCGTTGAATAAATCAGTTTTCATGGTGCAGATGGATACACCATAACGATCCACGAGTTCACGATGACGACCATAAAACTTCTGTAGTGATGACTTCAATCTTGTAGCAACATAACCCTGTTCCAGAAGCATATTTGTTAGAATTCTAGCGCGATACAAAATATCTGCCTAGTCCCGGCAAGCTCTGGCATAACGTATGAGCTGTGATATAAACACTCCATACGCAGGTGCTGAAGGGATGTTGCCACAGATGAAAGGAAACTCGACCATTCTGAATTAGAATTCATCACGTTTGTCGTAAAGTTTGGTCAAGTTTTCCTTTACCGTTCCTGAAACAATTCTCTTTTTTTCACATGTACATGTACAACTTTGAAAATCTACTTCTCTAAAACCATTTAAGATCATTTAATGGAAATAAAGCAGTTCTTTAGTGTATTTGTGATCGAAATGACTTATGATTTCTAATCCATGAATATATATAGCTGCCTATACTGAAAACGGAACATTGAAAATAATTCAAACACTGTTGCCTTCAGCAAAATTCTGGTTCAGGTCATAAAATCCTATTAAAAGCATTTCCTGCATTTGACTATTCAGTTAATTTTAACTTAGCCTGTCTCATTGTGAAATTTTTCTAATAAGCAAATGGTAAACCAGGTGATCGATTCAGTCTCTCTTGAGCCTCTAGTTATCCATTATAATATTTCTATCATATATTTATAAATGTTGATTTTCCAGTTGTTCTTATCTAAATTTCTGCCACCAAATTACATGTTGAGTAAGTCACAGTATTGTGACATTGTGTTTAAACAACAAAATTATAAAGCATTTTGAAATGTTCTATAAAAAAGAATCTACATGTTCATGTTTATTACAGTAATCAAGGGAACCAAGATTCTAGCGGAAATCAAAACAATGTAATCCTGGGACATTTTGATAAGGAGATGTGCATTTCAGTAAAACATGAGCCCAAAAAATTGAAATGGGATATCATGTCAAGAGAAGATCAACAAAAACAAGAAATGTTAGTCTGGGGTCTATTTGAATTTTCTCAATATACAGAAATTAATAAAAAAAAATATAATAATAATTAGTATCAGTCATACGACATCCGTCATAACTTTTGTATGTCATTTGACCTTGGAGTCAGAGGTCAAGGTCATCCTATCTAGAACATTATACTCTACGTTAATGTGATTTACTTACATACTAAATATCAGATATCTGGGTAAAAAGACAAAAAACGTATAGCCAAGACACAGTTTTGTATGGTATTTTGCCAAAGTTCTTATGTTAAATGGTCAAGGTCAAAGGTCATCTACATAAAACATTACTTTCTGCCATGATAAACTTAAAGATCAGATATCAAAGTAAAAAGACCAAAAAGTATCGGCACAGACAAAATTATGAATCGTATTATGCCAAAATTTGTATGTGATTTGACCTTGAGGTTAAAGGTCAAGGTCAAAGTCACCTACTCTGTTACGTAACACTCTGCTGCCTGAGAGGATATACCAACATACCAAATGTTAGAAGTCTAGTCAAAAGACAAAATAAGTTATGGTCAAACTTAGAGAGGTCTTGCTACAAATCCATGCATACATTTGGATAATATCTCCTTTCTAGTGCTGGCAAAACGGGTCTGAACGTATATTTCAAAATACCAAAAAATTAAGAATTTTGGTTGCTGTGATAACCAGCTCTAAACCAATCAGATTGCTTTGTACTTTATTGTTTTCCTTACGACACACTTCATTAATATAATTATGTAGTTTGGCCAATTGCCACCATTAGATATATAAAATTACATTCAAATTGTGATGTTTTTGGATAATTAGGCCTTAAATTGGTGGTTGCTAAGGAGTGGTCGATGCTATGGTAACGGTGAAAATATTTTTTCATTTTTTCATTTTATTTATCGTTTTTCTAATATATCCAACTGATTTAAAGTCAATTTGGATAAACTATCTGACATCGATAAATCACCCACTGCATGACTCTTAGGCGCACTGCTACTTAAATATTGTGACAACATACATGTACATGCATATACTTCAAATGTCATAGTTACATGTAATATTACTAAATCCAGGCTTGTCATAGTCGCATTTTTTGGGGTTTGAGAATCATTGATTAATTCTTAAATATTTAATTTTATTTGAAGTACAAGAATATAAAGACAAATGCAAAAAAAGTTATGTACGCTTTTTGTATGTATAAAAATAAATCTTTTAATAAGTCTTTTCACCAAAACGTAAGGTACACTCAATGCCTCACATGCGTCTCTGCTCATAAAACAGCCCGGAAACTTGACAAGTAGGGAAGCGTTTCCGTGTTATAATATTTAAGTACAATTAAAAGTTTAAATATGTGAAAATTTACAACTTCAAACTCATTTTGCAAAGCTCATGTTGCAGATCGAATCGAGAACGTTGTGTTTATTTTATTTGTAACTCAGTACAGAATATTTACACATTGTAATATTCTACGGTGTCTTATTATCACTGAATAATTGAAAAGGCACTAAAATGCAACCAAATTTAGGAGCATTTTTTCAGTTATGAAATAGTCAACTTTTGTCGGAAAAAGTTCTTTTTTACATTTTAGAAATTCTATATATGTAATCTTACATGTTACCCGTTTTCCGATATCTACAAAAAATATTTATCAAAGTGTATTGTTTATCATAACCGTCCGCTGCACTATATATTGAGTATTCACCATGCAGTTAAAGGAAATACTGTTTTCTTCTGTCACGGAAACGTATTAACACATGAAATTAGCATAGGCAACTTTTAAATAATAAAAACAAAAGCCGGATAGTCAAACAATGAACTTGTTTTCGGTTTTTTGATAGATATTAAGGATGGTTTTTTATTTTATTTTGTGTGTGTGTGTGTGTGTGTGTGTGTGTGTGTTCTAATTTCACCTTAATTGAACATAAGCTTACAAGATTTTACCTTGAAATATTTTCTCTGTCAAGTGTAGACAAAACTGTAATATCTCCAGTGTTTACATCTATCACAAATACGTCCGATATCATGTGATAAACAAAGACATTATTGTTAGAAACAGCCGAATCAGCATCGCTGGCAGTCATAGATGCGACGATGGTTCCGACAGTAACATTTTCATCGATGGTTACTGCAAAATCATTGGGTTGAAAAAGAGGTGCATTGTCATTTATATCATTGATACTCAATTTTACAAGACAGTTGGACGACAAGCTGGCGGACCCATTGTCCTTTGCTTCAACAACTACGGAAAATAAAGATTTTGTTTCGAAGTCAATATCGGATATAGCTTTTAACTCCCCGTTGGATTCATTAACGGCAAATACCGTGGATCCATCACCGCTTATGACTGTGTACGTGACTATACCGTTCAAACCAGAATCTTCATCCGTCGCCAAAACATTTCCAAAATTACTTCCAATGGTTAAATTTTCATTTATTGTAAAGGTGTAAACATTTTGGGAGAATGAAGGAGTGTGATCGTTTTCGTCTGTGAGTGTAATATATATCCATGTGTAATCTGACCTAGAATCTGATTCATTAATACCTGTGTCAATAACTTGGACTGATATGTTGTATTCATTTGGGCTTGAATCGTAGTCAAGAACAGACCACACCGTTAATACACCGGAATATTCATCTAAGAGAAATTCAGTATACGTAGCATTGTCGGCTATGTAATAACGAAGTGTTCCATAATTTCCTGTGTCGACATCAGAGGCCGAGAATGTATATAAAGCTGTCCCAATAGCAATTGTTTCACTTATAGTGATAAACTGGCTTTGATTAGAGAAAATAGGTGCGTATTCATTGACAGCTAAAACCTCGACATTAACGTATGCATTATCTGACAACGGTACCGTGCCATTGTCCTGTACACGAACATGGAGCTGAAATAAAGATGTAGACTCGCGATCAATATCTTTTGCTAGTACCAATTTATTGTCAGACAAATTAAAAGTGTCGCCCAAATTGCCTGTTATTATAGAATAGGTAAACCCGTTTGCACCATTCTCATCTCTGTCGTCATCTGTCGCCATCAGTGTCAAGAGTGTTGCTCCGATTGCAGCATTTTCGTATATAGATACGGAGTATGCGTTTTGTGAAAACTGAGGGTAGTTATCGTTTATATCTAACACGATGATACTTATATAAGCAGTCGAAGTGTAAGAATCTGTCAAATATGTTTCAGAATCAAACACTGTCAACGTCAAATTAAAAAAATCCGTTGTTTCTCGGTCAATCGACCTCGTAAGTTTAATTTTTCCATTGTCGTCAACAGAAAAATGTCCGCTTTCATCACCTGATGCTATAAAATATGATATAGATCCGTGTTTTAAACCAGTATCACTGTCGGATGCATTCGCTGTTATGACTTCACTGCTTAGAGATAAATCCTCAGAAATTGATGTTTCATAGATGATGGACGCAAATACTGGGGGTTCTTCGTTCACTGGAGTTACGTCAACAACTATTGTAGAACTTGTACTCAAACTAGGAGAACCAGTGTCGAAGACTACAAGCAAAAGAGTATATTGAGTTGTTGTTTCATAATCTAGACTTGCATTTAATAGCAAGACCCCAGAAGAGCTGTTTATATTGAATTTTCCTTCAGAATTTCCGGATGTTATTGTAAATATAAGACTTTGCCCATCTACGTCGGCATCGGAACATAACGGCGAAAGTAATTCCGTTCCAGCTATTGTGCTCTCATTATAAGAAATACTATAAATGTTTTGATCACAATACGGGGTATTGTCGTTCACATTAGATACTGTTATTGTAAGATTTGTTGAACTCTTTCGTGTTCCATCAGTAACTTGTATTTCAATTATGTAACTGCCGACTGATTCGGCGTCAAGTGCTTTATGCAACTGAACTGTACCAGTGGTAGATCCAATTATAAATTCGTCGTTTGAAATACCATTTTTTATTGAAAATACTAGTGAATCATTTGAAAAATCACCGTCAGTTGCAACAATACTGTAAATAGTTCCCGCTATCGGAAAATCTTCGGATATCGTTACATTGTATGGACCAGGGGGTGAAAATTCAGGTGTAAACTCGTTGACATCGCTTATTGTTATGAAAATGGTAACTGTTGTCGAGTATTGCTGGTCTGTGATATTGATATACACTGTTAACGAAGAAACATATTCACTGTCAAGGCTATCATTAAAAACGGTTAAAACACCACTACTCGAGTTGATAACGAATTTATCCACTGAACCTATCAAATAGTACGACAAACTGGAAGTAGAATCTTGGTCTGAACACATTAACTGAACGATAGTGTCTCCACCTGTACTGTTTTCAAAGACGGTTTCACTAATAGCGTTTTGAGAACAAACTGGTGTATTATCATTAACATCGATAACCGATATAAAGATGTATGCAGTATCCGTTAGTATTGGATTTCCACCATCAGATCCGGTTACAGTAAGATTATAAAAAGTTGTCGACTCTGCATCGAGAGCCTCTATTATTTTTACATCGCCACTGGAGTGGTCGATTGAGAACTTTGCTTCGTCATTTCCAAATAAAATGGAGTATGCAATTTGTCCTGAAAATGTATGGAGACAGACATATTACTTCACCGCTTATGAAATCTAACCGATTAAATGCTTACAAAATCCTTAGTAGCGCTTTAGGCTGTTAGCAAAAGGTATGTTTCCTACTAAACTGCCCATCTGCCAAAAGCCTTAAAAAATACATGTGAACACGGACTATTAAAAAGCAAGCTTAATGTTTCAGTACTTTCAAAAAATATAATATATATTCAATAGAAAGTAAGTCGATTTTTAACCAATATACATACCGAACATTCCAGAATCAGGATCAACAGCATGGACTTTCCCAACAACAGTCGACAAAGGTAAATTTTCCTGTACCGTAAACTGGTAGGTTGTATTCTCAAAACCAGGTTGATTGTCGTTCACGTCTTTAAAAATATGATTTGACAAATATAAGGCGAAGTATAACTCAAATAAAGCAAGTTGTAGTGCTGAATGTATCACTGAAGATTCATTTATTCTAAGAACAAAAGAGTAGTTTATTTTTTTATTTTTGTGTAGATAAATTATCAAAGAAACTTTAGAAAGCCCTACATTTTATGAATCGTAACATATCATAATTACCCGACACCTTTATATCAATGTGCACCGTGGTTGTTAAGGCTGGATTGCCGGAATCTACAACGTCTACTACTAAACTGTAGGAATCTAAAGTTTCCCGATCCAATAAAGATGCAATTGTTAAATCTCCTGTTTGGCTGTCAATGCTAAATTTCGCGTCATCATTACCGCTCACCATCACAAAATTCGTCTTATTGTTTAAAGAATCAGGATCATTGTCACTGTCATTACAGAAAACATTCAAAATATTAGAAGAAACCGTCGTATTTTCTGATACAGATATCACATATGCCGTTGAACTGCATGTTGGCTGGACGTCATTTACATCTGAAAGTAAAACTGTTAAAGTGTATGTTGAGGTATAACTTGGTAACGTTCCTCCGTCAGCCGCTAAAATGTTCACATCATATACATCATTTGTTTCCTTATCCAATTCTGCTGTCAATTTGACAGCTCCAGATACACTTTCAACAGAAAAAGTATTGGACCCATTAATACTATAAGTGATAACACCGTCATTTCCATGGTCCAAATCTGTGGCAGTCACAGTAATAATTACAGTTCCAACAGTCGTGTTCTCTGATAGCGATACAGACGAAAAATTCGGAATGAAATTAGGAGTATACTCATTATATGAGAGTACGTTGACTTCTATAGTTGCGGTACTAGAAAGATTTCTTGAATCCTCAGCTTTCACTATCAGCCGATGACCCGTAGAGTTTTCATAATCTAATTCCAAAACGAGACTAACTATGCCAAATGTGTCGTTTAAGGCGAAGATGTTGAACGTATTTCCATCAACGATAGAATATTTGATACTTTCTCCGTCCATGTCGGTGGCATTTATTGTTACAACATGTGTTCCTGCAGGCACATTTTCCCGCAATGAAACAATGTAACTAGAAGATGTAAACTGGGGTGGGTTTTCATTTTCGTCTAATACATTTATAAGAATAGTCGCAGAGGACGAACGAGACGAATCGACAGTTCCAGAATCTAAGGCAATGACTATCAGTGTATAACTAGGTGTTGTTTCTTTATCAAGAGCTGCTTTAATTGTTATTTCCCCTGAAACATAATCAACTGCAAATGCATCATATGATGCATTGAAAAAATAGTATACCAAATCTGCCGTATCTGAATCAGTTGCTGAAACCTTGACGATTCCTAAACCGACAGAAGATGCTTCAGAAGCATATATGGAGTATGTGGATAAGGAAAATAGAGGATCATGTTCGTTCACATCTGTTACAATAACATTGATGAAAACGGATGTCGTTCTTTTTGTTCCTCCTCCATCTGTAACATAAATAAGTATTGTGTAGCTAATCACAGTCTCATAATCTAAAGAAGTTGCAGTAAATACATATCCACTGGAGTTAATGGAAAATATTGTTGAATCATTGACTTCATTTATAGATGCGATAATGTAAGACATATTTCCGTTGTCGCCACTATCGGCGTCAGAACAACTTATGCTGGCAATGCTCGATCCTATAGTTGCGTCTTCTCTAATAGATTTTGAATACGACGTTGGTGAACAATTTGGATCATTGTCATTTATATCATTCACAATGACCGTGACGTTAGTAACATTGCTACGTGAAGTAGAACCTTGATCCGACACTGTAACCTCAACAGTATATGAAGTTAAAGACTCGTAATCTAAATGGTCTTTTATAAACAAAATTCCACTCTCGGAATCAATATAGAATTTAGCATGTGTGCAAGCAAACGAAATTTCCCCGTCGATTCCTAAATCCAAGTCACTTGCATATATGTGCACAACTGATGTCCCAATAGCAATATCTTCGTCAACGACGGCTGAGAATGTGTCATTAAAGACAGGGTTGAATTCGTTTACATTGACTACATGTACTGTTATATAGGCTGTTGAATAAAGAGATTCGCTATCACCGTTTCTATCAAATGCCCTGATAGTCAGAAAATGTGAAACCGCAGTCTCAAAATCCAGCTGTACAGTTGTTGTCAAATCGCCTGTTGATGAATTGATTTGGAAATATCCAGAGGGGTCTCCATCTTTATATAGAAATACATATGAAATAAAGAAAACATAAGAAATGAGTGTCCGTAGCTTAAAAGTGATAAATAGTGAAATAAATCAAAACTGTGTTGAGAATAATTAAATTTGAAGAAAGACACTTTATGGTCCATTCCAGTTATCAAAATCAACCCCAAAATCAAAAACTGAATTTCGATCTTAAATGGACAGATTGGAAGTTATATGATATTTGTAAGTTTGGTATCAATTTAAAATCCGTTTCCTTCGTCGCTATATGATTTGATTCAGTTTGGTTCTGTTTTCATTTTTCAAATACTGATCAAGAATGTCTGTTATGAAAAAAAATCATTTTTATTTCCAATTTTAAAATCAATAAAACTTAATCGAAGGCGATATTTTGTAAAGTTATGACAGAAATACCCATAGTCGTAAAGAGAAGATCGAGACAGAATTCAGAACTTAATTATATGCATATGTTCTAATTACCAAAAATCATGTACTGAATTAACGCATTTGTATCAGTATTCTGATCGTCTGCGTCAGTAGCCATTACTGTTAAAATAACACTGCCTCCAGCTATATCTTCTTCCGATACTGATCCACTTAAATCACAATTATAATTACAGAAAAAAATAGTAATAAGATATGGTTCATTACAAAAAAACGTGTGTACTTTATAATAAGGAGGTTCTTTTAGTGGATAATGATAATCTCATATTTCAGGCTTGAAAAAAACACATTGTTGCTATTTATTGATTTTGCCAACTTCTAAAACGTAAAATGCGACAAAATGCTTTAGGTTTCCAGTTTTTGAAAGATAATGTAAGTTCTTTTTTCTCTTACAATTTAGAATAAAGGGAAACAATAGTTACAAGAAGTCGTGTGAAATCGCTTCACTTTTTCCCGATTAAAGGAATAAGACCGTCTACTTCAATTAAGTGCAAACTAACATCTAGTCTTAAATATTGACCTGTAAGATACTGGGTTAAAGATAGGTGCATTGTCGTTAACATCAGCAACATCAAAAGAAACTGTGGCATCTTTGGAATTGGTGCCGTCTGAGACCGATATGTTTATTGAGTAACTTTGTGTTGTCTCTCTGTCAAGATTGTTTATCAGACGGATATCTCCGGTAGATAGGTCAACGCTAAACATTGTAGTTGATGACGTCATACTGTATGTGAGCGTGTCACTTGAATCAGCATCTGTAGCTTTGACAGTAATAAGTATTGTGCCTATTGTTGTATTTTCAGGAACGGTTACTGCGTAGGTACCTAAAATGATAAACATATTCTATGTATACTATAAATTAACGAGTCGGTTTTAAACAGAAATCATCTTGTTCGCCCGTTCGTCCGTCGTAACGTCCGACCTTCCAAATTTGTTCGTCTCAACAATCTTTGATCCAAATTGTTTAATCGATTTTATGTGTCGTTTTACATAGATGGGGCATATGTTGTATGATCGATGTCAACTTTCTTTTTCATGGTGAGACAGGCATTTTCACTATAAGGAATGATAGCAGAAATTAATTGTGATAGCACAAGTCTTGGCTCCCAATAGATGAATTGATTTCAAATTTAATGAGCGACTTAATTTCGATGGGGCATACGTTGTTAATGATATTTGTTGCTGTTCAATATTAACTATCTGTGTGAGTGGGGTGTACCTAGCATGATCATGCATAATCGTATAAATTAATACGCACTTTCTGTCCGCTATTACAAATTGCATGACAAATTATGTTTATTGAAAGGTCGTTAATTTAGAATCCTATTGTGCGCCAAAATGTTTTCTACTGGATAAGTCAAAATTACTCTTAACAAGTTATTTGTGGCATAAAAAAGTTAAGAAGAAAATGTTTTGAAAAGTTAGCCAAAGTGCATGACAAATTCGCACCTGTTAATGAGGGTCAATGCCCCACTTAAAATTAATATTTCTAATTCTTTTTTTTTTCATTTTCTTATAAGACTGAACAACATAACATGATATGATTGAGTAGTTTATCTAAAATAGTGTTATAATTTACACTTATTCATAGCGATGTTCCGATACTTACCGGAAGAAAATATCGGTTCTGCCTCGTTAACGTCTACAATAACAACAGTTCCTGTAACATTGATGTCATGAGTCCCATCTGAAACCATAACAATGATATCAAACGAATCGGTGCCAGATTCAAAATCTATCACAGACTTTAGTTGCAGTACATTAGAGGATAGTTCAAACACGCTGAGGTTTCCTGAAACAAGTGTGTATGACAAACTTCCAAATGAAGAAGAGTCTTTGTCAGAACAATTGAACAATTGCAAAACTGTACCTTCTGCAGTTGACTCTTCAATGCTTACAGTAAAGGACATAGTTTCACATTCAGGTGTATTGTCGTTGATGTCCGTTACGGTTATGTTAACATATGTAGATGCCGAATATGTTCCTACCTGTTCGATTCCTTTAACTGTTAAGACATACTCAGATATTAATTCGTAATCAAGTTGCCCATTAAGACTTATTCTTCCATCGAAAGGGGCAATCGCAAATTTGTTGTCTGCGTCACCAGACAGTATGGAATAAATAAGCTTCCCATATGTTGAATTTGCATTATCAGGGTCTGTAGCTGCAACTGTTTGTATGACTGTTCCAATTGCTGTATTTTCAGCTAGTGATACATTGTATTGTTCAGAGAAAGACGGTCCTCCGTCGTTTATATCGGTTATTTTTAGTTCAATTGATACCAATGTAGATAATGGTGAACTGCCTTTGTCCACAACCGATACCGATAAATTGTAAGAGGACACAGTCTCGAAATCGAGGGATCCTTTGCAAAAAGAAATCATGACAAAATAACATTACAAAATACTTATTCACATAACAAAGGGTAAAAGTTATTCGCTTTAAAAGAGAAAGGCAAAGCGCATTTAAAACGCTTTAATTCAGAACGACACAATTTTAGTCAATACACTTAAATATGCGAAACCGAGTGCCGAAGGTCATTTTAGAAACTTACTCCTTGTCGTTCAATCAGGTAATAGTCAAGACTGTATAAACTTTTCAATGAAGATTCTACTTAAAATATAATACGTGGGAACTCGTCTTAATCCTGTATAGTTGCTTGTCTTACATGTAAAAGACTATAACACTTTATTTTATTCCTTGTATTGAATTTGTAGTCAAGTTCATTCTAATGACTTTAAAAAATACCTAGGTGTTTCCAGTAATAATGTGTAGTTCAAAAGGGGATGAACTGAACATGTATGCAGTAACTTATTTTATTTTTTTGTACAACCCTGTAGTAATACTCATCAAAACTAGAACATTTTAATGAAGTTCCAAAACGGTAAGTGTTGCCAACATTGAATATTTTTTTTTATCCGTTTAGCAAATTAATTGCGCCAATGACAATGTGGACGTAAGATTCACTGTTATTCTCTGGGACTTAGTCAGGAGGACAAGATGTTATTATTAAATGCATTAATAGAGAGAGCGACAATATGCACGTGCAAGTTAGTGGAGTGCAGAATAATGAGAACAAATTTCATCGTCTGGAAGTGATATGTCGCAAAGACAATGTAAAACAACAATAGGCGTCCCCAATAATCATTTTATAAACTAAAACGACTTCTTGGACGTTTTAAAAATCTAACTTTAATAGCAAACAAAATTGAAGTACGCACAATGTTTATATTATGAGAGCGTGAAATTGCAATAAATGTCTTCTCTTTTACTTTCGTCCAAAACTCAGTTACGAGGACAAACAATATTGAAATGCAAGAATTCAGGTGAATGAACAAATGCGGTTCAATACACACATATACATATACTAATAATAAGTCATATATTTTATGACAATTTTATTTAAAATACATCCATGAAAAGTCAACGTTCTCTGCTGACTAAGTACTGCTCGTTCACGTGCCTACAACTATTTGTCATTTACAGTGAAACTTATTACTGGTCAAAAAGAAATGCTGTGCTCGCTTATTGGCAATGCCTTCTCCAAATTACTGCGTTACTAAATTTGGGAGTTATCTCATTCTAGTATTTTATAGAAACCATTCAGAACAATTAAATTACCGTTGGGTTTGTTTTGTATACAACCATGTCAATGTTCACATGTGAGTCATAAGAGTTGCTGATGATTTCTATAATCTAAGCAAAACCATGCTTTTTACACGATAACCATGGTACAAGCCACAAATCTTTTTAGAGGTAAATAAATCATTTTTGCAATGTATTTTCAATGAAATTAAAACATAAATTAGAAAATAAGCAGAATTTAATCTGAAACCTCTGTGTAAAACACCCCTTGTTAACTGTCATCAGGTCTAAACTAAGTATGACAATTAAGTGCATTTGTATTATAGAGCTAGTGCAATGAAAATACTTTGTGACTGCTTTTAGCATTTTTACCTGTTACATTGATGGAAATTGCTGTTTCGGATTCTACAAGACTGAAAACAGAGCCTGGATTTTGATTCAAGGTATACGTCAAATTTCCATTGTCGGCCGAGTCGATATCAGTACATTGTAAATCACCAACTACTGCAGAGGACGTAGCTATAAAAAGGGATTAGGTATATAAAAAATGTGTGATTGTCTTATGACTGTCCGTCTGAATAATTTTAACATGAAATTTTATTTAAAAAAAATAAATAACTTCAATTTACTGTGAGTTTTTAAATATAAAAAAAGCTCATCATAGAGGTAATTGATACTTCCTCCATTTACTTTACTAAGAGATTAATCTGAAGTTATAGCTTCTAATTACTTGCATATACTGGTTCTTTCCTTAATGTTTAAAGATTTTTGTTTTTGGTTCTTACCCGTGTTTTCTGGTATACTCAGTACGTATAGTGATTGTACACACGTTGGAGTGTTATCATTGACATCTGTCACAGACACAGTAACAGTTCCGGTTCCCTACAAGATAGAAAGCATAATATCTTGGAACTGTAGGAAAATAAATGCGCCGTCTTCTTATTTTTCGCCTTTTAGATCATTATGTAACATGTACAAAAAAAACAGTTTTCAATCTTCCTTTTGCTTTTTTAGAAAGTCTCACGTCAGTGACGTTGTACAGCTTACCTTTAAGCCCCCTCCATCTTCAGCTATAAGAGTTATCTCATAGTATTTTGTTACGAGACTGTCGAAATCAAGAGCTTGACTCAACCTTATGTTTCCAGAGTCGGTGTCTATTGAAAACAATCCCGTTCCACTATTTGTTACTAGAAATAAATAACAGAGGAAAGTGGAAGATTGTATTCAAACACAAGTAAAAAGTAAAAAATATGGAGCAAACAATTTTTGTTATCACATCGACTGCTAATATTAAAAAAAGAAATGAAAACCAATTAAACTAGAATAATTGCCGGTTATTCTTACTAAATGAGAAAATGCACAACGGATTCATGTGATAAAAAATGTGTGAACGTTTTGTCGCATTTTATCGAAAAGTTTCCCTGCCTGCAGAAATTATTCATATGTAAAAGATGAGTCACAACGGTAACTGCAAGATTACACATAAAATGCACCATCTACTACTATTTCACACTAATATACAACAAAGTTTAAATAATTTTGAAAATTTGTGAAACGGACATACATATAAATTTTTATTTCAAAGTATTTTAGAACTTCTAACCTGATGTTATAGAGTATGATATTATATTGTGTGGAGAATAATCACTGTCCGCAGCCGTAAAAGTTGTTATTTCAGTTCCGACTGCCACGTCCTCTGCTACTGTTTCGGTAATCGCAGCTGTAAAGGTTGGACTGAATTCATTCACTGCATCTACTACAACTGTTATTGGTACCAATATAGAGTTTGAACCATCGCTGACAGTCACATCAAATGTGTAAGACTGCGTTGCACTGTCGTAGTCAATAGCTGAAATAAATGTATTATCAAGAAATTAGTCTGGAAATAAACGAATTTCAGTTAATTCTAAAATAATGTAAAGGCTTTTAATCACTACATTACGCAAGTCACCTTTGATTTATCACGTACGTATCGCCAGTCATTAGCAGAAACGACCATGTTGATGTATTCATCCATGTAATTTGTTTTAACCTCTTTAAAACAAGTTGTTATGTCTTCTTGAGTTAAATAGATTGCAAAATATATGCCATAATGTGAAATAAGTATACAAGGAAAAAGCCGTAATACAACCGTTTTCATCTCGTAAATTTTAACATTTAACAGTAAAATTTTAACGCGCTGAGTTTTACAATATGCTTGAAATCTACTTATTTTGCTTATTTTCCATTAAATAGTAAATTGAGATATATAACTAACTAGATGCTGTGGTGATAACCCCAGAAGAGTCAACTTCAAACTCTGCTTTAGATTCACTGTAGATTAGTGCAGTCCCTGCATCATTGTCAGAACAGGACAAGCTTGTAACCTGAATTGAAACTTTCGAATGTACATATAATATCAGAAAAACACTACCTTTTCCAGTATACTGTCGTACATGCCAACTTTACTTCGTTTTATCCATATAGGAAACGCGCTTAACTAAAGAATATCTAAATGGCCCTGTCATGTGATTCTTAATGTTTGTTCAACAGATCATATATCTGATATATCATGTTTTTTTCTATAAATACAAAACAATAAAAAATTCAGGTTAACTGTAGATGTATGTCAGGAAGACCATTTACAAATTCTGCGAGGTCAAGAACAAACAAGTGTTGCAATACGAAATACATTACTTACAACCTTACCAGCTAAAGTCTTTAAAGCAATTCTTATAAGAAGAAAAAAATGTATCATGTAATTACCACTTCCCCAATCGATACCCCTTCTGATAAATTGACAGTCCCTACTGTTGAGCACGACGGTTTATTGTCGTTTGCATCCGATATAGTAATATACACCGTACATGTTGTGGCTCGAGAGGGACTTCCATTGTCTTTGGCTTCTAATTTAAGTGTGTATGAACTGGAAGTCTCGAAATCAAGGCTCTTGATTAAAGTTAACCGACCATCTGACGAACCAACACGGAAAGAGCTATCAGTGTTGCCAGCTACAAGATGTTGAAAAAAACTCTTATTTAATTTAACTTATAACCAACCTTTTGTCACCTGTGGGGCATCTTTACGGATGTGTTTGTGTGTGTGTTTCAACGCTTCAAAGTTTTCAATACCGAAAACACAAATCATTTAACGGAAGAGAAAACGATTGCTACTTCAACTTCTAAAATAAACAAAAATTATTATTTTTTTTAATGTTTGCAATTTGAGCCCCATCTTATATAAGGACTGGTGAACGATCTTATAAAAAATAAACAGTTTTGCCTGAATACAGCTGACGTTTGTTCATGATTACCCCTACTATTCATAAGGATTAACTGTTCAAAAGCTGACCATTTTGCAAAAAAATAATCAGCTTGTTATATTTTGGATTTCGTTAAAGAAACAAACATGTTTGCTTGTTTCACTGGAACAGACACATTATTATTGTTGTTGTTAGTAGTAGTTGTGACTGCTAATGAGGCAAGTTAAACCAAATGACATCAAATGCTGCCATATGTCAGGAACTGACAAGCTAATTAAACTGTTGAATAGCTTATTCCAATAGCACAGAATGATGTAATATGCGAATGCATATGCCTATGGTGAAAAGCTACAAAGAGAAATGAAGCTTCCTTATAACGTAGGTTTAAGCACATAAAAAACAATAACAATGTATCAAATATCCAAACAGCCGAAACGCAGTCAATAAAATGGCGAAGCTAATCTGCAAAAGTCACATGACAATTGACCCTAGAATGGCGATATTTTTCACTGCCAAAACATGCACTGAAAAATCGACTCGTTTCAGCTTCACCGATTAAATCATTAGTGGCATGATTTCGGGTGTTAATATTTTGCTGTCTATTAAAATATAAAAGCTAAATTTTGAAATTGGTGAACTACCATCTTATAAATATATAAACTTTAAAAAGTAGTATAAATTATTACAAGTGTTCATTTATCTTTCACCAGTGATTTTTTAAATAATAAAAATCCTTGCTTCCTTTAATATATTGAGTGAAAGTACTTTGTTCTTTTCGTAAATTTTATTTTAAAATGTAAAATATTACACTACATGTATTTCTTTATTAAAACAGTAAGATCTGTCCTATTAAAAATAAAATTGTTTTTGTCATAATTTAAAGGATTTAAAGCAAAAAAATGTACCAGCATATCATCTTACTTTTTAGAACAGGAATTATAATTTACATAACTAGAAGTTATAACACAATGTATTTTCACTTGTACACCTAATTTCATTATAAGAGGGTATCATTTGAATATGACTTAATTTTGATGTTTAGGAAATAAATTTCACTTCTTCTTCACCTCTGAGAATTAATAACCAATTTAATATCACACACTCGCCCATATATTTGACAAAGTACTAATATATTATCAACATTTTGAGACTTATACCAGAATTAAGTAAATGTACCGATAAGAACAAAATACAGGTATACGGGTGAAAAAATAGTTGATTACACCTGTGATTCTGAACGACCAAATACTTATATTTTATTCCTAAATCTTTAGAAATTAAGAATAAAAATAACATTAATATATTTAAGATGAATTCAATACAAAATCAAGTGAAATATTAATTGCTCACCACGTGTTAACGCATGTACCACTTCAGATGTTGCACAAATCAATCATTAATTAGTGAAACATTATAAAAGCAAGAATATGTATATAAATACATTTTGATGTAAGGCTGAAATATGTTTTTTTAATGTTTTCCTTAATATGAATGAAGATTATGCAGAAAACTGTTTTCCAAAGCTCTAATGAGTGAAATCTCTTTCATTTCTGTATTAAAAAAATCATCATGAAAGAGAATTAGAATGGTTGTATTTTTTATAGATCATTCTTGAAAGAGAATTATATACTGTATAATGGTTGTATTTTTTTTATTGATATCTACACTTACATTTTTAATAATTCATTATTTGTTCATTAAAAATAATGTGTATGCAAGGATTTTTATAGTATATTTCAAACTCCTTGATGTATGTAAACTGAAATAAAGACACTAAAATTATGGACCATTCTGACTTGGATTGGGCACCCCAGTTTGCATTTTAGGGATATATATGTGTATACATGGTGTATACTGATGATAAAAATGAATGTTTATACCATGCTGAACACAATGTTCACTGTTTCAACGTCGTTTGTGTGTTATAAAATCCGAGATAAGTTTCTTTCATACGCATGGAAAAGGGGGGAGGGCTTGAACCATTTTCATGACTAATCCCATCAAAAATAATGCACAAGATATGTTTGGTAACATAACTAACCTGAATGTACATACTCTTGTCCCAATTTTCCTATTTATTGTACTTATCAACTATAATTTCGGTGAGATAGCGCTTGATTTTGTCACTGACAGCGACGTGCACATGTCATTTCGGTGGTCTCAAAAGTTTGCAAACAAACGGTGATCCCGACTTTGAAACATTTAATCCCTTTAGATGGTCAAAGATCATTGGTCAATCTACAGAGAAAACCCCTCTATCTTTAATTATGACGTATTAAATGCGATTCTGTCAGAATTTTTCATTGGGTAATAAAGTAAACAAGGGA
The DNA here is from genome assembly GCA_037379345.1 of Perna viridis. Lineage (NCBI taxonomy): Eukaryota > Metazoa > Mollusca > Bivalvia > Mytilida > Mytilidae > Perna > Perna viridis. Next base: position 11,771,688 of record CM074511.1, read on the forward strand.
AATCTCGTTTTCCGAGAGGGTAATTTTATTTCGATCTCATCGCTCATTGGTCCAAAAAATCACTCCAAAAATAGATGTAAACAAACGTCAACCATTGTTTTCTTGTTTTGTTTGTTTGTTTGGTGGGGTTTAACGTCCGAGCGGCAATATTTCAGCTATATTCAGACGATGAAAATGAAATTGATGATAAAATGAACATGAATGATGATGAAATGAAAAAGGGATGGGACACAAGGACAATGGGGTCGACAAATTTTGATTGCCACTGGAAATAGGGAGAGGTGAGTAGGGTCGGGCAATTTAGCCTCCTGTGGCGGAACCCTATGGTTCCTACTCCGGGAGAATACCACAGTAGGGTTCTTTAACGTGCAAGGAACGTGGCATCTTTCCCAACACGGTGCACCACTATGGTTTGCGGTCAGGTTTTCCGTATTATAGCCTGACAACCCCAGCATGTAACACGCCAGGGGTACCTCATTCAACCATCTGGGACATACATCCCAGTTGCTCTGTGGGCAAAGCGCCCTAGCCCCCGGCTAGGGTTCTGAGCACTATTTAGTCGCCTTCTATGACAAGCTTAGCGCTGCTGCAGGCTTATTCTTTTAACACCCGGACCTACACGGGACTCCATTGTTTTCAGAAATATTACTTAAAATAACTGTTTAAATTATTAAATTATTAATATTTTAAATGATTTTCTAAGGCATACGATACTGAATAATTTCGCGCGGTATTTAAAGCGCCCCCTAATCGGCGTTATCTTCCCATTGTTCAGTGCAGATTGGATCATAAGAATTCGGGGTCACGGAGGCTGTTCGGCAGAAAAATACATGTTTAATAAACCTAATCTACCAAATATCAGTTATGAATACTATCTGTAAAAATAATCAAAACATACATCTCAAATACCTAAATTACCCACAAAAATTATCAAAGCATTCATCATATATATAAAGAAAAACATATATTCCTAACTATAAACCACAATAAACACTTTTGACGACTCCCACGTACACATACGGCGCGCACGCATGTATATAACCGTAACAATAAAAATCGATTAACATACGCACCTACAGTGATTTCACAGGTAATTGTGTGAAAAGAAATAATAACATTTAACAGAATGAAACGGGCAGAAAAGTTATCGTTTATACAAATACGATAACTAGAACACATTTAACAAGTTATAATACAAAAATTAACAAATATCGTGGTATCAGAAGGATTAATAAGCCGAAAATGAGGGGCTCTGACTTAACCTGGCAGCCCGGGTAATATTTTCGTTCCACAAGTTTCTCGCAAATATAACCCCGGGTAATATTTTCGTTCCACAAGTTTCTCTCAAAGGTAACCCCGGGACACCAGTGACGTCTTCTATCTTTTGATTGGCTTAACGGATATGACATTATTTTATTTTATTCTTACACGTTCTAATATTAAAATTTAAAAAAGAAACGTTAAAACATTTCTTTCAAATTACCATATATGCCAACCTTTTTGGAACCAAAAGTGGAAGGGGGTGTTTGCCCCCTCCCCCCCACCCGAAATTTTTTTTATCCTGGAAGCAAAATGCTGCATCCTGGGCACATTTTGGAGGATAAAACACACCTGATAAAGAGTGTGAAAACTTAGCTATTTTGTTCATAATACTCGCCCATCTCCCAGATTTTTTTTACGATGAAGAAAAATACTGCATCCTGCTGGGCCCTAGCCCAGCATGGTTTATTGTTAAGTCTGTCCAACAATATCCACAAAAGGCACACATGTTTCCTTTACGTGAGGCCTTTATGAAGGGGAATTTATCGGTCCATGAGGAATTGAATGTATTGTCATAACGCTTCATAACTTGGACTTCCATTTCTGGGGCTTCATCTCCCATCTTTGTATTGTATCAGAGATTTTCCCCAAGTTCAAAATCTAGCGCGCCAATAAACTTTTTTTAATTACATGGTGCATATAAAATAGCCAATGAAAAGGTTGGTGTATATACTACGTCGAACATGCGTTTCACTCCTCTTTATTAAACTCCCCAGTAATGACAAAGTTGTCACATTATGGACTCGACCATAACAGAGAGTTGAATTAAATTAAGATGAAAAAAATCATTTTTGCAATCGGTAGAAAAGTTTCTGAAGTCGATAGGCGGTAGAAACGCCAGAAAAAGGCGGTACGGTTGGCATGAAGGAATTACTTACATCAATTTTCGATACAACTGCACAATAATAAAGTTAATTTAGATACTTTCTTCTTTGTTTATTTCGTAAGCGACAATTTACTCATATATTGTGCATATCCTGAGTCTATATTTTAGCGATCTTAGGGTCGCTTATGATACTGATCAGGGAACCAGATTAGGCTCTGGCTGAGCGTCGTAGTAGACAAAAGGTAACCTCCGGAATTCCGATTTCCGGAAAATAACCAAAAATACAGGAGCCGTGATAGTAGTAGTAGTAGTGGTAGTAGTTGTTGTTTTTGTTTTTTGTTTATTTTTTGGTTTGTTTTGTTTTGTTTTTAGAAGTAGTATTTTTTTAAGTTGAAAGTTTGTTTAACAGAGAAGAAAGTGGGAAACCTGAAGAATATTCACAGTTAGGTGCAAGAATACACACATTTATATTGAGCAATGTCTAGTTAAAGATGATATTAAGTACTTCTCCATCTACGAATCAGGCAAATATGTATAAGATATGACACACGAAGAAAAAAAACGGAGAGAATTTATTGCATTATCTACGTATTGATACCCCATTATCTCCATAAATAACTATCAAAGTGTTTGTAAAATTTCCCTTTTTAGATATTGAAAGGTCAAATTTAGTATAAGTGCATTATAGATAAATGACGAAAAAATTTTTCACGATATAAGCAGTCAAAAATATCTACATTATATATGTCTCAGGATAAATTGTAAATGTTAAAGCGTGTTTTCTAGAATTTTGAATATATTGTAGGCAAAAAAGACCAAATTAAGAAAATGTGCCGCCCATTGCCTGATTCTTATACAGAATGGTACTTAATATCTTAACGATGAAATAATACTAGTAAATACAATATATCTATATTCAAAAATCAGCCTCTATTCAAATTCATATGAGAATTAAATGCAACGCATTCAAAACACATACAAAACGAAAAATCAATTTAATTTTAAATTCAAACTACAACAGTTTGAATCGAATTACCACTCAACTAGTTATAAATCTTAAATCACATTTGCAAAACGAAAAATCAATTAATTCAAAACTAGAACAGTTTGAATCGAATTACAACTCAACTAGTTATAAACTGTAAATCACATTTGCAAAACATTAGCAAAACATAACACACACACAAATATAATGAACAGATTCTGTTCGTATAAGTTTTAAAATGTTTTAAAATCATATTTAAAATTCTACCATATCAAATGTTTAGAGAGCGAACATGTAATAACTATTTCCAATTATTTTAGTTTCTAATAATATTTTTAAATTGCATATTACTACCTTGCATATTGTTAGCTCAGGGCAAGTATTAACGATTATGACATAAATCGACACTTACAGACTATTGAGTATTCAATATTGCCGTCCTCGCCATAATCATTGTCGGAAGCCGACACACTTGTGACAGTATAGCCTATAGCAGATGTTTCTGGTACCTGAATTAAATCAATATACACAAGGCTTAATGAAAAAATAACACAGCTTCAATTAAAATCTATAATAATAACAAAGATGCGAATGGTTGTGACAAAAAGGGAGACATTTTGAGAACAAAATTTGAAACTACAAAACAATATATCAGATTACTTAACAAAAGGAAATATGCATAATAAAATTAAACCAAATCAAAGAACTGCAAGCAAAGGCAAGAATTCATGTATATTACAGTGCCAGTGCTATGGGTTGAAAAAATCATGAACCTTAAATATTTAATAACTTACAATGATAGAAATATATCGTTTAAATATTAGTTCCATTAAAGAAATTTCAAGCTTGGCATCATCGAATAAACAACTGTGCTTTAAGCACATGATACGCCCGTTGCCCTTTTAACTTGTCCTTGTGCTTTTAATAAATTTATATAATTAACTAGAAATACTGTGAATACCCCACCCCCCCCCACCCCCCCCCCCAAAAAAAAAATGTAAATAAAAAATGCACAAAAAATTTGGCTACCTCAATTTTAACGAAGTTTGTTGTCTTGATTTTTCACCCGTCCATTTCTATCTTGTTTAAAAATACACTTTTCTGACAAGGTTACCAAGTACCTTTCATATTTATTAGTCGATCAAATGGTCAAATAACAAATGGTCTGTTTTAAGCGATTTTTCAACGAATACAATTTCCTTGGCCGTTTCCAGCCTTTTTTGAAAGAGTAAAACTTCACGGAAACGTTAAGTTTGACATTTATACAAATTGGAAGGGAACTTACTTCAATAGATATGAACAATTCACCAAAGTTTCAAAACAGTTAGTGAAAGCGTTCTTTGAGTAATTGTGCGAAAACTTGAAAATCTCCCTTTTTAAGTATAAAAATTCATAACACGGAAACGAAAAATCTGAAATTTATAAAAATCGCAGGGAGCTGACGTCAATAGATATGAACAATTCAGCAAAGTTTCATAAACGTTGGTGAAAGTGTTTTTGAGTTATTGTCCGAAATCTTGAAAATCCCCCTTTTTTTTAAGGACAAAAATTCATAACACGGAAACGAAAAATCCGAGCTTTATAAAAATCGAAAGGGAGCTTACTTCAATAGATATGAAGAATTCCCCAAAGTTTCATTAAAGTTGGTGAAAGCGTTTTTTGAGTTATTGTCCGAAGTGTGGACGACGGATGGAAGGACGGACGGACGGACAACGGTATACCATAAGACGTCCCGTCTTTGACGGGGTATAAAAAGATGAAGATATCGATTTCACTACATCGAACGTATACATGGAAGAAATTTCGACAATTAAACGGCGTTGACGCTTCATTTTTCCCAAATCACATGAAAACTGTTAGCATTTGATATTCAGTTATACAATATACACTTGCATTTCTTGTTTCTTAATTAAGAAATATATATATACCGTTTCATTGATAATCACTGATGCAAATGTTGGTGCATTCTCATTTGATGACGTCACGGTTATTGTTACATATGTAGTTCCAGTTAGTTCGGGGGCTCCTCCATCTGTCACTGTAATTTCAAGGTTGTAGGTACTGCCTGCCGAAGTAGGACTGTCCAGATCTATAATAGATTTAAGTTGCAACTGGTTCGAGATAGAAGAGCTCAGCTCGAAGTAATCATCAGTATTTCCGTTCGCTATTGTATATGAAAATGTAAATGTTGAATCGGCATCAGTTGCATCTAATGTGATGATGCTTTTCCCTACAGGATCAGCTTCCGATAAAGAAGCATGGTAACTAGATGAACTGAAGGCAGGAGCATTGTCGTTGAAATCATTTAATCCAATTCTCAGAGATCGTTCTATAGACTTTACAGTGGCTCCAGCATCTTTTGCTTTCACAATAACGTCATAATATGATATACCATCGCTATTTTCATAGTCGAAAGTTCCAATCGTAGACAAAGCTCCTGTTACGGAATCAAGACGGAATAAGCCTGCAGTTGACCCACTGCCTGGCCCTGAAAAAAATAAATCATCGGCTATACGGTAAAAGAGTGTGGTGAAGTAATGCCAATACAATCCCACTCCTTAAGTCATTTTTAACAAATAGACAAAGACGTTTCACAGTATTCTTACACAAATTGGTGTAGAACGATTATAGTATATTAATTGCAAAAGGGTCACTTTGTGTTCCAGCATTTGGTTTGAACTTAATCAATGGATAGTAACATCCTTTGTTAAAGTTTATCAAAATCATGTTAAATTTATAATCCGTGAAAAATTTGGAACTCATTGGGAAAAAATGACGACGTTTTACAGCGTTAAAACACAGTGTAGTTCTATTGAATGAAAATAACTTAAAAATATATTAACAGAATATATCCAAGTTGTACTCATGAACTATTGAACAAGTCTTATAATTCAACATTTTCGTACGAACTGTGAGAAAATTACGCATGCACGGTAGGTGGGGTTGGCGATTTCACAAATTCGTCTTTGACACATGTACAAAATGGAATGCGTTTTTAAAAATACAGATTAATTTCATCTTATTTTACATATCTCTTCAATTCATTAATGTTTAGAATATCATGGTATTGTTGCAGAATATCTTTGTTACTTCTCCCACTTTCACGGTCATTTACATATCCTTAAACAATAAAGTTCTTAGCGTTATATTTCATAAACGAAATGTGGCGTGTAGTCTAGAATGTTGTTTCTGATTGAAATGACAATTTAAAATAGCATAAAAGACTTTCATTTTTACTTTATTTTTACTTTTATTTCAACGGAAAATGTTGTGACTTTTATCACTGATTCTGACATAATATAAAGCAAAAAAGCACCAGGCTAAATTCTAAGTATTGTAGTGATATTGCAAAGCATACTATGGAGACCTGCAATTGGGCTCGGTACATACCAGGGGTAATTGTCCCAAGTTCAAATGTTATCTCCCCATCTGTTCCGGCATCGTCATCATTGGCATTTATAGTGACAACAGTAGTTCCCACAGGGGCGTTCTCTGACAGATCGAACGGTGTCGTGGCATCTACCCAAACAGGAGAGAATGTGTTCCATGTCGCTGTATGTTCGTTTTCACCTATCACCTTTGTAACAAAGAAAAAGGAGTTTATTAATTTCGTACTTCTCTAGGTTACAGACCACCAATTCAACCAATGAGCATTTGGAACATATGCAAAAATAGTCCTACGCAGAAATTATCTCCTGTTCCTCATAGTGCTGTGAAAAAAGTTCTCATTTTATTTTAAAAAAAATAAACAGTTCCTGAAAGGAAAACCATTTCTGTATATTTTGTAAGTGCATTTTGCTTCTTGTGATGTGAAGCCTAATCTCCATAATGATTTCCAAATATACCCCTATCTTGTGAAAACACCGGGATTTTCCATGCTATTTATAGACCCTTCACTTCCGGTGACCAGTACTGCACTGCAAGTCTGTTAACCTCACACGGCGTTCTGAGGTTTGTGAGCTGACATATGTAGAATCATGCTGATATATAGTCCTCAGGAGGTTAAAGTTAAGGTAAAGTCCAGAGAAGCCATTGAATATTGTGAAATTAGCATAGAAGCCTATGGGAAGTGGAATTAGTGGTTTCTAGCCTTAATATCAAGTTTTACAGTTTTATATTAAATGCAAGAAAAGCTGACGTAATTATCTAAACTTGTGTTGTAATTGCGAAATTAAATGATGTGCCCAGTGTAATCAAGACAATATCATCCCTTTTATGTAGCATTTTATATCGCACAAAACAAAAGTTAAAAAGGTTACATTGATTAATAGAACATCTGTCGCTATAAATACAATCGAAGTCAATGCAATTAACTGAAAAGTTCATAAAAATGGCATTACAGGTCAATTACTTTTCATGAGCAGAAAGGTTCTTTTATATATCAATACCGTTATTTGTACTGTAGTTGTCCCCGTTAGAGGCGTAGAGCCTGAATCAATGGCTTTGATAACCAATGTGAAAGTCGTTTCCGTTTCGTAGTCTACAGCTGTGCTTGTTGTCACAATTTCTTTATCGACAATGTTAAATTTAGACAAAGTGTCTCCACTATCAATGCTAAGAGTAAAAACTTTGTTAGTTCCTTCATCTAGATCATCGACTGTAACTGCAACAACACTCGTTCCTGAAATTAAAGTTCTACATTACATATGGAAGAAAAAATCATTTCGCCAATATTTTTTTACATGTCATATAAAGTAAAAGATAAACTTTGCAATAAAGTTTACTACGGAACCAGGAATTTATTTACACTATAAGAGCAAAAGGATGTAAAATCACCCGGTATCTTGCAAAATAATAAAAATAGAATGGAAATGATAAAATTATGCATACCACTTGGAGCATTTTCAGTTATACTTCCGATGTAAAACGAAGCTGCAAAGTCTGGGGCGTTATCGTTAATGTCATTTACGTTAATAGTTAGTGTTGCTGTGGCAGTATTGGTTCCATCAGTAACTTTCAGGAACAAATCATCGTAAGTAGCGACGTTCTCCCTGTCTAGTGTGGTAGAGGTCGTAATTGTCCCATCGGAGGAATCTATGTGAAAGTTATCCTTGCTTGTGCCTGCAACATAAATACGATATAATACATGTTGTAATATAGGTAGTAAGTACAACTGTGCATATGACGGCGATTTGTTAGGATGGTTAGTAGGTAGTTGTTGTTAGCATTCCAGCATGCAGTATAGATACACCGTTAGTCAAACGTAGTTTAGTAAACTGTAAAGGTGTTTCAACACTGATCTATCGTACGCCTAACATTACGGATTCAACTCTTGGATTTCCAGCCTATAACTAACGTTGTATGTATGTTTGTCAAACGTAATGTTAAGTTTTACGTTTTCATTGGTTTACAGAGATGAATTACTCTGGTATTCAAGAATAAATTGCAAGTGAAGTAAGAGAAGAAACAAAGAACGAGGATGGACCTTTTTGCCAACTGTCAATTACTGCTAAGTGTGAAAATTTTTCTATTCAGTATATACCACTGCCGTGATATTTTTTTAATTTTTAATCTTTTAATAGTACTATAATTGAACTTACTAAACAAATACATGTGTATTACAGTTTCATTATTCGTAACTATTATTCAGTGTTTCTGTTTTACGTTGAGTCAAACATTACATTATAACATTTACTAATGGTTTATGGCAGTTGAAAAATCTACCTCTACCCCAGTAAAAAAAAGATTTTATTAAGAGAACTATATTTTGTAAAATTAAATGAAAACTAAAATGAATTCAAATAAAAACATAATTTTTGATAAAGGAAGGAGTACAATTGATCATGTGTCCACTTTAACATCAATTATTGAAACTAGAAAGAAATGTAAAATGTCAACTTTTGTTTCATTTACAGATTTTAAAAAGGCATATGATTCCATAGATAGAGCATTATTGTTTAATAAATTAAATGATTTGGGTTTAAGTACTAAGTTTATGTTTGCCTTGAAAGCCATTTATTCAAATGTAGAGTGTTGTGTGCGTTTGAATGGCAATACTACTGACTGGTTTAATGTAAAGACTGGTTTGAAACAGGGTTGTGTTTTGTCAACTGTAATGTTTAATATTTTCATTAATAATTTAATTACTGATGTAAAAGAATAAGGTATTGGTATAGATATTGACGGTCAAAAGGTTTCTATTTTGTTATATGCAGATGACTTAATTCTTATGTCAGAAAATGGAGAACATATGCAAAAACTGCTAGATGTTTTAAGTGTATGGTGTAATAATAATTGCTTGAATATTAATTTCAATAAATCCAAAATGATTCAATTTAGAAATCAATCAATACCAAGATCTGAATGTACTTTACAGATCAATGGTGAAAATATATGTATCAAGTTATCAATATTTGGGACTGGTTTTAAATGCATTTTTAGATTATAATGTAATGGCCAAAGCAGTGGCTAAATCTGCCAGTCGAACACTAGGTTAACTTATTGTAAAATGTAGAACTTATGGCGGTTTCCAACACTTTAGTTTGGTCAGTAATTAATTATGGCTGAGCAATTTGGGGCACGAAAGAGTTCTCCTGTATTCCAGCAGTTCAGAACCGAGCCATGAGATTTCATATGGGGGTTGGAAAATACACCCCTAATGATGCAGTAGCTGGTGATATGGGTTGGAAACCCTCATACGTTCGACAATGGGTTAACGTTTCTAGACACTGGTCTAGATGTAGTAAAATGGATGTAGATGGAATAAATTATAAAGTGTTTAAGTGGTCTATTAGAAAAGGCAGTTATAGAATTAAAAACTGGAGTTACAAAGTTATGGAAATGTTAAAATTTTATAATAAGGAACAATTTTGTAATATAGAAGTAAATATACTTGATAAGAGTACCATATGTCAATTAAAGGAAAAAATGTTTGATAAATATAAAACTGACTGGTGTAACAGAATGAGTCAATATGGCCAAGGTGATAAATTAAGAACATATAATTTTTTTTAATTTTCATATTTTACTGAACAATATTTGTTGCAAAATATACCTTTACGTTTTCGTAGTGCATTTGCAAAATTTAGATGTGGTGTAGCACCTTTAAAGATTGAAACTGATCGTTATGAAACGTTAGCATTAAACGAAAGATTATGTCTCAGTTGTAATGATATAGAGGATGAAAACCATGTATTATTAACATGCCCATAGTATGATGATCTAAGACAGTCACTATTTTTAGATATTATTAGTTATAATGAAAATTTTTTGTCATTGTCTGATGATGATAAATTTATATTTTTATTTAACAATGAAAATGTACGTAGCTTAGTTGCCAAAACCTGCGATAGTATTTTACTGAGAAGAAGTAGTATTTTATATCATTAATATATGATACTTTTTATAGATCGTACCTTTTTTTAACTGTAATTTAGATGTATATATTACTATGTTCTCAATAGTCTCTCATAATTCTTTTTAGAATGGCTCATGCATTTTAATTTGTATTTTTAATCTCTTATTGTTATCATGTTTTATATGAATGTATGTGGGGAGACTTTAATAAACTATTGAACTCGAACCTATATAAAAGTATATGGCAAGCCAAAGAGAACAAAAATGCCTATTTATACATAATTACAAATATTCGTAATTCAATTACAAATATTTATAATGATGATGTTATTTATAAATACTTATAATTCAATTATAAATATTAATAAATGAATTATAAATATTAATATTTAAAATGTCCACTATGGCTTGCCATAGAAATATAGTTTTACAGTGTAAAAACATTAAGGTAAAGCAAAATTTGGAAAATTTCAGAACTTAAAAATTAATTTGCTCGTATGTCTGAATTATGCCAAGCAACTTCAAATTACTACGACGATTATATTTACTTTTATTATCAATTTAAATAAAACTTAGTTATTTTTACGTGTGTAGTATTAATGTCTTGATACTAAACAAAACTTTCATACTTTTAACAGAAAAGCGATTCATCCATATTTGTTTATCTGCAAATATAAGAAAAGAAAAAAAGTAGATATTTATTTTTAATACTTTACAAAAATAATCAAAAATGTTTTTTTAACATATATGTAGTTGTATAACAATGCCTGCATTTGTTGATTGAGTGTATGTTGTTACTCTACATCTATAATCATATACAGTAAATCTAACTGTGCAATTCAAAATCAATGTCAATTGAATATTCTAAGGAAAACATCATCTGACATCACTATGGCTATAAAACATCATCTGACATCACTACGGCTATAAAACATCATCTGACATCACTATGGCTGTAAAACATCATCTGACATCACTACGGCTATAAAACATCATCTGACATCACTACGGCTATAAAACATCATCTGACATCACTATGGCTATAAAACATCATCTGACATCACTATGGCTATAAAACATCATCTGACATCACTACGGCTATAAAACATCATCTGACATCACTATAGGTATAAAACATCATCTGACATCACTACGGCTATAAAACATCATCTGACATCACTACGGCTATAAAACATCATCTGTCATCACTACGGCTGTAAAACATCATCTGACATCACTATGGCTATAAAACATCATCTGACATCACTATGGCTATAAAACATCATCTGACATCACTACGGCTATAAAACATCATCTGACATCACTATGGCTATAAAACATCATCTGTCATCACTACGGCTATAAAACATCATCTGACATCACTACGGCTGTAAAACATCACCTGACATCACTACGGCTGTAAAACATCATCTGACATCACTATGGCTATAAAACATCATCTGATATCACTATGGCTATAAAACATCATCTGACATCACTATAGGTATAAAACATCATCTGACATCACTACGGCTATAAAACATCATCTGACATCACTACGGCTATAAAACATCATCTGTCATCACTACGGCTGTAAAACATCATCTGACATCACTATGGCTATAAAACATCATCTGACATCACTATGGCTATAAAACATCATCTGACATCACTACGGCTATAAAACATCATCTGACATCACTATGGCTATAAAACATCATCTGACATCACTATGGCTGTAAAACATCATCTGTCATCACTACGGCTGTAAAACATCATCTGACATCACTACGGCTGTAAAACATCACCTGACATCACTACGGCTGTAAAACATCATCTGACATCACTATGGCTATAAAACATCATCTGACATCACTACGGCTATAAAACATCATCTGACATCACTACGGCTGTAAAACATCATCTGACATCACTATGGCTATAAAACATCATCTGACATCACTATGGCTATAAAACATCACCTGACATCACTACGGCTGTAAAACATCATCTGACATCACTACGGCTATAAAACATCATCTGACATCACTACGGCTATAAAACATCACCTGACATCACTACGGCTATAAAACATCATCTGACATCACTACGGCTATAAAACATCATCTGACATCACTACGGCTGTAAAACATCATCTGACATCACTACGGCTATAAAACATCATCTGACATCACTACGGCTGTAAAACATCATCTGACATCACTACGGCTATAAAACATCATCTGACATCACTATGGCTATAAAACATCATCTGACATCACTATGGCTATAAAACATCATCTGACATCACTATGGCTATAAAACATCATCTGTCATCACTACGGCTATAAAACATCATCTGACATCACTATGGCTATAAAACATCACCTGACATCACTATGGCTATAAAACATCATCTGTCATCACTACGGCTATAAAACATCATCTGACATCACTACGGCTGTAAACATCACCTGACATCACTACGGCTGTAAAACATCATCTGACATCACTATGGCTATAAAACATTTTCGAGGAACATTGCATGTGCAATGTATTTTATCTTGCATGCACATGTGTATACATTATCATAATAAAATGAGCTCAGACCACCACCATCAAAACAAAAAATATCTCAAGCGCCGAATCCCAAAAGAGATTTGGCCGTGGACTAAGTCTGAAATTGTTAGTTGTTTAGTCTTTGCATATTTGGTTTTCATTGTATTCTGAGTTTGGTGTCACTGTAATGACTTATTTCATTTCAACAGTTTTAAATAAAAATAAATCCCTACCTACCGACCCTACAAAATTTCAGAATGGTGATCGGAAACATAACTTTATTTTTTTTTCGGCCTTGGAGATTTCTCGTCAATTTACTAGCATGCACCAATGTACTTATCTGTCTTACATGCACTTGAAACTGTTGATTTTGTCCCGAAAAGTATTTTGCTGTGTCACATTTTCAGCAAATGCTGTAGGCTGTATAATATAAGCGCATGTAGATCATATTTTGGATCACTAGGTCACAGATCGACATTAAATCACCTGGAAATGAATGAATGAACGTGGTCACATGACTACTATAATTTCCCCGATTATGACAATGACGCACATTCACGGGTATGACTATGCTCGGGGACTGTGTAAACGCTTCGATGCTTTACACCGTCCGTGAGAGAACCCAAATGATAGCCAATGGCGTTAAGAAACCCCTCAGTCCGTCATAAATTATAAATATCACATATGAGAGCAAACCGGGTAAAACAGTATTGGGTATATATGTTAGCACGAAAACAAAAAATATACCAAGTATAGGAATAGTAAGCTGGTGGTCAGCGTCTCTCATATCGTGCAAATGAATGGCTAAAACTGTTTTACGAAAGATGTTTGGAGATTTTAGTGGTTTATATCTACATAGACAGTAGAATTATCCACTCAATTATCTGCTAGAAGCAACGATGTCCTAGCTTTATAATGCACGAAATGAAGGGTGTAACGGATATACGGAAAGTGCTATCGTTTTCAAATTTATTGTTATAGTGTTATTTAATCAAATCTTATATCGCCTTCAACTAATTTTTTGTGTGTCACCGGGTTGATTTGCATATTAAACTTTTAATCATTAATTCCTTCATACATCCATCCATTCAATCATTCATTCATTCATCCATTCATTCATTTTTTCATTCATTCATCATTCATTCTATCATATTGACGTATTGAAAAAATTTCAAATTTTATTTGTTCATATCAGGTTCTTATACTTATAACTGTATTCTTTCATTTTCCATGAAAGACATTGCAAATGTTTAGAATTGTCATATGAGTATATAAACTAAAATACGGGCGTTGTTGAATACTTACACTTACATATTATACGTAAGTATTACAAAATCATGACTATTTTTAAATGTTCGTTCCTCTTAACAAAAAAAGATCATTCAGCGTGGAATTGAAATTTACCATATCATAGATTTACCATATCATAGATTTACCATATTATAGATTCGAATTTATGTATATTTATGTTTTTGACATTTGAGAATCACATACTGCTGTTGGTTCAAGGTGTTTTCTCCGGTGGTAAGAATTGCCTGACCCGAATTATATCAAAAGTATAATCCGAAATTGGCAATACATTGTGTTACGAAATTCAAAACCCCTAAAACACTGAGGCTTAGAAAAGGAAACAGATATGGTAAACGCAACAAGTGCACCATCGTATAACCCCTATAAAATAGTCAATATTTACAGAGAACACCAAAAGGTCTTCAATAATTGTAGACACACCTTCAAGTAAGCTCTGAAATGCCCCGAGAACAAAAGTAATAAAATCCACGGTAACAGAACGATTCACTCTTAGTATTGCCGACGGTAGAACATCTCTGGATTTTATTATTTATCAATTGATTTAATAATTGATTTTCAACAACCAAATCAATATGAAATTGGTAATTAATATCCATGACGACTGAATTAGAACTTTTACCTACTTTGATACCAGAGTTTTGTTTTGTTTTTTTTGTCAAGGAAGTCTATTTATAGACTGGACTTGACTTAGAGATCGTCGGCAATCAAATTACGTAACCAGGGTAGACATTTCAACATATAACTAACAAAATAACACTCCGCGGGTTATTCTCGTTGCAAAGTTTGCATTCAGATATCGCTCCGCCACCAATCATACTCCATGTCAAATATGTGATGTTTACTTTATGTACGATATGGGCGTATAACGATATTAAGGCTATTTAATATGTGTAGAACTGCAAGATTTCAATGATTGTATGATATTAACTGTTCAAATTTTGACGCAGAGAGCTGGACTATTTTGTCAAATTGACCCGAGCATTCGCACTCGCAGGGAGGAAAGCTCAATCGAGATTTGCCATTTTTTCTCTCGATCTGAACCTTTTAATGAAGATGTCGGAGCTTCTAAT
This sequence comes from Perna viridis, assembly GCA_037379345.1. Classification (NCBI taxonomy): domain Eukaryota; kingdom Metazoa; phylum Mollusca; class Bivalvia; order Mytilida; family Mytilidae; genus Perna; species Perna viridis. The sequence continues at coordinate 11,787,055 of CM074511.1, forward strand.
GACGGAATTTCGGAGCTACAATTAACACTTTTTATTTAATAAGTATAGATTACAGCGGCGGATCCAGGTGAGGATGCATGGGGTTGACACCCCTCCTTTTTATTGGAAAATTTCACGTGTGATTAATTTGATCCCAGGAATTTAACTTCTGTACATAAAATGCAAGCACTGTGTATATATATGTTAATTACTACATGTACATGTACATAAATAAAATAAAATGGTAAACACACATGGACATACATGAAGCAAACAATGAAGTATTTAAAATAGAAAATAAACATAATTGTTAAATTATTATGATTTCAAAGCAGAGACATAAACAATGTCTCTGTTTCAACGGTAAGGATGAAAGGAGGTCAAGTGGCATATTCATCACATTCAGTAGGTAATCTTGAACTATCAAAAAGGAGGGGTATCCAGTGAAATAAAGTAATGTTATTGGGACACGAGTGGATACACATTACACATACACTTGTACATATTCCTAAAATCCAAACTTCCACACAGTAATGTTATTGGGACACGAGTGGATACACATTACACATACACTTGTACATATTCCTAAAATCCAAACTTCCACACCGACTATAGACCTTTATCGCATACCCTACATCATTTCCATAGACCTATATCGCATACCCTATATCACACCCATATACCTATCTCATACCGTACATCACACCCCTAGACCTATATTGCATACCGTACATCACACCCCTAGACCTATATTGCATACCGTACATCACACCCCAGACCTATATTGCATCCTATATCCCACCCCTAGACCTACATTGCGTTCCATATCACACCCTAGACCTTTATTGCCTTCTGTATATCATACCCTTAGACTTATATCGCACACCCCTAGACCTACCGGTATATTGCATACTGTATATCACACACCTAAACCCATTTCAAGTACATGTACCCTATATATCACACCCACAGACATATATTGCATACCTTATATCACACGCCTAGACCTATATCACATACTGTATATCACACCCATGGACCTATATCGCATTCTCTAAATCACACCCATAGACCTATATGGCATACCATATATCACACCCCTAGACATATATTGCATATCATATATCTCACGTTGCACAGAACAAAATTAAAGTACTTTTTGTATAGATAAAATATACGAAAGAATGAACATTAAAGATGACATTATGCATGCCAGTCAATCGATGGGAAATCTGCCAGGCCGAAAAAAATAATGTTGTTTCCAATCACCATTCTGAAATTTTGTAGGGTCGGTTGGTAGGTATTTATTTTTATTTAAAACTTTTGAAATGAAATAAGTCATTATAGTGACACCAAACTCAGAATACAATGAAAACCAAATATGCAAAGACTAAACAACTAATAACTTTTGACATAGTTCACGGCATAATCTCTTTCGGGATTCGGCGGCTCGAGATATTTTTTTTTTGTTTTGACGGCGGTGGTCAAAACATAAAAGGTAACTCTTTGTTTTCCATCTAGGATAGCAGAAAAAAAAACATCTTTGGCTTTATTTTCTTCTTTTTTTTTCTGAAAGACAATCGGCAGACTTTTTAATTATCATTTATTTCAATGTCACAAATGAAAACTTTTTGGTAGGGATCTGAAGAAGGGTCGGTAGGTGACCGGGAACATTTTTGTTAGGCCTTAACGGAAAGTCTATTTATTGCGCCAGTAGTGCTAGAGGTTGTCTGGCAAGCTACTATCTGACTTGGATAGTAGGTTTGGGTTTTGTGTTTTTTCAAAAGCGGTTCTGTAAACGATTTCTTTTCAAATTGTTAATTATTCTTTCTATGGAAAAATCCTCATAAAGGAGACCAGGAGGTAGGTATAGAATATTAAAATTGCATTTGATTAAAGCTGCATTAGCCGCAAAATTTGTTCAGTTCTTGATTCTACTGAATTTGGCTGATTCAATGAAATAAGTTTGTAGTAATGCAACTGAAGCAATGAATGTTGATAACACCCACAGATTATTGTGAAATCAACGTTTTTTTAATCAAAGAAGATCGATAGGTCTGATCAAATTATTTTTCGCCATTACTTCCGAAAATTGGCGAAAGGACATTCACCTGGGTTAAAAATACTTAATCTTGGTAAAAAAAAATAACAGTAACGGATACACAGGCAAGCATGTGTCTTGTTTATTTCATTTCGTCCATTTCTTAATTAGATTTAAAATAAATAATGACTATATTTGAGTCGCATAATATCACAATACGTAAATTCCAAAAGGATCCTTGCGTTGTATTCGAACTTTTTTCTTTTTCGGCTTGAGTCCGTCGGTCGCCGTTGCCGTTGAATAACCAGTTTCGCTTTGCAATCAGGTTTGTTATAATAAAGCGACCTTTACAGCACAAGCGCGGATTAAGGTCACCAGAAGTCACATGCATACGAACTTATCTAGGTCGATTTTTTGTCTTGCAAGACAATAAATATAGAGACACCTATTTCATGTATGTAATGCATTTTATTTATGGATATCAAATGAAATTGTACAAGAAAAGTTCAATTTAGTAGAAAAAATTCAAATTTCATAAGAAACAAAAATTTACGAAATTGACAGCTAATGCAGCCTTAAGAACAAAAGTTGAATTTAGTCAATATTTCTTCACATTTTGCTGGACGAAAAACTTGGGGTCTTAGGTTAAAAAGGACTTCCCTTTTACATATCTTTTAGGAGTTCATGTTCCATACACGTACGCGTATATCATGTACATGTATATGAACTTTTCGATGTTTTGTTGCAAAACACTTGGCATTGAGGAATCTGTTAAGATGGGGTAGTCCAATTAGCTGTCCATTACTGTAACATGAAGTTTCAGGGACTACATTATACATATAGAGATTATGTGCACGTTAAAGTACAGTGTACATGTAAGTACATTACTGAGGAGCTAGCTCCCACGATTTTCAGTTTTGCTTTATATGTATATGTCAGATTGCATGTACTGACAACTCTTAATATGATTTAATATAATTTTTAATTTAACCATTTTTTTTGTTTATGACTTCGTGCAAAAAAAGCAAAGTTTGTACATGTACATCAAATATAACTTTAATCATCTTCATCCTTAAACATTGTACCTGTAAATATTACTCGTTTTAATATTAAAAGTTTATTTATCATTTTTTGTTAAATTTCCGAATTATAGAAAATCGTCACATTATGACTTTATGTACATGTTATCGTGTGTAAATAGTTTGTAAACTGTACAAGTATGACGGATCCGTCAAGTCTACATTTGTTAAATAAAGTATGTTTTACATGTACAAAAGTACATTAAGGGTATTCTGGTTAACTGGCTTTTGAAATCAAACACTAAATACATGCACACACACAAAATCTTATATTGACAAACCTTTGATTATTTTTCAGGTTTCTGTATATATGTGCATGTATTTGTATTATTCAAGATTCTCCCTCAGTATTATTTTTCCATTGAGAAGGGTAACATTTTATTTTCGACATTTGAGCTTTAGCATAATAAGTGGGGAAATAGTTAAGGAAATAGAAATGAGGTTGTAATAATCTTCTTTTCTGAGCTCATTTAATAATGATAGTGTACACATATGTGCATTCAAGTCACCAAGTTATATACATTGCACAAGCAATGTTCTTTAAAAATGTATGTCATGGTGATGTCAGATGATGTTTTCCTTAGAATATTCAATATACATGGATTTTGAATTACACAATCACTTACTGTACGATTATAGATGTAGAGTAACACCATAAACTCAATCAACAAATGCAGGCATTGTTATACAACTAAATGTATGTTAAACAAAACATTTTTGATTATTTTTGTAAAGTATTAAAAATAAATGTATACTCTTTTTCTTATATTTGCAGATAGATAAATATGGATGAATAGCTTCCTTGTTAAAAGAATGAGGGTTTTATTTATCATCAATACACTTTACGATCATCAATACACTTTACGATTCATATACAGTTCATTTACAAATCCTGCAACACAACAACCTCCCCTTTAAGCCCAGGATAGCTACAAAGGGGTTCCCTGCTTTTTTACATCCTTCACACCCAGGGATTGTGTGAAGACATACAAATAACTCCCATTTTTTTTTTAAATTAAACGCTTATAAATAAAATATTCTATAATATCACAATTAATTTATTGCCAGTATCAGCCACGTGCACCTCGACAATTTATTTATTGCCAGTATCAGCCACGTGCACCTCGTCAATTATTAAATCAATGAACTCCAAAATCAATACTTGACACGATCGTTTAACTGCACTTTTAAACTTCCCGACTTCTATGTCACAAATCGTTGGTTTTGAAAAAAGATTTGACAAAAGATGTGGAAATTGTCGTATACACGTGCTTTAAACAGATAAAAAGAAGTACGTGTACGTGTACATGTACATTATATTTATTTTTAAAAAATGCGAGCGCCGCGAAGCGGTGTGAGCTCTACCGTTATTACGTGTACTTTCTAAATTTCCCTTCAGGTTCCCCAACATACTAACGAAAAAAGTCATGTCCCGGAAATAACAAAAAGTGACTGTCCTTACGGAGAAAATTCATCATTTCCTTCAGGCAGCACATAAAAAATATAGGGTAAGATTGTGTTTCTTTAACAATAAATTTGATCTTTTCTGATAGTTTTCAAGTCTTTTTCTATAATTTGTTTTACTTATTTAAAAAAGTGAATGTTATGTTTATAAAAACTTCGGGAAACACGTGGATGTACGTAGGTGTATCTCCGCTGTTCCACTGTTGCAGTTGTCAAGAACCTAACCCGCCTCGGAAAAAATATAACTCCGATTATATTATCAAAACCGAAGCACAGCTTTTCTAAGATAGGAAAGGCAATCAGTTTCTTGTTTTGAAATTTGCAGCTGTCGTCTGAATTTTGTCTACGTCACATGATATGTGTAAGATATTCCAACCATACGTGGAGCACTGTAATATTTCCGGGATCTGACAAGCCAAAACTGAAATGGATGTTGCTAGAGATGCCCTAGAGGGATAAAAAATGTAAAGTATTGCGAAGTGCTATAGTTATTGACAATTTTGAGAGAAAGGGGAAAGGGGGTATGCTCATGGGGTTGTAAATTTAGGGAAAGAATTATTCAAGTTCCTGGGTATTTTTAATTTCTTTAAAGACACTTGCAGTAACAAAATTGTATGTAGCTATGTAGCTAATACTATACCACGAATAGATATTCACGCATACGAATATGATAGGACATACGTATTATATGATTCATATTATACAAGTAACAATACATTGGAGGGAGTGTAAATGACTAGCTACAATAATGCTATCCATACTATAGACTGCAATAACACATCAAAAAAATAATGAAAATCAATGAAAACCCTTTTTATTTCGAGGTATAGGTTTTCACCTATTTTACCTTTGTTTATTCTTGCTATGAAGGCAACTTCGTTTATTATCATATTACAAATCATAAATTTATAAATTGCCTTCTTTTGATACTTGCCAATGTTCCTATATTTCCATATTGCCCACTTGACTGTCAACAAAATCGATTCTATTAATAAATGCTTTACATCCAAATTTTGGCAACCCAATATTATGACTTAGTCTGAATTTTGTATAATGTCAATATTCATATGTGTAAAGAAGACGGCAATCGTCTCAAAATTTAAATATCTTTCCAAATTTCTTTCACCAATTTGCATGTAAAAAATAAATGATTCAAGTTGTCCCTTTCGTTGCAGAAATGACATGAAACATTTGATTTTTTTTTGTTACAATTCCTCGGTATAAATAGTATTATGGGGCATCTTATTCCATTGAATATTTTCGTTTATGAAGAAATTTCCCCATTGTTGCTCATAATTGGGAGTCAGTGTGATTCATAAAAAAACTGTATAATTTTCAATTTTATATCTTGTCGCCATTACCTTGCCCTGTAATACAAAATGAGTGTTATTAAATTCGAATGGTACTTTCTTCTGTGATAAGTTAATATTGTCGAATTTTAGAATATTTATATGCTCAGCTTTAAAAGCTGCCTTTATTTTGCAGATTGGGCTATCCAAATGCTCTTATCGTTTAATTTATTGAAAACAACTAGAGAATTCGTATGGGTGTTCCATACATTCTTTACCTTTTTTTATCCCACTTTTGGCAAAATTATCAAAAAATAGTACTATCCCGCCAAATTTAAAATTTGAGTTACCCATAACATAACCTCTCGAGGTTTTTCTCTAGATGAATTATTACATCTATGTATCTTATTAAACTCTATCCAGGAACTCAAGAAATTTTGATAATATTTCGACAACTTCATCTGACCTAAGTCACTAATGTCTGAACATGTACATATAAAATATTCTGTGTCAAATTTTGAGTCTAGTACGGTGAGCCAAAATTTGCCCAAGGCGTTCCAATTATCCAGGTCAGAATTTATAAGGTTATATAAACTCTTGACCTGTTTTGATTTAATAAAAATTTCTAAGATTAACTATATTAATTCCACCCTTTTCTTCTGGTGGGCAGCAAACCGCTATAGATACTCAGTCAGGTTTACCATCCCAAACAAAAGACCACATAATATCTTAATCTCCTTTTCAGAGTATGCCTCTCGATTTCATACCCAATCGTGGACAATATAAATGATTTAATAATAAGACCTTTTCCCTCAAATGTCAAATCCCTTGATTTCCAAAACATCAATACAGCTCTTAATCTTATTTATTTTATCTAACCATATTCGATCTAAATTTACCGCGTACCCGTGTTGGACGCCTAACGCTTTAACTGGCTGCTTTGTCCATTTAATTTTATTGAATTTATTTCTTATACTTCCACCTACCTATGTACATTCCGACCGTTTTATTCATAATTCATTATCAATACATTAATACTACACAAGTAAAATATGACTAAGTTTTATTAAATTGTGAATATTTATAGAATTTAATGAAATATAGATATAATGAAATATAGATTCTAAAGAAAAGTTAATGACAGTGTTTTGAAGTCTCGTTTCAATATAAAGAATACACAACAAGTGGTTAATCTATGAAATATATTTACCAGAGAGACTGTAATATAATATGGCATTACTATCACCGTCTGTCACTGTAAAACTTATCGTAACAGTTGATCCTATGACCTTGTTTTCATCAATATTTCCTACAATGTTGGTAGTCGATATAACGGGACTAAATTCGTTTACGTCCAAAATGTTGACAGTCAATGTTCCCGTGGCAGTGTTAGTTCCATCCGTTACACTGCAAATAAAGATAAATAATGAATTTAATAATCTAAAACTCATGGAGTTGACGTCGAATGCAGCAAAGAGTACGTTGCTTGACATATTTGCTAGTTGTACACGTTACATGGTTCGCTTTTCGACCAAATCCATATTATTTTAGTATAAACAAGTTAATCTTCAGCTGTGTTGACAATTATCCTGCTTGTCTAAAAGGACCGGTGTTATTTGGAAACTTACTTATGCTTTGCTAATACATTTGATTTGTTTGTTGTTTGTAAAACTATGAAATCCTGCTTCTTTATATCTAGATTAAGAAACGATATAGAATGCCAATCTTCATGATTTCCTTTTTTTTAATTCATTTACAAACTGGAATACAGCGTGCACCATGTGTCACCTTTCCCAGCCTACTTTTTGTTTATTTTAAACGTTTTCTTTAAAGTAGTCTGTTGAGTGTTCTAAATTTTAGAAACAATTTGTGAAAGTAGTGCTAGTTTTGTACTACTTAAAACTTTTATAATATAACTCTTATTTCTGAAGTGTTTGTCATCTTTTTATTTCTCATTTAGAGCTGTTGTTTTAGCTTTAAACTTACAATTTAAAATGAGAAATATTTTATATTGTTGTTTTTACTCATGAAACCATTTTTGAAATCATAGTTGTAATTAAAACAGTGTGCCATCTGAGAAAAAAATCTGTTTGAAGTTTTCTTACCTATAAAGAATAATATACTGAATGTCACCACTCTCATAGTCAGGAGAAAACTTTGTTTCGACGTCTTGTGATTGGAGCCTGAATTTAGAATTTTCGTTAATCTGATTGTAATTCAAGGAATCCCCATCCGAATCTGTAGCTTTGACAGTATATATTGCTGTATTGGATGCTATGTTCTCGTTTATTTCGATGGTGTTATGTAAATTGCTCCATACAGGCGCAGCAGCTGAAATAATAATGCAAAAATAGACTACACGAAAAAATGGTATTACAGTTATTTTTTCATGGAGTTCAGAAAACAGAAGCTTCTCTAAAAGTCAACTCAAAAAATTTATCCTTGATATTTTTGTTATACTTAGTTAAACAATTTCATTAATGTAATATTAAAATAATAATATTTACAATAACAAGTAAGTGTCATTTAAAAATCATGCTCCTTTTTTTAACTGGCCAAGAGGAACAAATTTTATACCGAATTATTTAAATTATATACTAGTAATGGTTTAACCTATAACCCGTGCAATCACCATGCCTGCGCGTGTGGATCATACGTCATTAAAGTCAGATCAAGAGGTGTTAACTAACATATTCAAATCAGCTCAACATTTCTTAATTATATGGTATTTTATTGTTTTTTAAAGTTTGTTATTGTGATTTACTGTACATTCCATGTATGCATTCAAATTTTATTATTTATTTTCGGTTTATTCTGGCTATTCCAACATTTCCAATTGTACAGGTAAGAAGGTAAGAAATTTATGTTAAAGTAGCCATAATTCTTGTGCAAATAAAGGATTTGCAACATATCGTCAATTTTAATCTCTATTCCGTCTGATGGGTGGTTGTACTTGATTATTTCCCTTTGGATTCCACCGACTTAATACACATCTACATATGATACTCAACCTTCCTATAATAATATGATGAAGGTGAAACCTTTTAACCTCCCGAAGACAAATTAATAAAAACATTTTTTTTGCCAGCTCTTATTTGATATGTTATACCTTCAAGTATGGTAAATTTTGTAATGATAGATATTTGCCCTAAAGCATTATACTATTTGTCATGGTCTGATATGTCTATTGGCCGAAATGTCCGGCATTTTATAAAGAATTATTGATTTTCGTGATCCGAAATGTTTTTGGGTCGAATTGTTCGGCACTGGTTAACATTATGGTTCTTAAAATTTGCGAAACGTCTTAAAAGATTTCTTTTATTGCATTTAGTTTCGCTGCATTCTGTTTCATTTAGTATAGTTTAATTATGTTTTTATTACGATTTGATTCATTTTATCGAATTGTTTCGTTTAAATTCTTTCTTTTATCGATTATTTTCGTTTCGTTTTGGTTCGTTTTCGTTTCGCAATTTTTATGACCCGAGAATTATGGGTAATATTGATGACGTAATTTTCGTAAACATCCGGGAGCCATAGTGCAGACTATAAGGCCAACCCTAGCTTGGAAAAACTATGATTCGATGTGTATTTAATTATCGAAACTAGCAAATATTTTCCGAGACTGGTTTGGCGCTCAATCGCACATACTCAAGTATACACAAATGAAACATCATGCTGTTTTTTAACTCCTGAAAATGCAGGTACAAACCGGATATTGATGTTTTTTCTTGCCATAAGTATACAGAACCAAGTTGATAATACAACCATAAACACTCCCTTCGGGAGCGTATAAAATAACATAAAATTCCTTGAGCTGTTTAGGAGGAATTGCGCTTACGCAGTCTTAACATGTAAAACCTTTAATTTGGATCATCTCCCTTTTGCATTCAACGACAGTTTTTATATTCCTTCATGCACATCGACAAATAATACTCAACATTCCTATAAAATTTCATAAAAATCCCTTGAGGGGTTTAGGAGGAGTTGCGCTAACAAGGAATGTAGACAGACGGGTGGTCAGACAGACAGACATGGTGATTCCTATACACCCCAAACTTTGAATAATGAATAATGTTCTATGCTGTTTATATATTCATTCACCTAAAATAGTGATAGCTAAAAATAATGTAAGATTAGTATCATTTATTGTTTAACATCTTCAATATTCTATACATGGATTGTAGCCGATATCAAATTATAATCAATTCCAACATAAAGTTTTTTTTACTCGGAAGTCACGTCAGTGGCTTCGAGTACTGCAGGTATAAGAATGACAAAAGGGTTTCCGGCAGATAACTTCACGGACGGAAATGCTTTCTTCAAATTAATGCGTAATTCTCTTTTAAACTTTAAATATTTCACCGATATCCCAAATGAATGATATTTCAAACATTTTAGGTGTTAATTTTCAGCTAAATATTGTCGTACTGGTAAATCGAGACGCCATGTGCAAACAATTTTTTTGTGCTTGGCCGCGTAGTAATTTCAAAGAAGATAGTTTAAAGCCAATACAATTTAATTGGAGTTATCTCTCTTTGGTTGGTGTTGGATTTTAACTATGCCCGTGAATGGTATTATAATCAAAATCATTTTACCAAGAAGCGTCACAACCAACATGATCAGCTGCCTTTTTTCAAGTTTAAGGTCTCAAGAACGTAAACAAATGCAATAATATTATTTTCACGATATTTGTGTACATCTTTGTTTTGTTTTGCTGCAGGTTGCAAGGGAAATATGGGTTCAACGCCAAAACATTCTCAAACCTTAGTCCATGTCATGACCGGCATTCTAGCACATTGCTTAAAAAATAAACATCGGGATCCTATCTTGTAGATTGCACGCCAAGCGACTTCGGAGTTTAATTTTTTATATTTTATCGGTGAACCTAAATAGAGTATATTATTATAACAACACCTTATATTGTAGAAACATCTATTGTTTTCCTATGTTGGAATGGCCAGAATATGAATTTTTAAATTGTTGGAATAACCAGAAGACACCTAATTTCAACCTATTATAAAAATAAACATAACAAATTAATGGTCTGCTAAGTAGAAGAGTAGAAGGAATAGGCCATCAAGTAGAGGAGCACAATTTGTTTTCATTGGAATGCCGACTTTTGTTGAAAAACGCATTCACCACACTGGACAAATCTGTTGTCGATCAAAATCCAGCATTTTGAAAACATCTTCTTAACAAAATTAATTCATACGTAGATGATATTTATTGGTTTCATAGTGAGTGAAAGGTTAATATCGCAAAACATCAACTCGAGTTATTTAATTTCACCATAATAACAAACGAGCTTCTGCGAGTTTGTAATGATGGTCAAATTAAATAAAGAGAGTTTTCTACGTATCAATTAATATAGTAGGACAAACAATGAATAATTTATATAATTCATTAATATGAGGAAAGTAAAACCTTTTAACGCTCCCGAAGAAACACTAATTAATAATACCTTTCATAATTTTTGTCAGCTCTGATGTGATATATTGTACTTATAATCTCCCAAAATGGTAAATTTTGTAATGATGTACGGTTTTAATTGTCCTTAAGTATTATCCTGATCGTAATGGTCTGAAATGACTTCGGGCCGAAATGTCCGGCATTCATAAGAAAACATGGGTTGTCTCAGTCCGAAATGTCTTTGGGTCGAATTGTCCGGCATAGGTAAATATAATGGTTCATTTAAACTGCGAAACGTCTTAAAAGATTTATTTTACTTCATTTAGTTTCATTTCATACTCTTTTGATTTGTATCGTTTTATTTTGTTTTTATTTAGTTTTGATTCTTTTTTGGAATTGTCTCGTTTCGATTCTTTTTTAATCGATTCTTTTCGTTTCGTTGTGTTTCGTTATTGTTTCGCAATTTTTAGGTACCCTAGAATTATAAATACGTAATTTTCGTAAACATCTGGGTGTCATTCTGCAGACTTTTATGGCCAACCCTATCTCGGAAAAACTATGATTCGATTTGTATCATCGAAACAAGCGAATATTTTCCGAGATTGGTTTGATTTTCAATCGCATTTACAAAGAATACGCAAATGAAGCTGCCATGATGCTGTTTTTCAGCCCCTGAAAATTTAGGTACATATCGGATATTGATGCTTTTTTGGCCATACGTATACAGAACCAAGATGATAATACAACCATTATAACGCTTCCTCCGGGATAATGGTTTCATGTTGACTGGCGTTCATGTATGTATGAACGATCTGGCGAAGTTCATGCAAGTATGAACTTCCTGGCAAAGACATTCTGGACCAATCAAAAACAGCTATAAGCATGAAGAATCTCATGATTAGAATTATAAGAAAATGATCACAATCACACAACAACCAGTGTGATATCGCAAGTATCTAGCCGTCCAAAAACTAAATCATAGAGGAAACGTTTTATGGTTCTTTTTTTAAATCAAAAGCCATAAGTCAATTTGGTGATCAAGTGGGAAGTTATATCCTACCTTCTATTTCACAAAACACAAGAAATATGCTTAAAGTCCTTAAAGCATTCATTACTTCAATATTGATGAAGCCATAATATCGTTTGTATACGTAAGCACCTTCATCAAATCAATTAACTTGACAATTTAAAATCATTTGGCAGTCTATTCAAACCATATTTGAGATACAAATCGCTTTGTTCTTTTTTATTTAAGATACAGGTTCACATGACTGAAACGACATTGTACCCCGATATCAAACTACTTAAATATCATTCGTCTTAATAGTCATGCAAATAAGACACAGCAATTAAATTACTGCAAACTTTTTTTAAATATATATCAAACAAATACAAAAAATATGTTAATAATTTCCAAGTTAATGGTACGGATGCTTATGTTATGTTAACTTTATTAACCAATGAAAAGCTTTCATATACCACACGTGGCATTTTATTTTAGTTATTTAATGTTTAATGTTCTAACTAAAAATAGAATGGGCTTCCCTACATTTCACAAAAAGGAGTTTCCATGCAGACTACATAACATAAAGATACTTAATTCTTTATGTATTTGTGACCATTTTAAGTAGAAATAAAGAAAATATGATTTTCTGCCAACACCAGGTTTACTTGTGTAGATTTTATGTGCGCGTTCTCCCCCAGCAACATATTAAGTATGAATTAGTGGTATGTAACCTAAAATGGACATTGTCATGGTTGCTGTACATATATCATCGCACTCCAGTAAGAAGTTCCTCATTCAAAAACGCTTGTAATATGTATGTGTAACAAATTTACTTATACTTTTGTGATAAATATAAGAAAGTTGCTCCATTTAGTTTAAATGGCACTACATATTGTGTTCGTCCATATTATAGTTCGTCACCAGTCACGACTCGCTCAATAAATGTACAATAAAGACAATTTGTCTGACGCTCTGTATTATAAATAATCATTATTTTCATCTTTTAGCTTATTATCTTAAAGTATGCAATTCAAGTATTAACAGAGCACTTTAACAAAAACTAGAATAAAGATACTGTACAGGTCAAGTTAATAATTCAACTTATTAGTAATCTTATTTCATTGATTTAGTTATTCTACATAAAAGCAATTTCATAGTTGCATTGTAGCGTCTTTTGATATTTCTCACAATGTATGACTTTCATGACATTAATATGGAGTAGTTTATTTAAAGTTAAGTGTTCTTTACTATTCTAAATATCGGGTCATTGTCAGAACAAACTAAAACGACCTACAGTGCTGCGGACAGGTATCAAAAAGTGATTTAGTTTTCGAGTTTAATATAATTTGTCTAGAGGATATACGGCTATATCGTATGTCAATGGAAAGATAAATCAATGTAGTTTTTGAATATCGTACTTATCAAAGTGAAAAACTGTAAAGTTTTCTGCTATTTTGCATTAATTAGAGGAGGGGTCAAAGATCAATCGACCCCAACACACTTTGATAAGTAATTTGAGTGAAATCGTTTATTGTAGGTATTGGAAAACAAGTAACTTGCAAAGACCACATGTATAGAATTTCAAAAATGTCAAAAAGAACTTCTTCCGACAAAAGTTGACTATTTAATCACAGAACAAATTTGCCTCTAAAATTGGTTGCATTTTAGTGCATTTTCAATTATTTAGAGATAATAAGACACCGTAGAATATAACAATGTATATCTAAATATTCTTTCTTGAATAACAAATAAAATAAACGCAACTTTCTCATACGATCTGCAACATGAGCTTCACAAAATGAATTTGAAGTTGCATATTTTCTCATATTTTACATATAACTATTAAGCAGACAGACGTGATTGGCTACCCGAAAATTAAAATTAAAACATTGTAAATGTTCAAACCAACGTTTCTCCGCACAATGCAATGCACTAACCACTTACTACAACTGCTCTGTACATATATGTTTACGCCGCAAAAAAGGAAATTTAGAACAACTTATAGACAGTAAATAGCAAACGATAGATTGTATCCCTTGTTTATAAACGTCTTGATCAGAGCCCCTCTCTTTTTCTAATATTTTTTATCCGCCCCTGTCCTGCACAACGATGTTTCTTTTGAACTAATATTCTATAACAACTATGTTACTATTGTGTCCAATTAACACAGCTACTAAAACTGGAGTCTTTTTAATTGAGAGGTAAATAATTCTTGGAAGTTTTGAGTTTTTATTGCGTCTGAACTTGTTCCTTCTTTTTGCGTAAGACTTTTTACAAGGAATCTGGTTTGTTTCAATCAAGTCGTATAGTATAATACGTTCATAACAGCGGCGGATCCAGAAGGGGTGTAGGGGGTTGGCACCCTCTTTTTATTTTAAAATTTGTCATTTTCATGTGTAAAATTGACAAAAAATGGTAAAAAAATGTTCTAGCACACACCACCTTCTCTGAGAAACCACGGTTGGTACCCCTCCTTTTCACAGTGGGGATCCGCCCCTGTAGAGAAAATTGATTACAAGCATCAGCCTGGCGCACAGTTAAACACCATAAGACATAAATATTGTGACAACATGCATGTACCTGTATGCACATGCTTCCATGCTAGTTCAAAATTCACAGTTTATGCACTGTCTTTTCATGAACCCCCGACTCGCATTTTTTGTTTGAGAATCCCTGATTCATGGTTAAATTTTTAACGTTTAAAGTCCAAGCATATAAAGACAAATGCAAAAAAATGTATATATGATTTTTGTACATACAATAATAAATTTCAAAACCTTAAGTCTTAAGTCGTCATAACGTAAGGTAGACTACATTGATTTATCTATCCATTGACATATGATATAGCCGTATACCCTCTAGGCCCATTAAAGTTCGGAAAATCATTAGCCGTCCGCAGCACTATATATTTTTATTCATTTCTTTATTCTGTTCAAAGGTAAGTTGACAATTTTGATTTACCCGCGACGCGTAAAGCATTTATCGCATCTTAAAGTGTTTAAATCATATTGATACATCCAAACAGTAGATTTGTGTTATCAATTACTAATCTTGTAATGTACAGATAGTGTTTGCATTATACCCATGTCAAAGTTCAATTTCTAGATGGATATGTATATTCAGTAATTTAGTAAAATTTTAAATCCATTGTTTTTGATGAATTTGAGGGGTGATATGTTTAAGGTAATTTTCTTGCCCATCCTACTGGCAGGGTGTGTTCATTGTAAGGAGGATATATACGATTTACTGTCATCACTAGGATGCAAATCGTTAGCAGGACTGCTACAGACTACTGGATACATGTACAAACTAGGCGATGACCATTCAGGTAAATATTATAGTATTATTACACAAATTTTGCGAATGTAATGAAGTTAATATGATCGTTCTGATGATGTGCTTTGGACAAATCTGGCAATTCATTTCTAGTTGATGAGGTATTTTCGTTGGTATTTTAGTTACATCATAGACATGTAAGGATGTGTCCATCGAAAAAAATAAATTAATAATATAGTTTATTCAGACCTGAAATTGTGAACATCTTCTGATTCACATAATGGGCAATGATACGAACTTAATATAACTCCATA
Source organism: Perna viridis (assembly GCA_037379345.1). Taxonomy (NCBI): domain Eukaryota; kingdom Metazoa; phylum Mollusca; class Bivalvia; order Mytilida; family Mytilidae; genus Perna; species Perna viridis. Next base: position 11,802,912 of record CM074511.1, read on the forward strand.
GGAATGGTGTAGACACTTTTCTGAATTTTTTAGGTCCGTATACAGTGTTTGCACCAACTGATGACGCATTCAACAATTTACCGACAGACATAGTCAATGCCATCCAGTCTGGGAACTGGGAACTGGCATTTGATATCGTATCCTACCACATAACAAAGGATATATTTCTATTGGCATCACTTCAGAACAATGGCTTGTATGACACTATGCTTCCAAACAGTCAGCTGAGGTTTAACACTTATCCGAGCGGAGCAGTTAAAGTTTGTATTGCTAACAGTTTTCTGTAGTAAAATATAAAGGTTTACGGTCCCCTGTCTGTATTTTATAGTCGATAGGGCTCCTTACTTTTCGTCGTATGTTCTAATGATTGATGGTTGATGAAGTTCCAGATCTTATGTTCTCTATTGCTAACAGGTTCTGCATATTACTTTTAAAATATCTGAAATCTATCTCTTCACGCGTTCTAAATTAAACATTTGCTGATGTTATGATTTATATTATGTTTTTTTTTTTTTTTTTTAGAAAAATGAGATTTAAATGAATCGATTCAACTCGCAACATCAAGTAAAGTGTAGCAGAAAAACAGAGTAGAGCATTAAACATACTTATACGTAATTAATTATCCCGTTACTGTTTTCAAATGAGTGAAAAAAAATAAAAGAAAATACAAAAGCATATTGAATTAATAGGAAATGGCATGTTGTTTCGTTACAGATACATACCATTTCTGGAGCAAACATAACAAACCAAGACAACACTGCTACAAATGGCGTTGTTCATGTGATAGATAGAGTGTTGTATCACTTCCCAGAAGTCTACACAACGCACTATGTTGATGAAAGTGTCAATCTTACTACTTTAGCTCTGTTAATTGACAAAAGCGGTCTTCATGATCAACTTAAAGGTAAATAAAATGGGTTAAATAATCATTTTTTGACCGACTAATGCATTTGTGAACTATAACATTTAAGTCACTAAGGTAAGCTCCATTTGCTTCAGTGGTTCTTTACAGCTTTAAGTTAAGCAGAATTAAGCTTTGAAAACCCTCCAAGCTCTTCCTTCATATACACTTGAAATTTATTATAAACAATAAAGATGCATGACATACAGAATGCATACAATACTAGTACAACATTTTCATACATTTTAGAACATGCTTTACTGGTTGCTACTAGGCGGATATACGTGCCACCTAATGTTCAAAACACTTATTATTCTATATTTACTTCTACCAGACTTACAATGGCCTTTCTGATTTTTCTTGTGGACAATAACAAATACAAAACCTTGTCTACACAAAAGATATATTACCTAGCTTATCTTTGCCTCGTATCACTCATATCAACTTTAGCTGCAATTTGAAAGTCGCCATGTTCATTCACATTAAGTGACTTAAAATCGTGAATGATTTCCCCTTTTTAAATCGCAAATATGAGAGTTGTCCTATGCTTTAACGAAGAAAATGTTGAGAAATAGGTCTAAATGTACTTGCATCTAAAATTCTCGAAATGTCTATTGCTTTCTGAGTGAAAACTCTCAACATTAAGTGAAAATTTCAAATAGTAATTTTTACTAAACCAAACAAACAATGCTTACGAGGTACGTTTATACTGGGATCATATAAAAAGATTACGGCAGAAATTTTAAATTTTTTAACGAACCGTCTACTGCTTATGATACGGAGGTTGGCGTTGCTGTGGCTAATCCTCACTTAATTACTTAAACTTGAAATATTATAAGAGTGATTACTTCTGGTTTTTTTTTTTTTTTTTTTGGTTTTTTTGACATCATAAAACTTCTGATATGTACTGATATGTGTCATTGATAACACGAACATTATCACGCTTTCTTATAGATATCTTGATGTTCTTTTCCGTCAGTTATTTACTGCTACATGGCTACATGGTTTTTGATTTTAAATGTGTTTCTTTGGTGTAGTTATCTGTGAATATAATTACACCAACCCTGTATGACTTCACAAAAAGCTGTTAAAAATACAGGATTCAATTCAGAAATAGAAATTAGACAGTCTGTGTGCATTGCATGAGTAAAATCGCGTATACTGTTTACAAAAATGTATGATTAGTTGAGTAAACATTATTATAAAACCCAAGAAACGAATGAAGTGCCTGACGTGTGTATTGATTTGTTTTTCCTTCTTAAACTATGCTAGTTTTTTTCTTCCCAGTGCAAAATTTGACGCTGTTTGCCCCCAGTGACGAAGCATTTGACGCCGCTCCTAAAGATTTCATTCCGAACCTCCTCGTCAATGACACTGCCATTGCAAGTGAGTAGTCAACACATTATGTGGTAGCACACAAAAGTCATATTTTAAATTAACAAATTAGAAATGTGTTTATGAAAGATTCATTTATATTTGTTTTCCCTAAACCAAGCATAAGTTCTCCCAATGTGTTTTCTTTATTGATGACCTCTTTAAGGTAATGATTATTTGATTGCAATCAAATTGACTACAAACAAGGTAGTCCAAAATTACCTGGTTTGTCCAAAGAGAACTATCAGAGAGAAGTCTTGATATTTATCAAATAAAAAACACTAACCATAACTATTGCGAATTTTGGTAGGCTGTACATGTTTTTAAAGGAACAATCTCTCTCTAAAAACAAATACTTAGAAAGTTTAAGCTTTGAAAATAAGTTGCATTTCAGGAGTACTCAAAATCAATCACAAATGAAAACTGAACGACGACTAAATCGCAAATTTACAAAACTGTAACCTAATCAATTCAATATAAAAAAAGAATTTTGAATAACAATCTTTTTATACAGATATATATCTTTTAAAACCGTTACATCTCGCCAGGTTGAACTAATCGTGCCTTTTATTATAACTATTGGTGTTTTTACAGAATATATTGTTTCGTTACTAATATCTAAATCTCTACAACAATTAATAATTATTTGCTTAAATAATATATATCTTATGTTTTAGGCTTTTTGTCGAGCTACATGGTAAACTCAGTATATTTTAGTAGCGACCTTGTAAATGGACAAGACTTGTTCACACCAACTGGAAATAAAATTCAAATAAACGTGTCTCAAGGTATGATAACTTGCAGTAAATAAAAGAATATCTTCCAAGGATAAATATTAGACAGGGAAACAGACACACACAACAAAGAACACAAAAAAAAACAAAAATAACACGTACAAAGAAACGAAAGTAAATGCGCAACCCAGAGTCCACATAATACTTGGAATATGGACTAAGTGCATCGCAAGTAAACGTCCTCTGTCTTATAGAAACGTCTGCCAAATCGCACAAAATCATAAACAGGCGCGGTGATCTATCGTGTCATGATAAACAAACAGAAAAATCTATACAAAATCAATATAACAAAGAACAGATAAAATATTATTATTGCTATAGTTAACAAATATCACCTGAAGAACTATTAACTGACAAATGAACAGTCGGTTTAAAACATTGATCATGAATAGCAACCCCGTAATTATTTTGTTACTTTTTTTATAAAGTATATTCACCTCGTACCCTTTTTATGTTAAGAAACATACACAGGCAAAATTATTTCGCACGATTTTTACACGAATTCCACATGATTTTCACATGGATTAAGCAAATACACGTAATGACAGAGTTCACGTGAAATTCGACTGAATGGAGCCTTCACATGAATTTCACGTGAAATGTTCACATGAAATTCATATAAAGTGAATTTCACGTGAAAATCATGTTAATTTTACGTGAAGTTCATGGGAATTTCACGTGAAGCTAGCTCGAATAACATGAATTTCACGTGAAAAATATTTGCTTGTGTAAAGCAAAGGAAACAATTAAAATGTCACGTTTGATGTTTTTTATTAAATGCATTTTTCTAGTGGAGTCTTGTGGGGTGCACCTTTAAAACTTGATCTTCGAATTACTTGGTTCATGCCATACCAGCTTTGTTCAGATTTTACCAGAATTTGTAGATCATTGTTTAATGTTGAAATAGTAAATTTTATTTTTAGTATCTCGAATGCTAATATTGAACCTCGAAAAATAAAAGTTTATCTGAGTAGGTTTTAGGAATTATACAATAATTTAACTTCGCACAAGTTAAGATTCTATATAATGGGAAAACGTTAATTGTACTTGTTACATTATTACGTTATCCTGTTAAATTCAACATGCACCAACTTGTGAGTAAAACATTTTTCTCTACAAGAAGTTAATATAGCTATGACAAGTTACAAATAAGTGTCTAAGAAAAATTTATCTCTTTCTATTGTAGGTAATATTACAGTAAACGGTGGAAATATTGTGAAAGCCGACCTAATCACCATGAATGGAGTCGTTCATATCATTGATCATTTGTGGTGATAAACGTTTTAACCAATATTCATATATATAATTTAATAAAGTAAGTTACACAAGTGTTATGTGTACAATTTTAAATGAAGGAATTCAGGAGGTACATCTCCTTTAGCACACCTGACTGAAGGCCATGTAAGCTATTGCCATCACTTGGCGTCCGTCGTCGTTAAAAATTTGTGAAAACTCTTCTCCTCTGGCACTACTTGACCAATTGGAACCAAACTTGGTATGAATGTTCTTGGGGTATCCTGCATATAACCGATGTGGGGATTTTTGATCCGTCGAATAACATGGTCGCCGTTACTTAAAATAGAACATAGGGGTCATACAGTAGTTTTTTGCATATATCTCCAAAACCGTTAGATCAAGACAAATTTTGACTGAGTAAAAATGTTCAACATGATAAGATCTATCTGTGGTCTAATTGTTATTTTAATCTGTTGAGCTATGTTGGAGTTATTGCCCTTTTTCGACATATTTTTGCTATTTTTAATGTTATTCCTTTCAAAAATCTCCTCTGATACTAATTGACCAATTGAAACCAAATTTGGTATCAATTAACTTTGAGGTATCCTACACAGAACAGATGTGGGGATTTTTGATCCGTTGAAAAACATGGCCACCATTACTAAAAATAGAACAAAGGGGTCAGACAGTAGATTTTCGCATTTATCTTCAAAACCGTTAGGTCTAGCAAAATTATTTAAATTGCTGAAATGATCCTTATTATAAGGCCTTCAAAAGTCTTCAGGGGTCAAAGTTGTCAGGTAACTCCTTGTAAGAGTTATTGCCCTTGAAAGATGAAAAATGACGGTTTTTTTTTTTTTACAGTTTTCAGCCAATATCTTGAAAAATATAATAGAAAGAAAGTTTCAATCGCTGAAATCCTTATAATAGTTCTTACAAAGTCTTCTTGAGAAAAATTGTTGGACAAATCCTAGTTAAGTTTTTTCCCTTGAAAGACAAACTTTAATAAAGAGAGCGATTCAAGCTTCTGGGAGCCTCTTGTTTCATACCATAACTTGTCATTTTCTGAAGCAAAGGAAATGAAATTAGTTATGTTATTTCGTTTGTTTGTCCTATTTATCATAACATCTTGTAAGTTTTATTTCAGACTTTTTACTGCGTTAATGAGTTTATCTCATTATTAGCGTCTGAAGTATATGTGCATAGACCATTTTTCTTCAATTTCATTTCAAAAAAGGCTTCTTTTCCATACCCTATATCATATATAAATGCTATTTTCCTACAAGCAGAACTAAGCGCAGATAAAACCAAATAAGAGGTGAACCATTAGTGCATTATTTACCCGTCCCCTTTAACTCGACATTTAATTTCAAATGAATATATTATATATGTAATTTTCAACTAATGCTGATTGAGAGTAATGCTCAACTAGACCGTCACCCCATACTCCACAATAAGCATCGATACAAAATATATTGTACGGTAGGTATGGTTATATGATATGATATGATAGACCAACATAAAATAGTTCTATTTTGGTGAAAGCGTGGTATGAGAAATGTGCAAAACTAGAATAAGAGTGTGCATTGAGGCCCTGAAAATTGCTTAAAAAGTTTGTTAGATTTTGTCAAAGAGTGAAGGACGAACGGAAAACGTTTTACCATAATGCGTCTCATCTACAAAGACAGGTTAATATAAATGGGGGAAGTGGAGCACGTTACAAACATGTATACTTAAAAAACATTTTTAAAGAAAGAACAAGTTGCGGAAACATTATCTATAGGAATGTAATGGGAGTTATTTTTGTAAATAACTCGAAAAAAATTATGCGTTATTTCCTTTTTAAAATATGAGATACTATCTAACCAATTTAAAAAAAAATGCTATGTCTTGGCTTTTTAATCGTACACGGAAGTGAACTATGAACAATCTGTATTCATATTTTAGACACACACCTTCAAAACAGAAACAAAAATAAAACCTTGCACCAAAAAAAAACAGTATCTCTCAATTGACCATTTCTCATTCCTCATTCATTTACTTGGAACCATTTTTAACTAAAACCTTCCCGGATGTTACCACCATGACACATCTTTTGTCATCCTTGCAGCCTTTGAATGTTCAGTAATACAATACAAGCAATTGACATTCGATGTGTTGTTTTTGACATGTACAACACAAACTGTTTTATTTTTATGCTATATTTTTAAGAATATATATTTTTAATCTTTAAACGAAAATAATCAGAATTTGTTTTAAAAAAACAATTATGTACATATTTGTACTGTAAAAGGGAGAAAATGGAACGGCAAAAAGTGTGATGCCAATTTCAGTTGTGTACATTACACATTTGTGGCTAGTGTGATACCATGAGATGCTAACATTATTCTTGAGGCTCACAACCTCAGAATTTTGTGGCCAGTGTGATACAGTGAGGTGCTAACACAAGGGGAAAGGCTACAGTCTCACACATTTTTGGCTAGTGTGATTAATAAGGTGCTAACATAATTGGTAAAGGCTCACAACCGCACAATTTTGTGACACGCTCACTTATTTTTATGACCAAAAAAGACAAACACGTTTTTTTTTCCAGTAACTAACTGATATGGTTAATTTTAAAGAAAAAATCGTGAAATAAAAACAATGCCAATTATTTGTAATTGGATATGTTCAACTGATTCAGACATGCGTTGTTTTCGTACAGAAAAAAATATCAGTCGTGATGACAAATTGTCTTTCCCCTATTTTTTTTAAACATTTATGAGTTATGTAATAATAAAATTTAATTTAAGAATTTATGCATCAAACCAAAATGATGTAGATGATATTATATTTATAAGTTGCTTCCAACGGATGCAATCGTCATTATATTTTATCTAAATTTTGTAACATTAATTTGTTAATGGTGGAAAATTACAGTATTATAGTTGTCGTTTTTAAATTAGATGCCTTTATGGTCTCAGTATCGTATTAATTTTCCTATAGACTTCTATAGTGAAGTGCATATTTTTAGGATTTTTTAAAAAAAATATGTAAATTGATTCAATAAAACTTTCACTTATGTAGCATTTCTAAAGACATGTGAAAAAATAATTTCCCGCAAAGAAAATAGGGCGAGTCCACGAAGATCGGACAGAAAAGTAGTCTCGAACAATAAATAGCCATTTTCCCTACTTTCACTTTCGTTTTGCACTCACCAAACCAACCTTTTCAGTGGAACATTTTTATGATATCATGTTAGATTTTCTTTTAAAAAAGTTCTTCATCTTACAGTGTGATGTTTGCTCTATTTTATAAGTCTTTGCTCATATCTTTTGACAAAATATTAGTGTGTAGAGAGGCAAAAAGAAAATGCACTATATTTTTATAGCATCCATGTTTTGACGTTCACCTGCTCAGGGATATGCAATACGATACTGGTACTTTATACTCACTGCAATTCTCTTGTTATACCAGGGGAGATAACACTTCGGCATGTTTGGTGTGTTTCTAGCATTTTTTGTTTCTGTAGCTATTGGAATTGCCAAGGAAGGTTTGTATAGTTTTCAATGATATTTGCTGTGTATTTGTCTTATATGGGAGATGATTGTTGAAATCCTGAAGATTTGTTGAAAATAATGAATATTTAATCATCATTTGAATGTCACATTTTATGAAGAAGAAGAAAAATAGATCCCATCAGCATCGTAAAACATGATCTAATGCATGAATTGAACACAGTTTACAGTTCCACCTTAAATCCCGAAATAAATTTGTCAAAATACAACAAACTACATAAGTCTAGGCACTGTGACATAACAATGGCATATCAAATGTTTAAGCTTATTGTATACATAACAGTTGTCGGTGATTTGAACAAAATTCCTTTGATGTGTACTTATTTATAATGCTTGGATCGGCAAGCTGACTTCATGCAGGAAATTATCGGGTCAGTTTGCTGTATGCATGTGCCAATTACCCGGTAGGGACCCCCCCCCCTTTTAGAAGGCAATTGAAATAACATTTTACTATGACGTTGCGACGACCGGCAACCTTTACTGTAAACAATATGATACATGTGAAGTTATATCACCAATTCTTAAAATCTATCCTGAAATGATGTAATAAATCAATACGGTATATAACGAATTATGAAGCGGATATTAATCTTGTCTTGTAAACTAATTACTTTAAAGTGTTATATTAAAATAAAACAGTAACCAGATAACTGACAATATTAATTGTCCTTTAGACTTCGAGCAAATAGAACAATTAACATACACTGGAGTGACTTTGTTATCAAGAGAACTGACAGAATCGTAACTCACCATTGTAGAATTTAAATAATTCTTAAAATAATTCTGATAATAATGCACACCAGATGTTAACAAATTTATCTTGTTACATCGTTTTATCAACTGTTACCGATCAGTGGTCATCCGATAAAATAGACCCATTTAAGTAATGCTTTTGGGTAATATCTTTAACATATTTCAGATAAATCATCATTTTCTTTTTAATTGAATAGCAAACTACCGATAAAAGGAATAAATGACATTTTGCTTTATATGGTGACTTCATCACGATTAATATCCGGGCTAGCCCTAGCGGGCTCACCTGATATGCACCGTGATAAAATCACTATCAAAAATATAATGCGATTAGTCCTGAAGTATGAGGCCGTACTGTAGATTAAATCCCTAACCATATCAAACTCTTTAATTTCCGGTCAGATTGTATAAAAAGCCAACGAACATCATTTAGTTATGATGGTAAAATTGCACGATCACGGGTTACTACTTGAAGACAATAAAGGAAAATTTAGCACTGGGACGTTTCATTTACAAACGGTTTGATATGCATTTTAATATATTTTCATTATATAGATAGCAGTGTTTCATCGAATGTTCCCAGGATAGTAAATTTAGATAATTCACACCGTGAAACAAATTTGTTAATTTCACTCTTGGACGTTTTCCCGCCGACACGTCACATCAACTTTATATCGATCCACCAATCACAGAATTTAAAGTTCGTGTTGAAGATATTGATTAATCATAAAGAAACTCTATAATAATAAATAGGCCGGGTAATCAATTGGTTATCCTGAATAACCAAAATATGATCATTCGTGCCACGAACGATTGAAGATTTAACTCGTGCGCGGAACAAGTTCCGCTCTCTAGTTAAATCTGAGCGTTCTTCGGCACTCGTGATAATACTTTGGTTATTTACTCTTTCCAATTAATTATCCTAATATTCCTTTTCTTTTCATATTCTTTAATTTTTACAAAGTTACTAGGAACGGTATCTACAGTTATTATTCTTGAATTTTTTTTGGTATTTCATCTAGTGCTGGACTGTCAAGATTCAATCAACTGTCTAATGCACCTTTTCACTTGATCCGTTACACATATGACGAACATGATTATAAATATAGGATGTTTGTATATTCAAATTACACAGACTTCTTTTGCTCGTATGTATGTTTATTTATCAATATTTCTATTCAATAGTGTGGGTGTGTGTGTGTGTTCATAATTAAAAAAAAAACACTATACAATCATGATGAAATCAATTAAATATTTTTGTTGCATTTAACGAAGACATACAATACATCAACTCATTTATGATCATCGTATTTCTTCCTCTACAGTCAAAACTGCTCATATAAAACTCGACAATTTTCAAATCTTAAATTAAGTTTAATGTTAAAAATAATAACTTCATTAACTATGAATGATTATATTATTTTTATAAGATTAAAATTCATCAATATTTGGATCCAAAACTTTGGAAACTCGTTGCTTGAAAGTTACCTTTTAAAATAAATTACCCAAAATCCCGTATGGATTTTGTTTTTGTAATTAATTGCCTAGACAACTAGGCATCAACTTCTTCTAGCATTCTGAATTATGTATAAAGAGTTTTTGGTTAGAACCCTACTTAGTGTTTACACAATTGCAACGTTTCTGTCAGTATTAAATGACTGTTATGTGTTCAGCCTATGACAAAAATGTATATATTTGTATTACATACAGTGTAGACTTGGGTGCTTAACACTACAAACTGATATTTATAAAAAGCATGCTTTGAACTCTGAAGAATGTGGTGTTCGTAAAATTTTGATAATGAATATTAGTAACCTTGTCTATTTTCTAAATTAAATTAAGAGATATTTTCATTGAATTTGCTTGGATTGGATATGGGCACGTTCATATATATTATGAAGTAAATGCAGTAAATCTATGCAGTGCAATTTTTAATTAATTGGCAAAACAATACACAACAAGAAGTAATCTCTCGTGTATTTTAAAAATGCTTTTAGTGCATATTTCTAAATTGCTTTAGATACATAAGTGAATTTAAAGAATGTTCGAGAATGTATGACCCATTTTGCCACACCAGAATGAAAGCCGTACACAGTGTGATGAGATCTACATATGAGTCTATATGTGTGACGTATAAAACTTAAATTGTTGATATTGAAATAGTGTTAGGTGCTCTAAGCTTTCAAAATAAATCGCTGACTGTAATTTTTGTTTGTATATTTTCAGTGCGGCAGATACATTTGCTGAATGTACAAAAAAGCTTCTAGAGAAATGTAAGCCGGACAAAGCCTATATACTTCCACTTGTTTATGAGGCTGCAAAGCCTTTCATTTGCGAAATATAAGATAAAAAATACAGAAGTACGCACAATTTCTTAAGAAATAAAATAATAAATGTACATCACTGTTTTTTTCTATCAATTATATAAAGAGTTGGATCCATACAACACTGCACTGACTTACAAAAACTACAGAAAATGAAGTTAATCTGAAAGACGTATTTCCATTCCGTCCAATGTTTTTGCTCTGAAAGTGTATATAACGATTTTCTGTCATATTTATGAATGTTGAATAAAGGGACGAGTTGTAACTTTATCCAGAACAGGAACGACTTACAATTGACATTAATTTTAGAACGAATATTTCAATAAGATGAGGCATTTATAATTTATTAGTGCCTATGGTCCTTTTTACCTGTTGTGTAAATTTCTTGAAACATGATTTCGTGAAAACGTATTTGACGTATAAAATCCACGAATATAGGATTGTTTAAAAACAAACGTCAACTATATAAAGAACACTTAGAAACCAATCATTCCGCAGCTGGAAGTGAATGTGCGACCGGGCTTTAAAAGCTATACACGTTACAACACTACCGAATTGAATAACAATTGCTATTTAGAGGTTGTTTTCTTTCCTGAATATTTTCTCCTTTTTGGGGTCTCAAACTGATGTTGTGTCACGGATATTTGTTATGGAACTTTTAAATGATTTAACAAAATTCCCTTTAAAATTAATTCCATCTAAACAATTGTTGTGTTCAAAGAGCTAATCCCCTTTTGTCCCGTGCACAAAACGAATTTGTATCACAAATTTGTATGTCTACGTTCTATACAAAAATGTAGTTTAATTTGGCGTAGCAGTATACAACAACAAAAAAAACCACAGAACTTGATCGGTTTCAAATCAAGCCTCCCCTTTACCTCTTTTATATATTTATTTTTTATGTGTTAAGTTTGAAACAACACAACTATTTAGAATGTGTGATGAACTGAATAGTGTTGTCTAAATCAATGTTTAGGAACAGAAACATTACAAATATAAAAATTACAAATACAAAACGAGCTTCTCATATAAGGCACTTTTTTTAAAGGTCAAACGTTCAACAGTTTTTCGTTCTTGTTCCACCGATTGGAATCAAAATCACGTAAAAGGCAAGATTTGACTATTGTTGATTGATTGATTGATTGATTCGTATTTCCAAACACTGTGCACCGCTTTGGTTTGCGGTCAGGTTTTGTGCATTATGATCTTCTGATCCCAGCATGTAGCATGCCAGTGGTGCCCCATTCAGCCACCTAGGGCACACAACCCAGTTTTTACGCCTTTTACGACAAGCTTAGCGCTGTTGTGGGTTTATTCTTTTAACATCCGGATCCGCACGGAGAAACATTTTTACAGAAAAAAAATTCTACCTTGATTAAGATACGGAACAGAATGTGTTACCCGTCCCCAAATGATGTTTTACCAAATTATTCATTATAAAGGAATGTTAAGTTCTGAAAATTGCATGAAGATGATGTATATATATCTAATATTAATTATTTGACTGGTTTTCTTTTTTCAAAAAGCCCAGGAGTTGCCTTACCTTACCAAACTAATTATTGACTATTTCTTATTTTCCTGTCTTAATTTGACGTTTTTTGCTGAAAATATTCATTGGTTAAAACTTCACTTAAAGACTTTGGGTGGAGTTTTTAAAGACTTGACTTGATATTGTTTGATAAGTATCGAAGTTTAAATTCCGTACCGTACCAGGCGTCAATTCCCGTACCAGCAAAAAAATGAATACGATCTAATCCGGAATGAAAAAGACATAAACAGAACATTATGCGATTTTAATTTATTGTCCTTGAATAGTTTGATAATATTTTGGGTTTTAAGTGAAATATATGTAAAATTTGCACAGATAAAAAAGATACCACACTTTGATTTTGGTCAAGAATTTCGTGTTTCATATTTTTGATATTTTGAAAACAGAAAATCGAATAAAAATTTTGAAATAATTGATTCTAGCCTAGCCATCACATCAGTTGTAAAAGTGACACTGTACAAACTAACTTTCAGCTGGAAACAGTACGAAACCATCGGCAAGTAACATTTGGGTACGGGGAAAAGTAAGTACGGGTACGGGTTACACATTTTAGTCCATACCATTGGTAATTGCATTTGCGGAAAAGGTAGTAGAACTAGAGAATGGGAGTATATCCAATCAATATTTCTCAGTAACTGAACGCCCCTTGCAGGTCCGGGTGTCAAAAGAATAGACCTGCAGCAGCGCTAAGCTTGTCGTAAAAGGCGACTAAATAGTGCTCAGAACCCTAGCCGGGGGCTATGGCGCTCTGCCCACAGAGCAACTGGGATGTGTGCCCCAGGTGGTGGAATGGGGTACCCCTGGCGTGTAACATGCTGGGGTGTCAGGCTAAAATACGAAAAACCTGACCGCAAACCATAGTGGTGCACCGTGTTGGGAAATATACCACGTTCCGCGCACGTTAAAGAACCCTACTGTGGTATTCTCCCGGAGTAGGAACCATAGGGCTCCGCCACAGGAGGCTAAATTGCCCGACCCTACCCACCTCTCCCTATTTCCAGTGGCAATCAAAATTTGTCGACCCCATTGTCCTTGTGTCCCATCCCTTTTTCATTTCATCATTTCATGTTCATCGTCTGAATATAGCTGAAATATTGCTGCTCGGACGTTAAACCCCAACAAACAAACAAACAAACAGTAACTGAACATCTGAAATTTGCAATATTTATATGATTGGTATTTGTGTGTTTTATTATTCCAGATATTCAGGACTTAATAGTGCTTGGGGATGAGAAAGGGAAATAATTCTAAATGGGAGTTCAACTTCTATTGAACAAGAATGCCATCATCCAGAAACTTTTTCTCTGTAAATTAAGGATGTAAAATATTGAATAAATGTTTTAAATAGTGACATAGAGGTATTGATATATAATAATAATGTACTAGCAAGTAAGATGGTAGAGTTGTCTCAGTCCATTAGACTTCTTACATGTATTACAATGTATATACTTGGTGTGGCTGTATTTGTATACTGGAGCGACCAAATTTGCATCGCAAATTTGCAACCTCGCATCGATTCTAGAGTTGGGGTGTAGTTTAGACTTGATTTTATATATGTATGCATCCTTGTATCAACACATTCTATGTTGATCCAAGCCGTGCATGTTATGTATCTACATAATAATGTACTAGAAAGTAAGACGGTAGAGTGGCCTCACTCCATTAGACTTCTTATATGTATTATATACTTGGTGTGGCTGTATTTGTATACTGTTACAGGTCCTCTATTGTCTTACACGATACCATCAGAGGTTGTCCTATTCAGTTACATCATGTGCTAATGTTCGCGCTCTAGATTTACTTACGAGGAAGTATCACTCGGTTAACGAAAGTTATATTTCAATATAGCCAAGTTGGCCAATGGTCTAGAGAGTTGGACTTAGTGCAGGCGGTTTTGCCATAGATGTCAGAGAAGAGAAGGGGTTCGAATTCCGCTGAGGAAGCGACCAAAGTTGCATCGCAAATTTGCAACCTCGCATCGATTCAAGAGTTGGGGTGTAGTTTAGACTTGATTATATATATTATTACGCCCTCACGGGTGTATAGGTATATTTCAAGCGCAAGTGTGTGGTAAAAGGGTATTTCACTGGTAGCGTGGCCTTTGAAGGTATTTCCATACACTTGTTGTTAATAAACAACTCAACAAAATTTCAACTTATAAATAATATTTATTAACCTCTCAGGAGTCAATAATTTAATACATACAATATATATAATGTTAAAACCCTACCACTGAACGCTAAAGTACAAACGGAGGTCCCCCAAAATATGACACGGGCTGCTAGGTTCTATAGGTTATGTCAAGGTCAGGTCGTAGTAAAAATATTCACTACTAAAAATACAGGGGCATACCACGGGTGTTGTTCTGGCGAGCAGGTAGCCCTCAGTGGTCAAAATCGAGCTGAATAGTACTAACTGCTCTCAGAATAATTCTGCCAGGATTAATTTCAGGACGCCGGCCCACAGTTTATATATACCTGCCCCACTTTTTGGAATTTTAGGTCCATTTTAAGGAATGTGGGGATTCGGATAATATCATTGGTTTATCATTGTGGTCCTCCAAACGATATGATTGGTTAAGAAATCTTTGCATTCCCACTGAAGTCCATATTCTCCTAACTAATTACTTCCGGTCTGCCAAATACATACATGGTTGACATCGAGAGGAAAAATATAATAACGGGATGGAAAAGAAGGAAGACGGGACCTACTATAGCTTATAATACGGAGAAAATAAGCTCATAGCATTATATCCCTTGGCAAAATATATAAATATAAATGACAGGTGAGAAATATGAATGAATAGACTGAATGGACACGAGGGGTGCAACAATGAGAACGAACTCTGCCTTGACCCTTAGAAAACAATCCCATGATAATCCCAATACAATAATAGAAATACAATCATATAACTATGTTTATATTGTCCATATCGCGCATGAGTTAACTCAGACGGACACGAACAAACAAGGAAAAGGAACAGATGTCCTTCATTTTTAACACTTCCATCTGGTAATGTACACTCTTCTTCTTTCACTATGGTCTTCACTCCCAAAGGTATCAGCCTTCTCTGGTAGCGAGACTTTCCAGATCTTGCGATGTCAATAAGGGAGTTCAATGTTTTGTCAAGGGGATGAGTCTTGTATTTAGAGGGAGCGCAAGCAAAAAAAATCTTGGATCCAAACAAAGATGTTCGTACATCCTGTTTCTATAAACCCCGTCAACAGGAATTGGTGGTTGCCAATTATTGGTTGGCAAAGTGCAATCCAGTGTGGATGTTAATGGTTTCTGAGCTATAATTCTGAGTTGCCTTTCTCTATTCTTTTGGGACATATCTAGGGTTTGGTATTGAATTTGACTTATGGGTTGTGTTTGGATTTGCGATATACAAGGTGAGAGAGACTTCTGCACATTTGGATCAACTGTGCCTGTGGCATAGATAGAACTACTGGAACTAGCGGCAACGGATGGAGCCGGGGGTGGCACACTGTCCGGCAACTCAAGTAAGGCAACGTGTGGTTTTTCAGGTGCAGGCACCAGAAAAGGAGAATTTGAGGGTGAGTATTCATCTGGTTTGGTTTGACTAGGGGAAGTCTCTTCCAGGTATTTACTGAACAAGGTTGAAGATGGAATTATGGCCAAATCAGGAGTAGTATCATCATCCGCTAAAACCTCAGTTTCCTCACTCAACACAACAACCTCCTCATAGGTGAAAGAGTGATAGATTCATTTAAGAAATCTGCGAAGTCAGGCATGTCCTTGTTGTCGTAGGTTTCAATTAAATCCTTCATGTCGGCATCTAAATTCCAGCTTCGAGTAGGTAGTTTTGTAGGTTTAGGTCTTTGAACTACATCAGATGGTTTGGGTATAACAATGGACTGCAATACATGTTCTGGTCTAGGGGCTTCAGCGGGTCTAAAGTGGGCAGCCTGATATTGTCTCAGCCTGTAACTATCCTGAGTGGAACAAGACCAGTTGCACCCATTAACTGCACATCTAAGCCTTGACCCATGCATTCTGCTACAATGCTTGGTAAGGTTTTGTCTAGTAGGGTACCGCTTCCTACAATCTTGACATTGGAACCACTCAGCCTAATCATTCAATAGTTTAACCTCTTTTTATTGATTATTAACACCTTCTTTTTATGCCGTTCTTGTCATTAAATGCATGAGTTCATCCCAGTACAGCATGTTCATCCTATGCATTGTTACGACTTTTTTGTTACTATTTTTAGATTTGTAAATTTAAAACAACCTTGTGCAAATTATGCGAGTTCTATTTATTTTTTTACGTTGTTAAATACAAATCTATAAATGCTTTTATTTATCTGTCACCTAGATTGTTTATTGCATGAAAACGTTGTTTTTTAGTTTTTGTTTTTGTTGTTTTTTTTTATTGATTGAAACGCTTTTGCATTTTTTTCTGTGCGTACAAGGGGTTTAATATAGCAATATATAAATCCTTGATATGTATTAGCTGTCAAAATTTATATCGTGTGGCTGAGTCCAGGGAGTGTGTATTCTTCATGTTCTTAGTATTTTAACTAAATTACATTTAATATAATAATAGTTCAGTTTTACCTTGAGGGTAATTAGAAGTTAATTCGTAGTACATTAGGAGGGTAGTAATTAACTAGTTTTTTTTTCCTTTTTGTTTTATAAAATAGCTTTTTTCAATTTAATATGATATTTGTACAGGGGCTATGATCGTAAAAAATTAATACACTGTAAATTAAAACAAAACTTGTATGTTTCGAATATAATATTGTTTTACATTAAACACAAGATAATAAAAATTTTTGTTATAACATCAGGTTTTACAATACACAATTAACGGGTCAAAGATTGTTCAATTCTTATGCACGGGTCGGCGAAGGCACTGGTTTATCTTTTCTATTACCATGGCGTAGTATGCTGTTTCTTCTTTGAATTCACGGACGGGTAGAATGCTGTTACATATCTTCTTATAAAGTCCTTTCTTGTGTTGTCTAGTGGTTTTTTACTGAGTTTACCTCCCCGGCGGTACGAGTAGTAAACCCTTAACTGGTCTGGTGTGAATAGTAATAGCGATCTACCCAAAAAGATTTTTCCGGAACGATCCATCTGCAAGTTCCTTCTGTATTTCAACAATAAGCTGAAAATTCCGGAATATCTACTCAGAGTTGCCGGTCTAAAGCTGACCTAAGTTAAAGAAGACCAAATGTAGCAACAAAAACAGCCCTTTTAATTTTTTATA
The DNA here is from genome assembly GCA_037379345.1 of Perna viridis. NCBI lineage: Eukaryota > Metazoa > Mollusca > Bivalvia > Mytilida > Mytilidae > Perna > Perna viridis. The sequence continues at coordinate 11,820,635 of CM074511.1, forward strand.
TTTTTTATCAATCATTCTTACATATTCGTGGTAATGGAATGTGTGAACTATTTGTACACATTCTTGGTAATTGAATGTGTGAACTATCTATACATATTCATGGTAATGGAATGTGTGAACTACTTATACACATTCGTGGTAATGGAATGTGTGAACTATTTAAACACATTCGTGGTAATCGAATGTGTGAATTATTTATATTCATTCGTGGTAATGGAATATGTAAACTATTTATACACATTCGTGGTAATCGAATGTGTGAACTATTTGTTCACATTCTTGGTAATTGAATGTGTGGACTCAATTCAATAATTTCAAAACTGGAACACAAAAATCATAAAAAGTCGCTCTGTCAGTGTCAACTGTCATATTTGGATCTCTTTCGGGTATTGAAAGCTGGACAATCAGATGACACATCAGCCTGGTACCAACTTTATATACTCCCATGGTACAGTTTCAATCTATTTACATATATAATTTTTGGTTTGGATTTTGGACCCAGTTGGACCTGAACTAAAACATCAGAAACAACTTTGGTGACAATATATAATAGCCCCTACATTGTTCAACTATAGGTTTAAGGGCTTCAGGTAAGTTCAATCTATCATCAGATGTCATACTTGAAATTTACAACACCTGCTTCGGTTCAAAAGATTCAGCTATGACAGCACAATTATTCTTGTTTACTTTTTGTGGTTCATTGGTTAAATTGACCACCTGTAATGGTATGGTTTTTCTGCTATTTGAACATAATGACTTAGCTACTAGCAAGCCTCTAGATTGAAGACTCTCTGTAGTTGTATCAACTGCCAACTCCATACTAGGAGGTATTTTATTAGAACCTTGTATGTGAGCTGGTATTATCATTTCACTCCTAACAGGTATTGTGACCTTTTGACTTACAAAATCTTAAATAGGCTGGGTATTTGACTATCAAGATGACAAGTTACATGGGCATTGTTAAACTGCAAAGAGCAATTACAGATATCTATTATGCATTGATTTTGGTTCAGTGCAATACATCGTGTACTAAGTTACAGCCCAAGATTAATCCTACGAGGAGGAATGACCCGGCCAGCGAAAGCTATATTTTTATATAGCCTAGCTGGCCGAGTGGTCTAGGGCGCTGGACTTTGTGAAGGCGTTGTTGCCATAGATGTCACAGGAGTTCGAGTCCCGCGGAGGGAACGACTAAACATTTGCATCGTTAGGAAATTTTCAGACCTTTCTATACGTTTACATATCTTCCCTGTATCAATTTGATCCGATGGAGCAGTGTAGCGAATAGAGTCGCAACATTTTAAGACGTGTATAGATATATATATATTACACCGGGGAAATCCTTAAAATGGCACCTTCTATTGCACACCCAGATTCTTTAAGATAAGTTTATCGGATGGAAATCAAAAATATTTCCTGTCGTGAGAGGGTAAGGTTATCTAAACATCTAGCCAGTTTGACAACTCCTTAATTTTTCAGATTTAAATAGAAGTAAAAGACGTAGGTAAAGAAATATCTAATTCCGTAACAACTTAGTTTTCGATTTGCTACTAAAATTTTAGATATTCTTAAACAGTTCGGTTTTGAAACTTTTAAATGAGAGTATGGCGTTTAGTTAAGTCTGTTTTTATTACAAATATCGCAAACAGGTATTTAAAAACTTCCGCCATAAGGTCTTTGATGATGGTGCAGTATCTACCACGAACCCCTTCTCGGAATGGTTGTGTATATTCACAGATATCATTGAAACAGAATTCTACTTTGTCAAAATTTAACAGATATATGCATCTTATTCTTATATGAAGGTATTTGACTCAGTTTAATTAAAATTAGACCTTGTGTTTTTTTTTTCAATTTTTTTATGTTCGCAAGCGAAACAAAAAAAAATCGGAGGGGCTAGTTTTACTTAGATTGGTATTTGACTTCTTATGTTTATAAAAAAGACAATAAAAATAATTTCAGAGGTACAAATTAATAATGTGCTTTCTGTAAGTAAAATATAAAAATGTGACAAGAATACAAGTTTTAGATAAAAGGTTGTACTGTATCAAAATACCCACAAATAAAACTGCTGTAACAATAAAAAAAAAATCAAGAATAGTTTATGTGTATCTATAAAGATCGTGTAAATGTATTTGTATATGAAGTTGAAAATGCAACTTATTATCATTCTAAGTAATGGGTGAAAATTGATAGTAGCATGATCTACCAATGTATATAACAAGCGCTATATTAAATGAAGAAGTTCATTTGCTGTTAAAAAGAAATGTATCGCATTCAAGACTTGAAAAAATCAGTTTTATTAATAAATATCCTCAACTCTCTCGTCAATCACGAAATAGAAGAATAAAAATAAAACGATTTTCCTTTCTAAGAAGAATTCACCAAAGGAAGAATTTTTTTATTAGTTTTTTATAGTTAAAAAATTTCAAGTTAATCGAATTCACTATTACAGCACGGTTTCAGTCCTCACACTCATTGAATGTATTTGTAGTAATGTTTAATCCCTCAGTTTTCGAATCAAATAAAGTGTTTATCGGTGAGATCAATGTGTTATAAAAACAGCTGGCACAGTTTCAAAATCCCAAATCCAAATGCCATTGTCATTAATGACGGTGCAGCAAAAAACTGAGTAAGAAAAGATTGCAACACCATTAGAAGTATTCCGATCAATGAATACTTGATTGCAAACCATTTTTTGTCAAAGTTGATATACTGCAATAGAAGATTAATCAACAAATTTCGGAAGCAAGCAAACGACAAAATATAAACAATTAATGCTGATGTTCTAGTTTCCTTACGCCCTCTCATTTCCTCCTCGACAATAAAAGGAATCGCCTGTTTCAGAACGTTTCTTATGGCTCTCTTCAGAATCTTTGGGTCTTCTTTCATGAAACGTTGAAGTAAGCAAATTACATCGTCCACTGCAGCACTAGCGCTCTTGTCATTGTATATGTTATTACACTCAACTATTTTTGACCTGGGTACCCATTCTACTTCTATTCGTTCTTTCCTTTGGAAGTCGACAAAGTTTTGCAACGCTTTCAATGGATTTCGCATAATTCTTTCAACAACACTCTTGATTTCATTAAGTACCCGTCGATCTTTGCCAGCAAACAGGTTGCTGTCAATAAAATAGTGCTCTAAAAAGCATTTGTTTAAGCATTCGACCATGAAACTTAACAATTCATCTAATAATTTTTCCGTGTTTTCAAATTCAAACTTGTCGAGAAGTTTGGAATCTACGCGTTCTGACACCCAGTAAAGAGCTGTTTTCCAATGAAAGGTTGTCAGTATTTCTGCGTTTGTTTTCAAAGCGTTCTTTTGTAATGCCTTGACAATCAAAAGAACATTTTTCTGTGTTTCAGTCATAACCTTTGCTAACTCATTTTCTGCTGTGTTAAACCCTAAACAAAAATCTTTGTCTTTGCTAGATTTATGAATAGCTGGCTTTGCTACGATGAATATTTCACCATTGTAAATCTTTTCCAGAGAAGACCGTGGCGGCCAGTTGGAATTTCTTGTTCTGTGTTTCCACACGTTCAGAAAATGCGGCGTTCCCTTCAATGGGAATGCAGGAATGAAATCTTTGAAAGTTTTGTACTTGTATTTTAATAAAACAAATTCATTCTTTTTTTCGGAATTCCCCCTTGTGTGACTTATAGAAGCTTGTGATATATTTTCACTTTCTTCCTCATTTGCGTTGTGCATCCTTTTCTGCTGCCTCTCAATAGCGTTTATAATTGGTCCGTAATTTTGTAAAAGATTTGATTTACGCAATTCTGTTCCATCACTAACTAAGTACTTATATACAAGTCCTACATTTGTTATTGTACAAAGTGCACTCAAAATTTGGTTTTGAACAGCAGTGGGTTCATTTTTTATGTGATTTCTAATTTTTGATAGTATTTCTTTGCCATCTGTTTTGGGTTCAGTCAATGAAATGCACATGTCAGTGCATTCAACATTAGCGTAATTTCCTAGGGAAATTCCTGGTTTTATCCTTTTATCGATTATAATTCGAAGCGTGTTTCGTCCACGTCTAGTTCCGGGCTTTGTGACCATTTTAAAAATGTCTCTTAAATGGTTAAAAACCTCAGGTCTGACTTCACTCAATAAATAACTTGGAAGATATTTCCCCTCCACAAGTTCTACAAAAGGTAATTTACCAGATAACTTTTCGCAATTAATATGTACAAAACATGGAACATCGTGGTGATATTCTATGGCACTGTCCAGTACAGAAAATTCTGAAATAAGAAGATAATCAAAATCCCCTTCATCTTCCCGGAGTCTTAAACGCGTGCCTTCCTGTGTACTTCCGGCAACCATACACCTCTCGTTTCCGAAATGAGAAAGTAGTAGACTGATATACTCGCAATATTTGTTTTGTCGTCTGTCGTTTATTACTGGCTTTGATAGTTTTCTCAGTAACTGAACAATGTCAAGCAATGTCATTTGCTCTGCAGGTGTAACCATGGTGATATCAATCTTTTAAAAAAAATCAATCTTATAAAACAGTATTTTACAAGAATACTTTCAACGTAATCAATTGTTGGTATAATAATTTTTTTTTAAATGAAGATGAAAAAGAAGTCTAACAGTTCAAATACGTTTACTCTGAATTTCCATTATCCTTAAAATAATGTTTCCGCCAAAAAATGTTATTATAGCACAAACCACTACGAATCCCTTATACAGCAAGTACTTTTCCCACTATTAAAAGTTATAACTATAAGCCAACAAAAGAGAGCTTTGATGTATTTGTCTCTTCTACCGATTTCTGATTTCAGTAATATTGTTTATACATTATGTGTACTTACATCAGTAATATAGCAGGGTAAGTCTTCAGATTTTCATATAAACTTCTGATGCGATGGCAGCTCTAGTTATGAATCTTGCTGGAATTATTCGATTCTCTAACAATATAGTGACCTTGCAAAATACCATCCACGGTAAGCTGACTTTTTGTAAATATGAAATGATTTCAACGGGTCGTTAAAAATTAAAACACGTTCTAGATGCGATCTAATAATGGCGACCGATGGATATTTCACTCAATTTCTACTTGATGTGGCGAATAAATCACTATATTTACATTGAATATACACATAGTCATATACTGAAATTACACACAAAGGTTCACTATAGTAGAAATATTTGATCGCATTAAATTTTATGTGGTTTATCAACGTTTAAATTTCCGTTGAATAACTAGTCTTTATTTACGGTTAGATGAGATCCTGTATATATAAATGAAAACTATCTTCTATACCCAGACTATGGAATGCCAGCGGGGTCAAACTTCTTAATCTGTAAATTGTTAATTTATAACTTCTTGATTTGTAAATTGTTAATTTGAAGTCCGTAAGTTGTTAATTTGTAACTTCTTGATTTGTAAATTATCAATTTGAAATTCGTAAATTGTCAATTTTTAACTTGTAAGTGTGTGACTTTCCATTTTGTACATTGAAAATCTGTATTTGCAAATTTGAAATACAACTTTTCTAACTTTGAAATTCTTCATTTGCAACTTCTCACTTCGTAATGCGTTTTCCGAGACTGGTAAATCATCAAAATATTCTTACTTTGTATCTGGTCACTTTAGACTTTGACAATGTAATAAACCACGTAAGATTGACACGTCACAATTGGTAGTTCGTACTCTGAAGTTTTGTGACGTGAAACATGTCTATTCGTGAAATGTCAAATTATGCTTAGTTGCATTATATGCTAACGATCATTATGACGACAGATGACGCTCGGGATCGGAAGACAAAAGAAGGCGCTGCTGTCCAGAACGGAAATTAAACGAGTTGGTCTTAAAACAGGACAGACATTTTTTGATACATTTTTTACTATAACTTTAGTTTCACTCTGTGAAATGAAAAAAATTCAAATGAAGAATAAAAGTGCTTTAAATTGGTCTAAAGAGTTTTTTGTTTTTTTTTTTTTTTTAGAAAATATCAACAAAAACATTAAAGCGAACATCTTGACAGGACGAACTTTTCCGACAAGAAAATGGCGATATAAAGGGGGACATGCCGATGATTAATGCCTTGCAATATTGATGAAATGTGTCTTGTCTGTCAAATAATGTTTACTTATACTTAAAGCTTATAGTAATAGGCACATTTTGCTATAAAAGTTATTTCATTTTGAGTCAGAAAAGTGTGAAAATCTTGACAAGACGCAATTTTTCTGCTACGTGATTTGTGTTTCATTTTATCTACTTATCCATTAGTGAATTAGGAAATATCCTGAACTCTCCCTTTTCCGAACATGAAATCAAATGGCCTATTATATATCGTTTTTAGTACTGGGTATGAAGACCACCAGTACAACCACTTACATGTGTATACAAAATTCAACCGTGGTTGCAATTGCATATAAAAACCAGAATTAATAGAATAAGAATGTTAATGAGTTTTTTGGGATTTTGACGAGAAGTCGTTTTTAAGCTCACCTGGCCTTCGACCAGGTGAGCTATTGCCACTTGGCGTCCGTCGTCGTTAACAATTTAGTAAAGCTGTTCTTCTCTTACATTCTTGACCAATGGGTACCAACCTGAGTGTGAATGTTTCTTAGGGTATTCTGTATAAAAATGATGAGGGAATTCTTGATCCGTCGAAAACCATGAACGCCGTTACTAAAAATAGAACATAGGGGTCAGACAGAAGTTTATCGCATATATTTCCAAAACCATCAGGTTTACCCAAATTCTGACTGGGTAAAAGTGTTCAATATGTGGCCAAATTTTGGGCTTAGGTCTCACTATACACTTCTAACTTTACATGTTAAACAAGTGATTTTCAATGTTTCACTGTGAATTCCGAGGACAAATGACACCTTAAAAGAATGTAGGAAAAAAAGTCACAGGAAAAAAAGTCACGGATAAAAATTCACAATACATGAAAAGAAGTATTATATTCAAATCTTAATACTTCTATTTCTAATTTTATTAAATCTATGACATATTTGTTCACCTTTTTTTTTTTTTCATGGGTATACCTTTTCAAGATACTTTATTTAATTGGAAAGAAATATGTTAACTGTCAACTTTTTTTATTAATTGTCAAACTCATATAATCATATCACATGTATTGTATCTGTATGCTTGTTTGTTTGTATATGCTTTGGATTATTGTAATCACTCAATAAATTGATTATTTGAAGACAATAAAAACATAACAAATAAACTAACAATTAATTTTTTCTGTTTGAAATGAAGCCATTTCACAAAGTTTTGGAAATAAAACAATACAAATTATGCTGAATTGAACATTAAAACATGCAAGAAAATATGTCAAATATGTCACAATAAATCAGTGTTTTACCCACATTTTATACCAGAAGTAAATCTATGTTCACAGCAAAAGTTTCGAGTAAATCATACCAAGTCAGAGTACTAATATTATTGTGACTTTTTTCCTGTGACTTTTTTCCTATGACTTTTTTTCCTACCAAAATTGTGACTTTTTTCCGTTTACCCCTTAAAGTTGCATACCATTGCAAAGCTTGGAAAATAAAGCTTTCAAAATCATTATTCTAATGGTACGATGTCCGTAGAAATTCTTCACAAAATATACTCGAAAAAAAAAAAATACTGAAAACAACATTTTCACCTTTTCTGCTAACTGAAGGCAAATTACTCACACATGTAAACATTATTCATACACTTTTGTAGTAAATTATATGTATGATTTTAAAGTACACATTCTCAGCTTTATTTTGACTACTTTTAATCAGAATACGCACAAATAATGCACTTACAATGCATAGGTCTAGGTTCAGTGTGTTTGACTACATAGAGGGTGGCCATTTGACCAGGACCAGGAAGTGATTAGTGAGACCTTAATCCATTAAGTCTTGTTGGATTGCTGTCCTTTTTGAGGTTTACAACGGCAGTTTCACTATTGCAAGAAAGCGTCTAATAGATCAAGCCCAAAAAAGCTCTTTTTGCTCTCTATAGAAAACTAAGAAACATTCCACTGCCAATAGATTTACAGTTGAAGTTATTTGATACTTTGATATCACCAATACTGTTATATTCCTCTGAGGTCTGGGGTTTTGAAAATACGCAAAACATTGAAAAAGTGCATCTTAAATTTTGTGAAAATATCCTTAAGTTGAGAAGCAGCACTCCAAATGGTTTATGGAGAGTTGGGTAGAATTCCACTTGAAATATTTGTTTAAGTAAGAATGGTTAGCTTTTGGGCAAGAACTATGCAAAAAGAACAAAAACTGCCAAATCTAATGCTTCGGCTTATGATAAAATTGCATGACAAGAATCGAACCAAATTTAAGTGGGTTAACTATATGAAATCTATCTTGGATGATGCGGGTCTTAGTTACTTATGGAACGAACATGTTAAAGTAAATATTAACTGGCTTAAGGTCGCAGTTAAACAGACATTATGTGATCAATTCTATCAATCTTGGTTTGTTACAAATGGACAACACATCTCGGGGTGAATTCTATTCCACTTTTAAACATGAATTCAGAATTGAACCATATCTTCTCAGATTGTCCCTAACAGAACGTATTCATTTGACAAAATTTAGATGTTCCAACTTAAAACTACCACGGAGTCAAAGAATATGTAATCTTTGTAAAGAAAGGGTGGGAGATGAATTTCACATATATTCTTCCAGTGTAATAATCCAACGGTTAAGTATTTAAGATCTCGTTACATCCCAGATTACTACTCAAAGCAACCAAATATGAGTAAATATGGTGGGTTATTGACTATATGTAATGTTCAATTATACAAAAGAGTGTGTGCTTTTTTACGAAAAATTGCATATATCATATGAATGTAAATGTGTTAAAATATGAATGTGAATCTGTATACATATATTTTATGAATTTGACTGTTCTGTGTATTTGTCTTATTTACATGTATGTACATGTTTGTATTTGTTTTGTTGTCCTCTTGTAGACCTACTGTGACTGAGGCTATCAATAAAATCTTGTCTTGTCATGAATTTAAAAGGTTTGGATGCGTGTGAAAATGAAATGTGTGAGTAATCATCTCTAAATTAGATTAACAAGGTGTGAAAGTTTTACAAGCCATTTAGTGATAATTAGAGATAGTTAATCCAATTAAGATATATATATATATATATTCTACCCCAAATTATGTCGATAACTGAAGAATTTTCACCCGTAAAAAATTCGTCCTGTCAATATTTTGGATTTATCTCTACATTTACTTCAAATATCTATACACACTAAAATGTAGCAAAACATGTAACTTTTAAGAATATGATAGGTATTTTATGTTTTGTTACCATACCCCGTAAAAAACTGCACTAGTCATGTAACAGAAAGAGTCCGTCCTGTCAAGATTCTGTCTCTTTAACGCTCTCAAAATTAAATATTTTTATATCAAAACATACTGTTCAATATAGTCTTTAAGAATATTTTGACAGACATTTATAATCAAGAAAAATTACTGATTGTTCCCATATCCGATACTCAATAGAAAATTTCCTGTTGGAAAAAGTTCGTCCGGTTAAGATTCTGAATTTATTTCTGGACATATTTCAAAAATATATATATCAAAATGTAGCAAAAGTTTAAGCTTTAAAAATATTAAGTTTTTTTTGACAGACATGAAGTAATTTTCAAGTCCTTGGTTTTGTTGCCTTGTCACGTAACGGAGTAAGTCCGTCCTGTCAAGATTTTTCCATCATGCCAAGACAAACCGCTCCAGAATCCAACTTAAGAACCAGCTGAGATAATAGATACATTTATGACCACATCTGTACTATCGCGTTACCAAAGATAATTAGTGTCTGTAGGGAGGCAGACCAGGAATGTTTGGAAGTATTTCTTGGCATGGAGAAATGTTTGAGAGACTGAATACTTGTAATAATAACAAGAAGACAGACGACACCGACAAAATAATAATTACATAAAAACTACCAACAACATTTGCAATTTGTTTGTGGTGATAAGTAGAACCTCGACTTGACTATTGTACCCTTCTATATATAGTATGAATACCCGTAATGTACTATGGATCAGTATATCAATAAATAAGGGTGGTGGTCACTTGAGACTAATTTGCTATGCATCTCTAGGGCCTAGGAGGTCTGCCCAGCGCTTGTTCTTTTCCCTACTTGTAGGTTTTCTTTAAGGAATAAATTAAATGTCTTTACTATCTTTCCTATTTTTATGACTAAATTTCATTTTCCGACGACGGCCATGTTAAACCATGGCTTTTGTGGAAATTTAAATAAGGTCGTCTGAAAGGCCTTGTAATTGCCTATTTTTATATACAGTGAAACCTGTCCAAACCGAACCCTATAATCCGAAAACCTGTCTAAACCAGATATTTCTTGAAATCCCTTTGTATCAATTTTAATGTATTTTGACTTTATTAAACTGAACCCCTTTCTAAACCGAACCTTAAAGTCCGAAAGGGATCCGGTTTAGACAGGTTTCGTTGTATATGTATAAACAAAAGACTACGATTTTGTCCCTTATATTTGTGAACATTTAATTTCTTTTTGTTTAAATGGCGGTACTGTTGAGTCCCTTAATATGCATGCTGTTGCACAACTTCTTTAAATGGCACTCGATCTTCACCAAACTTGGTTTGCCTAGATACGGTTCAAAACAGTAATCTAGCCAGATGACATTCCTTAATTATTACTATTTCATCTGTGGCAACATCCCTTCGGCACCTGCGTATGGAGTGTTCATATCACAACTTATATGTTATGCCAGAGCTTGCCGAAACTACGCAGACTTTGTATCGCGGTGGAACTCTAACAAATAGGCTTCTAGAACAGGGTTATGTTGCTATAAGATTGAAGTCATCACTACAGAAGTTTTATGGTCGTCATCATGAACTCGTGGATCGTTATGGTGTATTCATCTGCACCATGAAAACTGATTTATTCAAAGGGTCATAGTCTTCCTTTCCTCGTTTGTCTACCCTGGACTTGACTTTTTATGAGCACCTCGGCGGGTGTTTCTAGAGAAGCAGAGGACGCTTACCCTACCGGTGCACCTGGTCCATGGTCCCAGTTTAGTGGAGTCCGAGTTGCTCATTTGCTTCTGTTACTTTGTATGTATGATTTTAGTTACTTTATGTTCTTTGTGTATGTCTGTTTTCCATGTCTGGTCTTTGTCCCTGGATTACATTCTTTTGATTGCCGCTATAACCTTGGTTCCTTTGATTACTCTTTCATTATTTTAGGGGACAGGCCAGAATTTTTTTTTGGGGGGGGGTGTATTTCTTGGCATGTTTTACTGACTCAAAATGAAACAAAATTTATATCAAAATGTGCCTATTACTCTAAGCTTTAAGAATAAGTAATCTTTATTTGACAGACATGACACATTTATCAATAATGAACTATATTCATCGGCATGTCCCCCTTTTTATCGCTATTCTCTTGTAGGAAAAACGTCTTGTCCAGATTTTCGTTTTGAATCTTTTTTGTTGAAATTTTCTCAAAAAAAAAAACTTTTAAGCAATTAAAAGTACTTTTATTCTTCTTAAGAAATCATTTAAAATTTTTGAATTCCACAGAATGAAACTAAAGTTATAGTAAAAAATGCATAAAAAAATGCTCGTCCTGTTTTAAGACCAACTCGTTTAATTTCCGTTCTGGACAGCAGCGCCTTCTTTTGTCTTCCAATCCCGAGCGCCATCTGTTGTCATAATGATCGTTAGCATATAATGCAACTAAGCATAATTTGACATTTCACAAATAGACAAGTTTCACGTCACAAAACTTCAGAGTACGAACTACCAATTGTGACATGTCAATCTTACGTGGTTTATTACATTGTCAAAATTTAAAATGACGAGTTACAAAGAAATAATATTTTGATGATTTACCGGCCTCGAGAAACGCATTACGAAGTGAGAAGTTACAAATGAAGAGTTTCGAAGTTAGAAAAAATGTATTTCAAATTGCAAATACAGATTTTCAATGTACAAAATGGAAAATTACACACTTACAAGTTACAAATTGACAATGTACGAATTTCAAATAGACAATTTACGAATTTCAAATTGATAATTGAATTGATTACATAAAAGAAGAAAATGAGTGCAGCTTGATATGCATCCTGTATAATGTAGGCAATTTTGAAAACTACACGTATCTTGAACCTTGATCTGGATCAGTTTCTGTAACTGCGGAGGTTTCGAACACAAAGAAAACTTGGAAATTATTTTCATCATTTATCATTGTAGACATATAAGTTCAATGAAGTATATCTTCACATGAACTATCTTATCTTTTTTAACAGTTGAAAGAAATTCTTTACATGCAGACAATCATTAGCCGTTTTTTATATTTACAGAATGCAAGCCATTTTAGAAAGTTTTTCAAAGGGACATAACCCACAAACACACGACAACCTTGTTGGCGGTCTCATTAGAGGAAAGAAAAAACAGATAATATTTGTCTTTGAAACTTAAACTATTTACACTTTAGTAAGTAGCTAAATGGTTTGAAATAAAAGCATTTAAAAGTATCCAAGTATTTACCACAGCTACAATAAATCAAATATTGGAAATTGACGTCTGCTGCTGTCTATAGCTTCAATTGGACAGTAAAGCAGTCTGCCAAATTTTAAAAAGAAGCAAAATCGGGAATATGAAAAAATATATGTATTGTTTTGTACCTTACGTCACATATTTTGATTTCTACTATTATGTATACATATTGTAACAGGTATGGCGAGTGGTCCGTTGGATAAGATGGCTCTCGGTTTTAAATATTGTGTTTCTGTGTATTCTATAGACATATGCATGTAGAATAAACCAATTAAAATGAACGATTATTTTAAAACAATCTGTTTTCTATTCAGCGGGACATATAGCAGAATGGTATTGGCCCCTAGTGATAGCAGTTTCTGTGTTTTTAATAAAATGCACCCTTGTGTGACTTGTTATATTGCCTTATCCTTGTCCAACTGTAATACTAATAGCTTTCAGCACCGGTACTAGTATTCATCAACTTAATTTAATAGTTCTTTTATATAGTTCCTTTTCCATATCAAACGATCCTTAAAAATGTTAACCATGTATCCTCAAGTCCCTTCTTACTTCTTATCCACCATAAATAATGCTTATAATTAACTCATTTCAAAGTCAGGTTCCCATTAAATTCCTCCGATGGTGGTCCTATATTGGCCGAAAATATCGTATGATATTGTAAAACGCAATAAAGATGAAACGACAGTATCAGTGTAGTGAGAGATTGCATTAATAATGGTATCTTGAATGCAATCTGCCATCTTCGGCGAACTTTCTCCGTATTTATACCTTCGAAATTATTCATAAGCTGGCTCATGATAATGATTACATGTAAGCAAACAAAGGTTTGGCTCATGATATGTCCCTAATGTTATTTCATAATTGTGTAAAGATCCCTGGTGTTCTCTTCCATGAACTCATTCTTTTTCTATAAAACTCAAATTAATTGGCAAGCGTTTCCATTGATGCTGGTGCTATGTGAAGTGGTGAAATACCGTCACTACAAATAGTCCATGGTCCCAAACAGGTTAGAAATATCGGAATAGATATCGAAACTGCTGTCTTTCTAGGAGTCAACATATACATTAAACAGTATCAAGATCAACATATTACTTAAACATAGCTTGAAAACGTATGAAATGCCATCCCCAAAACCAAATGCCAACTTTCATTGAATTCTGTAGAGTAGTTTCTGAGGAGAAGATTTTTTGAAGTGATAATATCAAAAGTTCCGTGTTTTGTCAAAATTAAGGGCGATTCTCTCCGATCGACATTTCCGGAAGTGAAAATGATTGCTGGCAGGTATTTACCGAGTTTTCTTTTGAGTGAAGTTAGTCAAAAGGCTTTTGGGCATGCTCGAAATATTTTTTAGTTTCTTATGTTACTTGGTCACTCAAAAGGCAGACACACTTTGCATATCTATCGCGATCAGAAAATCAAACCAGGAATGTCAAGAATAAATTATGTTAATCCGGTGTTTCGCAATATAAATGAAAGACTCGTCGCTAGTAATAAGAGCATTATGTATCGTATACAAAAAAGGAGTAAAATTGAAGAACCCAAAGATGGTCACGAATCACACGGTTCTTCAACAGCGAGTAAGATAGCAAAAATGGGGAACAAAACTTCTTCAAGTGTTTCATTCACAACAAAAGAGACCAGCACTTCAATATCAGATACTCAACCCCCTTGTTCCGTGACAAACAATGCATCCTGTGAAAATATATAAGAACGTACCGAACAAATGAACAGAAATAATCAAGAAGACTTGGTAAAAATATGGTATGAATCGAAATCAATCAGATTTCATACTCGTTTTTCCGATTGATGGAAAGGTGGCATTTTTAGATGAATGGAAAAGGCGACCTGAAAGAGTATGGCAATCTCCAAAAGTGTTGAAGATATATGCACGTTATTGTTAAACCTGCGCTAGTGAACCCAGAAACTGATAAAGACTTTTGTCTTGCGTTAACAACGTTGAAATAAAACTTTCTGAAGGATATTCAGAGAATAGTGATGTTGATAATAAAGGCCTTTCAGAAAGGCATTCTCAAAGAATATTCCGAAGAAATTACATCATTTCATTGGAAAACTGTCGTGTACTGGGTGTCAGAACAGATAGATGAGTCTCTTCAACTTGATGAAAAAAATACAACGGTTTCTTCTTAGGGGCTTAGAGTTTATGACTGATTGTTTATGCGAGAGTTTGCAGAAAAAGTACGAAGATGTTCCACATGAAGTTGCTAAAATGGTTGTCGAAATTCAAGAAAATTCGATAGAATTTTACAGAAATTTATCAGAACACAACAAAATAATGAGATGAATTACGATGTGGTACCACTGAGTAAAATCAGAGAATTCAACAACTCAACTGGGAATTCTCAAATTGAACTTCACCTTCGGGCATTACGAGGGTTCACATCTGAGGGAAAAGACAAACTAAAAGCAGCGCTAAAACATGTTGCAACGGAAGGATTTCCATATTTCATCGAAATGTTGTCTAGAGGACATGATGAGAACAAAACATATATTGAAAACCAAATGAACCAGATGTTACATGCAATGTTAAACCAAAACTTCGCCCGTGATGCAATAACTGACGGTGCCGTATCTCCTCTGATCGACGAAAGTTTTAGGTGTAAGGATGTACCCAATTTTCAAGAAATTATAGAGTTTGTTTGTTGGGGTTTACCGTCCGAGCGGCAATATTTCAGCAATATTCAGACAATGAACATGAAATTGATGATAAAATGAACATGAAATGATGATGACATGAAAAAGGGATGGGACACAAGGACAATGGGAGGTCGACAAATTTTGATTGCCACTGGAAATAGGGAGAGGTGGGTAAGGTCGGGCAATTTAGCCTCCTGTGGCGGAGCCCTATGGTTCCTACTCCGGGAGAATACCACAGTAGGTTCTTTAACGTGCGAGGAACGTGGCATCTTTCCCAACACGATGCCCCACTATGCTTTGCGGTCAGGTTTTCCGTATTATAGCCTGACAACCCCAGCATGTAACACGCCAGGGGTACCCCATTCAACCACCTGGGGCACACATCCCAGTTGCTCTATGGGCAGAGCGTCCTAGCCCCCGGCTGGGGTTCTGAGCACTATTTAGTCGCCTTTTACGACAAGCTTAGCGCTGCTGCAGGCCTATTCTTTTAACACCCGGACCTGCACGGGGCAGAAATTACAGAGAAAAGGTTTTCAATGGTTTTACAAAAAGTTATGGGACTATCGAATTAGGGACATTCACAGCTTTATAATCTGTTATATGATTGTAATCATCAAGATAGCAGACAGAACATCGCAACAACGAACAATGATTTGGAACAAACTCGTAGTTCAGAGATTTTAAAAGCGAGTGTTGTCTTAGTTTACCCTACCGGTGCACCTGGTCTATACTCTCAGTTTTAATGGAGTTCGAATTGCTCATTTACTTTTGTAACTTGTATGTATTATTTTGATTATTCAATGTTCTTTGTTGTATGTGTCTGTTTTCCATGTCTGGTCTTTGTCCCTTGATTACATTCTTTTGATTTCCGCTAGAATTTTGGTACCATTGATTACTCTTCCAAGCATCTAAAATTACGAACGTGTCAGTCTAATAAGTAAGTGAGAAATTAGTGATTCACTGTTTGGAACTGGTTAACTCCATCGATGATGATGAGAAAGGAAATAATTTGCACATCACTGATATGTATGGTTTCTTTCCAAAATATTAATCATTATAAAGTTACAGAGACGTGAAATATGACGTAGACAATTTACAATTTTTATTTAGCATAAAGAAAATGGTTATAGCATGGAAATAAACGATACAATAGAATCATAGACACATCTATCAAGTTAAATATAAATGTAATAGTGGTGGTGTAATTTGATGAGCTATGAGTTTTTCCTGATGCACAAACATTCGTTCAAAAATTTGATTATTATCTTTAGTTTATTGATTGAATTACAATTCATACTAGTATTACTTGTGTTGGACACCAACTGAGATGTTCCCAAAACGTTCCTATTGTCACAGGACCTCCCAAAACCAGTTTCTACGGCTCCGTGATTTTTTCTCAATTTTGTGGTTGATTTTTTTATTCTTTCAACTTTCAAATTGGAATGGCAGCCTTTTAAAAAAAAATTAAAATCGGAATCCCTTGTGGTGTCATATTTTTAAACCAAATATCCAGTATCTGCGATTTTGATTTCAATTTATGTTGGTTTATTTTTTTGTTTGTTTGTTTGTTTGTTTTTTTATATATTTTTTTTCATTAGATTGATGAGATTCTTGACTGAGTTCAAGATCGCGGAGTCAAATATTGTAAAATTTTGTAAAATCAAGCTGTGTGCAAATTTCATATAGATTAAAAACCTTTCAAATGAGTTGTCTGTTGTACATCTGTTGCAACATCGAATTACTGTCTGTCTTTGAATTTACAGAATTTCAGAATTCCGGCTTTCACGCCAAATCCCGTGTTTTTATAGGCTACAAACCACTAATGTCACTTCCCATAGGCTTCAATGCTAATTTCACTAAGTTCAATGAGTTATAGAGCTTCTACCTTAAGTTCAACCTGAAGAAGACTATACATCACCTCACAGCTGCATGTGTATATTAATAGCCCTGAAAATATTATGTTGGGTTTACTACCTTGCAGTCCGACACCGGCTCCTAGAAGACAATGAGCTAAAATAGAATAGGAATTCCCCTGCATTTCACAAAAAGGGGGTCTTCATGCAGAACTCATAAAAATATTTAATTCAGTAAGTTACAGTGACCATTTTATGTAGAAATAAAGGAAATATAATTTCCTGCCAAACACAAGCTCACTTGTGCAGATATGATGTAAACTTTTTCCACAGCAACATAACACGAGTGCACTAAAACTTGTGTATAACAATTTTTGCGTACGTTCTAAAAGTTCATTGGTTGAATTTGTGGTATGTAACCTATATGGGACCAGCTCATGTCCCACGGTGTTAGCTAGTCTGACAAATCAGCCATTGGACGTCAGAGCAATCTCGGACTATTTCGTGGTTGGCATGTTCAAAACACATTTTATCTTCAGTTTTAGTCAATACTTAATTAAATAAAATTCTCTTAAAATATGTCGTACACAGGGCCGGCTGTTACTCCAGCAGTGCTAGAGGTTGCCTGGAAAGCTATTTTTTGACTTGGTGACATCCTAACCTCTAGCATCTGACATGTTGAATGCCACCGCAAATGTGAAAAAGCTATACATGTGTTTTTAAAATATTTTAAGTCTTTTATTTACATAAAAGAAGTTTAACCCACCGGAAATCAAGCGATAAAAATCCTATTTATTTTTGTTGAATACTTAGAAAACACTTGTATTGAAGGCGGTTTTCAAAGTGACCAGCCATTTTGAATTAGGTCACTAATTTTACGTAATACAATATATTTTTGACAAAACGAACTTAAAGTTGTAATGGAATTCGTTGGCTAATTTAATATTCTCGTTTCCCAAATTAAAATCCGTAATTTTATCAACAGGATGTATCCATTTAAAATGCTGAATACCTAGTTCATTTTAACTGCTTTTACAACGGATTTCCGGGATTGCTGGAATTTTCAATCAGGTAGGTCATTTTTTTTCTTAAGTTTAGTCACCTTTCCCCTTTGTTAGGGTAAAGAAACCGTATAAAATGTTTTAGATAGTAAATATTTTACTATAATTCTGCCGATTTCAAAGAACGTCGGAGCGAACGGTATGCAATATGGCACCCGGAAGAAAGATGTATGGGTGTGGAGAAACGGGATTCCAACCTCTCACGCTGTAGATGTAGGGTTATACGATGTTGCATTTTTGCGTTTCACCATATCCCTTACTTTTCTATAGTTTTGTGTAATGTCTTGTTTTGTTTTCCTTATCTTCAGATTTTATGTGTAATATATTTTACTTTATGTATGTAGAACGTCTTTGTTTCCTGTGTTCATGTTCAGGCCATCCGTATTTTTTACCGATATTTGATGGCTGGATCTTTTTCTAGAAGTTGTTAAGTTCAAAACCAATTTTATGAAGTGAATATCAGCAAAAGTGCACTGTTCAATTGCACCATTAACATAGGGATATCATGTTTTATATAAGTGTAACTAAGCCGCATTAACAAGAAGATTTTAATTTCGATGAACAAAATTGTAAAAGAGATTCGATGCTTAAACGTGCCATGTTTAGTTAGTTTCTGAATATACATAAGAAGTCTTCAAAAAGCCTTGACCTAACGGATTACGACACAGGTCTTAGCGTCAGCTTATCAACAGACGTTTATATTTCGTAATCTTGTCTGTATTTTGAAATTCAAAAGCCTCCAAGTAAGCGTATCGTAATCTTGTCTGTATTTTGAAATTCAAAAGCCTCCAAATAAGCGTATATGCCTGTACAAAAAGTAAAACATTATAAAGACGAATTACAAGTTCTAATGCAGAGGCATTTTTATAAACATGAACCTATTGTATTTATTGTCCATTTAGATAAACATGACAAATGTCGAAGTATACCATTGATTTTGATGAAGATCAAACATATCTCATTATTGTCATTTGTTTAAATTTCATTAATGCAAACATTTGCAAAAGTAAACTAATGAATTGACATTCATATACAAATAAATGCAATTGTATATTCGATGTAATTTTTTTTAATTTCTTACCTTCCTTTGATATCTGATTACACTCATTCATTTATTCTACACGTAATTTTTTTTTTTTTTTTTTTTTGGTTTTTTTTTTTGTATTATTGATGTGTCAGTCTTATTAAGAATCAGGAAATGAGGGAAACATGGTATGGAAAACCCCACCATTTTGAAAGTTTTATTTGACTATTTGCACCATCAGAATCAAGGAAGAAAAGACCAGATTTTCCCTTTCATTTTGGTAAATTGAGTTATAATTTCATTGAAATGCACTGAAAATGGACAATTCAAAGGCAGATAATTCTGCTAAAATCATCATTGTTCTAATATTCTATTGAAAAAATTCTGAGCTAATCCAGAAATGCAGAGATCAAATAATGGTATTTTCAAATAGATAAAGTATCCATGAGTAAAACTGTATTGTTAGATTGGTGAGGTTTTGACATGCACATTTCTGATTTTTCCCAGTTTGCTTCATTCTTACAAATACTAATGGGGTAATAAATCCCATATGTTTCAGCAGTTTTAGTGATTAGTTTAATGACACAATTAATGCATACTTCACCTTTCATTTATTAGACTGCATAATTCATTTTAATGAACTTTTGTCGGAAACCATTCCCTTATCTTATATCTTAACACTTAACATGGTTATTGACTTTGGAATATTATTTCATAATTAATCTTAACTGACAAATGTGCAATTTAATGTTTAATATTCCACTCCTGTTGTGTTATCATGGTGAGGAGAGAAGAGGACGCTTACCCTATCGGTGCACCTTGTCTATGCTCTCGGTTTACAGTGGAGTCCGGCTGGCTTTTTTTAAAATGTTTGTTTCCTTGTACTATTTTTTTTATTTCATTTGTCTATTTTCCCGGTCTAGTTTTTATACTTGGAATATAATTATCTTTTTTATTTCCACTCGAATCTTGGTTTCCTCGATTACTCTTTTACATACTAGTATATTTTTATTCTCAAAACTTTTTTACATTCTTTTTACCAAAATATATGGAATACTATTTTTTTATTTGTTAGCACTTCGTTCGTTCGGCCGTCATTGAAGCGTAAGACGGCTTTTTTAATGTCATGTCTGTGGTCTATCAATAACCCAATCATACGTATCGTTCTTTACTGTTCTAACTGACTGATTTTTAATTCAATTTCTAAAATTTTCATTTTCATCGAGCAAATATATAAATAATAATTTGTTCGAATTTCCTATTAAAATGAAATTTTATTTACACGTAACATGATACGCCACATCAAATGTTGAGAGTGAAATGTTATGGAAGGGAAAATCCGCCATAAATATGTTCACGCGTTTCTTTTAACTATGTTACTTGCTTATTCGTTCGCTGTATTTTCTTTCTTTGTTAATCGAAGATTGCTTTAATGTTAATTCGTGAAATGCATTTTTCGCACTGTAACTTGCAGTTTGTGTGTATCTTTCTTTGCTTAATGTCGATTCTTTTTCTGTAACGTCTTTCTGTTACATTTCAACAATTATTAATTTTTAAAATACTTCTTCTAACCCTGAAAGTCGTAGTTTTTTTAAGACTTTTCTTTGTTGAAAGTCTTAAATCAGTTATCTATACATGTTACATATAAATTAAAACACGTTTCATTTAAAATCGACACAGTTACATAGAATGCACTAACATTTGACGAATGAAGAATAAACATATTATTCATGAGTGATTTTTCACCGGAAGATCGAGGGGTTGGTATAAAAACAGGACGGGCATTTTCCGATACATTTTTGGCTATAACCTTTGTTTTGTTTATGGCATTCAAAAATTTGAAATGATTTCTAAAGAAGAATAAAAGTGCTTTTTTGGTATTTTAAATTGATTTAGAGTTAAATCCAAAATCTTGACAGGACTAAATCTTCATTTATCGACATAATTAAGCTTAGAACTTCAATATATATATATTATGAAAATTAATGCAGATAAAATAGAATTTGAAGGTATTTTTCTATATAGAATCTTAATCAGTCTCACAACAGTAGTTTTGTGAGCAGAAATCTTGTCAGGTCGAACTACATATAAATGTTTTTTGTAATCTGCCTAAATTGGATTTACAATATCTAATCACCATTAACTGGCTCATAAAAGTTTCACACCTAGTTAATCTAATTCATAATTAATCATGCAGGTTAGTGGATTTCCGACCAATTTAATGGACTCTATGATCCATACTATGGTATAACAAAAAAATATCAGAGAACTATAATGTTGTTTTGAAACAAGAGAATGAATGGGAGGAACTTGCCGGTTAACATGCTTGTTCTCGGTTACCACTTTTTACAAAACTTTGAAAACTATGAGATTCGTAGAGGTCTGTCTAGCATAGGTATCTACATGTATCACCTAAAATATTTTCTACGTTTGCCTTTTTCGCTTTTGAAAAGCTACCTGTTCTTGACAACAATATTCCTAAATAATTGAAACTATCAACCGCATCAAGAGATGCATCATTGAACATTAAAACTTAAGACTTCTTGCCTTCTGAAAAAAAAAAACAGTTTTATTTTGTTAACATTAACTTTAAGTTTCTACAATGTGCATCAAGTTGTTTTTGTAGATCGGATTCTGATTCTGATAGTAACACCATGTCGTCGGAAAATAATACAGTGAAAAGATTTTAAAAATAAGAAAGTTCACTTTCAATTTCTTCTGTTAAAAGATTCAGTCCATGAATGTTACGATTCTTGAAAAAGTCTTCTAAATCATTGACATATATTGAAAAGAGTATAGGTGACAAGTATTCTCCTTGTCTGACACCTATGTTACAAGGAAAGAAATCGGAATAGTCATTCCCATTAATCAAATACTCTAGACTTTATATTATTGATGCTGAACCTGAAAAAAAAACACGGTATAGCACTTAAGACAGCCTTACTTAAGTAGCAGTTCGCCTAAAAATCATGCAGTGGGTGATTTATCGATGTCAGATGTTTTATCCAAATTGACTTTTAGTCAGTTGGATATATTGGAAAAACAATAAATAAAATGAAAAAATGAAAAATATTTTAACCTTTTCTATAGCAACGACCACTCCTTAGCTACCACAAATTAAGGGCCTATTTGTCACAAAAACATCACAATTTGAATGTAATTTTATGTATCTAATGGGGAAATTTGTCAAACTACATAATTATATTAATGAAGTGTGTCTCAAAGAAAACAATTTACATAAAGTACAAAGCAATCTTATTGGGTTAGATCTGGTTACCATAGCAACCAAAATTCTTAATTTTACTAGAAAGGAGATATTATCCAAATATATGCATGGATATGTAGCAAGACCTCTCCACTCAAACCTATCAAGAATAAAAATATGCAACCTATCTTTGTTTTTTGCTCATCTGGACCCCAATCACCACCCATAAAGACTTTTCTTCTTCTTAACGCTTTTCATACTAACACTGTCCTGACAATAACTTGTTTGTCTTTTGACCTGAACTTCTAATATTTGGTCTGTTGGTATATCCTTTCAGGGCAGAGTGTTGCGTACCAGAGTATGTGACCTTTGACCTTGACCTTTAACCTCAAGGTCGAATCACATACCAATTTTGGCATAATACGATACATAATTTTCTCTGTGACAATATATTTTTCGTCTTTTTACTTTGATATCTGATCTTTGGCATTTCAGTATTTCACACCAAGGCAGATAGTAATGTTTTAGGTAGATGACCTTTGACCTTGACATCTGACCCAAAGGTCAAACAACAAATAACATAAAAAAATGACATAAAAATTGTGGCAAAATACCATGCAAAAGCTTTTTTTTTTCTTTTTACTCAGTTATATGATATTTTGTATGTAAGTAAATCACATTAAGGTAGAGTGTAATGTTCTAGATAGGAAGACCTTTGATCTTTGACCGTGACCTCTGACTCCAAGGTCAAATGACATACAAAAGTTTGGCCAAATACCATACAAAATTTTGTATGGGCCATATTTATTTTGTCTGTTTACTTAGACATCTGATATTTTGTATGGGGCTATATTTCATTAAGGCGAGGCGTCACGTACTAGAGTGGTTGACATTTGAACTTGACCTTTGACCTCATGGACAAATAACATACCAAATTTGGACTAAGTGCTAATGAGGACGAATGTCGCATGACTGATACTAATTTTTTTTATTAATTTCTCTATGTTGAGAGAATTCAATTAGACCCAAGAATAATATTTCTTGTTTTTGTTGATCTTCTCTTGACATGATATCTCATTTCCATTTTTTGAGCTCATGTTTTACTGAAATGCACATCTCCTTATCAAAATGTCCCAGGATTACATTCTTTTGATTTCCGCTAGAATCTTGGTTCCCTTGATTACTCTAATAAACATGAACATGTAGATTCTTTTTTTTGTAGAACATTTCAAAATGTTTTATAATTGTGTTGTTTAAACATAAAGTCACAATACTGTGACGTATTCAACATGGCATTTGGTGGCAGAAATTTAGATAAGAACAATTGGAAATTCAATATTTATAACTATATCATAGAAATATTATAAATGGATAACTAGAGGCCCAAGAGAGACTGAATATTGACAATGAGACAGGCTAAGTTAAAATTAACTAAATAGTCAAATGCAGGAAATGCTTTTAGTAACATTTTATGACCTGAACCAGAAATTTGCTGAGGGCAACAGTTTTTGAATTATTTACTTCCGACCCCTATGTTCCGTTTATTTATTATAATCAACCATAAATATTTAATGATTAAAAATCACAAATCATTTCGATTACGAAAGAACTAATCTGCTTTATTTCCATTAAATGATCTTAAATGGTTTAAGAGAAGAAGATTTTCAAAGTTGTATATGTACATGTGAAAAAATAGAATTGTTTCAGGAACCATAACTCTTATATAAGTGTACGAAACATTTCGAAAATCTCGGAATTGGTCTGTCTTATGATGCTGAACAATATAACCCCCTACAAATTTTAAGTTATTTGCAAAAACTGCCTTCTGACTCATATGTTCTATTTTTAGTAACGGCGGCCATGTTTTTTTCACGGATTAAAAGTACCAACAGTCATATTGTGTGGGATACTCTAAGTAACAAATACATCAAACAATTAACAGACACTGTTTATGTTTGGTTAATCTTTGATAACATGATGTCACTTTGATTAACTGGTAACACAAATTAGCTCAATAACAGAAAGGAATGCATATCTGTATATTAATGTTATAGGTCTAATTATGTCGATAAATGAAGATGTTTCACCCCAAAAAAAGTTCGTCCTGTCAAGATTTTGGATTTATCTCTAAATTAATTTCAAATATCTATACATTGAAATGACTAACACAATTAAAAGCTTTAAGAATCCGATAGATATTTTTGAAAGACTTAAGTAAATTTCAAATATTCTATGATTTGTTACCATACCCCAGTAAAAAACTGCACAAATTACGTAAGAGTTCGTCCTGTCAAGATACTTCCCCGTTAACTTTCTCAAAATTAAATATTTTTATATCAAAATACACCGTTTAATATAGGCTTTACGAATATGTAAAACTTTTTTGATAGACATTTATCACTTAGAGAAAAAATAATGTTGTTTGTTCCCACATCCGATACCAAATTGAAAATTTCCTGTTTTAAAAAAAGTTCGTCCTGTGAAATTTTGAATTGATTTCTGAACATGTTTCAAAAACATATACACCGTACAACAAAATATACCAAAAAGTTTAAGCTTTAAGAATATGTTAAGGATTTGTGACAGACATGAATTAAAATCCAAATAGTCGATGTTCTCTTACCGTACCCCCGTTAAAAAAAAACGACACAAATCATGTATCAGAACAAGTCCGCCCTGTCAAGATTTTTTCACTTTAACTGGCTCAAAATGAAATAATTTTTTTTATCAAAATGTACCTATAAGTATAAGCTTTAAGAATAAGTAAACATTTTTTGACTTAAATGACACATTTAATAATGAACTTTATTCATCAACATGTCCCCTTTTTCATCGCAATTTTTTTGTCCTGTCAAGATTTTTGCTATATTATTCAATATTTTCAAAAAAAAACTTTAAATCATTTAAAAGCAATTTTATTCTTCTTTAGAAATCCTTTTAATTTTTTGAATGTCATTAAATAAAACAAAGGTTATAGCCAAAATGTATCAGAAAATGCCCGTCCTGTTTTATACCAACCCCTCGATCTTCCGGTGAAAAATTTCTCAAGAGTAACATGTTTATTCTTCATTCGTCAAATGTTAGTGCGTTCTTTGTAACTGTGTCGATCGTGTCGATTTTATAAGAAACGTGTTTTTATTTATATATAACCTGTATAAATCACTGATTTAAGACTTTCAACAAAGAAAAGTCTTAAAAAAAACTACGACTTACAGGGTTAGAAGAAGTATTTTACAAATTAATAATTGTAGAAATGTAAAAGAAAGATGTTACAGAAAAAGAAACGACATTAAGCAAAGAAAGATACGTACAAACTGCAGGTTACAGCGCCTAAAAATACATTTCACGAATTAACATTTTAACAATCTTCGATTAACAAAGAGAGAAAATACAAGAACAAATGAGCAAGTAACAAAGTTAAAAGAAACGCGGGAACATATTTATGGCCTATATCCCCTTCCATAAAATCTAGGGGTCTATATTTAGATATTACACTACCTATATTGATTGTAGAAATGTATAGGTTCGTTGAAACCGACACCTACGTACATTCCGTTCGATTACAATATTCAATTTAATACATGTATATTATATAGCTAGTTCGAATTGGTAAGCACATCTAATTAACATTAGATTAGGCAGAACAAAGCTGTACACGGTAAATGAAACAAGATAGGCGAGCTTAATATCATTTTGACACACAGGTAAATACAGATATATCATAAAGTATATGTGTTTTAATCTAAAGGTAAGAATAATTAGAGCCAATTTTATGAATAATAAGCTGCAGGTACGATAAATATTATTTCATTGTGTATGTTAATAACTTTTCATTTTTAATAGGTCACTAAGATTCCTTTAAACGCAACACATGGAAGGTGAAGGGTAGTTTGCAGTTGTTATTTAAAGCTGCTTTAGCTGTCATTTTCGTTTTTTTTTTCTGTTGAAATATGCCTTAACTTTCAATTATTTCTACTAGATTGTATTTTTCTTGTATAATTTCTTTTGATATTCCCAAATAATATGCATTGAATACATTAAATAGGTTTCGATACATATATTCTCTTGCAAGACAAAATGACGACCTAGATAAAATTTGTATGCGTTTACGTCTGGTGACCTTAATCCGCCCATGTGCTGTAAGGGGCGATTTTTGTTTTTTTTTTAAATCTGATTGCAAAGCGAAAGTGGCTAATCAACGGCAAGGTAGATCCGTTTCTTTGACGGACTCAAGCCGTAAAAGAAAAAAAGTTCGAATATAACACAAGGATCCTTTTGTAACTCTTGCTCTTTTGCAAGAGTAATCAAGGAAACCAAGGTTATAGTGGTAATCAAAAGAATGTAATTTACGTATAGTGATGTACTACAGCACGAATGTGGTCAGTAATTATTATTTATTTGAAAACAAAGACATGTGCTTACCTGTGTATCCGTTATTGTTATTTTTAACCAAGGTGAAAGTATTTTAAACCCAGGTGAATGTCCTGTCGGCAGTCTTCGGACGAAACATAATTAGATTAGAGCTATCGATCTTCTTTGATTAAAATGTTGTTTTCACAATAATCTGTAGGTATTATCGACATTTGTTGCTTCAATTGCATTACTACAAACTTATTTCATTGAATCAGCAGAATTCAGTTGAATCAAAACTAAACAAATTTGGCAGTTAAAGCAGCTTTAACTACTTGTTTTGATTTTAGATTTAGAAGCATGGCCCATGGCAGTAGCTTAAGTCTTCGTGAATTGATAAACAAATTGAAGGAAATGGCTCAACCTGTTCCAAATGACGATCGACAGAAAAAAATATTGTGAATATATAAGCCTTTTTCTATCCTACTACAGCAACGAGCGATTTGCATTAACTGGAAGTACACCCCAGAGAACGCGTCTTCGTGCCTTTAAGAATGAAGGAGATTTCGATTACCTTGTAATTTCTTCAAAACGAATTCCAGCCGAACTTTTAGAGCATCACCCAAAAGTTCCATGTTTTGTCAAAATTAAGGGCGATTCTCTCCGATCGACATTTCCGGAAGTGAAAATGATTGATGGCAAGTATTTACCGAGTTTTCTTTTGAGCGAAGCTAATCCAAAGGCTTTTGGGCATGCTCGAAATATTTTTCAGTTGGTTACGTTACTTGGTCACTCAAAAGGCAGACACACTTTACATATCTATCTCGATCAGAAAATTAAACCAGGAATGTCGAGAATAAATTATGTTAATCCGGTGTGTCCCAATATAAATGAAAGACTTGTCGCTAGTAATAAGAACCTTCTGTATCGTATACAAGATAGTAAAATTGAACCGAACAATGAACTGTTAAACGGTATGCTTTACATCGCAACTAGTGCAGTAAACAACTACAAAAAACTGGAGGAACGATTTTTACCACGTTTTCAATCTCAAAACACAAGTAGAAAATCGAGGAGAGGACACGAATCACACGGTTCTTCAACAAAGATAGCAAAAATGGGGGACAAAACCTTAAGTTTTTCATTCACAACAAAGGAGACCAGCACTTCAATATCAGATACTCAATCCTCTTATTCCGGGACACACAGAACATCCAGTGAGACCATATACGAACGTACCAAGCAAATGAGCAGTAATAGCAAAGAAGACATGGTAAAAATATGGTATGAATCGAAATCAAGTAAAGATTTCATACTCGTTTTTCCTATTGACGGAAAGTTGGCATTTTTAGAGAAATGGAAAAGGCGACCTGAAAGAGTATGGCCATCTCCAAAAGTGGTTGAAGATATATGCACTTGTGAATTTTACGTTATCGCTAAACCTGCGCTAGTGAACCCAGAAACTGATAAAGACTTTTGTCTTGCGTTTAACAACGCTGAAATGAAACTTTCTGATGCAATGAAGGAAGTTCAGAGAATAGTGATGTTGATTATAAAAGCCTTTCAGAAAGGCATTCTCAAAGAATATTCCGAGGAAGTTACATCATTCCATTGGAAAACTGTCGTGTATTGGGTGTCAGAACAGATAGATGAGTCTGTTCTACTTGAAAACACTGATGAAAACATACAAAGGTTTCTTCTTAGGGTCTTAGAGTTTATGACTGACTGTTTATTCGAGAAAAACCTGACACATTATTTCTTACCAAGTAACTTGTTTGCAGAAAAAGACGAAGATGTTCTACATGAAGTTGCTATAATGATTGTCGAAATTCAAGAAAATTCGATAGAATATTTACAGAAATTTATCAGTACACAACAAAATAATGAGATGAATTGCGATATGGTACCACTGAGTAAAATCAAAGAATTCAACAACTCAACTGGGAGTTCTGAAATTGAACTTCTCCTTCGGGCATTACGAGGGTTCACATCTGAGGGAAAAGACAAACTTAAAGCAGCACTAAAACATGTTGCAACAGAAGGATTTCCATATTTCATCGAAGAGTTGTCTAGAGGACATGACGAGAACAAAACATGTATTGAAAACCAAATGAACCAGATGTTACATGCATTTTTAAACCAAAACGTCGCCCATGATGCATTGATTGACAGTGCCGTATCTCTTCTGATCAACGAAAGTTCCAAGGATGCACCAAATATTCAAGAAATTACAGGGAAAATGTTTTCAATAGTTTTACAAAATGTTTTGGGACTATAGAAATAGGGACATTCACAACTCGTGGATCGTTATGGTGTATCCATCTGCACCATGAAAACTGATTTATTCAACGGGTCATAGTTTTCCGTTCCTCGTTTGTCTACCTTGGACTTGACTTTTTATGAACTTTTGTTACTTTGAATGTTTGATTTTAGTTACTTTATGTTCCTTTTTGTTTATGTCTGTTTTCCATGTCTGGTCTTTGTCCCTGGATTGCATTCTTTTGATTACCGCTATAACATTGGTTCCCTTGATTACTCTTTATAATCTGTTATATTATTGTAATCATCAAGATAGCATCAGAACATCACAGTAAAAAACGAACCATGATTTGGAACAAAATCGTAGTTCAGGGATTTTAAAAGCGAATGTTGTCCTAGTTTACCCTACCGGTGCACCTGGTCCATGCTCCCAGTTTTAGTGGCGTCCGAATTACTTATTTACTTTTGTTACTAATTATGTATTATTCTTTGTTGTGTGTGTCTGTTTTCCATGTCTGGTCTTTGTCCCTGGATTATATTCTTTTGATTTCCGCTAGAATCTTAGTACCATTGATTACTCTTCCATACAATTTTATGAACGTAAAGCCCACTTTACATTAAGTACAAACCTTTGCTGTTATATAGTTGTCTAGGCGCGTTTGACACTACGTAAACTTGAAATTGGATTTTTTTTTATTATCTTTATGTGCCTCTTACCCAAACTTCATAACCTGGTCATTCACTCTGCCAAGCATCTCAAAATACGAAAGTGCTAATAAATAAGTGAGAAATGAATGATTCGCTGTTTGGAACTGGTTAGCTCCATCGATGATGATGAATGAGAAATGAAATAATTTTAGCATCACTGGTATCATATCACTCTGTTGGTACAAGAGGTTGTTGTGAAAGAAACCGATGTTTTACGGTTCTTTTTTATTATTATTATTTTGATGATTTTACTTTTACTGGTATGTAACGTTCCAGGATGATGCAAAGCGGAGGCACATATTTTAACTTAGCATGCATACTTCTTATTCAACCTTAATTTTTCATTTGATTGTTACGCTTTCCAAAATTTACCGTTCTTGATTTTTTTTCAGTGAGATCTGAATGTATGGGGTTTTGTTGATGAGCTATGAGTTTTCCTGATGCACGAACATTCGTTCAAAAATTTGATTGTTAGCTTTAGTATATTGATTGAATTACAATTAAAAGTAGTATTAATTGTGTTGTACACCAACACAGTTGTTCTCCAAACGTTCCCATTGTCACAGAAGCTCCCAAAATCAGTAATTACATGATTTTTTTGGGATTTTTTTTTTAAATTGTGTATCTTCGACTGGTGGCCATTTTGGAATGGCGGCCTTTTTTGAAATTTAAATTAAACCGACCAAAAGCCCTTGTGGTGTCCTATTTTTAAACCAAATATCCAGTATCTGCGATTTTATTTTTACAATTTATTATTATTATTTTCGTCTTTAAACGGCGGCCATTTTGAAATGGCAGCCATGTTTGAAATTTTAATATGTGCATGCACATCTCCAAATGGTGACTTATTGTCGTGCTAGATTTAACTACATTCCGTTCAGTCGTTTTTGAGGAGTTGCGCGGACAAATCGTTGACCAGAAGCATAAATATTGGATATATGCTTTATAGGAAAATGTGGTGATGGGGGAAGACGAGTAGTGCATGCTTAGTTTTGAAGTATTGTAATTTATCTTTCGCTGCGATGTATAGTGTAGGCACACCGAGAAGAAATGAAATTCATCCTCAATGTCCCCACTGTCGGAAGATTTACATGAACCTTCGCTTCTTTCAATTTTATGATACCGGCCCTCTTCTATTGCTTATTTGTGTGCGCTTACATATGCCTGATCTCTCCCTTTGGGATTTACAAATATCAATATATGCAGGCCATTTTGAATGTATATAAACATTTTTAAAAAATGAAAAGTTTTGTACTTTCATTTAATGAGCTAGAATGGTTCATCAAGTCCTTGATATATTCTATCAATAGAGAATACAGTGCGTGTACCCCTGTAACTGGCCGTGGGGGGGGGGCGTCTGGTGGCTCGCTTTTTAAGTTTATTTTAAAATTACTATATCCAAGTTAATCTAACATATATTTGATATACGATAGCCAAGCTAGTAATATTTGTTGCTTTACTATGGACACCCAAATTTTTTTTTATAAATTCTAAATGTTAATATTCATGAGGATATGAATCATTGGGGCATTTTTCATAACCTTCCCAAACCTTACTTCCATTTAAAATGGTCGGCGTCACTAGGTCAAATAGTTTTTTTATATTAAGGGTTAAATTGTATGGAAGTCTATTTCTCTCATTGTGATAAATAAAAGTCAGGAAAAATTATCTCGAAAAAGTCGTGATAATTTGGGTATTTTGTCGATATAAATGACAATTTCATCTCAAAAAGTCACAATAATTTTTCGTGATAGTTAAGATAATTATGTCGACCGTTCGATATAATTACATGAATTATCGCGACTTTAAGTGAACCGACGACAACTTGTGCCTTCATGTCGACAAAATATCCCAATTATCCCACTTTTCGAGATAATCTTTCCCGACTTTTATTTATCACGATGACAGAAATAGATTTCCATAAAAATTGTGTCTAATGACATGACTTTTTAAAATCTGATACCAGGCTTTTCTGCCGTTTTCCATGAGGATAGTTTTGGTTTGATTTAAATTCCAGTCTATTTATTGTAATACCAAGATAACAGTATGATTTTACTGTGTCCACGATTTCTTTTTCGATCTTAAATAAAGTTGTTGATGCAAGATTTACAATTTACAATTATAATATTAATTATAATTATAATTATTTTCGACTTCTGTTCATTTACTTGAAGTTTCCCAGGTGCATACCATCGAGTTTATTAAGAGCATATGTAGGCATTATTTAGATTCTGACAGTAGAATAATATCATCAGCATACATTAGTGATGTAACTTTAACGTATGTAAATCGAAAAAACATCGATCGATTTGTGTTTTTTGTACTATGAATCACTTTTAACGGTTGAATACTTCATACAATTGTGGACTTTTTGAAGCGTGCTATTTAGAAGAACTGTTGGTATTTGAGAAAATAATTCAGCGGAGTAGAAAATCACTCTATTTATATAATATAGAATTCCCATATCTAAAATTAGTTAAGATACTTAAATGTTTATGTATATTAAGTTACTGGAGCGAATATAACAAACACACAGAATTACACGTCAGTACATTTAATAGCTTTTTCGTTTGAAAATAGTGTATAACTTGTAAATATGTCGGTATGATGGAGCTAAATCAGGACATTCATTCATATGCGACGGGTTTGTATATCTATATTGCTATATTATTCTTTATAATACTTTATATTATGCGTATGTCTGTTTTCCATGTCTGGTCATGGTTCCCTTGATTACTCTTTCATGTACAATCTACGTTTGGCTATAATTCTAGGAGTACATGAATATCTATTTTTACTTTTGAACACTTGGTTTACTTTTTAAAAAAAATATTGCAACGTTTGACATGCCGTATTTGAGCCTTTACAGTCCCTCATCCACTCACCCACCGCAACGCGACGGAAGAACTTCTTATCTTATTTCTTGTGAAATAGTCCTTGCGTCCGTCACACTTATCTTGTGACCGCAACTACTTTAAAACCTGTGAACGGATTTTGTTCATATTTTGTTGGATTATTTTACAAATTTTACGTAAGTAATATTCCTGAACATTGTTGTGACATTCATTTGCTGCAACTAGGTGTATTTTTGTTAAAATTTTGTAGAGTTTTAGGACAGTTTTTTATTACATATAAACAAGACTGGTATTGCCACAGAGTGGTATTGTCCTAGGGACAAGTATGGATGCAGACTGGTATTGCCCGAAGAGCAAATCTGCATATACAAACGTTTTGTCTTGAACGTGTTTGCATTGTCTGGAAAACTTCTCCATTTATTGATATCAATAATTGAATTATGCACATGCTTATAAATATCCGTTAACATATGTTACTAACATCTAAATGGGGAACTATGGATTGCCATAGGACAAGTCATATACATATTCCAATGCTTCTTCCTTGAAGGCGTACTTGCATGGATGTGTTGAACTTGCTATGTCATGTTAATGATTGGCCATTTCACTTTATATAGGATAGCTTGATAAAATTCTGGATTCTCAGTTTTTTGTTTAGATTAACAGAAACCTACGGTGTGGTATCTGTCATTTACATGGATAGCCTTTATTTTAAAATGGTAGGGGCCATAAACTCAAAATCAAATAAGAGCATTTCTTTAGTAGTTAATAAAATCATACTAGAATTTCATAACTATTGATCAGCCATAACTATAAATTCATCGCACGTTACCAAGTAAATATGGACGACGACACGAACGCCGATGTCAGCACCATACTAATATACAATGTTTTGCGGTGACACTTTTATGTTAAATATATACCCATATATAGGCAAATTCGGGGTTTGGGTATGCTCCATTTTCAATTCCCTAAAAAGACTGTTAATTACTCTTCCTTAGGACTAACTTAGTAGTGGGTGATTTGCTAAGAATTTAAATCTATAAGGTCTTCGTTTTTAGATTAGTCCTAGTTAAACACTTATCTAGGAAAAGAGAATAAAACTGCATAATGGAAAAAAATCCAACTTACAGTCATGTACTCAACACATACCATTCGAAATTCTTATGAAACAAAATTACAATACCGGTATATGAAGGACTTAAAGGCTAAATCCATCGGTACTGTTTCACAGTTATCACTTCAAAATTTTTATATTTTAACTAAATCTCGTATCAAACAATTTTAAGTTCAGAAAAGGAGATTTTAATTACAACCTCATTTCAATCTCCTAAACTATTTCCCCACTTATTATGCAAAAGCTCAAATGTCGAAAATCAAATGTTACCCTTCTCAATGGAAAAATAATACTAAGGGAGAATCTTGAGTAATACAAATACATGCACATATATACAGAAACCTGAAAAATAATCAAAGGTTTGTCAATATAAGATTTTGTTTGTGTTCATACATGTATGTTAGTGTTTTTATTTTAAAAGCCAGTTAACCGGGTTATCCTTAATGTACTTTTGTACATGTATAAAACATACTTGATTTAACAAATGTCGTACAGTACATAATTTATTTACACACAATAACATGTACATAAAGTCATAATGTGATGGTTTTCTATAAATCGGAAATTTAACAAAAAATGATCAGTAAACTTTAAGCATTAAAAAAGATTATATGTGGTAAACATCTTAAAAAAAGAGTAATATTTACTTGTACAATATTTAAGTATGAAGGTGATTGAAATCATATTTTTATGTACATGTACAAACTATACTTTATTTGCACGAAGTCATAAACAAAAAAAATGTTTAAATTAAAAATCATACTAAGAGTTGTCAGTACATGCAGTCTGACATGTACATATTTTACTCCAACTAAAATTCGTTGGAGTTCGCTCCTCGGGAATGTACTTACATGTACACAGTACTTTTATGTGCACATAACCTCTATATGTATAATGTAGAGTCCCTGAAACATCATGTTACAGTAATGGGCAGCAAATTGGACGACCCCAACTTAACAGATTCCTCAATGCCATGTGTTTTGCAACAAAACATCGAAAAGTTCATATACATGATATACACGTACGTGTATGGAACATGAACTGTTAAAAGATATGTAAAAAGAAGATTCTATTTAGCCTTGGTACCCAATTTTTTTCTCCAGGAAAATGTGAAGAAATTTGGACCATATTCAACTTGTGTTCTTGATAAAATGCACTTTGAAAAATCTATACCTACCTCGTGGACTGCTTTATGAGAATTTTTCTATTGGAAAAATATTTAACAATTTAACAAAAAAACGATTTCAGAACCGCTTTTGAAAACACAAAGCCCAAACCTCATATTATCTGTATCTAATGGGGTGATACTACTACTACTACTACTACTACTACTACTACAATGTAAGTGGTTGGAATTCCTCCATACCTCAACCCAAGTCAGAAAACAGCTTGCCAGACAAACTCTAGCACTGCTGGAGTTAAAAATAGACCATCCGTTTATGACTAAAAATGTTCCCGGTCACATACCGACCCTTCTTCAGACCCCTACCCAAAAGTTTTTATTTGTGATATTGAGCCCCGTGCAGGTCTAAAGAATGTCAAAAGAATAGGCCTGCATCAGTGCTAAGTTTGTCGTAAAAGGCGACTAAATAGTGCTCAGAACCTTAGCCGGGGCTAGGGCGCTCTGCCCACAGAGCAACTTGGTTGTGTGCCCCAGGTGGTGGAATGGGGTACCCCTGGCGTGTTACATGCTGGGGTTGTCAGGTTATAATGCGGAAAACCTGAGCGCAAAGCATAGTGGGGCACCGTATTGGGAAAGATGCCACGTTCCTCGCACGTTAAAGAACCATGCTGTGGTATTCGATAGGAGTAGGAACCTTTGCGCTCCGCTACAAGATGCTAAATTGTCCGACCCTACCCACCTCTACCTATTTTCAGTGGCAATCAAAATTTGTCTACCCCATTATCCTCGTACCCCATTTCATTTTTCATTCCATCATCATTTCATGTTCATTTTATCGTCTATTTCATGTTCATCCCCTAAATATAACTGAAGTATTTGCTCGGGCATTAAACCCAAGCAATCAATCATATTTGTGATATTGAAAAAATAATAATTAATAAGACTGCCGATTGTCTTTCAGAAAAAGAAGAAAATCAAACCAAATAATCTCTTTTGGGATTCTGCACTTGAGATATTTTTTGTTTTGACCACCGCCATCAAACCAAAAAACATCCCAAGCGCCAAATCACAAAAGAGATTTGGCCGTGGACTAAGTCTGAAATTATTAGTTGTTTAGTCTTTGCATATTTGGTTTTCATTGTATTCTGAGTTTGGTGTCACTATAATGACTAATTTCATTTCAAACGTTTTAAATAAAAATAAATCCGCACCTACCGACCATACAAAATTTTTCCTCCTTGGAGATATGACTGGCATCAATTGACTGGCATGCACCAATAAGTTGGCTTACCTATCTGTCTTACATGCACTTGAAAGTGTTGATTTTATCCCGAAAAGAATTTTGCTGCGTCAAAGATTCAGCAAATGCTGTATGCTCTTCAATATAAGCGTGCAAATCACAAAGTGGATCACTAGGTCACGGATCGACACTAAATCACCTGATAATGCTTATATTGTAGAGCATACAGCATACAGCATTTGCTGAATCTTTGACCCAGCAAAATCCTTTTCGGGATAAAATCAACACTTTCAAGTCAAACTCCTAGGTGTTGATATAGATTTTATGTTAAACTTTGATAGTCATATTAAAACTATTTGCACAAAAGCTGTACAACAGCTGAATATTTTAAAAACAGTGGGTAGAAATCTTTGTAAACTAAGTAGACTTACTATTTTTCATACATTTATATTGTCAAATTTTATTTTTTTGTCCTCTTTCTTGGCACTTTTGTTCAATGGCCAATACAAAGAAAATAGAAAAAGATACAAGAAAGAGCATTACGGTATGTGTATTATGATTATAACTCTTCTTATGAGGATCTTTTAATAAAGGCAAAAATGCCTTCACTACATATAAGACGTGTTAGAACCATGGCTTTAGAAACTTTTAAAATTTTACATGATCAAGCACCACCTGTATCATCCGATTTAATCTGTAAACAAATTCATACTAATAATTTAAGATGCAGTAACTTATTACAGATCCCTCATGTAAAAACAACAAGGTATGGGAAACAATCATTTAGGTACACTGCTCCAGTCTCTGGAACTCTCTTCCTGATGAGTTCAGACAGTGCTCAGTTAATCAATGTAAATCTATGATTTTGAAAGGAAATTGGGAGGGAAAAAACTGCTCCTGTGTTGCCTGTAAAACATGATTTGTGTTACCATGACTGAAGCAGGCACCTAAACCAAATTGCTTCTCTGTGTGGTTCTGTTTATTTTTATTGATGTTTTGCTTGCTTATCTTGCTTAATTTTACGCTACTAGTTTTATTAAACAACTTATTGCTTGCTTTTCATGTAATTTGTTTATAAGTGCTTGTAAATGTCTTAACTTGTCTTCGCCGTATTTTATTTATGTCTCGTTTTATGTATTGTCTTACATGTATGAATGCACTCACTGCTTTATCATTCACTTTATGTCGGCTATAAAAGCTCTTTAAGAGCTTATGTTATTTTGTGTAACAAAACCTGCCGACTTTAGATAAAGCTTATTTGATTTGTAACTCACATTCACGGGTATGACTATGCCCGGGGACTGTGTAAACCTTTCGGTGCTTTACACCGTCTGTGAGAGACCCCAAAATGATAGCCAAGGGCGTTCAGAAACCCCTCAGTCCGTCATGAAATACAAATACTACATATGAGTGGAAACCGGGTCTAACAGTATTGAGTATATATGTTACCACGAAAACAAAAATAAACCCAACTATAGGAATGATCAGCTGATGGCTCTCATATCGTGCACATGATTGGTTAAAACTGTGTTGCGAAAGATTTTTGGGGGGATTTTAGTGGTTTATATCTACAGAGACAAACGAATTTTCGACTCAAAGCAACAATGTAGAAGCTAGAAGAGACGATGTACTAGCTTTATAATGCACGAAATGAAGGGTATAACGGATATACGGAAAGTGCTATCGTTTTCCACTTTATTGTTATAGTATATTTAAATAGTAATTTTGGCGATATAGTGGGTTTTGCTTATGGTATCATGTTTTGTTTCGAATTTAAAATTGTGAGTACTTTTCAGTTATGTACAGATACATGTAATCAGTTTAGATTAGGATTTTTAGAGTGCCCTATGTGTTATTCTAAGTTCACAGGTGATTGGTTATGTGATGCCTATAAGGTTTATTTAGAATGTTCTCTTCAGAATGAATTGTTAGTGGTTGAAGGCATGACAAAGGGATTACTTTCTTACAGGTAAAAGAGTGTTTCTAGTTATGGCTTCTATAGGGAAGTATTTGTCAGGGTTAAAACGACTGTCCGTACCATAGTCTGTCGTATTTCAAACGATACAGTCAATATATAACTGATAATGACTGACCAACATACTGATTTTGACTGGAACAGCCTTGTGTATCGACTGTCAAGTTAAAATTAGACTGAGCAAGTCACTTTTCGACTGGCTCAACTCAATTTGCCGTTTAATCAGACATGTTTTGTACGATTAAACCTTTTTGGCGTTTAATCAGACATTTTTGGACTGAGTAAACTCATTTCGTGTTTAATCAGACATTTTTGAACTGAGTAAACTCATTTTGCGATTATTTTAACATTTTGGTTTATTCGAATATATACAATTTGAATTTTAAGTGATGCATACAGAAGGATGTCTCCTTCTTTCGTCAGACAAGTGTGTTGTTTTTGTTTAAAATCGGAGGCAACAAAGGACATTTCTTAAGTTTAATTCCCCTTTTTTTAAATTTAATAAGGGACAATATAAAGTGCCTGACATAATCTAATTAGTTCTGTTCTGATGAAGATGTTATGTTTGAACGTGAATACGGGGAGATACCCGAACCCGGGAAAGTTACACTGAACTCGTTTTAGGGTTTATAAAAGGGGAGGGGCGATGTTTTTCCTCTATTTGCTTGGCTTTTTATTCTTTTAAATTCATAAAAAAATAAGTACATAAGTAAGTGGGAAATAAGTTTGGTTTTAATAATATTTTTATTATATGATAATGATATTATGATTGTATGTGTGCCAATAAATAAATAATTTGAATATGGTATGGGATTGAATATGTACAACTTCAGGAGTCAAAAACGTTTGATTATTATAATGGCACTAATAATTTCTTTATATTTAATAGTTATACAAAGATACTTTAATTTGATTGTTTATTTCCTATCTGGGCTAGATAGTTCATTTTCAATAAACAAACTATAACTCGTATTCTTACTTAGTCAATAAATGTTTAATCTTTGTATAACAGTGCAAAATATCTGATTTAACACGAAATGATTTTATTTAGTCAAAAAATGTTTGATTAAACGCGAAATTGAGTTTAGTCAGTCAAAAAAAATGTCTGATTAAACGCAAATTGAGTTTAGTCAGTCCAAAAATGTCAGATTGAACGCAAAATAAGTTTAGTCAGTCCAAAAATGTCTGATTAAACGGCAAATTGAGTTGAGTCAGTCGAAAAGTGACTTACTCAGTCTAATTTTAACTTAGACAGTTGAAACACAAGACTGTTCCAACTTTATCAATCAAAATCAGTCTTTTGGTCAGTCATTATCAGTTATATATTGACTGTATTACTTAAAATCCGACTGACTATGGTACAGACAGTCGTTTTTTTGTACAGTAGTGACGGATTGAAGTTTATAGAGGTGCTGGTATAGGTGACATTAAATTTAAGATAGATAAGAATTCTCAATAATGTAACCTAGTGGTTGTAGCACCATTTAGGGATAAATAAAACTCAAGGCGTTGATTCAAGATGTGTATTGTATTTCCAACCAATCATATCAACAGTAACAATGTATACATATATACTAGTAACCCTGCAAGTGAAATACATATAATCAGTACCCAGAAAGATAACTCTAGCACTCAAATTGGCAAATCTGCCAAAATTACATGTATGTCTCATAGTCAATAGAAAATAGTGCTAGTTCTCTACTTTTTCAATATTATCAAATATAAACTGCATAAAGTATTTGGTTAGCAAAAATAAGCACATCTGTTAGATAATAATGCACATCTTTTGAAAATACCAGTTATGAATAAAACATATACATTGACAAGACAAATACGCTGTTAAAATGCACATATAAGCAAATCATGCTGAAGACACTACACTTAGCACAAAAATACATATAAATAACAACATGCATATGGTACAAAGGTCTTCTCGTCAGCAAAAGTAGTTACAAATGTGGGATCTACATCATAAGCTAATCAATAAGTACAAGCTGTAACAAAAATAACTATCATAAGGACTGTGTCTATTTAGAGTACTCTCTGATCATTTCATTATTCAACATAAAACTATATATATTTACCTATTAGAACATATAGTCAAAAGTTAACGGGTTTATAATGAAAAATATGATTTATCTTTTATTTGAATCTTTTGATCTCTAAATATAGCCTTTTTATGATTTTAAGTATTTTAAACAATATTGAACTGTTTTTATCAATAAAATTAATGATTTGTATACTCTTATGTGTTTTATTATTTTATACAGCACTTTCACACAGAAATCACACACTCTGGCCATTTATACAAATCTTACATACAACACTCATAAAACTGTGGAATATGGAACTATAGACAAGAACATAAGTAAAGGATAACTAACCTTAAATACAGAAAAGTTGTCCACTAGAAATAAATGCAGAAAAACAAAGTAAATTAATAAAGTTGACTAAAAATTAATATGTCTGCCAATCAATCACAAATCTGGCTGTCAAGAGAAAGAAACAATAGAATTTCCCTCCAAATGTGACACATGACCAAAATGAACCAATAAAAAGTCAAACAATCAGAGTTTTCCCAAAATAGAATGATAAAACCTAAGAGTATAGGAATAGAGAGCACCTGCTATAAAGATGCACTCAACCATGAAATCAACATATAGTAAACTTGTAGTGGAATCACTGAGGCATGGAATGATCTATGACCATTCATGACAATGAATGCAATACACATTATAATACATGTATAGCAAGAATGAACACAATTTATATAATTAAGTAAATTTATTTATTTATCAGAAATACAAAGATAAAAATAATAACTGTAATATACAAAATATCCACTCCACCACAATAACTTTTCTCATGTTATTTTACATATTGGTACTAATGATGTAATGTCTAATATTAATGATTATGGTGCAGTATTAAGTTTATTTAAGAGTTTAATTTTTAGTATTAAACAAAAGAATAGGAGTATTATAATAGCTGTGTTTAGTATTTTACCTAGTCTTGTGGATCATGAGTTATCAGATTCTGTAATAAAACTCATCAATAAAGAGTAGAGTATGTAAGGAAGATAATGTTTTGTTTGTTAAATCCTGTAAGAGATTTTTCTGGCCAAAAGGCGTTGTAAAAGGGGTGTTATTTGCGGTGAGTGATGGTGGTCTGCATTTAAATTTTGCAGGGTTGGTGCAATTAAAAATGTCTTTCATTCATGTGGTATCTCACTGGTATTGTATTATTCATATATGTTTTTATGTTCATTATCTATTGTCTGATATTGTTTAGTTATAACTTTATATATTTTTTTCTTCAGGCTCACAAAGCAGTAACTTATGCATTGAGTCTTGTTCTTTGTTGTGTATGTCTGTTGTCTGGTTTTTTTCCCTGGATTACATTATTTTGATTACCGCTATAACCTTGGTTCCCTTGATTACTCTTTGATTACCGCTATAACCTTGGTTCTCTTGATTACTCTTTGATTACCGCTATAACCTTGGTTCCCTTGATTACTCTGCACAGCTTCTGAGTAATAGCTCATACTTTGAGCTGGTCTAAGGTAGGACTGTCAGGAAATTCTTAAGATAGTTCCGAATCCGTAGTTCATTGGGGTATTTCACCCAGTGTTCCTGATGCAGATTTTATTCGAGTATTATATTGGGCTTTTTTGGCGGTTTATTGAATCTTTGGACCCGCATTTAGCATATTAGTGATATTCATTTTAGTAATAGTTAATGTAATATTAAAATTATTAATTTTAGCTCAGTTTAACTTGTTGTTAAGTTCTGGCAAACAATAAATATTTAAATTTCATGGAATTATCTATGTGCCATAATTTTTTATTACATATAAAATAGTAATTTTTGCGATATATTTCGTTTGTTTTGCTTATGATATTATGTTTTGTTTCGTTTCGAAGTTCGTTAATTTAATATTGTGAGTACTTTTTAGTTGTGTATAGGTACATGTAATCAGTATAGATTTGGATTTGTTTCCCCTACGCACCCACCCTCCCTGTTGTCATGATTGAATGAATTGTTTATGCTCTTTTGAAATGTGAATTATGTTATGTCTTAATGTATATATGATAGTTTGGCCACTTATTGATTTTTTGGGCCCTGCATTTAGCATATTAGTGATATTCATTTCAGTAATATTGTAATTATTAATTATTTAGCTCAATTTAACTTGTTGCTTATTTCTGGCAAACAATAAATATTTACATTTCATTGAATTATGTATGAGCCATAATTTGTAGGACATCATACTTGCCGCCAATTTAATTCATCTTTTTTTAAGATTTATCAGACTTGGTTGTTTTCCTACATTGCACACTATAGTGACACTTTGCTGTAGAGGGTGGCTACGTGTATCAATCTTGTTACCATAGTATTTAAGACAGCTTACCTTTCAAATATCGTAACGACATATTCTCTGGTCATCTTAAAGTCATGATCGGGTTTTTTTCAAGTCCGAATCATTTTGGTTTTTTTTCTTTTGTGTTTTGTTTTGTTTTGTTTTGTTTTTTGTTTTTGTTTTTGTTTCTTTTTATGTTGTTGACCTATAAAAATATGCATTTTAGGTTAGGGAAGACAAGCTGAGTACATATTCATGACAAACAGCTAAATTATTAGTACATGGTATGGAATGGTCGTGGAATCCATTGATAATGTGCGCCATTGCTTGTAAGTTTACTTTAACACTTCTTAAATGATGCTAAAACGCAACATTATTTGAGCATGCTTATTTATATCAAAATTACACTTTTTCAAGAACAGTCTGGTCTTTTTATGAAATTGGTTAACCATAAAAACACGCCATGAGTCATTTTTAAAAAAAAATTTTTTTATGAATTACCGACGTTGATATAGAACATACATAATAAATGTACCGATATTCATAATTATTTTATCAAAAAACTAATGGCATTTTAGATTGCCTTATAAATTTCTTTTGCAATGGTCCGGAAGCTATGTTAAAATTGCAAATTTAACTTTTCAGGTGCTGTTGGTTTAGAGACGTTACCAAAACTGTCGTTACACGAAATGGTTGGGAGACTCGAAGAGATGAACAAACCAGTTCGAAATGATGAAAGGCAAAACAAATACTGCTATTTCATCACTCGGTTTTTGTCCCACTTTGGAAAAGAGAGGTGTGTAGTCGTCGGAAGTACACAAGAGCGATTACGTCTAAGATTCCGACAGGATGAAGGTGATTATGACTATTTGATTATATCTAGTAAAGTGATTCCTGCTGATGCCTTGGAATATAGGGACGACCTGCCTTGTTTTGTCCGCATTTACGGAAAAGAACTGTTGAAAATATTTCCAGGAGTCGAACTTATCGATGATATTTTTCTACCAAGTACTTTGCTGAGCATGTTGAGAACAGAAGCTTTTGGTCACATACGTGATTTCCACTCAGTACTAACTAAATTAAGCTCAAGACGTGGACATGACAGTCTTCATGTAGCAATAGATCATTCCATTAAGCCCGGGAAAACTCTAGTGTCTTACCGTGATATCGACTGCCCAGAACTAGACTTAAAGCAACACGAAGACAATACGAAGGTTTTATCAGAGTATGTTAACCTTAAAAAGGTTGAAGCTAGAGATGAAAATATAGACATAGATGGTATGGAAAAGGCTGCAAGGGTCATAACTGATGTTTGGAATCAAGACAAAAAATCAAAAGTGAAAAGTGTCTTTGAACAAAACTATGGACCAGCAATTAAGGGAATCTCAAATAAAGACATTGGTACATCTCCACTGGAAAAGAGGTCTTGTCAGCCAGGGTTGTGTGTAATTGAAGAGAATAAAGCAATGTACACAGAAGAAATGAATAAAGAATATGAAAGAATCATACTGAAATATCGCTCTAAGACAAGTAAAGACTTCATACCTGCCTTTCCACTTAGTGGGAAACCTAAATTCCTTAACGAATGGAAACAAAGACCACGCAATTGGCCCCAACAGTATGTTGTGGAGGAGATTTTCAACAGCGAGTTTTACCTGGTGGCAAAACCGGCTCTTACTGACCCCTCAATCCATATAGATTTTTGTTTAGGATTTAACAATGGAGAAATTGCATTAGCAAAATCGATGACGTCACTTCAAAGAAAAGTTCTTCTTGTCATCAAAGCCGTCAAAAATAGCTTTCTAAGTGAGTTTTCTGAGATTCTTACAACATTCCACTGGAAGACAGCTATTTACTGGGTGTCAGAAAAGGCCGAAGCAGGCTCTTTATATTCAGATACACAGGACAAGCTTCTTGATATATTTGGCTCCGTACTTGCTTTTATGACAGAGAGTCTAAAACAACTCAAGCTCATGCATTATTTTATTCCTAGTAATCTATTTGCTGGACTTGATCGCGATGTTGTTGATTCCATTATTTTGAAAATTGAAATCATTCGAGAGGATCCTGTCGGTGCTCTTAACAAGTTCTTCGCGGATCAAACAAGAAATGAAATGAAAACAGAGATCATACCTTATGCAAAAGTACAAGAATTCCGAAATGCATACAATGATCCACGAGAAGTTAATACAATAGATACAATATTTTCGATTCTGAGAAGTTTTTCCAATGAAGATTCCACAATTATTATGACAGCTTTACGTGATGTTCTAATGGACGGCGGACTGTCGTATTTGATCGAGGATATGGCACGAGGACGGGACAAAAATGATATTAGTTCATATGTTCAAAAATTTGTCATGTCCAA
This sequence comes from Perna viridis, assembly GCA_037379345.1. Lineage (NCBI taxonomy): Eukaryota > Metazoa > Mollusca > Bivalvia > Mytilida > Mytilidae > Perna > Perna viridis. The sequence goes on from CM074511.1 coordinate 11,865,317, forward strand.
CCGTATCAGTCAGGAGTCATTAATTGATAGATACGTCATTTACCTGACCGAAAAAGTTGATCATGGGGGTCATATTACTTCGAAAGAAATAGCAAGAGATTTGGCTATTCTAACCGCTCAAGAAGTTTTAGGTAAACTCTAACATCGTCGCTAAACATTGTTAAGTTTCAGAAAGTGAAATACTTATAGAAGTATTTAAAACTCGGAGCCCAAGTGAAAAGACTTTATATGCAAATGTTCTTGTTTGTTTGTTTGTTTATTTGTTGGGGTTTAACGTCCGAGCAGCAATATTTCAGTTATATTCAGACGATGAACATGAAATTGATGATAAAATGAACTTGAAATGATGATGAAATGAAAAAGGGATGGGACACAAGGACAATGGGGGGTCGACAAATTTTGATTGCCACTGGAAATAGGGAGAGGTGTGTAGGGTCGGGCAATTTAGCCTCCTGTGGCGGAGCCCTATGATTCCTACTCTGGGAGAATACCACAGTAGGGTTCTTTAACGTGCGAGGAACGTGGCATCTTTCCCAACACGGTGCACCACTATGGTTTGCGGTCTGGTTTTCCGTATAATAACCTGACAACCCCAGCATGTAACACGCCAGGGGTACCCCATTTCACCACCTGGGGCACACATTCCAGTTGCTCTGTGGGCAGAGCGCCCTAGCCCCCGGGCTAGGGTTCTGAACACTATTTAGTCGCCTTTTACGACAAGCCTAGCGCTGCTGCAGGCCGACTCTTTTAACACCCGGACCTATACGGGTTGCAAATGTTCTTGTAAACACTAGATAAATGGCAAGTAACTGTTGTAAAACACACTTGAAATGAGTAATGAGATATAACGTAACGTATTGTAGTGAAAAATATAGTAAGGGGTGTTTCTTGTTTCAACCAAATCGTAATAAGAATCTTGCCTTTTTAGTGCAACTGAAAGAGTATGGAACAACTATGTTTTCTTTTTTAACCCTGTGTTTTTATGTTACATATTCTAATGTCACTTCCATAGGCTACAATGCTAATTTCACTAAGTTATGGAGCTTCTACCTTAAGTTTAAGCTGAAGAATATACATCACCTAAAAGCTGCATGCGTACACTAATAGCCCGCCCTGAGAATATTATATGGGGTTTACTACCTTGCAGGGCGACATCGGCTCCCAGAAAACTATGAGCTAAAAAAAAGAATGGGAATTCCCCAACATTTCACAAAAGGGATCTTCATGCAGAACTCAAAAAAAAAGTATTTAATACCGTAAGTTACAGTGATCATTTTATGTAGAAATAAAGAAAATATAATTCCCTGCCAAACAGAAGTTCACTTGTGCAGATTTGATGTTCACTTTTTTTTCACAGCAACATAACACAAGTGGACTAAAACTTGTGTAGGGCTATTTTTGCGTGCGTTCTAAAAGCTCATTTGTTGGATTAGTAGTATTTAACCTTTTTAATCTTCCGGAATTCAATGTATAGACATAAAAATGCCCTATGGAAAAAGGTAATATTTATTTAGTTTTATAATTTGAACTTGTATAATTATGTATAATGTAAGACTTGGACACAATTCTATTATAATCATCCCTTATCTCATTAATTGCATTTACATATTGACTGTTAATTTTACTTTGTTTTAAATAATTTTACGTTCGTACCGACAAGAGGTTCATCAGTGGTGTATTACTACATGTGAAGAAATACAAGTGAGCACACCAATAGATAGACTGAATTGGCATTTACTACACTTAATAGTGTGTGTTTTATGTTGTATGGATTATATCATGTTTAGAAAGAGTAGTCAGTAGTGATTGTATTATTGATTACATGCATTGAAAACAGGTGTGCACTCTGGTATGGATTTCACTTGCGCAGTCACGTGATTAAACCTGTTATACTGGCTTATGTATAAACTAAGGTTTTAATGATCAAAGTTCTTCACACTCAGCACGTTGACGTACTCCCAAATAGTTAGAGTGGGGAAACGTGCTCGGGTCCACTTAAGGTATGGGAGTAGGCCAGAGCACCAACAGAGCAGCTCAGCCGCTAGTAGGACATACTCTGAGTTCTTTGGTCAGGTATCCCGGAGGCTTGGCTTCGCTACCTCCAACTACTAACTGATAACTACTAACACAATCCCCGTAAGGGTCGGTCGTGCGAGATCCGCATAGATAGTCAAGACCGTATAAACCACCAATCGGAATCGATCAAAGTTGCGTTGACATGTAGCTCCTAACATTTTATGTGGGCTGCTTCATAGGAAGATGTCAGAACGGATGAACACCTACTTGTTAGAATATTTTTATTCTTTTTAAATGAACAAATAGTGTTTTTTGTGTGAAAAATAATAAATATGAAAAGCTTACAAAATGATAACACCACCGTTTACAACTCCTTTACAGAAAATTGTAAAAAAAATTGAATAAACTTTAATATTAATATATCAAACATGTATTTAAATAACTAGAATTCCAAATTTCAAAAAACAATAACATATGTAATTGCATGTAAATAAAACGATATATATATTTAAAAAATATAAACAAAACACCAAAAATAAATGAATAATAAATAGCAATTTAACTCGGCGGGTGTTTTTAGAAAAGCAGAGGACGCTTACCCTTGCACCTAGTCCATGCTCCCGCTATAACCTTGGTTCCCTTAATTACTCTTTAAAATACTGATCGATCTTGTAAATTAAATGACTAGAATAATGGACAACAAAAAAAACAGAAAATCTACCAAAAAGTAGTAGAAGTTCACAACATTTTAATTAAAGGTTTGAAATAAAAAAAAACAAAAAATAAAAAATGAGAAGCCACAAATACAAAAGTATTGTACATCAATTTAGGCATGGTTTTGAAATAGTGATAATGTTTTTTCCTATGATTATTCAAAGAAACAGTTGAACATTTAAATGAATGAATTTATTTTTCCCTAACAATTATGACAATTAAAACAATTTTTCAAAAAAATTCTTATAATATTCAAATCAAAACAAATTGAGTATTGAATTTTTTAAAAGCTATTTTTATGTATATAAAGATATATGTTATCAATGTAATGAATTTTAGAAACATTTAAAAAAAAAATATGCGTGATTTAAATTTATCAAAACATGAACCACAACTCGAACTGTTTATGCATCAAAAATCATTCCAGACTGGTGCACCGAATTCTCAATAAGGCCTAAACTGTCCATGGAAAAGACTTCTAGTGAATTTAAGTATTCAAGAAGTTTCTTATTTTTTCTTGTTTTTTAGCCTTTCTCCTATTTTCTTTCGTTTTTCTTGCTTTTGTGTCACCTCCTCTTGAAGACATATGCGGAAAACACAGCTTTAAGGATTTTTTCAATGCTTTTTTATTTTTGAAACAGCTGAATCCAATTGTGAGATGATATTGATCAGGTTATGTAGTAGTCCACTTTCATAACTTATTTGTTCCGTTGCCCATTTGCGGGGTATCAGACCGGATTTTTCAAATAAATCATTATATCTCCTTTCCAATTGTTCGAATTCCTCTTTTAAAGCATTATTAGTTCGCGACCTATTAAGCGTAAACTGCCCCAAACCAGGTTATATTGTATAACCTGTACAAATATTGGAAACATTCCTTAAATAATTTGTGATTGTTCTACTGTATATGTTCCTTATTCTGTTTTGAATAAACCAATACATACATTGAAATTTCATTTTAAAAAAAATGCAGGGGGGGGGGGTTGGCTTATTTTTTGGTACTTGAGGGAGGGGGGTTGAGAACTTTTCTGTGTTTGGTAAAGGTGGGGGGGGTCAGTTATTTTTTTCCGGGATCATTTTTCAAGTTGCCAGCCTACCTCTGGAGATAAATAATGACCGGTTCCTAATAATAGTGTTGGTTACCTTGTGCTGTCAAGCACTTTACCAGACTCATCGAAAAAGTACTTTATCACACTTCGTGGTTAACTGGTTTACCATAATACATTAAAGACCGATAGTAAAAATCATTTCATCCATTTCACCATTAAATATGGTTAAATACTTTACCATAATTTAAGGTCATATATATGTATATTTTGTCCACTGATAATAAAAAAAAATAGGTAGAGTTTACCAATATAAACTAAGCACCTTAATTACAGATAACTACTCAATGTATATCACTACATGAATGATAATATGTCATAATTTACCATGATAAAACTTCTATCACTCTTAATTAAAGCATTTAAATTTGTACATGTGTTTCATGTTCCCGTGCAGGTCCGGGTGTTAAAAGAATAGGCCTGCAGCAGCGCTACGCTTGTCGTAAAAGGCGACTAAATAGTGCTCAGAACCCTAGCCGGGGGCTAGGACGCTCTGCCCACAGAGCAACTGGGATGTATGCCCCAGGTGGTGGAATGGGGTTCCCCTGGCGTGTTACATGCTGGGGTTGTCAGGCTATAATACAGAAAACCAGACCGCAAACCATAGTGGTGCACCGTGTTGGGAAAGATGCCACGTTCCTCGCACGTTAAAGAACCCTACTGTGGTATTCACCCGGAGTAGGAACCATAGGGCTCCGCCACAGGAGGCTAAATTCCCCGACCCTACCCACCTCTACCTGTTTCCAATGGCAATCAAAATTTGTCGACCCCATTGTCCTTGTGTCCCATCCTTTTTTCATTTCATCATCATTACATGTTCATTTTATCATCAATTTCATGTTCATCGTCTGAATATAGCTGCAATATTGCTGCTCGGATATTAAACCCCAACAAACAAACAAACAAACCTTATTTCATGGAAATATGATTAGGATACCCGTTTCTAGTAACACTGGAACTATATTCTAACCACAAAACCTAGTTTTCGTTACATTGGTGGCAGCGGTGGGATCGAACAGGGGTCGATGAAAAACATTCCAAAATCAAATTTATCGACACTTGAACAAATGATAAAATCCCTTACTGAAAAGATGGTTTCGTCAAAAAGTGACCTTAGTTATGATAAGGAAGGTGATTTGTCTTACCCAAAACAAGTTGATGAAACAAAAGGAAATAATGAAAAGAAAAGTGCTGGCCAAAGGCAGGGCAAACGAACATAGCAAAACAGAAAGCGAGTTAATTTCTCTGCTAATAACCAGGAAAACTCTTAGATGCCAGATCTGGGAGTCAGGTTTGGCATCCGAACATTTGGATATACCCGATAAAATCTTTTGAAGAAAAATTTGGTCATCTAATGAAAGTCTTTTTTGTAAAATCAGATGTTTTTGATAATGCAATTTCATTATTGATATATGCTGGATCCACAATATCAATTTTGAGAAGTAATCTTTTGGGAAAAAAACTTCCTTCAAATATTGTTCATCAAATACAGAAAGTAAATTTATCACTAGTCACAGCTACAGGGGATACAATTCCATTTGTATGACAGCTAGAATTGGTGATGAAACTAGGGGAAATTAATGTAAAACATCTCTTTTGGTTTGCAGGCATTAAAAACAAAGGTATTCTTGGCTTTGTTTTTTTTTAATAATTTAAAATGTAATTCAATGGTACAAAATAAGATACTCTTAATGGGGAATGAACATTTACAGTTAGACAAAGAAAATGTTGAAATTCAATGCTGCAGATAAGTTGTTGCAGAGGCAAAAGTTATTTCTTCAAAGTGCGAGGCGATTATAAAGGCTACTCCCAAAGAAAAAAGTGGAAATTGGGGAACAGTTTTGATAAAACCAAATAGAACAAATGACAAATGGTGACAGAGAAACTTTTTCTTTAAGAGTTTTAAACATGACAGATGAACCTATAAAAGATAATAGGAAAATGTTAGCAGCTGGATGTCAAAATGTGGAAGTATGAGACGCCAAAATAGACGAACAATATGAAACCAAACAAATAAAACAGAACAAGAGTTGAGTGAAAAACCAAAAGCAAATCTTAACGAACAAAAAAAGATGGAATTGATGACACATTTAGAAGAGTATGAAAGTATTTTCTCTAAATCATCTACAGATATAGGACGAACATATTTTGTAAAACAGAATAGACACGGGTACTGAAAAACCAGTGCGACAAAATCCCCGAAGAATACCTTTTGCTCTGAAAACTTAAGTTTACAAAGAAATTCAAGACATGCTTGACATTAAGGTGATTGAACCTACCCACAGTGCATGGTCGACTCCTCCTGTTTTGGTAAGAAAAAAAAAGATTGAAGTATAAGATTCTGTATAGACTACAGAAAATAAAATGAAATTTCGGTTAAAGATTGTCATCCACTCCCTAGAATAGATGAAACCTTTCTGGCGCAAAACGGCTCGGCACTATAGACTTTATAGCTAATCTGATCCGGAAGAAAGAATATCGTTTAGCTAGATCCTTTGATATCAGTTTCCGCTATATAGATGACATATTATCTTTTAACAATCCTAATTTCGTGAATTTGATAGATCGCATCTACCCAAAAGAACTTGAGATAAAGGATATTACAGACACTTTGAGGTCAGCCTCATATCTTGACCTTCACTTAGAAATCGATGGTAAAGGAAAACTATTGACCAAACTTTACGACAAACGTGATGACTTCTAATTCAGAATTGTCAACTTTTCTTTCATCTGTGGCAACATTCCTTCAACACCTGCGTATGGAGTGTTCATATCATAACTCATACGTTATGCCAGAGCTTGCCGAAACTACGCAGACTTTATGTATCGAGCTAGAATTCTAACAAATAGGCTTCTGGAACAGGGTGATGTTGCTACAAGATTGAAGTTATCACTACAGAAGTTTTATGGTCGTCCATCATGAACTCGTGGATCGCTACGGTGTATCCATCTGCGCCATGAAAACTGATTTATTCAAGGATCACAGTTTTCCTTTCGTCTTTTGTCTACCCCGGACTGGTCCATGCTCCCAGTTTTAAGTGAAGTCCGAGTTGTTCATTTGCTTTTGTTACTTTGTATTTATGATTAGTTATTTTATGTTCTTTGTTGTGTATGTCTGTTTTCCATGTCTGGTCTTTGTCTCTGGATTACATTCTTTTGATTGCCGCTATAACTTTGGTTCCCTTGATTAATCAATATAAAGGGTTACTGGCAACAAGAATTGGATAAACGGGATCACCATAAAACTTACTTTGTAACGGGAAATAGTGGGTTTCGGCAGTTTCAGACATTACCAATAGGTCTCTGTAATTAAGGTTCAAGCGTCACGAGATTTATCGAAAAGTACTATCTGGTCTCACATTTCGTCAATGTTTAGTATACCTAGACTATACTATATAATCGTCTTTGACTCATCATTTGAAGAAGAAGTACGTAATCTGAGATTAGTATTTTCCAGAATAACAGAAGCAAACTTAAAATACAGTCCTGACAAATCTAGCTTTTTTTCAGAAAAGGGTTATTTTTTTAGGCCATTATGTCTCTGAAGAAGGAATATCGGTAGATCCTGACAAAAGTTCAGCTTTAAAAGACTGGACAAGTCCTAAAAATACGAAAGATGTAAGAAAATTTCTTGGCCTGAGTTCCTATAAAAGAAAATTCATCGGGGGTGGGGGGGGGGGGGGTTCTCTGACATAACAAACCCATTGCACCAGTTAACTCAGAAAAATCAAATATTTTCATGGACAGAAGAATGTTCTGAAACATTTGGTTTATTAAAAGAAAAATTAACATCCACTCCTAATTTGAGGTATCCAACACTTGATGGAACATTCATTTTAGATTCAGACGCTACCATTTGCGGTATCGGATCTGTTCTTTTGCAGTTACAAAAGGGTCGAGAAAAGGTTATTGGATACTACAGCTAATGTTTATCCAAACCTGAAAGATCATATTGTGTCACAAGTAGATAATAATTGGCTTTCATTGGACTAGTTAAACACTTTGACTGTTTTTTTTTATCTGAAAAACATTTCATAATAAGAATAGACCATTAATCTTTGACATGGTTTGGAAACTTTAAAAACAGATGGGCAACTTGCTGGGTGGTTTGAGAAATTGTTTGAATAAGATTTCGAGATTAGATACCAAAAAAGGGCAAAGTCTTGTTAATGCTGATGCATTATCAAGACCTCCATTTCAAGAAATATGCAAAAAATGCAAGAAAATTGAAAAAAAAACAAATAATCATTGTGATAGTTACAATGAACACATTCATGTAGTCGGCTTAACTCCGACTACTGACATTGACAAAAACTCCAGAAGCAGAACTAGCCTCTAATCAGTAACCAAAAGATGACACAAGACGAAATGAATAATTCAAATATTTGTCCTTTCATTCGTACAGGAGAAACATTTGAAGAAAGGTCAGTTTTGGCAACTGTGTCACACATGTCACCTGCCATAAAGAACTATTGGGCAAGATGGGAGAACCTTTTTCTTAGAGATGGTGTAATGTGCAGAAAATGGGAAAATTTCAATGGCAAAGAAATTACTTCGCAATTGATACTCACATAGATATACAGGAAAACATAAAACAGCTTCATAAAAATCCAACTGCAGGTCAATTGGGCATTACAACAACATTGTCTCGTTTGCAAAGTAGATACTTTTGGCATGGGCTGCGAGGCGATCTACAACATTTTTGAAGAGTTTGCCACGCTTACGCGAGACGTAAGCGACCCAACACCACCCTAGAGCACCATTACAACGATACATAGTTTGGGCACCTCTTGAAAGGGTGGCTGTTAATGCCTTGCCATCAGAAGGTGGAAATAGATTTATACTAATAGTAGGAGATTATTTCACCAAATGGATGGATGCCAAACCCATACATGATCAAGAAGGTGTAATTGTTGCTGAAGTTCTTAAGTAAAAATTTTTTGGGTGTACCGCATCTGTTACTTCTGACCAGGGAACCAATTTTGAATCCAGGGTGTTCAAAGAAATGTGTCGATTATTTGGAATAGAAAAAAAAACACGCACAACTGCCCTACATCCTGAAGGAGATGTAATGGTGGAGCGTGTTAATAGCACTGCAGAAGCAATGTTATTTATATTTGTTAATAAAAATCAAAGGGATTGGAATCTCTATCTGCCTCTTTTAAGAGGACCCTGTATGGTCTTATAACCCATTTAAAAGACATTAAAACTACAATGTCCTTGGAAAGGTCCGTTTATAGTTTTAACCTTCGTTTCCTTGATTACTCTTTAAAATAGACTCAGTGATGTGACATATATAATCCAAGAAAACAAAAGACAAAACCAAGAGTGGTACATTTTAACCGGTTGAAACCTTATAAAGGTGAAAACAAACCTGATTGGTTTAGAATACAAGATCAATCACAAATCAGTTTATTAAAGAAACATTAGCAATCGATTCAAACATTGATTTACTTAATGGGAGTAACACGTCCTTGACCACAAGAGAAAACGAGCAGACAAACATTTCTTTAGAAGAATCACTTGATATGTCAAAAACAGACAAGATCCAAACACTTGATAATTCATATGCAGAAGATTACGATACACAGATAGAAGTAGATGAAAATGAGCATAAAGAATCACTCATTATTCTCTCGTCCTCAAGACTTGTTTCGAGGCGAGGGAGAGCAGTGAAAATACCTAATCGTTTTAAAGACTTTGTTACATATTAGACCTTGCCCAAAAATGTATATTTGTGTTAATAAATGTACTTTAAATATGAACGTTTTCAGATGATGTATTTTTTTCAGTGTGCGGTCTGTGCATCCACAGAGGAAGGAACTTTCACCGAGTTCAGTTACTATGGAGCAACAGAACGTTACTTTATGAAAAAACAGTCAGTTTTTGGTTGGCAGTCCTCATATTGTAAACTTGTGACGCCTACACAAGATGGGAAACATTCAAGATGCTCAAGATGGTCATGGCCAATTCAGAGCTGGTGTTATAACAGAACAACCAGAGATTGTGGGGCTTTGGCCAAGGAAGATCATGATGATTACAGATTAACTGAAGCAAAAGCAAAATTGATTAAGAAATAATCTTGTGCTAAAACAACAGACAGTGATAAATCGAGGCCAAGCGAATGAAGGAGATCAAGTAGCACCACTAGTAGATGGTTGTCAGGTGATAAAAAAAGATCAGGATTAAGCAGAAACTCAAAATCAGACAATGAAAGTGAAAAACAACGAAATAAAAAAGCGATAACTTCCCAATGAGAACCACTACTAGTCAGAGGTCTGATGCCACCCCATGTAGAAATGAGTGTGTGGTTAAGAGAAAATCAAGGAAAAGATCAAGATCTCCAATAAAGCCAATAAGGAATTACAGATCAGAGTCTTCGGGGAGCTTTAATTCAGAAACGTATATTCCAAGAAAGATATCAAATAGTTATCGACCAGTGATCACGTGTCAGACGTCTTACGAATCTACTTAGCTCTCACAACTGATGAAAATAATAATGTCAAAAGTAATACTCAGTCTGTAACAGTTGAAGATAAACGTAAGTCTCAGAGAACATCTACGCCTCAAGTAGTTAGATACTGTATAGTTTCATTACCAAAGGAAGCTCAGGCTGAGGAATTGCAAAAGGTTGTTGAAAATAGGAACCTTCTCCTCGCTCAAAAGTACTCACAACAAAGGGAAAATTGGGTTATATTGATTGTCGGAGGCTTGAAGTCGTCATTGAAACATTAAAGGAAATTAAAGGATGGTTATTTGACATCTTAATCGACCAAAAGTATTGGTATGCTAGTGAGAAAGAAATATTTATAGACCGTGATCCAACTAATTTTAGACAAGTGTTTAATTACCAGAGAAACCGGGGGTATTGTGATGTAGAAACTCTCCCAAAGGAAAGGAGATACTTAAAGAAACTTAACAGGGAATGTCAGGAACTTATGTTGCATGGTCTCTCTGGGGTCGTTCAAAGAAGGATCAGAACAGTGTCAATGATGTAAACTGTAAAGTTTGACATTTACTTGATTTTGAGGACAAAACATTCTTTGAAATGGGGAGCACTGTAATGAACACTGAAATTAAAATTCTTAATATTTCCATTTATTATACTTAATAGTGTGTGTTTTATGTTTGTATGGATTATATTACGTTAATGAAGAATGGTCAGTAGTGAAAATATCATTGATTACATGCACTGTTGAACTTGGGTGTGCACTCAGGTATGCATTTCACCTGTCCAGTCATGTGATTAAACCTGTTACACTGGCTACTATATAAACTGACGCTTTAATTATCAAAGTTGTTATTCTGTGGGCTGCTTTGCAAGAAGAAGTCAGAACAGATGAACACTAACTTGGTATATAACCATTAATTTTACCAATAATAATATTGGTGGTTACCTTAAACTGTCAAGCACTTTACCAGAGTCATTGGAAAAGTGGTACAGTTATTTTCTTTACCACAATTCAAGGTTAACTAGTTTATCCTAATACATGGTTAAAGACCGATAGTAAAAATCATTGAATCCATTTTACACCAACATATGGTTAAATACTTTACCATAATTTAAGATCATATACATGTATATAGTGTTCACTGATAATAAAAAAATATAATCTAAGCCCCTTAATCACAGATAACAACTCAATCTATATCACTACATAAATAATAATATGTCATAGTTTACTATGATAAATCTTCTATGACTCTTAATTTAAGCATTTAAATTTGTACATGTGTTTCATCGTTATTTCATGGAAAGAGAAGTCGCGTTGGAGAGGTAGGTAGGATCGGGCAATGTCCTCCTGAGGCGGAGTCCAATGGTTCATGCTCCGATCGAAAACCGCCGAAGGGTTCTTTAACTTGCGAGGAACGTGGCATCTTTCCCAACATGTCGCACCACTATGGTTTGCGGTCAGGTACTCCGTATTGTGGAGCATGCCAGGGGTACCCCATTCCACCACCTGGGGAACACATCCCAGTTGCTCTGTCTGTAGAGCACCCTAGTCCGTGGTCAGGGTTCCGAGCACTATTTAGTCGCCTTTTACGGCAGGCTTAGCCCTGCTGCGGGTCTATTCTTTTGACACCTTGACCCGCATAGGGCCCATTATATGCAGATCTCCGTCTCAATTTATACAATGGAACAAATAAAATCGATTCAAATTTTGACCTTTTATCTGATGATGATAAGTTAATTTATCTTTTTAATGCAGATGAATGTTTTAATAATGTTGCCCAAACCTGCGTCAAAATTTTTAGTAGAAGAAATACCTTTTTATATTCTTAAACTGTGATTGTGATTTTATGTTGTAAATTAATACTTATGTATAGTCTCTCTAATTATAGAATGATATTTTCATTTTATGTGTATTGTATATGTCATGTTTTGCAAGTGGTAAGACTTAAATGTAATACTGAATCTAAATCTTTAACATAATTATTACTGATTCTAGCCTGTCACAACCTGCCACAGACATTAAAATTACTCAATTCATTTGGCATGTGTTTGATCTGTGTAAATCCTTTAATTGTCTGTATTATTTATATGTCTGGTCGATTTGTGTTATATTCAGTTTTAGAGTTTTTAGTTTATGTTTGGGTCAATTTAGTTCGGAACCTCCGGACTTCGGAAAATAAACTCTTGTCCGTCTTGTTACTTTTCCAAAAACGACCACATCCACCGGTCACAATATCTTACGACTTCGCACGTTGATAACCTCTTCATGGCCAGTGCGTGATCAGTTTGTGTTGGTCATTGTAATGGTCCGAGAGTCATTCAATAAATTTTCATTTGTTGTATAAATTGTTAATCTAGACTAACATTTTATACATTTTCATTTGTCCTGAGTTGAGTTTTGTCGGATCTTTATTCCTGAAAAAAAATGATACATCCCAAAACAAAGACAGTAATTTGTTCCAGCAAAAGGGGTTGCAACTCAAGAATCCAATAGATCCGCCACTGAGCTATTACAATATATTAGATTTAAATGCGAATAGATTTACAAAAGAAAACGGTTGAAGTACTTTTTCTCTCATATCGACATATTACATGGTCTATCTTTGTAAATTACACTAATACTATGCCTCTCGTCTATATTGGAATATTATTATATCTGAAGAAAATTAGATTGTAGTCTATATCTGATTTACGACACTTTAATGTACCAGACTTCATTAAAGTAATAATAATGTCTAAATAATTTTCTGTCGTCCAAAATGTATTTTCCATATATTCAACAATTAACCGTAATCAAAAAGCAATGTGTGTTGCACTGAAAAAAAAAATCAACCTGTTCAATTGACCAAGTCAGGTATATATCTTTAAAGAATAGTTTTGTCATCCCAAACTCGTTTCAAACCTGTTACGCAGGTTATTTAGTGTGCACCAACAGATTTAGGTTCTTTCTTCATTGACCGAAAAAGATATTACAGTAATTTCTTAGATATCTCTATCTTATTGGTTATAATCAGTTATAAATTAATTTGAGATAAATACTGTAATCTGATTGGTTAAAATACTTTTGTTATATCTCAGTGGATAAAAAAAAAATATTGACACGCCCCTATTCAGTTAAATTCAGAGCTACTTTTCTCATGTTTAAAGATAAAAATATGTTTTAAAATTAATTTATAAGAATTGGCAATAATAAAAATTTTGTCTATTGAAAAATAATAAATTTTCCATGTGCATATTTTGTTTATTGAACTTCGCGCAATAAACAATATGCACATGGAAACTTATGTTATATTTCAATAGACAAAATTTTTATTTCTTAAATAAATTTTATCTTCCGATATACAATGAGACGCTCTCGTGAACACGGCTCATGTTAGATACAGCGATGTTAACCAAAATATGAGTTTGAGTTTGCTACATGAATGAGCATTTTGCTTGTTCTATAGGGTTAGGTGTTATATTTTTACTTTTTGTGGAATCTTTTTAATTTTTTTTTTCTTGATTTCATGATGTACATAATTGAATTACCACATTTAAGACATTTTCAGCATTTTTTTTTAAATTCTGGCTGTAGGAAAATCGCCAAAAATCATTATAAGAACCTCCAAGTATCAATTGTGATACTACTCAGCAGAAATACTAAATAAGTTATTTTATGCGCCGAAGCATATTTGAAAATGAAAAAAATATGTCTCTTTAAGTGATTTTTCGGTGGGATAGGGGTACATATCTTGCGTTAACTCAATAATCGTATGTGTTATCACAAGTGTATATATACCGTTAGACAACTGAGACATTGTACTGTATGATGAAGCCTTTGTATATTGATTTACATCGTTCAGTAAAGTGAAGAAGTTTTCAGAATAAAAGATAGAAAATTTTGGATTGTTTGCCTAAACGAGGTATAAAAACTGGTAAAAGAATACAAAATGCTTCTTTTAATTTTGGCAACAAACAAGTTGACTCTAAAATGGGAGGTATAAGGGTATCTAAAACAACAAATTGGAATTAATAATGACCGTGAGGTACACCGAGGGGAAAGGTATCTCATCGCACGTATTGTCTGACATGTCTCTACAAGCTGGTATTCGGTGTGTTTAGAAAATGTAGATAGACGGTGCTCTTCGCCAGTTTTAATAATCGGGTTTCTATTCCTACTCTTATTTAATATATATATCAAATAAATATACTTCCCTGCACGAAGTCCAGAGCCCTAGACCACTCAGCCAGCTAGGCTATACAAAAATATAGCTTTCTTTTTTTTTTGGAGTTTTGTCGGTTCTTTATTCCTGAAAAAAAAAATGAAAGTGGTCTAGGGCGCTGGACTTCGTGCAGGCGGTGTTGCAGCGGTACGAGTTCGAGTCCCGCGGAGGGAACGACCAAAAATTGCATCGCAAATTTGACAGTTTACATACGTTTACATATCTTCCCTGTATCAAATTTGATCCGATGGAGCAGTGTAGCGAATAGAGGCGTCACATTCTGAGACGTTTGTATAATATTGATTTGATTTAATATTAATTTGATCCTCTAGCCTACACAATAACATCTAAATTAACTGTCCCGTACTACCATAAATCGTGTACTAAGTTACAGCCCTAGATTAATCCTACGAGGAGGAATGACCCGGCCTGCGAAATCTATATTTTTATATAGGATAGATAGCCCAGTGGTCTAGGGCGCTAGACTTCGTGCAGGCGGTGTTGCCATAGATGTCACAGCGTTACGAGTTCGAGTACCGCGGAGGGAACGACCAAACATTTGCATCGCAAATTTGACAGTTCTAACCTCGTTGGGAATTTTTCAGACCTTTCTATATATATATATATCGCCTCCGACTTTATACTGCTATGCACAAGAGTAGATTTCATATTTATGCAGCTAAACAAGCACTGAAATACAGACTCAACTTCCAAATACTTTGATTACTCTATAAAGTCCTATTAAGGGAGTTCCATTTTCTCATCCCTACACAGCGTGTCACAAGAACTTAAAGTCATGAGTTATTTTCATTTAATGGGCAAAAATTGTACTAAAATGCTGTTTTTAACTATGTTTTATATTATGGCCATGGATAGTAAAATGTAAAAAAAATCGTGAAAACAGCATTTTAGTACAATTTTTTGTTATTTAATGGATCTAACTTATAAGTTCGCATTCTATTGTTTAATCCGTGAGAAGTAAACGATGGAAAATGAATTTCTGCTTGCATTTATCCCTATTGACTATTCGTTTTAATTTTAATTTTGTATTAGTTCAAAACCGAACAAAACAAAATTGGCATGATTGAAAATTGTCTCACTGAAACTATCAATATGCTGATTGATTGATTATTGGGGTTTAACGCCCGAGCAGCAATATTTCAGCTATATTCAGGCGATGAACATGAAAGGGGTGATTAAATGAACATGAAATGAAAAAAAGGATGGGACACAAGGATAATAGGGTCGACAAATTTTAATTGCCACAAGAAAAAGGGAGGGATGGGTAAGGTCAGGCAATTTAGCCTCCTGTGGCGGAGCGCAAAGGTTCCTACTCCTATCGAATACCACAGCAGGGTTCTTTAACGTGCGAGGAATGTGGCATCTTTCCAAGCACGGTGCACCACTATGGTTTGCGGTCTGGTTTTCTGTATTATAGCCTGACAACCCCAGCATGTAACACTTCAGGGGTACCCCATTCCACCACCTGGGGCACACATCCCAGTTGCTCTGTGGGCAGAGCGCCTAGTCCGCGGCTAGATTTCTGAGCACTATTTAGTCGCCTTTTACGACAAGCTTGGCGCTGCTACAGGCCTATTCTTTTGACACCCGGACCTGCACGGGGCGTCAGTATGCTGCCATCTACTGTAAATGTCTGTATCTTTTTCTTGTACTTTAATAGATGGCTGCTTTAAGTTTCTATAACTACTGCCATACTATTGGAAGATTCTGAGGCCAGGAAAGACTATTTGTATTTCCCATTCCATAAAACATAGCATCCTATCAAATATGCAGCCCAATTGGTGTTTAGTGTTTATATATAAGTGGGGTTGCATATTTGATAGTGTGAGCACGTCTCTGTTCTTTCTCGATTTTTCATTCATTATTACTAAAAGTACATCGGACTCGCTCCGCACGACGATTGTTTCCTCACACGCATGCCAATCATGGTCATCGGAATGGGGTGTGCTTTGGGTGCTTTCGCACCAAATTTTCGCAAAAAATAAAGACAGAAAAAGTAGACAATAGAAGAAAGAAAGTTTTCCTAGTCATTGAATTGACTCGATATACATGTCCTGATTCTATAATAAACTGAGTTCAGAATCAGCAAATTCCACGGAAATGCCCCTTTTTAATGTACCAACAGTTGGCAGGAGGTCCTACCCATCATACGCACCTCCTTTCAAAAAACCTGCAGACGGACTTGCTGACATCCTTGACGTATTCATCTATGAAAAAGAAACCTACTATCGTTGGGTAATCGGGTATCTAAATGGAAAGAGAAAATTACCGAAGTATGATCACGAGTGCCGAAGAACTCTTCCGCGCACGAGTTACATGTAAATCTTCAAGCGTTCTTAGCACGAGTAATTATATTTTTTTATTCGCGATAATTTAATATTTCCCATAATTTGTTGCTATTTTTTCAACATTAATCAATTTTAATTTTTGTGATCGGCGGATTGATGATTACGCGTTTTGTGACGTTTTGGCGGAGAAAGTCCAAGAGTGAAACTGTCGAGATGATTTTATGCACGGAGCATTCGATAACGATAAATCACTGCTGTCTCTATTATAATATATAATTTATTTTACAGTGACTTAAGATATTTCATGGTAATTATAGAAGTCTGTCTATATTATAAAAATAATTGAATTTCCTTAAACATGATTTTTTTTTTATCAACATCATATTACAATTGTTTTAAATATATGTCATATTATCCTGTTTACGTGTCACATTTGCATTCACGATAGCATTACTAATGGGCTACAAACAGATGTACATCTACTGTCTACTACCCACGTACAGCTTAATAATAGTATTTACTAATATCACGTGACCGTAACCATGGCCTGACACAGGTATTTCAATGTCATGATATGGGACGCCGATAAGTGACCGAATAAAACTCAACACACTTATAAATATGGATCTCCATGAAAAATAATATTTAATATTGAGTGTACAAAAAAGCCGGAATGGGAAGTGGTCATTGTGTAACAGACACTCTGAGTTGTATTTCAAGGCGTTTCTTCGAAATTTTGGTAAGTACATTTTTCTTCAAAAAGTATTTGCTACCAGACGTTAAATTACGTGCTGTAAAATAAAGGTATTTGTCAGTGTTTGGTATTGTAAAACTATTCAAAACTAAATTTAACAAGTAAAACAAAACAAAAAACAAACAAAAAAAGAAAAACAGGATCACACTCGGGATCACACTTAGAACATTCTATACCGATTTAATACAGTGTACAAGAGATTGTCAACTTAAAAAATATAATTTTGACTAACAAGATCTGAGTTAACATTATTAAATCAGATCTTGTTAGTCAAAATGATAATTTTTTACAAAAAACCTAAGTGAACAAAATAGTTCCAAAGATTATAGAATAGTCTTTGGAACTATTTTGTTCACTTAGATTGTTTATATACACCGCCAGTGAGCATTTACCATTATACATCATATTTCAATAACAATCAGATCATGAAAATTGTTGTTTAATATTTTACTTTCAATATGGTCTGTTTAATTTTCTTCTATAAAATAATGCTAAATGATTCAATACGGATACTAATGACCGTGAACATATATCATCTGTGCAAATTAAAGGTGACAAGATACCGAACATGTTTATTACTTTTACTCAACATCAAAATATTTTTTTATAATATATATGGTATTTTTCATCATTTTGATAACAAGATAAACGCCTAAGGAACAGGAAGGAACGCAGATACATATCGCATGTCGAAAGTAGTGTGACCTGTGCAGAATCAGGAGGGGGAAATATTAACTACATCACTCTTGTTATTAGATAAATACCCCTCCGTCAGTAATAAAAACTGACTTAGATATAGCCTCACACAACGATATGCCCCTTAGTTACTAGTGTAAGACATTGTTTTATATGGTTATATATTTCTTTTCGTAAGTAACCAATGAATTACCCGATTCAGGAGGTTTATTTATTTATTTTTTCTTTAACGAAATTCTAATAATTGTAACAGTTGCAATTAAACAGACATAAAAATAACTCTGATGGTATCCAATTAAAAAAAATGTTTAATACATAACCAGTTTAGTAATGTATTACTTTTGTTTATTCCTAACCCTCGATTCTCTAGTCATCTTCACTATGACACAAATTATTTACAGTAGTTAACTTTGGCGACTATAAAATATTTTTTGTTAAAATATTTATTAAAATTGAATGGGAATTACAGGTCGATCGTAACCGCTAAAGTAGAGCTCACCTCACGGTTTCTTTGGATTAAACAAACTCGAAGCGTCAGCTGCTGCTTCTCGAGTCATGTTTTATTCCAATATGATCGACTTTTGTTTTTGTTTTTAATATTTAGCTATGGACTTTATACGTGTGTAAATATCTTTTCCAAATTAATCTTTTACATTGGAGGAACTTCTAGCTAGACAAAATTACATATATGTAGTAATAAAGATCTTGAAAGAAGTACTTTTAAAACTTTAAAATATTTCAATCTTGTTTCATTTGACGAAAAAAATCCATGTCTTAATCTTTTAAGTACTATACCACATTAGAACTTCCTTATCAAATATTAAAACAATTTGTGAAGCCCATCCTTGTATGGAAAATTATAAACTAACAGAGATAGAAGTATCGATTTGTGTGGAGATGTGACAGGTGCTTGTTGAACTGATATGTCATTCACAGTTTTCCATGCTATTTGGCATGTTTGGTATTTCACGGAGCTCAGAGAGGGCCACGTTGACATTTTTGGTTTTCTATAATGTGGACTTTAATCTTTGCCCATTTTTCGAACTCTATTGGTGGTGTTACAACGGTAGGTCATTTTTTAGGACTTAGTTATATCTTTTTAACAATATTATTGTTTACTATACTGTTCTGTTGTAGTGGAGTTTGACATGACACATATATTTACATAGTTCAACAACTAGTTTTTCACTGCGATGATATTTTTTCATTGTGTCGAGCTATGGTCAGCGGACAAAAAATTTCTTCGACCCCTTTAAAGACTTGAAAATGCATGTCATGTTACTGCTGTCCAAATGTAAATATATGAAATAGAGGGATCAGCGGTATCTAACACGTCTTATCCCTCGTTAAATTGCTATCTAACTAGGGTTATGATCCCTTCGACATTGCTTGTTAAGGTGCAAAGTACATCTAAAACTGCACTTAAACAGTGCCGCGAATATTTCGGTAACTGATCCGGGAGCTCCAGCGGGTACTACCCCCTATTGTTGAAAATTTTGTTATTAATAATAATGCATTTTGGAGTTTAAAATTGACCGGTAAGGAGTTGGAACCCTGCTCTCTGGGTTCTTTGCTGTATTTGTTTAATATAAATGTATTTGAAGCATGGCAGTGCGGACAGACAAAAAAGGTTAACTTCTTGTTGAGTTAAATCAACTCCTTATCATAGATAATCAGTTTCCTTGAGTCTTAACCTCTTATCTACGATATATTGGATCTTGTATTAAATGGCTTGTGGTGCTGAATACTTGGCTTTCTGTACCTGCACTAATTGATATTTCTGGCAGTTGTTTCATGCATTAAGCACACGACGTCACAACAAAGTCATTATATTGATGTTTGCTGCATTTCATTGTCCGATGTATTGTATCTATCTACAGTTTTTGTGTGTGACATCTGCAGCTGTACATGATGTTCGTGTTATTTACCTACAAGTATCTTGTGTGACAAGCGATTCATGAAAAATGTCATGCAAAACCTTGATGTCAGCATTTTGATAGTACATCCAACTTAAATAATATTAACAGAGTGTCTACGCAAAAACCAGGCAGTGGGTGGCAAATGACAAATTTTGTTTTAAAAAAAAAATCAGCTGTTTCGTGTCGCCAAATCATCCTTTCTCGAAATTGAAATTTGGGGTTTTTGATGAACTGCAACAATTAAAGAGAAATTAATTACATAGAAAGCATTGAAATTCATTGAAAAAGGGAGATGACTCTTTTTATTTTGTGCAAAATTTGGTTGCTCGTTTTTGGAAACTATAAAATCATTTTCTGAGCTATTCATGGTCGATTAAAAAACAATATTTTCACTATCGGACATATATTCGATATAAACATTACATTGGAACAAAACTTCCATGGGATAAAATTTATCATGTGCCTTCCATTTCATAGGAATTGCCTGGTTTATAAATGGTCAGTCTCTTAAAAGAATATATGCTATAATCCACTGGCACCCTTCTGCTATGAAGTTACAGCATTTTGAATATTAGATATCATTTTTGTATTAATAAGTCAATCAAAACATGGAACTTTCAGGGTGGCCGGAAATTAGGACGGGATGTCACCCTTCTAATATGCATTTGTGGTTAATCATACAAAACTAAATGTTAGCTGAGCATTATCATGATCATTTTAGTTACAACACGACTTGATTAATGAATATCGGAACACAAGTTTTATTGTTCTGTCAAAGGAACCTTTTGTTAGAGATATATTTGAATTAACTTTCACATTATCTGTCGTATCGGGTGTCATAGATGGGCAAATACGAAATCGAGTGGCGGATCCAGGGAAGGGTTCCGGGGAGTTTTAACCCCTTTTGTTGGAAAATTTTGTAAATTTTGCACAGAATTATGGGCAGAATGAGTAAATGATAGCCAGAAACGCCCTCTTCAAAGTCTCTGGATCAACCTACTCCAGCAATGCTAGAGGTTGTCTGGCAAGCTATTTTCTGACTTGATGCCATCCTAACGTTGGTGCATGGAGGGACGGAATTCCAACCTCTTACTTTGTAGGAGTATGGGTCAACCCTTCACAGTGTTGGTGAAAACTTATACATTGCTCTTAATTTCAGAAACCAGTCGCTGAATGTTGTCGAAATGAAGCATCGGGCCCATTTGATCGATGGTCAACCCCATTTTCAAGCACTGGCATACCAACTGATGACGCTAAAGCCGTTTATTTAGGTATAGTTTAAATTCAACAACTGCTATAATCAGAAGTGAAAGTATATAGAATCTGAATACTGTATCTGGTCATCCATTTCTGTAAATAAAACAATATTGATAGCTTTTATTTTTTTGTGATAGAATAATCCCCAGGATCATCGCTAGCAAGGGGGCAGCCAATCTATTCTCTCTCCACGTGGTAAGAAGACATCAACCCTTCCAATATTTACAATTATGGTATTTATTAATTTGATGGTCTTGTGAGGGTTAACTAAATATCAAATAACATTTAAGTGAAGCATTAATTTTCTGCAGCTCAATATTTTACAGAAATTGTGCTCTCAACTTTCCATTCTTTTAAATTTACAAGAATAATAGTTTGCTAAAAATTCCTCATTTTTTTCAGAGCTTCAACAAGCAGCTATTATCTCGGTGGAAAGGTTCAGCTTTCTCATTGCTGCAATATTAGTTGTGATAACAACACTGGTATTAATAATTGGGACTTGTTACATGACCTGTTTCAAAGATGACAAATTTAAGTATACTGCTATTCCACAGTTTGATTTTATGGATGAAGGAATTCGAGATCTGGAAAGTTTAATACAGACTTTGAAGGACATGAAACATCCACTTCACCAGACAGTTAAACATTTAGCAACAGAATTTGAGGAATTTACTATGCTTAAATCTAAAATTCCCGTGTCAAATTTGTGATTTTCTCCTGCACAATGCAGAAGCCTTATTCATCTTATTCATCAGATAAGCAAATGTGATTGGTGTAGAACATAAAGAACTTTGCAATTAAATTATTAACTTTAAATTTACTAAGTCAACATATTTTTTTCTGAGATATCTTATTTACAGATCTCGTTTGTATTTCCTAACTATATACCTTTTGTCATTTACTGTCTTGGACTTTTTCTATCAGTACCCTAAAAAGCAAGGTAAAGTAAAACCATAAAAGGAGAGCCTGATCCACTTGTTGTAGAGAGATATACCATAAAAAAAAGAGCCTGATTCACTTGCTGTAAGAGAGATGTAACATAAAGGAGAGAACCCATTCACTGTTTGTTAGGGAGATATACCATAAAAGGAGAAACTGATTCACTGTCTGTCAGAAGACATGATTAAAGTGAATAGAATTCACACAGCTGCATTTGTACATAGTTATATAGAATCTAAGTCAAAGGTGAACAATAATTCCATTCCATGAGTAAGCTTCTTTATTTAGGACTCAAAAAGAATAACTTAAAATGTCAACTTGGTAATTGGCAAATGGTTTATAACCTTTATATATAATCATGTCATTGAAATAGTGCTTAAATATTATAATAATTATGAAACTACATGTAAACATGTGTATAGCATTTTTTTTTGCAATAGGAGGTGATTTGTTTACACCAAAATACTTGCAATTTTTATTAATTTAGAAGTATTAGTCATTATTATGTCATAACAAAATTAGAGTTACACGTAGCATCTCTTTACTCTTAGAAGATTACACACTGCATTTTGCTTTAGTCTTGCAAGGTTTTTGCATGTTGAATTTTATTGTAAAATTAAATAAAAATATGTCTCTACTTTTTTACAGGGTTTATTACAAAGAGAATGAAACTTTTATTTGTGTAGTATACTGGTCAAATAGTTCTAACCAGGAAGTAATTCTAGCCAACCAATTTTTTGTCCTTTCTTATGAAACAAGTTGATGCCAAACCATTTTTCAGATTGCTTATATTTTGCTCTAAAAATGAGCTATCACACAATGATTTTCATTGAGGAATAAAATTTTGGTGAGCAGATTGGCGAGAATTGCTTCTGTCTTATAAATGATAAGATCTACTCTCTCTCTGACCAGTAGGTATGTTTATTATATGGCATACTGTATTATAAGAACAAATGATACAAAAGGATGTCATCAATATTGATAGAATATCAGCAACATATTTTAAAATTTTTTTTACACATCTGCCAAAATCTTTCCACTTTATTCAGCTTCCAATAGTTAGGACTCGGAATTTTATTTATATATAGGTCTGTTGCATCCACATGTGTGTGTAAATTAATGCATTGGTCCTTCCGTGTTTTATATATGTTCTCAGTGAAATATTTCTTGTTTTTGAAGTTATACAAATGTTACCTCTTTTTACTGTTTTGTAATAAAACTTTCTAAAATTTGGTTGTTGATTTCAATTTAGTATCATTGTGTGCATCATGTAAAGATATCCAACATACTCTTCCTTTATTTCATACACATTTAAAAAAAAAAACATTTCAGTGTAAGTGTTTGCAGGAATCAGACAAAATAGGAAAAATTAGAATCATGCATGTCAGAACCCCATCAATCTGACGATAAAATATTACTCAAGGATGCTTTCTCTATTTTCTCTATTAGAAAAAAACATTATTTGATCTCTGCATCACTGGCTTTGCTCAGAAAATTATCAATAGAATTTTAGAAATAAATAGATTTTTGACAGAGTTATCTGCCCTTGAAATGTTCATTATCAGTGCATTTCAAAGAAATTATAACTCAATGCATCAACATGAAATGGAAAATATTGTCTATATTCCTTGATCCTGATGCTGAAAATAGTCAAATTAAATTCCATGTCATATCTATTTTTAAACTAGTATTTTGCAATATTTATCTACACATCTGAAAGGAACATGTGAAGGTCAAAGTAAAAATGTGAAAATAAAAGTGAGGAAATTACATATCCTAGTTTATGTAAATTAAACTTGTCATCATTTGTTTATTCAAAGGTCAGTTATCAGTAAAAAAAAAATAAAAACTTTATTATTCAAAATTAGTCAGTTTTAATATTGTATAATTTTAGACGACTAAATATAAACATGTGCTAAGTTGATTTTTAACATTTAACTAGTAGGATGTATGTCTCTACTGAAGTAATAAATATTTGTAGCTTTAAACACTAATTTAAGATAGTAAGAATAGTATTTTATCACAGAAAAAAAGGAATGAATGTGAAACATTACATATTAGAGACAGGACAATATAGAAAACCAAAACCAATCACAATTCTAGGCATATCAATTTAAATATTGATGACATATTCTGATTAACAGACTACTTAAGACCTACATGTACCATATCTTATAGGTATTACATATGACCTAAATAAGAGATAATTTGGATTGATGGATAAGAATCGTTGACATTTGAGAAACCAAGTCGAAGTTCAAGTTGTTAAAAATGTGTATTAGTGCATGTATAGAAGTATTTTATCTGAAGGATTTGATCTATACCATAAATGACTCTTAACTAAACTGTATCATTTCCATACAAAGCAATAAAAAAATAAAATGTTTTGCAGGGTACAGCTTGATATAACCACAGAGGTCAAATCCTGAACAGTTAAGGCTACAAACCACTAATTTCACTAAGTTCAATGTGTTATTGAGCTTCTACCTAAGTTAAACTGAAGAAGACTATACATCACCTAAAAGCTGCATGTGTACACTGATAGCCCTGAAAATATCATGTGGGGTTTACTACGTTGCAGTGTACACTGATAGCCCTGAAAATATCATGTGGGGTTTACTACGTTGCAGTGTACACTGATAGCCCTGAAAATATCATGTGGGGTTTACTACGTTGCAGTGTACACTGATAGCCCTGAAAATATCATGTGGGGTTTACTACGTTGCAGTGTACACTGATAGCCCTGAAAATATCATGTGGGGTTTACTACGTTGCAGTGTACACTGATAGCCCTGAAAATATCATGTGGGGTTTACTACGTTGCAGTGTACACTGATAGCCCTGAAAATATCATGTGGGGTTTACTACGTTGCAGTGTACACTGATAGCCCTGAAAATATCATGTGGGGTTTACTACGTTGCAGTGTACACTGATAGCCCTGAAAATATCATGTGGGGTTTACTACGTTGCAGTGTACACTGATAGCCCTGAAAATATCATGTGGGGTTTACTACGTTGCAGTGTACACTGATAGCCCTGAAAATATCATGTGGGGTTTACTACGTTGCAGTGTACACTGATAGCCCTGAAAATATCATGTGGGGTTTACTACGTTGCAGTGTACACTGATAGCCCTGAAAATATCATGTGGGGTTTACTACGTTGCAGTGTACACTGATAGCCCTGAAAATATCATGTGGGGTTTACTACGTTGCAGTGTACACTGATAGCCCTGAAAATATCATGTGGGGTTTACTACGTTGCAGTGTACACTGATAGCCCTGAAAATATCATGTGGGGTTTACTACGTTGCAGTGTACACTGATAGCCCTGAAAATATCATGTGGGGTTTACTACGTTGCAGTGTACACTGATAGCCCTGATGTGGGGTTTACTACGTTGCAGTGTACACTGATAGCCCTGAAAATATCATGTGGGGTTTACTACGTTGCAGTGTACACTGATAGCCCTGAAAATATCATGTGGGGTTTACTACGTTGCAGTGTACACTGATAGCCCTGATGTGGGGTTTACTACGTTGCAGTGTACACTGATAGCCCTGATGTGGGGTTTACTACGTTGCAGTGTACACTGATAGCCCTGATGTGGGGTTTACTACGTTGCAGTGTAACACATGAAGCATATAGAAGACAATGAGCAAAAAAAAAAAAGATTTTACAAAAAGGGTTCAGAACTTATAAGAATATTTAAGCAGCTGTCATTATAAGAATCATGCAAAATCTGAAAAATGTGATACACCCCAAAAAAGGCTACATATTTTTATTTTTGCAATTATTTGGTTTTATGGGTCTATACTATGAAATGTGTAATTATTCATTCAAATCTTAGAAAATAATCAACATTGAAAATCCAATAGATTCTATTGTATTTGAGTGTCATTTACAGAGTTATCTCCCTTAATTTTGAAATCTACAGTGAATTGTATATAATTTTTATCTCTAAGAACACAGGTTATATGAAAAACTGAATGTTAATTTCTGTTTACTAAAGCAATTCAAACAAAATATCAAAAATAAAAATATGTATGCTTTCTACCCATAAATCACATTTTGCATGATTCTTAGCTGGATAGCTACTTAAAATAAGTTACAGTGACAATTTTATGTAGAAATAAAGTAAATATGTTTTTATGCCAAAAACAGGCTCACTTGTACAGTTTTCCACAGCAACAAATCACAAGTGCACTATAACTTGTGTATTTGTATGTACATTCTAAAAGCTCATTGGTTGAATTAGTGGTATGTAACCTAAAGAAAGTAAATTTATACATGAAATATTAATATATGTTGTAAAATATTATCAAGATCCTTAAAATCCTAATACTAAAGTAAACTGAGAAGGACACCGTGGATGACGACAGTGCTGTACCATCATACACATGCCAATATTTTACAGCTTATATAAAAATCAGTGTAAAAACGATAAGTACATCATATACAAACATTTAACAACTTTAAAAAATACCGGTATTTAACAATTAAAAAAAGTACATAATAATATTAATTAATTATCTAGCACCATTAACAATAATACTTTAAACAATCTTATATAGCTATGACAACTACATATATTAACTAGAGGCTGTAAAGAACCTGAATTGCCCATCTGGCTTGAAAAGCCACATTATAATTTTTTTGGGTAAAAACAGCCATTTTTTTTTCTTAGATAAAAATTCCTAACACTCACACCTAAAGAACAATAATATAAATTTTCATTGAATTCTGTCAAGTGGTTTCTGAAGATAATTTTTTGAAGTATTAACATTAAAAATGGCATAAATAAGTTGTAAAAGGGCAATAACTCCAACATGGCAAAACAGATTCACACAAAATTTAACAAAACAAAGATCTCACCATGTCAAAATTTGGCTAAACCTAATGGTTTAGGAAATAAATGTGAAAAACTGCTGTCTGACCTTTTATTATATCTTTGGTAACAGAGACCACGTTTTATAACAGATAAAATATCTCAAGAGCCATTTTGTGCAGGACACCCAAAGGAACAACTATACTAACTTTTATTGAATTATGTCCAGTAGCTTCTGAGTAGAAGATTTTTTGAAACTGTAATATTAACAAGAGGCTCTAACTGAGCCTAAATCACTCAACTGGCAAACCATGCCCTATTAACTAAATAAGTAAAGGTATCATGCTTTGTTACCTTATTTGACAAAAATTGCTGAAAAAAAAGCATATACTGATGAATGCTGTAAGTTCAAATGAGTACCTAAAGCACTGTAAAATGTTGGCAATGCCTTTAGAATGTTCTAGAACCTCTGGAAAAAAATTTGAGCCGGGGGTCCCAGTCTTCGAAATTGGGACCAGCCTTCCAGCCAATACTGGTAAAAATAGGGGAGGGCTTGCAGAAATTTTGCTTCCAAGCCAAGTATCCTATGTAAAATTCTTTTCATATTAGGGGTAGGGACTTTTTGTCTGAAATTTAGAAAGCAAAGACTGAGGTCCCCTATGCCCCTCTAGGTTACAGACCACCAATTCAACCAATGAGCATTTGGAACGTACGCAAAAATAGTCCTACGCAGAAATTACCCCTGTTCCTCATAGTGCTGTGAAAAAAGTTCTCATCTTATTTAAAAAATGTAAACAGTTTCTGAAAGGAAAAACATTTCTGTACATTTTATAGGTGCATTTTGCTTCTTGTGATGTGAAGCCTAATCTCCATAATGATTTTTAAATATACCCCTATCATGTGAAAACACTGGGATTTCCCATGCTATTTATAGACCCTTCACTTCCGGTGACTAGTACTGCACTGCAAGTCTGCTAACCCCACATGCCATTCTGAGGATTGTGAGCTGACATATGTAGAATCATGCTGATATATAGTCCTCTGCAGGTTAAAGTTAAGGTAAAGTCCAGAGAAGCCATTGAATATTGTGAAATTAGCATAGAAGCCTATGGAAAGTGGAATTAGTGGTTTTTAGCCTGAAGATGAAGCCATGGCAAAATGAAAAGTTTCTTGAAATAGCTTTAAACTACTTGAAGATCTTGTTAACTTTGCCATGAGAGGAATACACTACAAAAATCCTTCAAAATATGCATTTTTTTAAGTTATAGGTCCAAATTATGGAAAATTGGTCTTTTTGGCTGATTTTTATGTCCTATCTTGTAAAAAGTGTAGAAAATTTAGTAAAAATATCATATATTAAACTTTGAGGGCCATATTTACCTAAATATGGTGGTAATAAGCACTTGAAATCAAGTTTTGTGTAGATTTGAGCAAAAATTAGGTTAGAAATGAGGAAAAACTCACTTTCATTACTGCGGTTAAGGCCATATCAGCATTCCCCTATGGCAACATGGAAAATCCATTATTGAGTACTTTTTTTGCTTTAAGTGCCCTTTACTGGTCATGTTTTAATGTGAAAACACTGTATTTACAAATTTAAAGCCAAATATATCACCTTTTGTGAAAATTTAAAGATTTAGGATTTTTGACATGTGATCAAGAAAAAGGGGGAGGCATGTCAGAAATAAATTTTTAAAAATAGACCAATTTCTCAGAAAATGATTACTTTTAAAACTATTTCTTCATTAATATTGTTAAAAAACAAGTTGTGATTGATATTTTTTATTTGAAAAGTCAGAAAAAGTTCTTTGCAAATATTTAATGCATTTAAGTATGGTAGAATATTGTCACTTTTTTGCTCGCACAACTTGGTTACCCTATATTTAAAAATCAAATATTTAAAAAAGTGCTTGTCACATTTCACTGAAACTTTGCAAATGCATTCAGTATGTGTGTAGGAAGATACCTGTATAGTTATTTATTTTTTCTAAGACAAAAAGTGACTCTTTAGGTTACAGACCACCAATTCAACCAATGAGCATTTGGAACGTACGCAAAAATAGTCCTACGCAGAAATTACCCCTGTTCCTCATAGTGCTGTGAAAAAAGTTCTCATCTTATTTAAAAAATGTAAACAGTTTCTGAAAGGAAAAACATTTCTGTACATTTTATAGGTGCATTTTGCTTCTTGTGATGTGAAGCCTAATCTCCATAATGATTTTTAAATATACCCCTATCATGTGAAAACACTGGGATTTCCCATGCTATTTATAGACCCTCCACTTCCGGTGACCAGTACTGCACTGCAAGTCTGCTAACCCCACATGCCATTCTGAGGATTGTGAGCTGACATATGTAGAATCATGCTGATATATAGTCCTCTGCAGGTTAAAGTTAAGGTAAAGTCCAGAGAAGCCATTGAATATTGTGAAATTAGCATAGAAGCCTATGGAAAGTGGAATTAGTGGTTTTTAGCCTCTATTCCACCAGGTCTGAGGGGACATTTGCCCTGTATACATCTGATGAAAATGAAGTTAAACCATGGCTATACAATACTTTCATCATCATTCAACTCAGGAGATCATATTTACTATATAAACAAGGTATAGTTGAAATCAAAGCATGTATAAAAATTTGCAGGAAAATGGCCGCCCAGAACAAACTTTCTTCATTATCATTCAACTTAGAATACAATGTTTCCTGCAGAAACCAAAAATCACTGGAATCTGAACAACTGGTGAAAATGGTCGCAAAATGGCAGAATATAGCCGCCTAAAAAAAATTTCAAAACTCCCAGTAAAGTCAGAATATCTTATGACCGGCTTTCATCTTCATTTTTCTTCTATGTAGTTGAGGAAAAAAAAGCATAAAAAGCTTTTTGACCCCTATATTCTATTATTTTTTTGACTGATGAAAAATTTTAAATGGTCAGTTGATGCAGGACACCCTAACAATTATGTCAACTTTCATTAAATTTTGTCAGATGGTTTCAGGGAAGAAGCTTTTCAAAGTTGTACAGGTGAAAAAACGATTAAAAAAAATATTTTTCAAGGGCCATAACTCCTACATCAGGTGACAAATCATTTTGAAAATTTGGCATAAGTCCATCTTCTGATGGTGAAAAATATTATCCTCCATCAGAATTTTGCTAATTCAACAAAATTGACCCCCTATGTCCAATTCTTACTCAGAAGTCATGTGACTTCTGAGTCTTAAAACCATCTGATGTCAATCAAATGAACTTCCGTTTGATAACCGCCTAAAAAGTGCATCCACTGCAAAAGAGATCTGGCAGATGAATATTAAAATGTATCAAATTAATTATTTCATATAAATACATTGCCCATTTTTACAGTATACGATTGAAATTACATTTTACATGAATGATAGTCAAAGAAAAATTCAAATACATATATGGTTTCTGAACTATATATTATACATGCCTTTGATATCCATATTAGGATTCTACATGATTGACTATGTTAAAAACTAAAAATAGGTTGTCAAGATTACACATTGAGAAACAAAATCAAAATGAATTAAAAAAAAAAAACAAAACAAAAAACAACAGGCTCCTAGGAGCCTGAATCACTCACCTTGTTAAAGCTGCATTAGCTGCCAAATTTGTTCAGTTTTGATTCTACTGAATTTTGCTGAATCAATGAAATAAGTTTGCTATTGAAGCTATTAATGTCTATAGAATATTGTGAAAACAATGTTTTTTTTTAATCAGAGAAGATCGATAGGTCTGATCTAATAATTCTTTGCCATTACTTCCAAAGATTACATTCACCAGGGTTAAAAATACTTTAACCTTGGTAAAAAAAAAATAACAATAACAGATACGCAGGTAAGCACATGTCTTGTTTACATTTCATTTTATCTATTTCTTGATTAGTTTTCAAATCAATAGTGATCATATTTCAGCCGCATTATATCAAAATACGTAAGTTTCAAAAGGATCCTTGCATTATATGCGAACTTTTTTTCTTTTAAGGCTTGAGTACATCGGTCTTTCTTGTCGCTGAATAACCACTTTCATTTTGCAATCAGGTTTGTTTTTAAAGAAGCGATCCTTACAGCACATGCACGGATAAAGGTCACCAGAAGTCACATGCATACAAACTTATCTGGTCGATTTTTTGTCTTGCAAGACAATAAATATATAGACACCTACTTAATGTATTTAAAACATTTTATTTGTGGGTATCAAATGAAATTGTATAAGAAAAGTAAAATTTAGTAGAAATAAGTCAAAGTTAAGCCATATTTCAACAGAAACAAAAACTTACGAAAATGACAGCTAATGCAGCTTTAAAATTTGTATTTTGAGGGCAATAAATTTAACAAGGAACTGTCCAACAATTCTGACTCAAGAAGACTTTGGTAGGACTACCATAAGGATCATTTCAGCAATTCAAACTTTCTTTCTACCTATTATAGCTTCAAGATAATGGCTGAAAACTGTAAAAAAAAAACCCGTCATTTTTCATTTTTCAAGTGCAATAACTCCTAAAAGGAGTCACCTGACAACTTTGATCCCTAAAGACTTTTGAAGGTCTTATAATAAGGGTCATTTCAGCAAATGAAATAATTTTGCTAAAGCTAACAGTTTTGAAGTTAAAGCAAAAAATTACTGTCTGATTCCTTTGTTCTATTTTTAGTAATGGTGGCCATGTTTTTCTACAGATCAAAAATTCCCACATCAGTTCTATGTAGGATACACCAAGGTTAATTAATACCAAGTTTGTATCCAAATTGGTCAAGTAGTGTCAGAGGAAAAGATTTTTGAAAGATACAACATTAAAAATAGCAAAAAAATGTTAAAAAGGGCAATAACTCCAACATGAATTAACAGATTAAAATGAAAATTCCAGCACAGATACCTGTAGATCTCATCATGCTGAACACTTTTATTCACGTCAGAATTTGGCTAAATCTAACGATTAAGGAGATATATGCAAAAAACTACTGTCTGACCCCTATGTTCTATTTTTAGTAACTGCGGCCATGGCTTTCGACGGATCAAAAATCCCCACAACAATTCTATGCAGGACACCCCAAGAAACATTCATACCAAAATTAGTTCCAATTGGTCAAGTAGTGTCTGAGGAGAAGATTTTTGAAAGAAATAACATTAATAATGACAAAATATTTTGAAAAAGGGCAATAACTCCAACATAGCTTAACAGATTAGAATGAAAATTTGATCACAGATAGACCTCATCATGCTGAACACTTTTACCCTGTCAGAATTTGGGTACACCTAATGGTTTTGAAAATATATGTGAAAAACTACTGTCTGACCCCTATATTCTATTTTTAGTTATGGCAGCCATGTTTTTCGATGGATCAAAAATCCCCACCTCAATTCTATGCAGAATACCCTAAGAAATATCCATACCAAGTTTGGTTCCAATTGGTTGAGTAGTGTCAGAGGAGAACAGTTTTGAAAAATTGACAACGGACAATGACGAGGGTGACAACGATGGACGCCAAGTGATGGCAATAGCTCACATGTCCTTTGGCCAGGTGAGCTGAAAAAGAAAAGGAAATTTAAATTTAAACTTTGAATCATCAGTATTGTGTGGATGTGTAGTTCTAGCCATGGTGAAAGTGCTGATCCCATTGTAAATAATTAATTTTTTTGGAAATACAGAAAGAACAAAATACCATCAGCGGATTATAAAGTTTTTAAAATGAATACAAAAATCTCATGACTTCCAAGGTTCAACACCATAATCGCTTTGATTAGTAACAGCGGCCATGTTTTTTTTTGTGGCTAAAAAATCCAAATGGTCATAATATGCAGGATACTCTAAGAAACAATCAACTTTCATTGAAATATGTACAGTAGATTGTTAAAGAGGTACATTCAAGCAAAGTTTAGTTACAATCTGTCAGTTTCAGAGGAGAAGATGTTTGAAAAAGTTTTACAGATGATGACAACGGACACTGACCACATAGTGATGGCTATAGGTGAGCTAATAAAAAGTTTTGCAAATCCATTTCATACACAGATCCCTCTTATTTAGGTGATTTAAACCCATAACTTAGAACCCAAAAATTAAAAACAAATATGAAACCTTTAAAGAGGCAGTCATCCATTAAGACAATCATTAAACTGAAATAAGTAACAGAGTCCAGGGGATTTTGACTGAACTTAAAAGGTGTGAACAGAGAGAATGACAGCAGTAAATATCATAGTGAATCCCTCAGAAGATGGACATTCAACTGGCTAAACAAAATCACAGAAAGGAACTGAAAAACAGCAGCAGAATGTAACTTCATACTTTTCCACGTAAAGTCAGAAAAAGATAAACCAAAATATTGAACATGTTAATAGTGTAATATTCAAAAAGTGCCATTAAACAGGATGATTTCAGTTCAATAGAACTGAAAATAAGAAAGAGCTGTGACCACAATTTGTGGAGGGATGCACTTGAAAGATATGGCGATTAAAAAATAGCATACTTGTACCTTAATAAATACAACAATTTTTAGCACCTAATCAAATGATATTCCACTGATTTAAATGATTTAAGATAGTAAAATCTAATTTATCAAAAATTGAGATGTAATTTCAAACAAATGATAATAAATTTCTCATATGGCAACTGCCCATATTGGAAAAATTTAAATTGGAAATGGTTGGAAATCCTTGCAGAACTTGAATCCATACCTGGTAGTTTAAAAATTAAATGCAAAATAACCGGAATTCATTGCTGAAAATGAGAGAAATCCATTTCCCTAAGATATTTGTAGTTGAAATGGCAATATGTCCAGAATAAACTAATCCTGTCAAATGTTCTACATAAATGTAGTAATAAGCTTATTGTTTATAAATTATCTAGATGAAGTTTTTACCAGTAATATAGAGGATAGCTCCATTCCTACACAATGGTTATCAACACAGTGAACAGTTCTGGTTATCTTTCACTAATCTCTGTAAATCACCCAGCAATCCTGTATCATCTTTTCCAACCTTTACATGACTTTGTAGAGTGGCTAAGTAGGTTTCTTCTATAAAAGATATAGCAAACTGTTGCTATTGTTTTTCAAAGTTAATGCATTCAGGGTTGAAAGTCTAGTGAATTCAAAAGTTCAAGGACTAAAAATTACATAGAAATTCTGGTAGATTTTATAGAAATTTTACATAAAAGTTCCGAATGCTTCACTGAAAACTGGTAGTCAACAATTTCCTAAAATAAGCCTTCTAAATCATGATTCAGTAATGGAAAAACAATGAACTTTTTCATAGATTTTGTATCTTTGTTAACTAGTGGGCAATTTTTCTGAACTTTTCTATCTACCAGCATTTTGTCTTCGAATTCTAAACAATGAACAAAAATAAAAAAGCAGCAACAAAAAGTTCTAAGTGCATGTTATAATAAATTAAGACAAAAAACTGACTGAAATTTTGGTGTTATTCTCTTCAATGGTCTCTCTTGATTTGTTTTAAGACGTCAATATTTTCTTACTGTAAATGGCGTGGATGCATATCTTTTGATGGTGTATTAAATTTTGACACTTTCAAAGAGGCTCATATTAGACAAATGCACAAAGTAAATCAATCTAATTAGCAAAGATGTACTAAGCAGCATGCACTGAAGCTAGTATCCCAAATTAATTATCCCAGTTTACCAAATCCAATATTGATAAGTCAAATTTGTCATTTCCAAATAGCATAAAAAGAAAAATACTGTTGTTGTAGCATGATAATGCATCCAGTTTTAATCAAATTTTCTTCTCAAATTGAATTGTCAATTACCATTTTTCATATAGGATACATTTTTTTTGCCATTGTGCATGTTGCAATATAAAGTCCTCTACACTAAGAACCTTATGTTGAGGAGAACAGAATGCAAACTTTATGCATAATTTGTTCATGAGAAAAGTATGGAAAACTGAGTCTACAATAATTTTAAGTCCAAGGGCCATAACTCGGTAAAAATTCAACAGATCAGAAACAATTCAAGCTTAATCTGCAACCTGTCAATGTAAACCAAATATCAGAGGCAAGAAATCAACAAACCAGAACAAAATTTGACACTTGAACTGTAAATTGCCATAAATGTAAAGTTCTGCATTAGCTGTCATTTTCGTAAATTTTCGTTTTTTTTTAAATTTACCTTAACTTTGAATTATTTCTACTAAATTGTACTTTTCTTGTACAATTTCATTTGATACCCACAAATAAAATGCATTAAATACATGAAATAGGTGTCTATATATTTATTGTCTTGCAAGACAAAAAATCGACCTAGATAAATTCGTATGCATGTGACTTCTGGTGACCTTAATCCGTGCATGTGCTGTAAGGGTCGCTTCTTTAATAACAAATCTGATTGCAAAGTGAAAGTGGTTATTCAACAGCAAGAAAGACAGACTCAAGTGTAAAAGAAAAAAGTTTGAATATAACGCAAGAATCCTTTTGAAATTTACGTATTGTGATATAATGCGGCTCAAATATGGTCAGTATTTATTTGAAAACTAATCAAGAAATAGATGACATGAAATGAAAACAAGACATGTGCTTACCTGTGTATTCGTTATTGTTATTTTTTTACCAAGATTAAAGTATTTTTAACCCTGGTGAATGGCCTGTCAGCAATCTTCGGGAGTAATGGCGAAAAATAATTAGATTAGACCTATCAACCTTCTCTGATTAAAAAAACGATGTTTTCACAATATTCTGTATATATCGACATTAATTGCTTCAATTGCATTACTGCAAACTTATTTCATTGATTCAGCAAAATTCAGTAGAATCAAAATTGAACAAATTTGGCAGCTAATGCAGCTTTAAAGCAATGTACGAAATATCAATTGTATATACATGTATATGCATATATATGCATGTATGCATACATATGACTGACGAACAGACGGACAGGGTTCAAACCTTGAGTTCCCTTGACTAATAAATTGGCAAATACAAATATGGCTACAGTAAGGATTAGTAATATGTAAAGCGATACTAGAAACATAATATCAAACACTGAATACAGGTACTAGTAGTTTGTTATCACATGAAAAATAAATATTATCATAAGTAAGGTGATGAATCTATCTTATGAATGTTACATGAACTAGAAATATTGTAATCAAGCTCACAAAGAAAGCACTCTACATCAAAAGGAGTTAATTGTTAAATGTAAAAAATCCCTTTAGTTGGGTTTTCCCCCCTTGGAATCCTGACAATAATTACATCTATGTACGATATCTAACCTCCTTGTCAAATTTCATCAAAATCACTTTACTGGTTTTTGAGAAGTTGCTCTTACATGGTTTTAAGTATCAGTCTTTATAAAAATCAGACAGGAGGTGATTCATGCATGTCACAAACCCAGCTAGAATTTTGTTAAAGATAACAGTTCGTCGGTTAATTGCAAAAAATTGCCTTGTGATGCCCATGTTCTATTTTTAGTAACAAAGACTATGTTTTTTCATGGATCAAAAATCCCAACAACCATTTTGTGTGGGGTACCCTAAGGAACATAAATGCTAACTTTCATTGAATTCTGTGCTATGGATTTTGAGAAGAAGATTTTCAAAGTTGCACATGCGAAATATGCAAAAAAAACTGTTTCAGGGGGCGTAACTCCTACATCAGTAGACCAATCATTTTGAAAGTTTCGGCATAGGTCCATCTCATAATGCTGAACAATTTTAACCTGCCAGAATTTTGCTAAAAGCAATAGTTTTTGAGTTATTTGCAAAAAACTGCAATCTGACCCCTATGTTCTATTTATAATAACAGCGGCCATGTTTTTTCATGGATCAAAAATCCCAACGGTCATTTTGTGCAGAAAACCTGTCAGTCTAGTAGTTTCAGAGAAGAAGATATTTTGAAATTTGTCCTCGACGACGACAATGACGACAACGGATGCCAAGTGATGGCATAAGCTCACTTGGCCTTTGGCTAGGTGAGCTAAAAAGGCACTGTTTGTTTGGTGGGTTATTCTACACCATGAAGCACCTCTATAATAGGCAATATCTGAATTTTATATGGACTGTTACTTAACAAATAAAATCTTTAAGTTGGATTATCTCCCTTACCAGTAACTGCTGAGGCTAAAGTTTCTTGTTGAAACACAGATTTAACACCTTCAACAGCAATATACATGACTAT
The DNA here is from genome assembly GCA_037379345.1 of Perna viridis. NCBI lineage: Eukaryota > Metazoa > Mollusca > Bivalvia > Mytilida > Mytilidae > Perna > Perna viridis. The sequence continues at coordinate 11,902,646 of CM074511.1, forward strand.
CTGGTCTTTATTCTTTGTCATCCCTAACACAACATCTAGTAATGCTTTCCTAATGAGGTCTGGCAACAATGAACTAGAAAAATAGGATTATTAAATGTTTTACTATAAGTTTAGAAAGTATTGCATTCAATTATTGTGATTTTAGGTATACAAGAGGTTAATGCAATGCTATTTTTATGCAATACACACTGTATTTACCAGTACATACATACTAATTTCATAATGGGAAAAAGTAAACAAGAGGCTCCCAGGAGCCTGAATCGCTCACCTTCTTGAATTTTGCCTTTCAACAATTTTGACTACAAAAGTCTTTGGTAGGACTTTTACAAGATCTTTTCAACAATTGAAAGTTTCTTTTAATCTATCAGTTTTCAAGTATTGACTGAAAACTATTAAAAAAAGTCATTTTTCCCCTTTCAAGGGCAATAACTCTTACAAGGAGTCTGAAGACTTTTGTAGTCCTAATAATATGGATCATTTCAGCTATTGAAAGAATTTGGATAAACGGTTTAGGAGATATATGTGAAAAACTACTGTCTGACCCCTATCTTCTATTTTTAGTAATGGCGGCCATGTTTTTATACCAATCAAATATCCCCACATCAGTTCTATGCAGGATACCCCAAGGAACATTCATACCAAGTTTGGTTCCATTGGTCAAGTAGTGTCAGAGGAGAAGATATTGGAAAGAAATAGCATTAAAAATAGCAAAAATCGTTGATAAAAGGCAATGACTCCAACATGGCTTAATGGATTAAAACCAAAATTTGACCAGAGATAGATCTCATCATTCTGAACACTTCTCCCTATATCAGAATTCAGCTAAACTTAACGGTTTATGAGATATATGCGAAAAAACTACTGTCTGACCCCTATGTTCTATTTTTAGTAATGGCGGCCATGTTTTTTGCCAAATAAAAAATCCCCACATCACTTATATGCAGGATACCCCAAGGAACATTCATACCAAGTTTGGTTCTTAGTCAAGTAGTTTCAGAGGAGAAGAGTCTTGTATAATTGTTGACAACGACGACGACAACGACAATGACGGACACCAAGTGATGGCAATACATGTAGCTCACATGGCCTTTGGCCAAGTGAGCTAAAAATATATACATGTAGATTTATGGGGAGTGTAAATGCAAGTGTAACCTATCCAGTTAAAGCAATAATAACTAGAGGGAGACAACCACATAAGCAAATATGGGTCATAACTTTTTTACCATAAATGCAATGTTCTCAATAATCAAACTTGACCTATACTTTAAGGTTTATTAAAAGAAAAATAAGATGGATGAATGAACAGGAGGTTTACTTCATAGTAGTTATTGGTCAAGAAGAGGTATAAAAACATTGTATAAACAATTCCTAAATTTACAGTAGTCTATTACTAAGATAGATATGAATAATGTAGAAAAATACCCTTACATCATACAGGTAGTAATTTCTGATAAAACTCTGAAGATTCACATTCTTTTAAACTAATAGGAACTTTCATCATTAATAACCATCACTATTTGTTTCTTATTTGTCAAAATAGGCACTTCCAAGATTCCAATATAAATTCCAAGGACAAAAGATAACTTAAAAGGTGCATATTATTCCAAACTTGGAAGTCTGATTTTCAAAATCATTTTGTTAATGCTACAATGATACAAATGAATTATTTCTTTGAAAAAGTGAAGTAAATTATTATGACTCACTACAACACATATGTATATCAGCACACACAAAGTTTTAAATTGTAACAAGCTAGACCAATCAATGTTTGGACCTGCATCACACTGTAGCTGTACAGTTCCAGAGGAAAATGCAACGAAAAAAGTAATCTAGACTGATATACAGTGCTACGGAACATAATTCCCATAAAAATTATAGAATCAAATTTTCTGATAATATGCACAAGAACACATGGTGTTCTTGCTAAATACTAAGTTTCATGAAACTGTTCAGTAGTTTCAGAGGAGTTTTGATGACAAGCTGATACATGATGATTTATGGTAAATTTCTAAGTTCAAAGGGCCTTATTTCCCCCAAAAAAAATCAGAGAATCAAAATTTCCTGATAATGTGCACAACTATATATGGTTTTCTTATTACACATCAAGTTTTATGAATTCTGTTTGGTAGATTTAGAGGAGTTGCAATTACAAGCTGATACATGATGACTGATGATTATCAGTAAAATTTCTAAGTTCAAAGGGGCATAACTAAAAAAAAAAATCAAAAAATAAAAATTTCCTGATAAAATGCACAACTACATATGGTGTTCTTGCTACATACCAAGTTTCAAGAAATTCTGTTGGGTAGTTTCAGAGGAGTGCAATGACAAGCTGAAGGGTTACGGATAGATGGATGGACAAGACCTGCTTCCACCTTTGATGACGGGGTAAAAATAATTCAACAGAACATTCATGATACTCTGAAAACATAGGATAGGAAGAAGGCTTATGATAGATTGGAATTTGTTACAATGTCTTATTTTGAAGACTATTGTCATACTTACGTGTATCTGACAGCATCAATAATGCCAATTAAATATGATGTATCAATATCTAACAGTGTTTTACTGGGATTGTATTGCTGTTGTACATATTTAATTAACTCTGGCAATGCTTTGGATTTCTCTAATAAATCTAACAATGGAAGGTCTATGGCCTTTAAAGCTTGTTTGTCATTGCCATCATAAACAAGGCAGCTTACATACTCAACAATCTAGAAAAACACAAAATATTAAATTTTCAAAGCTGACCACATGACCCTGATCTTAACCTTTGATCATAAAAACAATTAAAGGCTCAAAATTTTTTTAAAAGGGCTACATGTGTATTGTTTGAGATAAGTCATTTAAAGACCTAGTTGATACTTGATGGTAAGATACTAGGGCACAGAGATTAAAAATTGACCTTTTGATCTAAACAAAATATAAGTAAGGGTTTAAATTCTCTGTGAGACAAAAGATTAACTAAGTTTTGTCAAAATCCATTGATAAATGTTTACATGAGTAATAAATTCACCTTAAATATCATAAGAGGCTGTTAAGGACTGTACCATGTTTAGTCTTTATAATTCAAGATTGTTGAAACATAAGGGCATATTGAGGTAGCATTGGCATTTCTTTGACAGTTGGGTTAACAGCATACCTTTAATCTAATTACATTAGTAAGTACTTCTACATCAGATACACTAAATGATTTGGGAAATTCATACGACTGTCCATCTCTCCTTGAATCAACTATTCTAAATTTTGAAGAAAACAGTTCAAATTCTGTGTGTTGTGATGAATCATTGATGTTACAACGCATGCTTTCATCTACCATCTCATCTCTGCTTTCTTGCATTTTCAAAGAACCCTCACAAAAACTGTTTTCAGGTGTCTCTTTTAAATCAGACTGATTCTGAAGATCACTTAACTCCTCTAGGTTACAATTTTCCTCTAATTTCTGAACCTCCTCAGAACTTTCTAACTCACTATCAAAATCCTGTTTTATTGTTTCAGTCTCATTTTCAACTTCATTAGTGTCAGATTGCAAATTGACTCTTGACTGAATAATCGACTCACATTCTAGTTCTTCGGATACCTGTTGCAAATTCTGTATTTCACTATTGGTCATTTTTCTACTCTCGGTGACTTCAATCACGGCACTACTTGGGGTTCTCCGTCTGACTAAGTCAATATCCTCCTCACCATCACTGCCGAGTTCTGAGCATGTACTCACTGTTGAGCAGGTACTCATTGTAAATGAAAACTCATCCACAAAATGAACCTTGCGTAGTCCAGTAGCTTTGTCTCCTTGCCTAAGAATTCCTTTAGTTTCTACTTCAGCCTCACTGGCTATGAGAACAGAAGATTTGATTAAGTCATCACTCGTTCTTTCCTGATCTGTTTCTTCTTCACCATCTTCCAATGTAACTCTGCATCTCTTCTCTTTCTTGGTTCTTACAGAAATCATAAAAATTTTAGAAATAATTTTTCATACACTACATCTTTGTTAGGAACTTACAGGAATCCCATGTATAAAATAGTTGGTAATTCCAATTAAATATATATACCAGGTCAAAAGTACAAAAGTACAGACCCCTTCCCACAAACCCCACCCATCCCCCCCCACCAAAAAAAAAATTAAATCTGAAAAATTCAAGTTTTGCATTAAAAATTATCTTAACCAGTTTAAAAACATCCTTCCAGAGTGGACCTTATCAGACAATCAAAGGTCACAAATATTACTACTTAATTCTTTTGTTGTGTTTTTGTCAACTATGTTCTGCAGTGTTGACATACCAGAACTTACAAAATTTGTGTCATTTTGGACAGATTATACAGAAATCTTCGTCCTTCAGTTCGGATACCAATATTGTCTGAATTTCCTTGTAGAATCTTTTGTACAACAGCAGAAGCAGTAGAAAATATATGTTTCAGAAGACTTTCATATCGGTTTATACCTTCTTCAACATCTGGGTTACTATTGTATGCTGTAAAAATATGAAAAATACATTTTTTTTCAAACACCAAAAAATGTGAGTAAAATCAAGTTAAGTTGTACAATTTTCTAGTAGAAAAGTATCAGTAACTCTTACAAGGGAGGGTGGACTGGGGGGATGGGAATATAGGGGTTAAGGGGATAGGAATTAGTGGTTAAATGGGTGGGAACAGTGGTTGAGGGGACAAGGAATGGAGGTTGAAGGGGTGAGAAACAGGGAGTTAAAAATACAGGAAGCAGGGATTATGGTTGGAAGCACTAACTGGGTGTAAAACAAGAGGATCCCAAGAGCCTGAATTGCTCACCTGGTTGAAATTTGCCTTTCAAAAGCATAAATTTAACAAGAAGCTGTCCAACAATTTTGACTCAAGAAGTCTTTGGTAGGACTTTTCGTATGGATCATTTCAACAACTGGAAGTTTCTTTTAATCTATCATAGTTTTCAAGATATTGACTGAAAACTGTTTAAAAAAATCATTTTCCCCCTTTCAAGGGCAAATACTCTTACAAGGAGTCACCTGACAACTTTTATCCCTGAAGACTTTTGTAGTCCTAATAATAAGGATCATTTCAGCTATTGAAAGAATTTGGCTAAACCTAACGGTTTTGGAGATATATGTGAAAAACTGCTGTCTGACCCCTATGTTATATTTTTAGATGCCATGGTTTTTGACGAATCAAAAATCCCCACCTCAGTTCTATGCAGGATACACCAAGGAACAATTGTACTAAGTTAGGTTCCAATTGATCAAATCATGTCAGAGGAGAAGATTTTTGAAAGAAATAACAATAAAAATAGAAAACATGGTAAAAAGGGGCAATGTCTCCAACATGACTCGACAGTTTAAAACCAAAGTTTGACCAGAGATAGATCTCATCATGCTGAACACTTTTACCCATTGTCAGAATTTAGCTAAACCTTACAGTTTTGGAGATATACGCAAAAATCTGCTGTCTAACCCCTATTTTCTTTTTTCAGTAAAGGCAGCCATGTTTTTCAACAAATCAAAAATCCCCACATAAGTTCTATGCAGATTACACCAAGGAACATTCATTTCAAGTTTGATTCAATTTGTAAAGCAGTGTCTGAGGAGCAGATTTTTGAAAGAAATAACAATAAAAATAGCAAAAATTGTTGAAAAAGGGCAATAACTCCAACATGACTCAACAGTTTAAAACCAAAATATGACAAGAGATAGATCTCATAATGCTGAACACTTTTACTCGTGTCAGAATTTAGCTAAACCTAACAGTTTTGAAGATATATGTGAAAATCTGCTCTCTGACTCCTATGTTCTATTTTTAGTAATGGTGGCCATGTTTTTGGAGAAATCAAAAATCCCCACATTAGTTCTTGAGATACCATTCATACCAAGTTTGGTTCTAATTAGTCAAGTGGTTTCAGAGGAGAAGAGTTGTGTATAATTATTAGCGACGATGAATCTGTTCACAACTCACATCTTTAAATTATGAAGAAAAATAATTCCTAGTTGATGTAACACTGCAAAAGGTGTTATTATTGTTAGAATATCATTCTAAATATTCAACTTTGTCCTTCATACGTTACACCTGTCTCATATTCCAGTCCAAGATTACAATCTTAAGTCTAGCTTTATGAGTGACATTTTTGTCTGCAATGTTGATGCCTATTTAAACTGGTAACATTTTCTCCTTTTTCAAGAAAGTTTTATACCACCACCTTCCCAACTATTATAATACATTCATACCATCAGTGATACATACATATATCAAGCCATGCATCTAAGATTGTCTGTAATGTTGTAGTAATGTTGGCCAGTGTCCTACATCCAGCCTGTAAAATGTGCTCATGGTCATCGTGATGCTGCATAGCTCTCAGTATCATCTCTAAACCCGTCTCTCTAATCTGTACCTTAAAAATATATATGTTGAAATGACATTGTTGATTCCATAGCATATGACAACAAAGGATGAAATGTTTGTCAGAACCACAAAATTGCAAATTTAAGGACAGTTCATTTTTTGATGCTCTTGAAATCACATGTATTTTCAATATTATGATGTTCATGAGTACACATATGATTTCCATGCACTGATGTTTTTGAGAACACATCTTTTCCATGCTATGACTTTCTTGAGAACACATATGTTTTTCATCTCATAATGTTCTTGAAAACACCAATGCTTCCAATATCATGATGTTAATGAAAACAAATATGTTTCCCAAATTATGATGTTCTTTAGTATAAATTTCATCATGAAGTGTCTTGATCTTTGTTAGTAAAAATATTTTTCAATACAAACCTGAAACTGATTGATGACAGACAGAAACAATCACTCAAACTGAGTACAATGTATTTAAATTTAACTTTAAATTAGTTGAAGAAAGGGATGTTTTCGACCGTCTTTTTCTTCTATAACTATGAAATATCACAGAGCTGATTTACATAAGACACTTCCATTTTTTTCTAGCCAAAAAGCCCATACTGACAGGCATTTTGACAAAAATAAATTACAAACAGCCAATGCTTCAAAATAAAGCAATAGAGTATAACACTAACCTCCATGATGAGAATGTTAGGTAATTGTATGGCAAGAGATATATTGAAGATCATGTGTCGCAATACCTTTTCATTCAGCTGGTATTGATATGTAGTTATCTTTGCCAGAATATCAAGACTGTTCAGCTGTACTTCCTGTTGATTTAAATATACAGCCATACACCCCATCACTGCAGCAGCAGCCTGACATTTCATCATCATACGAAGATTCTGTGGAAAATGGCTGAACTTTCTCAGCAACTGGAGACACAAAACAACATTAGACATAGGATCCTGAAAACAAATAGTGTATGAAATTAAAAATCAAATAACCAGGTATGTGTATAATTATAAAATCATAACTTTATTTTCAGGCTTAAAATAAGACAAGTATGATTTCATTGAAATAAGCACCAAAAACTTACTGTACAAAAATGAGACATGACTCAGAGTTACACTTGGTGATAATGGAGAAACAGTTGTATGACCAAGCTACCAGTATGTATGTGCTTTATATGGGTTTGGGCAGGTTAAATATACCAAGCTGACCATGTTATCCATGGTAGTGCTGTTGTAATCATAATGTAAATAAAAGAACAGTGTTCCAATGTCCAAGGGCCATAACTTCCTTCATAATCAATCAACCGTAACCAAAGTCGAAATTAAACTGTAACTTCTTATAGTAAGACTACATACAAAATATATATTCGATTGGTAAAAACATTACAAAATAAAGTGTGGAAAACTGTAAATTCACTAAAATTTTCTAAGTCCAAGGGCCGTATCTTCCCTAAAAATCATTCATCTGTAACCAAAGTCGAACTTAATCTGTAAATTTTCATAGTAAGACTACATACAAAATATATAACCAATTGGTAAATGCCTTACAAAAAAGTGTGGAAAAGGCGGATGGGCGGGACGAAACATGGACGGATGGACTCCCGGCATTTCCATGTCCTCTCATGACACATTGCGGGGGACAATAATTGTTGGTAATTGTTGGTAAAAAGGAAGGGATAACATAAACTGATAACATGTCTGGACCTGTGTCATCATCATATATTTGTCAGCATGTACAAATCTTTAATATATGCATAAGCACTAAGCAAGTTAAGAAACACAAATTGCGTAAAGTTTTCACCTATGGTAATTTGTACAGCTGAAAAAAATGGCTGAATTCAACAGGTGATGTTTTGTATTATGTTTTTGTTAAATTTGTTCACCAGTATAGATGCACATATTCCATATGTATATAAAAATTGTGCATAGTTTGATTAAAATTGCTTCAATACTTTTTGAGTCACAGATTATAGAAGCTTGCATATCGAAAGTAAAGAAGTAAAAGTAAAGAAACTTCTTCCTACCATAACCTGCCTGAGCAGTTCAACCAATAGTTTAATGGATGGAGCATGCATTGGTTTATCTCTCTCTGCTTCTGGCATTTCATCTAAAAGCTGTGTTATTTCCTTTACATAATCCATCAGGATATCTTTCTGGAATTCTGCCACTTCCTATTTTTAAAAATCAATCACAACTTTAGAAAGAGGATATAGAATTCACCAAAACATAAGGCATAAATGTCTGCATGTTAAGATATTTCCTTTCACTAAGCAAATTATGTCACTAACCTGTAAGAATTTGAATATCTGATCTGTAAGTTTGGCTGATAGTCGTGAATCTGTATACATGTGGATCTGTTTAGTGAGGAAACTGGCAGCTAAATCTCCCAACTACAACATTGAAAGCATAATATGAGTACCTGGTAATATCTAGAAGTACTGTCTGCAAGCTAAAAATAATACCCCCTAAAGTAATCTTAAATAATGTGATACCCATGAAAATGGATTATCTCCTCTTGCAGTTAAGTGAAATTCATGCACATCTACATATAATAGGGAGAAAGTGTCAGCACCAACCTTTATATGTAAATACTATGAAACATGAATAGCTAAAAATCTTTCTGTTGGAAGTAATTGCTTTATCTTTTAATGGAAGTCTTGAATATTTCTCTTGTTAGTTGAGGCATTAGCAATATAAAAAAGTAATGGTGCATTATCAACAAAGTCAAATGTTATTTGAGTAAAAATAGCTCCATCCCTTTTAGGCAAAGCATAAAATTGTATTATACAATGTATATCACCTTCCTGTAAATTTTCATCAAAATTTATTTCAATTTACAAGGAGTTCCACTTATATGCAATACTGTTAAGTTATATTATTTCCTCTTTGCAAGAATTGGACAATTTTATTAAATGATTATCTAAATAAGATGCCCAACTTTCTATAAAATTCTATAGAAATTTATTGCGTAGTTTAAGGATAGTTGAGCTTATAAAAAAAGAGGACAAATGGAAGGATGGACATATGGACACTTATTTGTGTCTTAGACTTTAAAAAGATTATCTAGTTCAAATAGTATTAAAAGATTTATTTCCTTTACCTGTTTTGGAGAAGTAGACTGCTCTAATAATTCTTCATCTAATGTAGGATGGTGAACTTGGAACCAGTCACATTTGTCTTCATTTGGTAATGTCTGAAAAAACACTGACATTTAACTCATAAACTAATATGATTAATGGGCAAGAATAAAAAGATGAATGTCAACAATCTATTATTCCAACTGTAGTAATTTGCCTTCTTTCGCTAAAAATGAAGACAGTAATTAATAAACCAAGACAAAAGACAAAACAATATCAAAACTGTCAACAAGAAAAAGAACTTTTCATGGCATTGAGACTTTGAAGGTCATGGAACAGATGAAAATAAAAATCCTCACCAAATTTCTCCCTTTTCGTACCGGCTTTGGAGGTGGCATTTTAGAAACTGCAACACCAGGTGTACTTGGAAGAAGGCGTCTCTCTCTAGCCATAGGACCAATAAATATCCTCAACTTCTTCTCTGCCACTTCTATAGTAGAACCTTTAAAAGGTACTTAACACTAAATAAAGTAATCATAAATATCTTATTCCATTTTCTTTGTGGTAAAAATAGACAATAATTTAAAATGATAATAGTAATCTGGGTAGTAAACACAATCCTTCTATTTTATTTTGAATCTAATAGTCACCATATACTTTACTAATAAAACTCAGTTTTCTAATGTCTTAATGATACCTTGTGTATAAGTAAAATGCTAAAATACTAGTACTTCCCAATATTCAGGAAAATCTTGTGACTATGTATTAGAGTATAAAATATAAAAAAAAACATGATCCTTTAAACTCAAGGAAGTAATTAATCAGACAAAATTGAAAAAGTTTTCAATCACAACTTTTCAACACACTTCAATGTACTTCCTCAATTTTAGGAAGGCAATATACTATGAAAATGACATAACATCTAATTCTACAATATGTACTTGGATCTTTACATAACACAAATGGTATATACTGGTTCTATAATCAAAGTGCTGTGAACACTGCAGGTTCTCGAACTTAGTCTACATTGTAACAGAAAAAAAGAATCTCAAATATTTTGTAATTTGGATACCCATGAATTAAGTATCCTTATTTTTTTTTTAATATATATAGATAGGGAGTTCTTTCACTGCAAACATTTAAATGTACTATAAATTCAGAGATTATTGCTATATTCTCATTATTCATAAAAAAGTGAAGTGCAGCTTAAAATCGCTATACTTTAAACTCTGATTTTGATATTACAAACAATAGGTTTTCCCCCTTAAAAATCACAAAACTAAAAATCACATTAAAGATTAAAATGACAAAATGGCAATAAAAACATCTGAAATTATAAGTATTCAAATAACCTGCCAAAATTAATACACAATTATGTACTAAACTGTTTTTCAGTAAAGTATTTTTCAGTACACTGTTTAGCTTTACTTCCTTTTACTTTCCTTTTCCGCCAAAACGTCACAACACGAATACCAATCCGCCCTTCACAAAATTTAAAATTTATGTTGAAAATAGCAATGAAATATGGAGAAAATCTTTACAATAAATAGGATAATTAATTGGCTATCATGAATAACCAAAATATGATCACTAAGATTTAACTTGTGTGTGCAACAAGTTCCACACACTCGCTAAATCTAGGTATTATTCGGCACTCTTGATCATAATTTGCATATTCATTCTTTCCAATTAATTTTCCTAATTTTATTCTCTTTTTCACCAAATCAAAACAAATAATTCATACCTCCTAACAAGTTTATTTCAGAAGTAAGTCTGTCTTTGTTCACAAAGCATACTACATCATTATTATGTGATGACAGCATAAGTCCACCTTGGCTACATATTATCAATCTTAGCAGTGGCACTACTATACCACCAGGAAGGTCAGAAAAGTTGTCAGAGTATCCCTCAACTCGTGCAACTTGGATAGTACCATCTGTGCTAAGACCTTATAAACATAAGATGAAATATTGTGAAACAACAAATCCCTTGCATAAAAACTGAAACATAACCAGCCATATCACCTTTTCATGTACCTATCAGAAGTATATTCAGGAGCATGCTCATTGCCAGACAAACCCTCTCCCTGTGGAAGCAGAAAGATGTTAAAAGTTTAAAACAAGCTTCAGGTTTTGTTTAGCACTATTGAGTTGGGAAAAGTTTTGTTCAAATAACCCCCTATATACAGCATTAAAAGTTTCTGGCTATTGACCAGCTCTATATTCCCAATTTCCAATCATTGGTGGCAAGTGGAATTCAACCCAGAGAAAATTTGTATTTATTAGCTTTGCAAGTAGTTTTTGTGGAAGCCGTGAATTTTTCATGCATAACTTTACCATGGAAGGCAGAAAGAATATAAATTTCCAATAAACTAGACTTATCAGTTGTTCCATACAGTACATGCAGAGACTGGATGGAAAATTGATAGGTCTAATTATAATCAGACTGATAAATGTCTACAGTATTTCAGTGGAAGTGTTTATTCTCTGTGCATTTCAAAATTATTTTAAAAAATTAAAACAAAATCTTATGCAAGGTGATGGTAGTTAATATACTATGTTAAAATTGTAACTGGGTAGAACAGGGCTTGTAAGTCTCATCACATATGACCCTGTGAATTCACAGGAATGGGTCCTTTATTTTACTCTGACACAGTAAACATTTTATAATGACCTATTCAGGTAACTCATTGACGTGATAAGTAGCTCATTCCCTATATCTGTACAGGTATTCAATGTCCTCTCGACCGGTGAAAGGGTCTATACCAATGTTCAATTTAGACTATGTCTGATACAGTGAAGTTGGCGTTTTCAGTTTTTCTTTCAAAGCAATATTTCAATCATCAGAGGATCTGTATAACTGATTAACTCTTAAAGGCAATTGCCGTATGTTGGTGTTAGTATCGTCTTACGGGCGTTACGGAAACAGATGAAAACAATATGGCATATGTTTGCAGTTATCCTTATTGTTGTTGGATAACTTTTTGTTTGTTTATTGAAATGAAGACAGTCCGCAAAATCAAATGTTTACCTATCAGGTGAATTCCATCTTCTCCCTCTAATGTCAACACCGATTTGTCTGTTATATTTTTAATTCGTACGTTGTTATCCATTCCCTCATTGTTGTTTACAATATGTCATGTGCAACTTTCAATTTCATGCGCATGCTTACAGTGTACTTTTGTTTTCGTTGATTGGAGAAACGCCCCTTTTTGAGAGAAACGATCTTTCATTTTTATGGGGTAATTCTTTAAATTTTATTACTCACAGTCTGAGTTTTCCCCTGGGATCAAAGTTTCTGAACATTTTTATTGATATTTATGAGATATTAGCGGGATTGTGCATGATTAAAGTGGCCTGATTTGACAAGGCTTGGTCTATGGATTGATTGATTAATCTTGGAAAATTTCATTATAGCTTCAGTAAAGGTTTATTAGCTGTGCAGAAATGAGTTTCATAAACAATTTATTTACAAATCTTTCACAATCATTTAAGTAATACAAAGTTGTTATAGCTGGGTTGTCAAGTACTTCTTTGTGGTACTAGTTTTTGAAACATTTTATAAATATTTCAAAATAGTGCCTACTCCCCCCTGCCCTAATAAAAACATAATTTGAAAAAAAAACAATCTTATAAAGTAATTTAAAAAATTTGTATCTCGAACACTAGCAAAATTTAGATTTTTTTTTTTTTTTTTATTTGTTTTTTTATAGCCTGGATTTTACATCATAACCCTATATCACCACCTGATCAGGGTGTTACAGGGTAATACAAAACAATATTATAAATATAATGACTGTTTTTCTATTATTATAAACAAAATTTATCAAAAATGAAACTCAATATATAAAAAACATAAACCTTGCACTCTCACACTCATACTTGCAATTTATAGACTGTTTTGACTCATACATGTTACCACGTATCATCTTTTTAGAAAATGTTTTATATAAATGACAAATCAATGAAAAATAATATATACTCAACAAAAACTGTTTACAATTATAATTTAAGGAAAAACATGATGTATAGGGGCCCAGTATCTTTCATATGACAAAAACTTACTGTTTTTCAATGCAACATATTTTTCAAGTTGTTGATACTGTTTCATAACTCTTTTCAATTCTACAATATTTGGGTTTTTTCCTTGAGTTTACACTTAAAAATTTATTTTTTTGCAATCAATATTAATAAGTTCAAAAACAAGCTGTTAGAACTTGATCCTAGGAGAATTTCCATCTTATCAAGTTCAAAATCTACATCAAAGTTTTTTTTAAATAGCTTTCGAATAATACTCAAAATTGATGTGTCAAAAAATAAATGTTCAATTGTTTCTACTTCTGTTTTACAAAATGTACAATATTTAGTATCCTTAAGATGAATTTTAAACAAGAAATTATTTGTTGGAATTATTCTATGTAAAAATTTATACTGAAAATTTAGTAAATATGTGTCTTTGCAACACTTCCCTAGTATGACAAAGAAAAAAGACCAATCAGCTATTTCCTTACCAGCAACATTTTCACACTGAAAAATTTCTCTGAAAGTATATGTACAATCTCCCTGATCATATCTTTATATACAAATTTAATTTTTTTATTATTTAAAAGAGCTGTCAAAAAATTGTCTTCGGCAACAATATTGTTTAAAGAAATGTCATCAGACCTTTTCTTCAAACAATCCTTTATATATTTTGGTATTATAGAAATTAGACTGTAGTACTTCATAAAATTATTTGTCAAAAATTTATCCCTAATTTTTACGAAATGACATAAATGTTTTGTCTGGAGGATCTATGAGATTGTATACATACTGTATATAACAGTATGATAATCTGTTCCTGTTACCTTTCATGGCCGTGATCAATAAGCAGATGTAGTACAAGTACTTTTATTATTCAGCAATCACAATACAACAGCAACGTACAAGCAATAAGAGAAGAGAAAGAGTCAGAAGACTCCCTTCTTGAGGGCGAACCCTCTTGAACTTAAATCTCTTAAGTTCTCTCTTTAATAAGTGCCTTCTTAGTCCTCTTTTCTAAGTTCCCTATATATACTAATGATTATGTAAAACAACTATGTATTAGTCAAACCCCCTTTTCATGTCTATGTTATGATTGATTCATTATGTTTATTTCCTCCCTTTTAATTTGTCATTTATTTATTGATATTACCCTCTTAATTATAAATGAACCTGTACAACTACCATTTTCCTCATGCACCTTTGTCATCTGAATGGTTGTTTATATATATGGGTATGTCATGTGTACATGTAACACCTTTTTGATTCGTACAAGTATGTGGTTATAATTTGTTTTATTATCTGTTGTCCACATTGCAATTTCATTATGTATTGGGAGTTATTTTGTACCTGTTCTCATGTTTTGTATAGTTGTTTTACCCCTCATACATATTAATTTAATCAAAAGTTCACATGACAAAATATCATTTATAAAGTCGCAAAATGTCCATACACTCTCCTCCCTTTCTCAGACTAAAATTATTTAATCAAGAATGTCTAACCACTGTCATATCACATGTAGGCCAAACTGTTTCCAACAAATGTAATATGAAAATTCGTCCACAGGTACAAAATTTAATATATCCAGAGATAATATCTCTCTCAAATTTTCTTTAGTACGAGGTTAGGCACTGTAAAAACTAAAAAACACATCTCTCCAAAAATGAGTTCTTTAGGTTTAATGCAACCTCCTTTATTTTCTCTTTCTCAAGGCTCAATACCCTTTCACCACCAAATAATTGCAAATCCAACATGATTATTTTTTGCCAAGTTCCATCCATATTCTCAGCAAGTCTTTTAATCCAACCAATCTTCAAATATGCACAAAAGGATTCCAAATGTATCATTCTTAGTCCTCCCTGTGCAATATCACAAATCAATGTTTTTTGTTTCAACTGCTCAGTTTTCCCATTCTAAATAAAGCTAAAAAACTGAGAGTTTAATTGATTCAACATATATTGGTTGAGGTTGGGCAAGGAGGTCAAAAGATGAACAATTTTGGAAAGAGCCAATGATTTAACTGCAGTAATTTTTCCAAGCAAACTAAGTTTTCGATGTTGCCAGCTTTTTAAAATCATAAAAATTTCCATAATTTTTTTGGAAAAATTAATGTCTATTATTTTATCAAGATTTAGTGAAAAATCTAGACCAAGTATTTTAAAATTTGAATGTGACCATAGCAAAGTAAAGTCCAGACAGAGTATATGGTCAGAATACCTTTTACAGCCTACCCAAATAGCCCTCGTCTTAGATTTGTTCATATTTAGTCCCGATACTTTGTAAAAGGATTCAAAACAAAGAAGTGTTTCACGTAAAGACACTTCACTACCATCTAACATTAAAAATGTATCATCCGCATACTGATTTATCAGAGGTTCAGTATCATTAATAACAACACCACGAACACTGGGATTTGCTTTCAGTTTTAATCCTAATAATTCCACACCAATAATAAATAAATAAGGAGATAAGGGGTCACCTTGTCGACATCCACGACTAAGTTTAAAAAATTTGGACATGTGACCATTATTGATAACACAACTTTTTGCATCTAAATAAAAAGTTTCAAACCATTTACAAATAGAAGGTCCAAAGTTGAAACTATTGAGAGCCTTTTTCAAAAAATCCCATTCGATAGAATCAAATGCCTTCTCAAAATCTACTAGTAATAATAAGCCAGTCATATTTCTTTCCTATAGTGCATAATATCATACAAAAGTCGAGTATTTTCACCCATAAATCTATTTTCCATAAACCCTTTTTGTGAATCGCTTATAATGAATGGCAGAACTGAAGGCTGAGGCAATCTTAATATCTGTATTCAACAGACTTATCGGGCGGCAGTTACCTAAAATTCGACGATCTTTTCCCTCTTTAGGTATGCATGTAATAACTCCTTGATACTGAAAATCAGAGAAGTTACCACATTCATAACCATATTGTAAAGAACGACAAACAAAAAAGCCAATATCTCCCCAAAAAAACTTCGAAAAAAGTCTACAGTAAAACCATCAGATCCCGGGCTTTTTCCATTCTTCATCTTTTTGAAAGCTTCTGCACACTCTTCAAAACTCAAATTTCCTTCACACGATTCTTTTTTTTCATCAGTTAATCTTACATCATGATGAAAAAAAGTGTCGTCAAAATTATTAATGGTCTTGTTGGTATATAAAGTCTTGTAGAAATTTTCTTGTTTTGCCTGATCTGATATATGATTACCTTGATCGTTAATCAGAAAACGTTTTGTATATATAATTTTTTTTCTCTAATTTACAAAAATATTCACTTCATTTCTCTCCATTTTCAAGCCAATTAGCCTGGGATCGAAGTATTAAACCATCAACCATTTTACCTCTGAGGTTCTCCAATTAGAGCTTTTTTTAATTCAGTTGAGCAAATTTAATTTCATCTGGATCTGAATTTATACTTTTTTCCAAACTATTTCTTTTTCAATTTCCTGGTTGGAAAATTTTTGCTCTCTAGTAGATTTTTTAATGCTATAAGAGATAGAAATGGTTCAAATCTTCATTTTCAAAATTTCAAAAAATATCTGGTCATTGCATGATAAACTGACAGGTGCAGGATCATCTATATCACCTGAGCTATAATAATCAGTCACAGTATCTTTTATACATTTTTTCACCATACTTATGTAATCAATGTCATGTAATAACTGTGAATTGAACTTCCAATAACCTCTTCCTCTCTTAGCAAGGCAGGGTGTAAAAGAAAAAACAATAGCCGAATGATCAGTTTTATACCCTGGGATAATTTAAATAAATTTAGAAAAATTATCGGAAATGAGATTTTTTAGAAAACAACCCTGGAGCACATACTAATACATATACATTTTTATGTACGGTTTCCCTGTCAGAAGATAGTTTCTGATTAAACAGTTGATGTAAGAAAAATTTTCATACAGTCAAGACCATCTCACCTTAAAATAAAATGCTTTGCAGGGCACACCTTGGATAAACCACGAACTGGTCTAATGTCAAACTCTGAACAATTGGTGCAAGTGTGGACACATTATTCAAGCTCGATAAAGCTTTGAATTTTGACTGTGATTAGACATTTAACAGAGGATTAGACTTTGACCTGAAATTGAAGTGGCCCTTTTTGGCTTATTATTCCAGTCATAACTGCAAAAATCAAATCTCAATCTGCTTTTGAGATATGACAATTTGTGGTACAAATTCAGAGATCCATTCACTTTTACTCAAGTTATCATCCCGACATCATGAAAATCCTTGTTTCTGGCCCCTTTTAGGAATTTTTTTTTTAATGTATAAAAACATATAACATGAGCTAGTAATTCTCACCATCAAAGTTTTGTCCTCTACTGTAAAACAAGTTCATGTCCAAATTTTGAGACAAGCACCTAATAAGTTGTTGGTATTTTGCTCTGAAAAATGAGCCATTATACAATTTAAACTGAGAAATGAAATTTTGATGAGTAGATAGTGAGATTTGATTCAATCAAAAGTTAAGCACCTGATATGATACTTTCTGTCAAGATATTCCTGACTGGCCTTTGTCTTATTTATTGATGAAGTAACATTTATAATTAATGTCGATAAAAATCACTGATAATTTTTAGAAGGTTTGCAGTCAGATAATCAAATTAGACAAAAATTCCAACATAACTATTGCAAGTACACGTTTCAAGGAGTAACCTCTCACCAGCAGAATTAAAATCAAATATGTAGGATGATCTAAACATAAAAAAAATAATAGTATTAGGGGTGTATATAGCAATCAGTTAATCTGAAATCTAGAAACTGTTGATATTGTCTGATTGTGCATCCAAGAACTTCTTTGTTTCTACCTATTGTGTTGTGTTGATATGAAACATAGAAGCAGGTAAATTTAGATAATACTAAAAAATCAGAAATTATTGCATCTTCTTTTTTTCTCTTTAAAGCTGTCAGAAAATAAGATTTAATTTTTGTCATTTGAAAAAGTCAGTAAAGTTAAAAAATACCATGTGTGTTTTAGTCAGGCCAAATTAAATTATATCTGTTTTCTGTTGTTACCCAACTGACCTATTTTCAAGCTAACAAATAATAAAAAGTATCACCCAATGATCTGACATTTTACAGATGGTAGCCAATTTTCATTTCTTTTTAATGTTTTTGAAGTTGTTTGAAAATATAAGTAAATAAAATAAAATCCTGACTTACCAACCCAATATTTTTCTGACATGTTACAGGAAACAGAGGTATAATTTTATTTGGCTTTATAGCGATTTAAAGCCAGTTGCAATATCATGCAAAAATATAACATTGCAATAACTTCTGAATACACGATAACTTGACACAACTTTGTAACTGAAGTACTAAAGAACTCAGAATGTGAAAAATTATTTGGAGTCCAAATTGATCAGACACTGCGCTGGTCAAAACAAGTCAACATATGCTTAAAATTTCAAGTAGACATTATATTCTAGGATTAAAAAGTATCTAACCTTAGAAACAAGGAACTTGTTTTACTCAGGATATGTTCTTCCATTTATTGACTATTGTAGTTCTATTTGGGACAATAGTACAACAGAAAATTTATGTGTGCTTAGACTACAAAAGAGGGCAGCTCGGCTTATACTTAATGCAAATTTCTAATCCCCTCTTTAATTCTTTTAGGTTGGCTAACTGTTAAGAATAGTATTATAAATCACAGGTGTCTATTGATCTTCAAATGATTAAATGGGTTAGCTCCGTCTCATTTAAGATACAATAAAATTTGTTTCTGAATTAATCCATACCATTCAAGAAATGCCATAAACAATGCTCTTTTTATTCCTAAACCTAAGACAAAACTATTCTGATATACTTTTGTTTACTCTAACCCGTCTCATTGGAATACCCTCCCACATGAAATAAGAAGTGTAAAAGTCTTTTTAATTAGAATATAAAAATTTTCCTAATGGAACAACAGGCAAAAGAATAATTCAACTGTATTTACACGTACTATAACGTAAAATAATAACTTTGTTGGCTTGCTTTTATGTATTATTTACTAGTACTCATTTTGTGCATTGAAATTAACCTTGTATTTTTGTTTCTGTGTGAGTGCCTCTGCGAAGATTAGTTGTAAACCAACTGTGTTACCCTCTTGAAATAAAGCATCACTATTCTTATTATTACTCAATCAAATTTTTTATAGACCATACAAACAAAGAACAAACAAACTTTAAATCATTAGTGATAGATGTAAGAATAGTATGATAATTTAATTTGAAAGAGTGAATAACCAAAATATGACCAAGAGTGCCAAGAGAAAGCATAGATACAAGTGTGCAGAACTTGTTCTGCCCACGAGTTAAATCTTCAAACGTTCTTGGCATGAGTAATTATATTTAGGTTATTCATGATAACCAATTGACTGTTTTATTAATCCTTTAGAGTCTCTTCATAATTTATTGCTATTTTCAACATTAATTTTTATTTTGTGATTGGTTGATTGATATTCCTGTTGTGATATTTTGGTGGGAGACAGTCTGAGAGTGAAGTTACCAAATTCATTTCAGTGTTAATTATTGAAGTATTTTACACAGGGAACATTCAGTAAATCACTGCTATCTATATAATGAAATATAGAATTTTATTTAACCTTACTAATTTCACATGTTATATGCAAATTGTTTATTAACAAATAGAGAACTATTTCAGGTATATAAGAAATCACTTCAAAGATTCCCTTTAAATAACATCTTTATTTCAAGCCAGCTTGTGAATGTATAAAAACATTTTATTTTCACAAAATGTCAATATGTATGTACAATGCATTTTATTTTTCTTTTACTAGGATAACACAATCCACCCCTAGGAATATATATCCTTAGAACATAATATTTTTAAATGAGTTTCCAACTAGTGCATTAATTAAGAACAAAACAGAAATTATTAAAACAAAGGAATAATATGTACAGACGTTTTTAACATAGAACCTATAAAAGAAAGTCAGTCAGATGGAAAAACAAAACTGAATGTGGACAATGGCATCATATGATAAAGAATATGTGAAAGTTTCATTAAATCCATTTCGTGGTTTGCAAAGTGTTGCGGATTAAGACCTGAGGATGGACAGACATACAGCATGTTCAATATATACTTTCTGCTTCTCTGCTTAAGCGAAAGGGGGGGTATAAAAACATTTTTATTTCAGAATGCTGTGGAATGTTAGAACAGCAAAGTGAACCATGAACCTTTTTCCAAACAAATTATAATTTCAGACATTTGGTGAGAAGTCTATCCTAATACCAATAGTTTAACTTACTAGAAAGCGTGCACAATAATAGATTATCTTTGATCATGTTTATGATTTTCTCCCTTGACCAGGTAGAGTGAAAGAAAGACAATGTTCCAATGATAATCTGCTTATCACTCTTTTGCCTAATACGTCATTGATGTATACATTAACAATGGCATGCACACCCTTAGTTCGTAACAATAATGTCTATTGTCGCTTAATAGTGCTGACAGAAAAGATTTCCATAAAAGAAATAAAGATAAGCATTCATTGATAAATATTGACAATTAAAAATACAGGGTATAATTTACACTCCATGAAATGAAATTTTTCTATAATGTATAAAGATCTGCAAAAAATTTAAAAAAACACCTCATTGTAAGAAAAAATCAAATTATATATAAATATTTAGAACTAATCTATTCATTTTGCTAGACACTAAAACAAGGTTGTCAACAATAGTACATTACAAACAGCTTTTTCCTCCTTGTATGCAATACTAAACAAGGTTTATTTCTTGTTCAAGGAAAACAATCAATTTGACAAAATCAATTACAATCAACTTTTCCGAAGAACATGATTTGTATGTTTTACGCCCATATTCAATAGGTACATGTATCACACATTCTTCTCTTTTTCGTAGTCTACACTTCTAGAAGGATCCGTTGGAAATATTCTCTGACACTGTGTCATTAATCTTTTTAATCCCTACAAAAAAATCAAAACATTACAACCATTACCAAATTTCAAAGCCAAAAGTCTCTACCATGGATTTTCAAATGTATTGCAGATGTTCTCTTTGTATTCAATTAAATTTGTCATTAAATACTTTTATGACAGTAAAAGATTCATTAATTGCTACTTTCACACAACATAATCATGTAAATGATTTAATGTCTTAAGTGACAAATCAAAATACCAGTACATTTAAATGGTTTAATAAATTAACCAATTTACATATTTAATCAAGAAAGAAATTGAGTATCACTTGGTGAAACATACATGTACTTTAAGTACAGTATTTATTCCCATCCCATGTTTCCTGGGATACATGTACTTGAGTATGATATTTATTTCAATCCCAAATTTTCTCGGATATATGTACTTGAGTATCGAATTTATTCCCATTCTATATATCCTGGGATACATGTACCTAAGTATGGTATTAATTCCCATCCCATGTTTCCTCATATATATGTACTTTAGTACAGTATTTATTCCCACCACTTATACTTCCCATGTTTCCTCAGATTTACTCCCTATCTTACCTGATCATTTAGATCTATGTATATTTTACCAGAGCCTATACAATGAGGGTTAAACATTAATACAGTTTAGATTCTCTCTAATTTTTATTCTCTATCTAAAAAAATAAACTGAGTGATGGGATGTAATTAGATTTTTGAAATTAAGAACAAAATAGTGAAGGAGTAAATGAAACAAAACAATTTAATTTGATTTCATTACTTACATTCTATGCTTACAAGTAAGTAATAAATTGTTACCTGCATGTATTTTCTCTGCGTTTCATCATTTAGTACATGGGCAACATTTCTAGATGAAATCTTTTCACGACCAGTACGAGCGTGAATACCAACCATAGTTACACCAATAGGCCATGGTGCATTACCAATAGCCATTTCAAGATATGCATCATTGGCCTGAAAGAATATAAATTTTATTTTATAATAACTTAAGAAACATATTATGATATACATTACATTACATTCTACAAAAAATTAAAATGTAATGAAGTTTTCAAACTTTTTTTGTAATACAAGAGGACAAAGTCAGAAATACAAATTTTATGTTTTTTGTTTTTAATGTTCAGAAGAAATAAAATGAAGCTGTGCACTTAATATATAGAAAATATAAATAGTTGAAAACTTGCAAAAAGTCATCCCTATGTATTAGTAGCACTTCTTATATTTATGGTGAGTTTGTTGAAGTATGTTTTTCCTTCTGATCTATAAATTAAATACAAACCTTTAGATAGTTTCTGGTCATCAGTTCTTTAATAATGATAACAAGGGAATCCAATATATCATCATCAACTTTCTACAATGCATTTTTTAAAATTCCATCAGCATATTACAGTTACCTTATTATTTTGAAAACAATTAAAAACAGACTTTCTGTACAGTGAACTGGTTAACTAATTTGTGCATTAAATGTCACTGCATTTTTTTCTAATCCAAAACTAGAGAAAAGAGTAGAAATTGGAAATTTTGTCAAAGAGACAACAACCTATCAACATGATCAAATTGTGAAAAAGAACAGCAACTGGCAGTCAATAAGCTTTCAAAGAACGGTAGAGAAATTTCCCACATCTTTGACTTAGCCACAAATATACTGATTCAGTGAAATCAGCATTGCACTTTACTCTTAACAAGTGAAAAAAACATAACAAAATCCAAAATCACACAAGATTATAAACTAAGAACAGAGGCTCCTGACTTCGAGCTAGTGCCAAACATATGGTTGAGTTGAACTCATTTGATGAGACTAACAATCAGTTTAAATTTGCTCTTTTATTAAGACTTTGAAGGCATACATTATGTGGTATCTTTGATGAGATAATTAGAATTAAATTACTGCACTACCCTCAAGTTTAGTTTAATGAAGTTCTCTTTGCAGTTTGATAAATAAAAACCTAGAAGTAAACCTATCTCCACAGAAATCTCTTTGTAACAACAGTTACTATTCATTAACAAAAATATGTATTTTTTAAAATATCATATAAATACCTTTTGTTTCAAGTTCCTGAATAATGGTTTCATGTAAGCTACTGTTTGGGTCTGAATAGCACTGGCTTCACGTCCCTTCCGTGACATTTTCTCTTCATTTGGTCTACTATTTAACTTGTCTCCCCAAGCTTTTAATATAAACTGAAAAGGAGATTTTTAAAATAAGCAAAGCACTTTGGAAATATGCTGAGTAATACTCTAGTTAACTGGCCTGATCAGATGTTGCCAGTCACTGGTCATGAGCAATTTCAATGTGTAACTACTCCAGTAAATTGACCTGCACTTATAAATGAAACAAATTTTCAATTCTTGACTTAAATAACATCTTTTCTAGAATTTGAGAGAATGGTGCTGATCTTACCATCTGAAATATCATTTAATCTTAAAAATTTGTCTATGTAATCCTTTTTTTTTTCCACAAAAATATCACAAATACCTTCAAAAACTTAAGACATATTTCCATATCTTTTTCGGCATCTCCTTGAGCCATCTCTTCCTGCATTTTCTGAAAAAATCATTAATTTTTTTATGTTTTCAAGCATTATAATACCAGCATGAATAATCATCAGATCTTAGAAAAAAGTTCAAATAACAACTTTTCAATTTTCTGATACTTGATAGATAAAAATTATAAAAGTTCAAAATAGTTATTGTCTGAAGAATTAAATGTTGTAACCTAAACCTAACTTTGAAACAAAAAACATGTGAGAATAATTTTATTTTTTATTTTAAAATATTTAAAATTTTATGACTTTCTTTGTCAAGTGTGGATATATTTCTCTGTATTGATGCATTTGAAAAAGTCCAATATTTACCAAACAGAAACTTCCCTTACATTTTGTGCTTAACTTGTTTGATATTTATCTTATATCAAATACACAATACACTTAAACAGGATTATATCTATTATCGGTTAAATATCTGAAAGTTTTAAATTTTGTTGCAGAGTTTTCATAAACCATACAGTGTACCTTCTATTTAGAATTCTTCAATTTTCACCATCATTGCAATAAAACTAGAACCAAAAGGTTAATGTATAGACAATTGGACAAATTATAAACTTTCCTCTAAGATGTTCTACATAACATTTATGCTTAGTTTTGTTTCAATCCATCCAGCCATCAGACAAAATTAAATAGTAGTATTTTTCCATGTATTAATTAAATGATAAGTCCTAGTGCTGTAATCTAATACATAATCAACAGGATATGACCAACTTACTGTAACATCTTCCAGTGTAGTGCCATCATCCCTGATGTCAACATTACCCTTCACTTCACCTCCATCTGAAGTGGAGGCATTAACTATGGCATTGAGGTAGTCTTGGTCAACTCTGTCCATGGCCAATTTATAATCATTATTGAAACCTTCTCCCTACAAGAGACAAAATTACTACTTAGTTTTATATTATTTGTCCCTGTTCTATAACATATCAACTAAGTACTTATGTATAATTAGTAACACCATGTCCTTCCAAACAGATGATAAGTGCCTGTCGGAAAATCTTGAACCTTGAATTATAGACCTATTGCCTAGAAATATAAGTGCTGCATGAAACCATTGATATTTTGAGAGAAATGATAATACATGTACTACTAAAAATGTAGAAATTATTGTGGGCATTTATTATAGTGATTTTGACATTTAAACCTAAATGTAATTTTGATAATTGTGGAAATGTTTACAGTATTAATTTAAAAACACTAAGTTTCCATTTTTTGTATTGCACAAGGTGGAACTTTCTGGTGCTGGATTTGGCTTCCTACATTTATTTGTCTGATTGTGAGACTGCATTTGAATGTAGACAATCCTATGTATTTAGTATTTGTCATGTTGATGAGAGGTAACTCCATGAAACATGTGTACAACATGCAGAAATTTACATCTACAATAAGATTGTAATTTTTGTGTAATGAAAAAACCTTGCCCTTTTTCCACTTAAAGATTTCAAAATGTATTTTAATTAGAAGTGTTCTACAATCATAAAAAAATCACAATAATTTCTGAATTCTTACTGTATTAGTTACAAAAATTGTTTCTGAATAGTGACAATATCTAATGAACTTGAATATGTTTCATTAATAATTGTAACTCAAATGATTCTTTATTTTAATAATTGTAACTCCAATGATTCTTTATTTTAATAAGTAGATTCATTTTTCAAAGGGGCATCATGTATGTGCATTTAAGTATGAAAATAAAGCCAAAAATAAGATATTGAGCAATGGAAACAAAAGACAATTACAACTATCAAACCTACTTGCTTAATATCAGGTTCAAGTGTTTCTAACTTTTTCAACCTCAGGTATGCTTCATATTCTGTTTCTCCAAAAAGTAAAATAGGCTCTCCTCTTTCTCTTAGTTTTCTCACCACCTACAATACAAATAAACAACATGGAATCTTAAGAGTACTTATACAATCTACATCCATATAACTTCCTGGACTTGTTCAAATCTATAAAACTGTAACTGTTATATTTTGCTCACCTTTTTGAGCACTTATAAATAACAGTTACAGTATATACTATTTCATTTGTTTTATTCAAAATTGTCTTTGAGTCTTTGTCCTAGTATTATAAGTGGCTGCTTCCTTTAAACCTTCTTTAACTGACCTCTTTCCTCGGTAACTGTGAATACTTTTGTTCTTCTTCGACAGCATGTTTTTTCTCCTCCTCTGCTTGTTCTTCTGACTAAAATTCAAAGAAAGAGTACATACAAATTCTCTTTTACAATCAATGTTTCATGTTTAGACGTGCTGCCTACAACATAAATTGTTAAACTAGAGGTTCTAAAGAGCCTGAATCGCTCTCCTGGTCAAAAATAGTCTTTTAAGGTTTTTAAAGCTGGACTCTTGACCTTACTTAGTTATCCACCAGGTTTTCATATTACAAAAGAAATCTCTCATAGCCATTCTTGGACTCTTCAAGAGCAATAACTCCAACATCAATCAACAGATCTTCATGAAAATATCCCACTCATCATGAACAAATTTACCAGTACTCCCTGCCAGGTTGTAAATAAACCCCACTGCTTTTGAGTTATTTGCACAATTCTGCATTTTGACCCCTATGGTCTATTTTTAGAAACAACGGCCATGTTTTTGCAAGATAAAAAATCCCCACACATAGATTGTTAAAGATGTTTTACATAACATGTATGCATAGTTTTGTTTCAATACATCCAGTAGTTTCAGAGGAGAAGGTTTTCAAAGTAAGAAATACAAAATTCAGCAAAAAAATCCATTTCAGGACCCATAACTTATTCATTTGTCTGCGAGATGATAACTGTCATCGAGTTATTTCCAAAATTCTGCAAATTGACCCCTATGGTCTATTTTTTAGTAATGGCAGCCACGTTTTTTGCCAGATCAAAAATCCCCACACAAGGATTTTTAAAAATACCCTTAGATACATTCATGCAAAGTTTGGTTACATTCTGTCAGACGGTTTCAGAGGAAAAGATGTTAGAAAATGTTAACAGACGATGACAACAGAAAACGGACACATAGTGATGGCAATAGCTCACATGGCCTTTTGGCCAAGTGAGCTAAAAATGAAATGGGGAAAACTCTAAAAATATAAATCTTTGTAGTAATAACTAATTTAAATCATATTAATAATCAAAGAGCTATTGGCACTGAAGGTTTTTAATTATATTGAAAATTGTTTCAAATATTACATGATGTAAAATTAAACCTTAATCATACATTTGTGTTTCCCATATTATTTAGGACTGTTTTTTCCCTAAAATGTAGAAACTGAATGTCAATCTTTACTACTGATTTCTGAAGTACACACTGTTATTGATTGTTAAACAGTATCCAACTTCACACACATTTACAAATTTTGTTCCATTTTACCTTTTTTCCCAAATTTTCAAACCTGTCCAAAAGTTTATTTGCATTTACATTCAATAGCTATTTTAACTGACTATTTATCCTATGCTATAATCATATTTGAATAAAACCAATTTCACCTTAAAAAAACAATTTCCTTGATAAACATATGATTTTCCAAAACTAGACACTTTTCATTAATTTGAATTTTCCCACTAGTTTTACTTTATCAAATTCACTCTTCTTCACTTCCTGTTTATTAATCATGAAATATTAATGATAGGATGAAGATTTTGACCGATAAAGATCTGTGTTAAAAGGAACATTTAATGTTTCTTGACACATTTCTGCAAGAACTTATAATTCCCTAAATGAATTTTAAAACTAAATATCTTTCAAGGCCAAAAAGGAGTCCCTCAAATTTTCAGTTGATTTGAAGACAAGATCTCAATTTTATTTTGCAGAAATAATAGAATATTATTGACCTGAATAATTGCCAGAAACACATTTACTGGCTATAAAAGAGGTACTGAATGATATAAAAGGAATTACATTTGGACTACATTTCTGCATAGAATTTCGGAAATAGTAGGGAAGTTCCAGGAATAGACCGGTGACATAAGGTATTTTGATCCTGAAGAATCAAAAAGCCAAAAAATTAAGTACAAGGAAGGGATACAGATAAAGCTTCATAAAGAACAATGAAATTTTACTTTTGTGAATTTTCATGTCAGGAATAATCACTGAGACCAGGAACTAAATGTATTTTTTTCTGTTCTAAGATTTAGAACCACTAAATATGTTATGGCATTATTACCAAATAGCTGAATTTGCTTGAATACATAGATTAAAATTAATAATTGATTTTTTTGCAACCCAGTCATGATATTCCAAATGCTTTCTCAAAAAGACTTACAGTTTGTGCTATTTCCTCAGGTTCCTTCAATCTTTCATGTTTTCTCCAGTACTCCTCTTCCTCTTTTCTGGCCAAGTCACCCCTTTTAAAGTACTTTTTGTTTCCACTCTTAAAAAAATATTTTTGCATGAATTTATCCAAGAAAAACCTGTTTTAAGCACAAGTTAAATGTACATAGGCAAAAAATTAAATTTTATATCATGATATGTATTTGAAAGATCTCTTCAACTGTATTTTTCAAAATAAACAAGCATTGCAAGACCCTTTTTAGTGAGTGTAATGATAAACTTTGTTCAAGATAAAGGGTTCGGAAATTTTGACAGCCCATATTTTATCAAACTTCAGTAGATGTTTGTGTCAGTCTTTAACATGCTCAGATCGAGAATAAACTTTAAAATAAAACTTTTTATGTAGTTATTTTAAGATAAATATTGCGATTTGTGTTTAATACTAGTTCTTCATCACATACTCTTGTCTTTACAAAACATCTGAACGAGTGAACAAGTGATGTTTCGACCACACATGGACATTCTAACATGTAAACAGAACATTGTGTCACTCTAATTTTTTCATCCCATCGACAAACAGTAAAAATGTTTCAAGTGATGAAAAAAAAAGTTGACTATTTATAAAAGAAAATTGTGAATACAATTTGTATATTGATTTAAATGGGTTGTTGAATTCCGTGTTAAAAAGATTCAATCGATAAATTAATAATTACAAACTATGACTGATTCATAGTTTCAGCACCATTTGCTTTCATTACGTACCACTAAGAGATCGGCAGGAAAATGATGGATTTGTCAATCTTTTTCTTCATTAAATAAAGTAATAAATGTATGAAAATTCTCCAAGTCACTTCAACTAATTGGTATATGCAATGGTGCTGCATGTGTACCATTAATTTAATTATGCAATCAACTAGTCAGTTACTGGTAAATCACAGTCACAGGTGGCTGCACATTGGCTAATATTGAAGCACACCTATCGATTAATTTCCAATAAACAATAAGGAGACAGGTCAACAAAATGTTTATACACTAATAAAACCATGCAAACTGTTATTTATAAGGGTTGACATTTTTTATGTCCAATACTGGAAAATGGTCGTTGGTCATTTGCAAAATTTGTTTGTCAATGACCCAATTTTCACTGTTTCAGGACCCTCATTCAAGATATAATACCAACATGTATCATATATTTCCTTCACAATAGCTATTTTTTTCAAAAATAAATTTTATGTGGAATGGGGTACTCTTGAGAATTGTCCTTATTTTTTTTCTCCCAGAATCCCTTAAATTTGAGCATGTGATGTATCTCAAATGCATTATGAACAGAAAGCAACAGTACATTTTCCATCATGATATTTTATCCAAAAATAGCAATACAATTTCTGAGTCAAAGAATTTTGAGTGGGTCAGTTGGGATTGGAGAAACAAACAAAATGTTTTTCTTTACTTGACAATATTGAATAAAAACAAAATAAAAACAATATTGTAAATGTCTTCATAATTTCCAAGGAAAAACTACTGCTGTATTGAGAATTACTGTTACCAATTGAATAAATACTTTGACATCATTAAAATGTGTTTTAGTTAACTTACGATTCTGATAATAAGTCATGAAGTTAATTTTTATCCTTATTTTGAAAATATGCTGTGGGAACTGATGTAAATTTTCTCAAGTGGAGAATCACTTGCTAGTGTGTGATTATGTAAACAACCCATCAAATTATGAACAAATTATTAACACAAAATAATCTATTGAAATTGATAATTAATAATTAGCTTCACTTCAGCCAGTTAAGGACAACTTTTATTGATCTCTCCTGCTTTTTTTCCCTAATTTTTTTCACATATACTTACAATTTTTAATTTATAAGAGATATATCTGTGACTGTTGTCACATTTATTTACAAACCCAATATATGATATCACATTCTACCCTCAACTATTGACAGTTAAAAGAATGGAATACAATAATACAAATCTATAAGCCAAATAGGCACCATCCAGTGGCATTTATACTACAAACACACATTTTTGTATATAATTTAAGCGAAGTAACAAACATATATTTAATTTTTATTTTTGGGGGGGTCACCTGTACGGGTTTCACCTGTTTCATGTTCAAAACATTGAACTTTACAGGTAAAACGGACGATCTTTGCATGTTAAAATTACCAAAATATCTGAATTTGTCTCAAGTTTTCTCTTTTTTCTATCGATTTCAGCTTGAAGTAAAGCTTTGAAGTCCATGGTAAACTCTTTAGCACGGAGACGTAAAACGTATGTCTTAATGTGCAAATATGTGACAACTCTTCCAATTGGATAACATAAAGTAATTAAAACCAATCAAATTCATTATAACAAGTAAGTGCATCCAAAGACCGAAAAGAAAAACAAATGCAGACGACGTCCTATTTAACAATGACCCTATTTTGTATAGTGTGTGCACAGATAGTCTTTGTATCATTTGTTGATGCCTCGGTGTCCACCAACGTTGTAGTGTCGACCTACAATGTCTG
Organism: Perna viridis; assembly: GCA_037379345.1. Lineage (NCBI taxonomy): Eukaryota > Metazoa > Mollusca > Bivalvia > Mytilida > Mytilidae > Perna > Perna viridis. The sequence continues at coordinate 11,933,353 of CM074511.1, forward strand.
GAACGTGATGTTTAATTGGGATATTAGAAAACTAAGAATTGCGAAGATGGTGAAATGATAATGTGACCTATTGCCTGATTATGATTATGAGTTATTAGTAGCTCCTTTGACCTAAAAAGAACATGCCTTGATACTGTTATTATTTGATATCTATTTTTGTTAGCCCCGATTCTGACTGAGGCTTATGATGATATAATGATACTCGAATACTGCTGTGTAATGTGTCCTTGTTTATACATTCTAGTATAAATGCTCTTTAATTTTATGGGCCCTGTAATTTGGAAAATATTCTATTCTATACATACACTTTTATGATATTTTGTAACAACCCTATGGGTAAAACCTTCTACAGAATACCTTTGAGAAGGAGCTTTTGGTACTTGCTATACTTGCTCCAACATTGAAAATCAACAGTATCAAAGATTTAACTCTTTCCTAAACCCTTTATTTTTAAATGTTTCCACATATTAGATGCAAATATAAGTTGAGCACAATAAAAGTACATATACCTACTAAGGATAAATTATAACCGTGAACCACAATAACTGGCACTATAACCTAGCTGTCACTCTATACCAAGTTACCAACCGAGATAAGGGAGTAGTCAATACAAAGAGACATGGTACTTTAATTTTAACCTTTTAATGCTTTTCTATCTCAAAAGCCAGTTTTCAGTAGTAAGTTTTTCTGTTCGAAATGAAGTGTAACAGTAGACACATTCAGTATCAGCAACGTTTTGAACGAGTTCCAGAACTATAAGATTAGAATACAAAATCATTCCAGACTTAAGAATCTCTGACATATATTTTTAGAACAGACCACTCTTCACAATTTCTAGCTGGAATCAAATTTTTAGAGGTGAAGCTTATATCATAGCTATAAACTGTGATAAAGAAAATACAAGTACTTTTCTTGCTCTAGAAAGTCAATGGAGTGGTTTTCAAATTAACAAAAGGAGGTCATGCTACTTCTCTAAATATCCAGCTCACCATGTACATGTATGTCTATTGCACAGCACATATGGTACATTTAACTAATCAGATAGCCTAGTCCCGAAATCCTAGCCTTAAAAAAAATAGACATGATTGATTACATTTTATACTTATATCAATGATCCACTATATGCATACATATGAACAATTTTTGTATATATATATATATATATATATATATATATACAAAAATTGTTCATATGTATGCATATAGTGGATCATTGATATAAGTATATATATATACAAAAATTGTTCATATGTATGCATATAGTGGATCATTGATATAAGTATAAAATGTAATCAATCATGTCTATTTTTTTTTAAGGCTAGGATTTCGGGACTAGGCTATCTGATTAGTTAAATGTACCATATGTGCTGTGCAATAGACATATATGGGCAGCATAAAGCCTTTGGTCTTATCACAGAGACCAACAAATTTAAGATGTCTAGGGATTTCCTTGAAACATGTGAAATATTTTTTGACGGACAATAAAACTTTCAGACAACTATTATTACTTAAATTTCTTTTCAGATAAGGTCAAATAATCCTGATGTGATTGCACTCCAAGAAATTAGATGTAGCAACACAGGAGATGAGAACCAGATACAGGAATTACAGAATCAATTACCCAGATACAAGTACCTATTCTTTAAGTGTCCTAACAAGGTTCAGCTTCCTAAACATGCCATACATAGGAATAAAGATAGAGAAGGTATGCAAGATATACAGTGGAAAACAACAATATACTGGTATATGTGATGTAATTTAATCATAACTTTTACATCACATTAATTGCATTTGTTCATTAAAGTAGCTTATTATACTGATCTTTTTGCAAATTTGTAGAAGAATATCAAAATCAATCAATCAATCAGTAAAAATAGTATGGTAACTTTTACATTGTGAACAACAAATTAAATCAATAAAATTATCTAATATCCAGTCTTACTTGTGACACACTATATATTTTCAAGGAGCAAACATTTTTCAAGTCACCATATGTTTAGTTAATTTGGGAAAAGTGCATATATGATTACAACATAGTATTTGAATAAGCCACTTTCCATGGGGAGATGATTAATGGAAACATTTTCCAGTGAGATGTAAAGGAACTTTTTTTGTTTCACAAATTAAGAAGCAAAAAAAAATATGCTACTGTTAGAAGTAGTCATTTTAAGTTAAATTCTTTTAAAAATCTTGAGCTTTTTACATATACTGCTTTAAGTAATGTCAATACAATAGTTTAACCTACCAAAAAACAAATACCCAAGTCTATCTACCAAAATATTTGGTTCAATTAAACTTATTCATGATAAAAAAAGCAATACATCACCATCCATGAAATTTTTGTTAGCATCAATAACAACCATATTACAAATAAATAAATAAATATTTTATTTATCTCTAATACAGTTACAATAAGTGGTTTTGGCCAATATTAAAATTACATGAATTGAACATGTGTTTTATATAATATATAGTAGTAACAAATGTAGCTTACTGAATTGAAGTTATAAAGGGTTATGAAAATACAATTTATTACAGATGATTAAGTTGTAGATTTATAACTTCCAGGAATTGGCATATTAAGTAAACTTCAAATTCTTAGTGCAAAGACTATCCAGTTGCCATTCATATATGGACCAGATACAAACAAAAGAATCCTTCTTCATGTAAAGTTGCTGAAAGATGACAAAATGTTGAATGTCATTAATGTCCATTTCTCATATGACAGACAACAACAGTGTAGAAACGCAGCAGCAGTGCTAAACTATGTTTTCAGTAAGGATTACTCTGCATTCTTTAGCAATTGAGAAGTAATTTGATTCTAGTTGAAAAGTGTTTTTTTTTTTGGTTAGTTATCTTTAGGCAAGTTTTATTTATATAAATAAACTTTGTTTTGTGACATGATACACCTAATGCACTTTCCATAATACATGTATGAAATTTCACACAATAGGTCAATTAGTTTCATGGAACAATAATTGTATTCACCAAGGGGGAATAGTTTACCCTGATTACTAACAGAAGTACTTGTCAGAAACAATGAATTCCCCTAAGTTTTTGTATTGTTTTCATTCTGAAGCCATTAGCATAAAAAGTTTTAAGTATGTGTACTGTCTTTCAGACTGTTTGTCTATAAATTGACTCAGAATTTTTCCATATTGGTTTGAGATATTGAATTGCTTTTAAGATTATAGTTAGCTCTGATTGAGTTACTGATTACTATTATTTTAAAAATTATTGTATGCATTCATTATTGTGATTTTAAATTTTAAAAATCTCATTTTACTGTTCAAAAAATGCTTGTATACAAAAATGTATTAACACCTGTACGAAAATGTCAACTTGAATCCAACTGGAGTCCAACCGGACTAAACCAGGATTCCAGCAGGATTTTGAAAAAATAACTAAAATCCTCCTGTTGAAGAGCAAGACATGTAATTAATGAAAATTCCTGCTATGAGAATCCTTGTCCTCCTTTCAATTCCTGCTACAGTTACTTGTACTTTCCTGGTCATCACCAGGACAGTAACTGGATTTTCTCGTAAGTGATAAACACAACAGGAATTTTAAACTTCGTTATTTTTGTAGAACTGGATTTTTTTACATAGTCATTTTACCTACTTCTATATAGTTCTAAAGTAACACATGATTTTGAAAATTTGATGTTGAAGATTATATTTGTATTTTTAAAAGATTTGAACATTATGAAAGTCAATTATGTTATACCAAACAACCAAAAAAGTCAGTTGCAGTCTAAATTAATTAATAATTCTAGAATAGTTGGCTAAAAAAGTCTTTACTGCATGCAGATAGCAAAAAATCATCTATTAATGCAAGCATACCTGTCAATGCCTAATTATTCTGCAATTAAGCAGTTGCTGATTATTATTTTTTATTTGTTATTTACAAGTGATATCCTCTACTTTCTGGCTGTTGGCCTTTTTTACTGACCTATCAATATTTTGAACATCTGTGTAATTCTGAAAGTTCTCATGGTTAGATGCCAGCTTGAAATAAATTTGTTGTTGAAAATTAAAAGCTACTTTTGTGTTATATTTTGATTTTCCATTTTTTTTTTAGCTCATCAAGTCTCAAAAAATATTTTTTTTGGGAATGAGTCATTTTTTGGCATATTGGAAATTGTAATGAGGTGATATAATACTGCTAGCCAGGACTTGAATCTCAGGTTACATTAATTGGTACTTAACATTGAGAGATTACGGAGGACCCCCAGATGTTGATTTTTTTTTCAATAATATTAGACTCCATTTATTCAAGCTTATAATTTCAAAAATATATTATAATGAAAATACAAACACATTAGTATGTATTACTCTTAATTGTGAATTGTTTGACAGTATTGTTCGGCCATTTATGATTATCAGCTAACTGATACCCATTGGTATCTCGTCATTCCAGCATGCATTGGTAACCACATGACTGAGTTCATGTCAGTATTTGAAAATTGTCTGCCATTACTATCTGGTAGTTTAAACCAAGTCAAGGCATTTTGCTCATTTGTTCAGAAGAATTTCTTAGTATAGAAGATGCATCACTTTGTGTTCTGTCAAGAAATGAATTGAGAAGCTGCATGTAAGACTTTGATGTAAAGGGTAAAGTTAGCTGAAAATTCAGAAAAGAAGAATTCTCAGGAGTATAAACATCAGAATGACTGGATTGAATGGTAAGTTTTTCTTTTGTTAACTTATATGACTTCATTGCTATATCTTATTTGTATTGAGTGGATCAATGTAAAACACTTAATAGGAAGTATAAAACAAAAGTGCATTTTGACCGTGTACACAAAAATAGAACTTAATACAGGAAATATTTTGATTGAAAAGACTATGATCAATATTAGTAAATACAACTTCTTCTGTGTTTAATATCACTGTCTGTATTATTGGTATAATTTTTTTAACTTTTGATCTATAAGTCACTCTTACAATGGCCAATCACGCATCTAATGTTATATAATATATATTATCAGATATCATCTGAAGGTCATAAGATAATCCAAGGTTATATAATAACATCTGGAGACCTTAAATTAAAGTCTCAAGGTGTCGGTGTCAGTACCTGTAGTTCTACCAATATTGTGCCTTAAATCAGTGGCATGCTGGACCTGGATACGCCATTTGAAATAAAAAGAATGTTTGTGTATTTAAGTCCTAGATATCTCTTAAGCAAGTTAAGTTTATTCACCTGCAAGAGTAAATATGAACAATAAATATGGGTAAAAATGAAGATGCCTACCTAGTCCTTAGTAACAAGTTATACATTTTTTTTGGTCAGTTACCTATCTACCTCATATCCTCATTAAAAAGGAATAGTTTTTTACAATCTGGGAGATAGTTTTTTATTTTGTTTTAATAGCAACTAGTTGACCATTCATACTTTTTTCACAGGTCTTGTATCATCCTGGTGCAAAAAAGGACAAGAAGCAAATGTGACCCTCACAAAGCAGCTGAATGAATAGATAACAGAATGTTTTTTCATATGCAAGGAAAAAAGCCATGGACCTCGAAGAAACCAGAATAAACCTTACATTTATGTGTTTGAAAGTGTAACTTATTGGAATATTATAACTTATCCATGTTTAGTAAATTTTGTATCCATAATTGTGTTTTGTCCTTTTTTAAATTCAGACTAGATGTTGCATATAGTTTTGCTAAAGATCTGGGTTTAGATTTCTGAGAACTATTTTTCATATTCCTGCTAAAAGAACAGGATTATTAGGGAAACAGCAGGATTTCTGCTATTAGAGCAGGATTCTAGGTACATTTGTAAATTCCAGGTTTGAGAGCAGGATTCCTAGTTCAGAGAAGGAATCCAGAATCAGAGTAGGATTCCTGGTATTAATTGTTGAGAAGGAATCCTTTTTTAGTTCAGAGCAGGATTCCTGCTTTGAAAAATGGGATTCCTTCTCTGCTAATTTAAATATTTTGGCCCATTTTCCAGTTGGTTTCCATGTCTTGCTTACAACAGGATTTTGTTCCTTTCCTACTGGAATCCAACCGAAATTCCAGTTCGAATTCGTCTCTTGTCCAGTTGGAGTACGAGTGGGTATTTTCGTACAGGTAGTCTTAATTTGATTTGATTATGTAAGTTGATGTTATTTATAATATATTTTATAGGCAATAGAATGAAAAATGTAATCATCCTAGGAGATTTCAACACCTACAATGATTTTGAAAACCCACTTGAATTGCTGACTTTGAAATGGGGACAGGAAAAGACTTTAACAAAATGTCTGGAGGAGCACGGTAATCTAGGTCACAGATCTACATATTTTGTTGATGCTTGGGTTCAGTCATTTGCACAGACCAGACTGGGATTAACATTTAGTAATATGGTAAGTACACATATGTTATACATATATATTCATTTACATATTTTTGTATATGTGTGACAATGCTGCCATTAATGTTTCATTTTTTCGTACACCATTAAAGACTGTTTATACCGATACATGTGCATGTAACAGAAAAAAAACATTAATTTTAAGCTTGATTCAAAATGTAACTAACAGTTTTCTAGGATGATTCAAATATTTTAATTCAATAGTAGGCAATTCATTTCAAAGATTCAGTTATTGTAAAGTAGCCATAGAAAAAATATATAACAAGAAAGTTTTTTTTTATAAGTGTTATTACTTAATGTGATAGATAAGCTTACCAGTCATCAGAATGATTATAAAAATGAGTGAATGAAGAAAGTTGCAATATATCAAAATGTGCAACTCTCACATTGGGTGCCACAAATAATTTTTCTTACAAAATGATTGCAAATAAAGAGATGAGAACAGAAGTACAAATTTGATAGATTAAAAATAGTTATAGTCTTGGCAAACATAACATCAAAATCTGAAATCCTAAAATTCTAGCACTTCTGTAATTCTCTCCCCTATGTTAAAATACTGATTATTTTATTTTTCAGCCAGCACCAGGTATGGAAAGTAGACCAGACAGAATTCTGATTAATTCAGATTTTATTGTGATTGATTCAAGTCTTCACGGCCATGGAGCAGTATATAGAAAGCAGTTTGGTACAAGTATTTACCTTCATAGACTGAGTACAGTTATTCATCATGCAAAGTTGTTATACCAGTCTGTTAAACCTGTCAGAGGATATTCCTGCCAACATGACTGTGGCCCACATGGTTCTTGTCGTTGTGGTGTGTGTGTGTCTGGTGGGAATGATAAAAACTGCTATCTACCAGATTGTGAAGAATGTAGTGCAGATATTTATAGAAATTACTCAATATTTTGTTATATTTTTGTATTTTTGGTTATCCATTTGTTTTTTGCAGTTTTGAGTATTTTTATTACAGCTGCTAATTTTAAAGGGGAGGCAATATTCTCTATACTTGGATTTAAATGCTGTTTGTGCAATCCCGATCTGTATAGAAAACCAATCGTACTTGCAAGGCGATCAACATTATTGAAAATATGCTACAAATGGCCACTATTCAGACTACCTGCATGTTATTTGTTAATGACCAGTATAGTTTTATTGACATTTGTTAATCTGTATGCTAAATCTGTATTTACAGATTCTGTATTGACTGTGAGTAGTATATTAGATGAAGAATATTTTCCTTCGGATCATTTGTTTCTTACGGCAACATTAAAATTGATAGAAAAGTGATTAGATATATGTAGAGTTCAATTTATTTAGTTAGTTACAGTCAAATGGTAATTTAAGTTTTTGCCTTGTCAGTCTTCTTGACTATTCAACAAAAAGATATTTTTTGGGATACATAATGAATTATGACACCATACTCTGCTGCCTTCTGAGGATGGGCGAAAGAGCTGATAATATGTGTATCTGGTACTTTAAGATTACTAAGCTTTGTACATTTTTAAATAATAGCATCATTCTACAGGCTTAGCTGATAAGGCAAAAATGTGGAATGGCAGTATCACTTATTCTAGTCTGTTTGGTGACAACTTTCTACTGTCATCCTTATTTTACTAGTTTTGCAATTGTATGCACCTTTAATTTATCATTTTTTGTCCTGTTAATTCATAGCGAATGAAAAAGTATAAATCTATAGTGGAAACCTTTAATATTTTGAAAAATTCCAATTTTTTGTTTGATAACACTTGCAGCAGTATATAGGTATCTCGCTTGTACATCATAATTTTCATGATGGAATATGATCAAAATCAGCATGATGCAACCAATTCTATTTTAAGACTTAAAAATGTTTTTATCAATAATTGTTCTTCATGAACATGTAAGTTTATTGAATATTGGTAGTAAATCTATTTAGCAGCTCAGTGAAAGAGTAATCAAGGGAACCAAGGTTATAGCGGTAATCAAAAGAATGTAATCCAGGGACAAAGACCAGACATGGAAAACAGACATACACAACAAAGAACATAAAGTAACTAAAATCATACATACAAAGTAACAAAAGTAAATGAGCAACTCGGACTCCACTAAAAACTGGGAGCATGGACCAGGTGCACCGGCAGGGCAAGCGTCCTCTGCTTTTCTAGAAACACCCGCCAAGTTGCTTATAAAAAGTCAAGTCCGGGGTAGACAAACGAGGAAAGGAAAACTATGACCCGTTGAATAAATCAGTTTTCATGGTGTGGATGGATACACCATAACAATCCACGAGTTCATGATGACGACTATAAAACTTCTGTAGTGATGACTTCAATCTTGTAGCAACATAACCCTGTTCCAGAAGCCTATTTGTTTTAGCGCGATACAAAGAGTCTGCGTAGTCCCAGCAAGCTCTGGCATAACGTATGAGTTGTGATATGAACACTCCATACGCAGGAGCCGAAGGGATGTTGCCACAGATGAAAGGAAAGTTGACAATTCTGAATGAAAAGTCATCACGTTTGTCGTAAAATTTGGTCAATAGTTTTCCTTTACCATCGATTTCTAAGTGTAGGTCAAGATATGAGGCTGACTTCACAGTGTCTGTAGTATCTTTTATCTCAAGTTCTTTTGGGTAGATGCGATGTATCAAATCCCGAAATTAGGATTGTTTAAAGATAACACGTCATCTATATAGCGGAAACTGAGATTGAAGGATCTAGCCAAACAATATTCTTTCTTTCTGATCAGATCAGCTATAAAGTCAGCCTCATAAGAGTGAAGGAATAGGTCAGCTAGTAAAGGAGCACAATTTGTTCCCATAGGAATGCCGACCGTTGTTGAAAAACATGTCCACCACACTGGACAAACATGTTGTCGATTAAAAATTCCAGCATTTTGTAAACATCTTCCTCTGCATATTTGGAAGATGATTTGGAATTATTTCTTACAAAGTATGAGGAATCTCTACCAAGAATTATATATTTGTATCTAGGTGTACCATCTTTTTTGGAAAAACAATGATGTATAATGTTTTTAAGTCAGGATTTTAACTGAGTATGGGGAATAGAAGTATACAGTGTTGAAAATTCATAGGTTTTAATGCTATTATATTCAGATAATAGTCTTGAACTGATTGTCTCCAAAAGATCTTTTGAATTTTTCAGGATCCACATTGAATTAATACCACTACGGGAGTAACAAGTGTTGTAGGACTGTAGACCCTCTTTGACAATTGTGAGTATAGAAGTTAAAAGTTTTGAAAGTGGTTTGGTGGTACATTTTGCAGATCCAGCTATGAAACGTTGTTTGTATGGATTCTTGTGAAGTTTAGGAATCCAGTACATAGACGGTAAATCACAATCATCGTCCTTAGCAGAGAGAACAAAAAGAGGATAGCACAGATTTATGGTTTTCCACAATCTCTTCTTTGGAAAGAGTGGTAGCAGTGTAGGTAGGTCTTATCACTGCTATTATTTTCTACGTCTACCTCTGATAATAAACATTGGATATAAAACGTTTTGCAGACAAAAACAATGTTGTTTTGGGCTTTGTCTGCTGGTACGACAACATATTTGTCATGTACAGTAGACAATGTTTTTGCTACATCGGGGTCTTTGAAAACTGATGTAGCCTTGGCATTCATTGACCTACTTAAAACTTTCATTCGTTTCAAAATTAAAGACCTCATGGCCTTCAACCACTCTGACTGAGAATCAATGTCTTCTTGTTCTCGTTTTATCCATTTTCTTGCATAGTCCTCGACGGCATCCAAAAGAACTTTAAAGTTATAATTCCAATTTATGGAGCGTGGTTGACGGTACTTGGGACCTTTAGAAAGGATATTACGCAGAGATTCGTTTTCGATAATGGTTAAATCTCCCGTAACGATGTGACCAGAAGGACCATATTTGAATGGAGAGGTTTTGCAAGAACAGTCAGGTGGTTTAGCCTTGAAGTCCTCAATCTCGAGGTTCTGCAATAGCCTTTTATAATTGAAAATTTTGGATGCGATGGGTGAAGTATAGGCATATGAAATAATTGGTATGGATTTATCTTTGAAATATGGGTGAATTTTGTTGGTAACGTTTTTGTGATGGAGGATGTTAGCCAAATTAATTGCATCTATACCTTTGTTGACAAACGGTAGTGGAAGAAATGATCGTTTTTCTTCATCTTGACTTTTCACACAAACTGGTTTAAAGAGTCTGTGGAAACCAATATCCAAAATGATGGCAACAAGTCTGTATAATGATGAAGTGGGGTCAGAAACAGGAGTGTCAAGACTTGTTTTGTAAAGGGAGTGTAGTAGAGTGAGAGGTATAGAATGAAGTTTGGTTGTTCTAATGTGATGAAGTCCAAGAGGTTTTTGTATGAAAGGAAGGAGACCATCTATGGAGACATCATGTAACTTAGGTGACGTATAGTGGCGATGGCCATGACTCCTTTCCCGTCTTGGATTTTTGTCAAATAAATTCATCACATTTATGTTATTGTTATATTGGCTTGAAAGGTTTCCTATACTTTTGATGTTGTCATTGCATCCGTAAGGTATTGCAGTACCTAGTCTGCGTATCCAGTACTCCTCCCTTTCCCTACGATAGTTTTTACTTAGAACGGGACTGTTCGTAGGATGGTAATTTTTTTCTAAAATACGAACTTTCATGGAGAGGATTGAATGATCTTGTTGATTAAAGTGTTTATAAATTGTCGGGAATTTGGTGGTGTTAATTCCCGAACGATGACCGCACATTCTTTTATTTAATCGTTCTTGCGTTTCTCCGACATATATTAAACCACATAAGTTGCATTCTAATCCATATATTAAGTTTGTTGATTTGCAACTTAAGTCATCGTGACTTCTTGTATGGAAGGTTTTGTTTGTAAGGGAACTGGAGAAGTAAGGGTCGGTTATAAGAATGTTGCACGTTTTGCAATTTTTACGCCACATTTTGATATGGTACAATGTGGTTCGTCATCGTTGTAGTCAAATATATCGTTTAAAGTGATGGAACATGGTTTGATAATTTTAAAATAGTCAGAATTTTTGTACTGGAATAGATGGTCTGCAGACTGAACGTGTGATTGGGTACTTTTAGTTGAATTGGTCGGGGCACTTTCCATACCAGATGTGAGTGTGCTAAGATTCCCATCTGGGGACACCACATACTTACAAGACAACAGAGTGTCCGATCTGCTGTCAGGTTCGGACCTTTTTATACTGGGCGACGTCCGAGCCAGTTTTTCTTTCATTCCTCTTGTTAAAATCATTAATTTTAAAAATTGTATTACTGGGTTGATGATACCCTCGGGGACAAAATCCACCAGCAGAGGTATCGACCCAGTGGTGTGAAAGAGTAATCAAGGGAACCAAGGTTATAGCGGTAATCAAAAGAATGTAATCCAGGGACAAAGACCAGACATGGAAAACAGACATACACAACAAAGAACATAAAGTAACTAAAATCATACATACAAAGTAACAAAAGTAAATGAGCAACTCGGACTCCACTAAAAACTGGGAGCATGGACCAGGTGCACCGACAGGGCAAGCGTCCTCTGCTTTTCTAGAAACACCCGCCGAGTTGCTCATAAACAGTCAAGTCCGGGGTAGACAAACGAGGAAAGGAAAACTATGACCCGTTGAATAAATCAGTTTTCATGGTGCGGATGGATACACCATAACGATCCACGAGTTCATGATGACGACCATAAAACTTCTGTAGTGATGACTTCAATCTTGTAGCAACATAACCCTGTTCCAGAAGCCTATTTGTTAAGAGTTTTAGCGCGATACAAAAAGTCTGCGTAGTCCCGGCAAGCTCTGGCATAACGTATGAGTTGTGATATGAACACTCCATACGCAGGAGCCGAAGGGATGTTGAAAAGTTGCTAATTTTTTCGTGTTGCCTATTTAAAGTGTTCATGTGATGCATAACCTTCCTACATAATTCTATCAAATCCATTTAGCAGTTTGGGAGGAGTTACATTGTACGCAAGATTTTTACCACAAATCATATTACTTTGTGCCAAAAATTAAATATATGTTCTACTTTTGAGCTATTTTTACAAAAAAGGAGAACTATATACCATAAGTTAAAAAAACATAGAAGTACACAACAAATATACTGTTTATCCATATTTATCGTTTTTTTTTTCCTTATGTTTTTCTGTTCATTTGTAAGACTTATCATACTTATTGTATTCAATATTGAGTGAACCTTGGGTACGTGTATGTCATGAATGGAGAGATTATTTTGATGAATTGACAAAGATTATTTATCAGTACTAATGGATTTAATACTATCATATTTAAAAAAAAAAGTAATTTTTTTGGCACCTTTTGGGTCCAAGTTCTGAAAATTGGTGACAAAAAATGGCAGCTGGCGATTTTTTTGACGACAGAATCTTGGAAGCCAGAGCAGCCCCTGTATTCTGGACATGACAAACTTTTTAGGGATATTTGAAAGTGTATCAGTAATTATCACTATATAGAATTGCCCATCTCGCGATGATTGAGAACAAGAATTCACTAACTACTCTTATGGAAATGGTAGGATTTTAATTCTAGATTCATACACAATATTAAATTTCATATATTATCATTTTACCTTACGTACCTGTTGACTTGTAAAATATGCAAAAGATTGATTCATGTTTATTTTACACCAAGGAAAGATAACCTAGTGGAACTTAATCTCAATCAGAACTACTCTACCATTTCTGCTACATACAAAAACAACCTCAAATGCAGCATGTGCAGAAAGGAGAATTTCTTCTTGAAAAATTTGCCGAAATTGTAGTGATACTCATATCAAAGTAGTTCCATCAATGTGCTAAAAAATTTAGTAAGGTTACCTAACTTAGGTATCACTAGAAATGAAATATAATAACTCATCCAAGAATTTTGGCACGAAGTGAGAAGCTAAAAAATTAAATAATGGTAAAAAAAATCAATCAGTTTAACTTGACTTTTAGAAAAGGTTTTACTGATTCTTCCACTTGGTGCCCCAAAGGTTTCTGTGTAAGACTGAGCACTTCTAATTGACTTAATCTTTCTTATTTGGCACATATCCGTTCAAGTGCACTAAAAGTTAATGTCTAGAACCACAATAAAAAGCAAGTTTCATAGTTGATGACAACATAACCATACCAATATACCACACCACTGCAAATTTTGAGTGTGATTGTATAAAAACAACACATTTGCGTTCATAATAATTTAATGCTAACAATTTTTACACCTCAATTAATTTTATAACCATATGATATTTTGCTTCAAAAGCTTTGGACTACCTTGATTCTATTTTACAAAAGTACAAAAAACAAACTTATGTTTCATTTACTGAGGTGGATGAGAAATATATAAATGAATTAGCATGCCATTTATCAGTTAACATAATAAGGCAGAACAATTGTTTATGGAAATAAATAGAAATGGATACGTAAACATGTCAGTATTGCAAATTAAAAACTTCCTGTTACATGTATCTAAGTTACATTGTATCAGATTTTTTATGTGTTTTAAAAAAAATCAACACAAATATTTGGCACATGTGACAGCATAATGAAGTTATGCCAAAATACCAATTCTCTTCAATGCTTTTTCACTATGAAAGGAGATGTATCTAATGATGCCAAGTCGTGAAAAATTAACATCTAGGTCACAGTTTGTGTTACTGTACTTACACTCATCAACATTTTCAATGTTCATCAAAGTTCCATAACAAATCCTTCAATCAAGACCAACAATTGAACATTTTAAATTTTCAGTCATGGTACAATGTATGGACGGACAGCGGTATACCACCAAAGATATGTGTACAAAGAGCAGTGTAAAACACAATCCTACTTTAAAAATATTTAAAAAGTTCAAAATAAAATCAATAAAAGTAATGTTGACAAAACCTTAACAACAATGTAAGAAAAAGATGTGTCAGTGTGACACAAAGCCTTTAAGGCCCCTGCTACAAATGTCATAACCTCTAAAATAAAGTTCACTGTGGATGTACTAGAATAGACCTTTACCGGCCACCACCATAATATAGCTAAACACAAAAATGTGCTCAATATTTGCATTGTCAGAAACCGACCACATTTTTTACAAAAAAATATGAAGGTAAATCAAGAACCATACAAAGCCTGGGATATTTGGAAGTGAATCATTATAGCTATGGGACCTGCCTGGTTTTTAGAAAAAGCAGTTCTTAATTTAATATGAGTACTAAGTATGATTAATTTCATTTGCATGTGCACCCAATAATTTGAGCAACTTTTGAAGTAGAACTGTTAAAAAAAAAAACAAAACACATTTTGCAGTTAAAATGTGATGACTTACTCAACACAGAGAACATTTCATCCATACAAAATATACGTCTGTACATAAAAAAGGCATTTGTAAACAGCTTTAACAATGCTAACAGCAAATTATAATCAATTATGATTTACATTTTTTATAAAACAATAGATATGCATTCCGTCTCACTTCTGATGTTGTGAGCTCATACTCCATGTTCACTTCAGTGACTACTTCGTCATCAAACTTGTACCATTTCTGTGCGTCATGATGCTGAGCATAACTAACATAATGTCCATAACTTGTGCTGTCTCCACCATAATGAACACAGACACCATAGAGATCATATTTGTAACAGTTTTCTTCCTCAGACAAATTTTCCTGATGAGTTATAGTGTCATACATAATTGATGTCAAGTCTAGTGTCTTTAAAGGGATACTAACAGGAGACGAAAGTTTTCGGGACTGGCCTGTGAATTGGTTGTATGAGAATCTCATCAGCTGAATGACTAGACATTCCGGTAACTGCCTTAAGAGACATCTCCGTTGTAAGTGAGAGGGCCGAGGTATGACACGAGGATTTGCTGTATTTGTTCCTATTGGGGTGGATGTTTTGAACACATTATCTTGGAAGCCACTATCATTCATGTTAGCCATTCCCGGTATTGGAGACATGGCAGAGTAAGGAGAACCAACAGACACAGCTGAATCTACACTTGTAAGTTTTCTCTCGCGTGCATTTGTTGGAGTTGAATGCATCATTGGATTACTCTGATGTGACAATAAATTTTGAGAATCTGAGAGACCACTTCTGAATGGAGATCTTTCAAAGTCATCTTGCTGGCTTAAATGTTCAATATTGCAAAAATTATGAAAGCAATCAGACAAAACAACTAGTCCTGAAACATCTCTTGGTTCAGCTATTGTGACAGGTAACACATTAAAAGTCTGTAGATTAACAGATATTTTGTTATCTCTGAGATTATGATAGGCTATTACTAACTGTCCAGAAAATAAATTGTCTATTACAGAATCATTCTCTTGCTTGTAAGATAACCATTCAAGATCAGATAGTCGCTGAATCGCTTCAGCATAAGTGTCTGTTTGGAATCCATTTGCTGCATTTATCTGTAATGACAAATAATGACCAAAAAATTAAAATCGTGCTTTAAGTCAAATTTGATTTACATTTTGTAGTACTAAAAAATTAAGATTTTAGAAATTGGCATTTATTTGACTTCATATTTGATTCATAAAATAAAAAACTTTGCAGAGCTCAGCAAGATATGACCACAGTGGTTAAACCCTGAACAGTTGGGGCAAATGTGGACACAATATTAGTTTTTGACATACTTAAGCATAGGGACTTACAATTCAATGTGAACTGAACAACTTGTTTGGACACAATATAACACAAAACTAGAAGTTCAAAAGAAATTTTCAAAATCAGGCCAAAAAATAAAAGTGTCAATTTTTGGGGGTGTAGCCCCTTTGACCCCTAATGACTCGAAGACTTTACAGATATCTGAACTTCTATTGAAAAATGCAGGCAGGGATTTTCATAAGGAATCCATTAAAAATTTCAAAATCAGACCAAAAATAAAAAAATGGATTTTTTTTTGGGGATGGGGGGTGTAGACCCTTTGACTCCTTATAATTCAAAACTGTAAGAGGTACACATGCATTTTATGGTTTGTAACCTTTAAAATTTTAAGATCATCCAACTAATACTCAAGTTATTGCACAAAATACAAGTGTCTATGGACCACAACAAGAACACGGATAATGGCAGCGCCATACCAATATACGACTGCAAATTTTTTACGGTCATATTAAAATCTTCTTCATAGTTTGACATAAATTGTTTAATTTTTGTGTACAGTTCATTTTCAGGAATCTAGACCAATTTTGTCTGTACTTTTTGTTTAGTCTTTGGTACCTCCTATGATGTCTGAGAATGGCATTTCAACTTCATTAGCATCCACTTCCAACATATCGCCCATGCAACTTTTGATATTGAAAACATCCATTTAACTAACTTTAAGTGTAACAAAGCACAATACATGTACCAAACATTTTTTTACCAGACAATTAAATTTCATCAAAAGATACTTTTCCTTTTTTTTTTTTTTTTTTTGTTTAAAAAAAAATAGAAGAAAATTATTGCTGTTGGTTGCTTAAGTTCACATGAAAAATGAATGTTAATATGCCAAGAAAAGTAGCATCAGTTATTAGATGTGTGTTTAGGACTTGTTGCTGCTTAAGATATAATTTTGTATTGCATATTCTGGAGTGGGTGAATGCCAAAACATAGAGACTATACAATATAATGTGATTCCTTTTTGCCTTTTCCCTGTTTTTGCTTTTTTGGCAAATGTTTATCATTTTTTCATCCTAAGCATAGGGTAAATATCAAGCTATGACACCAAAAATTTGTTTTTGAGGAAAAAAATATTTTCATGAAAAATAGTGCTACAGAAAAAGAGTCTGTTCTAGTCAACTAAAAATGAAAGTGAAAGTAGAACAATTATATTTTTAGTTTGACCTATTCTGATGTACCAAAGTTCATGCCTTTTTTTTTGCACCTAAAAATGATTTTGGACATAAATTTCCCTATGACAGTTAGATTGTAAAAAATATGTATTTTTAAAATAAACTGTTTCACAGGACAGCTTAATACAACCACAGATGTTGTCCCTTGAACAGATGGGACAAGTATGGACACACCTTTCAAACTTGATACATTCAAATAGTTAAGTTATTGTTTAGACATAAGGAAAATGCAAGTTTCTGGCTCCTAATTTCTATAATGTTCAAGTTTTAAACCCCAAAATCAATACCAGTCTGACCATGGTGGTTTAGAATATTGCGGAACAATATCATAGAAATTCCTTATTTACTAGAGTTACACACATGTAGTTATATTCTATGAATGCATATTTTTGGCCCCAATGTGTAATGGTTGGGCTATTATCCCCAAAATCAATACCAATCTTCATTTTGTGGTTTGGAACCTTGTTACAGAATTTTATAAAGATCAACCAATATTGAAGTTATTGCACAAAAACTAAATGTCTACGGACAATGATAATGACAGCACCTTCCATTATACAATCGCCAATTTCTTGCGGTCGTATAAAAAAATTGTTAAAATTGAAGGTTAACTATAGAGGCCTACGGAAAAAACAACTCTTGACTAGACTGGGATTTTGGGCTAAAACCCAACATGAGCCTCTGTTTGTGTACATGTACACAACAGAATAAATATTGATATAAAAGACATTCTAACTGTGGTCTTAAATGTTTTTTTCTTTACCTCCATCTGGCATGCTTGCTTCAAAACTTGAATCTTGGCAGGATTGAGATGCCCATAAATAAACTTTAGCATATTAAGTCTTGGGTTATCTAATGGCAAGTGTCCACCTAGGAAAAGTAATTCATTTTTTTTTCAAGTTAAAATAATTAAATTTCAATACACAATGTATATTCAACAGGCAATATTTTTTTCAAGGATAGGGTTTCATTTGTTAGTTTGATCTTTAAATAATAGGAAAGGTACATGTAAATACTTTTTGTTTCAAGGAAACCAACTTAAAAGAACTACATTTTTCTGTTTTAGTATATTGTTTCAGCTACTGTAACTAAATTGCACAAACTCTTCAATCAATTGTTTTAACTATTAAGAAATATAAACACATGTTATTTCTATGATTAATATACTTGTACTTATACTTGAAACACACCTTTCCTATTTTTGTTGAGTAAAGTATGGACAGTATCCATAAGCCACATGAAAAATTCAGCTGCATCCTGCTGAACCTGTCGTTGAGATGGTGGTGCCACTAAACCACTGTGTAATGTTGATGCTGCCTGACGAAAAGCCATTGGATCTAATGAGGATGTAGAATTATCTACTAAACAATTGTTCAAAATTTCTACCAGAGTATTGAGTAAAACTGATTCAGCTACACTACATTCAGCTTCCCTGTTCGTTTCTGTGCTTAGATTTGCACAAAGTTTTGGTGTTCTTGCTAAACATTGTAAAATACTATTCATGAAACATAAATTCTGTCCTTCATTTCTTAAACCTGGTGGACCACTCTGCGTTACTGAAAATCCAAATGTTGACATGAACTTGTTTTTTAATGAATGACCAAAATCTGATGAGTAATTAGGATTAATTTTAGTAAAAGCACCTTCTTTTCTCCTTAAAGGTCTTCTTGTTAATTGTGAGCCCATCCAAGTTGGCTGATATGTAGGATTTTCAGGACTTGTACCTACTGTAGCATGTACATGTATGTCATTTTGCATAACCTTAGAATTTTGTGGCATGAAGCTAAATTCTTTCTTCAATGCTGTAGTATCATTATCAGCCTTTTTAAAAACATTTGACAGTTTTATCTTAGAGAGTGAAGACAACATTCCCTTACTGCCTCCTACATTTTCATTCTTGTGTACAGTCTGAGTCACGGGTCTACTGAAATTTGCTGCATTTTGATTTGGTGGAAATGCAAAATTGGCAGTCTTTTGTTGAAAAGTAGCACCAAATCTGTTGCTAGGAATTGTGCCTTGACGCATGTGCATCATACTTTTCATCGGTGGTTCATTGCTGAGCTGCCTTTGTAACCTATTCATGCTATCTGTGTGTTGTTGATATTCTTCCCATCTGGTCTGCATGGCACTCCACCATTGCCTTACATCTGGATTGAATCGTAACCATGGTAACTGAGTGTAAACAAAAGTGACAATTGTCAACAAGATCAGAAAGTATGGTGTATGATCACAAAGATGTAATAAGAGGCAGAAAACCAGAAGAGTAAAGGATTCCACCAACCAGATTCTTCTCTTTTCTTCTTGTGATCTGTAAAGAGAAAAAAAAAAGAAATAGCCTAATTATTATATACAGTTTTTCTTAAGAACAATGATTAAAAGATTCATTTGCATCTTTAGATATGAAAATTTTTCACTGGTTGTACCCATTGAAAATGCTAATAAAATGCTTTGCAGGGTGAAACTTGATACAACTGCATAAGTAAAATTTTGAACAATTGAAACTAAGCATGAACACATGGAGCTTGTTACTTTTGGTTTTGAATGGTAGTAGACACATAATCTTCCACCGAATTATGAAATATTCTGTTAGATTCTGGTTTTCAAAATTGCATCTGCTCTGTGCCAAACTAAAGGTAACAAGCTCCACCTACTCCCATCTTGCTGGACTTCACATGCATTATGATTCAAAATGTCAACTAAACAGGGTCTCTCATGAATGATTAAAAAATTTTTGTAGCAAATATGGTGTCAGCATACAGGAAAATGTTTCAGAAATCGAACTAGGTAGGTGAGACACGAATGATTTCAACTTGTCATTAGAAGAGGCTGAAAGGGCAGTACTCAGCCATACTGTGGAACCTTCCACTTTGTGTATGGCACATATTCCTGATCCCCAACCCAACAAATCAATATCCAAATAAAAAAAGAGGAAGGTTGCAGGGTCAGTGGACATTTGGACTTAATATTGATACTCTTGGTCAATTTATATCCAGAAGCAGAATGTTTGATAAAGAAAATGTTATGGAAGGGAGCGTTAATGGTCTTATTATCATCTGGCTTCAGGATACTTATGGCCAGAAAAAACATCAATATCCAGCTTGTGCATGTAAAATCAAGTGCTTAAAAATAGCATCATGGCAGCTTCATATATGTATACTTGGATAATGAAACTGAGAACCACGCCAGTCTAGGAAACATCAGCTAGCTTCCATGAATAAAATACAAATTGTATCTTATCTTTTTCGTACATAAGGATGGACAAAACAGTGTGCTCAGAATATCAATATCAGACAAATGGACATGAAGACATTTCAGACCCTAACAACCCCCAGTTCCTTACCAAAGCCAGACATTTCAGCCCATGACAATAGGAGAATGCTTAAGGACAAAAAAGAAAAACATATATCACAACAAAATTACTACTTTAGAACTACATAATAACAGGGCTGACAAAAATTATGATAGGAATAAGGTGTTTGAATTCAAATGTTTTCCTGGAGTGTATAAGGTTTCACTTTCCTCATATTAATTCAAAAAAAACATTTGTGAATGATCATGTACATTTATTAATTCCCTGGACCCTCTTAACTTCTCTGGGTTTCTATCTCTGAAGAGAAGTCAGTTCTCCCTGCATAGAAGAAACCAATAAATTTGAAGCTTATCTTTCTACTTTCTAACAAGAAATAAAAATATGAAATTTAATTTATTCACCTTAAGTCACCTATAAACCATTTCACGAACAAATCTATTATTACAAAGAAAATGACATCAAGAAGAAATTTGAAGCATTGGGAAAGGACGGATTGCAATATCCACAGCATTTCGGCACTTCTGTCAGGAGTATAGCCGTTCAGGGTTCAGTTAAAGTTGAAAAGATAACTATAATTTAAATTGTCATGTTATCTGATCGACACATAACGATTAAAACGAAAATATAAACATTGAAAGTTCCCTCCGTTCCATTTTTGGTGTAAACATGGCGTCACTTCCCATGCGCAGGCCCCGTAGAATTCTATTTATGTAGATTTTCAAACGGAACGAAACTATTTTTTTTCTCATAATGTCATTTCGCGCTATAATTGGTTCACACTCAAATAATTCAAATCTCGGTCTCATCTCAAAAACAATGCCATCGAGCTTTGTAATGTTATGGCTACAAGGAATCAAAATGTAAGGCGACGACCATTACATTGATTATTTAAATAAAAGCAAAGATTTATATATAGATATATATAAATCCTTTATAAAAGATGTCTGTGCTATATTCGATGAAAATGAAAATATTGATCTGCACTGAACAGGAGATACAAAGATTTACCTTGTAACACACTGAAAATTTCAATATTTAAACTCATTGAAATGTCAAAAAGTTATATAAGCCATATTTTTTAACTTGCTGCACTCGGCATATTTCATTGTATCTTAGTATTTTACACCTCTAAATAAATGTTACAAAAAAGGATCTACATATTTATTACTGTAAACTTCACTGATCTAAAATTTAGTGTGTATAAATGCAGGTATACTATAATATATCAATTGAGATTATTATGCCACACAATTTTCTAATAATTACTATTTAATCAATCCAATAAAAAAACGTTTTGAAAACCGAAGTCAACAAAAGTGTAACGGGATATAGGAAATATTGGTTAATTCATTTATGTCAGACATACAACAAAAACTTGTCGGCAACAAGCCTGTAATCAACCGTTATCAATAAGTCCGCAAAACGACCCTTTGTAAAGGGAACAACCATGTTTACCGAAGACTTTGTTTATTTTTTTGACATTATATTTTCGTAACACTTTTCTCAGGAACTTCTCATCACAGTACAAAGAAGACTACAATTATTGTACATTAATAATTTAAAAAGTTTTCAATAACAATCATTACAATATTTTATAAATTAAATCTGATGTAAAATATTCAAATTGTAGCATATGAATTTACGTTGATGTTCTCTTCAAAAGGTATTGGAAAAAAAACGAAATTGCACATGTTTTTTTCTTCAAAAGTATCAAACAACAGATTGCAGATTACGCCTTAAGAGCGTTCGTTTATTGTGAGTTTAATTGCACTCAGCTTGGAAAGTTCGTTTAGTGTGCGTTTAGGTATCGCGCGTGCGGGAAACCTAAACGTCTCGAGGAGTGTTTCAAATTTTGATCTGACAAATTTGACAAATTTTCTCATCTGGTGAAGGGTGACGCGAAGGTACTAATTAACGGGGGCAACAGCTGCAGATAAAAACTTAAGATAATCAAGCTTTTTTCACAAATCAGAATCTATGAAGAAAGAATAATGTCATTAGGGGTGCTTTGTGAAGTTACCCACCTTTTTAAAAATGGGTAAAACTGTTCCCCGAATGGCGTCCCCTTCGAATTCAACAGATTTTCTCTTAAGGTAACGCGAGAAATCAATACGCATGGGATGGCTGGCGACTGTTTGACTGTCACCACGTGAACAAACAGTCCGATGAAGAAGTCATCAAATAGTGCGAACTTATTATACGGACCTCTGAGTGAAAAGAAAGATGCGAAATTTCTCTAGCATGCTGGTTTTGATTAACTATGAAATTTATGGTTATTTTTAATCCTTTTCATTTCCCATTTACTCCTTAATATTTAATGTAGTCTGTGCCCAGAAACTTGATCGCGGATGCTTGTGAATGCTACTGTAAAACATGATTGCTTAACAAAGAACCAAGATTTCATGTGATGCGTATAGGTCAATTCCAGCCACTGTTGTGGCTTCATTGACAAAAAGGTGTGGATTAAACTTCACCTAAATGAGTATAAATATGAATTTACAGTGATCATATTCAAATTAACGGTACATTCTATATAAAAGTATATTCCTTTTATTTTTGTCAATGCTCCTATGTACATATTAAGTTTATAAGGTCATAATAACCTGAATCATAATACATGATATAGCAATATGCTGATTGATGGACACAATAATGTCAATATCGTAAAATATGTTACCTACACCAGTAAAACTACACTGTAAATATTATGCTGGTATGGGTCGCCCAACATATATATATATATATATATATATATGGCAGGTACCACTCATTTTAAAGGTATCATCCAAGATCATGCTTTTATTTTTTTAGAAGTCTATTATATATATATAAAATCGAAACTTACATTGATACTTGGTTTACATTTCTGTGAAGAAAAAAAAATTATCTGGATAAAAAACAATAAGACATAGGAGATAGAAAATGTGACAAAAAAAAAACAAAAACATAACAAAAACAAAAACAAAAAATAAATAAAATTGTCTTCAGCAAAAGTTAAAATAGTACATATAAACTTTATTTACATATGATTTTAAGTCATCAAATAACAACACATGACATCATTTTATACAGTTAATATGATTTTTATATTTTGTCTATGAGGTACGGGGCTATTTGTTCTCAAATTACATTTAATTTTGTTGGTGAAGCACTGTTACGTTGTCATTTTGACCAACGGAAATATGCGAGACTTTCTATAACAAACATTGAACATCTGCGTTGAAATTTCAAACAATCACTTCCTAATTACATAAGTCATTTCTTGAACTTAAAAAGTTGTAAAAATCCGAGGAAAGGCAAACCGAAAACACCATTAAAACATCTCAGAAAAGATATTTTTAAACTATGTTTGATAAGCTAAATTTAAATCAATAACAATTTGATTTATGCTTTCCCGCCTGAGCAACCACAGTATCTGTATAAAGAGTCGTGTTCAGATAACTAATGATGATGGCAAAGGTTTCAGGTTAAAGCTCGTTCTGATACCTGCATAACAGAAAACCGGGAGCTGCGAGACCGACTTTTAATCAGATTGGTTCAGGGAGAATAAATGTCAAATTTGCTCTCGTGATGAATTTAGTCTAAGATTAAGTTCATTTTCTTTTCATGTACTCATTTTACTAAGATATCCGTAAAGAGTTCATGGTTAATGTGTATACATTTTTTATTAATTCATATTGATGTCGATTCTTACATACTGTCTATCTAAAAATATCTGAGTATTTAGAAAGTTCGTGTTTATACAATAGTTGGGTTGTATATTGATTTGATAGTGGAGGCAAGCCACTTTGATTAGACCTAACTATGTAGCTCCTCCAGAATAGTATGTCAAAGGAGCCACCATACTGCAGTTAATAAGGGTCAAGTTTGGTGGGTTGTATATCAATCCTGTAAAACATGACTTCTAGATATCTTGTCTCATCTGTGAGAGAGAAACATATCGGTCAATCAAATTGCTATGACGACTGTAAAACTTCTGTCGTGATGAATATAACCATGACTTAGAATCTTATTTCACAGTATCTGTACTCTACAAAAAAAATCGCGTGCAGATTTAAATATACTGCATGGGAAGTAACGGATAAACTGTGAAAAATGTCTATGGGCTGGGAAATTGGTATAGTGATAATGGCCAACGAGGCATAGACTATTTTCTTCTCAAGGGTCTTCTCAAAAGAACGAGATTTTGTGTTGAGTTAGAAAATGCGCGGACATTTTTTTTCAGCAGCATTGAATAAGAAAGTTGACTATACGGAATAAAAAGTAATCGTGTTTGTCATATAGTTTGGTCAATAGTTTCCCTTTTCCATCGATCTATAAAGTCAGTCTCATAAGAGTGAAGGAATAGGTCAGCGAGTAGAGGAACACAATTTGTTCCCATTGGAATTGCGACCGTTTGTTGAAAAACGCGTCCACCCCATCCTGAAACTTGGAGCATTCTGAGATATATGCATCATCTATATGATAGAGCAAAAATTGAAGTAAGCTACTCGTTTATTCATTTTTTCTGTAGTAGCCCATGCAATATCCATATTTCGTATGAATATATAGGAAGATTGATCAACCAAGAGTGGCATAGAATGTGTCCCCATAGGTACTCACAAGTAAGTAAATGTCGTAAAATATATACCGAATAACATGAACATGAACTGACATGTATACATAAATATCATTCTTCCGCGTATTACCACTTATCTGTATTTTTTAGGAGATGATGTTCCAAATGGTACGAAATTTATTTGGTACGACATTATCATAATAAAATAATTCGTTCCACAAAATGAAAGTCATTAACTGAAAAAGAACACAACAACTTTCCAAGATGGTACTTTCGTAGAAAACTTCAAGACCTTTAACTTAACATCTGAAGGTAAACACGCATTTTAGACCCGACCAACATTTTCAAATATTGTTTATAAAGCATGGTATCCAGATATTGTACTACGATGTTCAAAATACATGCAAAGACAAGGCCATCGGGCACTCACGACACACCCTATCCCGTCGACTGATGACTGCATGATGTGTTGGCTACGTTTATCACTCAGTGTTGACAGTTATGTGCTATATATACATTTACATGTACAAGTATGAACTTAATTATAATATGGAGTAGGCATTGGCCACTATTTGGTTTAACTGTAGGCAGTGGCTCTTCGTCCACGCATTTGTTATGTCTAATGTACGACTATTATTAATGGGTTTGCGAACTGTGATCACATTTATTAAACTGGACAGTTTTCTATTCGTGTAATATAATAGTCAGGCTGCATATTTGATAGTGGGATCAAGCCACTGTGCTTGAAATAGGACGGATTTTATGTTGGTCAGACACAGAACAAGTCACATAATTGACATTGACTGGTGGCAAACTCGATGCATCATCTTTACCAGATATTTAAAAAAATTGTATTAAAGTGACGTAAATGTAAATATCCTATGTGTTGAAAAAGTACTTCGGTGCTAATGCATGGGATATTCTAAAACTTTTAGCTTCTTCAAAGAAGAATTGGTGTGAATGGAAATGTTTCACATGTACAGATGTAAGGTGATTGATTGATTGATTGTTAGGGTTTAATGCCCGAGCAGCAATATTTCAGCTATATTCAGGTGATGAACATGAAATGGATGATAAATTGAACATGAATTAATAATGAAATGAAAAGTAGGATGGAACACAAGGATATTTGTGTCGACAATATTGATTGCCACTGGAAATAGGGAGAGATGGGTAGGGTGGGGCAATGTAGCCTCCTGTGGCAGAGCCCAATGCTTCCTACTCTAGAAGAATCAGGGGTTGAAAATTCCTAAAGCCCGATGCCCAGGACTTAAAAAATTGAACCTCCGACTTGCCGTTTTTCAATGAAATAAGTCAGTTGGGCATGGCAAATCTAAAAAAAAATAAAAACTGTTTTTTGAAAGATTTTGTTGTCATTATTTGGACCATGTTTCTCGATTTATTCCCTGACCTACATGTATAAATAGTTATAACTTTATTTTTAGAATGGGTATTCACTAGATCGATCTATTGATTAGTCATTCTCAAGTCTGAATCACACCTGGGCTTGATCAGACGCTTTTTTTGACATACCACAAATTTTATTGATCAAGTGCTGAAATGATAAAGATCAAATTTTGTTATTTAACTTTTTAGGAAAATATCGTTGCTCAATTACAATTTCACGGTTAAAAAAATGCTGAAACCGAAAGCTGGTGATTAGGCATCAGACCAGGAGACGGAATCAATTGACATTGTGTCTTCTTCCCTGCAAACATAGAAATATACATAAGAATATCAGATAACAAAGTTGCATTTATATATCTTATGATTGGGACTTGACAAAACATTGTTCGGGCTTAGTGTACAAAAGATGAAAAAGTCCAGGGCTCGGGTCTTCCCCAAAAAGTTTTCAGCTCCTGAAGAATACCACAGAAGGGTTCCTTAATGTGCAAGGAACGTGGCATATTTCAAAACACATTGCATCACTATGGTTTGCAGTCAGGTTTTCTGTATTATGGCCTGACAACCCCATCATGTAACATGCCAGGGTTACCCCATTCCACCACCTGGGACACACAACCCAGTTGCTCTGTGGGCAGAGCGCCCTAGCCCCCAACCAGGGTTCTGAGCACTATTTAGCAGTGATTGGTATAACCGTGCTTCATATGCTATAGTCTCATTTCCTCTTAGAATGGTGCATTGAGTGACTAATGACATCATGTGTGCCCATTAAATTTTCATCATTGATGGTGGAGTGTTGTCCACTTCTTTTTACAGTAAAAAAGGCATGAACATGTCTTTTAACAATGTTTTATTAGCTGCAGGCGGATGTTTTGATTGCCATGTTTTCGAGGGGATTTGAAGACCGGGGAATGAAACGGTACTTTGTTGATCTTTTAGATTACATATTCTTGATCACTTACGCATTTTAAAGGACAATAAACATTGTTTTAAAGAATAAAAATAATTTGATAATATCAGAAAAGCATGGACTGGCGGTCCCGTTTGAAATTGAAAATGCCACCAAAGACATTTTTAAGCTAGACCCAAAACAGAAGAAATTATCTTTTTCAACGCCTAAAAAAATATTAAGGATGGTAATTACCACAATCAAACTGCAATTGTTGTAGAAACTAACTTGGCAGCTGGACACGGTTACGAACCCCCTATTGAAAATATTGATAATGATGAAGACATATTATCTGGTCCTGAAGCACCCTAAAAAAATCAAAAATCTGATTGCAGCCAAACAAAAAATAGGTTCTTTCCTATCATTTGTGATAAACTACGTTAATATCTAAGTTAGGGTCTAACTAATGGGGGATCTGTGGACTATGATGAAGGACTAGACATAGTATAAAAACTCAAACAACAGAAAAGAAAAGTGATTAGATGTGACAAGTAATTGACATGTTAATTGTTAACTCCTAATAAACATTTGATCTGGAGTGTAAATTAAAGTTTGTTTATGCTACAAATGTACATTTGGTCTTCAATATCTATGTCTAGCCGGCCTTAGCTGTTATTCCAAATTTTGTCCCATATTTTTTTTTTTAGAATGGCCCATTGAAATTGAAAATGTCCCATTGAATTGAAGGGTAAGGGGGCCATAGTCCCATTGGCGAAATTTTAATCCTAATCACTGATTTAGTACCTTTTACGACAAGCTTAGTGCTACTGCAGGCCTATTTGTTTGACACCTGGACCTGCACTGGGCCAGATGTAAGGAGAAATTGTCTGACTAAGGTTCACTAGCATGTGATTGCTGTCTGGATTAACAGTATTATGATTTAAAATGTGCCTGACTGAATTATGTGTAAAACAATCTTTCTGGATGTGCAAACCTTGGGCTGACATTTTCATCCAGGTGGGGTTGTCTCTTTGACATATACCCCCATACCTTTTCTCATTATATTTGTTTAAAATACTGTATTTTCTGGACTATAAGTCAATATTTTTTCAGCTAAGTGTCAGCCAAAGGATTTTTTAAGACAAAATGTTCACCTACAATGCATTTCATTAGATTTTAGTACACTATTGATTGCTTGAATTTAAAATTTTCGGTAAACTGCTATCATTGAATCAACGAAAGCCGTCACTCGAACAGTCAACCAGTGTTTGAATTCGAATATTATTGTTCATTGCCGCTATCCTTTATGAATGAATACGACGATGTTAATAAAAACTTTGAAACCATTAAAATATATAAACAGACTCTAGATGATACATTAACGAAACTCTTTTTTAGCCAGAAAGACATTATTGAGTGTTCTGGAGTTATTGGTCCTTTGATATGCAAATTTATGCCCATTTACTGTATGTTGTAACACATTTGCACATGGCTCAAATTATAATTGGTTAAGGTGTTATCTGAATGGCTAATTGCAACCAAATTTGCAGGTAACAATTATTTTCTTTTGTATCTCGTAATACCAGGTAATATTGTTTATTAATTACCGCTGGTAATTATGACCAATTCATCAAACGAATTTCCCGCTTATTTCACATATGGGTGCCCACGTTTGACATGTTTACGATTTTGTACACCTAATGATCCAAGGCTTTAGAGCCATTGACACGCCATTCAATAAAAAGTAATTGAACTGGTGGACAATGTACACTTTCACAAAATCACAAACATTAATTTAATTAAGAAATATTATACTTAGTAACATTGCTGGAATAATGTGCTGTTGAAAACGAACCGCTCAACTAGGATCTTCGCTGACACCTATGATATAAATGTACATGTCTGCCCCTTGACTTATATGCTAAATTTGACTTATCTGTGTTTTTTTCATTGATTTTGGTCAAAATTAGGCAATTTGACATATAGTCCGGAAAATACAGTAGTCTTTCAAGTTTGTTAAATATGTATTTTGTCTTAATTCTGAATGATTTTTAATCTGTATTTGTTACATCAGATACGATTTGACAATTTTATTGTATTTGTATCATTTTGTATGTATTTGTATAAAATGAATTTCTCACAATTCTTCATTACTAACATAAATGAAGCATTTCAGTCACTATTCCATGTGTAATTAACTAAAACCAGATGGATGGATAATTAGCCTGTACAGGCTTCCCGTCCTTAAATGTGTGGACCAGCAGTCACTGCCTTCACTGTAAATGTTAGTCCAGATAATAATGATGTTCAATGAGGCATTTTTAATCTGACATTTATGAGGTGACTAAGCTAAAAAATGTTAGCCTCCCAACAGTGTTCTCCCCAGGCCTTTAAAGTGCTGCAGTATTGACCTCAGTACTGTGCTCAAGGTTATTTACAGCATCCTGCAAGGTGATTAGCTCTTGGAACTGATAGTAGTATACACACTATGGTCTGTTGGTCACCACATGACCCTTCAGGTGTCTGAAGCCAATCATAGTTATGACATTGCCAGCAAGATTCTTATCAGTCACTCCACCTGGCCACAAATTAATTTCAGGTAAGGTGTCAATCAGATACAAATATCCTATACTGAACCCTTCAAAACTAATTATGGTCAAAGGTAATTTAACTGTGGCTAAAAGCATGTGGCTATTTATACAGTAGATGCAATGTTGAATGTTGCACAATCACAAGATGTTTTCAACATGTTAAAATGGAGTTTATCCATGACAGAAACCCTATATCATGACTTAAGTCCATATTTGTTCATCACACCTGTGGTACTACTTTTAGACTTAGGGAATTTAATTATCTATTTTTTTACTGATTTTACCACCAAAAACCATGTGCTCTTGAAAAACAACAACATGGCAATGTAAACAAAAGATGTCCACTTCCTTTGTCTTTTCAAAGTGTTTAGGAAGTATCTGATGGAATAAATATTGTTGTATACATTCTTTTATAAGGTAAATCAGCCTCTTAATGATTTTTCAACAAATAAATTTCCTTTGCCGTTTCTGCTGTTTTTTTAAGAGTAAAATTTCAAAACACACAAATGTAAAATTTGACACTTATACAAATGGGACAGAAGCTTACTTCAATAGATATGAACTATTCACCAAAGTTAATGAAAGTGTTTTTGAGTTGCTGTGCGAAAACTTGAAAATCACCCCTTTTTTAAGTATAAAAATTCATAACATGGAAATGATAAATCTGAAATTTATAATAATCGAAAGGGAACTTATGTCAACATAAAAGTAGGTGAAAGTGTTTTTGAGTTATTGTCAGAAAACTTGAAAATCCCCCTGTTTTTAAGTATAAAAATTCATAACACGGAAATGAAAAATCTGAAATTTATAAAAATCGAAATGGAGCGTACGTCAATAGATATGAACAATTCACCAAAGTTTCATAAAAGTTGGTGAAAGTGTTTTTGAGTTATTGTCCGAAGTGTTGACAACGGACGGACAGACAGACTGGTATACCATAATATGTCCCGTCTTAGACAGGCATATAAAAAGGAAAAATAAAAAACCATACTTAAGTTATAATTACTGCAATTGAAGAAAAATGGTAAAATATTTACCTATGAATAATTCATATAAACTTGAACAGTAATGTACATTTTGAATACACAGATCAATTTTTAAATAATACATTAAATTCAAATTGGTACGTTTTGATGTATTAATGTTGTGTCACATGTTGAATACAGTTTGTTTGTTTGTTTGTTGGGATTTAACGTTCCAGCAGCAATATTTCAGCAATATTCAGACGATGAACACAAAATTGATGATAAAATGAACATGAAATGATGATGAAATGAAAAAGGGATGGGACACAAGGACAATTGGGTCGACAAATTTTGATTGCCACTGGAAATAGGGAGAGGTGGGTAGGGTCAGGCAATTTAGCCTCCTGTGGCGGAGCCCTATGGTTCCTGCTCTGGGAGAATACCACAGTAGGGTTCTTTAACGTGTGAGGAATGTGGCATGTTTCCCAACACGGTGCACCACTATGGTTTGCAGTCCGGTTTTCCGTATTATAGCCTGACAACCCCAGCATGTAACACGCCAGGGGTACCCCATTCCACCACCTGGGCCACACATCCCAGTTGCTCTGTGGACAGAGCGCCCTAGCCCCTGGCTAGGGTTCTGAGCACTAGTCGCCTTTTACGACAAGCTTAGCACTGCTGCAGGTCTATTCTTTTGACACACTGGACCTGCATGGGGCTGTTGAATACAGCACTATCCAAAAATTCTTGGGAGAACACTGCTCCCAAGATGGTATACATTGTATTTATTTGGACTATGTAAATGACAAATAGTTTGGTAGTCACATGCATGAGCAGTTCTTACTCAGCAGAGAACATTGACTTTTCATATTTACATTGTATTTGGAATAAAATTTTCATCTAAATATCTGAATAATTATTAAAATATGCATTTGTGTTTTTATCTAGTATTTGTGTTTGTCCATTCACCTAAAATTCTGGCATTTTAATATTGTTTGTCTTTGGAACTTAGTTTGGGCTTTAGTAAAAGGGATGACATTAATTGAAATGTGACATTCTCATAGTGTAAATGTTGTCTGAGACATATAATACACAGATATAAAAAACTTGATTATTAGCTAGTTAATCGATGAAAATATCACAGGGTGGAGAACAAGATTCCCTGACCTTTCCACTTATTTTCCTCTTTTGATGAAATGATCTGAAATAATCATAGCAGACACACAAAAGACCCAAAAAAAGAAAACGGAGGATTTTATTTAATTATCTTTTGAAACAAAAAAAAGTTGTGAAAAGTTAAAATGAAAATTATGATAATAATTTAATTTTGAATTATTTTCATTTTCAGAAAATTTTGGGCGTGGGAAGGGGGTACATGTAGGTGTTACTAGTTTTCAATACTTCTTTTTTATTTGTTTTGGTAGAAAGAGAAATGTGATATGAACATGAAGTTGAGATATTGTAGAATAGAAAACTGAAGGTTTTATTTCAGTAATCACAATACTTTTTGTTATGATCATTTGAAGTCAAGTTGTTATGGTTGATTTATGAAGTACAAGATCTTGTTCCCTGCCAAGTGTTAATATGAGATTTCAGTTATTTCCAAATCTCTTGTATATTTAGGTCCATGACATTGTACATACTTTCGGTCCTTTTTTGCTATTTAAGTTAGAGTTTTGGAACTTCAAGAAATTGTTTTAGTTTTTAAAATAATTAGTGGGGGCGCTAATTGTTATTTTACATTCACTCTGTTACATACCATTTCCAAACTATGATCTTTTGTTCTAATCAATATGCACCTCGCTAACTTGCACATGCATGTTTCCAAAGAACTCTCCGCTCTCACAGTAACTTTGCCAGAGCTTTAGCTGTGCTCGCTATTACATGTGAAGTTGTTTTGACCAACATGAAGAATAATTATGGTCCAGATTGTGGTACATACATGAACTACATGTATACTCTATTCCCACTATATTGTAGGTTCCACTGTATCAAATTATTACTAGAACCTGAACATGGAACAATGCACATTTTCAGTATTTGTAGTGCTGGAACTAGTGGCAGTGTGTAAAGTTTCAAACCTCATATTAATCCAGATTTCCTAAGGACAAGAAAATTAGAGACAAATCAAAATTTTTAGGTGATTTTCAGCCATTTTTAAATTTTGCTATGGTCTTGTTTGGAAAATCACTGTCAAGCCAATTGAAGTAGAATTCGGATTAAAAAGTTATCATGAGCAATTGGAAAGAAGTTATATGCATCCCTTCAAACTGCCATTACAGTATTTTTATGGGAACTATTTCAGAGGATTTCTTTTCATTACTGTGATACAATGGGAACACTTTTTTAAGCACATAAATTTACCTCACCTATTGGCAAGCAATAACTGAGTGTCAATGATGCTACATGTACATCAGAAAAATAAGTTTAATGTAATGAAAGATTAGATGTTGTACTGACTTGAGACAAAATATAAATCCTCTTTTCAGGGGCTGGTTTTTCCTCAGTTTAGAAAACTATAACAGTGAGACCCTAGTATATGTACATGTCATATGAAATGTAGTCTGTACACAGTTATTTTTTAAATGATTTTATACATATATGTAGTTTTGATCAAATTCCTATTTTTTTGTACAAGTTATTGGCAATTTTTTCAGATTTTTAGGAGATCTTTATCACATGTCTCACTTTAACTTGAGAACCCCTTGCACCATAATTGTTTGTTATAATGGTCTGTATACTTTTTGAAGAAAAATCGATTTATATTTTCAGAGTTGTGGTACTTTTTCATACTTTTTATATATTTTTTTTAATGATGGTATAATGCTGTTGTTTTTTATCAGTGCTGTCTTGGTCATTAGTGTCCCTAGCCAATCTGGTTTCTAGACAATAACTTGACTATTAATTTATGAATCTTTATGAAAATTATACAAAATGTCATACCACGAAAAGGAAACTAGGATAGAGTAGGCGGGGTATTACCTTATTAACCGTTAAGCATTAAAGGGCCAAAAGAAAAAAGGACAGTCATAACATCCAGATTATATTTTCCTCTAGTAATACATTTCTCCAGAAGGCATAGTGCCTCTTCAGCAACCAACAGTATTCTTGTTGTGCTATACTCAGGGAACTGATACAGAGTCTATATTCACTCACCACGCTACACAACCAACATGACTGGCTCTTCAAACACACTGGCAAATTAACAAAATTCCTCATGAAAAGTTACATGGTGTATAAATGAGTTGAAAGAACCAGGCAGATTACATGTACATCAGATGTTTGATTTTTTCATCTAGTATTTACATTTAAAATTGAAAATGTTATTACACATTGTATTCACACAACTTGGTTGAAAATTGACTCTAGAATTAAGTACCATACAGATGTTTTTGTTAAAGTAAAAGTATGCAGGGTGTAAAACCAGTAGACATAAATCTCATGGAAAAGTTTTAGTACATAATGTATCTATCTTCAAATAATGAATGAAGTCTAAGAATTAATGCGAAAGAAAATCTGTTCGTTCCAAAACCTGAAACAGAGCATGTCAAGAAATAAATCATGAAGGTCAACCTGCTGTAATTTGTTTAATACAATTTTTAAAGTGCATTTGAAGAACTCATAGATGGCCTCAGGGAAAATTAATATGTAAACTAACTGTGTCACCCTTCTGAAATAAAACAATAAAAATCAGTTCAAAAAGGTCTGAGGTTCATGTTACAACAGAAATAAAGAAACTGAATATAAAATACACATTTGTGACAAATGTACAAACTAAGGATTACTAGTAGTTAGCTGACATGCCAGCTCCAGACCAGCAGAAACCTACAAGAAGTTGTGTCCCATTTGTAAATAAAATCTATCCCAAATCTTCCCACGCAGGGTTGAGAATCACAGTGCATCATAAGCCATACAATAAGGACAATCACACAATTCATGTCATGCCATAAACTACTTTTAAATATAATTTATAGTGTTTTGATATCTATGTAAAGACCCTATGAGCGAATCAATGTTAATTCCAAAAATGCCAACAATATCATACACAAGTCTGTTTGTACATGTACATGTATATGACTGCATGACCAGTCAGCAAGTTTTGAAAGTTTGTTGTTGACTGGTTTTCTGTTTTTCTGTCTAGAATCAGTTGTCTAGAATGTGTAAAGAATCAGTTCAAACAATGCAAACAAGACTGTTGACAGAGTGTTAAATGTTTAGATGTACATGTGGGGTTGTTTGTCACTTTGACATGCTCACCATATCCATTCTCCTTATATTGTGTATATTATTGCCATCATACATGTATTCACTGATAACTGTTAAATAACTGTTTAATATTAATAATTCATAATCACTCATTGATTACAATACAAATCTAAGCAATAACTTATCTGATAATGCATTAGCACCCCATTGATAACAGATGTAAGCTAAATTATTACCCTTATATTCTGGTACTGGTACATGTCAATGATAAAAGCTTCACCCTTGAATCATCACCAATCCAGTGTTAGGTCATGATTAAAGTAGAGTTTTTAGATCCTGTAACTAATGTGATTTTTCATGCATACATGTACATTGTGCAGTACATATATATGTATGTGTCTTAGGCACCTATTAATCAGTGAATACATGTACAGTACATACATTGTAAATATATGCAGTGCATGTGCATTGTAATTAAAAAAACTGTTTCAAATTTATTTATGTAGAATGAACAAAATACCATGCTCAGATCATATTTTACTTTATTTTGAAACAGACCTCTGTGGCTGCTATCCAGGCTTTGTTAAGCAGTTGTGTAAACAAGAGAAAATATTGTTTGGTGTACCAATACTGTTAGACTTTCTAATTTTTAAATAAGAAAGTGTGATAATACTCTGTTCCTTAAATCTTAAGTCAGTCAAAACTGTCTAAACAATCCGATTGTATTGTTGCAAAAATCTTGGTGAAAAATCCAAATTGAACTTACCAGTTACCCATACTGATCCAGCCCATATTGGGCTTGTTTTTCCATTTGATCTGCTTTGCAATATTGATCCTATTTTTTCATATAAAGAAATTTGTCCATATTTGTCCAGTTGTTAATTTTTATTGGCTCTGATTTCATATAGTAATGAATTTGCCATTATGTATTGGTACACATTTTACACAACTGGTTAATATTTTCGAAACTGTACCTGGTAAATTATTACATGTATTTGATAAAAACTGCAAATGTAAATAAAATATGTCATACATGTTTACATTTTATTTACAGATATAAAGAAGTTTTCTAGTTTCATTTCGCCTTTCGACGAAGACATCAATCAACATGGCAGATGATGCAGGACACAAGGCCATGTTGTATTTCTTGGAGATTCTGATGAATAGCAGTACACCCTATACCATCAGTCAATTAGCAGGGCGCTTTGGTAGTCGCAACTTTACACCAGAAATGCGACAGTGTGCAGGTGGGAATGAAGCTGGCTTGAAGAAATTCCTGCAAAAATATCCGTCTTTATTTGCTGTCAATGGAAATTTAGTAAGTCGTATTTAATTACAATGATATACAAGTGAGTTTCTTATCTAATATAATTATTTTTATGGTGTTGTTTAATTTATTTTTTATGGTTTTATTAATGGGAGAAACAGATTCTCCCTCATTTTTTTCGGGGATTAAAGGATTTCTCCACAATTGATAGTTAAATTTAAGATTTTAACTATCTTGAGTGGAAAAATCCCCTCGAAAATGAAGGAGAATCTATATGTATACATGCATTAAGGCTTTAAATGAATAACTGAACATATATAGGTAAATTGTTTGATTGCTCAGTCATGTTAAAGAAATGTATCATGAATTATATTTTGATTTCACAACAAGAAATCATGTTCTTGTAGACTGTTTCATCACTTAAAAACATTCAGTCATCAAAGAAATGAAGATTCATATAGACCTTTGAAAATTGACAATTCACAGCAAATAAATTAAATCTAATAATTTGTAATGAAAATTAGATGTAACAAATAGAATAAATAACCCAACAAAATAAACTCCATTTCTTCAGTGATTTTTAACATCATTGAAATATTTAGTGCTATTATTACTTAATAAATTGTCTACATAAATGTACATTTGTATCTGGTTATTTGTGCTACATGTATGTTCCTTAGATGCCTGCTTAGATAAACACTTATGTATGAACACGTGTCCCTGTCTGTGTGAGAAATGGATATTCATATGTGCTTTTTATATCATTATTGTAGGTAAGTTTAAATGATGGAAGTAGCAGTCTTGGAAAGACAAATTTTCGTGAAAGCAGCCCTGCTACATCAAATGCCCAAGAAGTATCAACTGAGACTGAAGCTGTTCAGTATTTTCGGAGTAAAATGATCAAAAAAGGAGAACAATGGATGGCAATAACCAGTTTAGCTGGACATTTGTCTCAGGCTCCTGCTGAAATAAGAGAATGTGTAGGCCCACAAAATGAGTTCAAGCAATGGATTTTACGTCATCCACTTATATTTGAAATAAAGGCAGATATGGTTGGCTTAAAGGACAATATAACTTATAGTGCTGTTAATCCAAACGCAGAACCTTTACCAGAAGATGGTGCTTTATCTTCAAGATTTAATCAAGAAAAAGATCAACTACTGATTCAGAATACACCTAAGCTTAAGAAACGCCCCAAATCTCTGGATATGTTAGAACCTCGATCACCCACTATTTCTCCACGTTCACCAATGGTGAGAAGTGCTGCTACACCTAATTCCAGTAGTGCTAGATCTGGGCCCACTGAAATGACTGCAAACCAGTATAAAGCTGTCATGTTTATTAAGGGGATCCTGGAAAAGAAAGGAGACATGAAGTTAAGTAGCTTAACAGGACATTTTAGTCAAGCTCCAGAAAGTTTAAGAAACACCATAGGATGGACAAAGCAAGACTTAGAGAAATTTCTCCAGTCACATTCCAATATCTTTCTGGTTTCAGAGGATGAAACTGTTTCTGTGATTAAGAATGCCCGCTTGAATGTTTTCATAACTGGAAGTCGACCACAAGCAAGTCCAAAACCAACTGTAACAGGGAGAAAAGGCAGGATTTATCATATTGCAAAATTATGGGGTATTATTGATCTAGGCAGACATGAACATGTTTTTATTGATAGATCTATCTTCGGTAAACACATTGATGATCTGAATAAGTTATTGCATGTTGGAGAAATGGTGTGTTTTGATGCAATACCTGCACCAAAAGGCAGTCGTGCAAGATGGAGGGCAACAAAAGTATGGAAAGAGCATGAGTCCATTGAAGATTTAATAGAGAAGGTTGCCACCCAGCTACAACTGCCAATTGATGGTGTTCCTTTGAAAGAGCCACCAAGTCCTCTCACAAATATTGATGAAGAAATGAGGCAGATTATTCCAGAGTTGAATGATAGCACCATTGCTTCAACTCCTGTCAGTGTTGGTGGAATAAAGTATGCATTTGGAGATGCTGCTCCGAGTGGTGCTGGAATAGTCCCAGTTTGGAATTTTAAACATGCCGAGTTAGCAGGTTTAAGAGATGTTGACGAATTAGATCTAAGTGACGAGGGAGAATCTCCTAGCTTGTCCATGGTGGCTGAAAGGTACTACATGAATCGTTCTGTACTTGGAGACAGCCCTAGAGATGGAGAAGAGGAAAGCAACACTTCTACTCTCATGAATGGTGTAAATGGTGAAGCAGAAAATGAAAAGAAGCCTGAAAATACTCAGAAGAAAACAGCAGAAGCTGGGTGTCAGACCATTGTTACAGGAGAGGTTTTAGCTACTCAGCTCTTCCATGAAGAATTCTAAAATTTCTAATTAAATTCTTATTTTGTTTAGAAATACTTAAAGTAGCTTTAAGTAGAAAAATGATATTTAATGACACTTTGTATTCCTATACAACTTTCTATGACAAGTTTCATATTAAAAATATTTGTTAGGGCTCATTCCAAAAAGAAATGATTTAAAAAATTTCCAAATCATAATTTAATCTTACATTACGTACATGTACTTTGATTTTATATGGTAATTTTAATGATTTATACAAGTTGTATTATTTTTTTCTGGAAAAGCTCTTTTGCTATGGTGACTTTTTGAAAAGTTAAATCATGAACAGCAGTATTTTACTTTGTGTTATTTATTTAGTTGTTGCTTCATTGGATGTAGAAGAATTTCTGTTTTGAATTTTTCCTATGTGTTGATGTCATGTTGGCTTTGTATGTGTCAGTTCATGTATGTCTTGCTTATTGTTGACTGTCAGTTACATGTAATACATTTTACATTGTCAGTTACATGTAGTACATTGTACATTGTAAGTGGACAACCCTTTGTATATTTATTGTACATGGTGAAGTGGCTTTTCAATGAAAGATTTAGTTACTCATTCACTTAATTGTCTGCATGTACACTGTACTTGTACATGTATAGGTTATTTGTATACACTTTGTAAACTATTACATGTACATGGTACATTGCTGCAGTATATATACATTTGTATAAGAATTTATGTGTGGTAAATTTTTATAAGTAGTAACATAGCCTTATGAAATATAAAACCATCAATCTTTTAAACCTGTAGCTGTTTGTACTGCAGATGCTTAACTTGGTTGTAGACATATTCATGGTTACACTGTATATGTTGTAGAAATTCAGAAATTCAATCTTATTGAAATCATAAGCCTTATTATATGAGTGCCAGGGTAATGTACAAGAATGATATTTCTTGTTTCGATCCCATAACTTGTTGTATACAGCAAGTTGCCAGAGTTATAATCTAGGGAAATATGCCTTTTAAATGTATGCAGTTTGCATATGTTGTTTCTATTTAATATTCTTAATTAGATCTGAATCTTGGTCTTTTTTTTTCTTTTCAAAACATATATCCAGTAGTTCTCAGTTGTCTATGATAAAATTGAAGTATTTATTGAAATAGTCCTTTGGGAACATTGAGTCCAGTCAGATTTATTTTTAAAAAGTTGCAATGTATGTGCTGGACAAAGTTTTAATGAATCAGGCCAGAACTATAATGTCAAACATCTGATTTAAATCATGTTTTAATAATTCATTCATATTCATTTAAACATGTAGTAGTTTTCGTTTGATATTATGAAATCTGGTTTAAGTAAAATATGGGTATGATATCTGTTGGTGGTGGAATTGAAATGGACCATGTAAATTTATATTTTTCCAAAGCTTCAATTGAGGCCAAATATATTTAAATCATAACATCATTTATTCACCTTTTGTTTAATGATCTGACTTCTATTTCCACTGTTTTCTAACAGTCAGCCTATTTCCAGGTTTTCAAGACTTATTTATCTTTACAATAAACAGCCTTTTCCTTACAGATTTTAATTAGATACATGTTTGTGCTATGTATACATTTTGTTTCATGTCATCATTTCTGATGATAGTTTACTTAGACTTGAATAATATGGTCAATACATGTAGTCCGTTTCTTTTATTCTTAAATAGAAAAAAGTTGATAAATATGGAAATATTTACTTTGTAATATTTAATATTTATATTCCCTGTTTAGATTTTTAAGATATATTTTGTGATTTCTTTTTGAGATTTTATTATTTGCCTTGATGGTAGTGTAACTTAAAATGTGTTTTGTCTTGTCAAGAAATTCAATGTATTTGTTTTCCAAAGTCTCTCTTGGTATAATATTCAAAAGGATAATGCATGTTTTTTTTTTAAATTGTTGAATGTTAAAAAGGTGTATATCAGTTATTATTTTGACAAATATTGAAAAGTTTTTAAAGATAGTAGATATTGTTTTCGAACAATTTCGGCAATAAAGATAGATTTTCTTTTAATCTATCAATTTTCGACAAATGCTTTCGATTCTGTTTGAAACAGACATATTACTAGTCATGAATCATTTTTATTCTACCAAAAACTTTATTTTTATTTTATGTTATGTTTCACAACTCATTTACACATGATTTTGTGCATAAAATTCTTATAACCTTACAGTTTCTCGATTATTAGTCAAGTTTTATTTTTGAGTATTAGTAAAGTTATAAAAGCAAGTTAACCTGCATAAATTTTTTGGATGCTTTTTAAGATAATTAGGATTTAGATTTATCATGTTTTCAATTAGCCCTGCACTACTATACAAACCACATTGTTAATGACCTAGCCTCATCATATCCTTCAGATACACTTATTCATAGAAATTTCATTTCAGGCTTAATGTAATTTACATTTATAATCAAAACAAACATCAAAATTAAGTGTATAAGATCTTTGTCCAAGGTTTTATGTAAATGAGTTGTCTTCTTTGTTGCAACTGTTTTTTCCCATGACTTATTATTGCTCTATTGTTCATTTTCCTGTTTATTTATATTTTTTGTATAAAAAATTATATAATAATTTTAATAAATTTTAATTAAAATTAAGAAATAATATTTGTTCAAGCAATGTACCTGAAACATGCATGTACATATTTCTTAAATTATATAATGTACATGTATATAAGTAACCACATTAATTAATGATGAAACATTTTCCAGTGAAGGATGAAAATTTAATT
Source organism: Perna viridis (assembly GCA_037379345.1). Classification (NCBI taxonomy): domain Eukaryota; kingdom Metazoa; phylum Mollusca; class Bivalvia; order Mytilida; family Mytilidae; genus Perna; species Perna viridis. The sequence goes on from CM074511.1 coordinate 11,974,804, forward strand.
TGTTTTTTTATGATTGTGTACAGTTGAAGGATTTATCTGGAATATTCAAAAGGTATAGTAAAATTAAATTGCTAGATACAATAGATGAAATGTGTTATGCAAATTACAAATGCTATAGTGGAAATTATAATTCAATGGAAAAAAAATAAAATGTATAAATGTTAATTTCATGTCCACTCAAGAACCATGCAAAGTTCCGTTAATTAAAAGTTAAATTTATGGTAAAAATGTATTGGTCCCAGAAATGAAAATGGGATTTCAATTATTGTTACCAGTTGTATGCAAATGTCAATAAATAAGTATATTCTAATTTTAGTTGGTTCTTAAATGGACATGTAAATGATACCAACCATTCTAGTTTATAATGTAATATAATGCATGTATTTAACCAAGTTTTTGTGTTCTATGCACAGTATGAAGTGGTGCTGTGTGTTTGAAAATCCCATTTTATTTTTTACCTCAGGTTGCGTCTTATTTTTTTTTAACTGTGGTTTAGAGAGCCATTTGCATTTTCGCATGTTTTTTTTTTAATCATGATTTTCACTATTCAAATAGCATAGATTTCACATGTATAAATCATTTCATTATCTTCACCAAACTGCATGCAAGGCTGTGAATATGTGTGATTTTGTAGAACCATACAAAAAATTCTTTTACTGACAAATAGATATAGATCTGGTTGTTTTTTTTAACTGTTGGGTATTAGTGATATTAATTTAAAACATTTTGTATGATAAAATATAGTTGGGTACTAAAACTGTAAAAATTCTTAAAAAAACATATAATACATAGCTAAGCAAAAAATAAGTTCTACCCAGTCTGAGTTGTTGATAATGAGTAATGTTAACTGTATAGTTAGATATTTTAAAGTGAAATGTTTTGCCAGTCTTTTTATCCTTACATTTTCAATGGTGTAAATTTTTCTTATTTTAAATCATTTAACTATTTAACAACAGAATGTTCTAATGGGTATGGATTATGAGGTAGTATATGTTTAACAGGCCTGTAGCAAAGGGGTTCAGGGTGTTACAATCTCCTCTTTTAAGGAATGAGTATTTAAAACAAGCTTAAAATTGGTGAAGTATTATTACAGTCAAAACATTTTTTGCCTAAATACCCCTCAAATATTTGCCCATAGGCTTGTATTAAATATTTTTAATATGATATCCTATAAAAGTCAAATTATTACCCAATATATCTTCCCTGGGTAATTCAGATGCAGAAATTGTATTTTTTGTATTATCAGAATAGAAATAATTCATGTTATGTATGGTGTTGTATCAATTACTCTTGGGTTGGCATTATATCTTTGCTGACAATATATATAAAATAATTAAATATAAAGACCCAGCAAGTATAAAGACCTCACCCCCATGAATTATTTCTTAACAAAATAAAAGCAACCTGTGAAGTATCCTTCTATACAGATAAAAAGATTCCCATTTCATGTGTTATAATTATCAATATACTGGTTCATGGTAGGCGAGTCATTTCAAATTGGATATAAACAAGGATGTTGAAATGATCAGATCTTCTAAATCTGACTAGCTCATTTGATTAAAGACTGTCAAAAATCTTAAAATGTATCATATACATGTACTGATGTTTGCAAGTAACTGAAAACTATGTCTCATACAATTTACTGAATCAAGATCATTGAAAGTGTGAGTAATTGTTACCTCTGAAACACCATATACAAATAAATTAGACATTTTCATGGCCACTGCCTATTTCTGATCCATTTGATGTGACTCTCTGCTATGAATTGTAAAGGATTGTGATATTATTACTGTATTTTGAGATATTTTGCTCATAGGATCATTTGTTCACAGCAGAATTTGCAGTCACAGAGCTGTCATTTAGACAAAGCTTTATTGTAGGTGTGTTTTCACCTTGCCATTATGAAGGATACATCTATTTCAAACAGAATAAGTAATAAAAAATAAAGAATTTCAAGTTAATTAGAAGATGTTATATTTAGTTTTTGCCAGTAGTGTGTTTTGTTTGTTTTACTTGGGTCTTATGTCCATTTAAAACAGTACTTATACATTGGTAAGATAAACATCTCATATTCCATGGTCATATAAACTACATGTATATGTAAATAACCAATGTATTAATAGGTTTTCTTCTAAGTGACTAGATAAAAAGAAAATATCAGCAGGGTTGATTTTTTTTAGGTTAAATTTTTGAAATATTCTTCTAGAGCGGGTGCAATGTAGATATCTTTTGTGGTAAAATTGGTAAGAAATTAATGTTTCAACCTAAAACCGCCTAAACTACCCCTGACATCCCATGCTTTGCAAATTTTAGGGGAACGAGCATGCCTGCCACGCCCTCGCCTGAATCCACCCCTGATCAGCATTATAAGCTAATGATCAAACAAGGTGAAAGGCCAGCAACATTGTTTATCCTGCCATATTCATATACATCTATCCAAAATCTATAGTAGTAGAATGTCAAATAATTTCTGAATTTGTTTTTTTTTCCTTTGTGCTGTTATCTTTGAAATTTTATCCAAATTAAATAGTTAAAATATCAAAAAGGCCCAACAAACAGGAAGTTGATGTTGCTCTAGTCTGAAATTGATTCTAATCATACCTATACAAAGCTAGTGTCAAAAGTTATGGCAGGTAAGAGTGAAATGAAAACCGTGCAGTCAGATGGATGAACACCATGATCACTATATACCTCTTACTTTAAGGAGGTAGACCTAGGGTAAGGTACATAACTCTTGAAATCAGTGATATGTTTGTATCATATTTCATTTCACTAAAGCCTGTCAAGCTTTCCTTTGAAACAGAATAAAATAAATCCAAGTTACTTTGATGCTTACATTAGATTGATGAAAATGGTGAATACAAACATTCAAATGATTTTTAAGAGTTGTGTCCCTTACCCTAGATCTACCTCCTTAAGCAGGGGTATAACAACACAAATGAAAACAATTTCACCAAATCAATTTATTACATATCAACAGTACATTTATTATATTCTTTTTTTTTCAAAAGCATACATATACATGGTTATTAAAATGAAATGAAACAAAACAATTGCATCAGTTTTAACCATCATGTAAAAGCAATTGACTATCTTTTCCGATCTAATTTTAGATGCTTTCAGTAAAAGTTCTGTGAGTATTCTAATTGCAAACTACAAAAAACAACTTCATATTATCAACAAAGCATGAGCTGATGTGCAAAGAATCCTCTCTCTCGTAATGTTAAAAAAAAATTAAAAAGGTGTCGCCTTCTGGAAACTCTGCATGTAGTCCACCTTTTAAATATTAAATTTTCAATGGAAGTTTAAAAAAAATAATCCTGTATTTATTAAAAATTATTACAAATCAATAAGCTCAACTTAATTGCATATCTTACATAACATGAAAAGAAATGATTATAAGTAAGTTGTACAATGAAATACATCGGAGAGGAAAATAAAGATATGGTGACCATATTGAGGAAGATGTAATAAAACTATTACAATAAATATCAACATTACATTTTGTATTCAATATACCACTAACAAACATAAAAAACAAAAAAAAACAAATACAAAAGTTATATGGCACACACATAAGTTGATTGGTGGTTAGTAATTCAAACACAAGTAAGATGAGAAATAATTCTCTAGGACATGTATTGTATGGTTCAATTTAAAAATCATGCAAAGGGTGATTCATCATCCCAATCTCCTACAGAGATTATTGTTTCACTGTGTATCACACTGCTATCTTACAGACTGCTATAAAGGATGTAAAACAAGTAACAAGGCATGAGCACTTCTCATTACAAAGCTATTTCTGTTTCTGTACTGAGTGTGGCAAAGGTGAAATATATAATCTTCACTAGATATTGTCATCACCCATAACATTTACCAGTAAATATTTCAATTTAAGGAACCTAGAGTTATTAAATAACTCCTTTAAGATTATCCCCACATAGTTTGCTTCCCTAGGAATTTAGATATAATGAGATAATTTTCAACAGGTTACAAATTTTGGAGGGAAATTTCACAAACTAAAATTTATTGTAAGTATCTATAAAACCAAATTTCTAAGACACTTAAGGTATTGAAACAATTTGAAGGTTTTCCAGCCAAAATGTCTTAATCCAAAAGATAAGCACAGATCATTTATTGTTTACTTTTGCATGATTCTTAGTAGGGACTATACTTAATTTATCATTTTATCATGGGTTTGCATTATTGTGATAACATTATCCTAAGATATTGCCATTGGTAAACTTGTGATGAAAAAATATATAGCATAGTAAAACAGTTATAAACTTTCAAAACCACTGTGTTTGTGATGTTCAGCATGGCAGCCATAAGCTATGTCCCAAGAATTTTCAAATTACTATTTTCAACTATCTGACATCTTATAAAAAATATGAAAATTCTAAGAAATAAATATAAAGATAACATATAAAGACACAAGATAGGCTTATTCAAGTCTGAGTTTTAGACCTTGATCAAGGTATGATTGTCAAAATATACAAAACTAAATGTTGTACATTACATTGTGCTAAGAATACCCCCACTGAAATTTTTACAGAAAACAGAAAGTAGACAAGCAAGAAATCTGGGCAGGAGAGATCACCCAAAAAATCACTGAGTTGTAGGGTAAACAGGAAGAATAATAAGCAAAGAACTTAGAAAAGGATGACATGGTACAAATCATCATGCAAAATCAATAGACTAAATATCAAAGCATTCCCTCCAATAGAAAAAGAGTAGAAAATGACAAGAAGATTGCAATATAAATATAGATATCTTTATAATATATAAAATATATACAAAGAATTTTTAGTAAATTGCTAAAGAAAGAATGTCCCATATCGGCTTCCTAAACCAACTAAAGCTATAAGTAAACACTAAATACTTCTTTACAAATATTAGTTAATAAACACAGTATGCATATCTGCTAATGAGATACTCTTTCTTACTGCAATCTTGTTTTGGTGATTGGTCAAATAATCCCAAAATTGGATGTTAAAACATTATTTTCATGTTCTACATCATTTGATACTTTTTCAGTACTGGGACATTTGTTCAATCTTTAAAAAATGGACAGTTACATGATTAAGTACAATGGATGAAAATGAAGAACAACATACCACAGAAAGCCCTGATAATTTAGTCATATGTAATGTACATTTGTATTTATTTATCACAGATATCTTTAAAAATAAAATATTACAGTAATTTCTGGCACCTTGTTGAGTTTAATACAAAGAAAAGTTTTTAAATCAAATTCTGATGATACTTATTTGATTCTAAAAATTGCTGTAATACCGTAATGTAAAGATTGTAAGTTGGTTGTAAATGTACCAAAGGAGACTCAGTCGAATGAAAATCTTAAAAAAACTTCATGCAAGAATTTTTCCTAAATTTGAAATTTTAAACAAGAAAGTCAAAGGATCCATGCATTAAAATAAGATGGGGGTCACCATTCATTTAAGATATTAATAGATCCGTGAAAAAAAAAAGACAAAAACAGGTTTGCTGTTGTTTTTCCTGTGAAAAGGATTTTTCAAGTATTTGAACTACCCTAATTGGAAATTTCTATGATTTGTCAAACACTATTTTGCATAACTGAATATGATAAGGTGAAACAATGATAGTTTTGAATACCAATAGTTTCTAACATTTGAATTCACCAGCTTCCTTAAAATTTTTGATTTGAACTTTTTTCATAACATGAGCAATTTTTTACTACAGAGAAAAAACATTTTACTTAAAAATTTAGAAAAAAAAAATAATGCCAGAAGCAATTATTTCTTGTACATTATCAATTATATTCTAAAATGTATGTTTGACATATAAATACAAATAAACAAAAAGTATTTTTCGGGATTTCATAGAAAGGACCAGACCTAGTCTAATTTGTATTGTGACATGAAGAAAAATAACTACCAGAGAATTCTAACACCACTACAGTTTATCCATTTACACTATACTACAACCATTTTATAAACCTCTACATAAACCCCATTCAATTAAATTTAAATGATACAATGACACCTGTCAAAGCTTCAAATTAAACCAGAAACCTGTTTAAAGCAAATGATTTCTGTAGTTTTTTTTATATTAATGCTATGAGTATAAGATCTGTCCATACAGACAAGTTCTTAAAATCAGTTTGATTTGTACAGGTTTCACTATTAAAGATATGAAATGCTTTAAAATGTATTCATGATTTTGAAAATGAACACAGTAATTTCATTCACACTTCATCCATATTTAGAGGAATGGCATCTGGTATTCTGCTTGTTTTATTTTTATGCAAATGAGAAGCTCTAAATACTGTGAATGTTCCAAAAAATGAAATGCCAATCATGATATAGAACATTCCTGACCATCCATATTTACCGGAGATCCATCCTATTATTGGTCCTTCTAAACAAGTTCCAACACTTCCAAAGCCTGAAAGATTAAACAACTTAATAAGGCACAAATAGTGTAGTTGTGAGTCATTTAACTTGGTAGTTAAATGTCTTAATTATGCAGATACTGGCAGTTCCCTATAAAATTTCATCAGCACCAAAAAAATAAACATTACACAAATGAAATAAAGCAGACAAAAAGAAGACAAATAACATATTAGGCAGACAACTATGTATAAGGGTGCTAGTTTATTGAAGCATAAATGAATAATTACCATCTAATGAGAATATAGAAGACCTTACCATTAACTAAACCCACTGCTGCAGCTGCTGCATTTTTACCATCTTGTTCTCCCAATTCCGCTGGTATTGCACCACCTATAATTAAGTAATTTGATCCATTGATTAGCACAATATTTACAGTAGAAAAAAACAAAATGTCAATGAGTAGTATTTTGTGCAAGCATAAAAAGAAATAAATTGATAATAAAAAAAATGACAACAAAAATATTTTAAGACAAAATTTTAATCTTTGCTGTACAATAAAATGTTCAATGCATTGATATCATGAATTGTTATTCCTTGTATAATATACATGTACACTAGCAGCACTTATAAGCTTAAAACAGAATAAAGGCAAAAGTATATGTGAAACAGATTTTAAGTTATAAAATTATTTAGCTTTGCTCTATTCTTTACACATACATAAGAACAAAACCTTCTATATTCATTCAAAGAAGTAGAAATATGTAACTCTGATCGTTTCAAAGTAGTTTTTGAACTACTGTGGCAAAATGTAGCCTAAATTAAGTGAATCATGAACATTTTGAAGGATCAAAATAATACAGAAAATTTAAGCTGAACTACCCTCGTGCAAAAAAAAATTGAACTAAGAAAAACACAATCCTTTGACACTGAGGTCAAAGTTAAATAAATGCATAGTCTTGTGGGGGATTACCCAAACAAATCGCACCTAACAGTGTATCAGGCCCACAGTTAAAAATTCCAGCAAGGCACATAAATGTTACATTAAATGTCCATCCCCATTCACAGGTGTAGGAAAACATCATAAGAGATAATGTTGATAGTAAAACTGACAGGCCAATACCAAATAGTGTTCTTCCTTTGAAAGATCTGAAATGACAAAAACAATCAAAAATATATCAATTATTTTTAAGGGGAGTTTTATATAAGTAAATAAAATGTTTCACAGGGCACAGCTAGATACACCTGCACAAGTTGAACCCTGAATAGAACAGACAAATAAAAACACAGCATTCAAGTATGATACAACTATGAATTTTAATTGTGATTAAATGTTTGGCATCAGATAACTCGTCAAATAACTTTTAAAAATACTTGCAATAAACACACACATTCATTCACATCCTCCCTAGGCCCAACAGAAGGATGGACAAAATGATTTCTAATACCCAAAAATTTTCTTAGAGTTATGTTTTTTCATAAGTATGACTGTTTGAGACAACATTAAATTATTTTTGAATTAATGATACATTCAATTCATTTTATTTTCTTTTATTTGATTTCAAATTTAACATTGCAAATTCCCCTAGAATAAATAATGATGATTTTTTCAATAAAAAATATTCTCAGTAATGCATTTTTTTGCATAATATTAAGTACTTGTGAATATGACATTTTTACAGAAGACTTCTTGAGAAGTTGACATATTGACAATGTGTGTTTTCTACACCATTTCCTATCATTTAACTCCTACAATCATTTGCTGTCACAATAAGGACGTGTACAATTGGAGACAACAGTGATGCCTATATATTCAGAAATCATATCATACTTTACTCAGATATATATTTTGATTTGGAAAGTATTTTTGTCAAGTAAAATGATTTTACTGATATCAGTTTGCACATTAAATCTTAAAACATATCTGTGGTGATGCTTTTTGTTAAAAAACTCCGATAGTTTTTCATAAACACACATATACATCTGAAGTATATTTCTGTTGTGTCAACAACAATATGTCAGAAAAAAAAAATTAATGGAAAACTAACAGGCACAAAACATCCCTCACATTACCATGTTTCGACAAAAAAAATTAATTCATCAAAAAATCATTACAAATGAATGAATCAATCTAACCAAGACATTAAAGAGTAATCAAAGGAACCAATATTCTAGCAGAAATCAAAACAGATGTAATCCGGGGACAAAAACCAGACATGGAAAACAGACATACACAACAAAGAACATAAAGTAACTAAAATCATACATACAAAGTAACAAAAGTAAATGAGCAACTCAGACTCCACTCAAAACTGGGAGCATGGACCAGGTGCACCAGTAGGGTAAGCATCCTCTGATTTTCTATAAACACCTGCAGAGCTGAGGAAAGGACAACTATGACATGTTGAACAGATCAGTTTTCATGGTGCAAATGGATACAACGTAACGATCCACAAGTTCATGATGACAACCATAAAAATTCTGTAGTGATGATTTCAATGTTGTAGCAGTATAACCCTGTTACAGAAGCCTAATTGTAAGATGTCTAGTGTGATACAAAAAGTCTGCGTAGTTATGGCAAGCTCTGGCATAGTGTATGGTTGTGATATGAAAACTCCATATTGTAGGTGCTGAAGGGATGTTGCCACAGATGAAAGAAAAGTTGACCACACAGAATGAAAAGTCATCACATTTGCAATAAAGTTTGGTCAATAGTTTTGCTTTACCATCAAAGTCTAAGTGTAGGTCAAGATATGAGGCTGACTTCACAGTGTCTGTAGTATCCTTTATCTCAATTTCTTTGGGGTAGATGTGATGTATCAAATCCCCAAAACTCGGATTGTTTAAAGATAATACGTCATCTATATAGCGGAAACCGAGATTAAAGGATCTAGCTGAACGATATTCTCTTTTTCGGATCAGATCAGCTATTACGTCAGCCTCATAAGGGTGAAGGAATAGGTCAGCAAGTAGAGGAGCACAATTTGTTTCCATTGGAATGCTGATTGTTTATTGAAAAACTTGTCCACCACACTGGAAAAAATATGTTGTCGATAAAAAATTCCAGCATTTTGAGAACATCTTCTTCTGTATGTTTGGAAGATGATTTAGAATTATTTCTTACAAAGTATGACTAATCTCTACCAAGAACTATATATTTATGTCTAGGTGTACCATCTTTTTTGGAGAAACAACAATGTATATGTTTTAACCGAGTATGGGGAATAGAAGTATACAGTGTTGAAAAACTATGAGCACTATAAAAGCAGTGAGAAAGTGGATACCAATTCTCTATTTGGACCAATCTGATTAAAATCAGCTTTTTGTTTGGCTAGTGGCATAGTACAGAGTACTCAGAGCCAAACAAACAGCTGACTTTAATCAGATTGCTTTTTGGACTGAAATGTCAACACACAAGTAAATTAACTTCATCTGAGAGAATACTTGCTTCGCTTCATATACTTTTATACAACAAAATCTTGGTATGAAATTACATAAAAGTTCATTGAATGGCTTAGGGTAATGCACATAAGCTCTGAGGAAATAAAAAATAAATCAAAAAGACAACTGACAAAGCTTCCTCTGTGTCATTTTTAGACCTTCACCTCAAATTCAATGACAGTAGTCATCTAAGTACCAAAACATATACATGTATGACAAACAAGGCAATTTTGATTTTAAAGTTATAAATTTCCCTTTCTCATACAGTAAAATGCCACTGCATATGGTGTATATAATTGTGAGTTGTTAAAAGCTAATAGTGACTATACTTCTTAAAATGCCATCATTGCCCTCAGGACAGCCTTTTGTTATAAGAAAATACATCCCTTACATTTCCTTAAAAATTCATATTTCCAATATCCATACCTTATTGAAAAATATTCTTTCTGACAAAAGATTATAAATGATAGGTTCTATTAATTTTCTGCAGTATTTACTTGAATGTTATTATGTAATCATGAACTAGAGCACCTTTCCAACAAAGTTCAAGTTTTGTAGATCGTAGCTTGGATTTAAATAGTTCTTATTGCCCATTTGTGTTGAAATATACTGGATATAATGAACTGCAATGAAAACGGGAGGTTAAACTCACTACAAAACATGGTTTAACCCACCTTTCATTTTGAAATGCCTGTACCAAGTCATGACCATTATGGTGGTTTCCCAACTTTTCAGTTTATACCATGACATTGCCATTTATTATATGGACTTTCCTTTCGACTACTTCCTAGATTTTATCGGTTAGATTTTATTACCCTCCATAAATTTAACAAAAAATTGGAAAAACAATGAAATTTGAAACTGAGTTTCTATTCATTAAGACTATAACCCGATATTGTGAAAAAAACATTATCAAAGAAACCCATTTTCATCTTTTCTGGGAAGTGTGGATGGGTAAACAGATGGAGGGAATAGAATACCATAGGTTGTATAAAAACTACCACTGAATCAGGAAATCATACTGCAGGTTCTTGTACCTCTATTATGGAAAGTTGATGACAACCAAATGACAAAAAAATCACCATCCCACTGAAACCATCTCCTAATAATTGAAATCACCATCCCACTGAAACAATCTTCTCCTAATCATTGATCAATGTATTGAAATATTTAACTCAATTGAACAATGAACTGAAATATTTAAATCAATTTTGGATTGGATGAGCAGAACAAATTATCAACTACATTACCCCTGTAATTTATTTGTGTATTGTATCAGGACTTACTTGTCAATAACATATCCTATTCCAGCACTTCCTCCTACACCCCCTATCTCAAATATTGTTGCTAGCATACCAGAGGCAGTTGGACTGTAAGCAAGCTTAAATATAATAGTCTTAATCATACAAAGTTCCAAAAATGGTTCAATACCTACTGCTGAAAACAAACAAAATATGGTAATGGAATGTATTTCAAACTAAGTCCATGGTTTATGATACAACACTACATTGTACTACTGTTTACACTCACATCATCAAAAGATATGTTACATTACATTTGAATAATTGATCAAGTTTTCCTTGTTATACCAGCAGAAATACAAATTGTATCAGTTTCTATAACAACAATGTATATTTAGAAATAAAAATGTACTCAAACATCAGCTGAGTATCAAATGTACAGGCATTAAAGTATTTTCTTCCAATCATAGGCTTCATTCACACCACACGAGCGAGTGATTAAAAATTTGTAATTTCCCGCCACATGCCGGGAAATTAAAATGTCGCGTGAAGACTCCCATACCTACCATGTTTACTATGTTTATAGTTGTTATTCATATTGTTGATCAATTAAATACTTGTTGATTTACGATTGTTATTCATGTTTTAAAAGATTAGTTGGTAGTGTATCAACTAATCATAATGATAGTGATATCGATGACGCAATGACTTGATGACTGGAGGGGAGGTCCTTGATGACATAGTTGATGTTGGGAGAATTTAGGGTGTTGTTTAATTTACTTTTTATGGTTTTATTCATGAGAGAAACAGATTCTCCCTCATTTCTCTCTGGGATTAAAGGATTTATCCACTCTCTATAGTTAAATTTTAGATTTTAACTATCTCGAGTGGAGAAATCCTGTTATCCCCTCTAGAATGAAGGAGAATCTATATATAAATCTTACCCTCTGTAACAACTACATTGGTAACCACATATACATGGCATTAAAGTATTGTAAATCTTACCCTCTGTAACAACTACATTGGTAACCACATATACATGGCATTAAAGTATTGTAAATCTTACCCTCTGTAACAACTACATTGATAACCACATGTACATGGCATTAAAGTATTGTAAATCTTACCCTCTGTAACAACTACATTGGTAACCACATGTACATAGCATTAAAGTATTGTAAATCTTACCCTCTGTAACAAATACATTGGTAACCACATGTACATGCAATATCTGACAACTTTCAAACAAAACATGGCTATGGCTACTTCTGGTAACATTCTGAAAAGCAATGTGTATTGCTAATTTATAATTACTGTACTGTTTTAGTGTTGCTATGCTGCAATTGGACTATGGTACTCATTTTTAATTGCATGTACTGTGAAGAATCTTTTATCTTGGGTATCAACTTTTGTGGATTGTCAAAGCTTTGGTTCACCGATTATTAATACAAATACCAATACACCACTTGGGTACAATTTAGAACTTGGGCCAAATTATGGTTTGCCAGAACCCTAAAAAACACAAAAATTAGTACACCATGAAAAGTATTTCTTCAATTACAAATGTACTTCCAGAAAAATATATCTTATGCTGTCAAACAAATACACTTACTCATATCACACATTTTGAATATTGATTGAATACCGTTATGTTGAGTAAAGCATGTATACAATCATCCATAAATCAAAGTTATGAACTCTCTGGCAAATTTTACTGACCTCATACACCTTCACAACTAGATTTTGTATAGTGATAAAACTACTTATACAATACATGTACATTGCTAGAAAATATCAAATATTTATTTGTGTCATAAAAGTTTCACTGTGAATATAAATAAATTTGATATTTTACAGCCATGTTTCTGAAATACTTTAATCCTGCATTTCATCCTTTTAGGAAACATTCTTATAGTAGACATATTCCAAATTGGGAAATACAGTATTGTTTCAGAATTATACTGGACAAAAACTGGTACCAAAATAAGCATACTCATATCACAAAACTTTTGTCTGAAACGTTGATGGCCTTCCAAAATGATCATTATCAAAGCAAATTTTCTGTTTGTAGAAAGTAAGGGCATTGCTTGAGTTAAGAAATTGATTTTCTACTAAAAATCAATAAACATCAATGTCCTGCATGAATTCTCCCTCTGCTGTTCATTCAGTGTACTGCCATTTCACCCCAAATAATCTTTACCAGAAGCGGGGTAAAGTATAAATTACTGTAATGATTTTTTCCCAAATTTGGAATATGGTCTATGGTCACCTGCTTTGTGCTTTAGATGTTTGCTCAAAAATATAAAAGGTAAACAGGAGATGATATAAAGTTACTTTACAGCAATGATTTATTTACATAATTTAGCAGGATAAAAAAATAAACAATTAGTCATGTTACTATCATTTATCAAATTTTTGTTATGACTTGGTGTAATTTTTATGAAGTTAAGTTCATTTTTGTCCTTAGTACCATAAGTTAGCATAAGAAATCAACACCTACGGTATTTTCAGAAGCTGCATCCAAGTCAATTTTCCTGCTGTTTTAGAGGAAGTTGCATTCTTATCTGAATAGTAAAGAAGTTATGTGCATTAATGCTAGCAACCAATAAAAATCCAATTAAGGAAGTTTTAGCCATATACTAAATCTGAACATCCACAATCTTTCTGCAATTGTATAAAAAGTTTAAAGTTATGTATATTTATAAATGAATTGAAAAAGCACAAACTCAAAAATCAGTACTAATCACCTTTTCCCGGAACTTCTATTCCAACTTCATCTGGTTGTTGATAAAAAAACCACACTAATATGCCTATTATTATCTGCAAAGATATTTAAAATATTCCTCAAACAATTAATGCATATTGAAAAATATTCTAAATGAAAAATTCCTGATCTACAAAAATCTTTAACTATGGCACTTTAAAATCATTTCTTGAATCTTAGCCCCACATTCATCTTGTTTGCTTGCTTGATTGCTTGTGATTTTATTTCCCATATATTTCATTTATTACAGAATTATAACACTGATTCAGTTGAACAGATTCTCCTTTGTATCAGTCATATTTTTATAACAGAAGCTGCTCGTAGGCATGTCAGCCCACAATGTGAATTACAAATATTTATAAGCTTGCAGAAGAGAGGCTTGATACAAAGCTTAACCTACTACATACCATGATAAATGATGGAGTTGCATAGACTGACCTCCAACCATATAAATTCTGTAAGTATACCTGGAAATAAATAAACCACACTGGGTCAGAATTATAAGTTAAATACATTTTCAAATGACGTTTTCTCTCCTCTGTAAAAATATTTCTACAATATCTGCTTAGAAAGACAAAATGTTTTTCAATCAACATGATATATCAATGCAATACAATGACTGTTTATTCAGAAGATAAAGTTATGGAAAAGGATTTCATTTCATAACAGCCATATCTGCCAGAACTATACATTTTAGAGTACCACAAAAAGATGTATATACATAATATCACTCAACCGTTTTTGACTGTAGACAATTTTTGCATGTGTACACTTGAATGTTGTTTTTGACAGGGGGTTGATTATTCAGCATAAGCGACATATAGGTCCTAAGCTTATTCCTCTTTGGGTTAAATATATTTTGGGCAAACAGATACATGTAAATGATGTTCAAAATAAACTTACAGCTAAAGCTGTTCCACCAATACCACCAGCAAATGCACAAGTACCAAATATACCAAAGACAGTATTCCTTACATTGTCTGGATACCATGCTCCAAGGGACTTCATGCAGTTAGGCCAACATTGAGCCTAAAATAAAAAAAAATCTCTTATTTGAGTCCTTTATAAAAAAAAAACTAATTAGGACTAATGGTGAAAATGGAGCCCCATATCTTTTAATGAAATCCAAAATCAAATCTTGTTACATTTAATCTACCTGTAAAGACCATCTTGCATAGCTCCCAGTTTTCTGTTAAAACTTGGGTACCTGAAAATAACTAGGAAAATGCTTAGATTTAATCGACATGAAAATGACATATTAGCATACAAGGCTCAAGCTACTTGGGAAAAACAGGGAGAAGTGACTTCTCTTTCAGAGAGACACTAGGGAGAAGTGGGGATGAACAGGGAGAATTGAATGCATACATGCATCATTTACCAATGCTCTTTAAAATTATGTGTTATATGTTACTTACATGCACACAATATAAGCAAGCATTTTCAATTATTCATTTTCTTTTACATGTATTGAGATAAATGTTACTTTTTCTTTAAGCTACATATGTAAGTAACTAAATATTTTTGACAAAATGAAATCAGCCTGCTGACAGAATGATTGACTGTATCATGTATTCATGAAATTGAATTTCTAATCTACATTTTGTATGCCTCTATCCCTTACCAAATTTATTACAGCAAAATTAAATATATGATTGAGCAAAGCTTCTTGCATTGCATTGTCCTATTGATTTTGTCTTTTTTAGCTAAAAGACGGAGTACAGTTGATCATGGGCGATGTTTGAAAATGAGAGGGCAACTTCACTTTTGGTGTTGTCTGAGGGTGTAGTGAACGACTCCAGGGTGACTATTTCACCCGAATCGCCCTGTAGGGTGAGCCCTGAGCATAAGACATATAATAAATCTCAGATGTAATTCAAATCTGAAGACTACGAGGAACTCCAAGATCTTTTAACCTGGATATCCTACACTCATCCCAAAAAAGACACACATTTGATAACGTATTGAATATTTCCTAATCATTATTTCCATTTGAAATTAAAACCTGTACATCTTTTATGTTATACCTGTGCTGTGCCATTGAGGAAAAGCAATATGAAAGCCATAGAAAATCCACCTGTCCATCCAAAAGGAAGCTGGAAAAAAAACATGCATTGAAAAAGTCACAAATATAGATAAAGAACACTCAAAACAGGCATTTAAAGATAAAACACAAAATTGTATATTTTCCTTTAGACAAATTCTGTGGTAGGTTGAACAATGTTTTCATAAATATTCTATATAAAGATCTATGGGGGATTTCAGCTTTATTATTTAACAACATGCCAATGTTTTCATCTCTAAAAAATAAGAAGTTCCAATTGAAGTGTATTCATTTGGTAAATCATTCATGTTTGAAAGTTTTATGATATATGAAGTAATTATAACAAAATAAAATTGTTAATAAAAACCTCATATTGCTTTTAGGTAAAACAGAAGTAATTTCTACATCCAAATAAACTCACCATAGAAAGACCAGAAAATATTAGACAGCAACTGAAAGTTCTTCTTGCCCCAAATTTGTCGCCAATTGGACCAAGTAACATCTAAAAATAATTGGTATATTTATTGTTGCAATGGCGATTTCATGTCATTGTTTGACTAAACATGGAATATTAACTACACACAATCATATACTAGATCATGTCCAACACATGGTATAATACCAAATTATAAAGTATTGTACATCGGAGAGAGACAGAAATGTGATAACTTTCTATTCATGGGTTTGTCAATTCCTGATAAAAAATGAAGAAACAAGCCTCACACTTATAATTTAATAAATACCTGCATAACAGCATAGGGTAGAAGAAGAGCAGTGTCTAACCATCCTAAATCTGTTTTATTTAATCCAAGGTCCTTTTCTAAATTATATTTGATCTGAAAAAGAATCAAATGCTGCCTCTGAGAAAAAAACCATACACAACTCATTGTATATTTGACAAATAAGATTCATTAATAGGTGTATTAGTTTAATGCATTTGCAGACATACAATCTGACACAACAGTAAGAATGAGAACATTTTGTTAATAATGTGGTCGCTCCTCAGTACAAGACCAAAACTCAAAGCTGAATTTTACACACGCTATAACACTGAAGCACCAGTCCCCAGAAAAGTACATCCGTATCTTATACTCATTTCTTTCTGGATTGTAAGCCAACCCATATGTCATAATCAAAAATTGAAATACTTTGAAAGTAACACATTTTCTCACTATTATTAAATTTGCACAGATAAATGGTGCCTTAGATGCAAGAAAGCTGCAAACACATCATTATCAATTGTGTTTTCATGCATCCCTTGTAAGACAGGAAATTTCTTAATGGAGGTCTTGTCATTTTTATTGTTCTCCTATATTTTTTTTATATACAATAGCTGGTTTTGTACAATTTAAAAACAAACTCATTTATATACAATGTACATGTAGCTAGTAAGAGCTTAATATTAAATCTGAGTCTGTGTTGAAAGATAGATGTTGACCTCTTGTTCAGTTTGTCTGCACACTTCGTTTCCCTTATTAATTACAATATAGTCTAATATTCAATGAGAATTATATCACAAAAAAATATGTTTTTCGAATAACTCTACAAATCTTAGAAGACAATTCAATACTCACTACACCAAGAGGCTTCCGCAAGAAGTAAGTTGATGCATAAGCAACCCAACCTAACACAAAAATTAAAACTTGTCTCCTCTTTAAAGGTGTTTCTAACATCTTCATGCTGAAATTTAACCAAAGTGTGTAAGTGTATTTTTACTTTAAGTGGCAAAACCTTAATTTATGGAATATCTGTCAAAAATCTACAACTTATTAGGGAAGAAACTTCATCAACGTCCTATACACATGTATGTAGATGCTCTGAAACACTTAATATTTCAAATTTGTTCCGTCAGAAGTGATGTATTTCGAAAATGACATATGCAATGAGTTAGGACATGATTGTTTGAATGCATACTTACAGTCTCACATATTTGATTGAGACATGAGTGATAAAACAACATAGCGTTACATTATTAACAAAGTCAAATGTATTGGAGTAAAATATATCTCTGTCCCTAATAGGCAAAGCTTAAATCATATTACTGATAACAGCATAACATTACACAAGATACATTTTTCCGATGCAGTTGGCATAGCTTTGCTTTTTACCCTTTGACTTTAAGGTCACTCTTCTATGGAAACGCAGTTCTTTTTCCCGATTGGCCAAATACTGATAACTTAGTGGCGTTCGAAAAATCTGCATCGAAAATTTTGAATGGTGTTAAAAAAAAACTTTATCGGAACCTTAAAAATTGCGTGCCATGTCACGGCATGTGTTATTTTCTTAAAAGAAATGTAGAAACTTAGAAAAGTAAATAACAAAATTTTACTGCATCTGCTATCTTTATTTTTAAAGATAGTACTTGTTGTTTACTCCAATAGAATTACTTTAGGTAATTTACACTTTAATAGAGCAAGAAGCTGACAGTAGAAAAAGCTATGCATCCATCAAATACATCATGACTGTGTGTAAATTTATACCATAATAGCTTGAAATCATCTGTCAAAAGAAATGTTATCTGAATAGAAAACTTGACTGTTGGAAAAGTGAGTTTTTTGTACAGTGTGAACATTTTTTTTCTTATTAATCTTCTAACAAGAATTGGAGAGTAACTACAATGCATGAATTGTTTAATTTGCAAAAATAAAATTTTACAAACCAATTACCTTTTAACACTAAATATGAAGTGTAAGTCTGAATTTGTTATGAATGTTTATAATAAATTTCAGCATTGTCTAGTCAAAATAGTCACTCCAAAAAAATATTTGGGGTAATTCTGAGTAAAAGAGTAATTAAGGGAACCAAGAATCCAGTGGAAATCAAAAGATTGTAATCCAGGGAACAAAGACCAGACATGGAAAACAGACACACACCACAAAGAACATAAAAAAAAAAACAAAATAAAACATACAAAGTAACAAAAGTAAATGAGCTACATGTACTCACACTCTACTAAAAACTGGAGAAAACTGCAAGTGTGAATCAAGGAGTTTTTTCCTAATTAAATAGTCGTATTATCTTAACTTGGTTCACTTATGTCCTATAAAGTATCAATATCACGTTTCATCAGGTTTGCATCTTTATTCAGGAGCTTTAAAATAGCACCATGGCAAACCTATTTGCATATATACTGTCAAATGCGATTGAGAACCAAATTAGTCTTGAAAAACATTCTCTAACTCCAATAATTAAATTGAAACCAAATCATAGCTTTTTCCAAGACTTTGCCAAAAGTTTAACTAGTGTTAATGAGTCTTACCCATACGTGCAATTCCTTATTAATTATTTGACCCAGACACTAAAAAGGTGGTAAGAATTTATGTTTCAAGATTATGGCTTTAGCATCAATTCAAGTTTCACCTGCCTCTATAAATTAGTCTACTATAAAAATCCTTGTTTGTATGGGAGACCTTTAGGAAAGTTAAAAAGACACATTTTGTAATTATAGAGCTCACAATATTTTGCTGTGCTTTTTATAATTCTTGTATGTAAAAATGAAGGCCATACAGATCAACAATGGGACAGTGCATGTAAAATCAACAAACAAGCAAAGTAACAAAGTAACATACATGCACATGTAGTATACTGGGGTTCTCACTGTATCATGGTAGTTAACTGTTTTCTAGACAGAGGAAAAACAAGCCTTTGGAAAGTGGATTTTTATGCTGTCTGAAGTTAGTACAAACTCTAACTTCATTGCATTAAACATATTTTTCTGATGCAGCATCTTTAACAGTCAGTAATTGCTTGTAAAAAGGTAAGGTAAATTTATGTGCGTAAAAAAATGTTCCCATTGAATCACTGTACTAAAAAGAAATATCCTCTAAAATTATTAATCGTCTGATTATAGCTGAAATATTGCTGCTCAGACGTTAAACCCCAACAAACAAACAAACAAACAATCTAAAATTATTTTTATCAAATACCTAGCAATGGTAATTTGTAGGAATGCACTTCAACAACTTTTCAATGGATCATAATAACTTTTAATTATATCCTTATTTTATCTTCATTCAGTTTGACAGCAATCTTCTGAATATGACCATTGAAAATCACATAAAAATTTCAAGTTGATCCTGATTTTTCCTATCCTACAGAAAACTTGACAAATTTGTGGTTTCAAAGTTTACACTTAATCCCTAGGTTAAGCACAACAAATACTGAAAATGTGCTTCATTCCATGTTCTTGATCTAATCATACCAGAATACAGTGGGACCTGCGATTTAGTGGGAACAGAGAAAAGATGTAATTTGAAAGTCTTTGACATCAGGGTGATTTGACAGATTATTTAGGCCAGGTGATTTGATTGGTTATACTATTAATGGGTGGTACTATCCAACACCATACTCTATATACATGTAACAATGACCCTTGTTTCAGACTTAAATGCATCATATTATTGATATTTTACACAAAAAAGTTTTAAAAAAAAACATGTTTATAGCTAATTTTAGGTTTGGACTTCAGTTCTACCCAGTTCAGACTGAGCCTCACTCTACCTTAGACATACTTCTAAGACAGTTAGAATGGGGAAATGCTCCCTGACCTTCGTGGGGTCTGGGAGTAGGCCAAAGAATCTAAACAGCAGTCCAGCCGCCAGTACTATAGTAGAACAGAGTTCTTCAGTCAGGTATCCTGGACTGGCCGAAGGCTGGGCTTCTCTACCAACACCAGTTAGTTCTACTATTCCACTCTCACTGACTGTGAGCAGTATCACTAATTACCAACAAGAAGCGTCAAGAAGCAACAAGAAATTTATTTAGCGACAAGAGGTTTAAGTTAGCGACAAGAAACTAAAAATACCGACAAGAGGAGAGAGACTATATTTATTTGCTGTTTGAATTATAAAAAGATGAAAAAATAGAAATAATTGTAAGAAGTTATAAATCCCTGTTTTTTTTTTTTTAAATTGTACATGCAAAGTTGATAAAAACAGAGACATTAATACGCATTAATCAAATTGAAGATGAAACCCATTTCTTCATACACTCTCCCACCTACATTATGATTAACTATAGAAATGATTTAATAACTAAAATTAAAAAATATATAAACCACTTCAACTCACTAACAGAAAACAACACAAGTTTGATTTTTAACTCTAACTCACTCCCAATACTCAAGGCAACAATTGATTATATCAACAACTGCCAAACTTTCATTCAAAGTATAACCTTATTATTTTCTGGTTGGTCACCATTGTCCACAACATTATACATGTACATGTAAATGATAGCAATGTTTTGTTTATACAAATGTATGTGCATTATGATATTATTGTGTCATGACCATTTAATGTGTTTGAACAATAAATAATTTGAATTTGAATTTGAAAAAAATTTGCCATATAAAGTTTAAAATTTCAAGAAACTAATATTAATCAAATACATCATTTTAAATGACATTTTAAAATATAATAAAGAAATAAATTGATGAAAAGGCTGAAAAATAACGTAATTTGCAAAGATTTTAGTTTAAAACATGCTACATTTTTATCAAAAGATTAAGATACATGTTATCTTTGATGTTATATGCTATTTTTATTATTAAAAAATATTTGAAATCATTCTTAAAGAATGCAGATATGTCAGAATTCTAGATCATTCTGAATTCCGATAAATTTTTATATTTACACATATCAGTCAATCGAATTAATTAAGTTATGACATTCATCCACGCGCCAGTCAACAAGGTGTTAATCACTGACTTATGGTGGCACATGGTCTTTCCCCAAAACGTAGGTTGTTAAATTGTTAATTGAGGTAGTTCTGATATTAATCACCTAAAAGAAGCCACTCACCCTTTGATCTCACAATCAAAAGTCTTGGTAGCTAGAATTGTTGTTGTAACTTTCAGAATCAAACACACTGATTATTTTGATGTAAAAATTAACAAAAGGCTCCCAGGAGCCTGAACCGCTCACCTGGTTGAATTTAGCCTTTCAAAGGCAATAAATTTAACAAGAAGTTGTCTGACAATTTTGACTCAAGATGCCTTTGGTAGGACTTATAAGATCTTTTCAACAATTGAAAGTTTCTTTTAATCTATCATAGTTTTCAAGATATTGACTGAAAACTGTCTCAAAAAAGAAGTCATTTTTCCCCTTTCAAGGGCAATAACTCTTACAAGGAGTTATCTGACAACTTTTATCCCTGAAGACTTTTGTAGTCCTAATAATATGGATTATTTCTGCTATTGAAAGAATTTGGCTAAATCTAACGGTTTTGGAGATATATGCGAAAAACTACTTTCTGACCCGTGTTTAATTTTAGTAACAGCTGCCATGTTTTTTGACAGATCAAAAATCCCCACATAAGTTCTATGCAGGATACACCAAGAAACATTTGTACCAAGTTTGGTTTCAATTGATCAAATAATGCCAAAGGAGAAGATTTTTGAAAGAAATAACATTAAAAATAGCAAAAATTGTTGAAAAAGGGCAATATCTCCAACATGACTCAACAGTTTAAAACCAAAATTTGACCAGAGATTGATCTCATCATGCGGAACACGTTTATCCATGTCAGAATTTATAGCTAAACTTAACAGTTTAGGAGATATACATGTATGTGAAAAACTACTGTTTGACCCCTATGTTCTATTTTTAGTAACAGTGGCCATGTTTTTTGACGGATCAAAAATCCCACCAGTTCTATGCAGGATACCCCAAGGAACATTCATACCAAGTTAGGTTCAAATTAGTCAAGTAGTTTCAGAGGAGAAGAGTTTTGTATAATTGTTAACGAAAACGACGATGACGGACGCCAAGTGATGGCAATAGCTCACATGGCCTTTGGCCAGGTGAGCTAAAAATAATATTGGCCGTAATAATAAGTTTTTTAGCATCATAATTTATGAAGCCATAGACCAGAAAACTAAGTAAAGTAAAAACACTGTTGATGATTCTAAGCGTGGTTGTTTTGTTAGACATTTACATTCAAAGGGTTACTAGTACATAACTTGTTTTTCTACCAAGATGACTGAAGCCAAAACTTCCTCAAATTGTCTATTTTGTGCTAGATCATACTGCAAACATAAATAAGAGAGCCCAATCAAAGAAAATGGAGTATTGGGATGATTATGGAACATGGGATTCCAAAACAACATCCACCAAAACTACATATTATGTACGAAAAGTTGACGGCACTCTTCAGTCATGTGTCAAAAAGAATGGTCTTTATTGCAAAGAAATAAAAAAGGAATTTATTCTTTTAGAACCTTAACCAGACGATTCTAATTTATTTGTGCTAAAGAGTTACTACGCATCCCTGAAAAGGGATAAAAAATACAAGAAGAGAATATGTTTGAGAAAATGCCTGGCCATTCAAATGACACAATGTCTAAAGCAGCTGCCGAATATATTGGCTCTTATCCGATTGATGACATAAATAGACATGAGAACGCAAGAATTACAAAGCAAGAGTACATTCACACTTCGCCAGCTATCAAAAATAAAGTGCATTATGATATTGAATGTGATAAAACAGTGAAACAGGTTTTCATTGAAAATTTTAACTCTGACCACCAACCTAGAGACCCAAAATATATTCAGAATCAAAAGTATCTAATGCATAAAAACGATAACCCTTCGAACACACAGAATGTCGCTGACGATATGTAAAGCGCTATTAGCATGAATTCTGCTAAACATCCTTTTATAAAAGAGATAGTTCAGACCTCAGGCAAGCCTCCAAATGTTATCTGCTATACAGATTTTCAAATGAAGCATTCTGCCAGTGCCTGCAGGTCCAATTTATTTGCTTTGGGACGGCTCATATCACACGTACCAGCATTTCTTTATGCACATTGCTTCTATGCTGGAGTGTACAATATCAGAAACTCTACTGAGTGTCAATGACATAGTCATTGGGTCAGGTGAGGAAAAGACTATCAAGACAAGCTTTCCTGGCTATGAGTTAACACTCAGTACACGACACTTGAGCAAAAACGATTCAAGGCATTTAAGAAACAAGGTTGGTATGAATGAGAAAGTCTCCAAGCAAATAATAAGAGACTTATTTGGAGCTCAAGGTCTTACAGAGACCAACACAACTGTCGACTTTACATCGCAAGCAACAGAAATTGAAAGCAAATATGAAGACCTAATTGGTCCTTACGTAATGGGCAAAGTTATTCCTACTATCAAGGAATATGTTTATAAAGCAAGAAAGACAGATGCTAGAATTTCTCTGCAATGGAAAAACAATAATTGTGAGTCTATTAATCACATCCTGAAACTAAATCAGGAATGGAAGCCAGAAAAGCTGCCAAAGTTGATCAACAAAATCCATAAAGAGATTACACTGCAAGAAAGCTTAATATATGGCGCACTTTATGCACACGGAGACTATGAGTTGTCTCATGTTACCAGTCACCTGCAGTGTACATAATCACTCTGGCAGAGCAAATCTGAAAAAGAAAAAATGACTCTGTTGCAAAACTTAATGTGCTGTGGCAGAAAGGGTGTTAAGACATCAAGCAATGTTATAACATCTACTGATGGGAAACTGGTGATTCCCAAAACAACTGCTTGTGCCAGAAAGCCTGGCCAGAGGAAATGCACAAGGTCGGCAAAAACACACTCAGCTAAGAAGCAAAAGCTTCATTAGTATGAGAAAATGGATGTGGCAAATACAACTCCTGCACCCTTTAACGTTGTATATATGTTTATAAGTAAATATTAATAAAAATAAAAAAAATAAATAGATAAAAAATTGAATGACAAAAGAAAAATATACAAAATTTAGAAAATTCATAAATGATAGTTGCAAATTTTAACATGAAAATGATTTCAGTAAAATTCAATGCGTATCTTTATTAGTATAATTAAAAATTCCAAGAAAATGTTGGTTTTTTTTGTTTTATACCTATTCCAAATTGGCAAAGCGCTCCAGATGAAACTAACAAAAATAAAATAAAAATTATAAAACACAAGTTACTTCAATATCTAAATTCAAAAATTGAACAAATTACAAATTTATAAAACAAAGAAAATCCAAATAAATAATTCGGTCCTTTATATTTGCATATAATTCTGCTATTTTTGGCAAAGCATTACTGATGAGACTTCAAAAGTCAAAACATGTGCCTCAAAATTTTTGAACATTTTTATTTCATTTTAAAATAAAAAAAAAACTAAACAAAACAATTTTGGAATTTTGGTCAACTTTAAACAAGTTTATAACACAAAAACCACAATAAAATGATATGCAATTATTCCGCTATTTTTTGACAAAGTGTTACTGATGAGACTTCAATATTCAAAACATGTACCTCAAAATTTTTAAACATGTTTACTTCATTTAAACAAACAAAAATAAATTAAAAAAAACACAACAATCATTTTGGAACTTTAAGCACATGTATAACACACAAACCACAATAAAATATAGCATTGGAAATTTTGATATTTACAGATGGGTAACTTTACTATTAAAGTCAAAATTTATTTAGCTCAAAGAATCACTTCCTCTCCATTATTGTGTCACTAGCTTTTGTATTTTAAACCTTACATGGCCAAATCATATGCATGTACAAAAGTTTTTTTTTTAATATAACTTCTTACAATCTTCTCCATTTTCAGTTCTCCTATTAATAAAGATATTTTTTTCTCATCTTTTTATTATTCAAACAGCAAATAAATATAGTATATCTCCTCTTGTCTGTATTTTTTTTTAGTTTCTTGTCACTAATTCAAGCTTCTTGCCACTAATTCAAGTTTGAAGTTTGTTGTTGCTTCTTGTCTGCAATTTGTGACACCAACAGTGAGAGACCTGTATTTGTATTCAATTTAGTTTAAAAACTCCAATCATAAGAAAGAGCCTCGTAGTCACCGGCGCGTTTTTCTGTCTATGTGGGGGAAATACTATCAAATACGAGTCGACTAATGACCCCTGTTTGATAGTATTTCCCCACATAGACAGAAACAAGTGCATTTGCTCATAGAGTAAAACAGGCTTATTGACAATATTGTAAACCCGTCAAACGAGACCATGGTATGTCTACATTACTCATTAGTACATGGCCATGGGAGGCAATTTTTTTTGCATAGTCGCTTCACAAAAAATGTCTCTGAAAGCATGTGCATGACCTCTAAAAATCACTAAAAATGAAAATGTGTCAAAAACTTTCTATTTAGTATAAACGTATACCTAGAAACAGTAGCGTGTCAAAATGTTAGGTGTCCGTTCACTTGCGATTGTCGTATGTTTCAATTGTAAAACATTCTATGAAAAAATCTATTGAATTTTTAATGGTATTTAATTGAAGTTTTACATAAAAGGGATTTTTTTCTTAGATTTTTAGTATTTTTCCAAGGAATGGTTTACGACTTGTCGCAATCCTTTACCGGAAGTAAATAAAGCCAGCGGCAGAGGCATAAGAAATAGGGGAATCTCGATTTTTTTCTAACAATATTAGCTGAAGTAATTTTACTTTTCGTAATTATCTCCTCGTATATTTGAAGTCAAGGTCCTAGGTGTATTTGGGATGCTTTATTTTATTTGTGTCAATTGTGTTGAATTCAAAATCCCTTGATCCAGGGACTTTATATTATTACTATTAGTACAGTTACAGTCTACAGAGTCTGGTCACTCCACTGGGGCTTATCCCACTATCAGCCAAATAGCAAAGTCTTTGCAATATTCTATATAGATTGTTACAAGTGACTTCTCCCTCTAATTTACACTCCCTGTCTGATCAAACACCTGAAGCTAAATGAAAAAAATTCTACTGAGTATTATCAGTTTACAAATGTACCATCTGTAGCTGTTTTGAGCAGGAACACACTTACACATGCTAAATTCAATGTTTTCTCTAGTTCAATGCTAGACATGACTCTAATCTTGTCTTGAGTTTGACAGTTTGAATTTTATTTGACCTTGCAACCCTCTTCTTTTTTTTTGTTTTGCCTGTGACAATAGTGGAGAAAGACAAGACTAAGATATTGCTTTTATGGTGTCAGCCTCGGCATCCACGTTCATGTTTTAATGTTAAGTTTCCTGATTATGTCAGTTTCACATGTGCTAAACAGCTGCAATATTGTTGTTAGAGTATTACCAGATTAAGCTAACATGCAATATAATGGAAGCCACTGGTGGAGTAGAATATGGTTACCCTTTTGAATTACCTGATGTCACTCCTTTTTTGTTTTTGTTTTCATGGGAATTCTTATTGCTAGTGCTTTAGTTTTTTTGTATAACGTCTTGTTTCCGTTGTCTTCAGTTTTTATGTGTCAGAGAAAAGCAACTTCAAAACAACTTGCTAATAGGAAAGAGCACTACCAGAATTCGTTAAAGTAAAGAAATAATACAACCCCCTCTTGCCCAACTTTAATTTTTCAAATTGGATGAAAATCTTTAGAGTTTTCATTGTTTTATTAATAACCCAGCATTAATCATTCAGAAAATTCATGTGAGTTTGCATTATTGCTAATTTTAACTTGGATGCATTTATGCAATAATAAAAACATCTCAATAATTTTGTTAATTTTTAATAGTGTGTAGGATGTATAACATACAGTCGAAGCAGTCAATTTCAAGTAAAATGAAGTTGCTAAAATACAACTTGATTACATTATTTATTCTCAAATTGGAAACATACTGCAAAGCCTTAATATACAAACATATTAATTAAGTCATGGAATATTTTTTGTAGGTGCCTTACCATGTATTGGCAGTCATAATGACTTAGACACTGCTATGGGGGGCAAGGCTAGTAGTCTGATTTGGTGTGAATATAACCCTCCTACATTCTCCACCCAGAGCAAGCCTTCAAACTATTTATACTGTTACAAGTTACCTCCCCCAAGCTACAACTACAACTGGACAGATCTTCACTATGCAGCAAGCCATGGAAATGTCCGAAGAATTCAAGAAATCATTCACAAATCTGGTAAGATCGGAAGATTAGAACCCATCTATTCATGTCACTTAAATTTTTCTTACCCACATTTTAACAGGTGACTGTCAAAATTTCCATTAGTGATTACCACAGTAGGTAAACGCTGAAGTTAATCTTCAACTTTGCCTCGAGTACAATAATGGCATATTCTATTAGCCCTTTCAATATAAGTCATTCTTGTTTCAATTCTCAAACTATGGGCAATTTTTAACAATTTACTAATAGACTGTTTAGCTTTGAAATCTTTTATAAAAGATTCAAAAGTCATTTGATAAATTATTCTGTATTAATGTAGCTAGTAAATCATTTAAGGTTGGTCATTCCTACATGTATTACACAGCGTAATCTTTTCTGCCATTTTGCAAAATCATACAGAATTATGTTTTTTCAATGAGTAAATGATGTTTGAAGGCATGTAAGAATATTAACTTTAAATTATGCAAAAAGAACATAAGTTGAAAACCTTCTTTCACTGGGGGAGGGGGGAGAAATTGATGGGAAAATGTCTTATAGAAATGTATAGGGATTTTTAGTTTTTTTAATATTACATGAAAAAAAAAGTTGGATAACTCCCAATTTTCTTTTTAAATAATGTCAGATTAGTGTTCTTTATACAATTTAAGAACTTTTATATACCAGTCTACCAGTTAGTGTACCTTAACAGCTCTGTCAGGTTGAAATACAGTGTTGTATTTTATATACTATATGAGTGTCATCTTCTGGCATTTTCAAATGAAGGGAAATGATCAAAATTGTTGTATTTCAAATGTTTTGTAGGTACAATTAATCTAAACAAAAAGGATTACTATGGAAAGACGCCATTATACTGGGCAGCTTACAAAGGTCACAAAGCCTGCCTGGAAGAGTTGTTAAAATTTGGTGCCTCTGTCAATACTAAATGTCGCCATGGTGGTTCTCCACTTCATGCAGTAGTCAGTTTGTATCCTGAATGTGCCTTACTATTGATTAAGGCAAGTCATGCTTATAAATAAATAGACATATTAACACTTGTGGAGGCCATGGGGGAAAATCACATATTTAATGATTAAATATAATTTGTTTGTTTCTCTTAGGTCATCAATGTACTACCAATTTAGAAAAAAATTATCAATGGGGTTTGATGACAAGCTCATGTTAGCTTTTTAGATTGGCTCCTTTCTTTTAACAGTCCCAGTGAGCTTATGCCATCACTTTGTCAAAGAGGGTCTTCAGTCCTACATTATGCCAGAGCTTGCTGTAACTATGCAGACTGTTTGTGTTGCTTTGGACTTCTTGCAATTAAGCTTCTGGAACAAAGTTATATTGCTACAAGATTGAAGTCATCATTACAGAAGTTTTATGATTGTCATCATGAACTTGTGGATTGTTACAGTGTATCCATCTGCGCCATGAAAACTGATTTGTTCTGCGTGTCATAGTTTTCCTTTCTTTTTTTCGTCTACCCTGGACTTGACCTTTTAATATGAGCAACCCGGCAGGTGTTTCTAGAAATGCAGAGGATGCTTACCCTACTGTTGCAACTGGTCCATGCTCCCAGTTTTTAGTGGGGTTGCTCATTTACTTTTGTTACTTTGTATGTAATATTTTAGTTACTTTGTTCTTTGTTGTGTTCTTCTGTTTTCCATGTCTGGTCTTTGTCCCTGGATTACATTCTTTTGATTTCTGCTAGAATCTTGGTTCCCTTGATTACCCTTTGCATCCTTCATCCATCTTCCGTAACCTTTTCACACTTTGCTGAACTACATGAAAAGCCCATGACTAATTTTAACCAAACTTGTTTGAATAATCAAATTATATGACCTCATGATTTCAAAGTCTCTAGGTTAGCAATACAGGTTCTCTAGAGCCTCTAGTTTTTATTAGTGTTGATAGATATTTTACATATACATGTTTAAATATGATTTGTAATTGATAATATGCATAAAATGTTTCATTGGTAGTTGTTGATGCCAAAAAAATAATTTAAAAATTAATGTTTCTAACATCAGAACTTTTGGGAGCTAGTGCAGCTAAATAAGTCATGTAATCGTATCTTTGAATAGCATGGTGCCGATGTGAACTTAGCAGACAATTGGGGTGTGACTCCAATGTATCTTGCTGCCACCAGTGGACAGATTGATGTTATTAGATATCTTCTAGCATCTGGTGCAACTCCAGATGTCAGGAACAAAGTATGTTTTCTATTAGTTTTGTCATTACACATAGATTCAACAGAATATAATGGGTAATTTCTACCAGATGTCATTAGCTATTATATTTTTTTTTTTTATGAAAGATTATACTTAACTGAAGACTTACTTGTACTGTAAGGAAAGTTGGAGGATTTTTTAGAAATCCATAGTTGTTCTGCTAAATAAGTACTGCTAGTGTTACTTCTGTCGTACATGTATGTCAAATCATGAACTGATGCATTATAAAACAGAACCATTAAGAAAAATTAAAGCTGTGAATTTTCTATTTATTACTTAATTATTAAATTTATATGATTAATTAAGGGAATTGCAGAGCAATTGATAAATTTAAATAAACTATCAATTCAACATTTGATTTTTTTTTTGCTGTGCTCACATACCCAGTCTGCCTAGAGGACTCTTAAATAAAAAGTATTGGAAAAAAATGTGTAATTTCGAAGGGTTCTAACTCCAAGACAAATTTAAAGGATGAATGCTTTTTTTTCCATACAACACAATGTTCCAGGATTTTTCAATGAAGATAAACTTTCCCATGCTTGAAGTTTGCTTTCCAATTCAACCTTTCTACTTGCCAAAGGGAAAATGGAGCATAATAAACAACTTTCCTACACCTAAATTGCACTTGCTTTGGGTGATGGTAAAGTAGAATCCTAGAACACTGTAAGATCTTTTGATTGATACAAAACGGATGATACTCAAGTTTTGATTGGGAGATCAAATGAAAATACAAAAAGTTCTATAATTTTTGTAAAAGCTAACCAAAATGTAAATCTGTAACTCCTGGTTGTAGATTCACATACCAAAAAATTAGCTCATTTTAGAGTCCAGAAAAAAGTGTAAAAATGGTTATTTCAATGACAATTTTAAAGTCCAAGGGATGTTAAGTCTGTAAAAATCAGTGGACGGAGCAGAAAGAAAAGTAAACTGGTTCCGTAACTCATGGTAGTAGACTCACATACCAAAAATTATCACAATTTATGCAAGTTTTTATGAAAAAGTGAGGAAACCTTAGGTTGGACAAATGGATGGATATGTCAAAAACATTACACCCTCTGGTCCCTCTGCAACTTTGTTGCATGGAGCATAGAAATTGCTAAAACACAAAACTTGTTATAGAATTTATTTCTATTTTTATTTTCTTTTTGTAACAGAAAACAGGAGAAATTCCAAGACAGCTCAACAGTCATAAAGAATTTTGCAACTATCTTTCCAGCCTTTCAAAAAACCCTCCATCTCTGCAACAGCTCTGTCGAGTCAACATAAGAAAGAGAATGAGGGAACATCCTAATCCAAAAATTGATGCACTTACCGTTCCTAAAAAATTGAAGGACTTCTTAACTTTGGCAGAATTTGAAATTCAGCCTTCTAAACCAACTAGTCATTCGAGCCTAAGTGTAATTTGTCAGACGTAGTCATTATTGCTGCTTTGTGAATCAATTTGTCTCATTTGTGAACTTGCTAAAATTTTGGGATGTTCAGGCAAGCAGAGTTATTTAATCATAGTTGAAGAAAAAAAGGGATTGTATTTAACAGATTTCACCTTGAAAAATGTTTTCTCTGGTTTACTTGTACTTGACATATTTGTTTTATTTTGAAAATTGATTTAGGTGCTCAATCATTTTTAAAAGAAACATATATTTAATTTCCTAATGTATCATTATTTGTGATTCATTCAAAAAGTTATCAAATTTGAATAAATGCTTACTTTGCATAAATTCTTTGTGGTATAATTTTTCATTTTTAGTACTGGTTCTTTGCTCATGATCATGACACTGTGATGGTTTTTGTTTTTGTTTTTGTTTTTTTTTTGTATAATGTAAAAAGATGTGCTTTAGTTATGGCATTGAATATGTTCTTGCTGTGATATGGCCTTGGTTGCTAAAACCGCATTAAAAAGAACAATCAATCAATCAGTCTTTGATTATCAACTGATACATAAGTAACTTAGGTTTTTGGCATGAGACTTTTGTCCTTGACCTCTGTCTGGTGAAATTTGATTTTACCATACTTCGCTTTTTTTTCTAAATTTGGGGATTTGTTTAAGAAATTGATTTGAAATACCTACCGGTAATTAATACCTGGAAGAAAAAGTTAAAGGTAATGAATCTAGGGATTTGAAAAGAAAATACACATGCACAATTGACAAATGATGTTAAATTAAATCTCATTGAAATGGGTATAGAAATTAAGCAATTTATGCAGAGTTTTAGAAATACTTGTTTTTGTTCCCTAATTCTTAAATGGTTAGAATCATAGCCCCCGTTAGATTTTTTATCTTCTTTGAGAACCTGAAAGTGTATTTTTATTTTTCAGATTTGGACCCCTTTTGCAAGTTGGTATATATCAAGATTCCACAAGTCAAAAAATATAATTCAATTTAAAAAAAAAAAAACGAATTTAATTAATTCTTAATTAATTCATGAATATGCTATATATATTATGGTTATTGGACCACGTAAATTTTCTTTTTCAAATTTTCTCAAACTTTTCTTAAAATTCTTTGACCAGTTTATCTCAATAAAAATTCTGAAATGAATTCAGCTTCATTTTGGTTTCTATACTTGCCCCATATGTTCTCTGTTTGACATCTTTGGTTAAAACAACTTGCATAAACATTTTATTATTTTTTGTTGAATCACTGTACTCAAACTTGTTGTAAGTCTTGGTAAGAATCAGGCAGTGGGTGAAACATGATTTGAAAAAAACCACCATTTTGAAAGTTTGACATGACTATGTGCATCATCAGAATCAAGGAATAAAGACAACATTTTCCATATCATTTTAGTAAATTGAGTTATAATTTCATTGAAATATACTGTAAATGAAAGATAATTCTTTCAAAATCATTCTATTGAAATATTTCTGAGCAAATCCAGTGATGCAGAGATCAGATAATGGTCTTTTCAAATCAAGAAAGCATCCTTGAGTAAAATCCGTGGGTTTTTGACATGAATGTTTCTGATTTTTTCCATATGCCTTATTATTACAAAAACTAACACTTGAGGATATAAAAAAATGTAAATAAAACTCTTGTCAAAAACTTGTATGTACATGAATATATTTATGGCTGATTTCATACAAACTTGCAAAGGAAGTAGTGAATGTCCAGAAATGATGGATTTTGTATGTTAAATTTTTTTCAACATTACTTGAATGCAGATCTGTTGGTTCTCACCAAAATCTTACTTTTATAAAAAGGTATTCAAGAAAATGTTTTTTTTTAAATACTCTTTACTTGAATCTTGCAAAATTAAAAATGCATTTGTTACACTTTTATAGACCAGTGGTATACACTTTAACTATATAATGCCAAAAAAGAATTTTCTATGTTTAAACTATTCATGTAAAAACTAGGTATTCTTTACATTTTTTAAGAGTTTTATGAATGTTTTACACTTGTAAATTTGTTAGTGCTAATCATCGTTTGTTTTCAATTTCATATTTTATGTAGTTGTGTAACCAAGTTGTGGGAAAAACATTGATTTTCATGGCACAGTATTTAAGTTAAGAGTCATTTTGGTATAAGTTTGATTTATCTGTCCATAGGGTAAGGTTTGTGTTTATCATAAGTCATAACATCAACATAAAATTAAGTACTCAAGTTCACCATGAACTGAACTTCAAAAGTACATGTAAGAATATGACGATATGTACAAGGAGGATGGGGCAAGGGGTGTTCAATTGGGATATTTTTATGTTTTGTGAATATTTTGTGTGATATTTTTTTAATTGATCTTGTCAGTAGTGTATGTATCTACTATTATTGGTAATCTGTATTTTTTCCTTTGATAATGTTGACAGATATTTTTTTCTTTCTTTTGTACATGTCAAGATATTCCAAAATATCTATCAGGAGTTTTGAATGAAAATGATGTCATGTGTGTCAACATCGTGTACTCACACTTCTAAATGCTTTGCAGTGACATGATTATTCAAAAATAAATATACATTAAAAAAAAAAGAGAATAACAATGCCAAGATGGGATTACAATTAAACAGAAGGATAGTTTCTATTAATTTTATATGAGCTCGTCCAGATATTTAACATGGTATTGTGTTTCCAAATCGAAAGTAACTGTTATTCTATATTTATATCTGTTGTGTCAAACATATATTACCAACATTTTGAAGTTTCAATTAAGTATTGAATATTCCATCTAAAATGTATGTTTTAATATTACACTCCCACTGAATGAGTGGGTGGTGTATTGGAATCACCTTTGTTCAGTCCTCCATCATTCCATTCATCTGAATTTTGTAGCAATTGACTCTCAGTGGATAGATTGATTTCAAATCTGTTTTTGGTTTTATATAAATGGGGCTTAGGTTGTAAGTAATTTTGTAACTCTCTGATATCAACTTCCTATTTTGTTGGACTTAGCCATTTTTCACTATAGGAAACCTATGGGGGGTATACTTAGCACAACTCATGCAACTTCATGTTTTATTATGCTATTGCATTATTTCTTTGTAATTTCTATTTTTATTCATTGATCAAACTTATCATGCATGTTTCTGTGCAATTAGAATGAACTGCATTCAGGTTTCTTCAATTGACTTTTTTTACTTTGTATATGTATCCTGAAAATAGAACATCTATAAATTTAGAAAGTATATACATGTATATGAAATGTTATTGCCTTTAGCTCATATAACCATAAGCTTTTTCTCTAAGGATTGAGTAGTTTATTGTTTAAGCTGACATGCATTTAATATATGATAAGTGTATTCTTATTTGTACTTTTCTTTTGAAGAAGTTGACAATCGTTATATAGCCGCCTTTACTTCAAAGTGTTGTGTATCTCTGCCTTGATGAATGTGATATATATATGCAGGTGCATTGGATTATGTATTGAATACTAAGAATTTGATTTCCATGTTAAGTATTATTGCAACTGAGGTGCAATTGCCAACATATTACCCTTTTAGAAAAATGATCATATATAAGGCATACTGTAGAATGCCAGTCAGCGATGCTGATCCCTTATGGTTTAAAAACTTGTCTCAGACTTACCTGAACATCAGTCACTTTTATATTACAGACTTCTTTAATCCATCACAGAATAATAAAGAAAATATATGTTATCTTCTGCTAATTTTTAAAAGTCTTCGCGTGAATAGATTGATACATGTACATTCTATTTTATAAAATATAGGAAAAAGTTTATGATTTTAGTATAGTTAGCTATCATTTCACAAAAGAAAACATGTTCACTTTTGTACACTTACTAAAATTTAGCAGTTGTTTTGTATACATCATTTAATATTATATTGACATGGCCTTTGTGTATGTACGCATACTTGTGATTATGTATGCTCCTAAATACACTGTTAGTTTGATGGAGTATCTCATAGTGTCCGAAACTAGATATGTTTTTCTGTTGTTCAGTCTAGTCTACTCTTTTAAAGATATTGTTTATGTGTGTACTCATTTTTTACCATGATTGTTAATTTCTGTTAAATAATTGTTGGTAATTTTTCATCAATAAATGTCATCATACATTTAGAAGCCTCTTAAAGCCTTTTCCGAAGAATGGTACATGGTAAATCCTCATTCATAAAATTCAAGACATTTTCTTTGAATTTATTTGTTTTAAAAGAAGATGTTTTAAACAGACTGAATTTGTTTTACCACATAGTTTACATTTCTTTAGAATTTCTCATAATGCCTTAAACAGGAAATGATACCTAAACATATAGAATTATTTGTGTAACAATAATGATAAGTGTATGCTGAATGTGATATTTTAACCAGCTTAAAACACTAAAACTGCTATCAACCCATATTTTCAATCCTATGAATAAAAACATGAGGCCAAATAAAACTAGAGCTGCGTCATGTGTGCATGATTCGCCCTGTGCTGATTTATCAAACATTAAGCATATTTTCTCGAACTAAAAAGCCAATAATTCTGGAAGCTTCAAAACCTTTTCAATACTTTTATAATTTATGGATAATTGATCCGTAGTGATGGCAAGTATCTTACACTGGCCAGTTTTTATGTTTTAATTTGTATTTTTTTTTTTATGAGAAAGTGCCAAAAATCATAAACCTGAAACTGCAATTTTATAGAAAATGAAAGGGAGCCTATGACCATGGATGCAAAGAATATCTCAAAAGTTTATGTAGTCTTAGCTGAAAGTGTTTTTCAGTTAATGTGAAAAAAGGAAAAACCCAGACGTTTTTTTTGTAAAAAAGTGCCAAAATTCAAAAAATTGAAATTGATAAGTTATAGAAAACAAGAAGGAGCCTATTACTAGGAAAACAAAGAATATTTCAAAGTTTCATGGCCTTGGCTGAAAGTGTTTTTTTTTATTTGGAGAATGACAACAGAAAAATCACCCAGCTTTATGAAAAAGGACCAAAAATAAAAAAATGTGAAATCGAAATTTTACAGAAAAAGAAAGGAAGCCTATGACCAAGAAAACAAAGATTATCTCCAAGTTCCATGGCATTTGATGAAAGCTTTTTTCAGTAAGAGCATGAAAACAGAAAAACCACCCGACTGTTTCATGAACAAGAGCCAATAATTGAAAACTTATAGGAAACAAAAAGGAGCCTTTGACAATGGATACAAAGAATATCTTTAAAGTTTCATGGCATTTGCTGAAAGTGGTTTCAGTTGGAGTGGGAAAACAGAAAAACCACCACCACTTTTTTTTTTGGAAAATGCATAAAGCCTTTTACTGAAAAAACTTAAATGTTCAAATTAATTTAAGTTTTAAGGAAGCCTTTTCCCATCATTATAAACAACTAATTTGAGTATTGTTTAAATGGCTCAAAGTGTTTTGGATTATTGTATGAAGTGTTGAAAATGGACTGATGAATAAAGAGCAGTATATCACAATAAGTCTCCGCAAAATTGACAGGTGATAAAAACTGTGAGCTAACTTGATTACCCCCCCCCCCCATTTGATGACATGCACCTTCTAACCTCCATATTGATTAGGAACGAAGTTCACAATAGGAACACGTAATAAAGATTCTGTGAAAGTTTTATTTAATTGAATCCAGTAGTGTAGAAGGGAGTAATGGATAAGAAATCAGTCCCCCATGTTCCTATTTTCATAAATGACAAAGTCCATGTTTTGCTATGTGAAATGCATGAAATATCTGCCTTAGTAATAGTTTTTTTCAATCAATCATTTCTGGTTCAAAATATTTGGGTTATCAAAAAGATTTTAACCTGTAGGCATACATTACATACATCAACTCTGCTAAGTGTGATCATCAGAATAATGGAAAAACAGAAGATAATTGATTTTATTCAAAAACTGTATCAAAATATTGAGAACAATGAACAAATATAGAGAAAAAAAACATATTCCTGATCTAGGAATGTTTTGATAACAAATTAAAGCTTACAACAATATAAAACAACTCTCAACATATAGATACAACCTTTCTGAAATGGATAAAAATCCATCAATCCATGTTAATTATCAAAGAGTCATTACAACATCTATATTCATAAATTATGATTAGGAATAATAAACTAAGTTATAAATTTTAGAACAATTTTATATGTATTAGATGCAAGTTTGAAATGCAAGGAAAAATACTGATATGAAAGGACATTTTTGAAAGTTAATTTCCAGTAATAAAAATTATTTCACAGCATAACCAAAACAAATTTAACTTGCAGAAGTTAAAATTGTGTCATATTTTTTTCATGAAAGTTGGAATGGCATATTGATGGTGGTCAACTAGTGCAAAAAGGTTAGAATTCTCTTACTGTAACAAATTATGGTGGTTCTGCCAGAACAATACACTAAGTCATTTAGGCAAAACAGACCAAATTAAAATTCACTTCCATCCACCTATCATGATGAACTATAACAAATCTACAAAGATGAAGTAATGTCTAGTACTTAAGAAAAACTACATGTATAACAAATTTCTATGAAAAGTGAAACAATTTTCTAAGATACTACAGTAAATGGTCACTAATTATAATCTGGTTAATGCCGACTCAAATTTAATCACCAATGCTGATATGGAGCACATTTTCCATGAAATATTTTGAATGATCCCTCATCCTTCCCTGTCATTATTTCCGCCCAGAAGAAGGCCTTTACTCCCATGAATCCCTCAAACTGAATGCTTTTAAACAAATTGTCATAACCTGCAAGAATAAATTATAGTATTAATGTGAAACCTTTACAATATTGGCACTGTGTAACATGTGGAAGGCATCAATAAGAGTCAAGAATAACTGTAACATCACTATGACAAGACCAAAAGTTAAAAATTAGCAGTTTTTTTCAGGCCATGTTTATAGTACCACGGATATTATGTCATAAACATGATCTTTTTTTTGTGATTTTCATAATTATTTTGTACAATTGTTATTATCTCCAATGGGCAACTTTCATTTGCACTTCCATTTTTAAATACAGTTTCACTGAGGCCTACTGAAGGATTTCCTATCAAAAAATATTTGGGATTAAGAAATGCATTACCACTTATTGTAAGCTTCAGCCTGATTTAAAGGTAGATCTGCACTTAATTTCTATGTACACGTAGAGCTGAATTTCTTTGAAAAATACATTTTTTGCAAGTTGATTTTGCAATTTTGAATCAAACAAGCAGAATGAAAATACAAGAGTTTTGAACACACTAGGTATTTTCAATAATTTCACTTCAATTCAAGTCAGTGAAGCTAAAAATAATTTCAGGTTATGTATACCTATATGTAACTCTTATAGACAGATGTTTGGACATTTATCTTTCATGCATTTGCCACTGAAATTATGATGTTTAAAGAGTTAAAATTTTAAGGCTGTTAATTAGGAGATCTAACAAGAGGCTCCCAGGAGCTGAATCGCTCACCTGGATAAATTTTGCCTTTCAAGGGCAATAAATTAAACAAGACATTGTCCAACAATTTTGACTCAAGAAAACTTTGATAGGACTTATCATAAGGATCATTTCAACAAATGAAAGTTAAAATCTATCAAAGTTTTCAAGATATTGGCTGCAAAATGTCCAAAAAAAAAACTTGTAATTTTCCCCTGTTAAGGGCAATAACTCTTATAAGGAGGCATCTGAAAACTTTTAAGACTGAAGACTTTTGTAGACCTAAAAATAAGGATCGTTTCAGCTATTGAAAGAATTTGGCTAAACCTAATGGTTTTGGTGATGTATGTAAAAAAACTACTGTCTGACCCCTTTGTTCTATTTTTAGTAACGGCAGCCATGTTTTTCGACGGATCAAAAATCCCCAAAAAAAACATCAGTACTATGCATGATACCCAAGGAACATTCAAAACAAGTTTGCTTCCAATTGGTAAAATAGTGCCGGAGGAGAAAATTTTTGAAAGAAATAACATTTAAAATAACAAAAAACGTTGAAAAAGGGCAATAACTCCAACATGGCTTCATAGATTAAAATGAAAAATTTGACAGCACATAGATCTCATCATGCTGAATACTTTAACCCATGTCAGGATTTAGCTAAACCTAACAGTTTTGGAGATGTATGCAAACAACTACTGTCTGACCCCTATGTTCTATTTTAAGTAATGGCAGCCATGATTTTCAATGGATCAAAAATCCCCACATCAGTTCTATGCATGATACCCTAAGGAACATTCATACCAAGTTTGGTTCCAATTGGTAAAGTAGTGTTAGAGGAGAAGATTTTTGAAAGAAATAACATTAAAAATAGCAAAACCATGTCGAAAAAGGGCAATAACTCCAACATGGCTGAACAGATTAAAATGAAAATTTAACTGCAAGTAGATCTCTTCATGCTGAAAACTTTTACCCCCCCGTCAGAATTTGGCTTAACCTAACGGTTTTGGAGATATAAGCGAAAAACTACTGTCTGAGTCCCATATTCTATTTTTAGTAATGGCAGCCATGTTTTTCGACAGATCAAAAATCCCCACATTCATTCTATGCAGGATACCCCAAAGAACATTCACACCAAGTTTGGTTTCAATTGGTCAAGTAGTTTCAGAAGAGAAGAATTTTGAAAAATAGTTGACAATGGCGATGGTGGACGATGACAGACGCCAAGTGATGGCAGTAGCTCACATGGCCTTTGGCCAGGTAAGCTAAAATGGTTAAAATTTTAAGGCTGATTTGAGGAGATGGTAACTTTATCCCTTCATGAAACTTGGAATTAGAATACCTCTTTCTGTAGGATAAACATAGCCTTCAACACTACGATCAGCATTGTATACCATCATTTCACCAGTAGAAGCTCCTATAAAAAAATATGGTATGGGAACCACAAAATTATTATTTTATTCGGGTAACAGTATGGTAGATTAGAATATTTCATAATAAGAAAAATTACTTGAAACCTTCCCTCTAATTATAAAAAGTCGAGAAACTAAATATAATCAAGAAAATTACATGACATTAAATTAATAAATCTATAATTACAAAACCACTTAGATAAAATTCACTTAAACAAACATAACTTCCTCTATTCTAAGAAAAAGTATAAACTATAAATGCATGTGATATCCGTTTTTAGAATAAAGACAGGTTCTATATTCCAACAGTGATTCATGGTAAAAAAGTTCTTATCACTATACCTTGTGATTTTTTTTCAAAAGTGTCTATATTAATGTAAGTTACAGCAAATTCAAGCAATACAACAATATAATAATGTTAAGAGAACTGACCTATTGGAACCTGAACTTTGACCACAAATCTTTTGTTAGAGAGAAAAGCCATTTTTTGAGTAGCCTCACTGGCATTTCTGACATAGACTCTAACATCTGACTTGGTTGATCCCATTACTCTATAGAATGAAGTGTGAAATCCTTCCCCTGGTTTCTCTCCATAGTGGTATGGTCTGGCTATCACAAAACCTCAAAAAGAAAATATTTATTTTCACTACAATTCAAGGGAAACAGTATTTTAAAGCCAAAGTCATATTCTCTATATGTTTGTGATGAAAAATCTTTTTGTTTTTTACATGAATTTGAATGGAATCAGAATGAAACGCTTAACAGCAATGAAAGAAAAGTGGCTAAAAATTACATTTAAACAACTTTTATAGTTCAGAAAATCATACTTATATCAGTCTGAAAATAATTACTAGAAATTTTGGAAGGAAGAGACAACTCGATTTTTCTATGGACATAACATTCTTCTTCTATACTAAAAATATCTAAAATAAATAAGAATACCTGTGCATTCTGTTCTGTGGCCACCATGCTTCCAATGTTTCAGCTGACATTCTCTACTACAATATAAAGTCACATGACACTGGCCACACCTTTTTAGTCCATCTTTTGGTATTTGTTTACACTGTGCACATACTGCATCTGAAATATTGATCAAAGATTTAAAATACTTTTTAGAGTCATTGCTTTTAAATCAGATTTAAGTAAAAATGAATGTAAGTGTAAAAGATCACTAAGCTTTAGAATCCCAACTCCTCATTAATTGTGGCGAGTGAAATTTAGGCCATAGATAGTTACCCATATATTTGAGTTTTGAATGTAATTTTTATTGGGGGTTCATTTTGAAGACAGACTTTCTAGTGGAAAGCAGAACATTTCTAAAATTTTAAAGCACAGCAGATGACAGACTCTACCTTGGTTAACTTGCATTTTTGTTTTTTGTCAGAACTAATCTAAAGGGATGTTATTTCCCATATGCCAACATAATAGAAATAATCAATTCAATGAAAAAACTCCTACCAACAGCATCTCTTTTTGAATCTGCATCAATGACTGCATCATGAAGTAGAGCCTTGGTGACATCATCTTTGGCTAGTTCCATTGGTGTTGTCCCATCTTCATCTTCAACCTTGGGATCAGCATTATTATGTAACAACAAACGAATACATTCTGTAAACATCAAACCAGGATACTTTACTATAGGATTCATGAACCTTTAGATACAGAAAGATGCTAACATACAAGTTATCGCATGTAAGTGACCTGTTAAAAGTAACTGATCAGAAATAAGTAAAGGTTCAGCAATACACTGCAGTTCTAATTAAGTTATTTAAAGATACTCAGATACTGAAGTTATTGGTAAGGTTTATTAATTCAGTAAGAAATTATGCCAAAGGTGACACTAATGAG
The DNA here is from genome assembly GCA_037379345.1 of Perna viridis. NCBI lineage: Eukaryota > Metazoa > Mollusca > Bivalvia > Mytilida > Mytilidae > Perna > Perna viridis. The sequence continues at coordinate 12,016,813 of CM074511.1, forward strand.
CTGCTTACCACCTTCTAATTTGAACACAACATTGGGATTTTATAAAATCTGCATGCCTTTTACTGGCCTGGTCATGTGAACAATACCTACCAGTATTTCCTTGTAAAGCTGCACCATGTAATGGTGTGGCACCTGTGAATGTCTTCAGGTTGATGTCAGATTTACAGTGTTGGATCAAGTACTTTGCTATTTCTACACTAGGATACCGGCCTGTCAATGATTAACAAAATGACCTTTGATGTATGAATCTTTTAAAAAGTCATTAAAAATATCAAAAAAATTAAAAACATATCCTATAGGCTGTAAAATGTAATGAAGTTATTAGGGTATAATTCACGCAACAGGATATTGTCAAATTGTGCATGTGCATGCAATGTTGCCATAAAAGGAAGATGAAGGTTATAAATAAGCAGACTAATATAGGAAAACAGATTTAATGTGTTGTAATTTGTCAAACCGTATATTCATAAACTTCCTGATTTACAAAATCAATACATTACTAACTTAACTAATATTGGACTTAAATGCTTTCTATATGAACTTTGTACTGTCATGTTGTACTGGATGGTTAAAATACATTTATGTCATTGTAATAATCATACTCTATTCAGTCATAATACTTCAACCAATTAACAATACCCCAATACACAATGTGTTTTCACTAAATTATTCAATACAGCCATGAAGTTACCATATTTTTGAAAACAGATGTTTTAAAAAAGAGAATTACTTTAATAATTGTCCACCTAAATTCACTGAAAACCTTAAATACCAGTAAATGAGCATATGAATATAAATTCACTCATTATTTAAGTATGCACATGAAGATTACAGTCACTTGAAAATTAATTCAATTAACCATGCACACCAACCAAGTATTTCATCAAATCAAAACATGAACATTTTATCAGAGAGCTATTGTTTGAAAATTTTGGTAATGAAATTTATGCAAAATTTGAACAAATATAAGCAAATGATAGCCAGAAATAAATTCTGAACCTGTCCCTGTGAATCTACCACATGATGAACACTTTCATATTAACTCTTTAATAAGCATGTTAGTGATCTGTGAAACATGTGAATATATAGATGAACATCAGGGGTAAAAATTAGGTAATACAAGGTGGTAGCCCAGACCATATTTTTGTTTAATATTTTCTATATGTTCAAATCAGTTTTACAGAAATTTGTGGCTCAGCTCAAAATGTAGTAGCCATGAGCTACAGGGCCACTGCTAATTTTTATCCCTGAACATGTTGCTGAACGAACTGAAATACAACATAGAATAAACAAAATTCTTAGTTAGTAAATATTGCAATAACATGTTAAGTAATAATGAACTCGAACTTCTACCGACCTGTGGCTAAAAACAAGGGTGTGAACCCCAAAGCATCTTGTATGTGTACTGACGCTAACCCTCCATACATTATCAGTAACTTCACTGCTTCAATCTGGTTTAATGGGATATCAAAATGACTGAATTTATGTATGAAGTATTCATACCAAAATAAATTCAATAACCATTGTATGCTACTACATCTTTAAATAAGAAATAGACAACACCAGTGCTTCACTTCCTCTTGTCTCCAAAAATTTCTATTTACCAGTGACAATGATCTATTAACTACTGACCTCAAAAGCAATATGAAGGGACAGAAATGGCTATCAAAGTTCAACATGCTAAAAATGCACAAAACATTAGTGAGATTTATTCATAACAGGAGGTATACACCTTCAATATGCATTTAAGCGATGTACAAAGTTTGACTGTACTTCAGTTTTTGGAGTTACAAATTACAAATAGTAAGTTTTGTCAACAACAAAAAGTGACAAAATATGGCTATATAATTACCAGTTAAACATGCTAAAAATAGTGCTTCTAATGGGACATTAAATGATACCTTGCCACATTGCAAAAAATATTTTGGGGTCATCCAACTTAAAATGCCATGACTTTTGTGTAAATAATCCGATCAAACTGAAATCAGAACTTGATCTACTTTTTGTGACACTCAATAAATAAACAAAAATTTAAAAAGATACTTCAATATCTTCTACAGTAATCATCTAGAAACTGCTTCGGGACTGAAAGATGGACAAACGTAACTTTTCAGAGGGTATCACATAATACCCAGTGTGTGAGTGGGTATAAAATTTTTTAAATTTTACAATGATATAAGGTTCATATCTTCAATATGCATATAAGCACAGTGTAAAGGCTGAATAATAATAGTTAAATACTGTTTGAGCAAGAGAATATACTAAGTTAGGCACCCCTAAGTGTGATGAACAGAGATGAGTGGCTAACAGGTTTTACCATTGGTGATGCAGGTAACAATAGATACCCAACCAATAATTTATCATAAATTATTTAAATGTATCTATAAACATGGACTATGCATTACAACCATTTTAATTCTTTGCTTGGTACAGTTGAAGTTATTAAAGCTTGAAGTTATATAAAGGAACAGTGTCCTTTCATACCAGTAATTTAAGGTCTTCCTCAGATGGGAATGACCTTATAATTTTTATTACGCTCCCCCCCCCCAAATATTTACTATGACATGGACATGTTTCGTCATCTTTCAAGACATCATTACCAAATTTGGACCATCAAAAGACCTCATTTAGGACTTTCACAGGTCATAGGATAAACCTGTGAAGGATTTCATCATCCCTTATAGAAGTCATCTCCCTTTTATTGATTTTTTTTTTTTTTTTTTAATATGGTCTCCCCTCTTCATTTTTAAGGATATGATAATCATTCTTGGTCAACATCAGACCCATCGAAATTTTTTTAAGCACATCTGACATTCGGTCAGACACAAGGTGATGACTTGTCTGACCGAACGACAATTTGTCTGACTGAAAAAACTCGACACGCTAACATTTTTGATGGGGGTGGGAATCTCCAAGTACATTTTATTATCAAGCTGATTTTAAAACTACTGGGTATGGGCTCTTGAATTTGTTAATTTGTCACCATTATTCATTTTGGCTAGAGTGTATCTAATGAGTCTTCATAAACGAAACGTGTACTTTGTTTTGAGTTCTTTGTATTATATATTGTTGATTTTTTAAATTTGAAATAAAGTATTGTTATTAAATTATAAAATCTATTCTCAATCTCTGGCATAAAACATAATCATTTCAAAATTCAACATTTCATCTTGATAGTCAAAACATTCACTGTCTTCATAATCATCATCATTGTTTTTGTCACAAAGGCTCTCCACAATGTTAAGTGTTGAGTTAACTTCAACTTGTACATTATCAATATCATTCTTTTCAACGGAAGGGACGATATATCAAAGGACGAAATGACGTGTAGCGAATGAACCGGAAGTTACATATTATTGTTTACAATCAAATTGATTGACTATCTCGCTAGACTGTAGACTAATTCATGTAATTATTAAAACGTTCTAGTTTTATTATTCACAAAAACCACTTCAGTTTTGAGAAAATCTTCTTTAACGTAAGGAAAAAACATCGGACACCCGGGCCGACAAGCAACGTGTATTTACCGGACCCGGGACAATTTTACCGGACAGGTCCGACGGTCCGGCAGGTTTCGATGGGTCTGCAACATGTACAAGTCATTATTTACTATTAGCAGATGACCCCTCTAAGGATTTCATTATCTTCTTTCATGTTAAGTTCCTTTCAAACAATTTCTCCCAACTTCTCATATCTTGAAAATGGTTAAAGATAGAATAGATCTGAAAACTGTTACATGTTCAAAAACACATAGTGTTATTAATAAACACAAATATGTAAGTTGCTACCAAACTTTCCGTGTGACCATGACCATATAGTTTTATCTATTTTTTTTTTTTCAATTTCATAAATATGACAGTATGTTCTACAAAAAAATATTCTTGTTTAAGAGATCAAGACTTGCATTGTGCATTACACATGTTCCTTCTATTGCCTATTTTTCTTCTTTATTTTATTTACCAAAACAGTCAAGCTTGCATAAAAACTGACCATATACAGAGTCCATATATTTACAACAATCAACATTTAAATTGTTTTGAGGTTTTCTTTAAAGTTTTTAGTATGGTTTGATTTATGACCCTGTTAGTTTCACCTAGTTGAAGAATACAATATTTCTTAACAAATATTAATCATGATCAATTTTCAATAATATTTGAAACAAAAAGCATAGATTCATTCAAACTGAAATACTTCCTTTTCAAACCATCAGTAAATCTAATTATTTACCTTCCAGCAATTGAGAGCTTTGGAGTTACCTTAAATTCACATGACTTTCTAACATTGCAATTTACAAACCTATAAAAAGCCATATAAGAATTAGCATGAAAACCTAAGTATTGGATTACTACTTACATTTTGACATGATACAGCAAAATGTAGTGCAGTCATTCCTGCTTTATCTGTTGTATTCAGTTTCTGTGGATCAGTGTCCCATAATATCTGAAATATTGAGCATCTTTATATGGTATTTCTTTATTTGAAATCTACATCCAAGCAGTCAACAATTTAGACACCGGTAAGTGTATTACTATTCCTAAGTAATGTGTGAAGATTTTGAAAACTTTAGGCAGAATGCTCTGAATTATTCTAAATAAACTGAAAATGTTAAGGACAGTCTTAAGGGTCTTATTGCATAGAAGTAAAAACAAACAAAACAGAATCATTTTTTTGTCTTTTTCATTTATAAATATTATTATTATTTATTTATTATTTTAAATATTTAATTATTAAAGATTTGAACAAAATCCCTTCAGCCTTATAATAAAAAGAAATGTGGATGGAAAGACAGACAGAGAAACATACAAACAGACGACAGAGGGTGATTCCTTTATACCCATAAACTTTGTTTGCAAGGGGTATAATAACTAAGAAAAAAAACACACACAAATAAACTTACAAAAAATGTATTTACCTATTTGTATGCATATGAGAGTAAAATAATTTTCATTAATATCATCAGGGACGTTTAATACAAATTGGAATTAGGTTGCAACCTCAAGGCACGTAAGTCAGGTGGGAAGGGGGAGACTTACACGAAGATAATCACGTAGTAAACCATATTCTCCACTTTCACATGCCTGGCAAACCAGTGCAGACAATTCTGTTTCTGGGCTGTGTTTGTATTGTTCTAATTCTGACCGTGACATTTCAGATACCAGCTTTACAGAGTTCATGGCTCACTGTAAAAGAAATGAAAATTTTACATAGTTAGGTGTGCCTTACCAGTATACAAAAGTCATTTTCAACATGAGCTAGACTGTATGTGGCTCTGCTGATCATCAACATCCTGATAAAAACAATGTATGCAGACCATAGTTAACCAGCAAGTAACTTCAGCAACTCCTTTTAGCCAATATAGACAAATTCACCCTTGGGGCTGCAATAGATGAAAATAATACATTTTCCTGTCGTTCTGATACTGAACTCTGCTTCAACTGAATGATTTCTGATAGCACAAAGTAAAATTACATTATTTCTCCAAAATCAAAATGTTATTTTGAGAAACAAATTTGGAGCAAAACAAAAATTATGAATTCATGTGCTGGATATTGCTTCAACTAATATGATGAAAAATTATTGTAAATGGATAAAGCAATAGTCAGCAATCAAGTTCAAATCTAGTTTCAAGAGTAGAAGTTCCTGGACCTTAGTTTTCAAGATTAAAATCAACAATTCTCTAGAGAAAAACACTGTGCTCAGTAAAGAGCCAATGAAAAGGTTTGAAGGCGCAGGCAATAGGTCAATAAAATTCAAAGGTTTTGACCTCAGACTACTTATCTGATCAGGACTTTAAACCATTGTTCAAAATATTATTGTAAAAAAAACCATGCTACATTAATTTTTCCTATCTTATCTAAAGCAATGATAAAAATTGGTACAAAAAAGCTATTTAAGTACACACTTAGGTAGATAAGCTTTAATACTTTAAGGTATCAGCACATCTATCCCAATTTTTTAGCAGAGTAACCAATGTAACCAAAAAAGATTACAATGTGTGCATAGGACTTCAGTAAAGACCCATCAGTGATTTTTGGGTCAGAATTTCAACACATTTCCAAAAAAAATGCTCCATATTTCCAAAATTCCCAAATTGTGACTTGTGACTTCTCAAGATTTACAAGTACATGACTAAAATGGAGAATTGTAAGATGTATTAAACCTCTCTGAACTGAACTGTATCAAATTTAACATCTAGAGGGCACCTCATTAACTTAAACACAATGGAAATTGTTATGGTCTTTATCATGGACTTTAACTAGAAATTTAATAAGAGGCAAGTGTAACCTGTAAGAGGACATAGTTGAATGTATAAATGTATCTAAAAATCTTTTTGTCACTATTTGACCCTCTTGTGGCTTTTTCTAGACAACTTGAAGCTTCTTGACACTTCTTGTTAACCAGTATTACTTACACATAGTGTTTGTACTTCAGACCTACTCTTATGGCATGACAAAAATGAAAAAAGTATCTGAATTTAAATAATTATTGAAGGCCATATAATAAACACTTTTTAGTGATTGATTGACTGTTTGTGTTTAACGCCCAGGATATTTCATCTATATCCTGGCACTGAAAATGGAATGAATGATAAAATAAACATGAAATGATGATGAAATGAAAAATAGGACAATAGGATCTAAAAATTTTAATTGATACTTGAAAGAGGAATAGGTAGGTAGGGTCGGGCAATTTAGGATCCGGTGGCGGAGTGCAAAGCTATTTAATACGCAAGATATGAAGAAGAATCCAAACTTTGTATGGGAAGCTCCGAAATACATGACTTCCTGTCAGACTTAAAATCAGGCTCTCAGAACTTCCAAGCAATGACTCATTTTGCAATTCAATACCGTTATGAGGACTTAGTCCTGCATTATTTTTAAAATACTCAATAAAAAGTATTTGCTATCATTTTTCCTAAAGTAGCCATTTTATACTCTTTTTCGCAATCAATCATGGTTAAAAGGCGTTGCATAGTGTAAATCGTTTCAGTTTATGGACCGTAAGTCCATATACCTGTAAATCGTTTCAGTTTATGGAGTGTGTGTGTACAATAACCAAAATCAAACACACCTGATTTTTTCTAACAAAAAAATATTTTTTTAAGCAATTAACTATTTAGGGGATTAGATTGACGGGTTAAATTACCATTAACGACTTCCTTAGAACAGTCAAACAATTTAAAGGTTGATAACAATTTGTGTAAATATCTGTAAATAAACTTAATGAAGCGTTAAAGAAGTGGCACGTGGGAAGAACGGGAAGATATGTAAAAATAAATTTTCCATACCATTTCACAGTAAAGCAAGAAGTTATATTTTTTAGCATGTAAATATCGCCTTACCATAGAAAAATTTAATGTTTTAGTAAAACTATAACCAACAAAAAAATATTTCAGCTGAAAACAGTAAAAGCTTTGATAAATAATCATGCATTTCGTACCTTTGTGTCAAACATGCATGGAAAGTAATAGGTAGTTATTCTAAAAATAGAAGTTGGAAAATAGGGAAATCCCCTTCACAGACATTACTTCCTGTTCAATATGGCGTCTGCTAAATTCAAAGAAAAGATGCATGAGAAAAGGAATAGATATATTTACCATCTACCATACAGTATAACACGCCAAATATCACAAAATTTAGACATCGACAATGCATGGCAAAGTTTAGGTTAGTCGAAACATGTGTTACTTGTAGAAAAATTACTACACCAAGCAGTTTAAAATTTGTAAACAAAACTGACTCCCCTCTATTTATAATTTCTTATTTAGGAAATATTGTTCACAAGCTCTAACATTAGTTCAAGATGATTTCAGTCAGAGTTGTTGCTTAAAGAATGTAATGAAACAGAGAGAGAGGCTGAAAATGTTAAAACTTAACTAGATGCATGAAGAATTGTAACAGTAAAATTTCATTCATCTGTTATGTACCAATACTCACAAAAAGACATGATATTAATGGTTATGGCTAGATAATATTTCTAAGAAAATGCCGTGGTTGTTGTGGCTGGTTTGCTGAAAAAAATTCTTTGTTCCTGAATAAATTAGTAATCCGGCATACTGCTTTTGTGAAACACTGTTTGTAGTAATTTTGTGGTACGATGGTGACACACACTGTTCTTTGACACAACAATGATCAAATTACTATTTTGATGGACATCTAATAACATGTATACATACAAATGCACTTGTATTTAGTTAAGTATTTTTTCAAAGCATAGTTTCCACAACCTTTTTTTTTTTAGCCTATTTGGCCAGACTGGTTGAAAAGCAAATCCAATACAAAAATGTAATACGACAAATATATTACCAAATAATATCGGCAATGTATCTTTTTGACTGTATACATAATTGACTCAGTTGAAAAGCAAATCCAATACAAAAAAGAAAAACAACAAATATATTACCAAATAACATTAGCAGCGTATCTTTTTGACTGTATACATAATTGTATCTGTAATTATATTACTTGATTGTTTGGTAGTAAAATGCAATTAAGATTATATTTTTATGTCCTAAGTTGACCTAAGTGGACTCAAGTCCATAATAGATAGGCTATTCGACTAAATCCGGTTGAATAGCCACTGCCATTTATTGATACTTAGAGCACATATGTAGCATATTTTGGAATACTTCTGGTCAACATTTATATTTACATGTGTGTGATAGCAGAATTTCTTACAAAAGAAAATATCCTTGAGGTATTATTATACAATTTATTTATAACATCTTTTCTATAAAAAATGTATGTATCCATGTGGGTATGTCTCTCCCCGACGGTTTCCATATGATAACATGAAAACTGATCTTTAAAATATAAAACAGTTTTAAAGCACCATAAAATACAGGTTAAATTCAATTTTCAGCAAAATCCAAAATATAGTTTTCGAGTTTTGAACATTTTGCCATCCTTTTTGTTTCACCATTATGTGATTAAAATTCCATTAATGCCCTATTTTTGTGAGTCTGTTAGCCATGTACCTGCGGTGTTAGATGAAATCATATTAAAATTTCTTATCTTAAAAGTACTTCCATGCTGCTTTGACTGGTCTCAGTGTAGCCTGCTCATCTGGTGTACATCTACAATGTATATGGGAGGTCTTGACTTCAATCTCCTGCTAAGTTACACTGAAGACTTTAGAATTGGCAGTCACTGCCTCTTTGCCAAAAGCACAGTTGTTAAGGGGAAAGAGTGATGACTGGTTGGCTCTGAATCAGTATGAAATGTTCGATTGGGGTGGCATGCCTACCTATGGGCTTTTACTTCTGTGAGCTAGCACATTGAAATCTGGCTTGGCATGACAAACTATTACAAAATAGGGTCTGTTCAATTGGTAAGTCCTTCTACTTCTGAAATGCATGAAATATCTGCCATAGGACATTTTTCGCTAATATATACAAAACTGTTAGGTTTAGCCAAATTCTTACATGGTTAAAATGTTCAGCATGATGAGATCTATCCATGGTTAAATTTTCATTTTAATCTGTGAAGCCATGTTGGAGTTATGGCCCTTTTCCAACGTTTTTTTTTTTTTTTTGCTCTTAAATATGATTTGCTTAAAAAAATCTTCTCCTCTGACACTACTTGACCAATTGGAACTAAACTTGGTATGATTGATCCTTGGGGTATCCTGCATAGAACTGATGTGGGGATTTTTGGTCCGTCGAAAAAAACATGGCCACTATTACTAAAAATAGAAGATAGGGGTCAGATAGTAGTTTTTCGCATATATCTTAATTTAGCCTAATTCTTTTTATGGCTGAAATGATCCTTATTAGAAGGTCTACTTAAGTCAGTTTTATAGAAAGTGGTTGTCCTTTCAACAATTTACTGAATATTGTGACAGATGAGTATCCTCCATAAGTACCCATCCAAATTTTATGAGTGTGATCTTTAAGAATTTGCAGTTGTATAATAATGATAATGGTACAAAAAATGTACATGCTGTTGTAGATGTCTTTGTCTGTAGAGGTCTGGTGTCCAGACAAGTTTGTGGATCTCTTTAAAATTATACCACAATGTGCCATACCATTAAAATGCAGGCTAAATTGATTTTTGGGATTGTGACAAACTATTTTGGAATTAGTGCAAAAAAGAGCACAAAAACTTGTCCAGTGAAGAACGAATTTTTTTGAAAATAACTTGAGTAAAAGTGGATGGTTTATTCCTCAAATGCCAACATCCTTTGATCTACCAACAATTTACGAGTAAAATTTTGTTGGCATTCAAGGAATAGGTGTCAATGGTTATAACAACAAAGGTGCATGCTTATCTAAACATTCATACTAATTAACAGATAGGTAAATTACAGGTGACTTATTTCAGTTCATACTTCAGATAGTTATTCCAGTTGTTAAAATCTTTTTATTTTTTTTTTACTTTTTCTGCTTAATTATTTCTTCACAAAATCATACATGTACATGTATAGCACAATAGACTTTTGAATTATTTTCGTAGTCCAATAACTTGAAGATATTTCAATCTATCATTCTACTTTATGTAGGAATACTATTACTAGAATTGTTACTAAGTATGAGGTTTTTGTTCAGTTTAGTATAACATATGTAATTGCTACACAATGTAGGAGATCAGTTTTTGCTGTAAGTGGTTTAAGGACTATACTCTTATTACCATAATTTGATATCACATGAGGCATAAAAAGTAGAAAATAAATATATTCATATTAATTAGTTAAAACACTAGAATGATAAAGAATGAAATAAATCATTAATATAAAGTTCAGAGTTTGAAAGAGTAATCAAGTGAACCAAGGTTATAGTGGTAAACAAAAGAATGTAATCCAGGGACAAAAACCAGACATGGAAAACATACATATACAACACAGAACATAAAGTAACTAAAATCATACATACAAAGTAACCAAAGCAAATGATTAACTCAGACTCCACTAAAAACTGGGAGCATGGACCATGTGCAGTGGTAGGGTAATATGTATTGATGTTAAATTTATGAGTTTCATTAATATTTTTGTAATATAATTTATACATTTCTTAAAATAAAAAGTAAAACAAATGTGAAAATTTTATTATATTTTTATAAATTTTTAATAATTCGAGATTATTATATTCTTACATATTTTTTTTAAAATCTGCTGTTTTCCATATAAAAAAAGGTATAAAATGTTCCATTTATCAACTTCACTAATTAATCTCAACAGTTAAATAAAACATTTTTATTGTTATAAAAACACCTATTGTTATAATATAAACATCTATTGAAGTATTTTTGTTGGCATTCAAGGAATAGGTAACATATAAAATGTTGGCATTAGAGGAAGACACCAGATGGATCTCTTTGAATTTGAATCTCAAAATGTCAAACCTATAAAGGAACGCTGGGATTGATTTTTGGGGTTGTGACTTGAACTGATTAGGTATTAATGGCAAAAGAGGACAAGATGTCCAGATAATAACTTGAGTAAATGTGTATTGATCTATTGAATTTGAACCATAAGGTGCCATACTGTCGTACCTAAAAATGAAGGCTGGGATTGATTTTTGGGGTTGTGATTTGAACTGATTAGGAATTAATGGTGAAATGTGACCAGATACAACAAGATGTCCAGATAATAACTTGATTAAAAGTGTATTGATCTCTTTCACAAGGTGCTTAGACTTGCTACAAGTCCCTCTCTTTATATTTAAGAATATCTGAAAAAATTTGTTGATTGCATGTATCCCTATGATAGCAATCTACTAATTATTACAGGAGTAGTGGTGTTATCAGAGAGGTTAATTACATAGATTTTCTGTTCCATATACAAATAATAGAGACTTGTAGCAAGGTGCTAAATACCACAAAGAAAGTCTACTAGGTGCTAAATACCACAAAGAAAGGCTAGGAGTCAATTGAAGGTTGTGATTTGAATTAGGAGCCAAGAAGGAACCATTTAGACTGATCAAATTCTTTTCCTACACAAAGTGTCAAACACCAGATCACATTTCTGTTAAGCATTTTATTTATATCTGGATAGTCTTGAATTTCTGCCCTGATATCTAAAAAAACTTTTGAATTTGATATTAGATGTTAATAATCAATGTATAGAATGCTGTGAACTAAAAGAGTGGAGGACTAAGATTTACTAAGTATAACTTATGTCAATTAAAACCAAAGCTTAAAATTTACAAAGTAATGGCACTAATTATGAATGATAGCAGTTGGGTAAAACTACATTATACAACCCATTTTGTCATAAGCTTGGTATGAATTGTTAATCTTTTATTTTAAAGATCTCTGTGTCACAGATTCATGGTTTTTCCAATTTTTTGTCATCCATCTAATTGAGGTATTTTATTAGTGGTAACATTTTGAGTTTGGATATCTTGGAATATTTCATGAAGATATGTAAACCACAGGAATTTTAATTTAAAGTTGCTTAGAACATATTGGCAAGCCTAATGTATTGTAGGTTTTGATCCATGCCAATCACTCTACTTTTTAATCAAGCAACAATGTTAATCAATGCAATTTTGAAGCTTAATTTGAATAATTAAATCGAATGACATTTACATGAAAAAGCTTACAGGAAATAACATGTAATATTATTTGTTTACAGTGGTGCAATATAACTTTTGATTTTCTGGTTTTACAAGATCATTACTGTTTTTATACTGTTTTTGCCATTTATCTTGCAAGGAAGTTGTAATGAGAATCTGATGTTTTACATTAATGAAGGGGAAGTAATAAATGTTCTTTTAATTTTGAAACCATGCAAAAGAAAAAATAAGTTCAAAGCCCACAATAGTGAATTAGCACAGTTTAGAAAGCACATTAATGCTGACATAACTTATAGTGCATGTTCACACAGGACTGTAGTGTATCTGATTTTTTTTTCAGGTACTTATTTATGAGTCAAGTAAAGTTTCAAAGTCAATTACTCTAACCTGTGTAATTTTTAAACTCCCTGCTTCAAAAATCAAGAGGCATGAAGTGATAATTTTGTCTGTCTGTCTGTTCCCAATTCCCATCTGCTAAATGGATTTCAATGAAACTTTCACACATTCTTTAGCACATGATGCCTACTTTTTGGCTTTTCCTGATGCAAAACATAGACTTGCCCTTTTTTTGGGGCCACAAAAAAAAACTTGCTTACATTATTCATGGTGAAATTGTGCACTTATTTTTCATTTCCATCAGAACAACTTTTGGGTTTCCATGTTCAAATACTATAGTGTATGGACTTGGGACAGTTTTCTCTGCATGTACTTATTGCAGCCAATTGATATTTTGAAGGGATGTCATGTTTTTTCATTATGATTTTCATTATACTTCCTGTATGACAACTTTGTTTATAGTTTGACCTTATGACATTTTGGGAAGGTTGAGGGGGTCTCCTTTTATCATACCTGTTAACATACTGGATTGCAGGAGATTTCATGTGACGACAAATATTTTGTATATACAAGTCAGTATGTATCTGTATGAATTAATGTTGAACATTTTTAATGTTAGCATTTGTCACAGTTTTTCTAATTTGTGACCCCTTTATACATTGTTATGCATTTACCCCAATTTTGATAATGCTGTGTAAAGGGTTGAAGATTTAGAAAGTTGGTAAATACTTGGTCAGAAATTAAGGATCTGGAACCTCCGACCACCACTTATTTGAACCTACCTAGCCCCTCAATAATTCTGTTGTCCGAATTTTCTCATATATATCTTGGCTTCCACAAATTTGGTGTATGGCTTTATATAGATAAGACATATGTTGTAAGCAATTTTGGGTTCTGTTCAATATCAATTTCCTGTACTAGTGGGGTATACCTAGCACAACAACACATCCAACTTAATGTTTGATTTGAATCACAATTGTACATACATCAATTCCAACACTGGAAACTTACATATTGTAGCATCTGTTTTAGTTACTAATGTTTTGTTTAAGTGGTTTACATTTTGTTTTAAATTATATTTTCTATAAATAGAGTGGTGCCATTATTACTGAATCATATACATGAAAGGATGCTCTGAATTTTTCAATAGTACTAAAAAAGCACTTAAACACATAGATAAAGCCAATCAACTGGGTTAGTAAATTGAATAGGTACAAAACTTGGCTAGTTCGCTTAATTTCTTGTAAATACATGTATAACTAACATGGATATGAATTTTTTACCCATGGTTCCACTATTTTATCATTATATGTTGTTGCATAGATAGCTTTTCTATATTTGACTGAGCCTTTTTGGGGAGAGGGACTAAGTTAGAAATCCATGATTTAGAATTGTTGCTTGTATAGCACCTCCATTTTTTTATGAAATCCTTCAAACTTTGTTGAGTGGTTGATAGCAAGAAACGCTTATACAGATGGGATTGATTTTCACTTAAATCTGGCATGGGGAAACTTACTGAAATTAATCAATCACATTATTTCTTGCATACTATATGATCTATCTGCTAGGGATGGTGTGTAGTAGATGCCAACTGCTGAATGGTTGTTAGAGTGTCCTTGCTATAGATATAATGAAAAAACCTAGGTTGCTTTTTATAGGTTGGTAATCTTCCTTTGGTCAGATTGTATTCCCTTTTATATTCTCTTGTTGAAGAAACCTGTTAAGTGGTACCCTTTTTCTGGTGTAGCAATTTCTAAATAGTGCATATGTGAGAGTGGTCGCTAAAGTTCTTTAATTTGCTATGAATTAGTCTATAGATACATAGATGATTTCAACAATGTCAGCATTGAAATTTAAATCTAAATTTTACTCTGCAGAAGATACTGTCATAAGCTGTTTTTTGAAAAATTATCTGTTGGTATATTATTTGGGGTCACTTTCATTTCATACAAATATATGGTTGAGAAATATCAGTTTTAACAAGTACTATCTTTAAAAAAAAAAGATAGCCGTCGCAGTAAAATTTTGTTCTTTACACTTACAATTTTCTACATTCATTCAGGAAATAATTCATTGAACGCAATTTCGGTACAGTTTTTTTCAAACGCCACCAAGTTATCAGTATTTGGCCAATAGGGAAATAGAATTGCGAGCAGGTGACTTGTGTTTCCTAGAAGAGCATCTTTAAGGTCAAAGGGTAAAAAGCGAAACTATACCGACTGTCAGAGAAAATTTCAGACATTTTATAAAAGTCATCATTTTAGATCACATCAATTGAAAATTCAAAATTATTGCAAAAATTAAAAAAAAAAAATTATAACACTATTACAACACTGTTTATTCATCTGAAGTAAAATGCACATTTTGGGCTATTTTGACCATCTATTTATTGGCTCTACCGATTTTTTTTGATTAAAAATAATTTTTTCAATAATATTACTGAAGCCTATATCAATATTTTCTTTCCAAATGATGCTAATGATAAGTATTAAAATGCACTGTAATCAGTAATCCCCCCTTTTTTATCTTTTTTAGAAATTTTTTATTTTTTTATTTTGTGTTAATTTTGTGCAAAGTTTAGGCAAAAATTAGCAAATGATGGCCCGCAGTCCCACTTTTATAATTGTATGGATCTGCCTATGCAGTAATATTTATTTGTTAATGATGTGGTTGCTGAATAAATTTTATTTCTGGAATATTTTGTATGGGTTGTTATGTTAGCAGGTATGTGTTTTTTTGTATTGAACAAGACCTTATCTAGATGGAGAAATGAGCTTAAATTTCTCCTTGCTTGTGCTAACTTCTCCCATTTGTCTGACAGAAGTTTTTGTTATAGATAATATAAACAAAAATTTCAATGTTGTTATTTTTCAAACATAATTTACTATAACTTCTCCTTGTTATCAATGTCTAGATTAGGCCTTGATGAAGCATGTTCTGTGGAGGTATCTCCTAATGGCAATATTTTTGGCATGTTTTGGATTTTCTTAATCATGTGATTAAAACATTCTGTACTGAAAAGGACAGACTAAACAAATATATATTTTTGAACCTTTATTTGTTTTTGTTTATGTATGATGAATTGCTTTACATGCATCAGTGTTTGCACACTAGCAAAAGTGCAGGAAATCAGAAACTAGGAGATATTAAATTTTCAAATTTCCTTTTACTGAAATTTAATGAATCACAAATGTTGCAACCTTTATGACCCTTTTCAGCTTTTGCTTTGTGTATTAAAAGTGGGTACATCCTTATAGTCATATAACATAATTTGTTTGGCTGGCCTGAGAACCAATGAAATATCAGAAAAAATTGAAAGAAATTGGTCATGGTTGACTTGGTTTTTGACAAGATGATAAACGTCTCTCATTAATCAATCAAATAATTATGAAGATGTAAACATTGTGAATCTTTTCGGAGTCATTTCTGAACAAACGGGTAAGAAATTTGTTATCAATTTATAGAATGATATGAAATGGCTATTAATTGCAAATAAAAATCAACTATTTCAAAAGACTTTTGGTGGGAATAAAAATATTATAATATTACTTTCACATGCAGTGCATTTTAAAAAGATTTATCTTCATGCATTCATGTATTATATTTGTCTATAGTAAAATAAGAGCTAATTAACAGTTTTAAGCAGTAAACAAACAAAGTAAATGTTTACTTCCTGTAATACTTCTTTATTAAAACTTACAGGTAACTAAATAATATTGATAAAAGTACAAGTGCAATAAGGAAACACCTAAGAAAAATATTTTAATAATAAAGTTCTCCTTCTTTTCAAATGTTGACAATTTTTAAACCTTTTCCTTATTGAGTTTAGTGTTAAGAGGCCAAAAGGTCAGAGGTTTAAGACACCTGTATGTTCCTGTTACATGTTTTAGACAGTTGACAGAATGACTTTTTCCCACATGTCTAGATGGTGTAAAGAGTTGATATATATTAATGCCAGGTGAATCTGATGAACTCTGATTTAATATGCATTTACATGAAAACCTTTCTAAACCGAAAACTTCTTTTGGACTTTAGTCATTCAGTTTAGACAGGTTTTCAGTTTATTAAGGTTCAAAATGCTTTTAAATTGATATAAGGGACTTTAAAATTTTTTTAGAAGTTTAGACAGGTTTTTGGATTGTGAACAGTCAATTTTATACAAGTGTGATATGAAAATATATGTATCATTGTGTCATATGTGTATAATTTTATATGACCTCAATAATGTTGTGGTTGTATAGTTGTATGGCATGATCTTCATTTTGGTTTTGGCTTCTGTAGACACTTGGTTCTTGTTCAATACTAAAAAAAGAAGGTTGGAATTGATTTTAGGTGTTATGGCCCTATTGAACTATTTAGGAAATAACAGTAAAAAGGGGACCCAAACAAGCATTTTATTCAACTTTATATTAGACATGTTTCAGAGAATTGCAATTCTCCATAAGTTTTAGAAAATCTTGTAAAGGGAGATAACAATGACTGACAATACATGCTATTATATTGTTCGGCTCAAATATATTTTACTACCTTATGAAGAATTCATAGAATTCATTGTTCATTCCGTTAATAAAATACATTTTAGTGAACTGATATCAATAATAAAAAATATATGACCTTTTTTAATGAGTATAATGAGAGTGGATATGGTGAATATGTCTGAGAGACAGTAACTACATGTCATTCAAATTTTGTATGATTCTTATGATGGTAACTACAGAATTTATTGTGCCCTATTTATTGTTTGGAAAGCTTGCAATTATTAATAAGACACCATTATCTTGCTAAGAAATCATTACATACATATGCATGATGTTCTTAAAATTTGGGTGTGTTTGTCTTCCTTTATTTGCCATAACTATCCAGAATACAATATATACTTTTAAACGTTCCTGGTTGATTGTCCTTGAGTTCACATTGACTGGAAGAATGGTGTATGAATACAAATTTGTCAGCTTAGTTGTCATCAGTTTAAATCTGTACAATTCAGCATTTTGGTAACATGTATCTTGAAACAAATGGCATAAAAATATGGTATGGCACTGTTGCTGTATGTTTGGTCTTCTGTAGACACTTGCTTTTTGTGTGATATATGTTCATGTAATTTGAATATTAATCTATGGATCTTGAAAAAAAAATTACAACATTCAAAACCAAAAAAGTAGTTTTGTAATAGGTATGAGGGTTATAGCCCTTAATGTTTTGAAATTTGGGACAAACAAGGGACCAAAACAAGTGTTTTGTTAAAGGAGTAGAGTCAGTAAGACAGTAGAAATAGTAAAAAAAATATTTCAGTTTTTGTTGTAAAAGTGTTATAATACTAGTCAAGTTTGAATGTTGTGGTGTCCATACTTATTCCAACTGTTCAGGGTTAGGCCTCTGCAGTTGTATTGAGCTGTGTCCTACAATCACTTTTTGAATTTAGAAAAGTGTATAGCAGGTTATTTTGGTGGGTGTAAAATTTGGTGACTTTGAAGCAAAAAGCTATCCCAAAAAGCTTGGTGTTTTTAATTTTGGCAGATGATAGGTGATGCACTAAGTATTTATGCCCACAGCCTGTATTTTACAGAATTTAATTTTGGGAGATTTTATACAGACCGCTTAAATATGCCAAATTTATCACCCCACTAAAGGAGTAGGTTCGGTAAGGCCCTATTTTGGCCTTGGTCTATACTAGTTAGTTTATTTGAAAGGATGATGGTTGTAGTCAATACATCTGAGCCGATTTGGCCATATCATGAATGTTTTTGACCTAATAGCGGTCAAAATTAACACAATATTAGTGAAATCCTTAATTTTGATACTGACATATATCTTACAATACTACACAATATATATAAAGATCAAGAATGAACATGCATGGGGCTATATTTGTTTCTCACAAAACTGTCAAAAATATGCTGAAGTGTTGATTGAGATTTTATGTCATTTAGGCAATTTTGTTGGTGCTACAATGACGAGATGCTTTTCTGTTTTGGCGTGAATCTTATCGAACTAGCTGATGTAAACACTTATGTGTACAATAACGATAAAAATCTTTATTTTGAACAATTTCAAATTTTGAGGCCAAACTTTACCTGCTATACTGTAATACACTAGCATTTTAAAGTCAAAATTTTGTACTATTTCCAATATCAACCCTAGAAAATGGACAAGTTAAAACCATGTTAACCATACTATGTGCTACAATAGAGTATAGTTTGGTATTTCATGCCCTAATACCCTGTATTTTTTCTTGATATATTTCAAATTTTATATGATCTTGAAAAAGAAAGTGGTGGAAACTCAATTGAATATGAATAAGTATATGTCAGCTTATAAAACTTGTACAACTTCTTATATATATAAATTTTCTGTAAGTGTGCTGATGTTCTTAAATTGCTTACTCATACCAAATAAGATGAACAAATATCTAACTGTCATCAATTGCCAATATTATATGTAATATAAGAGATGATAATTTTTGTACAGCCATGTATAGAGAATTGTCATTTATTAGACTCACTTGTGTTGTAGATGTAATTACTTATCATATCAATTATTGGTATATTTTTCTTTATTGGTTAAACCACAATTGTAGCTGGTCATATGACTAAGCTTGATACTTGTGTTAAAAGGTGGAAAATATTTATTGTAGGTGACAATCATTTTCTAATCTAAATTTGTTTTGTGCTTGTAAAAAAATATTACAGAAAATGTTCCTTCTTTGAACTAATTAAGCTCCAAATCGGTACTCCATTTGATATTTTTGTAACCCTCTGGTCAAAACCTCTATCTACCTTAGCATTACTTATCAGATGGTTTCCTGTTTCCCCTTCTCTCTTGAAGACAATAAGGTTTCAAATTCAGGAACTTGGTTTTATTTAATTGAGCTAGAATACTGATCCATGTAAAAGTTTTTGTGAGGCGGCTCATATCTGGGATTTTCATGAAGGATAAAATATTTTTTATGGTCTTCAGAAAATCAAAATGAAATTTTCATCCAGTGATGTAGACTTTTTTAAATACTCACATTTTGTTGGGATTATATTCAGACTTCAATGTTTCTTTCTGACTTAGTAAGGTCTTTCCCTGTAAAGGGAAAACCTTATACTACTATTCGTATGACTATAATTTTTTTTCTTCCGCCACATTTTGACTGTCGTTTCAAGAGAAATCAAATTGAGTTCTATACCAAATAAATCTGTATAACTTCAGAAGATACAGAGTTACCCTGTTAAGAAAACACATGTGTCGTTACAGTTATTTCCCTTTCTTCAAAAATTAAACTTCGCTCCTCTGCTCCTAAGTTTTAATAAAAAGATCAAAACTTTTTATGTTATCATAATTTGAACACTTAGTAGTGAAAAATTGTGAAGTCCAAAAAGGTATGAACATTCTGTCAAGAGTTACGGCCACTGTCCACTTCCTGGTGTTTATCTCAGATTGGGATAGGAAATTATAACTCGCGAACAACTTACCATTCAAAACTGTTTGGGATAAAGTGTTGTATTCGCATAATTTCTTTTAGAATTTTTATATCATATTTGTGGAAACTGCTGATCAATCACTTAATTTTATTTAACTTTAACAAATATAGAAAACCTGTCAGTTGATATTAGGTACTATATTTGTATACAACAAACTTAATGTGGTGCGTTTATTATTTTTGGTAAAAAAACATGGCCGCCGTTACTAAAAATAGAACATAGGGGTCAGACTGTAGTTTTTCGCATATATCTCCTAAACGTTAGGTTTAGCTGAATTCTGACATAATAAAAGTGTTCAGCATGATGAGATCTATCTCTGGTCAAATTTTGGTTTTAATCCGTTAAGCCATGTTGGAGTTATTGCCCTTTTTCAACAATTTTTGCTATTTTTAATGTTATTTCTTTGCAAAATCTTCTCCTCTGACACTACTTGACCAATTGAAACCAAACTTGATATGAATGTTCCTTGGGGTATACTGCATAGAACTGATGTGGGAATTTTTGATTCGTCAAAAAACATGACCACCATTACTAAAAATAGAACATATTGGTCAGACAGTAGTTTTTCACATATATCTCCTAAACCATTAGATTTATCCAAATTCTTTCAATAGCTTGAATGATCCATATTATTAGGACTACAAGAGTCTTCAGACTCCTTGTAAATGAAAAATGACTTTTTTTTTAATAGTTTTCAGTCAATATCTTGAAAACTATGACAGATTAAAAGAAACTTTCAATTGTTGAAAAGATCTTGTGATAGTCCTACCAAAGACTTCTTTAGTCAAAATTGTTGGACAACCTCTTGTTTAATTTATTGCCTTTAAAAGGCGAAATTCAAGAAGGTGAGCGACTCAGGTTCCTGGAAGCCTCTTGTTTTACATTTCACTCTAAAGTTGGATACTTCTTACTCTGAAAAACACTGGGATTAAGTAATATTCATGGGAAAGACCTTAGCAATTGTTCTGCAACAATTGTCCTTTAATTATTATTGTTATTATTATATTTATATAACACACTATAAAACAGTTACTTCATATAAACATAGAAATAAACAATAAACCAATTAAAATAAAGCAATAGTTCAGTAAAATATATCAGCAGGCACAAATATACAAAAACAAATTATAAAATGAAAATTAAAGCTGTGAAAAGAGGACTTTTAATTCAAATTGAAAAATGTATTTTATAAAAACCAATAAAAGAAATTGATAAAAGTTATAAAATCAATCCAAGTTAAGTCAAAATAGAGATACACAGGTACACAGGTAATTTTTTTTTATTGATTTAAAAGTCTCAGTCCACACTCTGTAATTTATAAATGGTTGGCACAAAAAAACAATTCTTAATAAGATCTTGTGGGTCATCTTTTCAGTAATGTGACTAGGCCTTAGGCACATTTATTAGGACATGACACATTTTAGAGAAGAAAAAAACATCCATGGTTGCCATTATGCATCCATACATAGTAAGATTCACCGAAGCTAGTTATGTATTTGTTGGTTATAGTGACTGTAATGCATCTTATATATCACATAAAAAAAATTTCTGGACTTGATTTTCAATTCATTAATAAGACCTAGTTGTATTTTTACTTACTGAAAATATCGCTTCTTATTTCAGTTCAAGAGCTTATTTTCTCTTAGATGTTTACATATTTGTATAATCAAATCATTTTCTGAATTATTTGACACTTGTATTTTTGTATTTGTATTTTCAGCTGGTGAAATAGGCTATACGCTGCAGCAGGTTAGAGTGTTTGAGATGGCATCCCGAACTCCTGGACAGAGCCCTGCTCAAACCATGCTATCTGACTGGCAGTCCAAAAATCCCACAGCACAAGATCTTCATGATAAATTGCATAAAATTAACAGGAGAAGGGAAATGCAGATCTTAGACGCATGGTGTAGGTTTAGAGTATATAATTTAAGTTCAGTTTAAATACCATATTATTAGTTTTCCATTTATCCGTGATAAAGCTTCATCTGCGACCCTGGCTGAAACAAGTAGGTGGGTCTTATTTTAAATCAAATTGAACAGAGAGCCCTAACCTTTACCATACCAATGCACCTCATCCATGCTTCCAGTTTTTGGTGTAATTCCTTGTGGATCATTTAATACTCAGTGACTTTTGACAATTATATTTCAATACATAAGCTAAAACATTTGAACAAATGGACCTTAGAACTAATGGACCTTCAGACAAATGCCAGGGAACATGGAGTTGAAAAAAATATATAGTGAAATGCTAATTGGAAGACATTCATATAATACAATAGCAGTGTTCTAGGATGCCACTGTCATGTCACCCAGGGCAAGTGCAATTTCAGTGTTGGAAAGTTTTTTTATGCTCTGCTTTGCCTTAGGCAAGTAGAAAGCTTGAATTTTTAATGGATTTGTTAAGTTAGGAAAGTAAATCTTCAACTACGGGTAAGTTAATCTTCAGTTTATAATTTTGAAAAATTTTAGAACCCTGAATAGCATAACACACTTCCCAAACTTTTGTGCACTGAACTCCAAGAGAACAATAATGTCTTCAAATATTAAACTGAAATATAAAATTAATCTGCTTTATATGATTCTTACAGTTTCCAGTGAAGCAGATGATTCTCATCCATACTATACACCAAAGAAGAACAATAGTATCAGTAATGATGACAGGACTTCATCACAGATACAAGCAGCTTTAGATAACTTTGATAGTAGTAAGTTTGTTTTATGACATAATTGAACATATAGCATCATAGCCCTTTACTTTGATGATACACATTTTCAGGTTTACATTTCATAGCAGTATAAATAATGCACAAAACCTATAACATTTATTTCATGTAGAGTTAAGTTTGACCTGACAATGCTGACATTATTGTAGGTCATCCTTTATGTAATAAATGTTTCCTTAATTGTCATTTGCATGCTTGCCATGAGTTGCAGGAAGTGATGGGTTTGATTTCTGGCCAAGTCACACGAAAGACTTAAAAATTGGTAGTCACTGTTTCTTTGCCAAGCATGCAGTATTAAGTGAACAGAGAGATGACTGGTTGACTCAGAGTCAGAATAATTTGTCTGATGTGGGGTGGCTTTCCAGCCTGAGGGTTGTTGCTTCTGTCAGCTAACATAATAAAGATCCACCTGAGTGTTTCTTTGGTTGGTCGGTTGTTCCAGTCCTGGAATGCATGAAATGTAGACCATATGACTTTAAATCTTACCAATCAATCAATTATTAATTGTCATTTGTGTTAAAAAAACTTATTGCTCAAAGGAGGTAGGGAAAAATGTTTAGGTGTTGAACTCAAATATGAATGTTTCTGTATGGAGATCATGTTAGTGAAAGTTTGATAGAAATTATTTTTAAAAAGTTTCATCTTATAAATATTTAAAATACATACATAAAATTGACAAATATAATAATTGTGCAATATGGAATATGTTCCTTAGAGTAAAATGTATATGGAAAAAATGTACAACTGTTATTGTAGAAAGCTTTAAGCCTCCTGGAAAAGGGCAAAATAAAAAGTCTGCTGCACCAAAGGTAGAAGATGCTAATATAAACCTCAACAGATGTGATACATTCAAAGACAAAATGGAGATGGGTAGCAAACATTTAGATGGTGGATTAATGTCTAAACCTGTAAGTTTTCACCTGGAAATTAACTTTGCAATGGTTTTTATAAAAATGAAGGACACAAACCAATTTGTAGTCAGTCATCCCAAATTTATGATTTCAAAATGATTAAATTAGGATACTTCAAACAATATTGTTCAAAATTTGTGCACTTGTGAGGTACTGTAAAGTACAAAGCAAATATAATTTTCAGCGAAATGTAATTTTTAGTTCTCCAGTTGTGATTTTGATTTTTTTATGAATAGTTCATTACCCTACTATATAGTGGGATATCATTTTTACCATTGTCTATCTGTCAGGTACATTAGTTTTGCTTTCAGTTTTCTCTGCAACGTCTTGTCACAGTCACTTGATATTATGACACACATTTCATGTAGTTGTGCCGTATAGTTTAAAATAATTTCCAGCTTTACTGATAGTTTGACAACTTTTCCTTTATGTTTTGACTCTATCTTGGAGTTGGGGTGAGGGTGATATTACTAGTGGGCACTGGCTCACAGATTTCTTGTTAAATTTGTATCTTATATCTTTGATATATGAAATATGTTTGCCAAGTGATAATTTATAAAATGACAAACAATGAAAATTTATTGTCCTTTTTTGATTGACATACATGTATTTCAAAGCAATATATAACTAGGAAAATAAACAGGTATATATATTAAATAGATTCAAAAGGCATATGCATGTACTTTAGTTCAAGTAATAATCTGCAAACTTGCTAACAACAAAACAATATAACAAGGAGATGCACTATAAATAAAATATTATGGTCAGTATAGATTTTCTTTTTTTTTCTTGTTCTTCTATCTGTTTAATTTAGGTAAAGAAGCAGATGAGCAAAGAAGTAGAAAGTGAGGACAAAACAATAATGCATGAAATGGGGATAAATGGTCCAGGTAAAAGTATTGACAATATGGCTGCAAATATGTCAATGGCAAAGAAAGTACCAAGCAAAGTCATGTCGTCTGCTGTTCGTAAGTCCAAGGAAAGTGACCAGGAGTGTTCTCTAGCTTTAAATGGTATTCACATGTTTTCATACAAAGAAATTGCTCAGTCTACCAATGGATTCAGTGATGATCATTTGATAGGACAAGGGGCTTATGGGAAGGTTTTCCATGCTGTGCTGAAGAATACAAAATGTGCTGTGAAAAAACTCTTGTCTGTAAGTATTACATTTACTATACCGCAGGCTATGAAAAGTATAATGTTTTCAACTGGTTTCTGTTCAGCCTGTCAGTGAGTCATGTCTGTTCAGCCTGTCAGTGAGTCATGTCTGTTCAGCCTGTCAGTGAGTCATGTCTGTTCAGCCTGTCAGTGAGTCATGACTATGAAATTGATTTGGATACTGCCTTCATTTATATTGAATATCCTTTCAAACTTGGATGAAGTGTTTATTGTATTTTATTTCTGTCAATGTCTTTACCAGAATTATGGAAGGATTTGTTTAAGGACTGATGTATACATTGTATTATAGTTCATTGAACAGGGTAAATGACAAACTCTTCATTTTCTGAAAATATTGTTTAATTCAAAGCATAGAATAATCAGGTCATTTCTTTATACATGAATGTATGGAAGAGATTTTAATATATATTTTAATAAATATTTTGATATATGTTTTTTTCAGAGAGAAGAAGTGTCTGAAAATGTTGAAGAACAGGTTAAAAGAGAGCTAGCAAACCTTAGCAAGTAGGTTTTTAATGAAATTTTTAATGTATATGATAAAATGATTATATTTAATTATGTAACTTACATTAGAACTCATCTTATTACATTGCAAATATGTTACCCGGTACATTGTTTAAAACAACTTACCAATAAGCTAAAATGTTTGTTGAAAAAATACTTGGCAACACAAATGCCATTTGCACCATATTAATGCTCTATTTTCTGAGAATATAGTTGTCAAATACATTTCTTTGTGGTTTTTGTCTAGGTATAGACATAATAACATTGTATTGTTGTATGGGTATATGATTGATCAACCTGATGTCTGCATGGCTGACGTGTGCCTTGTTTATCAACTGATGCCAAATGGTTCACTTGAAGACAGACTAGCTCGCAAGGTAGAGATGACTTTGAATGGCTAGAATACAGATATATTTTTACAGCATTTTTGATGGATTTAAGTGATAGTTGTGTGCACATTATACATTTGTATTTGTTCATGCACAAGATGTGCACATTTGATGAAAAGAGGATATATTAATTTTTAAACATCAAAAAAAAAAATCTTTAAAAAATGCCATCATAATGTAAAATTGATTTGATTTGAATGAAATATGATAATTCAGGAAATATTGTAATATAAATACTTGTTCATTTATGAATTATTTTTGTGAATAATATAATGAATTATATGAATTGATTTGATTCAAATGAAATATGGTAATTCAGGAAATATTGTAATATTAATACTTGTTCATTTATGAATAATTTTTTTTAAATTTTAGAATAACACTCTTACCCTTTCATGGAAACAAAGACTTGGGATAATGAGAGGTGCTGCATGTGGATTACAGTTCTTACATACATTAACAGATACACCATTAATTCATGGAGACATTAAAAGGTCCACTTGAATTTTTATAAAAAT
Source organism: Perna viridis (assembly GCA_037379345.1). Classification (NCBI taxonomy): domain Eukaryota; kingdom Metazoa; phylum Mollusca; class Bivalvia; order Mytilida; family Mytilidae; genus Perna; species Perna viridis. The sequence goes on from CM074511.1 coordinate 12,043,353, forward strand.
GTTAAACATCAAATAGTATTGAGCAGTTTGCCTTTATTGCTGTTTTTTTTTATTCTTTTGCCTCTTTGTATACTGTATGAAATCAGAATGGGATCCTATTTTTTGATTTGACAAGAAACAACTTAGTTTTTCTAATTAATGAATTTGCCAACCTTTAAAGATCTGAGATTGTAATATTTTGGTAAAAAAGAAAGGATCAAAAATCATTTTATAATCATCCTTTTCCTTTAATCTTTTTAAATGATTTCTTGAAGAAAAATGTTTCAAATATTTTTTTCTTTTGTTTGAAAACAGTGGAAACATCTTGTTAGACAGAAATTTTGAAGCCAAGATTTCGGATTTGGGAATGGCACAGCATGCCACATCAAGAAATGAATCGGGGATGTTAACACATATTACCAAGAAACAAGCTGATACCAAACAATATCAGACCAGGGCATATCTTCCACCAGAGGCGCAGCGAGGATCCAACATGTCAGTTAAAGGAGATACATATTCCTTTGGAGTAGTAAGTTTAAAATTATTTTTAAAGTTCAAGTTCGGTGTTATACCCCCACTCAACGAGTGAATATTATATTGGAATCACCTATGTCCATCCGAATGTTTCCATTGTAATTTTCTCTCCTCTAAATGGATGGATTGTTTTTAAATTAGGCATATAGCTTTATATAGATGTGGCATACATTGTTTGCTGTCTGACATCAACCTCCTATTTCACTGGACTGCCATTTTTTCACTTTATGGAAGAATAATCAAGGGAAACAAGATTCAAGCTGTAATCAAAAGTATAAGTCCAAGGATAAAGACTAGACATGGATAATTGACACACACATCAAAGAACATGAAATAACCAAAATAACACATACAAAAAAACAAAAAAACAAAAGTAAATGAGCAACTCGAACTCCACTAAAAATTTGGGATCAGGTGCACCAGTAAGATAAGTTTCCACTGCTTTTTCAGAAACAGCTACCAAGTTGTTCATGAAATGTAACTACCTGGGTAGATGTAATTGAAAATTCCTGCCTGCATCAATCAGATTTCAAATAATGCTTACTGTACTTGAATTATAAGGGGCCAAAGTGACCAAAAAATCTACTTTTTGTAATTTTTGATTCCATTTTGAATTTTTTTATTCCTCATGTTATGTATTGGTGCCATTGTATAATGTGTAATTATATTGAAAAAAAAACAGTGAGGTTTTTGTTATAAATGCTGATTCTAAGTTCTTTTTCTATAACTAACTGCTGCAAATAGAAATTATAATAAAATATATAAGATATTGGACCTTTTTTCAAATTAAGTTAACTCTCCATATGATGGCTAAATTGTATTAAATGTGAAATAATTTATTTCAGGTGATGTATGAAGTTTGCACCGGTGAGAAAGCTTTTGATGATAGAAGAGAAGGAACTGATGCTAAATTTTTGGTAAGCTTTTTCTTAAATGTGTATGCAAGTATTGTATAGTTTTCAATAGAATGTCAATAGTATCTTTAAGAGATATGTTTATTAATGGCTTTTTTTTTTAAGTACCTGATGTTCATAATTTTAATTTTGTTGAGACCTTCTTGAATGGTTTTCAGTATCAGAATAAAATATCATTCACTTCATTTTGTTTCCCTATTTTAAGTGTAATGTCTGTTTAAAAAAGAATATGTATACTTTTTAACGAACTAGGCCTAAGACCTATGTGATATTTTTTTCATATATAGGTGGAGTATGTACAGGATACAGTTGGGAACAATGAAGAGAAATTCTATAGTGTCTGTGATCCATGTGATAAAAACATTCCACAAGATTTGTATAACTCTGTATTTAAGCTTGCACAGGCCTGTACATCAAAGAAAAAAAAGGATCGGCCTGAAATGAAACAGGTACCATTGTACAATGTATAGTTATGTGTGAATATTGACAAAACAGTGAGGTTTTTGTGATACATGTTAATTCTAAGTAGATAATATATTTTCTATAACTAATTTATAACTGCTGTTATTAGAAATTATTTTGTTGCATCTTGATAAAATGAAATGCTGTAATATATTGGACCTTTCAAGTTAAGCATAAAGTATATAAATGTGAAAGTTTAGGGCCTTGCCTTGTACTATCCACCTTTATTTGATAACTAATCATTCAATGGAGGGCCTTATGAAATCTTAATTCTAAACATTTTTGATATTTTTAAAGTTCTATTTAGTGTATCTAGTTACTTGATACATGTCAAGAAAACTTAACTCATGTGACACATCACCTTGTTGTTTTTATACATCCCTGAAATAATGCTTTTTAACATGCCAGTCTTTTTACATACAGTCGAACCTTGTTAAGTCAAAGTTGAAGGGACCTGGCAAAAATGTTCGAATCATCTGAAGTTTGAGTCATTTCAGGTCGAGTATTACCCGGAAATAGTTTGGTCGATGATTATTTCAGAATTTACATAATTTTTTTTGCTTGTACATGTACGTTTACTTCACTTGACAGGGTACTTAGTGATGTCATGTGTTTATATATCTGAAGATATTTTTGTGTGTGTTGTATATCATGTTTTAATCCAAGACAACACTGAGTGTTTTATGGGAATTTCTTTTAATTTTTTCCATATCGAAAAGGCATAAGTACACAAAATGCTGCTTTGAATGACTCACAGACAGGAGTATCCTCAGACCATCTGATCTACATTACTACGATAAAATTTCAGATTCACTAGCGAAAAGAATTTTAATTAAATCTTCAGATACCATTGCAGTTCTTCCGGTTTTTTTTTTTCATTATCAAAATATCCAATATCACTGTTAGTGTAAATTCTGATGTGTGATTAATAGAAATCATTTCTTTTCACTACACTCGCTATTTTGGATTAATTAAATACACAGTTCAAGCCATAAAAAGTGTCAACAAATAATTTCAACAGCCACACTTATTGTTGTAAAAACACAACTATATCATGGTTTGTAATAAAGCAATCAGTTTTCCGACTAATTAGTTGACTCAGAGACATCAGGGTTAATCAACCTTCAAGTCCTATCGAGGGGACTGATGAAAAACTTCAACCTATCCAAGATTTTTATTCATCTTAGGTAAAATTGTATTGGTGTAAGGGGGGTTTTGTTGGGACTTTGAAATAAGTTCCAATTCTTCCAACTTTGATACATCAAGGTCCGACTGTACGTAGAAAACCAATGTCTGTCTGACTATCCACCTGAACATCTTACAATAACCTACAATTGGGAAGGGATAATTGAGCACTTTTTTTATTGAATGTTTATCTTGATAGAAAGATCCTCCCTTCTGGTTTTTTTTTTCAATGCTTCAGATTTCTTACATTGGTAATACAAAAAAAGGGAAACTTGTGTAGCATGCATTTCAAAGCAACTGTTTATTCATAGTTATTCTACTATAGACAAACTGATGAATATAAACATAAGTACATAAGTACTAACACTTGATGTATTTGTTGTAGGTATTTACAGATTTAGAAATATTTGAAGGTGACTTTGAGAACAGACCAGACTGCAAAACTGAAGGTAATATCAAATCATCCATTTCTTTTCAGACAACTTTTTTTCATATTGACTTAAATCTATTTAAAGTAAGAGCTCTTTAAGAAAGAACTGTCTCCTTGGACAGGAAGCCAATGAGACCATAGATTCAAATTGAAATACACCCCAACTATTTAATGCAATATTACCCCCACCTAAACAATTTTATATCGAAGGCATTTGGTTATAGAAAACACTTTTTGGGAAAAGCCCTCAGTAGAAAATCATTTACCTAACTTTGAAAGAATGAAAATATTTTGGATACTAAGTACCATATTACAGTTTTGATATTAGTTGACAAGTTTTGAAAACAAAAAAGGTAACAATTTATTTACTTTTCAATTTTTTTTTTATTTTAGTATGTATTCTATCTTTGAATTCAACATCTCAAATTTTATGAAAACCTTTTTGAAATTATAATACTACACTGTTAGGAGGAGGTTAATTCACCTTGAACATTTGTCCACAACCTGTTTTGGTCACATTTTTTTTCAGCTTCTACTGGTCAGAATGAGTTCATGTTTAAAATTTAGCTTTGGCATGATGATTAGAACTTTGGCTCTTGTTTTAAGTTTTGTTTTAAGGTACAGTGTACATGGTTAGACTTAAAATAACTGTGTGTAATGGTACAATATCTTGAAGTTTAACCTGAATCTTTTTAAAACTCAGTTATCATGATATATTTTCAGTGTGTGAATCAACATTTGAAATCAATCAGACGATGAATTTCTCCCAACAGAGTGGAACTCCTGGATATGTATATATTGATCCAACCAGTCTAGACCCACATCTTGCCTCCATGCTGTCACAAATCCCGCCAGGGGCCCCAATTCCAGAATCTCTCCTTTTGCAAATGGGTTATGACCAAATTTTACATGGAGACCAGGTTAACAATTATGTTGATGAGCATGTAAAACAGAAATTGACAGAAATGAAAAAGTTTGATGAAGAATTTAATGGAACAAAAGCCATGGATTTCAATGAGGAGGGTGCTGAAAATAATGAAGATCAAAATCTTGATCAAATTGAGGGTCATGAGGTCACAAATTCTGAACATGTTATTGAAAATAGTGAATATACTGCTGATGAAGTAAATGTGTGTATTAATGTTGAAAACCAATCAGAATCTCAAGAACAGGGTATAGAGCAAGAAGAAATTCAGAATCAAATTGACCTTGAACAACAAAGGTTGGAGAGGGAGCAGAAAAGGAAAGAAAATCTAAAACCAGATGAGGAAGACCCTGAAAAAGTTAAAGAGGTGATTAAAACAAGAAATAACTTTTTTGCCCAGTTTGAACAGTTGAGGTTAGAGGCTGAAATAGAGGAAGATGCATTTTATGAAAATGAGGAAGACGGTGAAATTGAAGATTATACACCTGTGAATGTTGAAGGTCAGAATTACCAAAATACAAATGTGGAACACAGTCAGAATTACCTTTACACAAATGTAGATAATCTGTATGATGAGAGATGTGATTCCAATCAACTTTTTGATGAAGTTGAAGACAATGTTGATATGCCTTGTGAAAATACAGAGGAGGAAGACTATGAAGAAAATTTGGATGTGCATAGACAAAAGTTTGACACTTATCAAATTATTGCAAGGGAAATGAGTGACGAAAATGGAGAGGTTGTTGGAGAAATAGTTGATACTGATCAAAGACTATATGAAGGAGATTTTTCAGAAAATGAGAACTCTTTCAGTAATAACTTTGAAACCGTGTCTGTTGAAACTGAACAAGTTGATAACATTACAAACTTCAAAAATAACAATGTCAATGTGTCACCAAATCAGTTTGTGCAAAGTAATTTCCCCTGGCAGCTACAAAGAAGATCTGAAGCCACAGAGAGTGAATGCTATGTGTGAGCACACTCTAGAATGAAATCAAGTTTTTCTGCCATATGGTTGTCACTGCTTTAAAACATGTACTGAAAGAAAACAATATCTACAAGGTTATAATATGTATTTTAAAGGGTATTTTGACCTTATAATAGGGGTCTCTTTAAAGTAACTTAAACAGGTCTTTTTTGTTGTTAAGACTTTATCCAAATATCTATTACAATATGAAGTTCCATGGATGCTTTACAGCTATCAATGGGTATGAAGTCTTGTATCAGGGACAAAAATTAGCAGTTGCCCAGGAGCCCATAGCTACTAGATTTTGAGGTGGGCTACCAAACTTTTGGGTAAAATTTAGTTGAACATATAGAAAATATTTAATAAAAATACGGTCTGGACTACCAGCTTGTATTTCCTAATGTTTACCCTTGCTTGTTTATTATAAAGTTCAGTGTAGCATTAAAATAATTTTCAAATGTGATAATTCCTGTTTATTTTATTTTTTTTTTCATTTTGTTTTTCAATAACATTCTATTATTGTATTAATGTATATTTTTATTCATGAAAATTTTAAATGCTCAAAGTTAGGCATTTTTATGTTATTTAAGCATATAACTTGTGTGCATTAGAAGGGGTTCAAGTGTGGTCTTGACCTAAAGTATCCATGATTTTTTTTAGTTCAGAAAGTTGAAAGTCTTTCTGAAGTTACATGTGAAGAGAAAGTTTTACTTAAATTGTTTTGAGAGATTTGATTTGGTGATCCTTAAATTTTAATTTGCATGTGGTCAAATTATTATAATTTTTTGTTCAAGGTTGATTACATTATATTGTTGAACTTTATAGTCAATGATATTAATGATATGTTGTCAAACTCAATTGTAAGGGACAAAGTACAAATTACCGTGCTGTGTAGCTGATGAAGATTTACCTTACTTTATTATATGGAATGTTCCCAGATCAGTCAACCAGCAACTCACCTCCCTTGATTGGGTTAATTTATAAAAACAGACCTTAACTTTATATATTTGAACCCCTTAAATATTATTATGGTAAAATGATATTAGGTAAACAAAATATTTTGTTGAAAATTCTATATGATACGTATGTGGTTAGTTCCTGTGATTTTATAGATTTACCTGCTAGTCAAAAATGTGTGTAAAAAATGCTACACATTTGTTTTAGTTTGTGTTTCCATATTTATTAGTTCCATCAATACTTCAAAGATTTTAAAGTGTCTTTGGTAGTTATATATACTTGCATTTTAGATTTATTTAATCAATGATTGAGAAATGTTTACAATTTCTTTTATGTTGATTTCATTTCAATTATGGTTTCCAGAAGTGAGATGTTATGATATGGCGTTCAAAGATTTTTATTCTTTATGACGAAAACTTTTTCTTTTACATCTAACAACTATTTAATGAGATATTTATAACTTAATTACAGATTTTATTGGTGACTCGTACATGTACTTTTGTATTTAAAGTTGGAAAGCTTTGTAGCAGGAAGTTTTTACCAGATGCTTTTTCATGAAAATAAATCGGTCAAAAATATTATTTTTTTATTAAAGATGAAGTTGATTTGATTATAGGAGAATTAATGAAAATAATAAATTTATTAGCTACAGTTTCTGTTAGAAATAACTTCAATACTACCTATGCTACAAACAGTTGGTTATGTTGTTGCAGGTATACTGAAGACATATATTCACAGACATGGCCTGGTGTTTTCCTGACCTCATGCTTTATATTTTTTTCTTACACCAAAATATTTTTAATTATTGTTTACAATAATTTAGAGGTATGAAAAGAGCTTTTCAATAGTCAATGTACAGTACACCAAGTTTTTTTTTTCAGATACATATTTTTGCATTTCAGAATTCCATTTCACTGCTTTTTAATTACATGGTTTACATTGTGTAATATGTGTTCCATAATTGGATGCTCTTTTCTGGTAGTGTTAGTATTGAATGAAGTAATTTGTTGAAGTTGTTATTGTGAGAATTTAAAAAAAAATCATCCTTGAATGAAAGGTAGTGGTCCTTACTCTCTCCGTCATGTTATACTGTAAAATGAATTATTCTGTTTAAGATGTGTACCATAATACACCACATTTAAACTAGTTTACTCTTTACCATATAAAAAATACCCCTGTAATTATACCCCATCTCTAAAGTGGTGGTATATAGTGACATGGTGTCTATCCACATATTTTTCATTACATTCTTTTCACAGCCATTTTGATATTTTTAAAGAAATTTGTTCTAGGTATGTATGCCATATCCTTGGGTTTGATTTCAATGCCAATGATGTATATTTTTGTGAGCTTTGCTTAGTTTAGCCAGTTTCTATTTGAGTTCAAACATGTTCAGTTAGAAATCTCTCGGGTAAGAATATTCCTACTTGGCAGTCATCATATGAATATGTTAATTATGTTTCTTTGTCACAGCTGAATATTTGAAAGCATAATTGTGATGTTATACACTTTCTATGATTCATCTAAAGACATTTGATTATGGTGAATGATTGTTATATGTGATGTTCATGTGATAAATATAGGCTGTGCTATCATATTTTGTAATGTTAAATATCATTCCATTGTTAGATATAATAAAATATTTTGAATTAATGATGTTCTGGTTGCTGTAGGCTTGATTTTTGCTTTCTCATTAACTGAAAACTAGTTTGAATATAAAGTTCAGACATTACCTTTAGTAGAAGGTGATTTATGGTGTGAAATCCTTGAAGAATCTTTTAAGAAATTCAAGCTTTCTACTTGCCAAAGGAAAAGTGGGGCATAATTATCAACTTTCCCACACCAAAATTACGCTTGACCTGGGTTACAGGAAAGTGGAATCCTAGAACCCTGCCATATATATTCATCAACTAACTGAAACCAGATCAAGAATGATAACTCTTGCAAAGTGCCACTTTCATACACAATATATATCATTTTTATCTAAAACAAATACAAAAAAAGGGACATAGATGGGTTTTTGACATGCACGAATTTACCTCTGCCTTGATTTTTACAGTTAGAACTGTTACGTTTTCCGTAAATTGCAAAATTTTACTATTTTAATAATTATCTTTTAGTTTAGATTAATATATTTTTTTACCAGTGTCGCCAAAGGAGGAGGCAGGTCTAGGAGTCAGGTCACTCCATCCGTCTTTAATGCTTCAGCTTTTCATCGCAACTCCTCTGAAACTACTCAACAGAAATTCCTGAAACTTGGTAGAACATCATATGTAGTTGTTCATATTAACAGGAATTTTTTATTCTCTGATTTTTATGGGAGTTCTGAACTTAGAAAGAAGTTGGTTCGGTAAGGGCAAAATTTGGCCTCAAAAACAGGGTCTACATGAAAATTTTATGTTGTTTCTGCAGCTCTATTATGCGTTCTATAGTTGATTTGATTGATTTATGGTAATAATTTTAACATATATGGTCATATATGACCTTCAAACTTGGCTGAGATGAGGAAAAAATGCTGGAAAACATCAAATTTTGTGCAGTTTTCACTCTTTTAACAATGGCCATGTGTTGACTCGTTCTTCATATATTTTGTGTATAATCGTCAGTTACAACTTGTTAAAAAATATCTAAAAGCAACATATGTGTGGCCATCTGTTTCACACAAAAATCATCTTAAAAATTGCAGAGATGTTAAAGGTTTTTGTAAAAGTTACATAAATGCATATTGTTAGTTCTGGAACAACGTGGTGAATTTCAGCAAATACATCTTATATTCAATACTATACGTAGTTAAGCATATTATCAGGAAATTTTGATTTTTAATTTATGAAGGAGTTATGCTCCTTTAAACTTGGATATTTACTAAAAATCATCATGTATCAACTTGTCATTGCAACTCCTCTAAATCTACCCAACAGAATCAATAAAACTTGATATGTTGTGCATATTATCAGGAAATTTTGATTCTCTAATTTTTATGGGAATTACGTTCTGTATATCTGTCCAAACACTTTTTTTGTTGCATTTTCCTCAGCAACAATAATTCACAGCTGCAGTGCATGCTGGTCCAGATATTGATTGGTCTATCTTGTTTATGTCTAAATTTATTTGTGGTTGTATAATGGTATGGAAATGTCATCCCTGTAACCCAATATCATTTCTAGACACTTAGGTGAGTAAAATCTATAAATCTCTATATTTGATACAAAGTTTTCAAGATTATCGAGATTGATTTTGGGGAAATTTCCCAATCCATTATAAAATGCTTCACAGGGTGCAGCTTGATATGACCACACTGATTTGACCCTAAAGAGTTGGGCAAATATATACATTAGGAAAATGACAGCCATTTTTAACAAATTTTCATCATCATCATTCAACTTAGAATATCATGTTGCATAGAGAAACCAAAAAATCATCCCAGCAACTGGTCAAAATGGCCACCTAAATAAAAATTCAATATTGCTATTCAACTCAGAATATCATGTTTATCTTAAGAGTAGCTTTCATCTTCATCATTCTTCTATAGATGAGAATAAAACTGCAAAAAAAATAACTTCTATGTTCTATTTTTAGTAACAACAGCCATGCTTTTCAACTGATGAAAAATTTAAAACAATGAGTTTGTGCAGGATATCCTATGGAATAATTATACATTTGTCACACGGATTTAGAGAAGGTATTAATGTTATACACATTAAAAAAAAATGACAAAAAAATCTGTTTCAAGGGCCACAACTCCTACATCAGGTGACTAATCATTTTAAAAATTTCAGCATAGGTCAGTCTTCAAATGATGAACAGTATTATCCACCGCCAGAATTTTGTTAAATTCAATAGTTTCTGAGTTATTTGCAAAAAACTGTATTTTGAACCCTATGTTCTATTTTTAGAAACAGCAGCCATGTCTTTTGATAGTTCAAAAATTTAAAACGATAAGTTTGTGCAGGTTACCCTAAAAAACAACCACGCCAAGTTTCTTTCCAATTAGTTAACTAGTTTCACAGGAAAAGATGTTTGATAAAGCTAAGGCAACAGACAACGACAGACGAAAAGTGATAACAATAGTTCACATGCTTTTAATAGGCCAGGTGAGCTAAAAAAAAAAATAAAACACTTTTTTCATATCTTTATTTTTTACAATTATACTATAAATAATTTAACAGCACTTTAACAATACAGATCTGTTTTCAACTGAAAGCAACTCCACTGTAGTTTTAAGCAGTATTAATTTTCAATCTCAGTGATCAATAAGAAAGTATGAATCTATTAGGCATATTTATCATTAGAAGTTTAACCTTTTGAAATTAAAGTGACAGATTAGAGGGCATCTCACAATGATAAAAATACAAAAGACTATTAAAAATGTTTATAGCACTAGTTTTTCTAAATCAGGAAGTAAAATAAACACTTAATTCAAGAGAATTTTATACCATCATACAGTCCGACAAATCAACTAAACTGCAACAAAGTTACACAAATAATATCAAGCTTTTATTAATTGTCCAAATTATAACCCCGTCTCCAATCCAAAATAAAATAAGACTCCACTGAATGTAAACCTGATCTGTTGAGTCAATTATTTGTCTGCAATTGTGTGATTTATTTGGATGACGGTACAAAATGGTGGTTTGAGAGATAAAAATGTTTAATCCATCTTTAAAAGTTGATTGGTTTTCCACAGTAAGCCATCAGATTTGCTTCTCTAAGGGCTTCTGATACAGTCTGTAAAACAAAACAAAAAACAAGTCTACACTCAAATGAGATAAAAATGTAAAAAAAAATATAAACAAGTTCTGCTCTGAGTATTTAATAACAATTAATGGAGTTTTGCATAATTTTGATACAGAACATTATTTGTTTATTACTAATGATAATTTCCTACACTTTGTTTACATGACACTGACACATCCAAAGTATGAAATGCAACTGATCCAAATTTCTGGTAAGGTTACCCAATATTATCAGAAATTCAACACATTAAGCAAGAGTACTGATGATGCTGATGATGCTGATGCTTGTTGTACTGACATATCAGACAAGAGGTATAAATTAGCTCTTCCTAGTTAATGTAATAAATCAGAGATATATATATCTCTCTCAAATAGATTTGTCACATTCTGAGATGTTTGTATAATATTGATTTGTTGTGACATGCGTATCATTAATTTGATCCTCTATCCTACATAATAACATCTAAATGAGCTATATCAGTAATCATTAACTTTTGTATACATGTTACTAATCACAAATGGGTTTTGTTATGCTGAAAAAAAAATCATTTTCTCACTTTCGTTAAAGACTGAGGCTTTGACCAATATCAGTTACGTCACATCACACATTAATGGTTTATCAAATCTATTTTTTTTTAACAGATAAACAATTTATAGATGTGTTTCGGGAGTAAATATTTCTCAGTATCTTACAGGATGTGCATGGCATACTCTGGCAATATCTTCACAAGAGGCACCATATTCCATGGCTAATACAGCTTCATTGATTAATTCTCCTGCAACCTACAAATAATAAAAAAAAAATTTACACATATAAGAAACATTTCCAATCAAAACTGTACACTTTTCACAGAAGTATAAAGCTAACAATAATAATTATCTTGTATATGGCCGATACCTATAATAAACTTTAACTCGCATCAGACAAAAAAGTAGTACTGAAAAGACATTAAATTCCAACTGATACCTGGGTGTCATGCAAGAATATCAGTTACCAAATATACTCGAGTATAAGTCGATCCATAAGTTGGATCCCCTTTTCAGTCCAAGATTTCTCAAACCTAGCCTTGTCCTGCCTATAAGTTGGACTGATTTCTGCAACTGCATTGCTAACATTCCATAATTACAATGAGTAAACCTGTTTAATTTGATAACTTCAATAAATGTTTTAATAAATGATTGCAAGCCAGATCTCAGTTGTGTTATAGTAGTATGTAATTAAATTCTTGAAAAGCCACATGCATTGTTTTAATACAACCATTTTTTTCATTCATTCTAATTTCGGTACAACCAATCATCCAAATTAAAATCATAAATATAAGTAACAACAAAGAATAAAACAGAAAGTTTATGATACTCTAACAGCTCATTTTTTAAGATATTTCAGTAAGTTAAGAGGTTTTATTTTAAGGAAAAAGAAATGTTATTACCAACTAAAATATTGATTGCTTTTGTCACAAATTATGGTATTTATTGGGTCATGTTTCACTTTTGCGTTTTTGGCTATATGAGTGCACACAAATAAAATCATGAAAGGCCAGTATTGTGGCATTTACAATTTAACATTGAGGTAAATGGCACCAGTCTGGCTGTTCAATGTTGGTGTCACACTCACTCATTTCAATTATCAAGCTTTTAACATTTTCAAGCTGAATATTTCAGTTCATAAGCTAGATCTCATCTATAAGTCGAAACCCTTCCTAGCAGATAAAAATTTAGTCCCAAAAATCCAACTTGTAGGTGAATGTATACGTCATGTTAATTACTCAGAGTGAAGTGTATTAGAGATTTTAAAATCTTTGGAATGCTTGACAAAAAGATGAATATATAAAATCAAGTATAACTCAAAAGAATTATTTCAGAGCAAACCAAATGCCAGTTTCAAGGATTATTTTGGTGCTCTGGTGGACATTTAGGCATTACCTTGGGGTTTGGAGATTAACAGAAAAATTAATCACACATTGTCCCCAGATATTTCAAGTGGAGTGTCCTATGTGTATACCAGTCGATTTGAGTGGTCCCTTATATTCAAATGTATGATATGGTCCAAGCTACAGCCCAAAATGTATGGAACCCTAAGTCATCAATAATTAAAGGGCTCTGGCCATATCTTTAAATTAGTTCAAAACCTGCAATTGTCCAAGTTGTTGTGCTAAGCAAACTCAAACCACTCATACTCAAAGCTGATATCATACATCTACCAATATCACTAACAAGGTATTCCCAAGCTATCTAAAGCCACAAACCAAATTAAAAATTAATCTATCAATTGGGAGCAAAGATTTTTGTGACAAAAATTTTTTCTATCATTTAATATAGTGAAATAGGGAAAAGTCCAACAAAACAGGTAGTTGATATAGGACAGCATCCGAAATTTGCTAACAACACATGCTTCATCTATATGAAAGAGTAATCAAGGGAACCAAGGTTATAGCGGTAATCAAAAGAATGTAATCCAGGGACAAAGACCAGACATGGAAAACAGACATACACAACAAAGAACATAAAGTAACTAAAATCATACATACAAAGTAACAAAAGTAAATGAGCAACTCAGACTTCACTAAAAACTGGGAGCATGGACCAGGTGCACCGGTAGGGTAAGCGTCCTCTGCTTTTCTAGAAACACCTGCCGAGTTGCTCATAAAAAGTCAAGTCCGGGGTAGACAAACGAGGAAAGGAAAACTATGACCCGTTGAATAAATCAGTTTTCATGATGCTGATGGATACATCATAATGATCCACGAGTTCATGATGACGACCATAAAACTTCTGTAGTGATGACTTCAATCTTGTAGCAACATAACCCTGTTCCAGAAGCCTATTTGTTAGAGTTTTAGCGCGATACAAAAAGTCTGCGTAGTTTCGGCAAGCTCTGGCATAACGTATGAGTTGTGATATGAACACTTCATACGCAGGAGCCGAAAGGATGTTGCCAAAGATGAAAGGAAAGTTGACAATTTTGAATGAAAAGTCATCATGTTTGTCGTAAAGTTTGGTCAATAGTTTTCCTTTACCATCGATTTCTAAGTGTAGGTCAAGATATGAGGCTGACTTCACAGTGTCTGTAGTATCCTTTATCTCAAGTTCTTTTGGGTAGATGCGATGTATCAAATCCCTGAATTAGGATTGCTTAAAGATAATACGTCATCTATTAGCGGAAACTGAGATTGAAGGATCTAGCCAAATACATCATATTTGAAATCAATCCATCCATTGGGATCTGTGATAATAATGACAAAATTCTGATGGACAGATAAGGTGATTCCAATATTACATTTCCATGTTGAGTGGGGCTATAAAAATATATGTTTACAGTTTTTTTTTTCTATCAATGAATGGTATTTCAGTAACTATTATCTGCACGCTTTAAATAACAACATACAGATCCAATAAAATGACATCCTAGAAGTCTGTCAGTTGATTTCTCTGCTAAAACTTTAACAAATCCATCAGTATCATCATTTGTTTTAGCTCTACTGTTTGCTGCCAAGGGAAATTTTCCTACTACATACTCTACACCCTGTGAATGGATAAAATAAACACTACAATATGGTAAGATCCAAAGGTACACACATATTATACACTTTGTAAATATTATTTTTCAACAAATCTAATTTCTTTCAAATGATTTTAGCTCTTGAATTTCTGTCAAATTTTACTGCTCATAAATCTTCTGTATTTAACATAACAAGATTTAATTTCAATATTACAATGATGATAATCACCATGTCTCAAAGCAGACTTCCTTAATATCATAGAACGGATAATCATGACTGATCAAACTTAAGCTACATTGATATATTTTGTATGTTAAGAAAAATAGTCTTTCAAATTGTCTAGCAAATCTTTTGTTAAGGATTTCTCAACAAAGGAAGTATTTTTTTTTCAGTCTTGCAGATCCTTCAGGTCTGTCATTACAAAAGTCTAAATAACAGTCTACTTGTCATCAAGTTTCAGAAAGTCAGTCAATGGATATGTATTTTATAATCAGTAAACTTATTAATTCTACTGCACCTCTTCCTTGAGCATTTCCTCAGTTTTACCAACCCATGCAACCTCTGGATGTGTGTAGATAACTGATGGTACATTATTATAATCTATGTGTACAGCTCCTCCACAGATACCTTCCACACAAATAATGCCTGAAAAATTCAGAGAAGGCATTGTTAAATGAACAACTACTGGTATTTCTAATATGACTTGCTTGAAAGCTCTTTAGACAACAGCCATAGTAAAAAAAAGTGATAAAAACATAACCAACATTTTGTGTAACACATACACTGCTTCTATTCAAAAATATGAAGAAACAAGTTCTATTAGAATCGAAATAAATCACAGAAACTCTGTTTTTTTTTGTTGTTTTACTACGGGCTGGCCATTTATGTCATTATTTAACCACTCGCTATAGCTTACGGTAAAACAATGCAACATCAATGGCCAGCCCGTGGTAAAACAATGATAAAATGGTGTTTCCGTGGCTTATTTCTTAATTTTTATTTATTAATAAAAAATTAGTCAAGAGTCTTCAATGGCAAATTACTTTAAACCGATCAACAATAGATCCATATCCTTATCACTTTAACAAGGAAAATATACAGCACTTGTTTTTCATTTATTGGTGTCATCAAATGTGTTGGTATCAAGTTAGTCATTTGACTTGGTTTTAAGTTGAAGTTTACTTTCTTTTTAACATGAATACCATAGGTTATCACTATCACCAACCTTCATCTTCAGCTTTGTGTGCTAACATAGGTCCCTGAATACAGTCACCAATGGCATATACACTGAAAAAGACAAAAAATACAAGATACAAGAGGCATCAACTAGTAGTTAAATGAATGACAATCCAAAATGTACAGCAAAGAAAGGAATGATGTTTACTTTCTTTTGTAATTAATTTCAATACATCATTACCCAGAGGTACACTTCGTATTGCACAAAAAAGAAAAATTGAGTACTCTTACCTTGGAACTGTGGTTTGGAATCTGCCGTTTACAGGTACACGCCCTCGACTGTCAGCCTGGATACCAACTGATTCCAAACCGATCCCATTGGTGAATGGCCTTCTTCCTATACACACTAACAGTGTGTCACAATCAATCTAGAAAGAAATTTACAGTAAGCTTGAAGTCCTCAAATAATCCCATGAGTTTACAGTAGTAAATACAGTTGTATATTATTTTGCTTTGATCTTGATTACAGCAATTTGAAATGGATTAGTACCATTTTAAATGTTGTCATTTAAAGTACAAACTACTCACAACAAGTAAAATTTGGAGGTTAAGGTCATTATGATTGAAAATTTATTGTTCAAAATACCATGCAGGTGTTCAGTGATAATAAAGTAAGACACAACTGAACACTGTAGGGGTGAATTCTACCAAGAAAGCTCTTCAAATCACTCAGAAATCTTTTACAAATCAGTATTGGTCAATACTTTCACAAAATTTTGTCATCATTGTTCATTCTCTAAAAAAAACAATATATCCCGTCTTCTTAAATCTAAACACACAATGCTATCAGTTGAGGACAGGGGAGTACATTATTATACCTCTTCTTTCTTCTGATTTTTTACTCCTTCCACTGCTACCTTGATATTATTTCCATCAACAGTTGCACTTGTAACTTTAGTATCTAATTTAAATTTTAGTCCTTGTTTTTGTAAGATTCTCTGGAAGTTCTTAGAAACCTCCATATCAATACCCATACCACCAACATGACCTAAAAACTCAACACAGGTTACTTGTGCTCCAAGTCTGTGCCAGACTGACCCCTAAAAAATTAAACATAAATAATGCAAAACAGATTACATTCAATAGTAAATTAGATTTAAAATATCACACATCTGACATGTCTGAAAAGAGAATCTATCCATATTGAAGAGTCATTTTTTTAGCTTTAATTTTATGCTCATTTAGTAAGCAAACATTTGTTGTTTTTTTTAATACTGATTTTGATTTATCTATTACTGTACAATTTATTTTCTTACCAATTCAACACCAATTACTCCTGCTCCAATGACAACCATTTTTTCTGGTACTTTCTTTAGTGAAAGAGCTCCAGTAGATGAAACAACTCTTTCTTCATCAATCTACAGAAACATGACAGCAAAAAAAAATAACACTGAGCATGACAACAGATGACTTTAGTATAAGACTACTTTTTTACTTTTAAATTTAAATTAAATTACACATACAGGGCATTGATAACCTTTACTATGCCTACTAGATTATTTCAATATTAATTAATAATGATTTTTTCTGAGACAAATACAATTATTTTCAATCTTCTTTGGACCATCCCTATTTCTGTTACATACTGAATCCTCTGTAAGAATCAGGCAGTGGTTGAATCATGATGGAAAAAAACATACTTGTCTTTTAATGAAACTTTATTCAAAATGTTACCTGAAATGCAGAAATGGCATTCATTTCTTTTTTTAAGTGTCAGTAATTTGAGATATACATTACAATTTCATCATCAAAGGGACATAATTCACTATCCCCTATCACTCCATTGTACCTTTGAACTTGATTTTCTGCATCCTCTGACACTATTAAGAAGAATGAACTATTAATTTATCTTCAATAGACCATAAACTATGATTGATTGATTGATTATTAGGGTTTAACGCCCGAGCAGCAATATTTCAGCTATATTCAGGCGATGAACATGAAATGATGATGATGAAATGAAAAAAGGAATCGGACACTAAGATAATAGGGTTGACAAATTTTGATTGCCACTAGAAAAAGGGTGGAATGGGAAGGGTCAGGCTATGAGCCCACAAAATCAAATTTAAGTGCTTCACTCAGTATGATTCATTACTACATGATTTTTCTTGATTCTTACAAATTCAAGCACATTTATATCAATATCCCTACCTCAATACCTGGAAATGGTGTAACTTCAGATCCTGTAGCTATTAAAATATTCTTTGTGGCTATCTTTTCCTCTGTTCCATCACTTTTAACTACTGTTACTTCATTAGGACCACTTATTTTACCAAAACCTTGTACATGTGTTACCTGTAGTATTTACATAAAGTTTTAGTATCAACAATAACAGAGGCCAGACTTGACATAAAACTGGGATACAATTTCTGCATAGAAAACCAGAAAATCTGAGGCAGTGCAGTCCCTAATTTGAGCCAAATTAGTATATTATCCAGTCAGAGCACTATCATTGTGTTTATACAAAAACAAAAACAAAAAAGAAAAATGTTTTAAACCAGTAGAACAACGATTTTGATTTGGAGCTTGTAACTTCTTGAATATTGCAATATTCGTGACATTACAAAAAAAGTTATAAATATAAAATCAATGCACTTGGACAGTTTAATACAACAGTACAGTAAAAGTATTTCACATAGGTTTTTGTAATTAACTTCTTGAATATGTACTAAGAAAAAAATACTTGAGTTTTCGCTGACATGATTAAAAAAAAAACAAGAAGTGTAAGTAGGATTAGTGGATATGTGTAATTTCTTTTTAGGTCCAAATAGTATTAAACTATAAACAAAAGATAAAAGAATTTCACTAAAATGTACATATAACAAGCATTCTGACAGTATTACAAATTAAATATTCTTTATTGACACAAACTCATAATGCAATACATGGTTATTGTCCAAAGGCAATGACAATTATATGGCAACAAAAAGTCCCCGACAGGAAAAAAAAAACCTGTTGAAGAAGACAGTGGAAAATTCATGCATTATTTGTTGACAAGAAAAGTGCAGAAAACTAAGTCTGCAATACTTTTCTTAGTCAAAATTAGAAAATTATCTGTAACTTGTCATGGTTAAGCAGTCTAACAAATACATGTATCAAAAATATATCTACAAACATGACGAAAAAAGTTATCAAAACTTATTTTATGCATGAATTTTTAATGTCCAAGGACCAGAACTCAACAAAAGAAAAGCAAAGATTGGAACAAAATTGAGTTTGATCTATACTTTGCCATGGTAAAGCAATGTACCAAATAACAAATGTATATCTGCAAGCATGATGCAATAAAGTGAAGTTAACATTAATTTTCTAAGTCCAAGGACCATAACTCAGCAAAAAATCAAAAGACTAGAACAAAATTTGAACATGTGTAACATGTCGCAGTAAAGCAATATTCCAAAATATTAAATATGTATGTTCAAGCATGTAAAAAAAGTGTAAAACTGATTTGCTGGACTGATGGATGGAGGGACTGACAATGTGCAAACTAATAAGATGTCAACATGAACCTAAATACATTTCAATTTTAAGTGATGGCAAGACAACCAATACATACTACTAGATCTTTCATGAACTGATCCTTTTTTCATCTACATGTATGTTTCATTAGACCTAAATGAAATTCACTAAGTGGTAGTTGATAAATTTGCACTTCAAGTTACCTTGTTCTGTTTGAAGAGATGCGCAATTCCTCCGGTTAATGCCTTTACTGCTTTAGTTTTCTGACCCATCATTTGTTCAAGATTTAACTTTACACTTTCAACTGAAAATAGAAATTACTTGTACTGATAATAACACTTACTTAATAAAATGCTTCACAGGGTGCAACTTGATACAACCACAGGTGTCAAACCTCAAAAAGTTAGGGCAAGTATGAACACACCATTCAAACTTTATACAGCTTTGAATTTTGATTAGGATTAGATATTTGACTCAGGATAAGAATTTGACCAGAATTGAAATGACACTTTTTGGCCCCTTATTCCTGAAAGGATAAAGTAGAAATCTCCAAAATCAATTCCATTCTTCTTTTGGGGTATGACACGTTGTCATTTGATTTCAAAGCGATCCTTCCCTTTTATTCAAGTCATTATCAAGATATCAGAATTGTTTCTGGTCCCTTAATGGCCCTTTATTTTCTTACTTTTTCTTACTTGGTTAAAGTTACAATCCTAAATATCAATCCAAGTCTTCCTTTTGTGGTGTGGTACCATGTAGTAAAATTAATAGAGTTCAATTCACTTTTACTCAAGGTCCCAACTTCAGGAAAATGCTTGTTTCAGGTCCCTGTTTGTCCCCTAGTTCCTAAAGGGATCAAGTCTTAACCCAAAATCCATCCCATCATCCTTTTGGTGAAATCACAACTTGATATACAATTTCAAAGAGATCCATTCATTTATAGTCAAGTTACAGTCTGGACATCAGGAAAATGCATGTTTCTGCCCCTTTCTTAGTCCCCAATTTCTAAAATGTTTATGTCTGAACCTATGAAATCAATACCAGTCAGACCATGGTATAGAATATTATGGAACAACATCAAAGACATTCTTATGTTTTTTGGCTGGAGTTCAATAGTTAAATTGCATGAAATTCTAGTTTTTGGACCCCTTTTGGCCTCTAATTCATAAATGGTTTGGGCCATAACCTCCAAAATCAATATCAACTTTCCTTTTGTTTTACAATCTTGTTTTGAAATTTCAGATCAACCATCTAATATTCAAATTATCACACCAAAACCAAGTGTCTACAGACGACAAAGACATGGAGGACATCGCCATACCAATAGGACTGCAAATTTGTTGTGGTAACATTTCATTATTTTTCTTTTGAAAACAAAGGGGTACTTCACAAAAAAACACACTTTTTACTCTTTTCTATTGTAAATCTTTTCTCATGTAAGCCATAGAATACAGTTGTGCTAACATGTGAATGTAACTACAAAATCTTAACATACTACATAGGTATGACTTACATTCAATACCCCTATTTTTGAGATCTTTTCCAACTGCCATATGGTATAAATGGGAGTTATTCAGTAAAGCTTTGGATGGAATACAACCAACATTTAGACAGGTTCCTCCTAATGTCTCATTTTTCTCCACACAGACAGTCTGTAACAACAAATTATGGGTAAATAAATCTTGATTGAATGGCTCAATTTATGACCTCAGTATAATTATTCAACCACAGTACTTTTTAAAATGTGCTGGATTTATACTTTTCACTTTTCAGCATCTTCATGTACTTTATTTTTTTTATAGTTTAAGATCTATAGTGCAATGGTTTATAATTTACAACGTAAAGTCAAAAAACTTTTAAGCGTATTCTCTGAAGTATTTCAAAAGTTTCATTAGCTCCTTTTATCTTTATTAGTATATATACAGTAAATGGAACATAACATTTTGTAGGTCTAAACTGGTCTGGAGCTGGCATGTCAGTTAACTGCTACTAGTCCTTAGTTTGTACATTTGTGTAATTTATATTCAGTTTCTTTATTTCCGTTGTAACAAGGGACTCGGATCTTTTTGAAATGATTTTAGGTGTAATTAACTGTGTAATATTTTTTCCACAGTGGCCAGACTTAAGAGGGGATGGTTGTAATCACACCAATGTACTTAAACCCTATCACATATTTTACGCCTCTTCCAAGTCAGGAATTTCTGGCTTCTGTTTGTCTTGTTTTTTTTTCACCTTTAGTTGATTTTTATGTTCCTTGAGCATATAGGGGCAACTCATTCATTGTACCTGTGTATAATGATTTTTTGGGGTCACCTGCAGCTCCATTTTATCATAAGAAATCTTACTTTCATGCCCAGTTGGGCAGCTTTGATAGCAGCAACATAACCACCGGGCCCTGAGCCAATCACAACAAGGTCATTGTCAGCTAAAATTGCAAGAACAATATTTTCACCTAAATGGTACATTTTCGTTGTAAATAACTACATGTAGTGATTTTGAACATAAACAAATGTAGGGTATGGGGATTATTTTTGACATATGAAAATGATTTATGTTATTAACAACGGTGATTTGTTATGTTAATAAGTATTAGTCTCATCTATTTTTTCCAAGCTAAATTCTTATTCTTTTCCAACAATGAACCTCTTAAAGTTTTAACAATCACTTTTTTTTCACTACTTTTCTACAATTTCAAAATTTGAAGGAAATCAGTTGAAATAGTAGAGGCTCTATCCAGGTCAATAACATTGTATATCAAGAAATTTTTACTTGTATTGAATTTTTTATAAATCCAAATCCATGTACATGTACACTACTGTCAACATAATTTCAATTTCCCCACTCTTTATTGTGGAGTCACCATATTCCTCATCTGTGTTGCCACCGAATAAAAAACTGAGATAAAATTGCTTCATTCCATACTTTTATTTTTTCTGCATACATTTTATATCTCAAATGCTTTAAAACTTTAAAATTTATTAAATACATGTACAATTTTTCATGAAAGTAGAAAAAATAAACTACAAGCATATTTTTAAACGGTGACTCCACTGTGTTTGATGGGGACATTCAAATCAAAGTGCTGATAACACTGGAGGTTTTTTATTCTTGTGAAAATTGTAGCATGAACAAAATTCCAAGGATTATATGATGTTAAAAATAAAATTATGATCATACATATGCATTTTCAATATTATTAAGAACTGCCTTTTTTCTAATATGTATAAACTGAAAGCCAATCCATACTACAGATCCAACTTCATACACATTTACAAATTTTGTTCCATTACAATTTTTTCCACAATTTTAAACCTATCAAAAAGTTAATGTGCATTCACTTTCTAAGACTATATTAACAGAGTATTTATCCTTCATTACAACTATGCTAAAATATAACCAATTTCAGCTCAAGAAAATAATTTCCTTAACTCAAGAATTTCAAATTTATTAATTTGAATTTGCCCTCCAATTTTACTTTGTTAAAATCAGTGCCCTTCATTTCCTGTTTATAAATGGTAAAATATTAACAATAGGATGGAGAATTTGACTGATAAGTGTGTTAAAATAAACATGCTTTACACATTCTATGCTTCTAGACACATTACTGCAAGAAATAAATTACATATATGCAAATTTATTACTTAATGTCTTTCAAAGCCAAAAAGGACTCCCTCAAATTTCAAGTTGATATGAAGACTAGATCTTAATTTTATATACAGAAATAATAAAATATTATTGAGCTGATTAATTGCATGAAACATATTTACTGGTTATAAAAGAGGTATTGAATGATATAAAATGAATTACATATGGACTATATTTTTGTGCAGTGTTCAGAAATAGTAGGGAAGTTCCAGTGATGGACCAGTGACAAAGGGTATTTTGATCCTGAAGGATCAAAAACCCCAAAAAGTATCCATCGTGAAAAGTGGAGAAATTTAAATCAGAGTTGACAGAAGTGTACAAATATTTTTTGTTGAACTAAAGTACATGTATTGTGTAGCTTTCATTACCTCCATTTGCATAGGTCCTGTTCTGTGATACTACAATACATCTTATTACTTTGCTTGATGATCCCTAAAATAGTAAAATATAGAATAAAAAAATATTTTTAACATTGTTTTAATAACATTTGGTTCCAATGGATTAAAACCAGCATTTTACTTTCTAAATAAAATTGATTATTTTATATTGAAATTTACACCTGTTTACTTACAAACTTTGGACATAACTTATAATGATTCTTGTGAACATAATTTTTAATGTCAAATTTGACCTGAAACAAGGTTTTGCAAAAATGCACTAGAAAATTCTGAATGAAGAGATGCCAAATTCATCTGTCTCATTCTGTTGGTGATTCTATCTCACCTCAGCATTAATTTGATGAAAAAAGCCATTAAGCTAACAAAAGGTGTCAAATGTTATCTCAATAGGTTATTGACCAGGCTCACACTACGAGGCAACTTGGCGAAATAGTCGCCCTGATGTCGCTCACTTTGTTCTCAAACAACACCAAAAGCGAAGTAAAGTTGCCTTTTCAAGGTTGGGACTTCATTCTGTCAACCAGCGGTATTTTGAGTTATTTATCTTTCTGATAACAATTACAAAACAAGAGGCTCACCTGGATGAATTTTGTCTTTCAAGGGCAGTAAATTTAAATAGTTTTCAAGATATTAGCTGAAAACTTAAAAAAACCTGTCATTTTCCCCCCTTCAAGGACAATAACTAATACAAGGAATCGTCTGACAACTTTTTTTTCTGAAGACTTTTGTAGTCCTAATAATAAGGATCATTTCAGCTATTGAAATAATTTGGCTAACCCTATTGGTTTTGAAGATATACATAAAGAACTACTGTCTGACCATATGTTCTAATTTTAGTAACAGCGACCATGTTTTTCGACAGATAAAAACTCATACCAAGTTTGGTTCCAACTGGTTAAGTAGTGTCAGAGAAGAAGATTTTTGAAAGAAATAACATAAAAAATAGCAAAAAATGTTGAAAAAGGGCAATAACTCCAAGATGGCTTAACAGATTGAAATGAAAATTTAACCGCAGATAGATCTCATCATGCTAAATAATTTTACCCTGTCAGAATTTAGCTAAACCTAATAATTTTGGAGATATGTGCAAAAAACTACTGTCTGACCCCAATGTTCTATTTTTAGTAATGGTGGCCATGTTTTTCAACACATCAAAAATCCCCACAACGGTTCTATGCAGGATACCCCAAGGAACATTCATACCAAGTTCGAATTGGTCGAGTAGTGTTAGAGGAGAAGAGTTTCGAAAAATTGTTAACGATGACGACAGACGCCAAGTGATGACAACAGCTCACATGGCCTTCGGCAAGGTGATCTAAAAATGGTACCCAATCAAAATAAAATACCAAAATCTTAGAAATCTACTGAATATTTGATTACAAGCAAGTATTTTAAGAAGCTTTTCATAATAAACATTTAAGATAGGGTACAGAATGAACATTTTTCACTCAAGCCTATAATAATTTATGTTTTAAACTTCATACTTTGATACAAAGCTTCCAAATTCTTGGGGTAAATTTATCTCAGTTGATAATTCAGTAGGAAACACACAGCATTAATTTAATTTGATCATCTTGTTCTGTAACTGAACAGTATATTCTCCATTTCAACAGAACATTTCCACAGCTTGAGACAAGTTCGTACCAAAAGAAAATAAACATGTAAATTTTGAAATGCTTGCTTTATGTGTGCATGTATGTAACATCATACAATGTATAACATTTTTTTATACTGTTAGTTTTGTATGTTAGCGACTGAAGGGTATACATTTTTCCATGGAGTCTCTGAAAGAGAAGTCACTTCTCAAGTAGCTTGGGTCCTGTATTGAAAGCTTTACAATATGTAAATAATCATGACAGAGCTATCAGTTGATTTTGGGTCATCTGATTAAAAAAAACAATTAATGACCCTTACTTTCTAATTATTTTCTGCATTACTTGTCAATTTAAGGGAAATGCATATATACATTTCACAAGACCCCATGTGTCAACAGTTTAATCATACATGTATGAAAAAAGATGTCAAATATGTTTGTAATGCTTATGTGTTTTTGTTGATGTTCTGTGTGCTTAAATGTAATGTAAAATTAACAGTTTAAAATATCTAAAGCAGTCAAAAGAAACAATACACAATATTAATAAGCCATACATAATTTAATACACTATGCTTCTTCGTTTATTGTCATGCACATAGAAAACATAAGGATTTTCAAAACTGGCAGGTATACTAAATATAGAAGCAATGAAAAACAAGTTGACTTCACAAATTCAGAAACAAGACAAGGTCATAGCTTATATTTTATGCTGCATTGCTTGAAAAGGAGCGTTAAGGTCCCTAAAAATGCAATAAGTAAAAAAATTATGTTTAGAGGCTGTGTATTAATTCAGTCTGATTTAGAAAGAGCATTAAATCAAAAAGAGTTTAGAAAACATGAAATCAAATCTTACTCAATTACTGACTGCTTAATGACAATTTGAAATGCATAATGATCCGCACAATAATTGTTATTTCAATGACTTGACATGTGTTTCGGGGTCGGAAAGATCCCCTGTTACCTTCAAATAAAGCAAAGAACGGTTAGAAATCGAACTAAGCATTATAATGTGAATGTGGTCTGCTTCTGAACCTCTCAGGGACACCGGAAACAGAGTTCGTGACGGTCAAATTTTAGAAACTTCCGGTGTCAACTTCCGGAAGGGACGTTCCCCGTGTCATCTGCAATATTTGAGAAAAATGTTCCGAAAGCTACTTAATAGAAAGGATGAGAAGGTTAAATTACGTAAAACAATCAAGCTTTTCAAACATTCTATCGTTATTTGTTAATTGGTGGTTTTAAGTGTGGGATGTGTGTACCCTTACCTTCAGTGCATTTACAAAAAAGTGCACAACTCGGGTGAGCCCAGACTTGATACCATGCCGGTAGACAAGACTGTATGGAACAGCCAATTTTAATGATGTACACCAATCATTGATAGTATAGTTTACTGCTGTCTGTTCACCTGTCCAAATTTAAATGTTAAAGTATGTTAAAAGAAAAGAAAGTGGCAACTATTAAACAATAAAGGATTCTGTAAGAAACAACCCAATAAAAATCAACCCCACGCAATCTTTTGACCTTCAATGAATAGTGTGAATCTTCCCTTACAGCTAATTGAAAAAGACCAGTTCCAATTTCAGTAATAATTTATGTAGGCTAATGAGTAATTTAAATAGCTCTCTCAGTGATTGGGATTACCTTGTGCCATACGCCATAGTTGCATTTCCTCTTAGAATGGCGCATTGAGTGACTAATGTGTCACGTCATGTGCACGCATTAAGTTTCCGTCATTGATAGTGGAGTGTTGTCCAATATTTGTGATAATAAAAAAGGCATGAACGTGTCTTTAAAAAATGTTTTTATTAGCTGCAGATGGATGTTTTGATCGCCACGTTTTCAAGGGGATTTGAAGACCAGAGAATGAAACAGTACTATGTCGATATTTTAGATTACACATTCTTGATCACTTATGCATTTGAAAGAACAGTAAACATTGTTTAAAAGAATAAAAATAATTTGATAATCAGAAAAGCATGGACTGGCGGTTCCATTTTGAAATTGAAAATGTTGCCAAACAGGGGTTGAAAATTCCTAAAGCCTGATGCCGGGGACTAAAAAAATTGAACCTGTTGTTTTTCAATGAAAAAAGTCTGTTGGGCATGGCAAATCTTAAAAAATAAAAACTCTTTTTTGAAAGATTTTGTTGTCATTATTTGGACCATGTTTCTCAATCAATTCCCTGACCTATTAATAGTTATAACTTTATTCTTAGAATGGGTATTCACTAGATCGATCTATTGATTAGTCATTCTCAAGTCTGAATCCTACCTGCGCTTGATCAGACACATTTTTTGCCATATTACATATTTTATTAATCAAACGCTGGAATGATAAAGATCAAATTTTGAGGAAAATATCGTTGCTCAATTACAATTTCACTGTTAAAAGAACACAGAAACGGAAAGCTGATGACAAGGCATCAGACCGGGAGATGGAAACAATTGACACTGTGTTTACTTCCTTGCAAACATAGAAATATACATAAAAATATCAGATAATAATATTGCATTTATATATCTTATGATTGGGACTTGACAAAACATTGTTCGGGAATAGTGTACAAAGATGAAAAAGTCCAGGGCTCAGGTCTTCCCAAAAAAATTTTCAATCCCTGCACCGAAGACATTTTTATGCTAGACCCAAAACAGAAGAAATGATATTTTTCAAAGCCTAAACAAATATTAATGATGGTAATTACCAGAATCAAACTGTTATTGTTGTAGAAACTAACTTGGCAGCTGGACACGGTTATGAACCCTCTATTGAAAATACTGATAATGGTTGAGGCATATTATCTGGTCCTGAAGCACCGTAAAAAAATCCAAAATCTGATTGCAGCCAAACAAAAAAATAGACTCTTTCCTATCATTTGTGATAAACTACTTTAATAGTTAGGGTCTAACTGATGGGGATCTGTGGATTATGATAAAGGACTAGACAATACATTAGTATTAAAACTCAAACAGCAGAAAAGAAAAGTGATTTGATGTGACAATTAATTGGCACGTTAATTATTAAATCTTAATAAACATTTGATCTGCAGTGTAAATTAAAGTTTGTTTATGATACAAATGTACATTTGGTCTTCTATATCTATGTCTAGCTGACCTTAGCTTCTATTCCAAATTTTGTCCCATGTTTATTTTTTAGAATGGCCCGTTGAAATTGAAAATGTCCTACTGAATTGAAGTCTCATTGGCAAAATTATAATTCCAATCACTGGTCTCTAGGTAGAAATCTGCCTTACATTACACCAATATGTCCTACTTTATTACTTCTAAACACCTGTGTGATATTTTGGACACTGCCTTTTAAGTTAGAATAGCTGTCAATTATGATGACCTTAACCTATATCATGGCATCCACCACTGTGTTTGGGTAGCTTGTACTCTATATACAAGTTGTTTCTGTTTCTGATACTTGTTTCTGATTGGACAACACTGTTCATTTTCTTTAAATATTCAAAGACCAAGCCAATTTTTAGTTTCAATTACTTAATTGAACTGAATGCTGAAACTTCTTATAGAAAGAATTTGATGCTCATGCATTGTTAAACAAAGATTCTTTCTGGCTGAAGTAGTTTCAAGAGCTTAAAGTTATGGTAACATTCATTACACTTTTGCAAAATGGCCATGTTTTCAGTTTACAATTTAAATCCATGTACCAGTCCATCTAAGGACCTTCTCAATATTAAACAGTTTAAAAAAAAATGTTATAAATTGATTGTAAATACTAGTATCATTTTTATTTTTTTTTCTTTGGTTTACAGTGACTGTTTATATAAGATGCCCTAAAATATAAACTTGAAAATGTACCAGTATAAAAAATTAAACAGTGATTTAAATGGCCTCAGTGTGTTTTATTTATTTGTCCTTTAGAGGTTAAGCTCATCATAATTGACAGCTAGTCAAACTTAAAAAGCAGTATCCAAAAGATCACACGTGTTCTGTGGTAGTTAAGTAGGACACATTGGTATAATGTAGGGCAGGTTTCTACCTAGAGAGCTATTTAAACTACTTAGTAGCCTACCAAGATTTGTATTGATATTGGAACTGGTCCTTTTCAACTAGTGTAAATGTATGTAAAATTGGAACTGGTCCTTTTCAACTAGCTGTAAATGTATGTAAAATTGATCTTTGTCTTTGACAGTTCTTTCAACATCAGGTCATGCCATGTCAACACTACATCTACATTGATATATTGTAAATAGAGTTGACATGGCATGATAGACCTGACATTGAATAATTGTCAAAGAGTAATCAGTGGAACCAAGATTCGAGCGGAAATCAAAAGAATGTAATCTAGGGACAAAGACCAGACATGGAAAACAGGCACACACAACAAAGAATATAAAATAATCAAAATAATACAAGAGTAATGAAGGGAACCAAGGTTATAGCAGTAATCAAAAGAATGCAATCCAGGGACAAAGACCAGACATGGAAAACAGACACACACAACAAAGAACTCAAAGTAACTAAAATCACACATACAAAGCAACAAAAGCAAATGAGAAACTCTGACTCCACCAAAAACTGGGAGCATGGACCAGGTGCACCGGTGCAAAGTAACAAAAGTAAAAGTGCAACTCACATTCCACTCAAACAGGGAGCATTGACCAGGTGCACTGATAGGGTAAGCATCATTTGCTTTTCTAGAAAGATCCTCCAAGTTTCTCATAAAAAGTCAAGTCCAAGGTAGACAAAAGAGGAAAGGAAAACTATGTCACATTGAACAAATCAGTTTCAATGATGCAGATGGAGTCATGGAGACACTGCAACGATCCATCAGTTCATGATGAGGGCCATAAAACTACTGCAGAGATGACTTCAATCTTGTAGCAACATTAGAGGACATCATGTGCCAGTTCAAACTATATTTTGAGCTAATATATTCTTACCTGAATACATGTATGAGATATGAGAAACCTGAAACACTATCGAAAAAGTTCATACTCTGAAGTTGTCTTGGATCTGCTTGTTCCAATTAAATCTTTGTCTGACAATTTTGTCCTGACTTCATTAAGTCCAAGGGATTGGTGTAAATTAATTCACCTGCCTGAAACCCACTTTTGACCATCTTGCAGACTTTTTTATCCATAAGACGTGTATATCAAATCCTTTAATTTTCTTGTTACTGTTTTTGGACTTCTCTACAATTAAGCTCCTTTTGGGATTGCATAACAAGTATAATATAAATTTCAACATTACTTTTTGTCAAATAATCAGAATGTTTTGTAAAAAGACAATGTTAAATTAAGTGTGTTAATGATTTTTTTGGAGTTTTAATGATTGCTATGTTTAACAGATCAGACAAATCATAGTGAACTGGTCACCTTGCATCAATCAAATCTTTCTTGTTACTTTGAAACTAGATGGATCTGCTTCTATGCATGTTAACTATATTTTACCTTAGAGCATCAGCAGTGAGTCTGAACAGATACATGTACATCTAAGTAATGTTACATACTAGAGTACTTTAGTCATGTATTTAGATTCAAAATTTGGAAGATCAAAAGGAGTTACAAGTTATAGACCAAAGTGCATGTTGGTTAAATAGATTATTTGAAAAAAAAAACATTAATGCTTCATTACTATTTATCAATTTTCACATGTTTATACTCAGGTATTATGAATACCAACATTTACCTCCCCCTTTGTTTGCTTTGTTTATATCAACCAAATATGTTTATTTATACCATAGGGACAGGTTGTTGAAAATACTGAAAACAGCAAGGTGATTCAATATTCCTCATTATGTTGCTGCAACTGTATGTGTCATGTAATGATGCATCTTCCTGCATCATTGACACACTTTGCTAGTCAGATGTATTAATTTTTTTTTTCTTATCCTTTCATGCATGTTAATCTACCCACCTTACATGCTTTTGCTTCTGCATTTCAGTTGCCTTGATGACCTCTTTACCTAATTTTGTATAAAATGAAACAATAGACAATGATAAGTCACTGACAGTGTAACTAATTATAAGCTTGGAATGATTATTCAGAAATTTCATCTGAAAACTTCCATCTATTTTCTTCTTTTTTTTTTTTTTTTTTCTTCTTTGTTGTTGGCATTTTGCACTTGTACCATCAATAAAATAAGCTATTAGTATTGAATTTTTAAGTACATTTTTTTGTACATTTTTGCATTTTAACATATTTAACATGTATGTTCTTGATACCTATGAAAGTGGCTGGATGTCAATGGTTAACAAGATAAACTACAATGTGTAAACTTTTAAAATCATTATTTTTAGTATAGGATATTCAAATTTCATTTCCTAAAACAATTTTGGACAATATTGGTAAAAGGTTTGTAAACAGCAATATTTAAAAAGTGTAATATACCCTAATAAAGTTCATTGGTAATCAACCCAGTGTGGCATCTTGAATATCAGAAGATAATGGAAATCAAGATTTTTTGTATTGTGGTTGGATTACCCGGTAGAATCATTAAATTTTGCCCAATGTGCTGATAATCATAAAAAAAAACCAAATCTCCTTTAGATGCTTATCTTCTTTATCTGATTTATGAGTAAATCTAGTATTATTTATATGCTGATCCATTATGAGAAAAACTGTGTTCAGTATACATGATATTAGTTTACTTTTCACAAGCCTCATTTTGCAATCTCATAGGTGGCAATAAAGACATACTGAGCACCCCTTTTGATCTGAAAAAAAAATTGCCAAAAATTTTGATTGAAATTTAGACAGAAGATTTCAATCCCTCTGACCCTCACTTTGTTCTGCTTTTAGTTACTGGTATGTTTATGCACCTCACCCTGAGTGACATGTTGAATTTGCTTATGAAGCTGACACAATAAAATGTAATGGTCTTATTCCATCACATTTGCGATTTCAAAATGCATGCATTATCATTGTATCTGCCAATTCCATCAAAAAATATCTTGCATGTACTATTTTACTGTATTTTATTCATCATGAAAGCTCAGTGATATCATTTGTCTTAAATTATCTCTGAATTTCTGAATTTTCTTTAATATGTAGAATCTTACAGTACATCCTGTGTTAAGTGGCATTTCTTCACTAGAAATAGTTAAGTTGAGGCTTGTCAAGTATTTTGAGAATTTAAAAAAACTTAAGTATCAAGACTAAGAATGTAGCTTGACACTGAATGTGGTGTATATTTCTGTTTCTTTGATGACTTTTTATCTCTGTACATTCCTCACCTTGGTAATGTCCAGTAAAGTTGTGTGTGTAACATCTTAAAGCTAAATAACTTATTTAATAACAGTAATAAAAAAAAAAACTTCAAGTGATCATTTTTTTTCCATCCATAGGAATCTGTGAATAGTCAAGTTGACTTAAGTCAGCAGTAGTAAGAAGTTCATTTAGGACCATGATATTTCCAGGGAAGTTATGAACTACCTACCAAAACTTTGACTATTTGATTTTTATGGTATTTATTTGTTTGTTTATAAAAGATGATACAAAACAAGCAACATTATCCATTGTGATCTGTGTGTTTTTTCACTTTAGAGCAGTTCACCTCAGTCCTCTCCTGCAAAACAAGCACAAGTTGTAACAGATGAAGAGGCACAGGTACAGTACTCAACATTTATAAGAAAATTTATTACTAAATAAAAAAAAATAAAAATGCAGAATCAGTGGTTTCATTGTTTTTCTGCTAAGTGTGGTTATAAAGGTATTGTGTGAGTATATTTTATTACCTTTTTTTTTACCATAATGCAACATGCCTCTTGCCATCTATGCTATAAACACATCAAACAAATGCACACAACCAATACCATTTCCAGACAATTGTACTAAAATTTTAAACCTATGAAATCAGGCATCTCACTCAGATTATGCATTGCTTATACATGTACATGTATAATTGTGGCATCTTGCATTCCACTGCTTCATATACCTGTTTTTGCAGCTTTTCTTTAATTGTAGGGATTTCTATGTCCTATGTGTATGAAATCCATGCCCTCAGCTGATGCATTGCAAAGGCACTTTGATACTGAACACGATGAAAGCAAAGCTCACGATGTATGCCAATTTAATATCTAGTATCAGGTTTTTAATTCAATGAGTGCTTTTATCAGACTTTTATGATTTTTTATAACTAATGATTCCCTGAATACAGCAGCCAGAAAAAGTACAAGTATTGTTTTATGGATAGAATATGCAGAAATCAACTTTCAATGCTGACTTTAAAGATTTTGTATATTTACCTGCTATTTTCTGTTTCAATAACTAAAATTAAAATTTTCAATGCAATGTATTCATGACTTGTAGAAACTCATGAAGTATTAAAATGTACAACAACAGTTATCATAAAAATGCAATTTAATTACGGTATAAATTAGATATGTTCTGGTAGACTTTTATTCTTTTTTCCATAAGAGGACTTTATATTGTATTCCTGGATATGTTTTTGTCTTGTTTTGTAGGAAGGATTTCTATGTCCACTGTGTAAGAAGTCCTACAATACACCAGAGGAATTACAATCTCATTTTGAAACACATGACCTGGAGTCTAATGAACCTTCTAACAATACATCAGAAAATAGGTAAATAAGAAGTCAGAATTGTTTTTTTTTCCAACAAAAGGAGACCTTTTATTTCAATTGCTCAATAGACAATATTCCAAATTTAGAAAAAAATGTTCTACTTTCCCCCACTTCAGGTTAATATTATTTGAAGTGAAATGGCTGGTGACTCAACGAAGAATAAGGGGGAAGTTGATCTTGATTGATTTTTAGTAGAAAGTTGATTTCTAAAGCCAAACAATGCCTTTACTTTCTACAAACAGAAACTTGCCGTTGATAATGATCATTTTGGAAGGCCAGCAACATTTCAGACAAAAGTTTTGTTATATGTGTATGCTTATTATGGTACCAGTTTTGTGCAGTAGGGCCGTATATTTCTGGAACAAATCTGGATTTCTCAATGTGGAAAATTGTCTATAAAGTCTTATCACTTTTTTTGTACAATTGTGCTTCAATTTCTGAAGTAGCATGTACTTTGAATAAGCAAACAGTTGTCATTTCAATTTAAACATAAGAGAAAGTGTCAAATTTGATTAGATCATGCTCTAATAACTTATCTCAGGTCTTAATTTGGAGATCTGCTGTTGTAATATAGTAAACTGAAACATCTAGCTTAATAAGTTCTTCAAAAACAAATAAATTGTACTAATATGAACTTTATTATCTTCTTAGTTCACTCATCTATTAAATGATTAGATAGTCAAATAATGAAGTTTATATTGAGGAAAAGGTGTTTTCTTTCATAAAATAAGCTTATATTGCATTTTGTAGAGATGGAGATGTATTTGCCCTTAGACAAGAGGTGGAAAACCTGAAAGGTTCTTTAAAAGAAAGTCAAAAGTACACTGACCAGCTAAAGAAAGAACTACAGAGGTCAAGGTCTGGCAGTGGTGGCAGTAAAGCCCCTCTAACTGAGGAGGTAAGTCAGAGGTCAAGGTCAGACAGTAGTGAAAGGAGAGCCTCTCTAACAGAAGATGAATTTAATTGTTAAGGTCAGGTGGTGCAAACTAGCTGAGGTGGCGAACCAGAAGTCTATGTCAGAAAGTTTTGGAAGCAAAATCTTTTGACAGAAGAAACCAATTTGAAGTAATCAAAATACTCATAGGCAAAGTTAGACCCGTAGTTCAATGATTTCATTCAGTCTTTTTAGGTATTGACCAATACAAAGACAAAAAGTGATGTTATATCCAAGACCCTTCTTTTATGTCAGAAATGCAGAAACTGGAAAATGGCTCCCTAGCAAAAGTATCATAAAGGAATAAATTCACTAACACTAGTTTCTGGCGTACTATTTTGCCGAAGTTTCAACTTACTGTTTCTATTTGCCGATTTTAAAGGTAAAATACTATCTGTATACTGAAAATACAAGCTTTTGTGTGATAATTTTGTCATGAGGAGGGAACAGAACTCTACTTCTACACAGTTTTAAAAGAATTTTCACAAAAATGAGAGGATTGTGGGTATTTTTTAAATTCAAAAATACAGTGTGCAAGCTATGAACAACAAAATATTATGTCAGGAGTTGTAATGGTATAGAATGTTTTTTTGTATAAATGTCAAAGAGTTAGACAAATGCACTCTATATTTTCTACATAAAAATGTCTCATGAAGTACTGTAAATGTATTACTGTAAACGTATTAATTTTTGCAGATTCTGTCAAGTGAGCATATTCGCTGATATTGATTTTCACGGTTTCAAAAAATGATATTGGCGTTATATAGTATTAAAAATAAATTTTGCATGTACTATTTTTCACGGTTTTCTGTCAACCAAAAATTAGTATGTTTACAGTAATTTTTGTGGTTGTTAATATTTGCTGATTCAAAAAATGATAAGCATTACAAAGTGTTCAAACCTGATTTTCTTCCGCTTTTTCAAATTCAGATTTTACCCATATGATTCTTTTTTTACAGTATATTTACTTCCGATTTTGCCAATTTTCACTTTGTTTGTTGACCTCATAAATTCGGGTCTAAGTGTTTAAAAATCAATTTGCGAGTGGACTATTTGTCAGGGTTTCCTGTCCACTGAGAAAATATATCACTGAGAAAATATATCGAAAATTGATACACTGCAAAAATTAGCATGTTTACAATATGCTTTTTTTTAACACAATTTGGCTAAATTTTCTCATTTTGCATTATTTTCATCAACAATTTTAGTGCAACACATGCATTAACTGCAATGAAACTTTGTTTTTCACAAAGGCACATGTTCAAGTAGTGAATGATACATTTTTCAAATACATTTGAAACACTTAAGTTTTTTTGGGCTGATTCTTGGTATTTTCTGAACACACTCCTTTTAAAACAAAATATTTGGAAATTTTTTCTTTGTTGATTTTTACAGGAGAAGTCTGAATTGGAAATGATGCAGCTGCAACTGAAAGGGTCAGAGGAAAGCAGAACTATATGTATGTTTTGAAACTTAAAAACTAATTATAGAATAAATCTGAAATTTTTAGGTCTGTTCAGTAGTTTAATCTGTAAAATCCTATAGTATATAAAAAGCAAGAATTTAATGTGATTGAACATTTATATCAGTCAAAGGTTTTTTAAATGGAATTTTTACAGTACTCAAACATTTCTGTTGCTATTGTTTCTGGCTTCTTATATATTTAAAAAATACATTGAACTTGGTAGTGTAAGGAATTCAAGGATTGATACAGAATTTATCGATTTTGCAATATTTAACATATCATTCATTACAGCATGGTTATTATTTCAGTAATGAATGAATGTCACCATCTAAGAGTTAAAGTAGAGGAACTGTCAGAGAAGAAAGAGATTTTGGAAGAAGAAGGCAGTAAACTATCAACAAAATCTGGTCAAATGGTAGCTTTATATGGTTATGGTTCTTTCTGAAGATGTTTCTATCGTTGCATCTATACTCGGCGTCACATACATAACATATTGTTCAAATTTGAAATTGACACTTACTGATAATTAAAACATGTTAATTAACTTTTATTTCACAAAACGGCTCCTCTGTAAAATGAGAATTGTTCAAATCCTACAAGATTTTAAATCCAGATCACAATGTTTACGTTGTCAAATCGACCGGGATTTGTTACCAAGACAATTTCCAGTTGCTAGTAGTTTGACAAAATCAAAGTTTTACCGCTTTATTTTGTGTCAAAAATTCTTCTGAAGATTATCTTTCCTACTAAATAATTGTTTATTTTCAAATTAGTGAGAATTACATTTTTGTCAACATATAAATTAAAAAATACAATTATCATTATTTTGTCAACAATCAGCGCTTAGCAGCAAAAATGGCAGAATTACAATGGAATTTCTAGTAAGGAATTATAGATTCTTCTTGAATGTGCATATCAATTGTAAATACTGTTTGATTTAATAAATTGAGAAATGCTTAACAAATAAAATGAAAGACAATTCTGCCTCGATAAAAGAATGGCTGAAAGAAATTTGTGATTGAATCGAAAATGGGCTTGAGCTGACGTCGAGTATAGATTCATGCTCTTAGTTTTTGGTTGAGTTTGAATGTTCTTTTTTAAGCGGTCTTTGTGTTTTCTTCTTAATTTCTATGCATTTTGTTTCTTTATTTGTCATCATGACTCAAATTCTCATTTAGAATATCAACTTGACTGGGTGCACTTGTTTTACTTGAATAGTTGTTATAATATTAATAGTTTTCTCTAAACATGAACTAATAATAATGGGAGAATACAAATTAGTTCTATTTTATATTTATGTGCATT
Source organism: Perna viridis (assembly GCA_037379345.1). Taxonomy (NCBI): domain Eukaryota; kingdom Metazoa; phylum Mollusca; class Bivalvia; order Mytilida; family Mytilidae; genus Perna; species Perna viridis. The sequence goes on from CM074511.1 coordinate 12,080,522, forward strand.
TTGTTATATATTATCCAATTGTTTAAAAGGCAAAGAAAAGAATATTTTCTTAAAATTTGGAACTGTGAAAACTAGTAGTGATATTTATCATTTAATCCATAAGACAAGATCCAAGCATTGCATCTTACTAAGTCCAGAGGAGTATTTGGTTTATGTAGCATTTCATGTACTTTATTTTGTTTCTATTCAGGCCAGTGAATTGGTAACAGTTAAAGCCAAGAATGATGAATTAGAAGGGCAAAAAGTGGCCTTAGAAGATCACATACATACTCTAAAGGTTTGCTTCAAAACTAAATTTGATATATAAATTATTTCAATAAGGACAGAAAGTTGCCTTAGATAAAAACACATTTGAGCTTCAAGGTAACGGTACATGGCAAAAGAAATTTGAATAATTAAAATATTTTGATCATTGTTAGTACTTTTTATTAATTAGCACACAGTGTAACTTCTTTAATTGTCTTCTAAAATCACATTAAGCATTATAATCTTTGACACTATGAATATATTTTGTAGACTCAGATAGAGTCAAAGGAGACATTCATCCACAACTTGGAAGCACAACTGTCACAAAGGTAGGTTTTGATAAGTGATCCTTTTCCTTTTCTAGGATGCTAATGCATTTTTTTTTCAACTCCAAAAACAGACAAAAAAGAAATAAAGCCACAATGCATTTTCATTTGAAATTTTGTGTGATGATCGATAGACAAAAATCTGTAAAATTGGTACCACAGACTTGACTATTTATAGATGAGAACCACGTGGTTTTACTTATAAATACACACAAGATAAAGAAGGTCTATACCAATTAAATACCAGATCAGAAATGTTGAACAGTGATATCCCTGGTTGATCCACAGTATCGTCGTCTAACCTGAACTCACACTTCCGTTAAAATCGTAATTTCGGTTATAAGAATAGCCCGGTTATTTGCATAATTTTTACTGGCAAATAGGCTATGCAAATAAGCGGAATCCACTGTACCAATTAGTGTATACCAATACCTTCATTTGAATTAGTCTGTAAACCTATAGATAGTAAAACACTTCAGAGTATTTGTAGATAAGGCACTATAAAAGCTATATAAGTGTATTTTACAATTATTATTATTATTATTATTATTATTATTATTATTATTAAGCTATAATACCAAAAGGTTTGAAAACTGTTTACAGTACTGAATTCTAATGAACTAATGTATTATTGAAAGAATACAAAGACTGGATTGTAGCAATACAACAGTTTATCATTTTTTTTTACTTGAAATGAAATTGAAATGATAAATTTTAATTGCAGTGGAAAGTATGTAAGATGATAAGTAATAGTTCTAACCTTTACCTCATTACTTCTGTACCAACATTACCCATAGAGCACACACTATCATGAAAATAGTCCAATACCAGTGCAAATTTCCTTCCTTTCACAGCACACACTATGCAAAGTACAAATGTAACTGATTAAGTCATAACCAGGACTGAGTTTGATAAAAAAAAAAACATTTCAAACTGAGGTTTTGATTGAGTTGAGGAAGGAATTGAGGAAAATCTCAGTTTAAGATGTTTTATGAAACCGGGCCTGGAGTAGAAGCTAAGAATTTTTGCTGTTCTGTTTTAAATTTTTCTCCCACTGGATTCTGAAAATATGAAATAGCAAAATGCTAAATAGCTTGGCTCATTTGGTGGGATTTAACCCCATTTAATTTTAGCACAGTGTCCACAGTTTTTTTTTGTTTTGTTTTTTCCACATTTCATAGTGCATTCCAACATTTATAGACAGGTGAGTCCTTATATCAGCACTACAAAACACAGGGCTATATTGACCTGGGGGAGAAAACTGGTGTATAAATGGCACTTCAGAACAGAGTTTATATTGCTATTGATATGATACATTTTTTCATATTTGCTTGACTTCATTTCTATTCTAACTATTTGTCAGCTTCAACAATATACACTGAAATGAGTAATGTTTGTATTAGACCAGGGGCAGAAGATGTCATGGTTCTGAAGAAAGAATTGATTTCAGTACAGACTTTAATGGACAACATGTCCCTAGAGAAAGAAAAGGAAAAAGATGCCATAGAAAAACAATACAATGATTTGAAATCAAAATATGATGTGTAAGATGTACTTTGGTTAAGAATTTGGTATTTTGATGTTTTAAAAGTTAAATAGCATAAATTATAAAGCAAACACAGGGTTTTACATCATAAGTTGATACTCAAATAATACCCAGATGTTCTGTCTCCAAATCACTTTTTATCCCATCCACCCACTTAGCACACCACATTCTTATAGTGTTTAAATGTACATGCATTAAACTTATGTTTCTTTTAGATTGAAAATATGTTAAAAAGATGATAAATGAAAGATTCATTTCAATTTTTTTTTCAGCCTTTGAATTTCTTTTTTTGATCCAATTGATTTGTACATTAATTTTTTTCTACTGAACCTGTATACTAAAATAGCATGAGAACTTTTTCTGTTTGATAAAAAGTTTTATACATTTTCTAATATTGTTTCAATATTTTAGTGCTGAAGAAAAATTAAAACATCTGGAAGCTCAAGTGTCAGAATCACCTAAAGTAGAGGAAGTCACAAGGTAGTTACATTAGGCCCACTGAACAAGTTTGTATAGAACTGTCTGCCATTGTTTTATCAATCTTGTAAATTTAACTTCTCTTGAACTGCATAATGGAACATCTGACTTGTGTAGAAAGGTTGGTAGAGGTGAGAGAATGAGAGAATACTTAAATCCAGATTTAACTTTTATAATTCTTTTTTTTTTGTGTATTTACTTCCCATTTTGTCTATTTCTGCTTCCTTTGTTGACTTTGTCAAAATGTTTCTGCATTTCTCATTTTCATAGATTTTTGAAAATATCTATCATTAATCCAAATGAATGTTGTGTTTTTGTTGCTTTGTCTTATAACTTCATCTGTTATTAGGTTACAGTCATCCATCAAAGAAAAGGAAAATTTGTTTACACAGGCACAAACTGAACTCAAACAGACACAAGAGGAACTGCAAAAGTTGAAATCCCAACAAGACAAAACAACATATGAAAAGGAAAGCCTTGAGAAAGATTTGAAAACCAAGTCAGAAGAACTTTCAAAACTACAAGGAAACCTTGACCGAAAGGAGTCCGAGATATCTAATCTACAGAAAGAGGTGAAAGAAAAAACGGACCAGTATACACAACTTCAGTCAAATATTATGAAGGTATTGAATGATCAACTGATTTGCTTTGCCCATTTTACACATTTTCTTATAACAGTCTCCCATTGACATTACCATTTTACCAAGCTAGACAGTATAGGTAATGTTGGCTGTTAGCATATGTTAAGATAAGTAAAGGACAACAAAGTTTGTTAAATGTTTTTTAAAAGTACATGTATGTTATAGAGATAATATGATAGGGATTCGTTGTATACTTGGTTGTCAATTTAATAAAAAATCACAAGTAAAACTGGTTGTAACTAATGAAGTCACAAGAGAAACATTATCAATCCACTTTATGGTTATGATTTTTATTAAAATCAACTGCAGATTGGCAGGTGATGTACTTAATCAGATGTGGTGTTCACTCATAAATTTTGATGGATTTTCACCAGAATAAACCTTGTACTGTAGAAGTGATATTTAGTAGTGTGGGTGGTATATTGGATTCACCTTGTCTGTCTATCCCAATTTTGTCACCAAAATCTTGACTCCCAGTAGATTGATTTCAAATTTTTTGTGTGGCATTATATAGATGGGGCATATGTTGTGAGCAATTTTGGGTGCTGCCCAATATAACTTTTTATATCAATTAGGGTATTCCTAGCATGGCAACATATGCAGCTTTATGTATTCTACTGACAAACAATCTTTAAAATCAAATATATTTTGTGATACTGAAATAAGTAAAATAAAAAAATAACACAAAGATATATAATGGTATTGAAGATAACCATACATTTTATAACAGTCAATATCACACAGTCAATGTAAAGTAAAATTTAAGATAATTGTAAAGAGAATGGTATTGTAACATGTTTTTTTTTTTAATTTCAGGGACAGGAAAGCTCATCAATTGTTCAAAGACAACTAACTGAAAGAGTAGAGGAAATAGCTCAGCTTAAAGTTGATGTGACCAAAAGAGATTCTGAAATTGTCACCTTGACCCAGTTGGCAGAAAACCGTGCCAACAAAATATCTAACTTGGAAGAAGAAATAGAAAGTAAAGAGAAGGAAATTGAGCAATCAAAGTCAGAAGTTGACAGCATGAACGAGGAAGTTAAAAAGATTCAACGGCAATTAGAGGACAAAATTTCACAGATAGAAAATATAAACAGTGATCTACAAAGTAAAGAAAGGGAAGTGGAATCTTTGAAAGAAGACTTGAAGGGAAAAGTTGATAGAATATCTGAAGTCGAAACAGAGTTAGATAAAATCATCTCAGAAGTATCCAGTCTGAAAAAGACTATAGATGAGAAGGATGGAATTATTACTGAAAATCAGAATGAAATCATGGCAGTAAGTATTCAATTTCTAAATTTTAGTGGTTAAATTGCCCTATATATGTATGTAATAAAATTTGTTTACTGAGATACTGAGATAGAACTCAAATTAATAGGGAATACATAATATATTATCTGACAATGTACTTCAGGACAGTAAATACTTTTAATCTGATCATATTTTCAGCTTCAACAGAGAATAGAAGAAAAGGACAGTTCAATATCTGACTTAGAGAAACAGCTGGGTGGTTCTAAGTCAGAGTCTGTAGAATTATTACACAAGAAAGAGCAGCAGTTTAATGATCTAAAACTAGAATTAGAAAAGGCAAGTTACATTGAATCGTTAGTACCTGAATAGGAAAAAAGACCAATGCTATATCATGATATGCTAATAAATTCAACTTTTTCCTTTGTACATTTCGTTTATGTCAAAGATCAACTTTCATTATTATAAATCAAGCAAGTTAAAAGAGCCCTTTGGAATATTGCAGTCCAAAGTTTTCACTCCACACACACACACATATAATTTTTACCAAATCTCTGTTTTTTTTAACTTAAAATAATACATTGTACCTTGATTATGATGATAATGTGTACTGCATTGAGGAGCAACAGCTCTTTTAACTTGAACAACTGGAATGCAGGAATGTTGGTAATCCCACTTTAAGTGTATGGTATATAATTTATTTGCTCCCTTTTATAGGTTCAGTCTTCAATTGAAACAAAGACATCACAGATTGAAGACGTACAGAGGCAACTTTCTGATATTACACACCAATACCAGACCGAGGTAAAATAATAAATTTAAGCTATACAAGAAATTTACAAATACATTTAGGGTATCAAGGAACACTAAAATGATAAAAAAAAATTGGTCCTACAATGTGGAACTAAAAAGCACACTAAGAAACAATCACATAACCAGGGGTAAACTCCAAAGGATGAGCAGTTCCTGCAAATTACCCACTGATTGTTGGTTAAGTCTGGTGAAAGAGAAAGAATTTCCATGACAGATGATGATTTTTGTAAAATTGAAAATGGAAACACCATTTGGTCAGTTAGGTCACTGAATTGGCACATTTAGTTCTTTTTTTGTGATTTAGTTGACAGAATCATCTAATAACATGTATTTCCTTACTTATTTTACTGGAATATCTTTCAAACTGATGCTTTCGATAATGAAGTACAATTAGTTGTCAGAGAGTATATTGAAGTCAGTTTACTTTGCAGTGTACATCTAGTGAAGAATTGAGATCTGCAATGGTAGAGAAGGAGAACCAACTGGAAGAAGAGGCTAGAAAAGTTCAGTTGAGGTTCGAATTATCTTTTGTTATACAAATTGTGTAGTTGGCTTGAGCTATTAGCCTAAGTACTACGATGCCAGAAATTATTGCATATTTCAGGGATAAAAATTAAGGAAAACAATACATACTACATGTTTGTTTATTTATCAAGTGCAGAAGGTGTTATGACAATGTAGATCTTTTGTAAAATTTTGATACTGAAGTGGTGTCTGACAGATCTATTCTGTAATCTTAAGATATTGTGACTGTGCTCTTTGAATTACCAAATATTCTTTTGGAGTTGTTAGATTAAAAACATTTTTTCCTTAGAGATGAAAAAATTACAAGTTTAGAAGAACAGATTACATCAATGAAAGATGAAGTTGGTAGAATGGAAAATGAGAAGCGAGATTTGCTGGCCAAGGTCTGTACTACATGTACATGTTTGTCATATCCTTTTATTTTGTCATGACCATCCTTTTTAGGTTGTATTTTTTAAGTTTTTAGTGATTTATTTCCAATTTGCTTTTACACCTCCATATGCTTAAACTATATGAATTAATTCTTCTACATACCAAATTTTTATACATATCACTTTGGTATATGGAAATTTGTATTGTTTTGGTCATATCTCTGGTTTATATTTTCACCCATTTCAATCATCAATGTAATCTTTTTGCTAGGAATTAAATATGAATTATTATTTTGAAAGACCTAATTCATCAATATATTTGTTTTTTTAGTATTTTTTTTTAAATGACATGCAAGATAATACAGTGCTAGAGTTTTTTTGTACATGTTTCTTTGACATGATTTGTGCATAGATTTCATAAGGTACAGGTGAATTCAATGTAAAGTCTCGAGTTGTTTATTTTTTCTCTACATTCTAGATAGAAGCTGGAGAAGGAATTGAAACAGCTATCAACCAGCTTAATCAAGAAAAAGTATGCATAGAAATTATTCATGAATTTTGACATGTAAACACACTTAAAAAACAACTCTGATATTCTTTAGAACTTTTATTGATAAACAGCAAAGCATGATAAAAGACACCTAGGTGACGGGGAATTTTATTTTATTATGATAACCCCTTTCCCCCTTGAAGTACTGACAGATTTCAGTACCATACTATTCTATCATATTTACTCTAATTGTTCTTATTTCCGCAGATACTTTATTTCACGATTATTGTTCTATGAACATATTTGCGGGTACTTATTTTGGCAAATATCACATTTTTTGCGTAAAGAATAATGATAGAAATTCTCTTTCACATGTACTTAATTTCACATGTAGTTCATGACTGCTGTATTTCTGAAAATAATGCGAAAATAAGTATAATATAGTAGTTTGATCATTTTCCTGTGAGATGCATATTTTCATCTTATTATTACTCTCTCAAAACTTAATGATGTGTAGAAAAGTAATGATGAATGTTTTCAATGATTTTGTCAATCATTAATTGACTTTATAGGCATGAAATTACTTAATTATATATATATGTAAAACAGAAATTTTCAGTGTATACTCTTTTCCCACTCTATCACAGGTCCCACTGTATCACGTTATGGCTTGATTAAGAACATGGATCGATGCACATTTTCAGTATTCATTGTGATTGACCTAGGGACTAGAGTGTAAACTTTGAAACACATATTTGTTAAGTTTTATCAAGGACAGAAAAATTTGGGACCAACTCAAAATTTTTATGCGATTTTCTGCCATTTTCAATATTGTGCAATGGTCATGTTTGGAAAATGCTGTCAAACTGAATGAAGATGAAATAAGGATTTAAAATTTATCATTATCAAGTTATCAAAAGTGATCCATTGAAAAGTTTATGAAATGCTTCCCTACAAATTTCCATAGCAAGGTTTTTGTTAAAGATAATTTTAGATAATTTTATTTTCAATACATTGATACAATGGGAACATTTTTTCAGGCACAGATATTTACCTTACCTTTTTTCAAACAACTACTATGCTTAAACTTAAAGATTCTGCACCAGTAAAATAAGTTTAATATGTTGTACTAAATTCAGACAAAATAAAATTCATTTGTCAAAGGCCTGTTTTTTCTGTAGTCTACAAAACAATTAAACCCCATTATACTTTAGATCTTTTTTCATAATGTGATAGACTCTCTTGCAAGAGAAGATAGCTCAAATGGAAAGTACTGTCACAGGACAAGAGAAAGAGAATACTGAAAAACAAGAAGCATTACATAAACAGCTTCAGGATGTCAAAGGTCAACTGAAAAGTTCACAAGACAAGGTTGAGAAGTTAAAAGGTTCATTGTCTGAGAAAACTGAAAAAATTACACAGCTTCAGCAGAAGATTGCTCAGTTTGAGACAGATGTTCAGTCAAAGGTAGGGGTGTTTACTAAAAAAATGTTTTGTTTACCTGAGCAATCATTTTGATGAATGGAAAGATTCCTATACATCTAAATGAACTATGAATGCCCTTGGGTTTTGGTTTCATTTTTCACTCGGCAAGAACTTTTTTTTTAAGTATTTTGTTATTATGCTTCCTGTTTTAAAGTGTTCAGGATGTCCTTCAATTTGTCCATCCATCCTTTATTACTTCATTTAATTGGTCTGTTTGTATCCTATTCTACTCCTATATAAATTACTGGATACAGTTTTATGAAACTTTCAGGGAATGTTTATTGGGAAATCCCATTGTGCACCTGCTAATTTTATGTTTTATTGAATGGATTTGGGGTTTACCTTCGCATAACATTGACTTTACCATGGTAACAGGTACCCATATTGCACCTGCCACTCCTCCTAAATCACTGGATGGATTTTTATGAAATTTTCAGGGAAATATACTTATTTTTAATGTTTTGTTTAAAATGTCATAGTAACAGAAAGAAATAAGTGGTTTTTCACATAACCCTTGTTCTTAGGATATAAAAATTATATAGAATGTACTGTAGAATTCAAAATTAAGGGAGATAAATCAATAAATGATACTAAAATACAATAGAAACTGTTAGATTTTCAATGTGGATTATCTCCTAAGAGCAGACTAATTGGAACGAATAATTATACATTTCATCATATAGACATATAGATCAACTTAATACGGTAAAAAAAAAAAAATGAAAATATATAGAATTATACAGAAATTGGTTTTTCACTTATGAGCTTGATTACAATAATTCATTTTGAAATACTAGAATGAGCTATTATTGGCTGCTGAAGCTGCTAAAACCAGTCAAAGAGCAGATTTAGAGAGTCACATTAAAACAGCACAGAACTTGGTGGAAGAAAAATCCAATGAACTGAACAAGATGAAACAGCAATGGGAACAGGTAAATATAATGCCATCGTACAATTTACACCCACATCATCGTATTCATTCATAAAAGGATAGCAGCAATGATCAATAATATTCAAATTCAATCGCTGGTTTCACTGTTTGAGTGACTGCTCTTCTTTGATTGCAGTTTACCAAAAATTTTGACTTAAAACAATTGAAAGGAACTAAACAAATATAATGAAAAACATTGTCGATGAACATTTTCTTGAAAAATCCTAAGATAGGTTGTAGTGGACGATAAGTCGAGGGTGACACTTTGCTGAAAAAAATATTGACTTATAGTTCAGAAAAAATACGGTACATGTATCAAAAACAGGTACACAGTCACAGAACAAACATCATTTTATACCATTGTATGATTTACAGCCACACATGTATCAAAAACAGGTACAGAAACCAAACAAAAACTGATAAATTTTAAAGAAGGTATTTCTAATACTTGACAATTTGTGCTATATGTACGGTTATATTATTTCAAATTCAAAAGCATCAAGAAAAGCAGCTAAATTTTTTGAACTTGATTACAGATTACAGATATCGATGCTAGAAACTTTATAATATGAATTTCATATGATTTTGAATTGTAGACTCTAACAGACTTATCCAATAAAAAGGAAAAGATAACCACTTTAGAGGCAACAATAAAGGAACATAATGAACAAATAACACAATTAACTCAACAGAAAAGTGCTTTAGATAGACAACTTACAGAAAAGGTTGGTGCAATACTTAATGCCAGTTCTAATGACTATTTTGTTATCACCAATATGCTATATAAATTGTACCTTATTTTGTCACTATCTATTGACAGATTGTGTTTTATATAAATTGAAATGGACTATCATTGTTTTCTTTCAAAATAACATGAATACATTAAACTTTACCGCCAATCAACAAGTGAGGGGTATATCACCATGCCTGTCCGTCTGTCTGAATTTCATTGCAATTATCTCAGCTCTGAATGGATTTACTGATTTCAGATTTGATGTGTTGCTTTTAACAAATGGGGCATCATGGTATGCAATTTTTGGTTGCTGTCCAATATCAAATTACTGTATTGTGGGACTTTTTTTACCAAATAGAATGATAGATACGATTTTCATCACAAAAATCTCAGCCTCCCAATGGATAAATTGATTTAAAATTTGGTGTGTGGCTTTATACAAATATGGCATACGTTGGAAGTAATTTGGCTGTTGTTCAATATCAACTACCTTTATGAGTGTGAGTATAACTAGGACATCAGTCTTTGCAATCTAATCTTTTGAAAGAAGAAAGGAGCCAAAGTCATTGATTGAGGATTATGATAATTATACCACCTGCAAACAATGTTTGTTTGTCTTTCCACCTGTGAGTGTTTCCACTGATCTTATCTTCAATGAAATTTTGATATAGCTGTTATGAATACCATTGGTTAAAACAAGATTTAGGTGTTAAATGTTGATGTTAATTGTTTTCAGAACAGTCTGCTTGAGAAAAAAGATAGTGAGTTGACAGAAACAAAGACAATACTGACAAATACTAAGAAATCAGTTGATGATATCAAAGTAAAATTAGAACAGAGAGAACAGGAGACTGAAACAGTAATATTTTATGTTCAATTATTGTTAATTTGAAGTCTTGAACCTCTATTAAAATCTTAATAGGATATAACTTCAAAAGGTTGAGATAACAAAGATACTAGTTAATATTAATAAAAAAAAATATTTCTAATTTCAATCTAATTAGTATATTTCTTCTTGTGTATATTATGTTTACCTTCACCAGTCTTCTCAATGGCATACATGTTTAAAACTCACAAACTTGACATAAAAGTTCTTAGGATCTTTATTAATTTTTTGAGTGAATGATCTGATTTTACACATTGATGAATTCTTAAGAATAGTGTTAAATTCTGTTACAATGAGGTTAATTTGCATCTTGTGCAAACAAGTTTTACATGACTTTCAGTATTCTTGGTGTCAATGTCAAAAGTCATTTATTATGTAAAATTGATGTCGCATAAGATTATCCCTATTTTGTAAAATTTTTAAGCAATATTTTTGTACATAATTGCTTCTTTTTTTCAGATGAAGAAAAATCTAAGTGGTGAAATAAGCAAATTAAATACAGCAGTTGAGAAGAAAGCCAAAGAGAACAAAAAACTTACTGAACAAAATGAAGGATTGGTAAGATAGTTCATTGTACTATAAACCTTCTTATTTTCAAGTGGAATTTATTCACTTAGTGTCTGAACTATGGTATACTCGTTAGGCAGAGTGCAAATTTGGAAAATGATAATCAGAATTGATATTCTGCAAGGTTAGCTTACAGTAGTTCAAATTTAAAAAAAATATGTTGGTGTTTTCTTGGTAGGAAATGCACTGTAGTTGTAAGAATACAAATCACAATTATGGTATAGTTTATGAAAAATCATATTACTATATCCATATTTGATATTTTGTGAAAATGAGTGACTGTACTGCATGTTTTTTTGTTATTTTTGATATTTTGGAAAAAAGGATGTTTGTTAATGATTAAAAAAGCAAATACATATTGGTCTTAAAATATTTTGCTTATTGTTATTGGGAATACAAGTCTTTAAGATTAGCACTTACACATTGTTCATTTTTAAGGCATCTTAGAGAAAGAAAGAAGACTGATCAGCAGTGAAGTACAGTGAACCTGTCTAAACCAAACTCTTAATTAATCAAAAAAACCCTCTATACCACACACTTTAATTCATTTTTTGTCTGCTTTAATATATTTTGAACCTGTGTAAACTGAACACCTGTCTAAACCAAACAAATTCTAAAAGGGCTGTGGTTTAGACAGGTTTCACTGTATCTGTATTTGTAGAATGTCATAAAATCTGTCTTAAAGTGTTCTGAAATGGATGGAAATTGTTTATGGATATAAAACTGCAATGTATCAATCATACACATGCCCCTTGTTTCAGGTTGCTGAAAATAAAAAGAAAGATTTACAGATCACAGAGATAACCAAAGACTTAGAAACATCTAAGAAATCTTTATCTGACACAAAGTGTTCTTTTGATGCAAAGGAGTTAGAATTGAAACAGGTATACAGTCAAACCTTGTTAAGTCGAAGTCAAAGGGACCATGCAAAAATGTTCGAGTTATCCGAGGTTCGAGTAATCCAAGGTTGAGGATAAACCGGAAATACTAGTTGTTTGGTCAGTGATTGTTTCTGTATTTACAACTTTTTTTGTGCTTGTACATGTACATGTACTTCACTTTACACGGTACTGCGTAATGTCTTGCGTTTCATATCGGAAGATATTTTTTTGTATGTTGTATATCATTTTTGAAATACTGAATGGCATCGAGTGTTTTAGTGAAATTTCCTTTTTACTTTTTTCTACATCAAAAACATCATAGTTCATAACATGCTGCTGTGTTTGATTCACAATCAGGAGTAACGTCAAACCATGTGCTCTTCATTATTACGATAAAATTTCAAATTCACTAGTGAAATGAATGTAGTCGTTGAAATACCCTTACTATCGTCTGTTTGATGTTTCATTAAATATTCAGATACTAATACAATTCATCTGTATTTATTTGAAAATTTTATCAAAATATCAAAATATCCGATATTACTGCTAGTGTAAATTCCGACATGTTATTAATACAATTCATTTCTTTTAGCAACACACGCAATTTTAAATTAATTAAATAAACAAATCAAACCATAAAGAGTGTCCACAAATTAATTTTAAAAGCCACACTTGGATCATGGTTTGTAATAAAGCAATCAGGTTTCTGACTAATTAGATGACTTAGAGACATCAGGGTTAATTAACCTCGAAGTCCTATTGAGATAACTGATTGATTACTTCGAGTTATCCAAGGTTTCAAGTCGTTCAAGGTAAAATTGTATTGGAGTAAGGGGAGTTTTGCTGGGACTTTGTAATCAGTTCGAGTTATCCGAGATTTCGACTTATCTGAGTTCAACACATCGAGGTTCAACTGTATTATAGAATTCGTTTCTATCATTTTAGCATCTGTTTTCTGTTATAGGTATGATTTCTATTTATAAAAAGGATATTAGAATTTTAGTTGGAAAGAGTTAAGAAATGACTTCATAGAGTAAAGTAAGAAGTTTTTTATCTTAATTTTTTTTCTGTAATGTAATATAGTTCATTGTCTTGATCTTTTTATGTGTTGTTGGTACCTTATACAAAACACTCTTTTAATCAATATTCAAATAGGCTCAAGCTGCACATGTCCAGGAACTTGCTTCTTTAAAGAAGGAATCAGAATCATTACAGCAATCATCTAAGACAACTGAACAACAACTTAATGATCAGGTAAATGACCTATAAGATAACATTTTTAATGTCCTCTAGTCTTATTTTTTAAGGTATCCTGGTTAAAAGTAATGGTTTTAACATTGTTTTGTTCAAATAGGCATAGTAAAGACCTCATCAGAAGTGTCATCAAAGTGACATGCCTTATATAAAAAAAAAATAAACCATACAAGTCATAAATCCTACGAAATTTATTAACAATGTGATCAGAATAAAGCAATTTAAAACAGGTAATGCAGAATTGAATGATTTTCAAAATTCATGAAAATCATTACTTCATTGACTCTCATTTTACTGTATTCACAGAAAATTGCATCAGATGTTTTTATGAATTGTTTGTTATTCCGAAACATGTTTTTCATATGTTTTTCATGGTGGTCTTAAACATATGAAAAACATATTTCGGACCAACAAATAATTCATAAAAAAAAGGTAAATAAAATTCAAATGGTAAATATATGTCTTTCATATGACTTAATGTATGAAAAAGGTATGGTTTTCAAATTATTTAGAATAACTTTTGTTTCTTTGTGATTTTATAGGCACAAAAATGTAAATTTCCATATTGGTCCTGCATGTATGTTTCCACATGTTTTAATAAATTTGAACACATATGATGCAATTTTTCCCAATTTTACTAATGGTCTCTATAAATAGAAGTATGGTATTAATAAATCTGTGGTCTTTTATTTCATATAGATCAAAGAAATGATAGCTCAGAAAGACCAATTAACCAAAGAGAAAGATGAGCTTGAGAAGATGTCAGCTGAGCTAAAGAACACCATGTCACAAAAAGAAGAGGAACTGAAGTCTACAGTCCAGAGACTTGAATCTGAAAAAGTTAATATTAATATCTACTCTTTTGCAGGCAAACACAACCAAGTTGTAAAAGCCTTTGTTATACAAGAATACACTGGAAACAAGACATTGACAAAGAAATAAATTTGAGATACACTTTTTATACAACCACAAAAAAACTGAGTTTGTGTAATGGTCTGGCCCTGTTGGCATCTGTGTCCTCAACATCTGTACACGCATGGTTTTTGTGCAATAACTTGAAAATTAGTTGATTGATCTTGATAAAATTTAACCTTCAGGCTCCAATCAACCAAAGGAAGGTTAGTATTGATTTTGGGGGTTATGGCCTCAACTATTTTTAAATTACGGACCAAAACAAGTTTTTCGAAGAAATGAACTGCTTTACTCTAGTAAAAGCATATGGATGTCTAGGATATTGTTCCACAATACTTTATACCACTATGGTCATACTGTGATAGATTTTGAGGTTTGAGATTTGAACTTTTTAGGAATGAGGGACCGTCAAATGTTTTCCTAATGTTTCGCAATAACTTGACCTTGAGTAAATGGATCTCATTTAAACTGTACTACTTGGTGTCATACCACAAAAGGAAGTCTGGGATTGATTTTTGGGGGTTGTGACTTGGGCTAAGAATTAAGGGCCATAAAAGGGTCAGGAACATGCATTTTTCTGATTTACAGTTGGTAACTTGGGTGAAAGGGAATGAATCTCTTAGAGTTGTACCAGGCAGTGCCATACCCCAAAAGGTAGGTGGGGATTGATTTTGGAAGTTGTGACTAGAACCATTTATGAATAATGGACCAAAAAGGGTCCACTTTGATTCTGATCAAATTCTCATCCTGTGTCAAATGCCTCATCACTATCAAATTTAATGCCGTATCCAGTTTGAATGGTTGTCTATACCTGCCCCAAACTGTTCAAGCTGCACCCTTGGAAGCATTTTATTTTTAGATATTGAAATGACATATTCACATGCACGTTTGAACCCTCTTTATGTATTTTTATGTGTATATGATTTATATGTTATTATACTTTCTTAGTAGAAAGTTTAGTTTAAGGATAGCTATTTTTTTGTTTTTCATAGTCTGAAGCTAGTTCTTCATTTGATGATGATAAAAGACAGTTAAATGATAAGATCAATTCATTGACATCCCAGATTGAAAATCTCAATACCCAACTACAAAAAGAAAAGGTAAGAACTTGTATAGATTACTCCATGTTAGTCACTTTGTTATCATATTATAGTCCTTTATTCATTTCCTTAATTTGGGTAGTTAGTCTTAGTTCTACGCTCTAATTGACAAGTAAGATCAGAATAATATAACGAGAGATATGGTGAATATGTCAAAGAGACAACAATCATACTGGGATTGAAAAAAAATGTCAGCTCAAGGCCACACTTCGGTATTCAGTGAACGACGAGGGAACCCTTGCACCACAGAGCAGGCTGCAGCTGTCCCCAAGACAACATTATACCCTGGTACAACGAAATAGCTGCGTCTATATTCTCCAGCTACACGAAAGTAAATTGAAAGTGAAAACAAAACAATACATACAGATGCCAGGAATTCCTGACTTGGGTCAGATGCAAAAATGTGGCAGGTTATTAAAAGTAATTTGGCGTGATCATTCATTGTCCCAGGGAAGATCACATTATAATTTAATTATGGTTTAAATTTTTGTAGATATGTAGTAACACATTGATATATATATATGTGTGTGTTTTTGTTTTTAGCCCTCTGATATTTAAGACTATAAGAGACTGTATTCTTGTTCTGGTTTTAAAATGTTTTTTATATTTCAGGAAACTCTTTCTGCTACTGCTGGGTCTGAGAGCTCTCTAAAGACACAAGTAAGTTAATAATTTTTACCTTGATCTGTTAAGTTGATGGAATACTTTTGTTTATTCAGTGGTTTAAGATGATTCTAAAGAAAAGGGAAAAAAATGCTTGTTCAATGATGTGAAATTATGATTATTAGGTGAAATGAGGCAGATATTTTCCTGAGACTTAAACTAAATATTAAGAAACATTCATACTGTACTATGTTCCTTTTTAAAGGCCTCTATTTTTTCCACAGATGGTAATGTGCCTCTATGCAGAGGTGTTGCAATTGTGTTCAAAGGAAAATTGACAGTCAAATATGTGAGCAAACTATATTTCCCACCAAATGTACATGTGAAGGTCCATATTTATAATTTGTCATTTTATTTTGTATGTCTTTTAGATATCAGAGTTATTGACAGAAAAATCTGCTATTGAAAAACAGAAAGAGGAATTGAAATCCAAACTGGATGGGATGACAGAAAAGTTTGATGTTCAGGTAATATAGCAATGAACTATTTGTTGTTTCTTTTACTAATGTGTATTATAAATTTCATATATTTCTAAGGTTAACATACAGTATTAATCAGCTGGAATTGTCAAAGATATCTTTCATACTTATTTGAAAGGTATGATTTGAAAGAATAAAATGCTAAAAATATATGTTATCCCATGAACAACAATACTTATATGTAGATTACTTGGCTATTTTTAAGCACAAATTGTTGAAAAAAACAACTTAAGACCAACTAAAATAATTTCTTCATTCTTTGATCCTCCATCCTTACTTTATGGATGCCAAATTAACCATTTTTATTTCTAATGAATCAAACAAATGCAGAAATGAACTTTTTGTCATCCCTTTTTTCTAGCTAAAGAACATTTTGATGTCATCAATTTTTTTACTTTTTTTTAAAGTGAAATAAATGCATTCCACTTTCTTTGATTTTCATGAAAAATGACATGAGTACCTTAAATATTAAATTTTAGTGACCTTACTTGGATGTTTTTAAGCCCAATCATTGGATGATAAAATAGCTTTAAAGTATTTGATGTTAGAAATGTAAACAGTAACATTTGAAATCTTAAATGAATGAACTCAGTCAACTCTTTTATAAACTGCTTTACATTACAGAAAGAGCAGATAACTCTGAAGGAACAACAGTTACAAGGAATGATTCAAGAGAAGATTGATGAGAATGATAAATTACAACAGCTTAACAAGGTAGGATTAACTACAACAGCTTAACAAGTTAGGAATAACCTCAATAGCTTAACAAGGTAGGGTTAACTATAACAGCTTAAAAAGATAAGATTGACCACAACAGCTCAAGATATGATTATCTACAACAACTTAACAAGGTAGGATTAACTACAATAGCTTAACAAAGAATGATAAATTACAACAGCTTTTCAAGGTAGGATTAACTATAACAACTTAACAATGTAGGATTAACTATAACAGATTAACTACAACAGTTTAACATGGTAACATCCCTTAAGATTTGATAGTGCAAAAACAGAATTCTACAATATTTTATACACATGTAGCATTATATTGCCTTTTTGTATCTCATTTTATAGGAATTAACAGAAAAACTGGAAGCTATAGAATCCAATCTTCAGACAGAATCTAGTACTTTATCAGAAATGAGAGAAAAGTATTCTGTATTGGAAAGTGAGCTTCAGAAAGTCAAAGACAGGGAAACAGAGCTACATAATTCATTTGATGAACTTAGTGAAGTAGGTATCCATATTGTGTTTATATATGACTTGCTTCAGACACTTTGAGAACAAACCTGTCGTAAAATCATGTTTGTACATGACCATTATTATAAATGAATGAGGGCAAGATAAGCATTTATACATGTTTCTTGAAGTAAAAATTGTTTCGTTGTAGGTGCTAAGTTGAACTTCACATAAGCTCCATATTTAAAAAAAAGAATTTAGGCTGTTGTCATAATTGAATCTAGATAACACTTGCTAGCAATGCTATGTTGAGGTTTTACCAAAATTTGTTTTGTAATTGTTATTACTATAGTAAGGAAATGTAAAAGGTGTGATTATTTTGAAGATTACCCATTTTGCTGATAAGTAATTATGATGTTTTACTGTTATAATTTTTGTTCTTGCACATTTTTACTTTGATGTTATAATAGGTCAGAAATGCTATGAATACTCAGATGGTTGAACTTGACAAAGAATTGGCAGAAAATAAGTCAAAGAGGGAGGAGTTACAGATACAAAAGGTACATAACTTCCTTTGGTAAAAAATATTTCAGTGAATTTGATGGTTTTAAAAATGTTATGATTTTATTTGTGTTGACAACTAATATTTTTTTTATGTGTGTTTTTTTTTTTTTTTTTTTTTTTTAAGATCAATAGATATGTTGGCTAATAACAAAATCCACCTATGTAAACTCTGTCCATAAAAAGTAGCATCTTAATCTGTAAAAAATTGTCATTTCATAGCAGTCTATGGGAATGTTTTCTAAAATTATATATGTCATACTGTAATTATTAATTGGTAGTCATTTCTTGTACCAAAAAATACATTCTTTGTTAAAAATGTACTTATTCTAAAGTGTTGCATGGTTATTGTTAATGGAATAGTTTTTACTTTTCTTTTTTTAAGGATGAACTAGATGCTAAATATGCAGAACTTGAGAAGTCTTACAATGAAACCAAAACAGAAAATGAATCTTATGAGAAAGATATTAATCAGCTGAAGTCCTCCCTAGAGACTGAGAAAAATGAAAGGAAAAAGGTTATACTTTGATAAATTTGTAGGGTGACTGTACATTAAAATTTATTTAGTTTAAGCAAATTTTTTCTAAATAATTATTTAGGATGCTGCTATTTACAGATTCATATAGAATAAAGTGTGAAAATGTAAAAGAAATAACAGTTACATGTAAGTGTATTTTGTTTAGGTTCAAAATATGTTTGTTTTTTGTTGAATAATTAAAGTGAACCATGCTATGAATGGTCATGGTTTATTTGCCATTGTTTGGCTTAATTTTTTACCAAGATACATGTACTAACTAAAGATGTATCATTGAGTGATCTATTATTGAAGAATTCAGAGCAGCATTTTGACTGTCTTGTGAGGAGGTCATTGAGTCCCTTTCTGTATTTATAGGAGGTCACTTAGTTGCATTTTAGCTTTATAAAAAGTTACTGAGCCACTTTTGTCCATGTTAGATGGAAGCTATTGAACCCTGCTTTGTGTCTTTGTTCAAGGTTTCTGAGCTGCTTGGTTTTTATATGACTGCCAAAAATGTGTGGACTATAACGATATAGGGCTGTCATCGTCCATGTTGTCAGGACTTAAATATTGGTGGTTCCAGATTTTCAAAAGTAAGGTTTGGGGGTTATGGCCCCAACTGTTTTGGAATAAGGGGCCAAAAAAGGGCTAATAACAAGTATTTCATAGAATTTAGCTGATATGTAAAATTAATTCTAATAATATTATATTATATAATTCTTATCGTGTGTCAAATATCTAAAAAAAAATCACAATTAAAATTTAAAACTGTATCAAGTTGAAATGGTATGTCCTTACTTGTCCCTACTTATCAGTGTTTGACCACTTTGGTTGTATCAAGCTGCACTCTGTGAACAATTTTATTGGAGGAGGTTACTGAGCTGTGTTTTGATTTTGTAGGAGGTTACTGAGCTGCATGAAGCCAAGGAAATATTGATCAACCAGAAACTTGAAGTAACTAAGCAATTAGAGGATATAGAAGGAATAATTCAGAAGGCAAGTATACATGTGTTATATTTGTAAATATAGGTTGTACTAACTGAGCTGTGATAATCTTTACTGTCCCCTGCATTTTGCAAAAACGAATAGGAACTTTGGCTGTAAAATAATTTTTTTTACCTGCCATCCCAAAGTTTGCTTGCTTTGATAGATTTTGAAAATGAAACTTTCAAGGAAAAAGGTTGAGGGACATAAAAGATGCCTGTTGTCTTTTAGGTCTGAGATTAAGTGAGATCTATAATAACTTTTATTTTGTGAAGCACTGGTCTTAAATGACAGAACATGGAAATAAAAGTCATTTAGTACTGTGATTATACATTGAAACATATTAAATTCAAATCCTGAATCAGCCAAAAATCATTCAAAACTGGTTGCATTGTAAAATTCCACATTCTAAGTTCTTTCAGAATAATTTTACTGAATAAAACCATTTGCAGAATACCCCATAGGGAACTCAGTGATATAGTATCATTTATGTTTTCTCTTTGTTTTTTGTTAGACAAAGAATGAGAAGGAGGAAGCGGAGGCCAAGTTTACTGAGTTACAGAACACTTTACGAGAAGAAAACTCACAGCTACAGACCAAACTGGTAAGTTTTGGTGCCTTACTTCCCTTTCTAAAGGAATCATATGGTTATTGTCTTTGGTTTCTGTTTTCAAATGTATTTAAAATATTGTAAAAATTGTGCAAATTAATACAAAAATATAAAGGTTTAATAACTATAAGTAAAAGATTTTTTTTTAAATGTCAACACTTCACTTTTTACATGTTATACATATTTTTTAACACATGGCTCTTGTGTCTTTGTACATCCTGTTTCTATCATTTATCTGTAAGTAAAATATTGAAATTTCTAGTCATAGCCTCTAAAATAAATAGTTTAAATGTCTATCATAATCAACTCTTTGCTGAGTGTGATTCTGTTTCTCTAGTTAGATACTGTACGTGTTTATATCAATCTTTGTTTTTAGGCTGAAGTAGAGAAATCTAACTCCGAGTTGCAGAGAGGTCTGGATGAAGAACAAGCCAAGTTTGAGCTTCAGACAACAGTTTTAAATGAGAACCTCACAACAATTAGGGGTGATCTAGTAACTACACAGAAACAATTAGAGGAAATTAGTAAATCTAATGATGAACTCAGGGGTGAAAAATTAGGTATGTTTAACTAGATGGTTGTAAATACTAAGGGAGAGAGGAAAGTGATTTGTTGTATGTGAGTTATTCAGTTGTTACAGTCACAAGTAAGAGAGAAACTTTCCTTTAGCACTTGTATTGATGAAATTAGATACATTTCAAAATATTTGTAGTGAATGGCCAAAATTGTACATGTATTTATAGGTTGTGTCTGAAGACCTGTTTGGAAGGATCTTAGTTCAGACTTTCAGTTAGGCTTAGTTACTGTTAATTCAGACACTGTTGTGATGTTTTAATGTTTTGGGAAAAAGTAGACTGATGTAATTGCTAGTATTAAAACTCTCATTATTAAATTTTACATTTTCTCAATATTCATTTATATTGTATAATTTAAAATCATATTCTGTGAAAAATATTTAATGGCTTCACCTGTATCTAATTCATTAAGTAACTTCAGAAGCTTCAGTATTCCATATATTTAGAAAAGAAGTACACTTTAAAAACTTAAGTTAGAAAGTGAATATTTTCTTTTCTATGTGTAGAAGTTCAGTATTGATGTTGTATAGGGTCTGTAAGTCGTGTTCTAGTTTTATTTTCCTTACTGGAATTTCTAATGTAGAACATATTGAAATCCGAAGACTGGTTTGCATTTTATTGTTTACTTCCGAGATCTCGAAACCTTGTATTACAATGCAAAATATACTGTTTTACCCTTTCTTAACACTGTTATCATGTGGAAATAGATATTTGTCATTTTTATTGGTGTTTTACATGAAAGTATGTTTGGCTTTTATATACTGAATCCAATGCTTTGAAAATGACAAATCTCTATGCATTTGAATGGTAAACTAGGACCCATTCTCGTGAAACCACTGAGTCACATGACAAGACTTACATATCATATTACACCATGTACTAAGTTTTGAAATTTGGTTCTGATTCTTTTGCTTTTTAAGTAATTGATTGAAATTTGCATTTCATTTCAATGTTTTTTGGATGATTTTTTTTTTAAATTAAGTCATTCAATTAAATCCTTGTTTTACATATACAAAATCAAATCCTTGTCTTTATCTTGAAGAAGACTTTGCACCAGAAGGTATGGTTGAACACATCAACCCCACATGATTTTTTTATTATTATTATTTTCAATTACTTATAAGCTAATTTCTTATCTCTTTTATAGAAATATTTTTTACCAAATATGATTTTAACTACCAATTATTATATAGATAGTAGTGAATTATCAAATGTATACTGTGTAATAAATTTCAATGATTCACTTGAAATAAATTCAAAATTTCAATCTGGAATATTCTCTTGCCAAAATATCACAACATTTTTTTTTTTTTTTTTTTTTGAGACCTTCATTTCATTTGATGTCACTGATGATTATAAATATTAATCCACAGATCTAAAAATATAGAATTTATATGAAAATAACAATAAATTATTGAGAAAATCTATATAATATATAGGATAATCAATTGGTTATCAGAAAAAAAAAACAAAATTTGATTATTGGTGCCGAGAATACTTGAAGAGTTTACTCATGCATGGAACAAGTTCTGTACATTTGTTTAATCTTGGTGTTCTTTGGCACTCATCATATTTTGATTATTCACACTTTTCAATTAATTATCCTATAATTAATAAAAGGTAGATCTGCATGTTATTATTATTATTTCACATCTCCAAACAGATCAGGGATTTACTTATCATATAGGGTTCTTAGTGGTGTGGGGATAGTGGATGTCATTAACATGTTTGGAGTTTTCGAAATAGTTATTTGAAAAACTCAGTAACCCTAGTTGTTTATTCAGGCTATTTCACATTACATTGTATGTGCAATGTACTTTTCTCAAGATATTATAGTTAATACTACATGTAAGTGAGAATAACTTTTTAAGATAATATTTTGTTACCTGTCAGCTGATTGGTTTAATTTGATTATGATTTATTATGATTGATTATGACTGATTATGATTTCCTTATTACAGCTTTAGAAGCTAAGTTAGAAAACAATAATGATGAGAGAAGATTGTTACTTGAAAGGTAAGATAGTTCATTTTAAGTATAGTTCCATCCATTCAGTTTTGATTCATGCATTTCTTTTGCTGAAAAATATTTGAGCTAAAACCCTTCAAAATGCCTTAAATACTTTTTTTTTAATGAAATGCAATTGAACGTTGTGTTTATCAGATATTTACAGCTATATTTCACTTGAATTCTATTCTTTAAAGAAGTAGCTGGTTTCGTTTTATAGTTGCAAACTTATAGTCCTGAGTACCAAACACTTCACTCTTATCACACCAACAACCAACCCCTTCAGATTGAATTTGCTGCATCCATCCTACCCTTGTCTGTTTGAATATTGTGCATCTATTCATGTGTTAAAGTGAAGTGCTGGTGTTTCTTCTCAGGTGCCTAACAAGTGAGGGTGAATGTGACAAACTAAGGGAAAAGACGGTGGAAATGAGAAGAAAGTTAGATGATACTCAAGCTGCCTTACAGGAATTAGGAAGAGAAAACCAGTCTTTACAAGTAAGATCATTCACTACCTTTGTATCTTTTTTTTTTTATTACTTGTAGAATAGCTTTTAATGCTTTCCTGTTTGTTCATACCATATTCAGTTGTTTTTAATAATGCATCTGCTATTTCCCTTTTTTGTTTCTGTGCAGTATTGACTTGTTTAACTTTACATAACTTAGTGTGGGTAATATTTATGAGATTTGTTTAGCTTTACATAACTTAGTATGGGTAATATTTATGAGATTTGTTTAACTTTACATAACTTAGTATGGGTAATATTTATGAGATTTGTTTAACTTTACATAACTTAGTATGGGTAATATTTATGAGATTTGTTTAGCTTTACATAACTTAGTATGGGTAATATTCTTGAGACTTGTTTAACTTCACATAACTTAGCTTACTAACAGTATTTAGGGTTGGGCTATATCATTTTTTGTGGTGGATGAAACATGGTATGAATCAAAAAACACTATTTTGAAAATGTAATTAGACTATTTGCACTACCAGGATTAAGGAAAAGAGACAAGATTATTTTGTAGATTGAGTTATGATTTCATTTAAACTTTTCAAGGGCAGATAACGATGTCAAATCCTGTGATGCAGAGATCAAACAGTGGTCTTTTCAAATAAATAAGTCATTCTTGACTGAATAAGTATTGTCTGATTGGTGAGTTTCTGGTATTTCCCATTTTGTCTGATTTTTACAAAAACTTACACTTTTAAAATGATACAATTTATAAACCACTATAATTAAATCTACACTTTGGCATTCAAACAGATTTTGAGTTAGCCAAGTTATAAAATATTGACTCATATTTTATGTTCGACTTGAACATATTGTGGTTAATATAGAACTTAATTTCCATTAAATTCATTCCTCTTTACCCCACCACACATTGTGGCCTGGTATCATTGTGCTTCCATTTTTAAATTGTCAGGTATGTGTCTGTCCATCTGCCTGTCACTTAATTGTATTTAAATGATAAAACGAGTCCCATTAAAGTTTTTTAAATTTTAAATTTCATTTACACAATGAAGAGTACAATGTAATACTGTCAGATTATATTCAACTGTCTGCACAATCCCATTTGTAGTTCTCAAGTTATACAAGTTTGAACATTTGTCATCTCCTCTTATTGTGGTTTGAGAACAGATAGAAGGATTTTTTATAGTTGTATTTGAGTTTATTTATGCCCCCACAACAATAAAAAAAATCTATGACTTTTTATTGTGGTTGAATGAATCATATAAAGAATAATTACCAGTAAGTATTATCCAACTAAGCAATTGGCAGGTCATTGTCTTTGTATATTAGGTACCCAAAGCTATTGTTGTGGACTCTCTAGAATCAACATTTTGTAAAGGATTTCAACCAAATTTTGTACATAGTTATTGTTTATCAAAGTCTTGGTTATCTATTTGTTGCTAACATTAAAATCTGTGGGGAGTTGGTAAAAAATCTACTTAGCAGCTCAGTGAAAAGTTGCTTATTTTTTGTGTTGCCTTTGTGAGTGGGCATTAGACTCTTAACATTTTTCTAGGGCAGTTCTACTCTGAATGTATTGGCTAAACAAATGTGCCCATGTGGGATGTTAGGGCATCATTTGTCTTGTTTTGTTTAAATCATTATAAAAAATGAAATTTGTAATCTTAAAATATGTACCTGTTTTTATAAGTAGCAAAATGTGAATTTGAAATAGACAACTTTGAAAAAAGTTGCTTTATATTACAAACTAGTAACTTTTGACCATTATATTTATTGTTCTCCAACAAAGTTTGGCAGGTATGTAATAATGCTACTCTTGTGAACATTCTAGAATGACCATTTCTTAATGGATTTTAATCAAACTTGGTACTATAACATGCACATATATTGGTACTCTTCCTTATGAAATCTAAAACCCTTTTGACCTCCAGGTCACAAGTCCAAAATCAATCTTCACATTCTAGAATTAATATCTGTAAATGGATCTTAACTATATTGGTTACACATTTTGTCCTCATGAAATTATTCTAGAAGCCTACTGATTTTCAAGCACATTGGCCAAATGTCACACACTCAAAACTTTATATGGTGAAGAGATACTTCACTGCATTGTTTTTGTGCTACTTTTAAGGTTACCTTGTAAGTCCATTATTTAACTTTCACCAAATTAATGCAGTTTCATGTATGATGTTATATTTAATTCTACCAATTGTTTTATGGTAATCCGGTTTAAATAAGACAACAACAAGGAAAGCTCCCCTTTTAATGAAAAAAAGATATATAGAAGAAATAATATAATACAATATCATACCATTCAAGTTCCTAGAAAGTAAAGTTGTTTTAGAAAATTACAAATAGATTTGATAATCAAGCCACTCTCTTTCTTCTGAGTTACTATTTCTTTTTCTTTTGTGGGGGTAGTGAAGCCAGTTTCAATTCATTTTCATATTGGTATTTGATATCGTTTATCCTCCAAGCAAGATGTCTAAGTGTTGTCTTTTGATAGAAAACACGGTCCATTAGGTCTCGATAACTTGTGAAGGATCCCCTACTCATTTCATGAGTGTGCTTACACATTGTACAGAAATTCTTATTACAGTTTTTACAGTAGTAGTTTATGGATTCTAAACTTTCACAAAAATCACAGTACTGATGTTGTTTGGAACGGAAATGTCGTCTTGTAGACATTGGAAATATAGCATGTCCTTCCTGACAGAAATTAAAACGAATAGAATCATTTGATAGTTGACTAACATTTAAATGTTCGGCTTGTTTAGCTCTTTTAGCAATTTTGTCTCTTTGTTTTTTGGGAACACAGTTCCTGTGATGTCTTGAAGATGACAATGTCCTGTACATAGTTGATTGGTTTACTCTGTAAGGAGGTGTTGATACTTCTAAACTATGATTGCCCTTCCTATACATGTCAGCACTCATAGGGGAACTGTTTTCTACTCTTGGTAACTTAGTATTTACTACTATCTTTGGAGCAGATTGAATTTGTCTAGATGGTGCTGTAGGATCTGTTTCTTGTGATGATATGTTAGGAAGGTGTGATTGATTTGCGCTGTTCTGCTGAGATGACAATGATTGAACACTGCTTGTCTTGTAGAGATTCCCAGCTAAAAGTGGTGCTCTAGAAAAAAGAGATCTATATTTCAGGTATTCAATATTCTCTCTTGGAAAATGTTTAGTGTTCTGAAATAGTTCCATTTACATCAGATTCACCATTTTATTTCCTATGTAATTTCACCTTCTAATCCACAAAGATATATATGTATATCACTTATTTTATCTAGACTATATTGTATATTTTATCAGTATTCAAACACTGTTGTTATGCAATCTCTGCATGTCCTCAGTCAACAGAAAGTTTTAGTCCAAAATTTAAGTATTATTATCAAATCTGAGTTTAAAACTATGGTTGGTTAATCTCTAGGTCTGTCTATATTGTACAAAATAACAGTTGTGCACCAGCCTCGCACCTCAATAGAAATTAGTATGTGCCTTCACTAAGATTAAAAAGCTTTTAAATCTCTTTGCTGAATAATAGAAATTTCAAGAGGATTAGTACATACATGGTAGGTTTTAGGCCATATCTATAATATTTTGGTAACACATGAATGTTTGTTTTGTAATTAGGATTAAGTTATTAAGATGGGTTTTCTGTTCATGTTCATGAATTAATCTGTATCACAAAAGAAGCCTGTCAGTAATTTTAATGTACAGGCATAATTGATCTTTTAGTTTTAACAGCAATTCAAGAGATTTTGTTCATTTTGAAAAAGGTTGATTATTTACTATTATTTATTTGTATGTGTTATTTTGGTTATTTCATGTTCTTTTTTGCGTGTGTCTTTTCCCCAGTCTGGTCTTTGTCCTTGGAACATGTTCATTTGATTACTGCTCAAATATTATTTCTCTTGATTACTCTTTAATCAACATATTTACAGATATAGATCAAAAGGAAGGTGAAGCTGATGGACACTTTCCCTAAAAAAACCTCCTTTTTACATGAAATCTTGATTTCTTTAAAACAGTATCCAAAGTCAGGAACTTGCTTTGTGGATATCTTGCCCTCATTTATTTAATGTTGATATTGGTTCATTTTGATTTATGGTATTAATTAAGTTTTGTATATTTCTAATTTTATAGGGACCACATTAGGTTCCAGTTGCACCAAGTTTATAGGGACCACATTAGGTTCCAGTTGCACCAAGTTTATAGGGACCACATTAGGTTCTAGTTGCACCAAGTTTATAGGGACCACATTAGGTTCCAGTTGCACCAAGTTTTGAAGGCTTAGACAAGGCCCCCTTGTTGTTGATTGCTTGAGTGTTGACTTACGGACATTCACTATTTACCATAGCAACCACTAAATAATTACCAGCATATTATAAATAATTGTGATGAGAAGTAAAATCTTAAAAAAAGGGGTTAAATTTAAAAATAAAAACTTGCCTAGTAACCCTGCACAAGAAATTAATAGATTTATTTGTGTGTCCTATGAACATAGTGCTTTTTATCATGGTAAATGATTTATTATCCTATTAAAAGTTCTATCATAATAGTGAAATTTAAATTCTATTTAATTACTCTTTGTAGTCCATTTTAGTAGTATTTTGTCATTGTGATATGAACTTCTTCCATATGCAATTTTGAGTTAAGACATTTTTGATTATTTCCATATAATTGATGAAAATTATAACAGTCAATATCAATTGTATTTGGTATCATTCACATTTAATAAACCATGACTGTGTTGAAGAATAATGACGAAACATTTTTGCTTGTTACATGAGAAGAAAAAATAATTCTCAAGTCATGGCAATTTTGATATTTAGTCCAAGGTATTCAACCAGTTTTGTCAATAGCGATCAAGAAGCTAATGCATTTTAAGTGGTGTAGAAGTACAAATCTGACTAAAAACTCTGCATGTGCAAAGTGCTGTCAATCTCTGATAGGTCATAATTGTGAGAAAAAAAAAGCATGTCTTATATGCAAGTATCAATATGTAGCCACTAGTCTCTTTAAGATATGAATTTTATTATTATACCTTCACTAGAAATATATCCCAATAGCAAGGTCCTGTCTGTTTTAATCTCAATATGTGGATTTCTTGTGCTATTAAAGGGGAAAACAGGACCCTAGGACCTTTTAACAAAATTTCTATGCTCAATAATATTTTTTTGATTTTCATCAATTGGTCAAAGAAACAATACTTTATAATTACCATATCAATATTAAAACATGTGGGTTTTCAAAATCTTTATGGTAGATGTTTGATAAGCCCATTTTACGATGGATTGTGAAGGAAGTTATCTTAAAAATTTCAAGAAGTTTTCACTAAGAAATAATTTATTAATAGAAACTTTCAAGTACAAATGTATTTGTTATTTTATAGGCTATTCAATTATTCCTACTGAAATAAAGGAAATAAAATACATGTATTGTTTTTGACAGTATTTAAAAGAGCTAAAATTTTAGTCAAATTAACTGTGTTATATTTATGGGACATTTGAAGAAAAATAGGATCTGCTTTTTTTGTGCATCAATAAAATATTAATATAAATATAAAATATAATAAAGTCAAGAAACATATTATCTATATATACATTTCATGATTTTTCATGTTTTATTGTAGTCAATAAAAATCATTATTTAACATACCCTGTTAAAGTACTGTTTGACAAGTCTTTAATATGTTTGATACATGCAATGGATAAAAAATACAGGTGAAGTTTGATAACCATGTTTTTTTTTTTGTTTTTTTTTGGGGGGGGGGGATTTTGTCTGGCAATTACAGAAAATCAGGATTTATGGCAATAAAAGGAGAAATAGAATTATATCTGTCTATAATTCTATCTGCATGGCTTTTAGAAAGTTCTCTATTCTAATACTATAGTGTATAGAACTCTATTTTAAATACTCAAGTATACAGAACTTATTTGTAAAGTTTACCTTTTGTTATGCTACTCTGGTAATGATTTGTTGAATGTTGATGGTCCTATTTTTTGGACTGATAATTTGTATTGTACGAAGGAAGCTTCTTGTGCTTTTATAGTTTCTAAGGGAACTAAAATGCCAAACCTGAAGGTAATTTATAGTGTCCCTGATATTAGCAGTCGCACTGGCAGATCAAAGAGTAATGGTGAAGAAGGAGGTCTGGGGGTTAGAACACCCCAATTTAATTCAAAAATTTTGTGTGATAGACAAATAATGGCCTGAAACTCCCTTTCAAAATTTCTGGATCCACAACAAAGGCTTTTATCTAAATGTAAATGCTTTTGACATTTTTTTATCCAAGCTGGGTGTTTCATGTTCTGAAGGACCTTTGGGGCTATATTGAAAAAAAAAGGTTTCTCTTCTTTTTGTTTACTGTATAAATAGCATGAATTAGTACACAGACTACTTTTACAGTAACCTGTATCATTGATCATTTTAAGCTTGTAGAAATTTTACTGCTATTACAAAACATATTTTTGGGTCAGGTGTTGAAGTTGTTTATAATCAGTCTTATTTTTCCAGATAACAACAACAAAGGTACAGAGTAGGAAATGGGCAGATGATAGTGAATGTAAAGAATGCATGGCTTGTTCTAAAAACTTTTCTGTTACTGTTAGAAAGGTGAGATAAGGATTTATTTTAAAATGAATGTTCTCTATACTCCCAAAAGCTTGCACATGTTTTTACCTCTTGTCATTTAGTTGGCTACCAATCATATGTTGCCATTGCGAGGAACAGAATTGGACTCCCTAGTCTGAGTGATTAAACCAGTATGAGGAGCATACAGTATATATTTAAGCTTTACACAGGCTAACGAGTCAGTGGTACTGAAATACAACCTTAACAGAAACATATTATATGGTCAATACAAAAAATCACAAAGTTTCCCATGTAAAAGGTTTTAAACTTGTTCCCTTCACTCCCCTTTTTCACAAACCACCACCACCATTAAAAAGTATATTATTAAATTTATATCATGAGTATACTGCCTTTATATGATTACAGTTTACATCTGTTTATTTTTCAGCATCATTGCAGGAATTGTGGAAATATATTTTGTAATGACTGTTCCTCAAGGGAGTGTAAACTCCCATCATCAAAGAAACCAGTCCGCGTTTGTGATTCTTGTTACGTAGATGTAAATAAGAGATGATACTCAAAATGATTTATATATATAAAATAAATAATTTATTGTACCCAGCCATAATTACTCAGGTTGTGAAACACAGCTGAATTGTTTTAGATAGTATTTTTTACTTTTTGTATCCATGTACAATGTCGATCTTGTGTGCTTTGAAAAAATGTCAAAATATGTCATTTGTGTCGTGATGAAATAGTATTCTCTTTACAATTTTTTAAGTCAACTATAATTTTATGAAGTTTTTGTTTTTTTATGTAATAGTCTTATCTAGAACAAAGTTGTGTTAGTTTCTAAAAAAAAAATGAAGGTAAAACTAAACACAATTGCTTCATATGGTACTGTTTAAAGATTTCAGTTTCACAGACATTGTTTGGTATTATTTAAAATTTACTTTCATGAATTGAACTATTGTATTCATTCTTATACTTTAACAAAAATTAATGGTGCTTTCAATATATATTTGTATTTTCTGAACATGTTTTTATCTCTTTCCATTCAGCATCATTGTCGACAGTGTGGTAATATTTTCTGTAATGATTGTTCCTCAAAAGAGGCCATGTTGGCCAACGCCAAGAAACCTCAGCGGGTCTGTGATCCATGCTTTAAAGATCTTACTAGGAAAAAATAAAGTGAGGATTTGATTTTAATACCTCCTTATCCCCAATTTTACATCCTTTTCCCTGTGATTATGCTTATTTTGCTTTTGATGGTATGCATGGCCATGAGCATGTTTAAATATGGACTTACAACAATGTGCTATCATGACATCATACATTCTATTAGGAAGTATGTATGAATTACCTTTTTTTTCTGCAACTGCTAATTTTTTACCTTTGATTATCAAAATGTACTTGCAGTATAAAATCTGTATTATCACTATCTTTTTGTACCATATGATCAGAACCATTTCTTAAAATATATGTTTGCAGGGTTGTTCTGTATTTCTTTAGTTTTAGAAATGTTTAGCTCTAGGTGTTTTAAATCAATATCAAGTAAAAGCTATGCAACTGCCATATCAAACATACATTTCTGCCCCTGCATCAATTTAAATGTGCCTACTTTAACCCATTTATATCAGTAATGCAATTAGTTCTTTTCCCAACAGTGACCTTGCAAGAAACCACTCAATACCAAAGCACATGTATATTTCATTCAAATTAGAAGTTATAAAATAGCAAAAATAGAGGAAAATGATACTAATGTATTAGATTTTATTTATTAAGCACAAACCATTTTGCAACCAATTCATAAATTTATTTTATATGTCCCTTCTCAGTTTTATATTTCTTTTTCTTCATGTACTTCCCAATTTGATGTTTTTTATGATTAAACTAGGAAATAGATCCAATAATTTTATAAGTATCTTTTCATTTATTCATACTGATCTACTGATTATATGTTGTATAATGTTTTTTTTATTCTTTTCCATGCAGCCAGGATAAGACTGTGATAAAATACTGCTGAAATTTTCATTGGTGCTTTGGTGTTTGGATGCTCTTAGTTAAAATAACAAAATCACTGTACAACAAAAATCTGACATTAACTATTTAACTTGCTTTGATTTACCATTTGTGGGTCATTTATTTCATTTATTGTTACTTAATTAGTATGCCCTGCCAACTATGATAACAAGGCAACAACAGGTTTGTTCACCAATCCCTGTATTGGTAAGTTTCTAAGGAAAACCATTCTATGAAGATGTTGAATATAACGATATAAATCTACCTGTACTTATTAATCATTTTATAAATCTGGCTCAACATAGAGTTGACCAGGACATCAGGTGTTGTATCAGTATTCAATTCTTTTCATAATCCTGCGTAAAAAATCTGTCTTTGTCTTTAATAGAAGCAGAAAGT
Source organism: Perna viridis (assembly GCA_037379345.1). NCBI lineage: Eukaryota > Metazoa > Mollusca > Bivalvia > Mytilida > Mytilidae > Perna > Perna viridis. The sequence continues at coordinate 12,113,007 of CM074511.1, forward strand.
TTTAAATCCTCCTGAAGATTTACAATAGGTCACTTAGCTTTGGAGTGCTGTTTGCTTATTTATTTACCACGGTAGTACATGTTTAGTAAAGCATGGAAATCTTCACTAGCCATGTTTTGGTTTGACAGTTTACCAATGTATGCTCTGAAAGGAATTATGCCCTGCTTTTGCTTACCGGTATACCAAATCTACATGTATTTTTTGTTTCCAAAACCTTTTTATTCTGTTGACTGTCAAACTTTTTTTTAGAGCAAAAGTATTAAAATTCTTACAAGAGAATTATTTTTAGTTTTTTCATGAGGTTATAAAGCAGACTTCTGTGTGATTAAACAAAATGTTTAAAAAAAATTAACAATTCTGCCTGCCAACAATACATAATCGAAATTTTTAGAGTTGATCTGCCATGGGTGCTTTCAATAACGATAATGTCTGTAAAATATGCTCAAAGAATTATATCAATATATTTTACAGAAAACAGATATGATGTTATGAGATGCAGGCAAAACCAAAATTTATCAAATTTATTTCATTCAGCTCTTTAGAGTAAGCTTTTATGGTTCATCTTGCTTGAAATAAATCATGTTGGTGAAAGTCATTTTATGCCCTTGTACAATGTACTAGAGTAAAGTACCTTCTTAAAAATTTAACTTCCTTTCTTCTAAATTATACTTTAATGTTGTTTGGAGTGTATCTACATTGTGCCTCAGCTGTCTGAAATTCTTCATTTAATAGCTGTTTTAAGTTTTAAAAAAAGCCAAACTTTATCTGGTTGAGTGATATTTTTTATGTGAAGATTTGAAATGCAGCTTTACATTGTTTTTCAGTACATACATTGTTATGTTTCAATATTTTTTATTATATACATATTTTACATGTTTTATTTGCAAAATAAAATGGTAATTACATTCCACAATACTTGCTTTATTTGGTCCATCACTATTACTATGACAACTAATCCTGCCAGAACTTTGTGATGAATACAATGTATTCACTATCAACAAACCTAACATCCATGTTAAAAATGAATTGTGAGTTTTTAAAATGATCAGATTGGAAAATGACCATCACAAGCTACACCAAATGAAATCTTATCAGTAAAATTATCATTTCTTTGCTTGGTTCCGCCGTAAAATTTCACCAGGACTTGGATAAGGTCTTTGTTGAAAGAGAGGTCCAGATGCTGTGGTGTCTGCTCCTGTTTTAGCCTCATTACCTCTGTCCAAACCAGAGGACCATGTACCTCTGTAGGAAAGAAAGTGTATCATAAAAATAAGTTGAAGAGAATTTATGATATGATCCATTTGACAACAAATCCTAGGAGGTTATATCAGTGAATAAAATAATAGTCAATTCTGCCTTTGAACACATAATAGAAGTAAATACTTGTTAGTTCAGAATCATACATTATCAAAAAGAAAAAAAATATTGTTAAAATACAAAACAACATATTAACAAGACTAAACATATCAAATATGGAGATTATTTTCTCCACTCATTTTTCTTCTATTCCTAGCTTCTCACTCTATAAAAATGTTGCATGGAATTCTACTGAAATTGATATAACATACCTTGGTACTTCAGAGTAGGAAGCAGGGTCCATAGGATCAAGTTCTTCTTTCTTACTCTGTCTCCTTCCACCTCGCCCCCCTCGTCTATCATCCCGCCTATTGTCTCTTCTACCCCGCCGTCTCTTCCTGTCATATTCTTCTTCAGAATCGGAATCACTTGAGGAGCTGCTACTCTGTAAGTGAAAAGTGATCATATGAAGAAAAAATTAAATGCTTTGCAAAACACAGCTTGATATGAACACATAGGTTGAATCTAGAACAATTAAAAGTGTTTACAAGTAATTTATTAAGCATCTAAGATGTGCATCTCCTATTTCAGAACATAATTTGAATGCTTTTTCTAGTAATTTGGAGGGGTCCTAAGCCAAACTTGGACTATACATTTTATGATAACAGGGTACCTTTCTCTTATCTGCAACTCTCCTACATTGTTGAATGGAATTAAATGAAACTTTCATATATTATTTATCAATATTGAAGATGTGCTCTTTCTAATTTCATTTTGATCCTTTAGCATCCATGATTATAGGGCACCATCAATTAAATAAGGAATTTATATTTTCTGACAGTATGTTATATGCTTGTGGACATTCTAGAATCAACATCTTTGAATGACTTTTGATTAGATTTTGATATTGGTATATACTAGTAGGTGGTCATTATCAAGACCTTGAACACAATTTATTTTCATGGTCATTGGTCAAAAGGTGTATGATATCAGACAGGCCCAGCATAGGGCAGTGTGGGAATCAATTAAATGAGCTTTGCTCATAATTTTGAAATGTTATTTATGTATTTTAAGCAATAACAATAAAAATCATTGCTGTAAGTCACTAATTACTAAACAGTAACATTAAAAGTAATTAAAGGAATTATTGTAATACATTTTCAGTCTAAGAAGAATTAACCTGAATCAAATGGTGCACACCAAATAACTGGCTATGTGAGTTACCACATGCATTGAGGCTATTTCAAATATACCTAAAAATATCACAATAATTCCTTATAACTTATTATTTTTTAGTTCATAATTTAATAAGTTAATCATAAAACAATGTCACAATCACATGGTAAAATTATGTCTATGAGATGATAAATGATAAAATGTCAACCAATCAGAAGAGACATTACATTAAATGATTGAAACCTACAGGCGAGCTGTCTGAATCATTGTCCTCCATGTTCTCTTCTTCACTCAGATGGAGGTCTTCATCCTGGCTACTAATAATACCAGTGTCACCAAGGATTGCTGAAAAGGACAAAATTCAAATTACCAGTATGTTACCCTATATTGGACTGGATATTACCAAAATAAAGCAAATACCAGTTAGTGTTTCAAACAGAATAATGTTATCAAATCACCATCTGTTATAAACAAAGCATTTCAATACATTCTCACTTAAACTTGATCCTATTCTTCTTTTAATTGTATGTCAAGATGTGCTTTATAGTTACATTTAGGCATGCTGTTTAGTACACAAAATTGAACTGGTCAATTTTATAAAACTTAAAATTAAAAGTTGAAATTTTGTAGATATATTGATTAAATGCAGTTAAGCATTTATACAAAGACATTATTTTTTTTTACTTATTTTCCACCTCTCTTTCTGTGGCCTGATATTTTATATAACAAAGTATTTGGCTGTTAGTTTTGGAAAGGCAACCCTGACTAAAATCAATGCACTAGAAAAAAGAAAATTTCTGTTTTGACTGCCTCAAACAGTTTTATTTCAACGAAATGAAACCCATAATTCACCTAACTGTACTGTACTACATAATCACTAATGCAAGACCCAATTTTACCCCCCCCCCCACCCTTACCCTATGAGAATAAGAGAAAGCTCTTCTTTAACTAACCTTGTATTTTGTCAGCTGACAATGTGATATGAGCTGAAGGATGTAAGGGAGCTAACCATGAGACTTGATCTGTAACAAGGTTCCAGTAATAATATCTGTCCCTGTAAAATATATATATCAAATATTTAAAACACATCTGAAGGTTCCAGTAGAAATAACTCACTCTGAAAATATTAAGTATTTTACGGATAAACCAATTAATGAAATATAGTACAAACCAAATCTTTCTGTGTTTTGTTAATACATTTTTTTTACGGAAAAATTACTTGTACAATATAGTGTATTTCAAAATGTAATTTTTTCATTGTAACCCTGTACAGATACATTGTAATTTGACAGTACTAGTTTCTCACCTCTCACCTTCTTGGCTATTCAGTATAACAATATGTCATTCTGATTATCATTTACAGAAAGATTAATCTAAGGGACCAAGATTCTAGCAGAAATCGAAAGGAATGTAATCCAGGGACAAAGATCTAACATGGAAAAAAGAAACACACAACAAAAAACACAAAATAAACAAAATAATACACACAAAGCAACAAATGTAAATAAGCAACTGGGACAGAAAGTTGGAGTTATAATTTGACTTATTCACACTTTTTTATTCAATTTTTTTACTTTTCAAAACGCATCGTCCTCATATAAAACAATGGAAATAAACATTAATAAACGAACAGCATTCCAATGTCCCCCGCAAAAAAAATTGCGGAAAACTTTAAATTCACTGAAATTTTCGAAGTCCAAGGGCCATAACTTCCGTAAAAATCATTAAACCGTAACCCAAGTCAAACTTAATCTGTATAACTCTTCATAATAAGGCCACATACCAAAAACAAACTTATTTGGTAAAAGCATTACAAAAAAAAAGTGCGGAAAACGTGGACAGACAAATGGATGCTCCATATTTCCACATCCACTTGGGACACATCGCAGGGGACAAAAAAAGAAACAAATTTAAATTTAAGGCATACCAGTAATTTTTCAGTGGCACTGCATACATGTACTTGTATGAAGCATCTGACAGCTTCCAATGTAAATATTATTAACTTTAACATTATTCAAGAACAAATGATAGAAATTTTCAAGAAATCAATAAATAAATTCTTTATTGCCTTATTTTGAGTTTGATAAGGAAGTCAGTCCTTCCTTTAGCCCATACTTCCTTCCATTACACAGAGAGGAACCCACCTCTTATCCATTACTTCTCCTACACCACAGATTTAATGGTACTTTAATAGAATCTTTATTACGTATTCCTATTGTGCACATAGCAAACCATGGACTTAGTCATTTATTAATATGGAGACATGGACGACCCATATCTTATCTGTTACTCCTCTCACACCACTAAATAGAATTCAATGAAACTTTTGATAATTTTCAATTATAAAAGGCTATTGCAGAACCTCGAGATTGAGGACTTCAAGGCTAAACCACCTGACTGTTCTTGCAAAAACTCTCCATTCAAATATAGTCCTTCCGGTCACGTCATTACGGGAGATTTGTCCATCATTGAAAACCAATCTCTGCGTAATATCCTTTCTAAAGGTCCCAAGCACCATGAAGCATGCTCCATAAATTGGAATTATAACGTTAAAGTTCTTAAGGAAGCCTTGGAGGACTACACAATAAAATGGATAAAACGAGAACAAGAAGACATTGATTCTCTGTCAGAGTGGTTAAAGGCCGTGAGGTCCTTAATTTTGAAATGAATGAAAGTATTAAGTAGGTCAATGAATGCCAATGCTACTTCAGTTTTCAAGGATCCTGATGTAGCAAAAACATTGTCTACTATACATGACAAATATGTTGTCATACCAGCAGACAAAGCCTAAAACAACATTGTTTTTGTCTGCAAAATGTTTGACATCCAATGTTTATTATCAGAGGTAGACACAGAAAATAATAGCAGTGATAAGACCTATACTGCTACCACACTATCCAAAGAAGAAATTGTGGAAAACCATAAATCTGGTCTTTTGGTCTCTCTACCAAGGACGATGACTGTAGTGGTATTAATTCAATGTGGATCCTGAAAGAAGTCAGGATTTTAACTGAGTATGGGGAATAGAGGTATACAGTGTTGAAAAATCATAGATTTTAATGCTATTATATTCAGATAATAGTCTTGAACTGATTGTCTCCAAAAGATCTTTCAAATATTTCAGGATCCACATTGAATTAAAACCACTACAGGAGTAACAAGTGTTTTGATAGGACTGTAGACCCTCTTTGACAGTTGTGAGTATAGAAGTTAAAAGTTTTGAAAGAGGTTTGATGGTGCATTTTGCAGATCCAGCTATGAAACATTTGTATGAATACTTGTGGAGTTAAGGAATCCAGTACATAGACGGTAAATCACAATCATCGTCTTTGGTAGAGAGACCAAAAGAGGATAGCACAGATTTATGGTTTACCACAATATCTTCTTTGTAGAGTATGGTGGCAGTATAGGTCTTATCACTGCTATTATTTTCTATATCTACCTATGATAATAAACACTGGATGTAAAACGAATTGCAGACAAAAACAATGTTGTTTTGGGCTTTGTCTGCTGGTACAACAACATATTTGTCATGTATAGTAGACAATGTTTTCGCTACATCGGGATATTTGAAAACAGATGTAGCCTTGGCACTCATTGACCTACTTGAAACTTTCATTCGTTCAAGTAAGGGATACTTATGTATCAGGGTCTGTTACTTCCAACCATCCATCAGGTAAGGGATACTTGGGTATAAGGGCCTGCCACTACCACCCAGCAATCAGGTAAAAGATACTTACATGTCAAGGTATGCTACTTCCAACCAGCCATCAGCTAAAGGATACTTACGTATCAGGGTCTGCCACTTCCACCCAGCCATCAGGTAAAGGGTACTTTCTGAGCATTCTGTCTCTCTTTCTGACCATTTCTGCATCTGTTTGAAATTCCTTCATCCCCCATCTTTCCTTACAATAATCTCCACATGTATGGAACTTATTTGACCTGTTTGGGCATGCTGGTATCTGATGGGTAAGCTGACCCCCTATACCATGGTGCTCTTCTTTGGGAGGCTCAGGAATATCTGCTGGTTTTATGGTTTCTGCCTCCTTTACTGGATCATCATAGTCTTCAGCAAATACTTCTTCTACTTCATCAGCTATAAAAAAAATCAAGTTTTCAAACAAATAAGGAATGCAACCATTTTAATGTTCTTTCTATTAACCATTTTGTTGAAATCATTTTAGTGTTTCTTTAATGGTATGACAAGTACAATGAAGTAAGAGTACATATTGATAGGTCCACTCTACATTTAGAAACAGCTTAAAATTGAAACTCCCAACCAAATAGTTTATCATCACCACAGTTTACTTATACCGGTACATTATTTTGACTGAAGGTACTTACAACACAGAGCCTAATCTAACTTGTTTGTGCTCAATTCTCCCCTTTGTCTTTGACAGGGAGTTTTTGTAATAGATTACATAGACAGAAATTTCAATAGTGTTATTTTTCAAACAGAATTTACCAAAACTTCTCCTTGTCATTGATGTCTAGATTAAGCCCTACAGAACATTCATATGAAAATAAAAAAATGACAGATCTGTAATTCAAGCACAGGGGCACAAGGGTTAGCTCCCAATATCAAATATGCAGCCTGTCTAATAAACATATGTACATGTGTTATATACTTGTATGGCTGCATATGTGATTGTGGGAGCAAGCCTCTGTCTTTCGAGTCAATTGAAAATAGAAGACTGTCAAAATCTGACAAGAACTAGCCTTGTTTTTTTTTGTTTTTTTTTATTTCAACTTGCAATTTGGAACACACGGAAAATTATCAGTCCTTCTTGTGCCGTCTCAATACTTCTATTTTGCATGATTTTTACTGTACAATCATCAAAGAGCTAATATTCTGAATAAATTTGACTTTCAATCCTCCCCCATGCACATGAAAGTCATGACTGTGTGTGTGGCTATCACTGAGGCACAATCATTTTGAGTTTTAGGATGAGTGAAATAAAAAAGTCAAAATTGTGAATCTTTATTTAAATATGTAATTTCTAATTGCTAAATATTTCTAAAACAGGAAACATTTTCTTAATGTCAATATCTGTTTGACTATTTTATAGACTTTAAACTTTTATACTTGGATTACACTTTTTGGCACTGAAGTTAAAAGCAATATTGCCCAAGTCCCTGCCATAGGAAACCCTTTTCACAAAATTCCCACATAACAATAAACAAATTCTTTTTTTTTTAGTTTAAATAGCGTATCTCAGAACACAATAGCCTATAGGGTCTATTAAATTTCAGATGATGGTTTGAAGTGGACAGTAAAAGAACATGTATTGTCACTAAAAAGCAAATTTAAGAGTAGTTGTATTGACACATCAACATGTGAAGTTCTTTTCTTCTGATTCAGCTTTCTTGTCGTTTGTAATGTCTTTTTGTAAATGGCTTTTCTCTCTTTTTAACTTCTTCAATCCCAAGCAACCTGCATCATTTGAAACTTTTTGATCAATTGTGTGAATACATACTCAGGGTTTCCCTAGGCTAGCCATGTATGTCTCTTTGTATATCCTTTCATTGTAAATCAATTTTTTTGTATCCTGCAGTTTTCCAGTTTGATAGAAGATTTCAGTACCTGTGGTTCAATGATTCGCATGCATTGTTTGCAATATCTACTGAATTGAGTAAACTTCTTTTTATATTTGGACTCAACTCTACTTCATTGTCCCTCTTGAGTAGGCCTCCAGGTCCAAACACATCTGTGATAACAGAGCTAAATTTAGGATCCTTGATCACAAAACTAGGGAGTAAATGCCTGCTAAAAATTCTCCTCTAACATATACATGTATGTAGGGTGCACAAAATCAAACTTTGTTTTGAATTTGGAAAACATTTGTGGATGGCTTTGATAAGAGCCTGTTCTACTGTAACAGGAGAGCATGATGATTCACAAAATTATAGTCCACCACCAAAAATCAAACCCTAGACCACTCAGTGACAATCCAGCGACAAACTGATTTGGCTAAAGAATCAATCCTTTTGCCAAGTCAATTAACTGGCAATTTAAATCTCACTACCTACCATATAATAAATAAATACTAGCACTATTAAGCAAGCACTGAAAAAATATAAATATGAAAAAGCACCTTAAGATCTGCATGAACCACATCTGCATGAGTCGCCTTCCCAGTTATTGATAAGACTTTTAACTTTTTTAAACCAGCATTGTTGCAGTTGATATGTCCTGAAGGCCCTTAAGGCTTTGTATCCATTACTGTCCTAGAAGTTGCTCAAGTTAAGAAGGGCAGTTGATACTTATATGATGTGTTCATAAAAAATATCCCATATTATAAACAGTACCAAAATAAATGGTGTGACACTTTGAATTTAAATGACACAAGGGAATTTTCAAAATCAGTCACTGATTTATAAGTGTACTTCAGATATAAGGTTAAGATGGTTTCAATTCAGGTTCACACATCATATCTTAGCCACAAATGTTCTTTTTTTCCAGAAAACTGGCATTAAAGGTACATCAATATGTACATTTTGTAATAATGAGGAAGAAACACTTCTTCCTCTATATTATGAATGCAAAACAATTCCAAGAATTTGGCTACTAGTGGAGCAGTGGATTTATGAAAAAAACTGGGGATATTCTATCAAATTATACTTAACAAGAAATTATGTTTGGAAAATTTGGTAGACAATTTACCGGTATAACCCTAAGTCTTATCATTTACCTAATAAAATATTATATTTAGAGAGAGAGATTATCAGAAAATATACAATTTAGAAATATCAAATCAGCAATTAGTGAATAATATCTGATAGAAAAATGTATATATTGCTCAAAGGAAAAATTCTGAAAAATTTTGAAAAAGATGGCTTAGTTTGGCACGATTATTTGACTAGTGAGCAAGGATATGAATGTGAGTATGAGTGACTTCTTTCTTTTCTTTTCAGTTCTGTACTAGTTATTTCTTTCCATACATGTTTTGTATTTGTAGGTACGCCCCAAAATGTGTAACCTGTACCTGTACCCCTATAAAATTCCCTTACCCAAATTACTATATTGCAGATTTTTCTATTACTATTAGGAATTTTATACTGAAACTTGGTCTAAAAGTTCTGATTGATGTTTTTAATCAATTGAAGTTAAAACTTAATGAAAACATTTATAATAATTTCACTTAGTCGATTTTATCATTTTATGTTCTCAAAATTCCAGAAATGTGTAACTGTAAGTTATCGTACCAACCAATAATTGATTATTTCACACTTTCCAGTTCAAATTTTACATTTTTCTAAAATCATTCAGAGCTTAAAACTTCACTTTAAGACTGGATAACATTATGAAAGATTTGACATTGTTTTAAAAAGAAATGTCAGAGTTTGAAGTCCATACCATACTGTAGCACAAAGCCCCGTTCTAGCAAAAAATGAATATGATCTTATGAAGAAAAAGAAAGTCTTCTAATAAGAATCTGATGTGACTTTAATTTATTGTTCTATAATGATATCATGGTGTTCTAATGTGAAATATTTAATAAAATTGTACAAATAACAAAAATACTGGACTTTGATTTTGGGTATGGGAATTTGAGGTTACACATTTCGGCACTTAAATCTTCAATCTTGGTAGTCATCGACAGGATAACTCTCATGTACTTGAGGTTCTCTAATGTTTAGTATATTGTCTTCCTTGTAAATCCTCACTTGTATTTGTATGTGGCACTAAAAGGTTATAAGGTAGAATACAACAAAAGTTACAAAAAATAAAGTCTGTATAAAATCAAAATAAAAAAATAAAAAACTTTCAATCTTAAAAACGACGGGTATCCTCAATGTATTTCAACACAGCCAATAAAATGACTTCTTGGTGTGTTGATTCTACTTGAAGAAGCATGCCTAAATCCATGAATAGGTTTCCAGTGATGAAGTAGATTATTTGCAGTAATTTTTCCCTTTGTTCAGTATATTTCTGGCAATGAAGAAAGAAATGGTCTGTGTCCTCTCTTACTCCACAAGTCTGACTTTCACTGCTTAAAACATTTGGGTTGATGTGGTTTTGGTGAGCATTTAATTTAGAGTATCCAGATCTCAATTGATTAATAATAATAAATGAGTTCTTGTTAGGTGAGTCCTTTCTTAACTTTATCTTTATGTTTTTATGAAATCTGTAGTAATTCACCATTTTCCCAATGATGTTGCCATTTCTTCAATACATTGTTCCTAGCTGCTCTTTTAATATCCAGTTTAGTGTATATATTATCTGCAAATTGTATTACTTCAGTTCTGCTTCTTGAGATGCCTCTTTGCTTAATATGTGTCGGCTATTTCATTACCTTTGATTTCTGCATGACCTGGTGTCCAAAATATATTTACTGAAATCCCTCTGTTTTCAATTGCCTGATTTCAGTTTTGATTTCATTAATTGTTTGATGGTAATTATCACTTTTCCCGTGCAGAGTGAGGATTCCAATTGCTGATTGACTGTCACAGAAAATTGCTAAATTTTCCAGATCTGTAAGTTGATTTGAAGATAATGTGTGATCCAATACCAGTTTTACTGCATTTAGTTGAAACAGCTTTTTTTCAGTTTAATTTCTTCTCCTCCATTATATACAACTGCTTCCACCCCACAAGGACCAGGGTTGCCTTTGCATGAGCCATCTGTAAAAGCTATCATTGAGTTTGTTATTTGAATACTTAAAATTTCTTATATTTCCTTTCCCATGTTTGCCTGTTCTTTGTTTCTACTTTTTGAACTACCGATATTTCTCCAATATTCAGGTTGTTGAAGTAGAGATGTCAGTCCCTGAGATTCATATTGCTGTTCAATTAGACTGACATCGATGTAACATCGAAAGCCCAAATTTCCAAATGTCTGAAAGGTGTTATTTCAACCAGTAAGGCAATCAGCTGCGACCAATGTGAAAAATGGACACATGTAGCCTGTACAAAAATTATAACAATCAAACAATACGACAAATTGATAAAAGAAGAAATAGTTTTTGACTTCACATGCGATAAATGTTTAATGAACAGTCTTCCATTCAGTGAGGTGGAAAACTTATCCCTGATAAAAGACCTAAATGATCCACCATCAAACGTGCCATACAAACTGTACACAAATCAAAATAGCAAATCAACATGTACAGGTGACTTATTCCGACCTTTTGCATCGAAGGGTCTGCATTTCATACACTGCAATGCAAGGTCGCTGTTGCCTAAGATATCTGAACTTCAGTCAATCATTACAAGGACCAAAACAGCTGTCATGTGCATTACCGAAACATGGCTCGATGAGTCCATGACAAACTCTGAAGTGCAAATTGATGGGTAAAGCCTGATAAGGAAAGATTGCACCCGATCAGAAGGCAGTGTATGTGCATACATTCGAAGCGATCTACCATACACTCGGAGAGAAGACCTTCAGCAACAAGATTTGGAAGCAATATGGTTCGATGTCTTATCTTACTACCGAAGACCAAGCCTATCCTTGTTGGCAATATTTATAGACCACTGAAACAGTCTGTCTTTATTGATAAATTTGAAGAAAAACTCTGTAAAATAAATCCAGAATATGAGACATTTATTTTTGGTGACTTTAACATTGGTTTATTCCATAAAATGTCAAAGTTGTGTAAAGATTATTAAAACTTATTGAAAATGTTTCATCTAAAACAAAGTATAAATAACCCCACAGGAGTAACTAACTCAAGCAGCACCTTAATAGATCATATAATCACCAGTAGAGATGAAAAAATCAGTCAATATGGGGTAATTGAATCAGGTCTTAGTGACCACTTTATGACTTTTTGTACTAGAAAGGGCAAAAAATGAAAAAAGCACTACAATCAAAATAAGACCTACAAAAAACTATGATAAACACATTTTTATAGATAAACTTAAGAGTTTAAATTGGTCAGAACTGTATTTGTGTAGAAATGTAAACACTGCATGGGAAATATTTAAAAAAAAAACTATTTGTGTTAGTCATAAATGAAGTGGCTCCTATAAAAGAAATTAAAATAAAAAGCAAAACAGAGCCATGGATAACCTCTGAAATTTAGAGCTTACTCGAGAGAGGGATCAATATCTAGTAAAATTTAAAAAACTAGGTGATAGCAATTGTTATACAACTTGTGTTCACTTAGAAATAAAATACAAAGAATGGTAAAAATGCCAAAGAGAACTATTTTGAAAGTAAGACAGAAGAAAATTACAATAAACCTAAAAAAAACCTTGGGAACAGTTTAAGACATTAGGATATAGCAATATGCAAAAAGATAAAGCAAATATAGTTTCAGAAATTGATAAAGAAATATCTCATGATGCTGAAAAGATTGTAAATCATTTTAATGTATTTTTCACTAGCATTGCTGAGTCTTTGGTTGCTAAACTACTGCAAGCTGAGTACATTTATGACACTTGTTCAAATATTTTCAAAAGATTTTATAGAAAAGTGTTTTGTCAGAATTTATTTATGGAGCTGTCATCTGTAAATGAGGATTTTGTTCTCAGAGAGTTAGACAATGTCAGTAAAAGAACAGGTTTAGATGGTATACCATCAAGATTTCTTAAAGATAGGCCACAAGTTCTTGCAAAACCTATTACTTTTTTGATAAATCTATCTTAAACTAGTGGTATCGTGCCAAATGAAATGAAACAAGCTTGGGCTTGTCCTATTTATAAAAAAAGTAACCGTCTTGATGTATGAAACTACAGAACTGTCAGTATACTTATTGTTGTATCTTACAACCAGTTAGAATATTATCTGAATAAGAATAATTTATTGCATGAACTACAGTCTGGATTTAGATCAAAGTACTCTACTGATACTTGTTTGATACATCTACTTGACCACATTAAGTCGCAGACTGCACGAGGGCTCTATACTGGCATGATCATGCTCGACCTACAAAAAGCATTTGACACAATATTATGTAAAAAACTTCAAACCATGGGTTTACTTTCAATTCGATGGTTTGAATCCTATTTAACTGACTGTCAACAGAAAGTTAATGCAGGGAAGTATATTGGGTCCGTTGTTATTTTTATGTTATGTAAATGACATGTCTGCCAGTGTAGGGCCCAACTGCAAACTGTTGCTCTATGCGGATGATAGTGCAATTTTATTTTCCGATAAGAACCCAGATATTATATCTTCAAAACTTAGTCAGGAACTCCACTATTGTAGTAAATGGCTTGTGGATAATAAATTAAGCCTACATATGGGCAAAATGGAGTGCATACTTTTCGGCACTAAAAGAAAACTCAAAAAAATGAAAGAATTCAGTGTTACATGTAATAATCACACTATTCTATCTCAAAATAGTGTTATAAATTTAGGCCTACAAATTGACCAGTTTTTGTCTGGTGACATTACAGTAAATAGAATTTTGCAAAAAGCAAATGCAAGATTGAAATTTTTATATAGAAATGCAAAGTGCTTGTCTGAACATTAAAGAAGAACACTTTGTAAGGCACTAATACAATGCAATTTTGACTACGCTTATTCAGCATGGTTTAATAATGTCAACAAAACTTTACAAAACAAGCTACAAATTATGCAAAATAAAATTATGAGATTCATATAAAAGGCTTGGATTATAGACCTAGAGTTGATTACAATTTATTTGACAGTGTTGGATTTTTAAATGTCAGCAATAGAGTTCGACAAATGAGACTGAACCACGCTCATAAAATATTTTATAACAAATGCCCTCACTATATGAGAAATAATTTTTTAAAAACAAGAGATGTTACCTCTTATAACACTAGGCACAATAAATTTAATTTTCATGTACCATCTGTAAATGGACAATCAGAAAATACTTTTTATTATAATGCCATTAAAGATTGGAATGGTCTCCCATCCGATGTTAAAAAAATCAAAAGCTTACATGCATTTAAATCAAAGGTAATTTTTTTTTTCTTTTTGATAAAATGAAGCAAACTTTTCTTGATACTTTCACTATATAGTAAATTATAATACAATTTCAGATTTTATATATCTGGTAATCCCAGATTATTTATTGGCACTGCCTAAGTCTTAAGCCGGTTGTTGTTCATTATTATTTTTTAACATATAAGTTTCTTTTGGTTTTTTTTTCATCTGGGGACCCCGTTGGAAATAAGCCTAAGGGCTTTCACGGGATATACTCTGTTAAATATCAACTATGTGTCAAAATTTTACTTTTAACACAATCTGTGTCATTGTACTTTTAAGTGTGATGCATTCACTGGTGATGTATTGTTTTTATTGTATTGTATATGTATATGTATTGTATGTTGATATTTAATCGAAATAAATCTATGTACTCTTGTGAAAACTGAAAATCAAATTATTGTAATTGAAAATATATAAATTAAAAAAAAGACTTTTAAACTGGTTCAAGGTTGTCTGCGAACCTGCTTTCTGTTCCTCCTTCACAATTCCACGCTTTTTAAGCCTAGCCAGAAGAGCTTGAGGTAGTGGCATTTTTTTTTAATCAACACAACTTTCTTTCATGGGAGATAATCAAATAGCAATGTAAGTTCCAAAACCATCCCGGAAATCCGGATTTGTTTCTACTTTCGATTTGATACGGAAAACCAGCTAATATATTCTACTAGCATCGTAATTCTACCTGGTATTTATAAACTTTATTTTGTTATTGATAAGTTGGGGTACGAGCCCTTTTTTTATACCATCTTTGGATGACTTCTGCGATCAAATCAGCTGTATTACTAGGGACTTTGTATTACATCATCATCATCATTAAATCAGGTGCTACAGGTTACAGACCACCAATTCAACCAATGAGCATTTGGAACGTACGCAAAAATAGTCCTACGCAGAAATTACCCCTGTTCCTCATAGTGCTGTGAAAAAAGTTCTCATCTTATTTTAAAAATTTAAACAGTTTCTGAAAGGAAAAACATTTCTGTACATTTTATAGGTGCATTTTGCTTCTTGTGATGTGAAGCCTAATCTCCATAATGATTTTTAAATATACCCCTATCTTGTGAAAACACTGGGATTTCCCATGCTATTTATAGACCCTACACTTCCGGTGACCAGTACTGCACTGCAAGTCTGCTAACCCCACATGCCATTCTGAGGATTGTGAGCTGACATATGTAGAATCATGCTGATATATAGTCATCTGCAGGTTAAAGTTAAGGTAAAGTCCAGAGAAGCCATTGAATATTGTGAAATTAGCATAGAAGCCTATGGGAAGTGGAATTAGTGGTTTTTAGCCTTAAGCTGAAGCCATGGCAAAATGAAAAGTTTCTTCAAATAGCTTTAAACTACTTGAAGATCTTGTTAACTTTGCCATGAGAGGAATACACTACAAAAATCCTTCAAAATATGCATTTTTTTAAGTTATAGGTCCAAATTATGGAAAATTGGTCTTTTTGGCTGATTTTTATGTCCTATCTTGTAAAAAGTGTAGAAAATTTAGTAACAATATCAAATATTAAACTTTGAGGGCTATATTTACCTAAACATGGTAGTAATAAGCACTTGAAATCAAGTTTTGTGTAGATTTGAGCAAAAATTAGGTTAGAAATGAGGAAAAACTCACTTTCATTACTGCGGTTAAGGCCATATAAGCATTCCCCTATGGCAACATGGAAAATCCATTATTGAGCACTTTTTTTGCTTTAGGTGCCCTTTACTGGTCATGTTTTAATGTGAAAACACTGTATTTACAAATTTAAAGCCAAATATATCACCTTTTGTGAAAATTTAAAGATTTAGGATTTTTGACATGTGATCAAGAAAAAGGGGGAGGCATGTCAGAAATAAATTTTAAAAAATAGACCAATTTCTCAGAAAATGATTACTTTTAAAACTATTTCTTCATTAATATTGTTAAAAAACAAGTTGTGATTGATATTTTTTATTTGAAAAGTCAGAAAAAGTTCTTTGCAAATATTTAATGCATTTCAGTATGGTAGAATATTTTCACTTTTTTGCTCGCACAACTTGGTTACCCTATATTTAAAAATCAAATATTTAAAAAAGTACTTGTCACATTTCACTGAAACTTTGCAAATGCATTCAGTATGTGTGTAGGAAGATACCTGTATAGTTATTTATTTTTTCTAAGACAAAAAGTGACTCTTTAGGTTACAGACCACCAATTCAACCAATGAGCATTTGGAACGTACGCAAAAATAGTCCTACGCAGAAATTACCCCTGTTCCTCATAGTGCTGTGAAAAAAGTTCTCATCTTATTTTAAAAATTTAAACAGTTTCTGAAAGGAAAAACATTTCTGTACATTTTATAGGTGCATTTTGCTTCTTGTGATGTGAAGCCTAATCTCCATAATGATTTTTAAATATACCCCTATCTTGTGAAAACACTGGGATTTCCCATGCTATTTATAGACCCTACACTTCCGGTGACCAGTACTGCACTGCAAGTCTGCTAACCCCACATGCCATTCTGAGGATTGTGAGCTGACATATGTAGAATCATGCTGATATATAGTCATCTGCAGGTTAAAGTTAAGGTAAAGTCCAGAGAAGCCATTGAATATTGTGAAATTAGCATAGAAGCCTATGGGAAGTGGAATTAGTGGTTTTTAGCCTACATCCAAGGACATTTTTGCACCGCTCATGAGTCAAGTGTATTTTAGTCTAGACGTTGGGATCGAATAAGTTCTGAAAAAGTGCTGGTTGCGTCTTTAGAGGTGGAGGTTGTTTCTAGTACTGATGGGTTCAGACTGTTCCAAATAATGGATTGTGTTCAGAATAAAGCTGGTTTTTAGAACATCAGTGCGAGCATATGGTATGTAAAACTGTTGATCATGTCTGTTACGGTTGGTTCTGGTGTTATGTCTAATGTCATTGGTTGGTATGTTTGCTACTCCATCAAGACCTTTATGAAATAATATAAGTCAGTTTTCTTTTCTACGTTATTTTAATGATTTCCATTATAGTTCTTCCATGATCTTAGTCATTGATCCTTCATCATAGTTGTAATTATTCAAAACAAAGCGTGCAGCTCTTTTTTGCACCTATTCTTTTTCTTCTGAGTATTTACAGTTTGGGTCCCAAACAGTTCCTGCATATTCAAGTACTTCTTTATTACAGATATTTAGGTTTCTCTTAAGCATTCCTAATACTCAGTTGGCTTTGCTTGTGACTTCAGATACATGTTTGTCCCATCAAAGGTCTGATGATATTTTAACTTTGAGGTATTTTATTGTATCTAGGAATTCTAATGTTGACCCTTCCAATTTGTATTCATAATCCATATGATGTTTTTTCTTGCATGTCAGTTTCATCATGTTACACTTTATTGGCCAGAATTGCATGCCCCATTTCCTAGCCCATGCTCCTAGTTTATCTATATCTTCTTGGAATGTTTGCGTTTGTGTGACATCATACCGGGGAAAAAAGAGGAATTATTCAGGTTTTTAGTTATGTAAGTTACACAATTAACAAATTAATAATAACAAAGCTACATTGTATGAAAATAGTGAGGAAGAGTGTGTTCTCAAAACTCGAAAATATGATAAAAATGTCAAAATTTACCTAAAAATCAATTACTAAACACTATCAGTAATTCTCCTAGTGAAAATTAATAAAATTTGTCAACTTCCAAAGGTTAAATATAGAATCTACAATGATAACGAGTTGATTATGGAATTTCTCACATCGAGTGAAATAAATTTTATAGTTTTGATCACGAGGCTTGCCGAGCTATTCAAACTATAAAATTTATTTCACAAGATGTGAGAAATTCATAATCAACAAGCTTTAAATGTAGATTCTGTTTCTCTAATGCCCTAAAGTCTTCAAAAATACCCAAAAATGAAAAGCGTGTGAAACGTTATGATTCTGATTGACGTCACACAAATGCAAACATTTCAAACAAAAGAATTTTTCACTTCAAATCTTCCAGAGTCCCTTCATAATTCTTATTTAAGGTAAGAAAACACCAAAATTATCTCATTTAACTGAAATATAACTAGAATGGCAATCGAAGCGATTCAAGATGGAGTCCAAGACAATCGATTTTTAAGCCAATCGAACTCAAAAACAAAAAAGTCACTAGTGATGAGAACATTTTTTTGCAGTATGAAAATTGAATTAAAATTAGAGAATTAAGTACATGTATTTCAAACCCATTATTATGCAATGGAAATTATATCACTTTGTAGAGGATCAGGTTTTGATGTTGCTATTAGTGATTCGAACGCCCCCATTTTCCCTGAAAGTGGTGAAGATAAAGGCCTAAAATTTAAGTCCTGTATTTAAATTGTTGTGGTATTAAAACAAATTGAAATATCCAAAACCTCAAACTCCTATTGAAAACTATGATATAGCTGACTTTGTAGAAACTTAAACTGACGACCTAGATACTATGGAATTCCTAGGATATTAATTTCCTATGATAAATAGAAAATAAATTGTAAGTAGACGTTCAGGTGGAATTATTTGGTTATAAAAACGAATTAGAGAGTTATATAGATATTTTAGAATTCCAATTGCAAATATGTCACATGGTTCAAATGTAGCAAGGAACTTTTCAAAACAGATAAATTTGTAATATTTCGAGTCATTTACATCCCTACAGAGTATGCAAAATTCTCATCTGAAGATGTCTTTTCAGATATTGAACAGGAATTTCTTACATTCTCAAATAATTCTGATTACATTTGTCTTCTTGGTGACTTTAATGCAAGAACTTCTGACAAAAATGATTTTATTAAATTTAATGAAAGTAGACACTTCAACAATATGATAACAGAGTTCTTAGAAAACTCCACTCAATATTTGGAAAATACTAGAATCTCCTGTAATGGAAAGTATGGACAGGATCAAAAGCAGATACAGAAATTTGTTACTTAATTTCTGTTAAGGCAATGATATGTTAATTGTTAATTGTAGAATTGGCAATGATCGAGAGCTTGATAAATTTACATGTAGAAATGCAAGTGTCGTAGATTATGCCATAAGTAGACCTAAACTGTTGAAATGTTTTGAAGATTTTTACATACTTGAATCAAGTAAGCTATACTCAGATGTTCACACACCCTTACACACAGCTTTTAATGTAGAAGTGATGTCAAAGGAAAACATTAAAACTGTAGCTAATGATAAACTTAAGGTTAAACCATTGGAAGACAACAAAACACATGACTTCCAATCAAATATCGATATTGACAAAGTATGCGATTTTGAACAAAAACTCAAAAAATGTAGTTAATTGTATTTAGGAAATAAATTTGGATGAAAACATGATGAATTTTGTCCTGGAAGAACTAGGTATTATCCTTGTTAACTCTGTGGCAAACATTTTTTTTGGGAACTTACCAAAATAAAAGGGATAAGAATAAAATTTACAATGGTAGTAATATCAAAAATCAAATACCTTGGTTTGATCAAGATTGCAGATTTCTGAGACAGAATTTTAGACAATTTAAACGTAACTATAATTCAAATAAATCGGATGAAAATTTTTCAAATATGAACAAAACAGAAAGAATCGGGTGGTCTTTCATGATCAATGATTGACCATTAACAGCGATTAAAATTTACATTTTAAAATATTTCGCGGTGGGAAATATTCAATTGAATTGGAAATATTGTTGCATTCAGCATGTATTAGAGAAGAAGGTTTGATTGAGGTAAATTAAATTTTCTACTTGTAAGAAACCGTTTTCAGAAGGCTTTAAAGGTTGTTTATCCATTCACTAATTCACTGCATTTTACTTTTTGATTGTATATCATAGCAGGGGCAGATCCAGGATTTCATGTTAGGACCATGAATAAGATTAAAGGCCAGACGAAGCCAGGCAGAAAAAACTTGGCAGTAGAATTTGTGTTAAATCAAGATCTCATTTTTGTTCCAGAATTGGAATTGGCATACACTAGGTCCCTCCTCTACTAAACTGAACCATTACAGGGTTTGATCCAAAGTTTTGAAAAGAAGGGGGTTGCATGCATTTTATGCTCATTTTGTCCAAATGTTGCTTGAAATTAGGAAATTTTTCCAGAAATAGGGTGTTTCAACCCTGGATTCTTCTGGATCTGCCAAATGCATACAAATTCATTCTAAAATTCTGCTCTGTTAGTTGTGTCAATATCATTGTGTATTTAAATTTATTATTGTCTTAAATATGTTATACTGCTGATTTGCCCCTGTTGTAGAATACGTTATCAATTATAATTCAAGACAATATCATCCGATTGATGTGTAATTTAAGCATTATTTCATGTGGTTACATGAGTCTTTATCACAGCTTTTAGATTTATTTTGCATGTCATATAAAGCCATATAAAAAATTAGTCTAATATCCCTCTACAAAGCAAAATTAAATGAAAATAAATAATGTCCTTAACAACAACCAAAGTGGCATAATATTTTGTGAAACCATATACAACCAAAAACATAGTGCTGCAACTAAAACTTCCAAACTTGTATTGCTTTGAGCGCATTAGAGTTCTGTCCCTTATTTTCTTGAAAAGGAACTTATTTGCTTTTCTTCATGTTGATTGTTGTTTGTAAAACAGAGCTACAAAAAGGTATCATTTACATGTACATGTATAACAACGAAACAAACTTGTTTGGCCTGTTACGAATCATTGTATCACTTTGTAGCACTAGAAAAGTATATATACAGGGGCAGATTCAGACATTTTGAAAAGGGGTTTCAGATTGGTTCCAGGATTTTTTGCACATTTTTACCTTAATTTTGCACAGAATTTACAAAATTTTCTCGCAAAAAGGATTTCAACAATGGAACCCCTGGATTCGCCATTGAAATATGACCCTGTAATTTCAGCTGTTGCCAGATTGACCTTCTCAGATTAGAAATATAACCGTCCATGATTTTACTGATACATGTACCTGAACATGCGAAAGAATGTTTAATTCTAAATTTTAACTTTGCTAAAATTTTCTTTCTGTCTGTTTATTTCCATGTACCACTTGTTTATTCCTTTAGGCATTAGAACTGAAATTGAAATGCTAATTAAATTGGACTGTTCATAAACCACACTTTTTGGTGCCTAAATGTATAATAACTGTAGTGTAATAAAATAATCCAAGGGTGCAAGATAAAAGAAGTATAGAATAGTTGGTAATAAATTCAAAAGGTTAAACAGATAGAAAGACACAATGGTTTTAACAGTAACGAGTATAGTTTTTGAAAATGGAAATTATGATGTTTCTTTTTCAGGACATAGGTACATTCATTTAGTAAAATTTTATTGTTATTCAAAGCACCTTTATTAAAAAAAAGCCATTGCCATTCAGCATTTTTTTTATTATTAATTTCATTTTACATGTAATGGATGCAATAGTTCTCACAAACACTTAATGACAAATCAATATTTATGAACATTTAAAAATCGGAATTTTTTGGTCATTTGTCAAAAAAATCTAAGTTTGAACTGGAAAATATTTACATCCTCGCATTTCCAATAAATAAAAAGGATATGTTGCCATTCTCCAATCTGTTATCTTTAATTTGATACATGGCTCATCATAATCCATCCAGTGGTTTTACAAACACTCTTGGCAATTTTGCCCTTTTTTCAACAGATAAATTAGAGAAAAATTACTGATAAACAGCCAAATAGCAAAGCAGTGTTCTATATGGATTATTATAAGTGACTTCACCCTCTAATATACATTCCCTGGCTTTACAGAGTAGAAGATTATCTGTTCCATGGCATTACATTGTCCAAAGGTTCATAATAAGTCAGAAGATCTGTTGGTCCAAAGATTTACACCTTTCACACAAAATTTTCCTATTCAAAATACATTGTAGTTTGAAAAATAAATCAATGAACAAGTTAGAAAAGATATCCTGAATTTTTCATTAATTTACATTTTTTTATCTGACTGCTAACAAATAACAGTTGCATATAATTGTTCAGTCAATCTAATGAAATTTTGCCCTTAATCTAAACAAGTTGCAACAGAAGAAATTTAAGTTCTAAGCTAAAGCATTATGACCAAAATAAGCATAGAAAATAGCTTTTCTAAGTCTGAAGTGGAGAAACCTCAAAATAAGCAATTCAAAGTAACCATTGGAAAGGGGGAGATAACTCTGTCAAAATGGCTGATATAACTATAAAATTTGATACAAAATCATAATTATGCTTTATCTGATTAATAAAATGTAGTGATAGGGGACATTTTAGCATTGATTAGAGGATAATCGACACCTGACGAAGAGTTTTCATATCTTTTACCAAACAACAACTTAGATTTAGAAACTGAATTTATAGTAAACCATATGTCCATTTTTCCATATAATGAAGTTTAAGACTTCCAATTTGATGAAAATGATGAAGTAATTATTTTACTTTTTCGCCCACCTGGCAATTACCATCACTTGGTATCTGTCTTTGTTGTCAGTCATTGTCCAGCGTCATTAACAATTTTTCAAAACTCTTCCTCTGACACTACTTGACCAATTAGAACCAAACTTGGTATGAATGTTTCTTAGGGTGTTCTGCATAGAACTGATTTGTGGATATTCATTCTGTTGAAAAACATTGCTGACTTTACTAAAAATAAAACATAGGGGACACACAGAAGTTTTTCAAATATATCTCCAAAACTTAGGACTAGCCAAATTCTAACGTAGGATAAATGTTCAGCATAATAATCTATCTGTGGTGAAATTTCCATGTAAGTCTGTTTGGCCATGTTGGAAATATTGTCCTTTTTGACATTTTAATGTTTTTTTTAATGACAATGGACAGAATTTAATGAAAAATGATATTATATTTCCTTAGGTATGAGCATTAGGAATTTTTATCCAAGAAAAAAACATGGCCGCTTTTACAAAAAAAAAGAATGTTGCTTATAACAAAGGCAAAACTGTTGATAAGTAGCTTGCAAAAATAATGAATAGTTTTTTTGTTTTTTATTATTATTAAAATTCAAAATGATGGAAATACCTAAAAACAAGTATTTTCTGTCATTAAAAATATCCAAAAAAATTTTAATTTACCCAATCTTATTCAAAATGTTACATATCATGCGAAGCATATTATGGAAGAAAGTCAATAAGGAAAAAACTTCTATCTAAGTATCATCCTGACATGAAATTAATAAAAAAAAAAAAACGGACAAAATCTGACCCCAAAAAATTATTTTACCGAGTTATCTCCCCCTTCCAATGTTAATTTCCAGATTTTAAATGCATATTTTGAGGTTTCCTTATGTTAGATTTCGTTAGGCTTTTTGCTGTTTATTTGGGTCATAATGCTACATATTTTAATCAAAACATTTTCTGTTGTAATTTATTTAAATTTTTAAATTTATTTTGACTGGACTAATAGTGGAATCGTGCTGTTGCCTTAATGGTTGTCATGGTCAATAGACATTTCATTTCCAGACAATAACTTTAGTATTACAATGTATTGTATAGATCTCAACGTGGTACCACACCACCAAAGGTTGGTTGGAATTGATTTAAGAGGATGTGTATTGAACTGTTCAGGAATTAGGGACCAGAAACAAGTATTTTCATGATGTCTGTACAATAGTTTGAGTAAATCCATTAGAATGGATCTAATATTGTACAAGGTGCCACACCATGAATGAAAGGCTGGGATTGATTTTAGGGGTTGTGTGTTGAACCATTTAGGAAGTAGGTGCTTAAAAGGGGCAAAACAAGCACTATTATAATGTCTGGACAATAATATGAACTTTGAAGTTGTACCACAAGGTGCAACATCACAAAAGGAAGACTGGAATTTATTTTGGGGACCAAAAAGAGGCTAGAAATAATCATTTTCTGAATTTGAATTGGCACTGAATTACAGAGAAAGGCATGTATTTTGATAATGATCCTTACTACTTTTTTTTTATCAGAAGCCTATGCTTTGTCAAACATTTAACAAGTTTTTTTTCTCATGCAATCATTACAGATTTAAAGATGTCCGGGTCAGCTTCTGAGAATGATGGTATTGAAGATATATCTTTTGAAGGATGTTTTAAGCCTGTAGAGGAAAAAGGATTCTTTGGTTCCAAATATTTCAACAATCCCAAGGAATGGACAAAATGGCATAGACCTGGGTTGTTTAAATTTATTGAAATGAAATGTTCGGATGACAATTTAGCAAATGTACCACAAAATGAAGTAAGTAAACTACCAAACACACTGATTTATTCAATGGATTTTTGTCCAGGTTACATGGAAAGCCAGTTTTTTTTTCTAGTCAGGTTGTATTATGGTATACTGGTGTCCTTCCTTCCATTCATCTGTCCATCTATCTGTTGTTCACCCTTTACACAATAACTCAAAAATACTGCCACCAATTTTTGTGAAACCTTTGTGAATTGATTTTTTCTGTTGATGTGAGCTCCATTTTGATTTTCTTGTTTTTGAGTCATGGGCCTTTATTCTTTCATCCAACTATAACTAAAAAATCCCTTGCAGCAATGTCCATGACACTTTGGTGAATTGTTTATTTACGTTGATTTAAGCCCCCTTTCAAATTCTTGAAAAGGAAAAGGGCCCATAAGGCCTTATTCTGCCTACTGAAATAATCAAGAAAAATTATCATTAATTGGGAAGAAAACTCAATAATAATGTAATTTATATTTTCCATTTCCAATTTTATGCATTCAGATAACTTAATTCAGTAAGGCTATTCAGTAAATAAGATAGCATTTTTTCACTCTTTGGAACTTATTTTATAGCAAGATCTGGTGTTAACAAAAAATCCATTGAGAATGAAAGTTTGCATTTATTCATTCTTTCTACAGGAAAAGGGATTTTTGGTTAAGACTGGATCTTTTTGTTCATTTAGTTCAAAATGTTCAAAAATCATGCTAAAAGTTACTTCAAAAGTCCTACTTTACCAGTACATGTATCATATGGCCTAGGTCACCTAGCTAAGAGTAATCAAGGGAATCAAGGTTATAGCGGTAATCAAAAGAATGTAATACAGGGACAAAGACCAGACATGGAATACAGACATACACAACAAAGAACATAAAGTAACTAAAATCATGCATACAAAGTAACAAAAGTAAATGAGCAACTCGGACTCCACTAAAAACTGGGAACATGGACCAGGTGCACAGGTAGGGTAAGCGTCCTCTGCTTTTCTAGAAACACCTGCCGAGTTGCTCATAAAAAGTCAAGTCCGGGGTAGACAAACGAGGAAAGGAAAACTATGATCCGTTGAATACATCAGTTTTCATGGTGCTGATGGATACACCATAACGATCCACGAGTTCATGATGACGACCATAAAACTTCTGTAGTGATGACTTCAATCTTGTAGCAACATAACCCTGTTCCAGAAGCCTATTTGTTAGAGTTCTAGTGCGATACAAAAAGTCTGCGTAGTTTCGGCAAGCTCTGGCATAACAAATAAGTTGTGATATGAACACTCCATACACAGGAGCCGAAGGGATGTTGCCACAGATGAAAGGAAAGTTGACAATTCTGAATGAAAAGTTGTCACGTTTGTCGTAAAGTTTGGTCAATAGTTTTCCTTTACCGTCTTTTTCTAAGTGTAGGTCGATATGAGGCTGACTTCACAGTGTCTGTAGTATCCTTTATCTCAAGTTCTTGTAGCTAACTATCCCATGTTTAAACACCTGACCACCCTTGTAATCTACCCCTGAAACCCTAATTTACACCATAGCACTTAAGTAGATATATTTATCAAAGAGCTTTTATCCTACTTTATGTTAAGGAATGGTCATTTTTTATCAAATAAAGTCTGAAATAATCTATCCTTTGATCAGATGTCAATTTTGATATGGCCACTGCTGTGAACATGCCTGCATGCATGTACACAAATGCGTTGACTTTGAATCACACCACTTTCTTTTACTTGAGATTTTTTTTACAGAATTTACATTAGAATCCATTAGTTTTCAATAATTGTTTGTTTTAGAATCCGTATAAATCTCCTCAGTGTTCAATTTAATGATTTACTTCTGCATTGACTGTAATACATAAATGAAAGCTTGTATAAACATTAATTTATAATAAAAAGAGTGGCATTCTGTCTGAAGATAATTTTGTTTGTAATAAATGTTGCAATGCATTCTGTTCCCTAATGTAATTTGGCAAAGTTCTAAACACTGTTTTGATATCATGTGCAAATAAAGCATTTAACTTTCTCCTGATTCTTATTTTGAATGTCCAAAAATCAAAAGCCATTTGCTTTTTATGCCTGTGAAAACAATCCAAGCTCTTTGTATTTATCTAATGAAATGATTAAGAACAATCCTATCTAACATCCTTTGTTATGTTTGTATTCAATTCACACCTTTCCAAAATTTTTTACCCCCCTCTTGAAAATCTTGAAAAACAAAGGCCAACACGTTCTATGTGGTGGATTTGGAGGTGGTTCGATAATGTCTTATGGATTGTCAGTTTATTTAAACATTGCCTGGCCGCTGACCATTTGAGGTTTTGTGGTACAAATTAAATGAAAATAGTTTTTGAACCTGAACATAAGGTATGACAAGCTTTTATGCATTTGAGTGGAGATACCATTTGCATAGGTGTTACTCTTTGGAAACTCAAGAGATGAAGACCCCTCTTAAAATTTTTTCAGAAGAGGGAGATTTGAGAATTATCATTTTCATGACATATTTTAGCTGCCAACTCTTTTTGTTGTAAAACTATACTTGAATTTGTGACAGTTTATTTTGATACATTAAAACATGAGATTGGAATTTAAAAAAAAAGAAGTGTTATTTTGATCCAAAATTGAAGTGTGTCTTTTCTGAGCTTCATAACTTCACTTTAGTCTTTTTCTCCCCACCATTGTGACTGATAAATACCAAAAATTCCAAAAGTGAAGCTCTTACAGTGATTGGCAAGACAGTGGGAGATTACAGAACATATGATGAAATATTGGGAGGCTCCCGCTGAACGCAGGAGATTTAACACATATTAAGATGCATTTATTTCAAACTTTCCCACATCAATTTCAGGGATGGGGTTATTGTAACCAGTAGTCATAATTAATTGTAATCTATTACATTTTCATAAGTAATTGTTGTTAATTATGATTACAAGTAATCATATGTAATCGATTACTGGATAATTTTATTTTTTTTTAAGTGGTGTAATCATGATTACTTTTTGACCGTTTGTCAACAACGGTATAAATCTATGCAATTAATTTGGCTGACATCCTCCATCACAAAAATGTTACCAACAAAATTCCCCCATATTTCAAAGACAAATCCATACCAATTATTTCATATTCCTATACTTCACCCATTGCATCCAAAATGTTCAATTATAAAAGGCTATTGCAGAACCTCAAGATTGAGGACTTCAAGGCTAAACCACCTGACTGTTCTTGCAAAAACTTTCCATTCAAATATGGTCCTTTTGGTCACATAGTTACAGGAGATTTAACCATCATTGAAAACAAATCTCTGTGTAATATCCTTTCTGAAGGTCCCAAGTACTGTGAACCATGTTCCATAAATTGGAATTATAGCTTATAATTATAAGTTCTTATGGATGCCATGGATGTCTATGCAAGAAAATGGATAAAAGGAGAACATGAAGACATTGATTCTTTGTCAGAGTGATTAAAGGCCGTGAGGTCTTTAATTTTGAAACGAATGAAAGTTTTAAGTAGGTCAATGGGTGCCAATGCTACATAAGTTTTCAAGGACCCTGATGTAGCAAAAACATTGTCTACTATACATATCAAATATGTTGTCATACCAGCAGACAAAGCCCAAAACAACATTGTTTTTGTCTGCAAAACGTTTTACATCCAATGTTTATGATCAGAGGTATACGTAGAAAATAATAGCAGTGATCAGACCTATACTGCTACCACACTCTACGAAGAAGAGATTGTGGAAAACGATAAATCTGTGCTATCCTCTTTCGGTCACTCTACCAAGGACGATGATGGTGATTTACCGTCTATGTACTGGATTCCTAAACTCCACAAGAATCCATACAAACGTTACATAGCTGGATCTGCAAAATGTACCACCAAACCTCTTTCAAAACTTCCAACTTCTATACTCACAGCTGTCAAAGAGGGTCTGCAGTCCTACCACAACACTTGTTTCTCCCATGGTGGTGTTGGTTCAGTGTGGATCTTGAAGGGTTCAAAAGATCTTTTGGAGATAGACAGTTCAAACTATTATCAGAATATAATAGCATTAGAGCCTATTATTTTTCAACACTGTGTGCTTCTGTTTCCCATACTCAGGGTCCCAAGTCAAAAACTTTATACATTGTTGTTTTTCAAAAAAAGATGGTGCACCCGGATGCAGGAGAGTGGTTCTCTGCGGGTATTCCTCATGTTTTGTGAGGGATGGTTCCAAGTCATTTTCCGGGTGTACGGGTGAGGATTTTTGCAGGATGCTGGAGTTTTTGATCAACAACATGTATGTCCAGTGTGGTGGACACGTTTTTTCAACAAACGGTCAGCATTCCAATGGGTACAAATTGTGCTCCTCTACTTGCTGACCTATTCCTTCACTCTTATGATGCTGACTTTATAGCTGATCTGAACCGAAGGAAAGAGTGTTGTTTAGCTAGTTCCTTTGATCTCAGTTTCCGCTATATAGATGACGTATTATCTTTGATGAACAATCCTTTAGGGATTTGATACATCACATCTATCCCCAAAGAACTTGAGAGAGAGGATACTACGGACACTGTGAGGTCAGTCTCATATCTTGACCTACACTTAGAAATCAGTGGTAAAGGAAAACTATTGACCAAACTTTACGATAAATGTGATAACTTTTCATTCAGAATTTCAACTTTCCTTTCGTCTGTGGCAACAACCCTTCAGCACCTGTGTATGGAGTTTTCATATCACAACTCATGTGTTATGCCAGAGCTTGCTGAGACTGCACAGACTTTTTGTATCACACTAGACTTTTAACAGGTATGCTTCTGGAACAAGGTTGTGTTGCTGCAGGATTGAAGTCATCACTACAGAGGTTTTATGGTCATCATGAATTCATGGATCGCTACAGTGTATCCATTTGCGCCATGAAAACTGATTTGTTCAATGTGTCATGATTTTCCTTTCCTGTTTCGTCTACTCCAGACTTGACTTTTTATCAACAACTTGGTATAACGGGTGTTATTAGAAAAGCAGAGGACACTTACCCTACCGGTGCGCCTGATCCATGCTCCCAGTTTTTAGTCCAAGTTGCTCATTTGCTTTTGTTACTTTGTATGTATGATTTAAGTTACTTTATGTTCTTTGTTGTGTATGTCTGTTTTCCATGTCTGGTCTTTGTTCCTGGATTACATTCTTTTGATTACCGCTATAACCTTGGTTCCCTTGATTACTCTTTATTACTTTTTAATTACGGTACATTACCCTAAAAATGTTCAGTAAAAATAGAGTGTTAAGGATTAGTATTTTCCCTTTTTAGCTCACCTGGCCAAAGGCCATGTGAGCCATTGCCATCACTTGGAGTCTGTCGTCGTCATTGTCCGTCGTCGTCGTTAACAATTATACAAAACTCTTCTCCTCTGACACTACATGACCAATTGAAACCAAACTGAAAATGAATGTTCCTTGGGGTATCCTGCATAGAATTGATGTGGGGATTTTTGATTCATCGAAAAACATGGCCACCATTACTAAAAATAGAACATAGGGGTTGGACAGTAGTTTTTCACATATATCTCCAAAACCGTTAGGTTTAGCTAAATTCTGACATCAGGTAAAAGTGTTCAGCATGATGAGATCTATCTCTGATCAAGTTTTGGTTTTAATCCGTGAAGCCATGTTGGAGTTATTGCCCTTTTTCAACAATTTTTGCTATTTTTAATGTTATTTCTTTCAAAAATCTTCTCCTCTAACACTACTTGACCAATTGAAACCAAATGTGGTATGAATGTTTCTTGGGGTATTCTACATAGAACTGATGTAGGGATTTTTGATTCGTTGAAAAACATGGCCACCGTTACTAAAAATAGAACATAGGGGTCAGACAGTAGTTTTTCACATATATCTCCAAAACCGTTAGGTTTAGCCAAACTCTTGCAATTGCTGAAATAATCCTAATTATAAGGCCTTCAAGGATCTTCAGGGATCAAAGTTCTCAGGCAACTCCTTATAAGAGTTATTGCCCTTGAAAGATGATTTTTTTTTTTTTTTTTTTTTTTTTTTTTTTTTTTTTTTAGTTTTCAATATCTTGAAACCTACAATAGATAAAAAGGAACTTCCATTTGCTGAAATGATCCTTAAGATAAGTCCTACCAAAGTCTTCTTGAGTCAAAATTGTTGGACATCTCCTTGTTAAAGTTATTACCCTTGAAAGACAAACTTTAACCAGGTGGGCAATTCAGGCTCTTGGGAGCCTCTTGTTTTTTTTTGTTTTTTGTTTTTTTTTTATTCCTCTAGAAAATAGCTTCCTGTGTTTTTATAGCAGTTTTCAGACATCCCTGAAAGTTTTTTAGTTATAGGGATCAAAGACAGATGTCTTTGATTTGCACTCTTAAAGCAGAACTTTTTTCACCTTGAATTGAATTTTAAATCTTGTGCTAAATTGTGTCCATTCGAATCCATATGTTCTGCCCATAATGAACTGTAAGTCCCTATGCTTTCTGGTAGTGTGTCAAAAACTAATATTGTATCTACACTTGCCCTAAAGGAACAGAGTTTAATGCTGTTGTATAATTAATGCTGCATTCCACAAAACTTTTGATTTATTTCTGGTTGATTTTGAAAATTGTTTTTTTATTAAATCCCTGCCTGTATTTTTCAAGTAAATTTTGGATATCTCTTACAGTTTTCCAGTTATAGGTATCAAAGGCAAAGGTCTTTGGTCAGCACCCTTATTAAAAGCAGAATATCTTCAAACTTAATTGAGTAATAAATTTTGTTCATCGTTGTGTCCAAACCAATTGTTGTGTTCATAATGAACTGTAAGTCCTTAAGTGTTTCAAAAACTAATACTGTGTCCAAACTTGCTCCAAGTGAACAGAGTTCAACATGCATGCTGGGCACGACAAAGTTCTCTATTTACACTTGCTGTCATCATTTAAAACTTCATGTTGTTAAGCATTTTATTTAAAACACTTTCATCCGATAACCCTGGCTGTGAATTCATCTGTCTATATCACACCTTTTACATGCTCTTATGGCAACAGTTCCCAACAGATTTTAATCAATAGGTTATTGCAAATACTAACTCAGACAAAGCAAAACTGGCTAATATTGTGAGAGTTATCTGAATCTTTCTTGGAAATTGAAATTTTTTCAAAGTTTTGTTTTGTAAGCACTCAGATGCTTACAATTCTCAATGGATTTCGACCAAATTTATACTAAAGATAACTGCCATGAGTGTTTCAGACAGGTTTGAAAATCAAAAGTAACTGCTGTATAATGTGAGAGTTATAAATTAAAATTTCTTCAATTTTTTTATTTGTAAATGTTCTGATACCTACATTTCCCAATGATTTTAGATCCAAATTATACCAAAAGTAACTGCCATGAAAGACATATTCAAAAATCAATGACAACTGAATAATATTGTGAGAGTTATCTTTTTTGGTTTTTTTTATACTTTTCTTTAAATTTCATTCTGTAAGCTCTTCCCCATCAATGGTTACAATAATGAAGTTCATTAAAAAATATCCAAGTGACACACTGATTGAATTGATGCTATTGATTAATATTCATGTTTTTTGGGTTGGTTATTTTTTATAGGATATTTTAAATGAAAAGCTTTATGTTCACAAGATGGATGGGGAAACCAAAAATAAATTACTAAATCCACAAAAGGATGGACTTCAGATCATGTGGATTGGCCATGCCACATTACTTGTCCAGTTTGATGACTTTAATATACTGACAGACCCAGTGTTTCTGGATAGATGCTCACCTACACAGTATGCTGGTCCAAAACGCTATCGACCTGTACCATGTGAAATTGAACAACTTCCACGTATAGATGCTGTTTTAATAAGTCATAATCATTATGATCATTTAGAACATGATGCTGTGGTAAAATTGAATGGTAGATTTGGGGATAAAATAAGATGGTTTGTTCCCATGAATATGAAAGACTGGTTCATAAAGTATGGTTGCAGTAATGTTTATGAGATGACCTGGTGGGAAAAGAATATGTACAAT
Organism: Perna viridis; assembly: GCA_037379345.1. NCBI lineage: Eukaryota > Metazoa > Mollusca > Bivalvia > Mytilida > Mytilidae > Perna > Perna viridis. The sequence continues at coordinate 12,145,520 of CM074511.1, forward strand.
GCTGACAAACGTAGGAATAAGGAATCAAGTGGAGGTAAGTCTTTGTTTTTGCCATCCTCCATAGACATTTGGTATCCACACAGCAACTTTAGTTTATAGGTCTCTATGAATTGTACCACAAGGTGCCATACCACCAAAGGAATATGAAAATTCATTTTTTAGTTTGTTGTTTGAATTAGGAGGCTTAACAAGAGAATAAACAAACATTTTTCTGATGTTCAGAGAGTATGGATCTCCCTGAACTTGTAACACAAGATTTCATACCACAAAAGAAAGGCTGGGATTGATTTTAGGGGTTCTGACTTAAACTGTGTAGTAATCAGGTGCTAAAAAGAGTCTACTTCGATTGCAGTAAAATTAATTGCAAGTTTAGAGTTGTAACAAGTTTGAATGATGTTTCCATACTTGTCAAACTGTTCATGGTTTGACCTCTGTGGTCCTATTAATCTGTGCACAGCAAAAAAAAAATATTTGGTAGCAAGTAATTTTTAGCTCAACTGGATGAAAGGCCATGTGAGCTATTGCCATCACTGTGTACGTGGTCGTTGTCGTCCTCCGTAAACTTTTTCAAACATCTCCTCTGAAACTACTCAATAGATTGTAACCAAACTTTGCATGAATGTTCTTTAGGGTATTGTTAACAATCTCTGTGCGGGAATTTTTTATCTGGCAAGAAAACATGGCCATGGTTACTAAAAATAGACCATAGGGGGGTCAAATTGAAGAATTGTTCAAATATGTCAAAAACAGTTGGGTTTAGCTAATATTTGGCATGGATTAAAATTGTTCAGCTCAATGGGATTACCTACATGTACCTGAATGCCAAAATTTTCAGAAAGATCCATTGACAAATTAATGAGCTATGGATTATTTTTTAAAATCTCCTCTTAGACAACTTGAAGGATGGATCGTAACCAAACATGGCATGAATGTTTTTTTAGGATATCCTTAACAATTTTTTTATTCATGGAAAACATGGCCATAATAATAAAAATTGACGACTTGTTGAAATAACTTGAAAACCAAAGAGTTTAGCCTAATTTTTTAGGGGGGGTGGGGAATTGATCAGCATGTTGAGACTGACCTATGCTGAAATTTTCATGAAGATCTGTTGCTCAATGTTGGAATTATTGCCCTTGAAGAGAAAAATTGACAATTAGAGATTTATTTAATAATATGAAAACTGGATAGATAACTAAGATGCTCTGTATTGATTAAATGATTCTTGTGACAATAGTATGGTGAGGTCAGGAGTCCAGTGACATGGTGAGCAATTCAGGCTCTCTAGAGCCTTTAGTTTTGTCCTCTCTTCTGTCAGTCAACCAGTTTGTCAGTACAACTTTTCTGAAACTACTTGAGGGAATTTTATACTTGTCCATACAGTGTGGATGAATTAGAATTTTTCCCACCATCTTAGTTTTGCAGTTGTAGCAGTTTTTATAATGTTTCATTCAGACTTCGGCAAAACTGCCTTACAAGGATAGTATGGTTTCAAATCTTTCATACAAAACAGTTTTCAGTATACTCATCAATGGGAATTTCCCATTTGTTGGGAATCAAATTTCATGGTCTGGCTCACCCATGAAAACCACGAAGATTGGTACCTTGGATCACAATAGTATTTTCACAGTATTTATCAATTTTAAAGAATGCCATTATTACCTCAGACTTCTAATAGTGTTACAGCTCTGAAGTCAATTAGTTCAACCCAGGTTTTTTTTATTGCTTTGTCATGGATCACCATATTTCATTGCTTTGTCGTGGATCACCATATTTTTTTATGTTAGTGCTTGATTATATTTGAATTGTTTGTATTGTTATGGAAGATAAAATATTAAAGGAAAATTTTGCTTTACTTATGAAGTAACTAGATGAAATAAACAGAAAAGTATCAATAAAAATAGCTTAATAAGAATCCTCATTAGTTATTCTGCAGTTGTATAGTCTTATCACCAAAGTACTAACTAAGTTTTTCTCAGGTGACACCATTTTGTGTGTAAATAACATGATTTTAATCTATTATCTCCAATAATGCATATACATGTACATGTATTATGAAAGATTTTTTAATTAACTTGTATTAGAGTTTTGTTGTCACTTTTATCATAGAAATAATAATACAAAACCTACAAATACATGTAAAAAATCATGAAAACATCTTAACTTACTCCATCACTTTAAAAGCCTTAGTAATCCTTTCAAATTTCATCACAGTCTTTTTGATACCCTAAAAAAGATACAAAAACCCCTATATTCTAAAACAAGTTTTCCACCCAAAATGCATGAGAATGATCAACATGTCAGATGAGTTCTGTTAATGGACATAACTTTCCAATAACAAGTGCATTAAATTTTTCAAAAAAGTACAGTTAATAAAAACTGAAGCTCTCTTGCCCACAAAAACATCTTCCTTCCAAGACTATTAATATGTTGAAATGTAGGAAATGAAATTAAGCTTTAGTGAATAACTACCAGTAAATAAAACTGTCCTAAACTCATAAAATTATAATTGATCATAAGTCAATTGTTACTGGTTACTTTTCCATATTTTCAAGTCCAATGTTCATTCTGTGCTACTTTCGTGTAATTTGTAACCATTAGTAGGGAAACTACTCTTCAAGTTCTTATCAATAATCAAAGAATAATGGTCTGACAATTTTCTTTTAAAGTTTATGAAGATGGAATTAGTCCTAATGTAATGCTCAAATATACTACAACATTGTATGTATATAAATAAAGAAGTTATATAGAGTTAAGTGCCATATAATTGGTACTATTGTAACAATAAAAGTTTGAGAGAAAAATAAATACATGTTCTAGTATACAATATTCAGTATTATTATTAATTTATTTATTCACTCTACTTTGTAGAAAATGATAGGAAAGCTGACTTTATTTGTGTTCCTGCTCAACACTGGAGTCAGAGGGGGCCTACTGATGCTATGAAGGTAAACAATGTTTTAGAATACTGCTGTGGAGGAAGATCAATGAACCAACCTGTTTGGATATCCTCTCCTAGCTCCACTAACAAACATAATCCTTGGAGACATGCCTCCCATATTACTACCTCCTCTGCCCCCAGGGATGTTTGCTCCCCAGCTTCCTACAACAACACCTGCTATTTCTAGCTGACCTCCAATGCATCTATTGGGGACTGGCCTAAAATTTGGCAACATCAATAAACTGATATCTGTTTCATAATTAACGTAAAATTGCACAATGTTAAGTATGACGGTGATCGAATTTAAGTTAATGGAATGTCATGAAATTTTTATACTTTTTTGTTATGGGGTCACTGGTCCCTACTGTTCTTTAAAAAGGGACCAAAAAAGGTGAAATAGGTGAATTTTTAAATTAGAATTATTATTATTTATTCAATTTTGATTAAAAAAAACTGTTCCTTGCTAAATTTTGTTTCACCAGTATTGTACATATTGTTTATCTACAGTGTTTATTCATTTGTTATAAGGGGCCAAAGTGGGGCCACGTGATAACAGTCAGCTTTGTTATTTCTGGTGTTATTTCCCCATGAAAATCCATGCCTGCATTTTTCAATCAGATTTGAAATATCTCTTATTGTTTACAAGGGTTCAAAAACATCATCATGAACTTTTACAAGTATGCTGATATATTTGCTCCTTCTTGAACCATTTCAGAAGTTAAGGGGTCCAAAGTAGTCTGTACCCAAGGACACTTTTTTGTAACTAAAATAGATTCTTAGTGATTGAAACAAAACAATGCATTAACAACTGATTATCCAAGACAGTTTATATGTCAACAATGCTTATGGGTAGTCAAATTCATCATTCTTAGCATGTGTCAAACATGAATTGTGTGTCCACGTCCATCCCCAACGTAAATGGATCAACAGGCTGCAGTCTTATCATGCTGCGCTGAACAAACTTTTTACTGTTACAACTGAGTGGTTAACTAATTTTGATATGAGAAGTTATATTTGTAAAAAGAACAATTTTAAGAATTTCAGAGTAGTAGTCAGTTAATCTTTATAAAATTGTATAACAAAAATCCAAACAACAAAAAAAGGTTGGTATTGATTTTTGAGGTTATGGCTTCCACCGTTTTAGAATTAGGGGCTAAAAATGGGCCAAAAACAAGCATTTCATGGAATCAAACTATATAATGCCCATAAAAGCATGGAAATGTCTATGATATTGTTCCACAATATTCTATACCACAATGGTCAGACTCTTGATTGATTTTTAGGATAAAGACTTGAACTTTTCAGAAATTAAGGGCCAAAAAGGGGGACCAGAAACAGGCATTTTAATGATGTCCAGACAATAAGATGACTAGTTATTAATGAATCTTTTTAATATTACAAGGTACTATACCACAAAAGGAAGACTGAGATTGATTTTTGGGGTTGTGACTTGAGCCAAGTAAGAATTAGGGGCTACAATTCAGCAGATAGTGCCACAATAAATAAACAAACACATGAGGTTCACTTCCTATGGTACCCTCATTTACACAGTTTAAATCACCTATTGTGTTTAGGTGGCTATTGTCCTTCTGTTAATCAATGTAAATCTAGGGAATGCTATGACTTTTCTAGATAGACAGGTTTGTCTTTAATCAGGGTGAAATTTGTGGTGAAATTGATTTGTTGAAAGGTAATGATGAACCTTAATAATAAGTAAGAGTTTCAACTGGTTGACTTACAGTGAGTCCATTTGTTTGTAATTAACAAATCCATAATGACACCAAAAAAAATCAAACAAATATTCAAGTAATTGTAGACCTTTGGAAAGATACATCTTATTAATTATACCCAGCATTTGTTTCATCAAAATGGTGGTGTAGTATGCACTTGTTCACTTAATAACAATACATCCTTCCAAATATGGAAACAATTCTATACAAATTTTGTAAGAGTTATGTGTCTAAGACTGTTTTCAAGAATTTGAAGTTTAATATTCAGCAGGGGACATAAGGCTATGTTTGACAATTTGTTGTTGCAATAAGTTTGAGATATGGTTTATATGTCTATGTTCTGATTTTTATAATATGTGTATTTCATTTCTGCTAAATAATTAGTGTTCAGTAATTTATGCAAGAAAAATAAAACTAATGTTGTCGATTGGTTTGTTTTTGGAACAACCATTAAATGGTATGGGGTGTGGATATGATCATCATAATAAGGCAAAGAGTGGGTGGTGTGTTAGGTTCATCTTGCTTGTCTGTTATTCTCTCTGTCCATTCCAATCTTGCAATTATCTCAGTTCCCAATGGACGGATTGATTTCAAATTTTGTGTGTGGCTGCATATGGATGTGGTATATGTTATAAGTCATTTTAGTTGCTGTCTAATATCAGCCTTTTTTCAAATTCTGTTCTAACTCTAAACTCCTTTGAAAGATCAATTATGTTTGTTCCAAGCATCATAATAACCACATTTTCCTTCTGAACTTTTAAGAAACCCAACATACACAAGCATCATCAATATTTAAAAAGTAAATGAGAGTGAATTTAAAAATAAAAATGTCAATTTTCAAAACAAGTTGGTTATATGTGACTTGGTAATTAAGTATTAAAATTTGCTTTAATATGTGACAGTGATATTGAAATAATCCTAGTTTTCTAGTATAAGTTAGTCTATGAGTTCAAGCCTCATTGAATTGTTGTTAATATATCACTATCACAGTTCATGTAGCTTGTTATAGCCTCACAGGAAAAGTGGGAGGTATAGAGTATATCATGCTGTTTGTCTGTCTGTCCCTCTGTTCAACTGTCCTCAGTTCTAATCCGCAGCCCCTCTAAAACAGCTGAATGAAATTCATTGAAACTTTCACACATTCTTTATCACATGACGCCATAGACACCTTCTATTTTTTTCATCTGAAAGACCTTTGGGATTTACTGTATGGTTTCTACGGGAGGGAGCAGGGGTATCAATAAGTGAACTTTGCTCAGAGTAAAGTTTTTCAATCATTTATTTATTGTTATCAGTTCAATGAAGGTACATATATACCAGCTTACATGTGTTGATTTAAATTTATGTGTATATTTTCTTCCGTCATTGTTTTTGATAGTACATTTCTTTCAATTTTCTAGAGTTTATGGTGTGGCTGGGTGGTCGAAAGCAAGAAGGGACACAAATTTTATTACACAGGAGATACTGGATATTGCCCTGTTTTTAAACAGATTGGTGATAGGCTAGGACCAATGAATTTGTCAGCTATCCCTATTGGTTGTTATGCACCAGAGTGAGTATAATGTAGTACAAGTTTTAAATTGTGCTTGCAAGCAAGTCACATAAGTCCCTTCATGTTCCCCAAATGGTCCCAGAACCCAAAATTTTGAAATCTTAAGCTAAAATACCAAGTTTCTTACAATCTTGATGAATTTAACACTTTTTTCAATTGGAGTACCTTATTTTGGATGGTGGCTATTTTGAAATCACTAAATACAGAGGATTCCTCTTAATTGTTTACCCAATTTGTCAGAAAAAAAAATATGCCATTAACAGGAATATGCTATTATTAGGAATGTTGAATTTGGCATGGTGTAATGGAAGAGATGGGGAATGATTTGGTTCTTGTAAAAGCTATGTACTAATAATTTACAGAAATATGCAATAATCAGGTATGCATTTAAGTGGAATCCTCTGTACATAAATGACTATACTGGAGTAATGTGAAGTTGCAATACATGTATATGCATGAATCACCTAATGTCTGATTTCATTCATATACATAGATATGCAAATCTGTCCCCTGAAAAGTGCCTGGCAACATTTTTTGCTAAATTTTGGACATATTTCAGGTCAAGAAATGCCACCTGTTGGATATAGTAGAGACTATGACTTGTATTATAGAGAATGACCTTCATTTGAAAATGTCTTAAATAATAATAATAAACATAAGAAGTAACACATGCTTTGATATAGAACCCAAACCACATAGTTTAGTAACCAGGATATGCACATTTAAATTTTCATAGACAAAAATTGGACTCTTTAATGAGTATGGAATAGTAGGATAATTAACTGGAAACAGTGAATAACCAAAATATGATCATGAGTGCCAAAGAACGCCTAGATTTAACGTGTGTGCTGAACTTATTCCATGCACGTGTTAAATCTGAATGCGTTCTTGGCATGAGTGATCGTATTTTGGTTATTCATGATAACCAATTGATTATCCTATTTATTACGTAGATATCCTCATTATTCATTGTTTTTTCAACATAAATTTAACATTTTGTTAATGGTGGATTGATATTCTTGTTGTGACATTCTGGCGGGAGAAAGCACGAAAGTGAAATTTTCGAATTTATTTCACAGTATGAATTATCAAAATAAATTACACTGGGAACATTCGGTAAATCACTGCTTTCTTTATAATAAAATAAATAATCTAGCCAAGGTTATGATGAAAATAAATAATCTGACTTGCACCAGGCTGGAAATAAAATTTCTGACCTGAAATATTTGCAAGGCCTCCCTAAGAATCTAATGGTCATCCCTTAGGGGTCAAAAGCTGACCAAAAAAAATATTTTTACTGATGTCTGAACAATTACTTGAGTAAAAATGAATGGATCTCTTACAAATTGTACCATATAATGCCAGTCCATAAAAGGAAGACATGTGTTGACTTTGGTGGTTGTGACTTGAACTTATTAAGAGTGAATGGGCCAAAGATGAAAAATTGAATTTATTTGATTCTTTGATATGCCAAGTCAAAACCATTATACATGTATTGATTTTTACCAACTTTTATCTAGTTTGTCCAATGGATCAAAGAGGGTCTTTGTTATGTTGAAATAACCCCTGTGCAATGGTATTTGAATTTTAGTCTTATACCATTTTCTTCTTGAGGTGGGCCTGGGATTTTCAGCATTCAGTATGGAGAAAAAAATTGTATTTTGGATTGTTCAGTAATGGGGTAAATATTGAATCATGTTTTTTTTTCATTTTGTCAATGGCTAAAAATTTGGAATATATGTAAGACTCTGAAACGGGGTGGGACACAATGTACGATGTGGATGGTCAGGCGGAAGTGTGATGGTAGTATGCCGAAGTGCGTTTATGATCACGCTGAACTGCGATGGTTAGACATGATTTTTGACTGCCAATAGCAACGCAGAAATGCATTGGCCACTACGAGGAGGTGCAGTTTTTTTGTGCTGAAATATTTTGACGATCATGTAGATTTTTTCCTTTGAAACTGTAAATATACAATTATCTTAAAACTCAACAGATATGATATTAGTATACATGCAATCAGAAAAAAAACTTTGCTTTCATTTCATTCATTCTTCCAACTACTGATGAAATTATAAAAACAAAATTAATAATTTTACTTCATTTGTTTCGTACACTCAGTACATGTACTACATAAAACACATCTGATCAATAGTACCTGTAGAATTTGCAAATACAAATGTAATGTAGTATAAAACGGTGCTTTTTTTCTTGCGCTTGTGTCATCCTATACACTGTGGCTAAGGTATTCAAAGAATGATTGATGCTAAAGAGGTCTAGATTTGATGGATTAACGGACTGTACGTAATATGAAGAGAAACATGCTAGTCTTGTCTACTGGAACAAATTCGTGTCTTCGACATTCTAATTTTCTCTTTGAATTCGTATATTGCAGTTTCTATTTATTCTAAAGGTAAAAATCCACGATATCAAATTTATAAATAAAAGCAACATTTTTCATATTTTTAATACAACAATGACAAAGTTGTCCCGGTAAATCTTTTAATTTTATCTGTTATAGTTTTCTTGATGCATAAAATACGACTTTCAGTATCCGCTATCTTTTGTAACCCGTAGCTACAGTTTATGTTTCTCGAATTACCTCGAGTAACATAACGTATCTTTTAAGTTTTGACACTGCATTAAAGACATGTAATGTTAACACTCAAAATTATTAATGAAACATGCTACGTTTGTTTATATCGGCAACAATACACTAGCTACTTTCATGACTATACTTTCAGTTTGTTAGTTTCTCTATAACATTGTACGCGCTTATGCACATAGAATTTTGTGGCGACGTTGAGTGGGGTATAATAACGTACTTCCAAGTCATACATATATATATTTTATCTTAATATCCCAGACCCCACACCTTCTTATGCCTAATAAGAAGGTAGATTGGTGCCTAAATGTCTGGTCAGAGTTGTAAGCAAGTGGAACATTTAAGTACTGGTCCATATAAAATTCAGACACCACTAATAGTAGAGGTGATTTGTAGTGTAGAAAAACCAGTCAAACGAACAATGCTTTTTCTGCCTGCATATGCTGTGTTTTTACGTATTTGAGAAACCATTCATTTTCCACTAAAATCAATCCAATCAAACCTATTCAAGAGCATTAACTCTTGCAAAGTGCCAATTTCATACACAATCTATATAATTTTTATCTCTAAAGCACAACAACCAAATGAAAAACTAAGACTGGTTATGTGATCAGTTACTATTTCTGAACAAGAAATATAAGTTAATATGGTGGGTTTTTGAGATGCATATATATAATTTTTATCTCAAAAATGTAACAACCCAATAAATAACTAACAAAAGGTTATTTGATTGAAATGTTTTTCAATTAAAAATTAAACTGAATTAAGTGAGTTTTTGATATGTATGAATCACCTAATGTCTGATTTTCTTTAAAACTGCAACTTAATCAAGCTTGAATGTTGTCTCCATACCTGCTCCAAATGTTCAGGGTGCAACTTCTGCAATTATATCAAACTGTGAAGCATTTTATTTACTTGTGCTGTAATTACCTGTTACAAAATAATAGGTATATTTTGTTACCAATACTGTCATTTGTATAACTATAGGCTTTTTTTAAATATTGGTATTTCCCATTTTGATAGGTACTTTATGGAACCACAGCATATTGGCCCTAAAGAAGCTGTAGTCATACATCAAGAAGTTAAATCAAAGAGATCTGTTGGTATCCATTGGGGAACTTTTGATGGTCTAGGCTCCCATGAGGTAAGTTACATGTATCAGATGAGTATATATATGTTTAAGCCATGTGTTATACCATATTTTCATTCATGATTGAAGAATTTTCTCATTTTTTCTGCCGTTTTATCTGTCTGTATATAACATTAACAGATTGTCCACTTACTCAATGATTTGTTTGCATACTGTGCCAATAGTTCATTTATATTTGTGGGTGTCAATATTGTTGTTGAAGGGAAAGGGACGTTAATTTATGGTTCATTGGAAAATCCTGAAAAATTTGAAAGATCTTCTGGAAACCCTCAATGCTAGATTATCATCAGAATACAGTAGCATCAAGACTTATGATTTTTATTGACAACATATTTGTCTAGTGTGGTGGACCCATTTTTCAACAAACAGTCGGCATACCAGTGGGAACAAATTGTGCTCCGTTTCTTACTGACTTATTCTTTCACTTTTATGAGGCAGGCTTTAAAGCTGATCTGGTTCAAAAGATGAAACATTGTTTAGCTAGATCCTTTGATCTCAGTTTCTGCTGTATAGTTGATATATTAACTTTAAACAATCGTAGTTTCAGGGATTTTATATATCGCATCTACCCCAAAGAACTAGAGATAAAGGACACAACAGACAGTATGAAGTCAGTCTCATATCTTGTACTGCGCTTAGAGTTTGATGGTGAAAGAAAACTCGTGACAATACTACATGACAAATGTGATGACTTCTCAGTAGTGTCAACTTTCTTTTACTTTCATCTGTGGCAATATCCCTTCAGCACCTGCACATGGAGTTATCTTATCACAACTCAAAGGTTATGCCAGATTTTATGCAACTTAGTTGACTTTTTGTACCATGTTAGAAATCTTATAATTAGGCTTCTGGAATAAGTTCATTGTGCTATAAGATGGATGTCGTCACCACAGAAGTTTTATGGTTGTCATCATGAACTCGTGGATTAATATGGTGTATCCATCTGCACTATGAGAATCGATTTGTTCACTGTGTCTAAGTTTTCTTTTCCTCTTTTGTTTACATAGGAGTTGACACTTTGTTAGCAACTTGGTAGGTGTTTATGAAAAAATCAGAGGATACTTACTCTACCAATGCATTTGGTCCAATTGCTCCCAGTTTTTAGTTGAGTCCATGTAGCTCTTTTATTTTTGTGTCTTTGTATGTGTTATTTTAGTTATTTCATCTTCTTTGTTATGTGTGACTGTTTTCCCTGTCTATTCTGTATACTTTGTATGTATTATTTTGGTTTTTTTAGGTTCTTTGTTGTGTATATATATCTGTTTTCCATGTCTGGTCTTTGTCTCTGGCTTACATTCTTTTTGATTTTCGCTTGAATCTTGGTTTCCTTGATTACTCTTGGTCAGTGAAATAAAACAGATGAAACTTTCCACATATCTTGTATTATCCTTGCCAAAATGACAGGAGTAATTTCAATTTTTAACTGTTCAAATTTTATAAAGCATTTATCAGACGATCAAAAGATCCATTTTCATTTCCCCAACTTCATGAAGAAAAGAAAATTAAGAACCCTTTGGTTGCATATTTTTTTATGAAACCCTGATTCTCTTAAATGTCTCAAGTTTTAAACATGTGGAAGACAACATAAAGAGTAATCAAGGAAACCAAGATTCTAGCAGAAATCAAAAGAATGTAATCCAGGGACAAAGACCCAACATCGAAAACAGACAAACACAACAAAGAAGATAAAGTAACTAAAATAATATATACAAAGTAACAAAAGTAAATAAGCAACTCGTAATCCACTAAAAACTGGGAGCATGGACCAGGTGCACCGGTAGAGTAAGCATCCCCTGCTTTTCTACGAACCCTGCCAAAATGTGAACAATGCTCATTAAAAGATAACTGCCACTCCCCACCTGAGAAACCAAATAGTCAAAGTGTAAACAAAGTTGTGAAAGTGGAAACATAATTGTCAAAGAGGAAGTTGATGTCACTCAAATCTGAAATCAAAGCCCTATATAACTAATATCAAGTAGCTGTGATGAGTAGTTGCTAAGAAAACTTAAAGGTATGGACAGACAAATGGACAGACAAACAGACTGAGATTGGCTATCTTAGTCATTTTATATGACAAAAGTCAAAGAGATGGTTGTTTGTTGGATTCTTAATTTTGTCATTTTGTTTACCCACAACAGTTGGGAAATTGGTACTCAAAGAATAATACTGAAACCAATGTAAGGCCTTTTTTAGGCTTTGGTTGTATGAATTATTGTGCATGCAAAACTGTATAGCTTCACCAAGGAATTTTATAGTAGAAAACTTCAGCAATCTTTTGTTGCACACATGACAGAGGAAGGGTAGGTCCTATTCTTGGATGGCCTGTTTTTTAATGTATGTTGCATTTTTTTTTTCGAAGTTTTTTCATCTTAGTTGTTTGATTGCAATGGGGTCACCTATGTTGAATGATTTAAACACTATGAAAAAAACTTTGATAAGTGTTGGCATGTAACATAATTGTTAGCTGGATATCATTGGATACATTTTAAGCTCACCTGAACCATACAGCATCTGTTAACATTGATTAGATCCGTCAAACCCATGTCGACTGCTACAATAGAGTTTACATCTTAGTAGTAAGTATAACATCTAACATTAAATAAAATGTAAACTTATAAATTCATTAATTTTTCTTAGCACTACTTAGAGCCAAGAGAGAAGCTGAAGGACGCAGCAAAGGTTTTAAAGACAGAAGACGAGTTTTTTACAGTAGAGCATGGAAAAATCAAATTTATTCCTTACACACAAAACAGTTCGGATAGTAATCCAAGCAATCTGTAGAGAAAGGACAAGACAGCGTTATTGTCAATTAATTAAAAATTTGATTTGTGTAATAAACATTCTGTTTGTTGACTTTGGGCAACTTAGATTATTTTGTATAAATTAATTTGTACTTTCACATTATTATGTCAGTTCATCAGCAGTCTTGAATTCAAATAAAATAGTGAGGTGAGGTATATCTAAATTACTAATAAACAGTAGTGATATTGTTTGGCTTAAACTTGAATAAAAACTTTTTTTAGGCTAAAATAGGATATATTCCTAGGAGTTGCATATTTTTCACCTGAAAACTCAACAGGTGCTAAATGAGATTTAAATGACTTATACCTTAAACTTTTAAGTGATATTGTAAAATTCAGTTCACAAGGAGATATATTAATCAACTTTAGTACCTACACAAGTACAAAACCTGACTTTGTGATCTCAGATTATTCTCAATATTCTCATTCTGAAGATAAAAACTACTTTTCTGACTCCCCAATCCCAAGAAATAATGTGGACAAGAAACCACTCAATAATAGTGGCAAACTTCTTTTAAATCTTTGTATAGAAGCAAGTCTTAAAATATTAAATGGAAGAACAGTTGGAGACCTCCAAGGTAAATATACATGCAAAATTTATAATGGGTGTAGCTTAGTTGACTATACACTCGCCTTGACAAATCTTATGCAAGGAATACATGTAGGTAGCTTTTCAACCAAAGAGCTGACAACCATATCTGACCATTGTTTGATAAACTATTGTTTACTCACATGCTTTCAGGATAAGATAACCAAAGACAAATTAAACCCCTCCCAGGAAAATTTGTTTGGAATGAGGAGTCAATAGAACAACATAAAAATAATATATGGAATTTCTCTATTAAATCTAAAATTCAGGATTTTTTGTCTAATAACAATGTGGACACAGACTGGTATTGCCCGAGAGGCAAGTATGGACACAGACTGGTATTGCCCGAGAGGCAAGTGTGGACACAGACTGGTATTGCCCAAGAGGCAAGTATGGATGCAGACTGGTGTTGCCCAAAGAGCAAATTTACTTATGTTTTGTCTTGAAAGAGTAATCAAGGGAACCAAGATTCTAGCGGAAATCAAAAGAATGTAATCCGGGGACAAAGACCAGACATGGAAAACAGACAAACACAACAAAGAACATAAAGTAACTAAAAAATTATATACTAAGTAACAAAAGTAAATGAGCAACTTGGACCCCACTAAAAACTGGGAGGATGGACCAGGTGCACCGCTAGGATATATTTCACTATCGTTCAATATTCTTTTATTTTTCTTTGTTCTTCGAATTATTGGGATAAATTGAATATCGTTTGTATAGTTGGTATCCATGACAACAATTAGATTGATTCAGTGTTTTATTTCACATGGTATTGTGGAAAGCAGTTTCACTACAAATGATATAGAGTTGGATTGAAATTTTTGGTTTAAATAATTGGTCTAAATAGATGTAATCTTGTTTTTTCAAAATTCAAATTTAGAGGAAGTGAGACTTCTAAGTTATTGTGTAAAAGATTGTATTTTTATTCACATAGCAAACTTCAAATAAAAAAAATTCGTTTTTACATAGTATTTTATCTCTGTTTTACACCAGGCACCCGAAAACCCATAAGGCAAACAAAAGGGAAAAGTCACAAGACGACACGACTGCAATCTAACTGTAGATATATCGTCTCATCTCAGAGATAGAAACTCATATCGGTGTATCAAATTGTGCATGATGACAACCTTAAAACTTCTGACTGCATTGATGATATCCTGCCATATGGCTTAGAGCCTTGTCAGAACAAGAAACAGAAAATTCATAATCCGGGGACAAAGACTAGAATAAAAAAAAAAGAGACAAAATACTATAAAGACAAATTAACTAAAAAAGAATGAATAAATGACTAAATGAATAAATGTACAACCTTAATTCCACTAAGAACTGTGAGTATAGACCAGGTGCACTGGTTTACAAGCGTCAACTGCTTATCTGCTGTTGCTGTTGTGGTGAAAATTCTGGGTTTAAACTTAGGAGGGGAATTACGACATTGTAAAGAAATCAGTCCTTACCTTTGAGATGATGATATCATTACAGCCAATGAGTTCATGATTTTTGAACAAATATGTCCTTATCTTTAAGATGGCCATATCATTACAACAAATGAGTTAATGATTTTTTAACTTTTGAAGTTTAGTCTTGCGAAAACATAAATTATTTCTGACGTCACTCTGACGTCAGATAAGGACGCCGATCCGATCGTGAGCGTCGAGATAATAAAAGTACAACAATAACTTCAACAAAAAATAGAAAAGATAACAAAAACAACAACAATATAACAACAAAAGCTTCTTCTCGAACTCATATGGTGAGTACTTTGGTTAAATTGCGGTAAGGCTGGTAATTCAATGCTGACTACGAGTTAAAATAATCGAACGTGCTACTTACCATACCGGTGCACCTGGTCCATGCTCCCAGTTTTTACTGGAGTCCGAGTTACTCATTTACTTTCGTTACTTTGTATGTATTATTTTGGTTTTTTAGGTTTTTTGTTGTGTATATATATATATATATATATATATATATCTGTTTTCCATGTCTGGTCTTTGTCTGTGGCTTACGTTCTTATTGATTTTCGCTAGAATCTTGGCTTCCTTGATTACTCTTTTTGCAAAAACATCGCACTTGCTAACGTATGGATTCGACAAATGTAAATAGACCGTAATAACAATATTACCTAACCGGTAAATTCCGGGCATTATTCAAAAAGGAAACAAATAGCAACACATGATATTAACCCTTATACTGTCAAAGGGCCGATCGGCCCGATTGACGTTGTCTTAAACTTTGACTGTCACAAGACCAATGAGACCGATTGACGTTGTCGTTACCTGCCATATGATACTGAAAACACTACCGAAATTGTTGAAAATATTGTCAAGAGTACAAAGAGGGTGATATTATCAGATCCCACCGTTTGGGTAATCCGAACAGGAAGGACCGCCTAGGCAGAACTCTGCCACCTCGTCAGATAATTGTTCGCCTAAAAGATCACTTGACGAAGAAGCGTATACTCAAGTCCAGCAAAAACTTGAAATATAGTGAGTATTATAAAGATGTTCTCATAAATGAAGATCTTACAAAAACTATAAGTGCTTTAGCATACAAATGTCGCCAACTGAAAAATCGCTTTTTCATCAAACAAACTTAGACAGTTGACGGCAAGATATTCATAAAAGAAAACACAGATAAGATCGTCGTAACCAACACCGAGTCAGCCCTGAAAAACTACGTGCGGGAAAATTGTCCTCGATACAAGTAGTTCTCCGGTGTGCTAGTTGATATTTGTCACGGTTTCTCTATTTCAACCAAGACGTTGCGGTCAGTGTTTCAAAACACATCACAAAGCAGAAATATAATATCTTAATTGTATCCGCATCAAAGTATTCATACGATCATTCAGGTAAAAAATGGTTTTGTGGAAATAACGACTTGATTACCAATTATATGCCGTTGTCGGATGTGTCCACAAAACTAGAAATTTTCTTTTAATAGAACTGTAATTTAGCGCTATCAAAGACAGAGGACGGGGGCAAACAAAAAAAATCCTTTGTTGTTGCTTTGGGTTTATGAACTTGGCCTTCCTAATTATGAAGTAATAGTAAAACTTTAATGGTCGACGTATTTCATACACGAAGTCAACATGCATGTAAACAAGACATTTTTCTTTTGTTATTATTCGACGTCAAAATATTTTGGCGAAAGGCGTTGTACATAGTCACATATTTTGATTCTATGAGAATCCTGCCATTTGATTGGTTTGTTGACAAAAATCAACATTGTTTCAATTGTATAAACTAACTTACTATTTAGGCCACGCCCACCTTTTACGGAACTACTCATTTGTTAACATCCGAAACAATGTTTTCAGTCACATTGTAGATTTAAACTCCAGCGCTGTAGATTTAAAGTCCAGCACTGTAGATTCAAAGTCCAGCGCTGAAGATTCAAAGTCCGGCGCTGAATATTTAGTAAAACTCCAGCGCTGAAGATTTAAAGTTCAGCGCTGTAGATTTAAAGTCTAGCGCCGTAGATTCAAAGTCCAGCGCTGTAGATTCAAACTCAAGCGCTGTTGATTCAAACTCCAGCGCTGTAGATCTGTTGTATATATACCATGTATACATACGCAGGAACAAACATTCACTGTAGGTTAAAACGAATGATATATGCCAAGCGGATATTTCCCTCTGTCTGCTAACTCACATTTTACCTATCATGTATAGGAACTGAATAAACTCAATGATGTCAGTGCCAGGCTTTATGTGTCAAACACGTACTCCTATATACTCAATCACTTACCAAATTAAACTCATGATACGTAAGCAGATAGAGGAATAAACCTTAATCTTGAATGCTTCTGATGGTTATTTTTTTAAATCATGCAATGCTCAAACGTTGACTCATTGTCTTACATACCATTTTGATCACTGCCAATGAAAAATATTGTATTAAACAATAGCAGGACGAAAATGTTAGGCTACTCATTAACGTACTTAAAAAACTGCACATAATCATTAATGGACAAGGTTAGGCTTTTTTTTTAAATCTAATTTTTTCAATAATTCAGTAATTTTAAAAATTACAAATTCTTGGCATGTAATTGAAATATATCCTTTTTGTGGCTTATGTGTAAATACAAATATGAAAGTACCTTTTTGGTCGAAATCTCTATTTTTTTCTTTCAAACGTTAATTTTAGAATAGTGGGTAGGGTTGCGCTTTTCCATTTTACAAGAAGTCACAGAAGTAAAATGGGTTTCTTTTTACGGTATTCATTTTATCAATAAATACCATTATGACAGATATATAAACCTTCCATCAAATCTGAAAAAAATTCAAAAGCCTAATGTATCAGACAATTATGCGATGTGAACGTTTCATGAACAATTTTCTAACTTAACCTTGGAAAATTATTCTTTAACGCACAAATATCTCTATAAACCGCTACTATAAACTCTAAAAATGTAGTTGTGCAACAGCTTCCTGTTTAATGGACTTTTACTTAGAGTATTTACATGCCCAAAACAACTAAATTTGAAACCATTTATTGGAATATTTTGAAATTTATTATGCAGCTTTATCCTTAGAAATAAACTGACTCAGAATCGACGTTCTGTGAGGCGGTGACATACGCCCTATGAACGCATAGCCCGCATAATCCAGTCGTTATATTGCGCTCAAATACGATCAATTCAATGAAGACGGAAAGAGCTTGAATTATGCGACACAGTTTTTCTTGTTTTTGTTAATAACAACGATAATAAATCGAGAATTAAATGAACTAATTGTTCCTCGATAATTACAGTTGATAGATATAAAATAAAAACGATTTATTCCTATAAATATAATAATGCGTATTCATTCATACCGTTGATTTAAAGACCACTATTTCCTTATTTTGCCAGAGAAAGAAAAGTAATACGTGAACTGTTTTGACTAGTCGGCTATCCCGAATTTAACTTTAGAAAAAATATATGCGTAATCAAATTGAGAATATTTTCTGTACTGGCCGGACCAGTGAGCTTAATCATTTATTTTTGGCGATATAATATAATGTAGAAGATACCAAACTAACTTTACCAAAGGCAAATTCATGAATCGCACTGGAAAGAACTGTACAAGAATGAGGCAAACAAAAATCAACAAAGACATGCCGACAAGAAGAGAACGCCATGAACAAAGAACATCGAAAAAAGTAAACGACAGGCCCACTTACAAACAAAAGATACACCACAAATAGTAAACATGTCTGATGACGGTCAATCCAGAAAAGTACTTCACATGCAACTGAATTCATAAAGTAAATTTGTAACCTATTAAAGATGTGACTTGCAGTCTTTCCGGCATGTATTCCATATTCCCCTTATTTTACAAAAAATAAAGCTTTAGGCAATAAAAACTCCAATAAAAAAAAACCGGGGGCGAAACCAGGTGCTCCGGAAGGGTAAGCGTATCCTCAGTTTCGCATACGACACCGGTCATATTGCCCAGAGGTCAAAGCCGTCAAAGTCCTAATTTTTTTCCAATTGTGAACTTTCCGTTCTTGAGTAGCATGAAGTCTACATTTCCAAATCAATACGGTTTTCTAGGGTATGCATGTCTTATTATGACTCAGGCTTTAGTTTGCAGCGTTGTGTTTATGTCATGATTTATGCTGGTCATTTGGTCCTAGTCATAAAATTGCCCGTGGCCAGGGTGTTTATTTTTTGGACGTGTATCCCTTCCGTTGCTTTTTATACCCCCTCCCCTAGGGGGAGGTGGTATGTTGTGATCCACACGTCCGTCCGTCTGCCCGTCACACTTTTCGTTTCCAGATGATTAAAAGAAAACGCTTTAACATAGCTTTCTCAAATTTAATATGTTGCTTCATAATACAAAATGAAGGTCAAGTTCGATTTTGATATAAATTGGTTTTGTCGTTCAAGAGTTATTTGTCCCTTAATCATTTGAAAAAGCATCTTTACTTCGTTTCCAGATGATTAAAAGAAAATGCTTGAACATAGCTTTCTCAAATTTTAATTTGTTGTTTCATTATATAAAATGAAGGTTATGTTCGATTTTGACCTAAATTGCTTTTGTCTTTCTAGAGTTATTTGCCCTTGATCGTTTGAAAAAGCATGTTTATTTCGTTTCCAGATGATTAAAAGAAAACGCTTGAACATAGCTTTCTAAAATTTTAATATGTTGTTTCATAATATAAAATGAAGGTCAAGTCCATTTGGACGTAAATGCCTACGTTGTTAAAGAGTTATTTGCCCTTGATCGTTTGAAAAAGCATGTTTATTTCGTTTCCATATGATTAAAAGAAAATGTTTTTACAGAGGTTTCTCAAATTTTAATATATTGTTTCATAATATAAAAGGAAGGTCAAGTTCGATTTTGACATACATTGCTTTATGTCATTTAAAATCAAACCAAATAAAACCAAAATTAAAGGGAAAAAAAGAAAAAAAAAACACTCATGTAATACCTTTATAACAAGTTTAATCAAATGTTGAGTCCATGCACTCCACAAAGTTGTGTATATGAAGGAAAAGTCTAGTCATGACCTTGAATATCAGTAGGGTTCCAGATTTACTCAGTACTAAATTGGGTAAAGTTCCATTGATAATGCTTGGTCGAGGCTAACCACAAGCTTTCATGATTAAAAAAAACAATCACGCCTAACCATGACCTTGAACTTCATCACACGATTTTGAAAATTAGTATGATTCGAGATCTTACTTCAGTACTGTCATTTTACATAATCTAATTAAGACCCACCGATGAATGTTGAGTCTAGGCTGCCAACAAACTTTTATGACTACAAAAAAAAAACACCACGAACTTAAACTTCCTGTCATGACCTTGAAAATAAATACTACCATTGTGCCAATTTTGTATAGGATCCATTGATAATTGTCGATGCTAGGCTGCCAAGAAGCTTTTACGACTTCAAAAACAACAAACTCCACCATGACCTTCAACTGCAACGCTTGACCTTGAAAATCTAAAATAAAACTAGATCTTATCAAGTTATATCATTGAACAAAAATTTGTAACGATCCATAAAAAATTATTGAGTCAAGGCGTATATACAAAGTATACAGAATTCAACAAAATTTGGAATGCTGTCCTTTTTATTTTCATTATTTTCTATGACATATCATTTTTTTTGCAAGAGACATCTTATCAACCAAAATATGAAACTGAAAATAATCTGAAAAGTTTTTATTTATTTTATTTTTATTTTTTTATTTTATTTTATTTATTTTTTTTTTTATTTTTTTTTTTTTTTTTTTTTTTTTTTTTTTTTTTTTTTTTTTTTTTTTGTTAAACATATGTACAACCCAAGAAATTGATAAATATTAACGTAGCAAATGACAGTGTAAAAGAAAGTCTACCGAAGGAGACTTTTATCTGCTCTGATAGTAGTATAAAGTTGAAAGTATTTCTGCAATTCAAATTTAGCAAACACACATTGCATTGTACCTCGACAAGGTAAATTATGCAATAAAAACACAGTACAGAATTTTCTGCATTTACAACATTCTGTTAGGACGGAAACAGGTCACGATATTATCAACTTAAAAAAGCAAGAAACAGTGCAGATTGTTCTATCAAATTGTAAATTAATATTTCGTCGGACAGTCTAACCTTCCTTTTTATACATCGTATATTAGTAAAAATGATTTTAAGTTTTTTTTATTGTTCTTCGAACAGTACTGTATATAGTTTATTGTCAGTGACATTGTGGATCCAACAACTGCACGCAGAAAATATTTCGTAGCTGTATATACAAGTTAGTGGCAGCATATGGGTCTGCTGGTTGATGCAGACGATTTCTCGCATTAAAATGCAAGCAAGATCAAAAACGTCTTTGTCACAAATGTCTTCTGGAAAAATACACTTCTCCATACACGCCTCGATATCGTCTTGTCTAACAGAACATAAAAAATCAACAGTATCTCCATTTCTAGGACAATTGTAGAGCATTACTGGACGTCCAAGTACATTTTCTTCGTTCTTACATGGTCGAATTCTGTGATGGTTCCACATCCTGCAGTTCAACCTGTAGAATAAAAGAAAACATTTTTCAATTGCGTAAAAATTTCCCAGCTATAAAAAAAACCATATTCCACTTCCTAACAGTAACAGGTATTTATCCAATTTTCTGTGTATTGTATGCAAGTAAATGTAGGCGATATCTGCATAAATGAACAAGACAAAAATATGACAAAAGGGGGAAGTCTCAAGAGAGTGCATTCAAAAAAAAAAAACAAAAAAAAAACGTATAGTAGTAATTCTAAACTAGTAATACTGTGTTGGGATGCCAGCAAGCATTAGTACTGCCGGTTGAAGAAATTCACTGACCATACTTCCATACCCCAGACACAATTATGGTTAACCTTCCTAATACATGTAAAACGTTCAATAATGAAAGCACTGGTATTAATCAAAGAAAGACAGAGAGAGAGAGAGAGAGAGAGCGATTAGTCCATAGGGAACGACCAATGCAATAACATCAAATAATAAAGAAAATAGCTATATTTCCTATAAGACATAAACATAGCATCAAATGGAAAAGTAATTTTAATTATCTTTTCCCACAATTTTCATACCTTTAAAAGATGCATGAAACAAAACTGGAGAAGGTTTTTGTCGATGAAATCTCCTGTGTAAATGCTATTTTTCTTAAAAGTTGGAAAGAGTGAGATCCAGTAATCCGTATCCTCCTTTCGAAGTAAATTCCATCAACTTTCGATACGCTGGTTATGTTGGCTACTACCATATATGAACGAATTCCGGTGGTCATTTCGATGAAAAAATGATTGCATCTCAGCCGTGTGTATGTTTCCGGTCCCCAAGTCACCACGCATTCTCAACGGCACTCCATTATTTTCTATTACTGCTTTTATGTAATATCCGCAATCCCTCGAGGGTCGCTGCTTGTTCTGCCAACATGAAGCCAAATAATATACCTAGAATAACCGTCAATACACCCATTTATACAAAATCCAAATGGTTTCAACTTATCATAAGAGTCCAGATGCCATATAAAATTTGGACCTTGTCCATTATAATCCCGTCGTTTGAGCCTTCGTTTCAATCTGTTATGGACACCATCAGGATTTAAAACACGCATTAAATGTCTTACTGTTTCTTTTCTTACGATCAGTCTATTGTGCAAACATTTCAGATGCATCCATCGGTATCCATTCAACTGTCCGGACTTATTTACTTGATCGTGAATAAACATAGCTACATCTAGTATATCGGAGAAATTTTTTCTTCTGAATAATCTTAAACTAGCCAACAGTCTTTTAAGGTAACACAAAGATATGGAAATTCCATGTTTCTCGTGTAAGATTTCCACTATTTCCTTGTAGTTAAGTCCAAGATGAAAATAAACAAAAATAAGCTGATTCCTTTCTTGCATTGCATCCATTTCTATACATGTAAAAGTGAAGAAGTTATACGAGGAGCAATACGTTTAATGCTTATCACGCTTGACTATGCATCAACAAGTGCTAGATTTTTAATCTACAGCGCTTTTTATCCCTATTATTTCACTTTGAATCTACAGCGCTGGACTTTGAGTCTACAGCGCTGGACTTTAAATCTCCAGCGTTGGACTTTGAATCTACAGTGCTGGATTTTGAATCTACAGCGCTGGAGTTTGAATCTATAGGTCTGGAGTTTAAATCTACAGCGCTGGACTTTTTAAATTACAATCTCTTATCTCTGTGAGACCAACAGGGCTCAAATTCAGATGTCAAATTCCTGCTTTAATAACTGTGTCTTCAATTTTTGAAAATAACTGAATATTTCCGAGTGATGAAATGACAGTGTCTGGCCGCTGATTTTAAAATGGCGGCCAATTTGTTTACTAGAATTACTACACGGCGGGAAAATTAAAGTTGCTGTCCCAAAAAGTTCGTGCGAAATAAGGTATTTTGAAAACAGCCATTTGATGCTGAGGAGAGAACCGAATACGGCAGGGGACTGAAACGTTCCGGATACCATTTTTCATTTATATTACACCTGTTTACAATAACATATATTACATCTGTCTATGTATAAATGCTTATCTACATTTAAACAATATATCCACCAAATTTCAGCTTTTAATTTTAAGTTTTACAAAATTTGACCGGGGTAACTTGATGTGCGAAACAGTGCGCCTTAATGTAACTGTATAGTGCACCCTAACGTTATTCGAAAATTTCTGGCAGTGAAATGGTTAAGGCACAAACCGGAAAGTTATAGATCACTGCAATCGGAACAATCATTTTGTTCATGTGGACAAACTGAGGCTACAACCCATTTCTCATTGTATTGTAACCGATACATAAATTTGAGACAAAATACTTTTCTGTCCGTTCCATTCCCAGTTGTTTTAGACGTTAATGTTCTTCTTTTTGGTTCTAAAAATCTTTCTGACGAGCAAAACAAATACCTAATTCTTCAAGTACATAAATGCATCATAATAGAAAGTAAACGGTTCACTTGATATGAACTTCAAAACTTGTTATTAATTGTATTTTGCTTCTTTTCTAAAATTGTATGTTTTTTTTTCTACTAACTACTTCCTTTTCAATTTCTGTAAAACCATATATGGCATAATTCAACATAAGTATTTTTGCGTAATCTTGAGCGTGATGTTTGTACATGAACTTTGTCTTGACTTCTGAAGGAGACGGGGTTCTATAAGCTATACTTGTTTCCGAATCCTGTGTTGTATATATAATATTATGTTTGTATAAATATGTGTATTTTGATGCAATAAATATGTTTAAACTAACTTGGTACAGGCATTGCCGGCGGAAATGGTGAGTTTTATAGCGCTAAATCTCCCGCTTCTTTACAGTATACTCTCCTGTGTAAGCAGGCGGCATAAAATTGCCATCGGGCAAAAGTTTGTGAAATCAGTAGATAAAAGAGTTCTGAAGATATTAAATGAAAGTAGACACGTTTAAAGGTAGAAAGGTAATAAACACAAACATTGAGTTTAAACTGTGTGGGGAAAACGTGTCAGGTTCAAGATGAAAAATAATTAAATACAAGTAAAAAGTACAGACGACATATTGATGATATTATAAAAATCCGTCATCTATAATATATTTTTTTTTGTCAGATACAAAATTTTTCTCAAACAGATATGGATATCGGAAATAAAACCTTCTTAGGCAGCGTACGAGATGTTTTTTTTTTTTTGAATATAGCCCGTCTTTCAGACAATGATGGTGCATTAAGAAGTCGGAATAGTAGCATTATCTTTGAATTGCTTTTTATTGTCTATTACACTAAAACTCCATGGATCGCGTTGCTCGCGTTAATGCTACAAACTCCATAAATTGCCTTTAGTCGCGACTAAAATTCGCCTAGAAACTATCCTCTTTTACAAAATAAACTGCCTGGGTGTTAAATTAAAGCACGGAACAAATTCAAAAAGGGAAGTAAATTATTATTACAATTTTATTTTTTAAATGATTAATTTTTCGGCAGAATTTTTCTTACAATTTATTTTCTAAATGATTAATTTTTCGGCAGAAAGCGAAAGAAACGTTGAAAATACGATGTCTAACTTTACGAAATCCATTTGTATTCTATAATTAAATTGACGTAAACCGATTAAAATCTGCTTTAAAAGGGCCGAAATTGTGTGGGATTCATGCTCACATCATGTATAACATGACTTGTAATCGGTTCTAGCGTCAGTCAATTCAAACAGCAGCTTTTAAATGTACCGGGACAGCAAAATTGGTATATTTTTCTACACGTTAATTTTACCAAGAAATCTGCTAGTCTAGCCATTTTGTCCCACGCTGGAGTGTTTAAAGTTATATAGGTTTCGTTTTAGTTTCATTTTCCTTACCGGAATTTCTGATGTAGAATGTATTGAAACCCGAAGACCGGTCTGCATTCTATTGTTTACTTCCGGGATCTCGAAACGCTGATTTACGATGCAAAATCTTCTATTTTACGCTTTTCTTAACACTATTGTCATGTGGAAGTAGATATCTGTCATTTTTATTGGCATTTTTACACGAAAAAAATGTTTTGGTTTTATACAATGAATCCAACGCTCTGAAAATGACAAATTTCTAAGCTTCTGAATTGTATACTATGACCCATTCTCGTGAAACCACGGAGTCACATGACTAGACTTACAAAACCTATTGTGCAAATAGGTGACCCTAAGAAACATTTTTACATTTCCAAAAGCATGCATTACCAAACATGCTGTTAAATACACGAAGTAACAAAAGAATCGTTTTAGCACTAAGATGTGATTTATTAAATGTGACAAAACAAAAGTCTAGCCATACTGTCCCAAACCGCAAAAACGACGTTTTGTATGGTTTGCCGCAAAATGGACACGTAAAGTATTTGAGTGTGTGTGTGTGTGTGTGTGTGTGTGTGTGTGTATGTGTGTGTTAAAAGTATACAAGGTAGCGAATATTTCTTGCGTAGCTATCCATAATGGTGTTGTGTTCAAGACTTAAATTACCAAAATGTGAATTACCATTTGACAAACTGTTATCCGGTGTATGTTGGATGTCATAGACGGATGTGCTGAATGGAAAAGGGGCTAATGCTCAAGTACCTTGGTTGATGATACATATATCAACGGAAGGGAAATCAAGGGAACCAGGATTTGAATGGTATTGGAAACACACTAGCGGACAGACCCCTCTTAGGTCTGTGAGGCCCCCAACCATTCGGAATTTTCTGGTTCTGCCACTGGACGTGTTATGAGTATTTCACATTTGAATGTAAAAAAATACATAAAAAACACTCTTTGGTCAAAAAGTAAACAAAACCATGTGACATATTCAAATAGTATTTCCTTCACTCAAACATCAGTCTGTTCGACGAAAAACGTACCACCAATCCAGCTATCCAGGACCACTCAGAATTCCAAAAATAATGCATGTAACGCGTGACGTTAACTTATAGCAATATCGTGCGTAACGTCAAATCTATATTTTGCTTAGTGTCCAACTTGAAGTCTATAGAGGTTGTTTGGTTTTGTTTGCATTGATCACTTTGATGAGTATCTAAGCTAGAGGCTCTAAAGACCACGAATCGCTCACCTGGCTTCATAAGCCACATGGCTAAACAGACTGGCACGAAAATTTAATCACTGAAAACACTTATTTGTGTCAGAATTTGGCTCAGCCTAACGGTTTGGAAGTATATGTGAAAAACAACTGTCTTACCCCTATGTTCTATCTTTGGTAACAGCGACCATGTCTTTTTTATTCACAGATAAAAATTCCAACCGCCCTATTGTGCTGACCACCCAAAGGAACATTTATATTAACTTTAATTCAATTATGTCCAGTAGTTTCTGAGAAGAATATTTAAAATATAGCGAACAAACGTCAAATGGGTAATAACTCTAACAGTGCTTAACATATTTACTTTTGGTTCTAACTGGTCTAGTAGTGTCTTAGAAAAATTGTTGACCACATATGGTGACAATAGCTCACCTGGCCCTTTGGACCAGGTGAGCTAAAAACAGGAAAATTGACAATTTATTGAACACGATAATGTACACAAGTAAAGTTCAACTGTCCACAAACGTCATTTCACATGATATCCGTGTCGTGAGCAAATCTGCTAATCCTCATAAGTACATCAAATGAATTAAGAATATGATTTATTTGTGGATTGGTTGTATGTGTAAAGCTAACCATACTAAGATTGTAACTTACTACTTAGCGCAAAATAATATAACACATTGACATACCCTAACATCTGGACGTAACGGATTTACATGTAAATTTGTACATTTATGTATAATAAAGAATCTCGTGTAAATACAGATAAACTTTGAAATATCTAGAGACTTCGGCATAAGGTAGGACAAAAGTTCAGTTTCAGGCGCTTATTTAAACGTTACTACTTCAGAAAAGTTTTTGTGTCTTTTCGTTTTGTATTTGTTTTAATTTCTCTCTTACTTTTTGTATATTTTCTGACCTTATATCACTTTGAAAGACTCATGATCTCTTCTATATTTTTGCCTGTATGCCAACAGGTGAATATGGTATCCTGTCTATAAATGTAATACTGTATTGCATAGGATTTATTAGCCTGTTATCTGATCTGTAAATTGAACTTCGTGAATGTTAAGTAGTAGCTGGGTTACTGTCTGTTAAAGCAATGTTTGTACATGTAATTGCTTTCATGTATAGTATGGTCTTCCCGATTTCCCTATCAAAAATTCGCCTAGGACCAATCGAGATCTTAAGTGACCGTGACTTTGTTTGGATCACTTTATTTCCTTGGGCAGTCCAAATAACTATATAAGAATTTAGTCCCGATTTTTTTACTTTTTACTAAGGTAGTCATGAGCCAGTGTTTTGAACGAAAATAATATCAAATACTCGATACTTTCTAGACCTGACCAGCTTTAGACTTCCGAACGTCAAGAAACCTTGTCGATTTTACTTTGATTATCAAATGGCAATGTCCATAAACACAAATTACTTATGATACGGATTTTTCTACGACCAAGATATTTCTTGCTTTCCCTTTCGTTGAAGATATAGTTGGGTTCGGCCTGTATATGTATTTGATAATTTTATACCAAAACTAAAATAGGTGTAAAGACTGAACCCGTGAGTATGAGTACACTGAATGAAACACCACAATATACTTCAATTATATTGTCACATTATGAGCAAAGTTATATATCTATGGTCCCACGCCTTAAACAGCAATGTGTATTCTCTTATCTGCATACCTTTATTGACAAGTTGATAATATATAGGATTTATGGTCTTATACGCATGTGTGTTAAAACGTGATATTTTGGTTTCACAACAATATATGACTACTTTTTTACCATATTGCAAGCCACATAGTTACTTCCGGCCGAAGGAGGGACACCCTACATCGTGATTCTAGATTTACATTGTTCTAGACTTGTCAGTGATAATTATTTCAAAAAACTGAACACTGCAGGTAATTGAGTTAATTGTTATGTCCTGGTTTTATCTACAGGCACTTTAACGGACTTGAAATTTAATATGGCGTGTGTTTTCACTATGACTTGTTATTCGTTAAGTACTGTTTTTACGGAAGTACTAAACATTCAAGAAAAAAACGATAATAGATAGATTTGTGTGACGTAATCATTACGACATTTTATGTTATAAATTGCATTTATTGAGAGCTATCGATATCCGACGATCCAAGTTTCCTTAGACAAAAATATGGCATTAAGTAATACCCCGTCACGTAATGGTGAAAACAAAGGGATGGTTAAATGTCCGAAGTGGCCGAACTAGACAATTGAAGTTAACCTGTATTATATAGTACTAAAAACTGTGCTAAGTCAGTTCCAGAAAAAAAAATCATTGAATATATAATAATAATGATAATAAATTTATTTATTAGAGTGTCACGCATTGATCTTATAATAGATATATACATAGGCAATTACATACAATTAAAGATCTATACCCAGCCTTATTAGACTTATGAGACTCTGTTACATACATGTATAAACATTGTATTGTTAAACTAAAAATTTGAGCAGAAAAGTAACCTTGAATGATAAAACAGAATATATGTAAATTTATCATTTCTAAAAATTTCAATAATACCAATTAAGAAGCCAACTAATACTTTATTAAACTGAAGATAAGATACTTTAAATCAAACTTGATATAATTATTAAACCTAACGATAAAAAGTACTCAAAAATTATACTTTGTAAAATAAATGTAAAAAATGGATAGATTTAAAATATGGCAAATAAATTTCTCGTTCTTATGTATGAATATATTTTGAATAAGCCAAATGAAATAAATAAAGAAAAAGTGAATAATTCGCTAATATATTAGTACAATTTTTGAAACACATAAAAATACCGTGATTAGAGTAAAAGAACGTACTCATTACATATAAATACATTTGTAAGTAACTAATGAGTTATAACCAATATTTTATGAGTCATTATGATACCACGTGATCAAAGAGGAAAATTCCCTCATCGAAATTAGTATGTACCTCCACACAAATCACTACTGAATACAATAACATTCACACATTTGACACTCAAACACGAGCATCACCACCACTAACACAATCACTTCCTCATCATTGAATCATCTCAGTCGTCGGAGCGGACAGACGGACAGACAAATGGTCACGCAATATGTCGAAAGGTATCTCCACATAATAAATAGTTTGTTTGTTTGTGTTGTCTTCAATTATGGGGTGGTATACAAATGTTGTCAGCTCAAAGTGAGCTTCCGACTTTCAGTGTTAATAATCATGAGGGTTATTGTGTATTATGATTGTATGTGGAACACAGACGACAACCATGACAGCACCAAACCACTAATGATCACCCAAATATACAATGGACTATCAATTAGTATGTAACCGATATAAACTACAAATAATCATTACTGATAGAATGTAATATAAATGTTGCTAGGCTACATACTGAAACATTGATTTATTTTGGATTTTGAATCCAGCAGACTCATTTTCAAGGTGTAGCACGAGTATGTGGAAAATATTTTTAGATACGGATAGGTAAAAGGAATCAGTTTTTATAATAATTGTTTTCTGGTATGTATTTATTCATTTTTTTAAAACAGTAACTTGGTCCTGGAACGCTACTTTGTAGAAAAAAGCATTTTCATTCACCTTTGTGCATGATTAATAATTTTAATTAGACAATTCAAATGGCTTTGTAATTAGAAAAATTGCGGCAAATCTTTCTATGCATAAAGAAAATTTGACTGGAAGTTTCATAAGTAGGAATTTTGTAGTGTATATTAGGTTATAACAACAAAAGCAAACCCTTTGGACTGAAGTCCCTGGCATGTGTTTGTATTAATTTTACACGTGTTAAATGTTCAAATAAAAATAAATGGTAAAACGACTTCAGAAGTTATCATATTCCTTCATGCATATCTAAATTTGATGCCCAAACTTCCTATGAAATTTTATAAAAAAATCACTTTACCGGTTTAGGAAGAGTTGCATCGAAAATAAATTTGGACAGACACATATGATTATTCCTTTATACCCTAATACTTTATTTGCGGGGGTTATAAAAATAAAAGGTACTTCGTTCGGTAGAAAAAGAGTTATAAATTATATGCCCCTTTACCTTATTGGTGATATTACCTTAAAGTATACAACATAATTAGTATTCGAACCATCAGACAAAGCCCAAAACAACATTGTTTTTGTCTGCAAGACACATTTTACCCCTTGTTTATTATCAGAGGTAGGTAGACGTAGAAAAGAAAAGCAGTGATAAGGCCTATACTGCTACCACACTCTCCAAAGAAGAGATAGTGGAAAATCATAAATCTGTGCTATCCTCTTTTGGTCTCTTCTACCAAAGACGATGATTATGATCTACCGTTTAAGTGCTGGATTCCTGAACTCCACAAGAATACATACAAACAATGCTACATTGTTGCAGAATGTACCACCAAATATCTTTAAAAAAAAATTAACTTGACAAAGGGGGCTCCAGTCCTACCACGACACTTGTTACTCCCGTAGAGGTATTAATTCAATGTGGATCCAGAGAAATTCGAAAGATCTTCTGGAAACCCCCAAATTCAAGATTATTCTCAGAATACAATAGCATTAAAACCTATGATTATTCAACACTCTATACTTGTATTCCACATAAATCCCGACTCAAAAACATTATACATCATTATTACTAAAAAAAAAGACGGTACACCTAGATAAAAATATGTAGTTCTTGTTAGAGATTCCTCAAACTTTGGAAAAAAAAACGATTCCAAATCATCTTCCAAATATACCGAAGAAGATGTTTACAAAATGCTGGAATTTTTTTACCGTCAACATATTTGCTCACTGTGATGAACGCGTATTTCAATAAATGGCCGGCATTCCATTGGGAGCAAATTGTGCTCTTTTACTTGCTGACCTATTCCTCCACTCTTATGAGGCTGAATTCATAGCTGATCTGATCCTAGAGAAGGAACATCGTTTAGCTAGGTCCTTTGATCTCAGTTTCCGCTATACAGATAACGTATTATCGTTAAACAATCCTAGTTTCGGGAATTTTATACATCGCAACTACTTAAAATAACTTGGGATAAAGGATACTACAGACACAGTGAAGTCAGCTTCATATCTTGATCTACACTTAGAGATCGATGATAAAGGAAAACTATTGACCAACCTTTACGACAAACGCGATGACTTCATTCGGTATTGTCAACTTTCCTTTCATCTGTGGCAACATCTTTTCAGCACCTGTATGGAGTTTTCATATCACAACTCATACGCTATGCCAGAGCTTGCAGTAACTACGCAGACTTTTCGTACCGCGCTAGACTTTTTACAATTAGGCTACTCGAACAGGGTTATGTTGCTACAAGATTGAAGGCATCACTACAAAATAATTATGGTCGTCATCATGAATTCGTGGATCGTTACGTTGTATCCATCTGTACTCATTTGTTCAACGTGTCATAGTTTTCCTTTCATTTCGTCTACACTGGAATTGACATTTGTTAGGAGCAAAGCAGAGGACACTTATCCTACCGGTCCAAGTCGCTCATTAACTTTTGTTACTTTGTATGTATTATTTTGGTTAATTTTCTTTGTTGTGTATGTCTGTTTTTCCATTTCTGGTCTTTGTCCCTGGATTACATTATTTTGATTTCTACTAGAATATTGGTTCCCTTGACTACTCTTTGATTTCCGCTAGGATATTGGTTCCCTTGATCACTCTTCGAAAATAATTCAATGTGAAAAACAAAACAGACAAACTATCTTTTTTATATATATGTTTTCTAGCTGGAACGGATAAATTGTTGTATCACTCTGCCATACACACGGTTATATCATCAATTATTTGATATGGATTATACATTTTGCACTTTCACTTTTCTTTACTTTAATTTTAGATAATAAACAGACCGCAAAAGGATGGGATCTGGAACCCAATTTGCTTTGTTACTTTGGAAAAACTGGACGTTACAAAAGAGAAAAGTGTGTGTGACAGTATTTGAAATATTGTTACCGTTATTTTTTGGTACAATATTGGTTCTAATACGATTGTTAGTGAAACAAGATGACTTCCCGAATAATACAATATGGCCTAGTCCAAACTTTACAACCGACGGATTATCTCCAGTCCTTTTAGACAGACCCGAAATTCTTTACACTCCAAACGTCACATTAATTACAAATCTGATGAACAAAGTTGTAAATTCGATCAACTTAAAAGATCCTAACATCACGAAAGTATTGAAAGGTAAGGAATTGTCTACTTTTCTTGATTTTTTATATTTGAATCTATATTCTCAAAAAAGAAAACAAACAAACAAACAAACAAAAACAAAACAAAACAAAAATAATAATAATAATGAAACAAAACAAGGTTTCCAAACTTCAAAACTGTGGATATATCTGCCAGTCAATTAGTCTTGCCGGCTACTACAATATAGTGATCTAATATTATGTAAGAGACCACGCATCCATCAGGCATTCAGTCTAACAAGGTACAGGCTTTTTGTGGTCTGAAATGACAGACTAACACTTTTCGGGATGGGATGATGGAGGGTGGATCGATTTATTTTAGAAATATTGTGGTGTCTGTATAGTAATAAAGGTATAGTCACCTTTCAGTAGTCTAAGCTGCACACGGTTAAGTCGTCAGGAGCAATCTCAAGACATCTGTTCAGTACAGCTGATCGGGAAGAACTCTCTAACTCAGTTCCACTCATTCTTAACATTCACTTCCGGTCAGCCTAAAGGTTACAGACCACCAATTCAACCAATGAGCATTTGGAACGTACGCAAAAATAGTCCTACGCAGAAATTACCCCTGTTCCTCATAGGGCTGTGAAAAAAGTTCTCATCTTATTTAAAAAATGTAAACAGTTTCTGAAAGGAAAAACATTTCTGTACATTTTATAGGTGCATTTTGCTTCTTGTGATGTGAAGCCTAATCTCCATAATGATTTTTAAATATACCCCTATCTTGTGAAAACACTGGGATTTCCCATGCTATTTATAGACCCTTCACTTCCGGTGACCAGTACTTCACTGCAAGTCTGCTAACCCCACATGCCATTCTGAGGATTGGGAGCTGACATATGTAGAATCATGCTGATATATAGTCCTCTGCAGGTTAAAGTTAAGGTAAAGTCCAGAGAAGCCATTGAATATTGTGAAATTAGCATAGAAGCCTATGGAAAGTGGAATTAGTGGTTTTTAGCCTAAAACCCGGGACCGGTTTCCACCACACTCTCCCCTCTTTTCAGTAACAATCCATTCAATCATCTCTATAAAACACTAACCGTCGTATCTACATTTAAAATTATATTAACTCATTACAAACAATACAGCTTCGCTGCATTTGAAGTTGTAGTTTCAGGTACCTCCTTAATTAACAAGTTCCAGACATGAGCTAGCCTCCTGACCATATTCACCAGTAAAAATGTGTCTCCTTCTCCCCTTTTCATACTAATGTAGGGAGCATTTGTCTCCAGTATAACATCCTTAATGTCCATATGTGACACAGTATCTGTTAGGCGGGGATACCTTCCAGTAAGAATGAATGCGGATATACCACAGTTGCAATTTGGGAAAGCTGTTTTGCACTTCCTGTAACACTTCAAGCTAGAAACAAAGCAATGCTTATGCACCTGATGGTTGGTTCCAGAATGGACTCCATTATCAACAAGCATCTGTCTTGTAATTGTTCATCACCCCGACAATGAATAACCACTGCCAAATTCTTAGTCCTTGAGATTTCAAGCTGAACCCTGAAAGCTTCTTCCTGTTTTTACAATCTGTTTTGAGGCGAATTGGTGTCTATCCCACACTCACCGACTCCCACCACCTGTTTAGCTGACAACACTACTTCAAGATCTGAAAGCCATTTTTCTACATCTCTGGAACTCTCTAGATCGACAATGAGTCTCAACCTCTTGTCCTTACGAATTCCCTCCCCCCGTTGGTGACTTCCTGGCCAATTCCTTGGGAAGGAATAGTTAGCCACCAGACTAGTAATGGTTATGCTGCCTTGTTCATTTTATCAAAAGAGTTCTTTGAGACCAGAACATCTGATCTGCTTGAGATAGGTATCTAAATGTAACGGGAATCTATCAACTTGCAAATTGTTAGTGTAGGCGGAATATGTTCGTGTTGAAAGTGGATTAAGTTTTTCTTGATCTCCTCTCATCTTTAATAGAATAGCCAACATTTTTCCAATGAATGAATGAGTGAAGTCCAGAAGGAGGGGAAACAAAATGAGAAACATGTGTAGTTGAATGTATATTTTCCGGATTAAACAATTGTAGCAAAAGAAAATCTTTCCAAAGCAAAGCAGTTGCAGAAGGTAGATGGATACAAAGTGTATCATATCTGCTGTCTTCATTTCTAGTTGTTTACCTGTTTCTTCAAATATACTCAGGTTTTCCCATTATGTTGTTCTGTGAAGGCATGGTCGGATTCGCTATCATGTATTTCCTTGATGTGGTGTCGTAGTAATCGCTGTTGATCAAACTGCATACGACAAGTCCAACCAGATGTCAGTGGATATATAAACCAGGGTATGTGGATGAAAATGATATGTCGGCGAACGTAAGTGAACTTGGCTGAAAAACAGTGCACTTTTGGACTCTTTCCACAAGTAACTCCCTCTCACTGAGGCCCTAGAAGATAGGATGCCCCAGTATGAGGCTGTCAGTTAAGTCAGCTACAAGCAGACTCGAAATTACAGTCGATTCACCAAGTGATTTGGGTAGGTTATTAATTACCTGTGCTGCGATACTAGCTGTTCTAATACCTTTGACCATCACTGTGTTTTCCCTTTTGGCTGTCTGTTCAATTGACTATAAAATGTTTTGCTTATAATCTGTGCCCTACTATCAACAACTGCTTGTACTCCTTTACCAACTATTCTAACAGTAACATACATACTAGTAGTCTTGGTATCAGAGGCCGCAGTCCTATACTGGATTACATTAGTTGTATGAAAACTATTGGTTGGAATTGTCTGGGTGGGCTGAGGATTTGCCTTTTTCCTCAGCACCCTGAAGTTTAAATCTTTCGCTAGGCTTGTTGACTTCGACCTTGACTGTCTCTGAGTGGTGAATCATCACATTGTTCAGGACACTCTCGTGCGTAATGTCCCGCCTGACCACACCGATAGGAGTTACTGTTCGAACTACCTTGGTTGAATCTACTAGGAGAAGCGACTAGTTTACTGGTGACCAGTTCAAATTCTCTTATACTATCTTTAAGATATTCTTCACTATATCCTTTGTTTTCTCAAGGCTATCCTCTGTTTTCTTTAGTCTTTGTTCAAATAATTGCATGCGGTTTGATGGTGAAGGCTCTCTGACGTAAAATTTTACCACTCGAAACTGATGGTTCAACAGGCTCCCCAGTGGCTTCGGCACTCTGATCATTAAATGTTACCATCCTAGTCTCCATTCTCATCGGGCCCAATATGACACGTTTATTGGTTACAGCACTCTTGGCATGTTGAGGTGCATAATCCAGTGAGACTGGATTTTGTCCATGACTGAAAGTGCTGCTGCTGTATCAGAACACCCCTTTAGAAAAGCATCAGTGGCTACAATTTCAGGGAATTCATCCGGAGTATCCGGATAACCATCAGTAGCCATTTTCTGTGTTTTCTCTGCAAATTCTTTTATAACCTCACCCCTTTCTTGTTTTAGGTCCTGTAATTGACTCCTTAATGTGTTAAGAAAATCCCTACGACCAAACCACTTTTTTTCCATTTTCTCACATAGCAGGTCATAATTAGTATGCATTGGTCTGTTTTTAACACTATGAAACTTTAATGCTTTATCTTGTAAGCACTCAATGAGCTTGTCCAAACTATATGTGTAAACTGCACATGGTATGGTCTTCAATCACTCTTACCATCATAGGTAGACATCTTAGTCGGCCCACCATTTCTCCTTTCATTTCTCTCTCCCCTCCCCTCCCCTCCTTTCCTCTAATCTCTGTTTTACCAGTTGCCTGTGATACTGTTGTAGCATTACCTGTATTCACCCTAGGTTTAACTGAATCTGTTTTATCATTGGTAGCTGTCACAATGACAGGCTTTTTCCACTACAGGTACATCTAAACCATGCAGACTGTTATTCCCTGCTTTACTGTATATTCCAAAGGGTGACAGTCTCTCAAATCGATCAATTGTCATTTTTGTCTGTTCTAACTGGCTAATTTTACTCTCCTTCTGTCTTATTTTCTCTCTAAGAATCATTTCACGGTTTTCAAAGTTAGCGTGCGTTTCTTTATTTTGTAGCTGTTATTTCTCAATTTTTCATCTCTGGCAGCTTTAATTAAGTCAGCTCTAGTTTGCCCGATAAGTTTTATTGTTGTTGATTTCTCTTTGGTTGCTGTATTTATATCCACGGGTACTCTTTCATTACCATGGGTCATGCCCTAAACTTTCAAAGTAACCTAGAATTTAGTAAATGACTACAGTTTTATATGGGCGGTGTACCACTTATGCAAAGACGCGAGTCCTATTAAACTAAATCGGCATGATTGCCGCACTTTAAAGTGATATATAAATGACTGACATATTTTTTTTCAAATTGACACCAAATCAGATTTTGAAAAGAATCTGCCAAACATTTTTCAAGATATTTATTGACAATGGCCTAATTATTTGGGACCACCCGAGAACGAAACAAGTGATGTCTATATTTGTTAAATTTACTTGTTTTTAATTTGTCGTACGAAACAGCATATCCAAAGTTGAAAAGAATCTGCCACAAATATTTTTCAAGTTATTGCACGGACAATGGTCTCTATTTTGGCAACAATAAGGGCTGCAATTTGGAATCAACAAAAGCATAATGGGTAAAAAAATACACTTGACCATCATTTTGTCAAACGAAACAACATAACAATCTTCAAAGAAATCTGACAAACACTTTTTAAGTTATTGCACGGACGATGTTTCACAGTCAATTATTCCGTCAGAAATCTGGTTGATGATTATCTTAAATTTGACGGACATGTAAAAATATTTGGGACCTCCGACTCGCATAGTTAGGAAAAAGCATATTCTTTTCTCGTAAATTCATATATGAGCACAGTGATTTTTTTTTCTTGTTTAAATGTAGTCGCAAAGCGTATCTGATATCATGATATGCTTTAGCCATTATTAAGATTTTGATTTTTTTGGGTTGATTTTTAATGTACGTAATTTCAGTTGCGCGGTGGGCTCTTAAAACATTTAGAATCATAACATATGCTTACCTTTTGAGAATCCTAGAAACACCAATAGCTTTCAATATCAACTGCAAGAAATAATATTAGATTTAAAATCATAAAGATAATTTCAATGAAAACAGTTTTTGGTAGTTTATGAGGCAGTAAGTTCAACCAATTTAACATAAATCTGATAATACAGTTGTTGAAGCAGAACAACCGATCAATTTTTCATTGAGTTATAGACTCCTATAGTAACTCCAAGTAAAACTTGTATTTTAGCTCTACCAAGAGAATTTACAAAGTTGACCCCAAAAATCATGAAACCAAAGCCTTAGTTTCAATTTTGTGTATATTTTAATAGGCTTTGACACTGAAAGGGATTTGCTCGATTACCACAATCTGGCGCCTGCAAAAATCTGGGGAGCAGCGGTTTTTGATCCAAGCCAATCGTATTCTTCAAGCTTACCCCAAAATGTAGCATATGACCTCAGAGTTGCTCCGATTAAGCCCAGCGACAGGTGGCGAACAAAACAAACTTATCGATTTGCCCAGACTACAAGCCCTAGAAACACTGAAGCCGATGGTGGTTCTCCAGGTAAGTTCAGGATTAGTTTCTATAGCAACATCTTCATACTATTGGCTCGATCAGAATCAAATATTTGTTGAACCAAATATGAATTTGTCACTAAACGTGTCTTTCTTATAATTATTTATTTGATGTCAAATAACTGCTCTTTCTTTAATCGATGCTTAAATTCTAAGTTGTAAGTGACGTTAAGACGCTAAGTATATTATTATTTGCGTGCGAAACTTTCGCCCCCCTCCCCCCCCCCCCCCCCACAAAAAAAAATCAATTACTATCTTCACAGTTTCCAATATTCTCTTTTGTAGTGCTTTATGCTTGATGACACACGGCTTAATCGAACCACCGAACGTATCATTGCCCGTACAGATATACTTCGTACTATAAGTACTCTTCTTTTACTAAATTTTGTGATTATGTCTGCATTTTTTTTTATATTCAGCAAAAAAAAAAGGCCCATGCAGAGGGTGAAAAGTTCATATTTTTGTGAACTTTCTTGTTATTGTCAATGCACTCATTATGTCCAATTATATTTAAGAATCGAAGGAGGTTGAGAAGTGAAGAAAAGTTAGAGTCAGTAGAGAAAAGATTAGTAAACTGGAGGAAAAAAATCGTAAGAGAAGATCAACTTCTGTATTATCTAACTTCTATTTACCTCATTATTTAGATTACATAAAGACAGGGTTCATCTACCTACAGTTTGAGATAGACAAAGCAATCATTTCTATGAAGACTGGTCGTAACAATACTTTCGACAATGTGGTGGTTAGGATGAAGAAAATGCCATATCCTCCATATATTAAAGATCCACTTCTAACAGCCATTCAGAGTAACTTACCACTTTTCCTTATGCTTGGATTTATCCTATACGTCATTCAACTGACTAAAAATATCGTTTTTGAAAAAGAAAGAAAACTCAAAGTAAGTATTTTGCATTTTTATTTATTAAAAAAAAAACACCTGAGAATTTTTACAAATAGAGTTCTAGTATATGATGCATTTCAGTTACATATTTTAAGAAAACTGTATTTGTCATTAAATATTATTATGAGTGACATATCTTTGGATTGTTTTTCTGCTATTTTTTCCTTATTTCAACCCATCTATCACTTATCTGTTTAATATAACATTCTTATTGTTAGCTGGAAAATGATAATTTGATTTATATTTACCCGTCTTGTGTTTTCAGGAATCAATGAAGATGATGGGTTTGAGTCCGGTTTCTTATTGGTTATCCTGGTTTATCACTTCCTTAATCTACCTTATCATTGCGTGTCTTATATTTACACTCCTGTTATCTGTAAACGTCGGCTCTCATGGAAGCGTCTTACCGAATTCTAACGCTCTATTGACGTTTGTGTTTCTGATATGTTTTGCGACGTCTATAATTGCCTTGTGCTTCATGATTAGCACATTCTTCAGTAAAGGTAAAATCGATTTATAAATCTTAGTTGAGTGTAATTAAAGACGTGTTTAATGGTCAATTTACAGTAAAAAAAAGTATTGAATTGAACATCTACATGCTTTCCTTTACTCACATCGTAAATTACTGACGCTATAACTATATCAAACGTAAATATCCGTGACTACCAAACTTTTATTATCTACAAAACGTAAATATCCGTGACTACCAAACTTTTATTACCTACAAAACGTAAATATCCGTGACTACCAAACTTTTATTACCTACAAAACATTACTTGTTTTATTTTACTAGCCAATTCTGCACTGTTCGCAGGAGGAATGATTTATTTTCTAACGTACTTTCCTTACTTTTTCCTGAACGATGATGATCGATACGGAGCGATGACTTTAGTTCAAAAGGCATCAGCCTGTCTATTGAGTAACGTTGCAATGTCGTTTGGCGTAAAAACAATTGCAGCTTATGAGGGAACAGGTAATAAGTGTAGATTACTTTTTACATTATTAAAGAATATTACCTGAAATCGTTTAGTGATTTTTGTGTTTTTTGTTTGTTTAAGGAACTTGATATCAGGAATGAAACACTTTGTTCAATTTCTATCATAAAAACTGTTTTCGAAAATATCAACAACAAAAAATAAAACAAAACAAAACACAAAATTAAATAAAACACTCACACGTTGCTGACAATGACTACTTAGAAACCTGAGCATGACATCAACAAATGACAATACTCCTGTAAGTGTAATATTAAGCGTGGTCCCTCCGCTAAAGAAAACACTCCAGATACTGATGGATTTAACAGACACTTTGCTGTTGAATCTGAAAAGAAATACAAAAACACATTAACAACAACAATGAAAGACAGTACAATGTAGAAATACAATCCCTCTTCATTAAGGCTTGATATAGTGATGCTTTCTTCAGCACTCATCGACTTTATATCTTTTTTTTCAATTCAAAGATCATCGGAACTCGTCCGAAGTTTCTGATATATTATTATTCTAGGTTATGGAGCCCAGTGGAATAACTTCCATCAACCTCCCACGGTTGATAGTAATTTCAGTCTGCTGTCTGCCATGATAATGCTCCTGGTCGATACAGGCCTTTACCTATTGGTCACATGGTATGTTGATGCTGTCATGCCGGGTGAATATGGTGTCCCTGAACCATGGTATTTTCCATTTACAGTAAGCCGGAATTTATTACACTGTCATAATTAACATGCCAAGGCTCTCTTTTTTTTTGCGACAGCAATAATAAGTTAGTTGAATTCTTTGTAGGTGGAAGTTTTAATTGAACTGCACGTTTCGAAGCAACCATCCTCCTCCCACAAATTCAAAAGATATCAATTTTGCAGTGATAGCAATTTTATTTGTTTCATTTAAACTGCTGCACTCAATAAACCATATTCACAATGGACCGTGATTTATTTCTTATATGAATTTTATTTTGAATGAGATCACGTTTCTTGGATAACTATAGAAAACCTACTGGTGTGGATCGAAGGTAACCAACCATTTTGAGAGACAGACCTCCATGGTGACATTGAATCCTGATTATTTTGAAGAGGAACCAAGTGAGAAGAAAGAAGGCATTTCCATTCAACATTTGAGGAAGGTATCGATTCTTTA
Organism: Perna viridis; assembly: GCA_037379345.1. Lineage (NCBI taxonomy): Eukaryota > Metazoa > Mollusca > Bivalvia > Mytilida > Mytilidae > Perna > Perna viridis. The sequence goes on from CM074511.1 coordinate 12,186,688, forward strand.
AAGAACATTGACATTTTTAGTGTGTCAGGGTTTCTGCGATAACGTAATTAAAAAAAAGTAAAAATAAATTTTTTAATGAAATATTTGACTTGATCATCAGTATACCAACTTCGAAATAATTTTAAATATCAATTTAATCTATAGACAATGCTGTGATTGGACTTACTATTCCCGGTGGAAAAAATGGCACAAATAAATTCACATTCTATTTGGCTCAATTGTAATATTTTTAATATTCTGGAGAAACGTATCCACATATATGACAACATGAAGTACGTGTATATGTTGAAATATAAACAAATTGAATAAATTCAAAAAGTTGAAATGCAAAGGTAGGATAACAAAGTTAAAAAAATTTTTCTTCTAGGTTTATGGTTCTGGAAAGAAAAGAAAAGTTGCTGTCAGAGATACAACATTAAATATGTATGAAGGACAGATAACTGCCCTTCTTGGTCATAATGGAGCTGGGAAAACAACTACCATGTCAATGCTGACAGGCTAGTGCTTTGTATTTCTGAAACTTTGATATAAATAAAAAAAAGACCCAGACTGAATATAGATAGTGACCTAATACTTAATTTTTTTCTCATTTTAAGAATTTCTTTACACGTTACAGGATAGTTAATTATATGACAGCTTAATGTATAGTTTTATTTCATTTATACATACACAAATAACTTTTTCTAAGAACTAGTGGATTAGGTCCTTGTTTATTTTAAATGACTCTTCAGTAAGATTGCAAATACTTAAGTATAGACTTAAAATCTTACGGGTTGATGTAACTTTAAAAATTTCATAAGTGTTCGGTTTGTAGGTTTTATACCACCAACCAGCGGCACAGCACAAGTAAATGGCTGTGACATTAGAAAAGACATTGGCGGCGTTCGAAAAAGCATTGGACTGTGCCCACAACATAATATTCTATTTGAAACTATGACTGTTGAAGAACATCTAAGATTCTTTGCTAGGGTAAAGTTAATTACTTATTCACTTTTGCATGGGAACGTGAAAAAATAATTTTTTAATAATGACTTTTTTATGTACATTGTATTCCAATTCAGACACTGATCATATTAATATTTCCAAAATGTATTTATAGAAATGAATATTAGATACCGCATGGTTATTTGTTTGAAACTTAATTAGCTACTTCAATTTCAAAGACTCTGAATAATTAATTCTGTAGAACATATTGAAAGAGTAATCAAAGGAACCAATTAGCAAGATTCTAGCGGAAATCAAAATAGCTATTTGTCATGAATTACATATTGTTTTACTATGGTAAATGAAGTTGAAAGGCTGCCCTAGCGAAGCTGTAAAGAAGGAGGTAGATGACATGATACAGGTTCTTGGTCTAGAGGCCAAGAGAAATAAGTTTTCATCGACTTTGTCTGGTGGTCAGAAGAGAAAGCTGTCTGTTGGTATTGCACTTATTGCTGGATCAAAGGCGAGTATGGTCTTGTGGGATGCTCCACTGTTTTATCAAATAAAAACAAAAAAATCAAATGCTAAAATGTAGATCTTTTGAGATAAGAATCCTTCTAATAATAGTTATAACAAAACTCATACCAACAGAAATAATTTAGCGAAATTAATTGTATTATTAATTCATTGTGCATTGTATGTGTTTTTCTTAAACAATTAAATACCACATTTGACAGCCCTTTTAATAGATTGTACATTGCAATTCTACATTATTATATATTTAAAGACTGTCATTCTTGATGAACCAACCTCTGGTATGGACCCAGCAGCAAGAAGACAAACATGGGACATTCTACAGAAATTCAAAGATGACAGAACAATTGTATTGTCAACACATTTCATGGATGAGGCCGATCTCCTTGGTGACAGAATAGCTATCATGGCGGAAGGTGTTGTCAAATGTTGTGGCACATCTTACTTCCTGAAAAAGACTTATGGTGAGTAGAGACTGTACTGTTGGCAAAATTACAGAACCTTGTTCTTGATAATAACATAATAGGACTGGAATTTAAATATATAAAGAAGGTTTAACGATTTCAATGAGCATGGTTCCGAATGTTAGAATCAAAACCAAGTAAATGAAAGGGACATTAAAATGTGAATTAATATAGAAGGAAGCAAATTAAGCAAAACGTTTTGTACCATGCTAGAATTCTTAAAATTAGGCTTCTGGAACGGGGATATGTTGCAACAAGATTGAAGTAATCACTACAAAATGTTTATGGTCGACATCATGCACTCGTGGGTCAATCTTTATGGTGTATCCACGAGAACCGGTGTGTTTGCCGTGTCATAGGTGACATTTTATGAGCAATTCCACGGGTGTTTCTAGAAAAGCCGGGGACTCTTGCCCTAACGATGCACCTGGTCCATACCTCCCAGTTTTAGTAGTTTTAGTGGAATCCCGTTTTTTTCATATACTTTTGTTTTTTGTACGTGTTATTTTGTTTACTTCATGTTCTTTGTTGTGTGTGTCTATTTTCCCCATGTAGTCTTATCCATGGATTATATTCTTTTGGATAACACTCGAATCTTCGCTTTCTTGATTATACTTTCAAGTATTCTATCAGTTGAAACATTTAAAAATAAGTCATTTATTCTTCGAATAGAGGATTTTTAACATATGATAAAAAAGTTAAAACGGTATGATTTAGAATCAAGACGGATGTAGATAGAGTGATAAAACAAGTACTATATTGTACCATTATGTACCAAAATTTGCATTTATGCTTAACTAATATCTTAACATTAAAAATTTTATATAGTATTTTGGAATTTGCAAAGACCTGTTGGACAATTAAACACTACATTTAATATCAAAGTGACTGTCTTTGACTTCAGGAGCTGGCTACCATCTTGTAATGGTCAAAGAGAAATCCTGTGATGTTTCAAAAGTTACAAACTTAATTAAATCTCATGTCAGTACTGCCTCATTGGAGAGTCAAATCAGTGCGGAACTTTCTTATCTCTTACCATTTGACGAGTCAAAAAATTTTGAAAAACTCCTTCTTGACGTGGAAGCTAAGAGTAGTGAGCTGGGTATTTCAAGTTTTGGAACAACGGCAACGACCATGGAAGAAGTTTTTCTGAAGTAAGATTTTGGTTAATTTTAATACCCTCTCTGTTTTTATTTACTAGTATCGAAAATATGCGTTGGCTAAATATGCTACACTGAAAGTTTAACATGTGTCTTATGGACGATGGATACTATTTTAAACCAAAAATATAATGCAAAGATCATTTTGTCATATTTATAGGCTACTTTAATTTTTTTTAAAAATCAAAGTCCCCTACCCTAAATGATCCTCTGAAAGGAACGCATAGTCAAAGATTCTTATTTTATTCAGAGTTGGGGAAGCAGCCGACGAAGACGAAAAAAATGCAGGTGAAGGAGTATCTGAAAAACCAGTCAGTTTGGATAATCCCACCTATATCAATGAGACATTACATGAGAAAAACGGAGTCAAACCCCTATCTAAAGCTGACGGTTACAAAGGCGACGTGCAAATGTCTGAAACGGCAAATGGAAAATTCATATGTAAGTTATTCATTGTCTTTCTGTTAATGTTTTTATCAATGTCTATGTCTAAATAATTTCCCCAGTTCTTATGATAATAATGGCGGGATGTTGTGTCCAGTTAGTCTGATATATTTGAAAATGTATGTGTGTAAATTGAATACAAAATAGCAATCATGAATATTACAGAGGAAGTAATTAAAAACCTATTTAAAAGAAGAAGTGAAGGCAAATGGAAAACCGGTTATAGTAAATATTACTACTTAAAAACTAATAAACTTTTTTCAGCATTCAATAAAGATGTTCAGAAGAATCACGGCTTCCACTTGGTGTTGCAGCAGTTCTATGGAATGTTCTTGAAGAAAGTAATTCATACATTAAGAAACCGTTTGGTAACAGGGGTACAGCTTATAGTTCCTGTAATCTTTACAATAATGGCATTATCCATCGAATTGACAGTTCCAAAGATCACAGACGAACCTGCATTACCAACAAATCTTGGTCCTTTTGGGTCCGGGCTAGTAGAAATTTACTCAATTGGAGCATCACCTTCCAATTTTTCTAAAGGGGTCAAAAATGCTTATGTTAACACCCTTCAAGCTCGTGGGGATTCTCTGAAAGATGCACAAACCGGATCTTTTGACGACTTCATCGTAGAAACTACGAAGTCTGTTGGCATAGCAACATTCAATAAACGGTACATCATTGCCCTCAACATGGATCAAGGAACACCCGTAACGGAAATGACGGTGTATTTCAATGGTCAACCCTTCCACAGTCCTGCTATTGCTATGTCTCAGGCAATGGATGCTGTATTGAAATACGAAATGGGTGCGAATAATCATGGTATTGCTACAAGGAATTTTCCTTTGCCAGTGTCCGTAACTGATAATAGCCGTGGTATTTTCTTCTCAACGATGGGAACTGGATTCACTGTTGCATTCACTGTGATATTCGGGATGGCATTTTTAATTGGAAGCTTTATAATCTTTCTAATCAAGGAACGTTCCAGCGGTGCCAAACATCTTCAGAAGGTTAGCGGTGTTGGTGCAGGAGAATTTTGGTTCTCAAACTTTTTATGGGACTTGGTCAACTATTTGATTCCAGTGTTTTTAATCCTCATAGTGTTTGCTGCATTCAATACAGCTGCTTTTGTTAATGATAGCAGGCTTGGGATTCTCTTCCTGCTCTTCCTGTTATTTGGATGGGGATCTCTGCCTTTTGTGTACATCATGCATTTTTTGTTCAAGACAGCACCAGCGGGTATGGTAGCTCTGAGCATGCTAAACATTCTTACAGGTAAGAGTCCTATTGTTTGCTACTTGTCTAATTTTTTTCTGTCAAACAATGAATTTGCGATTTAACTGCAAGATTTATTGTTTTGGACAAGTTGATGAATTCACTAAAAAACAAATGCAGGTTTTTACTTGCTAACCGGGAAAACATTACTAGTATGCTAAAAATGGTTATTCAAATTAGTGACTGCCAGCTAACAGTTCAAAACGTATGCAATAAACTCTTATTTGAACTCATTCGAAAACAAAATTAACGAAAACATCTAAGAGAATATTGAAATCAATGATTCTCGGATGAATCAGCTAGTCGCATGTGATTCACTGACTTACAATACCCACTATTCTGGTATCAAAATTTTATCAATCACCCGGCTGACATTAGTGACATCTTATTACACAAGATCAAAAGCAGTTATGTATTGCTGTTTAATATTTTACTTCTTTGAATGCACACGACAAATATTGATTTTATTGTATATGTAAGGAATAGGAGTCAAAAAACACAAAACCTCCTATCAGCCCATTGAAAAGAAAAAGTTCTAAATCTCAACCAGTAACAGTAATTTCTCATTGAAGATATATTGATATAGCAAGTACAATTATAATGTTTTGCTTGGATTCGAAAGTTATTGTTTGCACTTTTTTTTCAAATGTAGTGACTGTTACATATTTTTCATCACTGAAAGGGGAAACAAGAAAATTAGATTGCTTAATTGAACTCAAATATTATAAGAATAATAGGTAATTTCGTAGATTTATTCCATTTTCTACACAACGTGTGAGCATTTGAATGTTTGCTTCAGGATTAGCCACATTAATGGCAGTATTCGTACTGAAGATACCAGATCTAGACACAGCTGATGTTGCCGACGCATTGGACTGGATATTTTCAATTTTGTTCCCTACATATTGCATGGGATCTGGTATCATGAATGTTTACACGAACTATGGTTATACCGAGGGCTGCAAAGAAGTAGGGTTTCCTTTCATCTGTGTCATGTATCCTAAGAATCCATGTTGTCCAGGTATAATAGGTCTATGTATACAGAGATTTTGATAACTTATACACAATTTGTACACACGTGTTGTTTTAATGTTATCAGATGAATTAGTTATTCTTTAAATATAAGGTTATGTTTTTCAACTACTTTAATACAAAAAAGTCAATCTAACAGTAACAAAGCATTGAACCTAACCTCAAACCAACTGCAACAGACGATATTTTCAATGTAATTGCTGGAGTATTCAAAATATCCGTATGACCTATAAAAATTTGAATGACTGGAAACTTCAAAAGCAAACTTTCAAATTTCTTGTGGAATTTGGCGTTGAAAAATAGGGATAAATCTTGTTAAAATACTAGAATTCTGCTCAAAACCACAATAAGGTAAAACAGTTGTTTTATGTACATGATAGGTCACCCAAGTATAGGAAAAAGCAATTGTATTAAATTTGATAATTCGATTAAAGTTCAAGTCAGTTTTTTTTCCAAAAAAATTCCCATATTATCCCCAAAGTTGTAGTTATTCGGGTAGTAAGGTCAAATAAAACCTATGATTTTTCAACACTGTATACTTCTATTCCCCATACTCAGTTAAAATCCCGACTTATAAACATTATACATCGTTGTTTTTCCAAACAAGATGGTACACCTAGATATAAATATATAGTTCTTGGTAGAGATTCCTCATACTTCCAAATCATCTTCCGAATATAGAGGCAGATGTTTACAAAATGCTTGAATTTTTGATCGACAACATACGTCCAGTGTGGTGGACGTGTTTTTCAACAAACGGTCGGCATTCCAATTGGAACAAATTGTGCTCCTTTACTTGCTGATCTATTTCTTCACTCTTATGAGGCTGACTTTATAGTTGATCTGATCCGAAAGAAAGAATATCGTTTGGCTAGATCCTTTAGGCTAGAAACCACTAATTCCACTTCCCATAGGCTTCTATGTTAATTTCACAATATTCAATGGCTTCTCTAGACTTTACCTTAACTTTAATCTGCAGAGGACTATTTATCAGCATGATTCTACATATGTCAGCTCACAATTCTCAGAATGACATGTGGGGTTAGCAGACATGCAGTGCAGTATTGGTCACCAGAAGTGAAGGGTCTATAAATAGCATGGAAAATCCCAGTGTTTTCACAAGATAGGGGTATATTTAGAAACCATTATGGAGATTAGGCTTCACATCACAAGAAGCAAATGCACCTATAAAATGTACAGAAATATATTTCCTTTCAGAAACTGTTTAAATGTTTTAAATAAGATGAGAACTTTTTTCACAGCACTATGAGGAACAGGGGTAATTTCTGGGTAGGACTATTTTTGCGTACGTTCCATATGCTCATTGCTTGAATTGGTGGTCTGTAACCTTTAATTTCAGTTTCCGCTATATAGATGACGTATTACCCTTAAACAATTCTAATTTCGGGAATTTGATACCACGCATCTACCCCCAAAGAAATTGAGATAAAGGATACTACAGACACTGTGAAGTCATCCTCATATCTTGACCTACACTTAGAAATCGATGATAAAGGAAAGCTATGGACCAAACTTTACGACAAACGTGATGACTTTTCATTCAAAATTGTCAACTTTCCTTACATCTGTGGCAACATCCCTTCAGCACCTGCGTATGGAGTGTTCATATCACAACTCATACGTTATGCCAGAGCTTGCCGAAACTACGCAGACTTTTTGTTTCGCGCTAGAACTCTAACAAATAGGCTTCTGGAACAGGGTTATGTTGCTACAAGATTGAAGTCATCACTACAGAAGTTTTATGGTCGTCATCATGAACTCGTGGATCGTTATGGTGTATCCATCAACACCATGAAAACTGATTTATTCAACGGGTCATAGTTTTTCTTTCCTCGTTTGTCTACCCCGGACTTGACTTTTTATGAGCAACTCGGCGGGTGTTTCTAGAAAAGCAGAGGACGCTTACCCTACCGGTGCACCTGGTCCATGCTCCCAGTTTTTAATGGAGTCCGAGTTGCTCATTTGCTTTTGTTACTTTGTATGTATGGTTTTAGTTACTTTATGTTCTTTGTTGTGTTTGTCTGTTTTCCATGTCTGGTCTTTGTCCCTGGATTTCATTCTTTTGATTACCGCTATTACTTTGGTCCCCTTGATTACTCTTGGATGACAAATACGAATAAAACTTACCTTACACTTTTTGTGGTTTAAAGATTCTTTTAACAGCGAAAAGATGGTTGATGTAATAGACGGTGATAATTTTTAACACGATTTTAATTATTCATTTTTCAACATCTAACATCATAATTGTGCAAAATTAAATAAATAAAATAACAAAGAATGTTATGATTAAAACTTATGTTATGAGAAACATTAAATATTGCTGCATCAGATTAAGCCAGTTTGGTTAATTCTAGTATTCTTCGTAACAAGCAGAGAAAGAAAATATACTTTTACAGACAAAATTAGAGGGTTTAGCAAGAGTTGCCTTGCATGTTCAGTAGTGAGTTGAAAGTCTTCATTTAAAGAATTACCATCGTACGATTTTTTTGTAGATATTCCAGCAAATAACGTTCCAAATATCTTCTGTAGCAATTAATTGGTTTAAATACATTATTTTATCTGGACTAAATATAGGTTTTGTCAAATTTTTATTTTTATGTTTTCCTATTTCGATTTATCTTTGTTTTTTTTTTTTTTTTTTTTGTTTTTGTTTTTGCGAAATATATATATATATCAACATATTGGGTTTTTTTTCAGCTTGTACGGAGTTCTGCTTCCCGTTTCATGAAAATTATTTAGCATGGGATTACCCTGGTGCGGGGAAATATGTTTGTTTCATGGCCATACAAGGATTTGTGTTTTTCATTCTGTTGTTTGTTATCGAGTCTGGTATACTCAGCAGAGTATTTGCTTCTACTGGGAAGGCTCAGCGGATAGCAACTTCTTACACCGATCTCAGTTCACGTCATAGCGGCACAGACGAGGAAGACAGTGACGTCAGAACAGAACGGGAACGCATTAATACTGATGACATCAAGAAAGTGACGTCGATGGAATCTATCGTCATTAAGAATCTTAAGAAATACTATGGTGGATTTTTGGCTGTCGACGAGGTTTGCGTGACTGTGTCTCAACAAGAGTGCTTTGGATTACTTGGTCAAAATGGAGCTGGAAAGACGACGACTTTTAAAATGCTAACTGGAGATGTAATTCCGACATCAGGGAACGCATGGCTGGATTCTTATGACATCAGACATGATATTACAATGGTTTGTATTTTGTCAAAAATAATAATAGTTAAAAATGCTCAATGTATTTGTGAAAGAAATGTTCATCTTCTTTCATCTATAACGATGAAATGTTTTTAAAAGTTAAACTATGCTCATATAAAAATAGACATAATAAAAAGAAGTATGAAAGAAAAGTCTTACTAAACAAGTTGTTTTTTACGGAACGTACACATGACTGACCAATAGATCAATTTCCTGTGTCAGAACGCATTCGTTTGCTGTCATATAGTTGTGTACCTCCCTTTACTGGACGTGAAATGAAATGGCAGAAGAAACTGGGCGGATTTTCATGAAAAATAATAGTCTCTTCCCCTTCCAATGCACTTGCTCACTGCTCATTTTGGTATTTGTTATTCGTTCAATTGGTTAAATCGTTGTTATCCTAGATGGTACCTTAATTATGTATTTAATTACTTCTATAAACGAAGTGTCTAAGCATTATGAGATACCATCGGCTTTAGTTGACATGTACGTGTCTATTCGTCAACGTGTCTGTCCCTTCTAAAGAGTTTTCGAGGTGACAGCTTGAGAACAGGTCAATGGATATTTTTTTTTTTAAACTTGAACCAATTGTTCAGCTCTATTGAATATATGCCAAGTTAAATTTTAGTACAATATCGCTCATACTGATAATAGGTCAATTATTGATCACTAATTGATCAACCTTTTAACTTGATGGTTTCATTTGTTAAAAGACATGTAAATATTTTTTGTTTTGTTGCAAAGACAGCTTTTAATAGAAAGTATTTCTTATTTTATCGTTTGAAAGGTTCATAGAAACTTAGGATATTGTCCCCAGTTTGACGCTCTGATAGACCAGATGACTGGAAGGGAAACGTTGACAATGTTTGCTCGTCTACGTGGCGTCAGCGAGAGACAGATACAAAGTGTGGTTGTTGATCTGCTCGACATCATGATGTTAAGACAGTACGCTGACAAAGAATGTGGAACTTACAGGTACAGTCTATTACAATTACATAACAGGGCATGTATGTGTCTATAAGGAGATGCAGATGTAAATTATAGAAATGGTCTGAATAAGGCATCTTGAAGTAGACATAGCCTCAATAAGAATAATTATTGTGCGTCTGAAAAATAAATGGCTTTTAAAAGTTTCAACTGAAGTTCTTGTTAAATCTGTAGATGACCTTTCTGCACTTCATCCTGTCATTACAAAAAGCCAGACCAGAATAATTCATTTCATTATATATATATTAATGTGTTTTAAAATGTATCATATTTCTTCCTGTCAAATATATGAATTTTCATTCACAATAAACTGAGAAAAAAATCATCTTATATTCATGCAGTGGTGGTAACAAGAGAAAACTGAGTACAGCAATAGCTCTTATTGGCGATCCTCAGTTTATTTTCCTGGACGAACCGACGACTGGTATGGATCCAGGTGCCCGACGACAACTTTGGAATGTCTTATCTCAAGTCAGAGCCAGCGGTAGAACGTTGGTTCTTACTTCTCATAGGTGAGGGGTTAATTTTTATAGATAATAATAGTTTACATTAATGTTATATAAAATGATGCTTATTTTTACCTCCCGTTTGCTTTCAACACGTAAGCAGTTCTCTTTATTAACATTGTTAGATCGATTATCAGTAAAGTTTTTACATTTTTAAGACATTACTCAAAGACAAACCCTTTAGTTTTTTTTTGCAAAATAATGGAATATAAAACGAAGCACCCTTTTTCGTCTTACTTGTTGATAATGAAAGAGGTAAAGGTTACTTTGTCCAAAATAAAACAGTTCTCCTGGTTTATGTATGGTTTGTTCGTTTTATTCTAGCAACAACTTAAAAATAAATGAAACGAACTGATGTGTATACATTTATTTGTCAAAACACGTGGTGAAAGGTGTTTTGAAGCTGTTGTTAAATAGCACTGAAAGAGGCAATTACTTCGACACACAAGTAAAAAGAAATTCATAGTTATTGATCATTTATTACCTATTTATCCCTAAATGAAATACAGATACATATTTTTAAAATGCATTTTTGCAACCATTTTTATAGTATGGAAGAATGTGATGCGCTTTGTACCAAAATAGTCATAATGGTGAATGGAAGATTTGTTTGTTGTGGAAGCTCTCAACATCTTAAGAATAAATTCGGACAAGGGTACACTCTTATCTGTAACATGAAGAATTCACCAGAGGGCATCGGCCTATCGACAGAGCCATTGAAACAGTATTTGTGCACCAAGTTTCCCAGCACAAAAGTATTCGACGACCATCAAGGGTATTGTCATTTCCAAATAATGGACAAAAACTTATCTTTAGGTTTATTGTTTGGTGCAATGGAGAATGCTAAACAAGCATTTAATGTTGAAGACTATGCGATACATCAAGCAACATTGGAACAGGTGTTTCTTGGGTTTACACGTAATCAAATTGCACCCAAGGAAGATACACCAGATACAGTGTGTAAACAAATGTGTTGTTGTTGTTCAAATGAATATTAGAAAATCGATCTGATATTTACTTTTACACTAGCATCTGTAACTAGTGTAGTAAATGGAGCTCCTGTTCAAATGACAGTTTAGAAAATGTTGGAGATTGCTCATTAGCTGTCGCGTCTTAATGTTGACATTGTGCATAATAATATAAAGGTAATCAAATAATTTTTCTTTACCATTAACACACTTGTTTGATCTAAAATGAGCTGATGAAGTTGACCGAAGTTCGAGAAATATAATATTTCTTACTTTCAAAATATTTTGCGACTGTAATTTTTAATGATGAAATATTCCAAATGCAAATATTCTTTACATCGACATCTGAATACATTAGGTTAATATATTAATGTCACATTACTTATCCACGTTGTTGAATTTTAAAATTCGGGCTTATTTTCATTTGACAAAAGTTATCCACGCTTGTGTTAATGTTTTCTTTCGACGTAAAAGGTATTTTTATGTCTTTGATCGGTCATTTCATAAGAAAAGGGAACAGACATTCGTTTATAAAATAAGGATTAATGGCACAATTCCCGAATTGATAGACAAACCTCCATACAGTTTGTCAAATGATATTTTCTTTAAAATAATGCTTGTGATCTACTTCAATGTTTTAAACTGAAAACTGATTTGTTCAACGTGTCATAGTTTTCTTTTCCTCTTTTGTCTATCTCGGACTTGATCTTTTATGAGCAACTCGACGGGCGTTTCTAGAAAAGCAGAGGACGCTCACCTAACCGGTGCACCTGGTCCATGCTCCCAGTTTTTAGTGGCGTCCGAGTTGCTCATTTACTTTTCTTAGTTTGTATGTATTGTTTTAGTTACTTTATGTTCCTTATGGTGTTTGTCTGGTCTTTGTCCCTGGATTACATTCTTTTGATTTCTGCTAGAATCTGGGTTTCCTTGATTACTCTTTAAATATATAGCTACATTCAGAATTATTTGTACAATTTCGGTCATTTATTTGTATTTTGTTAGTATAACTTATAAACTTGAGCGCCAACAGTTTAAAAATTTTAGAGAAGCTAAATTAAAAAAGGTGGCGTTTAATTAGTATTATTAAAGGTAACTCCTTTTATCCAAAGTTGAGAAATTAAAGATCTAAAGGAAAGTTATCAATGATGGAGAATGATTTGACAGTTTGATTATGTTGCTATAAGATTGACATCAGTACAGAAGTTTTATGCTCGTCATCATGAACTCGTGGATCATGGCGGTGTATCCATCTGCGCCATAAAAACTGATTTGTTAAACGAGTCATAGTTTCCCTTTCCTCTTTCGACTACCCCGGACTAACCTTTTTATGAGCAACTCGGCGGTGGATTCTAGAAAAGCAGAGGATGCTTACCGGTGCACTCGTTCCATGCTCCTATTTTTTTTTATGGAGTTTGAGTTGCTCATTTGCTTTTGTTACTTCGTATGTATTATTTTATTTGCTTTATGTTTTGTTCCTGGATTACATTCTTTTGATTACCGCTAGAGCCTTGGTTCCATTGATTATTCTTTGTTTACTTCCTAAGAACAAAATTAATTATTGCGTATTCTTCGTGTCTTTTCATGACTTTCACGTATGATTTCTCTCATCAGTCATTTTGAGGTTGCGCTGTCTTTATCTAACTTAAATGTAGAGTCGTTCCTTGTATGTTTATATTGTTTTTGAAAATAAAATATACACGAAAATCATGTGTTTGTGTTTTTATTTATTTGAGAACGATCAGTATAGAGAATATTCTCTTCCTTTTTAAAGTCATAACTTAGGGCTGTTACCTAAATTCAAACAGATGCATTTAAACCAGAAAGGCTTCGTGGATATCAATGTAACAATACGCAATCAAACTGATGTGAAGTAAGATTTCATTTATTGTTCACTGTAAGAAGATTTTCAAATAAAAAATATTGATCTAGAAGTATATTCCTGCCTGAAACTTTGTATAGGAAGATTGACTACTATATGGTAGAACGACAAGCCTTTTTAAACACATCAGTAAAAGTACTATGAAAGCACAAATGGCAACCAGATAAAAAACAAACTGCATTTCCTGTTTAAGAAAACACTGTATTGCGGTTTAAAGTGGAAACTCTTCTTGTTTAAATTATTGTATGGCATTAAACTTTTAAGAAAAGAATGTTTGATGAAAACGAAAATTAATGGAAAGAAATAATTTGAGAAGAAATATTATTGTGCTTGTCGACATCCATGGTATCTTGCGAGCTTAATGACAAGTTTGACATGGCTCACTTATTGTATGTCTAAGTTCTAATAGACCAGACTATTATTGGTTGAAAAGATAATGATTAATTTCTAAAACGTATTAAAACGCGAGCATTTATCTTGCAAATTTGTATAAAAATATGACAATTAGAAATGTAACATCAAAACGCAGCACAATTGACAGAACCTTTTTAAATTGTTCTTCTTTCAAGAAAAAAAAAAGATGTTAAGATGCAATATACAAAGTTGCTGTTTTGAAAAGATCTAGAGGAAAAAGTACATTACTTTGGGTATTTGACAAGTCACAACAAAATCTTTACTTTGCAAATGATACTGCACTCTTTGCCCATCACTTACAAGATATCCAAAATATCCGTGGGAAAGAAATTACCTAGTAACGTATGGAGGCCAGATTCGTTTACATGTTGCAAAACGCCAGGTCAACCAAATTTAAAAAAAAAACTTTGTGCAAGAATCAACAACAGTAATGTAGGTGAAGTAGCAAATGTCACTTACCTTTAAAGCAAGATAACATCCGATGGAGACCTTACCACTTTTAATTATCAAGTAGAATAAAAGCAAGAGTTGCCTTTGCAAACCTAGGAAATATCTAAAGGTAATTAATTCGCACTATCAAAACGAAGATGATCATTTCCAAGAGTAAGAACATAGAAGTTTATAAAAATCTTTAAGGCCCGTTGTCAAAAAATACTCAACATTTTTTGCTCAATACCATCAGCAAGTATAACCAGAAGTTACACAAAAACATCAACAACAAAATATTTGTGGTAATCAAGAACATACGATGGAATTGGATTAGGCAAGCTTACAAAATGGAACCAACAATAATTTCAAAAATCGCCATGAGATCGACTCCAGCTGGAAAAAGAAACAAAACAGAGAAACAGGGGTTGACCAAAACAAACATGGAGAGGATCCTTAGAAAATAATATTTACGCGCCAAATGCCCGATTACGGAATATAAAATCATGTTTACTGGTAATTATAAAATAATAATTAACCTTTATCGTGGCTTGGATTGTCCCTATCACACTCATAAACATCGGTCACGCAGGCGTTAGGAATTGAACATGCCGTATTTCAATCAAGCGTAGAGGTTTAGCCAAGAAAATGTACTTTAACTTTAGCTTGTTAATTACATCGTTAATTGTGAAAATGGAATAGAAAACAGTAGTGCAACTTTACGTCTTCTGTCGAAGGTCAGTGTTTAGTGTCAATACACGAACAAGACTGCATGGAACTGAAGCATCGCACAGCTGAACTAATGTTAAAAGCGTCTGTCCAGCTCGAAACCTAAAGACCATATTACCTAAACTCATGAATACAAAATCAACCGCGAAAAGTATGAACTCACCCAAGAACCAATCAAGCACTACCAAAACTCTTTGACCCTGGTACATATGCAAATTTACAAGTACATGTACAAGAATAAAGGAATGAATGCTTTTAACCAAAATTCACGCCACAAGGGAATGTTAATATTTTAATTTTATTTCATGTCAAAACATATTTATTTCATAAAACAATACAAGTTTACAATAACAAATAAACACTCTGCTACATCCTTACAAAGCAACTATTGACACTCGAGTTTCTAAGTCTTCTTCATCATATAAAAACTCGCTTTACAAAGCAAGGCTTGACACTCCATTTTCTACTTCATTCAAGACTAAAGCAATGAGTACTGATTGTATTTTGTAAATTGTTCTTTGTGCTGGTGTGACCGCTGATTTACCGATTATGACGCAACAGCATGCAAATGCCATTTAATCACCACTGGTCTATTCAGGCCGCAATGGAAGAAGGAGTTTTAGCGCGCTGTTAAACCTAGATTTTAGCCACCATTTCATAATTGCCTGTACCAAGGCAGGACCATTGTGGTTCCAGCTGTTCGGTGGTGTAATATCTATTTTGCCAGATATATTTTGGCATTGATTTGATTATGGATCGGATACATTTTGTTGTTATCCTTATTCAACATTTTGGATATTGGTTATTGCAGTCTCTTTAAACCAGTCTGAGTAAAAGGTCAAGAAAAGGAAAAACTTTCATTGTATCTGCAAACTGTACCATCAAACCTCTTTCAAAACTTTTAACTTCTGTACTCACAGCTGTCAACGAGAGTCTCCAGTCCTACCACGACACGTGTTACTCACGTAGTGGTATTAATTCAATGTGGATCCTGCAATATTCTGAAAAATGTCAATTTAAGATTTTTATCATAATACAATAGCATTAAAATCTCTGATTTTTTCAACTCTTTATACTTCTGTTCCCCATATTCAGTTCAAATCCCAACTCAAAAACATTATACATCGTTGTTACTCCAAAAAGACTGTACACCTGGATACAGATATGTAATACTTGGTAGCTATTTCTCACACCTTGTAAAAATGATTCCATAACATCTTCCAAATATACCCAAGATGTTTTCAAAATGCTGGAATTTCTGATTGACAACATATTTGTCCAGTGATGGAAGCATTTTTTCAACAAACGGTCTGCATTCCAATTGGAACAAATTGCGCTCCTCTACTTGCTGACCTGTTTTTTTTCATTCTTATGAGACTGGCTTAACAGGAAGGAACGTCGTTTGACCAGATCCTTTGATCTCATTTTCTTGTATATAGATGACAATATCGGTAAACAATCCTAGTTTCAGGGATTTTAGACTTCTATCACCAAAGACCCGGAGATAAAGGATACTACAGACACTGGGAAGTCAGTCTCAAATATTCACATACGCGTAGAGATCGACTGTAAAGGAAAACTATTGACCAAACTATACGAAACTCGATGACTTTTCATTCCCTATTTTCAACTTTCCTTTCATTTGTGGCAACATCCCTTAAGTACCTGCTAATGGAGATTTCATATCACAACTAATACGTTATGCCAGACTTTTTGTACCGCGCTAGATTTCTTTCAATTAGGCCTCTGGAACAGGGTTATGTTGCTACAAGATTAAAATCGTCACTGCAAAAGTATTATGGTCGTCATTATGAACTCGTCGATCGTTATGGTGTATCCATCTGCACCATGATAACCGATTAAAACAACGTATTATAGCTTTCATTTCCTTTTTCGTCTACTCCGACTTGACTATTTATTAGCAACTCGACGGGTGTTTCTAGAAAAGCAGAGGACGCTTACCATACCGGTGCACCGAGTCCATGCTCCCAATTTTTAATGGAGTCCGAGTTGTTCGTGTTGCTTATACGTGTCTTTTTGTTATTTAATGTTCTTTGCTTGTGCCTGTTTTCCCTGTCTGGTCTTTGTGTCTGGATTACATTCTTTATATTTCCTCTAGAATCTTGGTTGTCTGAATTATTTTTCCACTCCTTTTTGTCAACAAATGTATAGATGCCATTAAAGCTAATAATTCTTCATCATAAAACCGTCACGAACAAAATTCCGGCGTTTTTCAATGACAAATCCATACCAATTATTTCATATTTCTGTACTTCACCTATTGCATTCCAAATTTTCTGCTAGAAAAGGGTAGTGCAGGACCTCAAGATTTAGGGCTCGAAGGCTTAACTATCTGACTATTCTTGCAAAAACTCTTAATTCAAATATGGTCCTTCCGGTCACGTCTGTAACATGTGCGACTTATTGCACATATTCAATTGATATATATATAATAATATCACCTTAGTGTGTATTATTAGTTAGGGCGAGGATGGTTATTAATTTCTCTGTTCATATTATTTTTTGTTGAACTTCATTCACTTTTAAATCCACTATTATTACAAAAAGTACATAACACTTGTGTCCGAATTATTGGATATACCAATTCCGGTATTGGTAAAAAGGTAAAAAGTCCAATTACGTCACTGGCGATTGTGTATACCAATTTGGTAATTGGTCATTAAATACTTTTGAGTTTTTATAATAAAGTCAGTGTCGTTTTACCCTGGGCAAGAGCAAGTAACGATTTTTTATCCAGTCACTTTTCCTGAAGAGCAGTTTAACGCTATATACCGTCTGTAACCGAGTACTGACCAGTACTCCAGAGTTCACCACCAGTAAAAAGTACTGCGTTAGACGACCATATTGCAACATGTCAGGATTCAGGTCCGTTTAAAATTGTTCCTACTTCCATTTTAGTGTTGATAATACAGTCAAACGCAGTTTTAGAAACGGTTTTCAAATAACCACTATTTATTTAATCACTCAAATAAATCATCTCAACACACCCAACCATTTTTTGTCATCATATCCTAACCATAATAGATAGTGCCAGACCATAAAACCGTCCAGAGATATAGGAAGACTATACATAAGCCGTGTAGAACCACCACTAAAACCATGCCTGGACCACTCGCAAAAGTTACACGTCATTATGTGTTAATTCAATGTGGATTCCGGAAAATTCAAAAGGTTTTATTGGAACCCTAAGCGCTGGATTATTATTGAAATATTATAGAATCACGACCTATGAATTTTCAACCCTTTATACTACGTTTCCCTATAATCAGTTGAAATCCCAACTGAAAAATATAACTGTTACTCCAAAACTGACGGAACGCCTGTATAGGCTAAAAACCACTAATTCCACTTTCCATAGGCTTCTATGCTAATTTCACAATATTCAATGGCTTCTCTGGACTTTACCTTAACTTTAACCTGCAGAGGACTATATATCAGCATGATTCTACATATGTCAGCTCACAATCCTCAGAATGGCATGTGGGGTTAGCAGACTTGCAGTGCAGTACTGGTCACCGGAAGTGAAGGGTCTATAAATAGCATGGGAAATCCCAGTGTTTTCACAAGATAGGGGTATATTTAAAAATCATTATGGAGATTAGGCTTCACATCACAAGAAGCAAAATGCACCTATAAAATGTACAGAAATGTTTTTCCTTTCAGAAACTGTTTAAATTTTTTAAATAAGATGAGAACTTTTTTCACAGCACTATGAGGAACAGGGGTAATTTCTGCGTAGGACTATTTTTGCGTACGTTCCAAATGCTCATTGGTTGAATTGGTGGTCTGTAACCTAAAGAGTCACTTTTTGTCTTAGAAAAAATAAATAACTATACAGGTATCTTCCTACCTACATACTGAATGCATTTGCAAAGTTTCAGTGAAATGTGACAAGCACTTTTTTAAATATTTGATTTTTAAATATAGAGTAACCAAGTTGTGCGAGCAAAAAAGTGACAATATTCTACCATACTTAAATGCATTAAATATTTGCAAAGAACTTTTTCTGACTTTTCAAATAAAAAATATCAATCACAACTTGTTTTTTAACAATATTAATGAAGAAATAGTTTTAAAAGTAATCACTTTCTGAGAAATAGGTCTATTTTTAAAAATTTATTTCTGACATGCCTCCCCCTTTTTCTTGATCACATGTCAAAAATCCTAAATCTTTAAATTTTCACAAAAGGTGATATATTTGGCTTAAAATTTGTAAATACAGTGTTTTCACATTAAAACATGACCAGTAAAGGGCACCTAAAGCAAAAAAAGTACTCATTAATGGATTTTCCATGTTGCCATAGGGGAATGCTGATATGGCCTTAACCGCAGTAATGAAAGTGAGTTTTTCCTCATTTCTAACCTAATTTTTGCTCAAATCTACACAAAACTTGATTTCAAGTGCTTATTACCACCATATTTAGGTAAATATAGCCCTCAAAGTTTAATATTTGATATTTTTACTAAATTTTCTACACTTTTTACAAGATAGGACATAAAAATCAGCCAAAAAGACCAATTTTCCATAATTTGGACCTATAACTTAAAAAAATGCATATTTTGAAGGATTTTTGTAGTGTATTCCTCTCATGGCAAAGTTAACAAGATCTTCAAGTAGTTTAAAGCTATTTCAAGAAACTTTTCATTTTGCCATGGCTTCATCTTAAGGCTAAAAACCACTAATTCCACTTTCCATAGGCTTCTATCCTAATTTCACAATATTCAATGGCTTCTCTTGACTTTACCTTAACTTTAACCTGCAGAGGACTATATATCAGCATGATTCTACATATGTCAGCTCACAATCCTCAGAATGGCATGTGGGGTTAGCAGACTTGCAGTGCAGTACTGGTCACCGGAAGTGAAGGGTCTATAAATAGCATGGGAAATCCCAGTGTTTTCACAAGATAGGGGTATATTTAAAAATCATTATGGAGATTAGGCTTCACATCACAAGAAGCAAAATGCATCTATAAAATGTACAGAAATGTTTTTCCTTTCAGAAACTGTTTAAATTTTTTAAATAAGATGAGAACTTTTTTCACAGCACTATGAGGAACAGGGGTAATTTCTGCGTAGGACTATTTTTGCGTACGTTCCAAATGCTCATTGGTTGAATTGGTGGTCTGTAACCTAAAGAGTCACTTTTTGTCTTAGAAAAAATAAATAACTATACAGGTATCTTCCTACCTACATACTGAATGCATTTGCAAAGTTTCAGTGAAATGTGACAAGCACTTTTTTAAATATTTGATTTTTAAATATAGAGTAACCAAGTTGTGCGAGCAAAAAAGTGACAATATTCTACCATACTTAAATGCATTAAATATTTGCAAAGAACTTTTTCTGACTTTTCAAATAAAAAATATCAATCACAACTTGTTTTTTAACAATATTAATGAAGAAATAGTTTTAAAAGTAATCACTTTCTGAGAAATAGGTCTATTTTTAAAAATTTATTTCTGACATGCCTCCCCCTTTTTCTTGATCACATGTCAAAAATCCTAAATCTTTAAATTTTCACAAAAGGTGATATATTTGGCTTAAAATTTGTAAATACAGTGTTTTCACATTAAAACATGACCAGTAAAGGGCACCTAAAGCAAAAAAAGTACTCATTAATGGATTTTCCATGTTGCCATAGGGGAATGCTGATATGGCCTTAACCGCAGTAATGAAAGTGAGTTTTTCCTCATTTCTAACCTAATTTTTGCTCAAATCTACACAAAACTTGATTTCAAGTGCTTATTACCACCATATTTAGGTAAATATAGCCCTCAAAGTTTAATATTTGATATTTTTACTAAATTTTCTACACTTTTTACAAGATAGGACATAAAAATCAGCCAAAAAGACCAATTTTCCATAATTTGGACCTATAACTTAAAAAAATGCATATTTTGAAGGATTTTTGTAGTGTATTCCTCTCATGGCAAAGTTAACAAGATCTTCAAGTAGTTTAAAGCTATTTCAAGAAACTTTTCATTTTGCCATGGCTTCATCTTAAGGCTAAAAACCACTAATTCCACTTTCCATAGGCTTCTATCCTAATTTCACAATATTCAATGGCTTCTCTTGACTTTACCTTAACTTTAACCTGCAGAGGACTATATATCAGCATGATTCTACATATGTCAGCTCACAATCCTCAGAATGGCATGTGGGGTTAGCAGACTTGCAGTGCAGTACTGGTCACCGGAAGTGAAGGGTCTATAAATAGCATGGGAAATCCCAGTGTTTTCACAAGATAGGGGTATATTTAAAAATCATTATGGAGATTAGGCTTCACATCACAAGAAGCAAAATGCATCTATAAAATGTACAGAAATGTTTTTCCTTTCAGAAACTGTTTAAATTTTTTAAATAAGATGAGAACTTTTTTCACAGCACTATGAGGAACAGGGGTAATTTCTGCGTAGGACTATTTTTGCGTACGTTCCAAATGCTCATTGGTTGAATTGGTGGTCTGTAACCTAAAGAGTCACTTTTTGTCTTAGAAAAAATAAATAACTATACAGGTATCTTCCTACCTACATACTGAATGCATTTGCAAAGTTTCAGTGAAATGTGACAAGCACTTTTTTAAATATTTGATTTTTAAATATAGAGTAACCAAGTTGTGCGAGCAAAAAAGTGACAATATTCTACCATACTTAAATGCATTAAATATTTGCAAAGAACTTTTTCTGACTTTTCAAATAAAAAATATCAATCACAACTTGTTTTTTAACAATATTAATGAAGAAATAGTTTTAAAAGTAATCACTTTCTGAGAAATAGGTCTATTTTTAAAAATTTATTTCTGACATGCCTCCCCCTTTTTCTTGATCACATGTCAAAAATCCTAAATCTTTAAATTTTCACAAAAGGTGATATATTTGGCTTAAAATTTGTAAATACAGTGTTTTCACATTAAAACATGACCAGTAAAGGGCACCTAAAGCAAAAAAAGTACTCATTAATGGATTTTCCATGTTGCCATAGGGGAATGCTGATATGGCCTTAACCGCAGTAATGAAAGTGAGTTTTTCCTCATTTCTAACCTAATTTTTGCTCAAATCTACACAAAACTTGATTTCAAGTGCTTATTACCACCATATTTAGGTAAATATAGCCCTCAAAGTTTAATATTTGATATTTTTACTAAATTTTCTACACTTTTTACAAGATAGGACATAAAAATCAGCCAAAAAGACCAATTTTCCATAATTTGGACCTATAACTTAAAAAAATGCATATTTTGAAGGATTTTTGTAGTGTATTCCTCTCATGGCAAAGTTAACAAGATCTTCAAGTAGTTTAAAGCTATTTCAAGAAACTTTTCATTTTGCCATGGCTTCATCTTAAGGCTAAAAACCACTAATTCCACTTTCCATAGGCTTCTATCCTAATTTCACAATATTCAATGGCTTCTCTTGACTTTACCTTAACTTTAACCTGCAGAGGACTATATATCAGCATGATTCTACATATGTCAGCTCACAATCCTCAGAATGGCATGTGGGGTTAGCAGACTTGCAGTGCAGTACTGGTCACCGGAAGTGAAGGGTCTATAAATAGCATGGGAAATCCCAGTGTTTTCACAAGATAGGGGTATATTTAAAAATCATTATGGAGATTAGGCTTCACATCACAAGAAGCAAAATGCATCTATAAAATGTACAGAAATGTTTTTCCTTTCAGAAACTGTTTAAATTTTTTAAATAAGATGAGAACTTTTTTCACAGCACTATGAGGAACAGGGGTAATTTCTGCGTAGGACTATTTTTGCGTACGTTCCAAATGCTCATTGGTTGAATTGGTGGTCTGTAACCTAAAGAGTCACTTTTTGTCTTAGAAAAAATAAATAACTATACAGGTATCTTCCTACCTACATACTGAATGCATTTGCAAAGTTTCAGTGAAATGTGACAAGCACTTTTTTAAATATTTGATTTTTAAATATAGAGTAACCAAGTTGTGCGAGCAAAAAAGTGACAATATTCTACCATACTTAAATGCATTAAATATTTGCAAAGAACTTTTTCTGACTTTTCAAATAAAAAATATCAATCACAACTTGTTTTTTAACAATATTAATGAAGAAATAGTTTTAAAAGTAATCACTTTCTGAGAAATAGGTCTATTTTTAAAAATTTATTTCTGACATGCCTCCCCCTTTTTCTTGATCACATGTCAAAAATCCTAAATCTTTAAATTTTCACAAAAGGTGATATATTTGGCTTAAAATTTGTAAATACAGTGTTTTCACATTAAAACATGACCAGTAAAGGGCACCTAAAGCAAAAAAAGTACTCATTAATGGATTTTCCATGTTGCCATAGGGGAATGCTGATATGGCCTTAACCGCAGTAATGAAAGTGAGTTTTTCCTCATTTCTAACCTAATTTTTGCTCAAATCTACACAAAACTTGATTTCAAGTGCTTATTACCACCATATTTAGGTAAATATAGCCCTCAAAGTTTAATATTTGATATTTTTACTAAATTTTCTACACTTTTTACAAGATAGGACATAAAAATCAGCCAAAAAGACCAATTTTCCATAATTTGGACCTATAACTTAAAAAAATGCATATTTTGAAGGATTTTTGTAGTGTATTCCTCTCATGGCAAAGTTAACAAGATCTTCAAGTAGTTTAAAGCTATTTCAAGAAACTTTTCATTTTGCCATGGCTTCATCTTAAGGCTAAAAACCACTAATTCCACTTTCCATAGGCTTCTATTCTAATTTCACAATATTCAATGGCTTCTCTTGACTTTACCTTAACTTTAACCTGCAGAGGACTATATATCAGCATGATTCTACATATGTCAGCTCACAATCCTCAGAATGGCATGTGGGGTTAGCAGACTTGCAGTGCAGTACTGGTCACCGGAAGTGAAGGGTCTATAAATAGCATGGGAAATCCCAGTGTTTTCACAAGATAGGGGTATATTTAAAAATCATTATGGAGATTAGGCTTCACATCACAAGAAGCAAAATGCACCTATAAAATGTACAGAAATGTTTTTCCTTTCAGAAACTGTTTAAATTTTTTAAATAAGATGAGAACTTTTTTCACAGCACTATGAGGAACAGGGGTAATTTCTGCGTAGGACTATTTTTGCGTACGTTCCAAATGCTCATTGGTTGAATTGGTGGTCTGTAACCTAAAGAGTCACTTTTTGTCTTAGAAAAAATAAATAACTATACAGGTATCTTCCTACCTACATACTGAATGCATTTGCAAAGTTTCAGTGAAATGTGACAAGCACTTTTTTAAATATTTGATTTTTAAATATAGAGTAACCAAGTTGTGCGAGCAAAAAAGTGACAATATTCTACCATACTTAAATGCATTAAATATTTGCAAAGAACTTTTTCTGACTTTTCAAATAAAAAATATCAATCACAACTTGTTTTTTAACAATATTAATGAAGAAATAGTTTTAAAAGTAATCACTTTCTGAGAAATAGGTCTATTTTTAAAAATTTATTTCTGACATGCCTCCCCCTTTTTCTTGATCACATGTCAAAAATCCTAAATCTTTAAATTTTCACAAAAGGTGATATATTTGGCTTAAAATTTGTAAATACAGTGTTTTCACATTAAAACATGACCAGTAAAGGGCACCTAAAGCAAAAAAAGTACTCATTAATGGATTTTCCATGTTGCCATAGGGGAATGCTGATATGGCCTTAACCGCAGTAATGAAAGTGAGTTTTTCCTCATTTCTAACCTAATTTTTGCTCAAATCTACACAAAACTTGATTTCAAGTGCTTATTACCACCATATTTAGGTAAATATAGCCCTCAAAGTTTAATATTTGATATTTTTACTAAATTTTCTACACTTTTTACAAGATAGGACATAAAAATCAGCCAAAAAGACCAATTTTCCATAATTTGGACCTATAACTTAAAAAAATGCATATTTTGAAGGATTTTTGTAGTGTATTCCTCTCATGGCAAAGTTAACAAGATCTTCAAGTAGTTTAAAGCTATTTCAAGAAACTTTTCATTTTGCCATGGCTTCATCTTAAGGCTAAAAACCACTAATTCCACTTTCCATAGGCTTCTATCCTAATTTCACAATATTCAATGGCTTCTCTTGACTTTACCTTAACTTTAACCTGCAGAGGACTATATATCAGCATGATTCTACATATGTCAGCTCACAATCCTCAGAATGGCATGTGGGGTTAGCAGACTTGCAGTGCAGTACTGGTCACCGGAAGTGAAGGGTCTATAAATAGCATGGGAAATCCCAGTGTTTTCACAAGATAGGGGTATATTTAAAAATCATTATGGAGATTAGGCTTCACATCACAAGAAGCAAAATGCATCTATAAAATGTACAGAAATGTTTTTCCTTTCAGAAACTGTTTAAATTTTTTAAATAAGATGAGAACTTTTTTCACAGCACTATGAGGAACAGGGGTAATTTCTGCGTAGGACTATTTTTGCGTACGTTCCAAATGCTCATTGGTTGAATTGGTGGTCTGTAACCTAAAGAGTCACTTTTTGTCTTAGAAAAAATAAATAACTATACAGGTATCTTCCTACCTACATACTGAATGCATTTGCAAAGTTTCAGTGAAATGTGACAAGCACTTTTTTAAATATTTGATTTTTAAATATAGAGTAACCAAGTTGTGCGAGCAAAAAAGTGACAATATTCTACCATACTTAAATGCATTAAATATTTGCAAAGAACTTTTTCTGACTTTTCAAATAAAAAATATCAATCACAACTTGTTTTTTAACAATATTAATGAAGAAATAGTTTTAAAAGTAATCACTTTCTGAGAAATAGGTCTATTTTTAAAAATTTATTTCTGACATGCCTCCCCCTTTTTCTTGATCACATGTCAAAAATCCTAAATCTTTAAATTTTCACAAAAGGTGATATATTTGGCTTAAAATTTGTAAATACAGTGTTTTCACATTAAAACATGACCAGTAAAGGGCACCTAAAGCAAAAAAAGTACTCATTAATGGATTTTCCATGTTGCCATAGGGGAATGCTGATATGGCCTTAACCGCAGTAATGAAAGTGAGTTTTTCCTCATTTCTAACCTAATTTTTGCTCAAATCTACACAAAACTTGATTTCAAGTGCTTATTACCACCATATTTAGGTAAATATAGCCCTCAAAGTTTAATATTTGATATTTTTACTAAATTTTCTACACTTTTTACAAGATAGGACATAAAAATCAGCCAAAAAGACCAATTTTCCATAATTTGGACCTATAACTTAAAAAAATGCATATTTTGAAGGATTTTTGTAGTGTATTCCTCTCATGGCAAAGTTAACAAGATCTTCAAGTAGTTTAAAGCTATTTCAAGAAACTTTTCATTTTGCCATGGCTTCATCTTAAGGCTAAAAACCACTAATTCCACTTTCCATAGGCTTCTATCCTAATTTCACAATATTCAATGGCTTCTCTTGACTTTACCTTAACTTTAACCTGCAGAGGACTATATATCAGCATGATTCTACATATGTCAGCTCACAATCCTCAGAATGGCATGTGGGGTTAGCAGACTTGCAGTGCAGTACTGGTCACCGGAAGTGAAGGGTCTATAAATAGCATGGGAAATCCCAGTGTTTTCACAAGATAGGGGTATATTTAAAAATCATTATGGAGATTAGGCTTCACATCACAAGAAGCAAAATGCATCTATAAAATGTACAGAAATGTTTTTCCTTTCAGAAACTGTTTAAATTTTTTAAATAAGATGAGAACTTTTTTCACAGCACTATGAGGAACAGGGGTAATTTCTGCGTAGGACTATTTTTGCGTACGTTCCAAATGCTCATTGGTTGAATTGGTGGTCTGTAACCTAAAGAGTCACTTTTTGTCTTAGAAAAAATAAATAACTATACAGGTATCTTCCTACCTACATACTGAATGCATTTGCAAAGTTTCAGTGAAATGTGACAAGCACTTTTTTAAATATTTGATTTTTAAATATAGAGTAACCAAGTTGTGCGAGCAAAAAAGTGACAATATTCTACCATACTTAAATGCATTAAATATTTGCAAAGAACTTTTTCTGACTTTTCAAATAAAAAATATCAATCACAACTTGTTTTTTAACAATATTAATGAAGAAATAGTTTTAAAAGTAATCACTTTCTGAGAAATAGGTCTATTTTTAAAAATTTATTTCTGACATGCCTCCCCCTTTTTCTTGATCACATGTCAAAAATCCTAAATCTTTAAATTTTCACAAAAGGTGATATATTTGGCTTAAAATTTGTAAATACAGTGTTTTCACATTAAAACATGACCAGTAAAGGGCACCTAAAGCAAAAAAAGTACTCATTAATGGATTTTCCATGTTGCCATAGGGGAATGCTGATATGGCCTTAACCGCAGTAATGAAAGTGAGTTTTTCCTCATTTCTAACCTAATTTTTGCTCAAATCTACACAAAACTTGATTTCAAGTGCTTATTACCACCATATTTAGGTAAATATAGCCCTCAAAGTTTAATATTTGATATTTTTACTAAATTTTCTACACTTTTTACAAGATAGGACATAAAAATCAGCCAAAAAGACCAATTTTCCATAATTTGGACCTATAACTTAAAAAAATGCATATTTTGAAGGATTTTTGTAGTGTATTCCTCTCATGGCAAAGTTAACAAGATCTTCAAGTAGTTTAAAGCTATTTCAAGAAACTTTTCATTTTGCCATGGCTTCATCTTAAGGCTAAAAACCACTAATTCCACTTTCCATAGGCTTCTATCCTAATTTCACAATATTCAATGGCTTCTCTTGACTTTACCTTAACTTTAACCTGCAGAGGACTATATATCAGCATGATTCTACATATGTCAGCTCACAATCCTCAGAATGGCATGTGGGGTTAGCAGACTTGCAGTGCAGTACTGGTCACCGGAAGTGAAGGGTCTATAAATAGCATGGGAAATCCCAGTGTTTTCACAAGATAGGGGTATATTTAAAAATCATTATGGAGATTAGGCTTCACATCACAAGAAGCAAAATGCATCTATAAAATGTACAGAAATGTTTTTCCTTTCAGAAACTGTTTAAATTTTTTAAATAAGATGAGAACTTTTTTCACAGCACTATGAGGAACAGGGGTAATTTCTGCGTAGGACTATTTTTGCGTACGTTCCAAATGCTCATTGGTTGAATTGGTGGTCTGTAACCTAAAGAGTCACTTTTTGTCTTAGAAAAAATAAATAACTATACAGGTATCTTCCTACCTACATACTGAATGCATTTGCAAAGTTTCAGTGAAATGTGACAAGCACTTTTTTAAATATTTGATTTTTAAATATAGAGTAACCAAGTTGTGCGAGCAAAAAAGTGACAATATTCTACCATACTTAAATGCATTAAATATTTGCAAAGAACTTTTTCTGACTTTTCAAATAAAAAATATCAATCACAACTTGTTTTTTAACAATATTAATGAAGAAATAGTTTTAAAAGTAATCACTTTCTGAGAAATAGGTCTATTTTTAAAAATTTATTTCTGACATGCCTCCCCCTTTTTCTTGATCACATGTCAAAAATCCTAAATCTTTAAATTTTCACAAAAGGTGATATATTTGGCTTAAAATTTGTAAATACAGTGTTTTCACATTAAAACATGACCAGTAAAGGGCACCTAAAGCAAAAAAAGTACTCATTAATGGATTTTCCATGTTGCCATAGGGGAATGCTGATATGGCCTTAACCGCAGTAATGAAAGTGAGTTTTTCCTCATTTCTAACCTAATTTTTGCTCAAATCTACACAAAACTTGATTTCAAGTGCTTATTACCACCATATTTAGGTAAATATAGCCCTCAAAGTTTAATATTTGATATTTTTACTAAATTTTCTACACTTTTTACAAGATAGGACATAAAAATCAGCCAAAAAGACCAATTTTCCATAATTTGGACCTATAACTTAAAAAAATGCATATTTTGAAGGATTTTTGTAGTGTATTCCTCTCATGGCAAAGTTAACAAGATCTTCAAGTAGTTTAAAGCTATTTCAAGAAACTTTTCATTTTGCCATGGCTTCATCTTAAGGCTAAAAACCACTAATTCCACTTTCCATAGGCTTCTATCCTAATTTCACAATATTCAATGGCTTCTCTTGACTTTACCTTAACTTTAACCTGCAGAGGACTATATATCAGCATGATTCTACATATGTCAGCTCACAATCCTCAGAATGGCATGTGGGGTTAGCAGACTTGCAGTGCAGTACTGGTCACCGGAAGTGAAGGGTCTATAAATAGCATGGGAAATCCCAGTGTTTTCACAAGATAGGGGTATATTTAAAAATCATTATGGAGATTAGGCTTCACATCACAAGAAGCAAAATGCACCTATAAAATGTACAGAAATGTTTTTCCTTTCAGAAACTGTTTAAATTTTTTAAATAAGATGAGAACTTTTTTCACAGCACTATGAGGAACAGGGGTAATTTCTGCGTAGGACTATTTTTGCGTACGTTCCAAATGCTCATTGGTTGAATTGGTGGTCTGTAACCTAAAGAGTCACTTTTTGTCTTAGAAAAAATAAATAACTATACAGGTATCTTCCTACCTACATACTGAATGCATTTGCAAAGTTTCAGTGAAATGTGACAAGCACTTTTTTAAATATTTGATTTTTAAATATAGAGTAACCAAGTTGTGCGAGCAAAAAAGTGACAATATTCTACCATACTTAAATGCATTAAATATTTGCAAAGAACTTTTTCTGACTTTTCAAATAAAAAATATCAATCACAACTTGTTTTTTAACAATATTAATGAAGAAATAGTTTTAAAAGTAATCACTTTCTGAGAAATAGGTCTATTTTTAAAAATTTATTTCTGACATGCCTCCCCCTTTTTCTTGATCACATGTCAAAAATCCTAAATCTTTAAATTTTCACAAAAGGTGATATATTTGGCTTAAAATTTGTAAATACAGTGTTTTCACATTAAAACATGACCAGTAAAGGGCACCTAAAGCAAAAAAAGTACTCATTAATGGATTTTCCATGTTGCCATAGGGGAATGCTGATATGGCCTTAACCGCAGTAATGAAAGTGAGTTTTTCCTCATTTCTAACCTAATTTTTGCTCAAATCTACACAAAACTTGATTTCAAGTGCTTATTACCACCATATTTAGGTAAATATAGCCCTCAAAGTTTAATATTTGATATTTTTACTAAATTTTCTACACTTTTTACAAGATAGGACATAAAAATCAGCCAAAAAGACCAATTTTCCATAATTTGGACCTATAACTTAAAAAAATGCATATTTTGAAGGATTTTTGTAGTGTATTCCTCTCATGGCAAAGTTAACAAGATCTTCAAGTAGTTTAAAGCTATTTCAAGAAACTTTTCATTTTGCCATGGCTTCATCTTAAGGCTAAAAACCACTAATTCCACTTTCCATAGGCTTCTATCCTAATTTCACAATATTCAATGGCTTCTCTTGACTTTACCTTAACTTTAACCTGCAGAGGACTATATATCAGCATGATTCTACATATGTCAGCTCACAATCCTCAGAATGGCATGTGGGGTTAGCAGACTTGCAGTGCAGTACTGGTCACCGGAAGTGAAGGGTCTATAAATAGCATGGGAAATCCCAGTGTTTTCACAAGATAGGGGTATATTTAAAAATCATTATGGAGATTAGGCTTCACATCACAAGAAGCAAAATGCACCTATAAAATGTACAGAAATGTTTTTCCTTTCAGAAACTGTTTAAATTTTTTAAATAAGATGAGAACTTTTTTCACAGCACTATGAGGAACAGGGGTAATTTCTGCGTAGGACTATTTTTGCGTACGTTCCAAATGCTCATTGGTTGAATTGGTGGTCTGTAACCTATATAAATTTGTAGTACATGGTACAGTCTCCATACTTTCGAAACAATATATTGCAAAACATCTTATAAATATACCGAAGAATTTTCTATCGACAACATATTTGTCCAGTACGATGGACATGTTTTTCAACAGATGGTCGGCATTCCAATGGGTACAAATATGAAGCTGAATTTATAGCTGATCTGATCAGAAGGAACAGATATATAGATGGCATATTTTCTTTAAACCATTCTAGTTTCGAGAATTTCATTCATCTACTCCAAACTGGAGATAAAGGACACTACAGACACAATGAATTAATGATAAATGATAAATAATGATTGTTTTTGTAGATTGTTCTTTGTGCTAATGTGACAGCTGATTAACGCAAAAGCATGTAAATGCTATTTAACCACCGGTATATGCGCGCCGCAATGGAAGAGGGAGTAAAAGCTAGATTTAACCCAGTATTTCGTTTGAACTGCCTGTACCAAGTCAGAACCGTGGCATCACCAGCTGCTCGGGTGGTGTAACATCTATCTTAACAGATTTATTTTGGACTTGACTTGATTAGGATAGAATTAGTGTTCGGTTATTTTGTTGTTATCCTTATTTAGCTACATATCTTGACCTACACTAAGAGGTCAATACAAAATGAAAACTCATGATGAAACTATACAACAAACGAGATGACTTCCCATTCTGTATTGTCAACTTTCCGTTTGTCTGTGGCATCATATTATAAGCACCTTTGTGTTTTTTATAAGACCAAGAAGAAAATGTCTGTTTAAGGTTACCATACTTACCCTATTTTTTCTGCCTATCCTAGGACATGTTATTGTTATTTTTTGTTGAAATACCGCTAAACTATCATATTTAGTCGAGCACTACTAAAGTCAAGAAATCCTCCTATAAGTGTCTATATATATGAAATAATTAAAAAAAAAGTAAAATGATTTTACCTACCTACCTACCCTATTTTAACCTTAAACATATATATTTTATTTGGCCTAATCACAATTCATATGTTTTGCCAGAGCTTGCCGTACCGCGCTAGACTTCAAATCGACTTCAAGGACATGGTTATCTTGCTACACGATTTAAGTCATCACTGCAGAAGGTGGTCGTCATCATGAACTCGTGGATCGTTATGGTGTATCCATCTGCACCATGAGAAACGATGTGTTCACTGTGTCATACTGGTAGTGACATTTTATGAGCAACTCAGCAGATGTTTCTAAAAAAAACAGAGGACGCTTATCCCATCGGTACATCTGGTCCAGTTTTTTTAGTAGAGTCTGGGTTGCTTATTTAACTTATGTTTTTTGTACGTGTCTTTTTGTTATTTCATTATATTTGTAGTGTGTGTCAATTCCTTTACAAATTATAAATTTGTCCCGGACAAGGACTGTATGGACATTATGTCTTTGATTTGTATAAAATATTGTCAACTCCTAATTTGCTTTGCTAACCACTAGTGTTATTTTGCGTTTTCAGTTGAAAGAGTAATCAAGGGAACCAAGGTTATAAACTTAAAACCTTTATAAACTAAAGGTTTGTTTTTCAAACAACTTATAATTTACACAAATATTATAAAATATGAAATTTCATAACATGTATATCATAAGGGTTTTTAGATTAAACAATTTGTTATCATTATATTAAGATTGAGGTAAAATGTTATATAAATTCTGAGATTGATTTCATAAAACGATTTTTATCATCTGATCCGTATATAAATTTTGAGAGGTCAAAAATAACACCACAAAAATAAAGTGACATTTGAACATTTTGAAGTATTGCCGTAGTGGGTTCAGATCATAACCTACAAATGTGTCACACACTATATACTAATAAAGTGCATAAGGAAATAGATAAAGTTATCACAGGCAATGAAGAACGTGATGAAAAACGTGATCGGTGTATGAGGAGTGGATAATGTATAACATTGTATAATTATTTATCATCATCACATGAATAACGTTCCGATTATTTATAAACTGAACGATTTAAACATATTATATAGACAATTTTTTCTGCTCATAACAGTCAACAAGGAAGAACTACAAGGTATTTGTACATCAATATTTCTCTCTTCTCCTCCAAACCTTTAACCGTCATAACCTGACCAATTTACATTCCAAACATTTTAAATTATTCCTTTTATTCTGGTTTCTTACACCATGTAAATCTAACCTTCCTCGTTAATTTTAAAAAAGTCATAGTTTATAAAGGTTCAGTGTATCGTTATAATTACGTTATGATAGTGTACATAACACTCATTTTTTAATCTCATTTTATTTTATATTTCCACTTCTTTTTTTTAATACCGGTTTATTTTACTTATTTACTGTTTTGCCGAAACTACGCAGACTTTCTGTATCGCGCTAAAATTCTAACAAATAGGCTTCTGGGACAGGGTTATGTTGCTTCATGTTCTTTTTTGTGTATGTCTGTTTTCAATGTCTGATTTTTGTCCCTGGATTACATTCTTTTGATTATCGCAGATTAAACCTTGGTTGGTTCCCTTGATTATTCTTTGTTAACTTCCTAAGTACAAAAATTTAAATGATTCGTTACACGCAGACAAAATATGATAATTTTTCAACATTTGACCTATTGCAGTTTGAACTCTCTGCAAATGAAACATAAATAATTTATTCCATTCGGTAAATAAATATTCTATGGAGTGATATTATAAATAATTATAAGGTTTTTAAAATTATCTATTGCAGCTTAGCGTTGAGAGAAGAAAGTCATTTTAACTCACATAAAAAATGGCGTCGTTTGGCCGTCAGTTATTATTACTACTGTGGAAAAACTGGACACTACAGAAAAGAAGCATTTGCGTGACTCTTTTTGAAGTTTTACTACCTCTATTTTTTGGAGCAATCCTAGTTCTTATCCGAGTGCTTGTAAAAACTACAGATTTTCCAAACGCCACAATATGGCCGGCTTTAAACATTTCTAATCCTTCAGAAGTATTTTTTGTTCAAGGCCAGGACATTTTGTATTCACCTAATACGTCAATTGTGAAAAATGTCATGATAGACGTAGAGAAATCTATCAACAATAAAACTATTACAACCCAACAGAAAACAGTTAAAGGTACGTGTGTGTGTGTTTTTTTTTAATTCAAGGATGTCAATTTGATGACCCCCTCAATTCAATTTCATGGCATCCTGAATTATCATCAACATTATATTTCCAGATCTTATGATTTAAATATATATCCACGTGTCGATATACGAGCTTCAATGCGGGACATCATAATTCGAATCCATAGTTTTATTAAAGTGTATTAAAGAGTAAGCATTTATTATGGAGAAAATGTCAAATGACAATACATATCTAAGGGTCCTGAAAGATTTAAGCAGATCTCAAGGAATTTGACTTTTGTACTTTATCTGTATAATTTTATTTGATATCCACAAATAAAATGCATTAAATACATGAAATAGGCGTCGGTACATTTATTGTATTGCAAGACAAATTCGTATGCATGTAACTTCTGGTGACCTTTATCCCACATGTGCTGAAAAGGTCGATTCTTTAAAAAAAATCTGATTGAAAGGCGAAAGTGGTTAATCAACGGCAAGTCAGACCGACGGACTCAAGCCGTAAAAGAAAAAAGTTCGAATATAACGCATTGATCCTTTTGTAATTTACGTATTATGATATAATGTGGCACAAATATGGTCAGTGATTGTCAGTGATTGTCATTATTTATTTCTATTAACTAATCAAGATATAAATGAAATGAAATGTAAACAAGACACGTGCTTAATTGTGTATTGTTATTGTAATTTTTTTTTACCAAGGTTAAAGTATTTTAACCCAGGTGATTGTCATAGGAAATAATGGCGGAAAATAATTAGATCAGAGCTATCGATATTCTTTGATTTAAAAAAAAACACATTTTCGCAATATTCTGAAGATATTATCGGCATTTATCGCTCCAATTGCATTACTACAAACTTGTTTCATTGAATCGGCAAAATTCTGTAGAATCAGAACTGAACAAATTTGGCAGCTAATGCAGCTTTAAACAATGTTTCGTATTTGAAAGACTGTTTGGCAAATTATTTTCTTTTCAAGCTGTAAATATTTCAAGTCTGTTTTGGAAAATTTCAGGGAGAGCATTTAGTTTTAGAAGCACATAAATATGGCAAACCACTATACCAGTTCTTAAATTTTCCACCATTTTTTGAATATTTAAATATTTTATTCACACAAGGTGCGAAGTTAAAAAACATCTTCATATTAAGTTGTTTTTTTTCTCATTAAATAGGTTTTCGGAACGAATATGATCTCATGGATTACCACAATTTGTACCCAGATAAAGTGTGGGGTGCTGTTGTGTTTGATTCCAGTGAGTCATATGAAGAACAACTTCCGGCCGATATAAGGTTTGATTTACGAGTTACGCGGATGTCTAAAGGAGACAAATGGTTGACAGATTTTACATATAACTTTATCCAGACAACAAGTCCGAGAAATA
The DNA here is from genome assembly GCA_037379345.1 of Perna viridis. NCBI lineage: Eukaryota > Metazoa > Mollusca > Bivalvia > Mytilida > Mytilidae > Perna > Perna viridis. Next base: position 12,222,019 of record CM074511.1, read on the forward strand.
CCGATGCTAACGGAGGCAATCCAAGTGAGTGTCTAATGAGTACTGGTGGTTTAAAGGATTTTAGTGTTTGGATTCTTCGGTTTTCTCTGGTTTACAAGTTTAATGAAATCTTTTTCCTAAACACACCTTAACTAAAGAAATAATCGCAGTTTATGTAATTCAATTCTAGGTCATTAGCTAAAGAGTCGATCGTTTGATTTCATAGTAATTACTACCTTGTGCATGTCATTTGTGTATATAAAGTTTGGGCATTTTTGTACATTTTGAATTTTTAATGGACAGAAATGTAGTCCGTTGTTGACCACGAGAGATTTGAACATGCCAATGCTATCAAATGTCAAATGTCCCTATCTTGAAAAAATGTGTATCCAAATACACATCATTGTCGTCATGGCTTAAGTATCCCACGGTAATCAAAGCAAGAAAACTTTTCATTGTAGATTACGTTCAAACAGGCTTTATATGGCTACAATACGAAGTAGACAGAGCTTTAATAGCTGCCAAATCTGGTAGTGCAAACCTTTTTAGTGAAATTCAGGTACAATTAAAAAAAATGCCATACCCACCATACCTTCAAGATCCGCTACTCACCGCAATACAACAGAACCTTCCATTGTTCCTGATGTTAGGATTTATTTTGTATGTAATACAGACAGCAAAAAACTTGGTCTATGAAAAAGAAAGGAAGTTAAAGGTAATGTAATTTTAGTTCTGGTGGCTCAATCGATAAATAATAGTTGATTTATCTTCTTAAAGTTTCTTTGTTCATATTTTTTTGTTTCTATCTCTTGGACTTTGATAAGATCGTTGAAATATGCTCTCTCCGAGTTGAAAGAGAATAATTAATTCTTATTATTTGCTCCACATTACATTTGGAAAAATTAAGGTGAATCAAACAAAACAGAAAAAATCAAATTACACACTAACTTTAATTTTATCGAACATAAAATTTTAAAAATTAAAATGATTTCTTGTTAAGTATTAATTAAGCAGATTATCCAAGATGTCTAAAATCTCGGACTCAATTTATACAGGGAAAGAATTTATACGTTCTTCGTTTTCGTTTGCTTTTTTGTTTTTTTTTTTTTTTTTTTGTTTTTTTTTTTGTTTTTTTTTTTTTAGTCTTTTTCGTTTCGTTTCGTTTTGTTTTGTTTTTCTTTTCTGTTTTGTTTTTGTTTTTGTTTTTTTGTTTCATTATAAATCTTTCAGATCATTTTTTTTATTTCAAGTGAGTGGTTTGTTTACAGCACAACGTAACATTAAATACTATCTCTAACGAAAAGAAATATTAAAACAAAAATGTCGCTCTACTTACTTACATAATGAATAACCTATTACAGGAAGCTATGAAGATGATGGGTTTAAGTCCTGCTGTGTACTGGATGTCATGGTTTGCCATATCATTCATTTATCTGGTTATAGCATGTGTTGTATTCACCGTCCTGCTCTCTGTTAAAGTTAGCACACATGGCAGCGTCTTGGCTAACTCAGACCCAACTCTGACTTTTGTCTTTTTCCTTGTATACGCCATGTCTGTTATAGCTTTAGCATTTATGATCAGCACATTCTTTAAAAAGGGTGAGTATTTCGTAGTTGATGTAGAAATGACATTCAGTAGCGATTGACCAATTACAATCATAACTCAAATTAATCAAATATATTTTTTTAACATTATCGAAATTAAATTGATACTTTTGTTTTTGCGTCTTTTTGCGATTACAAATAAGAAAAAAATATTAATGTACTTTTTTCCGACAGCAGAAAATCGGGATGTGCTTTTTCTTTCAAATAACGTTCAATATTGTTCCTGATTAGTGTTTAAAAGAATGTCTAAATACATGAAGGAGCTGTACTGTGTACACAAAGCCATTCAATTGAGAAAGAAGACATAAATCAAGTGCATTTGTTTTCTTTTTAAGCAAACACTGCTGCATTTGCGGGTGGAATGATACATTTTCTGACTTACTTTCCCTACTTCTTTCTCGGTGATGACAACCGATTTGCGACCATGTCTAGAACTGAGAAAATAACATCTTGTATATTAAGTAACAATGCTATGGCATTTGGAGTGAAGGCACTAGCAATGTATGAAGGAACTGGTAAGTAAAATTTAAAAAACACACACACACACACACAACAATAGTTTTCTTTGTAAATAAAATACTTTTAAATACTTATTGATTAAATGTTGTCCTTCGTCACTTTATATCAATACTTTTGCAACGAGGCAAGTTCCAAGTTCTTATCGTGGTAGAAGTTTTTCATACGTAGTGTGTTAAGATCATAATTGGAAAACATTCAGCTCTAATATTTATACAAGCATAAAAAGGGGAATTGAAGAAAAACGAACTTTGTTAGCATACTTGAAGCTGTATTTATTGTTGATAAAATCATTAAGAATTCTTTTTTCAAAATTAGGAGAAGGGGCTCGGTGGAACAACTTTTACAAGGAGCCGACAGTAGACAGTAATTTTACAATGTTTACCTCAATAATCATGATGCTGATTGACACAGCTGTTTACCTCATAATCACGTGGTATCTCGATGCTGTCATGCCCGGGGAATTCGGTGTCCCAGAACCGCTCTATTTCCCCTTCACTGTAAGTAAGAACAAAGAATTATATTTGTTGTTTTATATTTCTTTTGTTTGTTTGTTTTTTTAAATTCGTTTCTTTTGTGTTGTTTTTGTTTGCTAACAACTTCATCAGAAAAAATACTACATGTAATACATATAAACAGATCTTTAATGCATTTTATCTTTAAAACGTTGGAAGAAAGAGATATCACGAAATAAGACTTTTGTTACATTATACGCAATTTTTATTTTTCTCGCCAGAAACGATATTGGTTCGGAACGTCACAGAAAAGTGGACTTCAAAAACAAACATCAGTTGTTCAACAAGATTCAACATACTTTGAAAAAGATCCTGAAGGTTTACGAGTAGGCATTGCCATTGAACATCTTCGAAAGGTATACGATCTCCACAATAGCACTTTGCATAACATAATTCTATGAAATTGGTTAATCGATACAATGAAGGTAGTGATATTGTTTAAATCTACAAAGAGAGAAAAACTATTTTCGCATTTATGAAAATTTTAAAAATTAATGGATTGTCATCACCCTATTTAAAGTATTAAAAATGTGCGAAAAATAAAATGTTCTTGTTCATGCAGGTGTTTGGGTCAGGGAAGACTAGAAAAGTCGCAGTAAGAGATACAACTGTAAATATGTATGAAGGACAAATAACAGCTCTTTTAGGACACAACGGTGCAGGGAAAACAACGACTATGTCAATGCTTACAGGTATTAAGCTAGCTTTCTTTGGTATATGGTATACCAAAGTAACTTTGCGTTTTAATATTTGATGAGTTATATCGAATTTTTAGTAATATTTCATAAAAAAGGACCAAAATGGGTTCAACAGAGGTCTTGAACACTGATTGAATATCACCATTCGGTGTTTTCTTTTCTTCAAAAAGTTTTATTTAAATTTTCTTTCACTGTGTCCGATATTCAGTTTTGAATTGATTAATTTTATTTGTCAGTTAGTTTAATGACTTTCTCATTTCTCATAATAAGATGTCAAGTAAGTCAACGTTTCAAATTATACGTAGGTTTCATTCCACCGACTAGTGGAACGGCAAAAGTAAACGGGTATGACATACGTGAAGACATAACAAGTGTTCGCGGAAGTCTTGGCTTGTGTCCTCAGCATAACATTCTTTTTGATACCATGACTGTCGAAGAACATCTTATCTTCTTTGCCAAGGTAAGATTTCTTATTGACCACTTTTCTAAATGTACTTGAATAGTCGCCTGATTCAATATTACGGATATATATAAAAACATAATCAAATGTACGGTTCTGGCTACTGAACGATATAAACAAAAAATTATGTAGTTAACTAGTATCTATGCATGAAAGAGTTTTTATTTAATAAAGTTTATAAAAAAAATGCGGGCACATTCCTTAAGTATGTTATAATGAAAACGTGGGGAAGTGGTGGGTTGTGCGTTTACTTAACTGGTTTACAATAAACTTTGAATTGTTATGAAATTTCGCGCTCAGTGTTTATAAACTAAGTTATGATAAATATTAAACATTTATCTCGCAGACCGGCTTTAAAAATATATATAATAAAAACACATACATACTCACAAATAATTAAAAAGAGCGGAATAGGAATAAAACAGTTAATTTAACTCTCTGTAACAAGCGAACGGACAATCGTTGATAAAACAATGTTGTGGACACCTTAAGTCAACAAATGAAGAGCAAGTCATACAAAATATAAAATCTAAAAAATAAAGATAGAAAAATTAGCATCAACCTCATTAAAAACCGTGGGTGAACTTAGGAGCTTATTTGAACGTTCAGTAGTTCTTATTCTCGGAAAACATCTGCCTTCTTGATTGTTGAAGTTGAAGCCTGGTAATAGAGGAAGGCTATCTATGACATATTGATAAATGTTCTTGTAATATTGGAAGTGGATATTCCATATCAATTAAGTAGGTCATGATGAACCACCGAGCCTATCTAGAATATTGGTGAAGTATTCGCGATTTCTAGCATAGTATAGTAGTTTGGAACTGTACATAAACTGTATATTCAAATTGTCTTCTTTTAGTTGAAAGGCTGCCCAACTGACCAAGTGAAAAAAGAAGTCGATGAAATGATATACATTCTTGGTTTAGAGGCAAAACGTAATAAATTCTCAAAAACTCTGTCAGGGGGCCAAAAAAGGAAGCTGTCTGTTGGCATTGCACTTATTGCCGGATCTAAGGTACAAGAACCAACACTTATTTAAAACCATTTGAGTTACATAGTCTTAGTCTAATTTTCGTGGTTTGACACATGACGCTGCAATCTTCTGATTTCTATGTTGTTTACTTTAAAAAAAGCCAAATGCGCGAAGTTTGTCAAATTTGAAAGATCAAATGGGCAAATTAAATTATCAAAAAATATTTTCCAGAAAAATGGTTCAAATTTATGAGTGTTTTGACAGGCCTTTGGTGTTAAGAACATAAAATCCTAAGTAGTGTTGAAAAATATTTAAACGGGCAATCAAATGATCTTCGTCCGATACAAGTTATTATATGATATTTTTGCTTAGATGAAAAACTACTTTTGTTACTTTTAAAGCACCTGAAAAAGTTTCTAAACCATTGTAGACAGTTATCCTTGATGAACCAACATCTGGTATGGACCCAGCAGCAAGAAGACAAACGTGGGATATTCTACAGAAATTCAAAGATGGTAGAACAATTGTATTGTCAACACATTTCATGGATGAAGCTGATCTCCTTGGTGACAGAATAGCTATCATGGCAGAAGGTGTTGTCAAATGTTGTGGCACATCTTATTTTCTCAAGAAAACTTATGGTAATAAGGTTTTAAAACTTAAAACACTTTTAAATTAAAAGGTTGTTTATGTAGTTCCTTGCACATGCAAGAAATCATGAATAATAATGTAAAATTGACCTTTGACATTTGTTTACTATGTTGTTTGTTTGCTTGGTTAGTTGTCTTTGTTTTGTTTATAATATTTGAATGTTTGTGGTTGTGTTGTGTTTTTTTCGTATTAAGTGTATGTGCTTGTGTGCGTTTTAAGAAAAAAAACTCTTACTAATTTCATCACTATAAGTAGACTATCGTTATAAAAATGTCTTCAATCAAACCTGTGTTTTGCTTACTTCAATGTAACAATTCCGCTGTCTATCTTTCTATTTTTACATTACAATGTAAGGTGCCCCATTTTCAGCATTTCCTCATTGCATTTTCAGGTGCTGGCTATCATTTGATTATAGTGAAAGAAAAAACTTGCCTGGTTTCTCGCATCACTGAATTGGTGAAATCACATATTGCATCCGCAGCGTTAGAGAGCGAAATTAGTGCGGAATTGTCATATCTTTTGCCATTTGATGAATCAGAAAATTTTGAAAAACTGTTACTCGAAATAGAAGAGAGAAGTGTGGAACTTTGTATCACCAGTTTCGGAACGACTGCTACAACAATGGAAGAAGTTTTCTTAAAGTGAGTAGCCATTCGAGAAAAAATAGATGTGAACGTTTTGTTTTTTTCTATATCGTTATCATTGAATTTTGAACAGTCAATCATCCGGGGAACAAATCAATGTCGTCTAATTTTTAAATGATACCGTATTTTATATTTAGACTTGTGTGTTTTAAAGAGCCATAAAACTGATATCTTCACAAGCTGAATTTCTAGATGTCTTCTTGAAGAGCTGAAAAGTCTTTAATCAATCTGAAAAAAGATTTTCTGTATTTTTTTATTGTTCATTTTCGCATGAAGACTTGTCTCCTTAAATGTTTTTGGACTTGTGTAGTGTTTTCTTCTACCTGACCATGTAGGGTAGATGTTTGAGGTTATTGATTTAAATACTAATGCGTGGGATGAGGTTAGATGATACATAGGATGTTCGTGTACTATTATTTAGGGTCGGAAAGGCTGCTGATCTTCCAGATGATAGTGAAGAAGATCCAAATTCCCAAGGTGTTGAAAACCCCTTGTACTCTGATGTTGATCATAAATCTCCATTACTGAATGGACATTCTGAAAAACAAAATGGCTATGGGACTTCACTATCTAATGGAAATGGTGTACAGATGACAGAGACAGCAGAAGGAAATTTTATTGGTACGTCTATCATCGTTGTATATTCATTGTGTGTGATGGTTCGATTAACATTATCTGAATGTTATTGATAGAATTAACACTTGTTTTTTTTTTTTTTTTGGTTTTTTTTTTTTTTTTTGGTAATCAAAGGGTATTTTTGATATAGTAGTCATATAAACACATTTTATCCAGTATATGTTTTAACAAAGTACAGCTAATATTTCTAAAGCATTATTATTCTTTACAATTGTAGCTTTTAACAAGAATATTAAGAAAAACACAGGCTTTGCTTTAGTAGCCCAGCAGTTTTATGGAATGTTTCTAAAGAAGGTCATCCACACATTCAGAAATCAACTAGTTACTGGTGTACAGTTGGTAGTGCCTGTTATATTCACAATAATGGCTTTATCAACGGAACTATCAATTCCAAAACCAACTGATGAGCCACCACTTACTCTGGACTTGAAGCCATTCGGAACAGGGTTGACGGAACTTTATTCTGCTGGAGATTTAACGACTAACCTTTCATTAGGGGTTACTTCCCGTTATCAAGACATTCTTCAGTTACGTGGAGATGTTCCTGGGGCTGTTAGGGAATTTCCATTTGACAATGCAGTAATTGACACAACAAAATCAGTTGGCTTAGCAACATTCAACAAGAAGTATATAATTGGTTTAGATATAGAACGTGGAACCAAAGATAGCCAACCAGTCAATTTCATAACAGCTTACTTTAACGGACAACCGTTTCATTCTCCTCCAATATCGATTTCGTATGCGATGAATGCCCTACTAAAACACGTAACGAATAACAATACACAATCAATTACAACTAGAAATAATCCACTACCATTACCAATCAAAGACAATAGTCGAAACTTATTTTTCAGTACGTTAGGAACCGGTTTCGTCGTTGCTTTCACTGTAATATTCGGTATGGCATTCTTAATTGCTAGCTTTACTTTATTCTTAATTAAGGAGAGAACAACGGGGGCACGGCATTTGCAAAGAGTAAGCGGAGTCAGTACAGGTGCTTTCTGGTTCTCAAACTTTGCCTGGGACATGATCAATTACTTGGTACCAGTTCTCTGTATAATTGTTGTATTTGCAGCATTTAACACAGCTGCATTCAACGAGGATCATCGACTTGGAATACTGTTCAGTCTATTTATGCTGTTTGGATGGGGGTCACTACCATTTGTATACCTCATACAGTTCGTGTTTAAAACACCACCAGCCGGTATGGTTGCACTAAGTATGCTGAATATTTTGTCAGGTAACTTTACTTCTACTTTAAATAATGAAATACATGTTTAACTTCTACAATACCAGCATACTTGTAGAGAAAGCAGCTATAAACTGAAAGCATTGAAAAGTCAGAGGGAAATAACAAAAGCGAATAATATAAGCTGGGTCACTAAAACCATATAAACTTATTTTATACACGATTCTCTTAACTTCTTCGAACAGTTGTCTTATATATAACTACAACATGTCACTGCATTGATTTTAGATGCAAATGAAAACTCGTTACAAAACACAAGATGCTTTTATTACCAAAAATCGTCACTTCAGTAAGCAACGTTTACTTGTATATTTTGATAATGACTTACTTGATTTAGTCCTTTTTGTCACTTACGGAACGTAGGGCTGAAACAGTCGTCCGCCATCCAACTCTGTTTTGAGAAATTTGTTTAGTTTCTAGTTCGTTCTTTTAATCTTGTTCTTCTCCAGCTGTGTGTAGGTCTACCTTGTCTTCTGTATCCCTATGAATTCCAGTCTAAGGCCGGTTTTGTAATGTTGTTCACAGGTTTTTTTCAAAGTATTCCAATCCATTGCAAAGAGCGTTTTTTTTTTATTTGTTCATTCACTGGGTCTTGCTTTGTTCGAATATAGAAGGTCCTTGTAACTAATGGTTTGAGACCACCATATTCTACATATATAACGAAGACATTTGTTGACAAACACCTGGATTTAGTGTTTGAATCCTTTAGTAAGTCTCCAGGTTTCTGGTCCATATTGTGGAACAGATCTTGAATTTGTATTGAATATTCTGATTTTTGTATTTTCCGATAGTACGTAGGATTTCCATACAGGCTTTAGCATGGCAAATGCCTGTCTTTCTTTGCTTATCCTTGAACTCATGTCTTCTTCTGTCCCATCTGTTTACTTCTCAAATATGTAAACTTGGTCTGCTTCCTCGATGTTTTCACATTCAATCGATATTGCTCCACCATTCTTTGTCATAACTTTCATTATTTTGGTCTTTTAATGTTAACTTACATCTGATCTTTCTGCCCTTTTCATATAGTTTCTTGGTTTTCTTTTCTCTCATGTCTTTTAAGCGGTGGGATAGCAATACTAGGTCGTCAGCAAAATCTAGATCCTCAAGGCTTTTCACTGTTGTCCATTGTATTCCTCTATTCAAATCCAAAGTCTGTCTTGTAACCCAGTCAATGAATATCAAGAACAAGGTAGATGATAAGAAGCATCCTTGCTTAACTCCAGTTGTTTCAGTTAGGTTTGAATCATGTATTACTTTTGCATTAAAATCTTCATACAATGCTTTTATCATGTTGACTATTTTAATAGGCAGACCATAATGTCGTGGCAACTTCCACATGCCATCTGTTTACACAATCAAAGCTTTCTCAAAATATATAAAATTTATATATATTGAGGACTGCCACTCAGGAGACTGCTGCTGATGATTCTTAATGTAGCAATTTGGTCTATGCAGCTTCTGTTTTGCCTTAGGCCAGCTTGTTCTTCCCTGAGAATCCTGTCTAATGCTTGTTTTATCATGTTCAGTATTATACGACTCAGAACTTTGCTTGCTGTTGTAAGAAGCGTGATACCTCCTCATTTTTCAAAGTTACTTGGATCACTTTTCTTTGCTAATTTGACTAGTAGGCCTTTTTTCCGTTCTGATGGTAAACGTTCTTGGTTCCATATCGTGTTCAGCAAATCATACAAGTATTCGATAATTTCATTTCCTCCTGCTTTCAATGCTTCCGATGGTATTTCATCTATTCCAGCAGATTTTCCATATTTAAGGGATGTATTGAATATACTTATAGTTAATCATGTTCACGAAATTGTGTGAATTTAACTACTAATAATTCACGATTATTTTTAAAAACAAATTGCAATATTTACTGAGATCATATTAACCTTATATTCGAATTTCAGGTTTGGCAACACTGATGGCAGTCTTTGTTCTTAAGATCCCAGATCTGGGTACGGAGGATGTTGCTACTGCTCTTGATTGGATATTTGCCATCGTTTTCCCTACTTACTGTATGGGATCTGGTATAATGAATGTTTATACTAATTATGGTTACACTAAAGGTTGTGAGGCTACTGGTTATCCATTAGTGTGCGAGGTAGACAATACAAGTCCTTGTTGTCCAGGTGTGTTGAACATCATTAATCCACATTAAATAATTTTCAATTAAACTATATTTTGTACTTGAAATCAAAATACCCAATATTCTTTTGTTTATTTCTTTTGTGTGTTTATCGATATTTTGCATTAAGATTATTGCGTATATTTTTGTATTTCCCGATTTTTGTCTAGCATACGCTTAATATATTTCAGGATGCACTGGTACCTGCTTCAAGTTTCAAGACAACTACTTAGCTTGGGATTTCCCGGGATCTGGGAAATACTTTGTTTTCATGGCTGTGCAGGGAACAATGTTTTTCCTTCTCTTATTTCTTATAGAAACTGGAAAGATACAAAAATTTATAGCCACGCTTTGTAATAGAAAAGCAGCAGTTGGTAGTTACTCTCATCTTGACGAATTCGAGGAATCAATCGGTGGTCATGGAGAAGAAGACAGTGACGTCAAGTTAGAGCGAGAGAGAATCAACGCAACAGAAGTGAAGAAGCTCACTTCAGCTGATTCAATTGTTATCAAAAACTTAAACAAAAACTATGGCGGCTTTCAAGCTGTTAATGATATTTGTGTAAGTGTCGGCAAACAAGAATGTTTTGGATTGCTAGGTCAAAATGGCGCTGGAAAAACTACAACGTTTAAGATGCTAACTGGTGACGTAATTCCAACGTCTGGAAATGCCTGGATGAATTCCCATGATATACAAAGTGAATTAACAACAGTTAGTATATCATAATATTGCGCATGTTATGTGATTCTTTTTCTTTCAATGAGGGCGTGATTACGTTAAACAAGCATGAAACTATGTACCCTTAAAACAACGTTCTTTCTATGCGTCTGCTATATGGAATCTCCATAGTTTAAATGTTTTTTTAATTTTTTTTCCTGTCAACTGTATCTCCCATCTCATCCGACTGTTTCATGGTAACCCATATAGCATTTGATTTTTAAAGTCAATAAAAATAATGTTTCTTGTTTTTTTCTCTTCATTTTCTTTGCTGATGTAAATTGCATTTCACTGCAGTAATCAATTACGTCAAATCTGAACCATTATAATAACATAATAAAAAAAAATGTATTTCTTATACAAAGACTCTAATATTTAAAATAGGTGCACAAACTTCTTGGTTACTGTCCCCAATTCGATGCCTTGATAGACCAGATGACCGGAAAGGAAATCCTAACAATGTTTGGACGGTTACGAGGTGTCCAGGAAAGTCAACTTGGAAGTGTTGTAGAAAATCTTATTGACATTATGATGCTAAAACAATATGCTAACAGGGAATGTGGGAATTATAGGTATATGTGTGTGTTTGTGTGTCGAGCTTGAGCTCTCATTTATTTCCACTATCTATAACAAACGTCACATACGCTTAAATGAACCCTAAAAAAGGACGAAAAAAATATAGAATTGGTGATCCTGCTTGGTATCGTTTGTATAAATCTAAATCATTTTTGCGGTGCTTTATTCCTCATCCTAGACCCTAGCCCAAACATATTCAATGCTTTATTCTAGTCAATACTAAACTTCATTCTCTAAGATTTGAATGCTAGCTGTTACAATTTCTATACCAATGGTACTAGTATTCTTGTTGGTTTTTTTTTAGGTGATTGACAATGTGTAAAATCTGTTGTTTCCATTATATCTGTCTCAAATATATTGTTTTGTATAACTGCAGTGGTGGTAACAAACGGAAACTGAGTACAGCAATTGCTCTTATTGGCGATCCTCAATTTATTTTTCTGGACGAACCGACGACAGGTATGGACCCCGGTGCACGACGACAATTATGGAATGTCTTGTCACAAGTCCGAGCAAGTGGTAGAACTTTGGTGCTAACATCTCATAGGTGAGACAGTTTAATACTAGTACAAAATGGACTTATACAATTCAACGAAGGTAAAAATGATATAATTCAAGTAAGTAGTTAAGGTACTGATTAACTAACAAAAAAACTGTGAGCAAGCTCACAAATACCCCCGCTTCAAATGGAATTAAATGTACAACACTTGTTGGATAATCTTCTTTTGGCGTCATCAAACAATTATAAGACGGGCAACTTATGGAAAGTATCACAGCCAACCCAGAAAAGAGGGTGTGGAGGGACGAAGAAAAAATACTGTATGATTTTTGTGGTGTACTAATTTTTGCTATTTTTGCGGTTGGCATAAAGCGCAAAAAACACCCGTGAAGTTGATTTTTAACCAAATTTAACGCAATCATTTTTGACGCCCGCGAATATGTTCACTTGACATGACAAAAACCGCGAAAATTAGCAACCGCGGAAATGAATACGTTTACAAGTAAATAAAACAAAAACAAATACTCAAAATTAAAGAATTGCACATAGAATATAAAGGTTAATAAGAACAAACAAAAACTGTGCATTGATTGCGTGTATGTTGCGTTAGGGTAAGTGTTCTCTGATTTTGTATAAACCACCAATAGCGTTTTACGTGTTAGGTACGGCATTAGAAAGGAAGAAAAAACATAACAAGCGTAATAAATCAGTCCTTGTGGTGTCAACAGACACAACATTTAAATCATCAAGCTTATCGTTGCAACTGCATTACTTTCGAAGTGGTGGCTTATCTAGAATTTACATAACCGTTCTGAGGGCAGTTGAACGATAACAGCAACGAGTTGCGATATACTTGAAAAGTAACTATTCGAAATGTAACGGTAACTATTGAGTCATAGAATTTCATTACTAGTTTTCTCTTCCTTCGATTTCTTAGTGGGGCAGAGTAAAACGATTGGGTGTTCTTAACTCAATATGCAATTCAAACACAGATAAGTTTTATTGTTAATTTTAACACACTCGCCTGTGTTATGTAAAAGATACTTACAGAGTTACGTTAAGCGTTTAATATCGGAAACTGTGTAACGGTAATCTAAGTCATGATTCTGTTCTGACCCCGGTTTATGACCTATAAAATAGTAAGCTTTTATCTTTGACGTATTTACAGCATGGAAGAATGTGATGCCCTCTGTACAAAGATTGTCATTATGGTAAACGGTCAATTTGTTTGTTGTGGGAGTTCCCAGCATCTGAAGAGCAAATTTGGAGATGGATATACTCTGATTTGCAATATGAAGAACACTGGAAATGGACAAGATTCGTCCATGCAACTAAAACAATATTTATGCGAAAAATTTCCAAGAACTAAAATATTCGATGTGCATCAGGGATATTGTCATTTTCAAATCACGGACAAAAACGTCTCTCTGGGATTGCTATTTGGTGCCATGGAGAAGGCCAAGAAACAGTTCAATGTTGAAGACTATCATATTCACCAAGCCACTTTAGAACAAATTTTTCTAGCCTTCACACGTAATCAAGTTCCACCGAAAGAAGAATTTAAAACGAGTATTTGTAAACAAATGTGTTGCTGTTGTCTATGTTGTTCATAGATACTCATTTAAAGTAGACTTACATGTTTTTTACATACATGTTTTTTTTTTGTTTTTTGTTTATTTAATTGTTTTTCCTTATCTAATAAAGAATTAAACTATAGATTTTTCTATTTAGCATTAAGGATATTTCAGTTAAGACTAATGTTTAATGTCGCTTAGCATGTAACCAAATATTACAACATAAATTCCATTTACAATGTTAAGACTCCAAACTTGCAAAAATAAAGGAATCTCAATTCAATACAGAGGATTATCGGTGTAGAAGGAATGTTGTGTGACATATTGTTTTTTTTCTGTAAATGTTTGCCAATTCGTACCTTTCAACACACTCGTATGACTATGCTGAATAATATTAAGTAAGTACCATTAAAATAAATGAAGACTTTTTCATACAGGAAACTCATGAAAACTATATTTATTTTAGAAGGAAGCCAGCGAATGATGAAGTACCAAAACCCTGGCCACTAACATGTCCACTATGGACAGTGCCGCATCTGATCCAAACTATATCATCAACTTCAAGCTGAAATACTGCAAATGATGTAGAAACAGCCCAATCATTTTGACTACCTGCGTCGCTGATGATTTGACCAAAACTAACTCCGTTTTTTTACAATTTCAGACTGCATGTATGTGCGATCAGCATTGGAAATTGTCTATATGAAAAAGTAAGTTCCCGGAACTGCAGCTCTGAATTCTCCATCAACATTATTGTATCCATTCCCTTGGTTGAACCGCACTTTGTCGAAGATGATCGTTTGATGATTACCTAAATGGTCGTTGTTCTTCGTAAGATGGGCATAGAAAGCTATTGGTGTTGTTTGGTTGTTTGTGTTGGCATTAATGAGTAGTCTCTTGTTTTCTGAAATTCAATAGCGTATAATCATAGTTCTATAGCATATAATAGCAACTGAATTTAAGAGTAAAACAGACAAGTGAAAAAAATAGGTACAAGCATAATTTAAATAAAAAAATAAAAACGGCCACTTCTTTTTAGTTTCGATGTATTTTACTCGGCAAACGGTGACAAAAGGTTGTAATTGTGCTTATTAGTCCTATTTATGTCTTTATACTAAAATAGGGATTTAAGTTGATCATTTATAAATATTTCAGCTGGCGCCCCTCCTTTTTGAATTTTTTTTTCATTTTCATGTGTAAACTTGACAAAAAAAGGGCAAATAATGACCTAGCACCCCCTTTTTTAGGAACCCCGGTTGGAACCCTTTCTTTTCAATGTGTCTGGATCCGCCGCTGACTTTTGTATAAAGAAAAGGAATATATAAAACATTTATACTCACTTTTTGACCATAAAACTGGTATGTCCTTAGGTTCATTGCTTTGACATTTAACAGCTTCGTCAGATAATCGTATGATTTGACCTTGTTGCTTCCTCAGTTCAAACTGCTGGTTTTTGAGTTTACGTTCTTGTTTCGCAACAATATCCATTAACCGCTCAAATGTTCTATTTAATTCCACGAAGGCACCGCTATCGGTCGGTTCTAAAGCAAACATACTAAACTTGCAAATAACGAAAAGTAACTAAAATTAAAAGGTCAATTGTTCCAGAACAATAGAAAGGTCTTTCCCACCAATTCTCTTCTAACAGCAATCATATTCAGAAGAAAGTACCTTTGCCTTACGAGAAATGGCTGATTGTATAACAGCCTTCAGCGACAGGTCGATCGACACTACTTATTTCTTGCATATATTTTAAAAGGGGAGGTTTTTGACAATTACTAAATTTGCAAAATAGTTCTGATTCTTATAAAAGGATGAATTCAGTAGTAACTGTGTAGTTATAAACTTTTTTTCTGTCCATTTCACCAACAGAATTATTTGAGAACAAAATGAACTTGTGATTTTCATGAAAATGAAAAAAAAATCAAAGGGAGATAATTATAAAGTATTCCAACGCAAAAGGTCTCAATTGTCACTCCCAGGTCAAATGGCCACCCCTCTATGGAATACTAAAAAACACTTAACCTAGTATTATGCATTGTAGAGGTAATATTTGAGTGTGTATTGAACAGATGTGGTCAAAATTAAACTCAGATTGTAAACTCTCAATTTTTTAAGTCTCTACAAAAGTATTGTGTACAAGTGTGAATTATTTGCCTCCGTTGTGTAAGTTGGGACAACAATGTCGGAACAAAGTGACTTTACAGTGTTACTGTAGAATGACTGTTTAAATGTTTTGATAACCAAGAAGTTGGTCTCTGTTCTTGATTTTTTAAGATAACTGAAAGAGTCAATGTAAAGTGATTCAGTACATGAGTACTTTGATTTTTTTTATTTTATCGCGGTTAATCGCTTCTTCTACAGATAGCCAGTTCAGGTGTGTATCACACATTTTCTCTAATTTAAGTCTGTAAGTTCTTTGTTTCTGACCTATTTACGGTTTTACCGTTTTTCTCAAAGGAATGTAACATTCCGGAGAATACTTTTGGAATTTTTGGCTTGCCGATTTATGGAATGATTTTGGATATTTAGGCTTCTTTATACACTAAAACATTTACACTTATTGGTTTTCTGTCAATCGTCGAGCCGTGTTGAAATGTAAATTAGCAATTAAGGTTGGTCAACAGTTGTGATTTTAAATCCCACGCTTTCCCGTTAACAATGTTAAAGTATTGTAGTTAAAGCCAGTCACCTCCAGTTAACTAGCTGAATAAGTGTTATGCACCATTGTTTTACATGAATTTATACTTTGTTAAAAAAAACTGTGTTTCCACATGTAGTTCTCATTCACAGTGTTTAATGACAGAGCCCAGTGCACAATCCACGCGGGGTGTACTGTATGAGCTTTAGTTATTGACAAGTAAATCTAGAAAAGCAAATTATTCAGCGAACATTCAAACACTATCATTTATTGAAAGAAGATCGCACTACTTAAACAGTTAGATAAGTATTGTTGTTGTCTTAGATTGTTAAGTATTAACTCGTCATTTTCACTGAGAAACTTGCACATACAGAAGACTCCAGTTACAGCACCATGATTCATCGTTACTCATTTACAGTACTGGATTTTGTTATTGTATTCATTTTAAAGGTGAAGTGTGAGAATATTAGAAATGCCCAAAATTACTTACAATCTTTTACAGGATTATTACTTCACGAATGATTTTCAAAATAAAATATTTTAATTTGTCACATTAATCAAACAATTCGGAAAACGTGAATACATATTACAACTTTTTGCACACATCAACGAACGGGAAGGTAACAAAAAAGTAATATTGGAGTTCGCAACAAAAAAAAATTCTAATTAAATTATCCTTGCAGTAGAAAGCGATAGCCATCAGTTTGAACTGTAAGAAAATACAAGGTAATTTTTATTCTTTATTTCCGTTATTCATTTTTTCCACTTAACATATGGAGTTACGATGCTTTGACCGCATATGTTATAATGATTACGTTCACTGTTTCAAACAAAATAAATATTTGTCATACAACTAAATATGCATTCATGGATTCATTTGAAGCTTTGAATAAATGTAGTGAATGTTTCTGATTAAAAGCAGCTAAGAGATTACCCTTGAGAACGAGACGATCATACTCCATTATCACATTTTCATTACATAAATCATGATTGTTGGATTACTTTAGAAAAATCTTAATCCATACTCTTTTTTTAGATTAGTTCTATTAAACAAATGCATTAACTACGGTAAGAACTGTTGTTTTCAACGTGTGCACCAATTTTCAAAGAGAGAGGTAATTTTCAATAACCAAAATCGGCAAAGACACCATTAATGGAATTCGTTGTATACGAATATAGTCCTAAATGTCGGTGGAGAGTTTTCCTATTAAGATACATATTTAGACAGTAAATACCGCGTTGCCAGTAGTTATAACTCATACTATAAAGACTTAAACAAACAAAAAACTACAGCAAAAAAAAGTGCCTAATAGAGATTCAAAAATGACCATACAAATGAGGTAAAATATCTTTTCAAAGTTTGACAAAGAACCAAGAAATACAAAAAATACTGCAAATCATTTACGATCAACAGTGAAGGTTCCAAGTCTATACGACTTACGGTTTAAAAGTTTAGTGACCAACCGAACAATTTCATTTTAGGTCGCGAAATCGCGTAACCAGGGAAACCTCAAATATTTTCGAAACTTTGTCAAATAGTACTGCCCCGGGTTTCTAAAAATATGGAGCTTTCGGTTTGTGTGTATCTAAAACGGTTTAAGAAATTTTAGCAAAATTAGTTTTTCCGCTACGGGGCAGATAACTCTGGACCGACAAATGATCACGTCTCACAGGGTGAATTCCAAAGTCCCTGTCAGATTGCAAAAGATTGTCAAAATCTTGTCGTGATACGTTCAGCCAAAACTTTGGCAAAATGCCTGGCGGAAGAAAAAAGAATAATAATAATAATACTAATCAGAAGAAATACAAGAAGGTCTTCCCATTGAAATGGGAAAGACCTTAATTATAACCAAGTACATGGTCATAAGTTAACGCATTTACCAATCCTAAACAGGGCTGATAAGATCGTTCACAAATGTAATAAATCTCCCATTTGAACCTCTTGTCAAAGTCTTATCAAAGTAGATGCAAGGAGATTATGATTAGGACGAGGGACAGTTATCCAGCACAAAGACTAGAGAACTATGAAAACAGACGATACACCATAGTATAACACAAATAATTAAACACAGGGAAACCAATCAGTAAATGGGCAACGCAGACTCATTTATATGCGTACAGATGAGACTTTTTTCTGACACAAGTGTGGACACAGACTGGTATTGCCCGAAGAGCAAATTTGAACATACATTCGTTTTGTCTCGAATGTGTTTGCATTGTCTAGAAAACTCCATTTATTGATATCAATAATTGAATTTTGCGTATGTTGATAAATATTCATTAACATATGTTAGCACATATCTATTCATATCAATAAATGGGGAACAAATTCCACAATGGCTTCCCATAACCATAAGACAAGTCATATACATATAACAATGCTTCTTTCTTGAAGGTGTACTTGCATGGGTGTGTTGAACTTGATATGTCATGTTAAGGATTGACCATTTCAGTTTACGTACGTTAGCTTGGTAAAATTCTGGACTCTCAGTTTTTTTTTAATTAACAGAAACTAACAGTGTGGTATCTGTCAGTTACGTGGATGGCCCTAATTTGAAAACTGTAGGTCTCATAAACTCAAAATTATATAGGAGTATCTCTTTATTTGTTAGTAAAATCATATCAAAATGTCATAATTGATCAACCACAACTAAAGTCATCGCACGAAAACCAAGTGAATGTGGACAAAGACGACACGGACGCCGTTATTAGCACCATACCAATATACGACCGCAATTTTTTACATATATAAGGTCTTTGTTTTTACATTAGTCCAAGTTAAACAGTTCTCTATCAAAAGAGAGAATAAAAGTGCCTGCAAAACTGTAAAGTTTTCCCACTTACAGTTATGTACCCAACAGAAAACATTCAAAATTCTTGAGAATCAAAATTACAATAGCGGTATATGCAGGATTTTAAGGCTAAATCCATCGATACTGGCTCACAGTTAACACTTCAAAAAACAATATTTCCACTAAATCTTGTATCAAACGATTTTATCAACTTCTAAATAGCCTGAAAAATGTTTCCTATACTACAATACTTGTTTTGCAGCTGTATAAAATATATCCAGAGGCACTGCCACTATTATATGATTTCAGAACCAACATAACGCGTATGTACATTCAGTACTTCACAACAATATCATTAACTCATAGAATCTCTATTTCATTAAATCCTGTAAATCTTCTTCACAATTTAACAAAACTTAGCTATTTTTACGTGTGTAGCATTAATGTCTTGATAGTTGATAAAATCCCCTCCATGGCCCCTCCCTGGTTAAAGCGAGTTTTATGATACTACGTTATTGTCATTGTTCATGAATGCCGAACGGTTCTCAAAAATGAAATGCATGCAATTCAACATTTTCAAGCTGAATAACACATAAAGAGAGAAGCGAGGAGAACGTGCAATATGGACTGATCCCTCAGTGTACGACGATTTAAGCTCGAGCTGGAAAAAGGGCCATATGGACTCTGTCAGTTCTGTTTATAAATCTCGGTAAGTTAACTGCTTCACTCTTCATATTAAGAGTTTTATTTTGTTTCTGTTTTGAACTTCCAGGGAAAAAATATTTTTACTTGTAACCGCTTTGTATGAAACTATATTCATAGGTTCAATCACCTTTAACATTTGCTATAATATTAGTGTGTCGGTAAACTATGAAACGTTAGTTTTGTCTCCGTCAAGGGCAGTGCACAGGAGTTTTTCTATATTAAATGGGTATGTAAACTACGCAAACGAATCATCTACATATATGACAACCTGGCGTTACTCTTAAAAGAAACAATTGGAATTTCTATTATAGTACATACATGTATGTGGCATTTACGGCTTTATTGTACTGCTAAATTGTGACTCTTGGGCCCGCACCAGTCCCTCCTCCAGAAGGCACTATGTAGTAGGTCAATTATTGTCGAAATAAAGCTGTCGAATAGAAAATTCTAGTTCCCTCCTAGGCTAGAGGCATGATGAAGAAATTGGTATAATAATTCATGGAAGTACACAAAATGTTTTGTTAAATGTCAAAGTAAAAAGTGAAAGCAAGAAAACATTGATTAGATCAAGGAGTTATGTATTGACAGACCTAGAAAAAGGAACACAGCGACTGCAAAATCAGAAATCATATAACCCTGACACTTAAGGGAAATATATATAACCGATACCCCGTTACAAGGGTTTCCGATACATGGTAAGTTCCTTAAGTTAACCAGTTTATATTTAGGAGAGAGAACTTTACGAAAGGGGACAGAAATATTTGGAATACCTTGAATTACAATTAGTTAAAATCAGATGCATCATGTCAGGCAAAGTGTTAAATCGTCTACTTTAAGCATCACGCCCACAAATTCTCAGAGGGGTCAGTCATGCGTACCCTTCGGAAGCCATGTTGTACTTAGGTTAGAACGTGAGTATGTATCTGGAAATTATCACTTGAAACCTAAATTTCTGTTGTATTTCATTTGCAAGTGCTTAGAGTCAGTGAGTTACTTCTTTTATCAAACAGTTAAAAGGTTTTGATTAGTTTGTTGAGTTCTTACAAGGCTAGGTAGTCTGCTGGTGTTCTTGTATGGACGAACTAGATAGTCTGCTGTTGTTCTTGTATGGTCGAACTAGATAATCTACCGTTGTTCTTGTATGGACGAACTAGATAGTCTACTGTTGTTCTTGTATGGTCGAACTAGATAATCTACCGTTGTTCTTGTATGGACGAAGTAGATAATCTACTGTTGTTCTTGTATGGTCGAACTAGATAGTCTGCTGTTGTTCTTGTATGGACGAACTAGATAATCTACCGTTGTTCTTGTATGGTCAAACTAGATAATCTACCGTTGTTCTTGTATGGTCGAACTAGATAATCTACCGTTGTGTCTAATCTACCGTTGTTCTTGTATGGTCAAACTAGATAATCTACCGTTGTTCTTGTATGGTCGAACTAGATAGTCTGCTGTTGTTCTTGTATGGACGAACTAGATAATCTACCGTTGTTCTTGTATGGACGAACTAGATAATCTACCGTTGTTCTTGTATGGTCAAACTAGATAATCTACCGTTGTTCTTGTATGGTCGAACTAGATAATCTACCGTTGTGTCTAATCTACCGTTGTTCTTGTATGATCAAACTAGATAATCTACCGTTGTTCTTGTATGGTCGAACTAGATAGTCTGCTGTTGTTCTTGTATGGTCGAACTATATAATCTACCATTGTTCTTGTATGGTCGAACTAGATAATCTACCATTGTTCTTGTATGGTCGAACTAGATAGCCTACTGTTGTTCTTGTATGGACGAACTAGATAATCTACCGTCGTTCTTGTATGGTCGAACTAGATAATCTACCGTTGTTCTTGTATGGTCGAACTAGATAATCTACTATTGTTCTTCTATGGTCGAACTAGATAGCCTACCGTTGTTCTTGTATGGACGAACTAGATAATCTACCGTTGTTCTTGTATGGACGAACTAGATAATCTACCGTTGTTCTTGTATGGACGAACTAGATAGCCTACTGTTGTTCTTGTGTGGACGAACTAGATAATCTACCGTTGTTCTTGTATGGACGAACTAGATAGCCTACTGTTGTTCTTGTATGGACGAACTAGATAATCTACTATTGTTCTTCTCTGGTCAAACTAGATAATCTACTATTGTTCTTGTATGGTCGAACTAGATAGCCTACTGTTGTTCTTGTATGGACGAACTAGATAATCTACCGTTGTTCTTGTATGGTCGAACTAGATAATCTACTGTTGTTCTTTTATGGTCGAACTAGATAGTCTGCTGTTGTTCTTGTATGGACGAACTAGATGATCGACTGCTTTTCTTGTATGGTCGAACTAGATAGCCTATTGTTGTTCTTGTATGGACGAACTAGATAATCTACCGTTGTTCTTCTATGGTCGAACTAGATAATCTACTGTTGTTCTTGTATGGTCGGATCCTCTTTATGTAGATGCAAATTTTGACACAAGAAGCAAGAAGTTGAGAAACATTATTACTGTATGATACGTGAAGCATATTGTTAATGGTTTCGCATAGATCTTTAATTGTACACAGATTTTACAAGACTGTTTATGGAGGTCACCTAATATGTACATGTATATAAAAAGAGGTGCGTATAGAATTTATTAAAATCGATATTACTTTAGGGTTTAGCATCTGCAGATTTATACAGACTTATGGTATTCTTATTGAAGTCATCATTTAAATTACCGTCTTTTTTTTTTTTTAATTTTTTTTTATTTATTTATTTATTTAGGAGCACGACAGTAACTTTGAGCGCGATACTATCCAGAAGAAATGGTAATACTGCTACTGCACAAAACATATAGTAGAGAAAACTCGAAAAAAAAACGAGTAAACTCAGTTGTTAATGAATATCAAACATTAAAGCAGTATGAACTATGGAAACAAGCTACGCAGTATGCTTCGAACAATCAGCCTAGATTTCAATTCAGCACACACAAAAAAAATATATATTATGTAGCAGTAAAAAAAATCTCGAAAGGTGAGGAAATTCATTTGCTATGAATATTAAAACGATCGTACATATCAGTACGTCAGGAGCCTACATACATGTAATATAAACAGCAACAAAAATTTTCTTCGCAAGTGGTGTATCTCGCTCTCTTTTCCCGTGCTTTTGGGGATGGACACGTTTGGACGTGACCATTTTGGCGGAATCTGGCTAGATGAGCGGGGTCGGGATCCTATAATTCTGCGTTGGATTATATTATTTTATACATTCCTGTGGTACCACCGGAAGGTGGGTTTAAATAAGGCTTTATCTGTTACCAGAGCGGCCGGTTCACAACTGGTACCAGTCGGAATTTCTCGTCCTCTGTAACCAGGGTGACTTATTTACATGTGGCCTAACGTATGTAAGGATCGGGCTCCCTGTTCACTCAGTAATGCACGGAGGAACTTCCGTTATCGCTGTTACCAGCGAAACGCCTACCTTAGCCAATTGACTTCTCGGCGGTTTGTACCGTCTTGCCAGATCTCGTCTCTCCGCTTTCTGCAGCCGTTTTGCCAACACAACATTTCACATTTTATTGAATCTTTCATTAAATGTTCAAGTATGAATGTGACTAAAATTATATTTTTATGTAAATGTATAAACTTTACTTTATTGTAATGAAGTCATAACAAAAATGTTTTAAGTCTGCCGATTGTCTTTCAGGAAAAAAGTAGAAAATAAAGCCATAGATGTTTTGTTTCTATCCTACATGGAACAACAAAGAGAAATATTGCTTGTTTATATTTGGATTCGATTGTTAACACACATGCTGTGAGTGTGCTCTTGGTGGTGGATAATCCCTCTTGGGATTCGGCACTTGAATTAAATATTTTTTTCATTTTTGACCACCACCGTCAAAACAAAAAATATCTCAAGCGCCGAATCCCAAAAGGGATTAGGCCGTGGACTAAGTCTATTAGTTTTTGCATATTTGGTTCATTGTATTCTAAGTTTGGTGTCACCATGACTTATTCCATATTCAAAATTTTAAATGAAAATAAATCCCTACCTGCCGACCCGACAAAATTTTAGAATGGTGAAACATAACATTATTTTTTCGGCCTTGGATATTTCTCATCAATTGACTGGTATGCACCATTAAGTTCTTCTTCTTCCTATGAAGTTCATTCCTCAGATGTCTGAGTATTTTCGAACTTGGCCATGTACACTATTTACATACGGTGACAAAGGACTGTACATTTAAAAGAATCTGTATATACAATTAAAATCCAAGTCTACTCTGCTGTCAGGATTCCCACTTTGAATGCCTCTAGTGTAGGTGCAACAACTAGTTTGTCTGGCAAGGCATTCCATATCCTAATGGCTGAGGGGAAGAAGGCATAATGATGCGTCTTTATTCTTGAGTGGGGTATGATGAACCTCATTGAGTGGCCTATGGTTGTGGTGGTATTGACTGGTGTGTGGTATCGTTGCGATGGAATTGCAATCAGATGGTAGACAATCCTGAACATCATCATGGCTTTGATGTTTTGTCGTCTATGTTGGACGGGCATTTGAGGTCTGATATCATCTTACTGACACTACTGTAGGTTGAGTGGTCCCCATTCACAAAACGTGTTGCTCTTTTCTGCATTTGTTCCAGTTTATTGATGTTCTGTTTTGTGTGAGGGTCCCATACTGTGGCAGCATATTCTACATTTGGTCTCACTAATATAATATAACACTGGGCTTTGACTTGCTTGATACAACTGCTGATGTTTCGTCGCAAAGAAAGCACAGGTGGAATTGGCTTTCTTTGTTGTATTGTCTATGTGTTTATTCCAAGCCAGGTTGGTGCTGAATGTAAGTCCGATATTTGGCATGTGGTACATGAGTAAGAATCTTGCCATGGATGTTGTAGTCGAAATGTACATATGACTTTTCTATTCCGATTTATTGTCCATGGGAACTTCTTGCATACAAATTATACTGTTGATGAAAGGTAGCTCATTGAAATCCGTGTACAGCATTCCAAACTTTGCAATACATATATGCTTTGTATTTTTTCGTATTCAGACACAACTTAATCGGTGCCACTGCTGGTGAACCATAGGTCCCCGAGAGTATTCGGAACCCTTTAAACATCACACATCAAACATGAGATACAATAATGTAGCTGCTTTAACATACTTCGGTAGAACTCATCAGTGTTTGATTTGACATCTGATTTCAAAATGTTTGGTTTTGACTTTTTTGTTCTCATTTTTTGAAAGGTTTTTTTAAGTGTTTAGTTCTAATAATGTTATGAAGAGATAATTCCTTGATATATATGTCGACATACCGACGTTTTCAATATTTATATGATTGATATTTTTGTATTGAAAACAGTTCTAAGACAGTTCTAGGAGCCAGCTCTTCTCGAGCTGGCTCTAAAATTGTCCTCGTAGAACTGGTATTGCTATGATGGCCAGGAGAGCAGACGCTAATAGAAATGCTCAAGTAGAACATTCTCGATCAGATATATGTTCTTATAGAGCTGGCTAAACTAGAAATGATCTCGTAGAACTGACTCTGCTGACACTGTCAGAGGAGCTGACTCTACGAGTAATATTGTAGTAAAGCCAGCTGTTTCGACAGTTTTAATAGGACTGTACTGGTTTCGAGCTGGCTTTGGTAAGACTCTAAAAAGAGCCCGCACAAGACTGTCATGTGAAAGTTTTAGAACAGTTATACAGTTATTAGCCGGTTATTCTGACAGCTCTCTAAGTGGTTCGTACAGATTGCTTGTGCACGGTCCAAATGCCTACATAGTCTGAAAAGATAATATCTTATTCTTTAGCTCAGATAAATAAAAAATATTCAGTTTGGTCAACTATTATTTTTACTTTATTGTTTTTTATTCTCTATAATCATTTGATTATGTCTGCATTGTGGACCACCGTCCGGGCCCGTTACTTAATCCATAGATTGTTTGTTTGTTTGTTTGTTTGTTGGGGTTTAACGTCCGAGCAGCAATATTTCAGTATATTCAGACGATGAACATGAATTTGATGATAAAATGAACATGAAATGATGATGAATTGAAAAAGGGATGGGACACAAGGACAATGTGATCGACAAATTTTGATTGCCACTGGAAATGGGGAGAGGTGGGTAGGTTCGGGCAATTTAGCCTCCTGTGGCGGAGCCTTATGGTTCCTACTCCGGGAGAATACCACAGTAGGGTTCTTTAACGTGCAAGGAACGTGGCATCTTTCCCAACACGATGCACCACTATGGTTTGCGGTCAGGTTTTCCGTATTATAGCCTGACAACCCCAGCATGTAACACGCCAGGGGTACCCCATTCCACCACCTGGGGCACACATCCCAGTTGCTCTGTGGGCAGAGCGCCCTAACCCCCAGCTAGGTTTCTGAGCACTATTTAGTCGCCTTTTACAACAAGCTTAGCGCTGCTGCAGGCCTATTCTTTTGACACCCGAACCTGCACGGGTCCTTAATCCATAGAAATGTGGATTTAAATGATTCGGCGACGGTAAAAAACAAGATATAAGAAAAAAATCAAATTGTCGCTGATAAATCAATTGTTTTCTAAATAGTATATGATATATAATGCATGTAGAATATCAAGGTAAATCACAGTGATATGAAACCTTGGGTTGTCGTGGAATGAAGACAAAGCAATGAGAACAAAAAATACAAACAAAATTAAAGAATTGCACACATAAACTTGATTGCATGTATCGTTGGGGTAAACATCCTCTGATTTTCTATAATCGAGTTGTACGTGTTAAGTGGGGCATTAGAAAGACTAAAATGTAGAATAAATCAGTCCTTGTGGTGGAGATGGACACAACATTTTAATCAACAGGTTTATCGTGGCGACTAGTACTTCTGAAGTGGGGACTTATCTTGAAGTTACATGTCCGTTTTAAGGGAAGTGGAATGATACCAGGCTCAACTATCGGATAACATTTGAATTGCAAGACAGTCGATAAATAATGATCAAAATGTAACGGTAACGTAGTATTATTTATTTTTATTACTGGTTGTCTTTCTCTTTTTAACAAATGCATACATTAATATATTGTGCGCTTTTGTTCGTTAAAAATACTTATATAGTTACTTTAAGCGTTTAATGTCAGAAACTTTAATATTAATCTAAGCCACGAGTCTGTTCTGACCCTTAAAAGGTTAAATTTTATCACTGACGTTTTCCTAGCATTAAAGATTTGATATCTTCTGTACAAAGAATAATCAAAGGAACCAAGATTTGAGCGGAAGTCTTCATACTTCGTAATCCCGATGCATTTCCTCCGGTTACAGGTGTCATGGATTGTGTATAATAGTAAAAATTTCTCTTTCGGATAAAGATAAGAATTTCTGTTGCTTATTTTTAAACATTTCTAAATTAGAATGTAAGAAATCATGCTCACTTTTGACCATGAAACGGTCAGTGCTTTCCAGTTCCTTGTATTGGCATTTCACAGCTTCTTCAGACAAACGTATGATTTGACTCCTTTGCTTCCTCAGTTCAAACTCCTGGTTATTTACTTATCGTTTTTGGTCAATTATATCATTTGTTTGTTTTTCAACGATATACATTAACCGCTCAAGTTTTCTATTCAATTCCGCTAAGGCACTTCTATCGGTCGCACCAATAGCTATGGAAGTGTATAAGAGTCATAATTACGATTATTTTTGGTATATGTTGACTTATCGCATGTTGATGAGAAAGTTTTAACTGTATTATCTTACATTAAATAAATTGACACATTCAATTGAAATTTACAAAAGGCACATATGTAACTTATTTTATTTAATTCATCCTTCTACTGAGGAAGATTCTGGAACAAATTAAATCGCAATAAAGAAACTGATGACGCGTTAGATAAGGAATTTAATATTTATAATGTTAATATAACATAGTTAAGGCTACAAACCACTAATTTAGATTCCCATTACTCTCTATCTTCATTTGCTCATTTTCAGGGGATCCTCAGTAGTTTACCTTAAGTTTAACCTAACCAAAACCATATACTACCTAAAACATACACATGTGCTGCTCTGTCACTCAAAATTTCACAAGAGGTTTACTACCTTGCAGTGCAGCACTGACACTCAGAACTCATCTACCCTAAAAATAGCCTGGGGATAGCCTAAAAATTCTTTATTTATACCATCTTAATTTATAGTTCCACCATTAGTTTATTTAAGTTTAAGGAAGCATACTTTGGGCTCAAAATTATCATAACAAAATTCCCTTTATGAAAGAGTAATCAAGGGAACCAAGGTTTTAGCGGTAATCAAAAGAATGCATTCCAGGGACAAAGACCCGACATGGAAAACAGACATACACAACAAAGAACATAAGTAAATAAAATTATGCATACAAATGAAAATTTAAAAAGTGACCCAAATGCGATTCCATAAGAGCAAGTACGTTGGATATTCGATGTTCAGTATTCGACATTCAAACTTTTCAATATCAAACTGAATGTCAAACGGTAAAATTTTATAGATCAAACAGGATTTTTTTTTCTGTTCGATATTCGTGTGACATTCGTTTTCGGTTTATATATTGAATATAGAATAGATTTGAATATCAAAATGAATATCAAACAGGAGTTTTGTCTGTTCGATATTCGTTTGACATTCGTTTCCGGTTTTTATATTGAATATAGAATGGATTTGAATATCAAACTGAATATCAAACAGGATTTTTTGCTGTTCGATATTCGTTTGACATTGGTTTCCGGTTTTATATATTGAATATAAAATCTTAATAAAACTTCACTGTTAATACAACAATATCTTTTTTGACGTTGCATTTGAAATGTTTTTTGTGAGACTTCAGAAAATTTGTTTGCTAAGACTTATTTGCACAAAACAATTAAATTTCTTAACACAAACTTCATTTTCTTACTCTGTGCACCTTAACCTACACAAGAAATTGTGTTTTCTATGATGAAAGTCCTATTTTTCAGATGTAGGGTTCCTGAAAACTAGCCTTCAGGAGAAGGGGATTTTTTAAGTGGTGTATGTCTTGTGATTTTTAGAAAGCTCTATTTGTATGGAATAAAAAAATATCAGATTTATTAGGATTGAACATAGGATATTGATTCTAGAGCAAATCTAATACTTGGTCTGCTCCACCAGATTGGGGATAATTTTGCCTTGCTAATACTTGGTCTCCTCCCCCAGATTGGGGATAATTCTGCCTAGTGTTTTGCTACATACATTCATATAATGAAAAAGGCTGTAAACATGGCAAAAATGAGAAAACGCATTAAGACACAGATTGTTTTCACACTCTGGGCACTGAAAACAGTATTTATTTGATGTTTTTTATCTCATCATTGGTTTTCATACCCAAATAATAACATATGAGGATGAACGTATAGAAAATCATAGAGTTTTACCAAAACTTAGGACTAAGTATTAAAAGGCTTGTTTTGACTTTCTTTTCTGCATTGCAATACTTAATTGCACAGAAAAAGTTTGTTTGGTTATCGATTTTACTTATTATAAGCTAAAGAAGTAACATTTTTACTTAAAAGAGGTTAGAATAGCACATATCGCAAGAAGATACAAGAATATCTTCTATGACGTCACATTTCAAAAGATGAAACTTCAGAAAATTTGGTTTCTAAGAATTAATTTGCACTAAACAATTAAATTTCTTAACACAAACTACTTTTTCTTACTCTGTGCACCTTAACCTACAAAAAATTGTAATTGTGGTTTCTATGATGAAAATCCTATTTTGTAGGGTTCCTGAAAACTTGTCATAAGGTACTGCAATACAATTAGGTCATTTTTTTCTGAATTTTGGTTTAATTTTGTTGAAATGCAGCTGTTTTGAGGCAGTCCGCAAAGAAATTTCTAGTATTTTGTCATAAAAAAAGTGCATATTTTTAAAATCCTCGGTGTGTGGAGGTTCAAGTTATTTATAAGTAATTTAGTGATTATTGTTATAAAACCTAGTAGTCATGGTATTATATTGAAAAAAAATACTACTGAGTTTTAGTATAAATCAAGGTGCCTTTCCAAAACTAACAGCCAAATACTATGTTTTATAAAATATCAGGCACTTAGACATTACCACAGCATGAAAGCACGTACAGAATAGGTAGAAAAAGGTAAAAATAATAAGACCCTTTTCGATTCATTCTAGTTCCAAAATTTCATGCGAAATAAAGTATTTTGAAAATCAGCCATCTGATGGTATGAGTTAACAATTAATTCCCCTTGACTTTTTGTTATATACGAATATAGTTCCTTTAATTTTAGTGTGTATCTTCCTGATTTTTTTTCTTTTCTGTCCTAAACTTTATTGCTTAGTATTTGCTGCAGAAATGTAGAAATTTTCATTCTGTAATTTTAAGTGAAAGTTGTGATTTGGTCCTATGGACGAAGGTCAAAATTAAGGACATTTGGCAGTGGTCACATTTATATCCACAAGGTCTCCAGAGCATAGGTGCTAAAAAAAAAAAATGATGGTGAATTTTTCTGGCACTCTTATAGATATCTGCTTTTATACATGTTTCCATATTGGTGAAGTTTTATTGTGTTTGAAGGGGTTGAAATTTTTGTATATGTCAAAATGGGTCTGCTGGAATGCACTACAAAATTAATTGTGTTTTTTTACCTATAAGGGAGGTCACATTTTTGTAAAACATGCTATTTTTATATGTTTTGGGGGTTTATTTCTCAGAGTTCATAAAATGAACATGAAATGTGTAAAAAAAACTTATTTCTTTTCTCATTTGTTTTTCATTTTAGTGCAAAAATGGGTTTCTATGGGATTTTCAATGTAAAGCTCATAAAATTTTGCTTATGGCATCACGGTAAAATTGGGCAAATGAGCTAATTACTATCTCATTTTGAGATTTTTGCACACACAGTGTCATAATAACGGCAAATAAACACCATTCATCTGTTTTTAACCTATGGCAAAGGTCATTTGGCAAAATTACGGTGTATGTCAATTGTCTCAACCTCTTGGAATACTCCCTTTCACTGCATTGGTATGCAATTCTGAACAATGAGAGAGAAAGGTCTTTAAAATGTAAAAAAAATGATTTCCCATTCTTTTACATATATTTTAAATAAATGTGCCACTTTATGATGTTATAGAGAATATAAGCATCAAAACATGCATTTTAAAATCTTCTTTTTCACTATTTTGTGGCTGTAGTGATGAAATATTAGTGTAAATGGCATTATTTACCAAAACCCACAGTTTTACAACCTGGCTTAATTTTAATTACTTCATCTGATAGTTTACCCTCTGGTTGTTTTTAAAGTACATTTAATTTGGGTTGAATCATTCTTCTTTAGCTTCTAAAAATCAGTTTATATATAAGTACCCCTGCACCAGGTGAAAATGTTCTAATACTGCAGTGATATGTATTAAAACACATATTTCTGTCTTAAATCAGATGGAAAACTGACTAGCTGGTGTTTTCTACTTCAGAAACATGCAATGCAATGGAAATAAAGAAAAAAAATGAGAAAATCTATCAAATATTAGAATTGTGGCTAATTAGAGGACACTTCTTCACCCAATCTGCAAAATGTTGAAGTCGCGACATACATGATTGATATAAAACTTGACATAAATAATTTATTTTTCAACAAATTTCTGTAAAACTTTGCAATTAGACTAAAAATTGAATAAGCTTTCCACAGATGAAGCATTTATTTGAGTTTCAAAAAAGCCAATCTTATGGGTACAAGATCACAATTAATTCCTCATTGACTTTTCGTTGTATCTGAATATAGTTTCTTTTTTTAGTGTGTTTCTTCCTGATTTTTTATCTTTTCTGACCTTTACTTTTTTATTGCTTAGTATTTGCTGCAGAAATGTAGGACAAAGATCAAATTTTCAAGGGATTTTTTTCATGCTGTAATTTTATGTGAAAGTTGTGATTTGGTTCAATGGAAGAAGGTCAAAATTTCAAACATTTGGCAGTGGTCACATTTATATCCACAAGGTCTCCAGAGCATAGGTGCTAAAAAAAAAAAAAAATGATGGTGAATTTTTCTGGCACTCTTATAGAAATCTGCTTTTTACATGTTTCCATAACGGTGAAGTTTTATTCAGATTTTATATTCAATATATAAAACTGGAAACGAATGTCAAATGAATATCGAACAGCAAACAAATCCTGTTTGATATTCATTTTGATATTCATATCCGTTCTATATTCAATACATAAACCGGAAACGAATGTCAAACGAATATCGAACAGACCAAACTGCTGTTTGATATTCATTTTGATATTCAAATCCATTCTATATTCAATATATAAACCGGAAACGAATGTCAAACGAATATCGAACAGAAAAATATCATGTTTGATATTCATTTCGATATTCAAATCCGTTCTATATTCAATATAAAAACCGGAAACGAATGTCAAACGAATATCGAACAGAAAAAAATCCTGTTTGATATTCATTTTGATATTCAAATCCATTCTATAGTCAATACATAAACCGGAAACGAATGTCAAACGAATATCGAACAGACCAAACTGCTGTTTGATATTCATTTTGATATTCAAATCCATTCTATATTCAATATATAAACCGGAAACGAATGTCAAACGAACATTGAACAGCAAACAAATCCTGTTTGATATTCATTTTGATATTCAAACCCATTTATATTCAATATATAAACCGGAAACGAATGTCAAACGAATATCGAACAGAAAAAAAATCCTGTTTGATATTCATTTTGCTATTCAAATCCGTTCTATAGTCAATATATAAACCGGAAACGAATGTAAAATGAACATCGAACAGAAAAAAAATCCTGTTTGATATTCATTTTGATATTCAAATCCATTCTGTATTCAATATATAAAACTGGAAACATGGATTTGGTTCTCCGGTAGGGCGAGTGTCCTCGTTTTTTTTTCTTCTAGAAACACCAGCCGAGCTTCTCATTAAATGTACGAAAAAGAAAGTAAACGATGATTTTTCAAATTATTACAGTTTACAAAAAAGCCCTTGCTTTATTATAATCGAAACTTATTCAAGTTTGTTCTAAAATTGTTACATAAATAATAAACTACATAGTATTGTCAATACGTCAGCATCTGTGCCCGACCAATAATTTTTATTTTCGGAAATTAATTCCATACAAAATGTTTCGAATTTCAAAAGTCATGTTTTAAACACAGAAAAGAAATTATTACAGAAGTATCAAGTTTTAAAACTGATACTTCATTTCAAATAAAAATGTTTCATCAAATGAAGTCGATGCTGTAATTAAGGTTTGTAGAAATAGTCATTTTTTCGTGATTTTTAAGATTTTGGTCTTTTGATTTTATTTAATTAATGTACTTTCTATGGTGGGAGGCAAATGTCAGTTTAAAAAAAAAGCACAACAGGTTTTATGTACAATGTCATTTTTGTGAAGCAACCTTTATTCAAGAAAAATTGTTGGTGAATCATAGGTCATAAATATACGTTATTTTGATGGTTTAAAACTATTGTACTAGCCTTGAGAAACCAATTATGATAGTTCATACCTACACCTAGTTCAAAAATATACCAATTTAGATATGGAAAACAACGTTGCACCGTCATATCGTACTCGTAAAATACGGTACGTCTTGTCATGAACATTAGCAATCCTAGAATGCAATACACTTTCCGGATCGGTCCATTGAAGCCAAGCAATTCATGTTAACACATTCAGACAGTAAACAATGTTTACATTGAGAAGTTGGGAGAAAATAACAAAGATGAGCAACGTCTACTCTCAACATGAGCTGTCAACATGAACTCTTTTTTCCAAAAACAACGTTTTAAAAGTCATCTGCCTGGTGATTTACAGTAGGAGAACAATGGATTTGTTGTGGGATACAACTTTTATAGTAATGACTTAACTCATGAGATATACAAAAATCTATATTTAAAGTAGTAAACAGTCTGTCCTGAATAAAAAATAAAATCTGATAACGCACCCACCCACAATAATTTGTCCCATTTTACACGTTCATAAATTCTGGAAAAACAGTTATCTTGTCTACCTATTCACCCCCCCCCCCCCAAAAAAAATAGAAAACTATTCCGTTTTTTTTCTAAGACCCTCATTTAGTAAATTTCGCATCGCAAATGGTGGATTATTTTTTTAATCATTTCATTTCTAACGAACATTGTTTAAAAGCATAAAACAGAAAATTACGATTTTATGCTTTTTGTTTATTTGTTTACTCTTTACATAATTGCACATAGGAATTTTTTTATTTTTTTATTCAAAATTCTGGAATTTTTATCGACAACATATTTATCCAGTGTTGAGGACGCGTTTTTCAGCAAATGAATTGTGTTCCTCTCCTTGCTGACCCATTCCTTCACTCTTGTGAAGCTGACTTTAGAGCCGATCTTGATCCAAAAGAAGGTTCATCGTGAAGTTAGATCCTTTAATCTCAATTTCACTATATAGTTGACGTATTATCGTTAAACAATCCCAGTTTCGGGGATTTGATACATCTCATCTACCCCCGAAGAAGTTGAAATTAAGGATAGGACAGACACTGTGAAATCAGCCCCATATCTTGACCTACACTTAAAGATCGATGATAAAGGAAAACTACTGAGACAAGACAAACGCGATGACTTTTCATATATTATTGTCAACTTTCCTTTCATCTGTGGCAACATCCCTTCAGCACCTGCGTATGAAATTTTCATATCACAACGCATACGTTATGCCAGAGCTACGCAGACTTTTTGTATCGCGGTAGACTTCTTACAATTAGGCTTCTGGAACAGGGTTATGCTGCAACAAGATTGGAGCTCCCCTTGATTACTCTTTAATAAACCAAATGTATGGTAAGTGATGTGTTGCAAAATATTTTCTGATTAATATGCAAGATTTTTGTCTTTAAAATGTAAGACCTTTTTATGTTATAATGCAAGATTATTGATTATAATGAAATATTTTTTTATTATAATGCAAGAATCGTTTATTAATATGTAAGATTTTTTCATTAATATGCAAGATGCTAGAATTTTGTGTTAATATGTAAGATCTAGAAACAATACAAAGTTTTTTTTTTATTATAACGAAAGATTTTTTTACCAATAGATCATCTTTTTTTATTTAGGTTACACACCACCAATTCAGGCAATGAGATTGTATCAACAAAACCCCAGATTTTTGTTATTTTTAATTTTTTATCCTGTAACATACATTGTGACAAATGAAAAAAATGAACATAGTTATATTGTTATCTCCATGCAGCTCAATGTCTAATGGTATAAAAAAAAAATGCGAACACACTTCCGTTGTGCAAATGGGTTATTTTTATTTTTTATATATTAATTTAAAGGCAAAAGGCGTAATTTTTACCAGCTTTGTCGGTATCAGCTTAATAAAGGGCATCATACGCATACATGAAAATATTCAGATGAGATCAATTCTAACCTCTCAGGGAATCTGTCAGAAGTGCCAGCTCTAGGACAGTTCTACAAATGTCGTAGAACATATCTAGAGCCAGCTTTTGTGACA
Organism: Perna viridis; assembly: GCA_037379345.1. NCBI lineage: Eukaryota > Metazoa > Mollusca > Bivalvia > Mytilida > Mytilidae > Perna > Perna viridis. Next base: position 12,257,072 of record CM074511.1, read on the forward strand.
GCTCTTCTAGCAGAAACGGCTCTATGAGAACAGTCTACCGCTAGAAGAAGTTTTTTTTTGTGACAATTCTGGCGGGACTGGCTCTACGAGCATAGTTCGACTAGTAAAGCCAGCTCTACGAGAATAGTTCTACTATAGTAGAGCCGGTTATACTAGAACTGTGAAAAGAACTGGCTCTATAACTGTTCTGAATTTGTCATAGAAGTGTTCATCTGACAGTTCTATCACAGTTTTGTGAGAGGTTACAGCTGATCTCATATGTAGTAGCTAATCATTCAATCTTTAATACCACGGACATAGTTTCATTCATACACAAGTGAATGAATAGTCCCTTTTGTGCTAAATGTGGGATAGTCGTTGAACATGCGTATGGCATGCTCAATATACACATCCGCGAGGAAAATTCATTTGTTCTACCCAAGTCCTAGCTCGCGGAAGTGTATATTGAGCATGCTCATCAAGTTACCACAAAAGAGTCTATTGACTTTGCTTCGATAGCAAGTGCTATAATGAATTTCACTGCACTGTTAGATTCATTTTTCTTAGATAATGTTTCGAAACTAATCAAAGAACACATGTATTGAATCGATTTCAATCGATTGTCTTGAAACGAATCAACGCCAGTTAATAGCAACAATAAAAGGGAGCAACCAAACGCATTCAAATGTGTTGGTGTAGGCTATAAACGATATTCAACTTTCTGATTGCTAATAACTTTAAAAGTATATTTAAAAATCTCACCAAAATAAACATGACATCATAGTTATGCATGTTTGAACTATGGACATGGAACACCAAGATAAATAATAATTTATAACTCTACAGCTCTAGAATAACAAATAGTCCATGAGCTGGGTGTGTTCACCATGCACTCCTACGGGTATTTTTGTCATTGGGCTAAATAATGAAACCTATATATATTTAGTTTCTTTACACGTGATAACCAAGGAAAACATAAACACTCTAACAATGATTCACAAAAATCTTGGTTTTTTGATGCAATGGGGTACAAATATAAACTTGTACTGAAAACGGGAGGTATAACGGTACCTGGAAACTATCATGAATGTGATGACACGGTGGTACACAGTGGACAGTGGACACTCCCAGTCCATGGTATTTATGTAATTCTAATTGAATTTCTACTTCATAGTATAGAAACTGGAAAAGACGGACAGTTATACGTTTATTTATATCGCCGTTCTATGTATATGACTACGCATTTTGCCTATCTATACATTGCTAACTGAAAAAATATAAACAACACGCTTGTTACGGAATCATAAATATTCCGAGGAATTTGACATTGACTAAAGTATGCAAATTTAAGCGTTTTGGATTTTTTTGTATATAACCCATACCCCACCCCCCCACCCCCCACCCCCCCCCAAAAAAAAAAATGGACGTGCGTTCGCACATATTATTTACCATTAGACATTGATCCGCACAAAGATAACAATACGACTGTTTATTTTTTGCCGAATTTCACATTAAAAAGATGGGGTTAAAGTATGGTGAATGTTTTGGGCGGGCGGGATAAACACTTTTTCTCAGCAACTACCAATCACAGCCTCTTGATATTTGGTATCCATAGATGTCATAGCGGTACGAGTTCGAGTTCGGAGGGAACGACCAAAAATTTGATTTACGTTATCTTAGATGTATCAAATGAACAATGAAGGAGTTCTGGCTATAAAGTGTCATTCCGCGCTGCCTCGGAAGCGGTAGTGCTTCTTGTCTGTGTGTTCTTTTTTTTTTTTGTTTTGTTTTGTTTTGTTTTGGTTTTTTTTTTGTGTGTGTGTTTCAAATAAGTAACTTTTTTCTGGGAAGTGTCTACTTTATCCTATGTAAAAAAACTTATTGGACAGCAGAAAAATGGGGGTTAGTGTTTCATTATAAAAAATCAACTCCAAACATTCAAAGACTTTCTCTATTTCATGACGTCACCAGAATTTGGATACTCTTGTTGCATAATGAAAGCGTGTTGACCTCTTTTTTCATTATTTTCATTCGCTATGAATGACAACCATTGAACGAAAATGACCCTAAAACAAAATACAGCTCCGAAAACTGACACCTGCTCAATTGTTGGAAGCACTTTGACATTTCACAACAATACCTGTGTACTCATCACACTCGGTGATTCTCTCACTAAATCAAAAATCCAAAGTAGGAATAAAATCTCTAAAAGTTGAAAACGGAGATCAAAGAAATAATTTGTCTTTGTGCTGACACATTTGTAGCTATATAAAATTCAATAAATTGTGAAATTTTGTCTAGAATTCTGGATTTCAAAAAGTTAAATCAATAGCAGAAATTCTAGAGAACACCTGGAACCGAGAGACGTACGGAATAGTTGCATCATCTGGAGTTACAGGTAAGATGTTTCCTTGGATTTATGTTATACCTGGTTATATTTTATACTTAACGGATTTTATGTCTTAAAGAAGGAGATAACAAGGGTTTTTTTGGGGGGTAGAAATTAAAAGAATAGATGTCCTTTTTTAACGTAGGCTTATAATTTGTCATTGTAAGAATCGGGTACCAAATCATAACGTTAATCTTATATATTTATATATTTTTTTAAATCATATCTAGAGTCAAGTTTATAACGAGTGTCGTTGATCATTGAAAACTTATTTTTGAGTGGGGGTGGGGGTGTTTGTTTTTTTTTTTGTTTGTTTGTTTGTTTGGTTGGTTTTTTTTTTTTTTTGTTATTGTAGTTGTTTTAATTTTGTTCTTTTGGATTTTTATTTCTTTTAATTATTTATTTTTTTATGTTTTTTGTTTTGTTTGTTTTTGGGGAGAGATGGATGTAGTCCCTGTTTATTTTCATGTAGCGTCTTTTCTCTATTTTTTTACACTAGATTTGTATTCAATTTCTTGCAAATGTTCCCTCTTTCCCGATTTATTTACGCTTTATGTATTTTTGTATTTGTTAGTGTTGTCTGAAGTTTTCGATTTTTTCTAATGTAGTTCTTTTTTAACTTAGCTCAAACCTCAATATTTAATGTTTTTGTTATATGTTATTTTAGTTATTGTTTTACCGTTTTGCCTCACAAAAACTATATCGTATGTGTACAGCCCGACCCATATGGGTATTCGTATTCGCATTTATTTTAGATCTGAGACCGTCCGGGTATGTGGACCACTGTCACAAAAAAAAAGATTGTGATGAAAAACATTTCTACCGACGACATCAGTTCTTTTTTTCAGGGACGATACATTTTGAAAGATTTCTTTTTTTTTTTCAATTTAATAGGAGTGTGAGATTGTTAGCTGAAGGCATTGTGGTAAAGGGAAAATGATGACTAGATTTTTTGTAGTAAATTTTAAGTACAGAGAGTTTCGGTTGGTTTGTCTGCAAATTGTATTACCATACCATTTGCAGACTTTGAATTTTATGTGAATTGCTACTTAATTCAGTCGCAATTTACATGATTATATAATTAATCTATTTTCTCAATAAAACCAATAAAACCCCTGAACGTTAAAAAAGGGCGTGTACTATCAGCTTTTTGATGTTAACAAAATCTTAACAAAATTTTTTTTTTCTAATTTCATAGAATAAGCGCAAGTCATCAAAACTGACGTTTGAAATATACGTAAAATATTCATTATGACAATGGGAATATGAAGAAGTTGTAGTCTTTTTTTTAATTCAATTGATAACCAGCTTTTTGGTTATTCGCATAATATGGTTTGGTACTGTGTAGATTTATGAAATTATCCGACTTTATCTATGAACAGTTTAGACAGCGGTTTATTAGTGTAAACTTTTGCAAAACATGTTATTTCGTATAGCCTGCTAAAAATTTCAAATATTCCTTTAAAACAGTACTATCATTGTCTGCATTTAACTTGTTATGCCTATTAACCATGTTGACCCTCTTGATCTTATTTTTGTACTTGAATTAAAAAGTGGCATACATCTATACATGTATATGGTTTCTATATTTTTTTGTCTATTTTTTTACCAATATTTATATACATTGTGAATATATATTTGGTAAAACGCAAGGCCATTCTAAGTGTTGTCTAAAGCTTATAAATTCAAAAACTCAGACTGATTGCTATTTTGGTCCTCGCTTTATAAAGAGAATATACCCCGTGCATATTTCGAATTGTTAACCCTTATTGTTTGTTGGTCAATGACTTGTATATGTAAATGAGTAGACAAAAATCATCAGTACACCAAACTAAAGCGTAGGCCATTCGGGCATTACTTTTTATATTGATATTGGTAGGTGGCAATAACCGTTCCGAATGCATAGGTTATAAAACTGAAATTACTATTCGGTTGTTCTATTATTATTATTATTATTATTATTATTATTATTATTATTGATAATTAACTATGATTTCTTTATGATGTTGAATGGTTTTTAAATTCAAGGCGAAATGGGAAACTGTTTGCAAAAAAAGACAGACTACTAATTTTAAGTATTAGTTACATGTCCTATAATTAAAGTCACATAAACTTCGTGGTATAGAGAAAAGGTACAATAAGAGCCGTCTGAATAACTGAACTTTTACTTCGAAAATAATATACTTGAAACTACCGCTGACACTCGTCTACTTATACTTTCATTTTTAAATTAGATAATGGCAAAATGCATTTTTAGTGATATTCTTAATAAACTGTACCAGAAATTAAAAAAAAATACGATTTAAAAAAAGATTTAAAAATCTGACAGAGATAGTATTTGTCGAGTAAAAAAGGGGGGATCGGAGCCGTCTATGCCTGTGAAAGCGTCATTAAATGCTATGATGACTTTTGTAATATAGTTTTAAGAAATTTTAAGCCCCAGTATACTTTCCTTGTTGACAAAAACAATATAATAGTTGATATTTTAGGTGACTTTAAAAAAAAATATTTGATCTGCTTTGAGTTTGTGTGTTGATTTGTTTGTTTTCATGCAGAGAAACGACAGTGGTCTTAATAAATATGTAGAATTTCAATTGCACCTGTTTTAGTTCAAATTTTTGGTGCTATTATTTAATTCATTTATTTTTATCTCACCTTAAAATCATTAACGAGCAACTCACACGCTGTCGAAACAGGACACTAAAAATACAAAATACAAGTTCAGTCGAGTTTGAGGTCAGAATTCGACAAACCTGACAAATGGATTTGTCAAAACAAAGGACTGATATTTTGACAAATCTAGTTTTACTGTGCTGTGTACTGTTGAACACGTGCAAAAACTCTTTGTTATGAAATAATACACAAGTAACCACGGTTCCAGGAAATTCCGAAATATTGATGTTTCATGTACCTTGTCAGGTGCTGTTCTGCGACACTAAAACCAAGACAATCATTTATCGCTTCAGGGAGAGCAGCAGGAGACTGGAAAATCGGCGTGTGTCAACTTACAGGTAGGTAACAAAACGAACGATGAAACCTTTCTGATTTTTTTCTTAATGTAAATAAGAGATGTAAATAAGAGAAGTATCATCTGCATTGGAATGATTGCATATTTTTTTTAATTGCTTGCTTAAAAAATGTTTAGAAAAAAAAAACATTTGACAAGATGACTTAATATATAGGAAGACAATTGACTAATTATATTACTCCATTTTACCAACTTCTGTTCTTTTTTTTAGGATGAATACGAATGTGGAGCGGAAATATTGCAGGTACATGTAAAATTTACTCTTGTCTTTTTATACGACTGCAAAAAATTGCGGGCGTATATTGGTATTGCGTGTCGTCGTCGTCGTCGTCGTCAGTAGACACTTTCTTTTCGTGCGATGACTTGAGTATTTTTCCCGTTGAAAATATACATTATTAAACAAAGCTGTTATAAAAACCTTACAGTTACAGTTTCAATTGTAAGGTTTCCTGCAGTGTTAGATCCTGTAAATACAGGGTATATTACGGAGAACCTGTAAATACAGGGTATATTACAGGTAAAATCATTATTATTTTATATATATATATATATGTTAATATATTTGTTGATAACTTAATGTTCGCATTAAACAGTGTTGATATTGCATTTAAAATTGCCTTTTTACAACGAAATTGTCCGGATTTCTTTCTTAACAAACATTTCTCCATCAACTTTTTTACATTGTAAAATCTACACTTATGAATCGTAAAATAAAGCCTCGTATTCATTACCGGAATTAAGTCTGTAAATTTGAGGAACAAGGGGGCGAGATAGTAAAAATCGAGTTGACTGTCTCATCACTTGGGGTAAACTGATGGCGATTGCAAATTCAGGCAAGATAGATTTCTTTAAAATTCTCTATTCTTCAGCTACGTAAATGTGGAGAAATGTAAAGTTATAGTGTTCAACTGAAATGGTTAAACTTGTTCAAACCATTTCAAATATGATAATTTCAATCTTGAAACAGGGTCACATTATTGCTATCTGGGTATTGTTATGAAACATAATGGCAGTTTCAATGTAGCTATAAACACTTTAATGGAAAAAGCAAGAAAGGCATATTTCAAAATAAAAAGGACAATTGGGTTGAATAACCCCTGTAAATTTCTTGGAAAACTGTTTGATACATTAATTTTACCTATTTTTACTTATTGTAGTGAAATATGGGGTACATTCTCAAACTTTAAAGATTCAGAACCTTTTGAGAAATTACATCTCAAATTCATTAAAGAAATTTTGGGTGTACACCGCAAAACATCAAATGGTCCTTGTCGAGCTGAATTAGAGCGAATACCTCTTAAAGGTAATATTCTTATTTCTTGTGTTAAATATTTAGAACACACATTAAGTCTAGATGGTTCAAAAATATATAAATAAAAGTATTTCAAATCCATGGGTTACAAAAGTTAAATTAACTTTACCAAATCTTGGGTTTCCTATTTTCAGTCAAAATGCTAATGGCATAAAACATTATATAAAGCAACTAACAATTAGGATTGTTGACCAATGTATTCAAAATCAAAATGCAAAAAGTCATCTCAGTTGGATTTTTTCAGGAGCATTTACATTGCTGGTTACAGACCAACTTACGTTGATGCCATTAAAAATTAGTAAAATTCGGTTAAGTCCATATAATTGAAATATTGATAAGACAGAAAGAAAATGCAAAATTCGTAAAAAAAAAAAAAATAAAAAAAAAAAAATAAAAAAAAAAAAGGAAATTGAAAATAAAGAGCATTTTTATTACACTATAAGGCATATCAAACCAAACGTTTAATACTGTTTCAAAATATAAATTTTCTTAATATGTTTCAACATAAAAATTTCAAACAATTTTTAAATCTAATGTTATACATAATTCAGGGCACTTCCTGAAACTAATTTCTGTTTATATAACAGATTGCCTTGATATAAGAAATAATATGTTATAATGTATTATTATCATATTACATAAGTTACATGCGTCATTATACAGTATACAATTATGTTTGTTTGTATTATCATTGCCATTGGACAATAACCATGTATTGCATTATGAGTTTATGTCAATATGTATGACCTATATATAGTAATTGTAACGAGGTCATGTGTTTGAATCGGAAACTGGGTAATATTACATCAACTCGATGCTAACGAACAATTCATCTTTTGATTAAACTTCCCGTTCTCATACAAGTAAAAATATCATACATAGCTACGTGTATGATACTTTTTAAACAAGTTGTAGCGATCTTCGGGTCGCTTGTAGTATTGACAAGGGTACTAGATTAGGAACCAGATTAAACAACCGGCAATGCAAATTCATTGATATCGGGGCCGTGCTACATAGTCTAGTAACGAGCCCCTGTGCCTGAATCGGAAACTGGGTAATGTTCAATGCCAACCGATCATTTCATGTAAATACAAGCAAGAAACACACGTACAGCACACGTATATGATATTTAAGAGGTACATTTTAATATCGTATGTATGAAGCTTGAACTATGACGCAATGACGGTAAACACAGCGAAGTTCAGCGGCATTACATAGTGTATAATTACATATTTATGCAAATCATATGCGAATATTAAGTACTGTAATTACGAGTGCAAGAAGTCGCTAACAATATTAGCGACTTAAAAAGATTGTTTCAATAGATAGCGAAACAAATTTTTAGAATAAATCGACAGCTGTCAAAAGCAAGATTTGAAGTCTAAAATTCAGATAGTCCTGTTCTTAAATGTATTATGCATATTTAAAGCCATGATCCATACTCCTACAACGTAAGAGGTTGGAAGTCCATTCCTTCTTACCCCAACCTCTTACTTCAAAGCGCCATATTGCATAACGCTGGTTCCGCCGCTCCTTGAAATCGGCAGAATTATAGTAAACTATTTTCCATTTAAAACGTTTTACACAGTTTCTTTACCATAACACGGGAAAAGGTGACTAAACTAAAGAAAAACAATGACCTACCTGATAAGAAAATTCAGCAATCCTGGAAATCCTTTGTAAAAGCAGTCAAAATGAACTTCATATTTGGTTTTAGCTTTTTGAGTGTGTAATTCCGGTTGATAAAATGACGGATTTTAAAATTTGCGAAATGAACATATCAAATTAACCAACGAATTGCCTTTACCAACTTGAAGTTCGTTTTGTCAGAAATATATTGTATTCCGTAAAATTAGTGACCTAATTAAGAATTTCTGGTCATTTTGACAACTGTCTTCATTACAAATGTTTTCTAGGTATTTAACAAATATTTAGGATTTTTATCGTTCGATTTGCGATAGGTTAAACTTCATTTATGTAAATAAAAGACATAAAGTATTTTAAAACACATGGTTAGCTAATTAACATTTGCGGTGGCTTTCAACATGTCAGATGCTAGAGGTTAGGATGGCACAAAGTAAGAAAATAGCTTGCCAAACAACCTCTAGCATTGCTAGAGTACATGTTCCTCAGCTAAATACTGAAAATGAAATATAAAATATTGAAATTTTCATTCAAATCTGGCAATTTTTCACAAGTTATTGCTAGCTTGTACTGCAATAGAAATTTAGTCTACATCATATTTGCATTTCCGAACAAAGTTCTGTTCTAGTAAATCTATACATTTATTTTTAAATTTAATGTTTACACTTCTGTTGTTAGCAAGTTAGTAAGTTGTTTTGTGAAGAAAACAAACATTCACGTAGAACACAGCGTAAAGAAGCAGTAGGCAAAGTTTTCACGTACATAATAATTGCATTTCCACATCTTGACTAAAATTATCTTGATAATTAATGTCCTACATTTTGACTTTAGCAGAACCTTAAAACATGTTTATAGGATTTAATTTTAAACGAATACAAGATATAGTCGATTACGCCGATAATTTCAATGTAGAAGGGTGCGGTATTATGCATTGACTTTTCAAGAAACACGCTAGAATGGAGTTTTATATATTAGTAGGATAGCAGGCTATCGATTTTTGAGAATTTAATGCACCGGAATATACATCCTTCCAAGTCAGGGTTTTGGGTCCACCCTCGCTCCCTCAAACCCCTGACATCACTCATTCATATTTAGCGGGTATCGACCAGCCAATTCCGATTGGTTGCTTCTCCGGGTGAGAAGCACCAATAAAAATCGATTTAACATAAAATGTCTGTGGAAAGGTAAACAATAATACGAGGTAATGGACAATCCCATATAGTGACTGAAATTTGCATGATGTCACAAATGATGCAATATGAGCAAAAATGATAACTGTAGATTCTGTTTAGAGTCTTTACTGAAAAAAAAATGACGCTATGTGTAGCCACTTTGTAAGTTATATCGGAGAGTTTCTATTACGAGTGATTTAATTGGATTTTGGATCCAGGTTTAATTTAAGTAACTCACTAGATGGCGCTGGACGATACCCGCTAAATATGAATGAGTGATGTCAGGTGGGCTCAAAACCCTGACTTGGGAGGATGCGGAATATAATACTGCTAAATTATATATCGATGGAAAGCTAATTTCAAGTCCTATCGAAATATCAATGTCGTACGCATCGAGTGTGGTCACGCCTCTAACAAAATAGGGTCAAAGATCAATAATGATTTTTTAAGAAAAAAAAGTTGTACCATTGCTAGTAAGAAAAATTCCAATTTTTTACATCAGATCAGCTCAAACTCCGTCTCATACAAGAATTAATAGCTATATTTAAGACAAACTAGCGTATAGTGCCCTCCGCAGCAGTTTTTTTGGTTAATATGCCAAAAACTTTCAAATTTTAGCAGTCCGAAATGAAAGGCCGACTTGAAAGGTCATGAAATGCGAAAAAAAACTGCACCACAAACACACTTTTTCTGACCAGTTTGTTAATTTGTGTCAGCAACAAGTTTTTTCTCGGTTTGAAAAGCTTATTAGCCATTGACTTGGAATACTTTCTTGAAAATAAAAACATAACTTTCACTAATAGTACCCAGGAGTCGAAAGAATAGGTTCTGAACATGTTTAAGCTATCGTAAATTAAAAGTATGTAAAAGTATTGAACTTTCTGGCAGGTAAACTCGTATCCTTCACAAAGATATTTTGTGACTGGATACTGGGGTAGCTTTGAAGCCTGCGTGTCAGATAACGAGAATATCTTTGCGGAAAGTAAAGGATATTTCAATTTTATTGCACCTGCCTCCTGACCGGATAATATTGATGATAGCGATTTGTTCTACCCCTTCGTATTCCAACCTAGCTGACATATTTCATGTAGAAGTTTTTTGTAACATTGCAGGTTATTTTATTAATAAGTTTTCCGCTTCAAACGAACTAAAATAAAGAAAGGAGCTTCGGGGAGGCTTGGATGTTTGTGAAAACATCCAAGTAGTATAGATATGAATACTTGTCGCTTGGGTGTGAGTTAACATGATAAATATGAATATTTAAATGTTGTCCTAGTTAGTTTGGCTCTGCGTGTTTAATTTCTTTTGAGTCTAATGATAAAGCGTTTGCTACATGTAGCGTCAAGTTAAACAACAATATTACGATTTCAGCCTGACATACATATAGGTCTGAAAATCATTAGTATAGTTATTGATTGCTGTGTAAAGCGTTCGTTCGCTGAGGTATATCACGGTCGGTTACTACATGCATAAGCGAAAGAGAATGTTTGAATTACCAAGCCTGCTTATTTCCTTGTTTATAGATTAAATAATGAAATAAGGTTCAGTATTATGATAAATTATACTGTTATACATACAAATAAAAATTTGCAGTTACTGTACATGATATCATTTTAGCCCTGATTTAATGTGTATGGAATCCCTGTTCTTCACGGGTAATAAACAAATGTATTATAGCGAAAGGGGGGTTCCCTAGAGAAACGGATAAACAGAGAATCATAAAAATAACATCAATTTTCTTATTACACCACCAATATAGTACCATAATGAAACGACCTTTGGAGTCAGACATCCCAAACCAATTGGAATACCGCATAAGACTGGACACACTATTTAGAAATGCCTAGTTGTGGATATAAAGGAAATGTTTTATCGGATCTATACAATTAATGCAATCGCAACATTTCACTGTGCCTTCTTATACATAAGAAACATTTGTTATATGAACTCCTGTTTAAATGTTTAGACACACTTATATAATTTCTTCTTTAGCTAAACCATTGATCCAATTCTCTTTTTTATATTGCTTAATGTTTTATTGACTAAGATTTGTTATAAGCCGCATTAAATCATCTCTCAAATCTATTAGTCTTAGTACTATATGTCGAAAGTTTGAAAGTCTAGGACTTAACGCGCGCTGTTCGTACTTGTTTCAAAATAGCGGCGTAATCGACCGGTAAAAATGCGACAAAACAATTTAACCTGTAGTAATCTATTGAATTATAAATTATTCTTAAAGAATACGGGTGTGGCAATATATTTAGCTGCACAAATGTCAGAATAAAGCGCCGTGCTCATATTCCCGAATTGCGGACCAACATTTTGTCAACATTTATCTCCCTCTGGAGCAGGTGTCTATTCGGAACACGTAAGGTTTTCCATCCGATATCGACGATACTTTAGAAAATCTCGAAAGTCAAAAGGGAATTTTTCGTTCTACCGACCCTGTCATAAATTTTCTTTACCCGGGATACAAATGAAATCATCCCTATGTAACCTACCAACAAAATGAAACACCCTGTAAATTTTAGAAACACCGTTGTGTTTGTCTGCTGGGGATTCCATTTTCATTCGAGTTACCTCTTTTTTCTGCACCCGAATCCGAACATCGATTAGAGAGACTTCGAAATTATACTTGCTCTTACAGGAGATAACTCTGCAAAAACACGATAAAATATGGCTGCATCCCGAGCTCCGCAAGTAGGGAATATAGTCATTCCGAAATATGTTGAAAACCGTAGTTTTTCAGCTGTCCCAAGTAACATTTTCAGTCGCAAGAAAAATTCAAAATGACATAAAAAATGTGTTTTTTGAAATAAAAGGAATTTTTTTTTTTTTTTTTTGGGGGGGGGGGTAAAAATTGGAAAATTTCTACCTTTTTGTACGTTGTTTTATTTTGACGTCACGGTGACGTCAATCCCCAGCAATTGTTCATAAAGACCAAGAACGAACTGTCCCACAGAACACAACAGAACAAGAACACTAATTCAAACAAATATCAAATATGGATAGACGTAAATTTTATTTACATTTAAGTAATGTTATTTCACTTAAAATCATAAATTTCAACATATTTTAAAAGAAAAACAGAGTTTTGCAAAATACGGCAACTTTTATTGAGTCTTACAAAATGTCACACATGCTCTTTTTCGCATTACGAAAATTTCTGCAAAGTTCACGGCTTGTTTTTTTTTTATATTTTCGATAGATTCCGTTTTCCAACAAAAGTTGTTTTTTCAATGTTATTTTTCTCAGCTTTTCATTAAGACCAAGAGTTTTAATTTCTGATTCTTATTACTCCCACAACAGTATAATTTACAAATCTTACAAATAGTCACAAAGCCGTAAAAATCACGTTTTCAATAAAAATACGGTAAAAGCGATGTTCCGTAAGTGTGGTTGTCAAATTTTCCAGATGAGTTTACACTTAACAGCTACAATTCGCCTTATAAAGTTATAATTTTATCAAAAACAACAATATAAATGCGATATTGTTTGAAAAATAAAAATCACCAGTGCGATTTAGAAAATGTCATTCTTATTGTAAAAGAAATCTACATCATTCATTATATTGAATATACATGTATGTTGCTGAAAGTTTTTGATTAAAAAAAATATTCGCATACATGTATCGCAATCGCATATAGGCCTATAAAAACTTTTTTCTACCCGCATAGTTTTTTAGTGATAACGTTAATACACAGGTTCGGTGAAAAATAAAAACTGTAATGAGAACAAAACGATATGGGGAAATAATATAAATACACTGCACATCAACACCAGCATTCATCATTTAATGTTACTTGTTTTTCGGATAAAAAAACATATAAAACGCTCTCGTTCTAAAAAAGGTCGAAATGATTAAGAATACAAAACTATAAATAATTTTTTTTTGTGTTTCCTCCCCAGAAAAACTTTCAACAGCAGAAAGAATAAATTTGTTTGTTTGTTTGTTGGGGTTTAACGTCCGAGCAGCAATATTTCAGCTATATTCAGACCATGAACATGAAATTGATGATAAAATGAACATGAAATAATGATGAAATGGAAAAGGGATGGGACACAAGGACAATGTGATCGACAAATTTTGATTGCCACTGGAAATAGGGAGAGGTGGGTAGGGTCGGGCAATTTAGCCTCCTGTGGCGGAGCCCTATGGTTCCTACTCCGGGAGAATACCACAGTAGGGTTCTTTAACGTGCGAGGAACGTGACATCTTTCCCAACACGGTGCACCACTATGGTTTGCTGTCAGGTTTTCCGTAGTATAGCCTGACAACCCCAGCATGTTACACGCCAGGGGTACCCCATTCCACCACCTGGGGCACACATCCCAGTTGCTCTGTGGGCAGAGCGCCCTAGCCCCCGGCTAAAGTTCTGAGCACTGTTTAGTCGCCTTTTACGACAAGCTTAGCGCTGCTGCAGGCCTATTCTTTTAACACCCGGACCTGCACGGGGTCAGAAAGAATAAAACAATGGAAATTAAAAAAAAAAGAAAGGAAGAGACAATCAAACAACAAATATCACAACCACAATAAAATGAATGAGACACAGAGTAATCCATCTGAAAAAAATGTCGCAGTAAGAAAACGAAAACAAAGGCAAAATAAAAAAAGACAAGCGAGAAAGAGAAACGAAAAGAAAACGTGCATACAGACAAAAAATAAAAGAAAACAATTATGTAACAATTAATGATATACGAAAGATTTTTTCTAATATAATGGAAAAATTGCGCGCCGTTCAGAAGTTAAAGAAAGCCCTTCCTTGTACGCCTAAACGTGGACCGCTGTAATGGCCTCTTATCTAAACATCAAAAAGTCCCCTATTGTCGTAAATCTTGAACATCTTAATGTAGTAGTTACTCCGGTAGATAAGAATGAAATAGAGTTAGGCAAGGCTGTAATTGAAGACTTGCGTGAAGTTGTAGGTCAGACCAAGTGTCTTCGTTCTGATGGTGCACGAACTGCAGTACGCATAATTACTGCTTCTACTAGTGGTACAAATGTTGAGGATAAAAAGAAAAAAGTGCATTGGCAAAGAAAATTGGCCTTCCATTGAAACATATCTCAGGGTGAAAGAGGGTTAGGACACAAATATTTTCCTCAGAAGAATCCTGTTTTAAATATGTTCAACGAAGGACTAGAAGTAAGCGATATCAAATGATACAAAGAAACTTGTTCATGATTTCTGGTTACACCCTAACAATTCTCGTCCTTCACCTAATAAAAATGACATAAAGAGAGTCCGTCTGGCACCAAAGCAAATTTCAAAGCACAGTGTATATATACCAGATAAAGCTCAGATAGAATTTTTTAATGACTTTAAAGTAAAATATCCTGATATAAGTATGAATCAGAGAACCTTCGAACGACTTAAGCCGTTTTTTTGTCAGATCAGCAACACATAAAGACAGAGTAACATGCTGCTGTCGCTACCACTTGGAAGCGAAATCTCTGTTTAAATCATGCATGGACTTAAAGAAAAGATAAGTTATTCCGGATCTAACAGACGCTGAAGTTGAAAATTTCCCGGTATATGAACATCTCACTGATAAAGCAACTGCTACTCTGTGTGCTAAAGATCCATTGGGTGCTATACTAAAATGTTCAAGCTGTGGTGTTCATTTGGTGCAGTTTCTGACTGATTATCCCGATAGCCCTACCGTGCAATGGGAGTGCTACGAATACATAACCAGTAAAAATAAAAAGAAACTTACTTTAGTTAGAAAAAGCACAAAACCTTTTGAAATGTTCAATTACTTCAGAAAAGTCCTTGAAAATTTTGCAGGCCACCAGTTCCGTGCGCTTTGGCAAAACTCGCAACTTCAGAATCTGAAGGAGAATTTACCTCCGAATCATTACATTGTTATTCATGACTACTCTGAGAAATACGGGTGTAAGGAAAGAGTAGAACTACAGCAAACGTACTTCCAACGAACGGAAGTCACAATTCACGTTTCGGTCATTCATAGGCATGCAATATTAGAGTTGGATGGGATCGAAAGCTTACTGAAGATCCTTTTATTGTTACAGAACACTTTTTCGTGATAAGTCCGGATGAAAGACATGATCAATACTTCACAATTACAGTCCAAACTCTGATCAAAGATTATCTTGATTCAATTTGTTATAATGTTACAGTAATACACGAATACACCGACGGTTGTCCCGTACAGTACAAGAGCCGTAATTGTTTCGGTATAAGCCATATATGTGCCGATCATCATTATGATATTTGCATCCGCAACTTCTTTGAAACAAGTCACGCTAAAGGGCCACAGGATACCGTCGGGGGTTTCCTGAAAAAATCAAGTTGATTTAGCAGTACTTCGGGGAATTACGGTTGTTCAGAACGCACTTGTCACGAAATCTAGCGTTTATAAAAGGCGTATTTTTAAATATGTAGAAACAATAAACCGCGATTCTGACGAAAACTATCAACCTATCCCGGGAATAAGATCCTTACACCAGGTTTGTGCATCCGCATCAAAACCGTCAAAAAACTTGAAGTGAGATATCTTTCTTGTTATTCATGTAACAGTTGTGCAGTAGGTAATTACGCTTCTTGTAATTGCTATGCAATCGGTGACAAAGAATCGGTCTCGATAAAACGTGTTGGGAACAGCTCGGATGATGTCGAATCAGAAGATGAAGAATATTCAATGACTGACTTAATTCATGATGGTACTTTGTTAGCTTTATATACAGACGACGAAAATTCTTACTACTATCTTTTTCACGCGTCTTCCTGCCCGGAAAGTTCAGCTAAGAGTGAAATCGATGATTGGGGTACATCTTTTGACACAAATTCAAACGTTATACGAGGACTATACTTCAAACCCCTTAAAACGAAATATGGGCTGTCTTATAAACTTTTGAAAGACAAACGTGCTATTGTTCCCTCTGCGTCAGTGATATACATCTCCCCGCAACTCAAACTTACCCGAAGAATCCATAAACTTTCTGAAAACACCCATCTTGATATATTCTCTGTTCTGAACGAAATGAAGGGATCTGCTTGGAAATCGGTTGGAATTTAACAAGTCACTAAATGGTGTGTATTTGAATATGATGTTTAATTATTTTGAATATTTTAAATTGCCTTTAGAAAAGAACGGATGTGGGAATATGTCACAAATACAAAAACGCACTTACAAAAACAATAGCGTTTAAACTATTATTTATTTCAAGGGGATTACAAATAATATTGCTCTCTTGCTTATTTATTTATAAAAGCAATTGTATAATAATACATTACAAACATCAGACTGAGTTCTTCAAGGCTATTCTAGATTGCATTTTGCAGTTGGTCATTAGTTACGAATAGTTGTGACTTTTTCATGATTATTTATCAGATAACTTCTTGTCAAAGAAAAATAACGTCCACATTTCTTCTGATATAACCCCCAAAACGTCGTAACGTCGTGCTACCGCTGTGGGTACGAACAGCGCTCGTAACGGCAATTTATGCGCATTGACCATTACAATCCAGAATTAAAACGTATCATACTCAGATTTGGTCCGAGTCGTATAAATGTCACTTGAATACAAATAAAGGAATATCCAAATAAGAACACAAATACAGAATTCTATCGAAGATTTCTTGCAAACTTAACAAAGCAAACCCAGCAGAATGAATAGTACACAACATATCATTAGCAAAATGCTACAACACAAGAATGTAATTTTGATTGCGCGTACTAGTTAATGACTGGCTACGATATGCGATAGATTATACACGGAGCACGTGAAATTCCGTATTTATAAGGTGATATAGACCTTTTTGTTTACTAATTAAAAATACTTCTTATCACTTATCATTAGACAAAATTGAGAGTTAGTTCATAAGGTACCTGGTTACAAAATCTATACATTTAAACCACTGTGGTCGATAGACATGCACGAGCTTCTTCAATTGATGAAAATTGGCTTAAAAATTGGCACAAAAAATACGATCTGCAAAACTACGTCAATATTTTCTGCATGTCAATATTTTATTCAAAATTACAGCTTTGTGTAATCATTAATGCTTTCTTTGGAATATGCTTAGATCTTTAACAAACTATATTCATGTTTTCAAAATTCAAAATTTCAAAATTTACTTTTTAACAGTCTGTACGTGTGGGGGAAAACAGGGCGCCCTCACAAAACGCAAAATTTCACAAATTGTGACCACAATACGTTTGTACGACAATTCTAATTTGAAAATAGCATGACTTTCCTTTAAAAATCATTTCAAAAATAGCCGTATTATATATCGGTGCATTAAACTTCGTTGTTTGAAGATTGTTTTAACCTCTGCTATCCTACTACATCGTACTCTGTCTCACTTTGTATTTAGTGAAAGATATATAAATTGGATACGAACCTTATATACAGATAATACCGTATTTAACAAATGGGTGGCTATCTGCGCCTTTGACTCCTAACAGGGGGATTCGCCAAGGATGTCCGTGTCATCCCTCATTTTTGTAATAGTGGTAGAAATCATAGCATGTGAACTTAGTGAAACAAATGATATTAAGGGAATAGAAACAAAATTGAAAAATATCATTCGTTGTATAAAAATAACTCAAGTAGCTTGACGATAAGACTCTGTTTTAACAACTAAAGACGATGTCCACAAGGCTTTAAACCTGATAGAAATCTTCGGCAACTTCTCCGGTCTGAAGATTAATAAAGAAAAAAAAAGAATATAATTAGGTAAGCTGAAACAATGCAAAGACAAAGTTGACGAAATCAAAGTTACTGAACAACCTGTGAAGATTCTAGGGATTTATTTGGGAAAAACATAAATTTGAATGCGACAGGCTAAATTGGGAAGACAAATATGAAAAAAGGAAAACTTACTAAAATCATGGAAAATAAGAAATTTGTCAATAATAGGTAAAATGTTGATAGTTTAAACGTTCGTATTACCACAAATTTTCTATTTAGTAAACGTAAGATAAATTTCAGATAATTTACTATACAGTTATATAGAAAGAAACTTTCAAATTCATTTGGAAAAGTAAAACTGAACGAGTAAAAAAAAAACAAACCATTACATGTATATTCATTTATATAGAAGGAGGGTTAAACTTGACGGGCGTCAAAAATTACTTTGCTGCGCTGAAACTAAAATGGATTTTAAGATTCATAGAATCAAAAGAAGACAGGTAGGCCATTATGTATTTAAAATAAATTCGGATATAACTTTCTTATCATTAGAATAAACCTAAGTTTTAAAGATATAAATAGAACTGGACTAAAAAAGAAAATCCCGTATTTCTCTACTGATATTATTAAAAACTGTTTAAAAATAACTGATCTTAACCTCCAAATGCAACCAAATTTTAGGGAAGTGCAAAAACAATTAATTTGGGGAAACAAACATAGAAAAAATAAAATATATATAAATACCTTACAAAAACAAAAGAAGCTAAAAATATAGGTATCGAAAAATGGAAAGGAAATTCAAGTTCGATTATTTTGAACAAGAAAATAGTCTTACTATTATACACAGCCTAAAGTGCAATAAACTTATAATGTATAGGTGGAAATTTACATGCCATATATTACCAATAACGGAAAACCTGCATAAACCTCAGCGATTTATGTAAACCGAATGGTGTATTTACTGTAAATGGTCGTATAGATCATGCTAAAGGGTGTGGTGGTAAAATGACATAACAAAATGCTAGCGTGGTTGATTGTTTCATATGTACACCAAATATCTTTAACTAAGTCAATGACTTTAATGTGCTTAATTTTTCTTGCTTGTAATCAGATGTAAACTCATTGTTAATATTTTATCAAAGAGCCGATGGCACTGAACATCGGAAGTCATGAGATATTCATAAGTACTTTGAAAATTTGATAGTAGCTAATCATAATCAGCAGGTGGCAATTTGTTCTTCCGTATTTCCAAAAAGATTAATTATTTACAACATGGACAAAGCTTTCACCACTACTAAAACCACCAATCCACACAATACGTGATGATTCAAAATTTCATGTCCATTTTTGTTTTGTTTTGTTTCGTTTCATTTTATTTTTATTTTGTTTCTCAATGTGTAATCTTGACAGCCTGTTTTTAGGTTTAAACGTACTCAATGACGAATAATCCATATATGGATATCAAAGGCATTGATAAGATATAGTTCAAACTTCTATATATGTATTTGAATTTTTCTTTGACAATCCATTACGGAAAATGTAACTTCAATCGTATATTGCAAAAACCGGCTCGTATTTATACGAAATAATCAATTTGATACTTTTAAATATTTATCCGCCAGATCTCTTTCATGATGGCAGTACTTTTAAGGCGGTTATCCTTTTGATTGACATCAGATGGTTATAAGACTCAGAAGTCACATGACTAACGAGTACAAATGAGTCGCAAATTACAGCAAATTCATTGGAGCGCTCAGAAGAAGATTTTTTTTCCGCCAAATTATGTGCAGGGATATTAAGTTTAACACAGTAGAAAATGATCAAAACAAAAAAAGCATGATTTTCTCATGCGGTAGACAGAGTCAAAATCTATAATTTATTTATATGGATCCGATTTGAAAATTGTGAATGAATGTAATTTCCTCGGAATTATCTAAAACAGGACAGAAAACTTTAATAAAGCTGTTAGTGGGCAGGAAGATATGGCTAGTAAAGCGATGTATGAAGTTTACAGAGAGGGAGAACACATAATTCGTCAATTGAGTGTCAAATCTACCTTTTTCAATAAAATGGTTAAACCTATTTTACTTTATGGGCAGAAACATGCATTTTCCTGATGTCCAGACAATAACTAGTTTATTGTTTGTCCAATTCCGAATTTTTTATTGGATTCATTATGGAAATCCCGGCCTGAACCTTTCAAACATTTTAGATATTTCTTACAGTTTTTGAGTTATAAGGGGTCAAAGTGGACACCCCCCCCCCCCAAATATCAACTTTCTTTTATTAATGGTCGGATTTCAATATTTTGTCATTGGATTTCTTTATGAAAATTCATGCCTGCAATTGTTAATCAAATTTCAAATATCTCTAATTGTTTCGAGTTATAAGGGGTCAAAGGGCCACACCCGTATAAATCGACTTTTTGATTTTTTGGTCTGATTTGGAAATTTGTTAATTGAATTTCAAATGTTGTGCTATATTGTGCCCAAACGAGTTGTTGTGTCCATAATGAATTGTAATTCCTTGTGCTTAAGTGTGTCAAAGACTAATAATGTGTCCACATTTGCCCCAACTTTTAAGGGTTCGACCACTAAGTCGTATCATGCTGAGCTCTGCAAAGCTCTTTATTTATAGACAGTAAGGACATTTTTCTCAAACTAATAAGTTCAATACTGAATGTGAAGTTTTGTAAAGAAATGGTACTTTCAAAAAGTAATGACTTACTGATTTCACATATCTAAAATACATTAATACACAAGAAGTTGATTTAACTGGACTGTTGAAGTCATATAATGTTCTTGGTTTTTACTTTTTTTTAAAAATATTTTACCTGAAATATCAAATATCCTGGTCATGTGAGTTATTGGCCGATGGTATAACAGGGCATCGGGGCCAAATTTTTGTCAGAGTATTTAAAAATACTTCGAAGGCACTTCCAACAATATGTGATTTTTTCGGCATTTTTTTTGGGGGGGGGGGGGCAAACATGATAACAAGGCATGATACCTTTACTTAGTTAATAGGGCATGGGTTGCCAGATGAGCGATCCAGGCTCTCCGAGAGCCTCTTGTTTAAAGTAACTATCTATCTGTATCGGTTTTATTCTTTTACAGAGCAAATACGGTATTTTACTGGAATGCACTGCATATCATAAGGTACCGCTACGAAAACAAAAGCTTGTTTTTGTTTTGTTTTGTTGTTCGTCAATATTTTGATATATGAAAATCAATATTAAATAAATAAAACACCAAGCATTAACACTTAATTAATCAGAGACATTTAATCTTAAATCACAATTTCAGGCCAAAGAACAGAATACTGGTACTGTTTACGATCATCAACCCTCCTATCGGCTTCCTACTGTGGTTTATACGGCGCAAGCAACTTAGGAAATGCACCAATAAGAGAGAAGCAACAGCGGTAGATCACCGAATATTGGACATAAGCTTCTTTGGTACAATTATAACATTCCTAATCATAGCTGTTATCTTGGTGCTAGATTGCATAAGATTCTATAATGGTAATATGGCACTTAAGACCGCAGATCAATCTAACACGATAAAGAAGCCGGTCTATAATCACGATCCAACTTTAAACAGTTTTTTCTTTCATACCATAGACAACTTACCAGACATGGAGAATGATGAACTTCCAAACAATGAACCAATAACGGGTTTATTTGCTGACGCCAAAACTGACGGGACTAAGGCTGATCTCGTTGAAATGTGTCAGGAATATTGTATACCAAATCAGTCTACATCATCTAACAGTAATAAAACTTTAAGATAAGATGGGATTGAATTGACCATGTTTTAGTTTAGGAATCAAAATGTTAAATACAACTTTAAATTTGTAAATGGGAAACCATTGAGCAAAATTGTCGTGTTTTTTTTTAAACAGACATTTGTTTTTTATTGATTTTTTTTTGTTCAATTAGATCGCTTGAGTCCAGAGATTTGTAAAACTTTTAGCGCCCTCCGTGGTTATATCGACTTTACCGAATTTCACGTGATTAATATAAATTTGTGTTTCATTCATTTTTATTTCAGACGAGAAATTTACGAAAGCCTATTGAGCTTATTTTCGTAGACTGAAAAAATATTTTTCGCGTTATAACGCGAAACTTAGACCAAAAAAAAAAAAACGCGAAATATTATAAAAAGTTATAAGATTTGTGCAAAAGTCAATGGAGACCGAGATTTTCGTTTTTAAATGTCATTCAGTTTTCTCGCTGCCATGGTGGTCATGAATAAAATTCTCCTTGAAAGTGAAAGCATTTGAATCGGTGACAAGCAGAACATTTTTTTGCCGCCATTTTTTATTTCAAAGCTTCTTGGTGGTCTCTATATATCAAGGGGCAGATAGATAACTAATAGATATGCCTCTGCTGAAATGAAATATTTGGTAGGTAGCACTTATCGGCTGTCGTAACAGATACATACTTTATGTTTTGTCATTGCTGTTATTGATGCATTTTTAGGGGAAAAAAAGAAAGCTTTAAGATTCAATTGAAGGTGTTTTAATCCATAATTTTATGTATGTACTCACGTTAATACCGTAAAGGAACCGAATTATTCTTTTATGTTGTTAGTAATTTGGGCATCATATCTTCTTACACCAAAGTTGATTGTTGCTCCTATATTCTGTTTTGTTGTTGTTGTTATTGTTTTTTGTTTTGTTTTGTTTTGTTTCTTTTCGTCCCATTCTCATTATTGATATAAAAGCTTAATAAATGACTTCGTTTGACTAAACTCAAATATGAGTACTACTTTATCAGTGGCGGATCCAAGGTTGGTCCCACGGTGCATCGGACCACCTCTTGTCGAACCTCACTTTTTTTCTTGGTTTCATTGTCTCAAAGAACAGTGGTAATTATTAAATTAACCTTTTATAGTATGCAATATCCCAATGTGTCAAACTGGCAGTATAGTACTCGATATGATTTACCTGGTACTTAACTGCCAAAATTAAACAAGCTCTAGACAATTACTTTTGTGTCACCAAGGTTCCAACAACAAGCTGGAGCAGGGTGTCGTGTTATTATTTTAGCTGAAAAAAAATCACAATTTTCGAACTTATCTGAAGTCAAGGACGCTCATCTGTTCAAAGCGTCACTTTATTAAACCATTTTATCAATCACTGCCGATTACTGCTTAATATTGTAGTACTTTTGTTTGCAAACTAACAACTCAGCGATGAACGGAAATTCCAAATTTTACCGGAGATGTCTATAGTAGACTTCAAAAAATCCTTGCTTCTATAAAAGCATTTCATTCCGAACCATTGATAAATTTGTATTTTTTTGTTCCTAAGTATGGGTCACCTAGAGAATATCTCAGTGTTTTTGGTCAGAAGGATACGTTGGTCTCATATGTCTATCACCTTAAAATTGCTGCTCATACATTTTGCTCATACGATCGATTACAGGTGTTTTGTCATCAAACGACTGATGATTACGCATGACCCGTGCACACGACCAGCTTAAAAAGTATTTCTCAGAAAGTGACAAAGAACCCTCCACCCAAACCCACCCCCCCCCCCCAAAAAAAAAAAAAAAAAAAAAATTTAAGGCACTCAGTTGTCTTGGTGTGATAGACACTATTTGAAATGACATCAGGTATTCCATGAGCAAACACGAACAATGCAAAAATTGAAAGAAAAGTAGTTAAACCCTGTCGTTTGTTGTTAATTGTGTAGTTTCATATTGAAATCAAAACTTAATTGTTTTATAAGATTATATTATGGATGACTCATGAACACACCGTTAGTAGGAACTCAACTTTTGCAATGAATGACTCGAGGAGGAAAAAAAAATAAGCCAATTGACGTTCATTCGGGACCACCCCCATTTTTGTTCTGGATCCGCCATTGTTTATATTAAGAACAAAACAGTTTTGAATCTCTCAATTTCGACCACCAACACAAAAAAGAAAAACTGAAAATTCTAGAAAAAAAATTGGAAAGTCAAATTGTAATAATATGTGCGAAAAAATCAAACGTTTTCTTCTTTTTTTAAATACAGACAAGACAAACGTTTCGGGTTAATTCGCGTTCGTTTCGCGTTATTTTGCGATGTTTTTTTTTAATTTGTGGAAATGAGCTCAATGGGCTTTCCTACAAATGTATATTAGTAACTTGTATTACGACACTAATGAGCATGTAGGTGTAAAACCACTACTAAAAGTCCCATTACTTTGTCGTTGAATTAAACAATTTTCAAGGTTACAATCTTTCTTAAAGTTTGTTAAAATGAACTTTAACAGGTTTTATCATTGAAGATCAAATAAGAGTCATAGTTTTCTTTATTTGTCTCTGACTTCCATCTGGGTTTCTATATCATTACTTCCGGTTTGTGTTTGGGATATCACAACATAAAATTTTCGGGTCTCAACAAGTCTGAAAATTGTCAATATCTCCATTATGGTCCATTGTATAGTAAGATACATCTGCAAGATTGCTATGTGTGTATAGATGAACCGAAAGAACCCTACTAGTAAAAATCGCAAACTTACACTTTAACATTTTTCATTCCAAAAAATTGCACAAAAATACCCACATCAATAATCAAGCCACGTTGACAAGTTGTCCCATTTCTGACTGATACCATAGTAGCATTAAACATTGAATTAACTCATTCCATATTAATTGACACAGTACAGGAGTACTTTGATTAATTTCGTGTATTTTCTTTTCGATGTTTATACTTTCTCTATTCAACGTCTATTTTTTTACTTTTCAAGTCTGTATTTTTTATAATTAGCGTCTGTTTATTGTATTTGGATTTATGTCCGTTTTATATATAGAAATCATACCGTGCACGAAACACACATTTTTATATACCCCGTACAACTACATGGGGATAAAACCTTAAAACCTGTTTGCTGTGTGTCTGCCCGCTTTCCAAACTTCTAATGAAAAAGAACGGACATGTGTTTTGTTCTTGACAGGTATGTCTTGGAGAAAATGTACTATTCTAATATCAGACTTGTTCTTGAATATGGTAACGTCATTTGGGAAAACCACACCTAAGTTAGAGAGTGTTCAAGTAGAATATATATGCATATTATCACGGGAGGGACAAAATTAACATCATTATAAAAACTTAATCAAGATGCGTGTTGGGAAATACTTTCGATAAAAGGGACACACATCGACTTATTTTGTTGTATTAGATTATAAACAAGGAATCCCAAGTTATTTATGTGACATTGTTCCTAATTCAGTAGGTGATCCACACGGCCATTTTACTCATCAAGTTCATAACATTACTTTTCGTACACGCACAAACTTGTCCTCTGGATACTTCCTGCCTTCGACTATTCCCCTGTGGAATTGCTTGCCACTATTTCTCGTTCATAAAGCTTATCTAAGCTTATTTAAAAATAAACCTGAGAATCATGAAAAATCTATATTTTTATATAGGGACAAGACAAAGACGTGCAAGGCTTTGCATGAACAGCAGCTCTGTTCCTGCGAAATCTTATACACTTTCCCAACTGTTCATGTGGTCATGTAGAATCAATCTATTATTTTCTTTTTCGATGTCATAAGTACGACCAACTTCGTACTTTAAACTTTAAATGCACTTTTAAAACTAGCCCATCGGTATGTATTTATTATTGTATGGGTCAGATATTCTAACAGTGGATGAAAATATTCATATATATTTAAATTTGTTAAAAAAATACATTGTTCAGAGCAAACGCTTCTGTTGAACTGCATTTCAATACTTCATCCATTCTTATCAACATAATTATACCTTTTTAAGTCGCTAATATTGTAAGCGACTTCTTGTACTCGTAATTCAGTACTTTACATTCGCATGTGATTTACATAATTATATATATTACTACTCCACATAAAGCTGTTGATCAGTACCGTGTTTACCATCATAGCTTCACGTCTTGCTTCATACGAGATCAAAATGTACCTCTTAAACATCATACACATGTGTTCTACGTGTGTTTTTTGCTTGTATGAGAAAGGGAAAATTACATTAAAAGATGAAATGATCGATTGGCATTGAACATTACCCAGTTTCCGATTCAGACACAGAGTCACGATACAATTGATTATATAGGTCTTATACATTATATATATATACATATATATATATATATGTATATATTTATATAGCCTAGCTGGCCGAGTGGTCTAGGGCGCTGGACTTAGTGCAGGCGGTGTTGCCATAGATGTCACAGCGGTACGAGTTCGAGTCCCGCGGAGGGAACGATCAAAAATTTGCTTCGGAAATTTGACAGTTCTAACATCGGTGGGAATTTTTCAGACCCTTCTATAAGTTTACGTTATCTTCCCTGTATCAATTTGATCCGATGGAGCAGTGTAACGAATAGAGTCGTCACATTCTGAGACGTTGTATAATATTGATTTGTTGTGACATACATCATTAATTTGATCCTCTATCCTACATAGTAACACCTAGATTAACTTTCCCGTACTACCATACATCGTGTACTAAGTTGCAGCCTTAGATTAATCCTGCGAGGGGGAATGACCCGGCCAGCGAAAGCTACATTTTTATATAGCCTGGCTGGCCGAGTGGTCTAGGGCGCTGGACTTGGTGCAGGCGGTGTTGCAATAGATGTCACAGCGGTACGAGTTCGAGTCCCGCGGAGGGAACGACCAAAAATTTGCTTCGCAAATTTGACAGTTCTAACATCGTTGGGAGTTTTTCAGACCCCCCTCTCTCTCTCTCTCTCTCTCTCTCTCTCTCTATATATATATATATATATGTAGCTTGTCCTATTCAGTTACATCATGTGCTAATGTTCGCGCTCTAGATTTACTTACGAGGAAGTATCACTCGGTTAACGAAAGGTATATTTTATTTGGCCGAGTGGTTTAGAGCGTTAGACTTAGTACAGAAGGTGGTGCCATAGATGTCAGAGTAGTGAAGGGGTTCGAATCCCGGTGAGGGAGCGATCAAATTTGCAGCCTCGCATCGAATCATTAACTGAAAACATTACCCGCCTTGGTAACCAGTTGTTTTGATTGGACACATTCGGGTCATCATGGTTACGAAAGAGTAATATCAAGGGAATCAAGATTTTAGCAGAAGTCACCCGATTTTAGAGCATATCGCATTCGTGCCATTTCGGATGTTGAAAGCAAGCCAAAATCATTGGCATTGAATATGTGACGATTAGCAACTTTGAAGACTTCAGTCTTTGATTTTCTATTTAATTTCTTTTCATTTTTAATATCTACATTGTATTTATGTATTAGAATATGTACATGATGTCTGTAATTTCCTATAAGCATGCCTGTTGTATGTTTAAAAGTATAAATTGTCAGTATTGATAAGGAGGCGGATTAATAAAAGCTTCCTGCTTGTTTTAGAATCCTGTTTGTCAAACTTTGATCTATTTTGTACACATGTTTGATTTTTATAAAATCAATAAAATATGTTTAAACTAACGGATATGATGAAACGCAATAAATGCATTTGCACCCATAAACATTAAACGCCTTTAAAGTCACCATAAAATCTTTAACAAGTGGTAAAAAAAATTCTAGGCAAGGTCTGAAAGGCACCGACAAAAAAGAGTTTATAGATCCAAGGTGACCTTTAATACTAGTTATCTAATTCAACAAAACAAAGACACAAGATTGACTATCATGTCCTGTGAACATGCGCATGAAACCTACGGTAGGGTTAAACTATTTTTTTAAGGCCTTAATCATACCCCTGAAAGTAAGATGATATTTTCTTTGTAGTTATGCCCAGATCAGTAACCGAATAAGTCAGTCTAAGATTGCGCACCTGTCGACACTGTAGTCAATCAAGTAGCCCTATCAGTGATAATGAATTAATTCATACAATGCTTCCCGAACCTTTTCAGAACATGCGCGGAACCAGAGATTTTTTAGATAAAAGTTCAAGAAAAAAAAGGATGTTTCTGTCCATCACTGGTCATTTTTTGTAAGAAATTTGCGTAACTTCAAACAAAGTAGATTTTCAACACCTGGAAACACACTCATTGGAACCGCCAATGCTTTAAATGTGTTAATCTTATTGTGATTACTAGATGTTTTCTTTCCTCACAAGTTTTTTAATAAACCATCATGTTTAGACAATGTCTTGGCTGTCCGTTTTTTTAAATTTATAATGGTTTAAAAGTTGAAGTGTAATTAGATATAATGACTTCATGTATGTGTATAGTAACCTCCTCTGTATGTGTATAGTAACATCCTCTGAACGAAGGTTATATTAAGAGTTACAGTGCTTTCACATATTCTGACTTGATGAGAAGAGAAGTCGAATAACTGTAGGCAACGATGTTTAATACCAGTATAATACTATTTTCTTCCACTTTTTTTAGCTCCAGAAATAAAATTCTTACTTTTACACTCTTGAACCTTTTAGAAAATTCAATCGAAGTAGTAATTTAAAGAAAACAAAGTAAACGCAGGCGCAATGAATATTATAACGATTAAGAATTGGAAAATTTATGTTATTTTTCAATAGACAAAATTTTTATCATAGCCAATTCTTATAAAAAAAATTAATCTTAAAACAAATTATTATCTTTAAACATGAGAAAAGTAGCTCTGAATTTAACTGAATATGGGCGTGTCAATATTTTTTATTCATTGAGATATAACAAACTTATTTTAACCAATCAGATTACAACATTTATCTCAAATTAATGTATTTAGAAATAGAGCTCGGTTTATTTTAGATATCTACCCGAAAGAAATTAAATTGCGCCATTTCTTGACCTAGACATTTCAGTAGAAAATGACGGTGTGTTCACCTTTCTTCAACATCTAATAATTAGACTAAAACAACATTCAATTAAGGTAAAGGATTATGTGGCCCTCAAAAGGGATTTATTTGAAATTTACCTGTACTTTACCTTTCCCAACATAAAAACATTTTAAATAATATCCTTGACAAGGGTATCAAATATTCCTCTTTTTGTAATATTTTTATTACATATTTTTGTCTGCTTTTGCAGGAATTTAAGGTAAATATTTGACTTCATATTTATAATAAAAAAAGTTGAAAAATATTTCTTGCAATAGTAATTTTATTTTTACTTTTTTTTGTAATAATTATAAAATGATTGCATACAACTTATTATAATTTTGAATAATTTATTTGGTTTTAATTCTATTCAGTCATGATCACTGAAGTTTAGCCCGTGTCATTATCATTTTTATATCATTTATCTAAATCAGATAAAAACAATCAAGAAATGTCTGTCAGTAAAGGTACATTAAACAAGTAAACTACAATGACAAGAGCAATGCTTAAAGCGTACTTTCTAAGGGTTCTGAAATGGATTTTTTCTCGAACTTTTACATTTTCAACATTGCAAAATCTTTTAGAAATATAAAAAAATAGTTTGGCTGAGTTAGACTGGAGTTCAATGGATATCAAGGGGTCTGTTTGTTCGCCCGTCCCCACTTCTAATCAACAATCTGATACCGTAAAATGGAATTTTCTTTCAAATGTGGCAACATCCCTTCAGCACCTTCAGCACCTGCGTATGGAGTTTTCATATCACAATTCATACGTTATGCCAGAGCTTGCTGAAACTACGCAGACTTTTTGTATCGCGCTAGAACTCTAACAAATAGGCTTCTGGAACAGGGTTATGTTGCTACAGGATTGAAGTCATCACTACAGAAGTTTTGTGGTCGTCATCATGAACTCGTGGATCGTTATGATGTATCCATCAGCATCATGAAAACTGATTTATTCAACGGGTCATAGTTTATCTTTCCTCGTTTGTCTACCCCGCACTTGACTTTTTATGAGCAACTCGGCGGGTGTTTCTAGAAAAGCAGAGGACGCTTACCTTACCGGTGCACCCGGTCCATGCTCCCAGTTTTTAGTGGAGTCCGAGTTGCTCATTTACTTTTGTTACTTTGTATGTATAATTTTAGTTACTTTATGTTCTTTGTTGTGTGTATCTGTTTTCCATGTCTGGTCTTTGTCCCTGGATTATATTCTTTTGATTACCGCTATAACCTTGGTTCCCTTGATTACTCTTTGACAAAAATCCAAGACGACTACCTCTTGGACTTAATCACATTAGAACCAAACTCTATTCTATACCTCTCTCTGTACTACACTCCCTTTACAAAACAAGTCTTGACACCCCTTTTTCTGACCCTTACTCATCATTATACAGGTATGTTGCCATCATTTTGGATATTGGTTTCTCTTTAAACCAGTTTGTGTGAAAAGTCAAGATGAAGAAAAACGATTATTCCTTCCACTACCGTTTGTCAACAAAGGTATAGATGCAATTAATTTAGCTAACATCTTCCATCACAAAAACGTTACCAACAAAATTCCCCCATATTTCAAAGACAAATCAATACCGATTATTTCATATTCCTATACTTCACCCATTGCTTCCAAAATTCTCAGTTATAAAACGCTACTGCAGAACCTCGAGATTGAGGTCTTCAAGGCTAAACCACCTGACCGTTCTTGCAAAAAAACTCTCCATGCAAATATGGTCCTTCCAGTCACTTCGTTACGTTGCGTAATATCCTTTCTGAAGGTCCCAAGTACCTTGAACCACGCTTCAAAAATTAGAATTATAACTTTAAAGTTCTTATGGATGCCGTGGAGTACTACACGAGAAAATGGATGAAACGAAAACAAGAAGACATTGATTCTCAGAGTGGTTAAAGGCCGTGAGGTCTTTAATTTTGAAACAAATGAAAGTTTTAAGTAAGTCAATGAGTGCGAATGCTACATCAGTTTTCAAAGACCCCGATGTAGCAAAAAACATTGTCTGCTATATATGACAAATATGTTGTCGTACCAGCAGACAGAGCCAAAAACAACATTGTATTTGTCTGCAAACGTTTTACTTTCAATGTTTATTATCAGAGGTAGACTTAGAAAATGATAGCAGTGATAAGACCTATACTGCTACCACACTATCCAAAGAAGAGATTTTGGAAAAACATAAATATGTGCTATCCTCTTTTGGTCTCTATACCAAAGACGATGATTGTGATTTACCGTCTATGTAGTGGATTTCTAAACTCCACAAGAATCCATACAAACAACGTTACATAGCTGGATCTGCAAAATGTACCAGCAAACATCTTTCAAAACTTTTAACTTCTATACTCACAGCTGTCAAAAAGGGTCTGCAGTCCTACCACAACACTTGTTATTCCCGTAGCGGTATTAATTCATTGTGATTCCTGAAAAATTCTAAAGATCATCAATTCATCAGTATATAATAGCATTAAAACCTATGTTTGTAAAAATTTTTTTTTACTTCTATTCCCCTACTCAGTTAAAATCCCGACTTAACAACATTGTACATCGTTGTTTTTCCAAAAAAGATGGTACACCTAGATACAAATATGTAGTTCTTGGTAGAGATTTCTCATACTTTGTTAGAAATAATTCCAAATCATCTTCCAAATATACAGAAGAAAATGTTCACAAAATGCTGGAAGATTTAATCGACAACATATTTCCCAGTGTGGTGGACGCGTTTTTCAACAAACGGTCTGCATTCCAATGGAAACAAATTGTGGTCCTCTACTTGTTGACCTATTCCTTCACTTTTATGAAGCTGATTTTATAGCTGATCTGATCCGAAAGAAAAAATATCGTTTAGCTAGCTCCTTTAATCTCAGTTTCCGTTATATAGATGACTTATTATCTTTAAACAATCCTAATTTCGAGAATTTGATACACCGCATCTACCTTAAAGAACTCGAGAAAGGGTATATTACAGACACTATGAAGTCAGCGTCATATCTTGACCTACACTTAGAAATCGGTGGTAAGGGAAAACTATTGACTTTACGACAAACGTGATGAGTTTTCATTCAGAATTGTCAACTTTCCTTTCATCTGTGGCAACATCCCTTCAGCACCTGCGTATAGAGTGTTCATATCACAACTCATACATTATATCAGAGCTTGCTGAAACTATGCAGACTTTTTGTATCGCGCTAGACTTCTAACAAGTAGACCTCTGGATCAGGGTTATGTTGATTGAAGTCATCATTACAGAAGTTTTATGGTCGTCATCATGAACTCGAGGATCATTACGGTGTATCCATGTACGATGTACGAGTTCGAGTCCCGCGGAGGGAACGACCAAAAATTTGCATCGCAAATTTGACAGTTCTAACATCGTTGGGAATTTTTCAGACCTTTCTATACGTTTATATATCTTCCCTGTATCAATTTGATCCGACGGAGCAGTGTACCAAATAGAGTCGTCACATTCTGAGACGTTTATGTCCCTACATCGTACGTTAGCAAATATAAATTAGGATAGGGTACATCTGTGTTTTCCCACAGAGTATTGTGGTCTCATCTGAATGTACCAGGTGAACCGGGTTCCTGAATTGTTCCCAGTTAAGAGCTCACACGTTCTTCATTGTTTATAAGTGTATAACATACCAAAGAGTTCTTGGGGGAATATTTGAAATGTACGTGGGTTGATGGTCTACTACGTCACTCCACTGTGTGTTTTACGTAGAGGATTTTGTTTATTTTTCTGACGCCCAATAATACACGGGCAAGCCACTTCAAGCACGGCGGTCCATAACCTTTATCCGTTACCTTCATTTTTTACCTCACCCTGCCTGCACTGTGACCATTACATCCATAAAGAATTTTTATATAGGGCTTTCTGAAAGGTTTGCACCACACATCACCTAAGCTTAAAATTCATTGATGAAAATTGTGACATGGTATCCATTACTTTGCTCCGTGATCTGAGAGTGAAGATTTGTACAGCATATAATTTTCTAATTATGTGTCTTTTCTTTGAACCTTGTTTTCACAAATATAATAGTGATATTATACCCCTAACTGCATCCCAAGAAACTAAGGTATTTTTTTTAGTATTGCACTACGTCATATTTTGCTTTTTAAGCACTTGACGTTACTACTTCAAATCTCCAAAGACCAATTATTTCTAATGCTGGTAGTTTATACTAGAATGGTATTGTCATTCTTTGGTGTGATCTGAGCTATCATTCAGTAACTGCGAGCATTATTTACGTGGATATATCATTTTGGGTAAATGGTTTATGTTGAGGTATTCAAAGGAGAGAACTTGAATGACATTTATGACTTGTTTGTTGTTTCGGTTCATTTTTTATCTCACATTAAAGAGGGGTGGTATTAAAAGGGCTTATAAAGCCAGTTAACCCTACTGCAGGTTGCATTCGCCTGTCCACAATTAGGTGATGTTGGTCCTAAATTTGTCTTTGTGTCGTTAGATAACTTTTTAGTTTAATTTGAAAAATTGTCATCGTTCTCTTTACCATGGATTTTACAACTTTTCTTTTCGGGGCCTTTCAGAGCTTATTTCAAGGCGTGTTTACACTTATTAAAGACTTTATGGTGATCTCTAAAAGTATTTACTATTTTTGGATTTAGGTTATATGCTGGTCCATTTGTTGTGGTTCACCATATCCGTACTTCCTAGTATGATTCGCCTTCCTTTAATTAAGTTTGTTTCTATATACACAAATTAGGATTTCACATATGGCGTATAAATGCTAATATCTTTTTTTCGATGCTGCTTCTTCTGCCTCAATTGCTGACCACTCAGTTGAGTCTTATTTATCCCTCCTTGCATCTTGAGAATGATTTACTGATTGATCAGGCTGCTTTGTATTAGTCCGACACTCTGAGGCGAAGTTTTAGTGTGATGACTCACAGAAGCAAAATCACGTAGGTACTTTCAGTTTCTGCAGCTTGATAGTTTGTCACATAAGGGGTTATACCCCCTTGTGCAATCTTCCCCCTTTCTCACCCATGCCTAGGACCGTCCACGGTTGAGTTAAGCTTAAACGGTTACCTTATATGATTTAAGAAGGATTTCCGATTGCAAATTCATTGAAAGTCATGCTAGGAATGTATTCAGTTTATTTGCCCGTCTTAGTATCAATATCTTGAGTAGCTTGGGTAATTGTTGACTGGCGGAGATAATTACTAGGTATGCTAAGCTTTTTTAACAGCCTGGATTCGCTTTAGGATTGATCCACGAAGTATTATTGCAATGTCACCATGCCTTTTTAAGATAATTTTTCATGGTGCTATTAAAAGTGGTTGCAAATTTATTCATCTTTTTGTGTCTTATTGTACTTTCACTGCAAAATGTCAAAGGTAACCAAATAGACACATACAGTAGCCAGAATAAATAACTGACATAGTAATTCTTCTTAACAGCCAGTACAGATACTCTTCATAATTATCCGTTACAGGACAAGTCATTACCTAGCGTAGTGTGAGTTGTTCTTTGTAAAGCATATCTATCCCTAACAAGAAAATATTGTCAATAAAAATAATTTCTAACCTCTTTTTGCAACTGGAATATTGTCCATGCACTTCGATCTAAATACATTGCTCGTATATTGGAAAGAGGTAAAGCTATTGATATTGATTGATTGATCGTTGGTTGGTGTTAAACGCCCAAGCAGCAATATTTCAGCTACATCTGGGCGATGAACATGAAATGGATGACAAAATGAACATGAAATGAAAAATGAGATGGGACATAAGGATAATGGGGTCGACAAATTTGGATTGCCACTGGAAAAAGGAGAGGGGGATAGGGTCGGGCAATTTAGCCTCCTGCGGCGGATCGCAAAGGTTCTTACTCCTATTGTATACATTGTACCACTATGGTTTGCGGTCAGGTTTTCTGTATTATGGCCTGACAACCCCAGCATGTAGGATGCCTGAGGTACCCCATTCCACCACCTGGGGCACACAACCCAGTTGCTATGTGGGCAGAGTGCTAGCCCCTGACCAGGGTTCTGGGCACTATTTAATCGCCTTTTACTTCAAGCTTAGCGCTGCTACGGGTCTTTTCTTTTATTTGAATCTTCCTTTTCTTTCTGTTTAAAGGCTAACCAAGCCTAAACGTCTACCGTTGAATTCTTTCTTGTAAAGCAATTAAACCAAAGGTTCGTGACCTATACTTTTTGATGAATCGCAAAACTGACAACATCACACAATTAATTTATACATTTTTCAAAGATAATAGTACGTTCATCATTAGTTTAGAATAACTGTATGCCTAAATTTCTATATCTGTCTAATTTAGGTGAACTAAGGAGATTTCATTATAGAAGAGGAAGTCTCCTTCAAGACGGTTTGATGTCTGATCCAATTAAACTATGTTTATCAGTGAGTTTCTCCACAGATTCTTTTTCATCTCAGCACTCTTCTTCCTTCAGATACACACGTTTTCTACAACTGCACCTAAAATCTTCAAAGATCAACGTATATGGCAGAATTTCAACATTGATGGATGCAAATCTGAATCTGACTATTCCAACCACAAACATCCATTCCGTTATAATCCTGCCGGTAGGGTTTGAAATCTTTAAGCTTTTGAATATCATGGAAAACGTTGTTATAGCTAAATGTCATTGATACTAGAAAGAAATCATCTATTTTAATGCCATAGTGGGTTGAATCGAGGACTTAGCTACAAAATGGACCAAACACGAGAAGGAGGAAATCGACATCCTCCTTGCGTGTTTGAGAATAATAAAAGAATCAGTTTCTTAAAAAGTCAAAGATTTCAAATGCAACTTAAATCTTAAAACATAAGACATCTTTCTTTGTATTGCGCAAGGTTGATTTTCTCGATATGTTTTGGGGGTACTTCTTTTAAGCAATTTATATTTTGTATAAGATTCCATGTATTTGGCTCTTATGCTGCTGAGGAGGGGCTACTTCTTGGAACACGTTCGTGAACAGCATACCGAAACATTTGCAAAATTTAAATACATGTAATTGATGTGTAATTTATAAAAAAAGTTAAGTCGGAACTATATACAAGCTAATTCAACAACACCTCCAAAAGAAATCGAAATAGACGGTCTTTTCTTTCTTTAGTGTTTATATTCGCAGCTAAAATAGAAAAAAAATTAAAAACGCAGAAGTCTGCCTTTTATCTTTTATCACGAAATAAACAAAAACATACGAACCTGTGACTTGCAAAACAACTTTGAATATCCAATAGATGTTTTTCTTTTCCACCAAATGACCTTCTACGAGCAATGAGGTGGGTGTCTGGTTAGAAGCAAGAACTGTTCATCACTGAGTTTATCATCGGTTTTTAGTGGAGCCGTACTGTTCGTTTCTTTGTAATCTTTTTGCTTTCTTTGTGTTGTAAAGCTTATTCTTCGTCTGTTTGGCATTCCCGGATATGTTTTGTTAACAGATTTTTCCTTGTTCGGCGTGGCGTCTTTTGTCTGTTTGATATTCCCTGGCTGCCTTGTTTTGTCGACATATTTTCCTTCTTTGAAACTTCAATATGTATTATGTCTCCTCTCGCCTACTCACTCATGTTACCAGTCACATACAGGATACAACCATACACAGATAGTAAGAGGTATGAATTTCTCAAGGATGCAGTATGACCTTGTCTTATCCAAATTGCGACTAATTTAGGAATCAAAGAAAATGCAGCATGGATTCTTGTTAAATTTAGTAGATGCGCTTCTCTCAAGATGTGTAAAACTACTGCCATTACATGGCATAAACTCTTGCGGGTTTTGGACTTTAAATGTGTTGAATAAACTTGCCACAATTAGGATACTCAGATTTTACCCATCATCCCTTTCATTCTCACGTTTATATTCTGTTTTATAAAATATTTCTTTAGACATAAATCAAACAATTGGGAAATTCATTTTTTTCATCATGACTTGATTCATGTTGTTATATACTGGGAGTATTTGATTTTCGATTTTGCAGATTAATGTCCTGGATTTTGATTTCCTCCTTTGGTGTTTTTGTTTGTTTGTTGTTGTTGTTGTTGTTTTTGTTGTTGTTGTTGTTTTTTTTTTCATTTGTTGGAAGGTCCTATTCTAAAATTACATTTACACTATTAGTAGTGATCAGATTTTTTACTTTTTGTGTATTTAATTGCTCTTTGTTGGTTTATATGTTTTGTATTTGTTTGTTTTTGTTGTTGTTGTTGTTTTAACATATGTTTTGCCTTGTATTATTCTGTTTGTATAATATACTAGTAACTGTTCTTGTTCCTTTCGTTGATTGGTGATGTTCAAACCCTTTTTTGTACCAGAGACATGTTTGCATGTTTAACTTCTTCACATTTGTCGATTTCTGTGTTAGATTATTTTTTATTATTATTATTATTATTATTATTATTATTATTATTATTTTGTTTTCTTTTTCCAGAAAATTTTCAGAAAAAAAACTTCATAATCTTAAATTTCTTCCATCTATTTCATATTTCATATATATTTGTATAAACCTTCTGAACTTCAATTCTTGGTGGCATGGTTTTGTGTATCATGATGGTATCGGGTAGAACAGTAGAGGATTTGCACTGCCACACTTGTACTGCATGTACTTGTTTATATTTGCACATACATTTTCTATATTTGCACCTACTTTTTCTATATATGCACAAACTTTTCTTTTTATGCACATACTTGTCTATATATTCTCATACTTTTTCTTTATATGCACATACTTTTTTCTACAGTTTTTCTATGCACATATTTGACTTGTTCTCCCTGCGTATATTTTTACCGGATTTTCTTGGAAGTTCTTCATGTGGATAATCTGAAAAGGGCCGGGAAAATATTCCTGTGTTGGATTTTACACTGAAGGAAGAAGGTGTAAGCGGCACAATCATTAAATTGTTTCATGCTTGTATAGTTTATTTTCTTTACAGTGTTCGCTTATGTTTCTAGTTGAAGTTCTCACAAAGTTCAAGATCATCTCAAATTTATGTTTCAATATTTTACTTCCGATAATAATTCCATACGTCTCAGGTGTTCAATTGAAAATGCAGTAAGTTGCGTTCACGTTACATGTATTTACCACTCTACATATTCAGTTTATGCCTAGCACTTAAAAAAGGTCATAAGTTGACTGAAAAGTTCTCTTGTGACGTCTTTAATTAAAACTATCGGTATCGTTGTACAATCCTTTAGTCTTATATAATTTTTGTTTGTTTGTTTGTGTTATATCGTCATGACTCAACGATCCGATTTACTGGTTGGTATCTTCCTTTAGACTATATCTAAAGGACTGCACAACGATACCGATAAAGATGACAATACACAATAATAAAACATAATGAGCTAATGTAGGACTGTATATGGACTGTGAACACAATTCACTACCTAATAAGTCTAAAGGAAGCTACCTTAAGTAAACTTAAAACTTAATAGGTATCGAGCCATGACGATACAGCACAAACAAAAATATTATATAAGTCTAAAGGATTGCACAACGATACCGATAAAGATGTTAATACACCATAAAAAAAAACAATTAGACTCATATGTATATGTATTATATACTTGGTATGGCTGTATTTTCATACCGTTGTAGATTCTCTACTGTCTCAACCGAAACCGTTAGAAGTTGTCCTATTCAGATACATCATGTTAATGTTCGCGCTCTAGATTTACTTACGAGGAAATATCACTCGGTAAACGAAAGCTATATTTTATGTAACTTACTTGGCCAAGTGGTCTGGAGCGTTGGGCATTGTGCAGGCGATGTTGCCATAGTTCCTTGCATTTCTTTGCCAGAATTTTTTTCCATTCATTCTTTCCTCTCCTCTATGATTTTGAAAAGTTTTTGTTCTGGGGTCAAATAGCTTTTTGTCTAATCGGGCGTGTGTCTCTTTCACATTATGGTGTTTTCATATGTCAGTTTTTTTTATCTATATCTATAATTTTGATTTCTTTCTTATACGAAAAAAACTCTCCTATTTTTCTTGTTATTTCAATCAAGAAAAAACAGTTAACACCCTGTAACATTATTTTGAGAATTGTTTTTGATCGTGTTTAGAGTTTCGGTATGATTTATTGAGTGTATTATTTCCACACAGAAAAATCAAAGACTGAAATTTTCAAAATCGTCAAATATTCTCCTTCATTCATTTTGGCTTACTTTCAACATCCGAAATGGCACGAATGCGATGATGCTCAAAATCGGGTGACTTCCGCTTAAATCTTGGTTCCCTTGATGTGATTGCGTGCTCTTTCGTAACCATGATGGTTTTTTTGTTTTCAATTACCCGGAACCATATTTAACAACTGGCACAATCGGCAATGGCTATATCGGGATCCTGATTTGGTCTATTTATAGACAATTTTGTAACGAGCCCCTGTGTTTGGATCGGACACGGGGCATATAATACAAAAATTCAATGCAAATCGATCATTTATCTTTTAATGTAAACTTCCCGTTCTCATACAAGTAAAAAAAAAACTTACATAGACATGTGTATGATATCTTTAAAGAGATACGTTGGAGCAATCTTTGGGTTGTTTATTATATTGACCAGGGAACCAGATTAGAAACCAGATTAAACAATTGGCAATGAATATTCAAATACATGTATATCGGGCCCGTGCTAATGTATATGATCTATACAGTCTTGTAAATTGTGCCTGAATCGGAAACTGGATAATGTTCAATAATAACCGATCATTTCATGTAAACTTCCCGTTCTCATGCAAACAAGAAACACACGTAGAACACACGTGTATGGCATTTAAGAGGTACATTTTTCATCTCACATGAAGCTAGAACTATGACGCTATGGAGGTGAACACGTCACAGATCTGCGGCATTACGTGGAGTATAAATATATAATTATGCAAATCATATGCGAATATAAAGTACTGAAATTACGAGTGCAAGAAGTCGCTAACAATATTAACGTAAATAGAGTAAACTGGACCAGTTTGTGAATTGCAGCGTTTGATAACAACTATACCCGGATTGAAACAACAGAAGATAGAATATACTGAAGCGTCAAATTTTGGGAAATCCGTGGACAAAACAGAGTCGGGAATACGAATATACAAGTATACATGACAATGCTATTTCAAACCATCATCGAGAAATTTTGCAACTATATGTACACACAAAGTTAAAGTCACTAAAAAGTAAAGTTAATTATTTCGTTATTTTACAGCTTAACAAAGTGTTTCTGTATTTTTTTTATCAGAAGCTGAAACTTCTATCATGACAAAAAGTGAATATTATAAAAGTCTGATAGATGAGACTGTAGAGGATGTAGATAGAGTGATAATTTCAGAAGGTAAAACTAAAAGCCGTTCAAGCAGTGATGCTATATATATATATATATATATATATATATATATATATATATATATATATATATATATATATATATATATATATATATATATATATATATATATAATTTTTTTTTTTGTGGGGGAGGGGGGGGGTCAATGAAGAATAGAGAGAATAGCTATTTACAGAGAAAGAATAAAGCTCGAGTTTTGTAATATGTAGTCGCACTGAGTTGATATCGCGTGATTCGCATTATCGTCTATAATATCTGAACCTGTGTTGGTTGTGGCGGGAATGTACAAATGACATGTATATTAGATAGTAAAAAGATTGTAATCTACTACTTGAATTCATTGCACATGTGCAGAATTAACAGCATTTCTAAACAGATATCACCCAAAAGAAAACGAAAACAATGCCTTTTATATTTTTATTTTAGTACGATTCGACGCAATGTAAAACTTTTTAATTTGGAAATTTGTGCAAAAATACGAGATACACTTACTCATTCTCGTTTTCGATTTTCAGGTCTCTAAAGTAAAGATGAAAATGAACATTTTGTCGTTGGTTGTTAAATCTCTTCATAATTATACAGTAAAAGTTGGGTTTGATGTTATTAGCTAGTTCTTGTCATCAAGGTTTTTTATATCCCCTTTAGTGTTTATGGCGAGGGTATACATGAGCTTGCTCGATACAGAGGCGTAGCATACAGATCTAGATTGGTACGGCGAGAATGACGCCTTGCCAGGAGATTCTGGAGACCTAAAATGTCCTATTAAAAAATGACAAGAATTTTACTTATGGCATGCCACACCGACGAAATTATTGATGTACCTCCGCGGGGAATTT
Source organism: Perna viridis (assembly GCA_037379345.1). Classification (NCBI taxonomy): domain Eukaryota; kingdom Metazoa; phylum Mollusca; class Bivalvia; order Mytilida; family Mytilidae; genus Perna; species Perna viridis. The sequence goes on from CM074511.1 coordinate 12,298,191, forward strand.
TTGTTTTGTTTTATCCCAAGCCATATACCTCGCAGATGTATATGTCACGCATGTTGACAAAAATCAACTATCCCGAAGTTATCAATGATGTGTCTATAAACAGGGAGAGTATATTATAAATATAAAGTCCGTGGTTTAAAGCACAATTTACAACTAAATCAAATTACAGTGATATAGGAAACAACTATTATTATTGAAGGGAAACATAAAACAATCAGTAAAAACAGGCCAAAATATATTAAAGCCCAAAATAAAATTACAGAATATTATGGCAAGCAGTCGTGGAATTTATTCCCCATTTATTGATATTTAATAGCATGTTAATAAATATTTATCAACATGTGCATAAATGATTTATTGATATCAATGAATAGATGGATAGTAACATGTTGATAGATATTAATTAACATGTTGATATATCATTTATTGATATCAATAAACTGAACGAATTCTTTACATGTTAATAAATATTAATTAATGTGTTATTAAATCTTATTCCGGATTATGCATGCTGGGTAATATCCCATAAAATAAGCATTTACAAACACTTTTCTGACCACGATTAAACCACCTATAGTGGCACCCTCTTTATTAACACATAAATAATTCATATATTTATTGTTATCAATAAATTATTTAATAACATGTTAATAAATACTTATTACCATGTTGATAAATCGTACAATTTATTTATATTAATAATTAATTATTAACGTGTTGATATATATTTTAATAACGTATGGCAAGCCGTTGTGGAATTTACTCCCCATTTATTGATATTAATAAATATTTGATAACATGTTAATAATTATTTATCAGCATATGCATAAATGATTTATTAATATCAATAAAAAGATGAATTAGTAACATGTTGATTATATATTTATTAACATGTTGATATATTATTCATTGATATCAATAAATTGGAAGAATTATTAACATGATAATAAATATTAGTTCACGTGTTATTAAATCTTATTCCGGATTATGCATGCTGGGCAATATCCAATAAAATAAGCAATTACAAACACTTTTCTGACCATTTCATTTATTGATATCAATAAATGCTCTATTGACATTAATAAATAGGTAATAAATTCCACAACGGTTTGCCATAGAATATGATACAATGTGAACCGCGAGCAGGTGGACAATATAAATCAACCTGTGTTTTTAGAGAACTTCCAGACTTGATATATAGGTTATTTTGGTAGAAAATTGCATCCAGTAGCGGATCCAGAGATCTACAAAAGGGGTGTGGTTTACTTCAATAAAGTGATAAAAAATAATTTTACTTATTTTAACAATACAATCCTAATAAATAGCAAAACTGTATGATTATATATTGAGTTATATTCCTATATGAGTGTTTTCCATGTTTTAACATACAAAATTATGACAATTTCTGTGGTGTCTTCCTGGATGCTTGTAGACAGTCATGAATGAAGTCCGTCGGCATTGACCAAACTTTGAAACAATACATACATAACTTATCAAGAGGTGGTGCTCATTATCAATCATAGGTATATTGATGGTGTGCCTGGATGCAATATCCACTAATTTTGTGTAGCTGTATACGATCTTAAAACAAGTGACTGTGCTCTACATATACAAGTGTCATTACAAATAAATTTTACTCGATGTAATGTTATAGAAAGAGTAATCAAGGGAATCAAGGTTCTAGCGGTAATCAAAAGAATGTAATCCAGGGACAAAGACCAGACATGGAAAGCAGACATACACAACAAAGAATATAGAGTATCTAAAATGATACATACAAAGTAACAAAAGCAAATGAGCAACTCGGACTCCACAAAAAACTAGGAGCATGGACCAGGTGCACCGGTAGGGTAAGCGTCCTCTGCTTTTCTAGAAACACCCGCCAAGTTGTTCATTAAAAGTCAAGCCCGGGGTACACGAAAGAGGAAAGGAAAACTGACATGTTGAACAAATCAGTTTTCATGGCACCGATGGATACACCGTAACGATCCACGAGTTCATGATGGTGACCATAAACTTCTGTAATGATGACTTAAATCTGGTAGCAACATAACCCTGTTCCAGAAGCCTACTCGTTAGAAGTCTAGCGCGATACAAAAAGTATGCGTAGTTTCGGCAAGCTCTGATATAACGTATGAATTCTGGTATGAACACTTCATACACAGGAGCTGACGGGATGTTGCCACAGATGAAAGGAAAGTTGACAATTCAGAATGAAAAGTCAACACGTTTGTCGTAAAGTTTGGTCAATAGTTTTCCCTTACCATCGATTTCCAAGTGTAGGTAAAGATATGAGGCTGACTTCACAGTGTCTGTAGTATCGTTTATCTGAGTTCTTTGGGGTAGATGCGATGTCACAAATCCCCGAAATTGGGATTGTTTAAAGATAATACGTCATCTATATATCGGAAACTGAGATTAGAAATTACATTTTTAGCGGAAAAACAATCATTCTTTTGAATGAAATACATTTCAATGTGGATTGTCAATAAATAACCAAACTTTGATCAGTTAAGAATGAACATGTAAAATATTTCATTCCCTGTACATCATGTGCAAGAAATTACATTTTGGTGTACACTACAATAGGAGAGCCTTTGCTATGTCTTTAATGGTATTTTATCTCCTTTTTCGGAAAGTGTTAGAGTGTTATCTGTCGATTGGGTGTGTTTCAGTTAAAAGACACGCTGCCTTTCTCTTGCAGCTGCTGCTGCTGCTGCAAAAAAAAACCACCTTTGCTACATGCATGTCCACACAATCTGGGAGCCTCCAAAATATCAAAGACCCCATAATTTGTATACAAGGCTTCCTGGTACATTTCGACTTCGACCTTCATCTATGCAGCTCCACAAATATTTCAGGAGATTCTGATATTATATCATCATACAAATTACATATCGTATGCATATAGTGACTGCCCAGGGATATTTCAGGACTGGGGTGCTACAGAATCGAATCATGGTGGTTCAGAAATACTACAAAAGTCAACGCACCATAGCGTGCCCCATGTAAATATAAAAAAGGCAAATATTTTGAAGAAGGTCTGCACATTTTGTAAAATTTCATGAAGTAGTATATGTTTAGCTAGATGGAATCACAGGGGCTTGCTCCCACTATCAAATATGCAGTCCCCAGATATTTATACTAGTGGTGCTGCATATTTGATAGTGGGAGCGAGCCCCTGTGATGGAATTTGTTCATTCGAAACTTATGGACTGAAAAAGAAACTATTTTTTCCAAAATAATTTACCTCAAATTCAGAGCAACACTTAGATTAGACATAGACCTACACATTAAATTAAACCGTAGTTTTTTTTTTTTCAAGTAAAACGGTCGAGTAAATTCATCAGCTTTAACCGAAGGGAAGATAACTGTTGTGCACTTCTGAACAAAGAAAACCAAAAGTCCATCTAGGAAAGTTCGGGACATAAAATTTGATTTATTTCGACTCATTTACATGTAAAAAACAGACTTTTGTCGATTCAAACATCATGGGGCCCAATTTTTGACCAATAAATCACAGTGACTATATATGTGATACACAAAAAAAAATCCCCCAAAAAATTAGCAACTGCAAGTATTTGTTTGTGTTTTTTTGACATAAAATAAACCATTTAGTCAGGTTGTAACTCCTCCGTTATTTACTGACAAGTTTTTCTCCAATATATTTATAACAAACTGATGCGTTACGAGGTATGACATTGTTGCAATACTACGCAGTACACATTAAGCTCATAAGTTGAATGTACATGTAGTATATATGTATAGTTAATTACATAGAAAAAAAATCGCACAAATACCAAAACGTTCACTTAGCACACTAAATGTGTTTATGACGACTATTATTTTGACGAATCATCTTCATTTGTCTTAAACTAAATTTTAAACATAGTGCAATCCATCCTCCCAAGTCATGGTTTTGAGTACACCTTCGCTCCCTCAAATGAGGGAGCAAAAGTAAACTCAAAACCAGGGAGCAAAGGTGGATTCAAAACCCTAACTTGGGAGGATGAGTGGAATCACGAAGTTGGAAAAATATTCTGTCCCGACTAATGATTAGCCTTAAGAGAAAGATGTTATTAAGATCAACATATTTTTGCAAGACTGGGTCTTCATTGATATTGAAACACTTGTTTTCCAAAAGGCATAGTCTGTAAAACTATCGAGTATAGAAATTAAATTCACGACATCACTTCTTGGTGATAGACGGTGAATCCATAATGTACTTGACTTTTTGAGGAGATAGCGATATAGGTGATGAATATCATTATATTCTAAAATGGAAGTCCTTCATGATAAAAAAGAAAAGTATATATAGCTAAGAAGTTGTAGTAAATTGCAACATTTTAAAGTTCAATGAACTAATGAATACCACAAAAATCTAAACTTCGCAAGTTTTGTCAATTTTTCAGAATTATCAACAAGATCAGTCATTTACTCATCTCCCTGATTTATCCAACACACCTTAACCCGCATTTTTTATCTTGAATTGTATCCATCTCTCCTACCTTTTTGTTAATTTGCTATTTGTACGTCTACATTTGTTCCTTTACAACTGTATATTAAAAATCAGACTAAAGTCTTCGGAGTTGCTTATCGTCAAATATTGTCTGTCACTGATTTTGGCTTACTGTAAACATACGAAATGGCACGAATACGACATGCTCTAATATCGGATGACTTCCGCTAAAATCTTGGTTCTCTTTCGTAACCGTGATGACCCGAATGTTTTCAATTACTCGGAACCACATTAAACAACTGGCAATTGCTACATTGAATATATAGATATCGGGGTCCTGATAATATATATGACCTACATGTATATATAGTTAATCTAGTCAATTGTAACGAGCCCTTGTGTTTGAATTAGAAACTGTGTAATATTACATAAATTCAATGCTAACCGATCATTTCATCTTTTAATGTAAAGTCCCTATGGCAAGCCGTTGTGGAATTTATTCCCCATTTATTGATATTAATAAATATGCAATAGCAGGTTAATAAATAATGACATGTTAATAAATATTTAATAACATGTTATTAAATACTTATCTACGTGTGCATAAATGATTTATTGATATCAATAAATAGATGACTTAGTAACATGTTGATAAACCATTTATTGATATCAATAAATTTAACGAATTATTAACATGTTAGTAAATATTAATTAAATCTTGTTCCGGATTATGCATGCAGGGCAATATCCCATAAAATAAACAATTACATACACTTTTCTGTCCACGATTAAAGTACCCATAGTGGGCACCCTCTTTAATAACACGTCAAAAATTGATCTATTTATTGGTATCATTAAATGATTTCATCATCATCATCATGTATTGATATCAATATCTATTTATTTACGTGTGAATAAATATGTTATATTCATCTATATCAGTAAATGACAATTTATTGATATCAATAATTAAGCCTTAATATCAATAATTCATTGATATCATAAATTATTTATTGATATTAATAAATAGGTAATTCCACAACGGCTTGTCAAGCCGTTGTAGCGATCTTTTGGTCGCTTATGATATTAACCAAGGAACCAGATTAGAAACCAGATTAAACGTGTAAAACTGGCAATGAATATTGATAGACATCGGGGGCTGCTAAGAAATGTATATATTACCTATATAATGGTGTAACGAGCCCCTGTGCCTGATCTAGGTGATGTCCAATTCATGTGAACTTCCCATTCTCATACAAGTAAGAAACACACGTAGAACACGCGTGAATGATATTTCAGAGGTACATTTTTACATCGTATGAAGCTAGAACTAGAACGCTATGGCGGTAAACACGGCGCACATCTGCAACATAGCGTGTAGTATTAATATATAATTATGCAAATCATATGCGAATATAAAGTATTAAAATTACGAGTGCATTAAAAATTAGCAACATAGTTCATGACACTTGACAATAAAGTCCTTGTATTACTAATTACATATATTATTATTTAAATAGATCATAATCATGATCAAAAGCCTAGTAGACTTGCTATTATTATGATTATTATTTACTGATAGTTTTATATATGAAGGTTCCTATAATTGTAAATGTTAATCATGGTGCGTTTTTTACCCAGTTAAAGAATCGATTGATTGTTTGTTCAGTTCTATTCAGGCGATTAAAGAATCGAGGAAATATGTACATTGTACAAACAATCACAACACAAATTTTATTATTTTATTTGGTTATATTTACAATTTTCTTGGATTAAGATTAATTAAACCACTTAAATTGTGCATATAATTTTGTTTGTCTTTTCATTTTTCTCAAGAACACTAAAAATTCTACAACAAAAATGTTGTAATAATTAAATAAAAATTACCGAAATTATACATTCAACCCAAGTTTGTGTGTGTGTTTTTTTAATTGGATTAAATGATTTATTAGAAAATTGAATTATTGAACACCTTTGTTTAATCACGTGACGACACTTTTCTATTGATACGCGGTTCCGATCACCACCCGCTAAAATCACTTTCACTAAAATATTTTGCTGTTCGTCCAATAAAAGATAAACCTTCTACCATTATATTTTCTGTATTTGCTGTTTAGCGAACACTTTCAAACATATGATGATTACCTCAAAGATATTAAAAATTGGACAATATGACAACGGCAGGAGGTCAAGCGAACAGCCGTCAATCGGCTTTGATGTGTCTACCAGCCATCTTGTAGTGATTGGAACTGATCAGTGTGTATTTCAGTGACTAAATGGCGGCATTTATAATCAATGACACACATTACACAGATAAGCAAATATGAGGAGGTAAATCAAAATAATATATAACGAACGAATGTGGAATTTATGTTCCTCGATCAGTTTTTTTCATTCATTGTTATTTTCAAATTGACTCACCTGTCTTTTTTAGACACGCTTATCTGCATAGTAAACTAACGGGAGAATACCGGTAGATTTAATTTAGCATGGATGAAATGCTCGGTGCGTGCAAGAAATGTGCAACATTTACATTAGTGAGCATATACTTTCATTTTTCATTTATATTTGGTGCTGTTGTTTATGTTTCGGAAAAACAAATTCCTGGAACAATTTTATTTGAATCTAATCAAGGGAAAGGATGGACTTACTCTTTAGATAGTGAGACTTTAAACGATGTGACAAACCAGGTATTGACTATTAATTCGAGTACAGGTGCAGTATATTTGAATTCCATTATCAATTGCAAACAGTATGAAAATCCATTATATTATAATATTATTTCAAAAAGAAGCTCTACTTTAAACAGATCAGCAAACTTGACCAGCATTCCTTTGACACTAGTACTAGAAGGACAAAATTGTGTTGTTCCAAATCATCGAAAAATAGGACGACGGAAACAAGATATTTATACTTTTGTTATACAGAAAAACTTTTTAAACAAGTGCTTGATCAAATATCAAAATATTATAATACTGGATGACTTTACATATTTTCATCATTATTTGTGTGATATAGTGGATGTAGAATTTGACATTCCATCATTTTTGTTTAACAAAAATCGTGGTGCTATTGTAACATCAGAAACTCATTGCTTTCAAAGTAATAACATTACACTATCTGGAAATTTCATAGTTTCCTGCTCAAAAAGTGCTACACAAACCGTCCCGTACAAAGTATACATTTTTAATATGCAACAAAAAGGCAGCTTAGATTCTGTGTTTTTCAAAGAGATAAACCTACACCTAAGTAATCCCAGAAGATTTAAAAGAACAACAAATCAGTCTCCATCGTTTGGACAAACACAGTATACAGCAAATGTTAAAGAAGAACAAAACCCAGGAATAACAGTCATTCGAGTAACTGCTACTGACCCAGATAATGGTGATGCTGGCACATTAACATACTCAATGACAGCACAAAATGACCAAAGAAGTGATGACATGTTTGCCATCAACCCAATCACAGGAACTGTTAACACAACAAAAAAGCTGGATCGTGAGTTAATCCAAACACATTACTTCCTTGTCAGGGCTGTTGATAATGGACATCCACAAGAAAGTGACTACACTTTACTCATCATCAAAGTTGAAGATGTAAATGACCATAAGCCAGTTTTTGACCAGAATGTTTATTACCAGGATTTAAAGGAGAATGTCCAACTTGGTACAACTGTCATTACCGTCAGAGCTACTGATGGTGATTTGAACGACAATGCTGTCATCACATACAGAATACTAAACCCAACAGGCAATAATGAAGCTTTCATGATTGACCCATCCCTTGGTGGTATAACGACAAAGCAGCATATAGACAGAGAAACCATTGATGCCTACCAGTTGCTAGTACAAGCTACAGACAATGCTGATGTTACTTCTAGAATGTCTGCAACAGCAACAGTAAATATTAAAGTCATTGATGAAAATGATAATAAACCTCAATTCAATCAGTCATCTTACTCTGTCAGTATATGGGAAGACCATAATTATAGTACCGACCCTGTTATAGCCACTGTCTACGCAACAGATAGTGACGCTGGTACAAATAAGGATATTACATATGATATCATTGGTGATACTGGTAATACATTTAGTGTTAATAGAATAACTGGTCAGCTGTCCTTGTTAAAGTCTTTAGATTATGAAACTATAAAGGAGTATGTTGTTAATATACGTGCAACTGATGGTGGTTCTCCTCCAGAAATCAGTACCGTGACAGTTACTGTTAATGTCAGAGATGTGAACGACAACGACCCTGAATTTTATTCTGCTCCTTATCAGGAATCAGTTCTAGAAAATGTTGCAATAAACTCTTCTGTTCTGTATGTGGCTGCTCACGATAAAGATTCTGGACAAAATGGTGAAATTGAGTACAGCATTCAAAACCAACCTGCTAATTTCCCATTTTACATAAATTCCAAAAATGGTGAAATATTAGTAAGATTGGCTCTAGATAGAGAAGCAGTGGAAAACTACAATTTTATAGTAATGGCAAAGGATAAGGGTAATCCTGCCCGATCAGTTACAGCCTCTGTTCAAATTACTGTCAGAGATGTTAATGACAACCAACCTCAATTTATCAAAAAGTTTTACAATGCAACTGTCCCTGAAGACCTTCCAAGAACACAAAGAGTGGTAACCGTCATGGCAACTGATGCTGATGCTGGCGAAAACGCATTGATAACCTATACCATTCATAGCGGTGATAATCTTGGTATGTTCAGAATCAGTCCCTTAAATGGTGAGGGGTTGATCACTCTTGCTGGGGAATTAGACTATAAGGTTCAGAATCGTTATATTCTGATGGTTAGAGCAACTGACTCTCAAGGTCTCTTTGACACTGCTGAGGTACAAATTGAAGTGCTTGATACTAATCAGAATAGGCCAGAATTTCAAGGTACACCATACACATTTAAAGTTGATGAAAACACTGAAATCGGCAAATCTGTATACAAAGTGTTGGCTCTGGATAAAGATAGTGGTGAAAATGCCAGAATTTCCTACAAGCTTCATGATACCACTAACTTCGCTATTGATGAAAACACTGGTATCATAACAACTAGAGTCAACTTGGATCGGGAACAAATGCAAGGAACAACATTTGTTGTAACAGCAAGTGATCATGGGAAACCAGCTCTAACAGCAACTACCGATATACAAGTTCATGTCGGTGATATCAATGACAATGCCCCTGTTTTCTCTCCTGCTTCATATACAGCAGGTGTAAAGGAGGATGCTACTGTTGGAACGCTAGTTGTCCAAATTACTGCTACAGACAAAGATGTTGACAAAAATGCACAAATTGTTTACACCTTTGAACATGGTAATAGTGGAAATGGGGACTTTGAAATTGATCAAGGATCAGGAAAAATTAGGACTGCAAAAATGTTAGACCGAGAAACTATTCCAATCTACCATCTTAAAGCATATGCAAAAGATCTGGGTGTGCCTTCTATGTCAACTGATGTCAACATAACAATTAATATTCTTGATGTAAATGACAATGCACCTGACTTTGGTCAAGAAAAGAAAGTAATCTATGTTGCTGAAAACACCCCTGTTAAGACAGTAATTGACTATTTTTCAGCAAATGATCCTGATGAAGGTGTCAATGCTATTATAGATTATGAATTAATACCAGAAAAAGACCATCTCTCTTTTGATTTGGAGTATAAACTTGGGGAACCAGCGAAATTAAGAAATTTGGTAAACTTTGATTATGAATCAGATAAAAAGAAATATGAAGTGATTGTTTTTGCAAGATCTATACCATACTTCAGTAAGTTGGATATCACCATATATGTCCAAGATGTGAATGACAACAAACCAATACTGAAAGATTTTACAATCATTTTCAATAACTTCAAGGAAAAGTTTATAACAGGAGTCATTGGAAGAGTTCCAGCCTTTGATCCAGATGAAACTGACAGAAATAAGCTGGTCTACAACTTCACGGCTGGGAATGAGGCGAAGTTTCTGAAACTGAATTCAACATCAGGGGAGATCACTTTAGATGATCGTCTCAATTCTGACATTCCAAGAAATGGTACTCTTCAAGTTCGAGTTTCTGGTGAGTATTTTAACAAACAGGGTTATCATGTACAAAATTTTAACAGAAGCATATTTTTTTAATACTTTGACATTTACATTTATATACTTTGCTATTGCTTCAAGTTCAGTGGTTTCATTATTTTTTTGCAATGCAGGTACCTTTGGTTTTGTAGGAGGTACTTTTCATCATTTTCTTTTATAAAACTATATGAAATTTTTAAGTGATGGAGGTATCTTTCAGCAGCTTAGAAGGATAAAAGTACCTGATGCTTCCTCTTAATGAAAGGCCTGAAGTTAAAACATAGACTCTAAATTAGATCAGGGCATATTTTTTCCTTTTAGTTTTTTTTCTTAATACTGGTATATGTAAATGTCAATCTCTTGTTAGTTTAAAACTAATTTTTAAAATCAACTTAAAGTTAAATTGATTTATGCCCAAACATGTACAAGTATTACACATTGTGGTTTAGTATTGCCTTCAGAAAACCAATCTTCAGTATGACCAAATTATCAGCAGGACAAGTGGCTAGTTAAGATGGTAAACAAACAAATTTATCATCAAAAACTTGATTTCTCTACCCATTGAGACAAGAAAATTTACACAAAGGGTATCTAGCTGGTTAAACATTACTAGCAAATATTTGAATATTGACCTCATGAATATTTTGTTTTGGGAAATTGGTATAGGAGTTGGCCCAGTCCTAACAGGCAACCTGTTGATCATGTCTGTGGGAGCTCTCTAGATATGATTAAGTTGTCCATTGAAGTGGTGACAGCTTTATGATTTAAAAAGATTTGTGGTATGAATAATTGGTCGTGTGTGGAAAAAAGGGGGGTTTAGAAGATTTGTAGAGGAAAAGAATCAGTAAATATAATTTTTTCTTTATAATGAAATTTGTGTTTTACAAGTACATTTAACTAAAGTGATATTAACTAAACAATATGTATTTCACATGGGAAGAATTTCATAGCATATATTGTACAAAAGTGTACATAGACATATGTACTTGTATACATACATGTATATGTGTACTTGTACTTGTAAGTCAATCTTATTTGTGCAATTGTTTGTTGTTATGAAATATGTTCATTTTGTACACATGCTTGCATTAAAGGTCAAATTTGAATAGGAAATTATTATATTAAAAACTAATGAGTGAGGACTGATCCATTTCTTTTTATTTTTAAACTTTCAAAAAAGCACTGTAGTCCTACTCATATTGATATGAAAATAGTATTGACTACAAAAGCTGTTTAAACATACAATTTTCCATATTTAACTTTTTAATTGAACATGTGTATATTTTACCTATGTTACATACCAAACACCAGTGACACACCTTTTGTTGTTTTAATCAAAGGTCATTATGAAATTAAAAGTCAGGTTATATCTGACCTGGAGCCAAATTGGTTCAAAACACAATACTGTTGGCATTTGGCACTTAACTGCCACATTTTTTACTATATGTATACAATCCTGTTTACTAGCCCTGTAGGAATTTATTAAATAATTAAATGTAGAAGTTTTACATATCTGCTAATTGAATTGTCTCATAAAATTTGACTTGTCTGTCCTGTGAGTTATGAAATTTATTAGTGTTCCTTTGTTGACACAGGTAAACACAGTTATATAATATTTTTTATCAAGGTATTGATCTAATTTTCCTATGAAATGAAAAAAAAATACTTCTAGGACTTTTCAAATGAGAACTTTTTTAACCTGCTAAAGTACAACGTACACGTAATAGATTTTTCTGTTATTTGTAATGAGTCTCAATTTGATCATGGAACTGAAAGATCCTTTCTTCTGGAGCATGACCTTCTGATTCCAGACAGGATAATGACTTCCCTTGTGGCTCAATTTCTCTGATCAAATGATCAGGTGGTAGTTGAATTGGCCCTGTATTGATTTTTAACCTCATAACAATCTGAAAACTACATTGTAATTCACAACCAAAGTATTAGCAGTATAATACCACAGTTTATGTTCTTAAAATACGCAAGAAAATTGACTGGGAAGATTATTGCCTGCCTATAGAATCATCATTGGTAGTTTTGTGATTCATTTCATGGTGAAATAAAATATCAATCTATAGATCTAGTCCTTGATCCCTGTAATTCATTAGTTCTGTGATGGAGAGAAATTCCAACATAATTGTCCTGGCTTTTACAGAAAATGTGACTTAGGACCAGATATATGTATAATACAGTAATGATTGGAACTTCTGTATTGGTTCACAATTGGATTTATAATTCTGTCTTGGCATCTCTATAGAAATTATGGGAATGAAAAACATCCTCTCTATTTATGGTAGTTTTAAACCTACATGTATACAGTGTATGTAAAAGAACAAAAGGCCTCTTTGGATTGAATCACTGTTTTTTTTTTATAATATTAATCGTACAACTAAATTTTAAAAGTTCTGAAAGGTTCTACTCATATTAGAATTGTGTCTTTGCTCACTTCTATGCATCAGGTCATCTCTTCAAAGGGATAAGTTGGGTCCCTTATTAGTTCATCCTACAACAATGGAAATTGTGAAAACTAAGGTCTGAATTACGTTTTTTGTTGTGAAATTCATCTAGTATAGGAAGTTTTCTGAACCCTGTTGATCATTGCTTATATTTGATGTCATGTTTAGTTGGTTCCATAATTTTCTAACATACATTTGTACATTTACATGTATGTGGCAATATTTGTAACTATATACTGTGCAGGTACTTTAATTCATGGATTAGGAAAGAAGCAAAAGTTCACGGATTCTTGAATTCATGGTTTTGAGGTTTTCAGTATTCACATATGAGGAAATCTCTTTTTTGAATGGGAACCAAAGTTAGTGGTTTGGCCTTCACACGAAAACCACAAAAATTGGTACACCTGTACCCAACAAACAATAGTACTATCACATCATCCCAGTTCCGTTTTTCCTACATCTCAACATACATGAATGTGCCTACCTTTGTAACTTTCCATGTTTACCGGTATTCCAATTTTGATTCCTACATCTAAACCATGAACAATGTTAGGCAGACCATCATTTAAAAATGGCATTTATTATTTTCATTATATAGGATTAGAAATTCTGACTAAAAGCCATCACAATATCTCATTTGATCAAATTTGGCTTTTTTTTTTTTGGTTGTACTGGTATCTTTAAATTATCAATCAATAATAGGTTCAACGTCACAGGACATCATAAAAAGTATAAAGTATCACACAAATAGTATGCTTGATCTTCCAAGTTCCAAGTTTGTTTTTTAGGATTTCAGCAGATGTGGCAGAAAATAATAACAATGTACAATGTTTAAAAAAAAATGCCTACTATATGGTCCAAAAATCTTTTAAAAAAGACTAAAAGATGTTCATTCTGTTTAAATCACAGATTGTCTGAAAAATTTAGACAATATCTTGTTTTTATTAAAAGAATTTTTTTGTTACATCTTAACATTTATAATAGTGGAAACCATTAAAATTCTTTAAATTTTAAAACTGCTAAATTCTTTTTAACTTAAATTTATCAGGAGGATTAATGTTAAAAGAATGGTATTCATTTTGGAGCAATTTAATCCTATTGAAATTTAGATTTCTATTATAAGGTGGCATTTATTGAAATGAGGGGTATTAAAACTGTATTTGATTAAAATTCAAGATATTATTGGCTTCTTTTTGTTGCTAGAAGGTTTTCCACACATTTCTTAAGAGTTTGTTGTACCTTACTGAATATTGTTTGAATCACTTTAAATCCAGGGTAGGCATTGGGTTTTTGTTGTTTCTTTACTTATTCACAAATTCAAAAATCAATGGATGATGTATTCAAATTTTTAACAATAGATTATAAAGCCTTGAGTTTAAACTGACATTAGTGGAGTGATTTTGTCTTTTTGGGGTAAATACTGCACTCGCTTATGTATGGAATATGATTTTTTTTAAATAGCAGTCAATGTACATATATGTATGATTTTCACAAGTTTTTGTAGTTTCTTATTAGGTCAATGTAAATATTTACATGTATATAATAAGAAAGGAATGAAAGGGTAAGAAAAATACCCATTGGAAAGTATATATTTTTTTCATAACTGCTCAAAAATGTACATTTGAATCAGATTTGATTTGTAAGGGCTGAACCTCTCTCAAGGGCAAACAAGTAAAATACATACATTTTAGAGGTCAGATCCAGTTACATATTAATTAGTAAGGAAACTGGAAACGATAGTTGCCTTGATTTTTTGTCCTTTTCCTGGATGAAAAAAAAATACAATTTTTTTTATTGTATATTGTCTCATGGTCACATGTTAAAATCAAGTGCGAGAGATCTTTGTTCCATCAATGGCCTTGGCCTACCAAAGATCTGAACATTGTAATTGTTAGTCTGTGCACAGAGGCTTGAAATCCTGTATAAAGATATAAAATGAGGGTTTACTATCAGAATGAGCTTCTCTAGTAGAGCATATTTTAGACCTTCATACAGCATTTATAAACATTTCAACCCTCCGTAGTCTGTGCCTTATTTCCAAGTATATTTACATGGCATACAAGATATAGAGCATGGAGTCAGATGATTATTACAGATCAAGACAACATGCCCCCACTACTGGACAGGGGTGAGCACATTAATATCTGATTAAAACTGTCTACTCTAGTAAAAAGTTGGGACTGTTCAATTGATAAATATTCTCACCTAATTTTGAATGAATTTGATGTGAAACTACTATCAGTCAATCAGTTTTTGGTTCATCTACCCTGATACTCTGTTAGAAATGTCTAATCTTATATCAGATGGAAATGGAACTGATAAAAACTTGTTGATTACTTTTGACTGAAGAGGAGAGAAGTTCTTTAATAGAATTAAATTGAAGGTTGACATCAAAGAAAGGTATTAAGAAGTTAATGATTAACTTTATCACATGCTTTAGATGAAAATTCTGATAAACACTCTTAAATATTCATGTACATGTATCAGATTAACTTCTGTTAAAGTTTTGACAATATGGAATGACAACTTGATATATGTAGTCTAAAATGGGGTAGAATGAATTTAGAGGTCTCAGTATCGTATTAATTTTCCCATAGACTTCTATAGTGAAGTGCATATTTTTAGGATTTTTTAAAAAATATGTAAATTGATTCAATAAAACTTTCACTTATGTAGCATTTCTAAGGACATGTGAAAAAATAATTTCCCGCAAAGAAAATAGGGTGAGTCCACGAAGATTGGACAGAAAAGTAGTCTTGAACTATAAATAGCCATTTTCCCTACTTTCACTTTCGTTTTGCACTCACCAAACCAACCTTTTCAGTGGAACATTTTTATGATATTATGTTAGATTTTCTTTTAAAAAAGTTCTTCATCTTACAGTGTGATGTTTGCTCTATTTTTTAAGTCATTGTTCATGTCTTTTGACAAAACATTAGTTTGTAGAGAGGCAAAGAGAAAATGCACTATATTTTTATGGCATCCATGTTTTGACGTACACCGCTCAGGGATATGCAATACGATACTGGTACCTAGACATTTCCATTTATTTAAATATTTTTTGATACGTTTACTTTTCAAAACTCTTCTCTTCTGACACTACTTGACCTATTGGATCCAAACTTGGTATGAATGTTCCTTGGGGTATCCTGTAAAGAACTGTCGTGGGGAATTTTGATTCTTCAAAAAGCATAACTGCCGTTACAAAAAATAGAACATAGGGGTCAGACAGTAGTTTTCCGCATACATCTCCAAAACTGTTAGGTTTAGCCAAAGTCTTTTAATCGCTGAAATTATCTAATTTATAAGGCCTACAAATTTCCAGGGATCAAAGATGTCAGATGACTCTTTGTAAGAGTTATTGTCCTTGAAAGATGAAAAATGACGTTTTTTTTTTTTTACAGTTTTCAGCCAATGTCTTGAAAACTGTTATAGATAGAAAGAAACTTTCAGTTGCTGAAGTTATCCTTATGATAAGTCCTACCAAAGTCTTCTTGAGTCAAAAATTTTGGACAACTTCTTGTTAAATTTATTGCCCTTGAAATACAAAATTTAACATGGTGAGTAATTCAGACTCCTGGTGGCCTCTTATTTATCTGACAATTTGAGAAATCCACAAAGTGTCCGTTTTCAAAGACCAGTCTCTAATGTCTTATTATTCTGTCTTCTAAGTCAGGTACAGAAATGACATGAAAATAGACTGAAATGATTTTTTTCACGAGTTGAAAATTTTTGTAGGTCAAACAAACAACATGTATATGTAGTGCATGTAGTTTTTTTTAGGTCAATGTAAATATTTATATAGTATGAAAGGGTAAGAAAAATGCCCAGGTGAAAAATACCCATTGAAAAGTATCCTTTTTTCATAACTGCTCAAAAATGTACATTTGAAACATATTTGATTTGTATGGGCAGAATTACTGAACCTCTTTTAAGGGCAAACAAGTAAAATTCTTTTTAGGTGTCAGATCCCATTACATATTAATTAGTAAGGAAACAGGAAACACTAGTTAAGAAGTTAAAGATGAACTTTATCACATGCTTTAAATAAAAATTCTGATACATTCTTAAATATTCATGTACATGTATCAGATTAACTTCTGTTAATTTTTTAACAATATGGGATGACAACTTGATATATGTAGTCTAAAATGGGATAGAATGAATTTAGACATTTCCATTTATTTAAATATCTTTTGATACATTTACTTTTTTATCTGACAATTTGAGAAATCCACAAAGTGTCTTCTTTCAAAGACCTAGTCTAGATCCTTTGATCTCAGTTCCCGTTATATAAATGACATATTATCATTAAACAATCCTAGTTTTTGGGATTTAATACATCATAACTACCCCAAAGAACTTGAGAAAAAGGCTACTACTGACACTGTGAAGTCAGCCTCATATCTTGACCTACACGTAGAGATCAATTGTAAGGGAAAACTAGTGACCAAACTTTATGACAAACGTGATGACTTTTCATTCACTATTGTCAACTTTCCTTTAATCTGTGGCAACATCCCTTCAGCACCTGTGTATGGAGTTTTCGTATCACAACTTGAACACTATGCCAGAGGTTGCTGTAACTATACATACTTTTTGTATCATGCTAGACTTCTTACAATTAGGCTTCTGGAACAGGGTTATGTTGCTACAAGATTGAAGTCATCACTACAGAAGTTTTATGGTCGTCATCATGAACTTGTGGATTGTTACGGTTTATCCATCTGCACCATGAAAACTGATTTGTTCAGTGTGTCATAGTTTTCCTTTCATCTTTCGTCTACCCCTTACTTGACTTTTGTGAGCAACTCGGTGGGTGTTTCTAGAAAAGCAGAGGACGTTGCCCCTACTGGTGCACCCCGGCCATTCTCCCAGTTTTTAGTGGAGTCTGAATTGCTCATTTACTTATGTTACTTTGTATGTATTATTTTAGTTACTATATGTTCTTTGTTGTGTTTGTCTGTTTTCCCTGTATGGTCTTTGTCCCTGGATTGCAGTATTTTAATTTCTGCAAGAATCTTGGTTCCCTTGATTTCTCTTTCATGAACTATAAATATAGATCTCAGAATTATGCATGCAGATACATACATGTATGTAGATTAAAACACTGGCAAACATGTAAAGTTCTGAAATGCAAAACTACAAAGTACATACATATGTCTATATGTTACTTTCAAAGTTCATGTACATGTAGCATACAAATTATTTTGAATAATACCATTTTTGGTCTAAAGCCTACACGTATTTCACAATTCTATAACTTACAACATATAAAGGCAAATATAAGCTTCTTATTTATGACCTTCTAAGGACATTCATAATAAATCTTCCTTCTCTACCAGAATGTTTTATTAAAGACTTTTGCACCTGAGAAGCATCAGATCAAAACATCCTGCTGCGGTCAGTGAAAGGCCAGTATTGAAGCAGGTGTTCCGTATTGTCATAAATTGAAAGTTAGGAGTATTTAAACTGTAATCTCCATCCAAACTAAACTGTCATAGCTTTAACTCTGTCACACACAAAAAGTGACACTTGGGTGAAATATTTAACACCTCTAAGTCAATAAACATAATGCTGTAACAACTTTAAACATGTCTATTTTGTTTAGGTATTATTACTGCGAGATCAAAAAGGGGGATAATTGTAAACTTAAGTATCTTAATATTCCTGTTTTCATCCATAAACATTTATAGTATTATTGAGCTATAAATCTAATGGCTGAAACTTAACAAATAAATATAATATTTCAATAAGCTGATGTTTGGTTGTCTGGATGAATTTTCCAACTGAGTTGAAGGAATAACATTTGTTCAGATGTTCAATATTATGTTATCAGATGAGCTAAGAGAAGTTGAATGTACCAGTAAATGCCTAAGCATTTGTTGCTGTGTTGTCTACTGAAACCTCTAATTTATTAAATTTCAAATGTTCGTTTAAGCAAAGTTAATGTACAGAGATGTACAAAAAACTTTCCACTACCACTCCATTTTCTTAACTGTAGAATTGAGTACATTTGAAATATTTTCTTCTTGCTTTTCCGTGGCATTGTCCATAAATACATTATTATTATTTCCATTACACAATGTACATTTTCTTACCCAATAAATTATGCATGGACATATGTTTCTCTACTGCATTTCATTTATAAACGTGTATTTGACCTGTATAAAAAAGATACTCATAGTTTGTTGTAAGGTCCTTTATTTGTCTTATTTTTTTATGGTTGGTGATGCAGTATTGTTACATACATTTTTGTATATTACATATATTCACTAAAAACTGACCTTACATGCATATTATAGTAAGATTATTAAGAAGTACATGTATAACAAAATAAAATTTTCATTGCAATTTCAGATGGTCTGAATGAAGAAAAGGCAACATGTCAGCTCTATGTCAGATTTGTTTCTATGGAGATGCTTCAAAACAGTGTCACAATTCGTCTCAACAACATGACCAAGACAGCCTTCATGTCACCTCTTTACAAATTCTTTGTGGATGCACTGGCAAACATTTTGAAAACTGATGACCGGAATATATTCGTGATTAACATCCAGAATGACACTGATGTTACAGCACAGATTCTTAATGTCAGTGTGGCTGTTAGGAATAGTGAGGGCAATTTCCATACAGCAGAATTTATCCAAGAACAAATATATCTACAGAGGGTCACCTTGGCTGAACTCTCCACACTAGAGGTAAGCACAGTGCTATTTTAACTTCTAGAAGAATAAGGGGGAAACAAATAAAAAATGAAGGACTGGGAGCAGCATTCATTGTTTAGGAATGTCTGTCTGTTTCCATGTTACTGTGGTACTTGTAAAATTATGCTTTGTTTGAAATTCTTACTGTTGATGCCACAATGATTGATGTATTTTTTTAGCTCTTCTACACCGCTGTGTGATTTCCATTTCAATGTGCACTTCCTGTTTTATTATCGATTGAACTTTCAGTGCAGGCAGCAGATGTTGTTTAATTCCAATTTCTTCAACCCCAAAACTTTATTTTTGCTCTTTGCATAAAATTTTGAAATCTTTTTTTAACTAGATGTTTTTTAAAAATGTGCAAATATAATCACAAAAAAGTAGACAGAAAATTACACTGCATACTTTAAGTCTGACATATTTGAATTTTGAACTTATCAAATTTCATGCAGAGTCAAATGCATTGTAAAATGTCTTTTTTCCTTATTTCACACTGTCAACAGTCTATTGAAATCTTAATGAATTGGTTATATTTAATTTCAGTGATAAATTCTAGATTTTCCTGATTATAACATAATTTACAACTATTGCATACCTGAGAAAATGTAAAGGTGGATAATGATGAATACTTGTAATATAAGTTATTGGATAAGATGGATGAATAATTGCTAGGTAGCAAACCCTTGTTTGAGTGTTTGGATATTGGTACAGTTACATAGCTATGAAAGAGGTGGTAAAACATTTGGGAACCAGGTGACTTGGTTAGATTATTCTTGATTATTACCTGTCAGGTCAGACAGGTATAAAATTAGCCTAAATTATGAAATGTGTGTTGTTCAGTAATGATTTCTAGATTTTCCCATATCTTTTTATTTCACAGGTCCTTGATATAATAAGAATTTTATCTTAGAGTGAGGTATGATCCAAATGTTTTCTGAATGATATTGGTAAAATAGGGCATTAATGAAACAAAGTGATACTCCGCTACATAATAGTGAAAAAAGGGGAATGTCAAAATGTTCAGAGGCATTATTTGAAGAAAACCACATTTTGGGTTTTGCTGAAAATTGACCTCGTCCTGTATTTTATGGTACTAAACAAGTCAAATATTTATCAATCAGACAGGCTGACTTACAACTTTTCAGCGGGTATCACATTATACCTGGCCACTTTGTGAGGCAGGGTGTAAAAACAGAAATATCCCAAAAATATATTTTACACATGTGTTTACCCTTTTATTTAGCTATTGTAATGGGTGAAAATTTACATTGAGAAAAAATGTAGTGGAAGTTTTACATAATTTTGCACATGATATTAAACTGTACAACCCATTGTATGTGTGAAAATGTCTGGTATAATTTTGAGGAAATAAGCTGCTAAGTAATGCCATTTTGTTAATTGTCATGTTTTTCTGTATCATTTTATACTTTGGCATTGTTTCATCAATATCAATGTTCTTGTTATATGCAGGAAAATCTAATATAATTCAGACACCACTGTTTTAATGCTTTTACACCATACATGGGGAGTAAAATTGCTTATTGGGGAATTTTATGGACAAATGCAACAATCTGTTGCTATGACAGCTAATTTTATGCATTTTTTATAGCTGTGGTTTCTAATAAGATAATCAGCTTTTGTTTTTAGAGTGACATCAATATTCTACACTGCATAAGACAATGAATTACCAACTTCTTGAATTAATTCAGTCTCTCAGTGGAAGTTATGTAATACAGGTAGAACAATATCTATATACATGTAATAAAGGGGAACATTCTGGAATATTTGCACTTGTTATCCTAAACCAAACTTGTAACCAAAATCATGCCCTTTCTTTAATTGAAATTTATTAGATGCATACCTGATGAAGAATATATTCTATCAAATGCAACATACCTGCATGAATAAATAATTCATTTTTTATGTTATTTAAATTGAAGTTCAAATAAGTATACCTATCTAAATGATGTTGCGTGGATGTAAAAATCAGTAGAAGTGAGTGCAGCAAGTAGAGTTGCCCCTTTTGTTAACAATCTTTGCCAGTGCTCCAAAAGTTGATTCAATGTCTATAAATTTTTAATATTGAATGCTATTTCCTACAGAGTAGTATTCTAACTGAATGTACACTATCACTACCATAAGGAATATAGAGACTTTGACATGCCAATAGCCGGAGTTTTTCAGTTGTTGAGTTTAAATAAGATTTATTGCAAATAACCAAAATACAGATTTATATGTAATGGTATATATTGTGTACAAATAATGGATTGAAAGTTTACTCTTAGATAAGGAGTGAAATGGTTTGACAAAATTATGTTGATCATACACCACAGTTTGGAAAGATCTTGTGATTTCCACCTTGATCACTGGGAATGGGAATGATATACATTTTTAATGGTCATGGTAGCATATCACAATAATTTGATATGCTGTTTCAGTTACTTATAATTATTTGAAGTTAATAATTACAAAGGCTTTGCTTATTTTGCTGTTTTAACCCTTGCCATGCGGGAACTGTTCATATACAGTCATGGGCTGTTTTCCAATGTTTTGGTTCTGGCAATTTTATTATTTTTTTTTGAAACAATTTGATTTTATATGCAAGCAGAGTGAATGTGCTTTGAAATGAGGCTATTGTATAAAGAGTTTGATAAAAAATAAGGACTTGACAGCTGAACAACAGGTCGTGAGTTAAGAAGGCCACAAAAAGTTGTGATTTTTTTAAGAATAGGTCGCAATTCTCGGCCTGTAACAATAACAGAATGGATCCATAGTGCTCCATTTCACCTGGTTTCTATAGAATAATGATGTCTCTCACCACTCCCACGATGTCAACCCCATAAACTAACCACTTCCAGTTTCAGGCCAATCTGAGGCCAAAAATTGCAAAAAAGCCAAATTTTTTTCTCATGAGCAACCCCTCTGGAGAACCCTGACCTTCCACTTACGCCTGTAATGAAGTTTTTGGCTTAAATTATCAGAGGGAACAAGCTTTGAAAAAATTGCACTTTGGACACTGTCTTACCCTGATGAGCTCTACATCCAGTGAAAAATGACAAAAAATTGCCAAAAATGACCATTTTCAGGCAACAGACCCATTTTCCAGCGTATGCCCACCTACCTTCCATCCCATCCCACCCATCACATGCACCCCACCCTGTGATCGCCTACCTTTAACTTGTATAAAACAATCAGCATCTGCACCATGATACAACTAATTTGCATATAATTTGCTTAAGTTTGTAAAATATCGAAATCTAGACATTTTTTCAAATAATTCAGCATGGTGAGTGTTAAAATTTATTTAAAGATCATTCTCATGCTATAAATACTGTTACTAATCAATTATAGAATTTATAAGAAACTTATAAACTTGCATGAATTTCAATCTTTAAATAAACATATTAAGAGGGGATAATTCTCAAACTACCCAATTCTGTTTGATACACAAATGAAAGTGCTGAAAGTGTAACATACAAGTACATGTATTTTTTCAGGTATTACCATTTGATGACAATGACTGTGTGGTAGAGATGTGTCCATACTTTGAACTGTGTATATCTAAGCTGAATTTTGGAAGTGCTGAGCCTTTCATAAGTTCAGATATGATGTTGTTTAGACCAATACGACCTGCAACAGGATATGACTGTCTGTGTCCTCCAGGTTTTGCAAGTAAGTGTATAATACATGAAGGTTTTGAGTTTGGTCTGTGGTCAGTGGACCGTGTTTTTACCAGAGGTTGACTGTCCAAAGTCCAGTCATAACTTTCTATAATCCTTGTAAGTGATGACTGTGACCCATCATGAGAAGTCCTTTAGTAAAATGGACCATAGCGATGTGAATTGCAGTTTCTATGCAGAATTAACATGGGAAAATCAACAAAAACATTTAAGTAGTCAGTTCTCTAAACGATGTTTGTCTTTAATGGTGTGACATACTTGCTAATTTTTCTTGCAGACTTAACATGAGAAATTAGTCCATTTGTTATAAATCAGAGTGAAAAGTTAAATGTTATATATAACATGATTTAACCAGATAGATGAAAGCAGAATTGTTTACAGTTTTGTTCTTGTTTTTGACAGCTTAGGTACAGTGTAGATACATGCTAAATTGGTGATGTCAAAACTGCTACTGTCAACATGCCTGTATTTTAAACAGGTTTTAGTTTTCTATGGCCAAAAATGGTTAAAGTGCACCAACCATTATTCAATGATGGTACTTACGAAAAACTTCACTATGTTATTCTCAATGTTATTCTTGATGTGTTGACCTTAGTGGAGAAACTGTTCAGTATATTCAAAATACCCCAGATATCAGATAGCTTTAGTCTTTTTGTCTTTGTAATATTTCAATTTATATATATAGACCACGGGAAAGACAACTAGCGTCATAACACTAGCTATCCCTTTATGTACCCTATCACAGAACTACCACCAAAAAGTGTTGGCTCACTTTCCAGTGATAGTACTTGTACAGCCAATGTTTTTGTTCTGTTTGTAGGTAATGGAAGTGAAGTATGTGATAGTACTTGTACAGCCAATGTTTTGTTCTGTTTGTAGGTAATGGAAGTGAAGTATGTAGTCTTGAGGTAGATTGGTGTTACAGTAACCCATGTAAAAATGGTGGGCAATGTTTCAAGAAAGAAGGCAGCTATTCCTGCAGATGCCAGAAAAACTTTGCAGGTAGGCTTTATATGCTTGATTTTGTATAATCTTTTTAGTTATAGTTGTCTAACATACAAATAGCAACTAAATAGATTTACTTAAACCTTCTTTGTATGCAAATTTGATCTTTATGGAAATGCTGTTCTTTTGGTATGCAAATTCTTTCTAAAATTTCCCCAGATTCATTCTATTTTTTAGTATTAAGAGCTAGAGAGTTGATGAATTGCTGTGAATCAGTATTAATTGTTCATTAATGTGACTTCCTGGCTTCTGGTAAAGATTTGAATTTGCAGATTGAAATTTCATTGAAATATAGTTTTGCATCATCAAAAACACATTTCTTTACAATGGCTCATCAGCCATGGGCTAAGATAGTATCATTGTAAATCATGTTGCATGCACTTTCTGTGGTGTATAGTCAAATCCATTATATTTCTGAATAAAATATTAGTTTTTAAGGGAGAGATAAATAGCAGATGTCATAAGGTCTAGCTCTTAGTCAATATGTATTTGTTGCTTGTAGTAAATGTTTATTTCAAAATTGATTCTAACAAATATGTCTACAGAGTTTAATGTGCTGTGGAGTATTATGGAAAACAATCGATGTTCTATTTTTGAGTCTGAAGTATTCAAAGTGCTTTAATTCATTACAATACTTGCATTGTTGATAATGAAGACACATGTAGAATGGAACCATTATTGATAGTATAATTAGTCTTCATTTCTCTAAGCTAAATAATTAGACTTTTGGTTTCCCAATACTTGATCTGTTCAGGAAATGCAAATATGGATTATGCAATTCTTAATTAAGTCTTAGTGCATTGGAATGAATTGAATTGCATTGGAAAAAAATTATAGTTTCTGAATTTTCTCTATCTTTTTTTTGCAAACTAAAGGTTTTGAAAGGTGAAATAATCAGTTTTTTAACACAATCCATTAAGGGAACTGTCTGTGTTGTAAATGTTTAGTAAATTCTTGACAAAATATGCCTTTGCTTTGGGAAAGTTATGTAAGCAATCATAAAACTAATTTACAAGTTTTTATTGGTTGCTTTTTGAATGAATATGTGTAGTGCATAAAAAAAAAGATGCAGTAAATGCTTTAGCATAGTTTTCTGTAGCGAGACTGATGATAAATTTGTTTATAAGTCTAAGATTTTTCACAAGTACCAAGTTGATAAACTAAAACCTTACCATTGCATGTGTTGAAGCTTGTTTCAAAGTCTTCACTTCGACGATCTTCATCACCGTAGTCGTCGTAGTTGTAGAAGTTAACTCTACTTTAGGGAAATATAAACATCAAACTTTCGTTACATTAGTTCACTACATTTTCAATGTATTTTCATACAAAGCTGTCACCAAGCACAGCTCTTTACAAAAGAAAAAACAATGAAATTGTGAAAATAAAATAAACGAAACATTTTTTGTCAGCCTGTGTAAACTTTCCTGTTCTGCTATAAGGATTGATAGTCAAGTTAGTAGTTTATCAATATACCAGCAACTGCTGCTATAAAAGATCACACATCAAATAGCCTTTCTTTAAAATCTAATCTAGGTTGGGTTGTTCTTTATGAAATATACAATACCAAGTCCATTCAAAATATTTGACATGTCTATAATTCTAACAGAATATCAGTTTTACCCATCATTTAATGAATAATAAACTTATACATAATAAGACAGTTGAACTTCTCATATTTTATTTGAAGATAGAATATCCTGAAATAAATTACCAAGGTGTATGTTATAAACTTAAAAACTCACAAAAAGTGTCAGGATGCATGAAACTGTTATTATTATACGTTAAGTATTGTTTGGTTGATACAATATAACGTGACAGGGATCAAGTTATCATAGCCAGTGGTAGTTACTGTCAAACGACCCAATCAATCTGGTCTTGCACTATGGAGTCACCATGTATTTGGATAGTTATTTCTGCTTGGTTCTTGTAATTAAACATGAATATTGTCGTGTCCTGTATTCATTTGTTTGAAAACAATGGAAATAATACTTTGATATATGATCAACAGTGGGCTATGATAAGTTACAATGGTGGTTACAATCAAAGAACTAAGGCTTTTAAATAGAACTTAGTTTAGAGCAGGAAGGAGAAACCATTCTTCTTCAAGTCTTACATCCTTCTCAGTTTGGTCTTCAGCACCTTTTAATGTTTGGTTTTCAGCCCCCATTTTGTATCAGGTGGTTTGTAGAGTTATATGAAAGTCATGCAACTAAGCTCTGCCATGACTCTGAAACATAATATGACTAGGCTTAACTTATAATAGTTTTATAAAAATGGAAAACATCCTTCATGCAAAAAGTTGTTAATTATTTGAATTGAACTGTTGCTTTTGTTTGTCCAGCTATTATCCATGTGTATATCAGTAATTTACATTCTGTCTGAAAATCTATACACTGAAATGACTGTAAATGTTTATAAATGTTATACAGTATAATTTATCTAAAGAAACAAATTGATTTTTTTGCTAATGATGACCTAACTATTGATATTGACTCTAGAATATGTTTTGTCATGAGGTCTTGGTTTAGGATCAGAGATCTATAATAGCTTTGGGCTAGACATCTGACATAACACAATTAACTACATGTAATATGACTATTGAAGAGTCAATCTTTTAATTTGATGTTATTGTGGAGAGAAATGATGAACTGCAATATCTTTTTCTTACAATTACAAATGAGCCATCAGCCTAAAGTTAAAATATTGTTTAAGTTAAATGTTTGAAAGATCTTGCATCAGGAATGATAACTTGGCTATTTTAACAAATTCAGATCTTTATTTTTGTGCACATCTCTTTCGCTAATTTCTGCCCCAAAAATGAGTACACCACAAAAATTACATATGTTTGTTTAACTGTTGAAAACAATTGTTTCAGACAATAAAAACTATTACTATCTGATGGTCCATCACCAAATATCTCAGACAAAAAAACTATTACTATCTGATGGTCTCTCACCAAATATCTCAGATCCTCTGGCTTAATAATGATGCTTTGGATCAGGATGATGTTCTTTCATCAAAATTTTTCCTCAATAATGCTCGAGATATTTTATTGTGCATTCCATGAAAAGATTATCAACTTCATAACATGGGTTTGATTGTACTGTACTTTTTTTTTCAGGAAAACATTGTGAAATCAATACCAAAGAAAAGTTTGACCTGACAGACTGTCCCACTGATCTTTGTCAAAACTCATTCCCTTGTGTGCCCCTCATCAATGGTGGATTCAGATGTGATGGCTGTCAACAACCACATTACAATGAGTTCTGTCAGCTGACAACTCGGAGGTTTCCAAAGGGGTCTTACCTGACATTTCCAGCACTAAGATCTAGATACCGGTTAAAGATTGAATTAAGGTATTGAGAAATTTCTTAGTTAATTGTAGCTGACTGACTTGGGAAATCAGGAAATGATGAATTATTGAACAGTTTGTTATGTGCAGCTATCAGATTATTTAAAACCAATTCTTGAGTATCTCTCCAATAATGAAGAAGGATTTAATAACATGCAAATGCAATTGCAGATCTGATGCACATTATCTTTAAAATTGCCATCATTACAATTTAGAAGAGTATGTTCATGTTTTCACCTGCATTAATTGTAAACATTAACTACAAAATCTTTTAAATTGATTTTTGGCATGAATTCTTATGCATCAAATTCTGATAGAATGACTCCACACCAAAATAATTAGTTCAATGGATGATGAAGAAACAGAGATATATTAAATGATTTGTTCAGACAGATGATATTATTCAATCAGTTAGCTGTATTTCTTTTGCACCATATCTACATAATAATAATCTATATTGCAGTGATATCATTCTCTCATCAGTTTAATGCTAAAACAAATGTTTATTGATATAAATCTTGATCTGTTATACAAGTGTACATAGAATCTTTGTGTTAGTCACAGACATTGGGTCAGAAGACAGTTCTATGACAAAAAACTACTTTTTGTATTACACAGAGTATTGCACACTGTAATGGCTCAATATATTTAGCAGTTTGTATGTGTAATATACATGTAAGCCTGACTTTTTACTGAACTTTTTCTGTCTGTCTGGAAATTGATTATATCAAAGCATAAAGCATTATGCAGTCTTGGCAAGTTAGTATACTATACTGGCCTCTGTATTTCTTGTTTTGTTTCACTTTCAGTTTACTTTATGTTGCTGGAATGTATAGAGGCAATTATTTGGCTGAACCTGTGTATAATGTTGTTGTGGGGCTGGTTGCAGCCTGCCCAGTGGTGTGAGGGTTTTTTCACTGTTCATTGAAAACCCATGGGTGACCTTGTACTTTCACAGTATCTTTAATTTTAGAGAATTGAATTTCACATGAATTTCTCAAGCTCAAGTTCTGTCTTCAGGTGTTCAAGTTTGTGATGGTCAGAGGTCCAGGACCCTCAATTTCTGACCTGGGACCATGGAAATTTTATTTACCTAGGTCCTTGACCTTCATTGTTTTTCATTGACATTGGACCTCAAGTGGACAATTGATCTATAACTGTGAAGTCCATGACCTTCCACCCTAGAAAGTAAATGCGAACCCTTGCTCTTTTTCCATTGAGTGTATTTGACAATTTTGCAGCAATTGAACATACACATACACCTGAAGTAGGGAAAACTTTTATGTAGTAGTATTTGCTGTATTATTTAAGTACCATTATTTGAGTTGTTGAAATTTTATTTTTGGCACAAGTTTGAGTTATAAACATACATAAAATGTTGATTTAATATGAAATTCAATAAGTATTTCTTTTGGTTAGAGATACATGGTGTGTAGAGGATTATCTTCTTCGTTGAAATGATATTTCAAATTCCAAAATAGTCTTGTACATTTTATATTTGTCGACAGATTGAAGTAGTGTGACTGGATCACTTAAGACTTGGAGATTTAATTTGTGAAGAGGTTTCTAAAATGTTCAGGCAATTTCTATTATCCTTGAACAATAAAAAGAGAAACTGTCAAATTACACAGAAAATTGGAGCTATTATTTTCTACTCTTTGATAGCCCAGGTACTTTACAGTAAGGCAGGGATATAATTAAACAATTGTCCTTTAAGATTTGTTCACAGGTTTGGTGTAAATTGTGTTAAATAGAGATGACAATGGATTGAAAGTGATATTGTTTATGGTGGTATTCAAAACATCAGTGATATATTCATGTTGTGAATTAATGAAATATATTCATGCAATGAAATAGTGAAATGCTGATTGAATTGTTGAATTTTTTTTTTTATTTATCATCATCAACTTGTTTTATTTTTGCACATTGTATTTATCTGAAGTTATGACATTTATATGTCTTTAATGCTTTGCTTTTACTGACAATGACCTATATAAAAGTACTAGAAAGACATTTGTACAATAAATACTTGGAGTGTTAAATTAGAGAAGATTTTCAAAGTCTACATTGTATATTTTTACAAAATACAATAATTGGTAAGATGGGAAAATATGTTCATTCTTATTTGAGTAGTTGAGCAGTATTGGTAAAGTTGTATTGTTTTATTACTCAGGCTTGTGATTAATACTATACCTGAATTTGGGCTAGAATTGTCAATATTTTGTTCAATCTCAAATATTGCAAAATTTCTCAGAGATCAAAGGCAATCATAATTTTAAAAGGCAGTAAAACTGACAGTGAAATTATTGGGGTTTGAGCAGACTTCATGATTAAAGGCATTAAGAGGGATCTTATTTGCATTATTTCTCATCAATTGTTTATGTTACAATGTCATGTGAGACTTGGCATATGGTTACAATTGTAATTGTATGTATTGGATTCAGATCTTCTCATTGATGGCTTTTCTCAATAGTTGTTCAGTCAGAGTCTATAAAAGAACAAAATCAAGTGAATTTCTGTCAACCTCAAATCTGAGTAAGCAAATAATGATCAGTGTCCCAGCAAGTTAAAAATAGAAGGGCACAGGAACCCCCTTCTTTTTGAAATGCCATTCTTCCCTTCAGATGATAAGAAAATTTATTTCAGTCATAACTGCTTTTGAAAAAAGATCAGCAGCTAATATTTTACCAATGACATTGACCTTCAAAAGTGAATATATAACCATTATACTCCACTGAAAATGCATATACCATATGTGTCTCCTATAGTTTCATTAAAATTAGTTGTGTCTGCATTCTGATTAGTATTGATAGAAGTACCAGTAATACATGTATTGAACACCTAGAGTATAGGATGTTTGCTGTGTATTTGAATTTTATCTTTATTCTTAAGGAACATATAAACATGAACGTAAAAATGCAATTTCATTTCTTTTATATCCAGATTTGCAACACAGTCAAAGAATGCCTTGTTATTCTACAATGGGAGATTTAATGAACAGCATGACTTTATAGCTCTGGAGATTCTAGATGAACAAGTACAATTCTCCTTTTCTCTTGGTGGCAACATCACAAAGGTGAACACCAATATAAAAGATGGAGTCAGTAATGGACAATGGACATATGTCAGCGTAGAATATCTTAACAGAGTAAGTAACTTTTAAGAAACATGTTACTGTGTTGGTCATATATATAGCTAAATTATGTAGGTTTGGAAGTAAAAACCAACAGAAAAAAAAACAGAACACAATATATGCAGTTTACTGGAATTTACAAAGTTATTGGCTTAAAAGCATGGTTGTTTTGAGAATATGAAAAAAATATGGAGAATAATTCCCATGAAAAAGGTCCATATTGAGGTGTAAACCTGAATTAGTGCTCACACAGAATTGAAAACCTGATTTACTTATGAATACCATCATCTTCTTCTATGTTATTGACAAGTAAAGCTGTAAACAGGATTAGGCCAAAATATACAAGATACCAATACCAAGTCAGGATTTCTTGTGTTCAAAATGTTTTAAAGCATTGTAATCTCACTTATCTTGTATAAAATATCACTTTTCTAACCATGAGAAATTTAAGCATAGCTTGATAGTAATCATTTCACAGTATAAGCCAGTAAAACCAATTAGAAGCATCTTTTAATGATAGGAGCTATCTTGATTTTCACATTTCAGATCTCTTTCTCCTTGAAACATTGACAGGGAAGCATCCTATCTTTCTCTTACTAGATTTTATAGTCATCTGCTATGAAATAAAGGCAATACTGAAACTGCCATGAAGTTATTGCATAATGCTATCATTCTTGAAAGTGATGCCAACTTTGTTTTTCACTCTCTGAACATAATTAACTGAATTTGTTTTCTTGTAAGGTGCATGTCTTTAAGCCAAATTTTTTCAAAACCTACTTGTATATATGGAGTGAAGAATTACATCATAGGCACTAACTAAATGATAAGCTTTAATTTAGGTTCTAATCAGTGCAAAATTGATCTTTCATATGCCTAAACCTATTATTGTAAAATTTTCTGAATAAATGGTTTGTCTTGACTGGCATGGTACCACAGGAAGCAGATATTGAACAAATAATCAGACATGGCCTGTAAGTGCATGTAACGGAAACTGCATTGTCAAACATAATTTCATCTGATTTTTTAAATCAAGTAATACTAAACAAATATCAGAACCGAATTGACCTTAAGTGGAAGTTCATGTAGATTAAGAGCTGACTTGAGCGATTTTGTTCTATTTTCTGATAATTGATCTGCCTATTTTGCTCTCATAATGAGTGAAAAACATATAATATTTTATTGATTCTCTTTACTGTGGACAGCTATCGATTCAGCCATTATCTACATATAATCCTAATAAATACAATGGAATGACAAATAAAATACCAGAAATGGCTGAATTTAAAATGATTTATGAATTTTGATATTGAAGAGATTTGATATTTCAATATTTAGATTTCACTCTCTCTAGGGAAATTGATACTGGGTATTTTGACTGGATTAAAATACTGTGTCAAATATCAGATTAAAATCACTTTTATCAAATCTGTAGTCTTTGACTTTGGTCAGTCTTAACTCCTACGATTGTATTTGTAATCTATGAAAGGATTAAGTTTGGGAAAACACCTAATGAACTTTAACTGTTAAAAGTCATCAGTACATAACACATGTAGAAATGTATGCAGGTTATAGATGTATATGTTTATGCATTTCTCATTCTGCTACAAGAAATATTTTTTGAATAGACCATTTTCTAAGGATCATTAACCTCCTATTTTTAAATAGGATTTTTGCACCATTTTCACATATGGACCATGGGTTCACCATCTTATTTCAATCACTGTATATGTATATTATATTCACAGGTTCTTGAAGTGTATTCCGAACTTTCCATTTTGTATTTTTGTTGTATGATTACTGTGTTCATATCTGATGGCACCCTTCATACCCCCACAAAAAAAAAACCCAGTTGTTACCAACCCGCAGCTCTATTGAAAGTTGATAAATGTTGTTGTGTTAATTGGGCTTTTCAAACTATGGAAGGAATGGATACACCTTCAGAAACCCACAGCTTAATAAATTACCTCTGGTTTTCCTGTTTTCAGCCTTCCTCATACCGT
This sequence comes from Perna viridis, assembly GCA_037379345.1. NCBI lineage: Eukaryota > Metazoa > Mollusca > Bivalvia > Mytilida > Mytilidae > Perna > Perna viridis. The sequence goes on from CM074511.1 coordinate 12,331,051, forward strand.
ATAATATACTCAAAGTTAGATTAAAAATTCTTTGTTTTGTTTTTCAATACTATCTTGTTTGAAGCATAACAAATTCCTTCTCTATCATTGAGATGGAAATATAATTGGGCTTCTGGGAATGATTCACATTTGATTAGAGTTCTGTCATGGGTATCAAAGATTCAGATGATGGAAACTTTCCATATTAACATACTTCAGAAATATGAAGGATTTTGTAAAAAAAAAATAGTAAAAAGGCAATTTCTGGCATTAATTTTATTACATAATTGCTCCATTCTTTGTTAATAGTGATCATGTTCATTTAAGTGATAGAAAAATGTCTTGCAGACATGATATTTAGTCATGCACTATCAATTGGATCTAAAACTTTTTGATAATAAATTTTTGATGTTTTATTTGCCATAATAATGAGTGAATAGTCATTAAACTTTCAATTTTATCATTTTCTTTTTTTTTTCAACTCTGTAACCTTTACAATCAATTATACATCGAGGCCATGCAATCATTTAATATTTATGTAATGTAAATTTCAAGGACTTGAAAACTTGCAGGTTGTAATTGACCTACATTTATTGTTGAAAATTGCCTTAAAATGGGTTTCTTTAAGAATACTAATATTTAATGAAAGTTAACCATAATGCTGTAGTCCAACACAACTCATTGTCAACTTTCAATGTTGTCAATATTAATGGTATATTGTAGATGTTCAAGTCTATTGATCCATTCGGATTCTACGTAAGTGAATGGGATTGATGTTTGTATTAACATGAATATTTTGTATAAAAACCTCAATGTGTCATATTTCAATGGAATAATTATAATCATCAGAATACTTTGGTACTTTAAATTTTTCTAAACTGACAACCATGTAGTTGAAATTTTAAACTACACTTTTATGACAAAATAAAAAAATATTCTAATGTATTTTAAAGAGTTTTGAATGAAAACATGTCATGATAATTTATTTATTGAAAAGACTTTTTACATTTGCGTTGCAAGTTCCAGTGTATGTAATTAACTACCAAAGCGGCAATGTCATCGGAACGATTTAGAGGTTCAGTCCTATCTATTGTGTATCTGGTTACCTGTTAAACTGATCCACTTATAATCAATGACCAAGGTACTGAACACAGGTAAATTTAGGGTGGCTTTGGTGTCACTTTACTTGTATAGAGAAACATTGCTTTAATTTGTCGTGACTTCTGACTGTCTCTGATCTTTAAGGGGTGGCTGCAGGGGGCTTGACTTGACTTTGAATAGATCAAGGCCTGCTAGTAACAATGGGATGTTTGTAGTTCAGAACCTGTCCTAAGGGTTCCTAAATTGTTAAATACTAGTTCTGTATCTCTTCTCATGTTTTCAAACAGTGTTTTTTTGTAAGAAGGAAGAAAGTAAAATATTCATTCTATTTCCTTGAGCTTAAGAGCAATGAAATGGAAAATGGACCTCCTGGGATTTGTAATCTCTACACAGAAGAACAAAGATAAGGATGCAAATAAGACTCGACATTTTCTTAAACACTTTCATACAAAATTTTAAGGGATTGTCTACACTGGGCAGTGATTGTCATGTCAAGTGTACAATGAATCGTGATACGTGTTTGGTATTGAAGTTATTTAGATGTTAATTTTGTTCGATGGTACAGTTATTTACATGCCAGACTAGCCTTGTGGCAGGTTAATTTCCTTACACAGGAAGTTAAGGCTTGACCATCTGTTACAGGTAATAAAGGAGGTTTCCTTCAATTATTGTATCTTAAAAGGCCCATCATTAGAATTTTTCAAGTTACCTTTTCCTAGATCACAAACAGAAACCAATTTGCAAAAACAGATGCCATGTTTCTAGGATACTCATGAATAATACAGACCTTTTTTTCCCTTAAAAGAACTCTGAGTTAACTAACTACGGTAAATAAAAACCTGAAACCTTCAGTTTTAGACCGTTTTAGACCGTTTTCTAAGGTACTTTGTTGGTATTCAGTCATATCCCATCGCAGGTGTAAGTTACATGATCACATTCATTTGAATGTCATCAGAGGGATTTATAGGAGATTTGTATATCTCACCACACGCTTGCTTTACTAAGTACAACAAATTCCATCACCTTGATGCATCAATTACTTGTGTCAGGTTTTAAATTTGATTTTGATTAAATTTTTGTCTGCATTAAACATATCTATGGGTACGACTGCACCTACGACTTATTTGACTTATTTCGGGACATTTTAACTTACTCTAAAATTTTAATGTTTTAGGTGCATTGTTTAGTAGAAGTATAATCATGTTATTTTAGTTGAGATGATTAATGTCTGAGACAGTACTTATCAGCTCTTTTATCCATATTTATTTTGCATTTTTAAATCCCCAGAATTTAGATTTTAATCTTAATTCTAATGAAAAATTTTGGAACGTTAATGGAAAAGTAATTTCTTAATTGCATATAAAAACTTGAATATGTTGACATAATTATGGGTACTGGATTTCACATAAGTAAATATGATTAATGTTCTTTTGGTGTGAAGTATTGTGTTTAGTACATGCTAAGAATATTTAAATTTCTCAATCATATCTATGTAATGAAAAGGGAAAATAAAAAGAGTAATTTCATTTTAGTAATTTGAAGTCTAAAGAGAAATAAATGATTTGAAATGACAAACAACTTAAGATTGAAAATTGTGTCTTTTAGGTAATTCACACTGACTGCTTTATCTGCTGTGTTTTCTATATTGCATATACAAGTTAACTTTAGCCAGGATAAAATATATTTTAGGTATACTTTCATTAAATTAGATGAGTATCTAGTGCACAACAGCATGCAGAAACTATGAGCAACTTATCCATATTGAAGTATATCATCATAGTGTTCAACTGTGGCAGGCTTTCAAGCCAGACATTATTTTCTTAATTTTCCTTATTTTTTGACAGCAGCTGTTATTTTCTTTATCAAAGCCTCAAAATCCTTTAAAAGCCCTAATTGTTTTTGTGGACCATGTCCATATGTTTCTCACCTTGTATTTACTACACCATTTTAGACATTATAAATTTTGAAGCAGTTGCTTTGTATATACTTGTTATGGCTTTGTATAGTCAACCAACAAAGTTTTCATCACTTACATGGGTGAGATTTGGCATAATTTCCAAACATCAAAGAGAAAAAAACTGAAGATAAAAAAAAAAAGTCAGCCCCACGTCACAGTTCTGTTTTGCATGAGACTTTGCAGCCCAGAACCCATTGCAGATGAAGTTGACTTTAGCCAGGTTTGAATTGATCAGTCATGATTAGTGTCACATGATATTTATTATCCTAAACTTTGATGTATTTTTGTTAATTAATCATGTTCTTTGTCTTTCAGACTGCCACATTAACAGTAGGAGAAGACTGTGACACCGGTATTGTTGTTAAATATGGTCAGCGTTTAGATCCTACCTACACGTGTGCTGCCAAAGCCACATCCATACTGGAGTATAGGTGAGATGACAAGATAGTTTGTGCTTTTGTAAAATTAAGGCTTACATCCATCAATAAAAGTTTTATGGATAAAAGTTTTAGATATACATGTATCCTTGAAATTATGCAATTCATATCCTGACAAGTAAATCCCTCAGTAGGAAATAACCAAATCCATTAGTTGAAGGAATAATTATGAGTATTCTGATTGGAAGAAGAAACACCATGCTTACTGTAAGTTGGTATTAAAGTGATTTTTAGGTTGATTTACATGTGGTCTGTATTATTCAGGTGTAAGTATGTCTCAGAGGACTGTTACAGACTGCTTGACCTTACTGGTCCTCTCCAGATTGGTGGTCTTCCTAAATTACAGACCCATTTCCAGATCCAGACACGTGACTTTGATGGATGTATTAAGGATTTTTATGTAGACAATGAGTTACTGGACCTAAACAAGTCTGTTGCTAACGTAGGGACTTCACCTGGATGTGATCAGAGGAAGCATAGTTGTATTGGGAACCCATGTAAAAATGGAGGTTAGCTAACTTTACATTCAATTCAAAATAATAATTCTCCATTAAAAATGCTTCCTGCTACTAAGCTGCTGACATTTATTCAGTTTATAATAGTAAAATAGGATTGAATTATCACCTGCTCTACTTTTAGTTTAATACATACTGAAAAGAAAGGCACAGGCTATTTAAGGATGTTTTATTCTTTACAGGAACTTGCATTGAAGGATGGGGAACTTATGTTTGTCAGTGTGGACCAAACAAGAAAGGCAAAGACTGTACACTTGGTAATGCTTGAAACTTGAAACTTAGAATTAATATTTTGAGGCATAAACAGACCTATTTCTAAAACAGTTATTTAGAAGGTTTTTTATGAATTTAATAAATGTTTGTCATAATATCAAAGGTTAACAAAAAAATTTATTTCCCACTGTTTCAAATTTTTTTATGAAGGACTAGGAATAGTAGAGTTCATTATAATTGTTGATTCCCCCCTGCATTCAAGTTTGTAGTGTTGACATATCAGAAAGACAAGGTATCGATTTATCTCCTGGGTCAAGTGTCGTTATAAATCTTGTAAAACTGTGGAGATATCAGATATGACATTACCTCTCAATCCTGTCTGCAGCTTTAAAACACAATTTATAATCTATTGTATTGGATCAAAAAATTGATTTTAGAGTGTGAAGGATTTAATGCACATTTTTAAGATTATAAAAAATTTCAAACAAGGTCAGGGAAGAAATTTGGTGATACATTTATAGATAAAGAGAGTGTGGGACTTTTAGCCAAGTTTTTAGCCATGTTTCAATGCCAGAGACCAGAAATCCTTAAAATCCTTACAATAACAATGTTAATAGTATTAACATGGACACTTCTGTTTTTTTTTATTTGAAATATGAAACCGCTTGAAACTTGTTCAATTTTCAAAGTGCTATTTGAGTTACTTATCACCATGAAATTTTATGTTACCTGCATGACTCTTAACTAACAAACTTATTCAATGAAACAGACAAATAAACAAAACAGATACATATTAAATCAAAACATTGCAAATGGCAATAAATTTTATCTGTGAATGACTTTTATGGTATGAAAAAATTTACCTATTTGGGGATTTGAAATTTTAAACATTAGGCTTTTTGAAATTGATTTCAAGTATCAAAATTTCAGTATTCTTCTTCAATCTTTCAAAAACCTTTTGTACTTAATATTCTATCCAATACAAATTAAAGTTTGTCTGTTTATTTATAAACAAAGGTGCTAGTGGTAGACCAATTGTTGGGTTGATAAGATTTTGATCTTAACTGAGATGTTATCATTAAAAACCCATATTTTGTTTGCCTGTTAGGACACAGTAATGTACTACTTTGACATCGGTAATGTGCATTTGTTTACTTTATGTTAAGTGCAATGAAGTTCCTAATTTAAATGCTGATATTGATCAAATTGAGGTGCTTGTTGTGTCTGATTAATTTTTATATCACTTGTTTGTTTAAATGTTTAGAGTATTTGGACTGTAAAGATACAAATTATCCTCCAGCTTGAAAATCTGGAGGTATATTGTGATCATGTTGTCTGTCCATTCTTCTGTTCCTTGTTTCAGTCCGCAAAACCTGTAAAACTGTTGAATAGTATGTGGTAAACCTTTCACAAATGTTTTATTACATGATGCCATTGTTCATCTCAAGTTTTGTTTTCAATCTGAATGACTTTCTGGATTTCCTGATGCAAAATATTTACTTTGTCATTTGTCAACCTGGGGTTGGGAGGGGGGGGCTCTTTTAATCTGAATCCCCTCTGAAACCGCTGAAATGAATTTGATGAATATTTGACAGATTCTTTATTATGTGATGCCATTGTGCACCTCCCATTTTGTTTTTCCGTCTGAATGATTAAATCATTTATGGGGTATCCTATATGTTTTTGGGGAGGGAAGCGGGGGTATCACCAAGTGAGCTTTAATATTCTTTTTGTCCTTTTGCAGATATATCTGATGGACCTAAGAGATTGGAAGGAAATGGCTACCTCTCTTATCAACCCTCATCTCTACCTAGTCCTACAATATACCTTGACTGGCATAATGGTATATCGTTCCGTACACGTAGTACCAGTGGTGTCCTCATGCAGGTTGATGTTTCTGCTGGTATAACTGTTACTATGCAGGTATAAATATAACTAATGTGAAAATAGCTGAGTGAGTGCCATTACCAAGATTCAGCCGTTTTAGTATTCTGTAGGAAAGCAACAGGTTTATCAGCCAGGACCAAGTTGTTCAAAACTTGATTGGATGGATAAATATTTATCCCTTGGATAACTTGTTAAGATTTTATAAGACTTAACGACTGGTTAGCTTTTGTCCAGTTAATTAATCTTTCTAATGAACTAGGCCTGGTACATTTTACTATGGCTAATTAACATTGATAGATACCTAGATAAATCTTAAAGTATTAACAGAATGCACTTCATATTTCAGAATGTAGTTATTATTCAAACAAGTCTCCATTGAATGCAAAGAAATGTTGTCTTATGTTTTCGCTTCATTATTTATTTCTTAATGATTAATAGAGCTCAGAACTCAGAATAAATTGGTAAACTGAAATATATATTACTGACATTGGTCAATTTGAAATCTTGTCAGTTCAAAAAAGAAAGACTGAGAATTTCAAGGATTTAAAGCCAACGTATCATTCACAGTTTGTGTTAAGTAATTGTATATAGCATTTTATTGGACTTTAATTCCAGCTTGAAGATGGTTATATACATTACAATTATACAGACAGTAATGGTGACCTTGGATTTGTGTTTGACCTTGTCAAGGTCAATGATGGTCAATGGCATTATTTTGAAGTCCGTTGGCTGAAAGATTCTCCAGAGTTAATACATATTCTAGATTATGGTCATTGGACAGTAAGTATTTAATGTAGAATTTTACAAAACATGGATTATAAAAAGAGCATGCATAATGTAGTAAGCAGTCTTTGTTAATTACATGTATTTACTTTACGTACTGGCTTTGTTTATATATGATGCTGAAGTTTTATGGAACTTAACAATATGACTATATCCACTTTTCTTACTTTTAGATTTTTGGTCTAAAAGAATAATCTTCTAAACAGCTTCAAATGCAGGTATCATTTTGAAACTTGTCTAGTAATTAATATAATATTAGACCACAGTTAAAAAATACTTGAAGTTATTTAAGTTTCAATTTTTGTATTTTTTTTTCACAGAAAACCTTCACAGCACAGTCAGCATTGTCAGGAAAACAAATCCTGCAAGTACTTGTTGGTGGAACAAGGAAAGGGAATGGACCAGTTACTAACCAGTTTACAGGGTGTGTTCAGAATGCCCTTGTCGGTAACAATGAATACACTGGCCTGTCTAGACCTGACATTAATCAAGCCAAGGAAGGTTGTACTGTATCTAACCCTTGTGATAGCTCCCCATGTAGTAACCAGGCTACCTGTGTTGATGAGTGGCAGCAATATTCCTGTACATGTCCTCCAGGTACAATAGGACCAGATTGTCTGGATATTTGTCACAACTACAATCCTTGTGAGAATTTTGCTTTCTGTAGGAGTCCATCACAGAATCTGTATGGTTACCATTGTGAGTGTGGAGAGTTACAGAGTGGGAAGTATTGTGATGAGGTCCTCCTACAACCTTGCCCTGATAACTGGTATGGATATCCTATTTGTGGACCCTGTAACTGCCCAAGTGAGATGGGATTCTCTGGTGACTGTGGAACAGTGACTAGGGAATGTAAATGCCAGGTTAGTATGCCTTGCTCTGTGATGAAGCAAATTTTGGAGAGGAGGAAGTTTTTGTACATGTTTAGTGATTGAATCTTAACTTTTAAAATAATTATGTAAAGTGAATGAAATAAAGTAAATTTGATGACTTTAAAATTAAAAACAAACAAAAAACTTCCAACTTGTTTAAGTTTGTAACCAAACTAGAACAAGGTTAGTCGATAATAATTACCTTGATATTCAAGGGCCAAGGTCATAGTAGCATCAAATTTTTACACAGCCATGCAAACATGAAACGGTTATAGTTTGTACCACAAAGTATCATCTTCAATTGCTACAGGTATATGACAATAGAATGAGATAGAAGGGAATTGTCGATGGTACTTCAATATTTATTGAAATAACACTAAAAAAAAACACTTGATGACAATGTAGAATGAAAATTGTAATGATTGGAAAACTCTTAATAAAGATATAGCCCCTGTTTTGAAAGCATGTGATTTATAGTGAGCATGATGTTCATGAGTCTGTTTGTTTGTCTCCTCTGTAAGTACTTATCACAATCACTTGATATTTTAAGAGAAGCTTTGTACAAGTATACTATTTGATTTGATATCAGACTAGAGCTTGCTCAACTTAGTGTATATTTTGACTCTTTGGAGAGTGGGGAGGTGGTAATAGCTTTTCTCACTGTTTTTTTCCTGTTTTAGAATATAAAACTTAAGAACTTCATATTTAACAGATAAACCACTACCGACCAGTTGGAAGTGACAGATGCTACCCATGTGACTGCTATGTGAAAGGATCTAATTCAATGACATGTCACCCTGTCACTGGACAGTGTCCTTGTATAGGCTCAGTAGTCGGTAGACAGTGTAATCAGTGTGAGAGTCCGTATGCTGAGATAACCCTTCTATCATCAACTACTGATACAACTGTCAAAGAAAAAAAAGAAGGCTGTGTTGGTTAGTTATGATTTAACTCAAATCTTAATGAAATGGAAAAATCTAAACCAGTGTTGCATTTTAAATCTGAGATCTCCTATATGTTACTTAAATTTTTAAGTCATAAAGAAAAACCCTTAATTAAGTTTAAATCTTGTTAAGGACAAATACTAATCTAAACAGAAAAAATCATTAGTTAGAACAGTGATATTTTGATCTTTGGAATTATTAAACAGTACAAGTGCTGTCTTGGCTGATCCTATGTAAATGTGAAAACAAAACTTGTAGATGGAATAGGTTATAAATGACATTGCATTTCAGTACTTAACAACAGATGTCCAAGGAACTATAAAGGAGATGTATGGTGGGATGGGACACAGTTTGGTTATGTGAGAATTATAGACTGTCCTTATAGTGCTGTTGGTATGTTCATTTAGATACCTTAACTTCACAATAGAAAATTGTTGTCATCCAACCTATATAAATGAATTGAAATTAGTAAATTAAAAACTGTAAACATTGATGTTTTTAGATAACAGTAAATTATGTGGGAATAAATATAATAATTGTTAATTTGACACTAATATGCATAGTGCGATTATGAACACTATTGATAAGTATGGTAACGTCACGTTTGTATCTATGTGACATGGAAGAAAACATCTCCATCTTGTGTTTGATACATCGGCTTATTATATCTGCATTCCCCTGTACGAAACAGTAATTACATTTTTAAAATATTCCTGAAGAACTAACAAACACACAAATTATTTTTAACTATGTGATATTTTGTTTACTCATCTGGAGAAAGTCAGGAAACTGATTTACATTACTCACTTACAGTATAATACAACAAGAAAAAAAAACATTTGATTTACATAAATGTTGAACTATTTGGAAAAGTCAAGATTTCAAATATGTATATTGTCAACTTCTGTATTTTTGGCAAAGTTTCTGTTACATTAATTTTCAATAAGATATTTAAAATGTATTTGTAGGTGATGCTAAGAGAAATTGTAGCCATACTTCACAAATGTGGGGAGAACCTGACTTTTCTAACTGTACCAGTAGAGGCATTAAAGGCTTGTTAGACAAGGTTGTAGAAAGTTTTCATGCCTTAAGAAGTGATGGGGTTTTGGATTGTTTGGTCTATTGATCCGTTAGGCCTTAGGTTAAGTCTATGTAGAAGCTTTATTTCAATAAAATTGAGTTACACATACTTAGTGCTTAGTTCACATGAACACTCCATTATATAGCTTTGCATTGTTATTTTAAGTGCATTCCTGGGCTTGTATTTTAAAATTTATTGTAATTTATGTTCAATAGGGACAAATTTATTTTGGTGTCTGTACCAATAGCTCTTGTATTTCACAGATTTTCAAATGACATTAATTATCATTCCAGATGAATCTGATAGAGACTGGAGAGCTGAAGTTGAACCCCTTTGTTGCCAAGACAACCATGAAGACTTTAGCTGAGTCTCTAATGCAGGCTGAGTTCTTGTTTGGTCAGGATTTAGACATAGCATACAGGGTGATCACAACTCTGATGGACTATGAAATGGAACAACATGGTCTCAACCTTACCTCAGAACAGGATGGCAAATATGTACAGGTAGGCTTCATTTTATTTGGAAACTATGAAAACTTTTAAAAATTGATGGTGTAATGTGGTATCAATATTTGTTGAATCTGAAGCTTTCCGTCTGCTATCGTTTTTGCTATGCAGAGACAGTGATATCACGTTGTTTTGACTTTATTTCAGCATCTTCTCAATTCCTTGAGTGTGATATTAGAACCTAAGTACACCAATGATTGGAAGAGACTGGACAAATCTGCAGTACTGTTACAGAGATTAGAGAGATATACAGAGAAGTTACTAATAACACTGGATGACCTTCAGAATATTCCATACAGTGTCATATCTGCTAATGTTGGTTAGTACATATAACATGATGAGTACAATCTCTTGTGAATTTAAACAAGTAAAATATTAAAACCGACAACATTTAATTATGTAAAACATAAAAGCATGAGGAGATCTTAAAATATTAATTCATACTCCTGACAAAAGTTAGGGTCTTAAGAAAATACAGTTGGCTTAGATCTTATTGTTTTATATACAGTTGGGTGGCAACAGGGCATTGGATAGTAAGATTAGTAGCTTAATCATACCTTTTAATTCATTTTGAAGTTCATATTAGAAAGTCAATTGCTGTTTTATACAAATGCCTTATGTCATTTCAGTTTTGATGATGGACACTGTGAACAAGAGTAACTTTAGTTCCCTAGAAATCCCCAAGTTTGACAATATAGTTCAGAAGTCTACATTTGATGATGAAACCCATGTAGACATACCAAATGTAGTACTCTTTCCTGAACAATCAGTAACAGGTAAGATATAAGTTTATTAACTGTTGTATTTCATTGTGTTATTAAAAGCCTTCATGTATATCACTTTATTAAATGTTTATGTGTTGAATTTTGTTGATGTATTTAATGTTTGGAAAATGCTATTGCTTGGTATTTTTATGTCAGATTTGCAAAACTATAGGAAAGTTGTTCACTTTTTATTTTATTCTCAGTGTTGTTTACTAATATAAATTGGATACATGGTTGTGATTTATCAATAAATTAAGAGAAGTACTGTCTTTGATATCTGGATATGTGAAAAAAATATTAAGCTTCATTTGACTTTCATACAATATTTTTCCAGTTGTTTACCTTAATTTCCTCAAAAAAGCATACAGTTGACATTCATTCCCTCAGTTGGTTATGGGCATGCTTAATTATTGTACTTTGAGCAAATGGAATGCATATAGAAAATAGCACTAATGTTTAAAATATAACACACTATTGATAGCATGGGTACTTAGAAATGTAAATAATCTGTGAAATGTTAATTGGTTCTAACATTAAAGTTCTGTCATTTAACATCAACAATAGTTAATTGGTTTAAGCATGTGGTTATATGTTCATGTTGTGTTTGTAGATGAAGACAATCCTGGTAAGATAAGTGTTCATGTTAACACTCCCTAGTAGCCAGCAATATGTTGAATACCTAATTATTCGATTTATATATTTTTTTATAAATACAAGTGTATATTGGGTTTAGTAAAAAGTGAAACTGTTTTATATGGTCTCTGTGTCCTCCAAATGTTGAGTGATAACTCAAAAATTCTTAGAGTTATTTCATTATTTTTTATAAAATTGTTTCTAAAGGGTACTTCCATATTGCTGGGCTAGATTAAGATTTGTGGTCTTTAATTATACTGCTAGATATAAACATGCTTTTAGTCATTTCTAATGACAAAAAAAACTAAAGATGTATATGTTAATCTTATACTTCTCTCAGTAGCTGCTTTATTGTCTAACTTTTTTGTGTGTATAGTGTTGTAACCATGTAACTTTAGGTATTATCTTCATACTAAATGGGTGTTTTTGGATTTTTTCCCCATGTTAAAACCTAGTACACCTGACCTTGTATTATATACACCTATGTAAGGTACAACCTTTGTATGTGAAGATGTTTAGCTGTTTCTTATCTTTATTTAAAAACCTACATTTTATACTCAGAATATTATCAGAAATTGAACTAAAATTTATTTTAAACATGAATTCAAGACACTCCATTTGAAACTGGAAATGTGCATCATCTTCCTTAAATCATTGTCCCTTTTCTGTGGTGTTTTGGTATTTCGTATAAGGATCTTCAAGTTTATATCACTATGAATATTTTAAAGAAAAAGCTATTTTTTTTATCTATCAGGACAATTTAACATCAAATATGTCATTATTAATCTATCAATAATTAAATCATTCCTATGTACAATACATTTCTGTGTATATTTCTTTTTTCAGATTTCTTATCTCAGATATTTGAGAACAGACATGTACCTCAGTCACATATTGCCTTTATAATGTACAAAAACCTTGGGAACTTGTTGCCCAAAAGATACAGCGAGGATGTCAGGTAAAATTTCAATTTAGTTCTAATGAGTTAAGCCTTGATGTTTGCAATGTTATCTACAATAGTAATGATGATGAAATTTGTTCAGTTACACATGTTGCTTAGACCAAGTGGTCAATAGAGAGTGGGAGTCTTTGATTGGTTACCATGTCATCCAGTACTGGGAAAAGCAGCTCTAGGACCTTGAATAGCATTTCCTAATAATTGTCCATAATCTTGAAACCAGAAGACTTAAAAAAAATTCAGAACTGTAAAATTAACTTGCTGTGTAATAATTCTGTTTCTGCAGAATAACTTGTACCATTGTGATTGGTTTTGATGTCACTAAACACCTTGGTAGTTCATGATTTAAATGTGCTTTTTTTATTTCAGGGTTATCAGTGGACGACCTGTAAACCTGAATGCTCCACTTGTAACCATACAAGTCAGAGAACAGAACAAAAAAATAGTGCACAATCTAAAACAGCCAATCAAACTGACCTTTAAACAGGCTGTGAATGGTAATAGAACAGACCCTCAATGTGTTTTTTGGCAGCATGGCAGTAATGGTGGGCAATGGTCAAAACAAGGTTGCTCTGTCAGTGACAGATATGAACTTGATGTAAAAGAGACTAACCCTGATGATGTCACGGATGTCAAGATCATTAAACAAATGTTTGTTGTCTGCACCTGTAGTCACATGACCAGTTTTGGTTTGATGATGGATGAAGCAGAAACAGAGGTATGTTGATTTCTATAATGAGTTCTGTAATTCAAAACTTTTCTTACAGTATAAATTTATTAATAATGAGTATGGTTATCTATTATTAGCTAAATGATCCTAATTTGGATTAAACAATTTATAAAAATATATAAAACTTCTGTATTTGGTATCTTCTAAAAATATTAAATGTGTATTTATCTATTTCAGTACATTGCTCAGGGTGCTGTCTCTTTAGAGGTGATCAGTTTCATTGGAGTTGCTATATCCCTGATAGCTCTTGTTGTGACATTCATCATCCTGATATCCTTCAAACATATTCAGTGTAACTCTAACAGCATCTTAATTAACCTTGTATTTGTCATCTTTATCACGGAGCTGGCTTTTATTGTTGGTGTCTATAGAGCAGAAGTCAAGGTAGGTTGAAAACGGTCTGCATAACACAGGTTGTTTACTATGTTTGGCTTGAAGTTATACTTGTACATGATGTGGATAAAATCATAAGATTATAAAATATATGATACACACTTTTCATTCTTAACCTTGATTATATTATGGGGTACAAATGATGGAACAAAGCAACTTCTTCGTTTAACATGTATAAAAATAATTTAATAGTTATCATTATCAATACTAGAGATCAAATTCTTCATATGAATTCCTCTACTTTTCAGTTGCTATGCAGACTGATTGCCATAGCTCTCCATTTCTTCCACTTATCAGCCTTCTCCTGGCTGTTTGTAGAACTCCTACATCTATACAGAAGATTGATAGAAATCAGGGAGATTAACTTTGGTGCCATGAAGTTTTACTACCTTATTGGATATGGTAAGTTTGAAATCAGGGAGATTAACTTTGGTGCCATGAAGTTCTACCACCTTCCTGAATACAGTAAGTTTGAAATCAGGGGGATTAACTTTGGTGGCATGCAGTTCTAGTACCTTATTGGATATGGTAATTTTGAAATCAGGGGGATTAACTTTGGTGCCATGAAGTTCTACCACCTTCCTGAATACAGTAAGTTTGAAATCAGAGAGATTAACTTTGGTGCCATGAAGTTCTACTACCTTATTGAATACAGTAAGTTTGAAATCAGGGAGATTAACTTTGGTGCCATGAAGTTCTACCACTTTCCTGAATACAGTAAGTTTGAAATCAGAGAGATTAACTTTGGTGCCATGAAGTTCTACTACCTTATTGGATATGGTAAGTTTGAAATCAGGGAGATTAACTTTGGTGCCATGAAGTTCTATCACCTTCCTGAATACAGTAAGTTTGAAATCAGGGGGATTGACTTTGGTGGCATGCAGTTCTAGTACCTTATTGGATATGGTAAGTTTGAAATCAGGGGGATTAACTTTGGTGCCATGAAGTTCTACCACCTTCCTGAATACAGTAAGTTTGAAATCAGAGAGATTAACTTTGGTGCCATGAAGTTCTACTACCTTATTGGATATGGTAAGTTTGAAATCAGGGAGATTAACTTTGGTGCCATGAAGTTCTACCACTTTCCTGAATACAGTAAGTTTGAAATCAGAGAGATTAACTTGGTGCCATGAAGTTCTACTACCATATTGGAAATGGTAAGTTTGAAATCAGGGAGATTAACTTTGGTGCCATGCCGTTCTAGTACCTTATTGGATATGGTAAGTTTGAAATCGGGGGGATTAACTTTGGTGCCATGAAGTTCTACCACTTTCCTGAATACAGTAAGTTTGAAATCAGAGAGATTAACTTTGGTGCCATGAAGTTCTACTACCTTATTGGATATGGTAAGTTTGAAATCAGGGAGATTAACTTTGGTGCCATGAAGTTCTACCACTTTCCTGAATACAGTAAGTTTGAAATCAGAGAGATTAACTTTGGTGCCATGAAGTTCTACTACCATATTGGAAATGGTAAGTTTGAAATCAGGGAGATTAACTTTGGTGCCATGCCGTTCTAGTACCTTATTGGATATGGTAAGTTTGAAATCGGGGGGATTAACTTCGGTGCCATGAAGTTCTACCACTTTCCTGAATACAGTAAGTTTGAAATCAGTGAGATTAAGTTTGGTGCCATGCCGTTCTACTACCTTATTGAATATGGTAAGTTTGAAATCAGGGAGATTAACTTTGGTGCCATGAAGTTCTACCACCTTTCTGAATACAGTAAGTTTGAAATCAGAGAGATTAACTTTGGTGCCATGAAGTTCTACTACCTTATTGGATATGGTAAGTTTGAAATCGGGGGGATTAACTTTGGTGCCATGAAGTTCTACTACCATAGTGGATACAGTTAGTTAACTTATAGTTATTTTCTTTAAATACTCAATTTTTTCTGACTTTTGTATTTGTAGATCATTACTAAAATTTAAAAAATGAACTTAATTGAAATTAGGCTAAAGGGTTTTAAAATTTGAAGTTTTATTAACAGAAGTTTTACTACAAGACCTGTTTTTTCATTTTTTGGTCAATTTTATGTTCTTCCATACATTTTGCTAGAAATGTAAGTGCTCTTAGGGTGCGGAATTCCTATTTGATGTAGGATTTTTTGGTAAACCTTATGATGAGTTGTATAGAGGAATTATATTCTAATTCTTCTTTTTTTTCTTAAGATTTGCCAATTTTACAAAGAGAAAAAAGTTTGTGTATGTAGTAAACTGAATAATGATTAAAACAAATCCTTTTATAATCTACAGTTATTACATTTAAGGTGATATTCTATTTTCCAGTTGTACCTGGTATAGTTGTTGGATTCTCTGTTGGACTAAACACCGATGCTTATGGAACAGATCAGTTGTAAGTTTTTATCACATTATTCTTCTGTGAGATTGGGTCTGTTTAAACATCTTTAGAATATGAAAAACTTAGTATAGAAAGCTTTGCTGGCACAAGAGTAAGAAGTAATCATTGATCAGGTCTTAAGAGTGATATTTTAGCTCAAGTAGGCACTTTGATAGTAAGGAAAGCAAACAAATGAAGATAACCTGAAGTATTTTTAATAGGACTATTTTAAGTATAAATTGTTTATTTCCTATCTAATGCTATGGGAAAAAATCATTAGTTGGGTAATTAAGGTCATTCATTTTTTGTCAGGTCAAATTTCATTGGATAATATCATAAATTTCAGGATATCAATTCCACTATGAACTCTTTATTTTTCAAGCATGAGAAGACACTAATTTAAAGATTGAATGGTTGTATGAGTATAGTGACAACTATATTGTCTTTGATTATCTGTCCTTGTCAGCCCTTTATTTTATGGTTGCGCTAACCTTTTACTGTAAATAATTTCTTTGCATTTTATTGATGTTTCATAATATTAATTTTCAAGCATCTCAATTGACATGGTTTCACAACATATTTCAAATCAGTGGAGGTTGTGAATTATGTTGAAATATTTCATTTTGTAACACTTATATTTCACAACTGTATGGTAAAATTGAGGATAAAATAAAACAGATTATTTATTGTCTCTGTTCCTCTGTTTTTAGCTGTTGGTTAGATGTGACTGAAACATTTATCTGGACATTTGCTGGACCTGTAATGGTTGGAGCTTTGGTAAGTGTTGGTTTATGCTTAATTACAAATTATGAAGAACATGACGTAACAGTGTTAGCAGTACATGTACAGCAGAATGTATAACATCATGTTGGATGGAAATTTATCTTAATGAATTTTTCCTGAAATTTGGCATTTTAATTATCTTGAACTGTTCGTATCATCTAAATGAACTACTTGAAATCCAAGTTCTTTTACCAAGTTGGACCAATTGAAATGATAAATCATTTTGCCAACTATTTCTAAACAATGTCATACATTTTTTGTGTCACTTACTAAGAAGGACTCTCAATGGAGAACAAACATTGTTTTATTGGTGTATGTAGGTAAGTTGAATGTGACAATATCCTCAGTCTAGGAGGATTTATTTGAATGCTATCTCCTCATAAACACCCCCTAATCATATTGATAACTTTTTCCAGAGTTGTATTGTGGTAACAGTCCTAGGATTCCATGCAACAACCAGAGAAAAAGTTCATGTTTCAAATGTTTCATCTCACAGGTATGTGAACATTGTATACCTTTGAAAGTTTAAATAATGCAGAACAGGTTGTCATTTTTAACTGTTCAATTTTCTGAAAATGACTTAAGCAATCTTTATTTTCATAGAGTGTTAATGATTTGAATCTTGTCTAGTTAAGGGAATTCAAAAATGATTTTACCTAGTGAACTATCTAGGGGGAGGAAAATGAAAAATTGACAAAGTGGGAGTCAGTATTTGATTACTCTCTTGTCGGTAGCATTTTTAAGCCATATATGTTTTTTAACAATCTAGCTATCCTATGGTGGCTTTTTTTCAGATGTAGAATATTCTTAGGAGTATTTTTGTTATTGTTACTGGGATTGACCTGGATACTAGGATTACTTTCTGTCAACTATGATTCCCAAGCCTTACATTATGTCTATGCTGTATTCATCACAGCCCAGGGAGTTTTCATGTTGATAGCCTACGTTATTGGTGATAGTAAGGTAAGTGTGGTCCTGAGTGTTAGTAAGGTTAGTGTAGTTCTGGGTGATATTAAGGTTTGTGTAGTTCTGGGTGATATTAAGGTTTGTGTAGTTCTGGGTGATATTAAGGTTAGTGTGGTCCTGAGTGGTATTAAGGTTAGTGTAGCTCTGGGTGATATTAAGGTTAGTGTGGTCCCGAGTGTTAGTAAGGTAAGTGTAGATCTGGTTGATAATAAGGTTTGTTTGGTCCTGAATGTTAGTAAGATTAGTGTAGCTCTGGGTGATATTAAGGTTAGTGTGGTTTTGGGTGATAGAATAGTTGATAGTTAGAATAGTTTGGGTTGAAAGTAAGGTTTGTGTGGTTTCTCTTATGATGGTTTATCTACTTAATACTAAACTTGATATTTGTTCTATACCAGTAGTTTGAATTTTCTTATGAGCTCATTGTAGGAGGAATTACAAACTAATCTGGTGGCATTATAAATCAGGTGTTCACTTGTCATTCAGTTTCAATAAAATAACTCCAGATAAGGAATAAACAGTTCTTACTCATTGTGAAACCCATACTTGTCAATGTAAATGTAGACTGCATGTCATTTCCTAAATTGACTTTTGAGTGTTTTAACTTGTAACCTTTGTGCATTATTTTATCCCACCATGATCCAAAGAATAACTAAGTAGATGAATAAATAAATTCTTGTTGATGTGCTGACAGTTGTATATATTTTTTGACAGGTACGAGAGCAGGTTAAAAGACAATGGCATAAATGTCGAGGTAGAGATACTAAATCAGAAGAAAACCTGGTTGGCAGGGGTAATACTGTCTCTGTGAGTAACTTTTCTTCAAATCTATTTGTAAATAAGGGGCTGATTTTTGCTTGGAATGACAAAGTTAACTCTTTCTGTTGTTTTTGTATAGCAGTATGTCTTGAAAGAGTAATCAAGGGAACCAAGGTTATAGCGGTAATCAAAAGAATTTAATCCAGGGACAAAGACCAGACATGGAAAACAGACATATACAACAAAGAACATGAAGTAACTAAAATCATACATACGAAGTAACAAAAGCAAATGAGCAACTCAGACTCCACTAAAAACTGGGAGCATGGACCAGGTGCACCGTTGCAAAGTAACAAAAGCAAATGAGCAACTCGGACTCCACTGAAAACTGGGAGCATGTAACTTAACAATTATTGATAAATTTGCTATAGTTAAAATGTTCCTTTGATTTGTTTGGCATTTTTTCTAAACCACTTTTTATCTATGTTTTTAAAGAATGATGCGATAATATCTAAGTTAATTTTAGTTTGCTCAGAAAGTGAACATTTGAAGTTTAGATTTTTATTAATTATTCAATTTGAGCGTGGATTTGATATTTCGATCTTGCCTATTTTCATGAATAACAGAGGTACCTATTGATCTATTTTACAGAGGTCGGCCTTAGCTTACAGAAATGATTCATCTTATGAAGGAAATCTGAACAGAATTAGTGTTGGCATTACAGCATCCTCTACAACTAGTCGATCAACAAGCAAAAACAGTGGGGGATTATTTAAAGGTGAAGACTATCTCTGTAGCAATAGTACTTCAACCTCAGGACATGCCCCTGGGGCATTGTATCAAAATAAAAAGTCCTCTCTGGCTCCCTTTGCATATGATTCCAAGATCTATTCCAAGAGAAAGAAGAAGAAGGGTGAGCCATTGGGTGGTGGATTTGTTATAACAGTTTGTGGTGCTGGTTGGAATTATTTCCCTTAACTTTTTGTTGCCACAATTTCTATTTAAGTTATTTCCATATCTATGTTACACCAGAACATCTTCTCATGTCACTTCCCTAACCATATTGATCTGGTTTACTTCTAACATTATTTTGCTAGAATTATGCATCTTCTAATTATGTTACTACCACACAGTACATAAAAAAAATCCTTCTCTTTATATGTTCTAATGCCCATTCTGGTTTATTTACTGATGAACCGTATAAAAATAACAGATATTATTGTCATATAGTGATTACATTTAAGATGACAGAGTTCACTATTGATTTGATTGGTTTGACTGATTAATATTGGATTTTGGATTGTCAACAAATAACAAGCTTTATAACATATTTAATTACTTGAGAAGAACAAATTTTCCCCCTCCACACACATACACATACAAACAAGTTTTCAAGCTTTCCAAAATTAAATGAATGTCCTCATTTTAATTACATTATGTGATAGGACAAGGGGCATTGTATTTTAGTTCTTATTGCTAGAGATTATTTAGTTATTGTTTGGGAAATGGATTGATGACCAATTATATGCATGCTATGCTAGATTGATGAATAGTTATTTTTTGTTTTGTTTTTTTGTTCTAAATTTCTATGTATTTTGTCTTTTTATGGTAATTGTATCCATATTAAGGTAAGTTGTAATAACAGGTTGATAGTGATTTGAAGGTTAAAGCTTTATGTCCAGTAAGATATCTGTGACTTCTGTATACCTTTTTTCATTTTTAGAATCATTATTACCACATTGATTGTTGATCATTTAATAATAAATGAGTGTCTTATGTATATACCTAAGGTAGGTGGTACCAGTATTAATATTGAGGGTATTATCTTTAAAGTTGTTTGATATTAAAATTTTGTTGATGGGCATGTGTAACGTAATTAGAATATTCAATCTTAAAAAATAATGAAGAAATACTATTATTCCTCTTGTTGCAAACTTCTAAAACTACATTGTATCTGTAAGGGATTGCTTGAATTAAATGTTTGTTATGAAATTTTCAGAACAAGAGATTGATGAACATGGCAGAGTCAAACATCCAAATGACTCTGATTCTGATAGTGATGTGTCTGACGGCAATATAAGTTTAGAATTAGCATCAAGTCACTCATCAGATGAAGAGGATGATGATGACAATGTACAGGCATGGGAGAAACAGTTATCTAGTAATAAAGTAGTGGGTAAGTATTATAGTAAAAAAAAATGTTAAAAAAATGTTCGTAGGAAAATACTATATACCATATTAACGATACTGAATGTTATGCTTATTTTTAATGTCAAATTTTAAGTTTTTAAAACTCAACATGTTATTGCTTATTGGTTTATGTCACTGTAAGTGAGTAAATTTGTATAAAATTCTCTGATTTATTGTTTACGGCTCTCCCTCAAAAGCTTGAAATTTTTGGAAATGGTAAAACTTTAAGAGTGGGTAACTTTATGATTCCTCTACCACAGAATTGCAGAACATCATTCATAATACAAGCATTGTGAACATGATTGTGACATCAGACAAGAAATTTCTGAGATTGGATTTCATGAAGAAAGTTTCATTATTACATTAGCTTGTCAGTACTTTTACCTCTTACTTTTATTTTTGTAGAAGAAGCGAAAGAACAGATAAGAAAAAAGAAGAAAGAAAAGGAGGAAGCTGATAAACCACAGTTAACTGTATCAGGTATGCAGCTTTCATTTTAGATTTATTCCCTATAATTATTATCTGTAGTGAATGGTGAATATTGTTTTACATCTTTATCATCCAGTCTACTTTGATTATTTACTTATAAAATCACTCCTTGTTTACTTACTTAATTGGTTTTCACATTAATTAAAAAAATCTTGGGTGATTTTTCTGTGAGTGGTAGTTAAAAGATCTAGTTTTGGTTAGTTTTGGTTCAGGTTAAAAATTCTTATATCTTATAATCTCTTAGATGTAATTCTTATTTCCACCTTCTTCTCTGGTATGTACTGATATTTAGTGCAAAATTTGTTTATTTTCAGATCGTCCTCAGATATTTAGCAACAATCCACAGTACAATCATTGGCCAGGGGATCCCCCTCATCTAGCCAGCTACCCTCACATTAATGATACAGACTTCCATCCTTCGGATCAGTACACGCTATCCAGTATACAACAAACAATGTCCAGTGTACCACCAGATGTCACTTTACATGCTCAGGATTATCAAGGTACCAGGGACTGTCTGGCTAGTACAACATACACTAGTAGTGACATGGCCAGTACAAGTAACGATTACTCCAGTCAGTACACTGCTAGTAGGGATGCACAAAGCAGTAATGATTATGAGAGCATTAGAGATTATCAGCCTTCTTCCAAACCAGGGGCAATAAGAATGGGGGTCTTTTATAGATGATGAAGTTTATTGAAATAATTTGAAATATTTTTCACTCATGACAGTGCCAAATTAAAACTTGATCATTTAAAAGATTTTTGTGGCCAAATGAAATGCTATATAGGGCAGCAATATAGTTGTTAAGTTAAAATGTGGAAAAAAAGAAGCCTTGGTTTAGATTTTGCTTTGATCCTCATGTTCAGTCAAATCACTGCCCTATACCATATCTTCCCATGTTAAATGGGAGTTCACCAGTAAGTACAAGACTAAGGAATATTGATTAGGACTAAGTGAAAGTTGGTTGGATTTTGCCTTGAAAGACATTCCATTTCATATCAGTGTTTGCTCATGAATGTGTATCCTATTGTTGATAATTGCTGTAAGATTTTGTTGATGTAAATATGAATGAAATTCTATTTATTTTGTTATTTTTTTTTCTTTACAAATGTTTATATTTTTGTTGCTTTTTCTGTTAAATTGTTCAGTGTGCTTTGTGTTTGTGGATATGTGAAATAATGAATGTTGTCTATAATGCTGTAAATAAATTCGTTAACTCTGTTGTGTAAAGATAATATAACATGAAATATATGAGAAAGGCTAGCATCAGAAACTGTACTAAGCATGATAGGCATGGCATTGACAGTGATGTTCATGTGCACATTCAAAGTGAATAATATTTGCTTGGCAACAAAGTCATTTAACCATAGTTGCTACTGCTTTTCATTCATACATGATATGAAAGAGAAGCACTGGATCAGAAAGCACGTTTTCAGCAGTGCAAGTCAAAAAGAATTTAATATACGTCCATAAGATTTTTAAATGGGTTAAGTATAATGATTTTTTTTAATACTTGTTCAAACTTAATAAGTAGGGGGAAATTGCAAAGAAAGAAATTCAAGTTATTTTTTAACTTAATTGAGTGATTGCTTATTTGTGTGCATTTAGGTCCTAGAGATTACATAATACCTCCACAACGTACAGACAGTTTACTGAATGACTCTAGCAGTATAAGTAAAGTATCGACGGGCAGAGATAATCTGCCGTCAGAACGGTTGAAAGTTCAAGTGCTAACTCATAATGGCAGTATCTCCTCTGACTCAGAGTAAGTGTAAGTGATATCAAAATTTTCTCTTTTGGTCTGGGTGAATTGGGAAGAAATACTTTTTGGCATATAACAGAATATTAGAACTGAAAATTAAAAAAGTATGACAGTATTTGGCTTTGCAGTTATTGTTATTTCACTGTCATTTTTTATATGAATTCAGTTCATTTTATTTCTCATGTAAATGCTTGATTAACATCTATTTATATGAAGTTTAATTATTGATGTGAACATCATATTTGGTAATACTATACTTGGTCTCTGAAATAAAAATTTAACAAGCAACCACTTGGCACAATTAAATTAGTCACATGTGATTTGACTTGTGTCACCACATCACAATTTGATTTGAGCATGTATAAGGATTTATCCTATCATAGTACTATGCATGGTTTAGGTGAAATTTTCCTGATGTTGATGATATGTTGTGTATGCATGATTAGTGTTTTGTTTTGATAGTACATGTGCTTTAATGACAGAATAAATCTCTGCATGAATTATGTACTGTTTCCTGTTTCCAGACTAGTGGTGTAAAATAATTCTCATAAAATATCATTTGTACATGAAGGAGATTCACTTCATATTCTCACCTGTCACTATTAAGGTGTAAGATCCTTTAGATACTTTCTTGTTTGTGTTTTTTTTTATGTTTAAAAGACTTTTTAAGTAATTTCACCAACTAAAGATATTTACCTCCACTCTACACTTAACAATGTTTATTTTGTTAATTAGCATGAGTGCATGTTTGCATGGATTTGTTTTAACTTTTCTTTTTCTGTTTATTTTTTGTAGATGCAGTAATGAGACCACAGTATAGCGGTTCCAAAGAAAAACGCCAAGTGTCATAATATAAACATTGATCTCAAAATCTTTCATTTCATCATTCCCATTAATCAGATGAATTCATCGTTTTATCCATTCCATATGATAATGCTCATTTATTTTGTCATTGTGATTTGAAATCCATATATTGGATATTTCTTTTACTCAATTTTATGGTCATTATTAAGCAAGTTCATGTTTGGATTTCTTGCAGCCAGGAAGAAATTGCTTGATCCAAACTATTAATTTCATTCACTGTCATTGCCCCATTTAGATCTTAATTTTTTCTAAGTACATGTAATCAAATTTTTACATCATGTAGTTGAATTAAAAATTTTGATCTTTGAAATCCATTTTTAAAAATACCAAAGCTATTTATATGATTTTATACTTTTTTTTGCTATTTGATATTTTTACTTTCAGTTAGGTGTTGTTGCTATACACTTTTATTCCTTTGCTGACATATATTTTCTATTATGCCATTCAAAGTTAATTTCTTGGTTCTCAGACCTGCCTGTGTCTCTCTTTTGAGAGTGCCTCATTTCCCATTTTTATCACCTTATTACAAGTAAAAACAAAAAGTGCCACCATCATTTTGTGTGCCTATGAACATTGTGAAAAGTGCCCTCATTTTTTTCTGGAAATAAATAGGTAAGAAGAAATGTTTCCCTCCCTCATTGGTTCCTGAGAATCAAGAAATAAATTAAGAATAGACACAATAAGAAGGTTATCAATGTTCTATGTATATTGATGCAACTAAATACTGAAGCACTTTTTACATTTTGCATCTGTTATGAAGGAATCAGTATATTTAAAATGTGTTTTATCAAGTTTTAATAGGCTTACAATAAAGTGTTTGAAGCTGCAAAAGCAGGAGTTACTTTCAGCATTGGTTAACAAAACGAGATTTAGAAGTCTTCTATCTGAAAATCCTTTACTCAAATTTTTTGCTGTTATTCATTTTAGCATAAAATTGTACTTAACCCACTTACAATTAAAATATTGTGGGAAAATTAATGACTGTGATTAATCTGTATAGGTTGTGTATGTCTAAACACATTGTATGCGTGTTCATGTAGTGTGTAAGTGAATATAAATGTAAATGTATGAAAGAGTGAACAAAATAAGAAATAGTATGAATGACTTCACTTGTGAGATGAAATGTGATATTTAATGTGGATTTGTAAAAATTTTATATATTTGATTTGCTTTATATAAGGACTTGTCTTTATATGAGCTTTCTTTTATAGAAAATACATCAAAAGTAAATAAAAAATAATAACATTGACTAAGTCTTCTAGTCTATGGTAAGGATGGTTTACTCTTAAATGATGCAGTGGTGGACCTTAACAATTACAAAAAGACCCCAAATTTCCTTAAGGCTGCTCCAGTAAAACATATTAGGGATGAGGAAGGCATTTTTATTCTTTGTATGTGGGATTTCAGGTCTCTGAACAAAATATAAAGTTTAATACAAAACATCAATATATCTTCAATGGGTGACTCTCCTGGTCAAAAAGTGTCTTTCCTGGGTACATCATATCTTTTAATGAAACAGCCCTTAAGAAATACATTAAAAATGGGCAAAATAATAGTGTTGATAATGAAATGCCAAAAAATGAATTTGTTTGATTGTTCATTGACCTATATTTCATTCTGAGTAATTTTCAAGGTTAATATATTAACATTTAATCACAGTTTGCTTTTCTCAGCTCAGGGAGCATTGAAATTGTGTACATTAAAAATATACTGCGGATTGAAAATTCACAACAGTACAATAATAGAAACTTAATTCCAAATCAAATTAAAAGTAATATGATGATATACAGATCAAGTAAAAATATGGACAACTGTGAATAAAAAAAAACTTCGAGGTAATGTACACAAGGAATGAATGTGACTCAAGCTATTACTATTACTCAAAAAAAAACACACCTGCTTAAACTTGATACGACATTTCTCAGGTATGAAGGAAAAATAGTAACATGTTTAGGACCAAGTTTCCTAGATGATATCAATGACGAAAGACATATGTTTACATTTGAATTGGGTCACAAGTTCTGATGGACAAAAATATATTCCCATAATGGTCCTAAACATGTTCCCATGTTTTGAAACATAAGGAAACGTGTTGAAATTTTTCCTGCGTATTGGCTCACAAGTGTACAACCTGACCACACTAAAATTCTGACATGTTTTGAAAAAAAAAAAGAAGGCAAACCTGAAGACTTGCACATTGTACAGTTTATTATGCTGAAGCTTCAAACCAAATGTCATGTTAACATTTCTCAAGTTTTATCTGACTGATATAAGGACAGCAGAAGTTAGAATGAAATATTGGGCAAACCAAGTGTTACATTCTCAAAAACATAGCAGTCCCAGGACTTTCATTGCTAAATCAAATACATGTGATGGCCAATAAACCTTCAAATAAAATGCAGTGTAAGGTGCAGCTTAATTAAACAGCAGAGGTTGAACCCAAAACAGTTAGGACTTGTGCTAGATACAGCTCAAAATTTGGATTGTGTTTTAATGACCACATACGTTACCGAATAGATTGAGTTGTCAATGACTTGAGAATTAACAGTAAGACATGAAATTGGCAATTTTTTAAAGTTTAAGAAAATCTGGTCAAAGAAACTCATTATCGAGAAAAAACCATGGAAATGTTTATCTTTAGCTCGTAATTCCTTTGCTAAGGTTACAACCCCAATAATTGATATCTTCCAGACTTTCTTGTACAATTACATACAGATCCATATACTTAACTTATATAGTTCAGTTGAAAATTCTTGTTTCTATGGCCCCTAGTACCATGGCAGTTGGGACCATATTTCTAACTTTCCTTTTGATGGATGGAACTTCCTAAAATTTCGTCAAGATCTATCAACTAATATTCAATTTCAACATATATCAAAGTCTCTACAGAAAACATTAACTCTACACCAATATATGAAATCTTGTTGGCAGTCTCCACAGATAGTTGTGATAGATTGCTGAAATAAACAGACTATTACCAAGTCCCTCTATCATATTGCTAAAGAGGACAAAACAAAATGGGGAGTAAATTATGCTGTATTTGGTTCATCTTCCTGGTTTTATAATAAGGAGCCAAAATTGTGGTGAACAATAACTTATGAAAAGGAAATATATGTTGTAATAAGAGCAATATAGGCAACAAAACAAAAAGGAGAAAACAGGCTTTTCAAACAAAATCATTTATAACAACTTCACATCACATTGTTGTACTAATCTTTGATGAAATAAATAGTCAGATAGAATAATGGCTGTTCAAGTTTGTGGATCGATAGTCAAATGTTCACTTCCTAGAAATACCCGTTAGTTACGTATCTGGTACATAGCAGACCTCAATCTTGAGTAATTGGCTAATCCTTCAATGGGACCTAAAATAAATATAATGATTTTAAGGTATTATATGAACAACTGATGTCAAAAACAGAAAAATATTTATGTTAGAACTCATGTTTATCTGTAGTGTTACTTCAATAAATAATGTTTAATGCAATGAAAGACATTGTTGTTTGAATCATACACTGCTGTACTTTTCCTTCAGAGATGGTCTTAAGAAAAAAATATGATGTAGGCATGTACATTGCCTATAGAAGCAAGGACCAAGAGATTCATTTTTTTTTATCCCTCATTTTTAACTTTACAAGCAGCTCCGGCTATATTGTTATAAGCATAAGCCAATCCAATTCAGAATGTGTATAAGGAATGATAACAGTACTTCATTAATGGTGGGAATATTTAACACATAACCTGTGACTAGAACACAACTGACAGCTTTACAGAAATTACAAATATGAATGCCTTTCCTTTCTTAGAAAAGCTATCCTTCGATCTGAACAATACAGTCGAAGCTATATTTTTTCCAAGGCGTGTTAGGTTGAACAGCAAGTGGAACAGCAACGAGAGACGTGTAAGTACACCTGTCAGTGCATGCAACCTTTCCCAAACTTTTCCATTTATGATATTACACATAGCAGGAAAAATTAGAGTAATGTATTGAAAACAACTGTATATTCTCAATAATAGAAGTTTAATTCTTATCAATTTTTGTTTATTGGTACAGATGAGTATCAATTCTGATTATCTTGTTGCAGAACTTCCATTTTATGGCTGTTTTTGCTGACTACCTAACGTATTCCAGTAAGGCTGAAGTAAACTGGGGACTACCTCAAGAATGCTATTTTCATGTACACACACATTGCTTTTGAGCTCACTTTGTGCTTGCAAAAAAAGAAATCTTCAGTAGTTTAATGAGACCATAAAATATAGTTGTTTATATAAAGTTTGGCATACTTTCTGATGTCGTATAAACTGGAAATCCTCTGATCAGAGGAAAATTTCATCCTGGTCTCATTTGTCAGACTATCAAGGTAATGAAAGCTTATAAATTTGTACTAACCTACAGCAGCTATAGCTGGACATTTGTCATATACATACTCCCTCAGAACTCTCTTTATACTGTTTTTGTCTAAACTCTGTAAAATAAATAAACTGGAATGAGGTAAAGCAAGTTTCATCCACAATCCACACTGACCTTTTATAGTATGGCACCTTATGGTAGAATTTCACAGAATCAATTCACTTAAAATCAAGTTACTGTCCAGCTTATTTCTTGCCCCTTTTTGGTCTTTCATACTTAAACAGCTTAAGTCACACTGGACATCAAATGTCTATGCAGGATGATAACACAATTCCATTATAGACCTCAAATTCTTTGCAGTCATATAAAAGCCATAAAAAATGCAAACTGTTTATAAACAATAATAGCTTTGAATGAGGAATACTTGATAATGTCACATTCCTTGAAGTCATGGTCAATCCAATTAAATCGGGGAAGATGACATATCAATTTCTTGTATTTTATTTATTTATTGTGCCATGAAAAGTAGTTCCCAATAAAATAGGTTGCATCAAACATATTTTATATATTTTGACAAATTAATCTCCATATTCAGTTACATGAGAATGAAATGACATCAACTTTAAAGTAAAAATACTGTCAACAGATTACTCTCTCTCTCTGTTTCTAATTGCTTACGTCTATTCTGGCCTCCATTTCACTGAATGGTATTCTTCTACCATAGCATAACATTTGCCTGTAATAAAGAAAGAGCTAATAGCTAAGAGTTCACCATAAATTCCTCTGCTACCAAGTACTTAAGTTACACAGCAGTATGCTGTAGCTTTTTGGCTAGCTGAATCATGAAAATTATTTTTACACTTAAGTTGATATTTTACCCAAACCAAGCTTCAAAACACAATTTTGATTTGAATATATTTTGGAAACCCTCTTGATACCTTGCAAGTAAGTCTACTTTCTAGCCATCTTATATAATTTATCATATGTGAAAATATAAAGTTGTTTCTCGGGTGTTGACATAGTTTTCTGGATTGTTTAGAAGTCATTACATTGATTTAATGCAATAAAATATTCTTTTCCCTAATATACAAATATTTTACTATGGTATGAAATTTTTTTTTTTTTGTTATTACAAAAAAGTTGATATTTTGGGAAAATATTCATAGCATAATGCTCCTACACCTTTACTTAATTCTCTTCTGAAACAAATGAAAAAATGTAAAACTACCAAAACAGCAAATCAAACCTTCCAATATCTTCACAAACTGGTGTAGAACCATCTAACTGAAGTAATAAATTGGTTTTTAACAGTCTCTTTCCTCTCTCCAGTTCAACATCTGTAATGTTGTTACACATTCTCATCCTGCATAACATAATATCTGGTCAGTTGTAACAATTTAGGCCAAAAAATATAATAGTCTATTTCCTGCTACCCAACTGTCCTTTTTTCTTTCTGTTTGTTAAAAAATTGTAGTTTCCAAATTTCGATTTTCTGTATTTTCAGAGTCCACCTTTCATCTGTTTCAGCGTTTATAACATCGGGGTGGCCATCTGTGTATAGCATTTATACACATAACACGGGGGTGGCCATCTGTGTATAGCATTTATACGTATTACATCGGGGTGGCCATCTGTGTATAGCATTTATACACATAACATCGGGGTGGCCATCTCTGTATAGCATTTATACATATTTCATAGGGGTGACCATCTGTGTAAAGCATTTATACATATAACATTGGGGTGGCCATCTGTTTCAGCGTTTATACATATAACATTGGGGTGACCATCTGTTTCAGCGTTTATACATATAACATCAGGGTGGCCATCTGTATCAGTGTTTATAACATCGGGGTGGCCATCTGTGTATTTTGCTTTCAATTGTGTTATTAAATTGAAACAAACCTTACATATAAATTTTAGAGTACAGGTATAAATATGTCAAGGAAAAAAAAAAGAAAACCATTTACCGACCAACCAACCCTATCTTTTTTCTGGCTGGTTGCAGGAAACAAGACTATTATTTATTTTGGCCTTCGTGATATCTTTGGCTACTAAATGATTGGTAAATAAATATATATTCCAAATGAGTTCTCATTGAAGTTTACCATTTTATCTGCTATGAAGAGGTGTCTTTGTGGGTAGCTGTAACAATTTTCGAGGCCCAAGGACATTTATAAAAATAAATAACATTAGTTAACAGATCAATTAGCTATTATAACATGTTCACAAACAAGGGAAATAGAATCTTACTTTGTCAGCAGTTAATAGTGTAGGACTCTGATTCAAGTACATGTATTTGACAACAATTTTAGTTCTAATCAAAGTTAAACAACTGAATCACATGACCTACCAATGCACTCCATAATTTTACAGAAAGTTTAAAGATATACTATGTTGTCTATAAATAAGATAATTCAACTAATTGCAAGACAAGTTTCTATATAAATTTACTCCAAATAGTAGTTATACAAATACATAGATGCCAGCCTATTTTTAATACAATCAGTAAAAAGAATTGAAGTTGTTAGTAATTTTGCATTTTGTCAGTAATCATTATAAAAATTGAAATTAACATCTGAAATTTGTCTTGGATGAAAACGTTTTTCTTTTACTAATCAGAAACTTTTAACAGAGATGGATAACATTCAAGAAACTGTAATGCACTGCATGATCCAAATCCCCATTGCATGTATTTCAACAGTCTCTGTGAAGCTTCTAAAAGACCAAAATACATTTACAAAACTCTGAATGGCTTGGGCCAGAAATGATTAGAAATCCATAAATAACTGAACTATAAGACCCTATAATATTCTAACTGAAATTCGTAAAAAATACAGACAAATCATGGCATCTATACAAATATATTACATACCATTCTTCTTGTGCTTCAAACATCATAGTGTCTACACCTTCTCTTTCACAAACTAAATACATTCCCCTGAAAGAAAAACAGAATATATTAAATTGTAGAGCTCAAAGAATCAGGACTGATGTGGAATTAAAATACACAACCTCAAACTGACCATTTATCTATAATCTTATAAGAGGAAAACTTGAGAGACTCAATCAGCCTGATTTCCACAGTTTAAGACAGAATAAGTCATTTCAATAAGATCAAGCCAAATATTATTTTTTTTCAAAACACTTTATCAAAACGAATACTAAACATTTAGAAGATGTACCTTGCATGTAATGTATCACTCTTCCCATGACTTACATGGCACAGTACATTACAGATATACATTATACATTTATGCTTCCAGTATATTTTTTTTTTTGCTT
Source organism: Perna viridis (assembly GCA_037379345.1). Taxonomy (NCBI): domain Eukaryota; kingdom Metazoa; phylum Mollusca; class Bivalvia; order Mytilida; family Mytilidae; genus Perna; species Perna viridis. The sequence continues at coordinate 12,362,593 of CM074511.1, forward strand.
TCAACACCATGATTTTTTGCTGTGATTGGGGACCTTAACATCAAATGATAATTAGTAGTCAAATATTCTGATGGTCCAAGCAACTACCATATATATTCGAGTATAAGTTGATCTGCCTATAAGTCAGACCCCCCTCTTCAGCCCCAAATTTCTGGAACCTAGCCTTGACCCGCTTATAGGCTGGACTGATTTCTGACAGCTGCATTGCTAACATTCCTTAATTAAAATGAGTATACCAGTTTGTTTTGATAACATTCAATAAACATTGAAATAATTCCAAGCCAGAGTTGTTTTTATAATAGCAAGTAATTAAATTCTTGACAAGTCATGTGGATTGTTTTGATACAGCCATTTTTCCATTCATTCTAATTTTGGTACAACCAATAATCTGAACTAAAATCGTAATTATAGTGAACAACGAAGAATAAAACAGAAAGGTTATGATACTCTAACAACACTTTGGAAGATATTTCAGGAAGTTAAGAGGTTTTATCTTAAAGAAAAAGAAATTCAAAAAAAGAATTGTCATTACCAACTAAAATATTTATTACTTTTGTCACAAATTGTGGTGGGTTAATGGGTCATGTTTCTATTACCTCTTTAGGTTTTTGGCTATTTGAGTGTACATGGGTAAAATCAATACACAAAATGGATGAGTGGGAAATACATATAAATTAACACTCTGGCAAAATAAAGGACTTAACAGTAAATATTATATTACTGCATCATATTTTAGCAGTAAAAGGTAGAAGATGAAGGCAGTCTTCCTAAAACTGACGTTTACAATTTAAACATTAGGGGAAAACAGCGCCAGTCTGGCTGTTCAATGTTGGGTGTCACACTCATGTCAATTATCAAGCTTTTGACATTTTGAAACTGAAAATTTTAGTTCATGGTTGTGATTTCATCTACAAGTTGGAACCCTACCCAGCAGTTAAAAATTTAGTCCCAAAAATCTGACTTATAGGCAAGTATATATATTATTCTCTCCAATGCATTATCAGAGGATTCATTAAAAGTCATTCATGGTGTTATTAGGTTTTGTGTGCAAAAGAAACAAACATAGAATAACAGCTTAACAGATTTAATTTTCATACCATAATCCAGTATCACTGTAACAAGTGTTAAATGACTGGAAACTGTGGAAGAGGTTACTACTGGCGAACTTTGAAGCAAGATTACTAGACAGATTAGCTCCACCACCATGTGACCTATCCCAGCTACCAATCAGAGTATTGGCAACCATGAGAGCTATATTGTCTGGATTGGTCCAACCACATCCTTCTACAGCAATAGCAATGTGGGCGAGTGGCATGGAATCATCTCGGACTCTGATCTGAAAGTTAGATACAATATCTATAAATAGAAAACTGTGTAACAGAAATGAGATATGATCACCAATTTATCAATATAAAACTAAAAAAACATGTGAATAATCTGTCTGGTAGAAGTCAAGTGTATTAAACTTCATAGTAATTTTTTTTGTATATCTTCAAGAAGATTGCTCTCCTCCCCATTTTTAAGACTTGAAATCATAACTTCCATTCATAGTTCACACCTTATTTTTTTTATAGACAACTGTTCTGTCTTATTGTAACAAAAGAAACATTCTTGTATCCCACTTCAATTTATTTTTGTTTTTTAAGTAAACTTTATGTAAACGTCAAATTCATAGTGCACTGATTGTTGACAGTCTTGTTACAGTATAAATAATCTTAATCAGTGAATTGAATGACTTCTACAATTATAACGTGACAGGAAGACACTTGATACAGGTACGGTATTGATTTTTTTTATAGATTATTCTAAATAAAGTCATTGACAACAAGATATTTAATGCATACCTCACTGCCAGTAAATCTGCATGTTTTCATCTCTGGGATTTTTCCTTCATATCCAATATTGAGATTACCAAAATACTGCTGGGCTAGTTTGACCAATTCATCATGGTTCACACCTGTGACAAAAAAAAACAGAATTGATCAAGAGACAACTTCTACAGCACAAGAAAAAAATATTCACCTAAATAATGGTTCTTTTTCAAAAGATATTTTCATAAACCCTTTTTCTTCCTTGTCAAACCTCATAATGTCAATGATGACACAGTATAAAATTGGCTACATTAATTATCACTATGAAATAAAGATGATTTACTACCACTTTATATTAACAAAGGACAAAAACAGTCTTCATAAAAAATGTTATTGTTCTTTACGTTTTCTTGGGCAAGCAGCTTACAAAAAAAAAAACAAAAACAAAAACAAAAACAAAAACAACAACTTCATATTTTGGTAGTCTTAATTGCAGCCTTATACACCTTACTTTACTTGAATGACAGTTTCAACAACCTTGGTCAAATTCAGACAAACAGAAATTATATAATTAGCCCATCCTAACCTTCTTATTACACAGTTGCTAAAATAAAGTGCATTTTTAATTGATAATATTTTAATTACTATGAAATTCTGAAAAGTTCAGCCTTATTTAGCAACATTTTCCATTAGTATATAACCTTAAGTTGTTGGATAGATTAATGGAAATAATTGACTTTGGATTGCTTTACGCTTCACGTTTTATTCAGCGTTAACACATCCAATGTGATTTATATCCAATAATCCAACAATTTATATCCAATAATCCAACAAACAAAACAATCCTTAATGAATTACCTCCAGCTGCTGCTAGAACCATTCTTGGACCTTTATAATGTTGATCTATATATTCTAACAAATCATTTCTGTTAATTGTCCTGGAAATAAAAAAAGAAACTTTAAAAGGTGTATTATAGGAACTGAAATAATGGATGGAACAACTGAATTATATTTCTACTATTTACTAGAAAAAGACAGAGTAAACTATCAAACAAGGTCACATTACTACAACAGAAAATTGTGGTTTAAGTCAGACTAAAGCTCAATTCCTAAAAAAAAGGGCTGAAATGGAACATTAAAGTGATATTCCACAATGTGAAAAAATGGGGGATGGCAAAATGTTCTAAATGGCCTTACTCCAAAATCACACTTTGGATTTTGCTGAAAGTTTTACTTTACTTTATTTTATTGTACTGACAACTATGCAAAGTTTAAAAAAAAATATTATTTCGTTTTCATCTGGAAACCTTCAGACAGATAGGCAGACGGAGGGACACACAATGACAAAAGAGAATTTTAGTGCCAGAGAGTGTTGTTCTGAATGGCATACATACATAATGTTTTCTGTGGGACCAAGAATTGTTCTACCAAGTGCAGTTCCCTGGAAGGCTACAGAGTGGAGATGGTCAAACACTACCTCCTGCATGTTTGTTTCCACTTCCTGTAATGAAATGGAAAGCAAGATTCTCAAAACATTTTTACTAATTAATCACTGCATAGGTATTCTAACCTTGGTTTGAAAGAAAGTTTAACCATCTTTGTCGATTGCCCAGTTAACTACCAAAGAAAGTTCATAAAGTAATTTTCTAACCCTCAAGTTAATCATATTACTTGCTGTAACACTATGTTTAGGATTCAGTTTAAGACAGTTTAAGATATACAATTGTAATTACAAATGGTAATTAAAAGTTAACCTGCATCTCCCTCAAGATAACTCCTCTTTCCCTCTCTATTTCTTGTTCTCCTAATTTGCTGTTCTGTAAGATATCTGACAAAATGTCCAAGGCTACAAATAAAATTGAAAAAAAAAATAATGGTATAAATGTTTAACAATTCAAAACCTAACACTACATGAAAGGAATGAAATACAAAACTTAATGTGTATATTTCCACTGTTTATCAGAATACAGAATAGTGTTAAAATGATGATTTCTTTGCAATGAAAGCATAGTAAAATAGAAATACTGTGATCAAGCTTACAAAGAAAATACCCCAACTTCAAATGGATTCAAATTTAAAAACTTTTAATTTGGATTTGTCTCCCTTCGGAGTCATAAAATAGTAATTTTATTCCTTCATGCACATTTACATATGATACCAAATCCTATTACAAAACAAGAGCCTCCCAGGAGCCTAAATCACTCACTTGCTTAAATTTTTAACCTTTTAAGGGCAATAAACCTAACAAGGAGTTGTCTGATTACTTTGACTCAAAGAAGAATTTGCTAGTACTTATCATAAGGATCATTTCATCAACTGAAAGTTTTTATCTTTTTATCTATTATAGTTCTGAAGCAAAGGTCCGGAAATTTTGACAGCCAATGCCAGACATTTTATTGAACTTCAGCAGATGTTTTTGTCAGTCTTTTACAAATTCAGATCGAAAATTGACTTCAAAAACGTTTGTATGTAGTTATTTTCAGATAAATATTGGAAAGTGTGTTATTTCATCACATATGCTGTCTTTTACAAAATATCAGAGCGAGCGAACGAGTTCAGTTTCGACTACATGTGGACAATCTAACATGTAAACAAAACATTGTATCTCTTGGACTTTTTCATCACATAGACAAACAGCCGAAAACTTCCGAGTGATGAAAAAAATGTTGATTATTTATAAAAGAAACTTGCGAACACATTTAGTATATTGATTTAAATGGTCTGTTGACTTCTGTGTTAAGACGATTCAATCGACGAATTAATAATTACAAACTACAACTGATGCGCAGTTTCAGTTCCATGTGCTTTCGTTACCTCTGAAAGATCGACGAAAAAATGGTGGACTTGTCAATCTTATTTCTTAGTTAATCAAGTAATAAATGTATGAAGATTCTCCGAGTTACTTCAATTAATTCGTATAAGCAATGGGGTGCCACGTGAACCATTAATTCAATTACAGTCACAGGTGGCTGTACATCGGCTAAAATTGACACACACCTGTCAATTAATTTCCAATAAACAATTAGGAGAATGGTAGACAGGATGTTTATACACTAATAAAACCACACAGACAGTAATTTATAAGGGTTGACAATTTTTTATGTCCAATATTGGAAAATTGGCGTCGGTCATTTGCAAAATTTGTCGGTCAATGACCAGCATTTTTTACCGTTTCCAGATCTATGTTCTGAAGATATTGACTGAAAACTACTAAAACATCATTTTTCACCTTTCAAGGGCAATGACACTAACAAGGTGTCGTCTGAAGAACTTTGACCAAATGCACACTTTTGTAGGCCTTATAATAAGGATCATTTCAACAAATGAAAAGTTCCTTTTTATCAATCATAATTTTCAAGATAATGGTTGAAAACTGTAAAATTATTATTTTTTCACCTTTCACAGGCAATAATACAAACAAGGCTTCATCTGACATCTTTGACCCAATGCAGACTTGGGTAAGCTTTATAATAAGGATCCATTCAGTAACTGACAGAATTCAGCAAAACCTAATCGTGTTGGAGATACATACGAAAAGCTTTTATCTGGCCCACATATTCTAATTTTAGAAATGGCGTCCATCTTTTGATGGATAAAAAAATCCCCACATCTGTGCTGTGCAGAACACACCAAGGAACATTCATACAAAGTTTAGTTATGACTGGTCTAGAAGTTTCAGATAAGTTTTTTTTAAAGAAATAACATTGAAAAAGGAAAAAACAGAGAAAAAGGAAAATAACTCCTACATGGCTTAACAGATTAAAACAAAAATATCACGAGATAGATCTCATCATGCTGAATACTTTTATATTGAATACTGAATACCCATGGCAGAGTTTGGTCAAACCTTACGGTTTGGAGATATATGCAAAAAGAACTTTTGTCTGACCCTTATGTTCTATTTTTAGTAACAGCGGCCATGTTTTTTGACAGATAAAAAATCCAACAACAGTTGAATGCAGAACACCCTATGGAACATTCATACCAAGTTGATTGGTCTAGTAGATTTTTGAAAGAAATAACATTAAAAATAGTGAAAAAAAAACATCTAAAAAGGGCAATAATTTCAACATGACTTAACAGACCAAATAGAAAATTTGACCGAAGACAGATCTCATCATACTGAACACTTTAACCTGGAACAGAATTTGGCTAAACCTAACAGCTTTGGAGATATATATGAAAAACTTCTGTCTGACCCCTACATTCTATTTTTAGTAACAGTGGCCATGTTTTTGACGGATCAAAAATCCAAACATCAGTTCTATGCAGAATACCCTAAGGAACATTCATACCAAGTTTGGTTTGGTCCTGTAGTTTCAGAGGGGAGGAGTTTAGAAAATTTGTTAATAAAGATGGACGACAACGGACACCATGTGATGGCAACAGCTTTCATGGCCTATGGCCAGGTGAGCTAATAACATCAAAATTCCTTGAGAGGGTTTAGGAGGAATTGTGCTTACAAGGTTTAATGCCACAAATTAGGATTATCTCCCTTTGGGATCCTGACTTTAATTGTGTTCCTTCATGCACATCTTCATATGATGCCAAACCTTCCTATAATTTTACATAAAAACCCCTTGAGTGGTGACTGGTGAAGGAACAGTTGGGCTTAAAAGGTTTTCACAAGTAAAATCCTCGATTTGGATTTTCTCCCTTTGGAGTCTGCCAACTGTATTATATTTCTTTAAGCACATATACATACCATACCTAGCCTATAATATTTCATAAAAATTTTTTGAACAGTTTAGGATTTGCACTTGCAAGTTTTCAACATGTAAAACCCTTAATTTGGATTATACCTCCCTTTAGAGTTCCCTCACAGTAGATATGTTCCTTCATGCACATCTACATATGATATCCAATCTTCCTTCAATATTTCTTCAAAATCATTTGAGGGGTTAAGGAAGATTTGCACTTACAAGGTTGTAACATGTAAAACCCATATTTGGCATTATCTCCCTTTCGAATCCTTCAACAGTAATTATGTTCCTTAATGCACATCTACATATGAGACCCAACCTTCGTATACTTCATCAAAATTCCTTGAGCAGTTTGGATTATCTCCCAGACTCCTTTTGGAGTCTGCCAACATTACTTGTGGTTTTTTTTTTCATTTCTCCATATGATACTCAACATTCCTATAAAATTTCATTAAAAGCCCTTGAGCAATTTAGGAGGACTTGCACTTGAGAGGTTTTGCAAGTATTTATATTCCTTCATGCACATCTATATGAACATACAATACTCAACAGATGATATTGTAAGATCTTCAAATATGTATGCTTACCTTTACTCATATCTTTTGAGAAAGCTTTGGCGTAGTAAACAGTTTGCTCCCTTGATGTGTAAGCATTAAGATGAGCACCCATGTTCTCTACCTCCATCTCAAGACCAGTTTGAGATCTTTTACTTGTCCCCTGAAATATATATATTGAGAAAACTGGACTGATAGCTTTGTATAAATTAACTGAAGCTATGAATAGAATTTAAAAACAAATCTGAAAGTTTGAACAGCTTCTAGAACTATGTAATATAAAGTTAAATATCAATTTCTTTGGAACCACACATTGTACAGCTTAACTTGGATGGAATGATTTTACATTTCTTCTTTCATCTTTTTTTAAAAAAAAAAAAAATAGCCAATTTTTACAGTTATAACACAATGCTTTGCAGGGTGCACTTACATATGATCACAGTTGTCGAACCCTGAAACAGTGGTACAAGTATGGACACAATATTCAAACTTGATACAGTTAAACTTGGGTCAAACTTTAATTTGTAGTTAAACATTACAAATATGAAATAAGAAATGGTAGTTAAATAAAATGCTTTATTAACGTCTTTAACAGGTCGAGACAACTAGATTTCTGACACACATAAGAATGTCATGCCTCCCTGACTACATTAGGAGCAAAATAATATAATCTGTTCGTGTTGTCAAATGACCCATTATTTCACTTACGAATGTTTACTATTATAACTATACTGACAGTTGACCACCTGTAAAATGTAAGTTTTCTGATTATGTTTTAATTCCAATTCCACTTTTTCAGATTAATATCAGATTCTATTGAATCCAAGTACACATAAGAAAAACATGAATATTTGATCTCATATTTGATCTGAAGGATTTTACTTTCAAGTAATACCTGATAAAGCCTTAATACATTTACTACACTCAGTTGAAAGACTATAATGAAAGTTGCATCCCTTAGAGATCAACCTGCTCCAGATGTACCTAAAAAGTCAATTCAAACATGAGTGAACAACTTATAGTCAACATGCAAAAATGACATATTCAGGTATCTCATTTCACATTATTGGTAGGTAATTCAGGGTCATCACTGTTACATGTACATGTTATACATATAGTAAAACTCTTGACCTGTTTAAGCCCTTAATATAATCAGGATCCACAAACTATTATTCAAGTCACTGTACAAAAACCAAGTGTATATGGATGATGACAGCTCAATACAATTGTACGACCACTTAAAATTACCTTGAAAGCCATGTGCTCAAGGAAATGGGCTGTTCCATTGTTCTTCTCATTTTCAAACCGGCTGCCAGCATCTATCCATAGACCAACCTGAAGTACAAAGAAATTCATTTATATATGGAACCTCAAAAGCCCTTCTAAATGAATTTCAAATGTAAATATACAAGAAGTAGAAAAATGAATAGATCACACTAATTTCAATCTAATGTGCCTAGTGGTGACAAGGCAGCCTTGAATTTAGAAGTCATCACAATTAAACCATCGACTTTGAAAATAACTTGAATTCAAAACACATGTGTCCACCTTCCTGTAGCTAATTTTATGTCAATATTTAGTATCACAAGTCAAATAAATGCATTGTCACAAGGTCAACAAATGGGGTGAATCCTTCAACTTAAAATGTATGACAGGTCTTCCAATGGACTTTTGCCTACAGTCAACCAAATAAGCCAATATGTAGTTAATTGCCAAGTTTAAATTTATTTAGGAAATATGTAATATTAAATATAATATTTATAATCATAATAGTATTATTTCTGTTTTCTGCTTCCCGTCTGACCTTAGACTCATAACTACAGAGCTGGATTTTTTTAAAGTCAAAATTCTTGAAAAATTATTCCTGAAACCAAATTCAATTCTATTTTGATCTGATTAAGGATTTTAATGAAAAATTGCTTCCTCTTTAACATTGGTAGCAGAGCTTTCAGTGCAAGTTATTGGGAGGTTTCTATGGAAATGTTATTATTTAAAATGATATTTTTCATCAACACATCTATTCTTATCATTCCATATCATCACCAGTCATTATTGTATGCATATTTGTGCATCATTTAGCAGGGATTAAAACATAAAAATACCACTAATACTAGACTATATTTTAAAGACCAATTTTCTATATATACAATAAATTTATAAAACATTTGTCAGAAATTAATACATGTATATAATTGTTAATTTTAAAGGCTAAAAATAATTAAATACATAAAACAATAATATGAAATCTAATACCAACCCGGAATTTATCTAGGAAGCAGAAAAAATAATAGCCTATAAATTAATACTGATAAATGCCATAAACAATGTATGTAATCCTTAAAAATAAGAACTTTTAGGAGAAGAGCAGTACAAATAAGTACAGGAAATTAAATAAAATGCTGAATTGATACAAGTAAACATGGTCAGGTTAGTTATAATTCTTGTTAAGTCTAAATCTCTTCCTTAACACCATTATTTTCCTACCAATACATTAAATCAGTAGTTGGGATTAGGGAGGACTATGTGCCATTTATCACATTCTAGCTGAAATTGTCATATTAAATTGATTAAATACACATTCTTACAAAGAATGATGAAGCATGAAGAAATTCAAAAGATCATTAAAAATGGCCCATTCTCAAAATTAAAATCCCAATCACTGATAAAACACAGGTTTTATATCATTGTCACTTACAGTGCACGTGGGTATTCCTGAATCTTCAGTAGCTATTCGTAAACCATTCTCAAGGGTGGTAATTCTTGTTTCTGGTAAATTTTCTACAGCATCAGCATATGCCGCTTGTGTAGACCCTAATCTGACTAAAGCTGCAGATCTAGTCTAAAATATGATAAAAAAAATATTCAAACTATCATGTTGTACTTATTAGGAACAGACAATAAAGCAAAATAAGTGTCTCTTCCAAAACTTTTAAATTAAAGTTGTCACCTTTTGCTCTTCATTGTCATTATTTTGATTTTAAATGTTCTCATGTAGAAAAAAAGGGCAATTAGAATCAAAGAGAAATTGGTGAACTATATTTATAGGGGGAATTTGCATGCTTTAGAAATAATATACAAATGAAACTTGACAAGGATTTCTATAGTAAACAGGATGTTGATCTTGTCTATTGCTATGAATGCAGGTAAACATCTTCCTAGGTGTGAGATTACAAATTTTAATTTTGTAAAATGTTCGTAATTCACGTAATATACATGCTTGCAAGTTTTGTCAGTGGCACAGCCATCACTGGCACTTAATTTCATCAATGGTCAGAGACTATCCAAAATTAATTCATATTTGATAGTCACAGGCCATTGATATGTACATTTTTATGTACAAAAGCTTGTGACAGCCCTGTACAAATTTAAACCTTGATGGCTTCCAACTGCCAAGTTAAAAGTTCTTCAAATTTCAGTTTGTTGTCTAACTATATGTATTTATTACCAACTCTTAAATTATCTATAATTGCCACCGTTTAGTAGACACCTTTTCTAATATAAGTTATTGTGGATAGATGTCATTTTTATTGACCCCATATTTCTAAGAGAAGTTGTTTGGGCCATGATGACCCCCGTAAAAAAATTCTATACTGGACACTGTTTTTAGCACATGAATTTTCTCCTGCAATATTATATATCATTACAATGGCACATTTGAAAAATTGAACTATGACTGATCCCACCAAACAACTCCATAACTAACTGGGGGTATGAACTTAAACAGTTGAACTTCACTCACTCGAAGTCAGATGGCTCAAACCAAACATGTCTCCTACATAATCAATATAAAAAACCTTGGATTTCTCGAACTTCAATTTCTTTAACATTCAAACTGACTAGTCCGTCCGTTCAATAATAAATCTTAGAGAATAACCCTCACTAAATTGAAATCGTCAACCACTTTATCAGCAGGTAATAAAAGCTGTGGAAAACTGAAACCCAATCATTAATCAACATATCATTTTAGTTAATAACAGGTAATATTAAAGTAATCACTAAAGTAGCTTTACTAATTGAAGTTTGAGATGCATAATTAAAGCATCAAAGAAAATTAGATGAAAAATTATTGACCAAAGAACCCAAAACTCTGAATGTTATTTAAAGGCAAACACAGCATTTTTAATGTCCACAAATCAACATAACTTTCCGAAAGTGAACGAAAAATATCAAGGAATTAACAGAACTTTGTAGAAGTAAGCAATTTCTTACAATAAAGTCAAACTCAGACTGGCAACCAAAAACAATTAAGAAATTTACAAACTTCAATTACTTGAACTGATAACTCGAACACATATCAATGGTACCTTGGAGTTCAAGCTACCGAGGTCTGACTGTATTTCATCAGGGTGTTTCATACATGTAAGGTGAACTAGTCTGAATTTCTTCTGACCCTGCAATCTTTTTAATTTGGATATTGATATGTCGGGTTGTGGTCAGAATGATGTGCAATACAAAAAGGAGATTCAGTGATACTGCGGAGTACCACCCTTCAAGCATTTGTTATGACTTGCAAGCTGAAATTGTGCAAGTCACACCGACCTAGTTTGATTCCGGAATCATTTTCCTGTATGCTAATACCATACTGTATTCTTCCGTGTATTAGCAAAGGAAATCGTCGGAAAATGTTAAGTTTCTGTGAAAAACGTGCACTGGGAAGCAAGGAAAAATCACCAGCAGACCACATTGAGATGAAAGGATTCCGGTAAATTCCCTGAAATGCGTATTCTTTCATCATTAATCTTTTAAATGAAAGTATTTTTCTATATTTCCCAGTGTTTGCAAGCCAGTTATCAATTAAAATACAGGGATGTATTGGATCCATTTAACAAGTCAGCTGAAATGTTTACATTTCCTGTTCATATACAAATCAGGTATGTCACTAAGATAATGGTGTCAAGTCCAACCGTTTATAAAAAAGATATTTTAAATTTAATTTGCCAAGCTTGTGTATTGATATCTGACATCTGGAAACAGTTCATCAAGTAGATTAAAGGACTAGTGACAATTGGTTTCACCTTTAAAATTGATCTTTTGTTATTTGATAATTAATTGACAATGGGCCTGAGGACAGGTTGGCACTCCTGTTATTGTGTATATAACACTCCACCGCACACAGGTGAGGAAGTTATAATTTAGACAGCATATTTTGGGAGAAAAATAAGAAGCTAGTAGTGGTTTTTCATACAAACTATGAAATGCAAAAAAACAATTATCAAACAGCAGTAAAACTTTAATTGCTCATTTATCATAAAACTGTTCTCAAAAATACAAAATGGATCGATGTTGTCTTTGGTTGACAACTTCGGTTTGGATTCCCGAAAATTCTAGACCTCGAATTCTAGAAACTCATTGTTCTGGTGTATACCGTGCACCCCCTCCTGGAACAAAGAAAAAAGTGCACGGTATATTCCTGTTGACGAGCTTTAACCTCTGCATCAGTAAGCTTCCTTTTTTAAGGGCTTTCCAGGGATGACATCCCAGTTATATACTAAAGCCGGAATCATTTCTCTGATCCAATTTAAATTTGTCTTGATTCGGACGCCATCTTTAAACCAGAAGTTCCGGTTGAGGCGTGTCTAATAAAAAAACGCATGGGACATCTGGTCCGGAAATCACACAAATTTTACCGGACTGGCGGGTAAAAGTACGGTCATGTCCGACGAATTTCGCCATGACTGCTCTCTAATACAATTCAAAATGTCAACAAAACAGGATGGAAAATGATCAAAATTTCAATAAAAAAATGTAATTTTTGTAGCAAATATGGCAACAGTATTCAGAAAATGATTCTGGAAACGAACTAGGTAGGTGTGACATGCACAATTTCAACTAGAAAGTCGTTACAAGCGGTTGAAGGGCAATACTCCATGGTACAGCTGAATCTCCACCTTTTTTGTATGGCACATCGTTCTGACCCCAACCTGCCAAATCAATATCCAAATAAAAATGAGGACTAAAGGTGAACATTCTTTTGTGCCTTAGCAAACATTTGATACGGTCAATATAGTTGAAACGCGAGGTTTCAGCATGAGACACTCAATTCAATTGCTATCTATTAAAAGAAGACAGCGTCAATAATTGACATGCATACAAAATTCACATTCGTGAGAATCCTTCGTTAAACCGACTGAAAATTTTATTTTTGACCTTCAAACAAAGTGTGAATTGTGTTCGATTATGATACATTCATTTGCCTCATGATGCATCAGAAAAATAAATAATAAAACCGGATTTTTTTTCTATGAATAATGTAGACAAAAAGACCTTAAATGGCTGTAAAAACAGCTTAGTTGGTTTGCCAGCCAAAATTTTCAAGGCTCGAGCAGCCATGGTTCTTTGAAGGAAGTTGTTTTGAAACATGCGCAATTGTGTATTGCTACTGTTTCTTCGTACCAATAGAACTTCGTCACAAGATTTTACTTTCTATCAAGCAGGCCTGTGAATTTCCTCTGACCCTGCAACCATCCTCTTTTTATTTGGATATTGATATGCCGAGTTGGGGTCAGAACGATGTGCCATACAAAAAGTTGGGGATTCAGCAGTACCTTCACACGCTTCTAACGACTTTCAGGTTGAAATCTTGTAGGTGATGCATACCTAGTTCGATTCGGCATTCACTTTGCTTTATATGCTGATGTAAGTTTTATCGGCTTTTTTGTCATCAAATCTCGACAAAAAGAAGTTTGAATGCCTTAACCCAGGGTCTTAACGTGAACTTATTATAGGAAAATAAGAACATATTGAAGGATATCATTGAGATCTTTAACATTCCTAATTATATGAATGAGGCAACGCGTTATGATGTTAATGGGCATGGAATGTGCAGCTTGCTGAAGTCGTTGATGTTGACAGATCTATCAGTGATCATCAAGCTACACATTTGCTTTTGAAGATACCTCAGAGACTTAATAATTCATGCACCAAGCGGACGGTGTGATTATACAAGAACGGAGATTTTAATGCGATTAACGTTATTATCAACTCGATCGATTGGGTGGAATATTTCAATAATATCGGTAACAACATCGATCTGATGTGTACTGAATTCTCCAACAAAATTATAGCAAGATATATAAGCGACATATACCGTCAAAGGAGGTATCTATTCGCCCAGACAATAAACCGTGGTTTAATTCGGAACTGCGTAGCGAGATCAGAAAATGTGACCGATTACGCGACAAGGTAATAAATAGCAAAACTGATATTGCTATTCAAAATTACAAAAGGCTACGTAATAAGGTCACTAACATGATCAAATACGCTAAGGAACATTTTTCTTAAGCGTAGATGACATGCTTAATGCCAGTTCTAGCCCAAAGACATTCTGGGGTTTTGTTAAGAAGATCATGAAAGGCTCGGGATCATTTACCCATATACCAGCACTTTACGATTCAACTAGAAACGAACTTGTTGGTGACGAATCCAAGTCTGACCTCCTTAACCGATATTTTTGTTCGATTTCTACAAATAAACGAGCAACTCCAGAATTTGCACCTAGAACTGACCAATCACTAAACGACATTATAATTAATAGAAAAGGCGTTCTGGATGTGCTAGAAGTCCTGAAATTGGGTAAGACGTCAGGACATGATTGTATTAGTCACCATATGCTCAAGTACACCGCTGATAGTATATCGGTCCCGTTACATATACTCTTTAATAAATCATTATCGACAGGGGTGTTTCCGGAGTTTTGGAAGCTTGCTTCAGTTATGCCTTGCTTTAAAAAGGGGGAGAAGTCTCTGCCTTTTAATTATCGACCGATTGCGTTATTAAGCTGCATCAGAAAGGTTTTTGAGAGAGTAGTATATAAGTACCTTTACAACAACCTAATTTCAAACTCATTGTTATATAAATTTCAGTCAGGTTTCATGGCTGGCCACAGCACAGTCCATCAACTGACTGAGATTTATTATTAGATATGTGAAGCTCTAAACAAGAGATATAATACTTGTGTAGTGTTCTGTGATATTTTGAAGGCATTTGATAAGGTATGGCATAAGGAGTTAATAGTAAAGCTTAGATCATATGGAATTAACCATAACGTACTTTTATGGCTTCAAAGCTATTTATATAAATACGACAGAAAGTCTTTGTTAACAATTCTTTGTCATCTGAGTCTTTTATCAACGCAGGAGTTCCGCAAGGCTCTGTTCTTGGACCCTTACTATTTTTTATCTTTATAAATGATATATCGGATGATTTGAATAGTTTTACTATATTCTTTGCTGACGATACTTCACTAGGCTGTTCGTCACAGAATCATTTAACAATAGAGCATACCATTAACTCTGACCTCGATAAACTACAAAAATGGTCTGAAAACTGGAGGGTAGACTTCAACCCTGCCAAAACCAAGGCTGTATATTTTACAAACCAAGAAATAAAACAAACAATCAATATTAAATTTAATGATCAACGAGTAGAGATAGTTGATACTTACAAGCATTTAGGAATAGTATTGTCTTCGGATTGTAAGTGGTCAACCCATATTGATTATATATGTCTGAATGCAACAAGACAGTTAGGTGTTCTGCGAAAGCTCAAGTTCACTCTGAACAGATCAAATTTGAATAAGATATATCATACTTATATTTTACCATTACTGGAATATTCTTGTGAACTGTGGGGTGGATGTTCTGCAGAATGTGCAAATAAATGAGAAAAAATACAAAATGAAGCTGCCAGAATTGTAACAAGTCTTCCAAGATATGCCAGTATTGAACATTTTTATTTTGAAACTGGTTGGGAGACATTAGCAGATCGTCGACGAAGATGTAAACTGTGTCTATACCATAGAGTACACAATAGTAAGGTACCAGCATATCTAAAAGACTGTTTAAGACCTATTGTAGGCACAACCAATCAATATAGTATGAGAAATAAGGCCAACTATGTTTATCCATAACTCGTATTGAAGAAACTTTTTCGAAGTCATTCTTTCCATCTGCTATACGATTGTGGAATAGCTTAGACCTACGATTGAGACGGATGCCAACCTTAGATAATTTCAAACAATTACTGAGAAATCAGAATCTCGCGTTCAAACCACATTTATATTATTATAAATGAATTTTTTGCATACAAGACTACGTCACATGAGTAGCACACTCAAAGCTGATCTGTTCAGAGAGGGTTTGGTGTTTGACCAGACATGCACCTGTGGCTGGCCTATTGAGGATAGTATCCATTTCTTTCTAGAATGTCCTTTGTATGTAGAACAACGCAGATTATACATAGACAATCTTCCGGGTACTGGTGAAGATCGAATAACAATGATTTTATTTGGTAGCGCAAAATACTGATCAAGATACCTTTGGCATTTTTCTTATTTTTCATTACTTATCAACGTTTTACACCAATTATGATTTTTTCCCTTTTAATCAATTTAGATTGAAGATCAGAATTGATATAGCAGTCGCCAGAGCCTTTAGATTTGTAAAGACTGATAGCATCTGCAATTATCTTACACTACCGCAATAAAATAGTCCAATTGGCATACCCCAGTTATGTTCAAATGCAGATAGATAGGTCCATTATAGGTATTTCTAATATATAAAATTTAATTCCATGTTATTTACGCCAATAAACAAAGTCAATAAACAACCTTTTCTGATAACTTAACTATGTTGATTAATTAGGATTGTGCATATCTATTAACAACGATCCAATTAAAAATAGTTGACCTCTAATCTCTTATCAGTACCTGTTTATTCCTATGCAACCAGTCGTTCACTGTCAATATATTCAAGTTTTTCTATTTATTTTTAGACGCATACTATAGGTAGAAATGAACACCCTGCGAGACTATGAATAGTCGAAATGCTGGAGCTACATTCTGATATTTCATCCAGGCCCTAGGATTCAAATATACTTATAAAAAGAGGGCAGTGGTTCCGATCAAGAAACTTATATAATGAAAAGGGTTCCATGCTATCATTTGCCACTCATTTTTTTTGCCAAGTGTTTTACAAAAGAGTAGCATAATCACCGAAACCATCACGCACAATATCGTGTATTTTATTACGGTTTCAGCCTCGTGACATCGGAAGCCCGGAGATTACAAATAAACAAGAGGCTCCCAGGAGCCTGAATCGCCCATCTGGTTGAATTTGCCTTTCAAAGGCAATAAATTTAACCAGAAGTTGTCCAAGAATTTTGACTCGAGAAGTCTTTGGTAGGGCTTATAAGGATCATTTAAACAATTGAAAGTTTCTTTTAATCTATCATAGTTTTCAAGATATTGACTGAAAACTGTTTTAAAAAAGGTCATTTTCCCCCCTTTCAAGGGCAATAACTCTTACAAGGAGTCATCTGACAACTTTTTTCCCTGATTACTTTTGTAGTCATAATAATAAGGATCATTTCAGGTATTGAAAGAATTCGGCTAAACCTAACGGTTTAGGAGATATATGAGAAAAACTACTGTCTGACCGCTATGTTCTATTTTTAGTAACGGGTGCCATGTTTTTGACGAATAAAAAATCCCCACATCATTTCTATGCAGGATACCCCTAGGAACATTCATACCAAGTTTGGTTTCAATTGGTTCATTAGTATCAGAGGAGAAGATTTTTTAAAGAAATAACATTAAAAATAGCAAAAATCGTTGAAAAAGGGCAATTATTCCAACATGGCCTAACATATTAAAACCAAAATTTGACAAGAAATAGATCTCATCATACTGAACACTTTTACCTGTGTCAGAATATAGGTAAACCTAATGGTTTCGAAGATACATGCAAAAATCTGCTGTCTGACCCCTATGTTCTATTTTTATTAACGGCTGCCATGTTTTTGACGAATCAAAAATCCCCACATCAGTACTATGCAGGATACCCAAGGAACATTCATAACAAGTTTGGTTTCAATTGGTCAAGTAGCGTCAGAGGAGAAGATTTTTGAACGAAATAACATTAAAAATAGCAAAAATCATTGAAAAAGGGCAATTACTCCAACATGGCTTAACAGATTAAAACCAAAATTTGACCAGAGATAGATCTCATCATGCTGAACACTTTTACTTGTATCATAATTTAGCTAAACCCAATGGCTTTAGGGATATATGTGAAAAACTACTGTCTGACCCCTATGTTCTATTTTTAGTAACGGCGGACATGTTTTTCCATGAATCAAAAATCCCCACATCAGTTCTATGCAGGATACACCAAGGAACATTCATACCAAGTTTGGTTCTAATCAGTCAAGTAGTTTCAGAGGAGAAGAGTTTTGTATAATTGTTAACGACGATAACGGACGACGACGATGACGGACGCCAAGTGACGGCAATAGCTCACATGGCCTTCGGACAGGTGAGCTAAAAATTAAATTTTGCTTAGATGATGGCATAGGTATTTCGATAATGAATTCATCGGGAATGATGTCAGTGTGTGGTCTGGAGATACTGCTTCTTTTAATGATCCTTCTATTGGGCTATTTTGGCCATGTGTAATGGAGCAAGACTTTAGAGCTGCCGGTGCTCCAGTGCATTGCTAGAATTGTCTGCAACATACATAATTGTTGAAATTGTATTCTTAGACTTCCGCGTTGATGTTAATGTACGTGTGTCTGGAACTAGACGCCTAAAAAACTAATCACCTTAAATGACACATAGATGTGTATGTGATAACTTGTAGCACTAAAGCTATAAAGCTAATCAACTGAGAAATGTAGCTAGTGGAGAGGGACATGTATCTAAGGACATGATTTATTTCAATGATTGTGGGGGCTTAAGTTTGGATGATTTGACAGGCAGTTTGGACCTGGAGGACGATAAATTAAAATTCGACTTGAAAATATTTAGAAACGGATAAGGCCAACTATTAGTTTGTAGTTCAATTACGCAGTATGTTGGAGAGTTTTGTATTCATTTATCTAGGTGTTCCATGTATTTACCGTCATCGAACCTGAATATTACGTAAAGTGGCACACTGCTTCGATGCATTATGCAATTGGTGTGTTCTTTTTGTAATGTCTTTCGTAATCAGAATGGCAGAGGGCAGTCATATACATTTTCTGCTGGATTTTTAAATAGCAGTTTATAAATTTGTTTTGCGTTTATTTTTAATTTTCTATCGCTTAGATTCTTAATTTATTGAAGTTTAACATAATGTTATTTCAATGTGAGACTGTCATAATTGCACCTTTGATTAACAGTGTTACATGGGATGATCTCAGGGTCTGTATACCTGTTCCTTTTTTTTTTAAAATCTATTTTTTTTAGATTCTATGGGGAAGGGGGGACTAGGGAACCCATTTATATTAAGCTTGTGAAATTGTTTTTTTTTCACTGCCAAACATCTCTGCAAGGATTTATGTATAGCATATTTAACTCCTTGATCTCTGTAACATTGTTAAATGAATATTTGATTTCAATGCAGTATGTTGTCTATGATCTGTTTGTTTACCACAACAAAGGCAGCATAGTAAGATTTTTTTTATTATATTCATCTGGCTCTTATTGTATATGTACTACTTGGGATGAGCTTGCTATTTCTTAATTGTGCTTCATGTTTAAAATGAGAGGCTAAGTTTTTTGTTTTATTATTTTTCAAGTCTGACTTCTACACAGGTATGTAGTACTTGCAACTAGCTAAAGACCATCCGAATTTCCTCTGATCCTGCAACTCTCCTCTTTTTTAATTAGTTATGAATATGTTGGGTTGGGATATCCAAATAAAAAAGAGGGTTGCGGGTTCAGAGGACTTTCGATCTGATTTAAAGATTAATATCATTTTCAGAAATATCTCTTGGCATTTTATAATAACTATCAGTAATACATGTAAGTACTACCTCATATGAATATATAATTGATTCTTACAACTGAATATCAGTGTGGTTCTGTTGACTACATGTAAGTCCTAATAAGTTACTATAGATAAGGACATCAATTCCAAATTATACTCTTTGGTAACAATAAAAGATATCTACATGTATTCACAGGTCTGGGTCCAAATTATCTCAGATATTTATACAACCCCAAAAATTGTTCACTCTTATATTGGTTTGGATTTGTTGTGGTCATCTGGAGACACTTGGTTTTTTGTGAAATTTTAGTATTAGTTGGTTGATCTTTATAAATTTTAAAACAAGGTTGCAAACTACAACAGGAAGGTTGGTATAGATTTTGGGGATTAGAATTAGGGGCATAAATAGGTCCTAAAACAAGAAATTCATTGAATTTAACAATACAACTCTAATAAAAGTATAGCAATGCCTATGATATTGTTTCACAATATTCTATACCACAATAAACAGACTTGGATTGATTTTTTGGGTTGTGACTTTTTCTCCTTGATTTCTTCCCTACTATGGGCCAACATTGACCCAACGAATATCCATTGTTGGCTCAACATAAGCCTAACGTTAACCGGACCAAATGGTCCAACAGTGGTATTAATCTTTAAGATATCAAAACAGATTTTTTTTTAAATTGATACGTTGCACAGTGTTGATGCTATTCTCTCTCAGGGGCGGATCCAGGATTTTAGATTTGGGGGCGCACACTAAAAAGTTTAAAAGTTAAATTTTTGAAATATTCTTCTAGAGTGGGTGCAATATTAATGTAGATATCTTTTCGGCAATGTAGATATCTTTTGTGGTAAAATTAGCAAGAAGTTAAAGTTTCAACCTAAAACCGCCTAAATCTACCGCTGACAACCCATGCTATGCAAATTTTAGGGGGGGGGGCACGCCCGCCACGCCCCCGCCTGAATCCCCCCTGTCTCTTTAAGTATAATTGCTCAAATTTCTACTCAGTTTATCATATAAATTCTTTTCAGTTAAAATGTACCAATGACAAACTGATTTAGAACAAAAAAATCTATTATGAAATCAGCAGATATTACAAGTATTGGTAGACAATGTATTAGACAATGAAAATTTGCATTTTTTTGCATTTAATAGAAATATGTTAATGCCTGTTACTGTCTTGTGTTTAGGTAGCATTTACATTGAAAATATGTTTAAATTTATTCAAAATTCAAACATCTTTTGTTTTAAAAAGCGTTTTACGCTCTCAGTTACAAAACTGCATAAAGGGGAGATAATCACGTATAACATTGTTATCATAATTTAGATTTGGTTATTCATAATAAGTTTTTGAGTTATTAAATTCTAAATATTAAACGTGAATACTTGTTACATGGATACCAAACATACAGTTAACAGACTTTGTGAAAAGAGCCAACAAAACTATAAAAAAGTAACATTTTATTTTTGTTTTATGGTTCAAAGTTGGGCCAACGTTGGCCCAACGTAGTATCTCAGTTTAGGTTCCACTATATAGAGAGGTCACTGCAGATAACTTTATGACAATTTGTGGAAATAAAACTATATTGATACACTTAAACAAGCAGATCCAAACATTTTTTTCTGTAAAAAGTATATTATTTTTCAAAACCTTACATTATGGAGATCCATGAAAAAAGGATGGACATTCTATTCTATTTTGTCATGAAAATCTGTAGCCATGGTAACATAATAAAAATATATATCAGTTTTCATAACAAATTTTTGGTGCCTTCCCAAAATTTATTAAAAAAAACCGGTTTTCTGATATATCAGGCACTTTAAAACTGCCAGAAAAAGTAAACTGGTATGGTATATATAAAACAAATAAAAAGTGTATCTTTTTCTGCTCATTTGTTCATGATTGTAATTCTTATAGTTCGTGTGAAATTTTGTATTTTTTGAGAAAAAAAAACAGCCAGTAGGTACAGGGAATAGAATCCAATGCGGCGAGGACCTGAATCTTTCGGGATAGCTTAAAGCATGCATTTTTTCACATATTCATAGGTATTGCATCTATTTATGTATGAATAATCTACTACTCACAATCAATATTTCCACCAAATCTCACCTTTTATTTTTAAGTTTTACAAAATTTGACCGGGTCAGTTTTGTGTACAAAACAGTGCACCTCAATCCCATCTGTATTGCGCAACCTTAGATGCAACACAAAATTTGTTTTCATATGTGTTACCCAACTGGTTTCGATGTTGGCCCTATGTTGGTTCAATGTTGGCTCACCGTTGGTTCTGGGTTGGACAAATGTAGAAAATTACAAACTTTGTAATCATGGTTTTGATTTAAAAATTGAAATTTGATAATACTATTCAGTGCGAATAGTTGATAAAAACAAGTTGTTAAAGAGAAACATAAAATGCAATGGCTATTCTAAATATAGGTGGGCCAATGCCGAACCAACGTTGGGCCAATGTAGAAACTTTTCACAGAATGAAAATATTTAAAATTTCAAAATGTCATGTTGAATCATTGGCTTGTCAAGTAGAAACCATTTTGGTAAAAATAAATCGAAAAAATATTTTCCACAACCACACACTACTACATTGGGCCAACGTTGTCTTGACAATGCCAACTAAAAGCCAACGAACCAGCCACCAGCCAGCGTTGGTCCAACGTAAATGAAAACTATTGACCAAAATATACGACAAACGCGATGACTTTTTATTCCGTATTGTCAACTTTCCTTTCATCGGTGTCAACATCCCTTCAGGTATAACTAAGGCACCTGAAAGGTCATTGTAAAGATGATAAATAGGGGTTTACTCTGGACCCTCTCCGCCCATGGGCTAAAGAGTTACGTTTTTGTATATTTGTATTCAATATTACTAAATTAGTTTGAATCCGGGGATTGAATAGGATAACCCCTGTGCATCTATCCAACACCGTGACCCACAGGGTGTATACCGCGAAGTTCATTACATAGTTCATTGGAAGTTTCATAACATGTACAGGAGAACCGTGTTATAGATTGTTTAAGATTGTTTTAAGATACCTTTGTCTGATGAGATAAAGTTAAATATCTGTACATGTTCTTCTAGATGCTAGATAAAAGCACGAACAATGAAAAGGAGTGTAACCCCTCATCCTTGAGTCCATTGCATTTATGCTCTTAACCAGCGCACGACCTCAGTTTTGGACCAAGAGCAATTTTTTCCCAACTCTGCTTCCGAGTCTAACTTAAAAAATCTCTTGCGTTCGGTAATCGCATGTGGGAGTCCCGCGTGCGCATTAAAAACGGGCCGCACTCCGCGTACAGAGAGAGAGAGAGGTGGGGTTATACCCTCATGAAAAATGACGTCGGGTGTAATAACTTTAAGCTATTTAATGCTCTGTTTTAATTTTGTACGTATTTTTTTTTTTAATTATTTACACTTTTTGTTTTTAAAGTATTTATTTTAGTTTGCTGTATAAACGATTTTTCAAACTCTAAGTGAGAAATGGTAGTTCATGGAAAAAAGTTTTATGATTTGTAGTTTTACTGCATTTGACCTTTTTAAATAAATTTATTTTTCAATGAAAGTTTTATATTTTTAATTTTAAAAAAATGTTATGTGCCATTTGTGAAAAATACCTGTGGGGATAGGCGTATACTCCATCTTTTTTATACATTTATATTTTTTCACCGTATAACGAGAGTGTAAAGTATAAATGTAGCGCGGATTTAACTTTAGGTTTTGTAGGTCATTCCTATTTTAAACCATCCAATCAAATGTCTCAAAAACAGACTTTTATGTTACTATTTTTAAATTGACTTTTCAGACGATAATATATAAATATAAATATATATGAATATAAATAAGTAAACGGGACCCATTTCACATATAGAAGCAGCATTTATTCTTTTGAGTTTTACAACTATTACAAACTGTACCTTGAGCAAGACTTATGTCCTCTATTGCTTGTTGCTTTATGAAACAAAGAACAACTGATTTTGGTAAGTGTACAAAACTGTTTTAATATCATTATCAGTTATCTGCAATATTCTAACATACTGTTGACAAGAATAGGGCGATAATTTTCATGTAATTTACTTTTAATTCTTGCAAATTTCAATTAAATTATATTTTGGATTTTTTTCGTCTGTAAATCAATCACTTAGACGCTTGATAATGTTAACCCATTTCCCTTATGTAAAACGTTTTTAAGTCACAGATGTAAATTTACCCAGGAGTCTTATCGAAAATCACCTGTTCCCATGATGCATTGGCATTGTTCGGATCGCCCTGTTAAGGATATTTGAGGTGTGGTCGATGATAAAATAACGTAATATCTGCTTCTAAACAGACATTGTAAGCCATCTGTAATAGTCCATAAGGTAAGTTGAACCCCTGTCTAGATAACGGGACCGTAATGTAGGTTGACAACATGAAACAAATGCTGCTGTTAATGTATTTCTGTCAAAAAGGCGGCGGTCTACTTCCCTATTTGGTATTGATCAGCAATTTTAACTCAATCCTCACGAATTTCGGCGCCAATACGCATTTGATAATCTCTGTATTGCCCTTTTTTGTCAATTTTTATGTTTCGAGTTTTGTGAAGTATCGTCAACTTGTGAGCATTCGCATTTGAAACTTGGTTATCTGGGGATGCAGGCGGCCATTTTATATCTTGATGACATCATCGATGTTCTGACATTCATAAGCATAATGTTTTGATCTGAAAATTGAAACCTCTCGAATGTGCAGTGAAGTTTACTCATTCCTTTGTTTCTTTTTAAATACAGAACAATCTTTTATTGGATTAGATAATCACTTTAACTCAAAACTACCCCAAATTATAGACATCCAATTCATGTTTTGGGTGTCATGACATAGGTGTTCCTTGAAACAAAATGAATCATCCTTCAGATTTAAAGTGATCTGCAAAATATTAATTTTTTGCTTGAAAAATGAATATTACAAATGCAAATACATGTGAACAGGCTTGAAAATTAGATATTGTTCAGGTCTCCATGTGTTGATGTAACTGAAATTAGGATTCTTTTGACTCCTTTGATACAATTGGTTCAAAACCTTGAACTACTAGCTGGGAGACCACATTTGAATATGAAATCAATGGTTCATGCCTATTGAAAAGTTATGCATCATTTTACCATTCCAAATCATCGTGGACATTTGACTAAACCTGCAAACTTTCAATATATGTATTTTTCATTGAGTCGAGAAGGAAAGGTTCAAGTTGTTAGTTTTTTGTAATTAATTGTTGTTTTTTTTTTTTTTTTTAGACTTTTATGCATCAGGAATGGCTGCTATACGCAAGAAATTGGTTATAGTCGGAGACGGTGCCTGTGGTAAAACATGCCTTCTTATTGTGTTCAGTAAAGATCAATTTCCAGAAGTATATGTACCCACTGTATTTGAGAACTACGTAGCAGATATTGAAGTTGATGGAAAACAGGTTTGTGAAGTTTGGCTTACTAATTGTTGCTTTTTTGTAACATTTTTATTTAACCAGAGTCAGTCAATTCCATTGAAAAAGTTCTTCATTAGTTCTTGAGATTTTTTGCTGAGTATTTTTCATGCTTGAATAGATTGGGAAATGTTATATTTTATTTTTCACAACAATTGTTGCGTAAGACAACTTTTGAAGAACTTTTCTGGAGCAGATATAACTCATCTTTCATTGTTGAAAACTAGACAAATATAAAACAAGTAAAATAATATCGCCAATATCATTCGAACTAGTAGTGACAGAAATAGATCTTTTTGCACCTTTTGACAGACTTGAGCACACAAACAATAGTTCGAATTTTACCTTTATCTCTCTTTCAGTGTAACCTTAGTATCACTTTCACACAAATTTTAAGTCATTTAAACATTAGGCAAGTTTTAGAAATTCCTATCCATTTGTGACAGCACACCCACATCAGGCACATATAAAAGAAATTAATATAATTTTTATATCTCAGCCAGCAAGCTTATCCCAAATAACTGTTGTGGCCATTGTTTGATTTATTGATATGGCTTTTTTAAGTTGGGAGCATTGTGCACTTGGTGGATCATTAGATCAACTTTGTCTTTTATTTTGTATTCTCCCCAATGATCCATTTTATTGTGAAGTGTTGAAATTATGAAAAATGCGATATGATAATATATTAAAAACTTGCGCGAAAATTTGTGTCGGTCCAATTGTTTTGGAATGATATGAAGCTGACAAGAACTCGCTCAAGATGAAATATTTGATGGTGAGTTGATTTTAAATGTCAGCATGAAATTTTATTTCAATGATTTTTGACCTGCATGATTATTTTTTTGTTTATAAAAATAATATAAACTGGAATGGACTATTTTCCTTGTTATTGTGACCATATGCATATCCCTAATCCTCTTAACCTAGCTCTTAGTATTGCTACTATCATATTACATTGTATGTGCACTTAGTTATCTTCTTTGATTTTTAGTATTGTGAATCACATTTGCCCTGTAAATGCTGTTTCCATTACTTAAATTTTTAATTTAAATCCATAATTTATTTATGTAACACTTAAAAGCATCATGTCAACACTGCATATTCATATACCTTTTGTACATTTAGGTAGTTATGATCTCTTTGATTGGAATCTCATTGTTTTATTGAATTTGTTTCCTTAATTGACCTTACATATACATGTATCTTAATAATTCATGTTTACTTACTGAAAACTAACCCACTCATTACTTTGTATGACATAAAAGAAAACAGATTGCCTGCATAACACATATTATCTCATTGCATTGTTTTTTCTTTCTTTTGAATTAATATACTTTCATAGCAAATTATGCACTTAGTACTTTGGTTGCAATTTGTACAGTAGGATCTTGAATAATAAAAATTTTCAAAATTAAGCCATCTTTCCGAGTTTAATTAGGAAATAAATATTTTGCTTATAATGCTTAAAAACCACTTAAATCGAGTGAGGTAATAGTATCTTGAGGGCAGTTTTTCTTAATTTCTTCCTGATAGCCTGTTGCACGAGGATGTTGTATAATTTAAAGCTTTTATTGCCATGTTGTAAATGTATATTTTCTTTTCAGTGTTACATTTTACTTATATGTTCTGAGTTAAATTTTTACTGTCTCTTGTGTGTTTTCAGGTGGAATTGGCATTATGGGATACAGCTGGACAAGAAGACTATGACAGACTGAGACCACTGTCTTATCCAGACACAGATGTCATCCTAATGTGTTTCTCCATTGATAGCCCTGACAGTTTAGAAAATATACCAGAGAAATGGACACCAGAAGTCAAACACTTCTGTCCTAATGTACCAATTATCTTAGTAGGAAACAAAAAGGACACTAGAAATGATGAAAATACAAAGAGGGAATTAAAGAAAATGAAACAGGAACCTGTAAAACCAGTGGAAGGTCAAACCATGGCAGAAAAAATTAATGCATTTGCATATTTGGAATGCTCAGCCAAAACAAAGGAAGGAGTCAGAGAAGTCTTTGAAACTGCAACAAGAGCAGCCTTGCAAGTCAAGAAATCAAAGCGCAGGAAGTGCAAAATCTTTTAACAATTGCCAAATTATAAGTAGATGATGTTCTTTTTTTTTTATTGTGTAAGCTCAATGCAACATTCATCCTCTTTTTTTCAAACATCATGTAACACTATTTATTTGACAACTAAGGATGTTCTGTGGGTTTAAATTGAGTGCTGATATGTCTAATGGTTTCATAACTTATTACTTTACATTCCATTGTGAAAGACTTTTAGATACAGTCAGTGTAGATGTACAATTGTATGTATAACTGAGATTAATTATCTGCATTCCAGGTTCATGTTAATATTGTAATTGTGAATTTCATTTTAACTAAAGACTCCAGTCACTTTGAACATTCTTGTAACTTGAATTACATAATTTAGTGTTAGCATTGGCTTTAAATCTTTTAATGGCGCTATTCTCAGCCTAAACTAGATGCTTTTATATATGAACTTTCCATGTTCCTTCAATTTTGTATTTTATGCATGATCTTTGTAAATAGAAATGCAGATGTAGATTTGTCTATTAAATGTTTGATATATTTCAAATTCCTATGAAAATGACTAAGAAGTGTTTTAAAGACCATACTGATTGAATTATTAAAGTAGCAGAGTTGTGAATCTGTGGTCTAGATCATAAAACTAATCTATAAGAAAAAATTATATTCACATCAGACATTTTGAAAACTGCCAGTCTATTGGTCCTGGTTGGCATGGTTTGGGAAGGTTTGATAAAATTCAGTGATTGCAATTGCCCAAATGTCTGGTTAATTATTTATCAATAAGGACTCAGTTGTTTTTTTTTAATTTGTTGGTTTATGGATCCGCTAAGCCGATATTTCCAGCTAGGAGAAAAAAAATTAAATTTGAATTTCAGTTTTCCAACTATTATTTTTACTGCAACAGACTACAAAAATTGGCTAATGCAAAAGTGTAACATATACTTTTTTAAAATAACGTTACTGACAATGCCTGCTTCTAGTTTAACAATTTGACAAAGAAAAGTCCGTGAAAAGATCAAATGAATGGCAGCATAATTTCACCACTTCAGTAAAATCATGTTTAAGGGTTTTGTTAGTTCTTGATTATTCAAAATACTTTATGTCACCAGTTTATCGCCTGAAACTTCCCTACAACTTCTGAACAATACACAAAAATGTAGTCCTAATTTAATTCCTTTTATATCATTCAATCCATCTTTTATAACCTGTAAATATGTTTCTGGCAATTATTCATCTCAATATATTCTGTTTTTTTTTTTTTGCAAATATAATTACTCTAGTCTTCTAATATAGATTTGAGGGACTTTTTGAATGTTTATTAATAAGCATGACATGTGCTAGACATGTTCCATATAATACAATTATCATTCAAAATCTCCATCCTATCATCAATATTTTATGATTAATAAACAGGAAGTGAAAGGCAGTGATTTTAACCAAGTAAAATTGACAGGATTACTCAAATTGATAAAAAGTGTCTATCTTTGAAAATCTTAATATGTTGATCTTCGAAATTATTTTCTTCAGCTGAAATTAGTTCCATTTGAGTATAATTACAGGGTAGAATAATACTCTGTTTAAATACTTTTGAATGTAATTGCAAATTAACTTTTGAACAGGTTGAAATAAATATGGAAAAAGTTGAAACCGAACAAAATTAGTAAACATGTGTGAAGTTGTGTGAACTGTGGATTACAGTTTTTACCTCAGAAATCAGTACATGTAATTAATTGATATTCAGTTTTTGGATATTAGGAAAAAACAGTTCTAAAAATATGGGAAATGCAAATGTATGATTATCAAGTTTTATTTTACATTGTGTAATCTTTTAATTTTGTTCATGCTACAATTTTCAAAAGAATAAAAAGAAAAACCTAGTGCTAACAGCACTTCCATTTCTTCTGAAGACCATTTCACCCACCATAATTATTTAAGTTTTATAAACAATTCAAGCAATTTTTATATCAAAGGATACCTTTACAGGGAAATTTCAGTGAAAACAGACAAGTTTCATTGTCTTCCAATTCAAGACAAATTAGTAATTTTTAAAGTACTTTTTAGATTTAAAAACCATTAGTATATTTAATCTGTTTAAAAGATGTTAAAAAGGTTATGTAGTCTCTCACTGTAATCGTTATATGAAAATAGAAGACTTGCATAAATAAAAAGTATGTTTTTTTTTATTTAATGAAATCTGTCTACATACTAAATTTTCTGTCTCTGAATTCTTCCTGTACTTTGTAGTTTTTTTTTTATATTGACTTATCACTGAGTCCATCTGTAACACAATTTGTTTACACCATAACAATGCTCAGAGATATACAGTACATGCTTTCGACCAACCCAAAACTCGCTTCAATTTTAACTTAACCTCTTAGTTACTTTTTACCACCTTTATTATAACTATATCATACTGTAAGGAAGATTAAAGATTCAAAAAAAATTAGAGGAAATTAACATTGTTAAAGTATTGCACATTGAAATTATTGGACACCTAAAAAATTGCAGAGAATTTGTGTTTAAAAATGTGAACTGTCAGATAAGTTACTGGAATCTTTGAAAATAAATAAAATGTTTTTATTTGAAATACAAAAAGTAGATATGTATTTCTGGTTCCTGTTTATTTGTATTTTTTATTCGACCCACCTATCAGATTCCTTCAAGTCCAAAATCTGTAAACCAACAAATGAAAAACTGGTCGTAGGTTTAACATTATACTGTTTAATGCCAGTCCATCACAATAAATTTAGTTTCATGGTTAAGTTAGTTTATTCAAGTCAGAAATTACATATTCAGTACAACAGATGTGGCAAGAACCACTACTATGGTGACTTCCACATCTTCCCAATAGCGATTTGTGATAATGGTCATGATTGAAGTCGGATATTTTCTTTAACCAGTCATCAACTTCCATAGTTTAAACAGGTTTGACCTTACATTTAGTAAATATGTCTTTCCTCTAGTACTAATTTTGTTGGACTGCAGAATTGTTTGGTCAGACGAAAGCTTCCAAGGTGTCGGCCTGACTGTCCAGTAATGTGTCGACAAATGATAAGATGTCTAGCATACACTTCGTTAGAAATATAGAGAAAAAAAACCCTTTTACATTCTTTTATAAGTAAATCATGGATCTCGCCAAATAAAAAAGTACATATATGCTGTATTAAATACATTTGTGATCTTAATTTGAAAAGAAAGTATATAAAAAGACCTCTAAAAACATTAACATGGATGCAAGCAGTAACACATTGTTTATGAATAATTTTTATATGTAATAATTGAATTTGAAAAAAAATGTCTCAAGTGTCTTTGAAATTAAAGAAGTTGGATATTAAAAACCTTGACACTTTGCAAGTGCAAGATAGGAAAATCTCAGTAACCCACGGGCAAGATTAAATCATTCTTTAATAAGACAAAGATGAAGTATAAGAACTCCCTATCTTACCCAAGGGTGCCAGAGTTTTCCCAATTTTGCATTTGGATAGCTGGTGTTCAATTCCTTTTCTCATTTGGTTTTTGTATAAATGTTTGAATTAAAGTGACCAGCATATTGCAACTGATCGTGCACATTGTGGCCACTGATACCTCACAACCAGGTGCTTAATATAGGTCACTTGGTAA
Organism: Perna viridis; assembly: GCA_037379345.1. Taxonomy (NCBI): domain Eukaryota; kingdom Metazoa; phylum Mollusca; class Bivalvia; order Mytilida; family Mytilidae; genus Perna; species Perna viridis. Next base: position 12,393,552 of record CM074511.1, read on the forward strand.
ACAGTTGCTCATGGATTAGATATGATCGTTTTTTATCTCTTTATTATTTAATGTGCTAAATTGAAACGGAGAATTGCACATATTCTGTCACAGTTTGCAAAGCTCTGTATTGATAAAAATAGTTCAGAATGTGAAAAGAAATATTTTATTATCGATATCAGAAATAATTGAAAGGGAATAATCAATTGATAATTGCTTTGAAGGATTTTAATTGGACAGTAAATAGTTTCAGATTTTTTAAGTACAAGGGACATTATTATGTAAGTTCTCAATTGCCAGAGAATTCTTTATATACTTTATAATAACATTCAAACCAGCTATTTTTACAATGTAAAAATTTAAAGCGTAATACATGTGCACTCATGTAGTATTAATCATTCTACTAACTGGTTTTCGAAAACCACACATACTACTACACAGATAAATAGCTCCAAATAATTGTGAAAAGAGACTGGTGGTAAAAAAAAACTTTAATTTCATTTTTTCGATTAATCAATTTGTAGCATCTGAGGCCTATTTTGATAAAATAATTTGAATAACGAAAAAGGGAAAAAAAATCAGACATTTGTTCTGTATACATGGTAAAGTAAATGGAGGTAAAACATTTTATACTAGGCCTTTTACTGATGCATTCCAAATTTCAACAAATCCTTCTTCAGCATTCTTCATGAAAATTTCAGTTTTAACGTGAATTGGAATGAGATGAATAGCCCCCCATCCCATTTCATTCCAGTCACTGATAACTTGCTGGAAAATAGGAAATAACTTTCTAGAGGCAAAAGAGGTAAGCAAAAGCAAGCCATTACATGTGTAATGCAGCAGTAATTCCAACTATAAGTAGGCACTTTTTGGTGTGAGCAGTCACTAAATGGATTGAATGAATTGATACAAAGATGCTGGTACTTAACATAACCAAATATAATGACTTCAACAAGTTTTGGTAGAGTATGTACAATAGTGAAATTGATGAAGCAGTCTTTTGGAAAGCAACCACTTGATATTTAAAACTTTTTAATGAAAGAAATAGCTGCAACCAGACTAGAAAGACAACATTCACTTGTTACTAATTGTCGTTTGTGCCACTTTCAGGTGGTTTTCCATCTTAGCATTGGAGCCATATTCTTCAACGAACTAAGTATTTTATCAAAAGTTTTAATTGTCAACATATTTTGCTTTGTCTATGTGGTAAACAGTCTGCAAAGAAAAATAGTACAAAAATGTTTTCCCTATTTAGGCAGAATTTACACAATTTGGCTTCATTTTGCACAAAGATTTCCATGTTATATGTTGATGACCTGTGAAATAGATTTTGTTTGCAGTGTTAGCACACACTACTATGTTATGCAGTATCCATACTGATCTGACTTATTTTCATTGCTGAATCTTTCAAGTGCAGGACTCGATGAGTTGAGTGATATGAATTCAAAATTAAACTATTGAGAAAATGGCAGAGTGCAGTGTAAGATTATGTTGCTGTTATGACCATCTTCATATAAAACTCGTTCTTTGTATATCCTATAAATGAGCTTGTAGTATCTCATAAAGCAAAACCAACTGTACTACCACTAATCGGGAGATGTATAAATGGAGCAAGAATAACAAGTTTGGCAAAATGCACTTCAATTTCTATAAATGTGTTAACACTATACTATGTGGATGCACTTGAAGTATCATACTTTCACAAATGGCAGTCAAAAGACCTAGCTGCTTTGTGTAGAAAATACATCAGATCATGAGATATTTCTGGTCAACAGAGGTGGAAAATATTTTGTGTCAACATGAAGTGGTAGAAAGTACTGAGAAGACTGCTGTGTACTTAACTATACCACTTTGCTTTCGTTGATAATTTCCCCAAGCATATTTATGTCACAGTGCACAAAATGGTTTTGATTATTAGTCATATGCTTAAAATATTCATTCTGTTATCTTTTCCAGGTGGAATTGGCATTGTGGGATACTGCCGGACAAGAGGACTACGACAGACTTCGACCACTTTCTTATCCAGATACTGATGTCATCTTAATGTGTTTCTCTATAGATAGCCCAGACAGCTTAGAAAATATACCTGAAAAATGGACACCAGAAGTTAAACATTTCTGTCCAAACGTGCCAATAATTTTAGTAGGTAACAAGAAAGATCTGAGAAATGATGAAAATATAAAGCGTGATCTTATGAAAATGAAGCAAGAACCAGTTCGTCCAGAAGACGGAAGGGCAATGGCAGAAAAAATAAATGCATATGGCTACCTTGAATGTTCAGCTAAGACTAAGGAAGGAGTTAGAGAGGTGTTTGAAACAGCCACAAGGGCAGCACTACAGACAAAGAAGAAAAACAAAAACATTAAATGTGTCATGTTGTAACGATTAGGTGTATTTAAAATTATTTGACTCAAAGAACAGTAAAACTTGAGCAGAAAAGGAAAATGTTTGTCAGTGGAAAATGTTTTCTTTTTGCTAGTTTTATCCATTTTAAGAGTGAACTAATTTATTGTTAGTCCTTGTGAAAAGTTTTGTATTTCTTGTGGATGATAAATTATTTTTATTACTATTATTTGTAATGTAACATCTAATGATAAGAAAGAGAGAATTGGTTCTGTACTAGGAGGAGGATGACATAATAATTTGATTGACCTAGTTATTGACATCAATACCTCCTATTGTTAAATCTATGCATCTTGTCTTAGAAGATGGTTAACTTTAGGCTTTGTTAAATTTACTTTTACACTTTAATTTTAGTATTTGGATCCAATTTTAAATCTTTTTCTTTTGAATTCTTTAAAGTGAGTGATGGAAAATTGTAGATGAGAATTTAAAAAATTTTGTTGCATGATTTATATTTATATTTATCTAACATACAAAATTAACTGGACATTTCACATCAGTGTTCAGTACATATTATTTATGTTGAAACAATTTTTCCCTCCCTCTTGGAAGAATCTTGTCTGCAATATTTTAGCCTTATTGTACGTTAAATGCAATACAAGGTGCAATAATCTCGTGTATGTAGAAAGCGGCATTTTGCTTATTTGGTAGTAAAACATACAATGTAGTACTATTACTTTGGATGCTGCAGTGGGTCCAATATTTTCTGTATATAATAAGCATGAGGAAAATATTGTGCAATTCATAACCATTTTAAAATGTAAGGTCATGCAGAGATATCTTATCAGTAATAATTTAGTGATGAAAAAAAAGTTACTGAGGGATGATTTCTCATATTTAATCATTTTTAAGAGTGCTTTGAATTATATATTATATTATTATAACAACACAGATTGGGATGGTAATATTGTCAATACGCAATACATGTAATAATGTTCTGAAGTAAAAACACTTCAAAATTTCGTATTGGAGCTATTTGATTTTTTTTCTGGTCTTGTCCCCAAAAAATGATATAAAACAAGAAGTGTATACTATAGTCATTCTTCTGTGTGTGAGTTTTAGACCAATCAGTTTGGAGATTCTTGTTGTATTGGTTGATTTTGGATGCAAGCTTTATTTTTAGTAAAAGTGTGATTAGCAGCATGAAATCATAAATTGTCTTAAAAATTGCTCGCTCAAAGTATTTAAAATGAGAGCCCCTTTCAAGCGGAGCTCGACTAGATGAATCTTACAATTTCTTCTGTAGGTAAAAGTGGCAATGTTGTACTTCCCATTTCTGTGTAATTTTGGAGTTATCTTAATGTATTTAAGGACGATCTGTATGAGAGGATTCAGAACAAGAGCTTGAAGTACAAATTGGTGCTTTGTTATAACAGTAGCATGTGTTTCCTTTGTTTTTAATATTGTGAAGGTATTCTAATTCATGGGAAGCTATTTTTATGATCAGCCAAATGTCGTGTGTTTATGGATTTTCATGAATGCCTAAAATGGTAAATTTTGCTGGAAATTTAAAACTGATCACCCATGAATGATTATACCTTCACAGTATTTAGAAATTTTGCTTTTCAGTAATTTTCTAAATGCGTTCTTTCCTCTACTAGTAGCTTTCAATTGAAGAAGTTATACATACATTATAAACAGAACATTGCAGATAAATTTGTTAGGCTTTTTTGTCAAAATTCAATTTTTGAATATGAATAATAATAATTCCATCTATTTTAGCATAACTGTGTAGAGTGTTACTGAAATGGTAATATAGTACATTTGATAATGAAAATATTTCAACCTTTACATGTATGAGTCAGATTTTATTATTTAATTAGATAATAATAACCAAAAGTCTATAAGAATTATGAAAAATGAGGCATATTATACCATTGCTTATTTTATAGTTGTGTTAATTTCATGTGAATGCTATATTATGTATCATTTCTAACTATTCATTTGTAAAAGCCAACAAAAATGAATAAAATATAACTTCATGATGATTTCTTTTATTTTAATTGCATTCAGGAGATAGGGCTTTTCATTTACTGTGTGTGTGTTCATATCAGAGGCACTTGTTTTTTGTGTATCCAGTCATTTCATCAAAATTCTCAACATGTATGTCTATGTAGTGTTGTAAATGACAAGTAGAAATATGAGCATATACAGGTTGATAAATTGACACTAATGTTTGATTATCATCCTTCCTCTGACAGTAATTTTATTCTATGATGCACACGTATATATGATGTCCAACTTGACTATAAAATTTCATCAAATATTTTTTTGACTCTTTTGGTGTTAATGTAACATCTAATAATATTCTGTGTGAAATTCTTTCTACTGGAAAAACTAATATGATAATATAATAGTGTAAGATTTTCTATATTGGCTTAATTATTTGTCCGTGGCTAGCCATAATGGATTGAGGCATAGCCAATAACTCGGCCAATATGGAGAGCCTAACGCAATTGTATCTTATTGACTAATTGGTTCAATATGTCATATTGGGCTTAGCAAATGTGGATTTTATAATATAATGTATTGGGCAGGTAGAAGCTGTACTGGATGGCTAAATCCTGTATTTGCACACATATGTATTTCGTATTGATTTGGCCACGTTTTTTCATGTTTACGCTAACATTCGAACGCGAGTCAATTATATTGTATTATTATGTAATGTTTTCTATATTGGCTAAATTATTGGTCTGAGGCAAGCCATGTTGGACTGAGGCATAGCCAAAGTCAAATATTGCTAGCCAGGGACCAACGACTTCACCAATATGGAAAGCCTAACACAATTATACCTTTAATGACTCACTACGCATATACGTCATATTCACTAGGACAATAAGACATATTGGAGGGCTTAATCCTGTATTGGTGCACATTTGTATTTTGTACTGTTTTGGCAGTTTTGATCATATTTAGGCTAAGGTTCAAACAGTAGTCAATGATATATGTTAATAAATATGTAATTTCTTTAAATCCAATTCTAACTCAAAATGGCGGTGTCAAACGACCAGAAGTTATGATGCATATTGGCCCTGGTTTGATCCATATTGGCCCAGTATAGATGCCCAGTTTGAATTCATATCAATTGGACAGTTTTTGACATGTTTTAACATATTTTGGGTAGTTGGTAAATAATTAATTTTATCTGTTTATAAGTTATAATAACCAATTATTAACCAACTACCCAAAATACATTAAAATATGCCAAAAACTGACCAATTGATATGAATTCAAACCGGGCATTTATATGGGGCCAATATGGATTAAACCAGGGCCAATACGGCATCATAACTTCTGGTTGTTTGACCCGCCATTTTGAGTTGGAATTGGATTTCATGAACTTTGATCACCAGGACTAAAAGCTGCAGAAACACAAAAATATTGTTTCCATACACTATCTCATCATGATAAAACATTCAAGTGTCCAAAAGTTCCATTTTTTGGCACTTTTTAAAAAGTGGGACTTGGTAATTGTGGTTTAAAAAGAGTTCACAATGTAAGGCGTTATTGATTCAGATAGTGTTATCCAGGATGTTTTAAGTTGTCAAGTATCAGTCCATATAAAATTCACACACTGCCTATAGTAAGATGAGTTATAGTGTAGAAAAATCCATAGAGCAAAGAATGCCTGTTTGGTGTACATACGCTATATTTTTAGCTCACCTGACCAAAGGCCATGTGAGTTATTGTCATCACTTGGCATCCGTTGTTGGTCATCGTCGTCATCCATCATCGTTAACAATTTTTCAAAACTCTTCTCTGAAACTACTTGACCAATTGGAACCAAACTTGGTATGAGTGTTCCTTGGGATGTCCTGATTTTTGATTTTTGATCCGTCGAAAAACATGGCCGCCGTTACTAAAAGTAGAACATTAGGGTCAGACAGTAGTTTTTCACATATCTCCAAAACGGTTAAGTTCAGCCAAATTCTGACATTGGCTAAAAGTGTTCAGCATGATGAGATCTATGTGTGGTCAAATTTTCATTTTAATCTATTTAGCCATATTTAGTTATTGCCCTTTTTCAATGTTTCTTGCTCTATTTTTATGACATTTCTTTCAAAATCTCTGACACTACTTGACCAATTGGAATCAAACTTGGTATGAATGTTCCTTGGGGTATCCTGCATAGAACTGATGTGGGGATTTTTGATCCATCAAAAAACATGGCCGCTGTTACTAGAAAATGAACGTAGGGGTCAGACTAGTTTTTCACATATATCTCCAAAACTGCTAGGTTTAGCCAAATTCTGACTTGGGTTAAAGTGTTCAACATGATGAGATCTATCTGTGGTCGAATTTTCACTATTACTATTAAGCCATGTTGGAGTTATTGTCCTTTTTCAAAGTTTTTTTGCTAATTTTTAGCTCACCTGGCTCAAGGCCAAGTGAGCTTATGCCATCACTTGGCTTCCGTCATCGCCATGGACAAATTAAAAAAAATATTCTCCTCTGAAACTACTGGACTGACAGGTTATAAACTTAGCATGATTGTTTCTTAGGGTGCTCTGCACAGAATGACCGTTGGGATTTTGATCCATGAAAAAACATGGCTTCTGTTGTTAAAAATAGGACGTAAGTGTCAGATTGCAGTTTTTTGCAAATAACTCAAAAACTGTTGCCTTTAGCAAATTTCTTGCATTTATTGAATATTGTTCAGCATCATGAGATGGACCTATGGTAAAATTTTCAAAACGATTGGTCAACTGATGTAGGAGTTACAGCCCCTGAAACAGTTTTCTTTTTTGCATTTTTTGCATGTGCAACTTTGAGAATCTTCTCAAAATCCATTATACAGAATTCAATTAAAGTTGGCATTTATGTTCCTTAGGGTATCCCACGCAAAATAACCTTTGGGATTGTTGATTCATGAAAAAACGTGGCCGCCATTACTAAAAATAGAACATAGGGGTCAGATGGCAGTTTTTTGCAAATAACTCAAAAACCATTGTCTTTAGTAAATTTTTGGCATGGGGTAATATTGCTAAGCATCATGAGAAGGATCTATGCCGAAATTTTCAAAACCATTCATTGACTAATGTAGGAGTTACGACTCCTGAAACAGTTTTTTTGTTGTTTTTTTTTCACATGTACAACTTTGAAAATCTTTTTCTCTAAAACCATTGAAGATCATTGAATGAAAATAAGCATAATAGTTCTTTAGTAAATTGTGCTCAAAATGACTTGTGATTTTCAATCCGTGAATAGACATGGCTGCCTATACTAAAAATGGAACTTAGGGGTCATAAGACAGGTTTTTGAAAAAAAAAAAAATTGTTGCCTTCAGCAAAATTCTGGTTCAGGTCGTGAAAATGCTATGAAAAGCATTTCTTGCATTTGACAATTTAGTTGATTTTAACTTAGCTTGTCTCATTCCTCAAGTTTTTCAAATAAGCAAATGGTTAACCAGGTGAGCGATTCAGGCTCTCTTGAGCCTCTAGTTATGTTAGTTCTTTCAAAAATCTTCTCCTCTCACAATACTTTACCAATTGGAACCAAACTTGGTATGAATGTTCCTTGGGGTATCCTGCATAGAACTGATGTGGGGATTTTTGATTCTTTGAAAAACATGGCTGCCGTTACTAAAAATAGAACATAGCGGTCAGACAGTAGTTTTTCACATATATCTCCAAAATGTTTAAGTTAAGCCCAATCCTGACTGGTAAAAAGTGTTCAGCATGATAAGATCTATCTGTGGCCAAATTTTCATTTTAATCTGTTCAGCCATGTTGGAGTTATTGCCCTTTTTCACAAAATTTTTGCCAAATTTAATTTTATTTCTTTCAAAAATCTTCTCCTCTGACACTACTTCACCAATTGGAACCAAACTTGGTATGAATGTTCCTTGGGGTATCATGCACAGAACTGTTGTGGGGATTTCTGATCCGTCGAAAAACATGGCCGCTGTTTCTAAAAATAGAACATAGGGGTCAGACTAGTTTTTCACATATATCTCCAAAACCTTTAGGTTTAGCCAAATTTTTTCAATAGCTGAAATGATCCTTATTTTTAGGACTACAAGTCTTCATACATAAAATTTGGCAGACATCTTATAAGAGTTATTGCCCTTGACAGGGTAAAATGACAGGTTTTTTTTTTAGTTTTCAGCCAATGTCTTGAAAACTATGATAGTTTTAGACTTTCTTTTACTGAAATGATCCTTATCAAAGCCCTATCAAGGTTTCCTGGAGTCAAAATTGTTGGACAACTTCTTGTTTAATTTATTGCCCTTGAAAGGCAAAATTTAACCAAGTGAGCGATTCAGGCTCCTGGGAGCCTTTTGTTATGTGTGACAAAAGTCCTTTCTGTATTTAGATTAGTATTTTTGAGATTACTGCATTTAACCTTCCACTAAATCAAGCAAATCAAGAACAGTAACTCTTGCAAAGTGTCAATTTTATACACAATCAATATGATTTTTATTGCAAAAGTGCAAGAACCAAATGAAAAACAGTGACTGGTTATGTGATCAGCAACTGTTTCTGAACAAGAAGTAAAAGATCATACAGTAATTTAATGATATACAAGTCTGATTTTGATAAAGACTAATACTTAATTGGTATCCAAGATGGCTTTTAGATATCAATTGGTATCTAAGATGTTTTTGATATTAATAAGTATCCAGGATATTATTTATTGGTTAAATGTATTCCTGGAAAAAGTTGATTAGATCTATCTCGGGAAATTCATCAGGCGACCGTCATTATTGTCTTTCTACCTTGGAAAGTTCATCAGGTCACCGTCATTATTGTCATTCTACCCCAGGAAGTTCATCAGGTGACGGTCATTATTGTCATTCTACCCCGGGAAGTTCATCAGGTGACGGTCATTATTGTCTTTCTACCTTGGGAAGTTCATCAGGTGACGGTCATTATTGTCTTTCTACCTCGGGAAGTTCATCAGGCGACGGTCATTATTGTCTTTCTACCTCGGGAAGTTCATCAGGCGACGGTCATTTTTGTCTTTCTACCTCGGGAAGTTCATCAGGCGACGGTCATTATTGTCTTTCTACCTCGGGAAGTTCATCAGGCGACGGTCATAATTGTCTTTCTACCTCGGGAAGTTCATCAGGTGACGGTCATAATTGTCTTTCTACCTCGGGAAGTTCATCAGGCGACCGTCATTATTGTCTTCCTACCTCGGGAAGTTCATCAGGCGACCGTCATTATTGTCATTCTACCTTGGGAAGTTCATCGGGTGACGGTCATTTTTGTCTTTTTACCTCGGGAAGTTCATCAGGTGATGGTCATTATTGTCTTTCTACCTTGGGAAGTTCATCAGGTGATGGTCATTATTGTCTTTCTACCTTGGGAAGTTCATCAGGTGACGGTCATTTTTGTCTTTTTACCTCGGGAAGTTCATCAGGTGATGGTCATTATTGTCTTTCTACCTTGGGAAGTTCATCAGGTGATGGTCATTATTGTCTTTCTACCTTGGGAAGTTCATCAGGTGACGGTCATTTTTGTCTTTTTACCTCGGGAAGTTCATCAGGTGATGGTCATTATTGTCTTTCTACCTCGGGAAGTTCATCAGGCGACGGTCATTATTGTCTTTCTACCTTGGGAAGTTCATCAGGTGACGGTCATTTTTGTCTTTTTACCTCGGGAAGTTCATCAGGTGATGGTCATTATTGTCTTTCTACCTCGGGAAGTTCATCAGGCGACCGTCATTATTGTCTTCCTACCTCGGGAAGTTCATCAGGCGACCGTCATTATTGTCATTCTACCTTGGGAAGTTCATCAGGTGACGGTCATTATTGTCTTTCTACCTCGGGAAGTTCATCAGGCGACGGTCATTATTGTCTTTCTACCTCGGGAAGTTCATCAGGTGACCGTCATTATTGTCTTTCTACCTTGGGAAGTTCATCAGGTGACGGTCATTATTGTCTAAGGAAGACATATAAAATAATAGTCAACGTTTAATTTGGATACTGACAATATCGTGAAATATCTAAACGAGCATGTGAGTGATGTTCCACATGATATTGTCAGTATCAAAATTGAAAGCAACTATTATTATGTTTACCAGTAATCAAATAATTGCATTTTTGATCATTATAATGTACTACATTTGTACTAGCAAAAAATTAAGTAATGTGTTTACAAACTATCGGTGTCTGATATCAATTTCATTCAAAACTAAAAAAAAGGTGTAATGATGTTAAAATTTTGACAGACATTTTAGAATATCTTGTCAAGCATGAGAGATAGAAAAATATCTGTCAACAATATTAAAGGAAAAATTGATAAACACCTTAGCTCGTTTACTTTTGTTACTTCGTACTTATTATTTTGGTTATTTTATATTCTTTGTTGTGTGTGCCTGTTTTCCATGTCTGGTCTTCGTCCCTGGATTATATTCTTTTGATTTCCACTAAAATCTTGGTACCCTTGATAACTCTTTCCACTGAATATCATTATTTGAAAGTGTTAAGTTGAAAGTATCATCAGTAGTAGTTCATACAGATTACTTTAATAGAACTTGATATTCTAAATTTTGATTCATAACTGAAGTAAGCTGTAATGTTATAGTTTTGGAGTTTATTATATGATATTTGTTAATAGACATTTTCTTTATATTTTACATGTGATGAAAAATACATATTTATGGCTAAACCAGAAAATTGTTGAATCATGGACAGCAACAGACATTTCTAACAATGCATGCACCATCAATATGAAGCTCCAATTTTGAAATCAATTTGTGATGTAGAAACCAAGATAATTACGAGTTACAAAATACAAGAAACATAGAGAATCTTCAGTAACCTTTCATGCCCTATTACTGGAACATAATTAAGTCATTATTGAACAAATTTATTAATATTCCATAACAACTACAAATAAACAATTCATAATCCTCAAAAATGTTTCAATAAAATCTTACATTTATCACAATTATAAGTCCCTCCAACATAAAACGTCTGATTTAAAAAAAAAAATACAGTAAGTGTGTTTTGCTCTCTGCTTACTCGTCCCTGTATATACAATAAATCCTCACTTCTCCATTGCAACTAAGTGGTACAAAAATTATTACAAGTAAGTTAGTTTGTGAGTAAAATTTATAAAAAAAAATTCTTATTACTGGAATATCAGATGTTAACAAATCATTCTTGTGCAGCAGATTAAAAAAAAATTGTTTAAAAAAGATCTGGAATTACATGTACAGGGAAACTCAGATGGTAATATAATTTTGAAATAAATGAGAAAAATTCCAGAGTTATCTCCCAATGTAATGATCATGTTGAAACACTAGAATTATCTCCCTTCACACACTCATTTTTAGCACTTAAACATGATTTAAATAAACTCTCTACATAAAAAGAGGTTTAATATTTAAATGAAACAGATCTTTACAAGTGCAAAACATGGTAAGAAAATAATCTTATCACACTAAATGGTTTTCATACCTAATGACTATTTTTCAAATCCATTTACAGGCAATATTAACCTCTAAAATAGTTTACATGAACAATTAACAAAGTATGATTTGTGTACCTGTAAATTCCAATAAAGTACAGTAACATATTCATGTCAATATGAGCTGACATACTCATTCTGTTGGAGCCAGATCAGAAAAAGTTCCAACATAAAGTAAACCAATTCTAAGATGGGATATAAATCATATAGACCCATTGTGTGTATGTGATGCCAAGGGTTGTAACAAGTCTTTATACTCATGGAGGACATCTTTGAGAGCTTTACACACACTTGGTGAAGGAGATGTTGTACAATCTACTAGCGAGGGGTATAACTGTATCACCTGATGCCATACATTCTTCTCAACTGAAATAACAAAATGACAATCACAATCAATATTCGTTAACATAAAGAAAAGGGAATGTTGTTAAGTATAAGTAAAGATAAGGCTGCCAGTAATAATTGGAAAACCACAAAGCTATTATTTCTTAAACTGTTGTGAATATTTTTTTGAAGAATATTATAAAATAATTTGAGGAAAGATTGCAAATTTAAAACTGCACAAAAGTAGATTGGTCACAGAAACTGCAAAAAAAAAAAGATGGCACAAACAATTCCAGGTTTACAGTATACAAATGTAAAAAAAAACAAAATAAAGAAATTATAAAAGAACTATCTAAACCTTACCTTATTACATCACCGAGAGCAATTATGTATTATTTGCAGTTATCTAAGTAAAGATACATAAAAGTTTTGCACCAAAAGTTAAAAAAAAAAATTAAATACTAAAGAGGTAAAATGTGTATAAAAAAAACACAGAGATTTTATTGCATTATCCAAGTATTAATACATCATAACCTCCAGAAATAATCATAAAAGTGTTAGTAAAGTTTACCTTTTTTAAGATATTGACAAGTCATATTTAGTTGAAATGCACTTTTGAAAAATTTTTCCTGCAGTTCCTTACATAAGCAGTCAAAAATATTCATGTCAAAGATCAGGATAAATTTAAATAGCTTTGCAGTTGTTTCCTAGATGTACTGAATATACTTGAGGGAAAAAAGGACCAAACTGAGAATTATGGTGTGCCAACCACTGCCTGATTCTCATATAGAATGGTACTTACTGGTAATCTTTGGCAATGGGGGTATCTGAATTCTTAAATATATGCTGTATTATATGTATGTGAAGTCTTTGTAAGGACAATTCAGAAAAATGCTTTATACTATAACTTCAGAAATCTCCTTTACTTACTATTGCCAGGAGGAGCCTTTTTCAGAGATGAAATCAATGTGGTGATTGCTTTTAAGACAGAAGCCATCTCTGCCAATCTGGGTCTGAAAAATAAGATGTAGTCTTGTATTGTAACTAGAAATCAATTTAGTTCTTTCCATAGAGAAGAAGTCTATCACTGATAAAACTAGACAACAGTTCCTGTAGAAGTTTTTTTTCTTCAAAACATTGGATCGTATCATAACAAAATAAATACCAGAACAGGATTTAAAATAAGTTATCTTACTGTGCAAAAATTTCAAGGCATAAAAATGGGACAATATCTCTAAAACATTGTAAAGAATTTATATCATATGACCCTTTTCAGTTAATACACTACAGTTGTATGAAGTTCTAGTACAATTCAAGTGGTTTAACACTTGAAAAAAATATAACAGAGACTGTACACAAATCAGAAAACACATAAATGAACATAGTGATTTGGTCAAGGATATGTACTTAAATTCAGGCTTTCCCCACACAAAATGATTTACCCAGTATTCAGCAAAGATTTATTCACTTTTTGAAAGCTTCAACACCTCTGCAACTTCAAATACTAAATCCTGTGAAAGAACTGTGCAAAGTGTACTGTAAAGTTTAAATGTTTGTATTATTGTAATTGAATGGGCACTCTTTTATAAACTGTGGATTAAGATGCTTATGAAGAACTTAGTTGGTAAGATTTATTTTTTGTGCATTAAGTACCATTCTGTGTATGGATCAGGCAACGGGTGGCAAATCATATTTCTCAATTTTGTCTTTTTTCCCCTCAGATATATGTAATACATCTAGAAAACAACTGAAAAGTTATTAAAATTTATCCTAAGCATCTGTGACGTAGATATTTTTGACAGCTTATATAAGGAAAAAGTGCAGGAAAATTTTACCGCCATTTTTCCATAGAGCATTTCAACTAAATTTGACCTTTCAATTTCTTTAAAAGGCAAATTTTACAAACACTTTGATGGTTATTTCTGGAGGTTATTGGGTATAAATACTTGGTTAATGCAATAAAATCTCTGCATTTTTTTCCTTCATGTGCCACACTTTATATACATTTTGCCTAATTCTTAGATGGAGAAGCACTTAATTGTTTAAAAATGTTCTTTAACTTGTTTAACAATCATCATTGTATATTCTTTTAATTAGATAATTTATTGTAGTTTGTCAGGGACTTGAAAATGAAGAAAATTTATTTATATATGAATAATTAAGACTTATTTATTTCAGAGAATCATAAATAATAATCTAATTGAAAATAAAAGATAAAACATTGTAATCATACTCAATCTGTCTAAAGACTAAATACCTCGTGCAGGTCCGGGTGTTAAAAGAATAGGCTTGCAGTAGCGCTAAGCTTGTCATAAAAGGCGACTAAATAGTGCTCAGAAACCTAGCCGGGGGCTAGGCGCTCTGCCCACAGAGCAACTGGGATGTGTGCCCCAGGTGGTGGAATGGGGTACCCCTGGCGTGTTACATGCTGGGGTTGTCAGGCTATAATACGGAAAACCTGACCGCAAACCATAGTGGTGCACCGTGTTGGGAAAGATGCCACGTTCCTCGCACGTTAAAGAACCCTGCTGTGGTATTCGATAGGAGTAGGAACCTTTGCGCTTCGCCACAGGAGGCTGAATTGCCCGACCATACCCATCCCCCTTTTTCCAGTGGCAATCAAAATTTGTCGACCCTATTATCCTTGTGACCCATCTTTTTTTTTCATTTCATGTTCATTTTATCATCCATTTCATGTTCATTGTCTGAATATAGCTGAAATATTGCTGCTCAGACGTTAAACCCCAACAAACATAAAGACTAAATACCTTTTTTAGTGGAGTGGTAAAACAGGGAAGTGGTTATTAGGTGGGGGAGGAAAGTGGTTATTAGGTCTGGGGAGAGACGTGGTTATTAGGTAAGGGGAGGAAAGTGGTTATTAGGTCTGGGAAGGGAAGTGGTTTTTAGGCCTGGAGAGGGAAGTGGTTATTAGGTAAGGGGAGGAAAGTGATTATTACGTTGGTGGAGGAAAGTGGTTATTAGGTCTGGGGAGGGAAATGGTTATTAGGTAAGGGGAGGAAAGTAGTTATTAGGTCTGGGGAGGAAAGTAGTTTTTAGGTAGGGGAGGGAAGTGGTTTTTAGGTAGGGGAGTGGTTTTTAGGTAGGGGAAGAACATGGTTATTAGGTCTGGGGAGGAAAGTGGTTATTAGGTCTGGGGAGGGACGTGGTTTTCAGGTCTGGGGAGGGAAGTGGTTATTAGGTCTGGAGAGGGAAGTGGTTATTAGGTCTTGGGAGGGAAGTGGTTATTAGGTCTGGGGAGGGAAGTTGTTTTTAGGTCTGGAGACGGATGTGGTTATTAGGTCTGGGGAGGTAAGTGGTTATTAGGTCTGGAGAGGGAAATGGTCTGGGGAGGGAAGCAGTTATTGTCTTGGAAGGGAAGTAGTTATTAGGTCTGGAAAGGAAGTGGTTATTAGGTCTGGGGAGGGAAGCAGTTATTGTCTTGGAAGGGAAGTAGTTATTAGGTCTGGAGAGGGAAGTGGTTATTAGGTCTGGGGAGGGAAGTGGTTATTAGGTCGGGGAGGGAAGTGGTTATTAGGTCTGGAGAGGGAAGTGGTCTGGGGATGGAAGCGGTCATTGTCTTGGAAGGGAAGTAGTTATTAGGTCTGGAGAAGGAAGTGGTTATTAGGTCTGGAGAGAGAAGTGGTTATTCTGTCTGGGGAGGGAAGTGGTTATTAGGTCTGGAGAGGGAAGTGGTTATAAGGTCTGGAGAGGGAAGTGGTTATTAGGTCGGGGGAGGGAAGTGGTTATTCTGTCTGGGGAGGAAAGTGGTTATTAGGTCTGGAGAAGGATGCGGTTTTTAGGTCTGGGGAGGGAAGCAGTTATTGTCTTGGAAGGGAAGTAGTTATTAGGTCTGGAGAGGGAAGTGGTTATAAGATCTGGGGATGGAAGTGGTTGTTAGGTCGGGGGAGGGAAGTGGTTATTCCGTCTGGGGAGGAAAGTGGTTATTAAGTCAGGGGAGGGAAGTGTTTATTAGGTCTGGGGAGGGAAGTGATTATTAAGTCCGGGGAGGGAAGTGGTTATTAGGTCTGGAGAGGGAAGTGGTTATTAGGTATAGGAAGGAGATTACGTTACATACCAACATTTCATCATACCTTGGTAATGGACATTTTCCACTGAGTCTTTCATCTTCAACATATTTCTTGACAACTTCTTGACACCTTTGTAACAAAGACAAAACAGCTACTTTTGTGATGGAACCTTCTTCTGAATGACTTTTAGATATAAAAGAAAACTGCAATAACGTTTCAAAGCAGGTTTTGGCAAACTCTTCTCTGAGCTTTCGACTAGATTCTGTATCTGGAATAGATAAGAATAAAAAAAACTATTATCCTCTGAATGCTTTTTAAGAGTTTTCAATAAACAAACTGTTCCTGAAAAAGAAATCTAAAGATAAATTAGGATTTTAATTTAAAATAGAAAAAAATTTCAGTGTACTAATTTTCATTTTTCGGTTTACAGTATAGTCTCATCTTGATTAATCAAGATTAAAAGTACAGATTGACTGAAATAGTGAAGTATTAATCAGTTACTGGATTGAAAAACCTTCCAAAACTGAACCCTTTTTGAATTTCAGATTTTATACATTCAGGCAAGTGTACATTTCACACTGGTAAAGTAAGGAATGCATAAAGACCAATAATAGTAGACTTCATTTATTATCATGATTCGTTACAACACATTTATATTCATTATCATGTTTTGTTGGGACACATTTTTTTTCTTCATCCTATTATCATTTTTTAATGGCCATCCTATTTTGACAAGTATTTTGTTCTAGGTACTATTTAGTTAGGTACTTTTTTGTTCTATTGAGACAGAGTTTGTTCTGTAAAGACAGGTTTTTTATCCTATGTTTTATTTAAACTGGTACTTTTTTAATCTATTGAGACAGAGTTTATGTTCTGTAAAGACAGGTTTTTTTTATCCTGTGTTTTATTTAGACAGGTATTTTATTCTAGGCTTTGTTTAGACTGGTATCATTTTCAGGGTTAAGACAGTTTTGTTGTAACAGTGATCCTAAAGAGTGTAAATATACTGAATTGAGACTACGGTTGGTAAGAAAGGGAAAATCCGTTAGCTTACAAAGTGAATGTAAAGTGTGCTACAGATTCTCATTATACAACGTAAAAGTGAAATATATACACCTACAAATGAGTTTAAAATATGACTTCACTAACTCTAGCTTTCAAGGAATTGCTGCAGCATTGTGTATACTGTAAAGTAATATTTTTTGCTATTTTGTATACAGTTTAATACCCAGTCCCAGTATCCAGTACATTTTGTTGCACTTCAATGTATATCCATTTAAAAGAGATGATTGCAAAAATAAAATATAAAAGTGTTAATGTAAATTGCCAGCAATAAGAATATAAGACACCACAAAAAGTAATACTCATACAGTATATTAAAGCACAAAAAATAGGAAACAAAATCCCTTACTTCACATATAGGTATATGTTGTGTATGTAAATGGCAAGGGCACATCAAGGAGAGCTTTTATTAATTTGTATCAATAAACTGGTTAACTAGGACGATACGCTTCCAGATCTAATTCTTAAAATTAAACAAAATCAACTCTGAACTCAACCATTCATTAGATATCAAATACAAACTCTGAAACTTGCAACACAATAAAATGTAAATAACACAAAATAATTCAGCTCCATACTCCCCCAGCAACCTCTTAGACTAACTAAATTAATTGTCCTGGTTTCCAGAGAAACACAACCCATCTTCCTAGCAGCATTTAATCTAAGAAATTGTAGAATTTTTAACTTACTTTTTTCCAAAACAGAATGATTGGCAAATGAAAATTTTTTGATATACTTTATATAGAGTAGAAAATATCTTCATGCAAAAAGATTTGTATCCAACAAAATGGACCAGACCTAAAAATAGCATCCCTTGATCCTAGGTTGAAAGTCAAGGTTGTCAAAAAGCTTGAACATGCAGAGAAATCCTGCACCACTTACCTCCAACTCCCTTTAGAAATATCTTCCCTAAAATAACCACTTATTCTTGTCATTCTAATTTCAATACAGAAACATTGACAGAGATATTCAACAGTGCCAATGGTTCTGATCATTCTATGCACAAATACATGCGTAACAAACTGTATCTTCTATCTATGACTTAAGATCTTTCAAATTCATGGCTCTAAGGCAATTTTTCATGAAAACTAATGAAGGAGGAAGGGAAGCACTCCCTTTTACCTTTGTATTGTCCTAAAAAAAGAAATGAATGTGTTTTTTTCATTGTTTATGAAGGAGGTCTTATTTCCTTTTTATTTTGTTAATTGATAAGGCAATTAAAATGAATAATTAGGAACCCTTGAAATAGACAAGGAAAGGCCAAAGAATCAAGTCAAAAACACATATCATCTAATAATTATTCTCAAAGTTAAATTTATACATGTATCCCATAACCAAAATGACAGAATCTTCTAAACTAAAAGTAAACAATCCTAAACATATAAAAATATACCAGTACATATAGATAATTAAAGTCCCACCTAATCATAGTCATAAAAAGTCTATTTAAAATTTTCATGATGCACCCTTGCCATGCAGAAGCAAGAAAACAACTGTTTCAAATTGACCCAAAACATAAATTGTCCCACTGGTTGTTGTAACATTGAGGAAATCTTACCAATAAACTGATCTGATGGAGTGGCATGTATACTTCCTTTGTTTAATATCTGCATAATCTTCTTGACAAATTCAGGTGGCATTGAACCAGCATGAGATAAAATATCATCTCGGATCAACTGAACAACCTGAAAACAGAAATGCAACCAGTTTCTATAAATATCATGGAATCTGTCCATACAGATATACATAACACTATACTGCATGAAAAAATTGCTTTTGGTTTTATAAAATAAGTGTATAAGCTGACTGTCTAAGGTTTATTCAGAACAAATTATGTATGCAGTTTTATTATAGTAGTTCCTTTGTCAGACTGGAATGTTTTTCCCTCAATTTAGTAAATAAGAAGATAATCCTATTCTTAGGTGGTATAATATTTACATGTCACAAGCAAATTTAAAGAAAATTGTCAAAGGGAGATAATGCAAATGAATTATCTCCCTTACACCTTGCAAGAATTATGTCAAAAAATTTTGCCATACTTTTTATAATAGATCACTGTTTTAAAAGTTTTTTTTTTAATTCCCAACCATAATTACTTTTATAACGAACAAAAAGCAAATGATTACACTACTGAGGAATATGAAAACAAACTTTTGACTAATAACCATCTGCATAAATCTTAAATGAATGTATATTATATGTAAACTTGACCTACCTTACAATCAATGGCTTCATCTCTCTGGAAGTCTTCTACAGATAATGTTGGTAATGATGGACTGAAATAATTAGATAGATGAGCTGTTGATTCTTAAAATTTTTTATCAGTTCTCACTAAAGTACCAATCCATATAAACTTTAGAAACTGAGGATGGTAGAGGTGATACAACATATTGAATACGAAGCTCTATACTTACACCATATTCTAACATAAATTAATAGTCATATCTGTATACAGATCTGTATTCTGAAGAAAACCACATCATTCATCTCCCTCTTAAATCAACCAAATCAAAAATGATCTCTCTTTCATATACAATCCATAGAACCAAATGACAACTTTATCATTAGGACATCACAAAACATTTCTTTTTTTTTTATTATAAAACTTCTTACCTGTAAATGTTTTGAGTTCATTATGAATAGTTTACCTTTTAGAAAATAGGAAATCTTCAAGGGTCTGGGCCAACTCTAACCACATTCCTTTAAATGCAGATTCTAACAAAAAAAGGTAAACCAAAAGTGATAAGTATGAGATTACAATATAACAAAGACATTTGGTAACTCTTAACAGGTGACACTTACTCCTAATTTTTCCCTTTCCTTTTTTGTCTACCCCGGACTTGACTTTTTATGAGCAACTCGGCAGGTGTTTCTAGAAAAGCAGATGACGCTTAACCTACTGGTACACCTGGTCCATGCTCCCAGTTTTTAGTGGAGTCTGAGTTGCTCATTTGCTTTTGTTACTTTGTATGTATGATTTTAGTTACTTTATGTTCTTAGTTGTTTATGTCTGTTTTCCATGTCTGGTCTTTGTCCCAGGATTACATTCTTTTGATTATCGCTATAACCTTAGTTCCCTTGATGACTCTTTTCTCAATGTTTAAATAAAATTGATTTTTAGCAATATGTTGCTCTCACATTTTCGCTCCAGTGCCACAAAACTTTAAAATTAATGTGTGAAAACTTTTTTTAACAGTTTTTAATGTCATTAATTTCAAATACTTTTATTAGAGTTACCATGAAATTAAAGAATATTATCTGACATAATTTATTTTATAACTTTTATGTTGGCCGGGGCCTGGTTTAACTCAAGTCTTTCTGTATTGTGTCCCACATTTACAATGCCAAGAGTATTTTCCGTGTAATTATTTGTTCAACGTGATCTTGAATTTTTTCATTCTTAAAAAACACACCTCATTGACCCAATGCATTTAGAATGAAATTTAGTTGTGAGTTGATAGGTGTAAAGGCAGATCATTAGTTATCTGTCACTTGCAGAGCTTTTCTCAGAATTATTGAAAGTGCACTCTGAGTTTAGAGTACTACTATTTACAGATTAAGTTTGGTTCCAATTGGTCAAGTAGTTTCAGGGGAGAAGAGTTTTGAAAAATTGTTAACGACTAAAATTTGATTTATCTGTATTTTATACAAGCATTTTATCGTAGGAAAAGAGACAGAATAATCTGCAATACTAGAACTAAAAAAAAGAATAAAAGAAAAGTGAGAAAAAGCAAACTTCAAAATTTGAATTGGTAGAAAAATGGTCTAGAAAATGTAAATTTTGTCATCAACAAAACTTGATACAAATTGTAAAGGTGAATGGGCCTTTCATTCTTACAGGAACTTTTATGTTTCATTTTATTGAAGTCCATACCATGTCTCCTGGCAACAGGAAGTCCTAAAGTCAGTATGTTTAGTAGTGAGTTAATGACTAACATCCATGTTGAAGGTGAAGGACAACTGTACTTGTAGCTCAAGGGAAGTCTAAAA
Organism: Perna viridis; assembly: GCA_037379345.1. NCBI lineage: Eukaryota > Metazoa > Mollusca > Bivalvia > Mytilida > Mytilidae > Perna > Perna viridis. Next base: position 12,414,757 of record CM074511.1, read on the forward strand.
GTCTGAAAATAGAAAAGTATGTTGGTTATTTCTAGGTGTTACATTTGTACGTTTCATCTTACAACAACCATGGTATGGTCTTGAAGCATTTCTATCCAACAAATGGCCTTGAGAACATATAAGGATCACAGCATATAATGTCAAAGCAATTAAATCAATGAGTACGGTGATAGTTTTTTTTTACTTTCTTGAGCTTTATCCTCGAAAATATGGTTTCAACCTGACCATCCCACTCATTGAATTCTTTCTTTCCTAATTTTAACATATGAGTAAAAAAAAAATAAATTCACTTCACATGAATATGTGGGAGTTGTGTATATATTTAGAATTTATTCAAGACAATAAGTATAAAAACCAAATCATCTAACAAGCCCCAGTTAATATAGACATTTATCTATCACGTAGTGCAACTATGATTCAAATCAAATATTTTTTTCAATAATAATCAATTCAAACTCCACAACTATTCTGGTTATCTGATCACTATTCACTACATTCAAATAAAACTGACCACATAATGTACTGAAGGAGTATTATCAAGCATTAAATTATAGATAAGTTGGTCGTGCATATAGTAAGATACACACGACAGAGCGACCTTGACTGGTCAGGATAGGTTACTTTATACAGTTACTTGACCATCATTACACCACGAAGTGTCAACGTTAAATCACTTGGTATAAGATAGTACATGTACTACTTGTAGATAAAATATCACCTCAATTGAGTGTGTATTGCTCAGATCAAAGGGGGGTTTGTGTATTGGCTAGATCAAGATGATTTCACTGTTTATTGTAGACACTCTTTGAGATGAAGTCTCATAAAATATTTTTCCCATGGATTTGTATGATGTCAAATAGTCATCATATGAAAGATGAGCATTTTAATATAAGCTATTTCAAACAAGAAATTCCAGTTGGAAAAAGTTAAATTACCAAATAAAACCCATACATCCAGTACTCATGTAACTATGATTTTTTTTTTAATTGGAAATAACTTTCTATCACCATTTAAATATAGAAATATTGATTTGAACTTAAAGGAAGAACTCATATTTTTCTTAAAATTCATGAATAGTTAATTTCTAGCAACAATATAATACATAGTATCCAATAAGTTATAGCTATGATTAACCTTTTTATTTGTAATAATAGTAAAAAAATTCATCAGGAATGATGAGATTGGTGGAACAAAGTTAGAAAAGCCAAAACATCCATCATCTACAATCAACTAATGATTTACTTCATGTAAAAGAACAATGTAGCAATATTGCTGTATACAATATAAAAAAATATGATTTTCTAAGAAAGGCTCTTGAAGGAGGTGTTTGAATTTCTCAAAATTACTGGAAAATATAGAATGGAGTGTAGTAAGAAATTATTTTTTTAAAAAAAGAGAGAAAATTAAAGATTCTTTTTTTTTCAGCACCATATGCAGTACATGTGTATTAAATCAATAGATAACTGTAGGAAAATGTTAGTGGCTATCATGATGACCAGTACTGTCAATCAATGGTTCCCTGCAGGGCATTGTAATACATCTACCAGTCTACAGGCAGTACAAAACTTCCTATATCCATAGATAGTACAATGTTTTCATTGTAGCTCCACTAATCGTTGTATGTTTGTATATGAGTCAACTGCTTTGAGTTTGAGCTTCAAACAGATTTTAATGTATGTTTACACTTTATGAGTCAATATTTCCACAAATTCACAATCATGGCTAGAAAAGCATGAATTAGTTACTGAAAATTATTTTACTTTTTCAATCATATTCCACATTCAATTTAATTCATAGAATAAAGAAAATTTCTCGATGTTAGAATGGATTTAAAATATCAATAATTAAAAATTTTTTTTTAATTCTTAGATTTAAAGAATCTCTAAGACTCCAATGAAATGATTGGATAATGTAAATACATTTTTAATCAAGAGATCTCCCAAAACGCAAAAAAAAAAAAAAAGATGTCAGATTTCCAAAATATATGTCCAAAAACTGTACAAAGTATATTAAAAGCTTTGGATAGTTCCGGTTGTTTAAATGCCAAGGTAACTGTGAATTATCTGGATATGAATAAATACAATTTTCAATGTTTTAACAAAAGATAAAATTTAGGTGAAAATCCAGGTAATTCCTTTTTCTCAACTGACCACAATGAAATTTGGTAGGTCAGTGAGACCACTAATTTGACATTCAATTCTTATTACATTAAAGGACACTAGCTATTGAAATTGGAAGATTTATTGCCAATTACCTTTTCTGAAATAGACTCTTTCTAATTTTATCTGTTATTGTCAAACCTGACTTTGATGTTGGAGTTTTTCTCATTATAAACATATTTACACAGTACAGATTTAATTCTGTTTTTCCACATTCCAATGGGCAGTTAGGTTAGTATGTCTTAACATCTAGTCCAGTTATTGACCAGTGGCCCACACAAGTCAACCACAACAATTTTAATGCAAAAAAGGGTGCAATTTTAAAGTCAAAATGGTGAAGTTATAGAACTATAATGACCCTTTCTTTTTCAGAACTCTAGCATTTATTCCTCCCTATCAATTCTTTTTCCAACATAAATTAAATAACCCACACCAGAAAAGACAGTAGAAAGTTGACCACAAAAAATGGAAAAGAACAATAGATAAATGATCCATTCTGAGACTAACTGTTATCTATCTAACTGTTTTCCTTGTTTGCCCATGTATTAAACAGTGTGGCAGCTAGTCAGACTACATGCACCTACACAAACCACAAACATCACATGCACAGTTTGAGATCTTTTTATTGGATTTTATTTTATCCGGACAAATGTTTTAATGCAGTTACATGTATCAACATTGTCCAGTTGCCCACACACCAACTGGTATCAAACCTCAAATATGCTCTGTACAATGTTAATGAATCTGCTGTACATGGGATTGTCTTTGATGTTACCAGAAATAAATAATTGTAAAGTTGATTAAAGATTCTTCCTATGTAATTTTTGGCTTTTTACAACCTTGAAATAGTCCAGATGATGAAAGTACATGTATAATAAGAAGATATTATACCTCAATGTTCATACACCTCAATTACAGTATCCATGCAGTGATCAAAATTTAAAATGCAAATTTTGCTGGACTGAACCAAAACTATAAGACATCACCCAAATATTGGCAAAATATATTGCAGCATAAAAATATAAGGACTATGAATTTATACAGATTAAAACCCAAACACATGACCAAAATGTAAAAACAGGAAAGAGAGAAAATCATTATATGTAGACAACAAAATAAAATATAATTACTTTATAAAAACAGAGAAAAGGAATACAGGACTCACAAAAAAAAATAAAGCACCTGCAATTTGAAGTTCCTTTTCAGAACAAGCAAGTTCACTGTAATATTCATCATGTCATTACAAACAAAATACCAGGATTGTTAGAGCAGTGGTTGCCATGCTGTCCATCTTATTTCTATCCTCTCATTACAGAGGTGTTAACAAGATGACAAATTTAATACCCCTTCCTCAAATAAAATCACTGTATTAATTTAACACCTCAACTGGAAACTAATAAACTCTATTAGAAGACACGCTTCAGTATTTTTATTAACTACCAGAAGTTCATAATTGGGATATGAGATAGATGCTTATCAATTAATATCAAGACATGGGTGCATCTGATTACTTAGCTAGGCCAAACAAAACAGATTTTAGATGATTAGGTAATGTGTAAAAATATTCTAATATAACAGTAAATTAAAGCAATGTGGTAGTTTGTTTTTGTCAATAAATACCAAGTTTCATCTGAGAATACTATGAAGTTTCTAACAGACACAAACTTCAAGGGTCCTCTATCAGTCCCATTTTTTTTCTTTCTGTACACAGAATCAAATAATGTAGAGTTTCATAACATGTTTTTAAAGAAAATTTAAGAGATACAAATATTTTTAAAATTAAATTTTAATGGTTTCTCAAATAGCACATAGTTTTAGACAATTCTAGAGAATTACATACTTAAATCAGCAGATTCCACAACTAGATTCCTGTGGCCTATTCTAATGATCACCCATGGCAGATGACCTCAGCAGTGGTCTCCCCTTGGTGGGTCATTAAATTGATATCAGTAGATATCAGTCAAACATCCTCACTGTCCAGTAGGTCCAGGGTTTAATTATCATCCCAGATGGTGGCAAGTCTGGTCATCTTGGTTTTTTTTAACCCCTCCCACATTTTTCTGGGATTGGAGAGGCAGAGGTCATGACTTCAAGTTGTCATATCATTCTCTGATTGATTGTGATTTAAGAAGGAAATAAAGCCATGAGGTCTGAGGTAAGAAGTTTATGACTGTGCCACCTAAATATTGAGGTTATGTTAGGATATTCAAAATGAGGTAAGATAATGTAATCTTTAAAGAAATTAAGTAGGCTGAAGTTTGAATGTACACAATCTGAGATAGAGAAACCAATTAACTGTTCTGGTCATTACACATGAATTTGGTTGGTTGATCTGAAGAATTCCTATATCCTAGGAAACATTCAGAAATAGAAAATCAAAGACTGAAGTCTTCAAAGTTGCTAATCGTCAAATATTCTATGCAACTAATTTTGGCTTGCTTTCAACATCTGAAATGGCACGAATGCCATTTGCTGTAAAATGTGGTGACTTCCGCTACTCTTTCATAACTGTGATGACCCGAATGTTTTTCAATCAAAACAACCTGGAAGGGCGGGTAATGTTTTTGTTGCACACACACATATATATATATTCCCAACGATGTTAGAACTGTTAAATTTCCGATGCAAATTTTTGGTCGTTCCCTCCACCAGACTCAAACTTGTACCGCTGTGACATCTATGGCAACACAGCCTGCACAAAGTCCAGCTAGGCTATATAAAAATATAGCTTTCGCTGGCTGGGTCATTCCTCCTCATAGGATTAATCTAGGGTTTTAACTAAGTGCATGATGTATGGTAGTATGGGACAGCTCATTTAGATGTTATTATATAGGATAGAGGATCAAATTAATGATACATTTCACAACAAATCAATATTATACAAACATCAGTCGTCACATTCTGAGACGTTTGTATATATATAGCCTAGATGGTCTAAGGCGCTGGACTTAGTACAGGCGATGTTGCCATAGATGTTACAGCGGTACGAGTTCTAGTCCCGCAGAGGGAACGAACAAAAATTTGCTTCGCAAATTTGACAGTTCTAACATTGTTGGGAATTTTTCATAACCTTTTATATATACATATGTAATATTACATTAAGTTCAATGCTAACCGATCATTTCATCTTTTAATAAAAACTTCCCATTCTCATGGACATACTAGCAAAAAACCCATGTAGAACACATATGTATGATCTTTAAGAGGTACATTTTGATCTCGTATAAACTAGACTTGATGGTAAACACGACATCGATCAGCAGCATGTGGTGTAGTAAAATATAATTATGCAAATCATATGCAAATGTAAAGTACTGGAATTACGAGTGTGATTTAAAAATCTTTAGGACAATATGGATAAAACCTTCACTCCCTACACCTCCAAATCATATTCTGGTAAAGTACTGTGTACTATTACTAGTGGAGAAGTCCTTATTTGTTGTAAAAATTTTGTGTTGATTATGTCATTTTTTTCATAGCTTTTTGTTTCCCCATCAAAAAACTTGGAATCTGAGATTTAGTCTTCACTCATTGACTTGTTTTCATTAATGTACTTTATCCATTTGGATTCATAGTTCCTTCACAGAATGAATGTGTAAATTAATCATTATTTATCAAAGGTGGGGTTGTGACAAACCAAGAAAATTGAATTTGACTAACTGATTTCATATAGCTGTGTTGAAATGTGGAAACTGCTTTGATGAAAGAATAACTGATAATCAAGGATTCCTGATAATCAAGGATTCCTGATAATCAAGGATTCCTGATAATCAAGGATTCCTGATAATCAAGGATTCCTGACAATCAAGGATTCCTGATAATCAAGGATTCCTGATAATCAAGGATTCCTGAAAGTTGTCAAGTAAAGGGTTGTCTTAAAAAATCAGTCAGAAAAAAAAACAAAAAAACATTTGAATATAACCAAAAGCAAACATAAAGATTGCATTGACAGCATTAGATACATGTACATGTACGTTTATCAGTCCGCTTTCATTTATTCAATTACATTAATCTAATTTTGTAACAAGAAAATCAAAGACTAAGGATTAATATATTAATTATTGCTAATGAAATCAGCATCAGACATGGATGTATGTTTTATTGATCACCAAATATTACATGGACAGACCAGATGGTTAGTCTGATGATTGTCTCTAGGGAATACAGGCCTACAACCTGACAATGCTACATGTCCAGAAAATGCTGCAGTATTTCTTTTATTGCAACTTATTTATAATTACAAACTATCCATTCTTTCTAAATGTAGTTTACAGGGATGAGATAGGAGGAACAATATGGAAGTGAAAATAACCCAAAACTGAAGGAAATATACAGTAGAATGAATTGAAATTGTAAAGAGTTAAAATCTGTGAAGCTGCAGAAAAAAATCACATTTCTGACTTGACCAAAAAAAAACAGAAACTTACAACAGAATCAAAAAGAATGGCCACTATAATACTTAATTTCTTTTATCTTTTCTGATGCATACCTGAATAGACTAAAGCATTAATGTGCTTCTTATGAAAAAATATTGTAATGTTGCTTAAATTCTGACCTGGAAATGTAATTTTTTTCTCTCTTCTTACTGAAAGTTACATGTCTAAAATGAATGAACTTTGACTATGACAGACCTATATAACCTGAATATTCCGGCATGAAAATGAGAACTTTGACTATGACAGACCTATATAACCTGAACATTCCGGCATGAAAATAAAAACTTTGACTATGACAGACCTATATAACCTGAACATTCTGGCATGAAAATAAAAACTTTGACTATGACAGACCTACATAACCTGAATATTCCGGCATGAAAATAAGAAACAAAACATTAAATTACTAGGTTTAGGAACATAATACTTTAAAAAAAAAAAGAGAGAAATTCATTTAATTTTTTTTTTTAAGACAAGATATAACTTGCAAAAAAAAATAAATTATTTAAGCTGTGTGCTAATTATAGGTTTACAGATCCCTTATATAGATACTTTCCAAGGCCATTCACCCTTAATTACATATTTCCTACAAGTAAGGGACCCCCATAGGGCAATTTATGGAACAATGAACTATAAATTTATAAAATATAAGCTTTTAAAGTTCAAGAACCGTTTGGTCCCTTTAAAAGATTATCCGCATTGAAGAGAAATTGTACCTTCTTCTATAACAGTTATATAAGAAGAGATAATCTGGTACATGTGAAAAACTTGATAACAACCATGGCCTGTTAACGTTATTGTACAATTGTTTAAATCCACACGTCACCGATTTTTCAGTAAAAATACAGGATTTAAAGATTAACTGTACTATGAGTAGATTTGTAAATAGAAATCCTGGCCAATATGACATTCATTCATGTTTTCTGATTAATAAATGAAAACCTGTTGGGATTTAAGCTATACTTTCAATACACTCCTGGTGTTATGTAAGGTTACATAAGTTATATAAAGAATTAAGAATAGTTTATAACATGGTCTGGACAAACAAGAATAATTACAGCAAATTCCTAGTTATACTCATGACGGCAAAAGTCTGTATTTAAGTATCAGATTTGAAAAGCTTGTTTTGAAATCGTCAGGTGTTTTAGTAATATTTTTTCCACATGAGTAAGTCTATAATTATGAAAGCAAATTAAGTGATAAGAGGTATGCCTTTTGAATACAAATTTAAAAAAAGGGGGTTATACAGTATCTAAGTTTTCTACTGAAACAATTTCCCAATCAATCCAGATTGTCATTATACCCTCTTTTGATAACCTATTAAAAACTGACTTATTTATTTTATTTGTCCTAAAAATTGTTTCTACAAAACCAAATAGTCCAAAAAATAGCACTTTAAAGGAGATTTTTTTTAAAGAAAAAGAAAACAGTACCAACTAAAGTCTTTTATTCTGTAAAGGATAAAAGTCAGGATCAGTTTGTTAACTAGTACCTTCTAATTATAAAGAGTTCACCAGAAAACAGATTTTTAAAAAAATCAAATGTTTATTCTGATAAACTACTAAATAAATGCTGAAACTTCAAGATTTCTTTCAAAATCGTTTGAATAGATCACTGATTAATTCATACTTCCACCAATAAGCTCTCACTGTTGATTTAACCTCATTCTGATAAAGTTCTTAATTATTAAATAAAAATGTAAAAAAAAAAAATAGTCTGAATAACATTAATTTTGTAATGGATAAAAATTAAGCATGTGGCAAAAGCAAACACTGCACACAAGATCATACATACAAAAAATAATTCATACACACAAAACATAAATACTTTTTTGCATACCTATTTCAAAGTAGCCAACCTTATTCCAATAAGCAAATTTAGAATGAAATAATTGTTACATTGTTATAGTCGAAAACAAAAAGTTTTGAAAATACAACTCTTGACACTTAAATAGAACAATTATTTCTGAATGATAGTTCCTGCCAACAAATACACAAAATTTAAAATTGGGTCTCTGTAATGGTATCAAAATCATAGCAATGAAATTTTCATAAACCCCACTACACAAAATTTAAATACATCTCTGTAACATCATCAAATTCATGATAACACACCTAACCCTAAATACTGAGAATTTAAATAGAACCAACATGTAACATCCAGAAACACATGGTAACATTAAATTTCTGATCAAACATTATCTTTGTAAGATTATTTCATCGTGACCTTAAACCCAAGGTCAGTGGCTGAACAACAATGATCAGGTGACATAACTCTGTACAATACTCTGGTTGCATCATGTGTTGTCATTTTAATTCACAGAACAAGTTGTTTCCTTGTAATATATTGTAATGGATTCCAATACACAATTTTTTGAGGACAAACAAAAGAGGCAAATCAATGGGAAATGGTAATTTGATAAATTTGTATGAATTTGAAAAAGTTGAAATACAAATTTTGAAGAATTTTAAATATGTGAGAAACAACTAAATAAAAAAAACTTAAAATTTATCTAACCAGCATACATTTTACACAATAAAATAAATCAATGAAAATAATGACAACTAATTTTCATTTGAAATGAAATATGTTATAATAGTAAACTTGGATATTTTAATGTACTCCTGATCATATGAAACATATAACATATATCAGAATTCAAATTTCTTATCAACAAAAGAAAAACAAAATTTCTTTCATTTGAAATCACTTTAATTTAAAACATTAAGATTACCAAAGTATAAAATAAAATATAAAAAACATAATAAATATTATATGTCTACCCCCAAAACTGAAGGTATTACTGTATAAAGTTTGAAATAAATGAAATCAATGGAGAAGAAAAATATAAAAGAACTAAAAAAAACCTATATAGTACACCCCTAATAAAAACAAGCATTAAAAATACATATTCTAATACATATATTAGTATTTATCCCCAAAATCAGTTTTGAATGTCCCCGAGGGAAGGAAGTAGAATAGCTGTCAAATGTTCATGTCAACTGGACCTTGGTCATCAGTCACAGTCACAAAGGTACTTCCCAGTCTATACTTATTTTTAAGTAAGAGAACTTAAAACCTCTCTGTAGACAACTCAGGTGACCAGTAGATAGATGTAATACTTGACAATTTGGATCTAATGTCTTATCATACAGAATAATTGTTGGTGTCTTATTGCAAAACTTTGTGCAAGGTAAAGTTACAATGGTTTACTTACTGGAATTATATCTGTTTGTTTACATTTTTTACTAATATATCTTTTTTTTTAAATTTGAATGTATGATAATTTTTCATTATGAGTTATAGACAAAAACAAAGTTTTGAAATAAAACTTTACACAATTTAAAGCAATACTATTTTTACAGGTGTTAAATCGACATTTTTTTCCCAGAAAAATATAATAATCACTTTTAGAATTTGTATTATTTGAAAAAGAACATGTTTTTTTTGGCTTTCATGCTTAAGTTGTCTCATTATACAATACTGAGATTGAACAACATTGTATGTCTTTAATTCAGATTTTAGATAGATCTAAATTTAAGCAAAATTTTCAAGTTCATACGATTTTTTTTAAGGAACAAAAAGTGACAAATTTCTATTACTTATTTTAATTATATGAACATAAAACATGACACTTATAGGGACTCATACAAATTGTTTATATAGAGCAATTAACTTAATTATCACTCAGATTAATTAACATTCATGTCAAGAAAATAAAAATTCCAAGTGACATTTTTACACAACTGACAAATTCATAAAATTTCAAAGATGGTGTCAAATTTCTTGTTTATAGCTGCAGGTTATTTATTTTAAAAGTTGTGGGCTATTTTGGATAAATGAAATTTGAGAAAACAATGTTGACACAACCAGTTTCCTTGTTCTGGGTTTTAAAGCTACTGGAAAAATTCTTAAGAAATATAATCTATAAAGAATATTAAAAAATAAAGCTTGCAGAAAAGACAAACATATAAATAAAAACTTTTCAGTATAAATATTCTGTTCGTCTTTTAATAAGATATTTCTACTTTGAAAGACAACACAAAAAATGTTTGTTAATTTTTTCATAATTACTTAATTGAAAGATTTCCAAAAAAATCTATTAAAATTTAATTATTTTTTATCAGATAATACACAATGAATTAATCCCTTAAAAATGACCTTCTCTCAGTGATTTTCATTTTCATAAAAAATATTTACAAATCCCAAAAATTACCACAGGTAAAAACACTCAAGCCCTAACAGGTATAAGATCAAATGAGTTTTCCTTTAATGGTATTATTGTTGTTGGTTAATTAACAAAGTTTTGCTGCTATGGTTAAATAGTCACATGGTTCAATAAATTATAAATAATCAACTAAGTTGAAAGGTCAAATAGGGAAATACTCAAATTTGATTGGTTGATTCATGGACTTGTAAAGTTTGTGTAATATTGACTGGTCAGGGAGAAATAGGTGGACATCTAAATGGACAAGCTAGTGAGATAAGTGTAGGTCACTGACATTTTGAACATTTTAAAAAGATGCTTTAGAAAATTATGTAATAGAGGAGGAATTGCTGCATTCTAGATAAATAAAGGTAAATATGAACAATACACTAGCCATGTGGTTCTGTTTATGTTTTTGTTGATGGGCCAGTTTTGTCCAGAATGAAGTTGTTTACATTTGGCAAGGAACTATAGGTGTGTGACTCAATATTGAATAATGGTGGACATAACCTAAGTACACTGTAAACACCTTGAATATTATAAAGGCATTTGGAAATAAATAATTATAAAAACTTCAGGTAAACAAATATGGTCAGTTTCAAGAATTGGTACAAATTGTTGTGATGATGTAAACATTTTGGGTTAAATATATAGGTTAATTATTAAAATGGACAGAGTTGTTTTGATTATTCATTTTGATACAGGAGATTGTACCTGTTAATATTAACAGCAGTAAGAAAGTAAATAGTTATAGGGAAAAAATGAAATACAAACACTTTCTAATAATGGAAATAACTTATGCTTATATATTGCCTTGTATGCTACCTACATGTACATTGTAAACATGTATGTGTTTGATATTAATTATCTTTTTTTAAATACATGTGCATGTATCTATATTATTATCTTTTTTTACTCTACATGTACATGTATCTAAAACAGACCTGCATTACAAAAGGGGGAACAGGGGAGGGTGTAATAAAAAGTTTAAAAACAAGTATTTTAACAGTTACTTTATTCAGCATAATATTGAATAAATTAAATTATTTATTTTGAGTTAAATCATAATAATTTAAGAAATCATAACTTTGGGTTGTACATAATTTTGCATGGTTTTTAAACTTACATGTATAACATACCACACGAACCAACACAAAAACATCAATTTCAATAATCTTTTAAATATGACTCCAAAACAATCCATTCCAAAAGGAAAATAAAACTTAATTACTAATCCTGTATGAAAGAAAATAGTCAATATTTTTTAGTAAGCTTTAATCCTGGCTCTTTGTACATATTGGTCAAAATTTTCTGGTGATTATTTTAACATTAAAACTACAAGTACATTTGCACTGTAAACTGATAGTCAACATAACAAATATGAAATATGTAACATTTACTAAAAGTACATGTACATGAACTACATGTATCTATTTTCTTCTTTATGTTTACACCTTCTCATTAGTAAGGATGTGCTGATGAAAAAACTGACCTCATAATTTTCATGACAATAGAATGAACAATTTTTTTGGAATTCTCATTTATTGTTTTTGTTTTTATGATGCTTCTCTTTCATGTTTTATCACACCATATAATTCAGATTCTACCACTCCTTTTTTTTATCTTGACTTTTCTTGTAGATCTTGCACAACTGCCCAATATGGGAATTACATGTATACAATTAAATATCAAATGAATCTTCAACAAAAAGGGACATTGCTTATTTTAATAAATGAGAGCTTTAGGTTTCTTAACACATCTGTCATACACACATTATGTGACATACAGTTATTTATTGTCACTCTCTCCAGACTTTAAATGAATAGGGTTGTTGTGAATATGAAAAATGTACAGAGGAAGGTAAAACTATACAATGTACCTACAATGTACAATATACAAAATAAATATGGAGTCATTCTTCCATACTGCTATTAAAAAAAAGTTTCCTGTACAAAATATATACCCAACAGACTACTTAAATATCTTGAAAAGAAATCATTCATCCAACTTTCTGGTTCCATCATTTATGATATGAACAAATCCTGACTAATTCCAAATATACAGGTGTATTGAGTCAGACTTAAAACAGCAGATAAGCAAGTTGTGACCTCCACTGCCCTTGCAACTTCAAAATAGACGAAAAAGACAAATATATCACAAAGCCTCTTCATATTCATTTATATGCTGGATGAATTGCATGTATCCTCCAAATGGAAAATTGAGTGCAAAGAAACAATAATACCAACACCCCCTCCCTTTGAATGGAAGGATTTTGACTGGAAAATATTGGAACAAATGCTTTATTGGTCTATTGGACAAATTGGTGAAAAGTAACTTTTACAATAAGATGACTTGACAACTTTTCAATCTTGAATGATTTGACCCATTATTTTGAAGAAAGGTTTGACCATATTTTATTGATACTATGCACAGTAACTTGTATAAAACTAGGATAATAATAGGGGAAACCAAATAGGGGAGAAGCAGTAAAGAATTGAATTATAGCTTTCTGTATTGTAAAACTTTGCCATTCTGACAACAACAGGTTTAACAAGTATCAAAGGATAGCTTGATAGATAAATCTGGTGGTGTTTTAATGACATCTACCTTCATTTACCTTTGGCTGAATGGCCCTCAATCAAGGGGATTAACTCACAAAGGTGGTCCAGTTAACTCCCTTTTCAAGAGAACAATAAGAAATTGACACCTACCCTGGAAACAGCCCTGGGGTTATTGTTAAATGTCAAATATTTTGTGGGATAATTACTAGGATTAATAAAAGAGATTTTTACTTTTTTGTGTAGAATGACATGAATTGTTAACAATACATTCTATATCAAATAGTAAAACATGTTCTAACGATAGAGGGCAAGAAGAAAGAAAAACATGACAAATATGTGTTAAAAGTCTGTCATGTGAAAATGCAATTTACATTAGTAAGACTTAAAGATTTTATATGTACATGTATTTTCAATCAAATCCTTATATGTAAAAGAAAATATATTGACATATATTTCAAAGCAAATGTATATGGAAAGAACTGTCCTTCCATCTAATTCTTCAAAGGAAGTTTATGTTCTTTGACATTAAAAAATCATGATCTAGTATTCATACAGATACATTTGTATATTAAACATTCAGAACATCCTCATGGACATGTGACATGGCTAGCCAAAGCTGAAATAACAAGTCTTCATTCCTCAGGCCATAATCCATGGAAGACAAACAGTTAATAGGATTATTCTTCATCAACAGTAAACCCATGATCCACCCTCAATTTATTTCATGATTGATTGCAATTAAAGTAAATGATTGCCTTATTCAAGGTATCATCTAGGCGTATGCCATATTTTTCCATAAGCTGCTTTTGAAATACGTATGTAGTCATACCAATTTGATCTAAAGAAATCAAAATCACAATTAAGAACCAATTAATGTTGCTATAAACAGTTTACAAACTTATTTTCAACCACAATTAACCATCAGCAATCATATTTTATTTGTGTAATAAGAACTTTGACTGAAACAAAAATCTAATTACAGATAATAAGGATTAAAAAAATTGTCAATGTGATTAATAGTGATACAGGATTAGGACGTTTCACATATAAAATCAGGATGCACATCAAACTTCTGATCTTTTTCCATAAATGAACAAGCCTGTGATATAATCCTAAAGGACATAGTTACAATACACTTTGCTAATGCTTTAACTGGTAAGTTGGGATGTTGTAAAAATTTTTGTTGTTACTTTCTATAAATTTTACCAAAACAGTAGGTATACAAAATTAAGCTTATTGCAACATTTAGTATTGTTTTTATTATTGTGAAATTAAAAAAAAAACAATTTATACATCCTCTTCCTTAACAAGCTTAGCTAAAACAAATATAACAATAAAGTTTCAGATAGGAAATTTGGAAGTACATTGTATTACTATCTGCAATGAATTACCAATACAAATTAACCATACTAATATCTTCTATTCATGACATAGTACTTCCTGCCATAACTAGTTTGAATGATAAGTTCAGGTATAAACAACTTCCATTTGTTGTTTTTAAGACAATTTTTTTTAAAGTAAATTCTATATTGACACTACACTTTGGAAAGTCAGTAACATAAAAAAGCATCTTATTTGAACTACAGACAATTGCTTCCCCATCATTATGGAAATACACAAAAATGTCTGTTGCTGACACGTATCCATATACAGCAGCTGTTGGCTGCTTTATAAAAAAATAAAGATGGCCATGTACCGTTTTACTACCAGCATTACCATAGTCTCTTTCCTTGTACAAATGTAAATTTATCAAAAAATGAACAATTGAGTTAGTGTATGCTGAAAAACATGCTAATTTAATAATAGGCATTTCATAAATTCAATTTTTTTTCACTATGGTATATTTCTGTTTCAGGGATTTTAATCTTTCACCTGGAATCCATCACAGATCGTAAGGAGAATAAATAAATCATACACTGATATTACACATACTAAGTAAGGTCAATAATTACTGTGTGTGTTCATTAAATATCAAACTGGAGTCCACATTTGCAATGCAGGATCCCTACTCTATGATGCATCGAGACGATAGATTTTTCAAGCCTTATAACCAACCATCTTCAAGTTCTTCAAGATTTTCCAACATGTCAGCATCTTCCTCATCATACTATGGAATGCATTATCCATCTCACACCATTACACAGAGTGACTTGAGTGGATCATTAGACTTCTCACAATTTCCAGCCGGTGTGGAGGGTTTAATGACATCGTCACCAACCACACACACAATGCCGAACCCTATACCGGCACATTCTTCCAACAACATGTCAACCTTACCAACAGATAGTTTGTCGCCAGACTCATCAAATAATCCTCCAACAACCTTATCTCTATCACATAATCACCATTCCTCCAGTGGTTCTCCAACAATGGATGTTTTAGATGTTTTAAATTCTCATAGTTCTAGTCCCATTGATGATAAGACAAGTATTAAAAAGAAGGAGACTGATTTTAATACAAATACAGAACTTTCATCACCATCATCAACAACAAGCAATCACTCATCACAACATGATTCAAACAATGCTGAATGTGATGGTGAAGGTGACAATAACATGCCTCCAAAGAAAAGGCAAAACTCAAGTCAGGATTCCCAAAGAGACAGTGCTTATTGGGAAAAACGAAAGAAAAATAACGAATCTGCAAAGAGGTCAAGAGAAGCTAGAAGGATGAAGGAGGAACAAATAGCATTAAGGGTAGTATACCTTGAGCAGGAAAATTTGCAACTTCGTACTGAAGTGTCTCTATTGAAAGGGGAGATTGAAAAACTGAGATGCATGTTGTACAATCCATGAGAATGGACTTCATCAAGAACTTGAGATAAATTCTGTGTTCAGATATCAGTGTTCAAAAGGCAACTGTGTATTTTATTCTGTCTCAATGGCAACAATGGAAAAACAACTCAGGGTCATAAATCAGGGTTTACTGAACTGTGATATGAAATTTCTCAGGGATGTCAGTCACAATGAACTTTCATTCTAAATCATAGAATGAAAAAAAAAACATGAAATGTTTGTTACAAATTATACATTATTGTACAGAAAATATATTTATTGATTGTGTATTAGTGCTGTACGAGAAGTTTCCACGACCATCTGATATTAAACAGGGTTATATCCTTTTTATAGCAGTATTCACTACATTTGACCAGGCAGTTTTACTACATCAAAAAAAATAATTCTTGAAATTTATTAAGACTACAGAAGAATTTTTGATAAGAAACCTATCCAAATTGGGAAATTTACTCCTTAAAAAATGAGAATAGAATATTTTTTCCCTGTAGTTTCAAAACAAAAGAAAAAAACCCAAACTAGTAACATCTACATGTGGACTGGCTCAAAGTAAAGATTGATACATTTTGTTCACCAATATATAAAGTACCAAATCTGCAATACAATATATCTCAGCCTGGTCAAATGAAAACAACTGTCATATGGACATTTATACATGCTGAAAGGCAAAAAGGGTAACCATTTTGTTGTGATTTTTAATAGAGGATTTTTTTAATTGTTAAAAACCAGTTTTTTTCTATTGAATTGGAACCCGGTAACTTGTTTGAATGTGACATTTTAGCAATTGTTTGCAACTTGTTGTGTACCATTTTATTTTGTACAGATTCAATTTTTTATTTACAAATACTCCAATAACTTTCAAGTTTACTCATATGCATGTTTCTGCAATAGTCAAATATTTCGGATGGTCTTATTCTACAGAAGTCACTGAAACAGGTAATCAGCTGTAAAGTCTTTGTACAATGTATCTTTGTAAAAAGGACTATTTTACAGTCTTAAAAATTATTTGAAATCTTTAGAATGTTAAAATTAATGCTAATTCATGCCATCCTGGTTTTTTTATTGAATATGAATCATACAGTTACATCCATTATAAACATGGATGATACTTACAATTATTTTATTCAAATATAATTGTGAATCGTTATCTTAAAAACTTTATATCAGTTGATATTTTATACAATACTCAAATTCAAAAAACTAGAATATGACTTATAACAAGTATAGATGTATAATCATTTTGCCATTACCATGCCAACCATTTGTTTATACTAAGTACCCCGGTGTAAAATAGTATTATGTAAATGCTATGTAAAGGTGTGTATTCACACCAATTTGTTCAGCAATGTTTGTGATTACACATTTTTAAAAAAAAACAATAATAAATATGCAATAAATCAAATGAAAATCAGAGGGTGTCATTTTCCTGCATCTTAAGAAATAAAATAGTGTACTCCAATTCATATTCCCTGACCTTTGACCGTAATTAACTATCATACAACTACAAAAAAACATTGTCTTTTAACTCTAAGGTACACAAAATCACAGCATATAGTCCCTCAAATTTCATGGAAGAAACCTTTCTGATTGTACACAATACCCTTGAATGGGACTTTATGAAGGGGTCTGAATAGCAGAACATGACCATTACAGACAGAATATGAAGTACTACAGGCAAAAAAATGCTATGCAACTCTAAAACTTCAGATTAATGACTTGATGGAACAACAGTGGGACCATCATATTTCAGAAAACTACAACATAATAAATATCAGGTATTTTTAGTAAAATCTGACTTGTTCCATTAACAATTAAAATATACCTTCAGGTTATAAATGTATATGTTTGTACATGTACATGCAAAGTCATAGCAAAACTGATCCCTCATGACAACAGTAGTCATTCATAACTGATAAAGAACTTTTTTTTTTACAATGAACCTGGTAACTGGCCTCTATAACAAGGTCGGTTATAAACGGATTGCCAGATATGTTATTATTGAGACATTTACACAAATCGTTATAACTTAATCATAAAAACACACAAGTTGAATATACATGTATATTTATGGATAAAACTGCACCTAATGATCCATAATGATATAATACAGGAAGGGTCATATAGTGTATGGGTCGTTATACAATGGACATTAACTAGATGCACTGTCCAAGAAACAAATAGTCATGTTTCAAGTATAAACCCAATCAAAAGTCAGGCAATGGCTGACTTGATCTGAAAATTATTCTATGAGTCTTTAGGCACTATAAATACAGTGCATATTAATTTTTTTTTAAAATAGTTATGGAGACAAAATCTTTCATGGTACATGGTATTAGTCTGAATTTCAAGCTACTGGTACTTGTATTTAAGGCATCTAGAGTTACTTATCTTACAATTAACCAATTAACATTTACAATGTTTTTTTTTTCAACAGAAAAGTCCATTATATAGCAATATCATTTACATGTAACATGAGCATTTATGGAAGTTTAAAGAACTCAAAAAACGTTCAGATATAAAAATGAAGTTATACCACTGTGATATTACACAATATGTGCCAGTTTACTAGATGTACATGTATTACTTTCTCAGTCCACATTCTTTATGGCTATGTGAAAATATTTCATATGCAAAACAGAAGATCTCCTGAGACTGGCATAATTTCATCTTCACAGCTTATAATCAATGGTCAGTAGCAACAGTTAACCCAATACTGTTGAGTACATTTGTACTGCAGCATATATTTCACAGATACAAAGAGAGATAACTCAGTTTCAAATATTGAATCATGAAAAGAAATTCTGATCCATTAGGGTTATCTCTCTTGTCATATAATAAGGTGGCCAGATTAAAAATGAGAGGTTATGTAAAGTGACAAAGACAGTTTAATAAATATATCTTATGATTCACAGAAGTCATGCCAATATATTTGAAAACCCAATAATATTCTCACCAATAACTTGCATCTGTAGAACTGCATACAGAAAGACATGACTCTTATCAATTCGATTAAACATTATAGTGGCACTAGGATACCAAAATTGAACACCATGGTGGCATGGGAACATCCAGGTTAAACACTACGGCAGCATGAAAACACCCATATAATTCACTCCAGTAGCATGAGAATGTCCAGACTAAATATTGTAGCATGAGAACACCCAGATTAGAAAGTACCAGTAGTTGTTTTCCCCTGCTAATATTGCCTAAATTTCTATGCTTAACATATGAAGAACACCTTTTTATTCTCCAAAAAGAATGGTTTAAGTCATTTGGCTATAATGTGTCCATAGCAAGAGACCCAATTTATGAAGATTTCCAATATTCTTTTAAAGAAACACCATAACCCCCATCCCCCCAAAAAAAAATAACAAAAAAAAAAACCCCAAAAAAACAAAGCACCTTTTATTAGTTAAGTTTGTTCTAGATGTGTTAGGGATGCTGTTTGAAATATAAATAGATTGGAAGTGTTAGGAACTGACATGATTCACTGTAATACGGTTGTTTCTTTTTGTAATCTTTTTATACATAAAATATACGACTTGAAAACAGGAACTTTATGGTACCTGAAATTAATACTTTTTTCCATTATAGGAGAGCCAGTGATGAGTTGGCTGTAAGAAAAGGGGGATGCAGTACAGTCAATCCTGACTAAAGTGATCTTCCAGGGGAGATTACATTCATTTTCATATACATAAGACACACGGTCTTAGTATACAGGTTTCTTTTACATGGGATTCACTAAATAGGGATATATATCCTTTTGACAGCTATTTAACCGTCCGTGCGAGACCCGACAAAGTGGTAAAGGACGTTAAAGAGTAATCAAGGTTATAGCGGTAATCAAAAGAATGTAATCCAGGGACAAAGACCAGACATGGAAAACAGACATACACAACAAAGAACATAAAGTAACTAAAATCATACATACAAAGTGACAAAAGTAAATGAGCAACTCGGACTCCACTAAAAACTGGGAGCATGGACCAGGTGCACCGGTAGGGTAAGCGTGCTCTTAGTAGTAGCAGTTATTGAACTTGAATATTACAAGAGTGACAAACGTTGATCCCTGGTGAATAATTACCTTTAAAATATGCTCCAGTATATGACCATTGATGACAGCCTGTTGTTTGGCAGTCACCCTGTATAGATCTACCACCATCTCGACACATTTCTCAGAAAATGGCACAAAATTCATGGTTACCCAATCAACCTGTTGATATAGTGTATAATAGTAATAGACAAGTTCAGATGGTCAAGTAGTTTTTGGCTTAAAATATTAGGAAGTCAAAAAGATTTTAGTGTAAGTTGTTTTTTTTTCCAGAGAAACTCTTGATAAGTAATGATTTTAACATTTTTTCAACCACAAAAGAAGTAATTAAATTATTTCACCGTAATATGAAATTATTTCAATGTATGCATTTTGGTATTGAAATTTTACTTTAAAACAGCCAAAATTGTGCAATAATTTTCTAAAAGAAGAGTTTAACATTCTTACATAATTGTGGTAACTTTTGGAGCAATGTTTTTGGTTTTTTGAGTTGCTTTTTTGTTTTTGTTTCTTTGTACAAGTTATTTTGTTTTTTTCATATTCCTGACTGTGTGTCTGTTTTCCTTGTCTGGTCTTTATTCTTTATTATTTTGTTTTCTGCTTTTATCTTGGTTCCCTTGATTACTCTTTCAAATCTATTCTTGTTTTATTGATTCCTTTTAAGTATGGCAAGTTCAGCCTCCTCTTTGTTCAGCTAACTGAATACATAATGTTTAGTCATCCAATAAGCTCACACATTATGAAAGGCCAAATTGTCTAAGTTTTGTCATCAAACTTAATCTATTTTGAACATTTGGTTATATATCACTATATCTACCTACCGATGGTCCTTTGACAGTACCAAATGCCTTAGCTTCTATCTGTCCAAACTTTGGTACCCTGACACCATACTCTACATATGTTAACAACTGATGGTATATATCTGGGTACATAGACTGCATTTGTTCTGGACCAGCATTTACTGCCTGTAAAATAATCAACATTGTAATGATGAAACCTATCTTTAACAAAAAAAAGCATATCATTCAGTGAATTGTAAATTGATATATTCTAACTACTCAGCTCAGCATATGAATCATCATTAATCAATGGCTTTTAATTAAAAAAAAAAAACAACATTGCCTTACACTGAACTAAAGTGAAAACACTAATAGGACAAATTTTCACTACCATTTAAAACAGAGTTAGTAGTATAAACTAATGGTAAAAAAATACTGGCAACCCCTTGCCATTAAAGAGACGTTCTAAGACCTTATGCTTTGACCTTGAAAATCAATAGAATATCCTCAGTACTACATATTTTCTAAGTCTGGGATGCAATCTACTGGAGGATTTTGATTCTTGGAGGGATAAAGGAATGAGAGATGGAATGACTCATACTATCCTTACTTTACCTTCAGCAGCAAGGAGATAGCAAGCTTGGAACAAGTATATTTAGACTATGTTATGTCTTTCTAGAGTCTAGTTTACTTTTGTATAAATTTTAATATTTTTTGCTTCATACTTCCTATTTTCCCTGCTGGTAATACAAATGTATTTTGTAGTTGCTATGTACATGTTATTCCACAGAAAACATTTCTGATTCAGTCTTCAGATAAATTATTAGGTAACTGCTGGACATTTGGTTCAGCTGATCAGCAAATTTACAGAACAGGACCTAAACCTTCCAAGGGACCTTGATAAAATGACTATAGTTCATGTATTTTTCAAATTATAATTTGTAGAGCTGTTGTGGACTGCATAAAAATATCTTTATGCCAATCTGCAACATTGTTTTAATCTACATACAATATATAATCTATATAGTAGAGTGTTAGTAAAATTCACCCGTGAACACATTGAAAGGAAGTTAGAACATACAGTTAGACCCTTCATACAGTCTAACAATTCTACTATACTAACACTGTATAGCTAAATATGTACAAATATTGGAACATGATACAAGTAAAGCCAGTGTTCAACAACATATCATTTTATTTTTTATTCTTCATGCAAAAGATCTCAAAGAATATATAGTTCTCTTGTAACTGTCAATATGGAGTTACATACAAAAAGGTAAAGAGAGTAATTCAAGCAGTCAACATTTAATCCATACCAATTATCATTGCAAACCCCAAAAAATTGGTATATAAGAGTATATTAAACTTCATAGTAGTAGAACAGAGAACCTGGCAAGTTGTTTTAGGAATGCATAATTTATCCATCTGGTAGAAGTTATAAAAATTACGTTGGGATGTAAAGAAAAAATATCTACCAGTTTAAATATACAAGGTTAAAAAATACTAACTAAAGTTTTATGTAATATCTTGATGACTTTTATCAAACCAATGGAATCAGCTAGAAAGAGTTGAAACAGGCAGACATGTTGATTACTAATACATGTATTATATACCCTGTCTCCACCGAAAAAAATAAAACCAAAAAAACTTGACCAGAGAGAATTAAGAATCAGTTAATAGATTAGGACAAGTAACTGTTACTGACAATGAGGTAAATTATTTTCAAATGTGCACAAGAATCTAGTCCAACTAGACCATACACACTTCAACTGACAGAAGCAATTCACTATTGGCATCAAAACAATACACTAATTACCTTGTAAGCTGCAAACTAAATACATCGTAAAGTCATAAAATCATAGTGAAAAAGTAGGAAAATAAAAGTAATATAAATATTATATCATGCTGATATATTTTAATGAATTCAATCAAAGATTTTGATAAATGAACTATCATTTTAAAATAAAGATGATGAATTGAGACTAGATTAAACTATAAAAAAAATACCACAAAAAAACCACAAAAATGACTTGGAAAAAATATTGATGAGAAGATCTGCACCTTTTAATACGAATTATAAAATGGCTCATATTATGATCTTGCGCATGCACAAAGCTAGTTAAAGTGCACTGACTAGACGAAGTACTGATATATGGTTGAGGCTAAGAACCACAGGAAAATGATGGACTTCGATATTTCCACTAGTTTTTTTGTCCAATTAGTGTTCTGATTTTGTCCTTATATTGCTAACATTCTAAACAACTAAACAACTAAACAAGAAATAAAAAAATTTGATCTGAAGCTGGCAACTGCAAATTAATGTACTGTACTGTACATCACAATAACAAGTTGTTGAATATCACATATAATTATACTAATTATAATTTTGACTGCTCATATATAATGGTTGCTATAGAAACAAAACCAGGTTTCATGACATTGTGGCTGTATCTT
Source organism: Perna viridis (assembly GCA_037379345.1). Classification (NCBI taxonomy): domain Eukaryota; kingdom Metazoa; phylum Mollusca; class Bivalvia; order Mytilida; family Mytilidae; genus Perna; species Perna viridis. The sequence continues at coordinate 12,438,196 of CM074511.1, forward strand.
TATAGCAAACATATTAATACAAATTTATGCTGTGAGTATTGATACACGGAAAAAACATCTCTCAGCCCAAACTCAATTGACAGTATGTAAGGCAAAAAAAAAAAAAAATGTAAAATATGAAATGTAAAAAGGTGAGCATGCAAATAAACATATTGCTGTGTAGTACATGCACTATGTTCATAAATGAAGAAACAAGGGTGCAACTATTTGCCTTACCCACTTTGTGGTAGAGGCATTGATCTTTTACATTTGAGTAACTATAGTGGATCCTGTGAAGTAAAACAAGGGGATGCTGTGGAGTGAAGGTAGAGGATCCTGTGGAGTGAGGGTAGGGGATTCTGTTAAGTACGTCTTAAGTGATTCTGTAGAGTAATACTAGGGGATCCTGGGAGTGAGTCTAGGGGACCCTGTGGAGTGAGACATGAGGATCCTGTGGAGTGAGTTTAGGGGATCCTGTGGAGTGAGGCTACAGGATTCTTTGGAACGAGTCTAGGGGATCCTGTGGAGTGAGACTAGGGGATCCTGTGGAGTGAGGCTAAGGGATTCTTTGGAATGAGTCTAGGGGATTCTGTGGAGTGAGACTAAGGGATCCTGTGGAGTGAGGCTAGGGGATTCTTTGGAATGAGTCTAGGGGATCCTGTGGAGTGAAACTAGGGAATCCTGTGGAGTGAGTTTAGGGGATCATGTGGAGTGAGTCTAAGTGATCCTGTAGAGCAAGACTGGAGGATCCTGTGGATTGAGTCTAAGGGATCCAGTTGCATGAGTGTAAGTGATCCTGTAGAGTAAGACTTGGGGACCCTGGGGAGTGAGACTAGGGGACCATGTGGAAAAAGACTACGGGATCCCGTGGAGTGTGGCCAAGGGAATCTGCGAACCTTTAATTCGTTCGTCACTCCATAAATGCAGAGGAAGAGATTTGTTACACATGTATCTTACTGAGAACATGTTGTTTATTGTCCAATAAACTTTTTTTTCAGTTGAACATTGTTGCTGGTGTTTCTGTTTTATGAGAATTTTCCCACCTCTGTTTTTTTTTACATTACCTTAGAACCCATACACCAACCAGTAATAAAAATTGACATCTAGCAGGAGATTGTACAAATTTCAGATAAATCATGAAAAGTTGACATAGTTGTTATGGTAGTAATAAATGTATATGATTTTAACATGAACTCCAAACAACCTTTTAGATAGTGGCAGTCATGTTTACTTACTTTAATAAGGACATCCATGGCTTGCAGTACAGCTTCTTGTAAAGGTGTAACAGTGATTTCTGGGTAGGAAGGAATAATAAATGGTGATGCATCACCATGGACAGGAACTGACAATGCTGTTTGTAATACAGACGATAATTTCTGCAGATCAGCAGTCACAAACCGAGTTTTGATATGTTCAAATAAATATGGAAAGGTTTGTATCAAGGCAGTTAAAAAAGCTTGTGAGGGAACATACACTTTTTCTGATTTTTTTGCAACTTTGGGTGGTTTTGTGGAGTTAGTTCCTATATTTAGCCACACTTTCCAAGCAGCTGTCCATAAAGTCAGATCATAATCACTTTCAGCATCAGCTGAAGGTTTATTTGATTGCACTTGTTCATGTGACTTTTTGACCTCCGACCTTTGCATGACCTCTTCAGGAGGGGGAGACATTTGAGGTAATCCTTCTATTTTGGGTTCATCAGTTTTATCCTTGCTGATCTGAAGTATCTCCTGAAAGCTTTTCAATGCCGCTAGAGACACCTCAGCACTTTGACACAGTGATGCTGTTTCTAAATATTCCAGTAACAGTGACCAAGCACGAGGAAAATCACCTGTAACACATGAAAAAAGGTGTATACCACACTCATATCATAGTCAATTCCTGTAGAAATGTCTAATGCAAATGTCTTTATTGAATTTTTTGTGATTATTTTAAGGCAATGTTTAATAGTCTGGAGTAAGAATCTATCACATAAATTTTGGGTGTATTTATCTTGTGCATGCCTAAATCCAAATATTTAAATGCTAATACATTTAAAAGACTTGGTAATTTAATTTTTAAATGATTTTTGCAACAAGAAACTTCATTTGTACATTCACACTACACATTCTGTTGGTACTGAACACAATGAATAATAACATTCCTTGATTATTCCCCTATCTAAGCTTACAACATGCCCACAATACAGTTCTGTATAATTTTCTATTTGTAATATTGTTAACATAATACTGGTTTAAAAGCAGACCTATAGGTTGGAGAAATTTGCGTTTTGAGTTGAATGTTCTAGCCACACCAGCTAGAGTAAGTACTCTGGTCTCCGCCCATTGTTTCTCTGCAGTATCGCGGGAATGATGAATCAGTATGTTGCCAGTAGCAGCTTCATCCTTCACATTAGAAGCCTGTCCTGACAGCTTCTGTACATTTGCCAGCAATGGAAACAAAACCTGTAAAATATGAAGCATTACAGAAATTCACATCATCACCTTGATATTGAATGGTATACTTTACCAAAAAAGCATTTTGCATTAAGATTTACAATATCCTATTGGTATGGCTGGAGGATAACAAGTGAAAAACAACTGATTAAAAAAAATATGAATAAGTACATCTGAACTCAATCTCTATAAAACATTTTATAGAGTCATTGGTGGCAATCCATTACCTCCTCTCCTTATTATAGATTGAACACCTTTAGTACAGGGAATTTTATTCTCTGTTGACTTGTATTAGGATTACACAAGTTGTTAACATTATTGTTTTAACAGGTTTTTGTTGATTTAAGGTTTTGTATGTGGACATGATTAAATATTCAGCTTTGTATTCTAATGTCAGGTCCTTATATGATCCACCCTAACACAATCCTTACCTGCCATAGGACTTTCTGCCATGTATCTTTATGTAAAAGACTACCATGAGCTGATATCATAGAGAACAGTGTCTGCCCAGCGCTTTTCCTGATGGCGGGTCTCTGGTCCACACAGAGCTCACCAAGCTTGGTGTATAGACACATCCAGAGAGAATCAAATGCAGGCATACCAAGTTTTTTACGATCTGCCTCAGAAATATCTGATTCCAGTTCCTTAGATATTCGTTCTCTATTTTGGTAAAAAAAGTCAGAAATGTTCCACTGAAATGAGAAGAGAAAAATATTAATTCAAATTTCATTGATTGTACCATACAATGTTATAGGGAGGAGAACAGATAAATGTTTGTTTACTAGTCCTATAAACATAAACAAAGTAAGTTGTCTGACATCACTATATATGAAGTATATACATTTCTTATAAGTGTCTATTTTTGTTGTTTGGGTAATGTTAATTCTTAATAGGTTTTGTGATTTGTTAGTATATTTTGACAAATTTATTGACCAATAGAAAAAAAAACCAATCTTTATGGGGAACAGAAACCAATCACGATAATCCTCCACACAAATGAGCTTATACTTATTCACTATATTTTACCAATAGTCCAATAGAAGTCAGACTTATATTCAATTCTTGATGCTGGAGACCAAATCTTGCTGCAACATCAACACAAACTTCCAGGTAAACACAAGGAATTATGGGTAAGTAGTCTGTCACCACTAACTGTAAACTCTGGAAAGCTGTTTGTATCAACTTCTCCCTGCAATATATATTTATGGTATTTATTGGTGTTATAAATTACATGTACAGTGCTTGGTGGGGTGTCCCTCCCGTTCAGACTTTAAATGCTAAATATAAAAGTTTTACATTTGAACGATAATATATCTAAAAAAATATCAAAATTTAAGTTGAGATAAAATGCTTTCATGTAGTTCCAAAAATCTATGAAACAGCAATGCTAGTTATTGTCAATTTGTATACTATGTTATGTGCTATAGCACTTATATTGCTTTTGCAAATATAGATATTTTATGTTTACCTAATCATGACATTGTTTTGTCAACTTGAGAAATATGAATTCGCACATGCTCAAATAAATTGTATGTGGGTGGGAATAAAGGAATTATTTCAATTGTTATTTTTTTTTAAATTCAAGCACTATGTATTTTGAGTATTTTTTATAATAACTTTTTATCAACAAATTATTATCAATTAAGTTATAGGAAAAAATCTGCACTATATTGTTATTTTTTTCCTTAGCACTTTTCTTTGAATTGAGCCTTGTTCTACTTTCATTTTACGGTGGATGTGATGTTGCACAAAAACATAGGCCACATGGACATTGGTTCCATGAGAATGAGCTAATATCATTATAATCATGTTTCATAGGTTTCTTCTGTGGCGCTTTGTTTTAAGCCATGTAATGATTTAATTAAAGTGATATCAGTGTAGGTTGCTTGGTTACAAAGTTTTAATTTTGTTAAAAAATAATGGATTTTTTTCTAGCATTATTACTTTATTTATAAAATCTATTATCTTTTAATATATACAATTGTAACACTATATTTTTTGTAACTATTCTCCAGGTTATAGCTTACCCAAATACAACTGGTCACTAATGTATATCATGTTCAAATTTATCTTTAATATGCACCATTAAACCCATATCATTCAAAATAACTTTACAACCAAGGACATTCCCTGGATGGTATGGCACCACAAAAATGGAGTCTTCTGCCACAATAACCATGACTGACTACCACATCGTGAAAAAGCATGTATCATGCATAGTACCAAAGGTTACCAATGGACTGTCCCCTATGGAAGAGTACTTCTAACCCTGAGCCATCAATGACTTATCCCTGATCATTTGTAATAGCACCAATCACACTCAACAGTGAGGGCCATCCCTCAAACAAACTGGATAAACTGGAGTTTCCATGATTATTTTTTATTCTATTAGGACAATTACGGTACATTTTTTACATTTTCATTACCTATTACGGTAACCTTAGACCCACCATATTTGTTCATATTTGGCTGTACTCTTTACACTATATCAGTTGAAATGGTCGTTAGTGAAACTTGGTGCTTTGTATTATTTATAATGAAGGAAAGAGCGGATCAAGTAGAACAATGTTAGATATGTCAATAGTTGTTTACATTATAAGGTCACAGTGTTCACACATGGGCAGGTACAACGATTCATTCATTGACGATTGTTATTTTTGTTTTCATACACGATGGTGCACATGGTGAGTGCTACTGTGTACGTGTATATATATTTTTTACATAATACAATATAACTTTTCTAAAACTTAATGTTTGATATTTTATCAAATAAGAATTTGATGTTCATTCACACTACTGAAATGAATGAAAACAGATGATACACATCAGGTTGTTAAGTGTGTTTTTTCACATGATTTAAGGTGGGCAGTAATTTACTCACACACAAGCAATGCCCAATAAGTCGCATGCTGCTCATATAGCAATCGAAAATCAACCACAGTTGTGGTCTCAAAGCCTTTTAAGGACATCATATTAGAGTTAGCTGTGAGACATCAGTGACTTACCCCTGATCATTTGTAACAGCACCAATCACACCCAGTACCAAGGGCCATCCATGGACTAGTTTGTCACCATTACTATGCAGTATCTGTAGTACACATTCTAGCTGTCTCTGTCTTATATCTGGTTGATGTATGTTGGACAGTTCTTGTAATGGACCAAGGATACAGGTCTGTAGTTTCTAGAAAATAAAATAAATAACATACATGAATTCTGGACAAGTCAGTTGTAAACAGGGATTAAGCCATGTACATCTCACTACATAAAGTGAGCAGAGTTTAAAACAGGGTCATAGATGAACTGTAAATTTACCTTAATTTGGGCATGTCATTTTCTATTGTTAGGTGAAATTGTGTTAGTCAGAGGCTTTTTTTTTCATCAGGAACTACAATTTGTGCAGCTTTGAAAGATCTGATGAAGAGATTAACAAAAGTTAAGATATATTAAATACATGGATTGCATTTTCAGAGCATCTATGAAAAGAAAAATGACTACCATAACTAAGATGTATTGACACCATTGTAATACCAAGATCCAGTGTCAAGTCTTATTAAACTTCAATGTACAGGTTATTTGTATCATTGTTTAATGACTAACTAGACACCTCTTTTCCATGACTATTGATACCACTATTAAAATGATAGTGATGTGTTGAGAAAACGGTTATAGACTCACCAGATTTTGATGTAATGGTGGGTTGTATGAATAATTTAAAGCAGCTTTGACAAGGGAGGTAACTGCCTCTGCTCCCCAGCATCTCATACCATTGTGAGGATGCTGGCATACCTACAAAATCATTACATATACAAATTATAAAAAATAAGATATTACTCATAATATTAATTGATTAAAAATAAATATATCACTACAGTAACTGATAATTTTTTTGTATTAAGAATCTTAAACAACTTATAACTTTATATTAACAATTTTTCCATGAACACATAAATAAAAAATAAAGTTTGTATTTATTTCATTAATAATGTAATTGTACATTGTAAAAATTTATGGACGAAACATTTAAGTAATAACTTTTTAATTCTGACATGAAGATCTAAAATTAAAAATTGCCTGAAACATAAAATATCATCATTCAAAAACATGTGACAATTAAACTAAATAAATACATAAACATAAATAAATAGACAATAAAATTAAGACATAATTGAACATAAATGAGAAGAAATGCCTGATATCTTATCAAAAATTCATTTCAAATTATGTTTTATTAAGCCAGTCCTTTGGAAACACCTGTAATAAACGAAGAATATAAGACATTATATCATACATATATCAATATAATGAAGAAATGATATTCTATACAAGAATTGTGTCAACTATAACGGAAATAAGATATTCATATTAACATTGACAAATATTGAGAAATAAAACTTCACAATGGTGCCTATAAATATGCTTCTGTGACATTGTAGCCATAAAGAGAAGTTAGCAGTAAGTCACTTATGGAAATTGAAGATTAGCCAAGTTTTTGTGTTTTCACTAGATCAAAAATCTTCGTTAAATACTTCCATACAGTATTATAACTAAAAACATACCTAATAACTCCATATCTGTCATGTTTAGTTCCTCCAGAAACTGATGATTTTCTTGGAGCGATCAACATTCTGAAGAAGAAAAAAGCAGACATTCTAAATTCTTCTGGAAATGCAAGTCTAACACATTGGCAGTTTAATGTAACAATGTGTCCTAACCCATCATCGATAATTCAAACCTGAAAACAGGATATCATAGAAGCATTGCAGCTACAGTTGTGGGAAATATGTAAAGTGCTCTCCTTGACTGTAAGTAAAAAAATGCAGAGTTTTGGAAGTAAAAGGAACCCCTTTTGAAACCCAATGATTTCTTCCCTTCCTGTTAGAAATTCATTATCTTTCAATACTTTCCACTGAACAGTACCAGTATTCTTATACAACAAGAAATTTCTAACACTTTTAGATAAAATCCCAGATCTTTAATAAGGACTTATGTAAGAACCTATTAATTGGAGTGAAGCAAGAAAACAAGTTGACATGATATAGAAGAGCAGTAGACTCCAGTTACACTTTAACTGACTGAATACAATAATGTCTATCCACAGTATTATTTCAATTACAACTCAATGCAACTTGTTTAAACCATCAGCTGTGGAATATAGGGTTACTGCATGGATATTGGAGAATACTGTCCCAGCAAGCATTCTGTGTTGCACAAAATTGCAAGAACAATAAAGATAATAGAGTAAAAATTAAATTGTGGTTAAGATGATGGTTACTTATCATCAGAAGCTATATTTATACTTGTGCAATATGGCGCAGACTTTGTCCCTTTCTGTGATAAATATTATGATGATAATAAATTGTAAGTAAAAAACTGACACTAATATTTTCCATTAATGTTTAAAAAGAAACATCAACAAGAACTCAACAAAAATATTTAATCTTGACTAAGGAAACGATTTCATATTCTAGTCTTCAGAACAAGTTTATGACAGTTTTTAACAAATACAAATAAAAAATGGAAAATTTATAATGGTATTTGAAAGAGATTTTCAATAAATCCAAACATCGCCTATACATCTGATGATAAATGACAGTAACGAAATTGAGAAAAGTCTTAAATAATCTATTTCATCACTTAGAAAAAATATGAATATATTTTATTACAGAAACTGGTGATAAATCCTCACTTTAAATCTCAAAGCAATATCGCCATATGAAACCATATCTGGTATCCATTTCATTGAAAAATTAGCATTTATTCAGCATGTTGATGGCATAAAAATAACTTAAATTACCATTTTTCATGAAAAATCACCAATAAGGGATGACACCAAGAGAGGAGTTTTCCATAAATCTATATCTTCCTGGTCTTTAGTGATATCATTGAAGACAATAGTTCCATTTGTCTGAAAATAAATGAAACGATATGAAAAACTGTTGTCATAAAGAGAAAAGAATATAAATCATTTATATACATTATGCTGTCTATGTTTGTAAATTCATAAAACATAAAGTGGGATTAATTTGTACAATAAAAACATTGTATAGGAATGAATGAAGTACAAAAACATAGGGGAATTTGTTAAAAGGTTAAATTTATGTCGATAACTGCAGGATGAAACATTTTATGAATCAAACAGACCCTGCTTATTTCTAGTCATGATCCATTACATATACTATATTATACGTGCTCATAGAAGCATTAGTCTACTGTAAGACAAATTTCATCATGCACGCTCATAGAAGCATCAGTTCACAGGAAGACATACTTCATCATGCATGCTCACAGAAGCATCAGTCAAATGGAAATAAGGGTAACAACAAAATTACCAAACACTAATCCTGGAAGACATACTTCATCATGCATGCTTATAGAAGCATAAGTTCACAGGAAGACATACTTCATCATGCATGCTCATAGAAGCATCAGTTCACAGGAAGACATACTATATCAGGCATGCTCATAGAAGCATCAGTTCACAGGAAGACATACTTCATCATGCATGCTCATAGAAGCATCAGTTCACAGGAAGACATACTTCATCATGCACGCTCATAGAAGCATCAGTTCACAGGAAGACATACTTCATCATGCATGCTCACAGAAGCATCAGTCAAATGGAAATAAGGGTAACAACAAAATTACCAAACACTAATCCTGGAAGACATACTTCATCATGCATGCTCATAGAAGCATCAGTTCACAGGAAGACATACTTCATCATGCATGCTCATAGAAGCATCAGTTCACAGGAAGACATACTATATCAGGCATGCTCATAGAAGCATCAGTTCACAGGAAGACATACTTCATCATGCATGCTCATAGAAGCATCAGTTCACAGGAAGACATACTTCATCATGCACGCTCATAGAAGCATCAGTTCACAGGAAGACATACTTCATCATGCATGCTCACAGAAGCATCAGTCAAATGGAAATAAGGGTAACAACAAAATTACCAAACACTAATCCTGGAAGACATACTTCATCATGCATGCTCATAGAAGCATCAGTTCACAGGAAGACATACTTCATCACGCATGCTCATAGAAGCATCAGTTCACAGGAAGACATACTTCATCATGCATGCTCACAGAAGCATCAGTTCACAGGAAGACATACTTCATCATGCATGCTCATAGAAGCATCAGTTCACAGGAAGACATACTATATCAGGCATGCTCATAGAAGTAACAGTCCATTGGAAGACATACTTCATTATGCACTCTCATGGAAGTAACAGTTCACAGGAAGACATACTTCATCATGTGTGCTCATAGAAGTAACAGTTCACAGGAAGACATACTTCATCATGTGTGCTCAAAAAAGCAACAGTCCACATGAAGACATTCTTCATCATGCATGCTCACAGAAGCATCAATCCACAGGAAGACATACTTTATCACTGATGCCCACAGAAGCAAAAGTCTACTGGAAGACATACTTCATCATGCATGCTCACAAAAGCATCAGTCAAATGGAAATAAGGGTAACAACAAAATTACCAAACACTAATCCTGGAAGACATACTTCATCATGCATGCTCATAGAAGCATCAGTTCACAGGAAGACATACTTCATCATGCACGCTCATAGAAGTATCAGTCTACTGGAAGACATACTTCATCATGCATGCTCACAGAAGCATCAGTCAAATGGAAATAAGGGTAACAACAAAATTACCAAACACTAATCCTGGAAGACATACTTCATCATGCATGCTCATAGAAGCATAAGTTCACAGGAAGACATACTTCATCATGCATGCTCATAGAAGCATCAGTTCACAGGAAGACATACTTCATCATGCATGCTCATAGAAGCATCAGGTCACAGGAAGACATACTTCATCATGCATGCTCACAGAAGCATCAGTTCACAGGAAGACATACTATATCAGGCATGCTCATAGAAGCATCAGTTCACAGGAAGACATACTTCATCATGCATGCTCATAGAAGCATCAGTTCACAGGAAGACATACTTCATCATGCACGCTCATAGAAGCATCAGTTCACAGGAAGACATACTTCATCATGCATGCTCACAGAAGCATCAGTCAAATGGAAATAAGGGTAACAACAAAATTACCAAACACTAATCCTGGAAGACATACTTCATCATGTATGCTCATAGAAGCATAAGTTCACAGGAAGACATACTTCATCATGCATGCTCATAGAAGTAACAGTCCACTGGAAGACATATTTTATCATGCATGCTGCTACAGCCAATGGGAAGACAAACTTAACAAACTTAACAAAATGTTCTAACTCCATTTAAACTGGTCACCATGCTCATTTCTGTCAGAAGAAAGTTGGACTGAGGCCTGATCCAATCTTTACAGATGAAGGATGGACTGAGGCCTGATCCAATTTTTACAGATGAAGAATGGACTGAGGCTTGATCCAATCTTTATAGATGAAGGTTGGACTGAGACTTAATCCAATCTTTACAAATCTTTACAGATGAAGGATGGACTGAGTCCTAATCCAATCTTTACAGATGAAGGTTGGACTGAGGCCTGATCCAATCTTTACAGATGAAGGATGGACTGAGGCTTGATCCAATTTTTACAGATGAAGGTTGGACTGAGACTTAATCCAATCTATATAGATGAAAGATGGACTGAGGCTTGATCCAATCTTTATAGATGAATGATGGACTGAGGCTTGATCCAATCTTTATAGATGAAGGATGGACTGAGGCTTGATCCAATCTTATAGATGAAGGATGGACTGAGGCTTGATCCAATCTTTAACATGGTAAAGGTATTGAGCAAATAACCTTGCAATCTTAAGGAACTTGTACAGGCAGTTGAAAAATGAAGTTTTTATAGAAATGAACCATTACAGAGGATATTGTATACTAGTCCAGTCAATAGATGAGTATGGTACAATACTAAGAATTACATTCACTAGTTAAAGAGAAATATAAAATAGAAGAGAAAATTGAGTCCAAATCTTAAAAAAATAGGCAGCTACAAATGCAAGAGTTGTTGATTACTACTGTCTAAAAACAGAAATACATAGTTTATACACAGTCAATCAACAAACCAAACCTCAGTAATAGAGGAGAATGATATTTACTTGGATTTGGGCACCTGTCATATGTAATGTACAAAATAAGCTGAACATTGTCTACAGCTGCCTACTTTACAATACATTATAATTCATTAATCTAAAGGATACCCAATCAGGAAGTTCACAGTAATTATTTTCCAGCATCTGTTTACAAATGAATAAAGTAGTGTCATTACAAACATGGACTATGTATAGTCACAGACAACCCTATAGATGCATCCATTTGAACAGATTAACATTGAGGAAACAACAGCCATGCTGATTTAACAAAATGACAAAAACAAAATCTGTTTATAAAACATAGTTAAAATTGTAAACAAACAAATTTGTGAAGGATAAGGAAATCCATTCAGTGGGGTTGACATTGTAATCTCCTTAAATTGATTTTTAGAGAACAAGATGCAGACATGTGACAATAACTGTTGATTATGGTGACAGGCACTTCAAACTTGAATTCAAGGATGTTTCAGAGTTGTAGTACAGCTTACAATGCTATTATTGGGTGTATTGTGCTGACTAAACAATAAGAAATATGTAAAGTAAATGAAATTTATTCTATAGATTAGCAGTGATTTATTGATTGTTCTCTTAGTAAAACAATTTGAATATAATTCACACAAAAATAAATTCAGTAAATTCACTCGAGGACTTTCTTCCAGCCAAAAATGTCACAATGTAAATATTAATATGCCGATCCCAAAATTAAAATTTATGTTGAAAACAGTATTAAATGAAGGAAGAAAAATCCATATAATACATAGGATCATCAATTAGTTATCGTGAATATGATCACTCATTCAAAGAAGGCTTAAAGACTTTACTTGTGTGTGGAACAAGTTCTCATACCTCTTTAATTCTTAGCGTTCTTTGGCACTCATGATCGGGTTTTGGTTATTAAGTCTTTCTAATTAATTATCTCATTATTCTCTTATTTCTGGTAAATTTTCATGTTTTCTCACCAATGTGAGAACAAAATAATTTCCTCTCTAGTGAACTTATTGTTCTCGGCAGATAATTGGTTGGAATTCCATTGCAACCCCATCAAGCTGCTGTACTTTAGGCTACAAACCACGGATTCAGATTCCCATTACCCTCTATGATGATTTGCTCATTTTCAGGGGATCCTCAGTAGTTTACCTTAAGTTTAACCTCACCAAAACCATATATCACATGAAACATACAAATGTACTGCTATGTCACTCAAAATTTCACAAGGGGTTTACTACCTTGCAGTGCCGGACTGACACTCAGAACTCATCTACCCTAAAAATAGCCTGGGGAATCCTAAAACTTCTTTATTTAGACCATCTTTATTTATAGTTCCACCAAATTAGTTTATTTAAGTTTGAGGCAGCATACTTTGGGCTCAAAATTATCAGAATAAAATTCCCTTTATGAAAAAAGTTCATTCATTTAAAAATTCATGTATTGTCAACTTTTTTTATTATGGCATGCTAAAGGGACTACTTTGTACCTTGGCGTAGGACTTTTTTTGCGTACTTCCAAATTGGTGATGCAATTTGTGGTCTGTAACCTAAAGAGATGTTTCCTTACTTCCAAAAATAAAAACATTCATTCGGTTCAACCATTAGAATATTTTGAACATATTTACCAACTTTCAGACAGTTTAAATGGGTATTTTCTGAAAAAATGTAGTTTTTATAGGATATCAGAGTTGCGGGGCCTTAAAAACTGCAAACTGGCCTATCAAGAAACAGGGCCTGGGTGTTTTCTTATATCTTGTTTTAATGAACTCATGAATGTAACATTAAATTCCTTTATGCATAAAGGAGAGAACTGATCTTCAATTGTAAATTTTGTTACTGTGGTTTTATTATTTTTTGTGGGGTATGGTGTAATTGTCCACAAGTTTACTTTTTTCAGCAATCTTTTGAGTGTGGCAGTCGGCAAGGGCACCTTGTTACCTTCTTCCTGTTTTTGACATTTTCTAACTGAAAAGGTAACTAGGAGACAATATTATGCAGTGGAGGAATAAAGCTTGGCATTATTTGACACCCTTTATCTGTAGAAAGTTTAGTTGCAGGACGAAATTGTTTATTAACACTTATTAGCCTCATGGCTACCTGTGTTATTTAATGTCAGCATTACCATAAATACATCGTAGAATGACATTTGAAACCCTCAGCTGTTTTAATCTCTTCACTGTTAAAAGATGACTTTTGTTTAACTAACAAGAACAAATGGGAGTCATAATTACCCAATTAATGTATCATGTAACTAACAGTTATTCAGTCTGAATTGTAAGAGTTGTGAAACACATATTGCAAAAAACTAAATGCAAACGGAATGATTGTTTTTAATCTCTAGCAGGAAAAAAAAAAAAAAACAATAGGCTCCCAGGAGCCTGAATTGCTCATCTGGTTGAATTTTGTCTTTCAAGGGCAGTAAATTTAAGAGCAATTTCTATCTATCGTAGTTCTCAAGATATTAGCTGAAAATTGTAAAAAAAAACTGTCATTTTTCCCTTTTCAAGGGCAATAACTCTTAAAAGGAATCATCTGACAACTTTTTTCCCTGAAGACTTTTGTAGTCCTAATAATATGGATCATTCTGCTATTGAAAGAATTTATTTAAACCTAACGGTTTTGGGGATATTTTATGCAAAAAACTACTGTCTGACCCCTATGTTTTGTTTTTAGTAACAGCGGCCATTTTTTTGGACAGATATCCCCAAATCAGTTCTATGTAGGATACCCCAAAGAACATTCACACCAAGTTTGGTTCCAATTGGTTAAGTAGTGTCAGAGAAGAAGATTTTTTAGAGAAATAAAAAAAAAAAAAATAGCAAAAAACTTTGAAAAAGGGCAATAACTCCAACACGGCTTAATGGATTAAAATGAAAATTTGACCACAGATAGATCTCATCATGCTGAACACTTTTACCCCCATGTCAGAATTTGGCTAAACCTAACTGTTTTGGAGATATATGTGAAAAACTACTGTCTGACCCCTATGTTCTTTTTTTAGTAACAGTGCCCAGGTTTTTTGACGGATCAAAAATCCCCATATCAGTTCTATGCAGGATACCCTAAGGAACATTCATACCAAGTTTGGTTCCAATTGGTCAAGTAGTTTCAGAGGAGAAGAGTTTTGAAAAATTGTTAACAACGACAATGACAGACTCCAAGTGATGGCAATAGCTCACATGGCCTTTGGCCAGGTGAGCTTAAAAGTATAATATAGTAAGAAGAAACTTATTTGAAATGGCAAACCTTCAACCAAACAAAGGTTAAACATTATTGGAAAGTAAAGTACTTAACAATGTTGCACTTCTTAAGTACAGTTCATTAAATATTTTTGTATGCATTACACAACAATTAATGATAACGTCATTCATCCAAGAAAAAGAATATGTACCTCTGGAACTAATTTGTATGTTCTCATTCATCAATGTCTTTAGTTCAATTTAAAGCAGCCTCTTTAGTTCTGTGTGGTCTGAAGGATTAAGAGCAACATTAGACATACTTCATATATATACAATTACATATAATGTAAACATAAAAATAACAGCTTCTATTGTTTTCTATGATACAGCTTGCATGTGATGCATATTTTTCAATCCAAAATGAAACCTTTTATCATAAAAAAGATAAAGGGAGGAATCTACACTATGTACTCCAATAAACTGTTTAGAGAACAAATAAATTTCAGATTGATAAAATATATGTTTTCCAATAAAAACAGTACTTTTTGTATTCATGAGACAACCTAATATATTTTTTTCTCCTATCAAGATGAAAAGAGTACACCTGTTATCTCTCTCTCAGACAACACAGGTGTTCAAATGTACCCTTAATAATTGGTTCCAGGTAATACATAGATTAAAATTGAAACAGTATCTAGTGGTATCATTTTAGAATTTTTGTTTTGTAGGATAAAACATTTGTTTAAAAATTATCAAGTGAAAACCAAGATTCTTGCAAAATGATTAGGCACTGACCATATTCATACTGAGAGGGAGCCTGGGATTATTTGAGAAAAAAAATATTCCAAATTAGATCAACAAAATATCTTTTTACTTAGCCATGGACAGAAAAAAACTAATGATTTAATATTTTCCCCATTACTTAACTCAGATTATCAATGAAAATTTTGAACTTTTTAATTGGAACTAAGACTAAATGATAATCAATGTCAATGGACTGTGACTGCCAGTGTATATCCACAGAATGAATACAGAATTGTGGTAGGGTGATGCTAATGCAAAGATGAGACAGAAACATAATCACAATACAAAAAAGTATTTGAGAGATAGTGACAGAATCTATAACCAATGATGAATGCTAACAGCAAGTTAATTTGTAGATGTGTCTAATTACCAATGTCAATATCACAGAGTAGATAAAACAGCAATGAAACCTACCAAAATAACCAAGTTTATGTGCCAATGTATCAGGTACAGAACAGTTAAATCAGTAGGAAATCACTGATAATGAAATTTTCATTGCAATAGAAGTGAAATTTTGATTGTAGTCAAAGATTCTTAGCAAGGGCAAACAGGTCAAGATGGTCCAAAGTCATCACTTATCAAAATTCTCGAGGTTACTGCTCAGAACTTCTCAAAAGAGAATTATTTCTAATGACACCAGTAATGGCCCATCACATAATTTGGAGCAACCAAAATTCCTCCTAAAAACTTTATTGCACTCACTTTTATGTTACTAGTATATTGATCCAAGCAAGCATTATTATTGACAAAGGTTTTAATCCTGCAAACAAGATCATTTGGTCAAACTTTACAGGAATACTGAACTTTAAATACCAGTATATCTAGACATTGATATAAAAATATGTACATGTAAAGCACTAACTGAAATGTCATTGAACTTTCTTAAGGAAATCTTTTCTCCCCTTCTTTAGTTCAAGGAAAAATTTAAAGCTTCAGAATGGAATTTTTGCATGTTTGTATGATGGCATATTTTACTACTTTAAATAGCCATTCATAATTGGATTATTTATCAGAAAGAATGAATAACCAAAATATGATCACAAATGCCGAAGAATGCATAGATTTAACAAGTGTGTTCCAAGCAGAAATTAATCTTCAAGTGTTTTTAGCACGAGTGATTATATTTTGGTGATTCATGATAACCAATTGATTGTTGATTTACATACATTTTCTAGATAATTTATTGCTATTTTCAAAATAAATTTTAAATTTTGTGATCAGCAGATTGATATAGGTGTATGAGAAAGGCAGAGAGTGAAATTTTACACTTTAATCCACAATTATCCAATATTTTTACACAGGGAACATTGGATAAATCACTGCTATCTACATAATAATTAGCCATCTTTGTACTGTGTATTTGGATAGTAAATATATTTTTAAAGTTTTGACAAAAGCAAAATGCATAGATCTAAATACTATTCACTAGAAATTAGTATTCATGTGCACATTTACTGCTGTCATATTTAAGACCAAAATGATATTTTTTTTATTTTTGAAGCATCCAGGAAAATCCTGTGTCACATTGATGTTTCTATAATTTATGTTTCATACAAGTTATAGCAATATAATAATTAAAGGTTGGATATTATACTAGCTTCAAATAAAATAAATTATTCTGAATAAAAAAACAGCATGATCTCAGGAATTATTTATTACATCAACCTAAGGGTGTTGACACAGCAATAATGCCCTGCTCCACACTTCCTAGATAGAAAGAGAAGAGCAGTTTACATCATGATAAATGTGCACATAATGTCATGATAATATAATGAAACTAGATGACATTAATTCCACATTCAAAGTAAGGAGGATATACACACAAATGGGACGTCCTCATTCAACTTGACATGTTTTCAAAATTTGAAAAATCTGATGAACCAAATACAGTACTTATGTACCCACTTTCCAATAAAGATAGAAACCAGGTCTAATCAATTTTTACCTTAATATGATGTTAACTAGACATTGTTGTTCTATTATAATTTTTTTTTGAAGATTCAACAGTTTCCTTGATAAGCAAAGATGAAACAAAAGATGAAATAAGTAAAAAAGTAAAACAAGCAAGAAATATAATCAGATATTGAATCACAAATGAAAAAAACAATAGGGAGCATAAAGAATTTTGTTTCTATATAATTGATAGGATGGACTAGAGGAATTATCATGGTTTCAATTCAAATTCTTTAAAATAAAGTATACTTACTACCTATTTAAGGCACTTTTCATAGCAACAGTCAGATTTATATCATCTGAGATATACTTCATACATTTACATATGTTGATCTATTACTTTAATATTCTTTGATCTGTTTCGCACATGTTTGGCATTTGCACTACATGTTCAAACTTTTTAATTGCATTTAAAATGATAATTAAAAATAAATTAAAATGATAAATATACATTAATGGGAAGTTATTGGGAGGTAAATTCAATAATTGCAAAAAATCTAGTAATAAATGTGTCTTGGGATGTAAAGGGATGTAATATGGAAACCATCTATATCATATATCTATATACAATCCTATACAGAAAATCATTCAAGTTTTCATTCCAAATAAAAAAATAATAATGTATGAAGAAACTCCTTTTAAATGTCTGTGAAACATGTACCCATGGCAATTCATGCAAAAAAATTGAAACCCATGAAAAGAAATGAAAACACAGTTTCTCTTGAGTAACAAACAAATTAGAAACTGGGATGATTTCTCCCTCAAAATGTACCCAACTGTTTTTTTAATTACTGATGAAGTCGTTTTGACATTATCCTATATTAGTTCTACTTATAGTGTTACATTATTTCCTTTCTTAGCTAAAACAAATCACATGGACCTTTTGTTCAGGTTTGTCAATAAAGCAGAAGGAGTGTTTGAGATAGCCATCATCAAGATTTTAGGCAATATAGCTAAAGAAGAGTACCAAGATTTTAGAAAAAAATATTTTGCAATGAATTTGTTCAAGATACAGAACATTTATCTTACTACAGCCATCTACTACAACCAGAATGCTACAAAACTCTTTGTGCAAAATGGCTTGCATAAATTTTCAAATTCAAAGTGCAATCGTCAACTCAATTTCTATATGTACATGTACCCTTTTATATTTAATCAGATCTATTTGTATTGTTCAAATTGCACTGAAAATTTCTAAAGCCTACTTTAGATGAATAGGCTTGTATTTCAGTTTTTGCATTTATATCATGGCAAAATAATTACAGAACACATAAAATAGAGACAGACAGACAGACAGTCTGTAGGATTAAATCATTCTGACTTATAGCTCAGAGTTACATAATATCTTAATTTATTTTATGGCCTGTTTCACGATATATAATGCATCTTGAAAATTTTATCTACAAACTATGTCTATATTTGACTATTAATGGCATTAAAGGTTCCTGAAAAATTACGTTTTGAGTTATCTATATCTCATTTTATACATGCATAATTATTATCATCCCACGATCACAAAAAATGTCATTCAGAAAACACATTATTGCAGTTATTATAAAGATATTTATTTTTACAATTCTTATCAATCCTTATTTCATTCAAATGGCAGAAATGAAGTGAACCAACAACCACTCCCAATATTAATTTAGAAACAAATGGTACATCACAGGACTATTTCCACTAAAGTCATACAGGTTTGGTACACAATGGAAATGGCAGCAAAAATATTTCATTTAAAAATTAAAAAAATTAGCCTGTAGAATTACCAATCAGAGCTCCTCAGTCTTTCAAGTTACACAAAAGAAAAATCGAAAGGCAAAAGAATCTGTCCAGAATTTGACCAATCTGATTCTAAAATAATTGTTTAACTGGTTGAAATTTTTACTATTGCTTTTTTTCCTAGCTCCTTGTTTCATGCCAAAATTCTTGACAGAGTTATTGCTCTTAATAACTAGTGATATCTAACAAAATTTTTAGCACCACCTAGTGGATAAAACTATTTTGTGTCACATATGACTACAATTCCGGCAATTTTTTCAAGAAAAAATTCTCCTATCTGCATCTAAGGTTAATTTTTAGTGTAGTGGAAATGGCTGAGTAGTTCAGATTGATAGAATTACGTCATTAGTACTGGAAATTTTGAAAAGGAAATAATCAGAGTAAAACTAGGGTATAGGGTAGTCTACCAAAATAATACATCTAGTGGATTGAAAGATACAATAAAGCAAAAATATTTTATAAAGCTGGACCTCAACCATCAAGCTAATTTCAAAACACCTCATTATGGATCTGAAAAAATAGCTAAGTAAATAAAAATAGAAAAATGGGCTTTAACTGGTTGCTGTAGGTTGTTTACAAAACATCATACAAAGCAAACTTTCTCAAGGAAAATATCTAATAGTTAGGTATGAACTCTACTATAGAAAAATATTAATTTATTTCCAAATTAAAGGAACCAAGGGACAATGTTCAAGGCATGATTTCATTGTTTCTTTTATATTATTTTATTGATTTATTTACATGTATTTATTTATATAAAATTTGATGTAGTTTTATACATCAATACAATACTGTCAATAGTCAAGGATTAACTGTACATGTTTCAAAAAGTAAGGATCTAATTGTTTGTATTTAATAGTACATACTGGACAAATATATTAACAGATCTTCAACTTTTGTCAAAATAAAGACTAAAATATAAACAGCAGAGCACAAAAGACTTGAAAAAACCTCACCTGATAAATAAATAATGAAAATGGCTGATGTGTCAATTTCTGGTTATCTCCCCTTCACCATTCATACTCATCAACTACACCAATGCATTAGGGAATATATACTGTGCATCCAAAATGGTGCACACAAAGTGGGGGGGGGGATGGGGGGAATAATGTTCAAGTCAATAGAACTGAAAAATGAAATAAAATATTTGCACCATTTACCCCGATGCTGGAAGAAACCAAATCTGGTAAACAGTGTGATTTTTTTAATGCCTTTGAACTTTTAAAATAGTGATGTTTGTAATTGTCCTCAAATTCGAATTGGAAGACTGAAAAGTGTTTCCTGCTCATACAAGTTATGCTATTAATCTTAAAGTGGGAGCAAATATCTTGCTTTTAAGGTAAAAATATGCTTAACAAACAACTGCCTTTGACTTTTGACCTCTTCCACAATTCTAGAAAAATTACATCAATGAAGTTAATTACACAATATGCCGGAACAAATAAACAGTTCATCAATTAAAATGACAAGATAGTTAGGAAATTCCAATTCCATTTTGACATCTTAAATCATCTAAGGTGCAGATTATAAATCAACATCTTCTGTCCCCAAAATAAGTTTCCTTCTTTAACAGAAGAATGCTCCCTTGAGAAATAACCTGTCATACTCACTAAAAGGAGGTCACAATGCCATCTATTTTCTAACATTACTGAGTTTGTTATTTGGCATTTTGATTGTCATGACATTAAATTCTGAAAATTGACTTTTGAATTGAGTTGAGTGTAATCAATGTAAAACTTATATATGGAATATATTTGACATGATGTGATGCTTTGATGCCTTATCTCAAAACATCTTTAATAATCTTACTTCTAAAACTTTTGGTCAAGACAATTGACCTGGCCTTGTAAAAGTTTCAGCAGACAAACCTAAAATATATTGCGAATTTAATTTATCATGTATCATAACGAATCTTCAATTTTTAAAAATATGATATTGTAGTCTGAGTACCTGACCTTCAACATGAGGAGAAGTGATACTGATGTGCAGTATAGGAGAAGGTAAAAAGACCATGTATCAATCATACCCTTAGTCAGGGAGTAACAAAGAATACCATATATCATACATATAGTCAGGGAGTAACAAAGAATACCATATATCATACATATAGTCAGGGAGTAACAAACAATACCATATATCATACCTATAGTTAGGGAGTAACAAACAATACCATATATCATACATATAGTCAGGGTGTAACAAAGAATACCATATATCATACCTATAGTTAGGGTGTAACAAACAATACCATATATCATACATATAGTCAGGGTGTAACAAAGAATACCATATATCATACCTATAGTCAGGGCTAACAAAGAATACCATATATCATACCTATAGTTAGGGGGTAACAAACAATACCATATATCATACCTATAGTCAGGGGGTAACAAAGAATACCATATATCATACATATAGTCAGGGGTAACAAACAATACCATATACCATGCATATAGTCAGGGGGTAACAAAGAATACCATATATCATACCCATAGTCAAGGAGTAACAAAGAATACCATATATCATACCTATAGTCAGAGGTAACAAAGAATACCATATATCATACCTATAGTCAGGGGTAACAAAGAATACCGTTTATCATACCCATAGTCAGGGAGTAACAAAGAATACCATATATCATACCTATAGTCAGAGGTAACAAAGAATACCATATATCATACATATAGTCAGGGAGTAAAAAACAATACCATATATCATACCTATAGTCAGGGGTAACAAAGAATACCATTTATCATACCCATAGTCAGGGAGTAACAAACAATACCATATATCATACCTATAGTCAGGGGGTAACAAACAATACCATATATCATACCTATAGTTAGGGGGAAACTAAGAATACCATATATCATACCTATAGTCAGGGGTAACAAACAATACCATATATCATACATATAGTCAGGGGGTAACAAAGAATACCATATATCATACATAAAGTCAGGGGTAACAAAGAATACCATATACCATACATATAGTCAGGGGGTAACAAAGAATACCATATATCATACATATAGTCAGGGGGTAACAAACAATACCATAAATCATACCCATAGTCAAGGAGTAACAAAGAATACCATATATCATACCTATAGTCAGGGGTAACAAAGAATACCATATATCATACCTATAGTCAGGGGGTAACAAACAATACCACATATCATACATATAATCAGGGGTAACAAACAATACCATAAATCATACCCATAGTCAGGGGTAACAAAGAATACCATATATCATACATATAGTCAGGGGTAACAAAGAATACCATATATCATACATATAGTCAGGGGTAACAAACAATACCATAAATCATACCCATAGTCAGGGGTAACAAAGAATACCATATATCATACCCATAGTCAGGGGTAACAAAGAATACCATATATCATACATATAGTCAGGGGTAACAAACAATACCATAAATCATACCCATAGTCAGGGGTAACAAACAATACCATAAATCATACCCATAGTCAGGGAGTAACAAACAATACCATACATCATACCTATAGTCAAGGGGTAACAAAGAATACCATATATCATACATATAGTCAGGGGGTAACAAAGAATACCATATATCATACCTATAGTTAGGGTGTAACAAACAATACCATATATCATACCTATAGTTAGGGTGTAACAAACAATACCATAAATCAGACCTATAGTCAGGGAATAACAAAGAATACCATAAATCATACCTATAGTTAGGAGGAAACAAAGACACCTGATTATGGATGTGAAAAAAATAGCTAAATAATAAAAATAGAAAAATGGGCTTTAACTGGTTGATGTAGGTTGTTTTCAAAACATCATACAAAGCAAACTTTGAGTATCATCTCTTCTCAAGGAAAATATCTAATAGTTAGTTATGAACTCTAGAAAAAGATTAATTTATTTCCAAATTAAAGGAACCAAGAAAATTTCTTCCCAATACCCCCCCTCTAAATAAGTTCTGGCTATGGGCCTATCATATGATAAAAATATGTCTGTGACCTAATAACATAATGTTTACGTAATAAAAAATCATACCATACAATTCAAGAAATATGCCAAACTTGACTTTATAGCCTCTTAACCCTACCAGCAACAACGTAACATTTAATGCTTACTGATACAAAATAATGGTATTTTGTTCAATATGAAATTACAAAACACGGATTTTATGTGCTACAGTAAACCATTGAACCAATTTACTTCTGTATGACATTAATTTTGAGAATTCAGACAGGAAGAGAAAAGAAGTAAAATATAATAAACTTAATGAATTGTATTCACATATCCACTCAATGGATACTTGAGGTTTTAATTTGCAGTTGTTTAATCAAATCAAAGTGAAATTAATCAAATTGATTGATTATTTTATTTCCTTCTATACAATAAAAGGATACTTAAATTAGTTACATTATGTAATTTTCCAATATAAACCTCTAAGAAACAGAAGACAGCTTAAGTTTGTGCTAAATCACATCAAAAGGAGACAAACAAATCGAACATTCACCTTAATATTAACATCCAGAATTTCCAAGATTTTCACTAAGAAGTGCCCTTCATCTGCAGTGTGATTTTTGTGTGTGCCTGGTATTGTATGGTCAAAGGATTACATATTTTTGTGAGTGCCTGGTGTTTTGTGGTCCAATGATTTCCAATTTTTTGAGTGCCTGGTGTTGTATGTCCAAGAATTTCTTCTTATTTTTCAAGTGCCTGGTGTTGTATGGTCTAAGGATTTCCTATTTTTGGTGTGCCTGGTGTTTTTATGGTCAAGGAATTTCCTATTTTTGGTGTGCTTGGTATTGTATGGTCCAGGAATTTCCAATTTTTTAAGTGCCTGGTGTTGTATGGTCAAAGGATATCCTATTTTTTGGTGTGCCTGGTGTTTTTATGGTAAGAATTGTTTTATTTTTAGAATGCCTGGTGTTGTATGGTCCAAGAATTTCCTAATTTTTTAGTGTCTGGTGTTATATGATCCAATGATTTCTTATTTTGGTGTGCCTGGTGTTTTTATGGTCAAGGAATTTCTTATATTTTGAGTGCCTGGTGTTGTATGGTCCAAGAATTTTCTATTTTTGGTGTGCCTGCTATTTTTATGGTCACAGAATTTATTTTTAAAGTGCCTGGTGTTTTTATGGTCAAAGGATTTCTTATTTTGTGAGTGCCCAGTGTTGTATGGTCAAAGGATTTCCTATTTTTTGGTGTGCCTGGTGTTGTTTGATTCAAGATGTTCCTATTTTTTGAGTGTCTAGTGTTGCAAGGACCAAGGATTTTAATTTTTTTTTGTACCTGGTGTTATGGACCAGGGATTTCTGTCTTTTTGTACCTTTTTTTACTATTTCTTCTTTTTCCTGTTTAAAAAATGTTTGATGGTTAAGCATTCTAAATATCAATTATCATCTATATAAAGGGGACTTTGTTTAAAAAATTCAGTATAAATTGTGAAACTTTAAGTCATCATGGTTTTACGTTGAGACTCAAAAAGGATACCAAACAAAGCAATGAAGAATAAAATATTTTCCTCTATGATTAAGAGGGTGTCTGCAAAAACCTGGCAGTGGGTGGCACATGACATTTTTGTTTTCAAAAATACTTCATCTATATCATATGGCAAATGCATCCTTCCTCAAGCTGAATGATGGTTTTTGATTAACTGCAATGATTAAAGAGATATAAATTCCATAGAAAGCATTGAAATTCATGGAAAAAGGGAGGTAACTCTTTCATTTTGTGCAAATTTCAGTTGCTTTCTTAGGAAAATTTAAAATCATTTTCTGAGCCATCTATGTCAATTAAAAAAAAATATGTACTATTGAACGTGATATAAACATTACATTGGAACAAATAATTCTGTGTAATAAAATTTAACATGCATATGATAGGAACTGCCTGGTTTCTAAATGGTCAGTCTCTTAAAACACTCTAACAAATACTTTGGTCTATTTTCTTTATTAACCTTTCTAGATGTAAAAAGTAAAAAAAACATACCCACAACATATCTACAATAAGTTTTTTCTAAATCTCATAATAAATTAAAGGAATCAATAGAATTATTACTTTGACATTTTAATTTGATTCACGATGCAGTGGAGAGTGGATGACTAACTGACAAAAACAGAAAGAATGAAAATTGAAAAAAAATTAAAGTAAGGGCAGAAGTTAAACCAGACAAGCAGTTACTCAAATATACTGTACATGGATGATTGATAAATTGATGGCACTCATGAATTAGCAATCAGTTACTGTCTAAGCAGTGTGGCCCATATTAGGTCCAAGGAAGGTATGTGAATACATGGAATGGGAAGAAACTACTGATTTAATTATAAACATAGGACAATAGAGGCTGTATATAGTTAGTAGTTATATTTTCACAACATGTTTGATATTAAATACCATATAAACTTCAGACACTGCCTATGTTTACTGAAATCAGCTATAAATAACATTCAATACTATTTAAGGGTATTTTATGGTATCAATGAATGCTTGAATTTAAAGTGGATTGTCATTTGCAAGTCAGCCAACATAAACACAAGATGTGGATGTTCATAGGCACTCTTTCTGTTGGAAGCTGATTATAATAGAAAACTATCCTTTTAGAAATCAGGTGGCAGGCAAAACATAGTCTACAAACCTATTAAATACTGACAGTTTTATTATACTTCACAAGCCATCAAAACTAAGAAGTTTCAAAATATTGCATTATTTTTCCACAACAAAACACTATACAGATATAATTTAGTAATTGCTAAATCTGTGAAGAGCCCAAATGAATTAATTCATGAAAAAGCAAATTAAGTTTCTCAACAAAAAAGTGAGTATCTTTGTACCTACAGAATCACATGGCTTGAAGACCCACCAGTTTACACCAAAATCATAATTCTACTTCTGAATTTAGTAGTTACAATTGTAAATTGTTTTAATAAGAACTAACTATTACTTGGTAGTTAAAATATCATAACCTCATATCACTTCATTCAAAGTCATATAATCACATGTTATGACATACAAACAATGTTATAAAGAAGTTCAACAGGCTGTCAAAACAACTGCTTAGTGCACTTTATGCAAAATTAGAAATTTTTCACTTTTCAGTAACATAACCCTTGAAGATAAAAGCATGAATTCAAGAAAGCACTTATGAAATATTATGTTAAGGGGTAGAAGCTTTCCTTTATCTACTCTACTGAAAGGAAGAGACTGGTTTCTTAAATTGAAGTGAATTATGATGATTAGAATTGACAGAGGCCAGGTGTAGAAGTGTTATCTTGTCTGTTCTTCTTGTAACTATAAATATTTCTTTAATATTTACAATTAATCAATAATTGAACAGTAATTGCCTGATATATTATAGATATTACAGATGCACATGGATGTAAATATTAGCAAAAAATATCCAACAAACATAAATATTACTGTTCTATCTCTGTTATGCAATATGTTGTTTTATTCTAACATAAAAAAGCATTCAATCAAAATCTGTTTATGAGAATTATAAAAATGTTTGAACAGAATAAAAAGTTCCTTTCTATCCTAAGAAAAAATCCTTTTATGTTGTGGTAATATTGATATTAATGTTTTATGCTAGTGCTGTTAACTTAAAGTGCTTATGTTGATTAAGAAATTAGCACTTAATTAATAGCCATCAGAAAAACGTAAAGAGTCAAAAGCTTAGATAAGTACATTTAGATAATCAACTTTAAAGGCTACAACAGCAGTTATGGACAAATTTCTGTCATCCATTGGTAGAATTTCATTCCATAATAATTGTTTCATTATGAAAACTACATGTCTTGACTTACAATCATAAGCTTAATGGAATGATTAAAGTTTACAATTTGTTTTTTTTTGTTTATTATGAAAAATAAGATAGCATTTACCTCTAAGTATCACAATCAAAATAAAAAATGCCAAAAAAATCTGATTTTACACTTTTGCTTTATTTTGAAGAAATTACTATGAACATTGTAGAGGTTGATTAAACCAGCTACAATGAGCAGTTAGTAGTAACTTCAGAGATATTTAGAGAAAATGTTGAATGTTGTTTTTATTTATATACATAAGCACTTGTTTAAAAATTACAATGCACCACATTTTGTAAAATTCCTCTCTAGCCAAATTCCATTCATTCTTTCATGAAACATTCGCATTTCATTGAAATGATCTGAAGGACATAAATGAAAATACCTAAAAACAAATGATCAATAAAACTCTGCAACCTTTGTACTTATCAACTACCTTTTCAAGGATAATAGAACAAATTGGTTTGATGTAATTATATAAGATAAGTTCAAAGAAAATTGACATTTTTTTTTATAAATTTAGCTTTCACTTCTGCTTTTCATATTATATTTACACTAAATAATGGAATTCTTAAGTATTTTAATCCACTTTCAGTTGTATGCTTTTGCCTTTCAAAATTTCTAATCACAATAAAATTCTTCTTTATTAACAACTTCAAAGAAAGATAACTCTTACATTTTGAAAATACTTTAGGTTAACAATAGGTTGGGGAATTATATCAGGAAATAAATCATTCTATCAAAATGTTAGGTACATATCATTTCATCAACACAAAATTAATCTGCCATTTATCAGTTTTTATACATTATAATTCATTACATGGTTGAAGGAAATACTGTTCAATGTTAGATACAGCAACCAGGAAAACTTTTGGGGAGCACTGCACAATAAGCCCAATGGAATATGCATTGATTTTGGTGTATTTGAACCATAAAATAGTATACCACCAACAAACAGTTTACAAATTCCCAAAAGTTTATATACAAAACAAATATTAGATGCTTAAAACATCAATATTATTTTACAGCTTCAAGATGCATTAAGCTTTAACCAATCTATTTGTAAGGCTTGGTTATACAAAATAAATACTGCACTTTTAAAATACTTTAAACACAAAAGGGAAATGAAGAAAGTGATTTCAAAGCACTAAAAACTTCAAAGTATCATCATAAAAATCTGATAAATGAAAATTGCACTTTATTCTAAGAACAACAGTAAAGATGTCGCTCATAAATACTAACAATTTAAATACCTCTTTACTGAAACAACTATCTCCTGATCTGATAACAAAGTGTCCATTGCTTTAGTAATAAAGTGATCAAAATGTAGAATGGAGTCAAGATTTCTATCCAAGAGAAAACCATTCTATGGATATCATAACCAAATATTATACAATTCTATACTGATACAATATCAAAAACATTTGAGAATAGTTCTAGGGCTTCAGTCAAACCATAGTGTTGATATAGTGAATCTTATTTGGATTATGATGATTGTTATTCATACAAAACTCAATTTGCAAGAAAAAAAGCAGCTTAAACCAATTCAAAACAAATCTTACCCAAACAGACCATAAACAGCAATAACAAACCAAAATACCGGTACCTTTTTTTCCCCCAAGAACCAATCAATCACTGATGCAAAGAAATTGATACTGTAACCAAATATTACACTTAAAAACTAGTCTCCATTTTCTATGGAGGATATGGCCATTTGGTATTTACAAATGCCACAAAACCTACAAGCATAGTAATAAAACATAATATTAATTTGAGAGAACAAACAAGACCTACTGACTTGTACAAGTTAATCATTTCTGATTCTATAAAGTAATCATAGTAACATTGAAGCAGAGCCACTATAAAGTGGAGTAGTGATGTTAATGCTGTTATCCTAAGCTCTACCATTTGACTATGAATACAAATCGCATTGTGTTATAATCTACTAAAGTGAAATATGTCCACTAATCTTTCAATTTGATTGGTTACCTTGACAGGGAATAAGAGCCCATTTTCAGTAAAGCAATTCTGGCTTACAATTGACTGTCATTACTATTATCCTTGTCTCCCCATGAGTAATGGGTAATAATGTTTACTTATTATTGTTTGCAGTCAATTAGGAAATTTATAAAGCATCAAATTCTGGAACTTGGCCTTCTCTACTGTGCAGTTTGTGACAATGGCCCTTCTACAAATATAACATTTAACTTTAGTCCATTATCTGTTAATTAGCTAGTGAAATTTCCCTCACACTAACCCATTAGAATGCATGTGGTTAAGGAGATATGTATTATGAATTCGACTAACTCAGAAACAAATAATTTGGAAACATTTTGATTGGATTTTCAGAGTGAAGTAAGACAATTTGAGCATTTGTCATTTCAATCAAGTCTGCTAAGTATACACATATAATTAACAAGTTTGTGGTTATATACATATTATTTCTTCATGGTGATATGGGAAAGAAATAAAACACAAACAAATACCTTGTTAGTTGTCATATTGACAAGTGGATACAGTGAAAGATACAAGGCAAATCTAAACAAACACAAGCAAAAGATGAAAGACAGGAACATACCTTTAACAAGGAGAACATAATGAAAGACAAATACATCAGCAACAACAATACAAAACATATCAATTCTGCATAATAATGGCACCTATTTAGATTCATATAACTGTAAGGATGCAAGATTAAATTTGAATATCTTTAAGTTGCTAATTGCGATGTTGCATTTTAACATCAAATTTACTTTAATCACGCAAATTGATCATTAACATCTGAGCCTTATACGCAATAAAATCATGATCTGAGTCAGGTATTTCACAAATTGAAAGTGAATGCAATACCTTAAATACAGAGCAAACCATGACAAGGTTACACACTGTAATAGTCAAAAGTAATACTGTAATAGTCAAAGTAATATTGTAATAGTCAAAGTAATACTGTAATAGTCAAAGTAATACCAACTTGGTGAAAATCAAAACAAAAAATATTTCTGGTCATTTAATTAAGTAATAGCAACAAATAACATATCTGATCACACCCTTTATACATACATGTAAGGCAGGCCACATTGTCTATTTTTGACTTCTTGAGAGTTTGCTGTTCAGTTTGCTGCACCAATTTTAGGAGAGAAAAAAATATTGATCTCATCCAGCAGACAAAAACATCAAATTGTGTTCCTCATTTTTCATTTTAATGGAAATTTAGAATGTGATTATCTTAAGCGTGATGGAAAAATCTGTGATGGAGGAACAAAGTGTGACGGATGAGTCTGTGATGGAGGAGCAAAGTTTGATTGATGCATCTGTGATGGAGGAACAAAGTGTGATGGATAAATCTGTGATGGATGAATTGATGATAGTACAAGAGGACCAATATATACTCCAGATTGATCAAATTTGAAAAGTTTATGAAATTCAAGATTTTGCCAAAACAGAGGGCATTCATAAATATACAGAACTATTATTTTTCATTACACATTTCTTTTAAAAAAATAATAATGTAAAATTTTTGCATGCTTCCTACATTATATTCTTCCTTTAGAACTAAAAAGAAATTCTCAAAACAGACCATCAGATTAACTAAGCCTTAAGTTTTGTGTACTCATTGTTAAATCTGTTTTGCCCCAATCAACCTTTCCAAGAATTTCAATAAACAGAGCAGGCTGAACTGTTCAACAGGAGACTCAATGTCTAAAGATTGTATGGAAATAAGAATTCTGAAAAAATACATACATGAGGTTATTAGCCTATCCTATGATCCAATCCTTCATGGCCAATCAATATTTTGTATTATACCATACCACACATACTGACAGTTCAATAATGACTATTCCTTTCTTGTCTAATTTGAATTGAAATGTAATTTTTATCACATATTTTACAAAAATATTTCATATGCTCAACATGTCAATAACAAAGTTTATTATATCATGATATCAAACAAACGTTTGGCGTAACATCTGGCCGGAAACAATAGTGTTAAGTTTCCATACAGGCAGTACAGACACAAACAACATTTGCAATCACGTCATATTGTCTTTGAACTTAGAAATCAATTCAAAATTGATACAAAAGTTTTATTTCTCAGAACAGATTAATTATCTATCTACACTAAATGACTCAAAATTTTCTTTTTATATTAACCTTCACAATTTTTTTCTGCACTTAAGTTCATTCATTTCTGAGCTACTTACTTGAACACATTACTTTAAAAATTCTTTTAAGTAACAAGATAATATACTGTGCATCTGTGAAAATGGTGACAATTGATTGTTATATCCAAAAGGCCACAGAAAATGGATTTTCATTACTATGATATTTGCATATAAGATATAGTCTAACCTTCATATATTTCTACATTAGCATTCCTAATTAAGATTAATTCAGTAAAATGTTTTTCCTGAGTGTTTTGTACTGACTTAAGCATGAGTCAATGACTATTAATTTTGTAACATTCTATACATCAAAACATATCAAGGTTTACTACAACATCTTACAACATTTCTAACTGTAAAGGACTGTGACAGGATTTCTCCTGTAGACAGTATATAAAAGTAGCACTGCCTTCTAACTGTAAAGGATTGTGACAGGCTTTATTCTGTACACAGTATACAAATGTAGCCCTTCCTTCTAACTGTAAAGGACTGTGACAGGATTTTTTCTATACAAAATATACAAATGTAGCACCACTTTCTAACTGTAAAGGACTGTGACAGGATTTCTCCTGTAGACAGTATATATATTTAGCACTGCCTTCTAATTGTAAAGGACTGTGACAGGATTTCTTCTGTACACAGTATACAAATGTAGCCCTTCCTTCTAACTGTAAAGGACTGTGACAAGATTTTTTCTTTACACAAAATACAAATGAAGCACTGCCTTCTAACTGTAAAGGATATGACAGGTTTTCTTCTGTACACAGTATATAATTGTAGCTCTACCTTCTAACTGTAAAGGACTGTGACAGGATTTCTTCTGTACACAGTATACAAATGTTGTACTACCTTCTAACTGTAAATAATCTTCTGTACACAGTATACCACAACTTTCTATCCTATTCCTTCACTCTTATGAGGCTGACTTTATAGCTGATTTGATCCGAAAGAAATAATATCCTTTGGCTAGATCCTTTAATCTCAGTTTCTGCTATATAGTTGATGTATTATCTTTAAACAATCCTAATTCCAGGGATTTGATACATCGCATCTACCCCAAGGAACTTGAGATAAAGGATACTACAGACACTGAAAGGTCAACCTACACTTAGAAATTGATGGTAAAGGAAAACTATTGACCAAACCTTATGACCAACGTGATGACTTTTCATTCAGAATTGTCAACTTTCCTTTCATCTGTGGCAACATCCCTTCAGCACCTGCGTATGGAGTATTCATATTACAACTCATACGTTATGCCAGAGCTTGCCGAAACTACGCAGACTTTTTGTATCACGCTAGAATTCTAACAAATAGGCATCTCGAACAGGGTTATGTTGCTACAAGATTGAAGTCATCACTACAGAAGTTTTATGGTCATCATCATGAACTCGTGGATCATTATGGTGTATCCATCTGCACCATGAAAACTGATTTATTCATTCAATGGGTCATAGTTTTCCTTTTGTCGTTTGTCTACCCTGGACTTGACTTTTTATGAGCAACTTGGCAGGTGTTTCTAGAAAAGCAGAGGATGCTTACCCTACCAGTACACCTGGTCCATGCTCCCTGTTTGAAGTGGAGTCCGAGTTGCTCATTTGCTTTTGTTACTTTGTATGTATGATTTTAGTTACTTTATGTTCTTTGATGTGTATGTCTGTTTTCCATGTCTGATCTTTGTCCCGGGATTGCATTCTTTTGATTACCGCTATAACCTTGTTTCCCTTGATTACTCTTTCTAAATGTAAAGAACTGTGACAGGCTTTCTTCTGCACACAGCATACAAATGTAGCTCTACCTTCTACCTGTAAAGGACTGTGACAGGATTTCTTCTGTACACAGTATACAAATGTAGCATTACCTTCTAAATGTAAATAATCTTCTGTACAAAGTATACCACCACTTCCTATTAAAATGTAAAGAACTGTGACAGGCTTTCTTCTGTACATAGAAATGATACCATTACTTTTTATTTGTAAAGGACTGTGACAGGCTATCTACTGACCCTAGAAGTATACCACCACTTTGTAACTACAAAGAACAGTTGAAGGATTTCTTCTGTCATAACCTCATTTCAAAAAAGAGAGAAAAAAAAATATTTTAACCTCTACAAAACCATACTGCCCTAAGTCATTTTAATCTGTTATAGTTAAACTGCAGAGGACTGTTATAGTACTTTTACAGTATAATGACTGTGACAATCATCAAGCCCTTTTTCTTGGGTTAAGGGACTGTGACAGCTCTCTATCACTAACTGATATGTTAAGAAAAACAAATGTGACAACTTTTACTTAAAATCTGTTGCAAATCTGTCCAAAATACAAAACATTGATAATAGCCTTTTGCTTGTACAGGTGAATACTCCTCTTTACTTCAGTTAAGAAAAAAAAGAACTGAAACAACCAGCATTACAAGAAAAGCCTTTCATTAGAAAAAAAACAATATAAAATGACCTCTCTTTGCCAAACGAGAGTAATTTATTTCCTTACCATAGGCACATAATTAAACTAGCATCAATTGACCAACCTCTAAATTACAGTTAGGAAATGACTGAACTACTTCTATTGATGTAAGATTGTGCAGCACAACAAAACATCAGAAGACATTGATGAGCAAAACATTAGGAACATTTTTATATTTTATATAAGTAACATTCCAAATGGTGACAGATGTCCATGTAAAATTAAGTTTTTAAGCCTTTAAATGAAAAACTGAAAAGATTCCAGTCACCCAAAATGTCAGCAACGTGTACATTTGATCTAAAGAAGACTGATAATGTCTTAATGGAACTTATTCATTCATTGAAATTTAGGAACGAAATTCAGTGATTTTTTTTTTTCAGAATCTGCGTCATTTAAAGCAATATTTCATCTTAGACGGTCATTCTGACTCTTTTCACAACCAAAACTTAAGAATGGTCTTCTTTCTGTAAACCAGTTTATTTAGAAACAATTGTGGTTTGTGCTGTATCATTAGACTACGAGAACTGACAGATCCTGAGAAACTCATTCAGCTTTGGTATACAATGTTGACAATATAAATATCAACTTGGTTTCTAATTTGATAATAAATGCATACTATTAATGTCTAAGATTCTATATATGGTTAGAGAAATGTAATTCTGGTGAAAGGTGTCAAAGAAAAGTATAACTAGGGTTTGAAATCTTCTTTGATCAATTGTTGGATAAATATGCAATAAGACACTGACAACATATTGCATTTGTGGCAAAATACATTAAATTTTGTCATTTGTATTCTTAATTATCATTGATTTACAGGTTAATAGTACGAAAAATAGAAATTTTTTTTTATTAACTACTGTTGATACCAGTCTCAAAGTGCAATCAGGGGACTGTGATACTGGACAAGGTATATTAACTTAATATTTTACACTTCCAAAACTTTCTTCGGTTTAATTCTGTTTTTTGTTTTTCCATATTTGAATAAAACAAGTTGTTTACATGACACATACATGAAAAAATGTCCTCATTAAAACTAATCATATCTGCAGACTATGGCTTTAGGCATTTACAAATGTTCAATGTAAGAATTTTATGAAATAAGTTAGCAATGAAGAAGACCAAACCTATTCTCAAAATAAACTACATATTTTTTATTATTCAGGGTTAATAATCAATGAACTTCAAGGACAAATTATCACAATAAAAGAAACTTTTAAAAAAATATTTGCTTTCCCAACACATCTCTCCCCTAAGCTAGTTGTAAGAGCCATTCAGTATAATGTTCCTGAACCACTTTTATATGTGTTCATGTTAACTTCCTAGATGTTATGCAGGAATGTTAAACATCTAATTAAATAACAAACTTAGATATTTTGATTACGAATGTTGCACTCTTTCTTATGGAAATAGGATGTTTTCTTCATTCAAGAGTGCAACAAGGATACTTCATACGAATATACAGAAGAAAACATTCATATAACAGTATGTTGGTGAAACAATACTCACTAATTATTTTACTTAAAACAATAACAAAACAAAGAACTTTGCAGGGCATAGTATGATGCAACTGCAGCCCTTGAACTCATTTGGGGCAAGTGTGAACACAACATTACTTTTTGAAACACTTAAGTATAGAGATTTACAGTTCATTATGGACAAAACGACTGGTTTGAACAACATAATGCATAAAATTTGAAATTTAATTAAGAATTTTCAAAATCAGACCAAAAGTTAAATAGTCGATTTTTTTGGTGTGTGGCTCCTTTGACCACATACAACTCAAAATCCATATGAGATGTCTGAAATCTGATTGTAAATTCAGGCAAGAATTTCAATTTAAAAAAAAATAAAAAAATACCAAAACTTTTTAAAAAAAATTATATTTTTTGGGCATGGTACAATTTTATATAAATATATTATACAGAAATATACTGACAACTGAATCATAAAAACCAGACTGACAACAAACTTTTCCTATCAATTCTAATGATTACAACCATTTCCCCCCTTTTAGCCCCTTATTTCCAAAAGGCGTGGAGCAAAAATCCCCAAAAACTATAGGGCCCTCGCTGCCTGCCTTCATGTCCCTAGGAACAATGTGACAAAATTTCAAAAAGATAGGATAAGTTTTACTCAAGTTATTACATGTATAAATGAACTAAAGTTAAGGGATGCCAACGACAGAGTGATACCATTGTACCATTGAAATTTCATTTGCGGTCGTATGAAAAGTGTCTGTAATCATGACTAAAAAACTACATGATCTAGAAAATGTATAGACTGCAAGACATATGATTTAGTAAGTTTATAACAATATGAAGAAAGTGCTGACAACCAACCTCCTCTGTCGTAACAGATTTTTTACCACTGTTGTGTATGTGTAGATAAAAAAATATTAAATATGAACTTGATTAAACAACACACCAACCAATAAGACTTCAAATTTCACAAATTTTTTATTGGTATAGCTTAAAATTAAAAAATGGCATTAATGGAACAAAAAATGATACTCTACCACGTAATGGTGAAACAGCGCGATTGCAAAATGTTAAAAATGGCTTAACTCAAAAACTACATTTTTAAAACTTCATCTGACACTTCATCATACAGACGATGTTTAGAATTCTTGTTTTTAAGGGTTTAAAGTCTATATAAACAGAACAATTTGGATAACAAAAACAAGACATAACTGAACATAAACTTCAGCTAAACTTTTAAAATAAAATACGAACAAAGTTTTCTGATCCATTTGGATTCAAATTGCATAAATTTCATTTTCACATTCAGCTTCATTCAAAACTCCTTCATTATAAACATTTTTTAATCATCTAAGCAGATGTATATATTTTATTTGCTTTGAAGAAACCAGGAAACCAACATAACATTGTTTCTTGATCAACGGATCTACCTGAGAAAACTTCGTCATCAAATCTTTCATTTTTGGCATACCCGGAAATTCAACTGCAAACCTGATAATGAACACTTTGATGACAGCTAAGTAGAGGCAATTTGACTTAATACATTTAGAAATCAATGAACTTAGTTCTATAAAATTATGTAACAAGCTGATTAAAGCCTGCACTATTTAATTCTTAAGGAACATTCCAAAACAAGATATTTTTAAAAGTATTATGCATAAATGGAAATTTCTTGTTTGATATTTTTAAGACTTTTCTCAGGACTATAAATGTGTATATGCAAAATAGACTTTTTTTTCTTAAGTAATAGCCATAGCAAACAGGAAGTAATCTTTTGGTAGAGATTTAAAAGGCACAGAAATGTACAAATACATTCAATACAGTTATTCATATTACATAAAGAATACATTTAGATTCAACTATGGATACTATAATCTACAATAATCAACTGCACAAAGAGAAACATTCAGTTTCTCCAATTCTTAGATATGTCAAATTTCAAAAATAATAATAAAAACTCTAATCATGATAACTCTATTCAAACTTTGTTGATGATGTCATCAACATCATTCTGGAATTCTCAAAGTTTCATGAAATTTCATGAAGAATTGTTACCAGTTAGTATTTTCCATAGAAAAAAAAATGATACCTGCAAAACAAATTGCCATAAACAAAAATATCAAACAAAGAACCATAACATGTCCTCAACACTTGGGTCAGA
The DNA here is from genome assembly GCA_037379345.1 of Perna viridis. NCBI lineage: Eukaryota > Metazoa > Mollusca > Bivalvia > Mytilida > Mytilidae > Perna > Perna viridis. Next base: position 12,475,478 of record CM074511.1, read on the forward strand.
TAAAAAGTGTTCTAGAGCTAAGATGGTAAAAAAGAAATTCAGAAGAAATACTAAAATCCTGAAATTCATTTTTGTTCACTATTCAAATCGAAGTATTATTTGTTCCAACAGACTGTCTGTTTGTAGTCTAATAAAGCCTCTTGACCAGAAAAATAGATACTTCAATCTGAACACAGAGCCAATGATTAGACTAGATAAGTGTTTCATAATCTTTTCATCAAATCCTTGAAAACAATGCGGGACAAAAAAGCTCAACACATCACATTCCAATGCCGATCATTTACAAAGCAATGTAAGCTTAAGATATAGTTATTGAATACCACAAATGTCAAAGTCACTTCCCTTGACCCAAGATTCAACTTAGTTCTTTTATTCTGATTGGTTAATTGAAAATATCTAAAGTACTGATAAAGAAAAAAGACTAATTAGTACAAAAGTTTGTTCCACAAGAAAATGGCTGCACTGAAAACAGTTGAACTCTAGGGAATTTTGTAAGTAAATAATCTTACTTAAAATCAATCCTGAACCACAAGACAGCAAAATAATAGGGCAAAAATCAAAGTTAATTGGTTTGTTTACTTGGAACTGGTCAATAATTACCAGTGATTTGTAAGAGATGTATGACAGATTTTGACATATGGACTGTTATAATGAACATTAGAACCAATTGTAGTGAATGATATAATATCACTATTCATAAAATGTTAAAGAAATAATCTATATGGTCTGAAAACTGGGGTAAAGCATGAGATTATGAAGAAACCAGTCTCAACCACTTAGAATGTGTCATACTGATACATGGTCCAAAATACACCTGATTTAAAAGGATAGTTTCAGGCAGATATGCAGCTACATTATAGAATTTTAGTGACAATGAACATTTTCATTAGCAGTTACAATACATACAGTAAATTACTTTCTTAGTATTTATCAAACATTATTTTCCCCAAGGTATTAAAATAATGATGAAGTTCTGGCATTTTGGCTCTTTTTGACAACATGTCTTAAGTTTTTATTAAGCAAACATGTGTAAGCTAAGTACACCTCTTGATGTGGCTTTATTCAAGTACAATGTAATGTCGTATAAGAGGGTGCAATTAAAGATAAATAATATTACCCCAACAGATTTTTACTTTTAAGCCAGTCTAGAGAAGATATCAAAATTTTCCTGTATCTGTTCAAACAGTTTTTGACATGAAGTGATAAAGTATAAAAAGGAACTGCAAACATTGTTCAAACATTTACTTAATATATATTCCAAGGAAATTCTATGTAAGTAATCAAATAAGGCTAAATATATAGGAAACAAAAAATATATATTCTGTGCCAGACATCCGACCAATCCTTAGGCATTATAAAGTACTATCAAGAAACACTTGTTTGATTCCTCCAGAGAGAAGGAAATTACTGCTGACGTGAAACAGTCATAAACTAAAGAAATTTTCTAAACCGATGATGAAATCATATTGTCCGAAAGGAAAAAAAAAACATCGGACTTATTAAATAGTGAAATATCTCTCAACATATAATGAGTATTTGTGTGATAAGAATTAATATTGTTGTTGATACCAGGGAAATTATGATTTTATGTACGAAAGACAAAGTGATATTAAGACAACTTCTGTGTATTGCTGAGAATAAATGAATACTAATACATTCTTATTCATATTTCTGAAGAATTTAAGTACATAAATAAGTCACTCAAAAATGGGCTTTAGCAGAGTGAACATAACTGAAGTTATTACCAACAATAAAAGATTGTAATATTAGCTTAATAAAATGTGTTCATCCAGTGCATTGTGAAACAGTTCAATAGTTTAGCAAACTTTGTAAATAGAAATAGTTGGGTAATGTTATCTCATATATCAACAATATCATATACTCAAGTTTACACAGGCAAATGTGCCACACATGAGAATTATATGGTTTGAATCATATGATTATCATATAAATTGAGCACCATATGATAATCATGTTTCAGTTTACATATGATAATCACATGATAATCATATGATAATCATGTTTTTTTTCACAAACACATGATTGTCATATGTTTTCAAGCCAAAATGAACATATGAGAATCATATGTTAAATATCATATAATTGTCACATGATTATCATATGGTTATCATATGAATTGAGCACCATATGATTATCATATGTGGCACATTTGGCTGTGTAGATTCTTTGAAAAAGCTTGTGCTAAACTTGACCATTTGTTGTGTTGAGGTTAGCAATACATTTGCACTATTGTTTTTGTCATTTGCATATCTCATAGTTATAATTATACTTATTTTGATTGATAAATTAATTCTATGGCAGATACTTCATCCATTACAGGACAAGGATATTTTGTTATTCAAACAGACCGTGATACTTCATCCATTACAGGACAAGGATATTATTTGATTCAAACAGACCCTGCTATTGTACTAGTACTTTACACTGAACCAGAATTTTTTATCTTCTAGCACACAGAAACAAAAGCTCAGAGGTACTGGCATGTCATCCTTAGACCATTCTGTCTATGAGCCAACCAATTGTCATTCTACCTCATATGTGTGCTTGGTGGAGAAGCAGTTTTTGGTATGACTCAAACTGGTAATCTAAACATTCACTGCCATCCATCCCATCCCTACAGAATTGTGATTTTTATTCTTGATATTTATCAAACCAGAAATCATGTGTTAAAACCATTTTTTGTCCATAGCACTTTTCAAAAATATTAAAAGTTGAGCCAGCAATTTGGCCATGAAATGTTTACCCTGTTCTAGAATAATCAAATGGAAAAGAAGAAGCTTATTACTACAGATATCAAGATTTACATCTGCACCCAATATATTTTTCAAGTTAAAATTCTCATCATTCTTAAAATCAATCCATTTTGCTGCAACAAAACTTTATCAACTTTACTGGAATAAAATTGTCAAAAAGTAATAGTTGGTATGATAGATAGGATTCTTCTGCTTTTACAAATGACATTTATGCAAAAAATGACAGAATTTTAACAAAAACAAATAGCCAATTTCTTTCCTAAGTTTGTTTCATTACAAAACATGACTAGTTACATTTATAGATAGAAGTATTCAAATAGGAAGGAAAATGTCTGCTTTTTAAAAAAACAAGTTAAGGCAATTCATTATTCATTAACTTGAAGAAAAACAAATTTGGAGTAAAGTAAAAAAAAAACTTAAAATAACAAAGTAAGGTACACAACTTCCAAAAATGGCTTCCATCAGTAAATAATATAAATAGAAATCTGAGTTATAATTATGTAAATATACAAAGCTGTGTATAGAAGGTAGCATATAAAACTTGATTTATACGTTAACCTTTGTTTCCATTATTTTCAGTTTTTTTTTTTTTTTTTGTGAAATCTTTTTTGTTTGGTTTGCTACATTGTGCATGTAGATTGTCTCTGATTCATCTGTTCACAACTAGGCAATGTTTTTTTCAAATTTGACGTACTGTAAACATATTAATTTTCACAGTTGCTAATTTTTGTGGATTCTGTCAAGTGAAATATTTGCAGGTATCAATATTTATGACTTAAAAAAAAACCCATGATTACCTGTAGCATTACATTATGTTTAAAATCATTTTCACAGGTACTATTTTTCATAACTTTCTATCCACTGCAGAAAATAGCAAAAATTAGTACACCGTGAATTGGTACATTTACAGTATTTCAATGAATCATCCAATTGCTGACGCTTCAGTATTTAGAAAAAAAAATGCAAATCAGTAAGACTTTACATCTTGCGTCAAGCTAAAAAAGTTTCATGAAGTAAGAAATAAAAAAGACAGTCATGAAATGTAGGTTATTCCAATAATTCCATATTACTTTAAAAACCTATTAAGAAACATATGTACATTTGTGACTGTATTAGAATATTACCTTACAGCATATTGTCACACTGACTTGAAGAATTATACAATTTTCATGATCACAGCTAATCTGAAAATAGCACAAGGAAGACATTTATCTTTTACAAAATTAAAGATGTATAGCTAATTCAGTTAACTTGTAGTAAGGTGAATTTATTTCAGTCATTGTAAATTAATACTTGAATAATAACTGTCCTATATGTCAAATATTTTGGTAATTATAGATTACCTACAGCAGGTTTTCATTAAAAAAAATCATTACATCTTACTAATTCATTTGAACGAATAAATTATATATATGTATAACAACTTACCTCAAGTAGTTATGTTACAGAAAAATATCAGTGATTAGGCCAAACAAAATACAAAACAGAAATTCATCTTGATAATTAATTTTTTTTTAAATTTTTTGTTTTGATATTTACAATATATCAACAGTAAATGGTGTTTCAATGTTGGTTTTCTTAAAAAATTATAAAGGTGCCAACAAATAATGTAATACAGAAGTTGATAAAGGTATTATTGACAATCCTTAGATATAAAACCATCATAACTAAGTTCCAGAGGGCTGTATACCAACAAAACCAAATTCTATGAATGTGCATGTCCTGGATTGTTAATATAAGACAGCCTATTCATGATACTGAATAAAAAAAACATTATTCAATTCTAAATATGTGAAAATGTAAGGTTTATTATTACTTATAAGAAAAAATCCCCTCTTTAAGAGTTTTAACAAGAATGTCTAATTCTAAGGACAGATGAACTTGTACAAAGTAATAGCAGTGCAATGATTGTAACTGTTATTACGACACATTTTTAATGAATATGTTTTATCATGGTGACTATAAAGAAACAACAAACTTTTGTGAATCAACCAGATCCATGAACAAATGAGCTTAGAGTTGTACTTTACCTACTATCATGTAAAGGAATGGAAATAATGGATGAATCTACTTAAACATTTCAGTCACTAAGGTCAGTTACAACAACAAGTAGATAACAGTTTCTACTTAAAGGGTACAAGAAGCCAATGTGTTTACATACTTGAAAACAAAGCAAACAATAATTGTATAATAAAACAGAATTGAAACAGACATAATCCCAATTAGAAACAACATCTATTGATGTAACTACATCAAAAACAGACAAAAACCAACATTAAAACCATTTTATTGCAATGCAAGTTACATCAGCATACTTAAAATTCAAACATTCAACGCCCCTCTCCTCCCCATTTGTTTTCTCACTAAAATCAAAGCATTTGATATTCTTTGCACATCAAAGAACAATTTTAAAATAATAACCATATGTGATCAATGGAAAAGCCAACATAAATTGTAATCTATTTGAATGATTAACTAAATGCTAATTAATCTGCTCTCTTAGTTTATTTTTAGTTACAAAATTATATACAGCTATCAAACAAAATACATTAAAAACAGATAAAAGGATATTTTTTACAAACTTATAATGCAACACAGATTTTGGCATTGAAATAAGAGTTGGTAATTTATAGAGGTATAGTCAAGGAAAACCACTAATAGAATAATGTTGAAGGACAAAGATTAACAGTCCTGATTCTGGATCTGATGTTTTTGTGCACAGCATAAGCTGAAAGTACATAGGAGTTTGAATCTTTGAGAAAGACTGTGATTAAAACATATAACTGTATGTCTTCTACACTGCTTTACCGATCAGATGAAAGTATACAGAAGTGGCAAGCATTGAAAACCCTCCAACTAACTTTCTGAGTAACATATCTCAGCCAGATTTAAAAAAAAATCATGCCTGAAAGAAGTCTAGTATTGACTAAAAATACATACAACTCTTGAACAATGTTGGAGTTAAAATATGGAAAGAATATGATACCAACAAGATGGCTAGGGTATGTTATTTTTGTCACCTATATTGACCTTTGGTGTGAAACTATGTTTTTTACCTATCTACTATTTCATCACCTTGAACAATATATGATTACAGAGAATGTATAAAGGACTACCCATATCAACCCACAGCTTCATTAACCAAGAAAATATAGTCTGTAACACTTCATTTGCCGACTTCTGAACATTTGTAATGAAATTTCCACTGAGTGACAACTATCCATTGAGCTGGACACATCAATACCTCCTTCTAACACAATTATTGCATTTTCTTACTTGTTCTTGTTCCACGTCTACCAATAAATCATTCAAGCATCCTTTTCAGCAGTTATTTTGGAAGCTTGAGATTGATCATTGAAGTTTTGTTGCAGAATTCCCTGTTTTATACCATGCTATAGAATTTCCAATTGTTCACGCTGGGGAAATTAAGTTGCAATGCAATCTTGAATCGTGTGAGAAATTGGCTGTATGAGAATTGGACATTAATTAGGTAATCATACACAATATTGCCTAGTAATCAATGCTTGTAATGATCTGATGGTTGTATTACAATTCTATCTGCTGTAAACACTACGACTTTATCTAATTCTTCCAGTTCCGTTCCAAATCCATGACTGACAGAAAAATATGAAGTGCAATGGGTGCAAATGTTTCAAAAAATCATGACATTCTAATAAAAAAGATACTGCAATACATGAATCATTTATACTTGAATACTCTTCAGATGTTTCCTATTGTTGTCTCATACATCAGATTCAGTTTTTCATAGTAAAACACTGCTCAGATATCCACTATTAATGTTTCAAAACTTCCCTGCTTTGCCATTTTGCACTAAAAAGCAGCCCTCCTCTTGGGGAATTCCAGCGACAGCCTGATCAGACAATAGTCTGCAAAAGGTGCAAACATCATAAGTTTTGAGACACTATACAGCAAGACAATCAATCATGTCATGATTATTCAAAACCAAAGGGATTATTGTCCCTGTGACAAATAGCAAAACTAGGACTATAACCCTGCCATGTGTTTGTAGTATGCATAAAGTGCTTAATATGACTATTGATTAACCTAGCGGATTTTGAATGAGTGACCATATACTTGACTTGAAAACAATTTATACCAGGAAATCTTTAAAACGGGTAATAACAAAATTACTGAACTGATAGGCAAACTCTAGTAGGCAATAATCAAATGAAGAAAAATCCATATAACAAAAGGCAACATCAAGGCAAGAACTGGAAATTTGGATACACCTGCAACGATCCTGACTTGGTGCAGGCATTTCTTATGGAAATGGTAGGTTAAACAAGATTTTCTGGCAAGCTAAACCACCCCCTTTAATTATGGTTAAAAGTTTGGTATATTACAACATCAAAATCAATCTCTTAAATTTGTTAGTAAGCGATGACAGACATGCTTTCTACCCTTAAAGCCAGATCTGGCAGAAACCTGCAAAGGGAGCAAACACACGTAGAAAACTCCATTAAGTCATTTTTTTCCAGTTCCTAAAGGCAATCCATGCATTGGTAATAAATGCCTTTACTCAAAATTATTCAGCCCATCTGTCTGAAGACATGGTTTACTGAGTCATACCGGGTCACATGTTAGACTAACTTAATAACTCAGATATTAAGTGTAAGTGTTTGTAAGAATCAGGCAAAATGGGAAAAATCAGAAACATGCATGTCAAAACCCCACTGATCTGACAATGTAATATCACTTAAGGATACTTTCTCAATTTGAAAAGACTATTATTTGATCTCTGCATCACTGGCTTTGTGCAGAATTTTTTCAGTTGAATCTTAGTAAAATGAGGTTTTTGACAGTGTTATCTGCCATTGAAATGCACATTTTCAGTGCATTTCAATGAAATTGTAACTCAATGGTCCAGCATGTCTGTTTTCCTTGATTCTGATCGTGCAAATAGTCAAATCACACTATTAAAATGATGGGCTTTTTTCATACCATGTTTCACCACTGCCTGATTCTTACAGGGACTGACACTTAAAACTGAAAACCAGACAATAGTTATAATATATTTAGTTATTGTACTACTATTAGTTTGTTTCATAATGCTGAACATTAAAATAAAATCTTGTTTTTTCACAAACACATCCACATGTCTAGATTGCAATCAATCTTTTCCAATTTGTTATACTGTAGAAGAACTTTTTTCATGGTGTATTAATTTCTGTGGTCTACATGGTTTTGACTAATGTTAACAATGAATTAATCCCTATCAAAGTGTAGTATTTTAATTAAAACTTTGATATTCTTACAAAATCCACAAGTTTTAAAACCATGACTTTATGAAATTTTGACAAACCACGAAAATTGAAAACTATGAAAAAAGTACATGTAGTTTCACAGTATTCTTGAACATGTTGGGAATACAACCAACTGTCAGACCAAACAGCAAATTTACATAAATCATTCAACAGATCAAATAATAATGGCTGATGATTTTGAAAAATCAATGAACATTGAAGCACCTGATGTCACTCATGGTGTTTTGTGGGAGTTCATAATGCTTGTGCTTTAGGTTTTTTTTATGTGAGGTCTTGTTTTCCTTATCTTCAGTTTTTAAGTGTAATCTATTTTATACAATTAGCTACGTTTTTTATGTAGATTATCTTTGTTTCCTGTGTTCAGCCCATGTTTTTGGATTTTGACATTTTTTTAATAATCCCACTACTGTGGCTTTGGTATTTTTTTGCTGATAATTAGACTTAGTAATGTTTATCTTACATACATAAATGAATGGATTTGATAAATAAATATAAAAAAATTGTGAAAAAAAAACCTGAAAAATTAATTTTCAGTAAAAAAATTGTTTCAAAAGAAACAGTGCAATCCATAAATATATGAATTGACCAGGATTCATGTTAATAGCAATCTGTTACTGGTTTGATGGATTGGTTTGACAGAGTGAAGACCAAATTGAGACTGATCAATGACTGATGACAGATCACAAAAATAATTACTGTTCATGTACTATACACAACAACCAGTGAGCCATTCATTTCCTTGTTACCATCCATAAGTGAAGGGTTTATTAATTCCTTAGCATGCATGACACCAGAATAAGTACCAGAATGCAGCAAAATATCAAGTAATGCCATGATAAAATTTAAACACAAGCCTAATAAAGAATTAGTTCTTCAGATTTTACTGTCTCTGCATAGTAATCACTAAAATTACATCAAAACTCTGCATTTAATACAGCATTCATCTTAGGCAATGTAATTAACTGCTATATTAAGGATGCATATCAGTCAAGAGATGAATGCAAAAACATATCAACACTGCCTTTGTTGTATCTAAATAATTTGCTTTATTGATAACAAGTTGTATGTTAACAGCTTCTTCATAAGAAAGGGTGTTGAGGATTTTCTACACTTTTTATTTCAGGAAAAAGGAGAGAAAACTCACACGAAGAAATTTCAACAAACACTTTGACTGATGCAAAAAAGCACAACAAAAAATAAATGTTCGTTTTTTTTTTTTAATTTTAAATATTTCCAAGGGCAATAACTATCTTGCAGTAAAAGAATTACTGAAAGTTGATATTAAAAGGTATTACATTGCAACCCTTTTTATTCATGACTGATATCAATTTAATTTCAGAACTCCTTCTGATAGAAAGAAACATAAGCTTTAAAAAACTAATGAAAACAAAACATGATAAGCAGACTCAATCATTAAACAAAATTCTGGCAGAATTTTCAAATTTAAAGGCAAATAATTCAGTAAATTAAACAAAATGTCTTACACAAAATCATCTTTGGCACATAGAAAATGTTTTTGAAGTACAAAATTGTGTCTGTTACAGTTCAACTGCACTAATACCAAATATATTTTTGTTTGGTTTGTGGTAATCAAGCCAAGCTTTTTACAAACAAAAGATATTCTTTTATCTTTTTTGCCAACTTCTAGCCCAAGCCTTGTATTATAACCTTCGTTTTAAAGTCAAAATATCTGTTAATTATCTGTGACTCATGAAGAAAGTCATGGCTACTGAACATGTCAATAATTAAAAGAAGGTAAGAAAAGTTCTGAGAAAGATGCCATTAACATAGCACTGAGTTAACCCATCCAAAATGATCCTGAAAATGCCAAATAAAGCGAGTAAGAAGAGAGTAGAGATGGTCTTCCCTTGATAGAATGACCTAACACACTGTCTTAGGTAGTTAACAGGACAATAGACAATGACCTAACACACTGTCTTAGGTAGTTAACAGGACAATAGACGATGACCTAACACACTGTCTTAGGTAGTTAACGGGACAATAGACGATGAGATTTAAACTTTCTATCAGGCATTAATGAAAACAAACTTTTACATTATAGACCCTTTTGTGGTAAGTTGGTGAGCATGCTCAATATATATTTCCGCAAGGTAGGGCTTGGATAGAACAAAAGAATTTTCCTTGCAGAAGTGTATATTGAGCATGCTCTGCGCATGCTTGTCGACTACCCCAACGTTAGCACAAAGGGATCTATTGTTGTTTTTGCTATAGATGACATATTACAATGAACCAGTGCAAGTGGGAATGCTTAATGTGTAACTCTAGATGTATGTAAACTGTCCTTATTGGGTCTTTTACTTAAAAATTGCCATATTCAATAAGAAGCATATAGACATAAACAGTTAATTCTTAATAGTTACATTGTAAATCAAAGTTTGTCAAGTGATGGTTGGTAAAACCTTATATATGATAGTTACATTGTAATTGAAGTACCTCAAGTCATGGTCGGTAAAAACCTTATATCTAATGCCTTATTCAAGATGTGAAAAAAAATCTGAATTAATATTATAATCTTAGCATTTTCTAAGAATGTTAGAAAAACAGCCACAGGTAAAGTCACAGAAAAAAAGTTGCAGGAAATAAAGTCACAGTGTGTACATGTATGGAGTTTTAACCGAAAACATCAGCTATATATGATGAAAATCAATATTTAATCATTCATTTTATATCATTTAATATTGAAATTAAATAATTTCAAATTATATTTGCATATTATTGATGTCTGAAATGTTAAATTTTTATCAAAAATGATTTAAAAAAAAAATGTTCATGATATATGAAAAATGAAAACAAAACAATAGATAAGGAAGCCATTTAGTTTCTTAATCTTCTGATTACATGTATTTAAAAGGGGGAGCATCATCTTACAGAACAAATGTGACAATCCCCATGAGCTCAACTGCACAGCAAATGTGTTTGTTTTCCAACTAATAAATGGTTATTACACATTGCAATGACAACAGTTATGAGAAAATACAGTTACAATTGAAATGTGCATGAGCCATGAAACCATACCTACTAAGATGTATGTATTTGAGGATTATGTTTGATTTCAAGCATTGTAACATATCAATATTTTCCTATGACTTTTTTTCTTGCAAATAGTGTGACCTTTTATCCAGTGACTTTTTTTTTATTTTACTTAATTTCCTACCAAAATTGTGTCACTTTTCTTCCTGTGATTTTTTTTTCATGTTTACCTTTTAGAACTACCCTATTGGCAATGCAGGAATTAGAACTGTAATTACACATTTTATCTGCTATATTTTACAAACCAAATAGTGCCAAATAGCATTTCTAATGGAGGAAGAAAACTGACACTAAATTGTTAATTTTGACAGTTTTATGATTTCCCATCTGAGAATATTTATAGCAGTTTTCAGCATTTTTTTCATAATTCATCAAGATATTGTTTCAAATAATCACACATGTTTTTATAGTTGGTTTAATTATTATTGATGATTATGAAATATTATTCTTAAATCTGTTCTTCCAGTCAACTTGAATTTCTATGATTGAGGAACCTGGATCTCTGGTTTCCTAATTAAATCAATTATAAACACTAAAAAATCAGAGCTTTTCTTTATTAACAAAGAAAGTAAAAAAATTCTGAAATAAAAATTCATAGGAAATATATGCCTTGACCTAATAATCTCAATACTAAGGCAACATAATCATTTTCAAGATACCAACAATATGTTCATTAAATTTAGGAAAAAATAGGTTATTTTCATAACATGTTTATATGTTCATAAGAATATACTTTGATGATGGATCAGTAACAACACCAAACCCTCAATACCATACCAAGCAAATTTATTTCAGAGTTCAGTATCATAAAGAATCAAGATTTGAGATATTCCTCAAATTTTGACCCATCAAATCACTTGAAACTGAAGATTTTAGGAAAATCTCAATTTGAGATTCTTTATGAAACCCAGGCAAGAAACTCACTCCAGAAATAAAATAAAATGGACAATTTATATCAACTTCAAGAATGAGGAACTCCTGTTTTATGAAGCAAATGTTTTACAGACTGATACAGGAAAATTAAAAGTTTTTCCATGTAAAGAACTTGGTGACAATATGTGTAAAGCTAAGAGAAGAACATCATATATAGGTTGATGAAAAAGAGTTTAAGTCAAGAGCATCAGATCCATCCTGAAATTTCCTTCTTTGCTCATAACAAGTTCCTGATCTTGTAACACCTATCACTTCAAAAGAACTGAATGAACCAACATCTGGATCAACTTCTAGATCAATACCTGCAGTTATAACTTCTGAAAATTGCATTTTTTTGCAACAAAGGTTTACTAACAATGCTTAACAGGTGTTGTGATTGGTTAAGAATGAACGTAGGAGGGATATAGTAAGCTTAAATCTTGTGATTATTGATATTTCATTTGTATTTATGTTGTTAAATAGGACATTGGGACCGTGAATTGACCGTGAATTGAGGGGTAAGTTAATTACATTAATTAGTAACATGTATATGATAGTGGTAATTCTGTGACATGGAGGTATTGGTTTTTACTTTTCAAACTGAGGCTTGAGTCATTAACTAGAAACTATTACCAATTCTGATGTTGCAACAGTTCAATATTGCTCAGAGAAAAAAAAAATTGTCAATTTCTTAGAACAAATGATGACAAATAATACCTCATGCCATTATATCACACGTTATCACCACTTCTGTATGGTCCCTGTAGACTTGCTTCATTTAATTTACTCTGTGTGTAAGATCTGAAAATAGAATTTTCTCAACTATTGAAATGAAAAAAGACAATGTTCTTAAGGAAATGCCAGTAACACAATTTAAGAAGAATTGTACTTCACTTTCAACTCAGTACATTAATATGAATTGTAGTGAAGAAGCTTCTACAAACAAAATGAAAGGTCAGAAGAATTGGATTTCACTAACAAAAACATTACATTTATTATCATAAACTCTTAAGACTTTCACACTTTCAGCAAGGCTGCAAACTGAAGATAAAAATTATCAATCAAAAAATTTCTAAAAAAAACCATCAAAATATATGAATTTTCTTTACAGTAGACTGATAAATGAATAATAAAGCTTTATTGAAGTTTTATTGAATACTCTGTACTTAGAGCTAACAGCTTAAATTTCATGAAAATCAATCAATACTTAATATGTCTGGATTTATCTTTCTGACTAGAACTATGCCAATTGAACAGAGTTTGACATGCTTTGAATGAAAAGTCTGCTGACATGCTTTGAGTATAAATCTCTTAGCTTTAAGACTATTGCTATACTTTGGAGAAAAACTCAAAGCTCTAAAAGTAAAAGCAGCATATTAATTCAGTCAGTTAAAACAAAAGAATTGTACAAAATAATTGTTGATGTCAGAATGTGTTTTTCCATTGCTCTGTCAGAGGTAGTGCTCAATTGTACAGTTAAGACTATAACAAAATCAATTCCAGGTCTGTAAGACAGCCTGAATTTTTAAGTTGTTCGGGAATGATTACGTGATTAGACATATATAGTATGATAACTAGAGGTCTGTAAGACAGCCTGAATTTTTAAGTTGTTCGGGAATGATTACGTGATTAGACATATATAGTATGATAACTAGAGGTCTGTAAGACAGCCTGAATTTTTAAGTTGTTCGGGAATGATTACGTGATTAGACATATATAGTATGATAACTAGAGGTCTGTAAGACAGCCTGCATTTTTAAGTTGTTCGGGAATGATTACGTGATTAGACATATATAGTATGATAACTAGAGGTCTGTAAGACAGCCTGCATTTTTAAGTTGTTCGGGAATGATTACGTGATTAGACATATATAGTATGATAACTAGAGGTCTGTAAGACAGCCTGAATTTTTAAGTTGTTCGGGAATGATTACGTGATTAGACATATATAGTATGATAACTAGAGGTCTGTAAGACAGCCTGAATTTTTAAGTTGTTCGGGAATGATTACGTGATTAGACATATATAGTATGATAACTAGAGGTCTGTAAGACAGCCTGAATTTTTAAGTTGTTCGGGAATGATTACGTGATTAGACATATATAGTATGATAACTAGAGGTCTGTAAGACAGCCTGAATTTTTAAGTTGTTCGGGAATGATTACGTGATTAGACATATATAGTATGATAACTAGAGGTCTGTAAGACAGCCTGAATTTTTAAGTTGTTCGGGAATGATTACGTGATTAGACATATATAGTATGATAACTAGAGGTCTGTAAGACAGCCTGAATTTTTAAGTTGTTCGGGAATGATTACGTGATTAGACATATATAGTATGATAACTAGAGGTCTGTAAGACAGCCTGAATTTTTAAGTTGTTCGGGAATGATTACGTGATTAGACATATATAGTATGATAACTAGAGGTCTGTAAGACAGCCTGAATTTTTAAGTTGTTCGGGAATGATTACGTGATTAGACATATATAGTATGATAACTAGAGGTCTGTAAGACAGCCTGAATTTTTAAGTTGTTCGGGAATGATTACGTGATTAGACATATATAGTATGATAACTAGAGGTCTGTAAGACAGCCTGAATTTTTAAGTTGTTCGGGAATGATTACGTGATTAGACATATATAGTATGATAACTAGAGGTCTGTAAGACAGCCTGAATTTTTAAGTTGTTCGGGAATGATTACGTGATTAGACATATATAGTATGATAACTAGAGGTCTGTAAGACAGCCTGAATTTTTAAGTTGTTCGGGAATGATTACGTGATTAGACATATATAGTATGATAACTAGAGGTCTGTAAGACAGCCTGAATTTTTAAGTTGTTCGGGAATGATTACGTGATTAGACATATATAGTATGATAACTAGAGGTCTGTAAGACAGCCTGAATTTTTAAGTTGTTCGGGAATGATTACGTGATTAGACATATATAGTATGATAACTAGAGGTCTGTAAGACAGCCTGAATTTTTAAGTTGTTCGGGAATGATTACGTGATTAGACATATATAGTATGATAACTAGAGGTCTGTAAGACAGCCTGCATTTTTAAGTTGTTCGGGAATGATTACGTGATTAGACATATATAGTATGATAACTAGAGGTCTGTAAGACAGCCTGCATTTTTAAGTTGTTCGGGAATGATTACGTGATTAGACATATATAGTATGATAACTAGAGGTCTGTAAGACAGCCTGCATTTTTAAGTTGTTCGGGAATGATTACGTGATTAGACATATATAGTATGATAACTAGAGGTCTGTAAGACAGCCTGAATTTTTAAGTTGTTCGGGAATGATTACGTGATTAGACATATATAGTATGATAACTAGAGGTCTGTAAGACAGCCTGAATTTTTAAGTTGTTCGGGAATGATTACGTGATTAGACATATATAGTATGATAACTAGAGGTCTGTAAGACAGCCTGAATTTTTAAGTTGTTCGGGAATGATTACGTGATTAGACATATATAGTATGATAACTAGAGGTCTGTAAGACAGCCTGCATTTTTAAGTTGTTCGGGAATGATTACGTGATTAGACATATATAGTATGATAACTAGAGGTCTGTAAGACAGCCTGCATTTTTAAGTTGTTCGGGAATGATTACGTGATTAGACATATATAGTATGATAACTAGAGGTCTGTAAGACAGCCTGCATTTTTAAGTTGTTCGGGAATGATTACGTGATTAGACATATATAGTATGATAACTAGAGGTCTGTAAGACAGCCTGCATTTTGTTTGGGAAGATTAAGTGATGAGACATATATAGAATGACAACATTGACTTCATGGGTAAATCTATATACAAAATTGAAATCAAATACTGTAACTCTTTAAAGAATTTTCTTCCAACACAGTCAGTATATTTTCGCTTTTTACCCTTTGACGCTCTTCTTTAGGTACCAATTTTCGTGGTTTTCATGGAAAGGGCAAACCACGAAATTTTGTTCCCAACGAAAAGGAGATTTCCATAAATGTGTAAAATGAAAACCTAGAAACCATGAATTCAAGAATCCACAAACTTGTGTTTCATGCCTAATCCACGAAAATTGGTATCCACAAATTAAAGTACTTTCACAGTACATGTATGAAATATCGTAAAGAACTATGAAGATTTTCTACCTCCTTTTACAAATGTTTTTAGAAGGGGTATACTAAGTAGTACTGGGTCTTTAATGTACAGCAAAGTGGCATGCTATTCTGAATGTTGAGAATGTAAATTACAATCTTCATTGTTGCAGTCACTTGAATCTGATGGTGTCTTCAGAGCGTACATCATTAACATCATGCATGATAGGAAATCAGCATGAGTTCTATGATCTTATTAGATCTGATGTACAGATGGTCAGACATATGGACAAGCTGATTCAGGAAGAGATATCAGACATTTACTAAGAGGCAATCATGTAAGAAAGAGAGAGAACCTACTTCTTGAAAAAATACATTGCATGTTTATTCTAATTATCAAGTATTCCAGGTTGGTAACCTGAGTAGTTCTTTTTATGTTCCCATCCTGTCCAAATAGTTGCATCCTGCACCTCAAGTGGGAAATGTAACTTAGTTTCACCAAATGCTAATGCATCTTGCCTTAAAAGAAGGAATAGTAACTTTGTTTAACTAAGGCATGCTGCATCCCTGTCCCACTAGTAGGAATGGTTAATTTGTTTCACTAGGTCATGCTGTATTGTGTCCCACTAGAAGGACTGGAGACTTTGTTTTACCAAGTGGTGTTGTATTCTGTGTCACTAGTAGGAAGGGAGACTTTATTTCATAAAGTGGTGTTGTATCATGTCCCACTAGTAGGACTGGAATCTTTGTTTAACCAAGTGGTGTAGTATCCTGTGTCACTATTATAGGAATAGTAACTTTGTTTCACAAAGTGGTGATGCATCCTATCCCACTAGTAAGAATGGTAATTTTGTTTCACCAAGTGGTGTTGTATTCTGTTCCACTAGTAGGACTGGAGAGTTTGTTTCATAAAGTGGTGTTGTATCCTGTTCCACTAGTAGGAATGGTAAATTTGTTTCACCATGTGGTTTTGTATCATAGCCCCATTAGTAGGAATGGTAACTTTGTTACACCATGTTGTGTTGCATTCTGTCCCACTAATAGGAATGGTAACTTTGTTACAACATGTGGTGTTGTATCCTGCCCAACTAGTATAAATGGTAACTTTGTTTCACAAAGTGGTGTTGTATCCTGCTTAACTCAACAATCAATTGATCTTACATATATTACCCATTTTCAGACATAGTCTTTCATGATATCATTTAGAGATTTAGTATTTAAATTTCATATAATAACATGATGTATCAAACCAAAATAGAAAATCTGCAAAACAAAAGAAAACAATGACTGTTCCAGAGCTTCATCCTTTCCACAAGAGCATTTAACCAACAACCTTTTGGACTGCAAGTTATATTTTGTTTTAATTTTCTTTATCTATAATAAGCTTTTAAAATTAAAGAGGCAGTTTAAATAAAAGGTTACTCACATGTTTCAATCTTTTGATACTGTAGTACATTATCATAGGCAGGGTATTGATACTGTAGTACATTATCATAGGCAGGGTATTGATACTGTAGTACATTATAAGCAGGGTATTGAAATGGGAAATACTTTTAAATGATGCTTTGTGATAGAACGTTCTTGACTCTAATTCCCATCTTAAAATGATAACTTACTGAAACCCCTTATTCAATTCAATATAAAAGTTTCTACATACAACAAGATTTTGACTTTAATGTGTCTTTTATTCCATTGAAAAAGTCTCTTTGTCTAGTATATACAATGCCACAGCAGTTGTTCCTTATTTTTCTTTACAATCCATTAACTTTTCAATAAGACAACTTTTGTTGAGAGATATAAAATTGATTCTATCCTTTCATTACATGTCTGATTCACTTTTTAATTTCTTTAAATTAAAATCATTTTCTATATAAGAATTGATCGTAAAATTATTAAATAAACTTTTTCTACTGAATGGAAATAAAAATAAAAAAAAGACAAGAACAGTACATGCTCTGAATGTTTTGCAATAAATATAGTATGGAAGTGTTTACATTATTGAATGCTGTCTCGTTCATTTTAATTTGGTTTTCTCTCTGACACGATTATTATGCAGCACATGTACCAAACACATCCAAACCATTTAAACCAATCCCACTTCAACAATTACCTCATAGAATTGCAGAAATTTATAACTTCTTTTTTTTTTTATTTCAACTTTATAATTCTTGGTAATGTCCTAATTAAGATACCATTAATATGTGTCGACAACATGCTTCAGAGACATTTTCACATGCAATAATTTGATCAGTCTATCATTATATCCAATTAGGGAAGTCCTTAGGAGCCAAGAAGAGCATTTTTTTATTGAAATTTATCTATTAAAGTTTCCACTTTTCTCTAGTGTACATAACTCATGGTTATTGTTATGTATAAGATAAAGGTGACCTAAAAATGTTAGTTCAATTAAATCTTGTATAAACAGTCCTAAAGTTTAAGTGCGTAGAGTTAAAACTTTTTATTCTATTGCCCACAGCTTTCCTAACCCCCAATTTTTCTGTCATGGATAACCACTTTACTTCTAGTCATGAACTGATTTTAACTACCTTTTGAAAAAATTCAAAGCCACTGTAGCATTACATTCAACATTTAAAGGCAATGATATTAATGATGAAGGAACAAAATATTGCACACATAGTATCTTGTCATTTTTTTACAAAGAAGTGAGAGTCAAATAGTGTAATTCAAAATAAGTAAATGATGAAAGACTGAGGAGATGACCTCAAAGGCAGTTTTTTTCTGCTGCTATTTACTTTTACCTTCATAGTTTCATTGAACAAAATAGTGATTTGCAAAACTAAAAATACATCAATTAAATGGAATGCCAACTATTTTTCAACAGACGATCGGCATTTCAATGGGAACAAATTGTGCTCCTCTACTCACTGACCTATTCCTTCACTCTTATGAGGCTGACTTTATAGCTGATCTACTCCAAAGAAGGAACATCATTTAGCCAGAGCCTTTGATCTCAGTTTCCGCAGTATAGATTAAACAATCCTAGTGTCAGGATTTATACATTGCATCTACCGCAAAGAACTTGAGACTTATGGTAAAGAAAAACTATTGACCCAACTATACAACAAATGCGATGACTTTTCATTTCATATTGACAACCTTCCTTTTATCTGTGGCAGTATCTCTTCAGCACCTGCATATAGCTCATACCTTATGCCAGAGCTTGCTGTAACTTTGCAGACTTACTGTACTGTGCTAGACTTCTTACAATTAGGCTTCTGAAGCAGGTTAATTTTGCTACAAGACTGAAGTCTTTAATACAGCAGTTTTATCATCTGTCATCATGAACTCATTACTATGTATCCATCTGCACCATGAGAACCAATTTGTTCAACATGTCATACTTTTCCTTTCCTCTACCCTTGGACTTGACTTTTTATGAGCAGCTTGGCGGGTTTTTTGTAGAAAAGCAGAGGATGCTTACCCTACCAGTGCACCTGGTCCATGCTCCCAGTTATTAGTAGAGTCCGAGTTGCTTACTTTTGTTGCTTTTTACGTATTATTTTGGTTATTTGATGTTATATGAGTCTGTTTTCCTAACCTGGTCTTTGTCCCTGGATTACATTCTTTTGATTTCCGCTAGAATCTTGGTTCCCCTGATTACTTTTACATGAGAACTTCATCTCCATGACATATACTAATTTGTTTCTATGACCTTGACTTTTGACCAATGACTTTGAAAATCAATTGGATTATGGGTATATATATATATATATATATATATATCTCAAATTCATTATGATCACCACTTAAGAAAATCAAGGATGAGTGTACTAAACCACAAACCAAATGGCCTTTGAACCTAGGTCACCAAAGGTCAAGCTAAATTGATTAGTATGGACATAGTGACCTACCTTATACATACTGTTAATACCTTTTATCTGTTTCTTTGAGTAGTAAGCAGTAATTATTTTACAACCAGATAATTCTATAATTTCAACTGATATATTATTTATAATTCAAGTTCATGGTCTGTTTTCTCCATCAAATATATAGCAACTCAATCTACAGATGTATTAACTAAAACTGAAGGTGAAAAGTATCCAAACAAACATTCTAATTAACAAATAACATTTATATATCATAGATAGATAAACTCAACACAATTTACATCACATTCACAATAAATTTCTCCATTCAAATAATTTCAGTTTATGCCAATTAATCTTACAAAAAAATGGTGTTTTTATAAATTTTAATACAAACTTTTCAATGACAAAGAAAAATGTCACTTATACAAATTGGGCATGGGTAAGAATTAACAAGAAAAAGATAGAGGTTCTTGTATGCACAGAAATTTTTCAGTGATTTTGTTGTAATGAGTCAATACCACATTTATACAGCATATCTGTTAGGTAGATAAACTTGCAATACACAACATGCTTAACTAATCTTATAAACATCTAACTGTTGATGAACCTGTTGTTAAACCAATCAGTCCCAGATAACAATACATTGAGACTTCAAAGCATGAAATGGACATTCTAATTGGAATAATCTGATATAATAACCTGATAAGTAGTACAGCTGTAACTGAGCAAGAACACTGTTCAAACATACAAAAGGTTTTAAAAGAATAACTGACCTAGCTGAAAACTATCACAAATTCTAATGTAGTTTGTGTAGAAATTTTAGATCTATATTATATCTGAACTTCCCATTTCAATCATAATTTTCGTACAAAAGCTGACTTCTTTTTGGGGTTGACTGATATTAGAAACAAGGTATTTTTAAGTCGCTAAAATTATTAATGACTTCTTGCACTCATAATTTCAGTACTTAATATTCACATATGATTTGCATAAATATGTAGTTATACGCCATGTAATGCTGCAGATCCTCGCCCTGTTTACTGCCATAGTGTCATTGTTCTAGCTTCATACGAGATAAAAATGAACCTCTTAAGTGTCATATAAGTGTGTTCTACATGTGTTTCGTGCTTGTATGAGAACGGGTAGTTTCAATGAAATGATCAGTTAGCATTGAACATTACTGAGTTTCCGATTCAGGCACTATACAAGACTATATAGGTCATATACATTAGCATGCCCAATATTTATGAAAATTCACTGCCAGTTGCTTAATCTGGTTCCTAAGCTGGTTCCCTGGTCAATATCATAAGCAACCCAAAGATCGCTACAATGTACCTCTTTTAACATATCATACACATGTTTATGCATGTTTTTTGCTTGTATTAGAATGGGAATTTTACTTTAAAAGATAAAATGATCGGTTAGCATTGAAATTATGTAATATTACCCAGTTTACAATTCAAACACAGGCCTTCATTACCACTGACTATATAAAGGTCATATATTTTATCAGGACCCCGATATGTATAAAGTCATTGCCAGTTTTTTAATCTTGTTCCAGATAATTGAAAACATTCAGGTCATCACAGTTACAAAAGAGTATGCAATCATATCAAGGGAACCAAGATTTTAGCAGAAGTCGTCCGATTTTAAAGCATATTGCATTTGTACCAATTCGGATGTTGAAAGGAAGCCAAAATCGGTGACAGTGAATATTTGACAATTAGTGACTTTGAAGATTTCAGTCTGATTTTAATTTGGAATTATTTTGCTTTTAAGAAAGTAAGTAAAAAAAATTAAACTTACCCCAACTAAAGGATTAGTCAAGCAATCATGACGAGGGGGGTGGTTGTTATTAAGGTTTTCCATGACTATTATTATTCAACTAACCTTACACCTTAGCCATACCTCAGTAAGAATTAGTTTTACAAATTGTTTTTTTTTGCCATTTTCTACATTCCAAAACAATTCCAAATTAAAATAATACCTTGTTTAGAAGACAACAACAATTGGGCCATGATAATCAGTATACTTCCAAAGTAGTTCTTTCTTAAACAAGGACGTTTTACTTCAGTAATATAACTTGATGAAGTATTTAAAACTAGTATTTCTATGTAAATCTGCAGCAAATAAAATGCTTTGCATGTTACAGCTTGATATGACCAGAGAGGTCAAACCCTTAACAGTTGTAGCAACTATGGACACACTATTTTGTAGAGATACTTCAGCATTTTAACAATAATGTCTTTAAACACAATTTTCAGGAATTTTTAAATCCTTAAAATTTGTATATAAATACTTAAATGGAATATACAAAGGTAACCTGTACACAAAGCCCAGTATTTAGATACATGTACTACAAATGTCAACAGAAGGCACTATTCAGTTAGATCTTAAAAATAAATTATTGTTTACACAATTGTCATTGGAGACTAAAGTACAATTCTTTCGAAATCCATCATAACTATCTATTTTAACAATCCTTTTGTCAACATTTGCAGATCTACAGAAAACTTAATGCAAGCTTGCTAATGAGCTTCTACTGCTTGCAAATCCTATTAATTTCCTAATGACACTCTGCCGAACTAAATTGAGCAATTGGATTTTAAATATGATGCTTAAGGAATGTTACTAGGCCTCAGGTCTTTATTCCCAAAGCTACTTTATATGTACTGTACACAAAAAGATAAAACTAATAGATTCTAAAAAGAAAAAAGAAAATTCCATAGCAGCTCAATGATCATTCAAATGCAAATAATCAGAAAAAATCTATTTGTGAAACAGAATTAGGTAAATAAAAAAAAATTGATCAGGGCTAAACAGCTGTGAAAGAATCAGTACAACACCATTCATACATTCATACTGTACAGAATCAGTACAACACATTCATACATTCATACTGTACAGAATCAGTACAACATCATTCATGCATTCATACTCTTTGTGTGTGTAACCTGAAATAGACATCAATCACTGTAAACTTAAAATTTAACATCATAACTTACTTACAGCGAGTTAAATAGTTAACTTCAGGGAATAGAATTGGTTTAGGATCACTTGTTGATAAACTTCCCCATGTAGTCAAATACCTGAGACATCAGGTAATATGAAGGATGCCATAATTGATTGACCTATTAGATATAGTGTTTTCATAATTTAAAAATATAAAATACAAAAATACCAATCATGTATGTAAGACTCAGATGCATGTCTGGTTCCACAAAGGTGTCCGATTCCACAAGCAGGTCCGATCATATGACGTCAATTTTTGTCATGGACATTGGAAAACATCTTACATGTAAATCGTACTATAATGCGGTCACTTTCACAAATGTGAATTAAATTGTACTAACATTTCTGATTAACAAATATCAATCAAAACCGTCTATTTTGGTTTTATGAATTTAGAGAGCTAAGAGAGACAATATTTTCTTGACAGTGTGAGACCAGTACAATGCATGGTTCAACATACCGTACCTACGACATGGCAAAAGACCCTTTAGTTTCTGGAGTTTGTTGCCATATCACTTTTGAAAATGAGGGTAAAATGGGGGAAAGTTGGTGTTATATCATTAGAATTAATACAAACCAGTTGTTGTGCCAATAACAAACTACAAATCTCTATGCTTTAGAGTGTCAAAAACTAATATTGTGTTAACAATTACCAGAATAAAACAGAGTACAACATGCTACGATTGTATCATTCTGCCCTCTAGGAAGCTCTTTATTCACTTCTAAAATTTGTTCTAAGGACAGAAACCAACAAATAACAAGCAGAAAAAGTCACCAAAAAATAAACAATTACAAGGGAATGATATGGAAATTTTTAAAAGTTTGTCTCTGAGACTTCAGTTTGACACTAAACCTGGTTGTTTTGAACGTTTTCTATTTACATACTTAATTCAACAACCTGCAGACACTTACATACATGTGGATACTAATGCATAATTAGAAATTGAGCACATGATTTTTTAAATGTTTAATTGTTTGTTGGTTTGTTCATGCCCTTAGAACGCATATCAGGACAAGTTGCTAGCTGAAATAATTTGCCGTCTCTCATTGTATTAAAGTTTTTGCTATAATGCAGAAACAAATAATGAACCGTTATGTTGTCTTTCGAGATAACCCTACATCTGAGAAGCTAATAATGCTGATAGAATGTTCCAATCGTGCAGCACTGTTAAAACTTTGTGCCGTTGTCTGGCTGCAGGTCTGAACAACTAACATTGTTTATTTATCATGACAATAAACTCAACGTTTCTGGTTTTGTGACATATAATTGGACATGCTCATGAAATCAGACATATTTGTGGAACCAGACACATTTATGAGTCCTACATATATATTTAAAATTTTGATATGCTGTACACATTTTTCAAAGAGTAACCTTCTTATCAGCACATTAGAATCAAGTATATATGGAGATCTAAATAAAAAAAATTGTATACAAGAAGTATACAATGCTAATGCTACTACCACAGATAATCAACATAAAATAAATTCTCAATTTAAAAAGTTAAGGATGAATTAAGGTTTTTTTTTCTCACTGATTTAAACATTTCTAACTGTGAGGAGGTAAAAAATAATTATTTCAATACCACAATTAATTATCATAAAAAATCTTGATTTAAAAAAAACAAATTTACAGTCTGGTTGTACCTGTATTTTCCTGGTATTATGAACTACCATTATCTGTGACTTTCAAATGGCTGAACAAGATAATGCCATCACCAAAATACCATTATCAAATGAGTTTTACTGACACTTAACCTAACCTTATCAAACTTGATTGCACTTGGATGAATATCAATTCAAATATTACAAATATAAATGAGAAAATCTTGTAGAATGATATAAGCTTCAATATAGACATGGAACAATTGCCTAGCCTTGTGACTTAGAAACCAAATTAAATTAAGATCATCTTCAAAATTCTGCCAACTCTTTAACATAGATGTATAACTATTTTGTTTGATAGAACATATCAATAACTCTCAAATTCAACCTTAAAGCTTTTTTGAATTTATACTCTAATGAGTAATGAACAAACTGACTAAACAAAACTGCATTGTTTGCTAGTTTACAAATATTTAACAAAAAGTCATATTACCATCACAGCCTGAAACACTCAGTCATCCATACAAGAACTGACTGAGTTACATCCTAACAACCATCCCAGCCTGACACACTTAGTCACCCATACAAGGACTGACTGAGTTGCATCCTAACAACCATCCCAGCCTGACACACTCAGTCATCCATACAAGGACTGACTGAGTTACATCCGAACAACCATCCCAGCCTGACACACTTAGTCATCCATACAAGGATTGACTGATTTACATCCTAACAACCTTCCCAGTTTGACACACTTAATCATCCATACAAGGACTGACAGAGTTACATCCTAACAACCATCACTTAATGGACTGAATAATGACTGACATGACCATCCACAATTGTTTTTTAACTGATACAGACACAAAATGTCTCAATCAACACTTTTTCTGTCTATAAAAAATACATTTTGTCTACCAAAACAGTAAATAGTGTTGCATTAGTCATTTTTTGTAAATCTAAACATAATAAAATGTTTTAGTAGACATTATTTGGTTATGTCAACAGTTTTTTTGTTGCATTGGTTAAAAAAATGTCCTATGTCAACGCTTTTTTATTGAATCAGACATAAAATGTCTATGTCAACACTTGTGTCAATCTCAACACAACAAAACATTGTATTAGACATTTTGTGTCCTACTCAACACTACATTTGCTTGGATGTTTTAAGATTGTCTACTACAATGCATTTTTGTGTCGAGTTCGACAAATTGTGTTTTAAATGGACATTTTATGTGTTGATATGACTAATTAAAACAAAATGAGTGTTTAAGTAGACAAAATTTGGTTGCTTCAGTTATATTTTGACTGTGCATGAACATTACAGTCATTATTTTGGCCAGCAGTACATTTTCACACACCTCATAACCCAAACCACAACCCTCCTAACTTGGGAAATTACATTTTTATCACATAGTCCCATACCTTCAAAATCAATTGTCACACACCCAACAATCTTGACCACAACACATCCCAATCTTCATTACACACCACACAAACCTTACAAGCTTTGTTAACAAATGTTCCACAACCCTGACCTATATTTTTTTCAGATCCATGAATTGGTATTTATACTTCCCTGTATACACCAAGTGTTTAACAATTGATTCCTTTATGATATAAGCAGGTTAAGATATGCATGGCTTGACTACAGAACTATTAATACAGACACAATGTCAGACATTTGACAGGTTCAATTGGTATTCAACTCACAATGAAAAATTTGATTTTACAGACCAATCTAGGCAGTGAAGCAAACATATTTCTGTTTTGCCAAATCCAAATTTATTAGATGTGTTTATGCAACCAAACTTGGTTCATGTAAATAAAACTTTGAAGACAAATGGTTAATATATTGTCCAGTGTGTTACCATCATCATCTCTGCAAATGTTATTGTCATCCATTATAGTGAGTCATTACATCACATCATCATTAAAGTTCTGAAGTATCCGAACTGAAATGACATTCATGGACTATAAAGACTATTATATCTTAAATTTTAGAACATGAGCTTTGTTAAGAAATGTTTTTCATATAAATTCATTAGCAATTTGTTGTTTCAAAAAGCATTTGATGACATCACTGTTTCTGGGTTTTCTTGATATTTGGTAAAGTCACCATAATATTTTTTTTTCTTTTTGAAAAAAAAATCCTACACCAGTAATGTTTAAATTTCATGAACAATTTTTTTGGTCAGTCACATTTTTACCAATAACTTCTGAATTTGTAGTAATTTATAAAAAACCTAGTAAAAATTATACCCCAAATATACACCATGTTAAAATGCCATAAAAATGTGGGTAAGATATATTAATCTAGACAATGGCTGTTTTTTGGGGAACGTGACAATAAAGTGAAGACAAGATCTCCACGCAATCTATCACCACAAACAAAATATAAACCTTTATAAAATTTCACTAATAAGAATTACAGTGTATAAGAAGATGATGTTGGAAGATTTCATCAACAATGCTAAGGTAGTTGACTGGATAATTAAAGAGATTTGAAACTGGTATAGAAATATATGTCTGAAAAAAAGTTAAAATCTAAAAGGTCCAGTTAAGTCTAAGTAATTGTCCTTTCAGTCCAAGGAAACAATTTCATTAGGTTGCAGTATTGAATTAGAATGAAATTAATTTCTCCTGGGTATTTGCATCATTTGTGTAAGGTGGTTGTTATATTTTCCCGCTCAAAATATTTTGGGTTTTTGGCGGGCTTTTGTTTATATTATTCATTCAGCATGACGTCCTTTTGATCGGTACAGTTGTCATGCGGCTATCCACTTTATCATGACTTTATATTTATTTCCATTTACAGATTCTAGGTTATTCTATCTTTATTCCTAAAGCATTTTTTGTGTCCGTTGTTTGTTTAATTCACAATGATGAGGGGTTGTTACCAGGAGAACAACACTGATTCGTGAACATCATTTTTGAATACTGTGAAAGTACTATTGTTCATGGGGTAAAATTTTCATGGTTTTTGTGGGTAGGGCGAACCACAAAACAATGAAATCAAGAATCCATGAACTTGTGTTTCTTCCCTAATCCATGAAAATTAGTATCCATGAATTAAGTACTTAATCTTTCCTGTTATTTACAGTATATATGTTATAAATCCCATTTTAAGGGAAGATAAGGTATTTTTATGTTTCATTGCACACTGTCATAGGCACCAGTGTAGTACCAACACATTTTTATCTCAAACATCTTTGCCTTAAGTCATCCTCAACAATTATCCTAATAATCATCATGAAAGACCTGATAGTCAAATACATCATTGTTTTGTTCTGTTTAAATAACAACAACTAATCAGTGTTGAGTAACATGTGGCATTGCAGCAATTAACACTAAATCAGGCAAATTTGTTTCAATCTTGACAAAAAATGTAAGATTTCAACTCCAATAAATGCATGGCTCTATGTTCAAATTTTGCTAATGAAGATAATGGTCCTAAAAGCAATTATTGACAATCACATTACCAAATATAACTCTGTTATTAGGAAAGCAATCAAAATTGTAACAATCCAATGGATTCTAAATACTACTTGTACAACTGGAATTAAATTAAATCAAATTTAGTTTCCTTACATTGTCTCATCAATATATGTTTTGGCAATTAAATAGAGTAAATTCTCAGGCATTATTGCCATGATATTTTTTTTGAAATTATTGTGACTGAAAGGCAGTATGAAATTTTACAACTTTCTTTACTAATCAGGCCTCAATGATTTTTTAACAGTAATCACTCTTTGGATATAAATATTTGAAAAATTAATTTGATTACCCAGTTAATTGTTTAATGGCAAAGCTTTTAAACAGCCTTACATTTTCTACCAAACATACTGTATTCTAAAATACTGATTCAATATACATGCTTGTTTGTCAATCACAAAAGAAGTGAAAAAAGATGAAAATTAAAACTAAAAAAAATTCTAACATCAGAACTTATTTGCAGTGACTATTATAATTAACTTCAGGGAATTGGTCTTCAATTCATTAAATAAGTATCATCTGATGAATTTCCACAGGTAGTTAAATGTATTTCATTAGGTAATGGTCATTCAAACAAGGGAAGACCAACTCTCTTCTCTGAAGTTAACAATATCATTGGCTGCAATAAAAAGAAAAATAGGTAGTCAACTAACATGGTTTCCTAATTCATGAAGTTGTCTAACAAACCTTAGTTTTATAGCACATACAAAGATAATGTTCAAGTAATAAAACTGGTCTTCCACTTATTAAGTACCACTCTAGATAAGAATCATGCAAAATTTGATTCACGACTGGAATGCCCTACATATTTTCATTTGATATTTTGTTTAAAATGTTATAGTTAACAGAAATTCATATATCCCTTGTTCTTAGGAGAAAAAAATTATAAAGAATGTACTATAGAATTCAAAATTAAGGGAGATAACTCGGTAAATGACAGTAAAATACAATAGAAACTGTTGGATTTTAAATGTGGAGTATCTCCTAAGAGCAGACAGATAAGAATGAATAATTATACATTTCATCATATAGACCTACATAGCAACTTGACAACAAAAAATAAAAATGTGTCGCCTTTTTTGGGGTGTATCACAATACAGAATTTGCATGATCCTAACAAAGACTATTACTCAAATGACAATTACGGTATGGAATGTCTGTATAATTGACTAGGAAATCAAGACTTCCTCCCATAGGATCTATATGTCTGGTAGAAAGTTAAAATATCCCAAGTTTTTCATTTAACTTAGGCAATTTATACCCTTGTCACCAACATTATGTGTGTTTTAATGCTTTAACATTTCAAGTTTTTTAACCAGTTTAACTAAACTTAAAACTATAAAAGCAATATTTTAAAATAAAAATGTATTGACAAACATCAAAACACGACAGATATTGCGAAATCAACACTGATCCATAATTTCGATCATCTGATCCTATTAAGCCGTCCAGGAGGCATCTTAATCCGCAAGTTGCGCAACTTGTCAATTAATTTTACACTGAAAGCATCAGTGAGCTTTATGCAGATTTAATTGCTTCTTTTCAAAGCCTCTTTTATTAGATCTGAGTCAATGTGCAAACTGTATTAGATCCAGTTATGAAAATTTCAAATGGTTATTAACTAAACAAGTGTTACTATTTCTATATTATCTCCAAGAAAAGTTTTCAATCAAGCGCACCTCAACTAAAACATGATGAGGCATATTTCCATTTATAGAGACAAACTAAGCGAATCTATTTTATTAATTTTCACTAATGTTTTTTTCTCTCTCGTTGAAGTGACTCCATTAAGTGCTACCTATTCATAAATACATGTTTTTTTTATCCAGACAGCAATGAAGAAGTGGAAAAAAAAGTTTATGAAATCTATAAAAGCAAGAACAAGATGTAATGTCCGGAAAAACTTTCACTGAATGACGGAAATGAAAGCAGTATTCAGAGTAAATACAACATGAATGTTGTAATAAGAAAAGCTTTTGTCTCATTACCCAATTAAATATTGACAGTATTCTGTTGGTACAAATCAAGAAAAGTAATTAAATAGACTGCTGATTGTTTTCATGTATACCAGCTTTATTCTTGCTCCACAAAGTCAACCAGACATGGTGTGATTTGTGATGTTAAAATTTTCTGAACATAAATAACAACTCTTTTCTCTTGTACAATATGTAAATATAAACAAACAATGAATTCTATGTGAACTGTATACATCTCTGGGGTTTTTGTTTCCTGTGAACAGACATTTCAAGTATAGGTTCAAGTGCACTTTATTATACTTGGTAAACTTTCAATCATAATTTTTTTCCAAACATCCAGCATTTAAAATCACCATTTCAGCAGTTCATGTTCAAAATGCAAAGTTTAACAAGGAATAAAAGCAAGTATTTATTGGAAGAAATTGTACCTACACTCTTTCTAACTGAAGAACTAGAAATGCTTCAACTCATACAAAGTCAACATCCTTTTATTCAAATGTTATTCTTGGAAAAGAAATTGATTTAAATACTTTCTAAAAAAATTTCATTAAAACTTATGTGAGAACTTTTAAAAAATGCTAATTTTACATGCCCTACATTGCATGAACTACCTTACAAGATAAACTCAAATAGTTGATAATTGTTCAGAGAAACAAATACTGTAGAAATATCATTGTACGTTGGCTACCACTTTTCGTGGTTTTCATGGTTTTGGCAAACCAGAAAATTTGGCTCCCAAAGAAATTAAAATTTTCATTTTAATTGTGTGATACAGTTGTCAAATAAATGAATTCAAGAATCAGCGAATTTGTGTTTTTCCCGGAACCAAGAAAATTGCATCCATGAATAAAAGGACTTTCACAGTAGTACATATTATCTGGATATTCTTACAGAATTTTACATGAAAATTAAATATATATTATGTTTGCATTGTATTTATTTATTCAAACGTATTTTAATAATTATTCCATACAATCATTTGAATTATTTTGTTAAGAGTACATAAGATAATGATCTACCAATGTTACATTATCTTTAATGGTGTACTGAAGGAATTTTATTTTTCATTGCAAAATTACAACAAACCTTCATGGATAAACAGTCAAACTTCTGGTACAAATTAAGAAATCAAATGAAATATTACTGGCATGGATTTAATGAAAAATCCTCATTAAAATTGTATTAATCATCCCATGTTCTCATTTAATGCATCACTTCATATCATTATTGCATAAAAAATATGACATTATATTTCATATAGCTGCACAAAATAATATAAATGCATCATTTGTCTTCCCTTAATTCAACTCAATATCAGTTATTGAGCCATGAACATTTTGCACTAAGTTTCTATAAAGATTCCGCACTAAGTTTACCAGCCATAATTTTTTTAGATGGACACTGATTTGGTAATATACATTACATTCTATTAAAGCATACCTTGTACAGAAACCATCATTTTTATTTCTTTAGTCTTTGAAAGTGATGATTTTAGCAAAGATACTGCCTACAGGACAAAAAAAGCAAATCATCTGCTCTTAAAACTACAGGATATGATAAAGGTAGATTACCTAACTGAATAATCAGCATTTTACCCTGACCTAGACACAACTTTCTCAATCATTTCCAGGCTAAGTAAAATGTGCATAAATATTTTCCTTGAGCTCTGTAGTATTTTTCAGTGCTTAAACACCAATACCTGAATGTAAGCACTGTTGAAGCGATGATGTTTTTGAAAAAAATGTGAAGGGTGATATTAGCACACTCTTCAGCAGTAACAGTTGAGCATTAATTTATCTTCATACACACCTAAGGATAAATCACAAAATCAAATTAACAATATTGTCTTAAGGGACATTTCATTTCTCTGTTGCACATCATCTTTCCATGATAACTACAAGATCAACAAGTATTGTGACCTCAATTGCACTTCTCTGGAGGCAATATACCTTTAAACAACTTTCTTTAACTTATGAAAATGAATTAAAACAATGCTGACATTTAAAACTAGGAAAAAACTGGCAACAAGAAATAAACTTGTATACTATGAAGAATTACATATTGAAATTATTCTAGGTCAAACATCACATCTATACAAACAGTACTTAGTACATTCTATCATTTAGAGTAAGTGGAGATTGCTAAACATGTCTCAGTTGTTTCTGATGATCCATGATGGTTTAAAGAGGAAAAGACATGGGAAATAGGTCCTAAATACTTCAACTGACATCTTTATATTTACAGTCACATTTTCTTTTGAAGAACATTATTACATGTACATGTACCTGTAATTTTTTCCAAGACAATAATTGATTTATTTGACCTTTATTTGACCTTGATTTGTCAATAATTCTTGAAGTGCAAATTCATTGCAGTAAAATGCAATAGGAAAAAAACTTGACTAAAACACATCCATCTAACTGCCTACCAGTTATTATTATTCATTCTTATGGATTTATAGCCCCTGAAATAGATGCTGAAATTGGCAACTTATATGGTGCAGTTTGGTATTAAACTCATTTCTGACCTCCTGTAATCTAGACAAGAGACTAAAACTAACGCTGTTAGATATACTTACTGGTACAAGATTCTGTTACATTATTCTTGGTCAAAGTACTTCATATACAAAATGTTATTCCTTCCGATCTAAAGAAAGCAAAAAGCATATATACAAAATGTTATTCCTTCTGATCTAAAGAAAGCAAAAAGCATATTCAAATAAATTTAACTATAATGTAAGAAAGCTCAAAAAGATACCCCTCCCCCATTCCAAATGAACTTATCTTTCTTTGCGGGTATCAGGCATTAATTATTTCCATGCATGATGCCTAATGTATCAATATTAATTGATTTTTAGTTGTACTAATTAAATATGTGGCTAGTTGAACATAAGGGACAAATAGACAGATTGACAAAAAAGGTGATTCCAATATTACTTCAAACCTGTTTGCTTGGGATAGGCAGTATGAAATATATATGATACACTGTTCTTTTTTTATGATTTCAAATTTACATCTACCCCATCTAATCCACATCACAAAGGAAGGATATAGTCCCATACGTGACACTAATCTCATAACTTTTGTACTCTAGTAAGAAACTAAAAGCAGTACATATTTCATGAAGTTATTCTCATGATGAATGGTTTTTGAGCAGAAGTGACCTCTTCAAGGCAAACCAGACTACATTGTGAAGTACATGTGATGAATTCAATATCAAGCACAAACTAGAATATCTAAAAGCTCAATTTTGTTAGTAGGGCATAACAATAATACTAAAACTAAGTTTACAGACAATGTCTGTATCTATTGGAAAACATTCAATCCAGAGAAATCTACTACTAAGCTTTCACAATTTGCAAGATGACATTTCAAAATTTAATGGAATTCAAAAAGGTTCCTTGTTCCATTGGAAAAAAAAGACAAAACTTTTCATTGATACACCAATAAAATAGAAGTAGGTTGATTTACATATAAAAGGTTTATCTGGGAACAATAAGAAGAAATTTACCTTAATTACAGCCAATCTAAACGACTTGGTGATATGATCAAAATATATTAGGATTTATCTGCAGGAATAAATAGGAAAATATTCTTTATGACTTTCAATCACAGTTGGGTACAAAATAAGTAATGATAAATTTCAAATGGATTAATCTGATTTGTCTACTGCAGTGGTATTGTCTACAATAACAAACCAGTCCAAGCTAAAACAAATCTGGAATAACTAAAGAATTGCTGTAAATATATGTAAAGCCTGAAATTTAGATTTATTTACATAATAAAAATATTAGAATTACATTGTGGTAACTCTTTCAAAAAAAATGCTTTAAATAATATACCTGGTAACTTGTTTTGTTTTTCACCTCAAGTGTTTAATTTACTCAATGGGGGAAAAAACTGTGTACAATTAATGTAAGTAAAAAAAAGTAAGATTACCTCCTTTTGGTGTCCTACCACAATAAGTACATTACACATGATTCCAAACCTTTCTAATTACAGTTTCATCAAAATTCCTTCAGCAGTTTAAGGAGAGATGCATTTTTAAGAAATGTAGACAGACAAAGAGGCAGTAAGACAGACACACAGGGAGTGGGGGTCCAATATAACCCTCAACTTGTTTTGACAAGGGTATAATAGAACTATAATTGTAGTTTATTTTGCAGTACATTTCAAT
Organism: Perna viridis; assembly: GCA_037379345.1. Classification (NCBI taxonomy): domain Eukaryota; kingdom Metazoa; phylum Mollusca; class Bivalvia; order Mytilida; family Mytilidae; genus Perna; species Perna viridis. Next base: position 12,509,684 of record CM074511.1, read on the forward strand.
GATTATTTCATTTAAACAAATATTGAATTAAAATAAAGACATAGATTGATGCCAATGGCATGTTTGACTGTTTATATAAACAAAAAAGACAAATTTGATAGAGTCATTATATACATTTCATTTTTATTACCACAATAGTTTTGCACTTTACCCAAAAAAACGAAACTTCATTTTTTGTATTCTTTGGAATCTTTTACTACATGTATACCAAAGCCAAATTTTTCATCTTTGTATTTTATGCTAATTTTTATTGTATTGAGTTGGAAATCATGCTTAATGCTTTCATTTCTGTGACAAAAATAAATGTTGATATGAAAGGCTTAATTTATTGGAAGTTATTGTGTCAATTATATTCTCTGAGGTTATTCACATCAATCCTTGAAATATAAATTAAACAACTCATTATAATCTGAATAAAAATATAAATAAAGCAACAAAATTATCTTTTTTATGGCTTCATAAAAAACTGGAGAACTATTACTGCAAACAAACTTTGAAAGCTGTCAGAAGTCATTTAGCTGTCTATAGTTGTGGCCAAATGATAAAAAAATCTTAACTTATGCAAAGGCTTGTGTGTTAATAATGTATACCACTGTAGCTATGTAACAATAAATCTGATTGGTCCACCTTACCATCATCAAAATACCTGATTTAGATTCTAACACCAAATCTGACTGGTTCACCATACCATCATAAAATTTTAACAATAAATCAGTCTGATTCACCCTACAAGTCGACATACTACCAAACAGTTCCAGTGGGGAAATGCTCTCGGACCCACGTGGGGTCTGGGAGAAGGTCAGAACGTCATCAGAGCAGACCAGCCACTAGTAGGACATACTATAACCGAGTTCTTCGGTCAGGTATCCTGAAGGCTTGGGTTCATTACCTCCAACTACTAACAGACATCTACTAACAGAATCCTCGTACGGGGTAGTCATGCAAGATCCGTAAGGATAGTTAAGACCATAAAAACCCACAACCATCATCAGCCTGATTGGTTCACCTCACAGTCAGCAAACTGTCTGTTCAAGATTCACATCACATATAAACACAGGGTATTTGTACAGCTCAGAAACAATCCTTTTTTGCATAGTTTTTTACAGACCAGTATTTTTTTTTAAAAATGGCCAAATGGAATAAAAGCAACACACAAAAGAAATCCAGGCAAAATACAAAAAAAACAGTCAAATTTCATGCATGTCTATATTTCATTACAAAGAAAGCTAATTATCCTTAACCAGATTTTACAAGAATAAGTATAATATATAGATCATAATGAAAAGCTATGTCCAACTCACACATTACAACCTGCATTCCATTTCAATGCATTTGGTATTTTATTTTATTCAATAAGAAACAAATTTCATGTATTTTTTTTCAACCTGGGTTTTTAGTCAAAATATAGGTTTACCATTTGTGACCAAGTCTGAAAGTTCTGTATCCTGTGTAGTCATTCATTGTGATCTATTTCATACTGAACTTTACTTGTACTGGTATCCATATATTCATTTTTGTGAGTCGGTCTGTCTGGAACACCAAGGGCATCCACTCTATCAGATTCTTGTTCACTTAAGGCTTTACTTACAAGAACAGACAAATAAATATATAGAGAAACATTTTTTCAAAATGACGTCTTACTGAAAACAAATATTTGTACTTTCCCTAGAAATAACATCATTAGCATATCTAGACTATTAATAAATAGTGCCAAAATTGAGAGAATGAGAGATGGGCTAAATTAAGAATATGAAATTTTACACCTCTTCAGAAGATGAAAGAAGTAATGATAGTGTTCCCATCCTCAAAAGTACAAATCCTAATTAAAACATCTAAAAAACGCATATCTAATTGACTGGTAAAAGACAGAATTAGCAGAACAATGAAAAAATATGTTACTTCTATACCAAAACATGCTAATTGGAAGCAATAATTGAAATAGTTTAACGAAGCAAGCACAACAAATGTCAAACGGAGAATACAGAGCCATTAACCATTATTGATAGGTTTATTATACAACTTTCCGCTAATGTGAAAATCATTATTATACCTTTTCAATGCAGTTTCCAAGAAATTCAAAACAGAACAACTATTTTTTTCTATTGCACAATGATCATAAATGATAAATCGTTGGAGTGCAGTTTCATGTGATACAATATAGAATTTTGATTAATTATTTTTCAATATTCTTAAAAGAAAATTTCAGCATATGATATCTTTACTACTGTGCTGCAGATGGTTCACTGATCATGTTCTAATGTTTGTTAGTCAATCAATTTAATGCTGAGAACAAATGTTTCAAAATGCAAGCTTTTAAAATGAAAAATTGGACATAAAATCCAGGTGGATAATAACTTGCTAGCAATGAATTTATACATCTAAATTGCATTTACAAGAGATACTGTGTTGGCCATTTTTATTTGTTTAAAAAAAAACAAATCTTTGTTGACATGGTTTTCAAATATGTTTTACACACTTCATAAGTGCTGTGCTGCCCTCCAATATATCAAAGAATTCTTTTATAGAAGATATCCCATACTTCTGATATTACTAAAGTTGTAAGATTGACACTGAAGTGGGTACAGGAAATGTGTCAGACCTAAAGAACCGAAAAAACAGTAAAAGAGAATCTTAAATAAACAGTCAGTTTCCCACACGCAGTCTGCCTTCAACAGGTCCTTAAACACAACACCAAATTAGATCTTTTGTATACATTATTGAATGGTCTTCTGAAAACTCTTACAAATGAACATTCACAATTGTGGCTAAATACAGCCATTGTAATGTTATGCTGCCAAAAACCATATGTGTCATCCTTGTCACTTTTGTAAACAATTACAGCCAATAAAAAACTTATTGCAGATGTCCTTAGCTTCACTGGCCTACATTTATTTAAAAAAAAAATCCTGTATAAACCAGTTCAAATGTAGGGACTGATTCAATGTTTATGGAAACATAATTTCTTGTTTAATTCAGGGCTCAGTATATTTCCCCATGTAATTGATTTAACTAAATGTAAATGACTACTTTGGTAGAAACCAATGAAGCTATATCACCAGCATATAAAATAGTACAGTACCTGATAATCACTTAGTGTATTCATCAGACAATTATGTTAAAAGGTCTCAACACTTCATGTCAAAAGGCCATCCCTCTATGTAGTACCCAAAAACACATTGAACCCAGTTCTATGCATTGTAAAAAAAAGTCTAAAAGTAGTCAAAGCCAAAGCTGAGAATATTTACTTTAAAATCATATTTGTAACTTACTACAAAAGTGTATGAATGTTGTTTACATGTGTGAGTATTTGCCTCCAAGCTGTCAGTTAGCAGAAAAGGTAAAAATGTTGATTTTCAGTATTATTATTTATTCCAGCAAGTTTTGTGAAAAATGTCTGCAATCATTGTACCATTAGCATAATGGTTTTAAAAGCCATATTTTCCAAGCTTCACAATGATATGAACATCAAGGTGTCATTTGTCCTGTCAGTGTAAACTTTTAAAATTACTTATTCAACATGTTAAATAATGGGAATGCTAGAAGTAGTTAGTGAATACTCAACGACATATACCTATTGTTTTCAATGTTTAACTGTATTTTAATTCTCATCTAATGAGTATCTAGATGCCAGTCTCACTTTATATTAAAAAAAAAGAGAGAAAATATTTTTGTACCACAAATTTCTCACAAACACTGAGCAATTTCATTAACAATGTAATACAAAATTTTTGTTTTACTAAATCAGGTATAAAACAAAAGTACCAAACATATAATATTACAAATTTTGATACACTGTATATAAGTAGTAACCTCTTATTCAAATATACAGGAAGATCTTAATCCAAATATAAATTGTATAGTATGACTTACAACTGAGCATGTATACATTTTCCTTATGTTTGTCAAGTCATTGAAAAAAAAGGACAATAGCTGAAAGGTATGAGATAGGATAGGTAAAATATTTGTTCATTTCAAAAAATAATAATTCAGCCTATACCAGATCAAGACACTGTAAATAATTCTTAACTTTTCTTCGTTTTTGAAATGCATATTTTAATTTTAAATACATGTATATTTAAAGGCTACTTTCACTTTGAATTCATTCCCCTGACCCATTCCTGCGGGCCTGTCTGATACCTGAACGTCTATCATTAGCCTTGCAAGCGATGCTTGGTATAAGAAGTTCTCAAATCCAAATGTTTGAATAAATTTTGGAAAAAATGCAATTAAGAGGAATATTTGGATCAGACATAGAATAGTTCTGTGTTTTGAGTTCCTATGTGATGAACAGGAATATATAAGTAATAGGTATGCATGCAATTAGGTAGAATCCACAGATAAACTTCAGGATACTACACTGTTAGAAAATATTCTCAAGAGATCTGCATTACCTGCCCTATTCTCTGTATAATAGTTACACAAGAGTATTTCTGCAAGGCTGATACTGTTAAAATGCTTTGATGCAACTCTGCACTTACATTTAAACAAAAAATACAATAATTAGCCTGACATCAAGAAATACTTATCTCTTTTTTGTTTTCTAGGCTAAAGTACCAGAAATTTATTGTTAGAAATTTTGAGCTAAAATCATGCATACAATTTTTTGTACTGATAAAGTAAGTGGATTTAGAAACAAAAGCAATATGTTCAAAGGAGTTTCTTGCTATGAAAAGCCACCTGGGTGCTTATATTCCTACTGTAAGAGATAGTCTTATCTTCTTGAAGGACAGCAATCAATGTATCTAAAACAAGAATGTGGAAGCAGCTAAACAGTGAATGAATTACTTAACTTTTAAGATTATTAATTTAATACTTTCAGGAATTAATTAAATGGATTCAAAAGATATAAAGCAAGCACTATGGTAGAGTTATAGGTAAGCATTTTCATTTCTTATTACTCAGTACTTTAATATACCATTGGCATCTCAAATCAGGTAGTACAAGTACTTATATATTCAAAGTTTCCATGATAGACCAGGAGTAGATGGATTTTATAAGGACATCAATATCCCCATTTTTATCTCTCATACTGGGTACCAAGACACCCATAATATGTTTTTCATATTAAAGACCTGATTATTCTACTTCAATGATGATTGCCAATATGTTATGAAAAAGATTCATAACATCATGAACTATTGTGGGATGACATGGTGGTGAACACTTCTCTACCACTAACTAGTGTGGACAAACAAAGAAGTGCACTACCTTTCCAGTAACACTAATGGGCAAATATGATAATGAACACTTCCCTTCCACTACCACTTGTGGGAAAACAAGGTGGTGAACACTTCCCTAGAACTGCCTCTTGTGGGCAAAGAAGGTGGTGAAAACTTCCCTAGCACTGCCTCTTGTGGGCAAACAAGGTGGCGAATCCTTCCCCTCCACTAACTCTCGTGGACAAACAAGGTGGTGAGTTTCCCAGTTCATGTATTGTTTTATATTACCCTCCACTTTGTGATTATTAGTTCAGTAATTTTGTTTTGACCTTTATCTACCACTTACTCTCCGTTAGCAATTAATGTCATCATGTTCAAAGCTGAATGATAATATGAACCTGTTAAGCACATATTCTACCAAAAGCCCTTAACCTTCTTCCTCCAGACTAAAAAAGCAATACCAGGTTAATATCAATAATTACAGATATCAGATATTGTTTGATTATAGGTGGTATGTAAAAATACCCTGTAATTTTCACATCATATTGAATATAGTATAAAGTAAGTCAATAAAATATTCATGAAGCAGGGGTGGATGCAGGATTTTAAACTAGGGGGGCACAGTTAAAATTTCTTTTTTTGAGGTTAAATTTTTGAAATATTCTTCTAGAGTGGGTGCAATGTAGGTATCTTTTGTGGTAAAATTAGTGAGAAATTAAAGTTTCACCCTAAAACCACCTAAATCTACCAATGACAACCCATGCTTTGCAAATTTTAGGGGGGCACACGTCTGCCACGCCCCGCCTGAATCCGCCCATGCATGAAGTATTTGAAACTTAATCAAGATTCATGTACTGTAACACAATTAACTTCTTGTATATAACAATTTCAAAGTATAAATAATTTTAAACTTTTCTTTAATGAACACCATGTAACAAACATGAGGAGTTAAATTGAAAAGTGCTACTGACATTTGTAAACTTAATAATTCAACCAAAATGTAATAAAGAATGCATAAACCACTGATAAGGACCACAGTTATCACCAACCAATTAATCATACACTACCATGCATGTATTTACATGTTTAATTATGTAACTTTGTACATTTTTTTTTGGATAAATATCTACTCATGATTTTTTGTGAAGCAAACATGATGACATGAAAATTTAATTAGCCCTCCTGTAACACTGACAACTTAAGGAATGGTTCCACTGATTTTCAGACAGTAGCTACTTTTTAATTGCCATTGCATTATTGTACATGGCTTCTATTGCTTTCTAAGTAAATTGCATTGTAAAGAGGAAGTTAACATGTGACCAATGTGAAAGTAAAATACACTGTACAACTCACTGTACCTTATACACCACATCATTCTTATCAAAGCCTCCATAGTTTAAAAAAAAACTTTAAATACTAAAATTCAGATAGATATCTGGTAAATAGGAAATAATTGTGTAATGGACGATGAATAATAGGATAATTAATTGGAAGGAGTGAATAACCAAAATATTATCACGAGTGCCGAAGAACGCCTAGATTTAACGAGTGTGTGGAACTTGTTCGTGTGCGAGTTAAATCTTACTGCATTCTTGGCATGAGTGGTCATATTTTGGTTATTCATGATATCCAATTGATTATCCTATTTATTATGTAGATATCCTCCATTATTCATTGCTAATTTCAACATAAATTTCAAAATTTGAGAACGGTGGATTGATATCAAAGTTGTGACGTATTGGCAGGAGAAAGCCTGTGAGTGAAATTGCCGAATTTATTTCAGAGTGTGAATTATTGAAATTTATTACACTAGGAACATTCGATAAAACACTGCTATCTATATAATAATTATAAATATAAAATACAGCCCCCATCATGCTAAATCCACAGACCGTAGTATTTTCAGATATTGATAAAAGGTAATGTTCTGATGCCAAAAGGACAAGGGGCATTAGAAGATCGGGTAATATTTGTAATTAACTTGTATTTCTGTACACCTTCATCAATACATACAAAGCGATTGAAAACTGTTGAAAGTTGTTTCTATCAACAGACTTGTACTGCAATTTCATGTCAAGATTGTGGAACTAAAGCATTTACTTAAAAAGTTTGTTTTGCAAACAGTTTTTTTTCATATCTGCTCTGTTAATAGCAGACAAAGAAAGCCATATTCATTTCAAGGTTATAAATAATTCTAGTGACATTAGAACTTGCCTTTTAGCACTATACCATGTTCAGAATTAGACAGTAAAAAAAATTATAAATGAACAATGGCAATTAAAATCATTTCTAGAAAGCATGACAAATAAAATGTCTTCAATTTCTTTTTCTTATAACAAGTTTTCACCTCATCTCCTGCTTATTTTCTATCTTTATCATTTAATTGTCAAAGCCTCACCAAATGTGGCGTTCAGAATTACATAACCTGAGACTAGACTACTGTTCAATAAATGAAAACATGAAAATTTTATTTCTTTAAATATATTTGAGCACAGACTAGAAAAAAATTCAGGCAATGTTTTGTCTAAATGAAACACCAAAAGAAGGGGAACAAATACATTTTTCTCTTAAGCAACTGACCCTTGACCTTTTGCCCAACATTTGTTTTTATATGAAACAATGCACTTTTTGTTGATGTCATCAAGCCTGTTGTACTGTTTCCTATACAGAGAAAACACTTCATCTCTAATAATGTATTCTTAGAGATGTAATGATATTAAATATTAAGAATCCTAGTGAAAGAGTAATCAAGGGAACCAAGATTCTAGTGGAAATCAAAAGAATGTAACCCTGGGACAAAGGCCATAGAGGGAAAACAGACATTCACAACAAAGAACATAAAAATAACTAAAATGATACATACAAAGTAACAAAAGTAAATGAGCAACTCAGACTCCATTAAAATCTGGGAGCATGAACCAGATGCAGCAGTAGGGTAACTATCCTCTGCATTTCTAAAAACACCCACCGAGTTGCTCATAAAAAGTAATGTCCAGGGTAGACTAAAGAGGAAAGGAAATCTATGACACGTTGAACAAATCAGTTTTCATGGTGCAGATGGACACAATGTAACCATCCATGAGTTCACGATGACGACCAATGATGATGAAAGATATTTTCTAAGCACAAAACAAGCAACTATAAACCTACTTCTCCTTACTGATTTTATGCCACTTATTCATATATTTTGCTTGTATCAAAACTCTGCAGCCTTGAAAGTTTTTAAAGACTCCTAGAACTTCCAAAAGAAAAAAAAACATGAGTATTGATATCATTTAACTGCTTAAACATTACTCAGACCTGTGCCAGTATTCCTATTGAGACTTCAGATCAGTCAGTCAAAACAAAGACAAGTTTTAAGATATGGTTTTGAATTTCCAAGGATAAACTTTATGACTGATTTTCCTGCGATCACAATCCATTTGTGTTAGAACATGAATTGCCAATTTCCTAAACATGATAATGTACTGATGGTTTGTGATATAAAATAAAAAACAGACTGTACAAATACAATACCTATATTTGTAATTTACTTCCATCATGGAAACTCCAAACAGGAGCAGATTACAACTAAACATTGTTTTAAGTCTACTGAAATGAAAATTTTGACCAGTAAAGATATATTGGTGTGTTACTGGTGTGTTACTGCAACACAACTTTGTGTAATTTTGTTTTCATAAGTTTATAAAGATGTTAATATCTTGAAAATTTTTAAGATAAAATATTTTACATGTACTGCAATTTTGCGCCTTGTAAACATTTTTTTTCCTTCCTGAGTAGCTGTGGGTGAGACAATTACATTCCAGCAAGACCTATTTCTTCTTGGAAAATAATCCACAATTTGTCATGACATCTTGATATATCACTTCCATATTAATATTCTATTGGTGAAACAAATAATCCAACTTAATTTTGCAAAGGTGACATAAATATCACAAATTAGGTTAATTAATTAAACACCAAAGCCTGACAAATTGGGATTACTCTATGTTATTTTTAACCATTTTGGTGCTAATCTTAGTTTTAATATATTCTAGATGGTAAAATCTAATTTAAACACAGATTTTATTTTGGCAAAATAACTTTAAAATGCATGATATTAATGGCACATATTAACTTGATAGTACAGCATTTAGTTCTACAATTACAACACACCTAACAACAGGTCGACCTAAGTATTCAATAAACCTGTTAACAAGATCTCATGTTTTAAGTCCTTTGATTAAAAAATGGAAGAAAGAGCAGAAATGGCAATAAATGAACAAGAAAATATATTGTCATTATTATTGTTTCAAGGGACATACATTACATATGATGGGGACAAAACTTTTTGTAGACTTAAATATTAAGAATCCCAGAGAAACTGGTCTGGTGCTGGCATGTCAGTTAACTGCTAGTAGTCCTTAGTTTGTACATTTGTTAATTTATATTCAGTTTCGTTATTTCCATTGTAACAAAGGACTCACACCTTTTTAACTGATTTTTAGGTGTTTTTAATTGTGTAATATTTTTTTCCACAGTGGCCAGATTTTAAAGGAGGAGGGTTGTGATAAAGCCAAAATACTTTAATCTGCTGCAAGACAAGAGCTTCTGGCCTCTGTACGTCTTGTTTTGTTTTCACCTTTAGTTTATTTTATATGTTACTTGAGTACATAGGGCAACTGTTTTGCTGTACTTGGGCTGACATTTTCATCACGTGGGGATGTTGTCTCTTTAACCATACCTATTCTTGTTATATTTAAATAAAGACAAAATCACCCACAAAACAATACTGGTAAAATAATAAATAGATAAAAGTAACTTGCTTAGATCATATCAGCAAAACCAGAGAGCCAATGAATCAGTAAGTTTTACAGTACAAAACATCTATACCCATTCTACAGACTGATGTAATATTTATCTATGAAGGCAACATGCAAACAACTTATTCATCAGACTAAATAAAGTCAATATTACCATTAATATCATTCTAAATATAGGAATTACAACATGCAACCTAATACTGCAAATAAGATACTTCATGGTCCAAAATAAACAAATATCAAAATATTCTTAGTTGAGATTATTCTCTTTACATACTGTTTACAAAATGCTCTTTCGTTTTGAAAATCAAACAAATCTGTTGTAAGTATTTAATTACATAAAAGATCCTTGAACCATTATACATTTTTCATTATATCAAAACACCATGGTATCACCTGTTACCCTTCAAACTACAGCTACTATACAAATCTATTCTGTGTCATCATTTAATGCAGTATAATATATTGAGTGATAAAATATGAGTGAACATGCTAAAAGGAGGATTATATATTAAAGGTAGGAACAAGAATTCTCTTAAGGTACTGTGAATATTTCTAATGTTTGACTAAGTCATCCTCTAAAGTTTTACAGCCAGTAACATAATTAACTCCAGGAAATAAAGTTAATCTTTCCATAATTGTTAAAATTGGACCTATCAATTGTTCCATTCAGTCACTGCATGTAGGATCTAACAATTCAGATGACCCTTCTGATTAGCCAATCAAAATTCATCTTTTAATTATCTTTAAAGCATTATTCAAAGCGAATAACCCAAGGATTCTGAAAAGATAATCTGAACAGAATGTACAATGGAGAGTTGCTACATCCTACATTCAGTGACTGAATGGAACCAATGATAGGTCTTATCCTAATTAGATTGTTGAATGACCATTACCTGATGAAGGTAGTTAATTGGATAATTATTTTAACTTTCCATCCTTTTTAAAGCTATTTAAATCTATGCTTGACAGACAAAAACATACAGAAATTCACCAGGTATTATCAACTCTTTTCCCTGAAATTAACTATATTACTCCCTGTAATATTTACTTATGGGTGCTATAAATACCAGGAGTGTATAGTTATACTGGATATATTCTGCCAATATTTGGTGGTAACCCATTCCCCAACTTGATTCTATCATTGTCCCTTTTTCTATGGTTTAAGTCAACCATATATAAGCAATTATACCCTGCCACCCAATCAAGTGTAAATTATTGTAAAAAAGTTTTGGACACTTTCTTGCTTGTATTTCTTTATGAAGTTCTGTTGTCCTTCTAAACAAATAAATATGAATTGATTTATTGATAGAAGTATTTTTATAAAATGTCAACAAATGTTAGAGTTAACTCCCTTGAGTATTACCCTTTATGATAGACAACCAAATAAAAACTTGCAACCTCATCAAATTTCCTAAATAATTAGACTGATTACTGGCATGATTTAATGGGACATTAATGAATTAAGCCAGTTAAGCTTTCAAGTAAGCTGTTGAGGTTGAAAATTATTACTTAAGCAATTGGAAACACAAATAACATCAATACATTTCTACAATGTAGCTAAATGATACTTGAAAAGTGTAAAGAAATTACGTTATTAAATGAAATTATCAGGTTTTATCAGGCAGCTGATTTATTCCACCATTTTAACAAATAATCAGTAACTATAAATATTTTTGATAAAAATCATTCCTTTACCCATAACAATGGTCAATGCTTGCGGCTTTTCCGTTCACGTTTAGATTTTTATCTTATTTTCCATCCTGGATAGGGATTATTACGATACTGAAAACATTGCCGCGAGACTCAATCAATGAGGAAACTGGATTTCATAGAAAACAACTTGCTACGCAGAAAAATCACAATAGCAAACAGATAAAAGTAAAAATATGTATTAGTCAAGCACAATGAAAAGTAAGTTCAAACATAACTTTATTTTCCATACCACTAATTGAAATCATTAAAGTGAGAAATTCAGGATTTCTCTAAGTGAAAAAAACGAAGATATTTGTGGATCAGGAAAAAAGGACAGAGTTCACTGCGAACTAGCCAGCTTTTCTCCTTTGTTCTCTGTCATTTGTTCATTTTTAAATTATTTTCCCTACAAGATTAACAAGGAAATTGCATGTCACGTGTATAGCTATGTAAATTAGAAGGAGTTTGATTGTGACCATTAAAAAGTTTTAATATTGTACAATCATACAAATTGTAGGATGGTAACATGCAAAGTCAATAAGTGCTTACTACTTACATAGAATTACAATGAGATAATTCAGTATGTAACAAGAAATACTGTGAACAAAGCTCACTAATGGATACCACTGCCAGTGACCCCTCCTCCCCTAAGTAACAATATGGTCAAAATATAAATGATATCCTAAAACAGAGTTGATGTAGGTTCAATCTGAAATTGAATCCCATGATATGACATTCCTGTATAAGGCGTCTATAAAATAATAAAGTGGATGTGATAAGTTGTAGCAGAGAAAATTGCAAAGTAAATATTGTGTACAGACAAACAAAGGAATAGATGGCTGAATGGATAGATGGAAATGACTATCACTATATACCTCCTACAAAGTTGGAGTGAAAAAAAAACGAGATCAGGCATTATTTTAAAATACAGATGTATGAGCAAATTGTGAATACGGAAGCACATAGGTCATTCACACAATGGAGTTTTCCCAATAAAGTTAAAAACAAACAGCATTTAAAACAATGTATCACTAACACATGAAACAATAATTTTCAATTCATTTACTGGCACTAGCTACGGGCAATGGCTATGGGCAATGGCTAAGGGCAATGGCTAGTCCAACAATATCAAAATGATATATACAGCAATTACCAATTACCCAATTCCAACATTTTATTTCCATATAACTAAAAAACAACAACAAATATTGAAACATAGAATGAGTGTCTTTCTTAATAAAACTTCTTAAAAAGGTTCAAAAGTATTCTAGACAAACAAACTGGCAGACTGACAGTATTTGATCATTAAATATTCATCGAAGACAGGACCATATTGTATTCTGCAGACAGTTTCTAATGTAGTATTTGTGATTTCCTTTTCCTCATTGTTTCTAGAAAAGCAGAGGACGCTTACCCTAACGGTACACTTGGCTCCTAGTTTTTAGTGGAGTCCGAGTTGCTCATTTACTTTTGTTACTTTGTATGTATGATTTTAGTTACTTTATGTTCTTTGTTATTTTTCCACACAAAAAAATGGTACACCTACATACAAATATATGTGTTCTTTGTTGTGTTGGTCTGTTTTCCATGTCTGGCCTTTGTCCCTGGAATACATTCTTTTGATTACCGCTATAACCTTGGTTCCCTTGATTACTCTTCCAAACTACACATACCGGTACTTGATACAAGAACACAATAGACATACAACCTAGACCTTTGTGATTGTGTCTACAATGTAAACATAACTTTCCTGTAAACATTGTGCTCATAGAATTGACCTTCTCTAATTGTTTCCTTTCCTATCTATTCTTTATCACTCTATCAACTACTGTATTGAAGCAAGATAAAAATGTCAAATTACTGTTAGCTATTATATTAAAGACAGCCTTTTCTTGCCAAGATGGTGAATTAAAATAACACAAAACATTTCTTATGTGACAAAATCAATATATAAGGACATTGCCTTTCTTTGTGCTTAAATTTTACCTCAGGTTAAAAGAACTAAACATCAGTCTAAAGTCTAGACTCAAGTTCACTGCATATTAATTGTATGCCACTCTTATATATGACCATGTGATCTGTCTTGAATTACAACAAGGAAAACTTCTGAATGGCAAACACAACTAATCATAAAAAACAAAACAGCATAGCACATGTGTCACACGCTGACAACTACAGACAGAAAATACAGAAAGTACAAAACAAACTAAAACAATACGGCCACTTTCTATTCAGTAGTGAATAGGTTGACTTTAAAGACATAAAAAATATGAAGAATAAATGAATAAAACTGACATTGTAATGTTGTTTTTTTTTTTGGTTGGGGTCAAGGGGGTCCTTCTCTTCTCTTTTTTCATAGTAGTAGAAGATGTTATGTAGATCTTCTGAAACATGAATGGGTCCAAATGGTTCCGTCTGAAGTGACAAACTTTTAATGAAGATGCACAGCATGTGTAACAGGAAGTCGTGACATATTCCTGTTGGACAACAGAGAAATAACACAATGATGAATTACTATTGTTATAGGAGTTCTGTCCCTTATAGGCAAAGCTTCAAATTTTATTTTTACATTCAAGAACTAGTGGCTTTTCTTATTGAAAATACTGTCACCAACTTTTTGCTTAGCTAGAACAGATATGCCAGGTCACAAGTTTATAACCAGTAACTCTAGAACATGAAACTCTTAAGTCAGGTGGTTTAATCATCTGAGTCACAATGACCAGGAGGATTGTAGTGACATGGAACTCAGGAGAAAGCAAGCTTCATTTAGAAAATGTATCATGAAAGCAAATAACTCATCAAGCCAGGAACTGAACAAAACACCTGAGCCCCGTAATTTAAATTTATCCTAATTATATATTGTGACATATAAACTGCCTGAGTTAACATTTGATATCCCTGGGGAGAAGGCTGTGTTGACAGATATGTGTCCTGTTCACATGTTACATTTAGATCAGTTCATAGCATTAAAAATCCATTCAAACACCATGTTTTTTTTGTTTTTTTTTAATATTTTTTTTGGTTAAATCTATGATCTACAGCAAGAGAAAAATCAATGCCACAATATAAAATGAGTTTTTTATAAACCTGAGTAATTGAATTTATTTTTTTTATTATTGGAAGTCTATACAAGCTTCTTAATGTATGTTAAGACATCTACCATACATCAGTATAGTAATCGTTTCGTTTCGTGACAGTAAAAACAGATGGTTTTGGAAAATGTTCCAAAGCTTTATTCCTTTACCATACCATTCTATTTAGTTATCCAAGGTTAATAGCCTATGATTTAATTATTTTGTCAAGTATTTTTTTTTAGGGTAGGAAAGTTGTAAGCATTAAAAATGTCCTAGGTTTTAGTATGGGATTAATAAGTTCCAATGATGAAACATAACCTGTTACAGATAGTAAATCATCTGTGTCAAGTTTTTAATCAACTGCATGCTGAGCAGATTACTTTTAATGCAGTATTTTTTATACAAATAAACACACTCTTGATCAGATCGGTAGACATAAGCTGATGATGGTAATTTCTAGCAGTATCAAGAGCATATACTGACACATGAAAATCTAGAAAATTGGAAAACAGTACCATATAGACCAGTTTTCCAAGAAAAAATAAAACAAAAGAGATAACCATCTTTCATTACACAACAAATAATCAGCAATGCTCAGTCATACAAAACCATTCTGTAAAATCTAATCAAGATCTATCACACATTGTAACTGTCTTATGGGATTTGAATACATTTTAATGTTCCCATTATAACTATTCTGAAAATGATTTGTTTAAAGAAGCAGGAAGAAGAGAACGCTCTGACACCAATTTGTTTGCAGTTCACACCTAATTTCGACTATAAAGCTACACTGTCAATAATCTTAATGTTAAAATGTAAATGACACTTAAACATCAGTTGTCTGAGTAGTTTTGACATGAAAGTCTTTAAAAGAAAAACAAACTCTCACACATGATGCTAATATAACACTATCAATGCCAGATTAAAATTGGGCTAGAAAAAGAATTGGGAATCTTCTTATAACTGTTTTCTCGACAGCTTGTTAAGATGAATATATTGGTGACTAAAAATTTCTTACCAGATATTTCAAACATAACAATTCTGAAACTAAAACTTGTCAGTCACATCATCATATATTTAATAATTTTAATTCACATTCATATGATAAATTTTACATCATTAAATTACTTTACAATATAAGGTATGTATTAAGCCTGTTACCATAAGTTTCTTACGATCATATCTGTGGATATGGAGATCTTTTACATCTGAAATACAAAAGTACACCCTAGGGTGTAGCAGAAGGGTGTGCAGGGTACTGAAAGTGTAAAAGAATTTCCATTATCTAGGATATGAATGTATGTAACTAATTTATCATTGATATTAGCCTATTAATGTCTATTTTACACTCAGAGATCCAAAGTGAAGCAACATAAAAGCAACTTTTTTTTACATGAATTTTGATATTATTACAAATTTGAGAAAATTGAGTAATCTTTACTCAAGTGTAGGGATCTACCTTTGGTATGTTGATGATACAATGTTCATAACTTACCTCAAACTTGACAATATCAGGCTCATATCTAACCTGATACTTTACAATATCAGGCTCATATTTTACCTGATATTTTACAATATCAGGCTCATATCTTATCTGATACTTTACAATATCAAGCCCACATCTTACCTGATACTGTTAAATATCAGGCTCATATCTTACATGATACTTTACAATATCGGCTCATATCTTACCTGATACTTGATAATATGAGGCCTATATCTTACCTGATATGTTACAATAGCAGGCCCATATCTAACTTGATACTTTACAATACTAAGCCAACATCTAACTTGATACTTTACAATATTAAGCCAACATCTTACCTGATACTTTAAATATCAGACCCATATCTACCTGAAACTTACAATATCATGTCGTATCTTACCACATACTTTACAATATCAGGCTCACATCTGACCTGTTACTTAACAACAGCAGGTACATATCTAACCTGATACTTTACAATATCAAGTTTATATCCTACCTGATACTTTAAATATTAGGCTGACATGTTCTTATAATGCTGTAACTATACAAGGAATTATCCAGTCAAAAACATTCTACCGGTTTATCTTAGGATTACACTTTTATAAATTATAATACATTGCCAGATCTACAACAATAAAGTACAGCCAATAATCTGTCTAAGCATTCTCTGACCAGTTAATGACATAAACTAAATAACCAGTTTATCAAGTTGACAATCTGATAAAAACATCTTTAGTCTTAGGTCAAAATCAATTTATAACGGAAGATCCGTTTTATGGGAGAAAATTCAAGCTTAAGGCGGAAGATCCATTTTATGGGAGAAAATTCAAGCTTAAGGCGGTGACCCCTTTATGTCTGTCACAAGTTTTATATAGAAATTGTGATTATAGGAAGATTTACATTCTCTTTGTTGATATCATAATTACACCAGCCTAGAATATGTCAAGGAGTTAAAAAGATCTATTAAAATGAGAGACAAATGTTTAACAAACCTTTCTGTATTTATCTCACTAAGAATAGGAAAGAGATTGCACACAGTTGCAAGTGTAAAATATATTTGAGAGTTTAGACATCACAGAGAAAAACATATTGTGACATCAAAAGTTTTGATATACTATGAAAGTATTATTATTCGTGGGGTGCTAATATTCATTGTTTTCATAGGTAGACCAAACCACAAAATTTGGTTCCCAACGAAAAGAACATTCTCATTGATGGGTAATCTGAAAACATAAAACCCATGAATTCAAGAATCCACAAACTTTCTTACATAATCCAGAAAAATTGGTATCCACGAATTAAAGTGCTTTCACAGTATTTTACTTTGACTTCGACCTCAACAAGTTGTTCTCCATCTTACTCTTGTTTTGCTGATTTTTTTCAACTGTTTCTTCCAGATACCAAGTAGCCATCCTTGTCTTCTTTTCACTTAACGGTTACAATCAAGTGCTGAGTATGTCTAGTTCAACTACTTGATGATTTTCTGTAGGTATGGCCAATTTATGGCAATGTCTGTTTCATTATTTGCTGTTCTGTTTTCTCTACGTATTGTCAATTTGGTGAAACTGAATTCATATATATATATATGTTTCCAGGTTTGGCCATTGATCTTTACTGTCTATTTTTCCAGGACAAAAACAATACATACGTGTCATGTAGATTAGTTTTGAAAACCTAAACAAGGTTATAGTCATGTCACTAGTCTGAATGTTTTGCATCCACAGAAAAACACTGATATCATATAGTATTAAATATTTTTATTTCTGTGTTTTCTCTTAGGACATTTGATTTTACCTGGCTTTGACACAGCAAAGGCTTAACCAAGGCCCAGTTTTATAAAACATCTAAATCTGAGGAAATTCTGATTTTTTTTTTATGAAATCCAGGCCAGGTTTATTTATTCTAGTTTTCATGTCCTCATCAGCTCTACAAATTTTACACTTACAACTCTTGGTGAAACTGTATTCATGTATTTATACTTAAAAGTAGGTCTACATGACCATAGCTAAGTCCACAAATTACCCCACCACTTAGCAAAAGTGACAGTTATAAAAGTTCCACTTGGTATCTTGAATCAAGAAAGTAACTGCATTTTCATGTACATTTCCATCAATCTGAAGTTAGCAAGGGAATTAAATATATATACGAATATAAGAATATACTTTAATGAAATAAATGTAAAATATTTTCCTAAAGCCTTTGTTCTTTAATGTAGGATTACCTTTCTCAATATTAAAATGAAATTTCATCATGACATTAATACATTTCTTTCATATCTAGAGACAGAATCGGGATAAAAAGAATAGCTTAAAGAGGCATCACTGATAAGAGCATTAGGACTTAAGGCCTTTCAAAAAGGATATAAGACTTTACTGTAACCTGCGTCAAGGAAGACAGAAATATGGCTTCCTTCATTTGAGAAGATATTTTAATAGACTAAAATTCCTCCTTGATGTCATAAAAACAATTCTTGCCCTTAGTGTCTTAGAAATCAGCTTTACTTGTTATTTTACTCAGTACAAAAAGGCAACAATTGTAACATAATGACATGAAGTGACAAGTTTTATAGCATTGTCTTTAGCAATGGTAGTATATATGTCATGTTTGTCCAATGAAAAAAATCTCTCAAGCTTCAAGACAATGGTATATTAAGAAAGAATTATAATTTTAGAAGCTCTGTTATAGTTTCTTTAAAGGTAAGGGAAAGTACATGGACAAACTTGAAACAAGACTTTTTTCTTGTTTAAAAGTTTAAATTTGAGTTTAGAACAAAGACCCTTTTGGACATGTAGAACAATCTTCCGTTATTTTTTAAACATCAGACATTTTTTTAATAAATAAAATGTCTGATCTGGATGAAAAATATCAGACATCTGCCAAATCATCCCAGCAAATCTTCCATAACAAAATTATCACCAAACATTAATGAGTTGGTCTATCCAATGACCACAAAAACTATTCTAGTCTAAATTTCTAATATCTTCATCATTTACTCAGTAATTTGAATACAAAAGATAGGCCATTATATTCCACTGTCTGAGCACCTAGCAATAATGACACATCCAGCTATAATCACAGTCATTATACTGGTAAAATCATGTCCAATTTGGTCCTATAAGGTTTTCTTGAGATTATACTAACTACCTATGAATATTTCACCGTGTATAATTTAATAAAGAACTCTGATATCATATGAAGTTAGGATGATCTAGCAATTAATCTTTAAAACACATTTCATAAATAAAATAAAACCTGCACTGTCAAGGCAAAAGCCAAGGATATAAATACATTACCTTAAATAATTCTTTTAAAGTAGGAAATATCTTAAATTATTATAGTGAGTAAGATAATTAACTTCAGGGAATAGAGTAAGAAATTTAAACTATCTATCAAACATATATTAGATATGAAATAATAGAAAGTTGAAAATTTCCTTGCTGATTGTCCAGTCAACCAACTAAAACAATGCATCAAGTAATTGTCATTCAATATAGGGGAGGACCAACTCTATTACCTGAAGTCAACTATGTTATTTGCTGTAAGAAATTTACCATACTTTGAGGTGTATTTTATAACAACCTTAATCTTTATTCCTATTTTATTGATCAGAATCAAGAATCATCTAAGCTACTCATGCAGACCTCAGGTAAATAGAATTCACATGTAGGTGCACTTTAATAATTTAATTTACAAATATATCAAAACAACATGTTACAGTGTTTGGGTATATTTCCCTGTATTCCAGGCAAAATTTGGTTTACTGCAAGTAAATTTCCTAATAAAAAAAGCTGTATTAAATATCATAAATCTAAATACAAAAAGAGAAACTGTCTATCTATCCAAATGTCACAAACCTCTCATGGCAAATAAAAAAGAAGTGATTTTGTCTACTAGGAGTTGATGTTATAATATTTTGACAGAACATAAAGCCATTATTGATGATACACAGAAGTTCAAACACGCCTACTTTTAGTACTGAGCCACTTCAAAGCACTTTATGCACTGAACACCTACATGTAATCTTTGCCAACCAAACATGCAACTTTTCATACTTTAATATCAAAACCTTATACTTTCTTCTACTTTTTCTAGAATAGTTAACCTGGTATTTAAATAAACACCTTTAAGGGAATAGCATGCAAATGAAACATTTTTTTGACAAAACTGTATAACAATAAATTACGTTCTTTAAAACTTTAATGCTGCCAGAACTTATTCATTGGCCTGTAAAGGTCTGAGAGTCACTGCTGGATATCCTCTATAATTGCAACATTTTCCAATTATGTCAATGGGCAATATAACACAAGTTAAATCAATTGCTGATTACCATATAGCCTCCTTTGAAATTCATCCAGCCTACATAATTTTATTTTTTCAGAATCTGTATCTTTTATATAAAACAAAATGTAGAAAACTCTTTTATTCTTATATTTCACAAGTTCTTTCATTGAAAATTGTTCTTAGATGGTCAGTACTCCTAGCATTATTGAAGTCTTTATTTAACTGTAAGATTAAAAATTATTGATTTTTTTTATTGCCAAAAAAAAAAAAAAATATAAAGACTTTCAATTGCAAAATGCAAATTGCAATATTGCTTGAATGTAATGTTCTTGAAGTTGCAAATATTTTACCTTTAAACTTCAATACTCAAAACACAAAACAAACACAAGTACATATTATACCAGTTCCTGAAACTCTTTTAAATTTCTAGTTTCTATAAATACATTGTAAATAAAAACAGTTATTGCAGACCGAAGACTTGAAGAGCATCAGTTCTTAATCTCTCAGATCTTATTCTTCTTATCATCTTTCAACATAACATTTCCCAGGAAATCAGGATGAACATATCCCATTTCTCAGGAAATCAGGACGCCATTTAGACAAGGAAAAAGGCATAAAAACTTTAATGAAGAAATTTCTTGAAACATCATCTGACAAGAGGTAAAAATAAAACTTATTCCATCAGAAGTTAATGAACCTATCCCAGGAAAACACAATATGTCAGAAGTCAGTTCTACAGTTTTACTAAGTCAACAGTCTTCCTCAGGTAGAAAAGTACTTCAAATTGCTTAATTATCTTCCTGGTTTGTAATGCTTGATCTAGAAAATCAGACAATCACCTGTTGTCTTTCAATGAATAACATTGCAAAATAAAATTTCTCAAAATGTAGGTTAGTTGCTCAAAGCTTGATATGATATTTATTACACAAATGACTTAACAAAAATTGTTTATTGAATAAAATTTCACAGGATTATCTGGACAATTGGGTAGAAAACCTAAACTTTCTATCAAATACAGATTAAAATACCAATGGAGTAATAAAGAGAGTCAAAACCTTCTTGGTGTCATTATAACTACCTAGGGAACTTCATCAGGTAATACCCATTCAAACAAGAGAAAACTTTATTCCATGAAGTTATCTATTTCTTGTGCTATAAAATAATTACATGGCCAAAACACAAGTCAAATATGATAGGCATGCAATAAGTCAAAATGTAGGTCACACAGGCAGGAACAAGAACAAGCAGTTCCAAAGAGCATGACTTGCTGACCTGGAAAATTTGAATGAAGTGGTTGTACCATTTGATCCAGTGGGATAAAAGGAACATCCTTTAAAGAGGTCCGTTTCTGTACATCATTCCTGTACAGAAAGTATGTCCTTTGATGAGGGTACTGAGGTCAATAACCCTATCAAATTTCAGGGCATTGGAACCTGTAGTAATAGTTGATCATCAAAATTTGCCAGGCAAATGCTTGCATAGCATCTGGCAGAAGAAGAATCAAAATTGTAATAGGAGGTCTCCCTTTGTTATCATTTCGTCAAGTTTTGGGTACCACTGGCTCAGTGTAAGCAGACATATAAGCCAAAATGTCAATGACAATAGTGAGTAGCTGCAGCCACCAAAAGTGGATAATTTGAAGAGGGTACTGAATGCAAACACTCTTCTAAGTTTTAAAACATTGGCACATGTGGTTTCAGAAGAGTTGATCTTTGAAAATTGGCCAATCAAAAACTGAGAAAACCGCTAGCAACCTTCCTGTTAGGTGGAATGGAACTTAAAGTGGGATGTATCAGGTCTGCCAAGTTTGGTTAAAGTTTGTTCATTTTTTCTTGAAATTGAGCAACATGGGAAAAATTAATGAACAACAGATCATAAACTCACTTGGAACCAGGTATTAAAGACAAAAAAATAATGAATTCTCCTATTATAAGCACATCATTATATGTCATGAATTCTACCTCCCTATGACATCTTCTTCATAGGCCCATAAACAGATTCACAGTATGGTGTTCCTTAATTGGTCTCAGATAACCAAGTAGACACAGTAGCTTGAAGCTGGAATTCAAACAAAGTCAGTTCTGAGATCATTATATGAGGAAGTTATTATCATTATTTCTATGAAAATTCAATAACTTAAATTTGATTGCTTTGCAGTTATAAGGTTCTTCACATGTACGCCCAGTTGCATAGTAGAGAAATCCTCTAGTTCTAAACATATTAACT
The DNA here is from genome assembly GCA_037379345.1 of Perna viridis. NCBI lineage: Eukaryota > Metazoa > Mollusca > Bivalvia > Mytilida > Mytilidae > Perna > Perna viridis. The sequence continues at coordinate 12,532,410 of CM074511.1, forward strand.
TCATTCAAAGAATAATGTTTATAGGTCTATAATGTTTGACAAGACTTGTTTTTGTATGATTCTTGTGGAGAATGACTTGTTCAATCAGATTATATTTCAGTAAGCCATGACATTTATTAAGTCAGTTTAGATGATACATGATGGCAAGTTTCACACCATTCTGTCATGATACTCTCTCAATTTTCTACACTATTGTATTATAGTCAGTCTTCAACTTAGCATATTTCAACACAAAAAAGCACCACCTTACAAAACATGTTATTCTGGATTATACTCAAATAAATAGGTGAATATATTTAAGAATGTTTTCCAAATCAATTCCACAGCCCTACCTAGTTCAGACACCATACGTTATTTTCACATTTCTTGTCTCTCAATACTGTCTACACATCCCATTGCAAAGTTAGATTTAAATCAATCAGACTGCCAAGCATCTTCTATATTGCTTCCTGTACATGGAGGATTTTCTTGGAAAATTCTTTTGTCATTCCGTCAGTCACAGTCATTGCATCATTTCTAAATAAAGAATTATGACAGTGCAGATTGATAAGTGATCAGAAACGCAGACAGAATGTAGACAGCTTAGTCAAAAACTATTTCATTTAGAATTACCATCAAAGGTACTAGAAGTCTGCTGACTTGTAGTAATTGTGACCAACGCCAATGGAACAAAAAAAATTAAAATATCCTGCTAAAAATTGACAAGTAACAATGATTGTGGCACAATGATATAGACCTATCCTGCCACAGAATGACAAGTAAGGATGAACTATTGAATGTAAAATAAAAGACTGGTTCAATAACTACCTCTTTTATATGACCTCGACTATATTGCAAATAGAACTTTAAACAAACTGAATTAAGAACAATGCCATCACAATCAGTAAGCATTTACTGTCTAAAGTTTCAAGCTAAACTGGTCCTAAATTAGTTTGTTTTTTGTTTGTTTTTATTTTGGCTTACACACGATTTAGCAGGGATTTTCTGTTTTTTTTTTGTTTTGCTTTGTTGTCAATGCAAAAGGAAAGTAAATGGAAACAAGGAAAGACAACTTGCATAAACGTAAAATGCAACTTATATTGTAATGGCTCATTAGATAAAACGTCAGAGTCCACATCTGATTGTCCATTATTTTAGGCACTTTCAAAGAAAATGTTCAAAGTTCTATGCTACAGTTGTATTAAGATAGAGAATAGAAGACTTCTTGCTGTCATTCTTAAATTGACATGTGGTCAGTAGATTAAATTTACATCCACTAAATTCATGCTTTACACTTCCAAATAATCTCCTATTGCATTATTTGAAAGTTTTAAGCAATAATAATTAGATGAACACTTTTATAAAGGGAAAAATATTGGCACCATTGAAAAATATATGTAATTTGGTATCCCCATGAAAGTTACTATGTAAAATATGGAAGCTTGCAACGACCATGACCAACTTAGTTAACCAGGTTAGACAAAATGTTTTGACGGCTTCTTTTTCTATGACTTAATTTTTAACTAATCTTTACAACAACAAAATTTATGTTGTGGAAAAGCAAATTAAAGTAATTGAGCAAATAATTGAAAATTTTTCCACCATGATCAACTTGTCAATATGCATATTTCAATTTGTGTTTTATGTTGCAATTTTTGTTTGAAATACAGTTTCATTGAAATAGTTCCTTTTGTAACACAACCTTAAAATTAAGCAAGCACACAGCGGAATACTAATAGAAACTAAATCAGGCTCATGGCAGAATACAGATAGGAATTGAAGTTACAAGTAATTTTATCAGCTAGTGTTTCATAGCTTTCACAATCAGTCTCTAGAGAAGGTGCTTCCTGGAAAGACAAAATCTTGACAAATTTAATTGGTATATGGACATTCAGTCTGATATAACTTTGTAGTAGTTAGACCAAATGCAACAAACAATTATGTCCCCTCATCTTATAGAGCTTTGAAGACATCCTTTCAACAAGTCATCTATATTTTGTACTTTTGTGTTTTTGGATATCAGAAGTAAATAGGTTTGTTAGGAAAGCCTTCTACATGTAAGTATCTTTTTTCTTTACATGTAAGAATTCACAAGTATTTATTTTATTGTTTTCTACATGATCAATCTATGTTAGGTAGAATAAACTGCTCCAATAAAGTTAATCACACACATAAATCCCATTATCATTGGTATACAAAATCCTATATATAAATAATACATAGAAGAAATGTCTCCATAGGACATAGATGCCCTCACCATTCTTAAAAATCAAAGGAACATTACACAAAAACTGGAACCAGCACTAAACCAAAAGTCTCCCACATGATCAATAATGCTAAAGATTTAGACTAAAGTTTGAAAGCATTCAACATCTCATGAAGGTATGCGGAGATATTAGTAATGAAAAATTAAAAAAAAACTCTTCAAAAACAACAAAAAACAAAAAAGTTGTTGCCAAAACCAAGCTCAAAAGATTACATATGGTACAACCCATCAAACTGAAGCTGCATACCAAATTTCAAATTGTTCACATGAAGTGTTGCTGAGCTTTTTGCATCAAAATGGGACTAGACATGTATAGGTATAGGAATCAGAACAGAGAAATGGGGGGGGGGGGGGTCAAAACATCACATCACATCACTGTATCTATTTTTTCTGATGAATGTGACCTTAACAGCATGGAAAAAAAGCTCCTAGACCATATTAATATCAAACCTGAGGCAAGGAAGACAAACAGAGAACCAGACAAATTCTCAACAAATATATATTTTTTTATGTCTCAAACTTAATATATAGAGCCTTGAAATATCTAGGTCTTACTTCCTATTGGTATTTCTTACAGATGTTACCAATCAAACTTTGCCAATTGTTATACATACATAATAGTAAATCATTTTGTTGCCAGACACAAGCTAATTCTGTAGGACTATCTCACAAAGCCAGATCATGGTGTCAACTTAAGTATTATGTCTATATAAGATGCCAAGGTATTGAACTTTATTTTTAACATTTAAGGACATTCACACTACATTAATTGATAAAACATAATTAATTGATAAATATAAATGAAGATATTAATTATCAAATGATTAAAAATATAACTGTTGCCAACATCAAAAGAGAAATATTACCACAAAATAAATCAAACATACAACTGACTGTTCATTCAAATATCAAAGATCGCATTGATTGAAAAGAAGACAGCAAATGCAAGCCAAAACTCTGAATAAAATCAATCATTTAGAAAAGAAATTTCAATTAAATTTGATACAAAAAATTGATTCTGTATCAGTAATTACCAGATAGTCAATAAATAAATTATGTACAGATAAATCAAATTTTACCCTAATGAAATAAAATATGCTAATCAAAAAATTTCCCTGCAGGGAGAGAAGAAATAGAACTCCTACTCATATCTAACACATTAAAATTCAATTTCATCAAAATATTTCCTAGAGCATGTCTGGTAAATGTCCATAAATAAACTGTAACACATGCCCAATACAGTAAATATACTATAAAGATTAGACTTTAATGCAAGTTGTGTCCCTTTAATTTTACCTTTTTTTTCTCCCATCAAATAAATGTATCATAGCAAAACATACATGTTTTCAATGTTTTGGTCCAAATAGGAATCAGGAATAGGCTGCTATTGTGACAAGTAGGAGATATCAGATAAGACCATTTTTTGCTGCTAACCTTTACAAATGTGCTGTGTGTAGCTCTTTTGTTAAATGATAAATTTTCACACATAAAATATAAAGGTCTACAACTTTTACTAACACACTGTTTAAATGGTCAAATTGGTTCAACAAGAAAAAACAAGGGGCATTAATGCTATATTAAGTGATACCTTGCTACATAATGGTGAAAAAAGGGGGATAGCAAAATGTTCAAAATAGCATAACTTTAAAACCACAATTTGGATTTCACTGACAAATGATCGTAACATGTAATTTATAGTACTCAACAACTGTGTGCAAAGTCATTGATCCATTCTGAAGTTATCATCTAGAAACCATCGGGGGACAGGCAGACATATGAAAGGATGAACATGCAGCTTTTTGGAGGGTATCACTATCACATAATACCTCTCCACTTCAAAAGGCAAGGTATAAAAAGGCTCTCTGTAGCATACACCCAGGAGTCACTTTTTGTGGAAAGTGTCTTTTCTATTTTTAATAAGCTCCAAGGTATATTTTCCCCAGAACTGGTATTGGAGTTCAGTTCAAGACTTCTAAATGGGCCAAAATGCTATTGGACATTCCTTAGCTCATGGCTTACGTAACAACTTTAATATCACAGACAGCTCTCATTGTTTACACTACGTCAGTCACTTTGCTGAAGATTGACAGAAAAGAAAGTAGATCTTGTCAAGGATTACTAATCACCAAAGATTAATTAGTCAATCAACAACAAGGGCAATAACCCTGCATTGGGGAAGGTGACGATAACTTGATAATCAAATAGGTACTTCTTACTGATAATTACATAACATTGCTACATTTCTTGTATTTGTATGGTCAATACAACATCTTTTATGATAGTGTTTTGACTCTGTAAAATTTAAAGTGGGCGGCCTTTCAATGGCTTCTTGAGAGTTGTCTTTATACTTATAACATTCTTCTCAAAAGAATCCAAGTAGTAGCACACAATAACATATCTACAGCAATTAACATCAATGCCTGGAATTCATTTCACTGAAGGTCGTAAGTCCTAGGTTAGATGAGTTTTAGCACACTATAGCTCCCTCTCTTTGGATAACAAGTTATGACCAATCAACAAGCCAGAATACACTGACTGATTTAAAACATTGCAAATATTCACCTCTGAATCTAAATCTGTGTCTTCACAATTTTTTCTGTCAAAAAGTACATATAACTGCAATTTGTGCCTGTGATATTAGCAAGGACATTGATATTTTAAAGGATTTTCTTAATCAATGTAGTAACAGAATCCATCCACATCATCAAACTTACCATCCTTGTAATCATCTCAATGATGGTCTTCTGTGTAGTCAATTGTCCTTTATAATCATACGGGGATTATGGCCAAATCTGCAAAACATAAAGAAAACAAATTTTGTACAGAAACAAATTCTCTGATCACATGTCTAGCACTGTAACCAAATAAAATCCCCTGTCATCAGTCCATGACAGCCAATGGTTAATATGAAGGGGTCAACTAGTCAATGGTCACCAACAGTATTATACAAATCTCAGCTCTGGTCCAATAAATGAACTTTTTCTCAACTCACAAAACACTTAAAGTATGAATGATGAAGGTTAGTTATTGACAGAATTGATCCTTTTGTTCACATGATACATTTTGGTTAATTATCATGCATTCTATAGAATTGTCATGTAATACTTATTCAGGCCCTATATTGGCATTATTTCAACTAAGAAATATCATATCTAGCAGTCGTAACTGGATTATTATTGTTAGGACATCATTATAGAATATTGTCTGGTGTGTGTACTTTAAAATAACTTTTTTTTAAAGAGGATTTCAACATTCCATTATCAATGGTACAGTGAGCATAGTTAACATCACAGGAGAGAGTTGGTTTTTCCTTGATTGAATGACCATTGCTAAATGAGAAGCAGTTTTGAACTTGACAATTAACAAGGAAATTGAACCTCTCTAAATCTTAATCAAAGCAAGATTTTCTAGTCAATTCAAGAAAAAATTCATGGAGGATATGGTGTTGTAGTCATTTAGATATGGGCTGGGACTTAAAATTAGATTATTTTATACCAAACCTTAGCCAGGTATAAAATACAAATAAAGAGGTCAACAAATGTGTAAATAAGTACAACATCATACCTAATATAAATTATTTCTATTCTAATATGACAAAAATGTCTGAGTCACACTGGGTTAGATAAATTGGTTAATTCATTATTTGATGTTTGTAGGACATCACATTAGAATTTCCATTTAACTGCCTGAGAAAGTTCATCAGGTAATGGTCATCCCATCAAGGGAAGACCAACACCATACCCTAAAGTAAACTATTTTACTGGCTGTACTTAAAATCATACTACTAGTAGTAATGCATTGTTCCATCTATAATTATACAGGGATGTACATGTATCTCCAAGATCGTTCTACTATTACTTCAAAATGCAGAATGAATTCAGTCAACTTATTCCTGGCCAAGAAGCTCTATCAAACAACAATTCATGACTAGATACAGAATAAAATGCCTTGCTTAATATGGAAAACAATAACATTTTAGAATACAACATATTGCCACTTGTATAAAAGTTCAAACCCATGCCATTTCAATATTTCAAAACAACAAAAAATGATATTTTTTGAAAATGAAAAACAATTTTCCAAAAGTACATCAGACAGAATTTCTGTAATCATGTAAGTGAAAGGTATTATAAACAACATAGCAGTACTGAACTTTTATCAATTTTTAGTCTTCTCGCCAAAGCGTATAATAAATACACATGATTAACTATTTGACAGGCAATATTGTAATTTGAGGAAGAATCATTATCTGTAAGATAATAAAAAAAAAGTAATTTAAGATTTATTTTCTTTCTAAAAGATTTGGATAAGTCAATCAAATTTAAAACAATTCAGATAAAAGTTGATCTTATTCTCTTCATTTAATTAATTATCATCTATTTCACAGTTTCAGTTACCTACAATACTTTGATGAAATATTTTCAGAATGATCTAATTTGGCAGCTATAGACAAAACATCAATTTGAAAAGACTAAAACAGACCCCAGAAAAAACATGAAGATGCATTTAACTTTTACAATGCCTTTATCTGGGACCTATATTTCTATAAACATAGGTGCAGTTATGAAAAAAATATTGTTAATTCAACACTAACTCAAGATGTTACAAATAGGTACAGACTTAATTGTCCCAACATTCCAATAATTGTTGTTGGGGGAAATTTCTTTCTTTCAGCACACAAAGCATTGATTGTAGTTTTTCTTGTTGTCAGTATAGCTTAACAATAGAAATTTTATAGGATAAAAAATAAAGACTCTAGATCACAAATAGTTTACTTAGAATTGAGTAAACTTTACTCAAATCAAAGGTAATGTAAAGAATTTCTTGTACAAATATTGACAGTTAATAAGCAACAACTGTTTATTGAATTTTATAGTAACTGAGAAACTTAGAAAATCCAGAGGTTTTAAGGTACAGTCCAGTGAATCTTAACAAGGATTGATTCTGTAGAATTATTCATTTTGTAAATTGGCACAATCTGGCAATACAAATTGTTTGGTAGACAGGACTCAAGAATATGATATACAACTGCATCAATGAAAAAATGGTGCTGCTATATTGCTTCCATCCATTTCTTAAATTCCCCATCCTTAATAAGTCTATAATGACAGAAGATGATTTATCAGTTGCAAAACTTAAATGTAAACACCAGTCCTAGTAGACTGTAAACTATAAAATCATTTCTACCTGCTCTTCCAAAAAGTTCCAAAAATACAAATCTATTTAAGAATTTAAAGGAATAACGCTTACATGTTCAAATTCAAATACACTAAGGAAATCCAATCAAATTTAACCAATCAATTTGAAACCATTTAAAAGTCACAAGGGACAGATACCACTGCTCTAAAAATGTCTAAATTACATGTGAAAATGAGGATTAAAGAAATTTGTTTCTAACTGAATAAATTTATGCAACCAATGAAAATTATATAAATGTCAATTAGATTGCATCCTGGTATCTATTGAGGGATTACAATAGACAATAAAATATTTACTAGTCTAAGTAACTATTTTTATGCAGCATGCAGTTTTCTAATTACCCAATAACAGTGTGGCATTAAAACCTGTTATATCTTAACTCAGAGTAACTCATTAAGAGTTGTCAGCTATTTTTAGCTGCTTTTGTAGCTGCTTGTTATACATTTAGTGAGTATACTGATGACCTTCACCGTGCTACTGTGAATAGTGAATATACTGATAATACATCTACCTTCACCTTGCTACTGTGATTAGTGAGTATACTGATGACCTTCACCTTGCTACTGTGAATAGTGAATATACTGATGATACATCTACCTTCACCATGCTACTGTGATTAGTGAGTATACTGATGACCTTCACCTTGCCACTGTGAATAGTGAGTATACTGATAATACATCTACCTTCACCTTGCTACTGTGAATAGTGAGTATACTGATGGTACATCTACCTTCAACTTGCTACTGTGAATAGTGAGTATACTGATGGTACATCTATGTTCACCTTACTACTGTAAATAGTGAGTATACTAATGACCTTCACCTTGCCACTGTGAATAGTGAGTATACTGATGGTACATCTATCTTCACCTTGCTACTGTGAATAAACATCTAGTATTTTTACTTTTTGTAGAACTTTAAATAATGCCAATTTGTTTAGAACCAAATATTGTCTCTTTGTCTAGAACCAAATACTGACTCTTTGTTTAGAGCCAAATAATGGCATTTTGTTTAGAACCAAATATTATCTTTCTGTTTAGAACCGAAAAAATTTGCATCTTTATTTAGTAACAAATATTGCCACTTACTAAAGAACAAAATATAGTCAGTTTGTATAGTTCCAAATATTGCCATTTTTTATAGAACCAAGTATTGCCTTTTTGGTTTATAACCGTAAGCTGCCTTTTTTGTATTTAACAAAAAAATGTCCAATTACTAATGTTACAAATATATCTTTTTGATAGAATACCCAATATTAGCACTGCTCATAAAACCCATAATGTAGTCATTTTTTCAGGTGTTACTCTCCAACTTTTGAAAAGAACCTTCCAATCTTTCATGAGAAATTCAACAATCTCAGGCTTATGTGCCAATGTCAAAGTGGGGGACCTTGCCAGATTTTGCGGAAATTTCTCACTTCTTATTTGAAATTTCATCTTTCAATCAGAATAAATTACTCCAATTCTTGTGGAACATGTGATAAAAACAAACATTTTGCTATTCTCTGATTTTGAGAAAATGTTAAGAGGGAGATCTCCCACTTCAAAGATTAACACCTATGTGTTTTGCCCAATACTCTCACTTTGCATAGAACCTCAATATTGCTAATTCTTAAAAAAGAAAGAAAACCAAAGAGAAATTCTTCTAAATTTTCAAGATTTAATTTTTTTCATTAGATCTTTTGTATTGACTGTAAAAGATACATCTCTAGTATTATTCTCTTTACTCCATTGTGTTATATATAACTTTTGAGTTGATGGTATGATTATCAGATGTTATAAGAGAATAATCATAGGATTGTGATAACAAATCCATTTCTCTTCAGTTTTCATCAACAAAGTTTTAAAAACATAAATACAACTGCATGACTTATTACTCTACATTCAACAATTATGCCATCATAATTTCATAACACTGACATAAATAAAAGCATTCTATAAGGTTACTGACTACTAGACTACCACCCGAATGGTGGGAAAAAAATAAGATAGATATACATATATAAGTTTATCACATTTTACACAACATAACGTTATTCAAAAGTACAGATATCATCTAGATAACTTTGACATCATGATAGCTTCTGACATTAAGAACAAATGCTTCCATTCATCTCAGCTAAAGGATAAATACTAGAGCTTTGATTATTTAATGAGCTAGGGCAACATGAACTTGATCAAATTCCCAACATGATAAGATGATATGATAGTGCATAGTTTTAATTTGTTTTGACAAAAGTGGGTTTGTACTAGCTAAAAGTAATATGGTAACAAGAGTCAGGTGAACTTCGAAACTCTTGTAAAATACATAATTTTGTATATGACTAAGGTTTATAGGATAGATTTGGTAGCATTGAGCCCCTTTCATGAATATCTGTAATTGATGTTTTCCTAGAATCATCTCTTAACTTGAAATTTCATCCAATTGGTCACTTGAAAATGAAAATTTAGAGGAAATCAAAATTTCAGATATTTTTTGTAAACCTAGGTCTGAACTGCATATTAAAAGGTCTGCCAATACTGTACTTACTGTATTCAGAGGAATGACCTCATTTTCCTACTGACAAACTGGTTCCCTAAACTACATTTTTACCAGTTTAAGTGTAAACATTTCAACAAGAGAAACTTTTTGCACAATGCTCATTCAGGCTTCTAAATGCCAATGAACAACTCCTGTTAATTATGCCTGATTTTTAGGTGGAGTAATAACAGTACTAACCAATTGACAAATACCATTAAACCAGATATAAAAGTTCATCAACTTCAATGAAATTAGAATTTGGTAGGGTACAGCCAAACCTCAGGTTACAGGTTCAGATATGAAACTTACAACAACCAGATGGAGAACTTGTATAGATAACCAATCATGTAAGATTGAAGGATGTTTGTAATGTTATAAAATTCTTTCAACAGTACCAAACTTGTATGAATGAATACACATTATGGGGATTGAGGCATCAGCTATAGAAAATGGAGTAGTAGTAATATTATAAGAATAGGATGTTTATAATACAAAAATAAACTAGAGAAAGTTTATCAGGAGATCACAGTTATACCCTTGAATTTCTCATCTCAAAGTGAAAAAATGAATGGCAATTCAATGTTAACTATAATTGATCTTATGGTCCAAAAGCATTGTGTTAAAGTTAGAATAGATTTGTTATTGCGATGGACAGATGAACAAAGTTACAACAGTGAAAATCAATGTATACTCAAAACTTGTCAATTTTGGATATAAATAGAATGGCATCCCTTGAATAGCAACCCTTCTAATCATCACAAACAACTTTAGACAACATTCTGAGCACAGCATAAACATTGTTTCAAGCTGTAAATAATAACCCAATTTGGTAGTTAATGTAATTAGATAAAGAAATAATTCTATACTTTAATTTTATGGGAAAATCAGAAGAAGTGGACTGCAAAGTTTTCAGTCTAAAAATATTGTCAACCTATTCAACCAGGTCAAAAAGGTAGATTTCAACTGTCCTTGTCAACTTTATACATGTTTAAATACTTTTCTCTATTTATAAATGTCTAAAACAAATTCTGATTATATGCAGACCTTCATCAAAATCATGCTAGTATTGTGACGTTTATTTTTCATTGAGTAGTATGTATGAAAGTAACTGCAAAGATGAAAGTAAGGGAAAAACTAACAACTTCAATGAAATTAGAATTTGGAAAAGAATAGAATTTGGAAAGATCAACATCAATTTCCTATTATTGTATGTTCAAAATGTACCCAGTTATACCAGGGTACATAATATAGGACATAATTGACTTAATTTCTAAGTAGAATTGACATTCGCCAAAGAATGATTATTGTTTCAGCCAAAAAAAGAACAATAAAACAGAAGTTACAGAGTACACACATTTATAATCCTCACAAAAAACATTTAACAAAACAACACCTACATATATTGAGGCTAATCAATCATAAAATTAAGATGACAGAAGTGTCTTGATCTACATTCTGTCTTCAGCCAAAAGCAAATAATGAAATTTCCTGAATGTTTGAAAATATGTCACTAAATCAGACAATGCTGAAATTTCTTTACAGAAAAATACCTACAGCAATTCTGATAAAAACAGTTAATTTCACAAAAGGTCATGTAATGAACCTTGAGTCTGGATTTGTGAGTAATTAAGTTTTTATCAGTGACATCCACATTAAAAAATCATGACTTTATTGAATTAACAATATTCCTTACTACAATGTTCTACAAATAAAGGCCTGATGTGATATGGTTAAAACAACCATCAACCTCTGCCAACAATGAAGAAGTTGATTTTTTTACAGGAAAAAATGGGATAAAGTCAATGGTAATAGATACTTTACCGTGTTACACATGATTTTGCCCTTATATTTTCTTCTGTGTTGTTACTTGCATGTATTTACAGAAAGAATTCATTTTTTCCAAATGCCTAGTAACATGTCAGATAATATAGAATCTACAACCATAACAAGTTGATTATGAGAATATATTTCTCCAGGTGTGAGAAATTCCATAATTAATGAACTAAAGTTGTAGACTCTGTTTCTTTTAATTTTTCAAACAAAATTTCAGGCATCATTCGAAATCTGTATCATGGCAGAAATTCTAGCTATCGTCTGTCCATGACTTCAACAGTTGTTAACGGAGAACAATGTTAGAAACATAATAATGTTGCCTTCGACCGAGGAGAATTTAGACAATCTGATATAATCACACAACAACCAATAGCCTCATTTTATTTCAGGCAATCAGCTTCTGAGAACTTGAATCTCTCTACATATGAGATATGCTTTTCTCACACCGGTCAAGAAAGATGAAAATCAGTTAAAACTTAGAGAGTTTTATAAAATGATAACCTATTGTTAATAAGATATATTGTGCAAGTTTCAGTACTTGTGTCCTCCATGTTGGTGAATTTAAAATAAAAATAGAACAGCAAAACTTCAGTTGTCCTGAGAAACAATCTATCTAATTTAGTTTTTACTTTATAATTTGATTACCTTTGTCTGAAAAGAAATAAAACTAATGAAAAATCCTCTATCAGTAATGTTAGAATTCCATAATACAAGGTTAAGATATTGTGAGTGCAATTCAGATGCATTGTTTGCACCAATGAAATCAAAATTTGAGATATACCAATCAGTTAGTCCTATTCCTTCTTTTATAGTAATACTGTCTGATTTCCCAGTATATAATCAAAGTCCTTGCTTTCTTAAACTTGGTGTGAAACCATCATTAACAACTTAAATTGTGTCCTGAAAACCAGATAAATCACCAAGCAAGGGAATTATATAACCATTAAAGACCTCCGTTAAATCTCCATGGTTAAATGTCAAAAGAGAAATTCATCAGGAACCAGGATTCCATGAATCAAATATGCAAATAAGTGACCAATTTCTCATCCAGAACGCAAACAATCAATGCCATCTTGATGACATCAAATCGTTGAGGAAGTAATGACGTATCAAGGACCAAAACCTTTGATGTGTTTGTTAGTACTACTGCTATCAAGTTTCTAATTTCCTGATTTTTCCAATTTACTGTTTTTTAACCATTTAGTGATAAAGAGAGTGGTTTTGAAAAGTGAAAAGAATTCTACCAATTATTATAAATGGGTCAAATGGATGATGTTTGTTTCTGCAAATATTGACAAAGTTCAGTATAATGGGTCTTAATAGACCTGCATTCATTCCTCCAATCTATTTGACCAAGGACAATGAAACACATACATTGAATCAGTCTTGTATGGTAGCATGAAACATTCCGTGACAAAACCCTAGGAGTCCAGAACACTTTTAGAATTTAACAAACAATACCTATCAGAGTAAAGAGAAGCTTTAGGTATATACTTTGGATATATTGAATGAGTTGCTTCAAGTTTAAAGTAGAAGGTTTCAAATTACTGTTATATTGAAGTGGATTGCAAATTCACATCATAAGATAAGCAAATAACACAAATAAATGGACTTCAATTCAAATGAATACCAGAGAATGTGCTGATATGACACTGACTTTACCATTATTCGATAAGAAAGATCTCTGACATTACATCATACCACGATGTACATGCTGATAATTATAATTATTTATACATATATTATACCATTTTCATAGTGAAAAAATGCACTGTACATTTTAGGCAATGAATGAAAAGATGGACATATTTAGTAAAATATATCAGGTTTTACTCAACTAAAATCTGAAAAAAAATTCTAGCCACTTTAAGCCCTCTTATAGTGGGTGAATTTAGACACTGTTTGGGTCAAATCAGCCATTATTAATCTTAGCACTAATGTATAAAACTGTACAAAATGTCTATGTAAATTCTGTGTCCCTGTACTAATCAAATCAGGTTAATTGACCAGATAAAACATATAAAATGTATTAGAGAACAAAATGCCATTGTATCTTTTAATGGTTTGATCAACTCGTGTCACTTTGATGTGGAGAGATGGAAGTTATTCCATTCCAAACATTAATATTCATTAAAGTAAATAAAATATGCAGTTATATCATAAAAAAATGACAACCCTACCTTATCATAATCGTAATTTGATACAGCCTTTAAATTTTTAAATCAAGACATTGAAAGAAGCATAAATCAATGATAAGAGAAAACCTTTGGGAAAACAAGAGTTCTTTAATGGTTTTCTTGTTGTTTTTTCATTTGAGCAACAAAGTACCTGTTTACATGCAAAAATGTTAACAACTGATTTCAATAAAATCAAATCACCAAATTAAATTACTGGCATGGTTCTTAAAAGTAGAAATAGGTGTTCCACATGTAAACTGCTAGTACCATCATTTCTACAATTTGGTTGGATTCACACTCGTTTTTACTTTTGTTTTGTATTGTTATCATGAAGATGAATTCATCCATTGTCTTATACACACAGAGGAATTTTTTTTAAGAAACCTACAAGAAGGAAGAACTTTACTGGGGTTATGTGTTTATCATGAATCCATCTACTAGTATTTCAATGAATTTCATTTTTGTTATTACTTTTAAAGTTTGGCCCCTTGTCATTCTTTAAGTGTAAGTGTTTGTAAGAATAAGGCAAATTTGGAAAAATCAGAAACATGCATGTCAAAACCCCACTGATCTGACAATGTAACATCACTCAAGGATAATTTCTCTATTTGAATAGACCATTATTTGATCTCTGCATCACTGGCTTTGCTCAGAAATTTTTCAACAGAATCTTAGAAAAATGAGGTTTTTGAAAGAGTTATCTGCCCTTGAAATGTTCAATGAAATTGTAACTCAATGGTCCAGCACAATGGGGAAAATCTTGTCTATTTTCCTTGATTCTGATGGTGCAAATAGTCAAATTACACTATCAAAATGATGCTTTTTTAATACCATGTTTATCCTACTACCTGATTCTTACTGGGACTGACACTTAATGTAGATAATTTTGTACATACAGAAACATGATTTTTTTTTTAATTGAATACATTAATTTATTATCATTACAATGAATTAGAATATGATCTATAAAGTTGTATGTCAGGAAAGCTGGCAAATATGATAGAAATGTCCTTGGAAGAATCTGCCTGTTAATACTTCTAATGCAACAAATGTTGTGATTGGGAAGACACAATAAACATGTCACTATAGAGGTATTGTTTATACAATGGACTGCAGAGTTTAATATGCAAGCAGTCTATTGTGTCCAGATAAAAATTACCTCTATCATACTACATTAAATGTATCTACCCAAACAGCTATGTTGTGCTACAGTTCATTGTATTAGGATATCAGGTGTGGTAAAGTGACCCAGTGTCCCACTAAAATCATAAAGAAAGGTTGTTGGTCATATGTCTATAAAAATGCAACATTTCTTTTGCTGGTATATTAGGTAACACATTTCTCATAGCTACTTTACACATTGTTTGTTTATAATCTGATCCTGATACTTATTTCTCCAAAGAATCTATGACAAAAATTATACTTTTTAAACATCAAATTCTTTACAATTATCTGTGACATTATGAGAGAAAAATGATTATAACCACTGACTTATATGATACCAAAATTTATTTAGACCCTATGTAAAAAGTAATATTTAAATAATAACACTTTGTCAAAGTTATGCAAAAAAAGCTCAAGTGGAAAACCAAGAAAATAAAAATTCTGCAAAAATAGATTTCCAAATGATAACGTCTGCAAAAGAACCAAAGTTATAGAGACAATTTTAGAGAAATTCATGACATGGAAAAAAATCTGATAGCAAGAAAAAAAGTAAGAAACAATTACTGAGGAGGAAAAATAAATTGAGAATAATTTCCAAACCAAGCCAGGTAAACATCAATACCTCAAACATCAGTACTGAAGGGTCTATAGAATTCTGCAGGAAGTAGTATATGTGGTGAGGATATCGGACTGTTACAGTAATAACTCCTCAGCCAATAAGACTGTTCTACAATAAACATTATAGAGGGGAATATTGCTTTACTGGTGTTAGTTCCTAATCAGGTTGTCGCTGACAAGGTGCATAAGACATGGCTTGTAATTTTGTTAACATACGATTCCATATATACTAATCAGTTTGGATTTATTATTTCTAAAAATATTGTGCTTCTTAAATTAAGGTAAGGAAATTAACTTTTTATTTATTTGTTAATTAAACAAAAGAAATTTGACTGAATATTATTCTAATATTGGTAAAAGATTTTAACTATACAATTAGATCCTTTTTTCAATGTGATAAGGACAGGAAATTAAAAATACAGTGATGCTATTTACAATTGTAAAAGAATTTGACAATTATAAGTGGGGGTTTTATATGGCTATTTAACTAGTGGAAGTGTAATCATCCTGTTACTGAGGTTGGAAGCCAATCGCAGGGATGTTAGATAGATAGGTAACATATCAGATTCAGTGTATATCAATATTATTAGATTTACTTCATACATTTACCAGGTGTTGTCCATTTCAGGTAAGACAAATTTTGAAAAGTAATTCGTATTTTGAAAAATTATGAAATACTTCAGAAATATTGAAAATTTTATTTGATAAGAGGCTAACACCATGCATTATAAACAAGATATGTTGCAATGAACTGAATAAATACATTGCAAAAATTAAAAATATTAAATGCTTCTTGGTTTGGCAGAAGAATCCTCATCAATTGGAAAAATAAAATTAAATTGCTCAGCTGAACACTTTTTTTTTTACTTTCTTTGTTTCCAAGTATAATATACCAACTAGTACAAGATGTACTACTTACAGTGACTAAGTGGGTGTTATTGTGAAGGAAACGTTTCAATGCTATTTAAGTTTGGTATAATATCACTATCAGTATATTGCTGATTAGTGAGGGGAAGAAAGACAGAGGAGACAAAGGAAAAGTTAACAATTTATTTGGAGAAAAAAATAGTTATTACTTAACTTGTTTGGATTTATGCAAAACTTCATCGATGTTGAATAATTTAAGGTAAGGCATACTCAAGTCTATATTACCTAACGAGTTCCAATACTAATTTGAAAGAGAACTATTGACACTCTAAAATTAAAATGCAAAAATATTTTAATTGAATGGGTTTATTATAGATGACATTTAGCTGAAAAATAACTTGTAATGTTGTACAAAATGTAAAGGGAAAGGAAAATAATTTTCATTTCTCTTACTCTAAAAAATCAAAACATGATTCAGTAAGAGTGTAATTTCAGATCAAACTGGTGCTATTTTTGTTTCCAATATATCCTGAAGTGAATTTTTTTTACTGTCATGTTTTACTTGTTTCAGAAGATAAAAATAAGGTTTGTAATGATCATCTTACATAAATACTACATTTTAGGCTCAAATTTTAAACATTACACTATCTATATGTTTGTTTTGTAATAACCCAATTCTGTTACGTGAATGTGAGGAAAATATTCACATAACAAATAAGAACTCATGTTTAATCAAAATAATGTTTATTAAACTATAAGAAGTTTCTATAAAATGCAAATTTTGTAATAATCATGGCCTTACTGCTTCTCTTGTGAAGTATTTTTCAACATGGTTTTAGAGTAACATTTAAAACAAGTCAGAACTGAAAATGATGTTGTGGTAGTAAGTTAAACAATTATATCATTGCAACTTTCTATATCATCTTAAAAAAACTGAATCCTTAAATGTACTAGTAACACTGATGATTTAAACAAAAATGGATTTAAAAGTTTCCTATTTAAAATTTTCATCTCATTTATCTTTAAAACTGTTTCACAAAGAAAAAAACAATTTTGTGAACAAATAATCAAGATGTATTTTATTTCCATTATTTTTTCAAATTCACTATAAAAGAGCAAATAAACCATTGTTTGTAATACATGTAAGTTTGCTTTCAAAATCATTATGGTAAGCCTTAGTTAGAGGGCATATCAAATGCATTTCCATTTCTTACAAAAAATAACAGCTGAAAATTAGAAAATATTAGAACTTGTTTCATTCTTCATGCATTTATTCCAAACCTTAAGGATTTGTTCTTGTAAATATATGATAAAATTCACCAAAAAGTCTAAGAAGAAAAAGATGATTAAATACCGACAAATTAAAATTCGGAACTTGATTTAACACCTAATCAAATTGTCTTTAGGAAAAGTGGCTGGATTTCAGAAAGCTTACGCAACGCTTGTTTGAAATGTCAAACTTTAACAAGGCAATCAGTTTTAGGGAATTACACATAACAAAAGCAATCTAACAAGTTAATCTTCAACAAGATTGAGTTTCCCTTTTGCTCTCTTAAAATTCAAGTTTTCAGAGCCACCAAGTAAATTAAGCTGAATTGAAGATTTGCATGCAAACAGCAAATTTGTTTTCTTTGTCAGTTTAAAAACTAAACATCAAACAAACAAGTGAAATACAATGGAATACTACTTGATTTCACAGTATTACTCAACTTTTAGAATGCTTTATGTTCTACTGTACAGACCAATTTCCACTAGGAGGAGGTTCACTCTTAACAAATTCATTTTTAGTAGAATAATTAACATTTATCAGTAAAAAATGTTTTGAAAATAAACAGACAAAATCATGACCATTTATTCCTGAGTTCTCAAGAAAAACTGTATCACATTACTGATGATTGATAAATCATGCCATTCTTTACAAAGCTTATCTTGTTTGGATTTTTCTCTATGTTTTTTATTTCATATTTTTAATGTACTTTACCCGGAGTTATTTGTCCATTACAAATTTGTTTTTTACACCTACTAAAGTCATAAAATCTATGATGCTATCAAATGGTCATCTTTTGGATTGGACACAATCTAATGAAGAATGTCTATAATAGGATTACCAAGGGATGTCCGATGATGCAAATGATGAATTATATTACATTTTAAGAAATGTTATAGTCTAAAAAAGTCCATACAATCAAAGGCCTACACATCTGCACTTCAAAGAAAGCTTTATTTGTGGGAAGTTTTTTTATGTCCCATGGTGACACTTATCAAATACTGTCAGAGTTTCAGTTTTTCAGGTCTTGGAATATTCATACGTTCCACTATGACTCAAATAATGTACAACAGATTTCTGATGCTACAAAACAGTTTCATAGTATAATGCCTAAATAGTGAAGTCAAGTCAAGTCCAGTGACCAAGAATTAAGAGTTATCTCCCTTTTAAATCTTCAAATTTGTTCCAGTATTCATCCCTCGTACTCAATACTTTGAATGGGTAATGGAAAATAAAACATCACCTGGACACTGAAAGATTAGATACAAATTAATAAAGGAAGTCTATAATAGAATTACTGAGAGAAGTCTGACAGCCTGACCACAAATATTTTTACATCTAGGAAGTAATTTTGGACTTCTATTTTAGACTATGGTGCCATTATCAATGACAAATCAAGTAATATGATTACTGCCTAGAAAATAGATCAAAATGAATTGGATGGATTCTTCCTGTCTGAGTATATTGTTTATTGCCCTGTAAGAATCAAACAGGAAAAGGTGTGAAAACGATGGCAATGTTGTCAAATGATGAAGGCAACATAGAATGAGTTAAATATATCCCATGTCTCTGACATACTGAGCAATCACAAGGCTTGGCAATCAGACTTCCTTAGACCTTTAGATTCTGTAAATGGAAAGTTAACTGAGAAAAAAAAAAACTTCCTTAGTATGTCCCTCACATGTAAATAGAGATCAGAAGCCTAGAAATATTAAGTAAATCTTAAAAGAAATAGGATAGGAGTCATTGTATCATTTATATTCACTCTTAATAATGTTCCTTGTTTGTTTGATTACAAGATCAAACATGACAAATCCTCCAAAGAACTTCAGTTGTTATTACACAAAAGTACTTAAACACCACCACACTTTCAGCACATATTCAAAGTCAGGAGTTTCTAGCCTATGTATGTCTTGTTTCGTTTGCATCTTTAGTTTACTTTTATGTTACTTGAGTATATAGAGGCAATTATTTCGCTGTACCTGTGTATAATGTTGTTTTGGGGCCAGCTGCAGCCTGCCCTGTGGTTTGAGGGTTTCTTCATTCATTGAAGACCAACAGGTAACTCTTTGACATATTCACTATACCTATTCTTGTTATAATTATTAAGTTTCATAATTTATTGTAAACATAAGCTTTTGTAACTTGTATTTCTTTTGGAGAATATTATAATTCTGGCAATGCTTTAAGATACAAAGATGTATGAAAAGGAAAGGGAAGAGAGAAAAATAATTAAAATAGTGTTCTACAGGTACAACTAACTAAGCAAGTCTGATATAAACATTTAAAAATAACTGTAGCATACTGAAAAACTGTAAGCTAAAACATTGAGCTCAGTTATATACCTCAGAAATTCAGGTGATTATTTCCATCTATTTCTATCGGGTACTTCAGAATAATTAATAAAGAAGGAACTTAATACTTTTGTTGTCCATGGGAAATTAGCTGATAAATAAACATGATAGACCATATGTACAAACAATTGTACAATTCTATTAGTAACATAGCCAGTGTTTACGCTCTCTTTCTCCTTGCCAATTTTACACCTATTTCATGCAATAATCTGCTTCATGTAAAACGATTAAGGCAAGAAATTTTTTTGAATGAATTGAATTCATCCATTAATGATTCACCTTCGTTATGGTTGAGGTAAATACAAAAAAAAAATTAATGTCCATAAAATGGCTGTGGTATTTTTTTCTGTAGTGAAGTCAATATGTTGTGATTCTTTTTTTTTTCTGTTACAGTTGACTTGATTGTTTGATAGATCAAGTTTTGTTATCCATTATGTCTATTATTACAGTTGTTTTATGAATCAAAGAGTAAAAGTTTGCTTCCTGTAGAATTCAGTAATCTAATTTAGAATAACTGTTGTGAATCTTTGACAAGGTTTCAAGCACCATGACACTGTTTTATGTATTTGTACAATAGCAGATTTTATCTTTTTTATATATCACATTTTTTTTGCTAAACATAGCCTATAACAATTACTTTCTGTTTTTGAATAGTTTTATTTCTCACAACTTTGACTCATTATCCTGTTCTGACTATATATACACTGTGTTTATGGAAACATTTATACCAAAAGTGTCTTTCTTTTTATAAAATTCATCATGGAATAAGTTTCATTAGCAATAATTTACATACTACAATTATTATTAATCAGATAATGTCATTATTACTATGAAGAATCACAATACAATGAAATGAGAACAAATACTTCATTTCAAATTGGTGTTTGTCATGAATTATCAAAATCTATTGGGGAAAAATGTAAAAATACACCATGCTTTAGGTGGACAGAAGTTTGGATGGGATAAGTAATTTGATCTTAATGTACATGGTATTAACGGATTCTGTGAAAACATTAAAAGGATAACAAGTAAAACTTTAAAAATAAAAAAAATATTTAGATAAATCTAATGTTATAATAGTTCACCACTGTGTAAAAATTGTACATATGTATTTAAAATAGTGGCTCTGATGTAAAAAGGGAAATTATTGACAATAATAATATTCCTATGTCATGTATAACTATACTTTTTAAAATTATTCCTACCAAGATTTCAAAAGCAAAAAATTATCAAGATAATATGTCCCTAAACAATATCTCTAAAACAGACAATTATACAGAATAGGACAGTATATCATACATCTAAACCAATAACTGTTATCACAATTATCAACATTATTGTTTATAATATAGAAATGTTTTAGGAGGCTCATAGTCTGCCTCTAAAGTTATATTATCTCTTAATTAATACCAATATCAAGACAAAAATGTCATACATCTGATTTCCATACCACTTTTATACAAAAGGTAAAGACCTAAAATCTCAATGGACTTCATATTATGGTAAAATCTACCATTAAAGCGCTTATGATTATGCAATGCAAACATTGAAATGGTTTCTATTGTGTCATCACTTCATTATTATGTCCCAAAAGTTTGTCATCAATTGTGAATTTTTTATAAGTCATGTCTACTATTGATAAGTTTCCCAAGACAGTCATGATAAATCTGTACATTACATGTATATACAAAAAAAAACAACACCAGTTATTAGTATGAATTTTCTGTTGTGTAAAAAATGATTGTTTCAATTTAAAAACTGAGACCCTGAATATCTATATGGGTTTAAGAAAAAACAGTCCAGAAAACTGTTAGTTACAGAAGATCATACATGAAACACTAAAAGAAGAGATAAAGGCATTAAGAAAGATTTAAAAATACAGAACCCCTTTACATCTGGCAAAACAGAAGTAGAAAATAAGCATCACTATTTCATATCATGTTGGTTATAACTGGGTCACATATCTAACAAAATTTCTACAGAACATGGCTGCTAACTTTAAGTATCAGTTTAAAACAGGATTATATGAAGGAAACAGGATATACATACTATGAGTTCATTGTCATTTTTTTTTTATATGTTCCATATACTTACATATATTTAAGTAGAGTACTGAAGCATGTATGATAAAGCAAAGATAGAGCATTTTTCTCTACAAAGTCACAATAATCAAATATAAATTGTCTATTATAGAGCATATATTTCCTTGCTAACCTAGAACAAGGTACACATTTAAGTTGTCAGCAGTGAACAAGGTATGTTTTCAAATATTTTCTGGTTTTAATGTTTGTTTGTTTGTTTGTTGGGGTTTAACGTCCGAGCAGCAATATTTCAGCTAAATTCAGACGATTCTGGTTTTAAACATGGTATGATTTGGCCAGTGCTATCAGCATAGTTTAACCCAAATAATTTTCAGATGCCATAAGGAGCTGCCTCTGCCTTACAAAAATGAATGTCCTTGTGCGATTATCATGTGACCTATATGCAAATCTAAACATATACTGCACCAATTTTGAGAAAACCAAACTGAGAAAGCGTATTCACTCAAAGTAAACCATTTCTTTTCATTTATAAAAAGTAGGTTTGTCAAAAAGCTGTATAAATCTGTGTCTACAATAATACCTCTAATGAATGACACATGTAATCACTGACAAGAGCTCTATAATTGGTTCCTAGTTAAAGTACACAGAAACTGCTAACTGATATATTGTTGAAATTGACATTTTTCTTAAGAGACTAAATGGGCAAACATAAGTGAAAAAAAAAAGAAACAGTAATTGAAGAAAGTCAACAACAGGCTGACTGAAAAGAACCAGAAAAGTCTTAACAAGCTATTCATATCAGACATTCTGTATGAATTAACACATTTCTTAAGAACTTGACATACTTTAAATACATGACTGGAATAGGTGATATAGAATACTTTGTGAAAGGTTTAGGGTCATAATTTCTGCTTCAAGACTTGAAATAGTGAAATATGAAGGTCACAAAACTTTTCTAAAGAGTAATATTCAATTTTAAAAGTTAAATAGAATCATTGGTAAATTTTTATCAGTCACTAGTCATTGTGATCTTATCAATAAGTATGCATGAAATGGAAAAGGAGCACTTGGATATGAGCAAAATGGTTCTGCAATTTTTACAACCTCCCCATGCTAAATGAAAATCAAACCCTGAAGTGTAAACAGACAGACAGATACATTTAAATGACAAAAAACTTTGTTAGCTTGGCATTAGTAAGCAACTAAAACACTTATATCTTCCAGACCTAAGTTAACTCATGGACATCATTTGAAAAAGGTAAATCAAGACGTATAGAGAGAATATTGTGTCTCAAATATGAATCAGCTGAATGCATTGTTTCTATAAGACACATAGTCAGAGTTGACAGTTTTCTCTGAGGACAGTAAGAAAATTGTAGTAATAAGTAAATTAGACTTAATTCACATTAATTCACAATGGTAGTGACATATCAAAGTGGTCCAAAGTCAAAAGAAACACATGAAGATTTCAATTTACATCATTTAGTGGTCTGGTAATAATTATATTTACGAGGAGTCAGATTGGAGAGATCTAATTCCCGTCCCTACCAGATGAATAGTTTCTCTGCACAAATACAATAGAAAGTTATCTTGTGAGTGTTTGGAGTGGTTGTGTCTAGAATTATTCAGAAGTTTATCACAGATACACCATTACAGTGAGAATTTTTGTAATTTAATTCAAGTCAAAATGGATAACACATTTTCTAGGATGAATTTCCCACACAATAAAGATTAAAAAAAACAAGTTTAAACCAGAACATTTCTTTACCAGTAATTTGATGTTTTCAAATTTATTTACATGTAAGTTTTAACCAATGTAAAGTTCAGAATGCCACTTAGCTGAATATTTAACTAGCAATTATCAACATGAAATTGAGTGATTGAAAACAACAAACCGCCAATGAAAATTGTTTGCTGCATAAAAAATTGGCAGTGATTTTTACGTGTTCCTGTAATCAATGTCCGTCACTGTAACGCTTCTGATTTCCCCAAGGAAACATGGTGGCGCTGATGTAATTGATTCAGTTTAGAAGATTGTTGAAGTGAAAAGTCACAATGAAAGAGCTTTTAATGTCAGTACAGGAATTTTTACATCATTGTAAGATTGTAATAAAAAACATTTTGTCAGCATCAGCCAAATCCATAAATAGATATAGATGTACCCATTATGGTAGAAATAATCACTTTTGTTTCACTATCAGATCTCAGAGGAATCACTGGCCACTGTAATCAAATCTTTTTCCATTAAATACTGATAAAGCAATTCATATATACAGAAGAATCCGAAACCTTCTTTCTTTGCCAGTCTCCAAGGGACTTCCAAAAGGTACACATAATTATCATTCTTGTTTTAAATAAAAAAATCATTCATTTCTGGATGGGTGAAAGCCCCTACAATTGGCCAAAATTTTAATGAATACAGCAAACTTTTTAATGTCAAGACCAAAGTGACAATGCTCAACTCTATCTTTTATTGTTGAAAGTTTTTTTTCTGAATTTTAACATGTTTTCACTTGCTCAAACACTTTCCAATCAGAAAAATAAAAAGGCAAGCATTTATAAACATTCATATGTCAAGATAATCACATGACCAAATAATATAATAGTGTATCAGACAGACAGAAAGACATACATATAGACAAAAGCTTTATTGAAGGGGAATAAGTGTAATTTTAACAATATCAGTAACACCAATAGTCTGTAATATAAAGCCAACAGACCTAACCCAAGCACAGCTTAAAAAAATAATTGTCATCATCACTTTAATACAGCATACCAATGTTATTTTCTTAATCTAGAGAATATTGTTCTTCGTAGCTTCAATGTTTCTTCTCTTACCATTTAATTGTTTATTGAATGAGGATTACAAGCCTTATATCATAGTATAAGGAATCAGAAATATTTGATGGGTTGTTCATCTCAGAACATAGAAATAACAATAACAGTAAGGTCTCTTGGAATTTCCATTGGATATTGTATGTAAACTTAAGGCTTCTTGGAATTTACAGTGGATATCATATGTATACCTTAATGCCTCTTGAAATTTCCATTGGATATTGTGTGTATACCTTAAGGCCTCTTGGAATTTCCATTGGATATTGTATGTATACCTTTGGCCTCTTGGAATTACCTGAGGATATTGTATGTATACTTTAAGGCCCCTTGGAATTTCCATTGGATATTGTATGTATACCTTAAGGCCTCTTGGAATTTCCATTGGATATTGTATGTATACCTTAAGGCCTATTGGAATTTCCATTGGATATTGCATGTATACCTTAAGGCCTCTTGGAATTTCCATTAGTTGTATGTATACCTTGAGGCCTTTTGGAATTTCCATTGGATATTGTATGTATACCTTAAGCATCTTGAAATTTCCATTGGATATTGTATGTATACCTCAAGGCCTCTTGGAATTTCCATTGGATATTGTATGTATACCTTAAGGCCTCTTGAAATTTCCATTAGTTTTATGTATACCTTAAGGCCTTTTGGAATTTCCATTGGATATTGTATGTATGTTAGGCCTCTTGGAATTTCCAGTGGATATCAAATGTATACCTTAAGGCCTCTTGGAATTTCCATTGGATATTGTATGTATACCTTAAGGCCTCTTGGAATTTCCATTACTTGTACGTATACCTTAAGGCCTCTTGGAATTTCCATTGGATATTGTATGTATACCTTAAGGCCTCTTGGAATTTCCATTACTTGTATGTATACCTTGAGGCCTTTTGGAATTTCTATTGGATATTGTATCTATACCTTAAGGCCTCTTGGAATTTCCTGAGGATATGGTATGTATACTTTAAGGCTTCTTGGAATTTCCAGTGTATATCATATGTACACCTTAAGGCCTCCTGGAATTTCCATTGGATATTGTGTGTATACCGTAAGGTCACTTGGAATTTCCATTGGATATTGTAAGTATACCTTAAGGCCTCTTGGAATTTCCACTGGATATTGAATGTATACCTAAATGCCTCCTGGAATTTCCATTGGATATTGTATGAATACCTTAAGGCCTCTTGGAATTTCCATTAGTTGTATGTATACCTTTAGGCCTCTTGGAATTACCATTGGATATTGAATGTATACCTAAATGCCTCCTGGAATTTCCATTGGATATTGTATGTATACCTTAAGGCCTCTTGGAATTTCAATTGGATATTGTATGTATACCTTAAGGCCTCTTGGAATTTCTAGTGTATATCATATGTATACCTAAAGCCTCTTGAAAGTTCAATAGGATATTGTATGTATACATTAATGCTTCCTGGAATTTCCATTGGATATTGTATGTATACCTTAAAATCTCTTGGAATTTCCATTGGATATGGTATGTATACCTTAATGCCTCCTGGAATTTCCATTGAATATTGTATGTATACCTTAAGGTCTCTTGGAATTTCAATTGGATATGGTATGTATACCTTAAGGTCTCTTGGAATTTCCATTGGATATTGTATGTATACCTTAAGGCTTCTTGGAATTTCCATTGGATATGGTTTGTATACCTTAAGGTTTCTTGGAATTTCCATTGGATATTGTGTGTATACCTTGTGGCCTTTTGGAATTTCCTTTGGATATTGTATGTATACCTTTAGGCCTCTTGGAATTTCCATTGGATATTGTATGTATACCTTTAAGCCTCTTGGAATTTCCAGTGGATATCACATGTATACCTTAAGGCCTCTTGGAATTTTCATTAGATGTATGTATACCTTGAGGCCTTTTAGAATTTCCATTGGATATTGTATGTATACCTTTAGGCCTCTTGGAATTTCCAGTGGATATCACATGTATACCTTAAGGCCTCTTGGAAGTTCCATTAGATGTATGTATACCTTGATGAGGCCTTTTAGAATTTCCATTGGATATTGTATGTATACCTTTGGCCTCTTGGAATTTCCTGTGGATATTGTATGTATACCTTTGGCCTCTTGGAATTTCCTGAGGATATTGTATGTATAGCAAACTGTAAGAGGATTACACAAGATAAAAATGAAAATAACAGAACCAAGACATTTTTATGTCTTATTACATATCCATTTATTCCTGGTGCATCTATCCCA
The DNA here is from genome assembly GCA_037379345.1 of Perna viridis. Classification (NCBI taxonomy): domain Eukaryota; kingdom Metazoa; phylum Mollusca; class Bivalvia; order Mytilida; family Mytilidae; genus Perna; species Perna viridis. The sequence goes on from CM074511.1 coordinate 12,559,770, forward strand.
GATTCATTTAATTCATCTTTACATTCCATGTAATCCATGAATTCAAGTCAAAGCAAGAAATCAAGTCTATAAATCAACTGGGTCACAGTTACACCAAGCTCAAGTTTGAATGATAACACATTTTATTGACACAATGAAAGGACATATAAGGTTTGAGGCAATGTACTCTCTACTAACAAGCAATTTTAAGATGAAGAGCAAATGAGGCTTTCATTCTCCTTCATCAGAGTACAAAAGCATGAAATTTCTGTGTATCAGACTTCAGTAGGAAGAAGAAAAGAAACCCCAAGAACTGGACCAATTAATCTATTTTTATGGGAAACCATCTCATTTACTATTATCATTTCTGAATGGCATTTCACCAAGAAAACAGCTTCATAGTATAATACCAAATTTGACTTATAATTTACGGCACATTTCAATATTCCCTTATTAGTTAATTATTCGTATAAAAGACATAATCCAGAAACCATAATTGTAGTTTTCACATGTTGAGTTAGAACTGGGCAAATTGACACTGTTATACAAACCACTGAGAACTAATTGACTATTCTACAACTCCCTTGTCAGTAGTGCACTATGTCAAAATTAGCACTTACTACAGGCAACTATTGTCTTCTATGGCATACTGCAATATATTGTATGGAATGGTTTCAAGGATTGGTATACTAGATGATTCAGTATAAAGCATAGCATAAGGCTTTTCATACAACATAATAATCCTACCATCCACCATACAATAATTGACAATTTGCTTGTATTTCAAAAGGACTCATATCACCAAAATGTATTTGTAAAATATAGTAGAAATGAGACTAGTTTGTTGCAGTAAATGTAATATATTGTTAATGAGGTTTTGCAGATTGAGCTAAATTGATGATTTTATTCTATTTCAGAAGCACTTTATTACAAGTCAAGACCCTACAGACAAACAAGTTCTCAAATTAATCACCTGGAACAAATCAAAAACAGGTAGGTAACTCTCAAATCTTTATTCTTTTTTTATTTCAATATAAAATGCTCTGCATAGTGATTCAAATATTGACAAGTAAGAGATCAGTTATGTCAGTATCTCCCTTAGAATTGAAGTATTCCTTGTCTGTATCCAGCAACTATAATCAGCATGAACTTGTAATTACCCAGTTATATACCTCTGATATACAATTTTCCACCATCTACATCATCTTATCAGTTAATTCACTACAAACAAAAGTTAATGAAGTCTAATGACCACCTATGTAAACCATGCCTGCTATGTGCAACCAGAACAGCATTTAACAACATACTACATGCATGATCTTTATAAAGCTGATTTAAATTTTAAAGAACACCATGATGTATACAAAATGTTCTAACCTGAATTTTATTTGTTTAAAAGGTGTGAACTAATGTTTACTCTATAATCAGGTTACTAGGTACTTACTTTCTAAGAAAAACATTTCACAGAAAATTGCTGTGAAAAACACCCAACCCAAAAGTAATAAAAAACAATTCTTAAAGTTGTCGATTTATTAGATTTGTATTCAGTTGTTAGGAGACAAAAAAACATCAAAATATAGATACAGCTGTAAAACATCAAAATATAGGTACAGGTGTAGCTGAAGTATAGGTACAGGTGTAGCTGAAGTATAGGTATAGGTGTAGCTTAAGTTTTATCCACAGATTCTCACAAGAAATAAGACCAAAACAGGGTTGATCACTATATTGTGTTCAGTTCATCTAAACAGATAATCTACTTAACCTACTGTTACAAGCCCTTTATCCCATGATTATAAACCCAAATGGCTAATATATAAACATCATTATGCTCCACAAAAGTTATTTTTTTCTTCAGCAGTTTGAACATCAATCTTTTAAAAGAAGGTTGTCATGGAACCCCATTACTTATTTTGTCTATCATTCAAATTGAAATCAGTTTAAATTTTCACTAACACATAATGAAATAGACTAGGTTTTGTTACCATCAATAATGTATAAAATTTTAGAAATCTCACTCTTTGCCAGGCACTGTAAAAAAAAAAGCAGAACAACTTCTAAAAACCCCTGCTGATTTATACAAGGTTGGAACCTTGAACATGGTTCAATCTGCTACCATTGTGAAAGTTTTTAACAGCTTAAATTGGAAAATCAAATGATGAATTATTTTTGTATCAAACACTCCCCATGCACTAATTTGCAAAATGTCATGCTGATGGCACTTCATTCTACATAGTGTGAGATTTTCATTAAGATATTTATAAGCCAATATCTACCAACTACTGTGTTTATAGCTATTTACTGAAGAATGGTTGCACTACCAATTCTAATTTCAAGTTTGTTTCTGCCTTCAAGATTATATAATCTGCTCAATTGTTAATGTTGAAAGATAAAGATTAAGCAAGGATGACACATATTCAATCTACTATGGAATTGATTCTTCTCATTCGTCAATGTGTGAAGCTTTACCATTATACAGATATAAAACAGCTAAACTCATTGATTCATGTGGAAAATTGAAACAAAAAATGGAAATTAATTTAAAATTTCATGTATGTCAAGGAGATTTCCCTATACAACAAATTCATTTGTATTTTTTTAGACTAATAGCACACAGAGCTTTTTTGTTGACATATTCATTAATTCATTTACATCAAAAATAAAGATGGTGGGGGTCCTGAGAATTGAATCAGTAAAATCTTTTGACATTCTGAAGTATGATTTAATTATCAGGGTATGTATATATAAGGTTGAGACAAGACCTTACAGTATATCTCATATTATCAGGAATGTCCTTAATACAAAGCTGTGAAAATGGGATTTTGTTTGTATAAAACCATAGGACAGCCCTATTTTTTATTCATTTTTTATTGGGGGGGGGTTTAATTATTAATTTTTGTTTTTGTTTTTGGCTGGCTATCCATAAATTATACCGGTATTTGTATTGTACATTGTAGCAAAATCATCACTTGAACTTTAGAATAAATGAAACAGCAAATTCCCAGTTCACAAGACTTAGTCTATCAGTTTTAACCCTGGATAATGTCATTTGTTCTGTAGCAGGACAATAATGTGAGGATGGTCAACATAATAATAATGTTTACACCTCTCAACATCCTATTATATTGAGTATAACCAGACCATCTCTATATCCCTAAAGCTAAAGTATCCTACTAACAAATTCATTAATTCACAAGTTGCTCAACAAAGATTTCATCTTTCTTTTCTAATTCATCTATTAAGATGACTTCAGCTCCCAGCAATAGAGTTATTTCCCTTTAAACACACTTTCTTAGATATCTTTAAGGTGTTAAGTTAATCAATATTTGACAACATATTGAATAATTTTCAATTAAACCAATTTTGAACATCTGTTAAATGAAACAGATGTTTATGTTAATATCAATTTCATTCCTTATGAAATCAACCAATGAAATACAATTTCCTTGTAAGGAATATTTTAAAGGAATACTTGACAATAGTACTTTTACACTACCTCAGCAGATGAAGCTTTCAAAGACAGAGATCTCTAGTGATACCAAAAGGACATATGACATAGAGTCCTTCCATTAATTACTTTCAGTAATAGAAGCAAACCGCATACTCATTAACATTCTGTCTGCAGCAGCTGATTAATTACATCATAATTACAATGTCACTCATTCTTCCTATTGGAAAATATTGCAGACCATCAGCTTTCAGGAAAGAAAAAAATTAAGTGAAAATTTGAGAGATTTAATCAGGGAGTAAATCATAACACATGTCTACAAATAAATTCACAACCAAAAGTCAAAAGTAAAAAAAAAAAATTGGAGGTACATGTATTCTGTTTTTTGTTTGTGTTTTTTTCTGGTTATTTAATCATTGAGTTTGTTTTAATTACTTACTTATGAACAAACTAGTTTAACATTCATTATGTAAATGTCCAGACCTAACACATGGGACTAGATGCTGAAACAAGTGTAATCAAAGCTGTTATCTGTGACAAAAATCATCTACAAAAACCTTTATTGTAATTACTATCATGCTAAAGTCCCATAAACCAGTTTTAAATAGGCCATCTTAATCTGCCATCATATTGGAATGAGTTAACAAACAAGACTATCCCTAAACTACCAAAGATAAGAGATAAGTACAAAAAGTTTTAACATGTGAAGCATCCCCTTTACATCAATATACCTTTTTAAGTTGTACCAATGAATTTAGATTGACACAGAAATTAATCTAACTAGAATAGCAGTGAGCCCGATGGGATGGGACAAGATATTGTTTTTAATATCCTTGACTATCCTGTCTGGTCTCACATGAAGATTTTGTCAAGAGTCACGAATGGTGTTGTCCTTTTTTTAATTATGTCACATTTCAATCGAAATAAATTATAATGTCCATGAATGTGTGCAGTCACATGGTCTTGAAAATAACACACAGGTACAAACCATCTGCATGAATGAAAGAATCATTCATAATTAAAAAAATAAAGCTGCTGGTTCTAAAAGTAATCAAGAGAACCAAGATTCTAGCAGAAATCAAAAGAATGTAATCCAGGGACAAAGACCAGACATGGAAAACAGACATGCACAACAAAGAACATAAAGTAACTAAATAAAATCATACATACAAAGTAACAAAAGTAAATGAGCAACTCAGACTCCACTAAAAACTGGGAGCATGGACCAGGTGCACCGGTAGAGTAAGTGTCCTCTGCTTTTCTAGAAACACCGGCTGAATTGCTCATAAAAAGTCAAGTCCGGGGTAGACGAAAGAGGAAAAGAAAACTATGACATGTTGAACAAATACGACACTTTGTGATTATAAGGTAACATAGTCAGTGATTATGTAAAAAGACTTCAGACTTGAATTAACTGCAATGCTGACTAACTGACAGTACATTCTGAAAGAGAATGGAGTCCTTATATCTGCAGATCTGGGATTTCTTTTGTTGTGTAAAAATATTAGTTTTTTTTTCACTGGTTAAATCCAACAGAGACAGTAACAGTGACAAGATCATGTTGTTTTAGACTAAGAAAGTCCATATATTACATCTTCACTCCTTTCTTGAATCAGTGAGTAAACAGAAATACTTCTAATTCCTGATGATTATTGGATTATCAAATAAAACTTCTTCATCTGTCAAAAAGAAAATAAAATAATTCTTATGTATATCTCTAATGGTATTGATATTTCTGTCAGGACCGTGCAACTACAAGTGGATTTTAATGAAAATCGATGCAGTAATCAAAGTTTATGGTGATGTATCTAGAATTCAATCAACAATATCTAAGTATAAAAGTACACCCTCAAACAATGTCTTACATTTTATTGTCAATAATACAAATATTGACTGTTTAAAGAATAAAGCAAATTAAATTTGAATTTTCAAGACTTCATGAATTTGAATCAACTCAAAATACTGGACCTGAACTTTAACCTGAACTTTAACCTGTTTAGTTGGATTATCTCAGTTTGTCAACTGTGAAAACCCCTTTAGTTGGATTATCTCAGTTTATTAACTGTGAAAACCCCTTTAGGTGGATTATCTCAATTTGTTAACTGTGAAAACCCCTTTAGTTTGGATTATATCAGTTTGTTAAATGTGATAACACCTTTAGTTGGATTATCTCAGTTTGTTAACTGTGAAAACCCCTTTAGTTGGATTATCTCAGTTGGTAAGCATACAAATATCAGAACTAAACTTCATCCATATCATTCTCACATAAATCCATTGATAAGTTTAAAGTTACGCACACCGGGGTACAGGAAATTTTCACTCACAGAAAAATATGAATCAACTGACTGTTGCAAGCAATTTATTTCCCCTTATTCCACATGCAAGAATAAATCACAAGAATAAATTACAGTGTTACAGAACAGATGTTAGACATAGAGTAAGTTGTGAAAATAAACATTAGCCAACTTGACATCCTGACACATGTCCTGTTGGTGATTTCATCAACCCTGGCAAGGCTTCCAATCTATCATGTATTTTAATATTCAGCTTTTAACTTGATGACATCACAATTCATATGACATCACACAACACATATTTCTAAAATAAATTTAAGTAGGAGTCCTGTAATATTGAGTAAAGCTCAAAATATATGGTATTAAGAAAATTATATTAAGTGTCTCCTATTACATCCCAGACACATCTCTAGGCAATAGAAGTAAGAAAATTTCATTAAAGAAATGAACACAGGAGTTATTGCATGATTTTTCATGAAACCGGAAAAGAGCATCAACTCAAATATTGCATATGTTTAAAGGGAATTCAATAAGATTTTTCAAAAGTTAAAATATTTAATTTGATGTTTCAGGTTCTGTCTTTTCTGACTTTGTCTGGAATCAATGACTTCAATGTCAAGTGTTTCCTTATATTTAGTAGAATGTCTTCCCCAATGCCTTGTCTTAACAACTACTTCAAGCCTATATCATTATCAAATTTTTTAAGGAATTTCATAGAAATATATGAAAAAAGTTAGTATTTACAGTGTGAAATGATCTGATAAAAATTAAAATAAAAAAATGACGGAATCTTTAAAGAGACTTGTATAATGACAAGTATTCCATATAACAGGGTTTGTGTCAAGTATCAGCTCAATAGACTCATTTTAAAATCATTAAATGTGTTAAGGAAGTCTCAAGTTATCTCAAATGAAATAATCTATATCAATCTACAGTGAACAAATATGTTCCAAAACCATTCAATGTACTGAGAACATTCTTATCACCTACTGGTAAGACATATCTCATTGAGTGGACACATTCTTACTCCTTTACAGGACAGAAAACATGTCAAATGGACTGGACTGACTAACACACATCCTATCTTTTAGAAATAAACCTACAAAATTGACATATCCCATAGATCAATGCAACACTAGGAACTGAGAACATCAAACAAATAACCCCAGACATATCTATCAATTTTAACGAATTCTTCCAGTCACATTCTAAATAATGTTTTTGTTTTTTTTCCTGGATAAACTTCTATCTTTGGTCCTTTGTATATCAGTTCTTTCGAAAAAAGAGGTCAATCTAAAAGAGTGAGAAATTAGAGACATTTACTACAAGTCAAAGTTGGTGACAATTTATAGTGTTCAATATTACATGTGTTTGTTAATCTATTCACAATAATGTCACCTACAACAGTGGATACTGGCTTCAATGAGTAAATATCCCATGGTGTCACAGTATACTGGCTTCACTGTGTAAATATCCAATGGTGTCACAGTATGGACAACCAATGGAGCAACTGTCTTAACTTCTAATGGAGTCACTGTCTGGACTTCCAATAAAACCCCTATCTGGGTTTCCAATGGACCCACTATCTGGCCTCCCAATGAAGCCATTATCTGGGTTTCCAATGGAGCCACTGTCTGAAATTCAAATGGAACCACAGTCTGGACTTCAAATGGTGTCAGTGTCGGAACTTCTAATGAAGCCACTCTATGGACATTCAATGGAGTCACTATCTGGGTTTCCAAAGAAGCCACAGTCTGGACTTCCAATGGAGCCACTGTCTGGACTCACAATGGAGCCACTGTCTGGACATCTGATTGAGCCACTGTCTGGACTTCTAATGGTGCTACTGTCTGGACTAATATCCTTTATGTGATTTTTTTTCATCTTTGGCTCTAATACTCATATGCATATTGGTTATCATTACAAGACTCAATCTACATACCTTAAGCTCACACTGGCCCAGTTTCTTTTGATCTTCAAAATCCCATCTGAAAAAAAAAATAACACAACATAATATCTCACTTAAAAACACAATCTTCTATATTTCTTGAAACTCATGAACCTGACAATCAGATTTCTGGTTACATAGATATAACAACATTCATGATATATGTATCAACAACTAAACAAGTATTGAATCAAACAAATCCCATTTTTGTTACCACAGCAACATGAATTTGTATTAATTGATACTGACATTAAATGACTGATAAAAATCGCAATCAAAATCTTTTACTTAAAGCATTCTAATGAAACATTAGCATTGCAGCTGCTTTTCATTCACTGTGAGAAAAAATATAACAATCATTACAACTCTTTTCCCCAAGACACAGTTTGTTTCAGTACTTTAATCTCATTAATGATAATTTATAAATGATTCCTTGGGCATCAGGGACCAATATTTCTAGCCATATTCTACAGTAGGAAGCAGGGTCTAATATTTCTTACCATGGGGACCTATACTTCTTGCTATAATCTCTAACAGGAATTGGGAACAAATATTTCTCATTACATTCTCTAGTAGGAAATGGTGACCAATATTTCTTGAAATATTCTCTCACAGAAATCAGGGACCTATATTTCTTGCCATATTCTCCAACAAGAATTGGGGACCAACTTTTCTTGTATTATACTTTCACATGAGGTATGGATTGGTATTTCTTGCTATATACTCCAACAGGAATTGGGAACCAACATTTCTTGCCATATTCTCTAACAGAATATTGGAACTGATATTACTTGCCATATTCTCCAACAGGAATTGGGGACCAACATTTCTTGCCAGATTCTTTCTTGCCGTATTCTCTAACAGGCATTGGGGACCACCAACAGTTCTTGCCATATTCTCTAACAGGCATTGGGAACCAACATTTCTTGCATTATTCTCCAACAGGATTTTGGGACTGATATTACTTGCTATATTCTCTAACAGGAATTGGGACCAACATTTCTTGCCATATTCTCTAAAAGGCATTGGGGACTTATATTACTTGCCATATTCTGTGACAGGAATTGGGGACCAACATTTCATGCTATATACTCCAACAGGCATTGGGAACCAACATTTCTTGCTATATTCTCTAACAGGACTTTGGGGCTGATATTATTTGCCATATTCTCTAACATGAATTGGGGACCAACATTTCTTGCCATATTCTCTAACAGGAATTGGGGACCAACATTTCTTGCCATATTCTCTAACAGGCATTGGGGACCACCAACAGTTCTTGCCATATTCTCTAACAGGCATTGGGAACCAACATTTCTTGCCATATTCTCTAACAGGATTTTACCTGTGATATCCTCGAACAGGCATTGGGGACCAATATTTCAGCATAACTACACTAATACAAATGACATGTAATCGTGTAAACTATTTTTTACAATTCATTATTTATACTAATGCATAAGACTTAACTTGATACACATGTCATTTTACCAGTGTAATTATTATCCCATTAAACATTGTACAAGAAGCAATAAACCTTGAATTTCTATGTTGACAGGAGTTATTCTCAATCATTATTCATTCATACAACCTTCTTTGCTGAAATGCATTGAATTATGGTTGCAAAGAATAGGGGTTAATGCCCCAAAATTTAAATTTGCTGAACCTAGGAAATTGGAATTCATACAGAAAAAGGCAATTTTGTTTTCTTAATGAAGCCCTATTTATTTGGTGTGCAATATTCACCAGTCCTAGTAGTATGGTAAAGCAGAATTGATGTAATTGAATATGACATCTTGGTGTGAAGAAAATCGGGAAGATAAGTTCCATCAATAGTTCTTCATTACCAAAAGAAGAAGATTTTTTATTCTCTGACAAATTACATAATAATGGTGAGAAGTAATGGCCGTTATAAATTACACCTTAGTTACAGACTAGAGAGATTCTATCTTTTATTCTTGATAGTCATACCAATCTCAAGGGAATCTGACCTTTATTCTCATAGTGGACACATATGGTCCTTCATTTCTCTCTATTTATTGTCTAAAGTCTGTCTCTACTAATATGGAAACTTGTTGTCTTCAAGTGTAAATAATCAGAAATCTAATAAAATCTTTGACTTCCGCCAACTTAACACTCTTCAAACCATGGAAATAGATGACCATAGATTTCCTGTACTAACCCTTGTTTACACAATTTTGCAATTTAATCAGGACAATAATATAGATCTTTCAACTTGTTACACTACTTCCTGAACAAACAAGTAGTCTAGTTCTGTTGATACTCTACAATTTAATTAATTACAAGCAACCCATTACAGTCATATGTCCCCCGCCACCATGAAAAAAAAAAAAGAAATGAAAAATTCCATAATTCCAGTAAAATTTATCAAATCAAAAAGGTGATGCAATATGATCAGCTGCAAAAAGTGACTATCAATCTGCAAAATCTTAACAAAATCTATCAAGCAGTTTCCAAAGAGTCCACAGTGTGACCGGACGGACAGATGGACGGACTGACAACTTTATTTCTTTATCCCTATCCACGTAGCAGCTGGATACAACAAGCATTAAAATAACTCTGAATTGATATTTTGTTCAGCAACTACTATCTTTGTTTAAAGATTAATAAAACTACATGAAAGTTTTAAGTATTACATGTTAGATGCTTAATAGGAGCCCAAGTCTTTACAATTCAAAAATTTTGAAAAAAAATCAGTGAGATATATAATTATGAAAAAAGATAAGAACTAAGTCCTAAAACAATCACTTAACAAAGATGAGAAATCCCCAAAACAATCAGTTAACAGAGATGATAAGTCCCAAAGGCAATCAGTTAACAGAGATGATAAGTCCCAAAGGCAATCAGTTAGTAAAAACAAGGAAAAGGCTTATCACTAGAAATAAAATGGTTGCACCAAGAGTTAAACATATCTTTTAAAAACATGTTATGAAGCAGAAAATTTCATTTGGTATTTTTTTCATATTAGTATAAAAGAACTATGAATATTAACTTTGCATGTAACTTTTCATCTCAAGAAAACCAAGAACCTATATAAAAGAATAATGATCTCATGCCTTTATAACTAAGGGCAATAATTCTACAAGATATGACAGTACAAATTTTCTAATTTGATCTAGAGGCCATCAAAACCCTTCATCTATATCAGTTTGATAAAAATCAATACATGAACTAGATAAAACTGTGTGCCAAGCCAACCATTCTCTACCCCAATACAATCACATGGTCAAAATATAAACATGAAGTTGATATTGCTCGAGTCAGAATTTTAATCTCTTAAAATAGCCTACCCATGTAAAGATTCTGTCAAAATAAGTAGTTGCATAGTAGTTACAGAGGAACTTGCGATCAACAAGTTGTGGGCAGACAAGGACTGACACCATGATCCCACAATATAGGTGATAAAATTTAGGTGTGAGAACACTGATAATGTTGGTTGTCTGAATATAGCTGAAATATTGCTGCTTGGACGTTAAACCCTAACAAGCAAAAAAAAACTGATAATGTTGGACTGATATACAGAGGCAAACATGGATGTGCTGTATTTCAGTGTCAATGCACCTTCCTACAGTGGGGACAAAAATTAAAATGAATTATGTCCTTTTAACTTAAGAACAATAAGATGGGTTGGATAAAATGGAATTATAAAGTACAACAAATGCAATAATTGTCTGTGCACTAGTCTGAATAAACAAAACCATCTAAATATAGAACTTTACCATTTCATTCTTTTATTCTGAGCTCAACACCAAGGACCACTGTAAACCATGATAAAGCTCTTCACATTACAAACAACCAAGATATACTAATCCCTCAATAAACCAAATGTACTACATCAACATTGAATACAATTAGGTCAAAGACCTGTTTCTATGGCATACAAATCCAGCTAAGATCTTATTCTTACAACAGTGAGGATTTATACCTAAGATCCACATGACAAAAGGACAATGTTAGACATAACTCTCTCAATGTTAAACCCAAAATAGATATGTTTCAAATGACAACAGACTATCCTGAACTGTCTTGTCTTAGGTTTTTTTAACATCTTAAAAAAAAACCAAAAACAGATATTTTAATGTACTTTTTTATCATCTAATCCTTTAATGTGTGCATTGACTTAACATATACAAAATGTTTCCAGGCTTTAACCACTGGTTTAATTATTTATATAGTAAATCAAAGACATGGGGGAATACCATTTCAATGTGTATTAGTATTTTGAATCTTATTGGACTTTTTAACATAGAACCAGGGTATAAAAATAAGTTGAATCATGTTTTAAAGTGCATAAAATAATTTACTTCGGGGAATAAAGTTGGTTTTGCTTTGATTGAATGAGTATTACCTGATGAAGTTCTATAAAAGTTAACATAAAGATTCCATAGGTGACACAGACCTCTGACCTTGTTGAACTGCAGTAGCCCAAGATTAATACCAGTTTTGATATAGAGTTAGTATTTCAGTTCAAAAAGGTCAGATAATTAGGTAAGCTCACTTTACAACAAGTTGAAATGGACCAGTTCCAATTTCAATACAAATTTAGGTAGGCTAATGAGTAATTTAAATAGCTGTTTAGGTAAAAATCTGGCCCACAATATACCAATGTGTCCTTCCTAACTATAACAGAACACCTGTGTGATCTTTTGGATACTGCATTTATAATTTGAATAGCTGTCAATTATGATGGTGGATGGCAAATTTAAAGGTTAAGGTCATCATAATTGACAGCTATTCAAAATTAAAAGACAGTGTCCAAAAGATCACACAGGTGTTCTGTGGTAGTTAAGTAGGACACATTGGTAAAATGTAGAGCAGATTTCTACCTAAAGAGCTATTCAAATTACTCACTAAAGCACGCTAGATTTAAGTTTGAATTGGAACTGGTATATTTCAACTTGCTGTAAATGTATCTTGTAGTGAATGAAAAAGAGGTATCTACATGTGAAACATGGTGTAAACAATATATCATTTGGTGAAAAAAGACCTGTAGATAGTGGGACAAGGAAAACTTGGACAAACACAAATATTGGTCTATTGCTCTTCCTGTATGGTCTACCTCAGTTTCCTGTGTTATTTAAATATAAATGTCATTGTTATATTTACTTCTGACTTTCATGTCAATTGTCAACAGAGTAAGGTCAATTTTAATTGTCATGACTGAAAGTATCGCTATATAGTACAATGCATCTTCTTGCTTTATCTGAGCTGGCTCACTGCTACAGAAATGTTCTTGATCTCTGACATAACATATCTACTTAGCTTAACATTCACACCTCCTGATTAGTGTGAAAAAATATGTTCTCATTTCTAGGCATTTTTTTTGTTTTCAGCAGATGTTAGAATTCCATTGTAATTTATCAGTATATGTTGTATTGCTGACAATACCCACGAAGTACAGATGCCAAAATAAGTGATATGTGAAGATAAAACGTGACATACATAATATTACCATTGTTAAGTGTAAGTTTTTGTGAGAGTCAGATGAAATGGGAAAAATCAGAAACATGCATGTCAAAACCCCATCGATCTGACAATATAATTTCACTCCATGATGCTTTCTCTATTTGAAAAAATTATTATTTGATCTCTGTATCACTGGATTTGCAAATATTTTTTTTTCAATAGAATGTTAGAAAATGAGGTTTTGACAGAGTTATCTGAACTTGAAATGTTCAATTTCAGTGCATTTCAATAAATTTGCAATCCAGTTTAGCAAAATGATGTGCAAAATCATGTCTTTTTTTCTTTAATTCTGATAGTGTAAACAGTTAAACTTTCAAAATGGTGGATTTTTTCATACCATGTTTCATTCACTGCCTGATTCTTACAGAGACTGACTCTTAAATTTTCAATTTCAAATCATTAAGAAAGCCTTGTGCATAGATTTAAAATTTAACTATCTCTACTGTAGAAATGCCATATTTAACACCAGATGCAGAGTAAGATTCAGTATTTTTATAACTAAAAGATAGGATGATAATTTATACTAAAGGGTCTTCATCTGAAAAAGATTTCTATATTGTACATTTGTAAAGAAAATTTCTGAGTCTGCAAATGCAGCTTATTCATTTGTAGAAAATTTTTCTCAATAATTGTTTGCAACAGTGATCTTCCACAAGATCTAAAACAAATCAGTATATCTCAAAACCACTGCAGAAAATGATGGAAATAAAAATAATTTCGTACAATTAAATCCTTTTCCTGTGGTTACCCAAAGTTGTAGAAAATTAGCAATGGAAGCTCAATTATGAGCAACTAAGCTTTCTACTATATATAGATCAAATGGTCTTTCTGATCAATAGATCATTTTTCACCTTAAATGGCACCTTAAGGCCATGAAAGCTTCATATGAATACATCCAGAAACGCAAAGGTAATTTGTCTTCAATACTAATACTACACTCAATCTGGTCTGAGAATACAGCTTAAGGAGAAATCTCATGACAAAGCACTATAGAATATTTCTTTCCAACATTTTTCAAGATTTTTTTTGTCATTAAGAAAACATGAGACCAAGAAAATAGCAAATCATTTACATATTAGTACAATAACAGTATTGTTTATTGGTAGGTGTGCCAGTTTGGTTTCTTGATTAAACATTTAAATATTTAACTAGATAATAGGATACCTCCACTACCTCTGATAAACCATATTGTCAAAATATAAGCATAGTCCTGTCTAATGACACTCAAGTTTAAATCATATCCCATGGTACAGCCTTTCTATATAAAGCTTAAAAAATACCAAGTACATGTAGATGTAATAAGTAGTTGCCGAAAAAATCTGTTTCCCTTAAGTTGAAGAATAACATGTTCATATCTTGTACCATGGAACACTAAAAATTATAATGGAAAAAAATATGTATATAAGTTTCAAAGAAATCCATTCAGAAATTTTGAAGAGATGATCTTCCATTGGTCAATGAATGACATGTTTTGCATCTGGAAACCTTATAAGTCATTCCAATGGAAATTTAAAACAGGTGGTGCTAAATTGCATACAGTGATGAAGAACGAGTGCAAATTTCATTGAATGCATTTACTGTATTAAAGATGAGTCGTAGGTTTGAAGTTGGTCCCCTGAAGTGTATGTTTTGTATCAAGAAACAACATAATTCATTCAGATAGAAATGCAAAATAGGAGGATCATATTGCATTTGAAAGCTACTGCAATATGACATCTGTACAGGACAATATTCACCAATATAAATGCAATAACCCTTTTATCATATAGCTATGAATATTTGAGACATCCTTTTGTGCCTGTATTATGTATCATATTCATATGTTATATATTCATGAATATAAACTGATCACATCCTCTGACTAATGTAAAATAAAATACAACCAGTGCTTTTATTATTAATATTTAAGAAAAAATTTCGGATTATAAAGGAAGAGGTCTCATAAATATGTTCTGTGCTTATAAATATTTGAGTTAATATCAGTAAAAGAAAGAAAATGTAATAGTTTTCATGTATCTAGACACCATATAAAATATATAATACTTATTTGCTAATCATAAACCAGAGAACAGTATATCTGACTATAGATTTATTGAATATCACAGAAAATTACATAAATTCAGCAAATCAAATGTTGACCAATATTATCTCACATCTACCATGCAGACAACAGGGTTAAAATCATCCCAGACATAAAAGAGATAAAATTGAAATAAATATCAGCAAATGGGAATATCTGCCACAATTTGCTGACTGACTAAGGGGGTTTTTAAGGCCCTGTCTCACAGGACAGTTTGCTGGTTTGTTGTTTAAAACTCATAAAATAGACCTATCTTATATTTAACTGTATTATTCAGAAATTACTTATGTCAGGAGTATCTGCAGTAGAGCAGTTTAGTTTAGACAAATTTAAGTATTTCAGAACATAACAATAAAAACATAACTGAAATGATCTGGAAAAAAGCTTCACCTCTTTTACATGTCCATCTCCTGCGGCAGACCAGTATAACCAGACAAAATTTAAGACTTTATAAAAATCATGATTTTGTCTGGTTTTCCTGTCTTCAAGTTGGCTTAAAGAACCCTTTCTTCACCAAACTACTTTGGGTAGAATATTTTGTTTGGTTGTGTGAGTGTTTTGTACACACAGGTTTAGACTGAATAGAAAATGCTTAGAAGAGATGTTTGTACTTGGGACAGTTTAGGCAGGTTTACAGCTTATTTTTAGATTTGTTTATACAGGTTCCAAATTAATTCTAGGTATACCAGTTAAGCTTTGGTTTGATAGGTTTAAAATTTGATGAAGTTTTGATATAGACATGATTCCAGTTTATCCTGGGCTTTATTTAGGTTTGGTATAGACATGATTTCAGCTTATCTTAGGCTTTATTTAGGTTTGATATAGACATGATTCAAGCTTACCCTAGGCTTAATTTAGGTTTGGTATAGACAGGATTCCAGCTTATCAAAGCCTTTATTTAGGTGAGATATAGACATGATTCCAGCTTATCTTAGGCTTTATTTAGGTTTGGTATAGATATGATTCCAGCTTACCCTAGGTTTTATTTAGGTTTGGTATAGACATGATTCCAGCTTATCCTAGGTTTTATTTAGGTTTGGTACCGACATGATTCCAGCTTATCCTAGGCTTTATTTAGGTTTGGTATAGATATGATTCCAGCTTACCCTAGGTTTTATTTAGGTTTGGTATAGACATGATTCCAGCTTATCCTAGCCTTTATTTAGGTTTGGTATAGACATCATTCAAGCTTACCCTAGGTTTTATTTAGGGTTGGTATAGACAGGATTCCAGCTTATCTAAGCCTTTATTTAGGTGAGATATAGACATGATTCCAGCTTATCTTAGGCTTTATTTATGTTCGGTATAGACATGATTCCAGCTTATCCTAGGCTTTATTTAGGTTTGGTATAGATATGATTCCAGCTTACCCTAGGTTTTATTTAGGTTTGGTATGGACATGATTCCAGCTTATCCTAGCCTTTATCTAGGTTTGATATAGACATGATTCCAGCTTATCCTAGCCTTTATCTAGGTTTGATATAGACATGATTCCAGCTTATCCTAGCCTTTATCTAGGTTTGATATAGACATGATTCCAGCTTATCCAAGACTTTTAGGTTTGGTATAGACATGATTCTAGCTTATCCAAGACTTTTAGGTTTGGTGTAGACATGATTCTAGCTTATCCTAAGCTTTATTTATATAGCATTCCTGTTTAGTTTTGTTTTCATAGGTTTTGAATTCAATCCAAGTTAGCTGTACTGTAAATCTTTTAGATTTATAAAAATTGTTTAGACAGCCATGTATCCATGTAACTTTTTGTATGCAGTCATGGACAGTAACAGATACCTATCCAAATTTTAAAATGCTTCAAATATATTGATATTTCTTGATCACTAGTCATAAAATCTACATTAAGTGGCATTCAAACATGGTATTGATTTGCATTTGTTATGGTCAGTTAACTAGACTGGCATCAATTAATCCTATAAAGGGGCGGGTATTAATATCAGAACAAATTATAATTATTACTGAACATTATGTCAATAGAACCTTCTGGTCAATTGTAAAGTTCGTACTTTTATACTGATGTTCCATGCAACGTAGGTCATCTGTCTTATTTTACGATCTACTTCATTATGTCGTATTGACACCATGCCATGCACTAGTGGATAAAACCTTATAAAACATCATATCAGTATTTTTGCTTGTTAATTCCAGTATGGAATATATATATATTAGGAGAGCTATGTAAGAATTGGAGAATAGGAAATAAATAATTAATATTGATTTCTCTATAGGGGTAAGTAGTGTAATTAAACATTTAAGAGAATGGATGGATTTGACACAAAACAAGTTTTTTTTCAAGTATTACACTAATTTAACAAGTGGAAAATATTTCTTTTCCAGTTAATCAAAATTTAATTTTCTTAAAGTACAGCTACTTAGCTCATGGGTTCTTTGGTACTGCTATCATTTTTAAAGTTAAATATTTTGCAGGATTGAAATGGTGTTTACTAAAGAATTTATGCATTTATATATCTACTGATTGATTTTTGTAAGAATTATTGTATAATTAATGTTAAACTAAGTTTTCTATACATTCGCAGTGATTTTGATAAAGACTTAAGGAACAGACCATATTTAATGGTTATCAGAACTTCTTTTAAGTAGATATTTAATATTTCCTACATGGGACATGTTTAGTTTGAATGAGATAAATGGTCCCATCTTATCCCAAACACTACATTCAGGAATTTATTTTTTTTTTATCACTTTACTTTCTCAGGCAAAAATAAAACCTTTCATAAATATGAATTATTTTGGACTCCATAAGTTTAACTAAAAAGCAGAGTATGTAAAAGAGTACGCCATGATATATTACAAAAGCATCAAATGCCAATAAAAATCTTTGGTTGATAAAATATGTAGATTTTACCATTATTGACCACATATAGCCTGGTACATGTACTACATCCAAGCTTCAACAAGAGTTCATCAGATGGGTTGGCAGAAAAAGTACTAATTATATATAAAAAAAAAAATCAAAGAAAAAAAACCACTTAAATTCATTTCACCAGTTAGTATTGTTTAACTTTCAATTCGATCTTTGAAATTAATAATAGTATTGTTCTATGTAGGGAAATTTTATCAGAAACCCATTCTTATAATTAATTTATGTCACTGGTGAGAATAGACCCTTTTGTGGTAAGTTAGTGAGCATGCTCAATATACACTTCTGTAAAAAATCGATGGTAAAGGAAAACTATTGACCAAACTTTACGACAAACGTGATGACTTTTCATTCAGAATTGTCAACTTTCCTTTCATCTGTGGCAACATCCCTTCAGCTCCTGCGTATGGAGTGTTCATATAACAACTCATACGTTATGCCAGAGCTTGCCGAAACTACGCAGACTTTTTGTATCGCGCTAGAACTCTAACATATAGGCTTCTGGAACAGAGTTATGTTGCTACAAGATTGAAGTCATCACTACAGAAGTTTTATGGCCGTTATCATGAACTTGTGGATCGTTATGGTGTATCCATCAGCACCATGAAAACTGATTTATTCAACGGGTCATAGTTTTCCTTTCCTCGTTTGTCTACCCCGGACTTGACTTTTTATGAGCAACTCAGCGGGTGTTTCTAGAAAAGCAGAGGACACTTACCCTACCGGTGCACCTGGTCCATGCTCCCAGTTTTTAGTGGAGTCCAAGTTGCTCATTTACTTTTGTTACTTTGTATGTATGATTTTAGTTACTTTATGTTCTTTGTTGTGTATGTCTGTTTTCCATGTCTGGTCTTTGTCCCTGGATTACATTCTTTTGATTACCGCTGTAACCTTGGTTCCTTTGATTTTTTCTTTCTGCAAGGTAGGGCTTGGGTAGAACAAAATAATTTTCCTCGCAGAAACGTATATTGAGCAAGCTCTACGCATGCTCATCGACTACCCCAACATTAGCACAAAAGGGTCTATAGCCATACTCAAAGTTCACTGACCACTACTAAAGTTGACAAACTTATGATATAACAAGACATGTAATGACCTACTTGGCTGAAGTCTCCAGACATGTAATGACCTACTTGGCTGAAGTCTCCAGAATGTTGGCTGTACCTGTATTCTGGTAATACTGTTTGTAGGGTCAGAGTTATCATAAGTTTCTTTGGTTCCATTTGGCTGAAATTTTTCATATATATTTTTGCCTTCATTTTCTACATTTTGCCATAATTGCAAAAAAATATTGACTGAAACATCTCACATAGTATAACTTTGAAAAATATTTTATATAACATTGATGTTAATCCTCTTTGAAGCCTAGACAGTAATACTGGTTACAAGAACAACTAAATACATGTACTTCTTTAAATCAAAATGATTCCAACTTTTCCCATACTACATCACAATGATTATTGTTATCAAAGATAAGGCAGAAATCTCATTAGAATAGAAACCCTGTTGTAACCAAATTGCTTTCCCGTAATGCTGATCAAGAAGCATTATAAGAGCATTTACTACTATCAATTCATCTAAAAATTATGTTCTATAATGACTCATACAAATGAACTGTCTTTTTCATCTTAAAAACAAACAGAAGCATTTTAAATCTCTAAATGCAATGCTTTAGAATGTACAGATGATAAACTTCCAAATGCTCCAATAGATGCAAGATACAAAGATAATGCTAAATAGAGACTGGAAAATTCCATCAGCAATACTTAATAATGGATTTCAGGATTAAATATTCAAATTCCTAATACAAGATATAGCAAATTTTACCAAATTATGCAACAATAAAATTTGGTAATCCTGTAATTGGCAGTAGCTGCTTAGAAAGGCAGAAGTATTACATACATGTTTCATTTTGATAGGATTAAATATCTGATTATATTCAACAAGATTTTGATCAAGAACTATTGCCTGTCCAAATTATTTTTGATATTAGACATTTGTCCAGTTTGTTCAGGGTTATGTTGTCTTACACAGTTTTAGTCTGGACAAGATTTATTGCATACTTGAATAAATCAAAATGGAAAAGATATCTTGCATTATGTATCATTCCTTCTCCTCAGTACATATATTTATAACTGTCTACAGTACATGTATTCACAACTATGTAACTGTATTTGAGGGAAAGCAGCAAAGCTGTCTTATACATAATCATGTTCTGTATCTAGTAAAATCAGTCACATAGGTTGCACACCCCCAATTCAACCAATGAGCATTTGGAACATAAGCAAAAATAGTACTATGCAGAAATTATCTCCTGTTCCTCATAGCACCGTGGAAAAGTTCATATTTAAAATTTTTTAAAAAATTTAAAAAATTAAAACTGTTTCTGAAAGGAAAAACATTTCTGTACATTTTATAAGTGCATTTTTCTTCTTGCACTGTTAATCCTTATCTCCATATTGATTTCTAAATATACCCTTATTTTGTGAAAACATTGGGATTTTCCATGCTATTTCTAGGCCCTTCACTTCTGGTGACCAGTGCTGCACTGCAAGTTTTGCATTGACACCTATGGGAAGTGGAATTAGTGGTTTCTAGCCTATATTCATTTTCCATTGATGTAGACCTCTGTATACTATATATTTGCCTATAACAACAAAATCTTTAGTCTATACATAGTTTAGTTTTAGACAAAATCAACTCAAAGCAATAAATAAGATAATCATACTCACTCGTAGCAAAAATAAGATAATCGTACTCAGTCTTAGCAAAAAAAAGACAACCATACTGACTCTTTGCAAAAATAAGATAATCGAACTGAGACTTAGCAAAAATGTGTCATTTTATTCATATCTCTACTTGATAAAGGGTTAAAACAATTTTACCTCTAACTATACAAAGATTTCTAAGTAATTTCTTCTGAGGCAATGTAATTAAATGTTCGACTGCTGTGCAATAGACTTTCACTTAATATGACATGTAACACTGTTTTCATTCCCCAAATTCATTCAGTACAAAAACTATTCTTTAACAACAGCAATCTAATACTATAAATCAGTAGTTTGTGGAATGAATACAGATACATGATTTTGGCTGCCAGAGATCAATTGAAAATAAGTGCTTAGCTTAAATTTCGACAATAATTTATTGTCCCAATATTAATTACGTTCATAGTTTTATTCAATCATGCAACGATCATTGCAGAAAAGTTAATTTAAGGAGCAACAATCAAATTCATGGATTGAAGGAAACTACATTCTATGTAGTTTAATATAAAGTACTATGTTGTGCTCTGTTTATGTTCAGGGACGAACAAATGGAATATCCAAACTAATTAATCTGGCTGGGAAAACTGGTTCTATGTTAAATTACAACTGAAGTTGTTCTTCATTGAATTCAATTTTCACTGTGTGATAATGCCCAATGGACCAATAAAGGAAACAGTGTCAATTGTCCAGTATACCACAGAAACACTGTGTCTAGCAATAAATATAAAATGGCTATAAATAGAACATGATCATTACAATCCTATACATATTGATGTATTTATATTTTTACAACATGATCATAAAATTCTCACAAATATGTCATTAATAAGAATTTTCTATGATAGCACAGACGAAAATGCTCTCTGAAGGTACAGCATTCAAGTAAAATAAAATAAGTTTAATCTTCTCATGAACAATTCTAAATTCTAAGTCTCATTTCTTTACTAACACTCCTATCAAAATTCTCCAGCAAAACCATTATTATTGTACCCTCTTCCCATTAATGTTTAAACACATTTCCATTGCCAAATCATTTTTTCAGCTTTTATCAGAAAGAAAAACAAGTTTCCACTCAACATGATAAACCGTTTGCAGAATTGGAACAAAACAAAACCCATTTGCTCCTACATAAATGCATACAAAATGTGCATACATAATTTTGTGTTTTCTTCTCCTAATCTCATTAAACCATGCCCTATTAATGCATTGTTGCGAAAAAATAAGGGAGGACATTACATTGTATTTGCATCATTAAGTCAACAGCTTTTCCCATTTTTACACGAGACGTAAGATTATTTTCAGCTTTTTTACAAGTCATTTACTGCATACAAATGTGTATAAAATCCCACTAATTCATGTGCAAGCTCAGCAAATGCTTTAATGATGAAATCTTCCATGTTTTTTAGTTATGTACTTTTATGAAGTAATCTTTCATGAAATTTCAGGTAAGGTTTTTTTTCTAATTATGAGCTGTTTTAATGGTAACCCATACACACTATAGTCACATTACTGTTCACATTCTTTCTTAACATTCAACAAAATTTGAGATAACTAACGAGCGTTTTGTTTTTTTTTTTTATTTTTACTAGTAATTTCAACACATTACTTTTCCGGTTCAGTGAATAAATTCATAATAGTAAAAACATCCCAAGTTTTCACGGTATCTATTTCAGTTCTACCTGTGAGGCTTGTTTGTCTTTTTCAAAGACATTAATGAAATTTACCATATATTTGACCTTACATTTTTGTCTATTGTGGTTTTTTCTACTATGACAAATCTAATTCCAAAATCTCTACGCAATGTATTTAGAAATCAATCTTTGTAAACAACATTCAACATGACATTTTTTTCATTTCTACATAATGTTTAAATTAAGATGTCCTGTTACTGTCTGATTCTGTTTGACCAATTACAGGTTTCTTTTTAATTTATTTGTTTTGACTTAACAATGCACCCACTCACTGAAAACAAACTATAGACCAACAGAGAAATGTTTACAAATCTTGCAAATTTGTTTTTCAATTAAAAATTGGAAAATTGTCCAGAATGAGTGATTCATTTAAGACTGCCAGAAAAATTAAGATTGAAAGGAATTGTTGTAGAAAAACTTCCATAAATTCAAATTTAATTCTTTAATTGTTAATTTAAAGAAGATGTTGCTAGAACAGCAACCTTTCTGGATTGAGGATTGAAATATAAGTCAATATGTCGAGACAACACTTAGCCAAATCTGAACAAACAGAAAAATTCACTTATCAAGTACAGATATAAAGTGCTTTTATGACAACACTGAAATCAAACAAGGACATGTTTAACAGATGATTGTTTCTAGTTTAAATTCACTGGCAGGTATATCATGCCTTTCATTTAGAACAAATAACCTACCGGTATGTACTAGTATTTGACAAAAGCTTGCTTCCATATCATTACCAGGCCTATCTTACATTTTGAAATGGAAACCATACAGCAAAACCTGTCTTAATCATACCCTGAATAACCCAGTCTAAACCAGACACTATTGAAATTCATATTATATCAATTTAAATATATTTTGAACCTTGTTAAACTGAACACCTGTATAAACCAGACTTTTTTTATGTCAGTTATCAGTTCCAATATATTCTAAACATTTTTAAACTGAACACATATTGACACTGAAAAAAAAAATCTCCTGTCTGAAAGGAATTCAGTTAATATTGGCCTCAATGCAATAAAATAGGGTGGTACTCAAGCTAAGGATTCAGTGACTATGAAGTTTACTATAGAAAGATAATGAATATTTAAGATTGGCAGCTAATTAGATGTTTGGAAAAGACAACAAATTCTTGCAACTTCTCTAATAATTAAATCCTTAAAACCAAGATCCTAGAAATGATTCTAGAACAATAACCTTTAAAGATGATTAGTCAAACTCTAAGAATCTGGCACATTTAATGAAAAGTTCAAATTAGTACATATCTTACAGTGGGTTTAATTGCATCCTTAGAAAGGATTTTACACAAAAGGGAAAGATGTTGGTTATAAAATTGCACATGAATTCAAAAGCAAAGTTTGGGTAGTTCATCTTTCGATTCATTTCATCCATGTAAACATGTAAACATGTAAACAATTTGGACTGATGCCCTGCCTGGTTCTATTACAGAATACAGAAACAATACTTTAAATAACAAAAATAGCACATAGCCTTGAAGACTTCCTCAGTTAAACACTATGTACTGACAAATACAAAGAGTAACTGTAGTTATTTATAAGATTGATATGAAATAGGGCTACAAAATACCAATTTAAAGAAACCTTTTGACAACAAAGTAGTTTCTAGTTGACAGGTTCATCCTCCTGGTGCTTTAGAAAACCATTATATTTTTTTTTAAAGTGAGTAAGGCATATTGATGGTGTTAGTAATCTGGTCCAATGGATAACTGTCATTCCTGTGGTAAGAATTGAAATTATCTACAAAATATTAATGTAGTAATGAGCCATTAATAAGTCATATCTTAATAAAAAAAAAAAGTAAGCTATTTATGTACTGAATTTCTGAAGTAAAAATATAATGCTAAAGAATAAAAACATAGATAGGAGACAGAGAGAAAACGATTAATTTTTAGAAATAAAGAGCTTTGCAGCTCGCAGCATGATACTACTGCAGCATGTTGAACACGTTGATGTAAAAATAGTCACATGCATTTTTAATCATGGGCTTAGAATGGGAGAAAATCTTTTTTTTTTCCATTCTCCCATTCTAAGTGAATTATTAAAAATGCATGTGACAGGATGGTGATTATGTTTCTTGAAGAGGTTTTCCACTTCCTTACATTTTCCAATCTTCCTACAGATTTCATGGGAGAAAGTTATTCTCTTTCAACCAATTCTTGATTCAAACTATTTCTTTACTCTCTGTGGTAAAATAAAGATTTTACACTCTTGAGTGGAGAAACAGTTTACACCACTCATTAATGAGTAGAATAGAGAAGAGTTACATCTGATAACTCTACATGGATATTCCAATAGGTTAAACAATAAAAAAAATATTGAAAAAAATTGATAACTTAAAACACAAGGAAGTAAAAAAACTAAATAACTAAAACACTTCTATACATGTACTTTTAATCTTAAATTCTCCTTTTCCAAGAAAAAGATTAACATACAAGTCTAATAGACTTCTGTGATATTACATATCTATAAGTATCTATACACTAACACCAAAACTTACTTACAGTGAACTAATATAACTAGTTTTAGAAAGTGAAATCTAGCATGGCAGTACCACTAACAGATCATCTTCCTACAACAAGTCTATCACTCAATTTAAACATAGAAGGATAACATCAAACTTTTCTATATTTGGAATGAGTTGTATTTGTTAATGTTAATAGATTTAAGTAGCAGTCTTTAATAAAAATCGAACTGGAGTGATTCATGCATGTCAAAAACCCAGCTAATTCAATTTTATTTCTTGTTCAGAAACAGTCTCTGACCACATAACCAGTCTTAGTTTTTCATTTGGTTGTTGCTCTTTTTAGATAAAATTTATATTTTGCTTGGTTTATGATTTGGTTTTAGTGGGAGAGAAATGTATGATTTTCACAAAAGTGGTGGTCTGTATACAGAAATAATTATTGTTTTGTGAAAATACAGCATATATTGACTGAAAAAGCATCATTTGTTTGGTTGGTTTTTCTACACCATGAATAACTTTACCATTGACAGTGTCATAAAACTTTACCATTGGCAGTGTCATAAAACTTTACCATTGGCAGTGTCATAATACTAGTTTCTCATATATAGTTCCTGCATTTAGGTCCAATTTCAATGAAATTACCTTATGAGAAACTGGATAATTAGCCTAATATCTGTCCTAAATTTTGTAATTATTTTATCACATTCCCACAAAAAGATTGAATTCATAAATTTTTAGTGCTTTTCATATCTTCTTCAGGCTTTCTTTCCATAAAGATTCAGAAAATCCTCAGACAAGGCAAGGTGTTAAATACATTCATATTATTTATAAGGACACCGTTATCAAGCATAAAAACAAAATTTTCAAGGTGCCTTAACTAAAGTAAAGTATTGCTTCACATCTACGAAACATCTTAAAGTGGACTAAAAAATCATCAATTGCTAGAACAAAATAATATAATTGTACAATTTCAACAAATGTCCCAACTTTGGTTTTATTTTACACCATTAATGCAGCACAATTTTTCTTAATAAGAATATCAGACAATTCAATTATTTTTCTGCACAGAAGTTGATAAAATTCTTTATATACAATTGAAATACAATACAAATCCCAACAGAAATAAACTTGTGAAAATCAGAATTGATTATGGAAGGATTTTACTTATCCCTTCAAAGAAGTTACAAACTAAATCAGACACACAGAATTGCAAATAAATTAGAAGTGCATTAATATGCATTATGTCAAGCAAGACGTCTCTAATAACTCTTTCCCTTCGTCATCAATAACCTATAAAACTTTCTTTTTATTCATTTCAGATTACAAGCACCAAGGAGACTAAGTGAAAGCAACCACAATTGTGAAAATTGACTTGTCATTCAGCATACGATAGTCCAATCGGATGTCTCATACTTATAACTGTATTCTGAGAGTTATGGCAAGAATGAATGGATTCCATTCTAAGCAAGAAATTTTCCCTGACCATTTGTTTTTATCTCTTTGTTGTTGTTGACTGTACATTAATCATAAACTGTTGACAGAAATTAATTTATTTTTTTATATGTCGCATTTGTAATCATCATAACTGTGATTTAGCAAGTGACAACCTGACTATTTCTCTTATTGACAATCAAAAATCATTTAAATTTGTTTATCTTATGTGCAAAACTTTGTATAGCACAAAATGGAGAGTTTGAATAGTTCTGGAAATAACTTAAGCCAACAAAACCCAATGAACCACAATGAATTTACAATATTCAGTGAGCAGTATTCCAAGTATCATGGGTACATCTGCAGCTCCATCTGCATCTTTGGACTGGTGGCAAACATTTTGAATATAATCGTTTTGACAAGGAAACACATGATCACGCCTACAAATCTGATTTTGACAGCGTTGGCATTAGCGGATGTTATGACAATGTCTGTGTACCTGGTGTATGCCCTGTATTTATATGTGTTTACAATACCCATTGATACATATGGACATTCTAAAGGATGGATGTATTTTGTAGTTGTAAATAATCATGTGGTTATTACTTGCCATAACATGGCAATGTGGCTGACAGTCTCATTGGCAGTTTTCCGGTACATATTTGTTTGCCACCATGTAGTGGCAAGTCACCTATGCAGTTTAGAAAGAGCAAAATTGACCATTTTAATTGTAGTAGGAGCAACTATCTTATTGTGTATACCCAATTATTTCATGTACAAAGTAACGGAAATACAAAGCAATACATCCTTCTACTGGATAGATTTTAGTGATTTTGCCAAAAAACATGAACTCTATAAATCCATTACGTTCTGGATATATGGAGTCATTATTAAAATAGCTCCATGTGTTTTACTGACAATTCTGAGTGGATGTTTAATTATGACAATGCATGAAGCCAGTAAGAGGCGACAGAGATTGTTGCAACATGCAGGAAGACACAACGAAGAAACATCTGCTGAGCACAACAGGACGACGATGATGCTTGTCACTGTAGTTCTTTTCTTCGTCATCACTGAATTCCCTCAAGGGATTTTAGCAGGAATAAGTGGCTTGAATCCAAACTTCTTTGTAACTGTATATTCTAAATTAGGGGATATTATGGATCTTTTAGTTCTCCTTAACAGTGCAATTAATTTTATTCTTTACTGTATAATGAGTCAACAGTTCCGTGATACATTTACCAATCTTTTTGTTTGTAATTTCGTATCGATACGGAATCAACATTCTGCCAAACAAAATGGGATGGCCTATAGCACAGTTAAGACTGAAGTAACTCAAGTCTAACATTATTTATTACACTGCTAATAATGTTTTATGTTATTTTTGTTTTTTGTTTACTGAAACGTTTCCTATACAAGTCTTTCAGCCTAGAGGAGCATTTTCTATAAGATTTTTTTTCATATTCTATAATGTATTATAAAAAAAACTTTCTCTTTGTCATAAATCAAATTGATATTATTTGTTTCATCATGTACTTCAAGCACAATCAGTATTATAAGCTAAACCCTTTAAACCAGTCTTGACAAAACACCTGTCAAGGCCTACAAAAATTTTTTTTTTCAATTTGACCTGTTTAGTCAAAACACCTCCCTAATAGAAGCAATTGTTTGGTATAGACAGGTTATGCAGTAAATTACTTGAAATATTTAATACATACTATAGCATAATACAATGAGACAATTTTTCTTTATATAATACAATAACATAATATTGTAACATTTAATTTTTTTTCAGAATTGTACAGAAAATTCTGCCTAAGTATTTTTCAATCTTCATAAGTACCTTTCTTACTGAATACTGTTAATCTTATGGATATTGTCTTTTTCCTGACAAATGAAAAAAATCCATATAAAATGATAAATCTCAAACTCTAAATTCAGCTCAGGAAAATTTTTTTTGAATTGCTGCTTAATTGTGATGTTTAGTATGAAGTCTTACACCCGCTATGTTCAGCTTCCCGTCAGAACATTTCAACCCAAAGTTATTAATCTCATGTCAACAATATCTTTTACCTTTTAAAGCAAAGAAATTATTTCCTTTCCAATTTCCTCAATTTATTATATATAGACGATTTCTATTAAAATTACTGTCAAATCCACTTTAAAGGCAGCTAATCTTGAACAAGTTTTCTATGTTAAAATTAAAGACCAAAGAGTTAGTGCCATATTAAAAAGTGGGTTTTGAAAGATACATAAGTAACCCGGTGACAGTTAAAGGTATATTTTAATCCTGTTATAGATTACTATAGTAACATAAAGCTTAAAAACATCTTCTATTTCTGTTTTCAAGACATATAAAAAGACAAATTCAAATTTTCACTTCCAATATAACTTTGAGCTTTTTAAAACTATAATTGAACTCTATAAGGTTAATTGAATAAACATCAAAATACAGCAAATTGTATATAAAATCTTTCAGAGGTTGGTGGGAAGGGAGAAGAGTGTAGTCTGTTTGTCTTAAGAACTAACTACTTAGGGCATTACTATCATGCTTAGTACTAACAATCTAACATAAAACAAGTTGGTACATATGTGTAAGTGTAGGGTACATATGTTGTATGTAAAGAAAGAGGGTTTCTTAGGGCTGAAAATAGAGAAAAATAATTTTTTGGTCATTCATAGAAATTTTTTATGGCATATTTTTTGCTTTAACATGTAAAAGGAAAATTATAACAATACACACGTTCACAGAATCAAGAGAAATGAGCACAATGAAGGCAATCTGAATCCAAATCATTTCTTTTAATTATAGTGACAGTAATAGAAGTACATTCTAATTCAAATGGACAGAATTTTCTGACACCTCTCAATATTAGACTGATTGTCTTGTATGGAAATACTGCTACACTGGTGTCCTTTTGCCCTTGAGTCAAGGTCAAGGACTACCTGTCTGGCAATTAATTTGGTCTGTCAAATTTTTTTACAAAAGCTAGGAATAAATAAATCTTCATTAACAATGATGGTTACAGAGTTCCAGTTCTGTGGTTTAAAATCTAAATACAGATTGTTTCATCACATGAAATCGTTTCAAAACACATCTAGTTTTCCCTACTTTGGTTGCCAATAAAAAATACTTAATACAAAATCAGAACGAAACTGCTTGAGGAATAATAAATACACTAAATGTAAATAGATCTTTTAACTTTTGTCATTCAAGATTCATCGTCTTGCTTGTTTTTACAAACATTGTATCACTGCAGAAAGTTTAAAACATACATTTAATCTGATATAAAACTTGAAAACTTGGATAAAATTGTAAGTTTTGAACACAAACTAGAATCAGTGATTTTTATACAAATTTACACAAATTAATTCTAATTAAAGTGGTTTTCTTTTAAAGTAAAAATGAAGTTTTCGCATGACTTTACACATTAAAATGAGTGACTTCGTCACAATCTGATTTGTGATTAAAGAGATTTAGAACCTGCATCAAAATATAAATGTTCTGATTCCATTTAATTACAGATATATTTAGCCAGGAAACACAATGGAAGTTTAATTGCTATGGCCATTAGGTTTTACGTGGTGATTTCACATCCCCATGGAAGTATTAAACACATTCTATTTAACATGCTTAACATTTTATAACCTGCAAGGATGTTTTCCTGAAACATGCTATTGATTTAGAATTCAAATTTAAGTAATTTCGCAACATGTTTAAATTTTCTCTCTGTTTCACATGGAAAGTTGACATCTATAATACTAGTAATTTTATATGGCTGAGCACACGAAATTTAATTTTTCATTAAGAATAATCTGTGTTTTAGATGTAACGGTTCCATGTGAAATTCTCCATTAAAAATCAACGAAAACTCAAAAAAAGGTGATTTTCTTCTCATTACCTAACAACATTATCCATGGAGAAAAAGATTGACTAAACATGTCTGTGAATTTTGAAATTTTTCAATAACATAATAGACAGAAGTTTATAAATCAATACCATATACTTCCTGATACAGTTGAAGACAATTCATTTCATTTTGTACATATCAGATGAGATACAGGAAATAAATATAGAATTAATAACATATCCATTGTTGTGTGTTTACGCTTCAACAATTACAATAAATTTTTGCAAGAAGATAATTATTTATAGCATTCATATCTCTATATCATAGAGAGAGTTCGCAATTCAGCCTTAAGGTACAATATCTATGGTGACAATGCTAGAATTCTGAACGCACCCTACACAATCTGCTGTATTAAACTTTATAAAAGCCAGTATTGTATTAACTGTGATTTAACTGTTGGATATTGAACACTGTTAATCATCTCAATAAAGCATCTCACTGTAATCTTGTTTTGTTACAATGATGTCCTGCTCAGTTCCATTACGGTCAGAGTCATAAACTAGCATAAAGTGTTACAATATCTTATTAGAACATTCTTTGTGATGTGACAATACTGTCATGCAAAAACAACCAGAACACAGAACTTAAGAGGAGATAGGACTGTGCTAAAATGTATAGTAAGCAAATTACAAATTTTGGCGTCATAACTTTTAAATAAAATATGGAAAGTAATGCAGAAAATTACCATTTTGGAGAAATTCCTGCATGTCAGATTTTTATAAGTAATAAGAAAGTAGCCAAAAACTGCTGTGTTTTAGTGTTAGGAACTGTTTTGACTGATTTCCACTTCCCCACAAATACACAATATATGCTTACTCTAAACACATTATAGACAAACCAAGACAATGACAAGAGTTTAAGTTACTAATAAAAATAATGCCATTTTTTAAACATTGTACTACATCAAATCTTGCCTATTTAGTGCTTGATGTTACAACTCAAAATTCAGTCCACTGGAATTGTAGTGACTGATTATTTCTAATAATGGAAGTTTGAATGATATTGTCATTTTTTAATATGTTCTTAGCCAGCTTTGAATAACTGCAAGCGTTCTTTAAGTGGATAGCCAAATTTGTCTATATGGTGTATTTTGAGGTATTCCATTGAGGGAATTTGATATAACATTGAGTGAATTTTGTTGCACGTTTGTTTATTGTTTCAGTTCATTTTTGACCTTACATTAAAGGGAGATGGATAATGCCATATAAAACTAGTTTAACCCCACCTCAGATTCCACACTCAAGTCAAAAGATCTTGGTCAATGACGTGTTTTTGTGTCGTTATATTACTTTTTAGTTAGGTTTTGAAGTAATGTTCTGTTACCATGGAATACTTTTGTTGTCAGGGACTTTCAGAACTTACTTAGAAGTGAGTTTACACTTGTTGAAGACATTTTCGTGAACTCTGAAAGTATTTGTTGTTTTGTATTTAGGTTACTGCTAGTAGTTCTTTGTTGATGCATTTGTGTAACATGTGATAAGTTTTAACAAGTGACCTGGATCATTTTGAACTGTTTTTAAGTATGTTTAATTGTGAAATATTTTTTCCGTGGTGGCCAGTTTTATATGGGTGAGGTTTGTGATCACACAAAATTACTTTAAGCTAGCCACATTCCTCATTGTTCACTGAAGACCGTTGGGTGGCCTTTAGCTGACATTTTTGATCTTGGTGGGGTTGTGATCTCCTTGACATATTCACCATATCCATTAATTTTTTTATCATAACATTGTATATAATATACTGAAACTTATAACCACCAGTGTTAAAAACAAAAAGGTTGTTCATTAATCAAGACTTACCATTCAGCAGACTACTGTGGATACCTGAAATAGAACAGAATCAGAAATTTTTCCATTTAAATTAGTAAATTGTTCCTATGGTGTGAGGCAACAAATTCCATTCCAATGTTTGCTAATAATGCTGTCAGTCTAGAATGCTGAAATGCCCTTGAGCTATGTTAAATAAATATACATACATTATTTTAAAATGAATAAATATTTTTTGTAAGCAATATTATATTGATATTTTACCATAGATTTGCAATATTATTGAGATTATTTTAATATGAGTGATACTAAGGGGTAAAATGATACTGATATTAATATAACAATACAACATGGCTTACAAGAATTATTTCCATTATCATTTGAAACTCTAACATTATGAAATTAATGAATATGTGACCTTCAGCACGGTAACCTGCAGAAAGTAAACATCCTTTCTGACACCGTGATTGCATTTAAAAAAAGCCACCTATGACATTGCAAATTACAAATTTATGATGATGGCCACAACTGGTAAACAGTGTCACACCAACAGTACCGAAAAAATAACTGGTCACAAAGCAATACAAACTATAACTGGCATACAGAGAAAATACCAATAATAACTGTTACACACGGT
The DNA here is from genome assembly GCA_037379345.1 of Perna viridis. NCBI lineage: Eukaryota > Metazoa > Mollusca > Bivalvia > Mytilida > Mytilidae > Perna > Perna viridis. The sequence goes on from CM074511.1 coordinate 12,592,590, forward strand.
AATACCAACAATAACTAGTATGCAGGGTAATATCTACTAGAAATGCTGTGAGCAAGCTCATGTAGAGAATACTCCCTGCTGCAAATGCAGTTAAATGTATAACCAGTGAGTTCATATTTCTCCCTTTACAGTCCCCCACAGTAATTCCTTCATGCACATCTACAAATGATGCCCAACCTTTCAATAAAGTTTCATCAAAATCTCTGGAGCAGTGTTGGGGGAGTTGTGCTTACAAGGTTTTAACATGTAAAACCTGGATTTGGATCATCTCCCTTTAAAGTCCCCAATCAGTAACTTTATTCCTTCATGCACATCTACAAATGATGCTAAGCTTTCATAAAAAGTTTCATTCAAATCCTTTGAATTGATTAGGAGGAGTTGCCCTTACAAGGTTTTAACATATAAAATGCCTCTCTTTAGGATCCTTCATTCACATCTACATATGATGCCCAACCATCCTTCAATGTTTGATCAAAATCCCTTGGGTGGTTTAGGATGAGTTGCACTTACAAAAAATGTGGACAGACAGACAGACTGACGGAAAGGGTTATTTCTATATATCTTTTTTATTTTTTTTTGTTTTTTTTGTTTGGGGGGGGGGGGGGGTTATGTAGGAGTCACCCTGTCTGTGGCATGGTATAACAATAACATTAAAATTATTCTTAATAGATCTTATCATTCTTTACACAGATATAAGGGGGAAAAAAGCTGTCTGGCCTATTTGGTCTATTTTTAGTAACTGTGGCAATGTTTTTTTGTTTTTTTCACAGATCAAAATTCCAACAGTCATTTTGTGCAGGATACCCTTAGGAACATTTGTACCGACTTCCACTTAATTTGTTTTTGAGTAAATTTCTCAATTTAGAACATCATCAGTAGTGAAATAAACATACAAAAAGGGCAATTCCTCCAACATGGGTCAACAGTTTTTCATGAAAACATATTGATCTCATCATTGATCTCATCATGCTGAACACTTTTACCTAGTGAGAACAGTTTTGAAGATATATGTGAAAAACTGCTGTCTGACACATATGTTCTATCTTTAAGAATGGCATGTCTTTTTTTCCAAGATCAAAAATCCAAGTAATAATTGTGTGCAGGGTATCTGAACAAACAGTTACACTTCTTTTAATATTGACAGGTAGTATTTCAGGAGAAGCTTTTTGAAAAAAAAATATTTAAAGTTGACAACAATGATACTGATGATGATAGACACCAAATGATGGCAATTGCTCATATGACCTATGACCTGTTGTGCTAAAAAGGTAAATAAACAGAGATATTCCATATTTTCCTTGAAGAAAACATAAAATAAAATGCTTCACTGGGCTCAGATTGATACACACGCAGATGTCAAACCCTGACCAGTTTCAGCTAGTATGAACACATCATTCCAGTTAAACAGCTCTGAATTAAAGTTATATACAAAAACATACATCACATCTGGTCACTAATAGTCAAGTTATTGTCCAGACAATAAGAAAGTGCTTGTTTCTGGTCCTTTTTTAACCTCTAATTAAAAAAAAATTCAAGTAGCAACCCCCAAAATCAATCCCAGTCAGCCAGACTCCCTTTTGTGGTGTGGCACTTTCTGGTACTCTTTCATAGAGATCCATTCACCTATTCAAGTTATTGTCTGGAAACGGGGGAAATGCTTTTTTGGGCCCTTATTCCCAAATGGTTCAAGTCACAACCCCCAAAATAAATCCCAGCCTTCCTATTTTGGTGTGGGAACTTTTGATACATTATCATAGAGATCTCATACTCAAGTTATTGTCAGTAAACAAAATGTCTAGTGATGACTAAGACATTGACAGCATGATACAAATATATAAATAAAACTTACAGGGATATAAGAATGAAAAAATCTAATATTATTATATAAGTTATAGTAAGAGGCCTGTTAAGGATGTCTTAGTGTTGTTTCATGACAATTAAGTTTTTTTTAAGTCAACTTTGTTGTAAAACAGTTTGACAAATATAAGTTTGTCTTCAATTTTCATGACAATAGATTTCTATTCATAAACAAGGTAGACAGGGCAAAGATCAAACTGAGATTAAGAGAGGTAACATATATGCTAGACCAATAAATTATCCCCATAACATCTCAGAAATTCTCCCTGCCAAAATTTATGACCAACAGTCAATTTTGTTTATGGGAAAGATAAAAGGTTAATGTGTAAAACTGCTTAGCATAAAAATGAGAATGCACAAGTAACTATCTGCAAATTCTTCTCACAATAATACTCAAATTGCCATAATAAATATTGCACTGTTTCCTGACAATCCTTGTTTTTTCTGATCATTTAAAATCAATTCAAAAATATTGCTTAAAATTGTTTCAGTAAAGCACATGATACACACAAACATAAAACATGTGTTAACATCCTACAAAATTTCAAAGCTGTAGCTCAAAAACTGTGGGAGGGAATAAGTAGGATAAACCATGTACCCCCATATCTGGATGTTCAAACAAACCATGCTTAATGTCACTCATACCATTAAGTTTTAACAAGACCACCACCATTCTGAAAGAATCCACAGGTTTTCTAGCAATTACTTTTTTATATGCAAATAAAGCATTAAATTTGCCACCAAAATTACTTCCAACTGCAGGAAGAGTGTTATATAATTTAACTAAGGATAATTTAATGAGTTTGGTAGTTAAATTAAGCTGTTTCAAAGTATAATGAACTTTCCAAAACTGTGAAAGTTCCACATCTTTTTCCAACAATTCTTCAATCTTTAAATAAACATCATTTGAAATATTTTGCATTCAACAGCTGTCTCTTTCATTACATGTTATATCTATTGGTTTGCTAAGGAACTCAAACTTTAATATGTTTTAAGGAGGTAGACCTGAGGTAAGGGACACAACTCTTACAAATCATTGCAATGTTCGTATTCGTAAGCATTAAAGTAACTTGGATTGATTTCATTCTGTTTCAAATGAAAGCTTCATAGGCTTTGGTAAAATTGAATATGATACAAATATATCACTGATTTCAAGAGTTATATTGCTTACCCTAGGTATACCTCCTTAAACCAGTTCAATATTAGTACAATGCCCTATATACAGTCTTATCAAAATATGTACCAAATTCAGCTCAATGATCCCAAAATGTGTGGTGTAATTTACCAGTATAACCACATCCAGATGATTATAAAAATAACTCTTTTTAAATTTAATATTGCCATTAGTGGGATATTGCAAACTCTCTAGTTTTTTGTGTGCTGACTGGTTATTTTTTATTCTGCTGTCTACATTGTGTATGTAGATTGTCTCGATTCTGTTTTCACATTTATATCTTAGGATTCTGATGCCCAGCTTTGATGCTTCAGTATTTTTGCCATTATCATGGGTTATAGAAAAAAAAACCTTCAGAAAGGGAGATGCTATTTTGTATTTTGGTTCCTCACAGAACTAATATATTTTGTTATACATTTGTATTGGAATTTTTTTTTTAAGGTTGGGCAAGATGACTTTTTCATTCTTTTTAAGAATTGGCAATGATAAAATAAATAAATAAAATAACATAAATTTTCCATGTGCGTATTGTGAAGTGCAATAAACAAAATATGCACATGGAAAATTTATGTTATTTATTTTATTTATTTATTTTATTATTGCCAATTCTTATAAATTAATTTTAAAACATATTTTTATCTTTAAACATGAGAAAAGTAGCTCTGAATTTAACTGAATAGGGGTGTGTCAATATTTTTTTTATCCAATGAGATATAACAAAATTATTTTAACCAATCAGATTACAGTATTTATCTCAAATTAATTTATAAAAAAATGTACAGGGCAATACTAAAGTACTTTAATTCAATATTGTTTATTTGACAAATTGCAGCATTTGTGTTACTATATCTACAGAAATAACTTAGTTTTTTACCTTTTTTCAATTTTTTTTTTATGGAAACAAGTGGGGACACAGACTGGTAATGGGGCAAATTTGAACACACATACCTTTTGTCTTGAACGTGTATACATTGTCTAGAAAACTTCTTCCTTTATTGATATCAATAATTGAATTATGCACATGTTTATAAATACCCATTAACATGTATTACTAAACATCTAAATGGGGAACGAAGTCCACTATGGATTGCCATAAGACAAGTCACATACATATTACAATGCTTCTTCCTTGGCGGTGTACTTGCATGGATATGTTGAACTTGCTATGTCATGTTAAGGATTTGGCCATTTCACTTTATATAGGTTAGCTTGGTAAAATTCTGGACTCTAAGTTTTATTTTTTAGATTAACAGAAACCTACAGTGTGGTATCTGCCAGTTACATGGATGGCCTTTATTTTAAAATGGTATGGGGCCATAAACTCAAAATCAAATAAGAGCATTTATTTAGTAGTTAGTAAAATCATATCAAAATTTCAAAACAATTGATCAACCATAACTATAGTCATCGCACGAAAACGATGTGAATATGGATAACAACACGCACACCGGCGACAGTGACACCACTGTCAGCACCATACCAGTATTTCCTTATAAACTTAATGTACTGTAATTTGTATAATACATACTTGATTTAACAAATGTAGACTTGACGGATCCGTCGTACTTGTACAGTTAATAATTTACACACAATAACATGTACATACATAGTCATAATGTGACGGTTTTCTATAAATTGGAAATTTAACAAAAAATGATAAGTAAACTTTAAGTATTAAAAAAGATTTTACGTGGTAAACATCTTAAAAAAGAGTAACATTTACATGTACAATTTTAAGTATGAAGTTGATTAAAATTATATTTTATGTACATGTACAAACTTACTTTATTTGCACGAAGTCATAAACAAAAAGAATGGTTCAATTAAAAACCGTATTAAGAGTTGTCAGTACATGCAGTCTGACATACATATATAGCAAAACTAAAAATCATTGGAGCTCCTCTGGAATGTACTCACATGTACACAGTACTTTTATGTGCACATAAGCTCTATATGTTTAATGTAGAGTCCCTGAAACTACATGTTACAGGAATGGGCAGCTAATTGGACTACCCAAACTTAATAAATTCCTCAATGCCATGTGTTATGCAACAAAACGTCAAAAAGTTCATATACATGTTATACACATATGTGTATGGAATATGAACTGTTAAAAGATATGCAAAAGGAATGTCCTATTTAACCTTGGTACACAAGTTCTTTCTCCAGCAAAATGTGAAGAAATATGGACCATATTCAACTTGTGTTCTCAATAAAATGCAATTTGAAGAATCTATAGCTACCTCCTGGACTGCTTTATGAGCATTTTTCCATTTTATTTGTGATATTGAAAAAAATAATAATTAAAATGTCTGCCGATTGTCTTCAGAAAAAAAGAAGAAAATAAAGCCAAAGATGTTTTTTTTTCTATCCTGGATGGAAAAACAAAGAGTTAGAAATACTGGTTGTTTATATTTAGAATCGATTGTAAACACACATGACCTGAGTGTGCTCTTGATCGTGGATAATCCCTTTTGGGATTCGGCACTTGAGATATCTTTTGTTTTGACCACCGCCATCAAACCAAGAAATATCTCAAGCGCCGAATCCCAAAAGAGATTTGGCCGTGGACTAAGTAAAAAATTATCAGCTGTTTAGTCTTTGCATAGTTGGTTTTCCATGTATTCTGAGTTTGGTGTCACTATAATGACTTATTTCATTTCAAAAGTTTTAAATAAAAATAAATCTGTACCTACCGACCCTACAAAATTTCAAAATAGTGATCGGAAACATAGCTTTTTTTTTGGCCTTGGAGATTTCTCATCAGTTGACTCGCATGCACCAATAAGTTGTCTTACCTATCTGTCTTACATGCACTTGACCCCATTCACAGGTATTACTATGCCCGGGGACTGAGTAAACGCTTCGATGCTTTACACCGTCTGTGAGGGACCCCAAATGATAACCAAGGGTGTTAAGAAACCCCTCAGTCCATCATGAATTACAAATACAATGTATGTTAGCACAAAAACAAAAATATAACCAAGTATAGGAATAGTCAGCTGATAGTCAGCGTCTCTCATATCATGCAAACAATTGGCTAAAACTGTTTTTGAAGATTTTTTCGGGATTTTAGTGGTTTATATCCACAAAGACAGTCAAATTATCAACTCAATTATCTGCTAGAAGCAACGATGTCCTAGCTTTATATTGCATGAAATGAAGGGTGTAACAGATATACGGAAAGTGCTATTGTTTTCAACTTTATTGTTATAGTGTTTTTTAATGAAAAAGGGATTATTTGGATGTTGACACTTATCATAATAATGTAAGGTCATACATAACATACAAACTCGTAGCTAAAATCTTTCAACAAGCCTTAAAAAGATTTTTGCATCATTTTGTTCTTTTAAACAGATATCAGACTTCAGTATAATGACACTTAGTTACATCTAACCATCAGAAAAAAATGCTGACATAACCAATCAATAACATCAGCTGACAAAAACAATCAGAAACATCAGGTGACATGACCAATCAGAAACATCAGGTAACATGACCAATCAGAAACATCAGGTAACATGACCAATCAGATACATCAGGTGAAATGACCAATCAGAAATGTCAGGTGACATGACCAATCAGAAATATCAGGTGACATGACTAATCACTAACATCAGCTGACAAGACCAATCAGAAACATCAGGTAACATGACCAATCTATAACATCAAGTAACATGACCAATCAATAACATCAGCTGACTTGACCAATCAGAAACATTCAGATGACATGACCAATCAGAAATATCAGGTGACATGACCAATAAACTAGAGGTCAAGAGAGCCTGAATCACACACCTGGTTAACCATTTGCTTATTTGAAAAACTTGAGGAATGAGACAGGCTAAGTTAAAATCAACTAAATTGTCAAATGCAGGAAATGCCTTTAATAGCATTTTCATGACCTGAACCAGAATTTTGCTAAAGACAACAATTTTTGAATTATTTTCAAATACCTGTCTTTCCACCCCATTTTTAGTATAGGCAGCCATATCTATTCACAGATTAAAAATCACAACAGTCATTTTGAGCAAAATACACTAAAGAACTATTATGCTTATTTTCATTCAATGATCTTATATGGTTTTAGATTTTAAAAGATGTACATGTGAAAAAAAAAACAACAAAAAACTATTTCAGGGGCCGTAACTCATACATCACTACATCAGTCAATGAATGGTTTGAAAATTTCGGCATAGGTCCTGCTCATGATGCTTAACAATATTACCCTATGCCAGAAATTTGCTAAAGGCAACAGTTTTTGAGTTATTCGCAAAAAACTGCCATCTGACCCCTATGTTCTACTTTAAGTAACAGCAGCCATATCTTTTCACGAATAAAAAAATCCCAACTGTCATTTTGTGTGGGATACTCTAAGGAACATACATGCCAACTTTCATTGAATTCTGTGCAATGGATTTTGAGAAGATTTTCAAAACTGCACATGCGAAAAATGCCAAAAAAAAAACCTGTCATCTGAATGTTTCTGATTGGTCAAGTCAGCTGACGTTATTGATTGGTCATGTTACCTGATGTTTCTGATTGGTCATGTCAGCTGATGTTATTGATTAGTAATGTCACCTGATATTTCTGACAAATCAGTAGAATCAGCTGACATGACCAATCAGAAACATCAGCTGACATGACCAGTCAGAAACATTAGGTGACATGACAAATAAATAACATCAGCTGACATGACCAATAAGAAACGTCAGCTGACAAAATCAATCAGAAACATCAGTTGACATAACAAATCAGAAGCATTAGGTGACATGACCAATCAGAAAGATCAGGTGACATAACCAATCAGAAACATCAGGTGGCATGACCAATCAGAAACATCAGGTTGCATGACCAATCAGAAACATCAAGTCACATAACCAATCAGAAACATCAGGTGGCATGACCAATCAGAAATATCAGGTGACATGACCAATCAGAAACATCAGGTGGCATGACCAATCAGAAATATCAGGTGACATAACCAATCAAAAACATCAGGTGGCATGACCAATCAGAAACATCAAGTCACATAACCAATCAGAAACATCAGGTGGCATGACCAATCAGAAATATCAGGTGACATGACCAATCAGAAACATTAGGTGACATGACAAATCAATAACATAAGCTGACATGACCAATCAGAAATGTCAGCTGACACGATCAGTCAGAAACATCAGTTGACATAACAAATCAGAAGCATTAGGTGACATGACCAATCAGAAAGATCAGGTGACATAACCAATCAGAAACATAAGGTGACATGACCAATCAGAAACATCAGGTGGCATGACCAATCAGAAATATCAGGTGACGTAACCAATCAAAAACATCAGGTCACATAACCAATCAGAAACATAAGGTGACATAACCAATCAGAAACATCAGGTGGCATGACCAATCAGAAACATCAAGTCACATAACCAATCAGAAACATCAGGTGGCATGACCAATCAGAAACATCAGGTGGCATGACCAATCAGAAATATCAGGTGACATGACCAGTCTGAGGGAAAAAACAATATGATTATTTGTATCAGAAATATTGAAATTTACTTCACTGGACACATTTGATGAATCATTTCTATCTATGAAATAAATATGTTCAGATGATGATGGAACTGTCAATTATTTCTCCTTACTATAATACACAGTTACAACATGACTCATGGGAAATATTACTGGTATGGAGAAGAATATAATATCGCATGACCCTAGAAATCCAAAGTATGGGCATAACTACATGAATGGCTGGTACCTCATCAATATTTTTTTTGGTAAGGCATGTTCTTGTCAAAAATAAAAAAAAACGGTATTTTACTCAGTAAATAATCAAAACAAGGCCAAACTTATGTGTTTAATACTCCCACCATACCAATCAAGATTTGGATGCTACATCTCTGGAAAGTACATTTTAAAAGACATAAAATTTCAAAATGTTTAAGCAGTAACCCTTTTTTCTGTATTGCATAAGCTAGATTTTTAAGAACATTTATTTTGACTAAATTTACACTTGCACAAGTGGAACGAGGAACCCATCAAATTCACTGCAGGGGTAAAGATTAGGAAAGATAAGCAAGTAGCCCAGATCATATTTTTGTTTAATTTTTTCTGCATGTTCAACTATATTTTACCCAAAAGTTTGGTAACCCATGGGTGGTCACAGGCACTTTTTTTAAATCTTGCCTTGCTTACTAGAGTAAGACAAGCATATGTGATACACTTTGAAAGGACCTGATAAGTCAGTTATTGGTCGAAGGAAAGACTATACTAAAAATTATTATACACTTTTATAACAAAAGTTCATGAAAAACAGCTATAGAATCTTAATCATTCATCAATATTTTGAATGAACAAGAATTGTACAGCTAAGTAAAGTTCAAAACTAGACCATCACCACAAGGAGTACTCTTATAAACTTAGAATAAAGAAAACAGCGGAAATTGTAAACTGGGAGCAACAAAACATATTGAAAAGGCTTAAGTCACATGGTAACTACATTTGTACACCACATTAATTAATACCCTATATTTGTGTATAAACAAAGATTTGGTTATAAGCAATTATAATCTTTATTTTAAGTTTGAAATTCAAATTAAAAGAAGTATAATTGAAAGATTTTCCAGTGTCTCACCAAGTCTATTTTCAGTAATTTGTGTCGCAGTAATCTAAAAATGCATACAAATGATCAGCTTTAATCTGCAGAATAAATCATCAACTTCAAATCTACATTAGTCAATTAATTTAAACTAATACCTTAGTCAACTTAAAATTTTATTTTGATTTTCAAATGCTGCACCATTTTTTTTTCTAAAGTATAAAACAATTATCTGTAGATTTAACCTGAATTTTGTCATAAAGGAAGCAATTTCACCTAATTTCAAGAAATCTGAAGGAAAGTAATTCGACAAATTGAAATATAATTTCAGTGCTTATCCTTTTCAGCAGTTTTAAATTTCTTTAGCCTAATTGCCCAATTAGATCACAGTTTACATACAATTTACATTATACCACAATCTATAAAACAAAACAATAAAATAATCTAAGATTTAGACATACACCAAAATTTCCTCAAATTTAATTGAAATTTCATGTTGAAATCAAAGATGGTGTGACTATGGGCAATTTTTTCAACAGATAAACTATCTATTGAAATTGTAAAATACACAAAGTCACATTAACTAGAGGCTTATGACCTAAGGCTGTCAACCAACAGACCTTCATTACAGTTCCTCCTAACAGTCATGCAGAGGTTGAAAAGTCATTTCTTATTAGTGTAAATGTATTTAGTGTGTCAATCATATGAAAATATGGAGGTAGGGATATAATAGCTGAAAATTGAAATTATTGTATTCTTTAGTAAAATATTTGGTAGGAAATATTTATCATTTTAAACATTTTCTTTCTTTCACCTGTCTTCAAACTCCTATATAAAACTTCTTCAAGAACATCAAATGGCTTTAATTTGCACAGCAAACTGTTGGCTCTTGGTTGATAAATGACATAGATCATATTTAGCATAACAAAATCCTGTAAGTCATTAAGATGGGAATGCAAAATAGGAGGCACCCAATGGCACTATGTGATGAAGAATGTTTGCAAGTTTCAACAAAGTCCATTCAATGGTTTTAGAGGAGTTGCAGATCGAAGTAGATGTTATACATTAGGAACCCATAAGTCATTAAGATTTAAATGCAAAATAGGACATGCACAATGGCATCATGAGATGAAAAGTATGTACAAGTTTAACAGAGTTCTAATGAACAGTTTCAAAGAAGTTGTCGATGGATACTTGGGACAGACAGCATAATCAAATTACAACTGAAACTTTTCATATTCAAATCATTTGGTTGTTCAGCCTCTATCATAAATACTGGAACTACATCTGACTTCAAATAAATTTTTAATAAAAAATCAATTACTACTGAAGATAAAGAAATAAAAGGAAGAATTTCTTTCCTGGAGATTCTTTGTTACTGCAGATTAGTTCTCAACAGAACTTCTCTAACAGACATTCTGGCTATATCTGTTACACCAAAATGAACCTTTTTAGATCAGCTTTAGAGAAAAAGGTGCTTTCTTAGTTTAATTAAACCATTAATTATCTAAAAAATCTGTCTACCAAACAATTCTTTTCATTGGAAAAAGATATGGAATCGAAAAATATTACAAAAGAATTTGACAAACTAAGGCATTTAAAAATCAGTCTTGTATTGCATATTCCTGAGTGGGCGTATATCAAAACAAGGCTAAAAAATATAGTGCGCTTTCTTTTCACCCTTTCCTGTTTTTCTTTTTTCGCAAATGATTATCCTTTTTCATCAAAAGTACAGGTTAAATATCAAGCTAAGACAAAAAAAAACTTGCTTTTGAGGAAAAACAGTATTTTCATGAAAAAATATGCTACAGAAATTTGACCTGTCCTACTGTACCAAAATTTGTGCCTTTTTTCTAAAATGGACCTAAAAATTATTTTTGACATTTCCTTAATGGTAAAAACATGTAAGATTGAAACTCCTTGTATATCTTTTTCAAAAAATCATGAAAATTTAAGGTTTACTATAGCAGCCTATGGGGCAAAGAACACAAGACTGAAACCTAATAACCACAGTTTCAGTGAAAAGAGATTTTTAGTAAGTGAGTTTCAATTAACTCAGAAGCTTTCAACAACAATATATCATATTTTATACTTTATGCACCAACTTTAAAATGGAGAAAAGTTATGCTAGGCCTACATTTTTTTTCACTTTTATGGCATATTTTTTTAAAATAAATTTGGAAATTAGCGATGTTTTCATAGATTAAAAGATGACCAACTGATTTGAACTGTTATTATTAAAAGTTTTCTCAACACAACTATATTAGAATTAAATTGGGTGATTTAAATGGCTAAATTATAAACAGTTTTATTTTTCAGACATTTTAATTCTTGGAGTAGAGACTTGAAAATGGTCCATTTGCCCTTGTCACACATGACATATAAAAACTGAAATATTTTTTTGCATTTTCACTTTTACTATACTTCAACTGGTCAAACATTTTTCATTGCATAAATGACCATTTCTGATGGTACTTCAAACAAATTCTAATGTGGCTTATAAAAAAAAGGTGGTAATGACGTATAAAAAGTGAATTTTCTTTAATAGTCTGTGAAGTAACTAGAAACTTTGATGTCTTTTGTGTATGTAATTTAATGTTCTTACAAAATACCTGTCTGTGTCTGTGAGATATTTCTTCTTTTGTAACTACACAGTACATTAATACATGCCAAGGATACCAAATTTGACTGAATATCAGCATTTTTGGCAACTAAGATGTCTTTTTCATTAAAATAATGGTATATAAGCAATATTTTGACTCTATTTTACCTTTGTGTAAACAAGAACTTCAACTTTGTGTAATTAGCTGTAGGCAGACTTTAGATAATCAAGAGGCCTCCTTGAGTTAAAAAGGGGGGCCGATCTTGATTTTTTGTGAGTATGAGACAAAAAACTGAAATTTGGAAACTATTTGGTATTCAAAGAATAATTTAGGAATTTGTCTTATCAATACAGACCACCATTCATGTTTCACAGGTAACTTTTTAAACAAACTTTTTTTATGTACAGAACAATTTTGTCTTTAAGTATCAAGCTATGAAACAAAAAAAACTTGTTTTTGAGGAAAAACAGTATTTCATGAAAAATAATGCTTCAGAAAAGGTGTCCAATTTAAACGTTAAAGTAGAAGTCTATTTTTAGATCAACCTGATTTGGTGTATCAAAGTTAATGGCTTTTTTTTCTTATTAAATGGACCTAAAAATAATTTTAAACATTTCCATAATGGAAAAACATGGTCAATTGAGAGATTGAAACTCATTGTCTATTTAAAAAAAAAACACATGAAAGTTTAAGATTTAATATAGAAGTCCATGGGCAAAAGAATACAAGAATGGCCTTTCAATAAACTAATATAATCTGAAATGTTTGAGACAAAGGGAGACAACAACTATACTCACACTCAACTATATTTAAAGGTATCTAACAGAGAATATAGCTGTTATGAAAGTAGAATTAATAACAATATAAAACATATCTCTCTGTAAAAAAATACTGCCAGAACATGATGTATCGAGACAATATCCAAATTCACACCTATTTTTGTTTCAAAATTAATCAAATACAATTTGGTATTCTATATTTGTTACGAAGTTTCAGTTGATTCATATAAATGGTTATATGTGAGAGCTCCTAAAGTACAATTTATGTCTAATAAAAAATTCTCCATTGCCACAAGGGACTTGTAGCAATTTAAAAAGTCATTTGTGAGATTTATTAAGTCTTGCACTTTCTCCAGTTTTCGGAAAGTAGATTATAGAGAACAGAAATGACCATTACACAAGATGTAGTAATAGTATTTTTTTTAAGATTTTCGTAGAAGTTGTCCAGATAAAGGCCTAGGTGTTTTTATTAAAGGTTCATCATTGACCATCATCAACTGAAATGTTGTTTTAACAGACTAGTGGATTAATGTAAAGCTTTCAATGCTGAGGCAACTTAAATAAGCTTTTTCTTGCAAAATTTTATTTCTGAACCCAAGATTGACAACAATAGTGACTGTACATGGTACTTCTTGTTCATACTTTGAATTCTTGCTAATCCGTTCATCATGACATTAATGATATTTTCTCATTTGAATTGGTACAGGTTGTTAAATGACAGGTATGTTGTACAAACAAAAAAAAATACAACATGTTGAAAGTTAACAAAACTACAATGGAAAGCTTTAGAAACAGGCTTTTTATAATCCCAGTCATGAAAAAAGATGCTCCATACAAATACAGATGCCAAATAAATAATTACTGGAACAGTTTCAAACCAAACACAGACATCCAACTCACAAGTAATAATACATCATTTAGTGAATAAAACTAAATCTAAGAAAATAAGGAAAACTGCTAGAAGTCTGCTGACACAAAGTTTTCATTGACTTGGCTGTAATTCATTCAGGTGATAATTTTGAATATAAGTTACTGTAAAACAGTGTCAAGTTTCAAGGTTAATAATTAACTATGGACAGGCTCATAAAATCTAAGGTTGGGTTAAACTAGGAAGCATGTAATGGTATAACCTGCCTGAAAGTTTCATAGAGAGGTCACTTAGCTGGCTGGAGAAATTCAGATATCAAATGGCAAAGTCTTTGTTAGACTGATGGATCCTAAATTCACAAATTGCTAGTCTTTAAACTAGTAGTAGGTGCACCGCTAAATAACAAGCAGAACATATCTGCAATTTTTCTAAGAAATCAAATGAAAAGTTTAGAAAATTGACTGAGTGTGGTTTTATATCCTACAGACGATATTTCATGCACTTCTGTTTAAAATATAAAATAAATAGAAGAGACCATGTTTGCACTAGTCCAATAAACCAAGTTAGATTTTTACTGTCCTAATAAAAGAAGCAAAAGCATGAAGAGAGGCAGAGAAGCAGGCAGAGAAGCAGGCTGAGAAGAAGGCAGAGAAGCAGACTGAGGAACAGGCAGAGAAGCAGACTGAGGAACAGGCAGAGAAGCAGGCTGAGAAGCAGGCTGAGAAGAAGGCAGAGAAGCAGACTGAGGAACAGGCAGAGAAGCAGGCTGAGGAACAGGCAGAGAAGCAGACTGAGGAACAGGCAGAGAAGCAGGCTGAGGAACAGGCAGAGAAGCAGGCAGAGAAGCAGGCTGAGGAACAGGCAGAGAAGAAGGCAGAGAAGCAGGCTGAAGAACAGTAACTACCAATACTTAGTATGCCTAGGTCTAGGATTGAGACCACTGAGGTAGTTTATAGTTTAGGAGATGTAAAACAATACAAAAGTGCTGGTATAATATAGGGTATAGTGTTAATTTCTGTACTTCCTGGTGCTTTAAAAAAAAACAGAAACACCACTGCATGCTACATAATTTACCTTAATAGTAGGCATCAGAATGTAACAATCTAGAAATTATTTCACCATATTTTACTATTTTCTTATATCAAAAACATGTATTATGCAACAAATAATGGGATGTTTTCCGGACGAGTTAAAACTTTGTCACGAACCAGATCTCACAATAGACTCATTCTACAGAATTAAAAATAGTATAATGACATTAATTCTTGTAATCAATGTTATCCAGTGATCATCACCACATGTTTAAAATCCATTAACTCCATCATAGTAGGATATGTTTTATCTAATATTATTCTAATGACCCCCCGGGCATGTAACTTTGCTATAATCCTAACACCCACATGACCAAATTGTATCATTATAATGTGACAATCATCTAAATTATCCAGAACTTGATATTATTAAGTTCTCTATGTAAATTTTATGTCCTTATAATTACAAAGCCACTCCACCAATCAAAATCTCTAATTTAATAAACCAAAGGTTGTCCTAAAACTCCTTAAAGAATTACTCTTTGAACTTAAAATGCCTACCTTTTAAAGCAGTTCCATGTAAAAACAATCGTCCTGCTTCACATAAAGTTTAGCATTTAAGGAAGATACATAATGGTTTATGTTACCGAGTCCCTTGTCAGTAAAGCCAAGAATTGACCAAGCCACCCATCATTAAAACTACCAGTATGATACAGGGCCCAGAGACAGGGAGAACTAATACCAACAAGAAATAATGATACCAATATACAACCCATTTTTTTTTTTTTTTTTTTTTTTGCAATTGTATAATTTGACAACTTGTGGTCTTATCATTTGATCATAGTGGAACCAACATTTTATCAAGTGTAAAAATCATATCTGCCAAATTTGGTCATCATCGGCTTTATAGAAACAAAGATATAGACCAGAATGCATTTTGCCATAGGATCAACTTTGAGTCGCCACAGCCACCCAATGAGCAACCTGATCCACATAAAAGTGGATTATGTAGACCGCATTGAGGTCATAAATCCTATCAAGTTTCAAAACAATGGCTCCTATGGTCTAAGAGAAAATGATCTTTGAAAATCCAGTTGAGAAATCCTCTGGCAGCCATTTGGTTGGATAATGGCCAAAAGTGGATTAATTGTATAGTTTCTTCCATAACTAATAGAACTGAAAGTAGACCTTTGGAAGATTCTCTTCCATACATCATTTCTGCCGTTAGTTAAAACTGGTCTAGGGTTTTCACACAGTTGAGCAAAATGTGAAAAATTCATGGACGACATACACAATGTGATAGCATAAGCTCACATGAACCTTAAGTCATCAGCTTAAAACTTCCGGCTCTTAAGAGCCAGAGCTGCACATCTGAAAACATTAGAAATCTGTTGGTCAAGCCATACATAAACTTAACAAACTTCTTTCTATATGTAACTATTTTCAGAGAAATTTCACACAATTAAAAAACAAAGCTTACTTGGTAAAACCCCCATTCTCCTCCCTAGCAACCATTCAGACAACTTAAAAAATCATTTAGATGGAAAAATAAAATAGGAGATGCCCAATGGCATCATGTGATAAAGAATTTGTGAATATTTCATCAAACTTTATACAGTCATTTTTGAGGAATTGTTTAACAGAAATTAAGGACAGGCGAATAAACCTGTAGAAAACATAATCACTATATACCTCATGCTTTTCAAGAGGGGGTATAAAAGCAGAAGGATCATCATTTTTTTCTTTTTGTTTTTTTAAGCTTTTTAAAGGCAATAACTCTAATATGGAGTTGATATACAACTTTGACTCACTGTGACTTTCCTATGCCCATGAGGATTATTTCATATATAAAAGTTTTATTATCTGTCATTGTTAAGATAAAAATCATAAATATCCTTATTTAAGCATTTCAAGGACATGTTTGTTTGTTGTTGGGGTTTAACGTACGAGAGCAATATTTCAGCTACATTCAGACGATGAACATGAAATTGATGATAAAATGAACATAAAATGATGATTAAATGAAAGAGGGATGGGACACAAGGACAATGGGGTCGACAAATTTTGATTGCCACTGGAAATAGGGAGAGGTGGGTAGGGTCGGGCAATTTAGCCTCCTGTGGCGGAGCCCTATAGTTCCTACTCTGGGAGAATACCACAGTAAGGTTCTTTAACGTGCGAGGAATGTGGCATCTTTCCCAACACTGTGCACCACTATGGTTTGCGGTCAGGTTTTCTATATTATAGCCTGACAACCCCAGCATGTAACACGCCAGGGGTACCCCATTCCACCACCTGGGGCACACATCCCAGTTGCTCTGTGAGCAGAGCGCCCTAGCCCCCAGCTAGGGTTCTGAGCACTATTTAGTCGCCTTTTACAATAAGCTTAGCGCTGCTGCTGGCCTATTCTTTTGACACCCGGACCCGCACGGGTCCATTTCAAGGACAATAAATCTAACAAGAATATAAAAGTAGATAATGTGGTATGATTGCCAATGCGATAATTGTCTACCTGGCAATTGAAATTCTACAGATCACAACATGGTCTTCAATGATGGCCAAAAACCATACATCTTTTACCAAATCTGTAGTGCTTATCTAGCAAGAGAAGGGTGGTCATATTTATTTTTCAGTATCTTTATAGTTTAAGAGATGAAAGTAAAACTGGTGACTTAAACCTGTATTTTAAAACATGTTTCACACTTTTAACATAAGTTAATAATGATGCCGACAGACCATGACATACTTAAAGTGATTACGATAATTTACACAGACCTTTGGTCTTGGGAAGCTAAAAACATAACGAAAGTAGATAAAGGTTATAGAATACTGAAGGAATATCAGACATGGAAGGACGGTAGAACAATGGCCATCCTTAGGGTAGACAGTGATACAGATGATCAGCCAGATCTAGTGACATTTAATGAAGCTTAATTAAAGGGTGTGGAAGTCAAATGTCTGACGGAAATTTAGTTGTCTTGTTCTCTGATCAGCTGGGAAAAAATTGTCCTATATAGTTTTATCTACAAACAGAAAACAAACTGTACTTGAACCTTGGCTAGACAAACTGGAGAAATCTGCAAGATTGAAAATAGTCTTGATAACACATATTCTTGTCTCACTTTAAAAATGTGCCAAGTAGAAAAGACAAAAATATAAAATGAGCAAGATTCTGTTCAACCTATTACAGAGGAGTCAAATGCATGTTTTTAATATTCATACAAAGCTGAACCGTGTCACTCAACACCAACATCAGTTGTGTGAACTTTTTACATAGTAGTTAAAATCAATATCAGCTTAGGGAAAGTTCTTATCAACTTTTTACCCAAGTCCTCAAAGTGTCCTGCACATAAAGCTACTTGTTTGTTTTTGATATACCATGGAAAAGCGTAAAATACAAGAAGCCAAATTTGAACACAAACATGCCATGAAGAGAACAGATGTATTGAAAATTCAATTTATCTTTACACCAAAATAATCATTTGTGATTTATCAGTCTGTAGCTATTTTAATGACTTCAGTCGCCAAAATGTTTACTGTTCACATGCAATATAAAACTTAGTTGTAAATTACAGCAATCTACTGAAAGACGCACATCTTATAATTTTCTTTGATGACATCATTAGCATGCAAATGTTCCATCATTCTTAGAAAAAAAGACGCTATTACATGGGGATCTGAAAAATCATTTATATCAAATTGTGATCCAGTGCTAAATAATAGTTAGCTGGGAATTGACAAGGTGGTCAAGTGATGTATGTTCAATTTTCCGTCCATCCAAGATGAAATTCTTTATGAACTGTCTGTCATAAAGGATAAAATGTTATAGTATTATTTGATTGCAATCAACATGCAAAGGAAACCTTCAAATGTCTTTTGTTATAACTCTACAGTCTTGGAAACCATTTATAGGTACACAAAAGGACAATTACAAGTCTGTTGGTTTCAGTTTTCTAGACAAATTGCCAGTTCTTAAAAGCAAAAGCATGTGTATGTTTAAGGCACGATGGTCATTAGTTGACTGAAAATGGCTGAAAATTTTGCTTATTTATATTTTCTTATAGTGTAACATCTTTATCGGTATTGTTAAACAATCCTGTAGACTTATATGTTGAATGAAATCTATACATATACATGAATTGGAAACCCCACTATTACATTGATTTAAAATCCCAAAATAATCATATTTCAATAATATAACTTGAAATTCATTCAAATTGAAATTAACAAGTTATACACAGCATATTAAAGAACTCCTAGTAATTACTTTTTTTTTACAAAATCAATTAAAGTAATATTGTTTACCAAATACAAACCAAGTTAAAAACGGATTTATGTAGTAATATTAAAAATTTTTTAAGATTGAAATCTTAATCATAGAAATTGACCATTAAATAAAAAGAATTTTTTTACACACATTGCCTACAGTATTAGACTTAAAAATCTGTCCCAATCATCTTTTTGTGGTAAGAAAGCTTGTGAAAGAATGTCAAAGAGATCCATATACTTTATACTCCAATTTGTCTGGTTATTCAGAAAATGTTTGTTTTTGCCCAGTTTAGGCCATTTAATTCCTGAGTAATGGTAATTATTGTAATAACATCAACAAAAAATTCTCTTTGTGGTATAGAACCTTGTGATAGCAAAAAGCAATACAAATTCCTTACAATTTAAGCCAAATTTATATAAAGCCACAAACCAACTCTGAAATCAATCCATCCCTTGCAATTACTACTGAACTCAAAATGATGGACAGATGGACAAACAAGAAGAATGATAAAAAGTGGTTCAAATATACCCCCATTTCTTGACTGGGGATATAAAAATCATGGTCAATAACAAGCTGCTACTTAAAAGGTAGTTTCTTCTGCTGCTATAAAATCACCAGTTAGGAGATTTTCAAGGTTAGTCAGGAGTCTAATTTGATTTTCAAGGTTACAGCCTGTATCTACATCAGGAAGCAATTTAAACAGGCAATGCTGACGTAGGTTTGGCTTACTAAAGGATACAACAGCATAAGCAATCATCTTCAAATGTAATTGTGTCTTCTTCATCTTTATTTAAATAATCTGATTTAATGATATAAGCTTACTTCATACATGCATTAATTTCCCTTTTACAATTGTGTAAAGCTTTTTCTATATTTATTGACCTTTAAATCAATTATTGAAGGTCATTACACATGTTTAAGATGTTCCATTAGGGCTTATAAAACAAATTTATTGCTAAAAACAGGTATGCAAGCCATAAAACTTCATTACCACTTAAAACCTGCAGTAAAAAGATAATCTCATCAATATATAGTATGATCCTGTAGAACACAAAATATAATTGCTATGCTGTGACTAAGCAAAGACCTTCAAGAAATTAAGCTCACCTGTGACAGATATATCACCCAAGGAGCATATACACCTCAAAACAAATCTGTAGGTCATTTACAGAAAGCAATATACTGCTTAAGTATTATTATTGAGGTACCAATTTTCATCGTTTTCATGGGTGAGGCAAACCACAAAAGTTGGTTCCCAACGAAAAAGAAATTTCCCATTCTTTTGTATGATGGAGTTGATAAATCCATGAATTAAAGAATCAATAACCTGACATTTTTTCCCTAAATCATTAAAATTGGTACCTACAAATAAACGTACTTTCACAGTACATGTAGTTGACTTCAAGACTATTTAGGTCTTCCTTGGATTTAGTGACCATTTCCTGATGACATGTAGTAACAAAGTTTGTTCCATATACGTTTCAAAGTACTTTTCTAAGGTGCTAACGATAGTAAAATCTCCATACATAACTAAAGGGAAGGATCAGTTATACTATTAACCAAACAGGATGCCTATCAACTAATCCCTGATAAATTGATATCAAACAAGAAGTCTTGGAAGAATGACATCAAGAAAGTAATCTCAATAGACAGAAAACAATATAGGTAAATACTATCTGAATGTGGCTGGCAATATTCCTCTATGATAGAATTTTTTTTGTATGATTTAGGGATATAAAATGTCACACACCTCTAAAATGACTAACCAACACAACTTGCTCACAAGTATCAAGATTCCAGGTGAGCAGAGAAGACATACAAATTCCAATGAATAATTACAATGAATGTTCATTTGAAAGCAATTTTAGTGAACACCAGAACCAATCTTTTCGTGAAACATTAGCCTGCAGGGTTTCTGTACTCTGATATAAAGATAAGAAAAATTACCACTGAAATGACTTCCTATCGGACAACTTTTATCTCTTTTTTAAATTACATAACATTTCTGAAATGATGGGCATTAAAGAGCTACTAACTCAAATTTTTAACAAGTGCACTTTGTTTACTGAGTTTGTCAGAGCATTTCAACATGTTTTTTTAATCCAACAAATTTTTTAGGTGATATAATGCAGCTGTTGGTCATATAAGTAAAATTACTGGAATATTTAGTAGCAAAAGTTGTATCTCCTCCTTGGGTAAGAATCTTACATCAGTTACTAGTGCAATGATTGACTTAAGTAAATGTCACTACAAATTTATGGAGTATGTCCCTGGATAAGTACATGTAAACCTTGCAATAAATTGTGTGCATCTCCCACAAAATTGAAGAGATAGATTTTTTAACAGTGAAATTTGAGGTAGAATAAGTCAAATAACTTTACACTATAGGAATAAAAACAAGATGGCTGTCGAAGACCCTGAATTGCTCATCTGGCAAACCATGCCCTATAAACCCTTACCATGCAGGAACCGTATATATACTGTATTGGGCTGTATTCCAATTTTTGGGTTCTGGCAATTATAGCTTAAGCTTAGGAAACAACAATTTGATTTGATCTGCAAGCAGAGTGAATTTGCTTTAAAATGAGGCTATATTATACAGAGTTCTATCAAAATAGGAACTTAAGAGCTGAATAAGAGGTCGTGAATTAGGGTGGCCACAAAAAGTTGTGATTTTTTTTTCTAGGGATACGGCTCATTTCTTGGCCTCTAACAACAGCAACATTGACACGTAGTGCTTCATTTCACCTGGTTTCTATAAAATAATAATGTTGTCTCTCTCCACTCCCTTGATGTCAACACCTTATACAAACCACTTCCGGTGATAGACCAAGCTGAAGCCAAAAATTGCTAAAAATCCTCATCCTGGGGATCCTTGACCTTCAAATTACCACTTAAATGAACAATATTTGGCTTAAATGACCATCAAAGGGAACAAAGCTTCTGAAAAAATGCACATGGGACACTGTCTTACCGCAGGTGAGCCCACATCCAGTGAAAAATGACAATTAATGGCCAAAAATGACCAATTACAGGCAACAGACCCATCAGCACCATCATGCAACTAATTTGCATATAATTTGACATGCTTGAAAAATATCGAAATCTAGACATTTTTTTCATGGTAAGTGTTAACTAGGTAAATAAGGCATCATGTTTTGTTACCATGTCTGACAAGACATTCCTGAAAAGGAGCATATATTGATGAATGCTGTAAGTTCAAATGAGTACCCAAGGCACTGTAAAATGTTGGAAATGCTTTCAATGTGTTTTTGAAAAAATATGGGCAGGTG
Organism: Perna viridis; assembly: GCA_037379345.1. Lineage (NCBI taxonomy): Eukaryota > Metazoa > Mollusca > Bivalvia > Mytilida > Mytilidae > Perna > Perna viridis. The sequence continues at coordinate 12,615,066 of CM074511.1, forward strand.
TACTCCTTTGCCCTGTTATTCCATTGGGTCTAAAGGGGCATTAGCTCAGTATACATAATTGTTGAAAAAGAATATAAAATGAAGTTAAACCATGGCTACACAACATTCTCATCATCACCATTCAACTCAGGAGACCACATTTACCATAAAGACCAAATACTGTTGAAATCAAAGCAAGGGGAAAAATTAGAAGGAGAACAAACTTTTGTCCTCACAGTTCAACATAGAACACAATGTTTCCTGACAAAACCAAAGATCACAGAATCTGAACAACTGGTAAAAATGGTCACAAAATGGCTGCCTTAAAAAAATTTCAATACTGCCAGCTAACTCAGAATAGCATGCTTATCTTATGAGTAGCTTTCATCTTTATGATTTTTTCCATTGTTGAGGAAAAATAGCAAAAAAAGCATTTTGCCCATGTTCTGTTTTTAGTAATGACTGTCATCTTTTTTTTTACAGATGATAAGTTTAAATGATTAGTTAGTGAAGGAAACTCTAAAAAACAACTATGCTAACTTTCATTAAATTTTGTTGCATGGTTTCACAGAAGAAAATCTTCACAGATGTACCTGTGAAAAGGGCACAATAATCTGTGTCAGGGGCCACTACTCCAACATCAAGCGACAAATGATTTTGAAAATTTTAGCATAGGTCTGTCTTCTGATGGTGAACAATAATACCCTCTATCAGAATTTTGCTAAATTCAACGGTTTTTGAGTTATTTAAAAAAAAAAAAACTGTATTTTCACCCTGTGTTCTGTTTTTAGTAACAGCTGCCATGTTTTTTTGCATGAATCAAAAATCCAAACTGACATTTTGTGCAGGATACCCAATGAATTCTGTATAGCAGTTTCTGAAAAGAAGATTTTCGAAAGTCATAACATCAAAAACTGCAAAAAAAAACAAACAAAAAGGGCAATAACTCAAACATGGGTCAACAGATTTTCACCAAAATTTGACCACAGATAGATCTCATCATGCTGAACACTTTTACCCAATGAGAATCCTAACAGTTTTGCAGATACATGAGAAAAACTGCTGTATGACCCCTATGTTCTATATTTAGTAATGGCGGCCATGTTTTTCCATGGATCAAAACTCCAAACGATCATTTTGTGCAGGATACCTTTAGGAACAACCATACTAAGTTTCATCCAAATCTATTCAGTAGTTTCAGAGGAGAAAATATTTGAAACGACTACGATGACAGACGCAAAGTGATGGCAATAGCTCACTTAGCATATGGCCAGGAGAGCTTAAAAACCTGTACTGTCGAAATTGTAATGAATATTTAGTCAATGGCAAAGTATCATTTTTATTATCTTGTGTTAACCCAATTCCTATAGCAGTCAACTCTAGAGTATTTCTAACCTTTTTAGACTTAACCTTGTAAGATCCTTGTTAGATGGTAATTCATGCTGCAGTTGGAATATACTGCAAGATCAGACAATCCGGAAAAAATGAACGTGTCAGAACAGTGACAGTACAAAAACAATAACAGTTCATATTTATATCAAAAGCAAGTATACAGTGGTCATCTAAATATATATAATGAAAAAAAATTATTACTTTATTCTAAGTATTGTATATTTCATTTTAGATTTTTATTTGGAAGAAGGTAAACCATTGAAATATGTCCTCTAAGAATGCCTTGATCAGTGGTGACTCACTATTCCAAATGCTGGTAGTTTTGATGGTTTTGTCATTCTATAATATATTATGAGCTGACTTTCAATAACTGTGAGCATTCTTTAGGTGTATATCTCTTTCTGTCTATATTTTGTTTGTGGGAATTGAATGTATTATTTAGTCAATTTTATTGTGTTTTAGTTTGTTGTCACAGTTCATTCGGACTTTACATTATAAAGGGATTGTTAAGGCCATATAAAACTCTGGTTTCCAGGAGATATTGGTCATTAATGTTTCTAGGAGTTGGTTGTTATCAAGGCCAGGAGATATTGGTCATTAATGTTTCTATGGGTTGGTTGTTATCAAGGCCAGGAGATATTGGTCATCAATGTTTCTAGGAGTTGGTTGTTATCAAGGCCAGGAGATATTGGTCATCAATGTTTCTAGGAGTTGGTTGTTATCAAGGCCAGGAGATATTGGTCATTAATGTTTCTAGGAGTTGGTTGTTATCAAGGCCAGGAGATATTGGTCATTAATGTTTCTAGGAGTTGGTTGTTATCAAGGCCAGGAGATATTGGTCATTAATGTTTCTAGGAGTTGGTTGTTATCAAGGCCAGGAGATATTGGTCATTAATGTTTCTAGGAGTTGGTTGTTATCAAGGCCAGGAGATATTGGTCATCAATGTTTCTAGGAGTTGGTTGTTATCAAGGCCAGGAGATATTGGTCATTAATGTTTCTATGGGTTGGTTGTTATCAAGACCAGGAGATATTGGACATTAATGTTTCTATGGGTTGGTTGTTATCAAGGCCAGGAGATATTGGTCATTAATGTTTCTAGGAGTTGGTTGCTATCAAGGCCAGGAGATATTGGTCATTAATGTTTCTATGGGTTGGTTGTTATCAAGGCCAGGAGATATTGGTCATCAATGTTTCTAGGAGTTGGTTGTTATCAAGGCCAGGAGATATTGGTCATTAATGTTTCTAGGAGTTGGTTGTTATCAAGGCCAGGAGATATTGGTCATTAATGTTTCTATGGGATGGTTGTTATCAAGGCCAGGAGATATTGGTCATTAATGTTTCTAGGAGTTGGTTGTTATCAAGGCCAGGAGATATTGGTCATTAATGTTTCTATGGGTTGGTTGTTATCAAGGCCAGGAGATATTGGTCATTAATGTTTCTATGGGTTGGTTGTTATCAAGGCCAGGAGATATTGGTCATTAATGTTTCTATGGGTTGGTTGTTATCAAGGCCAGGAGATATTGGTCATCAATGTTTCTAGGAGTTGGTTGTTATCAAGGCCAGGAGATATTGGTCATTAATGTTTCTAGGAGTTGGTTGTTATCAAGGCCAGGAGATATTGGTCATTAATGTTTCTAGGAGTTGGTTGTTATCAAGGCCAGGAGATATTGGTCATTAATGTTTCTAGGAGTTGGTTGTTATCAAGGCCAGGAGATATTGGTCATCAATGTTTCTAGGAGTTGGTTGTTATCAAGGCCAGGAGATATTGGTCATTAATGTTTCTATGGGTTGGTTGTTATCAAGACCAGGAGATATTGGACATTAATGTTTCTATGGGTTGGTTGTTATCAAGGCCAGGAGATATTGGTCATTAATGTTTCTAGGAGTTGGTTGCTATCAAGGCCAGGAGATATTGGTCATTAATGTTTCTATGGGTTGGTTGTTATCAAGGCCAGGAGATATTGGTCATTAGGTCTCACTAACCACTTCCGGGTCAAATGGCCACCCCCCTATGTAGTACCAAAAACACACTGAACCTAGACATATGCATTGTAAGTGCATTATTTGTGTGTATTATGATTAAAAGTAGTCAAAATGAAGCTGAGAATGTGTACTTTAAAATCATATATGTAATTAACTACAAAAGTGTATGAATATTGTTTACATGTGTGAGTAATCTGCCTCCATGTTGTCAGTTAGCAGAACAAGTAAAAATGTGGATTTTCAGTATTATTTTTCAAGTAAATTTTGTGAAGAATTTCTACTATCATCGTACCATTAGCATAATGATTTTGGAAGCCTTATTTTCCAAGCTTCGCAACGGTATGCAACTTTAAGATGTCATTTGTCCTGGGAATTCACAGTGAGACTTTGAAAATTACTTTTTTAACATGTAAAGTAATGGAAACTTTAGAAGTGGTTAGTGAGACCTTAATGTTTCTATGGGTTGGTTGTTATATTGCTAGTTTGGTTATGGTGAATGTTCTGTTACCATTGGTGTATCATTCTTGTTGTCAAGACATTTCAAATCTTACTCAAAGGTGAATTTGTACCTGTTGATGACTTATGGTGACCTCTGATATTAACTTTTTCAGATTTAGGTGCATTATTGTACTTCACAAATCTGTTTTCTTACTATAAATATAAATTTGAACCATTTAAATGAATCAAATTACTTCCTTAATTTCTTTAAATTTGTATCATGATATTTGGTTTGAGGCAGGAGACTTCCTTTCCAATAATGTCAATTAAACAATCTCATAAAGAGACATTACCAAGATCTTCCCTTCCAAATCCATAACTAACAGCACTGACACACTTTATTTGTAAAATGCCTTATGCCAGAAGTATCTGTTCATATAAAATTCAGACACTGCCTATAGTAAAGGTGCTTCATGGTGTAGAAAAAACCCACCGACAAACGGTGCTTTATTTCTATGTACAATAGTCTTTTACGCATTTAATTATGTATTTTTTAAATAAAAAGCTCAGCAGAGTCCAGCATGATATGACTGCAGTGGTCAAACCCTGAACAGTAAGGTATAGTGTGGACACCATAACAGTTTTTGACACACATCAGCATAGGTACTAACAAAAAATTATGGACATAACAACAGGGTTTGAAGACAATATAGCAAATAACTTGAAATTCAGTTTAAAATTTTCAAAATCAGAACGATTTTTCAGGTTGTGGCCTTTTTGACCCCTTATAACTCGAAAATCTTACAGATATCTGAAATCTGATTGAAAAATGCAGGCAGGGATTTTCATTAGGAATCAAATAAAAAAAATTTCCAAATTGTACCCAAAATTATTAAGTTAATTTTTTGGGGTGTAGCCTCTTTAACCCATTACAACTCAAAAACTGTAAAAAGTATCTGAAATTTGATTGAAAAATTCATAATGTATTCAACAACAAAAAATTTAAAAATAGGACAAAAAATTAAGAATAGTCAGATTTTGTCTGGACATCAGGAAAATGCATGCTTCTGGCTCCATAATTTCTAAAGTTCAAGTCTTTCCCTCCAAAATCAATCTGTCTGACCATTGTGATATATATAAAATTTTATAAAGATCAACCAACTAATATTCACAATATAGCACAAAAACCAAGGGTCTATGGACAATGATGAACAACAAGGGAGGCATACCAATATATGACCGCAAATTTTTTGTGGTCATAAAAACCATACATTAATCTCTCACTAAAACCAACCAAATCAAACAAAGTCAAGAACATTAACTCTTGCAAAGTGCCAATTTTATACACAATGTATATATTTTTTATCTTGAAAGTGCAACAACCAAAGCACAAATACTGGAAATGTAGTCTGTAACTGATTCTGAATTAGAAATAAAAATGAATTTGGTAATTTTTTAACATGCACAAATCACCTCCTGTCAGATTTTTATATAAATGCTACTGAATACTTAATGTAATTAGAACTAGTCACCATCATACCCCATCTACACGCAAAAATCATTATTCCTTTTTTGTTTGTCTATTAAGTAGACATATGTAAGTACATTTAGGTACTACATTTATTGAAACATAATTTGCTTCCAATAAATTTTTACAGCTTTTGTATAAATAGGCACCAAATCCTCTTTGATATAAACAGTTTAAATATTTAAAAAAAAAAACAAACTTTTCTTTGCACAAGAACATAAGAAGTACCATTATGTATAATTTTTTTCATTACTTTACAGCAAGTACAATAGTGAACTTCATAGAAAAGAGTTGGTCTTCCCTTGTTCCAATGACAATTATCTGATGAATTTCCATTGGTAATGAGATTTCAATTTTTTATTATTCCAGAGGTATTTGAATCTAAGTGTGACAAAAAGAGTATATTTTCCTTGTCCGTTGCCCAGTAAACTACCCAAGACATTTCATCAGGTAAAAATGTGAACTGTGTTACTGTGTTACTTGCTGTAAGGAACTGGAAACACTTGTGTTTCCATCATATAAATGTCATATTTAGTTAGCTTTAGGTTAAACTCAATAGATGTGTCACTGAAGATAGTATCATGTATGTTTGTAGAAATAAACCTGTATTCAGACACAAATTCAATCTTTTTTTCTCTACATAAAGATCAATGAAAATGATAGATATTCTCTCTTTTATCATAAAAATCTGTAACTACAGTAGCATACCAGGAAAAATTAATCAGTACCAAATTGTGTGTACCCTAAAAAACCAAACTGCCAAAAAAGAGTTTTTTTACTAAAGAGTTTAGAAATAAAATCTCAATTGGACCAGACAAGGCCTGAAAACACAAGCACTTAATTTCCTATCAATAAACCATTAAAATATGATGTAAATAATGACATTGTATACTTATGACTTATAGATGGAAAACAATTACTTCAAAAACTAGAAAGAAATGCGTTTATTGAAGGTTGAACAAGATTTAAAAAAAAAACAACGTGAAGTATGTCTAAGCTCTGGATACTGTGGAGAAACATGTGACTTTATCTCCATACTGTGGTGGATCTTTTTATTTTGAAGGAAAATTAGGTTAAAATTTCTAGAACCATCTGCTAAGGCATGTGACATAAAGCATGTGATAACAGATATCACACTTAAGGCACAACAACAATAAGATCTGACAATTGAGTAGATAAACATTCCTAGGTGATCAAAAGATGTTCAAATATAATTGGAAACCGTCAGTCATTTTTTTTTCTTTCGTTAAGAAAATAATAAAGTTTCAATCCTTTAACAAATCATGGTATTAACCAAGTTTTTTGTTAAGTTTTCAATTTGCATAAATTTTACATTGTTTGTAACTGACTTTAATTGGAATTGATTAGGACTGATGTAAGGATTTTAGCACTTAGATAAATCTGAATTAGAAATACCGAGTGCATCACACAAATAACACTTTGAAACATTTTTTTTTATCATTGTAAAGCTCAAACTAAATGAAATCTAAATGTGTTTGTTTTATTTAAGAACATACTTTATAGTTAATACTTATTAATCTATAATTACAATTTATTTCATTATCACTTTTCATTGCCATCACAACTCTTCTGACAATAACAAGATATTTCCTTATAACTATCTATATATAATTCTTTTTGAGATTTTCTTTGTAAAAATGACATGTAATTAGTTGACTCCAATATAAACAGCATCACATGTGTGACATTACCTTCTCAAGGACTATTTCAAAACAAATCTTCTTCCTGAGTGGCACCTCTCTACATTCTGTCAACAAATCTTTCTTCTGAGTGGCACCTCCCCACAATTTGTCAACAAATCTTTCTCCTGAGTGGCACCTCTCCACATTCTGTCAACAAATCTTCCTTCTGAGTGGCACCTCTCTACATTCTGTCAACAAATCTTCCTCCAGAGTGGCACCTCTTTACACTCTGTCAACAAATCTTTCTCCTGAGTGGCACCTCTCTATATTCTGTCAACAAATCTTCCTCCTGAGTGGCACCTCTCTACAATCTGTCAACAAATCTTCCTCCAGAGTGGCACCTCTGTACACCTGTCAACAATGGCATACCTTAAATGATCTGAAAAAAAAATGATGTAAAGCCATTCTAAAGCATAAACAAACAGTTCCCTATTCACCACTAGACAATATCAATGTACATGTATGAAATCAAGATTAATCCTAGTGGAATTCCTACTGATAAAACATTCAGAATATCAATGACTTCATTTTCTTCAAATACCATTTACAATTATTAAAAACTTAATGATTTTTTTAATAACTTAGTAAGTAGAAATGCTTCTTTGTTACATACATTCAGTATAATCATCACAAATATAATCTTCAATAGACCATATACCATCTATATAATTAAGATTTTTTTGCATCAACCCCTCAAATATCTTGTTTTAAATTTTCTTATTCAAATTACATTTTGTCAAGACTGACAATTGCTTTTCAGATTCTTGAGGTCATATTATATGATTAACATGAACCCAGAAGGTTCTTACATAGGGGCAATGATAAATGTATGTACACTGTAAAATGGAATTACTTTTTCCATGCTCCAACACTTCAACTGTTAATGAAAACACATTACCAATCACATTATCTTACAATCATAAACTCAACTGTCAAAAATTCCAAATAATTGTTAATGACAAACTAGTCAATTATCAGAACACTGTCCAAAAATGACAAGTAGCAAGCAAAGAAAGGTCATGACCTCTACAGCGGTAATCCATTACCAGGAATTTATACTAAAGTACCAGAATATAGCTTACAGAGGACAGAGATGAATTTGTTGGACTTAATAATACTGACATGTAATTTGCTTGGAGGTGACTTATGGGCTGCACTGTCTAATTCCACTATGATAAGCATTAGTTAAAGCTAATATAAAAAAAAATGTAACAACAACAGTATAAATACAGTTGCTATCAATGTCAAACCAAATCTTTGAAAGATTTCTGGCTCAATTGGCGATTTGTTCAGCTGTTTCAAGAAAGCAATGAAGAAGTCACTTAGAAAAGATATATAATCCAATTATGATATAAATTAAAAAAAAATAATAATAGTTTATTGCATATTTTCAACAATCCTCACTGATTTTCTATTATTTTTTGCCAAAATTAGCCAGATGCTTAAAATGCAAAGCAGAAAAACACAATTTAATTACAAAAAAGTTGTCATATTTCAGACCATCAAAAGCATTAATTCAGATATCATGAACGCATGTTTTGACAGAACATATCACACAACTCATAGAAATCTGCAGCCAGAGAGCAGTCATGACATCACTGAAGATGTTTTTCTGACACGTCTATCATCTTAAGATACTTATAGAGAACAATAAAGTTAAAGATGCACTTCTTCACAGGGAATATTATTTTTCTGATAAATGACAATAATTAACAACTACAGTGCAATTAGATCATTGACTTTGTAAGGAGTTTGCAGAGATTTTGTTTTTGACCTTGAATCTGATGGAGAAGGTTATTACATGCAATCATATGCTTGCAGGCTTCAAAATTTGTCTGTTCAAAGTATAGATTACTGGAAAAATTTTATAATACAAATACTATAAATGTACTAATTTTCATGGTGACACAAAATCGCGAAAAATAATACATGCGAAATTGATTTTTACACTTTTTAATGCTAAACATTTTTTTTTTAAACTGTGAAAATTGATATTTGCGAATATATTTACTTGATACAATCCAGGAAAATTAACAACTGCCAAAATAAATATGTCTACAGTATGAGAATGTAATTTGGGTTTTTCAATGCAAAAAAATAAAAAAGTAAATTTGGAAAATTTGGAAAAAAAATTGTTAAATGCAAAAATGGAAACCATGATCTGAGCAGAATAGATAATCCTTTATGTTTAAAGTCAATATACTCTAACAAATAAAACAAATTACTTCAACTTTACTTCATTTCCAATCAGCTTATCTTTTTCAGCTATCTTCTTTAAACATTTTGTCCACCTGTAAAGGCATTAAATGAAATGTGAAAAATATTTTTAAGCTCACATACACAAATATCACAAAAGAACAAGATACTTTCCTTGTAAACTTTGTCACTTTATCAAATTAATTTCTCTCCATAAAACAAGTCCTCAGTCATATGGACTACATGACAAACTGTACTAAAAATTCTGTTAATAACGTAATAGTAGATTCTTTTTTTTGTATTCTTGAAGAAACCTTGAAGAACCTAATGTCATGCCATTCCGAATTGCTAAATAAATGGTTACTCAACTTTAAACAAAACTTAATCTCTTTACAATGTTTCCCTTTTATTTAAGCTGTACCTCTACAACTGATTCCAGTATTGACGAATCCCACAACAATAACAGGTACCAACCATTCCCATAGAAAGACAGCAGGATCTTTGTTAATACATTACTATACTTCTCTTATAACCTGTAAAACATTCTAAAACCAAGAATTACCACTAACCTTACTCCTACCTGTAGAATTTCTTTAAGCTGTATTCATTTCCATATTCCTAAGTTTTCATTCTTTGATGATGGTAAACTGGTCCATAATCATTCTCCATCACTGTAATCTTCCTTCATCATTGCCTTTACTATTATTATTATTTTCTGTTATTTTTAAAATTAAAATCTTACTTGCTTTCTTCTACATCCCATAACCAGCCGTTGCAGTTTCAGCACGAGCCCTCATTTCTGCCATTAGCCAGGGTTGAACTGTTCCTCCATCCGAAGTCTAAGACACTCTCTCTTGGACACAGACAGAAGGAGGTTGAACAAAATATTGTTGTTTCACACAGAAACAAAGTTATACTCAAAATTTTAACAGGCATTTCTTCTCAATAAAACAAAAACTAGTAATTTAACCCAACTATGTACAAACCTCCAATAAATGAGCAGTAACAGGTCTCCAAAGAACTTCTACCCTTGACAGATTTACCAATCCTGTTTCTAGTAATTTGGCGACAGCAAACAGTGAAGGTTCCTGCAATGAAAAATGACAATTCTCTTTGTTACTAGATATCACTGGAAACCTTCACCAAAGAATCAAGAAAATATCATGTAACTGTCTTTAATAAACATGAGTTGCATGCACATGTATTTAACTTTTGACTACCTGTAAGTAACCTGTTCAAAGTGTTAGAATTGTTACATACATAAAAATGTGACATTAGCTGAAAAGTAAAATACAACGTACAACATTTTAGACAAAGACCTTTCTTATATTGATACTTATATTGTATGAAGTAAAAAAAAGAATCTGACATCTATAGTTTGAAGATGTTTGAACAGCACAAAAAATGTGTCTTCATCAAAAAGACTGTATGAATAATAAGATTGAAAAAAAAAATTAAAGCTTTGTAAGCACTAAGTCAATAAATTTTTCAGCTTGCACAGTAAGTCATCAGAAAATTGACAGTGCTTAGAATTTATACAGCATTAAGTTAATAATTATGGGTTTTAGGAAAATTTTAAAAATATAATATTCTTTGAAATTACATAAAATAAAATCTGTAAAATAGCACCAAGTAGTCAAATTGATTGATTAATTATGGTTTAGCAACCTATGGCAGATATTTCATGCATTTCAAGATGAGAACAATTCTCTTATCAAAAACAGACCCTGCTTTGCACTAGTCTGACACACTGAGCTAGATCTTCATTGTGCTAGCTACAGAAGAAACAGCGTGAAGGTAAGCATGCCACCCTACTCATTGACATTATTCTGACTCTGAGCCAACCAGTTGTCACACTAATCCCTAAAATGCTGGTACATAGAAGCAGTGACTACCAATTATCAAAGAACCTTAGTGAGCACGCTCACATAGCCCACATGTGCCCATGTTGGATACTTCTGTTACTCAGAATGGGAATGGTAGTTTCTAAGTCCAGACTGAGATTTCTTCAAGTCGTCATAGTGGAACAAAACAAACACATGACCTGTAACTTATCAAGGTGAACTTATATTCCAAAAATCATGTCAATATCTGCAAGCGTTTAGAAAAATGTCTGGAAAACTGTTACTTCTGTGAATTTTGCAAGTTCAAGGCCTGTAATTTCGGTAAAAATCATCAGAACAGAACGAAACATAAACTTGACCTGTAACTTGTAATGGTGAATATCTACACTTAAAATCATGTCAATATCTGCAAACGTTTCGAAAAAAAAGTCTGCAAAACTGTTATTTCTGTAAATTTTGCAAAGTTCAAGGTCCGTAATTTCAATAAAAATCATCAGAGCAAAACAAAAATTAAACTTGACCTGTAACTTATCATAGTGAATTTATAAACCAAAAATCTGCAAGCATTTAGAAAAAAAGTCTGGAAAACATTTTTTTCTGTGAATTGTGCTAAGATCAAGGAACATAATTTCGGTAAAAATCATCAGAACAGAACGAAACCTAAACTTGACCTGTAACTTATCATGGTGAACTTATATACCAAAAATCATGTCGATTTCTGCAAATAATTAGAAAATAAAGTCCGGAAAACTGTTATTTCTGTGAATTTTGCTAAGTTCAAGGGCCGCAATTTCGGTAAAAATCATCAAAGCGGAAGGAAAGTTACACTTGACCTGTAACTTATTATGGTGAACTTATATACCAAAAATCATGTCAATATCTGCAAGGGTCAAGAAAAAAAAGTCTGGAAAACTTAAGATGGACTGACGGACGGACGGCACGACGAACGGGTCAAAAACATTATCCCCTTAGCAACTTCATTGCATGGGGTATAATAAAGTCTTTGATGTGACTCAGCATGAGATCATACCTATAACCTTTTGCAAAATATTGGCATACAAACTAAATCATGTATGTGTGGTCAGCTCATTTAGCTTAGGTCCTCCTATTATAGCAATTATTACTTTTTATATGAGACTTTCATTATCATTAGTCATTAAAGTCCTTAATCAAATGATACATGTATTAGAATCAAAATAAAGAAAATCTATTTGTATTATGTACAAGTATTAGGTATGAACAGCCCTCTATATCAAAATAGTTTAACCTTTACCAAACAAAAAACAGGTTAGATAATTTGTCTGTGCTTCAATCAAGTGATTCCAGGAATGCAAAACCAGAAGAAATTAACTGCACTATAGAACACAACACAGCCAAGATCATGTTAATTTCAGAAAAAAAACATTTAAGTATTGGTTTTCATCACTCAAACAAATTACAAGGATTTCTTTTCTAATTGTTGCATATGTCAACATGGTGTAAAATGTCTACATTTGCAATGAATTTAATGAGCTCTCCAAATAAAACACAATTTTTTTTTGTTCAATTAAACTGTTTTCTTGATTTCACTAATCACCTGTTTGACAAAGAAAGCAGACTATCTGAAATGGTGTATGTGCAGATATATTTCAGGACTTGTTAGTGCCAATTTATACAAAAAAACTTTCTTTTCTTTGGTACCATCTTCTTCATCTCATAGTATATCAATCAAAGAATATTAAGAAAGACAACCAATATATTCAAAGGCCAATTATATCCATCAGCTAGATACATAAAAAATAAATTCTTTCAAAATGAGTTTATTGGATAATTGGATTTTTTCAACTACCACCTGGTGACAAAAAAAAACCAGAAATTTTAAGTGAAAACAATCTGGTTTTTTTGCACTACAAACGTGAGATATTGGTTTCAAAGTAATTGTGTTCTACATTTTTTTAACTTAGTTATTTAAAACATTAGCTGAGTTTTTCCTTCAGAAATAATAACAACACGTTTAAATAGTTTTAAAAAAAGAGCGAATTAAAATAAAAGAACTAGGAAGTAAAATTACAAGAAGCATCAAGATTGATACAATTTGAAAATCAAAAGAGATTGTGCACAAAGGCAATATCCCATAATCATCCCATAAATTGTCACAAAAAGGTAGATTAGGAGTCGTAAATATGAAATGGGTGCCCCTACCATCCGTCACAGTTAATAATGAAGTCCATGTTACCCAAAAGTAATCAGATCAAAAATCTAACTAGCAGATGAAAAATAGCATTACCTAATAATTATTCCCTAAAAAGTTTCATAAAAATCCTTCTAAATGATTAGGAGTAGTTGGATATACAAAAGTATGACCAGACCAAATGAAGAAGGGAAGGACATCCTGATCACTATATACCATCCTGCATAGTTTCAAAAATAATTATGTCTACCATTTTTTTTTTTGTGACACCTTTTGTTTTTATGACATATATAGTTTAAATGTTCAAAGTAATACTGCAGTCTTTATTAAGATTTAATGTGAAAAACCCATTTGTATTTTAAAAACTTGAACCTAAAACAAAAAAGAAAGCTGTGAGTTACATCTATTTTTACAGAGGTCGATGGCAGGTTGATAAATACTTAACATTATTCAAGTCAAATGTACAGTCCTTATAGAGATAATTGGCCAGACTAAAACCAAATCACTATAATTTTTAGTGAAATAAACATCAAACTCAGTTCACTAATTGAACAACAAGTAAATTTAGGGGGAAGTAAAATGTATGTTCATTTAAAGCCATTTATTTAGTTAGCATAGCTTAGAGCTAAATTATGGTATTTATTTTAAACCAATGTTTGTTATCAAATATATATATATAATTCAATACTGCTGCCAAAAAGTGTTGAGATGCCAATTTTTTAGAATATTTCATATAACATTTAGTATTATTGATTACTAAAGCTATGTCATGTCCATATAATTACATGTACTTGTTCTTTGCACATCTGATATTTTCATTTTTGTATATAGATTTTTTCAAGTAGCAAAAGGTAGCGCTTATGTTCATAAAAAAATAAAAGCTAAAAAAATCCTTCAAGTGGTTTAGAAAGAGGATGAAACAAAAGACTCTCAGGAGCCTGAATCGCGCACCTGGTTAAATTTTTGCCTTTCAAGAACAATAACTCTTAAATGAAGTCGTCTAACAACTTTGATCCCTGGAGATTTTTGTAGGCCTTATAATAAGAATCATTTCAGCAATTGAAAGTTTCATTCTATCTATCACAGTTTTCAAGATATTGGCTGAAAACTGTAAAAAAAAAAAAAAAAAGTCATTTTCACCTCTCAAGGGAAATAACTCTTACATGGAGTCGTCTTACAACTTTGATCCCTTGGAGACTTTTGTAGGCCTTAAATAGGAATCATATCAGCAATTAAAAGATATTGGCTAAACTTAACAGTTTTGGAGATGTATGCAAAATCTGCTGTCTGACTCTTAAGTTCTATATTTAGTAATGGTGGCCATGTTTTTGAACAGATCAAAAATCCAAACAGTCATCTTGTGCAGGATACTCTAAGGAACAATCATTTTTAAGTTTCATCCAAGTTTCAGAGGAGAAGATGTTTGAGGAAATTGCTAACGAAGACGACAATGACGACTCACATGGCCTTTGGCCAGGTGAGCTAAAATAAGTGATAGACGAAGGAAAGACCACTAAAAGTATAAGATAAAACCTACATTGGGAGCACTACAAATGATATCCAGCTTAAAACAGTAACTAATACTTAATCAGGTGGCTTTCCCACTTCAAAATATCAAATAGTATATATCTAGATCAAGAAATAGCTAGGAGAATCTCTGTGTCACTGCCACATGTTGAACAGTAGGGTGGTCAATGTATGCTTTGATTTCATTTGTCAAGACACTTCTTCTACTTCATTACTACATCAGTTACAGACATAAGACATTATGATTGGTACATTTGAAAGTCTGCTCCAAGAGCTTTAGGGTAGAATGGCTTTTGATTATGCAATTACTAACACGGACAGAAGATGAGACTGCTGATAAGGTGTCTCACTGCTAATGGCAATACTATATCATACTGTTTGTACAAAGCAGCATATCTAGAAACTACCTAAAAAATATGTGTAGGTGCTTCAAAAGTCTGAACTTTTCTTTTATCTAGAATAGTTTCTACCTACATCATAATTGTGAGACTTCAGTTTTTGGAAAAAGTCTTTTTGAATGATTTATGGAAGAAAACTGTGTTTAAGTACTGAAAATGACATATAAATACATCCTGGTGACATATAGCAAAATCAGGACACAACATGAAGTTGCACACGTTGTCATGCTATGCATAAATTTTGCGTAGACAGAATAACAAATGGGCGGACGGAAAGACGAGGTGATTCCAATACACCACCCACTTGTTGAATGAGGGAAGATGTTCAAATTAGAAAGAAACAAGCAGAATATTTTGTGTTTTTTTAATATACATGTTCTTTAATCATATCTACATAAATATAAAGATGTAAGTTTTGAAATGTAGGTTGAAAATTAAATCTTTTTCATTGTTATACTAAATACTAAAGTGTACTAACTTAATCAGTGTTCAAAGCTGCTTTCTTTATGATTTTTTACCTTAAGACTTAATGAAAGCAATTAAGTTCACCTTCTTAGAAATCAAGATATAGCAAAACTTACTGACTGTAAGGTTCTTTCACCTTGGTATAAGCTTGACCTTGGATGATCAACTCTGATTGGTTCAAATGGAAGGCAATGGTTGCCTAGTATGAATGAGAGCTAGAATGTCAGTATAACATCTTCACCAGGACATAATGAACACTAATGAAGTCTGTTTATAGATGGACACCTTATTAGCTTGAATCAAGTCTAGCCAAAATTATAGTAAGACTAATAATAGACTTCCTTTCTAGAGAACAGCCTTCCATTCAGATGAGCAGAGTTCTTTATGCTGCAACAATAATGTACTAGAAGTACAGTTAGGAACTATACAAGACATCCATGCACCCACATACTCTTGTTTCCATATGGTTTCTTCTTATGGCAGATATTTCATGAATTTCAGGACAAGAGTTAGATCAATCAAACAGACCCTCCTTGGTACCAGTCCAACACGCTAAGCTTAATCTTATGAGTCTAGCTCACAGAGGAAACAGTCCACAGGTAGGTATTTCATCCCATTTAGACAGATTATTCTGACTCCTGCGCAAACCAGTCATCACTCCATCCCCTTAAATACCCTGTGCTTGATTAGAAAAGCAGTAAGCAGTAACTACCAGTGACTCAGCCACGGATTGAAACCAAAGCTCTCCTGCAATCAAGGTGAGCAAGCAGTTCCCATTAGAATGTATTATATTCCAACAGAATTAATATTTATACAAATATCATGTTTTCATCTTTTTGATGATGATACTTGTCAATAAACTGCTTTCTAAATGGTATATTGAGCTGCACTACACAGCAGAATATTAAACACAAGATGGCAACAAACAGGACAAGATGGCAACAAACAGTACAAAATAGCAACAAACAGGACAAGATGGCAACAAACAGGACAAGAACTGTTTTATCTTAAGTTCATTTTTAAATGTTGACAGGGAAATTCCCTTCCTTCTAAATGCTTATTACAAATTATACAAATGATATAAACTCACATATAATTTTTTTGATCAATTTTGATTCTTAAAATATGTGTGTTTTATGTAAAACAAACAATAATACTGGTAAAATGTAGGATTCACATAAAGTTGTGTTATAGTAATACAATGTGTATATAGTTTCTAAAACACAAACTGAATTAAGATATTATGGATGTAGATCATCTTAGCAAGCCAAAGATTATATATGGTCTAGTCATGGTTGATGGAGTGATACCAAAGATTATAACAAATGATGCAGAACTGCTTTGACAGAGAAAGAAACATTAAGTTAACTGTTTAACATGAAGTTTCATTCAATAACCTAAAATGCCTTTGGCACACATCAACATATTGTCATTCTCAAAATCTAAGAAAACTGAGAAAGTTTACAAATAACCCTTCTTCACTGGGGCCTATCATGTGTATCGTCAATGAGTTGTCTTCAACAAAATTGTTATTCCTTCAGCTATATCTATTTATGGTGCCTATTGTCCATATAAATTTTGATCATATGAAATAGTTTAGGAGTTCCTGTGATTACAAGATGTGAACAACTAAAAACCATAAATTTCATTATCTCATTGACCTCATATTCAGGATTTTCTTTCATGCACATCTATGTCTTCTGCCAAACCCTCCCAAAAAATTTCATCAAAATCTGTCAAACGGTTTGAAAGTTGTGGAAAACTGACAGACAAATAGATGGATATACAACCAAAAACACGATGATTCCTGTATTTCCTCCAAAATTTGTTTTCTGGGAGTGATGGGAAGGGATTATAAAATAATATGCATTTTGGTAGGAACTGTATAAATACATGTACACCAATAACTAGTTTGTTAAATCATATCCTAAATATTAGATTAATAACGAGCTTTTAAAGGTCAATATACTGTTTTGTTTTAATCAAATGTGGCCACTTCAATTTCAAAGAAATTAAATAAAAGAAAAAAGAAATAAAATTATATCATATTAGACTAACCACAATAACTACAACCCATATAAATATAAACAGCAGGGTAAAGGCTAATATTGAATCAAATTGACCTTGAAAAATTACCCCAAATCATATTTCTACTACTAAAAAACAAATTTGATTAGAAAATAGTCCATTAAAGCATTAAAAAAAACTCTGGTTAATGAACAAGGCCCAGGATATCTATGCTTTTCTAGATAAATTTTGGAAGATAATAATACAAGTATTGAATCTGAAACAATATTCATGCGTAAGGCAATATATTTTCCATTAGAGTTTGAAACAAGATAAATGACTGATATTTTACATATTATTAGAATTATGTCTTCTGTCATTAAGATCAATCAACATTCTTAAGTGCCTTAAAAGCTGCCTATTTAATAACATGTACCAAAGTTTGCACTTAAAGCTAAGAATTTGAAGTTTCTTCAGTACACTGAAGAAACCAGACAAAACATACACAATGGAAATTACAGAGGAAGAGTAATAAGACAGAAATCCCTACACTCTACACAGGGAAATCTTCCCTACACTCTACACAGGGAAATCTTCCCTACGCTCTACACAGAGAAATCTTCCCTACACTCTACACAGGGAAATCTTCCCTACGGTCTACACAGAGAAATCTTTCCTACGCTCTACACAGGGAAATCTTCCCTACACTCTACACAGGGAAATCTTCCCTACACTCTACACAGAGAAATCTTCCCTACACTCTACACAGGGAAATCTTCCCTACGCTCTACACAGAGAAATCTTCCCTACGCTCTACACAGGGAAATCTTCCTTACACTCTACACAGGGAAATCTTCCCTACACTCTACACAGAGAAATCTTTGCACAATCTTTTTTCGTGTTTCTGAGATCAATCTGCTTTCCTGCAGCTTTAAATTCAAGATCATTTCTCAAATTGTATTAGAATGTTCTTGGAAAAACATTTTCAGGAGTTTAATTTTCATGTCACAGGTCTTACTGCGAAATTAGTGAAAAAGAAAACTGCCCCGAAAATTTCACAGTTTACAGTTTAATGTCACAACAATTACAAGTGAGTACCATCCAGTCTTTATTGTGAAGCCTAGTGAGCAGATCTGAGCCGACAACCGGTAGCTTATTGGAGTCAAATATTACCTATATAGGCTTCTTTGCAATAAAACAATTCTCAGCAAGAAGAGACCTTACTAACTGATACCTCCATTATCTCCCTTCAAAAAAGTTTTCTTCTTGCATAGATATATGTACACAAGACCCATAATCTTCATATCAAGTTTTAGTGAAATTCATTGAACAGTTTAAGAACATGGATGGATGGACAGACAGAGGGTTGAGGTGATCATAATAATACTCCTTCAAACTCTATTTATAGGTATATATTACTTCACTTGATGTTCATATTACAGTAAGTCCATTCTAATATAGGTACAACATGCTAGATGTACTTAACACAACAAACATGACCATTGCAAGAGTGTAGATATTTCTCATATGATGGTAAATAATGACATGCTTATTTACCGCAAAATAGATACCTCTATAACTGACAAACATTTATTTCTTTATTCAATTTAGTCTAGATTTTATTTCAAACTCATCCAATAAAACATGAAGTAAATCTCATTACACCAGTAGAATTCAGTAAGGAATAAAGCAGACCAAATGTTTTCTTTTAGTTCCCTAATGTGGTAATAGTTGTCAAATGTCAAAGTATGTCGCAATGAAATGATAACATTGTATCTTTATATATATATTTAGACACAGTCAAGACGAAATACCAAACAAAATTCAATTTAAAGGAATGATTAGCAGTACAGACAAATTGTACTGCCAGAGACACGTAAAGTACTACTTCTACTGCTATTACTAACAGTTTTACGGCTTCCTACATCATATCTGACAATCAACTTCTACCTTATTTAGGGGAATAAGCCTTTAAAATGCCTTTGTATGGTTTTTCTACAAGTACCAAAGTACAATGTATATGATTTTTTAACTATTAAAGATTTCAAAAATAAGAAATATTACTTGATAAAAAATCTCTCACAAAAAGCCAAAACGGAATAAAATGTGAAAAAAAATTATAATCCAAAAGAATCCCAATCTAATTAAAATACACAATCAGACATACAACAAGTTATGGAGGAAAGTCAAAGTCAAAGATTCAATTTTAATTAAATTTAAAGAAGCCTTGCATAGGTTCCTTTCTTTCATTGGCTAATTCTAAGTCAGCTTTAAAAACTTCATTACTTACTTAGCTATACATGTAAGTACAATTTTATTTATCAGAAACACTGTCCCAGTCATCAGTATTTTTAAATTGAAATCTCTGTCCTATTCTAATACATTGTATACATGTTTTATTAATTATGGTAATATCAATTCTCCAGTTTTTAAAATTATTTAACTAAATGGTAAATTTCTTAATGAGGTAGACTTACGGTCAGGGACATAACTCTTGAAATCAGTTATGTTTGTATCATATTCAATTTCACCAAAGCCTATCAAGCTTTCCTTTGAGACAGAATGAAATCAGTCCAAGTTACTTTGATGCTTGCATGAGATTGATGTAAAATGCTGAATACAAATGTTCCAATGATTTGTAAGAGCTGTGTCCCTTAATCCGGATCTAACTCCTTAAGTTCAGTAAAAATGATATGTACAAATGGACAAACTGAATTTAACATCCATGAACAGCTATTTTGAACATTAGATGTTAATACACTATAATAAAATATATAATGAGCAAAATTTTCAGTCAACAAATGACCTTCAGTGCCTTAAATAAACTGAGTGTGTATGAAAGTAAATGGTCTGTGGACAAAACTCACTAAGCAGGTGAATACCTGTGATGTAAACAATTTTATTGACAGTTAACGAAGATCTTGAACATTGTGTTATAGACACATGTTGTGTATTGATCTTGAACACTGAACTATAAAACTAAACAATATTTACAAACATTGTAATAAGAAACTACAAAATAGGAAATAATAATGTTTTTTTGTTAATTCCGTGTGGGTGTAAAACACAGAGTTCTTTAATCCAAAATCCCTCCTGCTCCACTCTCTGTAGATCGCTCCAGACCGTGTTTTGTTCCACGATGAAGATTTTCATTTTGTTGAAATCACTGAGGCAGTGGTTTGGTAACCTGAAGTGTTGACTCACTGGGAGTAAAGGCTTTTATGTTAGGTCGCTACTGTGTCCGTTCAAGCCCTTGTGAAAAAGCTGTTTAGATTCACCAACATAATGAAGGCCACAGATGGGACAGTGGAGCAAATATATTACATTAGCACTCTTGCAGTGCACGTTACAAAATATTTTGTAGCGTTTCCCTGTGATTGTGCTGGTGAATATGACGAGTGGTGCATTTGATTGCAACATATGCACCATTTGTCACCACATGAGCAACTCTTGCCTGGAGTCAAGTTGGGCTTAGATATTTCAGTCCTCACAAGCAGACTATGCAAACTGTCTGGCTGTCAGAAAGCAATCACAGTGGTTCGGGAAAAACTTTGGATAATGTTGAGTTTCTCTCGACAGAGGCCCAGTGCTCATGAATGGTATTGTGGCTGTTTTTTAAGGCAGGGGTGGTATGTTAGAACACAAGGGGTTCTTTTACATTTTTTCTTTGCCTTTTACTGTAACAGACTACTTCTTGGGATATTGTGGATTTTTTTAACCCTTCTTTGATGGTCTTGTATCTATATCCCCTTCTTCTTAAATTGTTCTTCAGTTGACCTAGACGTTTTTTTAAGGATTCGTCATTTGAACAAATGCACCTTTGCCTAAGAGCTTGACTAAATGGTATACTCTTAGTCAGGTGAGGTGGATGACAGCTCTTAGGCATAAGATATTGATGTGTGTCAGTTGGTTTGGGGTATAGGTCCGTGGAGAGCTCTCCTCCCGATAAGGTGCTGGAGGTATCGAGGAATGAGATGTTAGTGTCAGATGATTCGTGAATGACTTAATTAAAAGATGTTGATTTTTGGCACGTGTGATAAAATTGTTTAGTTCTTCTTCGTCATGTGTCTACTTAAAAAATATATAGGCAGTGTCTCAATTTTATATGGACTGGTACTTATTACATTAGACTTAGCAGGGTAACAGTACACACATGCTATGACTCAGATGAAATCCATCATCTCCTGTACCAAAAACATACAATCACTTAACTGGTGGGATAATATTGAAGTTTATAGCCCTTATAGTATAAAAAGTTTTTGAATTTTTTTTATAATGATCAATGACCACACAGCCTTATAGGAAGTAACATCACATTGTACTTTACCCTGAACTTTTAGATAATGGAACCTTAAATATACAAATAATAGTCTTTTATCAAAACAAATCAATTACTGATTCTAGGAAATGTAGAAGTGTCCTAAACATATGTATAAAACACTTACAGCAAGAAAAAAATGACCAATAACAACTTATTCTGGAGGTTACCATGGAAACCTCTGACTTATCAATTTAATGCTTTACAATATAATAAGTGGACAATAAGACCTAAATTGCCTAAAATTTCCCAAATCTGATGAAAGATAAGCCTGTCTGTGGTCAATTAATTGATACTCCCATTATAGGCAACACTTATGGTGAATGATGAGAAACCAGAAACAGGAAGATGATACCAGAGGGTGACAAAATAATAAGACTTTAATTAATAGTGTCTTCTACAAGATTACCCCCTAAATGCTAAACACAGATGGTGCTGTAAAGTCTGTCTGAAAAGAAAAGTTACAGTAAATAATGAGAGAATTGCCCTCATCTTGATCAGGATTTTTGTGGCATTGAAAAGTATTACACTTAAAAACACTTTAAAGTTACTTAATCTATCTTAACATTATCTAATACCACAGTTTATTTAAGCAAGTCTTAACATATGGTTTCACAAGGACAGATGAAGAAGACTGATAACAAAAGGCACAAGTGTTTACAATAGCTCACATGGAGCTATACAGATTTCAGCACCATATAACTATATGCAAGAACAAATCATGTTTTCCAAGAGGCAACTCCAAATGGTCATAGCTGTTTCCAGGCCCACTATACCCAGGCAAATAGTGGATCCTTTGTACAGATTATTTTTGTTAACAACTAAGAATAAAACATTTCAAAACTTAAATATTAAAAAAAAAAAATACCTATAAGTATTTTGGGTGAGATAATACCCCAGACACCATCTGGTTCAATCCAATGGAACCATCAGTAGTTCCTTCCATTCATAGGTTTTTCCGGAGCATGGTGTTCTTTGGCCAATTAAAAGTATGGGTAAAGAGAGAGATCAAAATAAGCTTTCCAAAGGGTTAAATAGAAAGTTTAATTGACATGTGCTGTCCAAGAAGGTGTCTAAACAGACTAGATTGTAGGGGTTATAGCTCCCAACTTTATTTCAGAACCAAAAGTAAACTTTTTTTTTTTTCCTCCCATAAATCATTTCTACCAAGTTCAACCAAAATCAGAAAAATATTGGTTTTTTTAATTTGTTGAGGACCATGGATAGAGAACAAACAGCAATGACTGCTATGATACACAATGATAAAATTCATTTCAAAAGACCTGAACTCCAGGTCAGCCTATATCCAGTGGCTCTAAAGCATAAACAAAGTTTCACTGTGCACAAGATTACATCTGCAAGAAGTCTTTGTACTTTTATATATATTGTGAAGATCAATGATGAAAGTGCACATGAACCCCTTAAAAATTCATTTTACTTTAACCTAAAAAAAACTAGTGAAAAAAAAGTATCCATTTACTATATATATATATATATATATATATATACACCATTCTCTTCTTAATGATTGTACTTTTAACTACATTTAATTTTAATATTTAATCAATGAATAATTCAAACCACAAACTTCGAAAGAAAATTCCCACTTAAATCCATTATCACGATTTAACACTTCATGCCAATCTTATTTCTAGGTCTTGTAATCTCTTTTCTATATTGGATATTATCATGGTATGACAACTCAACATTAACGTCACAAAACAGCTTGACAGCAGGCACAGAACACAATACGGGAAGGCTCCATTAACTGATTTACCAAAACCTACATACAATAGAAGGTGTCACAATTACCCTAACTTATTTTACATCAAAAACCTGATGCACACTTCCTGTAGCAATAGACAAGGGTAATCAAACAGATCTGTCAATTTGTTCAACCAATCATACTATTCCATTTCCTCCCCAATAATTACTTTAGTAACGAAATGGCTCTTTTTGTGCGTTACTTTCATTATGAAGTATGAAAACAAGACAATTAGATAAAGAACAAACATGGTAAAGATTTACACTGTTTGTCTTTCTATAATTTCATTGGTTTTTTTTTCTCATTGATTGTTGAAGAAATGCAAATGATGCTGGTTCAATGTTCTCCTACGATATTTTGATGCAAGAAAGTGTCATGGACATAAATAACATGAAGAAACTTAGGAGGAAGTTAATCTATGTACATTAATACAATACATTTAGAAATGCAATTTATACAACTATATACAAAATTCAAAATGCCAAAGAATTGTGAAAATATAAGCTATGATTATTTTATAACTTTTTTTAACGGCTTTACAAACTTTTTCTTTCTACCAAAATAAAAGGCTTGAAAAGATGGTAGCTTATTAAAAAGAATAACTTTTGACTTCTTTATATCAAATTAGCATAGAAGAGCTTGTATCCACTACATCTTATAGTTCAACAATTATAGTCACTGTGCATATCATTAAGATATGCTACCGGTTATCTCATTGGACAAATGGCTTTACTCATAATGTTTCATAAGACATTTTCGAGCTATTAATGAAGGCAATGCCCATTTTCAATTGGACTACTTCAATTGTTGCAATTTTCTATATCTAAAATTAACAAGAAAACTCTGAGCAATGACTCACTAGTGATACCAAGCTTTCAATCACATATCAAAAACATAAACGAAGTCCTTGGTAAACGGGATGTTGTACAATTTTTCTGAAAGTGCATCCCACCATATGACATACCTACAGAAAAAATCTGTTAATATTTTAAGCTGTGATGAGTAGTTGCTGAGAAAATTGCAACAAAAATTCCAACTTTCAAAATATGTCAAAAGTAAACAAAGTCTTTGGTAAACAGGAATGAGTTGTCAAATTTTTCAGAATAAATATACCACCATATGGTACACCTACAGCCCCTGTGATGATATACCACCATATGGCATACCTACAGCCTCTGTGATGATATACCGCCATATGGCATACCTACAGCCCCTGTGATGATATACCACCCTATGGCATACCTACAGCCCCTGAGATGAACAGTTACTGAGAAAATGCAACAGAAAAAAGTGTTACGGAAACACGGACACATGGAAACAGACACATACTGTGTAAAACATGGACAAGGGTAAAATACTTTACCCCCATCCTTCAGAGTGGGGTATAATTACGAGAGATATATGCAATGTATTTAATTACTGCGAAAATAACTCGGGTGTGAACGGCTATTATTGACAACATTGTCATTCTAATTGATCGATTCTGGTAAATGTTAACAGTTGGCGTTCTTCGTTCCAGTTATCACTATTATGATTGGTTAATATAAATCTTGGTAGTAGACTTTGCCGATAACTGACAATTACAGTAAACTAATTGTTCCTTTCGAGTAATTTTGCTTGTACTTCCTTACATATATCTTTATTTC
This sequence comes from Perna viridis, assembly GCA_037379345.1. Taxonomy (NCBI): domain Eukaryota; kingdom Metazoa; phylum Mollusca; class Bivalvia; order Mytilida; family Mytilidae; genus Perna; species Perna viridis. The sequence goes on from CM074511.1 coordinate 12,640,426, forward strand.
TCACACATCCAATGATCGTTCACCTTGAAAACTTAAAATGCCCTATTAACTAAGTAAGTAAAAGTATCATGCTGTGTTACCATGTTTGAAAAAAAAATGCTGAAAAAAGAGCATATATTGATGAAAGCTGTGAGTTCAACTGAGTACCTAAGGTACTGTAAAATGTTGGAAATGCCTTCAAAGTGCTCTTAGAACTCCGAAAAATGGTCCCCCTATGCCCTATTATTCTGCAGGTTCTGAGGAGGCATTAGCCCATTATACATTTGCTGAAAAAGTACATAAAATGAAGTTAGACCATGGCTATGAAACATTGTCATCAACATCATTCAAAAGAGGAGACTATGTTTACTATATAAACCAAATATCATTGAAATCAAAGCAAGTACAAAAATTAACAGGAAAATGGCCACCCGAAACAAACTTTCATTATCATTTAACTTAGAACACAATGTTTCCTAAAGAAACCAAAAAATCATTGGAATCCAAGGATTTTGGTGAAAATAGCAGCAAATTGGATGCCTAAAAAATAATTTCAATACTGCCAGTCAACAAATAATATCATGTTTATTTTATGATTAGCTTTCATCTTCATAATTCTTCCATATCTGAGGACAAAATAATAAAAAAAGCAGTTTAACCCCTGATATTGTCCTATTTTTAATAACAACGACCAAGTTTTTTTACCAATGAAAAATTTTAAATGATCAGTTTGTGCAGGATACTCTAAAAAAAAATTCAGTAAATTTTGTCTCAAATTTTCAAAGTTGTACACATGAAAAAAAGACTGTTTCAAGGGCCACAACTCCTACATCGAGCGACAAATCATTAAAAATTTTCAGCAAAGGCCCATCTTCTTAAGGTGAACAAGATTACTCTCACATCAGAATTTTGCTAAGTTAAACAATTTTCAAGTTGTTTGCAAAAAAACCTGTATTTTGACCCCTGCGTTTTATTTTTAGTAAAAGCAGCCATGTTTTTTGATGGTTCAAAAATCTCCACATCCTTTTGGCCCTCGGCCAGGTGAGCTAAATAAAGTGTTCTGTCTTATACTTAAATTCTTAGTATATTTTGTACATGGTCATGAATCAATAAAAAAAAATATTCTCATAAGTTTTTTTCTAAATAAAAGAACAGTGTTCCAATGACCCCAGCAAAAAACAGGTGAGGAAAACTTTAAATTCTCTGAAGTCCAAGGGCCATAACTTCCATAAAAATCAATCAACTCTAACCAAAGTCAAACTTAATCTGTAACTTCTCATAGTAAGACTACATACAAAATTTAAAATCAATTGGTGAAAGCATTACAAAAAAAGTGCGAAAAACTGTAAATTCACTGAAATTTTCTGTCCAAGGGCCATAACTTTGATAAAAATCATTCAACTGTAACCAAAGTCGCACTTAGTCTGTAACTCTTTATAATAAGGCCACATCCCAAAAACATACTTATTTGGTAAAAACATAACAAAAAAAAGTCTGGAAAAAGTGGACGGCACAACAGATGGACGGACGGACGCACAGCATTTCCATGTCTCCTCGCGACGTGACACAGGGGACAAAAATCTTAATAACGCTGATGTTCCTTGCCACTCACACAGATTACATAGCATCACAGTAAAGGAAGTCATTGCAATCAATCCACAGGGGCATTCCACATCCTTTTACAAAAAAAATTATTTATTTGCTTCATTTGACTGAAATGTGTTCCCTAAATGGAATAAAGCATGTGTTTATCAATAATTCTGCTGATTTTATGCAATTGCATTAATACAGAATTTCTTAATTGAGATTTATCATGAATCTGTTAAACAAATATGTGCATGTAATTCTATATCAAATAAAATAAGTGGAGATTTTACACTCGAGTTCATAACTTCTAATTTATTGTTAAGTACAGACAGGATAAGTGGCAATTATGCTCTGTAATATCAACTACATGTGTATTTATTACTATAGTGCAACCTGAACATATTATGAAACAACATTTTCATAAATTTTGAAAAGAGAGGCACAAAGATGCCTTAAAGTACAATAATAATGTAATCTAAAAAATAATTACAAAATTTTATGGCACCATTTTTATTGTTTTATGTAATATGTAAATATGTAATAACAGAAAGGTTATATTTATTAGAGAAGATTTCCCTTGATAACATATCGGGACAACTTCTAAATGGTAAATGGTTCTGAAAGTGAAAATATAAAATAATATTTATATGCACTTTTACAGAAAGAACAAATTTTGTCTTTTTGACATATACACCATACCTATTCTCATTACATTGTACCATTTCAATATTTAATTATTAGATATCATTATGTCTTTATCTAATCTCTACTTGAAATGTTTGCCTGATTAGGAGTTTGACTACCATAAGAGGTATGATTAGGAGTTTGACTACCATAAGAGGTATGATTAGGAGTTTGACTACCATAAGAGGTATGATTAGGAGCTTGACTACCACAAGAGGTATGATTAGGAGCTTGATTACCATAAGAGGTATGAGTAGAAGTTAGACTACCATAAGAGGTATGATTAGGAGTTTGACTACCATAAGAGGTATGAGTAGAAGTTAGACTACCATAAGAGGTATGATTAGGAGCTTGACTACCACAAGAGGTATGATTAGGAGCTTGATTACCATAAGAGGTATGAGTAGAAGTTAGACTACCATAAGAGGTATGATTAGGAGCTTGACTACCACAAGAGGTATGATTAGGAGCTTGATTACCATAAGAAGTGTGATTAGGAGTTTGACTTCCATAAGAGGTATGATTAGAAGCTTGACTACCATAAGAGGTATGATTAGGAGTTTGACTACAATAAGAGGTGTGATTAGGAGTTTGACTACCATAAGAGGTATGATTAGGAGTTTGACTACCAAAAGAGGTGTGAATAGGAGTTTGACTACCATAAGACGTATCACTGATCAGATGATTACAATATATTGTAAATATGGTGTACACAAGCTTGAAGCAGTAACCTTTCATCAGCAGTATTATAATCAAATAAAAAGATCTAAATCCCAAAAACAAATAATATTACAAGAAGTACTGGATAATTATATAAACTTCTAACAGGTAGGGTTATTATACAATAGATCTGAAGGTCAAAGAGACCATTACCAGAAATACATTGGTCTTGCAGAAGTGAATAAGAATAGTAACAAAAGATTAACTTTTAAATCAGACTGGTAAATTTGCAATAAAAAGTAGAGAGAAGACAAGTTTGGATGAGTTTCTTTATAATAGAATTTTAGCTTTTCCTTGAAATTTACTATCAATTTAACTTCAACAAACTTCTCTATAGCTTCCACCCAAAGAACAATAACTTCAACAGACATAAACTGTACTATTTATTAAACTTTTAATCAAATATAAAATATGCATTTTTTATGTTTTTTTCTTAAGTCCTAGTCATTTTTCAGTAATTGTCTTCTTGTATAAAAAAAATCTTTATTGAAAGTTAAATAAATGTCTGTAATAAGGCTCTTGTTTCCTCTTTAGAGCTTATAGGTTGATTTCCTTGGATCTGTAATCAGAATTCAATTGACCTCAAAACCATTGACTATTTCTTATTCCCTGATTTTCTTTAACCAATTTTAGTACAAAATATGTGCAAATTTAAACTAGGAACACATGTACCTCAAAGATACTAAGCCCAATATTTAACCTTACAATTTACTATCGTTCATGAAATGACAGAAAATCATCCTTTAACCAAGTTTTTTTAACAGACAACTTGAAATGGCCAATCCTTCTATACAGACAATCCATCAAACTACTAGTTACATCTTATCTAAAAATTTTGACAAAAGGCCATTATTTTGAATACAAACAATTTATTATAATAGCTTTGTTAAATGAAGATATTATGCAATTTATTATACAAAAGATAAATTTCCTCATCAAGAAATCATATACAAGTTAATTTCCCTAATGTCAATCATATCCTAAAATAAGTATGAAACAATGAGAGACGACGACTGATAAAGGTCAAGAGACCAGTAAACAAGAGGACACTTAGTCTTCAAACTGTTGATTCAAGTGAAATGAGGACAGTGGAGGGACAATTTGATTACTACAACAGTTTCATACATCTCTGTTTCCATCTTATTTTAATATAACAGTGATCAATATAAGGGGAAATACTTGTTAAATGCAAGTCCAAATTCAATTTTGCAAGTAGAAATTATTTCCACTTTCTAAAATTTGCTTCAGGTATTCTATATAAATCATATGTAAATTTCAGAAACAACCAAAGAAACTTACATTCAGCAAGTGTAAATTTTCAGTACTTGCTAAATGTAGCTAGTGGAAATTTTCCTTAAATACAATCCCTGTAGAAACTTAGATTGGTCGTAATTTTTCATAGAGAAAACACAAGCATTCAGATATAACGTCATGTAATATGGAAAACAACAAAATCTCACTTCTTTTGTTATTCTAAATAAAAACTTAATAATAACCAATGATCTTAACAAAAACATCAAGTTACTGGATAAAAAAGACTGCTAGGTCACCAATACATGTTACAGCTAAAAAGTTTTAACCCAATTTGTTCACTTTAAGAAAAAGCATTGTCCAGGTCTACTAAACAGGCAAAATGCTTCATCTGAAAAAAAAATCAACCCATTTTCCTATATTTTCATAGGTAAAAAGTGTAAAAGTATGATAGCAGTCTGCATTCAGGGATAGTATCAGGTAGTTATCCACTTTTATTCAGAACCATATGGTAGCTAGCAGTTTCACTTCTTCAGAAGTAGGGTTTTTTAGATTTAAATCTAGGCAGAGATTGTGATATATATGTATAGTCATTCTATATCCAAAATCCCATATTCTGAGTATGAATATTACAAGTAGTATACTGTTCAAGTAGCCAGACTACTGCCCTAATTTGCCATCACAGTAGCATTTTGTATATGTGTACAAGTATATATGCACTGCAGTTGACCCAATAGAGTAAGGAACAGTACTCTATGTGTAATTCATTGCAAAACAAATTTTAATTAAAAAAAATTTAAATCAAAATGAAATACATCTAAAGCTTTACTGGGTTCAACAAAGTAAAGTCACCTTCATCTTTGAAATCAGGATCGCTGACTTTAAACTTTGAACCCTTACACACTAATACATGAATCTGATTTTTGGGGATTTTTTTTATATGGAGGGCCTCATTGGTCTTCATTCGGTATGTTTCAATTTTTTTCAATATTTATAATACAACCATTCTATTTGAGCTGTTAAAATGCAATGACAGTATATTTAGAAGTGATAAAAGGTCACTGACTAAATACAACTTTCTGTTGTGACATCACAAATGTTACATTGTTAAAGTTGCCAGGATGTTACCCGCTTCAAATGAAAAACACTGATTTTTTTTTTTATAAAAATGTAATTTTTCTTAAAAAATTTTGTTGCAATATTAAGACAACAACAGTGCACTGACTTGACAAAAGCTCTGCTTGAACCGCTGGAAATGCTTGGTACAGCATTACATTTTCCCATAGCTCTAAGCCTCATCCTTATAACGGTGCACCGTTATTGTCTATATCTTTTTCTAAATTGATTAACAAGAAGAAATAATGAAGAAGATAAAAAAACTGAATTCCATTTTACTTGTTGTCACATCAGTTTCAGCAATGAAGAACACATAGAAAGCTAACAATAGCAATGTATTAATGGATTTTTAAGTCAATTAAACAACAGTGCAGGATGGTTGTAAAAGCAAAAGTTACTGTAGTCCAACTAATTCATTTTTTCACAAAAATATTGGTTCATATCCCTAATGTATGACAGATTTAATCCATCAGGAGCCAATCAAGAAATCTTGAGAAGTAGGAAGGTCTAGTACTAGAGGCTCTAAAGAGCCTGAATCACTCACCTGGATAATATGAAATCATGTGGTCATATCATTTGATCATTTAAACAAATGATTTAAGATTAATGTCAGGGACCAAGATTCAAACAGAAATCAAAACAATGTAATCCAGGGACAAAGACCAAAACACAGACACACACAACAAAGAACATAAAATAACATGGCAAATTTTATATAAATGGTATATGTCGCGACTTCAACTTTTTGTAGATTGGGTGAAGAAGTGTCCTCTAAATAGCCTCTATTCAAATATTTGACAGATTTTCTCTTTTTTTTCTTTATTTCCATTACATTGCATGTTCCTGAAGTAGAAAAAACCAGCTAGTCAGGTTTCCATCTGGTTTAAGACAGAAATATGTGTTTTAAGACATGACACTGCAGCATTAGAGCATTTTCACCCAGTGCAGGGGTACTTGTATAAAAACTCATTTTTAGAAGCTGAAAAAGAATGAATCAACCCAAACTTACTTCCAAAGTGCTATAGACACATTAAATGTACTTTAAAAACAACCTGAGGCAGTGTTTTAGAGTAAACTATCAGATGGGGTAATTAAAATTAAGCCAGGACCAGAGTTGTAAAACTGCGGAATTTGGTAAATATGCCATTTACACTAAGATTTCACCCCTACAGCCACAAAATAGTGAAAAGATATTTTAAAATGCATGTTTTTTTATGCTTATGTGGTACATATGAACTCAACTGGATGTTTCTTTTTCATATCAAGTCAGGTTTTTTTTCTGCTTTGAGGCTTTTTAGTGTATGACCGGCTCCAAAATAAGTGTTTTTGGTCAACTCAGTAGGGGTTTAAGTGGCACAATTATTCAAAACATATGTAAAAGAATGGGAAATCATGGTTGTTTTTACATTTTTAAGACATTTCTCTCTCATAATCCAGAATATCATACCAATGCAATGCAAGGGAGTATTCCAAGAGGTTGAGACAATTGACTAACACTGTAATTTTGCCAAATGACCTTTGCCGCAGGTTAAAAGCATATTCTGAATGTTAAAATTTTTACCTTCACCCTGTCTACTGCTTATGAATAGTGTTTATTTGCTGTTATTATGACACTGTGTGTGCAAAAAACTCAAAATGAGACAATATTTAGCTTATTTGCCCAATTTTACTCTGATGCCATAAGCAATTATGAGTTTTACATTGAAAATCCCATAGAAACCCATTTTTGGACTAAAATGCAAAAAATGAGAAAAGAAATAGGGTTTTTTGCTACATTTCATGTTCATTCCATAAATTCTGAGAAATAACCCCCCAAAACACATAAAAATAGCATGTTTTACAAAAATGTGACCTCTCTTATAGGTACAAGGACAATTAATTTTGTAGTGCATTTCAATAGACCCATCATGACATATAAAAAAAATTCAACCACTGCAAACTCAATAAAACTTCACGAATATGGAAAAATGTGTAAAAGCAGATTTCTATATTAGTTCCAGAAAAATTCACCATCATTTTTCTTATTTTTATCAACTTTGCTCCAGTTACCCCGTAGACATGAAAAGTGACCACTGCCAAATGTCCTAAATTTTGATCTTCTTTCATAGGACCAAATCACAACTTCCACATAAAATTACAGAATGAAAAAAAATCCCTTGTAAATTTGATCCTTGCCCTACATTTCTGCAGTAAATACTAAGCAATAAAGTTTAAGGCAGCAAAGAAATAAAAATCAGGAATAAACACACTAAAAAAAGGAACTATACTTGTATACAACGAAAAGTCAAGGGGAATTAATTGTGATCTCGTACCTTATATAGCCTCTGGCAGCCATCTTGTTTAATTAAGCAGAATCCAAATTTTAGCAAATGATAAAGCTGTCAATTTCATTAAAAGTTTAATCACTAATTAAAAGCTGATATATAGACCAAAATGTGTTTCCCAATAAGGTTTCAATGGCAACTTTGAAGTGACCTCAGCCACCCACTCTGCCACCTGAGCCAAAAAAGAGTGGATTGTTTGTAGATGGCAATCAGGACATTAAACCTATCATGTTTAAAAACATTGGCATCTGTGGCTTTAGAGGAGTTGATTTAAGAAAACTGATCCATCAGAAGCTTAGGTAGTCTCTGACAGCCATCTTGTTTTATCAAATGGAACCAGAAGTGGATATATGTAAAAGCTCTTGCATACATCATTCCTACCTAGTTTAATTAATATTGGTCAAGGGGTTTTCAAGAAGATTGGCAAAATGTGAAAGTTTACTGACGAAGGACAACACATGACAAACGACTCAAGACAGACACAAAGTGACATTTGGTTTGGTAGAGCCAAAAAATAGGTTCAAGAATATCATTTGCACATTTTACCCAATTTTTGCATGAAATGAACGAATTTTTTCAAAGAAGGGGAGGGTTAAACCCATGGGCCCCTCCTTGGAACTACCACTGTCCATTATACTATGGTAGGTTGTTAAATCTACTCTGCAGTAGACATGTCATGCTACATGTAATTAGTTGAACTACAGCTGGTATTCAAACTTCAATGCCTATAACCATAAATGTATAAAAACAAACTTTTTGAAAAAAGCAGTTTTTCAAAGCAAATTTTATAAAATGGTGTACAACAATTTAGAAAGAATGATAAAATTATATAGTGCTTACAACCATTTACACTGTACAGACATAATTTACACTTCTCAAATGACCAAGTCAAATTTCACTACCCATCAAAATGACTATATTAAATTTGTCTACCTAAGTTAAATTTGGTTTTCTTCCATAATAGTAATGTTTAATTTGCTTGTTTTCAGTTTGTCGCCATTTCTAGGAGATTTGCATACCTTTTAGAAAGACATAGTTATTTTTTTTTTTACATTTTTTGACAAAAAAAAGAATGCAGTTTGAATTGTAGAACATTCATTCATTTGAGAAGTATATGAAACACATAAGGTGTAAACCTACTATTTCCCAGGCAAAGTAAAAACCCTGAACAAAAAAAAAACAACAAAATTAATACTAAAAACCCTAAAATGGTGACAATTAATTACAGACAAAAACAAACTTCTGATTTTCACAATTTTCAAACACTGATAATCTAAAATAAGAAAACAGCTTATGCAAGCTTGTTATTCTATACATCAAAGTGTTTTAAGTTTAATTTTCCTCTTAGGTTTATATTGTATCATCTTCATATGATAAATTGAACAAAATGGTCACACACAATTTTATCACTGAGACATTAAAGATCAGCTCTTTTAACATAATAAATCAAATCTTTTCATTTCAAAATTGACTAAATCTTACATCTATTACACAATATCATAAAAAACAAATTTCAACTTTGAACTTTAATCATAAACTTACATATGAAAATTCTAAATTTATGTCTTAATTAAATGCATGATTTACATTGAAACAAAAAAATGGTTTTATGGCATTGTTTGATTTAAAATTAACTCTATAAACAAATATTTACCCAGAATAGCATCAGCTTCTAAATGAGTTATCTTGAAAGGGTTTGTATGCTATTAGTTTTAATACTACAAAATGAGAAACTCGTAGTATTTAAATATATTTTAATTCAAATTACAACCTTCAAAGATAGAGGACATTGCACAGAAGACTGATTTTAACTTGAAAATTAATCTTCTCATTCAATTTAAATGTAAAAACCTAAAAACATGAAACAAAATCTGTTAAACATCACAGCAAACTAATACTTACAATAAATAAAAACACACTTTCCTAAAAACTACAATTTAATCAACACTACACAAAATCAGAATAAATTTAGAGGACTCACCCGGTTAGAAAATGCCAGTTCCATGGACTCAGCTGACAGCTTACAAAGGGCATCAATTAAGTGATGGAGTGCTACGTCATCTAGATACCTAGAAATACACACATGTAGTTGTAAGTGAAGGTAGTAACTGTAACACATGCTTGTTTGTCTAACAGCAACTAAAATGGATAGACTATTCTTGCCTATATGAATCTGTCAAATTAAGATACAAGAAATAGTGCATCCTTTCCAACAGTAACCTTGAATGCTTATAACTTCAAATGGAATCAGAATTGTAATGCAAGCTATATATTTATTGTCTCATTCTAGAATTTATAACTATTGCTTTACTTTTTCTTTATTTTGTTGGGATAACAAAAATCAAGTTTTCAACCTATTCTTAGTCAGATGTATTCAAATATGTTTGATTAAAGATTGAAATCAGCTATCTTTGGAATGACACAGTTTAATAAGGTTTAAAACTTACTGTGAGCTTTCAAACAATCTGGATAACATGGCTGATAGTACAGGAAGATCAGCCATTACAGCAGTGGTAATAACAGCATTACTACCTTCAGTAGTGTTCTGACTAGCTTTCAGTGTTCCTCCTGATGATGGTTTTAAACCAAGTATCCACACCAAGTGCTTTAAATTGAGGTGAACATAAAGTATAATGATACATCAAACTTGCTTCTAAAAAATCCTAGGATGAATGCATGGAGAAATTAAGAACCATTATTCTTGCAACCTTTTTATTTGAGCAGCCAAAACACATTGATAATGATTGCAATAAAAACTTGATATACAATTCAACTAGAAATGGTAAAAATGCACAACACAACCTTACATTTTCCAGTAGTTCTAAGTCTAATTTATAATAAGTTTTTATGTCAAGTTTGTTCATTGTTATTTTATATTTATATTTACAATACATAACGAGCGGAAGGATCTACGAAGAAATCAGACCATAGGACCCATGCAGCAACATCTTGGATATTTACGACAGATCATTTTTTTATGGATGCTTACACAACCGTAAGTGTGAGTTACCTTATGAATCTAAGTTTTTTGTTTACTTTCAGTTCTATTTGGACCATGGATGTCTGGCTTAAATGCAATGTTGTAACTTTCATGTCAATTATAAACCTTTCCACATTTTACAGTCAACACATCAGAATCCTACTCAACAGTTATAAATTTAGTCCCAAATTTTCGACTTATAGGCAAGTATAAATAGTAAGCTTACCTGCAATGTGGTCAATACCAAATGCCATGCTGTACCCAAGATACCACCATGACAATGTGCTACTGCCAGCAAAGATCTCATACACTGAATATTCTTTGCTGTCAACTAAAATAAAGGAAAATTAAGACATATTTTAGAAGTAGACCACTTAAATTTTATAGAGGTAAACAAAACAGTGAAATACAAATCAGAATAATCAATAAGTGAACAATAGTCACGTTCCAAAGTCAAAAAACAACTACATATAAATAAAACATTAAAAAAATTAAAGAATAAGGGCCAAAATTTTCGGCCTTATGCCCTTCATCCGGGGCAAAAAGTATTGAAAAGAAATACAATTCACCCAGACATTAAGGATGTTCACAGGTCATGTTCAGCCATTTTTGTAAGATTATCTGACTTCTTGGGTTTTATCTATTTCATAGCATTAATACTTTTTGCCCAGTGACCCCCACTTTTTCTTTCATAATTTCATTAAACACACCTTAAAATGTCATTTGGGAAGATATTATGAAATCCTTTTATATCTTCAGTGTTTTAATGAATAAAACATACCAAGACAAAATGTATGAAAAATTTAGAATTATTCTTTTCCTGCCTTTATTTCAAATGCTTATATCTCAAAAAGGAGCATCATTTTTTTTCTTCTTATGTTGTTCTAGCCTGAAAGATCTAAAAAGATTTCCCATAGAGCAGCAAACAAACTTAACATGTCAAAATTAAAGATTTTAAAAATACTAGTCTACACTTTGCATAATTCTACTTGTATGACATTCTACAAAGGCCCTACACTTTAACATAGAATTTGACACATGAGAATAAAGTATACATACACAAGAGCAAATACACAAAAATCACCAAAATAAAGATAATGTCATGAAATATAATGCTTATTAATGACCTTGAGTAAAGTTAAAACTCTCTTGTATTCTACACCACATTTCCACCATTGACGTTTAGTTCAATGTTTTCTTGAGGAGCATTCTAAAATTCAAATTTTAAAATCGTAATGTGTCTTATACTGAATAACTGTGTGAGATTTAATACCAACCAACTGATTAATATACAATCCAACAGAACACAATGTCACCTACCATGACTGGTCCCTGATGAGCACCAACAGGCAGGGAAGCAGTAGGTAGCGGAGAGCCAACAGCTACAACCTGGCTTCTCTCTACAGCTTCAGCACCTAAAGCCTGTAAATCTTGACTAGAATTTCTCAAGTGGCCTACAACAATCACAACCAATAATTTTAAATATAATGTAAATTAACAATAGACTTACTCGTTCCATTTGCAAGACTTTTCTAGTTGAATTACATTTTTGATTATATTACTTATATAATTTTACTTTAATTCCCATAATTAATAATTTTCCAGCTTCATGATTTGTCAAGTTGCTATAACAAGTAACATTATCATGAAAGTGAACAGCAATACCCATCTTGTGGCTGATCATAATACTACAGCATCTATATTTTTGGGGATGTAATGTGTACAGAGGATTAATTACATTAAAAAGTAAAAATCAGATCTTTTTTTTTTTGTTTTGTCAATGGATTGTAATTACCTTGTACACGCGTTGAATGCAATTTATATGAATATATTAACTGTCAAACTTGACCCAATTTACTTACAAATTTTGCATAAAAATCCTTAAGATTTTTATTTAGTTTGTGACTAATCATGGCCAAATTTATTATAGGTTGAAAATAACATACAAATGTACATGTCATTGTATTTTGAAAAAAAAAATCTATTTTTTCTCAAAAACAGTAATAAAGAGTACTCATAGGACAAATTTGAATTTATATCACATTATTGGCCCTTCTTATTGACCATATATTATTTCTGCAAAGATCAGCAACAGCTGAAAATGATTCCATTTAACTAATAAATACTAACAACTATAGCTTGTAAGTTACCTTTTTGAGCAGATTGAGCTATAGCCTGTGAGTTGAGTATGGTCAGTGTGTAATGGGGCGGTAAGGAAGCTTTACACAATGCTGTAATAAAGGCATCTCTTGGTGTATTCATATCTAGCTGTCCACAGAGGTTAGCATATGTCTGTAAACCCTTCAATACAGCTTCAGTGGCACTCTCATCAGTACTGAAATATACAACAATGTTAGACAAGTAATTTTAAAAGTTTTACTGTGAATTTCCAGGACAAATGACATCTTAAAGTTGCATACCATAGCAAAGCTTGGAAAATAAGGCTTTCAAAATCATTATGCTAATGGTATTATGATCATAGAAATTCTTCACAAAATTTACTTGAATAAATAATACAGAAAATCCACATTTTTACCTCTTCTGCTAACTTACAGCATGGAGGGAAATTACTCACACATGTAAACAATATTCATACACTTTTGTAGTAAATTACAAATATGATTTTAAAGTACACATTCTCAGCTTTATTTTGACTATATTTGATCAGAATACACACAAATAATGCACTAACAATGCATATTTCTAGGTTCAGTGTGTTTTTGGTACTTCATAGGGGGTGGCCATTTGACCTGGAAGTGGTTAGTAAGACCTTACCATGCCGGAACCTTATATATATACGATCTGGGGCAGTTTTCAAATTTTTGGGTTCTGGCAATTTTATTATTAGCTTTGGAAACCACAATTTAATTTCATATGCAAGCAGAGTGAATGTGCTTTAAAAAGGGGCTATCTCATACAGTTTTATCAAAAATAGGGACTTGACAACTGAACAAGAGGTCACGAGTTAAGGTGGCCACAAAAAGTTTATTTCAGGGGTAGGGCTCAATTCTCAGCCTCTAACAACAGCAGAAATGATCGATAGTGCTTCATTTCACCTGATTTCTATAGAATAATTATGTCTCTCAAAACTTCCACAATGTCGACCCAAAATACTAACCACTTCCAGTTTTAGGTCAATCTGAGGCCAAAAATAGCAAAACAAACTCATTTTTTTCTCATGAGTGACCCCTCTGGGAACCCCTGACCTTTCAATTACGATTGTAATGAACTATTTTTGGCTTAAATGACCATCAGAGGGAATAAGTTTTAGAAAATTGCACTTTGGACACACAGTCTTACCCCTTGTGAAACCCAAATACAGTATAAAATCAAACCATCCATTGAAAGTCAAAATAATAGCAATGAAATTCTGACATATGGACAAACCAGGAGATTCCAATAGGCATTAGAGGTATAAAATGCAAATGTACTGATGAAATAAAATTGTGGTTTGCATTGAACAACTGTATGATGAAAAAGTAAGGCAGACAACATTAAGATTTTTCCATCTCAGGTGAAATAAGAATTACCACTCTAAAGACTCTAGTATATATTTACCTAGCATCCAATAATAGGGATAAAGCAGCCATCATACCACACCAGGAAGAATTTATTAACTCTTCTTGTAATTGTTTCTCTTCATCTATAACAAGCATATACAATTACTTTGTTATCATTTAACTTACATGGAAAATGACATTTTATATATTTTTGTTATTACAAGTTGCCTCTGTTCCTCTGCATTTAAATTTTATTTCCTATACTCATACAACTGAAATCTTCCATGAAATTTGCATATAGAATAAATTAGTTTTTTGTTCTATTCAGGTGTTTTACCTGTAATTTGTTTCTGTGCCCTGTCTTTGTTCTGTTCAGGTGTTTTACCTGTAATTTGTTTCTGTGTCCTGTCTTTGTTCTGTTCTGGAGTTTTACCTGTAATTTGTTTCTGTGCCCTGTCTTTGTTCTGTTCTGGAGTTTTAACTGTAATTTGTTTCTGTGCCCTGTCTTTGTTCTGTTTAGGTGTTTCAATTGTAATTTGTTTCTGTGCCCTGTCTTTGTTCTGTTCTGGAGTTTTACCTGTAATTTGTTTCTGTGTCCTGTCTTTGTTCTGTTTAGGTGTTTCAATTGTAATTTGTTTCTGTGCCCTGTCTTTGTTCTGTTCTGGAGTTTTACCTGTAATTTGTTTCTGTGTCCTGTCTTTGTTCTGTTCTGGAGTTTTACCTGTAATTTGTTTCTGTGCCCTGTCTTTGTTCTGTTCTGGAGTTTTACCTGTAATTTGTTTCCATGTCCTGTCTTTGTTCTGTTCTGGAGTTTTACCTGTAATTTGTTTCTGTGCCCTGTCTTTGTTCTGTTCTGGAGTTTTACCTGTAATTTGTTTCTGTGTCCTGTCTTTGTTCTGTTCTGGAGTTTTACCTGTAATTTGTTTCTGTGCCCTGTCTTTGTTCTGTTCTGGAGTTTTAACTGTAATTTGTTTCTGTGCCCTGTCTTTGTTCTGTTCTGGAGTTTTAACTGTAATTTGTTTCTGTGCCCTGTCTTTGTTCTGTTTAGGTGTTTTAACTGTAATTTGTTTCTGTGCCCTGTCTTTGTTCTGTTCAGGTGTTTTACTTGTAATTTGTTTCTGTGCCCTGTCTTTGTTCTGTTCTGGAGTTTTAACTGTAATTTGTTTCTGTGCCCTGTCTTTGTTCTGTTCTGGAGTTTTAACTGTAATTTGTTTCTGTGCCCTGTCTTTGTTCTGTTCTGGAGTTTTACCTGTAATTTGTTTCCATGTCCTGTCTTTGTTCTGTTCTGGAGTTTTACCTGTAATTTGTTTCTGTGCCCTGTCTTTGTTCTGTTCTGGAGTTTTACCTGTAATTTGTTTCTGTGTCCTGTCTTTGTTCTGTTCTGGAGTTTTACCTGTAATTTGTTTCTGTGCCCTGTCTTTGTTCTGTTCAGGTGTTTTACCTGTAATTTGTTTCTGTGTCCTGTCTTTGTTGTGTTCTGGAGTTTTACCTGTAATTTGTTTTTGTGCCCTGTCTTTGTTCTGTTCAGGTGTTTTACCTATATTTTGTTTCTGTGCCCTGTCTTTGTTCTGTTCAGGTGTTTTACCTGTAATTTGTTTCTGTGTCCTGTCTTTGTTCTGTTCAGGTGTTTTACCTGTAATTTGTTTCTGTGTCCTGTCTTTCTTCTGTTCAAGTGTTTTACCTGTAATTTGTTTCTGTGCCCTGTCTTTGTTCTGTTCAGGAGTTTTAACTGTAATTTGTTTCTGTGCCCTGTCTTTGTTCTGTCTAGGTGTTTTACCTGTAATTTGTTTCTGTGCCCTGTCTTTGTTCTGTTCTGGAGTTTTACCTGTAAGTTGTTAGTGTGCCCTGTCTTTTCTGTTCAAGTGTTTTACCTGTAATTTGTTTCTGTGCCCTGTCTTTGTTCTGTTCAGGAGTTTTATCTTTAGAATCTCCCTCTATAATGTACTGTACACTTCTATCGATTTCTAACAAACTGTAGAATGCTAAGGACAAACCATATCCATCCTGTAGTGAGGGAGGATCAACTCTATCTAGTAACTCTAACCTAAAGAAATAACAATACTATTAACATGCATGGATCTTTGTCACCATCACATATTTGTCAGCACTTATCATCAATATGTATAATCACTAAGCAAGATATAAACAACTACAAACAACGTATATTACAAATTACCTACAGCATGCACTTACTAAAGCAAATTGTTCAGTATAATGGGTAAAAATTTGTATTCAATATTTGTCAAATTAGTCCATAACTAGATACAAATATACATTAAAAATGTAGGAAGCATTTGTCAAATTTCTTCATAATATAAGGTGCTCATCTTCAGTATGTATATAAACACTTCGTAATGTTTGAATAATGCTGTTAGCATTACAGGTTACAAAGTAGATACTGTCCACAACATAATGTGACAAAATATTGCTAATTTGACATGCTTAAAATGTAAAAAAATTAAACCAACATCTGTTTTTTTTCTAATTTATATGCTTATGTGTCACTTACAAGAAAGACTTGGTTTGTCCTTGAGGCATGTTCATGGCCATTGGTACCCATATACCCCTGTACATAAATGCAGGCTGAGGTGTGACTCCTCCTCCAATGGGCATACCTCCTACTAATGCTGGAGGTTGTCCTTGTGTATCTGGGGCTTTATTACCTAAAAACATATCATTGCAAAGGAATGGATCAAGTCACAGCACATGATATGAATCTATTATCTTTCTTTAACAAAGTACTTAAAAAAAGACTTGGGTTTTATACATCTAGAAAACGATAAATGAAGCTTTTTAGCAAGCCAGTCAGTTACCACGGTTTAAAATCACAATCTTTTGTCTGACAATCTCAATACTAAAAACATAATTTTGATACTTCTTTTTATCTTTTGAAAGATTAATGTCACTTTTGTACCTTTAAAACAAAAATACTGTAAGAGTTATTTGCTTACCCCCTTGTGAACTCTGGTTAGTTGATGTATTCATAAACTGTGACTGTATGTATGACCCTAAACCATTTACAATGTCTCTGAAAATCTTTGTGGAATGTTGCTTCATGTCATAACTCTCACAAAATGACCTGCAAAATTCAGATATTTTTAACTTAATCCATTTATGTACTTAAATATGAAAATGTTGGAAGTTCATAACATAAATAAAACTACCGATTACCTAAAATAGTTTCCATTTATGATATCGGAACTCCATATCTGATAACCCTCCCACATAAATAATCATAGCATTACAACTATGACATCCCTAAAATTTGATTTTGTTAGCGTTATATCTTACTTGATTAATTCTGGCTGGACACTGAGTCTATGTAAAACTTCAAGTGCTAAACATCTTTGCCATCCTGGTTTCTCAGGATCTAAAAACTTCACCAGCAGTGAAAGAAATATTTCACATTCTGTTGTCTAAAACATTAAAAAAGACAGTGCATTACTGTGACATACACTCATGCAACACTTCAAATAAAATAATTTAATGCTTAAAAATAGTTGTATAAGTAATTTATTGGCGACTTCATTGCTTTTCTATTGTTATTATCGTCTGATTATTGCTAAAATACTAATAAATATCAGCTATTTTCAATGACAACATTTTGTCAAATCAACTGTAATGGTTCTGATGAACAGAATAACGTTAGTTTTAATGTCTGTGCAATACATTATATCTCACCCCTATCAGGCTCACAGTTTTTTGTTTAAACATTCTATATATATATCAGTTATAGTTATTCAACATACAATCCTCGGTGCTTATTCAAACACACTACATGACTGTAGATACTTACAAGTAAGGTGTAATAATGTTTGATGAGCGACGAAACAATCCTTAATAATCTCATTACAATGGGGAAGAATGGCTTTTCTACAAGTGCTGGGGAAGGAGGGGCAGGTAACCCCTGTCTGTACTTCAGACTTGGGGAGAACAATTTGATCACCAATGGGCATACCCGTTCCTTTAGCAGGAAGCTGAACTCTGAATGCTACAAAGAGAATGAACTCTTAAAGATTTATATCATTAGCAATGAGTATACTGATTGTACATTGATAAAGATAAATATTTAGGTAGATAGATTTACACAAAAATCCATATTAATGTTCAGAGAAACTTTTCTAGTTTGTGCAATTTTTAATTAATGGCATTAATATGGCTAATTAAGGTTTCATTGTAAAATAGTTTGTTTGCTGGCATTTAAAGGCACTATCTGAACCAGAAAATGCTTGAAAGTAAAGACCAAATAAAAAATCATAGATATCTTAATTTGATAAAATACAACAAAATAAAAACTTAATCTTTAAATTTGTAAAGTATGTGGTTTCAAAATGGTGGCACAATACAATTACCTACATATGGTGAATAGCAATCCTACAAAATTTAAACAAAATCAATACAGCAGTTTCCAAGGAGTTGAGTCCACAAAGAGATCTTATATTGTAACATGTACACATAAGTCCCTTAACTCCTGTAAAATTTGTAAAAATGGAGGCACAATATGACAAACAACAACATATGGCAACTTATTGAACAAAATCAATAGAGTGGTTTCCTACTAGTTGCATCCACAAAATCAAATGTGACAGATGCACACATAGAGGTCATCGGAATTTCTATGTCCTCTTTCCCCTTGCAGCCGGGACCAAAAAAAAACATTTCAAAATATATACATCTAAACATCTTCCATTAATCTGCAGACTTTTACAACATACTTTATGAAAAATTTCAGGGAAACTAGTAAGAACAGCCTCTAGTAACTCCAAACCAAATGTCCTTGTCATTTCAGTCATGCCAACTAACCAAAATGGCTGATCAGCATTAACTAATTGACAGAGATCCTGAAAGAAAAAACAAACACAATGTAGTTGCATTATACAACTGCTTTCATGCCATTCAATTTGTCCCTAATGCCATGTCATAAATGAAGAAAAAATACTTGTTAGGCCTTTATTTTAAATAAGTTGGCTTATGGATCTGGCAACCTGATCCTTGTCAAAAGTGGAATAAAATTAAAATTTCAACCATATTTTTCCTTGTATAAATAAAAAAAGTCTAATGTGTTCCAAAAATCAATTTGTCAGTCTTTAAATTACTTGTCTTAAATGGATTTTGATGAAACCATTCCAGTGACGTAGATTGTAAAAGGCAGATTCATTTCACTCCCCATACATTTAATTCCACAAGAAATGAGAGCAAAAAGACTTCATTTATCTTCAAATTATTCTATTGATACTTTTGTTTTGTTTTCAGCCTTTTTTTCACAAAGGGGCTGTGTCAGAATTAGAAAAAAAACAGGGGTAAGGTTTAACTTTAAGCAGGTTGGAAAGGAACAAATCCTTAAATAAATTATTATACATGAATTGGGTGATGCTTCCAATCAAGGTAACAGTAGAAAGTGTGTTCATTGTTAGAGGCATAAATGAATATAATTGACCTGATATTGTCATGACCTTTCGTCACAAGATCTGTCAAACGATAGAATTTAATCTTTGTTAGATTCTGAAGAAATTGGACATCATAAAGAAATAATCCTGTTCCACGTGATTGAGTTGTGCTAAAATAACTTTCTTTTTTTATGAGCAACTCAGCGGGTGTTTCTAGAAAAGCAGAGGACGCTTACCCTACCGGTGCACCTGGTCCATGCTCCCAGTTTTTAGTGGAGTCCAAGTTGCTCATTTACTTTTGTTACTTTGTATGTATGATTTTAGTTACTTTATGTTCTTTGTTGTGTATGTCTGTTTTCCATGTCTGGTCTTTGTCCCTGGATTACATTCTTTTGATTACCGCTATAACCTTGGTTCCCTTGATTACTCCTTCTATTCACAGATTTTTAAATAAACCTCATATACTAAAATTGACAGGAATATATCCTGCTATAGAGGTTTAAATTTATCCCTCTACTGAAAATAGCCTCCCAATTTAGGTATAATACAATACACCATTTTATTGTTAATTTCCAACCTGTTAAAATACACAAAAATTAGGCAAAAAACGTAAGAACTTTTATATGTACGTTAAAAACACCCTTCAAAAGCTTGGTTTATAATTCTGTAACAACCCTAAACCACTTGTATATTAAACTTTTAAAAGAAATATACCAGATGCTGTCGATACAAATGTTGTGGTGGTGAATTCACAGACAATCTCATTACCAGTCCCCACAGAAACTTGAAACCAAATGATCAATAGAAAGAGTAGAATATAAAGAGGTACCTCCCACCAATAAGAACATTTCGCACAGCAACCCGAAACCATTTGTATCAACATCAGATTAAAAAAATGCCTCAGCAAACCTCATGATTATCTGGACTAAGACTGACCAAAATAATGAATGTCAGAACATGCAATCCAATGAATTTGACATTTATATTCTGCATACTAATAATTCTAAGAAAAAATGGTATATCCAAGTGTCAAAAAAAGCAGAATCTGTGGATGAAGAACAAAACCAGGAATACGAAAATGAAGGTATCAAAGGACAATCACTACATTTTAACATCGAAAATGTAAGTACACACAGAAACGAGCAGCACCAACCCCTTTAATATGATAAAAAGTATTTATATCTTAAATCAAATATTCTAACAAAATAGTGTAGATGTGTAACATTACAGTTTTCTATTTCCTTTCACTAAAAACCTACAGAGCAATTTATTATATATAAATGGCACTCAGTAAAATTAATTATTAACAAAAGTAAATGTCAGTTTCTTTGTTTTTTTCACCTCCTCTTGCCCAAAATTTGAAGACCTGCTGTCCATAAACAAACTTATAAAAAAAAACCTTACTGCTCACTACCATAGTAAACCTTTAAATAATTCATTTATACTAGAGTGAGCAAATGCATTCAATTTAATTGTATTATCTCCCTTTGAAAGACATTCCATTAGTTGCCTTACATTTAAGCTCTTGGAAATGGGGTTATGTTTTATACAAATATGTGCATGTGTGAAAGTAAAGAAATAGGAGACTGCTATTATAGTGTCCATGATGATGAAATGCAAAAATGAATATACACAATTCAAAATGGATTTTGTCAATCCCACTTTTCACAAATGGTTCTACATCAGCACTCTACATGATGAAACAAAAGAACAGGTATGTCTACTTTTAAAATGAAGTCCTTGAGTTCAGTCACAGCCTCACGAAATCAAACATGGACATGTGAATTTAACAAAATCTAATTTATACAAGTCAGTCATACATCAAAAGAAACATCTTAAAAGTTGAGGTTGTGTGCAGTTGCCAACTTGAGCATATAGAAAGATTTGGCCACTGGTGCTAGCAATGATGATGAAGTCATTCAAATGAGTAATACAATATTATAAGTACCTGGAACAAAAGATAAGCATCTCCTGCACATGGCTGTAGAGAGTGAGGAGGTGTCTTACTACCCGTCTTCAATTCCTCAAACTTAACAGGTTCCATTGGTGCTGTAAAAGTATACATAACAATTAGGAAAATTTGTCAAACAAATCAATAAACACAAGTGTTTTATTAAAATTTTGAATCTGACAATTCAAACCTTTTCTACCAGTTCAAGTATTTTTATGACTCTTTTAATGTAAATGACTTTTAAAATTTTTTTTAAAAAGTCTTTTTCTTTTTTTTTTGTTTTGGAATATTTGCTTCAATTACCTTTCTTGCCTGGTGCATTCAGATTGCTATCACAAGGTTATTTTATATTGCTAAGGTGGTTTTGATCAAATATAAAAACTGTTTCTAGTAGATATATGTTAATGCAAGAGGTCCTATCTACCAAGATTTGCACAAAAAACTCTCATTATTGCATGGCAAACTTGACAATCTACCAAAGTAATTTCAAAGAATACTGTATTTTGGTGTGTATTATGTGCACATTTTTACATAGAAATTATTTTTAGAACATGGGGGCGTATTATACATCAATACATAAGAATTGGCCACGAAATTAAATATTTTGGTACGTGAAAAAACATTTTGTAATGTAAACAAACAAACCGGAAGTGAAATGTTACTGAAAGAAATTTTATCTAATCATCAAATACATCTTTAAGTATTAAATTTTTAGTGATATTTTCTTCAAATCATGTTCAAATGACTTAATAACATGTTTCAAACACAGGTTGTACAATATTTCCTTCATGGTTAGAAATTAATATGAAACAACTAAAAACCAAATGTAGCTACAAATATTTACATGATGTTTTAGTCTGCATAGAAGTTTCTTTCCTTCACATTTTCATAGGAAATACAGCATCAAAGTAAATAAATTGACCAATCAAGTGCAAAATATTGATTTTTTTGTCTTACAAAATTTTACTGCAACCTAAGTCTAAAAACTTTTTTCACATGTTTAGACGCAATACATAAATGTGCAATATACACACCAAATTATGGTACCTGATTTCATCACCAAATCAAGGCAATGATGCCTAACTGATTTTCACGGTCTTATGACTTGACACTGTCCCCAGACAGGATTCTTACCTTGTGACTTCACACTGTACCAAGACAGGATCCCTACCCTGGGACTTGACACTGTCATCGGGGCAGGATAGAGTTGTGTGTAAGATTCCTTTATTATATTGATAGCAGTGTTTTATCATCTGCTTCCAGTGTAATAAGTTTTGATAATTCACACTGTGAAATAAATTTGGTAATTTAAATCTTGGACTTTATCCCTCCAAAACTTCACAACTTAGATATCAATCCGCCAATAACAGAATTTAAAATTCATGTTGAAAAAAACTATGAATTATGGAGAAAATCTAAATGACAAATAGGATAATCAATTGGTGATTATGAATAACCATAATATAATCACTCGTGCGAATAACGCTTGAGGATTTACCTAGTGCGTGAAACAAGTTCCGCACACTCGTTAAATTTAGGCATTCTTCGACACTCGTGATAATATTTTGGTTATTCACTCTTTCCAATTAATTATCCTATCAATCTTGTGACTTCACACTGTCTCCAGACAGAATAGTGTTCACTGTAAGTAATTCTTACCTTGTGACTTGACACTGTCTTCAGACAAAACTCTTTCAAATACAATACTGACAAGCTGTTTTATTGTAGCAGCAGCAGTGTTGATTGTTGTGGAATCTTTTGTAAAGTGGAGACGAAAACACAACACTAAAGCCTGAAAAAAAAAACAACAAATTTTAGAGATAGAAATCAGAGTATGTGTGTGTGTATTATTTTTTTTCAATATTTCATTCAACAAAATATCTTCTGTCTGTGCACCTGGTCCATATCCCCTGCTCTTAGTGGAGTCCCCAGAACATAGATTTCCCTATTCCTAGTTCTAATCACATGGTGTCATTGCTTTTCCTATCATCTTTTATCTACTTTTACTTGAAGAAATAGTCAGTGTTCTCCCCAGACCCTTAAAGTGCTGAATTTTACAGCACTGTATTATCTTGCTACCAGCCCTGTGCTGCAAAGTTTAATATGAGGATTAAAAATCAACTACAACAGGAAATGTGTGTGCCCTGATGTCATTTACGGCATCCTACATGATAATTAGCTCTTGAAACTGATAGCAGTAAGCACGATATAGTCTGTTGGTCAACACATGACCGCATAGGTGTCTGAAGCCAATTACTGACAAGATTCTTTATCAGTCATCCCATATGGCCACAAATTAATTTTAAGGATGGTGTCAACCAGATACAAATATCCTATACTGAACCAATCAAAACAGACTATGGTCAAAGATAACTCAACCCTGGCCAAAAGCATGTGGCTATTTATAAATGCAAAGTTGAATGTTGCACAATCTCAAAATGTTTTCAACATTAAGAAGCTGATTTACCTTATAAAATTCCCAAACAATATTTATTCCATCAGATACTTCCTAAACACTTTGAAAAAAAAAAGCAAATGGCTTTTTTTGTTTACATTGCCATGTTGTTGTGTATCAAGAGGACATGGTTTTTTGGTGGGAAAATCAATTAAGAAATAGACCGTAAAATCGTCTAAAATTAGTACCACAGGTGTGATGAACAAAAAAATGGACTTATATTTTTTGTATGTCACAATATGGGGTTTCTGTGTTGAGTAAACTTCATTCTAAAATAATAACAATCACAAATCTAAAAATAGTACCACAGGTGTGATGAACAAAAAAAAATATGGACTTACATTTTTTGTAAGTCATGATATGGCGTTTCTGTCATAAATAAAATTTATTTTAAGATATAATTAAAAAAAAAAAATAAAAAACAAAAACAAAACAAAAACAAAAACAAAACAAAAACAAAACAAAACAAGAATCCAGTTTTTTCTGGTAATTATGTTACCTCCACACTACTGACTTCTTGAAAAATTTTGGCAACATGAACTTTAAGACCAGAGAAGTCTATTACATCTGTATATGATTATATAGTTCTACATTAGTAAATATATTGAAAGCTACAAAGAATTTAACAGAGAATACTCTTAATCAAATGAATATCACATTTAAATGAGCCATTGAGGCCCAAAAACAAATGAAAAATTGTACTTTCCAATGAGTCCGTTGTCACCAAAATTTTAAGGTAAAACATCAATGAAGAACCCTGGGTGTGTAAGAATTAGAGGAAATGTTTATGAAGAATTACTTATCATAATTTGATAGAATATCTTTTTAATTTTTGTGTTTAATATAAAAAGGAAAAATATTTACCTATGAATAATTCATATCAACTTAAACAGCAATGTACATTTGAATACACAGATCTATTTTTAAATAATAAATTAAATACTAAGTGGCACATTTCAACTTGGGACCTATTAAGGTGTGCAGTCTTCATAACTAATTTTACAGTTCAAAGGCCAAAAATACATTTTCACAAATTTTTATATAGTGACTGTTGGCCAGTAATAGTTAATTTTACAGGTCCACCTCCATTTTGACAAGCCTTGGGCCTTGGACTACTGCTTAATCATGAAGACTAAGTAGTCCACGATGTGTGGGATGCGCACTAAATACAGCACTATCCAAAAATCTGGGAGAGCACACTGATAGGTATAAGCTTGAGTATCTGAAGTTACAGCAGACTGATGTGAATGTTAAAATTAAACCTTAGCTAATGAATCATGTTGGACAACGGAATTGGTAGTAATCAGTATAATGGCTGTCTGTAAAACTCTGAGCTCTTCTTGTCCGGCCTCCATCAGATTCCATAACATACTAATGATACTGTCAGCAGCAGTCTATAAATAAAATATATATTCATCAATGATTTTGTCCTAAAACCTCAATAATAAATTTATTGGTGATATCTGAGTAAATTAATAAGCTCTCTAGCATAAACTAACGCTCTAAAATACGTCTACCAGGTTCTTCTATCCAAAAATATGACGACCACACTTTCTTCTAGTAAATATCAAGATAATCACACCTGCTTTAAACTACTGAACTTTTGTTTTAATTTAAGTACATTTGTATGTTTAGACTTATAAAGATTAAAATACTGTCAGCAGAACGAGATTGGCTTAGACATGTTTTTATTGTTGTTTTCCCTTTGAAACTGATGTCTAAGACATAATTCTAACATCACTTCAGAAATGACAAAATGAATTCTAGTTGCAATGAAAATCTATATGATACTATGTACAATAATAATAGGATTATTAATAGGAAAGAGTGATACAAACCATTGAAATAGCTTCATGTGAGATAAGCCTCTGAACACCTCCTAAACAAAGCTGCATAATCTTTGGAATCTTAGTATCACATCCTAACACAAATGGCTGCACAATCTCACCACTTGCTGGTATCAAGCCTTAGAGAGAAAAAAAATATAAAATTCAGCTCATATTTGATTTTTAGATCTTTGTTTGATTTTTATGTTTGAGTATACTTAAAAGCAATTTTGATTTTCAATTCACAAAAAATTCAAATTAAGCGGATATAAACATTCTGGTTTTTTTTCTTTGATAAAAACCTTTGCATTTTATGAATAGCACCACAAAATTTTAGGTAAAGGAAATAGCTTGCAAAACAACAGAAAAATATGTTTTTATCACTTTTTTTTCCCTCGAAAGTTTAGTGTATAATGTGCACAATCAAAAGGAATAACAATGACCATCAATAAAGACCAACAAAATAACTTAAATTGACCAACCAGTTTTCCAGAGCCTTGTTTATTAATTTTTCTTTTCAAATTGTAAAATTCTTACCAGCAATAATTTCTTCATTTTTAGCAGTTATAGTCCTTAGTTTTAATTGAGTTCTTTCTGCTAACTGGAATGGATAAAACAAAAACATTTATATACATATAAGGCCAACTAATGTACAAACTGTAATTTGCTGTATACATTTGTAATATACAATGTAAATTTTAAATAAAACTATGAAAACCAAAGCTGACTTAATATTTAATGATGAAGCATAAGAAATGATTATACACATGATGCATTATTTTATATACCTGAAATAGGAAAAAAACAAAAAAAGTAGTATATTTACAGCACACAGATAACACTAAGAAGACTTTTAAAAGTATTTGAATGATGCATGCCACACACAAGTCAGACAATTCAATTTCTCTCTCATGTCTCATCCCTTCTCCACATCAGATTAATTCTCCCTACTAATCCAAAGTGTCACATCTTGCACCTGTACCCACCTCCCCATATCTGCTGAAGTAAGGTAATACTAGACCTTAGTGTTACTGGCATACATGTATCTTCCTGCATATAAGGGGCCTGGTCCAAGGACGGAAAGGATGCAATAAGTTAATGGCTTACTCCTTCCCATATTCCTGATCCCTAACTGTTTAAATTGAATCTTTTGCGCCTATTCTAACAAAAACTTGCTGTCCTTACAACTTTATTCAAATTTCTATAATCAAGTAAAACAAAACAATTTCTATTTGTTCCTGCACCATTCAGTGAGCATCAAAATCTTTTTAAAAAGCCGATACATTTTTGAATGAATTTTTCCTATTAATAATAGGAAAAATTCATTCAAAAATAATAATTATTCTTTGGTATCAACCAAAAATACTGTTTCTCACAGATTTTTTCAAGAGACTCAAATACTGCCTACAAAAAATCCTTACTCCAGCTGATAACAATGTCAATAATGTATGTAATAATATTATGTTACCTCTTTAAGAGTTGGGTGCTTTTTCTTAGCTTCTGCAGACAGTGATCTCAGGTCCGTTTGCAGATTGTCAATCAACTTCTTAGCTATAGCAGGGTCTTTTCTTGGTGATGCCATTTTGTTCTTATAGTTTAATTTGTGTTATTTGTAATGTGACGTTTGAATCTCTAGACAGAACGGTTAAAACATTTGATATTTTTGGAAATGACAGCTACACTGACTGCACCAATATCGGAAATTCGTTTGCTGATTTCAGGTCCATCAAATTATAAAACTGCTTTTTTGTGATATTTCCATAACAGTTACAATGAAATTAACAAAATGTAAACAATAAGTGCAAATAATAATTGTGTCAAAGATTTTATCGGCTTATTTTAACAGGATGCAGAATTTAAACCATCTTTTTTCACAGCCGGATGTTGTGTGTCACAAAAATGGGAGGCAACTCCTGTCCGATTGTGACAGGTGCGTTCGAAAAATAAAACGTTGATTATAATTACACCATGATACCATATTCGGATATCGGAATTGCTACACTGCAATAACATTTTCTTTGTCATTATATTGGATACATATACACATTCTTTAAAATAACCAGAAACATTGCCGGTGGATAGAAATAAAGACAAGAAAAGACCAGAAGTCGCAATAGGGGTAATGCACGTTTTAATGTCTAGGAATGTTGTTAAAAATGTATATTTACATATTACACTTAAATGTGTATATTTACATGTTTCACGCCACATAAATTTCGGATTTCGGGTTATTTTAATATTAAATAATTCATCACATATGTTTCAGTTTTTTTTTTGTTTGCGGGGGGGGGGGGGGGTCCAGTGACCGAAAATATGAATGAGTTGAGAAATGACCAGAAATGGTAGAAATAAAGACAAGATACAATATGTGATAAAATAAACTTTTAAGTTCTACTCATTTTGTATTAAATAAGTTAATGCAAACATATTCTGAGAAGAACCTACTATATACAATTAGGGTTTTTTGTCCCAGAGATTGACAATTCGGTTTCGACCAGAAATGGTAGAAATAAAGTTCAGAAGGAAAAAAGTAAATAAAATCACCTTTTATTTGCAATTATTACTCTCTATTAAGTTAAATGTGCATACATTTCGGGTTTAAGTTTAGAGTGTCTGAAAATACGATTTCGCGGAGAAAGACTAGACCATTAGAGGCATGATTTCGGTTAAGTTGGTGTGCGTTTTTTCACCAATGTTAAGATTCTATATAGAATATGTTTGTCACCGTGTCACCGCAGTATTTTATAATTTTTTTTGAAACTGTTTGTCCCTGATGTCCCCGCTCCAGTTTTAAGTTTATACAGATTGTGTTTGTCACCGCGTAAACGCTCTATTTTGTTAAATTTTGTAAAGGCTCTGTTTGTAACCGCTGTTGGTTACGCTCACCCTTTTATTGCTTTATATGTCGCCGGCGACAAAATGCATGCCAACTAAATTCACACCGAAATCAAGACATATCTACGAATGATAATGCAGCGCGTGGCCAACGCTTCACTTTTATTTATTTAAACTGAAAAAAAAAATTTCTTGAATACTTCGAATTATTGACACAGAACCATGATCTAAGTCATCAAACGTCAAAGAAAACAAATCGATTAAAAAAGCATTGCTTAACTGGTCACATTGATAAATTCCGGGTGTTTGTCGAAAAAAAAATCAGAAAAAAATGATTAAAAACAATATCCTTCATCAGATAAAACATATTTCAATAATTTGGAGGTTTGAAAGTATATATTGAGGTATTCTTGCAGTGTTTTCATTAGGAACAGACTGAAGGCCAATTTGCATGCTTCAAACACCTGTCTGGCCGGTTAAAGTGGAGAAAATTACATACATTTGATTAAAATTTAGTAGATTTGTCCTGTTCAAAATATAGCAAAAAACTTTAAGCTTTAAGAATATGTTAAGGAGACAGACATTAAGTAATTGTTGCCATACCTCTGTAAAGAACAACACAAATCACGTAACAAAAAGTCCGTCCTGTCAAGATTTTTCCACTTTAACTGACTCAAAATGAAATATCTTTTACATCAAAAAGTACCTATTAGTTTGGGCTTTAAGAATAATTAAACATGACAAATTTTATCAATAATTAACTTTATTCATCAACATGTCCCCTTTTCATCGCCATTTTCTTGTCAAGATTTTGGCTTTATTTTTGTCATTTTCAAAAAGGATTTAAATCAGTTAAGAGCACTTTTAGTTCCATTAAGTAAAATTAACGTTATAGCCAAACATGTATCAAAAATGTCCGTCCTGCTTTTTTCTTGTCATATTTTTTACACCAAAGAAAATGGGTGTACCAACCCCAGAGGTCAATCTTGCTACTATGAAAAAAACTACTTTAGGAAAGTCATAACGAAATAGCGGTAATCAAAAGAATGTAATCCAGGGACAAAGACCAGACATGGAAAACAGACATACACAACAAAGAACATAAAGTAACTAAAATCATACATACAAAGTAACAAAAGCAAATGAGCAACTCGGACTCCACAAAAAACTGGGAGCATGGACCAGGTGCACCGGTAGGGTAAGCGTCCTCTGCTTTTCTAGAAACACCCGCTGAGTTGCTCATAAAAAGTCAAGTCCGGGGTAGACAAACGAGGAAAGGAAAACTACGACCCGTTGAATAAATCATTTTTCATGGTGCAGATGGATACACCATAACGATCTACGAGTTCATGATGACGACCATAAAACTTCTGTAGTGATGACTTCAATCTTGTAGCAACATAACCCTGTTCTAGAAGCCTATTTGTTAGAGTTCTAGCGCGATACAAAAAGTCTGCGTAATTTCGGCAAGCTCTGGCATAACGTATGAGTTGTGATATGAACACTCCATACGCAGGTGCTGAAGGGATGTTGCCAAAGATGAAAGGAAAGTTGACAATTTTGAATGAAAAGTCATCACGTTTGTCGTAAAGTTTGGTCAATAGTTTTCCTTTACCATCGATTTCTAAGTGTAGGTCAAGATATGAGCTTGATTTTACAGTGTCTGTAGTATCCTTTATCTCAAATGTTCTGAATGTTCGGCTTAGGACAGATAAATGACGAAGAAATCATGGCGTTGCCAATCATCTGACTACAGTGCAGTAGATATATAGACCCAAATAATTGTTCTCAAAACAGAATAAAAAGAGTATTTATATCACGTGAACAAAATCTAAAATATAGTTGGCTTAATCATATAAATTTAATAAAAGATAGCGTGACGGGGATTATAATAAATTCAAGAAATTCCACGGTGATCCATAACCTACGATACATCTCTAAACAAATGCGCATGCGCATAATCTCAAGTCAATCTCGATATATTTTACTTATATTCACGAATTTCGCAAAAAAAGGCTAAAAAACCCCCCCCCCCCCCAAAAAAAAAAAAAAAAAATTGGACAAAGGACAAAATCATTGGTGATCCTTCTAAACCATACGACAATATGAAGAATTATTTTTAATGCACTATAGAGCAATGTGTAATAGTTAACTATATGGTAAGCCAAAGTGGACAAAAATGAGTGTTTTCTAATATTAAAAAATGATTTTTTTTAATATTAAAAATTCATTTTTTAATATTACAAATTTGCTTTCTGATATTACTAGATCCTTTTTTAATATAAAAAAATCATTTTTTATAACAAAAATTCAATTCAATTTCTATTATTAAAATATGATTTTTTTATATTAGAAATTGATTGTCTAATCTTAGAAAATGGATTTGTGGTGTTCAATTACAATTTTGTAATATAAGAAAATCATTTTGTAATATTAAAAAATGTGACTGACTTTGCAATATTGCAAAGTAATTTTTTAATATTACAAATTCATTTTCTAATATAACAAATTCAATCTGTAATATTACTAAATATGTAATATTTTGTAATATTACTAAATGTGTAATATTTTGTAATATTACTAAATCAGGAATTTGTATTATTAAAAAATGAATTTTTTATATTATAAAATGAATTTTTACTATTAAAAAATATTTTCTAATATTAAAAAATGATTTTGTAATATAAAAAAAAATTATGTTTTCTAATATTACAAAATAAGTGTTTTCTAATATTAGAAATTCATTTTCTAATATTACAAATTTTATTTCTAACATCACCATCCTCCCAAGTCAATGTTTTGAGTCCAACCTCGCTCCTAGAGGGAGCGAGGGTGGACTCAAAACCCTGACTTGAGAGGATGAATATCACAAAACCCTTTTTTAATATTAAAAATTCAATTGAATTTCTAATAATAAAAAACAATTTTTAATATTAGAAATGGATTTTCTAATATTAGAAAATGGATATGTTGTATTCAATTACGATTTCTTAATATTATAAAATCATTTTGTAATGTTAAAATTTGACTGATTTTGCAATAGCGCAAATTGATTTTTAATACTACAAATTCATTGTCTAATGTTAACGGTAAACGGTAACGGTAATATGATAAAAATCAAGCTAATGATCTTACATCAAATGAAATGTTCAAGCAAATTATGACATAACTCCTTCCTCTTGATAACAGAATGCAGAAGATCGAAAATGAAGTAAACAAAATTGGAGAAATAAAACAAACATTATCAGAACCGGAAATAACGGATATCAAAACAAACAATAAAATGCTAGAAAGCAATCTGGAAAAACTCGGCGAAGTTTTTGATACGGTAGTGGACAAATGCTCAGCCAATAACGAAAATATACGGCAAATTACCTAGAAAGTAGAAGCATGAAGAACAACCTTATTTTCTCCGGTGTAAGGTACAATCTAAACGAGAACTGCGAAGCCCTTCAACAAGATCTCCTTTACAGAGAACTCAATATACCTTGCAGAGTATCGCTTGGCAATATACACAGGTTCAGGAAACCAGGATTAAACGGAGCAAGGCCGATTGTCGCTAGGTTTATTTTTAGGAGAGAACTTGAACATGTACTGAAAAATGCTACAAGTCTTAGGGGCAAACCGTACGGAATTAGTGAACAGTTCCCAGTTGAAATAGAACGCAAGAGGAAAGAATTATATCCCATAATGAAAGCGGCAAAACGAGATGGTAAAACTGCAAAAAAATTGTTGTAGATAAGCTATTCATTAATGGAAGACTGTATTCCTCAGATGAGAGAGACAGTGCGAATATACAGTACAGAGATGCGTTAATCAATGAATCAAATGCCACGAACACGAGACTTCCACCTTTACCATCACGGCCTTACTCACGTAATCGAGCCTATTCAAGTGATAGCCAGGGCCAAGCTGAGGAATTGAATTCAACCTAGCATTAGAACGTGCCGAGAATTCACCAAACACGATTAAATGAGTCTTTAAATGCCAATACCATACATTTAACTAAATCACTGAACGTTTTATATATAAACTGCTGTTGACACACCTGAATTTATCGAATTGGTTAATGAAAATGATATATGTTGCTTTGTTGAATCAAATTCGATGAAATATCAATTCCAGGTTACAAATTTGAAATGAAAGAGGAAAAAAAAGTTAGTAAAGTTAGATCAGGGGGCATCTGTAGAGCCTATCGCAAAAAATTTAAAAACTACATTGAAATAATCCACACTGATAGTAAATTTATATTATGGTGTAAAATTTCAAATTTAATCAGCAAAAATGAAGAAATTTTATTAGGAGTCGTTTATATCCCACCGGAATATACATCTTACTCTTCTGCAGATGCAGTAAGTGAGATTGAAAATGAATACACGAGGTTAGGCGAAAAATTTGACAATGTATTGCTTTTGGGGGGTTTTAATGCAAGAAATGCAAAAGAAAAGGACTGTTATATCTTCAACGAAAATGAAAATACTGAGTTAACAGATTTTATAAATGTAAATGATATTTATTTCGTGGAAATGGCAAATTTTCCGCAAAAAAAGAAATAACAAAGATAAAATGAAAAACAGATTCGGTAATCAGTTACTAGACTTCTGCAAAGGTAATAATTTATTTATAATAAACGGCAGATCAAAAAGCGACAAAGGAGGCAAACTAACTTGTTGCAACGCAAGTGTAGTTGATTATTGTATAAGTAACTCAGGATTTCTAAAATACTTAACAGATTTTCGAGTAATGGATTTCTCATGTTTATACTCAGATGTCCATTCTCCTATAATTGTAACTATTCATGGAGCTGATCCAGCAGTGAACGTTACAAGTTCAAGTTTTTGGGATAACACAGCGTGAGAAAATAAATAAATGGAATAAAGACAAAGCACAAGAGTATAAGACTAATATAGAAGTTAATGAAATGAATAATTTAATTTCTGAAATAAATAATATTGAACCAGAAAATTTGACACGAATATCCTAAATTCAATACTCGAAAAGATAGGAAATATCTATCTGGACAGCGCAAAGAAAACTTTTGGAACAAAACTTCCCCGAGAAAATAACAAAAAATCTTCTCGTGCTAATGCTACTACCAAGACTCATAAACCATGGTTCGATATAGAATGTAAAAAACAAACAAAAGATATTTAGAAAGCTTAATAGGAATAAATATAAATCTGCTTTTCATAATAATATTTCAAAAACAGCCGAAAAGGACTATAAAAAGATATTAAAAAAAGCACAAACTAGGTATCAAAGAGAGCTCAAGGAGAAAATGAAAACACTAAGAACGCATGATACTAAAGAATACTGGAATATACTTAACAAAGGTACGTATGATAAGCAACCGGAAATAGACTTCCAAACTTTGGTAGATTTCTTTAAAAATCTTAATAACACAGAAAATAACGAAACAGGAAATTTTGATATAACTAATAATGTAAATCTGGAAGTAAACGATAGTCCAATTACAGCAGATGAAATCTTAAAATGCACCAGAAATTTAAAGAATGATAAAGCTTGCTCAAATGATCAAATTATTAATGAATATATCAAATCAACAATAGATAGTTTTATTACTTTATATGAAAAGCTTTTTAACTTAATTTTTTTAAGAGGAAAAAAATCCTGATACATGGCTGGAAGGAATCATTATATCATTCTATAAGAATAAATGAGATAAATCCGATCCCAAAAACTATCGTCCATTTACTATCGATAGTTGTCTTGGTAAATCATTCACATCTATCTTAAATTGTAGGTTAAATTCTCTGAAGTTCTCTGAAGAAACTCAAATGTTAAAAGAAAATCAATGCGGCTTCAGCAAGCCTTAGGGATATTCAACTGTTGATTGTATTTTTACATTACATTCTTTTTTTTTGAAATACTGAAATTTAAGAGAAAGAAATTGTCCTGTGCATTCGTCGATTTTGAAAAAGCGTTCGACACGGTGTGCCGAAATGCTTTATGGTATAAAATGACACTGAGTAATGTTACCGGTTATATGTATAATATAATATATAATATGTATCAAAACATTAAATTAGACAAGGCGAGAACTTGTCACCCTTTTTATTTTCATTGTTTCTAAATAATTTAGAAGATTTTTTATGTCAAGAAAATATTACTGGTCTTAGTAGTATAAGTACGGAGTTCGAGAATAGGCTTGATACTTATCTAAACATTTTTATCATTCTATATGCAGATGACACAGTCATTATGGCGGAATCAGCCCATGATTTGAAATCAGCGCTGAACAAGTTTTATGACTATTGTAAAACATGGCAGCTTCAGGTGAATGTACAGAATACGAAAATAGTAATTTTTTTAAGGGAAGATTACAACGTAACGTACATTCTTTTAGTATGACAATACAGAGGTTGAGATAGTAAAAGAATTCAATTACTTAGGAATATATCTGTCGAGAACAGGAAGTTTTAGGTCTGGCAAAAAGTATATTGCACAAAAAGCAACAAATGCCATGTACAACGTCTTGAGAAAAGGAAGGAAACAAAATTTGTCAATTGAATGTCAATTTGATATTTTCAATAAATTAGTAAAACCAATTTTATTGTACTGATGTGAGGTCTAGGGTTTTGAAAATAATGACTTATTAGAAAGGGTTCAGTTAAAATTTTGTAAATTAGTTCTAGGTTTAAAACAAACAACCCCTACTTCGGTTATATATGGTGAACTAGGTTTGTATACATTGAATAGACATTAAAGTTAGAATGATATCATACTGGGTAAAAATACTTAAGGGAAAACAGAATAAATTATATTATAATGTATATTAATTATTACTTAATATGAGAGTCGAAAATAGGGAAATATCCCAGTGGATGAATCAATTGCAAAATATTCTCAACGAATGTGGCCTTACGTATATTTGGATAAATCTCGTATTCCCTTCCGAAGAATGGACAAAACTGACTGTCAGAACTATATTGCAAGATCAATATAAACAGACTTGGCAATCAAATATTTATAATTGCCCGAAAACTACAAATTATCGCATCTTTAAAGCTGATCACGCCTTTGAAAATTATTTTAATACTCTGGAAGAAAAAGACTTGTTGGTTTTTAGTAAATTTATAATGATAAATCATAAGCTCCCAATTGAATGCGGTCGATGGAAAAATATACCAAGAGAAAGCAGAATTTGTACTTTATGCAATGAAAATGCAATAGGGGATGAGTATCATTATATAATGGAATGTAAATATTTTGGAGCAAAAAGAAGGGAATACATTAATAACTGTGTCTTCAATTTTGGAAAATAAATGAACATTTCCCACTGATGAAATGACAGCGTCTTGCCGCTGATTTTAAAATGGCAGCCAATTTGTATACTAGAATTACTACACGGCGGGAAAATTAAAGTTGCTGTTTACTGAGTGTTAATCAAAGTGATGGATAGATCATTTTTTAAAATTTTTAATTAAAATATAATGAATGTATTCAATTTCTGATTAGTTTATACGCTATAACCTAATTTGGGTCCGTTTACGCTGAAACATAATCCGCTAACCCAAATTAGGTTATAGCGTATAGGTTACAGACCACCAATTCAACCAATGAGCATTTGGAACGTAGGCAAAAATAGTCCTACGCAGAAATTACCCCTGTTCCTCAAAGTGCTGTGAAAAAAGTTCTCATCTTATTTAAAAAATTTAAACAGTTTCTGAAAGGAAAAACATTTCTGTACATTTTATAGGTGCATTTTGCTTCTTGTGATGTGAAGCCTAATCTCCATAATGATTTTTAAATATACCCCTATCTTGTGAAAACACTGGGATTTCCCATGCTATTTATAGACCCTTCACTTCCGGTGACCAGTACTGCACTGCAAGTCTGCTAACCCCACATGCCATTCTGAGGATTGTGAGCTGACATATGTAGAATCATGCTGATATATAGTCCTCTGCAGGTTAAAGTTAAGGTAAAGTCCAGAGAAGCCATTGAATATTGTGAAATTAGCATAGAAGCCTATGGAAAGTGGAATTAGTGGTTTTTAGCCTGAAGTTGAAGCCATGGCAAAATGAAAAGTTTCTTGAAATAGCTTTAAACTACTTGAAGATCTTGTTAACTTTGCCATGAGAGGAATACACTACAAAAATCCTTCAAAATATGCATTTTTTTAAGTTATAGGTCCAAATTATGGAAAATTGGTCTTTTTGGCTGATTTTTATGTCCTATCTTGTAAAAAGTGTAGAAAATTTAGTAAAAATATCAAATATTAAACTTTGAGGGCTATATTTACCTAAATGTGGTGGTAATAAGCACTTGAAATCAAGTTTTGT
The DNA here is from genome assembly GCA_037379345.1 of Perna viridis. Classification (NCBI taxonomy): domain Eukaryota; kingdom Metazoa; phylum Mollusca; class Bivalvia; order Mytilida; family Mytilidae; genus Perna; species Perna viridis. The sequence continues at coordinate 12,677,327 of CM074511.1, forward strand.
GTAGATTTGAGCAAAAATTAGGTTAGAAATGAGGAAAAACTCACTTTCATTACTGCGGTTAAGGCCATATCAGCATTCCCCTATGGCAACATGGAAAATCCATTATTGAGTACTTTTTTTTGCTTTAGGTGCCCTTTACTGGTCATGTTTTAATGTGAAAACACTGTATTTACAAATTTAAAGCCAAATATATCACCCTTTGTGAAAATTTAAAGATTTAGGATTTTTGACATGTGATCAAGAAAAAGGGGGAGGCATGTCAGAAATAAATTTTTAAAAATAGACCAATTTCTCAAAAAATGATTACTTTTAAAACTATTTCTTCATTAATATTGTTAAAAAACAAGTTGTGATTGATATTTTTTATTTGAAAAGTCAGAAAAAGTTCTTTGCAAATATTTAATGCATTTAAGTATGGTAGAATATTGTCACTTTTTTGCTCGCACAACTTGGTTACCCTACATTTAAAAATCAAATATTTAAAAAAGTGCTTGTCACATTTCACTGAAACTTTGCAAATGCATTCAGTATGTGTGTAGGAAGATACCTGTATAGTTATTTATTTTTTCTAAGACAAAAAGTGACTCTTTATAAACTAATCAGAAATTGAATACATTCATTAATTAAACGTGTTTGTGTTAACTGTAAATGATATAAGTCTTCAAATAACGAAGTTTAATGCTCCAAAATATAATACGGCTACATTTGGTATCACTTTTTACGAAGATCATTCTACTTTCAAATTAGAACTGTCGTACAAATGTGTTGTGGTCACAATTTGTGAAATTTTGCGTTTTGTGAGAGCGCCTTGTTTTCCTCCACAAGTACAGGCTGTTGAAAAGTCAATTATTATGAAAACATGTGAACAAATTTTGTTAAAAATTTATATGTCTTTCAAAGTAAGCATTAAGAATTACACAATGCTGTAATTTTGAATAATATATATTGTCATAAAAATAATGACACAGTTTTGCAGACCGTATTTTTGTGCCAATTTTAAGCCGATTCTAATGCAAGCCAAAGTGGACAAAAGTCTATATTTTGTAATATTAGAACATAATTTTTTAATATTACAAAATCATTTGTTTAATATTAGAAAATATTTTTTAATATTAGAAATTCATTTTGTAATTTTAAAAATTCATTTTGTAATTTTAAAAATTCATTTTGTAATATTAAAAATTCATTTTCCAATATAACAAATTCCTGATTTAGTAATATTACAAAATGTCACACATTTAGTAATATTTCAAAATATCACATATTTAGTAATATCACAGATTTAATTTGTAATATTAGAATATAAATTTGTATCATATATATACTTTATTCTGATAAACCGTTGTTGAAACAATGGTATACAGACATACATATCAGTCATTACATATGAAATTGTATTACAGAGGTAAGCAACACATAAAAAAAAACAGTCAAGAACAATAAAAGAAAACAGATAAAAATAAAATTATACAATTAAGTAACCAGACAATACATTGAGAGGATATGTATGTCTATGTTAGTCCAGAGAATTCACCTTTTTGTTGATAATTCTGATAAAAGAGCAAAATTTTTTCAAGCTTTGATTTTTTTCTCACGTTCATTAATTCTTTAAACTTCACTGTATTACAGTTATTGAAAAATCATCTGTCAATGTATTCCCTTCTTTTTGCTCCAAAATATTTACATTCCATTATATAATGATACTCATCCCCTATTGCATTTTCATTGCATAAAGTACAAATTCTGCTTTCTCTTGGTATATTTTTCCATCGACCGCATTCAATTGGGAGCTTATGATTTATCATTATAAATTTACTAAAAACCAACAAGTCTTTTTCTTCCAGAGTATTAACATAATTTTCAAAGGCGTGATCAGTTTTAAAGATGCGATAATTTGTAGTTTTCGGGCAATTATAAATATTTGATTGCCAAGTCTGTTTATATTGATCTTGCAATATAGTTCTGACAGTCAGTTTTGTCCATTCTTCGGAAGGGAATACGAGATTTATCCAAATATACGTAAGGCCACATTCGTTGAGAATATTTTGCAATTGATTCATCCACTGGGATATTTCCCTATTTTCGACTCTCATATTAAGTAATAATTAATATACATTATAATATAATTTATTCTGATTTCCCTTAAGTATTTTTACCCAGTATGATATCATTCTAACTTTAATGTCTATTCAATGTATACAAACCTAGTTCACCATATATAACCGAAGTAGGGGTTGTTTGTTTTAAACCTAGAACTAATTTACAAAATTTTAACTGAACCCTTTCTAATAAGTCATTATTTTCAAAACCCTAGACCTCACATCAGTACAATAAAATTGGTTTTACTAATTTATTGAAAATATCAAATTGACATTCAATTGACAAATTTTGTTTCCTTCCTTTTTTCAAGACGTTGTACATGGCATTTGTTGCTTTTTGTGCAATATACTTTTTGCCAGACCTAAAACTTCCTGTTCTCGACAGATATATTCCTAAGTAATTGAATTCTTTTACTATCTCAACCTCTGTATTGTCATACTAAAAGAATGTACGTTACGTTGTAATCTTCCCTTAAAAAAATTACTATTTTCGTATTCTGTACATTCACCTGAAGCTGCCATGTTTTACAATAGTCATAAAACTTGTTCAGCGCTGATTTCAAATCATGGGCTGATTCCGCCATAATGACTGTGTCATCTGCATATAGAATGATAAAAATGTTTAGATAAGTATCAAGCCTATTCTCGAACTCCGTACTTATACTACTAAGACCAGTAATATTTTCTTGACATAAAAAATCTTCTAAATTATTTAGAAACAATGAAAATAAAAAGGGTGACAAGTTCTCGCCTTGTCTGACTCCATTTTCACAAGGGAAAAAGTCGGAAATAGCTCCATTATATTATATACATGATTTAATGTTTTGATACATATTATATATTATATTATACATATAACCGGTAACATTACTCAGTGTCATTTTATACCATAAAGCATTTCGGCACACCGTGTCGAACGCTTTTTCAAAATCGACGAATGCACAGGACAATTTCTTTCTCTTAAATTTCAGTATTTCAAAAAAAAAGAATGTAATGTAAAAATACAATCAACAGTTGAATATCCCTTGCTGAAGCCGCATTGATTTTCTTTTAACATTTGAGTTTCTTCAGAGAACTCCAGAGAATTTAACCTACAATTTAAGATAGATGTGAATGATTTACCAAGACAACTAACGATAGTAAATGGACGATAGTTTTTGGGATCGGATTTATCTCATTTATTCTTATAGAATGGTATAATGATTCCTTCCAGCCATGTATCAGGATTTTTTTCCTCTTAAAAAAATTAAGTTAAAAAGCTTTTCATATAAAGTAATAAAACTATCTATTGTTGATTTGATATATTCATTAATAATTTGATCATTTGAGCAAGCTTTATCATTCTTTAAATTTCTGGTGCATTTTAAGATTTCATCTGCTGTAATTGGACTATCGTTTACTTCCAGATTTACATTATTAGTTATATCAAAATTTCCTGTTTCGTTATTTTCTGTGTTATTAAGATTTTTAAAGAAATCTACCAAAGTTTGGAAGTCTATTTCCGGTTGCTTATCATACGTACCTTTGTTAAGTATATTCCAGTATTCTTTAGTATCATGCGTTCTTAGTGTTTTCATTTTCTCCTTGAGCTCTCTTTGATACCTAGTTTGTGCTTTTTTTAATGTCTTTTTATAGTCCTTTTCGGCTGTTTTTGAAATATTATTATGAAAAGCAGATTTATATTTATTCCTATTAAGCTTTCTAAATATCTTTTGTTTGTTTTTACATTCTATATCGAACCATGGTTTATGAGTCTTGGTAGTAGCATTAGCACGAGAAGATTTTTTGTTATTTTCTCGGGGAAGTTTTGTTCCGAAAGTTTTCTTTGCGCTGTCCAGATAGATATTTCCTATCTTTTCGAGTATTGAATTTAGGATATTCGTGTCAAATTTTCTGGTTCAATATTATTTATTTCAGAAATTAAATTATTCATTTCATTAACTTCTATATTAGTCTTATACTCTTGTGCTTTGTCTTTATTCCATTTATTTATTTTCTCACGCTGTGTTATCCCAAAAACTTGAGCTTTCTGCCAGCAACAGTTAAACTGTGGAACAAACTTCCTCAGAATACCAGGAGTTCTAGTTCCACTAACATTTTTTGAAATAAGATTAGGAACATTTGATAAAATGTCCGAATCTTTACTTTATTGGTCTGTAAATTGTCTGTAAAGGACTTTCTTGGATATTTGTTCCTTCCAATGTAGATCCATATTTGTAATAAATACAAGATACCAAAATACATTAGTTCTATATAAAATGTAATGTATAACTGTCGAATGGTGAAATATTTAGACATAGTATGTTTATTCTTGCAGGAAAGTGAATTATCTTTGTGAGAGGGATGCTATTCTTCAACAATTATTTTGATATGTTGGCATGTAGCATAAATACCAGTAAACTCAGATTGACGAAGACCACATAGATGTAAAAAAAACCACAAATAATTAAGGTTGACTTGTGCATACATGAACATTTGTATTTGAAAAACAACATTCAGCATTCATACATGATAAGAAGTTTCTCAATGTCAGAAACTTTAAATATGGACTTGTGTGATTAACAAAAACAAACTGACACAGATTTCTGTTCTAAAGCCAAAAATACAATCTTTATGAAATCTTAGCATGTGGAACCTGAGCGAACTACGACTGCTTCTTTTCAGTGTAAAATTGGAGATGCTAATAATTTCCTTAAATTAACTTTTGTTATATCTTGTTCCTATATATTCATGTTACAAACGAGGAAATACATCGTGGTAAGTATTGAATTTTTATACACGAGACTACAATACATTTGTAATTTCATTGTTTTAACAAATGATTACATATGCATATTTATAAGTGGTGAAGTGTTGCCCAAAATATCTTGAAATAAAAAAAAAATCTACAACCTTTTTGACAGGTAATTTTTTCTTATAGCTTACTTCTGTTAATTTTATGTTCTATTTAAACTGGTTGTTTAATGAAAATAACTGATAATATATCGAGATTGTGATGGTATACAAATGTAAAAATATACTTGTATTTCCTTATCCTTTTCTATAACCGCTATAACCTTGGTTACCTTGATTAGTCTATGATATATATTGTTAATGGGTGAACAGTTCTATGACCAGATTTTTTTCATGCCAGTTCACGAACAGTGTAACTGGACCCTTTTTTAAAGTATGTCGATCGCTGGTTTGAATGAGTGATTTTGAGTTCTCACCATTGAGGAAAAACAGCCAACACATAGCTACTTTTTCTGAAAAAAAAATGCAATTACAATAATCCCATCTGTCAGATTTTATTTCAAATAGTATGTAAATGCATGTTCGTGTAGATAAAACATTTTAATAGAACGGCAATAACACCAGAAATATATTATCAAAATAAAATAAATACAAGCTGAATGTTTTGTCCTGGATTTCTATGGTATTAAAGAAGCCTGTATATTTGTAAGAATAGAGTACACACGTCAGCCAACAGAATCTCAAATATCCACCTTTTATGTACAAAGGAAGATGGAAACCAGTTAAATACCAAAGATACTACTGTCAACATTCAGTTGTCCGATTTACATGAAGGGAAAAAAATGAGCTCGCCCAGTGTGCCAAGCCGTCAAAATCTTAGTCATATTTCGGTCATGTTTGGAGTTAAATAGAATTATGATAGGTGTTTCTGGAATGGAGAGACTACATACACACCTTGCCGTCCTACTTACGGTCGTACTTTGTGAAAACAATCCCGGGGGTGCAATTGTGTCAGTTATTTCGGACAGTGGTATTTACCCGCCATATTTTCTTCCTTAACTCTCGCCCACGAAGCACCGAACTATCTAGGTAAATTTTAAAGAAAGTAGGCATAGAAAAATGTTGACAGTATGTCAGTCACCTCGAAAAATATGTTTTCTTATACAATTCGGTTTATCTGGATCTAAATTACAATTATCAGAGCCGCACGATGAAAACAAAGACCAACTGCCAAGACGATACTAGCGCCACCACGGAAGAATCGGTGACGGACTGATCTTTCCGGTGGACAAAAAAAATGACTACTTTTCTACCTCCACTGACCGAGGCGCTCCGACTGAGTACGAACTACCAATTGTCAATCTTACGTGGTTTATTGCATTGTCAAATTAAGAATGACAAAGGACAATTTGTCCGCTATTTCAAAGAAGTTTAAAATGACGAGTTACAAGCTAAGAATATTTGATGATTTACAAGTCTCGAAAAACGCATTACCAAGTGAGAAGTTGCATATGAAGAATTTCGAAGTTGCATATACAGATTTTCAAAGTACAAAATGGAAAGTTACACACTTACAAGTTACAAATTGACAATTTACGAATTTCAAGCAGACAATTTACAAATCAAGAAGTTATAAATCAACAATTTACGGATTAAGAATTTTGACCCCGTTGGCATTCCATAATTGTTAGGGTTTAATTTGAAAAAAGTATACGACCACATGGAAAATTCAGTATACAAAATAAATAACACATAGCTTAGAGGGTGACAGAGACTTTGTTTCCCCTTGAAAATACATTTTCTCGGGGTAACAAACTGCTCTATTACCCTCTTCGCTATATGTCATTTATATAAAAATCTGCTCAACAGGTAGAACACTCCCAGTTCATTGACGATTATGTCAGTAAGTGGAACTTGCGATGACACTACAGTCTCATGACCGTCAGCACACAATACAGGGGAAGATCTTGAAAGCGAGAGGCATTTCCAATCTTCAGAGTTCGAATTTAACCTTTAATATTTAATTGTTCAATTTTTATATTCAAAGCCTTCGAAACCCGAAGTTCTTCTTATTAATTGATTATCTTGTATATATTTTTATGTGCATTCTATAAATAGAATGTCGCGTATTGATCACGTGGCCGGACCACCGGATTGTTCTGCACCAAGACCCACCAACAATAGAAAAAAAATAAATACCAGTTACATATACGAACATAGCCACGTGAGATCAATTTAACATTGCTATTTGAACAACTAACTTAACAAAGTGTATGTTTAAATGTTTATAAAATATTTATACAGGACATCAATACCCTTCAACACAATGGACATGTCGAGTACATAGGATAGTAGACATTCATATACAGTTCAGGTGAGTTAAAACAGACGATATGCATAGTTTGTAGGAGGTGCATATTGCAATGACAGAACGGTCTATTTGATGAACCCGGAATGCCCGTGTTGCTTAAAAGGGAAGTATTAGCTATTTGGGGTCTGTATTTTGTGTAAATCGTGTGGTGTATGATACAGTTGACTGTTAAACCAAAATTGACAGTAAGTACGAATTATTGACGATTTAACTTGAACAGGAAATTTAAAATGTCATTGCTAATTTGTCTACTAAATAAAAATGTAGACTTAGTTTCTACTTACATCTTCACACCATGTGAGACTTTTCCTTAATGTATTTAATTGTCAACGGTTTAAAATGTACATTTCAGAAATAAACACGGGTTCATAAGCGGTTTAACAAAAAAAACATTAATGATATTTTTTATATATTTTCCGGTAAATGGTGTATATTGGGAAAAAACGCATATTTTTTTCATAATCTGAATATATATGAAAATTTTGTAATAGATAGTAGTGAAAATATTTGTTATATTTCTTGAAAGGTTGGAAAATATACTTTTAGACTGATAGCTTTGTATATCATATTTCAAGATTCCATTTTCTGTGTGCACATGCTTTCAAGCAGCCTTTATTTGTGTATTTATACTACGAATTTTATTTAACTAAGGCGGAACTAGTACTACAGGAGTTTTTAATGAGTTAAAAGGTTTTGAAGTAATATAAATAGTTAAACATAATACAGTACATAGTAATATTATAGTACTCGTGTACCTTTGAAAGTAAAGCCACGCAAATGATTTGAAAAAAAACCAAAACATATTTGATTGCATTCTAAGTAGTCAACGTTGTTAATAGAATAGCGCTTTCAAACACGTTATATATATCGTATTATGAAACTTTTGAACGAGTAAACCATGACTATTTTAGATAGAGTGTAAAATCAACTATTTCTTTGTCTGTATGAACTGAAGAATACTACTCCCATCTAATAGCTCACGGTCAAATTGGCCAGAAATTTTACATGTTAGTCACAATCTTAATAGCCCAAAAGGAATTATGTAAACCTATTGGTCAAGATGGTTATCGTTCCATGTACAACTTGACGACCTCATCCCTAGCATGTTATGGCCAACAAAGAATAAAACTTTAATATCAATATTTTGTCAATCGTTATATAAACAGTTTTGTTAGGTACATACGAAATTGATGGACTTTGAAATTCTGGATATGATATTCATAAGTTATTTCAGTCTAATTAAAATTAGACCTTGCGTTTTTTTTATTTTTGATGTACGCAAACAAATAAAAATCGGAGGGTCTAATTTTAATTAGACTGAAGTTATTTCAATTTAAACGGTGCAGATCTAAATGGTAAATTAAATGATAAAGCTAACATGTGAGAAATGCTGTGGCACGATTACGTTATGTGTTTAATTGCCCATAGCTCTTTATACTGATAACCACACGTTTGCGACACTGATGTGAAACATTGAAGTGTAACCATCTTCCTTTTGGTACTATTCTTATTTTGATGTATTTTATACCGTAGGCTAGTATATTAAAAGGAGCTTAATGTCTTAATTATTAAAATGTCTTAAGACGTCTCAAATAAAGCAATCGATTCCACAAATGAACAACTATTATAAAATGATATTTTTCAGGGGCGTAGCTGCCTATACGCAAATACGCAGTTGCGTACTTTCGGAAAAAGTAACAAAAATAAAAACACACATTTTAAAGATGAAATAAAGGTTATTTATCACATATGCATAACATGAACGTAGTATAGGCTCTGAAAAACTGGCTCCAAAATCGTTAAAATTCAGGAGTTTCCCTCAGGGCTTTGCCTTGCCGGACTCATTGGGGGGCTTGAGCGACTCCCCCCCCCCCAAGACCCCTCGCCGTAATTTTGCGTACAACTAAAACAGGCCTAGCTACGCCCCTGGTTTTCAACGAACTACATATATAGAGCGTGCTTTTTCTATTCCTACTCTATTTTACAAAGATGACCGTTTTAAATTTGCATAATTTGTGTCCTTCATAACGAATTCTAGTGCTGTTTCTGTTTTTACATATTAAAAGTTCATTCATGTTATCGTGTTAAAACTAACCATATATCAGTTGCTTAAAGTCAATTAACACACAATATTGATATGATGCAGTGAATATATGGTACATGAATCAATAATCCTCAGGTAAAACTCTATTGATTAGTTTGTTGATACAGTTTTCAGGTATTAAAGACTTTCATCTGACGTACTGGAATCGCCAGAGAAGAAGACAAAATGTCGCGATTACAACAACTAGGACTATTATTACATAAAAATTGGATTGTGCAAAAAAGAAAAGTATGTGTGACTGTCTTCGAAATTTTGATGCCGTTAGCTTTTGGACTTCTTTTATTGGTGATACGGAATTTGATAGACACCGATTCTTTCCCGAATGGGAAAATATTTGCAGAAGTGGGGGCACCATTTAATTTCAAGAATGCCTCTAAAACTGAGATACTCTATTCTCCAAATGATGCTAATCTACAGGCTATAATGAACAGCGTAAAAACAGACATAGATGCTCAATATCCGGGTTTCATAACAGCCTGTAAGTGTAATTTATCATAAAATAATGAATTAATTTGGATCTCCAGAGTTTCACCCAATGATTATGTTGTATAATAATACTATGTAATATCCAGGAAAGGGCTATTTCTTTTAACTTGAGAAATAGACGACCAATACATATGGGAATCGTTTAGATTTTCATGCATAGCTTTTTCAGTGGACTTGCCTCATGATAAAATGTGAAGAAAGCAGTTTAACTAAAAATTATATATTAGTCTGAAAAGTAGTAGTCATGTTCATGAATGAGTTATATATAATGTAATACAATTACTGCAGTCGAGCTGCTATCGAAAGTCTTTTAGAATCCCAAATTTTGGAGAAAAAGTGATGTTTTTTTTACACTGACATGTCTAATACCATCTAGTGTTGTCCACCCGTTTGTCCGGGAACAGGAGGGTATCAATATGTGAGCTAATCTAGTTTCTCATATCGAGATGGGGACAGATAAAGCCTGAGCGCAAATAACATGATCCCCCCCCCCCAAAAAAAAAAAAAAATTACATTTAGGATAATGTAGACCACTTATAAATATTTAGTACGCAAAATGAATTTACATACTGCATTGGACTATGCGAAGAAGTTCAGCCACATAATTGGGAAGTTAACAACTCATCGGACTGCTTTAGATAAGATAAAAAAAGAATGTTATTTATTATCAATGATACGCCAGTATCAGGCCTGAACTCCTCTCAAAGGATGTCTGATTAGGCCGGGAAAAGAAAGGTGTTCATGAATCTACGTAAGTTTTAACTCTGTTTACTGTTGTCACCTTAAGACCTTTATTAAAATATTCTAGCTAATTATAATGACCTTAGTATGTGTCCTCGACTTAAATAATTCTTCTTCGACTTTTAAACATTAACTAGATGATATCTTGATCAAATACACACATCTTCCTGTTGATGTGAAGGGAACAACAGATATATACATGTATATTAATGTACTTTTTTTTGTAATTCTTCCACTAAAATAGATACTTTCTCCAAAGCGCCTTTTTCACTACCAAAAAGTTTTAAAATGTCCAGCCCTTTCTATATATATATATATATATATATATATATATATCTACTGAAGAATACACCACTTTTAAGCGGCATGCACTTTTTTATACCACAGTAAAGTTGTATTTATATCATGATTTTATTATTCAGTAAACTCGTATGCCTCCAGTAGTGCTTTGGATGCGTACCAGGCGAGTAACTCTGGCAAAGTACTTGCTGCAGTTGTGTTTGACGAAAGTGCTTCATATGGAACTTTACCAACCAATATAAAATATTCGCTTAAAGTGTCCCTTACTGGAGATGATACAAACTGGCGGACGGATAGGACCTACCCGTTTGTTGTCTCATCGTCCCCGCGAAATGACGACCCGACAGGAGGGTACCCTGGTAAGTTTTACGTGAATAAATTGCCAGTATCTATATGGGTAAGACAGTGGCTGCAATATTGCAATATTTGTATAATCAAAAGCAGTAATGTTTAGAATATAGATGAATGTTATTAAAATCTATTTTAGTAAGTGTGTGTGTGTGTGTGTGTGTGTGTGTGTGTGTGTGTGTGTGTGTGTGCGTGCGTGCGCGCGCACTGCTAGGGTATAAAGATATGGGATTTTCCCCGTAACATATTTTTAAAATGGCTTCTTATGTTTAATATGGACTTATTGAGTTATGTTTTTCTTCTGTTTTGTTCCTACTTGTACACCAAAATGAAGTAAGAGCATTCGTGAAGATATGAATGAAAACAGGAGATCAGTAACACTGGTCCGTCTTAGATTCACTGTCATTCGTCCAACGTTCCTATATTACACTAAGCAAGCGAAATTGTTGGGGAAATAGAAATAGATCATATAAAATATTTCTCTTTCCCTGCTTTGTATAGGAGTCTGCTTTAATATACGCAGATGTCGTTTCAATTTGAGAATTGTATTTACAGTAAAATCATGCATATATATGTACACCAAGAAGTTACTTAAATGTTATCACCCAGTCTGTGTTTTAAAATGATGTTGTGTGTTTTTTAAACATAGAAGGCATCATCTTATCACTTATTGTTGTTTTTGACAATAACTTGCAAAGCAGCTATTTAATGGCCCGAGAATGTAGCTATATTACAAAATGATTAGGCGACGCTAACAGGGACATCTAACTTAAAACCAGCTTAAAAATGCATCTATATGGGCTTTGTTAGTTTGCAAACGCCGATTTTGTAGAAGTAAACAATACGTATACATGTATCTGTTCTGATGGATACAATTATCAGTATACATGTTATTCTTTCTCGACAGAATATGGTAAAACTGGATTCCTGTACCTTCAGTATTTGGTAAATAAAAATATTATACAGGGTGGTTTTACACCATCAAACAATCCAAATTTGGGGACCACTAACAATGTATTCGTACGGAAGATGGCATTCCCACCTTATATAGAAGATCCCATGTTGACTACAGTCCAGACGACTTTACCACTGTTCTTCGTTCTCGCTTTCATCGTTTATGTCATTATGCTGGCAAAAAATCTAGTTCAAGAGAAAGAACAGAAACTAAAGGTATGACCATTTTCTAAATAATTTACCGTTTATTGTCTGATGAAACTGAAACCTTTGAGATATTGATAGCTATATCCAATTCTCAAGTTGTGTACACTCTGACAGTAAAATTAATTGCCCGGTTTGATGTCAATGTAAATGGCGTTGTAAAACACTTAAACCTTAGTTGGTCTTGTAAAATCACTCTTGTTCGTGCTCTAACTGACTAGTCTTAATTTTCCAGGAACATACACTCATTTCCACTTCTTTTTCTACGTTATTCCTGTTAAGATGAACTTATACATTTCACACTATGACCAGTTTATTCAGTTTGGTTTTTCGATTCCTTCCTCAATTCAAATTTCGACTTGTCCGGTTGCTTGCAATCGAAGATTTGAGGAAATAAATCTCAATTTTTATAGACCCAGCAGGGATCTTTTTGTATTTGGTATCGTAATAATTTTTCAAGTGAATTAGAATCTCATAACGTGCAAGTTACTTACTGAAGAATATTTTGTTATGAGTCGATTCTAAGCATGCTACATACATATTTGTAATTCTAACTCATTGAAAGTTACCCGTATCGATCATATCACATCATTTTAACTTGATGTAATCCTCCATAAAAGTTTGAATAAATAGTTTCACTTCAAATGGTTTATATTCCCAGTGGTTTATTAAAATAGGCTTATAATATATTTTTTTGTATTTTTTTTTTTATAAAAGTATGGGTATGATAGGTATAGATATATGTCTTTCATATCTCCGGTAAGGAAGTCAGTTTAATATCTGAATGGTTCAAATATCAGTCCCAGTTTGTGAACCCAAGCAAAGACCAGTTGTATTTTTATAAATTGATGTTAAATTTCTGTTTTTCAAGATTGTTTGTATAATATAGAATTACGAAACTTTAAACAAAGTACCAGGAAATACGATCACGTATCATATCGAAAACTATGTAAATATACCTGTATTTAGTCAACCATTAGATCAATCGATCTTTTGCAGCGTTCTACGTTTTGAACCACACACTTTGTGATTAATATTTATTATTAAATTCTTGTTCTGAATTTTGCCTTTTTTAAATCTGTGTTTTAGATAAGACTATCAGATTATTGGTACATTGGAATACGTTCTCTCGTGCACATTTTAGTTCATTGTACCGAAAGGCTAGTGTTTTTTTCTGCACCAAGACCGCCCCACATGGAAACCATTTAGTTCACAAGGCCCCAAGCTATTGCCATCTCTTGGCGTCCGTCGCCGTCGCCTGTTAACATTTTTTCAAACAACATCTTGTCTTACACTACTTGATAATGGATGGGTGTTCGTTAACGGAAAGTTAGATCCATATACAGAGCGTATGTTAGTATTCCAAAGATTTTTAATCTAGTGAGACATATATTATATTGACATGATACACACACATTATATTTATATTCAAATATGGTAAATTCTTGCTTAATGTCTATGTTACTACTATTCCAGTACTTCTTTTTTATTATAAATTATTATACATTCATATTATACATACATGTAGTAGAAAACTTGTTTTCATGTACTGAGAACTGTCAACTCCTCTTACATGTACAGTACTTCAAAATGAGAGTTTCCAAAGACTTTTATTTAAGATAAAGCCCTTCATAAAGTATACATACGAATAAATTTATCACCGAACCATAAAAAAAGTCAAACTATTAATTATTTCTTAAGTGTAATGTATATCTGTTCTGGCACAAGATAGTATGCTTCCGAAGGGAGCTAAATGGTAGAGAATTAAAAAAAATGTAAATGCAAATAAAGGATCTGATATAATATGGACACCAAAAACTTTGCAAGGTATCGGAAAAAGGTTTACGGCACATGAATTTTCACCAACTTTGCTAATGTGCTCAGTCAAAAACCTCAATTTTCCAAAATTCTATTGAAAAATTTCTGAGCAAATCCAAGGATGTAGGGACCAAAAATGATCTTTTCAAATAGAGAAAGCATCCTTGAGTAATATTTTATTGTTAGATCGGTGGGATTTTGACATGCATGTTTCTGATTTTTCCCATTTTGCCTGATTCTTACAAATACTTACACTTAATGTTTTCTACTAGGACAACGAGGTATTGAGTTGTTTTGCCCCCATTAAATGTTCAGTCTGAGTTGATTTTTGCCGGGTCGTTTCGCCCCTATTAATGCAATAAAGATTATACATATGTTGCACAATTCAACAGTTTTAATAAACAGCTAATAAACAGTGTCCATTTTTTTATTACCATTAAAAATATACCATTTAATTACAATGTAGGTAACATTATTGGGAAAGATGGAAGAAATTTTCCATAATAATTAGAACAAAGTACCTTTTTCACAAGTCAAATAAGGGGAAAGGACTTGGTGCAAACAGGAATAGGGAGGAAACAAACTGAGGCAAACAGGGTATGCGGCAAAACAACCCTCATTACGAAAAATACCATAATGCTTTATTATTTTTTAAGTATAGATATGAAAAATCATTAAACCAAAGATTTGTTCGATAAACAGCCCCAAAGCTAGGTCATGCTAAGTACAAAGCAAGTGGGAATGTCTGGGGTGAAAAACCAAACCATTCACAAAACTCTATTTTTAATGCCTGCTTCTTTAAAGACTTATCTATATACAGATTCCTCGTTCGTCCTGCTAAAATTGGGACATCATTTTTGTTAGGATTTTATCACGATTATTTACAAAATTCTATCTCCGGCAATTTCATTGACTCCTTTCACTCGGCATTAAACCCATAACCTGAAATCCTGGGTCTGCCGTAGCATTGTTGTTATCATCTGTGGGATAGAGGTTACCACCACAAAACTTGTTACAGTTCTATCTATGTATATATGCCTCTTATGCTACACCCATACCAGTTTTCTCTTCGATTTGGAACAATGTTTCAAAGAAGTGATAGAATAACTATTTATTTCGTTTACAATTCAGAAGTAATTGAATAACAACTAACAACTGGGTCCAAACAAGACATGAAATATTTCCAAAAATAAAGAAGTAGACAAAGTCAGGGCGAGCATGAAAACTGGATCTATCTGGGCTGAGAATCTAGTTTTTCATTCATGGTAGCAAATTTAATATTATGGCCTATGTTTTAGTCGGTTAATGTCATTATTTCAAGTGAAAAGTCATGTGAAGTTTTTATTCAAATGTTTTTTTATGATCGTACTGTATAAGCTTTGTGGTTTATTTTTTTTTTAATCTACATTGCTTTTATACTTACGTTTTGACCAGAAAAAAATCCCCCGAGCGCTTTTTACCCTACTCAGACGCCCCTTGGCGCTTTTTAGTATGACCACTCTAGTCGATAAGGAAACACTAATCTGACTAAAGATAAAAAGAAAATATTGTCATATTTTACCAAATCTTTACCAAGACTTGACCAAGTCTTCGTTTCCAAGAACACAAGAAACTTACTCTTTCCAGCCACAATTTCCCACAAAACGGGGCAGTGTATAGTGCAACAACCCTTAATAACATCCTAGATTTACATGTTTCCAGTGACAAAACATGTTCACAAAAAACGACTATACATTTTATTTCATATATCAAACGAACATTTAAAAGTGCTAAGATTTTTCTGCTTAAAAAAATGGGACAGACGAAGCAAGCGATTTTGTTCAGCACTTCGAATATAGATGTAATACCCGATTTGATTGGTCAAATTGTTATCAATGAATTAATTGCGTTATCTATGAATTAGCTTCGGTATCCTATAACCCATAGATAACGCTAATTTCGTAAATTAATTCATATATAACAGTGTTTTAAATGAATTAAATAGAATTAATTATCAATAGCAAACGGTAATGATAAATAATTTTCCGTTATCTATGAGTTAGCGAGCGTTATCTATGGGTTAGCAGATTGCTAACCCATAGATAGCGGAATTTAATTATCGATCACTGGTGATATTGAGAGTTACAGCCTGTTAACACATAGATAACGGGGTTTTGGTTAATTTTGCGTGCCATATGTATGTCCACTTAGCTTTATACATTTCACATGGAACATGGGTCCAATATGCTAATTTGTATGTTTTATTTTTTTTATTAGGAGTCTATGAAATTGATGGGAATGAATATATCAATGTATTGGTTATCTTGGTTCCTGTTTTCACTGGTGTACATGATACTAGCCTGTATCTTTTTCGCCATATTCATGTCAATCAAATTAGGAGGAGTAGCTGTCTTCACGTTTTCTCAAGGTTCACTAACATTTGTGTTTTTCCTGGTTTATGCCATATCGTTGATCGCCTTTTCGTTTATGGTCAGCACATTTTTCCAGAAAGGTAAGCTTTACAAATTTTGTATAGTCAATGGTTTTGCATCACTGTTGTTTGATTTTCACATAAAAGAACTAAAATAAGCACGTACATCAATGATAGGATTTGTTGTTTGTTTAATGAAAACTGTCCTCATGCTACATTAGTGAAGAGCATGATTTACTCCATCAGCAGGTCTCTTACATAACTCAGACGTTATGCTAGCGCTTGCCGTAACTACGCAGACTTTTTGTATCGCGCTAGAGTTCTTACAATTAGGCTTCTTGAACAGGGTTATGTTGCTACAAGTTTGAAGTTGTATGGTCGTCATCATGAACTCTTAGATCGTTACGTTGTATCCATCTGCACCATGAAAACTGATTTGTTCAACGTGTCATAGTTTTCCTTTCCTTTTCGTCTGCCTGGACTTTACTTTTTATGAGCAACTCGGCGGGTGTTTCTAGAAAAGCAGAGGACGCTTACCTTACCGGTGTACCTAGTCCATGCTCCCAGTTTTTAGTGAACTCCAAGTTGCTTATTTACTTTTGTTACTTTGTGTGTATTATTTTGGTTATTTTATGTTCTTTGTTGTGTTTGTCTGTTTTCCATGTCTGAATTTTGTCCGTGGATTGCATTCTTTTGATTGATTTCCGCTAGAATCTTGGTTTCCTTGATTACTCTTACTTTTTAGCTCATCTGGCCAAAGGCCATGTGGGCTATTGCTATCACTTTGCGATCGTTGTCCATCGTCGTCGTTAACAATTATACAAAAATTTCTCCTCTGAAACTACTGGACTGATTAGAACCAAACTTGGTATAAATGTTCCTTGGGGTATTCTGCATAGAACTGATGTGGGGATTTTTGATTGGTCGAAAAACATGGCTACCGTTACTAAAAATAGAATGTAAGGGTCAGACAGCAGATTTTTGCATATATCTCCAAAATCATTAGGTATAGCTAAATTCTGACCAGGTAAAAATGTTCAGCATTGTGAGATCTATTTCTGGTTAAATTTTGGTTTTAATCCGTTTAGACATGTTGGAGTTAATGCCCATTTCAACGATTTTTTCTATTTTTAATGTTATTTCTTTAAAAAGTCTTCTCCTCTGACACTACATAACCAATTTAAACCAAACTTGGTATGAATATTCCTTGGAGTATCTTGCATAGAACTGAAGTAGGGATTTTTGATTCGTCGAAAAACATGGCCACCGTTACTAAAAATAGAACATAGGGGTCAGACAGCAGATTTTTGAAAATATCTCCAAAACCGTTAGGTTTAGCTAAATTCTGGCAGAGGTAAAAGTGTTTAGCATGATGAGATCTATTTCTTGTCAAATTTTGGTTTTTATCCGTTTAGCCATGTTGGAGTTAGTGCCCTTTTCAATGATTTTTGCTATTTTTAATGTTATTTCTTTCAAAAATCTTCTCCTCAGATACTACATAACCAATTGAAACCAAGCTTATTATGAATGTTCCTTGGGGTATCTTGCATAGAACTGGTATGGGGATTTTTGATCCGTCAAAAAACATGGCAGCCTTACTAAAAATAGAACAAAGCGGTCAGACAGTAGTTTTTCGCATATATCTCCAAAACCGTTAGGTTTAGCCAAATTCTTTCAATAGCTGAAGTGATCCTTATTATTAAGACTGAAAAAGTCTTAAGGGATATAAGTTGTCAGATGACTCTTTGTAAGAGTTATTGCCCTTGAAAGGGGAAAAGTGACTTCTTTTTTAACATTTTTCAGTCAATATCTTGAAAACTATGATAGATTAAAAGAAACTTTCAATTGTTGAAATGATCCTTATGATAAGCCCTACCAAAGACTTCTCGAGTGAAAATTGTTAAATTTATTGCCTTTGACAGACAAAATTAACCAGGTCGGTGATTCAGGCTCCTAGTAGCCTCTTGTTTCTGTTGTCAACCACACCTTTCTCTGAGAACTGCTATATAACCATTTTTGTTTATACCTTGTATAAGCGGAAATATGAATGTAATATAGTGGATCTATCCCTGAAACTGTGTAATACGGGAAAGTGTTCCACCTCATTTCCGCTGTGCGTATCTCATTATCTTTAGGTATGGCAAAATTTAATTATCAATTATGGTTACTTTTATACAAAAATAAATGCTCTAACAGTATTTTAACTTGCGATTTCTGTACATCAGTTTCTTATTTTGATCTTGTTTACTTCAAAGAAGAGTAATTACTGTATCTCAAAAGCATAAAGAACTTGATTCATCTATTGCTATAGAGATTTCTTGAAATTTTGAGTTTATGCATAACTCACCTTGACTAAGGATTTAAGGAATGACTGTTGTATTTTTTTGGTCTATGAAGAAATAACCTCAATCACGTGATGCACACTAAATAACCTGCGTTGCAGGTTATTTTCAAGTGTGCACCACGGGTATTGAGGTTATTTCAAATAGATCGAACAATATTTATTCAGTAATTACTCATAATTTTAGTATCAAAATTTAATATATAAGGAGTAAAATATCAAAAAAGATTGATGATGTTACAGTCACATAACAAATTTTGGTCTATTAGATGATGGATAAAACTTTTTATCCAATCAGAAATAGTGTTACATCTAAAATTAAATTAAATTTTTATACTTTGTAGAAAAATCCGCGATATCCCTATTTCGCTGGTTGTAATGACTATATAAGCTTCTAACGGAGTACTACTAAGTACCTATTCTTTCGAGGGCAAATATGGCTAGAAGAAAGGTTCTTGAACACCGGATCCGTTATACAAATATATAGTACGAAACGTTACCAAATTAACATAAGTATGATATCTAACTTGTTCAAATTGGACGGAAAATGTAATCTACTAGTATAAATTAATGGACATTTTATAAATCTGATGCTTCTGTTTAAATAAAACTGCTTTTTATCAGCAGTGTATAATTTGAGATTGAGTTTACGATTCTTGACTGAAATACCAATTTATTTCTTCTCACAGCCAGTGTAGCAGCACCAGCAGCGGGTATCTTGTTCTTCATGACATATTTCCCGTACTTTTTCATAAACTCTGACGAAACCTTCAGTTCTATGACCAGTATACAGAAAGGAGCGGCATGTTTATTAAACAATGTTGGAATGGCCTTTGGCGTCAAGTTGATTGCGCAGTATGAAGGCACAGGTAAACATTGTATTTTACCTAATCAGGAAAGTGGACTACAACCTTCCATCTGTACGAGGAAAAGTTGCTGTTATTTACATGGTTTTGATATTTTTGATAAGTAATCACGTGTTCATGTGAAATTTTAAACATTTTGGATGTTCATTTAACATCGTATCTGATTAGTCGAGTCTTAACATGTCGAATAGGAAAATAATATTCGACCAAAAAGCAACTAAAATGCCAAATATTTTTCAAGAGACGGCCATTAAACAAAAGAAATTAAAAAAAAATAAGTCGTGTGTCTCCAAAACAAAATAATTATTGGATTTAATTAAAGTAATTTTGTCCAAGCGAATAACACTGAGTATATTTTATCTAAATGTATTAATTCCACTAAAACATTAATCTTTTTTTTTTCATAGACTTATAAGGATTGACTGGAATAATTGATTTATTTTAATAGTAGACTATAAAATATTTGCTGGAATGTAATAAAGTATTCTGTTTTATTTCTTGGTCGATTGACTTCGCCCACACTTCTGGAAAAAATGAATTGTAACAAACTTCCATATGTAAATCTGTTATTTCGAACCAGCCAGGGAGGCTTACAATGTACCGACATATTAAAATATAAGGATATGACGACTTGTCAAAAAGCTGAATGTCCTAGTCCTATCTAAAATAATACTGTGGTTAAATTCGCACAAACACTGCCTCCTCCAAGCGTCAAGATGGGAGTCCATTTGTCATGAATTTTGGTTTAATTATTGTACATTTATTTATCTACCACAATCCGTGAGGTTTTTTTGTACGACCACAAAAGAAATTCGATCATATAATGGTATCACCTTGTCGGCATCAACGTCGTGGCCGTCGTCGGCGGCGTCCGTTAACTCTAATTTATTTACGAAAACTTGTGTAAAGCATATCAAATCTTTTTGTTTATATTAGGTAATAATATATTTGAAATATTTTATGAATTCTGTATTAATAGAACTGTTTTCAAACATATTTTTCTTTTTGTCATTTTTCCTCGTTTTAATATATAAAACATGAAAAGGAATTTGTATTTAAATAAGTGCTACATAAGATGCCTCTTGTCTTTGTCAGGAGCTGGAATACAGTGGAACAACTTTTACAAACCTCCGACGGTAGATGGTAATTTTTCGATGCTTGCAGTAATACTAATATTAATTTTGGACACTGTGTTATATATGATAGTCGCCTGGTATGTTGATGCCATACGTCCTGGAGACTTCGGTGTTCCACAACCTTTTTATTTTCCTTTCACTGTAAGTATCTAACACAAAAATCTTAGAAAGTAAAAGTTTATTCAAAACTTACCCCAAATGTTGATTTGATTTCAGTTATAGGACACCTTTAATAATTTACGGATATAATCTCTCAGTCACAATTGAAATATATGAGCATAGTGCGTCAAAACCTGTGGATCACATGCCGTATCAAGATTCGACGTACATCACACTTCGGGTCGGTGGCCCTCGTGGTGATTTAGCTGTGTTGGGTACGCGTCACACTTTGGGTCGGTGGCCCTCATGGTGATTTAGCTGTGTAGGGTACGGTCGGTGGCCGTCGTGGTGATTTAGCTGTGTTGGGTACGCGTCACACTCCCGGTCGGTGGCCCTCATGGTGATTTATCTGTGTTGGGTACGTGTCACACTTCCGGTCGGTGGCCCTCGTGGTGATTTAGCTGTGTTGGGTACGCGTTTTATATAGATTTTCACATGACTGAACTTTTCAGTAGATAAAAAAGTTGTAGCTGATAGAACATGTACATATATAACAAAAAAAAAGGAAAGTATGTATACATTTTTCTTTATAGACGGATATTTCAAGTCAAATTATTCACCTTGAGAAATTTCACTATTGATCTCCTTCAATTTGAATATACATGTATATTTAAACTATAAGCTTTGTTTCTTTGTAAAGCCATATTTCCCATAGATATCCTAGGATGTCCTGATGCTTTATTGTCACAGGGACGCCTTTTCTCATAGTTTCTTCTTTCAGTTTTCATTCAAACTACTTGTTTACGTTTGTTTTGTTTTGCTCTTAGTTAAAATGACTTTATCAACTGAATACTTTAGGGGAAAGCATTTACGGTACAGTGTTCCTCAGACGTTATTGAAAAAAACGCGGTATCCGTCATGTTCAGTTCAGGGTTTCCCGCTTAACCTTCTATGTCACCTTAATCAGTTTATACCACAAACTAAAATAGATGCATAAAAATGCTTGTAGAAGTAATTAATAAATGAACAGCCATGAGGCAACACACTACTAATCTATGTACCATCATATGTTTATCGCTTTGCGTAGATTTACACCGGAAAGGCCAGGGTTGATTTCCTTCGATGTCTGGTAGGTTAAGCATGCTGTCCTTGATATACTTGTCGGCACCACTTCACACTCACTCACCGTGGCAACGCTATGTCCAGTTGTTTACAGAAGACACATATCTTGGAGAAAGTGACAGAGATGGGGATAGATTACCTTGTGTTGTCATTCAGAAAGTTAACACTCTTCATCTCTTTTCTTTTTTCAGAAGTCTTACTGGTGTGGTCATAACCCTGTAGAAAACTTTGACGATATAAGACAGGCTATGACGACAAACCCTAAATTCTTTGAACGGGAACCACCAGGTGTTAAGGCAGGAATCAGCATACAAAATCTTAGGAAGGTAGGCAATGTCAAACATGTCTTGTTTTAAAGTTGAAACGACCGAAGCATTCAAGACACAAGGTACCAATATGTAAACTAATGAAATCATGAGGGGTATTTGCTTAATATGAATTCATCATTTTAAGCTTAGAAAGCCAATTATACTGTTTATATTTGTGTATCACTACTTATCAATAAGATCAAAACAAATAAAGAACCACATGTAAACATACAGAGTTGAGTTTTTGTAAGTATATGTAAGGATTATTTTCATATTTTGACCAGGTTATACTATATAACTAACTTAGGGACAGTTTAGGCTTCAAAATGTTACGAGGGAGTAATCAAAGGAACCAAGGTTATAGCGGTAATCAAGGGACAAAGACCAGACATGGAAAACAGACATACACAACAAAGAACATAAAGTAACTAAAATCATACATACAAAGTAACAAAACCAAATGAGCAACTCGGACTCCACTAAAAACTGGGAGCATGGACCAGGTGCACCGGTAGGGTAAGCGTCCTCTGTTTTTCTAGAAACACCCGCCGAGTTGCTCATAAAAAGTCAAGTCCATGGTAGACAAAGGAGGAAAGGAAAACTATGACCCGTTGAATAAATCAGTTTTCATGGTGCAGATGGATACACCATAACGATCCACGAATTCATGATGACGACCATAAATCTTCTGCGTACCTTTCGAAATTCCCTGGCGAAATGTAAAATATATCCTGTCCCATAAAAGCGTCTGAACAGCATTCAGTTTAATATATATCTACATTTGTAGAGTGATCCGCTGTTACTGGAGGAATATACCTGCAACAACAACAGTAGCTTTTATCGTCCTAACTCTTAGTTTATACATGCATGCCCGTGATTTGCTTAGAATTAATTTTGTCCCTTTTTTGTCTACTGAAGTAAATATATGTATATAATTGAGTTGATAACTGGCATATATTTCCAAGGAACACTTTTTATACACATATATGTAGCCCAGATCTGACATTGCATCCTGCACAGGCACTTGTTTCTGTCAAAAAAGGGGAGGGGTTGCCCTTCCACTTTACTGTTGACAGAAACAAGTGAGTGTACTGTGTGACACAAAGCAATCAGATAACTAACTTATAAATAATGTTCACAAGAAGAAAAGAAAAAATGCAAGTCAGTCTGGCTTTACTTTCACTTCATTTTTGGTGGCAGACCTGTGGTTGTGGACGCTTTTCCTGAACATAAGTCTGATTACCATTGATCAGACGTATAAATCAACATTAAATACATACCATTCCCCCGCTTTTGTCTTCAGTTCTTGGTGAAATCATGCCGAGTTACTTGAACAGGTGATGACAGCTGAGCTGACATCGTAGAAAAGCTTCACATTGATCCTGACGAATGACCAAGAGCCGTTGATTGGTCGAAAGTTCTCGATGGGCGGGGCAAGATTATTCCAGTTTTCTTCAAAATACGCTTTCCGATCAGTTTTAAACCGAAAAATAAAAATTGTTTGTCAAATAAGAAGTTAAAATGTATCATATGAACAACGGCATACTGTTTACGCGATACTATTACGATGACATTCGAACGTTTTCTCTCCGAATACGCCACTCCTTACGGTCCCGCCATTCAGACGTCACAAAAGTCAATGTAGAGTTATTTCCCTTAGCAAAAACATCCCTCAAAGTACCTTAACACCCTTGCGTAGTGATGACTTCAATCTTGTAGCAACATAACCCTGTTCCAGAAGCCTATTTGTTAGAGTTCTAGCGCGATATAAAAAGTCTGCGTAGTTTTGGCAAGCTCTGGCATAACGTACGAGTTGTGATATGAACACTCCATACGCAGGTGCTGAAGGCATGTTGCCACAGATGAAAGGAAAGTTTGACAATTTCGAATGAGAAGTCGTCACGTTTGTCGTAAAGTTTGGTAAAAAGAAGTTGGATATATAATTATAACCTAGTAAAAAGACCTAATCGATTCCAGTCCTAATTAAGATTTGATCATTTAATGAAAACGTCTTGTACATTTTATGTAGTTGGGGATCATTCGAGTGGAAAGAAACATAAATTAATGACGTCATAGTACTAAACTAGTTTATAAAAAAACCTATGTTGCCCAAAGAGACCCAATCAATCAGGAGGCTTATTAAGAAACAAATTAAATAATTTGCATATCGATGCAGGTTTACGGAAGTGGTAAAAAGAAGAAAGTAGCCGTAGAAAATACGAATCTAAACATGCTCGAAGGGCAAATCACTGTACTTCTGGGCCACAACGGCGCTGGTAAAACAACGACCATGTCCATGCTGACGGGTATGTAATTAAAAGCTTTATCAACAACAGTCCTGAAACAATATCAATATTAAATCATTGGAAGCTAGGTATCTACTGTTTTGAACATGTCACTTAGTGGTTCCCACCATTTCAATCATGTATATAGATTTCAAAGAAAACCCCTTTGTTGAAAAGAAATCATATATATAAATAGTTGTGTTGGCTTATTTTAATTTGTCACATTTGTACACGTGTGGCTATTGATAGCAAATTAGAATCTTTTTAGGAAACTATTTGTTTGATGCCATAACCCGAAAACCCAGTAAGCATTTGATTTTCATAAATAATTGATGCATGATAAAAGTTAGAATGTAAGATAACTGAATGATATATATTTTTAATTCCTAGTAAGGAATATCACTTATCTGGTTGTACCAAGTAAACATTGACATTTGTTATGTACATGTATTATTATACTAGTAAGTATCATGAGAAATCTGACCAAATCCACGTGATGGCCTAGCCAAGACATTTCGGCGACCTTATGATTTACTCACAATTGATTTATTAAACGTCTTGCTTTTCACGCGTTACAAAACTTTGATAGCACCTGTAGGTTCTTAATTAAAAACTGTATTGTTCAACCAGTTTTTTATACGGAAATATAGTTTATAAATCACGTCCTGTCAAACAAAATCCAGTGGGTTTATGGATTGCCTTTAATGGATTTATGGTAAAGAATACGAATTTCAAATTATCATCTATTTTCACTAGTAGAAATATTCGACCTCTAATTGCATACATACGTGACAATTAAGTCATTTTTTTTTCAAAGTATTGCACTACGTTGAATCTTGCCTATTTAGTACTTGACTTTACTGTACCATATCCAGCCCACTGGAATTGTAGTGTCCGATTATTTCTAATGCTGGTAATTTTTATGGTATTGTCATTCTTTGATATGTTCTGAGCTACCTTACAGTAAAGGCGAGCGTTCTTGTAGTGGATGTATTTCATTTGTCTATATGTTTGTTGTTGAGGATTCCATGGAAAAAATTGGATGCATTATTCAATGAATTTGATGGCGCCTTTGTATGTTGTTACAGTTAATTTTTTACTTTAAATTAAATGGAGATAATTAAGGCCTTATAAAAGTAGTTTAACCCCCACCGCAAAGTGCATGCACCTGTCCACGGTCAGGAGATGACGGTCATTAATGTGTTTTTGTGTTGCTATATAACTTTCTAATTTTGATTTTGATGAATTGTCATCGTTCAGTTACGGTTGATTTTATTACTTTGTCGGAGCCGTTCGGAGCTAACGTAAAGGTATGTTAAGGGCGTCTTTCATTAGAAAAGTCGATCAAACTGATACTTTTAGAATATTTACTCGATACTATTAAAATTTTCCAGTGAATTATGTATCTACTTTTGTCACATCTTTGGATATTTTAGATGTTTAGAAGAATATACCTTTGCATTCATTTTTTGTTTATAGATAGTGAATATTATTATTTTTATTCTGTGTTGTGATATTATACGATTCCTCGCAGATAAAAGTTTGCTAGCCGTCGGAAAGAAGGGAACTGATACAGGATTTTTGTGTGTGGTATGGTTTTTCTATTAATTTTTGAATCGCTACGGACATCTTTTCCCCTTCACACTGTCAAGCGAAGTAAAAATGATCGAGAAAAGATTGGTTGGTGATACTAGGCACTTAGTATAGTTCTTCATCACAGAGTGGGGAATGCGTTTGGTGGTGTTGACATCACAGTACCTGAAATGAAAAGATCACTAAAAAGGGTTAAAAAAGAAAACAAATCTCCAGGCTCCGATAACATTGCAAATAAGATGCTACAACATCTTGGTAATTTGGCACCGAAAGCATTGCTAGATACCTATATTGGAGCTAGGAAAAAGTACAAATCAACCACATTGGCACAATGCAGAAGGAAGCTATTATGATGTCATTACTTAAGAAAGGAAAGAATAAGAACAAATTGAATCTCGACTTGAAAATTTAGTTCTGGGAAAGGCCACTATTAGTTTGTAGTTCAATTACGCAGTATGTTGGAGATTTTTATGTTCATTCATCTATTTGTTCCATGTAAACAGACATCGAATCTGAGTAGTACGCAAACTGGCGCACTGCTACATCATGAATTTGTGTGTGTGTTTTTGTAATGCTCTTCGTAATCAGAATGGTGAATATTAAAATAAATCAAAGAGTTCAATATTTTAACCATTTGAAATGATAAGCTTGTACTTACATACGTTTAAATTCGGTTCATGTACTTTCCTTTTATTCCATTTTTATGCAATTTGACGATTACTTGAGGCGTAAATAAATAAAACTATCGATATAAATTGATTCAGTACATGAGCACTTTGATTATCGTGGTAGTCAATTAACAACAGTTTGAGGAAATGCGATAAACTTTAAAGTGCTGACCTCATGATGGCCTTTACTCAAAGCTCTGTGCGTCATTAGTGGTTGATGGTAAATGAATATGTATACAATAACAAATATTTAATGAAGACATAACTACATGTAGAACGTCCTTGAGGGCATTTAAGGATGTAGACATAAGTTAAGGGACATAACTTATGAAATCGGTGATATGCTTGTATCATATTAAAATTACACCAAAGCCTATTAAGCTTCCATTTGAAACAGACTGAAATCAATCAAAGTTACTTTGATGCTTACATGAGACTGATGTGAAATCCTGAATACAAACGTTTTGTAAGAGTTGTGACCCTTACCTAAGGTCTACCTCCTTAAGACACGTAGTAGAGAGGATACTTTTAGCAGTAATTGTGTGTAAACTTCAGTTTTAAGGAAGAATAATGACAAAACAGATATATACAGAAAAGATTGTTTTATAGAAGAAAATAGAGTGGAAGAGTTCATGATTTTCGCCCGTGGTTTTAAATCTCATTAAAAATGAATCGGGTTTTTCATTTTTCCCCAAGTTAACATTCATTTTTAAAGGACATTCTTTAATATATTATTTAATGTAATATCATTCATATGTTTAAGTGTACAAGGATCCTGAATAAATTTCAGTTAGGTATTTTTTTCCAAAATATCTACACAAAACTGGCATGAAAACAATCGAATATCAGAACGGAAAAATGGGTGCACCCTACATCAATGCGGTTAACTCATATTCACCCTATTTTCCTATATCGCGGTAAATCACTGCTATCTATATAATAATTAATTTTAATTAGATGAGCAATACTTACTCCGGATATGAAAAAGGAATGAAAAGAGCACGATATATATTGTCACATATTAATTATTAATGACGTAGGATAACACAGTATAAGTAAGATATTTGGGAGAATATTATAACATCATGTTCCTATAATTATATGATAAGCGTGTTGTTCAGTTACGACGTGAAATAAATAAACGAGAATGGATATGGTGAATATATCAAAGAGATAACAACACCATTAGGATGAAAATAGAGTCAGCTACAGGCCGCCAATGAGTCTTCAAAGAATAAAATGTCTATAAAATAAGCTTTGATATAGAAGGTTATACCATGATTATTAGCTGGTGTAGTCTTATCAAACACCTGTGAAAAATGTTAAGAAATATTCAGGAATGTAAACTACGACGCAATGATGAATTCTCTTGGCCATTACCCATAACATTATAATTGAATGGACGATTTGAAAGTTTTGAATTGACTCTTCCAAATTATTTTACTAATTTGTGCCTTTTTTGTATGTTTTTTGTCATGCCATATATTCTTGTTCTTTAGAATTCAGGTATAATGTTAATATGATAATATCAATGATGCATTTTTGGCTAGGTTGCATTCGTGCTTATAGAATGGTGAATGACCGGCGGGCGCGCGGAGAAAATATTCTCGTAACATTTTTTTAGCAACCTTAATTCACGGCTACTACATATTTGGTTAGCAACTTCAGTATGGATTCCACATCGTGGGATGCGATTTCAGTTCTTATTAAAGAACTGAAATCGCATCCTACGATACTCTACTTCCTGTTTTTTTTGGTTTATTTTTCAACATTTCAGGACAATTGCGAAACTTTCGTAACATTTTTCTTAGCTACTAGTATGGGGACTCATATCGTGTGATGCGATTTCAGGTCTGTCGCACTTCTGCTTTCTGTTCATCGACTTGGTGTATATTACGGCAACCAGGTTATTTCTGTCTTTGACCAATTTTATAATGTAGTCAACCAAAGTATCCCTTCCATATCCTTCATCTATATAGATGACGTATTATCGTTGAACAATCCTAGTTTCGGGGATTTGATACATCGCATCTACCCGAAAGAAATTTAGATAAAGGATACTACAGACACTGTGAAGTCAGCCTCATTTCTTGACCTACACTTAGAGATCGATGGTAAAGGAAAACTACTGACCAAAATTTACGACAATTGTGATGCATTTTCATTCAGAATTGTCCACTTTCCTTTCATCTGTGGCAACATCCCTTCAGCACCTGCGTACGGAGTTTTCATATCACAACTCATACTGTATGCCAGGGCTTGCCGTAACTACGTAGACTTTTTGTATCGCTCTTAACTTGTTATAATTAAGCTTCTGCAAAAATGTTATGTTGCTACAAGATTGAAGTCATCACTACAGAAGTTTTATGGTCGTCATCATGAACTCGTGGATCGTTACGGTTTATCCATCTGCACCATGGGAACTGATTTATTCGACGGGTCATAGTTTTCCTTTACTCTTTCGTCTATCCTGGACTTGACTTTTGATGAGGACTCGGCGGGTGTTTCTAATAAAAGCAGAGGACGCTCACCCTACCGGTGTACCTGGTCCATGCTCCCATTTTTTAGTGTAGTCCGAGTTGCTCATTTACTTTTGTTACTTTGAATGTATTATTTTGGTTACTTTATGTTCTTTGTTGTGTTTTGTGTTTTTTCAATGTCTGATTTTTGTCCCTGGATTGCATTCTTTTAACTTCCACTAGAATATTGGTTCCCTTGATTACTCTTCCATAATCCTAGCGCAGTTTTGTTTTCGTTCACATTCATATACTGTATGAAATGGGGATGATATACCACTTCAGTTTTAACAGAAGGAGTGTTATGGTATCTGAGATGTATTTGTCGAATTTTAGATCAATTAAGCAAAGATTTACACATGTTTTATAGCATTTAAATACTTGCCAGTCTCGCATCTTTGGTTTCAGATGAGGTATACTTACTTGGTTAAAAAGACAAAATAAAAAGACGGCATTATGTTTATATTTTCTGCTCTTTAGGTTTTATCCCACCAACACGAGGAACTGCCAAGATTAATTCCTTTGATATACGGAACGACATTTTGAATGTACGAAAGAGCCTCGGCTTGTGTCCTCAGCACAATATCCTATTTGATACATTGACTGTGAAGGAACATCTAGAATTTTATGCAAAAGTAAGAAATTTGATAGTGAAATAGATCAAAATGATATGGAAGCCTTATGGACATCGTGTGTAGTCTATGAGAATTGCGCTCAACTCTGAAGACCGAGCCATGCCCCTTATTAATGCATCTGGTTTAATGACACTTGAATATTGTCGGCGAACTTCGAATGTAGTTTTTCCCTTATCTTCTTTCCATCCTAAATGTCAGTCCGTTCCTATGCAAAGAATATATTATCGGCCTTGTTTATAATGACTTATTTTCCGTCATTTAGTAAAATAATTAGGTTCTACATCAAATATGTCCATTTACATCTGGCTTTACTTAATGAGTAATCAAGGGAACCAAGGTTATAGCGGTAATCAAAAGAATGTAATCCAGGGACAGACCAGACATGGAAAACAGACATACACAACAAAGAACATAAAGTAACATTCCAAATACGTTGTCATTGTAACAAGAAAAACATATTATTGTAGTTGAAGGGTTGTCCAAAGACAGAGATATCAAAAGAAGTTAAGGAAATGATAGAAGTCATTGGATTAGTGCCGAAAACTGACAGCAAGTCAATGACTTTATCTGGTGGAATGAAACGGAAGCTGTCCGTAGGAATAGCATTAATAGCCGGATCAAAGGTATTTACTATCTATGTATAGACTCCATAAAGTTAGCGTACGAAAAATGTATCTACATTAGTACATTCATATAATTAGGGAATAGGCTATATTGCCAAGACAAGTATAACTGTATGCCTGTATTTCGTTAAAAATAACTAAGCAAACACACACATTTCTTCTTTTTGTAATTGTTAAGCATTATCAACTAAAAATGCAAATGACTAAAAAGATGGTGAATAACTAAAATATTATCACGAGTGCCTAGATTTAACGTAGGGAATTTCTTCCATGCACGAGTAAATTCCTCGTGCGTTCTTGGCACGAGTGATCATATTTTGGTTAATTATGATAGCAAATTGATTATCAAATTTATTATATAGATTTTCTTCACAATTTATCGATATTTTCAACATGAATTTTAAAAATTCTGTGATTGGTGGATTGATATCAAAGTTGTGGCGTTTTGAAGGGAGATAGTGCGAGAGTGAATTCACACTGTGAATTATCGAAATTCATTACACTAGGAACATTCGATAACCCACTACTATCTGTATAATAAATTGTTTTAAATGTCCGTAAATGTTTAATTCAGATTGTCATGCTCGACGAACCGACTTCCGGCATGGATCCAGCAGCTAGACGACAAACATGGGATGTATTACAAAAGTTTCGTAAGGACAGAACATTGGTACTGTCCACACATTTCATGGACGAAGCCGATTTACTTGGTGATAGAATCGCTATTATGGCAGATGGGGTTGTCAAATGTTGCGGAACTTCTCACTTTTTGAAGAAAACATATGGTACTTATTTTTATTTTTTATTTAAACAATTTTCATTTTGTTAAATTTAGGAGATGGATCACTTCTATTTTTCAAAGATTAAAATATATGTTAATTAAAATTAATTTACTTCGATGCTGTTTTGAGTCGAAATTCTAATTGTAGCGAGTAAACATGTGTTTTTACCTTAATTTAAGTGTTGAGATCATAGGCGGGTCCATTGTGGGACCCCCTTATAAATTGTTTTAAACTGTTATATTTTTTGTAATGATTGTAAATAATACTCAGGAAGCAAGACAGTCCAGTAGACAATCAAGCAATTTGATATTTAGCAATTTTGTATTAGCACATATTTTCACCTTTCTTTTAATGAGAAATTGGATGCCCCAGGTCTGCACTCACTAAAGACCTGTCACAGCAGAAGATAATTTACATGATTTTAAAAATCACTGTAGGATAAGAGGAAAGATATTTTTACATCATAAAGAAACTAAGTACTTTCAATATCATTGGGCAATTTCAGGTGCTGGATACCATTTAGTCATGGTGAAAAGTCAATCCTGTAATGTCAGCAATGTAACACAGCTCATCCAATCCCACATCCCTACAGCCACATTAGAAAGTGACATTAGTGCAGAGTTGTCGTATTTGCTTCCTTTTGACCAATCTAACAAATTCGAACAATTGTTTAGGGATGTGGAAGCAAAGCGGAGTCAACTTGGTCTAAATAGCTTTGGCACAACAGCTACTACAATGGAAGAGGTTTTCTTGAAGTATGTAATATGTAGTAAAATATATTGACTTTCTTAATTAAAAATACATAAAAAAAACCTCTTTAAGCTTACTGCAATACTTCTTGTGTTAATAAGTTAATAAAGGAAAAATGCCCCCCCCCTACATCTTAAAAAAAGAAAATGGCAAGAATGGTATAAAAAGGTCGAGAGATTTACTTGAAACTTGCAGTGAAAATAAATTTCATCGGACTAAAGACCATACGGAGTCTAAATTTTCTTATTTGTTACGGTTTTTGAAATAAAGGCAAAAACTGTTGACAGACGACCCCTAGGTCTATTTTTTCGACAGATAAAAAAATCCACACTATAGTTGTAGAGAGAATAGCCTAAAGAATATTTGTTTAAATTGGTCCAGTAGTGGCAGAGGAGAAGATATTTGAGAAATTAGGAACAAGGACGACTGAGGGTAAGTAATATCAATAGCTCATCCTTCGGGCCGGATGAGTTAATAAAGTGGTCGATTTTTTATATTTTCCTTTATAAAAGGTAGAAAGAGAAGTATACGATTGTTGGTATCATCTTTTACTTTCTTGACTTGTAGGGTCGGTGCTTCGAAAACAGACGACGAAGAAAATGACAATGGCTATGATAATTTGGTGTTCCAAAATCAAGCTTTCCAGAATGATGAGAAAAAGTCTGAATCAGAAGGTCAAGTTGTTTGTGCAGAGACCAATGGACTTCCACACTCCAAGATAAACGGTGGAAAAGCTTCAGGTTCAAAAGAAGCCGCAAACAATGGCAAGGGGGTGGTAGGAGACGGGATGTTTAATGGTAATTATATTTTAAGTTGTTGTGATCTGGAAAAGCGGTTTCGGAAATATACATCAGTGAAAGTTCAAAGTCAAAAGTTAATTGTGCTGTAAGAGTTATGTAGTAGTAGTAGAAATAACATACAATCATAAAAGAAGTTAAGAAACCCCAAATAAAATAAGAATTTGTTGTCGGTAATCATCGTCGGAAATCATGCAGCGTAATCAACCGTGGGGTTCCGAGGATGGTTAGTAGTATAAATTCCTAATAATGGTAAGACCTTTCTAATTAAATAAATCTAGAATTTTTAATCAATTTTAAAGTTTAAATAAAAAAATGAAAATTTGACAAACATAAATAAAATCATTGAATGTATTAAATTTAAAAATGACAGAGAAGAACTAGACGCAAGGTAACCACAAACATTTTAGGGCCACGAACCTTTTACTAAGAGGCTAAAGAAGACTCTGGAATTTACTCTAATGACCAATAGAACCAAGATGGCCTTGGTCCGTAACATTTAATTGATTAATCTGTATAAAGGTAATCCGTTGAAATTAGGTCTAATACCAGTTTTGGAAATAGTGGACTGTCATATTTATATTTTTGTGCAGATCTGCCTTAGAACCAGAAGTACCTTATGATTAGATTCACGCTTTTCTTATTTCCAAATATTTTTAATTGAAAATCCTTCAGTATGCCTTATAGAAACTATATTCGAAAACAAAAGTTGCTCACTGGAGATATTAACGCTTAAAATTTGGTAATGTTCTACTACAGCAAAAGTACCCGAAAAATCTTGATAAATAGCAGATCCGAGAAAAGTTGTTTTTAGGACCTTACAAATGTATTCAAACAGTTTTTTTTATCTTCAGATATGACGAGGACCCTCTGCCTGGTTCTGAGGCAGAACCCTATATAAGTGGTATGTCTTAATAAACTTGTAAAAAGCGATATTAAAAGTTATTCATTTATATCAAAGTGTTTCCACTTTACATTTTCAGCATTCAATGAAAATATAAGGAAGAATTCTGGATTTGCTCTAACTGTTCAACAGTTTTATGGTATGTTCATTAAAAAAGTTCTTCAAACATGGCGGAACCGGGTTGTAACAGCAGTACAACTTATAATGCCCGTTCTTTTCACAATATTTGGTTTGTTAGCCGAGGAAGCCGCCCCTGGAACAGCAGCCGATCCGGCCTTAACACTTAATTTAGGACCATTTGATTCTGGACAAGTAGCTATCGTATCTGATACAGGATCGGGTGCCCCACAATCCAATATTTTGACACGATATAATACCTTTGTAAGTGGACAAGGTGCCTCTCCGTTAGATGCATCAAGTTCCACAAATATCAGTAAATACATCATGGACAAGGCAGATTCTGTAGGAATTTCCACTTACAATGCAAAGTATATGATCGGCACTTATTTAGAATCAACAAAATGGACTGCGTATTTCAACGGACAGCCGTTTCATACACCAGCAATAGCTCTTGGATACCTGATGAATGCTATCTTAAGGTATGCTATGAACAGTGATAGTTACTCAATAACGACCACAAACGCTCCGTTTAAGCTTTCCCTTGATGAGGATCAAAATTCTAATTTCTTTACATATTCTGGAACGGCGTTTACTTTAGCATTTCAAATCATGTTTGGTATGGCGTTTCTGACGGCAACCTTCGTTATATTTTTGATCAAAGAACGGTCTTCCGGTGCCAAACATTTGCAGAATGTCAGTGGAGTGAGTTCAATTGCGTTCTGGGCATCGAACTTTTTGTGGGATTTGATTAACTATTTGATCCCAGTACTTCTTATTTTGGTCGTTTTTGCTGCATTCCAGACGGAGGCGTATGTGACTGATGGTCATCTTGGTATTCTGTTCCTGATATTTTTACTCTATGCTTGGAGTTTTCTACCAATGACCTACATTATTAGTTTCTTCTTTAGTACTGCTCCATCGGGAATGGTTTTCATGACAATGACGAATATCATAGTAGGTAAGATATGACTGTTTACATGTTGCTTATATTGATAATTAAATATTGATGTTAATTCGAGGCTTGATCTCAAACCTTGGCTACTTGGCTAAAAAAATAACGAAATTCACTGCATGTATAAATATCAAAGTATATTAGTTATGAATCATCGGTATACCATCTATAACAAAAAGGCCACAATTTATACATGTACTTTCTGAAAAATATGCATTTTAGTGGTAACTTGACATAAGGCTTTATTGAAAGGCTATTAATTAATGCCAGTTCAACACTAAGCTTTAAATCTGATGACTAGGCATTAGCTTAACTACTAGGATTTTTGCTTAGACCAGAACAATAGTCTTGTCCGTTTCCAGCAATAAAATATAATGCAGGTAGGCTATTTTATTTTTCCAAAAAACATTTAACATTGAGTTTAGACTTTAACGGTGGTTTAAATAAAATAGCACTGAAATGTTGGGGTTAGGTAGGGTAACAGGAAACGGACAACTTTTTTGCCCTAAAGCCTAACCGATAACATATAAAACGCTTTTCATAACATTGACGCTACAAAACATTAAAAGGTACGGTACCGTTTACTATGCTATTTTAAATCATTTTATTTTCTTTTAATATAACAGTAGAATCAAATGACGTAATAAATGAAAGTGAATATAAATTATAAGCTCCCAAGTGACCATCTATGATTATTTAAACAGTCAGTAGATTTGTTGAAGGGTGAGGCGTTAGCCGAATTCCCCCAACAGATCTATTGGCTGTCTAAATAATCAAAGACGGTTACCGGAGCTTATAACATTTTTGTACGATTTTGCTTATTTACATTATGGGGAAATCTTTGTATCGAACTATATTTCTTCGAAGTTATTTTGAGAATTGAAAATCATTCAATGGTTACTGGGCGTCCAGGTCAAATGTATACGCTTGCCGGAGGCGTGATTGAACTATTCAGGTCAAATTGTTTAAAACGTGCGTCGTTTCATTGATAGAGCCATATCAGTCTCAGCGTCATTCTGCAACTACTGTTATCATAGGTGGATCGATTTTCCTTTTATGGTCGTTTGTCTATTTCATTCAAATCTTTTCATCAATGGCGGATGGATTTTCCTTAATTTGCATATTGCTGCTTCGGTTATTAGGACAAAAGATTGTATCCAGTCACGATTGTCAACACAACGCATAATCGTCCAAATAGTGTTTTATCGACAATTCACGTTGTTTGAAACGAAAGTTATATAAGGTGATTCCCGTATATACGTAACCATAACATCACACATACTGTTGTGAACATAAGCAAATACATAATGGCATTCTTTATCTTACTTAAGGACTCGCTACGTTAATCACAGTTTTTGTCCTGAAAATACCTTCGCTGAATACTTACAACATTGGTGAATCGTTGGATGTAGTATTTGCTGTTCTTTTCCCAAACTATTGCATGGGAACATCTCTTATGTCCATATATGTGAACTGGGGATACACCAAAGCATGCACTGAAAGTGGAAACCCACCTACTTGCCAATCTAGTAAGTAATCGTTTTTAATGTATTGAAAATTTGCTCAATATATGAACATGTGTATCGTTGATCTGTCAGTCAAGCATGCTTACTGAAATATAATAGAAAGATATAGCTATAAAATTACCATGGTTCCAAGTATTTATTACTTTATCACCTTTCATTGGTTGTTTTTATAACTGAATAGGATGGTGCTATGATACGATCGAGAAAAAAAAAATCACAGGCGTTATTACCAATTTGCTCTAAATTAAGAAATGCAATACATACAAACATTTTCATGCCTGTTTACCACAAATATCACAGCAGGGAGTGTTTACCATTTATATTTTGCTTACGTTAATTCTCATTTAAATATCCCAGTAAAATAAGAAAACAGTAATACACCAATATATAGATAAATATTCTACATCAGTAAAACAAAATTGAACTACTTTTGACAGGTTGTAACCCAAATGATGAATTTTGTTTTCCGAATTCATCTAACTACCTTGACTTAAAGTACCCCGGGGTGGGTCTTTATGTCATTTTCCTCTGCGTGCAAGGACTTGTTTACTTCATAATTCTGTTCATGATTGAACATGACGTATTTGGAAGATGGAGGTACAAAATGTGTAATAATTCCTCGTCAGTATCTGATGTTTCTCTTATTGATGAGGCTGATATGGAAGGACGACAAGTTGACAGCGATGTTTTAGACGAAAAGCACAGAATTGAGTCTAACTCGGTCACCCATTTAATGGAAAGTGATTCTGTCATTGTAAAAAATCTCACAAAACACTATGGGAGTTTCCGTGCTGTTGATGGCATCAGTTTTGGTATTGCTCCGAATGAGTGTTTTGGTCTGCTAGGACAAAATGGCGCTGGAAAAACCACAACCTTTAAGATGTTGACTGGGGACGTTCCTGTGTCGAAAGGAAATGCATTTTTAAATAAATACGACATAAAACAACACATGAAGCAGGTTCAACAGAATCTAGGGTACTGCCCACAGTTTGATGCCCTTATTGACCAAATGACGGGAAGGGAAACATTATATATGTATGCAAGACTGAGAGGAGTTCAAGAGAATCAGATTCAGGGCGTTGTCAATGACCTTATGGATGTTATGATGCTGAAAAAATATGCTGATCGACAGTGTGGTACATACAGGTAGGCTCAATATATCAGATAAGTATTGCATCTAACAGGGGCAATATCTAGCTTTTCAAAAATACTTTAAGAAGTCATGACGTAATCAGTCAAAATATGGTAAAATTTTATTGATATCATACAAAATGCTAATTTCGAATTAGCCCTAATGAAAAAAAGTCACACCAGTTACCCAACAAGAGACATGTCAGCATTTCATATTATATTTTCCATAGAAAAAAGGACTTAAACAGGCAGTAAAGAATCTCACATGTAAACAGTATGTCTAAGTATGTAGCTTATTGAGTTTACAAGAAATGGGAGAATAGAGTCCTGACATGGGAACTTTATTAGTCGTGTCTATAAAAGTATAAGATTTTATCGTCATTGGCTCTAATTGTTTTGATAAATCTGTTTGAACGAGGAAAAATCAAACAAAAACAAATAAAAGTTTACTGTGAACAAACTATTTTAAACCTAAAAAGTGTAGTTAAATGTACCTACTTTCATTTCACAGCGGTGGTAACAAACGAAAATTGAGCACAGCTATGGCACTGATCGGCGACCCACCATTTATCTTGTTAGATGAACCTACTTCTGGTATGGATCCAGGAGCCCGACGACAACTATGGAATGTCTTATCTCAAGTTAGGGCTAGCGGCAGGACACTCATTCTCACTTCGCACAGGTAGATTTGATTTCATTGCATTGTCATGGTCCTATCATCTGTAAAGTATCCATCAATGTTGTGTTGAAATGATTAGCTTTTTATTGAAAATACATTATTTGCGCATACAAACAGAGACACTTTATGAGGTTTTGTTTCGGTACTTATCTTGCTTGATGTAATTTGAAATCGTGAATTTATGATGTATAAAAAGAGACCATTACAGCAAACTACTACATTGTTCTTGTCCTCAAAAGACCGATTAGGCCTGTAACAATACGATATAACTGGAAGACAAAATGCTCTTATATCATTTAAAGCTAATGTAACACTTAAACACTTTATTTTATAGCATGGAAGAATGTGACGCTCTATGTACTAAAATAGTGATCATGGTAAATGGCCAGTTTGTCTGCTGTGGTAGTCCTCAGCACCTGAAGAATAAGTTTGGTCATGGCTACACACTTATCTGTCAAATGGGAATGGATAATAATGGATTCCACGCAGAGACCAGGAAGTTAAAAGAGTTTGTCACGTCAACGTTTCCGAATAGTGAGATATTTGACGATCACCATGGTTATTGTCATTTTCAGATTCCTGACGCAGATATACCTTTAGCAGACGTGTTTAGTGCTATGGAGAAGGCTAAGATAGACTTCGAAATCGAGGACTATGCGGTTCATCAGACTACACTAGAACAAGTGTTCTTGACATTTACTCAGAAACAGAAACCTCCCAAAGAGAAAAAGAAAAAGGGCACGTGCAGAGCTTTATGTTGTTGTTGTCTTTGTTGTTAGTTGTTTTTTGATATTTTATTGAAGTTTTGATATTTGTGCTAAGACTTGATCTTTGTGCTGATGAGTCATGTCATATTAATTCCGATCTAAAGAGATGAAAAAGAAAAGTTTAATTTGTTACATTAATATATAGGTACGACCAGGCTATAACATTAAATTTCTGTTTTTATCTTTAACTGTCAAGGTTAAGATCCCAAAAGCTGTTAAAACAATTATTCCTAACAGGCATGTAAAGTATCTACATAAACTGGTGATGTTACATATATACAAAAAACAACAAATCCACATGATATCGTTGTAAAGAAACTGCGTTTAGCATATCAATTACCTTATAACTTGATGATCTATGTATATGCCTTTAGAATTGATGACGGTTTCTACTGTGATGATTAATTCTATGTGTGAGAGAATTAACTTGTACATTGTGCGTGGGTCAGTATATATGAAATCATTATGTTCATTTTATCAGATTTTTTTTGTGTTTAATTCAGTCCTTGACTATAAACTATCTCAGTTTTCAGGGCTATAAATTATTTATTTCAGTCTTCAGGGCTATAAACTCCCCATTTCAGCTGGACAATCCTTTTAACATATATCTATATACTTTATATTTTTCTATGTATTTATTCCTGAATCTCATGTTGTTGTTGTTTTTTTTTTTTTTTTTTTTATAGTTTTCCATATACATATTTTGATAAAACCAATATTGATATAATATATTGCATTATAGCAATACTCTTTCCTAAGAAAAACAAGATTTCTTTTACATTTTTTCATTACGGTTGTTGACTTTGTTTTCACTATATACTGTGTTTTTTTATTCATGAACTAAACGGACATAACACTTAAGTGGTTACATTTTTATTCCAACTTTAACACATCTTAGCAATATCACATACTACTCATAGTCCCCTCACCTGTGCCTCGATAACAATGAACAATTTATATTAGTAGGGGAAATCAAGTTAAAACGTACGAGATATTTGTGAAATTATAAGTCGAAGTCGAAACGCATGTTCAACAAGGAAAACTGGAGAAATTGAAACAAAAGGAGATAAATACTGTGATAAGCACAATGAAACTATTTTAAAGTCTATCGCCAACATTAACATCGAAAAGATTTAAAACACTAGATGAACATTGTTTTTGTATTTTTTACACTAAGAAATAAGTGTTGATGTTTGACTTGGTTCATAGTATTTACTTTTAACACTTTTGTTAGTATATTTCATTTGTTTGTGTGTGTGTGTGTGAACTCATGATGTTTTTTTTTACCTTTTTGATTTTGTGAATTGTA
This sequence comes from Perna viridis, assembly GCA_037379345.1. Lineage (NCBI taxonomy): Eukaryota > Metazoa > Mollusca > Bivalvia > Mytilida > Mytilidae > Perna > Perna viridis. The sequence goes on from CM074511.1 coordinate 12,717,804, forward strand.
AAAATGTGGATTTTTATGAAGTTATTAAAATATTTATTGTTTTATGTTTAATTTTTTTTTCAATAATTACTTTACGGAAAATTTCAAAATCGGAAAAAATGTTAAATTTAAAAAAAGGAGAAAAGATGATCACGTTCTTAACATTTAAAGGGAAAGCGAGCTTACGTGGGGTGAACTTACAGAAAACTTGAAAGAATATTTTATACAATTGGCAGAAGTATAATGATTTAATTGACAAATAAATGTTTCCTACAAGAATTAGACGATGAACAGAAGAAGCAAATTCTTTTTCCCCTCCAGCTTCATAAACCCATTATGTTGCCTATTAGTGGCATTGTTTCGTGTGAACGTTTTATTTTTGTTTTCCCTTAGTGGGCTGAAATTTATGTTACAACTCAATCCAAACCGTTTGTAATTGTTTTCAAGTCTCCTTTAACACGTGTTGAGTTGTAATTTTTGGGAAACTGTTTAAAATTATTACTCTTATCATTGCTGGTATTAAAAAACCTACCTATTTTTACTGTAAATTTAATTATTTTGTTGTCATTTTCAACATGAAAATACTTTTCACACACAAGATTTATTTTTAAAAATCAAACATAACATAATAAAATAGTTTAGAAGGCATGTTTATATACATTATATAGCAAGTAAACAAAAATCAGTTAGACTACAAGCAAATACATATAAAACACTGTGAATTTCTTAAATTAATATCTGTAATGTAATTTTTAATCTGAATGCAACTTAAAAAATGAAATAAAGAAAAATAATGGTCACGTGCAGTAAATCGAAGTAGTAAGTGTTCTTTCCATTCCTTGAAATGATAAAAAGGTAATGACATATTTGTTTGATAGATTCTTAAAGATTCACATACTTATACTGCACGTTTTTTGTCAATTGGATAAAGAACGGATATGGTGAAACGTAACAAATGCGCCAGCATGTAACTAAAATCCAAAAATCCAAAAAAGTAATTCTAGCAATAGTCAGCATAGGACCATTAACAACTAAGTAACATTCCCGTCCGCCCCATTTTTTTTTCAGAAAAGCTGGATAAGAATCTACGATTGTTTTTTATTATTGCTTAAAGTCTTGTACTAGTGTAAAACACACCTTTAAGCAAGCTCTGAAAGGCCCCGGCAATATGGAGGCCCGGTGAAAAAAAACTTATTTAATTATTTAACAAAGAATTATTGGTTAACTAGAATTAGAAAAAAGTGGAAAGGTCAGTGTCAAAAATGACAACACTACCAGACTCTGGTAAAAAAATAGCCAAGGTAAGTCGGTGGATCTTAATAAATAATTAGAAGTTACCCACATCCGGAATATGTCTTCTACCGGTAATTTCATAATAAATCGGCAAAATGGGCATCACACTACACCCTTAATATATATTTTTAAAAAATCTAAATCACAGAAGATTAACACAGTCTAGAAATTCCTGACTTGGACAAGACGCTAATGATGCCGTGTGGTTGAACTAGTTTAATGGGGCTCCAGCCTGTTACCCTCAACAAATTCAAACACAATAAAATACCCACAAAAACACACGACAAAAACTAAAATTCAAGAGAGGAGGTACGAGTTCAGTGTAAAAATGCATAACGTACTAAGCGTCAAATACAAGACTGCTCGTAGTTACTGACGCACCTGTTCAGACCTCCATTGACCTGACCGAAAGATTGTCTAACAATTTAATGCTTTCTAATTTAGATTTAAGTTTATTGATATCATTAATTTTATAGAAATACCCTAAACATAATTTTTTACGACCATTCCTGAATTGAAATAGCATTTATTTATCTTTTGTAAAAATGATATCATTGGGTCAAAGATAAAACAGAAAAAACTAATCTACGTGTGTTGTATTCCCATAATTTCAACAATGATTTTTTTTATCTGGATATTTCAAAATATCTTACATAATGCTAAAAATCATTTACCGGACAATTAAGACTGCTTGTTTTTTAAGGAAAACTATGCTACCCATGGTTCTATTATCTATGTTAAAAAATACAAAAACCAAAAATTGCAAATGACTTGATCCAATATATAAAATTAGCTCTTGTTGCCTTAAAGGTGCCATTTTCAGGAGTTATTGATATCAACATATTTTAAGTTATCAATTATAGTTCAATAATTTTTAATTCATAAATAGATAACAACCGTCTTAATGTTTTGTTCAATTCTGAAAATCCTCTTATTGTGTCTCTGTATACACCACTGTATTTGTGCCTTGCATACCGGACAAGATAATTGTTCTATGTCAATCCATTTCTGAATACGCTACATATGAAATTCTAAAATAAAACAATAATGTATATGAACATTCGGTATCAACATGTCGATTAGTGCAATAAAATATATGTACACGTGAAAATGGTATGTTCATTTTACTTGATATATGTATATAATCAAAACCTAGAGACTTGATCTGATAGTAAGAACGGATCTAAATTTGAATTCATAATTGCCAAACAATATATATGTGTTTTTTTATGTGAAAGACCAAAATACAAGCCATATTGAATATTTGTTTGAGTTTAAAAAAAGATAGATTTTAAGAATGACAAAAACATTATTTTGTGATCAAATGGCCTATCCGACAAAATAAGTACAAAATATGAACAGAAATGCAAAACAAAAATCAAATTTAAAAGAACGACAAATAGAACAAAAAAGAATACTGACCATGACCGCATATTATTTATAGTGTGTCTCTTCCTTCAGTCTCTCCGCACACAGGCCACTTTCATTAACATTCATTAACTTAATTGGATCAAATAAAATCTAAATATCAAAATGAAACAATCATTTTGTGCCTAAAATACAATGCATCAGCTAAAATTCCATTAACTCTGTTTTTACTCAAACGGCTTCGTGATTTCAATCAAACAACAACATTGTCCTAGAGTGACCTTGAAAAAAAAGACTTCCAAGTTTTAGAAATGCCCACCTTTGACTAATATGTTTACATTGACAAAAAGGAATAAAACTTCCTAATTAATGTGTTAAGAGTTTCACATTTTTTAAATATTTCCAGAGATATAAATAGTTTGAAAATTTGACAGAATATGACAATATATCTTACAAGAATAAGTCGTCATAGGTTTGTTTCTTTTTTCTTTAATAGCCTAAATGATTATACAGAATTATCAGAAAATAATTCTGATGTCTAAGCTGAAGTTCGAAATCATCTGTTTGGAAAGAGAAAATACAGAAAATCCTTCAAATCAAGGAGTTGCCGTATGAGTCGACAAAATAAATAAAAAGATTAAATTGTAGAACTATTGGTGCTGTGGCTGGAATATATCATTTAAAAAAGGATTCATTCAACATTTTATTATCAGATACCACGTCCAATTTGCTTTGATCGTAAACATTATTGCGACAAAAAATGATATAAGATTTCAGAGAATAAGGTTTTTCTTTGTTTTCATTTTACGAACGATGACTAGCGCTAGGATATGGCATAAGCTAGCTGACATGGACCTTTGGTCAAAATTAACTCATCTGTATTTAAATTTTTACTTTTCCTGTTCTAAAGTAATAATCTGAAGAAGTATCGTCCGTTGTTTGAGGGAGCCATCAAAATATCAGACTTTCAATTATTATAACTATGTCTAAATACAAACATACCAGTCATCTCAATAGTCAAATTTCAGTATGCTGTCTGCATAATGCACTAACTATCAGTGCATGTCTCCATTTACTTTAATTTTTATGTGTTCTCGACGAACAGAACATTTTGTTTATCTGTAAAAAGTGGTAACAAATGGTATACTTAAGCATCCAACATGGAAGAATGGGTAGTTATAGGAAAGAAAAATAATTAAAAAAAAAACAAAAAACGAGAAAATCATTTAAATGAAGAACGAGAAAATCTTATAAAATAATAAAAAAAAAAACTAAAGCACAGAAACGATCAGCACAATAAGGGCGCGCTTCTGAATAAATAACGATTCACTTAGGGTTTCCTTGCGATAAAAATATATGGTTTGTAATGTATGTCAGTATATGTTGTGTCTCAGATCTAACAAAGGCGATAGGTTGTGGAAATTATTTGGTAAAAAAAGAAAATGCAGTACAAGGGTACAGTAAAAAGAACGAACGCTGGTTTTTGCTTCAATAATTAAATACCCGCTGGGATTTCTGACGCTTTCCTCTGAAAATCTTCCACATATCTACTAACAGGATAGCCACAGTAAACACTGACAGGACTTCCATTGTAATCGTGTCTACTTTTGTCAGATGCTTCCATCCCTCTGAAAAATGCATGTAATTTGTAATGTAATTTCCTAATATTATACGTAAATTGATTGGTGTGAAAGTGGTACATGAATCTTGAAAGTTAAAGGGCAGGCAAAGTAAATGACAACAACACACAAATCGAAAGAAAATACTTTAAAGGAGTAGTAAATAATAAGTCTTGAATCCTTGTGATGTTTTTCTTGGGAAATTGTCCATAAAAAATCTGCTCATGACTTCAGAAGAAATGGAGAAATTTGAGCATAGTTTGACCAAGACAATGGAATTGACAGATACAAACATTCATCACTGACAAGTTCTAGAACAACGAATATATACATGAGATGTGTACATTTTGCAATATGCATTGATTATCATAAAAATCCAAAACATTCTGCATGTCGATAACTAGAGGCTGTTAAGAGCCTTTAATCTCTAATCATGCTTGATAAGCTACGTTCTTTTTTTATACAAAAAACCAGGTATAGTTTTTCAAAGATAAAAAATCTTAACGGTGAATTCTGTTCAATAGTTACAGAGAAGATTTTTTCAGTCATAACATCAAAAATATAAACAACAAAACTCCAACGAAAATTCGACCAGAGATAGACTTTATCTTGTGTAACACTTTTATTCATCTGAGTAACGGTTTTGGAGATTAATACGAAAAACTGCTGCCTGGCCTTTTTGTCATATTTTTTCATGGATCGGAAAACCAAACGATCATTTTGCGCAATAGCAATCAAGGGAACCAAGGTTATAGCTGTAATAAAAAAAATGTAATCCAATGACAAAGACCAGACATGGAAAACAGACATACACAACAAAGAACATAAAGTAAGTAAAATCATACATACTAAGTAACAAAAGCAAATGAGTAACTCGGACTCCAATAAAAAACTATGATACGCTAAAAAACAATCATACTAACTTCCATTTAAATCTTTCTAGTAGTTTCACTGGAGAATAGTAGTAATCCAAAAATAGGGGAAAAAAACGTCAAAAAAGGTCAATTACTCCAACGTGCTTAAACATATTTTCATGAAAATTTGACTACATATATATTTTATCACGCTGAAAAACTGCTGTATGACCTTCAATGTTCTATTTTAAGTATCGATTTTCGATTGAATAATTCTTGTAGTTCCAGAGGAAAAGATGTATGAAATTCGTGTTTGAGAAAAATGAGAACGTTGACGACCACGATGGACTCCAAGTGGTGGCAAAAACTAACTTTGCCTTTGGCCAGGTGAGCAAAAATTGAAGGGGATGAATGTGAATAAGTTTTGTAAACGCTGGAGCGAACATAACTTAATATCGTAAGACACCCCCTCCATGTAGACCTATTTCAAAACACGGAAGCATTTACAATTTGCAGGGTTCACTAAGAATAATATTCATATAAAAATAACTGCATTCATTTGTCATTTTATTTTCGCCTTATTATTTAAAAGAAGAACTTTCTATTGCCAGATAGCCATATTCATGATATAGATTCATAATTATTTTTGTTTTTTTTATGGTTATCCGTCTACTGTATTTGGGGTTATTTCGGCTATTTTGAAGCAAAAGGGTATGCGAAAAAAACTTTGCGTTTCTACTTATGGCGGAACATAAGTAGCGCATTAAGTTCTCAAACCAAGAGTTAATATTTTTCGGTTTTGTTTTTACGTTTTTTTCTTGATTTTTATTTTTATCATCATTCAAATCACAGCCAATGATATGGTTTATTATTATTATAGCAGTATAGTTCATACTGATGTATACTTATCTAACAGTTTGTCAGATTAGCTATTTTTTTAAACAAAAGGGAGATGCATTTATATTTTTCTAATAATAAATGGTTTCCAGCAAACTGTACATTCTACATTTCCAAAAACAAGATCTATTAAGGTTTCAACCATGATGACATCTGTGGACCAAACATAGACGATAAGGAATTTGTCTTGATTCCATATGTGTTTTGATGTTCATATTGTGATACTGTTTTAACCTGGTAACTTTACTGAATATTAAATTGCTTATACATAGATATAGATATAGATATGTACATATATAAATCAAACATGTTTTTTTATTTTAATTTACACAGGAAGTAGAACTTTCAAAGTCTAAGTGATGGTATAATTAGTTACGCTAGATCGACACACTAATTTAACACACAGCGAAAACAAAAATAACTGATTTTAAATTCCAGTAAAGATCATATTTGAAAATTAATTATTTTCGCTTATAGCTCCGTCCTGAAATTTACATAAAACACACAAGCAATACAAGGAATAGAAAGCGATTAGTTGTTGTAAAAAACAATTTACTATTGCAGTAAAAAGATAGACACCAAAACTTCTTCGGAAACGAAAAAAAATCTTCATAAAAGGCGAAACTTTAATCAATCTAACTTTTTAGTAGATTACAATTAATTGAAGTACTCTCGACATCAGGCCAACTTTGAAAAATGTACTATCATCCAAATACGAATTGAAACTGGTAAGATTGTCCGTATCTTCTTCGTCATGTGGATCTGGATTATCAAAAAAATATTCTCTTTTACATACTCTTTGACTTGTTCAAAACCATTTTTAGAAGGTACTTTAAAAGATTTAGGACCAATTTTTCCAATGTTGAATTTTTTTTAAAATTAAACATTGAGTTTTCTTCATTTAGAACACTGATAAGTTTCATCATAAGAATCAAAGTTAATTTGAAAGCAAAACTTCAATGCCTTGTGTAGAGGAAAATATGGCGTTCCGATACGGCAAATTTGAAAGAATAATTAAGGGAAACAAGGTTATAGCGCTAATCAAAAGAATATAATATAAGACAAGACACGGAAAATAGACATGCAAAACAAAGAACATTAAGTAACTAAAATTATACATACAACAAAGTAACAAAAGCAAATGAGCAACTCGGACTCCACTAAAGACTGGGAGCATGGACCTGGTGCACCGGTAGGGTGAACGTGTTTATTCCTCCATTTATTGATATCAATAATTGAATTATGCTCATGTTGATTAATATCCATTAACATATGTTACAATGAGCAACAAAATGAAAAAGAATCCTTCTGCAAAGGCTTTGTTTGGGAAACGAAAAATTATTTTTGGATATTAGATATGTTGTACGTTTGACATTTACATTTACGTTTAACTTTACAAATACATGTATGCGATCAGGTATATTTTGTTCAGAAATATATCATGTCAAAGTTGATAAAATCCTAATCAAGGCATGTTATTGTTTCAAAATTGAATATATTTCTCAATTTCCAATCAAGGCCATGACAAATACTCTGAAACAGGTTGACCTAAGTCAAATAACACAATTGTGTATATATATATATTTGGAATACTTTATATATAATTAATTTTTGAAGCTTCTTCTTTTGTTAAAAGAGTTATTCCGAGAAGGGGGCATTTAAATATACACGTTACATAATATTACGCAGAACATGTATGATTTTTAAAAATAACTTGACAAAAAAGAAATAGGACGAATAAATTTTTTTTTTTTTTAAAAGTCATATCATGCATGCAGAACATGATCAAATATAAATAATACTCGTATGTCATAATATTGACAATTTATTGAATGCATGTAAAAATGTAAATAAATGAAGACATGTATTTTTTTTCAAATTGCTCACCTCAAATTATACACTCATACATGTATTAGACAGCCCTCACCCAAATCATTACTAATACAATAGGGACTCAAACTTGGCAGAGCTTCTACTATATAGTTTAAGGATAGTACAGACCGTCTGAAGTTTGTCTTTTTTAACTTGACCTTTACCCATCTCGGTATTGACAGAAGAGGGAAACGTTCGACTTAACACTATGACAAACTTTGATATCCTTATTGTCGACTATCCTTTCATGTATACTTACATTCCTGTTTTATCAGCGCTTTGATGTTATACGTCTTTCTATAATCTGCAACCAGTATCTTCAAAGGATTACGTACATCTACCTACATAAACTTTAAATTAAAGAGGCAAGTGATATGCATTCTCTTGCTTTACCTCTAGACCTTAAACTATACATACACGACACAGAATATTTGTAAACTCAATTGTTAACTTTCTCTCTCTGAGAGCCAACCTATATAGCCTGCAAATATTATATAGTTGATCAGCTACCACTACTGTCGTGCATGTAGATAGTGCATTGACTTTCTAAAAAGAGCCAAATGAATACTGTTAAATGAGACAGGGGTAAAATATCTAAACCAGATAAACTTAATATTGTTAACGACAATAGGGCATGGTCGTGGGAGTTGAAAGATCTGTATAAATTGAACGCACATTCATGATAATCAATTTATTATTATTATATTTCAAAATAAAATATGTTTTAAATGAAAAATAATAATATGTCAATATCGTTATCTGTTGTTTATTACGGATGAATCGATGCTGAATATGAAGGGTGAATGAGACATGGAGAATGGGACATGGGGAATGTGAAGCGGGAAGTATGCCCTATATAAGAATGTGTGTTGGGCCCTTGTTGATATCATCAACACAAACATTTTAAGGTCGTCTCCAATGTGACGTTTTACATATGAGACAAGATATCTTCAGTTAAATTTCACAATTTTAATAGGTTGACAGTCCAACTTGACGCTTATCTAATTTTGCCCATTTGCGAAGCAAGGCATGCTTACCTTTCCAGATCGACTGATTTCATGCCAGGTTTTTATTTTGCGGGAACTCAAATTGTAACTGCATAGTTTTGTGTGCTGTCTTTCTTCTGTAGTTCTTACTTTCACCTGTTATATGTATTTGTATTTCATTCTGTTAGAAATGTAGTGTATGTGGATCTTTCCTATTTTTTTTTTTCACGCTTTGGTCATGTCTAATGGATGCTTAATGTGTCTGAATTGCCCTTCTGTTTTGATTCTTCGTTATTTTTTACCCACAGTTTACACCAAAACTATATAAGTCACAGCGAACATTGACTTTCTGTTTCTGTAGTTTTTAATTTTTTTTTTGGATTTTGTTTTTGTTTTTGTTGCTCTCCGTTTTGTGTGTTTTATTTTCAGTTCTGATTTTATTTGTTATAGTTTTTATATTGTTCTCAATTTTTCCATCTCTTTACTTTGATGCTCTTTCTTATCGATACATGTGTATTTCAAAATCACAAATAAACTACACGAACAAGTCCCAATATCCATAAATATATTTAAATTCAAAACAAAGACAACAAATAAACGAAGATATTATGATCACAAGGTCCCGGTGTGATCGTAAATCCAAAGGATATACGTAATTTTGTTAGACCATTTCGTAAATTGTTAGTTGCTGATATCGATCTTTCATGGTTCAAAGCCAAACAATTTTTATTAATTAACATTCTTCACTAACATCGGTGAATTATGTTGTTAATTTCATCTTGATGGCAGAGAGTTGTCAATTTTTATGTTAAGCTGACGGTATTTTTTTTTCAATCACAAGATAGTTATGACAAATATATTTATATCATTTTTACTTTCGACAGTACCTGATTTTTACATTTAGCAGACCATGCCTGATAAAAAGGATTTCGATGAAACTAAAAGTTAAATATCAAAATGTGGTTATCGTATTCATGTCAAGTTAGAAAATGATGTTTTTCCTATGTAGTAAATTGACGAAAGTGATAGTCGGTGAGTGCTTTCCACAGTAACAATGTTTTGACTGAAAGACTAAGTAACCACTGTCCTTTTATAATATTGGGAAAAAGAATCATTACTGACTTCCCTCTCTTTATTATCAAATTAGATACCAAGTAAAAAATATCATGAATTACCAAGATATAATTACTGTTATTTCTATTGAAATACTAAATTTTGCAAATCACATCGTCTCAAAAAAAAAAAAATAGAATGAAAAACAGTGGATCGTTGAAACTCCAGACATTGAAAAAACATACATAAGTCTGTCATTTAACATTGAAAATAAAATACCACACTGGTTGTATCGAAGTATTTGGGATACCTTATTGTCTACCTGTATTTAAACGCATGAAAAAATTTATATATATTTCAAAATCTATTCACAATGGGTTTTATTTTGGAAGTCTACTTGAATAGTTCCTTTATGGTTTTACATGAGAATAGAAAATACCATATAATTAATTAAAAAAATATAATTAAAAAAAATAGATCTACATATAGATCAACGAGTAAATCTATGCTAGTTTACATTCTTATAAAATAACAATAGACAAACTAGAATGAATAACGAAGTACAAGTATCAGTCTTTATCAAATGGACCGAGTCAATTTTTCAATTTTCATTTTTGTAGTACTTTGTTTTACAGTACTTGTTATACAATATTAATGATATCATGCTCAGATCTTTGTAAGAGTCAAACACGTTTTGTAACATGTGACACACACACCCGGCCCAAAAAGGCTTCACATTCGTATATTTGATATTAAATTGATTTATTCATTCTAAACTGTCTGGTCTTAGGAGATAATCCACATTGGAAATCCTGACAGAAGTTTCTTTTGTATTTCAGTTTCATTTACAGTATAATTTCCATTAACTTTGAATTCTAATATATATTCTATACAATTGATTTCTCCCAAGACCAAGGATTGTAAGAAAAGCCACACGATAATTTCTGTTAACTAAAATACATAAATTCTAAAATAAAATATGTAGGCTGTCAAACCATGTATTTTGGATAGTTCTAACCTGGTGTTTTTTTTTATTGTATACAGTCAACACACCAACATATCCATATATACCAGTTTATATATATTTTCATCATTTGACTTAAAAGCATGTTTACCTAATAAAATTAGTAATAAAGTATGATTCTGTATTTTATCCTCTTTAAACTCTAAAAATGGAAATAAGTTAATGTAATCAGTGGATTAACATTTTCTCACGCTTAAAAGTAATATTCATTTAGATGTGGATAAGACTTTTAATGTTTTAATGTAAGTTTATACCGTAGTCAGTAGAGGATATACCTATGGGTTTGTTTTCGTGGCTAGTCAAATTATTTCCATATTTTGAATTAAATGTAAAAATACAGAGACAAATTTCAGGATGTCTGTAATGTCCTAAGTTTCATGTTTTGTTGTGTAGATAAGATGGAGATACTTCCCATATGTAGGGAGAAAATTAGTGATAGTTATCATATATAAAACTAATGCTAGAATTAAAGAACTCTGGTGTCCTCAATGTTGGAGTTGGTTTTAAACAAAGCCTGCTTCATAGAAGTGTAGAACAAGATCTGATTGTAGAGTCTTAAAACTGGTGCCCATTGGAAGATATGTTCCGGTTTTCTAAATGATTTTTTCTCCGTAATTGTTGTATTTTTATATATGTATTTCGATATTCTTGTTCTTGTATGTTTTAATGGATGAACGTCTGTAATTATCATCAGCCATTTTCATTCAGACGTTGGCGTACAACAACCAGCTGTTTTATATATATATATAATATAATATATAATATTTATGAAGAATATATGTTTAAATTAATCAATGGAATCCAAACAAAAACTCACAACATGATTTTCTTCTGCTTGAATCGACATAATTTTACAATTTGCAAACGATTTAAACCAAAACTTTAAAGTGAATAAGAAAAAAAAAGCAAACCTTACTAAAGAAAACAGCTGTACATAGAACATGGGTTTGAAATATGTACAAAATCTTACTATGGCAATAGGTCAAACAATTTAACCAATAACATGCCTGGATCTGCCTCATCTTCATATATTTTTTAGCAATTAACTGTCTTTAATATATTCATTCACACTAAGCACCACAAATATTGAGTGAATTACCATGACTGAAAAAATGCTCAGTTCAATAATGAACTATGAAATATTGATAAAGTTTATCTTTGGATGTGTACATCTTTAATACTGTACAACGTTTGAATTATATTTGTTCAATACTTATTGATTTTAATATAAAAAATGAATTGTCCATTTTATAATGTTTAATATGCTAAAAATGAATGGGAAAATTGTCAGCTGAACATTTCCAATATATATATAAACGCTGCACACTTTTGAATCATACTTTTTGAGTTACAAAATACACAAAGTAGGTAACTATCCTTAAGCGTGATGAATGGACTTGTTAAAACTATTTTATAAAAGAAATATTTATACTTTAGCAATTTTCTGTACTTATAATGATGCAGTCGGACCATACAACACCTGATGTACAGTAATATGTACATATTAACGTAAAATATACACAATTAGAAGTCCATATAATGAAATGAAATCATTCTTTTTTCAAAATTAAACAAAGGTTATTTTTTCCTGAAAACAATAAATATGTACTTAAATAAGTAGGAAATTGATGACATTTTTAGAAGTAAATTATTATCAAATTTTGTTTACCTTACAGTATGGAAAGGTGACAACCAAACTTAATTAACCTTGCTTAAAATATCAATATACTAATTATGTATAAAACAAAAAAAGCAACACCTTGCTTCAATTATTTAGTAGTGAATACTATTTTCAGTAGGACATATAAAAATATATTTAAGTTGCTCTCGTATATCTAGTTCCAACATAAAATACTCCGACATCAAACTTTGCAGACATTACCTATAGATAAAAAAGGGTATACTTAATAACTATATATAACAATATTAATGACATATGTCGACGATGTGTAAGTTCAAACAGGGCTATGTTGCTACAAGATTGAAGTCATCACTACAGAAGTTTCATGGTCGTCATCATGAACTCGTGGATCGTTATGGTGTATCCATCAGCACCATGAAAACTAATTTATTCAACGGGTCATAGATTTCCTTTCCTCGTTTGTCTACCCCGGACTTGACTTTTTATGAACAATTCGGCGGGTGTTTCTAGAAAAGCAGAGGACGCTTACCCTACCGGTGCACCTGGTCCATGCTCCTAGTTTTTAGTGGAGTCCGAGTTGCTCGTTTGTATGTATGATTTTAGTTACTTTATGTTCTTTGTTATGTATGTCTGTTTTCCATGTCTGGTCTTTGTCCTTGGAATACATTCTTTTGATTACGGTATAACCTTAGTTCCCTTCATTACTCTTTCAAGTAATCAACATTTTTAATGTTTAGTTTCAGATACGAAAGTAACACTGACAGCTAGGAAACGGTTGTATATATCAACCACGCTTATGCTTTTTTCTGCTTGTCACACACCGGCTGACAATACAATAACAGCCAGGTAAATATTAAATCAAAACATTATATTCCAGTTTTAGTATTACATTCGGTAATTGCTTCAAGTTGTTGAAATTTAAATTATCAGCGCAGTTTCTTCTGGTAATTTCATTTAGTTTGGTTTAGTAAAATATTTTACTAATGATTTGGTTTCTATTTTCATTCTGTTTTCTAGAATTTTACTGTTGATCAAGAATAATATGTTTTATAACATTTAAAAAGTCGTAAACACCTTAAGTTAGTTGCGTAACTGAAATTAATATAATTAAAAATTTTTTTTTTAAAAAGACTCTTAGGAAGCAGAATTTTTATCATTTAACCATTAAAAATATAATATCAAACACTGGGGCTTCATTCCTTGTATTACACATGGCAGGACCTCTCAGTAATGGATTTTGGCTTCTAATTTCGATAGTTTTGGTTTTTAGTATTTTTTTATACAATTAGTATACAATTGGATTTATAACTTTCTATATATTTGATGCTTATGCTGCTGATGAGAGGTTAGTCCTTTAGTCATGTGTACAGCTTATTGAAATTAAATATAAATATGTATTATCGGTACTTTAGTATTTTATATTTTAACTGTAAAACCACTGTATTTAATAATAGGTCAACCAATAATCTTATCCTTACGTACTACAAGGTATTTAACTACGTGTACAGCAGTGTATAGAAATTTGCAAGATATATGATTGGCAACCTAATTGATAGTTGATATATTTAAATGTTTAGCAAGATTTGTTTTATAATGCTTTCAAGAAAAAAAACAATTGCTACCAAACATGGCATAAATCTTTTTTTCTGTGGAGTGGAGTATACATTGTGTCCTCAATGAAAAAAATACCCAGTGGTAAAAACATTAATTGTTTGTAGTGCTTTCTATGCATTTCATTCTTTCCCTTTTAATGAACTACAACACGCCAATCATGTTTTCGAAAATTGGCATGTGCTACCCACAGCCTGGGTCTACCATTCACACTTTCTTAACTCATTATTAAATTATTAGTCCTGAAAAAGTAACAAGAAAATTAACAAAACAAACCGAGTTAAATGAAAGTATTTTCGATTGAGCTAGGTGTGTCTGTCCTTACATTTTGTTTGATTAATATGAGAAAAAAATATTCTAATGTTTAAAACGACAATCTTTGCAAGTTCGTCATTGCAAATAATGATACATATTGGCTCATGTAGCATGGTCTCTGTTAGTCGTCCCTTGCAATTTGTTTTTTGCTTATTCAGCGTATAATATATGTACGTACCTATAGACATGCCTTTCCTTCCTAATAAACTTTTAATGAAGTGTTGCACATTAAAAGGGAACCTGCTGGTTATAATGTAAACCAGTTGTGTACGACACAGTGGACAAGTTGAACTGTATTTATTCATCCAACTGTTGATACAGGATTTATGGAATACTGAAATAAAGCAATGAGTAAAAATACTAATACGAATTCTTTTTTGAAGAATACGTATCTATATATTTTTGTTTTAAAGATATTTAAATTTTTTCACATATATATCCTAGACACCATGCGATGAAAAACAATTGCAACGAAAAACCTTAGCCATACTTTGGAATTTTAAATTGCTCTTATTTTGATATAACTGTCAAATAGATTATGATTTGATAAGAAATAAATATTAGGTTGAAAATAATAATACAATGCAAGATCATTGGTGAAGACAAAACTCGACAAGATGTGTGATGAATATTAGTCTCTGCTTTATATATTGAAATTTATCAATTATTATTGGACCAATAATAAACTTACCGTGTCCACATTGTATTTGTCCATCAGTATGTCCGGTACTCTCTAGACAAATTGCACAATCATTACCAACGTTCTTCTTTTCAATGAGACCATACAACACCTGAGGTACAGTAATACTTTATTGTAATGAAATGTTAATCTAAAATACAATTTGAATTAAAATGAATTTCCACTGCATTATTTTCACTTCTGATATTTCCACTACTCGTATTTGATATTATATTTGGTTTCCTATTCATACCAGATAATCAATTTACAAGTTATTCGTAAAACCCATTGCTTTAAGTTCATATTTAACAGTGAAAATAGCAGCAATATGGAAGGGAAATCAAGGAAGTCTGGATTAAAAAAGTAACATAAAAAAAAGATAACGATTAGACAAAGAAAATATACTATGAAACAACTTAAATAACACGCACATAAAAACAAAAATAAATAAGTAGAATCATGAATTTCTAAAATATTTTAGTCAAAAGACAAAATGCATTGCATCAGATTAATTTTAACAAGTGTAAGATAAGCTAGATAAATTGATATTACACAAGTAGTGTTTAAAATACCTGTTTATGGTCACATCTCTTTCTTTTCAAAAGAAAATGACTGAAGTTCAGTACCAGGATAAATATTGTAAATGTAATGAGAACCACGCTAATTACAATATCTCCATCTGTTACCTTATCACGTCCTTCTCTAGGAAATAAGAAAAATAAATCAATGTGTGATTAACTATTATGAAAAAGCATGACGTTTAACTAATGTCATAACATTTATGTTAAAATGCCAAACGTCTAGTCACCGTAGAAACAAACAAAAGCCTTTGTCTTTTTGTTCAGATTGAACTAAATCATAGTTCTATATCCGGTTTGTAGTATGGCATCGAAAAAATAAAAAGCCTCCAGGGCACAGACTGATCAACTGCAGATGTCGAACCCTCTTGCAGTTTGGGCAAGAATGGACGATCAATTATTGATACATGTACAACTTAACAGTTTAAACAGTTTAGACAATTGACAGAGGGTAACAAGAATCTAAATGGCCCCTTTTTTGCCCCTAAATCTTAAATGGTTTCAGTTCCAACTTCCCTTGGTGGTGTGACACCTTATGGTACATTTCGAAAATAACTCTCCCTTTTACTCAAGTAACCAAAAAGACATTAGAAAAGTGCTTGTTTCTGGTCCCAAATCCTAATATTGGTCAAGTCACAACCAAAAATAAACCCCAGCCTTCCTTTAGTGTTATTTTAAAAGATATCCAGTTACTTATAATACAATTATTGTCGGGTCCTCAGGAACACGCTTGAGTTTCCCCCTTGTTTGGCCCCTAAACGGTTCAAGTCTAAACTTGTAAAATCAATCTAAATCTCGATGGTTTAAAATATTGTAGAAAAATACCATTAACATTTCATTGCCTTTTACAGGCGTTATATGTTCGGAACCTTGTGGTAAAGTTTTATGAAGATCAAACTACCAAAACTTAAGTTATCGTACAAAAAACCAAGTATCTGCGGACGACGACGATGAAACGGTCTACTCTACAGAGCCATACCATTATACGACCACATTTTTTGCAGCAGTAAAATAAGTTGAGGCATATTCACATTACCGTCATGTCAAGGAGATTTTTAAAACGAAGATTAACTAACTATCTGTTAATTCATTACGTTTTATACTTCATTTTAGCTCATTTAAGATCAATTCTTTTGATAGCATTCCAATTCTAGATCATGTGATTTTTGTACGTAGTATATATTTTTATTATAAACTATCAACTGCTTTCATACTCAGCATTGAAATCAAAAGGAGTAAAAAGATATACCTTCGATATCAATATGTAAACAGTATTGGACTAACATGTCAATTTAACATAGAAAGTTTTGTTCGTGTTCATTTTTCTCCAGTAAGATGCAATTGGTGTAAAAGCATCTTGAAATAATGAGGATATTGGTATAACGAGAGTCTGATCGTCTGTCATTAAACATCTTACCTTATTTATTATAGCGAAAGTTTGAAAATTGAACTTTACCTTAGTAGTTGTATGAGTTGAGAATTACATTTATTCAATCAACTCTTCAAATCGTCTACGTGAGAAAAAAAGGACCACCAAACATCGTAACAAAAGAAAATTTTGCAAAGAAAGATAAAAATACTTATTTAAATGAGAAGCTTAGAATTAAAAGATAGGTATTTATTTTACATTTGCATGCCTTTTGGCTTAGATTTACATGATTTGTTGACTATTCCCTATCCTAACTAAAAATAGAAGGTTATGTGTCTATGTAAAAACAAGTAACACATTTGGAAAAAAGATAGTCGACACAGAAAACTTTTGTTCTTTTCATTATAGTTTTCTACAGTCCATGATAAATATTGGCAAAACATAACGGACTGTCAGCTGTGGGATAATTTAAATGCATCATAGTAAATTATGTGGAAATTGTTGAACATATCCGAAATAGGCAAAATTAAGTTCATAAAACAAAAACAATCAACAACTGAAGCTTTTTGTCTCACTTGTAACACCAATTTAAATATATGCCGCTGAGGTGTGTGTGTGATCTGGAAAACAAGAAAAAAATTGAAAAAATTCACTCCAATTGTGCCAGAAGTACGCAAAAGTATTCTAATTTTATGGTTCGTGGTGAGTTAGAAAGATCTCCTACGGAAATTTATGTAAAACAAAACAATATCATGTTCTGGAATAAATTGGTAAATGATAATAAATAGTCATCAATTTTATATAGGTTTATGTTTATACTTCATATAGGGAATCCGTTGATATTTAAATGGATCTATATTTGACGATTGTGGTTTAATTTATAATTGCCCGAAAACTATAAATTATCGCATCTTTAAAACTAATCACGTCTTTGAAAATTATTTTAATACTCTGGAAGAAAAAGACTTGTTGGTTTTTAGTAAATTTAGAATGATAAATCATAAGCTCCCTATTGAATGTATTCGATGGAAAAATATACCAAGAGAAAGCAGAATTTGTACTTTATGCAATGAAAATGCAATAGGGGATGAGTATCATTATATAATGGAATGTAAATATATTGCAGCACAAAGGAGGGAATACATTGACAGAAGATTTTTCAATAACCGTAATACATTGAAGTTCAAAGAATTAATGAACGTGAGAAAAAAAATCCAAGCTTAAAACACTTTGCTCTTTCATCAGAATTATCAACAAAAAGGTGAATTCTCTGGGCTAACATAGCCATACATATCCTCTCAATGTATTGTCTGCTTACTTCATTTTATAATTGTATTTTTATCTGTTTTCTGTTATTGTTCTTGACTTTTTTATGTGTTGCTTACCTCTGTAATAAAATTTCATATGTAATGACTGATATGTATGTCTGTATACCTTTGTTTCAACAACGGTTTATCAGAATAAAGTATATATAGCAAGTTTCATTTGGATACCACTAGAACTGTTGTTATTTTCAGGAAGAGTCTCATTAAGCAGAATCTGAATGACCAATTCATTCTGAACTGGTTTTCCAAAATGAGTAATTTTGCGAGGGGAGAATTCTATTCATTTTTTAAGAAGAATTAAAATTGGAACTTTATTTACTTAGGCTCAACATTACTGACCGAATATATACATATAAAGCCAAACTTAGATGCTTAATTATTAAATTCCTGAAACTAGACGCTGAAACTATGCTAATTAGATGTAATAATTGTAATGTAACTTAGAAACTTAGCAATCTGAATAAAAAAAATTATTACGATTTCTTTAAAAATATATACTGAACTTGTATGCTTACTTTTTTATATGACTAAGTGACATTGATATCTTGTCTTATTGTATTGTGTAAATATTTTTATTTTGCGTTTTGTCCTCTTGTACATGTGTCTGTGGTTAAGTAAAGTGTTTGTTTCCTCTTGTCTTTCAACTGTTTTTTTTTTAAAACCGCCGGAATTTGATCTTAAACTTGATAACACATAGCAATAAATCATGCGGGGAAAAAATGTTAAAAATATCTACTTGAATACTACAAAAAATGAAATGTATTTTTGCGTAATTTCAACGCAGTTACACGTTGCATAAAGATTCCAAATAAAAGATTAAATGAATTTTATCGAAAATAGTAATATTTATTATAGCCGCTGGCGTATGCATGAATATTAGTGAACCTCGAATATAGGAAATATCTGCACAGCATATGATTTAATTCTGTGTAGACTTGCACTCAAAATAAAATGCGTTTTGAGAATGACATGCCATGGCATTGATAAAAGAGTACAATCATAATTATATCATAAGTGTGCTGGAATCTGAAAAACAAATATAAAACATCAAAATTTCCGATAAAGAATGAAATAAATCTTGTCTCTCACGACATGGGCATATAAACTGTAATAAACACTCTCTGGGTAATTTCAACTCATTCACACGATGATATTGTGATTTATAATTATAACAGAGAGAATCTTAGTGATTCATATGATCTAGCCACTTTGCATTGTGTCAAGGGATCCACATCACGGCAGCTAGTATGTGTCAAGCTTAGTAGGTAGTCGGTTCTGTAAGACATCTCAACTGTGATACTGGAACTTCATCACCTTCGTTATAAAGTTTTTGATTTCTAACCTCTAGTATTATATGTGTACAAATTAAGGTCTAGATATTAGGCAGACGGAGATGATTTCAAGTTCATTTGGGTAGTCTGTGATTGGGGTGTCCATGAAACTATAATTATTGAGAGATAACGCATCATCTTTATAAAAGAAACTGTAGGACTGGACTACTCTCTTCTCCTTTTTCTGTAGTAGCACTTGTAAAAATCTGGCTTCATAGGAATGCAGGAACAGATCTACCAAGAGCGGCGGATAATTTGTTCCCATATGTATTCCTGTGATTGGCCGGATTTCCTGTCTCCGAAATTTTAATATAAGACTCGGAGTACTTTTTGTTAGAATCTGTGTTTTTGCACAAATAAGCCTTTTCCTACCATAATATTTATAAGTTTCAATTTTAGATCCAGTTTTTCAAACACCATTAAGTATAAGTATTATTATCTTGATACGGAATTGCGATCATATGACTTGCGTGTTCTTAGAGTATTGAAAAATGCTTGCACTTGGTCGGTCGTTTGTTAGCTCATCTTGAAATTCGTAAGTTTTATACTAGATTTTCACTGAGAATATAACATTCCGCAAAAATACCTGGAGTTCAGGTGCTTCGGAATGGTAATTTTTTTCTTATTGAAACTAAGTAAAATCCGGTAAGTGATCATTTCAGTGAGTTGTCAATCCGGTAAGATTTGAAATATTACCGACGATACCTTGTCTCATCTTTGAGACACTTTATATGAGCCAAACTTTATATAATCAAATTGTGATGACGACCGTAAACCTTCTGTAGTAAAGACATCAACAAACATCTTTCAACCGAATAAACCATTGACTTAGAAGATATTTTGACAGTATAACAAACAAATTTCCCAACAAAAAAATACAGTTGATCTTTGACTAAGTTATTCTATTTAATGTTGAAAATTCCCCATTATATAAGGTGCACATCGTCAATATGTATATAAGCACTATGCAAAGAATAAAGACTAAAAAAACTTTCAGAGTTACATATTTTACAATATAAGTACCCACTACTAAGCGTGACGGAAGGAGTCGAACGGCTTCTAGACCTGCTTTTTTGGTGACGCAAGTAAAAAGGGTTTATTTGCAGTACAAACACTCTCATGTCGAGGGTAAACATCAAAACGAAAAATGTTTAGCAATTTGCTGTTTCGTAAATCTTAGTATTTAGATTTATAATGCTTTTCAGTTTACTTTTCAATGAGTAGTTCAACTTAACCTGTTTCATTCTGTATAAAGTTAAAAACACTATTACTCATATAATTTCTAATCTAATACGAGTACAACAACCTTATCATATGGAACACAACTTTTGATTATTAACTACATCTTTACCCAATGGCCAAATCATTTCTTTTGAGCAAAGGTTTTCCAACGTATCTGAGAACTAAGACATGCTAAAGTATCATCTTAAGACCTCTCTTAGTCATTGCTGTTTTTAAATTTCTTATTGAATTCCTAAGAAAGCCTGAATATGTCTCATGTGTACACTTGTGTTTGTTTTTAATTTTAGTCATCATTTATTTTGATAATGTTTATATGCAAAGTAGTGCATTGTAAGAGAATTGTTTCAATGGGGTTATAACTGGGTATTTAAATTGCATTTAATGGATGTCAGATTTATTTCAACAAAAATCTTTTATAGACCTTTTATGTTTATATTAAACTAAACAAAGGAAATGTATTAATGATATAAGTAGAAAACTGGGATTTACAGAATCATTCGAAGATAAAAGAATGTAAAATGATGACAATATATTTAAAACGGTTGAAATGACTGATTAGTTTTGCATATAAATTTTACTTTTCGAAGTAGACAGTGCAAGTTTTATTAGTTTAAAAGCATAGTGAACCGGCAAACTAAAACTTGAGGCGGATTCAAGACCTGCACGTATGGCGTGAGCCCTTCCTTTCAACAATATTTTTATGGTTCACATTGTGAATTTTAGAAGATTTTTAATGAGGTCATAGCATGGATACAAATATAAGTTGGTTAAAAAAAAGACTTTCGAATGGAACTACGATGTAGAAATAGTAGATAATTCGAAAAGGGTTAAGGGAAATTAAACATCTGATAAACTATGAGCAAAAAATATGAAAGATGGCGGAAAACTTCTGCGATATCAACTTACAACAAAACGTCTGAAAAATTGGACAAAGATTAGCCCGGAAACTATTTAAGGATATGAAGTTTTAAATGAGCGTTTTAGGTTTCACCTGTCTCATATTATTTATATGTATGTACTCACCTCTTCATGCCGAGGTTGAACAGGGCAATTGCATCTACGAACAACATAAAGCACGTGACTAATGGCAACTTTTCTTTGTCGCTTACAAGAAAATGTGATGGGTCTATTCCATCCATTTTCTCTATCTTTTTTGTTTTCAAAACCATATAAACCAGAAAAACCAAAATTTAGTAAAGTGAATAAAAATCTCGAAAACACTCATGTCCTTGGTAGAATAACTGTTACCACACAGCATGTCTTTCTGATTCTGACGAAGGGTTAACTGCATTCCGGCTAGCATTGACCTTTTTAATTGAATGTTTAATATCTTCGATGTCAAAAATGTTCGTTCAGATCTTGAACTTCCTATCTTTCGGCAAATATTCTGTACTTATTAAGAAAAAAAATATTTATAGAATAGTCAAAACTCTCTCAACAAACTTATATGTGAACTATAACAAAACTATCAGTTAAATGCATTCTTGGGGAAGTAAAATACTGATATTACACGGATCTAAAAATATACCTCTCTTGGTATCAGTCTTGTATTCCTGAGCCCGTGTACTTCAAAACATAGAGGCTAAAAAATAAATATAGAGCGCTTCCTTTTTGCCTTTTCCTGTTTTTGTTTCTTGGCAAATGACTATCATTTTTCATCACAAGTACACGGTAAATATTAATCTATGACCAAAAAAATTGTTTTTGAGGAAAAACAGTATTTTCATAAAAAATAATGCTTCAGAAAAGGGTTTTTTTTTATGAACGCAAAATAAAAGTGAAAGTAGAAAAAGTCTATTTTTAATTTGATCTGTCCCGGTGTACCAAACTTCGTGCCTTTTTTTCTAAAATGGACCTAAAAATTATTTTTTACATTTCCTTAATTGAAAAACATGGTTAGGAGTTAGATTGAAACTCCTTGTCTATTTTTTTTTAAAAATCATGAAAGTTTAAGGTATACTATAGAAGCCTATGGGGAAAAGAATACAAGACTGAGGCCTGATACAAGACTGAGACCTGATACAAGACTGAGACCTCTTGACGCTATACATTGTTTCGTTTGTAATATGTCTACTTTATATGACTCGACAGTCTTTTGGTAAGAATTTGCTTGTTTGTTTTCTTCTTTTTCTATTCGTTTCGTTTTTGTTTTGTTTTGTTTTTGTTATATCTAACCATGTATTTCCAACCATAATGATATGTAAATAAAAGTAAAGAGTAATTTCATAAAAAATCAACTTAATATAAAGACATTTATCGCATGATACATTATTTAATTAATATAATGATATATCATGTGATAATATTTTTTTTAGTTTATTCCGAAGGAAACACATTTGTTTTGTTTATAATGAAATTTGTCAACTTTTTCTCAATTCTGTCTTGATTAACACATACTCCTTTTAAAAATAGATGTAATAGATAAAAGTGAAGTACACACCTCGTGGCTACTGAATGAAATTTCAGCAGCAAAAAAAATGAAGCAGTCCTTTGCAGTATATG
The DNA here is from genome assembly GCA_037379345.1 of Perna viridis. Classification (NCBI taxonomy): domain Eukaryota; kingdom Metazoa; phylum Mollusca; class Bivalvia; order Mytilida; family Mytilidae; genus Perna; species Perna viridis. The sequence continues at coordinate 12,741,343 of CM074511.1, forward strand.
TGACAGTAAACTTGTGGTATGTCTCCGTGACAGGAGGAACCAACTTACATTAACTGATTGTTGATTGTCGGCCAAAATTTCGCTATAAAATCAATTTGCTGATGCAACGGTAGAGTTTGTCAACATATTATATAGTTTTGATATCTTCAAGGAAAATCAAATTTTCCGAAAGGTTGGTATTACGTGAAAAATCGATAAGCAGAATTAGTGTATTTCGTTGTAAAGTGGGCGGCCAAGTTATATTTAAACCACATGGTTGGTTTAATCTGTTTAATGAATTACGTAGGTACATTTTTTTGTTAGTCCCCTACAATGCTGGAGTTTAATGTAGTTTTTGGTCGGATCTATCTGTCTGTCATGTTTGAGATATTGACTTGATATTTGGCATGTACAATTCTTTTTTTATCCTCCTAACCATGGGATCGTAAAGCTGAAAATGTAGGTTCTATGACCTAAGCATTAAAATATCTTCCCAAAGATGAAAGATGATAACAAAATAACCGATTTGATAAACACTGGGCGATTGTCAAAAATAATAGCCAAAAGGAAAGGCAGGAACAGGAAAGTTGGAAACAATGGTCCTGGCTTAGTACAGACATTTAGAAGGTAAATTCAGATTTAATAGCGTACTTCTATTTTGGTTAATTGCTTTCGGGATATTGCAATACAAATGGCACATAAAGTTTCAACAGAGCAAAGTTAGTGTAATCAGTTTTCAAACTGTATAGAAGATTATTACTGATTTTATGGAAATCCCTCTTCTACAGTCTTTTCATCAGAAACACAATTGTTCTCAATCAGGCCTTGATATCGGAAATGAAATGACGCTTGTCCAAAACTTTTGCTATAAATAAGGTTGACCTCTTCATTTTGTCAAGTGTATTTTAAAACAAAATATAGTTAAAACAACTTTCCTCGGTATCCCCAAGGTCTGGTTAAGTCTTTATTTATTTACGTTAGCTAATTGTGCTTATTATCCTTGATGAAAACACAAACCTGTAGATAAAAATGATACAAGTACGTGCATTACCATTTTCCTGACCAACTTCATAATTCATATATTTTTTTTCTTATTCAGCCAAATCATTTTTGCAATACACATATCTTAATACACATTTTTAAAGAGAGCAAGACATTTGTTCACGACACAATAACACATGATGATTCAGTTCAATTCTTCAAATTTAATAAAAGATCAAAATGATTTCTGATCCAATATTTTGAATGTAATATCAGTGTCGCACAAGAACAGGGCATCCGTCCGTTCCCTTTATGTTTCTCTTTAGTTTCGTACATATATTTCATAAACTTGATTTATTTGTCTTCATTGTACTGTTTTTTTTTCAAAACTGTTTTTTTTTAAAATATTCACGATTTAATGCATGCCCTCAATGTTATAATTTATGTTTTGTATATTATTGTTGGGAGAAGATTTCATATGATGGTAAAATTTGTGTCCTACCCCTTTTGCAAGAATTGTTATAAACTAAAAAGTAAAATTCAGTGGATATGTAGCGTGATGTTTCGGCACAGTTAATTTTAATTGAAGACTTACACAAATGTTTTATCAGATTATAACATTTTTTTCTTGCCAAGATTTAAAGGTTCGTGGTAAATATTACATCATTGTTTTATGCGTAGTTTTAAGCTATGAATTTTCAATATTTGTAGACATGCAAGATACTTCTGAATATATTTGCCATTATATTAATCATTTAATGTAATTCCTTTTTGTTAGATGTCAGACATTAATAATTTTGATTCTCGCTGTTTTATCCTATTTTAAGCTATAGCTACACACTATATTACATGTTTCATGAATCTGAGGGTCATATGGCATACTGATTTCCCACCATGGACAAGTTTAAGTATTATACACAGGAATATGCACCATGCGTTTTACGCCTGTTTTTGCCCTGCGTGGGAACCATATGTGAAAATATACAGGTTTTACACATGAATTCAACCATGCGTAAAATGCTACACATGTAAAACACATGCTTTGAGTTCGCATGAAAAACATTTGTTTTGTCCCCAACATAAATTTCAAAATATGATCAACTTGTTGTTGACATATTTATGAACTTCGTGCTAAAATCATGTTGTTGGCTTTTCAAAAAAGAACAGAACAAATTTAACATAACTGATGTCAACTGGATTAAAATGTTATGTTGTAGTTGTTAAACTTATTCCGGTGCAACATATTACCGATACAATCAGAAATTCTTAACATTTTGTAACGAAGAACATGGACCTGCGCATGTGGATCTTCAATGTCATGTCAAGGGTGTTTACTTTCATATTCAAATCAGCTCAACATTCCATTTATGGTATAATATTCCTTTTATAAGTTTGCCATAGTGGTTTACTGTACACCCTTATAAAATAAACAAAACTGACTAATGTTCTCCTATGTATGATGCATTCCTCACAGAAGTCAGATGATAATTAGATATACACATGACCGAGAATTTCACCTTTGCACCGGAATGGGTTAGCTGTTACAATCAAATTTTTTTTTCGAAATTGAATCAAAGAATATCCAGGCTACGTGTATAGAAACAAAACATGTCCAGCAATTGTTGTTTTGATTTTTTCTATCTGAGGATACTTATTTTGACCAACGGAGTCGGGTTATCCAACTATAACAAGTCCTTGTAAGAAACGTGTATTTTTTTCCAAAGAGTTATGTGAAATTTACAGTAACTATGAAATTTGGAGAGCAACAACATTGTGTACATGTACAAAGTATGTAAACAGCACACGTATTGTACATGTATATGGCTAAATTAAATAATGTACTTTTGTTGAATAGTCATGAATGATAGCCCATTTTTGAAATTGCAATATCAGCAATGTGTTAGATGTTTTGTCTTATATTTCAGGCATGAACTTGTACATTTATTTCTGTTTATTTTATTTGTTATTCAGTACAGAATATTTAGATATACGTTGTAATATTCTACGGTATCATATTCTCTCTTAATCATTAGTAATGCACTGAAATGCAACCATATTTAGACGCAATTTTGTTCAGTGATTAAATAGTGTACTTTTGTCGGAAAAAGTTCTTTTTTATATTTTTGAAATTATATACATGAGATTTTAACACGTTACCTTTTCATAATGCCGACAATATACGATTTTACTTAAATTACCAATCAAAGTGTATTAGGTCGATTGATTTCATTTTACATTGAATTTAACAGTTTAACATGAAATGTAAAAGAAATGTTAGTGTAGGTCGAGTAGCAGGAAACATACAGTTTTTTTAGCCTAAATGCTAGATCAGTAACATATAAAACACATATCTGTCAAAAGGGAATGGATAATAATGGGTTCCAAGCAGAGACACATTAGTTAAGGGTGCACTATACAGTTATATTAATGCGCACTGTTTCGCACACCAAGTTACCCCCGTCAAATTTTGTATAACTTAAAATCAAAAGTTGAAATTTGGTGGATTTGTTGTTTAATTGTAGTTAAGCATTTATACATAGACAGATGTAATATATGTTATGATAAACAGGTGTTATTTAAATGAAGAATGGTATCCGGAATGTTTCAGTCCCCTGCCGTATTAGGTTCTCTCCTTAGCATCAGATGACTGATTTTCAAAATACCTTATTTTGCACGAACTTTTGGAACTAAAATTGTGAGAGAATGAATCGAAAAGGGTCTTATTACTTTTACCCTTTTTCCACCTACTCCATGCATGCGTTCAGCCTGTGGTTGTGTCTAAGTGCCTGGTATTTTATAAAGCATAGTATTTGGCTATTAGTTTTGGAAAGGCACCCCTGATTTGTATTAAAACTCGGTAATATTTTTAATATATTACCATGGCTACTGGAATTTGTAACAATAATCATTGAATTACTTATATATGACTTAATCTTCCACACCAAGGGTTTCAAAAATATGCACTCGTTTATGACAAAACACTAGAATTTTCTGTACGGACTGCCTCAAAACTGCTTTATTTCAACAAAATGAGACCAAATTTTCAGAAATGACCTAACTGTATTGTACTACCTAAAAGAGTTTGTCAAATCAACGCTTCCGAATAGTGAGATATTCGACGATCACCATGGTAATTGTAATTTCCAGATTCCTGACGCAGATATACTTTTCGCATACGTATTTAGTTTGATGTTTGTGCTAAGACTTGATCCTAATGCTGATCAATAATGACATATTAGTCCTGATCTCAAGATATGAAAAAAAATGTTTTATTTGTTACATTAATATATAGGTACGACCAAACTATAACGTTAAATTTCTGTTTCTATCTTAAGATCATGAACGCTATAGTAGCAGTTATTCCTAACAGGCATATAAAGTATCTATATGAATTGGTGATGTTACATATGAACAAAAACGACGATTCCAATATAATATCGTTGTGAAAAAATCACGTTTAGCATATCAATTAACTTATAACTTAATGAAGTATGTATATGCCATTACAAATAATGACAGTTTCTCATGATTTATTCCATCCGTGAGAGAATTAACTTGTACATTAGTTAGTAAACTTTTGCAGGAGTATGTAGGTCAGTAGTATAAAATTCAGAAGGGACATTTTTCAAGTATTTTGTGTGTGTGTGTGTGTGTGTGTGTGTGTGTGTGTGTGTGTGTGTGTGTTTAATCAAGTCCTTGACTATAAACTATTTCAGTCCTCAGGGCTATAAATTATTTATTTCAGTCTTCAGGGCTATAATTGTTCATTTCAGCCGGACAATCTTTTTAATATATATCTATATACTTTATATTTTTTATGTATTTATTCCTTAATCTCATGTTGTTTATAATTAGTTACAAATATACCAGCACGCTAGTTTATCAAATATATATTTTGATATAGCCTTACGCATTATAGCACTACTCGAGAAATACCTAAGAAAATCAAGATTTCTTTTATGTTTTTATAAGTTTTCATTACGGTTGTTGAATTTGTTTTCACAATGCACAGTGTTTTTTTCATTCTTTCATGAACTAGCGGACATTACACTTGGCTGCTTACATATTTTTTGACAACGCCGTCTCAGCAGTATGTTTCGTTGTTTTTGCGTGTGTATGAAGTAACCCATGATGCTTTTAATCTTGTGAATTGTTAAAATGTGGATTTTAATGAAGTTATTAAAATGTTTCATTTTTTATGTTCAAGTATTTTTTTTTTTTCATTCATTACTTTATGGAAAATTTCAGAATAGGAAAAAAATGTCAAAGTAAAAACAGGAGAAAAGGTCATCACGTTGTTAACGTTTAACGGAAAAGCGACTAGACATGGAGTCAACTTACACGCAACTTAAAAGAATATTTTTAACTATTGCTTGAAGTCTAATGGTTAACTGACAAATAAATGTTTCTTACGAGAATTAGACGATGAACCGAAGGAGCGAATTCTTTATTTTTTCCTCCAGTTTGATCAACCCATTATGTTTCCAATCGTTAGTGGCATTGATTTGTGTGAACATTTTATTTCTGTTTCCCTTAGTGCGCTGAAGTTTATTTCACAACTCAATCCAAACCGTTTGTAAATGTTTTCGACTCTCCTTTAACATGTGTTGACTTGTGATTTTTTTAAAACTGTTTGAAATGATTAATCTTATCATTGCTAGTGTTAAACTACCTACCTCCTTCTATTTTAAAGTGATTTTTTCGTGTCATTTTTAACATGAAAATACTTTTCACATGCAAGGTTTATTTTAAAAAAATCAAATATAAACATAATACAATAGTTTAGAAGGCGTGTTCCTATACAATGTAGAGCAAGTAAACAAACACATGTTAGACTGCAAGCAAATACATATAAAACATTGTGAATTTCTTAAATTAACATCCATACGACTTAATCCCTGGCAAAATGTATTTTTTAATCTGAATGTAACTTTAAAAAAATATATAAAAATAATTGTCTCGTGTAGTAAATCGAAGTAGTAAGAGTTCCTTCCATTCCTTAAAATGATAAAAATGTAATTATTGCATACTTTTAGTATCATGGAAGTAACTACCAAAAAAGGCAAATTAAGTCTTAACCTCGAAAAGGTTAAGTCCAGTTTCACTCCAGTTTATTCTGTTGACAACATATTTGAATGATGGATTCTTTAGCAAAAATCCATTTACTTATAATGCACGATTTTCTTTTGTCAATTGGATAAAGAACGGATATGGTGAAGCGTAACAAATGCGCCAGCATGTAACTAAAATCCAAAAATCCGAAAAGTAATTCTAGCAATAGTCAGCAATGGACCATTAACAAATGATAAACATCCCCGCCCTACCAAATTTTTCAGAAAAGCTGGATGAGAATCTAAGATTTTTTTATTATTGCTTATGGTTTTCTACTAGTCTAAAACGCACCCTAAAGCAAGCTCGGAAAGCCCCGACAATATGGAGGCCCAGTGGAAAAAAAAACAAATAAAACTTATTTTTTATTAATCAATCTAAAACTATGAATTTCAAACAACGTGTCTGTGCCTTTAGTCACTGGTATGGAATGCATTCATGCTAATACAAATAAAAAGCCCAGGTTAGACTGCGTACTAAAAATTTACAAATAGTTAATGATGTGATAAGTGTGAATACACGAGCATTATAGAGAGTTGACATGCGAAAAAGTCATGGCGTGGTTGATTGATTTCGATTTCCATAGTAAAAGAAAATTATTTTTGCGCGAAATTCGCGATTTATCTCCATTTGACGGTAGAAGAAATATGACGTTGAGATTCAAGGTCCGCTTTGGAAAATCTTCGGTAAATGCCAGGCGTCCGTCCGTATATCCGTCTGTCCTACACAAACTCACAACAATAATTTCACAACGGATTCCCAAGAAACTTATACCAAATGTTACTAATATTTAGATTTTGAGAAAAAAAAATTATAATCACCATTGTCCGATAGTTGTAGAGGGAGTTATGTCAATTTGATTATCAAACATTTCAGCGAGGATTGGATGGGAGCTATGTAATAATGTTCTTTTCTTGGAGAATGTGAGCTAGTTTTCCTAATCCCGACAAGATGTTTAAACGATGAATATTAAAGATAGTCCCGTATTATTGCAAATAAAACATAATTTGCTAGTACATTTACTGAGGTAAAAATAGAGAAAAAGTTTCATGCGGAGTATCTAATCCAGGCGCGGATTCAGAGGGGCGGATCCGGCGAATGCACCTCCCTTCAAATTTGAGTATATCTTTTTTTGCATGAAATCATGATGGATTGTCGTCCATTTGCCAAAAAAATCTATGAAGTATTAGAGTAGGAACACTGGAAATTAATACAGCCCTACAATCAGGATGTACCGACATGGATGTCTGCCAATTTATTTTCTTTTTCTTAGAATTTTTTTTCTTCTGCATAGAGCGCCGACATATTTTTAATGTTCTTCTTTTTGTCTTCCGCTTATTTCTTCACAGTGAAGTTTCGTATTGCCATTTTAATATTCTATTTCTTCTAAAGACGTTCTGTCGATGAATATAACGTAACGTTATCGAACACAACATTTGGAGTAGGAAACGTCCAATAACCAAACAAAGGTCTGCAGAAATGGTACACAAATGTGATCTACTTTCTTATTTGATCGGTGATCCTTTTTAAAGATTTTATAATATCAGCTAATGGATACCTTTTCATACCGCAAGTTTGAAAAATATCTTAACGTGAGAAGATTTTATAACATCAGCTAATGGATACCTTTTCATACCGCAAGTTTGAAAAATATCTTAACGTGAGAAGTATTTCAGATTACTGTGAGTATGGTTCAAAAGTTTTACTTTTGGCGGGAAACAATAAAAGGTTCTTTTTTAGGCGGAAAAAACTCATTGTATTTTGTTTTTAATATGTTATGAATGAAATACAGACAATGTTCAATCTAATGGTGTATGGCATGTGCCATTTGTAAAAATATTGGCAAGATCAGACATCTGAGCTGAATTCGGAAAATGACAAAACTCCCGATTTTACGAATTTTTTAACTACTATATCTTTGTTAAAAGCACGATGACCTGTATCTTTTAGAAGCTTATTTCAATGCCTTTACAGCTGAGACCATTCCATTAAATTTCACAAAATTCCTAACGTCAGAACTGGTTATTGTGATTTGTCTTTAATGGGGCTCCAGACTGTTACCCACAGCAAATTCAAACATAATAAAATACACACAAAAAAACTAAATGAGAGAGTCAAAAGTAAAAATAAATAACATACTAAACATCAAGTACAAGACCGCTCGATACGCTTCATTACACCTCTATTGAACTGACCGAAAGATTATGTCTTACAATATAATGCTTTCTAATGAAGATTCAAGATTATTTATATGCTTGATTTCATAATATTCTAAACATAATCATTTTACGACCATTGCTGAATTTAAAAAAGCATTCATTTTTGTAAAAAAGATATCAATGGATCAAAAATAAAACATAAATTACTTTAAATTAATTACTCTACGTGCATTGTGTTCCCATAATGTCAACAATGTTTTTTTTATCTGGATATTTCAAAATCTTAACAAATCTTAGATATATCCTTGATAATGCTAAAAATCGTTTACCAAACAATTAAGACTTTGTTTGTTTTACAGGAAAACTAAGCTACCCATCGTTCTATTATCTATGTTAAAAAAACAAAAACAAAAACAAAAACTGCAAATGACTTAATCAAATATAGAAGAAAAGCTCTAGCTGTCTGAAAGTTGCTATTTTTAGGAGTTAAAAATATTTACATTTTTTATTAAGTTATTAATTATAGTTCAATAACTTTTAAATCATAATTCATTAATCGACTTAATGTTTTGTTAAAGTCCTTGTGACTCCGTATACACTACTGTATTCGTGCCCTGCACACCGGACAAGATAAATGTTCTTTGTCTATACATTGCTGAATACAGTGCCTATGAAATGCTGAAATATAACAATAATGCATATGAACATTCGGTATTATTCAACTGTTTTATTATTCAATGTCGATTAGTGCAATAAAAATATATGTACAAGTGAAAATTGTACGTACATATTTCTTGATTTATGTTTATAATCAGAACCTAGAGACTTGATCTGATAGTAAGAACACCACTATTTAATAAATTTTAATCCATAATTGCCAAAAAAATATATGTGTGTTTTTATGTGAAAGAAAAAAATACAAACTAGATGACGTTAAGGACATCCAAGAAAAATGCAGAAACCTATTTTTTGTAAAAACGGAAAATCTGTATACGAAACAAAGCTAAATATGTCAAAAAGGCAACACACGAAGAACCTGTTGAATCTAGGTTTACATGGACTACGTTGCCCTGAAAGGGACAACAGTTTCTACTTTATGACTCATGAAAGGATAAATCCGATGAAAGAGGAAGTCAGAACATTTACGACAGATGTGATCGTTTATCGAAACTGGCCGTGCATATCGGTTTATTCTTTTCTTGTTTTTGTTTTCGTTTTTTTTGTCGTAGATTCTTTGAAATAATCAATATAAGTTGTTGCATAACGAGTGAATGTTTTAGTATTGGAATATTCGTTAAAATAAAAAAAAATGATTTTGAGAATGACAATAACATTGCTTTGTGACTAAAGATTTATGGCTTATCCGACAAATGAACAGAAATGAATAAGAAAAACTGTTAAAACACGACAAATAGAAGAAAACGGAATACTGACCATGGCCGCATTTTATTTGTACTGCTTCTCTTCCTTCAGTCTCCAAGCACACAGGGCATTTTTCATTAACGTTAATAAACTTGATGGGTTCAAATAACACCTGAATACCAAAATGAGACAATCATTTGTGCTTGAAATACAATTAATATCAATGCATAAGCTAAAATTTAGTTAATACTGTTTTTTATTCAAACGGCTTCCCGATTTCATTCAAACAACAGCATTGTCCTAGAATGTCATTACAAACAAAAGGCTTCAATTTTTTAGACATGCCCACTTTTGACTAATATGTTTACATTGACCAATAGGAATAAAAATTCCTGAATAATTAGCTGTCGTTTTCGTAATTTTTTGTTTATGTTGAATTATTTCCACTAAATTGTACTTTTCTTGTACAATGTCATTTGATATCCACAAATAAAATGCATTAAATACATGAAATAGGTGTCTATATATTTGTTGTCTTGAAAGACAAAAAATCGACCTAGATAAGTTCGTATGCATGTGACTCATAGTGACCTTAATCCGCGCATGTGCTGTAAGGGTCGCTTCTTTAATAACAAATCTGATTGCAAAGCGACAGTAGTTATTCAACGGCAAGGAATACGGACGGACTCAAGCCGTAAAAGAAAAAAAATGTTCGAGTATAACGCAAGGATCCTTTTGAAATTTACGGATTGTGATATAATGGTATATATATGGTCATTATTTACTTGAAAACTATTTAAGAAATAGATGAAAAGAAATGAAAACAAAACACGTGCTTACCTGTGTATCCGTTATTGTCATTTTTTTTTACCAAGATTAAAGAATTGAACAAATTTGGCACCGAATGCAGCTTTAAGAGTTTAATCCTTCGGTGAATATTTTCTGAGATATAAACAGTTTGAAAATTGTAGAATTTGATAGAATAGGACAGGACCTCTTACAGGATGAAGTCGTCATAGGTTTGTTTCTTTTTTCTGTTATATCCCAAATGATTACGCAGAGTTATCAGAAAATAATTCTGATGTCTAAGTTCGAAAAACTGTGTGAAAAGGGAGAATGCAGAAAATCCTTCAAGGCAAGGAGTCACATTATGAGCCGACAAAATAAAAAAGATTAAATTATAGAACTATTGGTGCTAAGACATATGTCATTCTATAGAGAATTCATTCAAAGTATTATTATTAGCTACGGCGTCCAATTCGCCTTGGTTACAAACTTTATTGCGACAAAAATGTTACATTGTTTTATAGTATAAGGCTTTTCTTTGTTTTAATTTAACGAACGATGACTAGCGCTACAATATGGCATAAGCTAGCTGACATGGACATTTGGTCAAAATTAACCCATCTGTATTTCAATTTTTACTTTTCCTGTTCTAAAATAAGAATCCGAAGAAGTGTCGTCCGTTGTTTGTCAAAGCCATCAGATATCAGACTTCAATTACACGTGTACTGAATGAGTTTTTAGTGGGTATTACTGTGTCTAAGGACAAACATATCAGTCATCTCAATTATCAAATTTCAGTATGCTGTCTGAATAATACACTAATTATCAGTGCATGTCTCCATTTATTTTAATTTTTATGCATTCTCGACAAACAGAACATTTTTGGTTATCAAAAAATAGAAAACTTAAGCATCCAAGAGGAAAGGATTGGTGGTTATAGGAAAAAAGAATGATTGAAAGAAAGAAAATCATTTAAATGAAGAAGCAGAAAATTTTACAAATAATGAAAAAAAACTAAAGTTCAGAAATGATCAGCACAATCCGGGGGCGCGCCTGAATAATTAGCAATTCTCCAAGGGTTTCCTTGCGATAAAAAATAAATGGTTTGTAATGTAAGTCAGTATATGTTGTGTCTAAGAACTAAAAATGGCGATAGGTTGTGGTGTTGGAATAAATTTAGTAAAAAAAAATGTAATACAAGGGTACAGTACAAAGAACGACCGCTGGTTTTTGTTTCAATAATTAAATACCTGCTTTGATTTCTGCCCCTTTTTTATGAAAATCCTCCACATATCTACTAACAGGATAACCACAGTAAACACTAACAGGACTCCTATTGCGATCATGTCTCCTTCTGTCAGATGCTTCCATCCCTCTCTGGAAAATGCATATAATTTAATTATTTCTTAATATTATACGTTAATTGATTGGTGTGAAAATAGTACATGAAAGTTGAAAATTAAAAGGACAGGCAAAATAAATCACAACAACACATAAATCGAAAGAAAATACTTTAAAGGAGTAGTAAACGATAAGTCTGGAATCCTGATGATGCATTGGTAGACATATCGTCCATAAAAATTCTGCGCATGACGCTTATCCTACCGGTACACCTGCTCCATGCTCCCAGTTTTAGTGGAGTTCGAGTTGCTCATTTGCTTTTGTTATCTTGCATATATGATTTTAGTTACGTTATGTTCTTTGTTATGTATGTCTGTTTCCATGTCTGGTCTTTGTCCCTGGATTACATTCTTTTGATTACCGCTATAACCTTGGTTCCCTTGACCACTCTTTAGAAGAAATGGAGAAATTTGAGCAAAGTTTGACCAAGAATAATGGAAATGGGCGTATTATCTGTGGCTAACATGTCACTTTGTTGTAATCGGAGATAAATAAGTTTAAGAGTTGGTGTTTGAGTAAAACTTTTGCCGTTTTACTCAATTGAAACTGAAATTGCTTAAACAGATACAAACATTCATCACTGACAACAAATACATGAGACGTGTACACTTTGCAATATGCATTGATTATCGTAAAAATCCAAAACATTCTGGCATGTCCATAACTAGAGCCTGAATCGCTAATCTGGCTTGAAAAGCTACATTTATTTTGAAAAATTAGGCGTATTTTTTCAGATAAAAAATCTAAACGGTCATTTTGTTCAGCCTTCAGCCTACTTTAAAGAACATTAATATCAAATTTCATTGAATTCTGTTCAATGGTTATAGCGACGATTTTTTCTTCTTCATAACATCAAAAACAAAAACCAACAAACCAAAAAGGACAATAACTCCAACGAAAATTCGCCTAAAGATAGTCCTCATGCTGAGCACTTTCATTCATCTTAGTAGTGGTTTAGGAGATAAATACGAAAAACTGCTTCCAACGATCAATTTGTGCAAAATACACTAAATAGCAATCATACTAACTTCCATTGAATTCTTTCTAGTAGTTTCACTGGAGAGTATTTTTGAAAGTAATATCTTAAAATAGCAAAAAACAACGTCTAAAAAGGGCAATTTCTCCAACATGGTTGAACATGTTTTCGTAAAAATTTGACCACATATGGACTCCATCATGCTGAACATTTGTATTTTAGACTTTTGCTATTTCTGATTCTTTTGGAGACATATGAGGAAAACTTCAGTCTGACCATCTATATTCTATATTAGGTATCGATTTTTTGATTGAATATTTCTTGTAGTTGAAGAGGAAAATATGTTTGAAATTTATGTTTGTTAAAAAATGTTGACGTCGACGACCAAAATAGGACGCCAAGTGATGAAAAAAATCTAACTTTGCCTTTGGCCAGGGGAGCTAGAATTGAAGGGGATAAATGAAAATAGTTCTTCTCAACGTTGGTGCGAATATAACTTGGTGTCGTAATACACCTCCTCCATGTAGACTTCTTTCAATAAACGGAAGCATTTGCAATTGCACTACTTAGAATAATTTCATATCAATTAATTTACTGCATTCATTTGTCATTTTATCAGTTTTACAGAACAACTATGGTAATGTTTCTTTTTATAGATCTTTCTACTGCCATATTTAGTGTTCAGATAGCCTTATTTACAAGGTTAACAACAAAATTATCGAACAATAATCCGATTCATAATTAAGGCAAGTCCAAAATAAATCTGGCATAACAGATATTACACCACCGGAGCAGTTGGTACCGCAATGGTCCTGACTTGGTACAGGCAATTCAACCCAATTGGTTGGTTAAATCTAGGTTTTACAGCGCGCTAAACCTCCTTTTTTCATTGCGGCGTGACTATATAAGTTGTGATTTAAAAGCAAATGCATGCTACTGTCACAAACTGGGTATCTTTCAACCAAGGACTGATATCTAAAAAAAATTGTTAAGAGATCTTTTAAGACGCATTTCCTCATACCGCTGATTCAGGAGTCTATTACGCAGATATTTATGGTGTTGAAGAAAATCGAAGTAGTTATTACTTGCTCTAGCGTAGCGAATCAATTGTTAAATATAAACACCATATGTAGGAGATAAAAGGATGTTGCTGCACAGGTAAGGAACATTAGAATTAAAGTCGTCTCTTTTATCATAAATTTCAGCGCTGAGATGATCACTGTTGTCAAATTCGAGATGTAGGTCCAAAAAATATGCAGAACATGCTGTTTCTGTAGTCTCCTTGATCTCGAGCTCTGGTGGATATATTGACGGTAACCATTTTCAAAAAAGGTTGTTGATGGACAATACATCATCAATATATCTGTATGTAAATTTAAATGATTTAGCATCTTTTAAATTTTTATTCATTACGAGGTTCTGAAGAAATTCAATCTCGTATGACTCGAGAGGAGCTCAGTTAGTGCCCATTGGAATTCCAACGTGTTGTAGAAAAATAGCTCCTCCAAATATATCAAATATGTACATAAATCAAGCAAAGAAATCAAGCATATTGCAAAACTGCTTTTCTGTGTAACACACTTTGCCCTTCTGTGATGTTTTAGATAACTATATAGATTTGAAACCAAGAACAACATAACTTTTTGAAACAGCAAAACATTTACGAATAAGTCCTTTCACACGAGATTTCAGTTTGTCATGTGGTAACTTAGTGTAAAGAGTTGAGAAGTCAAAAGTTTGGAGAAAACTAATTTCCGAAAAGCTGCGGGAAGTAAAAAGATTTTTGAAGTAAATGTTTTTTTTAAGTATCCAAATATGATTATTGCCACAACGAGAGTGTATGGTATTATAATAAGCTTGCAGTCCAGCCTTCACTGCGGACAATATCTTTGAAAGATGAATTGACACTTCCTTCAATAATATAGATTCATAATTATTATTTTTTTTATATTTATCTATCTACCGTTTTCTGGTTATTTTGAGTCAAAAAGATATGCGTAAAAAACTTTGTTTTTGGCAAATTCCGAGTGGTGCATTAAGTTCTTAAACCACGAGTAAATATTTTTCCGAATTATTTTGACGTTTTAAGTCAGACAACTAAGGTACACAAAATTGGCACACCGCGATGATAACCCGCTACACGAAAATTAATGAATCCTTAGGAAAAGTGGTAACTGTTTTTCAAGTAGACCTTATACCATTCCCTCATTTAAAGCTTTTCTCATTAGCAAATGATACGAATATTGAAATAATTCTTGTAGATTGGGAGAATTTCTAGTTCAAAGTAAAGAAATTATCTTTTTTTCATTTTAAATTTCACAATTTTTGTTTGTTTTTTTTTTATTGTAAACGGGCAAGTCTATATTAACACAAAAATGACTTCCATTTGTATCTTCTTTGTAAAAACAACTCGTAGAAACATTATCAATTTCAAGTTTGTAATGATTTAGAGAATGTGTAACTTTTAATGCGGTTGATGTGAAAGTCTAAATCGTTTTAGAGCACAAAAATGTATTGCAGATGCGGTTAGTTTTGTTTTTATTATTCTACGATATATATAACAATGAAAAGTTAAGGCTATGTTTAAAAACTAACAAGACACATCCTTCTAACTCTTTTTTACTACAATTTGCATAGTTGTAGAAGAATAATAGGTGCTAATCATTGTTTTTCTGGTTCTGAACGTATCTCCATACATTATTTTGCAGGACAGGCATGATTTTTTATTATGTTTCTATTGTGATAAAAAGACTAATGACTTCCAAATTATAGTTTAACATTACATGTCTTAAAACAAGGATAGTAAAACGAAATACAGAAATCTAGTTAAATGTTCAAAATGGGAAATTTCAGTACCAAACAAAGACAAACATAAAACATGCTAATTGAGTTACAGGTGCAACAGAATGAAGGGAAATTTTGCAGATCTATGGCACAGTAAGAAAATGCAAAATTCAATGGGTGTTTGAATGCATACGTATACGCTTTGCCAAAGCTAAGCACTTAAATAATACATGTACATTTGCATAATGTAACTCCTTCGTGCAGAAAAAATAATTTCTATTTCATTATGAGCACCACCCGCTTGTTTTTTTACCAGCGTTGCCTTGTAAACTCGACCTGTCAAAAACGTTAAAAAGTATGTATTTTCACTTGTGAATATGTTTATAGTGAGAAGAATGAACTATCGCTTTGTATATAAACAACCTCGGGCCAGATACCACTACAAAATTAACAAAAAAATTACATGTGTAAAGCATTTTTTTTTTTTTTTTGTAATTCATTTTGATCCGTATCAGTTTGATTCAGAAAAGGGGTTCCGGGAGGGGGATTCGTCTTTTCGTTTGAAAATTGTGTGCAAGTTGTGGAAAAATGAGCAAATGATAGAAATTTCCGTATTGAACACCTTCCGTTTCACAAAATCTGGATCCGGCATTGTCGTTCATTTCATTCACACAGTGCAAAATCTACTTTCTAATATACAGAACAACACTCGCTCGAAAAGGTCTTAGTCATAAGATATAACGAGAATAGGTATGGTGTGTATGTAAAAGAGACAACAACCCCAACCGGATGAAAATGTCAGCCCAAGGCCACTCTTTGGTCTCCATGAACGACCTGGAAACTCTAAAACCACAGGACAGGCTGCAGCTGGCCCCAAAACATCATTACACAACGAAATCGTTACCCCTATATAATCAAGTAACATATAAATAAACTAAAGGTGAAAACGATACAAGACATAAAGATGGCACAAATTCCCGATTCGGGACGCTGTCAGGCGCAAAAAATGTGGCGGGGTTAAAGCACTTTGGCGTGATCACAACCCTTGCCCCTTAAATTCTGGCCACTGCAGGAAAATATTTCCGCAAAATTAAACACACCTAAAAACCAGTTTAAAAAGATTTGAGTCCCTTGTTGCGACGGAAATAAAGAAACTGAATATAAATTACACAAATGTACAAACTAAGGACTACTATCAGTTAACTGACATGCCAGCTCCAAATCAGTTAAGACATTTTTTATTAAAATAAAATCTCCACGTGCGTTGAAATAGACCATGCAACACACGTAGGTCAGTTTAATATCTTTTAATTTAAAAAAAAAAAACACAAACAAAAAATACATGTAAACACTATATTACACAGGATATTTGTAAAATTAATTGAACATAATTATAATTTTGATTATATGTTTCGTTAAATGATATTAACTAAATAAAACTTCTCAGGTTTAAAATTTTCCAAAATTTATCATCGAACATATTTAATATTACCGATAACATGAACTGCATTACACGAGCACACAGTTTGTTATGCAATCGCTTTAAAATAACACCACATTAACGAAAAAAGTCTAATATTTCCTCTTAAAAACAGTAATTTCTCATAAATAGCTGATATACATGTATCGAATACCATACTAGGTGTAAATAGAGTTGGAATACGTTTATCTCGAATGATATTAAATCAAAATAGTCTAAAATGACCAAGATAAATGTAATGTCCTGACAAAAATGAATAACACACGAGTCTTATCAACTTACGGCATATATCAAACTATTGATAGTTAAACATTTGAATTTTAACTGACAGTTGATGCAGCCAAATAATTCATACCATGAACTTTGGCTCGTTACGGTGTATCCATCTGAACTATGAAAATTGATTTGTTCAACGTGTCATAGTTTTCCTTTCCTTTTTCGTCTACCCCGGATTTGACTTTTAATAAACAACTCGGTGTTTCTAAAAAAAAAAAAAAAAAAAAAGCAGAGGACGCTTACCCTACCGGTGCACCTGGTCCATGCTCCACGTTTTTAGTGGAATCCGAGTTGCTCAGTCTTTTTTGTTACTTTGTATGCATTATTCTGGTTACTTTATGTTCTTTGTTGCGTCTGTCTGTTTTCCATGTCTGGTCTTTGTCCCTGGATTTCATTCTTTTGATTACC
The DNA here is from genome assembly GCA_037379345.1 of Perna viridis. Lineage (NCBI taxonomy): Eukaryota > Metazoa > Mollusca > Bivalvia > Mytilida > Mytilidae > Perna > Perna viridis. The sequence goes on from CM074511.1 coordinate 12,759,044, forward strand.
GCTATAACCTTGGTTCCCTTGATTACTCTTATTATTCCGATGGACTTGTTTTATACTTTGTATTATAGTTATTATATTATTGATTTGATTTATTTTCCTTTGATGTCAACCATGGGAACATTTGGCACAAAATAAAAGAAAGACAGCCAGGAACTTGTCTAGTATTTTTCCTTATTCCATATGTATTTTAATATTTCTATCATGGTACTGTTTTATTTCAGAGAAGTTCTAAATTAGTCTATAATTTCGAAACAGGCATAAAGTAAATACGCAACTTTACTGAATAATGTATTGTTTAAATGAAAACATAGAAAGTATTTTTTTTATGTTAACCTACAAAGGAAGTGAAAGTTAAAAATCCAGCTGTAGTTTACTGTGCTTGATTCACAAATCTATGTTACAAACACCGAAAACTAAATATGAATTGGTAATCTAATGATCACCTTTGCCTAAAAGAAATGATAAATCTTCGAAATCATACAGGACAAACCCATAATGATGTTTAATGATGTACATGTATGTATAACAATTTTAAACTTCAAATTTAATATTTAGTTGTTTGAATCCCGTCTGAAGGAAATGTAAAACTATTTAAAAACGACCCATTGTAGAATTTTTCAGTAAAGTACAACTGATTAATTATCTTATCTTTAAGGTTCCATGTTTTTATTCGAAATAAATTATTTTCGCTTATAGCTGTTTCCTAAAACTCGCAGTAACTCACATGAACAATCCAGCAAATGAAATGAAAAGCCATTAATTGAATAGATAATTTACTTTTAGAGTGGAATATTGACTGTTTTAAACTGTTTTTTTTTTCAACGACCGTTATTCTTTGAACAAATTATCTTAAAAGGCGAAATTTGAATCAATCTAGCATTTTTAGTAGATAAACAATCATTGAAGTACTCACGCCAACAGCCCAACTTTATGAAATGTAATAATATCCAAAACCGAGATGAAACTAGTAAGGACTAGAAGAGTGTCCGTATAACTTTCGTCACTTGAGGCTGGATTTTCCATAATATTCACTTTTTCATATTCTTTGATTTGTTAAAAACCAACTTTATAAGGTACTTAAAAACATTTAAGGCAAACTTTTCCAATGTCGGATATTTGTTATTACACATTAAGTTTTCTTCTTTTTGAACACTGATAAGTTCCATTTCAAGTTTATTTGAAAACAAAGCTTCAATGTCTAGCGTTTATGAAAATAAGTGTTCACAATACTGCAAATTTGTTTTAAAAAACCTGCAAAGGTTGTGTTCTAGAAATAAAAACAAAAAAGAACTGAAAAAAGTATCCAATTTAGTCTATAATATAGTCAAACCCTAACAAACAATCCTGTGTTGACGTGAATGTGAATGTATTTGAAAAAAAAATTGAATATCTTCCAAGTATTGAATCAGTGCTATTTACAAACATTCCGAAAATAAATTTTGAAGGACGAACGAGTTTTAAGGTAAAATGAAGCACACGATATTCCACAAACAAATTTATATGTTTTAATATATGAAAAGAAAATGGTTTTCAAATGGTGATTTCATGTATTTTAAAAGTACAAAAAAAACATATTTTTATCATATTAGTCCTTAACACATGTGCACCGGTGCAATAGTAGTCCTCTGCTTTTCTAGAAAGTCATAAAAAGCCAAATCCAGGGTAGACGAAATAAGAAAAACGTCAGAAAATAAAAGCAAAATCACAATATATTGTTCAATAATATGAAATCAACATTTTTTTAATGCGGAACAATACTGTGAACTGTCAATCGATTGCACCATTTGTAATTTGCATATGTTTAGATACCCCACTGAAGGGTCGGGGAAGTGGATTAAATACCAAGTTAGACTATACAAAATGGACAATGTTGCTGGTTAACGCTGAAGTAATCAGAATTTCACCAAAAAATAATAAATAAATAAGATATATCATTATTTTATTTAATTTATCCTTTCTGTTTAATATTTTAATGGTCATTTCATAAACTCTTAATTTTGTAATATATATAACTCTATGAAACCTTTGATTGCTTTATGGATGAATAATCAAGGGAACCAAGGTTATAGCGGTAATCAAAAGAATGCAATCCAGGGACAAAGACCAGACATGGAAAACAGACATACACAACAAAGAACATAAAGTAACTAAAATCAAACATACGAAGTAACAAAAGCAAATGAGCAACTCGGACTCCACTAAAAACTGGGAGCTTGGACCAGGTGCACCGATAGGGTAAGCGTCTTCTGCTTTTCTAGAAACACCCGCCGAGTTGCTCATAAAAAGTCAAGTCCGGGGGAGACAAACGAGGAAAGGAAAACTATGATCCGTTGAATAAATCAGATTTCATGGTGCAGATGGATACACCATAACGATCCACGAGAGTTCAAGATGACGACCATAAAACTTCTGTAGCAATATAACCCTGTTCTAAAAGCCTATTTGTTTGAGTACTAGCGCGATACAAAAAGTCTGCGTAGTTTCGATACTGGTAGATAATTCCACGACATTCTCATTCGTCTCTGTGTCTTAGTAGGAAGAAATAAGGAAAAAACATTAGTTTTCAAAACACTTAAACTTAACCTTAATAATAGTATTTGTGTTTATATAGCAATAAAGTAAAGCAGTTAAAAGGATTCCATATTTTATTTTCATATTTATATTGTTATTTGTTTATTGGATCTTTAAACAAATGTTTTAGGCACGCAAAAGAGGCAACAAGAGCATGACTGATGGAACAAACCAGTTTGTGAACATCGAAAAACATAAGAGACCACACACAAAGAATATATCGTCCATCCAGAAAGAACTAAGAAAAAATGCACACAAAAAAATGAACAGCTGGTACCTCCTCACTGGAAACCGAAAGTGAGTTTATTAACCTCCGTAATGGTAAACAATTGCTGCTCATTGAAAGTTAAGTCCGGCGAAGGAAGAAGAATGTCTATACATGGAGGGCGTTGGTGTTACATTGGTAATAATCAACCACGTGACAATCATTAAAAGATGTTTAAGTTATAACTGCGGATGATTTTATCTTGATTTTATTGCATCTTCCTTAATATTCATTTATTATAGAAGCGGTAATTATGTATACTTATCTAACAATTTGTCAAATTAGCTATTTTTTAAACAAAAAGGAGATGTACTTATAAACAGTTCCCACCAAGCTGCACATTTACTACAAAAGCCAATTCATAGTGCTACATATCTTGAAACAAGATCTATTTATGTTTCAACAATCAAGACATCTTGGCTCCAAAAAAGACGGTCGGGAATTTGTCATGATTCGATATGTGTTTGGATGTTCATATTGTGGTACTATTTTAATTCAAGAAAATATTCTTAAACAATACTTTTTTTCGATTCCAAACAGGCATGCAGTAAATACGCAACGTCAACCTGGCAACTTGACTGATTTTATATCCAGTAATGATCAAATTATTTTGTTTTCGCTGGTAGCTGCTTTCTAAAACTTACACAAAACACACCGAGCAATACCACAAAGGGAAAGCCATTAGTTGTTGTAAAAAAATAATTTATTTTTGCAGTAAAAAAAATAGACACCTAAACTTCTTCGGAAAAGACGGTTATTCTTTGAATTAATTTCCATAAAATGCGACACTTGCATCAATCTAACTCTTTAGTAGACAACAGTTCTTGAAGTACACACGACATCAGGCCAACTTTGAAAAACATAGTACCATTAAAATCCGAAATGAAACTGGTAAGCACTATAAGATTGCCCGAATCGCATTCGTCACGAAAAGCTGGATTATCTACAATATTCACTTTTTCACAGTCTTTGATTTGTCAAAAACCAACTTAATAGGTTCTTTAAAACATTTCCGACAAACTTTTCCAATGTCGGATAATTGTTACCATTAAACAGTGAGTTTTCTTCATTTAGAACACTGATAAGTTCCATTTTCAATATCAAAGTTAATTTGAAAACAAAACTTCAGTATCTTGTGTAAAAGGAAATATGTCGTCCCGATACTGCATATTTGAAAAAAAACTCCTTTTGCAAAGGTTTGGTTTTGGAAACGAAAATATATTTTAGGACATTACGTTTGACACGAACTTTACAAAAACGTGTATAAGGTCACGTATATTTCTGTTCAGAATTACATCATGTCAAAGTTGATAAAATCCTAATCAACGCATATTATGGTTTCAAAATTGAATATAATTCTCAATTTCCATGTATTCGTATTTCATAATACTTTGAAACAGGTTGATGTAAGTTGAATGACACAATTGTATATACATTTGTACACTCTATAAATAAATACTTTTTGGAAGCTTCTCCTTTTGTTAAAAGACTGATTCCGAGAAGCAGACTATTGAATATGCACGTTACATAATACTTATTAGAACATGTCTGTTTTTTTTTTAAATAACTTGACAAAAACAAAATAGGGTGAATGAACTTTTTTATAAGAAGATTAAATATAAATAATACTCGTATATCATAATATTGACAATTTATTAAATACATGGATAAATTTAACTAAATAAAATCACGTATTTTTTTTTTTTTTTTTTTTTTTTTTTGTTGTTGTTGCTCACTACACTCATACATGTAATAGGCAGCCTTCACCCAAATTATTACTAATACAATAGGAACGTAAATTTGCAAAGCTTCTACCATGTAGTCGATGTTTTATCATTAAATATTTTTTAGGTTTGTTACACTTATCTCATCTACCAAAACAGTGTTTAATTAAGGATAGTACAAACCTTCTGAAGTTTGTCTTTTTTTAACTTGAACTTCCTTCATCTCGGTATTGACACAAGAGGGAAGCGCTCAACTTAACACTTTTACAAACTATGGGTTCTCGACTACCATTTCTTGTATAGTTACATTTCTTTTTTATCAGCGTGTTGATGTCTTGCCTTTCATCTTATAAGTCTTTCTATAATCTGCGACCAATATCTTTAAAGTTAAAGATTACTTACATCTACCCACATAAACTTGAAATTTAACAGGCAAGTGATATACTTTCTTCTGCTTTTCCTCTATAATTATACTATAAATACATGACGCAAACATTTAAATCAAAACTTTATGACAAATGAGATAATTTTAAAACCTCTCTCTCTCTCTCTCTCTCTCTGAGTACCAACCTGTACAGACTGTGAATATTTCATAGTTGATCACTACTGTCGTGAATGTAGATTGTACATTGACTTTATTAAAAGAGAATTATGTAAAATGAGACAGGGGTACAGCATCGGAATAAACTTATTATTGTTTAAGGCAATAGGGAATGTCCATGGGAGTTGAGGGTTCGGTATAGATTGAGCGCACATTAATGATAATCAAATTTTCATTATTTTTTTTAAATATGAAATATTGTTTGAAATGAAAATGATAATAAATCAATATCGTTATCCGTTGTTTATTACGTATGAATCGGTGCTAAATATGAAAGGGGAAAGAGACATTGGGAATGAGAAGAGCGGTAAGTATGCCTTATATAGGAAATGTATTTTAGCCTTTGTTAATATCATCAATACAAACATTTTAAGATTGTCTCCAATGTGACGTTTTACACATGAGACACGATAACTTTCATGTCTTACCGGATTGACAACCCACGGAACTTGACGCTTACCTAGTTTTGCTCATTTGCGGAGCAAGGCATGCTTACCTTTTTCAAACCGACTGAAGTCATGCCAGATCTTTATTTTTTGCAGGAGCTCATATTGCAACTGCAAGGTTTTTTATGCTGTCTTGTATTTCTCACTTTCACTTCTTATATGTGCTTTTATTTCATTCTGTTAGACAAGTAGTATATGTGCATTTTCCTATTTCTTTTTTCTTTGACGTTTTGGTCATGTCTTATGGGTTCTGGTGTCTATAAATAGCCCTGTTTTCTGTTTTGATTCTTCGATATTTTTAACAACAAAGATTACTTACATCTACCCACATAAACTTGAAATTTAACAGGCAAGTGATATACTTTCTTCTGCTCTTCCTCTATAATTATACTATAAATACATAACGCAAACATTTAAATCAAAACTTTATGACAAATGAGATAATTTTAAAACCTCTCTCTCTCTCTCTCTCTCTCTCTCTCTCTCTCTCTGAGTACCAACCTGTACAGACTGTGAATATTTCATAGTTGATCACTACTGTCGTGAATGTAGATTGTACATTGACTTTATTAAAAGAGAATTATGTAAAATGAGACAGGGGTACAGCATCGGAATAAACTTATTATTGTTTAAGGTAATAGGGAATGTCCATGGGAGTTGAGGGTTCGGTATAGATTGAGCGCACATTAATGATAATCAAATTTTCATTATTTTTTTTAAATATGAAATATTGTTTGAAATGAAAATGATAATAAATCAATATCGTTATCCGTTGTTTATTACGTATGAATCGGTGCTAAATATGAAAGGGGAAAGAGACATTGGGAATGAGAAGAGCGGTAAGTATGCCTTATATAGGAAATGTATTTTAGCCTTTGTTAATATCATCAATTTTATACCAAAGCTAGATAACTGACAGCGAATATTTACTTTCTGTTTCTGTAGTTTTGATCTTTTGTTTTTGTTTTTGTCATTTTGGGTTTTTTTTGTTTTTTTTTTTTGTTTTATTTTTGTTTTTTTTTTTTTGTTTTTGTTTTTGTCTGTTTTGTGTGTTTTATTTACAGTACTGATTTTGTTAGTTATTGTTTTATATTGTTTTTAGTTTTTCCTTTTCTTTTATTTGATGCGCTTTCTTATGGATGCATGTGTATTTCAATATATAACAAAAAAAGTACACGAACAAGTCCCAATATGCATAAATATATTTAAATTCAAAACAAAGACGACTAGCACAGATGAACAAAGATTTTATGATAATTATTCCAAAATCACAAGGTCGCGGCGTGATCGTAAATCCAAAGGATCTACGTAATTTTGTTAGGTCATTTCGTAAATTGTCGGTGGCTGATATCGATCTTTAATAGTTCAAATCCAATCAATTTTTATTAATAAAAAATCATCACTATCATCAGTGAATGGTATTGTTAATTTCATATTTAAGGCCGTGAGTTGTTAATTTTTATATTAATCTGACGGTGTTTTTTGAATTACAATAAAGTTATATCAAATACATTCATATCATTTTTACTTCGACATTCATTCATTTTTACATTTAACAGACCATGCCTGATAAAAAGAATTTCAATAAAACTAACAGTCAAATATCAAATTGTGGCTATCGTATTCCTGTCAAGTTAAAAAGTGATCTTTTTTGCAATGTCGTAAATTGTGGAAAGTGATAGTCGGTGAGTGCACTCCAAAATAACGATGTTTGACTGAAAAATTAAGTAACCACTGTCCTTTTACAACATTGAAAAAAGAACCATTATTGACTTCCCTTCTTCTCTTTGTTGTCAAATTAGATACAAAGAAAAAATATCATGAATTACCAAGATATAATTACTGTTATTTCTATTGAAATACTAAATTTTACAAATCACATCGTCTCAAAAAAGTTAAAATGAAACAAAGTAAATTGATATTTATAGGTATCAACAAATATCCCAATGTCTCAGCTTTACAATGGTATAAAGAAAGTTGGGTTAAAATATGCCACAAATGGGATTTCCAATTTTCCCGTAAAAAATCGCATATACTCGACAAATTATTGATTTACTTAAAATTATCAAATTTCGTATCATTCGATAGATATTTATTTTTTCACATAAATAAACAACGAAAACCGAATTTTCAAGAAGGAATTTTCGAAAAATGTTAAGAATATTACCCCACCCCTTAGAAAACTGGTCTAAGTATCGAACATAATTCCCATTTACAGCATACCGACACTGTAAAACTCATATTTTAGGCATTCACAATTAAGATAATGATTCTTATATAAGTCGGTATTATATATTTGTTTTACGGTAATTAAAATGACAGCCCAGTAATACCAAATAAAGGATTTTTTTGTCAGTAAGATTGGAGTTATGTTATGCTTAATTCCATTATTAAAAGTTTCAGGGGAAGTTGAAACGAATCTGAGAATGTTTAGATACATTAAAAGTGGTAAATAGAGATTTCTTTGAAATGAAGCTACTAAAATTTGCAGTTATAATGTATACAGAATGTATGTAATATTAAAATAAAATTCATTTGTGAAGGGAAGTATTTTAATCATTCACGTAGATAATCCAGCATGACAAAAGCTTAGAAATTAATAAGGTAAACATGACATTATCACATTATGCCAAATTTTAAAATCGGAAATTCGTAAAAAAAAAAAAACAAAACAAAACAAAACAATTTTAAAACTGTCATTATATTTCGGAAATTTAAAACAACAAGATCAAGATGAAAAAAAGACCAAAACCAAAATTACAATAATTTTAAAATAGCTCAAGGCACAATATGCGTACTTCACATTAAAGTTAGTAAAAATCACGCCAAAATGTGTGTCAACTGAGAAAGAACATATCAGGAAGTAAATCAAAATCTTTAGTATTGTGTATATATTTATAATTAGTCTTGTTTTGTTCCTTTTCTACGAACTCCAAATATTACAAAAATCATTCTAACAATATTTGGTTGTTTCATATATAAAAATACGTCTTTATAAATGGAATGTTTGAGGCGGGGAAAGAAGACAAAAATAACACCCAGGAAAGAGGGATAAAAAACAAGTGATACTTTGTATTTAAAATTTTATCATAGGGAAGTGCAAAAACACTGTTGTCATTGTTTAAATATTTTCTTTATAAAAACATGACATACCGAAATTTAAAAAAAAATACTGCTGTATTATAAGTTTTGTATTCATTTTTGTTTTCTCTTTTTGTATTTCTGTTATCTTTTATGCAAAAAAGATCAACATGTGTTTCGTTTCACCTTGTTTAATTGCTTGTTGCTGATCTATCTTGTATTGTTTGAATCGACTTTGACTGTTGCAGTTTGATTGATTAATTATACGTATCTACTTCCCATACTGTTTTTAAATTTGTTTTAATCGGTGTCATTTTTTAAAGTACGCTTAAGATTTGTTTATCGGATATTTCTTTCGTTATAAATAATAATGGAAGAAATTGTTTTTTTTTTATTTTTATGTGACTTACTTCATGGAAAGTAAGTAAACTGAACGAGCCTGATATCAAACCTGACGGTCTCTATACTTCCCTTGATTACTCTTATTATTCCGATGTACTTGTATTTTATGTCGTTTGTAATGTTTCTTTTTCCCCGTCTAATCTGTATCCTTTTATTGTATTTTTGCTTGGTTCCTTTGATTACCCTTCTGGTTGTTTGTTTTTATCGGAAATACATCAGATGTCCTCTTTTGTTTCCAAATATCTTTTTCTAAATAGAAATTGAATAACTATATACCACAAATGACGTCAAAGAATCATCTTTTTCGTTCTACTTTTTTGCACTTTGTTTTTGTTTGTTTACTTTGTATTTTAGTAGCAGTCTTTGTAAGAATCATGCAAAATCTGAAAAATGTGATACACCCCAAAAAAGGCTATATATTTTTTATTTTGTAATTAAGTTGTTTTATGGGTCTATACTATAAAATATGTAATTATTTATTCATATCTGCCTGCTCTGAGGAGATAATCAACATTGAAAATCCAACAGATTCTATTATTTGAGTGTTATTTACAGAGTTATCTCCCTTAATTTTGAAATCTACAATGCATTCTATATAATTTTTATCTCCTAAGAGCATGGGTTATATGTATTTTAATTTCTGTTTACTCTGGCAATTCAAACAATATCAAACATAAAAATATGTAAATAATAAATAAAACTAAAATAATTAAACAAACAAAATATAAACGTTTATATCTTAAATACAACCAATTAAATATATTATTAAACGTACACTTCAATGTTTCAAATGTACTTATGATAAAAGTCTGCGTGTGATTAAAATTCATTATGATGTTTGTTCCTCACAATAAACGTTAAAAATACACATGGATAAACATGTGTTGAACTAAGAAAGGCATTTATTGAAAAGCAAACAAGTTTAACCCAAATTTACCAGGTAACTGTCAGCTAAACTAGAAAATTTAAAACATATACAATTTGAAGTATAGAAATGAATGGAAATAATTAAGATGAACAGAAATAAAATTAGAATACAAAAATAAAAAAGTGAGCACATCTAAATTTATACAACGCAAAAATGTACAAACCGTCAACAAACCGTATTGTTAGTTTTTTTTAAGTCTAACATATCAGGAAAATAGGCTGTTTAATATTCAGTGGAACTTCATACTCGGCTGACTATATCTGCAATAATGATTGAAATTATCAGGCAATTATATGTAAGCACCTTACTTATATTTTTTAAACTTGTGAATTGTCTAGACGGGCTTAGTCAATTTTCAAGTGTTTACACAGACTGGAAGCGAAGCACACAACATTTAATTCAAACATATGAACAATTTGTATGTTTGGTATGATGGTAGTTTATTCTTATCGTCGTATTATTGATAGTACGAATCATTAGTTTGACATTCAAATAAATGCATGTTATCTAACCATGGACTATCTTTGCTTTTGAATTTCATTAAGAATTTTTTTCAAATAAACTCTATGAAAATTCGATAACTGTGATTTCCCTTTAATATTTATCATTTCATATCAGCTAGTTCAGCGTATGCTTATTTTTGTCTTACTCATAGGCTTGGCTTGAAATTGGGACTCGATCTACAACTCTCGCAAACATTAAAACAAGGATACGATATCTATAGATGAAAGTCGTCAGTCAACAAGTTATACAGATGTTAATTACCATGACATTATAAACTTGTAGAATATTTTCTTTCTCTTACATAGGGCATGGCCGTCTATGATTAGCACGTGATGTCTGGCAACAGACTAGTCATCAATCTCGAGTTCCTTTGGTATTTTTAAGTTTTGGGGGTACAAGTTCCTCGTGTTTAATTGTGTTCTTTTTTAGCTTTCTATGTGTTTTGCGACCTGTTATTCGTCCATTGGCCTTTTCAGTGCTCCCGCCAATGTTGTGTATATGGGTCCCCCTTGCTTGTACATTCGGTATTACTACTTATTATCAATACTAATACGCATATTTATAATTAATATATATATTCTTGGAAAAAAACTTACTTTTATTGAATTGACGTTCATAATTATCATATCAAGCTAGATAAGAAATATCGACCAAACAAAATACCAAAACTAAACAAAGGGGTAACTCAAATACTTTAAAATCAAAGTGCATGACCTGAACGTGAAAAACAGAAAACAAAGACAACCGATATAGACAATGTAGCCAACTGCATAAAATACATTATAGATAAAAACTGAAGGAAAGCAAGGTGTACTACAAAAAAAACTAAAGCACTAGCAATATTAACTCCAATAAAAACGAAATGGCATTAGGTGCCCCGGAAGGGTAAGCATATCTTGCTTGGCAATCAGGACACCCGTCATATTGTAAGAGAGTTTAATCCGGCAAAAGTCTATCAACAATAATTCAGTTCCACAAAATCGAGTCACAAAAAATAGACAAACTGAATTGAGATAGTAAAAAATAACCATAAAACATGGGACAATACATACAAATTGTATATGTAAAACGCCGACATTTCTTTTGCAATCTGCGTTACAATGGTTTGAAAAGAAGTAAAATTCTTATTATTCTTACTTTTCTTACATTTTTCATTCCCTCCTGTTAAACTGTTGATAAATGTAAGTACAAAGTTGTCTTCTTGTTTTTCATCATATATCAGGTGCTTCTGATCTTCTAAACGGGGAGCATTGCTTTCGTTAATTTCCAATTCAATGCAGTCATTCTGGAATACTTAACGAATCAAATGTTTAAATAGTTTTTTTTTTCGCGGTTTTATATGATCAGTAGTATAACAACATCAAAGCAATACATATATAAGTAAATAAAAGTATTTATAAAACAATATAACACGTGTCAGTCAAAAATAAAATGTCAATAGTTTTTCTTCACCATCGAAGATATGTATTTTTAAGCAAATCAATGCGGCTTGCCCTGCATGATACATTGAATAACAAGAATATATGTCTGTAAGACTTTTTACAGCAGTGGATGCATTTCATAATATGATTTCGTCGATTCTGAAATATAGAAATTATTAAACATTTTCCCAAAACTCAACATTTTCTTTTGTCTGGAATGAGGAATTTTTATTAATCCAAAAGTAATACATCATTGAAAACATAAAAAATGCATTTGACAAGAAATGTCCTAGACCTTGACTTAAGTGAAATCTGTGAAATGGTGGTTGTAACAAGTGCGTACATTAGATATCCGATAAGGTGAATAAAACATTATTCCCTGTTTAGTAGCTTTAATAAAGATAAGTATCAGTAGACTTCTTAAACAAACTTACCATGGTTTTCACATATTTGATAAACTCTGTTCGTCGCCTGCCTTCGGTCATATAACATCTGTGTTAACACGGGTAAAGTTTATCATAAAATTTATGAATTTTGAATAAAGATTGTCGGTTGTCTTTTATTCTAAATCATGTATTATTTTTTCCGCAATTCTAAAAGAAATACTAACATATGTTTCTCACCGCTCACCTTTTTTTTTGCTGCTTTGTAATTCAGCAGACCATAACTTTTAATTCGATAAGATATTATATGCAATACGTTAACACATTATATTAATGGACTCAAAAAATCTATTTCGATATGATGTGCACGTGTTTCAAGGAATTCCTCTTATCAGTAGCATTATAATCAAATATAGGAATATCTAAATACCAACATTAAGTGTATACAAGAAGTACTCGAAACCAAAACTATCGAAATAGGAAGCTAAATATATCACCGAGAGGTTCTATCATGTGCAATAATAGGAATGCTGCATCAATGCTTTAAGTATAATGAAATAGACGGATTATTTTATATGCTTTTGTTAATTTAAATCATTTTTCTATTTCTACACTTCCTCATGTAAAAACAAATGTAAGCTAGCGTCTGTCTTTTTATTTACCTGTTTTAATTTGATCGGTAAATCGCTATTGTTGCAGAATAACCATAAGTTAATTACCAAAAGAACCATCGTACATACTAACAAGATCAAAACTGCAAAGGTTTCTACGAAGTTTAGGTTTTCCAGCCAAATACTAGAACAAAAACGCCTAGCATTGCATATAAATTATTTAAAATGATATGGACGCCCTATTCTGCCATGGAAATAGATAAGAGTTGACATCTTGATAAGAATGATATAAATCACACATTTATATCGACTTGTACGGATTTTCATCTCGACAAACATTTTCCCAGTCGGGATAACCTTTTCAACTGGTTAAAATAATTATTAAATTATCAAGGTTTTTCTCGGATGTAAGGATAGAAGAATAATTAGATTGATAAAATAATATTAAAACAGATGACACATACTGATATTCCATCAAAAATTTTTAAAAAATAAAAAACAGTAAGGAGCCTTATTTTCTCACTGCTGAAAATTTGCATATTATACCCGCAGTTATCCAATATTAGACAGCAAAGAACAACATAAACTTCTCGAAGGTCACAAAAAATTTTAAAGAGGACTGTTTCGCTGCAGATGGTTTATCACTTTACACCATGTTTATTTCATTGACACGAAAGGCAAGTTCCATCGTAGATGAGACGTACATGTCTTATCTGGGACAGAATTAAAATAAGCCTAGCTCGTTGAAATTTTGTCGTATTTTAATATCTTCAATGAATAAAATGCAAATATTTTTTTTAAAATGTTTAAAATAAATTAAATTCAAAATTCTAACATTTGAATATCCATAGAGTTGAACTGCCTTATATAGAGAGTAAAATGGTTTGCGTTTGCGTGTGTACTACTATTGGCTTTTATTTTTACCTATCTAATAAATAGCCATTTTCTGAAAGAGTAATCAAGGGAACCAAGGTTATAGCGGTAATCAAAAGAATGTAATCCAAGGACAAAGACCAGACATGGAAAACCGACATACACAACAGAGAACATAAAGTAACTAAAATCATACATACAAAGTAACAAAAGTAAATGAGCAACTCGGACTCCACTAAAAACTGGGAGCATGGACCAGGTGCACCGTACCTCTTTCGCAGTGACACACGATACGAAACCCCTTCAAACCGAGGCTTCCTTCCTAGTACATGTATTTAACATGTGCCTATGATATGTGCTCCTTTGACATACTCAGGTAGGACTTTTCGATGCTAAATTTGGCTTCCTATTTAAATATTTTTTGAGTTTTAGTATTTCTTGTATACAATTTACCCTTGAGTCTTAAAATGTCTTAAAACTATTTGGTCATAATGCTCCTAATGAATGGTTACTCCTTGAAACACATGTACAGTATATCGAAACTTTGTTTCTAGATGAATATTTGGAGTAAATGCTTCATGGGTTTGTATGATACTGGAAATGTGTTTTTTCTTCCTATTAAAGATTTTTTGCGTTGCAAGGCCATAGCCAGGGGATTCGACGGGTGCGATTGCAACCCCTCTCTTTTGATAAAAAAACAACAAAAAAAACTTTGATTTACATATTGGCCTGTAATTAAAGAGAAATTATACCAGATAACCGAGTAAAATTGCTTATCAGTGATCAGTTCGCACCTCCATTCAGAAAACCTGGCTACAACACTGCATTGTACTATGGAAACTTAATGGACTATATTCCCCATAACAATTTAATTTGAAACTCTTTGTAGGGTAATCAACGTTTAAAATATGGTATGCCTAGATTATTTTTCTGATATTTTATTTTTTCCTTTAAATCAATAAAAATAATCATATCACTTTTATTATATCGTATTTACGATGAGGTATATTTTTTATCATCTATTTCTTGTTATATTCCTGGTTTCACAGTCAATATCATAACTAGCGAGTTAAATATTTATTTATTAACTAGTGACATAAGAAAAGTACAATTCATTAAATAACAAGTTATGCTTAATACAGTACTATTATTCCTTTACAATAATTATGTTGAGAAAAATACTAGCAAGCTATGACACACTGTGAAAGTACTTTTAATTCGTGGATACCAATTTTCGTGGATTAGGGAAGAAACAAATTTTTGTGTATTCTTGAATTCGTGGTTTTGAGTTGTTTAGTATACACATCAAAGGAAATCTCCTTTTCGTTGGGAACCAAATTTCGTGGTTTGACCTACCCACGAAAATAACGAAAATTGGTACCCCACGAACAATAGTACTTTCACAATAATAGCCTTAAACATAGATGTATACAAGTTAATAGTATTGTCGAAAAACACAGCCTCTATTTGTACTCGGGGCAAAATGGTTGATAATACTCTGTCGGTTACGTATTTTATCCCGTTTTTTATCCTCATACAAATAAAAGCTGTATTCTTATTTTTACAATACTCTAATATTGCTTTTATCCTGCCATGAAATGTATATGTACACTCAGTAAAATAAAGCTTTACCCAATACCTTGGACGCTATTTTTCAGGATGAATAAAATATGATTCCTAGAAAAATTATGTTGATAATTGGTAAAAATTGTCTTTAATCAACATCTACAATAAAACTCTAATCATCAATTCAGTAAATGTTTACACCCCAAAACCAGCATTTCAAAAACGAAAGAATCAAATTCAGGAATGGGAATAAATGGAATTGAAAATATATAAATAATTCTAACAAAATTATGTTCCTGAACACAATATAAATGTAGAAAGCACTAGAACAAATATCTCTACGTTTTGTTCAATATCTTTACTAAGTTGTGATGTTGATTAGCGAGAACAATCGATGTTTTTATTCCAAGAAACTGTTTTGGACTCGACACTAAATCCTCAAATTGTACCATTGTTTAATACCTTTCCTATATTAGGATTTATAATGTGCTTTTCGGTGTGCAAGCTGTCATAGTTTGAAACTATCAAATTGGTTATAGACTAGTTGTTAAACAATACTATTTAAAATAACTAACGCTTGACACGTAATCTACGACTGACTTATGTCAACAATTTGGAACTAGTATTGTGCTGATGGTAGTTGTGTTCTTCACTGTACTGTGCCTCTATTTGTGGTAGTTATTTCAGTTATGGCAGTCCATTATATTAAATAATTCGAAGCAAATTATGCAATATTAACCTAATACATAAATATATACAGGTTAAAAGTAATATCGAAAATTACAGCCTGTATTGTACTCGGGGCAGAATGGGGATAATGCATTTTTTTCAGTACTATAATATATTGCTTCATTCCATTCTCTGATGAAATGTATAATGTACTCGCCTATATCATTCAACATTGGATTGTCTTAAAATCTACATCCTTAAAAAAACCCAATGTTTTACCACTAGCTTATTTCTTTCCAACGAAAAAACTCAAACGTTTCTGTTAAAAAAAAACAATTAAATACCCCTATTCAGGGTATTCATAGCGTCAAACACAGCCCACCTGTATTTACAGGTGGTTCCTGTAAGATGCTGTTCCTCAGGAATATAGCTTCCTTTAAGACATCATTTGTGTATTATTGTCATCAGTATCAGATAAAAAAAATTTCATACACCCTCTGTAAAAAAACTTGCATTTTTAGAAGTACATATGGAATGTGAACTTCGATACCACAAATCTATCCCAACCGTATTTTCGTTATTTCCAAATGTGAAAACATCCTAAAAGTCAAAAGACATTTACCCTCACTGGACATTTAACAGAAGTGTTATAAAAGAACATTTACCAATATGTTGAAACGACAAAAAGGGTTAAGAAAACATTAGATACCAATGTCAGTTTGACATTATACTACACTGACAAATCCTGAAAAAAAATAATTGTCGTGAATTAGTGTGTATTATTATATCACTACCGTAAAATTGTGATAATATGGAATCAACAACGATGATAATAAATGTTATAGCTTTCACTTTTTTTCTCAAACCACCTAATAAAGTTAATATAAGATGCAATATCTGTGAATAAGGATTGTTGATTACAATTTTGTCGATATAAGTTATGTTTAAGACAGACTTTACAGTATATGAGTAACTTGGTGGTTGTTTCAGAGAGGCATAGAAGGCTTACTTTACTTGGTCCATAATCTTATATTTTAGTGAGCTCTTGGTTACTCCTCTATTTTTTAGTGTCTTTGTTCATTTTATTAGTTGATTTGTTCTCATTGGAATGCCGATCTTTTCTTGAAAAACGCGTCCACCACACTGGACAAATATTTTATCGATAAAAAATTCCAGCATTTTGAAAACATCTTCTTCTGTATATTTCGAAGATGATTAAGAATTATTTTTAATGAAGAAAACTACCTCTAAGTTGTTGATTTTATGTATTGTTGATTCTTTTTTTTTTAGGTGTTTATGTTTTAGTTAACTCTGTACGTGTATTTTACTTGAATAAACACTATTTCCCTGAACTGTATTTAAATTGTCGCCTGCCTTAATGTCACGTTTTCAACATATCATAACTAATTATCTCTTATCAATAAATTATCTTAGTATGATCCATACCTGCTGATTTTTCTTTTCCTTCTGATAAACTTCTTATGAAAGTGTATATATTAAAGTGGAACCGACTTGTCTCCATATATACCAGTTGTGTTCGGCATAACGGACAGGTAAACTGGTTTCTGTTGATCCACCTATCAATACATTGTGTGTGGAATGCTGAAGGAAAACATACTACGAACCTATTATATAATTTCAGTTCTTTTGTGTTAGTTTTTTTATTGTCTAAATTTAAGTGGATGTGATGTGAAAATATATGCTTATAAACAAAGAAACGTTTCTGATTTGTTTAACATTTTCATTGAAAACTACGTTATATATTTTTACAATGCTTCTATGACTCTCTTTCTCTCTTTCTCTCTCCCATTTAAAGGAAAACAAACAAGGGGAAATGATACATAATACCATAATTGTAAAGAATAAATCAAACGTTTTTTATTTTCATTTTAAAATATTAAAATTTCGAAATAATTCACTTACCATGCCCACATTGTAACTGTGCGTCGTCATAGTTCATTTTCTCTAGACAGATAGAGCACACAGCAAAATTGTTGGTTGTTAACCGACCATATAAAACCTAAATTACAAAAATGTCAATCATATAGATATATGCAAATGTTGGTAAGCTGTATCCGTGTTTCAAGAAGCAACCTCTCAAATTGATTGTTAAAAGTACTCAAAACCAAACTTATTGAAATGTGGAGCCAATTCATTGTATTTCCATGTTTAATATAAGTAATCAAGCCTCAGTGAAAAAAAGTATTAGAATTCATGGGTAACAAATGCTACATTCTTGCAAAAATTTTCATCAATTACACCATTTGTACTCAAATATATCACATTTAATCTGATGTTGACATGAAAGCTACTTATTTTACTACACGATTTGACAATTGTGTAATGTATATTTTAGTATATTTTAAGTTGTTCAAGAATTATTTAATTTCAGAAGTAATACGGTTTCTGATTGGATAAAAAATTTCGGTTATCATCTCATCGACCAAATGTAGAACGACTGTGACGTCGTCCAACTTTTTGTACTTTAATCAAATTATAAGGAATGACTTTTACATTTTTTCGGTTTGTTTGAAATAACATCAATGCCCGTTATGCACACGTGATTGAAGTTATTGACTCTGAGAACAAATACTTCTGTTTTAATATTATCCAAATAAACAATAACAATTAGTAGAATTTACCAACTGTAGTTCCACATCTATAATATGGATGTGCTTTCTTATATCGAACGTATATTTTTAATTTTGTTCTTATATGGGATGTAATTTGAAAAGTCAGATAAGTTTGAATGTTTTTTTTAAATCTTTATTTTTCATCTCAATGATATCATAATCGTTGTGCACTTTTCACTACATTGGCGTGCATTATGTAGATGTATGCTGGTGATTTTATTTATTAATTAATTTATAACTAATGTTTATATGTTGGTTTCATGACTTACTGAACCTTTGATGAGGACATCGGTCAAGTTAAAACTAAATTTAGCAACTGGTAATTCAACAAGAAAAAGATGTTGCTCAACCCGTTGTTTCATGATTGATAATATTGAATACGACAAGATAAGAAACGATTTTGAATGCCGCTTTTTACTCTCGTTAGTTTACCAAAGTTTGTAAGTAACGCAAGACAGAAAATTAGAACCATTGCAGCATAGTGTTGTATACGGAAAAAGCAAAAAATACAAATTATCCTTCGATTTTTCATGCTTTCAGCAGTCGAAAATTTCGGATAGAAAATTAAATGACTACGAGACAAGACCATTCCTATTATTAGTGGGGTTATTTTCTGCAAAAATAAAATTTGCTTTGATAATCCATAGTTGTTAATAGCGTTTATATAATAATTGAATGAATTGAAAATATTCAAGTATTTATTTTATTTTTTACCTGCCTCCGCTTCAAATTCTTTGTTCTCAATATATGCCACAGGTCAGCAAGTAATAGTAACAAAGTAAATGTAACCAGGACAGAAATTGTTACTATGTCTCCACCAGTAAGCCGGTCCCAACCTTCACTAAAGAAAAAATACTATATTGCAATACTTTTATATATCTTGGTTGTATATCCCATGTCTTCATCAGAAGGCTGCTCAAAATCATCACTGAAAAAACTGTTATGTGTAATCAATTATCTTCACTGTATACCCTAGATTTTCACCAGTTAGCCGCTTCCAACCTTCGCTGAATGAAAAAAAAGATTTGAATGCAAAAGACAGCAAAATTTTGTAAAGACACTATTGATGAGCATTCAAAAAAACTTCACTGGACGCAATTTGATATCATCCCAGCCATTTTAACTCTGTTGACATAGTGCAAGTGTGGACACAATATTATTTTGACACACTTTAACATAGGGACTTTCATTATGAACACAACAACTTGTTTTAGTATAGTATTGCACAATATTTTGGTATGCAATTTAAATAAAAAGTTCTGCTTTTGTGGATTATTTTGTACACCATTACCTTAAAAATGATTTATGATAAAGTAAATTTGCAAGCATACTTCTTAAAATTTAATATACAAAAAAATCATTTAAATCAGACAAAAAAGTTTTGAAAATGCAGTCCTTCAAAAATGACATGTTTGGCCCCTTTGATCCCTTGTTACTCAATAAACATAAGAGCTATCTGAAATTTAATTAAAAACAGGAAGGGATTTGAACGAGGAAACGAAGGAAAACAATCAAAATCGATTGAATTTTAAGGTTGTGACCATTAATAGACTAAAAATTGCTAAATGCTATTTAAAATTTGTTAAATATTCTATAGTCATAATTGAACCAACAATCAAAAAGGCGACTTATATCTTAAATTCCTTGAAAATCGGAAATTCAAAAGGAACAAGTTGACATCTGAATCATCGAATTTGGATTAACAATACAAATTAAATTTTTGATCAATTCTTTTCAAAAACCCGTTTTTTTCACATTTAGGCAAAAACCCAGAGAAACTAGAGGGCTCTCTGCCATGTCCCTAGGAAATTTTAAAAAGAACGGATGAGTTTAAATCAAGTTAAATAGAATCGTAAATAAACGAAATTTAACTGACGTCGACGACGCTGACGATGATACCATAGACGTCAGTGTGTGTTGTAGTCGTATGGAAAGAAGCGTGATTCTATGCATCTGTCCACAGTCAAGAGACGTTGGACATTAATGTGTCTTTGTGTCGTTATATTACTTTTTAGTTTGATTTTGTTTATAATAAAGATACTCATGGAATTCGTTTTTCTCTGGGTTTCCCTGAGCTTTTATGGAAGTGTTTTGGCACTTGTGGCATGGAGACCTTTTGGTGATTTCTGAAAGTACATGTGTATTTACTTCTTTCGATTCAGGTCATATGCTGGTGCTTTTGTTGCGTTTCGTCATGCCATGTCCGTTCTTTTTTTTTTTTTTTTTTTTTGGTATTGCTGAGTTTAGTTTGGTTTGTTGCATTCATAAGTTCATTGAACTCTAAAATATTATAGTACACTAAAAGTTTTCACATGATACTATTGATTTCATAAAAGATAGATATTTACTAAAGAATGTAATGAAATGTAAAATATATGATATTAAATATTTCGACAATTGACTAGATGCAGTCTAGATCAATTTCAACAATTTACAAAAGAGTCAAAGATTTCGGTGTTAAAGCTGCATTAGCTGTCATTTTCGTAAATTTTCGTTTCTTTTGAAATATACCTGAACTTTGAATTATATTTACTAAATAAGACATTTCTTGTACAATATCATTTGATATCCACAAATAAAATGCAATAAATACATGAAAACAGGTGTCTATATATTTATTGTCTTGCAAGACAAAAAATCGACCTAGATAAGTTCGTATGCATGTGACTTCTGGTGACCTTTATCCGCGCATGTCCTATAAGGTCGCTTCTTTCATAACAAATCTGATTGCAAAGCGAAAGCAGTTATTCAACGGCAAGGAAGACCGACGGAGTCAAGCCGTAAAAGAACAAAGTTTGAATATAACGCAAGGATCATATTGTGATATAATGCGGCTCAAATATGGTCATTATTTATTTGAAATCTAATCAAGAAATAGATGAAATGAAATAAAACAAGACACGTGCTTACCTGTGTATCCATTTTTGTTTTTTTGTTTTTTGTTTTTTGTTTTTTGTTTTTTGTTTTTTGTTTTTTTTTCTATTTTTTTTTTTGCCAAGGTGAAAGAATTTTTAACCCTGGTGTATATGAAAATCATTCGGGTATTTCAGTAAAAAGAAAGGGGGTGTTGTTTATTGAGAGTTGTTCTCAGAGTAACTACTGTGAAAGTGCCGTTGTTCGTGGGGTACCAATTTTCCTAGTTTTTTTGCGCAGGCCAAACCACGAAATTTGGTTTCTCACGAAAAGGAGATTTCCATTAATTTGTGTACTGAAAACCTCAAAACCGAATTCAAGAACTGTAAAAGGACACGAAGTTAACTTGACTATTTACAACTTAAACAATTGCCGTCTTTTTCAAACTAATAAAAAAGAGTCTAGCCGATTATTATATGCATTTAATGAATGCACATTGGTTTTTGTGTTATATATATCCACGAGTTAAAGTTCAACCAAAACATTTGACTAAGACGTGATCGCAGCGTGATCAGCTGCAAACTATGATATTACATATATTGATAGATCTTCCATGTAAAGTAGAAGAGATTAAATGGAAGTAATAAATAAAAACACAAAACAAAAATACAAAAATAGAAAAAAATTAACAAAATTGATCATTTCACAAACTAATACGTGATCTTACGTGAAATTACAAACATGAACAGTCAGAAAATCAAAAATTCGAAGTGTAAAGCTACGAAACAAAAATAATTAATGCACTCTGTATGAGTTCTATTAAAAAGATTCCGACAATATCAGTTTTAGAACCATTTGTCATCTAATCAGACGTACATGTCTAATTACTCAACTTGAATTGAAGTCATTAACTAAGACAGATTTGGGGTGACCTGGCCTGGGTTTCATAATAAAAAATAATCTAAATTGAGATGTTCCTAAAATCCTTGAGTTTGTCCTTAAGTCTTCAATTTCAAGTGATCTTATTTGTCGCTATTCAAGTCTGGGTAGAAGTTGTAAAAATATAATTTTGAGATTCTGTATAAACAAGGCCCTGTAAATTTAATAAATATTCTACTCATCAACAATGTTCTGAAAATATAACTGAATTTGTATGTGGTCAAGCTGGTGAAGATTCTGATATTTAAGCAAACATTCTTACTACAAATACGAAAAGGGAGTATTATAGACCTTTCTTGCTTTTCACATAAAATAGCAGACATGATAGACTATTCAAGGATTCGTTAAGAAGTAAGAGTATCGTTATTATAAACATGAAATAATTCAAAAATACCACTCAAATGAATATTGCAAATTCTGGCTATAAAACTCCAGTGTCTTAGCGCTTTTGGTTTGTAAAATACATATAATGTCGATATGACTACCTTCGGGGACCTTTGGTTTATAACGACTAGAACTGACCAGTGCTTGCTAAATAAAAATAAAACAATACTTATAAGACGCCATATAGCTGGCTGTAAAATAGATTGAGGATGAATTATCAGGACTGGATGAAGACAAATTAATGGGAATAATTTTAAATTAAAATGTAAATTGGCAAGTTAACGGGAAGAGAAACACTGGATTCTGGCATAAAATTGATGCTAAGTGATACCCAGAATACTGACGATCTAAAGTATTTTTTTATAAGAAATCATATACATAAAAATCCAACATGACTTAAATATGAAAGTTTTAAAGATATGATGTTCATTCAGGGTCAAATTGCAAAGGTAAGGTCGATTTTCGACAATCATCTTTAAATGTAGGTATTTCAGATCTTGAATCTAAAAACAATAGGGCCTCTAGATAGAAAATACCTGTGTTTAATCTCAGCTTGTTGAGTTGTCTATTAGTTTATAGATAGTAGACAACCTTATCTAATTTTATATATTAAGTAACTTAAATATTCAAATATATTTTTTATTGATAACGTCTATTGATAACGTCTATTGATAACGTCTATTGCCTCTAAATTTATTGATTTTCATTTATAACGTTTTAATGTACGAAGAAAAAATTTTCGTCCTATTTAAATACTAAATACAATCTTTGTGAAGTTCTGTGTAGTATCTGTTATAAAAGTCTCCATCCAAAACGGTTGGCATTCTAATGGGAACGAATTGTGCTACTATACTTGCTGACCTATTCCTTCACTCTTTCGACTTTATAGCTGATCTGATCCGAAAGAAAGAATAGCTAGATGCTTAAATCTCAGTTTCCGCTATATAGATGACGTATTATCTTTAAACAATCCTAATTTCGGGGATTTGATACATTGCATCTACCCCAAAGAACTTGAGATAAAGGATACTACAGACACTGTGAGGTCAGCCTCATATCTTGACCTATACTTAGAAATCGATGGTAAAGAAAAACTATTGACCAAACATAACGACAAACGTGATGAATTTTCATTCAGAATTGTCAACTTTCCATTCAGCTGTGGCAACATCCCTTCAGCACCTGCGTATGGAGTGTTCATATCACAACTCATACCATATACCAGATCTTGTCGAGACTACGCAGACTTTTTGTATCGCGCTAGACTTCTAACAAATAGGCTTCTGGAACAGGGTTATGTTGCTACAAGATTGAAGTCATCACTACAGAAGTTTTATGGTCGTCATCATGAACTCGTGGATCGCTACGGTGTATCCATCTGCACCATGAAAACTGATTTGTTCAACGTGTCATAGTTTTCCTTCCCTCTTTCGCCTATCCCGGACATGACGTGTGTTTCTAGAAAAGTAGTGGACGCTTAACCTACCGGTGCACCTGGTCCATGCTCCCAGTTTTTAATGGAGTCCGAGTTGCTCATTTGCTTTTCTTACTTTGTATGTATGATTTAAGTTACTTTATGTTCTTTGTTGTGTATGTCTGTTTTCCATGTCTGGTGTTTGTCTCTGGATTACATTTTTTGATTACCGCTATAACCTTGGTTCCCTTGATTACTCTTTTATTCGTGTACGTCAAACTAGTTAAACCACAAAATAGCTTCTTCTTGATTAGTTATTAAAATTGCAACCTTTTTTATCTGGATATCTAATGGTTTTAAGAAAAAGCGAATTTTAGGAAGAGAAAATATGAAAAACCGCTTATGACTTATTGCTTTTTAGACTTAAAATCACCCCTCATACAAATATATATATATATGCAGTAATAAATGTCGTATCTTGTTTGCTTTCTGTTATTTCGATTCTTCCAACATATCATATTTACTCAATATTTTCTATTTGATTTAAATACTAGAAAGTATCTACCGTCCATATCAATATAAGATTTAGATTTGTAAGATACGCTATCCTTGTATTAATTTCATGTAATATAAATTCCGTTTCAGACTTTTTACAACAGCCATTACTCAGTTTTTTTAAGCACTTAGTCATGTCAAATATATGTTAATTTGTATTTTTTTATCAATTGTTGAGTGGTAAAGCTATCAAACATGAATTACTAGTTCGGTATTATTCTTGCTTCTTTACCATGGTTTTCCCCTTAAGTTTTCCTTTGTGTTTGTTTCTGGGTATAAATTTTATTCTGTGGCAAGTGGGAATAATTGGGACCAGTATATGTCTTTGGTTTGATATAATTCTATTTCCATTAAGATGGTCATTTTAATACACAACGGTTTTTATAATTAGGTTAGTTCTTGTAGTTTTTGTTTCACTTGTTTGATGTTTTAAAGTACTAAAAAGTGCGAAGAAAGTGTAATTTCCAATCTCAAAATGAGTAGAATTAGAATTTCGCATTCTATTCTTCATCACTTGCCTATAGAAATGAAGGTTTCTCGGTCAAAAAGAAAACATACAATACCCAGTATTAACATCTTCAGGCTAAGGATAAGCATACAAGCGAAGCGTGTTAAACATGTTATTGATCTATAAACCTTTTTATCTTGATTTATAATACTAGTTTATTTACTTGACGATGAGTAGGTACTTTACTTATTGATAATTTGAAATAGTGAACATAAACTTCTGGTTGTGGTTGGTTGGTTTGTTGGTCTGTTAGTAGGTTTGAGTATGTTAGATGGTTGGTTAGTTATCTTTCAGCAAACCAAACCTTGTTATACTGTATTATCATATTACTTTAGTAGATAGAACATATTGTCTTTGAACTGGTGATGTTATTTTTCCTTGCACACGAATTTCTTATTTAAATATTTATCAAGATAGAATAGTTTTAAGTCGCCTCTTAGTGCAAAATAATATTTTAGTCCTAAATTTAGGTCATTTCTGACTTTGATCGAATTCCTAAGACCCACAGAAAATGTTTCGTGATTATCCGAGTATGTAGGCTACTTGGTATTATTTTCTTATATTTGTAAATTTCTGTGATTTGTTCATTCATGGTGGCGTGTTTTTGCATGTTTCTAAGGATTGTTTTGTTCTACTGTGAAATCAAGGGAAATAACATATTGACCTATTGCTAAAACTAAATGGCAAAAACCCCACCGGCTATTTATCTGTATCAATAATCAGCAGGTGCATTAATGTGACATCATGCAAAAGCAAGGAGAGTTCTTTCATTTTATTAAAAAAATGTTGATGTAAATATAGGATTCTTTACACATTTGTCATGTTCATAGCTGCAAAATAAAAAAAAAACAAATTTTAATAAAGGGAAAAATTATCAAATTATTTTTCGGCCAATGGGGAAATTTATTAAATGGGCTAAAACTGTATATCAAATGTGCGTGTAAACGCATACCTAAAGAAATCAATTGGCTTGTCTCACACAATTCGAATTGAAATCATTTCATCGCTCATTCATGTCACCCTTTTGCTTTTCTATATTTGTATCTTTAAGATTGTTTTTTGATGTTGTTGTTGTTTTTGTTGTTTTTATTTTATTTTGTTTTTGTTTTGCTTTTGCTTTGTTTTTAATTTTGTTTTTAATTTTGTTCTATTTTGTTTTTGTTTTTTTTTTGTTTTGTTTTGTTTTGTTTTGTTTTTATTTTGTTTTTGTTTTTTTTGGGGGGGAGTTGTATTTTGTTAGGTAATGTTACGGTCAAGAATTTCTTAGTTTTTCAGTTTCAAATCTGAAGACCAGAGGAAATTAAATTATATACCATTGGCATTTGATATATCTTATGGTCAAAGAATAATGTAAAGCTAGTTGGAATATTTCATAAGAAAGTCCAAAGATGGTAACAAAAACATCAAAGATGCACGTGTTAAGATTATTTTGAAAGAGTCCTCGTGATCAATTAGGATTTATCTAAACTTTGCAAGTATTCGATGGACCTAAGTATTTAAAAGTATACCTAATTCGTGTGACCAAAGGTCCACGAAGTTATTCATCAACTTAGTAGTCATACTATTCATGTCATGAATTATTTCATAGTTTATTCAACAAATTTGCAGTTTTAAGAAATTCTTAAACCTTAAATCCTCCATAAATCACTGATTGCTCATACTTGTATTTGACATGGAAGAGCTTCTTGGTGATAGTATTGGCTTCCTATTCAGTCAATATTTTTTTTATTTTAAGTACTTCTTGTATGCAATTGATTTTTTTAATAAGATTTTATTATTTATTGTTTATAATGTTGCTGATGAGAGATTACTTCTTGAATACGTAGAGTATTCCGAAATTCGCAATATTAATATGATTCGTATTTTTATTTAAAATACTGAAATCTAACTGTTTGGAAAAAAATGTATATAAGAAGTAAATGCAGGAAAACCATTTGGCATAGTTTCGTTCTGATTTTTAACAATTTAGATCGAAGATCACTATTGATATAGCAGTCGCCAGAGCCTTTAGATTTGTAAAGCCTGATAGCATCTGCAATTAATTGACACTACCACAGTAAAATAGTCTCATTGGCATACCTCCATTTCGGATCAAATACAGATAGTTAGGTCCATTTTACAGATATTTCTAATATATCAAATTTAGTTTTATGTTATTTACGCCAATAAACAAATCAAATAAACAACTTTTACCGCGAAGTAAATATGCTGATTAATTAGGACTGTACATTTGTATTAACAACGATCCAATTAAAAACAGTTGATGTCTAACCTCTTATCAGTACCTGTTTGTTTCTATGGAACAAGTTGTTCACTGTCGATACATTCAAGTTTCTATTTATTTTTAAAATATTTAATGTTAAGCTAGAAATGGAAACCCTGCGAGGCTATAAATGGTCATTGATCATAGAAATGAAATATAAAGATGAATGCTGAAGCTGTCCTCATATATTTCATGAAGGCCCTGGCGGATCAAAATACTTACAAAAAAGGGCATTGGATCCAATCAAGAAACTTATATAGAGAAAAGGGTTCCATGCTATCATTTGCCACTCCTTGGTTTGACCAAATGTTGTAAAAAAGGGTGGCATAACCCCACCTCCCCCCCCGGAAACCATCCCGATGTATCACTCACTGTATCGTGTATCTTTATTACGGTTACCGCCATGTGACATCGGAAGCCCAGAGATGAAAAACAAAAATGATATATTGCTTAGACGATAGCATAGGAATTTCAGTAATGCATTTCTCGGGATGGTGTCAGTCTGGGGGCTGGTGATATTGCTTTTTGTTATAATCATTCTATTTGTTTTTTTTTTGCCATTTGTGAAGATAATAGAGCTGCGGGTGCTCCAGGACCTTAAAAGTGCATGACTAGTAACTGCACCGGGCATAATTGCAGAATTATATTCTAAGACTTTGGCGTTTATGTTAATGTACATGTGTCTGGAACTAGGTGCCCAAGAACTAAGCACTTTAAATGCCACATAGATGTCTATGCGATAACTTATCAACTGAAGAATGTAGAGGAACTTGTATCTAAGTAGATGATTTATTTTAGTTTGAATGATTTGACAGACAGTTTGGACCATGGAGTTCGATAAATTGAATTTCGACTTGAAAAATTTAGAAACTGGGCAAGGCCAACTCGTAGTTTGTTGTTCAATTACACAGTATGTCGGAGAGCATTGTGTTCATTCATCTAGATGTTCCATGTAAACCGACCTCGAACCGGAATATTACGCAAACTGGCGCACTGCTACGATGCATAAAGAATAGGGTGTGTTTGTTTTTTGTAAAGAATGTAATCAGAATGGTGAATTTAAAAAATAAATAAAAGAGTTCAATATTAACCATTTACAACATTAAGATTATGTTTAGATTCGTTTGAATTCGTTCCCCATATTTTCCTTTTATCGGGCCCAATTTTTGCAATGTGACGATTATTTGCGTCGTAAAAATTCAAACGAACGATATAAATTTATTCAGTAAATGAGTACTTTGACTAAAGCTGTTATCAGTTGATTTTTAGTCTAGAGCTTTTAAAACTACGCCAATAAATCAGACTTTTTGTAATTTTATAATGTATTTTCATAGATTCTTCAGAAAACCCGACTCTTAGTCATAAGTTACTAACAATGATAATAATTCAAAACTATTAAACGACAAAAAAATATTGTTCTGAATAGTGCATTTGTGTTAGATTAAATATAATAATGATTAAACACTATTTTTTTCAGAGTTTGTAAATGTGTAAAACCAGACCATTCCCTTACAAAACTAGTAAAACCATGTTGTTTATGATATGTTCATGGAATTCATGCTGTTATAAAAACTGTCATCACCTAGTTTGTAAAAGGTAAACAACCCATCACAATGCACAAAAAGGCATATCATAACTAGATTGGAATTATTGAGAAATGTATCAATGAATTTATCTAGATCAAAGACGAATCCAAGACCTGTGGGTTTAGCGTTTGATAATATTTTTTTTTTCAGGAAAAGTTAATAAAATTATGGTGTGCTTTGTGATTTCTGAAATATTTCTACTTATGCAAGTACTCACCTCTTCATGCCGAGGATAAACAGAGCAATTCCATCCACGACCAATAAAAATCCGGTGAGCAAAGGCAACATCTCCTTGTTGCTTACACGATATGACGTAATCACATCCATTTTCTTTATAGCTTATATTGTTTTGTTTTAAAACCAAATAAACCAAAAAAAACAAAACTTTATCAAGTACATAAAAAACTTAAAAACACTCATGTCCTTAGTAGAATAACTGGTACCAAACAACATGTCTTTCTGATTTGGACGAAGATTTAATTCCATTTCGGCTGTCAATGTATTTAAGGTCTTTGTATCAGAAAAATCGACGCTTCTGTTCGTTCAGACAGTGGCAATTTCGAACTCCAAACTAATTTTTCGGCATATATTTTGTACCAAGAAAAAGAAAGATTATTTACAGACACGGTAACACTATCTCGTCAGACAGTTTAAATGCTTCGCGAGGAAGTAATAATGTGAAATTACAAAGATCTAAAAATACACCCCTTGACGCTTTACAATGTTCCGCTTGCATGTGTTCTATTTTAGGTTACAGTTTTGAAAAAGAAATATATGACGTTTCAAGATAGCTTAACAGTTTTTGATCTGAGTTTCGTTTTGTGTGTGTGGATTACCAGGACTATCACAAATCCAACACCAATGACAAACAGATAAAGATATAGAGTAAATTTAAAAAAAAAAAAGCTAAATTCTAATAATAGACATGTCATTTAAGAAATATTTGTTATAGTTCATCCCAAGAAAGAACGACTTTTCATTTCAATAAGAAACTGTCATTCGTTTTATTAGTAATAAAAGTGCACACATATGACAAAATCAGCATACATACTTGAACAAATACATTCAGTTCTCCTTATAAATGCTTTTGTACGATGGAGTACCGATTTCACAAACTTCTAAAAACATTTGCCAAGTTTTTTTTCTCACCGTTACCAAAGCTTGTTAAAAAATATAATGTAATAATACACGCAGGGTTTAATTAAAAATGGTGTTGCTCACCAACTTTTTCATGAATATATAGTCTAGAAAGCACATTCTTTCAAACAAAATCCGATGGATTTATCAACTGCCCTTAATAAATTTATTCGTAAAGGATACGATTTTCATGTCATAGCTTATTCTTTGAACCTTGTTTTCACAAATACAGATATTCGACCCTAAGTGCAATCGCACTTAAAAACCAAGTCATTGTTTAGTATTGTACTACTCCAAATCGTACTTATTTAGTACAAATACTTCAAATTCAGTCCTCTGAAATTGTAGTAACCGATTATTTATAATGCTGATAATTTTGATGGTATTGTCATTCTTTCATATGTCCTTAGCTACCTTACAGTAACTGTGAGCTTTCTTTAATTAGATATCTCTTTTTATCTATATTTTGTATGTTGTGGCATTCCATGAAGGAGAATTGAATATATTACTGAGTGAATTTGATGGTGTGTTTAATTGTTGTTACAGTTCATTTTTGACCTTACATTAAAGGGAGATGGTTAAGGCTAGTTTTACTAGTTTAACCCCATCGCAGATTTCATGCACCTGTCCACAGTCAGGAGATGTTGATTTTTAAGAAGTGTCATCGTTCTGTTACCGTGGATTGTATTACTTTTGTTGTCGGGGCCTGTCAGAGCTTATTTAACGGCGTGTTTACACTTATTGAAGATCTTATGTTAATCTCTGTTATTATTTGCTGTTTTTTATAAAAGTTACACGTTGGTACATTTGTTGCGTTTCACCAAATATTTGTTCCTTTTCTATCACACACTCCTTTAATAGATATAGCAATCAGAGTGAACCGAAAGTAGCGTATCATCAACAAAAGCAAAATAAAATATCAGCCCTGGATTTCGCAGTGTGTTTGACAGTAGACTTGAAGTATGTGTACGTGACAGAAGGAATCATGTATCTAACATAAAATAGTTGTTGATTGTCGGCCAAAATTTCGCTCGAAAATCAATTTTGATTATATCATTCAGTGATATAATGGTATGTCAACATATTACATAGTTTTCATATCTTCGAGGTAAATCTTATTTTCTGAAAGCTTGGTATTACGAGGAAAATCGATAAGTAAAAAGTTGTGTATTTCGTTGTAAAGTGGGCCAAGATAATTATATGTATAACGTATGCTTTGTTTATTCTGTTTATATTCATTAATAAACTGCGTAGATAGAATATCGTGTCATTCCCCAACAGGCGAATGCTGGGGTTGAATATGAAGTTGTTTGTTTCATCTCAAGTAGTTTAGACGTCCTTTGAGATATTGACTTGATATTTGGGCATGGACATTTCTTTTTCATCCTCCTATCCATGGATTTTGAAAACAAAAATCGTAAAGCTGAAATATAGTAACTATTTCTATATATATATTGAAATATCCTTCCCCAAAGTGCATAGTTTATTCTTTGATGAAGGATCATAACAAAATTACCGAACTGATAAACCGCAATTGCAAAAAGGAAAAGCAAGAACCGGGAAGTTGGAAACAACCACAACGGACCTTATTTGGTACATGCACTGAGTAAGTTAAACCAGGTTTAATCGTGTAATTCTATTTCGGTTAATTGCTTCCGGAATATTGCAACACAAATGGCAGTATAAATTTTCTACCGAGCAAAGTTGGTTTAATCAGCAGTCAAACAGTATAGAAGATTATTACTGACTATGGAAATCCATCGTCTATAGTCTTTTTGTCCGAAATATAATTGTTCCAGATAAGGTCTTGCTATAGGAAATGATATGATGCTTGTCCAAAGCTTTTGCAATAAATAAATTTGACCTCTTCATTTTTCGAAAGCATATAAAATAAAGATAGTTAAAACAACTTGTGATGTGCCTCGATATCCGCAAGGTCTGGTTAAGTCTTTATTTGTTTATGTTAACTACTTGTGCTTATTGTCCTTGATGAAATCACAAACATGTAAACGAAAATGATACAAGTACGCGTGTTCCCATTTTCCTGACCAACTTAACAATTCAATGGACTCTTTCAACACAACTGAACGGGCTTAGAATTTAAGAAACATATTATTTTTTTTTTTACTTTTTCAGTCAGATAATTTTGCAGTACACATATCTTAATACTGCTTTCATTCAATAAACGGTTACATTTAATTCAGGATTGTAGGGATTTCACTTAAAATTTAAAAAAAATGTTCACCGTTATCAGATCATATTTTTTTCCTCCCAAGATTTAAAAGTTCTTGGTAAATATTACATAATTCAATCTATGCGTGGTTTTAAGCCATGGTTTTTTTTTTAAATTTTTGTAGACAAGAAAGATCCTTTTAAATATATATGCCATCACAGAATTAAATTTTGTGAGACAAAAGTCTAATTTGTATTGTAGGTTTAGATTCCTATTGATCCGTACAACACATGCCTGTTGCATATTTCCTACCAAGGAATCTTCGTTCTATTTGTTTAGATAAAGCTATTGCCATTAAGATAATGTATTCTACAAATCTCATGTAATAAAATATCAGATAACTGAGTGTAAATGAAATGGTAGAGGAAACTGAAAAAAGTTGAATAAATGACAAATTAAGGAAAGGTGGGGACTATAAAATATCACAGATCCCTAAATGACTAAATGATCCCTAAGTCACTCTTATTACAAGTCTATAACACATTTTGGAACAAGAAAAGGGAGAGAAAAAAAAAACACACACACAAACAAACATAAAATAGTAATTTATAACATGACATTTTAGGTAGAACGGTACTAATTATTTTTTTCATAAAACCGACAATACTAAAACGTTTGAAAAATACAACCCTTTAAAACAATTACGGAGCTATAAACTGTCTTTTTCCCCCAACTAAAAAATGTAAGGAAAGTCATAGCATAAGGTTACAATAGCGCAATTATATCTTCTCGGTATTCAACCAGATGTTTTCCCCAACATGAAACCCAGGAATAACAAGTATGTCAGTTGCTTGTTAAACAATTAAAAGGTCTTTCCCTTGAAAACTTTCTCTTTGTAATATACACGTTAAGACATTTGGTTTGATACATAACATGCTAACTTTCTACAACAGTTTGTTTTATTAATTATTTTGTTTTATTTTGTTTTTTGTTTTTGTTTTTTGTTTTGTTTTTTGTTTTTGTTTTTTTTTTTTTCACTTAATGACCTTGTCAAATGCAATTGTAATTTCCATCATGATTCTTGTAATGTAAACTTGATGACCTTTCATTTTATTTCAACAACCCTACTTTCTGTGAACTTTAGCATTTTGCACTTATAAACCCCAACTGGATTCTTTTACGTATAAGAGAATTGATATTAGTGATGTATACGTTATGATCTTTAATTTGATATGCGACAACCTAATTATATAAAATACTTTAGTTTTTGCACTCATTCACCTCACCAAACTCATTTTTCGGGACGAAACATCGATATTTCGGAAGTAAGGTTTAAGACCTTTCATTAGATAAGCGACAGCCTTACCCACTAAGTACTTTATATTTTTTTTTTTCACTTAATGACCCTATCCTTTGTGGTCTTCGGGCCGTTGGTAATCCTCGCTGAATAAATAAAGCTTTAAATCAAATACTATTTTAACATGTATGAGATATCGTGGTTGAAACTTTGATTTTTGAACTGTTCTCATTTAGACCTTCAAACTTCATCACATGACCCCCTTCGACGAAGTAGAAAAAATGATGCAATATCAAATCTATAAATAGGCATTAAAATTTACAAAACCATTGGAAAAATTGAAATTTTAAGTTGTTGTAGTATCTTTGTTTTTTTTTTTTTTAATATATACATATATTGGTCCTTGTCTTTGTGTAAAACACTTGTACTTTAGCAGATTTTTCATATTGTGTAATGTTCATTTGTGTGTCTATTGTGGATTTTTAAAAAATGTACCCCCGCTTTGAAAAACTAAAATTTCAACCGATCCAAAACATGACATCTCAAATCTGAAAATTGTATGATAATTTACAGAACATATGGAACAAGATGACAAAATATTTTGGCAATTCCAGAGCTCATTTCAGCACAATAAATGGTTAAAATATGATGCAATAACAAACTCAAGTCGTAGAGACATGAAACTACCACCACACACCTTCGATTTATTGACCTTGAAAAAAACTTACGAGGTCAAGGTCATACAATCATGTCACGGTCACAAACCGGATTCTGTGAAACACTTAAATTGCCATAATTTTTTAACAGACGTTCGGACAGCTGTAAACTTGGGTTCGAATTGTAAAGTTCAACGAGACGGTCATTTCATACTGTGCATGTACGCACTTATCTCTTTTTTTTTTTCTTAATATCAAGGCCTGTAGTTCGTAGTGAGAAAGCTTTCTAGCACTCTGTGACCTTAGACCTTGGGATGCAAATTAAAGGTCACAAGGACCAAAGATCATTGATGAAGATCCATGTCTACTACTTCCGGTTCTTGAAATATAAATTTTCAAAACTTTAGTATGGTATTTCAAGGGATATAACTCAGAGGTGGTTTGATAACAAAATACATGTTCATAATAGAATAATTAATTGGAAGGAGCGAATAACCAAAATATCATCACGAGTGCAGAAGAACGCATAGATTTAACGCGTGTTCATATTTTGGTTATTCACGATAACCAATTGATTATCATATTTATTATATACATTTTCTCAATTATTCGTTGCTATTTTCAACATAAATTTCAAATTTTGTGGACGGCGGATTGATATCAAAGTTGTGACGTTTTGGCGGTAGAAAGTCCGAGAGTGAAATTACCGAATTTATTTCACAGTGTGAATTATCGAAATTTATTACACTGGGAACATTCGATAAATCACTGCTGTCTATATAATAATGATTGTTTATTAGATCTTCTGCTTATGTGCATGAAACCGTATTCTGATAGATTCTATCTATTATGATTTTCAAGATAAGAGCGATTGAAAGATTTTAAAGGAACAAAACTTTTAAAGACGATAATGAATTCCTTAGCTGGGTCACTTTCTAATAGAACATGATGACATTTACAAGTTCACCAAGTATGATCATGATATCATGAAAAAATGAAGAAGAGTGACTACTAAAAACTGATGTTTGAAAATTAGTTCTTAAGGTTGAGCTCAAGTCAACATCTAGGACATTCCTTAATGAAATGTTTTCATTCATAGTTTCAATAATACATTAAATTTAGCACTGAAACATTGCTTAATGCAATTTTATATGTATATGACACACAAGCACAAGTCAAACTTAGCAACACATGTTTTGTAGTTCTATATAACATTAACAACAAAAATGTAAACAACATAATTTAGAATAAATCTACAGCTGTCAAAAACATGATTTGACATCTGAAATTCATATAGTTCTGTTCATAAGTGAATAATGCAGTGCAAGATTTATGACGAACGACCATTGAATGTAAATGCACACAATTCTTTCCGATACTGTGTTTGAAATATCGATTCTTTCAGCTAAAAGCAGTATTTATTATCTAAATAGAATTGTGGAACTTTTGTACATGTAACACAATGTCTTTTAAAAGAAGTCTGCACATAGAATTGTCAAAAGAAATTGCTTTTTTAAATTCGAAATGTAAAAACGCTTGCCGATACAAAAACATTCGCGTTAAATAAAGAGGGATTTCCGAACGACACTATTATACCAAGTAAGTACATAGGATATGACACAGCGAAACACCCCATAGCTTTTCAGAAAGCTAATACTTGTGTCATATTTAGCTTTTTAAAAATTGATAATATACGTCTTGTTTCCGCATACCTTAAGTGCTTATTTTCTTACGTCTTAGTCAATTTTTTTTCGAAAGAAAAAAGTCGGTGATATAAAACACAAACCTTTACAATGTTTAGTCTATGAAATAAATACTTTAAACAGTCGGTATACCGTTTGGAGTAAAGGAAAGGTAGACTATTAAACATGTAACGCAAATAAGTTTCCGGATTATCATACATAATTCACATTAAATTGTCCTTTTAAGATTTAGTTGTTAGCATACCATGTCAGTCACAAGGGCTGTGATAATTTTACTATGTCGTATGATCAATAATTATTTTCCATAGATCACCTGAATAACATTTTAAAAAGATTTTTTGGTTTTCATTGACAAATGATGATGTTTTTGTGAGCCAGAAAAAAAATTGAGTAGAATAAATTTTATATTGCTTTAAGGTTTTTCCCCATTCGAAAACCATGGACCCGTTAACACGCTTTCACGATAGAAGTTCGTATTTTCCTCCAAGGAGTCCAAGTTGAGAGATGAACGAATTGCAATCATTTATTAAACAAATCTCATGTAATGAAATGTGAGATCAGATCAGATAACAAAATATGAATGAAAATGATAGAGAAAACTAAAAAAAGTTTAATACTGCGAAAGTACTTTAATCCGTGGATACCAATATTCGTGGATCAGGGAAGAAACACAACTTCGTGGTTTCTTGAATTCGTGATTTTGAAGTTTTGAAGTTTTCAAAATACACATCAATGGGAATCTACTATTCGTTGGGAACCAAATTTCGTGTTTTTCTCTACCCACGAAACCACGAAAATGGGTACCCCACGAACAATAGTCTTTCACAGTAAATAGCAAATTAAAGAAAGGTACCATAGATCTTTACTTGACTGCAAGAAAATGGGATCCCCTATCCGAAGGCTCCTTGGAGAGAGAAAAAAGTTGAATTCGTATAATAGGGACACCATCAAGATACTCTCCTCAAAAATAGACAATACACTTTGAAACAAGTAAAAGGAAATAAAAACAAACAAACAAATATAGTTAAAGCTGCAGTAGCTGCCAAATTTGTTCAGTTTTGATTCTACTGAATTTTGCTGATACAATGAAATAAGTTTGTAATAATGCAATTGAGCCAATTAATGTCGATAATACCTATAGAATATTTCGAAAATAACGTTTTTTAAGTCGGAGAATATCGATAGGTCTGATTTTACTATTTTTCGCCATTACTTCCGACGACTGCCGACAGGACATACACTAGGGTTAAAAATTCTTTAACCTTGGCAAAAAAATAACAAAAACGGATACACAGGTAAGCACGTGTCATGTTTTCATTTCGTTTCATCTTTTTCTTGATTAGTTTTCAAATAAACAATGACCATATTTGAGCCGCATTATATCACAATTTCAAAAGGATCTTTGTGTTATATTCGAACTTTGCCGTTGAATGACTACTTTCGCTTTGCAATCAGATTTGTTATGAAAGAAGCGACCTTATAGGACATGCGCGGATTAAGGTCACCAGAAGTCACATGCATACGAACTTATCTGGTCGATTTTTTGTCTTGCAAGACAATAAATATATAGACACCTGTTTTCATGTATATATTGCATTTTATTTGTGGATATCAAATGCAATTATACAAGAAATGAACTATTTAGTAGAAATAATTCAAAGTTAGGTATATTTCAAAACAAACAAAAATTTACGAAAATGACAGCTAATGCAGCTTTAATATACAACTAAACCATTATGATTATTTAAAAGAACAAGCACTGTTGATCTCTTCATAAAAAATAGATTATAACACATGAACATGGATTTAGAGTATTGTGGTGATTTAACTGCATTTTTGTTACAACCTAAAAAGGACTTTAAGGCATGGTATTCGTTCGTGCTGTTTGTGTTTTTCGTGCGTACTTTTTTCTCTTCTGTGATGTTTTTTCCGTGTGTTGTTATTTCTGTTGCCGACATTTTCCCCCCAAGGATTTTCTTCCGTTTATACCTTTCGTGGCATTACTACTTCATTTCAATAAGTTAAAGAAGTATACTCTGAAAAAAGTAAGGACCAAAAAAAAATGACAAAGCGAAACAAAAAAAATTAGTATCTGCAAGATCTATGTAACTATTCAAAGTTTGTCATTAAGTGTAAGTATTTGTAGGAATCAGATAAAATAGGAAAAATCAGAAACATGAATGCCAAAGAACCATCGATCTGAACAAGGATAATTTCTCTATATGAAAAGGCCACTATTTGATCTCAGCGTCACTGGATTTGTTCAGATTTTTTTAACAGAATGTTAGAAAGATAAGTTTTTTTTTTGCAGGGTTATCTGCTGTTGTAATGTTTCTTTTTATTTCAATTAACATGCTTCAAATAAGCGTTTGTACATTCAAATACAATTATATATTGTCTTAGCTTTCTAACGAGCCCAAGTAATAAATATTTGAACTTTTCCAAGTCCAAACTGGTGAAAAATGGCCACCCCTACCCATGAAAAAAATGTCTCAATATGAACCGAAATGTTTATTTTAGCATATCATCGATGTAAAAAAAACAAGTTGTGTTCTAGTGTTTTAATTATCGATATATTCAACATACCTGCTCATTTCAAGTACTACGGTATTCTGAAAAAAAGATAATATCGGTTGTTATAGAAGAAAATTCTGGAATTCT
This sequence comes from Perna viridis, assembly GCA_037379345.1. NCBI lineage: Eukaryota > Metazoa > Mollusca > Bivalvia > Mytilida > Mytilidae > Perna > Perna viridis. The sequence continues at coordinate 12,797,851 of CM074511.1, forward strand.
AAAAATTCCCATTTTTCCGATTTTATAGTAATTGTTACCCCAAAAGGAAAATCTAAGTGCCTGAATTGATCAGATATGTTGGATTCATTATCCTAATTATGAACGCCTAAATAAAATTCGAGTTCGACAATGTCAGTATGCTTTGAAGAAGAATTCTGTTTGAGAGTGAGACAAGTTTTCTAGGGGTAGGGGTAATATTTTTAACTTTTTTGGAAAATCCTTTTTTGAAAATTAGTTTTTCTTGGTTTATTTATGTAGAAAATTAAATTATCTATCGAATGTTACCAAATTTGAGACGTTTTAATAGAAGAATAACGTATAGAGTCGAATTTATGTGACTTTTGACCGAAAAATTGAAAATCCAGTTTTTGGAATTTTTTGATAAATTCTGATTACGAAAATCGCCAAAAATACCCCAGAAATATAATTTGTGATAATACTAAACAGAAAATATCAAATAAGCCATTTTTTACCGAAGCATTAATACTCTAGGGGTTTTGACATTGAAAAATATGTAGATTTAAGCGATATTTCGGCGGGGTAGGGGTACAATTCTTTTTTCATTTTACCGCAAACCCTAACAGTTACTGCACTTTTCTGGACACCATTGTAAAGCTGAGACATTGGGCTACATGTTGATACATGCATATGTCAGTTTACTTCTTTCTGTAGAAAGAAGAAGTTCGTAGAATAAAAAAAAAACTTTAAAAACTGATTTGTTTGCCTCAACAAGGTATAAAATGTAGCAGAAAAAAATACAAAAACGCTTCAGTTTATTTTTATTTATTATTATTATTTTTTTTTTTGCGATAAAAAGTTTCGTAAATGGGAGGTTCAAGGCTACCTGAAAATCATATTTTGGTTGATGAGTTGGGGGAGGGGGTGCACGAGGGGTTATCTCAGTCCACGTACTAATTCTGATGGCGCAAATAGTCAAATTACAAAATGGTGTTTTTTATATCATGTTTCATACCTCTGCCTGATTCTTCAAATGGTAATTCTTTTTAATGACATCTTGGATTTGTTTGTAAAAGTTGCATCTACTAAAAGTGTGGCAATGCAGAAAAAAAAACGAATAGAGCTGTCCTTCAATTTCAGTTTCCGTAACACAGACAATGTATTTTGTACAATTTTGCGTTGTGTCCGAAGCAGCAATTATACATGGAAAATGTATCCACCGTTGATGAAAATATTTGAATGAACAATATGCAAATGAGTATAAAAGGCAAATCCATCCACCAATGAGAATAACATTTAGACTAATATAGCGCTTTCAAGCTGACCTGAATGTCGTGACAAAGTTCAATTACGTCACTGGCCAGTGTGTACATTGTTCCGTCCTTAAAGTTAAAAATATATTCTAATATGATGTTTCCATATCGTCAAACAGTATATGTCGGTACAACCCCATCTTTAGCACCTGCGCTCTGTCTCTTTTCTTTCGATGTCGATTCGAGATAAAACATTCATTTAAAAACGTTTACGCGATGATTTAACGGCTGAGAGGTTATCTAATTGAAATCAATTATATAAATACACACATTTAACACAAACGATGACATAAATATACAAATTTAATCCAATTTCCATACGGGGGAGGTTAAATGGAACAGTCGTTATTTTGGCTACGCCTAGGGAAACTTTTGTCACAAAAATTACCGCATTTGTCATATTAGAAAAGTAAGAATGCCTTCCGGGGGTAGATTTGACTGTAGCTATTTCAACATGGGTTTGGCATTTATATTCCTTCATTTAACACCTCACTGTTGCTCGGTGTTAAATAATCGAATATAAATGCCATATCCATTTTAAAATAAGTACAAATCTACCCCCTCCATGAAATATTTCGTAATTTTACCTAGAAACCACCGAATGATTTCCGAAATCGAAGAAATTTTGTTCGATACAAAGGTTAATTTATTTCCCCATAATATAGACAAACAAAATCGTAGAAAACTGTTATAAGCTCCCGTAGCCGTCTATGATTTTTAGACAGTCAGTAGACCTGACGCTTCACCCTCCAACAGAATCTACTGACTGTCTATATAACTATATAGATGGTCACCTGGGAGCTTACAACTTATTATGAAGGGTAATAACAAAATTACCGAAGATAACACTAGGAATAGTCATGACGGCAAGTCTGCATAACAAATGGTTATATCAAGGTTAAACCTGAAAGTTAGAAACAATCACAATGTTCTATCTTAGTACTGTCATAGTCTGGTATTCTGGTGGAAATGGTGGGTTATACCAGGTTTTACAGCACGCCTCCCGCTTCCATTATGGTTAATTATTTCCGGTGTATTACTAGATAAAAGGGTAGAATAAAATTTATCTAAAAAATATTTAATTCATCTTATTTTTATTTTAATTGATTATCATTATTTTTTTTAAATATCATAAATAAATTTTAAAATTACTTTATAATAAAGCCCTCATAATTGAGTCGTCAGTATGAGACTCGTAAGAGTAGTCAAGGACGTTTAAAAAACTCCCTTAGTAGTGCCACCGGGTAAAGTTGGTGAAAAACCCGTTGCCGAAACAGACCGCGGAGATTATTGCTATGATTATGAAAATCTAAAGTATTGTAGTCAGAAACAGAATATTTCTGAAAAAGTTGAATATCGGAAAAGAAATCATGGTTGCCCAAAGCTTTTGTCATAGACAAAATTGACCGCTTCTTTTTTTCCACAGCTCTGAAAGTTTTTTAAGTCAAAAGATGCCAACGCATTTGCAAGTCTTTAATAACTCTACCATAATATAAGTGTGTTAAAATTGGACAGAAATACATTTTGTCGCCATAGGAAATCTTAAATATAGGGTCTTAAAATTGGGTAAATTAATTTTCCATACTATTTACAACATGAAACTTGGTTAAATTGAAGGATATCGCCACGATAATCGCACATGGAGTTGCTCCATCGTAATTGGTTGAATTATCTTCGTAACTCCGCCTTGAAATATGTGTCAGGGAGCTCCGTTTTTGTAGCTGGACTCTTTGACGGACTTTATTCATTTACCATGGGATAAGTGCGAATGGCGTAGCAAGGCATTCTTACTCTTCCGAAGCACCTGGTGTCACTCCCGGTTATTGTAAGAGTTTATATTACTGGTGCTTTTTTGTGTTTGTGTGTGTGTGTGTGTGTATGTGTGGTGTCTTGTTTTCCTTCTCTTCTGTTTTTTATACATTGTATCTGTATTTTATTCTGTTCGCTATATTGTCTGCATGTGTGTACATCATCGTTGTTTCCTGTTTTCACGTTTATGCCACGTACTCCAATGATTGACGCTTCGGTATTTTAGGAAATAATGCAGGTCGCGAGCTTCCCATTATACGAATTTGTGGAAATTTTCCTGTTATTAAGGATACTAAAATTACATAATTGTTTGATCCAAAATTTATGTCGTTGCAATTGGTTTAAAGTCAAACTTTATATAAGGGGTTGTAAGAATTGTGTGGATAGAGTTTTTCTGATATTTCTATATCTCTTTAGTTGTGAATTTGTATTTTAAAAAGGGGTACTCTATTTCTCAGATATTACAACAGAGTTGAAAAATCGACTAATGGAAGCGACTATGAATAGAGACTATGCCAAATGCGCATAAAAGGTAAAGATAACAATGTCTCTCATCAAATTTCTATTATAAGCAAATAATATTTATGATAGAAGACTGAAACTTTTGGTCTCAGTCTTGTATTCTTTGCCCCATAGGCTTCTATAGTATATCTCAAATTTTCATGATTTTTTGAAAATAGACAAGGAGTTTCAATCTAACTTTTGACCATGTTTTTCAATTAAGGAAATGTCAAGAATAATTTTTAGGTCCATTTTAGAATAAAAAGGCATGAACTTTGGTACACCAGGACAGGTTAAACTAAAAATTGACTTTTTCTACTTGCACTTTTATTTTGAGTTCATGAAATAGACCCCTTTTTAGAGCATTATTTTTCATGAAAATACTGTTTTTTTCTCAAGAACAAGGTTTTGTGTCATAGCTTGATATTTACCCTGTACTTTTGATGAAAAATGATAGTCATTTGCCAAGAAACAAAAACAGGAAAAGGCAAAAGGGAAGCGCACTATATTTTTAGCCTCCACGTTTTGACGTACACCCTCTCAGGAATATGTAATACAAGATTGATACCTTTTAAATTTTCATGACTTTTGAATTTATAATGCATATCTGAAGTAATTTATGTCGTTGTTTGTATTTTTAAAGTAATTTAGCAAATCAGAAATTTAAATGTTTCTGAAATCATACTCTCGATTTCTGCTCCGAATTTTTATTTTCAAAGAAAAGAATTGTACTATGAATTGAAGTATTAATAAAACAGAGTTGCATGTAGTCTAGTTATTTCATCATAAACATTTCACTTTAGATTTTGAGTGAACAATCGGAATAAAAATATTGAAATAAGTTTCTTTTTCTCCGTTTTAAAGGGAAATTTCAGTGTATTGCAGTGTATGCTATACAGATAATTACAGTAATGGTGTTTTATTTACAAACACGATATGACCTGAGGATGTCACAAACCATTAACTACCTAACAATGTGTTTATCAATTTCTCCTAACTCGTTAGGTGTTTTAATCTTTCTTGTGTCCCATTTTTATCCATCTATTCAATCAATCATTAATCTGTCGATCAGTCAATGAACGAACCTTTCCATGACCAACAAAATACCAACTGCATAGCCTCTCCTATCCACCACATGTCATTGAATATTCAACTAATGTGATGGATTACCATTGTCATATATACTTCTTTTTATATTCGTGACAGAAATATCACACAACTTAACGTCCTATTATATGTGCAACACCCAATATCGTTATATAGGAAGGAGAGTAATTCCATGAATTAAACATTTATATAGCGGATAAATTCTGCAAACGTAAGTCTTTTTGTAATACTAGAAGTCTTGACATCAAACACTGTAAAGTTATTTCTTAACGTGTAGATATATTTATCACAACTTTAAAATGTTCTAAAGTATGTAGAAGTTAGCGTTTAAAAGCCACAAAAAAAGTAATAACTATTTATTGTTAAAAACGTGTTTGCGCTATTTAGAAACTTATTAAATTTTTAAATACTAAAACATATGAAAAGAAAAAAAAACATATACTTGAAATTGAGGTACAGCAGTAAAATTTTTTAAATATTTAGTTCAATTATAAATGATCAAAAAGACATTATAAGCAGTCTTCTAACGAAAACCAACAACACAAATCATTGTAAAAAATGGACGAGACACAGGACAACCCTAACGCACGCCTGTCATTAAAAGTAAGTTAGAAAATAACACACATTTCTAATGGTCTCATTTACATGCGTGTCATGAACAGTATATAATTTTTCTTTAACATGGTAATCGATTGTAAATGCAAATTTCCTTATATTATATGTATATCATACAAACATGATGACGTTTTACACTTTCGATTTTCATGTGCGCAGTTGAGACTTTAATGTTTTTTCTAAGAAGACACTTGTTCATTGATAACGTGTTACGCAGAAAGTCAATATCTGAAGAGTTGTCCTGTTGTGTGACATTTTTACACACGATAGAAAAAGCTTGTTGCGTAGGTTGAAGAAATCTAAATAAATGTCTTTATTTCAATTCTATCTGTGATAAATTCTCTGAAGTGGCGCCGACCTGGTCTTAGTCGTAGGAGTAAATCAATTTTATAAGGATTTTTATATAAATCTAATTAAGGTATCAAATTCGTCTATTCGATACTAGTATTTAAACATGTCCGATCTGATTTAGACATTTGTCGTATGTTTAACATTATGAGCCTTCAATGAACGACTCCACATAAAAGAGGAGTAAATTCACATCTGATTGGCGGCTACAACAATAAGGATATCCTCATAAAACCACATATACCTCGGTATCTAGCTTCTATGGAAAAGTAAGTTTTATTATGAGGAACCACGTGTATTTACATAGGTTCTTATTGAGATTTGTATATTGTCCAGTATATATATATTTTTTTACATTAAGCCATACTTTTATATTTTTCTTCGATTCCTTTTATTTGCTCTGTAAAATGATATTAAGGCGATACAATATATTATTGTTTTTACGTTAGCGACAGTTACGATATTTTTACGCTTTATTTTATTTCAGAATGAATGACTCTAAATTATTCGCAATATTTATTTGTGTTACTTTTCTAAGTTTGGATGTTTTAAGTGCACCGGCTACGAATTCAAATAATAAATCTAGTAATGCCACCAATATCGAAACACAAGTGAACAAGGACCCTAAAAGCAATAGTTCAAAAACCAATTCATCAAAATCAGTCGCAACTAAGAGTGCGGAATTGAATGAGACAAATAAAACAAGTGCAAAGGGAAGTAATTCGCAAAGTCCTGCTTCAAAAGTACTGCCAAAGACAGACAGTAAAGGTGCCGAATCAAAATCAACTCCTGGAAAAAAGCAGGTGACAGTCAGAACAAATAAAGGAACAGAACCGGTAAAGACAAAGAAATCATCAAAAACCAGTTCAAAAACAACTGCAACAGCAAAAGTCGGATCTAGTAAACAATCGGAAATGACAACAAAGAAGAAAGTTTCAAATGTAAAGCAGCAAACAAGAGTCGAAACTGCTAAAACCCAAAGCAGTAAAGCTAACACTGAGAAGGATAGTTCAAAGGATTTAAATCGAAATGCTGCAAATACACAGAAGAGCTCGAATACCAAATCCGTAAAAGAAGAATTGCGTTCATCAACCAATGAAAATAAAGCAACAACGGCCAAGAATACTAATTCAACAACTGTAGCGAAAGAAACTAATCTTAAAACAAAGACAACAGTTGTGAAACATAGTGAAACAACAACGCCATCTGTAGAACAAGCAAAGCCAACACCAGAGAAAAAGATTATGAAACAAACTAAGCCAATTTCACAGGAAAAAGTAACGAAACAAATCAAGCCAACCACAAAGAAAATTGTGATGAAACAAAGTAAGCCAACTCCGTCTGTTAAACAAACACAGCCCGAAGAAGATGATAATGTCATAACAACCACAACGACCACAGAAGCGACTGTAACAGACAACGTTGAAACGGTAACATCTTGGGATGGTCTTCGTAAGTATTCGTCAGGTTTTTTTAATTTCTTTGAGCACGTGTTTTTTATTACTATTTTGATGAGTGTTTCATATTTATTATGCACGGATCGCTCTTCGAGAGTGATGAACTCGAAGACTTGAAGGTTTTTTTTTCTGTTTTTGTTTAATTCGTCAATGTACTATATTGACCTTACACAATCGAAAAGTTTTCTTGCAAGGTATATATAAGTTGGACTTGACGATATTAAAAGACCAATAGCAGGGATGTGTTAAACCCTTAGAAATCACAAAAAGTTCAACAATATTCGTTATTACGAAGATGGTTTAAAGTCCCATTCTCATGGAGAAAATTTACGTACATGAGCAAAGTAACATATGTATATACAAGTAAATTTGCGAAGCGTTCATGAATATGTCTTTTTAAAATGCGCATATAAAATGATGAAATATCAGGGTATTTAGGGGTTATTTTTGCAATATTTTAACCGCCCTCTGCTATGTTAATGTAATATAATAATTATTACCCTTAACATAGTTACTTTTCATATCTTTGTTACCGTTATAATACCATAAAAGAAAAAAAAGAAGAACAGAAAAAAACGGCAATAGCTTGACCTTAAGAACCCTGACCGCCTGCTTATCAGTTATATTACATACTTTTAAGAAGAGGTGAAATCGATGTTTTATATTGTGAACAATGTACCGTTATTACAGCTAATCAGTTTTGAAATAAGTTACTACATGTACAAGTAAAAGCATTTTCTTTCTCTTTTCATATGTGGAAAATATCTAATATCTAGACTCCAGTTGTGGATCGGGGGTCCGATGGTTACATCTCTTTTGTTTTGTGCAAACCTCGGGTAAAATTCAGCAAATGATAGCCTGGAACCTCCCCAATCCAAAGTGATTGTTCGAAATTCTCCTCTTTTCTGGATCCTTTATGCCGCTACATTAGGAATTTTCTTCGTAGCTAATTATGCTAACATGTATATTAGGCTCATAATTTATAGTCTTTTAATCTTATATACTCACTGACTGTTAATGTATTCAAAATATTCTTTGGAGTAATAGAAACATGTACATGAATCATATATATGAGATGGTTTTTGCGTATAAAAGCCTAGCTTCTGGGATTTGACACATCGCATCTACCCCAAAGAACTTGAGATTAAAGGATACTACAGACACTGTTAAGTCTGCCTCATATCGTGACCTATACTTAGAGATCGATGGTAAAGGAAAACTATTGACCAAACTTTACGACAAACGTGATGACTTTTCATTCAGAATTGTCAACTTTCCTTTCATCTGTGGCAAGATCCCTTCAGCACCTGCGTATGGAGTTTTCATATCACAATTCTAACTTATGCCAGAGATTACCGTAAATATGCAGAATTTTTGTATCGCGCTAGACTTCTTACAATTAAGCTTCTGGAACAGGGTTATGTTGCTACAAAACAGAAGTTTTATGGTCGCCATCATGAACTCGTGGATAGTTGCGGTGTATCCATCTTCACCATGAAAACTGATTTGTTCAACGTGTGATAGTTTTCCTTTCCTCTTTCGTCTACACCGGACTTGACTTTTGTTAAGAAAATTGGTCTGCCGATTAAACCGGAAGTTTACAAAGGATTCTTTGACGGACAGGTATTGCGGTAGAAAAGTAAATAGATTTTCCTGCCACTTTAATATGACTCTAAACTGAATTGGCAATACATGAGACATGTAAGAAGAAGAAATGAAAAGACTGAAATTTTATTTTAACCGTATTGTATGTAAGAGAGATAAACATGAACTATGCATACGTAATAAATCAACCGCACATGTCCGAGATTAAAATTGCAAAAAATAAAAACAAGGTGCACACATCACCGAGTTTAACTATATTCTGCTACTTTGATATAAATTAATTTGAGATAAATACTGTAAACTAATTGGTTAAAATAATTTTGTTATATCTCAATGGATAAAAAAAAATATTGACACGCCCCTATTCAGTTAAATTCAGAGCTACTTTTTTCATGTTTGAAGATAAAAATATGTTTTAAAATTAATTTATAAGAATTGCCTATGATAAAAATTTTGTCTATTGAAAAATAACATAAATTTTCCATGTGCATATTTTGTTTATTGCACTTCGCGTGATAAACATATGCACATGGAAAATTTATTTTTCAATAGACAAAATTGTTATCATAGCTCAATTCTTAAATGGCAAATAAAATGCAAATAATGGGCCTTTTTTTATTTTATTTTTGCTTATTTGTTTGCCTTTTTTTCTTTTTGGTGGTGGGTCCTTTAAACAAGTAATTGAATAATATCACAATTCCCCGAGAGGAACAATAATTTTCAACGTGACTACATAAAAACGGGAAATATGTCATTACCTTACATGCGCGCCAACTTAATTAATAAATTCGTGTGAATTTTACAGCATGCAGTGCACGTTTCCGTGCTCACCCTGTTGATAAAACGAAATTCGAAGTGGCATTCGCTGAAAATTTATTCGCTGGTGATTCCTACCAGAGTTGCCCCTCAACGTTGGTTTGGCGACAGGACCAATGCATGTGTGGTTGGATGGATCCGGAAAAAGTAGAAACTTGCAATTGTTGTGGTCAAGGATTAAAATCGCATAAATCAGACAAAACGATGTACATGCGCCTTGTGAATGGAGACTGGTTAGAAGAAACTTGCAATATATTTGATGCAAATCAAATTTGGGACAATGAAAAGTGTAATTGTGTTTGGGATCCCAACAAGCCACAGACGCATAAGGCATCTGTGTTCAAAGCAGCTGTTTTACCAAATGGTAAGTTTACTGGTCTTGCTATTTCAAACCGATCTTATAGATTTCTTATTATGTACTTAGGATTAGAATTAAATGATAGTGTACGCGGGAATATACCACAAAGTCTAGAATATACATTATATGTAACAAAATTCAATACATGATGTCAGCATCTGCGCAATTCTACATGGTCCATGGCCCGTACACATTTATATTATGAGTGGTAAAAAAATCGGGTAGCTTTTATGAAACGATTTCTTTTCAAAAGTATTATATTGATACAATTGAATACTCCCCAGAAATATATGTAAGGCATAATTGAAATTACATTTTTTCCAGTTCTGACGAAATGTATGAATTTAGTAAATATGACACTTGATGAAGGACTAAAGGACTCGGGTGGTCGGGATCTGACGCCATTATTTGGAAGACAGAGAATAAGAGTTGTAGACGAGAAGGGAGACGTAGGGAAATCGGTAGAAATCAGAAGAGCTCCATTCAAAATTGGAATTTTTAATGGAAATGACCTACAGTCTACAGTTTATTTCAAATTCAATTTTAAAGTACATCCGGACCAAGTACGCAGGCGTAAAAAGATGGTGATCATGTCTAATGGCTGCAAACGACGATGGCAGAGAAAAGTGCTGCAGCCATCTCTAGAAGTAGCCTTTTTCCCTTATAATGAAACTTTTGAAGTACAGTTTTCTACAACAGGAAAAACTATTGTGGAATATATTAAGGGAACGAAGGTATGTTGCCCATAAAAGTTTAAATTACATAATGTTGAGATTTTTTTTCCCAAACCTAGCGGTAATCTTAGATTAACCTTAAATGAAATGAACTACTACTCTGATTTAATGACAGTTGATGAATAAAGTCATCGTTGATCAGACATTTCGATTGAAAAAAGCTTTGAAAATTCATTTGACCATCAAATATATAAAAATAATAATTCATGTGAAATCTTTATCAACCAAAGAGACTGAATATTTTGACAGTCGTCATCATCTTAAGGTCTGTTTTGTCTACTTTTTGTCAGTATTGCTAGGTATTGTCGGTTCTCTATCGGTATTCCTGGTATTGTTTGGTGTTGATCTCTATCGTTCAAGGGGCGGGATTGATTGGTGTCATAAGTCCTCTATGGGTGAAGTACAATGTAACACAACATGTCAGGTTTTGTTTGGTCTTCATCAGTTAAGGAGGCGGAGTTCCTGAATGTCAGCTAATAGTGTCATGTGCTTTGGTAAACTCTATATTTCTTCTTTGTTGTCTCATTTATATATTTAACGTTTCTTATGCTGTATCAGCTTAGAATATAAGTTTTTGGCTAGGAAAGAGGGTCATGGTTTCTGAAAATTGACCACTTGTGTATGTATGTATATTTCAGGATGCTAATGGTTGGTATCAATGCGTTTTGTACTTACAAGACAGAAAACTTAATCTTGAAGTGAATGGTCAGAAAGTCTACTCTACTAATGGAATGTCAGGTATAAATGTTATTTCGACGTTTTGCCGAAAAAATCATCAAATATTATAGACAGTAGCATACCTATGCTGGTTATTGATTTTTGACGGGAAAAATTATCGTGATTTCAATATTTGAAAACGGAACGAAATAACATTGGTTTTAAATAAAATTCTTTAATGATTTTTTTTAAAGAAATTTGGAATTTAAAAGTATGCACGTATGCCAAATAAATTCGAAATTTACACACATGTGAGAAAAATTGTTTATACATTCAAGAATGCACAGAAAAGACAATTGTCAAAGAGAACCCTATCGATGTAAAGTTATAAATTACATTACTTTTCGAACGACCATGCAATAGCGTGAAATGCTTTTAAACACTTATGAGATAATGTTAACGAAGAAAGATCGATCAACAAATAGACAGTATATGCATTTTATTAACCAACTACCCAAAATACGTTAAAATATGTCAAAAACTGTCCAACTGATATGAATTCAAACCGGGCATCTATACGGGGCCAATATGAAAAAAAGAGAGCCAATATGGATCAAACCAGGGCCAATACGGCATCATAACTTCCGGTCGTATGACACCGCCATCTTGAGTTAGAATGGGATTTAATGAACTTTAATCACCAGAACTAAAAGCTGCAGAAACACAAAAAAAATCTTCCATTTTATACAAAAAGGATATTTAAGACTGAATAATGCAAATAAACCTATATGTTTTTGGTAATACACGAAAACAACTGTTCTACAAATCATCTAGTTGAGTTGGTTAATAAAACTGTCAATAAATATAGGTTTCGGTCAATCACATTGGCCTCGACAGCCGTATTGGACCTCGGCAATGCCTTGGTACCAATACGACCGCTTCGGCCAATATGACAGACCCCAAACTTATAACAGGGCCAATATGAAATTACATATTTATTAACATATATTATTTTAGGGCGAGTTAGATCTACTGACTGTCCACTTACTGTCGCTGGTTCACCAGTAAATGCCAAACATCATTTTGACGGATACATTGATGAGGTAAGTACACTTTTAACATGAAATCCTCCGAACCAAATAATCAAAACATCTTCCTCATCCCAAAAGTAGGCAAACATATCTGTGAAAAGATTTTCTTCCGATAAAGTAGTCAAGTGCCAAAAACATTACCACTAACATAAAAATCAAAGCTAGTTGTTATTTTTATTCACCTAAAAATATAATCATCATAGTTTCTTGAATTTATTTACCCTATTTTAACATTACCCCCTTTTTTATTGTATCTATATGTAGACTACTGGATAGGTTAATATATAATGTGTAGTTTATATTTGGCTTAATTGTAAAGAAATACGTTTCAGCTTTTTGAAAAGCGCTTTACCACCAATTGACATAGAAATAAAGGACAGTAATTTTACTCCATAGATCTTTACGTCTCTTTCTCTGTTGAAATCTGAATCTTTCTTGCTCTCTTTTCAGCTTCAGGTTGTGAAACAATGTAAATATGAATCTGATGTAGCGTCGTGAGAACATTTCCTATGTGTACAGAACTACTTATCACAATTCAAATTATTATGTTGAAAAAAGACAAAGCTTTTTCTAGAAAGCTATGTAATGGTAGAAGATTTCACGACGTGACATATGACTGGTCGATAAAAAGTTTGATTCCTTTGTGTGGTTGTAAGGAATATGTTTTAAACATAAAATTCTAATTTTTAAAAAGATTACGTAATATTTTGGTCGACACTTACAATGTATGTACAATTTAGTGAGGACTGTATTCATATCATAGGTGTACATGAAATCCAATAAATATTTCCTCCGTACTATAACCTTGTGCTCTGTTCTTATGCTACAACAATAAGTAGTGATGTAGTCAGCAACCTTTTTGTACTGTATTCTCCGATATAAGTCATAATTCAAAAATGAAATGCTGTTTGGTTAGTAAGACTTTGTAATAACGAACTGTTAGGGTAAGGTAGCATAGGGTGCTGTCAGATGGCCAAAAATGTGTTTCCCATGTGGGATTTTTTCAGTTTTGGTGTTATGTTTATTTTATTTCTTTTTTTGTACGTATTTTCTTATTACCCTTTCCACTATTTAAACAATACTTAAAATACTAAATGATTTGCTCCAGCGACTCAGATTATATATATATACACTGAATTACAAGCAGTAAGTGTGGGCATGCAGCCATTCGTGCAAGAATATTGGCAGAATTTTCAAAAAAGGCGTTACAACAAAAAGACGCAAATAATTAAAGACGAAAACGAGCATTACAAATGTTCAAACACTCTTAAAAAGTTTTTGTAGTCTTTTATAAACGTCCGGCCTAGACTGCTATGGTGTCTGTGATATAATTTTCTGTCAGTTTTTGCTTTTCATATTTGTTTATTTTCCTTTTTTATTCATTTAAACTAATTAACGTCTGTTTGAAGTTTTTTTTTTCATATCAGTTTTCGTTTCTGATTTCTGTATTTCAATTCGCCCGGATAGCTGTTCATACAGCGAAAGGAAAGTAGTATTCCAAGTAATATTTTGTTGTTTTTAAAGGGATGTTAAAGCTTTCATAACAGCAGCCGTATACGGTATCTTTTTGTGTATTTATTATGAATATCATAACAATCGTATTCGTCCAAGAGAAACAATACCATTGACATGTTTGATGTTGTTTACAGAAATAAACGAAGATATTAACTACAGGTAGTAATTATTCTAAGTAAAAGCATAAAAATGTATCCTTGAATTAGCATAACATTCCCATTTTATATGTTGTCAGCGGCGATAGTATAAATTTATAAACATTTTCAGTGACTTATCATTTTGACGACGTAAATAAATGCCTATTTTTACCTTACATATTCGCTAATTAATACGCTGTCTTAATTCCAGAATGCTAATGACGTTAAGAATACATGATATGCATGCCTGAACTTGAAATATTTCAATTTTTTTTTCCGCTTTGGGACATCATAAGATTCACGTCAATACTTTACTGTTAAGTATTTTCCTTAATATATGCTGCAAGATATCAAATATTATATTGCTTTCTTTATCACGAAAAGATCTCATCACGGGTGTGAGAGTAGAAACATTTTATGGATTAGCCAATACATTTGTATTTTAGTATGGGTAATATACTCGTAATAGAGACAGATTTGGAATGAGAGCTTTAAGAGATAGAGGAAAGTGTAGAAAGGCGAGACAGACACTATAACGCAAACAGAAGATAGCAGTAGATCCAGAAGGTAATTGTTTTAAGAAAGCAGTTAAGATGATCAAAAATGAGGGAGAGCAATGGGAATTTGAACAGTGTCAAATTAAATTCATCGCTTCAGTGGAATATCAAACGAAACTTACAAAGAATGTCAACAAGAAGACTCTGCAGGTTACTATGGTGGTATGGAGACTAACATCCAAGATGAGCCCACAGAAGACCAAAAACAGGACGATTCTATTACTAAAACAATTAGCCAATTCATAACCCTTTCACGGGTAAATGTCGAAGGAAAAATATCAGAAAACGACTGACTAGATACAAGTCCACCTTCAGAAACAATCAGTCCAAAGCAGAGGCACTCCTGTGATTTCTGAATGTTTGATTTAAAATGTATAGTATTAATTCATACGAGAGGTTGAATCAATCTTTGTCACTTGACTGATCACGATTTGGTTAAATCTTGCAAATGCATATGGCGCTTTCCCTTGATCAATATTTCCATGTTCCGGAAATAATTCAAGGAATAACAAAGAGCGTAAAAGGCTACTTGTATACAGGTCAACATCTCTGATTCGACCAGTAACAACATAATGACATTATAACAAGCTCTACCATACCATTTCCATGTTCAGAGCGGGAATGGACTAATCGTGACGAGACAGCGGATCGAAACACAAAGGGGCAAAGTAAAAAACAATAACACACAAAAAAGAATCAAGACTTATATCCATCTAAGGTTTTGTCAGACAAAATACCATTACACAAATTTCACGTTATGTACAATTACCTCGGTCCTCGAACGTACAATTGGGGGATGTTCATGGACAAATAATGACGATGACATTAAAAGTAAAGCAGGAGAAAAATATGTCGTACAACGCAAAGTAACTGAGCATAGATCAGCATCGTTCTCAATAAAACCGGGGGTAAACTCCAGTGCTTCGGAAGGGTGACCAGTTACTAAATTATCACGAAAATATTTAGTACAGGCTTTACCAACATGGTCTCCTGTTAAGATTGAAGGGCTATAAATTGAAACATTACGCAGATTATATACTACTGCTGAAAGCCTCGACAAAACAATAGATAAGTTTCGACGAAGATGGTTTGGTGTAACTGATCTTTTTAAAGGGTTTTTCGACAGATACTCAAAGCTCCTCCAGCTTCTTTTTTCTCGAAAATTTAAAATCAACGCTCTATCAATCGAACGACTTCACAGACGAAAAGCTTTAATTGAATTCAATAGACTGAAGGTAGACTCAGGCAGAATGGGTTTGTAGCCACAGTGGCTAAGACGTGCAACAAGAAACAGCAGAGTAAAATCTAACAATACAGGGAGATGAGGTTTTGGTGCAACACAAAGTACACTTAATTGTAAAAGAGCTTAGCAAAGCAACGGGTGTAGTGCTTGGAGAATAAAAGAGGACAGAAAAACGTATACATCATGTGTCACTGTATATAAAAAAAAGCCAATTCACACTTTGTTTACGCCAGAGGGGAAGTGGCGCAGAGGAAGGCCCAAGATAACTTGGCGATGTAACATAGAGTCAGAAAGCAGGGAATGTAACCAATCATACGGAAGTTTATAGAAGACGATCAATGACATTTCGAAGTTGCGTACTTTTTTAAGGCCCTTATGTAATGACATTTGGTGTATTGAATATGAAGTAGGTAGTAAGATTATTGCACTAATTTAGTTACGAAACGTCAAATTACCGTGCACACATACCACATCTTGTCATACAAGTGTTTTATGGCAAAGTCTTCCAAATACAAAATGTGTAATAATGAATTAAAAACTAAACAGTCAAACCTTACTTCTACAATGTAAGCGATTAGAATTCCGTTCCTCATACTCCAACCTCTTACCTTCGAGCGCCATATTGCTAACCGCTCGTTCAGAAGTTCTTTGAAATTGGCAGAATTATATAAAATAGTTACCATTTAAGTAGCAGTCCGTCTAAGGATCATGCAATTTTCATTGAAAGTGATTTGTTGATGTCAGATATTTTATCCAAATTGAATTTCAATCAGTTGGATATATAAGAAAAACAATGAATAAAATGAAAAATTGAAAAATGTTTTCTCCGTTACCATAGTAAGAACCACTCCTTAGCAACCACCAATTTAGGGCCTAATAATCACAAAAATGTCACAGTTTGAATGTATTTTTTATATCTAATGGTGGAAATTTACCAAACTCAATAAGTATATTAATGGTGTGTCTTATGGAAAACAATTTACAATAAACCCAAGCAATCTGATTGGTTAAGATCTGGTTATCATAGCAACCAAAATTCTTAATTTTTGACAATTTGAAATATACGAAAATAGGCTATGTTCAGACCTAATTTGCCATCAAGAGCAAGAAGATATTATCCAAATGTACGCATAGATGTGTAGTAGGTGCTCTTCACTGAAACATATCAAAAACAAAAATATGTAGCATATCTTTGTTTTTTGCTCATCTGGACCTTAAATCACCCCCATAAAGACTTTTCTTCTTCTCAACGCTTTTCCTACAAACTTTGTCCAGACCGTAACTTTTTTGTCTTTTGATCTAGACTTCTAATATTTGGCATGTTTGTATATCATCTCGGGACAGAGTGTCGCGTACCAGAGTGGGTGACTTTTGACCTTGACCTTTAACCTCAGGGTCAAATAACATACAAATTTTGGCAAAATACGATGTATAATTTTGTCTGTGCCATTACTTTTTGGTCTTTTTACTTAGATATCTGACCTGTTTGACATTTAAGTTAACCACATCAAGGTAGAGTGTAATGTTGTAGATTGGATAACTTTTTACATTGGCCTTTGACACCAAGGTCAAACGACATACAAAATTTTGATCGGGCCATAGTATTTTTTGTCTGTTTACTTAGACATCTGATATTTGGCATGGGGTTATGTTACCTCAAGGCGAGGCGCCTCGTACTAAATTGGTTGACATTTGAACTTGACCTTTGACCTCATGGTCAAAATAACATATCAACTTTTGACTTGATGAGTGTTAATGAGGACAGATGTCATATGACTGATACTAAATTGTTTTTATTTTTAATTTCTGTATTTTGAGAGAATTCAATCAGACACAAGAATAATATATCTTGTTTTTGTTGATCAACTCTTGGCATTATATCCCATTTCCATTTTTTAACTCATGTTTTACTGAAATGCAGATCTTCTTTAACGAAATGTCCCAAGATTACATTCTTTTGATTTCCGCTAGAATCTTGGTTCTCATGTTTACTGTTGTAAACATGAACATTTAGGTTCTTGTTTACAGAATATTTCAAAATGTTTTATAATTTTGTTGTTTAAACATAATGAAACAACACTGTGACTTACGCAACATTGAATTTTGTGCCAGAAGTTTAGATAAGAACAATTGGAAAATCAACATTTATAATATATCATAGAAACATTATAAATGGATAACTGAAAAGAGCCTGGATCGCTCATCTGGTTCTCCATTTGCTTATTAGAAAAAAATTGACAATGAGACAGGCTAAGTAAAAATTAACTGAATAGTCAAATGCAGGAAATGCTTTTAATAGCATTTCATGACCTGAATTTTGCTGAAGGCAACAGTTTTTTAATTATTTTAAAAAAAAACTCTTCTGACCCCTATGTTCCATTTTTAGTATAGGCAGCCATATATATTGTTAATGGATTAAAAACACAAGTCATTTTGAGCACAATACACTGAAGAATTAATATACTTTATTCCCATTAACTGATCTTAAATGGTTTTAAATTGCACATGTACATGTGAAAAAATTATTTCAGGAGCCATGACTCCTCCATTAGTAGACGAATCGTTTCGAAAATGCCGGTATTGGTCGGTCTTATGATGCTGAACTTCATGACCCTGCAAAATTTTGCTAAAGGCAACAAATTTTAAGTAATTTGCAAATACTGCCCTCTGACCCCTATGTTCTATTTTTAGTAACAGCAGCCATGTTTTCACGGATTAAAAGTCCCGACAGTCATATTTTGTAAGATACCGTAAGGAACAAATATTCCTACTTTCATTGAACTATGTACAATGTTTTAAGGGAAAACAATTTACAAAACTGTACATGCAAATACTGTTTCGGGGCCGCTACTCCTAAATCTAATGATAAACTTGTTATAGGTCAGTCTCGTGATGCTGAACGATATTACTCTGCAAGAATTTGCTAAGGGCAACAACCTTTGAGTTGTTTGCAAAAAATTGCCTTCTGACACCTATGTTCTATTTTAAGTAACAGGGGTTATGTTTTTTAATGGATCAAGAATCCAAACATTTATTTTGTGTGGAATACCATACAGAACAATTGGTTTTTTTTAGGAGAATATTTTCAAAGTTGTATATACGAGGAATGCCAAAAAAACTGTTATAGGGGCCATAACTCCTACATCAGTTGTAAATATCGTTTACAGAATATCGGCATAGGTCTGTCTCTTAATCTTGGACAATATTATCCCCTGCAAGAATTTCGCTAAAGGCAACGGTTTTTTGAGTTATTTTTTTTAAATGCCTTAAGACACCCATGTTCTATTTCTAGTAACGGCGGCTATGTTTTTTTTTCACGGATAATAAATCCAAACTGTCATTTTGTGCACAATTATCTAGAGGAGGAGAATTTCGAAGAATTGTCAATGACGACGGACGCCAAGTGATGCCATAAGCTTACTTGGCCTTTGACGAGGAGAATAAGAATAATAAATGTTAGTTTACTAGCCTGTTACCTTAACATCTATTACTTGTAGCTGTCTAGAAACTATGAGATAACCAAACATGGGTAACCTGAAATTATACATTTCATCTTGTCGTGGCATTTAAGAATAAATTACCCCTTGACCTTAAAGACGCTCTTCCATGGAAATGCAAGTCACCTGATCGCAATTCTGTTTTCCCATTGGCCAAATACTGATAACTTAGTAGCGTTCGAAAAAATGTATTGAAATTGCGTGCCATGTGTTATTTCCTAAATGAAATGTAGACAATTGTAAAATTTTACCGCGTCGGCTATCTTTTTTTAAAAGATAGTACTCGTTTATACCTAACACGGGAGAAGGTGACTAAACAGAAGAATAACAAATGACCTATCTGATGAGAAAATCCAGCAATCCTGGGAATCCTTTGTAAAACCAGTTTTAATGAACTTCACATTTGGTTTTCAGCATTTTGATTGGATACATCCGGTTAATACAATTACGGATTTTAATTTGCGAAACGAAAATATATGATTAACCAACGAATTGGCACTACCAACTTTAAAGTTCGTTTTGTTAAAAATATATTGTATTCTGTATAATCACTTTGATAACTGTCTTCATTACAAATGTTTTCTAAGTATTTAACAAACATTTAGGATTTTTTTTTCGCTTGATTCCCGGTGGGTTAAAATTGTTTTACGTAAATAATGGACTTAAATATTTTAAAACACATGTTTAGCTTATTCACGTTTGCGGTGGCTTTCAACATGTCAGATGCTAGAGGTTAGGATTACACGAAGACAGACAACCTGTAGCAGTGTTGAAGTAGGTCAAAGCAGTACTAGAATGTTGTGAGGGTACTTGGATGAAATTTGAAATAGAAAGACATGATCTAAATTTTCCCAAAACAAAAAAGCCAGGATAGAATTTTTTTACTACCCCCCTCCCCAATAAAAATCATATTATTTCAAAGTATCTTGGAAATAATCAACAAAGTCAATGAACTGAAGTGTATTTTAATATCCTGAGTAAACATAAAACAGTATATATTTATAGAGAAAAGATTAATAACAAAAAAAATAATAAAATATTAACTGTCACAACACTTCACAGTCAAACGCATTTATATGAAACCACATCAGGTCATTGAACCTGTAACTCAGAGAATGCTTATCTATTCCTAGTTTTCAGCATTTCTTCATAAAATGTGTTCCAAATAAATACGAAAGGCTATTTTGATTACATCATTATCACAATGCTACACTGACAGGCATGGACACATGTTATCCATTAGGTATTGTTGCTGATGTTACTGTAGAATTATTCACTTCATATATTGGCTTCTTTTGTCCTGAGTTACCATTTCCTACAAAATCTACAGTAGTTAGCTTTAAAATAGTTAACCTAAGGTTATTTACATAGTTTTCTTACAAATTAACACAATGAATGACTTAAATTTAAGACACAGTGGCTGTATTAAAAATAAAATTGATTAAACATACAGAAGAAAGAGTATAAATGATTCTGTTAAAATATTTACATGGACGTCGCGCACTAAGTTGACTCCACGAACGTAACGTTCAAATCACGTTTGACGTAAGCTTATACACAGACAAAGCTTTATCTTAAGGCAATTTGCAGTCAGGACCAGAAAAAAAAATATTGAAAAAAAACATGTATACGTATTTTATTAAAATTCATGTAGACTTTTTTTTATTTTAAATATTCTATTTTTAATGTGTTCTTTATTTAATTCGGCTACACAAGTGTACAGCAGATTTTATGTGTTTTGGACCGTTTTCAAGTTATAGAGGGTCAAAGTTGGGCTACGCCTAAAAACATTTTCGTAACTTTTTTTTCGGGGGGGGAGGCGTCAGCAGATTTCGAAATTTTTTATTTCATTGGATTACTTATTAATAATCTTGCATGCATTTTTCAATCTGATTTCGGATATATCTTACGGTTTCCGAGTTATAAGGGGTCAAAAAGGCCACACCAGAATAAATCAGTTTTTTGTTATGTTTTAGGTCCGATTTGAAAAACAAATCAAAAAATTTTTTTTGCAATATTTGTACCGCTTATTATATCTTATAGCTAAAATAAATGTCAAGAGGTAATTAGACAATCATGAAATATATTGACTTTACAATATTTCACTAGCGAATGTGCATGTCTACACATTTCAAAATACTTAGATGCAGGCACGCTGATCCCGATTTCACCAGGACATCACTGCATATGAACAGACAGGACTGCGCGCAAGGGGGTGTTCTTTTCCTGTTTTCTTTTCAACATTTCTTTCATTGTTTTATCAGATTTGCCAAAATCGTATTTTTTATCGTAATTTTTTAATACTTTTTAATTGTTTTTAAAATAATTTTTAAATAGATGAAGAAATCGACTCAACACAATTGGCCTTTTTGAATAATTATTTCGAATTTCGCACGGTGTGTACGCGTGAATAAATAAAATATACAAGTTTTCGATGTTGTGACATTTTAGTTAGACAGAGACAAAATGCTGCGTTAAGATACATGTTCAACCAAGTACCATTATTTTCAGAATATACTATCTGCAGCATATATACATGTAAAATTCAAAATTTCATAGTTATTAGTTCACTCAAACCTAACGAAAAAAGCTTTTGATAAAGACTGGGTAGCACGCAACGTGTAGAAAACGTCGGGAAAAAGACAACGTGACGCCACAACATACGTGCGTATTTATCTATTAGACAATAAAACTCATTATTTTTTTTAGAACAAACATGATATTCTGAATATTCATACAGTCCTTTAAGCGTGAATATGCTTTGGTAAAAAATACTATTCGCTGTTATATTTTATAACTGTAAGTAAGAAAGTAACCAATGGCCAACGTCGAAAAAAATAAGATTTGTGACATAATTGAAATACCGACAAAAAGGCATTTAACAAAAAGACTGATTGAACATTTTATATATATTTTCATTGGGGTTATGTAATAAATTGTCAATATAGTTATAAAAGTCCCGATTAAAAAAAGCTGTTCGCATAACTTTAAAAAAATGTCTAACATTTTGTCTTCAAATCGGTTTCTTTCTATTTTTACAATGTCCACATCACAGGGGAGACATTTGTGATACAATAATACGCTTTGATCTTATCATAACGTCATGAAAAATATGACATCGTCTGCACTACACACTGCTCTTTCCAAAAAAGTTTATTTTATTTATTATATATATATATATATATGTATATATATAATTGGAGAAATGGAAAGCAAGCATTTCTTAATATTACCAGTCCGCATATGAAAATGGACGTTCTTGTGATCGAATGATGCTTTCCCTCCACAATTAACGACATCTTTCAAAGATTTAGGATTGTAATCCTAACACAACAACCATTTTCGAACATTTTAATATCTATATTGCCTTTGATAACTCCTCATTCTAATAGCAATATTTCGGTTTTCGTAAAAAGTTATTTTTAATTAAATATAACAGAACATAACATTAAAAAAACACTGATTCAAAACTCTTTGGTCTGACATGAATTTCAAACTGAATCAATTCTTTCTCTTAGCACTGAAAATAAGAAAAATTTATAAAAACTATATACCTTTCATGTGACCACCTCCACATGAAAACTTTTGTTTTTTCTCTCCGGTTACCAAGGTAGCATCATTGGAATCATCTTTGGACTTTCCAGTGAGCTTCTCTTTCAGATAACCACAGACTGTAACAGATTAAAACATGCATGAAACCATCCTGTTTGTTATGTTTTAAAGAAACACTTGTAGAAATCCAGTTGAAACAAGGACTTTATATTACAATATACTCTCCCTGATATCTATATACGAATACTTCTCTTTTCATACGAAACTCAGTGAAAAAAAAATAATAAATTTTATTCTTTGTTAAGAAAAACTGAACTACATGCCAAAATTGTACACCAAAACTATTTATGTTTTTTTCACATTTGAAAAAAAAACTACTTTTAATGCCATCGATTAGCTTAACTAGGCCTAAAATGACATGTGTTTCCGCTCACCCTACCGACCATAATTTTTTGTGTCTACTCTAAAGTTGTTTTTTTTTCTTTTTTTCATTTTTTTTACAAGCACTATAAAGTCTGAATGTTTCTACCACTCAAACAGTCAAAAAACTGGTTTTTTTTTTAATTTTAAAAGCTTTGCCTACCTACTGACCCTAGTTTGTGGAGCTTTTTTAGCGGAAAACACAAGTATTTTTTTCCTTGGTCCCAACAAAGATATTCCCCCGTGCTAAATGTTAACCTGGATGAAACTTTTCTTCTTTGAAATCTGACTTACACTCTTTTCATAACTGTATCTTTTCATAACTGCTTGCATTCCTCTCTTTTTAAGAAGAAGGAATGAAAATACTAAAATAGTAACCAAACACTCCACAAGGACATTCTTATTATAATGTCACGTTCCACTATCATATTTCATGTTTTGTAAAATGAATAAATCATGTAAATAATCAATCACATCATTCAAATTCATATTTTTCATACATTTCATACTTACGATTTATTATTAATCAGACCATCGCTGTTTTCTGTAACTATACAGCCTAGTAGTAGTTAATTTGCCTCCGTGCGTCAGCTGAATATTTGTTTACATTAATTCTCACGCTCTAAATATTGACCACTGAATAGAGTTTTACAAAGTGGTTCGTTTTAAACGTACCAACTGTACACCTTGCGGTCTTAAAAGTTTGTGTGTTAGTAACATTGTCTATTGGAACAATAATGATAGATATGCAAATATGATTTTTGTCGGAGGATTTAAAAGAAAGATAATCAAACATAAGGATTTTACATCACTCCAAACCGATGAAGGGATTTTGATGAAATTTGAAGAATTTAATAGCTCTTTAAAGTAATTGAACGTTAAGCAACATTCCATTTTTAAAAAGAAATTAAAACATACTTCGTTGAATGAGAATTTACCTACAAAACAAACAAATTATCACTGGACTACGAAATAAGACTATAGAAAGTTTAATTTTAATTAATTTTGGCTGACGTGAAAACAAATATGTACATGTGAATACATCATAATATCAATAAAGTACAATAAAACATATATATTATATACAAAATGATATTGGCAAGGAACACAAAAGATACCAAAATCCGCCCGCCACATAGTAATCTAGAGTATGGAGTTAAATTATCAAAATAAAGAACTATTAGGAAAATTTTCAATATGGGAGGGTGGCCAGGAAATTCATATCAATTCGGACAATGGCCATCTAGATTTCGTGTGGCGGTAAATCCTACTGTTGATTACTCAACCGTGAACCTAGACAACCAATCAAAAAACAATCCGAGATTGAAGTTTATTCCCACGTCAGCATAATTACTTGTTTCAATATGGGATATCAAAACTGTCCAAACAATTGTCCCCCCCAACCATATTGTTAGCGATTTCCTGTTCTTGTAATTTCAGTACTTCATATTCTCACATGATTTGCATAATAATATGTTTTTACTCCACGTAATGCTGCAGATCTGTGCCGTGTTTTCCGCCTTAGCATCATAGTTTCAGCTTCATACGAGATAAAAAAATATGCCTCTTAAATATCATACACGTGTGTTCTACGTGTGTTTCTTGCTTTTATGAGAACGGGAAGTTCACTGGGATTGATCGATTAGTGTTGAACATTACCCAGTTTCCAATTCAGGCACAGGGGCTCGGTCGTTACGAAAACTATATAGGTCATATACACTAGCAGGACCCCGATATCTATGAATATTCATTGTCAGTTGTTTAATCTGGTTTCTAATCTGGTTCCCTAGTTAATATCATAAGCGACCCAAAGATCGTTACAACGTACCTCTTTTAAGAATATCATATACATGTCTATGTGTTTTTGTTTTTTTTTTTTTTATCTTTTCTTTTTTTTTTTTTTTTTTGCTTGTATGAGAACGGGAAGTTTATATTAAAAGATGAAAACGATCAGTTTGCATTGAATTTATGTAATATTACCCTGTTTACTATTATATTAATAATATATTAATAATATAATATAACATTATATCATTGGGGTTTTTTAACGACCTTGAATACCAATACAAGTCTTTCACGGTCGATGTTAGTGGGTTAGTAGAACTAACTAGTGTTGGTGGCGGAGTTCAGCCTTCGGAATACCCGACAGAAGAACTCGGCCAGGGTACGTCCTACTAGCGGCTGGGCTGCTGTGTAGACGCTGTGGTCTACTGCCAGACCCCACGTGGGTCTGGGAGCGTTTCCCTACTCTAACTGGCTTGTAAAAGTACGTCTACGGAAGAGTGTACATATTATCAGGATCCCGATATGTATGTATAGATCTAGCCATTGCTAGTTGTTTGATATGGTTCCGGGTAATAGAAAACATTCGGGTCATCACGGTTAGAGTACGCAATCATATCAAGGGAACCAAGATTTAAGCGGAAGTCACCCGATTTTAGAGCATATTGCATTCGTGTCATTTCGGATGTTGAAAGTAAGCCAAAATCAGAGACAGAGAATATTTGACAATTAGCGACTTTGAAGACTTCAGTCTTTGATTATATTTTCACGTCTACACATATATACTAGTACTTTAGTGAAAGCGGGGGACCAAAACTTGTTTCTTCTTTTAAATTTTGTATTGTAAAGGATTATCTTTTATTCTATCATAGTACAAACAATCTATTACGTTCAAACCGACGCAAAATAAATTCCCCAATCATGATGCGTGCTCGAGTCAAGTCCGTTCTTCTCTTTTACACAACACTAAATAAAAGTCCTCAATTCCATCATAGGTGTATACCGCAAGAATTGTGCCAGGTAAAATCAAAGTTTTCACTGACTTTCTAGTAATCTCATTTCCAAGTCGGAGAAGTACAAAAGTCATGTTTAGAAACACCTAAATACTGAATTCTGCAAACATGAATTAATTAAGTTTATGCTTGATGAACGATAAAACGCGACCATCAATCGTAATAAACCTTACAATGAGTAATCATAGGAACTAGTATTCGAGCGGTAATGAAAAGAATATATTCCCATGATAAAGACTAGACAGGAAAAATGGACACACACAACAAAGATCATGAAGTGACCAAAATAATGTTGCCAGTTGGTTTTATGGGTTTTCCACTAATTAAAACCAAGGCATCTCAAGGTGTTTGGATTCTTTATTGAAATGTTAATCAAGTTTTGAAAGTCCCTAAAATAAGCTTATAAAATTATAACAATTTGTCAAGAAAGATAACTCTAACATATTATGAGAACTAATGTACTCAAAATGAAAATTACAATTCACATATGAAAATTACAAATGAATTATCTGTTCTCATTATTTTAATGAAAAAACTGTATATCAAACTGATTGAGGCATATCACGCATAAGTTCTATAAGCTGATCGACTAGGAAAAAATGTATGTCACAAGCTATATCACGAAAATAGAGCATCTACATGGGTCAAGGTAAAACGTTAGGAATAGGCATAAGCGGTTAAAATATCAGCAAACTAAGCTAAGCAAAATAAGCAAACTAAAAATATTAAAGCAAACATTACAAACTCGATGCTTACCTAATACTGAGATGCAAAGTATACGAACAATTGTCTCAGGATTGATACATCGTATGAACATGATCCTCATGGCATATTTCATAACTTGGTTGCACCTGAATACAAAGTAAAGACTGTACAGTTGTAAATATTTGTGCCAATATACGCACAATCACACATAAATCACACGAACCTGTATTAAATTGTATAGAAGCAAGCTTGCAGTTTTTATTCACTAACATTCATTGCTTAATGGTTTTAAATATGACCTCTCTTACGTTAATTACTTTTAATTAGTTTTAAATCATTTAATATTTTTTTAAAGTTTTATCAGTCAGTGAGTCAATCAATCAGTCACTCAACTCAGATATACTGTACACAACAACAATCTTTATTCTCATAAACCACATGTATATTTGGTACAGAGACACATAATATATGTATACAATACATGCTATACAAAACTATTTACAGAATGGTTAGAAACATTACAGTATTGATGAAGTTAGTCAGGAGGACTCACTCTTTTGTTTATAATTTTAATACATTTACACAGATTAGTCAGACTTTCTTTAATCTTTCGTTGACATTATTCCCTAGAACCTAAAATACATGGGCGCTTTATAAGCTCCTTCTTGATATACAGTTTTCTCTCTGTTGCAAGTGATGGACATTTCATAATAGAATGGTATTCGTCCCCTATTTCTAAGTCACATAGATTACAAAAACGATTTTCTCTACTAATATTTTGCCAACGACCTGTTTCTGTACTGATTAGTAAGACATAGCTTAACCTGGCATTTTAACCATTCAATGTTCAAAACATTTGGCGTTAACCAAATATTTAATAGCCTACACTCATCTAAAGTTTCTTGAATACTCTGTAACCACTTAAAGTTTACATTTTGCCTCATATACATATTCAGCATCAGTTTATAAGCAATACATGAGATTTTACATTGATTACCAGCAATAAGTTTTGACCAAATAGACACCGTTCTCTGTTTAACATCTACAGACAATAGGAAGAGACCAAGTTCTATATATAAAACACGAAGGCGTGGAAGATTTAAGACTCAGTAAAAGTTTACAAAACTTCAAATGATTTTTTTCTAACATATATAAATTGGAAAACTCCAGATTTCAGAACCATATAAAAGAATAGGCTTAAAAAGATCCAACTGACAGGAAATCGTCGGTCCATGAAATTTGCCCTTTTTTAATATCTCGTACGTGACTTTTGTCCCCTTGTCAGACTGTAATTTTATAGCCTTTCTGAAAATACCTGTTTTTGTTAATAGTGCTCCCAAATAGCTAGTCTTTGATATTTTTTGACACTGTAGATGTGAAAGAATAATCAAGGGAACCAAAGTTATAGCGGTAATCAAAAGAATGTAATCCAGCGACAAACATCAGACATGGAAAACAGACAAACACAACAAAGAACATGAAGTAACTAAAAACTGGGAGCATGGACCAGATGTAACGGTAGGGTAAGCGTCCTCTGCTTTTCTAGAAACACCCGCCGAGTTGCTCATAAAAAGTCAAGTCCGGGGTAGACGAAAGAGGAAAGGAAAACTATGACACGTTGAATAAATCAGTTTTCATGGCACAGATGGATACGAAATAACGATCCACGAGTTCATGATGACGACCATAAAACTTCTGTAGTAATGTGAAATAAAGTACAATTAAGTAATAAAATAACTATAGATAGCCTGCATTAGAAGCATGGTGACACCAGGAATAAATTATAACAGAACAGAGTTGAATAGATTCATCAAATAGTTATCAGATTGACATGAAATACAAAATGTCTTCCATCTCCCTCAATAGCAATATCAAAAGTCCAGTTTCAAAAGAACAAAAGAAATTACCACCTGGTTTAAATAACCAATGAAAATGAATGGAATAACCCTAATGGACCTTCAGTGCTAAAGTTAATAAAATAACAAGTTCACTCCAACTTCAGGTCATAACCTTAATTTGTATATCAAAATAAATAAAAGAACATGTTTCATTCAATGTATTAGTGAAATCAAATTCACCATTATTATGAAACATTGATCAAATAACACAAATAAGTTAAAATAAGTATTTTTATTAAGTAATCAATAATTCTGATACAATAAGTAAGTTCATCAATACACATCACAGCGACTGTAAATTAAAAACATATAATACAGTACATACAAAGCACGTCAAATTCACTCTTCCACAACAACACATACAAAGAAACAAAAGTAAATGAGCAAACTGGACTGCACTAAAAACTGAGAGCATTTACCAGGTGCACCGGTAGGGTAAGCGTCCTCAGCCTTTTTATAAAAACACCCGCTGAGTAGCTAATAAATGTCATGTCTAGGGTAGACGAAAGAGAAGAGGCAAACACTGTTCTCGTGATGCAGATGGATATAATATAACGACACACGAGTTCATGTTGAAGACAATAAAACTTTTGTAGTGCAGATTAATCTTGTAGCACCATAACCCTGTTCCAGAAGTCTAATTGAAAAAATCTAGCACCGTACAAAAAGTCCGCCTAGTTTCGGCAAGCTCTGACATAACCTATAGGTTGTGATATGAAAACTCAATACGCAGGTGGTGAAGGGATGTTGCCACAGACGAAAGGAAAGTTGACGATACGGATTGAATGTCACCTTATTTGTCTTAAAGTTTCGTCATTAATTTTCCTTTTCCATCGATCTTTAGTGTAGGTCAAGATATAGACTTATTACATGTAGTTTTACCTAACTCTTCATGGCAATTTCTCAATTTGTATTTTTATACAAATCTTTTTTATTTTTTTAGCCTCAGATATCAAATAAAGTTAAAGTAGTAAGTCAACAACTGCCTTATTTAAAATCATCGATCTTTGCGATTTTTAATGACACTCTGACAATGCACAGATACATGTATTTCTAGTATGTTCATCTAGAAGATACACGAAGACATAATGCTCCTGTAGTATTGTTATGACCACAATTGTATTTAATTTAGAAGATATTTTTTTCTGATTTGAAACATATTATCTTTGTCATTGTAACGGTTGATTAGTGAAATTAATATAATACTTCTTTAAACAATATCAGATATTCGCACTATCAATGCATTTCATCAGGACATTTCAACACCCCGTTTAAGTCCTAAAAGAATATTTATTCACAACACGCGGGTGTAGGGCTGTTTTGGTGTTTGTTAATTTCCTAAATAATCTGGAGAGCTAGCTGTTCAGTTAAGTAAGTACGATATTATGACTTTTTCATGATAGTAGACACCATATAAAGTTATTTCTAAAATATCAAGTTTAATTCCATGTTGTTTACGCCAATAAACAACTTTTACTCCGAACTATATATGCTTATTAATTTGGTTGGAATAAACAATGATCTAATTCAAATCAGTTGAGCTTTTACTTTTAATCATTACCTGCTGTTCATTTTTATGCAATTACTCGAATAAACTACGCGTTTAATTCGATATTTAAGTTACTAAACGCACAATTTATCTATGAAAGAAAACCCTATGAGATTATGAATAGTCATAAATCCTAGAGAGGAAAAATGTAAGGAGGGACGTACCACTTGAAAGAGCTGTCTTCACATTTCATGCTGAGGAGGGTCCAAATATTTACAAAAAAGGGGGTAAAGAAAGGAGTTCCAATCTCTTGTTTGCACAATTTCGGCAAACTTCTATACACAATCTTATATACAAAAGAGTGCACAAACCCCCGAAATGATCATGTTTCCGTCACTGTTTCGAACATTTCAGCAGCTTTTATAAGAACGGAGCCTTTATTTGCACTACACCGTTATGGTGAAAGGGAGCCTTTTATAATTTATGGCCGCAGAAAACATTCTTATCCCATTTCCCTCTAAATGAAAACAAGACAAAAAACAACTCCGAATTAGACGAAACTAAGAACAGGTAGGCTGAAAATAAATTGTGTAATTTGACAGACAGTATCTATAGACTTATTTCTGCCATCGACAAGTTGAGCTGTCAAGATAATTATGTCAATATGTCGACAAAACTATCAGTACAAGTCTACTTAAAAATGTCGAAAAGTCGACTTAACGACATTTTATATCGACTTAACACGAAAATTATCTAGTTAAGTCGACATCTTTTTTTCGACAAGTAGACATAGCATATCTCAAAATCTCGTGCTTGGGTCGAGATATTGCTCACTACTGCCGTCGCGAAGTCAGGTTGTTGAGATACTTATATTGACAGGTCCTGATATATATGTCGACTTGTCGACTTGTCGACATATATAATTACCGGAACAAGTCTATTCATCCATCAGCCCATTATTATAATAAATTGATTCAGCACATGAGTAATTATTTTCTGTTGAAAAGGAGATGCGATAGTTTAACATTAGGATTTATCTGGAATCATATTTTTCTAATTATACTATACTGATTCATTTATTGCATATTTATTTTGTGAGAGGTAGAAAAAAAGGAACAGATATAGTGAAATGCAACAAATACATCATCGTATAACCTTTATAGAAAAAAGTATAAAAAAAAAAACAATATCGGATATGCATGAGCAAGCATTAGTGCTGAATAGTTAAACCAGACGTTTTTCTGGTACAATTTTAGAGTACGGAAAAAAAATCTCAGATATGTCCGGCAAGATTGCCTTCCTACGATGTCCACTGAAAGAAGGCTGTTTGTCTATTTCTAATGTGTTCGACATTGTGAAAAACTTTGACTTGAATCCCACCGAACACATTATCAAAAATGTTGTTTTCAAGGACTTAATTCTAATATACAAACGATCTGACTTAGTTGTGTTCGTGTGTTGCAAACATCTACAGCATAAGACTGAAACAATTTTGCAATGTTTAAAAAACGGAAAAACAGTTCTCACTGGTGACTTTAATAGCATCGCTAAAGACGAATTAGAAAAAATAAAACGATTCCCGATGGTAGATGTAGACAATCTTGCTAGTTACCTCCATGGCAATGTCAACTATGAAAAACTTTCTAGAATCAATCAAAAGCTTACAAATTTGGGATGCGACAGTAAAGATACGGAAACAAAGAGAGAAGTGGGTAATACACATGTATCAACAATTGCTGACTTAGAAAGCGTTGGTAAATATTTGGCACCATCCAATCTTACTAATGAAGACGTAGAACTTAATCGTATGGTACATATTCCCTTTTTAGATGACTACGATGCGTATTCAGAGATACATTTTGGTATGTACTTTTTATTACTATTTTATTTCTTGACTAGAAAAACAATAATGTTTTTAATGCGATTAGTCTTTAAGATTTTACTTTTCATCCAAATCTACGATTACATTGCATATACAAGCGCGTAAATACGTATTGGCTTCGGAACAGTGTGACAGTGACTGATTTGTGTACGCGATGCAATTTCCAATGCAATTGTTTGAAAGAATAAACTTTATTCTTACTAAATTGTATACAAGCAGTGAAAATTTGTGATATGACAGTGAACAAGTTTCACGTCTTTGGTCGGAAATCAACCCTTACGATGACAGGACAACCTGGAAAGTACGAAAGTTAAAAGAGCTTAAAAAACACCCAAGGACATCATTATTGTAAATTCTACTTTTTGTCATAAAAATGTGTGATCTTAACTTAGCAAGACGAGTATAAATTAACAGTACTTATGGGAATAAATGATAATACTGGAATTTTTTGCACATGCATACATGGGATAATTGCACTCAAGAACAAATACTGCGAACATCGGTAAAAATATAAAATTTAAGAGCCCTTTTCATTTTTATTTCCTCGTTGAATTATTAAAGGTTCTATATACATTTTAAAAGTCCATTTAACTGATTTGTTTAGATGGTAATTATCCTATTTTGAAAAGAACTGTGGAACTTGTATATACTCAATTGAATTGTTAAATCCGACATAATATTTACAACGTATTCAAACTTAAATACAGGTATTACATAAATGCATTCTTTTAGTGATGTTCAAATAGTTTCGTAAGTAGTCAAGAATGGTGTGAAAATAATTCATACGTCTTCACGATTTCAGAGTTAGAGGAAGAGTTGCCAGAGACAATGGCAGAAAACATGAATTGTGAGTGTTACACCAATACAGAAAATCGTCAAGTTTGTGTTATGAGATGTTTTCTACAGGAACGTTGTATTTGGGCAACAGATCTCCACACATTTCTTGAAAAGAATGATTTCATAACCAGAGATTGTATCCTGGAAGGTGGGAATGTTCAATCGGACGATTGCGATAATGTAAAACATTCTGATTTTATTGTTGTAGTTGTATGTAGACATTTAGAGCAGAATCTCCGAAAAATAAAACGATTTCTTCAAAATTTTTCAAGGAAAGTGATAATATCTGGTGATCTAAATGGTATCCAAACGAGACAGATATTTCATGAATTTAAACTATTCAAAACATCCGAAGTTTCTGAGATCACATCACACATAAGACAAACATTGAACGGGAATCAGTTGGAAGAAACAAACGTTCCAACAATGGATTATAACAAGACCACCAACTCCATTCGAAGTTCTGAGAATTCTGAAAATTTACAACATGCAATAGACGAAAAAACGATTCAACAGACAAGCGTGCCTCCAACCGACTATGACTATGATCATGCTACCAGCACTATGAACAATTCTGAAAACAGAATCAGGTATCGATCAACGGGGTTCGTCAAAGCCCATTCCCTACAGCCGTCCAAAGAGACAATCGGTACATTTGTTAATACTCGTGAATGCTTTCCAGTTGGTAAGTCTTCTTTGTTTTTATATTGCTTTTTATAGAGAAATATGTCTTCTAGTTCCTTCTTCTTGCTCTTCGTTCCCATATAATGACTAACCTAATAGTTAATTTAAACATGGCAAAATCAGCATAGGCTGTGACACAACTAAGGATGGTTACCTTAGTTACCCTACCATCGCACATAATTTTTGCTGGGGTACGGGTTACTTTAAATTTTTTTTTAGTTTTCCTTCGTTTTTTTTAGGAAGAATATTATACTTGTTGATTGCATATCAGTTTAGTATTGTAGATGAACAGATGAACCGCATTATCAATTGAATAATATTGCTAAATTTAGACTAAACAGCTCTATTACTACTCGAAAATTGTTTTTAAAACAGATACAAAATAGCAGGAACATTGGATTGCGTATAAATGCACTCCCTTAAAAGGATAAGCAACAAAAGGTCTTTAAAGGAATTGTAGCAGTTTCATGCATAGAAATATTACATGAAGTATTTTTTGCATCTCTTTCACGCGG
Organism: Perna viridis; assembly: GCA_037379345.1. Taxonomy (NCBI): domain Eukaryota; kingdom Metazoa; phylum Mollusca; class Bivalvia; order Mytilida; family Mytilidae; genus Perna; species Perna viridis. Next base: position 12,831,946 of record CM074511.1, read on the forward strand.
TTTCTTTTCTAGTATTGGTGCGAACAGAATCAATTGACCACCTGAAGCGACGATTTTATACAGTTAATAGTCAGGAGAAAACCGATCTGATTAAACAAGTACAAAATGTGACTATAATTTCTCTACAGAATAGTTTTGATTTCCTTGGTCTCATCACTCTTCTCGGGATAGCCGAATACAATATACAGGAAAAAATTATTGCCATATTGAATCGTCTTCAGCTTGACGACAATATCATGAACAGGTGCTTGCGCGGTCAACATTTTACGGTGGTCAAATGGTTGGTAGGAATAGTAAAATCGAACTATGGTGACTCGCACATTGTGGCGAACATCCTTCCGGTTACGTGTGATTCAGTTGCTATTCTTTATCTCTCAACATTGAGTAACGCAGAGCTATCGAACGAAATGAAAAGTGAAATTGAATCATTTTGTTCAGAAGCGTGCGTGTCTGTTCGACACATAGCATCAACAAATGTAGGCAGCTCAAAAGACACACTCAGAAGCCTCATCACAACTTTACATTTACTTTTAACAGAGTTAAAATCCAGGGTAGGATTTTCAAACTCACTAAAAATTGGAAACTTAAACGATGCACTTATGATACCAGATAATAGATCCAGACTTCTGGAACATTTCCGCCACTCCATGTGTTTTCTGGAACAATATGCATGCTTGTTCTTCGTGGCAAACCAGGTAGGTTCATTTTAGAGGCCTTGAACTTGATCATACACACATTTATATACTAGTAGCAGTGTTAAAACCGGGTATGGTCAAACACAACTAATGCACCAGTGTATACAGCAAGTACCTTAAAAAGTCACCATAAGGTCTTCACCAAGTGTAAGCACACCTTTAAGCAAGCTCTAAAAGTCAGCGAAATCAAGAGTAATAATCCACGATAAAAGAACAATGACATTCCTAATAAACTAAAAATGCATGAAACCTGCAGGAACTCGCATCGAATTTACGATTTAAACTATAATACTTATATTATAAGTACACAAAACATAAGTTTCTGTTCACAGTTAAAAAAACGTGAGGTTTAAAAATCAAAGTAAAAGACACACGACAAGATTTTAAGCAATTTAATTACACGCACCCAATCATCATGAGATTACCGTTACCTTAGTGATAAATATTGTACTTTATTATTTAGGTTCTAAGGACACGAGACCTCGAAATAGCTGAGTTTTTCAGCCAGCTAATTCGACGACTACTACAAAAAGCCAAAAAGAAACAAAAAATAAATGATGTGTTGTTTTCTGCGCTCCACCTTGTTACCAAAACGGTAGTTTTCAAACTCGAAAATGGTAAGGTGAACATAGCTTTGAGTTTTATGTTTTATCAAAATGGTCAGTTAAAATAGCACTTCCATGAAAATTATGAAACAGCTCACTGATTTTCATGCTGCTAATATTACATAATATTTAAGTAGGCTATATTGGGCATTTTCATGCCGATTTCCATTCAACGGTGCATTTTTAGTGTCTTTGTTTAATTTGAAAAAAAGCCAAAATGGCATTGTTGCTGTACTAATATCACTTTCTTAACACTTAATTTTCTTCATGATTATAAATTTCAGATGTAGAGAAACAGAGTGCTTCGTTTGGAATCAGTTGGAAACTTGGGAAGATGCTCAATATTTTTCTGGATAATGACCGGATACCGGAGAATCACTGTTCAAAGCTCTTAGATTTGATTGAACCTCTTCTCTTGAATAATGATCAACAGATTGTTGTAAATACTGTCTATCTATTCAGACGACATAATACCAATACAGAAAATATAAGACATTTGTTTTTTAATGTTGTTAGCAAAAGTCTTGAAGTTTTGAATTTCAAAGCTACAGTAAACGGAAAATTTACACTTACAGACTCGTTTAAACCAAAATGGATGGAGGTTATGGGTTCAATATTTGACGGAACAAGCGTATCACTGATTATATTGATACCGACTTTAAACTGTGTTTCTAAGGGTGAACTCGATGAATACATACAAAAAGCCGACAAAAATGAAACAAATCAACATTTAAATACGCTTACAATTCTCCATCATTTAAATCAAAGTTCTACACACCGTAATATAATGCAGCTTCTCGCCTTTCAGCGTCGGCCACTACCAATTTTCTACGTCACAGAAAAGGCAGGAAGTAGTGAATTTCTGTCATATTTGTTAGATTGCCGAACAAATAGTGCCCATGCTTTAAACAAACAACAACAACTGAAATATACTTTAGATATTATAAACGCCGTCTCATTTCTCCACGATAAGAAAATTATTCATAGAAATATCACGTGTTCTGCCTTCAGTGTCCGTCTAAATAGTCAAACTTTGTTCCTCCACGATTTTAGCATTGCAACTCGTGTACTAAGAGAAAATGGAATTATATCAGGTAGGTCTATAACTCCATTTGCCAATCTAAAACTAAACTAAATTCTCGTATTGTGAATTTAACTTTAGGTGGATGCAAACATTTCACTTATCCAATATGAATTCTTTACCCTGAATATTATGCATTCTATAACAAGGATATGTTCAACACGTATTGGATATTCATTATTCTAATTCCAACTCATAGCACACTCAAATATCGCAACGTATAACAAATTAATGCAGATAGAAGCATGTATTAGTGGATAAGATAATGTTGTAAAATCTACTTAGATAAAATTTAAAGTAGGACCCATTATGACATCGATACACTTCAGATTTGGAAGATATTATGATACCTGTTTTGTGGTCAGCCCCAGTCAGCATATTGGAAGATAGATATGACAAGAAGACGGACGCATGGATGCTGGGAAATGTCATTTATGAGCTCTTCACTTATGGCTGTCATCCATACACTGAAGTATACAACACACCAACAGAACAAATTCTTGAATATGTGAGTGTCGGTATACAATAAAGGGCAATTACAATTAGGAAAATTACTTAAAGAAGAAAGGCAAGATGTATAACTGAACTACAATATTGGAAAATAGAAATTGTATGAAGCATCTAAAATTCATCATTTAACACACAAAATATTAAGTGTAAAAAAATCGATTTATTTGGTTATTCACTCTTTCCAGTTAATTATCCTATTAGTAATGAATGTTCACTTAATTTACATTATTTTTTTTACAGTAAAATGATTTCTATATTACGAATATGTGCACCTCATTAAGTTGATTTTCTGCAGATCCTCTTCAGCGATCTGAAACTACACAAATGGCCCTGTATACCGACAGAAGTTCATGCAGTTATACTAGGACTCACAAAATCCAATCCATCTGAAAGATTAGACATCAGTGCTGCCAAGACAAAACTATCATTAATGCTCCAGTTTGAAGACGAAAGTAATCAAGGTAAAGGCAACGGTTACAAGGGGTAATCAAATTAATATAATGCAGGGCAAATTTTCTCAATGAGTCAGAGAAAACAGGGCAAAAACTAAAAACACAATAGCTAACGAGACTACAAAAACACATTTTAGTCATCATGAACTCGTGGATCGTTATGATGTATCCATCAGCACCATGAAAACTGATTTATTCAAAGGGTCATAGTTTTCCTTTCCTCGTTTGCCTACCCCGGACTTGGTGGGTGTTTCTAGAAAAGCAGAGGACGCTTACCCTACCGGTGCACCTGGTCCATGCTCCCAGTTTTTAGTGGAGTCCGAGTTGCTCATTTACTTTTGTTACTTTGTATGAATGATTTTAGTTACTTTATGTTCTTTGTTGTGTATGTCTGTTTTCCATGTCTGGTCTTTGTCCCTGGATTACATTCTTTTGATTACCGCTATAACCTTGGTTCCCTTGATTACTCTTTAAGCTAGGTCTTGGTGTCCTTGATTATATGTTTAGTGCAGCCTGATTGTTCTTAACTCTGGTGAAACCACCTAGTGTTGACGAAAAAAACATCATGAGACGTTTGAATCATATTGTGTGTTGTTTATTTTTTTTTAATATAAAATTGATTTTTCATATTTCTTAAAGATAAAAATTCTGATTATACTATTGATGCCGTCCCAACGCAAGATCTCCCGCGGTTAGATGTGAATCAAAGGTTACCAGAAACGGTAAGAATATGGTAAAACATAAGGTATGTACTGATACCTAAATATTTTGTATCTTTCTTGTCGGCGATCTCCCAATTCATTTTCTCAAAGGCAAATAAAACAATAAACAATTTCGTAGCATTGTTAAAAACGTGTCCAAGTCTTCCTAATCAAGTGCCAATACCAGATGCCAAATACCAATGTTTCATAAAAACATCAATAATAGTTAACTATAATTTTGCATTTTTTAGGAAATACCATACCTCATTCAGCAAATAAAGTGTTACCATGGACGATCAATAAGTGAGTAGCACTGCTTTCTAATGCTAGTTAAAGGAAGTTGTATTGTACCAGGTGATATGTATTCAATTTCTTGCCCACAAGATTACGACAATGTTCCATTGAAGGCAATTAGGAGTATCGAAATTCTCACCAGAATGAAACAAAAGCAACATTAACAAAAAAATAAACTTGCGATCGATTGAGCATAAAACGTGATAGCGAACAGTTTTGACAATTTATAACAAGATGGAATTAGAGGATGTGAAAACAATTAGTACCGTAAATGCTATATATGTATATTTGAACTTTTTTGTCTTTTTTACACATTATCTTTAATTTAAGCCAAACATATAACGTAACTATGATATCAGTCGATAAAGAACATACATAACATAGGCTTAAATACCGTTTTCTTGCAACCGTGATTTACCATGGTTTCTTCTACTTAGTGAATGTTTTATACGTTGCGTATTTTAAATCAAATAATGTGCTATTTGCATCTAATATACCGACTTTCTGAAAGCATTAAAAGTTTCGTCTTTAAATGGTATGTAGGTTCTGCCAAACATGTTTATCTGAATACACGTCTGAGTCAGAGAATACAACGAAGAAGTCTAGCAATAACCCCTGTTGATGTTATACCACAGGATAAACCTAGGATTGTTAAAAGGGTAAAGCGTGTTTAAGGTGGCTTATGTTTGATTAAAAATGCACGTTTTTTTTTTGTATAAATACAGCTTTACGGCTTCTTTTATTCTAATAACATATGCTTGAGTGCAATTCAATAAAACTTAAGTTTCTGAATCATTTTGTATATTTTGAACGATCGTGCGCATGATAGCAACTCTGATTAAATTATGATGTCGAATTCGCCAAAAATGAAAAATCAACCAAACGCGAAAGACAAAATATGTCATAAGCATGCCAGCGGTTATGTATAAAATGAAAAATAGACTTAAAAATTCAATGGTTTGGAGGGCATTTTGCACTTAGCGTTTTATTGTTCCATTTCAGTTCGGTTTCCTGGACATTCGGGAAGCAGTTACGCTGAAGTTTTTACGATTCCTTCCGAGTATTGACGACGAAGAAGTTTTCCGTGATCTGCTGTGTCTGTTAAATTCGCCACAGAAACACGTCGTCCAAGCAAGGCAGAAACTATCAGAGAATATGTTCCCTTTTTATTTAGTAAGTGATATATTAAAAATCTTGTATAATAAACACACAGTGAGCTATACAAATGTGTAGTCGAATTATAATGTATAAAAGTTTAACTTTTGTAAGATATTAGTGTAATAGAATCTGCATGGCACATTGTGAAAAATGTTTGTCCACGACAACAAAGGACATATTCAATCTAATACATTGTCGTTATTTTTGTAGAAATACAGATGTGTTAGGGGTACAAGTATTCTAGATTTAGCGTTCACTAATGTGTTCGGTGACCCAACAATGGAGGGATACAAGTATATGCAGATAGTTCTCAAGGTTGTCTGTTTTGTCCAAGAAGTTCATAGAAGACGTATTATTCTGGGAGATATTTGCGCTGAACATATTTACATATCAGAAGATTATGAAAAGGTGAATACTTCTTATATAAACCTACATGTATATAGGTGATTATTTTGGCACAGTAAGTCTGTTTTGTTTGAATTCATTTGCTCAGTACATACATGTAACTGTCTCATAAAATTTAAAAGCTACATACGGAAAAAGGCAAAAGGCGTATCTTCTTGTCATAAACCATGATTAACTTATGCACTTGGTTGGGCATAGAAGTATTTCTTTAATCAAATGTTATATACTAAACCCTTCTGTTCCCTACATGTATTCCTAACGATTGCAGCTATAGTTTATATAAAAACGAAAGTATCTTTTTATTTGTAAAGGTATATATGCCAAGATTAGGTCGAATGTTGTACTATGAAGACCGAACCCAAGAGTGTCTGTCGGGGCCCATGTATTCTGATAGAAAACGTTGGTAAGATTTAATAATAATTTGTCATTCTGTTGTGTTAATATAGACTTATTAACATTTACATTTAAAGGACTTATTTTCTGAGGTGCTTATAATATTTCTCTATATTAGTGTTGTTCGAGAGAGCTGTGTTGTGAAACAGGGACCTTTTGTGAAATAAGTGATATACAAAGGAATCACAGTCGAATTACAGCAATCGAAATTAATGCATTCAAAAACTAGTGGTGTAAATGACACTAGGCAAAAAGTAACACAAACCTTTACATTTACGTTCACGTAAGAAAACATTAAGGAACAAAAAGGAAGCAGTTTTATCAGGAGCAGCGGAGGAGCAACGATCAAACTCTTATTGAAAAAAAATCTTTTTACTTGGCCTTGGCTTTGTTATTGAAACGTGTATTCTTGTCATATGAACTAGGGAAACTCTATATTTCAACAAAACTAGACAGTTTTTTGTTATATTCTTACCACAACTAGTAAGAGTGTTGATTTTGTTGGATATTCCAGTTTTGATGATTTCTACCATTTTTAGGACTCCTATAGAGGTTTTACAACACGGGCAATATTCATTTGAAAGTGATATCTATCGGCTGGGTATGACGGTATATGAGTTCTTTACTGCACTGGATATATACAGGAGCGATCCAATGGCTGATCAACTGAGCTGTGCACCTTTTGCTCATATAGCTCATAAAGATGTAAGTCTGTTATAATACGAATGGTTTATTGAAAGATTTGCTCAACTTCACACTTTCATCTAAACGATCGGGAATAATTGGTTTAAATAAGACTGCTAGAAGCCAGTGTTCTTTTCTAAAACATTTATTAAGTTGCCACCTTGTTTGCCAACCTTTACCCAACCGTAACGCAGCGATAAAATTCCAGAAATGAGTTCAATATGTGTTTATTTGATATGTTATTTTTCCTTGTTTTTTATTCAGTAAAGGTTATCTACATTACATTGTTTTAGCTACTTAGTGTTTTATACAACGGTTCTGTGCCACCAAGACCTAAACTTTGCCCTGATTGGTTATACATGGTTCTATTAAAATGCTGGGACCGAGACAGAACGCGAAGACCGTCAGCTTTATGGATTGAAGAGGTTATAAAGAGACAGCTCGGGTAAATTGACAGAAAAAACTTTAAATGACAAGCAACATGTTCTTATTTCAGAATACATGTGTCAAATGTGACCTGGAACTTTATTTTTATATATCGACTTCGATTAATATGAATAGTTTTCCTAAAAGTACTTCAAATTATATCTGGACTTCGTCGAGCTCGTAAAGCTCAGTAAATGGAAAAAGAGGAAAGTTTTCGATTTCCTAAAACAGGTTTTGTAATACTAAAGTTGGTTTACAGTTACAACATGCGTGAAAGTATACATCAGAAAAAAAAAAATCGGTTGCAGATTTAACACGAACCTGGTGTGCTGTTCGGGGAGTCAGTAAGGAGTTTAGTCACAAAGTAATATTTTTAAGGTCTTGTTATGTGTTTGTTAGTTTCCAAAACGGTGCTACTTCTATCTGATTAATAATTGAATTGAATCTCTGGAAGTCGTTGTCTGAGCTGTTACGTCCTTTCCATTTATTTTCTTGATACCTGTTAATTGAGTTATTAATGATGGATTTCCATTCACATTTCGATGTTGGAAAGACCGGTCAGTAAAAAGCTTTGAGATATCCATGAAGTTTATATGTTAATAATACTTTAAAAAAACGTCGGAAATAAAACCATGGTTGCTACGTTTTGTATCAATAAGAAATGAGAAAAGACGAATAAAAAATATCTGTTTTCAAAGGCAACCGTCACTTAAGGTAATCAGTTTCTGTAAGAAGAGGGGTTTCGTTTTCTCTATTGCGATAGTAATTGGATGTAGTCCCAACATTGCTTGACACATATCTGATCTGGTTTTGATTTAAACCGATCGGCTCAGTTCAGCAATCGTAATGCATGGTAATTTTTGGGAACCCAACAAATCATATCGATTTAAGTTAATATAGGGGCTCCGCAAGGTGTAATCTTAAATATGGAACATGTGTATCGTTCGGCAAAAATATTTGAAATCAATTTAAGAAAAGTCTTGGTCAGCACGGCCAAAAGCGCAGCGTGTGATAATCATATGCTGACCCATTTTAAGATAATCATATGGTCGAGCACCATATGATCATTATTGTGATAATCATAATTTGAAACATAATCATATCACGCTCGATTCATATGATCATGTGTTGCATATCGTATTATTCTCTTGTGGCACTTTTTGCCATTTACACCAATCAAAACAGTATTATATTCTAATTTAATTTTGGACAGAATAATAGGACATTTCTTTTATACTTTAGTGATCCACTGACCGACATTGATCATTCACTGTTTACCAGACAGTTAGATACAGAGGTAATGGAAATAACGCGCCAGGAAATAACCCCACAGGCATTACACACAGAGCATGTTTCCGATATACCATTAGCAGATTGCAACAAACCGAACGATTCAAATTTTATTTTATCCCAAAATAAATACACACGAAGTGAACAAAACCTTCTAAGCCATCAAAGGTTTCCATTTACTCATCATGCATGGCGAATCACTTCACCGCCACATTTACCTAACTTTGTAAATATAAACAGTGCATCGTCTTTATATGCAAATAACTCCGATATTAGGTTTAAATCAACGAGTTTTCAGGAAAAAGATAGCATATTGGAAATGCAGTCGTCCAAAGATTTGAAAGGTGACAATGATAACCAACATAGACACTGGAATCCGAGCTCTTACACTCAGCTTTATTTACCGGTCGAACAGAAACTACAAAGGCCAAATAACTCCCGACATTGGGTAAGGGATGTATCTAAGCTGACTGATGATGCCATTGGTGTCTCCAAAGCACTATCGACTCTCCCTTATAATCAAACATCAATAGAACAAAACAAAAGTTTTGTTTTAGACGAACTACAACAACGAATCACTCGAGGAATGCGTGATAGAGAAAGTAGAATGATAAACAAAAGTGGTTATCACATGACAGGTGACAATACTGGTGAAGAATTCGTATGAAGAGTTATGGAGTTTAAAATTAAAGTCAGTACTAGATAAAAAATCATATTTCTTAGTCAACCTGTTTCTGAGCGCAACAAAAAGAGCTACTGTGAGACGAACTCTGGTGGGAAATATTGAACATCGGACCCATTGAATTTAGTGTAATGTCACACAACATGGACGATACAGCTATAGCTCTGAACATTATCTCGTGCAACTCCGATAGATTCTACGACTTGTCACCCGAGGACTTGGATCTATTCAGTTTTGTGTGTGCAAAGTACATTTATTAGATCTGTCAAAGTTACGGACTGTAACTTACAATTCCCTTATCTATTTTATGTATTTAATTATATAGTAAAAAAGGAACAGATAACCATAAACTTATTCCACTGAACATTACCAAATATATATATTATAAGTATAAGATACAAGGGCTTTTTTGCTTTGTTACTTTTATTTTTTATTCATGTATTTTTTCTTTCTGTTAAATCAACAGTTTTGCTTTGTTTTAATATTTTCTATTTTTACTCCCTTATTCACAATACTTAATTCGGATGCTTCATTAGGTCACTATGGTAAATTTCTTATTGGTCCTCTTTAATTCTTGTTAATACTCGCATAAGATTTAGTGACATTTTGTTTTCAAAGTGCTTAATCATACCCTTTTGACTATTTTATGCTATATTCGTTATCGTACCAATGCTTGTAAGTATGAAATGTGTATAAAAAATACACAAATAATTTATTGCACTTTCCAAGTATTTATACCTCATAACCTCAAGAAATTACTGTCAAAGTGCTTGTAAAGTTTGCCCTTTTAAGATATTGATAGGTCAAATTTAGTTGAAATGCACTATGAAAAAATGTCGGAAAATTTTCCCGAAGTTTTTCCTTATATAAGCAGTCAAAAAAATATCTTCGTCACCAATGCTTCAGGAGAAGTTTAAATAGCTTAATAGTTGTGTTCTAGATATGAATATGTTTGATGCAAAAAAGATCAAATTGAGAAATATGATGTGCCACCCTTTGCCTGATTCTTACACAGAATGGTACTTAAGCTGGTTCTTGGCTGACTACCGTTACACTACATAGAATACAAGCGAGAACCAGTTTAAATGGTACTTAACTACATTTAATAACAAAAATCCAGAATAAATCCTGATCTTCGGAAAGTTATAGTGAATATGAACTGTTCACCGTTTTGTAACTATGACTGTATTGTGAAAAGAATTAACAAAAAAAGAGCGTATACTGTTTGCCAAGGGATCCTGTTGGCGTTATCAAACTGAGGAAGATTTCCTACCTATCACATATTTTTCTGGAATAAAGAAAAACAAAACTTAAATGTTTTGTATTGGAACTTTTCAAATGTGAAAAAAAAAACGTTTTGATTGTTTGATTCCTAATAATGAATAATTTCTAAATGAATCTTTTTACCCTACAGTGAGATGTTATAAAGTGAGTTTCAATACCTATCTACATTATCTGATTTTTTTTTAGGGAATGGCTACTTTGCCGTACCTGTTTACAACATATTCTACTTCTTTTTCTCAAGTTGATCATTCATCGAAGGTATAATTGATTTTATTATACTAATAATAGTTTATATAAGAATTGAATTTTATTGCTGAATATCTATATAACATTACAACATATAACATAACCAGAATAACTTACGGTTCTCCCTGTTGTGGTTCCATTCTTATTTTATTAAAAAAAATCACAATTTCATTAAGTCAATGGCATTAAACGAGATCATATGGCAGTAGATATTTGTTTCGAAGAAACCGATATTTGAAATAGAGCATGATTCAGCAGTAAAAACTATATACATGTATATCATAGTTGATCTTGTAGTCATGGTCTTGTCAAAATATATCCATCTGAGGGAAAATTGGGTAGGTGGAAAATGGATTGATTTACACAGACTGCGTCCTAGTGACAATTTTCGAACGCGCTCTACATCTATTACATGTACTAGTTCTCTAAGACAAAATAATAAGCCAAAAATGATATCATAATACATGTATATGAATGGTTTGTTTGAAGATATATAGCTTTAACATGTTTCTGCTGTGTATGATAAAATGTTCATAAAAATATCAAATTGAGATTTTCCTCAAATAATTCCCCAACTAAAATTTGCTTATAAAAAATTGTAGATTTGAAGAAAAATTCAGGGATTTGAGGAAATTCCCAAAATGAGAATTTTTAAGTGAAACCCAGGCCAGGGAAGAATTGGTTGACACAAAAAAATAAATAAAGTGAAAATGAAAGAAAACATACAGAGGCCAGAAATTCCTGGATTGGGACAGGCGCAAAAAAAATACGGTGGGGTTAAAGTACTTTGGCGTGATCACAACACTTCCCCTTTAAATTCTGGCTTATTTCTATTTAACTGTATAGTATCTTTTCTGTGGAAAAAATATTACAAAATCAAAACACCTAAAAATCAGTTAAAAAAGGTCCGAGTCCCATGTTACAATGAAAATAAAGAAACTGAGTATGAATTACACAACTATACAAACTTAGGACTACTATCAGTTAACTGACATGCCAGCTCCAGACCATTTTAAACCTACAAAATGTTATGTTCCCATCGTATGTAAAATCAATCCAAATTCTTCCCATGCGGGCTTGAGGATCATGGTATATCATGAGTCATACAATAAGGACACCAGCCATTTCATGCCAAAAACTGCGTTAAGATATATAGTGTTTTAATTTCCTATGATCGAATCAATGCTAATTCCCTCCCAAAAGTGCTATCTTTAACGATTTGACAACAATATAATAACTATATCCCTTACGAATGAGCCTATTCAAAGGTTTAGTTAACTTATTTGGTGAGTAGCGAGTTTTCCGTGCTTTGTGTAGAATACTACCTTAAAACAAAGAGTGAGAGATACCTGCACGTAATAATTCTTTACAAGTACATTTGTATTTGAGAGTGCGTTCATAGTATCGGTTGAAAAAAAATTGTGCATCTTTTTAGTATCTTGTGATATCGAAAATCTTGATAAAGTAATTTTTCGGTTATATAAAGATTCCTTTCGTTAAAATCCGAAACATTGTTACAAATACGAGCAAATTGGAACCAATTGTGATATCTTAACACCATATAATAGTAATAAGAGAATTTCACCATCTAAAAACGGATAGTTGACATTAAAGAATGAAAAAATCATTCATTTGATCCTAAATTTAAGTACAGAAAGAGGTCTGCAATAAGTGGTGCACAAATTGTCCCCATGGGAATTCCAATAACTAGACGATAAACAGTTTCGTCAAAGCGTATGAAAATGTTGTCTAACAAGTGCTGTGGGCATATCAAAAGAAATCCAATTGACGTTGTTTGTTTATATATTTATCGTTCCCAAAAAATGATCTGTAAGAAGTCGACCCAAATATATTAACATTTTTTCGTTTTTTACTATTATAAGCGACAGTAGAATTTTTTATATTAAAAATAATTTTCTAATGTTAGAAAATGATTTTTTAATATTTAAAAAATCATTTCCTTATATTAAAAAATCAATTTCTAATATTAAAAATCGTTCTTTTATATTTTTATATATTAAAAATTGAATTTCTAATATTAAAAAAATGAAGAAAAAAAACATGAACTTTTGATATTAAAAATATGTTTCAATATTAGAAGTTTATTTTTTGGCATTAGAAAATCATTTTTTAATATAAAAAAAATAATATAAAGCATTTTTGATGTATAAATCGCGCCTAGTACTAAAGTTCGGTACCTTTATAATCACGCTATGCGGAAAAAAAATGCGTTCGAAAGATTAGGTCAAATATGTATCATGCTACAAGGGAAATAACTCCAAACCTCATGGGTGTTTAAGGTAACCAGTCTTCTTCGTTTTGAATTGATTTGTTGCTTGCAAAACATTTTGAATGAAACGCGTGCGGTTAGTCCAAACGATAAAGTATATTATGAAATCCCGTTGTCCTTTTTTAAACTATTTTACATACTGCACCTGTCTGCCTATCCTGTCGGACTTTTTACTCAGGGACATGGCAAAGTATTCGAGCACCTGCAAATTACCTTTACTTTCTATGTAAATTCATACTTTTAAAAAAAGTTGACTACGAAATAGTTCCTGGATCTCCTGTACCGAATCTCAACTGATTTTGAAGAAATTTTTATCATGAACAAGAAAAATGATAGAATTAAACTTTTGTAGTTCTACAGTATCGTAACTTCAGAGGTGTTAAAGAGTTACATACAGGAAAAAAATCCTGTGTCATATAATATCAGTTGAAAAAAGTGTAAAATTGTAGCATCATTTTTGTGTTGGTAATTAAAGTGCCAAAATTCATTCATTTTAGTCAGAAAATCTTTTTCAAAGCAAGGAGTTTTAAAATATAGAAGGATTGGAAATTTGCACACTTTTACATAATATGTTAATAAATATGTTGTAATCAACATGCAAGATTACCCGCGATACATATCGTTGATGCTGAGTGTGCTCTGTTAATGGTGTACAATTTCCACCGCTTCAACATTTCATCATGATAAATGTATTCTGATGCAAATGGTTTGAAAAATAAAAATATCCCACTAAAAGTTAAAATTAGTTTAAAATTGATCAGAAATGGTCTGAGGGTGTATACAATAAGTTTTTCAACCGTAGTTTTCCCTCCTTTTGTGATAGCAACTTTTTTTATATGCTTTGGTTTTGACTCCTGACTGCATAGCCCCGTCTTCGAGGACGATTTCCCTCCTCATTTAAAATTCAAACTCCTTCTTCAAAGTCAGAACAATCATCATAAAACTTGTTTCAAATTGATCAAAAATTATCCAAGGGTGTATATATATGGAAATTTATAGCCATAACCTTCCCTTCTTTCTTTCAACTCTTTTATTTGACCTAATTTTGATTATTCAAGGATTTGTATAGTAGATATATAGCAAGATTCAAACTGCTCTCTCATGGTCCAAATTTATTGACTTCAAGCTCATTTTGTTCATAAAGTATGGTATTTATTAGTGTTTATAATACATTTTTTTTTAAATACGTAGTTAATCTGCATTAATCAATTTTTTTAACTGACTGAATATGTACTTCAAAATTGTGACATTCTGTAAGTGAAGGCTATAATGCTAATTTAAATTTCAAACTCCTCCCTCAAGGTCCTGACCTTTGTCTTGAGGTTGACATTTTTCTATTACTGAGGTATTGATCAATGTATATAAGAAATTTTTACGAAAACCATCTGCGCTTTTCCAGGTGTTTCGATGTATTGAGAGTATTAACCAGCAATTACAAGACACTTGAAATATAAGTGACAAGTATGATTAAATCTTGCCACACGAGATATTATGAGAAAGCATGAGATTCCAATCCTGTCTATCATAAAGATCCTTGTTCAGATTTTAGGGGAAGTTTACTAGTGACCTAATACTTTTGGCATGTCTATAGCACATTCAGATCTGGCTCACCATGTCAGTCTGGTAAAATTCAAATTTTAGGGAAATTTTACTAGTGACCTAATATTTTTGGCATGTCTCTATAGCACATTCAGATCCGGCTCAGCAGGTTAGTCTGGTAAAATTCAGATTTTAGGGAAATTTTACTAGTGACCTAATACTTTTGGCATGTCTCTATAGCACATTCCGATCTGGCTCAGCATGTCAGTCTGGTATACACAGCTGTGTCAGTTTGATTGGTTATACATTCTGGTCCTTAAATGCATGCAATGTCAGCCATTGGATGGTGTTGTTATACCTATTGGCACCTTGCATAAGGACTAGCTTCCCTATTTGTCTGTTGTTTGCTATTTGAAATCTTTAAGTAATAAATCTGTATTTTTGATGTTGAGGTGTACACATATTTTAAAATGATGAAATTATTTACCTTGCAAACTAAAGTATATGTCTTCTTTTTTGTGTAAAATGAAAATTGCATACCATGAAAATTGTTTATATGATGGTGGTATATTGAATTGTTGTTGCCTCAGTATGAGATTATTTCATATCTGATATGTTCCTCACCCTTTTAATAGACAGCTGAGATGATACAATGTACAAACGGATTGTTACTAAAGGACACTTACCTTACTGTTACCTGAAAGTCAAGCTGTAAGTAAACTCTCAGCATTGTTTTAAGTTAGAGTCAAGCTGTAAGAAAACTCTCAGCAGAGGTATGAATTATAGTCAAGCTGTAAGCAAATCATTTGAAAGATTTCTTAGTATAATGGACATAAATGAAATGTAAGTTGTGATTTAATATAACTATTCAATAATTTTGCAGCATAGGTATACTTTTTTTAAATATGTAATAAACACACCATCTGGCATCAAGCAGACATTAGTCATACCTGTCAGGCCTCCCACAGTAGGGAAGGGGGACTCCCTTGAAATCAATGAAAAATGTAGAATTTCCAATATCAAAATGTAAGATTTGTTGGAGGTTTTTGTTAAAAAATTTAAGTAGCTGTCTTTGTAAGAATCATGCAAAATCTGAAAAATGTGATACACCCCAAAAAAGGGTACATATTTTTATTTTTGTAAATAAGTTGTTTTATGGGTCTATACTATGAAATATGTAATTATTCATTCAAATCTGCCTGCTCTTAGGAGGTAATCAACATTGAAAATCCAGTAGATTCTATTGTATTTGAGCATCATTTACAGAGTTATCTCCCTTAATTTTGAAATCTACTGTGCATTCTATACAATTTTTATCTCCTGATAGCACGGGTTATATGAAAAACCACGTTAATTTCTGTTTACAATGACATTTCAAACAAAATATTAAAAATAAAAATATGTAGGCTTTATACCCATGAATCACATTTTGCATGATTCTTAGCTGGAGTGCTACTTAAATTTCTTGTAAAAATACTATATAATTGAATTTTTACATAAAAAATTTGCTTTTATGTAAAACGCTCCCACATGAGACTGTGTCAGTGGGATGTAATCTCCAACATGAACTGCTCCAAAGGTTAACGTATATAATTAGTAATATGTTGAGAAGGAGAAGAACAAAAAAGAAATATACAATATTATTTAATCAGTGTATGGTATTGATTTGTATCATGTAAATATGTTATGTTTGTTGAATTGCAATATTTTTTAATATGAATTTCTTATGATGTCTATAATTTCATGTCAAATAGATGATTTTTAAAGAAAATTTATGCACTAAACAGTTAGTTTTGCCTAACTTATCCAAATCTCATGAATTGATATTTTTTTATCATTTGTTTCAAGCCAAACAAATGTAAGTTGTACGTCTCCTATCATAGAATTACTACTATTCAAATAATGAACTCAGTGTACACAACTGTACAATGGAAAGTATTTGTATATACATACTGTTACAGGGAATTTGAAAATGAACACAGTGAGCCTGAGATAGAGCCAGCAATGTTCAAATACATTATAACACAGGCCATCCAGTCATTACATGGAGAGGTATATTCTTACTGGTCATCTAGACTTGTTTTTCATAAACTTGGGTGCTTTCCATAATACACAGGCAAAAATTTTTCATGTGAAGTTCATGTTAATCAAGCTTCACATGAAATTCATGTGAACTTCACATGAAATTAGCATGATTTTTATGTGAAATTCACTTAACATGACTTTCATGTGAATAATTCACATGATTTTCATGTGAAGGCTCCATTCACCTGAATTTCATGTGAACTTTATCACAAAGTTTATTTGCTCGATTGAGGTAAAAATCGTGAAATTTGTGTGAAAATCATGTGAAATAATTTTGCCTGTGTACAGTTTGTTCCACTAGAACCACAGAATTTTGTTCCATTACTGGTTCATGCCAAGTGGTTTGTCTCAGAAGACAAACCAGATGATCCAGAAGTAGAATTAGAGGAAGTTGGTTCATACTGGTTAATATAAAAGAAGGCAGGTACGAACCAACTTTCATGAACTCTACTTCTATTAGTCTGGTACATGCATGTTGTCTTAGACAAACCACTGGGTACAAATCTATAATGGAACAGAAATTTGTGGTTCAGGTGGAACAATACCCATAATGGAAAGCACCTCATGTCTGAATAGATGAATTAATGTAGCAGTTATAATATTAGTCTGAAAGCCAGATTGTGAAGAATTCGAGCACATGACAATGACAAACAAGATATGTTCAGTCTAGTTGGCTAATATATCCCAGTATCATTAGATGTATATATTAACTTGTCTTTTAAATACATATCAATCATCTTTTGATTCCTTCTAATCTACTTTTTGTTTCAGACTGAGCAGCATTTGTCATTTTTTTATTCACAGATTGGTGCCAGTAATAATGTTGATGTGTTAAAGTATCAGAAAAGGAAATTGGAAGCAATACTTAAAGTTCATCATAGGTATGAAAATAACTTATTATATGGCCGTGTATTCAATTTAATCTTAAACAGCATGTACAGTCTGTTTCTATTCTACCTCCTGTATACAAAATTTAGAGGATATATAGTAATGTGTTGTCCATCTGCCTGACTGTCTTTTCGCATACCATGTAACCCCAACTCAAACTAAACTGTTTAATGGAATTCAGTTTAAACTTACCCTTTAATTTGAAAGTTTCGCAAAATAAATAGATGTGTACGTCATGAGCAAGATAATTTTTCCTGATGTTTCCAACTTATTGGTATTACTTGTATCAATCGGTGGGTTAACTTACAGGTTTAGTAGTCTAAACATTCATTTCTCTTTATCTTTTTTTTTTAGGTATGTCATACCTTATATCTTTTGTCTATAGATTTTTATGATTTTTTCATATGTTATATCAGTGAACAAACTCCAGAATTTCAATTAAAAAAGATTTTGAGATAATAGAGTCTTAATATTGGGTATTCTATTCAAAGATTGTAAATACATTAAAGAGGGAATTTTCTATAATTCTTGAACAACTGAAAAATTGGTCTGTTGTATTTCCATTAAAAAGAACACTTATCTTACATTTTTATGGATTCAGAAAGAAAGTAAGGGGTTGTCAGGCATTTTCAGTAGTTAATTAAAATGCCAAAACTTCCATTACATTTTTATACAACATTTTCTTGTCAGTTAATTATCTCCCTTATGAAGCATCTTGTCAGAATAATTGTTTGTAATAATTTATGTAAAAAAATTCTTACTTTTAAAAAATAACAAATATCAGGGCTTTACACTATTTGCTCATGAAAGATAGATATTTATTTAAGATTTGTAACATGTCTGAAAAAGATGCTCACTGAAATAGATATGATCTGTCTTAAACTTGTGTGTACATAGACAATTAAAGTTTCATACTGTCAGACTTAGATCTGTTCAATTGTGACACAAAATTTTTATTAGCATACTACAGTTCCATATTTAATTTCTGTCTTAGACTGTAAAACAGTGTAGTAATTTCTTTGATAATTAATTATTTGCTGTGTGTTGATATTTTTCAGTTTCCTAGTTATTTGATTGTAATTGGTATGAGTTGTCTCTCTTTAATTCTGTTGTGAACTAGGAATGTTGGAAAGGCATTGACTCTGAAGAGATCTTTCTGTCCTTTTGCTAGTGCACACTAGTGTGTGTCTGTCCATCTTCCTGCCAAGCATCAATAATGTTCTTGTGAAAATTTTAGAATCAGTGTCTTTAAGTGGATTTATCCAACTTGCTACAAATCTACTCATTTTAAAATAATTCTATTGTTTCAGTGTCATAGGTCAAGGTCACAAGGTCAATTTTTTAACAATAATGAAATGTCATGTTTCTCTTTGCTCTTCTCATTTTTCTTATTTTCCAGGAATGTTTGACTTTCTATGACTTGATGCTTATATATGTAAAGAAAAGATCTTTAAATACTGAAATATTAAATTCAGAAAACTGACACAATCACTACAAAATTATTTTCAACAGTTTGTTATCACATATAATAAAGTGATACACATTTAACAACCCATTTTACACAAGTTCATATCTTTATAAAAATAGGTTCTAAAAATATTGGTGCATTTGAAGTGCAATTAATCAGATCCAGGAATTTCTATTCAGTTTTCAGTTTTATTTAAGCAGAAACTTCTATGTCTGATTAGGTTGATTTGTATTGCAGTTTTATGACAAAGTTATGGAGTTCTTTGACGTTGCACAGCAGCTTCCATGGACAAGTCTGTGCTTTTAGAGTTCTTCAGGTGATTATAAGGAAACTTCAGCATTGATTTCATATGAGAAACCTTGATTTTATCATGAAATGTAATTTGTACTTGGTACATATGAACTCTTCTTGATCAAGTAAAATATTCTCAGGGTATGACATAAGTTTATCCTATTGCCCAGGACAAGTGAAACTACCATTCAGACAAGTAAAAGTCAAAATTATACTTGCCCGGAGGACAACCTAGATTTCAATTTTGATAAGTAGAATTTTCCTCAATGTGCCTGATAGGACAAGGTTCATAAAATGTTAATGTCATACCCTGATTCTGAAAAGTTTTGAATTTTAATTTGGTCTTAGAGTACTGATGAAATTCACAATCCACATAAAGTTTTACTCACTTAAAATTCTAATTATTTCAGCTTGAATTAAAATTATTGAACATTTTGTTTTTATATGACTGAAAAACTTGCCCATATGGCATGGCAATGTTGTCGTCTATTGAGTCCTCCATCTCCATAGACACTTGGTTTTCATGTAAAAACCTGAGTACTGAGTCATCCATGTCTGTGGACACTTGGTTTTCATGTAAAATATGAGTACTGAGTCATCCATGTCCGTAGACAGTTGGTTTTCATGTAAAATATAAGTACTGAGTCATCCATGTCCAAGGACACATGGTTTTCATGTAAAAACCTGAGTATAAGCTGATTGGTCTTCATTAATTTTACCCTGAGATTCCATAATCTGGTCTTTATTGACTATACCCTGGGACTCCTTACCTCTTGTCTTTATTAATTTTACCCTGAGATTCTCTACCTCTGGTCTTCATTAATTTTACCCTGAGATTCCCTACCTCCACAAAAGGTTGGAATTGATTTTGGGTAAAACATTGTATAAATTGCTTATTTCGCATGCATTTTCAATGGGGTTCAATTTGAAGTCTTAACTTTGTGCAGTTCTTTTAAATGCTAATTATAAACTTGTACTTAGATGTGTGATTATGTATATTATTTTCAAATTGGTCTAAATTAGGATCAAAGTACAAGTTTAAATGATTTCGACAAAAATTGAGTTTGTGAGATTCTTTCATATACCTATTCTGTGTACTTTCATTTTTACTTATAAACAAAAAAAGTCCAATTTCAAATTATTAAAAAAATTTAATTGCAATCAATCTGTGTTAGAAACCAATGCTATGGTAAATGTAGTCCCAATTGACATTCATAGTTGTATAAGGCTTACGATATTGGTCTATAGGTGTTTGAGGTAAGACCTTAACATTTTGTAAATTATATACCAGTATTTATTTATTTGCAGGTATCCTCCCATCTAATGGCTTTATCTGCTAACAGTAGAGAATTAGATGTAACCTGAGAGCAGTTTGAGTTGTGGATATACAGTATAATTAACTACCAAGCTTACTGAAGACATTTTTATGATACAGAATATAGAAGTGAGCAGTTCCTGATTTTTGTGATACAGACTATAGAAGTGAGCAGTTTCTGTTATCTGAATTATTTGAATGACAGACCTTTCTAAGATTCAGAAATAATGACAGTTTTGTTACTTTTGTATTAAAGGGTACCAGTTTGTAAAGTAACTTGATATACATATATTGTTGAATGTTTTTGAATGGGATATTTTATTAATGGACTTAATATTTACTCATAGAAAGATCTGTTACTTGTTACAGCTTTGAGAACATTTTGGTAGGGCTCCATCTTGTTGATTTGCATGTAACTGAAAAGTTTAGTGTTGGGTTTCCCTTTATTTCGTTGTGAAAAATAATTAAATTACATAAATGGAAATAGCCAAACCTAAGAGAAGAAAAAAACACACACCTGCCAAAATTCCTGAATTATACCCACTAAAACTGTTTATTATATTCAATTAATTTCAACTAACATTGTTTTCTTACGTACACATTTATCAATTGGAACATCACTTTACCTTTTCTAAGGAAAGATTTAATGACATTACGATTGATATATTGGTTTACTGTAAACATATTAATTTTCCCTGTGTACTGAAAAGCATGTAACATAGTACTAACAAAACTGTTTTTTTAACATTATGTAACTAATCATTTACAAACTTTGAAAATTGATACCTGCGAAAATGGTCACTTGACAGAATTTGTGAAAATTAATACATTTACAGTATATTGTTTGTTAAACATTACAATAATTGAATATTCCCTGAATTGAAATTGAATTATTTGTACTGGTATGTACACTGAAAGTTTACAGTAAACTGTAAAGAAAAAATTGTAAAAAATTTGCTGTAATGAAATGAAATTTAAAGAAATAAATTTAATCAGTGATTCTGTTTTTTTTTTTTTTTTTTTTGTAAATCACCTGACCTAAATTGATTGTTGGTTGTAGATAGATCTGTTACAGTAGTCTTTTTACACTGGTTTTTGTAATTAATACCTTGACTTGACAATTGATGAAGGAAGTTGGTATTGGTTTGCATCTGTCCTTTCTTCTTTTGTGTGTCTATCTTCTACAGAAATTTTGTGGGAAAGTTTTGTGTCATTTTGTATAGACAAATTCTACAAGGGTTATAGGACTTTGATGTTCTTGTGCTTCAATAACCAGCAATGGAGGAGATATGGTATAATGTGCATTAGTTCGTAGGGCCAATTGTTCTGCCATTTGTCTATCCCCTGTTCTTTAGAAACTATGGATCAGAATTCATTGAAATCTTAATTGCTTCTTTATTAGATGATGCCATTTTGCACCTTTTATTTCTTTTTTTTAATCTGAGTGACTTTTAGGTTTTTATGATGCAAATCCTTGACTTCTTCATTCACCAAATGGAAACTATCTCTCCATCCTGAACTCCTCTGAAATCATTGAATGAATTCAATGAAACTTTCACACTTTTTGAATATCCATATGAATGACTTTTTAGGCTTTTATGATCCTTTTTGGTATTTGTATGCAAAAAAGGATTTGTGGTTATCATGGGACCTGTAATGACTACAATGAGTATGTAACTTGCTATGTATATATATCCAATGAATTTTTTTTAGTTTTAGATGAATATTTAAAAATTTCCCTGTTTTCCAAATGTCATCCCAAGTAATTTCCCTGTGACATTGTGGGTGTATTTTTTACCATATCCGTTCTCATCATATTTCATATGTTCCTTTTTGGATTGTTATATTAAGGTTAGGTTCTCAAAATATGAGTTTTTTCCATTTTTAGTCTTAAACTCTTTTGTAATTGTCACTTTGATATGAATTCTGAAGTTATCTAGTATATTCATTTACCAGGGTAATTTAGTTGGAATTGATTTTTAAATTTATTTTTCAGCAATGTAATAACTTCTTATTATATGTTTGTTTCATATTAAATTCTGAGTTTTGAAGTCGTTGTCTAAATCCCAATTCACTTTTGGAGATGTGAAGAAAGGGAGGTATATAAAGTGAAGGCCAACAAAAAAGATGTGATTGTTGTAGGTTACCCTACCTACCCTATTTTTTTGTCCAACTCTAGCACATTTTACTGTTTGTTTGTTTGTTTTTTTTTTTTTTTAAAGAAATGCTGCTAAACTATCATTTTTTAGTTGAGCGCTATTAAAGTAAATCCTCACATAAGTGTCTATATAAATTTATTGAAAAAATATAATGATTTTACCTACCTACCAACCCAAATTTTTCATCCAATGTTATCTTAAACCGATATATTTTTTTCCTTGGCCTAAGTTTTCCATGAGTTATACAGCCTGTTCTAATTATCAAGGTGGCCAATTAAGATTCTCATCAATTTAGTATTTGAAAGTTTGCCATATTATCTCATTCGAAAGGTATTGATTGTTATTACATCAGAGTTGGGAAAAGTCTTTTTTTGTAAGTTTATGGTTGTCAAGTCCTGTAGTTTTCAATCTTCATCCCGCTGGAACTTTGTATAGATGATCAATTTATTTACACTCATGGATTGGGATTAGATCAATATTGTCTGGGATATGTTGAGGAGTTCATCATAAAGTTTGAAAATTTTATTGAGATAACTTTATTTACTGATAAACACAAATGCAAATGGGTATGATAGAGATTTGTGGAAATGGTTAAGAAGACAATAACCTCACAATTTATCAACATGGTCACTGTCAATACTCAAAACAAGGTTCTCTCAAGTTTGTCTATGGTGAAAACAAACCAAATACATTGAGTACAATTTCTTTAACCATCCTACAGTAATTTAAATCAAAGTATTCATGTAATGAATCAATTTATATCGATTGTTTGAATTTTTACACGTATAATAATTGTCAATTTGCAAAATATGGGATAAATGGAAAGTATGGGGATGGCATTCAAATGTATCTTAATACTAGCTTATTGTTATAAATGGTTAATATTGAACTCTTTGGTTTTATCTTTAATTTCACCATTCGTTACAAAAGATATTTAAAAACCACACACACACACACACCAAAATTCACAATGCATCGTAGCAGTGTGCCAGTTTGTGTAGTATTCAAGTTTGATATCGGTTTCCATGGAGCACCTAGATGAATGAACACAAAACTCTCCAACATAGTACATATTTGGTCTATAAACTGCTAGTTGGCCATTCCCAGTTTTTAAATTTTCAGGTCGATATAT
This sequence comes from Perna viridis, assembly GCA_037379345.1. Taxonomy (NCBI): domain Eukaryota; kingdom Metazoa; phylum Mollusca; class Bivalvia; order Mytilida; family Mytilidae; genus Perna; species Perna viridis. Next base: position 12,856,019 of record CM074511.1, read on the forward strand.
ATTTAATTCATCGACATCCAGGTCAAAACTGTCTGTTAAATCATTCAAAATTAAGTCACAATCATTGCAATGAATCATATCCTTAGATACATGTTCCTCTAAACTAGGTATTCTCGGTTGATAAGGTTTATATCTCAAGTGCTAAAAATTATTCCATAGATGCCTATGTGTCATGTAAAAGCACTTAGTTTCTGGGCACCTAGTTCCAGAGACTCATACATTGACATTAACGGATAAAGTCTTAGAATATATTTTCACCAATCGTGTCTGGTGCAAGAAACATTTGCCATGCACTTTTAAGGCCCTGGACCACCCACAGCTCTATTATAATAACATACATATAGCCTACATAACCAGATAGTATGATTATTGCAAAAACCAATAAAACCAGACCACAATACAATGACACAATTCCCGAGAAATGCAAACTTTCTATGGCATCGTTTATGCAAAGATTCATTTTTAATAGTCAGATCAGGACTTCTGGTGTCACGAGGCGATAATCGTAATAAAAGTACGTCAGGATGGTTTCGGGGTTATGATACCTTTTTGTAAAAAAATTTGACAAAAGATAAGTGGCAAATAATAACCTGAAGCCCCTTTCTTTATACAAGTTTCTTGATTGTAACCCTTTTATTCGCCAGGGTCTGTAAGACAGCTACTCCAAGTGGTACTCAGCTTTCTGATAGATTTCAGTTCTATGATTGATTACTATTTATAATCTCGCAAGGTTTCCATTTCTAGCTAAACATCAGGTTTTTTTTTATGCTGCTAAAAATAAATTGGCAACTTGAATATATCAACATTGAACGACTTGTTTATTTGGGTAAATGCATAGAAATCAACAGGTACTGATAAGAAGATAGAGGTCAATTATTTTTTAATTGGATCGTGGTTAATACAAACCAAAATAATGAGCACATTTAGTTCGCAGTTAAAGTTGTTTATATGGTTTGTTTATTGGTGGAAATTATATAATCAAATTTTATATATTAGAAATACCTATGAAGTGGACCTAACTAGCTGCATTTGAATCCTAGTGGGGGTATGCCAATGGGACTATTTTCCTGCGGTATTGTACGATAATTGCAGTTGCTATCAGGCTTTACAAATCTAAATGCTTTGGTGACTGCTATATCAATTCCAATCTTTGATCTAAATTGATAAAAAGGAATAATTTTTAAGGTTATCTAGGGGGTTTGTGGAGTTACCTAAGGTGGTAAGTGTTTTTTTAAAGGGGTACTAAGCTGAGTTACCTTAGGAGGTAGGTGGGCTATCCATAGAGGTGGTGTAGTTATCTAATTGGGTAGGTGGGTTACCTAAGGTGGCAGGTGGAGTTATCTAAGGGGAAGGTGGGGTATCCAATATAGGTGGTGTAGTTATATAATTAGGTAGGTGGGTTATTTAAGGGGACATATAGGGTATCTAATTGGGTAGGTGTGTTTAAGAGGTAAGTAGGGTATCCAAGGAGGTGGTTATGGCTATCTAAGGGAGTGAATGTTGTTTTCTCCCATTTATAGGCTTCATTCACACGGCACGAGCAAGTTATTAAAAATTGGTAATTTCCGGCCACATGCCAGGAAATTAAAATGTCGCATGAAGACTCCCATTCCTACCATGTTTACTATGTTTACAGTTGTTATTCATATTGTTGATCAATTAAATACTTGTTGATTTACGAATGTTATTCATATTTTAAAAGATTAGTTGGTAGTGTATCAAGTAATCATAATGGTAGTGATATCGATGACGCAATGACTTGATGACTGGAGGGGAGGTCCTTGATGACGTAGTTGATGTTTTGAGAATTTAGAGTGTTGTTATATTTATTTTTTATGGTTTTATTCATGAAAGAAACAGATTTTCCCTCATTTCTCTCTGGGATTAAAGGATTTCTCCACTCTCTGTATTTAAATTTTAGATTTTTAATTATCTCAAGTGGAGAAATCCTGTGATCTCCTCGAGACTGAAGGAGAATCTATATAACCAAGTAAGTGGATTAGGTCCTCTAATAAGAGTCTAAAGGGTTAATTTGCATCAAATTATTCATCCAATATTCATGTCTTGCCAAATCCTAACTTAAGTAATGTGATGTAATTTTCTTACACACCAGTTTCATGTCACACTGTTTATTTGAGAGGTGCTTGGTATCAGGATTTAACCCCCTTTCAAAATTTTCCTTGCATTTTAATCATCAACTAAAACAAGGGAAATCCTACCCAATTCTGTTGTGCTTTGTTATAATATCAGTAAATAGATGTTCTTATGTAGATGATACAGGTTGTTATAAAAAGAGAAACCTATTTATGTCGTTGGAATCATGTAATCAAGCCAAGTATTTTCATTGCCATATCCTGTCATATTCGATCTCTATGTAAATGGGAAAGATACTTCCTGGATAAATTTCTGTATAAATAGATGAATAATGTCTTGAAATTTAGGTCAGATTTCTGTATGAATAAATCAATAATGTCTAGAAATCTAGGTGAATTTATTTTAGTGCTTAACTCTGAAATTTTAACAGAATGGTGGAGATATATTGGACTTTTAACTTTATTTGACTCGTGATACTTTGTCTATCTGTCTGTTATTTTAATTTGATTTAATCATCTTTAAATTTAGTCACTACTTTAAAAATAGAAAATGCTAAAATGAATTTTGCATGAAAGTGAAATGAATATTACCATAACAATTTCAGTTCATATGTTGTATGTGTTAATGCATGCCTTATGTTTGAAATGCTCAGTAAAATGCAAACACGTACATTGAAAAACTGCTATTTTAAGAACTTGACAGCCACAGTCATGCTGCATAAAACATAGCATACCCAAAACTTGACAACCTGTCATACTGCATAAAACTTAGCATTCTCAAAACTTGACAACCACAGTCATACTGCATATAAATTAGCATTCTCAAAACTTGACAAGCAGTCATACTGCATAAAACTTAGCATACTCAAAACTTGACAAGCATAGCCAAAGTGCATAAAACTTAGCATACTCAATATATATTAATTTACTAGTTACTAGATTACTTGTGCCTTCTTCACAAGTGTAGTGCATTTGATTTGCATTGAATAAATTATACTTTAGTTCAGTTGCTGGCTTTCACACTATGCTCAGTGCTCATGTGAGCATTCATAGGTAAATAAGAACTCATTACCTTTAAAAGATGAATGTCATCCAACTCACTTTCAGTTGAAAGTATACAATGAATACCTTAATATAGTGTTATCACTCCTGAACTGGTTCCATCATCAGGGGATCCCCTTTTTCCTCAACTGTTCTGCGCTGTCCACTACAATCATCAAGTATTGCACTGACTGAGTTGATCAGGCTCAGCCAAGAGCCAGCTAGTTCTTCCATTGCTCCTCTCTCTTCCTCCTTTTCAATCAAGACATTCCATTACGTTCCTTTCTGCTCTTCAAACTAAACTTCTACTTATTGGCCCAGTTAGTCAAGGGACCCCATCACTCTCCATATAAGTTTGTAAAACCAAACCTCTACATCCCACCTCTACTGGGAAATACCATGTTTTCCAATTCTTATCGTGATTCTTGTTAACAAAATCCTGGTACTTGGTAACCTTTCTCTCATGGGCTTCTTCTGGTCTTGATTCTCATGGAACTGTCAGCTCTACAAGAATAATCTGCCCCCTGGTTCTAGACCACTTGAATCAAAACATGTATTTCAATTCAGACTTTGCTCTGTCCACTTGGCTGTAGAATGTGCTTTCACATGGGAATATAAATACCCAAATACATTCATATATATCTGTTTGTTGTTTTATTGACAATCACTTTATAAATTGCCTTCTGGTCTAATCACATCAAGACACCTATCATTCAAAAATGCAATGAATTTTTATGAATTTTGTTATGAATGTTGTGCAGGTAAAATATTTTGACATTAGTAGTTATCCCAATATATATTTCAGTGCATTTGTGAGTTCCTGTGATTTCCAATATTTTTTTCCGCTCCTTTCTCAGCCTACCTGTGTATGTTTTATCAATGTGTTCAAAGAGAGTCTAGATGACATAAAACAGGAACTTTACTACTATTTACTCTACCCAGATAATCATCCTATAATAAAAATAGATTGAAATTGAATAAATTGACTTCTAATGCAATTTGGGTAAGTTAATGTGATTATTGAAGTCTTGTGAAATGTCTGGAATTTTTTATATTAGTAGTAGGTATAATAATCCTCATATCAGGCCCTGTTTTGAAATAGTTGCATTCATACCAGTATTTGTTTTAGTAATTTTTAGAACTGATTTATAAGTATATGAACTATGCCCACTTTCTGTGAAGTATTCATTAGATAAGTATGAAGTTGTTTTTTAATTGAAAAATTTCCTTATTAATTTGTTGCAGTTAAGTCATTTTTTGTCTCACCTTAATGATATGCTTGAAAAAATATTTTGGAAGATGATAACTAAAATTTGACAAAAAAGATGGTCAGTCAATGCAGAGATTACTCTTTCAGGAGTTTGATTGTGGAAAAGAAGCCCAAGCTATGACTAACTCAGTTTCCTTAGAAAGAGGAATAATCAAGATCTTTGAATTGGTCATGACTATTCCATTTGTTACATTGATTGAAGGAAATGATTATTTTTTCCAGAATGTTTTAGGTAATTCCCTAATATGCTGCTTCCAATCATGAATTATTGTTTTCTTCCATCCCTAATATAACATCTTTTCCAATTAGACAACTCTGAGATTTGCAATAATACAAATTCTTGTTCCTGAAATCCTAAGGCCATTTAATTAAATCTGAGACTATGAACTCTATTTGACCCTAAAGAGAAGTACTACTAATGTAATTTCTTTAAAGTTGGTTTAGTTACTACCAGTATCCATTCTTCATTTCTTTTTCTTTATTATTAGTTTATTAAAATAAATCACAGACTCGTTATAATACAGAATTGGCTAGACCAGTGAAGATGCAATTATAGTTGTCAGTGTAATTGGTGTTGTCAGTGTTGTCAGTGTTGTTGATGATGTCTGTTTTTTCAGTGTTGCAGATGTCCATAATGTTTGTGTTGTTGGTGATGTCTGTATTCTCAGTGTTGCAGGTGTCCATAATGTTTGTGTTGGTGATGTCTGTATTCTCAGTGTTTCCAGTGTGGTTAGTGTAGTTGGTGATGTTTGTGTTGATAGTGTTGTTGTCAGTGATGTTGGTGATGTCAGTATTCTCAATGTTGCAGGTGAGGTTAGTGCTGTTGTTCTTGTTGTAACTGTTGTCAGTGTGGATGGTGAGATTAGTGGTGTTGTGCTCATTGTCAGTGTGGATGGTGAGGTTAGTGGTGTTGTGCTCGTTGTCAGTGTGGATGGTGAGGTTAGTGGTGTTGTACTTATTGTCAGGGTGGAATGTGAAGTTAGTGGTGTTGTACTTGTTGTCATTGTGAATGGTAAGGTTAGTGGTGTTGTGCTTGTTGTCAGTGTGGATGGTGAGGTTAGTGGTGTTGTACTTATTGTCAGGGTGGAATGTGAGGTTAGTGGTGTTGTACTTGTTGTCATTGTGAATGGTAAGGTTAGTGGTGTTGTGCTTGTTGTCAGGATGGAATGTGAGGTTAGTGGTGTTGTACTTATTGTCAGTGTGGATGGTTAGGTTAGTGCTGTTGTGCTTGTTGTAACTGTTGTCAGTGTAGATGGTGAGATTAGTGGTGTTGTGCTCGTTGTCAGTGTGGATGGTGAGGTTAGTGGTGTTGTACTTGTTGTCATTGTGAATGGTAAGGTTAGTGGTGTTGCGCTTGTTGTCAGGGTGGAATGTGAAGTTAGTGGTGTTGTACTTATTGTCAGTGTGGATGGTTAGGTTAGTGGTGTTGTGCTTGTTGTCAGTGTGGATGATGAGATTAGTGGTGTTGTGCTTGTCATCAGTATTGTCAGTGTGGATGGTTAGGTTAGTGGTGTTGTGCTTGTTGTCAGTGTGGATGATGAGATTAGTGGTGTTGTGCTTGTCATCAGTATTGTCAGTGTGGATGGTTAGGTTAGTGGTGTTGTGCTCATTGTCAGTGTGGAATGTGAGGTTAGTGGTGTTGTGCTTATTGTCTGTGTTGTTGAGGAGGTTAGTGGTGTTGTGCTTATTGTCTGTGTTGTTGAGGAGGCTAGTGGTGTTGTGCTTATTGTCTGTGTTGTTGAGGAGGCTAGTGGTGTTGTGCTTGTTGTCAGTGTGGATGATGAGATTAGTGGTGTTGTGCTTGTCATCAGTATTGTCAGTGTGGATGGTGAGGTTAGTGGTGTTGTGCTTATTGTCTGTGTTGTTGAGGAGGCTAGTGGTGTTGTGCTTATTGTCTGTGTTGTTGAGGAGGCTAGTGGTGTTGTGCTTATTGTCTGTGTTGTTGAGGAGGTTAGTGGTGTTGTGCTTATTGTCTGTGTTGTTGAGGAGGCTAGTGGTGTTGTGCTTATTGTCTGTGTTGTTGAGGAGGCTAGTGGTGTTGTGCTTATTGTCTGTGTTGTTGAGGAGGCTAGTGTTGTAGGTTATGCGTGCTGTCAAAGATGTTTTTACTGTTAGTGTTATTGGGGTTGCTGTTATTGGTGTTGTGCTTGTTGCTAGTGTTGTTTTTGTTTGTGATTTCATGTTATTTATTTTGTTGTTTTTCTTAAAATTGAAAAAAGATATTGGCCATAGAAGATTATAAAAGTTTCATCTTATTTCTACTTTATTACAATGGATAACAATGAATGAATTATAAAGATGTGTTCTCTTTCTTTTTTCCAAATTATCAGGAATATTAAGGAGTTGTTGTTTTTTTATAGTGCAATTGCTATTTTTCTTCCTTTCTTTCTTTTATTTTTTTCAGTTATTGACATACCTCATGAGCAATTAAAGACAGCTATTTACATAAGAGTAACGAAATTACTGTAAACATAAAATAAATTTTCATTAAGTGATTTTAAACCCTTTTTTTTATGGATTTATATTACTGCTATTTGTGCATCTACCCACATATCATATTTGATGGATTTTAATAATTACTTGTTACAATTGTTGTCTGTATAGAAAAAAAAGCTTCATTTGTTTTCCTTTGTTCTAAAAGTTTTCATTCCAGTGTTATGGAATGTTTGTAAAAAAGGGGGAATGGTGGGTGCATTATGTGCATTAGTGTTTTTTTACCCCTGCTTTTAAAGTGGTAGTATGTAATGATCATGGTGAACGTCCATTTTTTTTGTTGTCCATTTGTCTGTTTGCCAGTCCCCAGTTCCAATCTGCTACTACATGTACTATGAAACCACTGAATGGAATTTGATAAATCTTTGACAGATTCTTTACATGATGCCATTGTGCACCTGCTATTTTCTTTTCTTTTGAAACCTTTTCGGGTTTCCTAATGCAGAACATGGACTTTGTCATTGGTCAACCAAGAGGGGATCATCTTCTAATTTGCAACTCCTCTGAAACCACAGAATGGAATGTTGAATCTTTCTTTCACATGATGCCTATTTTTTTTTCACATCTCATTGCCTTAAATCACTTATAGCATTTCCTATATGTTTTCTGGGTAGGGGAGCGGGGGTATCACCAAGTGAGCTTTGCTCACAGTTTTTCTGGTTTTCTTTAGTCTCCAGCAGAAATTCTTTATGCCTGTGGATAATTTTTGTGATCTGTTATTTATGTTCTGTAAGTGGTATCAACACTTACTGCGTATTAATGGTCTCCGCTCAATTAATGATTTAGATACTTTTTTTAAAGTAAGCTGAGCCAAATTAACACTTGACACCATGGATGTTTAATTTAAGAAAACAGTACATCAACTTTGATTGACATAATTTAAGATTTGCATTAAGTTAATGTCATTTGATGGAAATTATGTATGGCAAATCATGCTCTGTAGTTCAATCCAAAACAAATTTCCAATATTCATGTAGATTGTGAGTTTGGAAGCACGTAATTTTGTATTTAAAACCTTGTATAATTTTTAAGACAATATCAATGGATTTTTATCAGATATTTTTCGTCTGTGTTCAAAAAAGAATTATGATTCTTACATTGGCATGAAATTACAAAACTTGTGATTTTGGCTTAATTATAGGAATTACTGACTGTTTCCTGTTAAATAACAGTCTGTGGCAAAAAACGGGTGAAATCTGGAAATTCCGCATTCAGTTTTTGTTCACATGATATCAATTTCTGATAGATATAAAACCCTGAGTGTTTGTCATTAACATAATTCAAGGGCTAAGCAGCTAACAGAGACAAGATAACAAGAACTCATTTCAGTAAAGTGGAAACAAGAGGTATATTTTTGTCTGGCTTTTGGAGTCAACCTACCAGTATATACTTAATCTGACAAGTTAATTAGGACCTAGCATCATCAAATTTATGGGCTCTATATGGTTTTCTCTTTGTCTAACTGTCTGTCTGTCAGACTGAACTAGTGTACATAGCACTACTGTATGAAGATGACCTTATAAAGTTTTTGATACTTGTTAAATGATTATTTTTACAAACTTCATTTTTTGGGCCCTGCATCAGCAAAGTAGGTATACATAATAGATTTCTTTTTATCCATCTGCCTTTCTGATTTTGTGTTCTTCAACAAATTTGTAAGTAACAGTCCCAAATGATACAAAACTATACATAGTGCTGTCTCCATTGTTTTAAAGTTTTACTTGAACTCCTTTAAAGCCTAAGATGATGCTTTTTAGCATTATGTATCGTAGATTTTGAAAATATAAAAGATAGAAATAAACATTGAAATGATAGAACCTTGTGACAAGGCCATCAAAAGTCTCAATTGTATTGATGGTGTATTTAATGATAGAACCTTGTGGCAAGACCACCAAAAGTCTCCATTGTATTGATGGTGTATTTAATGATAGAACCTTGTGACAAGACCACCAAAAGTCTCCATTGTATTGATGGTGTATTTAATGATAGAACCTTGTGACAAGACCACCAAAAGTCTCCATTGTATTGATGGTGTATTTAATGATAGAACCTTGTGACAAGACCACCAAAAGTCTCCATTGTATTGATGGTGTATTTAATGATAGAACCTTGTGACAAGACCACCAAAAGTCTCCATTGTATTGATGGTGTATTTAATGATAGAACCTTGTGACAAGACCACCAAAAGTCTCCATTGTATTGATGTTGTATCTTAATTTAAACCTTTAAAAGTTTGCAGGTTTAACTGAGATTGTGATAACCACAACAGACAAAGGAAGAGCTTGGCAAGGTTGATGTTTAGAAGGGACTCTATAAAATATTTAATTTTTGCTCTGCTTGATCACATGATTTTGTCCCCAGGTATATAATTTATCCAAGTGAGTGATTCAGGTTCTTTTTAATATGTACTTGTACTTAGTTTGAGGTGCTTCATATTGCCTCAAATCCAATCACTTCTTTTTATCTGTGAATTATTCAGCACACTGGGAATTTCCATAGAAATAAAGTCTATTACAACAATCTTGATATTCTGACTTCCTATTAGAATTTTACCCTGATTTATGCAATAGCTGTGTGAAAACAGCTTGCAAACGAAAAAATCTATAAATCTTATTAGTTAAGTCTGTTGATTTGAATTTAAATTACAAATGTACATTATCTTACCCAAAGGGCTATTTGCAACATGGAAATTTAATTAATATAGATGAAATTTTTAGTTTTGGCATCTTCAACACTGAAGCCTTCTCATTCCTGTACACACAGATGCAGTGAAAAATCAATTGTCAGATATTAAAGTGCAGTATATGTTGGATATTGAATTACAAAAGGTTAAATACAGAATCACAATGAAACAAAATTGATGTAAAATATCAAGTCCAATTTTATCTTGGCGCTAGTTCAATTGATCTCTGACGTAAAAATTACATGTATCAGGTTTTAACTTGATATTTCAACTTGCCTCAATGTAATTATTTGCTGCATTTGAGAAGGAAATGCTTCCATTTAAGTCTGCTTTAAATTATATTAAGTGTAAATTGTAACATAAGGTAATAGTAGATAAGTTAATGACCATGTTGGTTCCGTGAGGCTTGTGGGGCCCTTGTAGAGTTGTAGAATTGACCTTTAAATTTACATTTTTATAATTTCAATAATTATATTCCTCTCATAGTCCTGCAATACCTCTTTTGTAATTATTAATCTGTCTTTTGTATTAAAACTGTTTTTTTTTAATTTGAAAGACACCAGATGGACTTCTTTCCAGTACATTTACACAATGTGAGGAAAGCTCAGATTGCTCCAATGGTCTTTTATAGAATAAATACACACTGTGAGGAAAGTTCAGAAGGCTCTAGATGGACATCTATAGAGAATATCTGCACTATAAAGAATGTTCAGAAGGCCCCAGATGGACTTCTAAAAAGGATATCTACACTGGAGGAAAACTCAGAAGTCCCAGGTGGACATCTATAGGTGACTTCTACACTGTGAGGAAATCTCAGAATGCTCAAGATGGACTTCTATGGAGGACATATATTCCATGAGGAAGGCTAAAAGGCTCCAGATTGACATCAAGTGATGACACCACACTGTGAGAAAAGCTCAGAAGGCTGCAGAGGGACATCAATAGATGGCACCCCACTGTGAGGAAAGTACTGAAAGCTTCATATGAATATCTATTGAAGAGATCTTCACTGAGAGAAAAGTTCAGAAGGATCGAAATGGACATCAACGGAGGACACCACACTGTGAGAAAAGCTCAGAAGGCTCCAGATGGAGATCAATAGATGACACCACACTTTGAGAAAAGTTATGAAGGCTTCAGATGGACATCCATAGAGAAAACTTTGAGGAATACTCAAAAGACTCCAAATGGTCCTTTATAGAGGATATTAAGCCCAGGCAATCACAAAAGACTCCAGATGGTCTTCTACAGAGGATATGAAGCCCAGATAATCACAAAAGACTCCAGATGGTCTTCTATAAAGAGTATTAAGCCCAGGTAATCACAAAAGACTCCAGATGGTCCTTTATAGAGGATAATAAGCCCAGGTAATCTCAGAAAACTCCAGAAGGCTTTGTGGAACTCGGTACCTTTTGACTGAATTTGAAAGGTGAAGTATTCCAAATGTTAGATACTACATAATGTAGTTAATAAAGATCATTAATGCTTTCCCATAATACATCGATAAGAAGACATTAGAACACTTAAATACAAAAGTTGATTTTATAGGACAGTTAATCTGCCTATCAACCCAATGATATCATTTCTTTAGTGTATTTTGAATTCTTTGGTACTTGATCTAATCTTTTTCTCCTGATGTTCTTGTGGTTGTTCTATTGTATTGACACACTATTATGTGAAAGAAATGAGGTAAAAAATTACTGGGAAACAAATTAAGCCATTTCTATGGATGGACCTTAATTTATTTATCCTTACCGTTTCAGTGATAGATGACTTAATTGTCCCTGATCTTATTATTCTACAAGTGGTAGAGACTGAAGCGGAAAACTTTTTCAGACAAATTGTTTGATAAAGTGGCATAAATTGATTTCCCTAAGCTCCTGATTCAATTAGGAGAAGGACCAGTCTTGACAGAAAACCTTTTAATATGTCGATTTCATTCTTGCAGTATATGTGTTTTCTCAAGTGAAGCAAAGACTTGTATAAGTGTTTTGGAGGACAGTAATGTACTGGCACATAGAAAAATAACCATGCTTTAATTTCATGGGGTTGAATGTTGAAACAAAACTACAGTGAAACCTGTCTTAACTAAACTTATTTCAAACTGGAGGTTTTTGTTTTGTTTAGGCAAATCTTTATACATTTTGAAAGTCACTGGGGCTGATTTGAAAGAACTTCAAAAGAAATCAGTACTCTTAGAAGGTACCAATCATTTTTATGTGCAAAATTTTAATTTTTATTTCATCAGCAGCCAAAATTAATAACTTTGTTTGAGAATCTGCCTTGTTAATTTAGTAGTAGGAAAATATGGAATCATTATTTTTATTTTTTTTTCAATGAATGATTAAACTATTTTCCCCCAAAAAAATTAGAGGCTAGAAACCACTAATTCCACTTCCTATAAAATGTACAGAAATGTTTTTCCTTTCAGAAACTGTTTAATTTTTTTAAATAAGATGAGAACTTTTTTCACAGCACTATGAGGAACAGGGGTAATTTCTGCATAGGACTATTTTTGCATACGTTCCAAATGCTCATTGGTTGAAATTTATTTCTGACATGCCTCCCCCTTTTTCTTGATCACATGTCAAAAACCCTAAATCTTTAAATTTTCACAAAAGGTGATATCTTTGGCTTTAAATTTGTAAATACAGTGTTTTCACATTAAAACATGACCAGTAAAGGGCACCTAAAGCATAAAAGTACTCAATAATGGATTTTCCATGTTGCCATAGTGGAATGATTATATGGCCTTAAACACAGTAATGAAAGTGAGTTTTTCCTCATTTCTAACCAAATTTTTGCTCAAATCTACACAAAACTTGATTTCAAGTGCTGATTACCACCATATTTCGGTAAATATAGCCCTCAAAGTTTAATATTTGATATTTTTACAAAATTTTCTACACTTTTTACTAGATAGGACATAAAAATCAGCCTAAAAGACCAATTTTCCATAATTTGGACCTATAACTTAAAAAAATGCATATTTTGAAGGATTTTTGTAGTGTATTCCTCTCATGGCAAAGTTTACAAGATTTTCAAGTAGTTTAAAGCTATTTCAAGAAACTTTTCATTTTGCCATGGGTTCAGCTTAAGGCTAGAAACCACTAATTCCACTTCCCATAGGCTTCTATGCTAATTTCACAATATTCAATGGCTTCTCTGGACTTTACCTTAACTTTAACCTACAGAGGACTATATATCAGCATGATTCTACATATGTCAGCTCACAATCCTTAGAATGGCATGTGGGGTTAGCAGACTTGCAGTGCAGTACTGGTCACCGGAAGTGAAGGGTCTATAAATAGCATAGGAAATCTCAGTGTTTCCACAAGATAGGGGTATATTTAGAAATCATTATGGAGATTAGGCTTCACATCACAAGAAGCAAAATGCACGTATAAAATGTACAGAAATGTTTTTCCTTTCAGAAACTGTTTAATTTTTTTAAATAAGATGAGAACTTTTCTCACAGCACTATGAGGAACAGGGGTAATTTCTGCGTAGGACTATTTTTGCGTACGTTCCAAATGCTCATTGGTTGAATTGATGGTCTGTAACCTAGAACACTTGTTTAGCTCACCTGGCCAGGGCCATGTGAGCTATTGCCATCACTTTGCGTCCGTCGTCATCGTCGTTGTCACCGTCGTCTGTTGTTAACAATTATACAAAACTCTTCTCCTCTGAAACTACTTGACTAATTAGAACCAAACTTGGTATGAATGTTTCTTGGGGTATCCTGCATAGAACTGGGGTGGGGATTTTTGATTCGTCAAAAAACATGGCTGCCGTTACTAAAAATAGAACATAGGGGTCAGACAGTAGTTTTTCACATATATCTCCTAAACCGTTAGGTTTAGCTGAATTCTGATCAGGTAAAAGTGTTCAGCATGATGAAATCTACCTCTGGTCAAATTTTGGTTTTAATCCATTAAGCCTTGTTGGAGTTATTGCCCTTTTTCAACGATTTTTGCTATTTTTAATGTTATTTATTTCAAAAGTCTTCTCCTCTGACTTGGCGTCCGTCGTCATCGTCGTTGTCGCCGTCGTCTGTTGTTAACAATTATACAAAACTCTTCTCCTCTGTAACTACTTGACCAATTGAAACCAAACTTGGTATGAATGTTCCTTGGGGTATCCTGCATAGAACTGATGTGGGGGTTTTTGATAAGTTGAAAAAAACATGGCTGCCGTTACTAAAAATAGAACATAGGGGTCAGACATTAGTTTTTCACAGATATCTCCAAAACCGTTAGGTTTATCCAAATTCTTTCAATAGCTGAAATGATCCATATTATTAGGACTACAAAAGTCTTCAGACTCCTTGTAAGAGTTATTGCCCTTGAAAGGGGAAAAATATTTGTTTTTAATAGTTTTCAGTCAATATCTTGAAAACTATGATAGATTAAAAGAAACTTTCAATTGTTGAAAAGATCTTGTGATAGTCCTACCAAAGACTTCTTGAGTCAAAATTGTTGGACAACTTCTTGTTTAATTTATTGCCTTTGAAAGGCAAAATTCAACAAGGTGAGCGATTTAGGCTCCTGGGAGCCTCTTGTTTTAAGAAATATCTCAGGCCACACTCTCTAATATAAAAATAGTCGGTGGGTAAGTTTGCATGGATTTTGTTTTTTTCTATATTCTGTTAATTGTTGTTTCTAGTTGATCTGATTACATACTGAATATTACGTGACAAAATCTGTATCACAAAAGGTATCAACCCGAGACATCTATACCACCCTAAGGGCCACTGGCCCACAGGGTGATATAGGTTGAGTGTTGATACCACATGTGGTACAGATTTTGGCATGTCATGTTTGTTCATAAATTTTAACTTTACTTCAAGTATGGTCCATGAAGCGGTGCAATATAGGTCTAGGGATGTGATATAGGGTATGCGACATAGGTCTAGGGGTGTGATGTAGGGTTTGCAATATAGATCTAGGGGTGTGATGTAGGATATGCAGTATAGGTCTAGGGGCGTGATAGGGTATGCGATATAGGTCTAGGGGTGTGATATAGGTCTAGAGGTGTGATATAGGGTATGCAATATAGGTCTAGGGGTGTAATATAGAGTATGCGACATAGGTCTAGAGGTGTAATGTAGGGTATGCAATATAGGTCTAGGGGTGTGATATAGGGTATGCGACATAGGTCTAGGGGTGTGATATAGGGTATGCGATGTAGGTCTAAGGGTGTGATACAGGTCTAGGGGTGTGATATAGGGTATGCAGTATAGGTCTAGGGGTGTGATATAGGGTATGCAATATAGGTCTAGGGGTGTGATGTAAGTCTAGAGGTGTGATATAGGGTATGGGAAAACCATATGGGGTTTAAACAAACACTTAAAATGCATATATAAAAAAAGGTATATTTTCATCTAAATATATGATATAGCAATGTATACTTTTGTTTATGTAACTATGATATAGTCAGAACAAATAAACTTAAGAATCTTTTCAAGAGCTTTTGGAATAGAATCACAAAATTACAGATTACTAAATGGTACATATTTTGGAATAGGTCACTTTTGATTTTTCATCCCATTTTGACGTGAATATATATTGACTTGAGAGTTATGTAAGATTTCTATGTCAGAACATCCTATTGATGCCAGTCTTGTTTGTGTTAATTGTTTAGAATCCTTACTAAAAGCAAGATAAGTCCTTGTGTTGAATTTTCTGACTGATTATTGTTTTTAGAAGCTCAACATAAAAGGGAGGTATCAGTTTGTTCTTCAGGATAAAATAATTCAGATAATTAGCTAAATAATGTCAGTCCAGAACTTTATATTTTGCTGAGACTTTCCATTAACTTTCATTACTTTTTTTTCTGTCATAAAAAAACACACCGTGACTATATACATGACAAAATAGCCACAAGGCATTTTTTTTTTGGCTTAAAGTTTATAGACTGCTGGCTCAAATTTCTGCTCATTATTTTAATTTTTATCTTTAATCTGTAAGGGAAAGGTAATCCAAATTACCTCAGTCTACAAATTTTGACAAGTTTCTTTGATCCTTTCTACTTTATGAGCCATCAGGGTGGATCTAGGATGTCAGGGAAGTTTTGATTGATTATTATGGTTTAACATCCTATGGCAGATATTTCATGCATTTCAGGATGAGTATGAATTGCCAATCGAACTATCCTGCTTTGTACTAGTATAAAAGGCTAAGCTATATTTTTATTGAGCAAAATGCTATGTATACAAAAGTTTATTTCCAATTTTTTGGGGTGTGTGGTTGGTTCTCCCCTCTTAAACAGCTCTTGCCATAATTTGCAAAATCATCAGCTAGTAGAAAATATTTCAGTATTATCATAGACTCTAACATTATGATCTGCTAAAAAGACCTTGCAAATACAAAAAAAAATATAAAAATTAGTATGGATAATTATTGTTCATTTTTGTTAGTATCAAGGAAGAAAATGATGTAATTATCACATTATTTTTAGGAACTTGTTATTGGGTTCAGTTGACTCATTTGGACAAATTTGTGCTGGTAAAGACAATTAGGTTCTCACTTAAACCAGAAAACCTTCAAGCTGGCTGTTTTTAGAATCAAAGCCTACCAAAGTTAAGTGTTTTGACTTAACTGCACTAATTTATACCCCACTAGAACACATGAAGTTGCTTTTTTTACTTCCCCGAATGTATATTGTGACCATGCTATCTCTCAGTCTGTCTGTCCATCCCCATTGCCCAGGTTCATAAAAAAATCTCAAACTGAGATTTTTCAAAAATCTTTTAGTTTGTCCTCAAATCTTCAATTTCACGTTATTTTATTGGTCAATATCTTAGTTGAGGAAGGTTTTGAGGAAATCTCTATTTGAGATTTTGTATGAAACCAGACCCAGGTTCTATCCACAAATCTTCAAAAAACCCTGAATGGAATTTAATGAAACTTTCAAAAGTTCTTAATTCCATGATGTTATAATGTATCTACTATTATATTTTTCCATTAATGACTTTTTAGGTTTCTTATATAGTTTCTTATGAGGAGAGTGTGGGGTATCACCTTGTTTTTATCACTATTTTTTCTAGTTTATATTTCAACACATATCACTCCCTATTAGTTAATGGATTTCTAAAGAGAATCTTTACAATCCTAATGGGTAGTCTTTCAATCTAATCACTCCTGGTTTAAAATTTTCTTTGTTTACTGAAATTAGATTTTGCAAATTAGAGTAAGTAATAATCAACATCTAAATTTGAAAGGAAAAAGCTATATTAATTTTGAGGAACTTCAAAACAGACTTCATTCTGATTATTTTCAAGAAAATACTAATTACAGTAGAAATCTCTTTTATCTTTACTAACCTTCAGAACTTCAATAAAATAATGAATTATAGACAGGGTTTAGGAACAGAGTCAGAATGAGAAATTAACAAATTTTACTTGGAACAACAAAACATATCATAATATACAGGATACATGGACTACTCAGATGTCTTGATTCCATGGTTGGATTACACATGTTTCATTACCTGTATACATTATTTCCCTTAGAAAAATCTCAGGTGTTGGAAAAACTCATTTGTGGAGAATGCCATCAAAGCAATTTTTCCTATATCAAATCCCTTCTTGGGTTTGATTTTTTCTGGTGTAAAATTATGTATACAAGTCATATCCAGTTTTTGTAGACTGACAGGTTTCCATGGTGATGTTTTTTTTTCCAATTTTCTTTTTAATGTTGTTGATAACAAAGATCATTCTGTCTGTCTAGAATAACAAACTCATTATATTTGTGTCACATCCTGTTGCTTTTCTAAATAAGATATGATTTTATTCATGATGAGAATTTATTGGTGTTTTTGTACTAGAGTGCTATGAGGTATAACTTGATACTAGTATGTATGATTATTGTGTATCTAATTTTGATTGGTTTAGCTAGTTGAACTAGGCATACACAGGAAAAACTTGCAACTTATGTTTTCATATGTTTCAAAACATACAGAAACATATGTTTAGGCATGGTATAGAAATATATTTATTTTTGCCCTTAAAACTTGTGAACTGAATATTTTATCCCAATTAAAACATGACTTTAATGGCTGAAATCATCTTGGAAACATTTGTTATCCTATTGATATTTTAAAAAAGTATCAGATATTTATATTTTATTGGAAACATTTGCTTTTCATATGTTTTTTATGGTGGTCCTAAACATTCCTGTGTATTTTGAAACAAAATTTGATGACTGTTGTAATTTCTGTAATTTGAAGTTCACATACTATAACTACTTATAACAAAATAAATCCAAGGTCGACCAAATGGGGCAAAGTATGGGATGCTTATAGCATGTATCTATGTTCCCTACATATACTATCAGCTGGATACTAGCCCTTCAACTCAGGGAAACAATGATCCATCATCATGAAATTTCTTAAAGAATAAATGTATAGTAACAATGTATATTGAAAAACTGTTTCATAACACAGGAAGTAGAGAGCTGATCCAGTCAAAAAGTGTATGTATGGTACAATTTACCACAAGAGAGCTACATACCAAACATTGACTGATTCCTCTTCTAGAAACCCAAGATAAGAGCAATCAAATTAGCTTGCTGTACATTCTTATGAGGAATTGTTAATGTCCTTGATGCCTATAATGCAAGAGCTTAATAATTCAAGCTATTACTATTATTCTGCATCAGAATAACACGTTTACTAAGGACTACTGTTGTGGAGACCCCTTTTCAGTTCTGTTAGATTAATATGTCTTGTTAAACCCCTCTGGCCTCTGTGTCCAGACTTGTAAACACAAATGATAAGTTCAGAGGTTGAATCAGTTAAGTCAAATCCATGAAAAAAAATGACACAATAGCTTAAATTACTCTTTTAAAATACCAGTTCCATTGTACATAATATCATGACCAATAAATAGGGAAAAATTGTTTTAACCTTGGAAATCTCAGAAGGTTTGATGTATGGTATATATTCACCATATTAGAACAAATCAGGAATTATCATGTAGTTACAAATATTCTCAATTATGATGTCATTGATCACAGACATCTAGTAGATAAATTTGAGTTAATAATTTTATTTGAGAGACTTGTTACAAGCCACTTAGGTGATCTGGCACTAATTACATCTCCTCGCTGCTTGAAATATATCATGACACAAATTATATTTTGTTGAAATAAAAAGTACTGGTATTTTGTCTTGTCCAATGTTTGTTTCTACTTTCTGCCTGTTGCAGAATAATCTTTCTACTCATACATTATATGCTTGGTCTACATTGCTGATTGGTTGTTTTAAGTACTGATGCAAAATTGAAAATTCAATATATGTCTATACAGATTTATGTTTATAAGGCTACAAAAGAACATGCACTAGTGAAGAAAATACAGATTGTCAATGACAATGATTTCATGGTGTTATGAATAATTTGGCTTTTGTGACATCATGCAAGGAGAGTTGCCTAGGGGTATAAACAAATTATTTGAAGAATAAAAGAAGCAGAATCATACTCTAGGACCACATGATTATCATATTTCTAAAAATTTAACATTGAAATTTCTCAGTATAGTCATCATATTCCAAAAATTCTGATTGTTTATAATTTGCAGAGTATGATTCTAAATATGAATACATGCCATAATCATTGATTTTAAAGTTTTTGCCAGGCATATAACTTTATCTTCAATTTCCTGTGAAATGATTCAAAAGTTTGTTGGCTAATAGTTGTAGTCTACTATATGTTGAGGAAACTGAGCTTGTCAATACACCAGATGTAACCTGGCCCACTATCTAGAATAACTAAAATCTCACATAACTGACTTCTTATTAGTAAGTGAAAGTAGTTGATATTCACTTTGTCCTCTAAATTTATTAGATTGGTGTCTTATTTAGAAATAAAATATTGTGGTTTATGGGAAGATTTATGCCAAAAAGTTAATGTTACATGTAATTCCACAGAAATCAGGCCCCGGCACCACAAAAGTTTAAAAAAAAAAACTTAAGTCTGAGAATATTCTTAATTTTCATGGTAACTCCAATCAAAGTTTTTGAAATTATTGATGTCACAGTTAAGAATTTTCTCAGACTTAAGTAATTTTTTAATTTCTGTGGTGCTGGAGCCTGATGACTTGACATGTACTCAACTGGGTATTGGTTAGTTGGGTTAGAAAGCAATTTAGTTGGGCTTATTTTGTTTGCGTTTTCATTGAATTCAAAAGCGAAATGTGTGAAATGGAAGCACTTAAGTAATTGTCTGTCCTATTGTATGTAAAACAGCAATTATAACATGAATTATTTATTGAATGGTCATGAAGGGAACAGTTACTTAGCAATGGGATTAAAAGAAGACAAAGTTATAAACCTGAAAGTAAAAAAATGTTTTTTTGTACTAGTATTTAAATTAATTTTTACAAGAAAGTTCTCTCTCATATAAATTACAATATGCAAAAATAACCTGCCTTATACATGTGACATTCTAGAAGGATATTGGTATATTATATTAGATCTTAGTATTAATGTTTGTCAATTCATCCTTTGAAAAAAAGGAAATGTCACCTGATTCACTGAACCTTGCAAAGTACTTTTTTGATCTGCCAGGAATCTTTAGAAACTGTTTTCCAACCTTTTTCTTCTTCTTTGGTGTGTTGGGTACAGGTTTATGATAGTCTTTTAATCCATTTGTCTGAAGTGCAAGTTGAGTTGAAGCATTTACCAGAATCTGCTCTGATAAATGTGTTATATATTCCGCAGATAGTTTTGAAAGATTTGGTGTAAGTGTCAGGTCTTTGAATTTTGTATCAGCCACCTTATTGTTTTTCCAACGATTTTCTACAGCACTTTTGTTTATACATGGTGAACTCTCTACAAATATTTCATCTTGCATTTTATCTTCTTTGTGAATTGTGGCAGTTGTGGTAGCAGACGAATACTTGCTGCCAATTTCGGCGGTAAACCATTCACATTCATCATCTGTAGATAGATCACCACCATTAATTTGATTTATGTCAAGGTCACTCCAAACTTGTTTCCTATGTCCAGACTTTTTCTTAATCAGTAACGGCTCACTTTTGCACTTTGATGAATATGAGTCTAAACTGTCTATGTCATTTTCAAAACTTTCCTCCAGGATTTCATCCCTACTTGAGCACACAGAAGCAGACAAACAGCTATCCTCATCATTTTTCTCAATTTGAAGAGTTGAGCCATCTGTTGAAAGACGTACAGTTATCATCTCCTGGCGATGCCCATAATTATATGTTTTAGTTGTTGTAGAAAATATATTGAACTCTGCCTCTTCCTTTTGAAATCCTTTGTTTAGTAATGAGATATCAGAGAATTTATTCTTATTCTTGTAAAATTTCCCTGGAAAAATTCTAAATTTTGATGAAGAATGTCTTCCAGGTCTACATCCCATGATTATCATTAAATTTCACTTTTAAAATTAATTGTTGCTGATGTCAAATGTATAAAATCACCTCTTCATTCTTTGCTGTTGCAATATAATAAACATTGCATTCCACTGACTTCTGCATCAAAATGTAGATTAATACTCCGTGAAATAAACATTAGAGCATTTAACATAACTCATAATGTGATCAAAGTTATTAACTGATGGCTTGGTGTATAATCCATGTTTCCTATGTTCCGAAGATGCTATTTTACCAATCTAGATAGATACGATGCTATTGATTTGTGATTGGTCGAACCTAAGATGGTCATTAAGTATTGTTTCGGTATAACTCCTATTATAACTATTGCCTGATAACATTTACAACCATTTGTTATCAAATTGTAAAACTGATCATTAGCATGCCAATTTCTGTTCGCTAGCTTTGTCTACTTGAGGTTGACAAAAACATTGATTGAATTTATGTCCCCCATGATTTCTCAGCTGATAGAAATATTGGACTTTTACGGAATAAAAACGTCAGTGTGAGAACAATATTGAAACTTTATAGCATCTCAGCAGTATTTTTTTTCTTCTAAAAATTTACAGAACCATGATAGACATTTTGTTTGCATTCGTCTTGTGTAGGACATCATTGTTTACTCTTTGCAAATACCAACATTGTTTGAAATATTGGTATGAAGTCTTGTTAATCCAATGTTAAAAAGTTAATGATTATATTGCTCGCTTGCAAATTGCACAACACACACAACCAACATGAATGATTTGAATTCTCCAATATTCTCTCAGTAGATTTGTATTGAAAACTATTATTATACCAGTGACATTAAGCTGTAGACTATATCGCTCTTTGTAATGTATATTGATTGGGTTTTATCATTTTCTGCTAATTACTCCGTAATTTAAAATGAAATGTCACCAATAAAGCCATTGAATCCTCTGGTAAAAGTTTTTCTCAAATAGTTAGCATGATATTTGATTATCTGTCTTGTCCGATGATCTTTGATTTTTAATGTTGATAGTTTAATGGTAGCTGTAGTACTCATTTCTTTCATTCCATGTCAACAATACATTACAGTAACATTTAAAATATTCTGAGGTATAGTTTATAGCATGTAGTGCTGATTTTGGGTGCTTTGTTTTACAGTTATGGGTTTTAGCTTTGACTTTTTAATACCTCAGAATTATTAGGACATAAAATCAGTGCTTTGTGTAACAATTGCTAAATCTATGGTTTATTTTCAAACAGTTAAAACTGTTAGTGTGTTGTCAGCATGTTTTAATTTGGTGTGGTTCAGCAGTATTTTTGAATATTCAAACCACTTTTTTTTGGTTGAAGCTAAAAACTATTTGTGAGGATGAGGTTGTAGAATGTGTCATCACAGTTTGCCTAATTGTACGAAGTCATCCTATACATTAAGCCCATTATGAGCCAAGCATGACATTAATGTTGCCTTTAAATGATATGTTTTATACTTATATTAATCTCTGAGAATTCAACTTGTTAAGTTTCCTATTTTTGAAAGCCACAACATTAGAAACATTAATGGTATGTCTCTGAATAATAATTTCTCTGCAATCTGTTACTTATTAATTTTAGCATTTTCAATATTTTTTCTGTTAAGTTTGGTACAAGTAAGTTGGCATTTGTTTTGTCAATTCCATGATAGCTAGACATTTTCATCACCAATTACTTTCATTTGATATTGTGTTAAATTATTACAGTGCATATGACATTTCCTCTTTCTATACAGTTCTTTGTTACAAGTATTGATTAAATGTAGTCACCTTTCTCTGGAAGAAAAAACAATAAATAGAACCAAAATGTCATCAATGAAAAAATACAGAATACCATCAATTAGAATCGGCAGAATATTAAGTCTGTTTTTTTCCACTTATGACAGCCACACTGTTGAAGAACTATGGAAATGAAATGTGGATAATGAAAAATTTGAGAATCAAATGAGAACATTTACATTTAGGTTGGACTGTTACGTGACTAAATAATGGAAATAATGTCAATTGGTTGACATTAATACTGTCAATTCCTTACTGTGTTATTCACTTTGTAGTGTTGGTTTTTCCTAAGGTGTAAGGAAGGAACATGGAGACATGGTAGTTGTGGAATTGAATCATTGAAAGCAGTGTACAATCTTAAAACATGGTTAAATTCAATAAATTATGTTATCCTTGGAGTGTGAAAAATGTGAAAATAAGCCAGTTTCTTATATTTTTAATTTATTCTGAATGAAAATTGTGTTGATCATACAAAGTGTGACAACCAAAAATTTCATAAAAAATAAAAAGTTTTAACAGTATATTCATTCCAATCATTAATCAAAGCCCTCTGGTGTTTCTGGTTGGATGGTCTATAGATTTTTTTGTTGTTGAAAACTTTCAAACTAAAGAGCTTATTTTACCCCTAAAAGTCTATTTTTGGTTTGATTTTGCTAAAGAGAAGATTGACAAATGTTAAATTAAAAAAAACAAAAAACTCTACTCCAAAATTACAAGAGAAGTTGTGTTCAAAATCAGAATTGATTTGGATTTTTTTATTTTTATAGTGCAAAATTAAAAAAAAAAATTTCCAATCTTTTCTATAGTTACCATCTGGAAGCTACCTTAGAATGGACAGACTAATAGATGTACACTCATTCGTTAATAGAAATTGAACACATCACATAAATCCTTCCTACTGCATGTATAAACAATAGAGCACACCCTATTTAATTACATGCCATTAGATGTATAAATAAAAAAGAATATAGCACACCCCATTGAATCACTTGCCACTTGGTGTATAAATGTATAAAGAATACAGCACACCCTATTTAATTACTTGCCACTTCAAGTATAAACAATAGGACACAGCCATTGAAAACAAAGAAAATGTGCATGTAGATGATTTGATTTTTATCAACTTGACACTTCCTCATGGTTTATAAGTACAAATCTGATCTCAATAATTCTGCACTAATAAGTTTATTATCTTAAACTATAGGCAACATGGGATGTTATTTTCTAGGTTAGTGGTACAAATCTTCCTTTTACATGGTTCAGCTGTACCATCCTCACATTTGATTAATGTAATAATAAATTAAAGGATTTTTTTCAACTACCCACAAATCTGACCTCTAAAGGTAAAATGTTTTTTCATTAAAAAAGATCTATAAATAAGAAACACATCATTTGTAGAAATGTAGAAATGGAATAGATCAAAATTCAACAATCTCTGTATTATTTGTTGTGGAATGTAATTTGTTGTCCTTGCAGATGCCCTTATTCTGCTACATCAATTCATTTTTATTCCATGTCACACAAAGTGGCATTTTCCCAGAAAATTTTTTCCCGTGTGAATTAGTTATCTTTCTTGGAATATGAATAAGTGATTTTGTGATTTTTTTTCTCGATTAATTTGAGTTATCTTTCTTGAATTGCAGAAAACCCATTTAAAGGACATTGGATGGTTAGGCCCCCTGCATGACTGAAAATAAGAAATTTGGTTTGGAGAAGTTTTTTTAGCTCACCTGGCCGTAGCTATTGCCTCACTTGGCATCCGTCGTCGTCATTAACAATTTTTCAAACTACTGAATATATTTGCATGAAACTTATTATGATTGTTCCTTAGAGTGACCATTTGGATTTTTGATCGGTTAAAAAACATGGCCCTGTTACTAAAAATAGAACATGGCAGACAGCAGATTTTTGCATATATCTCAAAAACTGTTAAGTTTAGCCAAATTCTGACTTGGGTAAAAGTATTCATCATGATGAGATATATCTGTGGTCAAATTTTGGTGAAAATTTGTTGACCCATGATGGAGTAATTGTCCTTTTTGGACATGTTTTTACTGTTTTTGATGTTATTACTTTCAAAAATCTTCTCCTCAGAAACTACAGTACAGAATTCAATGAAAGTTGGCATTTTTGTTATTTAGGGTATCCTTAACAAAATGACAGTTTGGATTTTTGATTGGTTAAAAAACATTGCCGCCTTTACTAAGAATAGAACATAGGAGTCGTACAGTAGTTTTTTGGATATATTTCTAAAACTGTTAGGTTTGGCTAATATCTTTCAATTGCTGAAGTATCCTTAATATAAGGCCTAATATAAGTCTTGGGGATCAAAGTTGTCAGACAACTCCATGTAAGGGTTATTGCCCTTGAGAGGTGAAAAATGACATTTTTTAAACAGTTTTCAGCCTATATCTTTAAAACTATGATAGATAGAATGAAACTATCAATTGCTGAAATGATTCTTTTTATAAGGCCTACAAAAGTCTCCTGGGATCAAATTTGTCAGACGACTCCAACTCCATATAAGAGTTATTGCCCTTGAAAGGGGAAAAATGACAGGGTTTTTTTTTTTTTACAGTTTTCAGCCAATATCTTGAAAAGTGTGATAGATAGAAATAAACTTTCAATTGCTGATATGATTCTTATGATAAGTCCTATCAAAGTTTTCTTCAGTCAAAATTGTTGGACAACTTCTTGTTTAATTTATTAGGATAGGGGATGTATTTAGAATTAAAATTGAGTGAAGCAAGGCTGGACATTTTTCTTTGGGGGGGGGGGGGAGTGGGGAGAATTTGTGAAAAAAAAACAAGATTTCATGCCTACCCCCCAAAAAAAAAAATTCCCCAATTTTAAATCAGGCATATGCCTGGCACGCCCATCCTTGGATTCATGTGGATGATGATGAATGAATAGAATTATATTTGTCAATAAAGATATGGAAAGGGAGATAATTCATATCTTGAAAGCTGAGCAATATGATGAATACATGAATATTAATTATATAAGTGATAAAAAAACTTCAATATTACAATACATGTCCTTAAAATAAACTACTGTTATTGTCTCTTACCTTTCACGAAAGCGGGGAGTATAGAATTCCGATTTCCTTCTGTCCAGCCGTCTGAAATTGGTTTTTGAAAGTCTTCATAGAATTTCCCCAAAATTAGATAGTTGAAGATATATGAGGTAAGGAAGACACCTATGGATTTTGAGATCTGTAGTTTGAAGGTCAAGGTCACATAGACTTCATGAAATAGAATTATGGAGATAAAATTTTGTTTCCTGAGCGTAACTTATGAACATTTACATTGAATTTCTCCAAACTTGGACAGTTACTCTAAGACAGTGTTATGAATTACTAGATGAAAGTGGGGGGGGGGGGGGAGGAGGGGTATGTAAATTAATGGTGGTTAACTTATATAATATTTTGTATATTTGAATATTTAATAGATTATTTATATTTTGTGTACAGTAGAAATGGTCTGGTCAAGTATTAGTGCTGCAAATATTGAACTTTTTTATTCAAATTGACATTTTTTTTGTTTGAGTAAATTGGGATCTAAATGACAAATTTTAGTGGAAATACTAAAAGTTTTGATCTGAATGTATAGAATTCTGATTAATTATAGTAGTATTGATAATTTTAATGATGAAGGGATGCTTGTAACCTATTTGAACATGAAAATGTCAATTTTATCTATCTGTTTAATTGAGTGAGTCGTCACTTAACTTACTATTTGGAATTTTTCCTTAGAGAAACAGCGTCCCTTAGACAAAGTTAATTCACTTTTTAGTGGAATTTGCCTTGTACCTAAAAATTTCATCCATACAGCACATATCTTTAATGTTATTTTAACTTTCTGATAAGCCAAAAGCACAAATCACAGCATTGAAGGCCATTGTGTATGGTAAAGAATTCCTGGTTTATTGTCATAAAATGTTGATGTCACGTGCGTTTAGCAGGACATATAAAATGGAATGCGCGTTTGATACTCTTCAGTCGTGATTCGACTCCTGAGAAAACATAGTATTTTCAAATTTCAAGAGGTCCTCAGGACACTCTATGTAAAGAACCATTCATTTTTGTGATGTTGCAGAAGTGTTCAACAAGGTTATTATAATAAAACTTTAATAATTGAGTTACTCTTGTAACTTTATTTAAGTAATAACTAGCTATTACAAAGGTAAGTTCATTACAATGCTACAGGATGACTTAGCTATTCTACGCGCACAAAACTATCTTTAATATTCTATAGTGACTGCCACTAAAAAGCTTTATTTATACTGAAGTTCGACTCATTGATTGATCGTAACTTACAAAAGTTGTACAAAGAAACGAGACTCATTACCACTTATATACCAATTTTACAATATCTCATATTGCGAGTTAAAAATAAATGTACAATTGAACTAGAGCGCTTGACCAGAGCCACTTCCCGGAGTTCATGTATTGTATACAGATGTAAATTATGTTAATTCATTTTGTGTTTAATTAAATTCATCATTCTCTGCACAGTTGTTTGTTTTATCAAAAGTTTTGCATGCACGCACTAGTATTTATTATAATCACGAAAAGCCTTTTGTTCAATATTGAAGAAGTCCCTGTTTTTCAAGCTTGAAGTGCACATTGACTCATGCATAGGTTTATTTCTGTTAGGTTTATGTTACACCTTTATTTACAGTCCTGATTCAATATGTCAATCAACTGCCAAGTTGACCTTTCAGAATTATATATTTGTAACATTGCTAACTTTTGGAATTTCCAAATAACCAAAGGACAGTAGGATCTATTGGATAAAGCTTTATCAGTATTTTGTCATTACTTCTTTGAATAAAGTGAATAATTAAAAGATTTATACTTTACATGTATTATTGATGCAAAAGAATTTGCTTATTGACATTAAAATAGTGTTGTAAGTTTGGTACTAGTTTTCTGGGCTTTTGTAGGTTGGTTAAACCACAATTTGATTTCCTTTGCAAATGGATCCATGAAATCTGTAGTTTATGAAACATTGAAACTTTTCAAAACTATGATGATTGATTACTATAAGTAAAGGACTTTTATACTTATATACAGAAATTTTCTCATACTAGAGCTATTTTATTTTTTGTTCTATTTCACAAAATGCAACTATTTACAAATTACAATTATTTTCATAGTTTTTTTTTCTGTAATTAGATGAATTCAGGAAAATATTAAAACCAGTTGAATTTTTTTTTAATTGTGAAAAAAAAATTAAGTAAAGTATATCTAGATTTAACCAATATTTTCTTTTTGTACTCAGCTGTATATCAAGCTTTAGCTTTTTTTCCAAGTATCTTTGTGGATGTCTGTATTTCATTAATTCAGACTTTTTTGTAGACATAGGTGATTAAAGATTACCATTGATCCTGTTTTACAATAAGTTAAAAACTTTAGGGAAAATAGTTGATCTTCTGTTGATTGGTTGTCATTTACCTGATGAACTGCATTAGGTAGTTTTCTGGACAGTTGACCTTGAAGTTTTAAGGAGGTAGACCTGGGGCCAGGGAAACTAGTATTTGTATCAGTGATATGTTTGTATCATATTCAATTTCACCAAAGCCTATCAAGCTTTCATTTGAAACAGAATGAAATTAATCCAAGTTACTTTGATGCTTACATGAGATTGATATAAAATACTGAATACAAACGTTCCAATGATTTGTTAGAGTTATGTCCCTTACCCCAGGTCTACCTCCTTACACTTTCAACAATTCATAGGTTTTGGAATCTATGTTTAATAGAAACTTTTAATCTCAGTAGTTTATCAGGTAATTGTCATTCAATCAAAAAAAGGCCATCACTATCTCCTGAAATCAACAGTTTTATTCGCTGTAGAAGTAGTACAACTTTTACTATGTATACCTTTTATGGTATCAATTTTATAATAATGATTCAGATCTATACTGTTTCTCCTTCATCTGTAGAAAACTGCTTTTGTGCTTTGATAAGTTTATCCAGGTTGGGTAATTGTGAAATTTTAAAGACTTAAAAGGATTATGAACATTCAAAATACCTAAAATACCTTTACAAATTATGGTTATTAATTGTTGTGTAAGTAAGTCTGTTAATTGACTGGGGATTAAAATTTCTATTTTGATTTTAACGACCTGTTTTATTAGAGTAACAGTGGTTTTAATGGTAATTCTGATTATGTTGTTAATAACCTTTTAACATGTTTAAGTTGAACACAGTCTGACAAGCATTGCTTATATAGAATAATCTGTGTGGTACTACATAATAGTGCAGGATTGTAATGTTGGGATGCTAAGTACATGGTAAGCTTCAAATTTTAAATAGGTCATTTACATTTCAATTGATTTTTACAGTTGCATTTTTTTTTAATATTTATATTTTTTGGATTGAAAATTATGGTGCTCACAGGTTGCGAGCACAATTTATATTTAAATTTCTTATTCCCTACAAAGTATATCCTTGTTAGATCATAGGTTTACACTTCATTGGTCTATCCATCAGTAAAACTTTTTTATTTTGTAAACACTTTAACCAAACGATTTTTTTTTCTATACAAAGACGAGTTAAAGAGTTCATTCTGAGTTTCATTTAGATTGGCTACGTTTTGTTGAAGTTATTGCTGTTTAAAACAGGAAATCTTGCAAAATGTTCATTGAATCCTGGTTTTATAAACTTTTTTTAAAAACTTCGTCTAAATATATGCTACTTGTTATAGCAATAACATGTATACAGTTAAGTATATATTAGATTTTGAATTCCAAGGCGGCTAATTACAACACCATCTGATTTTAAGAGACTGTCCATGTAGGTCAGGCAGATCATATGATATGGCACGGGTAGTACAGACTACATTTTATCCCACCAACCTTTTGGTTCCAATGTAAATATTTAATTAATTATAATATCAGGAAGACCATCGATTTTGTTTTGCATCAAAAGTGGATGATTCTGAATTTATGTTTGAAGTTCCCTAACTAATCAAATTTCCGTATATTTTAAATTTTGCAGTTCTTTCAATGTAATTTATTTCCTTCTTACCATTTCAGTAAATTACAACCAACATTCATTTCTTAAATAACATGAATTTCTCAGTTTGTTGGAAAAATATTTAATGAGATGATTTAGGGAAAAAACAAGATATGGAACTCTTCAGAAACATTTATATGTGTGATATATTTTAGTACTAAAGAATGCAGAACTATTACATTATGGAATAGAATTTCTTACAGTCACATTAATAACCATGTCTATTTATAGCAGGGGGTGGGGGGTTTCTCAATTGCTGCAGTATGCAGTATATGTTCCATAATAAATTTTGCAAAATTTTTATGAATGAACATATTAATACATTGCATGTGTTTGAAGCTCACCAACGAAGTTGCTAGTTATAGTAGTTATTTTCATTCGATATCCAAGCAGAAATTTCAAGCGCAGCTAGCCACAATTCGGTTTTCAATGTTTGACAGTTTTTACAAAATTCTGGATTCTTCTATGGTCAAACTTAGCACAAATACACTTGTGATGAACTGTTGATATACATGTATTTCCATAATTTACACTTTTCTGACAGTTCAATAACATGTTGCCATTTGAGCAGACTTTATAAGTCCAAAACATATGAGAATTGTTAAATGTAGCTATTAAATCCCCATAGTGGGTGTAATGTTTACAGCATCATTATGTCAAGAAACTGTACAACAAGGATTTACTTTCATGTGAATTAAAGAACTTTGCTGAAGAAGGTATTGGTATGGCAAACTGCCTCAAGAATGATCTTATGTGTGTAGTAAACAGTTTTAGTGATTATTGATATTTCCAAGTCAAATAATGGTATTTAAAGAGCAAGAGACAAGGACATAGTTGGCATTGACAGTGAAACTGATTGAGATTACAGCTGAAAAACTCATACAATGGTTTCAATATATATTCCTCGCTAAATCAATATCAAATTTCAGTTCTTAGAAATAAAAACTTAAAACCTTAAGAACAGTTTATTTTCTTGACATATTGTACTTGTTTGAGAATTATACATATATGCCGTCTGTATTTCTCACTTTTTTCAACATGAAAATTTGGAATTTGGGGTATTTGTTATTATTGCCTGGATAATTTTTTTTTATTTTGGTTTTAATTAAAAGAGTTGATGAAAAATACAATTTTAAACATGTTGGAGTGAAATATTGAAAATGATTGCATATAGCTTTAAGTGATAAAGTGTTAACTTTTATCCACCTTCTATTGGTATTAAAGCCAGTTCACTCATATATCTGTAACAGAGAAGGCAAATTGTTTTTAATGGTTGATTGATTGATTGTTGGGGTTTAACGTCTGAGCAGCAAGATTTCAGCTATATTCAAGCGATGAACATGAAATGGATGAAAAAATGAACATGAAATGGTTGTGTGGTGGACATGTTTTTCAACAAATGGTCAGCATTCCAGTGGGTACAAATTGTGCTCCTTTACTTGCTGACCTATTCCTTCACTCTTATGAGGCTGTTTTTATAGCTGATCTGATACGAAAGAAAGAATAGCATTTGGCTAAATCCTTTAATCTCAGTTTCCGCCATATAGATGATGTATTATCTTTAAACAATCCTTATTTCGTGAATTTGATACATCGCATCTACCCCAAAGAACTTGAGATGAAGGATACTACACACTGTGAATTCAGCCTCATATCTTAACCTACACTTAGAAATCGATGGTAAAGAAAAACTATTGACCAAACTTTACGACAAACGTGATGACTTTTTATTCAGAATTGTCAACTTTCCTTTCATCTGTGGCAGCATCTCTTCAGCACCTGCATATGGAGTGTTCATATCACAACTCATATGTTATGCCAGAGCTTGCAGATACTACACAGACTTTTTGTATCACTCTAGAACTCTAGCAAATAGGCTTCTGGAACAGGGTTATGTTGCTACAAGATTGAAGCCATCTCTACAGAAGTTTTATGGTGGTCATCATGAACTTTTGGATAGTTATGGTGTATCCATCTGCACCATGAAAATTGATTTATTCAACAGGTCATAGTTTTCCTTTCTTTGTTTGTCTTCCTCGGACTTGACTTTTTATGAGCAACTCAGCAGGTGTTTCTAGAAAAGCATAGGACGCTTACCCTACCAGTGCACCTGGTCCATGCTCCCAGTTTTTAGTGGAGTCCGAGTTGCTCATTTGCTTTTGTTACTTTGTATGTATGATTTTAGTCACTTTATGTTCTTTGTTGTGTATGTTTCCATGTCTGGTCTTTGTCCCTGGATTACATTCTTTTGATTACAGCTATAACCTTGGTTCCCTTGATTACTCTTTTATGACATGAAAGAGCTTATATGTAAGGTACAAAAGTCATGTTATCCAAAAGTTGCTTTTGACAGTATCTGCTGGACAGTAAAATTTGTATTTGTAATTTCAAGTAGAGATTGCTGAAGTATCGAATAGGAGGGTTGATTAAAATTTACCAAACTACCTTTTTTTGCTGTACTATCAACACAAGGTACAGTAGACTGGCTTCATCAAAATAAAAAAATATGTTTAGTTTCATTAATACTATCTTTTTTTATAATTTTCAGTGTTAAATAGAATCTGGTTCAATATTTCTGAATACATATTATGTTATTGGACCTGATATATGCTTTAATTATACTACCCTTTTACATTTTATAAAATCTCAATTCATGATTTGAACATTCTTGAAAAAAAAACACTTGAGGAAAATTTGGTTCCGCAAGAGCGACAGTCCTTTCACAGTATAGTGTAACAATAGTTCAATATCTACTGGTTCTAAATATTTATTGATGGCTGATGGTCTTTTTCAGAATAGTACAACAATAGGTTATTATTCTTGTCATCTTGTTTTGGACATTCATATTTAGTTTTATTGATGGCTGATGGTCTTTTGCTGTCCAATATAGTACACCAGTAGGTCATTGTCTTCAGGTTTTGTATATTTTAGTTATAGTATTATTCATGGCTGATAAATTAGTCTAGACACCTTAAATGATATTGTTTTGTCATGGTTAATGAAGAGAAATAAATTCCATTTAATTGTGTTGTTATGTGGAATAAGAGTGATTCTCACATTAAATACATTAGCTTCCCAATATAAATTGCAAATCAATGATTGAGCAGAGGAGGAAATCCTGGGATGGTTTTAGTATTCCCATTCTTTAGTTATTTTTTTTTTTTATAAATTGTTGAAAGCTTTATTCAATGAAATAAAAAATGTAAGTGATGTATACTTTGACAATAGATTTAATTTAGAAACTGTGCTGTTGAGACAGCGGTAACTATGGGGAAACTATCAGCATGACGAACTGTGAAAGAAGTTTATGAGATGTGAAATATGGACGTTGTCCTTCATTGACTTAGGGGGATAATTTTCTAATTCACGACTCCTCTGAAAAAATTCAATGAAACCATCACTCATTCTCTATCAGATGATGACATTTTGCAACTCTTTATTTTGCACTTCCAACTAATAAGATTCTGATATGGTTTTGAGAGGGGAAGCTCGGGTCTCTCCTAGTGAGGTTTGCTGACAATTTTTGCTCTTCCTTGTCTGTGAATTTACATGATTATGAAATTGGTAGAAAGCAAGTTTGCAGATTTGATAGCTGTAATTAGTGTTAAAATGGTGGCATATTGATTGAATTTACCTCCTGCCTTTTATGCCAGAAAACATGTATTTAATCAAAGATAATAAGTATCCATTGTCTGTGGTTACCATGGCTACCGTTCCTTATTACAAAAAATGTTTATTATGAATTGCCATGTCTATATGAACTTCAAAAACAATAATGAATGAATGCTAATTAAGACATAAAAGCTCTGTGCATGGCCTACATCTTGGAAGATGATATACATCTAGATGTATTATAAAATTGAAGATGTTCAAGGCTTTATATATCATCTTGTAATGCAGTATTTGATATCTTTTGATATTTTAGATATTTAGATATTTATATGTAATTTGCTTTTTTAGATAGTGACTTTGTTGTGAAAACTTATGGAATGTTTCCTTGGTTAAAAATAGTTGCTTATGGGTTGTTGTTGAGTTGTGGCAAGCTTGCACCCTATAAGATTTTGGTGAACCATGGGCTGCCTAAAAAATCAATTAACATTCATAGTCCTTAGAAAAAAACTAAATTTGGCATTGATGATATTATTGTTGCCACAAATGGGTTGTAGTTGCTGTAATTCAAACTGCGTTAATGAAGCAATGGTGTTCTCAATATTGCAAATATTAATATCATACTTAGATCTGGAATTACAAAATTGTAAAAGATAATGCATGTTTTCACTTCATATTCTTAATAAATATGGTGAGGCAAACATAAAAATATTTTGCTTTTCTTTGAATTTACCATTACCATACTTTGAATTTACCATTACCATACTTTTCATTATTGCAGATTCAAGAACTGACTCTGAGTCTTGGAGTATAAAGATACTACTTCATGGAAATTGCAAATAGAAATACTAAAAAAAATTTAATTTAATTTCAAAAATTATACAATCATGGAAAATGATAGAACAGAAGACCATCGGAATGAAATTAATGATACAAAACTAAAGGGAACAGTTGAAGGTGCAATTGTTGAAAATGGAATAGACAGTACCAAAGAGGGAATTAAGAATGGTGAAGCTGATTATACCCCACCGGATTCTGAAGATGAAACTTATTCCACCGATTCTGATGTTAGCCAAACAGGAAAGTCCAAAGAAAAGGAAAATAA
This sequence comes from Perna viridis, assembly GCA_037379345.1. Taxonomy (NCBI): domain Eukaryota; kingdom Metazoa; phylum Mollusca; class Bivalvia; order Mytilida; family Mytilidae; genus Perna; species Perna viridis. The sequence continues at coordinate 12,890,511 of CM074511.1, forward strand.
TGTAGCTAAAGACCAAACAGACAATAATACTGATGGAAAATGTAATGGTCAAGATAGAAGTTCTGTTCCTGAAAGCGAGTTGGCAAGACCTACTAGCAGCAATAATTCAACAAAACCATCAAATGGTGAAGACACTGAAGCTGGAGATAGACCTTCAAGTGTAGCTTCTGGTCAAAGTGGTGATGGTAAACGACCTAAATCGTCAGATAGCCAAACTTCATACTCCAGTATTTCATCTGATAACAGTCAACATTCTAAAGAGCAAGAAATTGATGGTATGATTTCACTGTAACAAAAAATGTCATCTCATTACAGTAGTGAAATTGTCACCCCTTTTGTTAGCTCACCTGGCTCTAGGCCATGTGAGCTATTGCCATCACTTGGCATCCGTTGTGGTCATGGTTGTTAACAATTTCTTCAAACATCTTCTCCTGTGAAACTACTGAATGGATTTGGGTGAAACTTAAGATGATTCTTCCTTAGAGTATCCTGCACAAAATGACTATTTGGATTTTTTATCAGTTAAAAAACATGGCCACCATTACTTAAAATAGAACATAGGGGTTGGACAGCAGATTTTTGCATATATCTCCAATACCGTTAGGTTTAACCAAATTTTGATAGAGTAAAAATATTTAGCATGATGAGATCTTTCTGTGGTCAAATTTTGGTGAAAATCTGTTGACCCATGTTGGAGTTATTGCCGTTTTTGGACGTTATTTGCTTTTTTTTATGTTTGTAGTTTAAAAAATTTTATCCTCAGAAACCACTTTCCAGAATTCAATGAAAGTTGGTATTTTTGTTTCTTAGGGTATCCTGCACAAAATCATTGTTTGGATTATTGATCAGTTGAAAAACATGGCCGCTGTTCCAAAAAATAGAACATAGAGGTCAGACAGCAGATTTTTACATATATCTCCAAAACCGTTAGGTTTTACCAAACTCTGACATGATTTAAAGTATTTAGCATGATGAGATCTATCTGCGTCCAAAATTTGGTGAAAATCTGTTGACATATCTTGGAGTTATTGCCCTTTTTGGACATTTTGTGCTGTTTTTGGTTTTATTACTTTCAAAAATCTTCTCAGAAACTACTTTACAGAATTCAATGAAAGTTGGTATTTTTGTTTTTTAAGGTATCCTGCACAAAATCGTTGTTTGGATTTTTGATCAGTTAAAAAACATGGCTGCCATTACTAAAAATAGAACATAGAGGTCAGACAGTAGCTTTTTGCATGTATCTCCAAAACTGTTAGGTTTAGCCAATATCTTTCAGTTGCTGAAATGATCCTTGTTATAAGGCCTACAAAAGTCTCTGAGGGTTCAAAGTTGTCAGACGACTCCAAGTAAGTGTTATTGCCCTTGAGAGGTGAAAAATGACCTTTTTTACAGTTATCAGTCAATATCTTGAAAACTATGATAGATAGAATGAAACACTGAAATGATTCTTATTATAAGGCCTACAAAAGTCTCCGAGGGTTCAAAGTTGTCAGACGAATCCATGTGGTAAGAGTTATTTCCCTTGAAAGGCAAAAAATTAAGTTTTTTAGCAGTTTTCAGTCAATATCTTGAAAAGTATAATAGCTAGAATGAAACTGTCAATTGATGAAATGATCCTTATGATAAATCCTACTAAAGTCTTCATGGAGTCAAAATTGTTGGACAACTCCTTGTTAGAGTTATTGTCCTTGAACCAGGTGTGTGATTCAGCTGGGAGCCTCTTGTTTCCATTTATATTTATTTCAATGGTCTGACATGAAATTATCAAATACATACTGGTATGTAGTATAGCTGGTTTTTTCATTGCTTATGTACTGATGAATTCATTGAATAGCGATTACACTTGTCTTGCATACGTTCAAACTTGCCAAGTAAACTTTCAGATCAATTCAAGCATATTGAACTGTACGCTATATTGAGTCTTACCATTTATACATCTTTATTTGGAGAGTGAAGTTGCCTTACTGTGAAGCTTTGATTAGGTGATATGTTTGGACGGTCTGCCAAATTCATTGAACATTTATATAGAAAACTGGATGAGGGAAAGGCCATGCTTAATTCTACCCATGGACTTTGGTATTGATGCACCTTTTTTTCACAAAAAAATTTTTTATTGGATTTGAGGACTTATGAAAAAACAGTGTGAAAAATAGTTTTCATTGATATTGTCCGTTATTGACAACTTCAGAACTATAATTTTCAGATCTGTGGTATAAACTACTTTAAAGCAATTATCATAGTACAATGTTTTAGTGTTTTTGACCTTGAACTTGGACAAAGTTAGATACAATAGTAAGGCACATTTCATAATAAAAAATACATAGTTATTATAAAAAGTTTTGTCTGTACTTTTGTGTTTTGTCCAAGGGAGATAATTCATTTCTCCTTTTCCATTAGATGTTCACTTTGGTATTAAAATACTGTTCTGATCAGATTTAAATAAATTTATAAATTTATCAGGAATTGAATATAAGCATAAGAAAGTAATGAAAAGTGAGGCCTACAGGGAAATGAGATCTAACAGTGTGGCATGCCCCTCTCACATTTTTGTCAACATCCTCTTGTCAGCCTCCTTTACAAGAGTATTTTGTATTTTAATTTAAGAAATGTGCCCCAAACTTTCATTGTCAATAAACTCATCCACCTTTTAAAAAGGCTTATACCTGATACAGTTTTGAATTTAAAAACCTTTTTTGCATAGAAAACTGAGGCATGAACTCAATTAAAAAAACAGTGAGATAATTTGCAATTTAAACCTACATGATACACAAGTGGACCTTCATTGAAATCTCATGTAATTGAATCACAACCTTTTATTCCTCTATTGACCATTTAAAGTTTTAAATCTCTTATTTTCATAAAAGATCTGCAATCATAAAATATCTTGTGTGGTTGTGTATTTTATCAGTACATGTGAGACTTGTTATGTCAGTAAAACACATGTATTATATGGAGATATAGACTATTGAAAGATTACCTAGGGTACTAGTAAAGGTAGGCAGTAGTATGCTATCTTCTTCTCCTGACTTGGAATCGATGGCTATAAGTTGTATTATACATCAGTTTCGTTTCAAATTGATAGATGTTGACATGTGTATTGCATGTACTATTACATTGTTTTTTGTAATACTGAAGAAAGATATGTATTTGTTTTACTGGTAATGAGTTGAACAGTCGTTGAAAACACTATGATCTATTTGCCTAGATGTTAAAGTTTAATTAAGAAAAGCTGTACAATGTACAAATGTACATATGTAGAATTATATTTTATACTCAAACACTAGCAATGTGGTAAACCTTCATATATGGAATGGTGAAACCATAGCTCTTTAGGTCTTTCTTTTTACCCTTTTTTGTGGGGGGGGAGTCTGCAAAAAAGAAGGGACCTTATGAGCTGTGGTTTTGCAGCTACTTTGTATGGATGTTTCTGAATGCCCCTATCCTATAAAAAAATGTCAGGTCAAGTTGATGAATGGTCCAACTTATATGAAGGCATGGTAAGCAGGGAATGTATTAGTACATTTCATCACAGACAGAAAACTCACTTTACTATTTACCATTCCACACCATTCATCTCTATTTTAAAATCTTCTGGACCCATGCTTTCTGTTAGAAACAATTTGATCATTACAAGTCTTACATCACTAACAATAATTTTTGCATGTAATAATTTCTTAATTTACAAAAAAATGTTATTAAAACATCTAGAGTTTTACATCTACGTAAAATAAATTTAGAATTGTATAAGTTCAACAAGAGAAGAGTATTGTGGGTCTAGAATAAGGCATTACATATGACATAATATAAATTTAATCATTAATTCTATTGATGAATAGAGGGGAAGAGACCTCCACGTCATGCCTTTAATGCAACAAAAATACCTAATTAAGCATCAGGTTCACAGAATGGTCCTGGTAATTGGAACGTCTGTAATCAATGGCTAATTAAAGTGTTATCAGTATTGATAAAAACTTCTGGTATTAATTTTCTATTTTATCACCTGCAAAGGTAATTACAGATAACTTGTTGTGATCATTTTGTACCATTCAAAGAAACTTGGTAAGACATTGAATGGATGTGTAAGGTAATAAATGTAATAATTTTTTTCACCCCTCTAAATGATAAGGTTATATTGTTTTCTCCTTCCATGGCAATGTATCAATGTGTTTGCTCTCAACAATGTATTTATACCCCTTTTCTCTGCAACTTCTATATGCAGCCTGATGATATTTTGACAGAAGGATTTGATTTTAGACTCTGGCTACATCAAGATCCTTCTTGTTAACTTTGTTTCCTCATTTACACAATTATGTCTGTCATAAATTCCTCTGCAACGGCTCACCATAGCTACTTAATATTCTTTGTATAGACAAAAGTTTTCAAACCAAGCCGACATCAATTTCCTGTATGTCTACTTAAGAATTCCCTGCATTAGGACTATAGTTGTTGTGACCATAATTTGTAGGACTAATTAAGTCATGTGAATTGTTATCAGTCTCTTTAAGAATCAGGTAGTCGATAAAACATGATATGAAATAGCCATCCATATAATTTTACTGTACCATCAATATTCGTAATATTTTGGTAATATGAATTATAATTTCATTAAAATGCGCTGCAAATGAACATTTTCAAGGGCAGGTAGCTCTTACAAAAGCCATTAATAAATTTAAAAACATTTTAAAGGAAAACTTCCTAACATAACCATTTATGCAGAGATCAAATAACTCTCATTTCATATAAAAGAAACTTCTTTGAGTAAAATTATATTGTTAGTTTATTTGGTTTTTGACATGTATTTCCCATGTTGCCTGATTCTTAAAAAACTTGTACTAAGACACACTGACAGTTACCAATGAAAAACAAAGCATGTCAAAATCTTCTACCTCTCAGACTTAAAGCATATTTTATCTCAAATTTAAATGATTCTGTCTCATTATTTAGACTAGTACATGTATAATCCATTACATGTGCATTGTACTAGTACTTTAAAAAAAGTTTTAAAAAGTTGTAATATGAAAATTTAATATCTGTAGTCCAAATGATAAATCTGATAAATTGAATTTAAGTTGAAAATGTAGATCAATAAAATTTGTTAGTTAAGGTAATATTAAGTACATATATATCCATAACTTGGTGCCTATGTTTAATATTGAGAGATGTAAATAAGTTTATTCAAGTTCAAATAGATAAAATCCTAATGTAAATACTATCCTATTGTATTACAAACATGAAAATAACAAAAGAATTTCAGAAATCTCCATAGATTATAAGTCTTATAATAGTGAAAAGTTGTGTTAAATATAAGGTTTTTATTCAATTAATGACATGTTATGAAATATCGTCAGAAAATTTTTGACCATTTAGTTTTGCTTTGAAGGACCAACTTTGCATAATGTAACAATTATTTTTAAAATGCACTACTTTTTCGAATAAACACGACAGTGGCAACTATCCTAGTGAAAGGCATGTTTTTTTTTCAATTATAAATCATCTGTAAAATAATTTCTGTATATCAACTAATTTCTAGTACATTTGTATTATTAAAGAGATGTGACAAGGCATCAAAATCAAATACATTTTCTGCATACAATAATTTTTATTCAAATGCTATTTTTGAACCAGTCAAGCTACAGCAATTTGTCAGAACAGAGTATTCTCAAACTTTTAATTATTTTTTTTTAAGTTTTGTGGCACTGAGCAATTGCGTTTTTTTTTAATGTCATAAAAAACAAAATGCTAGACTTCAGCACTGGTAAACTTGGTACATATACATATAGTATATATCAACAGTCCTGTAGGTACTCCATTTGGACAGTACAAAATATTAAAACTTTGTCTCCTTGCAACAACATTTTGTTTAATTTTCTTAATTGAATCAGACTTTTTCCCAGGCTACATTTTTATCAAGAAATAGATGTAATATAAACTTCAGATAGATTAGGCCTTTTATGTTCCACAAAATGCTATATGCATCGTGTTATGATACCCTTTCATTTGAAAGTTATGGTTAGGTTAAAAATCAATTTACACGAAACCCATCCAATTTCAATCTATCATGCTTAAGAAATCTGTCATGTATAGAATAGCAAATTGTTAAATTAATGCATTATTTTTGTAGTCCTTTAACTTATCTGGCTCATACAAAGAACTTTCAGGATTTAAACTCTAAAATCTCTATTTCCATTCTAATTTCATCAATCTTCAATCAAATATGGTAAGATTTTATATTTTACTTGTACAATCTCAAAAATGGTAATTTTTGAATGTGCATACATGGAAAATATTGACTGAAAGGATTATTGTGGAAATGAGAAAAAAATTGAAAAAGAATATACAAGGGGTGGATCCAGGATTTCAGATTTAGGGGAGGTTAATAGAATTAAAGGCAGACAGAAGCAAGAAAATATTTCGAGGTATAATATGTGAAAAATTTAAATTTTTTGCACACTCAAAAATAAAATGTTTATTGCTACCCCTTTGTACCTGCTACAATATCTTTTCAATTTTTTGACATTAGGTGTTACAATGATAAATAAGCATGACAAATTATCTATAAAGTATCCATTCAAAGATTGAATTTAAAATTTAAAACAGCTCTGAAAAGTTTACTTATGTCACAAGTATTTTTTGTGCTGGTACCTGCTGTCTCTCTAAGTCTAGAACAATCTAACCATTTCCATTCATTGTTTGTTTATTACCTGACTTTTCAATGTTTATATATTGACATTGCCTTTAAACCATTTAGTATATAAGTATAGTGAATCCTAATAAAAGGGATAGTCAAAAAGATTTAATGGATGTTCACTTGATGTAAAGGTACAGTCCATTAGGATTTTATATTCTTACAATATTTTAATATAATAATCCATCATTACAGGTTGTTTTAGTGGAAATTAATTTTGTTGATATGATAAGCTGTAATTTTTGTTTGATATTATTCATATTTAAATCATTTTCAGTTATTAGAAAGCACATACACGTACAGATCCCTTAAAATTTCAAATCAATATTTATTCTATATGGTATATGCTACTACTCATAGTTTATTGGAGTCTATATTCTATGAGGGCGACTACTTTGTTGTACCAGTGTATAAAGTTGTTTTGGGGCCAGCTGCAGCCTGTCCTGTGGTGTGAGGGTTTCATTGTTGTTCATTAAAGACCCATGGCTGGCCTTAAGCTGATATTTTTCACCCCCCACTTGTGTTGTTGTCTCTTTGACATATTCACCATTTCAATTCTCATTACATATATATATATACCTGCTTCTATTTTATTTCTATCCTGTTTTTCTCATTTCACTAAGAATTCCTGTCTCTTGACCCTTACCATTATTTTTTTAAGTTTATTTGCAATGAAGAGAAAAAGAAATTTACTTTATCATTTTATAATATTTGAAATTAATGATATTTGAAATTATATTAATGTAATAAAAACTTAAATCCCCAATTTATCCAAGTAGTTATTGGTAATGTTACTGAGACTATTTATCTTGACCTTGCCTTATAAGATTTTTTATTGAATTTGCAGTATTTTCATTCAACAGTAAAAAACAGTGGTGAAATGTGAAATGCTAAGTAATTGAAATCTAATTAAGTGCTATTTGGAACATTTTTTTTCAACAGAAAACATGTTTTTTGCCTATAGTTATAGAGGGATATTTTATCTTTTTATAATGCGAGGGACAGTCTAGGATTTCAGATTAGAGGATTAAATAGAACTGTTAAAGGCCCAGCAAAGCAAGGAAAGAAAATTTTAGGGATGTGGCAGAAGTCAGGTCTACTCCTCCCCATATGAATCTTTGAATCTGTACTAGATTGTTTTATTAAATTGTACTATGATGCTTTTGTCACACACATCATGTGCCTGAGCTTGATCATAATTAAATCATCTTCCAGTGGCTTAGCACCCAAATTTTGATTGCTAGGACAGGAAGGATTTGAACCTGTTTTTATTAGTCATAGTGAGGTAAATACCGTTTATTTATGTTCTTTGAAAAATAATAGATACAGTATGCTGTACCAAGAACAGTTATTGCTATGGCCTCAGCCATACTTGCCGTTACACTCCTGATCTTCCTAAAATACAAGGGTTTTATATTTTTATATATAACCAAGATTAGTTTGTTGAAGTACAAATATGTAATTAATAATGTAAGTCCTATGTAATTATCGATTATGACACTGTTCAGTGTTTATGACACACTTTGTTTACATGTTCTTCTATGTCTTACTGACACATCATTATTGCAACAATACTAGTATTGATCAAGGTATAAGTTCAGTTTCATATTTTATTTTGAATCTGCATCAAAAGATACTTAGAACAAGATATTTGAATTTGAAATAATTTTAGATGTAGGAAAATTCTAACAAAACTTACCACTTATAAGGGGCTTAGCCATGCTGGGATTGCTTACCCCTTTAATACTGGTAGTTATACAAATTATTTGCAAAATTCATATTTGAGGTAGATATATATGTTACTAGGTAATTGTTTTCCGACCTATCAAGTTTTCTTCTCCACAACCTACCAAAAAATAGACAGTATCATTATAATGATTACATGGAGGGCAGTCAATGAAAATGCATGCATATACTTCCTCAAGGTATTACTTGGGGTCAAGAATCAAAGAATTGTTCTCATAGTAGTACGTGATTGGCACATGTGCAAAAGATTACCCCACAGTTAGGGAAATGAGGTTTGTCGTCAATTGCATTTTTTCAGCTCCAATATACATGTACCTGGAAGTTCAAAGACTTTTTTCCAATGAATATGAATTCCAAATAAATTTTCTTCAGTAAGATTATTGACTATATTATTTCTTTCTCTGAGTAACAAGTTTGCTTTTGAGAATTAATGGCATCTTGTCAAAAACAGTTTATTAACGGAAGTCCTTTCAAAGAAAGATTTACAAATTAACATGTTGAAGTTTATCAAATAGTTAGATTAGTCTTGGGGTACAGATGGTAATTAACTATAACCAAATGTTGGCATTGTGAACCTTATCTGTTTAATTCAGTTTTATGACCTTAATAGACCAGATTAGAATGTTTGTAGCAGTGGTGTTATGGGTGTTTATAACAGCTACATTATACACTGCAGTAATTTTCACTTTCCCTTGTCACAACTAATTCAATTACCGATATTGTATCTCTACAGGTAATAGAGTTGTCGAAGGAAGTGATGACCAGTTAGCAACAGGTACAAGCCAGGACAATAATCAAGGATCGGTTGTTACTCAGTCAACAGAGGAACAAATAGAAAAGAAGGAAGGTGTAGATCCAGTAGAAAATCGTGATACCAGTCAGATTTTTGCAGATGACAAAATGAGTTCAGAAGATCAAAAAGTAGAAAATACTGAAGCTAATGTTGAAAAGAAAGATGAAAATATAGAAAATGTTGTTACTACAAACAATGAATCAAATGAACCCCAAAAAGAGGGTGAACCTGAAAAACAAGAGGAGACCAAGGAAAATGTAGAGGGAAATGTAAATGAGGAACAGAAGAAAAAAGAGGATGCAGCTTCTGCATTAGCTGCAGAGGAGGAAGCAAAGAAAAGGGCAGAAGAGGAGGAAGCAAAGAAAAGGGCAGAAGAAGAGGAAGCAAAGAAAAAAGCCGAAGAAAAGGAGGCAAAGAAAAAAGCTGAGGAAGAGGAGGCAAAGATAAAAGCCGAGGAAGAGGAGGCAAAGAAAAAAGCTGAGGAAGAGGAGGCAAAGAAAAAGGTAGAAGAGGAGGAGGCAGCTAGAGTAAAGGCTGAGGAGGAAGAGGCAAGGCGCAAGGCAGAGGAAGAGGAAGAGGCAAGGAAAAAAGCAGAAGAGGAAGAATTAAGGAAAAATGCTCTACTTAATCAGAGTGAATCGAAGGAAGCTATGCAAAAGCTTGTTGATGACAATACAAGATTGAGTGATGATGCCAAAATAGCGCAAGAAGAACTGGAAAAAGTTACAGGAAAACAAAATGAAGTTGAATCTGAATTAGCTGCATTGAGGAAGGAGAATGAGAATAATAAATTACTTGTAAAGAACTTACAAGAAGAATTGGATACATTGAAAAAACAAACACCTGGAACAGCTGAAAATAAGGATAGTGATGCACAGATCAGAGATTTGCAATTAAAATTGAAACAACTGGCAGGAGAAGATGAAGAAAAGGAGAAGAAAATACAAGGACTGAATAAAGAACTCCATCAACTTAAAGCAGAGTTACGTAATGGAACAGGACAATCTTCATCTGCAGAAAATCCAAAATCAAAGTCTTGTGTGATTTTATAAGTTGTTTAATCTTTTTATTACATCTGTGATAGCCATGCATTGTGATATACCAAATCAATTTTGGTGCATTTCCTTTCTGTCAAGTAAGTGTTATAATATATTTTTCCAACTTTCATTACATGTATTCTCTTGTAAAGTAAATAGTTTTGAACCATATTAGAATTACTTTTTCATTTCTTTTAATTTATGATATAAAAAAAACACATTTATATAATGCTTTGGCCAGGTTTTCTTAAAGTATAAAGAGAGTTTACCATAATGGTACATGTAGCATTACAAATTTTAAGTTAAAGGCTGGTTATGATTAATTGCAGTATCAGATCATGACTTTTGGAATCAGATTTTAAATTGGTGATTTTAAAAATGACTGTTAACTTCATTTACATTTTATATAAGATTTAGTCCTTATGCAGTTCTCTTGAAAAACTACCATACAGCATTTTAAGTCTATAACTTGTGTATAATGTAAATTATTATGAAAATTATTTTTGTGTCCATATACAGCTTGTGTTTCCAAAAATGTGCAATCATTCATGAACTGATGGTTAGTATATATTTATATATTGATTGTGTCTTAATTTAGATGCATAAGGCCAAATAAAATTAATTGGTAGATTTTCATCCCCTCCTTCTCTGAAAAAAATGACAAAAATAGAAAAAATTGGGGCAGAATTTCAAAATCAGGATTTTTTTTTAACATCAGTTTCTAGTATTTAGGTACTACAAAGCACAAATCATTCAATTTTTGTTGACTTAAATGATGTTTCTTCTCTGAAACTGATGTGGCTATGGATTTTTAACATATCTATACTGCAAATAGCTGAAGTTACACTACCAAATATCTGGCAAGGAATAAAAAATAATGAAATAAATTCCTCCAACCTGCCTGTGAAGGTTAGATGAAAATTTACCATTTAAGTTCACTTGGCCTCATCTGGCTTTCTACAATTATCCATTAAGAAATGGACATATGTGACCCTACCCAAAGGTACCAAGTATACTCTCATTGAACCATTGACCGTTTTTCTGCCATGAAAGTAATTAATTATTTAATTACCATCTTTATTTTGACACTTTAAGTGATGGGAGTTGGCCCTATATTGATTTTGTAGATTTTATCGGCTGTAGTTGATGTTCATTACACTTTTCTTTTATTAAGGCAGATTGTTTATTTTGCTCTCTGTGAAAAAAAAAATCTGAGGAAAAAATCAGTATTTATACATGTGTTTTGATTGTTATACCTTGCCACATGATGTATTATATGATACCCTCTGATAAGTTTTCATTTTCCAAAATGATGAAAAAATGATTTTTTGAAAAATTACACAGTTGTTTGGAACAATAACATACAGGTTAAGTTGTGTTTCTGGCAAAATCCAAAATGTAGTTTTTGAGTTTTGAACATTTTGCCATCCCTCTTTTCTTTACCATTACGTGGCAGTGTATCACAATGTTGCATTAATGCCCTATTTTTTTTTTATCTCATTAAAGTAAATAGTTTCTTCCCATGCTATACTTAATATTCTTAACATTCATGCTCATCAATGGTTGTACACAAACTACAAGTTCAAAAATCATATGACTGTGACAATACCTGTTTTTCGTGGGTATAAATGTTTGATGTTAACAAAATGTTATTGCTTCAGTTGATTTTAAAATATCCTTGTATAAATTTATAAATTACAAATGTATAGTACAACCTGAAGTGAAAAGTTAAACCAGTAGTTAGTCCTTAAAAAAAGTATGAAGAAACTTCTTTGAATTACTTCAATTCTTATCATCTTAAAAAAATAAGTGACTTATATCCAGTATTTATTGATACAAAGATATCTAATCTACTGCTTAGTATATTAAGCCTACCCATATATTTAAGGGTACATGTAATCAGGGGCAGACCCATGATTGAAAGGGGGATATCAACCCAGAAATTTAGAAAAAGGGGGTACCATACCATTTTTTGCTCATTTTTACCAAAATTTTGTACAAAATTTTAAAAATTTCCAACAAAAGGGGTGTGCCAGTTCCCACCAGGATATACCACTGTGTAATCATCTTTTGCAGTAATAGCAACTGAGTTACATTGTTTTGAGATTTAGGTTTAATGATCCAAACCATGAAAATTTACATCCCACAAACTATTTCAATATCATGTGTGTATTTATGATAATACAATGTTCCTGTATTGTTTTATCTAGAGTATATGTTAGACAGTAAATGTCCCATTCTATGTCACCTATTCCATTATAGATTGATACATTACATTTGTATTTTCTGGGTAAAGTTTCAATGCAAAAGTTTTTCACTTAAAATTTCATTGATTCCACATTTTCTTGTTACATGTCATGCAGCACTTTCAGTACAAAATCTAGACATAGTTATTGGCCCAGAATTTCCAAAATATATTACTTTGTGTCTGTTAAATCTAAATTTTATTTCAAAGATCTAGAATTTGACCCTTTAGACACATGTTAAAAGGTTTTGGTCATGTAATATAGTGGTAATGTTACTTTAAATCGTCCTGATTTTTTCTTTGTTTGGGGTAATCGGTTTATCTGTTCCTAAGCACTCCATGCTTTATCATATGTTACTTTCCCCAGTATGGTCATACCCATTTAATTAGTTGGATACTGTTAATCTTTATTGATTTTATATGGGAGAGTAAAGATTAGAAAGTGGTAAATTATTTTATCACATTATAAAGTCTTGATAATTTACTTTTCAAAATGTTCAGTGTATGAGTGAAAGGGTAAATTTTGGAATTTATTGAATATTTATACATAGGCATTGATAAAGTTTATTTATGCAGTTCTGTTTGATCTTCTGAATTCTGTTTATTTTTCAAATGATTGATAAAAAAGTTCATCACATTCTGAACTAAATTTGAATAATATTGAATTTGCTATTGTGGAAAAACTTATCATAAAGTTTGTTGATGGGATGAGTTACTTCTCCTTAACAGTAACACTTACTGCCTTATTTCTTCATATTTTATTTCTTAAATTTAAGGGTATTTTTTTCCCTAATTTATGACCCTTGATTCAAAAACATTTCTGCATTATTAGAATGTTGTGTATTCACCTGGCAACTTTTGATGATGTGCTTAACGAAAGATTAAAATAAGAGATTCACCTATGATTTTTTTTTCTGAAATGAAGTTTTTTGCGAGAAGTATCTGTGTAGTTTATGTCATATTAAGTAATATATGATTCTTGGTAGAATTTGTGTCCAGTGTAATAAACTAGTCATTATTTAGTTTTTGTAGAAGCACATGTTATTCCATATATTTCATTTAATTATTTTTTTTATTATTTATCTTTTTTATTCTAGTTATCTCCCTTTTTATGTTTTGCTTTTAGGCTGTGATAATGCTTCAAATCTATTCCGTCCAGATATCGTTTAAAAATTTTATGATATTGTGTCATCATTTCAATAAAAAAATAGAATATTTTTGTAATTATTGATACAATTGCTTTTGCCACCTATCCTCCACTTGTAATGGTCCCACAAAGATGATTGCCACCTATCCTCCACTTGTAATGAGCCCACATAGATGATTACCACCTGTCCTTCATGAAGGTGATTGCCACCTATCCTCCACTTGTAATGGTCCCACAAAGATGATTGCCACCTATCTCCCACTTGTAATGGTCCCACAAATATGATTGCCAGCTATCCCCCACTTGTAATGGGCGCACAAAGATAATTGCCACCTATTCTCCCACTTGTAATGGTCCCACAAAGATGATTGCCTGCTATCCCCCACTTGTAATGGGCCCACAAAGATGATTGCCACCTAAATGCTATTGAGAATTAGGTAAGTAAAGGGAAACACAGTTAAAGTAACATTCAATACACATAAGACAAAACAAAGTTGGGAACAACAAACATATAACTAAGTTAACACACACAGTAAATGAGTAAAGCAAGACACCATTTAAACTAAGAACATTGATATCATCAAGTCTCTCCAATGTCCTGTCTAGAATTGACAAATCTGACTGAAGAAATATATCTGTCCTCATGGTGGAGATTAATACATCATATTAGTGGAATAGGTTGATTATAACCCTACTCCTAAGGCTTATTTTTAAGACGAGAACTTCACCCATCTCTAAAATGAAAGAACAATATTCAGACACTGTGTTGACACAACTCCTCTGAAACCTCTAGATGGATTTTGTTCAAAATTTGTAAATTTTGGGCAAATTACCTTGTAGGTTGTACCATATGCCATTTTGATTGGACTAATTTGACCAAACTTATGGGACTTGGATCTTTTCCCTGCATTGAACACTATAGTGACACCTTGTGGACATAACTATTTTGAGACTGCTAGATTGATTTTGTTCAAATTTTGTAGGATTGTAAGGCAAAATATGGTGTCTATCATACTGCACCCCTATTTTGATTTGACAAATTTTTTTTAGGAGTTATGGGACTTTATTTTCCATAATTGAACACTATATTAAATACTTTAGTGATGCTTTATGTACACAACTCCTCTGACATCAATCGATTGATTTTTTTTCAAATTTAGTAGCAACGTTAGCAAGATATTGACATACCACAATTCTCTTTGACAAATATTATGGAAGTTAAGGGACTTGGGTTGCTTTCCTACCTTGAACACTAACAGTGGCACTTCGTGGACATGAAACTGTTGGATAGATTTTGTTCAAATTTTGAAGGATTGTTAGTTGATTATACCATATATCATGATTTCAATTTCAACTTAAAGGGAATTATTGGACTTAGTGTATGCAACACTTGTGAGTTTTTGTTGTGTTTGTGGACATATACCTCTTTGACCATAGAGGTAATTCCTAGTTTGTTTATTAATATTTGTTTTATAATTGTTATACCTCTATACCTCCACCTTACATTATGATTTCAATGATAAGTGGTAAAATTTGTATTTCTATTTGGTTCTCAAAATTTTGCAGGGGCAGGATATATATGGCTAAGTGTAGCAATTTTATTTAAAGTTTTGATATATCCTCTTCAGAACTCTAGACAAAACTGTTACTGCATGCATACTTCAATAGTATATTCTTCCAATCAATAAAGTTTCATAAAAATTCAAAGGGAAATTAGGAATTTATTATTAAGTTTAGACATGTCTTCATTTTGTCCCCTTCGTGAATATTTTCACCTCCAGTGCCCTTGTTATGCATGATTTATTGTCCTTTAACTATTGTTTTCAATCACAACATCTTTGTTGGCTATAGATGCTGTCTTCAAGTCTTAGTTTTCTTCTTATTTGATGTATAATTTAACATATTGTTTGAACAGAATGAGTAAGAAATTCCCTGACAAGATATCACGAGTACGTTCCAACTTTTTAAAATTTAAACTTCTCCTCTTTTTAACTAAAAACATTTGGAGGATTTACACTGACTAGATACTATAAGTCTTTTCAAACCTTTTTCTTAATACAAGAATCCTTCCTTAGGCACCTCAGAGCATACTACGTGTACTGGCATATGAATGCATAGACATTGGTGTGGTACTAGCATGCACTTCCTTTGTTTTTCAAAATACATAAAGTGTTTTAGGAGGATCCAGAGTTGTGATTCCCAATCCCCTTATAACAAATCTCCATGTTATATACTTATTTTATGTGAAGCTTCATAAAAATCCCCCAAGTACTTAAGATGGCTGACAATGATGACTGGAGAACAGACATATCAATTCAGATTTACCATGTACAACTTTATTGCACAGGAAAGAAGGTGCCATTTTGACAAGAGATAAACTTTAATTTTTGACACAATTATGTTAGAAAATGAGGTAGGTAAAGATCAAATATTTTTCACTTGGATAATTTTCAATACAGTTTATACTAACAGAAATAGCATTCTGTACATTCCTAGGTTTAAAAATCCATAAAACCACTAATGGTTAGTGAGTACACACCAAAGGTACCATCCATAGAATAACTAATGGTTAGTGAGTACACACCAAAGGTTCCATCCATAGAACAACTAATGGTTAGTGAGTACATACCAAAGGTACCATCCATAGAACAAACTAATGGTTAGTGAGTACACACCAAAGGTACCATCCATAGAATAACTAATGGTTAGTGAGTACACACCAAAGGTACCATCCATAGAATAACTAATGGTTGGTGAGTACACACCAAAGGTACCATCCATAGAATAACTAATGGTTAGTGAGTACACACCAAAGGTTCCATCCATAGAACAACTAATGGTTAGTGAGTACATACCAAAGGTACCATCCATAGAACAAACTAATGGTTAGTGAGTACACAACAAAGGTCCCATACCCATATAAGTAGAGTGTAGATTATCTACAAAACCGAAACTGATTTCCAATATAAAAAAAAAACAAAGTAAAGGGAACAATATCATTCTATGTGAAGTTTGTCAAAACGTTGAATGGTATACTTAAAATATATCCTGACCATTGTTTATCACACTACAATTGAATAGGGGTATAATAATATCTAACATGTTTTAAATGCATATTTAAACCTTTCTATTTGTATCACTGTGTAATGGCATTTCATGTTTTAATGTCTTTTCTCATTCATAAACTATCAAAAGGGAGATAATTCAGTTTCTTTTTTTTTTTTTTTTTGAGCTGTGGTTAGTGTACATGTCCTGTTCTTTTTTCATACTTAATGTGATTTTGCAATGTTTTCACGTCATCAAATCAGTACTGTTAAGGTCCTTTGGTATTTATTTTTGTGGTTTGTCAAAACAATTTGTTTATTGATTTAATCAGTGGGCTTTCAGTTTTATAATTTTTTTAAGGAAATTTCATTTTGTGGTTTGGTAAAACCAGCAAAAAGCCAATAAAATGGGTACCCCTATATTGTTCTTGCACTGTATTTAATATAAGTTATGCACAGGCTACAACTGAGCATTCCTCTAACTCATTTTTGAGGGCCTGTCTGATACCTATTCCTGTTTGACTGAACATCTATTGCCATATTCGGTAATATTTACAAAATGCATATTTTTGTTGTCTTTCTTATATCCAATATAGAAGTTAAAAGTGAACGCTCCCCAAGTAGAAGAGTGCATAAGTAGATATCTAGCAGTATACACAGTTTTTTTCAGTCATATAAGTGATGACTTAAAAGCAAACAATACTCTTATCAAATTTAAGAGTAATTGTTTGTAAGAATCAGGCAAAATGTGAAAAATCTGAAACATGCATGTCAAAGACCTAACCTTATGACAATGTAATATCACTCAAGGATACTTTCTCTGTTTTGAAGATAACACTATTTAATCTCTGCATTATTGGCTTTGCTCAGAAGTTTTTTAATAGAATGTAAGAAAAATGGGGTTTTTGACAGAGTTATCACCCTTGAAATGTTCATTTTCAGTGCATTTCAATGAAATTATAAATCAATGCAGCTACATGATATGGAAAATCTTGTTTTTTTCCCTTGATTCTGATGGTAAAATTACACAATAAAAATGATGGGTTTTTTTCATACCATGTTTTACACACTGCCTGATTCTTACAAGGCTGACACTTAAAAACAACAAACACATGATCATTCTTCACATTTTCCTCCAAAAATTGTACCATTCCTTACATTTTCATGGATAGTTGTACCTGAAAAAATTCAGTCCGAGTTCAGTCCGACTTATAAGCGGGTCAAGATTCCAGAATTTTTGGACTCAGAAGAGGGTTCCAGCTTATAAGTGGATCGACTTATACGCGAGTATATACTATGAGTATGTTGACTAGATTTGCCACAGGGTCAGAGTTTTCAGGACCAAAAGAAATCATGCCAAACAAGATATCCAGCAACACAGCATTGTCTTCATACCTACACTTCTCTCACTTCAGTAGTAAAGAGGTAAGAGAAAACTGTGTGACAACAGCACTAACAATGAAAAATTTAAAGAAGGCACCATCAATATATTTTCTAATATAGATAAATTATTCCATATTTTACACATCAGCAAACATTGACAAGACAGCTACCTCTCAAAGTTATGACTTGAGACTGAGGCACATGTTAGATTTTTTCCACAGTAATTGAATGAAAGAAACAATATATTTTATAAAATTCTTTGAGAAGCAATGCAAGAGTTTATGGGAATAACTTTAAACTATTACACATGGAACACATAAGTGTATTAATCAGAATTTTCCAACAACAGGCATGACAGAGAAGACATAAATAAATTCCTAAGTATTTATTGGATTAGTATCTACATAGTCTGAATTATGTGTGAAGGTGTTGGATGAAATCAGCAGAAACATTTTAACTAGTCTACAACCCTACAGAAAATATTCTCTTTACTTTTTTTGATAAAATATAAATGCCTTTACTAATACATTGATATGGTTAGAGTAAATACTGACTTTGCCATTTAGTAAAAAAAATATGATCAGTCGAAAAAAATAATCTAAACTTGGCAAATTATTTTTTTACATCTAGATTGTCGACACTTAACTTTAAGTAAAATTGGTTATCTTTCTTGGCAAACATCAAGTTGTCTGTTCTACAATATATTTCAAATTGCTTGAAATGAAAGATTTGAGGAAATTACAATTTGTAATGTTTTTGACATTAAATCCTCAAATACTGTAATTCATATTGATTCTAAATGGCAAATACAATAAACTTGTCAAACCTACTCTGACAATCTATCACAATGTCAAAATCTAACAATCAAAGGACAATCTGGTATTAGAAATGAGTTCAAGAACACACCAAAACTGATAACAAAATTGCACAATCATCAAATTATGAAAATTTGAGCTTTTTGGAGTATATATGAGTTTTGAGTATGAAAACAGCAACATTTATAAATTAAATGAACAAGAAATTTTCAAATGAGAAATTTTATTCTGAATTCTTAAAAAAAGCATTTCCCTTGCATGTTTGTCTAAATTGTCCCGAATACTTTTAAAGAACACCTCATATTTATTTTTTCTGAAGCTACAACATGCATTATCTGTTATGATTCTATCAAGCAACAAATACAGCAAAATCTTAACATAAACATAACATATAACCAAAAATAATTATACCAAAGTAACATGGGTACCAGACATATCAACAGCCATAAATTGATAGAAAGAAAAAAAATGTCTTAACCAAGGGCATAGCTTGCATGTATACAAATATTCTAAAACAGACAAATGCCATCATTAGAAACTTCTAAAATATTTATCATGGTAAGCATCCAATTTATGAAGCTCCCAGAAAACAATGGTTTATGAATATTTCTATAATGTATCTATAATTGAAACTGGATAGTGTTGTTTATTACTATATTTCAGATATTGCCTTAAAAAAGATGTTTCACTTCAATTTATAGTAAGCATGAAAGAATATTTTAAATGAGCATCATTTTATCCTGTACACGTGACAACCTAATGCCAACACCAGGCAGTGCAAACAAAAACAATTGAGAGATTCTCATAATTATGTGTTTGAGATTTCTTTCTGAAAATTCACTACTCTAAACCTACAAAACCTACCACTGGGAATTCTATATTATGCATCAGCCAAAGTGGTTATGACAAAATGTTTTTTGCTCATCATAAAAAAATCTCTTACTAGCAATATAAACCAAGACATATAGGAGCAGTCTTTATGAATGAACTTTGACCTAACTTTCAAGAGTTCTTCCATATATGACACAGAAAATAATGTAAAATTTAACGGTTTGGTCCTGGTGAAGTATCAGCATAAATACATCTGAGGTAGAGCCTGTTCACAATAGGAACTCAATGCCTTCTACATTTTACCAAAATAAACCATAATAAAAACTTTCTGATTAGTGTGTAATTGATTATTAATATAAAATTTGGATGCTTATTTAACTTTCCTAGAAAAATTTAAAGCTACCAAATTTATAAAAGGTCACAATCTAGGACATAATTTTTAACTTCAGTACGCATAATCCTAATGATTATAGTTAAAAGAAAGATAATTTCATATCATATCCTAGATTATAACCTTACCCTAACTGGTAAAGGCTCTATACAACTGAATCTTTTTTTTGTAGGTTCTTATATATGTGTTATCAAAAAATAAATCCTCCAGAAAAAGAATTCTTTAAGGCAATCATTAGGTCAAAAGCAGAATAAAATAGTGGTTACACATGGCTGAGGGAATTAAGGTCCTGGAGTTACAAAATTGACAATATATGTATACATGTCTTTTCTTAATTTACAATGGTCTTAAATAATAGGAATGTAAACAATATATATATCGTTGCATGCATGTGAGTAAAAAAGTTATAAATATATCTCAATATTTCACTGTTGGGAATCTCCCACTATAATCCTTATTCATACCATATTTCTAACATTTTAAGACTTCTGTTTTTTTTTTCTTCTTCTTCTTTAAAACTGTTAAAACTATGGTGTTCTGTTTTAAGATTTTTCTCTTTCATCTTGTTTTTTACTGTTTAACAAAATGCATTTGAAGTCCCTTTTACCAATCATATTCCAAAACATAACCAAAATAAGCAACAGCTTTATAGAAGTGAATTAACAAACTATATTCTCCAGCAGTAAAAAAACTGAATCTTCAATTCTATAAGAAAACTACTCAAAATACTTTAAAAGCACTAAATACAAGCTACTACTACCTGCTTATAAAAAAAAAGATAATAAAGTTGTTCCAAAACACCTTTAGATTGAGTAATACTATAACGATATTGCAGAAATATAACCACTACACATAATACAAGTTTTTTAAAAATCCTTAAGTGCATTGAACAAAAATTTTACAAGACTGACAAAATTTGACACAAAAACATAAATAAAAATGCAGACACAAAAATTTCAAAACAATCATTTAAATTTTCTGCTTTTCTAGCTACTAAATAGAACTTCAGATAAATCTATGCCTAAAGAAAATGTAACTAATGAAGTTTAAGTTAAACAAAATCTCTGCTTTCAAATTAAACCTAACATTGTTCTTTAAGTTAATGTCTGACCACGACAACAGGGCATCTAGCATGCTGGACGACATAATCACTGACACTTCCTAAGAAGGTACGACGGATCTTTCCTAAACCTCTTGTTCCCATGATGATAAGGTTGGCGCTTTGTTTCTCAGCCTCAGCGATGATGGCTTCTCCGGGTTTCTTGCCAGTAATCACAAAGGCCTCTCCCTTAATCTGCAAAACATTCAAGACATATATCATTTTACAATTTTAACAGTTACCATATACTGTAAACATATTCATTTTCACAGGTGCTAATTTTTCACAGATTCTGTCAAGTTAACATATTCACATCTATTAATTTTCACAGTTTCAAAAAAAATTAGCATTACAGTGTTAAAATTCAAATTTGCAGGTACTGTATGCAAAATATTTAAACAGACTTAATTGACTGATTGAGCATGTGGTTTTAGTTTTAACTAGACATTTACACACATGCTAAAAGATTACACAAAAATTGAAAAGAATGTAACAGAAATATAAATAAAAAGTTCAAAACCACTTCTTAAAATTTACAACACATATCAGTACATTGTATTGTACCAAAAAAATAAACAGAAAATTTGACGAGACACATAATATTTTTAAGATTAAGACATGGCATTCTACCTTGACCTGTAAATAAGCAGCATACCTACTGAGCCATTCAAGAATTGTACTATATATACAAAAGCATGTTATGCCAGTTAAAGCAGCTTTACAGGAAAATTTTGTGCCAGTCAAAAATGATATTAACATAAAACTCACTATAAAAAAAAACAATGATTTTAACACATTTATTATTTATTTCAATAAGTGACTACTACTATGAAGCCTGTTAAGACTCTATATGACAGACATTTTAACATGTTTCACAGTTATTACAGCCATATTGGATAGGCAACTAATATTCAAAAGTTGAGAAAAAATTGCTTACCTTTATATAAAAAATCATGGGAAAACATGGAAACAAAATGAAATTGAATTTCATATGTTGTCCCACATTTTTTTATTTTTCCTACTCCTACTCAATATAACTACAATAACAGTGAAATGGTCTATTATAGAACTGCTGATTTTTCTATTACGATTCCCTGCTAATTGTAAACAAGACAAATTATAGGTCTAAGACATGTAACTTGCTTTCATAATGATGAATTTCAACTTTTAAAATATTTGAACCTTACACCAGGAAATTCCTTTAATATATGTAAAGTGAGCCTGTAATGGAATTAAGTCCTCATAATATTGGAAGGCTTTTACATTTACTTATATTAATCCCCCTCTATTTCCCCTTTTGACTGTCAAACAAAATGTTGTGGGGTAATCTTTGGCATCATAGCAGATGAAAAGAATTCATGGTTTAAAGTTGAGTGAATTAGCATTTTTAAACACAGCATATAAGACAAGCAGAAGTTGGTCTGTAATTGAAAATTGCAAATTAAAGCAGAAAAGAAGAAAAACTGTAAGGTTGCTGTATTGTCATTACATTGTGTATTAGAGAAGTAAATAAAACAGGTTTCTTTCAAATGTAAGAAAGAGGCGATGCAATTAATTCTTTAAGCAGGATTCTCTAGTACTGAAAAAAGAGTACCAGTACTTGTTGTGCAAAATGTGACAAGGTTCAACTTCTTTTTGAATATATCCTGGTAGTAATTAAATGTTCACTGTATCCATGACAACAGATAACTAATAAAGGGAGACAAAAAGGGCACCTACATAATGTTTTTACTCCACAAAAATTAGTATCAATACTTCGTATCTATATTTTTTCCTGTTGAGGCTGAGGAGGTAAATAAAATAAAAACTTGAGTGTACTATAAGCAGTTTTCTTTAAAATTCCATGAATAATTCAAGTGAGGGTTACTAATGTGTACATAAAATAAGAGGCCCAAAAGACAAAAATAGCAGCCAATGAGGATCTGAACATTATAATGATCATTTGATAAATCATGTTTATTTCCTTTTTATGGTGTTGAAGAAAACAAAGACAACAAATCTGATCTCTAAATAAATAAGAAGTTTCCTTCTACTAATTACAGATGCCATACATGTATACAGCAAATCTGTCCTTCTTAGGGCAATAAATCCCTTAATGAATCCTCACTCACTTCATTTTCATGAAACAATTGATTGCTCTTTGTAAAAAGGATCATATTACAAAAAATAAAAACAGAAATTTGACCATTAAATGACAATGGCTTCTTTTTTTTCTGGGGGGGGGGGGGTGGGAGTGGAGGGGGTAGTCAAAACACATTGACATTTGAAACAATTTCTATCTATAACCAAAATATATATGCAATAAATAATGGACAGTAGTAGCTCCCTTAAGGGGCAGTCTGACTACTTCCAACATAAAATAAAGAAAAAATTTATTGTTCAGGTCATAAGTATCATTTAACAATTCCTGACTACTGGTACTAATACATATATAGTTTTTATGCTATAATGCAAAAACAATATAAATTTTTATCTTTTCAAAGCCAATACCTCATATAAGGACTTGTCCTACAATAATGACCAAAACGAGACTTTAGAAGGTCGTAAGGATCTATTCTTTAAAAACAATTTTCATTACAAATGCATGCATTTTTGAGACAAAAGCTTAAAACAGCATTAGTTATCTGTTTTTGCCTTTCAAGGGGAAAAACTCATTTAATGACTTGTCATACAAATCTTGATTGCAAAGAAGAATGTCACATTCCTTTTTTTATGCCTACTCAAGGTATAAAGCAAAACTACAAGAAGTTGATTCATCCAATGTTTTAAAACAGTTGTCAAAGCCATGTTTTTCATAAAAAAAAAAAAAACAACAAGAAATGGCACTTCTTATCTATAATAAAGTTATAATAAATCAGTTTGGCACTGGTACTCATGGGTAGTGCATTCAAAGAATATATGTGTACCACCTTCATGTTCAGTTGTAACTATTCTTGTAATATTAACTACAACTTGCAACCTTGTCCATTATTTGCATTTATTAATTTCACCAGTACAATTTAAAGTCACTAAAGAGCGTTAAGATCTTCAGCAAAAACTGTTACCCTGAATGACTCATCTCCTGGGCCCTATTTCATTAACAAAAAAAATAACATCAAAAATCAGAAATACTACAAAATAGAAAACTCAAATCATTATATAAAGTATATTTGATTGTGTGATGTTTTTTAAGGTTTTACAAGGTATTTTTTGAATTTGGAATTATTTTGGTTTTAGAAAATTAGTAAAAATAATTTGTTAAAACTAACCCTTACTAAGGGGGGTAAGTCATGCCATGACGACTAAGGAGCAATCGGCAAACCTCGGGTGACTCCGCTACTCTACCTCAATCCCTCGGATGTGATACCGGACTTGATATGTGTCTATGCGCTACATTTATTCGCCAGAAGTTGACCGTGTCACCTATGACCATTAGAAATATGGCTCGCTTGACCTAGCCATAGGGTGTATGATACGCTCTATCAATAAGACATACATATCCGTAAAAATAGAATTAAAAAAGTTAAGTTAATTATCTTAGAAAACAACGTTTATATTTATAAGCACACATTTTCCAATTTCAAATCCATATTACGGGCGCATCCATCTTTAAATGAACATTAAATACCTCTACATAGAAGGTTTCCGAAAGTAGTTCCAATGGCAGCTGACGTAATACAGACGAGGTATGAGGAAGGTACGGACTCTGCCGAAGTTGCGACGAGTGGACTAAGGAGATTCCTTAGTTTTCTCCCTTTTTGGTATCTAAATAATTGTATCCAGTAGCCATGCCATCATGTATAACCCCCTTTGAAGGACTAAGTTTTACAAATAATTTATTACATACACATGTAGTTTCTAAAATCAAAATGGATTCCAAACTCAAATAATATATTTTTATTTTATGATTAAGTGGTCTGTTTTTTTTAAAATACCACATTTGTATTCGAATGATAGCTATAAAAACTTAAATTACTATGAATTTCAAAACTCCTAGAATCAAACAAATTTTCCTTATGACAGAAATAAATAATCATAATGTAAAGTTTTCATGAGGTGTAAATACATGTGCCCAACTAATACCTCTATACCCTTTGAATGAGAAGTTATTCTGAACATATTATTTCAACATGGGCTTTCATCAAGGGTTTTGAAAGGAAAACCTTTTTTTTCAATGACCTAAAACCTTTCTTTCAACTGCTGGTTTTAGTTGAAAATAAGTCAGGTATCATATGTACCTACATCATGGCATCATGTCGACATGCACCGTACATTTAATGTGAACTTTTGAAGAATCAATTCAGACCTTTGTTCAAGCATGTGGAATTACAAATTTCTAATTACATAGATTATATGTTAATTGTAGAACTTCCCATGTTAATGAATGAATCTTGAGTAAATATCATACTAACATTATACTGTCTGTGATCCATTTTTTAAATGAAAGAAACCAATCGCCCAGAACATCAATCAATTTCACAAGACTTTAGAAGTTGTTAATATAATGAAGACCTCAGAAAAGTACGGGAGAATATGTTTAACTCCTGCTATTAGACCAAACTTACAATGTTGTTACAAGACAAATGGAGTCAATGAAGTCATTAGAAAAGAAATATCCAGTTCTTAAACATGAAGAAATTTCTGTGACGTAACAATGTATATAGCCTCAACCCTTAGATTACTTTCTGAGCAACCAAGTTATTGTATGAGATAAGTCTAATACCTTTCCTCTGAGTTTATCTACAAAGCTGCTCTTCAGTTGGTCAACTTTCTCTTGCTGTTCTTTAACTTGTTGTGTGATCTGCTGTATTTGCTTCTCATCATAGTTCAGTCCTGTGATAAGAAACCAAACTATAACAAGTATGTACATTATTTACAGGTACATGCAATCCATTTTCGTTATTCACATGCAAAACTTATTTGAGCAGTGTTCAAGGGCATATCCAGAAGTTTATAAAAGAGATAGTTCTAGGCAATCAAATGTTCATTTTTGCCCAATTTGAACAAATTTAACAAAACTGAAAACACATTGGGGCTTCCTAAACACTTCCCCTGGATTCACTACAGTTGTTGTCAATGTAAGTATCAGTAGCTTTAAATGAAATTCTGGCTGTGGAAATATACATGTAGCTCTTTGTGGTCTCTTTGGCAAACTTGAAAAGGTGAGATACCATCATTACTCATTACTAAAAGAACAATAAAAAGCTACAATTCTGTAGCTAGCTACTGAATTCCACATAAATCTTCTTCCTTTTACAAAAATATGAAGATAACATGTAACACAATAAAAAATTCAAACAATAGCTAGGACTTGTAGGACAAGGATTTTATCAGGAACATAGGAATAGTCAAACAGGATATTAAATATTAATGTTTGTAGAAATCGGGAAAAATGATAATAATTGGAAGTACATTTTTACTGTTTCCTTCTGTGCCAGCCTGGTAGCAATACAATCAGTATATTTACATCTTGTTGTGATTATGCATGAACAGTTCAGGAAAGAGCTCATAAATTGTTCAAATGTAATTTTTTTTCTTAGCTATATTAAAACTGAACAGCCTTTTTCCAAGGTGCTGTGTCATGAAATTAATAACAATAAAAACAATTTTGAAGTAGGGTTATCTAAAGTTATCATTTTGTAAACCCTCCAGATATGATTCTTTATATTACTTCCTCTCCTATTAAAGATCAATTCTTTAAGAGAGAATCCATTATACAGGTACACTGAAGTGAATGGATGTTATGAGGGGAATCTTGATATTTGTTCTCCCACCATTCAAGAGCTTTAATTTTCTCTAAGAAGCTGTTGTCACGAATAGTAATATAGACTTTCCTTCTTTTTATTATTCCATTTGATTATTGCCTAGAGCTAGCCTATTACATTTAATTATTGCCTAGAGTTAGCCTATCACATTTGATTATTGCCTAGAGCTAGCCTATCACATGATTATTGCCTAGAGCTAGCCTATCACATGTGATAATTGCCTAGAGCTAGCCTATCACTTTTGATTATTGCCTAGAGCTATCCTATCACATTTAATTATTGCCTAGAGCTAGCCTATCACATTTGATTATTGCCTACAGCTATCCTATCACATTTAATTATTGCCTAGAGCTAGCCTATCACTTTTGATTTTTGCCTAGAGCTATCCTATCACTTTGGTCATTTTGTTTTTACCATTTTCATATTTTCACAAAACTAATTACAAAGCCTAGTAGATTTTGAATATTTCTATTTTAACTATATATAGTTCAACCACTTTTTGTATTCTTTAGGCCTCTACCCCTTCCACCTAATATACCATTAGAAAAACTTTCTTTTTATAAGTATTTTTATTATATTCATTTTGTACAGTATACACCCAAATACTCTAAACTTTTTTTACTCCATACAGATGTTTGTCAAATGTAAATCAACAGTTTACACCCACAGCTAAAAAGATGTGAAAACATAAATAAGGTGTGAATTGGTTCACACTTACAATATAGAACTACCAATTCTTATATCTGAGTTTTCCTTTGTTTTCTTTTATGGTAATCAATATTTAACTGGGTAAAAATGTATTGCTTTATGAAATGTGTTATAACTGTATTACAAATCTAGATACTATCTGATAAAGCTGTAGCTCAAAACCAATTTGGGGCTAAAAAGCCTGAATTACTCATATGGCATCATATATTTTAAATGAACCAATAAGAGTAAACATATTTGGAAACAATATTAGTACAATTTTCATCTAATTGATAAAGTTGTAGCCATTAACTTCAAATGTTTACAGCATCTATCTTCATGGGAGTTACAAAATGTAAAACCAATATTGACAGAAAAATAGAGGCCTCAGATGTACAGCATCACTCACTTCTTTACATTAAAAATATGTGAGTTATGAGCCAAAAAGTGCAAAAAGGCAAAAACTATTAAAAAGAGACATATTACAATACAATCAAAAGACTGTGCATGAACCCTAAGTTCTACTTACTGCTTTAGCAGCCACATACAATTTTGAAACCAACATATCCTGAAGAGGATTGTGATGAAAGACGAACTACAATATAGCTATGGTTTAAGATAAGATTTATGTAAATTGTAAACAGATATTTGGTTGACAACAATGGAGTAAAGTGATGGCATAAGATCGCATAGACCTTTCTCCTGGGGAGCTAGCAGGTATCATTGAATATTTACTGTCTCTTCTAATCTAATGGTTACATCCAGTGATTTTTATAGCCCTTGTCATTTTTGTCATTGAGAAAGACTTCAGAAAGACAAAATTAATCTAGTCTCATTTCGTCACCTGAAATCTGTGATTGTACAAATTCTCCAACATATGATTTGGGCTTCTGGATCAGAAAGTTTATTGTGAAGACTGGACTTGCAGTGACTAATCTCCCAAAAAACAGTAACAGACCAATGCTAATCATTGTTGGATTGTCTATCTTACCAAAGCCAAGGTCTATATTGTACTCAGCACAATGGACTACTCTAACATCATCTGAGTCTCTCGCCATATTATTAAGGTACCCTGTAAGCAAAAATAGAAATTCTGTGTAATTAACAATAAAATTACAGAACAATTCATGAAAACAAGCAATAAGTTTGTCAAAAAAAAATGGAAATCAACGAAAATATAAGAGACCTTCTTTTTTCTATCAAAACACACGGATGAATGGACACTCTGTATATCATAATATATCAGTCAAAAGATGGGACAGAAACTTTTGCATTCATCATGTAAACATTGCTTACAGAGTTAAGAAAAAAAATGTCAAAACCAGTGAAAATTATTTTATTTCTCAAACATAAAAAAAACAACTTTAAAGACATACAAGTGGATAGATCTTGTCTAAGTTGAGATTTTGACTTGTGATTGAGCAATAAAGTCACATATAACATCTCATTACAATCCCAGGTATCTGCCTGCACTGTACATATCACTGATCTATAAAATGTTTATATATACATATGTACCATTACACAAAGGTTAGATTTAAAAAGAAGTATTTGACCTTGTCTTTGAAGTTATAGATCTATGTCTTGTTCCCTTAACCCTATTGTTGAATGGATAAAGTTAGTACTAGCAAATTCTAAAACATAAAAACACTAAATAATAAATGTTTAACAGGCTTCTAAAACTGTTATAATAACTAACAGATCTATAAACCTCTAGGTCTTGGCTTTACGAAATTACAAAAAGAAACAGAAAAAATTATATAATGTATTACCATGAGAATCACACAATTATGAAAATCTTGCTGGAAAACTGAGTCAGACTTATGCAAATTGTGGAAGACTCACCTACTTTATAAATATAGAACATTTATCCAGTGTCTTTCTTTTCTAAAATCTATGGCCCTTAGGCAAAAATAAAAAATATCTTAGATTCTCATCCCCTCCCAGAAAATTTTATTTTGATTTTTTTCCAAATTAAGGTCAATTTCTTTCAAATTGACAGCATTTTTCACATTAATTGATAAAAAAATTTTAAAATAAAATTTGACCATCCACCCCTAATTTTGAAAATGTTTGGTAAGTCCAGGATTTTTTTATGATGGTCTTAACACTTCAACTTTCTTCATTAACAGTAACTTATTACAGAGAGAGGTTATTGACAAAGTATGGAGAAATTTGTTCAATGAAGGTGCATCTTACTCCCACCCTGAGTACAGGCCCTTATAAATCATGTAAAGATGAGGGCCAGGTCATGCAAAAGAATGTTTATACTTTACAATATTATTGTATGTGTACTAAAGACAGCTTTCATTTATCATTTCATTTGTTATACTGGATGTTTCAAGATCATTTCTCATAGTAACATTCCAGGCTATCCAGTACATGAATTAATATAAGCTGTCCACAAGTGTGATGGTCAGATCATGTACCAGGACATGTATGATTGAAAATAGCCTTAATAAAGGTACTATATTAATGAACATACATGTAAAATATGTTATGGTGAATGACCTGATACTTTTGCCACCACTTCTTCTAAACAAATTAATTAAAGGCAGATGGCCTACATTTGTATCAATGACCTTCAGGTCATTCCCTCTATTGAGTCTTTATAGGTACATTTTGTACTTTAATTTTTATATACATCAAAATTAGTAGAATGCATATAACCCAGACAGTCAATACATACATGTATATCATTTTAATTGTTAATAGATATGTTGTATGGAGTAGTGGTTTACAAAGGTGCAATAAAAGTTGGTCATTTGATGTGCTACATGTATTTCTTCTCACAACATGGATGAATGTTAATGATGATGTTGTTTTTAATGTCTATGTCTACTCTTGTCTCTCGTACAAATATTTAACTATTTGTCCAGTGTTTACAGCCTTTAGGCTTGTAACAGATGCAATTGCCCCTTTTTTCAGAAATTTAGACAAAAACCACCCAGTCTAGTTTGTTGAAGGGCTGACTGAATTTAATTCAGAACTGGTAGAAAGGTTGATGCATTTAAAAACTCTGGAACATTGTGTATTTATATTGATCAACAGATATAGCAGGTTTGTACCAGATTTTACCAGTCGATTTCCACTAGTTGTTATGAAGGACCTTAACTGGTATATATTTCATGAAAGTTCCCGTAAAATCAAACTTCCCTTTTAGATGTACATCTCATGTATCAGAATGGTGCTTATGCATATTTCCTAAGAAGGCTACGTGTGCATATATAAGTATATCTTCCTTGCATGATCACCTAAAATTCTAAGTTCTCAACAACATTCAATGTGCATTGCACTAAATAGTTCTCTAATTAAATAGATATTAAATAATAGACCAAAGACATGCGATAAAACATGCAATTATATACAAACATGACTAATTAAAGCATAAATTAAACTGCTTTCTGATTTTTTTACACAGACACAACTAATTGAAGACAAAAATACATCATTTGAAGAAAGGAAATGAGGCTATTGGATTTTCCTCGTGGATATTGTTCATGGAAGTATACAGAAGAAGGCTTTTTGCAGCACTGATTACTAGGGATATTACTAAGCCCCATATGTTCGCACTGAAATCAAGGCATATGTTTACATGTAAACTGATTATCTTCAAAATTAGATTATGAGTGCAATCTTTAATATAGGACACGAAGGTTACAAACCAAAATTTTACATATACATAACAAATAACAAACTACACATAAGCCACCATTTCTCAAGATCTTCCATTTAAATACACTGAAAATTCATATACATGTACACATTCATTTGTATATTTACTTTCAATTATTTAGGAATTATTTGAAAAGTCCCATATCATTGCTTTTTTTAGTTCAGCTAAGACAGGTATACATTAAGGATTGTACAAGTAACCATCTTCAACCACAATGAGTAATTTCTCTCATTATTATAATGACAGGGACAAGAGTAGGACATTATAACACATCAATGACAACTAGGTCACCTTCAGGGTTCACACCTGTAGTACAAATGTAATATTTATGCTATGTACAGGTAAAACAGGTAGTTCTGTTACAGCTGAACCTGTCATAATACAACCTGTGATGAAATGCAATTCCCACTGAAATTGACAATCATCTGGTTTAGAGAGGCTTAATTGTTTGAGAGTATTTTATTCTGGTCATGAAGATGTCAGTTTTGTTTGGACATACAAATACATGAAGGTTTAAGTAAGGGTCACTCGTTACACAAGCTCTCACTATAGTAAAATATTTTATCATCATAAACAAAGTGATGTAAATTCTTGATGTGTATGAATGGAAATGAGAAAATTCCCCTAAGTTACTAAGCAAAAAAGTTGGTACAACTTTATTTTTGACACAAAATGTTTACTGAGTGGCATTAAAAGATAAATGATGCACAGGATAAATGAGGTTTTTTGGTAATTAAACCAGTACATTTTAAACAGTAATACTTGTAGGATTTAAAAGAGATGTTTCCTTCTGTACTTTGACCCTTGTCAATTTTGTTTAATTGTTAATTTTTCAATAAAAAGTAATATCCTGGTTTGTGCACCAAATAGATTGTGTGCACTCAATCTAAAAATAGTGAGAACCAAAGTTACTGTCAAGAGAGGAAGGTCCTGAACTTTTCAAAGTTAGAAATCTATGGTCTACAGGTACATGTACTTAAAGTAAACAATGATACATGTAAGTCCTCAATTACCAACGAAAAGGGTTGATGGTCAAGGATCTAGGTTAATGAAAATTTAAAGCTCCTAGATGTAGGTCAGAAATCAAATGCATGGACCTTGGACCACCACTAAATTGAACACCTTGAAAATACTTTTTCCCTTTTTCTACTCATAAGTGAGGTGGTGTTTTTTAAATGCTTAGTTTTTTTTCACACAATTTTAGCTGTATCCGTTTCTTTTTTTAAAATCATTAGTGCTATTAGTGCCCAAAAATGGATACTACCGGTATATGTATATTGTTACTTTGCACTAGATTCAATAACTTTAACATCCTGTCAGACTTAACCACCATAATCTTCATGTGTACTATATACATACTTAACATGTAGGACTGCAACTTAAAACCAGTGTTTTATCCTCCTCTAAATATCAAAAAAAAAATTCCATAAAAAATCTTGAATAAAACCAATTACATGTAAGTCTGCAAATACTAAGTATTCCATAGAACTTATCTCAGACACATGCCAACAACTCATCTATTTTTCAGAAGTATGAAGATAGTAAGGTAAACTATTAGCTATCCAGTAAATAATAAAGAACAATTAATGAGACACAGAAAGTTTGGTTCATGTTTCAGGCAACGATTAGGGGAATTTAGTGGTTATAAAAATTTTTTTTTCCTATTTGTTATCTTTTCTTTTCTATACACATAGGATTTTTATAACAAAACCAATAATCTACAGACATATAGTCAATATTTATGTCCATATTCATTTACATGTAACAAACCTCTTTAACCTTAATAACACTAGGAATGTGGGTTAACCCATTGATAAAAACATGTAAACATCAATAAAGATTGTAGATATGGCCATAATGTACCTAGACTCAGCAACAGAAATAATTAATGCTACAAGTGTTCAACATCACCTAAGTAGCTCTTCATGTCAACAAAACTGTTGGTGGAGCACAGTGCATCATTCTTTTTCTCAGTTATTTACAAAAGATAAGGAGGTATCAAATATGAATGATTTATCAAGTTTTATTGCAATTTACTTGTTCTGATATGGATGAAACAAGAAACAGCATCAAAATATTTCAATAATTTTTAAGATCCTACAACTCTTCCATGGGTTATACATTAAGTACATATTTAACATGTACATGTAGCATAATTAGTCTAATTTAAATTAATGTAGGTGTAAGTAAGCAGGAATAAAGTGCCTAGAAAATACACTTAATATTGCTAATTATTTTAAGAATATTGGTTAAATCATATTCTTCACTACTTTCTTATCAATTTATGTTTGTATATTTCCCATAACAAACCTGTAGAAGTTCTTGTTTAAAATAATCATGTCATTTCTATATTACAGTGTAGTCATGTTACTTTATCATTCTACAAGATGATAAATTTTGTGATGTACACCATGAAAGATTCCTGGACAGATCAACCATACAGCATTTCTTGGCCATGTCAATTCATAATAGTAGTCATGATTGGGTATATTTTACATGAAATTTGACAATTATGCAGGTCATAAAAGGTCTTTCACAATAAAAAAAATACAACTGAAAAATGGGTTAGATACTAAATTGCACATAACCAACATGATGTTAAGGTACATTTACATGTAAGTGTTCACATAATTAGCAAAAACTTATACAAAACTCATATGTCCAAAAAATCCCTAACAGGATACTTAAAATAAGGCTTTTGAAAAAAATAATTATTCTGAAAACTCGACAATGATGTACATTGTACAAAGCATACATTTCATTCTAAAGATAAATCTACTTTCAAATACATGTAGTGAAAATGTTCTTCTGGAATAGCTTTACAATATCTAAACACTGTTACCATAAAATATTCATTTATCATTTCAAATAAGTGTTTAAATAGCGGTTACCTCTGCTATATGGTGTTAAAAATGTATATATATGTACATTTCGTATGTGAAAGGTGAAATACATTATGTATGCTTGTTGAAATCGAACTTGTGATTTTTTATAACACAATCCTCACAAGAATGAGCTTTTTAAAACCTATTACACACACAAAGTGTTTATATTTTTGTTATATTTGTAAGAATGACCTAGATAATATTAAAGGTTCATGTACATGTAATTGAACAAAAAAATCTTACTTCCATGTTTAGAATGTTCAAGAAATTAGTAGAAGTGTAAAAAACCTTTTTTTCAATTTCAGAAACTTTATACCTTAATAAACAATATTATTTTTATAATGACAAATGGAACTTAGTCATTTGACAAAATCACAATGTCAGATAAAATGAATACACATGTTGGTGAATTGCAAAATGCCCCAAGCGTTGAACAATGTTCAATACTTATACTACAATCAATAACTTACAGTCGAAAGCTTCATCAGAATGTTTACTGGCATCAACGGCTATCATTACAATTCTTGAGCTTCCTTCGGCCATTTTTATGTGAACTTTGACGAAAAAAAATATAATAAGTGAAACAAACTTGCTTAGCGAATGGAGGTCACGACCCTATTGGTGCGTTTAAAACATGAATGAGTTTCGGTACGGCTTTGAATGATATCCGGATATTGTACTATGATACGTAGAACATGACATAAGTTATACGTCACGTAACATGAACGTAAATTTGATTAATTAATAAAGTGTTGCTTTGTTCTAAATTATTCAACCTCGCTCCCTTTCTTAATTCTGAAAGTTGATTACTATGATAAGAAAAATGTATTTTGTGTCTGATAGTCTTCACTGAAGAATTCGAGCAGACCTTTGCATTTTGGTTTTCCGTAGATCACCATTTCTTTATTTTTGCCTATAGTTGCCTATTCTTTCTCAAATATGACCTTGGATATACGTACTTTATAATTTCATATAAAAAATATCCGTTAGATTTCTAAGGTTTTACTGTTATAAATAATCAGAGACCTACAATTAAAGTAGACCAACAATTCATGCAGTTACACTACTTGAGACGTTCACGTTTCCCATTTTATCGTTCGTGAGTCGTTTATCGTGCGTTTACACATCGTTTTGCGTTCGTTTAAACGCATGATAAACACACGATAAAAGTGTTCGTGTAAACACACGCTGGAGCGTTCGTTTAAAATCTTACTGCTACCTGGGCATCACATTTAACTACAATGGTAATTTGCATCTATCAAAAAATAGCCTAATGGAGAAGGGAAGAAAGGCCTGGTTTAAAATTAAAAAAAAGTCATATCTATAGATGTTCCTTGTAATTTACTTGAAAAGTTATTTGACACTTTGGTAATACCTGTTATTCTTTATGGAAGTGAGGTCTGGGGAGCTGGAAAAACTTTCAATGACTCTGACCCATATGAACAATTACATTTGAAATTCATAAAAGAAATCCTTGGAGTAAATAGTAAAACTACAAACATTGCATGCTTAGCAGAACTGAGCAGAACATATCTACATCTAAAAGTTCAATTGAATACGATTAAATTTTTAAACCATATCCTTAACTCCCCTGATACACTAGGATACACTAGTCTACGAAATGTTCAGAGAAGTTAAAAACAACAACTTGTGGATGTCCCACGCAAAAAATATACTAAATAAATTGGGGTTCTGTCATCTTAACTTACAACTTAATAACCTTCAATTTAATATCAAAAGAACCGAACAAAGACTACACGATCTGTTGAGCAAAATTTGGTAGGCTCAATAGCTATGAGTAAAAAACTGACATTTTCCGTAAAATATTTATTCAGTCTAAAAGACCCCATATATCGATTTATGTAAATCTAAAATAGAAAGATCTATCACCAGTAAATTTCGTTTGAGTGCACATGCACTAGAAATAGAAAGGGGCCGGTACAAAAACATAGAGAGAAAAAAACGTATTTGTAAATCATGTGATAGTGGTGAATATCATTTTTTCTCGGTATGCACCCACTACACACAGCAAAGAAATCAATACAGAATGAAATTGGACAACCATGATTTAATTTCTTCATCAAAACCTCACCTCACACCAAGAGACATAGCATACATATTAAACAGTAGCTCTATAGAAATACTAAAAATAACTATCAAATTCATGAGTGAATGTTGGAATCTAAGGTCAATTTAATTTAACAGAAATTATATTAATATATAATATTAAAACTAAAGATTAATCTGTTTTGACCACTGTTCCCCCATGGTCATAAATTTAGTTTATATGTAATGTATATTACACTGTTCTGTTTTTGTTCATGCCATAACCATTTACTGTAAATGTGTTTGTGCAAATGAAATTGTCTAACTGTCTAATTTAAACACACAATTGGAGCGTTCGTTTAAGGAGGTAAACCTAGGGTAAGGGAAACAACTCTAAGAGGTTCCTCATACTTTGTAAGAAATAATTCCAAATCATCTTCCAAATATACAGAGGAAGATGTTTACAAAATGCTGGAATTTTTAATCGACAACATATTTGTCCAGTGTGGTGGACGTGTTTTTCAACAAACGGTCGGCATTCCAATGGGAACAAATTGTGCTCCTTTACTTGCTGACCTATTTCTTCACTCTTATGAGGCTGACTTTATAGCTGATTTGATCATAAAGAAAGAATATCGTTTGGCTAGGTCCTTCAATCTCAGTTTCCGCTATATAGATGACGTATTATCTTTAAACAATCCTAATTTCGGGGATTTGATACATCTCATCTATCCAAAAGAACTTGAGATAAAGGATACTACAGATACCCGGTACTGTGAAGTCAGCCCCATATCTTGACCTACACTTAGAAATCGATGGTAAAGGAAAACTATTGACCAAACTTTACGACAAACGTGATGACTTTTCATTCAGAATTGTCAACTTTCCTTTCATCTGTGGCAACATCCATTCGGCTCCTGCATATGGAGTATTCATATCACAACTCATGCGCTATGCCAGAGCTTGCCGAAACTACGCAGACTTTTTGTATCGCGCTAGAAGTCTAACAAATAGGCTTCTGGAACAGGGTTATGTTACTACAAGATTGAAGTCATCACTACAGAAGTTTTATGGTCGTCATCATGAACTCGTGGATTGTTATGATGTATCCATCTGCACCATGAAAACTGATTTATTCAACAGGTCATAGTTTGCCTTTCCTCGTTTGTCTACCCCGGACTTGACTTTTTATGAGCAACTCGGCGGGTGTTTCTAGAAAAACAGAGGACGCTTACCCTACCGGTGCACCTGGTCCATGCTCCCAGTTTTTAGTGGAGTCCGAGTTGCTCATTTACTTTTGTTACTTTGTATGTATGATTTTAGTTACTTTATGTTCTTTGTTGTGTGTCTGTTTTCCATGTCTGGTCTTTGTCCCTGGATTACATTCTTTTGATTACCGCTATAACCTTGGTTCCCTTGATTACTCTTTCTTGAAATCAGTGATATGTTTGTATCATATTCAATATACCAATGCATATCAAGCTTTCATTTGAAACAGAGTGAAATCAATCCAAGTTACTTTGATGCTTGCATGAGATTGATGTGAAATACTCTAAATACAAACGTTCCAATGATTTTTAAGAGTTGTGTCCCTTACCCTAGGTCTATCGCCTTAAACGCACGATACGAGCGTTCGTTAAAACGCACTATACGAGCGTTCGTTTAAACACACGATAGAAGCGTTCATTTATTTTTGTACTTTGATTATTTCCTTGATTTAACTGTTATTTTTATATTTTTTCCTATTATAATTTATATAATTTTATTTTCTTTTTTTCTGTCTGCATTATATGTCAATATTATTGTTTTTCTTTGTTCGTCTGTCGTGCATTTAAACGCACGCTGGGAGCGCTCGTTTATCATGCGTTTAAACGCACACTGGGAGTATTCGTTATCGTGCGTTTGGGTATCATGCATGCGGGAAACCTAAACGTCTCAAGGAGTGTACAGATAAGGTACAATATACATGTCTATGGATACACTTTTAATTATAGCTCTATAGTTATATGCTGTTGCATTTGTTTGGTTTCACTTCATCCGTTCTTTTTCTGACAATATATTTTATTGGGAATATTTCCTATTTTGCACACAATTAAAATTTTGATCTATAGAATTTCTTAAAAGTTTTTTAATGCGAAGAAGAATACTTGTCTGATATGTTTTAAAGTGTCAACTATTGGAACCATGTCATGTCTAATAAAAAATCACTAGATGTTAGAATACTGAAAGCACCTCCTGGTAAAATACATGCATGTCTATTTGATAATCTTTCATATAAACATTTTAATGCTATGTCAACCAAAATTATATTACACAGCTTAATATAAAACAGGTTGAATGTTAAAATTCTTCAGCAACAATGTTAAAAAGTAACTGATTCCCCAAAATTGGTCTTTTTTAGTACATATGGTTTACAAGGTAAAAGGAGTGATAATAGAAGACCTGAGAGGTCTTCAATAAGTGCACCTAATCTTGCCAGTGAAAAGGGCAGATATTTATCAATACCCATGAGGAAAGAAAATGGAATATCTGTAATATTGGAAAATATTGAAGATGAGACACACTGTATGATTTAAAGAACATACATTAATTTTTAAAACATTTATTTGTAACTTTTATAATAAAAATGATCTGACTGAAACCCAATTTTCACAAGCCTGTTTTAAAAACAAGTTAG
Organism: Perna viridis; assembly: GCA_037379345.1. NCBI lineage: Eukaryota > Metazoa > Mollusca > Bivalvia > Mytilida > Mytilidae > Perna > Perna viridis. Next base: position 12,929,442 of record CM074511.1, read on the forward strand.
TTGAAATTTTGAATATGGTCACCATAAGTAAATGCTTAAACATAAGAAATGAGTTAACTTAAGTAGTACACATATATCTTCATATTTATATATTTCATTTGTCTCAAGTAACATCAAGTCATTGCCAATTATTTGGTTGGAGGCATCAAACTTTAGAATAAGTATGATCTACCTTGATACCCAATAATTTAATTTGATTTGTAACAGGCTTTCTGATTGGTTATTTGTCTTTGAGCAAACCATGATATTTTGTATGAATTCTAAATTATGACTTCAAATGTTTGTGGTGTTGGCTGTATTTCCAAATTGTATTTCATGAAGATGGAACCCTACATTACAGTTCATTAAATAATTGTGAAGTCATAGAGCAACATGGATTTTGATCCATAAGTTCAGATGTTTTTAAGTGTCACAGATGTAAAACAATCAGTAAAAGAGCAACAGACACACACAACAAAGAACATAAAATAACAAAAATATGTTCAAAGCAACAAAAGTAAATGAGCAATTCGGACTCTGCTAAAAACTGGAGAATGTAAGTAAAACTGGGAGTTAAACAATATATTTCTTATTTTTCTCATTCAATCAGGATTTGGTCATGCATTAATGTAACATAAAAACTGATTTCATTTGGAAAATTCTGTTATTACTATCCGATGGTTATTGTAAGTTTAATTTTGACAATTTTTTTTCAGTTGTATAAAAATGCTTTTAATTGATGAATCCTAAAATAAAACAACACGTATGTTCAAGTTCTGTTTCTATAAAAATTGATTTGAAACTTGGAAAATATTGCTAAAAAACAAAACTGAAATATTCAAGTGAGGATTCAGGTGGAGGAACACCAGACACATGCCTCCTAAAATTGTGAAATTTACTATTTTAAGCACATATTAATTCTTGATTTTTCACAAATTCTACCTCAAAAAAAATTTTTTGCCTCACTTCACTCCACATTTTTTTCTATTAATGCCCCCAACCTGAAATCCTCAATCAGTCCCTGATTTAACATTTTAAAACCAATTTTTTTTATATACGAGTATAATCTCTGGTATCTTAAAAAAAGCCAGTCAATTTTTCCCATGAAATTTAATTCATCATCATCATCATCATCAAGTTCTGGTCAACTTGTTCAAGTTTAGTAGTAAAATTGCTCCAGTTATTCTATTTTTTCTTCAGGTTTTTAATAAAAAAAAATTATTCTATATCCCAATTTTTTTTTTTAATTCTTGATTTGTTGAATCAGTGACTTAAGATGACACTCCCTGTGCATGCATACGTCAACTCATAGGCACAGGCACTTTGTATTACTAGCAATAACTCCATAAAAAATTCTAAACATTTTATGTGTGTCTTTTTCAATATTTTACTACATGTATTAGTGTACCATTTACAGAAATGAATATCTTCTGTTTTTTTTCATTCCAAGATTTTATGATTCCATTCCAAGATTTCAGGATTCCATTTTTTTTTAATGATTTTACCAATTTCCACTTTCTTTGTAGGCTTCATAAAAATCATGTCTGAATTTAGAAGTTGTTCTCATCATATATGATACAAACTGTACCTTTGTTTGGTTTGCGAGGTAACAGTAGTGAAGAGGACATTTAAGGATTGCTTTAATTTTTGAAACAAATTATGCAAAATGACCAATACTGGGGCAGTTTACACTTCAAGAATAGTGAAGCAGTTTATGAACTAGCAAAAGCTATCCTGAAGTTGGTAATACAAGCATAACTTTGTCAAAAATTAAAAATAATCCTTATAATTTAATTTCTAATAGATTTCGTTCAAAATTAATTCATCAAAGCCTTATTTAGTTTGGAATAATTTGAATTGCAGACTGCAGACCAATGGATGTAAATGATGTCACAGTACCAAGTTAGTATGTGGAAAATAACCTATCTTGTCCAGAAGAGAAATAACAAATAGAATTAAATCATTTCTTAATATTATAAAAAATAATCTAATGTTTTCCGGCGTGCAGCTTGAAACAATGACTGAGGTTGAATCCTGAACAACTGGGGCAAATTTAGACACACCATTCAAACTTGACACAGCCTTGATTATTAGATATTCGACAGAGGATAAAAATTTAACCAGAACTGAAGTGTTCACTTTTTGGCCTTTATTCCTGTTGAAACCTCCAAAATCAATCTCACTTTGGGGGTAATCTACTTCAGAACAATCCAATCACTTTTTACACAAGTTGTTATCCAGAAAACAAAAAAATACTTGCTTCTGGCCCCCTTTTGGCCCCTTATTCCAAAAAGGCTCAAGTATTTACCCCTAAAATCAAACCCAGCCTTCTTTTGGTGATATGGCACCTTGTAATACAATTTCAAAGAGATCATAGACATTCTTATGCTTTAAATGGAGTTAAATATAGTTAAATTACCGGTACATGAAATGGTTGTTTTTGGCCCCATCTTCTAAAGCAGATGGGCAATAACCTGCAAATTCAATACAAACTTTCCTTTATGGTTTGGAACCTTGTTATATAAATTTTTTAAAGATCAATCAACTAATGTTTAAGTTATCACACAAAGACCAAATGTCTAGAGACACTGACAGTGCCATTCTACAACCACAATTTTTTGCAATCGTACAACAACTACAAATTATTGTATGTACATTATTTTTATTTCATAGATTACTTGTAATTATACATAACAATAAAGACAACACAAACACATTTAATATATAAAGCATCTACATATACAGTCACTGTAGTGGAAGTACTTACAAATTACAAAAAAACCTCATAACCTTCAAAAACAAGTGTTGGTATTACTCGACAGTGGCTGCACAGATGACATTAATTGTGTGATTGAGATTGACTGGCTCCTGAACCTGCCTCACAGATAAATTAACATGCCTTGACTGGCTCCTGTACTTTTTCCATAGGTCCATTACAATGCCTTGACTGGCTCCTGTACCTGCCCCATAAGTCAATTACCATGCCTTGACTGGCACCTAAACCTGCCCCAGATGTCCATTACCATGCCATGACTGTCTCCGGTACCTGCCCCAGAGGTCCAATACCATGCCTTGACTGGCACCTGTACCTGCCCTAGAGGTCCATTACCATGCCTTGACTGGCTACTGTACCTACGCCAGAGGTCCATTACCATGCCTTCAGCTTCTTTAGTTTCTGACCTCTTGTAGTGTGTTTGGATCCAACCTATATCTACATAGGCAGGTACCTTGCCTTGCTGCATAGGAGTTTCAACATAACAAAAAGATGAAAGGTGAAACCTTTTGGTGTCTGATTTTGTGTCCATTCCTTGGATATTTTTTTTAGTGCTGATGGTCAGACCACACCATTGACTGATCACAGATCATTGTTTTGGTAGAATGTATTTAATGTATGGTACTTCCACATCCTCTTCATCTTTATCAGAACAACATATTTCTAGGACTAGAGTACGTACATAACTTGGAATCTTTTTCTTCAATACAGACTCCACAACTTGAGTTAACCTGCAATATTTAGGAGTGGTTGTTATGGCCTTGCTGATGAAATATAAATCTTTCAACATGTGCAACAACAATATGCTTGAAAGGTTACAACTTATTATACGTAATCAGAAAACAATTGTGTTGCCATAATATCATATTTAAATTTTGTTCATCCTTATATTTTGATACAAAAATTAAATTATAAGGAATGTCTGTACTTGAAATAACCTCAATACCTGTGGTGCACACTAAATAACCTGCTACACAGGTTCTTTAGCGTGCAACATGATTGAGCTTACTTCTTCATAGACAGAAAAAATATAACAGTCATTCCTTAATTAGACATGTGGCAGTGAAATTTTCCACATAACATATTATCAACTGCAGTTTGGCATGTCAGTAAAACAATGTTTTCTCAGACAAATTTTAATGATAACAAACTGATTATCCTGTTTATATGGATTTTCTCCCTTGTTTGTTGCTATTTTTCAACATAAAATTTAGAGTTTGTAAACAGTGGATTTATATACATGCTGTGTAGTTTTTTGATGTTTTGGTGGGAAGAAAGTCAGTGAGTGAAATTACCTAATTTATTTCAGTGTGAATTATCAAAATTGTTTACACTGGGAACATTCAGGAAATCACTGCTATCTCTATAATAAACTTACGGCATAGCTTTCCTTTCTTTAGCTTTAGCAGGTGTCATGAAAAATGAAAACAGCACTGAAATGTTATGGGATAAAATAGTGATCTCCAGTTTGTGATTTTTCTGAAAGAATAAGAAGCAGGCATCACAAATTAATTTTGCAAAAAAAAAAAATACATAATTTGAAATTCAAGTATTCCTCTTTCCGGTTACCCTGTAAGAAATGCTGCAATGACTTTGTATACTTTCCAAGTATTAAGTAGCACTCCAGCTAGAATCATGCAAAATATGATACATGGTTGGAAAACCTACATATTTTTATTTTTGATATTTTGTTTGAATTGCCATACTACACAGAAATTAACATTCAGTTTTTCATATAACCTGTGCTCTTAGGAGATAAAAATTATATAGAATGCACTGCAGATATCAAAATTAAGGGAGATAACTCTGTAAATGACACTCAAATACAATAGAATTTATTGGATTATCAATGTTGATTATCTCCTAAGAGCAGGCAGAATGGAATGAGCATGAAATTTCTTTCATTAAATAATGCATAAAGTGATTGGCAGATCAGCCAGTGGCATTTCATTTCTTTCATTAAATAATGCATAAAGTGATTGGCAGATCAGCCAGTGGCATTTCATTTCTTTCATTAAATAATGCATAAAGTGATTGGCAGATCAGCCAGTGGCAATTCATTTCTTTCTTCATCTACTGATTATATAGTTATTCATTCTGAACAAATATAAATCTGCACTGTAATCCTACCTCAAAATAATCCAAGAGTTCTTGAAGAGTCATATCACCTTGTATTTCAAATCTATCCCACAATGTAAACTCTGTTTCATTGTACTAAAAAGAAAATAAATGCAAATATTTAACAAATATCTGACATGCAATAAAAAAATTCTACAACTGTTCAATGTAATTATCTCTACTGGCTTTTTTAGTAATATTTATATCATCCAAGTCTAAGACTCAATCATATATTCTTACTACTACATAAATGCAGTAAATGTGTCAACAGTGAATTTGTTAAATGTTCAATGTCAGTAGGCTATGGGACTTAAATTTGACATTTGCAGTCAAAAGTCCATATTAAAATGTCATTTTGATATAATTTTCAAGACTTGATATGGTTTTTGCAAGAACCTTGTATTCAAAGATAGAAAAAAAACCATTACACATTTTCCTTGAGTATCTCAATTTCTTAACTTACCTTGCATTTATTGGCTGCTTTTGGTTCTGAGAAAGCAAAGAACGGCAATGCTAAATTAAGGAAACCATTTTTGTATGTTTCCATTTTCTTCTGTCCTTGCTCAATCGGAAAAATAAAAAGCATAACAAGTCTTTCTATACCTGTCTAGAAAGATGGATGTCTAAAAATGTGTTCTTCATTTTATTAATAAAATTTTGCTTTTTTTTAAACTTAACATTTTCTCTACCTAAAACTACTAATTTTACTTTCATTCTGGTGTTTCTAAGCTCTTCAAACATTCTGAAACTGATTTTTACCTGGTTTATCTCCCTTGACTCCAATGTTAACAAAAAGTTACATGTTGACATGTTAATTTGTAGCACAGTTTGTATGCTTGTACACCCTGTTGATTAACACAAAAAATATTGAATGCTAATATACAGTTTTCACCACTTACACCATAATATAATTCTCATATGTACTTTATTTAACATTAGATAAATAAATGTCATTCTGAAGTATAGACACATCAAACATACATTCATAGGTGCTAAGTCTCCCTGCTTTTCGCAGGAGCCTCTGGAGATTTCATAGAAAAATCAACAATCTCCTGCTTACATGCTTGAGTCAAAGCCAGAGATTTAGCCACAATGGGAATTTTCTTCCAACTTATTTTAGGCTTTAAATAGCAGTCATCTTTCAGGGGAGGGGATGTCACAAATTTTTGTTCCAGCGAATTTGGTTTAAGTTCAAATAAGGTCTAACATGGTGTGAAAATAAAACCGTGGCAAACCTACAGATCTGAGAACATTTTGAGAGGGAGATCTCTCACTTCAGAATTTCAGAGGTTAATATCTAGGCATATAATACCATGAAACTTACTTTGATGAGCTCTATACACAGAAGACCAACAACCACAGCAGTAGTTGTTGCTATGGCTGGAATGATTTTGCCTGCTATCAGTTTGCTCTGAAATTAGACACCTGCAGAATTAGCAAAACCTTATACACAAAAATGTGTGAAGAGTAATACCAACAATAAATATTTCTAATGCAAGATTCCTTGTAATAAAGAAGTTTATTGGATAATGTTGTAAAATTTGAAGATCTCAATTTAACACTTGGTTGTCTCAATTTTATTACCAATGCACATATTTTTTTTTGGAAAGATGTTTAATTGTTAGATTTACAGTATTAGAAAGTTACATTAGAATGAAAATAACCCTTCGTCGTCATCTAGATTTGACGGGAGCAAATCATTGACTCATCCACATTTTCAAATACAGAACAGTTATCTCCTAACAACAGTTACAACACAACTGCGGTTGACTTACATCACATTTTTTACTTATCCCAAGAGCTTTATTTTTTTTTAAATGGTTTCCATTGGTATTGTATATTGATTGATCAGTTTTGATGTTTGTAATATTAAACTGTCCATTTGAAAAGTTAAGGAACATTTATGGGTGAAACACAAGCCCTTATGTAGAGAGAAAATTGTGAGATCGTTTGGCAATGGCAATCCCACTAGAAAAATCTAATGGGCTTCATCAGGGGCGTAAGTTGGTTGAGCTGGCAAAGGTGGTCAATCCAAAGTTTCAATTCTTATATTCATCAATTGTCTTTACTGCACAAATGAGTCATAATCACAGGTCAAAATAGTTGATTTTCTTTGCAAAAACCAGGAAGTAATTTACTCTTTTAAAACGAAATACATGTTCTTTCCACCATGTAGACCCATAAAGCCTTTTGATATACTTGTGAATATATATTCACTATATTTATGCAAGAAGATTGGACAGGTTATGTATACGCAGGCATTATCATTTTGAAATGAAAATGTTTATCAATTGTTATCAATCATTGATCACAATTTAGCTATTTTAAAAAATTCCAGAATTTTTTAAACTACTTTGACTTGTTATTACTTAACAAGATCTCATTTAAAAATTCTGACACAGTAACGATACTACTCCTTATCCAGGCATATTGGTATTATTCAATAACCATGCCTAGAAATTCTGTAGCCAAGGAGCCAAAAAATCCCTTAATGTACCAAGTCCTTTGTTTTACTTAACAAGTACACACATATGGGTCTTACATGGCAAAGTGTGCACTTCGTTTTTATGAAAACATGATAGTAAATGTTTGGCTCTACTACTTAAAAACATATAGAAAATACAAGATTACAAGATGACATTTTGTCAAGATAGCAGATACCAATATAATGGACTATACCAGGGGGGTCTATCTACCTGTATCATTTTTTCCATCAACTATTTCAACAATACAACCACCATCATCAGCACTGGTACCTAAGAGAACACTTCATTGTAAAGTAGGTATAAACAAACCTTGTGCCTATCAGCTGGTGGTATAGAATAGTTCTCGGCACGTAAATTTGAACATGCAACAATAAAGTCCATATGATAATTTGTATCATCATCTTTTTCAAAATCAATACATGTTAATTTGAGTCCTTTGAAACTTTCTGCAGCTGGGATGGATTTCTTCAAGTCATCAAGTTGTTTGTCATCTAAAATTAAAAAAAAAAAAAATCGCATCACAACTAAAGCAGTATATACCATAATGTATTTTTTGCCCATACTAATAAGAAACATTGAGCACTAATAAATATAAAGAGTTTCAGGCTAGCTATTTCTGTAGGCAGAATATATGGAGAGGCACTATTTCTAGGTCCAAACCAACTGTTTGTCATAGACCTACGAATGGAACTAAATATACACATGTTCTTCAACTTATCTAGTTACACTCACAAACCATATTCTGTAGCTGCATGTGTTTAGAGATTACTTTTGGCAACAGCTGCTTTCAAATTAGCTGTGACCACAATAAAATCCATAAGAACATCCTGTCAAAAAACATGTTAATATTTTAACTATCAGTTTAAACATTTTCATCTACAAGAAGCTGAAAAAAAATTAAAGTGTTTTTTCCATTTCTGGTTCCATTTCCATTTTTTTTTTTAAATATTTTCAGAGGTAAAGGTACTACTTGGTTTTCAATATCCCCACAAAAAGTAACTCTATAATAATAAGGAGATCTAGGATACTGCATACAATAAATCCATATTGATGATTACATTATGACTCACATTGTCAGCATTGAATTCTATGTGATGAGGACATCTATGTCCTGACCAGGAAGGTGCATCTGATGATGTCAACTGAATATAAAACAAGTAAGAATATGATGGTAAGTCAACGATTAGAATTCCATAGAAGTTATAAAAAATAAAAAAATCCTATTATTGAACATGAGGTGCAATGCACAATGTCTTATATATGAAATTAAATCTCTTTAATTTAATTTAAAAATCTAATTATGCTGTTTCTGAATGATAATTATGGGATTTTTTTTTTCTTGCATTAACAAAGAAAGAATGCAATGTCCTTTGGTTTCAACACATCTGATGTTAGTCTCTCCAAAGCATATAAAACCAACTTAGACCTGATTATTATGTAAAACACCTCTAATGGCTCTTTAATAATAATAATAAAAAAAAAAAACAAAAATAATAGGATAATAAATTGGAAAGAGTAAAAAACCAAAACATGATCACGAGTGCTGAAAAAATGCCCAGATTTAACAAGTTCATAGATGAGTTAAATTTTTAAACGTTCTTAGCATGAGTTATACATGTTTTAGTTATTTACTATAAACAATTAATTATCTTATTTACTATAAAGAGTTACTTCATAATTAACTGCTATTTACAATATAAATTTTAAATTTTGTTATTAATGGATTGATATTTGTGTAGTGATATTTTGATTAAAGGCAGTCCATTTTTTAATTTAATTCACTGTGAATTTTCAAAATTTATAACTTAGGAAACATTCAATAAATCACTACTATGTTTATAATAAAGAAACTTCCATCCCACTATCATGAAATCTGACAAACACTTAATTTTTTTTTTACAAATACAATCTATCATTTCAATTATCATACCTGGTCTGGTGGGAGTTTAAATAACAACTGTTGTATAGAATTGTTGAAATTCTCTTGAAAAAGATTTCAAGCAAAAGCCACACAGTCCTTAAAGTCCTTTGGTTTTTCTGTTTTCAGGTCATGATCTTTCAAAAAATTTATCTGCTAAACTAAACTAAAACAAAGTTTTCAAAAATCTATCGCAGTTGTTGAAGAACAGACACAAACGTAAAGTCATGAGCTTTTAGGACATCAATGTGATCATAGGCTCATCACATTTTTCATATTAGTAATCACTGCAAATTCATAAATTTACATATCACTAAAACCTATATACACTTCCAAACTTCGTTTGTAAGAGGTGGGACTTTTGACTTAGTCAGCAGCAATAATCCTTACTGGTAGTGTGCCCTGAGAATTGAGAGTTCTTTCCATGAACTTTGGATCAGTCAGATACTGAATTGCTGTCTCAACTGGTTGAGTAAACAAATCTTCAAATAGAAATCGTGCCCACTGAAGTAAAAAAAAAAAAAAAAAATTAAAAAGAATTAAAAAGGCAAAATTTTTAGGGAGAGTCTTAACATAAAACCTAATTCTAAATCAATGACTTCATTGTTTTAGATGAAGTACATGTACTGTGAAAGTACTTTAATTCGTGGATACCAATTTAAGTGAATCAGGGAATTGGGTTTTTAAATTTTTCAGTCTACATATCAATGGGAATCTACTATTTGTTGGGAACCAAATTGCATGGTTTTACCTACCCACGAAAACCACGAAAATTGGTACCCCACGAACAATAGTACTTTCACAGTAATTGAAAATCGTTTTTATTGCAACAATTCAACAGCTGTTTCATTTACATGTATATTTATTAATTAAGATGCTTCATGATAAACAGCTTAATACACCCACAGAAATCTAAATCTGAACAGTTGGAAATGTATAGACTTCAAACAGCATTGATTTTTTATTGTGATTAGACATTTGACATAGGTAAATTATTTGATCCTTTTTCATCCCTAATCTAAAATGGTTGTCACAACCTTCAAAATCAATCCCAACCTTCCTTTGTGCATATGGTACATGTATTTTGTGGTAAAATTTCAAAGTGATCCATTTCCTTTTACTCAAGTTATCATCCAGATTTCAGAAAAAGTCTTTGTTTTAGGTCCCTATGTGGCTCCTTATTCTTTATTGGATAAAGTCACAACCCCAAAATCCTAGTCTCCTTTTGAAGTATGGAACCTTGTACAATTTGACAGAGATCCATTCACTTTTACACAAGTTATTGACTGGACATGTGGAAAACGCTTATTCTGGCCCCTTATTGGCACCTTTTTCCCAATTGTTTCAAGTCTTAGCCCTTAAATTCATCCAAAACTTTCTTTGTTGGTATAGCATATTGTGGTAAAATTTTTAAAAAATCAACTTACGTATAGTCAAGTTATTGTCAAAGCATCAGGAAAATGCTTGTTTATGGCCTCTTTTTAGCCCCTTTTTTAAGCAATTCAAGACAACTCCGTAATCAATCCCAGTCTGATCTTTAAGGTATAGAATATAGTTGAGCAATATCATAGATATCTATATGCCTTTAGTGGAGTTATACAGTTGAACTCTATGAGTTGCATATTTTTGTCCCTGTATTCCAAAACAATTAGGGACATAACCCCAAAATTAATACAAACTCTACATTTGTGGATGGAAACCTCGCTATAAATTTTATAAAGATCATCCAACTAATATTCATGCTATGTGCACAAAAAGGTACTTTTAGCCATTATGAGTTCTGGTATATTTTTGTTTTTATACAACCCTCATATAATGGTATTGCACTGTGGTCATTGTTGTTACTGTCCTTGTTGTCATCTGTAGACATTTGTTTTTTTTTGTTTTTTTTTTATTAAATTAAAGGTTTCAAATATATTCAATTGAAATATGGCTTTAAACATTAGAGTATTCATAAAATTAATTTTGAAGCACAAAAATTTTCTTAACCCTAAAAACACTTTATGACTATTCATCTTTAGAATGATAATAAATTTCAGACTGCTGCATGTACAGCCTAAATAATCCCAAAACCTGTCTAAACCAGACACTGTTCAAGTTCCTTCACATGTATATTGAACCTTGGTTAAAACCTGTCTAAACTGAACCAATTTTCAAGTCAAAAAGGGTTTGGTTCAGACAGGTTTCACTACAGTGGCGGATCAGGGGGGGCTGTTGGAGGGGGTTGCCGGGGGACCGTGGATGCCTTAAAAAAATTGTTGAAAAATTGTGTGTGTTAAATCATGAAAAACACTCACTTTGTGATCCTCACCGGTGATCCTGTCAAGAATTTTTTTTTTAGGCCCTCCTTACCTAAAATTCTGGATCTGCCACTGTCCTATACAAGAATGTGGGTATGTTGATTTTGTCACAGTCTTTACATTGACACAAATAATTATGTACTGACATTCTATTCAGTAATTTTACATTTACCTGCAGGATATGCTCAATAGCAAACGGAAAGTGTATTAAAGAACTTAATGGAATGGTATTTTCAGGTAGATCTTGTGATGAAGAGTAAGATTCTGTCATATGTGGAAGGACAACCTGTCAAAGAAAACATGTATATAAAAGGTGAAGCAAAGTCAAATTCATTTCAGTTAATACTTTTAATATACCACTAAGCCAATTTTATGTGGCAAAACTATATAATAACATTACTAGGAATACCTGCAAAACATGCCCAACTTTTTATGGGAAAGAGATGAAAGTACATGGGTATGTCCTCTACAGGATCAGTTGAAGAACAATAAGTCTCTGCCTTGAAAGGCAAAATTATTTATCAAAAGTAGTAAAGCCTTTACCCATCATTGATATATTTACTGACAATATGATATATAAATGCATTAAATATTTAAGCAAAACTTCACAACTTCTCAGCAAGTGTTGACAATTTTTCATTTGCCATTCACCTTGAATTTACAAGAAAACTGGATAATGGTTCTAATACTAGACAAATTTGGAATTTGTGAATCCACGACCAAACAAAGTATCATATGTTGGAAATACATTTCACAACATGAAAGATAGCTAAAATATCAATGTCTCATTCTAAAAATTTTGTAATAATCTATTCAAAATTTGGTTCCTTAAACTTCAATTATAATTATCTAATCTTACTCAAGGTGACCTAAATCCATCTCTATATAAATGATTGATTGATTGATTGTTGGTTTTTAACACCCGAGCAGCAATATTTCAGCTATATTCAGGCGGCTATATAAATGAAGAACTTTCCCAGAATGGAAGTGAATGTGAAATATATCTGTTTCTCCAAAAAATTATTACAAAGTGGAAGAAAACATACAGTAAAAAAAGGACAGTACCAGTAAAACCAGAATTCAGCTTCATACAAGACAAAAATTAGGTCTGATTATCAAAAAGTCAGTTTTGTAATAGTTTTTTTAGTAGGTTTTGATGGAAATAAGGTAACTGGGACCCAAACGTCTTAAGTAAATAGAAATTTAGGACATGTTCAATTATTGTGCTCTGTAAACCATTGGTAATAATATGTAACAAGGGCAATAAACATAAGAATATCAAAATAATTAAATCAATATATCATATTTTTTTAAATAAAGTTTTTTTCCTTGATTTTTAATTCAAAATTTAGGACAGAAAAAAAACCTTTTGCTTTCATTTTTAGAGTAACAAAATTATAAAAATTTAACTCACTTGAATATTTCCTTTTGTACCCCAAGTCCCTGATTCCAGCAGTGGTTTATAGTAATAAACACATTTCTTATCCATGTACAACCCTTTAAAATAGATATTTCACAGTGTATTAATTATTATTATTATTATCATTATTATTATTATTACTACATGGTTTTTATATAGTTTTTATCTAATATCACTTGAAGTATACCCATCATATACCAACATATAAAATACTGGTATACAAATTATATAAAAAAAATCACAAGGCAAAATGAAAAAGATTAGAGTACTTAAAAGATAATGGAAATTCCTCATATATAGTCAATTTAAAAAAAAACCAAGGGAAAAAATTTAGAACCTGGATAGGCAAGTCTAAAAAGATGAATTTTTACATTCTTTTTGAAACACCAAAGAGATTTCTCGTTCTGAAACAAAGCAGGTAGACTATTCCAAAGTGTGGTTGCTGCCACAGTGAAACATATTTCTCTGTACATCTTAGTTCTAACACGAGGTGGTTCAAATAGTGCATCGTTCTATGATTGTGAAGAACATGTTAGTTGATAATAGCTGACTAGTTCTTGTAAATAGATGGGTGCACTGTCATGTAGTGATTTAAAAACATATACTGTGCAAGTACTTTAATTTGTCGATACCAATTTTCATGGATTACAGAAGTAACACAAGTTCGTGGATTCTAGAATTCCTGGTTTTAAGGTTTTCAGTATACACATCAAGGTAAATCTCCATTTCGTTGGAAACAAAATTTTGTATTTTGGCCTTCCCACAAAAACCATGAAAATTGATACCCAATGAAAAACAGTACCTTAATAGTATAAGAATCTTGTATTGACACCAATTATGTATTGGCAGCCAATGGAGAGAAATGAATGTCGATGTTATAAGATCATGTTTCTTCAATCTTGATATAAACTATGCTGAGGTATTCTGAACTCTTTGTAAATGGTTGGTAAGACATCCAGAATCAAGGTCTTACAAGTATTCTCAGTAATACAATTGTGGTTACGTCCAATATGTATTTCAGTCAGATGTATCACCAATACTATTGGTTTATTGGATACAAACACATTGATACAGTTTATTCAATGAAATGAAATAAATAAATCCCATTCAGTTGTTGGGTCATTAAGACATGTTCTTATACATGTATTAATTATTATCCAATTATAAAAAAAAGTACTTTCATTGAAAAAAATTACAAAAGGGTAGATGCACAAACAGAAAAAAATGGCCATGATACTGTTAAATGGCAGACTGATCAATGATTCCTACAAAATGTATAAGTATCTTTTTTCTCCCATAAACACAAGCAGTTTTAAAAAATCAAATGAAAAAGAAAACATTTGTGTAAGCTTTAACAAAATGATTATCTATTTAGGACCAATTTCATGATTCATCAAATTGCACTTCATTTTGTCAGCTTCAACCAATTCATTGTAGCCACAATTGTCAGTATTCATGAAGAGTAATCAAGGGAACCAAAGTTATAGCGGTAATCAAAAGAATGCAATCCAGGGACAAAGACCAGACATGGAAAACAGACATACACAACAAAGAACATAAAGTAACTAAAATCATACATACAAAGTAACAAAGCAAATGAGCAACTCGGACTCCACTAAAAACTAGGAGCATGGACCAGGTGCACCTGTAGGGTAAGCGTCCTCTGCTTTTCTAGAAATACCTGCCGAGTTGCTCATAAAAAGTCAAGTCCGGGGTAGACAAACGAGCAAAGGAAAACTATGACCCATTGAATAAATCAGTTTTCATGGTGCAGATGGATACACCATAACGATCCATGAGTTCATGATGACGACCATAAAACTTCTGTAGTGATGACTTCAATCTTGTAGCAACATAACCCTGTTCCAAAAGCCTATTTGTTACAGTTCTAGCATGATAAAAAAAGTCTGCATAGTTTCTGCAAGCTCTGGCATAATGTATGAGTTGTGATATGAACATTCAATATGCAGGTGCTGGAGGGATATTGCCACAGATGAAAGGAAAGTCGATAATTTTGAATGAAAAGTCATCACGTTTGTCGTAAAGTTTGGTCAACAGTTTTCCTTTACCATCAATTTGTAAGTGTAAGTCAAAATATGAGGCTGACTTCACAGTGTCTGTAGTATCCTTCATCTCAAGTTCTTTGGGGTAGATGCAATAAATCAAATCCCCAAAATTAGGATTGTTTAAATATAATATGTCATCTATATAGCGGAAACTGAGATTAAAGGATCCAGCCAAACAATATTCAGATCAGCTATAAAGTCAGCCTCATAAGAGTAAAGGAACACAATTTGTTCCCATTGGAATGCCGGCTGTTTGTTGAAATACACATCCACCGCACTGGACAAATATGTTGTCAATCAAAAATTCCAGCATTTTGTTAACATCTTCCTCTGTATATTTGGAAGATGATTTGTAATTATTTCCTACAAAGTATGAGGAATGTCTACCAAGAACTATATATTTGTATCTAGGTGTACCATCTTTTTTGGAAAAACAACGATGTATAATGTTTTTAAGTCAGGATTTTAACTTATTATGGGGAATAGAAGTATACAGTGTTGAAAAATCATAGGTTTTAATGCTATTATATTCAGATAATAGTCGTGAACTGTTTGTCTCCAAAAGATCTTTCGAATTTTTCAGGATCCACATTGAATTAATACCACTACGGGAGTAACAAGTGTTGTGGTAGACTGCAGACCCTCTTTGACAGTTGTAAGTATAGAAGTAAAAAGTTTTGAAAGAGGTTTGGTGGTATATTTTGCAGATCCAGCTATGAAATGTTGTTTGTATGGATTCTTGTGGAGATTAGGGATCAAGTACATACTGAAAATGATAAGTTTTATGAAAGCAAGAATAAGACCTGTACCACACATAATCGCATTGATGCAGATGATAATAATTCCTAGGTATTGAATCTAAAGACATGCATTGAAAAAGAACCACAAATTAAATAAGTGAAGTTTTGCTACTGGAATAGCATTATAATTCATTGATGGAAACTAATAATTGTTACCAATATTTAAATTCAGCTTGATATCATTATAACTTTTAATAGTAAATATTCAGTCTTGTATTGGATCACTTAAATTATACTTCTTCTTTACAAGAGAAAAAAAAACATTTGAATAAGAGTAAAAGAAAAGCAGTACACAAGTTTTCTTCTCTGCAAAAATCTAGCGAATCTATCAAGGGAAGGTTCAATTCCAATCAATCAATCAATCAATTCCCACTATTTGGGTATAAGGTTTACAGTAATAAAGTCTGTTAAAGCTGTTTCTTTAACAGCATTTAAAAAGAAACAGAGAAGTCCGTGTCAAACCTTTTTTTTAATTCTTCCACTTCTTTTACACTTTTTTCATTTAATAAAACTTACTAGCATCAACATTATCCAATGCATTAGTAACACAGTCAAGAGCTTCATAAAATTCATCGGTATAAATATTTTCTGTATCTGTTCCAACTCTATTCTCTTGGTGTACGATGTTAAAGTTTGGATTCATCTCTTGAGCAGCCTTGGCAGCTGTGCTTGATTTGGGTTTCTACAATTCAATGTGGAAGTTTCCATTAGGCACTAAAATGTGGTTCATGAATATTTAAGGGGTATTTATGTTTTTTGTAATTAGTGGGGAACTATAGAATTGAGAGTCCAACCACTTACCATAAAACAATGAAGTAGATATTGGGCTTAAATATTTCAATCACAATAATTTTGACTGCTGGAATTTTCTCTTATCAAACTAGTTAATCACCTACAGTATGTTTTTTACTGACAAAATTTTTGTTTTTTATAATTTTTTTTAAATCTAGA
The DNA here is from genome assembly GCA_037379345.1 of Perna viridis. Taxonomy (NCBI): domain Eukaryota; kingdom Metazoa; phylum Mollusca; class Bivalvia; order Mytilida; family Mytilidae; genus Perna; species Perna viridis. Next base: position 12,946,253 of record CM074511.1, read on the forward strand.
AAAAACGCATTCATAAACTCAGGAAAAATTTTATGGGTTTGAAAAACCCCGAAAAAAAAACATGTTTCTCAAACCTTTTTTATATGTTTAAGACTACAACAAAAACATATCATAGGAAAGACATAAAATTATTCATAAAAGAACTAGTAAATAAAAATCATATGTTAAATATAATTATGCCATTCATATATAGGACTAAGAATGTGAAAAAGTATGGTTTTCATATAAATTTGGAAAATATTTGTTTCCATGTGTTTTTATGGGTGAAAAATCAAATACATGTGTATTACCATATCAGTCCTAAACATATGTTGCAATTTTCCTTTTGAAATATATACAAGAACGAGATACTAATAAAAATCAACCACTTGAGGCAGTCAGTCAGGTAAATAATAAATTGATGCCTGAAAAAAATATGAACATATATTGCTTATACCATCATGCAAAAGCTGCATGCAAACATTCAAATCATTAACATAAAAGGTGTACAAGTATCAATGACGGAAAATTTATGGGTATACATCTGTACACATGCAAACAGCAGAAATGTAAATGCATTACTTGAATATCCCATGGGTTGAATAAGAATTGTCGGTTGAGATCAGATTTCTTGATGATATCCATATCTGTGACTATAGCCTTTCCTCCATCACAAGCCAGACCCATCATGGCCCAATTCTTCAACATTTCACAGCCTATTGCACCAGCTCCAACCTGGAAATAAATCATTTTAGTTATCAAAATGAAAATGTAAGAAAGTGGACCAGTTTTTTTTTCCAATTCTTTTTAAAAAAACAGTAAAACCAAGAATATTGATGGACAAGTGTGGTCCATTTCATTAATGTTAGAAACATTCAGAATTTTGTATCTGCATTGGTAAATACACCTTATAAGTTTATTTCTAAATCTGATATCTAGAACATCCTTTGGCAAATAGTTCATGCATTTCAGACTGATTAATTTGTTCTAGTTTTACTTTTGTCACTTCTCATGGCGATCGTAGATAATATTGGTAGCAATATATATAAATGGAATATGTTATTTTATAAGTGTGGTAAATCAGATGTTGAAATTTTTGTCTTCAGATCTGAGCATTACTAGTGGTTACCCAAGTCTGATTTGTTAACAAAATTTGAAAATTAGGAAGAACACCTTTGAAGGCCCTGCAGCTACAACAGGATTCAGTTCTCAAGTTAAACCAATGTATTGCACATAAAAATGGTCCTCATTTTTTTCATGAAGTTTGAGGAGATCTATGCACATATTTTAAGTTCCTACTGTATTCCTTATAAGGACATAAATTAGTTCAGTCAAATGATCAGTGACAATATCAGAATTTAAATTATACTTGCTGGGTATTGAAAATAATTTGTCTAGAAGTCAATATATTTCTGGACATTTTTCTTATCTTTATTCAAAGACTATCAGGACAATTTTATTTTCATCATCCTTTTTATTTTTTGGCAGTTGCAGTGTAAAACAAATCAACTCTCTCAGAGTTAAACATACTACTGATCAATATCATTGCAGCACTTGGCATATTACATTAGTATCACAGAAGTGCACAATGACTCAGCAATAATAATTTTCATACCAATCCATCAAGAATGTGTATTGCAATTAAAATAACCTTTAACTTGCCAAAAATTGATTTAGACTAACAAAATTGAAAACAAGATACATTGTAGTTAGGGAAGAAATAAAAAAAAAACTTTTTTTTGTAAGCATGTAGTTTCAATTTTTTAGTTCAGGGCATCAGACATAAAATTTTCAACTCCTGTCGGTTGCTTTACTATTAACAAGGGAATTACCATTATTCGGTACAACTGTGAAATGATACAAACCAAAAAGTTGTTCTGTTTTCCAATTTTCTTTTGGAAATCACTGCCAAAGATAGCAACCTGACCATCATACCGACAATTTTGCTGAAAAATATGTATTAACATTCACGAATTATATTAACCAAATAAGAACCTTACCAAGCAATAATGCATGTATTCCATTTGATAAGGGGTTGTCAGATAAACATGCATAATTTCATGCCAACTGCATATTAATAAAACAATATTTCACTGAAAGCTACTAGGGGTTCCTAGTATTAATTAGCAGAGGGGTTTAATATTAAAAGAGTTAACATACCACTATCTTCTTTTGAATGAGATCTTAAAATTTATAAACTTACAGTTTTACATTTTTCTTCTGTGAGTACAGAATCCACATTTTCTTCTGGCAAACATTCAATGGCATCAAAATAGAGATATTGATTAATTGGGCTGAACTTCCCTGAACATGCTTTCATTACTTCCTGAGCAGCTATACCACCAATCACAGCTGCCAAGGGACAAATGTCAACCCTGGCTGTATAGGCAAATTCCTTCATCAGAGATTCATCAAGATCATCAACCTTGGCTGCTGATTTACTGTTGACATCTTTAGCCATCGCAACAAATGCTTCAGCATCAGCCTATAAATATACAAAAAAAAATAGTGTAATGCATACTTGCAATTAAGCATAAAGTTTATTCACTTAAATTATACCCATAAAGTTACAATGCTGTATACAAATGATTGACTGATAGAATGACTGACTATTCAATCAATCAATCAATCAACCAAACAACTAATCAAACTGACTATACCTATTTTTTACATGGTCTTATAGGATAAGCAGTGTGTAATACATTGATAGCATACTTGTAACCATCCTGAGTTAGAAAACAGATGGTTTTAAAACATGTTCTATACAACAGCCCTGTTATATTTTTTATAATTGATAAATTAATGTAATTAAGACCAATGCAATAGGTAGCAAGACTTTATTTAGATTATACAATGATTATATGAGAGATACAAGAGTATATCTTAAAAAGCATCTCAAAGTTCTTCTCAAGAGAGGTTTCATTAACAAAGTACCTGTAACATGGGGAAAGACATAAACCATTATTGGGTCCCTCTGTTGCACTGCACTGGATGACAAGTAAGCAAGCATGTAAAATGAACGACCAGGCATCACAATTCTCTTACCTTACACCTGCTTTTTGGCAACTCTCCTTTGGTTTTAACATACTCTGATATGGCTTGAAATGCAATGTGTAACTGGCCTGGTCTGTCAAACTTGGCAAAATCTGTCAAGAGGAATTCTGGTGCATTCATATTATTCTTTATAGATTTCTGCAAGAAAAAAAAGTTATCAAATGAACTTCACTAATTAAATATAAATTTTAATAGTTGAATCATAGGCATATACATGTACTTTAAAATTATATCTCAATAAAAGTATAAATATGTTTTTTTACTAAGTATACTAATATGTACAAAACTCTATATTAGGTAACATAGAGAAATGATGAACAAGCAACAAACATTTCTTCACTTAGGAATGGAACATCATTAAGAACTTTTATTTGAACTTACAAATTTGACTTCCTTGGGTTTTTTCACTTGTGTTACATTTCCACCTCTAACATAAGCATTGAAACCTGTTGTGTCACCAATACTAAATGTGTATGGACCTAAAAATAATTACAGAATTTATTTAGTCAGTTCAACTGTCAATAAGCGAATGCTGAGTCCCCAATACCATGCATGCATTACTGGTTGTAGTCTACCAATTTTCATGATTTCAGTCGAATTTATAAAATTCACTACCTATGAAACATATTTTTCAGTGAAAAAATATGCACAATGCTATAAAGCAAATCTAAACCACAATCATTTCTTTTTTTGAATAATTTCTTCAGTAAAATTTGTATACATGCTAGAAGTATGAGACTAAAATACTTCTAGCACGCACACATATAGAATGCCCCTGCTTCACATGCACATGCAAATATTGTACTTCAATAATGCTTAACCCATCAATTGTATAATTTCATTTTTTCAAATGACCAGACAAAAATTACCCTCATTTTAGAACATCTACATATAATGTTTATCATTCCTATAAAATTTCAATCAAAATAGGACAAGTTTCACTTACAAGGTATTAGGTAAAACATTCTACATAATTTATATCTCCTAAGAACGAGGGTTATTTGAAAAGCTACATGTGAATTTCTGATTACTATAAAACTTTCAACAACAACAAAAATTAAATAACAAAAATACAAAAAAGTTGACTTTCCAACAATGTATCATATTTACCATGATTTTCAGCTGAAGTGCTACTTAACATGTAAAATTCTGAAGTTGGACTTAATATCTTTGTTTGCAGGAAGCAGGGAGTAATTTTTTTTTCCTTCATACATAAGTACATATGATGCCTAACCATCAGATAAAATTTCATAAAATAATATTGAGTCTTTTTAGAGGTATGTGGACAAACAAAGGAACTACAAAATGAGCACATAGACAGGCAGGGTGTACACACAAAATGTGCACTCAACAAATCTTACTTAACACTTCTATTTTCCTTGGTTCACAACCATTCAATTCAGCCATTCCCTGAACTCCAGAAAATGTAACATAGTCTCCATCTTCATATCCATGACGATTTATATCCAAACATGTGACTATTCCATCTTTCTCCTACAAAATCAAAAGTTATGGTTCAAGTTTTATGTAGCAGTTTTATGAAAAATATCAGCAGTAGGTGATAGATGCATGTCAAAACTCACTATTATTTCTTACTAGTCACATAGCTGGTCTCACTTTGCCGTGCAGTTGTTGCACTTCTGGAATAAAAATTATACAGATTGTACATGAAATTAGCACTTTGCAAGAGTTATTGTTCTTGATTTTGTTGATCTAAGAGGGAAATTATTACATGATTTTATCAAGATCTGTTTACACATTAAAGTTACTTTAATATTGTGTATGTACTGTAGATCCAAAAAGCAATGTTTGTTCTGTGGGTTTCTCTGCACCTTTTATCACATCAGCCATTGGCAGTGTCTGAATTGTACATGGATAGGTACTTAAAAAATTAATTTAGTCTTTGATACCATGGAAAGAGAAGTCTAAAATTTAGGGAAAATATAAGAAAATGATACTATACACTAACTTTCCAAACAAAAAAATTCAGTAATGAGAGGAGCAATGGCTACATGGTAATAAAATTCATTACACAGATGATAGAATCTGTATTAACACTCAATATTTAAATGAAATTCTTTTATTGTATAGCACTATTTAATATGAGGCAGGTGTGATTTGCAGGTGACAATATTTTATTTGCCTCATATTTTATGCCTTTTACAGTTTTACATTAATTAGGATTTATTTCTCTTTATAATTTAACAATATTTTATATGAACTATGCATAAACATTTTGTTTTGTTTAAGATAGGAAACTACCAGTAGTAAAGATCATTACTCTGTATTACAGATTAACTATCTGTCATTCTGAAATGGAGCTCTCAGTGATTCTATTGCCATAGGTTAAATTTGTACTGATTACCATTATGAGGACTTAGTTTATTTTTCAGGACTACATCCCCTCAAAATATCACAAATAAATTTGTTCTCTACTGGAAGTGTACTTCATCTGTATGAGTTAAGTTTTTGTATTTATCTAAAAAACTGATTCACAACAATGCTTTAGAAATACAAGTTGTTTATAACTCTTCTATGAAAACAATATATTTTTTTTCTTGAATTTCACAATTTTTTCTTCTTTATAGTGTTCATCTCTTATATAGATATGATAGCTCCACGTTTATTACAGAAAACCTTTTCTTACCAGCTTTCATATCCCTGTGTCTACCACCCAAATATCATAAGTCACTTGCATCCATAATTACAGAAATGAATATATGTAACAAACTTATCCCAATTTTACTTCAATTATTTTGCACTGAGAGGGCCAAAATAAAGAGTTGTAAAAGACATGTTTTCTTGGGAAATGATATTGTTTTGATATTGTAATGAATTCAAGAAAATGAAGTCATCTTTATACAATTGTAGGATTCGACAGAATCAAACAGGTTCAGAATATTTCAAGTGGTATAGTTGTTTCTTTCCAATTTAACTATTTTGATTTGATGCATTATTTCACTGTTAATGGTGTCATAACTATCGCTACATGATGTGGATCAGGTTAATTTGCATATACTGGGGATAAGTAAACAAACATTTCGAGAACAAAAGAAAAAAAATATATTTCAAAGTGAAGGGTATTTGAAAATACTAGTATGTTTCTCCTATTGCTAGAATTTTTTTAAAAATCTCTTTAACGTTTTTTTCTAAAACCCAAAAGTAAATGAAAGACAAAAATTTCCTGATATACTAGTATTTGAAATGAACTGTGTTTGTGCTAAGCAGCATGTCCATGGGGAAATGGTTTGCTCCACCCTGGTATATGGCCTAGCAACACCCAGATATATGGGGTTTGTAAACAAATAAAAAATCTAGAAATTTACTAGTACAGGGATAATTTTTCATATCTCATGTCAAACTGATCAAACAACTACAGGATGCAAACACAGGATTTTTTTCTCCACCTTAAAACTCAATGAATATCCTGTTTCTTTTTTTTTCAAGTCTGTAACACTGCATATTCACCTGAAAGAGTAACTGAACATTTCAATGTAAACAACTTTACTATGTGATTTCCACTCACTTGATTAGACGCTGTGGAACTGTGAATTTTATAATCCATAGTACTTTTAAATTCCTACCTTTGTAACAGATTCAATTATGTTGCTAATTGGTTCTTCTCCATTAGTGTCTGCCACCATGAAACTTTCTCAAAAATCACAGAATACTTCACTGAAAAAATAATATTGAGCACATTGTTTACCTTCCCTTTCTCTCACTACAATTTCACTGAAATAGTGGATAAAAAGAAATGTATTCAAGGCTTTAATAAAATGCTCCCATGCACGACCACAGAGACTGAACCTTGAACAATTTCAACAGGAGGAACCGAAATGAAAAATGTATATACACAGTTAGATTTACCTGATTGAAAAACATTTTTATGAAATCAAACAAAATTTAATTTTTAAGTATCACTCAAGCTAAGAACCATGCAAAATGTGATACATGGTTGGAAAGCCTACATATTTTTATTTCGATATTTTGTTTAAAGTGCTTCAGGAAACAAAAAAATTACCGGTACATGTGGCTCCTCACAGAACCCTTGTTTATAAGAGATGAAAATTATATAGAATGCACAATAGAATTTTAATTAAGGGAGATAACTCTGTAAATGACACTAAAATACAATTGAAACTGTTGGATTTTCAATGTGGATTATCTCCTAAGGGCAGAGATTGGAATGATAATTATACATTTTATCAAAGAGCTATAAAGCAACTTAATAACAAAAATAAAAATGTGTAGTTTTTGGGATGTATCACATATTACAGAATTTGCATGATTCTTACAAAGACTACTACTTAATTCACTGGACTTCCTTGTTTTGAAAAAAAATCTGAAATCTACAATGTTAAGATTTAGCATATCAAAAAACCAAAAGAATACAGTATTTGTTGAAATCAAACAAAAATTTTATTTAAGACCATTTGTACCTTATTAATGACCAATAAAAATACAAGGCAAGAAAAAATTCTCAAGATTCATCAAATCAAATAACCCCAAGACTTGCTAGTAAGTATGCTTTAATGTTTATTGGTGCCAAAGTTCTGGACATCTATTCACACAAAAATTAATATGACTTAAATACATGTGTGAGAATGTATAAAAGAACAAACACAGAAGTTCTCACCCAAACAAACCCTTTGTATCTGCTACAATTAATTTGATTCCATTACTATGGCAATATTCTCCCAACATTATCTGCTCATCTAAAGACGAATTTGTAAGAACAACAACCTAGAATATAAAATATATACTAGCACGGTTTGTGATTCAACAGGATTATACTTCAACTAGACAAGCTTTACACATCTTGTGTGCAAGTAGGAATGGCTCCAAATTCTGTCATTTCTTTACAACTTGTAAATCTTTATTTTTAAGTATGAAAACATACCTGGAAATTGTTTAAAAAGCTCTCTGTTAGAGGGTCAGTGTTAGCACTAACTTGAACATAGTTGTTCAATTCTGCAAGTCTGGCAACACAGGCTGTGGCTCTGTTTTTTTCAATATCAGCCTCTCTAAGGAAAAACTGCAATGAAAAGTTACAATGAAACAGTTTCATGTTTTACAAACGTATATTAATTTACGACCATGATACCCACATATGGCACATAGTATCTTTGACAAGTCAATTTCTTCATTTTTTATGTTTAATTAAATTCATTGAGGCCATCCTAAAAAATGATAGTTTGCTGTCAATTGATTTACAATTTTAGATCTGAGTAGGTAGGCAGGTGAATTTTTTTCTTCTAAAAAATGCAGACAAAGTGAAGCCAATGTGCTAAAATACAAAAATTATCTTGGGAAGAATGAAAAAAATGAGTAGTTAGGTTTTTATTGAGTAGGTTGATAAACAGCAAACCAACTGTTTTCTAAGGTCGGCCTGAGATGTAAAGATGTTTCATGGAGTGACAAAAATATTAATACAAAATATAAAAATGCACACTGTTTGAAAGAAACCTCTTTTTTTATAAAATAAACATTGTTAATGGAATTTGAATTTTTTTAATGAAGGTAAATCATTTTTGGATTCTAATATAATGTTCTGACTGACAAAAATTCCCTAATTATTTGTTTGGAAAATCTAATTCTGAATTATTGTAAGTTGTAAAATCACATCCAAAACACTACAATACATACTGTACAGGCAGTATATTATTTGTAAAGTGTAATATGGAAACCTAAAAATGGAGCTTGTTGAAGACCAGAATTATGATACACAATGTTAATGACTACATTTGTATAAATTACAGAACAAGGCAAAATACTAGGCAACTGCCTTTTTGTGCATTTTTCATATTTCACAGAATTGCATGGGAACTACCTGTATTTCCCTTTGCCGTAGAAAATAAATGTATATGAATTTCCAACTTTTTACATGTACGTATATCAATCTGAACTGACTTGTTCATCGTGTCATAGTTTTCCTCTTTGGTCTATCCCAGACATGATATTTTATGAGCAACTTGGCAAGTGTCTTAAGAAATACAGAGGAGGGTTACTATATCAGTGCTCCTGGTCCATGATCACAGTTTATATTGGAGTCTAGGTTGTTTAATTTCTTATGTTTCTATTTGTGGATCATTCTCCCTATTTCATGTTGTGTCATGTATGTCTAATCCTTATCCATGGATTGCGATCTCTTTTATAAACTTTCAAATTCTGGTCCCTTTCCTAATTACCAAACCTGAAAGAAGGTTGTCATTTAAAACATTATTATTAAAGATGTTTGGTATTAAAAATGTACATACCTGAGAGCTCAAATCATACCAGGATGCATTTTCTGTGTCATGTATTGTCACAGATTTTACTCCACCAAGAACAACATTTTTAGCAATTTCAATTCCAAGTCCTTTCAATCCAGATACAAGGACATTGGAATTGGCCATCTTTTTCATGGCTTCATGACCAAGCACATACCTATTAAAAGACAGGCTGTCATTAGTTTTATACAGTAGCGGTATTATGTTTCATAAAAATAATCTATCATTTATGACAAATATATTACCTACCTCAATTTTAGTGAGGCCTATCAAGGTACTAGAATCCTGATTGCCTTTACCTTAGGCAAGTGAAAATTACAATGGTATGGTGGTAAGTTATTTCTGTAAAGAATCAGTTGTTTTGACCAGGGAAAGCAAAACATTTAGGAAATTAAATTAACCTTCAAGAGCGGAAGGTCTTTTTTTCCAACTTCAAAATTTCCACTTTAGGAAATTGAAAATTCACAATAAAGTGTCAATTATAGTAGTTGAAGGTTAAAGGTATCGATAAATGAAATTTCAAAGGTCCTAAGTAAAAATTTGACAGTCCAACCACCACTAATTTCAACCCCTGACATTTCTATAATTCTAAGTCACTGGTTCTTTCATACTGACTGTCTAAAAGCAGTTGAAGATTACCAATTGATAAAAGCAAACTAATATTTATCAATATGAAGTAATGAAGGCATGGACAAGGCTGGATCGAGACACATTGAAAAGGAAGGCACCAGACAAGATTCCTTAGAAAAAGAGGAGTGCTAGGGCATTATTTACCATTTTTTGACAATTTTACACATGAAAATGAAGAATTTTCCAATAAAAAGGGGGTGCTAATCACCTGCACCCCTCTCTAGATCTGCCTGCCTGTTTCATTTTTTTTCTATTACAGAGGTTGAATGTTCAACAGCAACTATCACCTCTGATCAAGCTATTAAGAAATGTTATTGAATCTCCTTCCATTACATTACTTACAGTTGTCTGGAGTACAGGCTTTCGTCAATGTCAGGTTCAATAGTTTGAGATATGCTAACATGAAATGAAAAAAAAAAATGAATTTTAATTCAAGTATGCAAGCTTTTTAGTATTCAATGCAATCATATTTACATTAAAATTTCAATATCAATTTCTACTTAAGAAAGGAAACTCTTGAGAAACTTGCATGTGGACACTTGAATTTAAAACAAAATATGGTTGAAAACAATTTAAGCTTTTGTCAGACTATTCATCATCATATTTCATTTTCCCTTGTTGAAGTACCTTAAATAGTTTAGAAAAAATAAATGTTGAAATAAAAAGCTTTCCTGAGCATAGCATGATTCAACCACAGCCAGTTGAACTCTATTCATATGAGGCAAGTGTGGACACAATATTAGTTTTTAACACACTAAACAGAAGAACTTACAATAACTCATTTGGACCCAATATTGCACAATATTTTGAAATTTAATTAAAGAATAAAGGTTTGCTTCAGAGTGCATTAATGGATCATTTTGTACCTCATTATATCAAAAACAGTAAATGATAGGGTCAATTTGGTAAGCATACTTCTTAAAGTGTGCTGAGCTTTAAATGTGCTCTTTCCTGCAACCATTAAACTGGTTACACTCTCTCCCCATCAAGTAAAAACCAGAAAAAGCCAGATTTGATTTTTTCAATGTAATCATTGAGATACAGATCCTCAATCTGACTTGATCAATATCCAAATAAAAAATGAAAGATCATATCCTATTTTTGTTTCTACCCAAAAGACATGCAATAAGGGTCAGTCTATTAACAGACAAGAAAAAACAGGATAGGCATTTTTCGATACATTTTTTACTATAACTTTAGTTTCACTCAGTGGAATTCAAAAATTTAGAATGATTTCCAAAATGTCGATCAATAAAGTTCATTATTGATAAAATGTGTCACGTCTGTCAAATAATGTTTACTTATTCTTAAAGCTTATACTAACAGGTACTTATTGATATAAAAATTATTTCATTTTGCGTCAGTTAAAGTGGAAAAATCTTGACAAGACATACTTTCTCTTTTACATGAATTTTACAGCCTTATGGGGGTCCAGTAACTAAACACCAAATATCTGGATTTAAGTTCATGTCTGTCAAAAATCCTTAACATATTCTTAAATATTAAACCTTTTGCTATATTTTGATATATATGTTTTTGAAATATGTTCAGTAACAAATTCAAAATCTTGACAAGACAAACTTTTTCCAACAGGAAATTTTCAATTTGGTATTGGATGTGGGAACAAAGTCATTTGTTTTCTAAATTGTAAATATCCGTCAAAACAAAAAATATTTACATATTCTTAAAGTCTATATTAAACAGTACATTTTCATATAAAAATATTTAATTTTGAGAACGTTAAAGGAAAAAAATGTTGACAGGACGGACACTTTCTGTTATGTGATTTGTGCAGTTTTTTACGGGGTATGGTAACAAAACATGAAATATATGAAATTTATTTAATGTCTGTCAAAAATATTTATCATATTCTTAAAGTTTATACTTTTTGTTACATTTTGATGTATAGATATAAATATAGCAAAAAAAATTTTGAATTCCACTCAGTGAAACTTAATTATAGTCAAAAATGTATCGAAAAATGCCCGTCCTGTTTTTTCTTTAGAGACTACTCTTCAATTCCTTATTTCATAATAAAATATTTACTGCTCTGTATTCATTTGATAAATGCAATACATAAATACAGGTTTCACCATTAGACCATTAAATGCTACGGACCGAAAGTGAAACTACCATGACCTTGACATCGCTAAACTAACCGGTCTTCTCGGGCTTTACATGTGAGGAGTGATAACACTAGAAAACACTGAATTTCCCGCGCTTTCTAATATAGCTATATTTCGACCCGTGCAAGAACTTAGATTTTAGGCTAGAAACCACCAATTCCACTTCCCATAGGCTTCTATACAAATTTCACAATATTCAATGGCTTCTCTGGACTTAACCTTAACTTTAACCTGCAGAGGACTATATATCAGCATGATTCTACATATGTCAGCTCACAATCCTCAGAATGGCATGTGGGGTTAGCAGACTTGCAGTACAGTACTGGTCACCGGAAGTGAAGTTTCTATAAATAGCATGGGAAATCCCAGTGTTTCACAAGATGGGGGTATATTTAGAAATCATTATGGAGATTAGGCTTCACATCACAAGAAGCAAAATGCACCTATAAAATGTACAGAAATGCTTTTCCTTTCAGAAACTGTTTAATTTTTTTACATAAGATGAGAACTGTTTTCACAGCACTATGAGGAACGGGTAATTTCTGCGTAGGATTATTTTTGCGTACGTTCCAAATGCTCATTGGTTGAATTGGTGGTCTGTAACCTAAATTAATAAAGGCTATCTAACTGAATAAAAACAATGTCCTATGCCAATTAGTTAATAAAAAGGTTGACATCCGACCACTTACCTAAATAAAAGAATGCAAGTTCATACTTTCTAGAAGTGAGATTTGGGAAGTTCTGATAGAGACATGAAAATTGTCTCTGGTTCTAACATTTTTGACGTATCCATTGTACACACTTGGTTGTTGCAATGGCAGGTACGGATCCAGAATTTTGGTTTAGGGAGGGGGTGTTAATTGAATTAAATGCCATGCAAAGCAAGGCAAAAAATATGGGTGAAACTTGTGAATTTTTTTTCTTACCAATTTAGGGGGCGTACGCCCGGCATGCTAGTCCTTGGATCTGCGCTTGGTGTTTAATAGTTGCGTCTTCTACTCTATGTGGTAGACTATTTTGTTAATAATAATTGTGAAATATATTTGAAATATAGTTGCTGGATAAAAACAATACATGGCAAGTTAATTAGTTGTTCAAAGTTTCTTTTTTTAAGAGAAAACAGCCATGATTAAATATCTGCACCTGTTTTTTTTTTATAGCTGAAATCATTTTTCTCAGCAATACAACCGTTAATCATGCAGATCGGTGGGAACTTGGTATTTCAGAAATGCTAGTCCTACATCATGTACTCCACTGTGCATACACATGTACCAAAATTTTCTTGTTGAAATACTACACATAAGCATAGACCTGTAGATCTATAGTATAAATAATTATTTTTTGAAAATGAAAATTTCCTGGGAAAATTTCAGAGACATATAGGTATGAATTTGGAAACTGGTTCTCATAGATGGTAATTTGAACACATTACAAGAACAACTATAAGCATAACTAAACAGTGTCTAGCAGTAAGTTGTATGAAGTTTTAACCTAGCTTAAAATTATTAAATAAAAAAATACCAATCTATATTTCGATATATATATGCTGTACACATATTCCAAGGTAACATGTCCTCGGCAGTATGCTTATGAAGTTCAAGAAACAAAAATAAGTATTATATATAAAGAAGTATATCAAAATAGAAAGCCAAATCTAGTACCAATGAGTTCTACCACATTATGCCAATAGAGCTACATTGTAGCCATGTGTATATTCTGTGGCAATGTGAATTCAACCAACAGGGCTTTTAACATGGTATTCTGAAACTTTGTTTCTTTCTTTCTCCGTCAGGAGCTGAAGCGACCATTACCTCCACTAGTGATACCAGCCCCTGTAACTGTAATCAGATACGACAGGAAAATTATCAGTGTACAATTTAATTAAATTTGTTTTATCAATATTTTTGGCACAAATGTCACAATTTATCTTTTTTTCAATGACCAAGTACTTCATCCCAACATTTCTTTAGTAGTGTGGCTTCTTGTACAATTTCAAAGAGATCCATATAATTTTACTCAAGTTATTATCCAGACATCAAGAAAAAGCTTGGTTTCTGGCCCCTCATTCCTAAAGGTGCAAGTCACAACCCCTACAATCAATCTAGACTTCCTTTATTGGTATTGCACTGTGTTGTATAATTTCTGAACAAAATATGTACACAAGTTCTTGTCAGGACATGAAATGTAAACAGATGAAGAAGTCAACAACAGCATGATACCATTTTACCACCTGAAAATTTGAAAGGGAGCACATCAATGGAAAGCAAGAAAATAATCACATAAGTTTCACAAAAATATGTGGCAGCATTTTTGAGGATTAAGTTTTATAAAAATTTGTGGCATTTTTTAGTAATCATTATGTGTATTCTTCATGGCAATGTGTACCTTTGAATACAGCATGCAACTTCTTTCCAACTTCCAAGTCTTTTCACCTGGTCATTTCAATAGGGAAACCAGAAGAGAAGTACAAGGGAAGATACAAGTCAAGAAGTCCAGCTTTAACCATCGAATCATCAGTATGAACATTTGGTATGGGAGAGCCTTCCCAAACCCTGTTTGCATCACAAGAAATGTATTATTTGTTTTTGTTGATTTCAGGTTTTTTAACCCTAAGTCCTTGTTAACATATTCTATGACAATTTTTAACTTGCCACTGATTCTTTAGAAGTAGGGCGCATGTAATTGGCTTATTATTCCAATTTGCACATCATTTAAAATCATGACTCAAGGTCACTCTAATGTAAACTTTCTCAAACAAACCACTTTGGATGGGACTCAAAAAGGCAAAAAATGCTAAAAGAAATGAATGAGACTTTTTATTGGAGCCAATTTCTTCACATAGCAAGTAAACAAAGGTATAACACTAACTTGATGATTATTTTGAAACATCTGACCGATTTTGCAAGCTTCATGAAAACATATAAGTCGAAGACATTCTAAGTTGTTTCAATTTCATAGGAATTCCAACATCAATTCAGAAAAAAGGTATTTTATACTACTGCATGATCAACTACAAATCTCTGTCTGACAGTACTTATAGACTACAAGTACATGTATGTTGATTTGCTTGTTGCTCATAGCTAACATACAATTGATTGACTATAAGGATCTGGTAATAACTGAGATGCATGCATCTTAAATTACAGTGTAAATTTGGTGCAAGTAAATGAATCAGCACATTATATTTGACTGTTGAATATCTCTTTATATTTTGTTAGCACATTAAATGAAGAAAAAAATTACCCAGTCTATCAAAGGCATAATTTGAAACACTGCAACATTTCGTACAGCAAGTGCAATAGACATTGTCCCTTTACCAAAGCATGTACAATGCTACAACACATTGTCAAGACTCCATATAACTAAACAGTGCTTTATAAAAATCTAATTAATGTAAAAATTATGCAAAAAGATGAGTTTCATAATGTATGAACCAGCACTCAATATTGTATATTCCAGAAAAAAAACTCCTCTACATCAAGTGTCTTTGAAGAAGCACTACTTCGACAACAGTACTTAAATAACAAAGTATGGTGTAGATGGTTATTTTTGACCTGAAGTAGTTCAGAGTTCTAACTGAATTAGCTAAATACCATTGGCCATTCACTTTATATGAGATGACCTCATTATCCAGCACTATACAAATAAACATGTAATAAATAAAGTATGAATAACATTTGAAAGCTTGTATACAATGAAATATAGTACATTTTCCATCTAACTGGTTTCAGTCAACATACCAGTAGTTATATCAAATAGTTTGAAAGCCTACAGATAACAAATATATCAAAGATTTTCTTGAGAGTTCTTTTGTACCACAAATAAACTAGACAGTAAATACATAAAAACAATTATTTGTATCCCCAAAAATAATTAACATGTATGATTTGCAAAATGTTTGATCATTTCTTTACAACTAAATGTCATATACATCATTGTTTTGGTAGGTTGTATTTGATGTATGGTACTTCTACATCCTCTCCGTCTTTATCATAACAACATATTTCTAGGACTAGAGCACGTACATAACTTGGAATTTTCTTCTTTGATACAGTCTTCACAACTTGAGTTAACCTAAAATATTTTGGAATGGTTATTAATGTCCTTTGCTGATGAAGTCTGATTATTCTAAATACCTTAAAAATGCATTACTGACCAGAAATAATTTTGAAAAAAAGCTTGTGACATCCTTACCATTATATGAAATTAGACATGTGGACCATTGAAATTTTCCTAATGACTTTTTATCAACTGCTGTTTCACTCCTTGGTCATATGTAATGTGCCTTGAACTAATTCTTAAGTTTACTCACACTGGTGAGACAATCAATGACATGGTTTATTGAGGAGCAATCATATTAATTTATACCAGGGTCGTAATTTAAACTTACGGCATAGCTTTCCTTTCTTTAGCTTTAGCAGGAGCCATGAAAAATGAGAACAGCATTGAAACACCTTGGGATAGCATTGTGATCTCCAGCTTGTGATTTTTCTGGAAGAATTTTAACATGTTATTTAAGATAAATACTGTTACAAATGTAAATTACAATGGTCATATGGTTGTACTGTAAGAAGTGCAACAATGTCTTTGTGCAATGTTTAAAGTACAAAGAACAAAAAGATTTCATTAAGACTGTTTTCAACTCCTTCATCGAGTTCATTTATACCATTGAATAATACATAAAGCACCATTTGTTAAACCAAAAAATCAGTTATTTTATATTTATTCATTAGGAAACTAAGTGTTCAACAAACTAAATGTATTTGTACTGCAGATGTAATCCTACCTCAAAATAATCCAAGAGTTCCTGAAGAGTCATATCACCTTGTACTTCAAATCTATCCCACAATGTAAACTCAGTTTCATTATACTAAAACAATTAAATGAAAAACATACTTTAAAAAATTTGTAATGCAACAAGAGAAGTCCATATGTTAATACTCCCCATTACAATTATCAATTTATTATTAAAAATATTTCACTACAACCAATTCAAAGGCTCCCTCTGTATTATTACTTTGTACTTTTAATTTTATAATATTCTAATTATCAAGAAAATGCAATATATCATGCGACTATAGTGATTTTGTGACCCTTTTTAAAAGATTTAGAAGGTTAAGGGAATATAATTGAGCAACCAGAAACTCAATTCCATATGAAAATGATATTTCAATTGAAAATAGTTTGGATATTAGCCTGTGAAAACACTGGACTTAATTACATGTTCTTCAGAATCAAACCAACCTTGCTCTTTTTGGCTGCTATTGGTTCTGAGAAAGCAAAGAATGGCAATGCTAAATTAAGGAAACCATTTTTATATGTTTCCATTTTCTTTTGTCCTTGCACAATCTGGAAAATAAGAAGCACTCTAATGAATCAAGGTTTTCAAAAGTAAGCTTCAATGTAAGTATAAAATAAACAGAGAGTTAAAACTAGAATAACAGTTGGCAAACATTGAACAGTTTGTTAACAAAGAATGTTTGCAGTGTATTACAAGTAAGTGCAAAAAAATAGTACTGGCTTTAGTAGAATTTAAACAGTAAATAAAAAAAAATGCAAAAAATAATATCAAAAATAGGTTAAGTTGCAGAATCCTAAAATTAGTATGAATACATTTATAACAACAATACAATCTCAATTTAACATACAATAAACTAATGTCTTTCAGAAGTATAGACAGTTTGACAAAATGAATGTTGCACTATCAAACTTACTTTGATGAGCTCAATACACACTAGACCAACAACCAATGCAGTAGTTGTTGCTATGGCTGGAATGATTTTTCCTGCTATCAGTTTGCTCTGAAATCAGACACACATACAGTATGTGCAAAATTTGCAAAATCTTGTAGACAGAAGAGAGTGATGAATAAAGCAAAACTCGCTTAAAGTAACCATATCATGCCTATTGCAACTCAACTGTGGACTTGCATTACCTTTCTTGCTTTTTCACTTCATTAAGAGTGAATTTTCAACCCTGAAAATGGTTTCTGTTGGTTTTGAATATTGATTTATCATGTTTGGATGTTTGGGAAATAAAACTGTTCATTCAAAATTTGTTTCATTATCTGTGTACATCCCTAGAGTCTTATATATGAGGTGAAGTATACACTATGACTTCGATACAAGCAAGTCCATCCGCCTGCAAGTCACACCCCCCTTTTCCGTCCAAAATGTCTTGAACCTAGCCTTGACACACGTAAGTCGGACTGATTTCTGACAGCTGCATTGCTAACTTTCCTTATACAATGAGTATACCTGTTTGTTTTGATAACTTCAATAAATGTTGAAGTTAATAATTACAAGCCAGACTAGTTGTTTTTATAGTGGTAAGTAATTTAAAGTTCTTGACAAGCCATGTGAAATGTTTTTATAAGGCCATTTTTTCATTCATTCTAATTTTGGTACAACCAATGACATAAATTAAAATCATAAATACAAAGAACAACAAAGAACAAAAAAGAAAGTTAATGATACTCTTACAACTCACTTTAGAAGATATTTTAGTAAGTTAAGAAGATAAAAGAAATTCATAAAAAGAATTGTCATAACCAACTAAAATATTGATTACTATTGTTACGAATTATGGTACGTTATTGGGTTATGTTTCTATCACACCTTTGTGTTTTTGGCTATATGAGTGTACACAGGTAAAAATCAATTCACAAAATGAATGAGAGGGAAATATGAATAAAATCATAAAAGGCAAGTATTATGGAAAAACCAAGACTAACAGTAAATATTCTTTTACTGCATCATATTTTAGCAGTAAAAGGTAGAAGATGTTGAAAGTTTTCCTAAAACTGACGTTTACAATTTAAACATTAGGGGTAAACAGCGCTGGTCTGGTTGAATGTTGGGTGTCACACTCATGTCAATTATCAAGCTTTTGATATTTTCAAGCAGAAAATTTTAGTTCACATGATAGATCTCAACTGTAGGTCCGAACCCTTCCCAGCAGTTAAAAATTCAGCCTAAAAAATCTGACTTATAGGCAAGCATGTACGGTAAATAAAAGTTTAGCTATTACTTCAGACACAAAAAAAAATTACCTGATAATAAATTGACATGCTTGCTGAAATTAAGGATACCAACATCAACTGGCTATAATTCAGACCTGTGAGCTCTGTCTACTACTTTTAACTCAACCTTTTTAACAATACTACCACCATAACCAACACTGCAGAACCCAAGATCACCCTCAATAAATTCAGAATAAGTACAACTATGTAGTAACAAACCTTGTGCCTATCAGCTGGTGGTATAGAATAGTTCTCAGCACGTAAGTTTGAACATGCAACAATAAAGTCCATGTGATAATTTGTATCATCATCTTTTTCAAAATCAATAGGTGTTAATTTGAGTCCTTTGAAACTTTCTGCAGCTGGGATAGATTTCTTCAAGTTTTCAAGTTGTTCATCATCTACAGTAGAAAAATGTAATGTATATACTACAGCAGTATGTACAATAATACCATTTTTTTTCACATGCTTAGGAAAATATCAGATATATTGTGAACAAGATAAGGCCAGGAGGTGTAATAAAATGAAATTTTCCAAATTCAAGGCAAATTATTGAAGTATACACTAAAAAGCTTTTATTAAAAATTTACGATAGGTTCTGTTTAATCTGTACAGTATTGATTCCAGACCGTGCCCATGCAACATTGGCATGGATTTTTTTAAATGTGGTGCACAAAGTGTGGCATGTGGGCAGGGCATACAGTCTGTGATTGTAGATCTCTGAATTTTAAGATTTCTTCCAATTTGCATTTCTGTTATTCAAAGCGATAATGAACTTGAACGTTCCACAGTAAACATATTAGAGAAAAAAATGTAGCAACAACAAAATGAATGATAAATTGAATCAGCAGAATGTCATTAATAAACAAAAATTTTACTGCCAAGGGGTCCTTACGCCCTATTTTTTTTTAAAATGAACCACTGTAATTTTCAGTAATAAACACTGTATTTAGAAATCAAAAGACAACTCAAGTTTAGTGACTTCATTTGACAATCTGAAAATCGATCAAACTCATACACAAACTTATCCTACAACGTTATAGAAGATCATTACCACAGTTTCCTGAGCTTCTGTTGGCATCCATATCAGCATCATTAACATCTATTCTGACACCAGACTTTGGTGTAAATTCTGGCACTGTAACCTTGGCAACCATACTTTTCACAGCCTTTCTGTCCTTGACCTGTGGAAGTCCATATATTTCTGCTTTCAAATTAGCTGTGGCCTCAATAAAATCCATGTGCACAACCTGTCAATGAAAAAAGATATTTAAAAGTATCAACTTCTTCTTTGAATAATATTTCAACAGAAAACAAGGTGTTTTAAAAAACACACACTGCATTTCCTCATTTATCAATTTACCAGTTACAGTTTTCATCAGCTAAATATCTCATAAACCTTGATTGTCACTGTGAATTTTGATTTCAAGAGAGCCAAGATCTATTCAACTAAGCAAAACTGATGAGATTTCAGAAACTTGTCCTCAACCATTTCCAAAGGTTTTTCTTTATAAATTAGTAACGAAAAATTATGTTTTCCATAACTAGTTCCAAGATTTCTTTAGAAATTGTGTCTTTAAAATCTTACAATACTTATGTAGGGAAAATTATCACAATTAAACTCTTTAGACATGGTAACAATTGTCTCCTATACAGGAATTGGCAATTTTACATCTCTCCATACAATAAATTCATGCAACAGTTTACATTTTTAACTTACATTGTCAGCATTGAATTCTATATGATGAGGACATCTCTTGGGTCCTGACCAGAAAGGTGCTCCTGATGATGTCACCTGAAAATGAAACATAAGCATATTTACGAATACAAGTATAACAGTAAGACTTGACAAGATTTTGTTCTTACATTAAAATGATAAGTAGAAAAATATATTTTATACAAAGAACTGAGCAAATTTAGACAAAAATGTTTACCATTTAAGGTCATATTAAAATCTACATGCCCATTTTGACCCCTGTGACTGTGTAAAATAGAATTTGAACATTCTGAATAAATATTCAAATCACCAGCTAGAACTGCGAGTGAGTAGCATGTAATCCTTTCAAACCACCTAGTAATAATTTTCTTGCTTGATGCATTTCTGCACATGATGTCATGAGATTGATCTGTTCGGGTCATCAACCCTGTAAAGTTTCAGACATAACCACCTATGGTTTTAGTGAAATTAATCTGTACAAATTATGCAATCAGAAGCAAAGATTTCCTCACACAGTTATCTTGTTCGATCAAGTGGAATCAAAAGTGGATCTACTTTATGGACTCCTCCATACACTAAACATATACATGCTAAGATTGAATATAATCACTTAAGTGGTTTTATTCCAAGTCAAACAAAATATTAAAAATTCAAGGTTCAAAGATGCAATGTGTAAGCAAAAGCTTACTTGGGACATTTGATAAAAAAAAACCTTGAAAGTGTAATACCTGATCTGGAGGGAAATTAAACAGTAACTGTCGTATAGAATTGTTGTAATTCTCTTGGAAAAGATTTCGAGCGAAAGCCACACAATCCTGAAAATCTTTTGGTTTTTCTGTTGTCAAAACTCTTTTCACAGTCTCCAATGTTTCTTGCTGTACAAATAAAATGGCATCCCAATTAAAGAATATAAAATTCAAAAATAGTAGCAATACTTATGTTGCTATCTAGATAGGTTTATTCCTAAAATCAGTGTTATAAGTATCTTATCTAATGGCAAAAAATTCTTTAACATGTGGTGATGAATAGTATAAATGACTATGTCTTAATTGTATCTAAATCATGTATGACAATGTCATGAATGTTCTATTTTATTTGTATTAAAATGCTGACAAGAAGTCAATCATATGAACAACAAACATCTTTACCAAAAATATAATTATTGTGTGGGATCTGAAAATAAGCAATCAACATCTTATCTTACTGGTTGTGTGCCCTGTAATTTGAGAGTTCTTTCTATGAACTTTGGATCTGTCAGATACTGCAATGCTGACTCAACTGGTTGAGTATACAGTCCTTCAAACTGATCTCGTGCCCACTGAAGTAAAAACGAACACACTGCACCAAATCTGGCAAAACTAAAGATGTATTCAACTTCCATTTAAGCTTGTATTATAAAACAGTTAACATTAACCACAAAGTCTAATAATATCTTGAAAAATTAAAGTCTAAACAAATTCAAATTGAAAGATTTTTCTCTGCATTAATAAATAAGCATAAAAAGATCCCTAACCCAAAGACAAAGATGACACAAAGTTGCAAATTTCATGCTAGGTATACCCTTACTTGTGCAGGAAATTGATATTGGACAGCAAGCAAAATTACTTTCATACCATATTTGCCCTATCTGTATAAAGCCACATACTAAATTGCAACAAATTTCAGGTAGACAGACAGAAGTATGAAGTGATTTTAATATGCCATCAACTTGTTAAGTAGTGCTGAAATTTACATGACTCAACTTGTCACAGCTTATTTTTATGCATTACAATAAGGAATGGCATTTCACGTACTCATATAAGTCTTACCTGTAGGGTATGCTCAATCGCATTTGGGAAATTCTTGAGAGTACAGATAGGAATGGATTTTTCTGGTGGATCTTGTGATGAAGAGTAAGATTCTGTCATGTGAGGAAGAACCACCTTTTAAAAGAGAACAAGTACATATATACAAATGTACAAGGGCTAATTCATTCAGTAAATACTTAGAATAAATACAGTGATTTTCCACTCCCAATTTTTTGTCCTGATTGTGGTTCCATTTCAAATGAGAATTTCCCAGGAAGGGTTGGAATGTCACTAAGATATTTAAACATTGGTTGGGTTAATTCCGATATTTTACATGATTTAATGCATCAATTTTCTTGGGGGTAACCCTTAAAGAGTCCTGGTGCTCCACCCCTCCAAGGAAATTTTAATGGAGTAGCCATGACAAATATGCTCTAAATTTTCCAATTTTCTGGAGACAAATGAGTAGAGAAATTTAAGTTGGATACAGCTTTAAATTTTGATGGTGATTGAAACTGCATAGGCTTCTGACAAAGAAAGAAAATGTTTTTTTTATATAAACATTTGTATTGAAAGTTAAGATTAAAATCTCTAGCTAAAAATTTGTTTGTATTAAACTTAATCAATTATTTAAATACCTTCACATGTGTAATACTAACAGACTAGAATAAAACTTACCTGAACATTTCCTTTAGTACCAAGAGTCCCTGATTCCAGCAGGGGTTTACAATAATAAACACATCTTCGGTCCATGTACATCCCTATACAATAAAAAATTTTACAGTGTATTTCCATCATTGAATCAAAAATGCAATTTGATTTTGACAAGCATACCTGAGTCTTACCACTCAAATTTCTTCTCAAGACAATCAAATGGCCTTGCGGAAGAAATCTGAAGAAAATCGAGGATTATTTAGTCACCATAAGGAAAATCAGACCAATACTTGAATACTATATCTACATCATCATGGATTCAGTTGAAAATAATACATACAACATACCATTGTGATGGTAATAAAGACAAGTCATTAGATCATTTATTATCCACTAACATTTAACTTATTTAAAATTTTTTTAACTCATTTTCTTCAGCAGAATTAAAATAAGATAAAAATCAAGTTATATTGCTGTAAAAGAATTCTGTGATTTGAAATAAGTCCAGGGAAGAATATAACTTCAAACAACTTATTCTATTAACTAAGACATAAGTTTTACATTTCAATGCACAAGGAAGTTTTCTGAAAGAAAAAAGTAAAATATTGTAAATCCACTAGACTATTCATTTGATAAAACCTACTAGCATCAACATTATCCAATGCATTAGTAACACAGTCAAGAGCTTCAAAAAATTCATCGGTATAAATATTTTCTGTATCTGCTCCAACTCTGTTCTCTTGATGTACTATGTTAAAGGCTGGATTCATCTCTTGAGCAGCCTTGGCAGCTGTGCTTGATTTAGGTTTCTACAATTAAATGTTCTGGATTATATTGTGTACATGAAATTACTAGAAACTTAATCTCAGCACATTATGTACATGTACATGTATTCATCAAGAAATTAATCAAAATACATAATATATATAGTGTATCTTAATTGGTGTTAGAAACTTCAGTTCCTTTCATTTTTACACCAAAGAAACAGGAGTAAATCAACAATATTTTCCACAATACATCTATGAATTTATACAATGATAATATCCCATCTTGTCATCAATGGAATTTCAATTTTTTCAAAACTTCCTTGTTCAGTAATGAAGAGATTTAGACAATTCTACCTATAAAATCAATGAATTGGAGCGATCACTCTGGAAAATATCATGATGATGTACTACAAAGATATCAACATATATCATACATAGCATCATGCAGAAACTGCATGAAAAAAAAAAATTGTATAAAACTTTTTTTAGCAGAATAAATCAATAGGTGCATGTAAACAGGCACAAGGCAGTGACATAATATCATTACCTGTACATCCCATGGTCTGAATAGGAACTGTCTGTTGAGATTGGATTTCTCGATGATATCCATGTCTGTGACTATGGCCTTTCCTCCATCACTAGCAAGACCCATCATGGCCCAATTCTTCAACATTTCACAGCCTATTGCACCTGCCCCTACCTGGAAATAAATCATTTACAGTTATCTAAGTGAAAATCTAAGAAAGTGAGCTAGTTTCTCCAATTGGTATTAAAAGATAGTGTAAAATCTTACATACTCAGCAGTCATTGTGGCTCATAAGGTAAAATTTTAAGAACATTCTGAATATTGATGTGGACCCATTTAGACTCATGTAAATTGATTTCTGAATCGTATTTATTGAAGGTAGTGTAAACACCCTTTTGAGAGTGATTTCATGCATACTAGAATTTTTGTTAATTAACTGCTTATTTTTTTCCCTTCAAAATAGACCTTTCTGACACATAAAACATTTAATCTCCATTACACATCTGACAAGAGTGATGATTTACAAACAAAACATTGTTTGATGTAGCCAGAACATAATAAATGTACAAACCAAAAAGTTATTTTGTTTTCCCATTTTCTTCTGGAAATCACTACCAAATACAGCAATTTGACCATCATACCGACAATTTTGCTGAAAGCAATATAAATATATATTAAAACTCATCAATTATATTATTTAGAGATGAACCAAACAAAGAAATAATACATCCACATTATTTTTATATTATTTCAGAAATTTCAATGATTCAATCTTCATCATGCATACAGCACTTTATTTAATAAATATTTCACTGGAAAGGTTTTAGTTTCTTTACATGAAACAGATAGTATAGTGCATACCTGCCGAATAAACATGCAAATAAACTTACAGCTTTACATTTTTCTTCTGTGAGTACAGAATCCACATTTTCTTCTGGCAAACATTCAATGGCATCAAAATAGAGATATTGATTAATTGGGCTGAACTTCCCTGAACATGCTTTCATTACTTCCTGAGCAGCTATACCACCAATCACAGCTGCCAAGGGACAAATGTCACCCCTGGCTGTATAGGCAAATTCCTTCATTAGAGATTCATCAAGATCATCAACCTTGGCTGCTGATTTACTATTGACATCTTTAGCAATAGCAACAAATGCATCAGCATCAGCCTATAAATATACCAAGAAAATATTGTCAATAAATGTGAATATGCAGATTAGCATAACAATTCTTATTCACTCACAATTTACCCATTAAATTACACTACAACATACAAACAGGCAAAAAAGGAATATATGTTTGTTCATGGTTAGAAAACTGCATTTCAGTTTTTGTTTAACCCTTCAAATGCTGCACTGTAAATACAGCATGGGCGGCTACTGCTGCATTTTTCTTATATTTTTTGTTCAAATGGTACACTAATTTTAAGCTTTCACAACTTTTTTTTATCTTTGGAGATACAAAAAAGTTTATGTATGAAAACTTATCAATAGATATTATTCCAAGGTATAATAATGTTCCTATCCTTCCTCTAGACTTATATGCTTATATGGCATATTAGCACCTAAGGCCAAAATTATACCTCTGTTTCCTGCTTTATAATATCAGGTTCTTGAGTGATTAAAACATAATGGCCGACTGCCAAAAAAAAGAAGACTTATGTCATGAGTAGCAGTGGCGGCCAAAGAATTAGCATTAAAAAGGTTAAAATGTGTTATGTTCTGGAATAGCGGATATCATAATTGAAATGAAAAAAAAAGGAATGTCCTTAAATATCTTCACATTGATATAAATATAAATAATATTTTTTGGTCTTACAAGCAGTCAGTTATACATTGGTTGCATACTTAACCACCATGAATTATGAAACAAAGTTTGATACCAAAGTCATGTTATATTTTTTATTATTACATTATTGATCAATTAAAAGTTATATAGATGATTAACACATGAACAGCAAAACTTTATCCATACTAAAAAAAATAACCTGAAGAACTTTCTTAAAATTAAAATATTCAAAGTTTACTTAATTTAAACCTGAAAAAGCCAATTGTACCCATATGTCCCCCTTAGCCGCAACAAAAAATTGTTAAATCACGCAAAATGTTTCAAATCAAAATGGTGGCACAATATGACGAAGAACAACTTGTGACTAAAAATCCTACAAAATTTGAACAAAATCTGTAAAGCAGTTTCCAAGGAGTTGCATCCACATGGTGGACAGGATGGATGGATGCAGACAACGGTAGTTTTATGTCCCCTTCCACTAAGAGGCAGGGGACAATTATAACAGCAAATAAATAACACTGATGCATGTAAGTAATTCTCCTACAAGTTGCATTTACAAAGTACTTGAGGCACAGACAAATATTACTGAGTACCTCTGTTTGGTCGCGGTGGAGGACTAATAACTTTGCATGTAAAATGAACGACCAGGCATCACAAATTTCTTACCTTACACCTGCTTTTTGGCAACTCTCCTTTGGTTTTAACATACTCTGATATGGCTTGAAATGCAATGTGTAACTGGCCTGGTCTGTCAAACTTGGCAAAATCTGTCAAGAGGAATTCTGGTGCATCCATAGCATTCTTTATAGATTTCTGCAAGAGAAAAAAAAATGATTTCTTTTTTCCTATAAAAAAAATGATTTCCTGTAAGATAAGATTTGTAGCTCAATTATTTACTTTAACATTTCTTGAAATATGTACTTACATGTACAAAACTCATTATTAGGTAACAGAAAAATGATGAACAAGCAACACACATTTCTTCACTTAGGAATGGAACATCATTAAGAACTTTTATTTGAACTTACAAATTTGACTTCCTTGGGTTTTTTCACTTGTGTTACATTTCCACCTCTAACATAAGCACTCAAACCTGTTGTGTCACCAATACTAAATGTGTATGGACCTAAAAATAATTACAGAATTTATTTAGTCAGTTCAACTGTCAATAACCAATACTGAGTCACTAACATCTTGCATGTATTACTGGTTGTGATGTACCAAATTTTAAGGCTTTATTTAAATACATAAAATAGAACTTCAAATGAATTTTTTTCCTTAAAATTATGAGCACTACTCAATAAAAAGGGGTAGCATTGTCAAGGCTCTTTATAGGCCCAATAAATCAAAATATTAAAAAAAAATATATAAAAATAACAAGCGAGGCAAAAACCAAAATCTAAATGGGAAACATACAAAAAATAAAATTTTCCACCTAAAACTTTTATTTTCCTTGGTTCACAACCATTCAATTCAGTCATTCCCTGAACTTCAGAAAATGTGACATAGTCTCCATCTTCATATCCATGACGACTTTCATCCAAACATGTGACAACTCCATCCTTATCCTGTAAATATTAAAATTGTGCTTCAAGTTATTTATGAAACTTAACGAGAAATGAGCTTGACAGAAGCCCAGTAGTCAATGATACTGAAAATTTTGTTGAACCCTTACTTCTTATAGAAAGGCAAACATATGGGTTATACAAAAGTGTAACTGTTCACAAGTTGGGCACCTAGACAAAAAATTTCAAGCTCCATGGCCTATCAATTTTTCAAGAACTACTGTGAAAAATTCTATGAGATAAAATAAATATTCAAATAAAGATTCAAATTCCTACCTTTGTTACAGATGCAATCATGTTGCTAATTGGTTGTTCACCATCACTGTCTGCTACCATAAAACTTTCTCCAAAATCACAGAATACTTCACTGAAAAGATTATATTAAGAACATTGTTTGCCCTACTCGCACTGGTGAAAAAGTTGATAAATATAAATGTTTTTTTTTAACATTAATATTAAGAGTGTTACACAAAAAAACAGTCTTTTAATATTTGACCTGCCACAACCTTACAAAATATGAAAAATAATTTTAGGTCTGAAATTTAATTCTTAATGTTTGTGACATCATAAAATCATTTAACTTTGGTGTGAGTTACCATTAATGTCTGAAATATTCACAGGTATCTTTTTTGTTCAATAATAATAGGATAATTCAATGGAAAGAGTGAATAACCAAAACAGGATCACGATTGCCGAAGAACACCCAGATTTAACGAGTGTGCGGAACTTGTTCCGTGCACAAGTT
Organism: Perna viridis; assembly: GCA_037379345.1. Taxonomy (NCBI): domain Eukaryota; kingdom Metazoa; phylum Mollusca; class Bivalvia; order Mytilida; family Mytilidae; genus Perna; species Perna viridis. The sequence continues at coordinate 12,974,884 of CM074511.1, forward strand.
AAACCTAAGCGTTCTTGGCAAGAGTGATCATATTTTGGTTATTCACGATAACCAATTGATTATCCTTTTTATCATATAGATTACCAACATTATTTATTGCTATTTTCAATATGAATTATATATTTTGTGAACGGCGGAATTGATATTCGTGTTGTGAAGTTTTGGCAGGTGAAAGCGTGAGAGTGAAATTACCGAATTTATTTCACAGTGTGAATTATCAATTTTTTTACAGTGGGAACATTCAGCAAATCACTGCTACCTATATAATATATGGGGAAAAGTGTTCATATATACATATTATTTCAGAAAACATTTCAAACATATTATGACTAAAAATGTTTGAAAACCTGACAACAAGGATTTCATATGTATAAAAAGAACAAACACAGAAGTCCTCACCCAAACAAACCCTTTGTATCTGCTACAATTAATTTGATTCCATTACTATGGCAGTATTCTCCCAACTTCATCTGCTCATCTAAAGGTGAATTTGTAAGAACCACCACCTAAAACATAAAACATATAATCAGAATTAGACAAGATTATACTATTTTTAACATACTGTCAGCTGTTACTCTTTTTATTTTTCCCATTTTAAGAGGTACAAAAAAACTTTCAGAATAGATAAACTATAATCATTTCTAAACTGTATGGGAAAAAACTCTGAATTATATGAATCCTATGAAATCCAAATGTTAGTGTTCATTGGATGTCACAGAATTTTGCCATTTCCTTGTACCTTCAGGAATTTTATTACATGTATTTCAATTATGAAAATATACCTGGAACTTTTTTACAAAGCTTTCTGCTAAAGGGTCTGTGTTAGCACTAACTGGAACATAGTTGTTCAATTCTGCAAGTCTGGCTACACAAGCTGTGGCTCTGTTTTTTCCAATATCAGCTTCTCTTAAGAAAAACTGCAATGAAAAGTTACAATACTAAAAGTGTACAAATTATTCTGAACAACAGCAAATCACCTTTCACAGAAAAATATCTCGGTTCCAGTTTAATCAATTGTTACAAAATTAAAACTATAATTAAAAAACTACTCCTTTTCAAGTACAGATGTGGGAACACATTTTGAATACACAATTAACACAATATGTTTAAGAAAAATGCATTTCATAAAAGTTAATGAGTTTAAATAAAATGTATAATATTGTACACACCTGAGAGCTCAAATCATACCAGGAGGCATTTCCTGTGTCATGTATAGTCACAGATTTTACTCCACCAAGCACAACATTTTTAGCAATTTCAATTCCAAGTCCCTTCATTCCAGATATAAGGACATTGGAATTGGCCATTTTTTTCATGGCTTCATGACCAAGTACATATCTATAAAAATAAACAACAAGCATTTTATACAATAATGGCATCCTGACAATAATCATTTATAGCAAATATTTAACCTATCTAAACTTTTAATATTTTTAAATTCTTAACCATTGATTTTTAAGCCATTTCAATTTCCAAAGTAAGACCACTGCCATTTGAAGAAAAAAATATAAAATAAGAAGCTGCATTTGATTTCTATTCATTTATGGTTGGGTGAAGCTCATCAGGGCAATGGAAAGCAGATTTCCTCCACCCTTTGAAATTTAGTCCACAGAAAGTTAAATTTACTGCAGGTTGATTTATGTAGAAGAAAAGTTCGTTTTGTCATAAGCTGTCAGAAAATTTCTAAAATTCAAGAATACTGGTTTGTCAATGTTAATAAAATACTGTAAAAACTTAATAAAAGTTTGAAGTTGTGGGTAAGTTATAATTAGGTCATTTGAAATGTTTACTTATCTCCTTTTCTATTAGTATGAAATAGCACGCTCTCTGTTCAACAGTAACTGAAACCTCTAGACAAGGTGCTAAGAAATGTTATTTATCTCTTTCCATTACATTACTCACAGTTGTCTGGAGTACAGGCTTTCATCAATGTCAGCTTCACCAGTTCCATTTTGCGACATGTTTACCTGAAATAAAAACATATTTCATCATTTTCATCATGTGTTTTAGGCAGTTGCATTAAATTCTGAACTGTTTATTGAAAGATATTGAAGCAGTATCAGGTCTAACATATACATTTTACCTGAACTGTCATAAACATTTCAAGTGTATTTTGAATGTCATCGAAAAAGTATGCAGGGTTAAGGTAACATTCAATTTACTACTCATGCAGTTGCATACTAAATTACTTTTAAGCATATTATTAGAAACCTCAATTTTGGTAATGACACGAAATTACAACAAATTAACAAATCATTATTTTGGTTGAATTCACATGAATGCACTCTGGTGAACTAAACAATAAGCAAATCTAGGTAATAAGACTTGTAAGCTTAATATAGGAAATTCTAAATACATTTTCAGGTGTTTTCAAACAGAAAGAATGTGCATCACACTGTCTTGTTTACCCACAACATTTTATAGAAAAAAAAAAAATCACAGTATGTACGAACAAGATATAGCCACAAAACCAACATGAAATTCATGTTTCATGGCAATATCAAGTCAGTTTAGTCTTTCCTAATTTAAAATGTCTCTTTGAATTGCTTATTTGAAGTATTCAAACATAGAGTTGAGGTTGCTGTTAAGGGAAATAAATATTACATGCAAGATTAAAATAATTTTACAATCCTATCATTTAAAATCCCTTCAGAAATCTCTATCTTGATTTGCCATGTACATTGCAGATGCAGTAAACTGTTAGAAGATGCCAAAATTTCTGTACACAGTTGATAAAGCAAACTGATTGTGAAAGCAGTTGGGATTCAAAATGATTTTTTTAATTTTTAAAAAATGGAAATTACTTAAATGTGTCTTTCTAATACAATTAATGTACATGACACAAATAACTTGCACATATATCTGTAATGACAAAAGTCACTGACAATTTACCAGTGGAGTCAAAATCAACATAATGTCACTAAAATTTTACTGAACAAAATGAAATCCACATTCCTTGTTTCTTTCAAATTTTAGCAATGTCGATTTTTTACATATCAGTAATTAACTCAGACCCATCGAAATTTTTTTAAGCACATCTGACATTCGGTCAGACACAAGGTGATGACTTGTCTGACCGAACGACAATTTGTCTGACCGAAAAAACTCTGAACAATTTATCGACACGCTAACATTTTTGATGGGAGGTGGGAATCTCCAAGTACATTTTATTATCAAGCTGATTTTAAAACTACTGGGTATGGGCTCTTGAATTTGTTAATTTGTCACCATTATTCATTTTGGCTAGAGTGTATCTGATGAGTCTTCATAAACGAAACATGTGTACTTTGTTTTGAGTTCTTTGTATTATATATTGTTGATTTTTTAAATTTGAAATAAAGCATTGTTATTAAATTATAAAATCTATTCTCAATCTCTGGCATAAAACATAATTATTTCAAAATTCAACATTTCATCTTGATAGTCAAAACATTCACTGTCTTCATAATCATCATCATTGTCAAATGAAAATTTGTTTTATCAGATGTTCAATTATTAATCTTTATCAATTTCGATGTAAAAGAAATATACTTTATTATTTTTTTTCATTATTATTTTGACAATATAGTGACCGCATGTTTCACATGTAAACGAGTAGCGAGACAACGGAAGGGACGATATATCAAAGGACGAAATGACGTGTAGCGAATGAACCAGAAGTTACATATTATTGTTTACAATCAAATTGATTGACTATCTCGCTAGACTGTAGACTAATTCATGTAATTATTAAAATGTTCTAGTTTTATTATTCACAAAAACCACTTCAGTTTTGAGAAAATCTTCTTTAACGTAAGAAAAAAACTTCGGACACCCGGGCCGACAAGCAACGTGTATTTACCGGACAGGTCCGACAGTCCGGCAGGTTTCGATGGGTCTGTTAACTTTATTGAGCGCAATATTTAGGAATTAACAATTAAACTACATCTGTAATACATTAGTATGTATAACTTGATTGACTTGATTTGCTTACTTTTATACAAAGGTATTTTACGATGTTGGGCTACAAATTTCAAACAAATTGTTTGTTCAAATATAAGTCCTTTCCTGTAGTTATATGAAATATTGAAAACTAGTAATACATCTCCTTTTTACCATTCTCATAACATGGAATATGCTTTCAAAATCATTTTGAGACCCAAAGTACATAGTCAACTGACAATATAATGCAAATGGAGTACAAGTCATGTACATGTACCTTTGATTTTCCTGGCTTGGAACCCATTTCATATTCCTAAAGTAAATTCATATTTATAGACTCTCTCTAAAAGATTTTTGTGACAACACACAATACCCTTCAAAAACAGCATTGATTTATGAATTAAATGGTACAAATTGAAGTTTTAAAGTATACTGTAACTATTAATACTGTATTCAAAGGTATTATTATTCATTACATTTTATTGAAATAACCAGATCAATACCATGTCTGCACCTGCGTTACCATCATACATGTATATTTGTCAGCACATTAGTGTCTTCAATAGGTATATATGTATATAAATACTAAGCAAGTAAAAAAACCACAGTGTGGGTTACAAATGTCTATATGTAATGTCCTAATCATAGCACATACTGGCCAAGTTCAACATGCTAAACATGTTATAGGAAGAAATTTATCAAACTTTTCCATCATGGGAATTGCACATCTTCAATATGAATATAATGCCTGTGCAAAGTTTGAATAATATTGGATTATGAGTTAAAGATTACACAAAGTATATACCCTTCACAACATAAAGTGACAAAAATGGAAAGCATGAGCATGAACATAGTAAAACCCTTTTCATTTCATAATGAAAACTAAATTCTTCCATTTCAACTTGTTGTCAGAATGTCATTTTTATTCCCATGGTCCCAAAATATTGGGATATTATCGGAAGATTTTCCTTTTGTGGTGACTTAAACTGGCCACGTAAGACAGTTTTTTCCACCATTAAAGAAACACCAATACTTGTTTGGAAAATGTCAGTAATTAACTTTCAAGGTACAAGTATCTCATATTTGACTGTGATAAAGCAGAACTTAAGTTGAGGTCTTGCTCATCTCATAAGTTTGGTCTTTCAAGTAGTCAGAATATGCAGAAACTGGATAAATGTACTAAATGAAGTACTATGTGGTAATGTTTCTTAACCTGTTTTGAGCTTTGTATAATTTGAACATGAATCATGATAACAGTTTTAAATCAAAGTCTGCAATCAGGTATTTTAAATAATTTACATCAGAGTAAGTGAAATGCTCACTAACTACTCAGCATCCAGCAATTCTTAAAACTTACTTCTTTACCAACAGAATTTGAGGTACAGTTTTCTGATATTTGCTCTGTTCGCTGTTTCTTGGCAGGGGGACCCTCAGAATCTGTGCAACTGGACATCTGACAAAACACAAAGAGAACAAATTTTTAGCATTTATTATTTGGGAGCAAACACCGACTAAAAGTTCACGTATACTTATGAATGTATGCTAGACCTGTCTTAATCGAAAATGTATAAAAATCTTTCGAAAGAATCTCTTTTCTTTTGCAGACGAGTTTCAGCGCCACAAAAATGGCGGAGGTTACGGAAGCCCTACACGTGCGAACGGCGCACTCGGGCTTTATCATACGGAAATCGAAACAAAAAAAAATTGACAGCTTCTGTCCCACATTCGTTTCTATGACACAACACCTTTTCAAAAAGTCGGGGTTAAAGTAAAACTGTGAAATGAAATGTTAATATTTTTAAGGTACATTAACAATGAAATAAACCCACCAAATGTAGATTCAAAACATTCGACTCGTTCGACCGGCTTCCTCCGTTAACGAATTGATATTGTTGTATCACTCGATAAAAACATTCAATACACGCAGCACAGTGTGAAATGTGTAGTTATTTGTGTAAATTGTGTGAAAGGATAATCAAGGAATTTCTGTCAATTAATAGCCGTGACTCAACGATTACGGTGATTTCCAATAATATTTCTGACATACAAAGTACTTCCTGTTTCTATGTCACTCCATTGGAATTCTGGGAATATGCAAATGATTTTTTCACGTGATGCCTTTTCATTATCACAAATATGTATTCAACTTCCTGTTGTTGTTAAAACCATTTTTTTTCTTTTTGAAATATCATATAATAAATAAAATAAATAAATTCAACCAAAGATCTTATAGACTGAGTATAATAGAAACTTCAAATATGCATGGTCCAAACCCGCATTGGAAATTATCAAAAAGTTGATTAAGAAAGTGTACTAAAAAAAACAGATTGATGAATTTGCTGAAGCGAACGATTGTGTTTTTTCTGTTAAATGTAATAATGAATATGAACAAATCACTGATAGACAAGGGGTACGCAGCTGGGTAGGCTTCATTGAAAAAAAAGATAGATTGTAGTGGAAATCAACAGAATATAATCCAGGGACAAAGACCAGACATGGAAAACAGACAAACACAACAAAGAACAAAAAGTAAATAAAATAATACATACAGAGTAACAAAAGTAAAATGAGCAACCCGGACTCAACTTAAAACCGGGAGCATGGGCCAGGTGCACCGGTAGGGTAATCGTCCTCTGCTTTTATAGAAACGTCTGCCGAGTTGCTAAAAAAGTCAACTCCGGGGTAGAGGAAAAGGAAAGAAAAACTATGACACATTGAATAAATCAGTTTTCATGGTGCAGATGGATACACTGTAGCGATCAACGAGTTCATGATGACGATCGTAAAACTTCTGTAGTGATGACTTCCATCTTGTATAGCAACATAGCCCTGTTCCAGAAGCCTAATTGTAAGAAGTCTAGCGCGATACAAAAAGTCTGCGTAGTTACGGCAAGCTCTGGCATAACGTATGAGCTGTGATATGAAAACTCCATTCGCATGTGCTGAAGGGATATTGCCAGAGATGAAAGGAAAGTTGACAATTCTGAATGAAAAGTCATCACGTTTGTCGTAAAGTTTGGTCAGTAGTTTTCCGTTACCATTGATCTCTAAGTGTAGGTCAAGATATGAGACTGACTTCACAGTGTCTGTAGTATCCTTTATCTCAAGTTCTTTGGGGTAGATGCGATGTATCAAATCCCCGAAACTAGGATTGTTTAGCGACAATACGTCATCTATATAGCGGAAACTGAGATTAAAGTATCTAGCTAACGATGTTCTTTCTTGCGGATCAGATCAGCTATAAAGTCAGCCTCATATTAAAGAGTGAAGGAATAGGTCAGCAAGTAGAGGAGCACAATTCGTTCCCAGGGAGTTTAGGAATCCAGTACATAGACGGTAAATTACAATCATCGTCTTTGGTAGAGAGACCAAAAGAGGATAGCACAGATTTATGGTTTTCTTCTTTAAAGAGTTTAGTGGCAGTATAGGTCTCATATAGGTCTGCTATTACTTTCTATGTCTACCTCTGATAATAAAAATCTGATATAATACGTTTTGCAGACAAAATAATGTTGTACGACAACATATTTGTCATGTATAGTAGACAATGGTTAAGCTACATCGGGTTCTTTGAAAACTGATGTAGCATTGGCACTCATGGACCTACTTAAAACTTTCATTCGTTTCAAAATTAAAGACCTCACGACCTTGTTCTCGTTTTATCCATTTTCGTGTGTAGTCCTCCACAGCATCCATAGGAACTTGAAAGTACTAATTCCAATTAATAGAGCGTGATTCACTACTTGGGATCTTTAGAGACCTTACGGGGAGATTCGTTTTCTATGATGTTTAAATCTCCAGTAACGACTTGACCGGAAGGACCATATTTGAATGGAGAGTTTTTGCAAAGAATAGTCAGGTGGTTTAGCCTTGAAGTCCTCAATCTCGAGGTTCTGCAATAGCCTTTGGATTTAGTAGGTGAAGTATAAGAATATGAAATAATCGGTATTGATTTGTCCTTGGAATATAGGGGAATTTTGTTACATTTTTGAGAAGGAGGATGTTAGCCAAATTAATTGCATCTATTCTTTTGTTGACAAACGGTAGTGGAAGAAATGACCCGAGATATCTTACGTCTCTGTAAGAATCTCCAGGTGACTATATTCATAGCGGATGGGTCAAATATTTTATGAACTGAAAAGCTTCGGAAAATGACTCATTTCATGCCGTCTACAAGAAACGTATCGAATCAGATGTCTAGTCAATTCATTAGTCCTTTGCTGAACCAAATAGTTACAGTGAAGAAACATTTACCACCGAAGAAGAAATTTGATCTATTATGAATTAACTCAAGTGTGGAAAAGCGCCAGATGAACAGATGTTGACAAGTGAGCATCTGATTTACGGTGGTGAGTTAATAGTTACCATTTTAAAACAGATTTTTGAAAGGATATGGTCAGATTGTGGTATACCTAATTCTTTTAAATCAAAATGCATAACAAGCCATCGGATGAGCGTGACTTGTGTTGCAATCGGAACTACTCGGTCGTTTCCGCTACATTAAAAAATTTCTCCGTGTAACCAGGAAGGCCGAGTAGTTCCGATGGCAAAGTATTTGAATCAACGGGGGGCGGATTCAGGCGGGGGCGTGGCGGGTATGCGCCCCTAAAATTTGCAAAGCATGGGTTGTCAGGGGTAGGTTTAGGCGGTTTTAGGTTAAAACTTCAATTTTTCGCTAATTTTACTGCAAAGGATATCTACCTTGCACCCACTCTAGAAGAATATTTAAATAATTCAACCTAAAAAAAATTTCGAAATTTTAACTGTGCGCCCCACCCCCATTAATCTAAAATCCTGGATCCGCCCCTGATCACTGTATTTGTCACGAATAAGTCCTACGATCGATCATACTCAAAACCGACTACAACGGGGATTCACAAAAATTTATTACCTACAAATGCGACACTTTTACTTAAAGAAGCAATTTTTTAATCAAAAGACCAGAACACGAAGCTATAGGCGGCTTTCATTGATGCGTCAAAGGCGTTAGATGGTGTGTGGCATTACTCTTTACTTCAGAAGATATTTGAAGGAAAGGACTGGATGATTGTTTATAATTGGTATCAAAAGTTACATTCAAAAATAAAATGGGATGAACATGTCTCAAGACCATTTATAGAAGAATAAGGGGTCAGACAAGGTGGAATCCTGTCGCCTTCTCTTAAAAGGTGTTCATTAATCCTATGTTAAATTGGTATGAAGAAAATCGTCTTGGTTATCAAATTGGTTCTATTCACGTGAGATCTCCTGCGTGTGCAGATGACATATATATATATATATATATATTTTGTTTTCCAGCAATGTACAGGACTTATAAGTAATGTTGAATCTGCAGGAACATTTTGCGCATTTTTGTGAGATATACTTTAGGGAAACCAAAACCAAAGTCATGACTTTGAACATCAAAAGAAAAGATGCTAGGGTTGATGAACTAAGCCTGAGCGGTAAAAAGATGGAAGAGGTGACACGCACATTGGAATCAACAGAAACCATGATGCGAAAGAACTTGTCCAGGAGAGAATCAAACTTGCCAGGCGTATAGTGTATGGTCTTATGGGTGCTGATTTACATGGGTACAATGGCATAAATTAATGATAATTTGATCAGCGTATGGTGTAGTTGTTGATATGACCCGATAGATATTAAGAAGGATAATATCAAATTGCGATTCTTGTCTAGAGTGTACATAGTACAGTCAAACCGTAGTAAATTTAACCACAACGAAGTTAATCCCTCTGCCTGTTATGTGAGCTGAACGATGAAGATATTGAACATTTTTGCTGCTCTGTGACAAGACAGAACAAGTCAGAAGCCCGTATATGGTCTTATTGCGATCTATTATTCAAGATTCCGACGGTGATCTGGAAAGTATGATAATAAAAATTTGAAGTTTACATTTTAAACACTACAGAATACAAATGTCAGTCAATGAGAGGGAATAGGTTCAGTGACAGACAAGCTTTTTTTTTTTAAAACTACTTTAAGCCCTTAAAATTTTATACAAGTATGTACGTTCTATCAGATTTATTCTGATAACTGCCATCAGAGTTGCGCATAAAGCCTACTTAATTTTGTTGGTGTCTCACTTGTATTATGATTACAACCAATATGATATTTTAAAAATCAACTATAATGCAATAGAATAATTACGTCCGACCTAGTTTCCAGTCATGAATTAATTTCATTTCATGATTTACGTTTTAGATTTTAAATACAAGCAAAGACCTTATCTCAATGTATTATGTGTTCTAAGTTTTTGCTATATCTTTAAGTTTGGTTCAATGATTTGTTTTTGATCTATAGTTTACGTCTCACGATCTTCCTTGATTATTTTAGATTTTAAAAATATAATGTACGGTTTTACTATATATACAAAATGCAAATATTCATTTTATGAGTATCATACTCATTTGACTACATATGTCCATTAAAAAAAAAACGTTTTTACTTCTCTAACACATAATTTACAAATATCATTTGATGCAATTTAGCTGGAGTGATGGGGGTCTAAAGTTTTTTTTTATATCAATTATGGTTTTCAAGGTATTGGCTAAAACTGTAAAAAAAAACTTCATAAAGGAGTCATCCAACTTTGACCAAAGGGCACCTCTGTTAAACTGACGAAAATTGTCATAGCAAGCCTCAATTTGCAATACTACGGAGTCATTTTCTAACAGAAGAAAATATTTCATATTATTGACTAACGTTCGAATATTAGCCTAAATATGATTCAAAACTGCCAGTACAATACAGAATACGAAAGTGCGACAATACGGGAATCGGGATTTACTCGCCATAACGTCATATTGGACTAGTTAAAATCCATATTGGCCTAGGCTAATGTGACGCATTGCACTAGTTAGTCAAATAAAGGTATAATTGCGTTAGGTTTTTCATATTGGCTGAGTTGTTGGTTTTGGACTTCAGCTCAGTCCAAAATGGCAACCTCGGGCCAATAATTAAGCCATATCGAAAACCTTACGTCATTAAAACTATAATATTACGAAGTATAATTTGTGCCATTCATTTGGTAATATAACATATTGAACTTCGAATATTGATAAAGCATTTAATAATATTAGTATATATATTTTTAATATTAGAAAATGATTTCTTGATATTGTTAATCCCAACGAATTTTCTAATATTAGAAAATCATTTTTTAACATCAAGTATATTTCTAATATTGTTCACCTATTCATTATTCTTTCTAATATTGCTGAACAACCTTTTAATATAATAAAATGGTTTTCTGATATAAAAGAAATCATTTTATAATACTAGTATGTCAATTGTTTGTTAAACAATTGAAAGGTCTTTCCCTTGTAAACTTTCTCTTTGTAATATATACATTAAAACATCTACAACAGTTCGACTTTTTGCACTTGGTGACCTTGTCAAATGCAATTGTCGATGTTCCCATCATGACTTTTGTAATGTCAACTCGACGACCTTTCGTTAGATATACAACAACCCTACTTTCTGTGAACTTTAGAATTTTGCACTTATTAAACCCAACTGGGTTCTTTTTCTATATAAATAAATTGAAATTTGAGATGTAAAAATTATTACCATTTATTTGATATGCGACAACCTAACTACATAAACAACTTAAGTTTTGCACTCATTGACCTCACCCAAGTCATTTATTTCGAGACAAAACATCGACATGTACGCTTCAAGACCTCTCATTTGATATGCAACAACCTTACCCTGTACGAACTTTAAATTTTTGCACTTAATGACCCTACTATTTGAACATGTATTACTTATCATGGTTGAAACTCTGATAATGTGCTCATTTTGACCTTCAAAATGATGTATCACGTGACCCCCTTCGACAAAGTTGAAAAAATGATGCAATTTCAAATCTATAAATAGGTATTGATGAAATATATCAAACCATTGGGAAATGTGAAAATTTTAAGTTGTTGTAGTATCACTGTTTTTTTTATCAGGCGCGTAGCTGCCGTTAGGCAAAAAAGCTTTTGCTTGCACTTAATTTTGCCAATTTTAAAAATTTTTTTGTATTTGAGATAAAATACATCCAGGAGAGGCATAAACGATGCTCTAAATCGCTATCTCCGCGGAGTTTCGGGGGGGGGCTTTGCCCTCCTGGACCCCCTACCAGGGCCCCGCTCTGGACCTGCTGGGGGCCTTAAGCGGCCCCCAGACCCCCGCCGTAATTTTGCCTACACTTCAATTTGGCCTCAGGTACGCGCCTGTTTATATTGAATCTTGGTATTTTGTGAAACAGTTGTACTTGTGCAGATCTTTCATTCTGTGGAATGACAATTTGTGTGTCTGCTGTGGATTTTAAAATATATACCCCCGCTCTCAAAACTTAAAATTTCAATAGATCCAAAACTAGACAAGATATGTCAAATCTGAAAACTATGATAATTTGCAAAACATATACAACAAAATTACAAAATAATTTGGGCGATTTTGGAGCTCATTTTGAGCCCAATGATTATTAAAATATGCAATAACAAACTCCAGTACCAGAAGTCGTAAAGACATGAAACTACCACTATACACCTTAGGATTACCTGACCTTGAAAAAACTTACAAGGTCAAGGTCATATGTTTATGTCAAGGTCACAAACCGGATTCTGCAAAACATTTAAATTGTCATAAGTTTTGAACAGACGTTCAAAATGTAGGACTTATAGAGAGGGTCATTGCATACGCTGTATGTATGCACTTATCTCTTATTGTTTTCTCAATATCAATGTATGTACTTTGCAGTGAGAAGGCTTTCTACAACTCTATGAACTTTGACCTTGGATGCAAATGAAAGATCAAATGAACCAAAGATCAGTGATGAAGGTCCCATGTTTCTACAACTTCTGGTTCTCAAAATATAAATTTGAAAAACTTAAGTATGATGTTTCAAGGAATATAACTCCTGTATGATAATGATATCCTGAAAAATGAGTTCGGGGGACCTATTACCCATATTGATAAGACGCTAATAAGCGGGAGATAACTTCTACAATGGATAATGAAATTCTGAATGGGATTATCCTGTAAAAGTCCTCAGAAAGGTCTATTGATGGTCCAATTTTGTAATATCTTGAAAGATAATGCAACAGGCCGTGCCAAAGTAAATATTGAAAGGGAAATATACTAGCACTCTATGACCTTTGACCTTGGGTGCAAATGAAAGGTCACATAGACAAAAGATCATTGATGAAGGTCCCACGTCTCTACAACTTCCGGTTCTCGAAATATAAATTTTTAAAACTCAAGTATGATATTTCAAGGGATATAACTCCCGTATGGTTTGATAACAAAATACAAATTTATGTTTATTAATTGAGCCGTCTGCTTATGTGCATGAAAGGTTTTCCAGAATTATTCTATCTCATGGTTTTTAAGATATGAGTCATTAAAAGAAACTGTTTTAAAGGGACATAACTCTTAAAGATGGTAATGAAATCCTAAGCAGGGTCATTTCTTAATTGAACCTGATGACATCTATATGTTCATCAAATATGGTCATGATATTCTGAAAAATGGTAGGGAAAGCCCTTAATTACTAATTAAACTTTATTATTAATATTAGAAAATGGTTTTGTGATATTATAAAAACAATTTCCTAATATAATTAATTCAATTTATGAAATTAAAAACTCTTCCCAAAATATTTAGTACTTATATAAAATCCTTGTATAATATTACAAATTAATTTCGTAACATTAGAAAATGATTTTGTAATATTAGTACCAGTAAATAATTTTGAAACATTACAAAATTATGATTATGTTATGTTAGGAAATGATTTTGTAATATTAGTATTTTATTTTGTAACATTACAAAGTACTCAGTTTAGTAAACTTTGGTTTGCATACTATTACAAATTCATTTAGTAATGACAAAGAATCATTTCATGATACTAAAAAATAGGGCAGATTTTTTAAATATAACTAAATATATCCTTAATATAAGAAATTGCATTTTTAACCTTATAAAATGAATTTCTAATTTCAAAAAATAATATCTATTTACTGTAAGAGTTTAATTGAATTATTAATATTAGACCAAGATTGCTACACCTAGCCATATGTTGCCTGCCGTTGCAGAAAAAGTTGAAGCCCAAATGTCTCCTAATTCCTGTATTTTGTGGAACCATAGCTGATATCAATCATTACTGCATGGGAATATACATATGTGCAGAAAGTAAAAAAAAAAAAAAAAGAAGGCAACCAAGTTTCATAATTATCAAAGTTATGGTTTCATAGAAAACAACTGAAATTCAAAGGTGAAGTTAATATTAAGTGTGACCGAGAAGAAGGAACAGATCGAAAATTGACAAAGCATAAAAATTGAGAAAATTTTACTTTGCAGGTTTGTTGGTGAAAAAAATATTTCTCTTAAGCTGCACTAGATATACACATCATACAAGTTCGCGTTAAGATAATTTTATACAGTAAAAAAAAAAAACGATATCTTTCTTACATAGCATCCAAAAAATGAAGATGAAGGAATGTAACTTCACCAGCAAACAGAAATAACAATTTAACAAAATTTGTAGGAAATATGTTGAGGGGTCTCAGAGGAGTTGCATCTTCAAAGTGTTCCCATAGTGTAACGTAAAAAAATCGACTGTCCCACAACTCCCGTTAACTTTGCCAAATCAAAATGGCAGTTGAATATGATCAACTACACATGGTGACTATCAATCCTACAAAGTTTGAAGCAAATCTGTTTCACAGTCTCTAAGGAGTTGCGTCCAAAATATGTTGCCATAGTGTAACATGTAAAAAATTGACAAAGTCCCACAACTCTCCTAAAATTTTACAAAATCAAATCTGTGGTGCAATATGATTAACTACATATGGTTACTAACAATCCTACAAATTTTTAACAAAATCCATTTAGGGCTGTCCAAGGAGTTGCATCCACATAGTGTTCCTATAGTAAACCATGTAAAAAAATCAACAAAGTTGCATAACTCCCCTAAAATTTGGCGAATCAAAATGGCATTTTAATATAATCAATTATATTAGGTAACTAACAACCCTAAAAGTTTTAACAAAATCCATTCAGTGGTCTCCGAGGAGTGGCATCCACAAAGTGTTCCTATAGTGAACCGTGTAAAAAATCAACAAACTCCAGCAAAATTTGCCAAATGAAAATGTTGGTTGAATGTGATCACTACATGGTGGCTTAAAACATTACAAAGTTTGAGCAAAATCCATTCAACAGTCTCTGAAGAGTTGGATCCACATGGTTCGGATGCACACTCCAATGCCTTGACACCAGTATCTTCAAGTCCCCTGCTGCATTGTGACAGGGGACAATGAATTTGTTACATTAGATATTAACTTTTTTAAAATTAGAAAAATATTTCATAATTTCAAAAAACAAATTTGGTCTACTTTGGCATGCCATAAATGGTCTCATTTATTTTCCAGTATTTCTCTTTTAGTTTTTGAGATAAATGTAGAAATCCCTGTGGTATAAAAATAGCAGAAGCCACTGTTTTACACTTGTTCTACATATCAACACAATTTTCAAAGTAGATATCCTATATTTTGGCCAGCTATTACCGACTAAAAACATTTATTTTTCTCCAGAGTTATCTCCCCTCTTCAATAGTTCTGAGATTCCAAGTCTGGACTGTTTTACACCTTTTCACGTGTATAAATGGATCATAATACTATAGATTTGAAAACATTTCCTATTGCAATTAGTTCAAGGTTAAAAAAAGTTATTAACTGGACTGCTTAGGTGGCGATTGATCACTTACGACAGTAACAATTGTAAAAATTGAGTTACTTTGAAGACTAGCATGCAGAGTTTAACTTTGATAATGGCCCTTTATTCAAATCTGGAAAAGACTGAGTAACATTGACTTATTCTTGCTATTTCCTTGTATAATCAATATAGAAATTTCAAATACAAGAGTATAGATTTCATTTGACAACTACAGTAATGTAATGATAACTGATTTTGTTAACTGTAACATATTGAAAGATTTCTTCTTGAGTGCAGTATACTTAAAATCATACAGTGACTTATATGACTGAAATTCTCCCTTGGAATGAGAACAATTTTTTGCCAGAAATATTGATTTTCACATGGCCTTCAAATCTTTTGAGACTAAGAACACTACAAATACAGAGCAGGCCCCATACATAGGATGTGTGAAGGTGCAACTGCACACCCTTTGATAACAAACAACCACTATTAAACTCGTCATTTTGATTCAACTGTGACTATAAAAGTGACATTACCCCTTCCTCACCTTCCAATAAAGTTTGATAAATCCTGGGTATGGGCCTGCAGAGGAGTCTGCCACATATTTTGATCTGCTATAAATATTTGAAGAAGGCTCACAATTAAACACTTCAGTTTTTATTTTGCATTTGTCTGTAGTAACATTCTTTCTGCCCCTATGTTTATATCACAGCTCATAAATTATGTCAGAGCATGCCTAAGCTCCATGTCCTTTTTGTTTACAATGTATATATGCCATGGGAATAAAATTACTTTGCCATGGTTAGTCCAAAAGTTTTACATTGGACATCATGAACTCATTGGTTGTTATGGTGTGGCCATATTCACCATGAGACCAATGCCATTGTAATTTCCCACTCATTTGAAGCTGGAATGCATATCAAGTGAGCAATTACGCTTACCCTAATGGTGCACTTGGGCCATATAAGTTTTACTGGCCCTGGTTGCTTGTTTATTCTTTAGTTACTGTGTGTCTAGCATCATTAAAGTTTTTTTTTTTGTCTCGACTTTGTACTCGTGGATCATGAATATTCTGTTCCACTTCAGATTTGTTTACCCAGAAACAAGATCTAATCACTTGAAAGCAGGAGTTTGGCATGTATATTCCCAATTTTCACTTAGAAAAAAGTTTGCTTGATTCTGAAAATATCCACCTGTCAGTATTTTTAATTGCCACAAACTAATTTGCACTGAGCAGCAGATATGATGGTTTAACACATATCAAGAAAGACCTAAAATGAAAAATGAATTATTTTTCTTATAAAAATCACCAAGTTTTTCCTCCTCTCGCCCTAAACCCCATTTTTTGTTTAAAATTTGTTTTATTTGGTGCAATTTTGACAAAATTGGGCAAAAATAGCCTGGACCTACCAATTTTTACATATTTCTGGACCAGAATCTCCTTTTTATATTTCGACCAGTGCAGGTCCAGGTGCCAAAAGAATAAGCCAGCAGCAGCGCTAAGCTTGTCGTAAAAGGCGACTAAATAGTGCTCAGAACTTTAGCCAAGGGCTAGGGTGCTCTGCCCACTGAGCAACTGGGCTGTGTGCCCCAGGTGGTAGAATGGGGTACCCCTAGTGTGTTACATGCTGGGGTTGTAAGGCTATAATACGGAAAACCTGAATGCAAACCATAGTGGTACACTTGTTGGGAAAGATGCCACATTCCTCGCACATTAAAAAATCCTACTGTGGTATTCTCCCGGAGTAAGAACCATAGGGCTCTGCCACAGGAGGTCAAATTGCCCAACCCTTTCCACCTCTCCCTATTTCCAGTGGCAATCAAAATTTGTCAACCCCATTATCCTTGCGTCCCATCCCATTTTTCATTTCATCATCATTTCATGTTCATTTTATCATCGACTTCATGTCCATCGCCTGAATGTAGCTGAAATATTGCTGCTCGGGTGTTAAACCCCAACAAACAAACAAACCAACCTTTTTATATTTCTGTATCCACCCCCAACACTGACCAAGCAACAGTAGGTTTATAAGACAATCTTCTATTTTTCAATGAGAGCTAATATTAACACCTATACATATCTAAACAAAAAATATGTCAACCAATGTGTCTTTCACATTTTTCAACAGTAGCCATGCTTATTGTATGCATACACATACAATGTATGTAACAATTTATATTGTATTGCTTATCTGATGTAAATAATGTACTTTGTATCTTTGGAGATGGCTCATGTAGGCATTGCCTGCTGTCCGATCCTATTCAGACCCATACTGAATAAAATATTGTTTGAACTAGCCCATTAACACCAAGTGAGGATTGTTTTTAAAGATTATTGTTGTGAATAAAGTTTTACAACATTATGCCTGTAATTCAGAGAATAAGAGATGATATCTGAAAGTGAACAACTTGACTACAAGATTGCCTATAAATAGTACTTGCTGCAAAGAACACATGTACCTTTTAAATGCCTACCACCGGCCTCTATGTCCTAAATTGTTTAAATCAAAACCCCTAAAAGCAGATAAGGCCTGATTTTGCGGTGTGGTACCTTGTACAATTTTGTACAAACCTAGTACTCAAGTAATTGTATGGACACAAAATGTCTATGGATGCCGTCAAAATCCAAAACATTAGATGATAGAAAACTTTTTTTGTGATTTTATAAACATTAAGAGCATATTTCTGAAAATTCAAAAATTGATTCAATAATTCTTTGATAATTTAAAAATGCTAAAAATCATTTACAAAGACTGGCAGTTGTTGTCTAATCTTTCCTTTGATATGAGATAGCAATAAAAAGTCAAGAATAAATGATTCAGAATCATATATGTAAAATTGATAATGTAATTTAATGAAATTTAAATGAAAATATCAAAATATCTTACATTTTCTCACAAAACTAACATTTACTTGAAAGTCAACAAGGAGAAACAACATCTTTCTTTGACATAAAAATGATGATTGACATGCATAATTAAAGTCACATGATTCATTAATACATATATCTAAGATCTAAGTTCTAAATAAAAATGAACTAATTAGTTGAAATATGTCACAGATGAAGGTGTTTTTCACATTTGTATGTTTGGCAGAAAATATTAGACAATGGACATGTGACAATAAAGATAATGAAGATTCTATCAGTGTGGCCAATATCAACTTGTATCCATTACTTCATCCTTGCTCTCCTCGGTTTCTTCATCGTCTGCAAGTAAAAAGTAGATACAAATATCTAGAATTTATGAATGCAAGTTCATAATAAGTGAGTATAAGATTTCATGGTGTATCAAAAATTGTTTTCATTCATGGATTTTTTTTTATTAAAGATTATATAAAATCATCATAATAAATTTTCCAGGTAAGTTTTACATTTTGTTGAAATTTGATTCATAAATTACTTACAGAAAACAAACATGAAGTTGCATACTTTGCCATGTTAGGCATACCCAAACTTGTACAAGAAGTTGAAATTGGCAAACAATTAAATCACAACATATGCTCCATCTACATGAACCCATACACCAAAATTATAATCAATTCAATAATTTGGAGCTCAGATTTTTGTGACAAAAATTTTCACTATTATTCCATATATTGAAAAAGTCAAAGTGCCAGAACACAGGAAGTTGATATTGGACAGCACCAAAAATCTTTTCCAATGTATGCCCCATCTATATAAAACCACAAACTGAATTGGAAATAAATACATTCATTGAAAGATAATTGCCATGAAATTTGGAAAGACAAACAAGGTGATTCATATATACCACCTTGTTGAGTGGGTGAATAATAATTGGAAAGAAGAAGAAGGTTAGAATTTGTTGAAACTTACTAAAAGAACACTCAAAATTAAACACTACCAGTAATTTACACATGCAAGTTAAAACATACCATCCAAAATCTGTTGGAGCTCATGAATAGCTGCAATCAGCACATGAAACTGTTTCCTTCTCATGTCCAGCTTAAATAATAGAAAATTAATTTTCATATGACAATTATACTTACAAGCAGAGCTAAAGCAGACAATAGTTTTAGGTTCTGTCTATCTATCATTCTGCATCAAATCAGTTGACTACCTGTAGATTTGTTTCCAAGTTTCCAAGTTGTGTAAGATAAATTCTTAATTTCTAATTTGTCGATTTGCTTGCAAATTTTTCAATAGAATGTTAGAAAAATGATGTTTTTCACAGAGTTATCTGCCCCTCAAATGTTCATTTACAGTGCATTTCAATGATATCATATCCCAATGCACCAACATGATATGGAAAATTTGGTTTTTTTCCCCTTGATTCTAATCATGCAAAAAGTCAAATTATGCTATCTTAATGATGGGTTTTTTTTCATACCATATTTCACCCACTGCCTGATTTTTACAAAGACTGACACTTAAAAAAAAAGAATTGTGAAAACTGATTATGAAATACAGTTTTTAGATCAATTTAAAAAAAAAACACTTATTTTACCCATTTGTGCACAATGGAAAAGGGCAAATGACCAAAATGTAAATAGCAAGCTTCATCTAACATCAAATAACAATATTTCAAAATTTCATGAAATTTAGTTCCTTAGAACTATTACTTTATATACTCTGAAAACCCATTTAATGTAAATACAGCATGATTAAGAGGTAACACCAAACCATCACCAATATTTCATTTGAATATTGTGACAAAATATTCTCATTTGTGATTCATGATAAAAGCTTATTATGTATAATTAATCAAAAGCTTTGCCAAGCACAGCATGGTAAGACCACTGACAATTAAACTGGGGCAAATGTGGATACAATTATTTTTGAGCCACTTAAACTTTGGGACTTACAGTTCATTATGGACACAACAACTGGTTTGGATACAATATTGCCCAATATTAAGTAAAAAGTTCTCTGCTTTCAGAGATCACTTTGTGCCCTGATCTCAAAACAACTGATGATGAGCCCTTATGAAGAGGAACAATTTACAAAAACAATCATTAAAATCAAATAAAATTTGTAAATATGACCCCTAATTACTAAAAAAGGATGAGAACTCAATCTTCATGGGCCTATGTTTTTTACATTAAAATTCCTAAGTGTGTTCATTCACAAAGGTCATCTTCCAGAATAACAAGGACAATTTATTTTCATTGGATTTGCTTGCAAATTTTTCAATAGAATGTTAGAAAAATGATGTTTTTCACAGAGTTATCTGCCCCTCAAATGTTCATTTCCAGTGCATTTCAATGATATCATATCTCAATGCACCAACATGATATGGAACATTTGGTTTTTTCCCCTTGATTCTAATCATGCAAAAAGTCAAATTATGCTATCAAAATGATGTTTTTGTTTCATACTATATTTCACCCACTGCCTGATTTTTACAAAGACTGACACTTAAAAAAAGAATTGTGAAAAATTAAATATGAAATACAGTTTTTAGATCAATTTTAAATAAACACTTATTTTACTCATTTGTGCACAATGGAAAAGGGCAAATGACCCAACTGTAAATAGCAAGCTTCATCTAGCATCAAATGACAATATTTCAAAATTGCAGGAAATTTGGTTCCTTAGAACTATAACTTTGTTTATCACACAAATATAAAAAAAAAAATTAACACTGAAGATTACACCGCCCCTTACTATAATGACAACATCTTCACTTAATACAACTAATTTTTTGCAGTTGTATAAAAACTACAAAAAGTATGAAGTTGCCTGAAGAGAACATAGAATATTGCATCATTTCATTAAGAAATCAAGACAACCTGAATCAGGTTTGTTAATAAATCAAGATGAGTTTTGATAAAAAGACAACCCTGAGGACGCTTACTCTACCGGTGCACCTGATCCATGCTCCCAGTTTTTAGTGGAGTCCGAGTTGCTCATTTACTTTTGTTACTTTGTATGTATGATTTTAGTTACTTTATGTTCTTTGTTGTGTATGTCTGTTTTCCATGTCTGGTCTTTGTCCCTGGATTACATTCTTTTGATTACCGCTATAACCTTGTTTCCCTTGGTTACTCTTTTTTTAACTCTCTGGATTTACCTTTTGTTCCAGATTTGTTTTCTTCTCCTCCAAACTGGTGACTTCTTTGTCTATAACTTGAAGCTGCCTATATTAAAAATAGCATTTGATTCACATCTTTACACACTTGTTATGCCATATAACCTTGAGCAATTCAAGGCTAGTTCAATTTATTTTTTAAATGAGTAATGCCTGGTTTGATTTTTTATGACTTTAAGTCCAATAAAACATTTTAAAAGGTTTCAAAAATGTGTTAGTAATAGTAAATTATATCGCTTATTTTCAAATCCAACTGATCCTGCAGGACAGAGGCATCTACAAAACTCGAAACATAAAGATTAGAACATGCATAAATCACAATTGTGAACGGCAATAACTCTTTAACAACTGCACATACAAAGCATAGTTCTAGGTTCAATGTTTTTGGTACTAAATATAAAGGTGGTCCTTTGACCTGCAAGTAGTTAATTTGACTTACAGACATTTCTAGAATAAACCAATGTAAATTGAATTAAATTTAAATAAAAATACTTTTGTTGTGGAGAATAATAGTATCCATTAACAGCAACTTTATCTTTAAGAAAATGTGGTTAACCAGGAATTTTATAAAAATAGATAAACACCTACCCTTCTTAATAAAAAAGAATCATTTCAAAAAGGAAACTTCTACTAAAAGTTTCAATGTTATGAAAATATGCCATGTTAACTTCTCCCTTAAGGGCTCTACATTATTTTTTAAAAAGAACATAGAACTATGCTTCATATGGTAAAAGAGTTTTCATAAACATTTTTGCAATAAAGTTAATGTTTGACCCCTCTTTGGAATATAGTTCCTCCTCTTTCATATGTAACCAATCCTTATAATTTAAATATAAGGTACAAAATATTTTTATATATATTTACTTAGTTGTGTCCTGTCTGTCCGGGTGTTTCTGTATAACTTTAGCCAAAGCATCATATTCTGAAAAGAAACAGTCCATATGTAATGCAAAGTATTCATGAATGCAACTTTTATTCAGAAAAAGTTTCTGTCTTCAAATGATAGAGCACACTACTTCAATGAAACACTGATTGCTAAAAATAATGTAGTCTTGATTCTAAAACTAATATACCCAAGATAAACCAATCCTGCAGATGAATTTATATATATACTTAAATAGCTCTCTAGGTAGACACATCTGCCCTACATTATACTAATGTGTCCTACTTAACTACTTCAGAACACCTGTATGATCTTTTGGACACTGTCTTTTAAGTTTGAATAGCTGTCAATTATGATGACAATGATTTAAATGGCCTCAGTGAGTTGTATTTACTTGACCTTTAGAAGTATAGGTCATCATAATTGACAGCTATTCAAACTTAAAAGACAGTGTCCAAAAGATCACACAGGTGTTCTGAAGTAGTTGAGAACATATTGGTTTAATGTAGGGCAGATTTCTACCTAGAGAGCTATTTAAACTACTCAGAAGTCTACCTAGATTTGTATTGAAATTGGATTTGGTCTATTTCAACAAGCTGTAAATTGCAAAATAAATGCTGTATTAAAATTACAAAATTATACATCAAATTGCTAATATTTTTCAAATATGATGCACCTGCACACATATTTTTTCATTAAAGACATTCCTCATCTGTAAAAATATTTTTTTATGTTTTAAGAAATAATTACACAACATTTTCATCTTTTCAAGGGCAATAACTTGAAATGGAGGTCTCTTACACCTTTTACTTAAGAATATGTCGTTTGTAGATATTTTCATAATGATTAAATCATTAGTAAAACTGATTTTATCTGATATAGGTTCTAAAAAGAAGCAAAATTACATATTTTGCTTTTTAAAGGCACACATTACTACCTTGTCTATTCTTTCTGATTCTCTTTGCTTGTTGTAGTTCATTTTTACATTCTGATATCTTTTCTGTGGCTTCATTTATTTTTTGTTCTACAAGACAAATAAGATGATGATTACAGTCATTGGTGTACAATATCTCGAATTCTCAATATATAACATTTTCCACATCAACTTTTTATTGTGGTGTTAAAGCTCAGCCTTTTTGTTGTGTTTCATGGTAATATTTTGGTTTATATATTATTTGTTTTTTGACAAGTGAGTTACAATAATTTACAATATAAACATAAGAGATATCTGAAATATGATTGAAAAATACAGGCAGGTGACTTTCATGAGGAAACTAATTAAAAACTGTACTATAAATAAACAAGAGGCTCCAAGAAGCCTATATTGCTCACCTGCTTAACCCTAACATGGATTTATCTGACAATTCTGACTCAGCAAAGACGTAGGTAGGACTTATTATAAGAATCATGTCATCAATTGAAGTTTCTTTCTATCTATTATAGTTTTCAAGATATTGGCTAAAAACTGCTAAAAACATAAATTTTTGCCATTCAAGGGCAATAACTCTAACAATGAGTCATCCGACAATTTTGATCTTTGAAGACTATTGTAAGCCTTATAATAAGAATCATTTAAGCAACTGAAAGAATTTGGCTAATTCTGGCAGTTTTGGAGAAATTATGAGAAAAGCTTCTGACCCCTTTGTTCTATTTTTAGTAAACCCTGCCATGTTTATTTCAACAGATCAAAAATCCCCACATCAGATCTATGCAGAAATCCCTTAGGAACATTCATACCAAATTTGTTTTCAATTGGTCAAGTAATGTCAGAGGAGAAGATTAATGAGAGAAAAAACATTAAAAAAAAAAAGAGCAATCCCCGAAAAAAAAAAAACAATAACTCCAACATTGTTTCACAGATTAAAACAAAAATTTGACCACATATAGATCTCATCATGCTGAATACTTTTACCCCGTCAAAATATTGCTACACCAAACAGTTTTGAAGATATATGTAAAAAACTTCAGTCTGACCTCTATGTTCTACTTACTTAAGTAACAGTGGCCATGCTTTTCAATGGATCAAAAATCTCCACATCATTTCTAAGCAGGATTCACCAAGGAACATTCATACCAAGTTTGGTTCTAATTGGTCAAGCAGTGTCAGAGGAGATTTTTTTAAAATTGTAAACGACGACTTATGACGACAACAGACGCCAAATGATGGCAATGGCTCATATGGCCTTGGCCAGGTGAGCTAAAAAATGAAAGCTTGCAGAAATTTAAGTTTGTACACAGTAATAAAGAGTTATACACAGAAAAATTGAATAAAAAAAGCATAATTACATTTTGAAGTGAGAGAAAAAAATGTTAAACAATATGCAACAAATAATACTTTTGTAATCTATTTAAAAACATTTAAATCATACCAATTTGTTTGCTTAACTTCTCATAGTTCGTCTGTTCTTTCAGGTTCATTTTATAAACATTCAAACATTTCTCTATTGTGCAATCACACTGTGCCAGACTAGCCAACATTCTTTCATATTGTAGATGACTGTACAGAAAAAGACAATTCATGAATTATACATATAGAAATTTTACTTAAGTACAGATCCAGGTACCAGGGTTTAAATTCACATACTGTGAAAGTGCTATTGTTCATGGGGTAGCAATTTTTGTGGATTTTATGAGTAAGCTAAACCATGAATTAAGTCCTTCTTTTGCTAATATGAGACCTGAATAAATATTCAGATTGAAATCTAAAATAAGGAGTACATATTTAATGAAGATTCTGTAAAAGTTTCATTACATTGGTTCAGTATGACCAACAGATAAGAGATGGATACCACCTTGTAGCATATTCATAATAACAAAGTCCACATTTATAAAAAGGTGCATAATGGAAATGTGTAAAAAAGGGTTTGTGGAAGTTTCATTAAATTCTACTCAGTGGTGTAGTAGAAGTAAAAGATAAGAGATGTGTACCCCCAAGTGCAATGGGAGGAAGTAATGATACTCCTATCACTATATACCCCCATTTTGCAAGTTGTGGGTATTATAAAAACATGATACTCTATATGTTGAACATGTTCTAAGACCAGTCAAACAGAATTGATTGATAGATTGATTAATTGTAGTTTAATATCAAATAACAGATATTTCAAGACAGGAACTTTAAACAATGGAACAAACCTTGCTTTGTACTAGTCCAACACACTGAGTCAGATCTTTCTTGTGCTAGTTCATAGAAGCAAAAGCAGGCATGTAGGCATATCAACCAATTCTAATATATTATTCTGACTCTGAGCCAAAAAGACATCATTCTATCCCCTATATACTGAATGTCTGGCACAAAAGCATTGTCTCTTAATATGACTCGGCTGGAGATCGAACTACAGCCTCCCACACTTGAGTTGACCACACAACTCCAAAACCACCAAAGCACTTGTTATGCCTTGAAGCCCTTACTATTACTGTCTATATTAAATCAATATGATATGCTATGACATGAAACAATAAAATTAAGTTATAAATTCTGAACTATGACAGTGCATCAGCTAGAAATTGAAACGAGCAGGGCACAATTTTTTTTGCAGTGTACTTTTTCCCATTATATGTCTTTGTTCTCACATTTTGTATTTGAGGCAATTATCCAAGTTTTCTCTTACTCAACCTGTAACCAATGCATTAATCATTGCTTGTAGACAGTACAGATAACATAGAATCGAATCCCAATTGGCTGGTCCTATCAAAATGTACAACTTGGACATGTGTTTCATTACAGTTACTGCATACCATGAGGTTAAGTGTTGCAGGAAATGTAATGAATGATCAAGATTGCTACTACCAAATTCCCAAAATCATCACTAATTTAGACAAAAAAATAATAATCTTGTTTCCTGCTACCAGCAAGAAAAAAAATGGGTAGGTAGGTAGGCAAATAATTTAATTTTTTCAAAAAATTTTACATTGAGTTAAATGAGAAACAATCTAGACTTGAACAGTACTTGAGCCAAAATGACAATAAAATGTTTAGGATAGGCACAAAAAACTAGGGAAGATAGGGTAGCAGGAAACAGACATATTATTATGTTCTCCCCAAAAGGAATAGCAATTGCAAGCACATTTGGCAAATAAACTGTACTGTTGAAAATACAAAAAAAAATTGGAACATTATGCAGGAAGTAACTGACAATTTGATAAACAAACAACTTTGTAATTTTATATTGTGGTTCAACATACAGTAATTTAGACCTGTTAAATTAACAGTATTTGTCTAATTAATTGTGCAGTAGAAATTACTCATTATTAAAAAAATGATTTGCTTTCCCTTTTCTACCTGTCATTATAGGATAACCCTGATCAGCTGATTGGTACCCCTGGCATATTACATGCTGGGGTTGTCAGGCTATAATACGGAAAACCTGACCGCAAACCATAGTGGTGCACCATGTTGGGAAACATGCCACGTTCCTCGCACGTTAAAGAACCCTGCTGTGGTATTCGATAGGAGTAGGAACCATTGCGCTCCGCCACAGGAGGCTAAATTGCCCGACCTTACCCATCCCCCCTTTTTCCAGCGCCAATCAAAATTTGTCGACCCTATTATCCTTGCGACCCATCCTTTTTTTTTTTATTTCATGTTCATTTTATCATCCATTTTATGTTCATTGTCTGAATATAGCTGAAATATTGCTGCTCGGACGTTAAACCCCAATAAACAAACAAATTACTGGTCACAAAACTTTCCCTTATCTGTTTAGACAGCAATTAACAGGTTCTAAATTGGGCTAATGAGACCACTGTAAGGTTCATTCTAGTAATGTATTTAGTCATGGTTTTGGTGTTTGGTTCTCCGTTAACAATTAACTGAACAACTGTTGACATTTGCCATCTCTGATAAAACTAAATAACATTCTAAAACTGCTAAAGGGTGTATTGAGATAAAAAAAAATGTCTCCTCTATCAACCTTAAAATATAACATTCTAAAACTGCTAAAGGGTGAATGGAGATAAAATATATCTCCTGTATCAACCTTAAAATAATCTGGGTCCAGTTTCATAAAACATCTCAAATTGAGATTTTCCTTAAATCCTTCCTCAACTCAAATTTCCACCAATCAGATCACTTGAAATTGAAGATTTGAGGTAAAACACAGGATGAGGAAATTCCCAAGTTGAGATTTATTTTATGAAACCCAGGGTCCATAAAGAGCTTACAATAAAATGTTCTAACTCTGGGAAATTTTGCAATGACTGACCACCCTTTAAGCAGAAAGGGTTACACTCATTTAAACCACTTTCAGGCCCTGTTATTCAGTAAACATTTTAGCTTACCGAATGCAAAGACTTATTGTCATATTTCTGTGTTAGAAACCTGGACAAAAAAGGTTTCCAATAATTTCTTTAAAAATTTGGAGGTTTGTAAGTGTTTTTTCTGTACAGACATACTGGCCACATGTTTCCATGTTGCTCATTTACTTTTGTTACTTTGTATGTATGATTTTAGTTACTTTATGTTCTTTCTTGTGTATGTCTGTTTTCCATGTCTGGTCTTTGTCCCTGGATTACATTCTTTTGATCACCGCTATAACCTTGGTTCCCTTGATTACTCTTTGATTACTGCTATAACTTTGGTTCCCTTGATTACTCTTTGATTATCGCTATAACCTTGGTTCCCTTGATTACTCTTTGATTATCACTATAACCTTGGTTCCCTTGATTACTCTTCCACAACTTAAATATTTAGTCAAAAGTTGTCATGATACAATAGGCTTTCATGGTGGAAATATTGAAGTTGTCGATCAATGTGGCCAATATCTCCTGAAATAAAAATTGATATCAAGTGTTTTTCACCAATTCGGCAGAATTAACAGATTTTGGCTTCATTTAGCACATAGAGGTTTCTATTTTATGCATAGATGAACAACAAAAAAGGTTTGTTGGGAGGTATATACTCATCTACTTAAATATAATATTATTCAATTTAAATGTTGATTTGATAAAGTTAAATGTCAGGGCTGACTTTGATATTAACTGAACAAGCCCCTTTGATAGCCATACTAAATAAATGTAAAGATAAAAAAGGTTGCTATGCATAGCTTTATATCTGCTGATTAAGTCCTTTAACCTCTGTAAAATATGTTATGTCAGAAAAGCACTATAGTATGCACATCTAAATATCACAATACAGCATTCCAAATATCAAAGGGATCTCTCATGTATCCTATTGATGATTTATGCTAAAAATAGTCTCAGTACAATAACTCCTACAAAATTTGACAATCAAAATGGCCTAAGGCCTTGTAGCATGCATACCTAAATATCATAACAATGCAGTATTCAAAATATCAACAAAATCTGTCAAGCGGTTTCAGAGGACTTGCATCCACAAAACCTAATGGGCAGATGGACGGACACCTACCATTACCATGTGCCTCTGACACTTCATGGTAGGATACAAAAATTATAGTATGCCCCTGTACAGTAATCATTTTACTTCAAGAAACTTAGATATTAGTGTTACTTTTCTTCTTTAGAATCTTCAGCTTCATTTGCCCAATGAAAGAATGTTTTCAGCAGACTATTGAGTCTTTTGTCATCTCCACTCCCATCACCTTCTATGAGTAATCTTCTTCTAAATATATCATCTACAAGTAAATACAGAAAATAGAATTAGATAAAATTAATAAAAAGAAGAAATTTTGAACACTATATGTAGTAAAATATTGCACAGTATTGATTATACAGACATTGAAAATTTTTTAGCATTAATTTATATCATGATGGATGCAATTGCTTTTATAACTCTTTGAATTCTACTGAATTTAAGTATGAAAAGGGTCATTTTGGGTCAAACTATTATTTAGTCAAACTGACTTATTGATTAAAATTTGACAAAGTTAATTAAAGCAAGCATTCTGAGAGTATTGCAAAACAATACATAGTCCCTTATTGGCCACTTATATCACTGACCCAAATACTACCTTGGATCATCAAGTATAAATGACAACCTGAGGAAATGACCTTGATTTTGATACTGCAGGGATATGGACAAAGACAAGACAGATGTTCAAATCCATATAACAGATGCAGATTTGCAAAGTTTTATGCACGGACAATTGGACAGATTAGGTTTCAAATTCCATACCAATCTAAATGAATAATTACCCTTATTGGTAACCTTAAAATCAGCAAAGCAGAACCAAATGTAAACTTGGTCTGTATCTCATCAAGGTAGACTCACATACCAAAAATCAACTTAATACCTGCAAGCCTTTAGAAAAAAGTGCAGAAAACTTAAATTTCTGTAAATTTTTCAAAGTTCAAGGGCCATAACTCACACAAAAATCAGTGAAGTGTAACTAAATGTATACTTGATCTGTATCTCATAAGCATTTAGAAAAAGTGCAGAAAACTTAAATTTCTGGACTGACAGATGGATGGATGGATGGATGGATGGATGGATGGAATGCAAATCTTAAGTCCCCTTTGGCTAAAGCTGGTTGGGGACTAAAAGGGGAGACTAGACAAAGTGATGCACCCACACTCCACATGGACACAAATGTTTAACCGAACTAATCAAAGTAAGACTACCCTAGAAAAATCTTTGAGTATGCCCAGCACAAGAAATATTTGTATTGACTCTTAGGTAACATAATAAACAATTTTTCACTGAGCTGCTAAGCACATTTTATATTAATCCTCTATAAATATAATGCCCATGCATGAAAAAGAACACATTTAGATGAAAATATTTTAAACTAGAGGCTCACCAGCCTCTATAAGCAACATTCTATTTTGGCAAAAGCAGCCATGTATTTTTCTTGGATAAAAATTCCTAATGCTCATATCTAGGGATCAATCATATCAATTTTTATTAAATTCTGTCTGGTAGTTTGTGAGGAGAAAATTTCTTAAAGTATGTAATATAATTAAAAATAACAAAAAAAAGTAGAAAAAGGACAATAACTCTAACATGGCAAAATTGATTAACACAAACATATAACCACAGATAGATATTATCATGCTGAACAGAGGCCATACTTTTTTGACGGATCAAAAATCCCCAAAACAGATCTATGCAGAATACCCTAAGAAACATTCATACAAAGTTTGGCTTGATTGGTCTAGTAGTTTCAAAGTTTTGAAAAATTGATGACGACAATGACATATGATAGCAGAAGATGATGACCAATGGCAAGTGACAGTAATAGCTTAGATGGCCCTTCAGGCTAGGTAAGCTAAAATACGATTGGTTTCACCATGCTGATTTGAATCCAACAATATCATCAAAAAAATTCACACCAATTGCCGCAAGTGTTTTACTGTGAAAAATTGACACAATGGATATATATACTTTCCTTACGTTTCATTATAATTGATAACGATTTTTGAATAATTGAATAAATAACTTTTCCTACAAAAAAATGTACTTCCCTTGTATTTTGTATTTTTGTACCTCAGGAAGTAATGCTATAAATAAGCCTTTATATACATAATGGTTGATGGGGAAACACCCAGATAATAGGTATTCTAATATGTAATTAAAATCATTAGAGGCTGTCCTTTGACAAAATAAGACTAAACCATTATTGATACAAATAAATGACATTTACCCAAAACAACGAAAAATATAAGAAGTATAAAAGGTTATGACTGCCAAGTCAATTGGGCTACAAACACTACATGTCCATTTATAAAGTGTTGAAATAAGTAGTAAATATGTACACAGTTACTGCATATTATATTTTAAACCAAAAAGTTCACCTTAAAGGACCTTATGAACCATCTTGTGCTTTTGTAAGTTTTTCTCACATGTAAATCACAGGATGCAAAAAGACCAAACATTGTAGCAAAGGTGCTTCTTTGGAAATATAGCGCAAAATGTCGAAAATTGTATTTTAAGCAATTTTTATTGTATTTAGTACTTTTCTCTGATTTTTCTCAAATTCGTATATTTGAGAAAGCTAAAAATTCTTTCTACAGATTACATTGAAGATTTTGGATATCTGAGTTGAGCAATTACTGAAATCAGCCCTACTTGTGCTCAAAATCCTGGGGAAAATGGCCCAGGTCCTTTCAAGGAATAACTTGAAAGAAAAAAAACGAAAAAAATATAAAGAAAGCTTTCCACTATTGATATATACACTTTCTAAAAGTTTCAATTCAATTGGTACAAGCAATTTTGAGTTATTGTGTGCTTCGAAGGTCCAAGATTTAATTTGCATTCTTCACCATTATGAGGACTTAGTCCTCTATTACAGGAACACCTTGTCTGAAATGAGAAAAGTGTTCTATTTTAAATTTGTTTTATGCCTAAGGACAGCTATCATGCAAAATAAAAAAAAATGGCTTCCAAAACATACATAAACATATTATTTGAAGTATTAAAATCTCTGTTTGATGCCAAAATCCATAAAATTTAACATAAACCATCCAATACTGATGGCTCTAATTGGCTTTAAAATACCAATACCAAGCTATGCATGGTACAATGTATTGATGATATAGACTGGATGAAGCTATTTTCACTTGCACCATTAAGTTTGACAAGAGGTCACTCTCTAACTTTAAAAAAAAACAACATGTAGAATATCACAGCAATTAAATACATCCTCCATCAGATTGTAGAATATGAGAATTGTAACAAGTCAAGTCGCCCCCGAGACAAGTCGCCCACTATCTAACTTCAAGTTATGTTATCTTGTTGGTTTAAAAAGTTTACTCAAAATATGAAATGAAGGAATGTTTACGCATCTTCTATTGATCAACATATAGATATACATAAACAAAAAAATAACTATTTATCAACATTCCAATACAAGGAAACATTTGGAAAATAAGGACACAAGAATTCATTTTATCCAAATTATGCAAAAATAATAAGTTTAAATTACTTATTGTTACATAAAATGCATTTATATTTTGATTGGGCATTAATGAGGGGGCAACTTGTCTTAATTAAGTGGGCGACTTGTCTTAATTAGGAGTTGGCAACTTGTCTCACATTCTTGGGAATAGCCTATCTGATTCAACTCTTGCTTCAAGGTTAATCAATGCCTTCAAATCTGCCGTAAATGACGAGGAATGGAACCCATACAAATTTACCTGATCATGTTAATTTTGTAGTGTTATATTGCACATGTATTTTTGCGCAAACCCACACATAAGTTCCTGTATCTAAGTTATAAGTTTTCATAAGGCGAGAGAAAACCTAGCACCAAAGATGAGGGATCTACAGAAGCTTTAGTGCTTAATATCGGACCCAAAGTCAAAGATAGAGGTATAAGGTATAATAGGTAGCCAAACATGAATCAATAAACTTGTGATTTCTATAAACTCCTCTACCTAATTTTGAGGGCAAAAAATCAAATCAATTAAGTGCTGATAAACGGCACTCATGAGTAATGTCACATGCCCAATAATATGCCATAGTCCCATACCCCTAGCTATTTCCCGCGTTTGACGGACCACACGGACAATATCATTACCAACATTTATTTTTTTTCGAAAGTCTTTAAAAAAATATTTGAGTTACATAATAATTTAAATTTGGGTCATTTAAAGCGCTTAACATGAAAAGTGTGCTGCACGTGCAACACTAACCATCACTGACAGCCATGTCGTCGCTTACATCAATGAGAATTGTAAACATTCTGGAGTTTCTCTCTTATCACTCTAAACATTTTGATTTTCATTTATTTATTGGTGATAAAATATGAAAAACTACTAACGTATTTTGTTTATTTCATTTCTGATTGGTATTATTCCAGGATTTATTTTACAGAGCTGTAAGCGGAAGTCTCATATCATTGTAGCGGACATTCTCGAACTTTACGTCACAGTACTTCGTTGATATTCGGAATTTCAGAAAGCAACAAGAAAACTGCAAAATGGCGACCCTGGACAGTAGTCCGTCGCATTTTGCGGGCCAACCATGGTCCGAATGGGCCAAAAATGTGCCTTCTCCACCATACAATGGTGAGAATTATGTCTTATCTTGTAAATGATTTGTTGATGTATATTCCCACTGTATAAAAATATTCTATTGGCGAAGTTTTTCCATACCCCTATCTTGTCCACATTCAAATTTCCCCGACAAATGTCAAAATATACCGCTTTTGTTTATTTCAGATTCAGGTGGCGAACGCACTGAATCTCACATTTATGAAGATGGTGACAGTATGAAACTGAACATTGAAGGTAATACTTGAACAACATGAGAGAAAAAAAGAATTATTCAACAATGAACATAACAAATTGAAGGGAACGTGCATGTCTGATGTTATATTCCTTGATTCATGATAAATTTGTCTAATAAAAGCTTACTGTCAAGCATTAATTATGCTCATTGTGATATTTTTTTCATTTTTTATGTGTAAAGTCAATTCACGAATTAGAACTTTTTGTAATATACTCAACTTATTCTCAAAATATGAGAGTAAAATAATGTTACTGTGGCCCAGTGATAATTTATCTTTTTGTTAGAACAGTAATACAGTGACTATTTTGTAACCTTCTTCTGTATCTTAACAATTAATTGAAATGGGTTTTTGAAAGTTTTTGGTAGCTTCTGTTCAAAAAAGAGATATACTAGGGAAAAAGTTGTTAATAAATTTTTTCAAGATTTTGGTTTTTCTGTAATACACTTTAAAACACAGTTTATATATGTGTACTTTGACACAAATTGAAAACATATCTAGTGATTTTTCATTTTTACTGCAACTGTTCTATTTAAGCAGTCAAAATGCATACTGTATATACAAGTGATATACAGTGACTGACTGAACATACAAATGTAACTTTCTGTTGTGACATTACAAACATTACATTGTTTTGAATTTGCAAGGATGTCACTTGCATTGAATGAAAAAACGTTTTTCTTGCTTAAAAGATAATTTTTCTTGCAGTATAATGTCAACAACAGTGCACTGACTTGACAAAAACTTTGATGTACGAATTTGGCTTGAACTGATGAAAACAAATAGCCTCTAATTTTCCCGCAGTTCTAAGCCTCATCCATATATCAATTTCATATCAGTGCACTTTTATTGTCTTTGAAAAATAACTAAGTTTTTTGTAACAACATTTTTATTGTTCCTTGTTTAAAATTTACAGATAGTGCATTGTTTGGTGTATGCCCATCACAGGATGAATTTTACCTTATTGAATGTGAAAAATGTAAGAAAGTTGTGAAGCCACAAGCATTCAAGAGACATCTGCGTAAGTACTGTGGTGCAGTAAAATTGTCAAGTGTTAAATATATCAAAGAATTAAGCATCCAGACAAACTGTTGTATCCAGATACATGTACATGTATGATGATAATGCCAGTGAGTAATTGAAGGCCAAAACAGTCAAGCATTTAAAAAAAACGCAACAGTAAGGCTTAAATGTAGCTTAGAGTGAATGACAGTAGAACTCGAAACATAAATAATGTACTAATTTGCAAACATATAGTCCTTCGAATTTATTGGTTAATTTTTAAATAGTTTACTTAAGTTGAACTTTAAATATAAAAGAATTATTAAAATATTGTAATTCAGCTTAGATTTATAGTGATTAAAAAGACTATTTTTTCTTGGTATAATGAATGCATTCCCTTTGCTATACAGGTTTTTTTTAAGTAGCAAGATTCAGGGACAAAATTTGAAAAGTTCCAAAATTTATAGAAAGAACCATAATAAATGTAATATAAGATATAGTAAAGTCCCCAAATCACACATGTCATGTCTAGCTGCACAAGGTAGCTTTAAAAAAATCCCCAAATTTGTTAATATTCCCCAATATTGACTATTGAATTGGTTACAAGTAATAGGTTTTCTAAAAAGTTAGCCATCTCTTGCTTTATCAGCCTTTTTGTAACACACCTCCAAATAATGGACAAAAATTTCGCCAAGTATCAAGATTTATAACATTTAAGTTTTGTCTAGAGGTATTCTCTTGTTTATGATGCACCTTATGATAATGGACAGTGATATTCTCACAAACCCTCGAAATATAGCATTACTGTTGTGACCGACATGGGGAAGTTTCATTATCTTGACCAACTCTACAAAAGCTGTGTGTTGAAGAGTTATTTCAAATAGAAAAGCTTGATACAATGTGAAAAGATAAATGATGTCATCTTTTATTGTCATGCATTTTAGGTTGATTCTGTACATCCATAATATGTTTCTTTTTTTTTCATAGAAAATATCTTATAACAAAAACACAAGACAGTTCTGTCCTTTTAAGTTGACTTTCTCCTCTATGTAAATCATAACATTTTTTTATATTGTTAAATTGTGGCTAATTTAAGAGCTGCCATCCAGTGCCTTGTGCAGATTTCTATCCACATTGCAGCCAAATCAGCGACTTGACAAATCAAAAACCGTTATTTTCTCAACTGTCACCCATGTAACACGACTAGTTGCTTATTATAAGCTTTTCATTATTTATCCCATCTTGCCAGCAAGATGGGAATTAATCTAACACTTAAGTATGGAAAAGAATAAAATTTTAAAATCTGATACTAAAAACATTAATAACCCATTATCCAAGTACAATATTTATACCAAAATTTGGATTAATACAGTTGTGAAAATTAGTGTGCAGAATGAAGAGACATCAGGTACATCCAATACAGGAGGTACCATGTATTTAGAAAAAAAAATATCATCACTATGTTATAATTGATAAAAATGTTTCTAACTCAAGTGAAAAAAATACATTTTCATTCAATATCATTTCTTTTTTATTTTGTTTCAGTTACAAGGCATGCGAATGATAATGATACAACCAGACCTTCTGTAGGAAATACCTCTTCAAACAGTCGCTCATCAGTAAAAGCATCTCCAGCCAAGTCAAGGTCAGCGAATCTGTCTGTGCCAACAAAAGCTAGTGTGAAGGAAATACCCCAATCTGTCAATAATGCTAGGAAAATGGGAGAACTTCATGCTCAGCTGACAAAGAGCACCAAGAGCAAGAGAAATCACACAATGCCTGTAGTTAAGGTGGAAAGGATGAATGTTCACAAAATGGACATGAAAAAGGTGTCTGGTCAATCACAACTAGTTGAGGATTCTTCACCATTAACTAATGGTGATTCTCATCATGTTGTTAAAGCAAGGAGCACTCCAACACCTCCTATAAAGGAGGATACTTCTGTCGGTTCATTGACATCAAAAACACCCACTCCTCCACCAGTTTTCACTCTTGCACAATCAACAAGTTCAACGAAGGGTCTTTCAAGTAAATTTAAATCAACATTTACTTCCAGACCACTGTCTCCTCCAAAGCCAGCCTCTCATGGACTGTTCTTGACTAACACAACTCCTTCACTGTCCATGGCAACACCAACATTAACAACTGCAACGACTACGTGTATGACAACTACCATGACAACAACTCATACTGATCTCCAAGTCTCAACAACATTGTCATTTAACAGTGTCAGCTTTGCAAAGCCATATATAAATGATGAAGACATTAAGAATCTGCAAAATCTTGAAGTAGATGATGAAGTACATGATAAAGACACAAATTTGAATGATTTCAACTTGAATAAAGTAAAGGTGGAGTCCAGAAGTTCAGATGAGGGGTACTCTTCAAGTGTCTTAAGTTACAGTGACTCATGCTTAAATCATAGACCTCAAACCAGTGCTGTTTTGACAGGGCATTCTACATTAAGTTTAAATGAAACTAAGCCACCTGTTAAAAGTAGCAGTGCTTCAAATGTAAATTTGCATCGAAACAGAAATCCCATCTCTGTAGACAATGCACCTTACTTGAAAAGCCATTTATTGAGTGGCAGAAAAAGTTTAAGCAAATTAGATACTAGTTTAAGTAGTGTGAGCAGCACAAGTTTGAACAGTTCAAGTAGTTCCAGTTTGAACAGTGGAGGGAGTAGTCCAGGTGATCCCAGTAAGAAAAAGTATCCTAGATTGCTGTTCGGGAAGGCAGACAAAGTTATTCCATGCAAAGGTATATATGTATCATTGAAAAGTAAGATGCAAAACTCTATCCTTGTACACACATATATTGTAAAAAAAAAAATTACGGTGCATACTTAAGTAAAAATGAATGAGGAATTTTCAACAAGTTTTTAAGAATAATGGCATAAAAGAATTGACAGTTGAAAAAAAATTAAATTTAAATAAGATTAGCAGTAGAAGAAACAATGTTTACCATGAAATTTTGAGTTCAATAAAGATTTAAATTATTTTTCCAACTAAAATGTAATTACAAATATTAAGTATTTGTTTACAGATCGGGAATACGATCCTGATAAGCACTGTGGAGTGACCGGTGATGATGGTAAACCATGTACTAGATCCCTCACCTGTAAGGTAATGCCATTTGTTAGGGAGAACTCTGAATTAATGGCCTTCTTTGTTAAGTGCTGATGATCATATTAACATGACAATGTTTGCCTGTCTTTTCATACTATACTTCTGTAACTAGGGTCTCACTAACCACTAATAACATTTACATTACTTTACATGTTAAAAAAGTAATTTTCAAAGCTTCACGATGAAATCCCAGAACAAATAACGTCTTAAAGTTGCTAACATTGCGAAGCTTGGAAAATAAGGCCTTCAAAATCATTATGCTAATGGTACGATAATTGTACAACTTCTTCACAAAATTTACTTGAATAAATAATACTAAAAATCCACATTTTTACTTTTTCTGCTAACTGACAGCTTGCAGGCAAATTACTCGCTCATGTAAACAATATTCATACACTTTTGTAGTAAATTACAAATATTATTTTAAAGTACACCTTCTCAGCTTTATTTTGACCATTTTTAATCAGAGTACACACAAACAATGCACTTAAAATGCATAGGTCTAGGTTCAGTGTGTTTTTGGTACTACATAGCACATTTGACCTGGAAGTGGTTAGTGAGACCTAGGCTTTACCATTGATTGTTTCCCTTGCACATGTGTAATTGTCTCTTTGGAGGCTTTTTTCAGTTAAGTAAATATCTGGAACAAAAGTGAACATCAATGTATGATTTAAATACTTTACAACAAGGTCCACAAAATTTGTTTTAATACTGAATTCCACAATATCATTTTGTTTAGACTCATGCTATTTCAAGAAGAAGGAAAGTTGCAGGTAGAAGAAAGCCATTTGATGACTTGCTAAAAGAGCACAGAGCTGCCAAAGAGTTGTTACTTAAACAGAAAGCTGAGATGAAGCAAGCTGCTGCAATGGGATTGAGTCCTACATCAGTTTTACAAGGTGGCATTCCTACTGTCCCAGAAAGCAAACCTAGCACAATCAAGATAGAGAAAGAAAATACATCTCAGTATTCTGGTCATGCTGATTCACAAATTCCTATCTTTAAACCTGTTAAACCAAACAGTATACACACTCATAGGTATGTACTTTATATGATACTTTGAATTTCATGGGAAAAAAAGGATTGAATGGTCAGGTGCGAGTTTGATGTAATTAATCTGCATATTATAAATAAATGTTTTTTCATACTTTTTAGAAAATATGTTATAAAAACAGAAATCCAATTTTGGATTGACAATTTTGGCCATCAGGGAGAAAAAAAAACACATTTTGTATATTGAATTTACTATTAGGAGGCATACTTCCAAATACTTGGATAAATGCATCTTGAAATGGTAATATGCCAACCATTCACAGAAAAATTGAGCATTAAGGCCATACCAAAAAAATGCCTAGGTCCTCGGACCACTTTTTAAAAAAATTGATGTGGGAGGGAGAGGCTTTTTTTTTTTTTCAGAAGCAAGTTTTCTTTTCTTTTGAGAAATTTCATCGAATTGAACAATTCTGTAAACGTACAGGATGTTGAGAAGTTAAATAAAATACTCCATGGCATTAAAACTTTACTGGAATATGAGATCTGGCAAGAAATAAAAACCATCTCTCCGCCACAACATGAACTTTCATTTTTAATTGTCATTGTTTAATAACAGCCTCATTCGCATTGTACCTTTTACTTTTCTGTCAAGCGCACAGATGATTCCATAACTAATTAAAAGTCGGCTCCTGACTGGATATGAAAATTTCTGGAACGGATATAAAATTTGCGGATTTTACCATAATAAAAATCACAGATACAGGAGGGTTTTTAGGGATGCGGGGGTACCTTAGAACCTAACATTTTTATTTATTATTATTTTTTTTTTTTATTAGCCTAAATAGCTACATACAACAAAACTTAATGGTCCTAATTATTGTGTTAAAGTCTGACTTGATTTGGTTGAGGGGTTCTTTAGTCATGGTATGGAAACCCGTAAGTGTGACAGGAAAAGAAAAGAATTGATGCACACCAAAATAACTACCATATTTTCCAGACTATAAGTCAGATTGCCTAATTTTGACCAAAATCGACAAAAAAACATAGATAAGTTGAATTTGGCAGATAAGTGGAGGGTCAAACGTGTGCATTTATATCGTGGGTGTCAGCAGAGATCTGCGTTGAAAGGTTTGTTTTTAACAGCCTATTATTCCAGCGATGTTATTTTTATAGCATTTCTGATTTAAATTAATATTTGTGTTTTTGTTAAAGTGTACTTTGTGCGTGAGTCCAAATATTTTTATTGAATGGCATGTCAATGGCTCTGAAGCCTTAGATCATCAGGAGTACAAAATCGTAAACATTTCAAGCTTGGGCACCTATGTGTGAAATAAGCGCCTTAGTGGGAAATTGGTTTGATGAATTGGTCATAATTACAAATGGTAATTAATAAACAATATTACCTGGTATTACGAAATACAATAAAAAATAATTTTTTCTTGTAAATTTGATTGCAATTAGCCATGTAGATAACACCTTAATTGAATTATAATTTGAGCCATGTGTGAATGTGTTACAACATACCGTAAATGGGTATAAATTTGCATATTGAAGGACCAATAACCCTCGAAAACTCAATAATGTCTTCCCAGTTAAAAAAGAGTTTTACTAACATATTTTCTAGAGTTAGTTTATTTATTTATATATTTTAACAGTTTCAAAGTTTTTATTAACATTGTCGTATTCATTGATAAAGGATAGCGTCACTGATCAATAATCTTCAAGTTCGATTGCCGGTTTGACTGTTTGTGTGACGACTTTCATTGAAAGTGAACTAAACAAATCTAATGAAATGCATTGTAGATAAACAATTTTTTTCTTGATAAATCCTTATATAATTTAAGTGGTCTATAAGTCGAGGTGGATACTTTGCTGAAAAAAAAAATTGACTTATAGTCCGGAAAAAACTCTCCTTGTTAGTCTGCTTGAAATCACCAAATGCTTACACTTACCATTTAAAATGCAACTAGAAAAATTAGGCTTTTCATATCAATCCAAATTGGCCAATATATCTGAATCCTTTGAAAGCTTAATGAATGATGCAGGTCTTGTTTAACCTGTAAATTGATTAACTGCCAAATTTATCAACTTTACTTGCATGTTTTCAGATCTAGCCTATCCAGTTTACATTCTTTTTCAACACCAAGTCCTCGAGAGGATCTAAAGCCACCAGAATTCCCTGAACGTGTTGAGGATGAAGATGAAAGTACCTACTTACCCCACCATCCACGCCCTGCTGCAGTGAGTGTAGATCAATGATTATACAACATCTTGTGTTGTGTTTAGCTCACCTGGCCCATAGGGCCAGGTCAGCTATTGCCATCGCTTAGCATCCATTGTCACCATTGTTAACAATTATTCAAAACTCTTCTCCTCTGAAACAACTGGACTAATTAGAGCCAAAGTTAGTATGAATGTTCCTTAGGGTATTCTGCATTGAATTGATGTGGAGATTTTTGATTTGTCAAAAAAAAAACATGGCCGTCATTATTAAAAAAAAATAGAACATAGGGGTCTGACAAAAGCTTTTCACATTCGTCTCCAAAATGCTTTATCAAAATTTTGATGGGCTAAAAGTGTTCAGCATGATGAGATCTATCTGCAGTCAAGTTTCCATGTAAATATGTTATGCCATGTTGGAGTAATTACTCTTTTCAATGTCTTTTTGACGTATTATGGTATACCGTTGTCCATCTGTCCGTCATCATCACTTCCGACAATAACTCAAAAATACTTTCACCAACTTTTGTTAAACTTTGGTGAATTGTTCATATCGATTTTTATAAATTTCAGTTTTTCGTTTCTGTGTTATGAATTTTTTTACTTAAAAAAAGGGGTATTTTCAAGTATTCGCACAATAACTCAAAACACTTTCACCTACTGTTATGAAACATTGGTGAATTGTCTATATCTGTTGACATAAGCTCCCTTTCGATTTTTATAAATTTCAAATTTTCGTTTTTTCGTGTAATGAATTTTTATACTTAAAAGGGGGATTTTCAAGTTTTCACCCAATAACTCGAAAACACTTTCACCAACTTTTATGAAACATTGTTGAATTGTCTATATCTATTGATGTAAACTCCCTTTCCATTTTTATAAATTTCAGTTTTTTTGTTTCTGTGTTATGAATTTTTATACTTGAAAAAGGGTGACTTTCAATTTTTGGCACAATTACTCAAAACTTTCTCTTAACTTTTTTGAAATTTTGGTGAATTGTTCATATTTATTGAAGTAAGCTCCCTTCCAATTCGTATAGATGTCAAAATTTTACTTTTCCTTGTTCTGAATTTTACTCTTTAAAAAACAAAATGTATTTAAACTTGAGATAGCCTTGATAGTACCAAATTTTTTGTGCATTTTTTATTCCCTTTTTTTTTTTTTGGGGGGGGGAAGGTTATTTGACAAGGCTCACATTATTTCTAGTTGATCATATAAATTCATTAAAAGCATAATGACAAGTTAAAAGGGCAACAAGTGTATCATGTGCTTAAAGTGCCGCTCTTTATTAATATTTTTACTTTTAAAAATCTTCTCCTGGTCTGATTGTTCCTTAGGTATTTTTATGATAAATTTTATTCAAGAAAAAAGATGGCTGCTTTTACAAAAAGTAGAATTTTGCTTATCAAGCCAGGTGAGTGATTCTAGCTCTTTAGAGTCTCTAGTTTTATATACCCTAACCATTTCATGCTTTTTAT
This sequence comes from Perna viridis, assembly GCA_037379345.1. Classification (NCBI taxonomy): domain Eukaryota; kingdom Metazoa; phylum Mollusca; class Bivalvia; order Mytilida; family Mytilidae; genus Perna; species Perna viridis. Next base: position 13,017,415 of record CM074511.1, read on the forward strand.
ACAGCCACAAAAAATGTGGTCGTATAATGGTAGGGCATTGTAGTCATCTGTAGACACTTGCTTGGTTTTCATGGGATAGCATGGATACAAGTTGTTTGATCTTTGCAAATAATAAAACGAGGTTCCAACCACAAAAGGAAGGTTTGTATTGATTTTTGGGGTTATGACCCATATTGTGTTGGAGTTAGGGTCAAAAACAAGCGTTTTATACAATTAACCTACAGAACTCCAGTAAAAGCAAACAGATGTCTTCCACTGTGTCTATCGAAGTTTGATATAGGTCAGATTGCAATTGATTTTGAGGGTTAAGACTTGAACCTTTAAAGAATGAGGGGCCAAAAAGGTGTCATAAACAAGCATATTCCTGTTGTCAAGACAATAACTTGACTATGAATTATTGCATCTTTTTAAAATTGTCCACAAGGTGCCATACCACCAAAGGTAGGTTTGAACTAATTTTAGGGGTTTTGACTTGATTTGATTAACATTTAGGAATTAGTGTTTTCCTGATGTCCAAAGAATAACTTCAGCAAAAGTTAACTGATTTCTTTTTAATTCTTCTACAAGTTGCCATACTTCAAAATGAGACTGGCATTGAAATTTGGGGTGTAACTTCAGCCAATTAAGAAGTAGGGACCACAAACGCACCAGAAATAAGAATTTATCTTATTTCTAGATAATAACTTCAGTAAAAGGAAATAGATCTCTTTTGCTACCATACTCCTGTAGGAAGAGAGAGATTGATTTTGGTTGTCACTGGAATCATTAGGGAATTAAGGGCCAAAAAGGATCAAGCTGTGCCCCATAAAGGTTTTTTTTATATTAAGGATATTGTATGATTCATTTTTTTTTTTTTTTTTTTTTTGTTTTTTTTTTTGTTTTTGTTTTTGTTTTTGTTTTTTTTTCGAAAAGGTTTGATTGAAATGCAGGAACAATAAATTTTAAACCTAGTTTTTCTTTTTCTAAGTTCCTTAATAATGCAGATGAAATGGTTGACCATTTTTAAAGAACTTTGAAAACGAAATTTACAACTTTATGACAATAGTCTGTGTTTATATTGGCTTATTCTAAATAATGTAAGAAAGGTTTACCTGTATTCTGTACAATTAATATTAGTGATACTTTGCAGATGCATTTAAAAACATATTACAGTTTTTATTTTGTTTATCCATTCAGAAGGTACACTGTATATAGTTTGGGCACGTTACCAATAGAGGTTTATAGTACAGACTCTAGATTAATTGTCAACAAAGTAAAAACTTAGTTACCCATATGTCATATTGTTGTTACCTTATGTAAGAAGGGAGTTGATCAGAAATATATAAGAAAAAAACACATTATTTTTATATTTCAACAGATGTGTACTTATGGTGCCAGATTTCACAGCAATAATGCAGGGAAACGATGCTACAGCTTTACAAGGAGAACAGATATGTTCCGTGTGGCATTTATCAGTGCCCTTGAAAAACATCTTAACCCTCCTCCTGCCAAGTAAGGCCACTCATATAATCATTTGACAATGTATTTGTATAAAATAGAGAAAAAGGGACAAGTTGTAATGATTTTAAAATAATGATACTTGTAACACATTTAAGCTTTGCAATTAGTGTGTCAAAGGTGATTGTTCAAAGCTTCTGTTTTGAATTTGAATAAATAAAATTAAGTTATGAAAGTCCTAAACTTGCTACAAGTCTTTCTATATTAAATATATGACAGAGAAAAATTATGTAATTAATCTCTCTGACAACGCCACTATTAATTGCTGGCCTGGAATGATTAGTATATTTGCAATAGAGAGATACTTGCAATAAATAAACTTTTTTATTTATTCTTATAGTTAAACAGAGAGACTTGTAGCAGGTCTATGAAAATGTTCTGACCCGTGTACCTACCCAGTAATGAATATCCCAAAATGTTCTGAATTGTTTTCTTCCAGTATGCAAATCAAAAATGCTTTAATCTTGGAATTTTAATAGTTCAACTGTTGTTATATTTAAACAATTAAGTATGATATTAAGCCATGGATTTTTTGTCTGTAATATTATTTTAGAGGAAAAGTAAATTCTTATATTTTGTATTATCAGAAAAAGATGTTTGGAAACCAATCTTTCAAAGGATACTCAGGGTGCCATGAACTGCAGGGATCCATATGATTTTCAGTCTCTTGATGCTGGGTCAATTCCTCAAGTTCAGCATTTCACTCCAGTATTAAACCAAGTGGACAACTTGGGGTCTAAAAACAAATCTAGGTCGTCAAGTGGTGGGAAGCATAAACAGAAGGACAGTGGCTCTAAAAGTCCAAGCAGTGCTACAAATAGTGCCATACTTAATGCAATTGGAAATAGTGCTAAACGTAGACGTAGTGGAACTGGAGCTACATCTTGCGCTGGATCAGCATTGACCTCTGGTTTAAGGACCGTAACCTCAAACTCAACAATGCAGACTGTTGGTGCCCCTGCTGTTATGGGAAACATTACAATCAATAGTCAAGGAAGTACACCATTGATTGCAATACCAAATGTGAATCTGTCTAGTACAACTCTTAGTCATATAAGTGCTAATCTAAATAATACTAAACAGCCTAAGAACAGTGCAATAATCAAAGACATTAAGGACATTGGTTTAGTATTGACAGGACTTGATGGATCTATCGTGAATGGCCAGTATCTGAACATCACTGCTGCTCCGCAGCCAGTAGATGACAAGCTACTTCAACCACATCTAGTCGGTAAAAATAACAAGATTGTGAACTTAGACCAATTGAAAACCTTGCCAAAGAATCTTATACCTGTAAACCAGTTGCTGATAGATGGAGGAGTTCAGTCAGGTACAACTGTCCTGGCTCCTGTGACTCTAGCACCCATCTCCAACAGCTCAAATATAGTCACCAATGTATCTCAATCTCAGACAACTCCAGTTCTAGTCTCTCAGAATCTTAAACCAGTAAGTATGACTTCCTTGTTCTGTCTTTCGAAGTATATTTTGAAGTAGACAATCTTTAAAACAGTACTATTTTCATGGGAGAAGTAATTAAAACTGCTTATTATTTGAACTTACATTAGTATTGATATTTTCGTCCCACCTACGTCTTGTTAGATATGCCTCGGTTGCTTCGACCAAGTTTGTCTTCAAATTCTTGACTTAATACATGTTTTGGTTAATTTTACAGGGGATAGTTAGTAGTCATGTGACACTGACATCCATTCCTAATGGTGTGATATCTTCAGCAGGTAAGTGTACGAAAAAATACAAGTACAGTGAAACTTTTCCAAACCGGCCACCGCTGGGACAAGAAAAAATGGCCGGTTTATTGGGGTGGCCGGTTTTGTGAAAAATAGCAATGCATTCTCAGATGTGTTCTATAACCCTACACATTGACAGTTTTTTGGTCAAGATATGTTTAATGCCAATTCAAAACTTTTGGCTTTTTCATACATTTCAAATCTTGCATCATTTGTAAATGATTTGAATTTACAAACAGTACTGCCGACAAAATAATGTTCACGGTTTTGAAAGAATGTGTATTAAAGAACAAAGGGCTATTGATGGTAATTAATTATTTTTATTTTTTTATAAATTACCTATCAAAAAAGTCTAATAATTTCACCCCTATGTTGTTTTGGCTTGGTACAGGTCACATTAATTGAAGTTAAAAGATTGTAAAGATCGTACTATTAAATGACCCTGGTTGCCTGACATGTGTACACACCAATTAACAGCCAACCAGTGACAAAATGTATTGTCTGGATTAAATTCGTTGTTTAAACTACTGTCCCCTTCAATTATCATCTGTCCACTGATGACCGGTCAATGAACGAATTATTAATTACGTAATATTACATAATCATTTACAGTTTTGTTGACACATTTATTACAGGTGAACAATAATTGAGCGGCCGGAATTGAGAGTTTTTTTTTTTATTTGCAATATGTAACTAAAACTCTGGAAAACTGGCCGATGTACGGTTTTAGGGATGGCCGGTCTATTAAAGACAAAACACACAGGTTTTAAGGTATATCGGCCGGGACTTTTGAAAACGGCCAGTTTTAAGGGAAGACCGGTTTTCTGAGGGTCCGGTTTGGAGAAGTTTCACTGTATTCCATAGTAAAACTAATTATTGAACCAAAACAAGCCTAGTGTGAAAGATACAACATTATTTCCTTTTGTGGAGAGGACAGTTTTTTAATTTTTGAGATATTTTTATTCTGTAAAATAAATTGTCTTTTAATGTCTCTTTGAGGTCAAGATCAATAATCGGAAATTGCAAACAAATTCAAACTTATGACCCTTCACTCTCAAATTCATTGATGTGAACTAAAAAAAAATTATTGCTTGTTATTTTCAGACAAATCCAACCCAAAACCACAAGGTGTTGTGCATCATAAGCCTAAGTCAATCCATCCACAGCATAGCATTCTTACCAATGCTGTCATTGCCTCATCAAACAACAGCCAAGTTTGTGGAGGTCAGATTATAACAACCCAGCTTGCTTTAAAACCAATGAATATTGCAAAGTCTGGTGCGACTGGAGAGATGACAGTACAGCCAGTTTCATTGACATTCCCATTAACTGGCTTACGTGTCCCAGGTCAGCAGCATCCAATGCAAACATTCTATATCACCAGTACCAACGAGTCCCAACAACAACATGACAATATACAACAATTATCAAATTCACCGTCAGTTTCATAGTATAGAGTTTTCATTCTAAGCTTTTTATATATTGCTCATGTTGTTAGTTGCACATATCTTGTTGAGTTTTCAAATTCGTATTTATGCTTGTATTTATTTATTATTTAATGGTACAAAGTTGTGTGGCATATACAATGGCTGATTTGACAAACCTCAAGATGATTATGTGACATAAAGTAATGTCAGGGATCTCTCCTCTTGAATTGGTGATTTTTACTTAAGGGTTATTTATGTAATGGTGAAACTGCTTCTAGCTTATCTACTTTTAGTATACTCTTATAAGAAAATGATATTAATTGCTCATGGTATAAATTTATGTACATTTTTCTTTGGAATGATTTTGAAAGAAGAGTCTTCTTTTCTTACGCCATTAATGACAAGCCTTTGAAGGTTAGTGCAGGTACATCCTTTCTGGATTTGAAGAAAATGTTTATGATTGAAATTGTGTAGTAAATAGGAATGTTTTTTTTTAAGTAAATAAATAAACAAATCAATTTGCATAATGGGAATTAATATTTCCGTTAATTACAGATAATTGTCAAGTATATATAGGTTCAAATTTCTAATTAACTAATATAAAGGACTGATTTTCCCAAAGACAACTTTCTTAAGTTTTTAAAGTCTATTCAAGGATGAGGCAGATAATTACAGTATACCAGTGCTTAATGTTTCAGTTGTACTTAATGCCCAGTTGTTTTGTTTGTTTTTTTTTTATGTCTTTTTTAATTCTTTTTGTCACAAGACTTTTGATGAACTGGAGAGGAAATTATATGGGCTGTTTGACCCATTATATACAAGTCAGAGTGTCCCTCAAAGTTTCTGGTCTTTACAGAATGTTTAAGTGAATAACTTATGGGAATATTGTAAGTACAGTTTTGATTTTTTTATTCTGATGGGAAGTTCTCATTAAATGGTTGTTGAATAAGAATTGTGAATCTCTATTGTTTGATTTCTTGACTATTATTTATCAAGTCTATAATGCAGTGGGATAATAATGTTCCTTATGTGGTAATATAGTTGACATTTCTTTGCCAAAAACTGAAATTTCGCAACATCCAATTTCTTGGTTTATAATGTAAGACTTTCTTCACCACCATTATTCATTTGAATTACACTTAGTGATTTTTTTTACCAGAAATATTTAAATTGATATCAAAGCACACATCAACATGTAAAGTAGAGCATTTTGGTATAATATATGGAAGATATGATGGAAAGCATTGTAAAATTAATGAAAATAAATATTAAAAAATATTGCCAATAATTAAGTTCTATTGCAAATATTTTTAAATAATTATTATTGTTGCTAAGTAGATATATTCATTTTGTTAATGTACTAAAAGTAAATAAGTTGTAATGATCAGCTACTTTTTTAATTTGTTAAAAAGCAACACAAGAGATAACCTGACTGATGCTTTTAAGGTGTTAAGAAGCAGCAAGAAGTGTATACTTCCAATTTCATAGAGAAGTTATTTGTAATATGTGAAGTGGTTTCTAGTGTATTAACATAAAATTACTTAACCATATTTTTATGTATTCTAGCTGAGCTACAGATACACAGAAAATTGTAGAACCAACACTATGAGAGTGAATCAGATTTTTGGTCTCCCACTGATATCAGGTTGTTACTAAAAGTAAAGTAATTTTTTACTCGTTCTCAAACCAAAGATACTTTACACTAGTCTTGAGTGGTTTCAGAATGTTTTCTATGCATGAAGTAGTCTGGTACACACTGTTGCATTTTATGAAATTGTTATTTTCTAATTTATGATTCTGGTTAACTATCAGTGCTTCCCATTGGCAAGTGCCAGTAAAGGGAGTTAACCCTTACATTGTGTGCTGACACTGATACAATAATTTTGATTAACTGCACTGAACATTTATTTATTTTTATAGAAAAGATCATTTGTTATATATCTAGTCAGTATTATGTGCCACTGATGTGTATTCAGCTTATCTTTTTGCAACATTTTATAAACATTGAGGGCAATTGGTTTGTAATGAAATATTATAAAAATGGATGTATGATAAATTATCATTTAAGTCATTAGACTTTAAACAGTTTGACAAGGTCACACTTATTCTTTTCAGGTGATTTATATGTTGGACAAATAATTTTTCTATTTTCTTTTTTTTTTTTCGTCCACAATTAGTGTTGAATTCTTGAACACAATGGAGATATTTTTTGTCTCATTAAATGAAGAATGGCATGATCTCTAATCATACTCACAATTGTTTTTTTTTATTATGATTTTATAACATTATGGAATGAACCAATATCTTACTGTACAAAAATGTACCATTGGTATTATTTTGTTATAAAGCAATATGACTATCAGTCAATGTAACTCTATACAATTACCTTCTGTAGAATAGATCATCAAACAATATGTAGGTGGTTCCTTGGAAAAAAAAAACTACTCTATATGTTGTCACATAACTCTCTTGAAAGTTGTTTCTGCTGAGATGAAGACTTGAAATCTTGAAAAAATGCAAAAGTGACAAATTGTTGTGTGAATAATGCAGCGACTGATTTCTACCTCGGAGATAGTAAGATTGATAATGGTCACTCAACTGAATCTGTGATATTAAAATGAGAGTAGGCTTCAATGTAAATTAGCCATTGCCTTTTCACTTAGCTGATTTTATTTTGTTGTGCTTTGCATTTTTCTACTTTAGTGTACATAGTAAGTTATTTTAATGAGCCAGTGATATGTGAAGGGGCTTCTGTCTGTGGTTGAAAATTTTGATCTGTATTTATTTGACTTACAAACATGCCCTGTCAGAAAGTTCTCACTTGTATTAGTTTTGTCTGATTTCCTGCTGCGTATACTCTGACAGTTGTACCAAATAACCAATGTTAGATTCAAATGACAGGTAATCTGTAATAGAGATTTATTGTTAACAAAATAACCTTATAGGGAATTTTTTAACTCCTACTCACAAATACCTTAAATCTAGTGTATTTTTAATACAGGGGCAGATCTAGAACATTTTTAAAGGATGGTGTTCCAAACAGGAAGTGGGTTAAACTATGATTAGTCCAATTTTGCACAAGATTAACAAAAATTTTCCAAACAGGGTGGGAGGGAGTTGGAGGTTCCAACCCCTAGATCTGCCACTGTAATACCATTTTATATCGTTTCTTAGATTTATTTATAATGACTGCATACATTAGATAGGAATCACAAAAAGATTATTAAGACAACTGAAGTTTCTACCATGTGTAATACTGGTATTGGTCTCATTTCATGCTTGCCATGTGAAGGCTCCAAGAACTTTGCATTGCTGAAAGTGCCATTGTTTGTATTTTATGTCAATTATATTCTTTTCAATTTTTTATGTTAATACACTAGTGCAGATCTGGACATCTGTAGCTTACAAGTTACTTGCAGACATCTTTGTGCATTCTATAAATATTTCATATAATTGACAAAAAAAAACTTAATACTCAAAGAGTAATCAAGGGAACCAAAAGTAGCATATTGTGTCATGGTAGGAATGTGTTTTTTTAATTATTCCAACAATGGTTTTTTATCTCTAAAAATTAAGTACCATTAATGCGTATAAGATAACACTTATACTTGAAACAAAGTTGTGATTTTTCTGTTTTCTTGTACAGATTAAACCAGTATTTATTTTTAAAAAAACTTTTCTGGAAGTTCATTTAAAATCAGGGACCTTAATTTCAGCCAGATTTCTCTGTTTCATTCCAGGAGTTTGATAAAACAGTCATTTTATTTTGTCAAACATCATTTCATATCATCAAATGATCTTAGTGTTGTTTTAATAGCTCTGTCCATGTTAGTCAACTTCAGTTATTCTCTCAGTTTATGTTCTTCAGCATTGAAGTTGTTTCTATTTAAGGTCTCTTTTACTAGTTAAGGAATTCCTCCTACCAATTATTTAAGAGGGGTCAAGTAAGAGGATTGCACCAGGTTGAAAATAGGATAAAAGGGCATAATCAGTGAAAAGAGGTAATTTAGCATGCTTTGCCAGGACTTCATTTTTAATCCTTGTTAAAAAAATGAAAGGTAAATATTGAGGTTTTTTGATAACTATATTAGTTATAATGTAAGTTCGTGTTTATTTTGAATTAACTTGCTCAGTTGTCGATAAGAACAGCTTTGTTATTCTTCCTTAACTGTCTTTCGTTTACTTCTTGGGTTAGGAATTATTTTATTTCATTCCACTAATTACAAAGAGTTCCATTCCATTGGTGCAGACTTGCAAAATTTGGTGACGATGGGCATTTAGGACACAAGTATTAAACTGTTTCTCTCAAATAAGTGGATATGGTTGTTGATTGCTTATGACATCTTCTGTTGATATAACTAGAATCCAGTTCCTTTGAAAAAAAGCTAAATTTATGTTCTTGCACATTTTCCTCCTGAGTGCTCTATGTAAAAATATAAATGAAATTTACTAGTAAATTTACTTATAATTTTTTTTCTGTAGTGTAGAATTCAGATCTTGTATAAAAATCCCATTGACAATCTTATCAATTTGTTCATTACCCTACTAATATCACAAAATCAGCAAATTATATTTTGTTCAGGGAAAGGTCACTAGATTGCACATTTTCTAGACATAGAATATATATATCATTATGCATGACATACATTTTTTTCATATTTGTACAGTTAATTTAATAGTTTTTGTAAGTGAGAATGTGTAAATAACATTTGTTTATTATGTACATTTGATTGTTATATAAGATTTATATACACTGTTTAAGTGATACAATAAAACCAGCAACAGTTGGTAAAACAATTCTCTATATGTGGTTTATTTCTCTTGTAAAAAGGCCTCCAATAGCCTAAGTCAATTAGATGTTTGGTCCACTTCACCAGATAAACACCTAGGCATAGTTCATTTAGAAACAATTGGAAAAATATTCCCTTATAGTTTTATAAGGGAATTGTAACTGTGCTGAAGTGTTCTGAATTGCAGCAGCACAAAATATTTGCTAGATTTTGGGTAATTCGCTAAGTGCTTGTTTATTTTAACCAACCTGAAAATTTCTCCAGTAGTTAAATTTTATTGTGCAGTTGTAGTTGTCTGTGCTGTCATCCTGAGACACTTGGTTTCATATGATAACTTGAATTGATGGACCTTGAAGTTTTGCAACAAAACAGGACAGTTGGTATTGATTTTATAGATGATGGCTTCAAATGTGTGTGGAGGGGGGGGGCTAAAAAAAATCAAGCATTTTATAAGATTCACCAATATAACTCAAAGATAAGTTAATAGATTCTCTATGAAATTGTGCTGCTAGGTTCCATACCACAAAATTCAGACCTGCATTTGAGTTGCGCCATATGATCTGAAATATTTAAGATTTAGGGGCTGCAAAAAGTCAACAATAGTTTTCAGACAATAGCTTGAGGTGTTTAGATATCGCTTGACTTTGCACTGCAAGGTTATAAGCACGTTGGTCCTGGCTGTAGAGAAATAAAGGGTAAAAAAACAAGCATTTTATAAACTTTTCTTTATAGAATATTAATGACAGAAATTATTTTGGAGGATATAACCATTACCCAGGAAGAAGTTGTCAAAGGGAACCTGCAAAAAAAAAAACATTTTCCTGTTTTTGATTCAAGAACTTGAATAAGTGGGTACTTTGCAAACATTGGTTACTTATATGTAATTGCAAATTTTAAATTATCAGAGCTCTTTCATTCGGTGTCTGAAAATTGTATAGTCGCTGTTTCAACCCAACTGTTCAGGATTGACTTTTGCGGTCATACCCAGCTGCACTCAGCAAAGCATTTTATTTAATATTTAATAGTATGTCTGGTAAAGTTGGTGAAACATCTTTCATGCAATTAAAATCTGCATATCTTATCTTTCATAAGGCTTTCACATGTGATTTCATATTATAGACACTTGTTTCTTTCGATGGTCAGTTACTATCAACTATGGATATACAAGTTAATGAAACTATAATGGTGTGTTGTGGTATATCCGTAAATAGTCTTCCAATTTGTTACATTCATGGTCGGTTTGAAGACAGTTTTCGTTTAGTTCAAGGTTCTTTTCTCTTTAAACAACAGAGAAACCACAGTGTGTCGCCCTTATTAAGGCTTCACCATTTTGGTCAGTCACTAGCAATCGGGAGCCTTAAAGTGGGCTTTTCCCATCACACCATCCTTTTGGTCGATTCCGCGTATCAAATTAAACAAAATTGAAAAAAAATCTTAAGGATTTTTCCTAAAAAAAAAATATCAGTTAACTATATTGTCGATGAAAGAAAATGCACTAGCCGCAACCCAAGCTTCATGTCTAGATTTGTGTGCACATTGATCGTTTTTTTTTTATATATTGTATGCAGTTGTTTAGTATATACGAAAACCCTAACATTTGCAACGTATTTAAAGGATTTGGGAGAAGCGTTCAATAATTCCACTTCCTCTGTGATCTGCTGTATTGGGACCGGGGTGTGCGTCTACCAACCAATGCATTCACGAAGACACGAGAATCAAAGTATGGACAATCTCGTCAACCTAAGCGTGAATAAGAATAAGAAAGGGAATATTTATCTTCTGCCTTTAATCCTTTAAATAACAGTAGATTATTATGTCTCTAACTTGTTAATAGAATGCCAATTTTGCAGAAGTTCTATATATCTCATTTAATTTTACATTAATAGTAAATACATTGTTCTAATTCACGTATTAGCCTTAATATTACAGTAGTCTCGAATATCCTTTTTACCGCTAACTCTTGTGCGAAAGTAGTTCGGCACACTTGTTCAGCAAAGACAATATTGTACAATCAAGAATTAAATACGATACGATTTGAATGATAGAGGCAAAACAGAATATATGGAAACACATTATCAATGATCCAATTGAAAATGTTGAAAACCCAAGGGTTTCATTAAAAAGCTCTAAACAGAGAGTTTAATCAAATCTAGGATTTTAAGCTACCTGGCTAAAATTGGAGCTGAGGAAGGATCTTTTTGACTTGTTGCCGTTTACTTAGTTAAGACCACTAAAACACACACTTCCCAGTTAATTTGGTTTTTCAATCTGAACTTTTAAGTAAATATTTCACAATACCGAAGGTACAAACGAGGGAAATGCAACGACGAGAACACCAAAATGACAACATGCACAGAAGAACTAGACACGAACAGCACGAACCTGACAAAAAATCGGGAAGAATTTAGGTGTTCCTGGAGAGTAAGCAGATCCTGCTTCTTGGGAGTTACCTGTCGTGCTGTTCATCGAAAGTCATGTATGGTGAAAAAAAATTTCTAGTGGGAAGCAATCCAAATATCAATAATTGATTCGTAATCAAAACGTTATTTTGTATGGGAGTATTTCACAGGGGCTTGCTCTCACTATAAAATATGCAGCCCCACTTGTATATATAACCACATACTAGTGAGGCTGCATATTTTATAGTAGTAGCAAACCTCTAACTGTGAATATACGAATCGCAGAGTGCGGATCAAAAAAAGGTATGTTTCTACGGGTTTCTAACTTTGAACAAGTTTTACTATATAACCTGTGGTCCTTTTCACAAAAAACTCGCAAGTGTAAAACTAGTCGTAAGTTATGAGGTCATAGTAAATAAAGGTATTGTGACGTCATGACTTACGACTAATTTTACTCTTACTATTTTTTTGTGAAAAGGGCCACTGGTTCGGGCCAGTTTACATTTTTTATAAACCGTTTTACGCATAAACTGCCGCAAACCAGAATATTTCGTATAACTGTTCAAACATTAAAAACATTCCTTAATTAAATGTCCATGATACTAGGTCATGTGCTTGTTGTAATGAGTTGGATCTTCTAATGGGCTAAAATTGTACTAAAATGCTGTTTTAATTATTCTTTACATTTTACTCTCCACGACCATACACAAAAAAAAACACGTTTTTAAATACTTTTTTGGTCATGTTAGTGTATGGTCATGGATAGTAAAATGTAAAAAATCGTTAAAACAGCATTTCAGTACAAATTTTGTCCATTTAATGGATCGAACTCGCTTTGTATAATAGATAATACGGTCAGCGTACGTTTGTTCGTTATACCGGTGTCTGCTGACTCAGCAGAACGTATTAACTACGTTTTGTGGAGACGAAGTTATTTAAATACCATACGCTGCGATAATGGCTTGTCAGAAACACCGTAAGATGGATATGACTAGCAGGGATGTCAAACTGTGGAACTTGTGGAGCGGAAGGACCGTACAGTTCGGACCTTTGTGGAATAAATCTAAAGGGTGTGTTGATTTATCCAAGATTGATGTATTTTCTGAACACTCTAAGGATTGTTTTTGCACTAAACTTTCAAAACCACTTTACAGAAGAACTTCAACTAGATCTTGATGAATAGCATCATACGAATGAAGACCTGCAATCTCGAAAGCGATATCTGATGATGTCATTGGGGAAAAAAACTCCTCCGAGTAATGACCTTCCCAATTTGAGAATAATCGATATTTACGACTTATAAAATATATAGGTAGACAAAATGATGTTTACTTCAAAAACTCGATGTTAACTTCAAATGGAACAACCGTTCACATTATTGTATTTTGCCGATATTTGTTTGAACTGTATAAATATTCCTTTTAAATTTTAAAATCGTTTGACATTCCATAGAAGTCCTGAAGCAAATCGTGCGTAGTATCATATGCTTATTCAGCGACAATGAACAGTTTTCTTTCCGTATAGTAGATCTTCCTTCATTTCATCAACAGCAATCCCACAGGTGAAGACAAAAACTAACTACTATTAACATGCGATTTGGCCGAGGCAGATTGTCATCCGAAAATTTTACTATGGAATTGTGGCATCCTTAGAATCATTTAAGTCCTAATTTTCAATTGTATCTTTATTCAAATACATTTATATCAGTGATACGATTTTGTGCAAAATTTTGATGGCGTGCATTTTGTCACGGATTAAATGGTGGCAAACTAAAAAGGATCAATTTTGCCTACAAAAATGTATTCATTAAGCGAATGTGTATTTTTGTCCAATTTTCACGCCACAGCTGATGAACAGTAACAACGCATACAATTAAAATCCGAGGTAAAACATGTTGTAAAAAGCAAGTTAATGTTTAAGGGTGAATAAAAAAAACTTATCCTAGCCTTTTTTTTTATTGCTGGCCATTTCAGTTTATATAAATAGCCCTCAGATTGGCTATTTCCCCGCGTGCTTCCTTAGTCTGATTATTATAAATGAGATTCCGTACGTTTTAAAGTATTTAGTTGTTATAATGCCTTGCAGAAACTAAACTCAATGAATACCCAACTATGCAACAGTTATAGATAATTATAATTGAAAATATCCATTTAATTTGCTTAACTCATCGTACAAGTTGAACAGAATCGTCCCAATAAGGACAACCCAAAAGAAAGAGTATCATTACCAGCATAGAATAAAGACACTAATATATCACTGACAAGTGTAAGGAGACCGGGATGAAAGATGTCAGCTCACGGCACCCGTGGGTCTTCATTGAATGAAAAGGAAATCCTCACAACACAGGACAGGCTGCAGATGGCCCCAAAAAACAACATTATACACAGGTACATCGAAATAGTTGCACCATATATCCCAGCAACATAAATGTAAACTGAAAGTGAAAACGAAACAATATATACAAGGCAAGAATTAAGATCCCGACTTTGGACAGGCGCATCAAACCAAATTTTGCAGAAAAGCACTCAAGTTCAACAGCCATCATTTCTACAATTTACGTCCAAACATAAGTTCCTGACAGTAAGTACATCCTAATATGGTAATTTAACACCCCATCAAGTTTCATTACAATCCTGCAAGTCCTTAAGGAGGAGTAGCGATCATTGCATCAGACCAAGTTTTGCTGTAAAACACCTAAGTTCAAAAAGCAGTAATTTCTACAAAGTTTGTCCAAACATAAGCTCCAGACAGTATGCACATATTCTTGTATTAGTGTTTCATCCAACAAAATTTCATAACAATGCTCTAAGCTGCTTAGAAAATAGTTTGAATGGATGGACAGACAGGGGGAAACCAATATACCCCTAAAACTTTATTTGTGGGGGTTATAAAATTATTACATGAACACTGGTCCATGTCACATATTTTTGTTTATATTTGTCAATTTTTGTTTACATGAAAACTGATTTTTTCAACAAGTCATGGTTTCCTTTTCTCTATCGTCTACCCTGGACTTGACTCTTTTTAAATCAGCTGGTGTTTCAAAAAAAGCAGAAGGCGCTTACCCTACTAATGCACCAGGTCCATGCTCCCATTTTTTAATGGAGTCTGAGTTGCTCATTTACTTTTGTTACTTTATATGTATTATTTTAGTTACTTTATGTTCTTTGTGGTGTTTGTTTTCCATGTCTGGTCTTTGTCCCTATACTACATTCTTTTGATTACCATTAGAATTTTGGTTCCCTTGATTACTCTTTTACAAGATCTCTTTGTACAAATGTACTATTTTTCTAGTTACATGTGATATTTGGTGCCATTTTTGTTAGGCTAATTGAATATTGAAGACAACTGTAAACATCCTAATGTACATTTTTGTTCAGGCATAAAGTAATGAAGAGAGTACAGTTTTACATGGTAATTTAATCAACTGTCTTTCATCAACATAAGATATTTTCTAAGTGGACAAATAGCACTGAACATTCATATTTACATGGCACACTAATATCTACAATTGTATCTATACACATAGTATGGGTACTCTCAAACAACCTCCATCCTGATATGAAACAAAATTAATTGTAAATTCAGAAACTATTGCAAATATACACCAATAGCTACATCACCGTGAGCCTTCTTAAAATTCTACATATCTTTTCCAAATGATCATTAATAACTAAAAAAACTTCTGTTGTCTACAATGACATATCAACTTACATAAAATTACTATAAGAAAAATGAATTAATATTCTGCAACTTTGCTGAATTCTTAAGCAAAAACAAAATGTGAATTTGGTAATAACAAAAATCAAAGGCATAAGTCTCCAAACTTGGAAAACTTAATAAGTGAATGGACTCAGCCTAGAGTTAGTGACTAAAATTGATTACTGTGAAAGTACTTTAATTCCTGGATACAAATTTTAGTGGATTAGGGAAGAAACACAAATTCATGGATTCTTGAATTTGTGGTTTTGAAGTTTAAGTATACACATTAATGAAAATCCCCTTTACGTTAGTAACCAAATTTTGTGGTTTGGCTTACACACAAAAACCATGACAACTGGTACCCCACGAACAACAGTACTTTCACAGTAATGCATTAATTTCAAAATTTACAATATAACTGACATTGAAATGAGACATGTGGTTGGATAAATAACTATAGAAACAAATGACTTAAACAATTTAGATTGACTAAACAAAAAACTCAAATAAAAACCTTATACAAAAACAAAGCTGCAAATGATTTAGTAACAGCATTGGTTTCCTGAGAACAGAATTATCATTCTGGATATGAAGTAAAGAATACAAACTTGTATGAACAGTTAAAACCTATATATCAATAGATTTGATCGATTTGTCAAAGAGTAAAATACAAAGGGGTACACTATACAAATATTTGCATACACATACTGCCAAGATGGCATTTAACTGATATTTAAACTTTTTTTTTTAATTTAGAAGGCATTGAACATATCCACAAAGCAAATAAAATAAATTCCAAAAGCTGCAATAGTGCTTAGTAAATAAAAGAGCAAAGAACAAATTACAACAAGGAAAGTGGTGTTATGACAGTATTTCCCTTTACTTCCCTGTACATGAACTTCACCATCTATAATTTTAACTTTCTTACACAGATTGACTCTCTTTTGTAAAATTTCTGAACATTTCCAGAGTACCAAATAAATTTACACAACAATTACAAGACTGAATATTCATCACTTCATACAACAAAGATCTCAAACAAAATTCAAAACCACAACACAGGATCTTACAAAAAGAAATAAAACTTCCAAACAAAACAAGAAAAATCTTAACAACAAAAAAATAAACATAGAATCTCCATAAATGTACAAAATATTAACAAATCTTGATTATTATACTTAAAATAGATACCCTCTGGAGTTAAACACTTATTTTTAGCAAATCGCCAGATCAGATTATTACTCAATATCCCATGTGAAAAGAAGTTAATATAATTAAAAATGATTATAGCTTGGGAAAAATACTACTGTAAATTCTGAAATTAACAAAATTTGTTATAACATATTTAATTTGTCTTCGGCCGAAAAGTGTGATTCAAAATTTCATGAGATCTGAGTATCCTTATTCTGTAATGGTGCAAAAGTTTTATACACGTTATTGCAACAAAATACTAACATCAACATAGGTATCACTATATTTTCTTGATTTTAAAATATAACCAAAATGTCTTAATACAGACATGCACAGACTATCCCTTTTCAAGAATTTTATAACAGAGAAATTGTCATTTTAATGAAACCACTTCCTTGGTCTCATATATACATGTACTGGAACATGTAGTAGAAAACTAACATGTAGACTGTTCCCATCTGTTGATAACCAGAAAAAGTCAAATGGTAAAAATACTGACTAATAGTAACAAACAGACCTTTTTGTACTAACTGCACTCTAGCTTATAAAGAAAGATAAAAATAAATCTTTTTTGAAGATAAAGTCTTCAATTTTCCATTAAAAATGGGGTAAAACTAAACAAAGTAAAGTGTATTTTTTTTTAAATTCAGTCTTCAACTTCAACTATCTTTTAAATATTCAATACTCCCTTTGAACAACACATGGATACAAGGTGCTCTTCATAGCAACTCTTGATAAGACATGGATTAAAGATGAAAATATGAATGAAACTTGGGCATAAAAAAATGAAGATCATCAAAAATGTAATGGTTTTAACATACATAATAATCATTACAAAAGGGAAAATTTACAAACACACACACAAAAAAAAAGAATTTTGCAAATCAGGGTTGTAAATGTATTCTGTACTGAATATTAATTAAATGTGTATACATGATTTGCTAATAATTACATCAACGTAAAATTTGATGCATGGGCACTTTGCTGTAATAGCTGAAGAAGAGATCACAATATGGTGTAGTAATTATTACTATGAGGTTTCATCAGTATTGTTTTCCACTGAAGAAATACTTGGTGCATCCTGTGAACAACTACTTTCCTCAATATCAGGCATCACATGTGACACTACCATGGGTGTATTTACTGCTTCAACAACAGTTTGACTTTCTTCTACAATGTCTTCTGATGTTTCTAGATTCTGACTGTCATCCTGACTATCCATTGAAGATTCATCTTGCATTAAATTATCTTGAGTGTCCAAATTCACACTATTGTTCTCTTCAACCACACTTGTTATTTCTTCACCCGTTATTGCATTGTCACCAGCCTGTGGCACAAATTCTTCCAAAACATTTGGAACACTTCCCTCTGTTGCTGCTACAGAGTTAAAATCACATGACATTTCTGATTCTTGAACAATTTCTTCACTGTCTTCAACAATGTTGTCTTCCACTTCTGATTTGTGTGGATTCAAGTTTTGTGTAAACACGGATGAACTTATCTCCTCAGGCATACTTTCATGACAAATCAAATCGTTCTGTGATTCCTGTTTTATAATGATATCGGACATTGATGGAATGATGGTTGTACTGTTATTATCACTACATTTAAAGCACTTGTAATCCTCATCTTCTTTTACTTCATCAGTACCAAGTCCTACACATAACAAATGGTACCACTCCTCACAGTGGTCACATTGTACCCAATTCACTTCTTCCCCTGCAAAATACGTCAAGTAGGTCATGTAAGAAATTTGTATTCACATGTACAATGGTTTTCATACAATAATTTACTTTTGTTACAAAAATTTTTAAGCTAGTGAAATTCAACATGAAAACTGAAATCAAGAAATACTACATTCTGTTCAGGACAACAAAAAATGCTATTTGTTCTGAATTTTAGGTTTACATTTCTGTATACATTTTTTAGTTAAACTTTTTTGTTAAAATACACGTTGTAATACATATTTATATGAAATAATACAGCTGTCATAATCTTTTTTTTTGGTTCTGAAACTCAGGAAGGGACCACACTGTCACCCATTAATGACCACTACTACTGAGCCTAAATATAGTAGATGATGTAATGCCTTCAAAGTTTTACATTTTTACCTGCTATAAATGTAATTACCTGTTGGTTTGAGACATTTAATAGCTGCACAATTATCAGCATCATCTTCATCATCTAACATAACCTTCTTCTTTTCTTTCTTTTCTCTAGGTTTTCTTTTCTTTTTCTCTCCAGTTTCTTCTCCTTCCTTCTTTTTGATTTTCTTTTTCTTAGGTTTCTCTCCCAGTTTTTTCAGTTTGTCTAGAACTGATGCTGTTTTCTTGATTTGTTCTACATCTGCTGCTGTGTCACCTGATAATGGTGCTGAAAAAAAAAAGAAGTTTGAAAATTCCAGCAATGCTTAACATGTTATGTCATGGTTCAATTTTTCAAATTGGTATTACCAATGTTGTATCAGAAAAAAAAAAAGAGTCATTGCACCATATATTTAAAAATATTATGTACAAAACTAGAAAGGGTTGACCTTATAACCAATTTTAATTAAAAAGGGTCATATCGCCTGAATGGAAAATGCAATGAAAATCTACAGTATTTTGGTTTTTTTGAAAGATTTGGTTGTTCAGCAGAGCATCATCTGGAAACCAAAATGGTGAAGGATGGACATGAGGAAATGATGATCACCAACTAAATGAGCAAGAGAAAAAAATGCTTTTAATTCTTTTTTGTTTTTTTGGAAGGGCGATTGCTTAAACTGATAAGTTTCCTTCCTACTTCAGTACTGAGTAAATATATTTTATGGATAGGCTAGCAATAATTCTAAGATCTCTAACACTTTACCTAATTCCTCTATGTCCTCCTGTTTAATTACTGGCAATTTGTCTTTACTGGGTTCTTTCTTGATCTTGACCTTTATTTTGACCTTATTGGGGTCCTTCATTTTCTTGGGTTTAGAAGCATCTCCAGTACCATCTTCAATTTTCTTCCTTTTCTTTTTCTTTTTCTCTACATCATCTGGTTTTTCTTTTTTGATTTTTACTACCAATTTCTCCTTATCAATTGGATCTTTGGATACCAGAGATTCAGTTTCCTACAACAATAAAAAAAATATATAAATTATAAAAAATATTGATACTGCAAGTTTAAAAAGATAGTGCAAGATTACTCTATCATACATTCAGTATTTTTCTCATAATATATTTAACAGGGTACTGATAATATAAATTGATGCTAGAATGCATTTAAATAATTGGTCGACTAAAAGTTGTTGCATAGAAAAAATCTCATGTGTTAGTATGTAATTGGAAAATCAAAACTTGAGGTTGTTGAATATTAATTTCCAAATTAATTAACATTGTTAGTAAAAGTTCCAAAAACAATAACAGGATGATAATCAAAAACCAATATTTTATCATAGCTGCTTTAGTAGATCTCACTGTAGTTATACTATGATCTCAGAATTTACCTCCAAATCCAGGAACTTTCCATCAGGTCGTGGTTGGCAAGCCTGTAATATTCTCCAAATATGTTGTGTTTCATCCAATGATACCTCAAGGATATCTCCTTCCATCATTAGTTCTTCTAGTTGGTACCTGGCAGCCTCTGATAACTCCAATACAGGGGCATCTACTGACCTGGCTATTAATGGAGATTTTCTTGGGTGTTTTCTTGGAGAGTCTGTCTGACCTGAAAGTGTTTTTAAAGGTTGAACACAAATAGCATTTATTACCCACCAAAAAAACTTGCAAATAGTTTGTAAGACATATACATTTATAAATAGCGCTCTAAATTTTAGAAAATTTTAGATTTCCACAGGAAAGCTTCAAAGGAACAGTCAATTTCTGCTTTCTGAACTAAACAAATCCTTTTTGATATTAAAGTTTTCTTTCTGCCAAAGGGAATGTAAACCATTATAAATAACACATTTTTAGTTTTTACCTTTCAAGTTGACTGAAATGGAAAACTTAAAAAATAAATTTGCTCTTCCAATTCTATTCTTCTCTAATTGTCAGTAGTTTATTTTCAAGTAAATGATTGTAAAAAGGTGCAATCATTTTTTAATTACATTACGATATCTATTTTGTAACACTTACTTGCACTGGATTTAGAAGCAGAGGAGTAGGCATGTTCTGACATTCCTGACATATGATTGGAACTGACAACTTCTACTTCCATCTGTATATCATCTGAGTTCTGTGACAATGATGGAGGTGAGAGAGGCATTGCAAATGAACTTTCTGATTCCATACTGAAATGTCCAGAGTCTGAGTTTTTAAATGATGTAACAGAGCTTGATGAACCACCAAAAGCACTTTGTGTAACACTAGCAAGGTGCCCCTGAAGTTCTGGATTATTTGCTGCTTTTAAAAGTTCAGCATTGATTATTTTTTCAGTCTTTTCTCTTGCAGCCTGCTCAACTATTTTCTGACTGAGTACACTGAGTTTGGCAAGAGCAGAAGCCAGTTCACTTGTTGTCAATGCTTGCCTTGCCCTGTCCTGCCATGCCATTGCCCGTTCTGTCAGACACTGTAATGCTTCACCTTCAGGTAACCTGACAGGTAGTTTTTGTAATGAAACAAGTAATGATAAAATGGTTTCCAGTCTTGGTCTTCTAGAACGTAGACACAAGGGACAGAGGAATTTAAGATCTTTAGCTGCCTGTACAGCTGCAGCTTGTGCAGTTTTGTTCTTGATATTTGCGGATTTTGGTAATGGTACACAAGTTCCTGAAAAAGGAAGAAGTATATACAAATGTATGGTACTATAAGTTTGTGGTAAATGAAATCATTTTACTTTATTCTGAATTTAGGTGGTCATTTTCATAAAAGTGTTAATGTTGAAAATTGATGGCAAGTTGAATAATGGCTAACAGTATATAACAGTCCTAACTTAAAATTATATTAATTTTGACTGCATAATTCTAAATTTAATTTAGTGCATATTGTGCATAAAGGAATTATAATGTTATATGTTGTTTAGGAATTAAATAACTCAGAATGTCTATTCATAGAATACATCTAACTAATAATTCCTTATTCACACAATGGACTGGTTACCAACAGGACACTTACCATGGAACCAGTCTTTACAAAGTTCACACTGCAACATGAAGCCAGCGGCTGGTTTTCTACAGATGCAGTACTTGACTTCATACTGAGTTTGGTTTAGCTTACTTAGGTTGATTTGTCGTAACTCTTTCATTGATTCATATTCTTTATACTCTGCTGATTTAAATGCTGCAACCTGTGAAATAAATCAATATATGAAGTAAAGCTAGGAACAAATGTGAACACCCACTAAAAGAGAATGTCCAAAAAGTTTGATTATCTCTATTTTTATTCTACAACTGTAGTTTAAAGTCACACAAATATATGGAATTATAGTGTAGATTAATTTTTGCATTTGAACAAAATTTCTATCAGTATATACAGCCTAATCTCTCTTTTCATGTGATTTTTTTTTAAACAAACCAATCACTGTAACTCCTTTGCATGTGTCAAATCATGATAGTGGCACTACCCAGTAAAAATGCAACAATCGTATAAAACTTGGTAAAAAACTAAATCAAAGAGGACTAAAATTATTTTAAAGCAAACCTTTGCTCTACTGTGAAGTGGGAGACAAAATATGGAAACTTAGTGTTACAATCAGTTTGAACCATGCAGACATATACAATTCTATCATGGCTTGATTATGTTGTACAGGTATCAATATTTGCTATCACATATGTGGTTACAGGCAATATTTATGGTAAAATATTAACTGTAAACTAATAGCACTTGGTTTCAAATAATTTGGTTCTCGTACTGTGAAAGTACTACTGTTCATGGGGTACTGATTTACTTGGTTTTTCATGGGTAGGCCACACCATGTAATTTGGTTCCAAACAAAAAGGAGATTTCAATTAATATGTATACTGAAAACCTCAAAACCATGAATTCAAGAATCCATAAACTTTTTGTTTTTCCTTAATCCACAAAAATTGGTATCAATGAATTAAAGTACTTTCACAGTATTTCATTTATCCAACGATAGTTTATTGTTTAAAAGAACTCATTTTCATTTTCATACCTTTATTACTAACAAGTAATTAAGTGACAACATCTTTCAAAAATATCTTACAATAGCAGCTGGATCCCTGTGTTCTTCTGTTTTATAATCTGTATTGTTGTTGGTTTCACTATCTCTTCTGTCTCTGTCTTCTTTCCTTTTCTTTCTATTCTTAGCCCCACTGTAAACTCCAACATCTGTCCTGGGTGATAACACCTATAAGGTAAAATCATTATCATGTGTAGAAACAATTGTGTAGAAACAATTTTCAAGAGATCTGACAATTCATATGCATGAAAGTACATTTCAATTACTTAATAGGATTACTGATCTAATTACTCGAACTGAGTGAAAATGAATGTGAAGCACATCATATTAAAACTGAAATGAGTCAAAAAAGGTACTATTTTCCATCAACTGACAAGGAAATTATCATATGTTGTCTGTCAAAATTTTTACTTTACATTCCTAACGCATGTACAAATAGACATCTGCAAGGATTTTCAGGCATTTTTTAAGTCAATGAAAATATTGTTTGATTCCTAGAGAATTACTCCTCATGTTCATACCTCTAATAGGGTATAGGTGGAGTTTTTCTTCAGGAAAGTCCTGGCAGTTCTCTCCCTCCATGATTTAGCAGCAGCTACCTGAGATTCTACCTGTGGTAACTGGTCTAACCTGACAGGTATTGGACGACCTTTGTTGACCAGACTTTCTAATACATCAAGATAAGGATAAGACTCTGAGTTCTGTAAATAAAAAAAAGCTTTCTTACATATTCAGTTAGAGTGAAGATAAGGTACTTCCATGAATACAAACCACAACCTTTTTATTACTGTAAATTATCAATTTCCCTTAAGAACTTGTCACATCCAGTTTGAACCATGCAGATATGAATCACCTGACATGGCTTGATTATGTTGTGTTCATATTAGCTATCATGAAGTTTGACTCAACAAGCATCTATAATCAAATGTTTGCTGGATATTGATAGCTTTGGGAACTAAATGTACTTTCACTTGTCTTGTTACACAACATTTCAAAGAGTTCCAAAATAACTCTTTTCAAAGTTTTTTTCACAATCTTATGAATCCAAAGCAAATTTTTGAACTAATGATGACTTAGATATACTTCTGTTATCTATATTTCAGTAAGATACATTTCTTAGCTTAAAAATAATTTCTCAACCCACCTGAACAGCTTCCACTTTAGAAGTCCATTCCTTAGCTTTCCTTAATGCATCCTTCAGTGCTGTGACATTTGGGAGATAGGCATTAATTCCTTCAGCCTCCTTGATTATTGCCTCTAATGTAGCCATCACATGGCGTGGTCTATAAATACAAAACAAAAATTACTGCAAATACACCTGTTTTACCATAATTGTACACTCAACCAAATGTTAAGAAACTTGATTACAATCATAATTCATCAGACTCAACAAAACTTTGCAAATTCATCTTTATTATTAATAAAAAGAATCTCCTGGATACTCCCTTTGTGCTTTAAAATATGACCAGTGTATCCTCCATATCCTTCTTTCTCTATTTTAGTCTGTATAATTACATGTACTGTATTATATGTCTCTGTACCTGATTTTTGGTTTTGGAGAAATAAATAACATTTATCAAAATATGTATTATACTGCTCAGACAAAAAAGACACTTCATGGTTTAAAATTCTTTTAAATTGATTTCTATTTCATTAAGCTTACCTGGCCTGCAGACATATCCTAGCTTTCTCTTCCCACCTCTCACTGATAGTCAGAAGTTCCTGTAACTCTGCCATAGCTTTCTCAACCGCAGGATGTGGTGCTAGACCTACACCTGAGTCCATCAACTTTCTCATCACGTCCAGTGTAACATTCAATGGATCTTTCATGGTCTCTCTCACTTCATCTAACCATCTTGCTTGTTGGAGAACCTAAAATAAAATAAAATTAGCAGTCAAAAACTTTATCAATGTGGAAAACTAGAGCTATAACTATATAGAAATTCAAACCAGTCTTGCATGGACTTTAGTTAAAATCAACAATATAGAGGCTTGACTCAATGTTAAAGAATATCACTTTTGAATATTTAGTTTAATTAAAACAACACTTTTAATGTAGTGATAATGTCTTAATGATGTCTTTTTTGTAAAATGATGTAAAAATTGATTAAAAATTAATCAAATCATGTCAAATACATTTGCCGATTCTGTCAGGTAGGTATATTCATGGGTATCAAATTTTCACCGATTCAAAAAATGATAACCATTATACAGTTTTAAAAATCAATTTCGCTTATACTACTTTTCACAGCTTTCTTTCCACCGTGGAAATAGCAAAAATTAGTGTGTTTACAATACTTGCTCTTGAAGATTACACATACCTGCTTAAGTCTTGGGATCTCGACCAAATCAACATCCATAGTGGCACTAAACTCAATCAGTTGTTCTAGCTTCTCAGAATCAGGAGTTTCAGCATTCAAAGCATCCTGTGCTTCTTTCTGGAAGTTAATAACCTGATCAAGCAGTTCCTACAAAATATCATTATTTCAGATAATTTTAAAAGAATAGAGTAGAAAGACTTCATCTATCATATAAGAATAAAGTTATCTTAAGTTCAAAATCTTAAAAAAAATATACTAAGCTCAACTGGAACCTAAAAAAAAATACATAGAAACAAGCATATAAGATGTAACTCTAATACTGAATTTCCTGCTTACTAGTTACTAAACCATTCCACAAATCAGTATTTCAGAAGGAGCAATGGAATAGTACTTAAATAAAGAAACAATTCATACCTTGACAAGTTTAGCTTCTTTGAGTATGCATGGAAGGTTAGCAATTTGTTCATAAAAACAGTTCAATTCTTCTAAGCTAAGCTTGGCAATATACTTTCCTTCATTAGACTGACGATTCCTGTAACAATTTAAGAAAATTTATATTCTATACAAAACAGTTGTTGTAAATATAAGAAAAACAACTTACACAAAATGAGCAGTGATCTTTCAATTTTTCCATTACTAACAATCTGTTATAATTAATTTCCTTATTGTCCTTTTAAAAAGAATTTATCAACATAGAAGCTTACAAAAACTAAAAACATTTACACAGACATAATTTTACACAGCAAACAAAAAAAGCAGAAATTGACAAATACCAAATAAACATAAGGTAAAAAAAGAAATGAAAAGGTTAATCTGGATTTGAAAAAGCACAATTCTATTTTTAAAAGAAAGTCAAACATGTAATAGTTTTACATTAGTCAATAACAATACTGACCTGGTTCTGACTTTCTTGGTCACAAGTTGGTTGGCCACACTGGCACACTTATCAGCTTCACTGACAGCATTGATCAGATTCTGTAATAACTCAGAGTCTGGATATCTCTTCTCATCAGCCTCTGTGATCAGTTCCTTTATCTCTGGTAGCTCTGTTGAAGAAAAAAAGAAGAAAATCACAAGAAAACTTACTTTGAGAGAGAATTAAATATGAAGTGTTTAAACTTTTTATAAAAATGAATTGTTTTTCAATTGTTCTCCCTACCCAATATTTTCCATCTCGGGTTACTTATGTCAGGATATAAGTAAATGTACTAAAACATATTGGCAATATGCAATGAAAACATTACGTTGCACTGACAGGGCTGATAACATTAATAATATTTTGAAAGTCTCAGCAGAATATCTCATCTATCATCCGAACATGCTCACTGTGTCTTGACTTCAAAAATGTCAAATTAAAAGTAGCTGTATGGATTTGTTTTCCTTCAGTAATTTTTTCTTTTATTGATTAAACTGTGTAATATATTTCTAACCTTCTTGAGCTTTACCATTCTTTTACAATATAGCAAGATCTTGAAAGCAGTTTGATCATTGTATTAGTAATTATCACTTATCAATATATAAGCTATATTAAGCGTGTGTTTTTTTCATTTCTCAATTTATCTTACCCAGTCTTGAATCACCAGAAGCATCCATAGCCTCCCTAACTTTATTTGACCAGTTGTCAAATGATTCAGCTCTCATCTTAAGTTTTTGTAACATGGAAGGTAATTCATCCAGAGTATATCTGTATCTTAGGATATGGTTCTTAGGATCACAGCTACACAGATTCTCAGCATGGTGGGTGCATACAATCTTATCTGTAAAACATAACAAATCAATCATTCACACATTGGGATCAATTTTTTTTTTTGCTTCCACATTTAGCCTTACAGAAAAAAAGAAGAAAAACTGCTCATTTACAACTTAAGAAATGCACTGCAAGAAAGAATTCATAAATCTTTTGTTCATGAACATTTTTTTTTATAAAATCCCCCAAAAATGTTACACTTGCTAAACAATTTTCAGATGTGTCTTTTCACCCATACTAATATCATATTTTGAAAATATTTTACTTGGAGAGCATGAACATGTAACTCCAGATAGGAAACAGGTGGTTTTACAGTAGTCACACTGTCTTTCATCATCAGGTAACAATTCAAATGCCTCTCTCTCAGCTTCAACAGTTCCCTGCAAAAAAACAAACATAACATCATCAGGTAACAATTCAAATGCTTCGCTCTCAGGTTCAACAGTTCCCTGCCAAAAAACAGTCATAATATCATCAGGTAACAATTCAAATGCCTCTCTCTCAGCTTCGACAGTTCCCTGCCAAAAAAAAAAAAAACATAATATCATCAGGTAACAATTCAAATGCCTCTCTCTCAGCTTCAACAGTTCCCTGCCAAAAAAAAAAACATAACATCATCAGGTAACAATTCAAATGCCTCTTTCTCAGCTTTAACAGTTCCCTGCCAAAAAAACCCAAAAAAACCAAAAATATTGAAGTCAATAAATACACTGTATTGTAATATTTATAAATCTTCAAAAAAAGAAAGTACCATATTTTTTGGACTACAAGTCAATATTATTTTTCAACAAGATGTCAGCCTCAACTTATTGTCCACTTGCACCCCATGGTTTTTTTTTAAAGAAAAATGTTTATCTACAAAGCATTTCATTAAATCATAGTTTCCTGTGAAAGGTAAAGCTGTCAAACATGCAATCAAAGACAAATGATCAGTGTCGCTATTCCATTATGAATGAATATAACAATGTTATACAAAATCATCCCTCAGGGTTTTATTCTAAACTCAATACATAATTAATAACTATTATAATATATAAACAAACTCTAGGTGATTACAAAACTAGTAAAACATTATTGGATCAACCATTCCAGCGTAAAACATGTGTATAAAAGTTTTGTCAAAATTGGATCAGCAATTCCATTTTTAGGGCAAAAAGTATATTAATTCCCATGCCACAAACCACAAAAAATATTTCCATTGGCTTTTACTCATACATTCTAGTCAGTTGCCAATTAACTTGGTTTTGATTTACCTGCAAAACATAAGACAGGTAATGTCATTAAACATGACATTTTAATTGGTTAAAGTGTCCCTTTTTTATACTCACATTATCCAATATCTTCTTTCTTAATTTCTTCTCTTTTTCAGCAATAACCAGCAGGTCTTGGTAGGTTTTAGCTGCCACAATAAGATCTAGACCATCTGGGTCAGCTGCCATTTTACACACTAACTCCTCATGGGAAAATACACACTGTCTGTGTAACAATCTGTAATGCTCCACACATAGTCTTCCTAATGGTAACTGTAATATCAAATAAAAAAATTAAAAATAAATAAGTTTAATAAAATGCATAACAAATTAGAATGTCTGTATTAACTAGGAAAATCAATGCAACTAAGTTTTATACAGTTAAAATGTCATTGTGTATAGAACCTATAAGTACTTTCTCACAGTTGTACTTTTAATAAAGACAAGAACAACATTGTTGAAAAATTTCACTGAGATCCATTTACTGTTATATAACAACTTTATTGTCAAGAAACCAAATGTCTATAGATAAGGATGGAATGATAAAGATGACACAAAGAATGATGCCATCACATAATACTTGTTATTTTTTTTGTGGTTCAATAAAACAATAAAAAACCATGTAGTTTGTAACTTCCATTATAAAAAAGTACTGAGACTCAAAATAAATCAAAGTCACTCAACCTTATTACAATTACTATTGGAAGCCATTAATGTATACACATATAATTAAAATTCTGCCTTTGAATCACATATCATTAACTTTAAACAGTATCTTACCCAGTCAGCAGTACAGAAATTAACAGCTTCAGCAAAGTTATATCCCTGGTTAAATCCAGCATGATAAGATCTAGGGAATGTCACCATAAACTCTCCAGCATGTTGGTCTGCTCTTACAATCTAATAAATATAATGATCAAATTCTTAGTAACCAAGAATAATTCTCCTACTATCTTTTGAGTATAATAGTATTATTGGGTTAGGTCTTTTTGCTAAATTTCTTATCACTCACTTTATGTTTTTTTTTTAAATTAATGACTAAAATATTTGTTATTTAAATCAGTTTGGTTTATTCACCACATTTTTGATTTTTTTTAAATGAGCATTTGCGTTAATATTACAACACATCTGTAACATAAGTTTTTTTTTCTATTCCAAAACTTACAGGAACACCCAGATCCATCAGTATGTTGGGATTCATTATAGTAGTCAGCTGATGTAAGAGATCTGGAGCTTGTTCAAACAAATCTGGTGCTTTGGACTTCATAGCTGCTTCAAACTGCTCAGCACAATCACCAGGTACACCATACCAGGTTTTAGGTTCTCCCCTTAAATAAGATAAAGTGTTATTTATTCACGTTATATATTTTTTAAAAATATGTCTTTAATATTCAAATGTGAACACAACAAAAAAACTGATAGTTTTATTTCTTTTTCTTCAGCTAATCATTATTTAAATCATTACAATCCTTTAAAAATCATCCAATTAGTTTAATAAGTGTACATTGTCTGTACATACCAGTGTAGGTAGTTGATGGAATAACTCCAGTGGTCCTCATTGTGCCAACAGAAACTCGAGAAACACATACCAACATAACACCATGGGATCTAAAAATGAACAATACAATAGGGTAAACATATACAATAACTTTCTATTTCTTTAATTTATTAATTAATTAATAATTATTAATTTACTTCTTAGTTCTATTTCTTAATACAGTGAAAATAACATTCTTTAAAACCTACCCAATAAGCTAGAAACTATGTTCATAAACCACTCACTTTCATGCCAGAGATGTCTGCATTAATATGACAGAGGACAGACTGCTCCAAGATTGGTAGGTTGTTCAAATTCCATCCAGAGTTTATGTACTCCTGAAAAATTATCCTAACTTTATACATAAATGATCATAATTCATTGGTGACTGTCACACTGAAGGGAACATAATAGCTGTATCATTAATTAAAATATCAAAATGACACTTATGCATTTGGTTATGTAGTACAAAACACTAATAAAACATATTATGTAACAAAAAATAAAATCTTATCTTAGCATTCTATTTCTCATATATATCAAAAGTTGTGTCACAGTGAACAGACCTCATCTTCCGGGAATAAGTCTTTGGTTTGTTTGGTTGGAAACCCACTGCCCATTTCCATGGCATGAATATCAGCTCCATACTGTACACACACATCTTCCTCAATACTGGCTACCAGTCTCCAAAACTCTCTCTCAACTTGACTAAGGGGTACCATCTGAAAAAAAAAAAGACATATAATTTGTATGACTGGCAGCTTTTTCATCATGGTAACAGTTTAATGTATAGATTGAATATGGTTTTGCATACTATATCAGGTATTTTATGTATTTCAGGATGAAAATCTTGGATCAATCAGACCCTGATTTGTACTAGCCAGATTTTTTCATGTACTAGAACACAGAAACAACAGCCTGAAGAAAGGCATGACTAATTACTCACACACATTATTTTGACTTAGAGCCAACCAGTCATCACTTCTCTCAAAATCCTATAAACTCAATACTTGGTAGAGAAGTAGTGAATACCAATTTTAAAGTCATAAGCAAGACCAAGATAGAATCCATGACCTTCTACACTTGCTTGCTTCCA
The DNA here is from genome assembly GCA_037379345.1 of Perna viridis. NCBI lineage: Eukaryota > Metazoa > Mollusca > Bivalvia > Mytilida > Mytilidae > Perna > Perna viridis. The sequence continues at coordinate 13,048,222 of CM074511.1, forward strand.
TGCAACCAAAGAAATTTAGAAATGGAAGTTACTCAAAAATGTTGTAAAAGAATAAACACAGGGAGTAAGATAAAAGTACTTTTAAAACTTTCTTGTCAAATTTCCATCATATTTTTTTCTATCAATTATTCTTATTTTTTCACTTTTCAGTAATCAACTTTTTTTTAAATTCTGAATTATTGAGTATAATATACATGATTACTGTATTCTTCATGTGTACTGCACACTTTTTTTTTACCTTTTCTTTGTTCCAGGAGGGGTTGTGCGGTACACACCGAAACAACAAGTTTCTAGATATTTTTTTCTGAAGACATAATTTTCAGAAATCAGAACCAAAGTCATCAACAAAAGACAAGATTAAGCCATTTTGCAATTTTGAGAACAGTTTTATGTGAAATAAACGAAGTTTTACTGCTATTTAATAGTCTGTACGAAAAACCACAACTTGCTTCTTATTTTTCTCTCAAAACATACCATCATTATTATAACTTCTTCACCTGAGTGCAGTGGAGTGTTAAATACACAATAACAGGAGTGCCAACAAGTCCTCGGGCCCATTTTCATTTTATTATCAAATAACAAAAGATCAATATAAAAGGTGAAAACAATTGTATCTAATCCTCTAATCGGCTTGATGAACTGTTTCCAGATGTCAAATATCAATACACAAGCTTGGCAAATTAAAACATTTTTTTTATAAACGGTCAGACTTTATGCCATTGTTTTAGTGAAATACCCGATTTGCATATGAACAGGAAAGTTAACATTTAACTGACTTGTTGAATACCCAATACATTGCTGTATTTTAATCAGTAAATGGCTTGCAAACGCAGGAAAACATACAAAAATACTTAAAAAATTTAACAATGAAAGGATACGCATTTCAGGGAATTTACCAGAATACTTTCATCTCAGTGGTCTTCTGCTGGTAATTTTTCCTCGCTTCCCAGTGCACGTTTTACACGAAAACTAACCTTTTTTGTTGATCTCTTGTGCCAAGAAGGGGGTGTGCAGAATACACGAAAGCTCTTAATACACAGAAGAATATGGTACATTGCAATTTTGACATTTAAAATCTTACTAACTATTAGAATTTCAAATATAATATCCTGACTTACATGAACCGGCATATTGAAGTAGTTTGATTTAAACTGATCAGCCATCTCTCCAAAGGACTGTAAAGTGTACTCTCTCTTGGATTGGTCAAATCCATATGGTTCTAGAGGTTTAGAACACACCTACAAGAACAACATTGCAATAATAAAACAAAATATGTTTTACAAAGATTTGTCTTGCCTATCCCACACGGACACAAATTTTAAAGTCAATAGACCCTGGCTGTAAGAGCATATGCATAAAACAGATACAGAATTATGAAATAATTCATAATTATATTGAGCTGTTTTGTATGAAATATAGTGATGCTAATGCAACTGCACACCAAATATGATAGAACTAGCATAAAAGGTCCATATTAAACTGACTCAATCAGAAAACTTCACATTAGAAGCTAACACAGCCTCCTACGCCAACACAGGAAAAGACCTTAGTCTCCCCTTCCACAGCATTTGTTGAAGGTTGATAGGGGAAAGGATGGAAGATACAATTATTATTAACATGGTTTCTGCGATTCAAAGACTAGTTACACTGTGCTTAATAGTGATGATTACATCCTACATTAAAAATGTTCACACATAATGACCATTTCCATACCTGTTTAACACATTTAGGACATCGCCAATCCCCTTTGGGAACCTCATTGAGTGGTGGTATCAGACAGTAGGTATGAAAGGCATCATCACAGCCATCACACAACAGCATGTACTCATCTCCATCACCACGGTTACACATGTGACAGATGTAGAAATCAATCTGATATTGGGGAATAAGATACCATGTGTAAATTAATGTTATGTCACGAAAAGGTGGAAATTTGAGACTCAGTTTCAATATCTGATAATTAATAGGCAAATAAAAAAGACACCAACTATAATTATCACCTCCACTATCCTTTTTCAAGTGCTAAATGCTTCCAAAAATTTTGTTGCAATTTTTTTTCTGATATAGAGACATATTTTTAGAACAAAACATTTTTTTTTTCATTCAGGTGACCAAATGTCGACTCACCTAACAGTTAATTGAAATATATTTGCATAAATTTGTTATTGCCCAACCCAATTATTAACACTTACACCAGTATAAGCTGTTGGGTCTACAGTCTTCCCTCTGGTGTTAAGTTTTGTCTTTCCAACTTTGTCATCTGTATAATAAGAAATAATTACTGTACATTTTGTTTCATACATAGTCAACTGAAAAACCTTTTAAACATGGCTATTGTTTACTTATTCATTATTGTTATCGACTGAAAAAAGGCTTTCTGCATTATAATATTCTCCTAGACTAAAATTATTATTAATAATATTAATATTTAATTTCTTTCCTTGTACTGCTTGAAAATGTAGAAGTTGATCATAATATCTTTGAACCAAAACAGGTGGCCAAAGCAAGTCATCAATATAGCAAATTCTGCTTTATCTTGTCTCATGTCTCAAGAAATGTTCTGTAGAAAAGATAAGTTCCACTCTTATAAAATAACTTTTAAACAATAAAGGCTTTTGGAAGTCAATAAATTATTTTCAAAACTAAACTAGATTAACTCTCAACAATATTTAACTTCATCAACATTGTTTTACTTACATTTAAATACAACTGTTAATAAATTAACAGCATAACAAAATTAACACATGCTTCCAAACAAGATACATTTCACTAACTGGTATAAAGTGATGGTGATCTAGCAGAACAATGGGACTAGTTCAGGTAACACAAAACTCCTTACAAAGTACGCTCCATTTATGTAAAGCAACAGACCAAATTTCTAATCAATCCATCCAGTTGGAGGCAAGATTTTTGCGACAAAAATTTTCATTATCATTCCATATAGTGTACAGGGCTCAAGCTACTTGAAACAAACAGGGAGAAGTGACTTCTCTTTCAGAGACACTAGGGAGAAGTGGGGATGAACAGGGAGAAGTGAACACGATTGCGCATCATTTACTAATGCTTTTAAAAATTATGTGTTTCTGTTACTTACATGCACACAATATAAGCAAGCATTTTTAAATGATATATTCATTTTCTTTTATTGAGATAAATATTACTTTTTCTTTAAGCTATATATGTAAGTAACTAAGTATTTTGGACAAAATGAAATCAGCCTCCTGACTGAATGATTGACTGTATCATATATTCATGAAATTGAATTTCTAATCTATACCTCTACCCCTTACCAAATTTATTAAAGCAAAATTAATATATGATTGAGCAAAGCAAAGCTTCTTGCATTGCACCGTCCTTTTGATTTTGTCTTTTTAGCAGCACTGGAATAGAAACTTTCAAGCAGTGACACTCTCTTGGAATTTTCATTTTCTGTTTTTTCCTGATCCCACTTAATCCATACTGATTTCTTGTTCAAAATAATCAGTCTATTGATATAAGTTGATCAAGAGTATCAATAAACATGTAAAAATGTTATTACTGACAAATCAAGACTGAAACTTTATTCAATTATTGATTATTCAATTAATCTATTACGAAACATGAAGACCAAAAGAAACACTCGGGTTTTCTATCAAATATCAATTGAGATAAATTGAACTTAACTCCAAGAACCTGCACAACGAATTTACAAGTTTCGTAACAAAATGTGAACGATAAAACATGAATTATCGTAAGTTGAAGTGAAGAATGTTCATTCCGTATCCTTACTTAAACGTTTGAAACAAAAAGGTGATTAAAGTACTTGCTTGTAACTGATAATTCTAAAGATTTCGAAATTTTTTGGAATTTATTTTCTCTAACTGGCACCATTTTTGTTTAATTTGTTATCAGAAGAGCGATAACTCTGGTCAAAATACCGCTGAAAGACACATTACAGTCCTGATCACGGGTGATGTCTGAAAATGAGAGGGCGACTTCACTTTGCTTTTCGCCCGAATCGCCCAGCAGCGTGAGCCATGGTGTAAAATGGGAAAGTCCCAACGCAACAGGAAGTTGATATTAGTTGGCAACCAAATTTGCTTACAATGCATGCCCCATCCATTTAAGGTCACATATCAAATTTGATATCAATCTATCAAACTGGAGTCAAGATAATTTAGACAAAATTTGAACAGACCAAATGACAGACTAACACTATCATTATATAACACTTTTTTACTTCATTTAAAGCAACCATGAAAAAATAATTCATTTACAGTAATTCAGTGTTTCAAATAACTTTTGGCAAAGGTTACACACATGACAAGTCCAAATCATTTTCAACATGTTCCCAATTTAACGAAACTAGTCCACGTATTTGACAAAAAGTGATTTCTAACACTAGTTACACATTTTATTCTTAGGAACAACTACCTTGTCCAGGTACAGCCGCTTTTGGTCCAGCCCCATAAAATTGTAATTTCTTCAATTCACTGTTTACATTGTAGTCAATATCTACTTCCTGAAATAAATAAATAAATGTGAACATTGACATTTACTTCCAATGCTTTAAAGTACAGAGTATTTTATTTGTTGTTATTTTGACTAGTTTATCAGTCTTTTACATTTAAAATCAATATTAGCATGCATTAATAACATGTCCTTGAACCATAAATGTTCCTATTAAAAGTTAAGGATGTCATTTAATTTTTTTTATACTTGCATTAGAAATACATATTTTAGTTGTAAACTGGCTTACTCAACTTTTGGTTGAGACGAGGAAAAGGCATTTTTAAGGGTTAAACCAGAAGTAAATATATAATGAAGAAATATGAAAGAGCAGAATATGAATATGTAAGCAAGATGTAAGTCTGGCCTATAACTGAAGTACTGTGGACCCTGTAAGAATAATGACAACATTAGGTGAATAAGATATTTAAGAACAATATAAATTGATAAATAAGATTGAACTGAGTTTGAATCAGGACCAATCTGAAGTCGTACGTCTTTTGGGAGATCAAGGTCGATCACTACCTCTTCTTTAACCATGCGTTCCTGTTTATTCTTTCTTCTGAAGTTTCCAGCAGCCTGTTTAGCAGCAATACCATGTGGTTTGTAATCAGCATCAAAATCATCCTCTGTCTTTACTGGTGCCTCTTTCTTGTATCTCTGAAATAACAGAACAGTGGATAAAGGAAGAGCATTAGAAAACTAACTCTCAAAATCCCTGGTTTTTCATTCAAGTCTTTCTCAGCAAATGGTTTCCCTCATGGTATCATTTTTATTGTCAGCATAATATGATTATTTAATTGTTAAATACAGTTCTGTTATCATAAACTGGTACATTTTGTACATGGGTTTGAATGTATTAGTGAGACCAATAAATTAAGCAAATTATTTCCGATTGTATCATCATACTTACATCTGAATCAAAGATATCTCCTTTCTTGAACACAAAGAATGGATACAATATCCTTTCATAGTGTGCTTTAAGTGTAGCACCCACTTGTTTAGAAGGATAGTGGAGCTTTATAGCAATTCTAGACCAGCCTCTTTCTCTATTCAGAAGTTCCATTCCTCCCTCTTCTTCAACAACCTGAATTTAAAGCATCAAAAAAGCATGTTTAAAATCTCAGGTTATTATACTGCAGGAAATATTATAGCTAGTTTCAATAATGTATGCATATTTAAATACATGAATTTTGTAGAACTAATTGCATTTCCGAGAGGAAAGCTCAAAATGATTTTTAACATTCTTATATTCAACATCTACTTCATAAAGTAGTTCTTTTGGAAATTTACGGAAAAGTGCTGCAAAGTAAATAAAATTTCATTAGGGAATCCTAATCATCCTAGAATTCTGAATATATTAACCTATAGTTTGTAGTCTTTGTGCCAAATACAAATATATGCATCATTATTTTCATGTACATGCATTATTCCTTAACAAGAATGTAGTAATAAATTGTCTCCTGATTATTTTGTTCAATGGATTATAGTCTCATAGGCATCAACCTTTGAAAATTCAAGACAGGGAGATCTCCCTCTCAAAATGTTTTTAAAGCAGGAGATTTGCCGAGTTTTATCAAGAATTAATTTTTTTTACGATTTGAAGCTGAAAAGGCATAAAAGACAATTGAGAGTTCCTTCAATAAAGCTTAATTTCGCTGAAAAATTCTGTGTGAAAGATTCACAAGCTTGTGATATCGAAAACCTTGAGGCAGTAATTTCTCGGTTATATAACTTTTTCTTTCGTTACAATCCTAAACATTCTTACTAATACAAGCAAATCAAACCAATGGAGATATGTCAACACCATATGATGGTGACAAAGGGACATCATCTAAAAATGGATAGTTAACAATAGGGAATGGAAAATACACTACTGTCAACACAAATTTTAATTTCTCCACTCTCCACAGTCGAGATATTTAGAGTGGAGTCACCATTAAAAAATTATATGTACATTGACATTAACTTCTCCTGTCTTTAATGGTTCTAGCAGTTAAATAACATTTCAGTAAAGGACAGAAAAAAAATTATTGATATTGAGCAATTTCATTCTGGTTTTCACTTTGGTGGAGTCACAGTGGAGGATATGAGTGACTCCACTGTGAAGAGTGGAGAAATTAGAATTTTGGTTGACAGTAGTGTAATCTCATTAATCATAAATTTTAGTATTTAGTTAACCATTATTGAAATGAATACTAAAATCAAGAACACATACTTTATTTAGTGTGTATCATCTTAAAATATTGTTCTCAAAGCAAGAAGGGCAAAGGCACAATAAAAAGATCCCAATTATTAAATGCATGGACCTGCTAAAAATGTACAATGTATATGCAGTATCTCAGCTAACCTAAAATGGAAAAGAGTAGTACATTCCTCATTTTTTATGTTCCTTTTCAGTGATATTAACAACATTTTTGGCATATGGACTACCAATGGGGATTTTTTTTAAAAGGTTTTGAAAACTGTTTCTTTAACTTTTTACCCAAAATTTCTGAATTAAAAAAAAAATTTTGTATACATAAAAGAGGATGGGGAAGGTTTGAAAAAGTGACCTCTTTTCCTGAGCATTCATACTTTCAAAATTATTGGATATGACCAAAGAACAAATGATAATGGCCATATTTGGTGTGTAAAATATCATGATAATGTAAAATGGCAGCCATGAACAAACAATGTTTTAAGGAAAGAAAAAAAGGATGCTCATTGGTTACAGAAACATCACTTTTGAGCTTTAAAGGTTGTTTGTTTTATACCAGAACCATAGATTTATTGTCTTAAAAAGCAAATATAAAAAGAGAGAGATTCAGAGCTACATTCACCGTATGAAATACTTAGTTACATGCTAGTAAAAACAGTCAAGATTACTTTTTTTTAACCCTTTTTAACCCCTGATGACCCCACATTTCCATCCCTTGTTATTTACCAAATAACATTAAGGACTTAATTCATGATGTTTGGTATAAGTACATGTATGAACTGACATGTACACTAGTGTAACAAGTATCAAATTTAGGTCAGCTCTATGCAAAGTAAATATATTCAATATTATTCCTAGCATGCAAGTCTAAATAAGGTTGGGGTATGTACCGGTAATGTGTTCATAAAATGGCCTCCTAAGTTTTGTGTTTTTACCAGAATTTAAAATGTCAGTGAATACAGTGATACATGTATCACTTCCAAAACAAGACGGTTTCCCCTCAAGAAAGATTCACAATTTGTTAGAAAAAATCTAAGGATAAACCCTAACTAGATGAATTATTCCATAACTGGTAGTCCAAATGCCAGCCTTAGTGTTTTGACTTAACTTTTTTTATACATGTAATATTAATAATTTTACATGTAACTACAAATTCAAGGCTTCAAACAAATACATTTTTATATTTCAAATTTCCAAAACTATAAAAAAAAAAATGATACACACTTTCCTAAAACAAGGAGGATGAGGTAGTTTTGAAATGGAAAACACTATTGTTGGGTATTACCGACAATATCGAAAAAAGGGAGATAACAAATAAGAATCAAACATGTCTTACCTTGTAGAGTGAATATAAATCCACAAGTTTTCTATCCACATGAGGAATTTTTAAAGAACACCCCTGAAAAAAAGACAAATCAAGATGTGTTACTACATGTACCTGACATGCATATATACAATCTTCATACCAGCTACCAAAATCTACTGTTCATACAGCATTGTGGAGAACATTTTCCAACAGAAATAATAGGATATATAGAAACTGAATGTCATAAAGAAAAAAAAAAGGTTTGTTGGGATAGACAAAATATGATTTTGCGAAAAGAGGGGGAGGGGGTAAAGTGTTAACAATTTAATTACTTTTTGAATATAAACGTATAAAAAACATATATGTATCAAGAAATAAGAACTTACCTGTAACTCCCAGAATTTAGCAAGTTGGTCCAGGAAGTTCAGTTTCATCCTGGACTTTGCCTGAAAAACAAAAATTGATTGCTCATTAGTCCTTAAATATTGACACAAATAAAGTTCATCATATTTGTATTTACAACCATTAGCACTCAATAGAATCAGCCATATATATAAAAAAGTTTGTGTACATGCTGACCAATGTGTGAAAGTGTTCCCCATCAAGAGCCCCCACTACTTACATCAAGCTCATTCAATCTCTGTATTCTTGGTGTAAATGTAAACTTCTCGACATCTACTGCAAATGGAGGCTGCCAGTCCTGTTGAAAAAATGAAAATTGATTAAAAAAATTGTCCACTCTTTACATGCAAAGCCATTTTTCTCTGAACATGACAAGATGGAGCTTCATTATGGCTACCTATACCTCAATATGGCAGCCATATTGTTTGAACTATTTTATGTAGTTCCTTGACCAAGTTTTCCAATAACAATGCTTTGCTCCAATATTCCAGCCTTATTTCATTTTTTTTATTCAAATTAAATTATATTATTTCAATTCAAACAAAATAATAAATTTTACAGAAGTATTAGATGGCTTTATGACCTTCTGGTTAAAAGGGGACAGTCTACTACATGTGAAATGAAAAGCAGTCATCAGGAACTGTACACAATAATAACAAGGTCAGTTTCTTTGCTTGCAACTCTTCGGTGAAAATAAAAAAGACAGGTTAAAATGATAGGAATAGCTAATTAAAATGTATGTACAATTCAGAATGCAGCTACATGTTAATTAATGGTCTTAGATAAAATCAACAATATTTTAAATGTTTCTGGGGCAGATTTTGAATAAAAAAGACTAAAAAGGATATTAATTTGTAGAAAATCGTGGTCCTCAGTTGGAAAAACATATGACCGGCCACAGAGAGGGTTAAAATAATCAGAAACCAATATCATGTAAAACAAGTATATACACATGACCTTCTGGACTTTTCATTTTCAAGAAAACAAAGGCAATGTTTTATTACTTGTACATGGTGTCAACATAAACAAAATAATTTGGAACAAAACTGCTTTTATACTCCTACTCCATTTTTGTTAATTGAATTTAAATTTAATTAATAATTTAAGCAGAGTTTTTTTCATCATTCCAAAAACTATCATTTCTAATATATTTCACTTTCATAAATAACCTCGTCATTATATCATACCGTTCAAAACACACGCATATTTTGAAAAAAAATCAAATTGTATGCTGCTCTTTGGGGCAGGGGCCCAAAATCATATGATTATCCATTGTTTCATAACTTACTGAAAACACAAGTTTTTACCATGCAAATATTGCTTTTGAACTGTTTGCACAAACAGTTTTGTAGCAAAATCAATTTAAAAAACGTTTGTTATAATTAAACTAAAATATAATTAAGATATAATGTATGACAGCTTCAAACAAAAGGCGTCGCCATGTTTGGAAAAATAACTTGCACGTATGATCACGTATTGCCATGCAAAACTTAACCATTGACTTCGGATCACAAAAGAAAGATGACAATATGACAGTTAGGCTAGAATAACTCTTAATATAAGAAAAATAAATAAAAACAGACCGGTGGTGGCTTTATTTTGCATAATCCGACTTTTTCTGCCATCGGTCTTATTTTGGCAAGATATGCCAACGGATCGGCAAACTCCTCCTCGGTTGGGTTGAAAACCGGACATTCTGGAGGCGGTCTGAAGTTTAAGTAACAATCCTCATCCATTTCATAAGCTGACTTTTGCCACTTTTAATTCATTGGTAGTCCGTGAGAACAGAAATTAACTCCAAAACTCAGACTATCAGAACCATGAAAACACTAATTCAGTCTGTGTGGAGCGGTGCCGAAGAACACCCCGATACTAAATTTGGGATACAAAACATAGTTCTATATACATTAAGCTTTTGACGAAAAAATATCAATTAACATACACTTTCATTAAAAACTGAGGCTAAAACAATAATTAAATTTTTATTTCTCAAGTTTTTGTATAAAAATCTCACTTTAAAATTAAATTCGTAATGTTTTACATTTTTTAGCGTATGAATACAATCAAACAAAATTTTGATTGGTTGTCACGATTTCCTTTAGGTTCGGAGTTAATATAATTTGCATATGGGAATAAATATTCTGTCTTCATGTTAATCAAAAAGTGTAAAAACATAGAAACATTCTAAACTAATGAATTGAATAGTTCTTATTAAAATATTCAATTAATTTTTAGTGCATTAATAACCCAACGAGCTCATATTGCATTATAAAGTGTTCATTTCTGCAGATTTGAACATAACGGTAATGTGGCTCTATGGAGAGATTGGCACCAATCTCCTCCGCATACCTATACTCCGAAACAGTTGGATTGGAGAAACGCTCTCGGATCCACGTGAGGCCTGAGTGTAGGCCAGAGCGTCAACAGAGCAGCCCAGCCGCTCGTAGGACATACTCTGAGTTCTTAGGTCAGGTATCCCGAAGGCTGGGCTTCGCTACCTCTAGCTACTAACAGACATCTACTAAAACAATTCTGCAAGGGCGGTCGTGCGAGATCCGCAAGGATAGTCAAGACCGTATAAACCAATACGGGTACATATTACTCTCTTAGATCATGGGCTCTGCTTATACAGAATGTAACAAAAATCACAACTTCCGTTGTAGAGTGATAATTTGCAATTTAGTATTGGTAAGCGAATACACCATCTAGACAGGAGACTGGATCGGCACATACAATATAGCTGTAGTAACAATACCTAGTGATATGCACGTCCCTTGGAATACAGAACTTGCGTATACAAACGATAGTACGTGACAAAACAAGACCAAGAACATTGAACGGAACAATCATACCAGTCAAAAGAACAAAAAATGCACACTTAGGAGATGAGAGTGAGGTCATTAGGTCTGTGGGTAAAAAATAAGAAAAGTTGTAGTTATGACAAATAAACAAAGTGTTCATGGCAGAAACGGAAAAGCCTGCATGCTGAAACCGGTTAAATCGTTAATCCATGACCAGAGCAGTGTGCCTAATACCATATTACATGTTGACCTTTTGATTTTGTTGGCTTTTTATTTTATTGTGTTTCGCTTCTTTTGCTTTTAGTTTCGCTACTATTTTTACCTATTTAGTTACTTCTTGCCTGCTTAACATTACTTTTTGTGCTTACTAGTGCTTTTTATGTACATACCTGTATCTTTATCGTGTAACTGTCTGGCCACGAATTGTATTTACTGTCTATGTATCATTTTACTGTCCATTATTATATATATGTTTTTTTACTGTATATATCGTTCAATTAATGTCGATTATAAAAAAAACTCTCAAGAGCGTCTGTTGAATTGTTATTTAACTTGTCGACTTTCTGAAAAGCATGAATAAGGTAATCATAGAATTAAATTATATGATAAGCAAATAAATTAGAATATATTACACATGGCATTTGTTGCAGATGTGTTTATATTTTATATGTAAGCTGCATGAATGCTGACTGTTGATAAAACTTCTAGCCCTTAAGCACACATATTTGTTTCTAGATTGTTTTGTTTTGTTTAAAAAAAGTCTTATTATTGCTGCAAATGTTGAGTATGTCTTCTTTTTGTTGGCGTATACTAGTATGAAAGCTCTGAATCAGCTACTACTCCTATCTCTTTTTCCTGATGACGATTGCCATTTCCTTTCCTCATAACTTATAAATCGAAGGGTTTTCTGACCTATACCTTGAAGTAATCATGTGCTAGCTAGCATTCTCTGGCTGGAAATTCACCAACAACCGCGTGTACTGACTCAACTCCGTAGTGCCACTTAATCAAATTCTTTTTGTGAAACCCCGTGTTACAACTAATTACTTTGATGATCTTGTGTCTTCTGTCAGAGATCATGTACTTGGCCTTGTATTTATATTAATTCTAATTTGTAGATATCATATAAAATTCATAGATATTGTCTGTTTTTACAGTAAATCTAATATACTGTACAGTTTATAAGATATCTTTGAAATATATCAGATATCTCATAAACTATACGAGATATCTAATAAAGTTTATAAGATATAAACAAAGCTTTATAAGATTTTTATAAAAAACAGAAGATTTCTACTGAATTATAATTATATAAGATATCTGATATAATGTTCAGTTTTTAAGATATATCATAAATTGCAAAAGATATCTCATAAAGTACATTAGATATCTTATCAATTTTATAAGATATCTTATAAAAAATTAATATACCTTATAAACTGTAAAGATACCTGATGAACTGTATAAAGATATATCTGTTATAGGTATCTTTAAAACTATATAAGATATTTTATATATTTTATGAAATACCCTATTAAATCAGAAGATATTTACTTAATGATATAAGATATCTACAAACTTGAATGAAAATAGATATGGCCTGTCATATTGAAAATTATTTAAAAAATAACAAATAGATACACACTTAAGTCGATTTATCCATTCTTTGTTTATGGAATGCAGAAGTCCATGGCAAACCATTATATCTATTTAAAATATTTCATATAATGTAGAAGATATCTGATCAAATATCTTGTACATCTTATATCATTTAAGATGTCTTAAATACTATATGAGATCTTACACAATACTTAAGAATCAAATATAACATCAAACAACTCTTTTAAAGGTGTATTCAAGGTATCTCAAGTTATATACTAATTGAGATATATTATTTACTGTATAAGATATTATTTATAATATGTTTGATATAACATATAATATATCTTATACAGTATATGAGATACAATCTACTAATGTCATGTTTTTAGTGAATGTTGGTTTGTCAGTCACTGAAATGATAAGAATGAAATAAATTACACAAAGCACTGGAAATTTTAAAGTAAAGGGAAACAACTCTTTGATCTGTTAATACATAATAAGTTAATTATAGAGAAATTTGAAAATATTCTGAGTTATTCACTATTCATACCATAGAAATACCTGCTCTTTCTGACAACGTAATTTTTCAGTTTAATATTACATGGAACAAAAAGGAAAAAACAGTGGAGTAACTTCAATTTTAATAGTCCAATGATCCGATCTGCTTACTTTCTGCATGGGCAGTCTCTTAAAGATATCTGTATATCTTAAATCTAGTGTGAAAAAGTTAACATAAGCATCAAAAATGATTTACAATCATTTATTTAACAGTATAAAGGACACGCCGTGAATGTGTATGGAACATATAAAATGAACACATCACAATAGAAAAATCAAAGTTTAAAAATGGCGTCTACTGCCAAAAGGTATGACTGTAGTAGTTGCTTTTAGCGAATTTATCAATCTGTTGACGGTTTTGTACCATTTACAAGCAAGGAATATTACACCATTCATATTTATAAAAGTTTTGTATCAACACAAATCCGAATTAAGGATGAACATTTACATTTAACGTTTTGTTTACATTGGTTACTTGTTGTGACATGTCAGAAATTTATGAAAATACACTGTGATATGCTTTGTAGTTATGTTGCAAACGCGATTAAAAGTTTGTTTTAATTACTGTCTTTATCATCACCTTTTTTTTCTGTGTTTGCAATTCACATACCACAGTATCTGAATTGCAAAGACAGTAAATACTAATTTGCTTTAGTACCATGTATCAATGCGAATAGCTGCTTTGAGACCACAACCATAGTTCATTTTTGATTGTCATTTGAGAAGCATGTGCTAAAATATATCTGCATGAGTTACCTCCACATTTTTTTTAATCATGTAAGCAAATATACTTAGAGTTTTCATTATGATGTGGTTTAAATACATTTTTATTCATTCCAGTAGCATGGAGAAGCATCAGATTCATATTTTAGAATAAATAAATTTCAGTGATGTTTTTGAAAAGTTCATTATAAAAGTTCTTACAGTAAATAAAAATGTAAACTAAAATTTTGTTTTCATGTGCATGTTGTCATTTTCAATATAAACATACACATTGAAAATTTTGTTTCAGTACACATGGTAAAATGTCCATGCGTGAACAATGTTACCTCAAATAAGCAGACAAACTAGTGCGAATTCTATGATTGTTAAACTTCACACAATTTTTTTCATAATTATTTAAAAAAAGCATGAAGTTCAACTACCCTCCCATTTTGTTAATGCTGTAAAGTGGCATATGTTAACCTAATTACAAAAATAAGAATAAAGCACCTTAACTGTCCTATTAGAATTGAAATATAAGCTTGAAGCACTAATGCTTTACATTTAAGTAAGTATATTAATGCATTATACAGCAGATATGAAAAAAATTTATCAATCCTTGGTACGTAATAAATATTTGAAATTTAATACATGTTGTATAATAAACTATGTCTATCATAACAGTAAAGGTAGAAATTCACCTGTTCCAAAAAAGGCAAATGTATCACAGCTTGACCAATCACAGAATGCCTATTCACCAAGAGAAGTCACAAAGACAAGTCCTGATTTGCCATCCATCAATGAACGGCTTGGTACTTATATAGTTTTAACATTTCATAAGAGCATTGATATCAGTTTAATTTACTTACATTGTATTTGGCAGAAGAATTTTATAAACTGTCTTGGATTATACAATGTAACAGTGATCCAGCTAGATACAGCTTTAACATTCTAAAATAAAGGGAACTTCTGTGAAAATTATGGTTAAATGCTATTTTAAGTTTGTTAATTTTGTATTTCTGCTAAAAAGCAGTTCAAAATAAGGAAGGCGTTAAAAAAAAACCCCCAAAAAACAGGTATGACTGAATTAATTTTGCATGTCCTTCTAAGGCTCAGAAGGGTACTCAAAAAGGTAGGAGGGGATTGTGCCCTACAAGGCAAGTAGGGACACTGTTTAAAATGAATCATAAAATATCATGAGTTTTGTAAGTTAAACAAGTTGATATGGACAACATATTATGCAACCTCAAATTATTCAAAGAAAATTTGTGCCCTTTTAATTAATCACACCAGATAACTGAACTTTGAATATTTTACAGGGCACTTGCGTCCATCTAGAGAACTACTAGAATATTATAGAAAGAAAATAGCTGAATATGATGAAGAGCATGATCATATGGTCAGCAAGCTAGAAGAATATAAAATCACTTATGAAGAACAGGTAACACAAAAAGAAGTATTAAGACATAACCATATACAATGTATTTTAGTATAGATTAAACTTTACTGGTAATAGTTGACATCTTTATTATGTTCTTTATTTTTTTGTAATTTCATGTACATAAAAAAAATCAGTTTAGTGCTGTTCCAGAATAAAATGAATCCTGATATAATGCTAAATTCACATGTAAGTGTTAGATTAATTATTACGTACTTGAAATAGGCATCATTTACGTTATGTATATTTTCTTATTATGGCATGTTTGTCTTTTTTTGTATTCAGCACAAATTACAGTGGGAGTTGAGACAAAGAGAAGAAGAAATAGTAGAATTACAGAAAGCATTAAGTGACATGCAGATTTATCTGTTTCAAGAAAGAGAACATGTTCTTAGACTTTACTCTGAAAATGACAGACTGAAGGTAAACATATGCTGGAAAATAGCATCAGCAAAAAGATTTTTAAGTAATGAAAAACTCTTCATATTTCAAAAGCATGGCAACTACTAGTTATACCTGCAAATAAGTTCTATGTAAAAAAAAACTGAAACATTAGCAAAAGGTAAGGACTTAACACGCAAGAAACTATTATAAGATCAAATTTTGAAAATCAGAATTAAAATCCAAGATAATACAATGTTCTAGGATTCCTATTTCCCGTTACCCAGGGCAAGTGAAATTTGGGTGAGGGAAAGTTAGGTACTTAGTTACACTTTCCTGTGGCAAGTTGAAAACTTCATATGCTGTAAGGATTTGTTTTGTTAGGAAAGCCATCATTGACTGTGGGAAAGTTGATTTTATGTGGATTTTTCCTGAGGATATCTCAATTTCTGAGAAATCCTAGAACACTGTAATATAATTACCTTGGTAATTCAGCAGTGAGCAAATGGATTTCAGAATGGATCAATTATCCTCCATCACAGTTTTTGATTGACAACTTTTGTTTTCCAAAGACATGTGATTGCAGTTTATTCCTGATTATAATTGAATTTAAAATAATTAAATCATTTTACAATTCAAGGGCTGAAGCTGTGGTCTGGAAAACAATGGTTTTGAAAGTTCAGAGGTCTTCAAAACATATATCTGACCATAAATAATTAACTTGATTGAAATAAACAATTCTGTGGATCTGTAAAACCTGAGTAAGACACTATGACTTAATGAAATGCATGGTAGATGGTAAATTAATATTTTGCTTGAAAAATCTTTACATGATAAGTCAAGGCTAATGACTCACTGAAAAAAAATATTGTCTTATAGTAAAAAAAATACAGTTAATAAAACATTCAGTAATCATTTTTTTTATATATTTCTCTGACACCACATTTAGCGGCAGCGTATTATGTAAAACTATCCATTTATATTGACAGGTGTGTGTCAATCTGTCTGTCTTCCAGATGATAACTTGAGAAAAGATCATGTTTGTTTTGTCAAACTTTGCACAATTGTTAAACACAATAAAATACAGACCATTTTCCTTTTTTCCCAGCAAAATTTCATTTATTGTTATTGAATTACTAGGATGCCATTTTGAACATTTATCATCCCCCTTTTTGTGATATCCAGATGATAACATTTGGCCAATCAAGAAAAATTTATTCAGACTTTGCATACTTGTTTAAATACTGTAAAATACGGATCAGATTTGGTTTGATTTTCAGGGCAGTTATATTTTTAGCTCTCCAGTTTATACTGTTCTAATTTT
Organism: Perna viridis; assembly: GCA_037379345.1. Classification (NCBI taxonomy): domain Eukaryota; kingdom Metazoa; phylum Mollusca; class Bivalvia; order Mytilida; family Mytilidae; genus Perna; species Perna viridis. The sequence continues at coordinate 13,065,424 of CM074511.1, forward strand.
TTTCACCTTTATCGCTTTAGTTTTTAGCTCACCTGGCCGAAGGCCATGTGAGCTATTGCCATCACTTTGTGTCTGTTGTTGTTGTTGTTAACTATTTTTCAAAACTCTTCTCTTCTGACACTACTTGACCAATTGGAACTAAACTTGGTATGAATGTTCCTTGGGGTATCCTGCATAGAACTGATGTGGGGACTTGATCTGTTGAAAAACATCGCTGCTGTTACCAAAAAATAAACATAGGTGTCAGACAGTAGTTTATTGCATATATCTCTGAAACCGTCAGGTTTAGCCAAATTGTGATTGCAAGTAAAAGTGTTCAGCATTATGAGATCTATCTGTGGTCAAAGTTTCATTTTAATCTGTTTTGCCATGTTGGAGTTATTGCCCTTTTTCAATGTTTAATTGCTATTTTTAGTGTTATTTCTTTCAAAAATCTTCTCCTCTGATACTACTTTACCAATTGCAACCAAACTTGGTATGAATGTTCCTTGGGTATCCTGCATAGAACTGGTGTGGGGATTTTTGATCCGTTGGAAACATGCCCGCCATTACTAAAAATAGAACATAGTCCTCAGACAGTAGTTTTCAAAAGTCTCCAGGTCTTCAGGGATCAAAGTTGTTAGGCGATGCCTTGTAAGAGTTATTACCCTTGAAAGATGAATAATGACTTTTTTTTTTACAGTTTTCAGCCAATTTCTTGAAAACTATAAGAGAGAGAGAAAATTTCAGTTGCTGAAACGATCTTTTTGATAAGTCCTACTAAAGTCTTCTTGAGTCAAAATTGTTGGACAACTCCTTGTTCAATTTAAGAGAAACGTAAACTAATTGAGTGATTCAAGCTCCTGGGAGCCTCTTGTTCTCTTTGCATTCTTTATTCTCCAACATTGTGGTAGGGTATAATTTTTAATGTTCCATTAGGTGCCCTTTTTTGTGATGTGCATCATGAAATTTGTAAATAATTAATAGCAACAATGGGTAAAGGATGCTTACCCTACCGGTGCACCTGGTCCATGCTCCCAGTGTTTAGTGGAGTCCGAGTTGCTCATTTACTTTTGTTACTTTGTATGTATGATTTTAGTTGCTTTATGTTCTTTGTTGTGAATGTCTGTTTTCCATGTCTGGTCTTTGTCCCTGGATTACATTCTTTTGATTACCGTTATAACCTTGGTTCCCTTGATTACTCTTGTAGATAAGGGAGCTGGAAGACAAGAAGAAAATACAACAGCTGTTAAGTCTGAGTGGAACACCAGACAGTGAGATCACTTATTTCATGAAAGAGCCACCTGCTAAAGCTATAGTAGAGCAGAAAAAGAGACCAAACACAGCACCTAACAATAATGTTAAAAATGGTAAGTTAACAGCCAGAGATATAAATACTATATACACCCCCTCTAAATCGGTAAGAAAAAATTTGTCACCACAAGTTTCACTCCATAATATTTTTTGCCTTGCTTTGCATGGCATTTAATTCAATTTATGCCCCCCCCCCTAAATTCAAATCCTGGATCTGCCCCTGGTTACAACATTTTCTATCAGATTGACATCACAAAGTTTTGTTTCTATTTAACTTTTACAAAATTTGGAAGTTAACATTTTTTCAATTGAGACCAGGGATGGGATAATTGTAGATGTAGTCATTAAATCAGCCAAAAATCTGATTACATGTAATTTAATTTAATCAATTACTTGTCAAATACCCTGTAATTCTGATTACTTTATGATTATGTTATGATTACAGTGGAAATATTAAAGCCTGAAATGGTATCTATTGATAATGCATTATGTCAACAACAAAAAAAGAGTAAAATGATTGTTAATCATTCAATGCTTCTTTGAGTAAATTTTTCTTTTGTTTTTTTCTCCTTCTTTTGTGAAGATATTACAAAATGATAATTCAATACCAACAAGTAAAAACAAAAATCTAATTATTCTAATGATAAATGTTTGTTAGAGCTATCAAAACATCTTCTACAATTTTTTTTAATGAATTGGATAAGAAGTACAAAAGTAAAACCCAAGGGTATTATGGCTATTTTCTTTCATATTTAAATATCCCTAAGGGCATAACTGTACATGAATCAAGTGCAATGGTTCTTTAAAATTGTAGTGAAAGTAATGAATTGTTATATTGAACTTGTATAAATTTTATAGATCTATGTGGTTTAATAAATTGGTGAAGGTTGATGTTCTACTGTACATTAAAAAATAATTTTATAGGTTAAATTCAGTATTTAGAGTCTTATGAAAAATACAAATAACATAAACAAAATGTTCTAAACCTTTCAATTAATTCTTAGTTATTTGCAAATTCATCATAATCAGATGTAATCATGATTACTTGCCATTGTAATCATTAATTTAATCAATTACTTTCAGAAATGCTGTAATCGTTAATTTAATTTAATTATACTTTGGACAAAGTAATTGTAATTTAATCAATTACATTGAAAGTAATCAGACCCATCTCTGATTCAGACAAATTGGTGAAATGCTTTGACAAGCTATATATTTTGTTGAAAGTTGTTACAATACAACAGCTTTAAATGGTTCGAGTATTTGAGTTGACCGAAATCTTCTGCAAAGTAAAATCAAGTAAAATCCAAAGTTTTCCCCTATTTGGCAAAAATTACTCATTTGTCTATTTTCCACTAAGGTTTCTATGATATGCATGAATAAACTGAAAAAGTGATTTTGCTGAAACAAAAAATAAATACACATTTGAGTAAATATTATACTAAGTCCATACTGATGTGACTGAGTTTATTTTTATGGGGTCAAATTTGATAAATCAAACATACCTATTTTCTGATAATGTGATTTAGTTGAATTTACATGCTCTTTTTTATTACCATTTATTAAAGTGAATGAAAGTGTTTTAAACATGACGACACTTGATTTTTTGTTGAAATTTTTTTTCAAATATGTATGTATGCATTTTTACATGAAAAATGACATTTTATGAAATTTCAACAAAACTTTCAGTGATAATGTAAAATTCTAAGTTCAAATGTTTGGAGATTATGCTTGAAGTAGGCAAATTCACTGCAACAAAAACACATACTGAGATGATATTGAAATTTTCACTCAGAAAAATAAACCAAACGACAGATTCTCTGGAAACAACAATTTGTAAGTGCCTGTATGATTTGGAGGGTTTTATAATGTTTGGTGTAATTATTCATATCAGATTTTCACAAACTTGAAAAAAAACTTAAAACTCTATGAGCTTTTTGATTGAAGGTCAGGTATATATGAAAGTGTTTACTCAGTTAATAGGAATATTGACATGAACTGACACTTAAAACTAACTGACCATTGTGCAAATGGGTCCTGATGCAAATGATCCTCCATATGCTAAGTGTAAAAATATGTAATAACTGTGTGTAATTTTTAGGTATGAAAAAGAAGACCCTACCAATGTCAGACCGACGCAGATCCATGTCTCCCAATCCAGAAGAGAAGTATAAACATGATAATGAAGTCCTAGCTTTACAGATTGAGGCACTACAATCCCAATTACAGGAACAAACCAAAGTAGCGAAAGAACAGGTAGAAGCTTTAATGGAAGATCGACGGGTGAAGGAAGAGGAGTTGGAAACAAGGAGACAAAGAGATGAAGCTAAAATTCATACTCTAACAGAAAAGTATTCTAATTTGTATTCATTATAAAATATTCTAATTAATTCAACATAGTCATGAATAAATGAATGGAGAATTCTTCCATCTGATCTGTAAAACATACTGTAGGTTGATGATTTTTTTTTTTTTTAGATCTGAATTAAGACATTTTTCTGTTTTATCAAGTTGTGATCCCCTTTATATCCCCACTTACAAAGTGGAGGTATGTAATGATAAAGTTTCCTTTTTTTCCGTTACATAGAGTGGTACCCATTTCTTATGTTTTACTTCTCCTACACTACTGAATGGAATTTATTTAAAGAAACTTCTATTGAATCATACTTACAAATTTCTATTGTGCACATTTTACTTTAAATTTGATCACAATCAATTTGAGTGTTTCGTCATTTATGAATATGGGGACACAGGGGTATCCATCGCTTATCCATTATTCCTTCTAAATCACAAAGCAGGATTAATTGAAACATTAAATTTACAGAATCTATATTTCATATTCCCATTACTTCTCCTACTTCAGATTTTGATCCAAATTAATTTGGAGATCAAAAGGTGAATGTTATTAAATGGGGAAGTGTTGGTATCAATTTAGTGAGCGTTCCTCACTGTTTTTCTAGTTCACTAGGTAATTTAATTATTTTTAGAAATGATTATTTTGCATGTTTACTTTAGCATTATCGTGTATTTGCAGATTACACAAAACTCAGGATTTGTTATATGAAAGCACAAAAGACTTTTTAGAACTCAGATATCAGGGTCGAGCCAATGAAAGACAATGGATGGCAGAAAAAGATAGACTTTTAAGAGATTTAGATAGTGCTAAAGATAAAGCAACAGGAGGAAAAGATTCATTACTTCTCAATGTGTCATCTGAAATAAGGTCCACCTACGCAGAGGAAGTCAAGGTATATACTATGGCCAAAAATCATGCTGCTGATCTATTTTTTTTTTAATACCAAAGATGAAAGCAAGACAAAAGAAAACGAATTTTACATGAACAAAAAATGAGCACAGGGTAGGAAGTAATGTTACAGAAATGGATTATACTAAACAAACCATGAAACCCTCTTTGAAAAATCTCACTTTTAGATATACGATAATTTCCCTTTTAACATTACCATGACATAGAAAAGTAATGTAGAGATATACAATTCTTTCTGCCTGTGTGTAGTTTAAACATTTGTATTTAAAGTGAGAAATACAACGAGTAATAACTAAAACTGTAAGTCTGTGGACATGTCTCTGATGAAGATCCAATCAAGGATCAGGCCGACTCGTAAACATACCAAGCAACAGTTCACAGTGCTATATATAACAACACCAGTGGTGTACTGCTTGTACTAAACTGGTCAGGCTGACTCGTAAACATACCAAGCAACAGTTCACAGTTCTATCCATAACAACACCAACGGTGTACTGTTTGTATTAAACTGGTCAGGCTGACTCATACACATAGCAAGCAACAGTTCACAGTGCTATCCATAACACCAGCGGTGTACTGCTTGTATTAAACTGGTCAGGCTGACTCATACACATAGCAAGCAACAGTTCACAGTGCTATCCATATCAACACCAGCGATGTACTGCTTGTATTCATACATTGTATTTATAGATATGTCTTTGTCTGATATATTTAAGTTACCACAGATCTATATTTCAGTCATTAGATTATCAATTGCAACAAGCCCAGAAATTAGCAGAAATGTACAGAGAACAAGTAATACAATTAGAAGATGAGTTGTCTAGAATCCGAGAAGAAGGTGATGTTACTCGGGAAATTTTTAAGGTAAATAGATTTCTCATGTCAGAGGTAAAATTCTGTTGTTGTCCAATCATTTTAGAGTGTAGTTGTGGTTAACTGATATGTAAGGAAAGAGTTTTGATAATTATGTGGAAACATTTTTTATAGAGACTTGGTCAACTTAGTAGTATTTAAAAAATAAGGATTAGTGTGAATTATGCTTTTTAATGGATAGATTCTGTAGATATTTTTCTTTACACTCCACTTAACATCACACATTACATCAGGTTTGTAAAGATAAAATAATTTCTCAGTAGACATTGTTATATTGCTGTAACAAAGCATAGTATAAAATGATGGCAGAGTACTTGTTCTATTTGGGTATTTTTGCTCTTTGATAATTTGCTGCAACTCATGAAATCTGGAATTCTTGCATTTCAATACGTTTAAATGTTTTGATATTGGATATTTTCAGGGAAGAAGTGATAAGATGACCAAGAGACTTGCCATGATGAATCAGAGATACCAAGATCTAGAGAGAAGGAGGAATCTGGAGGTAGAAGGGTTCAAAAATGATATAAAGAATCTAAGGTCAAGGTTAAAGGATGTGGAACGGCAACTGTATAAGGTAACATTTATACTCGGAAATGCATTTGATACTAGCAGGAGAAAACTTCTGGTTGAATCTGTAAGATTGGTTGGCTATTGAATTTGTGACATGCATAGTTTTTCCATGTTAATGTTTAACACAAAGGTCGTTGATAATCAAAAGAAACACAGTACAAACTATATTATACAAGAATAAGAGAAACACTATTTTATTGAGAACTGTTTGTATTGTTTTTCTGGAGTTTTAAAGTTACATTTTAAAATGACAGTATAGAGTAATCAAGGGAACCATGGTTATAGCGGTAATCAAAAGAATGTAATCCAGGGACAAAGACCCAGACATACACAACAAAGAACATAAAGTAACTAAAATCATACATACAAAGTAACAAAAGCAAATGAGCAACTAAGACTCCACTAAAAACTGGGAGCATGGACCAGGTGCACTGGTAGGGTAAGTGTCCTCTGCTTTTCTAGAAACACCCGCTGAGTTGCTGATAAAAAGTGGTATGAAATTTAGAACATAACTTTTGAAACTGTAAAAATACTGTTTGCAAAGACAAAATGTTCATTGGTGAAACCTGTAGACATTGATCTGTAAAAATAGTGGTAATTTAAATGTTTAAAAGAAAATAAATAACATAAAATGATTTTGCCTTAGGAACTTGCTTTTTCTAATATAATTTTGTTGGTTCCATACTTAATATATAACAAATTACCTCCCTTTTTGCAAGAGATAGACATAAAGCTTTTCAGATTTACATCTGTGTATTTTTTGTACTGTTCCTTATTTCAGGTGACAATGGGATTTGCTGAAGACATGGACATCAAGAAACCTGGAGATATTGACATGCAGATCTTAAGAAATGTACATGCCACTGCTGGTAGATCAAAGAAAATTGTGGGTGAATTGAAAAATCTCAAATCTAAAATGTATGGACTGGAAAATGATCTGAAACATTTATGATCATAGGTGGTTCTTTTGTGGAGGAATGATGCATTTCAATACAATCATGAAGAAAGAAAGACAACAAGACATAATTTGCCTGCCTGATTGTATTAATGTTTTATCTGTGATATTTATCCTGCAATGCAGGTTACTGTGTTACTATATCCTATTATAGATGGTCAACATTCTGTAAGGAGTCAGTAGTTGAAAGGAGTTGATGACTTATTAGTCTTGCTATATCAGCAGAACTTACATTAAATATTAATTATGTGACAGGTTTACGGTTTTTTTCTTTTTGAATCAATATTGCGAGAGAGAAAACAAGTATTATCTTCAAAAAACAAATATTACCAGTGCAATGAATTTATTTTTTTTTTCTTATAATTTCAATTTTCAATACAGTTTCTTGAACACTTAGTTATCAATATTACAGGAAACAGAATTACTATCAAATGACTTATATTTCCATAGAGAAGCATCTTAAAGGTCAAAGGGTCAAAGGAAAATAAGTGAAACTTTTCGGACTGTGTCTGAAAAAGAAAGACAAGGCTGTCATGAAAAAAAATGCCATTTTAACAAAGAAGACCATTTTGAAATATGTGTATATGAAATTCTATACCAAAAATTTATAAGCATATATATGTCCTTTAAACTATTGTCCTTCATTACAATCCATAGGTTTAACTGATACACTGTAAAGATTAGAGATAGAGCTATAATAATCTGCCAGTCCATAACAATAGCTTATAGGGTCAGTCAGATTGTTATTGTATAAATGTATAAAATTATTTAATAAATAAAGTTATAAGTCTTTGATTTAGTTTTTGTGGATATAAAAAATAACCTTGGCATAAGTTGACATGTGGCATTCATGATTTCAATATGTTTGGTTTTGAGTACTTCTTGTGTATAATAATTTTTTTTTAAATCTTGAAATCCCTAAGAATTTGCTGCTGAGAAAAGGTTACTCCTAGAAACACGTTTACAGAAATTTGCAATATTTATATGATAGGCATTTTTTTATTCTATTGAAGCTTTTTCAAAAATTCTAGAAAAATTCTGAATACAATATGGGTATGCCAAGTTTTGAGGTATTGGCTTAGTCTTTGGTTGGTCAACAGAAAGGATGATGTAGGCGATGATGGCGCCATACCATTATATGACTTCAAATGTAAGCTCTACTCCTCCTAAACCACTCAAGGGATTTTGATGAAATTTGATGGGATGGTTGGGTATGATATGTAGATGTGCATGAAGGAATGAAATAAGTCCGAGGACTCCAAAGGGAGACACTAGTAATCCAAATTAAGGGATTTACATGTTAAAACCTAATAAGCACAACTCCTTAACCACTCAAGGGATTTTGATGAAATTTAATAGGAAGTTTGTTTATCATATGTAGATGTGCTTGAAATAATATAATTACCGGTACTGTAGGAGCACTGCAAGGGGAGATAATCCAAATTGTGGGTTTTACATGTTAAAACATTGTAAGTGCAACTCCTCCTATACTGCTCAAGGGACTTGATGAAATTAAATAGGAAGGATGGGTATCATATGCAAATGTGCATGAAGGAATATAATTACCAGTACTGATGGAGAATTCCAATGGGAGATAATCCTAGTGAAGGGTTTTACATGTTAAAACCTTTAAGTGCAACTCCTCCTATACTGCTCAAGGGATTTGATGAAATTAAATAGGAAGGTTGGGTATCATATGCAAATGTGCACGATGGAATATAATTACGGGCACTGTCGGAGAACTCCAATGGGAGATAATCCTAATTAAGGCTTTTACATGTTAAAACCTTGTAATTGCAACTCCTCCTAAACTACTCAAGGGGTCTTTATGAAATTGTATAGGAAGTCTTTACAATCATATGTTGGTGTGCTTAAAAAAATATATATATTTGGGGAGAACTCCAATTGGAAATAATCCAAATTAAGGGTTTTACATGTTAAAACCTTATAAGCGCAACTCCTCCTAAACCACTCAAAGGGCTGTGATGAAATTTTATACTTAGGTTGGGTATTATATGTAGATGTGCTTAAAGGGATATAACAACTGTTGGAGGCCTCCAAAGGGAAATAATCCAAATTAAGGGTTTTACATAGTAACACTTTGTAAGTGCAACTCCTCTTTACTACTCAAGGGATTTTGATGAAATTTTATATAAGATCGGGTATCATATGTAGATATGCATGAAGGAATATTATTACTCTTGGATGATGCCAAAAGGAGATAATCCAACAAGGGTTTTATTATTTTTCAAGTAAGTCCATTTGAAGCGGGAGTATTCTCTTTGTGAGCTTGCTGACAGCTTTTCTAGTTCTAATAAAGAATATTCACCAGTGAAATATAAAAAAAAAAGAAAAAAAAAAGCAGAAAATGTTTATGCCACCAATTAACCATTTGATTGTTTTGTTTTCATTGTGTGATAAATAACAACCCCATAAGGTCATGCAAGGAGGTTCATAATCATTGTTTTATCTGTGAAGGCTATTTCAAGAATTAGATTAAAAGAATCTTATTTTGCAAACAATTGACTATTGTGTGTATGAAATCTTGAAAGTTCAATATTGAAGTTTCATAGCGTATTCTCAAAATTTAAGTCTTGTCAAGTAATTTTTCACACAGTAAAATTATGTCCTACAGGTATTAATTATCTAGCTAGCTTCTTGTTACTTGACATTTGTTTTTAAGGTTGAATGATTGATTGTAGTCTAACATCCTATGGCAGGTATTGCATGCATTTCAAAATAAAAGTCTTTTATTAATCAAACAGAAGTCTAACACTCAGAGCCAGATTTAATCTGCTAGCTCACAGAAGTTACACTTGGATGTCACTTTATCTCATATATGCTAAATTATTAGTGAAGAAGCAGTGACTACCAACATTTTAAATCTTTAACATGACTTGAATGGAGATAAAACCCATCCCATACTTGAGGCGGACACACAACCATGAGACCATTTAGGCCAAAGGAAATAATATCTTAGTGCGAGATATGGACAGTATAGCAAGTTATTTATTGAAGGTGCCAAATTTCTTGATTTGCTCTATGAATAGGGGTACTATTTTTTCGCCATCTTTATTGTTTGCATCTCTAGATTTAATGGAATGAAAATTATATATTTAATACTTGGACTTGAATTTGTCAAGCTTTTATTTTTGTGATTACCAAAACCTCACAAATACAGCAAAAATTATAACCATGAAAATTTACTGCTACATAACATTTGAAAGCTGTTTTTTGTTAAAAGAGAACTTCTTTTAATTGACCTATAGCCGAGGAACAAGCAGCTGCGATATAACCCATCTGAACATTTTTTTTTTATTTTTGTATTTGACTTGCATATTGTTAGGGTTATAAATAGCATGTGTCAGGTTAGAGCTTTTGTACAAGATTTAGTAAGTTTTGCAACTAGCTTAAGCATCAGAGTAGTTCAAGCCTTGCAAATAAAATATTAAGTGCATACTAGATGTACACCTCACTTTTATGTTATGATTATGAAACCAAATCTAATAGCAGATGTAAATGACAAGTTTACATTCTTATGAGGTGGTGTGTAAGGGTATTTTATAGGACCCTCTGTACCAAGTTCATACTCCCAGTTCTATGTTCAGCCTGGTTTGCTAATTTCCATTTTTTTTTTGTATCAACTGTGGAAGCACTATCATTAAATAGGCCACTAGTTTTCACGAAACTGGTCCAGTCAATCTATGAATTCAAGTTCCCAACAAAATGAAATATTTGTGTTTAAGATGTACGAGGTTCTTTTCAAAACCCTGAATTTGAATTTGACATACAACCAAAACTGGTATCCAAACTAAAGTACATTGACAGTTTTTGATGAACTCTCTACATATGTTGTTTCTTTGCTACATGTCTATCACTTTGATTATGATCTTTGGTGTATGGTTTAAATAACAGTGGTCATCCTTGATTTCATATTCACATTTTTCTTTTGTTAAAAAGTACGAAAGTTTCTATCTATCTCATTACTTCATGAAATATATATATATCTATATTTTTTTTAAATAAATTGAAAGAACTGGTAAATAGTTTCTTGTAACTCCATGTTTATCTGTACTGTAGAGGTCATTATAAATACAGCAAAATAGCAGAAGATAATGTCCCATATTGGTTGTATTTCTGAGTAAATGTCAATTTCTTTTTATTTATATCCCCACTCCATTAGTAGATGGTTGATTGGAATCACCTTACCCTTCCATCTAAATTTTGTAACAAATATCTAACTCCCAATGAATTGATTGGTATCAAATTTGGTATGTGGCTATATATAGATTGAGCACTTGTTGATAGTGATTTTGATTGCTCTCCCTTACCTACTTCCTGGTTTGTGGGATTAATGTATGAGTAGGTGTATACCTAGCACATCAACAGTTGAAATGTACACTGTGATGGCAACAGGTCTTATTGGAAGAAAGGCTATATATACCATATAAACAAAATACGAAAGGCAAATTTTTTTTCTGATTCTTTATTGTGTTGTGATATATAAATATGCAGTTCTACTGCACATAATAGTGGTTGACTGCAATAATCCAATCACTCATCTCTCAATTATCACACATACACTTACTTTCATATCACACATCCCAAAAATGATAAGAGATAAACAGCTCAGCTTATAAAACAAGCTGTGGACTGCTATTCATAGTTATCAAATTTACTATTAAATTTTGATGACGTATCCAACATTAGGAAATAATTTCAACAATATGATCCAAAACAGACTTGACTTTCATATAATGAAAATATGCTCAAAAGTACATTACACTTCTTTGATTTGAACATGGAATCAATGAATGATCTTCAAGAAATCCATAATGGCAAAAACCCTGTTGTCACAAAATGATAGAATCTATTTTTAGCACTGTAGCCAACTTCTTTTAATAGGAAGTAAAATATTGCACAATTATTGAACACTATACAACTGACATACATTTAACCTCCCTCACTTCAACTCTAACCTCCAATGTGACAACCACTCAAATCATTGAGAAATCCTCAAAAAACAAGAAAAACAATGTGGTATTAATAAAAACAAATAAATTAATTCTATCACAAAGACAGATCATTCACACATAAACCAAACTATGTTGAATTAATCATACACCAACTTAAAACATCAATATATTTTAAATGTACCATTTTGTACAATATTCTATCGTTGGTTATTGAAAATAAAGTATTTACACTATATATATATATGTACGTCATGATGTATTGCATAATATATATTAGACCTATTTTTAACAATTATATCCCCAATATTTATAAGTAATTTTAAGCAAGAGTACTATGGGAATCCTGTGTTTATTTTCACTGTCCCTTTCAGAATTAAATATTTTTAACTTGACTTTTCGCAAATCAAAACTTAACTTTATCACTTTAGTTCAATATCTTAAACTATCCAAATCCAAATTCTATCAAAGGATGCTTCAATAACCAAAATTCTTCTAATCTAGCTTCATTACCCACTAACCAGCAACAAAAGATGGAATAAAATAACACTAACATTGCACTACAAAGTGGATTTCTCCTATTAAGTACAGCCTATGGCACAAAAACAAGAAAACTTTATACTAGAAACAAAAAATACTTACATTTTACATTAACAGATACAGTTTACAAGAATAAATTATTCAAGATTTAGAAAGTATATAAGATTTAAATATATTGTATCACAAAGTTACAATGAAGTAAATTTGTACCATGTCAGACAAAGTATAACTTTCTACTACACAGAGACACACAATGTCCTTTTTTCACCACAATTGTAACACATGAAAATCTATATTGAATAATTCACTCTGTATCACAATAAATATAAATTTAGTCTTTTTTTTTTGATTTTGTAAAGACACTGTTTCCTTTCACATTTCTTGTTCCTTCTATTACTATACAGAACCCTTTCAGACTTCAGTCCCGTGAGGTACGGCCGACTGAGACAGAGATCCTTTGGACCTGACCTTCTTACTGGATGACTGTAATGATGACGATGATGGTCCCCTGACACCTAACATGGTCTGACTAGTCTGTGTACCCAGTGATTCACCACTACTGTTTACACCCTGGGAACTTCCTGATGCCTGTAACCAATGATAAAATAGATATGATTAACAATTATTCCTAACAATGTATTTTACTAGTCAAGTGTGAATAAAATTTATACAACCATAACGAATCATTCTTATGAAGTCTGATGAGTAAAATACATCAGAGGCTCAAGACAGCCTGAATCGCTCACCTGGTTAGCAATTTGCTTATTTGAAAAACATGAGGAATGAGACAGGCTAAGTAAAAATTAACTGAATTGTCAAATGCAGAAAATGCTTATAATAGCATTTTTATGACCTGAACCAGAATTTAGTTAAAGGAAACAATTTTTGAATTATTTTCAAAAAACTGTCTTCCGACACTTATGTTCCATTTTTAGTACAGGCAGCCATATTTATTCACAGATGAAAAATCGCAAGTCATTTCCAGCACAATACACTAAAGAACCAATAAGCTTATTTTTATTAAATGATATTAAATAATTTTAGAGAAGATTTACAAAGTTGCACATGTGGGAGAAAAAAAATGCTTCAGGGGCTGTAACTCCTACATCAGTTGACAAATCGTTTTTAACATTTCAGGGTAAGTCAATCTAATGTTTACGTTTATGTATTATGTTAAATACAGTCGAACCTTGTTAAGTCGAGGTCGAAGGGACCATGCAAAAATGTTAAAGTTATCCAAGGTTCGAGTAATCCGAGGTCGAGGATAAACCGGAATACTAGTAGTTTGGTCCATGACTGTTTCTGTATTTACATCATTTGTTGTGCTTGTACATGTACATGTACATGTACTTCACATTGCACGGTACTTTGTAAAGTCATGCGTTTCATATCGGAAGATTTTTTTTTTTGTATGTTGTATATCCTGTTTGATATACTGAACGGTAATGAGTGTTTTAGTGAAATTTCCTTTTTTATTTTTCTTATATTAAAAATGTCATAGTTCATAATATGCTGCTTCGTTTGATTCACAATCAGTAGTATCGTCAAACCATGTGCTCTACAGTATTACGATAATATTTCAAATTCACCAACGAAACGAATATAGTCGTTGAAATACCCTCACTATTGTCTGTTTGGTGTTTCATGAAATAGTCTGATACCATTACAATTCATCTGTATTTTAAAAACTGTTAGTGTAAATTCCGACGTGTTATTAATAAAATTCGTTTCTTTTAACAACATGCACAATTTTAAATTAATTAAATAAACAAGCCATAAAGAGTGTCAATAAATAAATTTTAAAAGCCATGCTAATTGTTGTTAAAAAACACTTCGATCATGGTTTATAATAAAGCAATCAGTTTTCCGACTAATTAGTTGACTTCGAAACATCAGGGTTAATTAACCTCGAAGTCCTATTGAGGGGACTAATTGATTACCTCAAGTTATCCCAGGTTTCTATTCATCTGAGTTCGAGTCATCCGAGGTAAAATTGTATTTGAGTAAAGGGAGTTTTGCTGGGACTTTGTAATTAGTTCGAGTTATCCGAGATTTCGAGTAATCCGAGTTCAACACATCGAGGTTCGACTGTAATAATACCCTGTCAGAATTTTGCTGAAGTTAACAGTTCTTGAGTTAATTGCAAAAAACTGCTTCCCAACTCCTATGTTCAATTTTTAGTAAGGGTGGCTATGTTTTTTTCACAGATAAAAAATATCAACAGTCAATTTGTGTGGGAGAGTCTAAGGTACAAATATGCAAACTTTCAATGAATTCTGTAAAATGGTTTTTGAGAAGATTTTCAAAGTTGTACATGCAAAAAATGGCAAAAAAACTGTTTCAGGGGCTGCAACTCCTACATCAAATGATGAATTGTTTCGAAAAATAATGTTGAACCCTGCCAGAATTTTTCTAAAGGCAATGGTTTTTTGAGTTATTTGCCAAAAGATGCCTTCTGGTCCCTTTTTTTCTTTTTATAGTAACGGCAGCCATGTTTTCTCACATATCATAAATCCCAACAGGCATTTTGTGCATAATACTCCAAGGAACAATCATGCCCAGTTTTCATCCTGTTGGCCTAGTAGTTTCAGACGAGGAGATTTTCGAAAATTTGTCAATGACGACAATGACAACAATGGACGCCAAGTGATGACAAGCTGACTTGGCCTATGGCCAGGTGAGCTAATAATATAGATAATAGGAATTTTATTGACCTGATTATTGCAATGGAAACACCCTAAATTACTTCTCGTCAGAGAGCAACATTGGATTTATCATCAAAACAAATGGAAAATTTAGTCACAAATGAAAAACACTACAGAGCTTGTTTCATAACTAAACTATACCATCTCTCAGTTTCTGTGATATGTAATAAGAAATGTTGTGAGAGATGAATAAAATAAGTTGGTAATTGCAGTCAAATACCATTTTAATCATATTTTTACTGATTTGTTCAACTTACCACGCCACTGTCTAGTGATCCACCACTGCTACCTCTCCTCATCCCCTGAACTGCAAAAAAAAAAAATAACAAAAACTAAATAGAGTTATCTCCCTTACACCATTTGTGCAATGAAATAAATACAGGTAGGTTGATCATAATTTCTGTAACAAATTTTAAGAATTATCTGTTGAGATAAAATATACATCATATCTTTAAAAATGTAATTTGCAATAATGTTTTTCTCCTGAAAACACTCAAACATGAACAGACAATAACAAATGAGATGTGATAAAATTATGACAACAAATATGAAGCACATTGACCTTGCAGAGAGAGAAAGATACTAAATAGAATAAATGTCATAGAAAACAAAGCTATAAATCTAAATGGTTTTCTAATGTAAATTAAAAATTTGACCTGAATCATAGGATGGAAACTTTTTTTAAAGGAAAGAACTATTGCAGATATGCTAAATACTATAATCATTCTGTTAAAGTATACATCTACAAGTTTAATACAGAATATGCTGTTTATAGATTGTTCTCAAGACACAAAATGCTTTTGTTCCCTAGGTAAAAAGCAAGTTAAAATTATGAATATGATGAATAGCTTCAAAAGCAAAACAAATCTTTCTCAGAACAGGGAAAAAACAAAAACATTCACACGAATGTATCACAGAATTAGATCCACCAAATAATGACAACAACAAAAGCATGAATGGGATGGAGAAACAAATAAAACCGTTTCTACAAAAAGAATTGATTCTGTTACATACAACACAAAAATCAAAGAATCAATAGGAAAAGTTGTTTAAAGCTATGAAAGATGTTTTAAAAACCCAAACTTTTAAATTTTCAAATAAACGAATAATGCACAATCATCATGAAAATAAGATTAACAAAATAGTTGTTAAGAAGCAATGTATTAATTGAAGACTGCATACCAAGACTGATAAGATGAATAAATAAATGCATTGTTTTAATTTGACAGTCCTATACATGCTTTAACAGATTTCTAGGACAGAAAGAAAATAATGATCTTTTGAAAGAATGCAAGTCAAGAATAACAGCATGAATATTAAGCATGATAAGTTGTTTGATAAATTTTAGAATATGAAAATGATGAATGATTGACTTTTGAATACTTTTAACATATTGTCAATCTTTTGCTGAGGTACTTCTCACATCTTGGGTGAAACATCAACTTGCCAATCATATCTGTAGCAATGTACATCTTGATCTATTGGCAATTATTAGGATCAAAGATGCCATGACAACAACATGTCAGTTTTCACTAGAATTAATCATGACTATACTTTATAGAAGATAATTATTCTTAAGAGTTTAACACGTTGGTGGCTTTTTTCAAACACATTAAATGAATATAAATATTTTTTCCCAGAGAAAAGCATACAGATTTTGCCATATGATAAGTATGCATCAAGAGGTCATAGCTTAAAGATTAATTGTGCTGTGAATTCATCAGAAGTATAAATATTTTTCATGAAAAGTTGATGTCATATTCTGCGACTCAAAATTGAAGTTATAAAAAATTAAAAAAAAATAAAATAAAAATACGCATGTACTGTTAAGTCATCACTCAAAAACCTAATTGTAAGATAATTTGACTATGTGTACACATACAAGACTGTAGTGTCAGTATTCTGCTACACCTATTAAAAATATATCACAATCTATGACTAATAGTTAAAACTTCAATGATGCAGCTATGGATATTTCTTTAATGTTAGTCTCTTAAGATTCCTATCAGATTCTCAGCAAAAGAATGAACAATGTATGCAGTCTTCTATACAAACACAACATGCATACCTTCACATAGATCAGTAAGAGAATTGGACAGATGAAGCTGTTTCAAGCCACCACATTCAGGGGCAGATAATCTATTTAATGCAGGGTCAGAGGGTTTTGACAATTCGTACATTAAAACCCTGGAATCGTCATTTGCATATCTTTCTAATGAGTTGTGGTTGGCACTCTGTTTGTTTAATTCATCTTCAATTCTTAGTTGTTCCATTCCATTGCACTGTAAGAGAAAAGATTGAATTTTTAGATGATTTTAATGTACACAATGGCTGCATTACCACACAAAGAAAATAATACTTCTTTGTGAAAGCCTTGTGTATTGTTAGTTAGTAGAAAAAGTAGGAGAATATATTTTATTGTCACATCAAACATTTTGCATTTAAAGTATTCTTCAAGCTATAAATTTCATTTGATAAAAGACGAAAAAAAAATTTTTTGTAAAGATTATCAATAAAATCTGCATTCAATATAATTACATAATTTTTGACAGAATCTAATGTACAGCAGAAAACAGAGCCTGTCAAGCTTTTAATATATTAAACATGAAAAAAATATATATATATATATACAGAGATTTTAACAAAAGTAAGAACCATACAAGTTTTTCAGTTAATTGGTGTTTAAAATTGAAAGAGAATTTCAATCTGTTAACTATAAAGACATGGGTGCATACAAAAACACCAGTTTCATTTTACAGATATACCTTGAAGATAATAACAAGTTTAAGTAAAAAAATGTATTTTTTAAATGGGTAACTAACATTATATACAGCTTATCATGATGTAATATTTTACATCCCTCCATTGAATAGGTATAAAAACAGCATGTTATACAAGCAAAAAATGTAAAAACAAAAATGCTGAAGTTCTGAAGTATGTTCATCAGTGAAGACAGATCAGATAAATTGTGTAATTTAGTTTCTCTAATTTGTATTTAATCACCAACTGATGAGTGGAAATGAACAGTTCTCTAATGTTACTGGTTCCCTGCCGTGAAACTGAATTGTAAACATACTGCAGTTGTCTATTTCGGAGATAAGTAAATAACAGAACAGCAAGGTTACATAACTAATGCATCTTCCCTAATGAACAGATGCTCTGCTATGTGCACCAGACTATAAACTGATGTTTTTACATCGTTGTCTCCATATTCAATGTTATCAAAGAGCAGAGGAATAAAAATGGGTGTTGATTACAACCTGTCTTTACTGAAATGAACGAGGACAACACCCTACTCCATATCACATTTCATGTCTATTTTGTTTGGAACTTGTAACTTTACAGAATTATATAATCGAAATATAAGAGTAAAAATTGTGCAATAAAACTTTAAATACTTCTTCTACAAAAGCACTTGTTACCCTCATTTTTTTAGTTGCCTTTTCTTTGCTGATGGTGTTAAGGTATTTAAAGACAATTAAAACACTTGATTTGAATATGCTAGACAAGTTCATTCAGGGATATAATTGGGAAAAGTTCCGATGATTTTATATGACCATCCTATTTATCAAATTTAACTGGTTCTGGTCAAAATTTCTACCTCTTGTATGGCTTCCTTGAGATCACCAACAAACTTTTGTCTATCATGGTCGTTTCTTGCATTGAATGTGATAAGTGTTTTACCATCTAAACCGTTGGTTAACCTCACTCCAAACTGATAGTCTAAAATAGAAAATGTATAATGTTTATAGATATCTCTGGAGGATATATCTTGCACACATAATGATAAACACATTAGCAATAGAGGTAAACCATATCCCATTATTTCATGTTTAATAAAATTGCTAATAAAAATGACAGATAGTAACTCTTTGATATATTAGCATACCAGTAGTTCAAAATTAAATTGTAGAAAAATCAAGGGAGGATTTGTCGTTAAGGAGAATTAAAGAAGTTTTGAGTGAAAGCATTTTTTAAATTTCATGACACAACAATGCAAATGTACCTGTACAAATTAGTAATGAAGCTTAAAAAACTAAACAATATAAAAATCTCTTTTCTTAAAATGACACATTCAAGATATTATGACGCAAGTAAGTTAACAGACTTGCATACAGAAGTACATGTATACTACTTTACTGCCTCAGTAATATATCACTGTAATAATAAAACCCTTACATCAAATATTACACAGCACATGTCAAATGTATATACTCTAACAGTACTAGGTAACTACAAGAGAATTAATCACCAATAACATGATGAAGGAAGCAATTAACAAAATAAAACTTTTGTTTAACCATAAAATTATTGATACTCCTAAAAGGCACTATATCTGTCATGGACAAACAACAATTTGCTTAGATGTAATTTAATTAAAAACACCCACCAACTCCTCCATTAAAATGAGAAAATAATTTTCATAACGCCCCTAGTTAAATTTTTAATCAGTTACGTAACCGATTCTAAAAATTATAGTCTTGCATACAATTTCTGAATGTCAAACCTTAAAACCTACAAAAAATCTTGTGTGACAAACTATGCTTTACTATAGCAACATTGCTATTTGTGCAAAATGTCATATCGATCAAAGTCCATATGCAAAATGTATGAGATATTGAATAAAGCATAAGGTATAACCCTTCAAATGAAGACTCTGTCTTAATCCCTGTATGTTTACATTTCATTTTTGTAAAGAATGTGATGAATTTAAAATGACGATCCTGTTTGTACTTACGGGATGTATCAAATAGGTACACATGCATGCCAGCCAATGTAAACGATTGTTTAAATGAGTATGTTATTCCACTCTTTTTCTTACTCAGGATCTTTGTAACCTGAAAAATAAGGTGACAGTGAATATTTGTTTCAATATCAAAGAGAATGAACTATACGAAAAACTAAAGTTTGATAAAATACTTAAAATGTTAAGTGATGATTTTGTTAGTCAGATATCTAAACTAAAGTTATGTGAATACCTAATAAAGTTTTTTTTCTGATTAAACTACTAGTAATGGCCCTCATTACATATGACTTATTTACATAATTTCTTGTAACATAGTGTACAATGTGAATTTTTTGGCAAAATGAAAAATTTGGAAACTGCTGTAACATCAATAAGCAGTACAATACTATAACATTGTCAAAATTTTAAAACTGTGACTGCATATGACCTTTGTAGGACAGAATCCTACGACCTTTGAACTTTGACCTTAGTTCTTACCAGTAAACAGTCATTGAACAGGAATACTTCACGTTGATGTAACCCAATTTTCTCTTTTTTGTTAGGATCATGGACCTCATACAATCTACAGTAACACACCAATCTTCTATGGGGCAAGGCTAGTTGCTGAAAAAAAGATACCAGTCGGTATTGAGTTTGTTTTGACATCAGGTGACATCTATATATATATTGCAATATAACCGATGTTGCTTACAATCTCATATTTCATTGGACAAATGTGATAACAACCATGAAATTTAAGGCTCCATTGGGGGAAGAGGTGTCTGGAATGTTTCAGTCACTTTTATATATTGAATAATTGGAAATAGTTTTTATGTTAAACCAATAAATAATTGAAATATGAAAAATTGCACAGTGATCACACAGTCTTAATCATATTTGGGTATTAACAAAGCCAGAATATACATCAGTCTTTTTTTTTAAAAGATAATACTTTTTTTTTAATAGCTATTGTGTATTTTAAAAATAACTCACTACAAAAAAGAATTATCTGGACAATCCTTAAACACTTTATAATAGCATTAGCTTTCCAAGTTCTAATTTTTTTAGTACTTCTTTGTCCAATATAGCCTATCTATGCTATCAAGTTGGCTATGAAAACAAAAAACTTCAGCAGAATTTGTTTATAACATGCAAACTGTTAATATATTAGTACTTTCAACCTACTCAAAACAGCTATTTAGTCTTGTCAAATTAACACTATAACTATTCCATAAAAGGAAAGGCATAAAAATAAGGAGAGACCTATTGATTAATCAATTAAGTTAATGTAAATGTATCTAATACAGTCTGGATCTACTGTCTACAGACACTCATGGATATTGATATGTCCAGAAAAAGAACAATCCTGTGGGTTTTTTACGAGAACTCCAGCCAATACTCCTTGTAATTTCCTATCAATGAGGAAGTTGGCCAGAATACAAGACCAGTAAATTTTGTTGTAATTATATTGTACTTTGTATCATGGTATCACTGACGATTAGTTTGATATACACTCAACTTAACTGATGTAAACTGATGTTAACAGACTTATATGTGTCTGAGATTACCTAATTTCAAACTCAGGAAATTAGTCAATGTACTGAAGTCAAAGACAATTTTCTTCTGATAAATGTTAAGGTATAAGTTTAGGACCTGCAAAATGTATCTCTGTGTATCTCTTTATCAACAAGAGCATCTTACATAAAACTTATAAATGTTAAGACTTTTTCTTGATTGAACTTACTGGTTTCTTGCCAACGATAGTCTGTTCTACTTTCATAACCTGAGTTACATGGTCAACACCAGGTCGGAATTCTGTTTGTTTGATTCTGTCGTAGATTCCCAAAAGTATATCTCTGTCTATATCTTCACCATCATCAATATCTGGAGAGGAAAAAATCATACCAATACAGTAAAATAATATCCAAAGAATATCCCTAAAATAATTGGCAATAAAATGCAGAAATCTTAAGATGTTGAAAGATCAGTTTACCTAAAATATAACAAGAGAAAATTTTCTACATATATGAGGGTGGATATGACCTTCGCTCCCCCTCCACACACACACACACACACACTAAAAAACAAATAGGCCACACTTTTTAGCACAATGTTTGTTTTCAATTCATTTGTCAGTTAAATTAACTATCCCCCTTTCCAAAAAATAAATTTTGTTAAACTCTCATATATAACACATACAGTTCGAGAGTTTATTGCTGAACAAATTTAATATGTATGTCACAATGTTCATGATCCAGGATGTCAGCAAACATTTGGCTACCAATTCAATTTGTCCTTATAAACAAGGTGAATATCAAGTACATCTAAGCACCATATTAAAGATCAACTGAAATAATGATGTATTTCTTGTGAAAGAGCCAAAAACTTTTTTCAGCATTTACCAAGATCAATAACCATAGAAATTACCCCTAATGACTCTAAGAATTTGTATCTAAGATTAAAGTGCATTTTATGTGCACTTCCAGTTTGTAAGATAAATAAACCACAAGAGATGCCCTTATTCTACACAATCGATTGCCTCACAACGATTATGGTGTATAAAATCATCAAAATCTACTGATCCCTTTTTATCTTATTTATCCATAGGTTAATTTTTGTCCACGGAAGTCATTAAATTTTCTGGATCACCTCTTTCCATAGAAAGGTTCAATACCAAATCAATATAGGGAATTAGGAGTTTTATTTAGCCATTGTGTAAATCTGAACTCAGTGTCACCTGGTTTGGAATATCTTAATCTAGCATCAAGATAATTATCACCACAACATTCCTCTAAAGGGCCGTACCGGAAGAAATGTATCATCTTATAAAAAAGTTTTCCCCTTTAAAGTTTGATTACTATAGAAGCAACTTTTTTTAGATATAAGCTTAACCATCACAGCCATAAACTGTCTTCTATTTCAGTAGGTACAATACCATCCTTTTTCTATCTTAAATTTAAAGGGTCATGAGAAAAGAGAAAAATAAGACATTTAAAAGCAATTAAAACAATTTTTCAAAATATTGTATTTCAGCTATTTGTACCCTCTCTTGCAATGTTTTAGTGGGAAAGCAAACCAAGGACTTCTTAGGTGAATCTCCCTGAACTTCATGTTCCTTTCCAGCAAAGCTGACCACAACTTTCTTCAAAGAAAGTTCACATGAACTTAAAACATTTGCACAAACAACTTAATCAAATTAAATAAACCCAGATGACCAGATGAAAGTTTGAGCTGAGTTCCACAATACCTCCTATGAATCAATAGGTTTATAATGAGCTTTGGTATTGTTTAATAAAGTGTTTTAGAAACCAAAATGAAAATACATCCAAAATAACACTACATAAGTTATTGTATCTATTTCTGTAGTTTTTGTAATACAAGTAGTGCAAGAACAAGTTTGACCTATCGTGTCAGGTTGTGCCCTTCCAACCACCTTTTCAAACTAGAGATAATTAATCAGTGTAATTTCTGAAATGATCTATAAAATTGATAAGATCTATCCGAACTTCACTATTATCATTCTTTCCTTATCTTAATGTGAAGAAAGAAAAAACCGAATCTGTAATGAAAGTCATAAAAAGTTCACAAAACATGGTGCACAGCTTCTCATTCTGAAAAGATTTTATTTTTCATATATGATTTTTTTAACTTTCAAGTGAATTTTAAGTAGTTATGCAGAGGCCTTATCTTATTCATATTAAGATTGTGTAGATTTTTATTGAAGTCTCAGGTGGGCATCAGACTAGATCAATTCTATATTTCATCACCAGACTATAAAAACACAAAAAAACAGGTGTTAGATAGATACATGTAGGTCATATGTGCATGAAAAGTTCATATTTGTAGAAAATATAAAATACTTGAATAGATTTATTTGTACAAGTACCAGTATGGAGAGTTATGTGTGTAATCAACACTAATATGAAAGAAACAAAAGTAAATGTGTATTTCTATAGATATTATGAAAATAAAACCACACCCTTTCCTTCAATTGCAATGAAAACGTTTTGTCCATATAATATTAGAACATATTATTGTGAAAAAATAAACTTCAACATAGTAAAAGCCTGATAGCAATATTTCTCCATTTTTTCAATATAACTTGGCAAACCTATATTTTTCAGTGACCTTAAAACCAAGGGAGTAAAGAAAAAAAAAGAAACCACGAAAATTCAACTAAGAGCATAAAATTCAAAACATACTCAGGTTTCAAATCATAATTAAACAAGACATGCAAAGACAGACTTTTAAATCATTTAACCTCATAGGTATTACTGGCTAAAGTTCACTCCTCAAATTCCTAGTAATTGAGAAAAATTTCATTCAATGGTTTTTTAACCTAAATAAATGTGACTGACATTTAAAATCTCAACTCAAGTAACAGCTTTTAACATTTTCTTTCTCAAATTAATGTTTAAATTCCCTAGTTAGTTAATGAAGCTCATAAATCTCACTGTGGCTTAAATACATGGTAGTAGTTTAAGTAAATTTGCTTAATAAGCTAATTTACCTTTTTAAAAAACGGGTTATGATAAAAAAAATGAAAAATTCCTGCAAAATTTGCTTATTTAGAATTCACATAAGTTCTCAATTTGTGCCTTTAGACAATTGTTTGATTTGAATGTATTCTAATTTGTATTTAAATGCAATAGGAAACACTAATTTTACAAAACAATATTACAATATTCCAATGATTCTAAGAGAATTTTAATGAATTGAACTAGAAAGTGGGGATGCAGTAAAATATAGGAGCTGTTAGATAATATATGTTGAAAACTCTTCAATATATTGTTGAAAATCAAATCTATTACACAGGTAACTTTTTTTTTCTTCCGAATTTGCATGACATTTAGAAAAAAAAATATCAAACTATCAATCCTTCTTATTTAACATGTGACAAATCAACTGTTCAATCAAGAACTGATTAAAGTCTGTTTAATATTACAAATTACATTCTATACATAAAAGATACACAAGTCCTTGATCTTTTCCCTCCTATATCCTGTGATGTATAGATGCTTTATTTGTTTGTTTGACCTATGTCAACTTCATTATATGTTGACAAACTAACAACCACCTAGTTCAACATCTGGTCCCGTGCCAAGCCATAGGGATGGACATGGTCCTATGTTTAGAAAAATCCATTCTCCCATTCCTAGCTGGTGATTAAATTTCAGTGAGAGTTTTCTCACCATCTTACATTTTTCGTGTCTTCTACAGATTTCATGGTAAAACTGATTCTAATTCAGTCTTTCCTCAATTTAAATCATTTCTCCACTCTTATGGTAAAATCAGATTTTAATATGCTTGCTAAAGCTTGCATGTTAAAAATCTCAATTTTACAATCCTAAGAGGAAATAATTTAAAGCACTCATTACTCACCAGCTGTAATGATGCTTAAGCCTTCACTTTCCACCCTATCTATCTACTGACCATCTTCTTGGGTGAAAACCAGTATAAGAGCATGTTTTTACACAAAAACTTAAAAAAGGACCACATTGAACATGTTCTATTATGTAGAGTAAACAAGAATTTTTTTATTTAAGATATTACAAAACAAATACAGGCTATTGCCAGTATGAACTCTCTTACAAAGGAGGCTAATTATTCTATCCCCAACAGAGGAGACAGTAGGACTATAGACTATGCTTATTTTACCCTCCAGAAACCTTTTAATGTACCCATGATGCACTGGTTACATAAATAATGTGACAAAAGCATAATTAGGTCCCTTTTGTGGGGTTTAAATGATTTGTATTTAATGTGATATATGAAACCATTCCAGTCCTTCTGGAGTCTATCAATGACACCAAGCAATTATTTCCAAGTTACAAGTTTATTAGTATTCAGAATAGATATTTGAATGTATCTTCAGGTACAAAAAAATTGATTAAACATAACATGTTTATTTTTCTTTATCAACATGCATTCACCAACTTGTGGTAAACATAACTTGACATGCAAATAGTGAGGTAGTGTGAACAAGAGTAATTGACTTGAAACAATGTACTTTTAAATGCCAAATGAAACAAATTACTTATGCCACTAACAGGTAAAGTTTCTTGAAATCGTAAGAACATGAAAACAGACAAAACTTTTCAATACTTTAGATTAAAGCCTAAATGCACAAGATCAGTAACCATGTATCTCACTTCTTCAACTCACCAGTGACCATGTATCTCACTTCCTCAAATCACCAGTGACCGTGTATCTAGCTTCCTCAACTCTACAGTGACCATGAATCTTACTCCACTTACTCACCACTGACCATGTATCTCACTTCACTAACTCAACAATGACCATGTATCTCACTTCCCTAACCCACCAGTGACCATGTATCTCACTTCCTCAACTCACCAGTGACCATGTATCTCACTTCACTAACTCACCAGTGGCCATGTATCTCACTTTGCTGACTCACCAGTGACCATATATCTCGCTTCTCCAACTCACCAGTGACCATGTATCTCACTTTGCTAACTCACCAGTGACCATGTATATCACTTCACTAACTCACCAGTGACCATGTATCTCACTTCCCCAACTTACTAGTGACCATGTATCTCACTTCCTCAATTCACCAGTGACCATGTATCTCAATTCACTAACTCACCAGTGACCATGTATCTCACTTCACTAACTCACCAGTGACCATGTATCTCACTTTGCTAATTCACTAGTGACCATGTAACTCACTTCCCAAACTCACCTCTTAGATTTTTAATGAATTCTTCAGGTTTCATACGTCTTTCTTGTTTGATGCTACGATTATGAAGATCTGTGGTCAACATGATGATTGCAAATGCTAACAGGAAAATGGTGTCAGGATTCTTAAAGTTCTTTACTTGGTCAGGATTGCAGTCACAAAATCTAGAAGCAAAAGCCTGAAAAAAGAAACATGAAAAATTATTTATTAAAAAAAAGGATAAAATGTAGTATCATACATGCATCAGCAACATGCAACAACACTCAATGTTTTTTCATGATCTACAATGAATAAGAACTGATGGTTTGTTTTTTTTTTCAATAACATAACAACAGTTTTTCTGCTGATCTTTCAGTATGTTAAGTGCATCGTCTGGTATTTTCATAATTTTTGTGTTACTTCTTTATGTTTTTCTTTATTTTGGGAATAACATTCAGGTAAAACATAGTTAGCATTAGGGACAAAGGATTGAAAAGAAAACTACTGTTGAGATATAAACAAATATGGCATTCAGATAGGAGCCTATTACTGACTATACTGCTGAACCAACCAACTAAATTTACTGCATGCTACATTAATTTCCGTAATAACAACATCAGTATGTTCTGTATTTGTTAATAGCTCAGTTAAAGGCTAATTACAATGTAAAAATTGTATAATGAAGTAACAACTCAAAGCAGACACCCTCACTTACAGCAATATAAACAGTCTCAAGTTAATTCATTTTCCTTGGAGGTCAAGGCCAGAATAAAATATCCCTGCTTACCATATTATATATATATTACAGCTTATTTTTCTGTTTTTTGGTTTTCCTGTTGTGACAAACCATAAAACTGACACCCTCACTTCAGAACATTAACTCTATAGAGTATAATTGTCTTTAATTTCTGTGGAAGTTCAAAGTATAATATGACACCAACACTTTAACAATGGTGTTAAATAGTAAATACTCTTCAATAAGCATGATTCAAAGAGGAAAAATTAAGTCCAGTGAAGACAGAAGGCAGAGGCTGAGTGCTAAAAGTCCTTGCAATAAGAGTATATCAAGTTAATCCTCCAAGAGATTTTGATCTTTAGCATCATTACAATAGAGAAATCAGATACACACACTTCAAATGAACAAGAACTTCCTCTTGTAATTCCAAAATTAAATTTGTAAAGCTCAAGATTATGAAACCACCTTGAATGATTGGAAGTTATAGATGGGGATGACATGCTGTGTCTGACTTGAGTACACTGGTCTAAAGGTCATCATTATATGTTTATATTTTTTCTCCAGTATTTCCATTTAATTAGGAATGTTTACTTTCCCTTTTTAGTAGACACTTGGCTGATTATATACTTTAGTTTTCTGTGTTTTCATTGTGTTTTGATTGTTATGTGTGGTAATTTTCTGCATCTGATTCACCTTAATTGCTATCATTTCGCTTAGCTTCTACCATTTTTTTTATTACCATAGTGAGTAGACTAGACTAATGATGCACCCAACAAAGGACTTAAAGGGAAAAAAAAGCATGATTTGAGAAAAGTTTATTCCTTGAATCAATTAATACAAATGTATAAAGGAGAAAGCAATTTTTTGTCACTTGACATGCAAGTTTCCAATAAAGCTTAACCATCTGTTCAGGAAAATGTTCATTAATACTTGTTAAAATCTACAATGAGCAAATTATTTGGTGCCATCTACTTCAAAATTAGCCAGTTTTAGTCACAACAGACTAGACCATGAATCATTGAACAACTTACTTAGAGCGGAAGGCACCAAAATGGAGAAAATGGCTGTTTTCATAGCCTGATTTCATCATGCTGGTGACAGAGCCATTAGTTTTCTAGAGATAAAAAGTAACGCAATAAAATTCCAATGTCCAAATTATTTTTTACAATTTTTGCCATTTTATATCTCCATTTACCATCAATAATCTAAGAGAAATATGATTTGCAAAATATTAAACCAATTCTTCTTTCATTTTTTTCCCAGAAAGCAATCATTTAAGTGGACTCAGATGTAAAAAAAAGTATTACTGATTGATGGGTAATGATAGCTCTAAATAAATAATCAATGTATTCAAATAGAATAAATTTATTAGTTATCAGAATTGATTAACAATTGACAAAAACAAACCTAAGTTCTGTACATTGTGACTGTTTCAGCTTTCATCAGTACAAGATTTAAAAAAAAAATATCTTCAATGGTGATTCCTTTAATCTGATGATATATTGTTAAAACACTGCATGCATTATTGCCATTTTTTTCATATCTGTCCCAAATGAAATATAATCAATTCACATTTTTGGCAATAAAACATCAGAGTTATTCCCCAACATACAGTGTATGGAAAACTGACAGAGAAAGTGAGACTTGAGAATGAAATCAATGTCAGAAAGATTAAAGATATGGTATTGGACAATTCTGAGATACACTCCAACAAAATGATACAAATCTACTTAATCATCTTCTTTGCAGGTTATGTAATAAAAGTCATTCTTTAGTGTTTTATGGACATGACTAATATGGTAGATGAATGGTCAACAGGCAGAAATGTGGAATTTCTCCCCAAACATGCAAGCTAATGGAGTAGAAATTATTTATGATGACTATACCATCATTAGAAGTATCAATAAAATTATAGAGGCCTGTATTTATTTTTGTCTACTATCAAAATGGAAAAGCAACATCAGATGTTAAAACTAGATATATCAATGATGATGTCATGAACTATATGCACTGAGCTGACAACAACCAGAATAAACATAAAATGCCAGAGAAAAACAACCATACATTTTATAAGAGGTGTTTCTGAAGGAGCCATTACAAGGCTTTCAGTATTTATTTAAAGTAACACTGTATTTTACAATAAGAGAGTATTATATAAGAGTGGTCTAATCCAAATTATGTCATGTACTTCGAAATGCCAGAACTTAGAGTGAAGTAGTGAACAAAAATAACCACATAAGATGTCATATTCTTAGAGGTTGTTTCAAAGCAAAGGGGTCAACTGAAAAGAAGTGAGTGCACTTTAATGAAAAACAAAAATCTGTTCCTTTTGAAATCCACAAATATATGGATACATTTAGCTTAATCATTATAAACACATGTAAGATCATGCAAGTAACTTGAAGACCCATAAACTTCAGAGTTCTCCTCATTAATTCTTCTCATGTCACCATCTTTTTATAATGAAAGACTGTAGAAAGTTTACCACCTTGTTAAAATTCAAGAGCCCTATCATTTTCACAAGTCTAATGCATCATTATTTCCTTTCTATAGTATCATTGTATATCACTTCACATGTTTTTATACAAGAAAGGGGTCTCTATATTTTGCTGTTTCATGCTTAACTTCGTGGTAATTGAAAGTTTCTGAAATGCAAAACCACAAAAGCTGTCAAAATCATTTTTCTGTTCTGTCAGTCTTTGGGATATTTACATGACAAAAAAAAAAAAAAGGATAACCACAACAGCTAATTAAAATCCAGATCTAGTGACATTAACCAAGTTTTACCATATCTCCTGCTGTTAAAACTTTTACAGTAGGAAAACTTTCCAAGTCTCTCACATCACAAAATGTGAAGCATGAAGTAATTTAGGTAACAAATAAACCAGTGACATTGATCCCCTGAAAAAAAATAGGACTACTGTTCCAAAACTTCATGCCTAGAAAGAGCACTCCACAAAATTTTCATGGGTTATTTTCTTCTCAAAAGTAGGCACTATTTTGTAGAATACTATTCCCATGGAACTATCAATATACAATACCTACCTCCATTAGTCTTTCTATCTTCTGAGCTTCACCCTGTAAGTATAAATGGTTCTTTTGGGTCCATGATGATACCAACTTAATTAAAGCCCAAGTATAAATAACACGAAAAATAGGGTAGTTCTTACTAGTGCTACAGCTTTTTTTCTTGATGGAATAGTAAAATCACCTCAAATTTGGTACAAATATATATTATAATACATCTACATGAATCTATACAACTATGTCATTAAACGAAAGTGCAAAGCATGGATTCTGACTATCATCTTGTCTTTAATCTGTATTGAAATTTTTCTAATTAATTGTGTTACTTGTATCTGCTGTACATGAATTGCAATGCAAATAGTTTAAGTCAGATTTGATTTACAACTCATTCTAACTGTCAGTCAAAGTCTATATAAAATTTCTGAACATTCTTGACATTGTATACATCTTATTTATGCAAGAATGCCATTATAAATAAAACAATTTTACAACCAAAGAAACACAGAGGATCGAATAAATATCTTCTCTGATTGAATCAATGTCATTTGCATATTACTCAAATTGATAGAAATCCCCCTGATCAACTCAAGACATATATATTTGACATTAATACAATTCAGTATAAAACTCTGATGTCTGTTGCTGCTGTGATAAGAAGTGAATATAATTCAACATTTCATATTTTTATTTGTTGGATAGGAGTGGTGGTGCATTTCTTCTTCTTATATTTTTCTATAAGAACTAAATATTCCTAAAAAGAGTATAACATTTGATAAGTATGCAACTTCACCATATGCACAAACTTCTCTGTCATACAGGCATTATGTTAATTAATGTAATGACATTTTCTTTCTATTGACCGAAAGGAAGAGTCATTTACTTACAGGCATTCTGAAAAAAGACTGGAATTTCCGCAAGGCCATGTCTACCTGTAGTCCAGCGAGATCTATTTCCTGAGCAAAGTATCTGAAAATAAAGAAGAAACATTAAGTATGAGAAAAAAACTTGTGTGTTCAGATAAATATTTCTTTTGATTCAAAGAACTATTTCCACATTAATAATGAAATGTCAGCGATGAGCATATACATATAGATTCTTCTTCAGAAAGAAGTGGAGAAGTAGTTTAATCTAAGAAAAGGCTGAAGTGGAATTGATTTCTCAAATGAAATCTGTAGAAAACTTGGAAAATGTAAATTGGCGGGAAACCTCTTTAGAAATTTAATCACCGCCAGTGGTTGAAAAGTCACCTAGCATAAAATGGGGCAAAAAAATAATATCTAGAATGTCTAGCTTATGACTAAATCTGCCATCACAAAACATCAGTCAGTGAAACAATACAAAAAGTGTTATGTAATTGATTTGAACTTCTTGTTATTTCATGCTCTTGGAGACTCTAGAGAAAGACCCGCATTCCAAAAAATATATTCATAGTGTAAGAACATAGCCATATAAGGAAAGAATTCTTACTTAGATGACATGTATTTTTGTACTAAATACCTCATCTTAAAATATTGACTCCAACAGAGAAGTATGATGGCCACAGACCACAGACCATAAACTTCACCCATAGAGACATAGCTCTTACCAGGGCAACCACAACAATTCAACTGCTTGACTTGTAACTATGACCTCAAATTTTTAATCACATTACTGTGGTAGATTAAAGAAGTTTTAACCTGATTCTAAACATGTACCAAAATACTATTAAGGTGTACAATTTTAATCCCCATTCCATACATAATGTTTAAACCAACATAAATCACAGCACAGTCTGGAATACACAACTTTATCCTTTAAATGTTTTACTGACCAATACAATCTGATTAGCTTTGACAAATAGTTAAATAAGAAATTATTTGCTTCATTTCTCCAATTCAATGGATCAGAAAGCCACATATCTTCTTTTCCACATGGAAGAAAAGAGTATTTATCTGTTCTAGACATCTTATTCAATGCCTTGCACTTGTCAAGTAAAATTAGTCTACCTCAATGACAAATGTATATATGCCAAGTTGACAATTGCATGCATATTAAAAAATAAAACAGATCATTTCCACCGTAGTCTAACAGAAGGTTTATAATATATTGCTGAGAGAACAAATGCACTGTTAGAAAATCTGCTTTCAATTTAGGTTCTAGATAATTTGGTTGCAGTTAATTTTCCTGCTAATTCACTAGTATACATGGATTACACCTCCTTTGATACCAATAGTCATCTTTCAACCCTTATATGGAAAGTTCAGCCATTCTTCAACCCAAATATATAGAGCTAGTCATAAAAAACCTTACATGTAAAGTTCAGCCATTATTTAGAGATAATCATTTAACAACCCTTACATGTAGAGCTCAGTGATCTGGACTCACCCTTATAACAATGTTTTGTTTCAGAGATTAACTATCAAAGCAGCAAAAGAATCAGTAACAGACAACAACACAAAGGTTATCAAGGAAAGAATTCAGAACTCTGATAACACAATACTTATGGTGTTTTAAATAAACATCCAGAAACAAGGAATATCTTGAAAACAACAATAAGAACACACAAGATATATTGATAAACCAGGATACCATACAAGACAGAGGGTACAGAGCATCAAACATACAAACACCTGCCTGTACTCTAAGATTGGACAAGATATCTGGATGGAAGACTTGATGAATGCTACAGTTAGTTTGTCAGTGTTAAAAACTGACAAATATTAGGATTTGCCAAAGAGCAGGGAATTCTTAGTTATCAATGATGATTATGTAGTACTCATTGAAAAATCCAACTATCCAAATGAAAACAGAATCACCACCAATTTCTAGTCATTTCCAGAAACAGAAAGATGCTAAAATTCTGGTTCCCTAATGATGTTTTAACTTATTGCCTCTGCTATGTAAGCTATATTTATGAAACATTCATGACAACAACCTAAAATTCTCACATGATGAAGGTAGTGACACAAATGCTGAATTGGTTGTAGAACAACATTAGAGTACCACATGTTACCTGATCATGTGAAAAGAAAGCTAATATCACAATGGTCTAATAATTCAACGGTTGTGACAGTTTGCCCTATTAAGACAATTCTGAACAATTTACTTTTCAACTAAGGTATAGGGTAATTGTTGCTACAATTTAAGAATGTCAGTTTCAAAGGCCCAGATCAATTCAAAGGACCACAAACTCTATGCAGATAAGATTTCTCTTTAAACTTTATATACACTATATCAGAACACCTAATCATATATATACTAGATTTGCAACAATGTAAATTTACCATATGTGACATGCTCTACCACAGTATTAGGAACATATGTTGTTTTAATGCTATCTAGGAAAAGATCCTTCAAAGCAAAACATGTATTTATTCACAGTAGCAGTGTTTTTATCTAAATTCACTTAAAGCTAGAAGTATCATTTCGCAAGGTCTATATTTACTGTGTTAACAGATATTGATTGACATTTTCGACTAATTCCTATCAAAGAGTAACCAAAGGAATAATAGCTCACTTGTTTAAAGTGTAAACTATCTAAAACTTTAATCAATGCTAAATTCCACTCAAGACTATTTATATACTTTGCTGATTCAAGCAAGAATGTTGGTGAGAAAAACAACCTTAAAAGCATTCCATAATGTCTTTTTTTAAGTCAGTTCTTTAAGAAGCATAAAAAAACCAACACCCTAAGTGAATACCATTCAGACCTCTACTGTACTAGACAAGTGTGAAATTGAAGTCTTAAGGCAACCTAATGGCAAAACCTTTTAGTCACCAACTAAGATAATATGTATGATGAAACTAGAATGGACTCCATCAGGTTCTACTTAGTTGAAGAACACCAACATCACTTGTCATAATAAAGACATAAAGCCTTCAGATCTTCTTCTCAAAACAAAGTAACTTCCCCACTGTGTAATAATAACACAAGTCTTTGACTTTGCACTCTTACTGAACCATGTAAAGATATTCTGCAAATTATTCCCTGCATAGTGGAGTGTATCTCATAACTTCTCATCATTTGATACCAATCCATTTCCCTCTCAAAGACTTCTAACAAGTCTAATAGCATTTTTAACATTGATATTTGACAAGAAAACGCTGATGAATCATGATATGAAGTAATTGTGGTTGGTCACAAAGTCATGTCAGTATCTCTTGTTTTCAATACTCATACTTGTAGAGGAAATGAAGCAACTGATAATCTTAATAGTTTTCTCTTTAAAGAATATATAATAAATGCAAATCAATTTTAAAAAACCTAAAAGTGATTGCTATGAAATAATACCTCATTTTCTTAAGTTTTTAGCACTGAGCTTGCATACATGTATTGATCAAAGTTGATTCCTTTTTAAAGAGTACAAACATCAAAATCGCAAATGCAAATGTACTCTTAAAGAACTTATAACTAGACGCACTAAAAACAGATCTAAAATTTCATAATGATGGCATCTTTATGCAAATACATTTTGTATAAAGATAAGTACTACACTGTCACATTGCTACTTATGATGGTAAAAGATACTATGCTAAATAAGGAAAATCAATGCTATATTTGGTCTGGAAATAAAATACAAAAAATTTCTGCTGCAATAAAAACTACTGATGTGGAAATAACATACATGAATTTTGGATCTCAGTTTCTAGTTACGTAATAATGCTGTCTCCAATTATAGCAAGATCGATTGGACATCTGCACTTTCAACAAATTGAGAACATTAATTAACAAAAATTGATTCTCTGCATTATAAGTATATGAATAGAATCATTTGAAGCTTCCCACTTGCTGATTTGATGCTAAAAATTCCCTGAATTCATCTCTAAGCAGCTTTTGAAACAAATATAGACATTTAAACTGCGTCATTGCATAAAACGATGAGGTTTTGAACCATTTTGGAACACTTGAAAGGTGTAGAATTTTAATAATAATAATAATAATAAAAAGTTTTTTACATGACTAATATTTCTGCAAGAAGTCATTATTATAAAATGAAAAGCCCACAAGGCTCTTATTTACCACCTAAAAAAATTTATGTGCCAGATTTCGTCAATATTTGTATTCAAAGTTCCAGAAATTTCTGTGAGACAATCAATGCTAACTCACAATATTTTTGCTTTCATAATGGAAAAAACACATAATCATTTCTAAAAATTTATACAGAATGTTGATTTGATAGAAAAAACAAATAGAAATCAAGGTGCAGCTTATGAGCTTCATCAAAACACCTGAAATAAAGGGGTATGGTAAGATATATATTGGAAGTCTTCCAGCCATCAAGTCTCGATTATATTGATATTTTGTAACTTTTCCAAGATAAATGATTTCGATCATAACATTATTACCTTGATTTTTGTATTATTTTACACATCATTATCAGAGAGCTCAAATATAATCAAGTGCTGAAAGACTGGTGCAAAGTTATACAAATATTACAACATGTATCATGCCAGACTTCCACTCTTGTACTCAGAAAGCACTTTTTATCAAATTATAGTTATTTTTCAACCAGTGTTTTGCAAAATGGGCAAAAACAAACAAAACCAGAATGGAACAGACTAATAAGAACCTTAGACAACCATATGATATTTTCATTAAATTCCGAGACTCTTGGGTGAAAATTATGATTCAACAAAAACACAATACAATATTGTCAATGATTCTTTTGTCTAGACTTATTTAGCAGTACCAAATTGTCCAATCAAATCCAGGATTTGACTAAAACAAGTTAAATTTTCTCTTGATGGAGCCATAATTTCTTCAAAACTGGTCTGTGCCAACTACCAGTCATTAACATGTTTATTCACCTCAGTGCAATATATTTTTCTTCATTTCTGGCTTCACAAGATCATCTAACAATAAAATGACATTTTTTTTCAAACCCTTGTTGAGCCTCCTTTAAATATTGACCAGCTAAGAATCAACAAATTTTATCCAAGACAAAATGGGCGCAAACTCATTAGTCAAAGTGAATGATTGGTAATTAATGGGAAATTGCAGGATATGTCCAGTCATAGAAATCTGTCCTGACAGCTTTATCAACTCAAGTGCCAATGGCTGGCACTCTACAATGTTTCAGAAGTGTCTGAATCCACTGCCTACTCTAGGGCCAACAATTTCTCTAAAGAAGATATTACAACAAAGTGGTACCAAGCAAATTTTAAACATGTACTATTGCAACTGGTCATCCAGTTCATGGGTATATCCAGTCCCCTTGGAAAGGAGAGGTACATCAGAAAAAAAGGGGGTAGCTGGGACATTATTTAAAATTTTTTGTCAATTTTACACATGAAAATGACAATTTTTCCAATAAAAAGGTGGTGTGCCAACCCCCTGCACATCTTCTCTGGATTGACCAATGAGCTTTCAGTCCATACCAATACCTAACTCAGTTCATTACAAGGTCATTTTATTCTGAAATCATAAGCCTTGGTTTGGCTTCTGGTTTTAATATATGGTTTTGATAGAACTAGATGTATTCTCTTCTTACTCATAATTACAAACAAATCTCTATATATTTGTCTTATTGGTGTAATTATTAGGACAGAGTTATAAATCCTGTACCATCAAGAGATTTTTTTTCTGAAATATTAAGATGACAAAGCCAGCTTAATTCTGTGATTAAGTTCCATCCAGAGTTGACAATCCAGTCATCCAGCAGGCACCAAGGATAATTTCATAAAGATTGTGAGTTCATGACCCAGCACTATGACTAAGCAATGGATCATTATCATACAATAAGAATGGATTTCAAATTATTGTCTTCAGAAAAATCCTTACAAAATGCTCCAGGGAACTAAAAGAGGTCTTTATTCAAGAATTAAAGGTTAACAACTTACAAGGGGAAAATAAGGATTGTTTTGTCATCTCCATCATCAGTTTCTCCTTGTACAAGTTGTTCAAATTTGTTTTGTCTTAGACACATATAAATATAATTGCATGTTGCAATCTTATTTCATTCTAACACTGTAAACTGTAGACATTTTCTTATAAGACATATAAAAAATGTTGAAATCATCAGATTGTTTTAATTTACTCTGTCATGGATGCATAAAAATACTGTTTAACCTATGTTTTCCTAACATAATCAAATGCAATCAACTTACAGGAGAAAAGACATGGATTAAACTTCGAACATTTTCAAAGTTCTAGTCCTAATACAGTGTATAACAATTACATTCATATTGAATTTCATAAGCCAACATTGGTTACTTTGAAATTAAACACTTTTCAAACACTTGTATTGATCTTATGTAAATGCATTTTATACAAGAACAAAAAAAAACAATGAATAATATTTCTTGGGAAAATAATAACATCAAAATCAATGATCTATTTCTGAAGCCAAATTTAAAAGTGTCAAAACTGTTCTATAAAATGCTATTAGATGGAAGATAAATTCAGATTTTTTGTCCCAAGTGAGAAATATTGAAAATAAATATGGGAGGGTGTTAGATACCACGGGATGTATTTCTATGATAAAATCAGGATGTTATAGCAGGCCAAGGAATGAGTAAATCATAGATTTTCTATAGATCCTTTGTAATGAGAACCACCTCCCACAAGTTAAGACAGAATTGTAGCAAAATGAGTTTGACATATTGTTTTCCATGGTTCTAAATATACAGCATTTATACTGGTGATATGTTTCCAGAAAGCAATAAGTGTCACAGTGATAACTTTTTATTAAAAACAAACAACAAAAAACATGATGGATTTTTTGTTGTTGCTTCCTTCCTCCTCATCATAACAGTAGATTTATTCTTTACAGAAAATATTGTTTGACTAAAGCAGTTTCTGTTCATGAAATCTTATTAGCTTGTCTAAATGTAATCTATTGAAAAGGAATTTCTATTCAATGGTTATCAATATGTTTTATATATTATGGATAATGATAAAATGCTCATAAAATCAGAAAAAAAAGACTCTTTCATGATTCATAAATACAACTGTTAATAGAATTTCGATCATAAACAATTTGTTATTACAAATGCAAAGCACAGCCATGGAGAAACACTTTCCAGTAGAATCTGAGTTTTAGAGAAAGTAATGACATAAAATCTGGGTGTAATTTGAAAGCATGTCCATAATGAGGGTTTAATGCCCTACAGTGTCAATCACTTAGGGACTTAACTGGTATTCTATAAGCTAAAAGCTAATATCATGCCATAACTTAGGTGTGTCCTTTAGCTGTATCAATTGATGACAGTGACAGTATTAATGCAATTACATAGAAACTAATATCTAAGTAAGACACGTTAAGTAGCTGTCTTTGTAAGAATCATGAAAATCTGAAAAATGTGATACGTCCTAAAAAAGGCTACATATTTTTATTTTTGTAATTAAGTTGTTTTATGGGTCTATACTATGAAATGTGTAATTATTCATTCAAATCTTCCTGCTCTTACGAGAAAATCAACATTGAAAATCCAAAAGATTCTATTGTATTTGAGCGTCATTTACAGAGTTATCTCCCTTAATTTTGAAATCTACAGTGCATTCTATACAATTTTTATCTCCTAAGAGTACGGGTTATATGAAAAACCACATGTTAATTTCTGTTTACTATGACATTTCAAACAAAATATCAAAAATAAAAATATGTAGGCTTTTTACCCATGAATCACATTTTGCATGATCCTTAGCTGGAGTGCTACTTAATATTCTTGTAATGTGAAACATGTATTCCTGCTCCAATCATAGTGAACTGTCAACTAATATAAGCAGTATCAGTAAGGCAATAAAGGTATTCAAGTGACTACATGTTTATTTGGCTTAAAGTTTTTAACCAAATTAATGGCCCCACCTTTACAAATCTGCACTCTTTCTTTCATATTACTTTCACTCTCTAATTACTACAGTAATACATTTACCCAGAAATACCAACCTTTAATCAATGACCATTCACTTATGTAAAGAAATAATGAACATTTAATGAAATGGTTAGATAAAAGTGATAAAACTAAATGACTCCAGTGTAGTTATGTAATTGAGAAAGAGACATTGCATGGATCAATTATTCCAGGACATGTTCTATCAAGATGGACATTTTCACTATCAGCCCTTTAACCTTGGGGGTATACAGTATTAACATAGTTTATATAAGATCAAACAGGATTTTGTTTATTATTTATACCTAAACATTTCTCTATAGAGGGACAAATGGTTTACATAGTTTCTCTGATGTCTAGGGCAAAGTTTACAACAGGGAAAAGGTAACAACATTTGGTTTATGATGATTACTCCCAGAGAAGATAGTCCATACTTTCAGGCAATAACATATGTATAAAATAATCAAATAACTCATTCATCAATGTTCTACAGAATACTGTGCAGATGACAGGGAGAGGTGGAATGGAGAAACACTGAAATATTAACTTCTGCTGAAAACTAGAAATGTACGAAATATGCTGAGTTTAATAAATTCATATGCATACACAATTTTTTCAATTTCTTAAGGTCATAAAGGATACTTCAGAATTCACTAAGATCAGCCTTGTAATATCTTCCAATGTTTGAATATTTAAGTCCATAAAACGTGATCAAAGAAACGTGCTTAAAAAAAAATTTTGTACCTACAAACCAATAAGCCCATTAAACAGCATATGTCACTTTAAAAACAACCACAATTCATGATTATCCTTGCCATATTATTGGTCTAACATCTGTGATAGTGTATTTCTAAAAAAGTATTATTCTCCAACATGAAAGTAAGCATGTATCATATTCTTTCAAGGACATGGATGTACTTTTAACTGTTTTGAAAAAATGTACTACAGTGTTTTAGAACCTTCTATATTGAAAGAATGCCATCATTGAGCACCAATTGGGTGGAAGTCC
The DNA here is from genome assembly GCA_037379345.1 of Perna viridis. Lineage (NCBI taxonomy): Eukaryota > Metazoa > Mollusca > Bivalvia > Mytilida > Mytilidae > Perna > Perna viridis. The sequence goes on from CM074511.1 coordinate 13,105,592, forward strand.
AAAAGAGGGGTGTAGACAAGACAAAACTGAACTTACTCTAAGACTGCCATATTGAAATCATTCTGTAAGTTGCCAAGGTACTCTCCAATCATCTGTTTACTCAGGCCCTTCCGAGAGATAAGGAACTTGGCCACAGCATGTGGATCTTCCTCAACAAACCCACACTGACATAAAAACTGGATTCCTTTCTCAGGTTTCCTGAAATGTAATTATATAGTATTTTTGAGGGTGAAGTAATGGACATATGTATTATTCTGTACACTGCATCATAAAAACTCAATGCACTGATAGCGTCTACGAAAGAGCTAAATTCAGGGTGCAAGCAGAACATTATATTACATCCTATGCCAAATTAAAAGATCCTTTTTTACAGATGAAATTAAAGCTATTAAATATTTATAATACTTACACACTTGGTTGAGACTAGTCTCTATTTTGCATGTTTATTTTTACAGTACCTCAGTATGTGTGTGTTCATGGTTTTGTTTCACTGTACAAGTATATATAATAATTAAAGGACTTAAATAACTTTCATAGTTCAACTAAATGTTGACCGTTCATGGTTTTTGAATTTGTGGATTTCATTAGAGCATCACTGCTTTAGAATTTGAATCAGTATTAATTGGACCATACCTTAAATATCACCAAAATTAGTACCCACTAGAAACTGGTTTGTTCTATAGTTTATTATTTTTATATTTATCTTCCTCTTTTTTTTTCTTTTTTTTTTCTCACACTGGGTTCAAATATATAAAGTTCAATGTTTCCTTGTCAAATGACATCATGTACAAGTATGTACAGGAAAGTAACAATTAAGATAAGAGGAAAGAATGGGTGTGAAGTTTCAAAGTGGATGTAGATTATACAAAATGTTTCTTATGACTAATTAGGAACTTCATCACAAAACAACAGTTTAATGAAACTCATCACTACCCAAAACCATGTTAGAACACTACTACTACTTATAATTTTATCAATTATAACTTATGAATTCCCCTATCTATCAATGTCAATTATCTTCATAATTTATATGGCAATAAATTCTAGTTCTTGCATCCTTCATGTCTCTTTTGGAGACATTAATGACTTGATATGGTTTTTATTTCATTTTAACAATGGGGATTTCATGCATGTAATTTCCACTTTTCGTGATTTCTACAAATTGATACACTATTGAAAATACATTTTGTAGTCAAAACGGACAAAAAAATGGTCCCACTCATATCTTTAACCAATAACAAGCATTTATGCTTATACCTAAGGCTAACAACAGACAATTTAAATAATCATTTCAACTAAACAAATAATGCCACTGGCATCTAAAACAACTTGAATTTCATGTTTACAAATTAAAGACCTCTTCATAGCTTTTAAATATAATACTCACTTGTTGAACAAATTCATGCCAATTCTGTAGGTACGTTTTCTGACTTTGTCAGCAGACTTTGGAACAGAATGATGGTGATCAGGTGTAACACTGAGACGTAATCGTCTTTGATAGTTCAGACTATGTTCACTATTTATACTAGAATTTTCACCATTTACATTTTCTGAGCTTGGGGAGCTAGAACAATTACCATCATATGAATCTGCCTCACTTGTTTCTGATATATTGCTCATACGCTTCTGTTCAACAGTTTTTGGGGGTGCATTGCCATTTACAGCAGCACTCTTACGTTTCCACACCGGTGAAGCTTCTGGGGCCCTGACTGGAACCTGAGGAGGCTTTTTGGAAAAACCTTCCCCCAATTGTCTACTTCTTAATTTTACTTCCTGGTTCATGTAATATTTTAAAGTTTGATCTGCCATTTGTTTTTGTTCTGGTGTTCGTATATTTTCTAAAGAGGAGCTATCAGCTTTAATTTGTAAATCCCCTTGACTGCCACAGGATCCTGAATCAGAATAGTTTGTTCTAAAATTTTCATAGGATGCACTTTTGTTGCTCTCTAAAGTGTCTGTACTTGCATTTGAAAAAAGAGATGATGCAGATGGTTTATGAGTAAATGTGTAATTTGTAATATCATTCTGACTATCACTATTAATACTGTCACTATTAAAGCTATCTGCTAAAATTTCTGTCTCTCTACTATCCAGGAGAGTTTCAAAATTAAGACTAGGTAAATCTACAGTGTTTTCACTTGGTCCTCTTTGAGAAGATTCATTAGCACTATTTTGGTTCATTTCAGGGTATGAATTTCTGTTATTGTTTGTTTCTTCAACAGTTTTGTGAAAATTTTGATTTACAGGAATGTCTCCAAAATCTACTTCCTTGCATCGTTCTAATTTCTTCCTTTCTAGCTGAGAAAGTCTAGTCCGTAAAGAAGAATCAATTTTCATATTTTGATCTAAAGACATCTGATGTCTAATCCTAGAGTCACCAGATTGAAAGGGCTCACTATAGTGTTGCCCGTCTACGTTGTTTTGCACAAAAGGAGCACCCATTGTATGTGCATTATCTGAAATTCTATCTGTCCAAACAGTATTACTACGTCCTATTTCTGATAAACGTTTTGAAATCCTTGATCTTTCTCCCACAGAATTTCTCAATTTTTCAAAATTTTTATTCATACAATGTTGTCTAAAAGCTTGTTGAATAGTCTTGGCAGCACGTCGAGATCGGAGTGAACCACCATATTTTCTCTCTAGCATTTCTAACTGTTTTTCACGAAGGTCATCTGAAAGTTCATAAGAAACTGAATGAGAGCGTGATCTCTTCACATCTTCTTCATTATTCCGGAATGACCGTTGTCTTTGAGCTCTATTCCCATGTGTACTATTTTGATGTGCAAGTTTACTACTTCTTGGAGATTCCAATGGCGACCCTCCAACCGATCTTGACCTTGACTTGTTTCTCAATAAGTCATCTCCAGTCCTAGCTCCAGAAACACTGCAATGAAAAAATATTCAAACATTACATAAAACTCAAATTGATTTATATCTTTAAATATCCTGAAAAACTAAATAGAAGTTAACAACAATGCTGGTGTAATCAATAACGTCACAATGCATCGGGTGCGAAATCAATGCAGTAATTACATTCAGAATCAATATTAATAACCTTATAACAAAGTCCCATCTCTTCCACCACCACTCTAGAGCAAAACTGAAGTTCCTGGTAGACAATGGTAGAAAAACATTATCAAATGGCAGATGGTTCTTGCTATATCCCCATGGATAATAAAATGGGGTTTAATCACTTGGAAAATAAATTTACCAGTGGAGAAGTTTAATTACTGTGTCCTCCAACCGTGAACAGACAACAGAAGAATTACAAATATCTCTTGGTTCCCTTAATTGAAAACACTTCAAAATGCAAAACACAACTTCAGTTTTCTCTAGCTGTGACACAATTCCAGATGTTTAATTTGTTGTTTCACTGTTTTCTTGTGATGACACTCATGCTGTTTCCAGAGCACACGTTTTAGCATGATAAAATTGAAGATGTAAATCCATCTCTACATTAGACAACATGAATCATTCATGTTTTGCAATAAATGCATCACTTTGGAGGAAACTCATTATTTCTTTATAAACATTATACTACAAAGCCCATATTTTCTTTAAAGCTCCCAAAATAAAGCTAGAGTAACACTACTTTCATCTGATCATGTTTTACATAATTACCAACAAAATCAAGTAGTGCAAATAACATTAAGCTATGTTAGTTCTTTTATATCATAGGTAAAATTTGCATAAAATTGGGCATGTGGTACATTCTGAAAGGTCAAAGTTGAAAATAGGGAAGTAACACATTGACTTTGCAATGGCCTTATCTAAGCTGAGCAGGAAACAAACTCAGAAAACAATCAGGCTCATTAAAACACATGACCTCAAATCTTCTATGTCAACAGAATGTTAAAATGTGATAAAAACTTTACTTTTCCTGCTCTGTGATATAACTGTTAATCTAGGATCAAAAGATAACATTTTATTTTCAGATAGGCTATAAAAATATGCTGAACTATGTTTATAAACTTTTAGCAAAGACATGAAACTTAAGATGAAACACTCATTGGTGCCAAGAGCACAACCAAAAGGTAAATAATGATCTGACCCCAGTAATGTCATGGGCCAAAATTGAATGAAATGACTACATAGACCAAGTTCTAAAAAATTCTTATGTACCACTGAATTTCAAAACATGAACTTGACGAATTTCTAATTTTTTTTTAAAAAAGATAGCTGATGCAGTAAAATTTGTTCTTTTTACTTATAATTTTCTACATTGCATACAGGAAATACACATGGCACTCAATTTCAATTTTCGATACACTTTTCTAAAGACCACTCAGCTAACAGTATTTGGCCAACCTGGAATCAGAACTGCAATCAGATAACTTGCCTTGCCATTGAAGAGCGTCTTCAAGGTCAAAGGGTAAAAAGAGAAACTATACCAACCGCATTAGAAAAAAAGATTGCATCATCCTGATAAAAAACTAAATGTTATTGTTAGAAAAAGAATTACAGGTGACAGGTATAAATCCTTAATCATTTAGCATATGTTCTGACCTCTTTGGCCTAACACAATGTTTCAGTAATAAGATATTTCCAAAACAATTTTCTTCACACTGAAGTTAAAAACAAAACTGATCAAGTAACATACTACAGAAACAGCAAAGATTTTAACATCTTTTTCATACCTGTTTGCATTCTATTCCCAAATGTTAAGGTTCCCTTATTATCAAAATATCATATTCATATAGATCATATGTAAAAGAAAGGAGGTGAATAGAAATGCATTATGCATGACAAGATCAAAAGATGTTACATGTAAAAATATGCATTGTATAAAATGATGACGAGAGAAAAAAAAAGACAGTGTGAAAACTTACAGCTCTGCATAATTGAATAAGGTCCAAACCAATGAATGATCCAATGTAAAACCAATGTATTAAAAAAAAAGAACAAAAAAAAAAAATGAAAATTTCAAACTTCTCTATAATCCATCATTAACACTAATACAACCATAAAGAACTGACCAGCAGACCAAGAAATCCTTGTATTCTATCAACTGAATACAATGTTTACATGTCAAACGATCCCTATCTCCACCTGTAATCTACCTGCGGGTGAAAACCCTGCCATTATCACCCAATATGTAATTACTGATAAAATAATAATAAGCTTATTCATATCTATAATTACTGAGGCATAATGTGGAGGGCTGTAAATACCCCCAAAAATAAAAGGGCATTTATACTGATCATAACAGAACAAAAATATGCTCTCCTTTTGAATCTGCCGCTCAAATACGAAACTTGACCAATTAGGTAGAATTTAACAACAGATTATTGACATATGAAAGTAAAACACCTAAATTTCTTTGCCTGTAAAGAGGCAGAAAATACAAACCAAATAATCTATGACATATACACTATACCTATTCTTGTTATAATAAGGAGCGGCCTGGGGAGATACACTGCATTTCTTTTGCATTACTTCTTCCTAATCTTAGTAAATTAGGTGATGGTCAAATTTTGTTTAAAGAAAGGAAACATAATTTGAAAAACACACACATAGAAACAAAATTTGAGAATAATTTACTATTCATAGTTTAATTACTTCATTCATTTTGCATCATACAAAATGACTAACTTGAGAGAGAAAAATAATAAAGAACAAAGGACACTTTTTACAATTAAAATAAAATTTTCTTACCAAAACTTTAAAGTATCCAAATAAATCCTATGTTTTTTCTATAATGAGTAAATAAACACCATATGTATTATTTTAAGGTAAAACTTGCATCAGTTTGTGAGAATACACGACACAAATACAGTTACACCATCAAGAGAGCCAATCATAATGAGAGCATGTGTCACACGAGTCTTAACAGCTTCTAGTGACGATTTCCCATTGTCCTTAGCGTCATATTCTTAATCAATAGTCCTGTTATATTTATTCAATCAAACTGCTCATTCATTGGAAGAATTATTACAAGGTTAGAAAAGAAAAGTACAAATGATTATTGGATGGAAATACTTAAATTTGCATAAAATCAATTTTCATTTCCCTGTTTTCTAGAGAAATATTAGTAAACATTGCACATAGTATAAAGAAACAATTGTGCCCATAAGTTACAACTTTAATGTCTAGGGATTTAGTATAGGAACTAATTCCAGTGCAATATGTTGATTAAATGCTTTCTAACAGAAAATAAGCCATTTGTAGTGTGTTGCTGGGAAACTGAGCACACCCCATCTTTTGAGAATGTCCACTTCAACAGTAGATGATGCAAAAAGTCAAATTGTCCACGAAACAAAAACTAAATTATATTCTAAGAATTCAAAGCAACATTGATATCATATCAAAATAATTTCTAAATTGGGGGCCAGGGAGTTTTTGGATTTTTTTTTTTTTATTCAAAAATTTTAACCAGTTTTTTGTTAGCTCAACCATGGACAGAAAACAGTTGTAATAAATTTATGAATAATATAAAAAAAATATAAATCATTTTTGCACTTGCAAGAATATGTTTTTCTCTTTCAACAAAAAATTCCTAGCTTCCATTGAGAAGAAATGGTCTGTGCCTTATCCAACCTCAACTTAGACAAAGTAACCAATGTGAACCAACAGACCTGTTGTCAATACACCTGATAACCTTCTACTAATTACTGATAGGTGATAGACAAATAAATACATTTCCAGGTCAATATTAGTCAGGGGATAAAAACATGTAAAGAAACTCTTGAACTCTTCAATGAGGCTCTTAACTTGACAGTCTTTGATTTAAGCAATGAATTACAGCATAAGTGTTCAACATGGTTGACCATAGTACAATGGGGTTGAACTTTGGTTACACAGAGAATTTTAGTCAACCTTTCAACTTCACTTGTAAAATTGAAAATCAGCAAAAATTAAAATGTGAATAAAATTCCCTAATTTTATAAGTTTAACATTATTTATCCTACATGAAGAGAACCTAGTTCAAGGAGAGAAAACATCTAACGTAGTATATTAGTTACTTCTATACTAATGTGTATTACCTGCCAGGCTAACAAAATATTACTTTTGGTACACAGCCATTCCAACCACAGGTGTTCCATTTGTAAATGGTTTAAAGAAAGATTAATTTTTCACAACAATACCATAAAATCTTTTCCCTTCACTTAAATCTCATAGAAAAACTTGAAATTTTTGTGTTGGCTCCAATGACATTAAGTTATGAATGGAATTACTGGTTATATAAGTTAGGAAGATATGATCATTTTTTTTAATTAATAGTCAAACCAACCTTTTCTAAGTGTGTCAATCAAATTATTGACACACCATTGTCTTTCAGCATGTATATATATTTGTTCACTCAGTCAAATAATAAGGTCTCAAATTCATACAAATTACGGTCAAAATAACAGTCAAGGCATTCTGTGTCTCGACCCACAGACTCCATTGTAGAATACTGAGGAGCAAAATATCTGTACATGTACAGTATATTACAAACTATGCTCACCTTTGTGGTTACAGTTAATTCTAAACTCATTTGATAGCACTGTAAGTCTTCTAAACATCTAAATGAACATTAATTGAATGTGTAATGGACCAAGAGCATGTATTAAGATCAAGTTATGGCCCAAAATAGTATTTTGCCCCAACTTGATCCTACTTATTACTTTTGACATGAAACAAAATGACCACAAGAACCATAAGAAATACATCATACTCTGTATTTGTGGTAAAAATAATATTAATTGATAGACGCAGTGGAAACAATATAGAGACACAAAACTGTGTTTTACAACAATATCATTAAATCAAATACCATCATCAATAAAAAATATAATAGATAACAGCATATCATGATAAAAATAATAATTATTAAAACACAACCCATGAAGCAGCTGTGCAGAACAATTACATTGTCAGCAATGCAGATAACAGTCTAAAATATTAGTGCAGTAAAAATACTATCATTTTTTTCCTTACTATTTCTGGTTAATTTATATAACATATTCTAATGTGCTCAAATAAGTGTTGATTATTAGTCAAGCGAATAAGTCTGCTGAGATTTTTATCTTGTACAGTACTCTTAGAAATACCTTAAATTTAAAAGTTTGGTTCAACTGAGGTGTAATTAAAGGCATTCAAAGTTCTTGAGGCTTATTTTTCCAAATGATGGATGACCAGACACATTACACAAACAAACCTAACTAGCCTATTCCTGCTTGTGTATCATCCAGAAACCTCACTTTTCCATGATATTGTTATATCTACCAGTAAGGACAGTACAATCAATCTATCTACCATCTGATGTCAAAATATTGTGGAAATTAATCATATAATATAGTTTCATCAAGAAATTAATTTACATTTGTTTCTATGGTAACATCCCTAAATGAAAGTTTTCCTAGGGTGATGATTTTATTGGAGAACAAGTGATTAAGTGCCATGTTTAGTTATCCAAGCTTGAAATATTAACTAGTCAATATATTTAATGTAGCATATCAATATTGTTGCTTCCAAAGGCACCATTCTCTTTGGAAACAGGTGCCTTCCATAAGAAAAACATGGTTATTCTGTTGCCCATAGTAAAAATATGTTAGGAAATCCCAACAAGTCTGATCATACACATTTGTATACAAACATCTATGATATATATTTTGAAGAAGTAACAAGGTGCATCCCATCAAAACCAAATATAATGGTAACTTAGATTCAAAAATTAACCAACAACCTGTCAAAACAAATGATGTCAACCTCTGTAGACTATATAAACCTGGCTATACTGAACAAAAATGTTTATTATACAAGGGTTTCATCACTGGTACATTATTTCTATGATCTACATGGAAAGTAAACTTGTATTGCATCTTTACATTATCTAAGTGTAATGCTGTCACTGAGTCACATCAGTTTAACATCAAACTAAGTGAACACCTGGAGAAAATCCAAACACTACTGTACTTAGTCTGGATTATTGTCAACTATAAAGGATGCAATAACCTCTTCATTATATAAACATTCTAAATAATAAAGAAGTAAACAATTTAAACACAATCACTGAATCTAAAGATTTTGTATGGAGTTCTCTTGCCATTTTGTGTTATCATTCCCCTGCACCAATGGAAGCATTATTAAAAACTTGCACTATATAGAGAGAACGTAATCTGAAACTCATAAAGAGTATGAATGAATTTGATCTGAAACTCGTAAAGAGTATGAATGAATTTGATCTGAAACTTGTAAAGAGTATGAATTACTTTGATCTGAAACTGGTAAAGAGTATGAATGAATTTGATCTGAAACTCGTAAAGAGTATGAAAGAATTTGGAAAAAATACATGATTTTATCTTTTCTGATTTTATGAACAGAGAGATTTTCACAACTGAACAATGTTCCCTTTTCACCTTCTGTCTTGATTGTTCTTACCTTTGGTTATAAATGTTCAAGGTCCAAAACAAGAAATCATTAACTTATCCACTTATTAAGATACCATAAATTGTCAACTTTATAACTTTAAACCCAACAATAACAAGTACAAATGTTGTATAAAATATTTTGTCTTCTCTCCACAACCTTACACGAACATCTGTTTACGACTGATCCCAATTTGCATGTTTAGTAAAAATCAAGTAAAAAATATATGTTAAAGTGTCATACAGGTGTAAATGACACCTGACAATGTCTTTTTTTTATTTATAGGTCTGATTTTTATATAATCCCTCTAATCACTTATAGTAACAAGTCCAGTGACCTCAAACAATACTTTATCATGTAAGTACCTCACCCACTAATAATAGGTCAAAATATTGGGTTTTATAGCTCAAGAGATGTTTTAAGTCATCCCTGACAAAAAATGTCATACCCTGTGTAAATCTGAGGCACATAGTTAGTTGGCAAGTCAAATCCACCAAGATATCAGATGTTGAGTCAGAAATGTAAAATATTTAATTCAATTTTAATGAGGCGAGTAAAGTTTACAATCTTATTTTAAAATCTTCATCTCTATTTGACAATCTGTCATCTAATTCTCTAAAACTAGCTATAAACCTAATTAAAGTCAACCTAAATGCTGTACATAAAAATTCTAACACATTAATACTCTTACAGAAAACATCTTACACAGATCTTGAGAAAGACCTTTTTTTATCAAATGGACCACCATCCAAACCTTCAATCTTTATCACAATATCATTTTGTCATATCAAGTCAAAATGCCCCTTACCTGAACATGTATCCAATTTCAAAAAAGGTATCCATCTGATCAAGACCATTAAAATCCCCTATAATGATTATCTAGATCTGTCAGAGAAGTCAAACTGCCTCAGTCCAGAACTATCAGTAGTGTTCTTTTGTACAAAATGTGTGGCCCTAGACACTTCATGACTCAAAATAAATTAAGGTATGCATCTAAATACAGTGAAAGATGGGCGTGAATATGATAAATATGGTCTTTTTTAATCTATCAAACTTAATAATCCATGGTCAACCACACATATATGACCACATACAGGTTTTTAAAAATAGTTCTGACATTAAAAATCTGAAGAAGATGAACAGTATCTATCAAACATGATAGTATTGACCTCTAATGTACAATGTATAACTTCAGTGAGGAAGAAAAATAGTTTTTTTGGACGTGTAAATCTAAATCCAATGAGTTCCTACCTGGAATGTTTCAGACAACCAACATTGACATTTCTTGACAGTCGCTTCACCTTTAAAGTCTGGGTTTTGCCACTATTGTAGTTACAGAAAGAAAAGACAACCAAAATATAAATGTATGTTTCTGACAGATTAAATCCCATTTATTTAAAATTCCATTTTAAGCCATAGAAATCTTTACATCTGTACTTGAATGTTTAAACCAGATTTACTGATTTCTGTAGTAAGTTAATTGCTGGGACTACAATCAGAGCCAAGTGGATTAGATTAGGCCCCTGCATACCTACAGCCAATATATACTCAGGATTAAATCTGTCATATAGCCCTACAGCTTATCACAGCTTCCTTTCTGTGACAGACACACTGTTAGTCAATGTCTCTGTGTTGTATACATCTGGTTTATAATAAAAGCAACTCCTTATTTTATGTTAGTTTGAATTGGAAGGTCATGCTGGTTTTCTTTATTTTAAGTGCCAAACACCTTTAGATTAGGAGCAATGCCCTGTTAGGTTTATAGCAAAGGAGAAATGCAAGGTATCTCCATCAAATCATTTGGACCATAATTACAGATAAAAGTGGTAAACCTAATGCTGCTGCAAACTAATAATTAATAAATAATTAATAATATATTGTGAACAAAAACAATAATATTTACAGTGTACACTCACAAAACAAAAACAATAATATTTACAGTGTACACTCACAAAACAAAAACAATATTTACAGTGTACACCCACAAAACAAAAACATTTACCTGCAACAAGAGAAACTAAATATAATCCAGATTTTCCAAATAGAGAAATAATCAAAGTATATCCAAAACCTCAATATTTACACTAGTTCATAACAGGTACCATTGACAAATCAGACCATAGACCCAATGTCGATAGTCTATGATTAGTACCTCTAATTGGTAGTTGTAGTACAGTACAGGTACTTATTTCACTATAGCTCCAAGGTGAGTGATTGATGGATCAAAAGGGTTAGAGAACATGCCAATATTACCTCAGGACAGGTTTCTTTTGATTGATTTTGCAGATTAGAGTGTTTACCAAACAGGTTATTATTTTAAATATTGATGATCTTGTACATTTGTTTGACTGTAAAACTGCCAGTGTAATAGCTAACAAAAGACCTACTGAAAGTGTCACCACTCAGTCTCTTGTCAACCAGGTGAAATTAAGGTATCAGACTTGGAATGATTTGAAACACAGCCTCATTTTTGCCATATAATGCTTTAGGAAGTATTATATAGCTGGTGGTTAAAATATAAACTAATTCATCCATCAGTTATAAATAGCTACAGAATTATATTTTATGGAAGCTTTGAACATAATGAGTAATTACATGTAACATATGTAACATAACAGAAATTCAAATTATGGTGATGACTTTATAATTACATTATCAAATTTATAACAAATACTAAATATGGAAGTTTTATATCTACATAAGTAGCATTTTTCTATATGTTAAGCCTATAATAAAAATTTAACTTGGCTAAAATAAAACAATTGTAGCATTTCTTTCTGAATTTACAGTAATCAGCTGATTAATAACCAGATCTAAAACGGAGTTAGTTCGGTAGCTTTATACCAGAAGAGTGATGTCTCATAACAACCACCATTATGGAGTTAGTTAGGTAGCTTTATACCAGAAGAGTGATGTCTGATATCAACTACCATTATGGAGTTAGTTAGGTAGCTTTATACCAGAAGAGTGATGTCAGATATCAACCTCCATTATACCAGAAGAGTGATGTCTGATATCAACCCCTTTATACCAGAAGAGTGATATCTGATATCAACCACCAATATGCTCTAATAAATAAACAAACAAGACAGATAGCCTGTATCTCATTAGAAGTCTCCTTCAGATAGGTAATGACATTGTCATTTTCTTCCCCTATACATGTTAAATGTTAAGCGCCATAATGGTACCAATCAATCATATTCATATTCCAATCATGCTTTAGCAGGAAGTGAAAACCCTTTACTTGATGAACCTTGATAAACAGTGTTGTTGTCCCCCAAAAATTGAAGTCCACAGGCCCCCTTTCTGTAACCACTAACTTGGAGTTAATTTTGAATCATCCCATCATTTGAACAGCTTTGTAGACCACAGCTACTGATCAATAGGACTAGTTAAGCATGAAATATTGGATAAATAGGGCATAATCCAATTTATATAGGAAAACTATGGTGCAAGGAAGCTTGCATTATACTGCAGCAAATCAGCAGCCTTACAAAATACTCATATATTAAACACAGATTTTAATGGCCTAATAGGAAAATGATGGATTATTACTAAAATTTGAGAGGAAAATGATCATAGTTATAAATGTTACAATGGTTCTAACTCTGTCATCAATAGTAGAAAAGATTAACACACAAGACACAACTGTAATTAACTTATATGGAACTTACCCAGTACACAAAAAGATTTTAAAATATACACCGTAACATGGTTAGATCAAATGCCATTTTATTCCATCAGCATTATATTTGACATACATACACATGCAGATAAAATGACACAAGTAAAAATAATGTCAACCTTACCTCTTTGAAGCACATCTTTGCCTTAATTTACGTGTTTGGTCCATTATTAATGAGGATACTTATTTCACATCAATTCTTCATTAATTTTAGATCATTTTTCAATTGTTTAATGTGAGTCACTTCCCTACTTCACAACAACTTTTGAGCATGTATAGATACATACAAGTGTCAACGTCCAAATTGGCTAAGTACCGGTACACAAGTACATGTACTGGCAAATAAATCCACTAAACGCAGTCACTTTGACACATTAAAAACCAGAGCCTTACTTCCTTGACAAAGGAAAATTCTAGCATTTATCCTTGGCAAAAGCACAGCACAATATGAGTATAACTTCTTCCTCAACCCAAAGCTAGTTTAACTGTGTAGGATTGACTTAGTAACAGACAACAAAACAGAGATGAATACTGACAATCATGCTTGAACATGGCCGTATTGACATCTTTCTCATCTTAGTCCTAATATTGCAGTTTTCAATGAAAACAATCAATCCAATTAACAACCACTTTCTGTCGGAATTTTTTCTGCAGACAAAATCAACAGTAGGGAGCGCTCTAAAAATCTATTTTAGCTATAAACGCTTGCAATAATCAATAGGGAAATCAACTATGTAAAATCTCCATTCGACAAAACTGAATTCCTCATGAGAGATGAAAGAACAGACAACACTACCATCAAGAAAATGTCAGTACATTTTTATATGTTTGTTTTTATCTCACTTTGGCACCAGTGCTATAATTTCAAAGTCAGATCACACATCACGATCAGTTAATTTTTTTTTCTTTAACACTATGGATCCCAAACTATTACATAATGGATCAATACTTCTTCATAATGATAATTAATGATCTCTGTACATCAAACAATATTGGAGCATCATTAATGTTTTTTAAATATTGATTAAAGTCATTATATAGAAATCCGAAGTTATTACCCTAAAACATACTGTATCTTATTAGAAAACTAAACAGAATGATTCAAAACACTAAGAACTAACCACACCTCATCCAAAATAATGATGATATAAAAGTGCTTTACCTTCAGCAGCAAGATAAATATAGATTTGTTTGTCAATTGATTCATTGAAAATGTTAAGCTTCTAAAGATCACTTCAAAATTATTAATACATCAGTTTAACTGATAGATGCCAATCTTAAGGCTTCCTAGGGATCATTAGACAAGGACATTTTATGCCACATCTTACCATCAATCCAAAAGTTGGGTGTCACAAAAATACTTTGATGGATCAAAGTTTGTGATCTCTAGAGTTTCCATTCATTTCTAAACTACAATTAGAACTTTTAACACACACACATACAATAAAGAGACACTCATATCATGTATGCTTGCTTTATTTGCCAATGATGCATTTGAAATAGCAGTAAAATTATATACAAGCCTCATCATCCCAAGGTTAAAGTATAGGAAGGATCTCTTTGCAATGGCCAATACATTTTCATGTGATGCATTTGAAATAGCTGACTAGTGAAATAAACATTAGATGAAAATTAAAATAAAAAATAATACAACATAATAAACCTTGAAATCACAAAATTTCATTGCAGTCATAACAGGTTATTTCTGCCAGTTTCAGGTAGAATCATTAGTAACTGATAATTAACGACCTGTCAGGAAAAGTCTTACAATATTATCTACAGTCATCCTACATTCTACTATGGTATGGTGGTATGTAGATAGTGGAATATCTGTCTGCCATATTCATCAACTTTATAAGGAAACAGGGTAATGGATAAAATGGACAATCTTGAAAGCAAACAAAATCATGTATTAAGGATAAATGCCTGTCTGCTGCCTAGTTATCAACTTTTCCTCTGTAAACCTGCTAAAATGTACTGACCTGTAATACCTGATTCTGAACAAATTTTTAAAAGCTTGAGCCATTGGGCTGAGTCAAAAAGATGGAGAGAACAGCAAACACTGAACACCCCTTGGAGCTGAACTTAGAAGAACTTTTTCCATAAAGTATAATCAATTATTAACTTCATTCATAATACTTTATGAATCATGCTTCATGTCCTGGAAATCTGATGATAAAAATTATATTGTGATCTCATCTATTAAAGGATAAATATCCGGGCAATTAACCACCATTTGGCAACACCAAAATGCATTTCATGGGTGGAATATATCAAAGATATTAATCCATCCATCTGATGTGGTCTAACAGTAACTGAAGAATTTCAGTCTCAAGAGAAGGAACCTAATAGGGATACCATATGCTTAGTAAATATTCAGACAATAGCTGTGGATATCAAACAAATGCCTTTAGGGAAGCAATATTACATTGTGTGTAATGTTATGGTTACACATCAATTTCACATGCTTTCTATACCATTAATCAAAAATAAGATGTTGGTGTGAATGCTTAATTTATACATGAGAACCGCTGACTACATCTGAGTTTCATTTCATCATTGCTACAACAAGATGCCAAAAGAAAAAAAACTTGACCTGCTTAACTAAATAAATATTAATCTGAACTCTTAAAGTTAAAGCATTATTTTCCAATAAAACAAAAAAAGGCAGACACTGAAAATCATTAACATAGAATCAAAACTGTTGCAACACTTAATATAGACTAGACAATATTCAATACTTCCCCCATTCATAATTTTTGTAATTACTACACACAAATTCTGCCAAATCTTCCAGCAAATCACATAATAGTCTAACAAGACAGGACATAATAAAATGCTTATGGGCAACAAGCCTGTTTACTAATGAACACGAAAAAAGCATTAAAATGTGTCGGCTTACCATAATATTCACCAGCAAACGCTGCCATGGCCTTGCCTTCCCTTGTACCTACTGAATGCCTATCTATCTAGATCTCATCATAGCTACACCTGGAGTTAGTATATATAGGTGTTTAATCAGTACAACCAAAATAATTACTATGATCAATACATTTCTCATTTAACTGTTAACATCTTTGGCTTTCATTTTCGTTTCTGCCAAAGGTAGACCATTGAAAGACATGACAAAATCGGAAGCTAAAGCAATCAGAAAGATAAACATCCTTTCTGCATTTTACTGAAAGATTTAAATTAAAAGGTAACTAAAAAATTATTTCTAAACTTGTTGCAGGTTTATAGTTAGTGCAAACAGCTGCCCAATGCTGATCAAAAACTTAGAACTGGAGAAAGACAAACGAAACCTTAAAATCATTAAAATTCAATTTGACATATAAAATTACAAGTAGTAAAATATTATACCCAAGAGTCCAGATTCACAATAAAACAGGTTTCAAATTTTACCCACCTTTCAAGTGATTGTTTATGATTATCCCCTGCTCAAGTTTTTCATACAAATGTACAGTTTGCATGAGGAATTCAAATTAAAATCAAAACATTCACGGTTCAAGTCAGGCAGGTGAAAAAGGCAATACATTATGTAAATGAAGTCTTTGGTAATTGTGGTTAAAATTCCATCTATTAATGTAATTATGCTGTCAATGTTTATTGTTGAACCAAAAAGTTATCTCCCTTAAACTCGAGAAGTGTTGATAATGCCTGGCTTTAAAAATAAAGTGGAAACCGCAAGACAATAGTAAAAGGCAATAATTACCCAAGACAAAAAGCTATCAGTAAGGGCAATTTCCTGAGCTCAATTGGGCAAAATACACCCATTATACATCATATTTAAAAAACAGCAAATACAATGAATTTGTCTACCTACAGCCTACAAATAGGACTAAACGCAAAAAATGTAAGATCTAAAACTTAAAGCTAACACATGGTACATCTAATCTATAATTATTCATAAATTTGAATTATCTGTGCACTAAAATAACCCCTCCCAAGCCAACTTCCTACTGTAAACTGCCAATCATAAAGTAATAGTCACCTACCATGAGGAAGGGCATGACACTTTGATATTGGGGAGTTTTTATGAGCAGGTTATCAATTAAAGGTCATTTTCCCCATAGTTATTAATAACCAAGTTCTTAACCCTTTAATAAATTAGTTCTTCATTTAAATCCAACTGATTCAGAAATGGTCCAAGTAAACACTGGGACTGGCTTGATGAAACACACTAGAAGTTTGAGCATGGGGTGACAATACCATTAAAAGACCACTTTAGTTTTGTTCCCATACTTAACCACATAAAACAAGGCATGACTTTTCATTGAAGTAAAACATTAAAGAAATTCTAAAATACTTCTAAATACCTTGAAGGAGTAAAACTTAAAGTTATAGTTTATAAAATATTTGAAGTGATTAAATTTACCCCAGAATTTGATATATTAAAATAATTAATAAATACTTCAAAAGCAATAAATCTGGAGTACTAAACCTTGTAATGCAAAAGTACTTCATTCCATCTGTGTCAGTGACTTCAAAATAAATTTGAAAACATACCATGAAAAGGCAGCTTAAGATCACACCATTTCTGACAAAAGCCTACAAGTCCTGGTCAGTAGTGGCTGTCCACTTGTTTATATAAACATCCTGGTACATGATTTCTTTGAAACGACTATTGTATAACAGTTTTATGTACTTATTAATAAAATTTATGACTTACTATAAACTCTATATGAATCTGTTCAATAAGTATAACTGAATCAAGCTTAATACCTCTTAGAAAACAGGAATTTACTCAAAATATTTTCTTATGACTTGAAATGTACTAGTTTAAATAACTAAAGGAAAATCTAAATAAGTCTATGAACAATAAACATTATCATACCTGCAAAATTCTATTTCAAATAAAAATGCATCCACGAAATTGATCACAGATGAAAATAAAAACCTGTCCACTGACAAAATACACACATTGGTATCCTTATCATAAAGCCATAAATCTAATACTTGTATCTCTATACATGTCTAATTAATTATAGAGATCAAAGGGATTTATTACAGAAGTCATAAATAAGTGTTAATTGGTAACACCTATCTGAGCAACCATTGCAGGTTAATTGTGACAACATACATGAGTTGTTATCAAAGATATTTTTTGTGTGTTATTGAGTATCAGCATGGTATCAACTCTATAGAACACTGACAAGGAAACTAACATGTTCATTGTCAAAATTTTCAAAATGTTACTTACATCAAAATATATTTTATAACAAAAATTAAAAAAACCATTTTTTTCCTGGTATGATTACTTCTTTGATGTTCTGATATTTTGCCTCAAAAATAAGTTATATAAAGAAATATAACTAATTGTTTGTGTATTTGGATATTCTATAAATTTGAAATTGATTTTCAAAAACAAAACAAACTATTGAGCAGGATTACACTGACTGACCTGACCACATTTGTTTACCGAGTTCATCATTTAAGGGTGTAACCAGTTCAGGGTAACAGTTGTAATAAAGGAAGAGAAATCCAGTGAACACAGGTACAAAAGACTGGTGTGAATTTGTATCCTGTTGTTAAAGTAGAATTAAATTAAATTTCACCTACATGCATTTGATTTATTTCTATTAGGTTCCAATGTTCTGCATGTCAATAAACCAATCACTGCTGCCATGAATTATGTCCCTTTGCCCAGACCCTGGTCAGCCCACACTGTCAATAGCTCATCAATTTGATTGCATGTCAATAAACTAAGGATAAAAGGCTAATTGGAAATAGAAGTTCATTAACAAACAAGACATAAAATAGAAACCATCAACCCAGACAATGTTTCTAAAAAAAGAACTGGTCATGAAAAACTACATAAATACAGCATTCATTTCCATAGATTTCCATAAAAATTTATATAGTCTGTCAGAAAACTAAAGCTCCTGTTAACATACAAAGGCCCTTGAGTAATCTTCTAAATTATTATCAGCATTTTGAAGAATGTACATGTAAACATGTTGACTGCTGTAGTCACAGAATGCCAGAATGCATCACCATCACACAACTTAGAATACTAGCAGAAACATTGTAACACTTACCAAAGTAGATTCTTCAAGAAAGATTTCATACCACTTATAAAATCTAACCAAGTTTAGAACAGTCCTAACAGAGTACTATTACCTAGCATAGTACATCAATTTCAATTTCATGCTTCTAATTAAACACCTACTCACTTTAAATATTGACAAAAAAGAAAATAAAAACCTTCATATTTCATCCCCTATTTAACTTTTCTTGTCCCTATTATTCAATGAATAAGACATTATGGTAAGGATGGTTGGCCTAACCCCTCTAAGTACAAGTTGATATTGAACAAGTACAAAGAACTTGATACAGACAAATTGAAAATCTGATAGAAATAAACATCTCAATTAGAAATCAAATATCCATAGAGGTGAACTGACAAGCAATGAATTTATTAAAAAGTGACATGGGAAATTATAGCTTTATAAAATATCACTTTTTACATTATAAAGGTTGTTTATCTGCCTATACTTATGTCAAATAATAAAGATTTCCATAAAAAGCCACAATTACCTTTGTGTGAACTCATTTCTAGTGCATTTTTCAGAAAAATTAATGAAATGAAAACCTAAATGAAAGATGCTTATCTTTTTGTGACAAATTGTACTGCTTTTGTGGATGCACTAAAATTGTTTGTTTTTTTGTAATAGATGCACTAATCAAGTGTTTTTTATAAATGCACTAAATCCATTGTGTTTGCAACAGAGGCTCTAAATCCGGTGTTTTTGCTATTAATACACTAAGATAATGCTCAGAGTCTATAGAACAGTTTCACAAAAATGAAAATTATTTTCTTGGTATAGAACCAGCCATATCATTGTGGCACTCATGTTATAAACACTTCACTGACAAAAAAAATGATAATAAAAAAATTTTACCTCACAATTATGCTTTGGCTCTACAAAAATATCAGTAATCAAAAACTAAACTCAAAAACTGAACACTTGCATTAGTGGAAAAGGAGGTCATTTCTACTGTAAATCTTACCTTAGACATTTTGATCATTTCAGTAATTTACAAGAATAGTTAACTCATTGTAACAACATGAAACAGATCAAAAGTATACAATAAATTATTAAAGATCAAACAAACAAGTCTGACAACATTTGAGAAGCACCAAACACTTACATGGGACACTACAATGCTAATATTCTCTGAGTACATCAGACCACGAATATACATGTAAGTCACATTTTATACATGTATCCTTTAAACAACTCTAGACTTCAAGTGTCTACCATAAGAATTGATCTAAGTGTCTAAAATTTCACGAAAACAACTTGTATATAAGACAAGTTTTATGAAAAACATCAATGGTACTTAGTTCACTTGCATCACTTAATGATGTGATGTTATTCAAGACAATAATAATATGCTAATGAAATTACGTTAATGAAATTCTAGATCATGTATGAGAGTGCCATTGTGTAACAGGCAGATGTAACTCTGTCAAGAAGTTGGTGACTTCACTGCAGCTGTACATGACATATGGCAGGCAAGATCTACCACGTAACCATTTTGTACTCATCGAAAATACCTAAAGTACCTATCCTAAACAAGGTATATATTCCTACTCAATGGCATAAAAGTGCACAAACAATCTTGGAAAATTTTGAAAATGAGTGAAATGTGGCTTACACAATTATTTCTCAATAAACTTAATTTGTGAACTAAATTTAAGGAATATTACACCATTCACTCACATAATCCTGACAGATTACAGCCAGTACTCTGATTATGTATTCAAAATTACCAATAAATACATGTAAAAGGGCAACTAGTCAGTAAGTAGAATATGTGTTACCCAATATTAGAAAGAAAACAGACTTACAATTCACAATCTGGTTTGATTACAACTGGACTCCACAATATAAAAGCCATAATCCTGATAATGTACTGTATAAAATTTCACCTATCCCCAGATGTTGACAGGTGCTAAATTTATGATACAATTTTATCATTTAAAATCCTATCTTTTTCTGAAGTGATCTTTACGTCAATGGATGATGAAAGGGGAATAACTCAAGTACAATCCTACCCCCATTTTGTATTTTGAATAATAGAGAGTATATCTATCGATTAAAACAAGGGCATTGAAACTAGTTAGAACTTAGCCAGGGATGTCAATAGAAGCCATCAGCCGGCAAAGTTGGAATGCTACTAACTGACGAATACTTTACTTTAAAAAATGGGTGAACTCTTGCAAAATTTTCATCAGTCTACCTGGTCTTAAAATACTACTGACTGACTTGCCTGTTAACCTCAATTTTTCACAAAATCATTTAATTTGTCTCCTTCTAATTAAGTCTTCACTTTGATCGAGGACCAAGGTACACCTAACATCTTATGCACACTTAACCATATTTTTATAAGAAACACAGAAATGTCTTGTAGTAGTCCCAAGAACACAAACTGCTAACATAACAAGTAATGTTTATTTCTACATATAATTGCTTATAACTATTTGTCAAGACTACATTTTCATACAAGTTAGAAAAATAGATGAACAGCTAAGATTGTGCATTTATAACAGGGAGGACAATAGTTTCAACTCATATTGTCCTTGAAGAAACAGGAGAGGCATTGAAGCACACACAAAACAGGCAACTTCCCAAGTTATGTAAAAAGAATGTTTTCATAAGATAAAGGGTGTCTAAAAATGCTTACTAAAATTGTTCAACCCTATCTATTTCCTGGAAGAGAAAACCAATGTCATCAAATATGATTAATTAGTTCTAGCCTCATAATTGTTGTCAAAATATTGTATTAACAAGCTTTGAGACTAATCCACAGTATGAGGATATAGCCTTATTCATCTTGTATACATATTACTCACAGGGGGTATACCTCTACCATACAAATGCCTGGAATCTTTAACATCCTTGACTGCTCTTACAAGCCTCATATGGATTGCCTGAAGTAGTACAATTGACTATTTCTTACAAGTTTAGGGGTAGTTTTCCAATAATTCTACAGTGGTTCTATAGTAAAGACTAAAAAAGCCTGTATGAAAACTGAGAAAAGTTAAAGAGAAACTGATCATTTAACATTCTACCTTCTTTCTGGAACAGTCAGATATTTCCTAATTATTCTCGGTGTACCTCGAGGGGAGTCATCTTCAAAAGCTGGATTACATTCTATAAGGACAATCTGTGGAATGGTATCGGCTGGTCCCATGTTATTTACAAATCCATTATCATCATAATTATCTTCACTATCATACAAGTCATCCCTACTCTCACTATAGTAACTATGCTTGTCTTTTAGAAAAGAATCTGGGCGCCGGCAAAAACATTGCACAATGAGGCTACGGACCCAATTAAGGGCCATAACTCCAATCACTTCATGAATTCTACATCCCCAGCAGTTATCCTACTGATGACACTCCTGGTTTGTCAATATTATTTCCATGAATATAAATCAAACAAAACCTTCAATATACTATTTATCTAAAAACAGATATTCTAAAATCCACATTGAGAAAATGGAACTTGGCATTGATTTTTCACAAAGATTCGATACTGCATATAATCCTAGCTGTAAGGTTTGTACACCATCAATGTCATTTCTCTTGAGCCTAGGCCAAAAACAAATCCATACAAATTCCACTAGAATTCATCGCCTACTTCAACAATAAACATTTAATTATGCACCAAACAATTGCTTGTCATGGCAAAACACATACAGCTGTTTTTCGACATTTTCCAAAAGATAGTCAGTAAATTACAAGATCATTAATACTAAATGACCACAGCATCCTTAAGTAGGTAATAACGAGAATACAGGTGAGGATACGCAGGTAAATACGGCTTGATTTACTGTCTAATCTCATAAATTTTTTATGCTTGGAAGTAAATCAACAGACATCTTATGGATGTCTTTAGTAGAAAATTTACATTAGTAAATTTTTATTGTTAAGTAAATTTGTTTCGCCTACTGTCATCATATTTATCACACTAAAGTACCAGTCAAGCAAGTAAAGAATACACACCGAGAGACATGAAGTTGTGTATTGAAGAAAAAAAACATGCAAGTCATGTTCAGTATATCAAATTCATTCAAGTGTGGTAGGTTTTAGATTTTAAGAAAATAAACTCCAAATGACAGAAGACACTGGAAACCTTTTAAAACAACCACATATCATTAATAATTCAAATATATCAAATCTTCAACAAGCACAAATCCTAATGACAGTTAACAAATAATTACTCTCAGTATAAATTTACATTTTATTTCTGCATATTCAGTTCATGTGATGTATGGGCATGTAGAGCCTTGGGGTCAAAATCTAGATCAAAAACATGCAGGTGAGATATGTAAGTAAGTCTGGAATTTCTTACAAGTTCTCACACCTTTCATCATGTTCACAGCTGATGGATGAGGGATGTCTTAATTAATACAGGTGCAATATCTATGTTTGATGCAAGTCTCACTAACTGGCTTACTGTATAAGCACTAGTTCTGTCAAGTCTTGCCTGCTTGTTGCTTTTTTTCCAAAACTAGATACTGCAGAAGCAGAGTCTCCTCATGTTCCGAACACTGAATACTTCAGCACACAGTTCATGCAAATAAAACATCTCCAATTTGCAAAAATAACCACTGCATTACTTCAAAGATAACAAGGAACTATTGACATGATTTAGCATTAAGTATTAAACTTTATATATATCTGTAAATAGAAACCATAAGATTCTTATCTTAATTCCTACACCAAAGATGTGACAAGCCTTTAAGTTATTAGACAGTCATTGTTTTTCACATCAGAAATTGCTTAGTTGGCATTTTTTTTAAGATACAGAACTTACACAACAGTTAAAAAATATATATGTCACTGGGATAACTGAACCAATTTGACAGGTTGTCAAGAACCAATTATTTGTACATTAATAAAGAGTATTGGGGTTAACATTAATATAGGTCTTGAAAAAAAAAACTTTGTCAAATCAACCAAAAGTGTGCTGTCTAACATTAGTTCAAGCAAACATGGAAACAAAAATGTGTAAATTAAGCCAAATGGGCTTAATAAAAAAAAACTTGGTTTCATGACATTTTTCAAAGTTGAGACATATTGGCCACATGCATCAACAACCCTTACAAATTTAAAAACAATGAATCAAAACTATTTCTTAATAAAATATTTAGTTTGGAGAGGCAAATTACCACTTTATAGGATTAAAACTCCCCTCTAAAAAAAACAAAAAAAACAAAAAAAAACACGTAAAATCCTACCAGTTTCATAAACATTCATTGATAATTGCACGAAAACAATATTTAAGGTATCATTTTGACATGAAAGACATAACAGGCTACAAATCATTGTTTCAACATATAAGACTATGCCATTATAACAATTTCACTCAATACCAGAGCAACTACATGGTATAAGCAAATATATTATTTTTCATTGGACTATTTGATGACGCACCTTTTAATAGTACAAGATTCCAGTTCTGGATGTACTATGATCAAAGGGAAATAACTCTAACATCCTTGGTCATAATCATGTATGAGAATACAATTGTGTCCAAACAAACCAATGACCTAAGTAAAATCATGTTAAATTCTTAATAATAAATAGCAACATCCTGAAGAGACTAGGTAACACCTAAAAACAATGTAGCATAATATCTCAATTTCATTTCATCTAATGAATAACTACACTTATATTTTATGTAACTGCAAAACCCTAAGGCAAAGAGAAGTGTAAATGATGAATGATGTAAAACATACACTTTACCGTGGGTGGTATACAGTAACAAGATCATACATGTACATGTAGCTTATCTGCTCTGAGATTTATTAATTCATGATAAAATAATAAGTTCAAATACTAATCTCCCAGAATCACTATAGTAAAAAAAACGTTTTGTATGAAATAAAATCAAAATTTTTCTTAGGAAAGACAACTTATATTACATCACAGATATCTATCTCCTGTTTTGATATTCTACACCAGGAAATTCATGGACTACCTTTCTAATATTTTTTTTTGGATCAATTTACAAAATAGTCTTAAATTCTCCACTGACAATTTGTATGTAATATTGAGGAAAATGTTCAGGCATTCAAATTTTTGGAGTTACAGTTCATTAAAATATGAATTTACCATAAATATCTCAGGTTTACACCTTAAAACGAAGAGAAATTTTCTCTACAAATAGAAAATTTACATTCTGATTAATTTGTCTTAGAACTTTTCAACCCTATTTGTGAAAGGTCCAGACTTATCCCACAGGCAATTGTCTGTCCACCACAACTGGTCTAATCACGAACTTTTATCACATCCCATCAAAAACAAATCTAGATGTCAACACAACACTATTTTGTCCACAAAAACAACTAATTTCCTCTTTCTCCAGGCTGTAAATAAATTGGCTGATTCCCATATTAACATTTTTATCTACAAGAAAATTGTACAAAAAAATGACATTAAACACAGGACAAACATGAGATTGACTACATACAGAACATTTGGTTCCCACAGGAGACAACTGAGGACTCTATTAAATATAGTAAGCCGACCATTGTGTTTTGGGCTTACAGGAGATGGAAACATGTTCGGTTAACTGGACAACACTTTTGATCTATCTAATCCATGCACATTAGACACAAACTACATCTCCCTGGTACATTTTGGAAGCTACAGTCCCAACATTAAAAAAAATATCATATTTCTTGTATTTAGAGTAAAATGGAACATTGAAAGTTCCCAGCCCACATTTTTTGTTGACAGTTTGTGAATCTAAAAAAGAAAATATTTAAAGCTCAACATTTAGTACATCTCAACTTGAGTTAACCCTAAGGTAGGAAGGATATACCTTCACAATGAGTTGACCCAAAGGTAGGAAGGAGATACATTCACACTGAGTTGATCCTATTAAGGTAGGAGGAGGATACCTTCACATTGAGTTGACCCCAGAGTAGGAAGAGGATACCTTCACACTGAGTTGATCCTACTAAGGTAGGAAGAGGATACCTTCACAATGAGTTGATCCTAAGGTAGAAAGAAGATACTCACACTGAGTCGATCCTAAGGTAGGAAGAGGATACTCACACTGAGTTGATCCTAAGGTAGGAAGATGATACCTTCACAATGAGTTGATCCTAAGGTAGGAAGAGGATGCCTTCACATTGAGTTGACCCTAAGGTAGGGAGAGGATATCTTTGAGTTGATCCTACTAAGGTAGGAAGAGGATACCTTCACATTGAGTTGACTCTATTAAAGTAGGAAGAAGACACCTTTACATAGAGTTGACCCTACCAAGGTAGGAAGAGGATACCTCCCCACTGAGTTGATTGTAAGGTTGGAAGAGGATACTCACACTGAGTTGATCCTATTACGATACGAAGAGGATACCTTCACATTGAGTTGATCCTACTAAGATAGCAAGAGGATACCTTCACATTGAGTTAACCCTAAGGTAGGAAGAATATGCCTTCACACTGAGTTGACCCTACAGTAGGAAGAGGCTACCTTCACATTGAGTAGAAGCTACTAAGGTAGGAAGAGGATACCTTCACATGGAGTTGACCCTAGGGTAGGAAGAGGATACCTTCACACTGACTTGATCCTACGGTAGGAAGAGGATACCTTTACTAATATAAAATCAAGTAGCTTCATTACTACAAGGTAGATCAAATCAGGATATGACAACACAAGGTTTCATTAAAATAAAATACTCATCAGGGATCCTACTTTTTATTTCCTGCGGCAAGTAAAATTTAGTCTAAGGGAAAGTTACATCTGTAGGTTTTGTATTACAATTTCCTTTGATTTTCCTGTAAAACTTTCTTGTGGAAAGCAAAAAATTCAATAATTCTAGATCTCTGCTGAGTCTTTATATGATGTTGACACTAAGTTAGATGACACAGTTCAATTTCAACTATTGAGGTCTATTCTTCCTGTACATCAGTAATCTGTCAATGACGTAGGTTGACAAGTGAGCTAACTGCCATAAATTCAAATCTCAAAAATAAATACTTAAATGATAAGAAAATTACAATGTAAATGCACCAAGATGATCTTCCTTGATAACTTATATCCATATAATCTGTTCATTGTTAAGTATATAGAAGGAATCTTTTATAGAAATATCATCCACCAGCTGATACTGTGACATACCAACAGTATTGACACTTTGACCTACAAGCTCCTGGATAGATTAAATTCTTCACATAAAACTAAGCTACAATGACTTCCTTATATTAAATTATAACTGATTTTTTTTTACATATTGCTATAGATAAGAATTAATTCCCCCATTTTCCTAATTTTTTTTTTAAATCAAGTGATCAGATTCGGAGAAATCTGAGGTGAGGCAGAATTGGAGAAAGAACTTCATAAGAGATTTTCTATGGAACTAAAAGGTCCCAAAAATTAGAGTGTCAATAAGCGTCAATACAAATAATCCACAATTGCGCCATCTTCGTTATACACCACCATTTGATTTCACTCACTATATTACAGTGGTATCCTTCCATTTTACTTTTTTATAGTAAAAGTTAGCCATTTGTAGCATTCTTTGCACTTCTCTTATTAAGAATAAACTCTTTTCATTGGTCCTAAAACAGGTAATAAGTTTTAACCTTTCCTCAAAACCCTCATTCCAAACCAAGATACCCTGATATTATGTAACACAGTTTCTTAAGTAAGAGCCTATTCATCATAGTAAAGAAGGTCAAGTAAACCAGTACCAGGGTACCCTAACCTAGCAATAACCCAGGACTAAATACTTCACAGACAGTTTAATTTATCTTCTAAAATATTGATGACAGAACAAGATTTAAACAGGCAAAATTTACAACAATAGTAAACTTGTGTGGTTTACCAGTACTCAAACTGAAATGTTTGTACTTATAATTTACATAGAAATAGTCAACAAAAAGGCTGGGTACTTTCATTGTCTAAATGTAAAACAAAAAATTCTGCATTTCTTTGGAAAGATTTGAGTAAACAGTGCTCACACTAAAGTGAAAGAAGCACAAAATAAAAGAAAAATAGCAGACAGACAGATGGATAAACACAACACAAAAACACTGAACCAACCACCCCCTTGGAAAGGGAAGAGCTATTTTACAGAATTAAACTTTTTTTGGAAACAAAGTATTTCACAAGTTATACATAAGTATCAGTATGTATTAATTAGTGACTGTAAGTTCAACAGAAGGGTTTCATCAATAGATAGTATGATATTCAATCAGGAATCGAATTTCATAGATTGACCTTTTAACCACAAAAACCAGACCCATACAAAAAAGAAGATTCACTGTACTAGTGTCAGATTTTTATTTTCAAGAAGGGCTGAACCTCTGTAGAACAGCACTATAAACAGTGTGATATGGTCAACTATCTGTATGAAAGGACAAGCTCTAGTACAACACATGTTTTTACAGGTGGGATATAAACTACAATAGCTCAAATTGACAATAATTCATTTCATAGCAGTAATGATACATTTAATCATACACTATGTAAAACATAAGCAGTTTGTTATTGTCCATAAAAAAAAGTCCTGAAACATATTGTCCCCATGGACTCCCAAAACTGTTAGGCTAATTAACAGTATATTTCATAGCATCTATTACAGTGTTCCTTCTTAATTTCAATCACTCAGATACTATAAAAGTACACTGGTTAGTTCAGTTTCTATTTTCTCAGTTTTTATGTGCAGATCAAACCTCAAGTTCTACATCATGATAACATACCCCTAAAGAATTAACTTTATAACTGGAATCATTTAGAAAAAAAAACCCAGAACTGTGTTGCAGAATAACAGAATAAGAAACATGGGAAAACTTTCTTTCCAGCCACTTATTGGTGGAGGCATAAAAATAAAAATGTAATACAGATGATTCCATGACAATCACTAATGAAATTCAAAACCCTAAGAATCAATAAAATTTTGTCATTTTCGATTTTGATATCAAATGAAATAAAGTACTTTTTGTTTTCAAATTTAAAGCCATGAATATTAATGACAGTACCATGGCAACTGTTTGGGAATGTACAAACCATGACAGGAAAACTTTGAAAACAATACAATGTAATTGAAAAAATAACTACTTGACAACCCAACAAGGTAAAGGAAACAATCAATTTTGATAAAATTGAAATTGAAATCTATGTTGAAGTATTGATGTTTTGTTTTGTTAATGAACAGACCTCTATAGACCTGTTTAACTGTTAAGCCACCCTCTACACTAATCTTATATTGCTTAACATATAAATCCCAGTTGAAGTAAAGGAAGTCTTGTCATTCCTTAGTTCCCAAGATAGGAGGACTTTCTAAGGCTTATAGAAGGATTAATTGAAAAAGAAGCACTTCAAAATTACATCATTCATAGAAAAACACAGCAATATAATAGGATTACATGTACTAATAACATAACCTCCTTCAAAGTTTCACCCAAATCAGTATGACTTTCTCACATTTATACGATGATTACACCCATGTTGTTTTACACTAAATCTGAAGTCAACGTCCTGTGGAGAGAAACCATACAATTTGCTGAGATCAGCTTTTGATAGAAATGCAAAATTTTCATGTCTGGATAAGATTATGACTGATCCAAACTGTCTGTCCTGAGGATTCAGCATACAATAGATTGTCAATCAAACCTATAAAATCAACCATTTTATATCAAGAGCATGGAATTTGATTCAAATATCAGCATGTTCAATACATATAATTCATCAATTTGCATGAACTGTAATTAAAATACACATGTCAATTAAAATTTTCAGCTGTGAGAGGTTATAAAGGTTGTATTCAAATTAGGTTCCCACAGTACATGTCCTTTAACTGTACGGCTATTTCCCCTATACCCTATTTTTTGGCTTCTCATTGCTATATCATTATGAACTTATTACATACTTCATGCCAGATCAAAGCCTCCCCATGAAGGGTCATTAGTAGTTAATGTATCTGCCAATTATTTCTCCATTCTCCATTTATCACTGCTAAATTTAGTACTAAATGGATATCTTACATAAAGTTTAACACTATCTTTCTTGACCCTCTTGTTATCTCTATAAAAAATTTATTGTTCTCCCCCTGGTCAAAAGAAGCCCTTCATTATCAATGAAGAGTTTAAAGTATTCTTACTTATGTCCACTGTGAATAGCTACTAAATAGGATAAAAGCAATAGTGCTTATTTACTTCATTTGTGTTACCCAACTCATCAGCCCATATCTGATACATAAAAATCCCATAAAATTTCAATTCAAATATTTATTTGTATATGTATGGTGAAATGGTCATTGTTATGGTGTATCCATCAGCACCATGAAAACTGATTTATTCAATGGGTCATAGTTTTCCTATCCTCGTTTGCCTACCCCGGACTTGACTTTTTATGAGCAACTCGGCGGGTGTTTCTCGAAAAGCAGAGGACGCTTACCCTATCAGTGCACCTGGTCCATGCTCCCAGTTTTTAGTGGAGTCCGAGTTGCTCATTTACTTTTGTTACTTTGTTGTGTATGTCTGTTTTCCATGTCTGGTCTTTGTCCCTGGATTAAATTCTTTTGATAACCGCTATAACCTTGGTTCCCTTGATTACTCTTAAGTTTGATGATCAATTTAGTAACAATGTATCATGTAACTAGTGCTTCGAAAAAATTGCTAATTTTTCACAAATTAAAATAAAACAAAAAACCTTTTTAGTTGACCCTGATCATGTAAGTGATAATTCAGTGATGAAACCCTGAGGGTCCATTATCAGACCCTACATCAAGAACAAGAACAATTAGTGAACCACACATCAGAGAAAAAAAATTAAAAAATTGAACTTTATGTTACTTACACCATGAAAGAGATTTCCTCAATATTTCAGTTGATACCATTATGCTGAAAACTGAATTGAAACCTTAGCACTGTGACAGGAGTCATTTTTAGCTATCCTTACTATTTTTATACATTCTATTTGACCTTTGAACTTTTTTCTTGAAATTCTTATTACCTACCAGTTTGTGCTGGTAATGTCATGACTGTGGAATTACATATCCTTTTTGTTTGTGGACTATTCATTTTCAGAGTTGTTGATGATGAGCCAAGTCATCATGGTTAAAGTATACATGAACTGTATCTTTTTTTTTAAATCTTGATTACCATGCATGTACATGTACATGCACATGCAATATAATTGACCTGTTACAGCAATCAATCTATAGGACAGAATTCTAGAGTCCTAACAGCAATAACTACAATGGTCAAGTATTTAACTAATTAACTGATGAACATCAAATTCTGTCCAACTATAAAATTACACAAAGTAAACAGCACGTAACCATGATAGATAGAAGGACTACTAGACCTGTCATTGGTGATGCAGGTTAAAACATAACATTACAAAAATATATTATATATCATGTGTAATTGGAGAGAACTGAAAAATATGTTACTGAAGGACAAAATTTTACTTAAACAAGTTCAAGTTCATTTCTAAAAGATCTTAAGGCAGCTCTTTTTTTACTTCTCATATCTATTCATTACCTCAGGAATGAGATTCTCTTTAAAAACAGAATCTGCGTACACTTGATGTCAATTTTAAACAGTTATGCATGTAAATTCTACGTAAAATTGTTTCCATCTCAACTTGACAATTCCCAGCGGCAACCATTAATGCACTTTTTTCTTCAACAAGAAGATTCATTTTCACCACTTCATCTTCATGCCTCAAAGAACCAGAATTAATTTTAGCAAAAATCAAATACTTCAAAAATCAATGAATCTTCTAGAAATCTCAGTGTAATTGGCATTTGGCATTTTCATCATTATAGAAATAATACTGGTTTTAACCAAGCTTTTAGAAAAATCTATTTAAAACCGACACTTTCAAATCATTTTCCCTTTTTCTATCAAGTTAATGGAGACCAAAACAAGAAATTACTGAATGTCTCAGGAGTTTATAAACAAGAAAAGCAATATATATTGAGTTGGCTTAGAAGTAACTAGGAAGTTACAGACACAATAGATTTTTTAGCATGGCCTTGATTAGGCCATTCATGTATATATGTAGGGATGAAAATTTTATTGACAAAATTTTCTATGGACACCATTAATTATATTCCTATTCAATAACAAGCATTGAAAACTAGTACAGCATTTCATAGGTACAAAGATAATTTACATGTAAAATGAACATTCAGGAAGCTAATTCTTTATACTGAGATAAGATAAAAAAAAAAATGTTGCCTCTTCAATAACTGACAATTTGAATTTGATTGGAACGTTCAAGAATTCCACTTGCTAGTATGAATTATATTTTTTTTTTTACAAAACAGTTAGGCAATACTCCAGTTTTTTAGGGGCACCTGAGGTTTTTTTAAGACATAATGTCTAGATGCAATATGTATCCTGGGCTTGAACTCCTTACTCCAATTTATCAGGCTTCTATAAATAGATCAAATCACCTGTGAAAATCAGTTTGTTTACAGAAAAATCATTTCAACTTAAAGGCATGGTCAAAATTAGCTTAGAATTAGCTTAATAATGATTTGTTTTCATCTTACATTCTACTTTTAAAACTTTTTCAGAGAGTTTTCCTAGAAGCTTCACACTATCAGCCATGACTTTAATAGTGCAAAGTCTTCCCCTATATTGCAGGTACCCCACAGACTATTTTGCAACAATGTATGTAAAAAGTATACATTGATAATATTTCAATAAGTAAATATTTACCTAGATCTTTCATGTTTAAATCTTAAGGTGTTAAGAACATTTAGCTGATTAAACAAATTGTTTGAGTTTCACAGGCATCCACAAAAATCAGACTCAACATATTTTTGTAAATATTTTTAGTCCATTAAATACATACTTTGTCTGCTATCATCAAAGAGAGTAACAGACTGGTTGAATCTGACTAAATGAAAGCAATAATAAGTTTCATTTTAATTGTTGCTTTCTAAAAGTTCGGGACCTTTTCAGTTGACCTTTGTAAACATAGGTCTACGTTCATGACAAAATGTTGGTAATTTTCTAATCATTTCAACACTTTCATTGAAAAATTGCCAAACATATAACTGTTTTCTTCAAATTCAAATAAATCTGAAACATTTTGTTTTTCTAATGAAGTATATCAATAAACTAATTTTTTACATATATTTGACATACCTGGGGCTAGCAAACTAAATTTTGGACATTTATTTTTTTTATTGAAATCAGATTTTTTAACAGATAAAATTATAGTAATGAAAGATGAAATCTTTGACACTTGTGGTTAGTATCATAAGTGATATCTTACATGTCATGCGGCTGTCTAATTAACATAATCAAATGTAATGGCAATTAACAGCATGAGTAATTAATCAAACAGCATGGAATTGTTTACAGGACTACATGTACTAAAGGTGTTGAGCAGATGTAGATTGAAGACCTTAAACCCACCACATGTATCCATGCAAACAGAATTCAGGGTATTTCAGACCATGTTACCATGACAAAAATGATGATTTGCTACTGACAAATTGGAACAGAAAGAAATGGGTAGGTTTACAGAAAATCATATGAACCCAAAGTTCTTTTTTGGTTGGCCATAGATTTAAGTAAGAGACTGTAGCAACCTACTCTTTATTCGCCTTTCCTTCAAGACAAACTTACAGGCGTAGATGTTATCTGCTATTAAAAGTTCAGTTTATGGAATACTCCCTGGGGGATACAAACTATCTGAAAATTTTATCCATTTATAGGCAGTTAAGAGGTACTTGACTACTCAATGCTACCAAATAATACAGAAGGATTTCCATACAAGACACACCTAATACATACAAATCAATTTCAAAGGAAGGAATTATGTACAAATGTAAAAATCAAAAGAATGATCAAAATAATTTTGAGATAACATATCACTCCCTATGCAAACTCTGTAAACAAAAACACATTAAATTTATCAATTAAATTAAAATCTGACACAGATATTAAAGGATTAAATATTCTACATACCCAGTGATACAAATATACATGTTGATGAGCTTCAGAGTAAATCCTATAATGTATGTACTTCTGTCATTCTGTCATTACAAGATGATCACTATGTTGTCCAATGAGTGAGGCAAATATCACTTTAATTAATCCCTATGTCTATAAGCATTCCAATAGAAATCCTAATTTTGGAAGTATGTGGTCAATATTGTTCTAATTATCTCTCCAAATTCCACACTGACCTTACAACTGCAACATTGATGATAAAAAATGACAGGCCATAACAATGCCAATTTCAGCAACTATTCATAAATCAAGGCATGCAATAAAATTTTATTTTCTATGTAAAATTCTGATACTTGACTAATGCAAATCTAAGTTTAAAAAAAAACAGTTCCCTGACCTGTTTGTTAGTATCTCAATTCTCAAATCCATAATTACAGTCTAGTTACAAATAGTTATCCACCCATAGGGTTAATTGTAGCATTAAATCACGACAATATGTCAAGCCAGCATACAACCCTTTGTGATCCTAAGAATGACCACAGCTAAGTATGATCATAGCCAATTGCTTATAAAAATCCTCACACTATTCTGAATAAATCAGCTCCTTTCAAGTACTATTAATTGACTTAAAAATGTCAATTTATATCCTGAAGTTCCACAAAAAATGGCCTATAAATTTAATAACAAGCCTTATACCTGAGTGTTATAAGAACAATACATGAAGTCCTGAAAATTGGTCAATTATTATGAAGGTGTCGATAATATTTGTAAAGCAATTATTTAATCCTCTGATAATCAATGTTATCATTGTATCTCCCCCATCTGTGGCAAATCAACAAAATAACAGCAGAAAAATCAATGCACTAAATATCATCCAATAGTGATTGATTCTGATAAGAGCTGTCAAGAATGGCTTCATGGATTTTAAAACCCTACAGTGACTGGTCAGTTTCAGCAATCTGAATTCTGAAAAACCCTTCACCAAACCAATCTACTTCCACACACAAGAATTTATCAAAAAGCCTTGTCAAATAATTGTGAAACTTTCAGTAACTGTTCATCGTCAGCTATCCACAACTATTGGTCATTGAAGTCTCAAGTTACAGATTCCCTCTTGTAAAAAAATGTCCAATATGTAAATATTTACTTAAAATTCGTAAGTTCCAACTTAAGTGTACACAATAAAGCAAATAATTCTAAACAAAAAGGCGAAAGATATATATACCAACTTCCACGTTAAATTCTTTGTGAAAAGACATCTGTCGCTGAATTATCCATTTGATGGTAATCACATATCAGTATAAAAGTTTTGAATAAAAATTTTCCAATATTTTGTGGTATCAGCTGATAGATATTGAGTCTTAAGTGTCACTTTGTATACTTTTCAATAAACAGTAAACAATCTCCAAGTGAAAACTTACAAGTAGGTAAAATGTATGTATTTGTACCCCTCTGGGTAAACCAGGTAGAACAGCTATGACTAGGAGAAATATTTACACTGATGTAAATTAATGGTTTCAATTGATACACTTAAATCCACATTATTAAAAAAGCACAAATTATTGACATGTCAACACATAAAATAGAAATAAAATAAATTTGCAACTCAAATGACACCAACATTTGGCTAAAAAATTGATAATCAGTTAGAATTTGTCACCTAAGACCAAAATTCAAGACAAGACACAATAAATTGAATTTTTGTAATTTATTTATATAATGGTATCATATTTTTCAATTGTTTACCTAAGAACAAACACAGAACAGATCCAAGGAAGATAATTAAATGCTAAAAGTAATATGATTTTCAAAATAATGAAATGTAAACCAAAATAACAATGAAAAATTTAAAGACCAGATGAAACAGGATTTTGACATAATGAACTTTGTTTTCTTTTCAATTTAAGATAGACATCTTTTACCTACCAAAAATAAACAATTATAAATAAGTTTGTAAGGTTAAAGATCAAGCACTTAATTTCAGTATTCTTCACTAATGATCTGTTGTGATTTATTGTGTGTTTTAAAGGTTTATTTTGGTGGTCTTTGTTCCATAACAAACTTTTTTAGTCTTTGGTTGGGATGTAAATACTTTTGTAACCATAACCATTCAAAGTAAAAAAGTGTATATAGCTCTGCCACAAGATGTTATTGCGATAAATCTATTACTTAATCTATTGAAGAATCGAAGGAAAATCAAGGGAATCAGGATTTAAAGAACATAATCGAAGAATAATGATTAGTCAAGACACACACAACAAAGAATATGATATAACCAAGCTAACAAGCACAGAAGTAACAAAAGTAAATGAGCAACCAGGACTAAAACTAGGAGCATGGACCATGTGCACTGGTAGGGTAAGCATCCTCTGCTTTTCTAGAAAAGCAACTGAGTTGCTCACAAAATGAGTAGAAGAGGGAAGGAGATTATGACACAGTGAAAAAAAAAATGAGTTCTGGTGGTGCTGATGGATACACCATAACTATCCACGAACACAGGCTTTCAGTTATAGGTAAATGGGAATCCTCCATAATTCAATGTTTTGGTCAATAATTAAATTTTGGACCCAAAATTTGAATGAGCCTAGGACCTGATTTAAGAAAGATTTAAACATGTTTCTGGGGGATATATGATCATACAAAGGCTATCTTCAGTGTTCTAGGATTTTTCAGAAATTGAGGTTTCCTCAGGAAAAATCCATATAATATCAACTTTCCCACAGTCAATGACTGCTTTCCTGACAAAACAAATATGAAGTTTTCAACCTGCCAAGGGAAAGTGTAACTTAGTACCTAACTTTCCCATACCCAAATTTCACTTGCCCTGGGTAACGGGAAATAGGAATCCTAGAACACTGTATCTTGTCATGACATACTGTAGTAAGTAATTGAATGATGAAGCTTCAGTTTTATCTTGATATTGTCCTAAGACAAATATATATACTAAACATGTTTTAGAGGCAAAAGAAAAAGATTTGATAACTTATACATTTTACATGTGGTGGGTTTAAGGTCATTAATTTACATCATATGTAAAACAATACTAAGTAGATCAAAAACACAAGACCACCCTTAGAAGATTTCACTCAAATATTTAAAAAGATATTCATGGACAAGCAAACACATTGTAGGATTGCACTACAGAAGTTTTATGGTCATCGTCATGAACTTGGTGTATCCATCTGCACCATGAGAACTGATTTGTTCAACATATTATAGTTTTCATTTCCTCTTTCATCTACCCTGGACTTGACTTTTTATTAGCAAATCAGCGAGTGTTTCAAGAAAAGCAGAGGATATTTACCCTATCAGTGCACCTGGTCCATGCTCCCAGTTTATAGTGGAGTCTGTTGCCATTTGTTTCCTTGTACATATAATTTTGAATTATGTTATGGTCTTTCTTGTGTGTGTGTGTTTTTCCTGTCTGGTCCTTGTCCCTGGATTAAGTTCTTTTGATTTCCACTAGAATCTTGGTTCCCTTGATTACTCCTGCCATAGGTTAAACAAGATATACAAGGGAAACAATCAGAATGTGTTCCAACAATGGAAACTTACGGTCAGAATAGAAACAACATAAGGTAATTAAACAGAATGGTTCCAAATCTGACCAATGCCAGTTAATGGTATATCTAACCTAACAAAACACATTTCCTGTGAAGCCAATCAACATAAACCAATATTTATGCAGCCTCATGTAGTAAATCTGTCAATCTCATTTATTTGATATGGTACTACAGAACAAATCACAAATGAAACTCAAATTAATGGACAATGGCCACTCTAACATAGAAAAGACCTCTTCAAGTCCTATATCAGTCATCCTGTAACACAATAAAACATCCATTAGATGATGAATATATTTTTTGTTCAACCATATCCAGGATTTTTGAAGTCATATTGATTGACCATCCACTCAGTGTGTAGTTTACTTTATTGATGATTGTAACAGCATGTAGATATCATTCTGACACCAGATCAATTTGCCTAACCAAAGGTAATAATACAGACAGGCAGATTATTTTGAAGCTCATTACACTAAGATAACATTAATTACTGACAGAAATGGTACAGCATTAGTTTGAAAAGCAAGAAATCAAACATTCTTAATAAATGCCTCAATTGGTTAGACATATATTCTGTTGATTATAAACACGAGAATCATATATGAAAACGAAAGATTCTGACAGGGAAAACATCCATGTTTGATCCTGATATAATCTTGTTTTAATGTTCCATCTATAGATAAATTATGTTCCTTTATTGAAATCAGACTGAAGTGAAGAGGTTAATACAGTCCTGAAACATCTGGAGATTTAGTGCAGTTGCCTGGAACAATATCCTCCCCTGATCCTGAGACATCTGGACAGTTGGTGTGGTTCACCTGGAACCAAATCCATGGGGAGGAACATTATCTCCAATGAGCCACGTGTCCCCTGGTGATAAAGTCAATCATCACCTGTGGACAGTATGTCAGTGTCAGAATAAATCAGATTGGATATGCCACCACACTGAGTAAATGACCAAACAATCTGAAATTTCACTCTCATCATGATACAGCTGGTTTTCTATGAAGCAATTCAACAATTATAATGGGCAGCTGTGTTCACCAAGGTACATTATAAACAATCCATGCTACCAAAAAGTACAAATCAGAAGATATGCTTTGTATATTTTCATTTATTATTTCATTTTAATTTCCCGAGTTCTAGAATTCAAGGAAAAAAGGACATTGCCCTGGTATGCAACACCATGGAATTCGACTACAAACTAGTGAGCCATAGTATGTATTTCGATTTAATTTATCTTTGATGAAAAGATTTACGATCAATCATCAAAATTAGTCAATGAAACAGAACAACATATTTCCTCCATGTATAACTATTTCACACCAAAATACCACAATCAATATAAAATCTTTATCAATAATCTGTGAATTTTAGAAACTAATCTTCTATCTTTCTCAAGAGAAAGTTGTGGGAGTAGAAAGGAGTCCTCAGTACACAAGTCATTGAATTTTAGAGTCTACTGAATTCAATCGCTAATCCAAATACCACATGGAGATTTTCATCATGTCTGAGATAATATTGCATCAAGCCAACTTAAGACAGTGGATAGTAACAATATACTATTTTTTTGTAGCAGGAAACACCTAAGTTTATCAAGAAACCAAAAAATACAATTATAGGAATCAATGGATTGATGAACAACTTCACTAAAAAACCATAAAAAGTATTAAATTTTTTTTTGTTTCATTAGTTAACTCAGATCTATATTTTTTATGACCCTAACAAGTACTCAGCTGTTTTAAACAATAACCCAAAACTAGGTAAAAATTTATAAATAGCTGTAGATTGTTTGTACTTATAGACCCTTTTTGATAAATCCACAAATGAGACATATCATACTGAATAATAATCCCTTAAAAACAGCAATATCATCCATAATATGAATTGACTGATCAAATAACACCTTTAGGGAGATCCAAAATATTGTATTCAGTCAGGTACAGGAAAGTTCAATCAGGTAGTTTCATCCTCATGGATGAAATAGCAAAATTTTTTTTTTTTAGATTATCTAGTTACTTCACAGGTCAAAGAACAGCCTGACGAAATTGTGAAAAGACAAATAGGTAGGAATTATGACTGTTGACAGAAGAAATTGAGCATCTTGGCAAACAGAATGGGAGAATAAGCACCTGTTCTTCCTTTAAGTCAATGACTCGCTGTACATGTTTTTGTGATGATTCATCAGGAAAGAACAGAGTTTAGAGCAACTGATCACAGAAAGACATTCCAACTTTATTATGAAGATATACTATTGAGATTGCAACAAGAAGTACCACAAGAAGTCGGACTGAACCTGATGTGATGATCTTTGGAGACATTTAAGTAATTTGTTAACAAGTCATATGAAACAACATGATTTTGGCAATTTTACACATTTTGTAAACTGCTTCACAGTTTAAACATTTAAATATCAACTCCTACGAACCATTTTATTTGGTACACGTAACCTGTTCAAAAATTAGAAACATTCCTTGTAATATAATTTCTGACATATTCAAATCCAAATATTAAGATCTTTTTCATTAATCAAACATAATTTATAATGGGATTATTTGAATATTTGAGTATGAACTCATCTATGATAGTGACATCACAGTACAAAAACAAGTAAAAAAGAAGTTATACAAATAACTTGGTTTGTTCAAGAGAACCAACCAATCAGAAAGCTTCTTGCAATTCAAATCAAATTATTCATGGCTGTTTCATTAGAACACTGTCATTGACAAATGACTTTGCTATTTTTAGTATCAAAGCAGTGGACTGTGACTCTAAGTTGCTCATGCAATAAGTAATAAAGTTGCAAGAAAATTGTTTCTTTAATTCATGTTGCAGACTTAATGAACAAAAACATAAGAAGTCAACAAACAGTAATTACAGTTTAGATGTCCTAAATCATATGTACATAGCTTAAATTAAAGTATCACTAAACACACAAGAATTGCTCACCTGCTTATTTAAGGATAAGTAAGGATGCCAATTGATAGCAATTGCTCAATAGCCAGGTGAGC
This sequence comes from Perna viridis, assembly GCA_037379345.1. NCBI lineage: Eukaryota > Metazoa > Mollusca > Bivalvia > Mytilida > Mytilidae > Perna > Perna viridis. The sequence continues at coordinate 13,146,154 of CM074511.1, forward strand.
TTAAAATCAGGAGTTGACATATGATCTATCTCATCCTGAAAGGGACTTCTGGAATTAGAATCACCTAAACCTTTAATAAAATTATTTTTCACTTAATATGGACCTGGACTTTCCCATCTTGGAAGCTAATTAGAACCCTTTCAAAAGATATATTTCTGGTGGACAGACAGTTCAAAAAAAGTTCACCACGGAGCTGTGGTCTTCTAAGGATTACGTACTACAAGAAATAATAAATCAGTCAAAGGGAAATAATCCAATTTTAATAAAAAGCATTTTTTAAAATCATTAACATGCAGCTAAAGGGGAGTAATCTGGTTACCGTAATTTTTTTAGCTGTCTCAATCTTGCATTAATATTCCCATAGACTTCTATAGTGAATATTCCCACAAACTTCTATAGAAAAGTGTATATTTTTATGATTAAAAAAAATAAAACTTTCACTTAGGTAGCATTTTAAGGACATTTGAAAAATTAATTTCCCTGCAAAATAAGTAGGGTGAGTTTACCAAGATCAGACAGAAAAGTAGCCTTGAACCATAAATAGCAATTTTCTCTACATAGTTTAATTCCATGAAATGCTTGTTTTTGGTCCCTAATTTCATGAGTGCAAAATTCTGTTTTGCACTCATCAAACCGAACCTTTTCAGAAGCTTATTTTTATGTTATGTTAAATTTTCTTATTGAAAACTTGTCATCTTATAGTATTATGTTTGATTTATTTTATAAGTCATTGTTCATATATTGTGACAAAACATTAGTTTGGAAAGAGACAAAAAGAAAGCACCCTATATTTTTATACCCTCTATGTTTAGACTTACATCCACTCAGGGACATGCAATACAAGACTGGTACTGTATGATTTAATACTGAATTAACAGACAGAAATACATAAAAGCAAATTACTTAAGATTTAGGTGATAGCTGGAGTTTAAACATAAGTTCCTGTACACATTTTCCATTGGCATGTATTAAGTAACAAATTTCACAGTAGTGCATACAGCAGTGTTACTTTATCATTTCACAATTTTGTAAATGAGGTAATTATACATCTTACATGCTGTCATAGGTGTACAAAACTATAGCATGTAAAGAAGTACACATGCTTTTATCTTACATACTTTTAGGCTACTGTTTTACTCCATTTACATGTATTACCAATACATGTAGAGAGCTGCTACCAATAGATTAATCTCTTCAATTCAAAACAGCCTAAAAAATGTATGTTATCTTTCAATTTCAAAGGAAGCAGCTCCACTCCTATCTTAATTGAAAAATCTAGCCAGCATCCTCTAGTTTTATCAATTTATTAACCCCCATAGCAAATACACAGGTGTAAATCCACTCCATGAATACAAGATTGTTTGTTCCCCAGTAGTCTAGCCAGAAAAAAAAAGTCATGTACTGCAGTGCAAAAATTAACTGATGTGTCAAGATATTAACTCAAAATATTTTCTTCTTAAAAATATGTGTTAATGCCATTCCAATATACCTAGTCATGAAGGAAAATATCAAGTAACTATGTAAGAGAAAAGCAGAGATATTTCTATTATGGTTCCATTACTACTGATGCAGATATACATGTACCATTGATAGAGTATAATTTAGCTTAACCGTCAATTGAACTGAGAATAGATATATGAAAAAATAATCAAGGGAAATTTTTTTAAATGAAAAGATTTCTATTTGGCATTATAATCTCATAACTAAGAGTAGACTATAATTTGTCAATGAACACAGACACTCTGAGAACAGCTACAATAAAAGTTGGACACTTTTTCTTTCGACTACCTGGCACGTGTACTTTTGATGACTAGGGTTTTTTACGGTCTTGACTATCCTTACAGATCTCGCACAACCGCCCCTTACAGGAATTCTGTTAGTAATGCCAGTTAGTAGTAGAAGGTAGCGGAACCCAGCCTTCGGGATACCTGACCGAAGAACTCAGTGTATGTCCTACTAGTGGCTGGGCTGCTGTATTGACGCTCTGGCCTATTCCCAGACCCCAATCTAACTGTTTGGGAGTACATCAACGTGTACAGTGCATGCACTTTTATTTGACATTAACAATTTATGAGCACTGACAATTTTGTGCTATTTTATGGAGTTTTGATTTCATGGATATGATTTGGATTATTTCAAATGGAAACTTCACATTTTACTGGGAATCAGCAAGAATTGTTTTGTCAAATTTAGTAAAAAAATTCAAATTGGTACACCAAATGAAACAGTTTTTTCATAACTGAACAGTTTATGCCATATTCAATCACTAATTACTTGTGCTATACACCAAAAATAAACCCTGATGTTGTGAAGGACAGTTTTTATTCTAAACAGGACATTTGATTTAAACTTCAATCTAAGGAAAAATGACACAGCCAGTTTTCATGTAGCCCACTTAACTTCAATGTTACAGCCTTGTAAACATTACTATAGTACTATATTAATAATGCTGTAACTGGATTTCCATACTGTTTACTTTTCACAGTCTATCAAGTCAGCCTTTATTTCTTAACTGATTTACAATTCTTTTCAAAACCTTCTAAACCAGGTAATATTATTTCATTTTGTCAAACCACAATAATTCCGTCAATCACCCAAATCTGACATATTTGATCAAAGCCAGCTAAAATCCCTATTAAATGGAAACTCAATCTGAATACCAACTACACATAATACAAAGGGACAAAAAATGGGGTAGCCCTGAAACAAAGATGCAATGATAAACCTTCAAATCTACAGTAAAGCATGCATGATTTATTCTTTTCAAACTGTAAAAAACACAAGATGCTCCTGTCATGTCAAAAAATTACAAACAAGGTCAAAATTTGGACATTAAAATTTGTAGAAAACTTTAGAACCCAATGTTGCCTACATATATTCCTACCATAACATTTCATTAAATATATACAAAAGTAAAATATCATTGTTATGAAATATATATCTATGTATGTACTTGAAATGTCTTAAACCTGTTCATATATACCTTTAATTGTATGGAGTTGAATTAAAATCTTTTGATCCAAGAAAATATTATATGAAGGACTTAATCTTTAAACTTTAATGAGACTTATTTATCCCATCGAAATTAAGAAGAAATTCAAAGGGGAAGTTGAAATAATGAACAAATTTCTACCATTTCTACAGATATCAACTTAAAAATAACTTTTAAAAAGTACAATTATATATCAAGTATTTACTGCTATAATGATATTTCCTGTGAAATCACATTTACACCCATTTACCTTTCAAATGAGAGAGATATCCTAGACACTGAGCCAACCAAAAATAAAAACTTAGCCAACGAACACCTTTAAAAAACTAAACATATCAATTCTGAACTTTCATGTACTTAAATGTAAAAGTACATGTCCATCTTCACAGCTTTAAACCCAGGTTCACTAGATAAATGATGATATAATTAAGGGAAACTAATTCAGTGAGTAGTTCTTAACACAACAACAAACAAATTGCTGAGCAACCAAGATATAAATATGTACTAACACACACAAACACACAACTCTGATTAACAAATACTGAACTTCGCCTTAAAAGCACTTCCAAAAAATGGAATCACCAAAAAAGCTATTACAAACTTGATTGATTGATTATGGTTTAATGTCCTATGGCAGATATATAATGCATTACTGGATTAGAAGGATTGATTAATCGAACAGACCCTGCTCTGCACTTGACAGTCACACTGAGCTGGATTTTAACTGTGCCAGCTCAAAGAAGCAACAGCCCACAGGTAGGCATGTCACCCCATTAGGACAAATTATTCTGACTCTGAGCCAACAGTTGACACTCCTGTTCAATAATGTGTGACTACCAATTTACCAAAGGCTTCAAACATAAATGATGAACAGAAAATAAAAAAAAATAATTATGCCAATTTTTTCATGAACACTTTGTACTTGTACTGAGTAAACAAGAAAATAAGACTCCAATTGAAGCAACATCAACATCAAACTTTAGCTCCAATGGGCTTTTAACCAAATTTGTTAAATCAAATAAGAAGAAATCAATGGAAACCTGATTTCAATCAAATTATTGCTAATTGAATATGAAAAGAATCACACCACCATTATTAAAAATGAATTTGGATTTCCATCAGACTTCTTACAATGAAATTTGCAATGAAACTAATACTAACTTCCTGAATTATTGATTACAAACACACCTTCTACAAATATAACCTCATTTGTAAAATGTCCAAACAAGTTAATAGCAGAGATATAATATGATCACGTAAGGAAACCAAGATAAAGAGAAATATAAATTTTAATGTAATCTGTATTTTAATGGTCCTTTATACTCAAACCAAACAGGAAATCAAGGATACAATGTACAAAATGTTGGAGGTTTGAGGCCTTTAGGAAAGTTGGAAACTATCAACTTAAAAAAGACAAAAAATACTACCCTTTTGTAGATTCAGAATGTTTTAGACTTGATTCACCCATTGTTAACTGATCCAGGTTTCATTTTACTATCGAAGATTATGTATACTTTATAAAAAAGTCCCCACTTAAGACCTAATTTTTCTACAGTCCAATAAAACCAGGTGAGTCACAAACAACTACTTTGCACCCATAAAACACATCCATACAACTTGGATACCTTACTATTTCTGAAATATATCACCTTGCTTTTTTTATCTAATTCGTTTAGATCAAAATGTCAGACTTAACCAAATCTAATCTTTAAAAGCTTTTCTTTAAACCCAACTACAACACTCACATATTTTACATAAGAAAAATAAAGTCGCAATGAAATCTAAGTCTTTCCTAGAAAATAATTTCAGATGTAAGTATGATGTTTACATTTTACTTCATTATGCCATGAACTTTGTACTCAGATTTTATGAAATTTTATTTTTAACTTTAAATAGCCAACATGACTTTCCTTAAATTTATTTTTAATGCATGGCGACATGGAATTACAAAAAATATATATTTGTCACATTCCTATTTTTGACATGATTCATAGGAATTCTTAAATATATCTTTTTTTTTAATTGTTTACTTGTACTACAACTTAAAATGATGCAATTCTGTAATGCACTTCAACAATGCAGAACATTTGTCCTCAGGGAACTTTGGATTTTTCTCTCACTGCCCAAAATAGTAAGGAAGCATTGATACTGTGTGTAATCATCATTTCAACACTTTCTGAATTCTTGTATGCATATACATGTATAGTACTTAGCAGCCAAACAAAAATAAGCAGCTATACTCAACAACAATACACTCATCTACATCCTAACTTCAATGTCATGTAAAATCGAAAAAAACAAAACAAACCAAAAGGTGCTATCTTTTATGAAATGTTCTATTATTTAAAACTTTTTGTAGTACCTTTTGTAAAGTATAACATGGGGATGGACATACAAATGGACAGAACAATGATATGTCCTCAAAAGACAGGTGAATAAACATGTCAAAATTTCGATCTGTAAACTCAACTGAATTACATGTAACATTTATTATGGAAACTACTTTTTGTGAATTATATATAACTAATCATTGTTTTGTCCACTGTACCATATGCACATTTACATTTCTGGTATCAGTCATCCTTAATTAAAGATATCAAATAGTAAAATGTTGATTCAAATTTGATATTTAGAATGTTTACATTTAGAAATTAGCAATCAGCTACATCTACATGTAAAGACCATCTATGGTGGGGGGAGACTTACCACTTACTTGTATCATACAAATATAGTACTATGACAAAGCATACATTTATTAAATAGGGGAACTTACCACTTACATTTTGTACGTGCAAATGCATCATACAAGTATAGTACTATGACAAAGCTTACATTTACCAAAAAGGGGGGACTTATCACTTTTTATGCATCATACAAGTGTAGTACATTGTACTAGGAATAAGTATATGTTTTGAATATAAAAATGGTTGAAAGTTAAGGGTTTTTAACCCTCTTCAAGGCTTCATACACGGAATGCTAATCAACTGCATGTGTACCATTATTAGGAATACCAGTGCATCTCTTGTACATTTGTATATTACCTTAAATAGACTAATCACATTGAAAGGTTTCTAAGTATCATATATGCTTCCTTATTCTATTACCCAATGGAAAACATATCTTTCTAATGGACTACCTACAGAATATAGACACTTAAGCCAGTATGACAACTCCCAGAAGGTTGGAGTAATTAGAAATGTCTAGCTATTCAATTACATATAGGGATATATGGACACTGTTGACTGGCAATTTGTACATTCTGAGGTCTGTTTTTATTGAATTCTTTACTTAATCTGGTAGATGGAGGCACTGCCATTAAGTATTGGTAGTATGTATATTAGGTCTTGTGTTTTAAATAGATCAAAAGATGATCATATCTACTAATGCTAGTTTTATACCAGCATGTACAATGTACAATTGAACACATACCTAATGTTGCATGATGTTACCTGATCATGTTTGTAAAATGTATTTTATTTAACTTATAAGAAGTTCGTTTTCTGGACAGCTGTAACTGCACCAGTATGAAAGCATGTATGTATGTGTCTCCCCAATATTGCAAATAACTTCTTGTTATGATTGTAATACATGTACATGTATGATGTTCTAATTCTATCTATGACAGGAAATTATTTCATCTGTTCTAATAATGACTTTCTAGTTAGAAAACTTCAAAAATTTGTTATCCTGCTTTGACATTATAAGTCATAAGCTCCCTGAGGCGATAGCCGAATCCCTCCAACAGATCTACTGACAGTCTAAATAATCATAGATGGTTACCGTAGCTTATAACATTTTTGTACGATTTTGCTATCCATTAACCTTTGTATCTAACTATATTTTTCCGAAAGTCATTTTGGAAATCATTCAGTGGTTACTAGGTAAATTCTATTTCTGTCTTGGTATCCAGGTCAAATGTACACACTGACTGGTGGCGTGATTCAGGTCAAATTGTTTAAAAGTGCACACTTAGGGTGTGTCATTTCATTGATAGAGCTATATTAGTCTCATGCTACTCTACGATTGTTATCATTGATGGATGAATTTTCCTTTTATGGTCATTAGCATTTGTTCATTCATATATTTTCATCAATAGAGGATGGATTTTTCTTCATTGGTATACTGCTGCTTCAGTCATTTGGATGAATACATGTAGTTTTATCCAATCACAAGTGGTCAACATAACGCAAAATCATACAAAAATAATTGTGTTCCAGATATCAGGATAAACAGACGATTAACCTTGATATCAATCTTTAGTCATAGGTTATCAGAAAAAAACCTTCAGCCACATGTCATTCAGGGTCAACAATGCCATCACAAACAATGTAAATGTAGCCATTTAAGAAGTACATATAAGTGCAGTTAATGTGTACAACACAACGCTGTGGTTGAAAGATACATTATGTAAGAGCATTTAGAATACAAGTACAATAAGTATCTATGACTGCCAGTTACACAGGGATCTGATTGAACCACACAACATAAAAAACAATTGTTTACACTCTCAGTCTGTACATGTACATTGTATACAAGTATACCTACTGGTATTGTATTCACATTCTTTTGTTTGACTTTAACATATTTACATATGAGCATTTTTTGTACATGTACGTTTGGCAACTTCAATGGTTTGCTCATTTACATTACATGTATGTCAAAGATTATTTGGTGCCTTTACTTACTATTCACACATTAGTTTGTGACACAAACACATACATTTAAAACATGACAAATAAAATCTGAAGAAAACATTGCAAACATTTTTGTAGGGACCTGCTACAATGGTAATAAGTACTCCTGCACATTAATTACTACAAATTCAACACAACCATAACATTTTAATGGGCATTTAGAAATGTCAATCAATCAATGCACTGGCTAGAAACTTGATCATCCTGTAACAAGAATTATGTAATATTCTGCTTACAGTGAGTGAATCAATCCAGAAACTAGCAGATTCAAATAAAAACAATAAGATGGTGGTTATACATTTTCCTTTGATCGAACCAACATAAGCTGGTAATGAAGAAATTGTATTGATTTTTATTTTGAACAGGAAATGCATGCAAGATATTTGAATCTTTTACTTAACCTACAGAACAGAAAACTTAAGCACAGAAAATTTGATTAAAAGACAAAACACTACTGAAGTCAAGAGACTAGAACACGAAACAGTTTTGATTTTCAGTTTTCTTTGGATTTCAGATGATAATTGTTAGATACATGAATATCCAAGAAGGAACACATTTCATCTGCTGATTTGCTTGTAACCAACTCTGTATTACATGTAACTGTATATACATGTACATGTATCTATCACAGCATCTTAATGCTTATGTTGTAATAAATCAACTATTCTGGTCTTTGAAATTATTGGGTTTCTTCGTAAGTTAAGAATTGTCCTTGTTAGGCCATTATCATTTGTTATCATTTTTTTTTACAAATTTACTCTAAAGTTTAAGATTACACTGCATGTGAACAGCCGTCACGGCTCTAAAGTTTAAGATTACACTGCATGTGAGCAGCCGTCACGGCTTCATCTATTGGAAGACCAATCTATATAGTGTAACTCTGAATTAGTTGGTCAAGACAATGCAAACCAGGGTGTACATCTTATAATTGCTTAGGATCAATTCTGAATTATATTTTCACATAGCAAAATATCTGATAAAATATGCTGCAATTTTTGAAATTTACTTCATCCATACATATATATTTACATGTACAGTAGATGTACTTTTGTACAAAGTACATCATTATGGAGTGAAAGCAGTCAGAAAAGTGACTCCAAGTTCCAGGTGCACAAGTACATTTATTGACAACACATAATTCCAACCCTGATTATTTTAAAGCTATGTCACTCATTACAGACACATACAGCTGTCAGTTATGTATCTATTTTTGTTTTTATGGTGATTCATACAATTTTCTTACAAGCTCAAACCCTCATGGTAACATTTTTATCAGATCTACTTCATAACATCCTTTAAATTCAACTTATATCTATTATAATCATGAGAATATAAGATAAAATACAGGAATCTTTCATCTGCAACTTAAAATATATTGAGCAATTTGAATGATAAAATTTACTACGGAATTAAGAATTTTACACAAGTTATAGTTGAAGTTACTCAATTATTACACACGAGTTTTCATTAATGCCACTTTTTAGTTTTTAAATGTAGCAAGTCCTAAAATTATTTTTAATTTGGCATAAAATCAACTACATGAAATATGCTCAAGACAAAAAGTGTTATTTTTTTAAATTTTACCATGAATGTCTACATTTTGTACATGTATACTGAATATAATATTATATGCTTATACATGTATTCTGGTTTATATTGTTTTTTTTTTTGTCAACTTTTCATATATTGGGGGGATACAATAGTTGTCACCTGTAGCAAAGATGTGTAATATACATTTACTTCACAATGTTTACAACTTCTGTGTATTCAGGTCACAAATTTTAAGTATTGCAAACATTAATCAATTACATTGTACTAACACCAAATATTACATCAATGTAATTGTTATGAATAATATACATTTGATCAATACAAGCTGTTATACACACCTGTCATTCTGTGAAAAGACTGTCATCTGTTTCTGCAGGTCTGAATTTTCTTTTCTCAAGCGCAGTACCTCGGCCTTGAGTCTGTCAATTTGGTCCCTTTGGGACTCAATTATTCTTTCTTTATCTTCGACTAATTTCCACAATTCCTCCATAGTATCCGTATTTAAGCACTGTGACTGAATTACACAATACTTCCCAATAGTTTCTATCATTTCTTATCATAATCAATACACATTTTTCATTCTCCACCCCATAATTTCATACTGCTTCTGTTTATGCTACTACCAAAATTCACCAGCCATGTTCCATGGAAAAAACAAGACAAAAATCAATGCTACGAGAATATCAGAAGCGAGAAGACTTATTTACAACTCATTATCAGTTCCACTGTTCACAGTCCAGTTACGAATTGATTAGAATAGGCTGCGAAATGACAACAGAATAGTGTATTACCCGCCAGTATACATATATTCACCTTATTAAAGTCCCCATGGCCCGGAAGTTGTGATGACGTCATTTGACAGGTACGAGCTCGGTAACGCCACTTTATTTTCGGCACAGGTGATTCCAATGATTCACATTTTGAATGGTCTTATCAGATTAAAGTATTTTTGCCATTTTGCTCTCAGAGTAAAGGAATTGAAAAGACGTTCTGGATTTTAACACAGGTGCAATTCACCATTTTTTTTTAAATAAATAATGTGAAATTTAAATTTTCAAACTGCTTCCATTTCAATGGATTGTGTTTTTTTTTCTAAATAAATCAGACCCACGTGGAGTTTCATCCGATCAACTCATTATAGATATAATGTGGGAAGAAACGAGTGACAGTGTTAATTTTTTGCTCAATTTCTCTTACTTGCTATTATTGCTAATATGTACACTCCCTGTTTCGAGGCAAAATGAATGAACCCGAGATGGAAAATAACCTAAAGTATGAGCAGAATGGATACTATACCCCCTACCCCCGTTTTTTCTCTACACCCCCTAAAAATAAATCAGTGATTAACGCCTAATTTCTATACCTCTGTATGCGTTGTCATATAACTTTGTGACTTCAAAGACTAGGCCAAGACATAAAATACAACATGGACTCTATAATACAGTGGCGGATCCAGGGGGTGCAGGAGGTTGGCACCGCTTTTTCTTGAAAATTTTTCATTTTCACGTGTGAAATTGACAAAAGTAACAAATTATGTCCTATTAACCCCTTTTTTCGGAGGAACTCCACCTGGCATCCTTCCTTTTTAAAGTGTCTGGATCCGTCCCTGATAATACTATGTCAGTAATAAATTATCTCTGAACAAGTTAACTAAAAGGCAGTCCGTGCGAGACCCAACAGGGTAGTCAAGAACGTTAAAAACCGCCTTAGTAGCAGTTAACTAAAAGTAACAAATTAACAACGGAGCAATTCTCGGGCGATATCAGGTGAGGTATTTTAGCCATTTTTATACGACTGCAATTTTTTTCGTTCGTATAATGGTATCACCGTCGTCATCGTTGGTGTTAATTTTAGTTTATTCGCGATAACTTGAGTAAAACTTATCCGATCTTTTTGAAACTTTAAAACATTGTTCATAGGGACATGCAGTTTTTTTTAATTTTTGTTTTTGTTTTATTTTGTTTTGTTTTTTGTTTATTTTTGTTTTTGTTTTTATTATAGTTTTTTTAGAAATGAGGAGCTAAATATGGGGAAAATTGGAAGGAAAAACTTGTTATTGATTCTTTTGAAACTGTTCTGAATTTTTGTTTACAGAGTATTGTTATCTTATACCGTTTTGGAGTTATATGAGTGCGTGATTGAGCGACGCCTAAACTTTTTAATTGTTGGTCCGATTTCCTTTTTTTAAAATGCTCTTTTTGAAAATTCCTGCCTGTGATTTTATTCATGTTCAGATATTTCTTACGATTTTCGGGCCACACCCCCAAAAAATCTACTTTTTAATTTGGTTCGATTTCGAAAGTATTTAATGGATTCTTATTGGAAATTTCAATCACATTTCAGATGTCTCTTACGGCTTTTGAGTTATTAGAGATCAAAGGGCCACACCCCAAAAAATTGCTACAATTTTTAATTGAATTTTAAATTTTGCGTTATTATGTGTCCAAACCAGTTGTTGTTCATTATGAACTGGAAGTATCTATTCTTAAGTGTGTCGAACACTTATTTGTGTCCACACAAGCCCGAAGTGATCAGCCTATAGTTCGACATGCTAAGGTCGTATCATGCTGCACTCCACAAGGCTCTTTATACATGCGATAGTTAAAACTTTTGATCTTGAACTTGATAATTAAAATTTCTAAAATATGTGAAAAGTAGCTGTTTTTATATCATGAGTTTACTTTAATGAGTTTTAAAGTGTTAAAACCCTGACAAGATGTTTCTATTACAAAATTCTACAAAAAACACCGATTTACTCATAAGATGTCAAATGCATTTAAGCGATTCTTGTTGTTCGGGAGTATCACACACGTGGTATCTCGTAAGTTGCACAAGGATTTGTTGGATAAAAACTTCACACTGGCTTGTCAGACCTACAAAGTATAGCTAAATTAATACGTTTGTTTGTTGGGGTTTAACGTCCGAGCAGCAATATTTCAGCTATATTCAGACAATGAACATGAAATGGATGATAAAATGAACATGAAATGAAAAAAAAGGATGGGTCACAAGGATAATAGGGTCGACAAATTTTGATTGCCACGGGAAAAAGAGGGGATGTGTAAGGTCGGGCAATTTAGCCTCCTGTGGCGGAGCGCAAAGGTTCCTACTCCTATCGAATACCACAGCAGGGTTCTTTAACGTGCGAGGAACGTGGCATCTTTCCCAACACGGTGCACCACTATGGTTTGCGGTCAGGTTTTCCGTATTATAGCCTGACAACCCCAGCATGTAACACGCCAGGGGTACCCCATTCAACCACCTGGGGCACACATCCCAGTTGCTCTGTGGGCAGAGCGCCTAGCCCCCGGCTAGGTTTCTGAGCACTATTTAGTCGCCTTATACGACAAGCTTAGCGCTGCTGCAGGCCTATTCTTTTAACACCCGGACATGCACGGGGCTAAATTAATACGATATACATATATACACTTCACTACTTCTGCTAAAATTACTAAAATTAAGATATCGTTGCATTTCACCAGTTCTGCTAAAATTAATAAAATTAAAAGATAGCGTTACACTTGGGGTCAAATTGCTCCCACTGCCGTTTTGCAAAAATCTAGTTACGACATGGCTGTATATTAAACTTCGAGTCCCTAAAAAATGTTGTGATTTGACCTACGAACATAACATGGCACAAATGGGGGATATATTTAGAGTGTTTTGAAAAAAGCACAGGACGATTATCCTATTCAGTTGCTGGAAGCACGAATTGTTGGCCCGTGTAAATTTTGAATTTGACAGTGGAATGAGTGCTTTGCCTGTAATTGTAATTGTTTGCGGGTTTCGTTGGACTTCAGTGTTTTATTGGTAGTTCTTTTTTACCTTGGAGAATGTAGTCCTTTTGTTTACATCAATCTACTTACACATTTTGAACGTTGCTCATGTATCCTTGCAAACATACAGACAAATATCTACTACGAATTCGTATATGATACACGATATATTAAATACACCCCCTCCATCCACGATGGGACAACAGACTATGCACCTAAAAATCAAATCAATGAAAAGGGGATTGAAAAAAAAAACTAGAACAGCATTACTGGAGAAATGAATATGGTATTGTGCAAAAATATGAAACTGGTGAATATTGTATAGTAGTTGATGATAAAACAAAGTTTAATAAAAATAAATCAGTGATTAACGCCTAATTTCTATACCTCTGTATGCGTTGTCATATAACTTTGTGACTTCAAAGACTAGGCCAAGACATAAAATACAACATGGACTCTATAATACAGTGGCGGATCCAGGGGGTGCAGGAGGTTGGCACCGCTTTTTCTTGAAAATTTTTCATTTTCACGTGTGAAATTGACAAAAGTAACAAATTATGTCCTATTAACCCCTTTTTCGGAGGAACTCCACCTGGCATCCTTCCTTTTTAAAGTGTCTGGATCCGTCCCTGATAATACTATGTCAGTAATAAATTATCTCTGAACAAGTTAACTAAAAGGCAGTCCGTGCGAGACCCAACAGGGTAGTCAAGAACGTTAAAAACCGCCTTAGTAGCAGTTAACTAAAAGTAACAAATTAACAACGGAGCAATTCTCGGGCGATATCAGGTGAGGTATTTTAGCCATTTTTATACGACTGCAATTTTTTTTCGTTCGTATAATGGTATCACCGTCATCACTGGTGTTAATTTTAGTTTATTCGCGATAACTCGAGTAAAACTTATCCGATCTTTTTGAAACTTTAAAACATTGTTCATAGGGACATGCAGTTTTTTTAATTTTTGTTTTTGTTTTATTTTGTTTTGTTTTTTGTTTATTTTTGTTTTTGTTTTTATTATAGACTTTTTAGAAATGAGGAGCTAAATATGGGGAAAATTGGAAGGAAAAACTTGTTATTGATTCTTTTGAAACTCTGTTCTGAATTTTTGTTTACAGAGTATTGTTATCTTATACCGTTTTGGAGTTATATGAGTGCGTGATTGAGCGACGCCTAAACTTTTTAATTGTTGGTCCGATTTCCTTTTTTTAAAATGCTCTTTTTGAAAATTCCTGCCTGTGATTTTATTCATGTTCAGATATTTCTTACGATTTTCGGGCCACACCCCCAAAAAATCTACTTTTTAATTTGGTTCGATTTCGAAAGTATTTAATGGATTCTTATTGGAAATTTCAATCACATTTCAGATGTCTCTTACGGCTTTTGAGTTATTAGAGATCAAAGGGCCACACCCCAAAAAATTGCTACAATTTTTAATTGAATTTTAAATTTTGCGTTATTATGTGTCCAAACCAGTTGTTGTTCATTATGAACTGGAAGTATCTATTCTTAAGTGTGTCGAACACTTATTTGTGTCCACACAAGCCCGAAGTGATCAGCCTATAGTTCGACATGCTAAGGTCGTATCATGTTGCACTCCACAAGGCTCTTTATACATGCGATAGTTAAAACTTTTGATCTTGAACTTGATAATTAAAATTTCTAAAATATGTGAAAAGTAGCTGTTTTTATATCATGAGTTTACTTTAATGAGTTTTAAAGTGTTAAAACCCTGACAAGATGTTTCTATTACAAAATTCTACAAAAAACACCGATTTACTCATAAGATGTCAAATGCATTTAAGCGATTCTTGTTGTTCGGGAGTATCACACACGTGGTATCTCGTAAGTTGCACAAGGATTTGTTGGATAAAAACTTCACACTGGCTTGTCAGACCTACAAAGTATAGCTAAATTAATACGTTTGTTTGTTGGGGTTTAACGTCCGAGCAGCAATATTTCAGCTATATTCAGACAATGAACATGAAATGGATGATAAAATGAACATTGATCTGGGACACGTGTCAGTAAAAATGGAGGGTATTAAAATATCTCACCACTATGGGGGATAATAAAAAACAATAAACTACAATAAAATTTGATGGTCCTTGGCATTCTTTAGTATAATTCCAGGCATTGAAATTGGTGAAATGTGTCTCTTTCTATATTATTCAATTTCAATAAGGAGTCAAGAACCTTGATGAGTAAGCTCATATTTGACACAGTCCCAAAAAGCGGTCAGCTCTAAAACAGTATCTGCGAAAATCATGTAATTCCTCCAAGCTTTGTACACAGGAAATCTAACAAAATATAGAAGTCTTTTTCCCACAACAAGTAAAAATCTTTGATAAGTCCCTTTCAGACCCATCATTCATTGATCCAAATACATGATAGACATCCCAATGTTTATGAATAACATAGATTAGAAATGTATATAATTGAAAGGAAGCTTACAGGAAAAGAAATGAACAATTCATCAGTCTCATGGAAGCTGGTGGAAGTATTTTGTGTGAAATTTGAAAGATGGATGAAAGGACTGATAACTGTCCTACCTAAGCTTGAACAGTAACAAATACAATGAAATACTTATAAAATTTCATACCAAACATATACAATTTTTTTCCTCTTTTTTTCACTTTGAATACTGTACCACTTTCAGAAAACCTTTAACATTTATATGTAATCCAGATAAGTTCCTTTAAAAGAATTTAAAACAATCTATTTGTGTTTTATTTGTTGGAAACTTTGTGTGAGAATCCCCTGTTCAGAATTTCAATATTGGTATCTAATAGCTTCATTTTTTTCCAAAAATGCTCATAAGACCATCATTAACAAATTCCTAGATTATCAGCCAACATATTTAAAAAAGGGGGCAGGGCAGGCAATTACTTTTTATTTTTTTACTATTTTAAGTAAAAAACACTGTCAATTTGAAAGAAACAGACCAAAATAGGGATAAAAAATTAAAATAAAATTTTTCAGGAAGGGAGGAAAATTGGGTTGGGAGGAAGGAGAATCTAGGATATTTTTTATTTTGGCCTAAAAGATGCTCAGTAGGAGACCCCACGAATACATCAAGATAAAGGAAATATGACTATATGATAAGTTATGTACTTTCAACTTCTTTATTCTATAACTAAAAAATTATACACAACAAATATAAAAATAAAACAAAAACAACATAGATTAAAAGCACCAAGATGATGAATGGTAAAAAGTGAACATTTCAGTACTTGTATCATGGTTCACACAACCCAAATAACACAATAAAAGCTATACTGCTACAGATTTTGAATAAAAAAAATTATCATCATGCTTCCATTTACAAATAGATAAGATGAACTTACTGAATATAAAAGAAAACAACTTTGTATCAGACTGGTAGTTCAATCATATTGTAGTGTATTTGTTTAACGTTATGTATATATATTAGCAGCAGCAAAAAACCATTAACAATACAATACAAAAACAAACTGAGAACTGGAGGCATCTTCGCACAAAAAAATTAAATTGAAATATCTGAATGTGAATACAAGAGGTTAAAGTAATATTAATTCCGGTACTGTAGATTACAATTAAAGATTTTTTTAAAACTGATGGTGACAGTTGTGTTCGAAAACATGACAGCCTGAAGACTTTCAGAAATTATCTCATTAGAACCAACTACTATTTCTTGAAGCCATCTTGTTCATCTGTAAGATCAAAACCTTTTATAAAACATTCTTGTTAAGGTCTATAAATTGCTTCAGGTTCCCTCTAAAGTTTCAAGGACAACACAGACTTTTGGTAGCCTGAAAAAAATATGATAGAAAAGAAAATGAAATAGTAATCAACTATATATAAAAAAAAAGAAATGCCCAAGATATGTTTTAAACAGGAACATTTCAAATCAGAAACTGTGTTGAGCATCCCAACTGAATAATTAGTTTTTTCATTGAAATACTTACAATTCAGGGATTGCTCCTGAAATTTATAAAGGGGAGTTTCATGCTACCTTTTGCTCATTTTAACACCCAAAAAACGCTAAAATGAATAACTTTTAAACAAAAAGTTGGGGGGGGGGTAAATTTATGGAACCCTCTCCCTCAATCCCCAACTTCAACTACTTACTGAAATGCTCTTAATGCAACCACTGTGTGTGATTAAAATGAATGCTTTTAAAGCCTTTTTTCACAAAACTGTACTGCACCAGCATTCAGAATGCTACAACATTACATTTGAATGTCAAGTTACATTGAAATTGTTACAATAGTACGGTTCAGCCTGATACAATCAGCTTAAGTCCATGTGAACTAATTTTGTTTTGAAAAATTTAAACTTAAGAAAAAATGCTTTAGTTTCTGGTCTGAAGAAAAGTGATCAATGATAGGAACTAAAGCCCAACCATCAAATTGAGTTTTAATTGCATTCTTAAAATTTCACATGATAAAGACAATTAATTAATTGATAAAAATATCTCAAAGTTAACCGAATAAAACAGAAAAACAAAAATGATTAAAAAATCGGGTCTCTCCTGATCACTTAAAACAGAAATAGTTTATTTATTTACAGTGACAAAAGCAAAATGGTACAAATAATTTCATCAGAAACTGAAATTTGAATGAGTCATAAGATACACTATATATTAAACAATTGAACAAAAGGGAATTGTACATCAATATGCAAGTAAAGTGGACACAAATTGCAGAAAAATAATGCCTGGCAGTTCTAATGCAATACTGTTTGAAACACTGTTTAGTTACAATTTCATAATTAATATGCATAAGAAAGATATAAAGGCAAGCAGTGACATCACTATCCATATATGAAATTAGTTTTTGATACAAATTACTAGGAAGTAGTGGTAGATTGTGATATAAACTGTGTAGTATTTACTGATTTTGTGATATCAGCACTTTCATCAGTAAATTCGATGTTCATATATTTACCTCTGACTCAAGTTAAAAACAGATATATGTGACAATCAAATCATAATGTACTATACAGTTATCTCCCTTGCATTGTAAAAAAAATAAAATACATCTACTCAGTAACAAAGTAAAGAAACTAAGAAGTAATTTTCAAATCTCTGTTCTAGAGATTTTTAAGGTTGGGTTAATTTTTTAAAATAAATTTCCACAAATGGGATTTATCAAATTTGAAATCCATGAATAAAATATATTCAATGTAACTGAAGTCAGACATAAAATAATATATTTTTTAAAAAAGTAATTTAAAATTAAACAAAAGACAGCTTGATAAATGATAATTGTGAACAACAAAACATAAATGTACAATTATACACTGAAAAAAAAAAAAAAAAGAATGGAACCAATATTGCTGTGATTAAATATTTAGACATACATCATTACTTTTTGAAACTTGCCCATAAAATGAAAAGAAAAGAGACTTTATTTTCTTCCTTTAACCTAAGTTATGGAAGGAGAAGAACATCATTTAAGAACTTTCTACAAAAATGAAAGAGACTGACCACTTTTGTAGATGTTATATTTAGAGACAGTACAGGTGTTAAAATAAAGAATACAACCAGGAATGTCATACTTAGATTGCCGATAGTTTTGAAGAATAATTCTGTATATTTTAACATGTAGTATACCATGTAAAAATATTCTTCAGAGATCAAAATATTTACCTTTTCCAAAATGATCCAAATTTTAAAAGCAACATTATCTTACGCTATTGAACAGACAATCAAATATTTTTTCAGTTCTTTTTGGCAAGACATTCAAAACAATCAAGAAGTATTTAGAATGCTATAGTTTTAAACTGCTGGAAGAATTTGTCAAAATTGAAAAATAATTAATCATGCTCAGAAAAAATCACAATCTGAAAATGTTGGCACATAATTTATGGTCTATTGAAGACAAACTGAAAGGTTGTTCATTTTAGAAAGGATTACTAAAGAATGTTAGGGAAAAAGTGAGTCATCTCCCTTTAATGTTCATATAATACAGACACTTAATGCCATTTCTGCATTTCAGATAACATTTTAAATGAAATTTCATGGAAAGACTTGTGTGTTTTCACCATGATCCACCCACTGCCTGATTCTTACAGGGAATAGACTTAACAGTGCAGTAGCTAGAAATTTTAAAAGGGGGATGCACTTGTATGCAGTTCCATCTTTCACGGGGGGTGCATTTCCCATTTTAGCTGATTTTCTCTAGGAAGTTAAAATGTTTTAAGCAAAAGTAGAGTATACTTGCACCCATGGCACCTCTGGCTACGGCCATGCTTAATCTCAACATCCTTTTTTAACTATGGTATGTAAAAATTAATAAAGAACTGTGCTAAACGTGATATTCCTGTCACCTCTTCTTTTGGTACTTAATGACCCAACACTCTAAAACAAAAACTTTGAAAAAATGAAAGGGTGCTTCACTTCATCTGTTTTTCTTTTAAAAAAATATAAAATGTAGATATTGGTAATTGAAAAAAACCGTTATCGAAAGAATGGCCTGAACAAAGTATGTCATCAGTGTAACATATAGAAATATATGACAAATTATATAAAGTGGTTTTGTTAAAATCAAATTATGAATGTCAAATCTGCAGGACAAAAATCATACAAAATTTCTCACATAATGAAGAGCTAAGGGAAAATTTTTAAATGATGTGGATAGTGTACAAATATTTTAAGCAATTGTATACAAGAGCAGACAGGTACACAAAATTATGTTTGTTAATAAGTACTACAGCTCAAGCATATACATAAATTAAAAAAAAAAAAAACCAATTTTCAGGTAGATTAGAAATTTGTTTCAATGATACATAGGAAATATGTATTTGCACCACTTCTAATGCTACTAGGTAGCCAGTAACATTATTGAATAAATCTTGAATAATCATTAATACACACTGTATAGATGATAAATAAAATTACTTAATACAGGTGGCAAAGTATCAAACTATAAGTACTAATAATAAGTTTAAAGGAACAAAGCATTCTTTAATTAATGTAAGAATGGTACCCACTCAAACATAGTCATGTTGCAAACAAAAATCAAAGTTAGAAAGGCATATGACATCTCCTTGTCATCCATTTATGTAAAACTTCATCTGAATTAAACAAGGAGTTTAGGAGGAGTTGCAATTTAAAGATATCATAATTCCCCTTCCATATTAAAATACATGTATATAATTGTAATTATTGTGAATCCTTCTGTAAAGTTTTATCAAAATCCATCAGAGGAGGAACTTTCCCGAAAAGATTTCAGGAGTCCTTTACCCAAGTTACATATACATACATTCCCTTTGGAACCTCAGAACCAAACTATATTATGGTATGAACAGCTACATGTTAAGTTCTTTATTTGTTGGAGGTTTAATTGAAACCTCTGGGATTAAAACATGGCAGACAAAAACACCCAACATAACAGATCTCGAATTCCATATAATTTTAAAGGAATACATGTATATAAGACTATAGACTTATATATATATATATATATATATTTATGGACTAGATTTTTTAAGGTAAAAATATATGAGTTCAAGAAATGTTAGAGAAAAGATTTTCCAAAACTAAACCTTTTACATATATAAATTGGTGAATCTTCCTGTAATGCATTCAATGATTGAAAAAAAGTGTTTAAAGAATGGTTAATACCATAATCATTGCAAGGTTTAAGCTGAAAAAAAAATAGTAAAATGTACTAATTTTTTGTAAATTGTCACATTTGAGATGAAAATCTTATTTTTTTTTCAAAGATTTGGTTAAGTTTAACTGGCATGTATGAATTGATAGAACTACCAATAGTTCATTGCAGGTAAGTTTTACCTGCCATGGTGTACTACTTCATTGATCCATCAGATCTACTTGTCTGAACATAGTAAAGTATTTGTTTGTTTGCCATTTCTGCCACACTAATAATATGACAGAGTAGTTCCAATTGCTTCATTGGTAAGTCTGAAAGTCAAATTTTCACGTTTGAGATATCTTAAAAGTATTATTTTTCATGGGGTACTAATTTTCATGGTTTTCATGGGTTTAGTAAACCACAACACTTGGTTCCAAAATGAAAAAGAAATTTTACCCACTAACTAGAATGGTAGAGTTATCAAATTCAGAACTCAAGGACTCAAGAATTGAAAATATTTCCCTAAACCACGAAAATTGGTACCCCAAAATAATAGTACTTTCACAGTAGTTGGGATTAACATCTTACACTGGAAAATATAGATATAGGTAAAAATGCACCATACCTAAAGTACCAGTCTTCCAAAAAATCAGACAGAAGGTGATTCGTGCATGTTAAAAACCCAACAAACTCAGTCTTGTTTCTTGTTCAGAAACAGTTACTGATCGCATAAACAGCCTTAGTTTTTCATTTGGTGGTTGTGCTTTTGAGATAAAAATCATATAGATTGTACATGAAATTTGCACATTGGAAGAGTTATTGTTCTTAATTTGGCTTGATTTGGTTGATTTCAGTGAGAGAAGAATGTATGATTTTCTTAAAAGTGCAGAACTAAATGCAGCAAAGATTGCTGTTATATGAAAGTTTAGCATACGTAGATTGAAAAAGCATTGTTTGTATGGTGGGTTTTTCTCCACCAATAATCACTCTACCAGTGTCTGAATTTAATGTGGACTGGTACTTAAGTACTTAGAAAATTAACACAACTCGGCAATAATATAAATTCTGTCAATGCCTCAAACACAAGCTTCTTAATCACAAAAGTAAAATTTCAATAAAATGGTATTCTTCAACAAAAAATGCTCTTCAAATAAACAACAAGAAAATATATACAATGTTCATATATAACAAATATCTAAGCAGATATCTTAACCCTAATGTAACACAAGACATTTGTTGTTTCTAAGTGAAAGAGTAAATCATTGAGAAAGAATATCTATACAAGATTTTCAAAAGATGTGGATTAAATAATTCAAAAGCTGAACTCAATTGTTCACAACATATAAAGAAGCCTAGTTTGTCTTTGTTTCCAATCTAACATTTGTATTACATTTGTATAGAAAGGTAGTGGAGCCAGTAACCTCTTAAATTGGCCTTGTTTAATTTGATATTATCTGTTTGATACTTTCTAGAAATATTTCTAAATATGTCTCCTTTAGATGAAAAATAATTTCAAAGTTTAAAAGTTTAATAATAAAATAACGAAAGAAATTAAAAGTATGAATTTCACTTAAAAACATGGCCATCACTACTATTTTTCTACGAAAAGAAAGTGATGCAACTCGTTTCAAATCATTTTTTGTCAACTCGAAAGGGAAGAATTCTGCCACTTAAAATATTTAAAGTGGAATATTTCTGAACAGGTGGTGGCACCACACAAAAAAGGAAGATAATATACATTGTATCATGGAAGTTAACATTTACAAGAAAAGGTGCCAATTTTTAATGCTGTATGTATTTCGTACAGGTCATTTAAACCCTGTCTCTCTTCAAACACATAAGTAATCCACTTCATTCTCAAATGACAGAAAACAAGCCAGAAAAATTCCAATTTTCAGAGACAGTAAAGACATCCATGACTCAGGTACTTTAAAATAAGGAATCTGGAGTTCAATACTATTCACAGGTCTGAGACCAATTAACTTCTAAGTTCAATAAAAACTTAGTGATATGCTGAATAATCAAGGCATAAAGACATGGGTGACTCAAAACTTTGTGATATTTTGAATGCTCTAGACATAGACAATACATATGTGACTCAAAACTTAGTGATATTTTGAATGCTCTAGAAATTTAGTAGAATTGGGTCAACCATTTACAAGATTACGATAATCAAAACTGTCTTTAGCTCACAGTAAAAATATCCTTTTTATATAAATTGACACTCTTTTTTATTACCAGTATGATGTTTTTGTTTTTAATTAAAAGTTTATCTAGTTCATGTTATTCATGTTATATCTAGAAGAAAAAGGTGATGTTTCATGCCTAAGTTTAAGTATCAGGTTGAGATTCTACCACCAGCACCATATAAAAGGAAAACAGTTTTGAAATGAATGCAGTTTCATTAACACTAAATAATCTCATATGGCTAAACAATTGGAATTAAAAAAAAAACATGAATAACCACAAACAATTTTTTTGTAAACTTAAAGTTTAAAATAGTTCTGAATAGGTACATGTCTATTCCAGGACATACAGTTATAAAATGAAGAGTCTATGATTTTGAAACATTTACAGAGACATTTTCATACACACATTGTAACATGAATAACCGGTTTACTTCAGTATTTGATAATGCTCAATATTCCTTTCACTTAACTAAATAAATGCTAAATATAACAAATGAAAATGAGTTTTAAATAGACATTGGTCAAAATCATCATGGCACATAAGCAAAATAAAATTTTGTTCAAAAATCATTCTTAAAAATAATCATTCTCTTAAATGAGAGGCATAGCATCCGGGTTTTCATTTCTTCTTCTGTTTCATCTGTTCAGCAACTTCCATTTTCTGTAATCTTTGCACCAGCTGTTTACAGGGAGGTGGAATAGGAGTCCCATCCTTCAAATGAATTATAGCCTTTTGAATGAAGTTGTATGAATTGTTCAGTGTTTTTGGGTATTGCATGTTGAAGACCCAGTAAGCTGCAAAAAGAGTAGCGAATGCTATTGTAAACTCTTCGAACTCTTGGACGATTTCTTCTTCAATGACAAGGAAGAATTCATCACTTCTGAATATTGTTCCCTTTGAAATTAATATTGGAACTATTTTACCCTTAGGATCTACTTCTTGATCTTCAGTTATCTCTACCACCATTTCTACAAAGTTCTCCTTCAGCAACATAGGAATTAGAGACAATGCAGTGACCATATCCCAGTACTGCTTTAATGCTGCATTTTGTTGTTTGATTTCCTCAGCTTGTCGAAGGATTACACTGGAACCAGACATATACTTGGCAATGTTGATTATGTTAGTGGCATATTTTACACAATACTCCTGAATTAAATGGTCTATATCAAGATTTGTGATTCTCTGAAACTCAGCCAACATTTGTCTCCCAGAAAATAACTGAGGGTATGTCTGTTTCACAGCTAAAGCTGTCGGCATTTCAACAGTTATAAATGACCGACGAATATCAAATGTCTCATCCATATACGATTGGATTTCTTCTTGCTTTTTCTCATCGTTTAACTCATCCTCTGAATAGGACAGTTTAGGTTTTTTATCAGGACTAGCATCACTTGCATCCCCCTTTTCTGACATTTCAAGAGAAGTGTTAGCTTCCTTTATACTTCGTTCCACAACACTTGACGGCCCTGGCACAACCTCGGCAGTCATCATAGCACTTTTACGTTTTGGTCTCTGTGACATGGCAAATCACCTTAAAGGTGATACTTTACAATCATTCTGTCATAGTCTGAAAATACAGAGATATAATTAGTGAACAGAACAATTTAATAAAACTACTATCATACTTCAACTCATTAGAGTGGGGCTATATTGCCAACACCTTGTCTATCCCTCTGTTGCAATCATTCTGTCATAGTCTGAAAATACAGAAATATAACTAGTGGACAGTACAGTTGAATAAAACTACTATCATACTACAATTCTGGCTATATTGCAATCACCTTGTCCATCCCTCTATTACCATCATTCTGTAAAAGTCCAAAAACACAGATATAATTAATTTACAGTACAGTTTAATAAAAAAAAAATCTAAATCGGAACTTCTCAGCCTTTTTTGCTACTCAAAAGAAAAACCTCGGAAGCATTAGGCAGAAGAATTTGTCTGAAATTTGACCAATCTGACTATATTTTTTAGAACCACCTGGTGAATGGAACTATTTTGATTTATGTATGACTACAATGTCTGCAAATTTTTCACGAAAAAATTCTCCTTTCTGAATTCATGGTTATTTTTTTTTGGACAGGCAAGTATAGGTAATGGACAAGTAGTTCCGATTGTGAAACTACTATCACATTCCAACTCATTAGAGTGGAGCTATATTGCTATAACCTTGTCTTTCTCCGTTACACTTTTCTGAAACAGATTATTCAGCTCCTATTGGTGGGGATCCTGTCTTCCATTTCCAGGTTGACAGAGACAGTTTAATGGGAGTATTTATAGCACTAAGTAAAATGCAACATCTTGTTATAGGCCTACATGTAGTCAATGAATTTATAATCATTCTCAAATCAAGCCAGAATAAAAGATAAAGAGCTGCTCTTTAAGCACATGAAACACCCATTGCCCTTTTAACTTGTCATTATGCTTTTAATGAATTTATATGATCAACTAGAAATACTGTGAGCCCTGTCAAATACTCCCCATTTTTTAAATAAAAAATGCACAAAAAAATTTGGCACTATCAAGGCTACCCCAAGTTTAACGAAGTTAGTCGTCTTGATTTTCACTCATACATTTCTATCTTGTTCAAAACACACTTTTCTGAGAAGTGTTACCAAGTACCCTTTATATTTATTAGTCTATCACCATAACAAATGGTCTGCTTTCAATGATTTTTCAACGAATAAAATTTCCTTGGCCATTTCTGCCTTTTTTTAAAGAGTAAAACTTCATAACATGGAAATGTAAAATTTGACATTTATACAAATCGGAATAGAGCTTACTTCAATAGATATGAACACTTCACCAAAGTCTCATAGAAGTTAGTGAAAGTATTTTGGAGTGATTGTGAGAAAACTTGAAATTCCCCCTTTTTTTTAAGTATAAAAAGTCATAATACAGAAACAATAAATCTGAAATTTATAAAAATCGAAGGGGAACTTACATCAATAGATATGAACAATTCATCAAAGTTTCATTAAAGTAGGTGAAACTATTTTTGAGTTATTGTCTGAAAACTTGAAAATCCCCCTTTTTTGTTAAGTAAAAAAAAATTCATAACACAGTAACAATAAATCAGAAATTTATAAAAATTGAAAAGGGAGCTTATGTCAATAGATATGAACAATTCACCAAAGGTTCATAAAAGTTGGTGAAAGTTCTTTTGAGTTATTGTCTGAAGTATGGACGACAGACGGACAGACAACGGTATACCATAATACGTCCTGTCTTAGACAGGCTTATAAAAACAGACAGGTGTATAAAAATTATGGACAAAGAAAAGTTTAAGGCCATAACTCTATAAAATTTATCAATCAGTTGATGCCAAAAACAGAACTAAACTTTGAACTCAACACATTAATTATACATGTATAAAACTCACTGGCAGGAGGCTAACAACTCCATGAATTAAGAGGGTGTCCATGCAAAAACCAAGCATGACAAATTTTTTTTTTTTTTAAATTACATTTATTTCATATCACAAATGCATCTTTCCTCAAGTTGAATGTTGGTTTTTTATTAACTGCAACGGTTAAAGAGAAATAAATTACATAGAAAGCATTGAAAGTCATTGAAAAAGGGAGGTAACTCTTTCATTTTGTGCAAAATTTGGTTGCTGTCTTATGGAAATTTTAAAACATTTTCTGTGCCATCCATTGTAAATTTTAAAAAACATATTTGTAATATTGGACATACATATGATATAGACATTACATTGTATAAATCATTACATTCCATGGGATAAGATTTACCATATGCCATCCATATCATAGGAACTGCCTGGTTTATAAATGGAGTCTCTCAACAAAATTTTATAACTTAAAACTGATATCCATGGATAAAAATCATTATTCTACTCTTTCATGAAGGAATGTTTCATATCAACATTTGTTATTCATTGTGCTGTGTTTAGGTTACTTTAGGCTAGAAACCACTAATTCCACTTCCCATAGGCTTCTATGCAAATTTCACAATATTCAATGGCTTCTCTGGACTTTACCCTAACTTTAACCTGCAGAGGACTATATATCAGAATGATTCTACATATGTCAGCTCACAATCCTCAGAATGGCATGTGGGGTTAGCAGACTTGCAGTGCAGTACTGGTCACCGGAAGTGAAGGGTCTATAAATAGCATGGGAAATCCCAGTGTTTTCACAAGATAGGGGTATATTTAAAAATCATTATGGAGATTAGGCTTCACATCACAAGAAGCAAAATGCACCTATAAAATGTACAGAAATGTTTTTCCTTTCAGAAACTGTTTAAATTTTTTAAATAAGATGAGAACTTTTTTCACAGCACTATGAGGAACAGGGGTAATTTCTGCGTAGGACTATTTTTGCGTACATTCCAAATGCTCATTGGTTGAATTGGTGGTCTGTAACCTAAATTTAAACATGGTGAAAACAACGACCAAAAGATGTAGTCCCACACACTTGAGAAAATCAAGAACTCCAACTTCATTTGTACATAACAATGAAGACATATATGGTCAATATTAAATGTTTAAAGAAAATTGTGTTAGTTTTTTCAAGCAAATAAAATTATAATGATTTTTAACTGCTTGATTTCCATGCTTAAAAAGTCCATGAATTAATACTTTTGGCAATTCTGTTTCTTCCGAAATATCTAATAAATATATAAATTATGTACTTCAAAGTCATGAACAGGTGATTATATCATAAAATTTCTATAGTCACTTGAAAGCATTTCCTTCCTCTGTTACTTTTATTTTACTATTTGATCAAGAAATCAAATTGATTAGTCTTGATAGCAACTTCAGTGTATCATTATAACCTTAGGCCAAAATTATATTTATTTTGTTTCTGCTTGCCCTACATACCCATAAAAATTGGCCCTACCTAAATAATCTTATTGCAATATTCTGACAAGATCATACCAGTTAACCTTTTGAATGCTCAGAGGGAAATCTTTCTCTTTTCTGCTTTTCTAAGAGGGAGAATTAGCGTGACAACCTTTTCACAGAAAAAAGGATAATTTTGCTAGAAATCCAAGTACAAAGATAAGACAAAGATATAAAATCTATGATAGTTTCATTAATCTAGCTACTAAGGGTTTCTACTCAAAATTTGAGTAATTTGTACATCAAAAGGTTTAATTATTTGTTGATTTTTTCTCAGTGATTATTATATTACATAAAAATTTTATTTTTTATCAATTTACTAAGCCATTTAGAACATAATTTTTGCAATATTTTTGCTAAGAAGGAGATTTTACAGGAGTAATTTGTAAAAGAGGGAGATTTGTGTCTCCCATGTGGGAGACTTTGTCAAAGAAGGTGATTAAACCAAAAAAGAGGAGTCCCCCTCCTAAAGAGTGAGGGTAAACAGGTATGCAAGACTTTTTCTTCAGATTTCAAAGCAACATTTTTCACATCTTTTTTTACAGCATCAAATGAACTTAAGGAAAAAATATTTTCCCTTTCCTACCTACCCATTTCCAGTAGGTAAGGTCTGGTTAGGGGATACATACAATATGTTGAACATGGCCTTACAAGAACAGATCTTACTTTTATCTTGAAAGATCACACTGGTGGTAACATACATGATTTAAGTTCGTCAAAGATTGAGGATAAATACAGTATAATAACCAAGAGTCATAAAAACCTATCCAAAATATCTTCAATGAGGACACCATTCAGACCTAATGCAGACATAGCAAGCTGTACAACACCATCAATAAATCATCATAACAGAGAAATAACTATTGAATATGAACCAGGATCAAATTCCTATAATGTTGTCTTACACTACATGCATATATTACAAACCAATTTCAAACTTGGTTTCTTAAGATTGACATAACACAATCACATAAAAACTGGCTGCAAAGTTGCCAAATCATCACTATTGCTAATTAAAAATTAGATGTGCACACTTAACCACTTACATTTCACATATATTGAATTACATAAACCAAACCCCTTGATGGTCTTGACATATTGTGCTCGCCTGGGGTTCTAATCTTGGCAGAGTCACACCAAAGACTTTAAAATTGGTTGTCACTACCTTTCTGCCTAACACACAGTTTTTAAGGGATGTGGTAAGGACTTGTTGGTTCTTAGTCAATAATGTGTCTGAGTGGGGTGGCATGCCTACCAGCGGGCTGTTGCTTCAGTGAGCTTAGAAAATGAAGATCTGGCCAGGCGTGTCATTCTACATGTTGTACACAGCAGGATCTGTTCAATTGGTCAATCATTCATTCCAGAAATGCATGAAATATGTGCCATAATATTTTAAACCATAATCAATCAATCACCCATTGAAACAAATGCTTGTGATGAATGTTTGTTGTCAAGCCATCCAAAACAATGTTAGATGTAAGTCCAGAAAATTAACAACATCTATTTTAAATAGTATCTGAATTTGTCCCATGCACAGCCTTCAAATATAACCCATGCCTGAAAGTGGATAAAACTATGTTTTACTTGTATCAAGAGTTACAATACAGTTATATATATATTAGTAAAGAAACAATTGAAAGACATCTGCACTGGGTCTGTTTGCCAAAAGATAAGTATGATAAATGTATAAATGTTTATAATACAGAGTACATGTAGTTTTGGCTGTCTAGTAACTTTATATTCCTTCATAATGAAATGGTGAAGGCAAATCCTAAAGTTTTTAAAAACAAAGTGTACTCTAAACCTAACAACACAAAAAAAAACCCAGAAAAATCAACTTACATTTTGAGTAGTGTAAAATACACCGATTAGATCCAAGACATCAATAAAAGGCATGTGGTCAAGCTGACCTACAGTGTCACAACTGAAGTATCCATTTCTATTGAAATCACACATTGTAACTGAACAACACCATAATAATCAAATAAAACAGGATCAAATGAAATAATTTAGACTTCCAGCTTTAATGTAATCATATGGAAATTGAACAGGATAAAAATAGAATATAAACATTGCACTTGGTTGTATGAACGACTGCACCTAACACATTGTATTGATTTTCAACTTGTTTTCTTGAATCAAACCCAAACTAAACATATAAGACTCTTAAAAAACTAATTAAGTGTAGGAAAATACAAAAATATTGGTAAGAAGAAATTCCTTTACCTTCATTGTAGTGACATCACCAAAAGAATACATAATTATCTTGGGTCTGAAACCTACAGAGGAATATATTGATCATCTGGTAGAGTGACAAAGAAAATCTATTTCTAGGCCAATACTACTGTGTAGCTATATCATGAAATTATTGATGTTGAATCTAAAATATTACCATCAAGACTTGCTCTGAGCTGTTTCTTTGGAGTTTGATTATAAGAAATGTTATGCCAGTTAATAAGGACATCATTAAGGACATGTGAAAATGGCATAACCATAAAATAAAAAAAAAAAATGTCATAAGATGCATAAGCTCATGGTATTGTCAGTGTACAGGTACTACTTTACATTTCGTGTAAACTGTGAACTGTGGGGCTGTTGATAATCATGCTCTTTATCCTTCCATAAATTCTTTTGTTCTACCCCAAACCCTACCTAGCGGAAATACATCACACACATGCTCATCGACTATCCAGCTGTCAACACAAAACAGTTTATTCCAATTTTGGTATTTTGTTTGGAGAGTTATATATCCAAATTTTTCTTGCCAACATCCTCTTGTAGTAAGGAATATAGTGGTATAATTATTGTTATTCATGTTATGAGGGACAAATAAAAATAAAATGCTTCACAGGGCACAGCTAGATACAACTGCAGAAATTAGACAATAAATTGTTATGGCAAGTATGGAAGTATGGACACACCATTCAAACTAGATACAACTTTGAATTTTGATTGTGGTTGGATATTTGACACAGGATTAATATTTGAATAAGAATCAAAGTGGCCCCTTTTTAGCCTTATTCCTAAATGGTTCCAGTCTATTTCAATTTCGGTATTTTGTTTGTAGAGTTATATATCCATTTTTTTTTTTCTTGCCAACATCCTTTTGTAGTAAGGAATATAGTGGTATAACCATTGTTATTCATGTTATGTGGGACAGATAAAAATAAAATGCTTCACAGGGCACAGCTAGATACAACCGCAGAAGTTAAATAATAAATTGTTATGGCAAGTATGGAAACACCAATCAAACTAAATACAACTTTGAATTTTGATTATGATTACATATATGACACAAGATTAATATTAGAATAGAAACAGTGGTAACCTCAATAAGAACTCAAATTCTGTGTTGCAAAACTTTATCATTTCCTCCTTTTTGAACAAAGTGATGATAGCTTAGTGATTTAATAAAAATTAAAAACTAGACTTGAATAGGATATAACAGTTGTTGGTTTTTATTTTATTTTTTTCATTTTGGCAAAGAAACTCTAGGGACCAGAACCACATATTTTGTTTTAATTTGGCCTTAGGGGCAAAAGCCTTAAAGCAATTCCGTTCTGCCCCCCCCCCCCCAAAAAAAAAAAAAAACAGTGGAGTAGAGTAAAATTGATTTGTATACAATAACATAGTCATATTAATAGTTTCTAACACACCAACATATTGCTCTACAGGATGCAGCTTGAAACTGTTTTGAAAAGAACATATACAAACCCTGTATTTGGATATTTATCACAGCTTAGGCCTCTTCAAGAGAGTGAATGACTATTGAGATAATGAGATAATAGATCTTGAAAATTAAGAAACACAATACAGTTGAGGAAATACTGAAATCTAAATTAGATAAAAGTTGTTTTTTTTAATTTAAAGAGCAATAACTTGTATAAGTAATTGCATTATGCAAACTTTGCAGTTATGGAAAATATCCTTTTCACTCTGAATTTGTAAATCATAAATGATTTCTTGAAGTGCACACCATCACAAAGCTTGGAAAAACAAAATGCTTTGCAAGGTCCAGCTCTATACGGTTTCATAGAGGACCAACTCTGAACAGTTGGAACAAGTAAAGACACACCATTCAAGCTTGATTCAGCTGGTCCTTTCCTGCCCCTAATTCCTAAATGGTAATCCTCCTTTTTTCTGAATAAGGTATAAACACTTGAAAACGAAAATTAAAATTTTTAACAATTAGAAAGGAAGCTACAAATGTAACATCAATAAAAAACAAGCATTCTGAGAGTATTGCAAAACAATACATGGCCCACCAACTAGCTGCTTACATCACTGACCCAAATACTATCTTGTATCATCAAGTATAAATGACTAACTGGGGAAATGACTTTGATTTTGATCAGAAGAAGGGATATGGACAAAGTCAAGAAAGATGTTCAAATCCATTTAACAGATGCAGATTTGCAATGTTTTAAGCACGAATAATTGAACAGATTAGGTTTAAAATAATGGCTGACTGATTTGTCAAAAAAAAACAACTGAATATCTTAAGTCTTTAGAAAAAAGCACATAAAACTGAAACTTTGGTACAGACAGTGAAACTGAAAGTTGGTAACTTTGGAAAAATCATCCAAGTTTGATGTATAAATTCTTGAGTCGAGAATATATAGTGCTACACAACACCAGGACATGGATGTTATCTTTACATGCATTATTACGTTATTTAATACATTTTTTCTATTCAATAAATACTACATTCAACATTAAAACTTAGTTCTTTCCTTTTAGACTGTTTCGCTGCGACATTTTGGTGCCATGACCAGGATTGCTAAGTTGCTAGCTATTTGAGAGGGACACGAAGGAACTATTTCAAGACTGTGGAAGAAATTCAATGTCGCAAAGGCTTCAAAGTCAGACACACACAATGAAGACATTACAGCTATTTTGGAGGCACTTCAACAAAAGAGGAATATTCTACAGAACACGAACAAGAAAATTGTAAATGCAGTTTCTGAAGATGAAATTGTTGAAATTCAAAATTCATATGGGTACATTTTTTATTTAGAGTCTATAATATGAAAAATACATGTTTTTCCTCTGTATTATGGTCTAATGTACTTCAATGTCTGTCATCTAAGTCAACTTTGTAGTTACAAGTTCCTAAAACTTACTCTTCCTATGTTCAACAGATAAATATTGATGTGGCAGTCATTTTGGGATTGCATGCAGAGTTAACATAATCCTACACTCAACGATGTCAAAAGATTCTGTTATTTGAGGGCATAGTTGTCAGACCCAGCACTACAAACCAAAGACAGATTTTCTCTATCCTATGCCAACTATCAGGAGGCTATTTGTTTACTTACCAAACATTATGGACAAACACATAAAATTACAAATACACTAATGCAAGCTTTTGTCAACATGCCAGCACCAGAAAACAATGTTTTCAGCCTATGGTATTTTAACAATAAAGTAGAGACTTACATCAGAAGTTTAGAAGCACTAGGTATATTAACTGATACTTTTGGAGCATTACTCATTCCAATCATTCTCAAGAAATTACCACTTGATGTTAAAATGAACTTAAAATGACAGAATGGTAGTGATTTGTGGAATTTAAAAACGTTAGGTAAATGCATTCTAAAAAAGTAAACATAATTGAAGCCAGGAAACCCATACAACCACAGAATAATTTGGTCTCATCTAAGTTACAAGGCGAACAAAGCCACCGATTCGAAATACCACATCATGTAAAGACCCCAAGCATTGTTTATTCAGTAATGACTAAAATGCTTAGTAAATGTTTCATTCTTTCATTGTAGTTAGTCAATTTGCATTCACTTTTTGCAGCCCAGAGTATGTTGGGAATACATCTATATAGTGCTACACAACGAGAGGACATTGAGATTATTTTTACATACATTGTTATGTCGTTTAATATGTTTTCGTCTATTCACAATACAACATTCAACACAAAAACTTAGTTCTTTCCTTTTCGACTGTTTTGCTATGACAACTTGTATTGATTTGATTATAATAAACACGAACTGAAAACTGTTCACTTTATTAAATGTGAACACAGTTCGCAATGACATTAATAGTCGTACATTTGTGGATAAGTTCGACAACATTATGTAACGAATCAGGCATTTCTGTCAGGATTCCGTGTGTTTTTTATGCAAACTGGATGTGTAGACGATTAGCCTGAAGAGGCCATCCACGAATGTGTGGACGAGGAGCCACTGCCTTTCCAGAAGTGGACCCTGGAGAGCTACTAGCTGTAAATAGATATCAAATGATCGCTTAAGCTACAATTTCAGGTTTAACAATGTAGGCTATAAAGCAGTTACCCTACTTCAGACCACAAAAAAAAACAAGGTAAGACGTGTATAACTAGTTGAGTCTGGGTTCAGTTCAAAATTTTGACACATCGGCATATTAGGGACAACTTACGAAATCCTAATTAACATCTGACAATCTTTTAGGTTATCGAGTGTCTCCAGCTAACGCAGCAACCTACAAATGCAAACGCTTATCTTTTTAGAGCTTCTTAGACAAGTAATCGTTGTATAGTTCTTCCTCATCAACACCGCGCACCTTGCTGCTGCAGCCGACCATAATACAGTACGTCACAGTCATAACGTAGCAGCGCGAATGCCGTTGGACAAATTTAGAATACCTATCCATCCGGAATTGAACATCTCAGTTTTAAATACTATCTTTTTATGATAAACTGTAAATAAAACTTGACTCAGCCCTTTAGTTTACATATATCTGTTAATCCTCCCAGGGAGTGCATATAAAGTCCCTGTCCTCCCACTTGAGCGAAGAATCCAACAAACTCAGTAAAAAAATTAGAAAATCCCACATAAGTAAAATGGACTACATAGTCAATGGAGATATAATTGCTACGCCCCAGTCCAATATATGGCTAGCCTCGGACCAAAAACTAAGCCAGTATAGAGAACCTCAAGCAATGATACTATATTATTGACTAACGTTCGAATATTAGCCCAAATATGATCAAAATTTCCAATACAATACAAAATACAAAAGTGCGCCAATACTGGATTTAGCCGTCCAATACAACTTTTACCGTCCAATACGTCATATTGGACTGGTTGAAATCCATAATGGCCTTGCATATTGAACTAGTTAGTCAATAGAGGTATAAATGCCTAGAAATACCCCCAACAATTTTTGGTCTGCCCCTACAGGAACTAATTATCTTTGGTAACGTGATAGTACAGATGTGGTTATTAATGTATCTATTATCTCAACAGGGTCTAAAGTTGGATTTTGAAGCGGTTTGTCTTGGCATGATTGCGTAAGATTTCCATATTGACTGAGTTATTGGTCATCGGCTAGAAACATTGGACTTCGGCAATGCCTCAGTCCAATATGGCTAGCGGCGGACCAAAAACTCAGCCAATATGGAAATTCTTATGCAATAATACTATATTATAAGTCAGTGACAGATGATGGTATCGAATCAAAACGTTTTTGGTCTTTTACCTTGTTTGCCTTGTTTACCTTGTTAGTGTCGCCTCTCTGATCCGTTTCAATATTTTTTTCAATACCTGCCTCCGGTCCATAACAGTCAGGTGCAAATTTTATTGGATTGTTTTTTCTATTGAATATTTAGGGAACTTTTAAAAGTTTATGTTTCTAGCTTCTTTACGTGATACAGGCAGTGAATTCCACATGTCCACAACCCTTTGCGAAAAACTACGTTTCCTTTCACTTTTTTGCAGTGTTTTTTTAAAATATCTTATATTTATGATCTCTCGTGATCGACTCTTTGACTGGAAAAATATTGTCACATTCAACTTTATCAATACCATTAATAATTTTATATGTCTCAACAATGTCTGATCTGCCCCTTCTGTACTGTAATGATGGTAACCCTAGATAAGTCAGCCTTTCACAATGGCTCATGTGTTGGATGTCTTTTAATAGTCTGGTCGCCCCTTTTTGCACGTTTTCATTTAGGATTTCTTCCTTTTCATTTAGAACTAATATTTTCTTATCTACTATTTACTGTGGCATAGACTTGGTGTCGTCGGCAAAGAGTTTGACCAGGTTTTCAATAGCATAAGGGAGGTCTCTTATGTATATTGTGAAGTGTATAGGACCAAGAACACTGCCTTACGGAATTCCACTGGTGGCACTGGACCAGTTTGAGCGGTCTCCTTTTAGCACAACTCTTGTTTTCTGTTATTGAGGAAATCTTGAATCCAATTTAGTACGTTACCGTCTATTATCTTTACCAAAGACGATGATTGTGATTTACCGTCTATGTACTGGATTCCTAAACTCCACAAGAATCCATACAAACAACGTTACATAGCTGGACCTGCAAAATGTACCACCAAACCTCTTTCAAAACTTTGACTTCTATACTCATATTTGTCAAAGAGGGTCTCCATTCTTACCACAACACTTCTTACTCCGGTCGTGGTATTTTAAAATTCAATGTGGATCTTGAAAAATTCGGAAGACCTTTTGGAGACCCTCAATTCAAGATTATTAACATAATATAATAGCATTAAAATCTATGATTTTTCACCACTGTATACTTCTTTTCCCCATACTCAGTTAAAATCCCGACTCAAAAACATTATACATGGTTGTTTCTCAAAAAAACGATGGCGCACCTAGATACAAATATATAGTTCTTGATATAGAGATTCCTTATACTTTGTAAAAAAAAATAATTCCAAATCATCTTCTAAATATACAGAAGAAAATGTTTTCAAAATGCTGGAATTTTTTATCGACAATATATTTGTCCATTGTGGTGGGCGCGTTTTTCAACAAACGGCCGGCATTCCAGTGGGAACATATTGTGCTCCTCTACTTGCTGACCTATTCCTTCACTTATGAGGCTGACTTTATAGCTGATCTGATCCGAAAGAAATGACATCGTTTAGCTAGATCCTTTAATCTCAGTTTCCGCTATATAGATGGCGTATTATCGTTGAACAATCTTAGTTTCGGGGATTTGATACATCGCATCTACTCAAAGAATTTGAGATAAAGGATACTACAGACACTGTGAAGTCAGCCTCGTATCTTGACCTACACTTAGAAACCGATGGTAAAGGAAAACTATTGACCAAACTTTACGACAAAAGTGATGACTTTTTATTCAGAATTGTCAACTTTCCTTTCATCTGTAGCAACATCCCTTCAGTACCTGTGTATGGAGTGTTCATGTCACAACTCATACGTTATACCAGAGCTTGCTGTAACTACGCAGACTTTTTGTATCGCGCTAGAATTCTTACAAATAGGCTTCTGGAACAGGGTTATGTTGCTACAAGTCATCACTACAGAAGTATAATAGTCATCATCATGAACTCGTGGATCGTTATGGTGTATCCATCTGCGCCATGAAAACTGATTTATTCAACGTGTCATAATTTTCCTTTTTTCGTTTGTCTACACTGGAATTGACTTTTCATGAGCAACTCGGCGGGTGTTTCTAGAAAAGCAGAGGACGCTCACCCTACCGGTGCACATGGTCATTGCTCCCAGTTTTTTAGTGGAGTCCGTTTGTTTGTTTGTTTGTTTGTTTGGGTTAACGTCCGAGCAGCAATATTTCAGCTATATTCAGACGATGAACATGAAATTGATGATAAAATGAACATGAAATGATGATGAAATGAAAGAGGGATGGGACACAAGGACAATGGGTTCGAAAAATTTTGATTGCCACTGGAAATAGGGAGAGGTGGGTAGGGTCGGGCAATTTAGCCTCCTGTGGCGGAGCCCTATGGTTCCTACTCCGGGAGAATACC
Source organism: Perna viridis (assembly GCA_037379345.1). Classification (NCBI taxonomy): domain Eukaryota; kingdom Metazoa; phylum Mollusca; class Bivalvia; order Mytilida; family Mytilidae; genus Perna; species Perna viridis. The sequence continues at coordinate 13,183,561 of CM074511.1, forward strand.
ACAGTAGGGTTCTTTAACGTGCGAGGAATATGGCATTTTTTCCGACACGGTGCACCACTATATGGTTTGCGGTCAGGTTTTCCGTATTATAGCCTGACAACTCCAGCATGTAACACGCCAGGGGTACCCCATTCCACCACCTGGGACACACAACCCAGTTGCTCTGTGGGTAGAGCGCCCAAGCCCCCGGCTTGGGTTCTGAGCACTATTTAGTCGTCTTTTACGACAAGCTTGGCGCTGCTGCAGGCTTATTCTTTTAACACCCGTAGTGGAGTCCGAGTTGCTCATTTGCTTTTGTTACTTTGTATGTATGATTTTAGTTACGTCATGTTCTTTGTTGTGTATTTCTGTTTTCCATGTCTGGTCTTTATCCCTGGATTACATTCTTTTGATTTTGGCTAGAATCTTGGTTCCCTTGATTATTCTTTGAATGTTGCTCTTTCAGAGCGATACATTCAAAAATAAAGTGAAATTTGTCGCCCAGCTTATTTTCGTTACAGAGGTGGCAGTAGCTACCTTCCTCGAAGACCAGTCTCTATTGGTAAATTATGAGTTATTGTTTTAAATTTACACAATATATTGGCACATGTAATATCTAGAATGTTCAAATATTCTTCAAATCTAAACTCAGTTTTGAAAATTTATGTAGTTCATAGTTTTAGTTGAGTCATTAATATTGGAATACTGTTATGCCGTTAGTGTATGTGTCTCTTGGAAAATGTACCAACTCTGTATCTAGGGTTAGGCTATGAAATAAAATGAAGTTGTTATAATTGTCTGGGGAAAATAGCAAATCTTTAATCCCATGGATAGAACATGTACCGGTGCAGGTCAGCTGTTGGTCAAAATATAATAATTCAGGTTAAAATATTTATTAAGATGTTTCTTCTTCAAATCCAGCAGTCAAAGTGACGCATACTTCTTTTGCCAGATATTTGGGAGGGGTGACTGCTGGATCGATTTCATGAATTAGATGACCAATCAGGTTTATGCCCCCTTTTCGGGTACCACCCTAATTCGCTGTCAATTACTTAAATCTACGTTTTTAGGCATTAATCCTGCTTATGAGCCGAAAGCGATAAACTTGATTGTTAAAGTGGTCTATTGTCTGACCAGTGTCCGGATTATGTTTCGAACAACGAAAGACATTTTTTTTCTCAAAGATAATTTCAAGTGTGTGACATAATCTTACAAACTTTATAACTTTTATCTATATTCTTTGTATGGACGCCTGCAAACATGTCTTTTCCTAAGTGAAAAATAAATTAAATTCTAAATTGGAATTGAATAATAAAATGTAACCTTATACAAAATAATTCTTCTTTTCTTGTCCTAACTTCATCCTTAAACTGAACTTATAAAAATCAGATGAAAATAATAGAAAATAAAAACGAAAAAACAAGGAAAATTGAAATAATCAAAATCTTAATAAATTTCAACTAATATATAAAAATTTACTTGTATATGCATATAACTGCATTACAATACCATGTTTGAACAAATTGGTCTGCCAGTCGTTGTTCTAACGATTTTTTAAGCCAATCTTTATTTGAAATTATACCCGACTGCTCTACATGTGAACTTCACATACGCAATCCAGCTAAATTGGCCTGTATTACCCTTGGCTAACTTCCTAACTAAAGGGTATAGTAAGTGGGAAATTTTAATTTGCTTGCCAGTAACCAGTCTTTAAATATTAGCAATTATTGAATTAATATCAACATCTATTGTATGTTATCCAAGTTCGCCATAAATCATATAACTTGGTGTTGATTTTATTAGGGTTAGAAATATTTTTACAAAGCTTTAGGTGAACTTTTTCTAAAATTTCGTTGTCCATAAAACCCCAAATTTTAGTCCACACAAAAGTATAAGTTTAACCATTCTATCAAAAAGGTCTAGATGAAGCTGAATTGACAATTTATATGATCTTGAGAGTCCCAGTGGTTCATACATAGCCCTCCGAGCTTTGTCTGCCAAGTTCTTTTTTAATGTCACACCGAAATTTCAAGTTGTTTTTTTAGTAACTCCAAGGTAGTTCAACTCCAGAACTATTTCCAATTTTAAATTTCTATAGAAGTTCAAATCACTTTTCTGTGTGTACCAAAACCAAAAACTATTATCTTTATTTCTTTGCTACGTTAACCTTCATTTTCCAAATATCACAATAATTACTAAAACTATCTACATGTAACTGCTGTTGTAAAATTTCAGCTGATTCAGCTAATAAAGCAGCATCATCAGCCTAAATAATATGAACATTTTCATTCATATTTTTAGTTCTTCTTGTGTATTTACTTGTTGCACTTAGATCATTAATATTTTCTAATACAAAAAAAAAACAACTTAGAGGTCATTTAGAAACAATGTAAAGAGAAAGGGTTACAAGTTTTCACAAGTTATCAATATACATTATACAAATGTACATCTTTCCATTAATACTGTTCAGTAACATTATATAAGATAAACCATTTCACCAGCCCTTATGATAAATAATCGTTGTACCCTGTAAAACGGCCATGGTTTTAAAACGGTGTAGAGATCTGCAGGTCAAGTACAAAAATCCATGATTTCACGGGACAAATCAAGTGTACGTTAGGTTTGTTTTCCTTGTGAAATTTTGCGAATCGAAAAGTCTAAAATCGTGAGATTTGTCTCTCATTGGTCAGATTTATCATTTCATGACTGTGACTTTGATTTTGAACTGTGTTGACTTAATTGTTCTTGTCAATATATAACTTCCCGTTTTGATACACGTCAAATTTTCCATGTGCATATTTTGTTTATTGCACTTCGAGCAATAAACAATATGCACATGGAAAATTTATGTTATTTTTCAATAGACAACATTTTTATTATTGCCAATTCTTAAATAACTATTATCAAAGTCGCCTTGGTGAGTAGATTTACTTTTGACATCTCAGTTACCGAATTGATTGATTGATTGTTGGGGTTTTACGTTCAAGCAGCAATATTTCAGCTATATTCAGACGATGAACATGAAATGGATGATAAAATGAGCATGAAATGATGATAAAATGAAAAATGGGATGGACCACAAGGTCATAATAGGGTCGAAAAATTTTGATTGCCACTAGAAAAAGGGGGGGAAATGGTAAGGTCGGGCAACTGAGCCTCCTGTGGCGAAGCGCAAAGGTTCCTACTCCGGGAGAATACCACAGCATGGTTCTTTAACGTGTGAGGAACGTGGCATCTTTCCCAACACGTTGCACCACTATGGTTTGCGGTCATGTTTTCCGTATTATAGCCTGACAACTCCAGCATGTAACACGCCAGGGGTACCCCATTCCACCACCTGGGGCACACAACCCAGTTGCTCTGTGGGCAGAGCGCCTAGCCCCCGGCTTGGTTTCTGAGCACTATTTAATCGCCTTTTACGACAAGCCTGGCGCTGCTGCAGGCCTATTCTTTTGATACCCGGACCAGCACGGGGCTTTAGTTATCGAAGCAGAACACCACAATACGATTGATCACCGCGCTCCTTCTGTAATGTAGGTTAAAACGAATTACATCTGTATGAAGTTATTTAGAGAGGCTCCGAACTACCATGAACATGCGTAATACTTCTCAACTTCCGGGTTGAATGAAATGAAAACAATGGTAACGTCAACCTTTTTAATGAACTTTCACTCCTTTAACCAAAACAAATTGAAGGAAAAAGATGTTTTCGTTTTAACATTTATCTTGAGCTTTAGTTATTATGCATGATATGTCCCATAGTTTGGAAAATAGACCAAACATACTTTAAACTTGTTGACAAACATGACACAGTTATTGTATCGATCCAGGATTTTCCCTCTGAAGCAGGTTATTCCCTGAAATTTCTAATCATCCTCAAAACAAAGGACTTCATTATGGATATTTTTTTCTAACTTAGAAAAAGAGGTGGTAAGTCTAACTTTTGAATTGCAAATTACATATAAATATAAATCTGAGTAAGAAAAATGGTCTCTTCTGTTTTTTTTTTTTTTTTTTTACCAGTATGGAAAGGGAAAAAACTCACTGTACATGCTAAATCACAGGTTAACAGTTTTGTTTATTTCAAAACTGTAACTGTGAAAGAAACTCAACACTAATGATTTCGTGAACATACTTGTATATTTTCATATGCTAGTCAAGAACAGTTCTTGTCAGCTAATAAAAATCTCTACCTAAAATTTTGGTAATTTTCAGAGAAGAAACACACACAATTATAGACTGAGTGAGGGAGTTGTGAAATATCAATTTTTCAAGTTCAGTTTTAAGTAATTTTAAGTGAAACAAATGTATATTGTACTGTTGGTGTAGGTGTATGAAAAAACAATTACATGTATACATGTACATAGAAAGTTGTGGTTTTTTTATTTGGCCAGGTGTCCGATGTAAAAAATGTCTTAATTGGAAACATTCTACATTCTAGACTTTGAAAATCTGACTTAATACTAAGTAAACTTGATTGCCATGAGTTTTAAAAATTAATTCCAAAAGTATTCTTATCCTATATTGTACATCAAGGTTTGCTAGTCTTTAGGTTAGTTTAAAAAAAAAAAAGAAAAAAGAAAATATGTATTTAATTATTACATGTATGTAATACTATATTTCATTCAAGGTAGTGAACTGAAACCTGTTTCATGTAAAAAAAAAGCACCACCAGTACATGTACATGTTTATGTACCTTTGTTAGGGAGAATACTTCCAATGAATTTAAAACAAAATAACTTATATGCATCAATTCCACATGACTAAATGAAAACAATAAATTGTAGATTGAAACATTTCACAATTTTTTGAAAAGAGTTGTGAAAATAATACGTATACCTGCAAATGTATGGAAATCGTAGGACAAAGTGTGAACATACAATTTCACCTCATATTTTTGCAAATTACATGTATATAGGTTTTACTATATTAATGTATGGATGACACCCTTTTTAGTATTAACACCCCTTTTTCAGTTGACCAAGTGTTTTATACAATGTATGCATGTAATATAATTAATAGCAGTTAGTTAGCCCTTTTTTAACAGTTGTTTCCTCCAAACCTAATTGAAATTCAGAACTTTGAAAACTCCAAAAAAATGTAATGACATATAAAGTAACCATGCAGAGATCCTTTCTTTCGTAACAAGTCTTTCCATCCAGGTGATTAAACAGGTCAAATCTGACCTTAAAATTTGTGTAAGCGGGAAATGAGGTCAGTATCGTATAAAACACACTTAAATCATGTAAGTTAGCAGGTATGAAAGTTTTATTCATCTTGAGGTAGACTTTGTGCATGATTTAAGAAATGCAAATATAACTCACTCTATTTGATCATTATTTTACCATTGGCTGGCTATTTGTGTTGCCTTATTTTACCCTAAACAATAATGCAGGGTATATTTATGAAATTAATGACCAGCATATTGTTAAACAATGATAAAATAGAGTTTCTGTGAAATATTTTGATACTAATAGGACTAATTTTTTCATGTTCATGGAAAGATGGAGCCTTTGTGTTAGACCAATTGCAACCATTGGAGAACAAAATTCTACCGTGATATTTGTAAATTGGAAAAAGATATCAATGACAACACAAATACGACATTAGTCATGTTTATCACTGTTTTATTAGGCTAGAATCATACTAGAATATGCTATTGTATGGTATCAAATAATAGCTGTATGACCAGAACTTACAATATGAACAAAATTGCTTATAATAAAGAAATGAGACCAGATATTTTTCTTTGTTTTTGTATATAGTTAGGGTTTTACAACATTCCCCAACATCACTATTTGGGGTTTTGTAATGTTATGTTGAATTCTTTGCTTTAAACCAACAATGTTAGGCAGTTTTTCTTCCAATTTGCGTATGAATATGTACATGAACTGTTTTCCAATAAATAACTAAAGATTTAATTTGATGTCTGCCTCAGGAATGCGGAAAAAGAAAGTGCTTTTTTCATAACATACATGTAATCTGAATATTATTTTCTTTGAAAAATTTGAAAAACATGTAAGACATTTGAGGTGAATGAAGCAGTCAGAAAACATGTTCTATAGTCTCTATGCTCTGATTACAAAAAGAACACATATTTGAATCTTTTATATGAATCTTGTGCAAAAACATATTGTTAGGTACAACTCAATGTAAAACTTGTATTGGAAATTGGCAAGATAAGCCTTATTACAACACTTCTTATTCAGAACAAAATATTTTTTGTCCAATCTGGAATTTCAGTATGCAATTCACTTTTTCAGGCCAGATCCTTTTTTTGTCAGTCTGAAAAATTGTCAGTGAAGAAAAGTAGAAAAATCTCTGCTATTGATTGTAGAGTGTATATTGTAATACAATGTATCACTTTCTTTGAGTGGATGTCTACAGTCTTGAATGTTGATAATTAACAATTTTATGATTTTTTTTTCAGGAAGTCAATGAGAAACTTTTCTGTTACTCATGAATATCAGTCATCATGCCAAGGGGAAAAACTCCAGAAGCTCCCCTCCCAGCATCCAGTGCTAGCAATGGCAGTGTGACATCAATTGAAAGCAGGGAACTTCCTTACTTCTACAGCAACTTTAGTAATGCAGATGAGGTAATAAAAAAAAAGATTTTTAGTTATACAGATGAGGTAATCAAAAAAGATATGTATTGTATATCAACAGTTTCTTTATGATTACAAGAGTATATTTCTGAGATGAAATGTCTGTTTTGATTTAAAAACGAATTGAAAAAAAAAAACAAAACAAAAGAAAACCCATAGATTTGCAAAACTCACATTTAAACTGTTTCCACGTGTATTTTATGAGCTACTTTCCCCTACAATAGGTGTTACAAATTGATATGGAGCACACCAAGGGTTTTTTTACAACAATGGTTGGTGGTTTAATTGTCCCCTTGTCTGAATAGTAGGGAAACTTGGACAGTAGGTGATACTTATATGACCTCACTGGAATGCATAGATTAATTTCATATGTTTTACCTGCATTTCAGTTTAACGGATCTCCTTTACATAGTTCTTGGGGTCCCAATAAAGAAATTCTTTTTTCATATATGTTCTTATTTTTATTGTGTTTAGGAAGTACGTTATGCATCCCCAGTATTCTTTAGTTTTAAGTTCCCCATCAGCAGCATAAATTATTATTAGCAGTTCATATCTACTCATTCATGATTAAATCACCATTTAAGGAGAAGGTTATCATTGACTCCAGATGTGTATTGTATATGGACATGAACTTTCAACGCTTGTAAAGGAATCCCACGAACTTCCATGTGACGTGGTAAATATAAACGACAAACACTGAAATTTCATGATTTATTTTTAGCACCCAAATACATAATGAGTTGTGAAAATAAAACTATGCATTTCTTCTTTGGTTACTCAGATCATGAAAATAAATGTAGGCGAAAATTTCTTACTTACCGTAATCAAGTGATGTCTATGAAATTGTATCACAACGTTCCATACCACAAAGGTCAGACTGATCTTTATTTTGAAAAAAGGCAATGAACAAACATTTTTCCTGGTTCTTAGGAGTAAATGAAATAAAGATGTACAGATCTCTATGAAATAGTACTGGTACAAGATTGCCCATACCACAAAATGAAGGTTTCCATAATTTCAAGTGTTATGGACCTAACCATTTAGGAAAATGGGCCACCTATGTATGAATTTTCTGAAAAATTGTATAAATTGCCTATTTTCTTTGTCTGATTGGAAATTTTAAAGTTATTTGACTATTTTCATTCTGGTCAGAAAACTTTGCTGTACTAAACATTTAATCAATATCCTAATTCAGAGATGTCAAGCTTGAATGTTGTGTCTATAATTGCCCATGCTGTTCTGGTTTTGAATTCTGCAGTTGCACCTAGTAGCTTTGTCCTTCAAAGCATTTTGTTCATAGCATAACAGCTTAATATTTTGATAAATTTAAGCATTTTATGAGGGTATTGCAACTTTATTTGCTATAAATCTAAATTGCAGGTTGCTGACTTCTTGCTTCATAAATCAAAGTCCAAGGCTGGATACTTTCTTGTACGCCCAAGTTTTAGGAACAAGACATTGTTAACAGTATCTGTTGTGTGAGTATTGATAAAACATGGATTTTGATATCAAACTATGTGGTATGCATTATCAAATTTTCATGCAGGGCTTCCATATTATTATCTTATAGAAACACATATTGAAAAAGACATTAGTAATATATTACATTTAGATCGGATTGAAACTAAAAAAAAAACAAATGGTTAATGACAAGTGAAAGATCATTATAAAATTATGCAACATGAATGATTTTGAAAGCAAAAGCAGTGGTATAATGGTATGTCTCTGTCATTGTGTTGTCCATAGTCACATAGTTTTCCTAAGATATATATATTGAATATTAGTTACATGTAGTTGATCTTTATAAAATTTTATAACATGGTTCCAAGCCACAAGAGGAAGGTTGGTCTTGATTTTGGGGGTTATGGCTTGAACACGTTTTAGAATCAGGGGCCAAGAACAAGCATTTTATAAAAGGAGAAGGTTATGGCCAATTTTGGCCTCAAACTTTGAAATTGTTCAAAATAAAGATTTTTATCGTTTTTGAGTGTTAACACCTGCTAGTTTGGTTAGATTTAGGCCAAAACAGAAAAGCATCTCATCATTGTAGCACCAACAAAATTGCCTAAATGTTGAAAAATGCCGAAATGATCCTTATTATAAAGCCTACAAAAGTTTGCATTAGATTTTATTACAAGGTGCCATACCACAAACGTTTTGACTGGAACCATTTAGGAATAAGGAATCAAAAAGTGACTTCTTCAATTCTGATAAAATTTTCATCCTTACAACAAATGTCTAATCATAATCAAACTTCAAATCTGTGTCAAGTTTGAATGGTGTATCCATACTTGCCCCAAACTTTAAGGATTTAATCTTTGCAATCATTTCAAGCTGCATCCTGTGAATCATTTTATTTAAATACTTTAACAGTGACAGTGTCTAAATGAATTGAGATACCATAAAAGCAATACATGAATTGTTTTGCCCCCATGGTATATATGAGTCACTTTGTCTGTCCCGTCCTTCTATCCTACATGCATTTTCATTGGACAGATTGGTTTCAAATTTGGTAAATGGCGTTATTTTATTTCGATGGGACGTACGTTTAAAGCGATTTTGGCTGCTTTTTTGTATCAACTTCCTGTTTTGTTGGACTTTTTTTTAGCTCACCTGGCCGAAGACCATGTGAGCTATTTGCCATCACTTGGCATCCGTTGTTGTCGTCTGTCGCTAACAATTTTCCATAACTCTTCTCCTCAGACACCACATGACCAACTGGAACCAAACTTCGTATGAATGTTCCTCTGTGTTTTCTGCATAGAACTTTTGTAGGGATTTTTGATTCTTTAAAAAAAAAGTGGCCACTGTTACTAAAAATAGAAAATAGGGGTCACACAGTAGTTTTTTGCATACATCTCTAAAGCTGATAGGTAGAGCACAATTCTGACTGGATAAAAGTGTCCAGCATGGTAAGATCTATCTGTGGTCAAATTTTCATGGTAATCTAATGAGCCATGTTGGAGTTATTGCCCTTTTTCAATGGGTTTTTTTTTTGCTATTTTCAATGTTATTTCTTTGAAAAATGTTCTCCTTTGACACTACTTGACCAGCTGGAACCAAACTTGGTATGAATGATCTTGGGATATCCTGCATAGAACTGATGTGGGGATTTTCGATTCGTTAAGGGAACCAAGATTCTAGCCAAAATCAAAAGAATGTAATCCAGGGACAAAGACCAGACATGGAAAACAGACAAACATAACAAAGAACATAAAGTAACTAAAATAATATATTCAAAGTAACAGAAAGTAAATAAGCAAATCGGACTCCATTAAAAACTGGGAGCACGGACCAGGTGCACTGGTAGGGTAAAGGTCCTCTGCTTTTCTAGAAACACCTGCTAAGTTGCTTTTAAAAAGTCAAGTCTGGAGTAGACGAAACGAGGAAAGGAAAACTATGACACATTGAACAAATCAGTTTTCATGGTCCAGATGGATACACCATAATGATCCCAAACTTCATGACGATGACTACAAAACTTCTGTAGTGATGACTTCAATCTTGTAGCATCATAACCTTGTTCCAGAAGCCTAATTGTAAGAAATCTAGCGCAATACAAAAATTATGTGTAGTTACAGCAAGCTCTGGCATAACGTTTGAGTTGTGATATGAAAACTCCATATGCAAGTGCTGATGGGATGTTGCCACAGATGAAAGGAAAGTTGACAATTCTGAATGATAAGTCATCACATTTGTTGTAAAGTTTGGTCAAAGTTTTTCCTCACCATCCATCTCTAAGTGTAGGTCAAGATATGAGGCTGACTTCACAGTGTCTTTAGTATCCTTTATCTCAAGTTCTTTGGGGAAGATGTGATGTATCAAGTCCACAAAACTGAGAGTGTTTAAAGATAACAATAGATAAACCTCTTAGTGTATCAGAAGTTTCAAACTTGTACTGCTTGTATAACAAGTTAAATGGAAGTTGGTGTACAAATGTAAATTGTCAACGCAACTACACAATTGTGATGATTCAATAATTACAAAAATGTGAATAAGGAAGAAATATGTGAAGGTCTATTTTGAAAATAAGGAAGCATGTGTACCTAACCATTTGTACTTATAAGAGATATCACATATTGTCCTTTCGATGAATATTTAGCTTTGATGTATAGTTTAAAATGATAATTTTTAAAGGAATGTTTAGGGAAATATTTGATGCTAATAATTTTACAATGGAAATCATGTTCTGCATTCATTTATTTTTACTTTAACTTATAAATGAAAATTTATGCTCACCATTTGTTTAGCAGTTTAAAAGGATGGGGAGAAGTATTTTAATTGTATTGTTCTTTCTTTACATGTGTCTATTTGTTTATTTTGAGATGATCCATTATATAGTGCATATACATTTGGGCATTGAATTTTGAAAACATCTGTATGAACTTCATGTTTTGATATTAGCACTTTAGCTTTATGTTCAAAATTGCCTTAATTTACATTAGTTTCTGGTTTCTTTTTATTTTTAATACATCTTTGATACTTTCTTCTTGTAAAGATAATTTATAAAGAATGTTTATAACACCACTTTTACTCATAAGCATAGTTGTAATTGTCTATAATTCTTTCTGTTATACAGAGTAGCAGACAAAACTGTCAGACATACCAATATTATTGTAGAAGGGGCTGGTGCTGCTAAAAAGTACTTTCTTGTGAAGGAGAAAAAGTTTGACTATGTTGATGAATTAATCAGGTATTATAAAGAACATGATGTAAAAAATTTACAAAAGGTCACCCATGTGAGATTTCTTCATCCATTGGTCCGTCCCAATTTTCGTGATGACAGATCAACATCATCAGGAGGGTCATATAATTCAATACCCCACAGTCAGGGGTCAGCTGGATCCTTTCATGCTCATGCCCCTGGGTCTCCAGTTGATAGGCCACCACTACCTGCTAGGCCATCCCATTTACAGCGGTTAGGAAGCCAGGAGAGTTTTGGAAGTCAAATCTCAGTTTTTACTCAGAACTCAATTAATGGGAGTAGCCAGGTGTTAAATCAAGTCAATGAAGCTTCAGGGGGCACATTGCCACGAGGGGCATCAAATAACAGTATTCCTCATGTGGATTGGCACCTAGGACCAAGTGGCGATTCATTTCCATGTTTACCTTCTCCTACATTACCTTCTCCAACAGAGAAAAATGTGAACAGACCGCCTGTCCCTATTCCTGAAATTCCAAAAGCAGAAGGAAATTTGTACTACTCCACACCTCGTAATGTGGATGAGAGCATTAAAGAGGAATTAAAAAAGGTCATACGAGAAAGTGAGCGTTGTGATTGTGGTATTCCTAGAGATCTTGCTGACTTGCCTCTTGGTTGGACTGTTCATCGAAGCAAAGATGCTGCAACCTATGGTAGGATCTTCTATCAAAATGAGGCTGGTGTTACCAGCTGGAAATTACCAGAGGAAGTCATGCGAAAAATGACCCCAACACACAAAACAAATATTCAAAAAGTAAAACTTATGAAAATTGATGATGATTACTTGGAAAATAATATTCATCCAGAATTTGTGCCACGAACAAGAAATCCATCCATTGGAAGTGGTAGTTCTGAAGGAAAAAGATTCTCTAATACACAGTTTTAGACTAGAGGCCATTTTTATAATATTGTTTTACATTTTTAAGTCTGAAAATACTGAGATAGGTACATGTATTCCTTAAGATGAAGAATACATAGGTTTCTAAGTCATTCATTGAGGACCCATGTGTGGCCTTGAGTTGACATTTTTCATCATGGTGGCGTTGCTGTGTCTCTGACGTACTGACCATGTCAATTCTTGTTATATATTTTCAGACTTGAAAATTTGGAAAACTATTGTGAATTGGCCAACACATACTTTTATTTTTAACTGGGTATAATATTCTGTGTAATTTTACATCATGTGTACATGTATTTAAGATACTGCTGCCTAGAGTTTTATTGAAAATTTAATTATCATTTTTGCATAGAAGGTCACAACACACTTATTTTTCAAGTATTTCCATATAGCCATTCTGTATAACATTATAAACTGGTGCTATGGTAGCCAAAATATTCATATTTTCTGATATATTTACACAAACAGATCAAAATATATACTGTACAAATACCAAAATTGTTCAGTCTTTCTTCATGAACAACATTGTAGTTTTATGATTTCATTTCAGATGTAACACACTTTCTGATTGGATAAAAAAATTTGTTCATCATCTCATAGACCAAATTTTGTAAAGTGACTGTGATGTCATCAACCTTTTTTGCTGATTTACTCCTTAAATTTTGATACTAAAATTAAATTATAAGGAATGACTGTTATATTTTTTTCAGTATATTTGAAATAACTTCAATGCTCATGGTTCACATTTGAAAATAACCTGCTATACAGGTTATTTAGTATACACCATATGATTGAGGTTTTTTCCTAATAGACCAAAAAAATACAACAGTCATTCCTTGAATAATTAATCTGTAACTGAATCAAGTCAGTGTCTTTAATTTGGTAGCTCCGAAAGGTACACCAGGTTGTTATGGACTAAGAATACAGGAGCATAATGCAAGTCTTAATTATACATTCTCCTTCTAGGAAATTCAGCATGTATTGCATGTCATGACAAAAAAATGTGTGATGTTAGTGATGGTGTTTTCTTCTGTTTGACATTGTATTTACTTTATCAACTGTGATTCAAGGTTGCAGTAATGGATACTGTTAGACGTTGTCCTGTAAAACGGGACAGTTTTTTTCTGAGAAATTGAAGTGTCATCATTACTAATATATATATATATATATGTATATCAATGTCAGATTAGAAATGATTTTTTTGGCAATTATTTGAAAATCATTTTAATTTTTCATTCTTAACATGTTAAAAATGTCAAAATTTGTAGTCATAATAGTGTCCAGTAATTTTTAATAAGTACATGGACAAGTTTTGTCACAAAGTATTTTCCCAAAACTGTTAGAAACATGTAATGAAAATCATATGTAACTTTGTTAAACATTTATTTTTAGTTTACTTAGATTTGTAGCTAAATATCTGAATGTAACATCAACTACTAGGTATTATGACATTGTAGTTAAGTCTGTGTTGAAAGAGGTGCTATGAATATTGCCATGGTATCCAGTCACAAATGTTTAAATCCATTATGCTGATACATGACTTAATGATGTAAATTTGTGTATTGATTGAAAACGTTTGAATTATATTAGGAACAATTGTCACTCAAGACATGTTTTTTTTTTTTTGTCTCACTCTTATACTCTACTGTACAGTATATTTCTTTGCATGTCGATACACGTATGTCTCTCTATTCTAGTTATATAGGATAGCATTTAGCTCCTAGGTGGATCTAGGGGTGCATTACATGATAGACTGGACCTCTCCCTTCTCAAAATCTCTGGATTCTTGTCTATGACTTGTGTATATAGTTTGAACCATATACAAAGATGGATGTTGCTAAGTGCCAAATGTATCCTTAACTATCTTTTTTTATATAATAATTAGGGTAGACATATGTCACATGACATATTCCAAACAAGTTTTCAAATTGTATATGATGATGTTCGGAAGATGTATTTGCCAAATTTAAAATTGTTCTTTAGATCTCATTTGATATCTATCTTGATCACATATAATTAGTTTTAGTAAATGCATGCTCTCACAAAAAAAGCTATGTTTCCAATGAAAATGACAATATGACATATAGAATGGAAGCATACATCTCAGTATTCACTTGTAGGTATGATTAAAAAAAATTCAGTGCTGTGTGTCAACATAATGTATTTGAATCTCATATTTTGCCTGGTGTTAATGAACTTTGATGGGTCATAGTTCTGTGTTTTGTGTTTTTTTTTCTCTCAAAAATTACAGGACTTGGACTCAGGAAATTCATTGAACAATTCCTTACTCTTTACACATGTCGAGATGATTTTCAAGATGTGAGTGACCGATTACAAATTGAGGACATTTTGTTTAGCTACTCTTAAAAACTATTGACATTTCATATTAATAAACATCCCTGAGTTGAATCATATCTGTCATAAACCAATATTGTGTCATGGGGGGAAAAAGATATGTCAGGTTGTAATATAGAGTCTGTAATTACTGATAGCCTTATTGTTCAGGTACTTGTATCTATAGATTTCTATTTCAACTGTTAATTGTGTGTTGTATCAAATTTTGCATGTAAAATGTGATGGTGTTAATTTCTTTAAATACTATGAAGGATTATTGTTTTATGGTTTTCTTAGGTTTGTCATCACAAATTTGAATTCTCTACCAAATATAAATTTTCAAAAATTAGAGGCTGTTCTGAAACTTCAAATATAAACTCATCTTACAAATTGTTTTTAGACCTTGAGAATAGGGTTTGTAAGTCTCGTTCTATTTTCAGTTTCCCATCCAGAACGTCCGATGTAGTACATATTGAAATCCGAAAACTGATTTGCATTTGATTGTTTACTTCCGAGAAATTGAAGCACTGAATCACAATGCAAAATATTACATTTTTTATACTTTTCTTAACATTTTTATTCCGTAGAACTAGATAATTATCATTTTTTATTAGTATATTTACGCATGAAGATATTTTGCTTATTATATTGAACTCAATGCTGTGTTAATGACAAATCTCCATGCATTTGAATGGTAGACGAGGACCCATTCTCGTGAAACCACTGAGTCACGTGACGAGACTTACATACCTTTTTGATTCCAACTTAATTCCTTAACAGATGAGATACTGTTAAAGCATTATTTAGACTGCATGTAATCTGATTGAATTCTCTCATGCATAATGTTTCAAACCAATATTGATGTAAAACCTGCTGATTTTTATGTCAGGTAGGACGTCAGTAACATTTAAGAAATATGACTCTTTTTTAAAATAACTTTATTAAGAATTCTAAAAAAACTCATTTTAGTCAAATTTAAGTAATTCATGAGTAGGTCAGATAAAGTTTCATGGTATTTTCCTGAGGAAAAAAAAAGCTGGAGTAATATAGTAAATTCATTGTACATATAACATAATGAAATTCACCATCCCTTTGATACAACAACACTAAACATGTTTTTGATAAAATATTATAAATAATGCATATTTATTTTGTGAGTACGAGTTATTATTCCAGGTGCTACAGTGCACACAATAATAATGTTAAGGAATTGGAGAAGGCCTTCCATTGATTGGATGATAGTTATTGGAAGAAGTTCTCTGGACAATTGAAAAGGAGATATAAATTTTCAAATCAGTATCAGTCGAATTTTCTGATGGAAGTGTAAATCTTCTCAATTGTCTAGTCAATTACCTAACCAAGGGAAGACCAACTCTATCCACAGAACATCATAATTGTTTGTGCTATAAAGTAATTGTGAATGTTTATTGATAAATTTGAATCTTATATTGAAAGACATGCATTCTATAGATATACAAGAAGAATTCATGAGTGATTTTACTGTTTGTGAAGTAAAATTGATAGAACAAAATGTGATGTGCATCTAATTATTTATAATAATATATGTTTATGTATATGATTTTTAATGATATTATTCTCATTGGTTGTGATTTCATTTTATTTAAGATATATTTATGTATGTTGTTTATATTTTGTTTTTCATTAAGGTTAAAGATAATTTTATTTATGCAGCATGTTTTATTGAATAATTTTGGTGCATGCATGTACATGTATGCTCATATACTGTAAAGTTCAGATTCTGCATAATTAATAAACTAATATAGAATAGAATATTTATAAACATATCACAAAACAAATAATTTAAAAATGACTTACAATATAATGATACTGATTATATTCTTCCTGATGATGATTCAAAGAATTTTCTTTCTAATTTTTAACAAGTGTAAAAACACCTTTGACTAAGCCCTGAAATGCCCTGACAACAAAAGTAAGTAGACATTGATCACTGTGATATTATTTTGGCTGTCATTTAAGTACATAATTGCAGTGTTGTAAGATTGTCGGAGGGCAACCAGGCATGTAATAGTGAATTACTGTAATCCATGCATATTGACATTTTATGAAGTACTAACACAAATGATTCAGAAATGACTGATTCCAGACCAGAATGAAGCAAGCTTTTTAATGTATTGAAATAGATTGAAATATATATGGACTGATTGGTAAAAAGGTTTTTCAGGTTTCTTAAAAATTGTGTGGCATCATTGGAATACTATATGAAGTAAAATGTTAGGTGTTATTAATTCTTTTATTGGGTAGATCTATACTCATGAGGTACAATTTGAATTTTGATCAAAAGTCTTTTAAAAAATACAAGTAGAAAAGTTTTATTTAGATCTGGTTTTTAACAGATTATACATGTTTTAGGTACTTTTTTCCTTAAAAAATGAATTCACTAACATTCAAGGCTTCCCAATGTCAATTCATACTTTGGGAATATTTCTGTGATAAAAAGGGACTTGGTGCATGTTTAACACACCTTTTAACCTCAATGTACTTATTCAATGTAGTATTATTGTTATCAAATTGCTCAACTTAGAGAAGAAGATAGAAATACAATGCAACATACAATACATTTAGTACACAAGTACTAGTTCATTTTGACTACTCAGTATTCATGATAATAGTTGTGAAAATACATATATCAAAGTGGGCCTGTGATTAGGTATTTTATAGATGTAGAGAAGTTTTGTATAGATTACATATCCATTGACCATATCCCAGTATGATGAGAAGTAACGGTCAAATTTAACAAATATATTGATAATCTCCATCTCTTGACTAATAATATATCTTTATCATAGAGAATAAAAGCATGTGTATCATTGAATGCATTTATTTTATTTTTTATTTTTTTCTTTGTTATGTACGAGTTAAGTATTCTTGTTCAGTTTTCTTATTCTCAAATATATCTTATATTTCTTGGAGCTTATGGAATAAATGCTATAAAAATCTTGGCTTTGTTAAGTCTATGTATGGCCTTGTGTAAAATTACTAACTCCACTAACCTGATGTTTAAGTACTTTTCCATCTAAGAATCAAGCAAAATGTGTATAAGGTATGGCACATGAAGGAAAAAACACAGAGATTTTATTGCATTAAACAAGTATTTATATCCTATAACGTCTAGAAATAAACAAGTGTTTGTAAAATTTGCCTTTTAAGGATATTGATAGGTCAAATTTAGTTGAAATGCACTAATGATAAATGGTCAGAACCTTTTCACACTTTCCTTAAATAAGCAGTCAAAAAATATCTAGGTCACAGTTGCCTATATATCAATAACAATATATTCCCGTGCTGGTTGTTTTGATATTTTCGATTATAAATAACTTAATAAAGGGAAACACTCGTTAGTGATGATTGACTAATACCAGTAAGCTAAGTACCTACTTTTTAGAAAGTAGAAATAAAAAATCCCTATAAGAAATGAATGTTACGTTGACCTTATGTTGAGTCTAATAATAGTAATTCATCAACTGTACCAATTAGAACACATGTAAATAGGTCAAGATTGTCGTTAAAATGACCAAAACATAGTTGTCGGCCACAGCCGCCTCAGTCACCACATACGTTTGAATTGTAGATCAAGTTTAAAATCATTTAATCAGTCTATATTTCTGAAAAGAACTTACGATAATGGAATAATTAAATGCGCTCTTTAAACAACGGAGTCTGAATAACAACCATACTCATCCATATTCTGGACCAAATGTCAGAATAAGTCCCTGTCATTTGACGGTTCCTTTTCTGGTGTCTGGTCAGGGCCCTCTAGAGCTTACTTAAAGATGTGTTTATACTTGTTGAAGTCCTTTGGTGATATCTGTTAAGTATTTACTATTTCTATAATGGGTTTGTTGTGTTTCATCATATCTTTTCCTTTTTTTATCGTAGTAATAATTCCAAAACTTCTTGACATATTACAGCCTTTATAGGTACTGTAAAGTTTACTTCGAATGTACAAGTTCTATCATCATTACAGACAGGTAGAAATGTTAATGGAAGTCGGTGATATATAAATACGAACACAGGCTTTGTACAACTTTCTACCGACATTAAAATTTTACAGATTATCATTGGTTTGGGAAAAAATTGCGATACAAACTCTGAAAACAGTCGTTGACAATATTTTTCTACAAATAGTTTACTCTGGTATTTCTCTAAATTTCCAATGAATCCCCCAGAAGAAAATGCGAATTTCTCTACACAGCTATTGTACTTGTCGGTAGTTAGCTGATATATAACGATATATAAAAGAAACGACCAGTTTAAGAACTGCTTTATTGGACACAACATAAAAAAGAACGGATATGGTGAAATGCAACAAATGTACTAGCGTATAACCTTAATCCATAATAATAAATACTTTCAGAGATCACAAAATGGCCTTTAACAAGTGTAAAACGCCTTTGGCTAAGCCCTGAAACGCCCTGACAACAAAAGTAAGTAGACATCGCCACTAACGGGACTAATAACCCCGCAGCCTGTTGAATTTTTTACATTTGGGGACCAGTGTGGACACACAATTCATATTGGACACATTTTTATGGGGGATAGACTCAGCCCCTTTGACAACACAATAACATAATATGACTTCAAATTTACTTTATACATAAATTTCTGACAAAATGCACACATCTCCATGGTAATGTAGTACTCCACTGAGTTTCATAACAATCTTACAAGTCACCGAGGAGTTGCTGACAAAGCATCAGACCAAAGATTTGCTGTAAAACATCTAAGTCACACAGCCGTCATTTCTACAACTTTTGCCCAAAAACAATTTCCTGACAATATGCACGTCCCAATATGAAAATTTAACAGGCCACTAGGTTTCATGACTATCCTGCAAGTAGTTGAGGAAGAGTTGTGGACAACGCGCATCAGACCAAGCATTGCTGACAAACGCCTAACTCCAACAGCCATCATTTCTACAATATTTGCTCAAACTTTAATCTTGACAGTATGCATACCTCCACGCAGTTATGTTACACCCCACAGAGTTCAATGACAATGCTGCAAGCTCCTTAAAAATAGTTGCTGACAGACGGACAGACTAATTGGTGGTTTGTACTGTCTTGACTATCCTCTTGACGGATCTCGCACGACCGCCCCTTGCGAGGATTGTGTTGGTAGACGTCTGTTAGTAGTTGGAGGTAGCGAAGCCCAGTCTTTGGGATACCTGACCGAAGAACTCAATAGTATGTCCAACTAGCGGCTGGGCTGCCCTGTTGACGCTCTGGCCTACTCCTAGAGCCCACGTGTTTGGGAGTAGGTCAACGTGTAGAGTGTAATGACGGACAGACAGACACTGTGCAACCTATATACCCCCAAAACTTCGTTTGCTGGGGGTATAATAAAATCCACGATAACAGAACGATATATCAATTTAAACATATTAATTACCAACATCTTTTGACTATAGACAGGCACATAGAATCTGCGGTGAGGTTAAAATATAGTTTTACAAGACATTAACCATCCCCTTTAGTGTAAGGTAAAAATGAACTGAAACACCAAACTTACAAACCATAAAATTCACCCAATGATACATCTAATTATCTCCATCAAGTACCTCAATATACACCATACAGAACTAAACACTGCCCCAAACGGGACTAATACCCCCAAAGCCTGTTTAACCTTGTACATTTGAGGACCAGTTTGACAGTCGATTCATATTGGCCTTAATTTGTATGGGAGTTAAATTAAGCACACAATTTTCCGGCCATTTTTAAGACATCTAGCTCCAAACCGCAATCAGTACTATTTTTATTGTTGACAAGACAATGACAGAATATAACTCAAAATTTACTTTAAGCATAAGTTTTTGACAATATTCCTGTCCCTATGTTGTAATCTAACACCCCATTAAGTTTCATAACAATCCTGCAAGTCGTTGATGAGGAGTTGCGGACAACGCATGAGACCTGGTTGTGCTGAAAACTCCTATTAAGTTCAACAGCGGTCATTTCTACATTTTTTTACCAAAAATTTATTCCTGATAGTTTGCAAATCTCCATGTGGTGATACTGCATGTGAAATGTAACTACCGCAAGGGAGGGTGCTTCAGGATTATCACAATCTAGGAATTAAAAATTAACAATAAGAAAATCTACGTAATCTCTTCTGCCAGGTAATGTAAACATTTTCTTGAAACACCCATCGATTTGCCTTTGTCATATCAGGAATATAACGGAATAGGAAAGGTATGATAAATGAAATACATCCGTCCTCTGTGAATGTCGACGGAATGGCTCAAAATGGTGATCTGAACGTTAATTTGGGTAAAAATAACAAGCAATTGACAGAAACATATTCAATGTATTTTGTTGTACTTGCTAACGCAGGAAAAGTACTAATACGGAAAACTATTGGTAGTGAATATTGTTTATATTTTTTCAAGAAAAAAAGCTTTAAACCTACAGGTCCCCAAGTGGATAGCAAATATGAAATGGCACGATGAAGTAGAACAATAAACTACTTATAGTAACAATTACATAGTGAACAATAACTTGAACTTACATTGAAATTGAATACTGGTTTTTAAATATATGCATTGAAATATACTCCTTCAAAGTATCTACTTTAACAATAGCTCGGATTCTTATATATTTCTTGCACATGTTTTCATATTATTTAAAATATACATGTGCAAAATGTATATAATTCTGATGAAATTTAATGCACTTAAATCATAAGTATAAGTCCAATAAATTCATTTTGCACATAAAACACTCAAATCAGAGCTGTAAATCATAGCACTAAATCCAGAACAACAATTACAATGAAAATAAAACTAAGAAATATATTCTCCTTATAATTCCAGTTGCATGTATGTCATTGCACGTAATCCCAAGCTGTACTTCCAAAGAAAAAAAAAGCAATTAATCCAAATCTTTAATTTGAAAATAACCATTGCACTTTAAAAATGCACTAAATCCCAAGCTATCACATTTGAATGAAAATCCTTGCACTTTAATAATCCACATAAGTTTCAAGGAAAACAGCATTTAAATCCAAATCTATAAATTCAATGAACAGCACTTAATCCAAAGAAGTTTCAATTTAAATAACACTTATTCCAAATCTAAAATTTCATTGAAAATCATTGCACTAAAAATCCCAAATCATAATTTCAATCGAACTCAATGCACTAAATCCCTAACTATAACAAGAATGAAAATCATTATTAATATGATACTAAGTCCCAAACTATGAAAACCAGTGCAGTTAATCTGGAACATCATAATTCCAATGGAAATCATTCACAACTAATAAAGCACCTAATTCACTTTTAAGCCTACTCATACTCAAAATTGAATAAAATAAACTCACCACTATTTCAAAAATTGAAATTCACGTGAACCTCAAACTGCTTGCATTTTGTATAACACGTGTTCCTTAACTATAGTATGGATCACATACTTTCCATTAAAAGTGTACGTTAGTAGGCCTATTCCAGTTTTTTGAAGGAGGGAATAAATATTAATTAAGGTCTCATTTTAAAAATAATGTATAAGACTTCCACGCATTGTATTGAAGATCAAATAAAAACTTTACTTTATACTATTCTAAATAATTGGTTTTAACCGTCTCAACAAAATACAAAACAAAATATAATTTATCAAATTTGACCTCCCCTCAACAATGAAAAATAGAATAACCCAGGTAGCTGCTTCAGATTTAAAACAAGTACGCTCTTTAAAAAAAGATAGCCGACACAGTAAAATTTGTTCTTTTTACTTATAATTTTCATCAAGAAAATAACGTATGGCACGCAATTTCAATTTCCTTTTTCGAACCCCAGTAAGTTATCATTTTAAAAATAATGTATAAGACTTCCACGCATTGTATTGAAGATCAAATAAAAACTTTACTTTATACTATTCTAAATAATTGGTTTTAACCGTCTCAACAAAATACAAAACAAAATATAATTTATCAAATTTGACCTCCCCTCAACAATGAAAAATAGAATAACCCAGGTAGCTGCTTCAGATTTAAAACAAGTACGCTCTTTAAAAAAAGATAGCCGACACAGTAAAATTTGTTCTTTTTACTTATAATTTTCATCAAGAAAATAACGTATGGCACGCAATTTCAATTTCCTTTTTCGAACCCCAGTAAGTTATCATTTTAAAAATAATGTATAAGACTTCCACGCATTGTATTGAAGATCAAATAAAAACTTTACTTTATACTATTCTAAATAATTGGTTTTAACCGTCTCAATAAAATACAAAACAAAATATAATTTATCAAATTTGACCTCCCCTCAACAATGAAAAATAGAATAACCCAGGTAGCTGCTTCAGATTTAAAACAAGTACGCTCTTTAAAAAAAAAGATAGCCGACACAGTAAAATTTGTTCTTTTTACTTATAATTTTCATCAAGAAAATAACGTGTGGCACGCAATTTCAATTTCCTTTTTCGAACCCCATTAAGTTATCAGTATTTGGCCAATCTTGAAACATAATTTTCATTAGGTGACTTGCGTTTCCATGGAAGAGCGTCTTTAAGGTCAAAGGGTAAAAAGCGAAACTATACCGACTTCCTCGGAAAAACATGAGCTGACTAAGTAAAGATGCATTGGTGAGTAGTCATCAACTCTTTCAGTAGAACTGGTGAGTTTATATGTCCTAATAGCTTTGTCAATCCTCTGTATTGTTCAGCAGATTGACAACAAAAGAGTGTCATGGTTGTAGGGAAGTCACTATAAAAGGTCTCTTACCAGATTCTTTTTTAGATACCAGTCCTTGGTTGAAAAATACTCAGTTTCTTCTAAATCAACGAGTAATGATGTTTTTTTTTGTAAATTGTTCAGTGTGCTGATGTGACCGCTGATTTACCGTTTATGACAATAGCATATTGCTATAGCTATTGCTTTTTAATCACCACTGCTATAGTAACGCCGCAATTGAAGAAGGAGGTTTATTGCGCTGTAGAACCTAGATTTAACCCATCATTTCGTTTGAAGTGCCTGTACTAAGTCAGGATCATTGCGGTATCAGCTGCTCCGGTGGTGTAATATCTTCTTATCGTTCGCCATTACACTTGAGTGCCAGTCTCCTCAACAAATCTGGCCGCCTTCTGTAGGTCTTCCACAGGCCCATACAATTTCTCTGTAAAGAGGGTCGGTTTATCCCAAGTCTTCTCTCTCTGTACCTGGTGTAACTTGCACCTACCCAAAAGAACTTGAGGTAAAGGATACTACAGACACTGTGAAGTCAGCCTCATATCTTGACCCACACTTATAAATCAATGGTAAAGGAAAACTATTGACCAAACTTTACGACAAAAGTGATGACTTTTCATTCAGAATTGTCAACTTTCCTTTCATCTGTGGCAACATCCCTTCAGCACCTGCGTATAGAGTGTTCATATCACAACTCATACGTTATGCCAGAGCAAAACAGACTTTTTGTATCGCCCTAGAACTCTAACAAATAGGCTTCTGGAACAGGGTTATGTTGCTACAAGATTGAAGTCATCACTACAGAAGTTTTATGGCCGTCATCATGAACTCGTGGATCGTTATGGTGTATCCATCTGCACCATGAAAACTGATTTATTCAACGGGTCATAGTTCTTGCTTTCCTCGTTTGTCTACCCCGGACTTGACTTTTTATGAGCAACTCGGCGGGTGTTTCTAAAACATCAGAGGACGCTTACCCTACCGGTGCACCTGGTCCATGCTCCCATTTTTTAGTGGAGTCCGAGTTGCTCATTTGCTTTTGTTAATTTGTATGTATGATTTTAGTTACTTCATGTTCTTTTTTGTGTATGTCTGTTTTTCATGTCTGGTCTTGTCCCTGGATTGCATTCTTTTGATTACCGCTATAACCTTGGTTCCCTTGATTACTCTTGCACATCTGCAGAAAGTGTTCTGTATTCTGCTCTGCTTCTCCACAGTGACACATAGGTGATGATATGACCTTCATAACTCTGTACAGATGTTGGTTGAGTCTGCTGTGTCCTGTCCGGTTTGCTCAGATCTTTTTAGTTGATGGTAGCTATCTTACTTCTGAGGGGTATTGTGCAGAGACTTGATGATGGTCTTCATCTCTGTGTAGCAGACAGGATTTTCATCTTGCTGTTGTTGAGCGCCCTCCTTGGCTAGTTTAACTGCTTTTTCATTTCCGTTGATTCCACAATGTGAACGTATCCATTGTATGGCAACTTTAAGGCTCTTGATGGAATAAATAGCTCTTCTTTTAAGTTGTGGTAGTTTGTTGTTGGTCAGTGCTTGTATTACAGAGATGGCATCTGTTAGGAATACTACTTGCATATTTTCTGCGTTTTCCTTGATGTAATTTGCCGCATGGATGAGTGCTTCTTCTTCAGGCTTGTAGTTGGAGCAATGTAATCCTGTTGGTATTGCCATTGACTGTTGTTCTCCATTTGGGTATTCTATGTAGATACCGGCGCCTCATTTTGTTGTCGCATTTGTGGCTGAACCGTCTGTGTAAACTCTTGCCCACAATTCTGATGGATACTTTTCTTCCAGCCTGCTTATTGTAACGGTCTTTCTGACGATGTTTGATTGTTCATCTTTGGCACTGAGTAACGGAACTGTTGTCTGAATGGTTATCTTGTCCTCCTTCTCTGCACATAGATTGTCATTCATTTTAAAATCTATAGATAGTCTCTCATTCATCGGGTGGTTTGGTAAGCATTGATATTTGGTGGCCTGTATCATAGCTATACACTCTCTTCTCTTACTTAATGGTGGTATCTTCATGGCTTCTGTGATGATTCTGATTCTGGACTTTATCTAGAGTCTGATGGTGAGACACCTGCTGTCATCCAAGCACTAGAGCCATATTCTAGATGTGGGCGTATATTTCCTTCGTAAACAGATTTCAAAACTTTCTCATTAGCACACCAGTTTGTACCAGTAAGTTTTCCCATGATGTTTAGTTTTCGTCTGGCTTTGGCTTCTGCTGTCATTATATGCTGTTTCCATGTAAGTCTTTTATCGAAGGTTACACCAAGGTATGTTTGCTGATCTTTCATTGTGATATGGATTTCATTCATGGTCCGTTTGACAGATTGGGTTTTAGGAGAGAGTGTAGAGAGGGTTGCTGTTGTTTTCTCTCTATTGATGGTAACACGCCACTCATTGGCCAATTTGACTACCACATCTAATGCTGTTTGTATCCTGTACCTTGCAATAGTTGCATACTCTTCAGAGCACCAGAGGACAAGATCATCTGAGTAGAGTGACGATTGTACACCATTTGGTAGCTCTGGAACAAGGTCATTCATATAGAGTATGAAGAGAGTCGGTGGCAATACTCCTCCCTGTGGTACACCCTGTTTCAGAAGTATTTTTCGGCCAGATTTTCCTGAAGACTTTGTATCCTCTGATCTTAAAAGGTTTGTCCTCTTGCAGATGTGTTTCTTCAATACAGCAGAT
Source organism: Perna viridis (assembly GCA_037379345.1). Classification (NCBI taxonomy): domain Eukaryota; kingdom Metazoa; phylum Mollusca; class Bivalvia; order Mytilida; family Mytilidae; genus Perna; species Perna viridis. The sequence continues at coordinate 13,209,529 of CM074511.1, forward strand.
GTTCACATTGTTTTCATAAAGAAAGTGTTGAAGTTCTTCTCTCTTGTTTATTCCCCTTCTGCATTCCACTGCACGATGTTAATATGTGGTTGCTCTTTTCTTTTTGGTTTGATTTTTCTATGGTCAGTAGCTCCCCTTGTTTGTCCCCTGACTCCACAAGACGAAACTAAGGTACCTCCAGTAGCATTGGTTGAGCTCCTTCGAGACAGAGAGCCCGGCACTGCACCTGCCTGGTGGGTCAATACAGGGCGAGCACCAAATCGTTTGTTCATGGTTTCAAGTGTCATTTTGGCTGTTTGTGCATAGTGTTGTGGTCTGTTCGAGTGCGCTGTATCGCCCAACATCTCCGTCTTCAGCACTCTAGGTTTTCTGTCGGGGTTACCTCACCCTTAGATTCTGAACAAAAGTTCTGATCCTGGAAGTACAGAAAGGAAGTTACAGATTCCTGATTTTTGATTTTCCTCGAGGTTGTCTCCTGAAGCCTTTCCCTGTCGAAGGGTGTAGCCGCAATGCAGTGAAGGATTTAGATCAGAGTTAATTATTTTTGTTTCCGTGCGGTAATTTTACTTGAAGTTATCTAAATGTCATGAAATTTTGATTTATTGTTACTTGCTAATAGTGATGCCTTTCTAAACATGGGCATTAAAGCCTTAAAATGACAAGCCAACAATAATACTACAATTCGTGTTTAAAATAGCCTGTAACTATTTTTGTAAAGTGGGTACTATCAACCAATTCAAAGACCCATGGTCAAAACAGTTCACGGACCGTTTACTTCCTTTGGGTTAACCAGTGAAAAAAATAGTGTTTAGGTTGTACATAAATTAATTTGAGATAAATACTGTAATTTGATTGGTTAAAATAATTTTGTTATATCTCAATGGATTAAAAAATATTGAGACGCCCCTATTCAGTTAAATTCAGAGCTTTTTTCATGTTTAAAGATAAATATATGCTTTAAAATTAATTTATAAGAATTGGCTATGATAAAAATTTTGTCTATTGAAAAATAACATAAATTGTTCATGTGCATATTGTTTATTGCGCAAAGTGCAATAAACAAAATATGCACATGAAAAAATTATGTTATTTTTCAATAGACAAAATTTTTATCATAGCCAATTCTTAAATAGACACTGCAGGTATATATTTTATTTTAATACTGTGAAATAGCTCGTTGTGAAGTTGTTTCTATTAAAAAGAAAAACGCCACTATCCATTAGGCTCAAAGAAAAGAACAAAATCCATAAAATCCACATTGAATTTGCAGACAAAATACCGAAAACAAGTGTATAAGACCGCCATGGTACCACGCATCGCATCTCCATTGATAGAAATTTCGACTTATTTAATGTTGAATAGGGTACTGGTATACCGAGAAAGAAAAAAAAATATGTACCACCAGTATAGTATGCAGGTGGTTTTAAAATCGGATGTTGATTCTTTAATACCCTTTTGAAATTTTCAGTTGTAGGTATGTTGTAACCGAATGTCTACTTGCATAGTGTTCCATAGGCGCGTGGTGATTGGAAAAAAAAGAACGTGCAAAAGTTTCAATGCGAGTTTGAGGATAAACATATATAGTTACCTTCATTCCTTAAATTGTATCTAGTGGTATTATCTACACTTGTTGTCAAGCAATCAGATAATATTCGGATACTTTACCGTTGTGAATTCTATGAAATAGACACAACTTTCGTTTATTACGACAACGATCAGTTAATGACTCCGAACTGGTTTCAAAATATAGTGATTCTATACTTGGTATATCTAGGAAAGCCAGTTACAATTCTAGCAGTTTCATGTATTTTTTCAAGTTTTTCTTGCATACTCTGCAGTACATCCACCCCAAAGTTCACATGCGTATTCAAGTAATGATAGAATATAATATGTGTGATAGATTTTATCAAGATGTGATCTACTCAGAGTAAACTTGAGCTTTCGCAGTACACCTATTTGTCTGGTCGCCTTCAGACAGATAAAATCAATGTGGGTCGACCACTTACAATTTGATGATAAAATAACTCCAAGGTGTTAGTGGTTATCTACCACTTCAATTCGTTGATTGTTAACTGTATGTCTAAACCTTCTACCATCTGTTGGTTACAAAAAAAATAAATATTGCTTTGGTTTTGCAGGGTTAAAATCTATCAACCAATTTTCAGACCATTTCAGTAGTTTTTTTAAGATCCGAGTTCAGTGTATTTTGTATCACCAACTGATTCTGCGACGAATAACCCAATGATGTATCATCGGCAAAGAATCTTGCAAAGCAATCCAAATCATCGGTAGTGTCAATAATGTATATTATGAAAAGTAAAGGTCCCAAGACCGATCCTTGGGGAACTCCTGCGTTCTTGTAACATTCCGAAGATACATAGTTTTTTGTTGCTAAATACGCGTTGACGTCTTTGATTCAAATAACTCTGTAGCCATATGAGCACATTTTCATTGATTCCATACGAATTTAATTTAACTAATGGTACTTTATGCCATACCTTATCGAAGGCTTTGGATATGTCACAGAACACAATGCATGCATTACATTTCTTGTTAAATGATTCACAGATATTGTGTTGAATCTCAGTGAGTTGATGTCCTGTGCTGTGAGCACCCATGAAACCTGACTGAAACCTATTCAACAGTGAATTAGATACAAGAAAATTGTAAAGGTACTTGTATATTACTCTCTCAAATACCTTACAGGCGCAACTTAGTAGGGCAATAGGACGATAGTTCGAAGGAAGAGGCTCATCTCCCTTTTTTAAAACAAGGCATTACTGAAGCCAGTTTCCAATATTCGGGAAATAACCTTACCGACAACGACTTATTGAACATTATTTCCAACAGGGTCGAGATGCTGTCCCAGTGAACTTAAGCACATGATGACTTCTGCCATCATGTCTTGTAGCTTTATCCAGCTTTAAAACCTTCATGGTATCTAATAAATCGTTACTAGTTACCCGAATATTTCTAAGTTTTTGTTTACTTCTAACTGCAAAGATCTGAAACACGTGGTTTCTGTCATTTATGGTGGATAATGAGCTGAAGTATTTATTTAGGAGATCAGATTTTGTATTGTCACTGCGACAAGTTCATTCTTATTTTGATTGTATAATGCTGGAAACCCGGTAAATGAGCCGGCGCTCTTCAATATCTTTTTGACTAAGATTTGGGACATGGAGTAGCATCAAAAATACCATCCACGATTAGAAACGATTTCTTTTGCGTGTTTAGTCATGTCGGCAAACTTATTACGTTGTCTTTTATAATTATGCATAGCTATATCAGTTTTGCTGTCGGGCGCTTTACTGTAAAAGCGGTCGCGTTTTCTGATCACCCTTCGCAGCTCTGAATTAAACCATGGTTTATCGTTCGGACGTCCTTTGAAGGTAAGTGCTTTTTAAAGATCTGCATAATTTTATTGTAAAATTCCTTCACATTAAATCTATATTGTCATCAATGGTTTCAAAACAGTCTGTCCAGTTAAAATTCAAAATCATTATTAATCGAATCGAAATCGCCGTGTTGATACAGCCATACAGTTCTTTTAGTACATTCTGTATTAGTAGCATGCGGTATTTTCAAATGAATTTGAGTAGACCGGTCTACATCAACGACTTCTTTTGCAAACTGCACATTGCTTGCGAGGATCATGATACTCGCACGCTCGCGTCGAAACGCGTAGGTTTGTTAATAAAATTCGCGATATCAAATAGGTGTATCATATCATTAAGTACATGATGGTTGTATCACAATAAATTCACGTTCAAATCACCGGTTATGTCCACATACGAAGTATAATGCAACGCCCGTTCAAGCGATATTTGAAAATGTTCCCCAAAAGGGTTAATTGTCCCTTGCGTACGGTAAAAGGCACATAATAGTATTTTATAGCGGGGAAAGCAATTCTCAAGCCATATCAGTTCCCTGTTTTGGAATTCTAAATCGTCACGATGTATAACATGTAAATCTTCCGTTACATAAACTAACACGCCGCCTCTGTGAGAGTTTCTGCCCCTGTATGGGGTCTTAATAATAAAGGATATTTCAAGATTGTTAGTCGTGCAAGTATCCTCTAAATGCGTTTCCGTGACGCACAATATCGATGAGCCTTGAGCTAAGCTCTCTAAATAGTCAAGTTTATTTCTAATACTTCGGGTGTTTAAATGCATAATTGCTATTGCGTTTTCAAAGGACGGTTCGTTTTAATACTCATTTAAATATACAATTTTTTTTTAAATCGAAACAAGGAAAAGGCGTTTTTCACCAACAATTTTAATTCCCCGGGCGCCTTTACTAGGGCACTAATTCGGTGTGTGGGTTAATTGTATATTGAAGCGTTTTCAATTTACGCTGATAAACCTAAATGAACCAGAGACTTCATATTACACTCTAAATCCCTATAAGAACATTACAACTTACATTATGAGTCCTCGTGACTAAGATATAACCAGAAATTGAAGCATTTACAAAAAATGTCGCTCACAACTGAAGGCATTTGTCGCCTATGCAGCAACTAAATCAAGACTTTAAAACACAATATTATTATTATTATTGAGAAAATCGTAATGCTATTAATGTTTATTACAAGTGCATTTTACACACAATAGCTGTTTCTGTGAAAACTTAACTCCGGAAAGTAGACTTAATAGAGTCATTGAATTGAGAAACTGTCCCTGTGGAAAGCAAATAATTGGCACAGGGTAAATTTTATTCCACCAAATCTTATGTTCCAATGTAATATTAAATTCATTATGATGACTGGAAGAACAGAGATTTTTCTGTATCAAAAGTGGATGACTCAAAATATATATTCAAAGTTCCCTTACAATTCAACTAATTATCAACAGATCAAGAAGTTATTTCCCTTTATCGTAAATTTGTAGTGTTTCTATATAATTCACTCCATTATTATCATTTCAGTTTAATTACAAAGCAAGATCCATTTTTTTTCATTGAAAACATGAGTTTGTGACCTCAAATGGATGAAAATGTTTTGAAAACTAAATTGGCCTGTGCTTCCAACTGCCTGGGTCTTCTATGGACGCCCTCTTATAGATTTCGTATGCAAAAGTTCATTTTATTTATTTCAGAGTTATGATGTGAAAATGCATATCTGTTTAAGACGAATATAAACTAGTATAACAACTTTGCGTCTATTATGGTTTCTTATGAGACCTAGTCGATTTTCGATTTTGTCTTTATATGCAACAAAGGCAAGTTAAAAAAATATCTGGCACAGATCAAATTTCTCTATAAAGGGAATTTTTTCATCATCAATGATTTACCGTCCAATTCGGAGCTATTTTGCCTTTGGAAGTGGCCTTAATTGAATTTTTTTATTATTTCTCTTTAACTGTCAAAAATTGTCACAGCTAATGGCACGTTTTTTTATGCCTTAGACACAATGCGATAATGGCGTTGAAGACATATTAAAATCTTGAGTACAGATCTGTTGTTTATCTTTGACCCACATTCCATATTAAATATAGATCCAAATTTTGTAACAATGTGAGTATATTATTTAATAATATTGCGCATTAATATAACATACAATAAAAAATCTTATAAAAAAAAGTAACAATTTACAGAAACTTAAGCCCTGTAGGTAGAAATAATATCATTGTAGTATTAAACCATTCTTTGATCACAATTTATAATGCCATATACATGTACCAGAGACAGTAGAAGGATGTGCACCTTTTCCCTGTTTCAAATCGTATTTATATTGTATACTTAAACTCGCGATATTTTTTGTGGTTCCTCGGATGAAAAACTTTTCAGTCTCTTGACTTTTTGTTGTGGCGACTTCATGTGTCCTGTTATGTGAAGAGTATCGCCGGAGAACTGAGAATGAATCGAGCTTTTATGTGAAAGTGGCGAAGAATGAGATGGAGATCGTTTCTCTTGCCGAGAATGTGAAAGGTTTTTATCATGCACATGTGTGCGCGGTGATGACGGGAGACTTTTGGACGGAGATGATTTGCAATTATGTGCATTACTTGGTAGAGTTTCTTCGTCCGGTGTTGAAGGAGCTTGATTTTTTGGATATTGTGATCCAAATACACTTCCTTGTGAATGAAGAGAATGAAGAGAATCGGTGGGTGTAGTCTGAATCGCAGTACCCATCCTTGGTTGGTTGGTGACAGAAATTTTGTAATTTTCCATTTTCGGCTTGATGAATGGGAAAGAATTATGAATATCACTTTCAGACTTTGAAACGAATCTTTTGTCAACATTTCTTGGCGGCAAATCTGGACGTTGTGATATCGGAAGTGACAATGGTTCTGCTGGAGGTGTGATTAGTTTTGGGCTCGTCTGATTAAGGATATCCAGATCATTACCGTCATACCTATGACCACTACGGCCTTGGTCTGATTCATGTAGTGGGAGGTAGTGATGACCAGGTGGTTCTGGTAGAATTAGACCCCCATTTTGGTTCGTGAAGACGGGATTATCGAAAACAATTTCACCATTTTTCTTCGACGATTGTTTGTGTTTATGCTTTTTCGTCGTTCCTATTTCATTGTAATATGTAAGTTTATGTTTCGTCTCCTCTAAAGATTTCTGCATGCCTACAATATAAAACGAAGCTTCCAGTAAATTCTGTTCCAGGTATTAAAACCCAACATAACTTAATGTATTTCATTATTTTGAAATTCCTAGTAAACAGTTAATTATGATGAATCCACGATTGAAACAGTTTATTACTTACGGTCAATCAAATGTTGAACTCAACCTTTTAGCAACTGAAAAAATTGTAGTACTTTTGCTTCTGCGAATTTGATTAAAAACTTGGACAAAAATTTGCTGACATGCCGATCACATTTTTCATACTGAGGGTAGAAGCCTTTGTATCAAGCAAGTCTTAAATTATCTTACCTGACATGCTTCTATAAAAACGAAATATAATTGCTGCTATTACAATGATGAGTACAACACACACGCTTCCAAGAGCAATAATTATGATTTCTGCTAATTTAAAGTCATCAGATTCCCGAGAGATACTTGGTAACGTATTTGTAGGATTCGAAGCTGCACACTTAGCAACAGACAAAAGAGTAGACTTCAGATATTCTGATTTCAGCACCAAGTTATCATTGTCATAAGAGCCAATCTGAAATTAATAAATAATTAAAATTTATCAACGATAAAATTATTTATCCTGTAGGTTTTAAGAAAACATTTACCAATATATTCTCATAAATACGCCATATATTCATGTGCAGAGTCGACATATATTTTTTTCATTGCAAGAGATGAATGTTAAGTGGTACATTAAGATATATTTTTTAATGTTTAATCATTCGTTCGTCTTATTGGTCATCTCCTGTCTTTGTTACAATGGATTCAACTTAATTGCATACCTGTTAATCGCATAAAAACTCAAAGAACAAAAACATTTCCCATCTTATCCATGTAAAAAAATCCTTTTATTTGCACAACATAAGGCCAATATGAGAAAATTTCCTTTAATTGTATTTTTGTTTCAAAATTTACTCAAAAATGGTTAAACATCAATTATACATCGTTAGTGAAATACCTCAGTTTTCTTTAAAAATTGTTTTACAACAATATTTTCTCTTTCTTTTGACTGAAAACTAAAGCAGGAATCTAATAAGACAAGAGGAAATAATATACCCCCCCCCCGTTAAAGATTGAAAATATCATGTATATTCCCTTAGAATGACATTTCTTTTAATTGCATATTATTTTTTCAGACAAATACGTTACGCGATTAACAAGAATTCCCTGTATTATTAACCACGAAATACTGACCTCTGAGTAGCTATAGTTCTCTTCACCTTTCCTGATCTGGAGGAGTTGAAATCCAATATCCCCATTTCTGTTTTTATCAAAAACGCTGAAGGAAATGTCATTATTATCGGCTAAAGTAACACCAGCAATTATACTACTGACTTTATCCAGATGTCGTTTATATTGCAAACATGGGAAAGACAACTCTCCTTGGCATAAATCTATCTTAGCTTGAGCAATGCCTTTTGTAAGAGCTTTGACAGCCAGAATGCAGTGAGAAACTCTTCCATCTGCCAATATACCATTTGTTTGTGTAAATTTCGTGTCAGTTTTGCATTCTCTTGGGTATGTCTTCACAAAGTCGCCTTTGAAATGACATTTATTGTGATGTCTGAAGAATATTTTATACCAATAGCTGGCTTGATCAATTGAAGACGTCTTTTCAATTAGATTGTCTATAAAGTTTGTATTCGTTGCTCTCGTCCTTATCTTAAATGTGACTGAGCCTTCTACCATATTTCCAAACATATCTTTTATATTCCGACTGTCTGCCCAATCATCACTACCAATAAAGATAAATTTGTCCGACCTTCCGGACTCTGGGTTGTCTTTAATATATGACAAGATGTCTACCATCCGTCCCTCGGTACCAAAATAGACAAACAAATTTGTTCCAGCCTTTACGGCCCTTCTCAATTCCTTGCTCACCTGATAATTCTCGTTCCGTATGTCATCAACACTGACGCGAATTTCGCTATTAACACAAATTCCAGAAGCATTTGCGACAGCTTTAAACGCATCTTTGCCTTTACTCCCGTAATTACTATCAACATAAACTAGACCAGTGGACTGCCAACCCATGTCAATCAAAATCTTAACCATAGCGTTTGCTTGATCGACATCACTCGGAACAGTTCGGAGAAAATAGGGATAGTTTATTTCTTTGTCGTCAAGATCCGGTGATGTTGACGCATACGATACTGACGGTAGCCCCAGTCCCGTGAATACAAATGTAACGGGAACAGTCACCCCACTTGGAAATGGACCTACAACGCCAACAATTTTTGTGGGATCAATAGCATTTGTCTCCGACGGAATTTTTAGTTTTCCAGAAAATATATCAGTCATGATCATAGAAGCACGAGTGGAACTGTAACAATCGTCGAACGCAATACCACCAAAACGGACACCAGTCTCACTCCGAGATTCCTGGATACTATTCAAGAAAGCTTCAACCGAAAGAACATCAAAGGTCAGGTTTCTAAACTCACCACAGCCCAACGGATCGTCACTAGATCGGTGCAGTGAAAAGAAACCTACTATATACACGTCACCTTCTATGAACTCAAACGGTATTCTTGGAGCATCAAGACAAGTCTCACAACCTTTCTGACAAGTAGATGTAGCATAGGCATTTGGATAATCGGGGTTAGTTTGTAGGACACCATCGACGTATTCACCGACCTGCAATTCAAAAGTATTCATGTACCTTTTATAAATCTAAGTTGGACACATAAATGAAATTTTGGGAAACGTGTTTTACTATGTTGTATTTTGTTGTCTCATCTCTTATGCTCTTCCATGCACACTTTGAAGCACTTCGCGCGGGTCTAATTCGACGCTGCTGGTTAGGCCCATATGCTACCCTTATTTCTTTATTTAAAAAATCACGAGTTCATTTATTTAAATATATCAAAGTTGAAGTCCTCAGCTGAAACGCCGACCGAGTTTTGCGTTACCATATTCAATATTGCACGTTACCTCGTTTTCTCTGTGTATTTAATGGATATAACACAACTTTAAAAAGATAAAGCACCGCTATAGAAAAACCCAAAGGATGATGTTATAATCGGTTAAGGTCCCATCTTCAAACATTTGGAGGATTTCTGAGCTTCATGATTTTACCGTATTTGCTTTAATCTGATGCGTGTTGTTTGTCTGTTTTCTTGACTTTTTTGACGTTTTAATGCTGTTCTTACTTTCACTTTCAATTTATATGATACATGAGATAAATCGAGTGCTTAAAAACCCGTCCCATTTGACTATCGAGACTGGAGAAATCCGATAATCCACGAGTTCTAATGTTAATTGCTCTTTCTTTAATGTTTTTTTCTCTCAACCTTTATGCATAACATCATAAAAAGGGCACCATGGAATTCAAACCAATTACCTGCCAAGAACGGCAAACATTAGTCATTCAAACGTTACGTGTAGAAAGATGGTCGAATTCGCTGAAAATTAGAGAATAACTATCTATTTGTCACTTATTAACACATACCTTCTCCATTGGCTTGTTTTTATCATCTGCTCTGTACATACTAACAGTATAAATAGCAGATTTATTGTCTGGTACAAGGTCGCCAAAAGAATCAAAAGTTACCAGTCTTTCTTGATTATAAAAGAAAGTAGGAGAGATTTCTGTTCCCAAAGATCGATAATCAACCCGGATATTGTTCATGGTTTCCAGCTTGTTACCCTCAAAATCTTTATCCCCGTTAAAATAGGTATCAAAACCTATACAAATAGTTTTATACCCTTTACATCTTGTGTCAAATGCTGCTTTTAGTGAAGTTGTCAGCGCAAAAGTAGCGTCTAAAGTAGATGCAATTGCGTCCTCCCAATCACCAGTAGATGGTGGTCCATGGTTTCGAATCAAATCAACAATTTCATCTGATGGTGATGTAATCATATTATCAATATGCGCACGAACTTCGGGAATTTTCGTTATTGCCATGGAGACAGTCATTGCCTCATTCGTAACATCTTCTGCGTTTTTAAAAACGGTTGCACGTGTTCCGACTGATTCAGACATGATCCATTTTACATTTCTGAGCTTTGTTTTCAGTTTTGAAGTTAGTTGCATTTGACTCAGAAAATGCTGAATAACACTGCGCTGGCCGAAATACAATACACCAAGAGAGTTGTCCGTAGTGTTTTCAATGTGTGACTCCATGGTGGAGAAGATTCCATCTCTATAAGTTTTATCGTCAAAAATTTCGGTGGTTTTTATTCCCTGAATGACTTTAACACATATATTCCTTGATTTTGCTCGCTCAATGATTTTTGATATACCATTCTGTCCATACTTGTCATCTGTGTACATTGCTAACACGTAGTTCCATTTATTTTTTACAATCAGATCTATGAAAACCTGCAATATTCATCGAAATAGTATCGTATTACAGCAATCGATGAAAAGCAAGGAATACGCAAGAATCTATCCAAATAATACATGCTCGTATTGACTTCATTTTATATAGTAAATCATTTCCTCTACTAGCGTACCGAAACAAAATAGACATTACATAAAATAATCACGACAAGCTTGAATACGAAACGTGGCTTTTTATTCTACGTGAATTTTCATGTGAGTTCAGTCCTCGGTCACTGTCCACAGGGGCGGATCCAGAATTTTAGATTGGGGGGGGGGCGCATTTAAAAATTTTTTTTGGGGTTAAATTTTTGATTTTGAAATATTCTAGAGTGGGTGCAATGTAGATATCTTATGTGGTAAAATTAGCGAGAAATTAAAGTTTCAACTTAAAACCGCCTATATCTACCCCTGACAACCCAATCTTTGCAATTTTTTTTTTTTGGGGGGGGGCGTATGCCCGCCACGCCCCCGCCAGAATCCATGACCTTGAAAATCATGTTCTGGACTATGTGCACCATGTTCAATTGGTTCACGAACTGAAAGGATAGCCAAGGACGTCAAAAAACCCTCACTCATGACCCTGTCACTTGCCCATAAGAATGCGAACGGATAACAGAAGAAAATACGGAGAGATGATGGCGTTACTATCTCCGCTTTGTTCATTTGCTTTTGTTTCTTTGTACGTGTGTCTGTTTTCCCTACCAGGTCTTTAAACATGGATTATATATTTTTTTTATTTCTGCTCGAATCTTGCTCCCCTTGATTACTCTCTACCCCGTTCGCAAACTTTTTAATTGCTGACCAAGTTGTATCAACAAATTCTCAACAAAAAGTGAAAGAAAAAGGTAACTTTTTATCATAAAACACTCGGAAAGAAATGGAAATTCCTGTAGATAAATACATATACATATATATATATATGTCTCAGAATGTGACGACTCTATTCGCTACACTGCTCCATCGGATCAAATTGATACAGGGAAGATATGTAAACGTATAGAAAGGTCTGAAAAATTCCCAACGATGTTAGAACTGTCAAATTTGCGATACAAATTTTTGGTCGTTCCCTCCGCGGGACTCGAACTCGTACCGCTGTGACATCTATGGCAACACCGCCTGCACGAAGTGCAGCGACCACTGGGCTAGCTAGGCTATATTAAAATATAGCTTTCGCTGGCCGGGTCATTCCTCCTCGTAGGATTAATCTAGGGCTGTAAATTAACACGATGTATGGTAGTACGGGACAGTTCATTTAGATGTTATTATGTAGCATAGAGGATCAAATTAATGATGCATGTCACAAATCAATATTATACAAACGTCTCAGAAGTGGTCTTGGGCGCTGGACTTTGTGTAGGCGGTGTTGCCATAGATGTCACAGCGGTACGAGTTTGAGTCCTGCGGTGGGAACGACCAAAAATTTGCATCGCAAATTTGACAGTTCTAACATTGTTGAGAATTTTTCAGACCTTTCTATACGTTTACATATCTTCCCTGTATCAATTTGATCCGATGGAGCAGTGTAGTGAATAGAGTCGTCACATTCTGAGACGTTTGTATAATATTGATTTGTTGTGACATGCATCATTAATTTGATCCTCCATGCTACATAATAACATCTAAATGAACTGTCCCGTACTACCATACATCGTGTACTAATTTACAGCCCTAGATTAATCCTACAAGGAGGAATGACCCGGCCAGAGAAAGCTATATTTTTATATAGCCTAGGTGGCCGAGTGGTATTGGGCGATGGTCTTTGTGCAGGCGGTGTTGCCATAGATGTCACTGCGGTACGAGTTCGAGTCCCGCGGAGGGAACGACCAAAAATCTGAAACGCAAATTTGACAGTTCTAACATCATTGGGAATTTTTCAGACCTTTATATATGTATATATATAGGTCGATAGGTCATTAGATATACAGTTGCTTATACTTTAGTTCAATTTATTTTAAACTTGAAATATTGATACTAACATTAGCTTGGTCATCGTCGGATGGAACCGTTCGGAAGAAGTTTGGACTGACACGTAAATCTGGAGAAGTTGCTGTTGGACTGACTACTGGAATATCAGAGTCCCTTACAATATTGAGGACCTTTTCAGCTGTTTGACTTCTTGTTGGACCTAAAATTCCTGTTAATTGAAAAGAAACAATGATCTTTACACGGACGAATATAGAAAATCGGACAGTGATACACGTTTTTGTATCTACACCTATAAATGAAGCCTTTGTTAGGATACAAGAAAAAGTACTTAAACTCGACCATATTTATTTTTTTTTATTTTTCAGAGAAAAATAGAAAGTTTTTATATATTTTCAAACTCTATTAGCAGGAAACAAGGGTATCATGATTTTATTTCAACACGTTTGTGCATGTGCTGCAATTTAGAACACAGAAAAAAAAATTGAAAAGATTAAAAGTCTTCTTACCGAGGTAGTAAGTTGAAGTGTTATCGCTGCACGATGTTAGTTTGGAGGGAAATGTATAACTAAGAGCATCTAATGCACTGTGTATGCTGTAACGGTCAATGCCACAATCGTCATATAAGTCATACCCTGAAACAAATAAGGATAATACTATAACTGTTTTCAATTAAACCGACAGCAGACTGAACCAGAGTCCTGTTAGGATCAATCAGTATGTCCAAATACACAGGACAAACAACAAAGCAGTACCACTGCCCAGGGGCACCATATGCTGAGCCATTTAAGTAAAATGGTGATCAACCTATGTAAACTAAGTGCTCATGCTGTTACGTCAAAATTTCATATTAACAACATTTTTTTTAATTGGTATTTAGAAAGAACCAGTTTTAGTGTTAAATATCTGGCAACAGATGGTTACATGTAACTATAATTATTAAGAAACCTGGATAAAGCAGAAGAAATTAATATTTCCGCTTGACATTCATTATAAATTAATGTATTATGAAAATTTATAGCACTTTGTATTAAGGTCAATAGTTTTAAAACCTATATATGACACATTTATCAATGTATTTTTTCTAGTTTCAGTACAGATGATTTATCTATGGACATAATCGGATTTGAGTTTGAGAAATATCACCTATTACCATAAGTATCTTTAAATTTTCAGTTGTATAGAATGAGCTACAATTTACGAATCTGTATGAGAAATATTTAATGTATGTAGTATACTTTTTTATCTGTGATAATGCGTCTAATTGGTTTGTAGGAATGACCATGGGTAGATTAGCGGAGCAATGTCCACATGGACAACCCATGGGTAGATTAGCGGAGCAATGTCCACATGGACAACCCTTGCAATGAATATAGTGATAGTTTTAGAGTACAACCTTAATGCACCTATATAAAGAAAATGTTTCCAAAAAAAAGTTGATATGAAAACTAAGACAGAAAGTTCATTCCATCACCGAGAAAATTAGAAATCTGATGGCCATATTGTATGATCAAGCGGAAAAGCGACAGACTCATTCATAAAGAACCTCCTAACATCGTTCCCGCAAAGTTCTTCATCAACTGAAAGTGTCTATACATCTGTAAATTGTTTCCATGCATATTCAGGCTAAACTACAAGTATCATCATTTTCAAAAACTTTTAAAGGCAATAACACTTACAAAGAGTTGTCGTGCAACTTTGACCCGTGGACACTTTTTTGTAGGCCTTAATGTAGGAATCATTACTTTAACAAAAAGTTTTTTTTCTACTTATTATGCTTTTCAAGATATTAGCTCAAGTCTGCTAAACATGTGACTGTGTACAATTTGATTTACAAATAAGCACTACTTACTTGAGTTATGCTATGTCAATGAAAGAATTGCTATTCACGATTTCAAAAGGTAGATTTGGTATAAGACTTTAGTCTTGTTTCTGAATCCTATAGTTAATTTACAATGTTACATTTTCCTCTATTGTTTTGATTTGGTGAATAATAGATATATTCAAAGGAATATCTTAACATTTTTATGCCTTGTTATAAAGGTTATTTCATCAATTGAATGTTCCTTTCTATCTATCATGGTTTTTAAGGTATTTGTTGAAAAAAAAAACGTCAAAACGTCAATTTCATAAGTCCGTTATCTCTACAAAAAAAGATCGACTTACTCTTTTTATAATAGTTGGACTAGAAATTACCGTAAATAAGCATGGTTACAGCTAAGTAAGTCATATATACTGTTAATATTAAGGTAATACGTTCCTTTCATCTATTTTTATTATCAATGAACTTTGATAATGGGATTTGGAGAGTGAAAATCGCGCAAAGTAAACTATTTCATTTAACTTGAATAGCCATGACAACAGTATTAGGTTTCACCGAGTTAAAGTATTTTATTGGAATTTTCATTGACACAACAGACTGATCTCAAACGAGATTAAAATCAGATCATCACAATTTAATGTTTACATTTACTTGTGAAATATTGTGATATGTATATAGTTGGCTTTGATGAACACATATTTTCACCTTCTGAATGTTGACAAATACAATCATTTTGGCAATGAAGGGTAAAGCTCGGGCAAATGTAGCCCTGGAATGCTCATACCGGACGGTTTTTTAACTTCCCAAAATGATTAAATACCAACGTGCACGTTTAAAATGTGAGGAAAAACTGCAACCTCGGTCAGAAGGAAATTCAAAAATAAAAAATTACAGGATAAAGACAAAGCAAAACGAAGACCGAAACAACAACTTTCACTTAACACGCAAGTGTATCCGATCAGAAGACTACGGCAGGTGAATGTACGGAAGAAACCCCATATCATCAACGGTCAAATTAGCCTTACATTCACAGTCCGCTGGTTTCATAGATTACATGGTCTACAACGCCATGAATTATTATAATATGATGTGTGGTTTATGCTACAATAAAGTCCCTTATACAACACATGACAGCGCAGTTGCATCGGTCAGTAGTGGTGTTTTGTCTATATATGACACGTATTAAGGAATTGACTTTGGAGACAACCTATACTTACAGAGGAGAAGAAAATCATGAGACAGAGGTAATAAATTACAATCGACGATGACGTCTCCCGTTGCATTATAAACTTAAGACTATTTCAAAAAGAAATTAAGAAAGAAATCCTAACTTCTACATGTATATCGATCCCACGGTTCACATTACGGTACTAAACAACAATTGAAATAAGAAACAGTTTCTTGAGATTCATTATAAATAATGTAATTGATATCATATATTCAGCGTCTATCTTCATGGCTTGACTGACTCAATCCGTTTCAGTGATGTATTCCGTGCGACGAGAAAACTTACATTCGTGTAACAGCAACAAAATGCATTATACAAACTCTATTTTTCAAAATGATTTTAACTCACAAATAAATGTCTATGTTGTTTGTTGCTGTGTATAGGCAAGGGCTAATTTGAATTGACCTGTTCATAAGTTTATGTATGCCAGCGCAGCTAACAATAAATATAGCAGAGGTCAAATTCGTGGTCCTGCTGTTGAAAACGCGTCTCAAACTATGATACGATTGGCACGGACAGGAAGTCTCGTTGTTCACATGATAAAATAGGAAAGCTAAGCACACTTTGAACTACGCAAAAAACATTGCGCTGGCTATTTAGGCAACGCCTTCCTCATATAGTGTTTTGTTTTTCCCCACACGTTCATGTTTTTATATTAATTATTTCCTTACACAGAGGAAATAAAGACATTTATAAAATTACGTAGTTACCCCTTTAAACCGAAGTAATTAGAAGTGTGGCAGTTTTCTCGTTTCCCCACAAACGCCATAGACGTCTGATGCAGAGAAATGAGAAAAAAAGGGTCAGAACACAGGCATTTCCATCATTTACTGAGAAACGACCTTCAGGGAGGTGAAAGATTAAAA
This sequence comes from Perna viridis, assembly GCA_037379345.1. NCBI lineage: Eukaryota > Metazoa > Mollusca > Bivalvia > Mytilida > Mytilidae > Perna > Perna viridis. The sequence continues at coordinate 13,226,283 of CM074511.1, forward strand.
GGCGGTGCAGTTTTTGGAATAACGCCAGTCCTGCATTAAATGATTAAGTTTGATAATCCCTGACACATGGTATATACCACTATCTCTGCGAGAGATTGTTATTTAAGTCAGGAAACGTTATTGATTTGAATCTTGTAAATATACTTATTTAAATCATTGCTTCAATTTATCAAGATAAAGATGAAAAATCTACATTTGAATTTAAAAAAAAAATGCTTCCTTACCCGCCAATGGTATAATGTTAGGCATAAAATATTTTCGGTGCTGCAGTAAAAAAGAAAAGGTCACAAGTATTAAAACGGGTGTATTTCAGACTGTAAAACATTATTTAGCCCAAACGAGGTATTTAGCATAAAATATCCTTTTTTCACAAGCATAATCTTGTCATCTCAACAAGTAAGTTATTGAGCCAAATTATCTACAAAAAATCTTGTTAAAATGTTGTTTTTACACAAAACCCAGGGCTATCAAACGGTTTAAATCTTCAGATTTGACGAATTTGACTAGTATAGTCTATTATTTTTGTACTATTTTCATTATTTTTTTTACACTGCATGTTCACAGAAATTGTAAGCACTCCAGAAATTTGATGTTTTCAGTAAACCATCTAGAAATGGCAAATACAATACTTATATATTATGTATTCAATTAGAAAAAGCCAATTTGTACACACGGCAAATGTACTCTTTATACAAATGTTAGCTAAATATTTACTTTTAGTTAATCCAAGCAAATGAACCTCGGAAAAAGTTGTTTAGGTATACTAATGGACAATGGGGTGAATTTGTTTAAAAGATTTACAATTACCGGTAATGGTAAGCTACGTTATACCCTCACAATATATACACGTATATTGAATAAAAGACAGGTTTGCTATATGTACTGGATTCCTAAACTCCACAAAAATCCATACAAAAACGTTTCATAGATCTTGCTGGATCTGCAAAATGTACCACCAAACCTCTTTCAAAACTTTTAACTTCTATACTCACAACTGTCAAAGAGGGTCTGCAGTCCTACCCCAACACTTGTTACTCCCGTAGTGGTATTAATTCAATGTGGATCCTGAAAAATTCGAAAGATCTTTTGGAGACAATCAGTTCAAGACTATTATCATTAAAACCTATGATTTTTCAACACTGCATACTTCTATTCCCCATACTCAATTAAAATCCCGACTTAAAAACATTATACATCGTTGTTTTTTCCAAAAAAGATGGTACACCTAGATACAAATATATAGTTCTTGGTAGAGATTCCTCATACTTTGTAAGAAATAATTCAAATCATTTTCCAAATATACAGAGGAAGCTGTTTACAAAATGCTGGAATTTTTAATCGACAACATATTTGTCCAGTGTGGTGGACGTGTTTTTCAACAAACGGTCGACATTCCAATGGGAACGAATTGTGCTCCTTTACTTGCTGACCTATTCCTTCACTCTTATGAGGCTGACTTTATAGCTGATCTGATCCGAAAGAAAGAATATCGTTTAGCTAGATCCTTTAATCTCAGTTTCCGCTATATAGATGACGTATTATCTCTGAACAATCCTAATTTCGGGGATTTGATACATTGCATCTACCCCAAAGAACTTGAGATAAAGGATACTACAGACATTGTGAAGTCAGCCTCATATCTGGACCTACACTTAGAAATCGATGGTAAAGGAAAACTATTGACCAAACTTTACGACAAACGTGATGACCTTTCATTCAAAATTGTCAACTTTCCTTTCATCTGTGGCAACATCCCTTCAGCACCTGTGTATGGAGTGTTCATATCACGACTCATACGTTATGCAAGAGCTTGCCGAAACTACCCAGACTTTTTGTATCGCGCTAGAAGTCTAACACATAGGTTTCTGGAACAGGGTTATGTTGCTACAAAATGATCACTACAGAAGTTTTATGGTCGTCATCATGAATTCGTGGATCGTTATGGTGTATCCATCTGCACCATGAAAACTGATTTATTCAACAGTTCATAGGTTTCCTTTCCTCGTTTGTCTACCCCGGACTTGACTTTTTATGAGCAACTCGGCGGGTGTTTCCAGAAAAGCAGAAGCTTACTCTACCGGTGCACCTGGTCCATGCTCCCAGTTTTTAGTGGAGTCCGAGTTGCTCATTCGCTTTTGTTACTTTGTATGTATGATTTTAGTTTGTTTGTTTGTTGGGGTTTAACGCCCGAGCAGCAATATTTCAGCTATATTCAGGCGATGTATGATTTTAGTTACTTTATGTTCTTTGTTGTGTATGTCCATGTCTGGTCTTTGTCCCTGGATTGCATTCTTTTGAATACCGCTATAACCTTGGTTCCCTTGATTAATCTTTGCGAAAGATCAACGACACACTTTAAACATGTACCAATACACATCTTTAATATTACTACAATGGCAGCCACTTTAAAAGTACCAACCGTTAAGAATAGGATATCAAGACTGGAGTCATAAAAAAATATTAAGATACATTCGGTGGATCTTCCCTTGGGGTCCATTACTTACAAATTAAAGTTTGTTACGTTTAATGTTCAGATACGCGTTAAAAATCAAGTGAATTTACCACAGAACGGAAAACTTCTGAGGTTTATTGATGTGCACAAGGCAGATCCAGATATTTCGAACAGGGGATGCTCAAGAAAAAGAGATATACGGGCTATCTAGACATATTTACACTTGTAGACACCACTGACGAAAATAATATATTTTTCCGTTGTTTTCTCGTGTTCTTACTGAATTCTCCTTCAACTTGAAGATCAACGACGTCACAATTTAAAGTTACATTGTTTCATTAACATCAAAGGTTATTTGGAGACAATTTTGGGATCATTCGGAGCAAAATGACAAGTGTGAATTCATGTCTTATATGCCCAAATTTTGCATGAAATCAACAAAATGTCCAACAAAATATTGGGGATCCGCCACTACATGCACTAAATTCCTGCTTTCAAGCAAAGAAATTAATGTGCTGTTACTGTTACATGTAGTTTATATTTCCACTGAAATCGATTTCAGCCATAGCTTTTATTTGTTGGAAAGGGAAGGTTAAAATATAGATGTTAGATCTTTAAAAATAGCACAAACCTTACCATATGTCACATTAGGCACGAGACTAGCATTATTGAGTCGAGAAACTACCCAGTCTATGGCAACAAGCATCATAAGTGTAGAGTCCTGTATGGAATCACATTCTTTACCTCCCGAAGATTCCCGAAGACTCGCGATGACGGAAAACCTTGCTTTCGCATCAGGGTATCTCTGTAACGGCCTTATAGAGCACTGCTGGTACCTACTACATGATACAACAGAAAACAATACCAGAATAGAAAAGTTGAAGTCAAAGTATTGTATCATTGTTCTCCCTGTGCATAATTTATGTTTCAAAAATCCATTACATTGTTGATTATCTTACAGGTTAGCTTATTGTATAGACGACTAGAATTTCATGTCCAACATCACATTATTTTGTGTATTATAAACACAATGATTTCATCCGAATGTATATAATATCCCAGATTACTGTTTTTCTATCGACAAACAGGTTGAAATCCCTCGGAATATCAAATTACATATCAAATTAGATTTCCCCCGTCGGTCATCGCATTGGTCATCCCCTTAATCAGCTGTAAACTTGTTTATCCTAATCTTTTAACTATGAACACAACATTATTCGGACTTAATACTCTCCATATTTTATCATTCAAAATTATTGAAATACACTGTAAGTGATCCGGTTTGAATGACTGAAATTATTTTACTATAAAGTGACAAAAGGTAAACAGAGGCCTAAGACAGGTAAAATTTTTACCTGTGCAGGTAGATATTTAATAAGTTTCCACCGTTTTGTTATTTAATTGAGAGCTTCTTAAGGTGTCATAAATGACGTTAAATCTACGGACATTTGTCGGGTAATCAAGGGGCTGGACAAAGCGTTTAAAAGGTTACAATATTGCATTCCCTACAGGCTCAAGACAGTAGACATTCCTAAAGATATTAGGGAACCCATCAGATATTGTCAAAAGCCATTCAAGGATGTCTGAAAGACACGTGATAAAATTAACATTCCACGCTCTGATGGTGTGATGAAAATAAATAAAAAGTTTCAAATTTATACATGGAACTAATACACATTATAACCAGGCGGAGAGGAGTTGGACTGGAGTGATTAAGCAAGGGGAAAACCCAGGACAAGGAAATCATTTTCATTTATTCACTTTCAGTTCAAGTACGCCCTTCCGTCCACCCTACATGCCTCAGCCAATAAGTTTCAACGGAAACATTATCCTGACTCAGATTAATGTTTCCGTTGAAACTTTTCGTGGCGAAGTAAGTTCGGGCTCACTGTACGTTTATAAAAGTATGTATGCATGTATGAAACAGAGATTGAACTTTTTAATTCATGAATCCCCGCGCATCGGATTAATGGCGATTTATTATATCCCCTGAACGAAGTTGGGGAACATATTGTTTTATAAATTCTTCAATCGTCACCCGCTGTCTTGTCCACGTAACTCCTCTGAAACGGGAGAAGGACATTTGCGCAAATTTACTGCACAGAAAAAAAAACTGAATTCTGCGCAAAGAGATTTGAGCTTACCTGCGGAATTAGCCAGGATATCAGCGGAAGTAGATGGTGAAGTGGGTAAAGTGGTTAAACTTGCTTTTTTTGCCGGCCGAAGAGATAGAAGATGCCTTCATAACTGACATAATGTCTGAAATGCGAATGATCCGATTGGATCACTTGCTAAATTTGCTGATTACCTTGCCGAATATTATGTGACAAAGGATTCGGAATTCCCTCCAGTCATGTTGACAGTGGAACCATTACACAAATGGCTCAGTCATTTCACGCACACTATAATGAACAGTCAGTCCGGCTATAGTCATCATCCGTCGATTTTTTGTTTAAAAAAAAGTCCTTTAGAAGTCGTCCTTCAGCAACAACCATTAATTACATAAAATGAGATACTAAGATGAGCCAGGGTGCCTATCAATGACAGAAATCGAGAAAGTTCAGGCATTACTTCAGAAGTACACAAGACAACAACAGAATGAGATGTCTTTGTCGTATTTTATGCAGTCCATTGGTTTTAGATACCAAGTCCGTACAGATTTCTAACTTTTTATAGAGCGATGTACTTTTGCATGTGTAAAAATTTTAATGTTTCTTCTCGCTAAGATCCACCTTAAGTGCTTCGGAAACTTTTATGTCGCAGTTCAGATTAAAAGATTGCATCCTGCTCAAAATTCTACATCCACCTCCCCATGGTGAGCAGGGGACAACAGACTAAGTCTGTCTAACGAAGAGGCAGGTGGAATGGTTCTAAGCCTATAACAATTATTTGTAAGATTATTTGTTAGGCTTAGAGCAATTCTCCATAGAAAGGTAAGTATGCAAATATGATTTGTGTATATACTTGTATAGTACGAATAGTACAAATATTCTTTGAGCAAATGCCCTCTTAATTAACACAGGTAAGCCTTTTTTTTTTGGTTTTCGCAGATGTCCTGTTTTTTTGTTTTTTTGTTTTTTTGCACAGATATCCTACGTGTGTAAATCCGAACTCCGCAAAAAGGGTCTATTAGTATTATTTGAAGTTATTCAAATCCAACATGGCCGCCGTTTATTTATTTTGTATTAACTAGAAAATGGAAAAAAGTTCATACATGATTTTGAAATATGTCACTGTATTGGCTATCGATTGACTGCGATTGTAAAGAAAACTATGGACTCAGTGTATGTATTAGTTCTTGCACGTCATTGGAATAGCTATTTTCTAACGCCAGTGTTTGTTGATTTATGGTAAATTCCCGAGAAAATAAGTGGTTAGTCTAAGTAAATTGCTCTGATATGAATGACAATTTCGTTAATTTATATAGTGATATGAGCATTCGTTGCTACAATGATCAAGCTGAAAGCAGTTGTTTGTATTCAGAGATACAAGTGTACCGCTTTCCTAATCACTCGTGAAAACCAAATGTAAACAAAGCGAAATTTGTCTCTTTTTTAGCTTTTTTTTATATCAAAACGGTCTGTCGTGACATTTAAATGCATACCGAGTACTCCTTTTGTAATTATGTAGTCTGCAGAGCTCAAATGTCCAATGAATGCTCTCAATTTTGCAAAAACATGGAAATTTTATTTAACGCCGGGTTTGACGGTTTTGCACTCTTGCAACGACGGTTGCAACGGTATTATTTTGAAACCAAACTTATGTGATATAGATAAATTAGACATTTTAACAAAATAATTCCCCGTGTATGTTGTACGTTTTGTCCAATAAAGACTTACGAGCAACTATATACTTCTGTTCCATTAGTTTCTGTAATAAAGGAATTCACTAGCCCTGTGATTGTTACAGAGATTCCATACCCCGTAAAGTTTTACATATACTCCATTCTATACTTCGTATTTTCAAATATTACCATATAATTTTTTAACCAATGAAGGGTATAGATGCTAGGGTTTTATCGCAAAAAAGCCTGTATAGTGAATGAGGCTGAGGGACGGGGCAAATTTATGATTTCGCTGAGCATTTTCCACGTCCTTTGCCGAGTACACATTTTCGACAATATCACATTTTTTTAATCCTGCATTGAAAAAGTGACAAAAATGTTTTAAATATAGGTAGAATTTGTCTATTCATTTTTATTGTGACTCCTTCTGAATTTTGTCCACATGTTAATAATTTAATTTCAGAAGTACCACGGTTTCTGATTTGGATCAAACATTTCGTTTATCATCTCATAGACCAAATTTTATAATGATTGTGGCGCCAACAAACTTTTTTAATGATTTAATCGTTGAATTTTGGCACTAAAATTAAATTATAAGGAATGACTTATATTTTTTCGGTCCATGCAGAAATAACCTCAATCACGTCGTGCACACTAGATAACCTGCGTAGCATTCCCTTAAGGCACCACACGCCTCGTTGCCGCAGTCCAGCATGATCACCCCCCAAAGAGATGATAACATAGTGAATCAACGACTGTACTGCAGACGACACATAGAAATAAGATGCGTGCTGTACTGTGGCGGCGAGGCGGGTGGTGCCGTAAGGGAAAAGACCTTGATAAATGTTTTAACGTTTGGACTCATAGGTACCAGTATCGTATTGCATATCCCTGAGCGGGTGTACGTCAAAACATGGATGCTATAAAAATATAGTGCATTTTCTTTTTGCCTCTCTACAAACTAATGTTTTGTCAAAAGATATGAAAAATGACTTATATAATAGAGCAAACATCACACTGTAAGATGAAGAACTTTTTTAAAAGAAAATCTAACATAATATCATAAAAATGTTCCACTGAAAAGGTTGGGTTGGTGAGTACAAAACGAAAGTGAAAGTAGGGAAAATGGCTATTTATAGTTCAAGACTACTTTTCTGTCCGATCTTCGTGGACTCACCCTATTTTCTTTGCGGGAAATTATTTTTTCACGTGTCCTTAGAAATGCTACATAAGTGAAAGTTTTATTGAATCAATTTACATATTTTTTAAAAAATCCTAAAAATATGCACTTCACTATAGAAGTCTATGGGAAAATTAATACGATACTGAGACCTCATAGCAGAAAAGCAGGAGAGAAGGATAAAATCCGACTGTTCTTCGTAGAAAAGCATCGACAACCAATAAAAGTCGTTGACGGCTGTAAATAGCATACAAAAATAGATGTGGTATGAATGCCCATTATACAGTCATCCACCAAAAGTAAATCAATGAACAATTAAACTTCTACAAGTCACAAAACATCTCCAATGATGGGCAAAACCCATACCATAAAGCGAGCTGTTCAAGACCCCGAAATAAATGTTAAACTATTTATAAAGGACAAAAATCGACCTAATCTATAGAAATAACGTACAACGGGTAACAATGAACATTTAAAAAACAACAAAACCACTAACTAGAGGTTCCTGGCTATGGACAGGCACATAAAGTATGTGACGGAGTTAAACATGTTTGCGATCGCTCCCCCGTAATGTGGAACAGCTGTGGGAAAATACAACAATAAAACTGACTATAAAAGTCTGTTGAATTCAGATTTACCTCTTGAGATTTATTCAGAATACAAACACTTTAACAAAAAGGACAACAAGCTGTATCTACCTCGAAAGAGTACTCGCTTATTCTGTAAGCTAGTTCAAAATCCAAAAGCAACTGAAAAGCACACCTTGTTCACTCAAATAAAAGTATCAATAATAACACGTCCAACATGGTGTAGTGAAAATATATCATAACATGTCTAAGTAAAATAAGTTCTTAGTGAAAATGCCAAGATACAAAGCAACGACGTTCACATGACAAATTTAATATTAATGTTATGTGGGATTCGTTTATCTTGAATTTTGTGAAAGAACTATTAAATGTCATCGGCATACTAAAAAACGCCGAATAGAGTACCTTTGTAGAGAACTTGTTTATCCAATTGATTATACAGTTAACTGTATGTTAACCAACATGGTTGCCTCGAGTGAGGTCTCGAGTTCGATTCCCGGCCGAGTTCGACCGAAGCTTCTCTCTTCCATGGAAATTCAAGTTACCTGATGACAGTTCTGTTTCCGGATTGCCAAAATACTGATAACTTATAGGCGTTCGAAAAAAACTATCGAAAATTGAAATTGCATGCCATGTGTTATTTCCTAACTGAAATGAAGAAAATTATAAATAAAAAGAACAAATTTTACTGCAATTTTTAAAAGATAGTACTTGTTTTAATTTGTCCAGTTCCAAACATACTAACAGAATAATGGTTTGTTAAACATTCAGCACAACTTCCTTTTGGGAATAATAAATTTTAATATCGGAATTGCAATTAGTGAATGAATGTTCAGTGCGGAGACACCTAGCGAAAAATTACAAAGAGAACATCGAATATATGAAAATAAATGATTTTATTTGATGTATGTGAGAAATGAATATTTTAACCGTTAAATATTTTGATCATAAGAAATCTTCCAAGCCCTCAATATGAAATGGTCGTCCCCCTAGATTACTACTATTTACTTTTTATCGTGGACTAGAATGAAATTTGAAATAAAAAGCCTGGATTGAAATTAGCAAGAAATATAAAGGCAAAACAGACCGTTTAAAAGTAAAAAGGCATGATCTACTATAGTCCTAATATCTTTTACGCAGTGCGCCGACGAAAAAAGTCCGGACCTATATTTTCTCAAAAGATAAAACGGCAGGATCGACAAATTTCATCATAGCCAGCTAGCTATAAAAATCAAATGTTTGCTTTTGTACCAGTGCCTGCTCGAGACTTCAGTTGCCGGACCGGTTACTGTGTTTTGACGTATATTCTAAATCGGCTCCCAATTCTAATAAAGACCAACTTTGTTTCTTTTTGATGTCCCATAAAACTTATTTTTGACACGAACCATGCAAGAATGTCATCGACATACATCTTAGTATAGTTCCGTCTAAAATATGCAGCCGTTGAAGCGTCGTCTTTTTGACTTTTTAAAATTATATAAAGCTTCGATATATTTTAAAGACCTTCTGAATGATCAGTGCAATGATTGTTTTTCAGAAATATTATGAGATGATATTAACTACCGTGTACACATTTTGGTGTGATTTTTGTCAAGGAAGTCTATTTATAGACTGAACTTGACTTAGAGATCGTCGGCAACCAAATTACGTAACCAGGGTAGACATTTCAACATATAACTTTAAAAATAACACTCCGCGAGTTATTCTCTTTGCAAAGTTTACATTAAGATATCGCTCCGCCGCTGATCATACTCCATGTCAAATATATGATATTTACTTTACGTACGACATGGGGGTATAACGATATTAAGGCTATTTAATATGTGAGAACTGCAAGATTTGAATGATTATATAATATTAACTATTTAAATTTTGACGCAGAGAACTGGACTATTTTGTCAAATTGGCCCGAACATTAGGAGGGAGGAAAGCTCAATCGAGATTTGCCAATTTATTTCTCTCGATCTGACCCTTTTAATGAAGATGTCGGGAGTTTCTAATGACGGATTTTCGGAGCTGCCATGTACACTTTTTGTGTAGTAACTATAAATTACAGTGGCGAAGCCAGGGGAGGGTGCATGTTGTTGGCACCCCCCCCTTTTTATTGGAAAATTTCATGTGTGATAAATTTGATCCAAGGAATTTAACTTTTGTACATAAAATGCAAGGACTGTGTACATATATGTTAATTACTACATGTATATATGCATAAAAAAATAATATGGTGAACACACATGTACACACATGTAGCAAACAATGAAGTAAAGTAGAAAATAAACAGAAAATTTTGGCAAGACAAAGTGGACAAAAATGAGTATTTTCTAATATTAAAAAATGATTTTTTAATATTACAAATTCATTTTCTAATATTACAAATCCAATTTGTAATATTACAAAATGTGTGGTGTTTTATAATATTACTAAATCAGGAATTTATAATATTACAAAATGAATTTCTAATGTTAAAAACTCTCTTCTGATATTAAAAAAATGATTTTGTAATATTAAAAATTCATTTTCTAATATTACAAAATATTGATTTTTGTCCACTTTGGCTTGCCATACGGAATTGTTAAATTATTATGATTTCAAAGCAGAGACATAAACAATGTCTCTGTTTCAACGGTAAGGATGAAAGGAGGTCATTTGACATATTCATCACATTCAGTAGATAATATTGAACTATCAAAAAGGAGTGGTATCCAGTGAAATAAAGTAATGTCCTTGGGACGTGAGTGGACACAATAATCATGACATTACACATAACTTGTACATGTTCCTAAAATCCAAATTTCCACATCGACCATAGACCTTTATCACATACCCTATATCACACCCATAGACCTATACAAATACCATATATCACACCCCTAGACCTGTATCACATACCGTATAGCACACCCCTAGACATATCTCATACTGTATATCACACCCCTAGACCTATATTGCATACCGTATATCACCCTTAGACCTATATTGCTCTCTATATGCCCCTAGATCTATATTGCATTCTATATCACACCCCTAGACTCTTATCGCCTTCTGTATATCAACCCCTAGACTTACATTGCACACCATTAGATATATATCGCATACCGTATATCATACCCCTGAACCCACTTCAAGTACCCTATATATCACACCCACAAACATATATTGCATACCTTATATCAAACGCCTAGACCAATATCGCACCATTGGACCTACATGTATATCGCATTCTCTAAATCACACCCATAGACCTATATGGCATACCCTATATCACACCCCTAGACACATATTGCATATCGTAATATATCACACCTTGCACATAAGACAATTGAAGGGTATTTTGTATAGATACAATATAAGAAAGAAGGAACGTGACATGCAAAAATCTGTTTGATATGCAGTATCAACCAGACCCATATCACCCCGCGGACCAGTGGCCCAGTCGCCCCTGAGTTGATATAGGAGTCTTCTGTTGATACTGCATGTGATACAGATTTTGTACTATACAGTGTGGAATTTAAAGAAATAGTAATGCAATGTACATGACTGTGTATTATATTCATGTAAGTCAAAACTGATTATTGATATGGTTCTTTTTTAGTATATTGTCAAGATAAACCAGATACATTTATTGAGAATGCAGATCATAAAGTAAGAAACAGGATTTTCATGACACAAGAAAGACACAGTTATTTTAGAAATTCTGTGTCCATGAAAGTGCATTGAACGTACTAGGTAAGTATTGAATGTATACATTATTTATTCACATACTTTGTATACTTTGTATGTGCACAGTTATTCAAAATGTTCAAAACTAGTGATAGGTATAATGTTTTTATTGCTAGTGTAGAACAGTGTAGTCATATTTCTTTGCAGTTTACATTTGTATATTTAAGAACAAGAAATTTACACTGAAAACTACAAAATACACGAGCATGTACTCTAACTATGGTTACTGGCATATGCAGTACAGTATCAATTAAAGATTTCATACATGAAATTATTAATTTTTTAATATAGTAATACAGGTATTTAATTCGTTTTCTACTTTACAATGTGACATTATTTGCTCATAGATAAATCATCATTCAGGGATTGATCCAGAGATTTTGAAATGGGGGTCCAGACATCATTATAAATCAGCAGGTAGCTAAAATCATACATGGAAGATGCCCTAAAGCTATAACTTTAGCAATCTTTCCATTTTCTGTATTTAGAAGGTTTTTGTCTGGTAAATGAAATAACTTTAATTTATTGTTTTAAACTCATTATTTCAAACCACTTTTTATCTTCTTGGTTATGAGGGGATGTCGTTTTAACAAGGACATGTGAAAAGTAACCTGTTCTACTCTTACTTGTGTTACCTGTTATAAATAGTTATCGAAACAAAGATGTGCTCATGAAATACACTGTACATTTTTGTTACGTTTGTTATGTTATTTCAGATAAATTTGAATTATTTTAGAGGAAGAAATGCTAATTAATACAGCTGATAGAGAAATTCAAAGAATAAAACCTAAGAACACTGAAATGTAGTAGATATATACTATATTAACATTTTTAATGTAGGACAAAAACTATGAATAATGACAGAAATATTGTTTGCAAAATTTCAATCGACCAGTATTGATCACTGTTGGAATATTGACCAGGTGGTTTAAAAACCAGTAAAAACCTGGTACTGCTATAACCACCAATCCTTATTTTTGCCTGATTTGCACGAAATTATATGTACATGTAACAATATTTCCCAACAAAAGGAGGTTTCTCTATAATACAATTTTTCTAGCAATAATACAAAAGAAGATCCATATTGATGAACGAAATGTATAAATATACACAGCGTTAAAACAAATGACCATTCTTTGAAAGGACTAAGTTTTGATCTGTTTATTTAACTTACAATTTGGTTACATCTATACTTATGATTACCTTCGGGTCTTCCTTGATTCAGTGCCTCTGCACTTTGATTTTTTATACTTTTTATCCACCGCGACGCGTTGGAGGGCGACATGAAAATGCCAGGGTCCGTCCGTGTGTTCGCCCGTCCGTCCGTCCGACCGCGTTTTCCGCACTTTTTTGTGATGCTTTTACCAAATAAGTTTAATATGCGGTCTTATTATGAAGAGTTACAGATTAAGTTCGACTATGGTTACGGTTGAATGATTTTTATGGAAGTTATGTCCCTTGGACTTAGAAAATTTCTGTGAATTTACAGTTTTCCACACATTTTTTGTAATGCTTTTTTCAATTGATTTTATCTTTTGTGTGTAGTCTTACTATGAGAAGTTACAGATTAAGTTCGACTTTGGTTACTGTTGAATGATTTGTATCGATTTAGATCGAAGATCAGAATTGATATTGCAGTCGCCAGAGTCTTTAGATTTGTAAAGCCTGTTAGCATCTGTAATTTTCATATACTACCGCAAGAAAATAGTCCCATTGTCATACCCCATTAAGGTTCACATGCAGATAGTTAGGTCCACTTTTTAGGTATTTCTAATGTGGTAATTTCAATTCTGTGTTATTGACAGCAATAAACAAACCCAATAAACAACTTTTACTGCAAACACTAATATGCTGATTAATTTAGTTTGTAATTAATTTGTCCTCTTATCAGTACCTGTTTATTTCCATGCATTTACCCGAATAAACAAGTCGTTCAGTGTCGATATATTCAAGTTGCCTATTTATTTTTAAACGCGTAATAAACCATTTGATATTTAGCTAGAAATAAAAACCCTGCAAGTATATAATACTACTCTTCAATCATAGAATTGGAATGTGAAAAAGAATGCTGAGTACCAATTCGAAGAACTGTTTTCAGATGTCTTATGCAGGCCCTGACGAATAAAAGGGGCATTTTTTCCGATCAAGAAACTTGTATAAAGGAAGGGATTTCAGGGTATTATTTGCCGCTCATCTTTTGACCATTTTTGTTACAAAAGGGTAGTACAACCCCCGAAACCATCCTGACGTATCATTCACTGTATCGTGTATTTAATTAAGGTAACCGCCACGTGACATCGGAAGCCCGGAGATGGCAAACACAAATGAAACTTTGCATAGACGATGGCATAGGAATTTCAATAATGCAATTCTCGGGAACTGTGTCATTTTATTTTGGTCTGGTGTTATTGCTTTTTGTAATAATCATTCTATTTAGCTATTTTAGCCATGTGTATGCTATTAAAATAGAGCTGTATGTACCCAGGGCTTTAAAAGTGTATGTCTAATGTTTTCTGCACCTGGCATGATTGGTAAAGTCATATCACAGGGGCTTGCTCTCACTATCATATATGCAGCCTGTCTGTATATAATAATAAGTATTTGGTGGTGATACTTGTGTTTATTTATTAGATTGGTTGCAGAGCAGTACATAGTAATATAATATGCCCTGTATAAAAAGGGGGACAAATCAAAGGTATCAAATTATAGACCAGTTGCTTTGTTGAGTTGCACAAGTAAAATTTTAGAAAAGATAGTTTATAAACCTATTTTTAACCATTTATTTTTCAATAATCTTATCTATAAATTTCAGTCGGGATTCTTACCTGTTTTTTTTTACAATACACCAATTGATTGAACTTTATCATGAAATTTTGGTGTCTTTAGATTCCGGTAAAAAAACTTGCATTACGTTTTGCGATGTTAGCAAGGCTTTTGACCGTGTTTGGATTAAGGGATTGATTTTTAAATTAGAACGATATGGTATCAAGGGTAATTTATTAAAGTGGTTTATAGTTATTTAGAATCTAGAAGACAAAGGGTTGTTCTCACGGATGGAAAATCAACCATAGGCTCATTGTATGCTGGTGTACCACAAGGATCTGTATTAGGACCTCTTCTTTTTCTTGTATATGTCAATGACATATCTGATAGTATGATTGGGCTTTGTAGATTATTTGCAGATGACACTTCTGTTGGTCATGTAGCCAATGATGAGGAGACACTTGTCTAATATGACTAATATGGACTTAGAAAATATTTCTATATGGTCTAGTGAATGGCTGGTAACGCTAAATCTTGATAAAACTGACATTATGGTATTTAGTACTTGCAACAGAGCTACTAATATTGTTTTTACATTTGATAATTCTATCATACAACCAGTCGAATTACATAAACATCTCGGCTTGGTATTTAGTTCTGATTGCAAATGGACAAATTATACAGATATTCTAATTGAGAGGGCTTCTAAGCAACTCATTGTATTACGTAAATTAAAATTTAAGCTGGATCGAGAATTCCTCGAGAGGATTTACTTTACATTCATAAGACCGATTCTAGAATACTCTAGCGAAGTTTGGGATAATTTTGGATTAGTCAATTCAGATAGAATTGAGAAAATCCAACTTGAAGCAGCCAGAATAGTTACGGGTTTTACATCATATGCTAGTAGAGATTCACTTTATCGAGAGACTGGTTGGGAAACATTAAAAAACAGAAGAGAATAAAAGAAGCTTCTTTTGTTGTATAATATGATTAATGGACATTGTCCTGAATATTTATCAGATTTACTTCCCCCATTAGTATCTGAGATATCAGTGTATAACTTACGCAATAACCGAAATTATAGCGTCCCTCCAACTAGACTTTCATTTTATCAACAGTCATTTTTGCCAGCTACATTGAGCCTATGGAGCAATTTGGATATCTTCTTACGAGAATCACCTTCTTCTGATATGTTTAAATTACGTTTAAAATTAAAATTTGGTAAGCGATTCATGACTTTGACTCATGTATGAATTAGAAATAAGTGTAGTGCTTTGAAAAATGACTTATTTAGAGCACACATTATTTTTGATAAAAGCTGTTCTTGTGGAGCTTTGACAGAAGACGCAGAACATTTTTCCTCGTCTGTCCAAATTTTACTGTGCAACGAAACATGCTTTTTCAAAATTTGACTTGTCTAGGAACAAATATTTGTCTCAACACTCTGCTTTTTGGAGATGATAATTAATTTGAGTTATGAGTTTAACTCGTTGATTTTTAGTTATGTTCAAACGTTCATTGAAGCTACTAGGCGGTTTTCACACGAGTAATAAAATGTCGTTACATTTAGCTCGTAGGGTATATCGTGAACACTACTTGTGTTTATTTTTATCATGTTCCACTGCAACATTGATGCATGTGTGTCTTGAAAAATTCAACTTATATGCACGCATCTGTGTTTATGGGTCACTACATATTTGTTTGTCTCTATAGTAACTTCGTAAATAATAATATTTATTGTAAATGTCATAAGTATGTATTATTCAAATGTATATATTAGGAGAAGGCATTGATAAGTTGTACAACTTGTGTCTAATCCAATTGTCGTTGACAATAAAATATGTTTAAAAAATAAAATAGTAATATGTTCGATTTTATTAGGGGAAATGAGTTACTCCCAAATCTAGGATCCCCCTTTTCGTGTTATATACTAGCCGGGCTGTATTTTTGATATTGGGAGCAAGCCCCTGTGATTATATCGTTTATGTTAATATACGTGTCTCTGGGTAGTGTGCCCCGAAACTCAGTGCTTTTACATGGCACATAGGTGTCTATGACTGGTAGCATTTGAGCTATAAAGAGCTTATCAACTAAGAAACATATCTAGTTGAGAGGAACATGTTTTAAAGATATGAGTTCAATGACTGTGGCTTAAGTTTGAATAATTTAACAGACAGTTTCGACTTGGAGGTCGATGAATTGAATTTCGACCTGAATATTAAAAAGAAAGGTAATGACTAATTAATAGTTTGTAGTTCAATTATGCACTATGTCGGAGAGTTTTGTGTTCATTCATCTAGGTGGTCCATGTAAACCGATATCGAACCTGAATATTACGCAAAATGGCGCACTGCTACGATGCATTATGAATTTTGATGTGTGTGTTTTTAAAATGTCTTTCGTAATTAAGTGGTGAATTCAAAAATAAAACAAAGAGTTCAGTATTAACCATTTATAGAAATAACCTTATGTTGAGTAAAGTTTGAATTCGGTTCCTGTATTTTCCTTTATTTTTGTAATATGACAATTATTTGAGGCGTTAAACTCAAACGATCGATATAAATTGATTCAGCACATAAGTACTCTGATTACAGAAGTTATGGACCTTGAAAATTTCTGTGATATTACAGTTTTCCACACTTCTTGTAATGCCTTTACCAATTGATTTTATCTTTCAACTTGGTTACGGTTGATTGATTTTTATGGAAGTTATAGCCCTTGGACATAGACAATTTCACTGAATTTAAAGTTTTCCACACCTTTTTTTTTTTCGCGGGGGACATTGGAACGCGGTTCCTTTTTTATTCAAATTAGTATTTGACTAAAACTTGAACCGAAAATATCTACTAAACTCAACTTTGGCTGAACGTTTACATTGATGGAAACATTGTTTAAAAACTAAAAATAGAAGTTCCGAAGGGTTTACATTCAATTGTTTTTTGTGCAAAAGATATGAATTGATCATTTTTTCATGTTAACTTGGATCAACTGCAAGTAAACGTTTTTTAAAAACACTTTGAATGTTTTTTTATGTAACGTTATTGTTCATTGAGCCGATAAATAAATGTGAAAGTGACGTCGCAACAATCAACATGCAGCAGGTGCACGATCCATTAAAACCCCAAAAAGTTATTATAACTTTCATATATGCAATATTCAAAATCATGCAAAGAGGTTACATTCGTTGGTCATATACGGTAGTTAACAGTTTTCTAGACGCAGAAAAAAGTTGATTTCTGAAGTTAGTTCAATATTTTTTCTTTATATCATACTCTTTTTTTGATGCAGTAGGTTTAACCCTCAGAAACTCCTTGTCAAGGTGAGGTATTTTTTTGTGTTTAATGATGTTCCCATAATGGCCATTGAATATCAAAATATATTTCTCTAAAAATATTTCTGACTATATCATGTAATGATATTTTTAACAATTTTTCAGTGGATCTTCGTATCTATTAAATCCAAATTTTAAATTAATTCAATTTGATAGTTGTTTTTTTTTCCATTATGACCTTAGAAAGATTGAAAATGGATGAAAATCACGCGTTTGGAAAACTTGAAAACGCACATTGTTCAATTTTCTTGTTCTAACGAATATAGCAACATCACGATATAGCTAGGCCTATAGTGGGACCCGCGATAAAAATATAGAATGTACACTACATTTAGTTTCGTTGAAATATTTGTGAAAAGACAATTAAAATCAAGAAACAAAAAATTTCCGACAAATTCATTTCAATCTTAAGCATGAAAAGAAAATTTAGTTTTCTTGTTGTTGTTTTTTTTTGGTCATTTTTTAAGATTTGCAAGGCATAGGTGGGGGTTCCGATATACATAATTAAAAAAAGAATGGTTTCCAGGCTATGGGTTGCTTATATTTACCCAAATTTAAAAAATAGGATATAGACATGCCGGATTTTCCAAGCAATATTTTAGAATTAATAAACACGTATTTCTACTTAGTATCTTACTTATTACATGTTTATTGCATTCTTGTTAGAGTGCAATACAATGTATATAGGTTACAGACCACCAATTCAACCAATGAGCATTCGGAACGTACGCAAAAATAGTCCTACGCAGAAATTACCCCTGTTCCTCATAGTGCTGTGAAAAAAGTTCTCATCTCATTTAAGTTTCTGAAAGGAAAAACATTTCTGTACATTTTATAGGTGCATTTTGCTTCTTGTGATGTGAAGCCTAATCTCCATAATGATTTCTAAATATACCCCTATCTTGTGAAAACACTGGGATTTCCCATGCTATTTATAGACACTTCACTTCCGGTGACCAGTACTGCACTGCAAGTCTGCTAACCCCACATGCCATTCTGAGGATTGTGAGC
This sequence comes from Perna viridis, assembly GCA_037379345.1. Lineage (NCBI taxonomy): Eukaryota > Metazoa > Mollusca > Bivalvia > Mytilida > Mytilidae > Perna > Perna viridis. The sequence goes on from CM074511.1 coordinate 13,245,114, forward strand.
TGACATATGTAGAATCATGCTGATATATAGTCCTCTGCAGGTTAAAGTTAAGGTAAAGTCCAGAGAAGCCATTGAATATTGTGAAATTAGCATAGAAGCCTATGGGAAGTGGAATTAGTGGTTTTTAGCCTATATACTCAAATGGTACATGTCCGACTCTCTCTCTCTCTCTCTCTCTCTCTCTCTCTCTCTCTCTCTCAAATTGGTACACTTTGAACCTTGGTTTGCTTTAATCTTTGACTTTTGCACACTGATTATTTTGAAGCAAATTCATGCGAATTCTTGTAAGTATGCGTTTATTTGGCTTCGCAAAAAGGTTATTTTTTTAATATTTCTCCTTCACAGATTCGCGAAGCAAAAGTTATTTTTACATACTTATTGCCGATTGGAGATCTTACCTCATTATGCAACCGGGCAACCCAAATTCTCACTGCAAATAACACAAAACAATAAAATATTGTAAATGAATTGTCGTTCTTTGTACGATTGCTTCTCTATTTTCCCTTTAGAATTAGAATATCTTCTACCATGTATCACCTTTTTTCAATTTTAGAAATACTTGAACCGAACAATAGAAGCATTTGCTAGATGTTTTTGAACTAGATACGATACGATTCAATCGTCATGAGCTATAGGCAAAAAATCTTAAATTGTGACCAATTAATTCCTCTGATTAACAGCTCAAATTTATAAAGCAATCCGAGAGAAAATTTACAGAGCATCTGTTATTGTGAGCGATATTTATCTTGACCATGAATAATGCCATATCATTAGGACGCTCAAAATTGGTACTAAAGAAGTACTTGAACAAATCTTATTAAAATTCTTCAGGAAACTGGCATACTTTCCGTCTGACATTTTATACCATACCAAGGATTGACTTAATATCTATTCATAATCAATTTACTTATAATGATCAGTCGAAAAAGTCACAAAATTTCGAACATAGAATGAATGGAGACGTAGCTTGGTGTGGAAACAAATAAGGGCGGAGGTTCAGCCACTCATATTCTTTAAGACTGTCTATGCAAAGGATTTGTGAATCCACCACACCGAGAGCGGATGAATTCTCAATATTTCTGTTATTTTTGAATATCAGTCTATTAATGGAGTACATTAACAACATCATGGTCTAAAGACTTTAGAAGCACGTCATATTCGAACTTTAAATAAATTGTACTATTTTGTTTAAGAATAATAGTTTTTTTTGTTGATTTCTCTTGACCTTTCGGACATTTTAAATATTCTTAATATCATTGTCCTTTCCATGTTGATATAAAACAAATTTTCAACTTTCAAATAGTAATCAAGGCTTATCAAGCAAATGAATATATTCCAAGGACTCCTCAAAACTGGGAGCATGGACCAGGTGTACCGGTAGGGTAAGCGTCTTCTGCTTTTGTTGGAACACCCACCGAGTCATGTCCGGATTAAAGGAACCAAGACACTGTCAACAATTCGGTTCTCATGGTTCAAATAGATAAACCATAACGATCCATGAGTTCATAATTACGACCATAACTCTTCAGATTTTGACGCTGTATATAGCTAAGTTACAAGAAAAATATGTAGACAAACCAAAGCATAAATGTAAAAATTAAAAATATTTACAACATGCATTTTTCTGATAGATTTGATTTTTATAAATACGTTTAATATTTTTTTTACTGAAATAAGATTGTCCCATGCAAATTATAAAAAAATGTTGACATCGTCGATACACACCTGGAGTGGATAATTACAGCAAAGTAATTAAAATAAAAAAAAACAGCTGGAACATATCGCAAAAATACATTTTTAATGCAGATTTGTTAAAAAAGCGATAAAAATTTCGAAGAACAATACCAAATTGCGTTTGTCCAATGCGAGTTTACCATTTTTTATTTCTTCTAACTATGACGTCGTGAACGTTTTCTTTTCTTGTCTTAGCGGTGAACAAAAAATGCGAAGTACTATTTTGAAATAAGAAAAATCCTGTTATAAATATGTTAACAGAATGAAACGAAACCAAGTGGAAGTACAATGTATAACAGAAGAAAATACAAGAATTATTTACATGTACGACTTTTTGCTGTCACTCGTGATTTTTTAAATTTAAATACTGGGAACAAAAAATGATATTAAAGGGCAACGAACAGGCCCAAAAATTTATATTAGCCATACAATTCATATCCTTGAAAAAGTCAAACGTCCTGTTCACAAAAATTTACAAGGACTCATCAGTTCAACTGTATGTAACATATATTGGGGAGCATGGAATCAGGGACTTTGTATTACTAACTATAAGTATTAAATGTAGTCTGATGAAATAGGAGTTCGAATTGCTTATTCACTTTTAGTTATTTCTTTATATTTTTGGTTTTAATGTTACTTATAGTTGAACTAGATTCAGTCTTCTAAAATTTCGGTAATTTTTCAGACAACATGATTCAAGACGTCTAAAAATTACTATTGTATTGCAGAAAGGATACAGCAAGTAATTAATGTCTCTATTGCAGACGAATTCCATTTTCTGTTTAATTGTTGCTGTTACAAAACACAGGGAGACATTTTCGATTAGAAAATAAATCTCTTCTTTAAAACATACGATAAGATTTAATGAACAGTGCACAAAAAAAAAAAAATAAATATGAATTTTGATAATAAACTTTCTTGAATTCTGAAGATTATTTACACAATAAATTTTGTTCTGTTGTGTCATATACTGGGACTTTACATTCCTATATGAGCCTGAACTACTTATTGCAACAGAGTTGGAGCTCATAAAACTATTTGTATTTGTATTTGTCATTTTTTGAAAAAAAGTTGTTCAAATTAAAGTTGGTATCTACTTTTTTGCGTCGTCTTACGCCTAGAAGAACTTTAAAACTATCAAATGCATAAAGTGATTGTTCTGCAATCTATTTTTCTGTCCGAGTAGTCTGCTCTTTGAATAGCAGGGGTTGTCTCACTTACATATACAAACCACGAGAAGAAGAGAGCAGAAGCATGTCTGAGTTTCCTGCATCGGAGTATTTTTTGGAATATTATGGATAACAACTATGTTGGTACATTGACAGTTTGGATATTGTTGTATATGTTTATAAATGGATGTCATGCAAGGGTTAACTACAACATAACTGAATGTCAGCAGTGTTCATTGCAGGTAAAGTATCATCTGATCTTGTTGCAGAAGACATTTACATGTTGTTTTTCTGTTTTCTAGTAATAAGTGGACTTTTTTGAAATTACAATCATATTTTCAAAAATTCAAACGTCATAATTTACGCGAAAAGATACTTTCATTTATTTATCATACAAATTAATATAATCTTCGGCCTGCGGTAATACTGAATGACCAGTTTCAGCAGCAGAATAGATGCTCATCTTCTGCTGAGACAACCCACGTATCAAAATATGTTTACATTATAATTTTAATTTTGTATTCATTTTTGAATATCAATGTCTTTATAAAGAATTGAAAGTTTTTTTTCAGCAATTGAGTTGATGCTCATTCTGTGGTTTTACAATCATTTACATTCATTTTAATATTTTTTTTTTATCTTGGAATATCTATGTGAAAGGTTCTTTTAAGTGTTCTTTTATGTGTTGATGAAGAAGTTCAATTTTTTCATTTATGATGGCAAAAGGAAAAATTGTAATGTTGTGCTATATGCTTTTTATGCCTGTTGAAATAGAAGTTATTATTTAGGTTAGGTTTACCCTGATTTTCTCTATTCATCTTTAATCATATAATGTATGATAGTTCTAGTCCAATGCAATGATGAGGAAAGTGAAAAAATATCTTGAGGTACAATGATACATTTTGGCAAGTCTTTTTTCTTGTGTTGCATTTGAACTTTTTTATTACATGGTTCTTGTTTTTGTGACTGTATTTTTGCTCATAGTAATCCTTGGTCTGGTAAATATGACACTGAAGTGCTTTAAAATATGGAGTACTTAACTTATTACTGGTACTAAATAATTATACAATTTAAAGATTAATCTCTTGGTTTGATTTGAACTAGACTACATCTACTTGATCAGAGATTTTCTTGATTTTAGTTTATACACAATTTTGTAGTTTGTACTTCTCAGTAAATAGCAAATGATTTCTTCCTATTGATTTATAAAATATTGAAACTGATGCATGTACAAATGAGTATAATTTAAAAAAAAGGTCACATATAGGCAGGTGGCTCTTTATGATGTATCACTTTCTTGTTTTCCCTTTCTGTGTTATACATGTACATGTATGTTTTTGTGATATCTGTCTGTATCCATTTTTGTACATATATGTACATTTATGAGTTTCCTTTTTTTGTGTGTCTCAAAAAAGCTTTAAATAACAACAAATATACGGTGTAGTGGGCTGATTTCAACAAAGTATTAATATCTACTAAGTAAATATAATTCAATTTCATGTTTTTGTTGCTTATAACTATCTAATCTAAAAATTGTTATTTGATTGTCATTTGTCATTTTCTTATGTCCTTTCCACTCCCCCTCCTGTTTCCTTCAAAGCAGTTAATTTCTTAAAACAATTCCTGTCAGGCTATCCTTGCAACCTTTGCACAGTGTTATTCCTGAAAAAGTCAATTAAAAAGTGTTATTTTGAAGATATGACAGAAGATATGTCATTTATGATGATGATCTTTTTATAATTGTAATTACATGTACATATTATACAGTTACATAAACATTTTAAAATTAAAAAAAATGTAGACAGTTTCCTTTTTAATGATCAACAAACAAGTCAATCTCCCTATGGTCACATTTACTTAATGACATTTATGAAATATAAATTTGTAATGAACCTTGAAAATCAAAGATTTCTAAACATGAACCATTTCAGAAATTAATGGTTTTATGCTCTAGATGCATTCCATATAAATGTAAATTATAGTAATGTTTACCGTCAAACCTTTACAAACCCTTATCAATTTCAAAAGATAAATGTGATGTTCAAAAAAAAAAAAAAAAAAAACATCATTGTACATTGTAAGTTTTTGTCAAAATTGTGATTTTATTTAGAAAATTTTTTTTCAGTACATTATTTTTGTATGTGTATGTATCAGTCTATCAAATACAATATTATAATTGCTCAAGGTTTTTTCCATATTGGCTAAGTTACTGGTCCTTAGCTAGCCCCATCAGTGGCGGATCCAGAGGGGGGGTGCAGGGGGTTGGCATCTCCCTTTTTATGGGAAAATTTGTCAATTTCAAGTGTAAAATTGACAAAAAAAGCAAATAATGTCCTAACAATTCCTTTTTCTGAAGAACCTCAGCTGGCACTCCCTTTTTCAAAGTGTCTGGATCTGGCGCTGCACATTGAAGTTGGGCTGTACCTCAGTCCAATATGGCTCAACTAAGCTTACATGGAAAACTTTTTGCAATAATACTAAAACAGATTAGAAGAAGAATACATGAGTATTCAATTAAAATTGTCAATAATTGTGAAATAGACATTTAATTGTACAGTATTCATTTACTCAAGATGAAAAGGTTTTCATATACAAAATGTACACGAGTGAACAAAGCCAAACCTGTCATATATGATTATCATATGCTTCTCATATACAAATATGTGCATTAATATGGTAAATATTGGCCTGCTTCCACATTAACTACATTTGTTTATGATCAACTTATGTTTGTTAAATATATATATGTTATTATATAATAATCATGGGGTATTCATATGTTGTGCAGAGTTAGAAATAGTAACCTGCCCGCCAGGCCGAGACTGGCTATTTCTTGGCCCAGGGCTGGCTAATTTTAGCAAAAATTTATGTAGCCACATAGTGAATATATTGAAAAATTGTATTCAGTAGTGGCCAGAATTTAATTGTGTTTCCTATCCTGATGTTGCATTTCAAATGATTCTCATATGTGGCACTTCAGGCTGTGTAATGAGTAGTGTTTCAAAAATATAACTTGAACAACACTATTTTAAAATTTTACTTGACATAAAACTTGGTAATTTGCTAATTTGAAACAAAGCAGTACTAAGCTATTCATAAAAGGTGTACTGTGTTTAAATAATAAATTTTACTCTCAGTTCTATAAATGTTTTCAGTACCATCCACTGTCGGTATCAGACAGAGAGTGGAACAAGCATCAAGGACTTCCCTTGTATTGTTACATGCATATGGAATTATAATATTAACAGATGAAATTTGTATTGAGGAAGAAATAAATGAAAACAAAACAGACATACCCAAAATTAGGAAACAAAAAAGTAATACATGCTTTTAAGGTTTGTTTCTCAGTTAAAGGGTAATGATAATGTGTAAAATTACATAAATTCATTTGATCATGACTGCTTCATTCTTGTAAAACTATACATACAGTATGTATACATACATCATTTACTGATACATGTATCAGTAAATGTATAGTTGCAAGGTGTTGTAAGGAATCATGGAAATTGGGAATTTCGAAATCAACCTATTTAACAGATAGTTATTAATTTTGACAAGTTAGATTACCTGAATTATTCATTACACCTCACATATGTATATTAACAGGGTAAGTTATGGTATAATCATGCCTTTTGATTTTTATGTTTGACAGCTGAGACAGAACATTCATTCATAGTTACATTTGAATTCTGTCTTCCATGAATGCTTATTCTTCAATTTATTACATAAAACCTAAGTCAGTTTTTTAGTAGAACATTTTAATCATTGGTTCGTAGAGATTATTATTGAATGCTTTGTTGAATATTCTCACTAACATCATTCATGCTTGATATTTAATAAGTATAGAAAGTTGAAATGGATCAGCTATCATGTAGCAGTATGCACAAATTATTTAAATAAACTTACAGTTAATTTCTTAATTTTTGTAGAATAGCCTGAAGTTTCCTTGCTAGCTCAACCATAGGTTAAATGAGGCTCAGTGAGGTTTACCATAAAACATGGTTTAATTTACCTTTTTTTTTGGTTATGTACCTTTATTATTTTGCACCTAGAAGATTTTCTTTGAAATTTATTTATGCAAAGCAGAAATACTATTGGACAAATAAAAAAAGTGTGGTTTTTAATTTATTTTGGATTTATCTTAATTAGCCCCTTCAGATATACCTAACATGCTAGCAAGTTCGCTAACTTGGTAAAGTACTTGTGGATTATGAGGTTCTAGGTCACAGCTATAAAGCGTGACAGTTTTGTGTCTCCTCATATTTAGATCTCCAGGTATTCAATAGATTGCAAGCCAGCTTCTTGTAATTTTTTTGAAAAATTGTTCAGAAAAATATATCCTTGCTTGGTACTGTAAAATTATTGAAATAGGTTTATGTTTGGTCATTCATATTTTATTACATGTACTATTATTGAGTAATATTATACTTCAAACAAAAACTTGAATTCTGATTGGGTAATGGGTGATGAGTTATTTTAGTCTATTCCCTGCACATCCTCCCAGCCCGCCCCCCACTGAACAGTGATTGGTGGATCGATATATCACCCGACTGCAGTGGTATATCACACGATATATCACCCTTGACGTCAAGATATATCACCCTCTGGTATTCAGTATAATACAGTGTGGGAAACCATTTTTTCCCAATTTGCCATTCTGGCTAGTGGAATATTGATCTTGCTAGCCAAATACAAATTCAACTAGCCAATTTTTTTTGTTTTTTTGTCTGTACTATCATCTGTTTTCTCTTGGATTTAACTATCTTCTGCCTTTCTTTTTCTTTCTTCAACTATCTTTTCATTTGTTTCTAAATTATCAAAAACTTTTCCATTTTTGAATTTTCCCTCCCATTGAAGTTTTTCAAGTACTTAAAGTACTCCCTTTCTGAACTCACATTTTAAAAATAATATTATATTTCAACAGATTCATCATGAAACAAGAAAATGTTTATCATTTGCTTCTTGTTCATTTTTATTTTGACAATAAACAACTAATTTGCAAGGTAACATTTCATAAATTACCAAGATAATTTTGTTTGACAACTGATATGAGATCGGGACTGTCGCGTAGGTTTTGGCACATCCTGTTTACCAGAATTTAAAATGGCAAATCGTAAACAATGCTTTACAAGTCAATAAAATTGTACAAAATTCATTTGACATGTTCAAGCTAAATTTCTTAAAATGTAGGGAACATATTTTTTATGTATGATGTTAAGGGATGTTCAACTAAATAACCTGTTGGCTGGTTTACTTTCCTTGAAACTCGCCAATCAAATGACGGTCGCCAGATTGACGAGTGTAAGCTAATGAGAACTCCCCAAATTACACATCATCTCGCAAGCGGTGGTTTCCTACACTGTAATATAATACATACTGCCTGTAGTAGAGGGTGTTAAGCACTGTATCACACTCTGTAAATATAATACCCTCGACTTCGTCTCTAGTGATACTACAGTGTAACACCCTCCACTACAGGCAGTATGTGTATATTAGCTTATTAAAAAGAAAGTTAAATTGAAATGTTATTTTCTTTCCATTGTACTAATGATAAATACTGCAATGTCATTTCCCTTCCATTGTGCTCTTACTGTAATAACTGGCTGTGTCTCTGTCATCATTCAAAGAGGATTCTTGTTGTGTTAAATACGATTTATTTTGCTTCATTCTGTTTCAACAGAGAAATACAATCTTACTCTGGAAGCAGTTGATCATGGTAATTTAACAAAATCCAAAGTTAAAGCATTTGCAAGATATGACATTAACATTTTATGAACCTTGTCCTATTAGGCAATTTGATGAAAATTATACTTGCCCAAATAGAAATCATGGTTTACCTTTAGTAAATGAATGTTGAAAAATGAATGAAATTTGGTTGTCCTACAGGCAAGAGTAATTTAACTTTTACTGTCTGAATGGTAGTTTCACTGTCCCTGTCAATAGGACAAACTTTAAGGTCATAACTAAATTAAAATTATTTTGTATGCTCATCAAAAGTAACATGATAAAATGTCTCTATTGTAGAAATAGCATTATCATCTTCTTGCAGAGTACTTTAATTAATCCATCATTTTTTTTATTGTAGCCTAAATGAAAATTAGTACTCTTTCACTCTAGTTTTAAGACATTCCAATAAATGGAAGCAACCCATACATCAGATTGACTGATTAGCAGCTTCATACAGACAAGGAAAAACTCTTTTCTTTAAAAAATGAAATATAGGTTGATATTTATTATTTTCAAATACCCCAGTTGCGGTCTTTTAGAAATAAATCCTGTTAAATAAAATTACCTTTATCTGGATAAATATCTAATTGTATTAATACTAATTTTTTTTAGAAACTGACCATGTTTTGTAATAACCAATGCTTAAATTATTTTTGTTAAAAAAAAATTCTGGCTTCTTTAATGAGAAGATGAATCTGTCTGTCTGTTGTGCAAGTTATTTCCCTTCAAATAAAATATCAAAGAACCAGTGAATGGGCTATTGAGATTCATGTAATATATACCTATTAAAGCATTAAAATTATATCTAATTTAAAAAAAAAAATAATGAACTATTTAGCCAGTTATACTAAAGACTTGAGTCCATTAGGTCTTGTAAGTTAAAGACTTAAACTTTACGTAAAATTTATGAAAACTATTATTATTTGTTGGAATTTTCAATAACGCTTTGGCTTATTGTTTAGCTTATTGTGAAACTAATTTCTGGAAATAATGCAAAATTTACACTTATTTTCCTTTTTTATTGTACAAAATAGGCCACACTATCTAGACTTGACCAATCCATAAGGTTGTGGGTCAACTTTTATCTAAAATCCTAGAATTGAATATCAAGGAATATACAGAAGTTGATGAAAATTGATTCTGACCAATAACATAGGATATGAACTTAACTTGAAGGAAAGTTAGGTAGCACTCCAGATAAGAAAGTGATTCATGATTGGAAAGCCTACATATATTTATTTTTGATATTTTGTTAAAAATGCTATCATAAACAGAAATTATCATCTGGCTTTTCATATAACCCTTTCTCTTAGGAGATAAAAATTATAAAGAATATGTTGTAGAATTCAAAATTAAGGGAGATAACTCTGTACATGACACTAAACGTGAGCAAGTCATTTAAGACAATTTAAACGACGGTAGGTGTCAATAAAGTCGTAGAAAATATTTTTATTCAAATTTTAACGGTATGTTATTTATGTGACGCCGAGTATAGTCTTTTTTGGGGTGTATCATATGGTACAGAATTTGCATGATTCTTACAAAAGACTTCTACTTAAAACCTTGTCATAATGTGAGCTATTTGACATATTGTCTCAAAGAAGTTTCCACTAATTCAAGGTAAACTTTCTTCAAAGAAATATTTGTTTATATTAACTATAAAAAAATACTACAGATTTTATAGTTTCAATATATTGAGGATTAAAGATTTATTTGGTTTTTAAATTGTTGAATAAACTTTATGTAAAAGGTTTTAAGTATTAATTCTTCAATAACATTTTTGTTTGGATTAAAAACAATTCTGCATTAAGACCCAATTTAATTTTTGAATTTTGTCATGATATTGTCATAGATTGACCTTTACCATTTTATATGCACTGATCTGTACATACTGCTAACAGGTCACCAGTTGAATTTTGACTTTGAGCTGAAGTTTTTAAAGAGAGGTTAAATGTTATAGGGTTGTATGATATAAATTTCATATTGATTGTTTATAATGTCATAGGACAGTTATATTGGATCCTGAATTGATGTATGGAGTCAAGTAATGCCCCTAATACAATTGACTGAGGACTATTGGAACTCATCTACAGACATAAAACATGATCAGTATAAAACACTGACATTTTTGCTAAGAAGTTACGTAAAATGTGTATTTTACTTTTAGGTATGCCTATTACATGAAAAAGTAATACACAAGAAAAAACTTATAAAAAATTAACAAGTACATTTATGGTTCTGTTATGTGAGCAGTTGTTATGTTCAGTTCTGAATGGCATTGAAACTTACTAGAAACAGGTTAATCTAAATAATCCTCTTGAACAAGGGAGTAAACTCTTGTTTTTGACTTATTGAAAATGTGAGTTTTTAAACATGGTGTTTTATAAAGAATGTATCTACAAATGTATTGATAATAATGATTCCTGCCTTTTATATACAATATTTCTTCTTAGTTAAAAGAAACTTAAAGCCACAAATAGTGTAATTTCTATTCTAATTATCTTGATATCATATCGTTTTAGGGAAATGAGGATTTTTATGGAAGAGAATTTCAAATTCCAAACTTGAATCAAAAGGTTAAGTCTCTGTTTTATGATCATTGCATTTCTGAATATGTACTAGGGTAGCATATTTTATATGTATTTATTTTTTTATTCTGATTTTGACCATATTACAGCATTTTAAAAAAAGTTATCTCCCTTTTTTCAATTCAAAATCTCACTGGCATTTTTTTGCAGTAACATTTTAATCCTAAATTCATTTCATGGTGATTTTTTCTCGGATTTACTGACACAAAAACTTAAGTTTCTTGTGTGTAAATTAGTTTAGTTTGTAATAAATGGAATGGACAGAAATGCATTTACTAACTTGAAATCATTGTGTTGATATTGTTTTGTGGTCTGCATTCTTTCTTACTCTTTGTCAGAACTGTTTGTATAGGGTAGATGTCTCATCTCATTAAGGCTTCAGAAATACAGTACATGGACAACAACTATTTATGACATCATTTTATTGATTGCAAAAAGAGGTGCTTTTCATTTAATATTTTGCTTTTCGTAACCTTGCTTCGGAGCCAAATGATTATTGTGATCAGGATATCTGTCTGCAACTACTTACCCCAGCTGCTTGATATATTTTTATATAAGTATGCAATATTATTGGATTCGATTTCAGATTTGAGCAGTTTGAAGACTTTGTTTATATTTTGATCCAATAATTTTTGGGAAGGGCAGTTAGTACGGCAGTATTGCCCACATTTTATCAGTATGGTTGAGTAGTTTTTCTATCATGTTCTGGTCAATTTCAAGAATAAGTTGCATACATGTAACTGGTAAACATTGCTGAATATTTTCCTCAGCTATGCATCAAGTGCATGGTGATATTACATGTATAATATGAGGGGTAAAATTCACAAATATATATGCAGTAACTGTTTTTTTAATTGATTAGTGATAAATATTTAATGCACAGGTCATATGTTCTAAGAAAATGATACATTCTGTAATGTAAGAATTCAAATGAGCTAATTCTAATATAAAGGTATTGATATAATATGCTAGAGCCGAGACACATTTCACTTCCAAAGACACCATGCAATTAAAACATTCTTTGGACAATTAAAAGTAAGATATGATTTTAAAAAAAATGAATTAAGAAATTTGGGCATGGGATACTAAACTAGAAAATGTTGGAATTTTTTTTCATGGGGATTTCTGTTAACCAATAACCTAACAAGAACTGTTTTGCAAATTTTTTGTTTACAGAACTCCCTCTGAAAAATTTGGTAGTATATATGATTGCTCTTTTTCATCTTCTAATCTTATATTAATTTTATTAGAAATTTTTTTTGGTGACAAAAACCTTTATAAATTGGGCACATATTTAGTATCGTCTTGTATTTTACCATTTTATTATGATCATATGATTTTTAATAATAATTCTAAAGGTCAGACCAATACAAATGTTATTCTAGATATTTGAAGCCTTTTCCTTGTTATGTTTATTTTTGTTTATTTCCTTTGTTTAAAACAAACATATTCAAGGTCTTGTTTTTCTGGTAGTGTTTTCTACATACTTGCCAAGTCACTGCTTGGCAGTGCATGCATAGCAACACAATTGAGTAATTCAGAGTATGTTGACCTAACATTTACAAATAAATGAGAAGAATAAAAAGTATTAAAAAACTCCAATGTTTCTATTCAAATCAGTGCAAGTTGAAGTGCTTATTGAATAATTCACACAAGTTAATTCACCATGAAGAATACCCTCTTTCAAATTCAAAACAATGTGCAATGTTGCGGTTCTAGAGGCACACATTAAGTATTGTTCTTGAAAATATTAAAAAAATAAGTTGTATGGTCTAGTGTACTAAACAGTATTGGCATGGTTGGTAAGAGAGATGTTGAATAAGTACCATGTTTTCACTGTGACTTTTACCTGATGAGTTATTTGAAATGAAAATCAATATGCCTGTGTCTTGTGCCTCTGTATAGAAATCAATAGCTCCTGGATACAAGATGACTTTAGAGGATGATGTCTTATAATATAGTGTAGCTCTGTAGGAAATGTGACACAAAAACAAATGGTGGGATGATTTTTAAAAAAATATATAAAGTTTTGACCTTGAAGTAAAGACATTTGAACTTTTCTTTTCAAATTAGCCAATTAAATCTGTTGATTAAAAATTTTGGCTAATGGGCAGTGAGTCTCAAAAATAGCTCCTGCTAACTTTATACATGTCCATTTAAACTTGTATGAACCTAATCTTGATTGAACTGAAAACTTATCTTAATAAGTCACTTTAAAAAGTCCTTTCAAATCAGTTGAAAAAAAACCTTTAAAAAACAGAATATCTGTCCGAACCAAACAAACTCTACAGTCCAAAAGGAGTTTAGCTTACACAGGTTTCTCTGTTTATCTATCAACCTAAAGTATCATTTAAAAGATTGTTTGATCATGTTTTATTCTCAGTATTCAATATTAATATTCAATACTTTGAAAGAGTAATCAAGGGAACCAAGGTTATAGCAGTAATCAAAAGAATGCAATCCAGGGACAAAGACCAGACATGGAAAACAGACATACCTAACAAAGAACATAAAGTAACTAAAATCATACATACAAAGTAAAAATAGCAAATGAGCAACTTGGACTCCACTAAAAACTGAAAGCATAGACCAGGTGCACCGGTAGGGTAAGCGTGATAAGTTTCCTTCTGTTTTGAAGTATTGTTGTTTGTTTCCATGTTTACTGTGTTTCTGTTATGTGTATAAAATTTTTGTAAGTATCAATAGACTGAATGAAATTTTAATACCAGTAACCAATAGACTAGTCACTAAAACTCATACAGCTAGACTGACAAAAAAGAGCTTCAATTTGATCTTGTCAAGTCTTGTTTAATTAATCGTTTATTACTTCTACTATTGAATTGAAGAAGTTGTAAGCATGGTACGAAATCATGGCATAAGTGATTAATATTGTAAATGCTAGTTTGTTCGTAGAAAACTTTCCAAAAGAAATTATCTTCTCTGAAACTATATAACAAATTTATCATTTTTTCAATAATATCTAAAAGAAAGATTAAAGTAACCCTTGAGAACAAGGTTACCATAGCCTTCAGTTGGACCGAAATTGTATATAGCATTTGATAGCTGGTATTACCTATAACATTAAAATATGAATGACTATTAACATAGTACTTTTTGCAGTGTTTTTTTTTGAGATTCTACCTTTGTTGCTTGTAATAATTTTGAGGGTTTGAAAAGGATGGTATGTTTTTTGTGGACTTTTTTATGGTCTTCTGCTGTATGCCTTGAAAAGTACATACAGTCTGTAGTTTATAGGATGCTCCTGAAATAGTTAATCAACTGGAGCTACAAAAGTTGGCAGTTACGACATTATTTCCGTTTAAAGCCGATTACTTTGGGTTCATGTTGATATATTTTTTCCTGAATATCTTAAGAACGAAATGACGTAGTTTTAATGGGTTAGGGATTAAGTTGAAGCAAATTTTAACGAGTTGGGCAGCAGACCTATTTTGTTTCTTAGGAATCTTTTACAGTGAATATCTCTAATTGCTCTCTAATTTTTTACACCTTGTTTTTTCATTAGTTTTTGAGTTATATATGCCAAAAAATTAATTGATAATAAGCTTAGCCAATGCCAAAAGGTCCTTTGTTAAATGTTAGTTGATGTATCTAATGATATATCATTTGTCTCTTCACACAGTGTCATTGGTTCTTTCAGCCCTAGGGTTGCTTAGCATTTTTTTACCATAATAATTCTGTTCAAATGTGAATTCAATTATACTAAAAATTGTATGAGAAAAAAGTATTATATTCTACCTGTAAAAGCATTTTCAGGGATAGTACAAACAGCTGTCCACAGTTTAGACAAACTGACTGGTTAGTAATTAGAGCATGTAAGTTTGACTTGATATTCATTAAAACCACTCTCTGTTCTATTGAATTTAAGAATCATTTGAACCCTAATGATACCAAATGAATATTAGCTAACATGTTTAGGTTGATGACACTATAATGGTAATCTCTATTGAACAGTTTATGGATTTTAACACATCCTGATATTTCAGTCATGCTGTGAAAATACAATTCTAATCAGACCAGGGATATAATCATACCTTATAAGGCTATCAGTAAAAAAGAAACCTATTTTCTGTTTTTTTTTAGTTGTGATCTGACATTTGAAATTTATATCAATTGTAATCATGTAAATTTCAGAATTTTGGTAAAAATTTTTACTCAGGAACTCTTATTGTTCGCAAGAAATTTATCTGCTGTGAGAGTAATAGAGGCGTATGCTATTTTTCACCTTGCCAATCGTTGAGTTTGTCCCTGTCCAGAATGATTTCTATGAAAGCTATATTACAAAAATGCATTTTATTCAAAGCATTAGTAACCTTGTTATCACCAAATTTTCTTTCATATTAAATTCCAAAAAAATAAAAATTAAAATGTTCACTACTCCTTAGGGGGGTATCACTTGTCTAGGATAGTGTTGTACTATGTACAGTTAGGTCAGTAAACATTCTTTTTACCTGGTTTAGACTGTTGATTAGTAAACAACATGGATATTTCCCCCGAAAGGGTTTCATAATGATCAATGAACTTGGCTTTAACCTTTCAGTATCCTTCACCCAGAAGGCTATAATGGTGATATACTCATTGTGTAGTCTCCTGCAGTAAAAACTTATGCTAGAAATAGATTTATTATGAATTAATACTCATAAAATATTCTATCTAATACAATAAACTGCTAAGATAATAAAACTCTGGAAAAATGTGTTGCCCTATTGGGTTTTCGAATTAGACCATACCTGTTGAACTGTATAGTTTTATTGATGTTAATTTTGTTTTTTTTTCTTTTGTTGACATTTTTTTTCCTAAGTTAACAAGTCGGGCATCATGCCTTAGATGGTTTCACATGGATATAAATAATGTGTTTGCTTTTTGGTTTGTGTCTCTGCGACATTTTGTATAAATGTTCCTAGCTACAGAGTCACTATTGGTATCAAAGATAACATTTCTTAGTAAGATAGTGTCATGCATTTTAATGTCATTTTTGGAAAAAAAAATTTACATTAATTAAGTTACAAAATTAAGTAACAGGTAAAAACTTCTGTTTAAGAGGTGATCAAAAGCTATTTTTTATGGCTTTTTATGGAATTGGTTTTACCCCATCAGTTTTACCCCATCAGTTTTTATACCCCTGAAAAGTTGGAGGTACATGTATCACAATCATGGTCTCAGTCTATTTGTCCATCTGTTTGTCTGTCCCCAGTTCTAATCTGCAACTCCTCTTAAACCTTTGAATGGAATTTGATGAAACTTTTATACTTTCTTAATTACATGATACCATTTACCATTATTTTTCCACTGTAATGGTCTCCTGATGCAAAAACATGGACTTAGTTATTGGTCAACACAAGGGTGACTATCTTTTAATCTACAATTCTTTTGAAATGCTGAATGGGATTTAGGGAGGGGAGCGGGGGGTATCATCAAGTAAGCTTTGCTCATAGTTTTTATATTTTTATTTCAAATTTCTTTCTTGAAACAAACGATGTACAGAGACTGTGGTATTTTTACATTAGACATTCTTATGCAGATGACTATGTTTAAATGAAGATGTTTTCTCTTCCTTATTTATA
The DNA here is from genome assembly GCA_037379345.1 of Perna viridis. Taxonomy (NCBI): domain Eukaryota; kingdom Metazoa; phylum Mollusca; class Bivalvia; order Mytilida; family Mytilidae; genus Perna; species Perna viridis. The sequence goes on from CM074511.1 coordinate 13,261,914, forward strand.
TAAAAATATACAGTAGTTTCTGAATATACTTTTTTTTTCTTAAAATGTAACATATTGTACAATAAAAACAACTGTCATTATGATAAACTTTCTATAACTTTGTATAAGATTTTATCTTGTATTAGTTACTACAAATTAATCTGTCATAATCAAGGCTTTCAATCTTCTGCTTTTGGTCATAAGTCTGTGAAGAACTAAATAGGCGCGGAAGTCAAGACAGATGTTAGAATTTTTTTTTAGATTTTAAATGTTCATCAAGAAAAACAGAAATTAATTCTTGCCATATTATGTCTTTCAACTTATGGAATTCATAATAGACTAAGATGGTATATGCCATTGGATTGGCTTTATTATTTCATTGGGCAAATAACATAGTAGCATTTATTCAAATGTTAAAGTGAAGTTATTAATGTAGAATGGATAAATATTACTTTTTCCCTCCCGAGCAGCACAATTATCGTCTATGGTTTATATTCTTGCAATCTTATTTTAAAGAAAGTTCTTGACATTTAAAAAAAAAAAATCACTGTTACATTGATTTCAGAAATGACTTTCTGCTGTAACAGTTATAGTCATGTTGTTTCTGTTATTGGTACATGCACATTGGGAGACATCTTGTTTGTTTGCCCATCATGCTTTTTTATTTTACTGAGTAAGAACTTCATAAATATTGTTTGAAATAAGATCTATTGAATAGATAATATCATTAACAATTTAAGTCTGTTTAGAACTTTTAAATTTCAAGTTTCAGTCTTGAATTATATACACAGCCTTGATGAAAATTAACCAGTATTGGTATTCTGGATGGTGTTAGACACTTTGAACAGATGTAGATAATGTAATTTTGTGTTAGAGAGGTGTGAACAACTAAATAATAAAGAATATGATTGATAATTCCGTCTTATGTAGTTTTTATTGGTATAACAATACTCAAGAAGGGGAATAGCCCTCTAAGAGTAGATATCTTGCCATAGCATTTAAGATTGCTTTTTTTTCTTCAAGTGTATAAAATTTAGAAAAAAAAAGAAAGTCGCAACAAATGTGAAGCTGATATAAACATCAAACAACAGTTAATTTTTTTCTGAAAATGAATCCTGGAAAATTGTAGTAGCATAGTTAATTTCAATGGAATAGTCAGTGTTGATCTTCTATTGATTAAATGACCTGGTGAAGTGTTTAAGATAGTTAATTGAACAAATTATATTACCTGAAGTTAACTATGTAACTTGCTATAATCTTGATTTTATATGGTCTTTCAAGACTTTTGGTCTGTATGTCACTTCATCATTTGTTCTTCTGTTGCCTTCACTCCCACTATTATAATGAATATATCTGAATATTTTAATCAAGGCGGACTGACTTCATCAATAAACTCGGAACTTGTGTATATCATGGTATGATTTTAAAAGGATACTTTGGTTTTATGGTTCTATTGCCTATTTCTATTCATACGCGACCAATACTTGAATGTTTGTGCCAGATTGACATATCTTTTGTCTTTCTTCTGATGCACATGTAAGAGCTATGGGTCTGATAGGAGTGCTTTAGGATTCCTATTTCCTGTCAACCTGGGGAAGTGATAGTACATTTTGTTAAAACTTAGTGATAATTCTCTCTTTGAAATTGATTTTATAGAGTTAATAAGCTATTTTTGGTATTTAGATGATTGAAACTTCAAATTAGCAGTGGGAAAGTTAAATTCTACTATTAAATTTCCCATAAATATAGTTTGCAAAAATTGTAGAATATTGAGTAGAAGTAGATTTTAACTTGGATTTTACTAAAATGAAGTTTGTGGCTGTTTTTTTACATCAAAGAAATAAACCATATGATTTGATGTAATGGAGCATTTTGTTATTGAAAAGTACAAATATTAGATAGAAAAACATGGGCTGTGGATCATTGAAGTTGGCTAAAACAGCTGCGTGCCTAAAAAGAAACAGGCTGTTGCTCTGAGTCCAAATTCTGTGTCATATTGTTTATGAAATGTTTATCAGTATAATTGTTATTGATATATTTTTTTTTCGTAATATGCACTACATGTTAAGCTAGCCTTTTCATACACAATATTTCCCTAAACCGATAATGGTAATTTCGCTATTTTCACAGTAGTTTTATCTGTGGGAAAAATTTGAATGCTTCTTCAATATTTATTCTTAGAATTTGTCTTCCCCCCCTTTTTTTTTAAAAGCAAAATTATCTGACCATTCAATGATATTTGTAATGAAAAGCAAAGATAAGGCAAACAAAAATTATATGTCAGTTTTCTGCTCAATGTATGGAATACATAATGTGAGTAAAAGTTATTTGTATATCACATGTAAGATGGGTTCCAGTAGTAGTTAAACTTTTCTTTCCTTTGAGGAAAATAAAATGATGCCCAGCTTGACTTAAAGTTAACTAAGTTGTTAAGTCATGGGGTTTTATATTAAGTATGGCTCTTTTGTTAGCTCACCTGGCCAGAGGCCAAGTAAGATTATGCCATCACTTGGTGTCCATTCTCGACATCTTCATCGTCGTCAAATTTTAAAAAATCTTCTCCTCTGAAACTACTGGACTGACTGGTTTTAAACTTGGCATGATTGTTCTTTAGGGTGTTCTGCAGAAAATGACTGTTGGGATTTTTGATCCATGAAAAAAACATGGCTGCTGTTACTAAAAATAGAACATAGCGGTCAGATTGCAAATTTCTGGCATGGGTAATATTGTTCAGCATCATGAGATGGACCCATGGCAAAATTTTTGAAAATGATTGGTCGACTGATGTAGGAGTTTTTTTTTGTATTTTTGCATGTGCAACTTTGAAAATCTACTTCTCAAAATCCATTGCACAGAATTCAATGAAAGTTGGCATTTATGTTTCTTAGGGTAGCCCACACTAAATGATCATTGGGATTATTGATTCATGAAAAAACATGGCCACCGTTACTAAAAATAGAACATAGGGATCAGATGGCAGTTTTTTGCAAATTACTCAAAAACCATTGCCTTAAGCAAATTTCTGGCATGTGTAATATTGTTCAGCATCGTGAGACAAACCTATGCCAAAATTTCAAATCAATTGGTCAATTGATGTAGGAGTTACAGCTCCTGAAACAGTTTTTTTTTGCATTTTTCACATGTGCAACTTTGAAAATCTTCTTCTCAAAATCCATTGCACAGAATTCAGGGAATGTTGGCAGTTATGTTTCTTAGGGTATCCCACACAAAATGACCGTTGGGATTGTTGATTCATGAAAAAACATGGCCGCCGTTACTAAAAATTGAACATAGGGGTCAGATGGCTTTTTTGCAAATAACTCAAAAACTGTTACCTTTAGCAAATTTCTGGCATAGGGTAATATTGTTCAGCATCATGAGACAGACCTATGCCAAAATTTTCAAATCGATTGGTCAATTGAAGTAGGAGTTATGGCCCCGAAACAGTTTTTTTTTGTATTTTCGCATTTGCAACTTTGAAAATCTTCTTCTCAAAATCCATTGCACAGAATTCAATGAAAGTTGACTTATATGTTCCTTAGGGTATCCCACACAAATTGACAGTTGGGATTGTTGATTCATGAAAAAACATGGCCGCCATTACTAAAAATAGAACATAGGGGTCAGATGGCAGTTTTTTGCAAATACAGTCAAACTTCACTCGCTCGAACTCGGATGGCTCGAACACCCGGGATTTCTTGAACACAATTCGAAGTACCAAAATTTTCTCCTGTATAATCATTATAAATAACCATGGATTTCTGGAACTTCGATTTCTCGAACACTCGAACTGACTAGTCGGTCCATTTGGTAATAAATCTTAGAGAATAATCCTTACTAACTAGAACTCGTCAGCCATTTTGTCATTTTGGATAATAAAAGGTGTGGAAAACTGAAACCCTATCATTAGTCAGTCATTTCAGTTAATTGCAGGTAGATCTTAAGTCATCGCTAATTAGGTAGTTTTTATCTTAACATAGTACTGATTGAAGTTTGAGAATGTCCCGAAGTCGGTATGATAAAAGCATGAAAGAAAATCGGATAAAAACAAATCATTGACCAAGGATCTCGAACTCGGAACATTTTTAAAAGCGAACACAGCATTTTTAATGTTAACAAATCAACATAATCTTCTGAAAGTGAATGAAAAGGATGCACGAACTAACACAACTTTGTAAGAAGTAAGCAATTTCTAACGATAAAGTCAAACTTGGACTGGGAACGAAAAAATTACGGAAATATACAAACTTCAATTTCTCGAACTCCCTATAACTCAAACACATTTCAATGGTGCCTTGGAGTTCGAGCTATTGAGGTTTGACTGTAACTCAAAAACTGTTGCCTTTACCAAATTTCTGGCATAGGGTAAAATTGTTAAGCAACCCGAGAAGGACCTATGCTGAAATTTTCTAAACCATTCATTGACTAATGTAGGAGTTGCAACCCCTGAAGCAGTTTTTTTGTTGTTTTTTTTTTCACATGTACAACTTTAAAAATCTTCTCTAAAACCATTTAAGATCATTGAATACAAATAAGCATAATAGTTCTTTAGTGTCTTGTGCTCAAAATGACTGTTGTGAATTTTAATCCATGAACAGATATGGCTGCCTATATTAAAAATGGAACTTAGGGGTCATAAGACAGGTTTTTGAAAAAAATTCAGAACTGTTGTCTTTAGCAATACTGGTTCAGGTCATGAAAATGCTATGAAAAACATTTCCTGCATTTGACAATTTAGTTGATTTTAACTTAGCCTGTCTCATTCCTCAAGTTTTTCAAATAAGCAAATGGTTAACCAGGTGAGCGATTCAGGCTCTCTTGACCTCTAGTTTTTAATAACAATAAATAGAACCAAAAGGAAAGACACATATGGATTTAGTCAGTATTTTTTAAAAATTTCTTGTAAAAGTCGCTCGTGGTAAAATAATGGGGCATTTAAGTAACAAAGACTTAAAAGTTTTTGAGAATCTGCTTAAGCGCAACTTAGATTTGTTTAACAGTTTCTGTATACATGCACCTGGATTAGACTATTCCAATTCTACATGTTAACATAAGTATCTAATGTATAAATTGGAAGAGTTTGAAACATGTATATAGGTGTGTTAAAATGATGATTGAGTGTGATTATGTTGATTTTTAATAAAATATTTCAAGTCCTGTATTGTAACTAAAATTATGAAGATTAATGCATGCAGGATTTTTTATACATCAGTCTCCTACATTTTTGACTGTATAAAATAAACTTTTTTGTGGATAATCAAAAACACCATTTCATTATAAGAGACCCTCTTGTGTTAAATGCCAGATAGTCTGTTAGCTCCATTCTGCTTGCTCAATAAATACTTCTGCCAGGAAAATTCCTTTGTTCTTACCTAGGCCCTACCTTTCTGAAGTATGTCACACATGCTCACTGACTATCCAGCAGTTTACACAAAAACAGTTTATTATAATTAACTGTCATTCTACATGAAAATGGGAAAAAACAGAAACAAGTATTAATTTCTGCAATATTTACAAATGCATAAAGGAGGACGTTCTGTAAGGACCCCTTTTGGCCTCATAATTTGGACATTTTGAAAATTTGATTAAAGCTGATTTCTAGGTAGTAGTAGTATAGTAAAATGGTTCCAAACACTGAATATAAGATGTTTTTGGATAGATTTATGACGTTATTCCAGAAATAACAGTATGCATTTATGTAACTTTTGCAAAAACCATTAACTTGTAACATTTCTGCAATTTTTAAGATGTTTTTTTTTGTGGAACAGAAGTGGTCACATATCTCTTGACTCAGGATGCTTTTACACAAGTTGCATGTGGCTATCGTTAAAAGAGTGAAAAACTGCACAAAATTTGGTGTTTTCCAGCCTTTTTATGCCCCCGCAACAAACTGTCAAGGGGCATATCAATTTATCCCTATCGGTCTGTCCATCCATCCATCCAGATTGCACATGATCATGGCTTGTCCTGCTATCTCCTCATACAGCTTTTGAATTACATCTAAAATATTTCACAGGAAATTTCTACACATGATGAAGGTGTGCAGGGCCAAAGGAATTTGATTTTCGTGAAATGTTACGGAAATTGGTGGAAGTTACACTTAGTCATTTTACTCAGAAATATATGGATCATGGCTTGTCTGGCTATCTCCTTGTTCAGTTTTTGAACTACATTTAAAATATTTTACAGGATATTTCTACACATGATGGAGGTGTGCAGGGCCAAAGGATTTTTATTTTCATGAAATATTATGGAAATTGGTGAAAGTTAGACTTAGTCAATTTCATAAGAAATAGAGCTATATGGCTTGTATGGCTATCTCCTCATCTAAATTTTTTTTGCAGTATGTTTCTACACATAATGATGGTGTGCAAGGTCATAGGATCTTGATTTTCATGAAATATTACGAAAATGGGGGATAATTGGACTTAGGAATATTACAGAACTGGGTGATAGTTAGACTTGGTAATTTTTGTCAGCATATATCCCAAGCAACACAGTTAAAGATGTGTTATGGGGGTATAAACATTTTTAATGCGACAGTCCGTCCATGGGTCCTCTTTTTCTCATCGCAACTAGCCTGACAATACTAAACAGAATTTCATGACACTATGTGGCTAGGATACAATATGTAGATATGCATATATTTAGGAATTTCTGATCTCCAAATTGATCCCCAAATTTTTCGAATTATGGTACTGGAACAGTTTATCATTACAAGTCTTGGAATGATTGAGCTTAACCAACAGATCATGAGTATCACAAGTCTTGGAAGGATTTCTGAATCTGCAAACCGTGTCTTCATACAAAAATAAATATGTTCCTAATTTGGCAAATCTTGTGAGCAGGGGCATCATTAGTGTCTTACAGACACATTTGATTTACTTAAACAAAAATCATTACTAACAAATGAAGCGGGGGCTCCTGTGATAAACAGGGCTTCTAGTTTTTACAGATTTTCACAATCTCAGCCAAGTTTGAATAGAATATACTACTGTATATGATCAAATTATTATCATAAACCAATCACATCAATTATAAAACACATTAAAGAGCTGGAGAAACAACATTAAATTTTCTTTATGAAGACTTTGTTTTTCAGACCAAATTTTGCCCTTACCAAACCAACTTTTTTAAAAGAAATTTTAAAAGTAGATATGTTTTAAATGTGAAAAAAAAGGATGTCCTATTGTTTCCTGGACATTTACTGTTATTTCGATAGCCTTAAGGGGACTTGAAGTGAAAGGTACCAAGAAAATAGACAAAATTTGTGGTTTGTGGTTGCTATTTTTTCCCAAATGGCCATAACAAATAGAATGTAATGATAAAAAAAATCTAGTTAGAAGTACATTAATTTAAAAATGAAATTTGACATGTTGCTGTGGCAACAACTCAGATGATCTTATGAATTTGAATTAGCTTTCCCATTTATAAGAGTCTTGAATAGACACATTAATTTTAGAGAATTCTTTTGATTTCACTTTCTTTTCCTCTCTACTGAGTATATGTACCCAATTTGCATATTTGCAAAGATGAATGACATGAAAAAGCTCAGAATTTATTGGGCAATTAATACAGTGAGTTATGAATTAAAAAATAGAGTGAATTTGGTGGATTTTTGATATGCATGAATCATTGTTATAAAGACTGGAGATAAATAAAAACATTCAAGAGAGTTTTTAATAAACTGATAATAGGTAGGGTCAGAATTTTATAGGGTAAATTTAAAGTACTCCTTTATCTGATTTTTAAAATCTATATTTTATGTAACCTATAGTGTTTTAAAGGTCAGGGAGGTACCTAAAAGTAGATTTCTGAAGATAAGTGCAATTGGGCTACAACTATTCACACATGGAGACCATGGTTTAAATATTGTGAGAAAGTTAAAGGGGGAAATAAAACTTTATAGGTAGCAAAATATAAAGATAAAAGCTGTATTCCATTGCAGTGCCTTGGATAAGGTTATGCACTATATAATGTCAAGTTTTAAAGGTTGAGACAGAAATAATCAGACCCTTTCATGTAGACTGTGGATTAGTGAACAAGGATGTACACTTCCAAGAGGAAAATTTGTTCTATTTCAAGCCCTAACAAAGTATATCACATGCATGCTTATCCACTATCCTGCACGAAAGGGTTTTATAGGTGATTTTCATCAGACCTTGATTTTATCAGTGATGTCATACTTAGTCAGTATGACATTACAATAGTAGCAGAAATTGTTGATAATGTTTATGAAAGATGATATTTGTCATCAGTTTTTATCATGCTCAAGTCAGTGTTGGTTAAGAACAGCAAATCTACAATACATACATATGTACAAACTTTACATGGGACATCATTGGTCACCTTTAGAGATTTCATGAAGCAGAATGATCGCTAGTATTATGATTTATCACAAACTGTCAGAGGCCAGAAAAAAATAATTTCAATTCTATATCATCCATTTAGTCACATCACATGAGTAAGGCCAAAATAAAAAAAAATATAGGTTTTCATCCCTCCCAACCTAATTTTTTTTTACCATCTCCAAAAAATGTTTATCTTGATTTTTTCCCAATTTTGGTCAGTTTCTTTCAAATTGGCAGCATTTTTTTCACTTCAATTGATAAGAAATAAAAAAAATAAAATGTACCTGCCTGCCCCTGATTTTGAAATATGATGAGAATTTAGCATTTTTTTTTATGTTGAAGATAACTAAAAAATATGGGGCAAGAAAAAAAAATCAGGATGAATGCAGGGATATTAACATCACAGGTTAACCTTTATATTCTTAAAAAGGTGTGTGGTATATAATTTATACAGAAACAAATGCCTTTGGTAAATGTAAGTGAGAAACTTTACAAAAATGAATATTACGGGAACTCCAGTGGTCTGGTAACTAACTGGACATTTGATGGTGGATTAAGATGGATGACAGTGGCCATCTTGAATATGATTCTGAGGTGGGGAGATTTATGTGGTTCCTTTTAAATTATGATTCCCCTATCATTCAACCGTAGGGTCTTTTTTTTCTTACAATCCAAATTTCTACTGCTGTGCACTAAAAATACATCTGTCAAATCAGAAGGTTTTTTGTTCTCACTTTTTCTATTGTGAAAAGAAAGTCATAACAGTTGCAACAGAGGAAGAGATAGGAATAAGGATTATGCATGACAGCTGAGTTGAATAGAGAAACCTGGTATTGTTTGCTCTGCTGGAATCAACTGAAACAATTCTAATGTCACTATTATTTTATGTTGTCTATTCAGTATATTTTACATATTTGTTCTATTCTCTTCATTGTAATACTATGTTCATTCAGACACACTGCTGAGATTTGTAATCTTACACTATTATGCAGATAAGTCATGCTGGGTGTTTGAAAAGGTTGCATTCATTATGCATCATAAGTTGTGCACTATTTCCCGTGTTAATGTAAATTATGCAGTGTCAGTGATTTGATCTCCTTGTTTCTTATCTTTTTTCCCATGGATGTTTTTTTTTTCATCTTTCTTGGTACATTGTTATTTAAATAGTATAAAAATTATGCTTTTGATGTTCTGATACTAAACTGTAAAGATCTGTCTTACATGGTCTATGGCCTATGGTATATTGTGAAAATTATACTGGTATATACAAAAAGCAGCCTATCTGGAACTTTCACCAATATCAGATAATTTAGTTTACCATGTAGAAACAGTTTTAAGAGATGTAACATCATGGTTTAATACATATGTAAAATTATGAGCCCCCCCCCTCCCCCCCAAAAAATTCTGGTAAGTATAATGTTTTCAATAGAAAAAATATGTCGCATGTGTTAAGAAATCAAGTCTATATTGTTTTTGCACAGTGTTAAATACTCATGAGGAAAAAAAATATGCATGTTTCTTAGTACATCTTTTAAAAAAATAGGGTCGGTAGGTAGGGGTGTTTTTTTCCCCCATTTATTATTTGTTTTTACATAGAGTCTTTGGGAGATATATTCTGACTATAACAGTGCTTATTGAAAATGACAGAAAAACTCAAAAAAAAACCCCAGAAAAACTTAAATGTACACTATTTCAAGCAAGAAAAACACATTGGGTAGGGTAATAGAACCACACATCTTCTTTAATTTGGTCTGACTGCATCTTGTTTGTCCTATTGTAACTATTAGAAACTGAAATGAAAAATAGCTATTTAAAGACAGCTCCTTATTTCAAATAAAGAAAAAAAAAAGAAAGACATAAATAAATGTTCTAGATAATAGAGCTTTTGAATAGATATCTGCATGTCATGTAAAGACTGTCTCAGAAATTTAAAAAAGTTAAGCTTATGTTGGTAACATTTAACCAATTTTATTTGTTTATATAAGTACAGATTTAAAATTGTGTCCTTGGAGATAATTTTTACACAAAGGAGTCTGAATTTCTCTTTTCAAGTTTACCAGTTCTAATGTACTATTATATAATATGATATTTTATTCAGTGGATTAATGTGATATCATGCATTCATCTTTTTAGGGCTCTTTTTAAGAATTGAATCATCTGTTTTTTAATTCAAGATCACTTTTGTTTCGCAATTTGAAGGTTTTCATGAATAAGTAGTTTGAACCCCAGCAGTATTAAGTAATGCAACACAGGAATGGTTATATCTTTATGGCACCCTTAGACTGCAGTTCAAATAAATGGTTATGCATTCAAATATATAGGTTAAAGAAGGCTTTGTGATCCTATCTAAATAAAATATTGAAGGCTGTTATTTTGTGAGGTAAATCATGCTCTTCCATTACATTTGGTACCCAACTAAAAAACAAGGTCAACACCAACAGTGATTTGATAGTCTTGTGCCTAAATAATTTGAGAGAGGATTAACTTGAAATTTTTATTAGTAGTCATTTGACTACTTAAATTATTTTATTGGAAGTCCTAAGGACAGGACTGCAAATTAATTTTAAGGACTACCTAAATAATCTATCATATAGAACTGTGGGCAACCTAGATAGAGAAGTAAGTGCCAAAACCCTGAAAACCCACAGGGTTCACATATGTAATGTTTTGAGAGTCATTTATGGTTTAAAGACTCTTAAGGTGGCGGGAAATGTTGCTGGACAACCTAACTGTGTTGTAGTATGTAGTGGAATTAATTAGTCAGTCAAAAAACTGATTAATTCTTTACCGAATCAGTTTGTCACTGACCTGTCACTAAGATGTCTAGTGATTGATCCTTTGTGGCTAAAGTATAATTTTGTAAGTAACTTATGCTTTCCAGTTACAATATGAAGGTTAGGTACACTGTAAAGGGTCTTCATGAATACATTATTAGTTGAACAGTCATACTGTTGTATTCAAAATCATGAGACCCAAAAGTATGTCTTTACATAAATTTTTAAAACCCATAAGAAGTCATTCTGACAAAAGGATCAAGTTTTGACAGTTTGATAAATGTTCTTTTGGAAGCCGAGAGATGCCCATTTTAGGTTTCTTGGCCGAAGGCTATGTGAGCTATTGCCATCACTTGCCACTTGTTGTGGTTGTCAACAATTTTTTCTAAAATCATCTCCTCTGACATTACTTGACTAAAGTCTGCAAGGGATCAAAGTTGTCAGACGATTCCTTGTTAGAGTTATTGCACTTGAAAGGTGAAAAATGATTTTTTTTTTTTTTACAATTTTCAGCTAATATCTTGAAAACTATGATTGATAGAAAGAAACTTTCAATTGAAATGTTCCTTATGATAAGGCCTACCAGTCTTTTTTGAGTCAAAATTGTCAGACAAATCCTTGTTAGATTTAATGCCCTTGCAAAAAAACAGATGAGCAATTCAGGCTCCTGGGAGTCTCTTGTTTGGTTTTTGGATTAACAGTAAAATTAAGATCCATTGGAGGTGTAATAGTAGTAAAATTAGTTCATAGACAATAACAATAACAGTGCACTGACTTTATATAAAGCTAATATTTGGATAAGGCTTTTGATAAATATGTAGGAAGATGTAAGACTGTGATGAGCTTTTCATTAGTTAATACCAGTTCATATACGTTTTTGTCTGGTCAGTGCAAAGACAAAATTTTGCATGAAATTTTTGCTAGAAAAGCACATTTTTTATTTAAAGCAGGCGATCAACATCCTGGTAACTTTAAAATGGTGTATTGTGATGTCACAACAAAAATTATATTCTACACATGATATATCACTTGTAAATATGTGGTCAATGCAGTGTGACACCCCAAATGTTAATGGTTGCAATTTTAATACAAAATAACCTATGTTGCCCAATGAGAACCAGTAAAGCAGAAGGCTGAGGCCAAAAAAAAAACGTGTTTTATTATTACACCTTTGAAAAAAATAGGGAAAGTAGGTAAGTTTTTAAAAAATGTTACATTGAGTCTATGAGAGAAACATTCTGACTATAATAAAAGTACTTACTGGAAATGACAAAAGAAAAAAAAAATGTAGGGTACACTCTTTGTACCTGAAAAAAATGGGGTGGGAAGGGTAATAAGAACAGGAATGATTTTTTTCTGCTTTTCAGTGGAATTCCACTAATTGAATTTATTTCCGATTTTACCAATTTCTGCTTTGTTTGGCGACCTCGTATAATCATCCTTGTAAGAAACACACATTTTTTTTTAATTTGGCCTTTTTTATAGGTTTACTTGTATCATAGAAAAAGCATGCAGAAGATAGTAAATTTTCTGTAGAAGTAACTGCTTTATATAGAGATATTGTAGATTAATATGTTATGCAAGGTTTTACTCTTACTAACTTGAATGCTGGATAGAGCCAGTGCATGTTATTTGCTTATTAATCAATTGCATGTTTTATTTCAGAATGAGGTTCCCTGTAGAATTGAGGTTATGCGAGACAGCTGCCTATCCGCCATGACAGGTAACATTTTGTTTCCAGTGATAATTCAGTTTTAATTCTGGATGTTAAAGGTTTCATAGCCTTCAAGTTGTATTTTACTCTGCATGGATTTGAATTATTAATACAATGTTGGTGTTTGAAACATCCACTGAACAACTCACCAAAAAAAATTGCATTTGGCTAGTGCAAATTATTGAGAACTCACGAAAGTGGCTTCTTATTTTTTGCGGAGTAGCTGAAAATGTACAATATCTAGCAAAGATCTGTTTTGGTGAGTTATAATGAAATTTAAAAGCCAAAATGAATAGAAAGGAATGTATGAACATTTCATTTGCTCCATCAGAAACAAGCTATCTAAGGGATAGATTACTTATGATGGCCTCATAAGTGTGATTCCTCTCTATTGCAATAGATGAAGTGCTGGTATTACTAAGCAACAATTTCACTGACATCTTTTAGGCTGAGTGTCCAACATAATGGTGTGAAGTTGTATTTGGCCATGCTTACCAAGGTTACTTGTATTTCCTTCAGAAGGCATCTTAAGACAGGTTGACTGAAATTATTAAACTGGAGCCAATAATTGTGCTTATTGTAGACTTAATTTTCTTCTGCTTTAAAGTGAAATTTTGCATTTTCAAATCAGAAGTTGATTTTCATTCCACAGTAACTAGAAGTTAGGGGACATATTGTTTTACCCATGTCCCTTCATGTGTCCATTCCACATGTTTGCACTGAAACTCCAACACGCTTACACCAATTAACTTTCAGAAAGTTTCCTTTTGATTATTTTGGAAAATTTGAAAATCTCAATTTTTGAGTTATTGAAATTTATTCATTAAAATTAAAATAGACACATAGATATGTTTATTGAGGAATGATAGAAAAAACACTTAGCAGCTCAGTGATAAATTGTTTATTTCTTTTGTATCCTTTCATGTGCAAGGAATCATCTGTATCCACCAGACACTAGGATAGTCCTACTTAAGGGTTTAGAGAAGGTAGATAGGGAAATTATTGTATGTTCATTGAGTTAATGGGGAAATATTACAGACTTTAACAGTGCTTGAGCCAAAATTGTCATAAAATGTTTAGGGTAGCCACAAACAATAGGGTAGGTAAGCAAGCTTATAACAGACATATTATTTTTTTGGCCTTACCACCTTTTGTCTGTTGCATTTTATCAGAATTTTTTTTCCAGTATCTAAAAATATGATTTGTATCCTTCAACTATAACTTTCGTAATATTATGCAAATGTATAGAAATGATTTTTATTATATACGCATGGATGATTTTTTACATTCAGGCTATTTGTGACATATTGTTGACTGTCTTTTTTTTTCCAAAATAACTATTAAAAGCTTAAGGATAAATAGAGAACAACATTATGCATGGTCACTTCTAAAATAGCAGAGGTTCTATTTTACAACAGTTTTTCTCATTTTGGCTTTATTTAATGTATTTATTCTCAGGACATTTTTTTACAAGGTGATCCTAAGGGGATGATGATTTGATATTGAAGGGGGCAGGATGGGGGTGTTTAGAAGATTTCTTCAGATCAAAATATTTATTTTCATCATGTTGGGAATAGCAGTTAAAATATTTGTTTTTAACATAAATCAAATAAAAACGTATCTTTCCTTTTATGTTCAAGCATAATGTTCAAATCATACGTTATGCCAGAGCTTGCCGAAACTACCCAGACTTTTTGTATCGCGCTAGAACTCTAATGAATAGGCTTCTGGAACAGGGTTATGTTGCTACAAGATTGAAGTCATCACTACAGAAGTTTTATGGTCGTCATCATGAACTCGTGGATCGTTATGGTGTATCCATCAGCACCATGAAAACTGATTTATTCAACGGGTCATAGTTTTCCTTTCCTTGTTTGTCTACCCCGGACTTGACTTTTTATGACCAACTCAGCGGGTGTTTCTAGAAAAGCAGAGGAAGCTTATCCTCCCGGTGCACCTGGTCCATGCTCCTAGTTTTTAGTGGAGTCATTTACTTTTGTTACTTTGTATGTATGATTTTAGTTACTTTATGTTCTTTGTTGTGTATGTCTGTTTTCCATGTCTGGTCTTTGTCCCTGGAATACATTCTTTTGATTACCGATATAACCTTGGTTCCCTTGATTACTCTTTGGATCAGAGTAATTTGGAATGATCAGAATATTTTTCCCTCCCATTTTCAACATCAAGATATTCATTTTTCAAAAAGGTTAGAGTTGAAATATTTGATTTGAAATTCTTCCCAGCCCCCATTAAAATCAAATGGTTGTCCCCATAATAAGGTGTGAAAAAGTTTTATAACCTTACCTATCAAGTCTTAGTAAAATTAAAATTCAAAATCACAAATAAAAAAAAAATGGATGAAAAGGATGTCATTACAACCTTAAAATTAACTTTAAGTGGCCTAAAATAAGCATCCTGGTAATTGTGTCAGCACACCTCTTTTGTCATGTTGTTTATTTGCAGTTAAGGAGAAATGTGGAGGGTTTCGAAGCTTCTCAACTGTCTTAGTTGATATTGATTGTAGAATTTCAGACTGATTTATTGTTATATCTAGAGCAAAAGAGCATTTATGATGACAGAACTAATTATTATGAACAATGGAAAGGTTTTGCTAAAGATGTGGAGTTAGCATAATTTGAAACTAAAGTTCAGTGTTGATTTATTTTTGAGTAGTTGCTAAATTTTCATTTGGATATGGTTGCACACCAGTCGGATTTGGTTGCACATCAGTCTTCTTAATTGAAAATATAATTATTTTTTATTCTGGGTTTAAAATTTCATAGTTATATATTCATTTGTTCATGCATGCAAAAACCTTGCAAATTATATGCAAGATTCAAAAGAAATTTTAGACAATTTAAACAATAACTTTAATGATATTATTGCAGAACTGATCACATCTGTCATCGTTTTGTTTCTGTTGTTTCATGATTTTCTATGAAAAACAAACACTGTTAATACCAGTACTTAGAATTGTCTCATGTTTGGCAGTGGAAGATACAGAAATTTTGAAAAGGAAAGGGTAACCTTGATGTCTGTCCCAATGACTTCCATTTATTTTCTACCAAATCAACTTTTTGAAAATAAAATAGGGGAGTTGCTTAGCCTCCTGCATCCACCTATGTTTGAGACTTAAGTACAACCTTTACAAACAGAAGATTGTATTTGAATAACATGGTTATTAGACCCAGAGTCAACAAAGAACAAGAGGCTCCCAGGAGTCTGTAAAACAAACCCGTTATTTTTCACCATTTAAGGGCAATAACTCTTAAAGTTGCCTACAACTTTGGCCCCTTTGGTGACTTTTGTAAGCCTTATAATAAGGATCATTTCAGCAATTGAAAGAATTTGGCCGAACCTAATGGTTTTGGAGATATATGCCAAAAACTACTGTCTGACCCCTTTGTCTATTTTTACTATTGGCAGCCATGTTTTTGATAGGTCAAAAATCCCCACATCAGTTCTATGCATGATACTCCAAGAAACATACCAAGTTTGGTTCCAATTGGTCAAGTAGTGTCAGAGGAGCAGATTTTTGAAAGAAATAAGATTGAAAATAGCAAAAAAGTAAAAAAAGATCAATAACTCCAAAATGGCTTAACACAAGAAACGAATAATTTTACCACAGATAGATCTCATGCCAAACACTTTTTACGCATGTCAGATTTTGGCCAAATCCAATGGTTTTGGAGAAATATTGGAAAAGCTACTGTCTGACCCCTATTTTTTATTTTTAGTAAGGGGGGCCATGTTTTTCAATAAATCAAAAATCCCCACTTAAGTTCTATGCAAGATACCCCAAGAACATTCGTATAAAGTTTGGTTCCAATTGGTGTAGTAGTTTCAGAGGAGAAGCGTTTTGAACAATTGTAAATAACAACGATGTCAGCGACAAATGCCAAGTGATTGCAATAGCACACCAGGCCGACAAATGCCAAGTGATTGCAATAGCACACCAGGCCGAAGTACATTCAGGCTGAGCATTGCATGTTTTTTTTTGTTTGTTTAAAACAAACTCATAAATAATTTTTTTTGTAAGAACTGTTTTTCTAATTGATTACCATAAGATAACTTTTTTTGTATTTATTTCTTTTTTTCTTATAACCCATGCCACAAGTTGTGGGGGTAGAATGTTTTTGTCCTGACCATCCATGCATTCTTCATTATGTCATAGCATGTTATCACCGGGATAGTGTCTTCATTTTATCAAGGATTTCCTTCAGACTGTTGTCATTGTAATCAGAGTTATTTGGCTGTTTCTACTACGCTAAAAAATAACATCAGATGCAGAAAAGAATTTCTTCTTGAAAAATTTGCCTGGATTGTTGTGATAAACGCATCAAAGTAGTTCCATCCACCTAGTGGCACTAAAAATTTAGTCTTCTACATCTTAAATATAGTCTTAAATATCTTTAGAAATATACAACAATAACTCTACCAAGAATTTAGGTGCAAAAGTGAGGATCTCACAAAAAGTAATTGTAAAAAAAAAAAATCAATAAAATACAAAATTTAAGAATTGGGTTTGACAATTTCCCAACAGATTCTTCTGCCTAGTGCATTCAAGATTTTTCTTCTGTGTAACGAGAAAGGCTGAGTAGTTCTGATTATGTTCAGTGGTTGAAAGCAATAATAGCATACACAAGATTACCATAGAGATAGGTAGAGCTGTACACAATTTTTGGGAGATGACTTTGTTAAAAATTATTGATATGGGCTTTTTGCCTGGATAATGCATTCATTTTTTGACAGATTTTCCTTCATCTTTGGTCAATGGTTAGTAACAATAAAATCAAGGATGAATTAATTTTCACAGAAGTTGTTCAAGGGGGATCAAATGTTTGCGAGAGGGCTTTAGACTTTTTGCCTGAATAGGGTCTCCAGGTTTTATACAACCACAAAAAATTTGAAGTCGTATATTAGTATGGCATTGTGGTTGTCTGTGTAGTCATTGTCTGTAAACACTTGGTTTTTGTGCGATAAATTGAATTTTAATTGGATGATCTTCATAAAATTTTATTAAAAGGTTACAAACCACAAAAGGAAGGTTGGTACTGTTTTTGGTGGCTATAACCCCAACTGTTTTAGAAATATGGGTAAAAAAAAAAGGCCTTAAACAAGCGTTTCATACAATTTAACAATATAACTCCAGTTAATGCATAGGATTGCTTATGACATTGTTCCACAATATTCTAAACCACAATGGTCAGACGGATAGGTTTTCGGGGTAAATACTTGAATTTTTTATTAATTATGGGCAAAAAAGGGGACCAGAAACATGCATTTTCCTGATGACCAGACAATAAAGTGACTATTGTATGGCAAGGTGCCATACCACCAAAGGAAGACGGGGATTGATTCTGAGGGTTGAGACTTAAACTTTGTAGGAGTAAGGGGTTAAAAACAAGCATTTTCCTAATTTCCATAAAATAACTTGAATAAAAGTGAATGGATCTCATATAATTTTTACAACAAGGTGCCATACATATACCAAAAAAAAGACAGGGATGATTTTTGGGGTTATGGCTTAGGCCAAGTAAGAATATGGGGTCACAAAGGGGCCAAAAGCAAGTAATTTTTTTCTGATTTCTGGACGATGACGTTAGTTAAAGGGATTGGATTGCTTTTAAATTGTACCACATGGTACAATATTCCCATAGGAAAATTAGGATTGATTTTGCAGGTTTTGACTGGAACCATTTTAGAATAATGGCCAAAAAGTGACCACTTTAGTTCTGGTCACATTTTTATCCTGTGTCAATTGTCTAATTGTAATCAAAATTTGTAGCTGTGCCAAGTTTGAATGATGTGTCCATACTTGCTCCAACTGTACAGGGTTTGACCTCAGTGGTTGTATCAAGCTGTGCTGTGCAAAGTATTTTATTTATGAGTTTCCTTCAGATTGTGATAAATGGTTAGTAATAACAGAAGCTTGGATTGATTCTTACAAAAAATGTACTAAGGGGGAAATTAGGAAAATGTATATTATATTCAGTTGTTAAGTGCCGTCTAAGTGTATCACATAATTCCTTGTATTCTACCAGATCAGTTTAACAGAACAGAGTCCAATAGGAACCAACTGAAGAATGGTTGTAGGTGTGCCCTCACTGCTGGTATATAAAATCAATTGATGTCTTATTCCAGCATATTAATCATTTCTTGGTCAGATTTCATGACACATTTCCATTTCGAGAAACATGTTCAGTTTAATTTTTTTGGGGCGTAGTTATTTACTTTCTAAGTTTGTCTAAGATGCTCACTTGCTGGTAGTACTTTAATTATACACCCTGCAAACTAAAATTTAGGAGATATATATAAGAATCACCCTGTCTTTCTGTTTTTCCATCCATCAGTCTGTCCACATTTCTTGTAAGTGCAACTCCTCCTAAATGCTTCAAGCGATTCCAACAAAATTTTATGGAAAGCTTAGGCAATATATGTAGATGCACATGAAAGAATATAGGTTATGTTGAATGACTCTAAATGGAGATAATCCAAATTCAGGGTTTTACATGTTAAAACCTTGTAAGTGTAATTCTTCTTAAACCACTCAAGGGATTTTGATGAAACTTCATAGGAAGGTTGGGCATCATATGAAGATGTGTAAAAAGGAGTATAGTTACTGTTGGAGGCCTCTAAAGGGAAATAATTTAACTTAAAGGTTTTGCATGTTAAAGTCCCTCCTAAACCACTCAAGGGATTTTGATGAAACTTTATAGGAAGATTGGGCATTATGAAAGAATATAATTATTGTTGGAGGACTTCAAAGGGAAATATTCTCTTTGTGAGCCTGCCCACAGTGTTTCTAGTTTAAATTCGCATTATCACATATGTTATTTCAAAGCTGTAAATTCATAAATCACACATACTTGTATAGTTTACCCTCTCTTGGACTTGATATCACACATTGGAAGTGTAAATGAGAAATTATGAAAATAAAAAAGCTCTAGACATGCATATTAGAAGAAGAATAAACAGACAAGAACTAATAAAATGGTGTACAACTTGTGGATTCATTTTGTTGATCTTTATTCCGATACAGTCGGTATAGTTTCGCTTTTTACCCTTTACTTTTAAGATGCTTTTCCATGGAAACGCAAGTCACCTGATCAAAATTCTGTTTCCAGATTGGCCAAATACTGATAACTTAGTGCGGTTCAAAAAAGGAAATTGAAATTGCATGCCATGCATTATTTCCTGATGAAAATTATAAGTAAAAAGAACAAATTTTACTGCGTCTGCTATCTTTTTTAAAGATAGTACTTGTTTTTGTTTCTGTGTGATTTTCTATTAATGAACTTTTAGGCTAAAATACCTTTTAAATCATTTTAAGGTGATGGTTCTAATAGGTTTCTCTATTTATCCGTTTTTTTTATACCCCTAGCAAACATGTTCAAACCTTGTAAGAGCAATGTCTCCTTAACTGCTCAAAGGATTTTGATGAAATTTTGTAGGATGGTTGGGTATCAAATGTAGATAAGCATGAAAGAATTTGATGATTGTTGGATCATGCTAAAGGGAGATAACCCAACAAGCATTTTACATTTAAGTCCATTTGAAGTTGGGTGTATTCTTTTTGTGAGTTTCCTTACAGTTTTTCTAGTTTTTCATCTGTTTGCTACAGTCAACTCCACTGAAACCATGAATGAAAGGCATCTCTTATGGAAATTATTTTTGTAGAAAATTTTAATCTTCCTCTAAGTTAATACCATTGAAAACCAGGTAGTTGATTTTTTAATCGATCATTAAATACACTTCAAGTTTTCTTCTTGTGTTTTGGTATCATTATCTGTGCATTTATTACTCTGTGTGTCTCTCGAAGTGACATATAAATTTTCCAGTTTTGCATGCTTACCTTTGTATAGAAGACCAAACTGACTGTTAAAAGGCTACATCTGAGTTTATACTGGTTATACATCTAGGTAACTAAGTTTAGGGGCATATAGAAATAACACTCTGTCTGTCTGCAAGTCTATCTGTGTGTCAATCTGTCAGGTTGTTCATTTGTTGACATTACTTCTCCTGAAACTCTCAATAGATTATGCATGAAGATAGATAATTATTGGCTGATGTCTGGTAAGGGAGATAATCCAACCAAAGAATTTTACATGTTTTAATTTTATATTAATGCATGGCTGAACCAATTACTGGATTTGATGATTTTTTTTTAGAAATGTTAGGCATCATATGTAGATGTGTATGAAATATCAGGTCACAGAAAGGACAGATTATCCAATTGAAAGTTTAAACATGATTTGAGTCAACTTTACACAACTTTCGCTTACAGTATTTTGGTTAGGTATGGCTAGCATACTTTAAATCTGTAATAGCTATCTGTAAATCCTCTACAAATATGGTATGTAAATTAGATTTTAGCTTGAAATATATGTTATGTAACCAGTGAGTTTAACACATAGACACCATGTCTGTTGTAGAAGCTGAAGATGATTCTAGAAATTGACATAAGCTAAGTTGTAAAATCATGACCATATAAGATATAAAGATTTATTGGTGTTTTGATTGTAAGTCAGTGACATGTTTTCAGTTTTATGAACTTTGACATTTAGATATTTATGCTATTTGTTCCTGCCTATGCTATATCATTACATCATCTATATATATAAACCTAAAAGATACATTAGCTGTTTTTCTTTTGTTGGATACAATATTCACTCATTTTTCATCAATCTTGATAAAAATACATGTTAATTTGTCATTATAATCAAGACAAATTTCTCTTTGTTAACAAATCATCCATTAATCATAATTGCCTTGAAACAAAAATTGGAAGGAACATCTGCTGTGTTTCCAAGGTCATTGGTTCTGATGACCATGATCTAGTTTTATAATGGTATTGATAATTTGTATAAACTCTGTGAGTTGAGTACATTTACTTTAGTACATTGATATTAGATTTGAATGATAGCTATAATGGTAATATGTATATACCTGATATTATAGCCCACATGCAACGGGAAGATTACTGTATATAATCAGAATGGTTTTTACATTTTGTTAAACTATTTGCTTTTGAATAAATACTAAAACAATACACAAGTTGCATGTAGTCTCTCAATCATGTAGAAGATATTGTTAGAACATTAAAATTAGAATGGCAAGAATTTCTATTTGGATTAAACTCATGAAGTAAATCATGACATTCTTACATTTGCTAATTTCATGGACTAGTAGTTCACAAACTTTGCACACTTGTAGTGGATATTTTTGTTGTGAATGCGTGTTCGCTATATAATGAACTCATGCTGTGTTGTTAAATGTGAATGTGGGCAATGAGGCAAAAACTCTATTTCAATTTCAATTTTCTGTATTAGATTTGACATCAAAAGATATTTGAGTTGAAAATGGTTTTATAGCAATGTAATTATTATATACTGGTATTCAATGAATTATTTTATTTTTTTTAGAACACATCTATACTCCGATACTGGTAAATTTCACTTTTCTGTATAAATAACAAGTAATGGTATTATAAGTTAGTAATCTTAATGCTCAAAATAAAGTTTTTTTGGGGAACCAATCAAGTAAATTATGTAAAATCAAGGAATTATTTTGAAACAAAAATTTCAGAAACAGTACACTGAATTTCTATTTCATGGTATAAAATGCATACCTATAACTTCTTAAGACTATTTTAATAGCATTAAATGGAGTAATTTGTAAGATTGAAACTAAATCATACATGAACAAATGTCATACTTTTTGTTCTTTATCTTTATTTGATTCAATAAAAGACCAAAGCTTAGGCATTGGGTATTGTTTATAATGATGTATCATCTTGTTTTATGGCCCAGGTGTATGATAAAGTTCAAATTTTTACAGACCAGACACCTTTAACCCTACATTTCTAAAATCAGTGGTATAATCAGAAGATATACAGGTCTTTTAAATAGAAATTTACAATTTTTGTCACAACTAGATAAGCTAGGAGGGCATTGTCCCTGTCATTTTTAGTTCACCTGATCAAAGACCATGTGAGCTATTGCCATCACTTTGTGTCTGTTGTCATTGTTAACAATTTTTCAAACTCCTCTCCTCTGACACTACTTAACCAATTGGAACCAAATTTGATATGAATGTTCCTTGGGGTAGCCTGCATAGACCTGATGTGGGGATTTTTTATCTGTAAATAACATGCCCCTGTTACTAAAAATAAAACATAGGGGTCAGACAGTAGTTTTCCAATATATCTCAAAAACTATTAGATTTAGCCAAATTCTGACATAGGTAAAAGTGTTCAGCATGAACCAGATTTGATATGAATGTTCCTTGGGGTAGCCTGCATAGACCTGATGTGGGGATTTTTTATCTAAATTTAAATAACATGCTAAAAATAAAACATAGGGGTTTTTCCAATATATCTCCAAACCTATTAGATTTAGCCAAATTCTGACATTGGTAAAAGTGTTCAGCATGACAAGATCAATCTGTGGTCTAATTTTCGTTTTAATCGATTAGGCCATGTTTGAGTTATTGCCCTTTGTGACATTTTTTGGCTATTTTTAATGTTTTTTCCATTAAATAACCTTCTACTCTGACGCAATTCGACCAATTTGAACCTAACTTGGAATGAATGTATCTTGGGGTTTCCTGCATAGAACTGGCATGGTGATTTTTGATTCGTCAAAAAACATGGCTGCTGTTACTAAAAATAGACTATAGTAGTTTTTCATATATTACATGGCCAAAACCGTTAGGTTCGGCCAAATTCTTTCAGTTGCAGAAATGATCCATATTATAAGGCTTACAAAAATCTCTGCTTGATCAAAGTTGTCAGACGACTCCTTATTTTTTACGAGTTTTTGCCCTTGAAAGTTGAAAAATTATGTTTTTTTTTTGTTTGTTGTTTTGTACAGTTTTCAGCAAATATTTTGAAAACTATGATAGAAAGAAACTTGTGGAAAAGAATGTTTTGTCTGCAGTAAACTCCGAAACAGTATTTTGTTTAGTTAATTTTTCTAACTTCATCATTACAAGTGCAGATATGCATTTTATTTGATGATGACTATGTGAAACAATTGCTGTGAATGACCACTAACTATTGATTATTTTAAAACCATTCATAGACCTATTTCATGGATATACTTTATCATTATATAGATATTAAATATTCCAGGTGTAGAAAGTTCTGATAATTCAGTGAACTACACACTGTTAAATAAATTTAGTAATTCCAGTCTTAAAGTTTCTCCCACCAAATGTCACAAGACAAGTATCAATCGCCAAATTTTGAGGTAGAGATACTGGTGCTTAGGAAAAGAAAAAACAAAGTTTATATACCTGTTAGTTAGAAGGGCTATATTGCTGCTACAATTCACTTCACTGACCAGAAAGTGATTTTGGTGCCATTTTTAGCCATCACTTGGCGTCCGTCATCGTCGTTGTCCGTTGTCCTTGTTAAAAATTGTACAAAACTCGTCTCCTCTGAAACTACTTGACTGATTAGAACCAAACTTTGTATAAGTGTTCCTTTGGGTATCTTTCATAGAATTGATGTGGTGATTTTTGATTTGTCGAAAAACATAGCCATCGTTACTAAAAATAGAACATAGGGGTCAGACAGTAGTTTTTTGCATATATCTCCAAAACCTTTAGGTTTAGCTAAATTCTGACAAGGGTAAAAGTGTTCAGCATGATGAGGTCTATCTCTGATCAAGTTTTGGTTTTAATCTGTTAAGCCATTTTGGAGTTAATGCTCCTTTTCAAAGATTTTTGCTATTTTCAATGTTATTTCTTTCAAAAATCTTCTCCTCTGACACTACTTGACCATTTGAAACCAAATTTGGTATAAATATTTCTTTGGATATCCTGCATAGAACTGATGTGGGGATTTTTGATTCGAGGAATAACATGGCCACCATTACTAAAAATAGAACATAAGGGTCAGACAGTAGTTTTTCGCATATAACTCAAAACTGTTAGATTTAGCCAAACTCTTTCAATTGCTGAAATGATCCTTATTATAAGGCCTTCAAAGTCTTCAGGGATCAAAGTTGTCAGGTGATTCCATGTAAGAGTTATTGCCCTTGAAAGATGATTTGATTTTTTTTTTTTTTTTAGTTTTCAGAAAATATCTTGAAACCTATAATAGATAGAAAGACACTTTCATTTGCTGAAATGATCCTTATGATAAGTCCTACCAAAGTCTTCTTAAGTCAAAATTGTTGGACATCTCCTTGTTAAATTTATTACCCTTGAAAGACAAACTTTAACAAGGTGAGCAATTCAGGCTCCTGGGAGCCTCTTGTTTGTTCAGCTTCAACTTGGTAGTATGATTTAATATATGTAAATAGTTAAAACAATGTCATTTCCTACTAAAAATAACATGTTCAACTTACAAAATTTATTGTTGCACAGTTTACAAATTTTTTTTGTCAAGAATGACTTTTGGAAGAAAACCTAAGTAAAACATTTTTTTGACTTTGTAAGTGTTTAGCTCACTTGATCAATATGGTAAGACTTACCAATGAATTTATTGGTTTGAATTTGTACAACTACTCCATGTTGAGTTATTGCCCTTGAAAGCTGGAAATGATGCCTGTAATCTACATCAGATTCAACTGAGTCTCGGAAAGAAAAAGACTCATATTATTCAGCAGTTACTGCCCTTGAAAGGTAAAAATAGCCATTTTTGCATTTTTGCAGTTTTTGGCTTGTTTTCTCTAGCAGGGAGGGAAAGATTTCAGTTGCTAGATCATTTTATTTATTACTTACATCAAATATGTATAAGGCTAATAACAAGTTGCAGGTTACAGTATAGGATCCCTAGTATTTGATTGATTTCAGGTTACAGTATAGGATCCCTAGTTTTTGATTGATTTCAGGTTACAGTATAGGATCCCTAGTTTTTGATTGTTTGAATGCTGATTTTATCTTAATCATTTCGGGTATAGGATATGTGAACTTGCGAACGTGTTGTTTAATTACTACTGTATTTGGTTTGCAATGACAGTGATGTAATAAACAAAGCAATAATTTCCAAATTAGCATTACTATTATAACATGACAATTACCAGTTGACATGCATAAAGCCCTAACAGTTGCCAATTTCTATCCTGATCAATGGAATGTAATTTCTAGTTATTATAACTATGAAACGGATATTGATTTAGCATTATATGGCTTCTTGTTAACTTCATTAAATATAAACCATTTACCTAGTAATTATAGCCAACTTTGTATATTACCATGCTAATTGGTAGTAGGTAGTGAATTCCTTATACAGAAAGTGGTTTACGCATGTACATGTAGAAATACCGATTGGTGGTTTATATGGTCTTGACTATCCTTACGGATCTTGCATGACCGCCCATTGCAGGGATTGTGTTAGTAGATGTCTGTTAGTAGTTGGAGGGAGTGAAGCCTAGCCTTCGGGATACCTGACTGAAGAACTCAGTCAGAGTATGTCCTGCTAGCGACTGGGCTGCTCTGTTGACGTTCTGGCCTACTCCCAGACCCCACGTGGGTCCGAGAGCATTTCCCCACTCTGTTTGGGAGTACGTCAACGTGAAGAGTGATGTAGAAATATCAAGTTGGGCAATATATGTACTGTCCTTTATATATGACTATTTGTTTAAAATCTAATTCGATTTATCACAAACTTTCTGATTGGTTAGTTCTCTTGGAGAAAACCAGGTTATTTTGCATCACAAATCAACTAGTAGTATTGGGATTGTCAGCCATTAGAAATTAAATTATATGGAATGTTTCTAATTTTTGAGCAGGTCATACTTAATAACCTGGTTTGGGCTAGTTTACTCTTTTTATAAACCATAAACTATCCAAAAAGGGTTATTTTGTGTAACCTTTTAAAAATTAGAAACATTCCTTAATAAAACAGGTAGTCATTAAGTGGAGTTCCCTTTAAAAGGTAAGTAAAAGGGTAAATACAGATACAGGGTTCTCTAATTTTGCTTCAATTTTCATACAGCTTGACTGGTGTGGAAAAAAATTTTATCATCGCTTGTGACTTTTTTGTTCTCAGAGTTCGATTGGCTTAGAAATCGATTGTCTTGGACTCCATCTTGAATAGCCTCGATTGCCATTGTAGTTATATTTCAGTTAAATGAGATAATTTTGGTGTTTTCGTACCTTAAATAAGAATTATGAAGGGACTCAGGAAGATTTGAAGTGAAAAAACCTTTGAAATCGTCTGGTTTCTTTTGTTTGGAATGTTTGTGTCTGTGCAACGTGAACATGTTTCTGAAATGGGTTAGCCACTACATCATCATGTTCTTGATTTTTTAAAGATTTAAGTTAATTTTTTACATTTAAAAGAAAACAAAAACCCTAAAGTAGACCTATAGGAATATAATTTATGCCATTTCTTATAACCCATCATTTATTTCCTTTCGGAAAATATTATAGTGCTTTAATAACACACCTTGGTTTAGAGATCATAAGCTTTAAGGTTTATAATGGGATCACTTGTCATTTATCAATACTGGATACTAACATGGTATAGTCCCTTGACTATTCAAAATTGGCTAAATGAATAATACATTAACAGCTTTACATTGAAGAAAAATAAGGATTTTCAAGCCTTGATCATTTGTTTGTTAAATCATCAGATACAATCTGTCTAAGTGCTTGCTAAATAGCTAAGATTTAGCTCTTCTGAATAACTGGTAGTTTTATTTATAAAGGTTAACTTAAAGTGTGCCTTTTATAGAAGTAGGACAGACAGGGATATCATACATGATTAAACACCTTATCCTTGATAATAATGTAGATAGAACCACTGATTAATAACCAGCGAGAAGTTTACATGTTTTATTCTTTGGAATTTAAGCCATAGTCATAGATTGAATAAATGTTCCAATCACATGTTAAATAAATGATTTTGAAGAACATTGCTTCTTTGATTTTAATTGATAAGACTTGAAAGCAAAGTTTGCCACAGCTGATTATGGCATTACAATATGGTTGTTTGCAAGTCCCTGTAAGTCCGTAACTGAATATGGTTTGAAAAGAAACAGAATGAATTCATAGTAAGGACATTGAAACTTTAAATGAACTTTGGAGAAAAATTATTATTTATGATAAGAGCTATAATCAGAAGCCTTTTGACTGTCAGTAGACATTGAATGAGAATAAAATCTTGTTGAAGTTGTTTCTTTTTAACCAGTTACTATGACTGTAACACTGTATATTTTTTCCCTGGTTTAATAATCCTCATATCTTCTGCCTGATGGTTTGTCACACTTTCTGATTGATGTTTGAGAATAATTCAACCAAAAAATAGTTTCAAACTTGAGCAGTACCATTATAGGTCAACTCATTTAAAGAGGTGTTTACCTTTACAAATTTTCCATAAATTTATGGATTTTATTGTTACTTATGTAATACAGATTGTGATTTTGAATAGAAGGCTATATATAGAGAATCATTTACTTCAAAGTATGAGGGCAGGTATAATGCTTTAAGATCCGTATTTACCATACAGAACGGTTGAATCTTCTTCTCATGGAAAGTGACTTACAAGACTAACAAACAAGTTAGTTAAGGATTTCTTTGATCTTTCTCTAGGTTCTTTGTACTTCTGAAGAAATCGACTTTAATACTTCAAATTAAGAAATTATTGGATTGTTTTTTTATGCAAACAATATGGTAGTTCCACAAAATTATAAATGTTCTTCATTAAGCTTGACATTGCATAAGGAACATGTACAGGCTTATGAAGCAAGAAAAATAACACAATGAAAATTCTCATAATAAGTGCAAGCAATGTGTCCTGTTTTAAAATATCAAAATATTGCATTTTAAGAACAGTTTTACATTTGTAGTCTTAAAGATTTACAGGAGTTAAGGTTTAGAAAAAAAAAAAGGTTCTTAGGTAGAAGTGGTGCATCTGTACCCATTCATGGAAGACAGTCATGTTCTTGAGTCAGCTTTCTGGTCTAGGCTAGATTTCATGTGATCATTAAAAAGGAGAAATTCTACATGCAGTTTTCGTGTTTCACCTTCCAAGATCATTGACTTGTCATTCAATAAGCAGTCACTCATGTTTTTTCAAAGGTGTCTTTGTAGAAAGGAGTTCAATGAACTAAATTTCTCAATCAAATAAAAAGAAATGAAAACAGCCTTTGAAAGAAACCAAAGAAGCTACAGCAATAGCTATATTTGGACACTGTGATTGATCCTGACATACATTTTCTTGCTTTCAGTCTACCATCAATTTATCTTAATCTGTTGTAGGGTGATTAATTCTAGTGTTCCATTTCATGAAGAACAAAAAAGCACAGGCCTTGTACCAACGGTCATAAATCAACTTAGATGTACAAATTACATAAAACTCCCAACGGTATAATGTACAAATCACAGTTTTTAATGCGAATTTATTAAAGTTGATCATGATAGTCGCACGGAAGGTCTTTCTGCACTTTTTAGTTGAATTCCAGTATTTGATATCTGGATTACGATTTTTTTACTGTATATTTACTTCAGATTTTGCCAATTTCTGCTATGTTTGTTGACCTTGTATAATTATCCCTGTTCAGTCATTATTTCAGTGTTTACCAATAGTTTAGTTATTTTTCTTGGCTGGACTATGCTGTGTATATAGTCTTCTTAGATCACTTGACGTCTGTTGTTGTCATCATTGGTAACAATTTTTCAGAACTTTTCTCCTCAAACTGGACCAGTAAGAATCAAACTTGGTATGAATGTTCCTTTGGGTATCCTGCATAGTACTGATGTGGGTATTTTTTATCTGTAAAAAATTGCAGCTATTACTAAAAATAGAACAAAGGGGTCAGTGAGAAGTTTTTATATCTCCCAAAAAAATAAAGCCAAATTATTTCAATTGCCAAAATGATCCTTATTATAAGGCCTACAGAAGTCTGCTGGGACCAAAGTTGTTGGATGACTCCTTGTTAGAGTTATTGCCATAGAAAGGCAAAAAATGATGTGTTTTTTTCTTTTTCCCCCCAGTTTTCAGCCAATAACTTGAAAACTGATATAGATAGAAAGAAACCTTCAGTTGATGAAATGATCCTTATTATAAGTCCTACCAAAGTCCCTTGAAAGGAAAACAAATAACCAGGTAAGCTTACATCCTGGAACAAACTGAGGTACTGTTCTAAGAGTTGTTTTTAGCTCAACTGGCCAAAGGCCATGTGAGCTATTGCCATCACTTGGCATCAATCGTTGTCATCGTCCATTGTTGTTGTTAACAATTTTTCAAAACTCTTCTCCTTTGACACTACTTGACCAATTGCAACCACACTTGGTATGAATGTTCCTTGGCTTGGGATATGTTGCATAGAACTGATGTGGGGATTTTTGATCCGTCAAAAAACATGGCCACCATTACTAAAAATAGAACATAGGGGTCCGACAGTAGTTTTTCCCATATATCTCCAAAATGGTTAGTTTAGCCAAATTCTGACTGGGTAAAAGTGTTCAGCATGATGAGATCTATTTGCGGTCAAATTTTCATTGTAATCTATTCCGCCATACTGGAGTAATTGCCCTTTTTCAACGTTTTTTTGCTATTTTTAATGTTATTTCTTTAAAAAAATCTTCTTCTCTGAAACTGCTTGACCAATTGGAACCAAACTTGATATGAATGTTCCCTGGGGTATCCTGCATAGAACTGATGTGGGGATTTTTGATCCATTGAAAAACATGGCCACCGTTACTAAAAATAGAACATAGGGTCAGACAGTAGTTTTTCGCAAATATCTCCAAAACGGTTAGGTTTAGCCAAATTCTGACATCAGGTAAGTGTTCGGCATGATGAGATCTATCTCTGGTCAAATATTGGTTTTAATCCATTAAGCCAAGTTGTAGTTATTGCCCTTTTACAATGACTTTTGCTATTTTTAGCTCACCTGGTCAAAAGCATGTGTGCTATTGCCATCACTTGGCGTGTGCTGTCGTTGTCGTCGTCCGTCGTCGTTGTCGTTAACAATTTTTCAAAACTCTTCTCCTCTGTAACTACTTGACCAATTGAAACCAAACTTGGTATGAATGTTTTTTGGGATATCCTGAATAGAACCTATTATGGGGATTTTTGATCCATCAAAAAACATGGCAGCTGTTACTAAAAATAGAACATAGCGGTCAGACAGTAGTTTTTCGCATATATCTCCAAAATCGTTAGGTTAAGCTGAATTCTTTCAATAGCTGAATGATCTTTATTATCAGGACTACAAAATTTTTCAAGGATAAAAGTTGTTAAATGACTCCTTGTAAGAGTTATTGCCCTTGAAAGGGGAAAAATGAGATTTTTTTTAACAGTTTTCAGTCAATATCTTGAGAACTATGATAGATTAAAAGAAACTTTCAATTGTTGAAATTATCCTTATGATAAGCTATACCAAAGACTTCTTGAGTCAAAATTGTTGGACAACTTCTTGTTAAATTTATTGCCTTTGAAAGGCAAAATTCAACCATGTGGGCATGTTTTTTTTTCGTAGGGATATTGGAACGTGTTTCTTTCATTTATATGGAAAATATCAGTGTGGTCATAGAGGGAATTAGACCAGTTAAATCACTTGTTTTGACATTATGAGTTTAAATCAACAGAATCAAACATGGAAATGAAAAAAAAACTGTGTTTGATTTCACTAGAATTTGTAAGTGTTAACTTATTTGTACGTTATATTGTCACATAACTATTTTCTGTAATCAGTGCCAAAACTTATGACCAAATTTACACCTATGAACTTTTGTGAAATTATTATTAAATTTACAGATCATTTTGCATGTGCATGATTACAAGTGATGAAAAAATAATTAAGAATGAATGCAGAAAATTAATAATATGAGTTAGTACATTCTTGACTAGTTAATATCAATGAATGATTCTGAAAGAGTAAAATTAGTCGTACGTTGTGACGTCACAATACTTAACCCTGTTATGACATCATAACTTACGACTAATTTTACACTTTAGATTTTTTGTGAAAAGGACCGCAGATGTAAAAGTAGGACACAGTCAGGTGTTGAAGTTGTTTCATTCCTGGACTGGTTTAATAAATTTTTAAAGACTATCAACTTTGTCAAAGTATACATTAGTTTATAGATTAAATGTAGTCATGTGCAACCCAGTCCTGATTCTATTGAAGAAAAGAGTAAATCTGGAGAAAGACTGTAGAGATCTTTATCATGATGCCATCAAGTTGCTGAAAATAAACATTTTAATATTCTTTTACAATAAAATCTGCCTGCATACCCGAAAAAAAAACTAATTATAATGAAATATTCAGGTGACTTTATTAAAAATATTGGTTATCCAATGAATTTTTATTAGAGCCAATGTGCTTTTAATGAAAGTTGTCATAATTGTTCCTTAGAGTATACCTGCACAAACTGATTATTTAAAATTTTTCATTGATTGAAAAACATGGCCATCAATACTAAAAGTAGATCTTAGGGATAAAAATGCTTTTTTTGCTATTTTTTTCCCCAATTTTAGAATGATAATGAAGGTGAAAGCTACTCATGAAATAAACATGATATTCTGAGTTGACTGGCAGTATTGAAATGTTTTTTAGGTTGCCAATTTTACCAGTTGCTCCAATTCCAATGATTTTCTGTTTATCTAGGCAATATGGTATTCTTGAGTGAATGGTGGTAATGAAAATTGTTCTGGACAGCCATTTTCAAAATGGATGCCATTTTTCCGTTCATTTTTATACTTGTTTTGATTTCAACGATATTTGCTTTGTATAGTATGTTGGTTTATATGATATGGTCTCCTGGGTTGAATGATAATGATGAAAATGTTGAATAGCCTTGATTTAACTTTATTTCATGTTCTTTCTCAGCAAATGTATAGCCAGCTAATGCCTCCCTCCCCCACCCAACAACCTGATGGGATAACAGGGTATAGGGGACCGCTGCCCAATTTTTTCCAAGAGGTTCTCAAAACTCTTTGAAGGCATTTCTGACAGTGCCTTAGTTACTTGAAAAAAACTTGCAGCATTCATCAATATATGCTCTTTTTCAACAATTTTTTGGGACCCCTGCTCAATTTTTTCCCAGATGTTCTAAATACACTTTGAAGTAATTTCCAATATTTTACAGTGCCTTAGGTACTCAAATGAACTAAAAGCATTTGTCTTCCTCATATTACATTATATAAATGATACATAGCTAAGATATTGGTACAGCAGTTTGTTACCTCATGAAAATCTTTGTCACCCCAAGGCGTATTTATTTTATTATACTGAATGATTCATTGTTATTTTTATTTTTTTTTTTAAATTAAGCCATAAAAATCAGTTTTGTATGTTTTTTGTTCATCTTTATTTTCTTCATAATTGTTGGTTTTTTTTAATTTTGCATTCATTAGAAACTGTAAATGTCAACTGTGGATCACATCTCTGTTTCCATGCTCACAAACAGAAATGTTTATCAGATTTTTTTAAATTTTTGTTTGTTTTTTTTTTAGTTTTGTTATAGTTATTTAATTAAACTGTTGCTTTGTTACTGTAGGTCTTTATGATGCAACCAATTTAGCTTTTCACGAGAGGGTAATAGACACCCTCTGAGACATGTGATAGAGCAGAATATTATCATTGTATTTAACCAATCAAAATTCAGCAAACTGACATGAAGTATAATTAATATCCTTATGTAATATTACTAATCAGGTTGATATAAATGTGATGGATAAATAAACGTTCAATACATAAATATTGCTGGTAAATATCTAATTTGTATCAGCTTTAGAAACAGTCAGGTTGTGAATGGGACTGAAGGAAGTACAAATGTGGAGTTTTCATGTATTGTTTTTATCCTGCATATCTTACAGTGAGAAATCTGAAATTTATGTGGGAAAAAAGATAATCTATTTTATCATTCAAAGCAAGCACCCTGAAGCTGGTTACCTGTTTTCTGCTTAGGTGTTGCTCAAAGTGAAAAATTTAGAAAACAATATTATTTGTAAACAGTTTATTCAACACCCTTTATTTGTATTGTATAAAGCCTGGTTGCAGGATAAAAAATGAAGATCAGATCCCAAAGGAAAATAATTATGTTTTCTTTTAGATTCTGTATGCATTTCTGTGAGTTAGTCCTTGAGGTTATTGTCCACATTGTGTGCCTATGTTTCTCATTATGTCATTATTTTCATAATAGTGAATTGTGTTGTTATGGCCAACTATGTAATCCACATTTGAATGGTTAGTCTGCTTGTGGCCAACATTGTTGACCCAACTTCAATTTTTAGTTTTTTCTTATAGCCAACTATAAAAACCTTACTCTGAAGTTACGTCTTCATCCGAGGCCCAACTTGGTAGACTACGCTTGGAAGTTAAACATTTATTTATTACCATGTTAACTATGTTCACCATATTTGAAAGTTTAATCTATCTTTTTGGCCAATTTTTTATTTACACTTAGATGTTAAGTCTTTATTGTCCCCGCTGCAATGCGGAGTGGGGACATAGAAATGCTGGGGTTCATCCGTCCTTCGTCTGTGCGTCCGAAGGTTGTGGACACAACTCCTTAGAAACGGCTGAACAGAATTTGACCAAATTTTGTAGGATTGTTTGTCACCATATGTAGTTGATCATACTTAACCGCTATTTAGATTCGACAATTTTTATGAGAGTGTTGGGACTTTGTTCATTTCTCACATTATTCGCATATGAACACCTTGTGGACGCAACTCCTCAGAAACTTCTGAACGGAATTTGACCATATTCTGTAGGATTGTTTGTCACCATATGTAGTTGATCATACTTAACTACTATTTTGATTCGACAATTTTTATGGAAGTTATGGGACTTTGTTTATTTTTCATGTTCTTTTTTTGTGGATTCTTTTTTGTTGTATGTAGAATTCTTAACCTAACTTAATTTGATTCATTAAGATACATTAACCTTGAATCGCCACATGGCATTATGAAAGCACATAAGTTTTGAATCTGCTATTTATACCATTGTCAAACATTTGTAATTCAACTCTTTCTACAGCGGCTACGCCTTGCATTCTTGTTTAATGGGTAGCTATGACAACTACACTTGGACATTAAGTCTCTATTCATGGCCAACTTGTTAACCACACTTAGGCTCTAAGTCTTTATTTTTGGCTGGCTATGTTAACGACACTTGGTTATTGCGTTTTTATTCATAGCCACTTATATTAACCACACTTAGGCTTTAAGTCTTTATTTATGGCTGGCTATGTTAACAACACTTGGTTATTGCGTTTTTATTCATAGCCACTTATATTAACCACACTTAGGCTTTAAATCTTTATTTATGGCTGGCTATGTTAACGACACTTGGTTATTGAGTTTTTATTCATAGCCACTTATATTAACCACACTTAGGCTTTAAGTCTTTATTTATGGCTGGCTATGTTAACAACACTTGGTTATTGCGTTTTTATTCATAGCCACTTATATTAACCACACTTAGGCTTTAAATCTTTATTTATGGCTGGCTATGTTAACGACACTTGGTTATTGAGTTTTTATTCATAGCCACTTATATTAACCACACTTAGGCTTTAAGTCTTTATTTATGGCTGGCTATGTTAACCACACTTAGACATTAAATCTTTATTTATGGCTGGCTATGTTAACGACACTTGGTTATTGCGTTTTTATTCATAGCCACTTATATTAACCACATTTAGGTTTTAAGTCTTTATTTATGGCTAGCTATATTAACCACACTTGGTTATTAAGTCTTGATTCATGGCCAGCTATATTAACCACACTTGGACATCAAGGCTTTCTTCATGGCAGGCTATATTAACCACACTTGGACATCAAGGCTTTATTCATGGCCAGCTATATTAACCACACTTGGACATCAAATCTTTATTCATGTAAAAAATAGATGTGGTATGATTGGAAATTGTTTTTTTTTTTTTCAGCCATCCATGGTAAGGTATGGCCGGGACCTCCAAGAGAGTTAACAGCTGTTGGAAAACAAGTAAAGAATGAAACACAGGCACAGTTTTCTTGGAAACCACCATATGATGGTAAGAACTGTTTTAAAGATAGAGGTATTGTAAGCTCATACTTTACTAATAATAAAAAAAAGAAAAGAATGGTTGTGGTGACATGCAGTGAATGCACCAGTATATAACCTCACCCCAAAAATCAATTTTAATATGTTTTTTTGTCTGATATTGAAAATTTTATTTGAATTTCAAATTTTGTGCAATACAGTATCCAAACCCATTGTTGTGTCCATAATGAATTGTAAGTTCCTATTCTTATAAGTGTGTCAAAAACTGATATTGTATCTACACTTGTTCCAACTGTTCAGGGCTCGACCACTTGGGTTGTATCATGCTGCACTCTGCAAAGCTTTTTATTAGTTCACCTGGCCAACTAGACAGAAAAACCATCCCTTGGCTTTTGTCATCATTAACAATTAAACATAACTCTTCTCCTCTGACACTACTTGACTAATTAGAACCAAACTTTCAATGTTTTTTGGGGTATCCTGCATAGAACTAATGTGGGGATTTTCGATTTGTTGAAAAAAGAACACTGCTATTGCTAAAAATAGAACATAGGGGTCAGACAGAAGTTTTTCGTACATATCTCTAAAATTGTTGGGTTTAGCAAAATTCTGTTATGATGTAGAAGTGTTCAGCATGATGAGATCTATCTGTTGATAAATTTTCGTACTAATCTGCTTAGCCATGTAGGAATTACTGCCATTTTTAAATGTTGTTTACTATTTTTAATGTTTTTTCTTATCAAAATTTCGAAATATTGCTGCTCGGACGTTAAACCCCAACAAACAAACAAACTTATCAAAATCTTCTCTTCTGACACTACTTGACCAATTGGAACTAAACTTGGTATGAATGTTTCTTGTGATTTTTGATTCATCGAAAAACATGGCTGCCATTACTAAAAATAGAAGATAGTGGTCAGACAGTAATTTTTCATATATATCTCCAAAACCATTAGGTTTAAGCTAAATCTTTCAACGGCTGAAATGATCCTTATTATTAGGACTTCAAATGTCTACAGGGATAAAAGTCAGACAACTCATTGTAAGAGTTATTGCTCTTGAAAGGGGAAAAATGATGTTTTTACCTCACCTGGCCAAAGGCCATGTGAGTTTTTGCCATTACTTGGCATCCTTTGTTGTCCATTGTCGTTAACAATTTTTCAAAACTCTTCTCCTCTGACACTACTGGACCAATTGTAACCACACTTGGTATGAATGTTGCTTGGGGTATCTTGCATAGAACTGGTGTGGAGATTTTTGATCTGTTGAAAAAACATGGCTGCCGTTACTAAAAATAGAACATAGGGGTCAGACAGTTGTTTCTCGCATATATCTCCAAAACCGTTTGGTTTAGCCAAATTCAGATGAGAGAGTTAAAGCGTTCAGCATGATGAGATCTATCTATGGTCAAATTTTCATTGTAATCTGTTTAGCCATGTTGGAGCTATTGTCCTTTTTTGACGTTTTTTTGTTGTTTTTAATGTTATCTCTTTCAAAAATCTTTTCCTCTGTCACTACTTGACCAATTGGAACTAAACTTCGTATAAATGTTTTTTGGGGTTTCCTGTATATAGCACTGATGTAGGGATTTTTGATCCGACAAAAAGCATGTCTGCTGTTACTAAAAATGGAACAAAGGGGTCAGGCAGTAGATTTTCACATATATCTCCAAAATCATTAAGTTTAGCAAAATTGTTTCTATATCTGAAATGACCCTTATTATAAGACCTTCAAAAGTCTTCAGGGATCAAAGTTGTCAGGTGACTCCCAGTAAGAGTTATTGCCCTTGACAGATGAAAAAAACTATAATAGATAGAAAGAAACTTTCTATCGCTGAAATGATAAGTTATGATAGTCCTACCAAAGTCTTCTTGAGTCAAAATTGTTGGACCTTTCCTTATTGAATTTATTGCCCTTGAAAGACGAACTTTAACCAGGTGAAGGATTCATGCTCCTGGAAGCCTCTTGTTTTTTCCTTATGCCCTTGCGACAAACTGTCGGGGGGCATGTTAAATTACCCCTCTCCGTCTGTCTGGCTGTCTGTCTGGATTACACATGATTATTGTTGTCAGGCTGTCTGCTTGTACAGTTTTTGAACTACATCTAAAATATTTTACAGGATATTTCTACACATGATGAAGGTGTGCAAGGCCAAAGGATATTGATATTTCGTGAAATATTATGGAAATTGGTGATAGTTGCAGTTAGTCATTTTACTCAGAAATATATGGATCGTGGCTTTTCCGGCTATCTTCTTGTATAGTTTTTGAACTACATCTAAAATATTTTACAGAATATTTCTACACGTGATGGTGTGCAGGGCCAAAGGATTTTGATTTTCGTGAAATGTTACAGAAATTGGTGATAGTTACACTTACTCATTTTACTCAGAAATAGGATAGTTACACTTAGTCATTTTGCTCAGAAATAGGGCTATATGGCTTCTCTGGCTATCTCCTTGTACAGTTTTTGAACTACATCTAAAATATTTTACAGGATATTTTTACACATGATGAAGGTGTGCAGGGCCAAAGGATTTTGCTTTTCGTGAAATATTACCGAAATTGATGATATTTACACTTGGTCACTTTACTCAGAAATATACAGATCATTGCTGGTCTGGCTATCTCCTCGTACAGTTTTTAAACAACATCTAATATATTTTACAGGATATTTCTACACATGATCATTGATGAACGTGTGCAGGGTCAAAGAAATTTGATTTTCGTGAAATATTACGGAAATTGGTGTTAGAAAAAAAAAGTTAGACTTAATTATTTTCATCAGAAGTAAGGCTACATGGCTTGTATGGCTATCTCTTCCTGTAGTTTTTGAACTACATCTGAAATATTTTTGCAGGATGTTTCTACTCTTACTGATGATGTGCAAGGTCATAGGAGCTTGATTTCATGAAATATTATGGAACTGGGTGATAGTTAGACTTAGTAATTTTTGTCAGAAATATATCCCCAGCAACAAAATTAGGGATTTGTTATGGGGGGTATTAACATTTTTTATGTGTCTGTTAGTTGGTCCATTGGTCCTCTTTTTCTCATCACAACTAGTCATGACACTACCAAACAGAATTTCATGACACTGTATGGCCAGGATACAATATGTAGATATTGCTGATCCTCAAATTGATCCCCAAATTTTTCAAGTTATGGTGCTGAAACAGTTTGTCATTGCAATTCTTGGAAGGATTGAGCTGAACCAAAAGACCATGAGTATCTCAATTTTTTGGAAGGATTTCTGAATCTGCAAACCATGTCTTGTACAAAAATAAACATGTTCCTAATTTGGCAAATCTAGTGAGCAGGGGCATCATTAGTGTCTTACAGACACATTTGATTTACTAAAAAAAAAAATCACTACCAACAAATGAGGCGAGGGCTCCTGTGATAAAGAGGTCTTCCAGTTCACAGTTTTCAGCCACTATCTTGAAAACTATACTAGATAGAAAGAAACTTTCAATTTCTGAAATGATCCTTATGATAAGTCCTATCAAAGTCTTCTTGAGTCAAAATTGTTGCAAAACTTCTTGTTAAATTTATTGCCTTTGAAAGGCTAAATTCAACCAGGTGAGCGATTTAGGCTTCTGAGAACCTCTTTCCATTGCTGTTTTCAACATAAATTTTAAGTTTTGTGAATGGCGGATTAATATTTGTGTTTTGACAAATTTCTGGTTGATATTTTCAACATAAATTTTAGATTAGGTGAAGGATGGATTGATACTCATGTTTTGACATTTTAAGACATTTTTGCCGAAGTACAAGAGTGAAATTAACAATTTATTTCACAATGTGAATTATTGAAATTTTTTACACTGGGAACACTTGGTAAATCATTGCTATCTATATAATAATTATAAATATTCTAAATAACTCACATTTGAATAAAGTGTTCACCATCTGTTAAATATTTTCCAAATGACATTCAAGTTTAAAACATGACATCATTTTTCTGACTTACAAAATATTCCAAATGGCAGACTTTTGAAAAAAAGTCTCAAATATCTCTTGAGTAATATTGTCCTATAGATTTACAATACATATCATTGTAAGGAAATGTTCTTAATCATTATCTAGTGGATGTATATACAATTTCTAGACTAATAGTGTGATGTACTCTTTCCTGTGTACTTTGGTAGAGTTAGACTTGATTTCATTGTGAAACTTCAGAAATTTGATTCCTTGAAAATTTGAAGACAGCAATTTACTTACTTTCCTTAGAAATTCTAAATGTGTTTGTCTGCCTGTACGTATATTAAGTTATATGACAAATTATGCCTGGGAATGTAACAGATAATGGTTGCTCTTGGACATGTATCACCTTTATTTTCTTCTAGATTTCAATACATATGATTGTCTTTCATGTTAAGAAACTTTAGATTACATAATTTTTTTGCCATGTAATGGAAAAGTGTAAATGATGAAATACCAACAAATGATTCATTAATCAAAAAATATTACAGTGAAACTACTTGCAAGAAAAACTTTTTTTAAAATTGACTATGAGTTAGTAGATAAATAAAATGCATCCAAGCACCCAATACATTAGATATTGAATTGGCAGATTGTTTTTCTTTGATAATGGAATTTGTTGATACTAAAACATTTTACGTACCATATGAATGGCCACTATGCATTGATGCTATAACTGACTGCATGATATTAACAACTGTATATACCCTGTAGTCAGTGTTGCTAGTATATTTTAACTGAACAAAAACTTTGACAGACTAGTTTGGCTTGTCCCATATAATCTAAGCCTGGTATTGACCCTCGGTTCTAGACCTCATCTCATAGCCTGGTATGTCATTAGTTTTGCTTTTTTGACAATTCCATTAGATTTGCCCTTTTTGGTAATGTCATTAACTTTTGTTTTTTTTGGTAATTGTCATTAGATTTGCTCTTTTTGGCAATGCCATAAGATTTGCCATTTTTGGCAATGCCATTAGATTTGCCCTTTTTTGCAATGTCATTAGATTTGCCCTTTTTGGTAATGTCATTAACTTTTGCGTTTTTGGTAATGTCATTAGATTTACTCTTTTTACAAAATCTTGTTTCTCAATTTACATAGGCACATGAGATCTGACTAAGATGTAGGAGCAAAAAACTGTAAAAAGCCATAACAAAAACCAAACACTTAAATAAAAACTGAAAAAGTATGTGCTGCATTGTATTAATATAAAATACCTAATATTTTGCCACAGGATGTGAATAACTTCTGGCAATGTATTTAATAATACTCCATTTTGTCTTCAGAATTTCATTGAATATCTCAACTTTAATATCTGATGTTTGTCTTTATATACCATGATGTTTGCGTTATGCTTAACCTACCAAAGAACCAGGAAGTTTCTGTCTGTATTAGAATAAATGTAAAAAAATAGAATATCCTGTGTAATTGGGTATTAAAACTTGTCTTATTGCTCTAGGTATATTAATCACAGGAAACCACTGATATTCCTGACATCATAGATTATTTGGCTTTGTCATAATCGTGAAAAATAGTATTTAGTGAGAGGTTCTCTATGACGTAAGAATCCTTGCACCTTCTATTTTAAGCCCTTCTATCACTGTGTAAAAGTACTAATTCTTGTAAGCAAATTAATTGTTTTGTTATTAGTTTTTGTGGTTCTGTGAGGCTTGATTCTTAGCTAGAGATTTGTTATGACTGTAAAAATTTAGACACTTTCTTTCCATAAACAGGTACTTTAAAATGATAAAGTCATTTTAAAATGTTTTGGTATTTTGTTTGTTCACTTAAATTAAATGCTAAACCAAAGGAGTAGGGGCATTAATGGTTATTTCCAGCCCAAAAAAGTGGTTAAGTTGTCTTATCTATTTCCAAAACTGTAAAATTGAAAGTTGAATGAAAAGAAAATATAGACATACAACAATATTCAAGAAACAACAACAAAGTACTTTCAATGTTACTTATTTATCTTGAGTATAAAGTTGATTTGATGGTGTGCTCTTATTTTTCAAGTAAAAAACTGTCTGAAAAATGTTTAGAATTACATATACAGTTACAGATAAAAATCTGCTGTCGCTGACTCAAACTTCATAATCTGATTCCAATTTCTAACAACTTGATCTAGAGACTAGCTTCTGGTGTCTTCAGGTAGATTCCAACCATCCTCGAATGTTTCGACTCCTCTGGTTGGCGGTTCAGTAGTGATGGCCAATCACTTCTCGTGGTCTGCTAGTTCCCAGTTCAGCTCGTCTATTCTCTTCCATAACCAACATGATGCCCTCTCTCGCCCAGTCTTCTTACTGATGTTCTCTTATTATTGTTTCTTTTCACAATATAAAAAGACATATGAAAGCAATGTTCCTATGTTTGGAAAGTTTCTATTTCTAGTGGTTCATGCAAATTAATATGAATAAATTTAGAACTTAACCCTGAATTGAGGCAAATCAGTTTGATGCCCCTACATCCTTTAGAATATTTGATTGTATACATAAGTATAAATTTAATCATCAACATTTCTATTTAATGTAATTATCAGACATCAGTATTTATATCAAATACATGTATATTTAGAGGTATAGGTTTCACATAATTGAGCTCTTTATTGCTTGATATAACTGGAGTTTGTTCATGTAAGAAAAAATGGGGAGTTCATTATTTTAGTTGAAATTTTTAATAAGAATATTCTTTGAAATTTTTCTTGAAGTGAACGTTTGTCAGGATGTATGCAAAAGGTATTACTAATTGTTACTTAGAAGTGGTATTTCTATCTTGAAAAAAAAAAGACCAATCAAATACAATTCTTGGGACTGCCTATTCCTTTGGAATTAATGTCAAAACTAACATTGAACTAGAGTCACCATAACTTTGTTTTTAATTGCTTTTCATCAGCTACACTTACAATTTTATAATTTTTCATCTTGAATTTGACGCATCTATACAATGATCAAGATCAATTTCGGAGTGCACCTTGTAATAAAAAATTTGGGCCCATATTCTTTATATTGTTGACGTTTTATTTGTATTTTATTTGTATATAGTTCCTTTTTACCTTTTAAACGTGGCTATTTTTCATTTATTCATTATTATTTTTTACATTTAATCGAAGCCATTTCGCACCTTATATTATATTCAAATGCAATTGTGGTTTCTCTAATTTGAATCTCATTCAAGCATATTGTTTATGATAAATATTAAATTGTGCAAGAAGTACAAATCTAGGCACCACTATAATAGAAGGGATCATTCTAATGATGTAAGACATACACTTTGAAACATTTGCAAATCCCTGCACTGACTTGACATAAAACGGATACACAAACTATTGGAAAATGGTAGCCACTGCCAGTGATGGAAATTAAGGGAAATACTTGCTAAATGCAAGTTAAACATTGATTTTGCTAGTAGAAATTAGTAGAAATTTAGCTATTGGAAATTTTTTTTGTAAAATCAATCCCCGGCTGACTGCTGAGATTTGAGTTTTTGTTTCATTATTGCACTGTTATAGTATTTATACTGAAACACCAAAGTTTTGGAGAAAAAAATTGTTTTAAGCAAGAAAGCAACAATTTTGACCTGAGGATAGTGACATCCTGACAACCCAAAACATTGTTACATTTGTAACTTCAAAATTAAAACAATTATATAATGCAGTACATTCAGTCCATGGCTGTACTACATGTTAATATACAAACAATGCATTTTGACAGCTCAGATAGAATGAGTGCAGTTGATATTTTAATGCATGTCAATTGGTAAATAAAAGTTGAATTTGACAATTTTTCACAAGGATCAGGGAAACAAAATGTTTTTACTTGTTGGGTGAAACATATACAATCGACTAATTGTGAGAGAGTTTACTTGTAATGTTGGTTATTACAGGTGTAACAAGGCTAAGACTCAACCACCCAAATAAAAAAGAAATAGCCCTGAAATGATGAATGTGGGGTGCTATCAATGTACTTAGTGCATTCCATAATGTCAGTGATGTTTGTTCTTGTTAAACCATAGCTTTGATTTTACTTTTTTATGTGCCGCTCTTATTTTTTAGATTTGATGTTCTTGGTGACCTTAAAGTAGTGAGTTAATGAAATTAAGTGGGAAGCAACCCTATCACGTGCTTGGGTATCAACCCCTACCAATAATTATGTATCTGATTCGTTACTAATCCAACTACCTTTACTACCTTTGAAAAAGTATAAAAATATGTTCTGTCATTTTTTTTTTTTGTTTGTCATTTCAGCATCCATACACTCGTTGAAGGGTTTCCTGTTGAGGATTAC
The DNA here is from genome assembly GCA_037379345.1 of Perna viridis. Lineage (NCBI taxonomy): Eukaryota > Metazoa > Mollusca > Bivalvia > Mytilida > Mytilidae > Perna > Perna viridis. The sequence continues at coordinate 13,305,948 of CM074511.1, forward strand.
CACATATGAAGACAATAAGGGATCATTTGTAGCTGGTACACCATGGTGTTTCTTCTTGAATCTTACCAACAGTAACTGGACAGACTCTGTCAATGCCTATGTAAGATTGTCATTCTATGTCACTCTGATGCTGTGGGACTTACTTCTAATTGAAATGATTGCAAATTAACATTTGGACTTAGTTTGTCATATGAACAGTCAATTTTTTTTTTTAATCAATTTTAAAAATTAGAAATTTCCATAATATACAATGGACACAATTATTTCTGACTTTACAGTATGCTATGAGTGAAAACTTCATAAAAATTACTTCTTGTCCAGGTTGTCCATCTTTGTTTTACTAATTTGACCATGAATCTTTGAAAAGAAAAGAAACAAAATGCAGGGTATATAAGAATCAAGCAGTTAGTCTTTCAAGATGTCTTGTAAGTTTAGTTAATTCCTGGATTGATTTTGATGTTTTTGTTTCCCAACTTTTACAAAAGAATTCAGATTATGTCCAACCAAAATTGGTTTCAAATGCGTAACTTTTGAAATCCTGAATAGAATTTTAATGAATTTAGACAGTTGAAGGCTTCTGATGTGAAGAAGATACCTTGTGAGTTTGAGGTCAGTTGGTCTACAGTTAAGGTCACACATACGTTTTGAAGGCTATTAGGTTCAAGGTCAAGGTCTCAGTGCCTCAACGAAATAGAATAAAAGGTCATATGGTCAACATAATCTGAATCTACTTAGATTATTCTTTCCACAATAATATTCCATGAAATTTTACTTCTGTTGTAAGATGGGGGGCTTAGAGCATTGCTCTTGTTTTTTCAGATAGGATAAACATCAAATGTGAATGTGCATTGGTTTTTTTTTTTGGCATTTAACAAAGGGAGATAAGCTAATTAATTTTTTTCTGCCTAAAAAAATAATAAGCAGAACGAAATGGAGGTCTTATTTTTATAATGAATATATTAACTGTACAAGTGACATTGTTTTTTTTTGGCATTTAACAAAGGGAGATAATCTAATTTTTTTCTCCCTAAAAAAATGATATGTAGAACGAAATGGAGGTCTTATTTTTCTAATGAATATATCAACTGTAAATGTGACCTGTATGGAGTATATATGTATACAGGCAAGTATTTCACTGTACCTGTGTATATCATTGTTTTGAAGCCAGCTGGATCCTGCCCAGTGGTGTGGTTGTTTCCTTGTTGTTCATTGAAGACCTATTGGTGGCTTTGAGCTGACATTTGTCATCCTATAGGGGTTGTCTCTTTGTCATATTCACCGTATCTATTCTCCTTTATATTAGATGTAATCTGTCAAAATTCATGACTTAAAAAAAAACATCAGCCAATGGTAAAAATTAAAATCACATAAGGTGTAGCATAACAAAAAATCTTCAATAATTAGCACATGTGATTTTCAACTGTTTGTGATGTCATCAGTTTTAAAGACTTTGATTGAAGTTACCATGGAAGTTAAGATTATTCTCAGATTTAAGTATTTTTTTACTTTTGTGGTACTGGGACCAGATTCAACATAGAGACTGAAAAATCTCAGATAACTATATGTAGATTAAGGCTTGCTGATTTAGTTGTAACCTCTCTGTTAATAAAATTGTTTTTTTTTCTTACCACCCTTGCTATGTTCTACATCTGTTCTTTTAGCATCTTTCAATAGATTTAAATTAAAATTTTGAGAATGGGTAATTTTTTAATGAAATTCAAAATTTCAATGGTCTTTTCTTAAACTTTTTTTCTGAAATTTTCTGATTTTAATGGGCATTGGTAAATTGTGCTTGACCCCTGTTATCTCAATCCCTATATACTGTCCTTATACATTTAACAAAACACTGCTAAATTCTGTGTCTGTCTTTTATGTAAGTATCGTTACATAGAATTAATTCATGCTTAAATATTGTAAACAAAAGAACTATATTAGATGTGAACTGCTGCCTTAAACTCTGTATTGATATGCTATTATATAGCGCCTGAATGGAAATAAAATTAGTTATAGAAATTGATTGTAAAAGGGCAATTTTCACAGAAATATATATAATACGTTCATACAATGTCTGTGAATATGTTCATAGATTTTTAAGTGGGAGGGTCACTAAGAACTGTTCAATAATCATGTCCTGTAAAATAGATTCAAGGCTATCCTTATTTAGAATCTTGTTGGAATTAGTAATAAGCCTCTTGATGTATGAGTGTAAACATTTGCATAGCCTTTATGATGCATTATGTATATAGGAAACCTGTTCAGTTTCATTACCGCTGTAGACAAATTTGCATTAGTGAAAGTTGCATAACAGTATATTACTCTGGAGAGCCTTTTAAAAAGTAATTTTTTTTTAATTTTCAACTTAGAATTTTCATATAAAAAGCAATAATATTTTTACCATGTAATAGAAGCTAATGTTCTTGTAAAGGCTAAATTGGCAGAATGAATAAAAAAAACTTTTCAAAACTGTTGTAGAAGCTGTTCTATTTTTCTGTGATTCAAAATTAACTTTTTTATGCTCTCATTTTTTTTTTACAGAAAATGGGGGAGAAAATGTCTACAATTGATGGTGACTTGAAGTTGAACTTTGTGTACTTATAAGATATAAATAAAAACTTCTCATTACAATGTCTGCATCATTGAAATAGAGAAGCCAATTTTTTTTACCCAACATTTAGGCACTGGGGTCTTCAGAAATTTTGTTGTCAATTCTTACATTTCTTATGTACATATGAATACCTTATTGAATTTTTTTTAGGAATGCATGATTAGCTAAGCCAAGGTCCATTTCAGATTATTTTCATCACTTGGCTAATATTTTAATGTGCCAAGAGATTGGAATTAAAATATTAAGAATGGGTCATCTTTTAATGAAATCAAAATTTCAATGGTCCTTTCTTAAATTTTTTTGTAAATTTTTATGTTTAAATGGGAATTTTCAGCTTGAATGTGATAAATGTTGTTTGACTTCTTATTATCCCAATTTCTTATACATTCAACAAAACACTGTAAAACAATACTGAACTAGCCAATTTTTTGTTTTACATTTTAATGTATAGTTTGTATGTCAGAAGATACTGGTTTATATATCTCTTTAAAAAAAATGTTAATACCACATATCTGATTCACTACCAAAAAGTTCATCAAAGATTTTAGATTTATTACATTGACCCCATTTCTACTATTGTAAAATCTGCATGAAACTTGGAATTCATTGACAGTGATGAATGAACTCCAAAACATTTTTAATGTTTGGTCTGAAAATTAAATGTAAAAACCTTCCATTCAATCATTTGCTAGGAGCAAAAAAATAAGAAAATGTTTAGCAAGAAAGAATGTCTTTGACAGGACTTACCCATAAAATTTTTGAAATATCATGTATTTCTTGTACTGAATTTAAATTGTACAAAATTTAAATTGCAAAAAAAAATTCATGTAAATGTATGAAAATGTATGAAACCAACACCAAACTGTACATTAAAAATGAAACAATTCATCGGCTAGATCAGTATTGTTTTACAAAAATCATCAAATTACTCTTGGCAATAGGCAAATTAACGCTTGACATGATAGAATGTTGTGTTTTACAATGCACACTTTCCTTTTATTCTCCTCCCTAAGACCTGGATCTTTTTCGATACAATAACTTAATTTTCAGTCAACACATCTGCTTCCATTTCTAAAAGACAAACATTTCTGATCGAAAACAAATCATTAGTAGAAAAAATTTAAATGCTGACAATTGTGCAGCATTTTATTATTGGATTAAAAAAAATATATATAAAAAATAAATCAGACATGCCAGTACTAGAATGTGACAGAGTAATCAAGGGAATCAAGGTTATAGTGGTAATCAAAAGTATGTAATCCAGGGACAAAGACCAGACATGGAAAACAGACATACAAAACAAAGAACATAAAGTAAACAAAATAACAAAAGCAAATGAGCAACTTGGACTCCACTAAAAATGGGAGCATGAACCAGCATGAAAGGTATATACAGTAAAAAACAAAATTTCAATACTAACATGTGGTGTTGCTTCCTTGTTTTTTTGTTCAGACAAAAATACATTCTCCAATACAAGTCTGACTAAAGATAAGGCAAATATTTTCTAATACGATTGAAATTTCATATTGTTAATCTTACGAAGAAAAATAAAAATGTATGAAAATCAACACCAAACAATAAGGTGATGTAAAATTTAGGTAAGAAAATTCTTCCATTTGTTGGGTATAACATAACCTGTGGTTAGTACAAGTCATTCTAATCAAATAAGAATATTATCAACTTTTTCTCAGTCGATTTCTACATTTTAACTGTTGAGATGTTTATGATTTTTCCAGTTTAATGAGAAATGGTATGCTTTCCTACCAAGTCGTGGGAGAAAAGGGATGGTCATTCTTGTACAAGCGTACTTGTTTACTTTATCATTAACTACATATGTATGTCTCAGGTCTTCGGAGATGTTTGTCAATAAATTTTAACCAATGAATATCTAAGAGAAAAAAACCCACCTGTGAAGGAACAAATTTTTCCTCAGGTTGACATTATGAACTTATTACTGAAAAATAAATGATGGTATCCTTTATTAGACCATTGTAATGAAAGAGTTATCTCTCTTTCCTTTAATAATGTATGGGTCATTAATGATCAGAATATAATTTTCTTTTTAAATTTGCCACATGAATGTGACAATTGATACCGGTACATGATAATGAGTATTAAGTAGCTGTCTTTGTAAGAATCATGCAAAATCTGAAAAATGTGATACACCCCAAAAAGGCTACATATTTTTATTTTTGTAATTAAGTTGTTTTATGCGTCTATATTGTGAAATTTGTAATTATTCATTCATATATGCCTGCTTTTAGGAGATAATCAACATTGAAAATAGATTCTATTGTATTTGAGTGTCATTTACAGAGTTATCTCCCTTAATTTTGAAATCTACAGTGCATTCTATATATTTTTTATCTCCTATGAACATGGGTTATATGAAAAACCACATGTAACTTTCTTTTTGCTATGACATGTGAAACAAAATATCAAAAATAAAAATATGTATTTTCAACCATGAATCACATTTTGCATGATTCTTATGTGGAGTGCTACTTAAAGGCTTAATTTGAAGTTTCAGCTGCATGAAAACTTAGAAGACGTGTCTTTTAAGTTCAATGTGCTTTCAGTGAAAAAATTTATTTTGCTGATGTCCTTGACAAGATGTTCATGTCTGTTTTTATTTTATTAAAAAGATATTAAGAAATAAATAAGTTTTTGAAAATGAAAACAAATGTAGAAAAAGGCAGGTCTGTTATTAAATCACATCATCTGTAAAATGGTAAAAAAAGTGAATGTTAAATTGCAGATTGAAGAAAGAAATTGTTAGCACTTCTGATATAATCAAACAATTTAAAGTTTAATGTGATCCAATTTTTACTTTAGAATTTGATTTAGTAAATTAATAATAAAGTTTCCTGAAACTGATTATGTAGTGAAATTTTCAAGGAGAACAAGCTTGAAGGTGACCTAATTTTATAATTTTGAACATCATAAAAATTTCAAATGTATAACATATAAAGTAATTTTTTATTGATTGACTTATGAAATTTAATTTTGGTATCCCCTCACAAACAAATTATCAAAAGAATTTAGGATATTGTAATGTTATATATAAACATTTTTGTGCATACCTAAGTCTGAAATCGTTAAAGAATTGACCAGAAACTAGAAACCAATTTTTTGTGCAAACCTAAGTCACATTTTTGTGCATACCTAAGTCTATAATCGTTTAAGAATTGACCAGAAACTAGAAACCAATTAATTTTTAATGCCATAAGCAATATTGATGGTCAATTTTTTGTATGTCCATGGCATGTTTTGCATTGCTTTTGTATTGATTTTATGACATAGTAATTGTTGAATTGCATATTTGTTCCAAAAGTTCGTTAGCTCTTTCGACTGATAAAATATTCAGTGCTTTGTTTGGAATTAGATACCTTGAGAAATCACTACTTCTCACTAGAAGCAGTTTACAAATTAAAGTAGCAATTTTGATTGTAATTTACAATGAATATAATTCTGTTGGACTTTCAGTTTATGAGAGTTACACTAAGATACCATAGCTTTAGAGTCTTGCTCATACATGATGCAGGAAAATAAGAATTCCTCAACTATATACAGTTTGGTACTTACGTTCTTCAGTCTGATCATTTGTTTAACTTCTTTTCTTGACTTGTTTTATAGATTGTCACCAAAGCATTAATCTTTGTTATACAATATATCTTGATAATTACTACCATAATTCAGTAATCTTGTGCATGAAGCAAAACAGCAGTAGCAGTGTTAACTTGCCTGAAGTATGTTTTATGTAAAAGTTATTTCTTACATTGGCGATAGTCAACAGTAATGTGCCTTTTTAATGGCAAAGCAGTTAAATCAAAGGGATCACAACAGTAGAGCATAATGCATCAAACAAAATTCACATCAGTTCTAGTGAGGGATTGAACTCTGGAACTGTGAGCCAACTCAACCAAATTAACTGAAGGACGATTACAGCTAAAGGGGTGTAGTACAGTCGAACTTCACTCACTCGAACTCGGATGGCTCGAACACCCAGGATTTCTTGGACACATTTTAAAGTACCAAAATTTTCTTTTATATAATCAATATAAATAACCATGGATCTCGAACACTTGAACTGACTAGTCAGTCCGTTCAGTGATAAATCTTAGAGAATAACCCTCACAATCTCAAACACATTTTGTCAGCGTGGGTAATAAAAGGTGTGAAAAACTGAAACCCTATCATTAATCAGTGTCATTTTAGTTAATTACAGGTAATATTTAAGTCATCACTAATTAGGTAGTTTTGATCTTAACATAGTACTGATTGAAGTTTGAGAATGTTTCGACAATATGATGAAAGCATGAAAGAAAATCGGATGAAAATAAATAATTGACCGCAGAAATTGAACTCTGAACGTTTTTAAAAGCGAACACAGCATTTTTAATGTCAACAAATCAACATAATCTTCAAAAAGCAAATGAAAAAGATCCACGAACTAACACAACTTTGTAAGAAGTAAGCAATTTCTAACGATAAAGTTGAAATCAGACCAGCAATGAAAAAAATTAGGAAATATACAAACTTCAATTTCTCGAACTCCCTATAACTTGAACACGTTTCAATGAGTTCGAGCTACCAAAGTTTGACTAAATAAACCTTCTTTCTGTGAGAAAGCAAGAGTGACATTAGCTTTGACAGCAATCAAAATGTTCATATGATTTTGTCGTAAATAAACATTTCAATGTATACTTCTGGTGGTTTAACTTTTTTTACCAGTTTGAATTTATTTAAAAGGGCAGCATGAATAATAGATTCTTACATGAGTCTCTATTGAAGATCTGGGATTCTCCATGAGTGAAAAGACAAAGAATTTCTCAAATGAGTGGAAGAAATATATTTTGAATCAATTATAAACACACTTGTGAGTGTGCTCTTGGTCATGGACTAAGTCTATTACATGTTTAATTGTATTCTGAGTTTGATGTTACATCTATTTCATTTCAAATTAAAAATTAGTAAAAATAAAAAAATTTAAAATCCCCACCTATTGATCCTACAAGTCGGAAACACAACCATATTTTTTTGTTTTGTTTTTTTTTTTTGGGGGGGGGAACTATTTTGAAGATTTAACATACATTTTCACAAGATGTGACCCTGCGTATAAAAAAAAGGTGGATTAATTTATTCATTGACCCTCTGAACTTTACTGGACTACTTTTACTTTGCCAGTTGTGATTGGCTATTTTTACCATGACAAACACAGTTGCCCGCACCTGTCTGTCATGGACTGTCTTTTATGGAAAAAGTAATGAAAATGGAAGAATGTGTTTTTGATGTCATGGCCTTTCCATCCAGTACATTCAAAACATGTACTGATGAAAACTTGAATTTTCCAGAACTTCTCATAGAAAAATAACAAAATGGAAGAATGTGTTTTTGATGTCATGGCCTTTCCATCCAGTACATTCAAAACATGTACTGGATGTAAATTTGAATTTTCCAGAACTTCAAAGTGAATTATTATAATTTGAACCATTTGCACCTTCAAGCTTTTTTCCTTGCTTATTTGCATGGAAAATTTGTTATTAAGAACTTGGAATGATTGTGCGTTCTGTTTTTAAACATTAGTTTTCAAATACTGATTTTGTTACTTAACAGTCTTAGGATTTGAGTCAGTGATAGAAAAAAATGTTTACAGAAATACAAAAAAAATGTTTTAGATATTGATCTTAAATCTGCTGTTACCATATTATACTTGCTAATGACAATTTTAATGTCTTGTTTTGTTCAGTTCAAGTGGGGTTACTGTCGATGTTAAGATGTTGTTTCATTGGTCAGTACATGATACAAGGAAGTATATGTTTCTTTGCTAATTACTAAATGGTTTTACCTATATTTATTTACTTAAACTATAAAAAAACATAGCCATATCTTTCATTTATCAATATAATTCCTTAGTTTTGCATTACAAGCTAACCTGGAATGGATTATGTGCATTTGAACTACTGGATAATGCCAACACTTGGCATCCATTATCTTACATAAGCTTTTTTTTATAACGATTATATAACGAGAAGATTATATAAAAATCATATCTGACTTGTTTGTAATTTTTTATTTTAAGTTAATAAAAAAAATTTCATGTATTTCATGTTAGGCTACAAAAAAGTTCCCTTTTGCAGATTTGATGAAACTAACACCACTACATTAGGGGGAAATCTCACAATAAATAGAGAGGTTTTTGGTTGAAATTATTACATTTTCTGGGAAAAATACTAAATAATAGAAATTTTACATAAAAAGTCTGCTTTTATGTAAAAATTTCCCACATGAGTCCGTGAAAAGGAATCTCTCCCTCATTTACTGTTAACAAGTTCACACTAAAATTAGTGTGACTATTTTTGCATACATTCTAAAAGCTCATTAGTGGTGTGTAACCTGAAAACTGTAATAGAATATTAGATTCTGTATCCAAAGCTTTACATACAGTATGTGTTCATCAAATTGTAGTAGCATTACTTGTTGCCCTTCTTTTTTAACATTTACAAATGTTCACTGTTTCTCATGAAACAGAGATAGAGAAAACTGTAAACAGGCGATTTGTTCAGAATTAAGACGGCCACATAATTTGTCAATCTCCTGCATATAGATATATTGCTATTTTAAAACACCTTTCTCATACTTAGTACTAAACCCCACATCTTTATACCAATTAATACTATGTATAATGTCAAACAGCAGTGTAATTTTCACATTCTGCATAGGTAATGGAGTGATACATATTTAAGAATTGAATGTTTCATTTGAATGTTTCATCAGAGTGTAAAAGCATTGACCAGTCTTACATTTTGGACATGAAGCACTCCTAATTGCTTTTTGTAGTATATTAAGTTTCACTTTTGGCAACTTATTTAATGAAAGTTGACTTAGTAAAATAGAGATTATTTTTACTCTATTACCAAAAAAAAATGTAAGAAAATAATGAATAGAACTGAAAATAGCTTGTATTGCTGAGTAAAAAAAAATGCACAATTTAAAACAAACAAATTTTAACACAAAAATATTACAGATAACAACATGAAAATAAAAGATTAACAGGCAACTAAAATTAACTTGTCACATCAATTGCATTTACCAGTAATATAAAATATTGGTTTGAATAAGGTATTATTTGAATTTTGAATCATTTTGAAATTTAAAAATGACAAAACATTAATTTGTGAAAGTAACCTTTACGAAGGGGGTTAGTCTTTCCCGCATGACTAAGGGGTTAGTTGAATAACAAAAGGTAAGGAAAACTTACTAACCCCCTTTAGTTATGATGGCATGACTAACCCCCTCAGTAGGGGTAAGTTTTTTAAAATATTTTTTTAAAGTTATTTTCTTAAATCAGAAATAATTCTAAATTCAATTAATACCTTTTTCATGTTTGGTCAAGTACTTTACTTTTCCTTCAGTAGTTAAAAAGACCTATTATGTAACTTAAGTGGGAATTTCCTGTTCTTGTGAGTATAGTTTTTGGTTAAAGGATGAATTTTGTCAATTTAATAACTTAAAATTACTAAATTACTTCCTTGAAAAACTAAACATAATCTCTGTTCATATTCAGAAGTGGAACAGTAATATTTTGAAACTTGCAGTCATGATAAAGGAAAATTTTAGCCATTTTTACTTTAAAGATTAATTCTGATAAGTTTTGTCATTTTTCCTTGCACTATTTATTTGTGCTGCTTTTAAACTTCACAATAATTCGTCTGGACAGTTTGATGAAATGGTGCAATCAATGTTCTGCTTATTTTGTCTGACTGTCTGTGTGCATGTCTTCTTACCAATAATAAAGTCCTTGCAATAGGAAGGGAAATGCAAAAATATTACTAGTTTAGGTCTGAAATAGTATACAATGATGGCAGCTCAATGCATGCAATATCATGTTTTATGGATCAGTTAAAATAGATATTGACCGAGGCCCATGTCTAAGGTCGATATCTCTTTTCAGTGTTCCATAAAACATGATATTGCATGCAGTGAGATGCCATAACTGTTTTCTTACATTTTTCTGTAGAAATTCAAGAAATCCCTCTTAGTGAGTTACTCTGCATCTTGGGTTTTTAAAACAAATATTTTGGTATATATTGAGTGAAGTATGTGTAGCCAGTTTTTTTCTTTGTTTTTGGATGTCTTTTTAAAAGTGAAAAAATTTAGGCAAAAAGATATTTAACCAATTATTATGGACTTGGATTCTGATTATTTTTCCTCAGAAAACAATTTTACAGGGAAAATTAATAGCTGACATCAGTCGTGCAATAGTTGGGAAGCCAAGCATGCAATATCACAAAATATGGGTCTGTCAGTAATACATTGTTTAAAGCTGAATTAGATGCCAAATTTGTTCAATTTTGATTCTACTGAATTTTATTTTGCTGAATCAATGAAATAAGTTAGTAGTAATGCAATTGAAGCAATAAATGTCAACAATACCTACAGAATATTGTGGAAACAACGTTTTTTAATCAGAGAAGAACAATAGCTCTGATCTAATTATTTTTTGCCATTACTTAGGAAGATTGCCGACAGGACATTCACCTGGGTTAAAAATACTTTAACTTTTGTAAAAAAATAACAATAAGGGATAGACAGGTAAGCACTTGTCTTGTTTTCATTTCATCTACTTCTTGATTAGTATTTAAATAAATAATGACCATATTTGAGCCACATTATGTCATAATAGGTAAATTTCAAAAGGATCCTTGCGTTAGATTCAAACTTTTTTCTTTTACCGCTGGAGTCTGTCAGTCTTCCTAACTGTTGAATAACCACTTTCACTTTGCAATCAGATTTGTTATTAAAGAAGTGACTCTTACAGCACATGCACAGATTAAGGTCACAAGAAGTCACATGCATACAGATTTATCTAGGTCGATTTTTTGTCTTTCAAGCACTAAATACATAGACACCTATTTCAGGTATTTAATGCATTTTATTTGTGGATATCAAATGAAGTTATGAAGCATCATACACAGAACCACTGATGGCTTTATATTTAAGTAGGAGTCCAGCTAAGAATCATGCAAAATGTGATTCATGGGTAAAAAGCCTACATATTTTTATTTTTGATATTTTGTTTGAAAAATGTCATAGTAAACAGAAATTAACATGTGGTTTTTCATATAACCCGTGCTCTTAGGAGATAAAAATTATATAGAATGCACTGTAGATTTCAAAATTAAGGGAGATAACTCTGTAAATGGCACTCAAATGCAATAGAATCTACTGGATTTTCAATGTGGATTATCTCCTAAGAGCAGGCAGATTTGAATGAATAATTAAACATTTCATAGTATAGACCCATCAAACAACCTAATTACAAAAATAAAAATATGTAGCCTTTTTGGGGGTATATCAAATTTTTCAGATTTTGCATGATTCTTACAAAGACAACTACTTAAGCAGCCAAGGATAAGACTGATATACTTCTGCATCTTTCTTCACTGTTGCAGTTGCTGTTTAAGAACCCAACCTGCCTTGGAAAAAATATAACTCCAAATGTCTTATTCAAATGTAGTCTAAATGTAATTTCTCTTATATCATTCAATACCTCTGTTATAACTTGCAAATATGTTTAATGCAATTATTCAGCTCAATTTTATTCTATTATTTCTGCAAGTAGATTAATATCTAGTTTTCAAATCAACTGAAAATTTGAGGGACTTCTTTTTGGTCTTGAAATAGTAATAAACGGAATTTAGTTCTTGCAGTAATGTGTCAAGAAGCATTTAAGGTGTAAAGCATTTTCCATTTAACACACTTATCAGTCAAATTTTCCATCCTATCATTAATATTTTACCATTGATAAATGCAAGTGAGGAGCAGTGATTTTAACCAAATAAAATTGGCGTGAAAATTCAAATTGATAAAAGTGTCTAGTATTTGAAAATCTTATGTTCATCAAGGAAATTTATTTTCTTAAGCTGATATTTGTTTTGTTTAAAAGTATAATTACAGTGAAGAATAAATACTCTGTTAATATAGTTTTTGAATATAAATGCAAATTAACTTTTGGATAGGTTTAAAAATTTGGGAAAAAGGTGAAATGGAACAAAATTTGTAAGTATGTGTGAAGTTGGATCAGTAGTATGGATTTACATTCAGTTTGCATATAAGAGAAAAGACAGTTCTAAATAATATGGGAAATGCAAATGTATGATTATAGTTTTATTTTACATCATGTAATTTTTGAAATTTTGTTTATGCTACAATTTTCATAAGAATCAGAAACCTCCAGTGCTGTTGATTGGACTTTATGCAAAGCTGTTTTAAGTGCACATACCTTAAATAAACTAGTATGAACAGAAAATTTGCCATTCTGTTGATCCATTGCATCAAATTCTTTGATTTGAAGAATTTAAAAGTTGTCAGATTTATAATTTGATATACAACATACCGTAAATGGCTATAAATTTACATATTAAAGGACTGATTACTCCAGAACACTCGATAATGTCCAGTTAAAAAAGTTTTGTTAACATATCTTCTAGAGTTTGTTCTAGACTTTGTAAAGGTTTCAAAGTTTTTATTAACATCATCGTGTTCATTCATAAAGGATGGCGGCAATGATCAGTAATATTTGAATTCAATCGCTGGTTTGACTGTTTGAGTGACGGCTTTTGTTGATTGCATTTTTGAATTAAAACAATTAAAAGTGAACTAAACAAATCCAATGAAATGCATTGTAGATGAACATTTTTTCTTGAAAAATCCTTATATAAGTCGAGGTGGATGATACTTTGTTGAAAAAAAAATATCAACTTATAGTCCAGAAAATACGGTAACTTGTCCTCATCGGCTTATAGTTGTCCAGCAAGCCTTGTGTCTTGTAGTACCATGTCTAAGGGAGGGGTCTAGGGTCCACTCCTGGACCCCAGTAGCTGATGGGTAAATGATGTAAATTTCTGCAATAAGTTTAGATTCTCTATGTAAATTTCTTTTATAAACTTAGACTATTTATTATTTAGGGAGGTAAAAAGATTTTACTTGTCATTTGGGCTACTGACTTGCCTTTGTCAATATCGACAATTATTTCAAACCCTTGTTTTCTGTTTTGATTTCTCAAAATTGAGAACTTCATCCCAAAATGAAAAAAATTAACTGTTTCATAGAAAATATATGGATTCAACATGTGTTCTTTAAGTAGGAAAAATGGTCTGTGATCGACTTTTTACATGACCACCATAGTAGTGCAGATTTTGTTTTCAATGTCAGCATGTTAGTATCAAGCAGGTGCTTTGAATATTTCAGTATTTATGATAAAAACTTCACCAAATATTTGAAATTGTATTGCATTGTATATTTTTAATTATGATTATTTCAGGACACAACATTCCAGTTTAACTGCATCAAGTCACAGTATCCAGCTAGAGTCACACTGTCTGTGTCTAGCATTCCAAGACCACACAAAGAATGGAAAGTTGTCCAACAAGGTGTCTTATTACTTGGCACAGGTAAGTACCACCAATTTTAGGATAAAATGATTGAGATCTTATAATACAAATGCCTCAGATACAGTATAAGTCACATTTATTTCATAATAAAACACTTAGATTATGTTCTTGATTTCTAGAATGTATATATTGCAAGTTAACCTAGTATATTTCTGTGAATATTCATATTTATTTATTGAGCATCTTGGTATCAATATACATTTCTTATTCACAGTCCTTGACAATTATTTGTCCCTTTTCTGCCACTACCTACAGACAAGTCCTCAATAACCTGACCTAATATTTTGAATATCATTTCCCTAGACATTGCAGCAATAGGATTGCCCTTTTTTCATAAGCTAACTGAATTCTCACTAAACAATATCCATGGGTTTATTAATGTTTAAGGAGATCATTCTATACAATTATTGATTTTTACATAAACAACCAAGGCAAGATTGTTTCTTAGTAATTGTTAACCTACTTTCTCATAATATGATCATTCATCTTTGTCTATATTTGGTAATTTTGAAAGATATAATAAAAATTATCTGTAATGTAGGTTGCAAATTGTTTTTTTAACTGTCAACAACAAAGAGTGTGGAGCATATAAAGATTAACAGTCTTAGCCTTTTTAGTCTTTTTTGTCTGTCTTTCTCTTGGTTTGTGATGATCTGTCACCATAGACTAAGGTTTGAAGGTCTCTTTATTTGTACTGAAAATCAAGGATAATGTTGCTTTTTACAAAATCAGAAGGCTTGACATAAATGTATGTTATCAAAGGAAAGAGTGTCAATATTAGTGATGTGACATTAGGAAATTCCAGATAACCTCTAGGCTGTAGTGTATCTCTTTGTGCTATAATTGTACTAGCACTTGATCCTTAAAGTTCCTTAGAAATACATAATTTTTGGGACAAGAAAATATTGCCGTGAGCCTGATATTATGAGATTTGTTATTCTGTCGCGATGTTCAAAACTGAAGTTATTCTGTTTAATGCTATGTCACAGTCAAATTGGCACTGGATATATATTTTTAGTATCACAACAGTAACCTGATGTAGAAAATATCAGGCTGGAAGAACCATTGAAATATGATAAAGTTACTGGTAAATACTACTCTGAGCATAAACATAGCTTGCTTTCTATTTTCTGGTATAAATCATTCTTTTTGTTTGTCTGGTATGCCTTCTATAATGAAGTGTTACGTGTCATTACTGGTATTAAATGGAACACCAATCTCAGGATTTACCTGAATGAACAACATGTGGAAAGTTTCCATGGAAAGTTCTCTTCATTAAATTCACAGAACCTTAGAAAATTTAGGACCATAATTCTCTTATTCTGAAACAACTTTTAAGAATACTTTGCATGCATGGTTAACAGCAGTTGTCAAATGAATCAAGAAATTAATTATTTTTAATTACAGTATGGTAGTATCCAACACTTTTTAAGCTCTTTCTAATGGAAATGTTGCTTTCATGTTTTTTTCTTTGATTTTTTATAACTCTTTTTAGTAGAAATTTAAACCTGACCCAATTTTATTAAACATAGCAAAGTCTCATAAAATTTGTTCCAAGTGCCATTACAAAAACTAACTACATAATGAAATGTCATTTAAACCATCACTTGTTCATATATAGCATGTTTCTGTGCAGTTTTTAGTTGTAATCTCATCTTCTTAGAAAAAAAATTATTTAATTTGTGCACCAGATTGCAGTATTTAAGATGCATTAGATTTAATATGGACAAAGTGTCAGCAATGTCCTATATATGTAGAATGTAAGACCAGAACTATGAATGGCTGAAAATATTCTAAAAGAAGTTGAAATTTGTTGACACAGTAGTAGATGATTGTGCAAGTGCAGAAGCGCAGTTTTGTCCTTTAATGTGTTGATGGATACGACTTTATAATTTATTTATTTATTTTGTTATGGTTTGAAAAGTATTGGCTGTGTAGAAATGTATTAAGCTTTCCCAGAAGAAAGTCTCACATATTCTCCTTACTGAATGAGACTTCGTCCATAGCAACATTGAAATACACCATATACAAATAATGAGCTCCGTCTATCATAGGATAGGCATAACCTAAAAACATATTAATTAAATAAGTGTTCAAATTTGTTTTCTTTTAAGAAATGACAAAAGTAGTTTCAGTTTGTTCTTTGACTAAATAAACGCTTCAGATTATTTAGTCCATTTTAAAATGCCATCTGTTTATTGAGTTTTGACCCATTGGTTCAAAATTCATGTCAAAAACAATCTTATGTCCATCTGTTATGCCTTTATATTTGATTACTAGTCATTTTGCCATTGAGAAGCTTTACAAGGTTCCCATCTTGCTCATTGATAATTGTTTTATAGATTTATTTCATTTTATATACATGTTGATTAATCAGAGTATTATAATGCCCATAAAAATACTGTTTTCGCTTTTCAGATTTGTTTTGTATGCATGTCTGTTAGTTCTTTATGTTAGTTACACTTCTGGTAATTGTATTGTTATGATTGATTGATTGATTGTTGGGGTTTAACGTCCGAGCAGCAATATTTCAGCTATATTCAGATGATGAACATGAAACGGATGATAAAATGAACATGAAATGATGATGAAATGAAAAACAGGATGGGACACAAGGACAGTAGGGTCGACAAATTTTTATTGCCACTAGAAAAAGGGAGGGATGGGTAAGGTCGGGCAATTTAGCCTCCTGTGGCGGAGCGCAAAGGTTTCTACTCCTATCGAATACCACAGCAGGGTTCTTTAACGTGCAAGAAACATGGCATCTTTCCCAACACGGTGCACTACTATGGTTTGCGGTCAGGTTTTCCGTATTATAGCCTGACAACCCCAGCATGTAACATGCCAGGGGTACCCCATTCCACCACCTGGGACACACATCCCAGTTGCTCTGTGGGCAGAGCGCCTAGCCCCCAGCTAGGTTTCTGAGCACTATTTAGTCGCCTTTTACGACAAGCTTAGCGCTGCTGCAGGCATATTCTTTTGACACCCGGACCTGCATGGGGCGTATTGTTATGAAACTTTTACCAAGTATATTTCAGAATTGGTATCATCTTTGATTGAATTTTGAATTTAATCTTCATGTAATGGATTTTATGCACTTGCCTATAATCAACTGTAAGTCCCTATGTTTAAATATGTCAAAAACTAATATTGTGTCCAACTTGCCACAAGTGAATAGAGTTCAACTAGCTGTGGTCATATCATGCTATACTCAACAAAGGTTTTTATTACTTTGATTTTCATAACCTTTACTGAGCTTAGTATTTAAATTTTTCACCATGTTTCAAATCCTGTACGAATTTTTCTGAGTGAAAGTTTTTTTTTGTCAAAGCAACAGTACTAGATTAAACACAATATGCAGACGACCATTCCATATCTGCTTCATTTCAAAAGTACCCTTTTCTAATTTAAATCTGATTGGTTGAAATGTCATATTTTAATCTGCAACTAATGTCATCCATAATTCTTTCTCATGATTTATTGTTCTACTTCTTTTCAACCTTTAAGATTTCAAAGAATAATCTCTAATATGAGATTACAGTTGTTGCAATGGAAACGATTAAGGTCAGTCAGTACGTATTGTGCCATCATAAATGTGAATTTTGGTTAATGGTTTTGTTCCCATTAATCCTTTTATTGGCCTTCTATCATTTATTAGACAAATAAACTATGTTTGATGACTGACTGGAAGTCTACTTTTAATATTTCACAAAGATAAACTTATTCTTGCATGTTCTGTCAGTATTTTTCTTTCTCTGCGAAGATCTAGAAAATTTTCCTCAACCACTGAAGATTGGTGGGTTTGGTTTTGACTCCTTTAACTGGCTATAGCTTTTAGATCTAAATAATGGCATTAAATCACCCCTGAAAAAAATGTTATGATTTAAGAGATGACATTTTTTAGCTTACCTGGCTCAAAGGGCAGCTTTTGCCATCACTTGGCATCTGTCGTTGTCTGTTGTCATTGTTAAAAAATTTTCGAAATTCTGATACTACTGGACCAATTACAATTAAACTTGGTATGAATGTTCCTTAGTGTATTCCGCATAGAACTGGATTAATGAATTTTGATCTGTCCAAAAAGATGGTCGCAGTTACTGAAAATAGAACATAGGGGTTAGACATCAGTTTTTCACATATATTTCAAAAACTGTTCGGTTTAGCCAAATTTTGATTTAGGGGCAAAACTGTTCAGTATGATTAGATCTATCTGTGTTTAAATTTGATGAAAATCTGTTTAGCCACGTAGAAGTTATTGCCCTTCCTTGACATCTTTTTGCTAATATAATATTACTTTAAAAAATTTCTCCTAAGAAACTACTGGACAGAATTCATTGAAAACATACAATTGCTCCTTAGGTGTGAACATTAGGATTTTTGGCCACTTTTACTAAATTGGAATATTGCTTATCAAGCCAGGTGAGCGATTCAGGCTCTTTAGAGCCTCTAGTTTCTTTAATCCACCAGTTCTAAAACTACTGTTCTAAATCCATGAACTGTTTTGTGGGATATCATCATTGAGTAAAAATTCAAAATTTATGAATATGTAACTTACGAATGCAATTTTTCACATTGTTCCCAAGTAAGTTGTACTTGATTTCATTTCTGCCTGTCAACAATAATGTGCTAGCAAGACTGTAAATATTGACTAGGATATTTTGACAGACCTATTTCATTGGTGTTCTATATTATGGATGTGTTTGTGAGTTATGAACATTCTGACATCTTATAAAGTTTGTTATATTAAACTTATCTTTACATCTTTGATAAATTTATTTGTTTTGACCCATCTCCATCTTACATAACTTACAAACTAACCTCACAATATCTTGAATAACAGGCAGAATAAGAATATTAAGTAGCACTCCAGCTAAGGATCACGCAAAATATGATTCATGGGTAAAAAGCCTACATATTTTTATTTTTGATATTTTTTTTAAATGTCCTAGTAAACAGAAATAAACATGTGGTTTTTCATATAACCCGTGCTCTTAGGAGATAAAAATTATATAGAATGCGCTGTAAATTTCAAAATTAAGGGGGATAACTCTGTAAATGGCGCTCAAATATAATAGAATTTACTGTATTTTCAATGTGGATTATCTCCTAAGAGCAGGCAAATTTGAATGAATAATTACACATTTCATAGTATAGACCCATAAAACAACCTAATTACAAAAATAAAAATATGTAGCCTTTTTTGAGGTATATCA
This sequence comes from Perna viridis, assembly GCA_037379345.1. Lineage (NCBI taxonomy): Eukaryota > Metazoa > Mollusca > Bivalvia > Mytilida > Mytilidae > Perna > Perna viridis. The sequence continues at coordinate 13,325,225 of CM074511.1, forward strand.
CATTTTTCAGATTTTGCATGGTTCTTACAAAGACAGCTACTTAAAAAAATAGAGCATCAATGTAATTATTTACCAACCTATTATGTCTTTGAGTAAAATGTAAGTTTGGGAATGAGTCTTCATATTCCCAAAAAATATTCCCCTTTGATGCAAGCTTGTTAGTCAAGTGATGGTGTCCTAAAATTTTAATTGATTAGGATTACTGCTTTTGAAAAGCACTTGTATCTTTGATCTTCAGTTTAAACAAATGAAGTTTCTTTTAGGTCATCATGAGTCAAAACCTGTCCTGAAGAGCAGCTATATGTAAAAAAATAAAGTAGAAGATCAAGTCATTACATCACAATGTTGCCAATGATGTGTTCTAGACAATAACTAATTATGTCACAAACATGTTATGTAAAATCAGTTGCTCTTGTTTTCTGACAAACCCTTTAAGGAACTCTTATGTATTTTGTATTGTATAATTTCATGAAAATTTGGCTTTTGTGAAAAGTAGATTATGTGAGGAAACATGCTTTCATGGTTGAAGTATTTTAAAAGTTGTTAGTGTTTTCAGGTCATATTAAATATAAATTAAGATCACTCAATTTTGTTTTGCCATTCATTTTCCGTCTGTCTGTCTGTCCATCATAAAATCACATCTGCTTTATAACTGGAATGAGTGTTTGAGTTATTATAGAAGGTGTGTCATGCACAAGAAAACCATATGTCAAAAAAACATTGTAGAAAAAACTTATTTGGGTACACTCCTTTTCCAAGTGACCCCTATAGTGGCTGCTTTGTAACTAACTCCTTTTAAAATTTAAGGTTAAAACTTGACATGATTATTCACCACTAATAGAAAGTGTGTTGAGCACAAAAAAGGAGATAATTGACATGATAAGGTGTGCTGTGCAAAAGGAAGAAAACCATAACTTAAAAGACAATGTGGAAAAACTTTCTTTAATTTGGGTAACCTCCTGTTCCAAGTGCCAGCTATTTATGTCTGCTCCCATAACTTTCATATACATTGGAGTTTATTAATGAAACTAAGCATGCTTACATACAACTATTAAAAGGTGTGCCATTCACAAAAAGAAAACCATTAGCTAAATTACATAGCAGATACACTAGTTAAACTCATTTTAGTAATCTAACCAATGGGGCTTTCTTTTATCAGGTTTCATCATTTTTTTTAAGTTAAGATGTGGATTTTCTCCAAAATTTTGGACAGAAACTCAATAATGCGATCAGTTCATCTTTTCTTTATTGACCTTCCATTTTGTATATGGTCAAGATTGTGGTAACCTTTCCATGTGTGTATTGTAAGGATAATGATGACCTTTCTATGTGTGTCTTGTAAGGATAATGATGACCTTTCTATGTGTGTATTGTAAGGATAATGATGACCTCTTGTGTGTATTGTGAGGAGGATGATGAAGTTTCAATGTATGCATTGTCAGGATGATGATGACCTTTGTTTTGTGTATTGTCAGGATGATGATGACTGTTGGTTTTGTGTATTTACAGGATGTTGATGACCTTTCTCTGTGTGTATTGTCAGGATCATGATAAACTTTCTGTGTGTGTATTGTCAGGATCATGGTGACCTTTTTATGTGGGTATTGTCTAGATGATGATGGCCTTTCTATGTGTGTATTGTCAGGATGATAATGATCTTCCATTGTGTGTATTGTCAGGATGGTGATGACCTTTCAGTGTGAATATTAATGTCAGGATGATGAAGAGCTTGTGGTCATGATATGGTCAGAGTTTTTGTACTTTATCTAAAGAAAACTGCAAACCAAATTACTGTGGAGTATTTATGAATTTGTTTTCCTGACACAAGTAGAATGTGAAGAGTAATATGATGGGAATCAGAAAGTGGAAAATTGATTATCTTTCTGATCATAGTGTTTGTCAGAGAGGAAACAAAAACCCCAAGTGAGTAAAGCACCAGACTGTCATCATTTTTAATATGGTCTTTTTGCTGTAGGGGATGATAATTGATACAATTGAAATGAGTAAATCACATCATAAATCTAATAATTCTGAAAGGTTTCTTTACTTTTGTGATAATTATTCCCTGTTTAGTATATGTTATGAAGGTTTCAACTTTTTTCACCATTTTTATGTAGCTTCCTTTGGTATATTGGTGTACCATTATTTATGAAAATTTGACAAATGTTTCTGTGAAGTCATTCTTTTATGGACTTTTTGTTCTTTTGTAATGTTAAAAAATATTTTCAGTTAAAATATTTGATGAACAGTTACAGTCCCTGAACCTATCAGTGCAACAATTTGACCGCTGAATGGTCCATAACCGATGACTGGTGACTGATCTGATCACAGTTTTGTTATGTAATATAATAGATCATTGGTTCATGAAGAATTTCTATTTTAATGAATCCTATATACAACCATATTAAATCTTCCTTAAATTTAATATATTAAATCCACATATTGTATTTTGTTGAAAGTAAAACAAATGTAAAATAAAAGTAATTAATTGATGTTTAAATCAATTGCATATGTTAATATGTGTAGAAATTGACAAATGAAACAACAGAATCCGTAAAATCCCCGGTTTAATGGATTGGTTTGACATATTGCTGACTGATTGGAAACTGATCAGGGATCAATGACCAATCTCAATTTCAGAATTGCGGATCAGTTCAGGTACTATACAGGGAGTATTGTAATAGTTTATTTCAGGGAATAGAATTGGTCTGATAATTCTGAGGTAGTTTACCTGGAAAATTGAAGAAAAGATTTAAACTATCAAACTTAGATTAAAATATGTTTGAAATGATAGAAGGTTTAAATCTCCTTTAAAATTGTCCAGTTAGTTCATTAGGTGATGTCATTTAACCAAGGTAAAACCAACTCAGGTCCCTCAAGTTAATAATATTACTGGCTGTAAATTTATTAACAATAAATTAGAAAGACAAGGCAAGTACAACTTTAAGATTTTGACAAATTTTAAGGCACGGATACATTTAAATGTCAGAAAAAGTAGTTGTGAGCTGTTTTGCACAATAAGTTCTATGAAAAATGGGTTAAACACCATATGTCCTTGCCAATTTGAGAATGAAGGTGATATTTAGCAATAGACTTGTGACATGCTGATCCTTCAATATGTTGCCAATATTGACCTGTCTAGACTTCATTCCTTTTGTTCTTTATTGTATTCTAATTGAAGTAAGATTAAGTTCATGAAAAATTATGTCAACACACTTTCCTTGAATTTTGTTAACCTTAATTTCAATTTTGGTACAATGTAAGAGTAAGTAAATCTCTAAATAGCATTTCAGTTGGTGCCTTCCTCATATTAGTCCTTAAGTGTTTGGTTAGTGAAATATGTGATTGCAGAAGCAGAGACACAAGTTCAGTGTTAGCAACCTTGAAATTATATGTAAAGTATGAAGAACAGTATGTAGAGACATTTTATTTTAGTGAGGTGATGTTTATATCCCACTCAATGAATTGGTGGTATATTGAAAATCACTGTAAAGGTCCATCTGAATTTTTTCTTCTTAATCATCTCTGCCCTCAATGGATGGATTGATTTTCGGATTTGGTGTATGACTTTCTATAGATTAGACATAGGTTATAAGTGACCTTGGTTACTGTTGGATATCTTAGTTCTTGTAAGATAACCTTGTTCCTGTAGGATATCTTAGTTACTGTAGGATATCACGGTTCATGTAGGATCTCTTGGTTTGGTTACTGTTGGATATCTTAGTTACTGTAGGATGTCTTGGTTACTGTTGGATATCTTGGTTTGGTTACTGTTGGATATCTTGGTTTGGTTACTGTAGGATATCTTGGTTACTGTTAGATATCTTGGTTCCTGTAGGATATCTTGGTTACTGTAGAATGTCTTAGTTACTTTGGATATCTTGCTTCTTGTAGAATATCTTGGTTACTGTTTGATATCTTTGTTACTGTATGATACTTGGTTACTGTAGAATGTCTGGGTTATGGTTGTATATTTTAGTTCCTGTAGGATATCTTGGTTTGGTTCCTGTAGGATACCTTGGCTATGGTTGTTTATTTTAGTTCCTGTAGGATATCTTGGTTTGGTTCCTGTAGGATACCTTGGTTACTGTAGGATATCTTTGTTACTTAAGGATATCAACTTTCTGTACAAGTTGGGGTATACCTAGCACAACAAAGCGTTCAGCATCATGTTTTGATCTACATTTTGTAACCCTTTATTTTACATCCTTAAACAGTATATGCTCTTATGATCTAATCCTTACTGAACTGACTAGTAATTAACTTCCTTTGCTCTGGTGGCTCATTCCTGTAATTCACCAAGATGTTTTTATTGCCTATATATAGCATGCTTAGTTATCTAATGAGTCTTGTGTAATCAATGGCATCATTTAAAAGTAGATTTAAGAGTACATTTTAGACAGTAATTACATGAGAACTGCGTCACAAGGACAGTTGTGGGTGATGTTGTCATTGACAGATGTCTAAAGCAGACTTTTGTGGAACTGAAATGTAGTTAAGGTTTCTGGAGAAATTAATTTGCTTGCTTTTAAACCTGAGAGTAGACAGAGTTGTTAGAAGTTACAGAGAAAATTTCATAAAACCTATTTGATAATGTTAAATCTTCATTTACAGTGCAAGTAAGTTGGTCTGTGGAAATTATGTTTGATGTACTTTCCCAGTTTGAAATGTTTTTGCACTTGATATTTATTTATTTCAGTATTAAAAGTATGTCTGGTTTTTGTCTACATTCATACATAAGGATTTATGTATTCTCTTCTCGTCTCTGTAACTTAGAAGTACATTGTCATTGAAAATATTTGTTAATGGAGCAAATTTTTTTTTATCAGTTGCATCAAAATTTGGTTAAAAAAGATGAAGGTACGATTTGATTAGATCAGCTTATAAATATACCCCACTCAGCATGTGTTAGTGGTATATTGGATCAATTTCACCAAAGCCGTTCAAGCTTTCCTTTAAAATAAAGTAAAATCAGTCCAAGTTACTATGATGCTTACATGAGATTGATGTAAAATGGTGATTATAAACGTTCCAGTGATTTGTAAGAGTTGTGTCCCTTATCCTAGGTCCACCTCCTTAATTGTACATTTAAATTTCGGGACAATGCAAAAGTAAGTAAATTCTGTGCTCGAATTTCAGGTGGTGACTCCTCAAGCATTTATTGTTAAAACAGGTCATTGCAAGAGCAGATACTGGAGTTCAGTGCTTGCTATATTTGCACCTAATCTTTTCAGTTAGAAGAATTAAAATTTTATCATAACTAAAATATGCTCCCAACCATATGTTATCTTACATGAAGCAGGTGCTCATATTGTCTTCTCTATGTAATGCTAATGTGTATTTACTATAAATATTTAAAGTAACATATGTAAATATCTAGAAAAGAAACAAAACAACTGTGAAAGAATCAATTCATGTACATTGATTCCTCAGACTCATATGGTAATATGGATTATATATGTCTAGTTTTGTTTTGCAGTAACTTATGTCAATTAGTCATTCCTTACAGTAACAAACACTGTCAACTGTGCAATTATCTAATTCACTTAAATAATTGTAAACCCATCATTTTGATAATCTCTACTTGTATGATAACCCAATAATTGTTTTCCTACAACAGAGACAGTTAAATTCTCGAATTACAAGGTTTAATTTAATCTGCCTAGAAATTTTGATTTTGAACTTTCATGATATTCAGGTAACCCTGCAATACTGTCTCCTGACATGGCTAAAACCCATGGTGACTGACCATGCATGCTGTCATAGTGCTTTTTATTTATTGCACAATGAAAAGTGTCCTTCCCTACTGAAGTTTTGTTTTCTTTACTGGTGATTATTTTCTTACCTCTTTAAAAATTATTAATGTGTAACTTACAGTAAGCTGAATTCTTATTGTCAGTGTAAGAATTCAAATTAGAGGTGGTCTGAGATCCGAGACCCTCAATTTCTGACCTTGGACATTAAAAATTTAATTTACATGGGTCCTGGACTATTTTGATTGCCACTTTAATGTGGACTATTGCTTTCCCTCCACTGGACCTTTGATTTGAAACGTGCAAAAGTCCAGGATCCTCCACTATTGAAAGTAAATTTGACCCCTGCGCTTGCTGTTAAATGTGAGTAGAAACATTCTTTACAATAGGTTTAAAATAAAAAATTAGAAATAACGAGTAAGAATTACATTGTAAAGTAAAATGTACCGACATTTGTTAGTGGCAAGGTTGGCTAATTGAAAGTCCTTTTATACTACATTGTATAACCATGAACCATTATATTGAGTGAACAAATCAACAATGAAGAACTCGTTTTAGTTGTTGTCATTTTAGAAAAAGCCTATTGACCATTATTCCATTAAATTCAGATTTAATAAGTGATACAGTGTTTGCAAGCAAACCACAAAAGTAGCCAAAACCTGTAAATCATTGGACTCAGCAAAATTATGAAGCTCCCATTGAATTTAGAAACTAATGTTTACCCTAGATAACAAATATCATCGAACAAAAATACAGTTTGAAAAAAATGTCTGCTTTTTTACAAAATCTGAAACAACCATTGAATTTAAAATTGCCAATTTTTGCAGCCATATTGAAAAAATGGCAGCTTTCTTTAAAAAAAAAAAAAAAAAAAAATGGTATCTGAGTAATTCCTCCGACGAAGTAGTCACTTACTTCGTTTTGATGACTTAATTAATTACATGTAAATTAAACAGAAGTTAAGGGATTTTGAAGCTAATTTTTACCAGCCTGTGAACATTTTGATATTATTTTGTGCAATATTAAACTGTAGATGTGTAAAGTTAAAGAGTTTACAGAATCAGATATTGTCATAAAATATTAACTGATATCCAAAATTATTGTTATGACATTCAATGGTTAGAAACATTTCAGTGCAACATTATTCTTGGATGGTCAAGGAATAGTGATGACCAATGGTACTTAAATGCTGTCATGTCTTTATATCTGATTAAAGCCAGTAATATGGGGAGTCTAAGGAAACTTGCTTTAGGTGTCACATGATAGTGATCTGCAATTTTGAATTTTTAAAGTTTCAATATTTTGATAGAATTACGGAACTGACAGAAATTCTCTGTGTTGACTGATAAGTTTATCAGGTTTAATTATCCTTTTACTGCATCTGTAATATCTACATCATTGTTTAATGGGTCATAAAGAACCCAGAGGGAATATCTTCCTTATAACAGTATAAAGTACTGGCTTAAGTCCTTTTGTCCAGATCACCAAGTATATGACAATGTATTGGGAGTTTTATCTATGAATTAGTGTTAAACAAATTGTACGTATACACAACAAAATCATCTTATTATAGGATAATTGAATTGGTTGGATTTAAGCAAGTCCTAGTATTTGAATGGATAAGATTTATTATCTCTGTACTAATAAATCTCTAGGATTTTGTTTGGCCATGAGAATGTCTTTACAAATCACATATTTCCAGGTGTTGCTAGGCCATATACCTTATGTAACTATCCTTTTCTCGCGGAATGTTACTCGCTAATTATCACTAACACAACATCCTTTTCAGATATGACAGTTCGTCACTTGATAACTTTTGAGTATTTGAGAAAAATTCTTGAATTATTTTCTTACAACATGAAAAACATATGTTGATATATTTCACCAAAGCCTATCAAGCTATTATTTGAATTAGAATGAAATCAGTCCACGTTACTTTGATGCTTACATGAAATTGATGTAAAATGATGGTTACAAATGTTCCAATGATTTGTAAAAGTGGTGTCTCTTACCCTAGGTCTACCTCCTTAAAACCCAGTATTTTAAGTATCTTTTCTCAAATTTAAAACAATATCAATATAGTGCCAAAGAAAACATTACTTTTATGTCGCCTCATTTTGGCCTTTTAAGTGTAAAATAGACATTATTGGACTTGTATGTGGATAAATTTTTTACATATTTTCAAAACTGTAGATATGAAGATTTTTTACACATGAAGTATGTGTGTACTGTATGAACATAGGTAAATTATAAGGTCACACCTAGATGTGTGTCTCTTAAAAATCTGGAATTCATCCTGTCTGTCCAAACTGAAAGTGCTTGTTTAGATTAAAGTAGACAACTTAAAGTCAGTCTGACAAATCTGTGATATCAGGAAAGTGTTTTATTAAATGTGCTTTTACATTATAGTCTTGAACAGCTTAAGGGTGTGATCTTTGTACACTGAAAATTGTTTTTTTATCAACTTTTCACAATTACTCATTCCATGCCACCGGGAGACTAGAAATGAAATGACACTATAGAATGTCATTATTATGATCAGAAATCCTATTCATAAAAGCAAGAAACACTTTCAGAACTGTTTGACATGTAACTTAAGGACATTCATTATTTCTACTGAAGATAGGTATCAACAGTTTAAGATCAATGCACTCTCTCTTCTTTCACTATTGTATTTCTTTAGTAGTTTACAATAGGATTTAAAATATAATATGTTGTTTGTGTTCTGAATCCTTTTATATCATAGCGTTACTGAAATCAATAATCAGTTTAAAGCTTAATTGTTAAGTTTTCACTTCTGTCACAATGTTGGCTTTCTGATTTGATTTGAGCATCTTAGGTTATTGTAAAACTCATGTCATATCAATGTCCATTGTACTTATTAGATAATGAAGAAAATCAGAGAAATTTAATTGTAGTTACTGCTGTAATAATTCTCAGGACATTCAACTTGTAAGTACATGTGTATATAAAAAAAACAAAAAAGTACATGTGTAGGAGCAGCACCATGACATAAATGTGTCTATAGCCTTTAAGAAGTCAAGAAGCAGATGCCTAGTCTGAATTGTATAAAACTTAATTCAATGGAGATTTATCTAAGATCTTAATTTTGTACACATACAATCTTGAATTTTATAATGCTTGTATAATTTTAGATATGTACAGAGAACATATTAATAGAAGAAAATTTGCTTGATGTCATCAGAGTATACATGTATAAAAGTTTTTTAAATGTCATTTTTATGCCCCATCAACTAAATTTGTGGTGTATATAAGGTTTTTTATGCAGCTCATCTTTCTATGGTCTATACATTTTCATCTGTCAATGTCCTCTAGCCAGCATGTCTTTTTGTCCGTTTGACCTTAAGTTGAAAACTACCAGTGCATTGCAGATTTTTACTGACTTTGCAGTGCCCTACAAAAATTAGAAACTCTCTGCTTTGCAAAGTAACTGTCCCACAACAGAAGTTACTATAAAAACTTCCATTTGTAACTTTCTGTGGATTTGTTTTCTCCTCTCACACTTGACAGGAAATGTGATTCTTTGAGCTCTGTACTGGCCTAAGGATTTTCATTTTATATTGTATTAAGAATCTGTTATCTTTCATCTTGACTCGAATCAATATTATATACAAGAGGTTCAATGACAAGGTATCATACGAGACATATATTTTTGTTCTTTGACATTTCTCAGAATTTTTTTTCAGTTTTGTTAGTGGTTTATTCATTTGAAGAGCTTTTGTACTGAGTCACAGCTGGTATTTTTTTTAATAATCTCAGTACCATGTTGAAAAGCATTATGTATGTGTTCTCAAAGGCATTCAACTTTCAATGCTTTTGATTTTTTTAGTACAGAGATACTCATATATAATATCAAATTATGTGGCATCAGTAGGGTATGACTTTTAAAACAAATCATTGCTTCTGTTCATTCAAGTAATCGCTTTGGTTACTCCAAACTCATTGCTTTCTTTTAGTCTCATTGTACACCTCAGATTTTTGTTTGGTTTACATCAGATCAGTGCTTTGTTTATGCTGCCTGGTTTACCACAAATCAGTGCTTTGTTTATGCTGCCTGGTTTACTACAAATCAGTGCTTTGTTTATGCTGCCTGGTTTACATCAAATCATTACTTTGTTTATGCTGCCTGGTTTACTACAAATCAGTGCTTTGTTTATGCTGCCTGGTTTACTACAAATCGGTGCTTTGTTTATGCTGCCTGGTTTACTACAAATGAGTGCGGGTGTTTATGCTGCCTGGTTGACTACAAATCAGTGCTTTGTTTATGCTGCCTGGTTTACTACAAATCAGTGCTTTGTTTATGCTGCCTGGTTTACTACAAATCAGTGCTTTGTTTATGCTCCCTGAAAGCAAGACATCATACAAAAAAACTATAACAATGGTAGTATTATATCTAACAAATCCAATAAAAATGTGAATGACATCAGATGCTCTTGAAGGGTAGATTTGTCTAGCCCCAAAAGCTGCATCCATAACATTTGCAAGAGAGTAAAATATGGTAATAGTCAACTACAATAATGCAGCTCTGAAACACACTGTTTGACAAAGAGGTCCTATCAAAAACAATGGACTGATTCACACTTGGGTGATATCATATAGTTAAGCAAAGTTTCATGATGTAAATAAAGTAGATATTTTACCAGTATTTACAAATGATTGCCTCATATTTGTCTCATGGTTTCATCAAAATTTTGTTCTAGTTAAAATTATATTATTATCTTATTAAATTTCTCCATTTAAAAAAGGATATTTGCTTTTTATCTTACCTTGAATGATGGCTGTCTGTGTATCTCATACAAGCAGGCAAATGAACTCATTGATGTGAATTTAAAAAAAAAAGGAAAAACAATCACACAAACAAACAAACAAACAAAACTTACTCAAGTAAATTTTTCATTATCTTTCAAGTAGATTTTAATGTCTAATCAGGATTATCTTAACATTAAACAGTTCCACTGCCTCTGATATTGTGAAATTTGGTCACTACATACAAAACAATGGCCTTAGAATTGCCTTCTGTAGGACCTTCTCGAAGGACCTTTTCTATTCACTTTATTTTGACACATGCAAATGAATGTAGATTTATTCAAAACAGAGAAAAATAGGCATTATACCATAGTTGTATATACCTCATGGGAAATGTTGGTAAACCCAAGCCTGCACAGCAACATATTGATTATTTCAAATCATGCCAATAGAATCTGTGCTCAGTTCTTTACACCTTTATCCTATTGATCAAAATTTCACAAATTTTGTCCATCTCCTTGTCTGTCACAGCTAAGTTTCATTGTTATATTAACTAATTGTCGTGAAACTGGTACATATAAATATATTCCTATCTATCATTATACAGAAACTTGACAACTGTTGGGTTTATATAGAGACCCACATGTTGAACTGTCTGTTTGTTTGTCTGTCCATTTGTCTCTCACTTATAGTTTCTGGATTAAGAAAAAAGTATAAGATAATTGAAAATATAGTTTCAAGTATAACACACAGACTGATTCAAAGGGTAACTGTCACAACTTTGTAATCCAGTAATTAAGAGCTCCAAGATTCTATCAGAAATCAAAAGAATGTAATCTAGGAACAAAGACCAGACATGGAAAACAGATACACATAACAAAGAACTAAAAACTGGGAGCATGGACTAGGTATACTGGTAGGGTCTGCTTTTCTAGAAACATTTGCTGAATTGGTAAAAAAATTCAAGTCAAGTCCAGTGTAGATGAGAGAGGAAAGGAAAACTATGACACATTAAACAAATCAGTTTTCATGGTGCAGATTGATACAATGTAACAATCCACAAGTTTATGATGATGACCATAAAACTTCTGTAGTGATGACTACAATCTTGTAGCAACATAACCCTGTTCTAGAAGCTTAATTATAAGAAGTCTAGTGTGGTACAAAAAGTCTGCTTAGTTATGGCAAGCTCTGGCATAACATATAAGTTGTGATATGAAAACTCCATTCGCAGGTGCTGAAGGAATGTTGCAACAGATGAAAGAAAAATTGACAATACGGAATGAAAAGTCATCATGTTTGTCGTATAGTTTGGTCAATAGTTTTCCTTTACCATCAATTTCTAAGTGTAGGTCAAGATAAGGCTGACCTCACAGTGTCTGTAGTACCCTTAATTTCAAGTTCTTTGGGATAGATGCGATGTATAAAATCCCAAAACTAGGATTGTTTAATGATGATACGTCGTCTATATAGCGGAAACTAAGATTAAATGATGTTCCTCCTTTTGCATCAGATCAGCTATAAACTCAGCCTCATAAGAGTAAAGGAGTAGGTTAGCAAGTGGAGCAGCACAATTTGTTCCCATTGGAATGCCAACCATTTGTTGAAAAATGCGTCCACACTGGACAAATATGTTGTTGATAAAAAATTCCAGCATTTTGAAAACATCTTTGGTATATTTAGAAGATGATTTGGGATTGTTTTTCACAAAGTATGAGGAATCTCTACCAAGAACTACATATTTGTATCTAGGTGTACAATGATGTATGATGTTTTTGAGTCAGGATTTTAACTGATTATTAGGAATAGAAGTATAAATAATAGTGGATTTTTCTATATTTTTTCAGTGCCCTACTACAATTGGAAGCCAGACATTTATATAACAGAAACAGGGGATGTTTCAAGTCACTGTGTAAATGTGGCTGTCCAGCCACCATTCCCAGAAGCCTTCAGTCATGATGTCTGTCTTACACTGAATGAAAGGCTTGTTGAAACAGCTTCTTTCCAATTTGTAAGTACTAGTGTTATATAGAAGGTTTTTATTACATTGTTTATGGTTCTAAAATACTTGCTAACTAAATGTTGGGAGGGGCATATTGTTTTAAGCTTGTTAATCCATCCTGCTAATTCTTACACAATAACTCACAAATGCTTGCACCAATTAAATTTAAATTTTGATGAAGTGTATATAGCAATTAAAAAAATTTAAACAATTCTCAGCTCCTTTACAGAATGTTATATTTAATTTGTTTCTTGTTTATCATCTCTATTCTATCATTTCCTTTTTGTTTTAAGAGCTAAACAAAATGATATGTATCGAAATACCCTTTACAGAACCGTGTTTGCAATCCTGTTGCTGGACTTGATTTAATGACCATGCTACCGTTTTGAATGAGTGTATAATGTTTTACCATATTTGTATTAGTCAAGGTACAGCTGTCATTAAAGTGCAGTTTGGTAGTTCAAATACTGGTAAATTCAAGTTTTCTATTGATAACTGTAATGACAAGAAATCAAAATGTTGTGAATTAAATTTTGTAATTTAATAGAGCCATGAAATCTAATGGTTGTATTATTGTTCCATGAAATTTCACTCTAGCTTAGATATCTTAGCTCATTTCCTAAACTAATCACTCTCTTAGCTACATTTCCTAAATGACTTGTACATAGTATGTATATACAATCATTACTGTAACTACTAAGGTTATCAAAGGCCTTGTACAACACACAAACACATTTTTTTTGTATTTTTTCGAAACTTTGGTTTTTCATTTTAAATCAGTGTAGACTAGTATAAAGATCATTTCTTCAGAATATTATGATATCAATTTATCTTAGTTTTTTTCTGTCTAAAGCCATCTTTTAATCAATATGAAAGACAAGATTTTTAGAGACTGATTGCTTTAGCAGTTTTAGCTAAATAAAGTGGGTGAGAGACATTACTACCTAAACACCTACATATATATTGATTCAGTCTTTTTTTTTTATTTGTCACATCTGATACATGTAATAGATATGAATGGCACCTCAATATGAACTGTGAATGACCAAAGTAACAAGGAAGCTAACTATTGCTCACATAAAAGGTAGCTTTATCCTGTAAGGAGGCCAAGTTCAAAGTGATGATATGAATATGTTTGTTGTTTGTTTCACTACTTTTGTAATTCTCAAAGGACTCTCAAATTTTGACGAGACAATTATTTTTTAGATTTAGGACAACTTCAAATCTGATCAGTGGCAGGGGACTTATTGCTGTATGTAGCAAATTTGTTTCAATGAAATTATTTAGATACTCTATGTAAACAAATCTACACTAATTTGCAAGTCAAACAAGTACTCTTAAGGTCGTGATTATGACATTTCTCATCATGTTACAGATATGTCATAGATATGTGATAAAATGACTGAACACATTTGTCAATAAACTTCTTGGCATTTGATTTATTCTTTGAAACCTCTTGTTGAACTTAAGCTTTGAAGGTGGGGTCATACAATCAGGAAAATGGTTCTTTATTTATCAAAAAAAATTAAAATAAAATAAAATAAAATAAATAAATAAATGATAATTTGTAAAAACAATTGTTATTTATTGTTGTTTTCCACAGTGTTATCTTTGTCAGGTATTTTGTGTATTTTTATATTAGTTTTAGTTATGTTGGTATTTTAAGGGGTTGAACAAATGATAAAATCCAGAGCACTGTTCAGAACAGAACATTGAAATTAATCCTGTGTAAAAGTTGGGCAATGCCCAAAAAAATTCAACTTATTAATTTATGGTTCAAATTCAAAAATTCTTTTTTTATTTGATTCCTCATAAAAATCCCTGCCTGTTTTTTTTTCCAATAAGATTTCTGATATCTATTACAGTTTTCAAATTATAAGGGTTCAAAGGGACCAAATTTGAAAATATTGACTTTTTTATTTTTGGTCCAATTGCAAAAAGATTTTTTTATTGGATTTCACATAAAAATTCCTGCCTGCTTTTTTTACAAAAGGATCCTATGACAAATGGATTGGGCAAAATCGAAACAAGAGGCTGACTGATCATTTTTGTAAGAGTTATCACCCTTTGAAATTAGATAATCATGCTTATTATCATCCATATAATGTTGTAAGCACTCTCACACTTATATTTCTTTCTGAATTTACAACAGATTTATATACTAGAAATTGTTATCACATATAGCTCAAACAAGTTCAAACCATGGGGTGACTGATCAGTTTTGTGAGAGATACTGCTTTTTGAACTGAGAAAATCTTTCTTATTTTCATCTGTACTACATTGTTAGCAATCTCAAGGTTTCAAACCTTTATAAATTTCTATAGGTGGTAATGGACAATTTTGACACAATCCTTTTAATTTACTTTAATTTTCCTAGTAATGTGGAATATCTTTGTAAAACATTAAAAGAAGACAAATTGACATGGTAAACTCAAGTTTTAATGTACTTAACTCTTTACATTGAGACCTGACCAAAAAGACCCTGGATCAAGACTTTTACATCAATTGTTATTGTTTTTTAAGGAACAAAAAAATATCAGTTGAAACCCAACTTTGGTTGAAGTAGGTTTTGCTGTATAAAGATTTATAAACTGAACTTGAATAGTGCAAAATAAATAGGGTATTAATACAATATATTGAAGTACTGGAATTTAAAAAAAATTGGTTAATGTATTGTAGATCTGTGCTGGATTTGCTCTAATATAGCAGTATTATAACCATGTTTATTGTTTATAATACCGTAATAAATTTTTATAGCAGTAGTGGGACCACATATAAAAAATATAAAATCTATAAAGTCTATACCTGTTTGTGGACACTTATGACAAATTTTATGCTACATGTTCCAACTTGCCTTTTTTTGATGATTAGTAAGGAATATAAATTAATTTTAGAAGCTATTGTGTTTGTTTAAAAGTATTGTGTCCGTTTTTCTGTGGGTATACTGGTATGTCTTTAAAAATGTTGTTGAAACCCCTCAAAGGGCTTTTTCCTTAGGAGATTGAAAAGCCCTTTTCAGAAGTCCTAGACAACTCAGTGATACATGAAAATGTATTTGAGAATGATATATGGCTACAGAGTCTGTATCATCAATCTTATCATCCATTATGGACTTGTATATCCTGTTAAGGGTACCTAACAATGTTAGACCTGAATTTTAACAGGAAAGAAAAAAAAACCGAGACCATGATTATTTTTATAAATCAGCATGATTTTTCCTCTTTGTCCATTTTTAACAAAGCTACCACAAAGTCTGCTACAATATTTTTTTACGCCTGTCTTTCTGGATGGATATATTATGGTATACCAGTGTCTGTTCCACTGTCGTTCACATTCTTATATTTACTTCAAAACTCTGGAACTAAGTTTGATGAAACTTTTGTGTATTTTTTGCTTTCTATTGATATGAGCTCTCTTTGGATTTCTAAGACAGTTCCACCAAATGCTATAAAATTGTGAATTGTTTATTTCCTTGGACTTAAGCTTCATTTAGATTTTTATTTATTATTTCCTCAAGAAGCAAAATTTTGGGGTAAATAATGATCACATTGTCCATGTAACCTTTATTGTTAAGTGTTATTGCATCATCATTATTTCAGTTAAAAGTCTTTGACCACTTTCATTCTGGTTTAAATATTCTGTGTCAAAAATTAAATCACAATCAAAATTAAGAGTTTGAATGTTGTGTCCATATTTAACCCAATCTGTTCAGGGTTCATCCTATCTGTACCCCATGAAGCCTTTTATTTCTTTATGTAATTTACTTAAATGCTTAAATTGTGGATGTTTGCCAAAGATTTTTTTTTATTACCTTATAATTTGATGGCATGGGCACATGGTATCTTGATACATGTAGTCTTGAACCATAATTCTCTGTTACAAAGTTTGTACAGAATATTATAACAAGTTCCAGTCTAATAGATTTGATAGTTATAAATGAAGTTTGGGGGTGGCATGTTATTTATTCAACAAATGTATCTCAAATCTATAGAAACTGATAGAAATCACATTATGTACCAATTTTTAGAAACTGTTGAAAATCTCTTAGAGACACAGATTGTTACATGTTGTTGATCATAGGAATAATACATAGTTTTAACAAATCAAAACATATATATAAGTCTTTCTAAATTGATGGCTGTGTTTGTAAAAAACTAGCATTGATAAGCCAGAAAGTATGATGACAAAACTGATTTATATTGAATGTATAGGGGAAAAAAACTTTAAAAAATTTTTAATTAGTGTTTATGTGACCATCCCAGTGACCATGTTCTTATGATGCACTCCAGTCTTTTTAGTTTATAGTATACTTTATCATGATAGTCAGACTGATGGATGAATAGATAACAAATCTATACAGTATTAACATAGTTTGGAAAGCATATGTATATTACTGATTCTTTTTTCTAGTATAATTTTCATCCCCATCACATTGGTACTATTACAAATCTACCACATGATTGATCACCTTAGTTTTATCATTTAATTTGAAGAGTTTTTGGTATAACTGATTAAGGAAAGATGTTATTACTGTAAAATTAAAGGATTTTAGTTTTAATTCCATTTGGTTGTGACTTGCCATGAAACTACCCTTGCATTACCTTTATTAGGAGTTGTTCTTTTTTATTGGTGCTTATGCTGAATCAAGCTGATTTTTACAGATTAGGTTGTGCAATTTTATCCTATGGAGACATAAATTGCAGCATTGATACTGGATAATTAATGAAAAGAATAAGTGTCTGAAATTTAGAACAGAATATTCTTGATATAGAGTGCTTTGGTAATTGACTATATGATGTGTTGTAACCAAAGTTATTCAGTCCCTTGTCCAGAAAAGAATATCTGTTAAATGTGATTAGAAGAAAAAATGGTAAATTGTTGTTAACTTATGGTGCTATGCTGAATTGGGTACATCTGTGAACTTGTATAAGTATTTTGATTTTGTGTGGGCATGTATTGATGGATAAAAGCTGAATATTACCCAATGTGCCTGTCATGATACAATCAGGTTTATTTTGATCAGTTTAGTAGAACTTGATGAGAAGTAAGGTATATTTGTCCTTATATAAGAGCAACTATTGGGATTTATTGACTTTGGAAAAACTAATGTTTCTTCTGTGTTGAGGTATATTGGCATTAACTTAGTCCGGTGAACTGATGCTGTACTTATACCTCAAACTTAAATTTGTATTCCTTGACTCCAATACAAATTGACAGCTTGTAGTTATATATACAGAGAAAAATAGAACTGTTTTGATCAGCTGTTGAACAAAAATTCCCTGCTTGATTTCTATGTAGAAATTTGACAAATATTTAATATCGATTTTTACTCCTTGAACTTAGTCATTTTCTTGGCAAAACATGCTATAATAGGTACATACTAATACAATTTCATAAACCACATTTTACTTCCTTAACTTACTCTGTCTTTATGCAAATAGGAAAGATATTTATATGCTAACAAATATAAGACAATGACACAGGTCTGGACATGTTATCGTTCTTGTTTAAATTTGCATGGCTGTTTTTTTTTGTTTTTTTTTCCAAGTTAAGTTCAATATTCTAAGAATCAACCATGCAAATCAGAAGTTGTTGTCCTGCAAAAAATTCAGTTTAATTTCACAATCTATAAACAATTCTTGTGTAAGCTTCCGTCATGACAAGATTTTGTGATACAGTTGAGTTTACCAATGTTTTGCATGATTTACGCAAATAAAAATGTTAATGTCTTTTTTTTCTCCTTTCAGCCTGACAATAATGTTACACTTTGTCTGTCTCCAGGAGAAAACTACAGTATACAGGTAATTTGATGGCTTTCATGTAACAAAATGAATAAATATAGTTATGCTTTTTTTTTTCAAAGGGACACAATCTTGCAGGTTGATTTTATATTGAATCAAATACTTTTCTACAGGATAAATATTAATTGATGTATTTCTAAAGGCAATATTGTCATAGGCCAATATGTTGCAATTTATTGAACCATATAAAGGATAAATCTATTATGCAATGCACTATTTGTTATGTAGTGTGACATTTTATGAACTTATTTGTGATCTGGTTACTTTAGTAGTAATAATTATTGAAAAAAATAATTTTTTTACCATAGGTAAAACCTTTTAGTAAAAATGGTAATGCAATGAGCCATTTTGTGCAGTATGGACCTATTAGGTTGGAGGCAAATGGAATAACAACAGTTATGTCTCCTGGTAAGGAATGATCAGGCTTAAAATAAGGCAAAATGACAGTGCTTTTCAAAATTGTAATATGTCAACATGTCCTTGATACATCAATAAAATTTTTTTATAGTGTCTTAATTTTAGGGTAGCAGTAATTTTAACTGTGTTAGTGGAAAATGAGACTACTTACATTATAAGATGAGGGCATGAATGCACTGAATCTTTGAACATCTTCAACTGAAATTAATATTTTGATTTTACTTGTGCTACACAACAAGTACAATACAGAGTGATGCTGTTAGTGTGTAGTTATAGTTAACAGGACTATCAGTGACTAATTATAATACTCTAATGAAGTCTTATGAACTTGGTCATACCATGCAAACATACCCACACAAGCACAAAGGTATATCCAATAACAACAACAAATAAAGTAACAACAAAATAAACATTTCAAAAAAGAAATGAAAATAGAAAAAGATATAGTCAAAATGCACTTAAACAATTCTGACTATATTATTTTGTGTTTCAGTCCCAACAAGTAGTAATCATACCAAGAGGCTACAAGTGATGACATGGGTTATAGTTCCACTAATTTTGGTCATCGTTATAGCATTGACAGCTTTTGCTTTCTACAGGAGAGGTAGGATTTTCTATTTGTATTGTAAGCACTTTACCTCTTTTCTTTGATTCCTAAACAAAGTAATGAGGTAATACATTATACCCCCAATTGTTGAGTGTGGGGTATATTGAAATCACCTATCATTCTGTTTGTCTGAATTTCTTCACAATAATCTCAGCTCCTAATGGCTAGATTGATTTCAAATTTGATGTGTTACTTTATATTGATGAGGCATTTGTTGTAAGTGATTTTAGGTGCTGTATATCAATTTCCTGTTTCATGCGACTTTGCTATTTTCACTATATGAATGATTGAGAAAACTTTTGTCACAAAAATCTTAGTTCCCCAATGATTGGTTAATTTCAAATTTTTTTTCTATGGGCGTACATTGATAATGATATTTGGTGCTGGATATGAACTTTTTTGTACGAGTGGGGTACACCCATCACAATAACGTGTGTAATTTCATGTGATTATCCTTGTTATTTAGATTTTGTACGAGTGGGGTACCACAATAACGTGTAATTTCATGATTTTACACGAGTGGGGTACCACAATAACATGGGTAATTTCATGATTTTGTACGAGTGGGGTACCACAATAACGTGTGTAATTTCATGATTTTGTACGAGTGGGGTACCACAATAACGTGTGTAATTTCATGATTTTGTACAAGTTGGGTACCACAATAACGTGTGTAATTTCATGATTTTGTACGAATGGGGTACCACAATAACGTGTGTAATTTCATGATTTTGTACGAGTGGGGTACCACAATAACGTGTGTAATTTGATGTGAATATCCTTGTTATTTAGAAATATCCTTGTTCCCTTCCTAAACAGCTTTTTAGAAACTGTTTTAAAAACTTGCAGATATGGAAATGATCTTTTTTTATTATTAACTGGTCAAGTTTACTTTTGTTCTACTCTGCAGAATTTTATATGGCTGCAAAAATTTTATTATGATATTGTTTAGCACTGTTGTCTGCCCTGTTGTTGCCTTCTCTGTGGACCCTTGGTTTTTACAACAAGAATCTATACCCACAAAAAGGTTGGTATTGACTTTTTGGGTAGTGGTACTAATTGTTTAGGAATCAGGGGCCAAAAATGGCAAAAAAGGAAGCACTATAAACAATTTGATGCAATTATCTCACCTCCAAATGGATGAATTAATTGAAAATTTGATGTGTGGCTTAAAATAGGAAGGGCATATTTTTCCATATAGTTATCATTACATGGCTTTTTGATAGTGTTTGATAATTTTATGGGATGTTATTGTAAGTGCACAAAGGTTATATCATGCTCCAGTGCTAATACTAAGGACTGAAGTCTAACAAAACTGGTTAGTTTAATAATGCCATGAAGTAACTTAACTGTATATATATCGAATGACTTATTTATTTTAGGGAAACTGCATCTATGTGATTTATCTTCTAAATCTAAAGTTGTTCTTCCTCCAAGAAAGGACGAAATAGAAGGTTAGTATTTATTTTCTAATATTCATTTTCTAGTTTGTCCATACTAGGGGTACCTGTTACAGTGGTTCAGTTCACTATTAGAGGTAGTTCATCGGGTCATTCAATAGAGGGCAGATCAACTATATTACAGTGGTTCAGTTCACTATTAGAGGTAGTTCATTGGGTAATTGTCATTCAGTATAGAGTGAAACTTCTTTATCTTGGCTTAGCTTTTAATTTATTATTCCCTCACTTCAAAGAAGAGGGGTATACTGTTTTTAGCTCTGTCCATCATTCCATCCATAACCAGAACTTTAGTAATATTTTTCTTAGAAACTACTGATCATAGCCACACAGTATTTGGTATCCCATCTCAACTAGTGGTCCTATACTGCACTTACTAATTTCGGTCCTGTCCAACAACTACTTTCTGTTTACCAAGTTGATTTATTTTCGAACATATTTGATCAAATGTAAAAATTTTTCCTCACATTTTTCTCAGGAACTATTGAGCACAGCCTCTTGATATTTGGTATATCAAGTATCTGATGCAGCCTTAGTTAGTGGTCCTTTACCACACTTACAGATTTTGGTCCTGTTGGACAACTACGTCCTGTTGACCAACTTTGGGAAGAATACAATTTTCGAGGGAAAGCAGGGTATACTCAGTGAGTAATAGCTCACAGATCCCATGGTTTAAAAAACATGGAAAATTGTGTTTGTCATTACAGTGAAACTTCTCCAAACCGGACCCTCAGAAAAACGGCCATTTTTTCTTGTCCCAGTGGTGGCCGGTTTCACTGTACAATATTGATGTTTGGGTTTAATTTTGATTTAAGTTCAATTTTTCTCTTTTTTATTTCACAAATAGATAAATAAGAATCATTAAACTGACTACCACTTCCACTTAATAACCGTTAGACCATAAAATAATATCACATAAAATCTTTGTGATTCATTTCTCATTTCTGAATTTTCTTTTGAAAATTTACCAGCAGATCTCTTTATCTCCTGTATTATTATCATGTTGATGAATGTATGTTTTTGTACATATATATATATATATATATTTTTTTTTTCTATTTTAGGCCAAACAATAATTGCAATTGTTTATTGTGCAGAGAACTGTTATGTTGAAAATGTTGTTAATAGTCTTGCCAAGATAATTAAGGATTCAATTGGTGGTGAAATCGAGCTTATTTCAGATGGAGGAAATATTGAAATCCACAAGAAGCCACTGTTTGTCATAACAGAGGGCATACATCGACTGAACCACATGTATCCAAATGTAAATCCCTGTAGCTACACTGCTTCTAGAGCTTTTGTGTCAGGAAACTCGTTCTTACAAAGATTCAGAAATGCCCAGGAAGGAAATCAGTGTGTGATCTTATTGTCTCCCATTGTATCATTTAATTGGCTCGATTGTTGTATTTTCAAGAACAAGAATGTTCCTCGCATGTATCAGATTTCTGATACTGAGAATGTTGATCTAGATTTAGGACAAACAGCAATTTTTTTACACAGTTTATGTGAAGGGAAAAGTTCTGAAAATATCAGGTCAAAGTTGAATGAAAATCCAGAAGTTATAACTTTAAAGAATCATTTACTTCAGTTGTATTTATATATGCGAGACAATCAGAAATGGTTTGAGGATGACTTTTTAGGGAGTTGTGGGGATGATGATTCCCAGCAAACACAACCATTGTTGCCGTATTCTGTCCCACTTGAAGTGCCTCCGCAGGAAGCTCAGTACATCGACACACTCTGTCTCAAAAATCAAAGTCCCAATGAATGTTCAGGTTACTATCAAATCCAACCTCAAGTACAACAAACTCAGATGTTTGTTGAGGAACCCAATCAGGTCCAATATTGTCCCACTCAGTTATCACATGTTAATGAACAATTGGAGAAAATCTTACAAGGAAAACAAGCTATGAATGACCCTGATAATTTTGACAGTGGCATTTCTGAACAGGAAATAAAATTTGAAATGTGTGAGAAAAAGGATGACAGACTTGATAGCGGAATGGATTCTATTCCATTAGAAGAAGAAGTTCCACTATTTGCAGCGAGTCCGCCAGAGTTCATTCCACCTGAATCAGATTGTGACAGTTTGGATGTAGATGCACAGTCATTAGGTCAACACATGTTAGACATCAACAAGTACCATTTACATGCTTGATTTTGTTGTACTGGCATATCATTGTAGTGTTTATCATGTAAAGGGAGTGTTTATTTCCTGAAGTTGTCAAATTTTAAGATTTGAATTATGTGTAATTATGTGTGATAAAACATTTAACAAATATTGAACAAACAGATTTTTTTCTAGAGAGATAACTTTTTTGCTATAAGTAAGGCTTGCAGGAACTAATGTGCACCATTTTCTTGGAGGAATATAGTTACTTACTCTCTCTCTATTGTTGCATAGTTAAGTTTCATTTGTGGTTCATGTTCATAAACTATGCCACACATTACTTATTTCATGTTAGTCTTTATCAATTTGCAAACTGAACAAAAATGTTCTATAGGCAATAATACTAAAGTATTTCTGTACTCAAAATGTTAACTGTGACAAAGTATGGTCTTTTATGGGAAGAAACAATTTCCAAGACTCCTGATTCAATTGTTTTTCCCCATTAATGATATTATTTACATTAGTTTCGAGGTATCTTACCCTTTATCTTTTACTTATTGTTTTTGAAGGATTTCAGTGGGCATTCATATGTTAAGATAAGTCACAAACCCTGCCTGATTCATGTGTACATTTAGCAAGTTAACAAACTCTGCCTGATTCACGTGTGCAATTACTGTATTTATGAATCCTCTCAGAATCATGTGTGCAATCTGTGTGTTTATTAACCCTGTCAGAATCATGTGTGCAATTTGTGTGTTGAATCAAGTGTGCAATATGTGTGTATATGGTTTTCTAAATGGTCACTGGACAATTACTTAGGTTTCTTGTATACATGGATAACTTATTGGGTTGTAAGGCAATAGATACACATGTCTCTAGATATAAATTTCCTATTGCTCCATTATAAAGTAAAGGATTTTGACAAAAGTGATGCCATGTAAATGTTATCTGTTTATACATGATACCATGTTAACTTTACCTGTGTCAATTCATGATATAATGTTAACATTAACTGTGACAATTCATGATACCATGTTAACTTTACCTGTGTCAATTCATGATACAATGTTAACATTAACTGTGTCAATTCATGATACCATGTTAACTTTACCTATGTCAATTCATGATACCATGTTAACTTTACCTGTGTCAATTCATGATACAATGTTAACATTAACTGTGTAAATATCTGATACTGTGTTTTCTTTATATTCTTATTAGTCCCATCAAATCAATGGAAATAGATTTGAGAATACTTTTAAGGCGACTGTGTAGAACAATTTACAAAAAATAATTCATGAGCAGCAACTTAATTGGTATTGAAGACTATTATTACAATTTGTATCGTTCTGTTAAATTCCTCCCCTTCCAAGCCAGGTGTCGGTCATTCAAATTTATTACTCTAAAATTGACTTAGTTTTTTTAATCTCCATTTTAGATAAATTGATTAGGGATGGGGAAACATTAGTTTATTAAGTCTCAATGCATGAATATTCAATAGATATTTATAAAAATACTAAAAACTTGATGAGATATACTGGTTTTTTTTGTTTATGCATTGTTTGGTTAATTGCTGATAACATTTAGATGATAACCAAAGCATTAATGGACAAATTTCTTTTATGTACAAATTGTTTCAACATGTGCTTAATATGTTTTTAATATGGCAAATGATAAAATCTTCATAGATGAATAGCTATGCCTCAGTCACAATAATGAAATATTTACAATTTTTTTACTGACATATGAATGTGAAAATAATATTAGGACTATGGATATGCTTGTATTTTCTGCTGTTGAATGGCTTTGTTGCTATTTTAAGTGACAAATTATATGCTACAAAAATCAGTCAATACACACGGGTGTATTGAAAGCTATACTTATGTTTAAAAATCTTTGTTTCATAGCACTTAAGTTAACATTACTATTTTGAGTTTTACAATTCCTCATTACAATTTTGTGATGCTGCAATTTGGCCATTGTTCTATAATATTTTTGAACCATATTTTGAACAACTTTTTTTCATACTTTATAAGTCCTGAGGATAAAAATTCTGGTACCCAATTTTTTTTCAAGGTCAATGCCTTAAGGTGAAGGTCACAGAGTCAGATTTTTTTTTCAGCTTGATGGGAATGTCATAGCTTTTCCTACTTGAACTCTGAACTTGCAGCTAACAGGCAATCAGCAAATTTTATGAATGATGCTCCATTACTTTCCTTTATAAGTTGACTCTCTAAGTTTATAAAGCATTGCTCATTGTACTCCTGGTTTAATTTTAAAACTGAGACTTTGTTTAAAGTCATCTTGACTTAATTCTTAGAAATATGATCAAAATATTCACAGTTAAGTAAACTTAAATGGTAGATTCTCATCCAACCTTCACTAAAATTATGGGGCGGGGGGAGGATTTTATTTTTTACTTCTAACCAGATATTTGCTGGCCCAATTATAGCTGTTCATAGCATAAATATGTTCAGAGAAGAAACATTGGTTTAGTCACCAAGAAATGAAAGATTGGCGTAGTGTGTTATAGTATCTCAATACTAGAAACTGACGCGAACAAATCCTGATTTTGAATTTCCTGCCCATTTCTTGGTCAATTTTTTAGGGTTGGATGGGGATGAGAATCTACTATTTAATTTTATTTGGTCTGTTGTCGCAAAACAAATGTGGTGGATGATTTAAGTTTTAATTGAAGTAAAATGGAGTGTAAAATTATGAAAGTTTGAAAGTTGTAAAGCTGTAAATGAATTTGAAGTTGGCATGATCAGTGAATGATTTTGATTCAGTTTCTACAGATGTGTTTGGAAGAAAACTTTTTGGGGTTTTTATTTTGCACTTTATAGATATGTATTATTTATTGTTTTCTATAATTACAATGAAATAATAATTTATCATCAGCATTTGGTTATATTATAATGATTGATGTATTTGATAGTCACACCAGAATTAGACCTGGACATTTCTGATTGTGAGTTTAAAAACATTTTATTTTTCTTGTCTGTTCTTTAGATTTTTAGGACAGAAACCAAAGTAATTGTATGATGATAAAATGAATTTTATACTAGCAAGTACAGATTTGACATGGTTTCAATGATGTTGGTTTTTCTGTCAAGAAAGGGCTACATTGACTAAATTCATAATGATTTGGAATTGTTCAGTTGTTTAGGCATGACCATTGCGGTCTATAAAAAAGAGAATGTTTTAATGATGAAAGCTAGAAGGATATCAGATCAATGTACATGCATGCCTTATATTGTATATAGTAGTAAGTAGGACAAAAGTTGTTTATTTATTAGAATATGACCATGATATGAATCAGGACAAAATTAGATTAATAGGAAGTTAATTGTGTAGGCATTTCTTGCCAGTCATTGACTGGCATACATGTAGAATCAATATGGTAATGATAGTCATTTACTTAGTGATATTGTTGTTATTATTCCACATGTTGTTAAAATCATGTCATGGTATAAAAATAAAGGAAGATTATTATTGTCAATTTCCTTAAAAAAGTGCAAAATTTAAGGTTTGTTTAAAAAGTTGAACATCTAACTGTAAAGTAAAGCAAATATTTTTTTTTCTTTTAATTTTTCTGAATAATTTACAGATGTGATATTTCTTTAATAATTGGTCTAATGGTAGATTTGAACAAAGTCTCACTTTTTATGGCATTCTTGTTCTGTTACAGCATGTGTATCATCAAAATGTGATATTAAGTATTTCATGTCATCTTAATGTTTATTCATGAGATAATTCATACATGTTACTATAGTTCTTATCTTTGCAACATACATGTAGACGGAGGCTCTTTATAATTTTGTCTGATCTCTGATCCTCCTTTTATTGTTAACAGCAAATGTCATAGGTCATTAACTTTTGATTACAATGCATTCCTGCTGATCTGTTGACTGAACGACTATAAATTATTACTTTCATGGTAGTGATAATCATGAGGTTTTTTTCTTGTTTAATTATATACTGTAGCAGTAGGAAGTCTTAATGGTGACCTGTCAATTCTTGCCTTTCAAAATATAGAATATATTCTTTGTAGTCAAACTGCATGAATGTAGTACTAGCAGTAGGTTAGTTTTCATCCCTTGGGCAGACATGGATTTTTGTGTCTAAACAATCTTTCATTTAGAGAAAGATTTTTGTTTTTAATATTACTGCAAAAAGTTCTTTAAGAAGGTGTGGTGAATTTGGTTTAAAGCGTTGTTTATTTTCTACAACAGAGATGTTTCCCTTTAACGGAAGAGTACTACATTTACTATTGCCTCCATGAAAATTCACTAATTTCTCCAAAATATAACCAACAATCAGGTGATTTTTTTTCTATTTAACTGCAGTCTGTAATTGTAGATGTCTTCCCTATTTTGCCTGTAAATGGGTTTAAGTGCAAAGGAGTATCATTAAAATATTGCTTTGTGTTTAACAGCTGTTTCTCCTTGATTATTCAATTGTAATATGCACTGATGAAGTGTTCAAGTTCAGACTGCTTTGTTGTTGCGTTTTCTTTATCTTTTTCTATTTTTATTTTCTTTTTGTCCTCATAGATTATAATGTGGAAAAAAATTTCTCAATGACATAAGTGAAATTCTACTCAAGGCAACATTTGGGTTTTAGGTTAATGGTTTAGCAGACACTGAGATGACAACTTCAATCCATTTTCTATCAGCAAAGTCAGGTATTGTAGCTGATAAATTTTCCTTAGACTTGTACTAATTATGATCCAGGGGTTTACAGCTAGTAACAAGCTAACTTTTTGGAATAGAGTTGGTCTTCCCTTGATTGAATGAAAATCATTTAATCTGGACAATTGACCTTTTTCATATTCCTGACTTTTGACCCTTTAAGCTAAGGGAAGTAACTCGGCAACCCAACAGACGGGTTTATTGTCTAGTTAGAGCAACGGACAGTAGTAGATTCAAATATAGATTTATTTGGAGCTGCAGTAAGTACTTGGATACTTTTAAATAACTTATTTTAAAACATGTAGGTACTGACTGAATGGAATAAGTTTCCAACAAAAATGTTTACTATTTTTCCTTTCCCAAAATGAAGCTGCCAACCAGGTTGTGTGTTGGTGGGTGAAGTCCATTTGAAAAACTTGCTAAAATGGCTTGCTTTCTGTAAAAAAAATTGACAAAGATTTAAATAAACTCTCTACCAAGCTTAAACACCTATGAAATGATAGAAAGTTTGAATCTCCAGGTCAGTTGCTCAGTTATCTACACAAGACATTTAATCCTGTAATGGACATTCAATCAGGTTAAGACTGCAGTACTTGCTGTAAAACACTATGGATGAAAATGTTTTGATACTTGTTTCATATCATTTTACTTAAATGTTTACATGTAAAGTGAAACATGATAGAACTCTCATGTAAAGAGGCAACTTATGAAGCATTTAGTAGTGGTACTGACCAAAGTTTATTATCTTTCTCTACCTGAACATAGAAACCATTTGATTATTTTATGTAAAGTCTTTATAGAAGATACTGTTTTGTTTTTCTTTAATATGTGTATCCCAGTGCTTTGATCTATTGTATATAAAAATGGTATCAGTATTGGACTGACCCGGTGCACTCAATGACTGAACAAGTTTTGACAACTTGTTGAAAGGAAATTTTATTTAAAATTAAAGATTTCCTTTCAGTAGTAATTTCGATTTGTTTGTTTATACATATTTTAGCAATTAATCTTAAAGTTTAGTTAACTCTAAGTACATTTATAGGTTTTTGTTGTGAAGGTGAATGTTCTGCTTACTGAATATGACAAGGCTTTTTTTCTTGTAACAGCCTAAAATTTAGTACTTAAAACTTAAATTGAGAAAAAATTACTGGTTAGCAATTTTTTATTATGTAATCAGAGTAGAAAAGTACATAATATACTTAGTTAGTTTCTTATTGATGTTTATGATTCTTGTAATAAATTCAATTCTGAATTACATGAAATTTAATAAGATCTAATTGTTATTTTTGATTACTTCCTTTGAAGATAAAACCATAATAAATTATTTCGCTAATCATTGTGCTGTTTTTCTCTTGTATATGTATAGTAACACATTTTATTTGAATATCTATTCTATTTTTTAAACAAAAAATTGATTAATTTTTTTTAGCTTTTAATTAGTCATCTTGGCAGAACATAATGTAAACATTTGATATCTTAAGGAAATAGAAATTTTACAAAATAATCAGGAGATTGTTCATTTACTGCCAAGAAAAAAATGAAGACAAGTGAAATTTAACATCTTAATAGGCATTCAAACCATGCCTAATTTGAAAATTTACATGATTAAAGGAATGTAAAGTTTACAATTGGAAAAGAAAATATATTAATGCTTATAGTTTGCTACTACTTCACTACTACAATATATGGGGATCCAGTAAATCATATAAAATTATTTAAAACATTCCACTAATGTTTGATTATTTCCATTAGGGAGTGGGAAAAGAGGAAATATTGATGTTCATGTTGCATTGTACTCACTTTAATTCTTGACCAGTCCATATGTATTTTTTTGTAACTTTAAGTGTTCCAGTTCATTATGTATACTGTAATTTAGAGTAAGCTTTTGATTTTGCTTAAATCTTTGTTTTTTTTTAAGACTACTGTTCTTGGATTTATAATCATAACTATTCTATTGTGCATTGCAAAAGTCTTTGCTACAACAAAGGACATACTTTTGCAATGCAGAAGAAATCCAGAAGAAAAATTTCTGTGTTTGATATTTTTGCTGAGTATCAGCAGTTTATACACTGTACCATCCAAATTATGATAAATTTCAGTAAAATATTTATTATAATTTAAAGATAGACTAACAAGGAGTTTTTTTTTCTTTATGCTCGCATGTTGTGATTCCTGTACAATAGCATAATTGTAATTTTTTTGTAAAAAACTTTTTTCCTGTGTTTTGTTATGTGTGCATTGATTTCAAATATGTCGAATCTGTTTTTCTGTATATTTAATACATGAGATTTTTGTGTATACATACATGAGGGAAATATTCCTATCTAATATGCCTGTGATGAAAATATCTTAGTCACTCAACTGCTTGCACTACTATGCTTAATATGAGACCTTATTTTGTCAACTTTGCCCAATATTAAAGTTATTTTACTCTATGTTTCAGTTTATGATATATTACAATTATTTTCATACTCTATAGCCATATATGGTTTGTTTTATTAACCAGGGCATTACTGAAGAGTACCTCAGACTTCATTCAACGAACTCAATCATTCATCTCATCCTTTATAGATGTTAGTTTTATTGTTGTGCTGTAATACACTTGTATATTCTTTAAAAAAAAAATATACTTCTATATTGAAAATGACTTCCCAGTGAGAAGATTTTTCTTTCTAATTTTACCAACCTTAGAAATAAGGCTAACTCTTTAAAAACTAGTCAGTGGTTTGAAGAATATGTAATTATGGAAGTAAGTAAAACATGGATAAAATACTAAAATTTTAATATAAATTTAATATGATAATAAGACTGACATTCCTTTTCTATTTATAGAATGGTTATAATCATATCTTTTGAACTCAATAAATGCTCAGTCTGAAGTCAATTTAAACTGTTTTTGCTTTTGTTAAGTATCACTCTTTCTAAAATCCATGCAAAATGTTTGTTCACAATCAAATTATAGAGGTTAGGAGTTTGTCAAAAAAGAATAGTTAATGGAATTGGAAAAGAAATAATAAGACGGGACAATATTGTTGTCAAACCTGTCTTTAGTGACCTTCAAAAGGAGAGCAAAATAATGGTCACATAAGACAGGTGGTTTTTTATTTGCAGGTTTATTTTACATAGAATGCAATACAGAGGGGTATTATAATCTTTTAAAGACAAGTGGTCACTACAGCAGGTTAGACTATATAGATATAATATATATATATATTAATACAACTGTTAAAAAAAATATTTACGTGTGAATAACTAGAAAATGTTGATGTAGTGCATATATTTATCATCATTATAAGAATATTATTTAAGGTGAACTAATTATACAACCAGCATGGTTTTTAGACAGATTGATATAGAAGAGTTATGTGGTTCACAACTGTTAAGTCATCATATCACACCATTGTGCATTTACAAATTGTTATTGAATGAATGTTATATTTTTTGTTTTCTAATAATGGTTCATTGATTGTAATTACCTCTATTTAGTTTTTGTTCTTCAGGCGTCAATTTCACAAAAAGTCATATGTATGAAATTGATTGTAAATTATGACGTCACAATGTTATTTAGGTTGTGACGTCATTACTTAAGATCAACTTTACACTTACGACTTTTTGTGGAATTGACGCCTGGAACCTAGATTATAAATCTCGAATGAAATAGATTGCTCAAATTTTGTTTTGATTTGAAGATGTATTTAGAGCTTTTGAAGTTTTTGTGTTCTCTTGCAAAGGGCATTCCTTCATAATATTATGTCATTATATATTTAAACAGACCTGTCAAGTTTTGTGTACATCCAACCAATAATCATTATTTAATTATCATCAGAGATATGTTTAAACTACTGTAAACATAGTGATTTTGCAGTTATGTCATTTTGCCTTGCACACAGTTACAGGATAAAGTAACTTTTATGGACTATTATCCATCCTTCTGCCCAACCATTACACTATTGGGATCAATATTTTTTAGATTTTATCCAGCCTTAGGATATATTTAATAATTTGAGAATTCTAGTACCCTCATTATTTTCAATGACATGAAGTCTATTTAAAAAATTCTCTAGTGCATTTTTGAAATACTGTTTTTAAAGAGTGAACCTATACTCAGAATGCATGAAAAAATTATGATAAGTATTTTTATAAGGTTAAAGGTCAAGGAAAGATAGTAAAATTTGCACATTGCCAGGAAAAGCTAGGCTTTATGTTAACCCCATTTTTTGGATTTTTTGGAAATGAGGTAAATAAATATTTGAATTTTGCTTGTTTCAGAAAGGATGGAATTAGTCATTCTGTCAAAATTGTTTTTTTGATTATTTTTTGTTGTTGGCAAAAATCAATTTTTATGATTATTTTTGGTTGTTTTTTTCCACAGCAAATTTATTGCACTGTAAAAATAATTATATTTTCAGTAGTGGATATATTTCTGTAAGGGAGGAGCAATCCGTGCTTTCTAATACCAACAACTACTTGCTATGTTTAAACTTTGAACAATACTTTGTGTCTAAAGCCAGAGTCAGTGTATGCTCCATTAAAAATATCACTTAATTCATTTTTTGATACTACGGGTAGTTTTTAAAGAAGAAATTTTGTTGTATAATACACAAAATGTTAATGGTCTCAAAAAAACATTCCATAACTTGACAGGTCATTTTTTAAAGATTTTACTCAGTATTCAGGTATGACATTGATGCATGGATTGAACTCTCAAATTAAGGAACTCTAGAAAAATTATATTTTGATGTTACGTCTCTCACAAAAAAAGTTTTTACAGTGTAAATCTTTACACACATTTCTTTTTAGATAACATTATCTGTTAACTACATGTATTTGACATTTTATGGACTGTTTAATGACAGAAACTGTCTAACTTGATTTTCTTATTGTTTGTTTGATGTCTTCATTAAAATGTTCTGATTATAATGAATGTGTGATAACAGAAAGATCTGTGATAAATGATAATTTGGATACCATTTAAACAGCACACTGTTGGAGATATTTTTTTTAAATTGAGCATTTTCTATCATTATAATATGGAAAGTGGAATTTTGGTATTAAAGGAATGTAGTAAATATCTTAAAATCTCAGCTAGTACTTGGTACTACTATAAAATAAAGTATAGTTGGCGGAGTGATGGTTTCCCTTGAATACATTTTGTGTACAGTTAATTTCTCTTTACAATTCATGCTTGACATTTGATGTCTTAATGATGTGTATAGAACACAACTCCATTGGTGATGTGTGATGGTAAGTATATGCTGTGAAAGTACTTGAATTCGTGGATACCAATTTTCATGGATTAGGGAAGAAACTAAAGTTCATAGAGTTTTGAGGTTTTCAGTATGCACATTAATTTAAATCCCCTATTTATTGGGAACGAAATTTCATTTTTTCGCTTACCCATGAAAAACCACGAAAATTTGTACCCCACGAACAGTAGTACTTTCATAGTACATGTTCTTGTTAGATGTAGTAAATATATATTTTGATGACATTAAAACATCTCTAAACATCATTATAGTCTTCTCTTTTATACTACATTTATATACAGGAATGAAACGAATGACCTCTGTAATACTTATTAAGCAATCTACTTAAAATTAAGGCCAATTAATTGTTCCCTTCAGATGCTGCACTTACACAGTGGTCAAAACCTGAACAGTTTGGGCAAGTGTGAACACAATATTAGTTCTTGACACATTTAAGCATAGAGACTTACAGTTCATTATGGACAAAACAACTGGTTTGGACATTATATTTCACAAAATTTGACATTCAAATTAAACTTTTCAAAAATCAGACCAAAAACAAAAAAGTTGTTTTTATTGGGATGTGGTCCCTTTGACCTCTTATATCTGAAAAACCATAAAATATATCTGTAATCTGATTGAAAAATTCATGAAGAGATATTTATTAGGAATCCAATAAATTTTTTTTTTTTTTATATATATCTGACCAAAAATAAATCTTTAGCTCACTTGTTCAAAAGTCATGTGAGCTATTGCCATCACTTGGCGTCCATCGTCATCGTTAACAATTTTTCAAAACTCTTCTCCTCTAAAACCACTCGACCAGTAAGAACCAATCTTGGTATAAATGTTCCTCAGGGTATTCTGCATAGAACAGATATGATGATTTTTGATTTGTTGAAAAACATTCCTGCCTTAACTGAAATGGAATATAAGGGTCAGACAGAAGTTGATTGCATATATCTCAAAAACCGTTAGGTTTAGCCAACTCTGATATGGGTTATGATAAATATCTGTAGATAAAATTTTCTTTTAATCTTTTAAGCCAAGTTGGAGCTGTTGCCCCCTTTTTTTTACATAGTTTTGCTCTTTTTAATGTTTTTTTTCTTTCAAAAATCTTCTCCTCAGACATTACTTGACCAATTAGAACCAAACTTGGTATTTTAATTTCCTAGGGTGTTCTGCATAGTTCTGATGTGAGGATTTTTGATCCATAAAAAAAAATGGCTGCTGTTCCTAAAAATAGAATAAAGGTGTAAGTCAGTTTTTCTCATATATCTCCAAACTGTTAGGTTTAGCCAAATCCTTTCAATTGCTGAAATGGTCTGCAAAAGTCTGCAGAGACCAAAGTTGAGGAAAAGAAATTATCCTTACAATAAGTTCTACCAAAGTCTTCTTTGTCGTACAACTCCTTGAGTTATTACCCTTGAAAGACTGATATTTAACCAGGTGAGCAATTCAGGCTCCTGGGAGCATCTTGTTTTGGGGTGTGGTTCCTTTGACCCTTTATTTCTCTAAAAACCATAAGATATATCTAAAATCTGACTGAAAAATCCAAGCAGAGATTTTCATAAGGAATCCAATAAAAAGTCAATTTTGGGGTGTGGCACCTTTGACCCCTTATAACTTGAAATATGGTTTAACACACACCAAATCTGCTAAATAGTAGTAAACCAGAATTAACTTAGGAACATAATTCAAAAAGAATTGTTAAAATTGGAAGAGAAACAAACATTCTACATGGGTTTTAATAAAACACCTATTTTTAACCTTTTTGGCCCCTTATTCTATAACAGTAGGAGGCACAAATTCCAAATTAGATAGGAAGCTTCTCTTAGCAGTTAGTAAAATCATATCAAAACTTCATAACAATTGGTCAGGCGCAACTGAAGTTATTGCACAAAAACCAGTTGTCTATGAACGACAACAACACACACGATGACGACATTGCCATACCAATATACGACTGCAATTTTTTTGTGGTGGTGTAAAAATGAACTATAACAAGGAAACAACAGGTCTGAAACAAAGCTTTATTTACATAACAAAATAAGTTGAACAAACAATGGTTTCACAGCCAAATAAAGCATTTACTTTGTAGCAAATGACAAATCTGTTAAAAATCAATTTTTCAAAAGTTTAAATATCCTAGACAATAAATCAATAAATATTCGGACAAAGCAGATTGTAAAAAGTTTTTTTCATTTGTTTACTTCATTTTATTTTAAACAGAAGACATATTCCACAAAAATAAAGATTTTTTCCCAATTCACTGACTAGCTGGTGGCTTTTGTTTTCATTGTTTCAGGAGAAGAGTACATGGATTGAATGAATTAAATTTACAATTTACATTTTACTTTATTTTAAATACTAACAGCGAAAAAAGTCCTGAATAAATATATACCATTTGAAGTATTTATATTCAAAAAGTGAGGAATACATGCCCTTTTGAAAACAATGAGGTCTTATCAACACCTGCAAATACATGTATAGAGAACAGGTAGATGTAGGTTTCCATACTTAAGTAAAGACTGTAAATGCATGTTAATTCAAATGTCATAATGGCCAAAAACTCAATGAATAGAAAGATATTGAGAAAACTGCAGAATATTTGATATATTGTCAGAGAGGATAAGTTTCTGAAGTGTCACAAAATGTTTTGACACAATGAGTATATAAACCTTTTAATTTTAGCACAACATCATGATTTGAAACAAACACAATTTTGTAAAAATAATTATTTCATAAAAAAAATCCTGTAATAAAAATCATTGGACAAACTTAAGAATCTAGGTTAAAAAAAGGCTTTAAACAAGAAAAAAATATTTCAAATGTCTATCATACAGTAAAGTGACAAATAATGCATAAAAAAAATTGTACATTTTAAAGAAAAACATCTCCAAAAATAAGAATACTCCTTCCCTTATAAACACTTAGTATTTTCTAGCATACGGGTCATACATTCCATTAACAATAAATCCATATTCATTCACTGGCCAAGCTGAATTTTCCCTAATTGGGACTACATGCGCTCTCTTATTCCTGTTTACTTCAGTAAATAAAGAGTTTGAACTGTTAAATGATTGTTGAGGTTTATCATATGGTGGCATACACAGTCTAATCTTGTCAAGTAGATGACCAGGCCAGAAGGCATTTGTCTCAGATGATCCATGGAGCTGTTGGTATCTTGTTTGTAAGTTTCTGCAAAAGTATACATATGTTCACATATAACCTGCATAAAGTTACAAATTATTGTAGAATGTAACCAATTTTACCGTTTAAATGTTTCAAACAATATAAATATAACAGAAAAAGGGAACATATACTGGGTATGGTAAAATGCAACAAATGCACCAGCATAAAATAACAACAAAGACACTTTAATGACCAACATCTCCTGACTGTGTACAGGCACGTGTCTGTGGTGGGGTTCAACTAGTTTTATAAGGCCTTTACCATCCCCCATAAGTGTAAAGTCAAAATAAACTGAAACAACAAACACACAGTAAAATTTACTCAATAATACATCCTATTTTCTTCATGGAACACCTCGCCTTCACCAAATAGACAAAATGAGATATCCACTTAAAAAATTATTACAATTACTGAAAGCTAGCTCGGAACAAATTATCACAGTTACTGAAAGCTAGCTTGGAACAAATCACAGTTATTGAAAGCTAGCTCAAAACAAATTAAAGGCATTTTCACTCAAAGAAAAAACCCTGGCAAAATTCATCTTATTATAGATCGATGTAAGAATAAGAGTATGCCAAATAGCAACAGTAATGTAAAAAAAGAAGAGTATGAAACTTTTTTTTTTTAAATAGTAAAATGCATTCAATAAACCTTATACATCTAAAATGGTGAAGAATGATTCATGTTTTTTTTAAAACTGGTTGCAATGCACTGCATGGTATGTGCTCCTCCAAATGTCTTTTCACAATGTTATCTATGGTAATATAAGTACTTTTCTTGCTTCAAGATTGTTTCTTTTGTGTGCTCAATGCATCTTAACAAGAAAATTTTCTTTAAAGCAAATAAGTACTAACTTCAATGCTGGACTTTAACATTGCCATGTTTTAAATTATGAATCTTATCTGAGTTTAAATCTTCTTACCTTGTGTGTCTTTCATATTCTTCAAATGTCATCCAACAATCCACCTTCCTTCTAATCACAGCCTTACCAGTTGACAAATTTTCTTTTGTTCCTGATGCAGCAACATTAGATTTTTGTGGATATCGGTGACGACTATCTATCATCAACTTGCCACTCTTTGATCTTTTAACCTTATCTTTGTGTTTGACCTCTATAGGAGTCCTTGGCCTTTTGGGTGGTTCAGCATAGTGACTCGATAAGAGAGGTTCAGCAGGAGTTTTGACATTTCTATGTATTTCATGATGAGGTCTATCAGGAGGGTACAGCAAAACTGAAAAAAAAAAAAAATATATATCAGTAAAACAAGAATGAAGAACATGTATCTTTAAATGATTCTACTTTGTTTACTTGATAAGTGTATATACATGTAGTTCACACCAGAGTGTTCAGCCATGAGTTCTATATTCTACAGTGAGGTGACCAAACATTAATAAAAAAAAATAGGACATCTAGTGGAACATTAAATGATACCATGCCACATGCTAAATTACAAATCGTCACATAGAAACAGCAGATCCAACTCGTGTCCATAATCTTAAAAGAACTAACGCTTTCACCTTATTCAGCATTCCAAGAAAGATAACTCCAATAAATCAAGAGAGAAAAGTCACTTATTAACATTTCCAGAAAAATAGCTCCAACTCGCTGAAAAAAATTTGGTGGGAAAAAAGAACTTAAAATGAAATTCAAACTTGATACCCAAAAAAAATTAAACTTTCATAATTCTTAAATATTCAAAGAAAGATAACTCCAATTCATAAAAAACCCAACTTCTATTAATATTCCAATCAAACAGAAATTTTAACTTGATGTATTTTATAATACTCAATACAAAATTTCTAAAAAGATCCTTTCATGTCTTCTAAAGTTATCATCTAGAAACTGTCAGGGGACAGACAGACAGACAGCTTAAAACATCATTAACTAGCATATTACACAAACATGTGTATAGTTACTTTCGAAATTCCTTTACTGACAAATGAAAAATTACATTTTCTCTAGGACAAAGCCTCCATTTTGTTTGACACAATCTAAGTGATATTGAACATCATCTTTATATGTGAAACAAGATGAATTTAATATATGGAATATGTGACACCTTCCCTACAGTGATGGACCCTGATATTTAGGGCTATTTCTTTCTAATTTATAACTACATGTACTTGCTCCAATATATCTTTTGTTTGTTTGTTGGGGTTTAACATATATATCTTCAGAGTTTCCTATTGTCATACTTTCATAATATTAATTTTAATAGTTCAAACTGATTTTGCAAATTGCTCTAAATGATTTTATAGATATTCTTAAAAAAAAACTCTTTATGATACATGTAGAACCATCATCATACCTCGTTCAAGTAATTTTTCATTCAACACAATCCCATTCAGTTTGCAAAGTTTTGTTATTTCACAATACTCTTTCAATTTAAGTTCCCTGAATTTGTTGATCATTTCAGCAGTTTCTCCTTTCAACGTTGACCTCATTGAATGATCATCAATTGCTTTATCTCCAACTTTAATGATCCCAGGAGCTGGCATCTTAACCTTTGGAGACTAAAATAAATTTGAAGAAGACTAATCATAAAATGATCAATATGCAGCAAATTTCTATAAAAAAGCAACTGGTTTGAAAACTTTTTACCATGAATATCTTTAAAAATTACCCATGTTCTTCAAATACTTGTGAAGAGAAAAACAGCATTAAATGAAGTTATTGTCTATTCTAAGATAATTGTGAAAGTAAGATAAGGGGCAATAACTCCAACACAAAAAAAGGGAAATTAATATAAGAAAAATCAACTTTACAAAACCTCAAGAAACAAACAATAAAACAAGGAGAGACAACTTATAGTTTTTCAAAAATGTTTTAACAAATTTTGTAACTTACACCAATTCTTGATGCATTTTTCAGAGCTTCCCTGTCCCTCTTTCTTAAGTCAACCATGGCTTCATCAGAGGACAAAATCATTCTGTCAGGTTTAGTGTCTTGTTCTGGAACACTCAAATACTGGGGAGTTGAGGACCTACTCCCACTAGTACTTTGCTTGGCTGACCCTACACGACCCTTGTTCTCTGACTCAGCACTGTCCTTTAAATCACCTTCGCCTTGATCATTTATCATAATATTTTCCTCAGATGGCTCTCTTTCGACTCCATCAGATTTCCGTGAAGATTTAACTGACTTTTGACTCGTAGCTGATCCTATTCTTACTTTGCCTGACCCAGTTCTCCCCTTAGCAGACCCATGTCTGGATCCTTTGGGAGACCCTTTTGATGATTTAGGTGATTCTTTCTCATGGTATAGGTCTGGATCATAGATATCCTCATCATTATCAGCTTTCTGTTTTGCTAGTGCTGATGTCATTTTTCCTTCTTTCATAAGCTCAAGGTAGTCAGGTTCATCATATAATTCTTCTAAGGACTGTGGTGTTGCTGAAACTGATTTAAAGTGCAAAAATAAATGCTACAATGTGCCAAAAAATACATTGTATTTATGATGAAAGTTTATTTGTTATACACTTTAAAATTGTGTAATACATGTATTTAAGTAAATTTTACTAGCTTTCATTCAAAGTATGAGGAAGAGCTCAACAAATTAAATAGCTCATGAACGCTTATTTTGTAATCATTAAATTTTAATTTGCATGTGTAATTTGAAGATAAAAAATGTAAATAAACAATAGTAACATTACTTGTACATGTGCTTGATTTCAGTGAGATATCACTTGTCTCCCTTGATAATGCCTTTCTTTTATTTTCTCTCCTTTCTCGTCTCCACATCTTCAGTCCTTCAGCCAGTTCTTTGTAGTCAAGATAATTGTCAAAATTACTATCCAAGGAGAGAATCATATCTTCTAACAGTGACTCTGACATGGGTACTGTTGACTGAAACCAAAAATAAAAGTTAATGATATACTATAAACAATTTTTGAAATTCATTATTGCAGAATGTCTTTACATTTATGCAATACATGGGTTTCAGCAGAAATTAACTGGTCAATAAACTACAGGCTTTATGAATGTAGATAAACTATTACAAAGATACAAATACATAAAAAATTGAGGTTATTTACAAATTTATAATATTAGTAGTTATCATAAGTCTTTCAGCCATAAATTAAAAACAAACTGATCACATATCTGGATCTATGTAATGGACAAATGTTGTCCTATTATTCAGGGGCAGGTTATTAGTAGTACAGTCAGTTATCAGATATACAGGTAAAGATGACACCATTTACCTGATGTTATTTAGGCCATGATTGCTATTAACTCTCTGTAATGACTACTGTATTTTTAAGACCCGGGAATAAACCATTTTCCACATAAAGAATGCTCATTTTTATTTCCAAACCTCAAAGTCTACCATAAATATAGTGAAAATTAAATCACCAAGACAGAAAACACTACAGTATTTATCACACACATCTGTAACATCTAAAGATAGGAGATACACATCTTCAATGTAGACACAAATAATGCAAAGTTTGAAATATATATATTGATTCAATACAGTGAAAAATTATAACAGCAGTCTTGGAAGAATAACTGACGAACAGAAAGATGGAGTCGTGAAACTATTGGTGACACAGATACATACATGTACAAGCCATGTACCGGATATAAAGCAGGGCTCAAGCTACTTGAGAAAAATAGGGAGAAGTGACTTCTCTTTCAGAGAGACACTAGGGAGAAGTGTGGAGTGATCATGGGGAAGTGAATGTGTACACGCATCATTTACTAATGCCTTTTTTAATTATATGTTTTATATGTTACTTACATGCACACAATTTAAACAGGCATTTTTATATGTTTAATTTCTTTTATTGAGATAAATGTTACTTTTTTATTAGCTAAATGTGCAAGTAACGAAATATTTTTGACAAAATGAAATCAGCCTGCTGACTCAATGATTGGCTGTACTATATATTTCTAATCTATACCTCTACCCCTTTCCAAATTTATTACAGCAAAATTAATATATGATTGAGTAAAGCAAAGCTTCTTGCATTGCATTGTCCTATTGATTTTATCTTTTTTGGCAGCACTGGAAAAGCAATTCCAGGCAGTGACATTCTGTTGGAATTTTCATTTTGTTCTGTTTTTTTTCCCTGGTCCCAATTAACCCATAATGATTTCTTGTTCAAAATATCCTGTCTCTTGATATAAGTTGATCAAGAGTATAAATAATCATGTTCAAAATTTATTACTGACAAATCAAGACTGAAACTTCTTTGACACATATTGTAGTGGTCGGTACAATCTTGTCTCAGGCTTAATAAATGTTCCATTGAAATTGAGAATTTACTGTTCAGTTATGAAACAAGAAGATCAGAAACGCTTCTGGTTTTCTACTGATTTATCAATTGAGATAAATTTAACTGAAGTCCCAAGAAATCGCACGACAAATTTGTACATTTTGTAACAAAATACGAACGATAAGAAAACCGGACAACTCGACCCAGGACCATTCGGCACATGTCTCCGAACCACTCCGACTGAATATTCAGGGACTTGGACCATCATATAAAACAACTTGGACTGTGTTGAATGAGTGATGGGTGATTTCCAAAAATGAGAGAGCAAAGTGAGTGACCCCATGGCGACTATTTCACCCGAATTGCCCAGTAGCTAGAGCCCTGTAAAGTTTTAGATTTTGTCAAGCTGATGATTTTTTTTTTCAAAATTTATAGATTGTACACTACTGTCAAACACAATTTTTAATTTCTCCACTCTCCACAGGGGAGATGATGTGAGTTGAGTCACAGTTTCACCACCCAACACTGTGGAGTCACAATTTCACAAAATATCTATAGGTTATTTCTTTAATCTTCATACCAAAATACTGGTATATAAAATGATTCTAAAAGTTTAATAACATTTCAGTTTATGTAGAAAACAATGAAAGTTATTGAAATGAATCAACAGAATATCAGTTTTTACTTTAGTGGAGATACAGTGGAGTAAAAGTGGAGAAGAGTGACTGTGGAGAGTGAAGAAATTAAAATTTAGGTTGATAGCAGTGTCTATGCTTTTATACTTTCCTTTGTATAAAAACAAAAATAAATTTATAATTACCTCAAGTATTGCCTTCTTGAATTCTTCCCTTGAAATTCTCCAGTTTTTGCCTCTGTCCACCTTTACAAACAAATCAATCAAACGCATCTGATTTTTACGTAAATGCTGTTCAAGGATTCTTATACCAAGAGGTGATGGAATTTTTACTGTTGGAACGACAGATATCATAGCTTCAGTGATTTTCTCTATGACTGGTTCAGGGGGAATTGGCTTTGGTCGAGCATCCTCTACCATTTTTTTATAAACACGTTTTTCTATCTCAGTTTTATCTGTTTTTCTTCTCAACCATTCTGTATTTAGTCCCATATTGTCTAAGTCATTTCGAAACTTTTGCCGATCGGCAATCCATTTTTTGTATGAGTCTTCCTCTGCCGCAGCTTTCTTCCCTGCTGCAATAGCTTCAGCATCATCATCTATTATGAAGTTCCTTGGTCTTATATCAGAACATAATTGAGTTGATGGAGGGGGTTCTTTTTGGTTCACGTAAACTCCTAACCTGTGTTTCATTGGTGTTTCCATTGGTGGAGCTTGTATGACTCTCTTTCTGCTAAGTGGGCCACCAAATATCTTTACAGCTGCCTTGTAGTGCTTAACATGGGCAAGGTCTCTCTTTTCAAAATTATCCAAACGCTTGTGCTTTGGGACATGGTCCAAATTTCGGTGATCAAACAAACGATGAAGTGGAAAACTTACATCATGTTCAAGGACTATATCCCCTCCCTTCCCCCTTGGAGGCATTTTGAAGATTTTGTGCAGCTTTATTTATCTATTTTTTTTGTTATTTAATTCACTAAAGAATCTGTGATAAACTAGAATCAGTGATAAACATCTGTACTTCTGCAAGTAGAAAAAGGATAAATATATTACAATATTACTATTTTATAAGTACATTTGTACAATCATCCACATACATCAAAGAAAAAGTCAATTACTGTAGTGACAATCTGATATTTTGAAGGCATAATAATCCACGGGTCCAATAGTCTGAAAGTACGCAACAGTTCAGTTCTACAAGAGCAAGCTCAGCCTGAACTGTCAGAAGAGCTGGCTCTGCTACAGATTCTAGAGTTGTCTTTTGATGGTGTTCTTGTAAATCTGGAAATAATAAACAGTTAAATTGAGGTTTTTTAATTTCATGAATTGTGTTCAAAAATTAAGTTTTAATTTGTTGAAACCTACCCCATTTGTGAACTTTTGTATAGAAATTGTGGGTTCATCATTTTTTGTTGGGCAAGCAGGAAATTGTTTTTTGTTATTAAAAGACTTACAATTTAACCAATAATTTGAATGCTTCCATTACTGGCATAGGTCATGCTATGTGGCTTGCGTATTAATGAAATCTATGTAAATATCTCCAACCCTCGTAAGCAAAGCCTATAATCATTTAAGCTGTTATGTCTAAACGAGGCATATGACCCATGGGCACTTATTTCTGACTATTGGAGGGGGTAAATTCTATGTATGAAGGAAAACGAATCACTCCTTCTCCCAAGTGACACTTAAAAACTGATCCCTTTTGGATTAACTTAAAAACGACCAAAAAGACACGACAAGAGTGCATCAACTAAATAAATTAGGCTATATTCATATTATACTGCAATACTGCAGTATTCGTTAAAGAACAGTAATGATGAAGTGCTAAAATGTCATACAGTAAGACTTTGTTGTTAAAATTCATCTTTTGTCTTTAGAATTCTTACATCGTCCTCCATTTTGTTGCTACACAACATTTGTTCACGAAGTCTAAAATCTATTCAACAGAACCGACCTCGAACCGGAATGACCGCAGCAGATTAGGACGATATTTTTTCATTTAAATAAATATCCCGGTTTGAAGTGTATCACAAATTACGATATGTTTTCCTTCACAGTAAAACGCGATCACTAACAAGTTTGCATGAAGTTTTTAAAGCATTTGGTACAAGGAAATCCTTGTTTTGTGAATCGTTGTAGTAAAGTTTGAAAACCAAGCCCAGATATATTGAAAATGTCAAATAATCATCAGAAATATCTAAAACAAACTGTGTTTCATTTCAATAAAACAACAAACAAAAACAAACAAAACAAAACAAAACAAAACAACAAACAAACAAACAAAACTTAGAGGGTTGACAGTAACCCATGCAAGGCGGAGTATACATAATTCTCTCTAACAAACACTTAGCGCTGAACCAAACGACTTCAAATCAGACAACACCAGAGAAATAGGTAACATGAAGGGGATAACTAATATATTATCCTATGGAAGCAGGGGTTCTTTGGGCCGGTCAAGGACTCCACGAGCTCTGGTATAAATGGCTCTCACATGAAAAAGAAATAAATTCTTCAAAACGATGGAACACGA
Source organism: Perna viridis (assembly GCA_037379345.1). Lineage (NCBI taxonomy): Eukaryota > Metazoa > Mollusca > Bivalvia > Mytilida > Mytilidae > Perna > Perna viridis. The sequence goes on from CM074511.1 coordinate 13,369,657, forward strand.
CCCATATAAAATGAAAACTAAAAGATATGGGAAAATTAACTAGATCGTGACTAGATCAACCAATAAAAAGAAATAAAAACAAAAACAAACCCCCCCCCCAAAAAAAAACAAACAAACAAACAAACAAACAAACAAAAACAAGATATTAGGACAATATAACAACAGAGAGTGACTAAATATATTACCGAATAGCTCCAATCTGAGTATCAATTTTCATTGAGTCGATGTTACTTCTGTGTTTTGGGGTAGACTCACAGTGGACTTTTATCCGACACATGAATTCAGATATAGTTGTTAAAAATGGTGTGCGCACATGTTTTACAGTATGTTAAATATAAAAGGTGTAAACAAACAAAAAAAAAACAAAAAAAAATTAGACAGCTATGGAAATGCCCAGTTTCATGGCAGGATTTTACACCATATATCCCAGAGCTTCTGTGGACCTTGAGCAACCAAAAGATCCCCCTTGCCTGCCTCTCTAAAATAATATGCATAGTTACGGACTCGGTATTACATGGAATAGGTTTAGATTTGTTGTAGTTTCCGTAAGCATTCTTTAATTAAGACGATATATTATACTTTTTATAATTTTGTTGAATAAATGAATTTGCAAAAATGGACTTTGGTAATATGGATTTCTCCGTAATAAATGTTTATCCACGAGTCAAAATGATTCAACCATTAATTAAGACTGTGTAGGGTTCTATTTCTCTTTTATAAGTTGTTAATATATTATTGCATATATTTGTATTACGGGATTATCTCCATTTAACAATTGAGCATTAACTTACAGAAATAATAAGAATGATAACACCCACCCCCCCCCCCCCCCAAAAAAAAAAAAAAAAAAAAAACAACCAAAAAAAAAAAAAAAACAAACAAACAAACAAAAAACAAAACAAAATAAAATAAAACAAAACAAAACAAAATAAAAACAAAACAAACAAAAAAGGAAATAAAATGACTAACGATAAATAAATGAATAAATAAATAATAACAAAAAAATAAACGATTATGATACGACCTAAACAAAGACTGAAGTCTTCGAAGTCGCTATGTGTCAAATATTCTATGCCACTGATTTTGGCTTTCAACATCCGGGCGAATTCAATGATCTTCTAAACTTACCTCACATTCAATCAGTGATTTCCTCATTTTCACCATAAACCCTGGCGTAGATATATTTATGGACTTGGGTCAGGATTAAAAAAAATCACAATTTTAGTGAGCTGACTTTAAGCAAAGGTGCTATATGCTCTATTTGAAATCGGATGACACCATAGCCGCGTTTATCCGAATGTTCCTCAATCAAAACAACTTGGAGGCTAACGTTTCTCAACTATATTAGAGAAAGTTCAATGCTCACCAATCATTTCACCTTTTAATATAAAGTTCCCGCTCTCACACAGGTAAGAAACACACATAGAACACTTAGATCTCGTTTGAAGCTATGATTGACGGTTCTACGGCACCGATCAGCAGCATAAGGTGGTGTAGTAATATATAATAATGCAAATCATATACAAATATACAGTACTGAAATTACGAGTGTAAAAAGACGCTAACAATATTAGCGACTCCAAAATGCAAACAACAATAATAATATTTATTTAAAATGTAAGACATAAAAGTTGACAGTTATTGATTAAATACTGATTAAAATAAGCACTATGCATACTTATGATTAAGATAGATACATATAATAATGATATAAAAGAGAAATTGACTTAAGAATTGCACTTCGCGCAATAAACAATATGCACATGGAAAATTTATGTTATTTTTCAGTAGACAAAATTTTTATCATGGCCAATTCTTATAAATTAATTTTAAAACATATTTTTATCTTTAAACATGAGAAAAGTAGATCTGAATTTAACTGAATAAGGGCGTGTCAATATTTTTTCTATCCATTGAGATATAACAAAACTATTTTAACCAATCAGATTGCCGTATTTATCTCAAATGAATTTATTAGGTAATAAGCACTATGAGATTGTATAAATTAAAACAGCTAAAAGTATAAAAATATGAGTAAACTAGATATTTACTGTGGACTAATATCATAGGATGGTCTATTTTTCTACTTGACTTCTAAAATTATATTTTTAACAACTTTTAACACTTTCTGGTAGTGGGTTCTAATCCTTAATATTATTGTACAAAAAAAGAAGGTGATTCAGGTGAATTTAATGCTCTTGTTTACACAAAGATTGTAGTGCAACAAATATAAATCAAATGAGTTGAACCAATTTGTAGATAGACATGTATTGTATCACTATTTTTACGATAATCGAATAGATGTCAGGGGTCCATTGTTCACATTTCCTTTAAAACAATCTATGCTAGATTATATTTTTTGTACAAGAAGCATTGGTCAGACATGTAAAACGTTATGAAATCATCGAGGAGGGGGACATAAGTAGCACATTCGACCATTTACCCATTACATGCTCCATCACGTTACCTTAATTACAACCCTCACATAGATTTACAACAGTTTCTCAAACTTCCCAGAGGACGCTTACCCTACCGGTGCACCTGGTCCATGCTCCTAGTTTTTAGTGGAGTCCGAGTTGCTCATTTACTTTCGTTACTTTGTATGTATGATTTTAGTTACTTTATGTTCTTTGTTGTGTATGTCTGTTTTCCATGTCTGGTCTTTGTCCCTGGAATACATTCTTTTGATTATCGCTATAACCTTGGTTCCCTTGACTATTCTTTCCCTCGTGGCACAAGATTACGCCTGATTTAATTGGAAAAAAATTCATGAAAATCTAGAATCACCATTGACCGAACTAACATCAAATATTAATATTAACTATAATATAGGCGTAGATGAACTCTGCTCTCGTATCGAAGATATTCTAATTGACACTGCAAACAAAGTGATTCCTAAATCACCTTTCAATTGTCACACGAAGCCTTACTAGAATACTGATGTAAAACAAGCACACAAAGTGGAAAGAGACATGCGTAACATTTGGGTATCAGAGGGACGGCCCCGTGGTATGATCCATGAATCATATTACAATTATGAACGCGCCAAACGTGATTTTCGAAACATTCAGAGTGCAGCGTATGAAAAGTATATTAACGAGACGCTTGATGACATTAACCATGCAGCAGAATGTGACATTAGGCCTTTTTGGAAAATGATAAATCGCCAAAAGCCAAAACGAAGACAATGTGTACCCGAGATAATCATATCTGACGTTACGTATAAGAACCCTAAATCTGTGACAGAAGGATTTGCTCAGTATTTCGAACAATTACATACACAATCAAATGATCCATCATTTGATGATGAAATATTTCAAGACATTTTTAATAAGTACAACAGTCTGCATAATATATGCAATAGTGGTCAAAACTTACTTCCGGGAGGCATTATAACTGAAGATGAAATAATTTTTATTATTAGTGAACTTAAAAAGAAAAAGGCGTGTGGTCCAACGATAAGATACAAAACAAATATTTGTTATATGGCGGACAAATTGTAGTAAAAGCACTTACTTTGCTGTTTAATAAAATAGTGACTCAAACACACGTTCTAACGCAGTGGAAAAATGGTTTCACTGTACCAATCTACAAAGGAGGGAATACGAATAAATCTTCTCCTGACAGTTATAGACCAACATGTCTTCTTTCCTGTATATTGAAAGTGTTTGAGAAACTGTTGTTATCTCGTTTACAGTGCCATGTTCTTTCGCCTCATATATTCCATAACCCCCTCCAACAAGGATTTCAAACGGTTTAGGATGTCTGACAGCCTCTTTTATCTTTCATGAAACTATATTCCACAATATGGAATTACACAGTAATGTTTATTCTGCCTTCCTTGATAGCCGTAAAGCTTTCAATACAGTCTGGCGTAAAGCCCTAATGTATGAATTATACAATATAAAAGTAAGGGGCAAAGCTTGGTGTATCATTGATGATTTGTACTAAAGAACTGAAAGTGCAGTTGTAATGAATCTATGCAAAATCTAGATATTTTACTGTTGATGAAGGGGTACGTCAAGGAGGTGTATTATCTGGTATGTTATATTTAGTCTTCATTAATGATTTACTGAATGAACTTGAAACATGTAATCCAAAAATGGGAGTAGGCTATATAACTTCTTGTGCACCATGTCTTGCTGACGATATTGTTTGCTGAACAAATTCGCCGGTTAAACTCCAACAGATGCTTGATATATGTTCTAATTATGCTAATAAGTGGAGATTCCAGTTTAGTGCCACAAATCATGCATTATGTGTTTCAGCAAAAACAGATTTAAATCGAACTTTCAATGGACACTTCACAAACAATGCATTCCTATAACGGATAAATATACTTACCAGGGTATTGAGAAAATATACGTAAAGGTCGTAGTTCGTACTTTGCAATTACAAACATTCGAACAGAAAACATCAATCCAATAGCAATACTTAAACTTTATAAATCTGTCGTTGTGCCTACATGCTTATATGGCTGTGAATTTTGGTCTGGTTTGAGAAATCAAGACATTATTCAGCTTAATCATCTCCAACACTTCTTTGTAAAGGACATTCAGAGGTTCGAGCCCCGAACAAGGACGAATATGTGTGAAAGTAGGTTAGGACTAAACCCATTAATATGCGAAGTGGAAAAACGAAAACTGTACTTTTTTGGGAAACTTTGTAGAATGGAACCAAAGAGCACATCGAAACAATTTTTTTCTTATTAGACTTTTTACCTGTTTACCAAATATCTACTCCTGACGCTTTACAGATTATTAAAAAATACAATCTTCATGAATTCCTAGATACATAGCTGAATTTTCCATGTAAATCTCAATGGAGAAACATAGTGACGGCCGCTATTAACTCTTTCCAATATGATTTATGGCATTACGGTGTGGTTTCTGACCGTGAATTCACAAGGTTCCATCAAGTGCACACGGACTTATATGTTGCTGACATATGGCGTTGGCCGTCGTCTTCCTTTGACTTAAGAACGGCATTTTTTATCGCAAAATTAATCGCCAAAGTCCTGATACTGAAGTTAAGGACTGTAACCTATGTCACCGTTCATTTTTGGACGTAATGATGCATTCATCGTGCGAATGTAGTCATACTGCAGATCAACGTATTTTCTTTGATCTGATAATCGAAAACTTTCCCCTAGAGTTATACGTTGAGTTGAGTTATTATAACCCAGGTGTCTTATACTGTGTTATGCTCGGGAAACAACCATCTACTGAACTTGTTAAATCTGAACTGAACGATTTCCGCACATTGTGTTTCACGCATGTGATTCGATTTGCTGCAGACTATAACCGTATGTTAAACTCTATATTAAGTCGATCTTGAGCTCGACTGCTACAAGCGTATTTGTCTGCAATATATGGTGCTGAAATGTATCTGATGTGTAATATTACTGATAGTATTGCATATTTGGTTTTTACACTTATTTCCCTCATTTTGATATTTTAATATAGTGTATGTTATAACTGCTCATCCAGGCGCGTAGAGCCTGCACTTAATTTTGCCAATTATTTTTTTGAGATAAAATACATCCAGGACAGACTCTAAAACGCTATCTCCGCGGAGCTTCGGTGGAGGGGGGGGGCTTTGCCCCCTGGACCCCCTACAAGGGCTCCGCCGACCCCCTGCCGTAATTTTGCCTACACTTCAATTTGGCTTCAGCTACGCACCTGTCATCTTTTGTGTTCATGTACGTATTGCTCGATATTCTTGTATATACTTACACATGTTGTCATCTCTACTAGAGGAAATAAAGACATGAATGAATGAATGAATGTATAAAAATATGAGTAATAAGTCTGTTTCGAACTAGATATTTACTATAGCCTAATATCATAGGATGGCCTAATTTTTTTACATGACTTTTAAAATTATATTTTAACAACTCTTCAGGCACGTAGCTGAGGCCAAATTGAAGTGTAGGCAAAATTACGGCAGGGGGTCTGTGGGCCGATTAAAGCCCCCAGCAGATCGAGGGGGGTGAAGCCCCCCCCCCCCGAAGCTCCGCGGAGATAGCGTTTTAGAGCATCATTCATGCCTCTCCTGGATGCATTTTATCTAAAAAAAAATTTGCAAAATTAAGTGCAGGCAAAAGCTTTTTTGCCTAACGGCAGCTACGCGCCTGCTCTTAACACTTTATGGTCGTGGGTTCTAATCCTTAATATCATTGTACAAAAAAGAAGTTGATTCATATAATCTTTAATTATTGGCATTAAAACATCTTATTACTAGATCTCGTATTAACAATATATGTTTCATTTCTAACAAAATTTGTGTGCAAATAATTTGGACATATATTATTATAAATGTTAAATACATGATTGAGTCATAGCTGTTTGACTCTTTTACAAATATTTAAAAAGCCTTATTTTTCAAATTCAATATATGTTACACTCTTTCTAGGATGAAGTTGCAAAAAAAAAAAAAAAAAAAAATCTCACAATATTGAAGTTTCTTTTTCATTTGTTTTGATATACCTTCATACCAGCATGCACATTCTTATTCCTAGTCAAAATGACACTGGAGCAGAGAAGAGCATAATGTTTTCCTTGTTAGAAGTTTTAAACATTGTTATTTCTATATAGAAATTTAAGCCTTTGATTAACCATTTTTTACTATACAATTAAGAATCAAATCCCCACTCAGAAATTGATCAATTATAATTCCCAAATATTTTACAAAACTTTTGGATTCAAGATTAATACCATCGCAAGGGATAGCAAAAACGCCTGACAAAAGTGACCGCAGTTTCCGACTTGGTTCAAACGATATGCTCTCCGTCTTTCCCAAACGTAGGGACAATTTATTATCTATTAGCCACTCATGGCAAGACTCTAGCATTCGGCATAATTTACGAGAGATAACAACAGGATCTTTGTGTGGATATAAAATATATATATATCAATACTTTACAATCTGAGTCAATGCTAGTTTGAACATCATTGACACATATTGACACCACATGTAATATTATACACTTCTGAAGTTACCCCATTTATACTAACAACCTGTTTTCTGTCATTCAAATAGGACTTGAACAATGGTATGGATCGTACACAAATAACTTTCAGTTTTTTACATTTTATATGATCAATAGCGTCCTTAAAATACTAACTGGTCTGTAATTTTCCGGCTTAAGTCTGTCATTTTTCTTATATTTTAAAAAGGGCTTTATTTACTTTAGCCATTCTCAAATCGTCAGGAACAGTACCTTCCAAGATAGATAAATTTATCAAAAAAGTAATGGGAATTTTCAGAACTAGAGCTGCATCCTATAGGTACATTGCAGGAATACCATCCAGGCCCGTACTCTTACTTACATTTAAGCTACACAAATCACTGTTTCGCAAATAAAAAGTCCCTTGCACGAATTTTGCATTCGGGTTTTAAATTAAGTTTTCAGCTTGTTAGAATGCTAATAAGGGTGAAGTACACTTACAATGTAAAAACTCATTATCATCGTCAATAAAGAAGTTTTAATAAACAGTAATAAAGTCTGCAAAAAAAATCCCACTTTTTTTATTAAGCAATGAAATTAATGAAAAGTCTAGAGTGAGATTACGTCAATCTTCAATCGTAAAGTCAAGAGAGTAAACGAAAGAATAAGAGCTCTTCAATGTGGCGGTGTTTGTCAACAAAAAAAACTTGCAACCAGATGTTACGTCTCATCAGATAACAGACACGTCAACAACAATAAACCCGATTTTGAATCAAATTTTGTACCTTATGTGACATTTAAACTTTTCTTCGACGTTTTTCTTTTGCTTCTCAATAAATTTCAGTGAAATGCATGCAATGAAACTTGTTAATTTGTGAGAAAATGGTGTCTGCAAAATGTATTCAACGGGAAATTCCATACATGTACTGTATTTCAAAAATGATCCGAATACATATTATTCATAGTATTGGTTTATACTTGAGATTATTCTAGGTTAACATAGTAATGTCTTAAGCAAGCGCTATGTCTGAGAGTGAGAATGAGACATTTCTGCAAATATCTGCCAGATCCAACTTGGAGTCAAAAGAAACTGAGCTGTTTACCTATGGGAGGTCTGACAGTGTTACATCAGAAGGCATGGATGACTTGATTCTTAACCCAAGAGAGCTTAGATCATCTATAGTTGATGACTTACTTTTTGAAATCTACGATCGGTGGCATGATGCGCGGCATGATAGTTTTGAAAGTGATACATTTACAGAATGTTCAAGTACTTCAGATGTGTTTCCATGGAGAAAAAATTCAATACATTTGGATATAGAAGCAAAGCACTCTGGAAAACTGAATCATTCTGCCTTAGAATCACAGAGTAAGAATATTTTGTGTAAAAGGGTATAAGGTAGTGCATGTACAAATATAAATATTTTATTTAGCTCTAACACAGTTACAATAAGTGGTTTTGGCCAATATTAAAATTACATGAATTATACATATTGAACATTTATAGGTACTGTACAAAAAATTGTCTGTAATTAACTTCTGTCTTTATACAAAGGTATAGTTATTGGTTCTATGAGTTTAATAACATTCCAGTAAAGGACAGAAAAAAATATTGAAAACTGCTGAAATGGAGCAATTGATCTAATTTTTTACTTTGGTGGAGTCACTGTGGAGGACATGAGTCACTCCACTGTGAGGAGTGGAGAAATTAAAATTTTGGTTGACAGTAGTGTATGTATTAATATGAGGCAGGTGAAACCTGTAAGAGGATGTATATGAATATATACATGTAGATATATCCAAAAATGGTCTTATCACTATTTTTCCTTCCTATTGCTTTTTCTGGCCATCTTGATGGCTTTTGTCACTTCTTGATGCTTCTTGTTAATAATTAGTGAGATCAGTATTACTTAGTGTTCATACACCAATCTTTAAAGACCTACTCTTATTGCATGTTGGAAACAAAGAAATGTACATGTGTTTCTGAATTTAAATAATTATTGAAGACCATATACATGTAGTTAACGCTTTTCAGTGATGATGATATAGAAATACAGAACTTTGTATAGGAAGCTCTGAAAGACGTGACTTCCTGTTAGACTGAAATCAGGTTCTCATTGCTTCCAAACTGCGACTTGATTTCACATTAAATATGGTTATATGTGGACTTGTTATTAATTTTATGATTAATTCCCATATATTTTCAAAATAAATTATATACACATTAGTTATGAATGTAAGTACATTGTATGTACATGTATAGTATCTACATGTGCAATACATGTAATTTAAACTTTAGAAATCAGAATTTTGTCCTTCCTTTTCCAATACATAACAAAGAATCCACTAGTTTGTCTCTTTTGCTTTCACTGATGCTATATGTACATGTAACTGGAAATGATGAGCATATACTGTATTAAATTCATGAATAATTTATTTTTATACGAAAACATACACTTCAAGTTTCAGTTGTACATATTGTATCACAGCGGTCAAATATTTAAAAGATGCACATGCAGGTCTTCGGTGTCTCCTCTATGTTATAAACTAATCTGTTTATATGGATAAATTTTATTTACAGGTACAGACCAGTTAAGGAAAATGAAATCAGAACTTCAGTATAGGAACAACTGTATGTCTGCACGACTTGTCCGCCAACTGAAACGAAGAGAAAGGCGATTAGCAAAGTTGCAGCATAACTTTGATATTGTGACAGCTATATTACAAGCTTCATCTCAAAAAAGAAGTGAGTATTTAAGTTTCCTTGATGCTGCACATAGTAACAAGTGTGTACATGAGTAAGTTAAAAAAAATGGAAGGCTATAGAATTCTTTTATATGTTGCTCCACATAATTTTCTGTCTGTTGAGGTTTCCTCAAAATGATTTATATGGATAGATTTAAATGAAATTTGCAATGGTCTATGAGATGAGGGTTGAGTGGCAAAACAGATGCGTACTTCTTTTTAGGTCAGTGGATCAAAGGTCATTATTACAAAAAGAGAAAAAATAGAATTTTGCTGGGTGAAACACCAATAGTGCTGCTCTTGTTTGTGTAGGAGTTAAAGAATATGCTTATTTGCATACAGATACAGGGTTTTGTAACTCAAATTTCAAAATCATGCTTAATTAAAAAAAAATATCTAAGATGTCTGACTACAATGCTAAAAACTTGGTGAAATGTGTATATAGGCCAATGTACTAGTAATCCAAGAACCCAATTCCTTCCTGTTTTTTTGTCAAAATGTTGAATAACTTGTACATGACTTTAGGCTTTGGGAAAAAGTTTACATAAAATAAAAATTCATTCTAGATTTTTTAATGGTTACATAAGCAGACTAATTTGCTGTTTATGTCAAAGCTTACAGTTTTATTAAAAGAGTAATCAAGGGAACCAAGGTTATAGCGGTAATCAAAAAAATGTAATCCAGGGACAAAGACCAGACATGGAAAACAGACAAACGTAACAAAGAACATAAGTAACTAAAACCATACATACAAAGTAACAAAAACAAATGAGCAACTCGGACTCAACTAAAACCTGGGAGCATGGACCAGGTGCACCGGTAGGGTAAGCGTCATCTGCTTTTCTAGAAACACCTGCCGAGTTGCTCATAAAAAGTCAAGTCCGGGGAGGACAAATGAGGAAAGGAAAACCACGGCCCATTGAATAAATCAGTTTTCATGGTGCAGATGGATACACCATAACGATCCACGAGTTCATGATGACAACCATAGAACTTCTGTAGTGATAACTTCAATCTTGTAGCAACATAACCCTGTTCCAGGTGCAAATTTGTTAGAGTTCTAGCACGATACAAAAAGTCTGCGTAGTTTCGGCAAGCTCTGGCATAACATATGAGTTGTGATATGAACACTCCATATGCAGGTGCCGAAGGGATGTTGCCACAGATGAAAGTGATATATGTTTACAGAAGTAGGGAAGGTTCACTGCTGGTATTTTATATTAAAGATATTTCAGACTTTTAAATTAATTCTTTGGGCATTATTAAAAAAAAAGCTAGAAAAATTGAGAGCAAAGCTCACTTGGTGAAACTCCCTGCTCTCCTCCCCAGTAAACCATATGGGGTACCCCAGAAGTGATTTAAGCATTCAGATGGAAAACAAAATAGGAGGTGAATAGTTGTGTCATGTAATGAAGAATTGGGGAAAGTTTCTGGGGTTTCAGAGGAGTTGCAGATTAGAAGAGGGGACAGACAGACAGAAGGACTGACAAATTGACCGACACGATTACTTTATACCTCTAGCTTTTCAAGTGGGTGGTATAATTATTTACAAATAATGATACACGTACATCATGAACACAAGAAGAAGAAAAATATTTGAAACCTAAAAGAATTCTGAGTTATTTCCCTCTAATAATGTTTTTGATATAAAAGCCAATGGTTTATTGAAAACCAAATTGGATATCTTTAAAATTAATGAATAATTGTTGAGTGCTACCATAATGTCCTTCAAAAAAATATTTGACTTTAAAGAAATTTATTTATTTTTTCCTCACTTACAAATTAACTTTAATAAAAAAAAATCCCTTCATAGAAAGGACATATACACATGTACATGTACTTTACTTATACTAGTAGATTAGATTTTTTGAATAAAAAAGAATTACATTTTTACATAAATACTGTTATTAATATTACAATGTTTTATTACTATCCATGTTGTGAAGTTAATTATACTATCCTCTGTACAAACTCTCATTTTCCAAAAAAATAAATCATATTAATAGTATACTTATTAGGTACTGTTGGAGATTTTTTTCATGGAATTTCAATATTTTGGTATTTGTAGTTTGGACAATTCACAACAAAATGTAAAATTGTTATTGAACACTTAATTGCCCAAATGAATAAACTATAGTCCAAAGATTTACAAAATCTTGACAAATTACACAAATTGATGTACATGTACGTTTGTATGTATTTTCACAGCATGTTGAATCAAGCTTTTGTTCAGTACAAGAAAATTAATCCACTTACCACAATAAGAGACATGACAGCATTTTATGTATACCTCTTCAAAGTTAATTGTAAAGATACAATTTATACATTTTATATATGGATTTCATGTCACATCAAAATGTCTGGTCCTGAAAACAGAATAAATACATCAGTGACATTATACTATCTCATCTCTTGTAAGTAGTAAAATTACAGTATTGAAGTTAAAATTCAGTTGTAATATGCACTAAACTTTGCTAAGGTAAAGTACTTAGTAGGTTAGCATTCAATATGATTTCCTATTGAGATTTGTCTTACCAGTGAATTAACCTGTATTACTTTACATGTAATAATAAATGGTGATGGGCTGGACTTTCCTGCCTACTAGGATGACTTAAATGTAAAGAAAATCAGTAATAAGAACATGTATATGCTGTACTACTGTATATATATATAGAATTATAGGTCGACTGTAAACCAATAATTTTTTGCAGATATCTATTTTTTAGTACTAGGCCAATAAAAAATACCTGTGTTTTTGCTAACATTCTCAAAAAAAAAAAAAAAAAAAAACAAGGCAAAACTTTTTTCATTTTTGTCAAAGTTTTTGACTGGTTGTCTTCAATAGTGCTTGTAAAAAATGACCAAATAACTTAAGGGTTGGCCGAAACAAGTAATTGTTTTAGGCCTTAAATAGGTCAGTCTAATTTTTGGGGCTGTCAATTTAATTTCTCTTCTAACACTCCGCCAAAAATGCCATCTGTTGTCAAGAGATGTATTTGTAGTAATGTATTTTCACATTTTTTTTATTACTCACAAAATAAGCAGAAGCGAAATTGCTTATTAAAATGCATGCAAGTTGGTTTACAGTATATATAAGGTATATAAGTGAGTTAAAATTGACTTCAAACTTCATTACATAATAAAACACATTTTGGTCTCACTAATCACTTCTAACATTTTCATTACTTTACATGTTAAAAAAAGTTATTTTCAAAGTTTCACTGTGAATTTCAGGACAAATGACATCTTATTGTTGTATACCATTGCCAAGCTAGGAAAATAAGGCTTTCACTATCATCATGCTAATGGTACAATGATTGTAGAAGTATTTCACAAAGTTGACTTGAATAAATAAAACTGGAAATCCACATTTTACCTTTTCTGCTTACTGACAACATGGAAGCAAAGTACTCACACATTTAAACAATATTCATACACTTAAGTAGTAAATTACAAATATGATTTTTAAAGTATTATTTTGATCAAAATATGTGCACACTATGCTATTGCAATGCATAGATAGAGGTTCAGTGTGTTTTTGGTACTACATGTATATAGAAAGTGGCCATTTGACCCTGAAGTGGTAAGTGTTTGTTTGTTTGTTTGTTGGGGTTTAACGTCCGAGCAGCAATATTTCAGCTATATTCAGACGATTAACATGAAATTGATGATAAAATGAACATGAAATGATGATGAAATGAAAAAGGGATGGGACACAAGGACAATGGGGTTGACAAATTTTGATTGCCACTGGAAATAGGGAGAGGTGGGTAGGGTTGGGCAATTTAGCCTCCTGTGGGGGAGCCCTATGGTTCCTACTCCGAGAGAATACCACAGTAGGGTTCTTTAACGTGCGAGGAATGTGGCATCTTTCCCAACACGGTGCACCACTATGGTTTGCGGTCAGGTTTTCCGTATTATAGCTTGACAACCCCAGCATGTAACACGCCAGGGGTACCCATTCAACCACCTGGGGCACACATCCCAGTTGCTCTGTGGGCAGAGTGCCCTAGCCCCCGGCTAGGGTTCTGAGCACTATTTAGTCGCCTTTTACGACAAACTTAGCGCTGCTGCAGGCCTATTCTTTTAACACCCGGACCTGCACGGGAGAGAAGTGGTAAGTGAGATCCCTAATAAGTGGGTTATGTAGAGTTGTCAGTCTTTGAGATACATTAGATGTTCTGGAATATTTTAAAGAAAGGGAACATTTTGTGCTAGGTATTGCTCTACTAACCTTTACCTAGACGTGAACACAAATTTTCAGCTTAAGTTTATATATATCCATATTCTTGCTCATGTGAGATACTGATTTCAATGCACCTTTTTTCCCAGAAATAGGTTCAAGTCATATCTTGACTGACATATTAACCAATATTTTAATCTTTTTATGGAAAGTGGTATGTAATGAATCCATATGTTGTGGAAGTATTAACAACAACGAACAAAGAACATAAAACTGTGTAATTGATTTTGTAGTTTTCATTGACGTCAGAATCTTGAGAAAATCATTGACAAATTTGTGTAATTTTAACAAGTTTCAAATAGTGACTTAAGTAGTTGCATGCTATTTTGAAGTTAATATTGGAAAAGGTGATTGTCATTTTTGAAATCTAATGTCAAGTTGTTTTACTGAATCAAGTTAATGGATAGACCATTGTGTTGTCAGCTCTTATAAGATTTTATAACCCATATTTGGTAGGAAATACTGTTTTGAATGTCATTTGCAAATTAAGATCTGTCCATTAACAACAGTTATCGGCAGTGCTTACAAAATGGTGGTTGATTCTGTAGTATACATTATATGTACATGTAGTATCACTAAGTAACCAAAAATTACAAGTTCAAGTATAAAAGCATCATATTGACTTAAACAAGACTTTGCTGTTATGATTGGACAGGATGCCTTTTGATGACAAACTACATGTCAATTTTAATGTACAAAACTTAGGCACCAAAAAAATCACCAACTGGATATTTATGTTGCCAGATCAAATAAAAAATTTTAAACTGCAACATTGGCAAAGCCCATCAGATCCCTGCTATATATATATATTGAAGGATATACATGTATCCTATACACAAAAAAGAGTTCTTGTGTGAGTATTTGAAAATATTACTTGTAAAATTAAACATTTGTAATGTTTTTAACCAGGTTGTGCAATACATGTTTTAAATTCCATTCAATAAAATGTTTCAAATCAATCATGCAATAAACCCATTGAATAACTACATGAACTGGACAGTAATAAATATAGTACTTATATAAGGTTTAGTTTAGTCCATGTGATGGTATAGTAACATGGTGTAATATGAGTCAGTTGTAACCTATAAGAGTATTTGAAGTTGAATGTATTTATATTTTTAAAATGAACTATACCTTTTACAGTTTTACATCAGCTAGGATTTATTTTTCATCATGATTTATAAAACTTTAAAATGTGAGCTTTGAACAGATAAGCATTTTGTTTTAGTTAAAGATACTGAAATCAGGCTCTGAGTGATTCTAAGGTCGAAGGTTGAATTTGTATTGATTATCCTTATAAGGACATTGTTTTATATGAAGAGACAGATTTTTCATTTAAGCCTTACCTGGAGCACAGCATCCAAGTTTATATCATGACAATTTAGTACATTTAATTATTATATGTACAATTTAAAAGTTGGAATCATTTGTAGCTTCATATTTATATAGGAAATCACAACATGAGACGTACAAGTGAAGCACTGGTAGGTGACAGATAATTGAGGTGGAGTATTTCCATGAAGCAGCTCCAACTAGTTTAAAAGTTATCAATCACAAGTATTAAAACAATATGTGCACATGTTATTCTATTCATTATACTCTCAGCTCCTTTAATTTAATTTCTGATCGATTAAAGTCAATATTAAGATTTGTCCATTCATCAAAGCCATATTTAGTTTGGAATTATTCGAATTGCATACTGCTGTCTGATCAATGTTAATGACGTCACAGTTCTAAGTTAATTTATGGAAAATAACCTATCACAGTTCTAAGTTAGTTTATGGAAAATAACTTATCTTGCCAAGATGAGAACTACACAATCAAATTAAATTATTTAAGAATTGGCTATGATAAAAATTTTGTCTATTGAAAAAAACATAATTTTCCATGTGCATATTGTTTATTGCGCGAAGTGCAAAAAACAAATATGCACATTGAAAATGTATGTTATTTTTCAATAGACAAAATTTTTATCATAGCCAATTCTTATAAATTAATTTTAAAACATATTTTTATCTTTAAACATGAGAAAAGTAGCTCTGAATTTAACTGAATAAGGGCGTGTCAATATTTTTTATCCATTGAGATTTAACAAAATTATTTTAACCAATCAGATTACAGTATTTATCTCAAATTAATTTATTTAACAATAATAAAAATTTAACAAAAACAAATAAAGCATGGTAGTCAGTGCTATAATGGCTTTGTGACCAATTTCCTTTCTGTCTTATAAGATGTAATTTTATTAGCACCTAATTAATGAATAATACCAGTAACCTAAGATAACATGTAC
The DNA here is from genome assembly GCA_037379345.1 of Perna viridis. NCBI lineage: Eukaryota > Metazoa > Mollusca > Bivalvia > Mytilida > Mytilidae > Perna > Perna viridis. Next base: position 13,385,887 of record CM074511.1, read on the forward strand.
TAAAAATGTTATGATTGTTCCAATGTTACATCGTGTATAAGGCAGCTACCATTTGATTTTCTTGAGGGGAAAAGGGGGGGTTTGGCTATGGATTTTTTTTTGGAAAAAAGTTTGTTTCTGGAAAATGTGGAAAAAAATTTAACTTATTGGCCCTGGAAAAAAATGCAAGTTATTCTTGCTCAAGGTAAAAAAAAATAGTTTGTCTCAGAAAATAATCTATAGCTCCCTCCAGAAAATCAAATGGTTCCTGACTAAAGATCTTAAAGGTATATTAAGCTGAAGATAGCATAAAGATTGGATTTGTTAGATACTGGTGAAAATAGGTGTAACATTTACTATTTTCTTTTAAGATATTAGTTGAGTATATTTTTTAAATTTTGAATAGCTTTGTTGTTTGATATTGTGCTGATTATTTATGAAAATGACCTCAAATTATCTCCAATCTGCAATGATAGCTTTTCCATTGAGTACACACATTATTACAAGGTATACATATATCTTATTTTTAGTATATTTTCTATAAGGGAAGCTGGTTATCACTCAAGATAATTTAAAAATTGAGTAAACCTTAAAAATGCTTAAACAGAGGGTATACACATGTAGTGTCAGAAGTTATAAAACTTACAAAGAGCAGAATAAAACCAAACAATTTAAAAGAAACAATATTACTGTGAAAGTACTATTGTTCATGGTTTACCAATTATTGTGGTTTTTGTTGGTAGGCCAGACTACGAAATTTTGTTCCCAAAGAAAACCTCGAAACCACAGATTCAAGAATCCACGAACTTGTGTATATTTTCTAATCCACAAAAATTAGCATCTTGAAATAATGATAGCTTTGACTGTACTACAATGCACAACTTAACAGAGAGTATACTAGAAATGATGATGGCTTTGATTGTACTGCAATGAAAGCAGCTTTACCCAGAGTATGCTAGAAATGATGATGGCTTTGATTTTACTACAGTGAAAGCAGCTTTACCCAGAGTATGCTAGAAATGATGATGGCTTTGATTGTACTAAAATGAAAGAAGCTTTAGCAAGAGTAAGCTAGAAATGATTGCTTTGATTGTACTACAAAGACAACAGCTTTACCCAGAGTAAATGATGATGGCTCTGATTTTACTACAGTGATAGCAGCTTTACCCAGAGTATACTAGAAATGATGATGGCTTTGATTTTACTACATTGACAGCAGCTTTACTCAGAGTATACTAGAAATGGTGATGGCTTTACTGTACTACAATGACAGCAGCTTTACCCAGAGTATACTAGAAATGATGATGGCTTTGATTTTACTACAGTGACAGCAGCTTTACCCAGAGTATACTAGAAATGATGATGGCTTTGATTTTACTACAAAGACAGCAGCTTTACTCAGAGTATACTAGAAATGATGATGGCTTTGATTTTACTACAAGGACTGCAGCTTTATCCAGAGTATGCTAGAAATGATGATGGCTTTGATTGTACTACAAAGACAACAGCTTTACCAAGAGTATGCTAGAAATGATGATTGCTTTGATTTTACTTCAGTGAAAGCAGCTTTACTGAGAGTATGCTAGAAATGATGATGGCTTTGATTTTACTACGAAGACAACAACTTTACCAAGGGTATGGTAGAAATGATGATGGCTTTGACTGTACTACAATGAAAGCAGCTTTACCCAGAGTATGCTAGAAATGATGATGGCTTTGATTTTACTACAATGAAAGCAGCTTTACCCAGAGTATGCTAGAAATGATGATGGCTTTGACTGTACTACAATGCACAACTTTACCAAGAGTATACTAGAAATCATGATGGCTTTGACTGTACTACAGTGATAGCAGCTGTATTCAGAGTATGCTGGAAATGATAGCTTTGATTGTAAATTTTACTGCAATGGAAACAGTTTACCCAGAGTATGCAAGTAGTGATGAAGCCTTTGTCTGTATTGCAATGGAAAATACTTTTCCAGGAGTATATTTGAAGTGAACATAGCTTTGACTGTATTGCAATGGTAACGATTTTAGCCAGAATGTATTAGTAAAGATGTTAGCATTGACTTTACTGCAGTTGAAGCAAGGTTACTCAGTGTATAATGGTTATATATGTTAGCATTGACTTCACTGCATTTGAAGCAAATTTACTGAGTGTATAATAGTTATATAGTTGTGGTTATAATTTTGATCATACTGCAATGGAATCAGCCTTGTTCAGATTATAGCTTTGACTGAACTGCAATGGAAGCTGCTTTATTTACAGTATACTGGAAATGATGATGGCTTTGACTGAACTGCAGTGGAAGCTGCTTTATTCACAGTATACTGGAAATGATGATGGCTTTGACTGAACTGCAATGGAAGCTGCTTTATTCACAGTATACTGGAAATGATGATGGCTTTGACTGAACTGCAATGGAAGCTGCTTTATTCACAGTATACTGGAAATGATGATGGCTTTGACTGAACTGCATTTGAAGCAAATGTTAGCTATATATTAGCTGTATAGTAGTGATAATAACTTTGGTCATACTGCAATGGAAGCAGCTTTATTCAGAGTATACTAGTAGTGATGAAAGCTTTGACTGAACTGCAATGGAAACAGCTTTATTCAGAGTATACTAGTAGTGATGAAAGCTTTGACTGAACTGCAATGGAAACAGCTTTATTCAGAGTATACTAATAGTGATGATGGCTTTGAATGTACTGCAATAGATGCAGCTTTACCCAGAGTATTCTAGAAGTACTGATGGTGTTGACTGAACTGCAATGGAAGCAGCTTCATTCAGAGTATACTTGCATTGATGATACAATGTTTGTCTTCCCTTATCCAACACTACCACCTGGCATTCCATATTTAGGTAGGGAAAATATATCTTCCCCAGAAGTTCATCTGGTTCTGTAAAATCTATCATCAAAGAAGTTCAGAATGCTTTGAAAATTAAAAAAAAATATTTAAAATTATTTGGATAGGTAAATTATATGGGTAGGTTGGGTATGAGGAAACAAATTGAATTTTTGACCTGTTAACTTTGACTGCTCAGCAGTTGAAGCAGCTGTAGCCAGAATATACATTTGTGACTACTGCAATGGTTGCAGCTTTCAGTAGTATAGGTATAGTGATGGCTGTTACTATAGCTTACAATTACTGCAATGAAAGCAGCTTTACACAAAATATACTAATAGTTGATGATTGCTTTGATTGTACTGCAATAGGAGCAACTCTATCTACAGAGAGCAGCCTTACCCACAGTGAACTAGTAGTGATGACTGTACTGCAGTAGAAACAGCTTAAACTGAATTACCTCGAGCATACTAGTACTGGTGATAGCTTTGATTACTCTGCAATAAATACAAACTATCCGGCCGAAGTGCTGCGAATTGACAGCATTCATTTTTTTTAACAACAAACAAAACAAACAATTCAAGAAACCAGCAAACAAAGCAAAATAAAAATCTACCGTAAATAGGCGAATTATTAGTTCGTTCCAATCCTTTTTCAAAAGATTTTTATCAAGATTTTGTGAATTAAAAAAAAAATATTGAGTCTATCCTAGTGAAAATCGTGGCTGTTGGACTTAAAGCTAACAGACACTGCCAACATATTTTTTTAATTTGACACTGCCAACATATTTTTTTAATTTTAGTAGACGATTGGGAGTCTGAATTTTTAATCTTCTATGTTAGTTTACTCTTGGTCATGTTTATATGTCATCTAATCTGCAATGAGAATTGGCTCCGTTTTGTCTAACGTAAAACATCATAACAATGTTTTGAGTTAAGTAGTTCTGTCAGCATTCATTGCTTGAAGTGAACTGTTTTTTATGAAAATAAATCTGACGCACCGACTTACTGTCGCATTTACGACTATCCTTTGTCCATGTCTTACAAAGTGCCTCGCATTGGTCGTCAAAGGTCTTTATTCTTGTCAGAAGAAACTAGAAACGAACAAGGAATGATGTTCTTAGACAAATGTAAAAAATGATATACATGAAACAGCCTGTGAATGAAAACAATGCTGCCTAGAGCTTCCAGTATTTGGTCAAGGTTATAAATTTGTTCCATTTGAAAATTAGTCTCAGTTTTAAATGTAGTTTTTGGTAATGGATTTTTTTGGATTATAGGTAGATCAAATTTTTTTTAGACAGCACCTTACGTATTCGGTATTGAAAGCGAACTTACGTTTGCGACTGAATTTTGATTTTTGGTTGGGACTTATCCTGAACCTAAGGTAATTTAGTATTGACTGGCTGATTTTTGCTCTAGTTGAGTCCCGTTGACAATTACCTTGTCAACCTTGTCCTGAGACCGTTTAATCTGGGCTAGATAGCTTAGTATGGTTTGGTTTTACTTCCGGTCTATAAACATCCGGTGAAAATTTTATTTCGAGATTTCCCCACTGGGTATTTAAACGACTTTTGAAAGTTTTTGATTCAACCATGTTTGTTGGTGGGTTGTTCCATACATCCACAGTTTTTTGAGAGAAGTTATATTTCCTAATATTTTTTTCTTGAAAATTTTATGCTTATGGCCTCTTGTATTCGTTGTTCAAATAGGGAAGATTTTTTCATGTTGGACATGGTCGATATTGTTTATGAACTTGTACGTTTCCACCATATCTGCTCTTAATCTCCTGTATTGATGCGAGAGAATTCTTAGGTATCTTAGGCGATCTGAGTAGCTTAAATGACTTGTGTTTCTAACCAGTTTTGTGGCACGTCTTTGGACATTTCTATTTGAATTGCCAGTTTTTGTAGACCTGACCAAATGCAATTTCTATATTCCAGGTGCGGGCATACAATACTTTTATTCAGTGTTAAGAACATATCTTTATCCACATAACTAAAACTTCGTTTTATCATCCCCAACTGTTGATTTGCCTTCTTTGTTGCATATTGCAGGACTTGATACTCGTAGTATAATTGGGGACTTAGATAGAACGAGCTTAACTACAGTAGTCATAAATCGTTGTAATTAGGCTTTTACATACTCTAACACTAACGCTAGGATGGCATCAAGTCACGGTAAAAAGGAAACAATTTCGGGTGTCAAAAATGATTTTTTTAAACTAAACAACAAGGAAAGCCACATCTTTCCAACCAACATTTCAGACGGTTACCGAATTTTACAAAAAAAGATTGATTGTTGGGGTTTAACGCCCGAGCAGTAATAAGGACCTGCACGAAAATGTAATTGGTGTAATATATGTAATACATTCGGTTTCGGTGCTCCGATTTAAACTTTCTTGATGCAATATGAAACAAATTCATATGAAATGGTAAAAACGTAAGGTGGTGGGTTTTACTGAATACATTAACTGGCTATAAAAGTACGTACCTTTCACACAGTATAGACTCGATGGCCATCCATGCATCTTCACCTGGGCCTTTCAATGAGGACATTCTAAAAAATTCAAGTGTTTTTATTCAATATTCTGTGACTGGTAATGATTAAAATCCATTGTTAAGACTACGATAATCTCAAAATCCTTGGCAATGTACGGAACAATATGATTTGGAACTGTAAATACTTGATCATTGCTGAAGTAAATAAAAACGGAAAACTGGCACCGGATTTAAAATTGTAAGTACTTCTAGTTCATGCTATTGACGCCTGTCATAAAACATTGTTTTATTAAATGATGTACTCGAGCAGCATTGGTCTTGACCGGGGTTTCGTAGCTACTTCAACGGATCATTTAAATATGAATCAATGAAGAATTCCAGATAATGAAGTTCGTGTTAAGGTCTGTGGTTCATGAGAATTCTGACGAAGATAATACACGCTTTTTTAATTCACAGAACTCCAACGAGAACCATTTCCATGGAAACAACACCGACGCATATTTTTTTCTTGAATTACATGACAGAGATATCGATCTTAAATCAGTCTCTTAAAGCTTTGGTCACCTCCCACGAATTCATTAGTAATTCCATTGATTCTAAGGGACTTATATTTCCCACTGAATAATTAGTCCTATCACTTATAATTCACGTCAACGCGGACATTAATGTTCCGAACAGGTAACTACTACCCGACCTTTCGGACGACTCGAAAGTTTTGTTATGCGGAAAGTGTGGGTCTTAGTGTATTGACTAGTTTTTCGCAGTTCGGATCGAAGTGTTGATGTATTCTTCAGACAAAGTGTTGACATATTGATTTGGAATCTTTTTTATTCATGTGAAGTTGGTTTTTCGCGACCTTCTGTCCATAGTCAATAAGATTAATTATTAATTAACATTCTAAGAAAATTTTATTTACGTACCAATCGTATTAAAAATCAGTCCTTGGATAGTGTTCGAAGATTGGGAATTAATAATAAGAAATCGATTGATTGGCGTGTGCCAAAAGAAGACATATTTACAATTTCATGGAATATTGCGTTGAGTTTTCATTCATAGAATATTCTGTTTGGTGTTAAATCAATGGTTTGTACCGATAGAAACTGTTGGATACTTTCCGTGATTTTTCCAATATTATTTAGGGAACTTAGTGTTTACTCTGTTGAAAATTAACGCTAAAAACGATGATCAAAAGAATTGTAATCGATTGAGGCTTATTAATTACATATCTCGTTCCGTTTCTCCCAAAAGGATTTTATACGATATCGACCACGAGTGTCGAAAGATGAACATTTTCCAGAGCCTAAATCAAGTTTGGTCACCAAAACATGGTGATGTGTCGAAAAGAAGAGGTAAGATTCTTTCCATATACTTATGTGTATTATATCATGGACGTGTCTTTAAAAATATGACAACTCTACTGCTCATCAAGCGATTTTTAATGTGAACAATCTCAGATTGTCCAAAATAAAAATGTGGCTCAATGCTATTCAATTAAATGCTGCGGAGTCTTTGTACATCTAAAAGTTTTTGAAAGAGGAAAAAAAATTAAATTGATATTTTTTTTATCTTTATAAGATGAAATATTCTTGAACTAGGTAAAACGTTTGGTACAGTTTACACTATCATGAAATGTTTTATTCTTGGGAGAATGTAAATTTTTGCTATATTTAAACGCCCACGAATCGAAATTATTTACGGGTATACGATGTTTCTTATGAATCTTGAATGTCAAATAAATAATTTCTTTATACGTTTATGGATGTTTTATTATCATTTTGCGTGTAAAAGTTACTTTTGACACGTATGAATTTGGCAATCTCAACTAAAATACGACGCTGCATTCATAAGAAAGTTAACGGTCTCCTGGCTGAAAAGGAGCACATCTCGAATTGCTTGCGTCACAAGCTAGCTTTTAAAGGTTTTACTTGTATTTGTGATGTCTGTTTAATATCAGTATGCTAACTATTTATGATTAATCTCCCAGATAATAGGAGTGTTTGTGAGTTTGCTTATGGGTTACAATTTCTCTTTGAGTAAATATGCTTATAAATCTAGTTTATCTTATTTAAAAATAAATAATTCTAACATAAATCTTGTGAACTAAAATACTGATAATGTCGAGAATTATTATGTTGACATGATTTTGTTCATGTTCTTCATTGAATTTTCCAAAGTGTTTTATCTGTGCTCTTGTTTATCTCCATAGAAGCATTGTATCTTCCACTCTTTATTTGATCTCCCATTCATTACATCACCAATTTGCCAAAGCAACCTCTCAACATACTTTCCTTACACTATATTTTTCATATTCTGATTTTTAAGGATTTTTTTTTCCTTTTCCATACTTACAGTCCAAGTTGCTCATTTACTTTTGTTACTTTTTATGTGTTATTTTAGTTACTTGGTGCTCTTTGTTGTGTTTGTCTGTTTTCCATGTCTGGTCTTTGTCCCTGGATTACATTCTTTTGATTTCTGCTAGAATCTTGGTTCCCTTGATTATGCTTAAGGACAATTGCTGAGATGACAAAACAATGTAATTGCAATTATCACATAGTTATAAAGAATAAGTACATGTAAGCACTTAACTATGACATAGCAATGAATGCATAGCTATGCGATAACAATTAATATGACAAAACTAGGATAACATGTCAGTTATGATTGGGCTAGAAGATGGTAATATAAACATTGTTTGTATACTTCATTTATGTATCTTTATTCTCATAAATAAATTTATATACTTTTATGAATTATCGGTAGTGACACTACATTGTAACTATGAAATAACAATGAATTCATGATGACAAAACTATGACTAAATGCCAGTTACAGAATTTTTATGAATTGTCAGTGGACTTGTTGTGGTAAAATATCAATATTGGCATAACTAAGAATGCCAGGGAAAACATAATTTTGAGATGTACATGTAGCTATGACAGATTAATAACTTAATGCTAATTATTGAAGATAGCAATATGAAATGACAGAGATGACAAAGCTATGAAATGTCATTTAACAAACATACATAGTTATCAAAAAGTATTGATGACAGAAATGACAGCATGACAATTGTGACAAAGCTTTGTAATAGCAATGTGCACATTATTATGAAATATCAATAATGATGAAAAAAATAAAATAACCAGGAAGGTATAATAATCAGATATGAATAACCATGACAGTTGTGGCAGAACTTTGATTGAAATTGCAATTTACACATTGTCATGAAATGTCAATGAATCCATAGTTAAAAAATCATTAATGAAATACCAATTACATATTTTTTATGAGTTATGAATAGATGTAATTATAAAAAAAAAAACAGTAAAGATATCATAAGGAAATGATAAAGATAACAAAATCATGATGTTCCATAAATGACAAATTGTCAATTATGGCATATAGAACAGTGAATTAATTGAAATGATGCACTTTTTAAATGAAATAAACGCACACACACACACACACACACACACACACACACACACACATATGTACATGTAGTCATAAGAATCATGAAAATGTCATTGATCATGTCATTATTGAAAATGATTTATGATGAAGCTGTGACAAAACAACAGTTACAGCTGAGCTATGAAGTACAAACATAATTATAAAATGACAATAAACACATAGTAATGAGATGAAATTAATGTCAAAATATTAACTATGCCAGCTAGTGATTTGAAATGACCTAAATGACACTGTCATTGCATGATATTGAATACATTGTTATAAAGAAAATGTGGACAGAACATTGTTGACAAAACTATGAAATGTCAACAATACATTGATATTGAAAGTTATACATTACAAAACTATGACAAAATGTCAATTATGGCAGTTATTCATGAAATGATAACTTATATATGGTTAAAATATAATACTAAAAACAGAATTGTGACAACATGCCAATGTCAGCTGATCTATGAAATGGCAATGGAAATAGTTATACATTATTAATATTGATTATGGAATGACTATGTATATTTCAGTATTAACAAGATTATGAGAAATACAATTATATTAATTATTGAAGCTAGAGCATTGAAATGACTGAAGAAATGTCAATGAACACACATAGTTAAAACAACTACTGACGACAGTATTATGACAAAATGTCAGTTAAATTGAAGTGATAAAATTGAATTAAACATGTTTTTAAACAGCAGCTTTGGCAGAAACATGAAAGTCAATGAACAATTAGTTATGAAAAATCATTAATGGCAGAACTATGAAGCAGTATCAATTATGGCAGCTCTAGCTAAGACATATATGTAGCTGTAGTGGATATAAATGACATAGTTATAGAAATCATAGGTAGAAATATGATATCTCCATTATGTCTAAAGTATGAAAGGACAATGGATACATCATTATGATATTATACCTCTGCTCAACAGGGGGATGGAATATTGGAGTCACCTTGTCCATCCTGCTGTTGGTACATTCAGATTTTGTTGCAACATTCTCAACTCCCGATGGATTGATTTTAAATTTGGTTTGTGGCTTTTGATAAAGACAGGTCATAAATTGCAAGTGATTTTGGATGCTGCAATTATTGCAGAGATTTGGAATGACTGGGATGACGCGGCTGTGAAATGGTAATTATGGCAGAGCTGTGAAATGACAGAGATGACACGGCTATGAAATGGCAATTGTGGCAGAGTTATGAAATGACTGAAATGACACAACTATGAAATTGAAATTTTAGTAGAGATATGAAATGAATTTATGGCAAAACTATGATATGAATGGGATGACACAGCTTTAAAATGGCAACTATGGCAAAGTTATGAAATGACTGGAATGACACAGCTATGAAATATCATTGAAATGACTGGGATAACACAGCTATGAAATCGCGAGATCACACAGTTATGAAATATTACCATTTTAATGATTGAACTGTTAATTGTCATTGATATACAACTGATCTCTGCAATGTCATGGAAGACTGGGCCATTTGATGTCAGGGTACATATCTATAATTTTCAGTTATGTGTAATCCTGTCTTCCCCACAATGCAATTTTCCTTTCAAAATATGTAGTTATTTGTCAAACAAAAGTGTAATCTCTATAGAACATATACTTATAGAACAAAACAATAACTCAATTGTGTTTTTTATCCAGTTAAATTATAGATAAATGTAATGGATCACTTGATAAGAGAATAAGTTAATTATGCTTTACCCAAGAATCAATGAAACAATGGTGTTTTTGGTAGATTTTAGTACTGTATATTGTCATTGCATTCCAAAGTCATCAACCTTTCTATGTTAATGTTAATTGTAGCTTTGTAAAATTGAACATTGACTATCCTTCCAAATTTTTTTTTATCATGATTAAGGTATCATTATAATTAAATGTTTTTGCTGGCTTTAAATGAATTTGGAACTTGAAATTTTCTCAAAGTTGTGAGAAAACTGTTTATTGACAGGATAAAATCTCAAATTCCTGATTCAATAAATAATTATTTAATAAAATTCATAAAATTCTCTAACAAAGCAACCAAATTTTGCACAAAATAAAAGAGTTGTCATCTTTTTTCAATGAATTTCAATATTTCCTATTTAATTTATTTCTCTTTGATTGTTGTGGTGAATCAAATTGGGATGCATTTATAATATGAAATGGATGAACATTTTTTTGTCATGTGCCACCCAATGCCTAGGTTTGCATGGGCACCCTCTTAAATGTTTAAAGAACCAGTCACTCTCCTTAAATCTATGGTTTCTTTGGTATGTGTGTCTTATTTTCTTTTTCAAATTGATTAATATTATATAAAGATGAATAAAAATTGGCCGTGGAACCTAAATTTGAAGACATGAGAAACTTTGAAGTGGCCTCCTCTTTTTATCCAGAAAAAAATAATTGTTTTCTTACCCATTAGTGTTTAAACTTTGTCTTATCTGACAACTTAAAAATTGCAATGAAATAATTAAATCTTAAACTTTATTGCTGCTTAATAAACCATGTTCGAGTCCTTCAGGCAAATGAAAAAAATGATTTTTTCAATTTTCTATTGCAGTGTTCAAATCAATTGCATGATTGAAATCTTTTTGGTTTTTTTCCCTTTTCTTATCACATTGTAACTTTGGAAGAAGTAGACCACTAACTGAATGAAAGGGAAAGTAATCAAATAAATAATTGGAACTGAGAGATGTTTTATTAAGAACCCTGTTTGAGTGACAATATTTTGATCGGGTTTGCCATGATTGGGTTGGAAATTGGAAGTTTTTGCTCTGTAGTGATAATGTTTCTGACAGTTTCTTGATAGGTTGGGAAGGAAACATTAATTGTAAGACTTTCCCAACAGTTGAATAGACATAAATTATTACATTGATGAGATTTGTTTTTTCCTGTGAAGAAAAAATGGTTTTACTGGGTAACCAAGTGATTTAGAAGCTTTATAATTTATATTTACATGGCATTTTAGAAATCTGTTTTTTTGCTATATTAAAGAATCAACTATAGCTGTAAGATTTGATTGTGCCATTTCATTTAAACTTTTTGTCAGGATTTATTCTTGAAAAATGTGTCTCTTAGGCCTTTTCAAACTTTTTTTTTACTCATGAATTACTCATGAATTACTCCTTTTTATCTCACCTGGACCAAAGGTTTACTTGCCTGACTCAGCTTTTGATTAAGCAGGCATCTGTGGCCATTCTGGAGTTTGCATTACAACCTTAATGGAATATGCATTATTGCCAATACTTCTGTAATACTGAGTGACTGTAACCAATTAACCAGGCAAAATTGACAAATTGAATACCTGTTACATGCCTTCACTTTTTGTATAGCTCAGTTGGTTTCTGTGGCTTATTTCCATTCTTCAATACATTGCATGGACAGTTGTGGACACTCAAGTACCCAGGTGGGGTGCTAAGACTCCGTGGAGCATCTTATTGATTTAAGTGGAAATTTAAGAATTTGGTTATTAAGTAGCAGAGGTTTGCTTAGGAAAGGAACATAAAGCGGTTTTTGAAAGGAACACTAATTACTGGACAGTCAGATTGTTTCAACTAGTAAATCCATACATCTCTCAAATCATGATAGAAGATGGTTCTGTTTTGTGTCTATTGTTTTGATTAGTGATTTATTGTGAATTGATAGCACACTTTCACAGGTTGTCTTCTTAGTTCATCTTTGATATTTCAGAATGCATATGTACAATATTTTTAACTGCTGTCTATCTTGGTACAGCATTATATTTTTTGAATTCTATGGACCATTTGTACTCTTATGAGCATAAGGGGAATCTTTTATTCATGAATATTTAAAGCTAGATTAGACAAAAAATATATCAATGTATTCTACTGGGAAATCTATTTTCTTAGAGAGACAGTTTTGTATCTCCTTTTTGGGGAAAGTTATAATTGAATTGTTGTTTAGTTACACATTTTTTTGTTGTTTTTTTTTAATGTCAAATACAAAGTCTATAAATAAGGAAAGAGTTAAAGAAAACATTGTATGATATCAATTGATTTGTAACTGAAAATGGTAATAAACAGGCTTATTATACTGAACCAGAAAAGATTTCTGAACAAAAAATTAATAAAGACATAGACGAAATTAAGAAAAAATTGAGAAATTTCATTTGATTATGAGGGCCCAATTTTTGAAGGCCTTGTAAGCAATGATGTGTTTGTATACTTAAATTTCTTGTATGAAATTCACTCGTTTTTTAAGACCCATAAACTTTTCTTTCAGGAATAGATACAAGGATGAAGTTCAGTATAGAGCCTCCACCTGGAGACAGTGCATTTGACCAATGGAAAGATGCTATGAAAGCTGTTGCTAGGTTACCAATGGGTATCCCAGAAAGCTTCAGGAAAAAGGTATCCAGTGTGTAATCTGTTATTTAGGAATTCAGGATACCCATACTTTAATGAAATTCATGAATTAAAAATTAATGAATTACCAGAAATGTTGGTACAAAATCCCCAAAAATTAGAAACAAATTTTTTAATGAATAAAAGTAGTTAAAAGAATATTTTAGTGTATTTGCTGAACTCAATAAAATTTTAACGTTACTTTTATCTAAAAGAAAATTAATTTCAAAATCTCTAGGTCTCACTAGCCACTTATAACGTTTCCATTACTTTACATGCTAAACAAGTAATTTTCAATGTTTCACTGTGAACTCCCGGTACAAATGACACCTTAAAGTTGCATACCATTGCAAAGCTTGGAAAATAAGGCTTTCAAAATCAATACTCTAATGGTACGATGTCCATAGAAATTCTTCGCAAAATTTACTTGAATAAAATATACTTAAAATCAAAATTTTTACCTTTTCTGCTAACTGACAGCATGGAGGCAAATTACTCACACATATAAACAATATTCATACACTTTTGTCGTAAATTACATATATGATTTTAAAGTACACATTCTCAGCTTTATTTTGACTACTTTTAGTTAGAATACACACATATGATGCACTTACAATGCATAGGTCTAGGTTCAGTGTGTTTTTGGTACTACATCGGGGGTGTGGCCATTTGATCCGGAAGTGGTTAGTGGGACACTAACCCCCTGAGTTTTAATAGTTGTAGTAGAATTGAGTGAAAAATCTAAAAATTGATTGTAAATAATCAGCATTAGCCTTGTTGCATTAGCGCTTAGTGTCAGAGCAGTGATTTAGAACAACTTAGGAAATTTCTAAAATTTTTTCTCTTATCAAACAGGGAAGTATCAAAACGCATCTGTTATTTTTTTTTTTGACAATATTATGTTCAAGACTTCCTGATGAAGAAAATTCAATGAGTCACCCATGACTAGTCTTTTTGATTTCCTTTTGGACAAATATGCCAAAAAGTAATGTAAATGATATTTTTTTACCCACACTTGGCTTGTAAAATTCAATTTAATTGCCCTTCCTATCCGGCTGTAGGCTACATAAGCAGTCTCCTTGACTCCCATTTGAAAAAAAAGAAAGTGCAATTTTTACAGTACTTAGAAGTGGGTAGATAATGTATTTTGATTTTTTTAATTCTGATGTATACTGTTTTATTATTATTTGTGGGTTACCCATTTTTTTGTGGTTTTCGTGGGTTTTGTAAACCATGTAATTTGGTTCCCAACAAAAAGGAAATTACCCTATTAGTTAGTAGAAAAGAGTTTTCAAATTGGCAATTTCTAAAATCTATGAACTGATCATTTTCCCCTTTATTATGGAAATTGGTACCCACAAATAAAAGTACTGTTACATTATTCTAATCATATTGTCTATATTCACTTATGACATCATTGAAGTGCTTTGTTCTAAACAGGTTTTTAAGGGCTAGTTCATGGTGTCACTTTAAACATACGTTCATTCTTGTGTGAAAGTTTAAAACCATGTTGAATTTTTTTACAGTTTTAAACTTATTGTATGAACCAACAAGAGTCAGGCATAGTGTTAATTTTGCATTAACAATGTAGTCATGTCTCATGTTGTCTTTAGTGTTTATCTTGCCCGCGACAAAAGACTAAGGGTTAAGTATTGCTTTTCTGGCATCATTGTTGGGTCCACATGTAGATATTTATTAGGTCAGTTTAAAATGAACCACTTATGCTAGGTCAGTCATATTTGGCATGCAGTTCCATTAGCATCACTACATCACAGTTCAATATCAGTTTCATGCATATGCCTAAACAGTCACAGTCTATTGACTTTAAAATTTCTGTTAAGATTTTTTAAAAGTTTTCTGATTAGGTCAGTTTAACATGAACTACTCATGCTATGTCAGTGCTATTAAGTGTGAAGTCGCATTAACATCACTACATTACACTTCCATATCTTGTTCATGCATATACATCTGCAGTCACTATCAAATTTGAATAACAGTTTATATGAAGCTTCCTCACTGCCAGAGGTCATCAAATTGTCTATTTCAGTAGAAATCTTAGCCTTTAAATTTCTGAAGCTGGTTGCCATCAGTTCTTATATATTGTGTTACTCCATTCAGGGCCATTTACAGCCATAACCAGTGCAAAGAAAACAGAAAAACCTCTCAGACAAATGAAGGTTCTTTTCTGTATTGGCTTTCCATTCATCATTTTGATTTGAATCTTTATTTCTTACTTGTTTTTGTGGTCTCATGAGAAAACACACTGAGCAGATGTATTCATTAAAGGCCAGGATATTGGAAATAGATATTTGTATTTGATTTATTTCATCTATTGTTAAAGCTGTTATGGACACTTTAAAATTTTGCCTATGAATATTATAGAAGAATTGGTTAATTCTAATGGCATATTATTTTCTTTTCTTTAAAAAAAAAAAATAAAAACTTTCACCAGCTGAATAGGTACTGCTTATATGTGCTTATTATGGAATACTGTTCTCTGTCCATCTGTCTGTCTGTCCACACTTGGTGAAAGCTCAGTATGCAGGACTAGTACTATGTAAATTATAAGTTTTTGTTCTGAAATGTACAAATTAATGCTGTATGACAGAAAACCACGACCAATTATTCGATCAAACTAAGGATAATTGATAAACATTTTCATTCATTGTTTTTTTTTATGTTTTCATGTCATACTGCAGTCACAGTTATAGAAGTTTAAGCATTGAAATAAATAGGGACATATGTATCTTGTGCTTTAAAAGATTACAGTTAGTGACCTGAATCAGAAGATAAATTTTGCAGTTTAAATATGATGTATAGTGAATTTATTTTTATTTTTGAAATTTCAGGGTGTACTCTGAAGTTTGATATATTCTGGCACAAGTCACATGCAGTGGAATTTAATGTTACTTTTGGTTATTTTATTTCAGGTCTGGCTTAGTCTTGCTGATAACCATATAAGAGAACAAAGAGTTGATTGGCAGAAAACCATGAGATTTGTTTTCAATGAGAAGAGCAACCCAGATGATAACAATTTAGGTCATCAGATAGTAAAGGTCAGTTGATGTGTAGTGCAGAAATTTACTTGAACATGAAAAAAGTTATTGTCTATATGGAAATTTTGATGGTATTATTTTACCATTTTGTGATTGTGGTAAAAAATTGTGTGTAGGGGTAAATACTGTGGTCAGATATTTTCACTTCCGTACCAGATTTCCTGTTGGAGTAATTTTCAGGGGTATTTCTTGACTGTGAGTGTGAGTTTAGCAAAAATTACTTCAAAGCCAAAATTTCCACATTTATCGTATGTATATTGATTGTCCATTTTTTTTTCATTGAGATAACACTTTCATACTTGCACCCTATTGACATTATATGAGGCCTTTGTTATTCTCCAATTAGAATTTCTTGTTACATATGAGGTTACTTCTACAGTAGTAAAAATGCACTCCAATTCATTGGCATTGGTGTTAAGGGGCTTTTAAAAATTGGTTCTTCTCTTTGTCCTTTTCTGTATATCCTATTTTTCTATTAAAAGTAATGTTTTTAAATGCTGTAAAAAGTTCTTTAATTCATGGATACCAATTTTCGTGGAATAGGGAAGAAACACAAGTTAGTGGATTTTTGAATTCATGGTTTTTAGGTTTTCTGTATACACATTGATGGAAATCTCCTTTTTGTTCGGAACCAAATTTTGTGGTTTGGCCTACCCTGTAATGGCTTGTAAAAAAAAACACAATTATTTTACTTCAGGTCTTTTTTCTGATATCTTGAGTATTGCATTAATTTATTTCAAGGAGCTTGAAAAAATAACACCACATATAATTTCTAGTGGCTCTTGTTTTCAAATGAATATTAAAGAATTCAATTCCTTACCCAAACATATATTCATACCTCATTAAATTTTTACAGATGTATGCATGTATGAATAGCAATTTCAGAGATTACAGTAGTATTGTGCCAACTTGAAACCATTTAAAGCTCTTTCCATACAAAAAAGACATATAACTGTTAATGATTGCAGTTTTAAAAGACCATAGTCATAAAATTTGCAGTGTAATGGATGTTTTCTCCCATAAGATTGATATAACAGCAGTTATTTTCCCTGGCAGTAAGTGGGGGATTGTATTAAAAGTTTAACTTGGTTTTTATTGATGTTTTTCGTTTTAAGCTTAATGCTATTTGTATATATTGCAGTAGATTAATTTGGCCTTGATAAAACTTTTCATTGTTGCCGTAATTGATGTCATAATGTCTGTTTCATTGTATGCTTTATAATTTGCCCTCATAATCTTTTATATATATACAGATGGTTATACTGATGACCTTATAATGCAAATATATTAAGGCATTGCTTAAATTAATGTAAATATGTTGAGTCACTAAAGTCTAATAGATACAGTGCCTTGACTACTAAAAGTGATTTTCTGAGATGTAATTTGGTCCTGTTTTAGATGAAGCCTGAAATGCTCATTAGGAATCTTTTGAAGGCTTAATTAATAACAAAAACAAATTAATAGAGGAATATAGAATTGACCTTCGTATGGAAAATAGTTATTGTCTGATGCATACAAAAGGATTCAAGGGTTTAATATGTTAAAACTTGGTAAGCCCAAATTTGCTTAACTGCTCAATAGACTTTGTTTGTAGGAAGGTAAAGGCATCAGATGTGCATGAAGGAAGATAATAATTTCCTGATGTCTACTAAATAGATATGCTATCTTAAGAACTGTACATGTTTAAACCATGTAAGCCCAACTCCACCTATGTGGCTTCATGGATTTTGATGAAACTTTTTTTCAAAAGTTAAGCATCATATTTTGATGTGCATGAAGGTTGGACGTCATCATATGATGCCTGCAAAGGGAGATAACCAAACTTAAGGGTTTTACTCATGTTGAAACCCACCTAAACTGTTCTACAATGGAGTAAATAAACTTTTATAGGAAGGTGAAGCATCATAAGTAGATGTATATTGGTGAAGTTAACAATTGTTTGGCCACTGCAAGTGGATGTAATCAAAATTAAAAATTTAATATGATGTAAGTCTTCTGAACGTCATCTGTATATCTTCTGGTACTGTTTTGACTACTGATGTTACTAACCTAGCCCAGTAGGCAATTTTGTGTTGCCCGTTTGTATTGTAATATACTGGAAATGCTGTCCGTTTGTATTGTAATATACTGGGAATGCTGCCTGTTTGTATTGTAATATACTGGAAATGATTTTAATCTTAATGGAAGTGGTAGATTTAGCATGCTATAAAACCTTGTTTAACCAACTATTTCCATTGGAAATGCCTGTAACAAGTCAGGACCGTTACAGTTATTTCCAATGCCGGTTTTTGCCTTGATATTGCCACTTTCCTTCTTGGCTTTTTGACTGTTGCCTAGAACTACCAGTTTTTAAATTTTGTTATTATGCTTCATTGAAGCAACAAGGGGCATTCTCTTTGTGAGCTAGTTGAAGTGTTTAGGTTACTGTTTGCTATCAGTTCATAGCTGTGAGCTAGTTTCCATTTTCAGGGTTTGTCCAAATTGTTTGACTTCTTGGCTTTTTGAATTTTTGGACATCATTTTTACATTTGGTTTGGATTAAAAGTTAGTGATTTAACAGAATTGCAAAAGAAACCATGAAAATGATATCCCACAAACATTAGTACCTTCACAGTATACAATTTTACCATTACTCTTTCTTTGCAAAAAAGGGAACATGGTATTTCAACCATATTTTTACCAATGCCACTGGTCTTACCATTACATGTATTTACAATAGGGCGTCTGTTATATAATGTCTGAATTATTTGGCGTTGGTTGTCAGGACATATTTTAAGATATGGTGGAACTGTCAAAACCTTTCAAAACCAAACATGTTCTAGAATCTCAAAACATCAGCATTTGTATTTTTAACATAGTTTTACTTTTAATTACAATAAGTTTTCAGTTAAAACATCTTTTTCTGTATTAAATCATGTCAATTTGAGTAGATTTTAGATTCTGAGTTAGGAGCACTCTGAAAGTATTGAATTTTTTTATGTTCTTCTTCCATCATTTACTTGATATCAATCTGACTGTCTACTGCTAAAATGATTTTGATGTTGAGTATTGTACCCTTCATTAGCATCAATACCTAATGAATATAGTTTTCACCCTTTAGCAGTTCATTCACACATTGTGTTTCACAATTACAGTAAACAATCGTGATTGTTGCTAATTAGATCTCTCTCCAGACACTTTCTGCCATTTTACTGACGTATTTCCCATTATCAACTTTTGTAATGCCGCTCCTTTGTGTTAAGTGGAAACTACATGACAATTTTCCATTTTGGAATAATATTTCTTGGAAAAATCCATCCACTTTTGTGCAATGTGATTTTACAAATCTTCACACGTATATCTATGTCACTTCTGATTTTTATTTTGTTTTTTTAATAATGTCTTCATGACTTTAGTTTTGAAGAACTTGCAAGAAATCAATTACTGGTGTATAATGCATTTGTATATGTTTTTTTTGACACCTTTAGATACAATAAACCATTGATCTAGAGTTCTGCATGCAGTGACTGTCTAGTTCAAAATTTACACAACAAAAACAAGAAATATTCATTTATTCACAGTAGGAAATCTAAGACAGAAATGCATTATTTTAAATCTCATGGTTATAAATAAGTATGTCTGTACAAAACTACCATATAACTGGTAAAGGGACTTTCATTTAAAAAAGTATCCATAAACAACTAACTGCAAGACTTGCCATTCCAATATTAAATATATTCTTACACAACAGATGTTTCAGTTTTAATGTAGAAAATCTTGAAATAACCAGTGAATTTGGTAATGTACCGTTAAATGGCTTATGTTTGGTTACAAGATTTATTTTAAGTCTCAGATACATTTTGTTTAATCATGTATCCTTTAATGGAGTAAACTAACCATTTACAGTGATACCTATCTATACAGAAGTCTAAGGGATGTTTAGATTACACATACAGATGACATATGTAATATGCACAAAGGGGTACAAGTTTGATAAATAAGTTAAGTCAAGATTTGATTATAACAACAATAGTCTATAGATTTATTGCACAACCACAAAATACAATGAGTTTGACAAACAAGTTCAGTAAGATGATGGTACTAGATCATGAATTAAAAATAGTTCTACTGTTGGATAGGTTTCAATTTTATGTCTGGATCTGTTTAAGTCTCACTAAACACTTGTAACATTTCTATTACTTTACATAGTTAAAAAGTAATTTTTAAAGTTCCACTGTGAATTCCCAGAACAAATGACATCTTGAAGTTGAATACCATTGTGAAGCTTGGACAACAAGGCTTTCGAAATCATTACACTAATGGTGGAATGATGATAGAAGTTTTTCACAGAATTTACTTGAATGAATAATACTGAAAATCCACATTTTTTCTGCTAACTGACAGTATGGAGGCAAATTACTCATGGTAGCAATATTCATTTACTTTGGTAGTAAATTACAAATAAGATTTTTTTAGTTACACGTTCACAACTTTATTTTGATGCCTTTTATCTACACACACACACAAATTATGCGCTTACAATGCATAGGTCTAGGTTCAGTGCATTTTCGGTACTTCACTGAAGGGTGGCCATTTGACCTGGAAGTGAGACCTTTGATAAGTTACATTGTATATTGCTATGATATCTCTCCGGAATCTGATAAGGATTGATCTTTATTCTACTGCCTGTATAGTTATGTAGCAAATCTTAATTACCAAACTATAATACTATTGATATTCTAGCTTTATCGTCATTACCTTTCTCACACCCTAATCTAATCAACTAAACAAAGCTCTGTCTTTTTATTTATGATACATCGATTCTGGCTGGCCTTATATAAATCTTGCCATTACTTAGGAGGATATTGTCACTGGCTTAAAATTGTCATTATTCCTTTATAAGGATTTATAAAGACAATCTGTGTTTACATTGTAGAAAGAAATTATTGCATGACGTCTTCCATTTGAGTGGGAGTTTCTGTTCAATATGTTCATTCAGTAAAACAATTACTGCCTAGTTAAATTCCAATTCATTAACGAAATTGAACCTATTGTTCTATTTTAACCATAGTATGCACTGTTTGTATGGTTCTTTTACGTCAATCATTGACTTAATTTGAATTGTTTAATTTGCTTGAATACTGCAGTACTACAAAAATCATTTTACTGTAAAACAATTGACAATAATTGCCTCAGAATCAATGGCAGTTGTCATTTATTTTCAGAATGAGAGTAAGAATTATTAAATTTATTTTTAGTAACTTGAGATTTACGCAGTGGCATTTTGATGAGACCTAGGGGTTGTAAATATAGGATACAGATTTCCTACCCAATTTTGATAAGCATGTGCTAGATCTATCCTCATGGCTAACACTTGAAATTCAAGTAGATTTCTCCTCAAATTGTGGGTTCTCAATTTAAGAATTTCCCAACATCAATTTTTTTAAGGGACAAGGCACCATAATTGTGAGGAGAGATAATTCATTTAAATTTTAATTTGTGTATTGCTGTTGAGTATAACCTCTGAATCACATCAATGACATTGGGTGCATTTTTTCAGGCCTGCCCACAGTACATGTGTTTTTTGCTTGTTTCTGCATTAAAACTACCAGCCACCAGGGTTTAGTTATAATAATACCAATAATTAGTAGCCTGTAAACATTGTGACAATGAAAAACATATTAAGTAACATACCAAAGACTACGGAAACATCTTTTTTTCTTTTATTTCTTTTCGTTGGTATTCTACAGTGCATAATTACAGTTTATACCCAGATTACATAAATATATTTAGATTCTTCATACCAATATACAATGTATACTAATAATAATGTTGTTCATACCAATATACAATGTATACCAATAATAATATTGTTCATACCAATATACAATGTATACCAATAATGATGTTGTTCATACCAATCTACAATGTCTACCAATAATAGTGTTGTTCATACCAATATACAATGTATACCCATAATAATGTATACTAATAATGATGTTGTTCATACCAATGTACAATGTATACCAATAATAACGTTGTTCGTACCAATGTACAATATATACCAATAATAACGTTGTTCATACCAATGTACAATGTATACCAATAATAACGTTGTAATAGTCAGCCCAAGGCCACTTATTGAGTTTTGTATAGACAATATCGTTTGACTTATTTTAGTCTCTTGTATTTTGTTTGATTTTCATAGAACTGGTTGTAGTGGTTTTTAACTTATTTATTTCATTTTCTTGTATTGTTCAGGATCTTCATAGAACTGGTTGTAGTGGTTTTAGTGGCCATGAAAATGAAGAGGATCGTGCTTCATTGAAGCGAGTGTTACTAGGATTTGCCAGATGGAATAAATCTATTGGTTATTGTCAAGGATTTAATGTAATAGCAGCATTATTATTAGATGTCACAGAAAGGAGGGAGGATGATGCTTTAAAAGTAATAGACATAAGCATAGTTTTTTTTTAAATATATATATACATGTATATATTTTAGTTTGAATAAGACAAAGTTATAATATTCAGACAAAGATGACACAGTTTTGAGTAGTATTGTCTCATATTAAAAAAATAATACAGGGTGAGCAGTTGTTAAAATGGAATGATTCCATTTTAAAAAAATTTTTTACAGAATAACAATAGTCGATTTTACGTAGCATTGGCATTGGAAATTGCGGATATTTTTTAGTATCAAGGCAGTAGCCTGTGATAGAAAATATCAGGCAGTAGGAACACTGAAAGAAAAAAAAATAAGATGCAGATACATTTTTTAATTTTGGTGCATATTCAATTATCCTCAGATGCATGTACTATTAAGAATGACAGTTAATTTGAACACAAAGAACAGAAAACATCACTAGCAAAATGTAGGAAATAAAGTACAAAATAAACATACTTGTGTAACAAAGACATAGACAAATTCACAAAACATGTATTGTTTTATTTTTATCACTGTAAAATATTGAAATTCTTTGTGATCATAATTATGGTAATTTTGAAGTTATCTTGAGTTTCAAAATGTCCTAAAAATGTCATTTATTCCTATATCATGTTCTCACAAGTAGTGTACTTCATGAAGAATTATCATCACTATTTAAGCCAGAATTAATGGAACCATCAAATCATGGAAGTACATGTATATATGTCTGTCCATCTGTCTTACATGAGTTTTGCATTTAAAGCTTTTGTTTATGATGTTTGTTGGTGCTCTCTTCTAAATCCCCCCCCCCCAAAAAAAAAAAAAAAAAAAAAAATAGCTTACTGATGTTCAATTCAACTAAATGTTTTTATTTGACTGTGTTTGTATGGTATCACAAACTCAGCTATCATAGATAGTTTGTTTTTAGATGTTAAATGTATTTACAGATATGAATGGCATAGAAATGTGTGCTTAGACATATCAATCAGTATATTTTACATCTAAGGAGAATACTCCTGGTTAGCTGGAATATTTTTTATCTCATCAATATTCTGTAATATTGAACAATGATCCTATTCAAATGACTGAGGATTGTCCACTGGCGAGGAAATTACCTCTAGCCATCATCCTACTCATGTTTTGTCGATATTGTATTTTTCACAATGTTTTTACATCACTACTGAGATATGTACAATTGATCTATGGATTGTTTGTAGTAACTTTATACTATAAAGATGTAGGTTTGATTGGTTATATAAATGATTATGGTTTTAGATTGATCCACACAAATTTTCAGCAAAAAACAATCAATTTGAATGACCAGAGGTTTTTAGTTTAGTGCAAAGTAATTTTCTTTTTTATAACTGATTGCTTGATCTTGCTGGTACAGCTTAAGTATACAGAAAAAAATTCACATGCAATAAACAGAAAATAATTTATTGTATAGATAGCAGTGGTTTATTTATTTTCCCAAGTTTAATTAATTTCAATAATTTATTTTGGTATTTCACATACATGTAAAATGGCATTTTTGTTTTCATAGATCACATACAAATTTAGAAAAATATTTAAAAATTACTTAAAAAAAACATGGGTAATATCTTGAGTAGTAACAGGAAGTCAGTAGGTGGTAATTAATCACTTTTGCCATGAGTTCTCAAAGGTTTTACTCAAGTATCGAGTAAGGTCAGCCAACTCGCTAAATCAGCATTTTTTGGTACTCATAACCAAATTATGGTTATTGGTTCCATTCTAACTAATTTATATCATATAAATATTTTACAATTTCTTGCTTTTCATTTAGATGAAATAGATTCTTACACTTCCTTCTAAGAAAGATCTTAGATGATTGGTTTCTTGTAAGGAGATTCACTTTTTCACTTGTTGAAGAGTAATCAAGGGAACCAAGGTTATAGTGGTAATCAAAAGAATGCAATCCAGGGACAAAGATTACACATGGAAAACAGACATACACAACAAAGAACATAAAGTAACAAAAATTATATATACAAAGTAACAAAAGCAAATGAGCAACCCGGACTCCACTAAAAACTGGGAGCATGGACCAGGTGCACCGGTAGGATAAGCGTCCTCTGCTTTTCTAGAAACACCCGCCGAGTTGCTCATAAAAAGTCAAGTCCAGGGCAGACAAACGAGAAAAGGAAAACTATGACCCGTTGAAGTATTCTTCACATTAATGCTCGTTTACTAATAAATGAATCCTGAAATGTTCAAAGGCAATTTGTGTACGAACTTACCATTCAATAACAAAAATAACTTTTCTACTTTAGCCTGTAGGATTTGTTGATTTAGATGGTTATTCAGTTACCCAAGTTCAAATGCATTTAAACTGATAAAAAGGGACTTGAGAATATAATGTCTGCTACAGACAGGTTTCACTGAATTTTTTTTAAAGGTTTTCTATCTTAGTATAAATGATCGAGTCTTTTGTTATTTTCAGGTGATGATTTACATTATAGACCATGTATTACCTGAGAGTTATTATATGAACAATCTCAGAGCCCTGTCTGTTGATATGGCTGTATTCAGAGATTTGTTAAGAATTACATTTCCTAAGTTGTCAAGACATCTAGATGTTCTACAAAATGCTGCTCAAGATAATACTACTGGTATGAAATATTTAATAGGGATAATGTGTTGGTAACATTATATATGTAAGGCATCTGAAACAGGCATGACTCAAAATCATTCTGTTGGAAATGATGCTCATAATTTGGAAGTGTTAGCAATGCTTTAGACTTGCTACAAGTCCCTCTCTGTATATTAAAGAATATATGAAAAAGTTAATTCATTGCAAATATCCCTTTGATAGCAAATCTAATAATTATTACGGGAGCAATTAATATGGTGTTATCAGAGAGGTTAAGTACATAGATTTTCTCTATCATATCTATATACAAAAGTGGGACTTGTAGCAAGTCTAGCAGTACATTATCAGCTCTCTTGTATTTTGCTCACTGTGATTGGCTGGGAAAAAAGTTTGAAATATGCTGATACATGTAGTTTTTATCCTGTTTTATAAGTCTTTTTAGTTATTTTTTTATAACTTTTTACACAAATTCCTATGTTTAAACAATACAAAATGGTTAAAATTTGATATAAATGATAAAATGACTTTTATTCTTATTATCAGTGATTTCCATGATCATACAAATATTAATGGAAAGTATACATAAGGTCCAGGCTGTATTGGTACTACCCACATTCTTGTATGGCCTTGAACTTATCCATTGTTCTGATTTCATGTAATTTAAATCAATGCACGTTCTGCAACATCTTTGATATTTTCTTTGTTTCAGGTGCTTGTTATGAACCTCCTTTGACCAATGTTTTTACTATGCAGTGGTTCCTTACCATGTTCGCTACATGTCTTCCAAAGGATATAGTTCTCAGGGTTTGGGATTCTCTGTTGTTGGAGGGATCAGAAATCCTACTTAGAACTGGGTTAGCTATCTGGGGAAAATTATCCAGGTAGGTCAAAAGTCAATAGGGTAAACAAGAAGGTGAAAAAAAACCAAGATAACTTACGTTTTCAGATCCTACAACTGTCTCCTTACTATTTATGTGAAGTGCTGTTGAAGAAATACGTAGGCAGAAGTTAGGTATTGCTGTTGAAGAACTCTTGTTCCTGGAGTTCTATTTTTTCCTCTAATTTTGTTGTTGATCAAACCATGTATTTAATTTTCACCAAAATATAAACATTCCTTTGAAAAATTAATAGAGGCTATTTTGAAATGATTTGTTTTTGTTATTCAATTTGACATAAGGATTGATTTTCAGTTTTTCATATAACTTTCATAACAGCAGCTATGTCTATCTCATATAAATGTCAGTTATTATATATGTCTATTTATTCTTTTTTTCTATTAAACTACAAGTCTTAATATTTGATAGATGTCATTCTTTTGGGAATTTTGAACTTCAAAATATAAACATTATACCAACCCTTAGACTTTTTTTCATGTGCCCAGAGGCTGAATGTCATTAGAATGTCTAGATCCTTGTTTCACAATAATGGATTTATCAAGGGTTTTAAAATCAGTAGTTTATGTATGTCATTACATAGGCTTACTTGACATTTCAAAATAAATCAATGTCTAAGCTTGTTCTGTAATACTATTGATGATATCTACTGAGAACTACAAGTCTAGATAGAAGATATATTGATCAGTACATTTAAATTGATATTATACTAAAAAATTAAGTTAGTTAATGCATATTTACCAGTTTGGAATTTTTCCTATAAACTCTTTATCCCATAGGCAGCTTAAGTGGTATTAACCACTTGTATACATGTAACAGCTATCATGTGAAATATCTAATACAACCGTGAAAAATGAGCAATACTAAGGTTAATTTGATTTGTTCATTGATTGTCTGTATAGAAAGATATTTTTGAGAGAACATGAATATATTATACACCTGTTGTTTGTCTGCCTTCCAATTTGTCAACAAATAAATTAGTTCGAATTTTTTTCAGCTTGTATGAGGCTGAATAATTCTGTATCTTGTATTCACCTTTATCATGCTTATGTTATGGAAGGAACCAGTTTTTATGGTTTTATGGTTCAGATAAACCACAAATTAAAATTCTTGATAAAAGGTCAAATTTGCATGATTAAATAGTGATGTCCTTACAAACCCTACCAATTAAAAAACCCATCAACGAACACACTTTTCATTTATAATGTATATTGATACCCAGAAACAGTACCTGAACAAGCTTGAAATAAAATGGGGTTTGGGGAGGTCCATGAGTTTACATCGTATTCAACATTTTTTTATTTTTTTATCCACTTATTTATTTTAAGGAATAATTTTTTCTTGTCATTGTGTTGTCTTTGTCTCCATACAAATTTGAGTATTATGAAGGTGTATCGTAGTAAAACTTATACCAGGTACACACATACATCTTGATATGTTTCCTAATACAGTGTAGTATGATCCTGATTGATCAGTTATGATCAAGGCATTTGTGCTGAATAACACATTTTCTTTGTTTTTTCCCCTGGAAAGACTAGAGTTATGTGTACTTGCATTTGTATCCAGTTTAATTACAAAGCAATTTTTTGTATTTTCAGGAGAATTCTGTCTGTTGGAAGTGCTGATGAGTTTTACTCATTAATGGGAGTATTAACTCAGGACATGATGGCTGGAAAAATGTTCACTGCTGACTCATTGATTAAGGTACTTCTAGAATTTAATGGAGCACTGCTACTCGAGGTCATTGTTGTAAGGGAGATAACTCTAGTCTTTAAGTCTCAATACTCGAATACTGAAATGCCCAAATTTTCTTCTCAAACCTGTCAGTAAGCCAAATTGGATAAAAGTTAACCGAATTAATGCATATTTCTTAGAATAACTTATCCATGTTTTTAGGACATTTGAACTGTTTTATACTATAAAGTAATTAGTTGAAAAAGAAACTATATAAAGACATTGCAATTGTTCAAATTAAGATATTTTTTTTATTTTTAAAGCTGTCATAATGTTGAGCACTTTAAAACTTGCTGTACATATTACTGGTGGTGATATTATCTGTGATTCACTTTTGTTTTTCATTTTACCTGCTGCAAAATAGGAGGTATATACAGGGACTTTGTTCAACTTGGGATGGGATCATCCAAATCTAATCTTCCTCTAAAATTGCTAAATGGAATTCATAGAAACTTTCTCATGTTTTTTATCATATGATGCCATTGTGCACCCCGTATTTTGTTTTTTCCCCATCTTAATGACTTTTGGGGTATCTTATAAGGTTTCTGGGAAGGGGAGCAGAGGGTATCACCAACTAAACTTTGTTAATAGTTTTTGTAGTTTATTTTTTTAAATTTTGATTTAGAATTTAAATAAGCAATAATTTTGTAGTGAATGTGTGCTGTTTTGAATATTATTCAATTTTTATTTGCTGCTCATCTTGTTTGTGATTGATTAAAGAGAGATAATACAATTACACGATCTATGATGAAAGAGGGATAACTCAGTTGTATACAATACAAAATATTTTGCATCTTGTATTTTTATTGAATAACTTTTTTATTTTCAGAGTATTTACACAACAGCAGCATTTGATTCCCATCTTTTGATAGAATTACGAGAAAAATACACATACAATATTCGTCCCTTCAGTAGCTCAGCCAATACAAACAACAGTAACAAAAATAGATCCTTCCTCAGCAACATGTTGTTACCAAGCGATGAAGAAGAAATTGATGAGGAAGATTTGGAGGCTATTAACTGTTTCCCTGGATTTTTCCCTGTACCAGTTTCTGCAGGCAAGGCAAAAGGTAAAATTCATTTCATTATCATACTTCCTTGTAATAATCTATGTTCTGTAGATATTATATATCACTCTTTCATAGGTTTTAACCCTCCCGATTTTTGGGGTAGTCTCCCGTAATTTTACCTTTTGACCCACAGAAAAAGTCTCCCGTGCAGGAGGCATGAATCTCATATAGAGTCAATAGAACTTTCTTTTGGGTACATAAATTTTCTCAAATTAATGCCACCTCACATCTTACATTGACCAGATAGATAAGTGGATTATGAAAATTTGATAAAATTCCTTTGTGATTAATCAAATCAATATTTTACCAAGTTCCTTCTTTTATTTTTAGCTTTTACTTAATTAGAAATTTAAATTTTGTTTACCAAACAGTGTAACTAAATTGCACTGGTTAAGAGCTACTGTGTTACATACCATTGGTGATGACCTGTGACCATCAACTTTGACTTGTAATGCTTTTTACATTGCCACTTAATTTCTAGGCTGAAACTTTTTTGTCTTTTAAGATTAACCATTAACTTTGAAATCAAAGTACATGTTACTTTCAGACAATACATCTCATATCAGGTTTTGTGACCTTTGGCCTTGAACTTTGACTTTTTGCTTTCTTTGCTTTTTGATGTAATACATTATTTTCAGACTGTAAATTTTTTTCTTTAAAAATAGAATTTATAATTAATCATGTTGGTTATACCAAACTGTAACAACATAATTTCGATATAAATTATTTACAGCAGGGCCCACTGAGATGGATTCAATCTCACGATACTTACTTGCCTTCTTAAGTAGGTTTTTATGTCGTTTTTCTTTCCCCTACTTCTTATGGAAATATGTGTGGACTTGTTGACATTTCTATAGTGTAGCTTCTGCTCAGCAGAAATAGACATTGAATTTTCAAAAAAACTTTTGTTTTTTTTCAAAGTATTTCAAAATAGGGAAATTTCCATGGAAGGTGACTTGTGGAAGATTAATGCATGTAAACTGGTAATACACTCACTGATCATGACTTTAAGTCATAATAGTTCAAATCACCTTAAAAGCAGATGGGATATTTTGTGGCTGAAATATATTTTGAACCAATTATTATTGGTATGTGAGTTTACCATCACAAGTTACATATCAAGTTAATGGTTTTTTTTTCTGCTTCCCAGTTTTTTACTGAAATTCCTGGCCTTGGACATGGCAAATTTTACAGAAATTTTACAGAAATAACAGTTTTCTGGATTTTTTTTCTAAATGACTGGAGATGTTAATGTTTTCCAAATTTTTTTCTTAATGCTTGTTACTGAGCTGATTTTTGGTTTGAGATTCTACCATGATGAGTTACAGATCAAGTTAATGTTTTGTTCTGCTATGCTGATTTTTACCAAATGCAATTTTCATAATAATAATAGTTATCTTAATTTTTTTCTCAACACTTTCAGATATTGAACTGATTTTTGGTATGTGAGTCTACAATGTACCATGATGAAGTTTATGTATGGTTGAGATTTTCTTTGAATGAAAGCCCTTTGAATTTTCTCTTTTTTTCAAGTACTTTTTATGTGAGAGTCCAATATCTGACACATTGGGTATGTGAGTGCATGTGAATGAGTTTTTTTAACTCCAGAATGATTCAGTTGCAATTATTTTCATTTCAATAAGAGCTGCTCTCCTAACCTATTACTTCATACTAGTGTTGATAAGACATTATCTTTATGCCTCTTGCAAATAAAGTTTTGGATACTGGAAACCCCATGTCAGAATGTCTCTTCGTCTGTCCTCATATCTTGTAAGCACAACTCCACTTTAGATGAAATTAGATGAAATTTTGTTGGAAGAATTGGAATCATATGTAATTGTGCAATAAAGAAAGATAATTATGAAATTATCCAGCTTAAAGATTTTAGTTATTAAAAACTTAAAAAAACAGTTTAAATCCTCTTAATCAGCTCTATGGATTTTGCTGAAATTTGTTGAAAGGTTAGGAGTAAATAAAGATAATCAATGTCAGGTTGCTGTAAATGGATATTATGTAAGGATCTTTCTTAATTCAAGTCCATATTGCCGAGTTTGTGCCTAATATTTTAATCTGTTAAATGTTTGAAAACCATGTTAAAATTGAATGACAAGTTGACTCTGACAAGTATCATTTTCTTGTGTATAGATATTCATCCTGTATAGAAAAGTTTCTTAGCATTTCAGCAAATTTGAATTATTTAATTGGTAAAATTATCAACAAGCATGCTCCTAAAATTAAGCTAATTTTTTTTTCAATTTTGAATTGATTATGTATTCATGTGTTCAGCTTAGTCTACCAAAACTTAATACCTATGATTCCATCGAAAAAAAATAATAATAAAATGGAGATCTCACAGACATGAATGAGAAGACAAAAGGATTTGAATTTACAGTATATCTATGGTGATACTTTCAGCACAATTTATCTATGATAAAATCACCTCAGGGTTATAATTTTTCATTACATCTAATGCTTGCATACTGTTGAAATATTTTATACTCATTGAATTTCCTGGAGTTAACATGCTAAAATGATAAACCAATTTTTACTAAAAATTTACATATCAAATAGAATCATTTGGCCATGACATTTTGCTTGTAACAGTTTATTTTAATGGGTTATAATTATGATGCTGGTACCATGAAATAAGCTGTACATTTAAACCATCCTGTCATCTGATTTAAATAGTTTTATAAGTGGGTAGT
Organism: Perna viridis; assembly: GCA_037379345.1. Classification (NCBI taxonomy): domain Eukaryota; kingdom Metazoa; phylum Mollusca; class Bivalvia; order Mytilida; family Mytilidae; genus Perna; species Perna viridis. The sequence goes on from CM074511.1 coordinate 13,417,529, forward strand.
TTCATTTAGGTTACTAATTCACAAGTAAATACACAATGCTGTTTAACTTCCTTAGAAATTACTACAAAGGGTGAAAATGGGACAAGATCTAATGATCTAAATTTTAAATTTATTTTGTGATGTTTTGATTGTGGGTCTTACCAATAGTTTCTCTGTCTCACTATAGTTAGGAAAATGATGCAGTGTTTTTTCTTAACTAGTAAGTATACAATGTTTAGTTCTCATAACTTTTTTGTTTGTTACAAATATTTAAGAAATTTCGTTTTATTTATCAACAGTTAAAAATATTAGTTTGCATGGTAAGACATACATCAAGTTTCAAATGTCTTTGTGGTAAAAATATGCTACAGTAAATTGCAAGTAGTAGATGATTGTGATGACTGGAAAATGAATTTTTATGAAATGTTTCTGAGCAGAGATTGAGGTTTTGTTTGTATTCAATAGAGAAAAGAAAAGATATGCGAAGCAAGTGCTTTTATGAGCTTTTAATAAATTGTTGCTGATGTCCATAGTAGTATGTAGATCTAAATAATTTTAATCCAGTAGATATGAAAGCATTTCCTGATATCAGATTGAAATTTGGTATGCAGCTTCAGCATAATGTTTGTATTTTGTGATAAAGTTACACACTAGTCATCCTTTTTCTTTTTAGTTGAAGTTTATTCTTGGTTTGTTGTTTCATGTCAGTCAAAACTTGGAAACCCTTCTTTAGAATAATTAAAGATAACATAATGATTGGTCGTACCATGTGTGTGTAGTTATGGTGAAATATGTCTGACCAAAGGCATTGGTCATACCGTGTGTGTGTAGTTATAGTGAAATATGTCTGACCAAAGGCAATGGTCATACTGTGTGTGTGCAGTTATGGTGAAATGTGTCTGATCAAGCCAATGGTCGTACCGTGTGTGTGCAGTTATGGTGAAAATGTCTGATCAAAGGCAATGGTTATACCATGTGTGCAGTTATGGTGAAATGTGTCTGACCAATGGCATTGGTTGTACCGTGTGTGTGCAGTTATGGTGAAATATGTCTGACCAAAGGCATTGGTCGTACCGTGTGTGTGCAGTTATGGTGAAATATGTCTGACCAAAGGCAATGTCAGACAAAATCTCATTTGGACAGTGGAATCTTTAAATTTTTTGTTGAGCATAGTAATAAGACAAAACATCCATTCTATCAGACAGATCAAAAATCTATTTAGCCAAATCTGTCTGTGAGACTTATTTTTCATGTGCTAATACCATTTTGTTTTAGTTAAGAGGTGGTGAGATATCTATGTCCTCTGGTGGTGAGATATCCATGCCCTCTGGTGGTGAGATATCCATGTCCTCTGGACACATCATATCTGGTTTGTTTCCTTTTTAATTAAAAAAAGTATGTTAGCATTGTATAAAATTATAGGACTATGTTTCATCTTTGATGTTTCATTTGATAACAATACTTCACTGAAACATCAAAGAATAGCTGTGCTGTACCTGGATTGATATTAATGATGAACACATATGGTGCCAGTCTACAAACTCTTGAATCCATATAGAAATTACCACATGAATTCTTTTGTTGGTCATATTGAGTACAATTTTAGATGCATTCGTGACATTTTAAATACTGGTACAAAAATATCACTTTTGTACACTTATTCAAATTTGTTCTTGGCCAAGAACTCTGATAAGAAATTTTGACAGTTATTTTTTTCTATAAGAATTATATTCTTTCTGGTGAACCTGCCATGATGGAACACACATTTCACATCAAATCAATGCTTTTTGCTCTAGGCTGATGGAACTTGTACTGGTCAATACTACAATCAACACTGGACAATTAATTCTAGATAAATAAAATGGAATTATTGGACAATACACTAGCTGTTCAGTGGAAGCTTACACTGCTATTTATCACTGTCTTTGTAGATTTCTCTAAAAGTCTATTTAATAGTGAAAATAAGTCAGAGGTCAAATTTAGTCAAAAGTTTAAAGAAAATAACTACGAACAATTGTTGTAAGGTTGTTCTATTTATAGAGGTACAGGACAGTTGTAAGATTGTCCTATTTGTAGAGGTACAGGACAGTTGTAAGGTTGTCCTATTTATAGAGGTACAGGACAGTCAAAGGTTTAAAGGAACTACTTTTCCTGCTTTTTCATTCAAAAAGTAGCTGTTTGTTATATTCCAACTTGAGGGTACTTATATAAGGTATCTGTTCATCTCTTTTACTTTTCACATGCATATTATCACATATTAATATTTTGACAAGTTTTGTGAAAACTAAGGCTATGAAGTTACTTTTTTTTACCTATTCTGAACATGACTTAGGTGACAGCTCATATAATGAAACTTTACGCAGTGCTTAAAGAAATGCACAATTTTAAGTAATGTAGGTTATGAAAAGTATTATAATAAAACATTCTTAATGATTTAATGGTCTACAACTCCTCCTTAAATACTTGGTCAATTCTCATGAAACTGCATGCTGTTTTAGATTATTATATGAAGATGTACATATTGTCAGGAATTTAAGTTTTAAACAAGTTTTTGACACATATATATATATAGTTATCATCTTGGAGAATTTTCAGCATGCTGTTCGAAATAATGTTATCCACAACTCATCTTGCTTGATGTTTATTTAACTTTATCCAGTGTTAGATTACCATATATTTAGATGCACATAATAAAAGGAATTTTTACTTCAACAAGTTGTAAAAGATGTTGCAACAGGGATTTTGAACCAATTAAAGAGAGTTCTAGTTAGCTCAGATGTAGGTTAGAATAGGATCACAGTATTGTACTATTTGCTTAGGAGGGTTTAATTACTCAATAATTTACAATATATATGATTTATATTTGTGTATTTTATAACCACTGGGTCGATGCCACTGCTGGTGGACCAAAGGTCCCTGAGGGTATTCACCAACCAAGTAGTTAGACTTGTTTGACCCTGAAAAATATCAGATTTTATTTTATCATATTTATCAAAATTTTTAGCATTGCAAATTACAAAATACATGTACCTAAAACACTGTGGCTTCATTCCTTCTGTTGCACATGGTAGAACCTCTTGGTGATGGATTTGGTGTTTTAGTTTCGAGTACTTCTTGTATACAATTAATTGTTGGATTTAGATCTTCCTTTAAATTTGATTCTAATACTGCTGATGAGAGGTTACTCCTTAAAACATGTGTACAGCCATTGAAATTTGCAAATTATATGATTGGTGCTTTTGTATATATGTATGTAGCAATGTCCTTGAGTCATACCAGTAATTGGTCACTATGTTATTTTTCTGACAGCTGTAATTATCTGCAATGAGCAGTTAAAATTTCAAATAAGTGGGATTGTAGGTTGTTCATGTACAACAAACATAACTAGGAACTCAGTAGATATTTACAACATTATACATGTACATTCAAACAGTTAGTTTATACTTATGATATACTGACAAGGGTTTCTTTGTTCAATCAATTTCTTTCTTACAGAATATAATGTTAGTTCATATCTATATTTTATAGTTTACTGTTATTGAATGGTATACCTTGTATTACACTTAAGTAACAGTTTGAATCTTTGTTACTTTCAAGGTAAATAGATGTGTTATCTGTGACAAGCTATTCTTTAATTTTAAATTGTCCCTTTTTTCTCCCTGTTTTGGTCCTCTCTTAGTACTGTAAAATATGAATAGTCAACAAGGAAAGAACCCATATAATTGGATATGTGAAATAGTTCTAATGATGTTTCAGATAATAGTAATTTTAAGTTAGAGAATTGCTTAGCTTGAGAAAATCCCTTTTTGAGCTTCTAATTATGGTAGTTGATTGTGGGAAAATTTTACAGGTCGTAAGTTCATAAGTGGACTATTTTCATTGGTCACTCAATGATATGATGTCTTTTATACTATAATGTAGTACATTGAAATGTTTTTATTTTGTGGTTTAGTTGTCAGTTGATTCTTGAATTAGTTGATTTAACTCCATCATACTATTAAACTGGAGATTTTCTTTTCTTTGGAAACAAATTTTTGTAGTTTGTCAAATCTGCAAAAACCACAAATAATTGGTACTCAACAAACTTAAATATGTTTACAGTATCTAAAATACATAGGCAGAAATTAGGTATTCTTATTTTGGTGTATTAAATTATTTTGGAAGGTTTGGTATATTGATTACCTCCCTTACTTTTTGAATAACAATATTGATGGTACAATTTTGCATTCAGTATCATATACTGTGAAAGTACTTTAATTCAAGGGTACCAATTTTTGTGGTTTATTGAAAAATTATCAGTTTGTAGATTCTTAGTGGATTTGACAACTCTATCCTACAAATGAATGGGAAGTATCCTTTTCGTTGGGAACCAAATTTCCTAGTTTACCCAGCCCTCGAAAATTGGTAACCATGAACAATAATACTTTAACAGTAGTTACTGGTTAGTATGTATCCAGTTTTATAAATGGTCATTAAATGCAAGCATATATTTTTAGATTTTACAATGGGAACTTGTACATGCTCAACCATGATATTATAGTAACATTTATTTAAACATAATAAAAAAGTCACAAGAATGCAGCTCAGAAGTCTTTATTTTACAATACAAAAAGAGCAGTATTTTAGTTTCTATTTTATGTTTGCTCTGATGACTATTGCCTAAGTTTCTTACATACAGAAATCTGTCATAATCTGTTCTGTCAGGCAGATTTGACAACCATAAACACTTCTACACCATATTTCAGCTTTGTTTTCTTCCTGTAAATGAACATGAAAGCTGTGCTTCAAAATAAATCTGCATATTTTGAAAAGGAGGCCATAGTGACATAAAGATAAATTTTATAACAATGTAGTGTATGAAGATTAGTTTGTCTAGATTAGATACAACTTTTTCAACAACTGTTGTGACAGGAACCTCAGTTACTGCTTCTTTACACATAATCAATAATGTAGTATAACAGTGGTATAACTGAAGTCTTAAAATACTCTTCATTACAACAACCTAATAAAAAGAAAGATTATAAGAATTGGTCTGTTAAATATTAAATACTTTAAATTTTGCCTATAAGGCTGTTTTAAATTGTTTTGATTGAAAATGTAGCCTCTAGGAAAGCAGAAGGTTAAAGTAAACTTGAGAAATCATTGTTGTCTGTAAAAACTGGAGTAATGAGTAGACTACAATTGGCATCTGTAAAGTTTGCTCTACCTTGGAGAAGTAAAATTATTCTGTGTTGGGAGTGAAATGATATAGGCAGTAATAGTCTAATAAATCACCTAAGAAATTGAATTTTGTAGACAGTACTAACAAAATGTGTATTATTAACTGATTTTTTTCTCTTTATGTCCTCTGAAATAAATTCCTGGGTTTTCATCTGATTAGCATAATAAATCATATCTTCACTCAAGTGCTGGTATAAAATTGGAATCACCTTCTGTTATTCCATTGCAATGGTCTCCCATTGGATAGATTGACTTCAAGTTTGGTATGCAGTGTTATGTAGATATATGTTTTAAGCAAGTTTGGTTGCTACCCTATATTAGCTTCCTGTGCAAGTGGGGGTATACATAGCTTGCCAAAGTATGCAACTTCATGTCTACAATAGATTTTATTTTTTTCTTTCAACATTTTACTACTTATTCATGGATAATTTTCCATAACTCAAAATTACTTTTCATTTGATACATAAGAACTGATTTGAACAAATAGAGTTTTTTTTCTGTCTGATCAGCCTCTCTTTTCACTGAACAATCAAACTGACATTTTGTTAAGATATACACATAATTCATAATTGTAGAAATTATAGAAATTATTTGCTAAATGGGTTCTTGTTAATCTATAGACAAATAGGTTGAAGTGATACAAATAAATAAGAATGAATTTGAAAAAAACAATATGTTACTTGAACCTTACACCCAGAATGCATGATTCATTAAAACACATTGATTCTTTTTAATCTGCCAAGCTTATGTAACAATATGAAGAATTTGACAACAGTAAAATGAGAGTTTGACAACAGTAAAATGAGACGATAAAGTCACAGCACCAATTGTAAAATGATATCCTTTACCAGCCTCTTTCTATGCATGATCACAACTAAAGTGCAACATGTTGCAATTTTACATGCAAATACGTGGAAAACGAGAAAGAAAAAACGACTAGGCTTCATCCTGATGTGTCATGTGAACCTGTTTGTTGATCAATATTGTATCCACGTGATTAACGTTAGGTTATCTTGTGTGGTGATTTTTAAATTTTCTGTCTTATTTGTGTCGACCACATGTTTAATGCTAGGTACAAGGAGTTAATTGTGAAATTCACATATTGATTGTGGCCTGAGGCTTTTGGAACGCTGTTACAGCCTAGTTGTTTTCAGAGCAATGCATTTCAATGTTTTAAGTAAGTTGGCATTACTTTACATCTAATGGTATCTATTTAATGAGGTATATAAGTCTTCCGAGTATTTTTAATTAATGATAATTGTTGTATACTACAGTGACAGTCTGATTTCCCTGAAGTCGTAAACATTGTAAATCCACAGCTTGATAACTCTTTATTTCATTCTGTGTAAAGCTTTAGTTACTTAATAAACATCTTAAGTAACTTAAGTTTTCACATACATGTGAATTTTGAAGTTTTACTCCATACAAGGTATTATTGAATTTTGATTTTTGTTTTTGATTTTGAATGTAAGTAAAAAATAATTTGTTATATCAACTCTTATTAAGAGGGGGTTAGTCATGTTTGCATGGCTAAGGGGTTAGATTAGAGAAGGCAAGGTAAAATTACAACACCTCCCTTTGTTCTGGTTAGTTTTACAAACTATGTTTTATTTTTTTTCTGAATTCCAAATTTAGATAATACATTTTTCCACAATTCACAACATTTTATACATTGTACATTTGTGTTGGTTTATAATGTTATGTATGTATTACATGTTTTTATTTACTCCTATTTTGATTCATAAAACCTCCAAAACACTGTTATATTTCTTCGTTATTTAATTTTGAATATGGAGGGTAACACAATGTCCATTAAGACTTTTCTCAAATATTTGTATAAAGTGTTAATGGCCTTTGAATCACCTACAAAATTAATAGGATAATTCTCTGATTAAATGTTCTGAGATGAAATGGTTTGGGCAAAAATATGGTCCCTTTAGACACTCATGGATTATTGTGATTTGGTGTTCATATATCCTTAGATTTTAGAGTTTCATTTTTTTGTGTGTAATATATTTAATTTTCATAGTTTTAATGCTATGATACAAATACAAGATTTCATTATGAATAAAATGATATCGTCTTATAGAAGTTGTCACTTTAAATTCGAATGAACTATATTATTTCATGAAATATTTCTGATTGAAGTGAGTGATAGAAGTGAATATGCAGCATTCATAGCAATGGCCACATAGATTTTATGGGTCTTTGATATTTTAATTCGGCATCTATCTAAGTTTTTGTTTCAAATTAATCCTTTTGTAGAGAATTTTCTCTAAAAAATGAAGTGTTCAAATAACATATGTAACGTAATTACATGTATATCTTAGGCCTTAAGTCATTGTTGAGTTCCTTCAGTATCACACAGGTTCTAAGAACTTCATTAGAAACTCCTCAATTATAAACTTAAAAACAGTGTGGAAGTTTATATGAATACATTGGATAGTTTGACTTAAGCCACCCTATCATGAGCTTGCTACTCACATTAAATGCTGGTGAATAGTTTGACTAAAACTACCCTATCATTAGCTTGCTACTCACATTAAATGCTGGTGAATAGTTTGACTAAAACTACCCTATCATTAGCTTGCTACTCACATTAAGTGCTGGTGAATAGTTTGACTAAAACTACCCTATCAGTAGTTTGCTACTCACATTAAATGCTGGTGAATAGTTTGACTAAAACTACCCTATCATTAGCTTGCTACTCACATTAAATGTTGGTGGATAGTGATAGATAGCTTTTAAGTTGTTCAACTGACCATTGTGTTAGTTAATTAGTGTCACATGTTATGTTTGTATCCACTTAGGGATCGAAGAACAAGCTCTTAATTTGGAGATAATAAACATGATTTTGATAAATTAGTGCTTGTTCATTTTTTTTACCACCATAATACCTGATTGAAGACTGTCAGATGACTTGCAGACATTTAATTGATTGTTACTTGGTACATGTATTTGGTGGATGACTGTGTCATTGACAGTCACACCACATCTCCTATTTTCATTTATTTTTTTTTTCAAAATGAACCACAATTTTAATTTTCTCCTGTGATGGTCCCCAAGTTGTCAGACCTTGAAAAAACTTTACACCAAATATCTCTAGTTGAATGCGCTTTCCCTTTACTTACATTATATAGCAACATATTGTCATAAAAATGAAGATTATTTATATTTGACATTGAGTTTTCCTCAGAAAACCTGCTTTTATGGTAAAATTTGCTGACAAATTCAATATTTTTTGTTATGAGAATTTTTATGAATAAAATATTGTGGGATATCAAGCGCAAAATGGAGCAGTTGGTGTTATATGGTATGCATCAGCTGCAGTTTATTGGTTACTTTACTGTTATGATTGTAATTGTTGTAATTATTTAGCAGTCTTAACATCAAAGGTTTTAACTAACAAGCCCAAAGTTATACTTCTTACTATTTTTTATACCCCACTCAACCAGTTGTGGTTTATATGAATCACCTTGTCTTTATATCCATCCTCAGCTCATCATTCTATCCATCCGAATTTTGTCATTTATCTTGTCTTCATAAGTATAGATAGATTTCAAATGTGGCATCTGGCTTCGGTGTTATAAACTTGATATTTGGTCAACATAGATCCATCACAATTTTATGTAGACCATACTGTACATTTCAAAGGAAATTGAGCCAATTTCATCATAGACCTACTTAATTTATGTAGACTCGTCTGTAGGTCTACTGCTAATCTCTTTCACTGAGGCTTTATATTGCTAGGGCATACATTGTTAAGGATTTTGGTTGCTGTCTGTTATCAACATCCTGTATGAGTAGGGGTATATACCAAGGACAAAAACCCATGCAACTTCATGTTTTTAGTAGCAATGGTAGTAAACATTAGCAGGGCTTAATATGGGGGGAAAATGTGCAAAAACTTCTCCGTGTTTGTGCCCACTTCTCCCATTTATCTCAGACAGGGAGAAGTTTTTTGTAATACTATGAAAGTACTATTGTTCTTGGGGTATCAATTTTCGTGGTTTTCGTGGGAAGGCCAAACCACTAAGTTTGGTTCCCAACAAAAAGGAGATTTCTATTGATGAAAATACTGAAAACTCCAAACCATGAATTCAAAAATCCATGAACTTATCTCCCTTCCCTAATCCATGAAAAATGGTATCCACAAATTAAAGTACTTTACAGTATATTACATAGACAAAAATATCAATACTTGTATTATTCAAACAGAATTCACTAAAACTTCTCCTTGTCATCAATGTCTAGATTAGGTCCTGATAAAGGCTGCAAGACTTAGAACATGTATATCAAATTCCTACCAACATAAGAATTGAGGTCTGTTTGTGTTTGTACCATCCTAGCATCCTGCTAACTTGTCCTTCTGTCTACATGTTTGACAGCATCTAATTACTCTCCTATCATGTGTCTTGTTTCATAGTGAAATGTCCACCATGTCTACCCTTCTCAAAAAAAAAAAAACAACAACCAAACAAACAAAAAATTTAAAAACCTTCTCTGTGGAGACTTAATTTGTTAGAGGCTCTTTTAACATGCACTACAAATAGGGTATGTAAGTCTTGTCATGTGACCCTGTGATTTCACTAGATTGGGTCCTAGTCTACCATTCAAAAGCATGGAGACTTGTCATTTAGAGTGTGTTGAGTTCAGTGTTGAGGGCAAAACATCTTTTTGTGTAAAAATTACAGATAAAAAAATAAATATCTATTTCTATAGGTGAACAGCTTCTGTTTATGGTAGTTCAGTTCAAATCAAGCTTTAAGTATTTTATGTATAATGCTGCAGCTCAAATCTTTGAAATAAACAGCTGATAATGTTGTTTGAGAAATGTGTGACCAATATGTACTATGTTAAGAACTTGAAATTTGCAGCTCCCTTTTACAGCAAGTAATATAGTTGACTTTTGGGAATATATTTGCTACCTCCCCTTGATTAATTAAACGACAATCACCTGGTGAAATCCAAGGTAAGTTTAACTTTTATCCAATGATTAAAACACTTTTGAAATGTCAGAAAGTTTATATCTCCTTGCTATGGAAGTTCATATGGTAACAGTCAATCAAGGAAAGATCAATCATTTTCCCTTAAGTTTAACTATGGTACTCTCTGTAATTCAGTGGGAAAAAAAAACAACAAAAAAACAATGAATGTTAAAAGAGGTGACAGCATAATTTTTCATAAATTACTTCAAAAAATAGTACAAGTAACCAAAAATCTTGTCAGCCCAAAATCTATTTCAAAACTTCTTGTCAGTTGTTTATTAGATCCTTCCACTTTAACACTCAGGCATGGCTCAGTAACAGTATGTTGACATGCTTTATTACCTTTTTCTCTGTTTTTGAGTTAACTTATTATAAATTTTCATTATCATTTCCTTGTTGAGGTACAATTTCTCATTTCTAAAACCACAGTATTAGGTGAATAATTCATTGAATATCTCCAAAGCAATATTCAAAATGATTGGAATAATTTATTGTATGGATTGCCTTAGAAAAAACGTGACATTATCCTTGCCTCCCTGATCAGTATGTACCTGTAGTCTTGTATGATGTTATGTAATTATTTTGATTATTTATAAGCCCATATAGTGATAGAAAATTGGGATATTACTCTAAATTAACTTCTTTCCAATTTACTAATGGAAGTTTAAATGTGACTTTTCAGTGAAGCAAATGTTATAACATTATCATGGCCTGATTGATGCAATAGAGAGGCAATTTGCCTTTATTCAACTACAGACCAGATTACTGGCCATGCATGGAATTTTTTTTTCTGAACTTCAATTTAAGGTCATGTTCCTATTGCCTGATGAAGAACTTTGTATAAAAACCACTTGTTATACTTCATTTGTTTGGCTTGGAAAAAAATAAAATATTTTACCAAGAAAAAATCTGTCATTTGCAGTTCTTTCAAATAAACATACTGGTACTTGTTCTGTAGGCATAAGATTGCAGAGAAAAGTGCTTTTGATATGACCTACTTATGAAACTGGGAAGGAGTGAGAAAAATTGTTGGTCTGTGTCTGTCAGTCTGTTATATTTCCTTTATGAAATTCATTATTATGAAGTCTAGTTTCTGTGTTCATTATGACATACAAAGTATTCTATACAAGTTCATCTAAGAATCCCGTAGAGGCTGATATTGAGTCCATATTTTTATCTACTTTTTGAATGTTCTAATGCATCTGATGCAAATGTATAACCCACCAATGATCCGAGAAGCAATTAAAGTTATGAAGGAAGTTGAGAAAATGTTTAAAAAGTGCTGGAAAAAGTTTTCTTTGGTAAAGTTGCACTTTACCGGTAACTGGCAAGAATGTAGCAGACACATGTTCTTGTTACTTAAAGGATCAAATTTCATTGTTTCTACTTTAAGTAAATGTTTTAATGATGTGATATTATAACCATGAGTCCAAGAAAGATGTTCACAATGTATATCATGTAAAAACATTCATTATAGAAGTAAACATGACTGGTAATATGGCAGAATTGTCATAGTGACACTTTTTTATCTAAACACAGTGCATGCATTTCTCCCATTTTCCCTGATATTATCAATAAAACAAATGTATTGATCTGTGTATGACGCAAGTAAAACAAACATGAAAGATTCAAAACATGTATTTTAGCTGTAGTTTCATTGTAGTTATCCTGGAGTCATCTGTATCAGTGAATGACAAATATTGTTCTGTTTGTTCCTTTATAGTTAAGTTAGGTCACTGCAATGATAATTGTTAGTTTTATGTTCACCAATAAGTGTGGATTTTAATAGAAAAAAAAACTGTGATTCTTACAAACTCAGTAATTTATCATATAATTTATGAAAGAAAATAATGAAAAAGATAAGATTCATTTGAAAAATTATTTGATGTTTTGGCAGGGAGTGAGGGTGTGATAATTAATTTGTTTTGGCCTGACATTGGTTGTTGTTTCTTTTTTCCTTGTTCGTTTTATTGCAGTAAATAGTTGACTTTGTTTTTGTCATTTTACTGATCTATTGATAATGGATTTGTGTAAATATTTAAGGTGTCATGAAAAGTAAAGTGTTTTCTGATATTAAAACATTAGTATCATTTTCTAAAGTCAGTAGAGATAATTTTTTGTCTTCTAACATGTAATCCCTTAAAACTAGTCCAATTAATTACTGTGAAAGTATTTTAATTCATGGATACAAATTTTCATTGATCAGGGAAGAAACACAAGCTTGTGGATTCTTGAATTCATGGTTTTGAGGATTTCAGTTTACACATCAATGGAAATCTTCTGTTCGTTTGGAACCAAATTTCATGGTTTGACCTACCACAAAAACTACAAAAATTCACGAACAATAGTACTTTCACAGTATGCCATCTTAGGAGGCCAACTTTTTTTTTGCTCCCTGCAAAAAATTCCTCTGCTAACATCATGATTATCTGGACTACCTTAGAAAGTATGTTAAATTTTGTTTGCTTTTTATTTACACTTGCTTACTGGTATGATGAACATTTTATTGCCCCCAAAAAAGACACATGCACCTTTTTTTTACGTGTTGCCTTCTGATTTAAACTTAACTTCTTAATATCTTTTCAGGAAGTGATGGCGAAGACAATATGGCTGACATATCAAAAGTTGGACCAGGTGCTTATGGGGCCAGTGGAGAGACCCATCAGTTACCCTCGTCTATCTATATGGAGAGGATGTGTACTGATATTAATTCTTTAAAGAAGCAGTATGATAGATTAAAACAGAGACAGAATCAGGCTCATATCATTATTGCAGGTTAGTTATCATTCAAGCTCATATCATTATTGCAGTTTAGTTGTCATTCAGGCTCATATCATTATTGCAGGTTAGCTATCATTCAAGCCCATATCATTATTGTAGGTTAGTTATCATTCAGGGTCATATCATTATTGCAGGTTAGTTATCATTCAGGCTCATTTCATTATTGTAGTTTAGTTATTATTCAGGCTCATGTCATTATTGGAGGTTAGTTATCATTCAGGCTCATATCGTTATTGCAGGTTAGTTATCATTTAGGCTCATATCATTATTGCAGGTTAGTTATCTTTCAGGTATTTCTGAGATATTTTACTATAATTGGCAAATGTTCTGTGATTTTCATGGACCACACAACAATATCATATTTTGTTTGTTGTATTGTAGCTTTACCATTAATGCCTTCAATAAACGTCTTTAAGAGTCAGTGCAAGTTTATGGGTTGAATTGATTGCTCATCTAAATAGACAACTGTTATCTGTTTATTGTGGGTTATTTTGTAGTAAATTTAAGTCATTGTTACATTATAATGTGGCTAATCAGTTTGCCTGTCACATGTTGGACTCTATAATGGAAATCATAGGCAGTATTGGTACACAAAGGGAATATAATTTTCAGCCTTTTTGTAACATCTGGTAAAAACAATTATTATCTTGACTCCTACACAATGTTCAGATGTCCATTTACTAAAGTAGTAAAAAATCATTGATTTTTAGTTAAGGTTTCTATAAGGTAAACAGTCTTGATTATGGGCTGTTTGACTATAATATATGTACAGTAAGGTCTGTCTAAACTAAACCTCTATAGAGACTTTGATATCTGGTTTATGGAGGTTTCTCATCTTTTTTAAAGAAATATGGATAGCTTGATTATCCACTAATCTTAAGTATAAAAGTGTTGACTGTAAAAAGTGAGCAATTAAGCCTTAGAGGTCAAGGTGTCATGACTGTATTCCGAAAAAAAAAAAACAAACAAACAAACAAAAAACAAAAAAAACGTCAACCTCAACAACAACAACAACAACAACAACAACAACAACAATGCAGAAAAAAAGATATCCTCAATCAAATGATACCTTGAAGTTAAAAAAAAAAAAACCCCAAGTGGTCATGGTTGTATAAATGCACCATGTTGAGTAAGGATGGGCCTATATTATGAGGTATTGATATAATATAATTAGTACCTGCATAATTACAGGTATATTGATAGAGAAGGTAACAGATGCTGCTATGACTCATTGTTCTACAAAGTACATGGCTACTTTATATTTACATCATGCCACACATTATGTGATACCTTAGAAGTGTTCATCTACACATCCCAAGGTCTTGACAACGTAACTTACAATTTTTTTTTTCTAAATTTGCACAATTGTTCAAAAGCAAATTGAGTTTTGGCACTATACAATGTTATGCTCTTTTAATTTTTTGCCATTGCCCATTGGTTCAAATGTACATATTTGTGCTTTCACTTTGCCTGTGTCAACTTACGAATAACAATATAAGTTAAAAACCCTTGACTGACTATAACTAGACTTGGTAGGAATGATGTATGGAAAAGCCCCTACAGATGAGATAATCATCTTTTAATTCCACTTGATAAAACAAGGTGGCTCAAAGGATCAATTATTGTGAACTGGGTTGCTCAGAATTCTGTTGGTGTCACTCAAAATTGCCATTGAAAGCCTACTGGAAAACATATTTAAGCCTTATACCTCTAGTTTGGCTATGTCAGAATATTGTGATTTACAGTATGTACTATACTGAATACAAACTTAGTTTTAGATTCTTGATGTGAATTTGATTAAATTGGAATCACATCCATTAACTGTGTCAGCTAATATATCATTTAGCCCCCAAGGGAGCTATTGTCACATAATATTGTGGAAATTTTAATTTATTTTCTGTGTTTTTTTTTCAGCTGCATCAGCCACTCAGCAACAGCAGCAGAAGAAAGCTAAGATAATTACTCCAAAAATAGAAACACCAACAGCACTCAATCATCTTTTTGTTGGCAGAAACAATGGTTCCAGAAATCGATGTGTCACAGCAAGCCCTAGAATTGCATCTGTTTATCCACAATTCCATGGGGCTCATCCTCAACCTTGTTCAAGAAAGAATAGTGCATCAATGAGCAATAGGCTTGACCCTGAACCCAAGGGGCAAAGGTCAAAATATCCTAATACTGTTTCTTGTGAGCCTAAGAATGTTTTTATGGAGAAAGATGTCAATAAACAAATAGACAACAACGATAATGTGAAAATAAATGTTCAGAGTAGAAATGAAGCTTCTGATAGTCACGAGTCAGTTGATCATAAATCAAATAATGCTGAGCATGAAATTAAAGATGATGACATCTCAAGTCATAATAATGACTTAAAAAATTCTGGGAGTTCTTCCGAAATTTCAAAAAAGTATTCTAGTCATGACTCAAATGCAGAAGTTGATGTATTGGTTAATAGTACATGTAGTGATATAGAGGTTAATCAGAACTCAAGCAATAAAGGAAAGTGCAATTCACATGGTACTGATAGTTCAAGACGAAGTTCAGCTGCTGATTCTGAATGTGTAAATGGGTGCTTAGATTCTTCCAATGATTCTGGTTTATTTTCTGGAACCAGTTCAACTGAACTAGGGGAATCACCTCAGTCAGGTGACCAAAAGTCAGTGGGAAAAGTCACTCCCACTATTAACGGTGAAAATGTCCCCAAACCTGCTCAACATAAATCAAATGAAACAAATGACAAACAAGTGATGTCATCTGATGCTCAAAACAAAATCTCTGCAGTGACCCGTTCTATATCTGAAGATGTTTGCAGTCAACAAGAAGCAGAGAATAAGGTGACTTCAAGGTCAAGATCATTTTCAACAGATCAAGCTTTG
The DNA here is from genome assembly GCA_037379345.1 of Perna viridis. NCBI lineage: Eukaryota > Metazoa > Mollusca > Bivalvia > Mytilida > Mytilidae > Perna > Perna viridis. The sequence continues at coordinate 13,433,373 of CM074511.1, forward strand.
AGTGATTATGCAAGGAGCAAAAACAAACCTGCCAAAATGACACAGCCTTTCAATCCCTTCCCTGTGAAACATTTCAATGAAAATAGGAAGAAAAATTGTGTGAAACTTGGGTTATATAAAACTTCTACCTTGCAAGAATTTGAAAGACAGTGTAAAAGTAAATTTGTGTGGAGTAAATGAGAAAAATTGTTGTTGATAAATATACATATGCCTTTACTAGGTAATAACATTGTACCAATAATTGTCAGGGTTTGCAAAAAATTATTATTTCTTGGCCAGTGTCACTATCTAGAATCTCGGTTCATTCATCAACCCACTTAAACATGTGTCTTAAAATCCTATTAAGAAAAGAAATTGATCCTGAATAAGCAGTTTCGATTTGATAAAACAGTTAGAAGGATATAACACATACAAAACTATTCCACTGTAGGGGCAGATGCATGATTTCAGTTTTGGGGGGGGGGGGCAGAAATAGAATTAAATGCAAAAACATTTTGGGGGTAAATTTGTAAAAAAAATAATAATTTCATGCTGAAAAAATAATAAATTCCAAATTTTAGGTTGGCGAAAATGTGTCCTCTGCCCCACTCTGGATCTGCCACTGTATTTCAACAATTTGGGTTTTAACCACGTTTTACGCAAGATTTTGCTCATTGGTGAAGGTCTTGGTACATTGTATGATATAATACTTCAATATTACATGATATTATACACAATTCATTAAAAAACATGGACTAAGTATTTACATTTCACTTTTGGTTGTGGGTTTCTACTCATATAAAACATTTCTTCAACTGACAGGTTTACAAATAAGTTGTTATGGGATTTTTTTATATTCATGTGTTTTCTACACACGAAGTGTACAATTTGTTGGTTTTGAAATATAAATGCATACAGGCTATATTATGTGTGTTTGTACCAGTTGTTATTGGGTTGACAGTTGGTCTTAAGGACATATTTGTACAAGCAATGTACATTTATTTTATCTAGTCTCAATACTGACATAATACTAGTTTTTAGTTTTAGTATGCAGTTAGTTTGTTACTCCTTTTCAAAAGTGCCTCCTCCTGTTAGATATGGGCAGACAATTTTTGCATGATTTTTTAATAATTTTGCTGGGGGTTTCAGTCTGTAGTTTTGGGGTATATTCAGGGCAACAAAATCAATGGTATGAATTCTAAAGATATATATGATCTCTATATAAGTATGAAATCCTATTCAAAACTTTGAATTTGGTTGAAATCCTTTGAAGCATTGCAATGTTGAATTATTGAGTTTTTTTTTCAGTTGTAGGGTAATACATGTATTTTACATTTATATTGAAAGATAAGGCTACGATATGTACTGCTAATCATGTAGCTCTGACATATTGCCTTTCCTGCATATTACATTTTTGTTTATGATTCTCCTCAAATTTTATTTGATTATTACATCTGTTATACCAATCGTTGTATGTAGCTCTATCCTTGTGTTTAAGGCATTTACAATGAGTATTATAGTTGATTTCAAGAATGGAAGTGGTCTTTCTTTTATTAAATGACCATTACTTGATTAATTGTAATAGGAAGTTTACTGGACAATTAACAAGGAGATTAATTTTTTTGTCATAGAAAGTTGAAATCTTTTGGTCAGTGGTTCAGTTCAATACCCAAGGAAGTTCATCATTTCAATCTCCCTTCCCTGAAGTTAAATATTTCACTTGCTGTAACATAAGATTAACAAAGGACAGTTCACTGTGATGATGGGCAGATATTGTGAATAGTGTAAAACAAAACACCCACAAAAACATTCTATGACTATTGTCTGATTTGAAATCCATTTGTTTCCTACATGTTTTACTTTGTTATTATATTTTTTGTATAGAATATCGTGTTTCTGTTTTGTTCTTGTTTGCATAATACATTTACAATCAGGTTGTGGTTCTCTGAATCTCTCATGTTTATTTTTACATGTTTTACGTATTTGTGTAATGCAGAACTGATCCATATTTGATTTCTGATCAGATTTTGATGATATAAAAGTCCACTGTATAAAAGAAAAGCTCAATGGGTTTGGTTTTTTGACAGGAAATGATTAGAGTTATATCAAGCTGTGACTTGTGGAACATTTCTTAATTAATGATATATGGTTATTTAGCAATTTTTCCTAAGATCCTGTTGAATTATCCCAATCTATGTTCCTTATCAATTTTGAATTTATCTGTGATAAATATCTGAAAATTCACAGAATTAACAGTCAACCAAAAATGTAAGATAAAATCACGATTTCATTCCCAAATCAATTAATATAAACATTTTTTCGGTTTTGACAAAACCAAATATTTGAATACTTTAGAAAATTATTGGTAATTACTATTGAATCTAATTAGAACCCAAGTCTCCTATGTCCTGCCCTACACTGACATAGAAGGTTTAATTGGAACTAGATTTATGTAGTTTTATATGAATGGATTTGTAGACTTAAATATTTTTTTTTCTTTTTGTTAAAGAAATTGTATAATGGCATCTGAGTACAGTTTTTGTTAAAGAAATTGTGTAATGGCATCTGAGTACAGTTTTTGTTAAAGAAATTGTGTAATGGCATCTGAGTACAGTTTTTGTTAAAGAAATTGTGTAATGGCATCTGAGTACAGTTTTTACCTTGTTATCTGTTACTTTAACCGAGTTTGTTAAATTGTTCACATGGTTGTTATTCTTTGCTTTGAATTCAAAGTATTGGCTGATTTTATCATAGGCATATCCCCTCCTTTATACGCTCGAAAAATTAGTTTTATTATATATATAGTTAAATCACCTGGAAATCACTGAAACATGCTCCCTTTTAGGCCAGTCGGCACTCCCTTCAAAATTTCCTGATCTACCACTGTTTATAAAACCTAACCAATCAATAGATCAGAAGGAATGAGCACTATCCTAATTACATGTATTGTGTTTTCAAAAGTAATTTACCCATTTTTAAACCCATAGTGATTAAAGTTTTTTTTTCTGTAGTAGACTGATGTATTCAGTTATTGTGCATTCATTGATGATGTGAAGCCCTATAATGTATGTTTAAATTTATGTATTGAGGATTCTTTCTATTTTACAGATTAGATGTAAAAAATTAATTGATGTTATAATTTTAACTCTTAGTTTTTGTAGAACAATAGTTATCAACTTTTGTTTCAATACAAAGTTGTCATTTCATACATAATCACAATTTAAAATTTAATAATTTACATTCTCACGAAACTTAACAAACCATAAAAATTAATATCCATGCATAAAAGAACTTCAACATTATTTTTTGTTAGTGTAAGAAAGATCTTCAATTTTTCTTTTCTTGTAAGTTGATATAATATCCTAAATTATCAGCTATACCATCATACTTTGAATTTTAAGCAATGAAAAGAAGGTGCTAGTTGGTTGTATTACAACATTCCTTTAACTCAATAATTTCATTAATGTATCTGTGATTCTTTGATGAATTCCAAGTTTTGACTAAATAAAATCTATGTTACAATTAGTTATATTATTAATTACTTGGTAGAATATTTCAACATCTTGGAATACTGTCCATCCACATCGTCACCAGTTCTCATATGATCACAAATGATTGTGGATATATATAGTGTTATGTCTTTGTTTCAGCAACATTGTCAATATCATCTCTAGAAATTTGTTTCTGCAAAACTAAGTATAAGTGAATGGATCTCTCTGGTATTGTAGCACAAAATTTTATACCACTTAGGTATGTGCAGAAGGGGAGGGTTTATGATCTAACTGTTTAGGATTTAACAGCTATATAGCATTCTTTTGTATCTGATCTTTTGACATATTTCTAGACAGAACACATATTTTGGTGTGATATATTTAGGCAAAAAAATGTTTGTTACTGGTCCCTTTTTGCCCCCTCATTCCTAAACAGCTGCAGTCACAAATAATTTGATTTAAGGCTTTGCCTATGAGGGACAGAGCTGTTTATACTCAAATTACATTTAACTTTATTGATGATGCATTATGATGTTAATATATCACCGATGTCTTAACAAACAGGAATATGCGACACTAACTATAACACAATGTGCATCTGTATTGAAAGTTCAAACAATTACTTTCTATCTGAAAACATCACTTCTGAAAGAAAGATTTTTAGCTATTCATGTATTGACAGGGGACCTGAAGGTCGTCCCTAACACTCCTTATCAATCCTAGCCTTCCTTTGGTGGTATGGTACAGTGTGTAATTTCAACAGATTTGTTCAACCTGTCATAGTTTTCCTTTCCTCTTTTGTCTTCCCTGACTTTTACTTTTTATGAGCAACTTGGCAGGTGTTTCTAGAAAGACAGAGGAGGCTTACCCTACCAGTGCATCTGGTCCATGCTCCCAGATTTTAGTGGAGTCCGAGTTGCTTATTTATTTTTGTTACTTAGTATGTATTATTTTGGTTATTTTATATTCTTAGTTGTGTGTATCTGTTTTCCATGTCAGGTCTTTGTCCCTGGATTATTCTTTTGATTTCCTCTAGAATCTTGGTTCCTTTGATTACTCTTTCAAAGAGATCAATTCACTTATAGTCAAATTATTGTCTAGACACAATGAAGATGCTTGTTGCAGGACCCGAATTCCCAAAATTTTTAAGATACATTCCGAAACTCCAATCCCAGACTTTCAAAGAGTTGATTAACTTGGTCAATTTATTATTCAAACATTAAGAAAATGCTTGTTTCTTGCTCCTTACATATAAACTGCTCTAGTCCCATTGCCAAAAATTGTTCCAATTGTAGCTACACATGAACTTTGAACCAATGGAGACATTTGTAGGCCTTATGATCTTTTTATTTCAATTGCAAGACGTTGGCTTAAAACTGCAAAAAAAAAAACAAAACATTTTTTATCAAGGGCAAGAACTCTAACAAGAAGTCATCCTACAACACAATTGAGAATTTTGTACAGCTCTCTAAATGGAAGGTTTCTTTATGTTATAGCTTTTGAGATGTACCTTATTGTATAAATGGCCTCATCTGTATGTTCTACATATAGCATTATGGACAATTTTTTTTAAGTATTCACCCTAATGAAGATGACAAATTTTAGATGCAATCCTCTAAGTGGATTTTCGACAAAGAAGATGGATGCCAAGAGATGACTTGAGCTGACTTCAACATTTTGCTATACATAACTAACAATCAGATTCCCAATTAAAGTAAACAAAAGTAAACAGGAAAAATAAAGAGCTGTATAGATGTGTATACTCCACATTAATGTTTCCTTCCTTGGTTCGATATAAGTATGGAGTAAACTGTTCTGGACATACGATATAAAATATATTGCTATTGACTATCAACCATATAACACCTCAAACTAGAAAATAAGGTTAATCATAAAGTGTGCACCAGATGTCAGTAATTATGTAGATCAATCTTGTTGACATACTAGTTAAAGCATTTATTAATAGTAGTATTGTAAGGTGGAAAGGTAAATATACAGTGAAGCCTGTCATTACTGAAACTTAGAAAGATAAGGATTTGTTTACTATAGCCAGTTTTTGGATTACACAGGTTTAATTAAATTACAAAAATTTACCTGTCAGAGTAAACTTTGAAGACAAGAAAAATTGTGTCAACTCATAAATCATAGTCATCTGGTAAATGTAAAGTGGATGGATGACCAAGACAAAAGATGCACACAGGGTATCATGCCAAAACAGCATACCAAATTTTAAAGCATTCCTACAAAAGATTTATAAATTATAATGTCTTATAATATATTATTTACAGTGAGCACGTAAAGTGGAAATGACAATCACCTGACAAACTAATGTGGGTCTTTCAATGGACAATTGACAAAGAGGTTTGACTTTCTATCAAACTTATATTAAAATACCAATGAAATGATTAAAAGTTTAAATTTCCCATTTAATTGTCCAGTTAACTTCCTAAGGCATTTCATCAGGAAATAGTCATCCAACCATCACCTGATGTTTACTATATTACTCAATGTAATTTGTCTGGAACAGACATACACAATAATATAGCCCCTCTTTGTCAACAGAATTAACCAAACAACTGTACAAGATGCCTACAGTCAAAGCATATGTTATTCAGGTAATGGTTGTATATTGCTTAAAACCACAAACAGTGACATTTGGATTTTCAGTCATTATTGCTAGAAGACAAATAAGTTGTAGCTGTATTAAATATTCAAATCTAAATGGTATATGGACGTTAACATGCATTCTGTGTTGTGTGTTACACCCACTGCATTATACCTAAAGTGACCTGTATTTAAATAATACTTAATCTAAACACAACATAAGGACAGATAATCAATTATTTAATAATTGTTCACATATCACAATACAAGTCCTCGTCAAACCTCACAACATGTGTAACAGGGTTTAAGTCAATGTTTCATAATATGATGTCACTGTATACAAATGAATTAAAGTCAAAATTTAAAAGTTTACAGCTCATAAAAGTATGTCATCCTTTCCGTAGAAGTGCATTCTGCAAAAAAAAAAATATTAACATACATAATAAATCAATATCATGGTGTAAATACTAATTAAAAATCTCAGGAAAGTATATCATTCAGGTTTGTAAAAAAAATTGAAGATCAAGATTACACTAGAAATACTGTGAGCAAGCTAACAAAGGGAATACCCCACATTACGAATGGACTTAAATGTAAAACACTGAATTATCTCTCTTTGGAGTAATCCAACAGTAATTACTTTTCTTCATGCAGATCAACATATGATGCCCAACTTTGATATAAAATTTCATTAAAATCTCTTGAGCTGTTTAGGAGGAGTTGTAAAATATGTAAAACCCTTAATTTAAATTATCTCCCTTTTGAGACCTCCGACAGTAATTATATTCGTTCATGCACATCCACAAATGATACTAAACTTTCCTATAAAAAATATATCAAAATCCCTTGAGCAGTTAGTTTAGGAGAAGTTGTGCTAACAAGAAATGTGGCCAGTCAGAGTGACAGAGTGATTCCTATATATAAACCCTAAACTTTGTTTGCTTGGGGTATAACAATGTTCAGTTCAGCTAAAATTATATTGCGAGAAATAATAAAATACCAACCCAGTACAATTGTGTCACATCATTGTTGAATAAAAATGCACTTTTTTCAAATATTCCCTATTTCTTTGTAGTCTGGTACTTGTGAGTACACAGGGTCTAAATCTTTCTATACAATTTTGTTTCGTAGTTTGGTTTGTGTGTACATGTAGTCATAACCTTTTCTATACAATCTAGTTTTCTAGTTTGGTTTGTGTGTACATGTAGTCATAGCCTTTCTATACAATCTAGTTTTCTAGTTTGGTTTGTGTGTACATGTAGTCATAGTATATTTATACAACCTTGTTTTGTGATGGTGTGTACATAAGGTTGTAACCTTTCTATACAATCTAAAATCCAAAACTTGATCATTACCTTAGTATTAACATTGTGAAACAGGGCAAATGCATTATATGTAATATGACTGACCTGTCTAGCTTTTTCTACACAATCAACAAATGCTTTAACAACGGAAGAGCATTCTAATGTGGTGTCTGGGTTGGCTTGGTAACACTGGTAAACTTTATTTTGTAAGTCTGGACAAACCTGTGGACCAGTTGTATTTCTACAAAACAGTAAAACTAATAATCCTTTCCATATAACACCAAGTCTAATGCAGTGGATTCCGCTTAATTGCATAGCCTATTTGTCAGTAAAAATTATGCAAATAACCGCTATTCTTATAACCGAAATTACAATTTTACCGGAAGTGTGAGTTCGGGTAAGACGACGATACTGTGGATCAAACAAGGATATCCCTGTTCAACATTTCTGATCTGGTATTTAATTGTTATTGACCTTCTCAATGTATTGTTCTTTTATCAATAAATAATAATATATATTGTGTTTGTCTTGTTTATTGACCTTCTTTACGTTGTGTGTATTTATAAGTAAAACCACGTGTTTTTCATCTATAAATAGTCAAGTGATTTCCTAACCTTTCTATGAAAGAAAATCCCATATTTCAGCCAGGATTCAGTGTAATATTCATCAATGTTTGCAATTTGTGGGCTTTTGAAATGGTCTGTGTGTTTTTATTCCTCTGTTCAATCACCATTATACACTGATAGTTGTGTATTATACGTGTCTTTGACCTCGATATATTCCTATGAAGTGTGGATAGTATGGGGCACCTTAGGGTATTTGAATTTCATTAGACATTGTACTGAATGAATGACTTTTAATTTTCATATTATATTTATGCCTAGTAACCCAAGCTCACTCAAAACTGTTCAGCTCATTAAAGAAAATTAAATTTACATTGATAGTCGGAAGAATTTAAATAGGGACAAAAAAATACCCCAAGCCGAACCCCATGTCGCATCATAAGGTGATGTTTGGCATGTCGTCAGAAGTCATTGTTCACCTAGGTGCTTGTTTATTTTAATGTAATTAGAAATCATTTATATTGTCTTTTATGTCCATTATGTTTTTAATCTATTATTAACACCTCCTGATTGATGATAATCTAGTTTTTACAACAATAAATATGATTGACATATTTATGACCCAAAGGCTTATAATAGAATTTGGGAAAACCTGTCTTTACCTGGATGAGGCAAAATTCTCTATGCAATAAACTGAAATGCACCTCCAAGACCTATGCAAATAAGCGATTTTTTCCCTAATAGAACAATAGGAAATGGTTTTGTGCAGGAGAAAATTATGCTAATAACCGAAATATGCAATAAAGCGATATGCGATTAAGTGGAGTTGACTGTATTTTAATATTAACACATGGGACTGCATACATACAATATCTTGTATACATACAACATCATTATAAACAAAATGCTATCAAATCATAAAATTGTAATATTACTCTAAAAAAAGTAATTAAAAACCATTTTTGCTTTATCAAAACTGAAAATGCTGTTGAAGTTCAACTTGTATTCTGTGGAATAATTTGACCTAAATCTTAGTGACACTCCTATAAGATGTATGAAGTTATAGAGCTCCCATTTTCTCCCTTTAAGCCCAAAAGGGGGGGGCAAAAACCTCCAAAAACTATAGGGCCTACTGTCATGTCCCTGGTAACAATGTGTTATAATTTCAAAAAGATCAATTAAGTTTACCCCAGTTATTGTAAATACGGTAAACTAATGTGAATGTCTATTAACTGCAACAAGAAAAAACCGAGCCCTGCTCTCTAACATGATACCCCACTACTACATTTGATGACGTGCACCTTTTAACCTCCAAATTGATTCCGATCAAAAATCTAAAATAGGAGTTGCACAATAAGAACATGTAATAAACATTCTGTGAAAGTTTCGTTCAATTCTATTAAGTGGTATATGAGAATAACAGATAAGAGATGGGTTCACCCATGTCTCCATATTCATAAATGACAAAGTCCATGTTTTGCTATGTGAAACCCCAAAACTGATTCCGATCAAAATCTAAAATAGAAGGTGTACAATGGGAACATGTCATAAAGGTTCTGTGAAAGTTTCAATCAATTTCATTCAGTGGTGTAGGAGGGGTAACGGGTTAGAGATGGGTCCCCCATGTCCCCAAATTCATAAACAACTAAGCCCTCCATGTTTTGCTATGTGAAATTTCCAAATTTGATTTCAATCAAAATCTTAAATAGGAGTTGTTCAATGGGAACATGTCATAAAGATTCTGTAAAAATTTAATTCCCTTCAGTAGTGTAGTCAAAGAAAGGAATAATGGATGGTTACCTGTGTAACAGAAGGAAGTACAGATGGACAGAAGACACCCTTATCAGTGTATACCTCCCAGTTTGCAAGTGGTGGGTATAAAATTGAAGACAGGATGACACCATTATACAACCGAAAAAGAAAAAAAATTGCAGTGGTAAAAAAAAAACCTTCTGACTTATTACATATATGCAAAAAAAGTATTGAAAATTTAATATTGATGGAATTTGTACTCTTTCTACAATTAAAATCATTGTTCATTCAAGACAGTACTCTTGCACCATTTGGTACGGATATTTTATGCAAGTGCAGCATGTGGGCCCACAGTATTCCTTAAATCAATATCTCAATTATCAAATTTCGTTTTCGGTTCTGTGTACGAATGCATTTCTATTATTTAAAGCACCAATGGTCTTACAGGAAGTAGAACAGCATTCATAATAGCTTGTAATGTATGCCCCATCTCTACAACACCACATACCACAAAACAATATGTCTAGTGGAAACAGAGATTCTTGTGACAAAAATATTTTTCTTTTATTTCATATAGTGAAAAAGGGGAAAGTCAAAACAGGCAGTTAGTATCAGAAAGCAACCACAATTGCTTACAACATATGCCCCATAAAGAATTTGAAATCAATCCATCCAATTACGAGTCAAGATATTTGCATTAAATTCAGATGGGGAGGAGGGGGTTATACACAGATTTTTAAAGTCAAGAAAAATTGAAATAAGAAAGGTGTTAGGAAAGAACCATAGGACCATCTTCATTACAACTTACATAAACTTCTTTTCTACTTCTTGGACTGCCTCTGCAAATTGTGTTGTTGTTTGCTGTAACAATGATGCGTTCTAAAAAAAATAATACATATAATAATAAACATTAAAACACTTCAAAACTCATAATTACAAGTTTAATGGTAATTTCATCATTTCCAAACTTCCCCTATGTCTGACCTTTCCTATCCAACATGATACCAAAATATCTATCTGTGATTTCCAACAAATAAATTGTATCATCGATGATTGACAGAATAATGTCAGATCTTTAACATTTTGACAGAACATCACTTTCTTTTTATTAAGCTTATTGTGATAACTTTGTCTTGATTTCAAAACTGCAATATATATGCCATGAGTTGTGAAATGGCCAGTTGTTTATACATGTACATGCACAATAATCAATTTTTAAAGACAAAATTATGTTATGAATTTAAAAAAATGTTTTTTCACATAAAGTTTTTTTCCCATCAAAACTGGACAATTTACTTGTTAAAAAGTGCATTAGCTCTTACATTCTTGCAATGTATTCACTACTGAATAGTTTTGCCACACTTGTGATTGTTAAATTTTCAATTTCAAGTGTGAAGACGTCTAACCAGGCTTAAAAAAAAAATGAAAAATGAAATACAAAAGAACACAAGACTTGACAGTTCCAAATCATTGTAAACAAAAAAATCATCATGACACACTTTTTTCGGCAGAAACAATGGTTCCAGAAATCGATGTGTCACAGCAAGCCCTAGAATTGCATCTGTTTATCCATAATTTCATGGGGCTCATCCTCAACCTGGTTCAAGAAAGAATAGTGTAGTGTGTCAAAGATTTTCCAATTACTGGTTATTATCCAGTAGTTTTTGTTATCAAAATAGATATAATTTAAGTACATGTTTCAAGTTATCAACATCTTCTTATGCAACAATACAAATACTAACAATAAGTAGAAATACTTAAGATACTACAAACCCTTTTCTCCAGATCTGCTAGTTTACTTCTGTAGTAACTCTCTAATTCTTGAGCATCCTTTGATGGGCCTTTCGGTACTCTTGTTTCCTAAAGTATTAGAGAGCATGTTTTTCTATCATAAAACAAAATTCACATTTTTGGTTAAGTTCAATGCATTAAAATTGTCACAAAATGCCACAACAACAGTAAGTATTACAAAATTTTAAGAAATAAGAAAGTAAGAAGATTCATATTGAAGGCATGACAACATACAATTTCAAAATGACACTTGTTATTAAGCATTGTTTTTGTTGGACTGGTCTTATTTCTTTTTCAGTATGATTATACCGGATTTTTGCTGAGTTTGTCCGTGCAACCAGGACAACATATTACCTATTTAATCTGAACTACAAAACCCTACTACAAACTTACTGCAACTGATTCAGCAACAAAGTCACGTGTAGTCCCTATAAAGATAAATAAAACAAAACCATTTTACTTCAAATAGTATTTCAAAACAAGTTTCTGATTTGGAATTTCAAAATTAACAGTTGTTACAAGGCACACACATGGCCCATTACTACCAAAACCTTAAAAACAATGGAAAATGAAGGGCTCACATCATCCTTGACATGCACCTGTCCACAGTCTGGAGATGTTGGTCTTTCTGTTGTTTGAATTTTTAGTTCATTTTGAGAAGGTGCCATTGTTCCATAACCATGGATTTTATTGATTTGTTGTCAGGGCCTTTCAGAGCTTACTTAAAGGTGTATTTACACTTGTTGAAGACCTTTTGGTGATCTCTGTATTTACTACTTTTCATAAAGGTTATACCATATTGCATTTGTTCCACTTCACCGTTGTTTCTTTTGCACTGTGCAGGTCCGGGTGTCAAAAGAATAGGCCTGCAGCAGTATAGGCCTAAGCTTGTCGTAAAAGGCAACTAAATAGTGCTCAAAAACCTAGCCAGGGGCTAGGCACTCTGTCCACAGAGCAACTGGGATGTGTGCCCCAGGTGGTGGAATGGGGTAACAATATGATATACATCACTCCACCTTTAATTTTACTTTCAATTTACCTTTCTTATCAACTTTTGTTTCTGGTTCACCTTTAAGTCTATTCACAACTGACTGTGTGACCTGAAATATATTAGATATGACATTACAGTATATATGCTGAAATTAAGTTTTCACAAATTGTTATAATATGAAATTTTTTTTTTTACTGTATTTTAATGTTGATAATACAATTTACTTCCTACCCTGTACATAATGAATGGTTATCAGATATCATTTCCATTTGAAAATGTACATGATTTTACATCTGGGTTCTAGAATTCTAATACTTCTTATGCAAGTGAAACAAAGCACGGAAAATTTCCAACCAGAATTTTTACATATAACCAGTCAAAAAATATTTCAAAATATATGACAGATCCAAGGAAATGAACATAGGAAGAGTTGTTTTAGGACCTACATTTTGTGTAACAATGACTCTGAACAGTTTCATTGATTATCTTGAGATATGATGAATCACCCATGTCTGATTTTTGGGCATAATCATACACAAATCACAAGATAACATTTTAAATGGAAAAAGTATTCAACTTGACCGTCCATTTTGAATTAATTCACTAAATTTTACGGAATGCAAAATATTTTTGATAAAACAAAATTTTAAAATGGTAACAGAAAGTCAGAGATTAATTTCAAAGTTTCGTTTCATAACTTCAAATGCAATTTTTTTTTTAAACCTGATGCTCAAATTCAAAATACTAAAATCCAAATGCAAGGTTCATGTAAACTGCTTTTGCAAAGAATTTCCAGGAATGCAAGATTTTTCTCGTTAGGTAGGGTATACATTTATCTTAAATTTGATAAAATTTTCACTGGTGAAAGTAAACTGTTTACTACTATCTATGCTTCCGAAAGAAGCATTAATGGTTGCATTACCTACTGGGTTCAGTACACTTATAGCCAGAAAAATCATTAATATCCGGTTTGTGCATGTAAAATTAGGAGCTTAAAAATAGCATCATGGCAGCTTTATTTTAAAATCTCTTATACTTGGTAAATGCAATTGAGGACCTTACCAGTCTAGAAAACATTAGCTAGCTTTGATGATTAAATACAAATCGAATCTTAGCTTTTCCTGAAATAGGGATGGTCAAACATGGTACCCGAAGGTTCACGAAAATGGCATGATATCAATACTGGGCATTTTGACCCTAAGACATCATAGACAAGTAAAACTGTATGTCATAACATATTTTACCATTTTGGAATTGAACAGGGCTGACAAATACTGTGAAAGGGCCTAGGTGTTTTGAATTCATTTGTTTTAGCAATTAAGGTTCACCTCCTTCATATTAAGCAATGAAAGATAAATTTTTAAGTATAATTCTGCAGACGTCAAAGTATGTCAGAATGTGTGGATTGCAATAGATACAACCTCTTATGTTGTAGGAGTAGTACATGCAGTAATTTTTTTTCTCCAAATTTCTAGTTCAACAATGTTTTAAAAAAGAAATGATACAACAGCTCTGCTCTCCTAATGTTAGTATCAAGTGATGAAACACTGCATAAACTATGTCACAGCAACGCATTTTTTTCCGTAACTGCTGATGTTTACTTTTAAGAAGACTGTGTAGCCAACGAAAATAAATCAAATCAAATCAATTCCTGTGGCCAACATTTCAAGATAACAGTTTCTAAACAACCTAAGAAAATATGTTCTAATGTTGACATTCAACTAACTTGGTAAGGTCATCACGCTCAATGACGATTTCAGAAACAATTCAAATAAACATCCAAGACAAGTTACACGAGTCAAAGAACATACCGTGACCATACCACTGCCGCCTGAATCTTCAATTACTACCCTTCTGGTACTGTTTGATGCACCCATAATGTCAACATGTGAACAAAAATTTTAGACACCGGTAAAACCGGAAGTAAAATATGACAACTAAACCAGGAATGGTATCCGAAAATACACTGATCATTTCCGAAAAAAAATTTCCAGCAAAACAAAACAAAACCAGGTGCGTAGCTGCCGTTAGGCAAAAAAGCTTTTGCCTGCACTTAATTTTGCCATTTTTAAATTTTTAAAAATTTATTTATTTATTTTTTTTGGAGATAAAATACATCCAGGAGAGGCATAAATGATGCTCTAAAACGCTATCTCCGCGGAGCTTTGAAAGGGGGGGGGGCTTCGTCCCCTGGACCTCCTGCCGTAATCTTGCCTACACTTCAATTTGGCCTCAGCTATTAATCTTGAAATAAAAAACGAACCAAGATTAATGCAAAGCACGTGAAATGATTTATGCACATCCCCTCCCCAAATATTTTTGCTGTCAATCCATTCATGTTTTATAATTTGCTCTTGGAGTTGAAGATGAACACTGATCTGATATCAACCGCTATGTCATATGCCTGAGACGCTTCTTAAATAGTTGCTGAATGATTTTACATGCTTATTATCATTTATATTTTTATGATGTGTTAATCCTTACATTTTTTTAATAGTAGCTTCATATATTCTGTGTTTTGTAAGAATTTGCTATCTGCTTTGCTGACATATTATTGACTGTGTACCAATAAAAAAATATTATGAACTAATTTCAGCATTTAGTTATCAATTAAAGTCTATGAAGTATAAATCATATTGAGTTTCCACCTGATTACTGGTAATTACTAGAGATTGCGCAACATAGTCTTTATCTCCAATGCGAGTTATCGCTCTTTGAACTAATTGACGCTTCGAGAAACAACACTTTAAAATATTTAATTATGGTAGGAATTATGCATTTATGAAAATTTTAAGCATTAATCTTTATGAAATTCATCATGTAAAGTCATTTGAAGGGGCATTTCGGTGATTTCAATGGGCATTCCGGTGATTTGTAGGGGCATTTCGGTGATTACGGGGCATTCCGGTGATTCGTGTTACCCGATATCAACCCATTCGTTATATATTTTTATTTTGAATATGAAATCGTTTCTGACTCCAGGTTCAAAAAATCAACCTGTTTATATTTTCTCTAAGAAATAGAAAGACATATTTTCCTTATTTACATGAAAACAGAAAATAAAGAGCTTTGCCTAGCACAGCATGTTCAATTGTGTTCACTTTGGGGCAAGTATGGATACAGTATTAGATTTTTGACACACTTAAGCATTGAAAATTTAAAAGTTCATTAAGGACAAAATGACAAGTTTGACACAAAATTGCACAAAATTTGATATTCTATTGAGGTTTTGACACCTAACTTCATTTGCGTGGTGGTGAGCAGGACTATTTAAGAAGCAAAACAGGTAGTCCTCCAACAGCAATGATGGTTCTGTTCTTAGATCTTATGATAAATAAGACAAAATTTAGATAGCCCATAGGACTACCATGAAAATTTTCCAAGTAGTCCTCTCCAAAAAATAGGGTGGCACAGGACTACCGGACTGCTGTTAGTGTCAATCCCTGCAAAAGCTCCATAACTCCTGTAAAATTTGTTGAAACAAAATTCCGGGGCAATATGATCAACTGCATATAGTGAATTTCAATCCTTCAAAATTTGAACAAAATCTGTTAAAAGGTTTATGAGGAGTTGCATCCACAGTGTTCCTATAGTGTAATATGTATGGACTCAACAAAATATCATAACTCCTGTAAAATTTGTCAAATCAAAATGGTGGTGCAATATGATCAATTAAATATGGAGACTAATAATCCTACAAATTTGAACAAAATCTGTTGAATGGTTTTTGAGGAGATGAGTCCACAAAGTGTTCGTGTAGAGTAGAATGTACAAATTCAACCAAGTCCAATAACTCCTGTCAAATTTGTCGAAACACAATGATGTGAAATATGATCAATTAAATTTGGTCTTTAAAAATCCTATAAAATTTGAACAAAATCGGTTTAGTGGTATTTGAGGAGTTGCATCCACAAGTGTGATCGGATTGAAGGACACCGGTATTTCTATGACCCCATCCGCAAAGCCGTGGGGAAAAAAATGACAGTTTCTGAGTACTGGAACTAAAAATACATAAGAGATATAAATCTGATACGCGTAGCAACATGTCTCCCACTGACACAAAAAAAAAAGATGAAGTGCAAAAGTCCCAAAACTCTAGTAAAATTTGTTAAAGTCAAGTGTGATGAATGTTTTAAATTTTAAAAAAAGATCGGATTAGTTTTACTAAAGTTATTGTAAATATATTAAGTTAACGGACACCAACGACGACAACAAGGTGATGTATGAACCATTATACAAGTGTTGATTAGTGAATAAACAATACTTCATTAATTTCATTAATATTTTATTTCCAAAATATTAATAAGGTGTAATAACTTCACATACGATGTTGTCTATCTTTATTTTTATCCTGCTACAAATTTCCTACTGTATCAAAAACAGTGTTAATAGCTACCTTTTTAAGTACTAAGTACATTTCATAGCACATAATATAAGAGTGAGTAATATTGTAAATTCAACCTCTATTATTTTACAGTAGATCATACCTATTACACGGAGCATTCTTTTCTGTCATCTTGCAAAATCATATAGAAGTGGGTAATTTTCTTGGAAATTATTGTCTGAATCATTTTAAAACAATTTTTTCTTCATAAAACTATTTTGATTTTTGTTTTGAAATATATGTTATTATTATGATTTTTTAAGATATTCCATATACCAGTCTTTATTAAATACAGAATCTATATATAATGTTGTAAAAAATTGCCTACATTACGGCTCACACAGCTAGAAATCAAGTTGGATGACCTACGTTTTTACATTGAAATTTTACAATATGTTCATTCAGTCAACCAACTTTGAGAAAAAACAGGAAAATCTACCGGTATAAACAAAAACAAAAGTATAAAGTACGATCTACCTTAACAGGTTCATCCTTCGCATAGCAACAAAAAGACATACATTTACTTGTAGATGAAACTGTCAGAGCAAAGAAATAGAAAAGTTACTGACCACCAAAATAAGCATTTTGAATCTAGGGGAAAAATACATAAGTCATATGTAGTTGAAATTTTATCAGAGTGAAGGATTTGAATTGAACTCAAATTTCATGTTGGTATATTGTCACAGTCTGACTAAATAAAAAAAAACTTTGTTCAATGTTCTAATACACAGCAGCAAATGAAAAAATGACTTACTGGTACCTGTATACTTACCATCTGATTGTAAAATGACTACAAACTATAATCAACAATAATGAATAAATATAAAATAAACACTATAAAATATCTCCAAATATCACATAACAACCAAAATCAACACTTCAACAATTTCCTTGACCATTGACCCTGAGTATACTTCCACTCACAGAAGTGTACTGAATTTTATACAAAATCTTAAGAACAAAATCTTCCATTGTAGTCTCATCAATTTCTTTATTGCTAAGAAACACTTCACCAATTTTCGCTGAAAAATGTAGTTTTATTTTCGACCTAGATTATCAGAAATAAAAAACTATTCTCATAGATATTCATTTATACAAGTTTCTGGCCCTTTTATCTGGTGAAAAGTTTACCTTACCAACTGAAAAGACTTACTGTTTCATTGTTATTCATGGGGTATTTACTTTCATTGATTTCAAGGGCAGAATGGAACCACAAAATCAAGATTTCAACGAACAATTTTCTCCATGGAAGGCATGGATGAGTCAAATCAGATAGAAAGACTTGAAATGTTTTAAATCTTAGTATCGCACGTGTAAAGATTAAAGAAGCCATATCGAGGGTTTTAAATCTTGGTATCACACATGTGTAACGATTAAAGAAGCCATATCGAGGGGTTGACATGCTGAACTTTTACTCTTGGTTAGGGAATTCAAAACAGTTATAATTTCCATATGGATGTGTTATATACATTATTTCCATTGGCAATTAAATAATTTCTTCTCAATTGGCAGTTTTGCGAAACACGAATCTGCAATAATAAATGTCTTCAAAAGATATGTCTTTTATCCTCAGCAAAAGACTTTCCTTAGTCACTATTTTACCATAAATATAGAGAAATCATTCATTGACTCACAAACTATAAATTCAAGTACACAACGAAATGTCTTTTTTTCCCTCTACCCATGAAAATTTATACCCACGAAATTAAATGAAACCACAGTATTACCATATTTTTGTGTTAAAAAGGTAACTAAAACTGGACCAAAAAGATTTACAAGCTGCTACAACATTTACTTGTCAAAACTTCCAATCAAGATATTTGAGGTTTGTGGGTGATTTTTTGATCCACACATTTTGGCCACATGTGTCAACAAATTAAATATTTTATTAAATGTCATCTTTTTATCATAGGCATTCATGGTTGGAATATTCAAGTTGTTGACCCATATGCCAATAACTGCTGTATAGAAAAATGTAATGAATTCAAGAGTTTTTCGTCAGTTTGGCAGAACTAACACAATTTAGCTCAATATTGTACCAATTTTTCATGTATACATTTGTACATTAGTGAATAAAAAAAAGGTTTTGTTGGCAAGGTATGTACACATTTACATACATAATATGGACAATATCTATGTGTATTTTCAGGGCAACATTTGTTATAATCAGAACATACCCCTTTTTACTAAAGTTTTCACAACACAAAATCTGAAATACTGGAAAATACAAGCAAAAAAACACCATGGACAATAAATCAACAACTTTTACTCTAAATATTTTCAGTAACTTACATATAATTGAATAGAGGTAAAATACATTTCTTAGTCAATATATCAATTAATTTAGTTTGGCCTTTTGACAAACCAAATTTTAATTTATAAAGCAGCGTTTTTATATGCTGAGGTTTCCAATTCTTTTATAACTAATACTGTATTTATTGCACAATGAAGACCGATCTATAAATCATAATGTGGTTTCTTTAGATGTTCTTCTTCCCTCCATAAGATCAAAGTACCTAAAAAATAATACTCCAATAATTAAAGCAAAACTTTACTGAGTCAATTAAGTTTGTAGAAGCCATTCTACACATTGAAAAACAACAGTAGGGGTAAAAATAAGAAATTACAAGTCGATAGCCCAGACCATATTTTTATTTAATATCTGCTATATGTTCAACTAAATTTTACCCAAAAGTTTGGTAGGCCAACTAAAAATCTAGTTGCCATGGGCTATTGCACTATTGCTAATTTTTATCACTGAAAGCAAATGATAACTATTATGAACTGACCAAACTGGAGAGAAAAAATAAATAAGTAACTATTTCATCGAAAACTAGAGGCAAACTATAAATTGAAAAAAAAACAACAAAAAAAAACAACCAACAAAATTAACGGAAACTAATGTTTTTTTCTTGAGTAATTTTGTATGTAAAAAAACTGTACAATGTATATATATTTGCACCACCATAAGAGGGATTTTGAATTTATGTTAGATGACGTAACTAATTACCAGTGATAGACTATGGCTCAGAATATTTTAATTGGCAAACCTTCATTGTGAAAGAACAGAGAAAAGTAGCTTTTCTTCTGACTTGAGTCTGCTATCAGTATTCAGTACTAAAAGTTACTCATTGGACTTTTTTTGCACAATATTCAAACTTTCAACAAATGTTAAAAGTTTTTTTACTTGACCGACCCTTTCAAGCCTGAAGCTTATTTTTATGACTTCTAACAAATTTTGCATTGGGAACAACTCAAAACACATCTGAATACATGTAGTTACCTATCTAATATTTCATCAAGCCACATTTTGTTTGTAAGTTGTTCTATCCAGCTTCTTGGTATAGCCTGTATACCAAATTTACACCCCAAAAGTGCCCCAGCAACAGCAGCATTGGCATCAGCATCTCCTCCCTATAAAATACAAAGTTACATCTAGCCTATATTATCTAAATAATATCACCATTATTATCTTATGTGAGAAATTGTTACATTTTTATTGCAACTGGTGTATTATTTGATATAAAACTACATTTGTAATTAAGATGGTCTTCATTACAGGAAAATGAACAGTATATGAGAATATTCTGATTAAAAAGATAATATCTGTGATCAGTGGTGGATCCAAGGGTGGGGGGGGGGGGGCATACTGGCCTTATAGGGAGCCCCCTCTAGTGATTATCAGTGATTTTCTATATAATACACCAAATTTCCAACCAAATTTTTTTGGGGGTCCACTGAAACCTGTTCAAATTGAACCCTAATTCTGTCTAAACAATAACATTTTAAAATTCCCTTCATACAAGTTCAAATATATTTTGAACCTTGGTAAACCAAACATACCAGGTAGGGTTCAAACATGTTTAACTGTACATATATATGTTTATAAATTGTCAACATAACCTCTAATCATATGCAACTTTATTCAGCATTACATATTAGCTATTTATAAACAGACTAAAATCTTTACAGTGAACAGTGATAGCATGGTAACAGGTTTACCTCCATAACTATATCTTGTATGGCCTGTCTGAAATCCTTCTGTCTCAATGCCCACATGGCAGCACCTAATGTTTTGTAAGTGTAGTTTGTCTTGCCCTGTTCATCTAACTGTAGAACCTTCAGGTTATCACAGAACATGTATCTTTTCAATTCTTTTGCCTGTCATTTACAAATACCAATATCAATATCTAATCACATAGTCCTTTTCTTAAAAATTGTAAGTAACAATAGACCATATGCACAGAAATAATTGTGATGTTTTTATCATTATAAAAATGCAACTGCTTTAGGTAGAACAGTACTTATTTTCTGATTGGCAACAATAGTGAAACCTTTATAAACTAAAATATTGTGAAATAGTACTGTTTTATCAGTGTTAATTCAAGAGCATATTTTTTTAAGAAATTTGTAACAAACAAATTATTTTTCCTGTATCAGAAAGTTTTAACTACAGTTGTCAATTGAACCCCCTGACTACATAATTATAATTTTTTTTGACTGGTAACCGATATTATTTCATTGTCATTAATATTTTGTATAGTATTTCATTAAAATTATCCAAAAATTTTTAAACATTCTGCAAGTTCCTAACATATAGATAACATATAACATACGAAGAAAACACATTATTTCATAAATAACATACAACATAAAATTAATAGCACAATTGATTTGTATACAGCCAATGTTATTAAATTATTATTAGCTAAAAAGTAATTGTTAATTATTCATTCATAAATATTTTTTTTTCAGTTTGCTAACTACTCATACTCCAGGACACCATTTAACAAAGCTTTTGTAGGACTAACATAACTGCACGAAAGTCATATTGGTTCGTTAAGGATTTATATGTACGTAAGTCTTCGAGTGCTTTGTGAAATGATGTCTGGATACATTTCCAATCCACCTTTTATCTGAACTTGTGGTATAGTAAATGACCGAATAACAAGAGGCTATCAGATTTTTATGCATTAAAAGTGCTTGCCTTTAGCCACTAGGCCAGTGCTAGTAAATATTAATTCGGGCAAGTGTGATGATGTGTACTTTTTTTGTTTCAGGCTAGTTGAATCCTTTATAGTCATCTATTATTTGGGCTAGTCGATAAGAATTTTGAAGGAAAGGACTGTGATGATTAAAATTAGACCTGTGAATAATTAATTATGGGAAGTTCTATTTTTTAGGTCAATTAATTTTTTTTTCTCACAAAATTCCAACATGCCAACAGTCAAAGTAAAACTTTTATGATGTTGCAATGACAGCATAAACAACTGTCATAAGTAAACAGGACAACAGTCAAAGTCTATTTTTGCAACAAGATGGCTGCTACTCAGAAATGTTTCTATAATAGAATTTGCATTTCATTTTTGTTATACCAAACTACATATTCAACTTCAATTTCAGGGACAGAAATTAAAATTTACTAGTAGTAGCCATCTGGGCCCTACATTTTAAAAAAATGGAAGCCCAGATCAAATGTTTGGGGCCCAAGTATCTTGTGTAAGGCCTGTGATGCAGCTAAACTTGCTAGTGGGACTTGAGGGCATGCCATTAAGAAAATATTGAATTCTTGAAAGCAAATCCTGCATTCTCAGAATACTTGGAGATCTTTTCAGAAGCTAAAAAGCTTCATGCCTTTCATAAAATTCCACATTTCACGGTAATTCAAATCGCTGAAAACTCTGACTGAATAAAAGAGATGATGTGATAAATCTCCACACATGACATACTTATATCTAAGTTTAAATAATCAGTCATGCCTTAAACAATTAATAGAAATTATTGGAAAACATCCTTGGCCAAGTAAAATTCAAGTTTTTATCAGCTTAAAAACCTTTACGACTTTAAAACTGTTTCTAAACTGAAATTGTACGCACATAAATGAACACTATACTGTTGCTCTTACTGGATATTGGAAATTATAAAAGAAATTAAGGACCAGTTTTAATATTGCTTACATTTTAATTTAAAACTATTTCATCAAAGCTTGAGCTCCTTTACCAAAGAAATGTAATTGCCCAATCGACATTTTAAGATCTGTCGCCAGCTGTGCTCCTGTACAAATGCTTTTTAATTGTCCAGCTTGTGTATAAGTTGTCGTGGGCGAGTGGGCAACCGTTCATTCCTGTCCCTGAATTTGTATTTTAAGTGGTACCAGTTTAATACAAACTGTCATTAACTTAAGCTTTTTTCGGTAGAAAACGGCAATTTTTCAGATTTAACAAGCCCATATTGTATGACTCAATAAGCATAATACTGAATTTTAAAATAAGTTTGATAAGATTCAATGAAATAGGTATTATGAATATATTATATATGTTCTAAAATAGAGATAACGAAGAGAAAATTAGAATTGCATATGGTGACTATTTTACCTGTTCATAAGAGGGTAAAAGTGGTGCAGCATATCTATAAGCTTCCTCTGTCACACCTGTCAGATTAAAGCTACCATCTTTCTTTATATGGCGCTCATTTCTTTGTAACAATAATGATATCACAGCAGTAACAGCTACACATGATGCTTGGCATCTGAAATTAAACAAGAAAATTTACAGCTATGAAATAAAATAAAATATATTGAAGATAAAAGATGTAAATATGGAATGAGTAGGGAGATCATAGGGTTGAAAATAAATATTATAAACTTACAAAATGTTTTGATAAAAGCATCAAATACACACAAAATACTGTTTACACAGTCAATATATCAATAGGATGTTGTAAGGCCATAGTAACAAAATTCCTAGATTATCATCCCTGCTGACCCATTTTTCACACCCGCCCAAATCAAAATGTGTTTTGAACAAAATTCAAGGCCTTAATTTCTTGAAATATTCTGATCATTATTCGGTAACTTCCAGTTTGTAAAACATAGTTTTTGTTGCTATTTCTTTGAAAAGTTCGAACTTCAAACTGATTAAAAAATTGGTATGGGTGTATCAATAGTGATACATATACTTTGTTAGAGCTGTTTCAAGACTTTTGTGCTCCAAGCAACCATAGATGATGATAAAAATAGTGCTATTTTTGCAGTTATACTGTAGAAAAATTCAAAGATGGAATAATAAAAATAAAAAATAAAATTTGCCCCTCCTAATCCCAATAGTTTCAGAAATGTGGATAAGAACCCAGCCTTTTTTGTATTATACCATAAGAAGATGAGAAAGACTTAAAAGTCTGCCTATAAAAACTTAAATAATAGACTTTAATAAGGCTGTTAACTATTTCTTTTTTGAAAATCATTTACAATTAAATTGTAACTCACATTCATGACATTGCATTTAAAACCTACATGTAAAAATCCAGACTTTAAAACACACAATAAACAGCTAGCTTTACATACTGGCATTATGGAGTTTTTACATGTGGCATGTAGTCTTTTATTTGATTATGTGTTTTTTTTATAACCTTGGTTCCCTTGATTGCTCTTTTAAAGCCAACTTTATTTTTTAAAAGAAATCTAATTAAAGTCTGAAACAATTATTCACCTAGGGTCAGGATGTGTCATGTTACATATATCTATTGTATGTTTAATAACTTGTCCAAAGTTATGGTAGTAATGGAATCCTATAACAGATGTTCTGGCCAGGGCAGCATTAGTAGCATAGGTATTACGAGAGTCTCTCCATATTATTTCTGCTGCCTGAAAAGATATAAAAAATTGCTTACAAACACTTAAATAATATGAACTTTATTCATGACATAATCTCAAAATAAAATTTTGATAACAAGACAAGTGCAAAAATACCACTCACATAAATATTGCAAATTTTGGTATACAGTCAGTACATATGTTTCAAGGAGTAACCTCTATTCAGCAGCATTAGAACCGAAGGAATTTCAATATTAAAAAAACTGACCAAGTACTATTAACATACTTCTATTTTGTGATAATTTTACAAAAATGCTTGACCAAAGAAAAATTTTGGTCACAAATTTCCTGTAAATTTTAATACAAAATCTTAGTGTCCCATAAAATATTTCCAACAAGATATTTTTGTTTCAACGTTAAAAATGCAAATTACAACACTGACAAGTCATTATGGTCCCAACAGACAACTAGGGGGTAACAATCCACTGGTGCATCAGTCCATCTTTTCAGTTACGATCAGACTCTTCGATTAGATAAACCTTAATTTAAAAATGGATTTATGGCAGCTAGAAATTTTGTTTTTCAATCAGCAGTGGTGGCACCTCTTCTAAGATTTACTGGAACTGTAAGGATTAAAGGCCAGTCATTATCTATGGATGTGATATAGTGCCATTTTGTTATAACTCCTTGAAACTCAGGAGAAATAACACCAATGTGACCTATTTTTAAGTCGAACCATCACAACCCTACACAAAATATTCAGTAAACCATTCAAATGCCAAATATCCCATTATAAGTTTATATAAAATCATCAATGGTAAGTTGGTAAGGGTACAACTCAGCATGGAAATACATTCACATGCCAAGGTTTTTCACAATTCCATTCTTTTACATGTGAAATCAAAAGGCTCCCAGGAGCCAGAAATGCTCACCTGGTTGAATTTTGTCTTTCAAGGGCAGTAAATTTAAATAATTTTCAAGATATTGGCTGAAAACTGTAAAAAAAAAACTGTCATTTTTCCCCTTTCAAGGACAATAACTCTTACAAAATTGTCTGACAACTTTTTTCTCTGAGGACATTTGTAGTCCTAATAATAAGGATCATTTCAGCTATGAAAGAATTTGGCTAACCCTAACGGTTTTGGGGATATATGTGAAAAACTACTGTCTGACCCTATGTTCTCTTTTTAGTAACAGCGGCCATGTTTTTCGACAGATCAAAATTCCCTACATCACTTCTATGCAGGATACCCCAAGGAACATTCATACCAAGCTTCATTCAAATTGGTCAAGTAGTGTTAGAGGAAAAGAGTTTTGAAAAATTGTTAACAACGACGATGACGACGACTGACGCCAAGTGATGGCAATAGCTTCCAGATTTCATTGTGCATTTCCAGGACAAATGTTGTCTTAGGCACATATCATTGATTGCAGAGCTTGAAAAATAAAGCTTTCAAAATCATTGCACTAATGGTATCATCATCATTGAAATTTTTCACAAAATTGGCGTGAACATAATTATTTTTACCTTTTCTGCTAACTGACAGCATGGGAGCAAGTTACTCAAAACATGTAAACATATTTATACACTTTTGTGGTAATTCAAAGTTCACATTTTCAACTTACTTTGACTACTTTTAATTAACAAACATAACAGATCTAAGTTTAGTTAGTGTGCTTTTGGTACTTCTTAGAGTGGCGGCCAATTGACCCAAAAATGCTAATTAAGACCAAAATGTCAAAGGCCAAGGTAATTAAAAAAAAAGAAAAAAGAAAAGGTTATTACCTACACTATCCAGAAAAAAAAACAAAAACAAAAATGTCAGCTTTGTCAAAGGGGAGACATTGTTAAAATTACACTGTTCCTACCTTTCTCGGTTCTTCGGAGAACTGTGGGTGGGTTATTACTGCCTTCACTTGGGGGCACAGTCCTAACCCACTTACATCATTCAGTTCTGGGAATCCTCTCTCATTCCAATCCTGTAATCTTCTACAGAAATCTTTTGGCTCTACCTATAATAATATAATGTTCAATTGATTATCAATTCTTGAAATAAAAACACCAGTAAATTTTACTCCTATTATGAATCAATTTCATAACCTAACTATCTAATCATCAACTGAAATGAAAAGCAAATACATAGAGGTACAAATGTAAGTAAAGTAAGCATTATTTTAGAATATATTTAGTATAAGTTCAATTGGAACTCCTCAGCCTTCCTGGTTACACTAAAGAAAAACCACAGAGGCACTAGGTGAATGAATCTGTCCAGAATTTGACCGATCCAATTTTAAAATTATAGTTTTACTGGTTGAAATTTTTACCATTACATTTTTCCCTAGCTCCTTGCTTCATGCCAAAATTCTCAACAGAGTTTTTGTTCTTTATTTCTAGTGATATCTAACCAATTTTTTTAGCATCATCTTGTGGATAGAACTACTATCAGTTGTGTAGGATTACAATTCCAGCAATATTTTTTCAAGAAAAAATTCTCCTTTTTGCATCCGAAGTTATTTTTAGCGTAGCGGAAATGGCAGAGTAGTTCCGATAGAGTATAAGTTAAGAATGATGCTTTGACAAATACAGGATATAAAGAAATTAAAATTAGTAATTGTTCTATAATGGTGTAGAACCATATTGACATAAGGCTAAAAACCACTAATTCCACTTTCCATAGGCTTCTATGCCAATTTCACAATATTCAATGGCTTCTCTGGACTTTACCTTAACTTTAACCTGCAGAGGACTATATATCAGCATGATTCTACATATGTCAGCTCACAATCCTCAGAATGGCATGTGGGGTTAGCAGACTTGCAGTGCAGTACTGGTCACCGGAAGTGAAGGGTCTATAAATAGCATGGGAAATCCCAGTGTTTTCACAAGATAGGGGTATATTTAAAAATCATTATGGAGATTAGGCTTCACATCACAAGAAGCAAAATGCACCTATAAAATGTACAGAAATGTTTTTCCTTTCAGAAACTGTTTAAATTTTTTAAATAAGATGAAAACTTTTTTCACAGCACTATGAGGAACAGGGGTAATTTTTGTGTAGGACTATTTTTGCGTACGTTCCGAATGCTCATTGGTTGAATTGGTGGTCTGTAACCTAAACAGTCATTTTTTGTCTTAGAAAAAATAAATAACTATACAGGTATCTTCCTACACACATACTGAATGCATTTGCAGTTTCAGTGAAATGTGACAAGCACTTTTTTAAATATTTGATTTTTAAATATAGGGTAACCAAGTTGTGCGAGCAAAAAAGTGACAATATTCTACCATACTTAAATGCATTAAATATTTGCAAAGAACTCTTTCTGACTTTTCAAATAAAAAATATCAATCACAACTTGTTTTTTAACAATATTAATGAAGAAATAGTTTTAAAAGTAATCATTTTCTGAGAAATTGGTCTATTTTTAAAAATTTATTTCTGACATGCCTCCCCCTTTTTCTTGATCACATGTCAAAAATCCTAAATCTTTAAATTTTCACAAAAGGTGATATATTTGGCTTTAAATTTGTAAATACAGTGTTTTCACATTAAAACATGACCAGTAAAGGGCACCTAAAGCAAAAAAAGTACTCAATAATGGATTTTCCATGTTGCCATAGGGGAATGCTGATATGGCCTTAACCGCAGTAATGAAAGTGAGTTTTTCCTCATTTCTAACCTAATTTTTGCTCAAATCTACACAGAACTTGATTTCAAGTGCTTATTACCACCATATTTAGGTAAATATAGCCCTCAAAGTTTAATATTTGATATTTTTACTAAATTTTCTACACTTTTTACAAGATAGGACATAAAAATCAGCCAAAAAGACCAATTTTCCATAATTTGGACCTATAACTTAACAAAATGCATATTTTGAAGGATTTTTGTAGTATATTCCTCTCATGGCAAAGTTAACAAGATCTTCAAGTAGTTTAAAGCTATTTCAAGAAACTTTTCATTTTGCCATGGCTTCAACTTAAGGCTAAAAACCACTAATTCCACTTTCCATAGGCTTCTATGCCAATTTCACAATATTCAATGGCTTCTCTGGACTTTACCTTAACTTTAACCTGCAGAGGACTATATATCAGCATGATTCTACATATGTCAGCTCACAATCCTCAGAATGGCATGTGGGGTTAGCAGACTTGCAGTGCAGTACTGGTCACCGGAAGTGAAGGGTCTATAAATAGCATGGGAAATCCCAGTGTTTTCACAAGATAGGGGTATATTTAAAAATCATTATGGAGATTAGGCTTCACATCACAAGAAGCAAAATGCACCTATAAAATGTACAGAAATGTTTTTCCTTTCAGAAACTGTTTAAATTTTTTAAATAAGATGAGAACTTTTTTCACAGCACTATGAGGAACAGGGGTAATTTTTGCGTAGGACTATTTTTGCGTACGTTCCGAATGCTCATTGGTTGAATTGGTGGTCTGTAACCATAAACAGTTCAACATTTTATACACTCTTACACAACAAGGTGGCATAAAGGATGAACAACCAAACCTGTATAGCAATTATTCAAAATCTTTACCTCACCATATTTGCTTAAAATAGATTGTAGAACAAGTAGCATGTGGTCAGATTCATCGGTCCAGTCACCTATGTCCCACTTTCTTCTATGGACATCAGGAAGAATTTTTTTATGAACCATCTCAAGTTTGTTGTGTACGTCTTTATATTTCTGAAAAAAGTACCAATAAGATACCAACATTAAGACATAAATAATGTACATGTGCATGGTAAATTGAACACTTAAATGTTTTGATTTGACAGTCATTCACACATTCACCCATTGAACAGGTACAAGTAGATTGACTAGACAGAATATTATGTTGATTTGTGGACATTAAAAACGCTGTGTTTTCTTTTAAAAACATCCAGAGTTCGGGTTCATTGGTCAATAATTTGTTTTCATCCAATTTTCTTTCATGGTTTCATCATACCGACCAGAACATTCTCGAACTTCAATCAGTTTTATGTTAAGATCAAAACTACCTAATTAGTGATGACTTAAATATTACCTGTAATTAACTGATTAATGATAGGGTTTCAGTTTTTTTAACCTTTTATTACCCAAGCTGACAAAATGGCTGACAAGTTCGAGTTAATGAGGGTTATTCTCTAAGATTTATTACCGAACTGAATGACCAGTCAGTTCGAGTTTTCGAGAAATCGAAGTTCAAGAAATCCAAGGTTATTTATATTGATTATATAGGAGAAAATTTCCGTTCTTTGAATTGTGTTTGAGAAATCCCGGGTGTTCAAGCCATCCAAGTTTGAGCGAGTGAAGTTCGACTGTAGACAGTAACTTAACTAAATTTAAAAAAGATAATGATTTGTCCAGAAATGACTCTATTGAAAATTCACGAAATTCATGAGTTTGATTAACTTCTACATGTCCCAGACAATAGGACAACCTATAATGTTATGAAGTTCCTAAGAAGATAAACAATATTTTTAATAACCTTTTTAGCCTCTTCTTTAGAAAGATTCTCTGTCAAAAGTCCAATAGCATCCCCAATACAGTGACCATAAACTATTGCATAGATTCTATCATAAACTCTGTTAACTTCCTTCCTTAAAGCCTGAAATTACAGAAATTAGAATACAATGCTACAGATATGTCTAAATTTCTTTCACTTGAATTTATTTCTGAAGTTGTCTCAAACAGTCAGAATCTCTTTATGTATTGTTTTTTTTTTTTTTTTTAAATCAACCAAAAACATGGATATATCTACACATAAAATTTAAACTTCCTCTTTATAAAAATGAGCTATGACACAATTTTCATTGAAAAATAAAACTTTGATGAACAGAGTGGTGAGAATTCCTTCTGTCTTGAAAACAGCGAGATCTACATGTATATGTACTCTCTGACCAGTATATGTTAATTGGTGGGTCATATTATTGGTCATTAAAGATATTATATGTCAATTAAGATATCATCCACTAATTGGTGGTTATCCCTGACCTGTGTAACAATTAATATTTATATAAATAATAATAGTAAGACAAACAAAAATTCTTGTGCCATGTATGACAAACCATATATGGCAAGAATTGTGTGCAAAATTCAAATTATCAACATTTGTAACCCCTATAATAGGTATGGTTACAACCAGTTACATGATTACACTTGTACACATTTCATTCAAAACCCTGTTTCAAGTTTTCTCTTATGCAAAACCACAGTTAGGTACACTTTTCTTCAGGTTACATGGGTACAATGGCTACATGAACTATATATAAAGATACTGTAAATTTGAATTTCTTTCTAACTTTCTAAACCCATGTCATACTGGTTACATCTCGTTATTTAATATTTTCCTTGTACAGATTCTGAGTTTTCAGTGCATTTTTAGTCAGGTTACACAATACAACGGTTACTTTAACTTAATTAAAGGTTACAGTTAATTTGAATTTCTTTCTAAACCCAGGTTACACTATTTAATATTTTCATTGTACAGTTTCAAATTTACTGTAACCTTAACTGTATTTAAAGTAACTAACAATGTACTGAATTATGTTAATCTTTACAAAGAAAACATCAAATGACCAGATGTACATGTACCCATTGTTACCTGGGTTTCAACTGAAATTCAACTTTAAATATGATCGTTTTAAGAACCTACTCCTACAAAGTAAGAGGTTGGAATTCCATTCCTCCATAAACAACCTCTTACTTCTGAGCGCCATGTTGCATACCGCTTGTTCTAACACTCTGAGATCGGCAGAATTATAGTAAAAACAAATGACCTACCTGACGAGAAAATCCATCAATCACGGAAATCCTTGGTAAAGCAGTTTAATATATGAAATATAATGCTCAGAAGTAAGAGGTTGGGGTATGGAGGAATGGAATTCCAACCTTTTACATTGTAGCCAATGTAGGAGTATGCTGGAGTGTAATTTATCATTATCAAGAACCATAGCATAGGCTATATTTATATTTCCAAGTAACGGATTACAAATTACTGCCCTTTTACTTTGCAACCATGTAACTTGATGGAACCATACCCATTACTGAGGTTAGAAATACTGGTATGCTTAATCATGCACACATATTTGGACCTATCGATGTACAGTACACTAAAACAGGGTCGGGCAATAAATAAACAGCTCAGCGGTTGTGTTGCATTGAAAGCAGGAAGTGGAAAACAACGAACTGATATATAAAATTGGGTAAGAGCCAACACATTTCATACTCTAGTATATGGCTGAGATTTCCGTGAATACGGTGAGTTTTTCGATTTCAATTTCCCGCGAATGGGGCCAAATTTCTCCATTTTTAAAATCTGATAGGACTTAACAGACGACAGTTCTATTCAGACACTTTCCTTTGTCGAATCATTATTACTTGAACACAAATTTTATCTGATAAGTATCTACCAACTAGTTGATATTTGTACTAAATAATTACACCATGCCCAAAATTGATGAACAATAAAGTTTATGTCTGTAATTGTTTTTTTATAAAATTATCTCTGTAGGGAGGGTCTTATGATGGATTTGTACTGATATGTAATATTAATAGTAGAACAAAGACGGAAAGATTCCGGTAGATTTCACATGTCACACAAACATGTTAGTTTTATCAGAAGCCTCAACTGACGATGTCACATCTGTTTCAGGAAAAATATCAGGTTTAAAAATAATTTTCTTACATTTACTGAGAAAAGGGAACTAGAGAAATAAAATTTGATTAAACATTACTGTGTACACAGAGCTTTAAGTAAACAATTACACTAATTTGACTAAAAGAGTCCTACCCCACAGTGATTTCCTCACTCAGTGGAAGGTTCTTTGAATACACCAAGCTTCTTAATATTGGCTGATACATTTCATCTAAAAAGTCTATCCAGATAACTTTTAGTCATGATGCTGAATGCTGACACTGTTGGCATGCCTACTTACGTATACTGCAGACTGCAGTACATTTTTCATGGTCAATGTATTATTGTAGTTGTACATGTACATATAATTGCGCAAATCGCAATGTGTGTACATGAGAAATATTCTATTTTATTTTAATCTTGGGCTATCTGGTATTTCATTCTGTTCATTGTCGAAATGCATCAGTATTGAAGAATAAGGTTCTTATACATCAGGAGTAAAAGTGGAATATTATGGAGTAGGTGTTCTACTTTTACAATCTCCTGACCAACTTCAACACAGTGAAGATACTGTAACATTTCTGCATGCATGCTATTTACAAAATTAAACAAAATAAAATGAGGTGAATTTAAACATTAACAATAGGAGTGAATTTAAAAATAAACAATAAGAGAGTTTAAAATTATGTACATGTATATGTTGGTATATGTTTATGAGTGAAGTAGTATTAATTTTAAAAATCATTAAATATACTTTGTCATGTAAGCTGAGGAATTACACTTCAAGATGTACATTTTTTTTGTACAAGCACATTTTGAAATGGTGACACCACTGTGTTGGATGGAGACATCTCCACTGTAAAGAGCATGTAAATTAAATAAGTGTTGACAGTAGTGTATATGCCATGATAGATAATAGTAGTGCACTTACTTGACATAAAACCAACACTATGTATCCGCAAATGAGGGAACAAGAAGTACCATTTGATTTGTATGTTTTGATTGGGGGGTCTATTACCTGTATACATCTTGGTAGAATGATGTATGGCTCCATCTTCAGGTGGATTGTCCTTCCTCTGCTGTTTTGGCGCTGTCCACTACAACCTCCAGAAGTGTGAAAACTGGGGTGATCAAGTCCCAATTCGGAACCACTTGGCTCTTTATCTCAATTAATGGTCTTCTATTTGTCTGCCCTCCTTCTCCACAACCACACAGTTGCTGTCTCTGCCTCTCTACACAGGCATCCTTTCAATCTCATTCTGGCTGCTCCAGTAATCACCATGGCTCTGAGTGCTCTCCACATGGACTGTCCAGCAAAACCTCTGCATCCCACTTCTACAGCGAAGAACCAGATCTTCCATCCATTCTGTTGACAGTCCTTCACCAGCTGTTGGTACTTAAGGTTCTTCCTCTCATATGCATCTTCAATTCTGTCTTCCCATGGCTCATTTAGTTCTAGAACCATTGCCTTCTTTGTTGTCACCGACCAGATGATAATATAAGCCTCTTGTTTGTAACTTCTATTTCTATTGGAAACTCCATTCTCTGTCTCAGGTCTACCCTCATTTGCCAATCTGTTGCTGTCCCTGATAGACCACTTCCTTCAACACCAACTCTGTGTCCTGTCTCCCCTTCCTTCACAAAGTTGACAAATTTCAAGCTTCCTTTCATTTTCCTTGGCGTTACATTTCTCTCTAAGGTGTCAGCAAATACTGCTAATACTTTGTCGTGTCTTCAAGTGTATCTTCCATCTTTCAATGACTTAGCATGCGGATAGTATATGTTCTAGATTTTCTGGCTTTCCACATAATACACACTTTGGATCTTCTGTCAGTCCCTAAGTTGCAAGGTTAGTAGGACTTGGAAGGACTCATACACTGATTTCAGCTTAAACTGCAGTCTTGATGGTTCCATTTTCCATATATCATTTCATCCTAGCTTCACTTGCCTTGCACCTTCTCAGTTTAACCAGTTTCCTTGTTTTTTCATTCCGACTTTAAATTTGACATAAGATTGGAATGAATTCCGATTTTGACATAAATTGCCTGAATATAGCTGAAATATTGCTGCTCGGGCATTAAATCCCAACAATCAATCATTAAATTTGACATAAAGAGGTAGGATCTCTATTAAATTTTTAAGAAATAAAATGGCAGGATCTATTATTTTCCTTATAACTTTTGTTTATATATTTAAAAAAAATCAGTGCTTTGGACTGAAGAAAAAATATGGCAGGACCTACATTTTTTTCAAAAATGCATGGTAGAAAGTTTCATCCTGTCCCCTACTTCAATCCCCTATAAAAAAATTCTAATGGTTGCTCCTTTTGTTCAATAAAGCTAGTGCACCATTATTGTCTTTTTAAGTAGCAGTCTTAATAAAAATCAGGTGATTTATGCATGTCAAAAACCCACCTAATTCACTTTTATTTCATGTTCTAAAATAGTCTTAAGTTGTTATTTGGTTGTATCACTCTTGAGTTAAAAAATATATAGATTGTGTATAAAATTGGCTCTTGGCAGGAGTTATTGTTCTTGCTTAAGTTTGATTAGGATGGTTTTAGTGGAAAAAGATTGTATGATTTTCTAAAAAATGCAGATCAAAATATATTAAGGGCTGTTGTTGTGTAAAACATATAGCATATGTAGACTGAAAAAGCATAATTCTTTTGTTTGTTTTTCTGCACCATGAATCACTTGCTTCAAGGATTATTCATGATTACCAGTATTTTGTATGTTTGCACATTTTTCTAAAATCATTTTAATCATTTTATTAAATTTATTTGCACAAGAGGGTCCATGAGTGGCAAATAAATCTTATCTTATCATATATTTGAACTTCATTTTTTAGTTCCTCTT
This sequence comes from Perna viridis, assembly GCA_037379345.1. Classification (NCBI taxonomy): domain Eukaryota; kingdom Metazoa; phylum Mollusca; class Bivalvia; order Mytilida; family Mytilidae; genus Perna; species Perna viridis. Next base: position 13,468,308 of record CM074511.1, read on the forward strand.
ACTTTGAAAGTAGAGCCTGCTGGTAGATGGTATGAAGCACTTTGTCAAAGGAGACGACAAAGACATTCTGTTTCCCACCATTCTGTTGACAGCTCAAGTTCTGAAGAAAGTGAGGAGGAAATTGAAATTGATCAAAATGATGAGGCATTGTTATTAGGACTTGATCCAAAAGAATGGAAGGTGAAACGATTTAAATACACAATGTTAAATACATTTTGTATAAAGATGTTGAAAAACCTCTGCAGAAAACTTTAAATTGTCATTTAGCTTTTTTACTGCTATTTTAAGGTAATTATCATGTTTGTTGAATGTATTATTTAAATTTTGTCAGCATATTGAAATACAGTTTAAGTATATTTAAACCGATTTGAACAGGTCTTACTGTTATTTTTATGTTGTTTCAGAAACAAGATCATTATGCAGTTCTTGGTTTGGGAAAATTGAGGTATAAAGCCACAGAAAATCAAATTAAGAAAGCTTGTAAGTCAGTGATTGTTAACTTTCAAAATATCCCTATCTTTGATATGTGTGTAATGAGAATTTTCACTTTCAAGGTAAAAGAATAAGAAATTCTTCTGTAGATAAACAATGTACATAAACATTTATGCGTTTAATAACAAATTAAATTATTATGTAAATCATTCCTAATTCAACTTTGAAATCACTTATTTTAAATAGTTTCTTGAACATTTGAATAAAAAATTTGTTTATTGCTTCTTATAATTCTTCTTTACATTTGAATAATATTATGATGTATGGTACAAAGTAAGGCAAGTTTTATTGCTGTATGATTTTCTAATGTAAAAATTCTATGAACTTATATTAATTGACTACAGAACTTTAATTCGTTTTTCTAAAGATAAACAGAAAGTACTGAAACATCATCCAGACAAAAGGAAAGCTAGAGGAGTGCAGGTCAAAGAAGGGGATGACGATTACTTTACATGCATCACTAGAGGTATGATGATTACTTTACATGCATCACTAGAGGTATGGTGATTACTTAACATGCATCACTAGAGGTATGGTGATTACTTTACATGCGTCACTAGAGGTATGGTGATTACATATATCACTACTCTCTATTGGCATGATGATTTCTTCAGATATTTTACATTGTATGATAACATATGTATTACTAGAGGTATAATAATTAGTTTTCATGTACATGTTTATATCACTAGACCAGTTATGATTACATTACATGTGTCATTACTCTCAGAAGTCATTATAATTACTTTATATGCATCACTGTTGGATGATGGTTACATTACATGTATCACTATATTTAGAATGATTACTTTACATGCATCTTTTGTCTTATAATGATTTAGTTTAACATATAACAGTACTAACTAGAGGTATGTTTATCTCTTTACATGTACATGTATCACTAGCAGTATGATAAGGACTGTACATGTACATTACTCACTAGAGGTAGGATTATCACTTTACATGTACATGTATCACTAGCAGTATGATAAGGACTGTACATGTAACATTATTCACTAGAAGCATGTTTATCTCTTTAGATGTGCATGTATAACTAGAGATATGATAAGGACTGTATATGTAACATTAGTCATTTGAGGTAGGATTATCTCTTTTATCCAAACTAGAGGTATGATTAGGACTTTACATGTAACATTACTCACTAGAGGTAGGATTAATCTACTCACTTGTATCACTAAAAGATTATAGGTCTAAAATAAAATAATATAAAATAAAAAGTTATTTTCTTCTTTGATATAAGAACAATGTATGGTATATAAACATGTTTTTAATCTTTCATTATTCTATTCATATACATGTATTATATAAATTATATATCTATTATATTATTTAGCTTATGAAACTCTTGGCAATCCAATAAAGAAGAAATCATATGACAGTGTTGATCCATTGTTTGAAGATGACATACCACCTAATAATTCTGATTCAAAAGAAAAGTTTTTTGAAATTTTTACACCAGCGTTTGAAAGAAATGCCAGGTATATATGAGACTTTTTCATTATTAAATCATGACAATAAAATACATTGTCATTTCAAAACACAACTTAATTGTAAATCAATAAGACAGTGTTTTGCTCATTGTATGATTTATTTTGGTTGGTTTATGTTCTTTGTTGTGTATGTCCGTTTTCCCTGTCTAGTCTTTATCATTGGAATATATTCTTATGATTGCCGCTCAAAAATTGGTTCCCTTGATTACTCTATGTATAGATGTTTATGTAAGATCAAATCCAGTGAACTCAACAATTCAGTAATGTAGCATTTCACACTTTTATACATATTTTTCACATTTTTTTAGTTATATGATTCTTCTTGAGGTTTAACACTGAAATTTCCATGATAACCAGCTGAAGCTTTATTGAAAAATTGTTATAGAGGCTTTATCAGCATAGTGTTAAAATATGATTCTATGTATGGGAAATGTGAAACCTTTTAATAGTACAATAGAACACCATTAATGAATCTAACTAATTGTATTGGTGCTCTGTTCCAATCTTTTTTTTATAGTGTTATGTAATACATATGTTCAGTAAAGGACTTCCACGTAGATATCATATTTTATACACAGGTTTACATTTTTGGTATAGGTAAAGATATTAATTTTTGTGATTACTTTGTAAATTTGCCAATATCAGACTTTACAATGTTTAACTATGGTGGAAAGGTTAATCTTCCAGTGTTTTCCATTGATGATGTATGATTGGTATGTTTTATGTTGTTTTTATAGATGGAGTATAAAGAAAAGAGTTCCCAGTCTTGGGAAAAAAGATGACAATTTTGAAGATGTCGACAACTTCTACTCTTTTTGGTATACATTTTTCTGCTTACTGTAATTTTATAAAAAAAAAAACATCATTTCTTTGTTGTGAAACATTTCTAAACTGAACCCTGAATAAATTGAAGACCTGTCTCTGTCAGTAACTATGCATTTTGAACTTCCTTTCTTTGATTGGATAAAATGTTTTGTCTTTTTTGTCTAGACCGAGGGTCCGGAAATTTTGATAGCCCATGTTGGACAATTTATCAAATTTCGGTAGTTGTTTGTGTCAGTCTTTAACCTGCCTAGATCGAGAATAAACTTTAAAAACCCTTTTTTGTAACTTGACTTTTTATGAGCAACTCGGTGGGTGCACCTGGTCCATGCTCCTAGTTTTTAGTGGAGTCCGAGTTGCTCATTTACTTTTGTTGCTTTGTATATATGGTTTTGATTACTTTATGTTCTTTGTTGTGTATGTCTGTTTTCCATGTCGGGTCTTTGTCCCTGGATTACATTCTTTTGATTACCGCTATAACCTTGGTTCCCTTGATTACTCTTTGTTGTTATTCAAAGATAAATATTGGAATTTGTGTTATTCCATCACATACTGTGTCTTTTACAAAAGATCTGAATGAGTGAACGAGCAGTTTCGACCACACATGGATGTTCTGACATGTAAACAAAACAGTGTGTCTCTTGGACTTTTTCATCACATCAGCAAACAGTCGAAAACTTCCGAGGGATGAAAAAAATGTTGATTATTTTAAAAATAAAATCTGTATATTGATTTGAATGTAATGTTGACTTCAGTGTTTAAAAGATTCAATCGATGAATCAATAATTACAAACTACAACTGATTTGTAGTTTTGTCACCATCTGCTTTCGTGACCACTGAAAGATCAGATTTTTCAATCTTTTTCTTATTTTTAAATTGAGTAATAAATGTATGAAAATTCTCCGAGCCGCTTCAATTATTTCGTATACGCAATGGTGTTGCACATGTAGCATTACTTTAATTATGCAATCAACTAATCAGTTACAGGTAAAATCACAGTCACAGGTGGCTGCACATTGGCTAATTAATATTGATGTACACATATCAAATTATTTCCAATAAACAGTTAGGAGACAGGTAGACAATATGTTTATACAGTAATAAAACCATGCTGACTGTAATTTATAAGGGTTGACAATTTTTTTTATGTCCGATATTGGAAAATGGTCGTCGGTCATTTGCAAAATTTGTCGGTCAATGACCGGCTTTTTTTAACATTTCCGGATCCTTGGTCTAGACCTGAGTTCACCATGTGATACTCACACCATCAAGGAATATTTTCTATGTCAGATTTACTGATTATATTGGATACTTCAATGAGATCATTATGCAGCCTGTGGTTTGAGGGTTTCTTCATCATTCATTAAAAACGCATGGTTGGCCTTGAGCTGATATTTTTTCATCCCATTGGAGTTGTTGCCCCATTGACATATTCACCATATCTATTCTCATTATATTTTGATGTTCATCACATAAGTTGTTTCTTCTTATACAGAAAAAAAATATTTAAGTTGTTTTATAATTATAACTGTAATAGTACTGTTTCAATGTTAATTTGCTTTTTTTCACAATGTTTATCACATAAGCATTGACAACTGTGTATATTATATCATGTTGACTCTTTATATGAAGGTATGATTTCGAATCCTGGAGAGAGTTTTCTTACCTTGATGAAGAAGAAAAGGAAAAAGGAGAAAAGTAAGTAGAAAAAATGAGAAGTAGCACTTCAATCTGATTGAATCGTCTGAATATAGCTGAAATATTGCTGCTCGGACATTAAACCCCAACAAACAAAACAATCTGATTGATCTTTAATTGTCCAAATTTTGAGGCATAAGGGTTTAAACCAGGTTTTGTAAAGTTTTTTTATTGGTTCACATCAATATCCACTTAAGCACCACTATACAAAGTTATGTCATATTTTATAAATAAAATTTGTATATATCATTTCATAGTCCCACCAAAAAGAGCATTCCTTAATGATGTATTGATTATGTTTTTGTTGTGTTTATTTTTTTAGGACAGTTAAAATGACAAGATTTTTATTGTAAAGTAAAAAATAGTAATAATGGGAATAAAGACCTCAAATCTTTACCCTATTTTGAATCTTGAACGTAAACAAATTTAACTTCTTATTTAAGCCGTGAAGAGAGAAGATGGATTGAAAAACAGAATAAAGCTGCAAGACAAAAAAGAAAGAAAGAAGAAATGGTCAGGATTAGACAGCTAGTTGGTATGATGATTTAATTTTTTTATATAGATTATTATTCATTTCTCGTTAAATTCACTTTGTTTTTTCTGCCTTTTACCAGTTTGAGATTATAAGTTTATTATAAAAGGGGAACAATTTTCATTCTGTGCTGTATTATTTTTCTTTATCATATTGCTGTCAGAGTGAGCTTAAGAATCAAATAAGTTTCATTACAACAATGTGTCCAGACATTGTGTACAAGTTTTTACTGCATTACACTCTAATGAATGTAAGATTCTTTTTATATTTGTCCAAAGGATTTTACAAATTTTTTACAGTGCTAGGAAAGAAAATTATGCATTGTTAGGTAACTTTGGACAAGTTTTTTTTTCTAATTAAAATGAAAAATCAGATTTTTTTTTATTCTGGATTTTGCCATTACGTTTTTTTCTACTTCGTATTTAATTCCAATTTCACAAAATTTCTGTTGTTTTTTTTTTTAGTTATCAATCATGCCTCATATTTAATTCTAATTTAAATATCAGTAACATGCACAATCTTTCCTTTTTAAAGTCTAAAACAATGATTTTTTTTCTAATGAATGTTTTTTTTACAGACAATGCATATGCCTGTGATCCAAGGATACAGAAGTTTAAAGATGATGAAAAAGAAAAGAAAATGGCCCAGAAAAGAGCGAAACAAGAGGCAGCACGACAGAAAGCAGAAGAAGAAGCAAGAGTAGGTTTAATTACTTCTTTAAGAAACGACATGAGACCTAAATAAAAAAGAATACTTCTTTGCTATTTATCATGCCTGCTCATGAATGTAATGAAAAATGGATACTTACTTTGATATGTGAAGTCTCCATGTTTTAATCTTCAGCATTTTCCTTTATGGTTTAGTTATGAATTATATTTACCGGTAGTCTTATTCAATGTTTCCAAGGCACACAAAAATTACAAACAATCATACTTTAGTAACAACTAACAATTGCTATGCTGGAACTTGTTTATGCAATCTTAGTATATCCATAATTTTATGTAGATAAAACAACAGGCTTTAGATGAGGAAAGAAAGAAAAAAGAAAAAGAGGAAGAAGAAGCCAGAATCCAGGTAACTGATTTTTATACACCACCACCTTAGACATTTGCTTGAATTTGAGGATTATCAGTTCTGAATTGAATCTATGAAGAAACTGAAAATAACAAAACAACATACTGTAAAACAATACAAATAGCAGTCTTTGTAAGAATCGTGCAAAATCTGTAAAGTGTGATAAACCTAAAAAGAGGCTGAATATTTTTATTTTTGTTATTAAGTTGCTTTATAGGTCTATATGATGAAATGTATAATTATTTATTCCAATCTGTCTGCTCTTAGGAGATAATCAACATTGAAAATCCAATAGTTTCTGTTGTATTTTAGTGTCATTAACAGAGTTGTCTCCCATACTTTTGAATTCTACAGTATATTCTGTATATTTTGTTATATCCTATGAACAAGGGTCATATGAAATGCCACATGTTACTTTCTGTTTACTATGACATTTTAAACAAAATATTAAAAATAAAAATATGTAGGCTTTCCAACCATGAATCACATTTTGCATGATTAACATGTGGAGTGCTTCTTTGTTTCTGAGTAGGGTGACATGCCTACCTGCTGGCTATTATTCCCAGCTCAGCATGTCCATTCCATTCTAGTTCTGAAATGCATGAAATATCTGCCACAGGACAATAAACCACAATCACTCACTCAGTCAATCAACTAATTGTATCCATTAACAATACACATATTTCAGGCTGCGGCTTTGAAAAAAGAGAAAGAACAGCAAAAGAAACTGTTCAAAAAAGAAAGAAAAACATTGAGGACTGCAGCCAAGGTAATATACTATTTGTATCTTAAAAGGAACTTTCTGGTTATTTGTCTAGCAATTTGATATTTCTAATAATATGAGGGCATGTGGGGCATGTAAGAATACTTTCTATATATTTTTTTCTTTAGCTCAGGCAGGGCTCAATTCTCTTCAGCTGAGAATAGATACTGGTAGTCATCTTTAATACAAGGGCTTGCCTTCTATCTCTAACTTGCACCTGTCATAGAAATTGAGAGATAAAATTTTTTTCAGGCGAAAAAAAAAAATAGTAATAACAGTATCAGTGCATATATAAGTATGTTAATGCTTTTTTTTTTATTGGTAGTCAATATGCACATGTATGTATTAACCAAATTACGATAACTTCCTGTTTAAGTTTGTGACTCTGTCAGAAAAACAAATTGATGGAATGTTATAAAAATTGTCCAGTAGAATAAATAAGATTTCATCTAAATCTATTCACAAAATTTTACATGAATTTTTCAGGATTTTAATTATTTTAGTGTAGATGAAAGTGAGCGAGTTACAAACATGGCTGATGTAGATAGATTAGCAGAGCTTCTTTCCCTTGTCAAGTAGGTCAATATATGGTCTTCTTACAACTTATGTTCACATTTGATTAAATAAGATATTTAAAGGCAGGATACACACTGAAAACCAACTGATATTTGGTCTTATTATATAGATAGCAGTGATTTGCTGGATATTCCCTTTAATTTCAGTAATTTCACTCTCTGACTTTCTCCATTCTAAACTTCACATTGTAGATATCAATGCTCAGATCACAAAATTTGAATTTTATATTGAAAATAGCAATAGATAACTGAAAAAAATCTTTATATTGAATAGGATAATCAGTTGGTGAATAACTGAAATATAATTACTCTTTCCATAAACTCATGAAGATTTAAACTTGTACACGGAAAAGATTTGGCACAATTGTTATTCACTCTTTCCAATTAATAATTAGTTATTGATTGCAATAATGTGCCAGGGGACTTTTTTTTATCAAGTTTAAATGTTAAGGACTTAAAAAGAAAACATGATATTTTTTTTTCAGTTGCTGCAAAATTTGTGTAATAAATCATTACAAAAATAAGTTGGTTTACAATAGTTCTAAATTAATGATATGGTTTAGTGCACATGATATGCTAATTTAGTTCAAGACATTCTATGAAAAAATTCCTGATTGCTATTGCATATAATATGATACAACATTTTACTCAGTTGCACAACTGCCAACTTTAAAAAGTGTTAGTACACTGTTACATACAAAGGTATAATTCTCAGAATGTTTTTCAGTTGTATAATTCTGGAAAATATTTGTTAATGATTATTATTTTTTTTGGTACATGTAGATTGCAGTCCTTAAATCAAGAGTTAACATCTGGAGAAGAGTCTAAAGCCAAAGCAGCCTTCTTAAAAGAGGTTTGTTCTATTGTTTATACTCAGAGATCAAAAGAAATGCCAACAAATCCTTGAAAAAGGTTCAAGTGTAGTTATTTTTCACAATGTACTAATTTTCACTAAAATATAAAAAGTAGTCTGTACAAAGCGAAGTTTTACTATTTTAATACTACCTGCCATAGACCACACATAGCAACTGATTGGTTATTAATGTAAAAATTATGGGTTGTTCCAGAATTCATTGTGAGGTGAAGCTGGAAGGCACATCTATTGAACTTTGATTGGTCTTGTTATTTTAGACAAAAAGCCTTAACAATTAAAGGAAATAATGAATTAAAATTGTATGCATAGTGGTATCAATTGAAAAGTATCTTCCCGTCCCCCTATACCATTGTTTTTGGAATAGCCCTCTTATTAAATTCTTAATTGGAGATATTTCTTACAACCTGATACAAATCCTTTTAATTTGTGTTTTATAGAAGTTTACATTTTTCATTTTTAGGTAGAAGAGTTAAACAAACAGATTGAAGATGAGAAAAAGAAACAGATGGAAGTATTACAGAGTCAATCATCAGGAGACCGAACACAGGGAAAGGGTAAATCATGGAGTGAAGGGGAAGTTCAGATGCTTATCAAGGGAGTTAACTTGTTTCCAGCTGGTACTAAAGAAAGGTAAAAATTCAGGCTTAACTGGTCTATTGTTTACATAATTTGAAAATACCTGACTTCATGAGAAGTGACATATTTAATTCTCTATTCTCACCTCACCTATCCTCTTCATGCCCTTGTGTCTGCCCTTGGCTGCCATTCTTGCCGACGCTCCAACAACTCCTTATTCTCTATGACTTGGTTGTTTTTTCTACATCTTGGACAATTAGATATTTTATCAGATGAAATCATGTGATGATGTGATATGTACTAGTGATAAGAAAATTTTGCCATTATAACTGGTTGTTGTGTGATTGTGACACATTTTGAAGTAAATCTGATTGGTTGAAAGCTATGTTGTGATGTTTCTTACTCTTCTGTAACAAATGATGAAGTCATAGAAGGACAATTGCTAAATTTTCCACCATGGCTGATACTAAATGCAAAGCAGTCAAATATTCCAGAGTAATCATAGGGAAAAAGGTTTCATAACTTGTGAAAGTTGAATATTGCAAAATATCAAATGGCTGAGGCTCATTTGCTATGATGTTGATATTAAATAAATTGAGTTGATATTTTTGGATATTCAACTTTCACTCATTATAAAATTTTAATTATAATTTGTCGTTTTAGAATAGGATTTAGCAAATTTCAATTTCATTGATCATATGGGAATATATTTGTTATATAATTATTAGTATCCTACAGGAAAACTAAATAAGACTAGAGTTTAGGTTCCATCTTTCATTTCACCATCTCACATCATTTAGTTGTGTAGACCTTTTTGAAAGCAGTTTGACATATTGACTTGTTTATTGTTATAAATGAGTTACTGAGAAAATCTTAGTTTGGTTCAATAGGAAACCTTGTATATAGTTTTCAGTCGATCTGATATTGTTGGACATGGTTACAAATTTAAGTTTGAATTTCAATAAAATTAGGAAATTATTTACCTTTTATATTTAATTTTTGTGGTTTGTAAGAAGCAATATATTGATATATGCAATATTCTGGAAATACTGTCACATAATGAATTAAGATTAATGTATTTGTCAGATTTCATCCGTTTAGTTTGTATTTCTGGTTTTTTTAGGTGGGAAGTTATTGCAAATTTCATCAAACAGCACATTAAAGACAGCAACAAGAATGCCAAAGATGTTTTGGCAAAGGCTAAAGATTTACAAAAGAATGGTAAGAAAATCTCCTTCACTCATCCAATTTGGAAGAAAGTGGCCTGGGAACCTAGACTTAATATATATATAGTAAAAAAGCTTTGGACGCTTTCGTTGGAGTCTAGTACATGCAGTTTTTGAGTAGAGTATTTTCCTATTAGTGGTTCTGTCCTCTACAAAGTTAGACATACCAGTTTTTGTCTCACCTGTATGTCTTCCTTATTGAACATGCATACTTCCACAAAGTAATTCAAATACAGAAGCACATAATATCTAGAAACCATTGATTCAAAATTAATAGGTCAAGCTGGATTTTTCTATGTACATATATTTGATTAAAATAAAACATAAAGAAAAATGTAGAATATCTCACATAAAAATGTTAGACTTGTGTGGTCAAAATCAAAAAACTTCATTGAGCATGTTCACAATACCAAAATCAATCCCATCCAACATTTTATTACTACATGCACTAATAATAATAATAATTTCTTTATTCAAAAGCAATACAGCTTATGAAAATACTTATCAAACAATAATATTTACATACACCAGTTATCACATGTCTTTTGCATAACACATTATTAAATATATAAGATAACCATTCACTAAAATTTAAGGGAAATTGGCAAAAAAATGGAGGAGTCATTGATATTTAACTGAATTCCCTCCAAAAAAAAGTAGTCCCCCTAAACCAATTTCTTTGAAAATCTATCACAAACAAGAATTTATTACTATTGTCCTTTCACCAAAATTTGAAGGGGATCAGCCAAAAAAGGTGTTATTTAGGTGGCAATCCTAGATTATTGATATTCAACCAAGTTTTCTCCCAAAAAATTAGTCCCCTTTGATCAATTTCTTTTAAAAATTAACCCATTCAAAATTTACTGTTAAACCATTCACCAAAGTTTGAAGGAAATCAATTAAAAAAATCGAGGCACTATCCAGGTGACAAGAAGTTGTGGTGTATACTCTGAGGGGTCAAAAACCTTATACCCCTGGGAAATAATTTGTAAAAAATACTGAATAATTGAATTTTTACATCAAAATTTTGTTTTTACATGAAAATATCTCGCATGAGACAGTGTCATTGAAGGATGGGGGGGTGGGGGGGGGGGGGAATCTACCACATGAACTGTTCCAAACCTGTTTACACGGTGCACCACAATAGTTTGTGGTCAGGTTTTCCGTATTATAGCCTTACAACCCCAGCATGTAACATGCCAAGGGCACCCCATTCCACCACCTCGGGCACACAACCCAATTGCTCTGTGGAAATGTGGAAGTTACAACATGAACAGTGGAACATATAAGGTGGATATGAGAGTAATGGTTGTAAAAGTACTGTACTCAATTTCTAATGAACCAAAATTCAGTACAGTTAGGTTTCTCCAGCATAGTTAATTAATTGGTCCCAAAGACCTATTAAAGGTGCTTCAATTTTCATATCGCTTGACCGGTGTGGAAAAAAATGTTCTCATCACTAGTTACTTTTTTGTTCTCATAGTTCGATTGGCTTAGAAATCGATTGTCTTGGACTCCATCTTGAATCACTTCGATTGCCATTGTAGTTGTATTACAGTTAAATGAGATAATTTTGGTGTTTTCTTACCTTGAATAAGAATTACGAAGGGACTTGGGAAGATTTGAAGTGAAAAAGCCTTTTAAATCGTCTGGTTTCTTTTGTTTGGAATGTTTGCATTTGTGTGACTTCAACATGTTTCCTATGAATCAGAATCGTAACGTTTCATGCTTTTTCATTTTTGGGTATTTTTGACGTTTCGGGACATTAGAGAAACAGAATATACACTCAAAGCTTGTTGATTATGAATTTCTCATGAAATAAATTTTATAGTTTGAATAGCTCGGCAAGCCTCGCGATCAAAACTATAAAATTTTCGTCAGTCGATGTGAGAAATTCCATAATCAACTCGTTATCATTGTAGATTCTATATTTTCACACTATTATTTTTAGTTTAAATTTATATCATACATTGTATTAACATTACACACTTCTACATAGAATAAAGGATATGCAATTATGCACGTGTAAATGAATTAAAAAAAAATGACAAGTTTTATAGCATGAAGAACTAGAAGACATGAAAACCAGTAAATAAATATTCTTAACAAGTCAATAAATAAATGCATGAAACAAACAAAATAATGTCTCTAAAAATTCTCTAAATTTCATGATATGACTGAGCAAGATAGAAAAACACCAAATTAAATTCTTCACGATAAAAAACCATACAAAAAAAATATTTGTAGTAATAACTATTATAATGATGTGAATTTTTTGTGGTATTCCATAGCATGTTCATGGTAACCTTCATGCCATCTGATATTTTATTGATACTTTCAGATCAAACGTTGAAGATGGAAGCTGATAAAAAAGCTTTTGAAAAGTTTCAGCAAGGGAAAACAAAATCAACCGTAGAAGCTAAACCTAAAGAAGGAGTTACAAGTGAAAGATTTGAAAGTAGGTGTTAAATATATAGTCTTTATTTTAAATGGTGTTTCTGCTAAAGCAAACATTCTAATACCCCTTGCTTTAGTTGGTATGCAGCTCCAGTTTTGATACACTGCACCAGGTCTGAGATGTTTCAAACTCTTTTTGTTTCAGAATTTTTTGTACTTAAGTTTTGTATTTTTAGCAAATTGGTAACTGTATATTGGAATGAATAAAAAGTTATGATTTATTATATTTTGGCACAATTTCACATCAGTTTTCTATCAACACATTTATTCTATAAATTTCTATTATAAAGTTGATTTTGTGTTAAAATTTCAATAGGTTTCACACATGAAATTGTCGATATTTAGTAAGTACCCCTTCACATAAACAAATTTATCTAATTAATCCTTACAAATCTCCAAATTTTAGAAGGTTTTTGAATAACACCACAAAATGGTGTTTTATTTTATACCCAACCAAACAATAGAGATTATTTTCTGTTGTAAGATACTTTCAAGGGATGATAACCAAAAATATTGATTTGCATATTCTATTAGAATTATACCTTAAGGATTCTACTCCCAATAATATTGTCACTGAAAATAACCATTTCCTTTATTAAAACTTAAAACAATGACAAAGATCATTCAAAGGGAGATAAGGTGATGCCGAAATAGAATAGTATTAATGTTAACATTGTTTTATTTATTATTTTTTTGCGGATTTGGACGTATGAACATACTTGCAGGTATATGTTTCTGCAGATTTGAAAAAATAAGTTTTTCATAATGTAGATAAATAAAATATTGTGACTGTCAATTTAAAAATATAATTAAAAAAATCTTCTTGGTTTAACTACACTTACTGCATTATGTTAATTAACATTTTTATGCACTTATTGAGTTCTGCATATATTTAATTTTTCTGTAGAAGTCTATGAACAACAAATTAGAGAAATGGGAACAAACCCGGCTCCATGGACAGCTGAGGAACAAAAAATATTAGAACAGGCTTTAAAGACATATTCAGCCAATGTACCTGATAGATGGGATAAAATTGCTGAAAATCTTCCTACACGGAGTAAAAAAGACTGTATGAAAAGATATAAGGTATTTCATAATGAAAAAAAAAAAAAAACAAACTTGCTTTGAATTTTAATGAACAACTTTATATCAGCAGACTTAGAAGTAATAGAAAACTTCAAAGTTTACTGAGCATTTTCACAGGTAATAGGCGAATTTCTAAATCAAAATTTTTGTCAGGTCAGTGCAATGTTATTAAGGTCTTTCCCTGTCAAGGGAAAACCTTACTACTATTCGTATGACTATTATTATAATTTTTTTATTCTGCCACATTTTGACTTTGTCGTTTCAAGAGAAATCAAGTTGAGTTGTATGCCAAATAAATCTGTGTAGCTTCAGAAGGTACAGAATTACCCTGCTAAGGAAACACGTGTCGTTACAGAGTTATTTCCCTTTCTTAAAAAAAAAACTTCACTCTTCTCCTCCTAGGTTTTAATAAATAGATCAAAACTTTTTATGTTATCATTATTTGTAACACTTTGTGGTTTAAGTGCTAGAATTTTAGAAAAATATGATTTGTGTAAGAAGCGTTATAGTCTGAAATTGAAATTTACCTTAAAACCGGAAGTTGATAAGTGGAAGCGTTTTTAAGGTAAAACACCAAATGGAAGTACATACAAAAATAAGTCAGAATATATTAACTTTACAGGTGAGAAATAAAAAGTAAATGGTCTTAAATTGAGTTTGAAAAATCCCCCCTTTTTTTTGGCATATGTCTTGAAAACGATAAGAGATAGAGAAAAAAAATCATTAATAAAATGTTCAGTCTGCAATGCTCTACAACTTGAGACCACAAAAGAAAGTCAAAGGTCAAGGTCATTTGAAAAATTCACAAAAAAACTATATCGGAATAGCGGAATGGTTTTACCTAATTTTCTAAAATATGGTACAAGATTGACAACTCCAACTTATTCTAATCTCTTTCTTAGCTCATTCCGCATCGTTTGATACCCCACTTTATATACTTATCTTGAAAAATAACGATTTTCCTGAAGCTGCTTAAAAAAAACACCGATTCACGACATTTTTGGAAAATTCGAAAATCATGTGTTCAGTAAATCTAACAACACCAAAATATCATATTAAAACTCATTCAGAGTTTTATTTGGCTTTAAATTATTAAGGTCTTTCCCTGTCAAGGGAAAACCTTACTACTATTCGTATGACTATTACTATCATTTTTTTTATTCTGCCACATTTTGACTTTGTCATTTCAAGAGAAATCAAGTTGAGTTGTATACCAAATAAATCTGTTTAGCTTCAGAAGGTACAGAATTACCCTGCTAAGAAAACTCATGTATTGTTAGAGTTATTTCCCTTTCTTCAAATATAAAACTTCACTCTTCTCCTAGGTTTTAATAAATAGAGGTGAAAAATTGTCAAGTCCAAAAACATTCTGTCAAGAGTTATGGCCACTATCCACTTCCTGGTGTTTATCTTAGATTTGGATAGGAAATTATAACTCTTGAACAATTTCCCCCCAAAAAACTGTAATGTGATAAGGTGTTGTATTTGCATAGTTTCTTTTAGAAATTTTGTCATATTTGTTGAAATTGCTATTCAATAATTGAACTTTTATTTAATTTTAACTTATATAGAAAACCTGTCAATCGATATTAGGTACTATATTCGTATACAGTGAACTTGCTGTGGTGCGTTTATTATTTTTGGTAAACGTTATACAACTCGATCCATCTTTGTTTTCTGTATAAACGTAAAACATTAGAATTTTAGGATGCAACTACTTACAAATACTGTCCATTTGAGGACGGTTTTGCTTCTTGGAATAATTGAACGGTCAAACTCAAAATGATAATTTGTTAAGCTCCAGTTTTTCTATTAATTTTCCTTTCATTAGAAAAGCGAGGGAAGAGTTAAAAATAAGTTTTTTTCCATAAATGTGGAAAGCTACAATAGGAAACGATTGATTACTGGGGTTTAATGCCGGGGCAGCAATATTTCATCTATATTCAGGCGATGAACATGAAATGGATGATAAAATGAACATGAAATGATGATGTTGAAATGAAAAATAAGATGGGACTCAAGGATTATATGGTTGACAAATTTTGATTGCCACAAGATAAAAGTGGGGATGGTCAGGGTCGGGCAATTTAGCCTCCTGTGGCGGAGAGCAAACGTTCATACTCTTATCGAGTACCACAGCAGGGTTTTTTAACGTGTGAGGAACATGGCATCTTTCCCAACACGGTGCTCCACAATAGTTTGTGGTCAGGTTTTCTGTATTATAGCCTTACAACCCCAGCATGTAACATGCCAAGGGCACCCCATTCCACCACCACGGGCACACAACCCAATTGCTCTGTGGAAAGAGCTCCCTAGCCCCGGCTTGGATTCTGAGCTCTATTTAGTCGCCTTTTATGACAAGCTTAGCTCTGCTGCAGGCCTCTTCTTTTGACACCTGGACCTACATGGGACAAAAAACTATTTTCTTTCTTTTAACATTGTTAGCTTCTGTTTTTACATGATGATGATCATTAAATTTGAAATTTTATTTGTTCAGTTTGAGTGCCTTCTGTTGCGTTTTTTAACTTATTTTGTTACCTCTTCCCTTTCACCATGTTTACAGAAAATAGTAGTATATACTGTTGTTAATGATTCTTTTTGAATAAAATAAAGCTTTTGTTACTGGTGGAGACTTTGAATCACCAGTGGCTCATTTAAATATCTCCTCCCCACTGAAATCACTTGTTGTGTGGGGAAAATGTTGTACTTTCATTACTACGTGAAATAAATTATTTGATGTATGTGTCTGTTAGCCTACCTGGTCTTAGCGCCTGAGCACAATCTTGTGTGAAATAAATTATTTGATGTATGTGTCTGTTAGCCTACCTGGTCTTAGCGCCTGAGCACAATCTTGGATTCTGTTAGAATCTTGGTTCCCTTCTTGATTACCCTCCAACAACTTTAGATTAAAGATAATTTAGTTTCAATGTTTCGTAATACTGTTTTTCAAAAATGTATATAATTATCAGTATTTCAGATTAACTCCTGCTTTAAGTATAGTTTTTTTCATGCTACTTGGATACAAAATATTATTTTGATTGCTTCGTGAATGTTTTTTATTGGTATTGTTACATGTTACTTGTATTTGATTGCCTTGGAGCATAATACACCCATACCTCTTGCTTATGGTATGTGAATCTTGTGACTGTATATTCTGGTAGAGTTACTTTGTACAAACTAAGAAGTCCTGTATGTGTTTTATTCATACGATTTCTGATGTATATTGATAGAACCCTTTATTATGTTGGACTTTGGGTTTCCTTCGAAATATCCATTTTGTTGATATTGTCAAAACTTGTAAAGATAATAATAATAATAATAAAAATATTTACGTTTTATTGTTGATCTTTAACTTGATAAGTGGAACTGCAAATTTTGCTGTTTTAATTTCTACACTATAAAATTGGTCTTGAACTTGATAATTGGAAATGCAAATTCTACTGTCTTAAAAATTGTACGTAATACAGGCGATCCTGTTCTTGATAATTGAAACTGTTGTTTTTTGTTATCGTGATAAATCTCTACATTTATGTCAACTAAATGGAACTTAAAGCAATTTTAGTAAGAAGAACATGAGTACACATGACGTAAAAGATATACGCTTCATATTTTAATTGAAGTTTTACACAGCTGGACGTGTCAGTTACGACGTCAAAAAGAATGAATACTTGGTTCAGAGTTTCGAAGAGAAAATGTGTTTTTTTCTTTCTTATTATTCTATTTTATTTTACATTTCACTCTAGAGTTGGATACTGCTTACTCTGAAAAACACTGGGATTTAGCAATATTCAATGGAAAGACCTTACCAATTGTTTTGCAACAACTGTCCTTTAATTGTCTATATTTTTAAGTTAAAGATTTTGAGGGGAAAACACATTGAAGACTTAAGATCTAACCTGTGCCTGTTTTGTAACAACTTATGTGATATGGATGGTTTTTCATCCTACAAAATTCTGTGTTAAAAATACATGTACAATAAAACATATCTAGTACAATTATAGATGCTAATGATGAATCAGAAAACAACCTATGTACATATTTATTGTGTATTGTCAGGGTAGGTTAAACATTAATAAATAATTCCAGTCTGCCAAATGATTGATGTATCCTATTATATTACTTATTATATCAAAATGCCAAAAAAGGCAATATTGTTAGGAATGGTATATAATAAACATTTTATTAGGGACATTAAAGTTAATTGAAATGAATTTACATGTATGAGACCCATTTGTGATTCAGTGATTATAAGGTATCCATAAAGTAAAAGCTACATGTATTGTTAGTTAAAAAGTTTCTAATTTTAGAACAAGTTGTAGGAAGTAATTTGGTTTACAGCAACATTCATTAACTGCAAAGTGTAAACTTGCCCAAACCAGGTTATTGAGTGTAACCTGTTTAGAAATTAGAAACATTCCTTATGGTTCAACTTCCAATGAACAACAGCCTAGATAATAATAATTGATTCCTAATCAAAATGTCATTTGTTTGGGATTATTCGAAACTCGTATGGGAACCAACTGAGCTTAATGGTGTCAAAGTACTAAGCTAGGTTAGACAAAACAGCCTGGTTTGCTCAGGGACAACCAATCAATCAGCAAGGATGTTACAAATCAAATTAAATGATTACATGATACAGTAACACAAAATAATTGGTTGTATCAACAGAATACAAACGTTTACTTATGTTTAATTACAGGAACTTGTTGAATTGATTCGGGCCAAAAAGGCAGCTCAGGATGCTGCTGCAAAGAAGAAGTAATGTGTGTACAACAGATGTATTATCAGATGAAATCAGTTTTTCTCATCATAGATTGATCAGTTTGAATAAAACATTTATACAGTCATTGCTAATTCCTTTCTTTCTGAATCACAATACCAGATTTAACATCAGTATCAACTTAAATTCCACTTCTTCATTAAGTTATAGTTTGTTTCTGAAAAAGAACGCTCATACTTCATGGTATACTCGTAGAGCACAATCAACAGTGACTATAACAAATTTTCTAAGATTTGCATTATAACTACAGATAAAATTATTTTGTAACCCATCAGTAGTGACAAGTCTATAGTTCTTACCATCTGATGATACATGATATACAGTTCTATTATCACATCTCACATATAAACTGCCATCACAGAGGGAGGTTATTGACAATGCCAATGATGGGAATGCAGTGGTAAATAACTTGACACCTGATTGATTACAATATACCACATCATTACTCCATAAACCTGATGAGTACAACCTATCGCCTAATGAACATAACCAATAATGTTTCCTGTCTATATAAATAGTGTCTATCACCTGTCCTGTCAGAGGATCAATGATCCATATCACACTACCACCTAAAGCTAAGTTGTTATTGATGGTTGTTATATCACGACACCAACCATGTACTGTGATTGATTTCAACTTCTGTTGTGTGTTTATATCAAACAGCTCTACACACTGTTTTAAGGTATAAGACACAGCCACTGCAGAGCTGGTTATCATAGTAATATTAAATGGCTTATCTTGTAGCTTTGTTATATATACATGTGAACCATTAAGGTCTAATATCAACAGATATTTATTGTAAAGGCACAAAACTAGTATTGTCATCGGTCAAAAGTCCATCAGTAATTAGACCAAATTCAAATTCTTGGAATGCCTCTAGATAGACAGGACAAATTATATCCTGTCCCAGTCTGTTTTATAATCTGGTGTCAGCTTCAACAAAAGTCATTATATTTAGTCTTGTACCTTATCATCAATGTGATTGATGTGCATTATTTATTAACAAACTACAGATAATTTTTTTTCAGATTAGTAATATATTGTATTTATTGTTTTGTTTTTGGTGGTTTATGAAAGTACATAAACATATAAAATTTGATACTGGCTTGTGTTTTTGTAAATGATATTGGTTGAAAAATAACTTGTTTTGTGAATATTTGGAAAGTTCTTTTTGCATTGTCTTAGGTTTAACACTCTTGGGAGAATTTGGTTCTTGATTTTATTTCAAGATTTAAATTGGATAATTTTACTGAAGTGAGAGAACAAAAAGTACCAATATTATATATCTTGTCTAACTTTTTGCCAGTGGTCTTCTACAATTGTCATCATATGCTACAATTGAAAAATCAAAAATGTTTACTGGTCAATTTCTGATATACTGTAAAATATTAACAGATACCGTTGCAGTATTGATAAGTTGAAATGGGTTGCAGGATCATGACACTTTAAATAAAGTTGTCTGACAGCGTATATTTCTTGTTTATTTAATGATAGCTCAGAAAAAGTCATGAACTCGTTTTAATTAAGATATCTTGCATGGACCAATATTTTTGAAAAATATGAAAAAGTTCTTTTCGTGATTTGATTCTCATTGGGTCAGACAAATGACTGTTTAATACAATTAGGTATTAAGATGAGTGCCTCAACTTTATCCTCTATTCTCTATCCTTGTGCTATAGACACGTTAAGTTTGTCATCCATCTAAAATATTAGTACACTAGTCAGTAAATTATAACAATTTATTTGATTTCACAATCCTGTTCGTTTTTAGTACCGAATTCCTAAACCGTTCAAACAACAATAATACAAACCAAACATAGATTTCCTTTTTTGGCATGGCTTCCTGTGGTACAATATCAAAGGGATCCATGTAGTTATGCCAACGTAACGCCAACAGCGTGGTGCCATAACATGTCCACAGATTTTTGCAGTCGTTTTAGACTGCAGTCACTTTTTATCTAATGAGAGCGCAGCCTATAGGAGATGAGTGATAACTGGTCGACTCGCAATCAATCGATCGATCTTTACATCATATGATTCCGTTAATATGGACCAAATGTATATCGTCTTAAAAACGAAATGGTTTTATCTTTACCTGGTTACTATACAAAAGAAATTTTGCTGTGATTTAAGAAACTTTTTTATTACTAGAAATTTTCAACGAGTCCGTATGAAAATTAAAATTTATTTTTAAAACTCTGACAAAAAAATTAATATAAAAATAATTCTATAGAAATCGGACGATACCTTATTCAGTTTACCATATACATCTTAAAGGTCTGTCATATATTTCCTACAGAGTCTCTCATCAAATGTTCTGTTTTCAATCTGCCTTAAGATGTCCTGTTGGTTTGGATCCAGTTAATTGATATTTGTTATCAGGTTCTGCCAAATTGTGTCAAAATCATCCTCTGTTATTGTTCCATCAGTATTGTGACCTAGATATTCATTTCTAAACCGTCGTTCTCTGCTATAACCGTGTATTCATTCTGTGTAAGATTGGTACATTTCAAGACCAACAGCCCAACAAGTGTAAGGTCTAATTCATGAAGGTGTACTTGATTGGCTATAAATTTGGAATGACGTAGACCACTACAAGGTGGATTTGTCTATAGAAATCGAAAGAATGAGAAAGAAAGATATCTTTCCACTTAAAGAATTCTATAATAAAATTTGTTTGTTTGTTTGTTGGGGTTTAACGTCCGAGCAGCAATATTTCAGCTATATTCAGACGATGAACATGAAATTGATGATAAAATGAACATGAAATAATGATGAAATGAAAAAGGGATGGGACACAAGGGCAATGAGGTCGACAAATTTTGATTGCCACTGGAAATTGGGAGAGGTGGGTAGGGTCGGGCAATTTAGCCTGCTGTGGCGGAGCCTATGGTTCCTACTACGGGAGAATACCACAGTAGGATTCTTTAACGTGCGAGGAACGTGGCATCTTTCCCAACACGGTGCACCACTATGGTTTGCGGTCAGGTTTTCCGTATTATAGCCTGACAACCCCAGCATGTAACACGCCAGGGGTACCCCATTCCATCACCTGGGGCACACATCCCAGTTGCTCTGTGGGCAGAGCGCCCTAGCCCCCGGCTAGGTTTCTGAGCACTATTTAGTTGCCTTTTACGACAAGCTTAGCGCTGCTGCAGGCCTATTCTTTTAACACCCGGACCTGCACGGGGCTCTATAATAAAAGTATGTGGACATAAGACATCTTATATCCACATATTTATCATAGAATTCTTTAAATGGAAAGCAATCATAAATTAAAGAATTAATAGTCTAATACATCATAATATAAACAACTCAAAACAAAATCAAAACTTAGAAAAAACTGAGACATAAAACACACACACACACACACACACACACACACACACGCACACAAATAGCAAATACATAAATAAATACATAAATTCATAAAAAAACAAATTAAAAATAAATTACAGAGAAAAAAAACTTACCAAATCAAAACTAAAATACGAAAGCATATTCCAAGCTGCATTAGCTGTCATTTTCGTAAAAATCGATCTAGATAAATTTATTTGAAAACTAATCAAGAAATAGATGAAATGAAATGTAAACAAGTACTTAAAGTTAATTTTTAACTATTTACATTTTCAAACAAATTTAAATACAGGACTCGGACAAAACAAAAAACACAGCTTAGAATGTTGCTGCAAATAATAAGCAGTAATATCGGTCATAATGTTAGGTTGTCAGACGTTTTTTCTACGGATGGACATATCTATTTCCTCAAGTAAAATGTTTTCTTATTTTTCTCCTCTGAATTACTATTTCACCATACTTTTCATCAATAATATGATTCCTGCTCTTCATTAAAATTTTACTTACTAAGAAAATTCCTTTATAAGTTAATTGAACCATTTTCAGTATTTCACATCATATTTCACGGAATACTTTAACAGTCCTTTTAGTTTTTGTGATAAGTTTTATAAGGTTTGATCGAATTATAACTACAGACAGATTCAACTTGTAACCTTTTAGTCGTGACAGGTCTGTAGTACTGACCACCAGATGATATATGATATACAGTACTATTACCACGACCCACATATAAACTGCCATCACGGAGGGAGGTTGTCATTGACCATACCCATGATGGTAATGTAGTGGTATAATTTGGCGCCTGATTGAGTCATTATTGTTGAGACCTAACGAATACAACCGATCACCTAATGTAGGGAACCTGTTGTGTTTGTAGTCCATAAAAATAGTGGTTATTACCAGTCCGGTCTCAGGACTTACGATCTGGATCCTTCTGCGGACATTAACAGCTATTTTGTAATTGCTGGTTGCCAAAACCCAAATCAAATACAAAGTTCCATACAAATGTGTCTAGTGGTTATATCTAGAATAGACTACGGAAATGCGTTATTAAACGACATAAACAGAAGTTTAACAGCGAATCTCCAGCGTGTTTAAAGTTCGACAAAAAGAATTCTAACAAGAATAAAGAAGCACGGTCGTATAGTATTGGTTACCAATACAGTACCACTGCAAGATCAAAATTTTACATTATGTTTTCAAAGCAATTCGTACGGCAGATTCAGCATACCTCTAAGAACTGATTTCCATCTGTGGAACGTCTGGATCTTAACGCTCAGATAATCATCTACAAGTCCAGAAAGAGCGAACACAAACTTACTGCGGGGTTTTATATTCAAATTTCCTATCTTTTCCAGTCAGTTTTGTTTTTCAGTTTTAGATGAGCATAATTTTGTTTTCGCTTTACCTCACGTGAGTCCTTAAGTGTTCAATAAAGCGAATCCGGTTTCATAAAGAATCTAGATATTGAAGTTTTCTCTAATTCTTCTTCAACTCAAATTTCGACCTTTTAATTACAGATTTGAGGAAAATTTCGATTTTGAAACAGGCCTGACATTTGTAATCTTGATAATTCCGATAATTTTAAAATATTGTCTGATGATTTCCTTTTAGTTACAAATTTCGTTTATTAACTTCGGTTCCAAAAGTACTTCTCTTCGTTTTGACACTGCGCCATTGTCCTTATCAAGATCATGCGTAACCTGCTTTCCATCAACACGCAGCAAACTTAATTTTTCTTTTCAAATTTTGAAACTGTATTCAGAGTAGCTTATATTCCAGACTTTGTGTTTTTGTCAATTAGATTACTAATTTATACTACTACTGTTTAGTATTTGTAAGGAAGGAACTGCAAATTCTACTTCTGACTAGCGGCCACCGAGTATACTACGTTGGCTTTCGTCAGAAACAACTTGTCCAATATTCCTAGACCAATTAAAATATGAATTTTCCTATGTGCTTACAAAATATTATATTCAAACGTTAATTCGTGACAAAAAATCGAAATGCACCAGGGTGTACAAGCCGAGTTGCGTCCCCATTTTACAGAAAGAATTTTTTTTACAGTGACTTCTTGTTAATCAGATGTGAATCTTTTGAGGCTTCATGTCTTCTATAAAATTCCTTTGATATGTTAGTTGTGCTTGTAAGGTCTTAACACGAAAACAAATCTTAAAATTTCAAAGTACACCATCAGCAATTATCTTTTGCCAAGCACTTATCTACATAGAATGACGGGTAACATTAAAACAAGGTTTCATAAAAATGCATTGAACAATTTAAAAAAAAACGGTTCCACTTATGAGAAATGTGAGCAGAAAGATGGACGGGTATTAACAGACCGGCAGACAGGGTGATATTCTTATGTACTCACCCAAATTTTAAAATTAACTACATGGTAAATAGCTTTACACAACTCAAAAGTAACTTGTTTTCAACCAAAATTCGAGGAATGAAATGACGTTGAAGGTTTGTGCACGTTGCATTATTTGTACCGTGTTAATAAGTGTGCTTTGATAAGTAACATTAAACAAAAAAATATTCATGATAGGTGTTAAAGGCCTAGCGGAACAAGAACAAATCAAGAAGATTGTTATTTTATATAACGGACTTAGAAATTAAACAGTTGGAAACCTAATTTAAAATATATATGTATATCTTTTTGTGACTGTTACCTTGACAATGAATTAAATTACCTCAATTTCAATAGGGTTCTCACTAACCTGGTATGAAACAATATCCCAAAGTTCCATTTGAATCGGATACAAAGATTTTGAGTTATTGTCCAGAAACTAAATTTTAACAGAAAGAAATAACATTTTTTGATCTTCTTGAAACTGTTGAAACTCTCAATTCAAGATAATTATCAGAATGTAATATCATTGAAACCTATGATTTCTCAACCCTTTATACTTCTATTCCTCATATTCAGTTCGAATCCCGACTCAAAAGTATAATGTAACGTTGTTATTCCAAAAAAAGATACACCTAGATACAAATATGCAATTCTTGCTAAAGATTCCTCATACATTGTAATAATAATTCCAAAACATCATCAAAATATACGACAGAAGATGTTTTCAAAATGCTGGTATTTTTGATGGAGAACATATTTGTCCAGTGTGGTAGACGCGTTTTTCAACCAACGATCAGCATTCCAATCGGATCAAATTGTGCTCCTCTACTTGCTGACCTTTTCCTTCACTCTGACTTCAAAGCTGATCTTATCCAAAGAAATGTGCATCGTTTAGCCGGATCCTTTGGTCACAATTTTCCGCTATATAGATGACGTATTATCGATAAACAATGCTAGTTTCGGGGATTTCATACATCGCATCTACCCCAAACAAATTGAGATAAAGGATACTACATACACTGTTAAGTCAGCCTCATATCTTGACCTACACTCTGAGATTGACGGTAAAGAAATACAATTGACCAAACTATACAACAAACGCGCTGACTTTTGATTCAGTATTGTCAACTTTTCGTTTATTTGTGTTAACACCCATTCAGCACCTGCGTATTGAGTTTTCATAACAAAACTCATACGCTATGCCAGAGCTTGAAGAAACTACGCAGACTTTTTATTCCGCTCTAGACTAAATAATAAGGCTAAAACAGGGTTATATTGCTATAACATTGAAGTCATCACTACAGAAGTTGTATGGTCGTCATCATGAACTATATAGTGTATCCATCTGTACCATGAGAACCGATTTGTTCAACGTGTCATAGTTTTCATTCCTCTTTCGTCTATCCCGGACTTGACTTTTTAAGAGCAACTCTGCGGTCGTATCTAGAAAAGCAAAGGAAGCTTACGCTACCGGTACACCTGCTCCGAGCCCCCAATTTTTAGTTCGAATCCGAGATGCTCCTTTACTTTTGTTGCTTTGAACGTATGTTTTTGTTCCTTTATGTTCTTTGTTTTGTGTGTGTCTGCTTTTCATGTCTGGTCTTTGACCCTGAATGACATTATTTTGTTTCGGCTAGAATCTTGGTTCCCTTGATTACTGTTTTATAAGTAGTTCCTTACCTACAAAAAAGTCCACTTAAACCGCTTTCTATGAGAATCAATCCCATATACATATAATTTTGTATCTGCAAAACATTTAACAAAGTTTTGAGAGGAATCTAAATAGAATAGAACGATAATCACATAATTCAATCCAAGAACAGACAGCGAAGAAAGACATACACAAACATGAAACAACCAAAACAACACGCACAAAGAAACAAACCTACTAAACCTGGAGTCCGTCAAACTCTTTGACCATGTGTATATAGTATCCTTTATCTCAAATTATTCAGGATCGATATAATTTATGAGATCCCCGAATGAGGGATTGTTAATGACAAAACGTCATTTATATGGCTGAATCTGTGATCAAAGATCCGGCCAAAAGATTTTTCTTCCTCGATATAAAGTTAGCATTGTAGGAGTGAAAAAATAGGTTAGCGAATAAAGAGCCCAATTTGTCACCATTGGAATCATACTTGCCTTACTGCAGTTATAAACAACAAATAAGAGAGATGGCAACAGACTCAGCACATGTCACAATTTGGGAAGAAACAATATTAAAACAAGAAATATTCAGCAATCTCTCTGATAGAACGGATAAAATCGTTGCCAATCTTCCTATAAGGAGTAACTTGTTTGTATATAAGGTACATTTAAAAGGCAACATATGTATAAAGAAGTTTTAGTGAAAATGTTTGAAGATTTATTGATAGACGACGTCAAGTGTTTCAATTCATTACATGATCTTCTGGGTGAGATGAGCTAACAAAAGTAAAATTGATTCGTATGACTGTCGGACTTGCTAATTTTTTTTCTCTTACATTCAGCGAGATAACTTTTAACATCGGCCATGATAGAATTCAATGTTTGTACGCTATTTTGACAGACTTCGTTGAAACTAATTGAAACTAGATTGGCCGTCCTTTTTCGATATTTTATTGTGTTGAGCACTTTTTGTATATACTTATTTTTTATATCTTGAATTTTATAGGTTTTTGGGTCTAATGCTTCTGATGGGTGGTTACTCCTTGAAAAACGTGTAAAGTATACCAAAATTATAAATATTTCTATTATGGACATTTTTAAATTTCAGTATTACTTGCCTGCATATATACGTATGAATAAACGAAACTAAATATAATAATCTTTATTAAATATACACGCATGATGGTCATCATGAGCTGATTGAAATACATACATACTTGCGTTGAAAAGCATTAAATGTACTCGAACTTTGAAAGGTCAAAACACCCTGTGCATACTGCAAAAAGACGTACGCACAAACAACACATATTACAGTTCCTATTAGATTCTCAATGTTTTGCTGAAAATATGTTCTACAACAAATATATTTTAAAAAAAGACCTGCAAATAAATTTTTAATTTCAAGTTATAACGAGAATGGATGTTGTGAAAAGGTCAAAGAGACAACAATCCCACCGGGATAACAAATGTCAACAATTTCAAAGCATTGAAGCAATTTTGATAAAAGTTTGTAAAAGGAAAGTATGCACCAAAATGTAGTGGTGTTAAATTGAATAACATTAATGTCAGGGACTAAAAACAGAGATAATCTAACATGGGTTGTACATGTTCAGAGCAAGTATTTGTAACAGTCCAGCATTTGAAACATGATGTGAAATAAATAACCCACCACTTTGACATCGTTGTTTGAATATTTGTGCCATAAAGACAAGTTGTTCAGACATCAAATATTTGTCAGTTCGAATGAATAAGAATTCCTTACATGAAAGCATTTTGTTTTCAGATCGACTGTCCGATTCGCAAACAGACTTAAGGTAGATCATACCTATTGCATGGTATGACACTAAACATTCTTAGCCGTCATATGTAAAATGATACAGACATTTATATTTCTATTAACTAATAGTTTTTAAAATAATGTTAAAATAATTCATCGAAATAATTTCAAGTGATTTTTACATAAAAAATAAATTATTTAATTAGAATAATCAAGGGAACCAAGGTTATAGCGGTAATCAAAAGAATGCAATCCAGGGACAAAGACCAGACACGGAAAACAGACACACACAACAAAGAACACGAAGCAACCAAAACAACACACATAAAGCAACAAAAGCAAACAAACAACCCAGGCTCCACCAAAAGCTGCTTTTCCAGAAACAGCCGCCGAGCCGTACATAAAAAGTCAAGTCCGGGGCAGACGAAAGAGGAAAGGAAAACCATGACACGTTGAATAAATCAGTTTTCATGGCGTTGATGGATACATCAAAACGATCCATGAGTCCAGGATGACGACCTCAAAACCCCTGCAGCGATAACCTCAATTCAGCAATTGAAAACATTAATTTAAAAAAGCCTCTTTCAAGGAAAGATGATGGACTTGAAAGTTCTTTTAAAGGTGAGTTATTGGCAGGAAAATGTTCTATTAAAATGTACTGGGATTTTGATTTTTTTATATTACAAGAAAAAGAGTTCGTAACCTCCAATTTTTTTCGTTTTGAAAATAAAGGAATGTCAGCTGTATTGAGGTAGAAAAAAGTAAGATGTGTACCATCCATACACAAGAAAAATATTATTGTAAATGATGGTTTCCCCTGCATATTGCAAAAAAGTCGTATGATTTGGCTGAGGTTGTGCATTTAACTTTGTACAAATTTGATAGTGATGACAAATCTTCCGTGTTTTTTATTTAATCTTTTCGTCCATTATAAAACCACGAATCTTTCAACCTATTTAGAAGTAAGGAAATGCCTCGAGAAACTAATTGAAAATGAAAACCATCTGCCATCCATCTTTAATCATTTGTATGAAATCATATATAGATTGTTTTTACGCACATGTTCTTATTGAGTCAAACAAACTGTTTCAAGTAAATAAAATTAAAAAAAAATTGTAATAAAATACGTCCCTTAATTTTGTCCTCTATTTTCTGTCCATTTACAATGTATTTGTCGAGTTTTTCATCCATCTTTAGTATGATAGAATTCTAGCACGGTACAAAAATCCACGTAGTTTCGATCTCCAGCACGAGGTAGTTTTGTTGACAAGAACAAGATAGATCAAATTGAAGAAAAAAATACTTACATGTACACAAGCACAACAAAATCAACACCAACTTTTATGAAATTCGAGGAGTCGTATTACAAAATGTTTTTTTTATGACAAATGCCATTAAACTCCGTTAAGTTACATGGAAATGCACAAAATAATTATAAACAAAATGTCACAGAAGCCCATTCTCATTATAAATATTCAATTTCTATAAGTGTAGCCATGAATTTAGACATACTTACCCATATATAATTGACTGGTAAAAGTATGGTAGAAATGACCAACGTTTTAAGAAGTCATGTAACGGAGACCATTTCCGGACGGAAGCCGAATTCTAAAATCCTGCCGTTGCAAATTATAGTGGAGAACAACCATAGTAAGGGAAAAAAAGTTCTTTAATACCGACCTCTTCTTTAATTCTCATTTTTCTGTGTTAATTATTAAAGTATATTGTGCTTTTTATATCAAAGAACCAAGCAATATCACAAACAAATGAAATAAGTTATCTTCGAATTTCCCTTCTCGGGAACCACTTGCTGTGAAAGGTGGCACAGAGGTGACTAGAAGTTTGGATACTCTATCAATTATATACTATGAATTTGGAAAAAAAAATGTGTCATTCACATTTACTATTTATACGAAAATCTGTTAATTTTAAAAACTTTTTGCAAATGAATCAATAGTGTAATATTGTACTTTTATTTGAAAATTCACTCTCACATTTGCTGCTATGTGACTTCGGAGGAGTAATGTAATCACAGTAGATGTTGTACCGTATGTAGGTCCTTGACGATATGTCACCAGTTCAGAAGTCAGACTTGTGTGACCCGAATTATGTCATAGTTTTATTTACCAAAATTTGAAGTGGCACAAAATTCGGTTTTTTTTTCATATGGTAGATTTTCTCTTGGTAACTTTTGTTTCTTATTTTAGTATTTTTGTATGAGTATTTTTATAATTTTGTTTACTTTTAATCTTGACCTTTCATAAGTATTTGGTTATAAGGCTACTGATGAGAGGTTTCTCATTGAAACACATGTACAGCATACCTGAAACTACAATAATTTTATAACTGGTATTTTTATTAATAATATTTCATTCCTCAACATTTCACTACCCAAAGATTACTCACAATTCTGAATATCCGACCGGAACAAAACTCTTTTTTGTAAAGAAAGGAGTGTAAAATAATATTTGCATTAGTTCCACAGTCCAAAGTTTTAAAACTTAAAAAAGGATATCGAAACTATGGAAGAGATGAGGTACATCCTTGGTTGAAAGGACTTATTCTCCAACCACACTTTTTAGGCCGAAATAATTTTCTTAAGTTTAGGAGCAGAATTAGATAATTCAGATAATGCTAAATCATCAAAGATCTTGGACTATGCTTGATCAATCAGTGAAACATAGTCACCTTCATTTAGGAGAGCGGCCAAATCGTAAAAAAGCTCAATTTTAGAGTTTAATGCACTTTCAGAACACACACTTTGAACCTTTTCAATTCGGTTTAGGATACATTTGAGATCGAAATACGACTTGTCATAAACGAATCGTATGATTCAATTTTTGAAAAAAAGTATCTTTTGTCCTCAAATTTTGATCCAGTTTTAGAGGAAGAAGAGTATATGTTGAATAGTTTTGAAATAATGAGAATATGCTGTTTTATTTTTAATTGAAATACTTCATTAGAATGCGTATGTTCAGTTTTCATCATAAGAGATAATGAAAAGACTTTTCGATTTCAGCATTTTTTAGCATTTTTATCCTAAGAATTCAGTAGAAAAAAATGATTTTCAGTCTCATATTCGAACAAATGAAAACTCGCCCTGAAATCCAATTTACATAATCTAGAAAAACATTTAACCAGAAATTAAATGTAAAATCAATATAAAAATGGAAGGAAACCAGAAGTAAATGTCTCAAAAACGAATTCTAAAAACATGTTTGGAGTTTCGGCCGAATAAAATTGTAAATTGGTGTAGAGCAAAAAACCTTAAAATATAGAGACAACAATACACATATTCAAGGAAAACATACTCATGAGGGGTAAAAAAAAATCAGAAAATATCATAGTTTTAATATCAAATTATACAATCGAATGAATACTAGATAAAAAAGCATTGACTGCATAAATCTGTATTATAACAATTTTTGAAATGCTGTTTTTGCAAATAACGTTCCAGATATAAAACTAAGAACTATGATTAGTCACATTAATTGGAAATCATACCGAAAGCAGCGCTATGGTATGGAGCATGGTTGGAAAGATTAGTGGGTCTAACAAAAAGACATTACATTTGAGGAAAGTAAATTCTGATGTACAAAGAACTGTTCTTATCGAAATTGAATGTGTGATTCAATAAGTTTGGTAAAGTTAGTATCGTTATTTTCCGTCGTTTAACGTAGCTGTCGTCATACGTAATTTCTGTATATCAGAATATGCATGGAACGTTGAACGATAAAGTAGCGTGGAACTGAATAAGGTCTTAAATCAATTGAACCTAAATTCGTGACAAATGCTTTCCGTGTGAAATGCCAATATCTATTACAATCAGGCATTTGAAACATGGCATGAAGTATGAAATTACCCACCAATATTGTTATTTGACTATATGAGCCACAGAGACAAGATTTTCCTAATCATATGTGTAAAATGAGTTATAGATTTAAAAAAAAATACGCTACAAACGAATATTTCAGAGGCAGATAATTCAATTTTCTATCATCTCCAATTTATCAAGTTGTGCAGAAATCAAATAGTGGTCAGTTCAAATGAATGAAACTTCCTTAGCAAAATAATATTTTCAGATCAGTGAATAATTTACATGCATTTCTCATATTTACCTATTCATTCAAAGACTTGTCCAACAAATATTTTAAGTGCAACTCATCTAAAGCCGTTCAAGGAATGTGTAGGAAAGGTAAGAATTTGCAAGGTGGAGTATATTTTTTGTCGGAGATAAGGGATAATTCAACATGTCAAATTTCGTGACCTCAATTTATCATAAACAATACAAATTGTATAGGAAAACTGAGCATCATATGTAGATATCCATAAAGGAATATATTTATTTTCAGAGGCCTCAAAATGTGATAAGAATAGGATGATCAGTTGGGAAGAGTAAATAACCAACTTATGAACACGAGTGTCGAAGAAGGACACCTAGATTCAACGAGTGTACGGAGCTTGTTCCGCGCAGGAGTTAAAGCTAAATGCGTTTTTGGCATGAGCGATTATATTTTGGTTATTCACGATAACCAGTTAATTATCATATTTATTGTATAAATTTTCTCCCTTATTTGTAGGTATTTTCAACATAAAATTCAAATATTGTGAGCGACGGATTGATATACATGTTTTTAGACGTTTTGGCCGGATAAAGTCCGAGAGTGAAATTACCGAATTTATTTCACACTGCGAATAATCCATTTTTTATACGAGGAACATTCGGTTAATCACTGTTATCTATATAATAATCCAACTAACTTTGTTTTACAATTCACAGATATTCCTATCAGACAATAGGGTATTTTAAATTTGTAGCTTTAATAGTAAATAAGAGTTTTAAAGGGTAGTTGTGGTTTTTATTTTTGTATATATATGACCAACCGGAAGTACCCGAAAATTATAT
The DNA here is from genome assembly GCA_037379345.1 of Perna viridis. NCBI lineage: Eukaryota > Metazoa > Mollusca > Bivalvia > Mytilida > Mytilidae > Perna > Perna viridis. The sequence goes on from CM074511.1 coordinate 13,500,821, forward strand.
TATGATTTCACTTATGATTCTGTAACTCTCCTTACTTTTTTATTTGCATTTTTCTGTAGAAGTTTATGAACAACAAGAGGGAACAAACCCAGCATCATGGACAGCTGAGGAAGAAACAATATTTAAGGAAGCATTATAAACTAACAGGTTCTTACATGAGGCTCTATTGAAGATATTGGATTTCTTCCAAGAGTGTTAGAAGTTCCGTCTTTCAACAAGTTGACCGCAGCGAAAGGAGTAAAGAGACGAAGAATTTCTTACACGATTCTAAGAAATACCAAATCTTCAATAAATGACGAGTGTAAGAACGTATTTCTTCCGTTTAAAGGCAAAAGATGTGGAATATTTCAATAAAAGTCAATGAGTAATTTCATAAAATATAAGTAGTATTACGGGACACCGATTTACAGTAATCATCCCAGAAATTCCGTTATATAGTAATTGACCCATAAGTTTTGTATAATTTGTATTGTCATACTAAGATGTGGACCTGCGTACAAAAAGTTGGAAGTTATCGAAGACAGGCACAGTCGCGTGTACCTGTCTGTCATGGACTGTCTGTCATAGAAAAACAACGAAAGCGAAAGAAATTCAATTTTTCTAATAGATGGGCTAGAATTGCTTAAATAACCATAATATTTGGAGTATATGAATCAATGGAAATATATAAGTTAAACAATCTGTCATGTAGTTTCAGAAAATAATTGTTTACAGACGCTGACGCCAAATGATAGCTGTTTGATAGCTCATATGGTCTTTCGGAATAGTCGTAGAACAAAAGTGAAATTGATTTTATCATTCACAATCGACATCAATGTCTAAGAGATGAACACAATGAAATGTTATTCATTGTTTGCTCTTTCGAATACTTTGGTAGAACTTATTGGTGCTGAAATGTTTATTACTTGAAACATATTGTAGCGGTCGAGGGGTTATGGTATAAAGTCACACTAATATTGTGATATCACAGACATTAATGATCTATCTGTTTACTTGTTCGACAGACTCCAAGTAAGCGCGTCTAACGCTCAATTTGAAATTTCCATGATATATATATAGAGAGATACTAAATGCGAGCAAAAATAATTTACTGCACCAAATAACTTATAAATATCATCTCCAGGTGTATATATAACTTATAGCAGCGAAACTGACAACCTTAACCAGTAGGGCATGGAAGACGACTGATTCCCCTTATATTTAAGTGAAACAGAAGTCCGATTATTTGTGCTAATACGACTGATTCCCCAGAACTTTATTATTAAACAGAAAACTCATATAAAACGCGTGGCGTTAGAGAATTTATCAACACGAAATGAAATACTAAGATTTACAAATAATGACTACACTACAAGAGACTTTATTTGAAGGGTAGACCTACATACCTATAACCGCTCAGATATACCTTCTATAACAAATTGCAGAATTTTAACTTTATTTACAACATTTTCAAAACCGTGACCGGAAACTGTGTTTTATTACATTTTACGGATCTAAAACGTGTTCCAAAGTGTAAAAACAACAATCTAAATAGATTGTATAACAATATGAATTTCTCTGATAACATTTCAACCTTTAAACGTTTACTGAAAAAAATAACCAAAATTGGTTAACTTTAATTATATTTAACGTAACATTTCTAAATTGTAATGATTTATTCCATTTCGTCCATGGGTGGACATAGGGCGACTACAGTTTCTATCCATTCGCTTCGGTTTTGGGCGATGGTGTTACAATTCTTCCACGTTAGTCCTACTCTCTTAAGTTCATAGTTCAAACCCCTCCTCCAGGTGTTCTTTGGCCTTCCTCTTTTTCTTTGCCCTTGGGGATTCCAATCTAAAGCTTGCTTTGTAGTGTTTTTATTGTTCTTCCTTAAAGTATGACCAATCCATTTCCATTTTCGGGTTCGAATGGTGTTTTCTATTGGTTGTTGTTTTGTTCTTTGCCAGAGTTTCTTGTTTGTTATTTTTTCTGGCCATCTGATATTCAGTATATTTCTTAGGCACTTGTTAACAAAGACTTGTATAGATTTTATGGTGTTTTCTGTTTCTCTCCAGGTCTCGCAACCATATAACAGGACAGACTTAACATTGCTGTTGAAAATTTTGATCTTAGTAGTCGTTCTCAGTGTTCTACTTTTCCATACTGGCTTTAGAATGGAAAAAGCCTGTAATGCTTTCATCTTTCTGGCTTGTACATCTTCGTCAGTGCCTCCAGTTGTACTCATGACACTTCCAAGGTACGTAAATTTATCTACATTCTCTATCTGGTGGTTATTTACCAATATTGGATCCATCTGGTTTTGTTGGATTCTCATGGCTTTGGTTTTGGCTGTGTTGATATACAATCCTGTTCTTTTAGCTGTTTCTTCGAGATGGTTGACCTGGTGTTGGGAATCTTGAAGACGATGCGATAGTGTGCATATGTCGTCTGCAAATTCGAGGTCTTCTAGACGAGATGTTAGTGTCCATTGTATACCATGAGGGTCGTTGTAAGCTGTTGTTGCTATCCAGTCGATGACTATGAGAAAGAGAAGGGGAGAGAGAATGCATCCTTGCCTTACGCCAGTTGTTACAGGGAAAGGATCCGTCAATGTACCAGTCTAAATTGTAAAACATTCCCTTATTCTATACTCGGCGTCACATAAATAACATACTGTTAAAATTTGAATAAAAATATTTTCTACGACTTTATTGACACCTACCGTCGTTTAAATTGTCTTAAATGACTTGCTCATTCGTTTAGCCAAACGGCTTCTCCCTAAACATTGAATCGTTAAATTCCGGTCAGATTTTAATTCTAGGTGCCAATATTTACATTGTAAAAAGTCGGCCATGTTTACAGTGATCGGGTTGCTAGGAGATGTTGTTTACGTTTGAATGGTTTGTCCAAAAACCGAAGAACCCAGAATGCATTTCGGCGTTATTTCGGATATCTCGGATTTATTTTACGCGAACAACGTACAATACCGAGAAGTTGATCAAGCAGACGATTGTCACCGGAGTTCGACGGGAACTTACGAACTTCGTTTGTAAACAAATCGTCCCGTAGAAACCAACATGGCGGATATTAGTATGGGATTTTCCCGTAAGGATTTGTTACGCATGATTTAAGCTAAAAGCGACTTGTTCAGGGAGAAGCCGTTTGGCTAAACGAATGAGCAAGTCATTTAAGACAATTTAAACGACGGTAGGTCTCAATAAAGTCGTAGAAAATATTTTTATTCAAATTTTAACAGTATGTTATTTATGTGACGCCGAGTATAGGTAGAAACGTATCTTGTACTTTTAATGTGCTGACGTAAGGAACGACAGTTTAAAAAGACAATGTATTGTTCTGTGAAAGTCAAGACTTTATGACGTCAAAATAACGTTCCGTTTAGATTTTTATATGACGACGTTGCACAGGTGGGCGGTGCCTGTGTCAGTAGGACAACCGGAAGCCCATGCGTAGAAAAATATCTAATCACAGGTGGTTGCTGATGAAGCCAATATAGGGTGCACCATCCAATCGGAGCAACTCGTGCAAAATTCCATTTACCAATAAAATAATGGTACATACAGAAAAGGGACTTTCCCTTCTACTAATAATATCAGTAATTAAATCAATAATTCAATCAGGACTCGATGATAAATAAAAAAATGGTTAACTTCAATGATTCTTAACGTAACATTTCTTAAATGTAAAAATAAAGAAATGGATGTTTTAATTTAAAATAAATCTTCACAAAAATTACTAGAACTTATGATGAAATTTCACCACTTTATAATAAAAATAACTTTGTTACCTGTGTACAGTTTCATTTCTCTGCAGTTCAAAAATCAACAACATGGTGGACTGCAAAAATCAGCTGTCAAAATGAAGTAAAATCAATACATTTTTTTTTTCAAGTGAAACAAAGTTTTAAAGTACTTAAAGGTAGATTCTAAAAATGTTTACTGTAAATAGATTTGTAACAACAAGAAGATTAGCTTAAATAATTACTAAATAGTGTACAATAATACAACAAGGTAATGATGGTGCTTCAAATGTGCAAACATATGATAAAAAGTTCTATCATAAAGAATAAATACATAAAAGTATAACCATTACCGAATAATAAAGTTCAGAACAGTTATTTACACGAAGTTCAAAAACTGCCTGAAATGCAAAACCAACAAAATAAAACAAAGTAAAACAAAATAAACATGAAAGAGTAATCAAGGGAACCAAGGTTATAGCGGTAATCAAAAGAATGTAATCCAGGGACAAAGACCAGACATGGAAAACAGGCATACACAACAAAGAACATAAAGTAACTAAAATCATACATACAAAGTAACAAAAGTAAATGAGCAACTAGGACTCCACTAAAAACTGGGAGCTTGGACCAGGTGCACCGGTAGGGTAAGCGTCCTCTGCTTTTCTAGAAACACTCGCCGAGTTGCTCATAAAAAATCAAGTCCGGGGTAGACAAACGAGGAAAGGAAAACTATGACCCGTTGAATAAATCAGTTTTCATGGTGCTGATGGATACACCATAACGATCCACGAGTTCATGATGACGACCATAAAACTTGCGTAGTGATGACTTCAATCTTGTAGCACCATTACCCTGTTCCAGAAGCCTATTTGTTAGAGTTCTAGCGCGATACAAAAAGTCTGCGTAGTTTCGGCAAGCTCTGGCATAACGTATGAGTTGTGATATGAACACTCCATACGCAGGAGTCGAAGGGATGTTGCCACAGATGAAAGGAAAGTTGACAATTCTGAATGAAAAGTCATTACGTTTGTCGTAAAGTTTGGTCAATAGTTTTCCTTTACCATTTCTTTAAAAACAGGAAAACAATTTAAGACTAACAAGTAATGAGCTTAATTGATATAAAAACCTGAAGTATAGTTGTCATGAAAATACGCTAAAAATAACTGATTGCAATTACATACGTACTTCAGCAAAACAGATTAATGTACATTTTGATGGTCTAAATAAAAAGCCTGTGCATAATACAAAAATGCGCACCCACGACAAACACAAAATACAAAACCAGTAGACTTTGATTTGTATGCTGGAAATCGTTCGGTTTTGCCGAGCATTTGTTCTATACAGTAAGATTTTTCTTAACTACTGAGAGTAATTTTTTCAAGTAAGTACAAGTAACTTTGTTTTTATACAAAAAAAAAAAAAAAAAAATAAAATAAATAAATAAAAAAAAATAATAATAAATAAAAAAAATAAAAAAACCCCTAAAATTTAAGTTAATGCACATTGAACCCACAAGAACGTAAAGTCGAAGCAAAGACACGGCAGATATCGCATAGTAATCTTTTATCTATTATTTATTTGCATATAAATTTAATGTGGTCCCTGAAATTGATTTTAATCATGACAATTAACATATGAAATATCTTGTATTCATTTAGTTATGTGATTCTTGTCCAATAGCGATACATTATACAGCAAAACGGGACTATAGTTAAATCAAAGACTCACTACTAAAGTTATAATTAACAATGTACATTTTGTTTAATTCATTTATAGGAACGCGTGGAACAGACAAAAAAGGCAGCAAACTTTATTCAATATATGATACCTCCTCTTCATTTAAGTCTTACTTTTGAAAGAGCACATACTTAAAAATGTCTTTTTGAAATGAATTGAAGCATTTCCTTTATTTAATATTATACTTCATGGTATACTTTAACAGCCGTTTTAGTGTTTATAATAAGTTTTCTAAGGGTTGAATTATAACTACAGACAGATTCAACTTGCATCCCATCAGTAGGGACAGGTCTATAGTACTGACCATCGGGTGATACATGATATACAGTTTTATCAATACCACCTACATATAAACTGTCATCTCGGAGGGTTGTTATTAAATTAACAATTGATGGAAGTGTAATGGTAAATAACTTGGCACCTGATCGATCATAGCATACCAAATCATAACTGTCCACACTTATTGAATACAACCTGCTACCTAATGTACGTAATCTGGTGTGTGTATAGCCTGTATAAATAGTGTCTACCACCTGTCCTGACTGAAGATCTATGATCTGTATTCTATCATAACCACCTACAGCTAACTTGTTGTTAATGGTTGTTAAACCCCAACTCCAACCAGGCACTGGTATAGATTTTAGTTTATATTGCCCGTTTATATTATACAGGTCTATCCAATTTTTAATCAAATATGTAACAGCCACTATTGCATCGGATATTATACAAATATCTAATGGTTTATCAATCAGTTGTACTGTATTAACATTAGAACCATCAATGCTTGATATCAATAGTTGTTGTTCGGTAAATTGGCACAGAACTATTCTACCATCATTTGTCAAATGTCCACCACTAACCCTTTTTTTTTATAAAATACTTCCAGATAATCAGGACAAAAAACATCCTGTCCAAGTCTGTATAGTTGTGTTACATGATGTGAGTCTGCTACAATAAAAATCATACCATAATTAGGTAGAAAATACTTGATTATCAATAGTTTAATGAAGCAACATAATTTAGATAATTATAAGCATAACAAATGTTGGAGGTATATTATGGTAAACCTCTCTGTATGTTTTTGTTTCTGTCTGTGATTTCGTTGGCCTGTTCAAATTTCTTGAAAACACAGCATTTCTTAACCACTGAAAAGATTTGGATCAAATTATACGTTTTAACATTTATGCATCAAATGTGTATGAAAAAGTAATGAAGAGAACCACGGTTATAGTGGTAATCAAAAGAATGTAATCCAGGGACAAAGACCAGGCGTGGAAGACGGACGTACACAACAAAGAACATAACGTAAATAAAATTATACATACAAAGTGACAAAAGCAAATGAGAAACTCGAACTCCACTAAAAACTAGGAGCATGGACCAGGTGCATCGGTAGGGTAAGCGTCCTCTGCTTTTTCTAGAAGCACCCGCCGAGTTGTTAAAAAAAATTCATGTCCGGGATAGACGAAAGAAGAAAGGAAAACTATGACACGTTAGTTCATGAGTTCATTAGACGACCATAAAACTTCTGTAGTGATGACTTCAATCTTGTAGCAACATAACCCTGTTCCAGAAGCCTATTTGTTAGAAGTCTAGCACGATACAAAAAGTCTGCGTAGTTTCGACAAGCTCTGGCATAACGTATGAGTTTTGATATGAACACTCATTACGCATGCAGGTACTGAAGGGATGTTGCCACAGATGAAAAGAAAGTTGACAATTCTGAATGAAAAGTCATCACGTTTGTCGTAAAATTTTATCAATAGTTTTTCTCTACTACTATCGATTTCTAAGTGTAGGTCAAGATATGAGGCTGACCTCACAGTAGTATCCTTGATCTCAAGTTCTTTGGGGGTAGATGCAATGTATCAAATCCCCGAAATTAGGATTGTTTAAAGATAATACGTCATCTGCATAGCGGAAACTGAGATTAAAAGATCTAGCTAAAATATATATAAAGATCTAAACATTCTTTCTTTCGGATCAGATCAGCTATAAAGTCAGCCTCATAAGAGTGGATGATTACGTCAGCAAGTAGAAGAGCACAATTTGTTCCTATTGGAATGCCGACCGGTTTGTTGAAAAACGCGTCCACCACACTGGACAAATATGTTGTCGATTAAAAATTCCAGCATTTTGTAAACATCTTCTGTAAATTTGGAAGATGATTTGGAATTATTTTTCACAAAGTATGAGGAATCTCTACCAAGAACTTTACATTTGTATCTAGGTGTACCATCTTTTTTTGGAAAAACAACGGTGTATAATGTCTTTGAGTCTGGATTTTAACTGAGTATGGGGAAAAGAAGTATACAGTGTTGAAAAGTCATAGTTTTAATGCTATTATATTCTGATAATAGTCTTGAAATGATTGTCTCCAAAAGATCTTTCCAAGATATACATTGAATTAATACCACTACGAGAGTAACAAATGTTGTGGTATGAAGGAATATCAGTTTTGTCGGAGAACTCAAAGCGAAGATAAGGGTTTTACATTTTGAGCTAGTATTTATTACAATCAGGCACTTGAAAAAAAACTAACCCACCACTTTGACATCGTTAATTGACTTTATCTGCCATAAAGACAATATGTTCAAAATCATTTTAGCTCAACGTGTTATAGTTTAATTAAATCGGCTGCTAATGAACATTTCAAGGACAAGTGATCAAAACTTGCATTGAAATATTATTTTATCCAGTTTTTTAGACATCCATTGTGGTCAGTTCGAATGTATAAAATTTCCTAGCTAGAGCGAAAGCATATTTCCAGATCGGTGTATATTAATATGCATTCTTTGTTTGGTCTGTTTATTCCGAAGACTTGAAATTGAGATTTTCATAAACTCTCTGAAGACATTCAAGGGACTTCAATAAAAAGTATAGGATGGGAGGCCATATTACTTTAGATGTGAAAGATTGAATGTAATCATTGACAGGAGGACTCAAAAAGATTATCTTCTTTAGTTTCCAACATGTTAAAAATACAATTCCTTCGAAACTACACAATTGGAATTGACGGATCTCGGAGGAATTTATACATTAGTTGGGCTTCATACTTGGATTATTTTAAGAGGCCTTCAAAGGGGAGTGATCGATCTGAAAAGTGTTTTTTACATTAGAACTTCAACTGGACCACAGAGTATTCTCTTTCTGAGCTTGCCAACATTAATTCATTGTCTATTTCAATAAGTTTTATATTGTTTTTATTTATTTATGAACACTTTTGTATATAACAACATGAAATTTATCAAAAATTGATACTGGTGCTCTTGTAAATGATACTTACAATAACAATACAAAACAATATGTATATTTGGAAGAGCTATTTCTTTTGTCATGTCTATTAATATCCTATTTTTTTTGCATTCTTGTTGGCTTTATTTGACATTTTGACATATCGACATTTGCTTTTAATTAGTTTAGAATCATTTTGCAAAACTATATTAACGTAGAATACTTATATCTACCTTGTTTAATTTTATGCCACTGGTCTCCAAAATCTTTTATCATGTCCTACAATTATGAAAAAAATAGATGTGTTTGGTATCAATTGTCGAGGGATCTTATCTTTTGTTAGTTCAAACCAAGAAAGAGCTAAGAAATTCGTTTTTGGATATATTGGAATCCCATTAAAAATAAAAACAATGTCGTTAGAATTGGTAAAGCGTTGTATATCAAATTTTGTGCAAATTTGACAGTGATGACACTGGTTCTGTGTTTTATTGATATTAATTTTGTCCTTCACAGAATTTGGAATGTTGCAAACTATTTAGACGTAGAGAAATGCCTCAGGCAACTAATTAAACTAATTATAAATTAAATCCATCTTCCACCCTTCTTTATACATTTCTAGGTATGCATCAATAAAAAATGTACATATTCTTATTCTATCAGACAAACTGATGCAAATTAATAAAGTTAAAAATAAATGTTCTTAAATAAGAACCTTAATGTTATCCTCTATTCTCTGTCCTTGAGCTATTGATTCGTCAAGTTTATCATCTATCTAAAATATTCGTACATCAGAAAGGCATATTAATCAATTTTATTTTTGCTCAATTAATTTAACGTATACAGTTCATACAAAATCATTTGTTCTATAGTGAGGTTTAATTGTCGATTTCATTTGAAAAAAAATACTTATTTCACATTTCACATTGTGATTGCAGTTTTTATAGTTACAGTAACTATCGCATGCTTTGTTTGAAATGCACCGTGGAAGACAATTGTATATGTCAATACATAATTGGGATGATGTATGATATAAATAAAGAACATTATTGAGCATGAAGACAATTCCCAACACATCCTTATATTTACACTATACAAAACAAAACACACTTAAAATATTTATTTCGAAATGGAAATGCCAAGGAAAGATTAATAAACAATAAAAGGCTTCCAATTTGTGTTCAATGTCATCACTGGGATGAAACCATTTGAAAATCGGGGTTTTTTTTGTCTCCATTCATTGCAAAGAGGACAAAATAGAATGCAAAAAAAATGTTATGATATATTTAGATTAAACTCGTCAATTGTACAATGTATATTAACGAAATTTTTTCCTTTGAAAATTTCAATCAAATTAAAAATTTTGTTTGCTTTAAATTTTTTAAAGTTTCAAGGGGAATCAAGGGAAGCATGATTTGAACGGTAATCAAAAGAATTTAATCCAAGGACAATAACCAGATAGGGAAGTATACACACAACAACAAAGAACAAGGACTACTTTTTTAGTATCTTAGATAAGAAGCAGAAAGAAAGAAAGGAAATGAGCAACCCGAACTCCACAAAAAAGTGAGAATGGACCAGATGCACCCGTAGGGTTGTGTTCTCTTCTTTTCGAGAAATATCCGCCGAATTGCCCATATAACCTCACGCCCGAAGCTGAAGAAAAAGGAAAGGAAAACTACGACTCTCATCATAAACTGAACTTTGCATGGAAAAGACGCTATACAGGTGACATGCATAGTATAACTGATGGACGGACGATCAGATGGACAGAGGGCTAAAAATATCATACCACCGTCACTTTTGCGTGGGATAAACAGCAATGTTCATACGTTCTATTTTACCATTTCGATTCTAATGCATACCTCATTCAATTTACCATATACATCTAAAAGGTCTGTCATATATTTCCTACAGAGTCTCTCATCAAATGTTCTGTTCTTAATCTGCCTTAAGATGTCCTCTTGGTTTGGATCCAGTTGATTGATATTTGTTATTAGGTTCTGCCAAATCGTGTCAAATTCATCCTCTGTTATTGTTCCATCAGTATTGTGACCGAGATATTCATTTCTAAACTGTCTTAGCTCTGTTATAGACGTATATTCATTTTGTGAGAGATTTGTACATTCCAAGACCAACAGCCCAACAAGTGTAAGGTCTAATTCATAAAGGTGCACTTGATTGGCTGTAAATTTGGAATGACAGAGACGACTACAAGATGGATTAACGTCTTTAACGTCCTTTGCTATTATTTATTTATGAAAATTATTTATCTACTTTAGTATGCAAAACATTTTTGTATAATTATCACAGTAGCAACATTTTTTAAAATATGGATGAAATGTACTCCCACGGTACCCTCTATCTCTCTCTATTCGTAATGTAGTATTCGGAAGGTTATTTTAATGGCGAAGTGTTGTTGCTTCAATGCCTTAGTCGACAACGTTTTCATGAAAATCATGTCTGTACTTTTAAAGGTAAGTAAAACCTTATATAATGATCACAGTAGCAATTTAAATATGGATGAAATGTGTGTACACCCGCAGTACCCTCACTCTATGATGTAGAGCAATATTCTACAGAGAGCTTATGCAAGTAAAAGGGGTATAAATAGGTGACTTCTATATTTTTTTATAATAGCATTTCAATACCTTAGTTGACTATGATTTCAATGCAAATAATTTACGTTTAAGAGTTGTTGACAAGTTTTCAATGTCATACATCTGTGTACTATTTACAACACGTTAGTAATATTTTTTCTATTAAATGAAAATAAAACCCACAGTACCCCTATCCATCTCAACTGGTAGCGGTTGAAACGTTTCTGCGGAGGGGTTATTTAATTTTACACTCTGTGTAGATATTTTTAAAGAAAGTTGATTCTTTATATTGATATATATTACATGTATATACATATTTTAGTATCATATCTTCTAATATTTCGTTAGATGCACGATTTAAATAGAGATACCAGATTTGTTAAATACAAATCTAACTTAAGTCCCTCGGACACCTGCACATTATAATATTCCAATTTTACACGTTCAGCTCTGCATCAATATAGACGAGTTTATAGCAATTCTAATAGATGTGTTTATCATTTCTTACAATTAAATTTATGGTTAAGTGTGTTTTATTTCTTTTAATTTCATAATATGTTTTTAAAATAATTTGATGATTAAATTCATCTTCAACGAAGAGTGCAAATGCAGTTTAGATTGTTAACCATTGTAACATGTATGTTGGACCAACCGAAATCGCGCGGAAATTTAGTGCTTGGGAAGAAGAAGATATTACAGGAAAATTATGTATTTTATTATTCAAAATGTGTTTAACTTTACTACAAATAAAAGTCTTATGTCTAATATGGTTGCTCAAGGCAAGAAGTTAGTTACGTCATTTCAAGTCTTAATTTATACCAGCACTTGAAGAGTACATGTATCATTTTCCTTTATGAACATGTATCTACAAAAAAGAGCTTTGAACAGCCTTAATTGCTCAACTAGTAATGTTAGAAATGTGATTGCTATTATATTTATTTCAGCAGAACATTTACAGAGGCCTATCCTAATACACTGGACATTTTTGTAATATCCATATCTATATTGCCCTATCATAGGAATCATATTATCAACTTAAAGGGTTTTCTATCTAAACGTGAAGCTACAACATGCACTACAAGTATTATGCATGGTGTTTGAGTTAAAAGTTGAAGAATCCTGTCTTTGTTCACATTACATTTTCTTAAAAACTCTTCCTTCAGTTTTGATAAAATATGATTGTGTTTTTATTCGACTACAATATCATATCTTCTAATATTTCGTTAGATGCACGATTTAAATAGAGATACCAGATTTATTAAATACAAATCTAACTTTAGTCCCTCGGACACCTGCACATTATAATATTCCAATTTTACACGTTCAGCTCTGCATCAATATAGACGAGTTTATAGCAATTCTAATAGATGTGTTTATCATTTCTTACAATTAAATTTATGGTTAAGTGTGTTTTATTTCTTTTAATTTCATAATATGTTTTTAAAATAATTTGATGATTAAATTCATCTTCAACGAAGAGTGCAAATGCAGTTTAGATTGTTAACCATTGTAACATGTATGTTGGACCAACCGAAATCGCGCGGAAATTTAGTGCTTGGGAAGAAGAAGATGTTACGGGAAAATTATGTATTTTATTATTCAAAATGTGTTTAGCTTTACTACAAATAAAAGTCTTATGTCTAATATGGTTCCTCAAGGCAAGGAGTAAGTTACGTCATTTCAAGGATTTAATAATATGCGCTATCAAGCAGAATTTTTAATAAACAAGCATTCATAAAATGCCAAAAATTCTCAACATATTGGTACTACGTGTGTACAATTCATTAGAACCAATTGAATGACCCAAATTCTCAAGTCTTAATTTATACCAGCACTTGAAGAGTACATGTATCATTTTCCTTTATGAACATGTATCTACAAAAAAGAGCTTTGAACAGCCTTAATTGCTCAACTAGTAATGTTAGAAATGTGATTGCTATTATATTTATTTCAGCAGAACATTTACAGAGGCCTATCCTAATACACTGGACATTTTTGTAATATCCATATCTATATTGCCCTATCATAGGAATCATATTATCAACTTAAAGGGTTTTCTATCTAAACGTGAAGCTACAGCATGCACTACAAGTATTATGCATGGTGTTTGAGTTAAAAGTTGAAGAATCCTGTCTTTGTTCACATTACATTTTCTTGAAAACTCTTCCTTCAATTTTGATAAAATTTGATTGTGTTTTTATTCGACTTAAAAAAATTTGCTTTCGCAAATGATTTGACACTTTTCTCTGTTGTCAATGCATGTCCATAGACATTTGAGTCTAATATATGTAACTTTATGTAATCTATAACAACTAATTAGCTTCCTTTCAGAGTTGTGGGACTTCAAAACTTTCAGTACAGAAATTTCCTTATTCAATGTAACTGATAGATACCACATCTGTTAAACTAAAAAGTCTTATTAGAGTCCACATTTAAAGCAACAAACCTATATTAAGTGAAATAGTCAATCCTTAACACGCCATAACTAAGTTCAACACATTCATGCGAGTAAACATTCATGCAAGTACATCCTCAAGAAAGAAGCATTGTAATGTATATATATACACAACTTGTCTTATAATATGTAAATCTAAACCTTAGTTTTTGAGAAAAAAGACTTCATTTCTGAAAAAAAAAACAAGTAACCTTCATTTCCTCTAAGTATAGCAGAGGAAATATCCTCAATTATTTTATCCCCAAATTTTAATGGGGATTTATATTGATAGAAGTGCCCTTCCATCCTTCCGTTACGCTGAGAAGAGTTTCCATATCTTAATCTTACTTCTCCTACACTACTGAATGGAATTTAATGGAACTTTCATAGAATCTTTTAGTCGCAAAAAATGATATTTTACATTTGAAAACGATGGGTTACAGAATCAAAGCGTCACCCCCTATAGAAGAAGTATTGGATTGCCCCAGGCATCAATTACTGTTTAATACCAAAATATTTTGTTTTCTAGCCAATGCAAACACATTCAAGACTTAACGAATTTACGAATTTGCTCTTCGGGCAATACCAGTCTGCATCCATACTAGCCCCTCGGGCATTACCAGTACGTTTCCACACTTGTTCTTTTAAAAAATAAAGATTTTTTTTCTATATTACGATCTTTTCTGTCAAAACTTTAAATACGTTATTGGCAAAGGACGATTGTCGTCACAGGTAGAACTAAAGAAGTTATACCTTCTTGGAAAGATTGGAATGTCAACTGTCATAAAACAACAATTTTGAATTTATTTTTTGACATGCAAATGATGTCATAGATTTAAATACTACAAAATAAAAATAAAAATAATGCTTCTGAAATTATCAAACAGACACATTTTATTTTATATGGCCAATGATTTCTTCATAATGCTGAGAGTTTTCTAAATGTGCTGTTTTGAAGAAAATGAGTTTAAAACATTTTCTTCGCTTGACCCCTCGTTTATTTTGTTTAACGAATCAATCCTTCGGGTTCAAATTAAATGTGAAAAATATCATATACTAGACATAAATATAAAGGCAAGAAAAATGATTAAATCATTTTAACTTAATACCCGCATATTTTCATTTTTTTTCTATTGCATTGTATGATCGGAATGTGTTTAACTTTGTTGTCTTTACCATCAAAAACGAGTTTGGAATAGTAAACAGCTGAAGTGGTAAAATAATTAGTTCATGCTGGTAGACACGTGACTAGGAACTATAATACCCACCCATTTATATACAATGAATTTCAGAAAAAAAATATTCATCCATAAACAAGAAATATATAAAAAAATCTGCGATGTTAGAACTGTCAAATTTGCGATGCAAATTTTGGGTCGCTCCCTCCAAGGGATTCGAACTCGTACCACCGTGACATCTATGACAACACCGCCTGCACAAAGTCCAGCGCCCTAGACCACTCGGCCAGCTAGGCTATATGAAAATATAGCTTTCGCTGGCCGTTTCATTCCTCCTCGTAGGATTAATATAGGGCTGTAACTTAGTACACGATGTATGGTAGAACGGGACAGTTCATTTAGATGTTATTATGTAGAATAGAGGTTCAAATTAATGATGCATGTCACGACAAATCAATATTATACAAACGTCTCAGAATGTGACGACTCTATTCACTACACTGCTCTATCGGATCAAATTGATACAGGGAAGATACGTAAACGTATAGAAAGGTCTGAAAAATTCTAAACAGTGTAGTGAATAGAATATGAAATAAGGGTCATCCAGGCTAGAAACCACTAATTCCACTTCCCATAGGCTTCTCTGGACTTTACCTTAACTTTAACCTGCAGAGGACTATATATCAGCATGATTCTACATATGTCAGCTCACAATCCTCAGAATGGCATGTGGGGTTAGCAGACTTGCAGTGCAGTACTGGTCACCGGAAGTGAAGTGTCTATAAATAGCATGGGAAATCCCAGTGTTTTCACAAGATAGGGATATATTTAGAAATCATTATGGAGATTAGGCTTCACATCACAAGAAGCAAAATGCACCTATAAAATGTACAGAAATGTTTTTCCTTTCAGAAACTGTTTAAATTTTTTAAATAAGATGAGAACTTTTTTCACAGCACTATGAGGAACAGGGGTAATTTCTGCGTAGGACTATTTTTGCGTACGTTCCAAATGCTCATTGGTTGAATTGGTGGTCTGTAACCTCCATGTAACTGACATATACCACACTGTAGGTTTCTATTAATTTAAAAAAAAAAAAAACTGAGAGTCCATAATTTTACCAAGCAAACCTAAAGTGAAGTGGTCAATTTTTGACATAACATAGCAAGTTTAACACATTGTAATATGTATATGACTTGTCTTATGATTGTGGCAAGCCATTGTGGAACTTTTTCACCATTTAGATATTTAGTAACATATGCTAATGGATATTTATACATGTGCATAATTCAATTATTGATATTAATAAATGGAGGAGTCTTCTAGACAATGCAAAGTTCAAGACAGAACGCATGTATGTTCAAATTTGCTCTTCAGGCAAAACCAGTCTGCGTCCATACTTGCCCGTCGGGCAAGAGTGTCCACACTTGTAAAACTTCAAAATAATTGTTGAAACTTTGGTTATGGGATCAGAACAGATATAATTAAGTATAAAAAATAAGATAAAATGAAATGTTGCATACGAAACTTCAATCAGCCCTTTTTGGTCGAAATTGTGTCTCAAATTTAGTACAAAAGAGCATCACGAAAAATTTTACTAACTACAGCTTTAGCAGAAATTTGGATCTTTTACTTTGAACGTTAGATATAGTACTTAAACGCCCGTTTGTTATGAGTATCGTTTGAATGCAAAAATACCAAATGGATTATATTGATATCGCAAATATGACAGATATGAAACATCATTTTCAAGTCTCTAAAAGCACGTTTGTTCAATAAATTACAAAAAGCCTCAATTTAAACTGAAATTTGGCGAAATTTTAATTTCTTATCAATATGTAAGTATACTTGTTTTACCTTTATGGATATCCTTTCATCGTAACTGTATTCTAACCAATGTAGCGATATTACTAAATATTTTCCTCTTTACCTTAACAAAATCCCCTTATCTAAATCTGGAAGATGTCACATGAATAAAGTATATAAGGAAATATGATTAAGATAAACACTTTAATAACATAAATGTGTTCATAGTTCAAAGCTATTTTAAGGTAATCGAGTGTATTTATAAACATGAACTGAAAAGTTCAACTTTTGATGTGTTTAACCAAACTAAGTCGTGAAATAAAGGCAATCTAAATATATAAATATCACCCACCCACCCACCCACCCACCCACACATACACACACACACACACACACACACACAATAAGTAGGGTAAGCTCCCCTCAACTACCGTTTTGCTTGTATCTTCACTATTCTATTGATAGTAATTTAACAGACTGGACAAGACAAAACAGGTAAAAAATACAACAAAATAAACTAAAACTGCTGCTGATGAGAAACTGGTCATTGCAACACAAGTACAGCTCATAGAGAATTACAATATTTTTCTTTTAAAAAAATGACGACACCACAAAATATTTCCATCTTTGCCTTTCAAAACCACCTTGTATAAATTTGGAAGCTGTCACATGAATAAAATTTATATTGAAGCACGTAGGTGTACAGCATACTGAAATGTGCAATGTTTGTTTGATTAATATTTTTTTGTATTAAAAAACCAGTGGTTAGATTATACCGCAGATGGGCCACAAATCCTGCAGAGCATTGACCTGCCCACTAGCCAGACTTGTCTGACCCGAACTACTTACCAAAATTTTTCGAAAGCACAAATTTTGAGATCCAAACAGATACATTATGGCTTAATTTCTTCTGTTGAACATGCTATCTACAACCTCGATATACTTTGGTAGAACTTGTTGATGCTGGGTATGTCTTCCTATTTCGATATTTTTGGTTTTGAGCACTTCTTGTATACACTTTACTTTTATATCTTGAACTTCCTTAGTATTTGTTTCTGATGCTGCTAATGAGAAATGAGAATTTGTTCCTTTAAACGTGTGTACAGAATACTGAAATCTGCAATAACTATATGATTTATATTTATGTTACATGAATGAATTCATATTTGAAGCATTAAGTCGATGCTACTGCTAATGGTTTAGACGTCCCATAGGAAATTAACATTACTGATCGTGACACTTGAATATATCATATCTTGATTATATAACATATATTCATGCCATTACGTTCAATTACGCGCCATTTCTTGTAACATCGTTTGACAAATTTTGTTAACTTTGTGCAAAAATTGTGAAAAAATAAGCTTATATAACAGAACATCTGAATTTCTCGACAGGGATCAAGCATTTGCTTTAAATTGCCAGAAACACTCCTTTTATTTACTACAAAACCTTGCGTGCTGTTAAAATTGTCGATTCATATGGTGTGTTACTGTAATGCTCAAAGAAATCATTGCATTAGGTTGAACATTTGCAGATAAGATTATTATATAGATCGACATCCTCGGTTGTAGATTTGATATGTCTTGTCATTTTGAATGATTTTGCGTAAATTTATTCTGTAATATTAAGTTGCTTTTAGTTGTGAAATAAATTAATAAAAGCCGATTCGCCTTTTTGAAAAGACGGACTCCACATTCGTCTTTTGTAAAAATGTTTCTCTCAGAAGTCGCTCTGAGCAAATTAAAAATCATTTTCATCATCATCAGAAAACACAGCAACAACATTCCGATATGTACCAAGTCAGTCATGGTCTTGGTTCATATAAGCTCTACCTTCATATTTCCTTGACCTGTTTCACAAAGACACAATCTTCGTTCTCCATTTACTATTAATACAACCTGTATGGAGATTTTCACCATAAGCCGGAACCGAAACAGAAACCGATAAAGTAAACACATTTAAGTAGCAGTCTTTATAAAAATCAGACAGAAGGTGATTTATGCATGTCAAAATCTCACCGAATTCACTTTAATTTCTTATTTAGAATCAGTTACAGACCACATAATCAGTCATAGATTTTCATTTGGGTGTTGCGCTTTTGAGATAAAATTTATATATATTTATAAAATTAGCAAGATTTATCGTTCTTGATTTTATTCCCTTTGGTTGATTTTAGTGGGAGATAAATGTATGATATTCTCAAAAGTACAGATCTGAATATGGAAAAGACAACTGTTATGTAATAATATAGCATATGTAGATCGAAAAAAAAACATTGTTTGTTCGGTGGGTTTTTCTTCACCATGAATCACTTTAATATGCACTGTTCTGAATTTTATTTAGACTGGTTCTTAAGTGCTTGTATAACCAATGGCATTAAACTACTCATTTTTATTGTAAATAAAGACATGTCTGCGAATTCGTAATAGTGATATTGCAGATATAGACAAATATTTTATGGCCAGTTACGCTGAAATAGGAAATGATCTTATTTAGTCGCTTAATAGGTTTATGGGTTTGAATAAGAATTTTTACAGTCAATTTCTGAATATTTGTCTACACATTGAGTAGCCCCTGTTACATCTCCTTCTCCCTTCTTATTAGTTTTTTTTCGCTGATGAGGAGTGATCATGATCATGATCATCTTCAATCTCGGGTTCTGATATATTGATTCAGTAAATGATACCTTTTTAAAAAGTTCTGATTATTTGTATTTTCAGGCTTACACTTAAGCAATTTAAATATGGTATCAATTATTTAAAAGTTTTGTACACATCGCATATTTTCATACTGTGTCAACATTTTAAATAAGAATTAAAGCAAGGCAGTTATAACCACTCTCGACTAATTCTAAATATTTTCAGAGACATTCTAGGCCAACACTTGTAACGTTACGATATGTGCAGTGTCATCGTACTTGTGACATTCATATACTGATCAGTACCCATCCAAGCATCAAAGCAAGCTATATTTAATTTAGTCTAATAGAGACCGATCTCCTAACCCCTCCGCGATATTGGTGCTGTGACCAGGATGACATCTAAGATACGCCAAGGCCACAGAAGTGTTATTACTGTTATTATTATTATTGTTACTTTGTATGTATGATTTTAGTTACTTTATGTTCTTTGTTGTGTATGTCTGTTTTCCATGTCTGGTCTTTGTCCCTGGATTGCATTCTTTTGATTACCGCTATAATCTTTGTTTCCTTGATTATTCTTTCCAGACCTTTGAGAAAATTCGTAGAAATCCGTGATGACAAAAATGAAACAGTGCACGCACAGGAGCAAGCAAAAATATTCGGAAGTATTAGGGGACTTTACAAAAATTAGTTCAAGAAATTTTACATAGAAGCAGACATCGTTAGTACAGATATGTATGCTTACATATTAGATGATAAAATAAGCAAAATTCCATAGCTCCTTCCTCGCAACACAGTTTCTAGTGGAGACCGAATTACTCATTTACTCTTGTTACTTTATGTTCATTGTTGTGTTTGTCTGTTTTTTGTTCATGTCTGGTCTTTGTCCATGGATTTCATTCTTTTGATTTCCGCTAGCTAGAACCTTGGTACTCTTGATTACTCTCTCGCTCAACACAAAAGGAGCAGAATCCGTTAGTTAAATAGAAACTTTTTTGGCACAATCGCAGCCGCCTACACATGTTCATCCCACACTTGTTTAATCCATATATGCTCAACCCACACAATTTCAACCCGCAAATCCACAGTCTGTTCATTATCACTATAATTATAATCACTCCAATGTAGAAAACATTACAGCATTTTACTATCACTTGCTTACTATGAGAAAGCTATCACTTAGCTCCTAGAAAGATACGGACATCCCATGTGATCAGACGTAAGAACATGTAAGCAGCAGTCAATATCCCAGCACAATATATCCCGGTATACATTATCTAGCATAGAAAACTACTAACAACATTTTTTTATTAACTGCAGGTGAAATCCGCAGAAATGTAACCTTACAGTATATGTCGACATATTTAGGTTTGAGTGATTCATGTCGTGCATGTTTTGACAAACTTTACATCATACATACAGGAAAGATGTTTGAACAAAGTGAGCCGCATACAGCAACAGCTGCTTTTCTGAAAAATATTGAATCGAGAAACCGCATTGACTAAAAGCACACTGAGAGAAGTAATAACAACAGAAAAACAAACTGTAATAACGGTACACAAAAAATATATTGTGCATATTGTCAAGAATCACACTCATCTATATACTGTACAAAAACTCCAGATGCCCAATATAAATCATAAAAATAGATCGCCTTTTTTTAACTGCTTCGCACACCAAAATGCACACACACAGGAATCCAGGAATCGTCTTTGACAACAGGATAAAAGAGTGAAGCCGCAATACAGCACAACTCCGAACCACTTGGACACAGCAATTAACACTGTAAGTGCGAGACATGCCATTATTGAAGCAAATCTATTATTTTATTTTATTTTATTTTGATTTGACACATTAGGAAATTCAGAATGCATATGAAGATATGCATTTTTGATACAATGACAACAGATACTACGTTACGTCATTGTGGAAAGAGAATCGTCCAACGTTAATGGCAAATGTAATGTACTGCAAAAGACATTACTCGTGAAAATCGGTAAAATAATGGATTAGAAGGATAAAACGGGCTTTTTGGAGAAGGTTGATATACGAATGTAAACGAGGAACCGACGACAATTAACTACATACCTCAACATACAGTGAAAAAAACACAACGGCAATCAGAAGTTTGAACGTTTTAGTCTGCCTAATACAAATACTTCGTTTACACAGGTTTCCCCTCACATCTGATATAGAGATGACATTCTTGATTATTAGATTAGAGGCACCTGATCGAGATATCACACGTTCCGTTTTGTTCGATACAATGGATCCGTCAACACTAATAGCAGCTTACAGATTGTAGTCGGGGCTTCCTCCACACTATTCCTATCGAACGTTATTTTACATAAACACTTGAAAGTAAACCCATTTAAACGAACAGAAACCCTACTGAAACATTTGTTTGTGGATAACATATTCAAGTTTCTTGACAGAAAGTGGGTCAATCAGATATTTCGATACACCAAGAGAGTAACTCGTAAAGTCAGGCGTCAGCCTTCGCTCTTGGGCGCCTACCTAGAAATCGCTGGGCGACCGAGCAGATAAGCTTATATACTAGACAAAAGATGACTCAATCAAAGTACTTGGATTGATTTGGAATATGTGTGAAAACACACTTACTTCCGCAAATCGAAATACGCCGATTTTCGAGATTCAAAATCTACGATATGCTTGGATTAATTAGCCCACCTTCATTTCGTAGTGAGATAAAACTATCCTGCCTGAAATTGTGTCACTACAAGACGAAATTGAATGCACAAAGCTACGGGAAAAAGAGCGTATTTACGAACAGTAGATGATCTGAAGTTACATGTCTTCACGGACGTCAGCTTTAAGTCGTATTGGGTATGCACATATCTATTAAATATTCATAAAACAATTTTGCATTATCAAAGAGTAATTAAGGAAACCAAGATTCTAGCGGATATAAAAAGAATGTAATCCAAGGACAAAAGCAGACATAGCAAACAGACAATTGCAACAAAGAACATAAAGTAACTAAAATAATACATACTCAGTAATCGTTAAAATAGTTGATAATACATAAATTACAGTTGAATGCAACATTGATGGAAGCAAAGACAGTTAAATACATCTCAAACCTAAATGTAACCGAAGTCGTGATTTGGAACAAAAAGGCAAATCACGCTTAATTAGCTTACTTCTTAGAAGCAGTAAACAGGAGTTTTCGTTCGAAATTAGAGATATTACGAACAAGTGTCAGTGAACATATTGTCCGACAGATTCAAACCAGGCAGGTATGCATTCGAGAGGGGTGCAATGTACAAAGCTGTTAGCGTCAGATTTATGAATGAAATGGATAACGGATAAATCGAAATGACCATCGTGGAAAATCGACGAATCTCTCATTCTCAACACTACAGCTGTACATGATCAAGGGTCTATTAGTTCAGCAAAAATGATTCATAACAAACCAGTCCATCTCGTGAAAGAATCACTAATGTGATTGACATTCGACGATATGAATCGTATCAAAAAAAATTGTGGACTTGACGCTAAATTATCAGGAAAGTTAAGTGTAAAGGAAATTGACATTGCATCAAGAGTTATGTGATTGAATGTCTTGTTAAAAAAATTAGTGAAGCACAACTGAGAATAAACATGGCATATGAACAATATCCGTTGCCGCAAGGTGAGTAAAAATGCGCCCGTAAATATTGGATGCACACGCAAGAATTCTTCATATAGGACAAGAAATTTTGTGATACTTATCCGTAATATGAAAGTGCCCATATCCAAATCTTAGTAAATTTAATACAATGCTTCGAATATCCATTTTAGTCAGAACATATTTATAGTTACTATTTATTTTCAAAATCTGACTAAGGCTATATTCTTCATAAGAAACCCAAGCCTGTTTTTTTATATGTTTTGCCGGTATCCTGTATTAGAATTTCTGAAGGGGGCTGACACCAGGTGGTTTTATTCTGGAATATATTAAGCGTGTGATAATATTTTAAACATTCTGTTTCCTGATTATTCAAAGACTTTATTTTTTTTCCATGGTATCCTTTGATTTATTTTATTCTGTTCTAATGAACAAAGAAAATCCGTGATATTTTGATTATTTTTTTTTCATCTCAATTTAGAAAAAGTGATATAGTCTTTTAATTTCTGTGCCTTTTATATGCAATTATAGGTGGTTTGTTAAGTAATTGTTTCGTTTCTATATCGTTTTTAATTATATGCCAATGTTTATTAACAGCCCTTCTTAATTGATTGAATACCGGGTTGAAGTGTGTAGCTATAACTAATGGAGGTTTTTTGTTTTTATGTTTTTCTTTATACTTTTGGTTACAGACCACCAATTCAACCAATGAGCATTTGGAACGTACGCAAAAATAGTCCTACGCAGAAATTACCCCTGTTCCTCATAGTGCTGTGAAAAAAGTTCTCATCTTATTTAAAAAATTTAAACAGTTTCTGAAAGGAAAAACATTTCTGTACATTTTATAGGTGCATTTTGCTTCTTGTGATGTGAAGCCTAATCTCCATAATGATTTCTAAATATACCCCTATCTTGTGAAAACACTGGGATTTCCCATGCTATTTATAGACACTTCACTTCCGGTGACCAGTACTGCACTGCAAGTCTGCTAACCCCACATGCCATTCTGAGGATTGTGAGCTGACATATGTAGAATCATGCTGATATATAGTCCTCTGCAGGTTAAAGTTAAGGTAAAGTCCAGAGAAGCCATTGAATATTGTGAAATTTGCATAGAAGCCTATGGGAAGTGGAATTAGTGGTTTCTAGCCTTAAGCTGAAGCCATGGCAAAATGAAAAGTTTCTTGGAATAGCTTTAAACTACTTGAAGATCTTGATAAATTTTTGTGTCAAATATATTCGTTGTTTTGAATCTGTTTCCTTTGAAGACAGTTACATCGAGAAACTGTAACGATGTGTCCGACATTTGGAATTTGGATTTCTGAAGGGGATGTATTGTGTGCGATTTCAAATAAAATATTCAATTGACTTTGTTCGCCATTAAATGATATAATCCAATCGTCACGATATACTGACAGTAATAGTATTTTATCTTTGCGGGGGAAAGAATGAAGTAATTGTGTAATAATTTCAAACATACGTATTTTTTTTTAACTAGGAGAAATGGTTGATCCCATCGGAACTCTGACTTGCTGTTTGTATAATTTACCATTAAATTCAATTTCATTGTTTTTAATATGATTTCAATAGTTTCTAGAAGTTGTATTTTAGGAGGAAGCGGAATATTGAATTTGATTTTAGTAATTTTTTACCAAACCCTATTAACAGCTTGCAGTATTTCTTCATTGTGCATATTTGTGTACATGCAAGTAATATCGAATGGAGCTAAAAGCGTGTTAGTGTTTACTTGTATTTTTTTTTCAATTTTATTTCTAAATGTTGTGGTGTCTTTTGTATAGGTCCATTGCTATAACAGGACGTTAGAAATAATCACAAAATTTACTAATACGTTCCAATGGGCTTCCGCACCAGGAGATAATTAGTCTGTATGGAAGGTTTATATTAGCTAATATATTATCATTATTATTTTGTGCTTCATCGATATATAGTTGACCCTTTCAGAAATTCCGAAACAGAATAACGGCAAAACAAATAAAAAAAAAGGCTTGGGTCTCTGATGACGAATATGGCCTTAGTCAGATTTAGAAAATAAATAGTAACCATAGTTATGTTCTGACTAAAATTAATATTCGAAACATTAGGTGGTTGTATTAAATTTACTAAGATTGGATATGGGCACTTTCATATTATAAAACTGAACAATTTAACGCATATTGTACTCAGAGGAAATTTATACCAAAGCGTGCGCCTGGGAGAGATTCATCGGGATCTCCAATAACTGCATAAAAAAGTGCTAGGGCGTGCACTTGTAGCGGTCACGTGCTAGAGACTGTGAAATTCGAAATCGAATCAATACTCAATAATCGCCCGTTAACACACGTATTATCAGACCAAAAAGATGAAAAACCACCAATACCGACTCATCTTCTTTGCGGGAGATAAATTACTTTTAATTACCTTATTTAGGATCAGCAAGTGAGATTAGTGAACATGACACGCGAAACAGCTAATAAACTATTTACTACTCCATCACTCATCATTAATGACTTTTGGAACTGGTGGAGACGAGAATACCTCACCTCACTTGGGGGACACCCCGGGACCACTGGACATGAAGTTGGCAAAATTGTGGAATTCCAAAGACAATTTGAGATATAGCTATCATAACGAAACAAATTCATGGAGGTGCATAGGTCTGCCATTGTATGCACTAAATTAGTACGACATCTAGATCAAGTAGCAAACTATATCCACTCGAACTCTTTTCAAACGATAAAGGTGAAACATCAAGTGATAAATGTCTAACTCTCAGCAGTCGAGCAAAGTCCGATGCCAAGGAGAAAACCGAGATGGATACAACATCGATGCAAAACATAAGAACGTTTTAAAGTTTATTTATTCAATCAATTATTTTTAAAAGTTGACACACATTAATTTGATTTTTCGCAACAGTTATTCATTTAGCGAGAGACTACTGTGAAGTTAATATTTTCCATTTGATAATTGTATGTATGCAATTTTTTTTTCATTTGCGCGCCGAAGTACGTCGGGATTTATTAAGAGACATTCTAAGCCCACTCTGTAACGTAAGTACCAAAGTAAGCTGGCGTTCTAGTTTATTTAGCCTAATACAGTCTTATTCCAACTACTCTTTGATATTGATGTTACTGCCAATAATATTTTCCTCCCCGCTGCCCTAGTAAGTTAGCATTCTCAAATGTCTTTTTTCCTTTTCTTCTCGCTGGCAGTTATATTAATTTTTAAACAGATTGTATCATTTGCATTTGGCTGTTCCACATTGTAGCATTAGATACTTGTACATGTTTTCGTCCTCAAGGATCTCCGATGTAAAGACTGGTCTGTGTACATGAGACACAATCTCTGAAACTGAAATTTTTGAATTTGTTGTTACACATGCATTGAAAGTGTGCATAGTCATTGACTGTAAGCCATGTGCAAAGCGTTAGTTATGTAAAGGGAATAGATTTTCGAAATCATTTTTATCATCATGTAAATCGTTATCTAGTTGATATTCATCATTAGGAAAGTCGTCTCCAGGAACTCCAAACTTAAATGATTTTATCACATTTGATGAGTTGTCGCTTATTACACACACACAAAATTTGTCGCTTATATCAAATGATGTTTTGCATTCTTCATATTCCAGGAGAATTTGATTTGAATCAGTTTAAATAAACGGAGCATTCTACTTAAGTCTCGGGAAAGTCCTCACAGCCGTTTTTGATGCAATCTCTATCTACTTTTTTCCCCTTTGCATTTAGGTAACAGTAAGTTATTTTTAAAATTTCAAAAATTAATTCAGACCTTTAACAATTTATATGAAAGTGTCCTATATTGCAGTCCAACCTTGAAGAAAAAGGTAGTTGGTTTCAACATTTATATTGATATAATGTTCATCCTTTCTTTTGTGATAAGGGGCATTTTGTACAATATCAAACCATATATTTTTACTCCAGCCAATGCTTAAAAAACTGTTATTCCCCCTTAATTCCTAAACACTTAGTCATATATCCAAACATAAATCCTAAGCATTTTAAGGTATTAAACCTTGTGGCATAATTTCACTAATTTAATGGAGATTCATGGTTAAAACCCAAAAATCAACCCATGTCCGACTTAATTGTTATGAAA
Organism: Perna viridis; assembly: GCA_037379345.1. Lineage (NCBI taxonomy): Eukaryota > Metazoa > Mollusca > Bivalvia > Mytilida > Mytilidae > Perna > Perna viridis. Next base: position 13,527,937 of record CM074511.1, read on the forward strand.
TCTAGTAGTACAATATAATCACTTCATACACTTTTATTCAAGCTATTTTTCAGAATACAGAAAATGTTTGTTAAAGCCATGTTTTGTCCCCTTATTCTAAAACAGTTAAAATTATACAATAATTGTTGGTTCTATTTTGTCCATTGCTTGTACTGCTATCCATCTGTGCTAATCAAAAGTAAAGAACATACAAGTATTCATATTTTATTGAAAAAAAAATCAATAATCATGATAACAATTTATTCAACAATATCACATAAATAGATGTTTGATAGGTATAACACACTGTTATACACTTATTTTAGGTATATCCCAACAGAAGTATAGCAAGATTTCTGCCACATCTTACTGCATATCGAAGGAAACACATGTTGCAAAATAGGTTCAGACAACGGTCTGTCAGCAGATTGTTGTAATACTGGATAGACAAAAAAATAATTAAAAAGCACCCCCTTAACTAATCATTAGTCCATTAATCATTTGGCTGTTAAAAGGACATTAGTGTCCATTGTTAGGTAAGGATATATATGTCCACCTCATACAAATTTAAATGTATTTCTTTATGAAAAATAATGAAAATTGTTGTTTTTTATTAAATTAGCCACCTCAGACATGACATAAAAGCAATCAATGTCCCAGCCTTCTACCATATCAGGTTACTTGAAATGTCAAGTTTGTTTTTAAAGACATTGACAACAAAACACATTTAGTAACATTATCAATGGGCATACTGTTGAAAGAATGCTACTTTAATCTTTTCTATATGATGGCACAGTTTTATAGCAGGTCCAAGTTTTAGATCCAGGTATTCTTGTACTGTTGGCAAGTTCAGCAGTAGTAAAGCTTGTCCATCTATTTCCTGAGCAAGAAAAAAACACATCAAGTTTTTCTGTTATACTGCATAAAAAATTAATAATGTCATTTTTGTCATGTAACAAGATAAACTAGAAAAATTGTAAGCAATGCCTACTTAATTGATATCGCACTCCCCTTTTATTAACAATAACATTTTGACCTCAAATTGGTTTGGATCAAAATTTAAAATGGGACATGAACAATGGGAATATGTAGTAAAGATACTGTGAAAGTTTCATAGAATTCCATTCAAGGTGTAAGAGGAATTACAGATAAGAAATGCATATCCCTCTATGTAATGGTAGGAAGTACGGACTTAAGGGCAGACACCTCTATCACAAAATACCCCACTTTTGCAAGTGTGGATAGGGATGATGTATAAATTATGATTTTGTTTCAGTTTGCAGGTGACATTATAACCTCATGCTATTGCTTCTGTGAACTAGCATATTGAAAATATAGCTAGGGTTGTATAAATACAGAGCAAGGTCTGTTGGATTTATCAAATATTCTCATCCAGGAACACATGAAATTTCAGCCACAGGATTTAAACCACAATCAATCAATGTTCAAGCTTTGTTTTGTTTCACAACTTTATGGTCCTAGAACATTACATGCCATTTCAGTTCCCCATAGTTTCTTGGAAATCTAGTACAGTATTTTACAACAAGTCTATGAATTACATTTATTTAGACCATTACCTGTTCCTTAAACACCCTTGCAATAGGTGCACATTCAGTCCCCTTGATAAATTGTACCACCTCCTGGACAGACCAATATAAAGGATTACTATCAAGTTTCATAGCAGTCTTTACAGGAGAAATGTGATGTGGAGAAGTTGTTGTCTGTTCCTCTTTGTTGTGGGACTTTCTCTGTTGAATATTAAATTGTATACTCTATTATTGGCAAATAAATCAATTTCAGAAGTAAAACCCTTCATGATGGGATAAAAAAATGTGTCCATCATCTCATAGACCAAATGATTTACTTGTTGAATTTTTATACTAAAATTAAATTATAAAGAATGATTGTTATACTTCTTTGAAATAACCTCAACACTTGAAATTACTGCTACACAGTCATTTAGTGTACACCACATGATTGAGGTTATTTCTTCATTGACCAAAAAAATGTAACAGTCATTCTTTAATGAATTTAAAAATTCTGTATAGCTAGATACTTTACAGAAATATTAAAATAGATTAAGTGAGTGCATGATTAGATCATTTGTTCACAAAATTATAAATTAATGGTTACCCTGTTAAAAATTGTAATGTTTATTTCCAAAAAAATATTGCATTTCTTCCATGAAAAATAAAGGTTTCCGTTCACCAACATGCATTGATAATAATGTTATTTTGCACTAGCTAAATTGTAAGGATAGACAAATAGAAGATATGGTAGAAAATGATTTTCATAGGTAAAACTAAATCAAGAACGTCCAAGTATATATTAGCCTATTCTGGATATAGCCCAAATAACTGAAAAACCTTATTTCTAGACTAATATGATCTAAGGCTTAGCCCATGAGAGATAGAGCTTTTTGTACACAGTTGACTTAAGTGATAATGCAATGCCATGTTGTTATATTGCTCATGTCTTGACCAAAGGGAATATGGGAGATTTTATACTTGCATAGGTCATTTCTGAAATCCGCCACCCTCTGACAATGATTTTGAGCCATTCATGTTTCAGAGCATCTACATAAACAGGACAAATCTGACACTCCTTCCCTACATTAAAAATGTGATCCAGTTGTTAACATTGATTCATGTTTCTTTAATCATTTGTTAATAAAAAAATATAAACAAAGAAAATGCTTACATGTGGCTTTTGCAGCGGTTTTTCCTGAATAGGAATCTTTTTATGTGTTTTCCTCTCGAAGCTATATTTGGGTAACTTAGCACCTCTAGTTTTAATATCTGATGGTAGAGGTACTTGATGAACATATTTGCGCTTGGCTGGTTTTTCACCATTGTCATTATTCTCCACAGTCTTTGTTTCACTAGTCACACTTTCCTTATCCTCCTCTCCATCCCCAACACTTCCATTTTCCTCCCCATTCCCACCATTCTCAGATAGAATATTCATTCGTCTTTTCTTCTTCTTTTTTCCAGGTTTTTTAGGTCCATTTTCTAGATTTGTATGTCCACCAGGAGGCCGTCCCACTTTCTTTTTCGGATTATAGTAAGCTAAAATAAAAGTTTTATACAAAAATATACCATTTTAATGGACCTGTTATACTATCTATAAAAAAAGAAAAAATGTGACTCTGTATGCATGTGAAACTGTTCTGAATGAGAAGTGGAAGATTTTGCTGCAGAACCAAAGGGAGTTTAATCTAGAAGATTAAAATAAACTTAATAAAGCATATAATTTTGCAATGTTCATAACTGTAATCAATACAAATTTAACCTTTGACCTTAGAAGCACTGTGGACCTGCTTTCAGTTCGACAGGAAGTTAACCTGTAAGACCAAGTAAGAATCTTTACTATGATAGCTTCGTATCTTCGACAAACACAAAATGTTTATTTGTGTATAGCTCACATCTTAAATTTTGTTAAAATATGAAAAAAATAATTTCTAGTTAATGTAACACTGTAAAAGGTGTAATTATTTTTAAAATATCAATATATTCTTTGTCCTTTTTCAGGTTACACTTGCCACATATTACTCATTTCACCTCAGAAATGGACAAAATAATTAACTTAATTCATTTTGATGGTTTAAAGTACATATATAACTTATAAAGATAGTTCATGACTTTTAAAATACTGAAATGTCGGTGAATGAGCACATTATAATATATTGAATAATAACCTTCACAAACCTGAATTCTTCTGACTGTGTACTGAACTTTTTTTGTATAAATAGTTCATTTTGTGACACCACAATAGTGTAACCTTGTAACAGATCACATCCTTCCTACTATTTTATACTGTAAACAATACAGCAACCTCTATGTTTAAAAACCTAAAATAATCTTTACTTTTTTCTCATTCATAAAAAAATCTATAAACAGAAATCTAATATAGATAAATTTTTAACAAAACATCATTTTCATGTTGTTGTATGCCTAAAAAATAAAAATATTAAATATTGACAGCCTACTTACTATACTGTGTTTTTGTCAACAGCGAACACTTTTCGGGACATTCATTATTTATATATGTAGGGCTGATTAGATTTTTACAGCATTCTAACTTCAAACAAACATTTCGACAGAATTCTGGTAGATTTTCAGCCTGTCTACAAATCTCTACAATAGCTCTGTAACTTTTGCCTTTGTACCTGTAAGGCATAAAAATAAACAAATTGCTTTCAATCTTGCTCATTAAATACCCTTTCAATTCAAGAAAGTACACAGAATTAAAGTTCAAAATACTTCATTAAAATCATGGATGTATTGCATTTCTAATAATCTTACTCCCTGTAAATATCCATTAGCAAAAAAGGTAACAAAAATGTCACAAATATATGTTCGATATTAGTTCAGTGATTGACTTGAAAAAAAATATAAAACTCTTATACATGTTGTATTATTAATCAGTTCTTTTAAAAGTATACATTTTTTTCGAACTGAAGGAACATGAAAGTTGTTTTCCCTACATGGGAGACCAAATAGTACACTGGCAATTTTTAAGTTATTTTTTCACTTCTTATCGGATACTTATAAAAAGAACATGTAAGTAATAAGCAGGGATTTTTTCCACTAAAAATATGAGTAGGATTCTTGACATATTAAGGAAAATCTTGAAGCAAGCATCAATGCTTAGATAACATGGGGTAATTTTGACTGGTAACATAAGATTTAAAAACAGCATAACATTTTTTTGGCAGTGCATTATATTTGTATCTAATAAAAACTTTTTTCATTTGTAAGTAAAAATTTGTATAAAGATTGTATTGAGGTGTACAGATGTATTTCAGGATGTATCATTCCTATTGTTAGGTATGGCAATGCCCAATTCTTACAGAGACATGTACTTAAACCAAAGCTTACTTGGCTTTCAATGTCTGTTGATGCATATCAGGACTAGGCCTTCCTTCCAGCTGTAACTCTTTAAGAACACGGCATGGTTTGTATGCCACATTAATCAGCATGGAGAGAACTTCTTTCATCACCAGATTTATTGGACCAGGTCCAACACATTTAGGTAATGATGCAATCCTCCCTTTACTAAGATGAGGACCAGAAAAGCACTGGTGGTTGTAGTAAACCTTTGGGCACCACTCCCCACCTTAAGAAAAGTAATATTTTTTGAAAAAGTCACCTTATAAGCCATGGATTTGCTCGACAATTTAGATAAATATATACATTTGTACAATTGTACAATTTTTTAAATCCATGAATGCACATACATACATGAAATTTATACATTCACTGAAGTTGTTTTAGTTATCAAAATATTTCCTAAATTAAACAAATGTTTGTAACAGGGGATTTCTATAACATAAAATCCATACAGCCAAATTCTGCAACAAGTAAAATAAGTTTTATGTCTATGAATTACAATTTACAAAATTCTTGCAAATAGAAACATTGAATAAAATCTAGATTGGTGATCAGTTTGTGATGAAAACCAACTGACACAATTACTTTTTTTTTAACAAACATAGATTGTCTAGCAATATTACTTTTTATACATTCACCTGTATTAGAATGGTAGGCTTCATTTGTTGCATCATAAGTCCTAAAAAAATATTACATAATAGAAAGAAGCATAAACATCATCACAAAGAAAAAGTTGCCTCCAAAATTGGTCACAAAGACCAAGAAGAATGGAAAGTTACACAAGCCTTGTTAAGTCTTAATTAAACCTATATAGTGACCAATATTGATTTATAAAATCTTTCCTTTACAACTTTATCTGTTTGATTCAAGTTCAACAGTTAATTAATTCTATCTATTGTCAGTTGACCATACTCAACATAGATGTATACATGCTGTGCAAGTTGGGGAGGAAGTAATTTGAGTAAGAAAAATGTAGATGCATGTAAAAGTAACAAGTTTCAAGTTAATGAAAACTTGATGAAAGCTGACTTCAATTCATGTAGTAAATTGAAATGTATCTAGTAGAACAAAGGAAATTGAAACATATGCATATTTTTTCATAGTAGATTTAAAATTCTGAAAAGAGTAAAAATAGCATACTCAGGAAGAACAGCAGCAGTTCTTTTAGATATAACAGGAAGTCTGAGCTGGTATCCATTGCTTTCACACCAACCAACAGGGAACAAGTTGTGTGATTCAAAATGTTCAATATGGCTACTTCCATATATACGACTATTGTCTAGATGTATCCACACCAATGGTTCCACTACCTTAGAAATGGTAGCTACACAGATCTGGTTTGGATTTTCAGGATTCACAGCTTCACATTTCATTCCTTGAATGAACTCAAAATCAAATGCTTTCTAAAAATAAACAAAATAAAATGCAATGAATTGTGGTTAAGCATCTTGTGGCAGATATTCCAGGCTTTTCAGAACATTTGACCCACTGAACAGACTCTACTTTGTACTAGCCTGATGTTTATTATGCTAACTAGCCAAAAGCAACAGACCACAGGAAGGTATATCAACCCACTTAGACACATTATTCTAACACCAAGTCAAACAACTGTCACTCTATCTCACTTATGCCACTTGCTTGATGGAGGAACAGTGACTACCAATGTCTATAGTCTTTAGTATGTCTCAGCCTAGAATCAAACCAATGACCTTCTACACATGAGGTGAGCAACTTCACACACGACAATCTGTGCTGGTTTGAATTTATATGAAAGTAACTATTACATTGAAAACATTTTCTATAAATCTTCATGTGTATCAAATGTCATAGAATGAAAATTAAGTTCTGACATGTATTCAGTAAAAAGATAAGGTAGCAGCAAGTTGACTAAATATGAAAGGAAGACTTTAATTTTCATCTTGATTACTTTTACAATCAAATTAACAATTATGTACTTCTGTAAATATTGTGTCTACAACCCAGATATGGTAATTTGTCATAATCTAGCTTATACAGGTTTTCTATCCTCACTTTTATTCCAGTAATGTCTTATGTGGTTTTTTCAGATTGGATTTTGGCCCATACCATGCACAAATGACTAAACTAAATGTATTTATCTGCAGTGATGTCCACAAAAACTAAGCAGACACTGTAGTAACTGAAGTTGCAAGTTTATCTGACTTATAAACCAAACTTATATCAAAGAGCCTTTAGTAAGGAGTAAATATGCACTATCTGACTGCTATACTTGTTTGAGGAGTATAATTTATCTTTTGACCAAAATACCTGTGCAAAACAACTTTCAGGTGCTGCCTCTGCATTACAATGTTCTAGGTAGTCATTCCAGGATAGTTTGGGTTTAGGCCAACCTGAAACCAATGAAACAAAGTCTTGGAAAAAACTCCCAAATAATTAATCCATATATGGCTCAACCTAAGTATAATTGTCAATACATAGCCATGCTAGATTTCCTTAATATGACAACCCCATATTAAGCTAGAATATGTGCATTATCCTGTAAACATTTGACAGATTAGAATAATTACTTACAGAACAATCATATTTTAGCCAATGTATGTGAGAAATTTCCATAATTTGCACAATAATTTGCACAATGACAATCAAGTACTTATCATTTTATTAAGTTTGATGTACATCAAGTATGAGACAATGTATCGAACATCAGCTATCCTCATGCATGATTGGGAAATCTTAAGATTTCATTGGGTAAGATATCATAGTTGGCTAACTTGGTCCAGCCTCTTTATGGAATGATGAAATCACCCTTAAGTGATTGAGATCTTACCTCTGCACGGAGCTTTAGATTCTTAATACATTGTAATTGAAAAAGTAACAACTGCTGTGAACACTTGACCATACATTAACTACCTTTTGGGGGAGAGACAGAGACTCCTCCATTATAGTGACACCATTTGACTGGAAAAATACATTTAGAACCAGAATGGCAGCAAAATCTGATTTTGTACTCTGGCTCAGTGTTCTCTAAATCATCAATCTCAATAACAAAGTACTGTGAATTCAGAACACTGACAACAGTAGCTGGACAGATCTGGGTTTTGTTAATAGGATTCAATGCTTCAAGTTTCATCCCTTTCTGAAATTTATGGTCAATTATCTCCTCTTGATCCTGTAACCAAACAATTATAAAGTAACTGGAATGAATGTGAGTATATACATATATTTACGGTTTTCTTTAAGAATCAGAGAAAGAAAGAGGGGAGAAGTTGTACATAAATCCCCCATTTTTAACAGTCTTAGTCAGTAGTTTGTGTAAGAATTGTACATCATTATAATTTTGATACAAAGAATTCTTCTTGTAAAAGGTTATTATTAAACAAAATGGTAAAATTATTCATATTATGGTCTACCCATGACTTATATGCTGGATGGAAGAATTCTCATGTATTGTATTTTGAAACTATCCTTAGCCTGGGCAGAGGGCAACAAAACATAAAATTTCAATGGGGAGCTTGGATCAAAGAACTGAATATCATTTATTGTTTTCTCACAGGCATATGCATTTACACATGCTCATTGACGCCCTTTATTCAATACCTTTAAATTTAAAAAAAAATCATCATGATTTATATTTTATAATAAAGCTATTTGTTTTGCTTTATGGACAAGAACGCTGCATTAAGTTTTTAAGTTTTGTTTTCAAGTGTAACCCTAAATGTACCAATGCTTAGTATTAATTGTTTGTTAAAATATGAAGGCACAGCAATGGTCAGACACCAGCAAATAGTTTATCTTTGTGATAACACCTTGCAGATCACATATACCAGTAGCTCTCTTAGAACAAATGCTTTGGAAATTATTCAGGTTTTGCCTTAACATCTTAAAACAAGAACAAGAAGACCTTATGGACAATCTGCCAGATGCCTACCATAACCATGTCCCACCTGGGGGTTAAATCTATTTTACAGTTTGCATATCTTTGGTGTGGTACTGAAATTTCCCACAAATTTTTCTCAGATATTTTCTTGGTATTTATACATGTAATTGGATTATCTCTTAGCTGACACATTAACTATGCCATATATACCAACTTCATTACCTTAAATACTGCCAAAGGTAATACACATTTTTCTGCTTCTTTCATGGATAACTTTAGAACATTAGTCCAGTCTACTTCAGTGTTTTCACCAGTTAACTCTAAAAAATATAATATTGACATTTATATGTTCCATAGTAAGAAAAATCTGAAGTAATTCAAGGCAATGTAATCCATAAACTTCTTTTCTTTCTTCATGAACATGTTGCATGCATTGTAGTGTTAGGTATACCTACACTCATACATGAAGTTAATACATGTATTGTAGTTAGCAACCAAAATCACTTACAAAATATGCCCCATGACCTACATAAAACATTATACATCAAGACACACACCAAATTTGAAATCAATCCATCCATTTTGAGCCAAGTTTTTTGTGATGAACAATTTTCTAGATGTCATTCCTTATAGTGATAAGTGGCAAAGTCCCATGAACCTGGAACTTGATATACAATGTATGTCCCATCTACATGAAATTACACACTAAATTTGAAATGAATTCATCCATTGAGAGGCAAATTTTTTTATGAAAATTTTCATTCCATGTAGTGGAAATTAGCAAAGTCCCACTAAACATGAAGTTGATACCAAAACCTTATTAATTAGAAGATAAATTGTAATATAAATACCTCTTGGTGGTTGATATTTCAGCCCATTTGCCTTTGCCCAACCAACAGGATGAAGACGATGATTAAGATAAAACAACCAGAAGTCATGGGTAGCTATTTCTAACCCTTCAAATCTTAGGTAAAGACGGCCTCCAACATTTTCCAAGATTTTAACCAGCCACACTTCCACAGAATTGATAGGATGCTGAAGTTCTAACCTCATTCCTTGTTTCAGTTGGTCTACTGGCGTGATTCCAGTGGTCTAAATAAAATCAAAGTAGCCCTGATGTATTTTATTTTGAATATTGCATGCCTAAATGTTTAAACCCAAACAAAACTACAAATTTATGAACATACAATGTCAAAGAATGACTGAATCAATATTATTCCAAGAAATATACATGTATTTAATAAAATAAACATTTATTTAGAAGTATATGTGCAGTAACTGAACCGATCAATGCAACTAAAATTGTGATCGGTCACTGATAACCAATCAGTTATCGATCCATCAAACTGATCCATTAAACCGGTGATTGCATCATGTCTATATATTTTACGGATTCCATTTTTTTGTTTGTCAATTTTTACACAAACAAATTTACATAATGCAATAGATTTAAACACTGATTAATCACTTTTATTTTAAATTCGTTTTATTCCTAACAAAATACAATACATGGATTTAGTATCTTAAAGTAACTTCAATATGGTTGTATATAGGATTCGTTCCACTTGAAATTCTTAAATTCACATGAACTAGTCATCCCTCATTTTACATAACAAAACTGCAATCAGATCGATCATAGGTCATCAGTTATCGATCAGTCAGCAGTCATCATTCTGTCAAATAGTTGCTTGGATGGGTTCAGGGACCGTAATGTGAGCAAGCCAACATAAAGAAAAACCCCTGTCGTATTAAGACTCTAAAATATGGGTACCCTAAAGTTTGATAATCTACCATTGCAGGGATTCAACAATTACTATCTTCTTCCGTACACATAAACATGTGATCTAACCTTTCTATTAAGTTTCATAAAAAATCAGGAGGATGTGTAAGTACAAAGGGTCCACATAACAAGATATACCTTATTCAACAGGTGGGTTGGAGTATTGCAAACATCCATTAAAGATTTGATCAACAAGCAAGGAGCCACAGAATAAGATAAACATTATCATGAATAAAGTGGCTTGAGTATTAAAAATTCCAGTCAAAGATTTGACCATAAATTAACCACGGACTTGCAGAAAAAAACATACCTTGTCCAATAAATATGCTGGAGCAGTACGAGCACCAGTCAAAGATTTTACCAAAAAATCTCTCCAATCTTCAAATTTATCTTTGATTGCTGTAATAAATTTAATCTTAGTTTCATAATGCTTAATGTGTGTGTGTATATATACCTATATATCCAAAAAAAGCACTAAAGGCAAAACAATGTATGCTTCCACTGTTTTCTCCAAATTAAATTGTCCACTTGATTTTTTTTCATTTGAAACCTGGTGAAATAATTATTTTACTGCAATTGTGTTATATGCATGTATTTAAGTACCTTCAGGAGGCTGTAAAATCTGGTTGTTCTGTGCACACCATCCTATTGGATGAATTTCTGAAGTCAAAAGGTCACACCAAAAATCAGCAGCACTGTCATCCTCATAGCCATCAAATCTCAGTCTCAGTAAAGGTCCACATGTCATCAACACTGATGCTACCCAATAGGTATCCTTATTACATTTATTTGGGACTTCTAGCTTCATACCTTTCACAAAACCACTTTCCAGACTACTTTCCACCTTCAACCAGCAATACCCAATATTATACAATGACAACTTATTCATATTTGTTTTGATAAATCAGTGAAATCTTCATAAAATTATGGTAACATAAATTCAAATGCATTTTCATGCTTAATGTTTTTAAAATTCTTTTCAAGAAATGTAGTGAAATCACATCTTTTCCTATCAATAAATAGATGATTACAGTTGTAAAATCTAGAACTTCGATATAAATTTGGGTTTTTAATCATCAAATTACATGTATGTACAATGTAATTTTTATTATTAAAATATCTTAAAGCCCCTACCAGTATTTCATAGAAGACGAAATCTCCACTCCTTTTCATATACATGTAAATTACACATATGATTTTACAAAATATGTTATATTTATCTATAAAACCCAATCATTACATGTTTAAAGGTTGTAGGTGGAACAGCTTGGGACCCTGTTTCTTCGAGATGTTTTTCCCAGACAAACTCTGGTTCCTCATCAACTTTCTCTTCAGCTGGAAAAAAATCAGTTTTATTTCGTGAATATTTTAGTCAACTAAATTTGACAAGAGCATTGGTAAACATAGTTTTGAAAAGCTTAAAATATGAGTAAAAGGATAATAAAACGGAAAGGGTGAATACTAGTAACCAAAATATGATCATTAGTGCCAAAGAAAGCCCAGAATCAATGAGTGCATAGACCTTGTTTTGTATACTTGAAATTTAGCAATGAATAATGGAAGAAATCTATATAATAAATAGGATAATCAATAGGTTATCATGAATACCCAAAAAATGATCACTTGTGCCAAGAATGAATATGAACAAGTTCCGTACAATTGTTAAATCTAAGCATTCTTTGGCACTTGTGATCATATTTTGGTTATTCACCCTTTCCAATTAATTGTCCTATTATTGATGCACTTGTTTAGTGGGTGTATAATTACCAAAGATTTAGACCTCATCCTTAAATGTTAAAACATTCAAGTTTTTATACTGATAGCAACAAAACAAAAAATGTGTTAGGCATCGAAATGTATTATATTTGAAATATTGTAAATAAGTTTACATCACTGAATACTGACTAGTGCTTTTAAACTTACATATATAACTTCATGGGTAAAGAATGAAAGGGTCTAAATTTAAAGGTAAATACCTTTCTTTTTCTTCTTGTTCTCTTCACTTTTTTGTCCCTCTTTCGATTGAATGGTAGGTAAAGGACCTTTTCCATCTTTCTCTTCAGATTCCTTAAACTCACAAGTTGTCAAAAAGTCACTTTTACCTGTATTATCAGACACTAATTTCTCCTTTTGTTCTGGTTCAGGAGGGCCACTGTCTTCTGTAAGGGAGATTGAAACAGTCTTATTTTGTAAAATAAGGTCATGCATATAAACATTTCTTTCTTTTTGATCTTCTGCATTGTAAGAAATTGATTCTTTGTCATTAGTTTTAACTTCAAGTAGACTGTTTTCTTTCTGATCTGTCTCCATGCACATATCTTCCTGGTGAAGTAAACTAAATTTAACATCCTGTACTGTATTTACAGACACTTTAGAGAATCCAGTGTTGGATGCATCGCTCTGTAAAATACCAGCCTTACTATTGTCTGAACAAATATTTTCTTGTATCTTGTTTTCATCTAATGGGAGCAAACTTTCAACTGATTCACCAGGGTTCATAACAGAATTTGTAACAGAAACAACTGTATTATCTGTAGGAGTTTTCTGACCAATGACTTCTACCACAGATCCTTCTAAACCTTTAGCACTAATGTCTGAGTGTACTCCCTGGGAGTTTCCAGCAGCATCTGAGATACATGTATCCGTAGATTCGAATAGATTTTTATCACAAGCACCTAAAGTCAAAGAGGAGTCCAATTCTAATTCAGCTCTAGAAGTGCCAGCAGCAGAAGATGGAAGCATCTCTGCTGGCAGATCATTTTCAACAGCAATGTGACAGACTTGCAAAATACTTTCAACACGTTCACCGTGATTAGTTAAAATCAATGATTCACTTCCTGGCACATTGGGTTGTAACCTTATGTCTTCCTGTACTTCTGGGATTTCAGATGCATCTAACAAGTGAGACTGTTGAGTACATGTCTCTAACACAGTATGCTGTCCTTGAGTAGAGTCAACTACATTTTGTTGAGCAGAATCAACCACACTTAAGCCAGATTCACACTTGCCCTCCCAACTCTCAGTTTCCATAGCTACTGCAAACATTTCTTCCTGGCCTGTTGACATCATCTGATCTCCCAATGAAGTACAGTTTTGAATGTTGATCAAATTGTTCTGCAGATTGTCTTCATTTAAGATGATCCCTTCCTCTGTCATGTCTGTAATGTTGTCAAGTGAATCCATTTTAAGATTAATTTTACCTGTACATCATCTGAAAAGGAAAGATTCATAGTGATCATGGATTCCAATGATTATATTCCTGTTAAATCCAGTCATATGTGTAAAAAAAATAAAGTGTCTGATTAAAAAAAAAAATTTCATATTTATTGTGTATATTTAATGGTGGATAAGCTACAAAAGAATAATTATGAAGTAAGGGTACAGGTAAAATATAAGGAACTACAACCAAAAATTACATGGGCCATTGACAAACATGAAAATCATTTCATAGTAAACTTCAAACAGAAGAGGTGTGTTCCAACTAAAACTGAAAGCTGAAAGAAAATGTACATATACATGTAAATTCAAGTGGGCTTTTGGGATGACACTAACACTTTTTTTACCAAGAAGAATATGTGCATGGTCAAAAATGCATTACATCAATCTTGAATTGTAATGGAAAACACAAGCATGGGAAAATGTATTAAAATGTACAAATATATACACTGTTTAACAAATCTATTTTGCTTTTAGGAAGCAATTTTTTTTATGTAAAAAATACAAAGAAGTCTTAAAATTGACTTATTATACTGAACAACTATGAGAAGTTCAGTGCCTGAAATGAGGGCAAGCCAAAATCTGGCCCAAAAATTTATTTTTCAGTTTTTGTTGAAGTGCACTATCTTTAAGGTTAGGCCTGATTACAATATGTTTTGAGGGTTTGTTTTTATCTCCACCTCCCTGTCTTTTTAAGAAGTTCCAGCCCTCTTTCAGCTTCTCCATGGTCATGCTGGCATTCAAACAAATTAGAAAATTTCCACTGTCACAACCTAAATAAAACTTCTCAGGCCTAAGACACCTACAAGCCAGATTTTATAAATACTTTCTTGAAAAATTTAACATCATTTTCTGAAATTCATATGACCTAGAGATGATGTAAGCATGGCAAATATTGAAATGATTTGAATTAAAAGACCTGAATTTTAATCTTCTTCCACTGAACCAAATCATAACTTGTGGTCAGAATTGAATATTAAAAGATCCTTTGTAGGCAAATTTGATCTATGTTCTTCCAATTACAGGCAAAACTTCACAAATAAGTTTCAAGTAAAAATATAACAAAATGAGGAAGGTACCTACTACCAAAGTTACACAATGTAGAACTGTATATACAATAAAAAACCAAGGAGAACTAGTGTGGTCTAGTAATGATTGATATATTGTGACCTTTAATTTGATCTGCTATTGCTCAAATTTACATTGTATTTCTATATTGTACTGGTATTAACCAATAATGAAGGCTGTTACGTATCCAGACTTTGTAAGACAACTCAGCCCTAATGATGTCAGTCAAATTGTATTCTTGGTACATGCATTTTGTAGTTCAGGTCACACTGGCATGAATTAACCACTTACCTTAAGTTATGTACAATTGTACCTTTGTCACTGAAGTGGCAAAACATAAAAACAACAAAAAATGATTAAGATTTTTTTATCTTTCTAGGATGAGGGAGTAGTTATCCGAACATTTTTTTTGGGTTAGCAACTTAATGTCTTTTGGCAACTTTTAATCA
Source organism: Perna viridis (assembly GCA_037379345.1). Taxonomy (NCBI): domain Eukaryota; kingdom Metazoa; phylum Mollusca; class Bivalvia; order Mytilida; family Mytilidae; genus Perna; species Perna viridis. Next base: position 13,543,177 of record CM074511.1, read on the forward strand.
CCCAAATACAAAACTGGTCGCATTTGGCAAGCGGGTGACCAGCCTTTTCAGGCACTGAAGTTTCATTTAAATCAGTCAAAAAATTTAATACATTTGTATATAAGGCACACACTTAATGACCGTCATACATTCAAACACAAACATTAAAAATCAAACAGAACATTTTCAAAAGCCACAAATATTTCAAAATGATGGCTTTATACCTGATTGATTTTCCTACTGTTTTGGGTAAGTGCCCAGAGTAACTGGCAAACATTTTTTTTTTACTCATTTAAAAAAAATATATATAACAAAGATCCTCAATGAGGACCATTGAAGGTCATGAGGAGACCTCTGGATGACAAATCTGATACAATATAGTGGAATGAGGATTTTGCAAAACTTACATATCTCCATTTTAATCATGTACAAATCTTGAGATGATGTTTCAAGTCACAATTGGTGATTTCAAAGTTGAAATTTGGTAAATGTGGAGCATATTTTTCCTTGGGAATGGGATTAAAATTCAGACCCAAAATCACTGAACCCTGACCTTCTTAAATCTCAATATATTGTACAATGTATGTAATAAGGAGCACTTGTTTCTAGATCTGTCGTGTGACTCTAATAGAATTTGCAGCAGTCTTAAACCACACTTGAAATAATGTTTATTTCCCCTTACCCAAACTTACCTTCTAGCTTTAGGTAGGTAGGTAATTCCCCCTCCCCCTCCCCACAACCAAGGTTCAATTCATTTGGTAAAATCCCGATAAAAAAAATGAAAAAATGTTGCTTTGAAAATTAAAAAAATCCTTGTGAGAGCATGACAATGAAATTAATTTGATGTAGGGCCAACCTTTTGTATGTACAATATAGGTAGAGTAAAGGGAAATATTTTAATTTTAGTCTTATCCATGAAATCTCTTGAAAATGTTTGAAGTCTGAATTGCAAAAAAATTTGTTGAAAATTTTGTATTTTTGTTTAACCCTTTAGTTAAGTGAAAAGCTTATCACATTTCTTGGTAATAATACAAATAGGGTAACTCTATCATAGATGAGGGAGTTTCTCATAGGTGATACATGTGGTGGCATAGCCAGTGCCAAATCATCATGGAAGCTTTTTGTAGCACAGAATAGGAGGGATTTATTTTTCATTTTTCTTTTGCAAGCATGTTGAAGCCTTGGCTTCTTCTTAAACATTGTACCTACGCTAAACTAATTAAAATCAGATCTCGCTCTTGCTCCCAGTGTATTGATATTCACACCTGAAAAATCAGTTAACAGGGCGCAAGTGTGAGATCAAATTTCAATTGGATTGTAACTATGCCACTGACTGAAATGTATGTGTTGCATCATATAAATATGCCTGAACAACCAATCCTTTGAACCTATAAGTTACATTATTACTTAAACAAGCAAATCATAGCCATATATCCCAGTGCCCATCACATAAAAAATGTTGAAGTGCAATAGTACCATAACTTCTGTACAATTAGTCAAATCAAAATGGCAGCACAAGATAATCAACTACATATGGTGACAAATAACAATCCTACGAATTCGAACAAAATCAACTGAAAGGTATCTGAGGATTTGCGACCACAAAGTGTTCTTATGGTGTAGCATGTATAATTTCTCTAGCTCCTGTAAAAATAGTGGCACAATATGATCAACTACAGCATGTTGACTACCAATGCTAGGAAATTTAAACAAAATCCGTTGAGCGGTATCCAAGGAGTTTTGTCCACAAAGTGTTCCTATAGTCATAGTGCAGCATGTACATATTAAACAAAGTCTTACAACTCCTGCAAAATGTTTTGAATCAAAATGGCAATGCAATATGATCAACTACATATCCTACAAAATTTGAACAAAATCTGTTGAGTGGTATCTGAAGAGATGCATCCACAAAGTGTTCCTATAGTGTAGAATGTACAAATTCATTGAAGTCCCATTACTACCGTAAAATTTGTCAAATCAAAATGACAGGACAATATGGTGGTAACTTACAATCCTAAGACAAAATCTGAACAAAATCCATCAAGCAATTTCTGAAAAGCTGCATCCACCAGTATGACAGGATGAAAAGATGCAAGGAATCCACAGACTACTGTATTTCTATGTCCCCTTCCCTGTAGCGGCAAGGGACAAAAACACATGATTAAATTCAACATATACTGACAAACATAGAAGTACAATGTATCAACTGTAAGTATTGATAATTTAAATGCAAGAATTTAAATGATGGAGCTAGACCCAATTCACTCTATATAATCACTTCCAACTTCTGTTGATTTAAAAACTAATTTCATTACTTACCTCTTACTTTCCAAATTATTTTCAAATGGTTTCGTGTGTTTGTATTTTTACATTATAGATTAATTATTAAGTCTAATCTACATACAAGGACAGTAGCATATCTAGGGGAATTCTAGGGTTTTAACACCTTTTTAGTAGGAGGCTTTGTTTAGTGTGTGTAGAACCAAGGTTAAAATGAGCCAATGCAGCTTGGAATCCGCCCCCCCCCCCCTTTTCTTAAAATTTCTTGATCAGGCTCTGGGAGTGTTCCTAGAACATTACAAGTTTCTATAGAATGATACACAAATTTACATTTTACCTCTACACAATAACAAATGTAAGATCAATTTAATAAAATGTATAACTCAAAACAGAATAGCCTTTATACCCCCTCCCCCTTTTTTCACTATTCTATATAAAGTGATAAGTACGTGCATGCCTGACAAAAGGATTCCTTTAAAAATGCTGATGGAGGATCTTGATAAAAGTATATCTATCTGGTAAGACTGGGAATAAACTGTTTAAATGCAACAGATTATTTTTTAACTTTCCAACCACATTTTAAATATTTCTATTTTTAGTTCACTGCAAGTTAAATTTTCCGCATATATTTCTTATTCTGTATTAGGATAGAACTCGACCAAAATGATCAAACCAAATAATCGTTTTACGAAAAACGACGACGTGTTGTCATGAGTTTATTTTTTAGTATCCTCAATAAAGGAAGCTAAGAATTACGTACAACTGCAATTTATATACTGAGTACACACGATGAATATTCATGAAGTATCACCGTTTTGACCGCCGATGAAATTATGCTTTGTTTTACAGTTAATCATTCACAATGTCTAGGAAAAAGATACAAGCAGGTAACACTTGGTTGCATTTTAATGCAAATTAAAAGAAAAATGTAACAGATCGATCATAAGTGATAAAATTTACGTGTTCGTCTTCTTCTGTTTGTTGCAAACTTCCACGTTCAAGATGGCAACTCATTTACTAATGCGCATGTCAAGGCGAGCACAAATACTGCGGGTACTTATTCAATATTATTAGATATTACATTTGAGTCGCATATGCCAATTACCTTACAATCGATCATGCAATCCGATACAATAAACAGATCAAGTGGAGGTGTCCGGGTGTCCTCCAGGACGTCCGCGTTCAGGTTTCAAAACAGAAAAAAAGGGGGGCTCACAATGTATTCATTTACCATCCCATAGTCGTGGTCATAGCATCCGTACCGAAGAGTACCTTCACCCTTAGCTTGCAATTAGTTACCCCTGAATACAAAACAAGAACATATCACGATGTGCACCATTTATTTAATATTACATGTAAATAGGGAGGAGTGTATGATATAAATTAATTCCTTGGTGTCTGTTAAGGTCATCAACTTGATTTTATTAACCACGACAGGGCCAGATCCTGGTGTATTGTCTATTAGACGGTCAGCAAACTTTATAAAAGATATTAAACAGTTTTAAAAAAGACACTTTACAAAAGAATTGGTATTAATTGATCTACAATTAATAGTGAACTTCCGTTAACACAGATGCTTCCGTCCACCCTTTTTTTACAAGAACCATTATTTCCGTCTGATTCGTTAATTTGATTTAAAATCTTATTTTTACAAAAAAAATTTAGCACATTAAACATGATTTTAGATATTCATCTAAATACATTATTTACTTAAGTATTTATTTTATATATCAGTTAAGCTTGTGCAATTCACTTTAATTGAATTGATAAAGGAAGTCGAAACCCATAAGCATCTTGGTTTAACTTTTAGTGAAGACGGTACTTGGTGTTCACATGTAAACTCCTTAATAGATAAGGTTACCCCTCGTATTAATGTTCTAAGAAGTCTGAAGTTTAAATTAAAACGTAAACATCTCCAAACCATTTACTTTAGCTTTATACGACCCATCTTGGAATATACGGACATAATTTGGGACAACATTCCTCAATATCTTGCTGATAAGCTAGAAAGTTCACAAATTGAGGTAGCCAGAATCGTTACTGGTGGAACAAAACTAGTGTCTAAGGCTAACCTTTATGAGAATACTGGTAGGGAACCACTCTCAGTAAGGCGTCAAAAGCACAAAATTCTAAAATTCCATGAAATGTTTCATAACAAAACACCCGAATATTTAAGTAGCTTAGTGCCCCAACAATTATTACAAATTCACAATTATAATACTAGACGGACTCACGACATTCAAACTGTTAATAGCAGAACGGCGTTTTATCAAAATTCATTCTTACCATCGGTTGTTCAATTGTGGAACGGACTCCCGGCTGAAGTTCGAGAAAACTCTTCCAAGCAATCTATTAGGAATCATCTTAACCAAAACATAAAATGTCCTCCTCGATACTACAACTTTGGAAAACGCAAATCTCAAGTTCTTCATGCCAGACTAAGATTAAACTGCAGCGCTCTAAACGAACAGTTGTTTAATCGGAATATTACTGATAATAAATTTTGTTCTTGTGGATCTGTAGAAAATAATAGACATTTCTTACTACAGTGTCCTAATTATACAGCTTTACGACAAAGAACTATACGCACCCTTAGTAATTATAATACCAAAATTCTTCTTTTCGGTGATCCTTCGAAAAACGATCGCGAAAATGAAAATATTTTCGAACAAGTTCAGAATTTCATTACTGAGAGTAGACGGTTCGCTCTGTAGATGCTTAGCAACATTGCTTCTCCACCCTAATATTTACGATTCTGACTGCCTAGCTTTGTTACATGTAGTTAACTGCATCTATTATGTCTCCAATTGACCGGACTATAAACATAGCCAAAGATATACTTCTCACACATCGCTGCAGTTAGAATTACTTTTTAACCTTAATTTAGCTGATTTTTGCATTGAAGTTGATATGTTCTTAATATATAATCACGATTTATTGATGTTATAATCACGTTCTATCTGATTTTTTTCTGGGGGAGACGGATTAATATTTATTTTTCATGAAAGGAATAATGGTTTTCCTATCGATATTTTGACTCTTTCCCTGTATTGACACTTGACCCTTAGGTCTTTTTTTTGTTAGTCTTGAGAGTCAGGGCAACCGTATTAAGGGGGGAGGGGGCGTCTGGCCTGTAAAACATGTTCATTCGCAAAATGCCTGTACCAAGCACAAGGGCTTGCTCCCACTATGAAATACTGGTATGCAGCCCCACTAGCATACTAACGTATAGGTTATTATATTAGTGGGGCCGTATATTTATGCAGCCCCACTAGCATAATAACGTATAGGTTATTATATTAGTGGGGCTTTATATTTGATAGTGGAAGCAAACCATTGTGTACCAAGTCAGGGGTTTGATGGCTGGCATTGTTTGTCGAGTGCTCTTGTTCGGATTTCAATATTGTCATTTTTATTTGTGTCGATTGTTCTTAAATCAACGTACTGAATATGGCATTTAGAGTAGATTTGGAGAACAACAAGAGCCTCCCAGGAGCCTGAATCGCTCACCTTGTTATAACTCTCACAAGGAGCTGTCCAACAATTTTGACTCCAAGAAGACTTTGGAAAGACTTATCATATGGATCATTCCATAAATTGAACGTTCATTCTATCTATTATAGTTCTCAAGATATTGGCTGAAAACTACTAAAACATAATATTTTGCCTTCCAAGGGCAATAACTCGAACAAGGAGCCGTTCAACGTTTGATCCCCTCAAACTTTCGTAGGTCCTATCATAAGGATCATTCCAGCAATTGAAAGAGTAATCAAGGGAACCAAGATTCTAGTGGAAATCAAAAGAATGTAATCCAGGGACAAAGGCAAGACATGGAAAGCAGACACAAACAACAAAGAACGTAAAGTAACTAAAATAATACATACAAAGTAACAAAAGTAAACGAGCAACTCGTACTCCACTAAAAACTGTGATCATGGACTACGTGCACCGGTAGGGTAAGTGTCCTCTGCTTTTCTAGAGACACCTGTCGAGTTGCTCATAAAAATTCAAGTCCGGGGTAGACGAAAGAGGAAAGGAAAACTATGACACGTTGAACTAATCAGTTTTCATGGTACATATGGATACACCGTAACGATCCACGAATTCACGATGACGACCATTAAACTTCTGTAGTGATGACTTCAAAGTTGTAGCAACATAACCCAGTTCCAGAAGCCTAATTATAAGAAGTCCAGCGCGATACATAAAGTCTGCGTAGTCCCGGCAAGTTCTGGTATAACGTATGAGTTGTGATATGAACACTCCATACGCAGGTGCTGAAGGGATGTTGCCACAGGTGAAAGGAAAGTTAACAATTCTGAATGAAAAGTCATCACGTTTGTCGTAAAATTTGTTCAATAGTTTTCCTTTACCATCGATTTCTAAGTGCAGGTCAAGAGTCGAAACAGTCACGGGTCAGAGGTTTCTTGTTGTAGTCTTCTGCGCTTAGGTCCTGCATGCTTAAGCTTGTTTATGGTTAAAAATTGTTGATGTATAACTATAGGTGGCAATAGGGACAGATTGACTTTTGAAGTATGGTGGTGTTTCTTTCATAATTTTTTTCGGTTGAGAATGTTCTTGATGCTAAGCGCGTCAATACCTTTATTTGTAAATCGGATCTGCAAAAATATTCTGCTGTTGTGAATAAGGGGCTCCGATCTGACAGTTTTGAAAAGTTGGAAAGATGCCTCATCACAAATAATACCCACCAGGGCCGGATCCAGACACTTTGAAAAGGTGGGTGCCCCTGAGGTTTTTAAGAATATAAACAGGCAATGAAAAAAAGATTTATACGAATTTTATGTAATCCAAGATGCTGTTTAAGCTTCTAAAGAGAGTCGCTAAAGATTTTGGTAATGATATTGACTCTGATGGCTTTCAAGCATTAGGTTGTTCATGTGGTTTTCGACCACGTAGACTTTGTCTTAGGTTGAGTGTTAAAGAGACCCATAACATTAACTTCACTGCTTTGAGGACTTGACGATAGATTCTCAACACCTTTGATGTTATCATTACATGCAGCCGTAAGGCATTTCAGTACCAAGCTCCCTTACCCAATACATTTCTCTTCCTGCACGGAGAGGTATCCTAAGCGGTGAGCTATTTGTACGGTGATAAATTGTCTGAATGTTGCGTACATTCATCGACAATCACCGGTCATGAATTGGTATGTTGAAATGGTTACATTATATAGAATTATGTAATGTAGATCTTTAGCATCGAACCGATGTTTCATCTTGGCATAATACAGGTTTAAAATAGAATAAAACATTTCCAGGCACGTGTACTATGTTAAAAAGACGAAAAAAAAATTCTCAAATTTCTTTATATGTTTTATTTAAATTAATTATAAACTGGAGACGATTGTGAGCAAAGGTAACTATGGGAACACTGGTTACTGACGTGATTCTACTAAATCAGTTTTAATTCTGATTATAGTTAATTGCTCCAATACGAAATTGAAGATTAATTTATCTAGGACTCACACAGACATAATCCAGAATTCATATAAAGCAGCTAGTTAGTAGTAACTATAGACACTTTGGCCGTGTATTTAATCATTTATTTTGGTTATTTCCCATGTCTAGTCATTATCCATGGATTATATTATTTTGATTACTGTACCTGGTGCCTTGATTCCACTCACTTCGCACACTGAAATACATGTATAAGGGAAAGCATTTACAGTTAATTTTAATAAGTGAATTTTTTAGAAGTTGAATGCATTTTTGTTATGCATTGCACAATTTTCATAAATTCTCCAAGCTTAAGAACACAAAAGTTGTCACAATAAGTCGTTCTTTCTTGTGAAAAAAGGGACACTCCATAATGTAATGAATTAAAAGGAATACATTTATTATAGGTAGCTTTAGTTCATCTCTATCGGGCCCCGTTCCTCAGACATGCTTTAATTGACAGCTAATATATGGTTTGTGAAACTGTTGATAAAAAAATCAAATTTTCATCATGCACTTAAAGCACAAGGGCTTGCTCTCACTATCGAACACGCAGACCCACTAGTATAATTATGCTTAAAAGTCAGACGCTTAAGATCTATAGCAGTTGAAACATTTAAAATAATCAATAAGCAAAATCCTGTATATTTACAAAATGTAATAAATGTGAAAAAAAAAAAAAAATAAATATTCTTTTTGATATTATCTAACAGCTGACATTACAAATGTTCGAACAACAAGTTATGGTTTGAAATTATTTAGATACTTTGCAGCAAAAATGTTAACTGAGTTACGATGAATTATAATCAATTTTTAAAACTTATTAATACATGGAATGGCAATAAATGTCTGTCTTTAATATGTAATTATATGTATGTCTGTATTGTTATATACGCTAATATTTATAGTTGATTATACAAGTTCAACTTACAGTGCTTGCTGAAAGGCTTAAAGTCTATCTGATCTCTGAATGAATTGGATATTTTGGATTTAGGTTATGCGCTGGAGCAGGGCTTAATATTACTTATAAAGTCCATGTCAGGAGGATTTGTTGCGTTTCACCATATCCATGTATATGTTTTTCTGTTGGATCCCGGAGAATTTGCATAATTTGTTCGAGATAGTTTGAGCAATTACAATCGCCTTGATAACTTCCGGTAAAGAAAGACATTTGTCGATTTGACAACAAGAAAAACAAAAAATTAATGGTTTTGAAATGGAAATGCGATCATAGATGTACTATTTCCATTAATCAAAATGATTAGTTCATTTGACAGTGGCAGATTTTTAGAAAACCACGGTCCTTAAGAATCAAGTTCATGGCACTGGTAAAATGACGTATACATGTAGCTGTAGCTTAACTTATCTTAGGCTCAGATCAACATACTTTGTAAAACTTAAATAGAATTTTAGTATTTGCTATGTCATCAATGAGCAACAGTTCCAACATGAGTGATAAAATTAACAACACTGTGCAGTCAGTGAAGTCTGGATTTCAGTACCATTGTTCAACAGGAGATTTAATGGGACCACTTGGTCTAATGGTTCAAGGATTGCTTGCTTTCCTGGCATTTTCCTCTTTAATAGGTAAACATATACACAGTGCATAATGTAAGAAGAAGCTTATAACCAAGTGTGATTTTTTTTTCACTTTGAAACTTCAGGGGTCTAGAATGATTAGTATGAAGCTTAGTCTGAGATTGCTCTGACATTAAATGGCTGATTTGCCAGACAAGCCATTGGACATCTGAGATTGTCCCATATGGAAAATACTGGATTTTGCTGGAAAACCAAAATTCTATAAATTAAAAGAAAGACCGTTATTTGTTGTTACATGTATATCCGACAACACTATTGACATATTTTTCACTCTATATGAAATTTGCACACTGCTTAGTGTTACAAAATTCACAATATTTGACTCTGTAATCTTGAACCTCATAAGTTTGAGGTCACAATATTTTGGTATTTAAAAAAAATTTTCATTCTAAAAACTCAAATTACTGCAGAGAACCAAACACATACAAAATGTACAGGTGATAATGTTAATAGTATAAACCGTCATGACATACCTACATGAACAATGTAGTTGTAGCTTTTCTAAATGAAAAAAAAAGTATTAAATTTAAGTATTAAATTTACACAAGAAAATCGGTGAACAAATCGAACGTTTTTGATACCGGACAATCTTTGAAGTCCCACAGCCCCAGCTTGTCTGGCATATGAGGCATTGGATGTCAGAGCAATCTCAGACTTATATCAGTTACATTTTTGTACATTTACCTTGCCATTCAAGCAGACTTTCTCACTTTGTCAAGCTTTCTGATTTTTTCTGCTACAAATTTTAAGTATGATGCTGTTGTTTTTGAGAAAACATTTTTTTTAAAAAGTTACATCTCCCCCAAAATACATCATAACATGTACCTACAGTGTAGATGTTCAGTTCATACATGTACATTGTATACATTTGTAATTGTATCCTGCAGGTTTCATCATTTTCTGTATATATTCGGTGTCTGCCAGGGTATTTACTTTACGATATGAATTTTATAGATCTTTGACATTTCATACCCCATGGTGACATAACACAAAAGGCTGGCTTGGATTGAATTTAGAGGTGTAACTTTTGAACTGTTTAGGAATTATGGAAAAAGGGGCCAGAAACAAACATTTTCATTATGTCTGGACAACTTGACTATGAATGATGGATCTCTTTGGAATTGTACCACAAGTTGCCGAAACACAAAAGGAGGCTTAGGGGGATTTTGAATGTTGTGACTTGTACTGTTTAAGAATTAGAGGCCAAAAAGGGACCAGAAACATGCATAAAGTTTGCATTATATTTGAAAAATAACTTGGCTTTAAATGAAAAAAAAACATACACTTTGATTTAGAATTGAATTCTTATCCTGTGTCAAATATTTTATCACAATCAAAATTCATATCTATATAAAGCTTGAATAGTGTGTTAATACTAGGCCATGGAAAAATGTTCAAGGTTTGACCTACAGTAGTTGTATCAAGCTGTGCCTTGCAAATCACTTTATTTAACCATACTGTTGAGTTGTTGTATTTCTACCCTATAAATTCTAGATATACATTAACCCTCAAAAGTTCAGAACAGATATGGAATATTAAGGCAGTCATAAACAACACTTTTTAAGAGCTTATTTTTGAAATAGATGCAATATTCATCGTAATTTAATTTGTAAATTTACAGAACACTTAGAGTATTCTATAAAGCTTAAATCTTTTGGCTAAACGTGTGGTCTTGCAAGTCTTTGAAATACTTATTAAAAGAAATAACTGACCTTCCAACAAAACTGAATTAAATTCCTGAATTGTTTGCTGGATAGTTTGTCAGACAGCCAAAAATATTCAGACAGACTTTCACTGCCTTTGGTCTTGCAAATTTCCAGAAGATTTGGACTACTTTGCATACTTAAAATACTCTCATAAAGCTGAATGACATATGTTCACATAACAGTTTTTGATGTGGGAAGTATAACAAACTTTAATATATAGATATATACTTATGTATATATATATATAAGTTATGAACACCATTGTTACTCAACAGATTTGTTTCTATATTGCAGCAAAAAGATATTGTGAACCAAAGTATGAGAGAAGACCATGGAAAATATGGTAATTATATTTGGTTCTCTATTAATTAAAAAGTAATAAGGCCATAATAGAAATATCATGTTTTTACTTGCTTTCATCATTACATTATTTCAGTATCCTTTGCTAATTTAAAAAAAAAATATGATAAATAAAAAATAAAATATGAAATTTTGATATGGTTGAATAAGTCAATAAATTTTATTAGCCCTGCATATGCACATATTCTGCATTCCTGGCTATGCAGCCATATAAGTTGATATGATATTATAAAGGTGCAGGGAGGTATGATAGTTTAATAACATGGTAAAGAAGACATCATGGATTTTCTTTCTGTGATGTCAGGTTAAAAGTTCAAAAATTTTGGTCATAACACTCCCTTTTAAAATTAAAATTTTAATAATAATGCTCTCAAATTAATATATTTATAAGATACTCTTTGTTAGATTATCCTGGAGACAATCATTTTTACTTTCCATTCTAGGTTTTTTGACACTTCAAAACAAGGCTTTGGGGCATTCATCATACATTTTGCCAATGTTTTTCTTGCTGATATGTTTCAAGGAGACCCATGTACTTGGTTTGTATGATATTATTTTAACTTGTAAATATCACCCCTATAGAACTTGAGAATGTATAAAATATTAAATAAGCTTATGCCTGGACATGTTTCAGTTTATCAAACCTTGAATAAACTTGCACAAAAGTTAAAAATAAAGTTTTTAATGTAGCAAAGTATTGATAGAATTTAGTCAAATTTCACTTACTTTAATCATACAATTTCCATTAATCCCTTGAACGTCTCTGGAAGTTTTGAATTTACAAACATTACGCAATTAAAGATATTACTTTTGTATGCTTAGAAAAATTTAGTGAAATAAGAGGAACTTCAGACAACCCAATCAAAATGCTTAAGGTATGGAAAATCGGCACCTTTTCTTGAAACTGTTAATTGTTTTTTTGTATATTGTCTTTATTTGAATGTCCATCCTTCTGAAATATCCCACCCTCAATATTTAAAGTGGCACATTTTCTTCATGTATTAGTAAAAAAGAAATTGACAAGGATTGGTACTACTTGGTCTTTGGTAGAATACATTACCACAATTGTTTTTTTTACCCTTAGTTCATACTTTTTTTTATGTTAAATACCAGTAGATTTTCCTTGTATGATTTGACAAAAAATTACAAATGTGAAAAAGATTTGTACATGAAGAAGACAGACATGTAATTCTTAAAAGTATCTCAAAGATATATGTTGTCTTGAAATTACAGATTAATCAAAGCCAATTTAGGTGGTTCATGGCTTTGCTCATTTAAGTAAATGTATGCTAATGTTCTGTCCTGTGCTTGCACTTAAGGTTGTAATTAGATACGTGGCATCATTTTAAGTTTCACTGTTTATTTTGTATTATGAACACACATCTCAAGGTCTATGGAAATATTAGTCATATGAAAGCATTTCTATTTATTTTACAGGTATGTTGTGAGCTTCTTACTGGATTCTACTATTGGATTAATTGTAATCTACATTGGTCTGAAGATAACACAAATTATTGTTAGAAAGTATAAGTGTGAGACACTGATATTTGGAGAATATGGTATGTTTAGTGACCTGTTAATGAAAGAAGTTATGCCAGTTTGTTCTTGCTGTTCCTTCCAATTCAACATTTACATTAGTTATTTGATAAACAAATCTACTCATACATGTGCAGCTATATTAGATGTTTGAAATCTACTCATCTTTAACATAGTGTCATTGAGGAAATGGAAAAGTTAAGAATGAAAAAGAATGACAGATTACAGTCTGCTAAATTTTGAAAATTTTTTTTCAAAATAAAGAAGTTTGTTTTTTCTCCTCCAGATTTGTGCCTGTTTATAAATCATTTTAGTCCTGCTTAGGCCATGGGTCCACTATGGTGTAGCATTTATGCCTATACAAAAATGTACTTGTACTTTATTTATATATATATGTGTGTGAAGTGGTTTTTATAAATTTTGATTTAGAAAAGTTTTGGGAAGAATCAGTGCTACAGCTAATACATACTGAATATTACATGTCAAAATCTGAATAGCATGCTGTATCAACCAGAGACTCTTATAACACCCCAAGGGCCACCAGCCCGAGGGGTGATATAGGTCAGGGGTTGATACAGCATGTGATACAGATTTTAATATGTCATATTCATTATATCATATATTTTAACCGTACTTCAAGTTTAGTCTGTGAATGGGTGTGATATAAGGTATGCGATATTGGTCTAGGTGGTGTAATATAAGGTATGCGATATAGGTCTAGGTGGTGTGATATAGGGTATGCAATATAGGTCTCTAGGTGTAATATAGGGTATGCAATATAGGTCTCTAGGTGAGATATAAGGTATGGGATATAGGTCTAGGTAGTGTGGTATAGGGTATGTGATATAGGTCTAGGTGATATGGTTTAGGGTATGCGATATAGGTCTAGGTGGTGTGATATAAGATATGTGATATAGGTCTAGGTGATGTGATATAGGGTATGCAATATAGGTCTAGAGGTGTGATATAGGGTATGGGATATAGGTCTCTAAGTGTGATATAGGGTATGCAATATAGGGTAGAGGGTATAGGGTTTAAACAAACACTTATAATGCATATACAAAAACATTATATTTTAATCTGAATATATGACATAAGGTGATACCCAATTCTGAATGTTTTGTTGGCACTGGTTGTGATCAGTGAAATAGTGTAAACCTATTGAACCTATTAAAATTTAATGTAAACATGACATATTCTTTTGTCCTGATATCTCTATACTTAATGTGTATAATGTTTTGTCCTGTAAGACTTGGCTCAGACATGTGATTTTTCTATTTTTCAGGGAGTCCACCAAAATGTAATGCTTTCATAGGACAGTGTGGTTTGTATATACTGGTGATGATAATTGAGAAGATATTAATGACACTGCTGATATTGTTCCATTTCTGGAAAGATGTAAGTATGAATTAGCTTGGATGACATCAATGTAATATCATATACAATTCTCTGATTTATTACATTAATCAAAGCATGTATTAAATTCTGGTACAGGTGTCTGATTATTCATCAAGAATTCTGCTAAAATCAACATAAATGTCTTTAATTCAGTATTTGTAAATGGTTGTTCTGTGTGATTAAGGATAATACACATTTTTAGCTCACCTAGCCGAAGGCCAAGTGAGCTATTGCCATTACTTGACGTCCGTCTTTGTTAACAATTTTTCAAAACTCCTCTCCTTTGACCCTATTTGACCAATTGGAACCAAACTTACTATGAATGTTCCTTGGGGTATTGTGCATAGAACTGAGGTGGGGATTTTCAATCCATTGAAAAACATGGCTGCCGTTACTAAAAATAGAACGTAGAGGTTGACAGTAGTTTTTCGCATATATCTCCATATTCTTTAAATTTAGCCAAATTCTGACATGGTTAAAATCTTCAGCATGGTGAGGTTTATCCTTGGTTAAATTTTCATTTTAATCTGTTAACCCCAGTTGGAGTTATTGCCCTTTTTCGACGTTTTTTGCAAATTTTAATGTTATTTCTTTCAAAAATCTTCTCCTCTGACATTACTTGACCATTTGTAACCAAACTTGGTATGAATGTTCCTTGGGTTATTGTGCATAGAATGGTTGTAGGGATTTTTGATCCGTCGAAAAACATGGCGGCTGTTACTAAAAATGAAAGATAGGGGTCAGACAGTAGTTTTTTGCATATATCACCATAACCCTTAGGTTTAGCCAAATTCTGACATGGGGGTTAAAGTATTCAACATGAGTAGATCTATCTGTGGTGAAATTTTCATTTTAATCTGTTAAGCCATGAAGGAGTTATTGCCCTTTTTTTGGCGTTTTTTTTTTTGCTACTTTTGATGTTACTTCTTTCAAAAATCTTTTCCTCTGACACTACTTGACCAATTGGAACCAAACTTAATGAATGTTTCTTGGGTTATTGTGCATAGAACTGATGTGGGGATTTTTGATCCGTTGAAAAACATGGCCTTTGTTAAAAATAGAACAAAGGGGTCAGACAGCAGTTTTTCACAGCAAAATTATTTCTATTGCTGAAATGACCCTTATTATGATAGTTCTACCAAAGTCTTCTTGAGTCAAAATTGTTGGACAACTCTTTGTTAAATTTATTACCCTTGAAAGACGAACTTTAACCAGGTGAGTGATTTAGGCTTCTGGGAGCCTCTTGTTTTCAGAAATTATGGATGTGTAAAATCAGACTTTTCACTCACAAACTTGACATGAAGTACTTTGGACTTCTATATTTTTATGTGTGAATCATCCGATTTTACTATACAATGATAAATTCTGGAAAAAAACCATTGTTTTATCCTATAATGAAATTCCAACAGAAAAATGGATATCTGAAATACTCAATGTCCTCAGTTTAGCAAATCTGAAGCATTTAGATTATTTTGTTTTTAATTAATTGTTTTTCAGGTGAGAAAGTTCATAATGTCACCAGTCAAAGATCCGAGGGTAGAATTAGTCATAGTAATGTTTATAATACCTCTTGTTGTTAATGTAAGTTAAATGTTAGCTATTTTATGTCCAGACAACAAAATTAGAATTGGGTGCTTATAATTATATTAATATGGGATGACATGATGAAAGTATAAACATGTCCATAATGATACTTTTGAAGATTTAATTTTCATCGGAAACTACTTTTATGGTTTATTTTCAGTCCCAAAAAAGAATATCGAAATATTTGGCTGTAACAGAATCCACAAAATAAAAAACATTTTGTAATATACAAAGTTAGTAATATACAATGGAGTTAACTACTGGGAAAAAAATTGGTTGTCCATTTGTTGAATGGCCATTACCTGATGAAATGTCAACTTGACATAACTTAAGTGTTTTGATTTATGTTTGATAGAAAGTTGATGTCTCTTTGTTAATTGTCCATTTACCTTCCCCAAGAATGTTTATCTGATGATTGTCATTTAATCCAGAAAAGGCAACAAATAAATCCTGAAGTTGACTTAATTTCTCACTGTAATTTACAAATTAAAAAAAAATAAGTGTTATGTTATGAACATCTTGAAAGGATTTTGATTTTAATTCATACCACTTGATGAGTAAGATAAAGATGTTTTTTGGTGTTCACTGCACTTAAAGTAACTTAATCACTGGGTATACATGTACATACATTTTTCTATTAAAATGTATTTTTAGGGAAGATATCTAAATTTATTAACAGTTTTTTTTTTAAATCTCAGTATATTCTATATCTAATACTCTTTTCATTTGATAAGATATTGTATTGTGTTGTTATGAATTCTTTTGACTTCAAAGTCAAAATTGAAGCATTTTGGAAAACTTACTGATATATGTATTTTGTCCACTTATAGAGATATTAACATGATGTTTTATTGCATGAATATGCCTAAGGGATTTAAGTTAATATTATTATTTTCTGAGAAAACCATACTATCTTTTACAATCTTTAAAATGATAAGAAATTCAAGAAAACAGGTTTGGAATATATGATTTTGTCTTTTCCAGGCATTTATATTTTGGGTTGTTGACAACTTCCTCAAGTTAAAGAAAAGAGGCACAAAAACAATATATGTAACAGATAATGACCCTTCAGTTACTTACCATAGGCGATCAGAAAAGGCCAAATCTTACAATAAAATTGAAAGATCTGAAGAATCTGATTTACTTGCCTCTACAGATGAAGAAATTGATATCAGACACAGGTCAAGTTCTATGGATCATTTATTATCATGATGTTACAGGAAGTTTTAAGAAAGAGAGACAACTCATTGAGATGGTTGATCATGTGATAGATTTGTTTGGTTTTGTCTTAAGATTTGAAGTGAGATATTTTGGTGCTGATGTTTATGTATGTAAATGTGTGTAAGAAACCAAACATGACAATTTAAAAGTGCAATGTTGGTAAGTATGCCATGCTTTTGGGCAGAAGTCAGTATTATTGAATTTTAATATAATTTCTTTTTCCAGAATGCATGTAAAATCATTTGTGTGTTTTAAAATTACAATTTTCTAGAATTGAGAACTATAAATGAAATATTGCTGTAGAAACTGATTGGCTATGCTCATCCAATATTCATTATCTTTACTAATTGGATATAAAAAATAACAATTTAAGATTTGAAACCCAACATTGAATGCTGCTTGTACTTAGATTTCTAATTTACACTCAGGTTTGTAAACTTAGGATAAAGTCTTTTTTCGAAATTACATGATATTATTTTTGTGTAAACATATGAACTCGCAGTAAAAACACTTATATAATAAAAATTTGCCTTCAATATGGCTGGCAAAAATCAAAGTACTTACTTGGTTCTCAGGCTTTCATTTTTCTCTATTTAGAGAGTCTTAAAATTTATATTTACAACATGCATAAAGTAAAAGCAAAAAAAACACATCCCTCTGGGAAAGGCAAAAAGCACCATATCACATTTTGGAATAATGAGAAAGTAAGAAGAATATATACCTTTCTCATTGAATTATGTAAAAACGTCGTTAGAAGCAAGAAAGTTGGGTTAATTAAGATAATTTAATTTTAACTACTATTGTTAAGTATATATAGAGGTAACAAAAAGATTCATTTCTAAATAATGTAACAAAATATTTCAGGTATTGATATCATAACAACTAGGACCAACAACCAAACATCAACTATCTCTGTGGCTATGAATGATTTAATGAACATTTTAGGGTTAGATATATGAAAGTCCTAGTTGTGATGCTTTTAACTTGCAGTTAGTGTAGATTCAGTTGAAATACATTGAAGAAGTATAGGATGTTTATTTTCTGTTAAAAAATGAAGGGGTTTGTTTACTTTTGCTGTTTTAACAAGTGTATTTAAAATAAGATATTAGAATAAACTTTTTTCAAGT
Organism: Perna viridis; assembly: GCA_037379345.1. Lineage (NCBI taxonomy): Eukaryota > Metazoa > Mollusca > Bivalvia > Mytilida > Mytilidae > Perna > Perna viridis. The sequence goes on from CM074511.1 coordinate 13,561,423, forward strand.
GTTAATCACAGAACTACTTTTTTATGATAGTTATATTAAATTCTTGTTGGGTAATAAAACTAGTTGAAAGTGTACTGTGTTAGTATTCATAATATAGACTGTATGGTTTTACTTTTAGAGGGTGGTCTTTATAGGATTTCAATTAGAGGAAAGGGAGTATTCTCAAATCAACTTTGTAAAGCACATGAGATGATTAGTATTTGTTTAGATAACTTGAAAGTTTTGTAGTTGCAATTTACAATCAAATAATATATTTAGAGAGGAAAGTATATATATAGTTGCTAAAGTAAATTTAGAAGTTATTACAAATAAAGTAACAAGGTTTTAAGAGAGTGTCCACGCAAAAACTGGGCACTGGGTGGCACATGACAAATTTTGTTTTAAATAAATTGTCATTAATGCATCCTTTCTCAAAGTTGAATGTTGGTTTATGATTAACTGCAATGATTAAAGAGAAAAAATTGAATTGAAACCGTCGAAATTCATTACTCTTTCATTTTGTGCAAAATTTGGTTGCTTTCCTTGGGAACTGTAAAATTATTTCTAAGCCATCCATTAAAGATTAAAATAAATCTTTGTAATATTGGACATATATATGAATTAAAAATTACATTGGAATAAAAAATTCTGTTGGATAAAATTTACTATGTGCCATCCATGTCATAAAAACTGCCTGGTTTCTAAATGGACAATCTCTTTGCAACTGATAAAACTTTGCAAATTAGAAATTTATCTTTTATTAACCAAGTAAGTAATACTTCATCTAAACTAAAGTAGGTTATGAAGTTCTAAAAATTTACATTATGAGTGCAATTAATCATTTTAAATTTTGACTTAATACAGTTGATTTTATTTTAGTTGATTGAAAACATTATTGTTATATTTATTATAAATTTGATTGATCTTGCTGCTTAACTATGTAGTATATAAACTGTAGTGCTAATCTGCTAGTCTTGAAAATGTAAGGTATGTACTGTTTTCAATTGTTTGTGAATTGTACTGATTATGTACATTCAGGATATGAAATTGTTTTCTCATTACATCTATTGACAGATTGCCATCCTAAGTGTGTGAGCACTCTGGATTATCTGTTCTTAAAATAATCTACTTAATATGCATTCATTGCTCTACTACATACAATGTATAAATGATAATACAAGTCATCTTGAATTTATCTTTCAAGGATATACGAAAAAAATCATTCTTTATTCTCATATTGTGTAGAATTTATCATAAAGATGCATATTTGAATGCAGCTTTTAAATTTGAAAAGAGGTTACTGATCACCAATCAAGAAATATTTGGTGTTCATTTACAAGTTATTTCTCTTGACATTTATTAAAGATATATATTTGATCAACTTATTGATTTATTTAAAATTTGGTAATTATGATGTGAAAAAAATTGTACATTTGTTTTTGTAGATGCTAAGTTATGAGCTCAGAGTTAGTATTTTGCTGAATTTATTTTAGTGGTTCTAGAGAAAATAAAAGTATGTCAAAATTAACATCCCATGAAAATAACCTGCTGTACATTACCATCAAAGCTGGCCATTATGGTAGAAGTGTTAAATATTGTATACATGGTGCTACTGAAAAACTTGCTGTTAACATGATTGAATGAAAATGTGACCAGAAATGTTGTAGATCACATGTCTTTAAATGATCACATGATATAAGTTCACTCGTTTTTTAATACAGATATACGGAAATCTTGACTACCATATATGAATAAAAAGCAATTTGGAACAATGACAACCCAATTTGTACTTGACTGCATTTGTCAGAGGCACCAAATCTCTTTTCAACTTCTCTTTCTTTCCGAATACATTAATTAAACTGTTCAACTATACAATATAGAAAATTATTATTACATGCCAAATAAGTGATCTGAAAAATACATTTATTTGTTTAAGTTTTTTTAATGAAAAAAAAGTCAAGTGTTCACTTTAGAGATGCCTCCTGTCTTTTTTAAATCTTGCAGGTGATTTCTATGATGACAATATATGATATAAGACAGTAAATCAAATAGAATGTTTTGCAGAAGTTTTACTTTTTAACCATTGTGTTCATCTTTCTAGTCTCAGTTAATATCGATTAATTTTATAATTTATCTTATCATTCAATTACATGTACTTAAAAATGTTATATGTGGTCTCCTAGAACAAGGTGTATCCTTAATTTTCAACAAATCTAGAAACTTAATTTAAAGAAGCTGAAGTTGACTGTCTGATAAGAAAAAAAGATGGTTGTCAATCATTAAAATGTCAATAAAATGAAATTTCTTACAATTATGGAAAGGCAAGACCTAATTTATTTCATGTTTTATTGGGTATTATTCTGCAAGTATTTCTATGATTAAAAAAAAAGAATTACTGGTATCTGTAGAAATGTTTGGGATAAATATTGTTCCAATTATTTTTGTAAATGAGTTTTCACTTTCATTTCTAAAGAATTGGAAAGATCGCATAAAACAAAAAAAATGAAGTGCTGCATTTTTGGTTTAATGTTCTCTTATTTTTATCAATAGCAGTCAACCAAGAAAAAAAATCATATACATTTATGAATACATGTGTTTTATTTTATGCTCAACTTTATACATTTAAATATTAATTTGCTGTTTTAATGAATTACTTGCTTTAATATATGCAAAATTGTGGGATATTGAAAGGATCACTTTCTCAATCATATTTGAAACTTAAGTATGCAGGACTCAGCTGTTGTTTTTTTTTAATTATAAATTCTAAAATGTGATGAATGAATGTTGGATTTTTTTATTCATAACATATTTATTTTACAACGAATATTCATTTATGTCATGGAGGTCAGTTCATTTATACACATTGCCGATATTTTTTTTTAAAGAAGTGTTGGATGTTCTCTTAGCATTCAAAGGCATAGGCATTTTCAATCGTGCTAAGTAAAAGGTTTATTAAGAATCAGTATGGATATAAGCAAAATGAGATACGTGATGCTTTTAGAGCTTTGTTGTGTAAAAAATCAAAACTAAGGGAATTTTCATTGAATTAAGTCAGTAAAATGATGGAGCTTCTATTTATATCCTCTTTTAAAATCATTGTGATAAAGTTGATTCACACAGCCAAATAAATACTACATCTGTCTGTGACTCTTTTCAGTACATGTATTTAATTTTGCACTTATTTATTCATTAAAAAAATTCATAAATTGTAGCTTGAAATCTACAGTCAGTATATGTAGCATGTTTGAAAAGGATCAAAATTAGATGTTGATGTAATGAATTAGCTACATATTGTTAATAAAATTATAGTGTACTTGGACGAATTGTCTTCAGCATAGGAATTTGTGCAGACTGTTGTTGAATGTCTGAGCAGAGAACAGGGTTGGAATTACATCAATCAAATCAAAAGCAAATCTTGCCTCTCTCCCGGTTTTGTGTTTTGTTGCTCACACAAAATCAAGAGTGATGTGAGATCAGCTTTAAATTCCATTTGAATGCCACAGATTTGATTTATATACATGTATGTGGAGCCACACAAATTATATTGAGGTACAAAGATCTCCTATGATAGTATATATAATTACAAACATTATTTACAATTTAATTATTATATTGGATAAATTGAATACAGTTATCCAAAATATTTGCATTCAATTCTTACCTATCAAGCACATGCTTTGACAATCGAATACTCGAAAGTGTGTAATGTTTATATTGCTTTTTTGTAGTGGTCAGTTTATATTATTTGATGAGTAACATGATTTAATTGCCAAAATTTAGTTAAAATATTTATGTTTGTATTACACTGTTTAATTTTTACACTTGGCTTTATGTGTTCAATTTTATGTACGTGAATCAGTTTTAAATCTCACCATTTTGTTTTGCCTTGACTCAAAGCCGCAAACTAGCCCAAGCATAAAAAAGAAATCAATTAAAAAAAAAAAGAAAGGAAGAAAAGAGGTTAATATTTTTTTTCTCTGAAGACTAACGGCTTTAAAGATCATAACTTAGTTAGAATTTAAGATCTGAGAATCATTGTACACTTGGCAATCGCTTAGTTTGCTAGTTATTCACTATTATTTATACGTTTGACAAAAACTGTTAATAACTTGTCTTAATTTACGAATGTAATATTACAAGAAATTTCTTCCCCATATGGACACGTTTAATGATTTTGAACATGGACTGAATTGTGTGTTTTGTTACATTTTTCATATGTAAGCTTACTATGTTATAAAATGCCAAAACTTAATTTTGATAATAAAATATATCAAAATGCATTATTCTGTATGATTTTATTTGACATGTTTCAATATAATCCAAAAAAATTTTCATATTCTTATTTATTATTCTCGTCAACAATAATTCATAACTACGTTTTAACGTCCTTGACTACTCTTTCGAATTTCAACTTGATACATAACATAGGCGTTTGATCATGCACCTTATATGGGAACGTTACAGAAAAAAATGACGATGAGGTTACAACACATTCCTCTACCCTGATCGAGGCATACAATCAGAAAAATACATTGTTGTACAAAAAAAAAAAAAAAAAAAAAAAAAAAAAAACGGTTTTATTTGATCGTAAATTTATTTCAACAAACTATCTAGCATTAAGAAAACGAACTGCTCACAAAAAAATTACTCACAAAAGTTCATTGCATTTCCAAGTCTGAATATGAAGGTGAATACGAGCTGTTATTACGTGTATGCTTTTTACATTTAAATGAAAGAAGTGGGTTCATTATTTTATTTCAAATCATTTATAGATGTACTGGTATAAATACGACTATGATTCTTAAATTCAGTTTCACCTCTTAACCGATAGAAAGAAAGGGAAAAAATAGTATGGAAATGCCCATGTCATGAAAGATTACACTACTGACAAAACAAACGAGATTAAAAAGATTGCATTTAGTCTGCAAGATACAAAGACGACATATTCTTCAATAAAGAGTAATCAAGGGAACCAAGGTTATAGCGGTAATCAAAAGAATGTAATCCAGGGACAAAGACCAGACATGGAAAACAGACATACACAACAAAGAACATAAAGTAACTAAAATCATACATACAAAGTAACAAAAGTAAATGAGCAACTCGGACTCCACTAAAAACTGGGAGCATGGACCAGGTGCACCGGTAGGGTAAGCGTCCTCTGCTTTTTTAGAAACACCCGCCGAGTTGCTCATAAAAAGTCAAGTCCGGGGTAGACAAACGAGGAAAGAAAAACTATGACCCGTTGAATAAATCAGTTTTCATGGTGCTGATGGATACACCATAACGTTCCACGAGTTCATGATGACGACCATAAAACTTCTGTAGTGATGACTTCCAATCTTGTAGCAACATAACCCTGTTCCAGAAGCCTATTTGTTAGAGTTCTAGCGAGATACAAAAAGTCTGCGTAGTCCCGGCAAGCTCTGGCATAACGTATGAGTTGTGATATGAACAATCCATACGCAGGAGCCGAAGGGATGTTGCCACAGATGAAAGGAAAGTTGACAATTCTGAATGAAAAGTCATCACGTTTGTCGTAAAGTTTGGTCAATAGTTTTCCTTTACCATCGATTTCTAAGTGTAGGTCAAGATATGAGGCTGACTTCACAGTGTCTGTAGTATCTTTTATCTCAAGATCTTTTGGGTAGATGCGATGTATCAAATCTTGAACTGATTGTCTCCAAAAGATCTTTTGAATTTTTCAGGATTCACATTGAATTAATACCACTACGGGAGTAACAAGTGTTGTGGTAGGACTGTAGACCCTCTTTGACAGTTATGAGTATAGAAATTAAAAGTTTTGAAAGAGGTTTGGAGGTACATTTTGCAGATCCAGCTATGAAACGTTATTTGTATGGATTCTTGTGAAGTTTAGGAATCCAGTACATAGACGGTAAATCACAATCATCGTCCTTGGTAGAGAGACCAAAAGAGGATAGCACAGATTTATGGTTTTCCACAATCTCTTCTTTGGAAAGAGTGGTAGCAGTGTAGGTCTTATCACTGCTATTATTTTCTACGTCTACCTCTGATAATAAACATTGGATATAAAACGTTTTGCAAACAAAAACAAAAAAATAGCAATATTGAAACTAGATATTCAAATTCAGACTTTTAAATTTTAAACTTTTAAGTGAATAACTCAAAACTGTAACTAATTTGTTTTGAACTTGACATTGGAAATCCTACCGCTGATAGTTATTTTTCCTCAATTATCCATATTTGATTTCTAAACAATAATTACTGTTCGAGTAAAATTTCATTGTAGACTTTGTAAAAATACAGCGTGACTCGCCTTTTAAATATTTAAAGTTTGAAATGTATTTATCAAATTAAAAGAACGAGATTTTTTCTTGTTGACGTTTGCTAATTTTACACGGAAACTTTCTAAAGCAAGTATATCTAGGTAAGAGTTGTTTTCGAACATTCATAATTTAATTTGCTTTTATTTGCCTTTTCCATGTTTCATAACCATTTTCTATCAATTCCATTTCAAGATGTAGTTGATATCTGAAATATGTAATTCTCACCTATTTCAATTTAGAAGCATGTCAAAGAGGGTCTACAGTCATACAATAACTCTTTACTCCCGTAATGGTATTAATTCAATGTGGATCCTGAAAAATTCGAAAGATCTTCTAGAGACCTTAAATTCAAGTTTATTATCAGAATATAATAGCATTAAAACCTATGATTTATACTTCTGTTGCCCATACTCAGTTAAAATCCCGACATATATAGTTCTTGGTAGAGGTTCTTCATATTTTGTAAAAAAACTAAATCCGAATATACAGAGGAAGATGTTTTCGAAATGCTGGAATTTTTGATCGACAACATTTTGTCCAGTGTGGTGGACGCGTTTTTCAATACACGGTCGGCAATCCAATGGGAACAAATTGTGCTTATCTACTTGCTGACCTATTCCTTCACTCTTATGAGGCTAACTTTATACCTGATCTGATCCGAAAGAAAGAATAATTTTTGCTATATAGATGACGTATTATCGTAAAACAATCCTAATTTCGGGGATTTGATACATCGCATCCACCCCAAAGAACTTGAGATAAAGGATACTACAGATACTATGAAATCGGCTTCATATCTTGACCTACACCTTCTCAATGGTAAAGGAAAAGTATTGACCAAACTTTACGACAAAAGTGTTGACTTTTCATTCAGAATTGTCTACTTTCCGTCCATCTGTGGCAACATCCCTACGTATTAAGTGTTCATATCACAACATATACGCTATGCCAGAGCTTACCAAAACTACGCAGACTTTGTGTATTGCGTTAGAATTCTAACAAATAGGCTTCTGGAACAGGGTTATGTTGCTACAAAATTGAAGTCATCACTAGAGAAGTTTTATGGTCGTCATCATGAACTCATGGATCGTTACGGTATATCCATCTCTGCCATGAAAACTGATTTGTTCTACGTGTCATAGTTTTCCTTCCTTTTTCGTCTACCCCGGAATTGACTTTTTATCAGCAAATCGGCGGGTGTTTCTCGAAAAGCAGAGGACACTTACCCTACCGGTGCACCTGGTCCATGCTCCAAGTTTTTAGTGGAGTCTAAGTTGCTCATTTGCTTTTTTTACTTTGTATGTATGATTTTAGTTACTTTATGTTCTTTGTTGTGTACGTCTGTTTTCGATGTCGGATTTTTGCCCTGGATTACATTCTTTTGATAATCGCTAGAACCTGTAGTTTACAGCTACATAAGAAAAGTCTGTATTTTCGTTATGGGACTTCGAAAGAAAATCCAGTTGGCTTGTCAATATGTTTTATTATACAGAAACAAAGAAACAAACGATCTATTATACAGTCGCAGTGTTGCTCTTCTACAAATAAAAGTCGTACATGTAACCGTATAGAATATTGTCAGTCTTTGAGAAATGATAATAAAACCGATACTTTTATTTGTTGATAGATATTCATCAAATGTTTATCAAACTCACACGACAAAAAGTCTTCCATACTTAAATTTGGAACAATCAAATAATGTGAGCTCAAGGAAATAGAAAGAGATGATTTGATTCACAGTAACACTGGCATACACACATCATAGAAATAAATCATGAAAGCAAACGTTAAGTTGTTAATTTTTGCAGCAATCAAACAGCAAAGAAACTTCAACACACATTCCAAAAGAATGTTAAACCATGGTTAAGCTAAGAGTTGTGATTACAACGCTATATGTCTTTCTTGGCTATCATCTTGAAAGTAAGTATACATATGTGATGATTATTAAATGGAATTTCAAGGAATATTTTATATTACATGTTTTATAAATTTCATTTATATTAATACAAAAGCCGTACGGGAATGTGATTTAAAATTATTCAAAAGTCACTGATAACTTTTACGAAAATATAAAGCGGAGCAGCAGAAAACTTTTCAAATTCAGCCGCAGAACTTTAATTTCTAGCAAAAATTACAATGCATGTTTTCTCACCTGTATTTTCTCATAAATTAATGCACTTTTAAGTATTGTAAACCTTTTTTTGCGGATACCCTTTTTTCGCGTTTCAGGATATAAGTAAATTCAATTTTGATATAATTCATTTTCGCGACGAACACACTCTCACATTTTCCAAACGGTGGGACTCTTTTGCATCGATTTCATATTGCAATATTTTCTTGCTAGGAAAATGAATGGAATAATTTTTTTTACATAATAAAATAAATTGATTAAATACAAAGGTTCTATTGATGGTATAACAATAGGAAAATGTTAAAAAGGGTAGGACATTTTTCGGGCAGCTTATGTAAGCTATTTGATTTTTAATGGTATGAAATCCAATCTGATGAATGCAATAATACAGACAATAGCTGTTTTTTATCAAATGTTTTCTTTTGAATAAAAATTAGATGCTGTAGGATTGGACCGAGTTTGTACAAACGACATAACCTGTATATATCCAGGTTCCTTGGCAAAAGGTACATCGTTTTAGATATTCATCAAAACCTGCAAGAAATAATACATTTAAAAACATGTAATCATATTATCAAAGAAAACCATTAAGAAAGATATAAATTTACTGAAAAGCGGATAATCACATATACAAAAGTACTCTGACTTACAATTCAGTAAATATGTCTAAATCTAAAACAAATAAGACACATAAAAACAATATTTATGTGTCCATATGTACAGCAATAAATTTGAATTTTTCCAGCCTGCTTTTGTGGATGCCCAATCGCTACTGTTAACAGAGATTTCCTGAAAGTAAATTTTACGGCATGTGCAGATGTATTGAGGGAATGTCCTTTCTATGAACTTTGGTTGCATATTCAGTTTCTGAACGAGGAAGGAGAATACATATCATCCAACAATATCTATCTGAAAGACACCCTCAATAAAACCTACCAGGTTTGAATATTCTGAAGAATCATGATTTGATTGATTACCGTTAAAGCTAAAGTTTTCTATTAAAATAAAATAAACATTACAAGACGATGAAAGTAATGGTTCCTTATTATCAGAAACTTTCTACATATATTACATGTTTTGCATACGATTAACAAACGATTTTTTAATTTATGTTAATGTGGTAAATTAGTAAATAAAAAAACCCCATATTTTTAGATCACCTGGTCAAAGGCTATGTGAGCTATTGCCATCACTTGGCGTCCGTCGTCGTCGTCGTCGTTAACAATTATACAAAACTCTTCTCCCCTGAAACTACTTGACTGATTAGAACTTAACTTGGTATAAATGGTTTCTGGGGGTATCATGCATAGAACTGATGTGGGGATTTTGGATTCGTTGAAAAAACATTGCAGCCGTTACTAAAAATAGAACAGAGGGGTCAGACAGTAGTTTTTCACATATATCTCCAAAACCGTTAGGTTTAACTAAATTCTGACATGATTAAAAGTGTTCAGCATGATAAGATCTATCTCGGGTCAAATTTTGGTTTTAATCCGTTAAGCCATGTTGGAGTTATTGCCCTTTTTCAACGATTCTTGCTATTTTTAATGATATTTCTTTCAAAAATCCTCTCCTCTGACATTATTTGATTAATTGGAAGCAAACATGATACGAATGTTCCATGGTATATCCTGCATAGAACTGATGTGGGTATTTTTGACCTGTCAAAAACATGACAGCCGTTACTTAAAATAGAACATACAGTGTAGGGGTCAGACAGTATTTTTTTGCATATATCTCCAAAATCGTTAGGTTTAGCCAAATTCTTTCAATAGCTGAAATGATCCTTATTATAAGGACTACAAAAGTCTTCAGGGATAAAATTTGTCAGATGAGGTCTCACTAACCACTTCTAAAGTTTCTATTACTTTACATGTTAAAAAAAATAATTTTCAATGTTTCACTGTGAATTCTTAAGACAAATGACACCTGAAAGTTGCATACCATTGCGAAGCTTGGAAAAGAAGGCTTCCAAAATCATTATTCTAATGGTATGATGACCTTAGAAATTCTTCAAAAAAAATTACTTTTTTTAACTGACAGCATGGAGGCAAATCACTCACACATGTAAACAAAATTGTTGGACAACTTCTTGTTAAATTTATCGCCTTTGAAAGGCAATATTCAAACAGGCGGACGATTCAGACTCCTGGAAAACAAATGTTGGTTTCAAACATTAAATAATTCTTACATGCATCTGATGGTATATTGTTTGTTTAGATTTTTTCGCTGTCTGAAGTGACCAATAAATTTTCCGCTGATGATCCATTGTATACACACCAGCACGGCCTACAATTGGCATTTGAAAAGAAATATACAGTTTTAGTAAGTAAAAAAAAAATTATATTCTGAATTGAATAAAACAAACTATGATCAATGTTGTTATTGTATTGAAATAAATCAAAATAATAAAAAAAAAATAGTAATTCAATTTGAAAAGACTTTTACATCAGTGTTTTAATTATCAGGGATATGCTTTTAGAATAAAGAAAGGAATATATATTTTTACCAATGTCTTTGGTTTTGAAAGGTAATCAATAACAATCGTTAACTGTCGACAAAATAATAACATGTTTTAGATCCACTTTTTTATTTTTATTACTGATGTCACGGGATCTTAATTTTCTATATACATCTTAAAGGGGACTTAAGTACTTATCTAAGAATCTTTCATATGACTGATTGAAATGATACGTTTTGATTAATAAAGGGCACGTACTTAACACTAAGTTAATTCCATTGCAGTACATTTTATAATTAAAAAAATTAATTGTTACAAATATGTCATTATCATTTATAGCATGTATTTTGACGTCACATGAAATCACATGTTCCACGCAGCGGCGGACGTTTGTTTCTCTCTTACTAACCGCTGTAGACAGGCCTTTCGAAATTCTCGGGCATTATTCAAATCATATGTCGTTTGTCATTCGGAAAACGTCGCGTAAAATCATTCGCTTTTTCCCCGACTTTCCAAGATTTTTGCATTTTCTGAGAAAGCTGGCGGCAGGTCTACAATGAATTTCGAACGTTCGAAGCTGTTGGGAGCTTGATAAAATCTACGTTGAGTGTCTAACGCAGGGATAACTTGATATTACATTTTAAAGTTAATATATATCTTCATTAAGAAAACGTTCAATTGTAAATCACGTTTAAGCCAAAATTGTATTATTTTATGAAGACTAAAAGTTTGAAGCATACGTTGCTGTACTTTTTAAAATTTAAAGATTTTTTAATATTAGAATTTCATTTTATAATATTAAAAATTCATTTTCTAATATTACAAATGCCTGCTTTAGTAATGTTATAAAATATCACACATTTTGTAATATTACAAATTGATTTTGTAATATTAGAAAATGAATTTGTAATTTGTAAGAAAATCAGTCACATTTTTTTAATATTACAAAATGATTTTCTAATATTAAAAAATCGCAACTGTTTACGACAAATCCATTTTCAAATATTAGAAAATCAATTTCTTATATTAAAAAATCTTTTTTTTAATATTAGAAATTCAATTGAATTTTTAATATGAAAAAAAGTGTTTTGTGATATTAGAAATTTAATTTGTGATATTCGAAAATGAATTTGTAATATTAAAAAATCTTTTTTTTAAATATTAAAAAACACTTATTTTCTAATATTACAAATTCATTTTCTAATTTTACTAAAAATATCATCACTGATGCCAAGAACACTAGGCGTTTTTCGGCGCTCGTTATAATATTGTGGTTAATTTACTACTTTCAATTAATTACACTATTACAATTTCAGACGCTGTGACATGACAATCGATTAAGAATATGTTACACTTTTTATTCTTTTATGAAATCCATATTTCATTTTGCCAAAGTCGGATGTGAAGTCGTAATAAAATAACAATTTATCTGATAAACCAATCTCACGGGTTCTTCCACTGGTTTCCTTCTTTTCTACGATATACACTACAAGTTTGAATACAGAAATTGTATTTGGTTAGTAGTGTGGTAGAGGTGTAAACCTCGCACAGTAAAAAGTATAGAATATCATTTTTGGTATGTATGTGGCTTCGGAATATATTACATCATACTTCCCATATGCATTTTGCACGGGTATTATTTTGATTTGAGATGACGCTAAAGACATTATATATTTTCGACAAACATGAACAATGCAATTTGAATAATATTGTTTCTTAATTAAAGGTACCCTTAAGTATCGATTGACAGCGCATTATAATAAAATAACACTATAACAATAAAGTTAGAAAAAGATAGCACTAATTGATACTTTTACCTGTTTCAATGCACACTTTTTGAAGAAAATATTGTTTTAAATGACTTAAAGCACTGTTCTCCTGTTTTACTTTTTAATGAAACCCACTGATATATTTACACATATTTACAACAGCCGATCAAATAAAGACGTGACGCTGCAAATCGATCTGACGAATCTGCCCATGTGCAAATTTTTGACATTTCTGAATAAAACCCGTCGATATATATACACAGATCGTACTACATAGGGCCACAAAAACCGGGTAATAAGGTGGTAAACAAACTTCTATGTTGAATTTTATTTGCGTTTTAATAGCTTTGTCAACATTTTTAAAAACATAAATCATGCCTGTGCTTTTGTAAGCGAGACCTTCTTATCAGCAGAAAAAAATATAAATAAAATGCTGGTACCTCCGCGATACACTCTTTCCATGTCGATAAGAAGATCTGAACAATAGTTATGCAAGATAAAGGGGGTATAAAATGGTGGTCATAATCTCCATATTTTTGACTGGATTTTCATCAAACAGTCTTTGAATCACATATATTGAATTATTGTAAATAGTTTACTTGTAACGGTAATAATAAAAAATGTCAAATTCATATTTCAGATTCAACCGCATTGTACAATATGTGACGAGTCGTGCAACTTCATGGAAGATACCGGTGTGTATATAATATAACAGTTCCTTCATTACATGATACATATGTTTTGAAATGCTCTTACCTATGCATTTATTGTAGTATGGGCCCAAAAACATTATTAAAACCAACCAAAAAGTTAACAGTTGCATTTGTATTTTTACAGACAATCGAAAGTATGCTTTTGGTTAGTTGTCAAAGAGTAATCAAGGGAACCAAGACTCAAACAACACATGCAATAAAAAGGTCTTTATACGTTGAAAATCAATAATTGCAAATAGTCCTATATATTAATCAGATGCTGACTTAAATATTGACAAAGTAACATGATTCTTTACAAACCTTTTACAGAAATACCTGCAGTGAAATATAAGGAGCTAACCCAGAACATTGATCCCACTGGAAGCAAATACCCTTTGATTTTCATATTAACAGTTTGTTTTGTGTTGGCCTTATCAGTATTAGGACTATTTTCCTGCAGAAGGAGGAGGATGAAAAGATCCAGTGAACCTCACATTTGTAAAGAGCTACATCCAATTAACGTGAATAGAGATATTCTGACCCTAACGAACGTTACTATAAACAGCACACATGAAGTCTAAAAACTCTACATTTGTTCATGGAATACCCTTTAGCCACTAAAGACACTAATGGTTTTTTTTTAATAGAACAAGAATAAAGGTAGCAAATTAAGAGCATTGTTCTATCATGTGTATCAGATGCTTAAAGAAAATTTAATAGTTTGTTCTTATCAAGTTTACAGTGTGACGTTATCCAATTGACATTAGGCTTTGTTTTATTTCGTGGGACATATTTTTATTCCTTGGAAAAGAGTATTACTATTTTTTTTTCTGTGAGATAGAACTATGATATCTGTTTATCTTAAGAGCTAAACTGAGACCAGGGTATCCAATTACATACGAAACAAAATAACTTATACATTGTACTTTTCTAAATGTCGTTCAATGTGTTTTTCTCTTTTTCTGATCCGGGTAATATCAAGGACAAGGAAGTTCTACAGATAACTAAAAGGAAATAATGATCGAACTGAATAATAAAAATCCTTTTGATTAGCTTGGCGGCTCCACAAATCAGTTTACAAATCAACATTATGTTTAAGACTGAAAATAAAATCAAGAAGAGAGAAACACAACATTGTCAACAAGATGTTGTCCTGGTGGGTATTGTCACTCCAACACGAGTTCTTGATTTCGACCGTACTCTTTTAGTAACAAGTCTATACATGTGAAAACATCTCAATGTTCCAATGGATCATTTGTGTAAGATGTTCAGTATTGCACAAAATACAGGTGGCTTCGACATGCCATAATCTAAAATATTAATTTTTGTGTAGATGGATAATCATTTGTCTATTGATTTTTATCGTTTTGTCGAAGTAAGAATTCAAAATGTTATGTTCGAAGATAGGTAGTCAATACTAGTGTCACACTAATAATTAATTAATTAAATCTAAACTACCAGTCGTTTTTTTTTTCTACAAAATAATGCCTTATATACTGGATTAAGTTGATAACAAACGGGATTATCGAAAATGTGCACATATTTACAATGGAATCACTGGGTTTTTTGTTCCATTTGAAGAAGAAAAAACCTGTTTGAAGAAAAAGGCTTATTTCTATTCTTACGAATGGAATGAAACACTTGGCTTATCGAATGAACAGAATTTACTGTCACAAAAAAAGGAATGATTTAGAATTTGGCAGTTTTAAGCAATACCATACGTAATTTTATGTACCAAATAATACCAGATTATAGTTATCATTTTATAACTTTAGATGTAGTTCTTGATTTTTGTTTGCGTTGATCCACAATGAAGACAATGTATATTGTCCACCCCCCAATTTTTGGCATACACTTGTTTCAACATAGTAGGAATATAAAGAAAGTTTGACAATGGAATACCATTAGATAGTAAGAGTAATCAAACAAACCAAGGTCATAGCGGTAATCAAAAGAATGTATTCCAGGGACAAAGACCAGACATGGAAAACAGACATACACAGCAAAGAACATTAAGTCACTAAAATCATACATACAAAGTAACAAAAGTAAATGAGCAAATCGGACCCCACTAAAAACTCAGTTCCACGAGTTCATGATGACGACCATAAAACTTCTGTAGTGATGACTTCAATCTTGTAGCAACATAATCCTGTTCCAGAAGCCTATTAGTTAGGATATCAACAAAATTATGGAACACTAATCTGATTCATAATCAAGATTAGTCCGAAATATATCTTGCAAAATAGATATTACACCACCGGAACAGCTGGTACCGCAATGGTCCAGGTACAGGCACTTCAGACGAAATAAAATTAGACACTACAGAAATAACGTACAATTTACCACCAATTTTGCTAGTCTGATTTTGTTTCTATTCGAGAGATAAGATGTGTAATTAATTATGATCGCTTTCACCGGTATATCAAACTTAGTATTATCAGTTCACATGCAAATCAGTTCACATATACAATCAACATCACATGCTTCTATTTTTATTCAGAACTTATTGTTTATTTCTTTTACTTTAACAATAAATGGATACGGGGAAACTGTTTAAGAATGATGTTGTATTTGTTATATTAGAACTGTTTCAACCATCCCACCAGGAGTTCAATTCATACATCTTAAATCATTATTTCATTAAACTTTATAGTTAAGAACACCAATAAACTGGTCATACACATCAAAGTCGATGAAAGAGATTATTACAAACCTAAACAACACATTTACATACCCCTTAACCTTTGAACAACAAGTCACTTATAATATTAACTTCGAATTACAGAGAAGCTTTTTTAGGTTGATGTCCACAAATCGAGTGTTCAATTATCACATATAAACCTTCTCCGTTGACAACATTGAGTGGATTGCAACAAATTTGATCATAAGTATTACTTTTTGATTTTTTTCGATTATTCTGACGCGACAACAAACATAATACCAGTCTTTATCATTGCAAATTGAAGTCAGTTACAGTTTCCCAAATTAAAAACAACTCAATTATTAATGAGGTAACAGTAAACTTGCAAAATCTAAAAACAATTTTCCTAAAATAACATATAATTGACATACGAGTACCCCATATCAAAGTCTATGCAAATGGCAAAGATAGTCGATATACTTGAATGTGAAATGGAAAAGTAGATCCAAATATATCTTTTCCATGCTCATATTTTATATCTGTTCTAACCAAACAATCAGAATAGCCGGTAGTAAGACAGTTCTAAAGGTTGCATAGAACAGAAACCAACTCTTCTGACAGTACTGCCAGAGCCGGTCGAAAACTGTTCCCGTATATTCAACTCTACGAGAACTGCCCAACAAAATGATGAACTGTACGATCGTTTGTACCACAATATCCGTATAACTAACTTGTTTCACACTTTATCAATTTGTTGTAACAATTTACAAAACAAATTCGTTTATTTGTAATAACAATTAGCTGACTTGTTATTCACATACAACTAACTTGTTGAATAAGCGATTTGGAGAGTTCAAGGAAAATTTAATTAACATAATCAATACTTGAATTTTAGTTTTCTTTAAAAGGAACAGTAAGACATTTTTTATCTAATAAAACTGACGCTTAAACTGTGATGAAGATGAAACTTGCCGTTGCAATTTTAATGATAGAAAATATGAAGTTGTTTATAATAGGACTGAAAAGAGAGAACTTCTATTCAGTAAACACCAATGTCAAGTTATCACAGATGGAAACATATTCAAAGGGGTCTATGTCCTTATTAGCATGTACAGGCAAATGTTTATCGTTAGAAGAAAAATGCTGCGAAGTGACATACAACGAATTCACTAATGAGTGCAGGATTGGAAACAACAGCTGCTGCAATTATTCCACAGAATTTTCTTATGGATCGTTTGTCTTAGAAAGGGTCAGAATATTCAGAGGTAAGTAGATGGATTATAGAGTGTTTTCTTTACTTAAAATTGAACTTCTTGTCAAACAAACCTTCACTTGTGGACGTTCCCTTCAGTTCATGCTTCACCTGATTTGGCAGCCTTCATTTAAAAAAAATAAGTTTACAGAATTATTTTTTGTTATCAAGCAACTTCGATAATCCAGAAACTGATAATACAAATATGAAAAAAGGTCTACATCGACATCAACTACTTAAATTAAAAAACCCAAAGTATTCAAAATGAAATGTAAGAATTCTTTAACCAGATAAAGTAAAGCTATTGAAAATTAAAATAAGAAACCATAGATACAATATAATACAAAACATAGATACAATATAATAAAAAAGTATCAGAAAATTCGATCCATTAAAATTCAAACATTTGAGAATTATATATTCGTGGCAATTATATTCCAACGAAATGAAGATACCTGGTGGATACGTATATGAATACATGTATTTATTCAAGATTCGGTACAACCTTTGGTTGTTTCAAATGGTATAAATCTTGGAGATTGGACCGAACCAGAGTACTGCACTAAAGGGCAGTATGCCATAGGATATAAAATATGGGTAAGTTTCAAGATTGTTTTGAATTAATGGTTAGAATATTTGATAGAAACAACTTAGTGTAATTTAAGCTATATCCAAAAATATATTATTTGAAATGGAGAATATTGTACAATAACGATGATGCATTAATCATTTCATAAATATTGAAATATTTGTTTATTACCGTTGATACAAATAGTCAGAAACGGAATTGTCTTCCCTTCAGTGATAGAAAACACAAACCACAGCTAATAAAGACTCACAATAAAACAATTGTTCAATAAAATGTTACATCGGTTTTTGTTTAAAAACTTCTCCTGGTAACAACCCCCTCATCATTGTGTATAATACAAACAATCTGTAAAGGGAATTATATACTCATGATTAAGTGGATAGCCGCACGTCAACACCGCTGCGACGTGTAATTTATTATAACATATAATACATAATATATTCCAAATGAAACACTTAGCCACATACGGTTAAAAAACATACAAAATTTTATCGAACCGATCGTCTGAATATAGCTGAAATATTGCTGCTCGGACGTTAAACCCCAACAAACAAACAAACAAACAATCGAACCGATCAGTAGGATGTAGTCGTGCTGAATGAATAATATACACGAAAGCCTGCCGAAAACCCAAAATATTTTGAGCGGGAAAATATAAGAAGGATAAGACCATAACAACCACACCTACAGAAATGATGCACATATGATGAAGAAATTAATTTCATTTTAACTCAATACTTCAACCGAATGAAATTATAATTACACAAATCTAATTTACAGTACATTCTAGCAAATAACTAAAAAATATTAAAACAAATAAAAAGAAATGATTATCATTAGTATAAAAATGTGAATGATTATGTCCTTCCTCATGTTTTCTTTTAATTAAAAATTTTACGATTATAGGTTGAGGAAAATGACGATGACTTTACTGGTGCCAATTCTATCCAATTACTTTGTGGATCTGCAAATGGACAAGCTTGTGGTGACACAGCTGAATCTAGCAAAGGTAGATGGATGGATTTATATAGCGAAAAGAATTGTCCCAGGAAAACCTTTCTAGAATCGTTTAATCTTCAATCAGAGGCACAAATAGTAAGGTTTACATGTGACTGAAATAATTCAAACGCGGAGGAATTGTATAGATTAAAACCTGTATTGTTTTAAAAGTCATTAGTTTCAACTAAATATCATAATTTTAACGTAGTAAATAACTTAGAAATACTGGGAAAATATACGAAATAGACAAAATTAAATGAAAATACCAACAAACCCCATAAAACGTATGCCATTTACCGATTCTTTTTAAAACCCGCAAAGTTTGATCTTGAACTTAATATCACAAATATGTTGGAAATGCAATAGCTCCAACATGGGTCAATGAATTTTCACGAAATTAGAACATTATCACCCCGGTCAGAATTCATTCAAACTTGACGGTTTTTGAGGTTTTTGCAAAACAAAAGTGTAACTCCTAGTTACGACAGCCATGTTAGACTATGGATCAGAAATAATCATATCAATTATGCGCACAAGACCCTGAGGAAAGTTTAGAAAGAATCCGTCGTATAGTTTTAGTGAAAAGGAATTTTTGAAATAATAAAATGATTACAAGTTAAAAGCAAAAAAGTAAAATTGATATTCATTTAGAAAAAAATTGCTTTTATGATTACCTGATTACCATTTTTATACTTATTTTGTCTTCTTTTTGACATAGCATGGATATAAATGTTTTGAACCACTATGAAGAATGAATTATGTACATATGGCAAAAATGATATCATATATACATTTACAGTTAATCCTTGATCATTATAAGAATCATGATGTTAAAATTAACTTAATATGAAATGCACCTCTTTACATTCATATATCACTGACCTGCATTGTTAAATGTATGAAAACCATTGTATTTTTTTCCAAAAATATAAATGTACCTTAAAGGAAAAAAAAATTGAGATAAAGGAAATTTCCTTACACAAAATTTTAAAAAGTCTTGTTAAACTTAATTTGTTATTCTAAACTGATTTTACAAGCCTTACATAGTACAAACAGAGATAAAAGTGTATTAGAGATGTTTGAACTGATATATTTTCAGGGAGAGTCAATAGATTATTCTGGACCAAACTGGATTAAATTTCAATGTCGCGACCTTCACACCCCGACAAAGATGGTAAAAATTGAGGCATCACAGACTAAGCTCACACATCTAAGAGGCGCTTACGGATATTGGAGCGGAAGTTGTCCACTCGGCACAGCTATTTGTGGTATACAGACAAGGATACTAGAGTTCCAGGGGTATTATTCTGATGACTTAGGTCTGACGGATGTGAAATTCTTTTGTTGCTAGTAAATACACTTGTTGAAGACATGAAGGGATATAGTCAGGACCATTGGTTTCCAACTTTAAGTTTATTGTGTAATTAATTTCACATCTTATCTTTCGAATAGAAACAAAAGCAGACTAGCAAAATTGGTGGTAAATTGTACGTTATTTCTGTAGTATCTAATTTTATTTCGTCTTAAGTGCCTGTATCAAGTCAGGACCATTGCGGTTATATTTAGTAATGTGTTATGCTAAAGACATTTTATCACTGGTGTCTGTAAAATGCATTGTTTGATATGTAAAAATACTACAAAATTGACCTCTATGAAAAATATTCTGCATTTCCTCTGACCCTGCACCCCTACTCTTTTTTATTTGGATATTGAGATGTCGGGTCGTATGGCATATCGTTCTGAAACCAACACGACATATCAACATACAAATAAAAAAGAGGCATGAAAAATGACATGTAAGTATATACAGAGTTCAATACAGATTTAATTTTAACATTTTTAGTTCCTTAATCCAAGTTCTCCCTTGTAGAAATATGATTTCGTTAATATCCACGACATGCAAAATCAAAGTATTTTATAGCACATACGTAAAATATAAAAAGGAATGATATATTTTGCAAACTTATCACGGACAGTAAATCTGTATTGTAATCTCCCAGAGAGTTGCCTTTGATAACAATGTTAAACGCATTTAATTGAAAAAAAAAAATATCATTGTGGGAGTTTTAGAATGTTCAGAGTTTCCAAACTTTTTATATACTTTCTATTTTATTACAAAATTTTCGATGTTTCAAGATGCACTTTACCACTAATATTTTACTTCAAAAATGATATCTTTGTATTCTAAAGTAAATCACATCAAATTTGCCTTTAAACATAATTTTTTTCAAAGAAAGGCAACCATTATAATGGCGTACCTATGACAGAACCTAGATGTCGGTATGACAACCATTATAATGGCGTACCTATGACAATACCTAGATGTCGTGAATGTATGACAACCATTATAATGGCGTACCTATGACAATACCTAGATGTCGTGAATGTATGACAACCATTATAATGGCGTACCTATGACAGAACCTAGATGTCGGTATGACAATCATTATAATGGCGTACTTATGACAGACCTAGATGTCGTGAAGGTATGACCACCATTCATATTATGCACATACTTGAACAAAACAGAATAACAAAATTGGTGTTAGCACTTATTATTTTAAACGATGATATTGGAAAACAAATCACTGAAAAATGGCAGAAATAATTAAATACTAAAATTTCCCCATTTTATTGTTTGATAACCATTGTGACAAGGAAATTAGCGCCTTTCCTGGTGTTAACATACAAATCTTCATAAAAAATGCAAAGGTGGTATTATATCGGTTGAGCTAAGCATAAATGTTGGTATTCAGACTCATTTTTAGAAGGAAACGTGTCCAATTTTGTTACCAAAAAGGCCTTGAAGTAGATAAAATATTTATGATGATAAAAAATGTTTTCAAGAGTATTAAAGCTAGTTTTCATTTCAGTATTTTGAAGAAGGGTCATTTATATGAGTTATGAACAAAAAAAAAAAAAAAAAAAAAAACAAAAAAAAAAAAAAAAAACCCGGAAAATTCCCCTTTTTCCCATGAAGTCAGGACAAATAAGGTTAAGGACCTTAAATGAGCAAATATAAATACTTTAAAATTAATAATAAGCAGATATTAATAGTATAAAAGTTATAATGGTAAAAAAGTCTTTTCTAACAGTGTTGTATAGTAAAAATAGCATTTTCCTTAATATTGATTCACACATTTTATAGATAGAGATGGTAACTTTTCTCTTTAATTGATATCAAATATAGCACACATTCATTCCCTTTACTCATTTGAAAGCTATGTACTTTATAAATATACTCCATCACTCAAAAGCTATCTATTGTATAAATGTACTCCAACACTCAAAGCTATGTACATTATAAATATACTTCATCACTCAAAAGCTATGTACTTTATAAATATACTCCGTCACTCCAAAGCTATGTACTTCATAAATATACTCCATCACTCAAAAGATATGTACTTTATAAATATACTCCATCACTCAAAAACTATGTACTTTATAAATATACTCCATCACTCAAAAGCTATGTACTTTATAAATGTACTCCATCACTCAAAAGCTATGTACTTTATTAATGTACTCCATCACTAAAAAGCTATGTACTTTATAAATATACTCCATCACTCAAAAGATATGTACTTTATAAATATACTCGATCACTCAAAAGCTATGTACTTTATTAATGTACTCCATCACTCAAAAACTATGTAATTTATAAATATACTCCATAACTCCAAAGCTATGTACTTTATTAATGTACTCCATCACTCCAAAGCTATGTACTTCATAAATATACTCCATCACTCAAAAGATATGTACTTTATAAATGTACTCCATCACTCAAAAACTATGTAATTTATAAATATACTCCAAAACTCAAAAGCTATGTACTTTATAAATGTACTCCATCACCCAAAAACTATGTACTTTATAAATATACTCCATCACTCAAAAACTATGTACTTTATAAATATACTCCATCACTCAAAAGCTATGTACTTTATAAATGTACTCAATCACTCAAAAGCTATGTACTTTATTAATGTACTCCATCACTAAAAAGCTATGTACTTTATAAATATACTCCATCACTCAAAAGATATGTACTTTATAAATATACTCGATCACTCAAAAGCTATGTACTTTATTAATGTACTCCATCACTCAAAAACTATGTAATTTATAAATATACTCCATCACTCAAAAGCTATGTACTTTATAAATGTACTCAATCACTCAAAAGCTATGTACTTTATTAATGTACTCCATCACTAAAAAGCTATGTACTTTATAAATATACTCCATCACTCAAAAGATATGTACTTTATAAATATACTCGATCACTCAAAAGCTATGTACTTTATTAATGTACTCCATCACTCAAAAACTATGTAATTTATAAATATACTCCATAACTCCAAAGCTATGTACTTTATTAATGTACTCCATCACTCCAAAGCTATGTACTTCATAAATATACTCCATCACTCAAAAGATATGTACTTTATAAATGTACTCCATCACTCAAAAACTATGTAATTTATAAATATACTCCAAAACTCAAAAGCTATGTACTTTATAAATGTACTCCATCACCCAAAAACTATGTACTTTATTAATGTACTCCATCACTCCAAAGCTATGTACTTCATAAATATACTCCATCACTCAAAAGCTATGTACTTTATTAATGTACTCCATCACTCAAAAGCTATGTACTTTATTAATGTACTCTATCACTAAAAAGCTATGTACTTTATAAATATACTCGATCACTCCAAAGCTATGTACTTCATAAAATATACTCCATCACTAAAAAGCTATGTACTTTATTAATGTACTCTATCACTAAAAAGCTATGTACATTATAAATATACTCCGTCACTCCGAAGCTATGTACTTCATAAATACACTCCATCACTCAAAAGCTATGTACTTTATTAATGTATTCTATCACTCAAAAGCTATGTACTTTATTAATGTATTCTATCACTAAAAAACTATGTACTTTATAAATATACTCCATCACTAAAAAGCTATGTACTTCATAAATATACTCCATCACTCAAAAGCTATGTACTTTATTAATGTACTCTATCACTCAAAAGAGCTTGTTATGGTATTTCAGTAATAAACTTTAATATATTGTCCTTATATCGTTATATTTTTCACACTCTACTATAAAGTGGTATTCATCCTCAATAGTTTTTTTTTATTATTGATCTACATTATGACATCTACCAGTTTCTAAATTTAAATTATATTAGATATGTTGTTATCATAAATCTAAATGTAGAAAATACGAAGTTGGTTGGCTGTAATTGAGCAATTTGCTCCAAATTGAAACTAGTGTTATAAGGGCAAGCTATATTATATTTCTAGCTATTTTGTGGAAAACTTTACTTGAAAATAAGGTTTTCTTGATTTCAAGACGAAGAAAGTTATAATATCTTTCCAACCACAGAGGAAAAAACAAAAAAGTACGTACAGTTTAAGAAATATGAAATGCGCATATATACATAATCTAATGCCCAAAATTACAATGTATAACGAGAATAGGTATGGTGAATATATCAAAAAGACAACAATTCCACCGAGATGAAAATGTCAGCCCAAGGCTACCAAGTGATCTACAATAAACAACGAGGAAACCATTACACCACAGGGCAGACTGCAGCTGGCCCCATACAATCATTATACACAGGTACAGCGAAAGAGTGGCCCATATTCAATAAAATAATTAAAGGTGAAAACAAAACAAGTCATACAGAGACCAGAAATTCCTTACCTTGGACAGACGCAAAAAAAATGCGGCGGAATTAAAGTACTTTGGCATGATGAAAACCCCCCTTTACAATCTAGCCACTGTGGAAAAAAATATTACACAATAAAACACACCTAAAATCAGTCCAAAAAGGTTTGTGCTCCTAGTTACAACAGAAATAAAGAAACTGAATATAGATTACACAAATGTACAAACAAAGGACTACTAGCAGTCAACTGACATTCCAGATCCAGAATTGTTTAAATCTACAAAATTAATTTCTAGCAAGAATTCTAATTAACTCAAACTATTCAAAACTGACCACATAAAAAAGTGACCCCCATATAGATTGCAAGAATAATCAAGGGAACCAAGGTTATAGCGGTAATCAAAAGAATGTAATCCAGGGACAAAGACCAGACATGTAAAACAGACATACACAACAAAGAACATAAAGTAACTAAAATCATACATACAAAGAACCAAAAGCAAAGGAGCAACTCGGACTCCACTAAAAACTGGGAGCATGGACCAGGTGCACCGGTAGGGTAAGCGTCGTCTGTTTTTCTAGAAATACCCGCCGAGTTGCTCATAAAAAGTCAAGTCCGGGGTAGACAAACGAGGAAAGGAAAACTATGATCCGTTGAATAAATCAGTTTTCATGGTGCAGATGGATACACCATATCGATCCGTGAGTTCATGATGACGATAATCACTTCTGTAGTGATGACTTCAAACTTGTAGCAACATAACCCTGTTCCAGAAGCCTATTTGTTAGAGTTCTAGCGTGAAACAAAAAGTCTGTGTAGTTTCAGCAAGCTCTGGCATAACGTATGAGTTGTGACATGAACACTCCATACGCAGGTGCTGAAGGGATGTTGCCACAGATGAAAGGAATTCTTAATGAAAAACATCACGTTTGTCGTAAATTTTGGTCAACAACTTGATTACAACCCAAAAAGGCACACTAGTGTTTCACATAATGTATTGATCAAACGATTTTAACTATTTATTTCGATTGTTTAAGTAAAATAAAATACACTAAGAAGGTCGTATATGAGGCAGGGGAGAAATACAAGATTAAAGCATATTTGAACTATGTTTCATTGTGCATTATTAATAAGAAAAGCATACCAAAATTCATTCCATCAATTAGTATTTTTGGTTTATGGAATTTTTATTGAGTTCGTATATCAAACTTTTTTTTAATTTTCAGTGACGACAATGTAATTTTATGGTTTTCGTTACTCTGGGTGATGTTATTTAAGCTCATATGTGTAATGTGAGATTTATTTGGTAACGTTAGATACTTAAATTATGAAATAAAATAATCAACGGGAAATTATGCTGCGTTGAATAAAAATGGTTAGAAAAAAGATCATTGGATGAATAGATTTTCTGTAAAGGTTGCAAAGGACAGGAACTGTAGCGATGCTGCGATACAATTGCATGAGAAACATAACATATAGTCTTTTGACATTAAAGAAAGTAAAAGAAATGACACTATACGCCTGATGACAAAAAGATGCGTAAACTTAAAAAAAAATCCTGCTACATATTTGCTAAAATTATTTATAAAACACGATATTTCAGTTCGACTGTTTTCATGTTTGAGGTCAGTCATTATACAAAAATAAAATAAAATAAAATAAAATAAACTTGCTTCCAAAACGCATTTTTATAAAGAGATATAAATCAGGGTTTAATAATAGATCAATAAGGCTATGGAATACAAATGAATACAACCAAAATGGCATATACATAAAAAACAGACAAACACAACAAAGAATATAAAGTAACTAAATAATACATACAAAGTAACAAAAGCAAATGAGCAACTCGGACTCCACTAAAAACTGGGAGCATGGACCAGGTGCACCGGTAGGGTAAGCGTGCTCTACGGTTCTAGAAACAATCGATGGACAAATCAGTTTTCATGGTGCAGATGGATACATCGTAACGATCCATGAGTTCTTGATGACTATCATAGAACTTCTGTAGTGTTGACTTCAATATTATGGCAACATAATGTTGGTTCTAGAAGCCTAATTGTAAGAAGTTCAGCGCGACAAAAAAGTCTGCGTACTTACGGCCAGCTCTGACATAACGTATGAGTTGTGATATGAAAACTACATACGCAGGTGCTAAAGGAATGTTGCCATTGTGAATGAAAAGTCATCACGCCAAAACATTGTAATTTTAAAAGTCCCGTGTCATCTATGAATACCTTAAGAACTGGGTATGAGGCATTAAAATTTAGTATCAATAATCTTTTTCATCTCAAATTCATTTGGACAGATGTAAGTATTCCTTAAAACTGGGATTATTCGGAATTCTAAATTTCTATAGAGTGTTTGAAAAGTTTATGTCTTTTTTTGGAATTCTTTTTTTATGATATTTGTACATCGCACTGAAAAGAAGATTTTCTTTCTAGTTTGATAACTCTGCAAACACTCTGTAGCTGATGTACAAAATAAAACAAAAGATCAAAGCCAAGGAAAATCAAACGCTTTTGTAAAAGATATGTCAGATAATATATAGTTTCGCTAATATGAAACAATTGAAAACAAATATTTAAAACAAATATCTATACTCTTTTCATTAATGAAGTTTTTTTCGGAAAACATATAAGTTCCTTTTGATTTTATTTACATGTTTTTCATGCATTAATTTGTAATTCGTATCATATGTTTGCATGTGTTTTCATGACCTAAACATACAAAATAAGGATACGTGTTTAGTGCAATTCAACACATGTGCAATTCATATATTGCATTGCTACTGAGTTAAAAAACTATACATCACCTATGAAGCCAATATTTTGACGTTTTATATAGAAACTGATATTTTTTTCACTACATTGAAAATATTTTTGAGACAATGTTATTGGAGGACAAAACTGTAGAATCCCGAAATAGGCTGTAAAAGGTTCGATTTCGTTTCATGCTTCTGAGATATTACACTGATCAGTGAATTAGAAGGTACAAACTTACTTTAAAAAAATCAAATATATGGTCGTGAGACTTTGACGAAACTTATACGTTGATACTCTTCAGACTAGTGTAAACAAATCATAATAAATTTACAACACAAAAAGGAAAAAACAGTACCCTTACAACTATTTGTAACGTTGAAATGGTGATGCATTAATTACCGATGAATGTAAGTGGCTAAAACGTATGTTGAAAAAGAAAAAAAAAATCGAATTATTTACAAAACTTATAACGAAATACATCACAATTTAACACTACGCTCACCATAGTCTCAAGCTTTTGTTACTTTGTATGTATGATTTTAGTTACTCTATGTTCTTTGTTGTGTATGTCTAGTCATTGTCCCCGGATTACATTCTTTTGATTATCGCTATAACCTTTGTTCTCTTGATTACTCCTTCAGAAACGCGTCTTCTATCACTAAAGAAATTGTGCGATCGTCATTTCACCCATTTGCACTGATGCATATATCTTTTCATTTTGCGAAGTAAAATGAACATATAGTTATTATATATTATGGAATGTATCTGTAATTGTCCCGATGCAAAATAACACGATAATGCCTAAACACAAGTTTCAGCTCCTGTGCTAAACTGGAGAACTGTTCTTATCATTCAATTTGCTAAATTATTTTCCATAGAAACCAAAAACAAAAAACAAAAAAACAACGCAATATAAGAGTATTTCCGCAAAAAAGTCTTGCCTGGAGGGTAGAAAAAGACATTTTGAAAAATATGTTCATATTTTATTAAGCATGTATTTCACAAGCGTCGAGCAGGGTTATTCAAATATAAATTCGATCACACTTAAGCATCTATAATTTGTTGTTAATCTTACTAGGGCATTACATAGTCAAAATTAAACACAAAATTACCAAAGGTGTAATATGTTTAGAATATCACGTTGCACTGTCCATATTGACCCCGATATCATTCCAAAACCGAAACACATATATTAGACTGAGAGATTTAGCCCTAGGTCCGATATCGGTGAAGGGATGATACTTGGGCCGATATGGAAATGTCATGCTCTGATATATTTGTCAAATATTAACAAAAAGGGCTTTTTCTTGGGTTTCCTATAGTAAATTCAAATATAGTCTTCATAAATCCATGTCAGAGCAGGGTCTTATGAAACCATAATTATATCAAGCATGCAAAATCGCAGATATAAAATAAAATGTGTGATTATCAAAAATGCCAGTAATGCTGCAAGCGAAACGCTTAATGTTTGTTGTTTATTTTGTTAGTGCATTTAACAGTAATTTAACATTAATTATTCAGGAAGCAAAACTCATTTGGACAACTTCACGCAAATTGAAAAAAAAAGATTTTAAATAAAAAAGGTGTAAGTGATTTACAGAATAAATGGTTGTAGGTAATGCTTACCCTACAAAGGAGTCTTTGTATCCAATCAAAAGGAATCTACTCCAATGAATTGAAAAGATGCGTGTCTAGCGCGATCAGATTATTCTCTTCTGGTATTCAGTAAAAATCACCAACTGACTTTTATCTCAATATTTCTTGTATTTTTAAAGTAATTATAGACAACAAAAGTTGATGCGGAGTTAAATATGAAACCAATATGACACAATCATCTGTTTTCATAGACTTTTGTTTTTATGAAATTTGAACATCGGTTATGATTTTTTTTCTGTTAGACCATAGCATTCAGGAAATCAAATTAATAATTTAATAATCGTACGAAATAGAATACAGGTTTGACTATTAACATTATAACTGCATAGACATACAGATATATAGAAACAAATACATTTTCTGTTTGAAACTAATAACAAGAGAAAAAAAATGTAGCTCCCCGAAAAGTTATATACAGTCAGTAGATAATTCTATTATTGATTTAATGTATATGTTATATTAAAAAAAATGTCTATGTATCATAAGCACCAAAAGGTAATTTGATAAAAAATGCATGTCATTATGTTTATACACATCGTTATAACGAGAATGTGAATGTGAATATGTCAAAGAAACAAGAAGTTGTATGCATACGTGTATTTCAAGTGATATATTTTCTAAGATGCAATTCAAATATACAATATCTATAAATATTATTTTAAAAAGAAATAAAATACTTGTTCCCACATTGTTAATTTGACCTCAGTCTTAAGAACTTCCTGTTTCAGATCAAACCAAAATAACAATATATTCATGCATATACAAGCCACTTTCTTGTTAGTTTGACTAATCACTGTTTTTTTTTCGGTAAGATATATTACATCCAATGTTTATTATCGTAATTAACGTAGAAAGTAATAGCAGTAATAAGATTGCATCACACAATCCAAAAAGAGATAGTCGAAAACCATAATTCCGTTCTGTCATGTTTTGGTCTCTCTACTAAAGACGATAAATGTGACCTTCCGTACAAAATTGGATTCTAAAACACTATAAGAATTTATTTAAACAACGATTCAAAGCTGGACCTGCAAAATGTACTACCAAACCTCTTTCTAAACTATTAACTCCCATACTTAGAGCTGTCAAATAGAGTATTCAGCTTTATCACGGCACTTGTTACTCCGTAGTGGTATCGTTTAAATTTGTATCCTGAAAAAAAAAATCAAAAGATCTGGAAACCTTTTATGTAGTGAATGCAAGATTATTATCGGAATATAATAGCATCAAGACCTATGATGTTTCAACCCTTTATACTGGTATTCCCCATACTGAGTTGAATTTAAGACAAAAAACATTAAAGAACGTTATTATTAATAAAAAAACCGGAACACCTAAATACAAATACGTAGTACTTGGTAGAGAGTTTCCATGGTAAAAAAAAGAAATTTTCCGAAGATGATGTTGTCAAAGAGTAATCAAGGGAACCAATATTCGATTTGAAATCAAAGGAATTTAATCCAGAGACAACCACTAGACCGGAAAAAACAGACACACATAAAAAAGAACAGAAATTAACCAAAATAATACGTGCAAAGAAACTAAACGAAATGAGCAACTTGGACCATGGACCGGGTGTGCCGATATGATAAACGTCCTTATACTGGAATGTTTTGTCGACAACCTTATTGTCCAGTGTGGTTGACGCGTTTTTCAAAAACAATTTGAGCTCCCCTACTCGCTGACCTATTATTACATTCTAATTAGACCGACTTATTAGCTAATCTGATCCAAAAGAAGGACCATCGTTTACGTAGATTATGCGATCTCAGTTTCCGCTATATAGATAATGTATTGTCTCTTAACAATCTTAGTTTTAGAGATTTTATACATCTCATTATTCCAAATAAACTTTCTGGTAATTTTGACATTTGAGAATAATAAAATTTATTTCCTGTGATGTTGAAATAAATATTTTGTTACCTTTGAGAAATCGTTAAACTAGTGACTCTTTGGAGGAGTGTGATGAACATCTTTAACCCAGGATTGCATTACCGTGCCATAGGTTCCTTTCCTCTGATGTCTAACCCGAACATTTTAAGAGCAACTCGACTCGACTGGTGTTTCTAGGAAAGCAAAGGACACTTACCCTATCGTTGCACCTGGTCCATGCTCCCAGATTTTAATGAATCTCATTTACTTTTGTTTCTTTGTACGTGTTTCTTTGGTTATTTCATATTCCTTGATGTGTGTGTACATTTCCCTGTCAAGTGTTTATCACTCGATTGCATTCTTTTTATTTCCGCTTTAATCATAGTTCACTTGATTACTCTTGCTACCAATAGCCATTATATCAATGGTTTTCCTCCTTTGCTTACTGGCCTGATCCGTCACTCGTAAGTGGTGTGGCTTATCGATTGCAGATCTGGTTCAAACAAAAGAACAAAATGTTACAATGATCTTCAACATGAATTTGCGATAATTCACGATGTTCTTTCATTTTATGGTCTACTGGTCCTTATTTGTTTGCTTCAAATGCTACTTGAAATTAATGTTTCTTCCGATACTAAAAGGTCTGCTTTATATCTTGATTTTCATTAGATATCGACGAATGAGGAAAACTCATTACATAACTATTAATAACACAATGACTTGTCTATACCAAAATATTATACGTTTTGATGGATCCTTTCGAAGCCATTTAGATTTTGTTACCTCAAGACTCAAGATTTGATATTAAAGGAGAAGACTATGCTATTGTGCAAGTCATAAATATCGAAACTAATATTTTAAATGTTCATGAAAATTAAATTGAAACGAAATAATTTCGTAACAAATTAACCGCGATTTATAAGGGAATTTGAATTTCCCGTGCCTATTGGCGCCACCATAATCGGTTGAACTGTGACGTCACGAAGTCGGTTTGTAAAGTGAACGTAAATTTATAAGTAATTGATTACGATGTCCGAAGAAATCGCAAATCTGGGACTTTTCACCTATAATTTAAACCCAAAATAAACAGAAGAAGAGATTGAGGCACAAACATGTAAGCAAATGTCTGGCAACATTGACGAACAACGGGATTTTCAGCCAGAAGACTAGTATGTCAGAGGAAAATCTAATGGCTACTTGTAATGAATGTTTGCGTTGCCGGTCAAAAAACGTTTTTAATATTTCTCTTTTATCATTCGTGCAATCGTAAGCTTGACAAGACAACACGTTTTGGTGATTATATAAACAGGATCGTAGAAATATTTACGGAATATTCTATGTTTACATATTATTTACAGTACTTGTATCAGTACCAAACAGACTTAGTGACGTCACGAGCCAATCGGAAGATATCGGTAAAAATCAATAAAGTATACTAATGTTCTTCCTTAGGAGGGTTCTGCAAGATGGCTATCTGTATATATTTCAAAGATTTCGAACTTTGATTAGCCTTTAGCATTTTACAAAAGCGCATTTTGCATTAAAGGTTTTTTATTTTTGTTAACGTGGATATGATTTATCATAATAGCATGACTTAATGCAAAGGTGGTCTTTCCCTTTAACTTAGTAACTTGATTTGTGTTTTAATAATAAAATTATGGTTCGTTCACCCTACTGGTTCGCCTGGTCCATACTTTCACTTTTAAGTGAAATACCGTACGCTTATTCATCCCTTAGTTTCTGTGTTTATTCTTTTAGTTTTTTTGTGCACCTCACAGTGCTTTTCCCGAAATATAAACATCCCGTTTCTTGTTCTGATCATCTCCTTATTTTTACTTATAAGGATTCTCTTTAACGCAAATTAAATGTTTTCCTCTCTGTCTAGAATTATAATACCAAGTACGGTTTCTTAATGCAGAATGAACTGGCCTTCTTCAGTATTATTTGATTTTGTTCAGGTCTTTTTCGGGTTCAACCTACCACAATCCCGACTCAAAAGAAACCTGAACAAGTTACTAAGATTTTCATGGGAATATGTTTCGTTATGGTGGTTATATTGGTTACAGTGCTGATTTCTGCATAAATTTTAGTTTAGAAACAATCCACTGGATCTCTGATCTAATCTTAAACTTTGACAAACCGGGAACCTTTTGAACATTGATGTCCACAGATCGGTTGTCTGGTTTACCAAATATAAATGCCACATATATCGAAATTAAAACATTGCTTGATAGTCTTCTTTAAGTAATTTTGATAAAATGCCACACCATAACCAACAGCAACATTAAATCTAAACAGCCGAACTGAGTTTTGTCAGCAATTTACTTATATGCACATGTACTTTCAGGTACAATTTGCACATATCACAAAAAAAATGCCTTCCCTTGGTGTTAAAAAACCAGATATGCAAGTATGAGATATTTGACTATAAAGATATTAAAGTGTGAAATTAAAAATTGAAGAAAAAAACATTCCATTATTCGGACAACTGACTTTTCTTTAACATTGTACTTTAATGGTACGAACAAAACTTTGAGCACTAAAAGTATTGATGACTTAAGTTACGAACTTAGTTTTTATATAATCTTTATATAACTAATGGGTCTATGTCGGTAAAACTCAACAAAGATCAAACAAACAAAGTTGTGTACATCGTTTGGGAATTAACATAAAAAAATTCAGCAGTTTAATCTACAAGATCATGAAAACTTCTCTATGAAAGTTCGCATTCTTGAAAAAAATATAGCATTTAACAAACAGTTCCATGCTACGTAAAAGCTTTTGTAGAGAAAGAGAGGAATACTGGATACGCAAACTAAGTACTGCAATACCTTATGAATGAGCAAACACCATCAACCTATAGGCAATTTGTCAAGTCAATATAACAATAAAGTAAATGTGATAGATTTATTCGGAAATAATCCAAGACAAATAAGGAAGCAAGGGCACTGCCACTATACATCACCTGAAATGCATGATGTCTCCATAGATTATTTTCTTCCTTTCTTACAAAAAAACTGTTAAAGTTCATTACATCAAAGCTTAATCTACCCTATGCCTCCCACTCTTCTGCTTCCTATTTCGATAATTTTGGTTTTAAGTACTTCTAACATAAAATGTATTTTGGATTAAGATCTTCCTATATATTTGATTCTAATTCTGGTGATGAGAAATACGTGTACAGTTTATCGAACTTTGCAACATATATAATTGGTATTATTTGTATTTTATCCCAGTCTCTTTGAATGATTTTGTGTTGAAGGTCAAGATGAAGAAAAACGTTCATTTCTTCCACTACATTGTACCTTCATCAACAAAGATATTATACAATCAATCAGTTACCTCCATCATAATAACGTCACAAACAAAATATCGCCTTATTTCAAAGACAAATCCAATACCGATTACATGTATATAATATTATCATACTTCCAATATAATATCCAAAATTTTCACATACAACAGGATTTTGCACGACCTCAAGATTAAGGATATCAAGGGTAAACCACATGACTGTTCTTGCAAGAACTTTTCAATCAAATATGGTAACTCCGGTCACGTCATTACAGATTTGAAAATAATAGAAAACCACTTTCCCCGTAAAAAAGTCCTTGTCAATGTTCTAAGTACCATGTTTATAGATGTTGTGTTTGCAAGCAAAACACAAAAGTCGCCAAAACCGGCAAATGGTCGAATTTAGTCGAATTCTGAAATGGCCATTGAATTTAAAATGCAATGTTTACTCTAGAAATCAATTTTCATTGAAATCCAACAGTGTTGACATTTCGCCTATTTTGGCGGCCATTCTGAAAACAATTGGCGGTTTTTAGACAGAATCTGAAGCCGTCATTGAATTAAGAATGTCATGTTTACCCTAGATATAAATTTTCATTGAAATCGAACAATGTTGAAATTTTGCCGATTTTTGCCGATGATGTCAGCAAGTCTAGAACAGCGTTCTGACTTATTTTTATACATCTAATGAGTTCCACTAATTTTATAGAATTATAGAATTTTTTCTATTTTTCCGGGTGTTGTTTTGGCGGCCATTTTGAAATCGGCAGCCATTGTGAAATTTCGGAAGTGGCTTGCACACCTCCTGAGCATGCTTGATTTTTGAGCCAAGTTTGGTATGAATCGAATAGACGGTCTCGGAGTAATCGTCCCGAAATTTTTACGTTCAAAAGAAGTATAATAATAATAATAATAAGAAGAAGAAGAAGAAGAAGAAACGGAGCAAAAACAATAAGTCACAAAACTTCGTTTGGGCGACTTAATTTATAACAAAGACATACTTCATTTCAAAAATGAATGAATGATTTCAAAAATCCATTTATTCTTTAGGAACTGTTTACAAAAATATAGAAAAGCAAACGAAATTAAATATGTTTTCAAGATTGATTTTATAAAATCGTGATACAAAACTTTGATGTTTTCTTCTAAAAAACGAGTATTAATCTTATATATTTATAATTTTTCGTTACATAAATTATAAAGTTTCGTTACATATATTATAAAGTTTCGTTACATATATTATATTTCCCGTTCTGTATTACAATAGCATATTCTTTCTAATTTGAATATTTGAACATTTCTTTTGCTGTATTACATACTTTTGAATCGTACATTTCATTTCTCCTAATGACATGTTTATCATACCTTGAAAATTATGATTTTTTCTTTTTTGATTTTTAAAAAAAAGTACACGATTTTCCTTTTTATAATACAATTATTTATGTAAATTTGTCCGCGTGTACTTATTCTCATAATGCATAATTTTTGCCATAGCAAGTTACGTAAAACCTGGATAAGTGAATAGATAGTTGTCGAATATTATGGATTTATTTATACTCTTTATACTTTTACATTTATAAATGTAAAGCTAAAGTATAATACGCCAAACGCAGCTTTTTCATTTTTTAACTTTGTGAAAAAGTCAGAAAAAATAGTCCCATTAGTCCATAAGGCTCAAATGGTTATATTTTGGTAAGGAATATATATTTTGAAGTCCATTTTCATTCATGGTGTAGAATAAAGAAGAAAAAAAAACTTTTTTTGTTAAGACGTCGTTGTGCTGTTAGACAAGATGTAGATGTCATTGTTATTCTAAAAAAATCGGGGTTATGCCCGGCAAGTTAATATATTAGTCTACGGGACTTATCTCCAGATGGACATACAAAATGGACAAAAGATGATAATAGTTATCGGCGGAGGGAGGGTGTGTTAACAAAATTAAAACTGTACATTTTATTAGCCCCACACTTGGTATATAGCACAGTACATTATTTTATTTCAAAAAAGAATTTAATTAAAAAGACCATGGAGTTGATGTTAACACGATTTAAATGTAGCGATGAACATATCGATTTTTGTTCTCTCCACAATTTTAGAAAACAATAAAAAAAGCCTCCATAACTGCTAACATAATGTTAGATCTAAATAGAGATCACAACTCAAACGTGAGGAATTAACGTTTCTAAGTAAATCATTGTAGGCAATACCATTTCAAAACAGATAAAAGAATGTAACAGATGATCATTATTTCTCTACGCTATATAAATTTGTATCCAAAATCGTTTTGAAACTAGTGCTAGTTAATAATTTTAGGTACTAATCTTGATTGAAACATGCATTTATTGATACATTTATTGTTTGTCATATTCCCTAATGTGAGAGAAACAACAATTACCGTTGAATTACTCCGAGGTAAAGCGATGGACAGAAGAATTATTTTCATAAACCAGTTGCCAAGTGTTTATCAATGCGTTCAAATGTGTTTAAATGTGGATATATGCAAATGTTTGGCGTTTAATACACAGAGTCGTATCTGCAACTTGTCTGATAGGACATTCCTTATTAGTGAACTGATAAGTGAGGAATTTTCAATTTTTGCCCAGAAACAATCTATTACATCGGTAAGTTGTTTAAATATTTGCCTTCGTCACATCATTAGAAGAGTAATAGCGTCCTGCATCAGAAAAAAATACAGATATAATGGTATTGTTTATGGTAATTTTGCTCATCAAATAACTTTGTTTTTGGTAATTTTGTTTAAAAAACTGGTATTTAGAAATATTGCATAAATATTAACATTTTTTTTCTGAAGAAAGTTTTCGCGAAAAAATGACTAAAAATAGAATCAATGCACACCCAAATAAGTAGATGTTTAACGTGACTTGTAAAATTAATTCGGTATGCTTAGTATTGTAAATAATAAGTAGACCCATTGGACCTATGCATAATATCTGCTTAACTGCGTTATTAACGTTTGCACAAACTGTATACCAGTTTGTATTTCTTTGTACATGTTTTGTCTTCGACATGTATGCAGGACCAGAAAACCGTGTGAAAGTGCATTTTATGCTATTAACCCGTTTCCGTTAATAAGGTCTAGTGTCAACAAATCTCATTTGATATTCATGGAAAGGGACATATCTGAAAAAAAAAAAACATATATTAATGATAGTTTTTAACATGAAATTGTGCTGTAGTAATTTAATTAACTGCATGAAATAAGAAATAAAAACACACTAAATCCCAATAGAATAAGCATTCAAAATTGAATAAAATTATAAAATTAAATTGAAATAGTTCTCTTGTTTTGAAGCCTTGATGCAATCAGACTTGGAAATATCTCACGCCTCAAGTCCCATACAAAAGAAACTCCTATATATTTTAAGAATAAAAATATGACTTTTAACTTCTAATTCTTACATTTCTAACACTACAATTACATCTAAAATATTCGATCCTTTTAACACGTATGGCATATTGTCAGCACTGAAGAATAAAAATCAAAACC
Source organism: Perna viridis (assembly GCA_037379345.1). Classification (NCBI taxonomy): domain Eukaryota; kingdom Metazoa; phylum Mollusca; class Bivalvia; order Mytilida; family Mytilidae; genus Perna; species Perna viridis. Next base: position 13,599,045 of record CM074511.1, read on the forward strand.
TTCTGATTGCACTTATTTTTTTTCATCTATAAAAATCTTTGACGGTAACATTAATGGTGACCGATTATTTGAATATTATTGAAATATTCGTTATATATAGCTAAAGGACCTAAATTCCGTGAATAAAATCAACTAGTTGTAATTTCAAATTTTGTCGGAATTTTTGATGCACGCAATATATTTCTTTGCTAAGAAATTGGTTTATTGTCTCTCGCTTTGATTGATTTTCTAGAAATTACCATAAATACGTCGGTCTACTTGAACCATCTTTGGCCGTCACCAAGGCTGACCTGACTGACAATTGTATAGTGTGTGTACCCAGTTATGATCAGAGATCTCCAATTACCATGATATGATACAATATAGCATAACATTTGAAATTCTATTAAAAGTTTTTTAAATGGACCAAAAATAATTTTTGTGGGGATGTGACCACTTTGACCCCCGATGACTCGAAAACCTTAAATAATATCTGAAATCTGATTGAAAAACGCAAGCATGAATTTCTATAAGGAATCCAATATAAAATATTTTCAAATCGGACCAAAACAAAAAAGTCGATTTTTTTTACTCAAAAACCGTAAGGGATATTTGACATCTGATTGAAAAACACGAATTTTCATAAGAAATTATAATGATAATGATAATAATTAGAAAAAAAACATACAAGAAAAAAACACACACAAAAAAAAACAGAAACAAAAACAAGCCAAGAACGCACACACACACACACACACACACACACACACACACACACACACACACACAATAAAAACAACAAAACAAAACAAAGCAAACAAACACAATTGGACAAAATTAAAACATTTTGGGGAGCGGGAAAATTTTGTACCCATTTGACTCCAAAATTGTTAAAGATAACCATACTCTGTAAAGGTTTTTAAAACAGATTTTCAAAAGAAACAAATGAACTATTCCTATAAATTCAAATAATAACACACGTTTTCACATTTTGAATCTTTTAACCCCTTACTTTCAAATGAGGAAGTGTGAAAATCTCCAAAAACTGTAGGATCTTCCGCAATGTCCTAAGTAACGTGTTAAATTTTCAAAAAGTTCTGATAGTTTTTATTCATATTATTGTAAATAAACTATTGAAAGTTAACGGGCAACAAGGACAACGACGACGACAACAGGGTAATACCAATATACGATTGTTTTGCCACATATTAAATGGAATCAATGAAATCTGAATTTGAAAAAGTAGATATGCATTTGCATTTGTCAAGTTCACATTGATAGGTGAAGCAATATCATTAAAATTGCTACTGTTTCCGGGACTACTTGGATATGTAAATATGGCGTATAGTCTAAAGTGGACATTCAAATTTCAACCGTCGCCACCATGACCTGAATGACTGACTCTCCTATACAAACTGTATTATTATTTTTTGAAATATGATCAGCAAACGTGAACTGCAATAGATGGGTTATATTAAACGATGGACTTAAGTAGAAAAAACATTTATAGTTTTCCTTTCCTCTTTCTTCCGCTGGCTTAACTTTTTATGAGCAATTCGGTTGGTGTTTCTAGAAAAGCAGAGGATCTATTTTAGCCATGCATACCTTACTATTTCAAGCTACGAATATGTGTTTAAAGTTTCTTTTTTAACAATTCTTTCCGCTACAATGAGCTGCAAACAAAATTTGAGTGAACGAACAGAATCAAGAGATAAAATAATTGTTTGTTAGAAAATCTGTTTCAGCCATGCATATTTGACTATCTCAAGCTACGAATATAAGTTTTAGGTTTTTTTATTACAATTTTTTCCGTCAGAATGTTGGTTCTCTTGACTACTAATTCACACAACACAACAATCAGTCACATACACAATATGTTATAAAAATGAAGCGACAAAGTGCATATTTTGTAATAAATTACATTATTCATTGCCAAGGTCTTAAGCACTGAATTACTGGATAGTTTGGGGATATACTGTGTATATAAGAATTATTTGGCGAAATTCGAAAAAAAAAACAAAACCAAAAACAAAAGAAAAAAAAACCTACACTGTCCATACGTGTTGCACAGTCAAATAAATGGTATAATTTACAATTTCATTTAGTGAATTTATTAATACTATCATCTGTCTTCTACATTAGTCTAGTTTTGTATTTTTCTTTTAACTTGAATATAACCGATTTTAAACTTACTGTCGGTTATATAGTTACTTAAGAAAGGATGATATCTTTGATGTATATAAACTTTTTTTTGTTTCCTGAAACCATAAACTAAGATTGATAGCATATGCTTGCATATTGGGGCATGTTTGATTTGTTTTTGTTTTTTACATCTTACATATTTCGAATGAATGCACCAATAAACTATGGCCAAATCCTGTTTTTTTTTAAAGAAAATACAAACGCAGTACATAACATCAAGTCTTAAAAATCAGAATCGGAAGAATTCATCCTTTTACAATCACTGATCAATGCACCAGGCCAAAGTGCCACAAAACTTGAAAAAAATAAAGTCTGAGAAAATTCGTAACTGTTTATGACGTGCTTACAATTTAATTTTGGAAGTATATCTCTTTTTGTAGTTGTATCTAATGCATCTGATGACGGGTCACTTCACAAAATGTTCGTACAGCATTTTAGTGGTATTTTGATAGAGATGGCAATTGTTAGTCTCGAGAAATATATCTGCCCTCCGTTGAAAGTCATGTAAGCAGAAATCAATGATTAACTTTTAAGAGACAGCCTAACAACGATGTGCATTGTGTGGTAATTCAAAAGAAAACTCATAAAACAAAGCTATGTTGTTCTGAACTGTAAATAAAGATTTACTTGTTTCATTAAGGATTTTAGAGTAATTTAAGAAGCAAGGGTATGTAGAATTGTGTATCATAATGTAAAACAATATGCTTTTTTATTACAGGATGTTCCACTTTTCAATAATGAAAATTCATGTTCAGGTTATCAATACTATTTAGCTAGTCGCAGTGGTGGAAAATGTATACCATGTAAGTATGATGCAAACATTCATACAGTTGTGTATGAAAATTGATAGAAAAAAATAAACAAATGCAATTGACGATATCAATTTGTTCAATGTAAATGATATATAAATAATTCCAATCATAAATATTGCAAATGAGGTATTAAAAGAATGCATTATTTGTAGATAACAACCTTTACACCATTTACTTATAAATATACAAAATGATAGAAGAAAAGGAAACAAGAAAAAGAACGAATTATACAGTTTTCAAAAGAAATCCATGCCATGTTGAATAAAATGTAAAAAGAAAAAACTTCTTCAGACACCCTTCAATTGAAATCATGCACGTATTATAATTATTTTACAATAGATTTCCAATGTGTTGACGGAACCACATACTGGAATTGCACACGTCTTGCAGCTGAAGGTGCTTGCGAGGAAAGTTTTATTGGGAAACAAGTAAATAGTAACTGGACATTTACCAGGGGCAATTGGAACTGGCTGACAATAAACTGCAAGCGAAGTTGTAAGCTTTGTCCCGATGTGTTTTAACAGAACCTGAATTTGTTTTATCAATTGATTTTTTTATATTCCATCAAAATAAACCTTATAAATCTCAAGTTATGTAATGCAAAACTTCTTTCATCAAGAGATACTTTTGCCGGAATATATCAAAAGTAGTTTATAGTAATTTACAAAACATATTCAATCATGTTTCACTTTTGAAATGTTTAAAGTCAATAGTTGTAAAAAGGTCTGATACTTTAAATATTAAATTTCAACATTTTATCTGTAATCACAAAAGTTTTCGGAGAAAAGATGCTGAAAAGATATGTTTAACTTTTTATTTATTTCAAGTTTTTTAATGTGGACAATGATTCCTAACGCCAGTTATATAGAATATCTGTATTTTTTGTGAAGTTCTCTTTTTAATTTATATTCAATTTAATATCAAAATTGCAGCTTTCTATGTCATATTTAAAAAAAACAAAAAACAAAAAAAAAAAAAAAAAACAGTGTACTAAAATATTGCTTGTCATTCAAGTGTTCATTGCTTTAGTTTAATTCCATCTAACTAGATGGACGTCATACTATTTGTACGTGAATAAATAAAATTAAATTAATTCTTAATAGAGTCATTAGAATCTGTAGACATGACAAACACAATGTGAAAACACTTTTAGGATTTTTTGAGAAAAAAAACAATGTATTAAAATATTGATGATGTTTTTCATGTATTAATTGCTTTTAATTATTTTAATCAGCGATACATTTGACCTTATGAAAGTCACACTATTCATATGAAAACAAAACAAAACAAAACAAAAACAAAAACAAAAACAAAACAAACAAACACACAAAATAAATGAAGTTAAGAGCAATGCTTTGTTTTGGTTGATCGCAAATTTTTTTAAAGATAAATTAACAAAATCCATACACTGGACCAAAACATGAAAACAGCTTGTATTACGCCTTAAATCAGATTACTTGTTTTACATTGAGTAATTAATGGAGTAAACATTTTTAAAATAACAAAAAGCAAAGAAATTAGCACATATTGCAACAGACTACACTATTCAATATGGCAGGAATTCAGAGAAATTTGTTGTTTACAAAGAAAAAGGTGATCAAGGCACAAAGCGGGTGAGTCCAATTGTACAAAATTCCATAGTGAAGATTTGGTGAAGATTTGGTAATGACTCTTTAAAAGCAGTCGCAAATGTAATGATAATTGTTCAAAATATGGGACAAGATTATGTTTTTTTTCAGTAGCATAAATGGACGTCGTTAACCTAGGAAACAGAAATGAAAACACAAATCAATAAACAAGATGTGACATAATTATGCAAAAGACATTTTTTCCTTTTTTTTAATTTTTCACAAATTTTATCCCGAAAATTATTTTATCGCCCCTAACCTGAAATCCTGGACCTGCATCTAAATACCCAATGATATATATATTTATATTTCACTTGTAATTGGTCCAAGGACAGCCAATACAGCAACCTTCTGACTAATATCCTGGAAATAATATAGAATAAAATCAGATGCATGCATCTTTTAAAATAAAAAGTAAAATCTAAAAAAAAATATAACAAAATCCATATCTTACGATTCAGTTTCATTTAAGATTTAGAAAGAAATTCAGATTTTGCTTATCCACAGGTATTATTTTTCACAAAAAAAAAAAAAAAAAAAAATGAAGCCGTAACGAAAAAAAAATGATGCAACATATGTCTTTTTTTTCATGAAACCGCAAACATGTATTTTAAAGCAGTTTCTCATAACCGATACTTTAGAAAATGACAAGAATTTAACTTGATTTTGATTCTTTGTATAAAATTTCTTGTTACCACGACAGGAATATCTATATCTAAGTTTCAAGCATTTGGATATTTTATAATTTGAAATTATAATTGTATTAGAAAAAATTACATTATATTATAGTTATTATATATATCGATGCGATTGAATCGCAGTCAACTACGAAAATATTTGCATGACATTCTAAATACATAATAAAATATAACAACTGACATTGTGGTAAGAGAGATAATTACAATATTAACAATAGAAACTAATAAAAACCACTGAAACACAATAGTTCACAAAACGTCATAAATAGTTACACAAAATCGTTATGTCCAGGATATAAATACATTTACTAATTTGGGCGTTGGATGCCATGATAATAACAGGCAACAGTTCCACTCTCCAGATTTGGCGGACAAAGTCTTGACTTTAAAGCAAAGGTCTTTAAAAAACTAAACAATACACAGAGAAATCAAATAATAAATGAACAACTTAAGCAAAGAAGATATGTGTGAAAAATGTGCACAATTCGTTCCCCGTCTATATGTGGATGGAAAAACAAGAGGGAAGTTTTGTATTATATAGGGGTTATGGGTTAAGTAGGGCATTAAATCTTCAGTGCAATTCACAGACAGACAGTAGACATCAAACTCTAAAACAAATTGAAAGTAACACAATAAACAAGTTGAATTTCATAGCGTCAATCCGGATAAACAGCCCTAATTTATCAACATTTTCTTTTTCAAGGAAAGATAATATATAGGTATATCAATTAATACTTGTATATTCTATTGTTTTGGAAAACATTTAATATATATATAACATCATCCTATTTTCCGGTTCCTTTAACAAATGAAATTTTTTCAGCGTGTTTTAATCGAATTATGAATTATACATAATCACAGAAATAAATGTTATATAACCAATTTAACAGATGAAAAGAAATATTCTTCAACTCCAATTATCACAACTTTTCATCATCCTTTAAAACTTTCCTTTTTAACTTTTTTTTTATATTTTTTACAACCTTTGTTTGTAAATTTTAAAAAAAATAAACCTTTGAAAAACTGTATTAATGGCGGAAGCAAGTAATTCATTTATTATTGTTAAAGTTTTTTCTGTTTCAGAATATAGTATGCCGTCTTGTTTCGCAAAAATATATAATCAAGGTCTAAAAATTATCTGGTATTGAAGGAGAAGATCAATATTTTGATATGAATATTTAATTAGATCTCCATAAAACGCATACATTTTACTGCTTTATTAATATCAAATGTAGAAAGTAAAGTGACTTAGTATTTTTATTGACTAACAAATTGATACTTAGATTTAATGAAAGCCATCAACTCAATAAATAAGTCGGCCAATATGACAAATACCTGCCAATATCCTTATTGGCAAAGTTCTATTCTGTTTGGTCAACTGTGTGTATGTTACGATAAATTGTGAGACTTTCCGAATTAACGTTTTCGTCGTCGACGAAGAATAAATGAGTTATTTCTGGAAAAACTTGTACAACACACCAAATATTTGAATATTTGATTGTTATTTTTGATTTTTTAAGTTAATTTTTGGTTGGACAATATGCCACAATACATCTAGCATTTTGAAACTGTTGAATTGTATGTGAAATACTTAATTTGATGCTTGAAACAAAACATAATACATGTATTTAAAGTGAACCTTACAGTTTTATATTTATAGAAGATAGATTTTCCTAGTTTGTCTGGAAGACGACCTCGATTGAATATGCTTCAAAACATAGGTCACCATATATATCAAAACGATAAGTGTTTCGATCGCACAAATTACCGGTAAATACATTCCAAAAAGATTTTACACGAAATAAAAAAAAATTAAAAATACCACAAAAGGAAAACCATAAAAAAAAGAAAAAAAAAAAAAAAAAAAAAAAAAAAAACCAAAAAACAAAAAAAATAAAAAAAAAATGAAAAAAAAAAAAAACAAAACAAAAACAACTCACGACAAAACATATGTATGAAAAAGAAAAAAAAACAACACAAAACAAGAAACAAGTAGTTATATTTACGTTTGTCCAAATTCTTAAATCAAAACCAAGTGTCTGGTTTCTTAAATTAATTCTTACATTGAGATTTACCTCAAATGCTCCCCAAAATCAGATTGCTTGAAATGGAGACTTGACGATATTTTAAAGGATTGTTTTTTGTTCAGAAGCAAAAAAAAAAAAAAAAAAACCAAACAAACAAACAAACAAACAAACAAAAAACTTGATTATTACTTGCATTTTAACTTATTTAATATTTTGCACGTAATTACAATATCAAATTAGACGTCAACCAATACTGTTTGTGTTCATGAAAACAATATAGTTAACCTTACACACAACATTCTATCAAATTGTATTAAAATATGATATTAAAGTGGAATTATCAAAAGAATGTTATCCAGGGACAAAGACCAGACATGGAAAACAGACATACACAACAAAGAACATAAAGTAACTAAAATCATACATATAAGTAACAAAAGCAAATGATCAACTCGGACTCCACTAAAAACCGGGAGCATGGACCAGGTGCATCGGTAGGGTTAGCGTCCACTACTTTCCTAGAAACACCCACCTCATAAAAAGTCAAGTCCGGGGTAGACGAAAGAGGAAAGGAAAATTATGACACGTTGAATAAATCAGTTTTCATGGCGCAGATGGATACACCGTGGCGATCCAAGAGTTCATGAAGACGACATGAACTTCTGTAGTGATGACTTAAATCTTGTAGTAATATAAACCTGTTCCAGAAGTCTATTTGTTAGAATTCTGACATAACATATAAGCTCTGATGTGAACACTCCATACGCAGGTGCTGAAGGGATGGTGCCATAGATGAAAGGAAAGTTTTGACAATTCTGAATGAAAAGTCAGCACGTTTGTCGTAAAGTTTGGTCAATAGTTTTCTTTACCATCGATTTTTAAGTGTAGTTCAAGATACGAGGCTGACCTCACTGTGTCTGCAGTATCCTTTATCTCAAGTTCTTTGGGGTAGATGCGATGTATCAAATCAGGGAAATTAGGATTATTTAAAGATAATACGTCATCTATATAACGGAAACTGAGATTAAAGGACCTAGCTAAACGATATTCTTTCTTTCGGAAAGTACAATTATAATAAATCAGTATTAACCTTTTAAAGGGACAGTTAGTACTGTATTTATCTCATTTATCAAATGTTAAATTTGTATATATTAGTTACCAACATGAAGCTTACATAGACGGAAACATACTCAATGGAGTTTATTTGCTGAGTGGTATGGATAGTTGAATGAAAGTTAAAAGAGGAATTCTGCAAGGCAACATAGAAACAAGATAATAATGAGTGCAGGATTAGAAACAATAGCTTTTGCAACCATTCAACTAAATTTTCTTCTAGATCATCTGTTTTAAATAGGGTCAAATATTCAGGGTAAGTGAACGTGTGTTCAAATGTTCCTTAAGGCCGAAGAAAATTTGATGCCTTGGAAACATACATTCAGCAACAAATACTTAACATTGCAAGGAACAGATGAAAAGAGTAATTCAAATATAAAAAAAACCCACGTATTTTAAACAATTTCGTCCAAAACAATCTACCCTGTCGTTATCGTTATTTACATTCTCAATTTAAAGATTCTTTAGAACCATTGACTGTTTCAAATGCTATAAACCATAACAAGAGTTCTGCACTAAAGGATATAATGTCATATGATATAAAGCAATGGCGAATATAAATTGTCATAACCGAATTGTCAAATTGATAAACTCTAGGCATTATTCAAAAAGTGTAGTCAAAACAGAAAGTTCGTATTACAATTAGCAAAAAATGAAAAGTTCTTGAGATGGTTGATGTTTGGCTTCTTCGTATTTAATTGAAATTAATCTGTCTGATATCTAGTAGACACTAACAATAAAACGTCTAATACAATGTTACATTAAGTTTAATTCGTATGTTAGAATAAACTATTATTAATTTTGTTGGACACCAACACAGATGTGTGTTGGTGGCTTAATAACCACAGGGTAGTGATATGCGTCTAGTGCAGTAGTGATCGAACGTCTCTAGATCGCTACTGACACTGACTACGTGTAGACGAAAAGGGGAGCAGCGTAAGCAGAAGCCTTCCTCTGCCAGTACATAGCCTCTACACTACCAAGACTCCTTCAATTTGCCTCCCCGAGGTAACACACGGTAACTTGGGTCTAGTCCTCAAGGCTAACATGAAGGGGATCTCGGAGTAACAAGGACCCTAGAGGTGTAGAGTGCAGGCCCACCGGCGCGTGGAACACGCCCTGGCTCTCACCAACCTTGCCCCACCTATGGGTTAAATAGATCGCTGCCTTGTGATGGACTGTTGAGTCAAAGGCTACGGGAGACAACCCAGACAGAAAACGATGGTCAGACTGGGATCAAACCTTTGAAAGGGAACCTGTCTAGGAGAGGAAACTCTGATGTAAAAACCCGGCTAGAAAGGAGTCGTCACCCATGGTAGGGAACCTATCTAGGAGAGCTAACTCTGATACAAAAGCATGTGAGGGACTTGCTGACCACCACATTAAAATAAAGCTGAAGCTAGAGGGCCAACCCCCCACTAGTGGATACAAATGGTTACAGAAACGATTACAGTAAAAGTCATTCCTCGGACTCGTCAACGACTAGAGAAAGAGGACCAAACCAAACATCGAGGACAGCAAATGACGCGAAAACTGATGAAGTTGTTCTCACCAAAACAACCAACAACCATAGGCACTTGGAATGTTAGAACAATGTATCAAAGTGACAAAAGCTTGCAAATTGCGAACGAAATGGATAGATACAATATCGAAATTCTAGGACTCAGCGAAGTAAGATGGAATACAGCTGGAATGACAACACTATCTTCAAGTCATACGGTCATATTCTCAGGAAATCCAAATGAAGACGACATACATGACAAAGGCGTGGGATTCATGCTTACAAAGAAAGCCAAGAAATTGCTTTTGGAGTGGAATCCAATATCTGCAAGAGTGATATCAGCTAGATTTGACACTCGATTCCAGAAAACAACATTTATACAGGTGTATGCACCAACAAACACCGCAGACGAAGATGATAAAAATGATTTCTACAACTTATTACAATCAGTTGTTGATGCCGTTCCAAAAAGAGACATCCTTATCATCTTAGGAGATCTGAATGCCAAAGTAGGTGATGACAGAGGAGGTAGAGAAAGGGAGATAGGACCACATGGAATAGGGCAAATGAATGAGAACGGAGAGATGTTTGCTGACTTTTGCGCTATTAACAGTCTAGTAATTGGCGGTACTTGGTTTCCACATAAATCTTGTCATAAAACCACCTGGATTTCACCATCTGGAGACACTGAAAACCAAATAGACCACATAACAATAAGCCGTCGATGGAGATCTTCATTACAAGATGTACGAACAAAACGTGGAGCAGACGCAGCATCAGATCACCACCTTGTAATTGGAAAAATTAAACTCAAGCTTTTAACAACAAAGAAAAGAGAGACTACAAAAAGGAAGTTTAATGTTGAGAAGTTTAAAGATCGGAAAGTGAAAGAAAACTACCAAATTACACTCAGGAACAGATTTAGTACTTTATTAGATCTTGACAACGAAGAAATGAACAATGATATTGATGACATCTGGAACTCAACAAAGACAGCCATTCTGGAAGCATGCGAAGAAACAGTTGGTTTCATTCAAGTGAAAAGAAAGAAATGGATGTCAGATCAAACATGGGATACAATATCTGAAAGAAGGGAAATAAAAGAAAAGTTGATGAGTGCCAAAACCAAACAGCAAAAGAAACACCTGCAAGACCTTTACAGCGCAAAAGACAGAGAAGTGAAGAAAAGCTGTAAAAGAGATAAAAGAAACCATGCTGAAAAGTTAGCAGTAGAAGCTGAAAACGCCTGCTTAAAAGGAGACATCAAAACATTGTATAACATCACAAGACAACTCAGTGGAAAGATCTCTCAAAATGAAAATTTACCAGTCAAAGATAAAAACAACAATACCCTCACAAAGCTAGAAGATCAGCTTGACAGATGGAAAGAACACTTTAGTGAGGTATTGAACAGACCACCACCAACAAATCCACAATACTTGAAGAAGGTCCAACACTTAACATAGAGACTGACAAAATTACCGAAAATGAAGTAAGAAAAGCCCTAAAACATCTTAAGAATGGGAAAGAAGCGGGAATCGATGGCATACCACCAGAAGCCCTCAAGTTCATGAATGACACTACCATTCAATATCTTCTTGGGCTATTAAACCAGATATGGGAAAAAGAAAAAATTCCAAAAGACTGGCAAAAGGGACCCTTGGTAAAACTACCTAAAAAGGGGGACAAATCCAATTGCAACAACTGGAGAGGAATAACTCTTTTGTCCATTCCTAGTAAAATCCTATGCAGTATAATCTTACAAAGAATGAAAGAAGAGATTGATAGCAAGCTGAGAGATGAACAAGCTGGATTTAGACAAGAACGATTATTTCGTCGACCAGATTGCAACACTCAGAATAATTATTGAGCAAACGATCGAATGGCAGTCATCCCTATATCTAAACTTTATTGACTTCCAGAAAGCATTTGACAGCATAGATCATCAGGTCTTGTGGAACATTCTAGGACACTATGGGATTCCTCCAAAGATTATTTCCATGATTAAGTTACTGTATGAAGAATTCTCTTGTCAGGTCATACATGCTGGTACATTGACGGATCCTTTCCCTGTAACAACTGGCGTAAGGCAAGGATGCATTCTCTCTCCCCTTCTCTTTCTCATAGTCATCGACTGGATAGCAACAACAGCTTACAACGACCCTCATGGTATACAATGGACACTAACATCTCGTCTAGAAGACCTCGAATTTGCAGACGACATATGCACACTATCGCATCGTCTTCAAGATTCCCAACACCAGGTCAACCATCTCGAAGAAACAGCTAAAAGAACAGGATTGTATATCAACACAGCCAAAACCAAAGCCATGAGAATCCAACAAAACCAGATGGATCCAATATTGGTAAATAACCAACAGATAGAGAATGTAGATAAATTTACGTACCTTGGAAGTGTCATGAGTACAACTGGAGGCACTGACGAAGATGTACAAGCCAGAAAGATGAAAGCATTACAGGCTTTTTCCATTCTAAAGCCAGTATGGAAAAGTAGAACACTGAGAACGACTACTAAGATCAAAATTTTCAACAGCAATGTTAAGTCTGTCCTGTTATATGGTTGCAAGACCTGGAGAGAAACAGAAAACACCATGAAATCTATACAAGTCTTTGTTAACAAGTGCCTAAAAAATATACTGAATATCAGATGGCCAGAAAAAATAACAAACAAGAAACTCTGGCAAAGAACAAAACAACAACCAATAGAAAACACCATTCGAACCCGAAAATGGAAATGGATTGGTCATACTTTAAGGAAGAACAATAAAAACACTACAAAGCAAGCTTTAGATTGGAATCCCCAAGGGCAAAGAAAAAGAGGAAGACCAAAGAACACCTGGAGGAGGGGTTTGAACTCTGAACTGAAGAGAGTAAGACTAACGTGGAAGAATTGTAACACCATCGCCCAAAACCGAAGCGAATGGAGAGAAACTGTAGTCGTCCTATGTCCACCCATGGACGAAATGGAATAAATCAAATAAATCAATCAACACAGATGTACAGTCAAACACTCCAAATGTCGCAGGAGCTCCCAAAATCAGTTTTTACGGATCTGTGAATTTTTTTCGAAGTTTTATTCAATTTTTCAAAAAAAAAATTTAACGGCGGCCACCTTGAAATGGCGATATTTTTTTATAGATGTAATATAGTCAACCGATAGCCCTTGTGATGACCTATGTTAAAATATCAAGTCTCTCAATTCATTCCCTATCATGAAAAAAAAATATCTTAGTATTGAATTGTATAAGTTTAAGTATAAGTTGTTTCCCTTCAAATAGCACTGATGCACGGCTCCTGTAGATGGTGCGGCATAGTATAAAATAATCCTTTCTTGTGGGTCCTGCCTTTCCAACTGCGTGTGCGTGTAACAACAAACAAAATACTTACACAGAACCCCTTCACCATCATGTCCGTTGACCAGACCACTAAACATATTGGATATCCCAACACCCACCAGAAGAATCCGACAGCTCCTGGTCCGAATCAGGTGACCCGTTAGATTCCCCCCTTTTAAATCGAATTCCCTGCATTTGACCAGGATTCTAAGGAAATTAACTTTTTACACCGTGTTGATCTAGAGAAACAAGCTCCACTACAAAATCCTTGTTCCCTAGATAATGAGGGTGCAAATGTCAGCTCAAGTTAATAACAGACTTTTTAAAAACCAGAAAGACAAGCCATGAATGTCCTTAAATCGGCCAACATCAAGAATGGAGACAAAATATGGTATTTGAGCCTCGTAAGTAATGACCCTTTTTGGACGTTTAAGAGTGCACTTCAGCTATAATGATTTTCATGAGAAGAATGCTCAAAAAGTTTCGAACCAGGGCAGAAGAATTGATTGCTCAAATATAAGAGGTTAACAGTTTTGTTTGGTAGATGTATGACCAACAACATCGCTCGAGAAAAGGAAGGGACCCGAATTCCTCCTGGGGCACAATTAATCAGGAGTTCTGGCTCCTCCTTGTTTGACAAACACACTTTCAATTATAATTCACAATCATACAAAAGTCGTCATTATTCAAACCAAATGTTGGGCGTGAGCAACACCCAAACACAAAATCCATATACAAACAAATGAACGAAAAGAGGTTCGATTATTTCTTTACAATGCCCCAGGAACAAAGTCAACAAAGTAATGTATGTAGATTTTACATTGAAGGCATTAATTGCCACTTTTATCCTTGTTGCAGCTACATGCATCAATGCAGATCTGGTGGTGGATAACACCATAGAGTGCATTGTAGGTAGAGCCAACAAGACCGCTAGTCGCTACTAGGTAGGTTTTACTCCAATTAAACATTCAACTCTTAAAGAATTCTTATCTTCGTACCCCGACACTGCCATGAGATCCTTTTTACATAATGGATACCCTCCGTTTTTGTTACCTAAATATTCTGGTCCTGACCAATCTAGGCTCTCAAAATATCTTCGCAATGTCCAGGACAACCAATAAATTCTTACGAACAAACTTAATAAAAACATTATTGCTAGTTGAGTGGTTGGGCCTTACATTACCTTCACTTTCCTACTCTACACGTGCTGCCCCTAAGACTTGTAACTAAAAAGGACTGTGGTTTTAGAATAATTCATCATTTATCTTTTATCATTTATCAATGACGTCTTCGACAAAACATTTTGCACTGTTCAGTACTGTGTCATCTATTGGGTCACGGTACAAAACTTAACTCTAATTATATTAAACCACTTTTAGGCTTCTTACTATTGAACCTTGCAAATTTTCTATCTAAGGCAAGACATTCCAGGGTAAGTAGTTTCTCGATGAAATGTTATCTTTCATGGCCTCCATTATTTGTTCTTTATTTGACAAATTTTCAACACTTTTGAACTGGATAGCACAACAGAGAACGCTAATGCATTTTTTCTTCAATATTTAGATGACTTTCTCTTTATAGAGTTTCAAGATGGCAGAAATCAGGTAATACATTTTTTGTACCCTTTCATGTTTTTCATCGAGTATTTAAGCAACTGGACGTTCCCCTATGAGAAGAACAAAAACATACATACCTACTTCCAAGTTTTCATGCATGGGCATTGAATATGACACACAAAAAATGATTATAATATTGCTTGATAACAAATTTAAGACCTTAAACTTAAGGCTACAATACTCACGCATAGAAAACAAGGAACTGTAGTTGAAATGCAAATCTTATTTGGCCTGAAGAATTTTGCTCCTGGAAGGACTTTTTGTCGTTGGTTGATAAATGCTACAATAAGGGTAAAGAAGCCACACTACAAAATTCGTGTCTCCAAATCCATGAAGTATCATCTAGAAATTTGGCTACCCTTCTTGCTTTCCTACAACAATGTCATCTCTGCCCCCCCTCCCCCCCAAAAAACAAAACAAAACAAAACAAAACAAAACAAAGAACTTTTGAGTAATTGATAACGTCCTTGAGCTTTATACAGACAATTCCAATGGTAAGGGGGCTTTCGGTGTCTGTTTGTGAGACAAGTATGCCAAAGGCCTCTTGCCACATTATGTGGTGAAATCCGGTATTACAAGGATCTTACTTTTAATGCACTTTTCCAAGTCGTTGCGGCTTTGTTGAATTGGAACTCATATTCATGTGACTGTGCTTCTCTCTTTAATTACAGTCCTTCTGGTCATGTCATCACTGGTGATTTGTATATTATTAAGAAGTAACTCTTTATTAAGTAGTTTCTCGTTGTTCAAAATTCAGAAACCCTCAGCGCCTCAATTTGAAACTTAATTTCAAAACCATATTTAATTTTGTGGAAATTATTCCAGATCATGTATAACAAGAGAAAAGGACCAAGAACCATAAATCGAGTCTTTGTCAGATTGGATACGTACTATCCGATCGTTGGTTAGGAATTGTCTTAACAATCTCGAGAAATGTGTCAATAAAAGTCCGTATTCAAACTATCGTGAGGGACTTGAATGTCTTCCCTCACTTCATGGGAAATATGTTATCGTCCCTGCGGACAAAAGTTCAAACAAAATTGTTTTTGTTTGCAAAGCCCATTACTTCAATTGCCTTATTAAGGGATTGGGCATTGATAGGAACATTCCAGGAAATGCCACATACAAACATTCTACTTTTGACAAAGACGAAATCATAAAAAATCACAAGTCCTTGGTGACTTCTATTAAACAAAATGTAAGAACTTACTTTACTTTTATAGGATTCCCCAAACTTCATAAGAATCCATAAAAAGAATGAATACAGTTTGATCTTCATCTTCCTCCACAAAGAAATGTCAATTCACCTTTCAAAGGTATTGTCGGCATTGAAGGATGGATAGCAAGCTAGTTGAATTCCACTTACTCTCGTAGTGTCATCAATCATATGCAGATACATACAAATTCTAAAATAATACTTCAATACCTAAAATGCCACAGCTTTTCCAAAATTAGTTCTCTTCAAACTTCTGATTTTTCAGCTCTTTACACTACGTTGCCATATGATAAATTGACATCTTGTTTGAAAGGACTTACTTGTAAATTTTTTGCTGTTTCGAAAAATTATGTTGTCCTTTATTACAAATCTAATATTTTCTAATACATCGAAATATAACAAAGTGTGTTACGCAGAAAACAAGTTAGCGATATGCATGTTTCCTCATTGATATCATAATTGTCACATTGGGAGGAGCTATTTTTCAACAACAAGTTGGAATTCCAATGGGCACTACACTTAACTGTGCTAATCTTTTAGCCGAATTGATTTTGTATTCATACGAGACTAAATGTCTTCAGAATCTCTCAAGGAATAAAAATATAAAAGATGCTAAATTTTTGCGTACAGATATATTGATGATGTATTGTCTATCAACAACCCTTCTTTTGGTATAAGGTTACCTTTAATATATTCCACAGAGCGCGAGATAAAGGAAACAGAAACAGCTTGTTATGCTTCTTTTTCGAACCAACATATCGAATTTCACGAAGATTTATGATACAAAAGACATCTTTATATCAAATATCATAAATTTTTCTTACCTGTACAGCAATAAAGCTTCATCTCCTGTATATGGAGTTTATATTTCTCAATTGATTCCCTACTGATTTCACTGAACGCCATAAATATCTGCGTAACAGACTCCTGAAGCAGGATTAGAGGAAATACATCTCAAAAGGTATCTTACTTAATTATTTTTTAAGATATCAGTCCTTGGTTGAAAAATACTCAGTTTCTTCTAAAATAATGAGTTATGATTGTTTTTTTGTAAATTGTTCTTTGTGTTGATGTGACCGCTGATTTACCGATAATGACACAATCTATGCAAATGCTATTTAATCACCACTGGTACATTTATACCGCAATGGAAGAGGAAGATTTAGCGCACTGTAAAACCTACCTTGACCTTCCATTTCGTTTGAAATACCTGCACCAAGTCCGGACCATTGCAGTACCAGCTACTCCGGTGTTGTAATATCTATTTTGCCAGATTATTTTTGGACTTTACTTAATGATGGATCGATTTATTGTTCGGTAATTTTGATTTTACCCTTATTCAAAAACAAGAAACTGCTTTTCCACATTGACAATCCGGTAGTAGTCTAGACAGTTAAAACAAAACAGTTATGCATGTGGTCAGAAAAATGGTACCGATGAATTTAACCAACAATACACATACACACATCAAAGCATACTACATACCATCTAAATGCAACAAAAAAGCTGACTGTCCCTCTTGTTAGCAGTGGGCAAAATTCAGAGAAGAAGCTCCACATGCTATTTAGAGGCCAACCAAAATCAATCCCACAATTTGGGAGGTCTGGAAGACATAGCAGCTCATTTTGTGCTGTGCAGCGTGGTTTCAAATGACCAGAAAAGCTACACTTTAGCAATACAGATATTGTCAAATTTCAGGCAAAAAATATCGTCATCAGATTTTGCCTGTCCTTGATTATGACCTATAAAGCTTTATTGCTTTCCTAACCACAGACAATTTTTAACCAGCCAAGTCACTACATACTTGTCTCGATCCATTCTTCCTTAACAACTTACCAATTCAATAAGATATCTAAAACAACTTTGGAATTTTAGGCATCCAGTCATGTCATATCCGTTCACATAGTACGATATGCCGGTGCAACATACTAAAGAAAAAAAAAACTGGTGTCAGAAAAACAAATAATGAAACTAGGGAGGTGGAAATCTCATGCATATGAACGTTGCATAAGGACAAGGCTTTTTGACACTAACAATCCACTACTTATCTCAGGGCAGAAGGCATTTGGATTGCTGGGTCTTCAATTTTACACTTGGCAGAGCTTGAAGCCAGGAGCCAAAATGAAAGAAGATCTTTGGGATTCAAAAAGAAAGGGATAAATACCTTCTGGATGGATAAACCAGGCTGCTTTTGAATGGTTTGGACAGTTCATTGGCTCTAAGAGCCTCGCCTAGATCACATTGTTATACATTGTAGCACCAACGATCTAACAGAAGCAATGACAGGCTTACAGTTGGTTGACAGTATAAAAACTTCCGTCCTTCGCCATAGTGTACTATTCAAAAACATTCATTTTATCTGATCATCTATGCTTCAACAAAGATATTGGTATTTTGCCTCTAATGTAAAACAATGAGAAACGGAAAGGAAATAGCCAAAATTAGCCAACCAAGTTCTTACAAACAACTTGAAAGTTGGTATCGAGTCAATTTTCAAAAATGGCAGTACAGTACTATACCCTTGTCCCATTAATTGGCTTCTCCTTATTGTCCTGCGGCGTCGGGGAAGACTAATTGTGATTGAGAGGCAGTTCATTGGCCATATCTGTGGGCCTTACAAGTTCTATAAATTACAGGTTTCAGGTTAAACGTGTTAAATTGTTTGGTTTACAGATCGGTAATGCTGAAACTCCCTCCACATCCTAATACAGAGGGGAGCTTAATAAAAGAGGGGCACTCCGTTCTGGACAAATGACATCGATAAGGGTGGACCCCGTATTCCTATCCTTTGATTATCTATGGATCTGACACATGTCTTTATATGTCATTTGTAGCACAACAGTAACACGTTCGAACAAGGATAGGAACATCAGTACAATGAAATCTGATGTCTTTTTAATTCATTAATTCATACACAAAATTAGTAGTGCATTACATGGTAAGCAAACAACACGATAAGGGCCAAACAAATAAGTTGCACTCTGTCTGTCTACCCGTATGAGCAACTTATAGCAGCTGATGTCTTATTGAGTAAAGCAAAAGTGTTGTAATTATTTGATAGATTGAAATGTGGTTCCCAAACCATTATTTTATACAACAGGAATAATCATTTATATAGTATAAAATTTAAAGACACTCTCTTCAAGCTTTTGAATGTAATAACAACAGTAAAAGCTGCACTTTTGTAAAATGCTTAACAAAAAGATGTTGTAAGACAAGGTCTAGTTTGTCTAGACGACCAAAACTGTAGGAATCAATTTTTGATAAAAACTTACATCGTATTAAATGACCTGCAAGAAACTGAACAAATAACCAACAAAAGTGTATGTTACTACATAAGTAAAGACAACAGAAAAGAAAGACATGCAAATATTTGATAGCAAATAATCGCTTATACAAAAGTACTCTCTGATTTATGTCTAAAACTAAACCAAATGTATATGTATATAACAAACGATTGTATCACATTCAAAATAGTATTACCATGTCCATATATACTTGATCATTGAACCGTCCCACCACTTTGTTCTTTCTGTCAATGACAAGCGGATCATAACCATATCCTATAAACGTTATCGAACGGACGCAGTGATACATAAAAACCGTTTACAATATATTTTACTTGGAAGACTGCTTTTTTAATGATATTGTAAAACAGTTAGTGTAGCTTCGGTATGCCACAATCTCAAGCAGATATTAAGAACAGAAAATCTTTGTGTAGATAGATATATTTATTTTATTAGTTGATCAGTTCAATATACAGTAAGTAGTCCCTACTAACAGAAAGATTATGTAGCTCGGACAAATTTAAATGTTGATATCAATTGCTAAAGTATAAAAAGTTTTTAAAAGATAGATAGAAATACAACATTAAAGCATATTAGCACACGTAATGTTTGACAGAGTATTATGAGTCAGGAAAAAAAATAAGTTGCTCCATTTTTTAGTATATTTTGCAATACATTTTTTCTATTGCGTTTGTATACCGAACGTTGTTCAGTCAAAAGGATGTAAGAAAAACACGAAAACAAAACTACTGCACACATTTGCTATGATTGCTTTAATAAAATATTTCAGTCCATTTTTTTTTCACTTTGTGATTTAACTGTTCATCAAGTAATGCCAATGAGCTTTTAAATATTTTTAAATCTAAAATTACAAAATAAGACCATGTTGGTTTAATTGATTACAAAAGAGACTATAGCAAAATCACACATTCACAATGGATTTACTGGGCTTTTTGTTTCATTAAAACACCGTTTGAAAAATACACTTGTTTGCATTCTCATGAATGTAATGAGATACTTAAGTCGTTGAATAAACATAATTCACAGTCATACTGTGAAATGAACAACAAAGAAAAGTCTTTAAACAATAATTATGAATTTGGTAAATAGTTTTAAACAATAACAAACGGACTTGAATGTGCCAAATAAAAAGATAAAAAGTTAACTTTTCCTAACTTCGGATGACTTGTGTGTGAAATACGTTTTTTTTTATTATATCAGTGAAATAAAATAAGGATGTTCAATATTTGATAATTGTAAACAGGTTTTAAAAGGCACGCGTTGATATTTAATAAAGACAATGTGTATACCAGGATTTCTCATATATTCAGACGTACACTTGTTGTAACAAAACAGTATTATACATCTAGGCAGTCAATGGTCAATAATTGAAGGTCTCTAAGACTGTGGAATACCATTAAATACTACCGAAATGTCATACCATTTACCAGCTATTTTGCTACTGTGTTTATGTTGTTATTCAAAAGGTAAGATGAAACATGTATAATCAATCTTATGAAATACAATGTATCACACGTATATATGTTTAGATAATTAATGATTAGATAATACTTGTGCTTCTGTGCAGATTAAACATAGTTTTTTTCTGTATATCTAAATAAAAACGCAATAATTCCTAACTTTCTGTTTATAACAGGAATTCAACAAGCAAAACCTTTAAAAATAATCCTTAAAATTTTTCAACATTTTTGTTTTTTTGTCGAGATTAATTGCTAAGTAATATTTGTTATTATAGTTACTTCTGTAATTAACAATCATCTTGATAAGTAAGCAAACTGTTTGTAGCAAAGGTGCATAAGGAACTACCACATTTATTTCAAGGACAATACGACATGTGTTTTCATTAGGGTAGATTACTAACAATTAAAAAAATATGTTTCGAACCGATAATATGTAGATATAGATGTTAAGGTTTTAAAAAGTAATCAAGTGAACCAAGGTACTACCGAAAATCAAGCGAATATAATCCAGGGACAAAGACCAGACATAAAAAAATAATGTTGACAGACACGCAACAAAGAACATAAAATAACTAAAGTGATACGTACACAGCAACAACAGTAAATGAGCAAAAAATACGAATAGCATAAAATTATATATTGCAAGGGTCTTCATGTTAAAAACTATACAATTGAAGCAATTGAAGTCTATATCAGTAGCTGTAGTAAGCCGTTTCTCTGTGATATAGCGACTGATTTTTTTCCAGTTTATTGCAGTCCTGTTTGTGGCAATGTTAAAGAAGGGTTTGACTGTAGAATCCCCAAAATGGAAGTAAAAGGTTTGATAATATTTCTTGCTTCCGATTACTTTATTTTGTGTTGATTGTGATACTAAAGGTGACATGTTACTAACGTTAATTTCAAAATATCCGGTCGTGATTTGGCCGAGCTAATACTTTAAGAATCTGCAGACTGTGTTAAACAAGTCAAGAAACTTAAAGTACAAATTTGAACTAATGGATGCCCTTTCCTGCCATTACCAGTCTTTTGTAACGTTGAAGTTTCATTAAAGCTGCATTAGCTGTCAAATTCTTTCTGCAGAAATATACCTTAACTTTGAATTATTTCTACTAATTTTTACTTTTCCTGTAAAATTTCATTTGATATCCACACATAAAATGCATTTAATAAATGCAATATGTGTCTATATATTTATTGTCTTGCAAGACAAAAAATCGACCTAGATAAATTCGTATGCATGCGACTTCTGGTGACCTTAATCCGCGCATGTGATGTAAGGGTCGCTTCTAAAATAACAAATCTGATTGCAAAGCGAAAGTATTATTCAACGGCAAGACAGACCAGCGGATTCATTTGGAAACTAATCAAGAAATAGATGAAATGAAATGAAAACAAAACACGTGCTTACCTGTGTGTCCGTTATTGTTATTTTTTTTTTACCAAGGTTAAAGTATTTTTAGCCTACGTGTATGTCCTCTAGGTAATCTTCGGAAGTAGTGATTGCTTCAATTTCAATACTACAAACTTATTTCATTGAATCAGCAAAATTCAGTAGAATCAAAACTGAACAAATTTGACAGCTAATGCACTTTAACACATAAACAACAAACGATAAATTTAGGAGACTGGAAGCTCGTCCAAATAAAACCGGTGCAAAAACAGAAGGAAGAGTAATCAAGTGCACCAATGTTATAGCGGAAATCATAAGAATGTATCCAGGGACAAAGGCTAGACAGGGAAAAAAGACATTCACAGCAAATAGCATAAACACTCCAAAATAATATATACAAAACAACAATTCTACTATTTGATATACGACTTAAAAAACTTTCGATCGCTATCCTTACCTGGTTAGATAATTTATTGAAACATTAAATTCAACATTGCGTCGTTTGCTGATAAAGAAATTGTCTTTGCTTTTTTGCATTTATATCTTTTAATTTTGTCGAAACTAAATAAGTATAAAGTTATTATATTTCACAGAATGTCTCTGTAGATGTCTCGATGCAAAGCTTACAAGAGAATATATAAACATAAGTTTCACCCCATGTGCTAAGTTGGTGCAGAACTGTTCGTATCACATGTGGTTTGATGTAATTGTCCACAACGATAAAAACGAACTAATATTTAGTAAACGAAACATCAGGATTGGCAGCGAAAATAAATATTCACAGGTTAGTTTTCTTTTAAGGGTAATCAAGGGAATCAAGGTTATAGCGGTAATCAAAGAATGTAATCCACGGACAAAGATCAGATAGAAAAACAGACATACACAACAAAAAAACATTTAGTAAATAGAATCATGCATACAAAGTAACAAAATCAAATGATAAAGTTCATCTTTGTCGTTTTCAGGTTAGATTTCTTTCTATTTTACAATTCTATATCCATAATGAGAAGCAATCAAGTACATAACATTGATATGGTGTAAAATTGAATTAGGAATCAAAGTAAAGGTAAGATTCACATTATCAAAAATTGCACTGCTGTTTATTGTAGGGTCATTCTGGATGGGTATCGGCATTAAAGTGCAAACACCAGTCATATGTTCCAAATATTTGTTCTTGTAACAAAATTGGGATTTACGTTTTTTCGAAAGTCTCTTTTATTATGTTTCAGGATTTTCCTCTATATAAACTAACAGATGATTTTAAACTTGAGCCAGAGACACGGTACAAGGTGTATGTAAGTAATAACATGCCTCAATATGTTTCTTTATTTTAGATTTTATAATTCAATTTGCTAAAGAAGTAGTAAAAGTGTAGAGTAGTTTTCTGTAGAAACCGATATTAATACCATTCCAAGCATTTTTAAATTTACATTCTGGTCTGGAGAATAAATTTTTAGTGAGAATTTATATTTAAATTTAAATGAAAACATTGATTAAATATTCAAATAACTTTTTAATGATATCACACATCGATTTATAATTTACTGGAAAGTATATAAATATAACCAGTAATTTGTTTATTTCACCGAGACCTCCTATGATAAAAAAGGCATGTTGTTTTGAATTATTCGTGTTATTCGTGTGCGTTATTTTTTTGTTTATACATTTCGAATCCATCCTTAAACCCTTGATTAACGCCTGCACCCCCTCTGGTCCCGCCAATGTATCCAAATATTTTTGTCATCTCTCTAACGATGCTTTCCTTTTAGATAAAACCAAAGACCACAGTAACAACTGATTCATGCAAATACAAGTCGTTAGTGTGTGGTTAGTAAATTATATAACATAATTTTTGTTATTTTAATTTTTTTTGAGCTTCGAATATTTCGAATAAATAGACGTTCATGTACGTATCTCGCATAAGTTGTGGGACTGACGCATTAAATGGTTGTGGAAGTCTGACTGCACATTTGAAAACAGGGTACTTGATCATCATTACGAGTTTTTGTTTTTACTTTCTATCAACGAGTTTTTTCCAATCCGATTTTATGATGATATTTTTCTAGTGGTGTTAATTTCATGCCACCAGTTACGATGCGCACGTTTCTATCGGGACTCCTCTTCGATCTTGTTAGTTAAAATATGAAGCCAAATGTCCTATACGCCCCGTATTCAAAAATGGTCTAATATACAAAATATACATTTTCTGGAGTGTAAACCGACCGAGAATCAATCGGACACGCCGTAGAACTTTGATCCTAGTGTAAGCTTTCTTTAATGATTTACTCAATATGGTAATATCAGGAACCATCATCATAGTAATGAACATCCAGGTGTTTGTGATTAAACACTTCATAGCGATCAAAACTGATCATCTGTAGGGGGGGTGAACCTGTGGTTTTTGCGATATCAGCACATCTGCATCGCCGCTGGTTTTTTTTTTAATAAATCGAACAAGCCATCACGTAGCCCATTGACTGATTATGAATTGA
Source organism: Perna viridis (assembly GCA_037379345.1). Classification (NCBI taxonomy): domain Eukaryota; kingdom Metazoa; phylum Mollusca; class Bivalvia; order Mytilida; family Mytilidae; genus Perna; species Perna viridis. The sequence continues at coordinate 13,623,843 of CM074511.1, forward strand.
ATATCTTTGAGAATGAATTCCTGTGTACAGTAGTTTCTCATGGTCCAAAATTCAGAGAACCACAATTGGAAACATGTCAAAACCATAATGGATAGTGTTGAAGATTATGCCAGATCATGGATAAAGAGAGAAAATGACAATTGTATTTGTCCATTACCTAAAATGCCTTATTAAGGAATTAGGCATATGTTGTAATACCCTAAGAAAAGGCCACATACAAACGTACTACTTTTGACAAAGATGAAATCATGAACAACCATAAGTCCTTCATGTCTTCTCTAAATATCGGTACCTGTGCAGAAGTATACCTTTATCTCTTGCATATGGTGTTTATATTTCACAATTGAGCTAGAGTAATTACTTACTACTCAGATTTCTTTGCACGGCATAAATATCTGCGTAACAAACTCATGAATCAGAGGTATGAAAGAGTAATCAAGGGAACCAAGGTTATAGCGGTAATCAAAAGAATGTAATCCAGGGACAAAAACCAGACATGGAAAACATACAAAACAAAGAACATAAAGTAACTAAAATCATACATACAAAGTATCAAAAGCAAATGAGCAACTCGGACTCCACTAAAAACTGGGAGCATGGACCAGGTGCACCGGTAGGGTAAGCAGCGTCCTCTGCTTTTCTACAAACACCCGCCGAGTTGCTCATAAAAAGTCAAGTCTGGGGTAGACAAACGAGGAAAGGAAAACTATGACCCGTTGAATAAATCAGTTTTCATGGTGCAGATGGATTCACCATAGCGATCCACGAGTTCATGATGACGACCATAAAACTTCTGTAGTGATGACTTCAATCTTATAGCAACATAACCCTGATCCAGAAGCCTATTTGTTAGAGTTCTAGCGCGATACAAAAAGTCTGCGTAGTTTGGCCAAGCCCTGGCATAACGTACGAGTTGTGAAAGAACACTCCATACGCAGGTGATGAAGGGATGTTGCCACAGATGAAAGGAAAGTTGACAATTCTGAATGAAAAGTCATCACGTTTGTCGTAAAGTTTCATCAATAGTTTTCCTTTACCATCGATTTCTAAGTGTAGGTCAAGATATGAGGCTGACTTCACAGTGTCTGTAAAGACATACGTGTCGATAGGTCTTACTAAATTCTTTCTTTTAATACCAGTCCTTGGTTGAAAATAAATCAATTTCTTAAAAAAAAAACCAATGAATTATGACTGGCTTTCGTAAAATATTCTCTATGCTGATAAGTCACCTGATTTACCTATTATGACACTAAAGTATTCAAATGTTATTTAATCACCACCGGTATATTCACGCTGCATATAAAAAAGGAGGTTTGGCGAACTGTACAACCTAGATTTAAACAACCATTTCGCTTAAAATACAGGTACAAAGTTAGGACCATTGTGGTACCAGCTCCTCCGCGGGTGTCATATCTTTTCAGATTTACATGTAATTTGGATTTGACTTGATTATGGATCGGTGAAGAGTTTGCTTATTTCTTCTTTAGCTTTTGTTTGATTTCTTTTAAATATTTTGTGATATTCATGACTTTTTGTTTAGTTTTGTCTGTGTGTTTTTGTCTAGCCTCTGTCTACGAAACATTCAAATCCCTTTATTTGTTCTTATTATTGTGTTCCTGTTTTATATACACAAATTATGAAAAAGAAATAATCTTTCACGCAAATTAAGTGCTTTGTCTGTATCTCTATAGAATATAATGACAATTGAGGTTTCTAAATATATAACGAATAAACAACCTTGATCCAATGTTATTTTAATTCATTTTCAGATCCTCTTCTACCCCAACCCACGACAACAACTCCACCAGAACAGAAATCTGAATTAGTAATTGCGTGTTTCGTTATGGGGATTATAATAATTGCAGTGCTGACAACTGCATTCATTTTTATTAAAAAAAGACAACAACATTTATTTTGGACTTGACTTGAATAGGATAAGTGTTCGGTAATGTTGATGTTACTTTATTGACATCAATCTCCTTAGAAATTATAAGTAGAGCACTTTTATGCATATTACAGATTTTTGTTTTAATTAATTAAACAAAACTTTTAATGAAATAATCACGTATTTATGCTACATCAGACAATCGTTCCAACTGTATAATCTGTGAATCGCATGTTACGGTATGTAAATTGTATTTTGGAACAGCTTTATATTTTCAAAAACAAAACTTGAACGGTAACTCTCAGTTATATCCTTTTTATGATTATACAACTATAAGTCTTGTTGACTCAATTTTTTTTTTACGTCTACGTTCATTTTGTTTGTTTGTTTGTTTGTTGGGGTTTAACGTCCGAGCAGCAATATTTCAGCTATATTCAGACGACGAACATGAAATTGATGATAAAATGAACATGAAATGATGAAAGAAAAAGGGATGGGACAGAAGGACAATGAGGTCGACAAATTTTGATTGCCACTGGAAATAGGGAGAGGTGGTAGGGTCGGGCAATTTAGCCTCCTGTGGCGGAGCCCTATGGTTCCTACTCCGGGAAAATACCACAGTAGGGTTCTTTAACATGTGAGGAACGTGGCATCTTTCCCTACACGGTGCACCACTATGGTTTGCGGTCAGGTTTTCCGTATTATAGCCTGACAACCCCAGCACGTAATACGACAGGGGTATCCCATTCAACCACCTGGGGCACACATCCCAGTTGCTCTGTGGGCAAAGCGTCCTAGCCCCCGGCTAGGGTTCTGAGCACTATTTAGTCGCCTTTTACGACAAGCTTAGCGCTGCTGCAGGCCTATTCTTTTAACACCCGGACCTGCACGGGGCACGTTCATTTTGTAAAAAAAAAGTGAAAACAAGTATCACTCAAGTATCACTCAAATAATAATGCAACAACAGTGCAATAAACAATAGAGCAAAGTTAAAAGAAAATGGGGAAATCAAATAAAAACAAAAGGGAAAATACAATTGGCATTCAACTTAAGGTATGTTGTTTATTTAATGATATTACAATCAACGGTTATACAATAGTAAAAATAAAGTGAACCAAACACATGCTATGAAAGAAAGCAATCGTATGAAAGTGTAATCAATGTATTAAAGCAATATTCAAATGTAAACCAAAAGAGAATAATAAAAGATAAAAAATTATACTGGGAAAACACACACACACACACACACACACACACACACACACACACACACACACACACACACACATATAAAATAACCAAAATAATACGTTCAAAAAATATACTTAAATGAGAAATCCTGACTCCACTATAGGATACTACAGAAACTTTGATGACAGACTCATACCTTGACCTTTATTTATAGGTCGATGAAAAAGAAAACCCATTGACCAAACTGTACGACAAACGCGATGACTTTTCATTCCGTAGTGTCAACTTTGCTTTCATCTGTGGAAGCATCACCTGTGTATTGAGTTTTTATATCACAACTCGAACTTTATACCAGAGCTTGTATTACCAACGCTGAAATTTTGTACCGCGCTAGATATCTTACAATTCTGCTTCGGAAACAGGGCTAGGTCGTAAAAATATTGAAATCATCACTGCAGAAGTTTTATGGTCGGCATCATAAACTCGTGGTTCGTAAAAGTGTATGCATCTGCATTGTTTGTTCACCTGTCATAGTTTTTTTCTTTTCCGAGTTGCTCATAAAATGTCATTCCCCGGGTAAATAAAATGGAGCAGATGCATATATATCATAACGATCCACGAGTTCATGATGACGACCATAATTTTTTTCAAGTGGTGACTTACATCTGTGGCAGAAAATAGGGAATAGTTTTATAAGGACTTGAAAGATCATAACTCTTCCATCTAAACGCATTACACAACGTCTAATCTACATATAAATATGTTATCAAAAGGGAAGACTTTCGGGAAAAGTAAAGAAGACACATCTAGGTCTTTATGAATTTTCAAAACTCAGTAAAGTGTATATTTAAACAGTAGAGCAAACTAAGAGGTAAGTGGAAGTTATTTCATGTTTAAATATTTTATATTTCAATTTTCAAATAAAGAAATGTAAGTCTAAAATGAAAAACGGATTTCCTAACTGTAACTACGATATCAATATTTAATACGAATTTATTTATAAACATTTGTATCCTCACCTTAAATCAAATATTTTTTATATCTATTTCGACAAATTTTTGACAACGTTTGTTTACACTGATACAGATGTAATTTGCTTTGTAGTTAATATGTTAGCTACTTTTTATTCATTCGTGAAAGATGAATTTTTATTGTTATTTACATCGTGGACTGTAAAACTACAACATTTTGCATTAATCTAAACCATTCAATAATTGAAATTAGGCTATATTTTATTCAGAAAACGATATGAATATAAAAAAAATGTTTTTAAAACACTCTTCACTAGTACTTTATTTTCGTTTCTTTTTTACGCTACTTTTATATTTAACTTTTTTTTTCAAATAGAAATTGGTTTATATCAGTTTGATCTTGGGGAACGATTTTATAATCAACTGCAAATAAAATGATTATTTCCTTGTTAATATGTGCTTTTTTGAAATAAGAAAATGAACAAGCTTTTTATGGTATTGTGTAGCAATATAAAAAAAATCTGTATAACCTCTTTTGATCAAATAATTGCACCTTCAGTTTATTTAATTAATCCACTTAAAACAGATCAATTGAACAAACTTATTAATTGCTTATTTCTATTGTATTGCTTTATTCTATTTTGAGTAATAGTTTCCTCATGCTGCGATTAGTCTTTTTTTCGAAATCCAACGTAGTGTAAAACAGAACGTTACAGAATTACACAACGACATGCAATTCTAATCGGTATAACAGTACCAAACATAGTTTGTGGGCAGAACAAAGTACCATTTTACGAAAAATATAATTAAAAAACGCGAGAAATTTGTTTAGAAGCACGAGAGGTCGAGTAAAACAAGTTTAAAAGTTAAACTTAAGTGTCGCAACTATTATATTTGATATGGTTAAAATCTAAACATACAATACATGCAATAATATGGGTAAATATTACTGATAATCATCGTTTAAACTTACCCCATCAGTAGTCAAAGGTTAACATTAACAAGTACTATCTTTAAAAAGATAGCCGACGCAGTGAATTTATTTCTTTTTACTTATAACTTCATACATTTCATATAGGAAATAACACGTTTTTTTCGAACGCCATTAAAATTTCAGTATTTGACCAATCGGGAAACAGAATTGCGATCAGGTGACTTGCGTTTCCATGGAAGGGCGTCTTTAATGTCAAATGGTAAAAAAACAAAACTATACCGACTGCGTAGGAAAAAAAATATTATTTGAAGTACAAATGTACTTTGTTTTGTTCATACAAAATACTGATAACACATTTTTAAAGTTATAATTCAACCCTTTAGACGGTACAACTATTAATTTCAGTTTGCACTAAATAGATAATTTACTGACTCCCATTTTCTCACAACCGTGACGTATTCTAAACGTTTTTATCACTTAAACAGATCCAATAACAATGAAATATTATTTCAATGTTGTGGTGTGTAGTAACTCATTTTCAATAGATTTTCTTCTGCCAAATACTGAAACACATCGATATGCTTTATACTCATGATAATATGCATCAATGGACCTCTAGACCTCTGAAGACTTTAATTAATAGATTTTAGTATTAACTGGTTTCAAGGGTTTGCCACTTTTCTTAGACTCTCATAAGGACCGATTTTCTCTTGGTGTTTTATCATGTATTGATAGCTAGGTCACAAATGATACATGTACAGGTAATTATAATATCTGATGAGGGTATTTTAATGTAATTTTCATTTCATTATTTAACCAGAAGGAATGAGGGGGTAAAGATTCCTTAAATTTGCTTTTATAGGCTTGAAACCTCAAACATAACAATTTACATACATGTAAATCAATACAAACTTAAAAGAAAACATAAGCATAGACAATGTATAAACAATGACCATGTGTACAAAAATGAGTAGGGTTTCGGAACATAGGATTACAATGATACTTGTCCATTATCATTGAAAATTGTACCTTCTCATCTCATATAAAATATTCGATAATGACTGAAAAGTTTCCTAATTCCTGTATGTAATAGTACATTCTACTAATATTTTAGGAGCCATTCCAAACAGAAATCAGGCATTACTATGGAATGAGCTGCACATCAAAAAATGTTCCAAATTAATTTTTTGTTTGAATGTTTTATGTATCTCATAAAAATGTCAGAAATCACAATGATTTGTCATATTTAAAGGATGGCAATAACAAGGCTTGGAAATTCCCTATCAAAGCAACCAAATTTTGTACAAATTAAAATTAAAAGAGGTATCTCCCTTTTTATGCGATTTTTCAATGATTTCTATGTAGTTTATTTCTCGTTTATCATTGCAGTAACATGAAACTTTTCTTGTGGAAAGTACATTATTTGAATGTGAAAATTATTATTTTATTTCACAAAACAAAATTTATCATGTGCCAGCTACTACCTGGTTTTTGCTTTGACCCCTCTTAAAATAACTGAAACTTTTGCACATTTAAAATGCCTTCCTTGAAACCATGTTGTAATATTGACAGTAACTTAATATGTAAGACTGCCTAAGCATTAATCATAAATAATGTTTTTCAAATCTAATCTACGTGCATGAAGACAAGCAAATTTTTCGACAACTTCTGCTGTACTAAGTTCTGTATCACAGAGAATATGAAACAAAGCCAATGATGATATATTGTCATGGTTCATACTGGCACACAAATGTAGTTATTAAGCCTTCTCATGACGCTGAAGTTTCTCCTTTGCACAAAGTTTAATTGCATTTCTACATGTTGATGGTCTTTCACCAGGTTGCATTTATTGAGATTTTAGTTTCCAAGCAAAACAGTCTTCTTCAATTAATTTCTTGTGATGGCAAGTCATTTTCATATAAGGACAACAACTTTATGTAGATCAGATACCTTCATGTTCTTTTCACGTATAATTAATGGCTTTAAAGCAAAGAGCTTCATGCATTTTATTGACAATTTCCATATTGACATTATCAAGGAATGGAATGGCCAAATTCTTTAAATAATATTCTTCAGGTGTTGCAGCTGTGTCATTTGATTTGTGACTTTGTTTTCGAACAATGCTTGGCATATAAGGGATTTGTCCAACAGCTTCAGACAGTTTCTACTATATAAGAAGACTCCATTAAAATATTCTTCTACACCTTTTCTCATTTCTTGATATACTAGTTTTATTTCATCAATGACATTAAATATGTCTTGCATTTTTTCTGCAACTGTACAGTTACACCTTCCAGTCTTGACAACACTTTGTAAACGGTAAGAAAAGAAAATGATAATGAAATCATATTATGTCAAAACATTGAGAAGGACAGTGGCTCTTACTGTGTTCTCCCGATTCCAACAATTTGTCAGTTCATCGTTATATCCCTCGTATTTATGTAGTTCATATGCCATTACTTTACATATTTGATAATGTAGCAGTATGACTGGTAAAAGTAATTGTATGCTTCATGTCGTGCAGACCATGTAGTCTTACATAGGTCGAGTAGTTGTTTCCTATTACCAGCATCAGGAACATTAACCTCATTGATGTTATCAACAAACTGTCTCTTAGGGGACTTACGCGAAAGAATATACAAGTTTCTTTTAGTTTGTCCATCATATTTCTTACACATGTGAAGCCACTGGCATGAGAGATAACGAAGTTCAACTTATGACTACTGCAGCACTAGTGGGAGTATACTGCCAAAGGCGATTCTCTCCTTATTCTTCCCTGAACTCCTACTCTTTCACTTGACATTGAGGCTGCACCATCATAGCCCTGGCCATGTAAATCCTGTATGACGAGGTTAAATTTTGTGAAAGTTTGCATAATTGCGTTTGCTATGTGTTCATCATTAATGCGTACTAGTGATATTAAATCAAGAAATCGTTTTGGCGCATAAGCTTTAAAAAGGCAAAGAAATTTCCAAGGTTTACTGGGGTTGACAAGTCTTCTTTGTTTCCCCTCACTGTCTTGCAGAGTATTATATTGCCTTAATTATAGATGAAAGTATTATCCAATTCTATGCACACTTTTAGCCTTCTTTGAATTAAGTTTGAATTGCAATGTTTTGGATTTTCAAATCGTTTCAAAAGACCATTGTCTTCTGCAGCAGCTTTTTTATGGGAATCTTTTTTGAAGTGCCCAGATTTTTTTCTCTTACCTCCTTTCATAACCTCGCTTATCTTAGTTGATTTATTTAAAGGCTTGTTCATCAAATTTTGATCCATGATATTTAGCAAACAAAGCGCAGGCAATGCAAAACCCACCATGTGCACGACTATAAACAAATCAAGGTGTGTATTGTTCAGGCTATTTGTACTGGAAAGAAATTCAGGAATTAATATAGTACCCATGTTGTGGAATCAAATATAAAGATATGCAAACATAAAAAATGGATGAGATAAATGTACAATATTAACAAATGATGAATATAATAATACAGTACTATGGTTTAATTTAAAATATTTATACATGTATACATGTATACTACTCAATATCATCGGCTTATTATGCCATTATGTATACTAGGTCATATACTACATAACTGTTTATTGCATTCCTAGATGGAAACGGGTTATACTGATACATTTTAGACCTGTCCAATTTCTTATATTTATCAAAATCAGGAATGAGAAAAAAAAACAAGAAGCTCAAGAGAGCCTGAATTACTCATTTAGTTTACCATACACTTATTTGAGTAAGCAAGTTAAGGGAAGAAATAGGAGGCTGATTAAAGTAACTGAGTTTATTAAGAAATGTAAATTCTAGAACTGCGACTCTGTTGAAGAGTAATCAATGGAACCAAGGTTATGGCCGTTATCAAAAGATTTTGGTGTGACATCCGGATGATATTTACTGTTTGAATGGATAATTGTCGTTGTGTTTGTAGCGTTTCCCCATATCCATTCTTACTTCTAATTAATATATTTTTAGAACCCCTACAAAATTTTGCCTGTTTATTACCAGTGTCTGAGGGCAAAAGTCTAGCATTTTGATCATAACAATTCAACTCAAAATACCATATTTACCATATAATCATATTTTGTGAAATCTGAGTAAATAAGCAAACAACAGGAATTTTACCTCTATATTCTATTTAAAAAAAATGACAGCCATATTTCTTTAAGGATGAAGGAGACCATGTTAGCTTATAAAATATGTCATACTTCTCACCTGTTTGTCTTGTAGAATTCTCCTTTTGTGTTCTACGTACTTGTCCAGTATCCTGATAACATTTGTTTGACTTCGTTGGACTTCATATCATTCGAAATAAACTCTATTCTATACCTCTCACTCTACTACACTCCCTTCACAAACCAAGTCCTGACACTCCTGTTTCTGACCCTATCACATCATTATAGACTTGTTGCCATCATTTTGAATATTGGTTTCCACAGACTCTTTAAACCAGTTTGTGTGAAAAGTCAAGATTTCTTCCACTACCATTTGTCAAGATTTCTTCCATTACCATTTGTCAACAAAGGTATAGATGCAATTAATTTGGCTAACATTCTCCATCACAAAAACGTTACCAACAAATTTCCCCATATTTCAAAGACAAATCAATACGGATTACTTTATATTCCTATACTTCATCCATTGCATCCAAAATGTTCAATTATAAAAGGCTATTGTAGAACCTCGAGATTGAGGACTTCAAGGCTAAACCGCCTGACTGTTCTTGCAAAACCTCTCCATTCATACATGGCCCTTCCGGTCACGTCGTTACGGGTGATTAACCATCATCGAAAAAAATTTCTGCGTAATATCCTTTCCAAAGGTCCAAAGTACCGTGAACCACGCACCATCAATTGGAATTATTACTTTAAAGTTCTTATGGATGCCGTTGGATGACTACGCAAGTATATGAATAAAACGAGAACAAGAAGACATTGATTCTCTCTCAGAGTGGTTAAAGGCCGTGAGGTTTTTAATTTTGAAACAAATGAAAGTTTTAAGTAGGTCAATAAGTGCCAATATGTCAGTTTTCAAAGCCCGATGTAGCAAAAACATTCTATACTATACATGGCAATTATGTTGTCGTACCAGCAGACGAAGCCCAAAACAACAATGTTATTGTCTGCAAAACGTTTTACATCCAATGTTTATTATCAGAGGTAGACGTTGAAAATAATGGCAGTGATAAGACCTATACTGCTACCACACTGTCCAAAGAAGAGATTGTGGAAAAACCATAAATCTCTGCCATACTCCGCAAAAATCCATACAAACAACGTTACATAGCTGGATCTGCAAAATATACCACCAAACCTCTTTCAAAACTTTTAACTTCTATACTCACAGCTATCAAAGAAGGTCTACAGTCCTACCACAACACTTGTTACTCCCGTAGTGGTATTAAATCAATGTGGCTCCTGAGAAATTTGAAAGATCGTCTGGAGACATTCAGTTCAAGAATATTATCAGAAGATAAAAGCATTAAAACCTATAATATTTCAACACTGTATACCTCTTTTCCCCATACTCAGTCAAAATCCCGACTTAAAATTATCATACATCGTTGTGTTTCCCAAAAAGATGGTATACCTAGATACAAATATATAGTTCTTGGTAGAGATTCCTCATACTTTGTAAGAAATAATTCCAAATCATCTTCCAAATATATAGAGGAAGATGTTTACAAAAGGCTGGAATTTTTAATAACATTTGTCGAGTGTGGTGGACGTGTTTTTCAACAAACGGTCGGCATTACAATAGGTACAAATTGTGCTCCTATACTTGCTGACCTTTTCCTTCACTAAATGAGGCTGACTTTATAGTTGATCTGATCCGAAAGAAATAATATCGTTTGGCTATATCCTTTGATCTCAGTTTCCGCTATATAGATGACGTATTATCTTTAAACAATCCAATTTCGGGATTTGATACATCACATCTACCCCAAAAAACTTGAGATGAAGGATACTACAGACACTGTGGAGTCAGCCTCATATTTTGACCTACACTTAGAACTCGATGGTAAAGGAAAACTATTGACCAAACTTTACGACAATGAGTAATCAAGGGAACCAAGGTTATAGCGGTAATAAAAAACGTGATGACACTTCATTCAGAATTGTCAACTTTCCTTTCATCTGTGGCAACATTCCTTCAGCACCTGCGTATGGAGTGTTCATATCAGAACTCAAACTACGCAGACTTTTTGTATCGCGCTTGAACTCTAACAAATAGGCTTCTGGAACAGGTTTATGTTGCTACAAGATTGAAGTCATCACTACAGAAGTTTTATGGTCGTCATCATGAACTCGTGGATCGTTATGGTGTATCCATCTGCACCATGAAAACTGATTTATTCAACGGGTCATAGTTTTACTTTCCTCGTTTGTCTACACGGACTTGACTTTTTATGAGCAACTCGACGGGTGTTCCTAGAAAACCAGAGGACACTTACCCTCCCAGTGCACCTGGTCCATGCTCCCAGTTTTTAGTGGAGTACGAATTGCTCATTTGCTTTTGTTACTTTGTTACTCTGTTACAAAACAGAGACTTAAACCATCTCATCACAGTCTTAACAACATTTTCGGCGCAAATCTGACATAGTCTGAAAGTGACTTAAATCGGTACTGGATACGAAAGACTGAATCGACTTAAATAGACTATGCCTATGATAAACGAAGCTCTTTTTTAATGCAAATTAACTTCTTGACGTTTATTTGCATTAACTGCGAATATGGCACCAAAATCATTCAAAAGAAACGTCTTTAATTCCCGTATTTTCAATACGGTAGATCCCTACACTTTTTTCCAAATAACTTATTTTTTTTTCAAATTTACAACAATATCAAAATAATATCAAGGAAAATAATTGCTGGGGTGAGTAGATATAAAAAAATCAATAAAAGATATTAAAACGTACATACTTCTTGTCCTTTCTGGTCTTTTCTGGGCTGTGTATCTACCTAGTGCTATGGGTGAAGTCTCTTTCGTTGAGGAGAATGAAAGAGACTTTCTTCTGGGAAAGCTTAATTCACCTTAACACAGCCAATAATTTTCAGATATTATTATATTAATAAATAAATATAAAATCGTATCCATGTATTAAATGACAAAACAGCGCCTCCGCACTTGTGCAACTGTTTCAACCTCCGTCATAAGATTATTTAGCAACTCGTAGTTCTGGTCTTACATTCTACATATATTAAAATTTATTAGCGAAGCAATTCTTTACTTAGAAATATTGCAAAAGGGATTTTTTATGGTTCAAATGATTTCATATTTGTATTTCTTTTATGTTGTTAAGAACGCTTTTGAATATTGAAATCCGAACGATGTAACATGCAAAATTTGATCAAGAAGTGTGAAAAATCGATAGAATGCTGGTTTATTTAATTGTATTTTAAAAGGAGATAATTTGCGAAAACATTCTTATTTATGCCGAGTATCTTTAATGTTTTTACATACACAAACATACATACACACACATACACACAAAGAAAGAAAAAAAATCACATGTGATTTTGAAGTCGAATAACTTTCAAATTTTCCTTCAAGTTAACATTTCGCTTGCAATCATGAAGGCATGAAAATATTTTTTTTATTCCCACTTTAAAACAGTAGGGGTAATTGATGTGTATTATTCAATTTCAGATACGATGGAGGATTTTTAAAAAAAAATTGATCCCACTGAAATTCCAGCATGGAGAGGGAGAAATTCATGTTTTTCTAAAATCCCAAACATCAGCGAAATGCTTCAGGATATAGTATCATACAATCGAGTATGGCGAGATAAAGAGAAGGAATATATAAACAATAGACAGGAGTTATCTCAGCTGAAGCGGGAAATGGCATTAGAGTATTTCTTTAAACTTCAAGAAGTTGAAAATATTGGCGTGAAAAACTTTTTGATGAATCTAAAATGAGTGAAAACCCAGATAAATTTACACACACAAAAAAACGTCCTAGGATAGAAAATAATTCTGCAGAATCTCATAAGAGGTCAAAAGATCTAATGACACTGAACAAAATAAGAACGTAGAAGAGGAACACATTGACGTAATTGAGAGTTTTCCCAGTTCTTTAGAGTATGAGGAATATTTGGATGCTAACTCTGAAAGCACTGACACCACAACAAACTTGAAGGAAACTAAAAATTTGTTAAAAGCCTATTGGCATCTGAAGACAGAAGTTAGCAAGTTACCGTCCGCAAAAAAGCTATAATATATGAGTGAAATTGAAGTCACAACTTGCATACAAGAATCTCATGGAATTTTAATGAAAGGTCTTATGGATAAGAGTCAAATCCCACCTGGACAATTTAGCACAAAGCCACGAAAAACAATTTTTGATAATAAAGCATTTATATATCCACATTTCCTATTGGAAGAAATTGTATTCGAAGCTGTCTTAACTGTGATTACACAATACAACGAAATAATGATGTTCGAAATTCCAAAATTACAACACGACGAACCAAAAATTGAAATGACATTGAATAGTGCAACATTACTTCTGTTTGGATTCTTAACACTCCATCTATTTGCCGATGGTAATGGTCGTTTGGCGCGTCTTCTGTATAGTCATTGTTTATCCAACTTTTGCCAATTTCAAACATCAATTTACAATGTATTTTCTCCCTCCACAAGAGATGATTATCTGAGAGCTTTGGATCTAAGACGAAAAAGCCTTATATTACAACAGGAACCACATAGTTATGCAGAATCCGCAAAGCAAGAAGTAATCAAAATATAAAAACAAGGCCTGTCAGAGTTATATTTCCTCCTCATTGAGTGCAACTGGTTGTCATGGAGACGCTTTCTGAAGCGATTGGGAGTAGAAATACAATTGTTCGAGTTTGAAAGCAAAAGTAGGTCTGAAAATTAACAAAAAGAAAATTAGTGTAGGATGACTGCATACACTGCATAATCTTGAAAATGCTAATGCAAAAAGGTATTATAAAATAAAAAGAAATGCCATTTCATGAAAGAGTAATCAAGGGAACCAAGGTTATAGTGGTAATCAAAGAATATAATCCAGGGACAAATACCAGACATGGAAAACAGACATACACAAAAAAGAACATAGAGTAACTAAAATCATACATACTAAGTAACAAAAGCAAATGAGCAACTCGGACTCCACTAAAATGAAAAATCAACATTTCAGTTTTTGAAATTTGATTTTATGTGGTAATATAAAGCAATTTTGTAATTTCCTGCTCGCGTTTGTAATTCAAAAATTTAAAACAAATTTTGCTCTTTCTAATTCTATTGAATAGGGTTATTTTTGAATAACTTAATGAAAGGATAAAATGTTTTCTTAATGATATATGATAACGATATATCTTTAGGGATTGTGATAGAACATAAAGCAACTGAAGCAATACATACAAAGTAACAAAAGTAAATGAGCAACGCGGACTCCACTAAAAACTGGGAACATGGACGAGGTGCACCGGTAGGGTAAGCGTCATTTTGGTCTATTGAAGGCTTTGACATGTCCCTGTGAGGTTAAATAAACAAAGTCATCGAATAGGATAGTGATGTTGGTAATTCCACGATATGGCGGATTTGCAAAAATGTCAAGCCCAATCCCCTGTGCTGAGAAAGTTGAAGAGCACATTGTGACACTGGTATTTGTGGGTGCACAATGAATGAATGGAACCATAAAGTTAAACAAATATTATCCTTTGGAGTCGGCGACTGGAAACGGAAAAACACAAAACAACATCTTTTTTTTATTTAATTTAAAAATATATTTCACAATACAATTATCATGGTATGATATTTTTAAACACTATCTTTAGGGTCAACACAGCATTTTAGTTCACCGATTGAACAACATTTCATCTTTCCTGTACATTGACTGTCGAGTGAGCATTCAGATGAAGTTCCTATACACTTCCTCAGACCAGTTGTTGGACATTTTCCTCTCTTTGGATCTAATTAAATACAGTAAGACTTTTAGCCAGACTATGCTGAAACAACCCTTTTTATAAGTGTATCAGAAAGATTATCATATGATCAGCACATAAAAAAATTAGAAGTCTGTATTTTTTACTGTAAATCCTTATCAGTTTATCAAGTATGATGGTGCAACTTTTGATAAAAAAATATTGAGATGTAAGAATATTAAAGTAAAACCTTTTGAGTGCTTACTATCACCAATTCTTTTGTATTGTAGTGAAATTTGGGGAATATTTTGTCACTTAAATGACAGTGACCCATTTGAAAATCTACATCTGGAATTCACTAAAGAAATTTTGGGAGTTAATTGCGAGGCATCAAATGATGCCTTCCGGGCAGAACTTGCCCAGCTCCCTCTTAAAACTCTAATTCATATTTTAGTTCTAAATTATTTAGATCACATCTATTCTTCTGAAGGTACATTGCTATATCAAATTTTCAATGCAACTAAAAAGTCACAATCCTTCGGTAAAAACACTAATGAATTACTAAATAGACTTGGATATTTATATATTTCCAATAAGAACATGACTCTCAAAAAAGAAATTAAAAGTCTAAAACAAAGAATAATAGATCCAAATTTGGAGGTACAAAACTCCAACATACTCCCATCTTCAAAGTTTATAAATACTTTTTCAGAACCACATATATAATGGGATATAGACCAACATATGTAGATATTGTTGTAAATGTTTCACAACATACGGCTTTTTCAAAAATGCGGAGAAGCTCCCATATTTTATAATAGAAAATGGTCGACATAGTAACGTACCTGTTTCAGAACGTTTGTGTAGGGTATTAGGGTATGCAATTTAAGTAATGTTGAAAATGAAGAACATTTCTTACTTCATTGGCCTCATTATGAACAAGAAAGGGAGAAATTAATCGATAAAGTAAACACTTTGATTCCTGGTTTTACAGATTACAATACTAGATCCAAAATCAATATTCGTTTAAATAATAAATCACAAAATATTTTGAGAATGTCCACATTTATCCTGAATTTGTTTAAAATTAGAGATGTAAATCTCCAAGAATATTGAATATGACAGAAAAGTTAAGCAATTATAATGTTACATCTTAAATTTGTCTGTTTCACTGTAATGTACATTTATTGATGTAATATGCCATAACCATGCACTGTAATTGAGTTTGTGCCAATAAAGTATTTGTATTTGTATATGTAGTCAAGCTTTCGAAAGAGTAAATAAGGGAAACAAGATTTGATTGGTATTCAAAGACCAGAAAAAGAGATACACACAATAAAAAAAACATGAAATACCCAAAAAGAAAACGAAACACCTACAGGGAAACAAAAATATATGAGACTTAAAAAACATAAAAAACGGGACACATGTAGCAAGGACCAGGTGCACCGGTCCAGTAAACTTCCCTGGCTAATCTCGCCTACTTGTTCTTAAAATGTCACGATGAACAAATGGGTTCTCATGGCGCAGACGGATAAACCATAGCGATATATAAATCTTTTGTTTTTGGTGATGACTTCTAAGAACGGAACTCTGTTCCAGAAGCCTAATTGTAAGAAGAACTCTTGCACATTTCAAAAAGTCTGCATAATTTCAATAAGATCTGGTATAACTAATGAGTTTGTGTGGAAAGGATGTTGACGATAAGGATCTTAAGAAGTATCGCGTTTGTCGTATTGTGTGGTGATGAGTCCGTCTCTTCCATCGATCTCTAAGAATAGGTAAAAATGATATATGGCTGACTTTATAAGGTCTATAGTATCCTTTATAGAAAGTTTTTTGAGTAGATGCGATGTATAAAATCCCTGAAACTTACTGATCTAATTATAATCACCATACACAACATTTACTTCTTTGTGTGTGATATTTATGGTCGTCATCATGGCCTCGCGGATCGTTACGGTGTATCCATCTGCGCTATGAAAACTGATTTGTCTAAAGTGTCATAGTTTTCCTTTCCTCTTTCGATGGATGTTTCTACAAAAGCAGACGATGCTTACCCTACCGGTGCACCTGTCAATGCTCCCAGTTTTAGGTGGAGTCCGAGTTGCTCATTTGCTTTTGTTACTTTGTATGTATGATTTTAGTTACTTTATGTTCTTTTTTGTGTATGTCTGGTCTTTGTCCCTGGAGTACATTCTTTAGATTACAGCTATAACCTTGGTTTCCTTTATTACTCTTTCTATGAATAAGATGAAACCTTAGATGTTGTAAATACAATAAAACATGAAAATTGGAATGAAAAAAAAATCAAATTGTTCCCAAGAGATGGTCTTTATTGCGTTATATTTTTGTCATCCTATTAAGGATGCAGAATAAAAAATTAGATTTTAAAATTGAAGTTAAAAGAGCGTGGCTTTCATTCATGCATTAAAAAATATACAACTATTTATATAGAAAAAAGCAATAACATAACATATATAAATAACATCAAAAATACACATATGTATTAACCAACGTTATAAACTATTCCACTATTCTGCATTGCTGAACAATAAGGAGTAATCCTAACCAGTGGACTTTATTTTAAAATTAAGTAAATCCTCATATCTTTATTTCCATGATGTGTCCACTTTAATTCCTTTAGATAGATTAAATACACTGTTGTACAAACAGATATGTTACACTAAACTGGGAAGTTCTCGTAATTCAGAAAATACAATGTTACCAATTTGTTGCAGAAAATTTGAGGTTCAGTAATTGGTTAACTTAATACTTTACACAAATACGATTCTTTCAATGACATATCGATATTATACATTAATTCATATAACTGATTAAAACACGAAGTGTTTAACTGAAGGGCCTACGATTCGTAGGCGTATAAAGTTATTTTTTTTTTATAAAAAGTGTCGCTATTCAACTGTGTTATTTATTTGTCCTTTTGTAATTCATAGAAATTTAGCATTAACAAAATAATTAAGAGTGAAAAAAAAAGATTTATTTTGAGATTAAGGGGTTGAATTATGAAAATTTTTCAGTTAGGAGTGAACATACGTTAGTAAACACCCTTTGGAATATTTTAACTAATATCAAACCTATAACTGGAATTCTGCAACAGCCCTCACAACAGATTTGACTTCCATCGCAGTCTCGGTTAAGTTCACACACTATGCAGCTCGAAGCAGGTTGTCCACCCGGACAATTACCCTTGGAAAGACGTAAAGTGGAATTGGACAGTTTTATATTTTGGTACGTGTATATTTGTTTTGCAACTTTGTAATATAATGTTATGTCAAAATGAACTTTGACTAAGTCTAAAAACAAAAAAAAAAAACAAAAAAAAAAAAAAAAAAAAAAAAAAAAAAAAAAAAAAAAAAAACAAAATAGTTCAAGAATATAAGTGTCATTATTTTCTCAAAGGGAATTGCATCTGAGATCTTAAAATTTTTAAATGCTCAGCAACTAGATGTATAAAATATATTAAAAAGTGAACCAAGTAGTATTTTTTATGACTTGTTTAGTGTTTCAAAGGGTATATAATTACTACCTTGAAGTTTATAGACTAGCAAAAATCAAATCACACTTGGTACCTTGATATTTTATATATAGTTTCCCTGTCGAACTGAAGAAATCAATATTATTTTTCCTTATACTTTATAAAAAAATTGCCAGTTCTGTACCGAAAGGCAGCATTCAAGATTGTTTTTGCCTTGACTTTTATATAGAATAAAGTTATATGGTAATTGATAATTCAAAGACATCAATATCATCAATGTGTTCGTACCAACCTTTACAAACTAAAAAAAATAATTTGTACTTACAGGTTTGCACGGTGGATAGATACAGCCAAAGGCGCATCTTACACCATTTTTGAATATGTATGCTAGGCCAGCACATTCATCAGGTTGGGGTCTGCGGCATGGTGTTTGAGGGGGGCAAGCGTCTTTAACTTTGTACAAATAAATACATGAATAAAATTCTATTTTGAACATTCAATAATAGACCAAATAAATTTGTATAAATATTATGATAAAGTGTTAAAAATGTATCTTGGACGTCAAAACAGTCGAAAAAAAATGTTAGTAAATTCAGTAAAAAACATGGGATTTTCGTTGTTTAATCATGATAAGCAAGCCTCATTTGTTAAAAAAATGTAATATCGTCGATAGATTGAATACTTCAATTAAAACAAATATCATTATACAAAGTTTAAAGACACAATCTTCTCACGTGAATCATAATAATTAAACGCATTAGAAGCTCCTACCTTTTTTTAATTTTAGTCGTAGAATTCTCTTGACAATGACAATCAAAAGAAATTGAAATATTTAGGGGTGTTTTTGGTGTCCTACTCGACTGGAATTCTAAACATGGTAAAAAATGTTACCAATCACCATTTTCATAAAAAACCTAATGTAGTACAACGACATTACCTTATTAGAACTTCTAAGATAGTTTTTTGTTGAGTTATGACAAGTTAAAAACTCATTTGGTTTGCAAAAAAAAAGCTAAAATCTGGTTCGAAATTTGTGATGAGTGCGCCAACGAAGACCCACCAAATATTTGGAAATTCTGATAAAAACACAAATATATGTAAGAGTATCAAGATATGGGACTACATTGGCGCAAAAACTCGTATTTCATTTGAATGGGAAATGTAGTTCCTGGTTTTGTAAGGTTTAAGTTAGAAAACCGGTTATTTTGACCTGTGATTATAACGTAAATTTGCGACACAGATAAGTTATAAATATAGGCAATTAAACTTTAGGTTTCACCCTTTTGTACATAGAGTAAAAGTTTGCTGAGACCCAAACATCAATTTGCATGAAACAAGGGGGCCAATTTCACCCATAAACGTACCTCAACTTTTAGGACTTTTACCACTATTTGTGAATTTATTCCCTGATGTTCCATAGATAAAAATATGCTAATTGAGCCTTTAAGTTACAAACACATAATGAAAATTACTTATGCCTCATTATTTGTAAACACAGTAAGTTTTGCATCATTCTTTGGAGTTTTAATGCAGTACGTACCGACTTTATTGCAACGTCTGCGACATTTGTTCAATGAACCGAACCTATTTCTGTTTCCTCTACAACCAGTGTAGGTGAACTGTTTACACTCCATATCATTAATATCGTAATACCACTTCAGTCTTGAGGCACTACACTGGCCCTCATTTTTTGGTAATCTACAAACTTAATCAAAAGTGTATACCTAGTCGTCATGGTTGATATTGGGCATGCCGGTTGTCAGTAAGATATTGTTTTATCGAGTATAAATACAAAACATGTAGCTGTCAAATTTCATGGACATTACAAAACATTTCATAAATTAAGTTCGGCAAATAATAAATACTTCATTTTCTGACGTGTTTATTTGCATTTATGGATAACCCTACCGGTGCACTCGGTGCAAGCATCCGCTTTTACGTGGAGTTCAGGTTGCTCATTTTTTTCTGTGTACCTGGTACTTGGATTATTTCATGGTTTTTATTTTGTGTCTTCTTTTTCCTTTTTAGTAGTCATCCTTGGAATATATTCGTTTGATTTCAGATTGAATCTTAGTTGCTTTCATGACATTTTCTTGGTTGCCTTGATTACTTTTCAAACAAAAAGAAAGATTTAATTTGAATACCTCGAGCATTACAGGCCGTATTACAATCTTCCTTCGTCAAAAAATTATTAGGATTTCCATTACAACCACTATAAATAAACTTTCTACATTTTCCAATTCTGATATTGAAAAACCATCGTTCAATACGGGCATTGCACGTTCCTCGTTTTTTCGGTAATTCGCAACTATTTTCTTGACCGACAACAAATAGCTAAAATTATAAAGTTACACAAACTGAGTTGTTTCGTACTGGAGGTTTCAAAGAAAAAATATCTTGAATCAAAGGAAATTGAAACAAGAAACGAAATACACATATTCGTTAAAATTTCTCTTTTTGGAAATTTACCTATGTAACTGACGGCAAGACAACCCAATACCCCTTAAGCTTTGTTACTTAGGGCAACTCAATAGCTTAATTGAGCATAATATGAAGATTTGATATTACCGATGGTGAATCAAGATTATTTCTATCAGAGTGTGTCAAAAGAGCTTTAAATATTTTTCAGGAAAATAGCAGACTTTTTTATGTTTTTTTTTTGCCAGTCAACTTTACGATGAACGTAAAATGGAAAATATTATAGAGATATTAAAGGAGGGCATACAAAAGTAAAGATTCAGTTCAATCAGATATGTTATTCTTGTTAGACTAAATAAAATAAATAAGTAGATTTGCACCCCCCTGTAAAAAAGAAAATCCTTTTTTAAAAATGGGACAGGAATTTCAAAATCAGGATTTTTGTTCACGTCAGTTTCTTGTATTTAGGCCTTATGACATACAAATCTTTCAATTCTTGTTGACCAAAATAATGTATTTTCTCTGAAACTGATGTGGTTATAGATTTAGAACATGTCTATATATCAAATAGCTAAAATAAAGCTAGCAACCGATAGCACAAGAAAAAAGACTCGTGCAGGGAAGCAGCCCACGTCACAATCAATTATGCATAGCCAATCTACACAAGTCATCCCTTCTTCTGCCTTGCGGATTCCACTCTCGAGAGTGTGTGGTAATGTTTCTACCCGTGCGGTTTAGTATGTGACCTATCCATCTCCATTTACCCCTCTTGATGGGGTCAGTAATGGGTATTTTGTTGGTACGTTCCCATAGCTCTGGTAATTTATCCGGCTATCTGATTCACAGAATCTGTCTGAGGCATTTGTTTACGAAGACCTATGGTCATGTTCAGTTTTCTTCATCTGTTTCTAAGTCCCCGATCAACACAAAAGAACTGACGTGACATTTGTCTCGTATATTCTATGTTTTGTTTTGAGGATGATGTTCTGCTGCTCCAGATTGGTCTTACGTTTACAAAAGCTTGTCTGACCTTGATGTCCTCATCGGCGCCTCCATTCTTTGAAACGACACTACCAAGGTAGATGAAGTTGCTAACGTCTTCAATGGAATCACCATTGAGCATGGTGGATACTGTGTTATGTATGTTAAGTCTGAGTGACTTGGTTTTATTGGTGTTTCTCTCTAGACCAGTTGATTTGGTTGTTCCGTACAAGGCCGATGTCTTCAGTTGTATGTGCTGGAATTGGTGGGATAGAAGCCTCATATCATTTGAGTCAAGGTCTATTAGCTTTTTTTGTGAGTGACCATTGGGTTCCTCTAGGTAGTGACAGCAGTGTTCTCATAATCCAGTTTATGGCTACCGAGAAGATAAGGGGTGACAGGAGACAACCTTGGCGTACATTGTACTCCTGTATGTACATTCAAGGATGGTGAGAGTGTGGAATTGTGGATGACTGGGAATTTGGTGTTTTTGTAGAGTACTTGGATAATTTTTACTATTAGACAGGGATTCCATAGTGTCTTAGTATATATAAAGTGTATTTCTGTCAACTATGTCGAAGGCCGTTTTGAAGTCCACGAAGTTGATGTAGAAGGATGATTACTATTCTATGGACTGCTCGATGATGATACGTAACGTGGCAATTTGGTCAGAATATGATCAACCGCATCGTAATTCTGCTTGCTCATCACGGAGATTTATTTCTATTGCTGCCTTGATTCTTTCTAGAATGACTCTTGCTAGGACTTTACTTGGAAGTATAGCTGAATTCCTCCCCCATTTTGTGTGTTGCTCAGGACGCCCTTTTTTGGAAGCTTAATGATGTAACCAAAACTCCACTCCTCTGGGATTTCCACTGTTTTCCAGATGTTGTCAAACAGCTGATACAAGATAGGGCCCCAGGGCGTGTGTCAAAAGAATGGACACATAGCAGCACTAAGCTTGTCGTAAAAGGCAACTAAATAGTGCTCAGAGAACTCTGACAGGGGGCTAAGGGCGTTCTGCCCACAAGCAACTGGGTCGTGTGCCCCAGGTGATGGAATTGGGTAACCCTGGCATTTAACAGGCTGGGGTTATTAGGCCATACTACGGAAAATCATAGTGATGCAACGTGTTGGGAAAGATGCTAAGATGAAAGATCCCTTCTTTGGTATTCCATTGGAGTAGGAACCATTTTACTCCTCCACAGACGTCTAAATTGCCCAACACTTCCCATCTCTCCGAATTTCAAGGGGCAATAAGAATTTGCCAACCCCATTATCCTTGTGTCCCGTTCCATTTTTCATTTCATCATTTCATGTTCATTTTCCATCTATTTCATATTCATCGCCTGGATATAGCTGAAATATTGCTGCTCGGGCTTTATACCCAACAATAGATCAATCAATCAAGCGGCTGTAGGTGAATTCTGGGTTGATCTTCAAGAACTCAGGTGCAGTTTGGTCTGGTCCTGGGGCTTTTCCTGTCCTGATTTTCCATAGTGCTTTATGATTTCATCCTTCGTGATTGGGCCAGTATCAACATCAAGGTCTTCTCCAGGAGGTAGATCAGGAGTATCTGGTATATCTTTCCCATTTAAATGTGGTCTATCTAGGTTTCTTAGCACATTGCCATCGATCAATGTCCATCACTGGTTTTGGATGCTTAGTCTTTCTACCTGGCATGTGATATTGTACGCAGTCTTGGTGTCATTTCTGGCCATTGCATTCTTTGTTTTTGAAGCGAGCTCGTTGATATAGGTTCGTTCTTTTATCCTGTTTGGTCTTCACTTTTTCCCTGATGCGTCTATGTTACCTCGTCAACTATTTTTTCTTCAATCCTGTCTTGACTTGGTCAAGTTGTATTTTAAAAGACCTACGCTTCTTAGTTGTCTCGATTGTATCGTCAGTTACCATATCTTGTATTCCTTCTTTGAAAATCCTATTTCTTACTGGCATGTGGTGTTATATGTGGATTTTACTCTTTCCCATTGTTTGTTTACTGCGCCTCTTCCTTATGCTGTACTTTCTGCTTCTTCTCTGATATTTTCTATTTGCCCTGGCTATCATGATCTTAAATTTAGCCACCACAAGTTGATAATCGGATGCTATATCAGCACCTCGATAAGCTCTAACGTATGCCATGATCTCTCCATCTCCTGGCGAATGCAATATGCTCTATCGGGTTTCTAGTTTTCATGTTTGGAGATACCCAGGTTGTTTATATACTTGTGAGAGAATGTTGTACTTCCTATGACAAGATCGTTGTGAGAGCATAAATCATGATGAGTTCTCTCCCTGTGTTATCTGTCCCGACTTTGGCATTCATGTCACCCATTACAATCAAAAAGTCCGTGGTGTTCTATCTAGGGTAACTTGGAGCTTGTTGTAAAACTCCTCTTTATCTTCTGTCTCTGCTACGTCGGTAGAAGTGTAGCATTGAATGACTGATACTTTATATATCTTTGACATAAATCTTGCCACAACAATTCTTTCACTCACAGGATTTCATTCGATGAGTGATGATTTGGCCTTCTCGTTGAGTAAGATTTCTACTCCATATCGATGGTTACCATCCTCGTATGGTGGTCTACAGTACAGTAGAGTTTGTCCTGAAGATAGTATGACCGCTTCAGATGATTCCATCTAACTAAGGTTGTAGTGATCCATTTCTCTTACAGCGTGGACAGCTTTTCCGGTTTGGTATAATGTCCGCACGTTCCAGCAGCTCGCAATCATTGACGCGATCTTAATGGAGAAAAGTTTCATCGGCGGATGAAAAATTATAGTTAAGTTAAATCGAATGTATTTTGTAATGCATATACACATATCACCAGTATATTTCATGAATGTTGCTTTGGCTTCCGATCATATAATGAAAATATTAATTAGTTTCCTAATTAAGTGTGTTTTGTAAAAGATGCTCATTTAAAAAAAACGGTATATACGGATAATTATTTTATCTAAAAACAGATACAAAGTGTTATGGAGTAAAATTTATAGTTTAACTGTTCATGAAAGACGTGCTCTATTAAGGTTTGACCAGAGTCTGTTTAGTGGTCCTTCAAATCATTCAGTGTCACTAATTATAAAAGACCAGTGCTTTCGTAATAAATACGAGATCGTGTGTAATGTTGGATAGAATTTTGTTACAAATGTTAATAACTTTTTTATTGACTTTAAGTCTAGTGGGCAGAACAATCTGTATATTTTGCAGTCAAGTAGCTTTTTAATTAATGTTGAGATTATGTATTAGGCACATTGGACTCCTATTAAGTCTTAAGTGCTGTAAGGTTTCAACTCTGTTCCATTTGGATTCGCACTTTCCCTAAGAAATTTACTGAGGACTTAAAGAACATATAATTAAATTTGAGTAGTTCAGGTTCCTATAACAATGTTAAATAGCATTTGAAGCTGATCAAAAGACCCATTAAAGACAATAAAGCTATCATCTTGGAACTAATTATATTGTCAATGTGCTTGTTTGGGAACTTTTCAACCATTAAGTTCTTGGGCTTGTGAGTCGCATATGTCAGGGCTACAAACTGACCCATTGCACATCATATTAGAACTAATTCTAATATTACAAATAAGTTCTCATTGTTCAAAAGTATAGCATAGTCTTTTTTCCATTCAAAGTAGACATTTTCAGCCGCCTTAATTAGTTCATTACTAAATATGCTAATTTCCATGATTGTCATGTCGTAAATACATAGGAAATTTGTTGTTATTTTGAAACTATACACGTTCCGAATTGTCTCGTACATAAGTTCCTTGGTTTTTAACTAAAGGTAGCAAAAATTAGTCAAGAAGTCTACACAAGTAACGCGTTGGGGAACCACAATGGGAAATAATCGGACAGCCTGGTATTATTATCTTTTCTCTGTTGGAGATAAAATCTAAATTGGTTATAATGTTTAGCTGTAGTTTTTATTTTTTGTGCTTCCTTCTTAATAGTTTAACATACTGGATTAATATAAAACAAAAGTATCTGGATATTAATATCAATTTAGCTGCTCATTATAACATGAATTTTGCGACTATAAACCGTAAAATGTTGATATTAAAGCCATTTGATACATACTTCTTCGTACAAAATTTAACAAGTTGACTGGCAGTTTATGATACATTCACTGTATGTATATGAGATTCCTCTCCTCTCTTTTTCTTTAATCCTCCATCACTTTTTTATATGAAGAACAGGATAAAACATTATTTTTTACCATTGTGGAACTTCATTTATTTTTTTCTTGCCACAGAATTTTTTTTTCTTCGAAGTCAAATTAGTATTTTTTTTTAAAAATAACCCAGCCCCCCCCCACCCGTCAATATAAAAATGGTCGGTGCCTTATGCAAGAAAATCGCACAATAATTAATATACTTTTTTACATTCAAGAATGTAGTGCATTATTTAAAAGAAAATGATTAATGACTTTAATCTTGCAGCAACAGTCCAGAAGCCTGATTTAAATAAAACAAATCAGCACAGCTCAAACCTTCCGCTCAGTTTTGGCCAGCTCTTGCATTACTTATCACGCGCAATTGAAAATTCCTCACGCATGTACTGCCACAAAAGTAAAATACGAAAGGAGTAGTATTTATGTTTATCATATAGTTTAGTCACGAGTTTTTTCCTTCCATATCTCCTTAAGACATTTCGTAAGTGTATCATACAATATCATTTTGATGTTGTTGATGATAATTTTCTGTCATTAAAATAATAGTATTGAATCAGGTCGATAAATATATCCAGAACTATATTTTATATATTATATATGCCAAATTATACAAAGCAATACAAATCCAATGCTATATTGAAAGGTCTATTTCATGTCTTAGGATGTGCTGTGCATTGAAAACATTTGCTTGCAGATCCAAAGGCCAAATACATTGTTATCAACTTAACGAGAAAGGGGCAAAAGATAATGATAAGAATAGTTATCATTATTGATTATTGAATGTCAGTGCACTTACCAAATTCTCATGGATGAAGAACACCACCACCAATTTAAGTCCGTAACCAACCATTCCGATCATCATTCTTGGTTTGATCAACAAAGCCGCCGTTTCACAACTGAGTAGACATTTTACACTTATTTAGACAACCTGAATGAAAAATGCATCGGCTTAGTAGTTATATGGTGTTATATTTTTATATGCTTTTTTTATAATGGATGAAAGCAACATATGTCTAGCGGTTTAGTTGTAAACAGAAATAAATGACGTTTAAAATAATCGGCTTTTCACAATATAATTTCGTAACTCGCCAATAGTGCAAAAACGACATTAAGAGATCTAGTCCGAACTAGACAAGACAAATACTGGATTGCTTCCATAAAAATTTGCACAGCCATTTAAGATAAAAAAAGATAAACCTATAAAATGATGAGGTAATAGACACGGTTGTAGCTTAAACTTTCCAATTTCTTTTAATCTCGAATAGTATTGTGTGTCTCATGGCATTCTACGGTAAAGTTTATAATTATAATTTTTGCAATAAAAGTATTCTTGTATTTCCTATTTCCAACTAACTGAAATGAAAATTGCATTGCTGAAACAAAAACATTCCAGGAACCAAAACAGAAATGTCCCAAAATCTATTTAGAGTATATTGTCATTGTAAAAAAATATCAGTAGTAAGGTTTTCGGTTTTTACTTCAATATTACCCTTTAACTTTTATTTGTATTCATGATATGTAACACATCTTTAATTTGTAAACACTCATTAGAGTTCGACTTTAATTAGCTATATAAAGTACATTAGTAGTAACACGGCTTTTTAGTACATGTAGACAAGCACGCTGTTTGAAAGGTTTGTGTGATGATGCCGACAAAATAATACCATCTGTTTGAATTTTTCAACCAAACTAAAATGTTATAAATTCTAAAGGAATTATTGGAATCAAATATTTTATAGATCTGTTAAGTCTATGTTATATTTTGTATTGAAAAACACAGATCGTTTTATCATAAAACTTGTATTCTTTTAGTTAAGCGATTTTCATATTATTCTTTTTGTTAAATCTCTTATCAGTTTTAACTCATTTATTGTTTTCATTACAAACTTAATTTCGTATAACGACGACAGAATAAACTAATATTTTATTTGTTTTCTAGTTTTTCTTAAAGATGACCCTGAATAAACATACTTTAGAATCTTGATGTAAAGAACACTTACCTGACATTCTTTCATTTTTCAACACGAAAAGTGGGGGTTACCAAACTTATTTTCTTGCAGTATTAAAATAAACCTAAAATTCCCTATACATTTCAATAGAACGTTTTCCCGCCAATAACGTCCCCTTTGAAAATATTTTCCCGCCAATTACCCTCCTTAATGTAAAAAAAAACATTTGAAATAATTTAAACATATTATGTTTGCGTTATTTATTACATTCTTTTGATTACCGCTAGAACCTTGATTCCCTTGATTACTCTTTCAAACACTATTTGTTAATAGAGACTATATATATGTCTATGATTTTACAAGATGTCAGATATGTACGCGTTGTGTAAAAGGTATGAGCAACCTAAAAACTAATTCCTTAAGAGCGAATACAGTTTTATTAAAACGAATGAATCATTACCTACACGGTAAGCCATTGTTTTACCATCAAATTTCGTCATCTGAGTTTGTTGATATCGTGACCCAAAAGTTACTTGAATTGTAAAATATGACCTAATATGTCAAAAGTTCAACGGCCGTAATCATTATCTTGTCTATTCTTATCATTTATTATTTTATATCAGAATAAGAAAGGAACATATCGCTTACTCTATGGATATATCTGTTTTAATAAGGGTCCATTTTGCATTCATTTTCCTTTACGTCTATTTGTATTGTAAATTGTATTTTATCGTTACTGATTGGTTATACCATATCGACCTTAGTCAACCGATGCCATTCCGTGCTCTAAAATTGTATGTAATAAAAAATTGTTCAAAATATCAGGAAATATTCCATTATAACAAAGAGGATCATTTGTTTTAGTATTATGTCTGATTACTTTGTTTCTGGTTATTTTGTAAATAGTCAATACAGTATGATAGATTTTCATCGTCAAAATTTCAAAATGTCAGCGCCTATATCTTTCAGGACCGAATTTGATTTTAACCAAACATAGCTCTTTCATTATCATTATGTTAATTTAAATTAGCCTTTTTCTACTATGTTGCTGATTTTATTTTAAATTAAGTTAATCTTTGGATTCTTATTATTGTTGATTCTCTGGAAAGCCCGATTTTTAGCCTTCTTGCTGAACCCAGGGAGTTCAAACTTGTCGAATTTTACCCATGATATTACAATTTTAAGCAGACTGAGTCTGTAATTGTTCTATGATATTTGATGTTGTAGGTATTTTTAAGCAGTTGTTCCTGTTTTTTTCAATGCTTGACTTTTTTTCCCAAGCTCTTTGTTTTTTTGTCACATATGAAAGGTTTTTAATGATTAGTTTTCTCGTATTGCATATTTTAATTGAGAGGTTGAGTGTTTTCAAGAAAAGTGAGCACATATGAACGAATGCATATTTTCGGATATTACAGCAATCAATCCAATCAAACAAACCAATCAAATGGCAGGATTCTCATCAAATTAATATATTATAAAATATGCCTATTTCAAAGAATGAATTTATCAATTTTATCTTTTCAATTTGAGCTTTTTAAATTATGTCCTTTGTCCTGTTCTGATACTAGTAATGGATGAAGAAATTAAGAAAAGAAATCCATGACCGGTGTACGCCGTTTTAATCTCATTTTTGGAATAGAATTATCAGGTTATAAACAAAAACATATATATAAACGTCTCAGAATGTGACGCTACACTCGCCATAGACCTCTATCCTACATAATAACATCTAAATGAACTGTCCCGTACTACCATACATCGTGTACTAAATTACAGCCCTAGATTAATTCTACGAGAAGGAATGACCCGGCCAGCGAAAGCTATATTTTTATATAGCCTAGCTTAATACCACTGTTATTAGGGTTATCTTGTATGGATGATAAACTTAAGATCTTAGTGTTCCACGCAAGTGGCATTATGAAAATAGCCATTCAGTTAAACTCAACAGTTGTCACTTTTTCATTAATATTATGTGTATCATTCTGCCTAGAAGAAAAACTAGATAATTGTTCTTCTGTTTGACTGAATTTTAGATTTCATGGAATATTTTATAACGTTTAAGACTGTTGAATGTCCAACGTGAGAAAAAGAAATTCTGAATTTAAAAATGTGCCTTGTATCAGTGAAATGCAAAAGGACATTACAGTTTACAATAAAATATGGAGGGTAAAGAAAAGGAATATTAAAATAGGAAAATTGAATTATTATATCTAAAGCGGAAAACGGCACTGGATTATTTCCTTAAACTACAAGAAGGTGGAGACATTGGTGTAAAGGTCTCAAAAATATTTGCAAATCCTAAACTTCTAAAAAAAAAAGAATGACTCGCAAAGGAGAAGACGTACACTGCAACACTTTCGAACTCCAGAGTCTTTTTGATATAATAAACTCAAAAAGGGACAAAAGTAAAAAAAACGGCAATGTACGATTAACTTGAGTCGATCAGGTAGACACAGAGAAAACTATCTGAAACATTATTTTTGCAACTATACCTTAAGAAGCAATGCTACAAAATAAACAATACGAAATATGTTGCTTACCTGTCACTTAACGCTTTTGAAAGGTTCATTATTGAAAAAAATGATTTAATTATTTAATTGAACATCTACTTTTCATTTGTCAATCGTGGTGATTATAAACAGGAAATATGTGGAAGCAATTAATTTTAAATATTAGCATTATGCCAAATTTCGAAACTACAATGCACTTGATTTTAGCATTTATGGTTGAAAATAACACAAAATGGACTCCAATGTAGCCACAGACTTACAATTCTCACAAACATGTTTAGAGGAGTTCAGTATTCAGGACGACGAATTCTTTGTAATATCATTCGCAATCAAATAGGTACAATACTTACGTATTAATAGTAGTTACTGGTTTCTAGTTATTACTGTAAAGTACATTACGTTTTACAAAAAAGGAGACAATGCAATACAATCTTTATAAAAAGAAATCTTCTCTGAGACACATCTGAGGAGAATGTGTGGAGAAACAGTTGAGATCTCGGAGTAGCAATTTATACACATTGTTCCAATCCGATCAATTTCACTTTTCTGGCGACCTTGCACTTACAGATGTGACATTAATTTGCAATTCCTAATAAATGGTGATAGCGAAATGACTAAACTTATAATCTCTTTGTAAAAGTCAAAAGGAATATTCAAAAAGAAATTTCGTATAATAAGAACATTATGAAATAGTGAAGGCTTCCACAGGTAAACATGTCACATATAATAATCATATGGCTATCATGTGGTAATCTTTAATATTTTTAATACAATATACTTATTTTGATAGATTGACCGTATTTGAATCCATTATGATACTTCTTAATTGCTTAATAAAACCGTGGATATACACTAGAGTTCAAACTAAAGAATGTAAAAGTACACTATTGGGTGAACTCGAATAGAACAATTAATTATTGTATTTAAACAGGAGTCCGAAGATATATTTGTGTTTACTCAGTTTGATTGTTAAGAGGCTGTCCATGAGAAAGCGTAATCTAGGGACTCAAGGTTATAGCGGTAACCAAATGAATGTAATCCAGGGACAAATACCAGACATGGAAAACAGACATACACAACAAAGAACATAAAGTAACTTAAATCATACATACAAAGTAACAAAAGCAAATGAGCATCTCGGACTCAACTAAAAACTGGGAACATGGACCAGGTGTACCGGTAGGGTAAGCGTCCTCTGCTTTTCTAAAAACACCCGCCGAGTTGCTCATAAAAAGTCAAGTCCGGAGTAGACAAAAGAGGAAAGGAAAACTATGACCCGTTGAACAAATCAGTTTTCAAGGCGCAGATGGATACGCCGTAACGATCCACGAGTTCATGATGACGACCATAAGACTTCTGTAGTAATGACTTCAATCTTGTAACAACATAACCCATTTCGAGAAGCCTATTTGTTAGAATTCTAGCGCGAAACAAAAAGTCTGCGTAGTTTCGGCAAGCTTTGGAGTAACGTATAAATTGTGATATGAACACTCCATACGCAGATGCTGAAAGGATGTTGCCACAGATGAAAGGAAAGATGACAATTATGAATGAAATGTCATCACGTTTGTCGTAAAGTTTGGTCAAAAGTTTTTCTTTACCATCGATTTCTAAGTGTAGGTCAAGATATGAGGTGGGCTACACAGTGTCTGTAGTATCCTTTATCTCAAGTTATTTGGGGTAGATGCGACGTATCAAATCCCCGAAATTTGGATTGTTTACAGATAATACGTCATCTATACAGCGGAAACTGAAATTAAAGGATCTAGCTAAATGTAATTCTTTCTTTCGGATCAGATCAGCTATAAAATCAGCCTCATAAGAGTGAAGAAATAGGTCAGGAGTAGAGGAGCACAATTTTTTTCCAATTTGAATCCCGTTAGTTTGTTGAAAAACGCGTCCACCACACTGGACAAATATGTTGTCGATTAAAATTTCAGCCTATTGTAAGCATCTTCTTCTGTATATCTGTACATGTACATGTATTTATATAAGCATTTATATATATCACAAGCATGCACATTGTTTATTGTGGAGACTGGATTCCTATGCATGTATATCAGAATTTATTGATATACATGTAGGCTGATTCATGTAGACCCCATATGGCCCATTCCCCTGATAAAATTCTAACTTTAAAAAAATGTTATATTTTGTATGTTAAGACACTTAAAATATTTTAAAAGAATTCAAATAAATAATCAAGCATATCTGTTATTAACATTGCAGTGAATGTACATATGTACATGTACTGGTTATTTTTATCCACAATTTTATTTGAGGAAAAAAATTGGGTAAGGGTCTTTTTCTTTTTGCAAACCACTTGATCTGCTAAAATTAAGCATAACAATATAAACAAAAAATAAAATATTCCATTGCTGCTAAACATGCCTATAGATGTCAAACCCTAAACAGATGGGGCAAACTGAGTTGTGTTACCAGCAACCACATATACATGTCGCCATATGTGTGGAGGTCCAAACGGTTTGAAACATTATGATGTTTCCTCCTAATTTACAGTTATATAGAGTTTTGCAGAGCAGAGTATAACACAACTACAGCATGTTAAACTCTCCTCACTTTGGGCAAGTGTAGACACAATGTTAGTTTTTTAACAAAGCTACTTACAGCTTAACTATGGCAAGCCAAAGCGGACAAAAATGCCTACTTATAAATAGTTATAAATAATTATAAATATTTATAATTGAATTATAAATATTTATAATTAATTTATTAATATTTATAATTCATTTATAAATATTTATAAAGATGACTTTATTTATAAATATTTATAATGCAATTATAAATATTTATAATTTATTTATTAATATTTACAATTGCAATAATTATAAATATTTATAATTCATTTATTAATATTTATAATCATTTATAAATATTTATAAATAGGCATTTTTGTCCACTTAGGCTTGCCATAGAGTATGCTTGTTTCAACCATTGCCTATTTGGGTATGTGTTATGACCATTTCCTGCAATTGTGATTGTACAAACTATTTGTATTTGTACAATATAACTAAAAATACCTAACCTAATAATCAGCAATATGCCTTTTATCGTTCCATTTTCATTCCATTAGTTCATCTTTTATACACAAACAGTGTGTCCTTGTCCCAGCTTATATGTCCAATGATGGTTGTGCAAATATACTTGCTTGTATGAAATGCAAAATAATGTAATGATTTATAGTTAAATATGAGACTATCTTAGACATTCCTTCATAAACTAATTGTAATCCAGTGAAGCCATAAACAGTTTAAGTATGATGTCCAATTGTACATGCATGAAAGAACCTACATATGATATACTATTACTGAATATCGAAAATATGTGAATAACACTTTCTCCTTGACTGAAAGGTACATATAAAATGATCGGTCCTTTGTATACTTAGGAACGTACTTCCCCACGAACAATTTGCGATAACATTCATTTTCTGGAATTCGGAATATAAGAACACATTTCAACTCATGTCAGTAGGTACTTATGAATAAGTCTTTTTCAAACTAAAAAAAGGCATTTTTAGTGGGGAATACATTAACAGGGGAAGGAAACGTCTCCAGTACACTGGACTACGTCGTATCAAGACTTACTCGTTCCATACATGTGGGTTCTAAGAAAATAGTTTGCAATGACTTTTATACGTCATGCTGTGTTTAATTGATTCGAATTCAATTATTTCTGTACTTCTGATATAAAATTTGAATGGGTATATTTATATATCTTGCATTAAAAAATATATGAAAATATTAAATGGCCAGGAAGAAACTTTATAGCATAAATTTATATACATGTAATACAGTTTCTACATTTCGATTACAAGAATGATAATTTTTAAGCGTCTTCTTCTTTCGAAAACTTGACACACAGCCAATTTTCACATAAGGCTAAATGAATGACTATGAATATAAATTTAACAAATTCACATAAAATGTTGTCACTTCACACAACAAAGAAAACATTAATAACTGACGAATGTGGTCGAAATTTGACCATGAAATCCGGAACATCATCAAAGAAATACCCCTAATACCTAAAAAACAACTGTTACTAAAATAGAACAAAGTCTGGTCATTATCATATGCCTTTTGGGGAATCTCTTATGACCTTTATTTCTTAAATAAAATTTTCGGCAATTCCAAAATGACTTTCGGACGCTTTTTTCAGTTTTGCATGGTTTTTTCATAGACAGGCTCTTAACGTTTCATACATGTAACTGCGATGTATGAACTGAGGGTACTTTTCTATAACTGTTGTAATATTCTTTTTTTCCTGTGTCCTCATTATTAGGTAATAGACTTGGAGGTGCTTCTAGGCAACCCCTTGTCATCAATGGCGTTTTTTTGTCAATACACGTGTACTTTGTTTACAAATATTGAACAATACGTTTTCCGTAACGTTAAGATAATAGCAGTAATGCGGTCCAAAGAAGCTCGCGTAGAGATCTGAATGTTGTCGCAATTACGTCATCCAATATGGCGGCGCCCATGAACGACAACATTGTAACTGGTATGTTAAACTCTATGCAGACGATGCAACAAAGTATGCTAGGTCTTCAACAGACAGTGATGAAATTAATTCATAATGATAAGAACTCTCAAATCAGTGGAGACCAGAACAATTTGTCCACGGCGTTGGCAGCTTTTAGGAATGGAAATTCCACTGAAACGACAAACAGTCAGCAGCCTTTCACACATGGTGGGTATCGCTTTCCAAACTCTGAATTTGGAGTCCCATCTGAATGTATTCCCCACTTAGATGTGGTGCCTGAAATCCTTAAAAAGCGTATTTGGGAAGGCAAAAACATTAATCTTGCAAGTTTGTTAATTCCCCGTATTGAACAGGATAAAACTTATGTACAGGAACAGGAGTCAATCACACTCAATATGTCAGGTCATGAGGATACAAGATTACATAAAGTGCTTACAATTAGTGAGTTTATCACCGCCTTTGGCAAATTTAAAAGGGTAATGTGCATCAAATTTCCTCAAAGGCGCATAGAATTAGACAGGTATGAAGCCAACATAATCGATATTTTCAATGTGTATGGTCCCAAATTTTATGATTACCATTGTCAGTTTTCAGCCCGCGCAGGGGCAGCTTTGAAAGATTTTAACATCAAGGTAGATTGGTCCATTAAGGACACATCACTATTGAGTATGGTAACATGCAATGCAAGGGTTAACACATGCTCTTATTGTTCATCTACTATGCATCTTACATCTTTCTGTCCTAAGCTAGGGACACAAAATCCAACTAATTTCCCTCCTAAATTAAAGGCAAATGTGAGTGTGAAGGATAGTGACCGTTATGGCCGGAAAAGGATAATGTTTAACGATCAAGAAATTTGTAACAATTTCAATGACAATAAATGTAACAGGCAACAGTGTTCATATTCACATTTATGTTCTGTGTGCTTCTCGAACAATCACGGTTCTTCTTCTTGTACCAAGAGAAAATCACAAAAACAAAACCATACAGAATTTGCCACCACCAGCAAGTGACTAGCTACATGTACTTCACATACCAAAGTTGACACCCCTGTTCATGTTAGTGTTTTGCAACAGGAACTGCTAAAACATCCAGATAGGGACTTTGTTAACTACTTATGTAATGGCCTTGTTTATGGCTTTGACACCTTAATATCGGATGTAGATGTACCTAGTAAAGAATGTAAAAATCTACGTTCAGCAATTACACAACCAGAAATAGTAGATAAACTCATAGAAAGTGAAGTAAACAAAGGTTTTTTACAAGGTCCATTTGTTTCTTTGCCTTTTGCAAAATACAGAGTAAGTCCTATTGGTGTGGCTAAAGGGAAATATTCAGGGAAACATAGACTTATAGTAGACTTATCTTCTCCTCATGAGGACGACACACATCAGAGTGTAAATGACATGATTGATAAGGAACAATGCTCTTTGTCTTATGTTCGTATAGATGATGCTATTAAAATAATACAAAACTTAGGTAGAAATACATCAATGTGTAAAACGGACGTTTCTGATGTGTTTAAACTTATTCCGATTGTTCCTTCTCAGTGGCATATGTTTTGTCTTAAATGGAGAGATAGTTATTATTACTATACTAAACTTGCCTTTGGCTGTCGCTCATCACCAAAAATTTTTGACATGCTTTCATAAGCAATTTGTTGGATAGCTGAGAACAAATATGATATTCAGTTTATTTTACATCTTCTTGACGATTTTATTACTTTTGAGCATCCTAAAAAATGTAGTCAAAGAAACATGGACCTTTTGTATACAATATTTGGTAGACTTAATGTTCCTATGGCTAAGCATAAGACAACTGGCCCAGATACTGTTATGGAATATTTAGGCATTATCTTGGATTCTAGTTTAATGCAGGCTAGGCTACCACGTGAGAAACTACTACGTATTACTGCCTTTTTAATCGAATTTTCGTCCAAGAAATCCTGCACAAAACGGGAACTCTTACAACTGCTTGGTCATCTTAATTTTGCATCCCGTGTTGTAATTCTTGGCAGAGCTTTTGTGTCACATTTAATTAAATATTCAACTACTGTTCGAGCTTTACATCATTATGTTAAGATAAATTTAAGAGAAGACATTAGAATGTGGCGTTATTTTTATGTAATTGGAATGGTGTCAGCATGTTTTATAATGTGGAAAGTATTTCATCTGATGAATTGTGTCTAAATACAGATGCTTCAGGAACTATAAGTTTTGGAGGATATTACAAAGGGTTGTGGTTTTCTGAAGCATGGCCATCAATGTTTTAGATGTATTAGCGGAGGACAGTACCTTCTCAATAGCTTTCAAGGAACTGTACCCCATAGTAGTGGCTGCCATCTTGTGGGGGCATTTGTGGCAAACACAAAGAATAGTGTTTATGTGTGATAATGAGGCTACAGTAGCTATCCTAAAGAAAGACAGATCAAAATCACAACATATTATGCCCTTAATGAGACGACTCACTTTAGTTGCCGCTCAATATAACTTTACTTTCATGTCTAAACATGTGCCAGGTAAATACAATTCAATAGCAGATGCTTTGTCTCGTTTGCAGATGTACAGATTCCGCCAACTTGCGCCAGAGGCTCAGAGCCTATCATGCACAGTGCTTCCACCTCAACATGTGCTTTTGAACTCTACAATGTAATGGATCAATTGTGGTATACATCTATATCAAGTAAAACTAGACAAGTGTATCAAGCTGGCTTTAAGGCTTATGTGAATTTTTTGCTATTAACGGGGATTGTAGCTTTTATAGTACCAGAGTATTCTAAAATAAAAGTTGATGAAGAAACCCTACTACTTTTCGTAGCTTATTGTACTAGTAAACTACTGATAAGTTATAGCACTATAAAGTCTTATTTATGTGGCATTAGGTTTAAGTGTTTAGAATTAAATATTGGTTATCCTCATGTTCTTGAACTCAGACGCCTTAAGACAATTATCAATGGTGTCGAACGGACTCAATCAATTACTTCTAAGCCTAGATATCCTATCACTTTTGATATTTTAGAAAAAGTTTGTCTATGGCTGCGTCAAGGAAGTAGCTATTAAAATTTATTGCTTGAAGCCATGTGTACAATAGCATTTTTTGTGTTTTTAAGATGTGGCCAGTTTACAGTAGATAGTGCTGAGAATTTTGATCCAGCATTTCATTTATGTGTTTCAGATTTGATAATTCTGACTGATTGTGTACATCTGAAACTCAAAATTTCCAAAACAGATCCTTTTAGACAAGGTGTGACAATAAAATTGTTCGAGACAGGCAAGGATATATGTCCTCATAAAATATGTTGTATGTATATGAAGAAAAGGCTACAAAATAATCCATCTCTAGACACTCCATTGTTTGTAAATATATATGGAAATGCTATTTCAAGATCTTACTTTTTAAATATGTTTAAACATACCATGGACATTTTAGGCTATGATTCTACATGTTATAATGGTCATTCTTTCCGCATTGGGGCCGCATCAACTGCAGGCAGGGTCTGTGTTGAGGACCATCTAATTAAGCTTTTGGGTCGATGGTCTTCAGATACTTATTGTAGATATATCAAAACTTCAGATTCTGTGATCAAAAATGCACAAAAAACTTTAGCTACTTATAATCCTCATGAGTGAGTTTATTTACTGCATCATATATACACAAGTGTGTAACAACATCTTCAAATTTTAAGTATGAATTAAGTATTTACTGGGTTAATTTTAAGTTAGTACTATTTAAGTTGCTGTACCTATAGTTAATTAGTTTTATCTGGATCACCCTTATATCTAATTTTGGGGCACTCAGATGGCATAATTACAATGTATACAATCTGATTTTTGGCCGTTTTAATTAATTTTTAGAGTAAGGGATTACCTAATTAATTAATCCCAAAAATTTTTCATGCTTCATTTAATTTTAGTGTAAAATTACATGCTTTAGGGTTCATACTACATGTATTTTAGGCATTATCTTGAGGTTATGCTCTTTCTGCTATGGTCTTGTATAACACACCTGCTTGTCTTCCGGCTCTTGTAGTTCCAGTTACACCGAGTAGCATTTGGCCACGCTTCCGGCTCTTGTAGCTAACTGCACCGAGTTGACAAGTAATCAATTAGTTAGAGCATCACTTCAAGCTGCATTACTAACAATGTTTTTCCGGCTCTTGTAACCTATGCTGCACCGATACATCTATTCATCGGATCTTGTAGCATGTTCAGCTGTTACACCGAGTTAAGCATTGTTAGTAAGACTTTCAATACTGAGTCTGCTCCAAAGCCAAACTTGATTATAAAAATTACTGTTTTCTAATGGTAAGATTATTATTTTGTGTAACGATATTGTTAAACTTTGTATATATGTTTTGTTTTGAACTAGTAATAGACTTGTTAACCTTTAAATTAAGTCTGGTTTTAATTATTTTGACACGAGGTAGTGAATACATGTATATGATAACAGATTTCCTACAACAGATCACCTTTTCATTTCAAAAGGTATAGTCTGATAATACAGATCAGACTATTCATATGAACAACACAACAACTAAAATACTATAAGACGGTGATATTCTTAAAGTCATGGCCTAACTGAGGTAGGGGAAACAATGCAGTCAAGCTATTCGCAGAGGGCCTGCAAGTATTTGTGCAGCTATTCATTTAGTTCATTACGAGTCGTCATATAGAGGGTCAAGGTAATTAGGTCGAGGAATGTGGATGTAGGACAGGGCTATACAATTCATCGGATTAAATACATTAAAATAACTAGGATGATACTTCAGTCTAAGTCACAAGTCATACATTGTACATGTAGGTGTCCTGTAGTTATCAGGAGAACTCCCTTCCCTTTTCATATCATAGATGGCACGTTAATAACTTAAGGTTACATCTAATTCTGATTTTAACGACATAAAGTCAGATATTTGAATTTTGACTAATGTATTTTGATAAGTGGTGGTGTATTTAAGTGTATTTGTATATTGACTTGACTTTTTTGACACTTATTGTGATCCTAGTTGTGTTACTTTTAAGTGTGGATTGGTTGATAGTGTTGCTTAAGTACTAACTTGCGACTAATTTTGGCTTGCACTGAAGCTAATTATCAGGGCGTTTTCAATTGATTTTTTTTTCATAGCATTCCTGGAATTTTGAGACTTTGTTGGCCTAGTTGAAGTTTGATGGATTGGTAGTGTTCATTGGACGTAATGGTCGATAGTTTGAGTTGTTTCCTTAAGTTCATGGTTTACATCTTGAGTTATTGAATTGACTAGTTAGTTGTTTGTCAGCTTTAGCTATGCTCATTGTTCTGTTTTCGGGGTTCAGTACTTGCATGATTTGGTTTTCACATCCAGTTGCAGTACATACCACTACTGAGTTGATCGCATTTGATTGATTTATTAATTTGGTTTTGTTCGAGAGAGAAATCATTTATATTACTAAAGGAAGAAACCGATTTCTTTGAGCCGCAACTCCTCTGAAACCATACAAGGTCGATTATATTTGTGATATGAGGTATAAATTTAGTGTTAAGTACTTCCTAAATTTGTCTTCGTTTTTTCTACGGAAAAAACGATTTTTTGGGGGAAAATATTCCACTTCGGAGACCGTTATTGGTCCGTGTGTTATAATACACTTTCACACTGATGCTCAATCGACTTACTGTCAGGATCATGTGTACAATTGTTACACGAGTATTGTACGTGTAGAAATAAATCTCCCCCTTCTATATGTAAACATCTGCGACCGAAGTCCTGACCCCTCCCCTTTTTTATGTGTTAACTGGCATGACTGGTAAACCCCCTTCCCATTGTTTTAAGTAAAATGTTGAATTATTTGAAATTTAAGAATTTATTATTTAAATTTTAAAAAATTAATTATACACCTTTTAATTGGGTGGAGCAGAACTTTCAGTATTAAAGGGTGCTCAACCTAGCTCCATCTTCCCTCCCACCCAGCCCTAAAAGTACAATCCAAAAACAAACACACAAACAAAAGCGACTGGACCATCAATCACAAACAAACAGGAAATTACATTTTCACACATTTAGAATGACTTAAAAATGTAGTACGAAGTTTGAAAAGCTTATAGTATACATGTCTTTCTTTTATTACATTGTATGATAAAAGTTCTGTTCGAGCAAAATGCACAGTTTGGATAAAATGTGAATGAAGCCTAAACTTTACATCAAAATTAACGATATCATTCAAGGAACAGGGCTTTAATGCTTTGTCTTCAACAGCGAAAAACACGTTAACACACAGACCAAGAAGGCCCCCTACAACGTGCACATAAACAGAATTCTTGATAAAATAAAAATCAAGGTTACTCTCTTGCTGCCAACTGGCCATGGATTGAAAACTTGGGCGAAGCCTCAGGATAATCAGCGTATAGCACCAGGGTTACAGGTAAAGACTGATAATCTTGAATTAATCCATCGCTGCAAAAATACGTCATTGACGCAACGCATGTCTGGAGCAGTCGGATTGTTTATTGCAAGTGTATTGTAATGGAGTTTGTTTTTCCTTAACGGACCATATCAACTTTTGGTCTTTACTTTACGTTTTTCGGTTTGGCCATCAGCTCTTCCTTTACCCTGGGTAAAATTAAACCTGGGACCAGACTAAACCTATTTTTCCAGGAAAGTGCATTGACATGAAGATATGAATCTTTGTTTAGTGACGCACCATTTAACTTCCGGGGGTCGTTTTTTTTGGTTGTTTTACAACTTTTCTATCTTGACTTTGGAGAAAAGATAATTTGGTAAGGTAAGGGATAGTTAAAAATTAAGTAGTGTGAATAAAAAAGAAAAAAAATTTCGCTAACATGCTAGATAGTAAATATTTTTGCTCGTTGCGCGCGCCCAATAAAACAATCTAAGACAAATAAAAACCCAATCTCCCTGAAAGTTTAATGTTCAAGTCCTCTTAGCTTTGACTCATTGTGTTTTGATTTGTTCATTATATCAAAATACTTCGTCTTTTTACATATTGTGCATGTTTAG
Source organism: Perna viridis (assembly GCA_037379345.1). Lineage (NCBI taxonomy): Eukaryota > Metazoa > Mollusca > Bivalvia > Mytilida > Mytilidae > Perna > Perna viridis. The sequence continues at coordinate 13,665,749 of CM074511.1, forward strand.
TTTCAGGACTCGTGTTTCAGTAATTGGGGTTAGTCAGAGGATATGGGAAAGTAGGCACAGCAGTAGAGTTGCATACCCATTGATACTTTATAGTGGTTGTGTCATACATTGAAGGGGTTAAAATTGCTGAGTATGCAATTAGTTAAGTTCAGTATTTCAGTAGAGCATGATTAAGTAATATACGATTGTAATTACCAAGTCTAGTTGGATTATAGGTAAGGTACAATGTATATAGATTAAATACAAGAAAGTAAATGGTGTCATTACACACAAGTAAGTGAGTGATAGTTGACGTTTGTTTAAGTTTTCCAAGTAAAAATAATCGAAAACGTCAATCAGTCTATCAGGAAGCATGCCCTGTTTCGACACCGTAACCAGAGCCGTCAGCTATTATATATTTGCGTCCTGGTAGGCCTAACAACATAGCAGTTGGATGTAGAGTAATATTAGACCATTCAAGACAAGTGTATGTGTATCAGCAAATTAACATGGAAGACTGGTCTTGTTCTTTTGTGTTGCAAGACAGATGGCTAATTTGAATTGTGCATTGACAACAGATCACACAGTAGTCGCACCATCCGAGATTCTTATGCATAATCACACAGTGAAGAGACACTTGACGCTCTAGATGGAAACACTTATTTCTTCATTCTTTATACATGTATGTAAAGCAGGTACAACCCGGTTGAGGTAGAAGAAACCCGTAACGAAAGAACAACATTTACGGTAGGCCAGTCATGATTTTTTAGTTCAGCAGATTACCATTTGGTTAAGTCGACAGCCCATATCAAAGGATAATGGAGGAAATCCTTGTCGACTTACACCCAGGCAACTGCTTCATCTGTTTAAAATAGACGATCTGATTATATGTATCTTTCCATACAACTTCGAGGTACATCTAGAGAGAATTGAGCGAGTACTACAATGACTTAAGGAGAGTGGATTGAAATTATCACCAAAGAAGTGCTCCTTTTTTTTGCCATATTGTGTCCAAGAATTGATTAGAAATGAATTAAGCTAAGCTAAGAGAAGTTCAGAGATTGGCCACCTCCAACAACAGTGGATGAAGTACGATCATTTCTTAGATTTTGTAGATACGACAGGAAGTGTGTAAAGGAATTTGCTAGGATTGTTAGGCCACTAACAGTATTAAAGCCAGTACAAAAGAAGTCCAAAAGGAAGAAGAAAACTCTTCTAACATCGAAGTAGATTTTGGGTGATCAAAAAGAGAATGCATTCCAGAACTTGAAATCCCAACTGAAACAACCACCAATCCTTGGATTTCCACAGTACAAAAACAAGGTTTGGTGGCTGCTACAATTGGGATTTCAAGTACCATTAAAGTCGATAATGACATCCTTGGCAGGGTCATCTGCTTATATTACATGTTGACCACTGAAAGTGACCTTAGAACGTGTAATTGACTGAACTCAGACTCATATTTGTGAGGTCAAAGGATTAATTCGTATGAAACATATTTTTCCTCGTTTTCAAACCAAACAAAAGTAAAGTTGATTACTATTTCTACATTTACCAGATGCTAAATTGCAGATTTTTACCATACAGGTTTTATTCCTGCATATAGATTAATGAACATATGTGTGAAAGGCAACAAATGCACCGTCAAATAACCCTTTAGACAATAATAAATACTTACAGAGACCACCAATAAGTGCGTAACAGGGGGTTGGTTAGGTGCTAACAAGTGTAATGCCCTCTTTAAACATTTTCTTTTTGTTGTTCATATCTTCAAAGATATTACAGACACAATGAATCTGAAAACTGTAGGTTATATAGACAAGATGACGTTATAAATAAACTTAAACATGTAAATTTTATGGAAATTTAATATCCTTAATTATAATTTTACTTTGTTTGGAAAATTCATATTACGAGAATTGGGCGTAGTAAAGACATTGGAAGAGTAATCAAGGGAACCAATGTTATAGCGGTAATCAAAAGAATGTAATCCAGGGACAAAGATCCGACATGGAAAACAGACATACATAACAAACAACATAAAGTAACTAAAATCATACATACAAAGTAACAAAAGCAAATAAGCAACTTGGACTCCACTAAAAACTGGGAGCATGGACCAGGTGCACCGGTAGAGTAAGCGTCCTCTGCTTTTCCAGAAACACCCGCCGAGTTGCTCATAAAAAGTCAAGTCCGGGGTTGACAAACGAGGAAAGGAAAACTATGACCCGTTGAATAAATCAGTTTTCATGGGGCAGATGGGTACACGATCTTTGAACGGTCAAGTAGTTCTGATGATGTTTAGAATGGTCTTGTGACACTACGAGTTCTGCTTCTCAATAGTAATAAAGGGAACCAAGATTCTAGCGGAAATCAAAAGAATGTAATCCAGAGACAAAGACCAGACCGGAAAACCAACACACTCAACAAAGAACATTAACAAAACCAAAATAATACGTACAGCATGAGCAACTCCGACTCCACAAAAAACTGGGAGAATGAACAAGGTTCACTTTTAGGTCAAACATTCTGTGTTTTTCTTGAAACATCCGCTGAGGTTCTCATAAAAAGTCAAGTCCCGGGTACACGAAAGAGGAAAGGAAAAATATGACACGTTGAACAAATCAGTTTTCATGGCGCAGCAGAATACATCGTAACGATCCATGAGTTCATAAAGACAACTATAAAACTTGTGCAGATGACTTCAATCTTGTAACGACATAACCCTGTTCCAGAAGCCTCTTTGTTAGGTGTTGAATCATATATTCAATTATAAATTGTTCATTGAGCTCTAAAACATCTGGATTTTCGTGGCGTACATGTTCTGTATATTATCATACCATTTCAATATTTGAAATACATTTTGTCAAGTTTAATTTATTATGATTTCAGTTTTTAAGAGCGAGGGGATATATTTCCTATTATTTCGTATTACCAACATATACCAACATGATCTAGATCTAATCATGTATTTGATATATAAACAAAAGCCGATATTTAAAAAAAAACAATGGAAATACAAAAGCTAGAAATTTTTAATATAGCAATATTAAAAATTGCAAAACAGGCAACATTCTTATGACCGACACTTACTTCTCCAGTTCCCTTACAAACAAAACCTTCCATACAAGAAGTCACGATGACTTCAGTTGCAAATCAACAAATTTAATATATGGATTAGAATGCAAATTATGTGGTTTGGTATATGTCGGAGAAACGCAAGAACGATTAAACAAAAGTGTTCGAGAATTAACACAACCTAATTTCTGACAGTTTTTCAACTTTTTAAGCAACAAGATCATTCAATCCCCTCTATGAAAGTTCGTATTTTAGAAAAAAAATACCATCCTACGAACAGTCCCGTTTTAAGTGAGAATTATCGTAGGGGAGGAGAGGAGCACTGGATACGCAGACTAATCACTGCAATACCTTACGGATGCAATGACGACATCAAAAATATAGGAAACCTTTCAAGCCAATATAGCAATAGCATAAATGTGATGAATTTATTTGACAAAAATCCAAGACGGGAAAGGAGTCATGGCCATCGCCACTATACGTCACCTAAGTTACATGATGTCTCCATTGATGGTCGTCTTCCTTTCATACAAAAACCTCTTGGACTTTATCACATTAGAACCAAACTTTATTCTATACCTCTCACTCTACTACACTTCCTTTACAAGACAAGTCTTGACACTCCTGTTTTTGACCCCACCTCATCATTACACAGACTTGTTGCCATCATTTTGGATATTGGTTTCCACAGACTCTTTAAACTAGTTTGTGTGAAAAGTCAAGATGAACAAAAACGATAATTTCTTCCACTACCGTTTGTCAACAAAGGTATAGATGCACTTAATTTGGCTAGCAATTATTTCATATTCCTACACTTCACCCATTGCATCCAAAATTTTCAATTATAAAAGGCTATTGCAGAACCTCGAGATTGAGGACTTCAAGGCTAAACCACTTGACTGTTCTTGTAAAAACTCTCCATTCAAATATGGTCTTCTGGCCAAGTTGTTACGGGAGATTTAACCATCATCGAAAACGAATCTCTGCGTAATATCCTTTCTAAAGGTCCCAAGTACCGTGAACCACGCTCCATAAATTGAAATTATAACTTTTAAGTTCTTATGCATGCCATCGAGGGCTATGCAAGAAAATTGATAAAACGAGAACAAGAAGACATTGAAGGCCTTGGGGTGTTTAATTTTGAAACAAATGAAAACAAGTAGGTCAATGAGTGCCAAGGCTACATCAGTTTTCAAAGACCCCGATGTAGCAAAAGCATTGTCTACTACACATGACAAATATGTTGTCACACCAGCAGACAAATCCCAAAACAACATTGTTTTTGTCTGCAAAACGTTTTACATCCAATGTTTATTATCAGAGGTAGACGTAGAAAATAATAGCAGTGATAAGACCTATACTGCTACCACACTCTCCAAAAAAGAGATTGTGGAAAACCATAAATCTGTGCTATTCTCTTTTGGTCTCTCTACCGGGGACGATGATTGTGATTTACTGTCTATGTACTGGATTCCCAACTTTCCATAGCTGGATCTGCAAAATGTACCACCAAACTTCTTTAAAAACTTTTAACTTCTATACTCACAACTGTCAAAGAGGGTCTGCATTCTTACCACAACACTTATTACTCCCACAATAGTATTAATTCAGTGTGGATCCAGAAAAGTTCGAAAGATCTTTTGGAGACAATCAGTTCAAGACTATTATCTAAATATAATAGCATTAAAACCTATGATTTTTCAACATTGTATACTTCTATTTCCCATACTCAGTTAAAATATTATACATCGTTGTCTTTCCTCCAAATATACAGAGAAAGATGTTTACAAAATGCTGGAATTTTTAATCGACAACATGTTTGTTCAATATGGTGGACGTGTTTTTCAACAAACGGTTGGCATTCCAATGGGAACAAATTGTGCTCCTTTACTTGCTGGCCTATTCTTTCACTCTTATGAGGCTGACCTTACAGTTGATCTGATCCGGAAGAAAGAATATCATTTAGCTAGATCCTTTAATCTCAGTTTCCGCTATCTAGATGACGTATTATCTTTAATTAATCCTAATTCGGGGATTTGATACATCGCATCTACATCAATGAACTTGAAATATAGAATACTACAGACACTGTGAAGTCAGCCTCATATCTTGACCTACACTTAGAAATCGATGGTAAAGGAAAACTATCTACCAAAACCTACGACAAACGTGATGACTTTTCATTCAGAATTGTCATCTTTCCTTTCATCTGTGGCAATATTCCTTCAACACCTGCGTGTGAAGTGTTCATATCACAACTCATACGTTACGCCAGAGCTTGCCGAAACTACGCGCTAGAATTCTAACAAATAGGCTTCTGGAACAGGGTTATGTTGCTACAAGATTGAAGTCATCACTACAGAAGTCTTATGGTCGTCATCATGTACTCGTGGATCGTTACGGCGTATCCATCTGCTCCATGAAAACTGATTTGTTCAACGGGTCATAGTTTTCCTTTCCTCTTTTGTCTACTCTGGACTTGACTTTTTTTTTGAGCAACTCGGCGGGTGTTTTTAGAAAAGCAGAGGACGCTTACCTTACCGGTACACCTGGTCAATGTTCCCAGTTTTTAGTTGAGTCCGAGTTGCTCATTTGCTTTTCGTTACTTTGTTTGTATGATTTTAGCTACTTTATGTTTTTTGTTGTGTATGTCTGTTTTCCATGTCTGGTCTTTGTCCCTGGACTACAGTCTTTTGATTTCCCTTGATTACATTTTGAACAAATATTTAAAGATCGTGTTGTCTCTAAAAATAACTTTCAATTCCTTTGTTTCGTGTTTCAAAGGTTCCATGTGTCAGTTTCGTTTTCAATTATTTCCATTTTTCTAAGAAACTTAGCGGTATTTCAATGATTTCATGAAAATAAAGTATGACAAGTAACATGTTATGAGGCATTAGTCTCATTTGATCATCGTCATGCTCTTGACATGTTGTTGCACGAAAATGTTCAAAAAAATGTAGTGTCTGTTCATATAGAAAGATTTTCGTGTAACTGTGTAATTCTATTATTTAAGATTTATTTTTATAAGAATGTTTATGATACTACATTTTTACAATAATATAAGAAACGTAGAAATCGATAACAAAATGATGTATATAATATATATAATGATTAAAATCAGATCGAAAAAACATCGACAAATCGTCGATAATTTGAAACATCCACATCATGAAATCTCATAAAAGAAAAAGTACCCCCCCAAGGGAGGTCGCTTCAACTGCAGAACCACAACAGAAGGCCCGTAAACGGCAAACGACAGCTTTATCAAATTCGAAGTCACAGAATACTCAGCAACGCTCCAAAGCAGACAAAACAGTTGCCCCACAGAGGTCACTTCCCATTATTGGACAAACTACGAACAAGGATGTAAATGCTGACAGCTCTACACTACCGGCACCATGCAGGACAGGATCTTTGGCGACTGCACATGATGTTGGTCACAGCCCGCCACCGACGAACCGCCAGTACCCCACGTCCAGCTCTAGTTTTCCCATCAAAACAATGGTACGTTTACCCTTAATTTCGACACATACAAGACTACCGAATCAAATTACACGGTGGTCATACTCAAAATATTAACACGAGTTTCAATTCAAATCATACGCAATTCCGATTACAGGTCAGATCTCATCTCATATCCCATTGAAAATAAACGAAAAGGCTTAGAGCGGAGCCAATTTGATTCAAGTCTTGTCCTTAAGTCCAACAAAGAGCTCAGAAGCGGGGACAATTTCGATGGTGATATTTCAATCCGGGGCGGTATGTTGTCCGTGACTAAAAAGACATCTCAGCCCATTAAAAATATCCATGTCTGGTCTTCAGCATTCATGATATATGCAAGTATTATACTAAAAAAATGGCCTAATAAAAGATCAGAGTTCTTTAAATACATGGACACAGTGAGACTAGCAGCAGCTAGGGGTGCTAATTTAGGGTGGGTCCAATATGAACGCAATCTGTCTTCTTTATGGGGTGTGGTCGATATGGAGTTGTGGATGCTGTGTGTATGTACATCAAATGTTACATCTACTCAAAACTTTGGGCACCAATTCAAACTCAAACTCATTTATTCACACACTTCATTCACGCATCGATGGCCAGTTGAACGATCGCCAATCGCGAAACAGGAACATTCGAATTATTCCTGTCGGTCCTAGACCAGAAAGTCATGTCAATAGAATAAGTTTGAACTAATAAACAATATATCGCAAGTTCAACAGGAACTGACAACAAAATGACAAGGCGTCATAATGTTAGAACTCAAAAACAAAAGCAATTGCACTACTTGAGATATATAAAATGTATGTTATCTTTGCATTAAAATATATAATCATAGCAACAGTATATTGATATGTCTGTAATAAATAAAATGTTCGTGGACATACACGGGGGAGAATATGGCAGGGTGTGTATAGACACAAGGTATAGGGTCATGATTTTCAGAATTGTACGTCGGATCAAATCAATTTTTTTACTTTCTTGCGTTACCGCAAGAAGTCGAGGTAGACCATGTCATGCCAACCATGAGTGCTCGGTTCTTTTCTGTTACCAGTTTGGACTTCCCTAAATATTTATATATAAATAGCTACTACCCTATAAAAAATTGCTATCAATTTGCTAACATTAAATTTGCTGCACTCCTTTGATTACTGCACCAGAGGGTGATGGGATGCGACCTGGCGTAGGTGAATCTCGTGACCTTTATTTCTCTCTTACCGTTTTGCCTATCAATAGGAAACATAGCATCCTTTGATACCAAAGGTGCTTAGACTTGCCGTACGTTGCATCAGTATTTCTGAATATTTTGACAGGTTCCCTCAAATCAACATTATACTGCGACCATTTCATCCATCATTCAGCCTCTATTAGTTGCCCATATTGAACGAGGTCTTAATTTAATCAAGTAAAAAACATCAAAACTATGAGTCTTGTTATTTATTATTTTTTAACTTTGTAAATAAACAGAAAAGAGAGAAGAAGGTGGACGGAAATGTAATTTATTTGAAAAATAAATGACTAATTCCAAACAAGAAGTTAAAACAAAAGTTCAACTTTGGTTCCCTTGATTACTCTTTCAAGTACGAGAAATATAAGTTTGAATGTCATTGTTGTAACAAGTATGGAATTTTATTACATATTTACAAGTACAAGGAAGTATGTGTAGAAAAAAATGGCTGCAGAAGTGTATTGATAATAAAATTTTCAAATGTTTAAATTTACACTGTTTTCCGTTTGCTCATCCCGTCTCACATGCAAAAACATTATCATTCTAACGGTCAGCATAATATTTAAGAAATAAATCACGGAAACTCCATTTTATCATTGTTTACCACAGGCTGGCCATTATGTCGCATTGTTTTACTCCGAACGAAAGTGATATTTCGATTCCAATAGGACTATACTCGGCGTCTCATAAATAACATACTGTTAAAATTTGAATAAAAATATTTTCTACGACTTTATTGACACCTACCGTCGTTTAAATTGTCTTAAATGACTTGCTCATTCGTTTAGCCAAACGGCTTCTCCCTAAACAAGTCGCTTATTAGCTTAATCATGCGTAACAAATCCTTACGGGAAAATCCCATACTAATACCTGCCATGTTGGTTTCTACGGGACGATTTGTTTACAACGGAAGTTCGTAAGTTCCCGTAGATATCCGGTGACAATCGTATTATTTCCCGCCATTTTGTATGTAAACAAAAGCTGATATGCTGGACACTTTTACACAATGCTGTTCAGCATAGGAGGTTTTAGACCAGAATATTTATTTTCATCTAAGTAAGGGCCATAATTTTCATTTTCAAAAACTGCACCCCCCCCAACTCAGAATAAAATAGTTTTCTCCTTACTGTACTAGAAGTTGTACTTTATAGATTTAGTGACATGATACATATATGATAATGAAATATCATTATCAGACTATACAATGTGTTGACTTTTGTAACTTGTTTGAAAAGGTTTTATACAGGTCTGTCTTTTAAAATATGACAAGTTCTGCAATGTATGTACTTGTATTATCAATATTTAACACAGTCTTATTTACAAAGGGGGAATTTGCATATTGATTTGATATTAATGCCTGCGATTCTTAAGACCAAGTTGTCTGATAAGGCTCTCTGTTTTGATTCATTGTTTTGATTTGTGCTTGATTTGGAAACGCTGTATTGCCAGTCACTCTGTTACCGGAATATCATCAATATTGTATTAATTTGGAGATTCTCTACCTCAAAATTTCTCCTCCTATTAACCATTTTCTCACACTATGATATTCTTCTCAGTTTGGATAATCAAAACTGGAGTTCGTCTGCTTGATCAACTTCTCGGCATTGTACGTTGTTTGCGTAGACTAAATCCGAAATTTCCGAACTAACGCCGAAATGTATTCTGGGTTCTTCGGTTTTTGGACAAATCATTTAAACGTAAACAACATCTCCTAGCAACCCGATCACTGTAAACATGGCCGACTTTTTACAATGTAAATATTGGCACTGAAAATTAAAATCGGACAGGAATTAACGATTCAATGTTTAGGGAGAAGCCGTTTGGCTAAACGAATGAGCAAGTCATTTAAGACAATTTAAACGACGGTAGGTGTCAATAAAGTCGTAGAAAATATTTTTATTACAAATTTTAACTGTATGTTATTTATGTAACGCCGAGTATAGTTTCTTCATATTGTTTAATAGACACATCCTATGAGTTGCACGAAATGTTGATCATATGTAATAGAAATACCAATTTGAACGAATTAATTGATCAATATATCTTTATTTTTAATTAACCACAAAAAACACTGTGAGCTATTTAAATCATATCACATTCCCAATCTAATAGCCAATCAATAGATACAAAAGAGGACAATTAACCGGCATACCAAGTTCTAATATATGTGAAGAAGAATTATCAGGTCATAAACACAAAACATATTTTTTTATAATATTTGAACCGCAAACGTTTAGACACAACGTTTGGCTTGTTTTTAACGATACCATGTCTTTAAGATTTCAAGTGGTAATTAAACAAAAACTTTTGAACATAGTGTTCCACGCATGCACTTCTAAAAAATGACAATAGGTAATCAATCGAAGTAAAAAAATGGCGTATTATTCCTTTTAAAAAGTTTCATGAATATGATTTGTATCATTCTTTCTAAAGGAAAACTATGTAGATAATCGTTTTTTCTGTATGATTCAAATTTAGAAACCATGGACATATTCTTAAAGTTTGAACTAGTTGAAAAGCCAGAATGGAGAAAAAGAAATTCTGAATTTGAAAAAGTCCCTGGTATTAGTGAAATGCTTAAGGACATTACAATCTTCTATCAAAAATGGAAGAGTAAGGAAAAAGAATATGAATATAGAAAATTTGAACTATCACAACTAAAGCGGAAAATGGCACTGGAATATTTCCTTAAACTACAGGAAGGTGAAAATTTTGGTGTAAAGGATGCAAAGACATTTGAAAAAATTTTCGATGACGTTAAAGAGAGTGAAAAATTAGGTAAGACAGTCGGAAAACGGCGAAGGGATGAGTATGAGCATTTAAATACCAATAAGCACAAGAGGAATTCTGAAAATTCACAAAATATAAACAATGAATATGGATCTGCGGACATTCTACCAACCTCTTTAGAGTTAGAGGAATACTTACATGATAACTCTAACAAGAAAGAAATTGAAAAAGATATGAAGGAATCAAGGAATTTATTAAGAGGCTATTGGCATTTAAGGAACGAAGTGAACAACTTATCACCAACACATAGACAAGCGTATAAGGGTGAAATCGAAATAGAAACTTGTATACAAAGCTGTCATAAAATTTTAATGGAGGGCCTTATGGATGACTGTAAAACACAGCCTGGCAAATTCAGTACACTCCAGCGATCAGCATATTTTGATAATGTTTTTTTTCTGTACCCATCGTTTGCATCGGAAGAAATAGCCTTTGATGCTGTAGATACTTTAATAATACAATATAATTCGATGGTAGACAAAATTTCAAAACTAAAGGAAAAACAAGAAAAAGTTGAGATGACCTTGAAATGTGCATCATTACTGCTGTTTGGATTTTTGACACTCCATCTATTTGCTGATGGTAATGGCCGTCTAGCGCGACTTCTATGTAGTCATTGTTTATCCAACTTTTGTCCTTTTCAAACCGCTATTTTCAATGTTTTTTCGCCCTCATCACGTGATGATTACGTAAGAGCTTTAGTAAATGGAAGACAAAATCTTCCACTACAACAGGAAGCACATACCTCCTCGGCTAGTGCAAAGGAAGAAGTAATCAAAATTCTAAAGCAAGGCCCTTCAGAGGTTTGTTCTCTCTTAATTGAGTGCAATTGGTTTTCGTGGAGATATTTTTTGAGAAGTTTGGGAGAGAATATAGAATTTTTCGATTTTGAAAATGTTAATCGTCATAACCAACAGGAGATTTGTGTCGATAAACTGCAAACCTCGTCGTTGAAATAACTTTATAAGTTGGACATGTAAAGAAACTACTTACACTTGTTTCTTTTAAAATAGACAGTTTCCTTTTCCCTGGGACTTTGTCAAGCAGTTAATTACAATAAAAACGTCATAGGTGAATCAGGAATGAATGTTGTTTGCTCATATGTACATTTATCGACAGTTCAGTTTTGGACGACCTCTGCTGTCTTATGAACTTTTGACCTCATTAAGTTCTTACATGATAGCACAAATACTGGGGGTCACTTTTGATATATATCCACTCGGTTTTATCAATCGTTAACTAATGCAACCTAAGTTCAGAATAATAGTTGACAATCAAGCAATAAAGTGTCATCTTAGACAATTACGGAAAACTTGTAATATAAAGTATTATTTAGAAAAACTATTCTACATGTGACTATTTACATATAAATAGTTTCGACTGATGTTGATTTGAATAGGACAAGATTTCAGAACAGGAAAGTTCTATAACTCCTTACAATTCTAGCATTGTCTTTACTGAAAAAAGTAGAGATTACAATTAATTATCGACTAAAAATGCCAAAGCGTCAAATACATTTAATTCCAAAGACCTGAACGTGAACATATGAAATAAAGAATATTTAATCGCCAACACATACAAGAGCAGGATTCTCAGCTTTACTCTTAAACCAAAGAATATAAAAATACAACGGTTATTTAAAAAAAAAACACGAAAATTAATAATATTGCATTGAGATACTTAAGTATTTTTTGCCCTTAATTACCTACTAGGGATAAAAACAAAGTAAAAATGGGACGCTCATTCAATCGCTGATTTTACGATGTCGCCAATACTTTTGGAAATCCTTAACTTCTGAAAAAAAGATACAATGACACGCAACAGAGAAGGCGTAAATTGTAACACTTTAAAACTCTTAGAGTTTTTTAATAGTGGTGATAAATTCAAATAGGACAAAAGGAGGAAAACGGCAATGTACAATTCAACATGAGTCGATCAGGTAAACACAGAGAACACTATCAATAATATTTTTGCAACTATACCTTAAAAAGCAATGCTACAAAATTAATGTTTATTGTAAGTATATTTAATAACATATCAAAATCTCTAAAAATATATTCAAAGTAATTGTCCCTAGATAACATTCTTTGATTTCCTCTAGAATCTCGGTTTCGTTGTTTACTCTAATCTTCTGCTACATTTTTATATAGTGAGACAAAAATGCAATACTCTTAATTGGTTTTGCTTGCCATGTTGTCGACATTCGACAAATTTAAACAAACATAGAGACCTGGCGAATAAAGATTTACAGAACATTTGAAGGTAAATAATGACATGCCAAATTTTTTTGCGCCTGTTCCGAGTCAGGAATTTCTGGCCTCTCATTATTTTCATTCTCGTTATATTCATTAAGTTCAGTTCACGGAAAAGAGAAAAAAAGCATTCACCATGTTCATCGAATGTTGTATTGTTCCGCAAGAAAGATGGTTACTTTGAATTGTTCATTGACAACAGGACACTCAATTGTTGCATCATCCGAGATTCTTATGCACAATCACGCAGTGAACAGATACTTGAGGCTCTAGTCGGAAACACTTATTTCTCCTTTTTTGATATGAAAACGGGTACTACCCGGTTGAGGTAAAAGAAACTTGTAATGAAAGGACAGCGTTTACAGTAGGCCTGTTATGATTTTTTTTAGTTTAGCAGATTACCATTTTGACAAGTCGACTGCCCAGCGACCTACAAAAAGGAGGAAATCCTTTGCTACGTACACCTAGACGTCTGATTCATCTACTTAGAATAAACGATCTGATTATCTTGGCATACAGCTTCGAGGTACATCTAGAGAGAATTGAGCAAGTACAACAATGATTTAGGGGGAGTGGATTGAAGTTATCACCAAAGAAGTGCTCCTTTTTTCACGAAAAAGGTGAACTATATTGGCCATATTGTGTCCAAGAATTGATTAGAAACGTATCAAGCTAAGCAAAGCTAAGAGAAATTCAGATATTAGCCACCTCCAACAACACCGGATGAAGTACGATCATTTCTTAGATTTGGTAAATACTACTATGCGTATAATTGGCAGCACAAAAGAGGTCCAAAAGGAAGAAGACAACTTCTTTAATATCGAAGTGGTTTTTGGATAATCGTAACATGAGAATGCATTCCAGAACTTGAAATCCCAATTGAAGCAACCACCAATCCTTGGATTTCCACAGTACAAAAAGCCAAGGATTGGTGGCTGCTGCAATTGGGATTCCAAGTACTCTAAAAGTAGATAATGACATCCTTGGCAGAGTTATCTGCTTATATTACATGTTGACCACCGTAAGTTACCCAAGTACGTGTAACTGACTGAGCTCTGACTCGCTCACTTGTTAGGTCAAATGATTAATTCGTATGAAACATACTTTTCCTCGTTTTTAAACCAAACAAAAGAAAAGTTGATTACTATTTCTATATTTACCAGATGCTATTGCAGACTTTTACCATACAGGTTTTATTCCTGCATATAGATAAATGAACGTATGTTTGAAACGCAACAAATGCGCCGTCATAAAACCCTTGAGACAATGGTAAATACTTACTGAGATCACCAAATGGTCTTCAGTAAGTGTGTGGCAAGGGGTTTGTAAGGTGCTGGCAAGAGTAATGCACTCTTTAAACATTTTCATTTTGTTGCTCATATCTTAAAAGACATTATGGACAGAATAAATCTGAAAACTGTAGGTTTTTAAATCAAGATGACGCTATGAATAAACCAAAACATGGAAACTTTAAGGGAATTTTATATCTTGAATTATCACTTTTTTTGGAAAATTATGAAATATTACGAAAATTGGGCGTCGAAAAGACATTGGACATTCGCCAATTAACTTTGGGCCGTGTGAACTTTCATTTGTATAAGGTCACATACTACAAATCAATTCTCACAAAAACTTCAGTCCGTGATATATAGTAGACGGTAAGAGATAAGTGAATAGATGCAGCATATGAAATATTTCTTTCCAAACAAAATGGGACACCTAGATACAAATATATAGTTCTTGGTAGAGATTCCTCATACTTTGTAAGAAATAATCCCAAATCATCCTCAAAATATACAGAGAAAGATGTTTACAAAATGCTGGAATTTTTAATCGACAACATGTTTGTTCAATATGGTGGACGTGTTTTTCAACAAACGGTTGGCATTCCAATGGGAACAAATTGTGCTCCTTTACTTGCTGGCCTATTCTTTCACTCTTATGAGGCTGACCTTATAGTTGATCTGATCCGGAAGAAAGAATATCATTTAGCTAGATCCTTTAATCTCAGTTTCCGCTATCTAGATGACGTATTATCTTTAATTAATCCTAATTCGGGGATTTGATACATCGCATCTACATCAATGAACTTGAATATAGAATACTACAGACACTGTGAAGTCAGCCTCATATCTTGACCTACACTTAGAAATCGATGGTAAAGGAAAACTATCGACCAAAACCTACGACAAACGTGATGACTTTTCATTCAGAATTGTCATCTTTCTTTTCATCTGTGGCAACATTCCTTCAGCACCTGCGTATGAAGTGTTCATATCACAACTCATACGTTACGCCAGAGCTTGCCGAAACTACGCGCTAGAATTCTAACAAATAGGCTTCTGGAACAGGGTTATGTTGCTACAAGATTGAAGTCATCACTACAGAAGTCTTATGGTCGTCATCATGTACTCGTGGATCGTTACGGCGTATCCATCTGCTCCATGAAAACTAATTTGTTCAACGGGTCATACTTTTCCTTTCCTCTTTTGTCTACTCTGGACTTGACTTTTTATGAGCAACTCGGCGGGTGTTTTTAGAAAAGCAGAGGACGCTTACCTTACCGGTACACCTGGTCAATGTTCCCAGTTTTTAGTTGAGTCCGAGTTGCTCATTTGCTTTTCGTTACTTTGTATGATTTTGGCTACTTTATGTTTTTTGTTGTGTATGTCTGTTTTCCATGCCTTGTCTTTGTCCCTAGACTACATTCTTTTGATTTCCGCTATAACCTTGGTTCCCTTGATTACTTTTTGAAGAAATATTTAAAGATCGTGTTGTCTCAAAAAATAACTTTCAATGCCTTTGTTTCGTGTTTCAAAGGTTCCATGTGTCAGTTTCGTTTTCAATTATTTCCATTTTTCTAAGAAACTAAGCGGTATTTCATTGATTTCATGAAAATAAAGTATGACAAGTAACATGTTATGAGGCATTAGTCTCATTTGATCATCGTCATGATCTTGACATGTTGTTGCACGAAAATGTTCAAAAAAATGTAGTGTCTGTTCATATAGAAAGACTTTCGTGTAACTGTGTAATTCTTTTTTAACCAATATTATTTAAGATTTATTTTTATAAGAATGTTTATGATACTACATTTTTACAATAATATAAGAAACGTAGAAATCGATAACAAAATGATGTATATAATATATATAATGATTAAAATCAGATCGAAAAAACATCGACAAATCGTCGATAATCTGAAACATCCACATCATGAAATCTCATAAAAGAAAAAGTACCCCCCCCCCAAGGGAGGTCGCTTCAACTGCAGAAGCACAACAGTAGGCCCGTAAACAGCAAACGACAGCTTTATCAAATTCGAAGTCACAGAAGATTCAGCAACGCTCCAAAGCAGACAAAACAGTTGCCCCACAGAGGTCACTTCCCATTATTGGACAAACTACGAACAAGGATGTAAATGCTGACAGCTCTACACTCCCGGCACTATGCAGGACAGGATCTTTGGCGACAGCGGAACCAGCCCCTGCACATGATGTTGGTCACAGCCCGCCACCAACGAACCACCAGTACCCCACGTCCAGCTCTAGTTTTCCCATCAAAACAATGGTACGTTTACCCTTAATTTCGACACATACAAGACTCCCGAATCAAATTACACGGTGGTCATACTCAAAATATTAACACGAGTTTCAATTCAAATCATACGCAATTCCGATTACAGGTCAGATCTCATCTCATATCCCATTGAAAATAAACGAAAAGGCTTAGAGCGGAGCCAATTTGATTCAAGTCTTGTCCTTAAGTCCAACAAAGAGCTCAGAAGCGGGGACAATTTCGATGGTGATATTTCAATCCGGGGCGGTATGTTGTCCGTGACTAAAAAGACATCTCAGCCCATTAAAAATATCCATGTCTGGTCTTCAGCATTCATGATATATGCAAGTATTATGCTAAAAAAATGGCCTAATAAAAGATCAGAGTTCTTTAAATACATGGACACAGTGAGACTAGCAGCAGCTAGGGGTGCTAATTTAGGGTGGGTCCAATATGAACGCAATCTGTCTTCTTTATGGGGTGTGGTCGATATGGAGTTGTGGATGCTGTGTGTATGTACACCAAATGTTACATCTACTCAAAACTTTGGGCACCAATTCAAACTCAAACTCATTTATTCACACACTTCATTCACGCATCGATGGCCAGTTGAACGATCGCCAATCGCGAAACAGGAACATTCGAATTATTCCTGTCGGTCCTAGACCAGAAAGTCATGCTAATAGAATAAGTTTGAACTAATAAACAATATATCGCAAGTTCAACAGGAACTGACAACAAAATGACAAGGCGTCATAATGTTAGAACTCAAAAACAAAAGCAATTGCACTACTTGAGATATATAAAATGTATGTTATCTTTGCATTAAAATATATAATCATAGCAACAGTATATTGATATGTCTGTAATAAATAAAATGTTCGTGGACATACACGGGGGAGAATATGGCAGGGTGTGTATAGACACAAGGTATAGGGTCATGATTTTCAGAATTGTACGTCGGATCAAATCAATTTTTTTACTTTCTTGCGTTACCGCAAGAAGTCGAGGTAGACCATGTCATGCCAACCATGAGTGCTCGGTTCTTTTCTGTTACCAGTTTGGACTTCCCGAAATATTTATATATAAATAGCTACTACCCTATAAAAAATTGCTATCAATTTGCTAACATTAAATTTGCTGCACTCCTTTGATTACTGCACCAGAGGGTGATGAGATGCGACCTGGCGTAAGTGAATCTCGTGACCTTTATTTCTCTCTTACCGTTTAGCCTATCAATAGGAAACATAGCATCCTTTGATACCAAAGGTGCTTAGACTTGCCGTACATTGCATCGGTATTTCTGAATATTTTGACAGGTTCCCTCAAATCAACATTATACTGCGACAATTTCATCCATCATTCAGTCTCTATTAGTTGCCCATATTGAACGAGGTCTTAATTTAATAAAGTAAAAAAACATCAAAACTATGAGTCTTGTTATTTATTATTTTTTAACTTTGTAAATAAACAGAAAAGAGAGAAGAAGGTGGACGGAAATGTAATTTATTTGAAAAATAAATGACTAATTCCAAACAAGAAGTTAAAACAAAAGTTCAACTTTGGTTCCCTTGATTACTCTTTCAAGTACGAGAAATATAAGTTTGAATGTCATTGTTGTAACAAGTATGGAATTTTATTACATATTTACAATTACAAGGAAGTATGTGTAGAAAAAAATGGCTGTAGAAGTGTATTGATAATAAAATTTTCAAATGTTTAAATTTACACTGTTTTCCGTTTGCTCATCCCGTCCCACATGCAAAAACATTATCATTCTAACAGTCAGCATAATATTTAAGAAATAAATCACGGAAACTCCATTTTATCATTGTTTACCACGGGCTGGCCATTATGTCGCATTGTTTTACTCCGAACGAAAGTGATATTTCGATTCCAATAGGACTATACTCGGCGTCACATAAATAACATACTGTTAAAATTTGAATAAAAATATTTTCTACGACTTTATTGACACCTACCGTCGTTTAAATTGTCTTAAATGACTTGCTCATTCGTTTAGCCAAACGGCTTCTCCCTAAACAAGTCGCTTATTAGCTTAATCATGCGTAACAAATCCTTACGGGAAAATCCCATACTAATACCTGCAATGTTGGTTTCTGGTGACAATCGTATTATTTCCCGCCATTTTGTATGTAAACAAAAGCTGATATGCTGGACACTTTTACACAATGCTGTTCAGCATAGGAGGTTTTAGGCCAGAATATTTATTTTCATGTAAGTAAGGGCCATAATTTTCATTTTCAAAAACTGCACCCCCCCCCAACTCAGAATAAAATAGTTTTCCCCTTACTGTACTAGAAGTTGTACTTTATAGATTTAGTGACATGATACATATATGATAATGAAATATCATTATCAGACTATACAATGTGTTGACTGTTGTAACTTGTTTGAAAAGGTTTTATACAGGTCTGTCTTTTAAAATATGACAAGTTCTGCAATGTATGTACTTGTATTATCAATATTTAACACAGTCTTATTTAAAAAGGGGGAATTTGCATATTGATTTGATATTAATGCCTGCGATTCTTAAGACCAAGTTGTCTGATAAGGCTCTCTGTTTTGATTTATTGTTTTGATTTGTGCTTGATTTGGAAACGCTGTATTGCCAGTCACTCTGTTACCGGAATATCATCAATATTGTATTAATTTGGAGATTCTCTACCTCAAAATTTCTCCTCCTACTAACCATTTTCTCACACTATGATATTCTTCTCAGTTTGGATAATCAAAACTGGAGTTCGTCTGCTTGATCAACTTCTCGGCATTGTACGTTGTTTGCGTAGACTAAATCCGAAATTTCCGAACTAACGCCGAAATGTATTCTGGGTTCTTCGGTTTTTGGACAAATCATTTAAACGTAAACAACATCTCCTAGCAACCCAATCACTGTAAACATGGCCGACTTTTTACAATGTAAATATTGGCACTGAAAATTAAAATCGGACAGGAATTTAACGATTCAATGTTTAGGGAGAAGCCGTTTGGCTAAACGAATGAGCAAGTCATTTAAGACAATTTAAACGACGGTAGGTGTCAATAAAGTCGTAGAAAATATTTTTATTACAAATTTTAACTGTATGTTATTTATGTGACGCCGAGTATAGTTTCTTCATATTGTTTAATAGACACAACCTATGAGTTGGACGAAATGTTGATCATATGTAATAGAAATACCCATTTGAACGAATTAATTGATCAATATATCTTTATTTTTAATTAACCACCAATAAACACTGTGAGCTATTTAAATCATATCATATTCCCAATCTAATAGCCAATCAATAGATACAAAAGAGGACAATTAACCGGCATACCAAGTTCTAATATATGTGAATAAGAATTATCAGGTCATAAACACAAAACATATTTTTTTTATAATATTTGAACCGCAAACGTTTAGACACAACGTTTGGCTTGTTTTTAACGATACCATGTCTTTAAGATTTCAAGTGGTAATTAAACAAAAACTTTTGAACATAGTGTTCCACGCATGTACTTCTAAAAAATGACAATAGGTAATCAATCGAAGTAAAAAAATGGCGTGTTATTCCTTTTGAAAAGTTTCATGAATATGATTTGTATCATTCTTTCTAAAGGAAAACTATGTAGATAATCGTTTTTTCTGTATGATTCAAATTTAGAAACCATGGACACATTCTTAAAGTTTGAACTAGTTGAAAAGCCAGAATGGAGAAAAAGAAATTCTGAATTTGAAAAAGTCCCTGGTATTAGTGAAATGCTTAAGGACATTACAATCTTCTATCAAAAATGGAAGAGTAAGGAAAAAGAATATGAAGATAGAAAATTTGAACTATCACAACTAAAGCGGGAAATGGCACTGGAATATTTCCTTAAACTACAGGAAGGTGAAAATTTTGGTGCAAAGGATGCAAAGACATTTGAAAAAATTTTCGATGACGTTAAAGAGAGTGAAAAATTAGGTAAGACAGCCGGAAAACGGCGAAGGGATGAGTATGAGCATTTAAATACCAAGAAGCACAAGAAGAATTCTGAAAATTCACAAAATATAAACAATGAATATGGATCTGCGGACAGTCTACCAACCTCTTTAGAGTTAGAGGAATACTTACATGATAACTCTAACAAGAAAGAAATTGAAAAAGATATGAAGGAATCAAGGAATTTATTAAGAGGCTATTGGCATTTAAGGAACGAATTGAAGAAGTTACCACCAAGAGACAGGCAAAAGCATAAGGGTATAATCGATATAGAAACTTGTATACAAAGCTGTCATAAAATTTTAATGGAGGGCCTTATGGATGACTGTAAAACACAGCCTGGCAAATTCAGTACACTCCCGCGATCAGCATATTTTGATAATGTTATTTTTCTGTACCCATCGTTTGCATCGGAAGAAATAGCCTTTGACGCTATAGATACTTTGATAACACAATATCATTGGATGCTAGGCAAAATTTCAGAATCAAAGGAAGAACAAGAAAAAGTTGAGATGACTTTTAAATGTGCATCATTACTGCTGTTTGGATTTTTGACACTCCATCCATTTGCTGATGGTAATGGCCGTCTGGCGCGACTGCTATGTAGTCATTATTTATCCACCTTTTGTCCTTTTGAAACCGCTATTTTCAATGTTTTTTCGCCCTCATCACGTGATGATTACGTAAGAGCTTTAGTAAATGGAAGACAAAATCTTTCACTACAATAGGAAGCACATACCTCCTTGGCTAGTGCAAAGGAAGAAGTAATCAAAATTCTAAAGCAAGGCCCTTCAGAGGTTTGTTCTCTCTTAATTGAGTGCAATTGGTTTTCGTGGAGATATTTTTTGAGAAGTTTGGGAGAGAATAAAGAATTTTTCGATTTTGAAAATGTTAATCGTCATAACCAACAGGAGATTTGTGTCGATGAACTGCAAACCTCGTCGTTGAAATAACTTTATAAGTTGGACATGTAAAGAAACTACTTACACTTGTTTCTTTTAAAATAGATAGTTTCCTTTTCCCTGGGACTTTGTCAAGCAGTTAATTACAATAAAAACGTCATAGGTGAATCAGGAATGAATGTTGTTTGCTCATATGTACATTTATCGACAGTTCAGTTTTGGACGACCTCTGCTGTCTTATGAACTTTTGACCTCATTAAGTTCTTACATGATAGCACAAATACGGTGCACATAATTCCAAATCATCGAACCATCGATTTAAAAATAAAATAATAAATACTTAAATGAAATAATCTCAAGTATGTAGATGTCAGCACATGAACATTTGAAAAAATACAATAACTATACATTTGATGAATCAGTAAAAAAAGTGTTTATTTGGTTTCATATATGTAAAATTGAAATACAAAAGTCAATTTCAACATTATTATGTGCAAATTAAGGTGTTAGAAGGCTCTTTTCTGGAAAGCCCGTCGATAAAGGTCACAAACAAAAAAGTATGAGAAATATAAGTAAAACGATCTTGTCGGTTGTTCAATTTAAACAGCAATATATACTTGGGGTCACTTTTGATATATATCCACTCGGTTTTATCAATCGTTAACTAATGCAACCTAAGTTCAGAATAATAGTTGACAATCAAGCAATAAAGAGTCATCTTAGACAATTACGGAAAACTTGTAATATAAAGTATTATTTAGAAAAACTATTCTACATGTGACTATTTACATATAAATAGTTTCGACTGATGTTGATTTGAATAGGACAAGATTTCAAAACAGGAAAGTTCTATAACTCCTTACAATTCTAGCATTGTCTTTACTGAAAAAAGTAGAGATTACAATTAATTATCGACTAAAAATGCCAAAGCGTCAAATACATTTAATTCCAAAGACCTGAACGTGAACATATGAAATAAAGAATATTTAATCGCCAACACATACAAGAGCAGGATTCTCAGCTTTACTCTTAAACCAAAGAATATAAAAATACAACGGTTATTTTAAAAAAAAACACGAAAATTAATAATATTGCATTGAGATACTTAAGTATTTTTTGCCCTTAATTACCTACTAGGGATAAAAACAAAGTAAAAATGGGACGCTCATTCAATCGCTGATTTTACGATGTCGCCAATACTTTTGGAAATCCTTAACTTCTGAAAAAAAGATACAATGACACGCAACAGAGAAGGCGTAAATTGTAACACTTTAGAACTCTTAGAGTTTTTTAATAGTGGTGATAAATTCAAATAGGACAAAAGGAGGAAAACGGCAATGTACAATTCAACATGAGTCGATCAGGTAAACACAGAGAACACTATCAATAATATTTTTGCAACTATACCTTAAAAAGCAATGCTACAAAATTAATGTTTATTGTAAGTATATTTAATAACATATCAAAATCTCTAAAAATATATTCAAAGTAATTGTCCCTAGATAACATTCTTTGATTTCCTCTAGAATCTCGGTTTCGTTGTTTACTCTAATCTTCTGCTACATTTTTATATAGTGAGACAAAAATGCAATACTCTTAATTGGTTTTGCTTGCCATGTTGTCGACATTCGACAAATTTAAACAAACATAGAGACCTGGCGAATAAAGATTTACAGAACATTTGAAGGTAAATAATGACATGCCAAATTTTTTTGCGCCTGTTCCGAGTCAGGAATTTCTGGCCTCTCATTATTTTCATTCTCGTTATATTCATTAAGTTCAGTTCACGGAAAAGAAAAAAAAAGCATTCACCATGTTCATCGAATGTTGTATTGTTCCGCAAGAAAGATGGTTACTTTGAATTGTTCATTGACAACAGGACACTCAATTGTTGCATCATCCGAGATTCTTATGCACAATCACGCAGTGAACAGATACTTGAGGCTCTAGTCGGAAACACTTATTTCTCCTTTTTTGATATGAAAACGGGTACTACCCGGTTGAGGTAAAAGAAACTTGTAATGAAAGGACAGCGTTTACAGTAGGCCTGTTATGATTTTTTTTAGTTTAGCAGATTACCATTTTGACAAGTCGACTGCCCAGCGACCTACAAAAAGGAGGAAATCCTTTGCTACGTACACCTAGACGTCTGATTCATCTACTTAGAATAAACGATCTGATTATCTTGGCATACAGCTTCGAGGTACATCTAGAGAGAATTGAGCAAGTACAACAATGATTTAGGGGGAGTGGATTGAAGTTATCACCAAAGAAGTGCTCCTTTTTTCACGAAAAAGGTGAACTATATTGGCCATATTGTGTCCAAGAATTGATTAGAAACGTATCAAGCTAAGCAAAGCTAAGAGAAATTCAGATATTAGCCACCTCCAACAACACCGGATGAAGTACGATCATTTCTTAGATTTGGTAAATACTACTATGCGTATAATTGGCAGCACAAAAGAGGTCCAAAAGGAAGAAGACAACTTCTTTAATATCGAAGTGGTTTTTGGATAATCGTAACATGAGAATGCATTCCAGAACTTGAAATCCCAATTGAAGCAACCACCAATCCTTGGATTTCCACAGTACAAAAAGCCAAGGATTGGTGGCTGCTGCAATTGGGATTCCAAGTACTCTAAAAGTAGATAATGACATCCTTGGCAGAGTTATCTGCTTATATTACATGTTGACCACCGTAAGTTACCCAAGTACGTGTAACTGACTGAGCTCTGACTCGCTCACTTGTTAGGTCAAATGATTAATTCGTATGAAACATACTTTTCCTCGTTTTTAAACCAAACAAAAGTAAAGTTGATTACTATTTCTATATTTACCAGATGCTATTGCAGACTTTTACCATACAGGTTTTATTCCTGCATATAGATAAATGAACGTATGTTTGAAACGCAACAAATGCGCCGTCATAAAACCCTTGAGACAATGGTAAATACTTACTGAGATCACCAAATGGTCTTCAATAAGTGTGTGGCAAGGGGTTTGTAAGGTGCTGGCAAGAGTAATGCACTCTTTAAACATTTTCATTTTGTTGCTCATATCTTAAAAGACATTATAGACAGAATAAATCTGAAAACTGTAGGTTTTTAAATCAAGATGACGCTATGAATAAACCAAAACATGGAAACTTTAAGGGAATTTTATATCTTGAATTATCACTTTTTTTGGAAAATTATGAAATATTACGAAAATTGGGCGTCGAAAAGACATTGGACATTCGCCAATTAACTTTGGGCCGTGTGAACTTTCATTTGTATAAGGTCACATACTACAAATCAATTCTCACAAAAACTTCAGTCCGTGATATATAGTAGACGGTAAGAGATAAGTGAATGGATGCAGCATATGAAATATGTCTTTCCAAACAAAATGGGACACCTAGATACAAATATATAGTTCTTGGTAGAGATTCCTCATACTTTGTAAGAAATAATCCCAAATCATCCTCAAAATATACAGAGAAAGATGTTTACAAAATGCTGGAATTTTTAATCGACAACATGTTTGTTCAATATGGTGGACGTGTTTTTCAACAAACGGTTGGCATTCCAATGGGAACAAATTGTGCTCCTTTACTTGCTGGCCTATTCTTTCACTCTTATGAGGCTGACCTTATAGTTGATCTGATCCGGAAGAAAGAATATCATTTAGCTAGATCCTTTAATCTCAGTTTCCGCTATCTAGATGACGTATTATCTTTAATTAATCCTAATTCGGGGATTTGATACATCGCATCTACATCAATGAACTTGAATATAGAATACTACAGACACTGTGAAGTCAGCCTCATATCTTGACCTACACTTAGAAATCGATGGTAAAGGAAAACTATCGACCAAAACCTACGACAAACGTGATGACTTTTCATTCAGAATTGTCATCTTTCTTTTCATCTGTGGCAACATTCCTTCAGCACCTGCGTATGAAGTGTTCATATCACAACTCATACGTTACGCCAGAGCTTGCCGAAACTACGCGCTAGAATTCTAACAAATAGGCTTCAGGAACAGGGTTATGTTGCTACAAGATTGAAGTCATCACTACAGAAGTCTTATGGTCGTCATCATGTACTCGTGGATCGTTACGGCGTATCCATCTGCTCCATGAAAACTGATTTGTTCAACGGGTCATACTTTTCCTTTCCTCTTTTGTCTACTCTGGACTTGACTTTTTATGAGCAACTCGGCGGGTGTTTTTAGAAAAGCAGAGGACGCTTACCTTACCGGTACACCTGGTCAATGTTCCCAGTTTTTAGTTGAGTCCGAGTTGCTCATTTGCTTTTCGTTACTTTGTATGATTTTGGCTACTTTATGTTTTTTGTTGTGTATGTCTGTTTTCCATGCCTTGTCTTTGTCCCTGGACTACATTCTTTTGATTTCCGCTATAACCTTGGTTCCCTTGATTACTTTTTGAAGAAATATTTAAAGATCGTGTTGTCTCAAAAAATAACTTTCAATGCCTTTGTTTCGTGTTTCAAAGGTTCCATGTGTCAGTTTCGTTTTCAATTATTTCCATTTTTCTAAGAAACTAAGCGGTATTTCATTGATTTCATGAAAATAAAGTATGACAAGTAACATGTTATGAGGCATTAGTCTCATTTGATCATCGTCATGATCTTGACATGTTCTTGCACGAAAATGTTCAAAAAAATGTAGTGTCTGTTCATATAGAAAGACTTTCGTGTAACTGTGTAATTCTTTTTTAACCAATATTATTTAAGATTTATTTTTATAAGAATGTTTATGATACTACATTTTTACAATAATATAAGAAACGTAGAAATCGATAACAAAATGATGTATATAATATATATAATGATTAAAATCAGATCGAAAAAACATCGACAAATCGTCGATAATCTGAAACATCCACATCATGAAATCTCATAAAAGAAAAAGTACCCCCCCCAAGGGAGGTCGCTTCAACTGCAGAAGCACAACAGTAGGCCCGTAAACGGCAAACGACAGCTTTATCAAATTCGAAGTCACAGAAGATTCAGCAACGCTCCAAAGCAGACAAAACAGTTGCCCCACAGAGGTCACTTCACATTATTGGACAAACTACGAACAAGGATGTAAATGCTGACAGCTCTACACTCCCGGCACTATGCAGGACAGGATCTTTGGCGACAGCGGAACCAGCCCCTGCACATGATGTTGGTCACAGCCCGCCACCAACGAACCACCAGTACCCCACGTCCAGCTCTAGTTTTCCCATCAAAACAATGGTACGTTTACCCTTAATTTCGACACATACAAGACTCCCGAATCAAATTACACGGTGGTCATACTCAAAATATTAACACGAGTTTCAATTCAAATCATACGCAATTCCGATTACAGGTCAGATCTCATCTCATATCCCATTGAAAATAAACGAAAAGGCTTAGAGCGGAGCCAATTTGATTCAAGTCTTGTCCTTAAGTCCAACAAAGAGCTCAGAAGCGGGGACAATTTCGATGGTGATATTTCAATCCGGGGCGGTATGTTGTCCGTGACTAAAAAGACATCTCAGCCCATTAAAAATATCCATGTCTGGTCTTCAGCATTCATGATATATGCAAGTATTATGCTAAAAAAAATGGCCTAATACAAGATCAGAGTTCTTTAAATACATGGACACAGTGAGACTAGCAGCAGCTAGGGGTGCTAATTTAGGGTGGGTCCAATATGAACGCAATCTGTCTTCTTTATGGGGTGTGGTCGATATGGAGTTGTGGATGCTGTGTGTATGTACACCAAATGTTACATCTACTCAAAACTTTGGGCACCAATTCAAACTCAAACTCATTTATTCACACACTTCATTCACGCATCGATGGCCAGTTGAACGATCGCCAATCGCGCAACAGGAACATTCGAATTATTCCTGTCGGTCCTAGACCAGAAAGTCATGCCAATAGAATAAGTTTGAACTAATATACAATATATCGCAAGTTCAACAGGAACTGACAACAAAATGACAAGGCGTCATAATGTTAGAACTCAAAAACAAAAGCAATTGCACTACTTGAGATATATAAAATGTATGTTATCTTTGCATTAAAATATATAATCATAGCAACAGTATATTGATATGTCTGTAATAAATAAAATGTTCGTGGACATACACGGGGGAGAATATGGCAGGGTGTGTATAGACACAAGGTATAGGGTCATGATTTTCAGAATTGTACGTCGGATCAAATCAATTTTTTTACTTTCTTGCGTTACCGCAAGAAGTCGAGGTAGACCATGTCATGCCAACCATGAGTGCTCGGTTCTTTTCTGTTACCAGTTTGGACTTCCCTAAATATTTATATATAAATAGCTACTACCCTATAAAAAATTGCTATCAATTTGCTAACATTAAATTTGCTGCACTCCTTTGATTACTGCACCAGAGGTGATGGGATGCGACCTGGCGTAGGTGAATCTCGTGACCTTCATTTCTCTCTTACCGTTTTGCCTATCAATAGGAAACATAGCATCCTTTGATACCAAAGGTGCTTAGACTTGCCGTACGTTGCATCGGTATTTCTGAATATTTTGACAGGTTCCCTCAAATTAACATTATACTGCGACCATTTCATCCATCATTCAGCCTCTATTAGTTGTCCATATTGAACGAGGTCTTAATTTAATCAAGTAAAAAACATCAAAACTATGAGTCTTGTTATTTATTATTTTTTAACTTTGTAAATAAACAGAAAAGAGAGAAGAACGTGGACGGAAATGTAATTTATTTGAAAAATAAATGACTAATTCCAAACAAAAAGTTAAAACAAAAGTTCAACTTTGGTTCCCTTGATTACTCTTTCAAGTACGAGAAATATACGTTTGAATGTCATTGTTGTAACAAGTATGGAATTTTATTACATATTTACAAGTACAAGGAAGTATGCGTAGAAAAAAATGGCTGCAGAAGTGTATTGATAATAAAATTTTCAAATGTTTAAATTTACACTGTTTTCCGTTTGCTCATCCCGTCCCACATGCAAAAACATTATCATTCTAACGGTCAGCATAATATTTAAGAAATAAATCACGGAAACTCCATTTTATCATTGTTTACCACAGGCTGGCCATTATGTCGCATTGTTTTACTCCGAACGAAAGTGATATTTCGATTCCAATAGGACTATACTCGGCGTCTCATAAATAACATACTGTTAAAATTTGAATAAAAATATTTTCTACGACTTTATTGACACCTACCGTCGTTTAAATTGTCTTAAATGACTTGCTCATTCGTTTAGCCAAACGGCTTCTCCCTAAACAAGTCGCTTATTAGCTTAATCATGCGTAACAAATCCTTACGGGAAAATCCCATACTAATACCTGCAATGTTGGTTTCTACGGGACGATTTGTTTACAACGGAAGTTCGTAAGTTCCCGTAGATATCCGGTGACAATCGTATTATTTCCCGCCATTTTGTATGTAAACAAAGGCTGATATGCTGGACACTTTTACACAATGCTGTTCAGCATAGGAGGTTTTAGACCAGAATATTTATTTTCATCTAAGTAAGGGCCATAATTTTCATTTTCAAAAACTGCACCCCCCCCCAACTCAGAATAAAATAGTTTTCTCCTTACTGTACTAGAAGTTGTACTTTATAGATTTAGTGATATGATTCATATATGATAATGAAATATCATTATCAGACTATACAATGTGTTGACTTTTGTAACTTGTTTGAAAAGGTTTTATACAGGACTGTCTTTTAAAATATGACAAGTTCTGCAATGTATGTACTTGTATTATCAATATTTAACACAGTCTTATTTACAAAGGGGGAATTTGCATATTGATTTGATATTAATGCCTGCGATTCTTAAGACCAAGTTGTCTGATAAGGCTCTCTGTTTTGATTCATTGTTTTGATTTGTGCTTGATTTGGAAACGCTGTATTGCCAGTCACTCTGTTACCGGAATATCATCAATATTGTATTAATTTGGAGATTCTCTACCTCAAAATTTCTCCTCCTATTAACCATTTTCTCACACTATGATATTCTTCTCAGTTTGGATAATCAAAACTGGAGTTCGTCTGCTTGATCAACTTCTCGGCATTGTACGTTGTTTGCGTAGACTAAATCCGAAATTTCCGAACTAACGCCGAAATGTATTCTGGGTTCTTCGGTTTTTGGACAAATCATTTAAACGTAAACAACATCTCCTAGCAACCCGATCACTGTAAACATGGCCGACTTTTTACAATGTAAATATTGGCACTGAGAATTAAAATCGGACAGGAATTTAACGATTCAATGTTTAGGGAGAAGCCGTTTGGCTAAACGAATGAGCAAGTCATTTAAGACAATTTAAACGACGGTAGGTGTCAATAAAGTCGTAGAAAATATTTTTATTACAAATTTTAACTGTATGTTATTTATGTGACGCCGAGTATAGTTTCTTCATATTGTTTAATAGACACATCCTATGAGTTGCACGAAATGTTGATCATATGTAATAGAAATACCAATTTGAACGAATTAATTGATCAATATATCTTTATTTTTAATTAACCACTAATAAACACTGTGAGCTATTTAAATCATATCACATTCCCAATCTAATAGCCAATCAATAGATACAAAAGAGGACAATTAACCGGCATACCAAGTTCTAATATATGTGAAGAAGAATTATCAGGTCATAAACACAAAACATATTTTTTTATAATATTTGAACCGCAAACGTTTAGACACAACGTTTGGCTTGTTTTTAACGATACCATGTCTTTAAGATTTCAAGTGGTAATTAAACAAAAACTTTTGAACATAGTGTTCCACGCATGTACTTCTAAAAAATTGACAATAGGTAATCAATCGAAGTAAAAAAATGGCGTGTTATTCCTTTTAAAAAGTTTCATGAATATGATTTGTATCATTCTTTCTAAAGGAAAACTATGTAGATAATCGTTTTTTCTGTATGATTCAAATTTAGAAACCATGGACATATTCTTAAAGTTTGAACTAGTTGAAAAGCCAGAATGAAGAAAAAGAAATTCTGAATTTGAAAAAGTCCCTGGTATTAGTGAAATGCTTAAGGACATTACAATCTTCTATCAAAAATGGAAGAGTAAGGAAAAAGAATATGAAGATAGAAAATTTGAACTATCACAACTAAAGCGGAAAATGGCACTGGAATATTTCCTTAAACTACAGGAAGGTGAACATTTTGGTGTAAAGGATGCAAAGACATTTGAAAAAATTTTCGATGACGTTAAAGAGAGTGAAAAATTAGGTAAGACAGCCGGAAAACGGCGAAGGGATGAGTATGAGCATTTAAATACCAATAAGCACAAGAGGAATTCTGAAAATTCACAAAATATAAACAATGAATATGGATCTGCGGACAGTCTACCAACCTCTTTAGAGTTAGAGGAATACTTACATGATAACTCTAACAAGAAAGAAATTGAAAAAGATATGAAGGAATCAAGGAATTTATTAAGAGGCTATTGGCATTTAAGGAACGAAGTGAACAAGTTATCACCAAGACATAGACAAGCGTATAAGGGTGAAATCGAAATAGAAACTTGTATACAAAGCTGTCATAAAATTTTAATGGAGGGCCTTATGGATGACTGTAAAACACAGCCTGGCAAATTCAGTACACTCCAGCGATCAGCATATTTTGATAATGTTTTTTTTCTGTACCCATCGTTTGCATCGGAAGAAATAGCCTTTGATGCTCTAGATACTTTAATAACAGAATATAATTCGATGGCAGACAAAATTTCAAAACTAAAGGAAAAACAAGAAAAAGTTGAGATGACCTTGAAATGTGCATCATTACTGCTGTTTGGATTTTTGACACTCCATCTATTTGCTGATGGTAATGGCCGTCTAGCGCGACTTCTATGTAGTCATTGTTTATCCAACTTTTGTCCTTTTCAAACCGCTATTTTCAATGTTTTTTCGCCCTCATCACGTGATGATTACGTAAGAGCTTTAGTAAATGGAAGACAAAATCTTTCACTACAACAGGAAGCACATACCTCCTTGGCTAGTGCAAAGGAAGAAGTAATCAAAATTCTAAAGCAAGGCCCTTCACAGGTTTGTTCTCTCTTAATTGAGTGCAATTGGTTTTCGTGGAGATATTTTTTTAGAAGTTTGGGAGAGAATATAGAATTTTTCGATTTTGAAAATGTTAATCGTCATAACCAACAGGAGATTTGTGTCGATGAACTGCAAACCTCGTCGTTGAAATAACTTTATAAGTTGGACATGTAAAGAAACTACTTACACTTGTTTCTTTTAAAATAGACAGTTTCCTTTTCCCTGGGACTTTGTCAAGCAGTTAATTACAATAAAAACGTCATAGGTGAATCAGGAATGAATGTTGTTTGCTCATATGTACATTTATCGACAATTCAGTTTTGGACGACCTCTGCTGTCTTATGAACTTTTGACCTCATTAAGTTCTTACATGATAGCACAAATACGGTGCACACAATTCCAAATCATCGAACCATCGATTTAAAAATAAAATAATAAATTCTTAAATGAAATAATCTCAAGTATGTAGATGTCAGCACATGAACATTTGAAAAAATACAATAACTATACATTTGATGAATCAGTAAAAAGTGTTTATTTGGTTTCATTCATGTAAAATTGAAATACAAAAGTCAATTTCAACATTATTATGTGCAAATTAAGGTGTTAGAAGGCTCTTTTCTGGGAAGCCCGTCGATAAAGGTCACAAACAAAAAAGTATGAGAAATATAAGTAAAACGATCTTGTCGGTTGTTCAATTTAAACAGCAATATATACTGGGGGTCACTTTTGATATATATCCACTCGGTTTTATCAATCGTTAACTAATGCAACCTAAGTTCAGAATAATAGTTGACAATCAAGCAATAAAGTGTCATCTTAGACAATTACGGAAAACTTGTAATATAAAGTATTATTTAGAAAAACTATTCTACATGTGACTATTTACATATAAATAGTTTCGACTAATGTTGATTTGAATAGGACAAGATTTCAGAACAGGAAAGTTCTATAACTCCTTACAATTCTAGCATTGTCTTTACTGAAAAAAGTAGAGATTACAATTAATTATCGACTAAAAATGCCAAAGCGTCAAATACATTTAATTCCAAAGACCTGAACGTGAACATATGAAATAAAGAATATGTAATCGCTAACACATACAAGAGCAGGATTCTCAGCTTTACTCTTAAACCAAAGAATATAAAAATACAATGGTTATTTAAAAAAAAACACGAAAATTAATAATATTGCATTGAGATACTTAAGTATTTTTTGCCCTTAATTACCTACTAGGGATAAAAACAAAGTAAAAATGGGACGCTCATTCAATCGCTGATTTTACGATGTCGCCAATACTTTTGGAAATCCTTAAGTTCTGAAAAAAAAGATACAATGACACGCAACAGAGAAGGCGTAAATTGTAACACTTTAGAACTCTTAGAGTTTTTCAATAGTGGTGATAAATTCAAATAGGACAAAAGGAGGAAAACGGCAATGTACAATTCAACATGAGTCGATCAGGTAAACACAGAGAACACTATCAATAACATTTTTGCAACTATACCTTAAAAAGCAATGCTACAAAATTAATGTTTATTGTAAGTATATTTAATAACATATCAAAATCTCTAAAAATATATTCAAAGTAATTGTCCCTAGATAACATTCTTTGATTTCCTCTAGAATCTCGGTTTCGTTGTTTACTCTAATCTTCTGCTACATTTTTATATAGTGAGACAAAAATGCAATACTCTTAATTGGTTTTGCTTGCCATGTTGTCGACATTCGACAAATTTAAACAAACATAGAGACCTGGCGAATAAAGATTTACAGAACATTTGAAGGTAAATAATGACATGCCAAATTTTTTTGCGCCTGTTCCGAGTCAGGAATTTCTGGCCTCTCATTATTTTCATTCTCGTTATATTCATTAAGTTTAGTTCACGGAAAAGAGAAAAAAAGCATTCACCATGTTCATCGAATGTTGTATTGTTCCGCAAGAAAGATGGTTACTTTGAATTGTTCATTGACAACAGGACACTCAATTGTTGCACCATCCGAGATTCTTATGCACAATCACGCAGTGAACAGATACTTGAGGCTCTAGTCGGAAACACTTATTTCTCCTTTTTTGATATGAAAACGGGTACTACACGGTTGAGGTAGAAGAAACTTGTAATGAAAGGACAGCGTTTACAGTAGGCCTGTTATGATTTTTTTTAGTTTAGCAGATTACCATTTTGACAAGTCGACTGCCCAGCGACCTACAAAAAGGAGGAAATCCTTTGCTACGTACACCTAGACGTCTGATTCTTCTACTTAGAATAAACGATCTGATTATCTTGGCATACAGCTTCGAGGTACATCTAGAGAGAATTGAGCAAGTACAACAATGATTTAGGGAGAGTGGATTGAAGTTATCACCAAAGAAGTGCTCCTTTTTTCACGAAAAAGGTGAACTATATTGGCCATATTGTGTCCAAGAATTGATTAGAAACGTATCAAGCTAAGCAAAGCTAAGAGAAATTCAGATATTAGCCACCTCCAACAACACCGGATGAAGTACGATCATTTCTTAGATTTGGTAAATACTACTATGCGTATAATAGGCAGCACAAAAGAGGTCCAAAAGGAAGAAGACAACTTCTTTAATATCGAAGTGGTTTTGGGATAATCGTAACATGAGAATGCATTCCAGAACTTGAAATCCCAATTGAAGCAACCACCAATCCTTGGATTTCCACAGTACAAAAAGCCAAGGATTGGTGGCTGCTGCAATTGGGATTCCAAGTACTCTAAAAGTAGATAATGACATCCTTGGCAGAGTTATCTGCTTATATTACATGTTGACCACCGTAAGTTACCCAAGTACGTGTAACTGACTGAGCTCTGACTCGCTTACTTGTTAGGTCAAATGATTAATTCGTATGAAACATACTCTTCCTCGTTTTTAAACCAAACAAAAGTAAAGTTGATTACTATTTCTATATTTACCAGATGATATTGCACACTTTTACCATACAGGTTTTATTCCTGCATATAGATAAATGAACGTGTGTTTGAAATGCAACAAATGCGCCGTCATAAAACCCTTGAGACAATGGTAAATACTTACTGAGATCACCAAATGGTCTTCTATAAGTGTGTGGCAAGGGGTTTGTAAGGTGCTGGCAAGATTAATGCACTCTTTAAACATTTTCTTTTTGTTGCTCATATCTTAAAAGACATTATAGACAGAATAAATCTGAAAACTGTAGGTTTTTAAATCAAGATGACGTTATGAATAAACCAAAACATGGAAACTTTAAGGGAATTTTATATCTTGAATTATCACTTTTTTTGGAAAATTATGAAATATTACGAAAATTGGGCGTCGAAAAGACATTGGACATTCGCCAATTAACTTTGGGCCGTGTGAACTTTCATTTGCATAAGGTCACAAACTACAAATCAATTCTCACTAAAACTTCAGTCCGTGATATATAGTAGACGGTAAGAGATAAGTGAATGGATGCAGCATATGAAATAACCGTCTTGAAGAGCTATTAATTTTTGCCAGACTTATTGTCTTTCAAATCGTTATAAAGATTAAATCATTTGAAAA
Source organism: Perna viridis (assembly GCA_037379345.1). Classification (NCBI taxonomy): domain Eukaryota; kingdom Metazoa; phylum Mollusca; class Bivalvia; order Mytilida; family Mytilidae; genus Perna; species Perna viridis. The sequence continues at coordinate 13,700,634 of CM074511.1, forward strand.
AATATGTTTTATATAATTGCATGACCTTGGGACATTTTGAAAGAGTAATAAACGGATTCTTGTGGAAATCAAAATAATGTAATCCTGGGACAAATCCAGACATTGAATACAGACACACATAACAAAGACCATACAATAAACAAAATAATACATAAAAATGAATAAAAGTAAATGAGTAACTCGGACTCAACTAAAACTGGGAGCGTGAAACGGGTCCACCGGTAGGGTAAGCGTACTCTGCTTTTCTAAAAACATCTGCCGAGTTGCTCATAAAAAGTAAAGTCCAGGGTAGACAAAAAAGGAGAGGAAAACTATGACACGTTGAGCAAATCAGTTTTCATGGTGCAGATGGATAAACTTTAACTTTAACAGGTAAAGTAGTCCTGGTGATGAGTAAAAAGGTCTCATGACACTACGACTTCCGGTTCTCTATAGAAATAAAGGAAACAAGACTCTAGCGGAAATCGAAAGAATGTAATCAGAGAAAAAGACGAGACAGGGAAAACAGACACACTCAACAAAGAACATAAAATAACCAAAATAATACGTACTAAAGACACACATGTAAATTAGAAACTTCGACTCCACAAAAAACTGGCTAGAATGGACAAGGTGCACCGGTAGTGTAAGCATCCTGTGCTTTTCTTGAAACACCTGTCGAGTTTCTTATAAAAAAGTTAAGTCCGGGGTTAGGTTATGCATCATGTTTTCAATTATTCATTGTTCATTGAGCTCTAAAATGTCTGGATTTTCGTGTCATTCATGTTCTGCAGATTATCATCTTTGAAAAAATTTTGCTGTATTAAAAATTTCAAGCTGTTGTATTATTATTGTTTTTTTTTTTTTTTTTTTTTTTTTAAATTGTGTTGTCTCTAAAGCTAACTTTCATTTTCTTTGTTCCGTATTTCAAAGGTTTCATGTGACAGTTCTGTTTCCACTTATTTCCATTTTACTGTCCACATGAAAACCTAAGCGGTATTTCATTGACTACATGGAAATAAAATATGAAAAATAACATTTTATGAGGCTTAGTCTCATCGTCATGCTTCTGACATTTTGTTGCACGAAAATGTTCAAACACATATCTGTAGTGTCTGTTCATATCGAAAGACAGGCTTTCGTGCAGCCGTGTTTTTTTTTTACCTCAAATTAATATTTTGTCAGAGTTATCTTGTTAGGAAGGTTTATGTTATGTTGTACATTTTTCACAATAGTATAAGAAACGTAGAAATCGATCAAAACATTTGATATATATATATATATATATATATATATATATATAGAAAGGTGTGAAAAATTCCCAATGATCTCAGAACAATTTGCGATGCAAATTTATGGTCGTTCCCAATGCGGGACTCGAACTCGTACCGCTGTGACATCTATGGCAACACGGACCAGCGCCCTAGACCACTCGGCCAGCTAGGCTATATAAAAATAAAGCTTTCGCTGGCCGGGTCATTCCTCCTCGGAGGATTAATCTAGGGCTGTAACTTAGTACACGATGTATGGTAGTACGGGACAGTTCATTTTAGATGTTATTATGTTGGATAGAGGATCAAATTAATGTTGCATGTCACAACAAATCAATATTATACAAACGACTCAGAATGTGACGACTCTATTCGCTACACTGCTCCATCAGATCAAATTGATACAGGGAAGATATGCAAACGTACAGAAAGGTCTGAAAAGGTTTGGTTCGAACATAAGTCATTCCAAACAGGTAACCATCCTTTTGCTATAAGGAATTTATCGGACCTTTTCATAATTGAGGATAATTAAGACCCGAGACGATTTGAATGTGTAATGGCAGTACAGGCAGGTAATCAAGTCAAGTAAACCTTATTTAAAGTCGATAAATCAAACAGGAAATATAAGCTCTGTACAACTTTTGAAATCGCCATAGTGTAATTTTTGCTGACTTACAAAATGTACACTGCTCTCGCAGATTCATCAGCGGTAAGACATCACTAACCTACATTCAAAACAAGGACGTCCATTTTAAAAACATTTCAGGTCATTTTGTATTGGTCCGAATTTCCTCTGACACTGCTACCCTCTTCTTTTTATTTGGATATTGATATGTCGGGTTGGGGTCAGAATGATGTGCCATACAAAAAGTTGGAGATTCAGCGGTACCGCGGAGTACCGCCTTTCAACTGTTGTATTTGTAACAACTTTCAAGAATCAAGTTGAAATTGTGCATGTCACATCTAGTTTGCTACAAAAATTACCTTTTTTTATTGAAGTTTTGATCATTTTCCATGAGAGACCCTGTTTTGTTGACATTTAAAATGTTTTAAATTTTTGAACGGTAATAGAGAGCATGTTACTTTTGGAACGGAAGAGTAGTACACACGTGATTTTTCTGTGGAATTTTGAAATATTCTGTTAGATTCCAGTTTTAAAAATCGTTTCTGCTCTGTTCCTTCCATAATGTAATTTTTGTAGTTAATTTGGTATTAGCATACAGGAAAATGATTCCAGAATCGAAGAGAAATCAAGGGAACCAAGGTTATATTGGTAATCAAAAGAATGTAATCTAGGGACAAAGACTAGATATGGAAAACAGACATTCACAACAAAGAACATAGAGCAGTGTGGAAAACAACCGCTCGCCAAATACGAGTAGATGTGTATTTTGGCGAGTTCTCATTTGCTTATACTCGTCAATTTGGCGACCATCAATTGATTGGCAAGGTCGACGGAAAGTTAACCAGCCAACAGGTTATTTGGTAAAACATCCCTTAATATCATACATTATAAATATGTTCCCTTCATTTTAAGAAGTTAAGCTTGAATATTTCAAGTGAATTTTGGCATGATATGCACAATTTTATTGACTTGTAAAGCATTGTTTACGATCTGCCATTTTAATTTCTGGTAAATGGGATGCGCCAAAACCTGGGCGACGGTCCTGATCTCGTATTAGTATTTAAACGAAATTATCTTGGTAATTTAAGATTTGTTACCTTGCAAATTAGTTGTTTATTGTCAAAATAAAAATGAACAAGAAGCAAATGAGTTATAATATAATTTTATTTTTTAAATGTGAATTCAGAAATGAAGTACTTGAAAAACTTAAATGGGAGGGTATATTCGAAAATGGAAAAGTTTTTGAAAATTTAAAAACAAATGAAAAGATAGTTGCAGAAAGACAGGAGATAGTCAAATCCAAGAGAAAACAGATGATAGTACAGAAAAAAAAATGTGGGTAGTTGAATATATATTTGGCTAGCAAGATCAAAATTCCACTAGCCAGAATGGCAAGTTGGGGAAAAATGGTTTCTCACACTGATAGAGTAACTAAAATCATACATACTAAGTAACAAAAGCAAGTGAAAAACTCGGACTCCACTAATAGTAAAAACTGGGAGCATGGACCAGGTGCTCTGGTAGGGTAAGCGTCCTCTGCTTTTCTAGAAACACCTGCCGAGTTGCTCATAAAAAGTCAAGTCTGGGTAGACAAAAGAGGAAAGGAAAACTATGACCCGTTGAATAAATCAGTTTTCATGGTGCAGATGGATATACCATAACGATCCATGAACTAGGTAGGTGTGACATGCACAATTTCAACTTGAAAGTCATTACAAGCGGTTGAAGGGCTGTACTCTGTGGTACCGCTGAATCTCCAATTTTTTGTATAACACATCGTTCTGACCCAACCCTACATATCAATATCCAAATGAAAAAGAGGAGAGTTGCAGGGTCAGAGGAAATATGGACTAATTTTGTATGTGGACCATATTAGCTAAAGGATTGATTTAGAGATAAGCCCCTTGGTGACCTGAGGCCAAGCCCTCCAATATGGATTATGGTTATCCATATCTTTTCTCTAGGCAACGTTAAAATGCAAGGGTGTTAAGATACTGATAGTGATAGGGATTTTTTGCTAAGGATAAGAACGCTTCATTGATTTTCCAGATGTCAGAATGACAGGACAGTATTAAAGGGATGGCATTTTTTTTACAAGAAAACAATCGAATGCCATCATACTTGCATTGCATAAATGATATGTTGTGATTCATTCACTACGGTCAACTAAAATTTTAATTTCTCCACTTTTCATAGTGGAGTCACTCATGTCCTCCACTGTGACTCCACCAAAGTGAAAACTGGGATAAGAGTGCTCCATTTCAATAGTTTTCAATAGTTATTTCTGTCAATTACTGAGATGTTAAACATTAAACTGCTAGAACTATTCAAAATACCTTGGTATACCAACAGGAGAAGTTAGTTACAGACAATTTTTGAAATGGTGAGAGTGGAGAAATTAAAATTTGTGTTGACAGCAGTGTATGAAACATATTATTGTTTCCTTCCACAAACAATTCTTATTTTTTGGGTTCAACCCTTTGACTGCCAGAGTTTTCACTAAGAGAGTGCCAGATGTATTTTCAAAAATGTTTTCCTAGCTGTTGTTCTGTGACATTCGTTTTGCAACAATTGTATGACATGACAATGACGACTCCAATAAGAGGCATCAAGAGGATGGAATGAATACCACACACTTGTTTCCCATTGCTATTTTTAAGAAATTAAGAAAGCTTTTGACAGATTTTAAAATTCACATAATATTACAAGTGATTAACTTTCCGATCCATTTGATATATGGACAAAGACAATGCTGATTGCCTTTTTTTGGGAGGGGAACACTTAACCTTTTGTTTTGCCAAAAGTGTGATTGTTGTCATAGAGGTGTTTAAGTTTGACAAAACTAAATGAACAGTGGTTAAAAAACTTTATTATTATTTCTGTTGCTATCACTTTATACATGTATGTGTCATTTTTTAAGAATATAAATATATGGAATTTACAGTGTTAATCTTATTGACTTATGTGGAGTAAATTATGCCCTGTGTATGGAAATGAATTTCAAGGAACGCTTAGATTTAATGAGTGTGAGGAACTTGATAATCCCGGCTCCAAATGGATGAGTGTGTCAAACTTTGGTGTGGGTTTATAAAGATGGGGCATAAGTTGTAAGTGGTTTTGGTTGATCTCAACTATCAGCTTCCTGTACGAGTTTTGCATGCCTAGAGCAAAACAATGCCTGCAGCTTGTTTTGGGAGGACCAGACGTGTGGCCTTCGGTTCTGTAGAAGAAGTAATAATACAAAAATAGGACAAAAATTAAAAATGAAACATTTATTTCTATCAACTGATATAAATCATATAACGGCTCAATTGCAATCTTAAAAGAAAAACAATTAATCGGGAAAATGAGGTTCATATCAGCAAAGGCTCATATATTTAAATGAATGTGTGTACACTGTTTATCGAATACATATAACTTCTTGTCTAGCACTAAAGGGTATATCAGCTTTTCATTAAGATAATATGTAACTGTCAGTGTTTTAATTGTTATGATGACCATTACATGTAACAGCATAAGAGAAAAAACTTGTTGACACTAGGCCTGCCAGTCATCCAGCCAAGTAAATTAAAAAAAAAATTGATATTGATTGATAAATGACTGAACTACCAAAACTTTCTTTTGTGGACCTGCCCCTTTTTTGCCTTTAAATGGCACGTTTTGTCTTCACAAAGGCCTTGCTACTTTGACACCTGGAAAACAAGTTCTTGACATGCCCGATGCATCAGCCTTCTGGCACCGAAAGGAGTACTACTTTGGGCCGATGATCAACCCAGTGTAGCACAGAACTCTTTAAACTTGATTGGAAGAAAATGTATTTCAAAATATAAATTTCTACTCCACAATTAATTTGACAAAACTGTCATTTTAACAGGTCTCAAATTTGTAGTGTGTATACCAATTTTAAAATTATCATTGTTTATACAAAATGAGTTACCTCCCCAGCAGTCTTCACATTTCCTGTAATTTCAACAGTACATTATTTTTTACACAAGTTTTGTTTGCAAAATCCCAATCCCATACCCCCCTTTCCCCTTGCTTTCATAATGGTCTATAACTTTATAGTACTTCACAAGGCTTCACATTTATAACCTTAAGATCATCTCTAGCAAAATCTTTTTCAGTTTTGGCCGGTTAGATTAATGTGTACAGATACTGGAAATATTGGATACAAATGCGCAATTATTTGTTTACATTCTACCGGGAACTTTTTTACTCCAACATGGTACTGAGTACTGAATACAAGGTGGTACCTGATTGGTTGGATATGGCTTGAAATTTATTTTCATTTCAAAACTTACCCATTTATGATTGATTTTATTTTGGTAATAATTAATAATTTGTTATAGGGTTGAAATGATTTCTCATAAATGAAATCTAGGTGCTTCATTTTTTTTCCAGTGTATTTTGTGCTGAATTTTCAAGAGTCCATAACAACTGAAATTTCGGTCAACTTTTGCCGCATGACCATATACTTTTTTTTTGTGCAAATAAAAAGTATGCTTTTCTAGTTTTAGGAACTGAAACCCATTTTCTGCTAATTTGTGTGGTTTTCTTGAAATTAATTTTCAAACTACATAGGTACCCTATGGAAAATGCATTACTAATAATTGCGCTTCTTGTATCCTATAGAGAATGTGTACTTTCACATTCACTTTTTTTCTTCATCACTGTTTTTTGGTGCTTAGCTTTCCTGCAAACTCTGTGGTGACTTTGATCATTCTTTTTTTCAAAATTGATGCTTTTTGGGCTGATATTGAGAAAAAGTTTTTCACAAAGGCTATTTTAATGGGCAATGAGAAGGGATGCATTGAATGGATAGGGGAACGGAAGTCCAAGTCAGGTTATGGGGTCCTAGTAGTGAAATGGCCTGATGGAGAGGGCAAAAGGGAGACTGCACACAGGCTTTCCTACATGATAAGGCATAGGATCACGAGGGATGATTTTCAACAATCTTTTAATGACAAAGAGTACAGCCATATCTGCCATGAGAAACTGTGTGTCAATCCAGACCACATAGCCATAGAACAACATGAGTTTAACCAGGAGAGAATTCACTGCAAAAGTCAAGGCCTCTGCTCAAAATCACACAAACCATATTGTTTAATATTTAATTTTATTAATATAAAAACTATTTTCTAACAGAAATTCTCCTTTTCTTTTTTTTTACACTGTAGGAATGGTCTGTGTGTTTGTTTCGAGAAGAAGGTTTCTGTTCGTTTTCACTTTTCAGTAGCGAGTTTTTCTCGCAATTTCACTTAATTTTTCATACAGTTTGTACAGTTTTTCACGTTTTTCACCTCTATATTTCTTGTATTCCATTGTTTGCTTATGCTGCTTTTGTAAAATGTCTAATTTCTGCACACTTTTCAGAGCCTGGTAAGCTGTACTCCCAACTGGAATGTCACAGTATAAGGCACTGCACAACTCAAGGATGGATTCACCTGGACCAAGATTTACACTATGGATGGCTGAGTGTGCCCTTCCAGAATAGTTCTTTTTGTACATTACATTTGAAGGTAAGGAACGCCTTATGCTACGATTCACACCCTCGACAAAGTTAGTGTTCATATTAAGCCTGGTCTTCTCAAGTGCTTTTGGTCCGAGGCCTTTATTTACTGCGATACAAATAAAATCCATGTTTTCATGGGTATGCATGATTTTGAATGTCTTTGGTAGTAGACTTCTCTTCTTGAGCCACATACAAAAGAATGTTTCTTGCATAAGTCATGTTTTCCCATGTAGCACCGTATAACTGCATCAACTGTATGAGACATCTTTGATTTAACTCTTTTAAAATTTCCTCCAAATTGCTTAGTACATACAGCAACTTCAGAATTGCACCTTTCAGTTAAGTCTGTTGCAAAGTTATTCAGTAGCTTTTGGCGTTGCTTTTGTGTCCGTGCTGGCATGATTTTTAGGAGACTTTTGTCTTTTTCCACACTTTTCCGCATATTTTCCGACAAATGCCTGGTATCAATGAAATGCTGAGGCTCAGTTTTTGATTTTCCCTCCTCATACAAATCAACTGCAGCTCTGTAAGCTGAACTGTCTGGGTCAGTAACTAAATAGTCTACTTCTATGTTGTCTTTTAAAAGGTCTTCAAGGCACTCCCTGGCCCATGCATATTCATCACCAATGCTCTTCACCATTGGAATATTAGCACTGCATTCATCAGTACATTCAGACTGGAGTTGGCCTGAGTCAAAATCAATATCTAGGGAAGAATGCTCTGAACAGAGCTTATTTTTGTCAACCAAATTAACAATTTTATGTTTTTTTGTTACATTTTCAGCTGATTAGCTTGTTGGAACGGTGCGCGTCCAATTCCTGAGTTGGGTCTGTTGCTGTACATGCCATCCATTTGAACACTAATACATCTTGGATTTTTCTTTCCTCGGAGGTGGTTTATTTCAACTAATTCTTCCCTTCTTCTTTTCATGTCTTTTTTTACAACTTGTACAATGTTTTTATATACTTTATTTGTCCTTCTTTGCAGGCTAGAGGCTGCTGGAGTTGAGATATTGCCACTTAGAAAGATTTTGCACAAGCTTGTAGGACCAATTGGAGTCTGACTCAGGCCAACTAGTACACCAGTTGTTAGTTTTGAGGGTTTTCTACCCGGTCTGCTGGTTTCAAGTTCCTTATACTGTGTATACATCTTCGAAAAGTATTTACACGATGCGCAAGTAAGTCGAAATCTTGATGAGAAACCTCTTTTTTCTTCTTTGTCCAAATCGTATAGTAAAATACCATCACAGTCTGGACTTTTTATCATATGCTCTCTAAATGCGCAATTCCACATGTTTTCTGACTTGTAAAGGCACAGCACTCTGTGGGAATCAGAATTCAACCTGAAAATAAGAGAAGAAACCATATTTAATGTCCTACTAACACTAAAGTTATTTCTATATTCAAATGCAATTTACAGTTATCTCCCCCTTAATTTTAATATTTTTTTTTAATGGAGCATTTATGTACATTTGGCTGATATCTAGTTGATTTTTTCCTACTTTATAACTTAAATAAAGGTTAATTACTATACAAAGTGCAAGAATTTGTGTTCTTGGAAATAAATTTGCAAGTTTAAAGGAAAAACATCCTAAATAGTTTGAAAATTGTGAACATATGGCATATATTGTTTATTTTTTTTTTTTAAATCTACATTAATAAACTGTTTGATTGTAAGTTAATTACGTTATTTATTATTACATGTCCTACCTTTTTTTCTTTTTTAGCTCCTTTCTTAGATTTCCTAGCAACAGGAACAGATTTAGATTTTGGTCGCAGTAACTTGGCCACACAACTGGACCGCTCTGCCTTCTCCTCAGGATCAGTGTATGGATCATTAACAACCAGTTCATGAGTTTTCCTTGTAAGTCCAATGTATTTAGGTGTTTCTAAGTCACTTTTCACTGTTGAAAGTTTAGTCCTTGCTTTTTTGTGAGGTAAATTCCCAGATTTAAATGTGTATTTATTTCCTTTTTTGAATCCTGACATTTTATAAATTTGAAATGTTGACTCTGTTAATTTAGCATTGATAAGTGTTGATGTGCTCTGATGCAAGTTTATTTTATACACTTGTTTTGCAGTACAGGTTGATGTGAAAAGTTCAGTCTTTGCACTATTTACAGGATAAACAACAGGTGCCCCCCATTCTAACATATAAAATTTTCAAAGATGCCATTTGATGATCTCATGGCTCTTCTATAGTTATTATGATGACAAGCAAAATCTGTTGCTCTCATTCTGGTACCTCTTATCACCAACAATTAAAAATTACATGATAAAGTTAGAAAATGGATCTTCATTTCACTTAATTTAGAAAGTTTTGAAACTTTTTCCCATTTTTTTGTATTTTTACTATTAAAAGGGTAGATTCTACCCTTAATAAATTTAGATTTCAACTTGTACATGCATAAAAGGAGTATTGCTTAATGTATTGGAAAACATAAGTCAGAATAATTTCTAAGATATTTTAACAAGAAATTTTTCCATTCTTAATTTTTAATTTTTGCTTTCTGTGGAAATTTTTCGGCACTGGCCGCAAACTCGCACTCCAACCTAAAAAGGGAATATCTCGACTAAACTTTAACGGATTTTCACCTAACTTGGTTTCTGTACTTGTGTTAAGATGTGCTTTATAAATGCGAACTTGAGTACTGATTCTTAACCGCTTCATGTTTTCTATAGGATACAAATGTGCAATTATTTGTTTACATTCTACCGGGAACTTTTTTACTCCAACATGGTACTGAGTACTGAATACAAGGTGGTACCTGATTGGTTGGATATGGCTTGAAATTTATTTTCATTTCAAAACTTACCCATTTATCCATTTTATTTTGGTAATAATTAATAATTTGTTATAGGGTTGAAATGATTTCTCATAAATGAAATCTAGGTGCTTCATTTTTTTTCCAGTGTATTTTGTGCTGAATTTTCAAGAGTCCATAACAACTGAAATTTCGGTCAACTTTTGCCGCATGACCATATACTTTTTTTTGTGCAAATAAAAAGTATGCTTTTCTAGTTTTAGGAACTGAAACCCATTTTCTGCTAATTTGTGTGGTTTTCTTGAAATTAATTTTCAAACTACATAGGTACCCTATGGAAAATGCATTACTAATAATTGCGCTTCTTGTATCCTATAGAGAATGTGTACTTTCACATTCACTTTTTTTCTTCATCACTGTTTTTTGGTGCTTAGCTTTCCTGCAAACTCTGTGGTGACTTTGATCATTCTTTTTTTTCAAAATTGATGCTTTTTGGGCTGATATTGAGAAAAAGTTTTTCAAAAAGGCTATTTTAATGGACAGTGAGAAGGGATGCATTGAATGGATAGGGGAACGGAAGTCCAAGTCAGGTTATGGGGTCCTAGTAGTGAAATGGCCTGATGGAGAGGGCAAAAGGGAGACTGCACACAGGCTTTCCTACATGATAAGGCATAGGATCACGAGGGATGATTTTCAACAATCTTTTAATGACAAAGAGTACAGCCATATCTGCCATGAGAAACTGTGTGTCAATCCAGACCACATAGCCATAGAACAACATGAGTTTAACCAGGAGAGAATTCACTGCAAAAGTCAAGGCCTCTGCTCAAAATCACACAAACCATATTGTTTAATATTTAATTTTATTAATATAAAAACTATTTTCTAACAGAAATTCTCCTTTTCTTTTTTTTTACACTGTAGGAATGGTCTGTGTGTTTGTTTCGAGAAGAAGGTTTCTGTTCTTTTTCACTTTTCAGTAGCGAGTTTTTCTCATACGCAATTTCACTTAATTTTTCATACAGTTTGTACAGTTTTTCACGTTTTTCACCTCTATATTTCTTGTATTCCATTGTTTGCTTATGCTGCTTTTGTAAAATGTCTAATTTCTGCACACTTTTCAGAGCCTGGTAAGCTGTACTCCCAACTGGAATGTCACAGTATAAGGCACTGCACAACTCAAGGATGGATTCACCTGGACCAAGATTTACACTATGGATGGCTGAGTGTGCCCTTCCAGAATAGTTCTTTTTGTACATTACATTTGAAGGTAAGGAACGCCTTATGCTACGATTCACACCCTCGACAAAGTTAGTGTTCATATTAAGCCTGGTCTTCTCAAGTGCTTTTGGTCCGAGGCCTTTATTTACTGCGATACAAATAAAATCCATGTTTTCATGGGTATGCATGATTTTGAATGTCTTTGGTAGTAGACTTCTCTTCTTGAGCCACATACAAAAGAATGTTTCTTGCATAAGTCATGTTTTCCCATGTAGCACCGTATAACTGCATCAACTGTATGAGACATCTTTGATTTAACTCTTTTAAAATTTCCTCCAAATTGCTTAGTACATACAGCAACTTCAGAATTGCACCTTTCAGTTAAGTCTGTTGCAAAGTTATTCAGTAGCTTTTGGCGTTGCTTTTGTGTCCGTGCTGGCATGATTTTTAGGAGACTTTTGTCTTTTTCCACACTTTTCCGCATATTTTCCGACAAATGCCTGGTAGCAATGAAATGCTGAGGCTCAGTTTTTGATTTTCCCTCCTCATACAAATCAACTGCAGCTCTGTAAGCTGAACTGTCTGGGTCAGTAACTAAATAGTCTACTTCTATGTTGTCTTTTAAAAGGTCTTCAAGGCACTCCCTGGCCCATGCATATTCATCACCAATGCTCTTCACCATTGGAATATTAGCACTGCATTCATCAGTACATTCAGACTGGAGTTGGCCTGAGTCAAAATCAATATCTAGGGAAGAATGCTCTGAACAGAGCTTATTTTTGTCAACCAAATTAACAATTTTATGTTTTTTTGTTACATTTTCAGCTGATTAGCTTGTTGGAACGGTGCGCGTCCAATTCCTGAGTTGGGTCTGTTGCTGTACATGCCATCCATTTGAACACTAATACATCTTGGATTTTTCTTTCCTCGGAGGTGGTTTATTTCAACTAATTCTTCCCTTCTTCTTTTCATGTCTTTTTTTACAACTTGTACAATGTTTTTATATACTTTATTTGTCCTTCTTTGCAGGCTAGAGGCTGCTGGAGTTGAGATATTGCCACTTAGAAAGATTTTGCACAAGCTTGTAGGACCAATTGGAGTCTGACTCAGGCCAACTAGTACACCAGTTGTTAGTTTTGAGGGTTTTCTACCCGGTCTGCTGGTTTCAAGTTCCTTATACTGTGTATACATCTTCGAAAAGTATTTACACGATGCGCAAGTAAGTCGAAATCTTGATGAGAAACCTCTTTTTTCTTCTTTGTCCAAATCGTATAGTAAAATACCATCACAGTCTGGACTTTTTATCATATGCTCTCTAAATGCGCAATTCCACATGTTTTCTGACTTGTAAAGGCACAGCACTCTGTGGGAATCAGAATTCAACCTGAAAATAAGAGAAGAAACCATATTTAATGTCCTACTAACACTAAAGTTATTTCTATATTCAAATGCAATTTACAGTTATCTCCCCCTTAATTTTAATATATTTTTTAATGGAGCATTTATGTACATTTGGCTGATATCTAGTTGATTTTTTCCTACTTTATAACTTAAATAAAGGTTAATTACTATACAAAGTGCAAGAATTTGTGTTCTTGGAAATAAATTTGCAAGTTTAAAGGAAAAAACATCCTAAATAGTTTGAAAATTGTGCACATATGGCATATATTGTTTATTTTTTTTGTTTTAAATCTACATTAATAAACTGTTTGATTGTAAGTTAATTACGTTATTTATTATTACATGTCCTACCTTTTTTCTTTTTTAGCTCCTTTCTTAGATTTCCTAGCAACAGGAACAGATTTAGATTTTGGTCGCAGTAACTTGGCCACACAACTGGACCGCTCTGCCTTCTCCTCAGGATCAGTGTATGGATCATTAACAACCAGTTCATGAGTTTTCCTTGTAAGTCCAATGTATTTAGGTGTTTCTAAGTCACTTTTCACTGTTGAAAGTTTAGTCCTTGCTTTTTTGTGAGGTAAATTCCCAGATTTAAATGTGTATTTATTTCCTTTTTTGAATCCTGACATTTTATAAATTTGAAATGTTGACTCTGTTAATTTAGCATTGATAAGTGTTGATGTGCTCTGATGCAAGTTTATTTTATACACTTGTTTTGCAGTACAGGTTGATGTGAAAAGTTCAGTCTTTGCACTATTTACAGGATAAACAACAGGTGCCCCCCATTCTAACATATAAAATTCTTCAAAGATGCCATTTGATGATCTCATGGCTCTTCTATAGTTATTATGATGACAAGCAAAATTTGTTGCTGTCATTCTGGTACCTCTTATCACCAACAATTAGAAATTACATGATAAAGTTAGAAAGTGGATCATTCATTTCACTTAATTTAGAAAGTTTTGAAACTTTTTCCCATTTTTTTGTATTTTTACTATTAAAAGGGTAGATTCTACCCTTAATAAATTTAGATTTCAACTTGTACATGCATAAAAGGAGTATTGCTTAATGTATTGGAAAACATAAGTCAGAATAATTTCTAAGATATTTTAACAAGAAATTTTTCCATTTTTAATTTTTAATTTTTGCTTTCTGTGGAAATTTTTCGGCACTGGCCGCAAACTCGCACTCCAACCTAAAAAGGGAATATCTCGACTAAACTTTAACGGATTTTCACCTAACTTGGTTTCTGTACTTGTGTTAAGATGTGCTTTATAAATGCGAACTTGAGTACTGATTCTTAACCGCTTCATGTTTTCTATAGGATACAAATGTGCAATTATTTGTTTACATTCTACCGGGAACTTTTTTACTCCAACATGGTACTGAGTACTGAATACAAGGTGGTACCTGATTGGTTGGATATGGCTTGAAATTTATTTTCATTTCAAAACTTACCCATTTATGATTGATTTTATTTTTGTAATAATTAATAATTTGTTATAGGGTTGAAATGATTTCTCATAAATGAAATCTAGGTGCTTCATTTTTTTCCAGTGTATTTTGTGCTGAATTTTCAAGAGTCCATAACAACTGAAATTTCGGTCAACTTTTGCCGCATGACCATATACTTTTTTTTGTGCAAATAAAAAGTATGCTTTTCTAGTTTTAGGAACTGAAACCCATTTTCTGCTAATTTGTGTGGTTTTCTTGAAATTAATTTTCAAACTACATAGGTACCCTATGGAAAATGCATTACGAATAATTGTGCTCTTGTATCCTATTACAGTTCTCGATGGATGATGGGAATATTTTACACATATCATGTGACATAAACGAAATTCAGACACAGCTGACAGCTGCAAATAAGACAATGATTGCCTTTCCTATCTTGGAAAAGCTATGCTTTGATGTGGATAATACATTTGGAGTTATATTTTTTTCCCAGGCGAGGTAGGTTCTTGACAACAGCAACAGTGGAACAACGGAAATACACGTACCTGTACATACATCTATGTGTTTCCTGAAGTTTTTAAAAATATCACATTCACTGTTTGAAATAAATGTAAGTAAAAAAAATAGGAAAAGGCTTGAAAACTATCAGAAAAGATGAATTTATTTTTACAAAACGTAATCTTAACCTTATTATATATATATTCATCCAATGACAGTAGAGGCTAAAAACCACGAATTCCACTTCCCATAGGCTTCTATGCTAATTTCACAATATTCAATGGCTTCTCTGGACTTTACCTTAACTTTAACCTGCAGAGGACTATATATCAGCATGATTCTACATATGTCAGCTCACAATCCTCAGAATGGCATGTGGGGTTAGCAGACTTGCAGTGCAGTACTGGTCACCGGAAGTGAAGTGTCTATAAATAGCATGGGAAATCCCAGTGTTTTCAAAAGATAGGGGTATATTTAGAAATCATTATGGAGATTAGGCTTCACATCACAAGAAGCAAAATTCACCTATAAAATGTACAGAAATGTTTTTCCTTTCAGAAACTGTTTAAATTTTTTAAATTGGTTGAATTGGTGTTCTGTAACCTAAATAGAGCAGTCTACATATGAAGATGCATGTATATATATTAAATTAAACCTTGTTCAGACACATATTATGTGACAGGATAAATAGTAGTTATGCAAGGGAGAGTGTACATTTGTATTACTTGTACAGGGCACAATGACCAGTTTAGTTTATTTACATATATGTACAAATGTGTATTAATTCCTACATATTTAAATCTACATGTATCAATGAAAATTCATGTGGAGTAGATGTAAGATAGAAATAATGTCAATTGTTAATAAATAGACCAAGAATTAGTTTGCAATTCTAACTATTGCTTGTCTTCTCTGTTTGTCCAAACTTTAAAAGTTTTAGAGAATTTTATTATCCAACATAAAATGTATAGAAATCTTGAAATAATATTCAATTTCTTATTTTATGTAATATGAAGAGTAAATATTTGATACAAAATGCCTTGCTTAATGACTTAGACTGTTTTTGTTTGAAGGTTGTAGCTTATGACTATTCCTCAAATTCAAATCACTGTTTAAATCTAAGTGACACGTAATGTCAAATATAGTTCACTTAACCTAGAAAACCTGGGAGGGAAAATGTTGTATACTAATCTAGCCATTCAAATATTGTGTAATTGTTTAAATCAGAAGGATACATCATGCGTCTGTTCTTAAGAAAGCGTTTTTTTTTTTGGTTGTTTTTTTTTTAAAGGCATATACCTAGAAAGTTGTGATATGTAATTAAAGCGGTGAAAAATTGAACAATATCAAGGATCTTGAATGGATACAAATGTTACCTTTCTATACATCCATTAAATCATTAATTTCCCTCACACCTTTTTCGAAACCTACACTTCACATGGTCATATTACTTGGAATCATACTTCCCTTACCAAAATATGCACATCACATCTGATGCAAACTGCACTCTTTGCTTTGTTATAGTCCGTGAAATAACACTTTCCGGTCAAAACCCATTCATGCTCATAAAATCTGATGCGGACCCTGCGCTTAAAATGGCCGTTTGTCCGAAAAACTACCCAAAACCAAAATATAGCCTGGTTATCTAATCTGATGCGAATTGTATGCTTGACATGACCAAGCTCTTTCAAACAGATGATTCGAAGCCTACTCTTCACATAGCCAATACTACTAACATTGCACTTTCCTTACCAAAGTATGCTCATCATATCAGATCCCAACTGTACCTTTAACATTGCCATAGTCCGTGAAATAGCACTTTCGAGCCCAAACTCATTCATGCTCATTACATCTGATGCGGACTGTAGTCTTAACATGGCCGTATGACAGAAACACTACCCAAACAATTGCATGCTTATCACATCATATAATAATTTTACATGGCCAAACTGTTTCAAAAAACTTATTCTTGCTAAAATCATACATGCTCATCACTAAAAATGCCAACCGTTTTCTTAATAAGGCCAAAGGACTTAAAATATAATTTTCCTAAAAATTACGTACACGATCATCACATCTGACGGAAACCGTACCCCTGACATGCCCGTATGACAGAAAATCTACCCATAAATGCATGCATATCACATTATATAAGAATTAAACGCCTAACATGGCCAAACTTTCAAATAACTTATTCCTGCAAAAATCATATATGCACACAACTTTAGATGTCGACCGTTTTCTTAATATGGCCAAAGTACTTGAAATATCATTTTCCTACCCTAAATCATTAATGCTCATGACAATTGATGCGTACAGTTCTCCTTTAAATAGCCATTATACAATTCCAAAGATAACAATACTGTGTGAAATATCCCTTTCGTACCTTAATTCTCCATACCAATCTCATATGATGCGAACTGAACTCTTAACATACTATTTGAAAAAGCACATTCTTACTAGAATCATACATGCTCATCACATCTGATTTGATATGTAACCTAAGTATGACCATGCTACTTCAAATAGCATTTTCCTACTTGGATCATACATGTTCATCACATCTGATTCGTAATGTATCTGTAATATAATTTTACGACTCGATATAACATTTTCCTGCCAATAACGTACAGGATCATCACATCTGACGCAAACCGTACCCCTGACATGCACGTTAGACAGATAAAACTACCAAAAAATGCATGCTTATCACATCATATAAAAATTGTACGCCTGACATCGCCAAACTGTTTCAAATAATTATTCCTGCTTGAATCATATATGCCCATAACGTAAGATGCCAACATTTTCTTAATATGGCCAAAGTACTTGAAATATCATTTTCCTACCCTAAATCATTAATGCTCATGACAATTGATTCGTACTGTCCTCACTTAAATAGCCATTATACAATTCCAAAGACAGCAATACTCTGTGAAATACCATTTTCGTACCTTAATTCTCCATACCAATCACATATGATGCGAACTGAACTTTTAACATCTGATTCCTACTGTACTGTTCATATGACCTCACGACTTGAAATAACACTTTCCTACAAACAATTTACATGATCATTACATCTGACGGAAACGGTACCCCTGACATGTCTGTATGACAGACAAAGATAGCAATACTCTGTGAAATACCATTTTCGTACCTTAATTCTCCATACCAATAACATATGATGCGAACTGTACTCTTAACATGATCATACTACTTGAAATAGCACATTCGTACCAGAATCATACATGCTCGTCAAATCTGATTTGATATGTATCCTAAATTTGACCATGCTACTTCAAATAGCACTTTCCTACCTAGATCATACATGCTCATCATATCTAATTCATCATACTCTTCTCACTTAAATAGCCATTATACAATTCCAAAGATACCAATACTGTGGGAAATACCATTTTCGTACCTTAATTCTCCATACCAATAACATATGATGCGAACTGTACTCTTAACATGATCATACTACTTGAAATAGCACATTCGTACCAGAATCATACATGCTCATCAAATCTGATTTGATATGTATCCTAAATTGGACCATACTAATTCAAATAGCATTTTCCTACCTAAATCATACATGCTCATCATATCTAATTCGTACTGTATTCTTAATATTCTTAATATGACCTTACGACTCGAAATAACAATTTCCTACCAATAACATACATGATCATCACATCTGACAGAAGCGGTACCCCTGATATGCCCGTATGACAGAAAAACTACCCAAAAATGCATGCTTATCACATCATAAAAGAATTGTACGGCTATCATGGCCAAACTGTTTCAAATAAATCATTCCTGCTAAAATCATTCGTGCCCATAATTTAAGACGCCAACCGTTTTCTTAACATGGTCAAAGTACTTGAAATATTATTTTCCTTACCAAAATCAATAATTCTCATGACAATTGATGCGTAGAGATCTCACTAAAATAGCCATTATACAATTCCAAAGATAGCAATACTGTGTGAAATACCATTTTGTAAATTAATTCTCCATACCAATCACATATGATGCGAACTGTACTCTTAACATGATCAAACTATATCAAATGGCATATTCTTACCAGAATAAAAAAGGCCTGTCACATCAGATTTGATATGTACCCTAAATATGACGATACTACTTGAAATAGCACTTTCCTACCTAAATCATAAAGTGTCATCTTATCTGATTCGTACTATATTCTTAATATGACCTTACGACTCGAAATAACATTTTCCTGCCAATAACGTACAGGATCATCACATCTGACGCAAATCGTACCCCTGACATGCACGTATGACAGAAACACTACCCACAAATGCATGCTTATCACATATAAGAAGTGTATGCCTAACATGGCCAAACTGTTTCAAATAACTTATTCCTACTAAAATCATATAAGCCGATAACTTAAGATGCCAAACGTTTTCTTAATACGGCCAAAGTACTTGAAATATCATTTTCCTACCCAAAATCAATAATGCTCATCACAATTGATGCATACTGTTCTCACTTAAATAGCCATTATACAATTCCAAAGATACCAATACTGTGGGAAATACCAATTTCGTACCTTAATTCTCCATACCAATCACATATGATGCGAACTGAACTCTTAACATGATCATACTACTTCAAATAGCACATTCTTAACAGAATCATATATGCTGTTCACATCAGATTTGATATGTACCCTAAATATGACCATACTACTTCAAATAGCACTTTCCTACCTAAATGATACTTGCTTATTACATCTGATTCGTACTGTATTCTTAATATGACCTTACGACTCGATATAACATTTTCCTACCAATAACATACATGATCATCACATCCGAAGGAAAGCGTACCCCTGACATGCCCGTATGACAGAAAAACTACCCAAAAATGCATGCTCATCACATCATATAGGAATTGTACGCCTAACATGGCCAAGCGGTTTTAAATAACTTATTCTTGCTAAAATTATACATGCCCATAACTTAAAATGCCAACTGTTTTTTAACATGGCCAAAGTACTTGAAAAATCATTTTCCTACCCAAAGTCATTAATGATCATGACAATTAATGGGTACTGTTCACCCTTCAATAGCCAATATACAATTTCAAAAATAATAATACTGTGTGAAATACCCCTTCCGTATCTTAATTTTCCATACCAATCATATATGATGCGAACAGAACTCTTAACATGATCATACTACTTGAAAAATCAAGTTCTTACTGGAATCGTACATGCACATCTCATATGATTTGATATGAAGCGTAAGTATGACAATATTACTTGAAATACCACTTTCCTACCTAAATCATACATGCTCATCACGTATGATTCGTACTTAAGTTTTGATATGACCTTATGACTCGAAATAACATTTACCTACCAATACCGTATATGATCATCATATCTGACGCAAACCGTACCCCTGACATGCATGTATGACGGAGATCTACCCAAAAATGGATGTTTATCACATCATCTGAGTATTTTAAGCCTAACATGGCCAAACTGTTTCAAATTAGGTATTCCCGCTAAAATCATCCATGCCCATAACTTAAGACGCCGACCGTTTTCTTAATATGAACTTAAGTACTTGAAATATGATTTTCCTTCCCAAATTCATTAATGCTAATGACAATTGATGCGTACAGTCCTCCTTTAAATAGCCATTATACAATTCCGAAGATAACAATACTCTGTGAAATACCATTTTCTTACCTTAATTCTCCACATCAGTCACATATGATGCGAACTGAACTCTTAACATGATCATACTACTTGAAATAGCTTATCTTACCTGAAAAATTACTTGTAATATATTCATCAGATTTGAAGGATATATAAAACCATCTAAGTGTGAATGAGTTTCATATTTTGGATTATTGTAGATGGCTGCCATTTAAAATGGCCGCCATCTAAAATAATTTGCCCCACTGGAAAACAGTGTAAATTTCATCTAAATTTTATAAAACGTGGTATATAGGCTTGACATTGTACATTGAATTTAAAGTTTTTGATTCTGTGAAGCGTGAGGGGACTTGTATGTGACTTGCTTTTAAGCACAACTTAAAACTTGTTTTATTTTATTTTTAGGGGGTTTTTGCTTCTTCTTTTTTTATTTTTATTTTGTTTTGTCTTTTGTTTGGATTTTTTGTGAGAAAATTGTGTGTGGGTCCTGGCTTTAATATCTATGTACCATTAGGTAAAATCCGTGGTAATGTAAATTTAACGCTCGATCTGCAAACTCCAGTAGATGTTTTTGAATGGCACCTTGAGGTACAATGTCAAAGAAATATATACACTTTTAATAAAATTATTGATTGGATGTCTTGAAAATGCTTGTTTTGGTCCCTTATTCCTTACAGTTAAGTAACAACCAAAACCAAAACTTATCCCAGCTTTCCTTTTGTTTTAAACTTGTACATTGTAGAACAAATTTATCGTCCAGAAAACATGTTTCTACCGACACATACTGAATGATTAAACGACACATCATTTTCAATTTCATAAAGATCTTTATTTTTTTAAGTGATTTCTTCTGTGTGTAACTTTCTATTTCTTTACGTTTGTGTATTGTAAATTTTAGTGTTCCTGATGCTATCTTGTAAAAGGATTTCCCACCATTTCTACATTTGGTATCAATATTTATATCAGAAAATACTAGCTGTTTCCATTGCAAGTCATTTATAGGAAAACAATACAGAAACCCACGCTACAAAACTGTAAGTGAAATATCTTTTGTCTTTCTTTATGTATGGATTTTTTGTGAAAACATGTCTATTGCAGACCTATTCAATTTTTTTTTATTAAATATGGTTTAGGTCTCAGTATCGTATTAATTTTCCCATAGACTTCTATAGTGAAGTGCATATTTTTAGGATTTTTAAAAAAATATGTAAATTGATTCAATAAAACTTTCACTTATGTAGCATTTCTAAGGACATGTGAAAAAATAATTTCCCGCAAAGAAAATAGGGTGAGTCCACGAAGATCGGATAGAAAAGTAGTCTCAAACTATAAATAGCCATTTTCCCTACTTTCACTTTCGTTTTGCACTCACCAAACCAACCTTTTCAGTGGAACATTTTTATGATATTATGTTAGATTTTCTTTTAAAAAAGTTCTTCATCTTACAGTGTGATGTTTGCTCTATCTTATAAGTCATTGTTCATATCTTTTGACAAAATATTAGTTTGTAGAGAGGCAAAAAGAAAATGCACTATATTTTTATAGCATCCATGTTTTGACGTACACCTGCTCAGGGATATGCAATACGATACTGGTACCTTTAGGTATATTATGCCATTTGGTGTATTGATTTCAACACGTCTGAGTACTAGATATCAACTTATATGACTTAATCTATTAGACTCGCCGAGATGTAAAAGGAGGAAGATTTAATTAAGGTATGGATGATAACAAACGAGTCCTTCCATAAGTTAAGATATGAAACTACCTTACTCTACATTCAGTTTGTTTTTTTCTTTCAGAACTATTTGGTTATTTGGCCAGTATTTAATCCATAAATTGTGGACAGTTACACTGGATATTACTCCCTGTAAGACTGAAATCAGGGTTTCAGTACTTCTTATGTTATATTTTAGATTTGTGGTATATACCGTACACGGACTTCGTCCCCTATCGATTGATATCTCTGATACATAACACGTAACCTACCACAACATGGGCTTTAAGTGGATTTTCATATAAAGGCGACGTAAGCAGGATAATCTTAAACAAATCAGAGTGATCAATTTTTTTTATTCTAAGAACAAAATACACATATCAACTGAAGTGCGAATATTATGAAGAAGGCGAAAGTACATTATGAACAGTTAACAATTCAAAAACCATATTACATGTAGTAGCATATACTTCATTACATGTACATGTAATCTCTTATTACATTCCCGAAGTGGTTTTCAAATAACATTTCCATATAAACTCAACATAATGAAAATGTTCACATGCTTTCATGACTAGTTAACATTTGCTTATGGAAATAAGACCTGCTATTAAACATGACTGCAGAAAAGATTTACAATATAGTCGTTCTATCCTTAGAACTTCGAGACAAGTCAGGCTTCGTCAGAAATCGTACGGAACAAAATATATATGAGTTTAAGATATAAAACATTATCATTATGATACTACAGTTGAAATTGAACAATTGTGTAACTCATTTATTTTGTATATAAAAGTCTATATTTAGCTTTTAAGATATCCTTATATACTTGAACTAAGAATGATCTAGATCGTTTAGTTATTTTAAAAACTATTACTATGGACACTTTACCAGTACTAAAGGAAGACTTTGGTACCCCTTATCAGTTAACATTATTCTACAGTTACCCAGTTCCACGTGGAGTTTTAACCAATATCAGTATGAAACATTACTGGGTTGGAGCCACATGTATAAGTGACAGTAACTGGAGTATTATAACTTCATTTGCAATTTTTATCGTACATGTACAACAGATCTGTTAAAAATGACAGGGTGTCAATAATTCTAGTGATTATTATTTATAAATGCAAATACAGGAAGATATTTTCAGATGTTAACATTTCCAACAATTTATATTTTCCTATTTCCAATTTCAGGAGCTTGACACTGAGTCCTTCAAAATGAAGTGCAGTATTTTATGGCACTGAATGAGATTTAAGAATACATGGTAGTTTGGATGCTACTGAAACGCCCTTTGACTAAAAATAACATATCACAAAATAAAAGTGTCATTTGGTCTTACTGTAAAAAATAGTACATATACATTAGGATCGCGTCTTTTTTATTGTGCAGATGTACACTTCTGTCAAACAGAAGACGAAGAAAAGAGAGGCTGCGATTCATCAGTTGGAAAGAAAAAAACTGATCACAGATTTATTTAAAGACAAAACAACTTGAATATTTTCATTCTTCTTGTAAGAGTCAACTGTCAAATAATGGGAAAGTTGGTAAAACATATGAAGATGATAAGACTAGAATATTATTCTCTATATGAAAGGGAGATGGCAAGTAGGATCAGCAGCTAAATGATCTTTGTGGATTTTTTTTATAACTTTTTGAAAAAAAAATTGTAAATATTCAAAATCATTAAAACATCTGAGTTTATGATAACAAATCAAATATAAAACCAGTATAATTCCATATATCTAGTAAGTTGATAGAAGTAATGAAACTCTTATTTTCATCAGTAACAATACTTCATAAAAATGTTGCAGTAGCGCTACAACCAAAATGAACTTAGTTTTTTCACGGAAAACTTGTTTTAGTTTAAATTATGAATTACTCCATCTTGAAAGCATGACAATTTACTCGTCGTTTGACTAATTATTTGTTGCATAATAGTTTCTTCGACAATAAGAGAAATTTGCTGTTTCAGAACTTAATTGCGGTGAAACAATGGCGTCTAGGCAAAGCAGGTCTCAAGTTTCACAGTGTTCATTAGATGATTGGAGAAATGCACAGTTACAAAAGACTTAAATGGACTTAAGATGACATGTTCCACTTGAACTGTACTGCTTACAATAACAATCATAAATGAACATCCCAATTTTAACAGTACTATAATATTATTTACATTATATTCACCACATAATAGTTCATGTATTACAAAAATAAATAAATAAATGAAAAATGCAAGTTCTGTAAAGCACAGCAGTTACTATAATGTATGTGATGGTAGTACACGGGCTAAAAAGTTAACTCACAGCTATTTTTACATTAAAATTCTACATTTGTATACACATTGTGATTGAAATAATGTATACAAATGCATTAATTTCAGAATTACTGAAGAAAAAAAACTGTTCATATAATAATCATGGCATCAGAATAGGTAGGCAGAATGTATATTTTGTATATAAAATATAAAGTAATGTTATCAATACTAATATAAAATCAAATACAATTTATTGCATCATAAACTGAATAACGTATTAAATCCATTTATCCACAATTATTATTAACAATATTACAATAATTACATATAGAGTTCTTGAAGTTCATGACTTTTCCAATATCATATACTTTGAGCAGTAAATCAAAGACTACAACGATCAAATTTCTGTTTAGTCCAAATATCCTTTTTTATTATTTCAAAACATCTTTCAACACTTATTTCTTTGTAAAGCAATCCAAAATGTTCAAAAGAAAATACATATCAACCAATATTCCATCAAAGAAACTTTTTCTGTTATAAATCAAATATAATACATGTATATAAAACAATTAACAAGTAAATTACTCCACTGGTTTCTCTTAAATACTTTTATTAGAAATCACAACCCAGGCTTCATGCACATTCACAAACAGAAATTTCATAAAGGGACATATATCAATTGTATTCAATTATTAACTGTTCATTTCATCTTGTTTGTGGATTGAAGAAAAGATGGTCCTAATCAAGTACAAAATCTCTCAGAACCTGGCTTTGTGCACATTCATAAACAGAAAAAAAAATAATACAAAATTCACAAAAGAACATACATCAATTGCATTGAATTAAAAACTGTTCCTTTCATCTTTTTTGTAGTTTGAAAAAAAAAGATGATTCTGAATCACAGAACACAAACTTTCTCAGAACTTGGCGACAAGTCCGGCTTCGTGCATTCATAAATCTTCAATTATATTAGAAATTGTAGTTTACAATTATTGAGCATATTACCTGATAAAGCAATATCAATTTTTACTATCAAGCTGTTTACTTATAGTAGATTAAAGATAAACCCCCTTAAAGAATCCTAAGCATGTTCGCCTCTATTTGGATTTTATAATCAAGTCAGTCAGATGGATTTTCGGAACTGTGGTGCTACAGTGCCATCGTACGCTAACCAGGCAATTGACATTAATGTTGTGTCACAGACTAATCAACATGGCGTTCATTCCACAGCTACTGATGTTTCTAACACTAGAAAAGAAGTTTCTGTCAATGTGTCGACCTCAAGCTCTATGACAAACATAACAAGAGGCTCCCAGGAGCTTGCATCTCTCACCTGGTTAAATTTTGTCTTTCAATGGCAATACATTTATCAAGAAGTTTACTAATAATTTTGGCCTACGATGACTTTGATGGAACTGATCATAAGGATCAGTACAAGGCTTAACATATGAAAATAACGAAATGACCACAGGTAGATCTCATCATGCTGAACAGTTTTACCCGGTTATAATTTGGATTATAATTTAAATTAACAGAAGGAAGCAATTTTTGTTAACAATTTTGATTTCATATAAATATATATTAATGAATAAATGTAACAATAAAATTTATGTCGTATTATAGCAGATTCATTTAGCTTTCAATGTTCATTTTGAGTAAATTAAGTACATGTACATACAGATAAATGCAAGATGAAAAACTGCAAGAATATACAGATATCAAGGTATCACAAGTGTTTATGACAATCAACAGATTTTAATGTTTTGATGATGTTCATCTCAATCACTTTGGTATAATATGATATTTTAACACAGTAAGGAGTGCCAAGTTGTATATGAAAGCCAGTAAAACTAACATGTATACCATTTATCAATATTTCCAACATCCAGATCTAATGACAAAAATCTTACTAACTTAAAAAATATGACGGATTGAACTACAAGAGTCAAATGTTGATAATCACTCAAAATATTCATACATAAGTAACCTGACAAAATAGAATATATTAAATATAACAAGTTAGAAGACCATAACAAAATACGTATGAACTATAAGTCTTTATGGTACAGAATATAATCATTTTCTTCCGAGTTGCTCATTTACTTTTGTTACTTTGTATGTATGATTTTAGTTACTTTATATTCTTTGTTGTGTATGTCTGTTTTCCATGTCTGGTCTTTGTCCCTGGATTACGTTCTTTTGATTACCGCTATAACCTTGGTTCCCTTGATTACTCTTTATAAGTTAAGTTGTATAACTTAAAGAGTAAAAAAATTACAAGTTACAAGCAAGTTAGAGCAATAAAGGATTCTTCAATAATATTTGTTTTTATTAATATACGGTGTATAAAAATCAATTGCACTTGGAGATAAGTACCTACATTGAATCATAATGCTAAGAAAACAATATAATAAATTGTGAATTAACACATCATATGACATGACATAGCATTATAAAGATGTTCACTGCTCATGTCCAGCAATTTTTTTGTCAGATTGTTGTACTCCTCTACCCATTTCATTGCATTGATATTTTTTACTTAGTGATCCCCACTTTTATTTTCATAATTTGATCTTAACATAATATTTCGACATTTTTTTTTATGAAATTCTTGTTATTTCTTCTGCGTATAAAGCCTTTTAAGACAAAACCTATGGAAAATCATGTGAAATTTTCCAAGGCTTATGTTTCAAAAAGAAGCACACTGACCCATCATTTTTTTTTACATTCTAGCCTAAAAAGATCTTAACAGATTTTACAATCCTCTAAAATCCTTATAATCTTTAAACAAAGCAGTGAGTATCCTTAAGGAAAACAAAACAAATAGAATTTTTTTCTCAGATTAGCTCTAATGTTGTATGTAAGCTTTAGGTTCATGACCTTGTAAAAGGGATTACTGATAGTAATTTCTTATTAACGCATTAGGTTAACCATATGGCAATTTTCCAAGTATTAAACAGGATCCAGCTTTTCAGAAGTACAAATACTCTTTCTGCAGTTAAATTGTTGTAGACAAGCGATAAACTTATATTTTAAAAGTTTTCAGATTATCAAGTAAATGGAGCATTTTGGCACTTTTCAAGCTTTAAGACAAAGGAGGCACAACAGGAGAAGTTTTGTGCAGATGGGCTTCATTTAAACAGCCAGCTGTTATTACTCAGTACTCTTTCGATTTTTTACCTTGGTAAACTATGCAAGACATATTAATAGTTTATTATAGAAAGACTTATTTGCCTAGCCAATTTCAATTTTAAGTGCAATCACTTTACTTTTGTTTTTATAACAAGTTTAAAATTAAAAGTTGTTTTGGTTTTTTTTTTTAAGTAAAAGTATATGATACTCCAATTATTAGTTAAGTAGGACAAATTGGTATAATGTAAAACAGATTTCTACCAAGAGAGCTATATAAATCACTCACTAAGCTAGCTAGATTTGTGTTGAAATTGGAACTGGTCTATTAAGAATCAGTTACAGATTACACAGCCAGCCTAAGATTTTTATTTCCATTTTGAGATAAAGTACATGAAGTTAAAACTCTGCAAGAGTTATCGTTCTTTATTTGCTTTGATAAAGTTGGTATTAGTGTGAGATTAATGTATTAAAAACACAGATTGCAAACTTTGAAATAAAATAAAACAAAATATCCCTACCCGTCTCTTTGAAATATATTTGTAGTTATTGATATATTAACTCAATCTAAAAAAAGAGCCATTAAGCAAACAAAGACCATCCAGCTCTTGAATGGTATAAACTTGTCATTTACACCATTTACAATCTTCCCATTCCCAATTGTCCTTAAACCCACCCCGCCCCCATAGAAACCCCCCACCCTCATGAAATCCCCATTGCATATTTTTTATCAGTTATTTTATATTTCAACGTTTAAATTATCATTTGTAATTTCATATTAATGAATACTTTCCCATTCAATTTCTCTTCCTTTCCATTCAAATTCTCCACCTCCCTATACACAATACCCATCCCCAATCCGCATTCTCCATTCATCCATATACCATTAAATGGGAAATTTTCTGTATTCTTTCAATATTTGAAATCACAAATCGATAGATTTCCAATGTACGCATACAATTACTGAAATTCTGTACACTTTGTACATTTACAAAATGGCTGACGGTAAGCTACATACCTATTGTGAAATCTTGCAGCTCGATTATTATTATTTAAAAAAAGAATTTCTAATTATTATAGCTTCTATCAAATTTGTCAATAAAAAACGCTGGAATTCTACATTCTTTATACTTTAGACTGGGTACAAATATATAGTTCTTGGTAGAGATTTCTAATACTTTGGAGGCAATAATTCCAAATAATTTTCCGAATATACAGAAAAAGATGTTTACAAAATGCTGGCATTTTTTATCGTCAACATATTTGTCCAGTGTGGTGGAGGCGTTTTTCAACAAACGGCCGGCATTCCTATGGGAACAAATTGTGCCCCTCTACTTGCTGACCTATCCCTTCAGTCTTATGAGGCTGACTTTATAGCTGATCCTATCCGAAAGAAAGAATATCCTTTAGCAAGATCCTTTAATCTCATTTTCCGCTATGTAGATGACTTATTATCTTAATTTTGATACATCGCATCAGCCCCAAAGAACTTGAGATAAAGGATACTACAGACACTATGTGGTCAGCCTCATATCTTGACCCACACTTAGAAGTCGATGGTAAGGGAAAACTATTGACCAAACTTTACTACGAACGTGATGGCTTTTCATTCAGAATTGTCAACTTTTTTTTCATATGTGGCAACATCCCTTCAGCACCTGCGTATGGAGTGTTCATATCACAACTCATACGTTACACCAGAGCATGCCCCAGACTTTTTGTATCGCGCTAGACTTCCAAACGTAGGCTTCTGGTACAAGGTTATGTTGCTACTAGATTGAAGTCATCACTACAGAAGTTTTATGGTAGTCATCGTGAACTCGTTGATCATTACGGTGTATCCATCTGCGCCATAAAAACTGATTTGTTCAACGTGTTATAGTTTTCCTTTGCTCTTTCGACTACCCCGGGCTAGATTTTTTATGAGCAACTCCGCGGATGTTTCTAGAAAACCGAGGACGCTTACTCTACCGGTGCACCTGGTCCATGCTCCCAGTTTTTAGTGGAGTCCGAGTTGTTTATTTCCTTTTGTTACTTTGTATGTATAATTTTAATTATTTAATTACACTTCTAATACGCATCTGTTATGCATTGAAACCCAACAAATGTCCTAACTATTCTATTGGCCAAGATTAAACGTGTCTGTCGTCAAGGAGAAACATATATTATAATCAGTATGAAAAAGACGCAGGTAGTCCTACAACAAATAAAATTAGAGAAACTTATGTAAATATGTATTTATTGCTCGTGTAGTTTACGATAAGGTACGAGAAGGGCCGTTTTGGTCCCCTCTTCAAATAACTATATTTTCCATGTTAAAAGGCAAGGTATAGTAGCCTTCCAAAATAACTATTTTGTCTTGTTTATGAAAATATTTGGTTGCCTAGCAACGGATTTTAATGATACTTGGGGAAAACCCTTCTTAATTTCAGATATTGGCTAGTATCAAAGGATTACGTCCTGCTATCAGAATATATGGCAACTATCTTTATGTGTAGTAATTGATTGAATTTTGTAAACGACAGAATCATCTGGTATTTTTAGTTTGTAGGTTACCAAATATAAGGTCGAGTGTAGTGCCTCAAGGTCGAAGTGGTATTACAAATTCGTTAGAATTCGTTAAAATGAAATGTACACAGTTAACCTACACTGATTGTAAAGGCAATAAAACAGATTCGGCTAAAAAAATGTCTTAAACGCTGCGATGGTGTAAGTACTAGAAAATTAATTTCATCAATTGTTGCCATTTTAATACGATGTTTTGTACGAATATATTCTTTTAAGAATATAGTTTACCTCAACAGCATGTACAGTCTAGAGAATATGTGACCATTAATCAGTTTCTACCATAAATTAATCAATTGTTAAAATTAAATTCTATCCAATTTAAGTTAATAACCGTTTCATCCTTCAATGAACTGAACAAAATGAATATAACGAGAATCAAAATGGTAAGAGGCTATACATTCCTGACTTGAGATAGGTGCAGTATATTGCGGTATGTCATTACCTAGCTTAAACTTTTCTGTAAATCTTTATTTGTCAGGTCTCTATGTCTCTTTAAATTTGTCGAATGTCGACAACATGGCAAGCAAAACCAGTTTTGATTACCGCTCAAACCTTGGTTCCCTTGAATACTCTTTGATTTAAGTTGTAAAGCTGAGAACCCTGCCTTTGTATGTGTTAGCGATTAAATGTTCTTTATTGCATATGTTCACGTTGGTGTCTTTGGAATTTAAGCTATTTGACGCTTTGGCATTTTTGGTTGATATTTTGTAATCTCTACTCTTTTCAGTCAAGACAATGCTAGAATTGTAAAGAATTATAGAACTTTCTTGTTCTGAAATCTTGTTGTCCTATTCAAATGAACATCAGTCGAAACTATTTATTTCTGAACCTAGGCAGCATTAGTTTACGATTGATAAAACCGAGTGGATATACATCATAAGTGACCCCCAGTATGGCCTGTATGTATTGCTGCTTCAATTGAATAACCGACAAAAAATAGATAAACTTATATTTCTCATCCTTTTTAGTTTGTGACCTTTATCGACCTTTTTGGAATTGTATGCACCACATTTGTGCTATCAATTAAGAACTTGAAGAGGTCAAAGTTCATAAGACGGCAGAGGTCCAAAACTGAACTGTCGATAAATATACATATAAGCAAACAACATTCATTCCTGATTCAGCTATGTGGTTTCTATTGTAAATAAATGCTTGAAACAGTCCCGGGGGGAGGAAACTATCTATTTTAAAAGAAACAAGTGAAAGTAGATTCTTTAATAACATTCATTTATATGTTTAACTTATAAAGTTATTTCAACGACGAGGTTTGCAGTTCATCAACACAAATTTCCTGTTGGTTATGACGGTTAACATTTTCAAAATCAAACAATTCTATATTTTTCACTCCCAAACTTGTCAAAAAAAATCTCCACGAAAACCAATTGCACTAAATTAAGAGAGAACAAACCTCTGAAGGGCCTTGCTTTAGAATTTTGATTACTTCTTCCTTTGCACTAGCCGAGGAAGTATGTGCTTCCAGTTGTAGTGAAAGATTTTGTCTTCCATTTACTAAAGCTCTTACGTAATCATCACGTGATGAGGGCGAAAAAACATTGAAAATAGCGGTTTGAAAAGGACAAAAGTTGGATAAACAATGACTACATAGAAGTCGCGCTAGACGGCCATTACCATCAGCAAATAGATGGAGTGTCAAAAATCCAAACAGCAGTAATGATGCACATTTCAAGGTCATCTCAACTTTTTCTTGTTTTTCCTTTAGTTTTGAAATTTTGTCTACCATCGAATTATATTGTATTATTAAAGTATCTACAGCATCAAAGGCTATTTCTTCCGATGCAAACGATGGGTACAGAAAAAAAACATTATCAAAATATGCTGATCGCGGGAGTGTACTGAATTTGCTAAGCTGTGTTTTACAGTCATCCATAAGGCCCTCCATTAAAATTTTATGACAGCTTTGTATACAAGTTTCTATATCGATTTCACCCTTATACTCTTGCCTCTCTCTTGGTGAAAACTTGTTCAATTCGTTCCTTAAATGCCAATACCCTCTTAATAAATTCCTTGATTCCTTCATATCTATTTCACTTTCTTTATTTTGAGAGTTATCAAGTAAATATTCTTCTAACTCTATTGTTTGCTTATATGTATATTTATCGACAGTTCAGTTTTGGACCTCTGCCGTCTTATGAACTTTGACCCCTTCAAGTTCTTAATTGATAGCACAAATGTGGTGCATACAATTCCAAAAAGGTCGATAAAGGTCACAAACTAAAAAGGATGAGAAATATAAGTTTATCTATTTTTTGTCGGTTATTCAATTGAAGCAGCAATACATACAGGCCATACTGGGGGTCACTTATGATGTATATCCACTCGGTTTTATCAATCGTAAACTAATGCTGCCTAGGTTCAGAAATAAATAGTTTCGACTGATGTTCATTTGAATAGGACAACAAGATTTCAGAACAAGAAAGTTCTATAATTCTTTACAATTCTAGCATTGTCTTGACTGAAAAGAGTAGAGATTACAAAATATCAACCAAAAATGCCAAAGCGTCAAATAGCTTAAATTCCAAAGACACCAACGTGAACATATGCAATAAAGAACATTTAATCTCTAACACATACAAAGGCAGGGTTCTCAGCTTTACAACTTAAATCAAAGAGTATTCAAGGGAACCAAGGTTTGAGCGGTAATCAAAACTGGTTTTGCTTGCCATGTTGTCGACATTCGACAAATTTAAAGAGACATAGAGACCTGACAAATAAAGATTTACAGAAAAGTTTAAGCTAGGTAATGACATACCGCAATATACTGCACCTATCTCAAGTCAGGAATGTATAGCCTCTTACCATTTTGATTCTCGTTATATTCATTTTGTTCAGTTCATTGAAGGATGAAACGGTTATTAACTTAAATTGGATAGAATTTAATTTTAACAATTGATTAATTTATGGTAGAAACTGATTAATGGTCACATATTCTCTAGACTGTACATGCTGTTGAGGTAAACTATATTCTTAAAAGAATATATTCGTACAAAACATCGTATTAAAATGGCAACAATTGATGAAATTAATTTTCTAGTACTTACACCATCGCAGCGTTTAAGACATTTTTTTAGCCGAATCTGTTTTATTGCCTTTACAATCAGTGTAGGTTAACTGTGTACATTTCATTTTAACGAATTCTAACGAATTTGTAATACCACTTCGACCTTGAGGCACTACACTCGACCTTATATTTGGTAACCTACAAACTAAAAATACCAGATGATTCTGTCGTTTACAAAATTCAATCAATTACTACACATAAAGATAGTTGCCATATATTCTGATAGCAGGACGTAATCCTTTGATACTAGCCAATATCTGAAATTAAGAAGGGTTTTCCCCAAGTATCATTAAAATCCGTTGCTAGGCAACCAAATATTTTCATAAACAAGACAAAATAGTTATTTTGGAAGGCTACTATACCTTGCCTTTTAACATGGAAAATATAGTTATTTGAAGAGGGGACCAAAACGGCCCTTCTCGTACCTTATCGTAAACTACACGAGCAATAAACACATATTTACATAAGTTTCTCTAATTTTATTTGTTGTAGGACTACCTGCGTCTTTTTCATACTGATTATAATATATGTTTCTCCTTGACGACAGACACGTTTAATCTTGGCCAATAGAATAGTTAGGACATTTGTTGGGTTTCAATGCATAACAGATGCGTATTAGAAGTGTAATTAAATAATTAAAATTATACATACAAAGTAACAAAAGGAAATAAACAACTCGGACTCCACTAAAAACTGGGAGCATGGACCAGGTGCACCGGTAGAGTAAGCGTCCTCGGTTTTCTAGAAACATCCGCGGAGTTGCTCATAAAAAATCTAGCCCGGGGTAGTCGAAAGAGCGAAGGAAAACTATAACACGTTGAACAAATCAGTTTTTATGGCGCAGATGGATACACCGTAATGATCAACGAGTTCACGATGACTGCCATAAAACTTCTGTAGTGATGACTTCAATCTAGTAGCAACATAACCTTGTACCAGAAGCCTACGTTTGGAAGTCTAGCGCGATACAAAAAGTCTGGGGCATGCTCTGGTGTAACGTATGAGTTGTGATATGAACACTCCATACGCAGGTGCTGAAGGGATGTTGCCACATATGAAAAAAAAGTTGACAATTCTGAATGAAAAGCCATCACGTTCGTAGTAAAGTTTGGTCAATAGTTTTCCCTTACCATCGACTTCTAAGTGTGGGTCAAGATATGAGGCTGACCACATAGTGTCTGTAGTATCCTTTATCTCAAGTTCTTTGGGGCTGATGCGATGTATCAAAATTAAGATAATAAGTCATCTACATAGCGGAAAATGAGATTAAAGGATCTTGCTAAAGGATATTCTTTCTTTCGGATAGGATCAGCTATAAAGTCAGCCTCATAAGACTGAAGGGATAGGTCAGCAAGTAGAGGGGCACAATTTGTTCCCATAGGAATGCCGGCCGTTTGTTGAAAAACGCCTCCACCACACTGGACAAATATGTTGACGATAAAAAATGCCAGCATTTTGTAAACATCTTTTTCTGTATATTCGGAAAATTATTTGGAATTATTGCCTCCAAAGTATTAGAAATCTCTACCAAGAACTATATATTTGTACCCAGATGTACCATCTTTTTTTTGAAAAAAAAAACAAAAAAACAACGATGTATAATGTTTTATGTCGGGATTTTAACTGAGTATGAGGAATAGAAGTATAAAGTGTTGAAAAATCATAGGTTTTAATGCTATTATATTCTGATAGTAGTCTTGAACTGATGGTCGCCAGAAGATCTATCGAATTTTTCTGGATCCACATTGAATTAGTATCACTACGGGAGTAACAAGTGTTGTGGTAGGACTGCAGACCCTCTTTAACAGCTGTGAGCATAGAAAAAAAGTTTTGAAAGAGGTTTGTTTGTACATTTTGTGGATGTAACGTTGTTTGTATGGACTCTTGTGGAGTTTAGAAATCCAGTACAAAGACAGTAAATCACAACCATCGTCTTTGGTAGAGAGACCAAATGAGGATAGCACAGATTTATGGTTTTCCACAATTTCTTCTTTGTGAATGTGGTAGCAGTATAGGTCTTATCACTGCTATTATTTTCTACGTCTACCTCTGATAATAAGCATGGGATGTAAAACGTTTTGCAGACAAAAACAATGTTGTTTTGGGCTTTGTCCGCTGGTACGACAACATATTTGTCATGTATAGTAAACAATGTTTTGCTTCATCAGGATCTTTGAAATTTGATGGATTGGCACTCATTGTCCTACTGAAAACTTTGATTCGTTTCCAAATTAAAGACCTAACGGCCTTTTAACATTCTGGCAGAGTATCAATGTTTTTTTCTGGTTCTCGTTTTATCCTTTTCTTGCATAGTCCTCAACGACAACCATAAGTACTTTAAAGTAATAATTATGGAGCGTGGTTTACGGTACTTGGGACCTTAAGAAGGGATATTACGCAGAAATTTGTTTTCGATGATGGTTAAATCTCTCGTAACAAAGTGACCGGAGGGACCATATTTGAAAGAAGGGTTTTTGCAAGAACAGTCAGGTGATTTAGCCTTGAAGTCCCCAATCTCGAGTTTTTGCAGTAGCCTTTTACAATTGAACATGTTAAATGCAATGAATGAAGTATAGGAATATGAAACAATCGATATTGTCTTTGAAATAAGGGGGAATTTTGTTGATCACGTTTTTGTGATGGAGGATGTTAGCCAAATTAATTGCATCTATACATTTGTTTACAAACGGTAGTGGAAGAAATGATCGTTTTTCTCCGTCTTGGCTTTTCACACAAACTGGTTTATGATGATAGAGACAAAGTGTTTCCAACAGTGTTGGTCCAAAGTTATTCATTTTGACAAGCATTCCCATCCAGATCTGATGATAGAGCCAAAGTATTTCCAACAGTGTTGGTCCAAAATCATTCACTTTGACAAGCATTCCCATCCAGATCTGATGACAAAGTGTTTTGCATTGTATGCAAGTGATGTTAATAAAATATTAGCGGTACATTAATATATCAATACATGGCGTAATGCATATTAAAACCTTAAATTGACGGATTTGTCGAATATATTATTAATAAGATAATAGCATACACTTCAGAAATAAAAAGAACAATTTTAAACAATGAAATTGATTTTTTTTTCACAACAGCCACTATGATGTTCGAAATGTGCAAAATATACAAAGACATATATATTTTGATCAAATCATATTTCTTCTCGTGCCAGAAAAAATCATTTATACTCGAACCGTACATATACACACAAAAAATTTCTCTTCAACTAAAATAAATATTTCATTTTCGGTCTTTGTTTTATTTTTAAAGAACGATGTTTTCTTGTTATTTTTTTCATAGTAGTGTTTTTTGTTTGATAAAAAAGGACCCGTGTTGTCCGGTACCTGTTTTTTTTTAAATCAACGCAAGAAAAAAAAAGTTTCATGAGTGTTTCACGCGAGCCAAAAGTTAACAATATATTAAAATTACAGTACTGATCCAAAATTGTATATAATTACGTAAATATAAAGTTTTAACTTAACACATATCATTTAAAGGAAAAAAAACAACGAATGAATTAAAAAAGAACATACAAATGTAAAACAATTGCTTTTGTATGTACATTCTTAATGTAGGTTTGTAAACGTTTGTTCTCCCCTTATGTTTAGATAGACATGCACAAGTCACATGACCTACGCATGATGTCTTTGATTTTTTAAGGCTGAGGCAACTGGACCCCAAACAAATTTCACTGAATTTTACTTGATGGAATGTAGCTTTCCAAACTTCATAGTTATTGGACTTCAATAGCCGTTGTTTTACTTTCATTTTGTGTATCTATTCATAGCATGTGCTACGGAAATCACGTAGTATTTTTATTATAATACACGAAGGATGCCTCCGAAGGCAAGCAACAGGGGTCGCAATGCGCATCGTAATTTACCGTATAATTTATCATGACCAGAAATTGGACTGCTGATCAGCTTAAAATTGAACTTACAAAACTTGGAATCAGTTTTCCTGGGAACGCGCGCCGATACAACTTGATTTCATTGTATAAACAATATGGCTATACACGGGAGGTAACTGTAACCGATGAGGAGCCAAATATTGGAACGGCTGAAACTATACATGTGAGGCCGTGAGATGGAACAGCTGATGTAATCATGGCCGAAACGGAACTTCCGGTAGTGTATGAAAAGTATCATAATATAAACAATGAACTTCTCAGTGTAATAGTGTAATTCGAGAATTGTCCGCCAACGTCAACGCTTTAAAGAAGGACATGAACTCTGTTACGAATGACATTCAAACGTTAAAAGGCACCAGACACGTGTCAACGGCTGCAGGAAGCCCAGACTTGGCGATGACCACAAAACTAAGCCTAAGGAACTCCAAGAAGACACAACATTTAGCAGAGCATATTTAAATCCTAACTATACAGACAATTCAAATCTTACCAACACACAGTACACAAATCTTAATCAATTCGTCAAAATATGATTCGGGTTATCTCTAAACAAGTTAATTTATTTATTGGAATAAAAATTGGAATTACCCTATTATAAAACTTGTCTCTTACAACTCAAACAAGAGATGCAACTTAAAAATGTGTTTCGGAACTTATATTATTCCAAAACTGTGAGTTAAAACAACTTTGAAATAGTTACTTGGAACATCAAAAATCGTATACATACACAATCGTTAAAACTGCTCATTTAGTTTTAAGGTGTCGCTTTGACGTGAACGTCTCTGACCCGTTATTACAAAGTTGGACTTTGTACCCAAACAGCCTGGGGACCCGTTATACAGTTATACTTCACTACGCAATAACACACTTCAGTCGTTGATTAATGAATTAATCTTTTCTACAAAGGAAGATGATGATTCAATACGTCAATCTACTTTTGAACACTGCCTTGATACTACCACCATATCAGGTGATTGGAAAAGAACGCCCACACACAAGCTATTATAATATCACACAGAGCTTTCCAACTACATGTAGCAATGACTTTATGAATGATGTACATTCTTACAACATAACTTTATCACCGAATTTTGAGATAAACCGATTCGTCACCTTTTTCTATCACATCAAACACAGCAGACCAAAGTCCTTATCAATACCAATCAACATAAGGAAAGATAACTTCAAGCTGGTCATTCTTATTATAAGTGGCGACGTGTCCGTTAATCCCGGGCCTATAAAGAACTCATGAGGAGGCAGTCATAAGGCAGTTGCCAAATCTCATAGATCTGCTCGATGCAATGCCTGCTTTTCGAATGGCACATAAAGTGTGCAAGTATAACACCATCAGAATATACCTTGATAACCAGTTCAAAAGACCCATGGATTTGTAAACAGTATGACAATTTTCATTTTACCGATTCATTTTTCAAAGAGGAAGTAAATCAATACTTTTTCTGAAATTCAAGTTTTACATCCAGTACAAATGAACATTCAGTTTTCGATGAATTGGTCAATGTACGGAAAGATCACCCCAGCAAATTTATCGTGTCACATCTAAATATCAACAGTTTAAAAACAAAATTTATTGAAATTAAAGAGTTGCTTGTTGACAAAATTGCCGATTTTCTAATTATAGCAGAAACCAAATTTGATCTATCTTAGAAAAATAGCTTATGTGAAGTTCCATGATACAAAATTGCGACAGATATCCCTGCAAGGAGAAGACCAGACCTAGAGTGCAAGACCCTTGAAAACATCATATATAAGGTAATCCAGAATAAAACTAAATGGGGTATAATCTGTGTCTATAGGCCACCAAATATGAATGATACGATCTTTAGTGAGAATATTACAAAAACTCTCGACAAATGTATTACGCATTATGATAATTATATGATAATTGGTGACATAAATTATGATCTTTTGTGTTGCAAAGAAGGAAAAGTACTTTTCGATCTAATTGAGCTTTTTGACTTATCAAACTTAGTCAGGGAACCAACATGTTTTATGAAAAACTGTACACGTTCAATGATTGACATCATATTAACAAACAACTATGCATTAGAACACTAAATTTTTCAACAGAAATTAGTGACTGCCATAATATGATCTGTACATTTATCAATAACTCTATTCCTGTCCAAGAAAAACAGAAAATAAAATACAGAAGTTTCCGAACACTAGATATCAATGCGTTAAATGAAGATATTGCAAATATCGATAAACCAACCTATCAAGAGCAAAGTACAAACATAAATGAGTATAATGAATCTTTTGAAAATAAACTGTCAATCATTTTTGATAAACATGCTCATATAAAAACAATGTACAGAAAACAGAATCAGGTTCTTTATATGAACAGGGAATTGCCAAAGGCAATCTGACAAGAAGATGTATTATACCAAATATTAAATAATAAGAATTTTAAAACATGGGAACAGTATGGAATTAGACGAAATCTTGTTAACAAACTAAAACGTAAATCAGAGAATAAGTATTTTTTAGAACGAAGCACTGGAGGATGTAAACAAAATGATTTCTGGCAAACTATAAAGCCTTATTTTTCAAAGAAATGTAAAAGCTCAGCTTCAAAACTTATTCGGCAAGAAAATGAAAATGTTATTTCAAAAAATGAAGAAGTGGCAGAAGTTTTTTTTATACTTTTTTTGTAAACGTAACGAAAGATATTGGAAAAGATTACAATTTTGACAAAGATAATTATCCTAGTTTGGAGAAAATTGAAAATAAAATGTTTGAGAAAAATTGTTTTACTTTTCATACCACCAGTGAGGAAAAAGTAACCAAAATTATAAGCAAATTTGATACAAAAAAAAGGCTACATGAGTTGATAAAATTTCTGTAAAATTGATAAAGTGTTGCAGCTCATAAATTGTAAAACCAATTACTGATATGATCAAATTTTTTATAGAAACTAGTTCTTTTCCAGACAGGCTAAAGAAAGCACAAGTTACAGCTATCTGCAAAACGAGCGATCCTTTCCTGAAACAACTATAGACAATGTCAGTATTATCACTATTCATTCTACAATTTTCGAAAAAGTGATGGCAGAGCAACTCTCAAATTTCTTTGAAAATATATTTGATAATTATTTGTGTGCATTCAGGAAAGGACATGGCTGTCAAACAACTCTGCTAAATCTTTTGGAAGATTGGAAACTGGCTTTGGAACAAAATCATTTTTTGGCTGCTATTCTTATGGATTTATCTAAAGCGTTTGACTGCCTTCCCCACAATATTTTGATATGTAAACTGTCTTCTTATGGCCTGTCTGAAAAAGCTTGTAATCTGCTTTTATCTTACTTATCAAGTAGAAAACAACACGTAAAGATAGGTGGTATTGTAAGCCAATGGGCAGATATTGAAAAAGGTGTACCCCAGGGATCAATACCGGGGCCTTTACTATTTAATGTTTTTATCAATGACATTTTGTATTTCATTGAAAAGGGTAATCTTTATAATATTGCAGATGAAAATACTTTGTTATACTATTCTTCTAGTTATGATGATCTTGTAAATGTTTTAGAAACAGAAAGTAAAATTTTAATTGATTGGTTTCATGTTAACTGCATGCAGGCTAACCCTGAAAAATTTCAGGCGATTGCTGTAGGTAAAAAGTCTGCTGAAAGGTCTCCTTTTTTAAGAATTGGTAATATTAATGTGACATGTGAAGAGACAGTCAAACTTCTAGGTGTTGATATAAATTTTATGTTAAATTTTGATTGT
Organism: Perna viridis; assembly: GCA_037379345.1. NCBI lineage: Eukaryota > Metazoa > Mollusca > Bivalvia > Mytilida > Mytilidae > Perna > Perna viridis. Next base: position 13,741,467 of record CM074511.1, read on the forward strand.
CATATTAAAACTTTTTGTACAAAAGCTGTACAACAGCTGAATTTTATAAAAAGAGTTGGTAGAACTAAGTAGACCTACTATTTTTCATACATTTATATTGTCAAAGTTTAATTTTTGTCCTCTTTCTTGGCACTTTTGTTCAATGGCCAATACAAAGAAAATAGAAAAAAAATACAAGAAAGAGCATTACGGTATGTGTATTATGATTATAACTCTTCTTACGAGGATCTTTTAATAAAGTCAAAAATGCCTTCACTACATATAAGACGTTTTAGAGCCATGGCACTAGAAACTTTTAAAATTTTACATGATCAAGCACCATCTGTATTATCCGATTTAATATGTAAACAAAATCATACTTATAATTTCAGATACAGTAACTTATTACAGATCCCTCATGTAAAAACAACAAGATATGGGAAACAATCATTTAGGTACGCTGCTCCAGTCCTCTGGAACTCTCTTCCTGATGATTTCAGACAGTGCTCAAATTTTAATCGATTTAAATCTATGATTTTGAGCTGCTAGTTTTATTAAACAGCTTATTGCTTGCTTTTCATTTAATTTAAGTGCTTATAAGTGCTTGTAAATGTCTTAACTTGTCTTCGTCACATTTTATGTATGTATCGTTTTATGTATTGTATTACATGCATGCATGCACTCGCTGTTTTTATCATTCACTTTTTGTCGGTTTTAAAAGCTCTTTAAGAGCTTATGTTGTTTTGTTACATAACTTGCCGACTTTAAATAAAGCTTATTTGAATTGATTGATTGAACAAAGTTCAGCTTTGTAAAGGAATCCTTGCCTTGTGTGGAAACAGTATCACCTCTGTTATGCAAAGTGTAATAGAAGGTAAGGAAGTTTATTTGGCAACATTGACTCTTCATTCAGAATTGTCAACTTTCCCTTCATCTGTTGCAACATCCCTTCAGCACCTGCTTATGGAGTGTTCATATCACAACTCATACGTTATGCCAGAGCTTGCCGAAACTACGCAGACTTTTTGTATCGCGTCAGAACTCTAACAAATAGGCTTCTGGAACAGGGTTATGTTGCTACAAGATTGAAGTCATCAATACAGAAATTTTATGGTCGTCATCATGAACTCGTGGATTGTTATGGTGTATCCATCTGCACCATGAAAACTGATTTATTTAACGGGTCATAGTTTTCCTATGTCTACCCTGGACTTGACTTTTTATGAGCAACTCGGCGGGTGTTTCTAGAAAATAGGGGACGCTTACCCTACCGGTGCACCTGGTCCATGATCCCAGTTTTTAGTAGAGTCCGAGTTGCTCATTTGCTTTTGTTACTTTGTATGTGTGATTTTAGTTACTTTATGTTCTTTGTTGTGTATGTCTGTTTTCCATGTCTGGTCTTTGTCCCTGGATTCTTTTGAATACCGCTATAACCTTGGTTCCCTTGATTACTCTTTCTATTGCTTATACCACATTTTAGTTACTCTGCAGAATGACAATGAACGTCCATACCCTAGGCTAAATAAACAATTGTCAATAGCAGAATTTGTTGATGCTTTCAGGATATACAAGAGCATTAATGTGTGTGGTTTTCCTACATAGACGTGCTGAACTTGATCTTTACGAAAGAGACATTATAGAAATGGCAAGATGGTATGTTGGTAATGGCGTTTATGAGTACCATAAGCTTTTTAGTGCTAGTGCTACAGCCCAGCTCAAATATCAAAGATTGCCGGTATATTGGTCTGTCAGGAATAACACTTTATTCTGCAATATATTTGCCAATATGAAACCATACTTGTTTAAATTGTCAGAGTATAAACCATTCAGTGGCCTTTTGCCCTAACAATGTCAGGAATTCTGATGTTTCCATGATTGCACAGCCAATTTATAGAGATTCCAACAAAGTTCTGAATGACAATAGGCATACCGTTGCTTATGGGAGACTTAGGATTACTTATGGTGGTGTAGAAATTTGCAATAACTTAAATGCAGAGAAAGGATGTACCCGACCAAGATGTAACAATTTACATGTTTGTGCTATATGTAAGAAAGCAGAACACGGGAAATCACAATATCTTCATTAAAAAAACTTGATAGCCCCCAAAGTGCCATTCAAACCTTAGACACAAAAGGCCCAGTGTCTACTGCTTTAAATATTTTCAAATGCCACTATCCAGATAGGGAGTTTGTGCAAAACTAAGTGACAGGTCTGAAATATGGCTTTGATAATGGTATTTCTCCATTACCATCTTCCTCAGTTATATATAAAAAAAAATGTTATCAGCTAGACGTCAACCGGATATCACTTCAAAATATATTCTGTCTGAATTAGACAAAAGGTTTCATCTATGGTCCATTTATTAATATACCTTACGACTTATACCGCATTAATCCAATAGGCATCGTCGAAAGGAAATATTCTATAAAGGAAAAAAATGATAATGGATTTATCGGCACCCAATGATGATTTAGATAACCCTAGTTTAAATGACCTAATTAATAAAAAAAGATTTTCTCTACAGTATGTTACCATTGACCAAGCCATCCATATCATTAAAAAATGTGGGAAAGGTAGTTGGCTATCCAAAACCAATATTTCTGATGCATTCAAATTAGTGCCAATAGCAGAACATTTATGGCCATTGGGAGGATAAATATTCCTTTTATTCTAGATTAGTCTTTGGTAGTCGGTCAAGTCCGAAAATATTTGACCAAATATCTCTTGCATTATGCTGGATAGCTGAGAATGTATTCAAAGTAAATAACATTTTACATTTGTTAGATGACTTCCTTACAATTCACCCACCAAACTACGAAGCTGATAGAACTATGGCAATATTAGCTTTGTAATTCAGGAAGTTGAACATTCCAATTGCACCCCATAAGACTGTTGAACCGAATCACTGTTTGAAATATTTAGCTGTAATATTAGATACGGAATATATGAAAGCTCGGTTACCCAAGGAAAAATCGAAAGGATTTGTGAAATCATAGAAAAATTTCTGACTATAAAGTCATGAACAAAGAGATAATTACTCAGTTTATTGGGTCATCTCAATTTTGCAGAGTAATTTATCCTTAACGTTCATTTATTTCGTATCTAATTAAGCTTTTTACAACTGTTTAAAACTGCATTACCACGTTTATCTTACCAAAGAATGTAGATTGGAAATACTAGTTTGGCTGGAATTCCTGTATGGATGGAATGGCGTTTCTTTCTAAATTTATAATCTTACTCCAGCATCTGATTTGCATTTATTCACTGATGTTGCATACTGCGATTTGAGGGGTATTTATGGTATCATGTGGTTTTCATTGGAGGTTTCCCTCACAGATGTTGCACAACAAAGAAGCTTCTATGGCTAATTTCAGTTATATCCCATAGCTATGGCTATAGCCTTGTGGGGTAGTATAATTTACTTGGGCTAGGCATAGAACTGTGCTTCATTGCGACAACATGTCTACAGAAGCGATTATAAACAAAGACTGTAAAGTATCGACAGCTAGCACCATGGGCAGATCAATTTCAAACATCTTGTATTCAGTGGACAGATTTGATGATGCATGTATGAAGGAACGGTTATGGAACGCTTCTATTAGTGCAAATACCGCAGCCGCTTCTAAGACTGGTTTTGAACTTTTCTGCCAATTTGTCACCTTGTATGGTATGGCTAACCAACCAGGAGACCTGCCTACTATAGACGAAGAGTTATTAATTAAGTTTGTTACATACTGTTAACGAGCCTTAAATCTCAAATTAACCACTTTAAGATTTATCTATCTGGGTTAGGCTTTTTTACTTGAGCAAAGTTAGAAAAGATCCCCTTATGTATAATGATAGGTTAGAATGTATATTGAGAGGTTTCAAAAGCATTCAATGTTCTGATTTAGCTTTAAAGAAAAGACTTCCCGTGACTCTATTTATTTTGACAGTGATTTGTAAATTATTTAAAAAAAAGGGTTTGTCCCCTTTTCTAGACTCTATGATGCTAGCACTTTGTCAATTAGACTTTACTGTTACCAGTAAATGGATCATGATATTTATCTTAATGCAAGATATTACTTTAATAGGTCTTACTTTGTTTTGAATTTGAAAATGTCGAAGACTGATCCTTTCAGACAGGGTGTAAATATTCATATTTTGAATCTGAAAGTATCAAACCTGTACAATGTATGAAACACTTCATCAGCTCTTTTTATAGACTGAAAAGGAGCACCATTGAATAGAAACACGTTTATTGACTTTTTCGACATGCATTATCTTCATTAGGTATTGATAATTCCAAATACAGTGGTCATTTCCTTTCGTATAGGGGCAGCTCCTACTGCAGCTGCTGCAGGAATCGAAGATCATTTGATTTAAACTTTAGGTCGATGGTCATCAATCTGTTATACTAGGTACCTTAGGACTTCAGTAGATACAATTATGCATGCACGAATCAAATGAATATTTCCATGTTTATTGTTGACTATAGTGGGTTACAGCACCTACATTTAAATGTACAATACATACAGTGGAGCAATCTCTTTCGGGGCACTCGTTATATTCATGTTGGCGTTTTCAGTTCCATTTTTCTGGAATTATAATCCCCAATTCAGATTGCACAAATGCTTATGTTATTAACCTGCTGAGCTCCCCCAGGTTATCTTTTACTTCCTTGAAGTTTTTTCAATGGTTAGAAATCAGTTGTGGCATCTGCCGTACTTCCCCCAGATATCTAGTCCACAGCTTCCAAACATCAGTAGGTGTGCCTGCCGGGCTCTTCCAGGTACTAAGATAAGGTTCTAGGCGTGTTTGCCGGGCTCCCAGACACTAAGTTTCAGGAGGTAAGCGTGCCTGCTGATCTCCCCCAGGTACTAAGATAAGGATGTAGGTGTGCCTGCTGGGCTCCCCCAGGTATTGATTTCTAAAATAAGTTTGTTTTCTACAAGTAGCCCCAGATTGCCAAATTATGTTTTGTATTTTTTATTATTGAATATTGTGTTTATGTAGATATTTTATACTGATGTTTTACTTGGTTTAAATGTAGTTATTTTAATAGATTTATTAACTTATTACCGCTATAACCTTGGTTCCCTTGATTACTCTTTCATGTGTTTGCATTAACAAAAATGTTTTGACTATATACACTCACCAACTTGTTAACTTGTAAGATACGGATGTACATTAAGACAACATGTACGTATACATGTATTTACTACATGTAGTTTTTTTTTAAATTCCATGAAACTTACACAGAGGTGTTGTCAGCAAAATGACGGAAAAGATGTGACAGACGTTTGATATGTGTTGAACTTGCATAAATGGGCACCTTAGGAAATGTTCCTCTTCTAAGTATGAATTTGGTTTCTCAGTATGATAAAATGCATACAGATGTACAGAATAATTGAATGTGTTTTTATGGTTAAGAGTGCATTTTGGAAGGTTTGTATCATGTTCTTGAGAGTATATAAAAATATAGTTTGTTGTGATTAGGGTTAAATAGAGTTAGTGATGTTTTGAACATCAAAATTCTTTGAATTATGATACTGAAATAGTATGCAACAACGTTGAGTAAAAACACTAATTTGCGAGTTATTGTTCGTATAATATATTTATATAATAGCAAAGTAAGCCATACTTATTTTCTTAAAAAAAAACCCGAATTCTTCGTTGATTAAAGTAAAATGCTGAAAAATATATTGCAATGTTACTTGGACATTGATTTTTATATAAACTATATAGATGGCACTGATTTTGCAAGTGTTTCATTTCCCATGTTTAAAGAAATCGATAATTCACATTCTAAACTAAACCCGGTAATTTCATGGTAAAACTATACATGGAAGCTAAGCTATTGGTCATTCTTACTCTTCTGTACCGTGCCACTTTATTTTGTGACAGAAACTTATGAAAATGTCCTATCTCTAGTGAGTGTTACTAAAGTGATCATCATATCGTTTTAATCTTGAGAGGATTGTTTCTTTGAATATGCTTTTGGGTCTTCGTTGTCTGTCTCATTGCCCATATAAAGTAACTCCATAATTTCTGACTTGTAACTTCTTCGTATATTTTTGGTTTTTAGAAGTATAAGACACAAGTTGTAGATGATGGGTTCGAGAAAAGATGGCAATGGTTTGTTGCATTCACAAGTAAATAACTGAAAGGTTTCATATCAGACCTACACATGTCCCTTTCTTGAAAGGTTCTATCGCTTTCGAATAAGATCAGACAAAAATTGCTAATTTATTTCTGTTAATCTCCATCCATACAGGAAGGACATATGCACCAGTAAGCTTCCTTTTGTATATTGTTTCAATCAATTCATCCGTGTTGGAGTAGTTACGCAAATATAGGTTGACGACAGAATAATAAGAAATAATAATGATACTAATGATAATAACAACAAAAATGAAGCTTATTCAGGGGAACATAAATAACTTCTTTGGCGTGCTATTGAATTAAAAAAAAAGTGCTATCTGTTCAATTTATTTATGTATTGAGGCTATTGGAATGTAAGGAATTGCACTATACATATTTATAGCATTGATCAAATAGTTCATGCTAATGCCCGTAGATTTTTAGAAAGACAAAACATCTGTAATCTTATACACCCGAGGAGCTTGTTTTATCCTAACCAATCAGTGTTCCAGCTTCGATTAAAAAAATCAGGGTGCATTTCCCGAAAAGGGGCACTTTGGCGCACTATAGAATTTTCAAAAGAAGTCAAATGCAAAAGTGTACACGTTAGGTTCACAGTCATACATGTATGTAGACAGTTTAAATGTCCCAATAGCTTTGTCAACCCTTTGTATTGTTCAGCAGATTGGTAACAAAAGAGTGTCATGGTAGTAGGAAAGTCACTGTAACATGTAAAATATCGTTTAATGTGAAGTATTGTATCTTGTTTCTATGACAACATTTCACAAAGTACCTTTCTACCTCTATGTAAATTAAAGGCAACACAGCAGCTGTACTCTTTAAATGTATAATGGTATATTTTCTTGACTTTCATTATGCCATTCCTTTTTAAATACTCAATAGCAAAATACGGTCAGTTGGTCGGAAGAAAAATAAAAAAAAAAAAAAACAATTGTAGAAGTGAATTTCTCTATTCAAAGCCTTATTCAATTAAAATATCATTGACGAAGGGACCTAACTATCATTCTCAAAGTTGATTCCCTGATACTGTGTTCAACATGTGTATCTTCGTCTTTACATATATTGTATATCACGAGATAAAATGTATCAGGAAATGCAACAAATATTCAAGATTGCTGCTACCAAATTTCCAAAATCATTGAAAAATTAATAGATAGTATTTATTATAACTATTTAAAAGTAAGTTTTTGACAACTGTACTGTTGAAAATATGGAAAATGTAAAAAAAGATTAAACATAAGGTAACAAATGTAACTTTCATTTTGAATTAACAAATATGTGCAATTTTGTAATTCGTAAACACACTTGGCTCTAAAAAACGCTTGATCTGTTCAATTGACATGATTTGTCAGCTGAGTTGTGCAGTCGAAAATGATCAAAAACAAATGATTGGCTGTCAATAAAATGGTGGTAGATCGAAATGGGACCTATTTTTTACTTGTCCGTCAACCTTGATCAGTATTGGCAACATGGAATAACTGACATTGAGAAAATTAAAATATTGTGAAATGAAGACAACTGTAAGCAGCAAAACTCTGAATTACTGTAAAGGCGTTTATTTCAAGCTCTCTTTGATAAATAAGAGATATGTGGACAATAAATTGATTTTTATGGATGGATTATAATGATATAATTGTCTCATATAAGTCTCAATTATGTCGGGAATATGATAAACACGTACTGGTGCACAATTCGTATCTGAGTTGTGTTTACTGTTTGTTGTAACACAAGTCTACCAACCAAAAACTTTTTCTTAAATAGCATTTGGAATAATCTGTTCCAAAAGCCTAATTTCAAAATAGTTAAGTGCGGTACAAATTTCTATGTAGTTTCGGCAAACTACAGCATAACGTATGAGTTGCATACTGTGATGGAAAACTCCACACGCAGTTACTGAAATGACGTGGAGATGAAGAAGTTACAGTGTTTGTCGTATTGCTGAAGGGGCAAAAGATAATCGTTAAAAATATTGAATCGCAATGTACTGACCAAATTTTCTAGGATAAACATCACCACCAACAATTTCAGTCCGTAACCTTCAATTTTGACAATTATTTCGTTCCTTTTCTACAAAGCCTCGTTTCATAACTAAGTTGCCTAAATATCTCACATTGAGGTAGCCTAAAAAAATGCATCGGCGCAACAGTTATATAGTTATATTGATTAGGCTTTTTTTTTAAAGATGAAAGTAACATATGTCTAGGAAACAGGAATAAATGACGTTCGAAATAATTGCATTTTACTGATATATTATTCTAACCAGCAAACAATGGTGAACTACTGACATAATGAGAACAACTAGTTCGATCTAGATCAGTGCAACCAGTACTTGACTGCTGATATTTAAATGTGCACAGACATATGAGATAAAAACAAAACTTATGAAAACATAAGATTCTTTAATGATGTGTTGTGCCTATTGGTATTTATAGATATGATTCACAATTCAAATAATGCTATATATATTAAATAAGAAAAAAAAACAGTCTGTTAGTGTACTTGCAACTAACTGAAATGAGCATGGAATTGCTGATTCAATTAAACATGTAAGAAAGTAGCTTTACAGAAATATTCCATGCTATTATCTTTACTTTATCTTTATTATCATGATTCATGATTTTATGTTGTATAGTTAGGGATCTTAATTAATTAAAAACCATTAAACGAATATGTCAAAGACATATAAAGAGTAATTTTACGTTCGTGTATTTTGATTCTAAATGATATCATTAAGCTAGTTAAATCTTATTTTAAATGTGTCTGGTTTTCAGTTTGATATTTGCAATTTGATAAATCACTAACACATGTTTTATTGCAGTATGACCTGATAATAGTTGCAATAGTTACAGAAGGAAGCAATGTACTCTCAATCTATATCTATGTATTACATTTTTTTGCTATTCATATTATAAAAAGGGTTGTAAAATAATGCAGACAAAACATGACCTTCTGTTTTTTAAGTTCAATCAAACTCAAATGTTTTGAGTATTAAAGCGAATACCGTCTTATTTTTAAAGAAGTTTTCTTTTAGTTCAGCAATTTTTTTTTGTTACGTGCAAGTTTCCTTTCAATTTTGACAAATTTATTGTTTTCAGTGCACACTTAACTTACCCGGCCTCGTTTCTGCTTTTAGAAAACGATGACAGAATAAAATATTCCAGCTGTCTGTAGTATAACATTTCGTGCACATATAAAATGTTTTACCGATTAAAACATATTCTTGATCATTGATCAGTTGCGTAAGATGAAAACTAATTCCGCAAACGCGGATACAGAGTTCCCATAGATAATGAAACATTGTCCATATGGAATATAAACGCACTCTTATGCCATCGAGTTTCGTAATTAGTCGAAATGGACGACTGTCTTGAAGACATCCCCGGAATCGAAAATGTCTTCGAGACACACGAAAAAAAAATGTTTTGTGCCTTGAAGACATAATGTAAAAAAATGATCAGGAGCCTCCAAAATGGATTTTAAACTTATTTCAGTGAATTGGACTATGTCATGTCTTTAAGACATGTCTTGTAGACACACGTCTTGAAGACACGGCAAGATGCATTAGAAGAAAAAAAATAATCCGTTACTATTTAAAGCCGTCTTATAGATTTAGGCTAGATTTTCGCACAGTTCGGAAGTAAAGATAGGAAAAAGATTTCACGTGTTCTTAAGATACTTTACAATAAGCTCCGAGAAGTCATACCAGGGACGAAAAGCCAAAGAAAATGGAAAGCAATCTTCATAGCAAAACTTTTCATGATTAGTTGTTTTTTTCCCATTTAATTGATGTATGGACTGTATGTTTATGAATATGAACCGCTAGTAGGTTATTCAAACTTGAACCATTTATAAATGAACTGGCCACTTGGTGAAACTAATGTAAAATAAATTTAAATAGTGAAACTTCAAACATCCTTTTTTAGGAAACACTGGCCACTAAAATTCAAAAGTATACATCTTATATTTAAAAAAGACTTAAATAAAATTTGGCTTTATTCTTTCATCGTCCACTCAGAAAGATACATTTTCAGGTCAGTTTATATCATGATTCATTTACTCCATCTAAATTATTGTGGAGATAAAATTATTAAAAAAATCGATTTTAATAGACATTTATTAAGGATAGAGTATTTATATAAAATACGTTTTCGAATTTGAAATGGGTACGAACTTAAAAAAAGGGTCGAAACATTTTTGAGATGAACTAGCAGTTGGTACTAGACTGGTTTCCGATTTACGGCACCAGCTAATGTGCACGGACAAATTGTGTTGTTAACGAGTTGTGAAGTGCAGACCTTCTGGCGAAGAAAATGACCAACAATTAGTCAAATAAGTATTTTACTTGTTTTATTTGTTAACCGATGAATTTGAGACTGCACTTTTTAACGGCAGATCGCATAAAACCCAGAAAACGCCACGCTTTTTGTACTCACGAAACATTCGTATACAGGTACTATCGCTTTCTTATAACATGTATAAGTACAATCATGAACATTACACCTTTGTGGATTTTCGGAAATTGGAAAGTATGCTTGTTTTCCCCTGGTACATGTATATATGCTTTGAAAGCATATTACACTAGAAATTCAACTTGTCCCACTTTGACACAATATGATATAAAAAAATTACCAAACTTATGGACAAATATTATTTGACATAAAATTTTTCCAAATGATACATCCTCAATTAATTAAATAAGATACAGTTGTATGTATGTAACTGAAATGATATTTAAAACTTGGTGCTCTGTGGTTTATCTTTATATTTTGTAGTTGGAATAAAATCTTTAAAACAGACATGATAGAGGAATGCTTCCTGACTTCTCAAACTCTATAAAGATTCACCTACCATGTTTCCCTGCTTGTGGCTATAGTGAAAAACGGAGAGAACAGAAAAGTACATGTATTTCCTCAAAGTATTAACCTTGAGCGTATGGGCATTTTGCATACGCCTCGTTTCAGTTAAAGAGATTCATTTCTATGGAAGTCAGCTGAGGTTGACAGGCCTAAAATCAGAGACATTGCAAAGGGATCCAATTGAACAGAAATTTTAAATGATTATTACAGAGAATATTTTAATGATACATACATAATAAAAGCATTTCAGGTATTTTATGTTTGAAGATGTGTTTACACATGATTACTGTTTTTATAGCCTGTAAATCTTATGTCCTTTCTTTGTCAGGTATCCAACCAGTTTCAACAAAGATTCGACATATATGTGTTGTATATGGCAAATGTTAAAGTTGTCCATTACAGGAGATTTTATGTGCCACATACACAATACCTAGTCAGCAAGCATGTTCAAAATGCTTGCCTAATGTACAATAAACAAATACTTGTATTGTGCTTTTAAAATGAAAAAAAATCATGAATACTCAATGAAAGAATTTTTTTAGTGTACAATGTACAATCGTACAATATCAGAAGTTGAACTGTGTTTTAATGTACTTCAACTTGTTATAGTCAATCTTCTTTTTTTCTCACATCTTGATTGATTAAAAGAATCAAGTCGTTCACTGTGTTTTCTTTCTTTACACTTTACACCTTAAAATGTGACTTGAATTGATGCAATCATTGATGACAAATAGTAGAATAGTGGTAGAACAGTTTCATTGACTGTTTGTATATTTTTACAGACACATATCAAAACATCATACATCATAAATGTACATGTAAGAACAATATAAAAATAGCCATTTTGCAGGCTTCACAGGTTAAAGACTTATGCAGGATTCTCGGAGTTAACACCTACATGTACATGTATGGGGATTAATTTGCCATTTACCTGTAGTTTGAATTACATGTATTTTTGATCCTACTAATATTGTTGGCCTCTTTGCTTATCCTGAATAAAAGTCCATGTGAGTTTTATACCATAATTTGAATCAATTAAATGTCAGGAAAGTGAGACTAAGTTACTACTTTAAATAGGACGGCAAAAAAATTGTATAATGGTACATGTATGTTGCTGTTAAGGTCTGTTGTCAACAATGTGTGTAGATACTAAATTTTCATTCGATAACTTGAATATTTATGAAATTTTATAAAGGGTTTTTTAGACACTTGGTTTATGTGGGATAACTTGAGTATTAGTTGATATTTATTAAATTTTATAAAGACTTAGATTACAAACCAGAAAAGGAAGGTTGGTATTGATTTTGAGGGTTATAGTCCCAACCATGGCCTTAAAGAAGCATATGTGTGCAGTCAATGATATTGTTTCACAATATTCTATACCACAATGGTCAGACTTGGATTGATTTTTGAACTTTTCAGAAATTAGGGGCCAGAAACATGCATTTTCCTGATGTCAGAAATAAAAACTTTTTTGGTCCAATTTTGAGAATTTTTTTTAAATTGGAAACCTAATAAAAATCCCTGCCTGTATTGTTTAATCAGATTTCAGATATCTCATGGTTTTCAAGTTATAGGGGGTCAAAGAAAGGAGCCACACCCGAAAAAAAATTGATATTTCACCTAATTAATTTTTTTTATTGAATTTCAAGTTTTGTGCTATATTATGTCTTCAAACAAGTTGCAGTGTCCATAATGAATTGTAAGTCCCTATGATTATATGTGTCAAACCCCAATATTGTGTCCACACTTGCCCCAACTATTCAAGGTTTGACCACTTGGGTTGTACCATGCTGCACTCAGGGAAGCATTTTATTAGGATTGTGACTTGAGCTAAGTAAGAATACCGGTAAAGGGTTTCAAAGGGGCCAGAAAAACATTTTTTTTCTGATTTCTGGACAATAACTTGGGTGAAAGTACATGGATAACTTCAAAATTGTGCCACATAGGTACAAGGTAGGATTTATTTTGCAGGTTTTCACTGGAAGTATTTAGGGATAAATGGCTGAAGTGCGACTTAAGTTCTAGTTATTTTTGATTCTGTGTCAAATTACGTATTGTAATTCAAAGCTTTGTTAAGTTAGAATAGTATGTCCATACTTTCCGCAACTGATCAGGGTTCAACCTCTATGGTTTACTGTCAGTCTGTCCTAAAAAATTAAGATGGGGTGCATAGAGATAAATTCCATCAAATGATTTTGGATATCTAGTTTTTCTGGGTTAATTTGATATGCTGAATCTTACTATCATGTACTTGTATATAGATTGTTGGCCTGGTTTTTAAATTATCTAAGATCGAGAATAATTAGATTTTATGTCATATGTATGTATATGCTTGATTTAGAAATAGAATTAAAAAATGAGGTTATAAGGATTTAAACCAATTTTTTAACTGAGATGTTATGTCATAAAAGTTAATTTCAAATATCAAATCTTTTCCCTAATTTTTAGGTGACCCACCACAAAAAGTGGCGGTTGCACAATAGTGATCACAATGTCCGTCTTCTTTAAAAACTTGTGTCTGGGCTGTAACTTTTTTGTCTTTCGAAGTAAGCATTTGATATTTTGCATTTTGGTAGATCACCTAAAAATAATGCACTGCATACCATAGATAGTGGCCTTTGACCTTTGATCTTTCAAATTCATGTGTTTTGGTTAACAAATTTGTGTCCAGGCTGTAACATTTTGTCTTTGGATATGGGCTTTGGCTATTTGGCATGTGGACAGATCACCTAAAGTATGTGGGCCATGCACTACAATGGATAGTGGCCTATGACTTTGCACATTGACCTCAAGGTAAAAGTTGTGTTGTTTGTTTGGTTTTTTTTTTCAGTGACAAACTTGTGTCCAGACTGTAACTTTTTGTCTTTGAATGTGGGCTTCTGATATTTGGCTTTGGGTAGATCACCTAAAGAATGTGTGTCACGAACCACGGATTGTGACCTCAAGGTCAAATCCCTTTTTTTCATTATGAAACTTGTGGTTGGAATATATTTGATTCCGTACTTCTTTTTCAACTGGTAAATATTTCTATTTAATATGAGTGCTGCATTATAAACTTAAGTTGGTATGCTTTTCCCAAATCCATTTCATACATAACTAATTGCCCAGGGAGTGAGGGGAGCCGTAGTTGGCCAGCGAGAAGTATTCCATCTCAATGATTTCTAGTTTCTTGTCTGATATTAAAAATTCAATGACAGATGTAAAGATTGAATATTGTTTCCACATTTGCCCCAAATGTTTAGCCTTTTGAGACAGTTCAATATGTATCCCACAGAACATTTTATCTTTCTAAAACTTGCAGATCTTATCTTGATTTTTGTTTGATGTAATTGTATTTAAAGACTGATTTGACATTATTATATTATATTATATTATATTGATGTATCTATACTGATAGATAAAAGCTGGTACAAATTGTGATATATGAATTGCAAATATGGTTGGCTAAAAATGAATGGTACTAGTCACAAACAAACACATTATATTGCCAAATGTTGCCTTTTACTACAGATAATTTCAGATTCAACATTTTTACATGACTTAGGGTGGAATGAGTGTCTTCACTAAAATTGCCCAGGCATTGATTGAAATAGAAAATTTAAAAAAGAACAATGCAAAATATAAATGTGAAGCATCAAATACGGTGTTATATAACAGTGTTAGAAACTGATTTTTTTGTCAACATAGACCCATCATAATTTTACATAGACAGCACTGCACATTTTAAAGCAACTTGAGCCAATTTCAACATAGACCTGCTTGATCTTACATTGACTCGGTACGTGGGCCAACTGCTAATTTCTTTCACTGTACATTATCTCCCTTGCGTCCATTTAGAAGAGCAATTCAAGATTTTTTTTATACATGTTTTGCTTTCCTTGAAAACCTGACGCATGTATGTATAAAGCCAGTAGCAACGCTGAACATCTATTAAAAACAGACAACTTTTGAATAAAGTGATATGTATCCTATAACAGTTGACTATATTTATATTGTGACTTGCTTGTAGATTCAGTGTCTTAAAATATCTAAGTAATGTGCTTGTACATGTATAAGGACTTTTTTAAATACGAGATTTTGTTCACTAGATGTGCTTCAATATGTCTTATAAGACAAGTGAATATGACCCGAAGATGTCTTAAGACATGAAATTCATGTCTCAAGATGTCTCAAGGCATGTCTTAAAGATATGTCCTGAACACGTGTCTATAGGACATGTCTTCAGACGCGTCTGACGACATTGAATTTTAACGTGTCTCAAGACATCTCAAGATGTCTCAAGATACTGAGGTCTATTTGCTATGAAAGGCACTTCAAATGTTGAACAATAGTTATAATTTTGTTTTCTTCACTACCAGTAGGCAAATTTCTCCCTTGTATTGTTTTATATTGGGAGAAAGATGTGGCTTACTCTATCGATCAGAGAACTTGTGTATTTCTTTTTAAACCGCTTACTGCATTCATTACCCTTTAGTTCTATTTGTACTATACATTGATTCATTTTCTTTCGTTCTACTTTAAAAACATAGTGCCCCCTTTTCATCTATCGATTTTATTTTGCGTTTCTCCCTCGTATGTAATAAAAGGTATTTAATATTTCAGGACACATTCCATAAAGAATACCGTTGAATTCATGGTATGTCTAATAATTTGAGATACTATTTCAGATCACATTATGGCTGATTATTATTTGAACTAATCGATTTTATTTCATACTTTGTGGTTTAATTTAAGGAAATATTCATATATACTGTGTAATACAATGCCAGTTTGTTTCCTTTCGAATATGCTTTTGTCAGCATTTTACAGTTGGCTACGGATTGACTGTGAAATACCCATTTTGAAAAAATATATTTGCCTACATTTCCTGACTACCTACAAAGTTTAGAAATATTCAGTTCTATCGGCTACGAGTTGTGCTAATTATAATTTGACCGAGATCAAATACGTTTGATATTCGATGTTCGATATTCGACATTCAAACTTTTCAATATCAAACTGAATATCAATCGGTACCGTTTGATATTCAGTTCAATATTGAAAGAGTAACCAAGGGAACAAAGGCCACAGCGGCAACCAAAAGAACGCAATCCAGGGACAAAGACCAGACATGGAAAACAGACATACACAACAAAGAACATAAAGTAACTAAAATCATACATACAAAGTAACAAAATCAAATGAGCAACTCGGACTCCACTAAAAACTGGGAGAAGTTTGAATGTCGAATATCGAACATCGAATATCCAACGTACTTGATATCGGTTACAATTTATCTGATAGATAGATAGCTGGACACGTCAGAAACAACATGTTTCCTCACTAAAGTGTAAGGAACCCAGACATACAAAATATTTACGACCGTCAATATCATAAAAATTTCAATAAAACCGGCAAATATCATCATCTCTATACAATTTTATTTTATTTATTCGGAATGAAACAAAGATGCTTTTTTCCTGTAATGACAACATGTTTCAACATTTTGAATATTATGTAAATAAGTAGTAAAAATATGAGAGTTTGTCATCGTTCAAATCTTAAATTGTGGAAATGCGGGGCCTATATCTTCAGGACCGTATTCGATAATAACGAATGAAGCCCTTAAATGTATTTTTGCAATTATCCTAGTTCTCTTTCTAGTATGTTGCTGATTTAATCTTTGCGGATTTTTTATTTAAATTGCTGTTGCTCTGGAGTCGCAGTTGAAAGTTTTTAATAGAGATCAAGTTGACTTCTTCTGTTGAAACCTGAGTAAGAGATTTATTATTTCAAGAAAAGTGAACACAAATTATCCAATATATATTTTCTGAAGATTCTCAGGCGGATGCTTTGCTTCTTTGTAGATGCTTTGGTTCTTTGTAGATAAGATATATCTACTTGTAGATGATCTATCTATTTGTAGATAATATCATAATGCAGGTTGGAAAACATATGTTCATATCAAGGCAATCTAAAGGTATTAGTTATTCTGGCCTACAAGTAGAAGAATGTGTTAACTTCTTCATCATGCTTTATTTAAAGCCAATGATGACTATTTTACATTGTGTTGAAGGCTTTAACAAATTTACTCAGTAGCAACAGGAAAATTTCACATCAGTGAGACAAAAGTCGTCAATATCAGTTCCCTGGTACTCTTGTATCCTTGTATTTTTTCCACAAATAGCTGTGCCGAGTGGACAACTTCCACTCCAATTCCAATACACACCTCTAATATGTGTCAGGCTATTCTTTGATGCTTCAAGTTCCATCATCTCCGTCGAATTGTGAAGGTCACGACATCGAAATTTGATCCAGTTTGGACCAAAATCATCTTTGTAGTCTCCCTGTGTATATATTAGTTCAATAATCTCTTATATTTATCATTTCCGTGTACAGCTTATGAAATCAGTATTTAATAAATAAAGTAAAATAACAGATCTTTGGGTATTCTATGAGGAATTGCTTCAGTTTACTCCAATATTTGTGTACCAAAGTTTAATCAGGTCTCAATTACTTAAAAATCATTAAAGTATCAAACCTCTGTTATCAAAATAAACCTATTGAGTGAAAAAAAAATAAACATTTTTTACAAGAAAAAAATATGTAACGATTTATCGGAAACGTTTTGATTTAACTCGCTGTGTCGTTTTCTTTCATTCGATGATTATGAATGAACCGTTGCTATAACAGATACTCGCTGTAAGCATACATATAACAACAAGTAAAATAAACCGACGATATATCAGTTTTGCAAATATGGTCAGCAGCGAAAATTATTTCTCTACGAAAATTAATACGTTTACAGTATAAGAAGCAAAAATATATTTATACTTATTGTACACAAGAAATACTTAATCCCACAAATATCGAAATATCAGATCAATTTCAGTACTGAGTTCTATATGCGATAAGATATGTGTAAATTGTGTTAAATATCATTCTTTCAAGTCATATTTACTTAAAAACATGCTTATACTGGTCATGTATAAACTGTACATAGGCTTACAAGTGGATCAATGCATTCAATACATTAGTCAACAAAAGAAACGATACAAAGTTTTATTTCAATATTTTAAAATTTTTTAATTCCAAATATCTTTTAAAGTTTTATTTTTGTAAACAAAAACAAACACATCTGTTATTTTTTTTTTTTCATAAAATTTCCAAAACGGATATAATGAAATCGCGAATTTAACTTTTCCGCTCGTTCATCAAATTCGCATTGAATCAATCAATGAATAAAATTGTTTGGTGTCAATATAACCGCAACTGCATAAGGTACAAAATTTGCCACCTCACAAAATGGAGAAATAATCCACATTAGGATGCCACGGTTACTCCGAATGAACGAAACAGACAGTGTGAATTGTTTGAACTCTGATGACGCACACTCACTGGTAAGAATATCAATACATAGACCGGTGACTCGCCTGAAGTAAACTGGTTCTTAAAATGATGGCCAAGACTCCACAAGACGTCGTAATATCAATACCGCACTTTTGCGCTTGTGCAACCGTACATTTAATACAAAACATACCACCCAACGAATATCGATCGTCATTACAACATAATTTTGGTAAGCTATTATTCCGCAATTTTATTCTGCAAATTTAAATTCCGGAACTTTTGTTGTTACAGTGTCTAGTCATCATATATGTTAGTTACTTGTTATTTTATTTTGTTTTGTTTTGTTTTTGTTTTTTTAGGGGGAGAGGGGGGTTGCTGCATTCTGATTGTTATATATATCAGCATTTTGTAGCGGTTAATATTTTCAAAACAATCTAAGTTTTACATCTTTAAGTGTTCTGAGATTTTGTAGATTTCACTCGCATGCTAATCTTACCATTAGTGCCTCTACTTGAAGATGAAACGATTCAAGGAGGGTTTTCTGTGGACAATAAATTTCTCTACCAATTGTCGGCCAACCTGCTTTGCCAGATTCAGCGGCGTCACCACAAACTTGTCTGCTTGATGATCCACATATTAACTGGATAGAATTGACCCCGGTAAAATCATCATGTTCTGCCTTAACCTTTATATTTCGTTTAAAAGTAAATGAAGCCGATAAAATTATTTAAAAAAATGATTCCAATAATAATAAACTTTTCCAGTTCATTTAACCTATTTTTTTACTATCGATATTTAGATTTGTGTACTGTTTAAGCTTGATATAACATTGAACCTTGTTTTTGTCCCTATCAGTTATCATACATATATTCAAAGCACTGTTAGGAGGACAATATGCAAGCTGATGTTACTAGTACCAACAGTTATCAATAGCATTAATTATAACATCCTTACCCATACTTTATATCCTATGGCATAATGCCCTTCAGTGCAGTACTCTGGTTCGGCCCAATCTCCAAGACTTATACTATTTAGAACAATCAAAGGTTCTATCTGATCTTGAATAGAAATAATAAACGTAACGACCGCTAGCTTTATTAATTGACACTAATTCGTTGTTTTTCTAATGTTTGCATTTAATCTGATTAAATTTTACATATTTTTCTGGCACCAATACATTAATTTTTGCCACATTTACATCATAGAGTTAGTTAATGCCTTTTATTTGTTCTTTCTTTTTAACTGTTATTTTTGTTAGACTATAGGTCGGTGTAATTTGATTATAAATACTGTTTTAATTTTAGTATCTTATGTAAGAGTAATCAAGGGAACCAAGGTTATAGCGGTAATCAAAAGAATGTATTCCAGGGACAAAGACCAGACATACACAAAAAAGAACATAAAGTAACTAAAATCATGCATACAAAGTAACAAAAGTAAATGAGCAACTCTGACTCCACTAAAAACTGGGAGCATGGACCAGGTGCACTGGTATGGTAAGCGTCCTCTGCTTTTCTAGAAACACCCGCCGAGTAAAAAACACTTTTACTTACCTCTGAGTATTTTGACCCTTTTTAAAAAAACACAAGATCCAAAAGAAAATTTAGTGGAATGGTTGTAGCAGCTGTTGATTCCAATCCTGCACTTATTACTTGGTGTGCTGTATGTTGCCTCGCAGCATTCCTGTCCTAACGATAAACATTTGAATAAACATGCTACGAAGGATACAAATCTCATCCAGTATGTTTCCGTCTGTGTAAGTTTCATATTTGTAACCATCGAATGATAATCCTCACTTTTCAGGCCAATTGTAAATAACTTCATATTCTCTATCATCAAATTTGCAACAGCAAGTTTCATCTTCATTAGAGTATGTGGAAAATCTGATTAATATAATACGTGCTGTCTTTTTTAAATGAAAATGAAAATATTGATTAATTTTATTTTCCCTTGATCACTCATATTTCAATTTATAATTGTAATCAAGTTCTTGCTATAATGGTTGGGATTATTGTTCATAAATTGGGGAAATCAAGGGTTGTGTGTTATTATAAGAGTTTGAAGGTTTGATAACTTGTGGTGTAAATTTGGCTTTTTTTTCTACAGTTATTCAAATTTTTTGAATATATTAAACACATGTGCAATAATCAAATGACTGAACAGTTCATTTGTGAGGAGTTCAACATGGTCAAAAGTGTTTGTAGTGATAATAAGGAGTCTCTTTTGTTAACTAGTATATAATATTAGTGACAATTTATAGATATTTGCATACTTTACTTCATAGGAATAATGTTTTGTTCAAATACCAGTGAACTGCACCCCTTGACTTCAACTAAAAATTCTGTCTTTATTCAAGGAAAAAATCACCGATTACAAATTCACGTTAAGAAGTGCAATTCTTAAGCACATTAACTAATCAAAGATTAATTAAGGGAACACAGATTCGAGCAGAAATCAAAAGAACTTGGAGCACGAATCGGGTGCACCGGTAGGGTATGCGTCATCTGCTTTTCTTGAAACACCTGCCGAGTTGCTTATAAAATGTCAAGCCCGTGGTAGACGAAAGAGGAAAGAAAAACTATGATACTGTGAACAAATTGGTTTTCGTGGTGTACACGAGTACACCATAATACGAGTTAATGACAATGACCATAAAACATCTGTATCGGTGACTTTAATCTTGTAACAATGTTAGCATAATCTTGCTCCAGTACCCTAACTGTAAGAATTGGAGAACTCAAGAAAAATCCGCGTAGTTACATCAAGCTCTGCCATTAAGTATGAGTTGTGATATTTCAACTCCATGCACAGGTGCTGCAGGGATATTACTACAGATGAGAGGATAGTAGACATTACCTAATAAGAAGTCATCACGTATGCAGTATAGTTTTGTCATGAGTTTGTTTTCCATTAAATGTAGGTCAAGACATCATACTGACTTCATAGTGATTGTAGTGTCTTTTATCTCAAGTGTTTTTAGGGTAGATGAGATGTACTAGGATTGTTTAAATATGATACTTCATCTATATAGCGGAAACTGAAATTAAAGGAACTGGCTAAACGATGTTCCATCTTTTGGATCAGATCATCTATCAAGTCAGCCTCATTGGAATGAAGAAGTAGGTCAGCGAGTAGCGGAGCACATCTTGTCCCCATTGGAATGCCGACCGTTTCTTGAAAAATGGACAAAAAGGTGTCGATAAAAAAATTCCAGCATTTTGATAACGTCTTTTTCGGTATCCTTGGAAAATAATTTGGAATCTTTTTTTTTCACAAATTATGAGGAATCCCAACTAAGTACTACGTATCTGTATTAAAATGTACCGTCTTTTTGGAGTAACAACGATGGGTAATGTTTTTGATTCTGGATTCAACTGAATATGGGGAATTGTAGTATTAAGTGATGAAACATCATAGGTCTTGATGTATCGAATTCTAATAATTATTAAACATTGAGAATTACTAGACGATCTTTCGATTTTTTCAAGATCCACAATGAATTAATAACACTACGTGGTAACGAGTGCCGTTGTAAGACAGATTACACTCTTTGACAGCTGTGAGTATGGACGTTAAAAGTTTTGAAAGAGGTGTGTTTGTACTTTTTGATGTTCCACCTATGAAACGTTGTTTGTATGGATACTTGTGGAGATTTGGTGAGGCAGTTGATTTTAAAGAAGTATGTGCTATTTATTAGGTCGATGAATAAACAAGCTACTCCAATTTTCAAAGATCAACAATTATTGACCAATAGGTTGTTGTAGCCATAGAAATTCCACAACATTACATTATTTTTGTCTTTAAGAAGTATTTACAATAATTGAGTGTATATTTTTAGATTTATTTTACTATTAGCTTATTAGGCTAGAGATATTCGATATTTATGTTATTAATCTTTAGAAAAGATGCGATTACTAAGAATGTATTTGAGAACTTAACTACAGAACAATGTGTACAAATATAATACGAGTATGCGGGTAGTTCTAATAAAGCAGAGAATGCTTATTCTACAAGTTCGCATGAACCCATACACTAGTTTGTTGTGGAGTTAATATTATTAATTTATTCTATAGTTTCTGTGGATATTTTTTATTCAATTTGTGTTCATAGTTCTTTAGAATTTTTTGTGATCAATGCTATGTTCTCGAATCATCAATACCCTATAAATGGTTTCAGTGGTTTTACCATATAAACTGAGACACTGACTTATTTTCTATACCGTACCGAAAACTATTGGTAAATAAAACATTTCACTCAATACCTTAATCCCCATAACGAATAAGGTGTATTAACTTTATTTTGTGTTTATTAATCCTAATTAGCATTTTCTGGGTCAACACAACACTTTAGATTGTCTATTGAACAACATTTCCTCTTTCCAGTACATTGGCTGTCAAGGGAACATTCAGATGAAGGACCTATACATCTCTTTAGACCAATCGATGGACATGATCCTCCTTTTGGATCTAGAAAAATCATTAAAACATGATTAATGTATAAAATATGCCGAATTCGATACAAGGCAATTAAATATTTCTTGACCAATAGCATCGAACATCTATATTCGTATTGTAACCAGTTAAGTATTCATAACAATAAGCTGAACACTTCATAAAGTAACTGCGCCCTTTTTGCCGGCCAAAACAAAACTTGTATAATTACAAAAAGGTTATAAAGTGAAGTTTTATTCAGAAAAATCGTTTAAGCATGACTATTTGCCAAATAATATTTCGAGTGATGTGAAAGAGCAGGGAACAATTCATGACCAAGAACATTCCATATCTTACAATATGTAAATTCTCCTACCTGACCCACCCCCTCCTCTTTTTCGAAAAAAAAGGTATAAAAGTTTCAATTGAATTCAACTGTCAAATTGTTACATACTGCTTTGACACAACACATAACCAGAATCATTGTCCTTCTATTTTTTCTCTAAAGATTTTACGGAATTCGATGCTGAAGGTTGAAATTTATGGTAATCGAAAGCAACCGACGAGGTGCGGAAGACACGATTGTTAGTATAGATGGAATATACCTAACACTGGAATCCTGCAGCAACTACTACAACAAAGTAGGTCCCCACTGCAGTCTCTGCTATACTGACATTGCACACATTTTTGAGGAGGTAGCGGAGGTGGACAGTTTCCCTGTAAAACAGTATTTTACATTTAGAAGGTTAGACTATTTGCACTGCTATGTAAATTGCTTAGTCTTTTTGCATTTCAAAGTACTGTGTCAACTGATAATTTTTGTAACATTTATGCAATTTTTTATGTTTATTATGACCTATTTGTTGCAATCTCGTTGTTCCCATTGGAGAAACAGACACAATGCTGAAGTAATTGTTATGCAAATCCATCTTTCGAACAAAAAAAAAGGCATTTTTAATTTGATTGGATAGAATAGGGGATCATTCTTAATGAAATTGGAAATACACATCAGGAAGGGTTTATTGTAACACGCTAAATATTTAGAAGTAAAAAGTAAAACCGACGGGTTGAAATTTAAAAATAATAAAATGCAAGATCAGACATTTTTTAATATTTAGAATTTTTCAGGACAGAAATTTTTCAGGGACGTTCTTATCCATAGACACGAGGTAATTGAATTGTTTTGTTTTGATTTTTTTTATATGTTAGCAGTACATTTTATTTGAACTCTACATTTTGATGTTTTGACATTTTGAACGAATGTCTTGCAATGTAACATTCTTTCAATACTTAAAAATCACTAGTGATAGCATGTCAAACAGGACGTTTTTTTAATGGCGAAGAGAAACAGCCAAAACCTTGTGGTGTTTGGAGATCGCAATGCTCCTGGAATATGCTTCGATGTAAATGAAGGAAATGAATGAAATTAACATAAACATATCAAAGAACTTCATATATAACATCTTAAAGATGCAAGGTATTGTCAAAATTGATAGCAACCATTCTTTAAGTAGAAATTTGACTTTAAATGTTGACTGTTGTTCTTACCTTTGTTCTTGGTCGGGAACGTATTTTATTTGTCGTAGATTTTTAACGTAAACAAGATTTCACGTTTTAATTGTCATATAAAATTTTGGGTACCCTGTTTAGAATCAGCTTCGATAAAATTGGATAGCCACCCACAAACGTTTGTTACTAAATTATCTTTCCCTTATTATTTTATATTTCAATGCCGGCAGCAATTTCTCGCCTTCGTTGCAAGTCAACCAATATGTCTTTAGTTTGTTGTATATTGATATTAATTTATTACTATTATGTTTGAAGAATAAACTTTGCATTACACTTTTTCATCTATTCTTGGTTAACATCTGGTCTGAATCTAGGTCTGTATGATTGTTTAAATCTATCCTTGATTAATGCATTGAAAACGACAAGAAATATTTTCAAAATGGAGAGTAAAAAATATAATACCTACAGATTTACACGGAGGATAGAGGCATCCAGAGGCACATCTTACGCCATCTACGAATATATACCTAGGAGTAACACAATCATCAGGTCGGGGCGCAGCACACGGTGTTGGCGGAGGACAAGCATTTTTTTCTTTTTTAAAAATGGAAAAAAAAGAGAAAGTTTAATAGTTTATTCTTTACTGTGGCTCTTATAAGCCTATTAGATACAGTATCAGCATTCTCAAATAAAAGAATATGAAGATGCAATGGTCATTTTAGCAATAACGGATATTGTATATTGTGTTGAATGGCTTAAATATTTTCTTTCCTAAACTACCTTTCTTGGTTGAAGGCAACAAAATGTAACCAATACTTTTTGCTATCCTTAATTTCTAGCAAGACACAATGATATACAACAACAAAATAAATGTAACACCTTAGAATTCTACAAATCCTCTAAATAGTGATAATAATATCAAAAAGGGACAAATGTAATTATAGATAAAACCAAGGTAGACACTGATGGTCATATTATCTCTCTATTAAAGTTTTAGGTACTGTTGAGATATAACAGTATTCTAAGAGTAATCAAGGGAACCAAGGTTATGGCGGTAATCAAAAGAATGCAATCCAGGGACAAAGACCAGACATGGAAAACAGACATACACAACAAAGAACATAAAGTAACAAAAATCATACATACAAAGTATCAAAAGCAAATGAGCAACTCGGATTCCACTAAAACTGGGAGCATGAACCAGGTGCACCGGTAGGGTAAGCGTCCTCTGCCTTTCTAGAATCACCCGCCGAGTTGCTCATAAAAAGTCAAGTCCGGGGTAGACAAACGAGGAAAGGAAAATTATGACCCGTTGAATAAATCAGTTTTCATCGTAATTTCTATTCTTACAAAATATCGTTTCAAAGAATAATCAAGGGAACCAATGTTATATCGGTAATCAAAAGAAGATAATCCAGGGACAAAGACATACAACGCAACAAAAACAAATGACCAACTCGGACTCCACTAAAAACTAGGAGCATGGACCAGGTGCACCGGTAGGGTAAGCGTCCTCTAAAAGAGAAATGATTGATAAAATTGACTATTAGTTTTGCAATGTTTTCCTTATTGTATATTGTTGAAACTACTTACTCACACCACCACAGCGTTTAAGACATTTTTTCTTCGAACTAAATCTGTTTTTATTGCCTTTACAACCAGTGTAAGTGAACTGCTTACATCTCATTTCGTCAATATCGTAAAACCACTTCGACCTAGTGTCATTACACTGGCCCTCATTTTTTGGTAATCTACAAACTAACAATACCAATTGTTTATATCGTAATGTGTTTTTTTTCTACTAAATACATTACAAAGTTGTGCTTTGGCTATTACATGTACATATGTTTAACTGTATTGAGGTTACTTTTACTTCGTTGAAAAAATAATGTAACATCAAATCTATAAATAGTTACTGATGAAATATAGAAAACCATTGGAAAAACTGAAAATTTTAAGTGGTTGTAGTATCGTTGATTTTTTTTTTAATATTGGTCCTTGATTTTGTGTCAAACAGTTGTAGTTGAGCCATCTTTCACTTTGTATAATTATAATTTTTGTGTCTATTGTGGATTTTAAAATATACACCCCGCTCTTAGAAACTTAACTTTCAATAGGTCCAAAACAAGATCAGATATCTCAAATCTGAAAACAGTATGATAATTAACAGAACATATGCAACAAAATGACAAACCATTTTGGCAATTTCAGAGTTCATTTTGGGCACAATGAATAATTAAAATACGGCGCAATAACAACCTCCAGAACCGGAAGTCGTAGAGACATAAAACTTACACTAAACACCTTAGAACCACTTGATCTTGAAAAAATTTTCAAGGTAAAGATCATACAATTATGTCAAGTTGACAATTTAGATTCTGTGAAACATTTACACCGTCAAACTTGGGCTCAAATGTAGGACTTATCGAGAGATTCATTTCCTATGCTGCATGTATGCACTTATCTCTTATAGTTTTCTTAATATCAAGGCCTGTATTTTGCAGTGAGAAGGCTTTCTAGCACTTTATGACCTTTGACCTTTAATGCAAATAAAAGATCACATGGACAAAAGATCAAAGATGGCGGTCCCATGTCTCTACAACTTCCGGTTCTCGAAATATAAATTTTCAAAATTTTATTATGACATTTTAAGGGCTAAAACTCCCGTATGGCTTGATAACAAAAAACAAAAAAAACTAAAAAAAAAATGTTCATGTTTATGCATTAGGTCTTCTGCCTGTGTACATGAAACCGTTTTCAGATTGATTATATCTATTATGGTTTTCAAGCTATGAGCGATTAAAAGAAATTGTTTTAAAGGGACATAACTCTTAAAGTTGATAATGAAATCCTTAGCAGGGTAATTTTCTAATAGAACATGATGACAATCACATGTTTACCAAGTATGCTCATGATGTCTTAAAAATGAATTAGGGGCCATGTTGAAAAAAAAAACGCCAATAAAGGGGAGATAACTTCTATAACGGATGACTAAATTCTTGGCAGGTTTATTCTGTAAAAGTTTTAAATGAGCTCTATCGACAGTCCAAATTTGGTAATGATATCTTGAAAGATGAATAGGGGGACCATATCAAAGTAAATGTTGAAGGAAAAAATAGAAAAACAATCAGGTCTTTACCATATAGGGTAAGACCTTGATAATGAGGTCTTTCTCGGGTAGGAAAAAAACTTAATAAAAATTAGTCTGAATATTTGCCAGGTAAAGCTGTAGGTTGTCCTACTCTTTTCCAAACTGTTAATAGTTTGTTTACTCTTGACAACATACATGATTAAATTTAGTCAACAAAAGATTGTATCTACAAGAGCCTAAAAGGTTAAATTAATTATGAAGTAATGATTTAGTAATGTAAACGTTCTTATAACAGTTGAAGTACCCTGTAAACTTTATAATATGTTAGCCAGTTTTCATTTTTCATTCATTCAGGTGTGACCTCCTGGGTTACTCCTGAATTATTGTAAATTCAGAAATAATTGCGAACATTCATTATTTCTTAATTTTTTTTTGAAAAAAGAAGTTTTTATTCGTTGGATTATTTAGTAAAATAATGAAAGAGTAATCAAGGGAACCAAGGTTACAATATATATATAAATTGATAAATGATTATACTTGTATAATATTCTGTTATGTTGTAAAATGAATTTATAAAATAACGAGTTTTTTGAATTGCTAAAATATCGTTTATCACTTTTGACTTGTGTTATACAAGCTTGTCCATTTATCCTACCTCTAGCATTGCAGGCCTTTTTACAATCGTTCTTTGACTCAAAATTATTAGGATTTCCATCACAACCACTGTAGATAAATTTTCTACAACTCCCTTTATTAATATTAAAAAACCATCGTTCAATGCGTGCATTGCATGTCCCCTTTTTCTTTGGTAGCTCACAACTGTTTTCCTGACCGTACACAATATCCTACAATGATAATGATATTGTTAAAATCTAAACACAGACTTTACCCTAACGAATATACTTTCTAGAGTTGAACATATACAATAAAAGTTGCATACTTTTGAAAAGGTAAATTTGTAAACAGTAAAAACTTGCCATTTAATTTATGTCGCTCTGCACTATAACTCTCATACAATTATTTCTCGTTCTTACCTCCGAGATCGAATAAATTCCAAATTTATTTTTTCTCCGAGAAGTTTGCACTGAACGTATTGTTTATCCGCCATCTTGTTTCTAAGGATATTTTGAGATGTTCCCTATTACCTCACAATTGAAGAGCATGATTTCCCGCCATATTTCTGCTCTTTACCTAAAGTGAAAGAAAAAAAAAAACGAATTTCCGAATGAAAATATTACAACTGGTACCCAATATGAGACTTACCACATATAGTATTGTATCTTCAGGGACCCAAAAATATGGCGGGAAATCATGGTATTTCAGCTCCTAGGTGAATTCGAGTGTAGGGAAAAAAAGAAAGTGCGCCTTTCCGCACAGAGAGATAAGTTTATTGCATATAGGCAAAACAAATACCGAAGAGTTCTCAGCTGCATTTGGATGATTACAATACTACAAAAAAAAAAAAAAAAAAAAAAAAAAAAAAAAACTCACAAACTGAAGCACCAGCAATGTACACTAAATCAAAAAGAAAAGAAAGTGCTCCTGAACGGTAAGCATGTCCTGTTCTGCCAGCTGCACTCACCATATTGTAAGTGAGTATAGTCCGGTTACAATCTAGCAACAAAAAATGAAGCTCTGCGACACGTGTCAAACACCGATTCACGGTAGCACATTTCCAAATAATAGATAAAAAGATTTTAATCAAAAATATAAATATTTATTTTAGCAAGATATGCGTATGTTGGATATCCGTGTATCTCGAATAAAGGACATATTTTAAGAACACTTCATTTAATGTGCATCGACTAAATCTAGAATAAAAACGTTTTGAAAATGCAAAGCCATGGCATTGATACAAAAGCACAGCCATTATAATATTGAAGTTTGCTACGATTTAAAAAAAATTCAATATCAAAACATCAACATCCGATAGAAGATAAAATAAATCTTTTAACATGGGCATGTAAGCTTAATACAATCTTAGATAATTTCAATTTCTCAGGATAGCAGTGTGATCTATAATTGTTATAGAGCACGGAAGTGGATCCTTTGACCTAACCACTTAGTGCGGCTAGTAGGTTGCAATCGACCATGTATGTAGATGTGTTTACTACTTTTACCTTCTATGTTAATTGGTCTTAATTAAGGACCATATAGAGAAAATAAAATTTTGTTTGATACCGACAAAAGTGTGACTTTTTGGGGTTCTCTTAAAATAAACCTAAACCTCTATTTTTGATTTTGATCGTAGTCATTATTTTCAAGTCTCTAACATAAGTGTGGGTTTGTCATATTTTGAGAAAGTAAAATGATTACTCAGTCTTCTGATAAACAATGAAATAAATTACAATTTCTTAAAATTTATATTTAGAAACACAATACTGGTAAGGCATTGCTCGTTTCAGATGTTGTTTAAGATTGTTGCCTTCATTCTTTGAAAAAATCTACAAAAGACTTCTATCTGTTGAGGTGAATGTAAAGGTAAAATTTTATTCAAATACACTAGTATTTTTTTTTGCATTGAAACAAAGGCGTTTATTAGAGTTGACTTATTGTGATATTTGATTTGAAGTTTCCTTATTTCGATAATTGAAAATTGTGCGCTGAGGAGTTTAATTATTTGTTTCATTGTTAAAACTGCTTTAGTTTTTCAACACTGACTGAACTGTGCATTAAGTAATAATACAACCTTCTAGTCTATCTTATTCTAGCTCAGTAAAACGTTATAATAAACGATACATGCAAAAGATCAGTTACTCGGGTTTATAGTTGATAATCATAAAGGTAGCAGTGTTTTATCGAATGTTCCCAGTGTAACAGATTTCGAGAATTCAAAATGTGAAATAAATTTGGTAATTTCACTCTAGGACTTGTCCGGCAAAACGTCACAGAACGAATATCAATCCACCATTCACAAAACTTAAAAAAAATTGTGTTGAAAAAAAGCAATGAATGATGGAGGAAATCTATATAATAAATATGATAATCAATGGTTATCGTGAATAACCAAAATATCATCACTCATGCTAAGAAAGCAAAAAAAATTAACTCGTAAGCGGAACAAGTTCCGCCCATTCTTTAAATCTAGGCGTTCTTCGGCACTCGTGATCATATTTTGTCATTCACTCTTTCCAAATAAATATCCTATTATTTTTATATCAGAGTACTTACCGACTTGTGTAGAATTAAATAAACAATCAACAGTATTGGTACAAAATTAACCATTTTGACAATCATTCTCGTCCACATCTGATGACAGAACTAAAATAAAACGCTCTAATACGACATTTTATGCAAATGATGTTAATAAAAACATATCGGTTTTAACTCGATTAGGCCTTCTCTACCGAACAAGAGCAACATATGTCTAGTGGTACAGTAATAAAATGTCAATAAACGGCGTCGTGCATATAAATTTCCTAAATGATCGGATTTAACGAATATTGTTTTGTAATTTGGGAATAAAGTGCATTTCTGACATCAAAAGAACAAGAAGTTCAAAAATTAGAATCGTCTATGTGTTCCTTGGCACAGCTACACTGATGCTTAAAGCGTGCAAACTTTACAAAGACATTTTAATTGGATGTATTTGGATCAAAATCGTACTTCTCCTTGTGTCTTTTGCATAATACTTTATTCATACTTATAGAAGGTCTATTCAGCTAAATGAAAGTATTCAAATTTTTGTTTTTGCTTTAAAAAAAAGAAGTTAGAAACAATACCTTACCAGCGTTTGTTTACAAATATAATACAATAGTAACATTGCGTAAGCATACTTGATTCGCTGTTCAGGGTAAATATAATGGAAAACTTATTACCAAGTATAGATATCATTGGTTTATCGGATGTTCAATGTTTAAAAAAACTGATACTTAGTAATGCTCATTGTGACATAAATTTGGTCATTTCACTCTCGGACTTTCAATCGCCAAATGTCACAAGACAAATCCGCTTTTTTTCAAAATAAAAAACAAAGTTAAAAATGGCAATAATTCATGGAGGAAATCAATATAATAAATATGATAATATAATGCCTATCGTGCATGACCAAAATATAATGACTCGTGCAAGGAACAGTTTAAACTTTAACTCGTGTGTGGAACTCTCGTTAAATCGAGGCGTTCTAAGGCACTCGTGATCTTATTTTGGTTCTTCACTCTTCTAATTGAATAGACAAAAGCAAACTTTAGACATGTGTAATAAGTCTATTGGCATGATATCAATAACAATGTAAAAACTGAGTTAGGTCTAGTACATTTTTGTTGTGCGTACTGGACACATTGTAGCTTTGAGTATAGTTGTTATTATTTCATATCTGTTTTGTATTTTCTAGGAGTTTTCCGTCGCTTCACAGCTCCTTCAAATTGATTTTTTTTCGCTCACATTTTGTGCATTGAAAACTTAGTGAACTAACTAAAGATATCATTTACCAAATATTCGAAGTTATTACAAACTGCACCGACACTGAAGAATGAGTGCAGTGTTTTAGTTACGTTACAAAATATTATACTGTAGTTCAGTATCTCTATAAAGTTGCTAAATACATACAATATCTGTTTACCTTTCCTGCACCTTTTTTGACAACATTCTTTATGTAGCTCTAAACATTTTGTAATGTTTAAATACCTTTATATGTAATTACATAAGCTCATACATTAGCAATATAAACCGTTACACCACGTCTGAAGAACAATAATGCATTATTTTGAGGTTGTAAAGCTTTTCATTTTTCTGTTATTCTTCATCTTCTGTAGCGTGAGTCATTTAGTTTAGTCCGACACCATGTTCAAAGGAAAAATAAACTGTATATTATGAAGGGAACGTATGAAATGCGTCCTATCGCTAGTGGATATTATCTTCATACATTAATCTTAAACTTCATATCGTTTTAATCATGAGAGTTTTGTTGATAAGTTATGGATCTTCCTTGTCCGTCTGATTGACCAAATAACAAAAATTCACGATTTCTGATATGTTACTTAGTTGATTTTGATAAAAATAATTGAAGTATAAGGTAAAAGTTGCAAATGATGAATTTATGACAAGATGATAATATCGTTGCATTCAAATAATAATTAGAGTAATCAAGGGAACCAAGGTTATAGCGGTAATCAAAAGAATGTAATCCAGGGATCAGACGTGGAAAACAGACATACACAACAAAGAACATAAAGTAACTAAATCATACATACAAAATAACAAAAGTAAATGACCAACTCGGACTCCACTAAAAACTGGGAGCATGGACCAGGTGCACCGGTAGCGTAAGGTTCCTCTGCTTTTCTAGAAACACCCGCCGTGTTGCTCATTACTAATTTATAGGTTTCACATCAATCCTACTTG
Source organism: Perna viridis (assembly GCA_037379345.1). Taxonomy (NCBI): domain Eukaryota; kingdom Metazoa; phylum Mollusca; class Bivalvia; order Mytilida; family Mytilidae; genus Perna; species Perna viridis. The sequence goes on from CM074511.1 coordinate 13,774,152, forward strand.
CACATGCTTACCTTTTTGTAATGGTACTTACTCTTTTCTTTTAATCTCCATTCATACTGTGAGGACACAGCCTCTAGTAAACTTCTGTTTGTATCTGTACTCTGTTACAAACTGTTCTGAGTTTGTGTCCATATGCGTCTTAGTTATAACAGTGCAATTTTGATCATTTTCCTCCTTGTACTAAGAAGTGGAATGAGGTCTTTATGGCTTCTTTTTCCTCGGTAATGTCCATTTTCAGCTGATTTAAATACTTACTCGATTCACTTTCTTACCACAGGACCTGTTTTATTTGGATGAAAAATGCTACAGGTAGCGCAATTGCTGATTCAAGTAAATACTTGTTCCTTATTTTGTTGGCTAGTATATTCTGTAATTTGTCGATACCTGTTGTGAAAAGCTTTTACTTTCCATTTATTGCTTTGTATTAGTCTTTATAATTAAGAGCAATAATTATCTAAAAACAGGAATCAAAAGTATTTCTTTGTTGAGTAATGTTGCATTTAATGCTTGGTAGAAGAGTATGTTGAGAGAAATCCCTTCTGCAGAGGCGAAACCGTTTGTTGTTAATATTTCACATTCCTTCTCTGTGGAAAACGTCAAAAGTTTTTATTTGATAACAACGAATCGAAGACATAGATATGTGTCTCATTCAATAACATAGTATAAATATATTTTTTGGTTAGATTTATTCTCACAATGTCTTGAACTCTGATAGTGTTTCTCTAAACTTACTGTACTTTCATATCCATACTGCTGCGAATACCCTGACCAACCAATTGTTTGGTACAGAAGGACGGATTATTCCTAACCATTAGTCACAGAACTATAGATAGTTATTTGGGCGTTTTATTCTATTAAGCGTTTGTTCATGGTATGGTCTTATAATACATTTATCCCATGTACCAGCACAATTAAGATTATCCTTGAAGTTTTCAATTCATCTTGTGTTTGTTTTTTGTTCTTTTGTAGGATATGTCTTACTTTCTTTATCTTTATTTGACTTTTCTATTTTAAGTTGAGTGTATTTTTGGTAATTCAATAATAGTATGTAAATATTCTTCTACTTTACGATGCAGTTTATCTGTTTATCTGTTTAGGTGTATAGCTGAGTTTAATATAAAGATAGCTCTTACAAGGTCAGTAACTCGTGTCACTCTGATATCTTGTAAAGACATTCTATATTTCAATTTATCAAAATGTGGTATTGTTTGGTGTGTTGCTCTTCTGTCTGACGATTTTACATGTCAGTATGTTAACTTGTGGACGGGGAAGGTGATACTTCCTATGGTGCATTTTTTACTTATACAGGAGACTAGTAGCTGTTCTTTTTTCTTCTTAGCTCCATAAAATATTTTACCTATATTTGCGTTGTCTTATCCTCTCCTTCTATATGCATGCCTCCAATTATTATGATAGAGGTATGCATTAATATTATGGAGAAGGTGATATTTAGCTGCTCGTACATTTCATAATTAGAATTCTTCTTGGCGTCATAGTTTGTTGCACAGCACATATGACTTTTAATTGACAAGGTAGTAGAGTTATTTTGCCTGTAGCAAAAGTTAAGGTGGTTAAAGTAAGGACATGTCTACATGCCGGCAATCGTAAACTCTGCACTAATTTCAGTTTTTATTAAATGTCAAAATTTATTTGCGATTGATGTTCAAAAAGAAGCTTGCTCTAAATTAGTTTTGTTGTCTATAGTTTTATATGAGATACAATGTCTACATTTACATTAAAGTCTACATCATTTAAACTGTCTTGCTTTTTATTTATTTAGCTTATTCAGGGTCAACACAGCATTTTAGATCACCGATTGGACAGATGGAGATATCGTACACTTCTTCAAGCCAGTTGATGGACAACTTCGTCTCGTTGGATCTGAAGAAAATGATTTGGGGTATTCAAATCAACACAAGTTGTAAATTAATAAGACTCATAATGAGTGAAATTTGAAAATCGCAAAATATCAACTTATTAAATTTTAACATCATAATAAACTTGTCTCGACGAGTTTGTTATGATGGAGAAATTATATTTAGAGCCAGTTGAAATTTTGCGATATACAACTTTCACGAGTTATAAAACATTTTCCTTTTTGATTTCCCTCGAAAAGTTTGGCTGATTTACATTTGGCATCTGTCAAGGCGAAATTCTAGTAATCGTCCGTCTATAACGTCACCAATGTTACCGTACGAAATGGTATTGATGATGAATTTTATCTGTTATTTATATGTCAAGGTGAAGTAGTTATCAGTTTAAGAAATAGATTTTTACCAGATTACCATATCAAATAACCAAGTTTAGTTAAATGGAAGGTTTGATATCAATTTGTAACGTTGAGGTTTATAAACGACTTTGTATTTTTATAAAATGAATAGCTGCATTATTTTGAAACCATGCATAATTATATTGTCTATTGTTATTGTGAATACTACATTACAATTTAATTACGTTGAATGTATTATTTTATGTGTATATACGACAATACTCTAATGTTACATATTCTTTATGTCTGAGTTATCACATTAAAAAAAAGTAAAAAAAAAAGTAGATTAAAGCATGTTTGAAGTTAATGTGACTTATTGTTAGATATAATGCATCATTATTTTTTTAAATACCAATCATGTTAATATTGCAAATCGCGCTGTGCTGTACGCGTGTTTCATGGAGTAACCTCATTAGAATCTAATACATAGGAAGTTAAAGATCATAAACAATAATTAGGTCGTGCTAGAGTCTGTCTGTAGAAATGTAGCGTCGTGACGATTCTAATGTTCTTGTTTTAGTTATGATGTTTAATTGCGAAGAGTTAAGAATAGTCATTTAAAATATGACTTTTAAAGTTTCGTCTTTCTCTACCAATCTATAACTGGAGGTCTGCAGCATCTTTTTCAACAAAGTTGGTTTCCACTACATTTTCTGCTAAATCTACATTTATCGCAAGTCTCTGATAGAAGCTCAGTTGGACAGTTTCCCTGTATCAACGGACAGATAATTAAACTATTAATAATAATTAATATCATATACATCATTTTAAATTTCCAAAGTTAAATTTTCCACTTATTTTTACTTGTCATAACAATAGTATGGTGATTGATATACTGATAAAGATGATAAAACATTTTCGCTATGTAATATATATATATATATTTTTAATATCAAATTAAATACAATATTCAAACTACATTGAAGCTAACATACCTCTTGTCATTGTAGTCTCCATTCATACCCACGGGTTTTCATGGGGAAAGACGCACCCAAAAGTACAACTTAATTGTTCAGAATCAGTAACAGGCCACATAACCAGTCTTAAGTTTTCAATAGGGTGTTGCACTTTTGAGATAAAATTTATATAGATGGTACATGAAATTAGCACTGTATAAGAGTTATTGTTCTTGATTTTGTTCGATTTGGTTGCTTTTAGTGGAAGCTAAATGTATGATTTTATCAAAAGTACAGATCTGAATATGGAAAGGACAACTCTTATGTAAAAGTATAGCACATGTAGGTTGAAAAAGCATTGTTTGTTCGATTGGTTTTTCTTCACCATGAATCACTTTAATATGGTCAGTGTCTGAATTTTACATGGACTGATGCTTAGAACGAAAAAGAACGTACTAGACAGTGAAAACACACAGGATTAAGAAAAGACAGGGAAAACACTCCCACAGTAATAAATAAAACAAAACAAAACAAAACAAAACAAAACAAACAAACAAACAAACGACACGTACAAAGAAACAAAAGTAAATGAGCAACCTGGGAAAACTGGGAACATAGTCAGGTACACCAGTAGTCTCAGCGTCCTGTAATTTTCCATCAACACCAGCCAAGTCGCTCATAAAATGCCCGAGATAGACGATAGAGGAAAGGAAAACTATGACACGGTGAACAAATGAAATGGTGCAGATGGATACACAAAATCGAGCCACAAGTTCATAATTACGATGACCTTTTGTTCTAATGACCTTAATTTTGTAGCAAAATACAAACAATAACGAATGATTCATCCATCTAAATATGTATAACTTCTATTGGAACAAACGTTATTTGATATACTGAAATAACGCGTTGCATTTATTAACTTTAGTAAATATAAAACAAATATAAGCAAGTATAAAACAAATGTAAAAGAAACATGAAACAAATCCTACTGTAAAATATTTAACACAGTCAGTCATGACGTAGTTTTTAATGGAAGCAATCCTCGGGTTACCGTGTTTGTTTGACGATTCGATGACTGACTTTAAACTAATCGGTGATTGATGGCGAAAGGCAGTTATAATTACGCGGATCGCTTCAGTTATTTTCTATCATTATCGCATTTTCACATTTTCTGATTACACAACGGATCTCTTGTCTTGATTATAAATCGTCTTGATTTGTGATCTAGTATTGGTAGGTTTTGACAAATATTGTCAACCAGTAATATGCAAAGAAGGATTGCAATTTACAATGAGTCATGTGACCTATATCGATTACCGTGTTACTTTGTCTGATAGACGTATCTTTGCTTTCCGTTATATACGAATTGGTTTTGATTTTATTATATGTAAAAACATCTTCATATTGTTCTTTGATAGTTTCATTTAATATTTACCTACTCCTTTACAACGCTTTAGACATTTTTTCTTCAGTAGAGAATCTGTTTTTATTGCCTTGATAACCAGAGAAGACAAATTGTTTGCATCTCATTTCTTTAATATCATAATACCTTTTTCGGCTTTGAGTCCCTACATTCTCCTTCCCTCTTTGGTAGTCTACAGACTAAATAAATTGTATATAATACAATGTTTGATACTCGCAAATTGTAGGAAACATTTGCCTTTGTTACTTTGTATGTATTATTTTAGTTACTTTATGTTCTTTGTTGTGTATGTGTGTTTTCCATGTCTGGTCTTTGTCCCTGGATTGCATGCTTTTGATTACCGCTATTACCTTGGTTCCCTTGATTACTCTTTAATCAAAGTTTCAAAAATGCCCAAATAAGTAGGCCAAAACGGGTCTTTACCGAACTTTCTCCTTTCATGGCAGTTCAAAGTATCAGCAATATATTGTTCTTTTATATGTACCTAATTGTCTTAATTTCAAAATTATGGACTAAAAAGCATAAAACGAAGTACGTATGACACAAATTAGCATTACTTATGTTGAAAACGTCAATAATGGAATCTTGCAGTCGCAGGTATTTGGTTTAAGTCATTGTTTCTCCTATAAATTCAACACATCTGCAAATTTGAGTATGTTTCTAATTCAAAAGTCAATTTATTGTTTAAATGGGTTCGTATATGGTGAATAATAAGAAGCAGTGTATTTTCCAATATATTTCACTTTTTAACTATCTTATGAATATATACCTCTTACAGAACAAGCCGCTTCACAATCAGTTTTGGTCTTGAAGTTATTAGGATTTCCATCACATCTACTGATGTGTTTCTTTATATTAAAAAAACCACCTTTTAATGCGTGCGTTGCAACCTCATTTTTTTCTTTGCAACTCACAACTGTTTTCTTGAATGATCACAGGTTGCTGCAGAAAGGTTGATGCAAACAGTATTTATGCACTAACTTTACATAAAAGCAATAATTAAATAAGGCTCAGTGTTTAAAATAATTTCCAGGCTCATTCGTGCATTTTCAATAGTACAAGCCGTCAAGTCGGTAATCTGTCATTGTCTTTACAAAATATCTTTTCAGGCAGAATGACCAAGTTTTGATTTGGAGCAGCTGAATCCTGGAAAGTTCAAAATAACAAGAGGCTCTAAATAGCCCGAATAAATCACCTGATTTGAAACCATCGGAGTATTGTATGTTAAAGGGCCGTGCATTTTCTTGGATAAAAAAATCCCAATGCTCATACTTAAGGTAAAATCAAATTATTTCTGTCCAGACGTTTTTAGAGTAAATTTTAGAAAGTATTAACAATAAAAATAGAAAAAAGACGTCGTTAAAAGTTAATAACTCCAACACGAAAAAATAGATTTACACGAAAAGATGACCACCGATAGATCTCATTATACTTACTGTGTCAGCAGTTTGATAAGCTTAACGGTTTTGGTAATATATGCGTAAAACTTCTGTCTGACCCCATGTGTTCTATTTTTAGAAACGGTGGCCATGTTTTTCGACGAATCATAAATTCCCACATCAGTACCAAGGAAAATATACTAAGAAACGTTTATACCAAGTTTGTTTTAATTGGTCTAGCAGTTAAGATAAGAGTGTTGAAAAGTTGTTTAGAACGACGACAACGGTCGACAATGATGACGGTCGACGACGACGATGGATGTCTAGAGATGACAATAGTTTACATGGCCCTTCGAGAAGGTAGGTTATTGATAATAAAACACTAATAATAGTATAGTTTTACTGAGGTGACTTTTACGTTCAGTCAAATTTGTAAGTATGCATTGCATTTTACCTGCTCAAATTGAGCGGTTACATAATAATCAGACAAAAATACATATCGTGTAAAAACATTTATTTCTGGTTTTAAGAAAAATAATAATAGTATATCTGATAACCTTTAACACCATGTAATTGTTGTTGTTGTTGTTTTTTTTTTTTTTTTAGTTTTTGTTGTATTCAATGACAAGATTTCATACTTGTTTTTATTAATTTCATATATGTTGATAAACGTTTCGAAATTTGAATTTACATACTGCCCTGCTCATTAATCTCACAAAATGCTTTATGTCTATCTTTAAAATGCAAAAAGAATTCTATACATAAACCGAAGAACTTGGAAGAAAAAAAAACTAACTTGATCATACTAATTTTTATAAAAAAAATATTTTGACCGAAACAGTATTTCATGCATGCCAGTTTGGAACATGTTTTAGGGTATAATAGTATAAATCCGGATATCCACACAAAATAGCATACTATATCGCACTGTCTTAGTACCTTTCACACAAAATATCAAACTATACAGCACTGTTCAGGCACATTTCACACAAAATATCAAAATGTACGCACTGTTTAGGTACATTTCACACAAAATATCAAACTGTACAGCACTATTCAGGTACATTTCACACAAAATATCAAACTGTACAGCACTGTCTTAGTACATTTCACACAAAATATCAAACTGTACAGCACTGTTCAGGTACATTTCCATATGATTTTAAAGCTTTAATCGTGTACAGAAAACATATTCAGACTGGTGTTTAGTATTTCATCATATTTGTACTAAAGGTTACAGAAGAATTTGAATTACTGCGAGACGTTTTTTTTTTCTCATTGGGTAAGATTTTAGCTTTACAATAACATAAATCAAATTAAAAAAAGGAAATATTCATTTTGGAATATATACTTACTGAATGATGTAGAAGAAACACCATAGCTGTCAGCATTGACCCATAGTGAACCATTTTCTCAACCAGTCTCCTTCTGTATACAAACTATCGGTTTACAAGTTATATATCTATTATAAGCCTTGAGATAAAATAGTAATAATAATCATAAACATATTTCTTTTTTTTTTGTAATAAGCTATGAACTTCTCTAAAGGAACCAAGCGACACATGTGGTGCACTTTAAGTTGTAGAACGTGAATAAATGACTCTCTATTGAAATAATCGGATTTTTTCCTAATACAGCAACTAGCGAACTTTCAAGGTTTAAAACTTAAATAAGACGGTTAAAAGAGGATATTTATGGCTAGATTGTTCCTGTTTCTTTTTCTTCTGTACATAACGGTAAGATGAAAATTTATGTTTGGCAAATGACGACAATTATTTTTTTTTTCTCTGTCGTACGTATTATGATTTAAATATAATATGAAGTGCATTCTTTTTATCATTGTATCAATTTTAGGATATGAATATAGCATTGAAAAGATTTAAATGTACCATGAATATGAAATATAGATATAGAAAAAAACACGCCAACACATATCGGTAAATGCAGAATAAGATTCTTCTTCATTTTAAGTTTATTGAAAGTCTAAATTTATTAACTATACGTGCAATGTTGAAATTTAGAAACCAAAGATGACGTACAAAGTTGTATCAATACAAATACAAATCAATACAAATATTAACCTTTCATTTCTTCCACTACCGTTTGTCAACAAAGGTATAGATGCAATTAATTAACATGCTCCATCCCAAAAACGTAACCAACAAAATTTCCCCATATTTCAAGGACATATCAATACCGATTATTTTATATTTCTATACTTCAGCTATTGTATCACAACTTGTCAGTTATAAAAGGCTTTTGCAGAACCTCGAAATTGAGGACTTCAATGCTAACCACCTGACTGTTCTATCAAAAAGTCTCCATTCAAATATGGTCTTCCCAGTTACGTCGTTACGGGAGATTTAAGCATCATTGAAAACAAATCTCTGCGTAAGGTCCTTCCTCAAGGTCACAAGTACCGTGAATCACATTCCATAAATATGAACTATAACTTTAAAGTTTTTATTGATGCCGTGAAAAACTACGCAATAAAATGGATAAAACAAGAACAAGAAGACATTGATTCTCTATCAGATTGGGACAAAAGCCTTGAGGTCTTTTATTTTGAAACGTATGGAAGTTTTAAGTAAGTCAATGAGTGTCAATGCTATATCAGTTTTCAAAACCTCGATGTAACAAAAATATTGTCGTCTACTATACCCGTCGACAAACCCAAATCAACATTATTTTTGTCTGCAAAACATATTACATCCCATGTTTATTATCAGAGGAAAACGAAGAAAATAATAGCAGCGATAAAACCTATACCGCCACTACACTCTCCAAAGAAGAGAAAAAGTGGAAACATAAGTGCTATCCTCTTTTGATCCCTCCAGCAAAGACAATGATTGTGATTTACCGTCTACATACTGGATTCCTAAACTCCACAAGAATTTATACAAACAATGCTACAAAGCTGAATCTGCAACGTATCACCAAATCTCTATCAAAACTTTGCATTTCTATACTTCATACCTTCCACAACACCTGTTACTCCCGTAGTGGTATTAATTCAATGTGGATCCTGAAAAATTCGACAGATCATCTGGGAACCCTCAATTTAAGATTACTATCAGAATACAATAACATTAAAACCTTTGATTTTTCATCACTTAACATTTCTGTTCCCCTTACACAGTTAAAATCCCGACTCAAAAACATTATACATAGTTGTTTCTAAACAAAGATGGTAAACATAGGTACAAATATATAGTTCTCAGAATAGAAGGATAGCTGAGGTTTAAAAATTCTTCAAATAACGAAGTTTACTGCACCGAAGTATAATAAGGCTATATTCGGAATCATTTGTTTTTGGAAAAGTATTCTATTTTTAATTAAAACTGTCGTACAAACGTTTTGTGTTCACAATTTGTATAATTTTGCGTTTTGTGAGGGTGCACTGTTTTCCTCTGCAACTATATGATGGTATAAAGTCAATTTTGGTTATGAATACATGACAAAAAATGTTAATGATCTAAGTGCTTTTCAAAGTAAGCATTAAGGATAACATGAAACTGTTATTTTGAATTAAATATTGTCATGCAGAACATATTGAAAACGTTTTGTAGACCGTATTTTTGTGCTAATTCTGAGGCAATTTTCATCAATTATTTAAAACTTATGCATTTTTATCAATCATAGTGGATTTAAATGTATTGATTTTGTAACCTGGTACATTATGAATGATCTCTCAATTTTGTGTAATGATAAGAAGGTCAATATCGGTGGTACAAGCTACCCCATTAATATGGAATTTTACGTGTTCTGTGTATAATCTACCGCTTATTGTGGCCATAACTAATACGCTTAGTCAAAATTGCGATATTGTGTTGTGGCGTTTTGCCAATGATATTTTGTGTATTATTTATTCTACTGGGTTTGTTTTGTTTAGTTTCCAAGAAAACTTTGAAATAAACTAGTATTTGCTCTTATTGAGATATCCGCTTATTTTAATCAAGTGAGATTAATATGACTTGGACCAAATCTGAGCATTATAAATTTTAATTCCAGGTTATAATAGTCAATGAAAGAGTAATCAAGGGAATCAAGGTTATAGCGGTAATCAAAAGAATACAATCCAGGGACAAAGACCCGACATGGAAAACAGACATACACAACAAAGAACATACAGTAACCAAAATCATACATACAAAGTAACAAAAGCAAACGAGCAACTCGGACTCCACTAGAAACATTCGACATTTAGTACTAAGGCTAGTAGACTTGAGAGATAATTTTAGTGGGGGTGTAATAAATCAAGTCAATAAAACATTTAGGGATATAAAAATAGAGTATTGGATCAGTGGTTTAGCTAAAGAAGAAATAATAAGTGTGCCAAATCATTTGAAAAGGTACATATGTTTAACAAATGGGAATGTTGGTTTCTTATGTATGAGAAGGCACAATGAAAGATTGATTGCATTATTTGTATAGATCCAATACCGCAAATCGGCTCTGACCCACAACATTTTCTTTATATTCACAAAACGAAGAATTCATAAATAATGTGTTAAGCTTTATGGGGAGCTCCATTCAATTCAGAATGTCTGACTCCAAAGGGCGATTCATTATGGAACAAATGATGGTTAGTGAAGAAAATTGATGTGATTCTAATGATTATTTGTATATCCGTTTCTCTAGGGTCCCCATTAGCTATAATATATTTTTGTACCTTGTGATGAATAAGGATATATATCAAATAAAGCTAAAATGATATCACAATTTTTTATTTGCAATTATGAATGTATAATATACCATAATTCTGAATCTTAAGTCAGTATAAAAGTTTCTTTTTACTGTTTTCTTGTATTTAAAATATATATTTGAACATTGGTTTCCAATGAGACATATCGCCGAAAAAAGTTGCTCGTATCCCTCCAGAGCAAGATGTGATTTGTAAGAAAAAAGGATTCTTGGCAATTAAAACATTGTCTGCTCTTTATGCATGCAGTAACCGATCGTAATATACCTCAGCGAAAGGACGCTTTACAAAGCAATCAAGATACATACTAATGATTTTCAGACCTATGGCGGGCTGAAATCTTAATTTTGTTGTTTCACCTGTTGCTACATACTGCAAAACGGCATTTTGTTTTGCCATAAGACTCAAAGGGAAAATAAACTGAACACAGTGAGCCAAACTAACTTGGAGTTTGATTGACAATATCCAAACATTAATGCTTATCATGTAAACTCACATCCAAGCAACGTGTATTCATATCTACATATATATTACTTATGTTTGGATGTCTTCACAAACACCCAAGCCTCCCCGAATTCCCCTAATTTGTTTTAGTTCTTTTAAAACGGAAAACCTAAAACAACCTGCAAATTATAAACTGTTCCAATATGAAATATGCCATGTTAGAATACGAAGGGGTAGAACAAAGGGTTAACGTAAATGCTATCATACTAAAAGGCCGGTGCAGTGAAATTAAAATATTCTCTCTTTTTCGCCAAGATTTTCACATAACCTGACAGGCTTCAATTGGAAAGCTTTCCCAGTATCCTATCACAAACTGTATTCTCAAAGCAGGTTTTTGTAAAGGATACGGATTTTCCTGCCAGAATGTTCAAAATTTTACTCGCTTTTAATCTACGACAGATTAACTCTCTTTAGAACCTATTCTTCCTCTGACAACTGGTTATACTATAAGTAACAACATCTGCTCCAAGTCAATGACTTATAAGCTTTTCAAACCGAAAGAACAACTCGTTACACAAATAATCAATTTGGTCAGAAAAAGTGTCTTGGTGGTGCATTTGTTTTGCATTTCATGACCTTTCAAAAATCTGGTACCACTATACAATAAAATAAAAGTCGTTTTGTTACTTTTTTTGGAATGCACTTGCATGTTCATGACGAATATCGGCGATATGGAGTGAAAAGGACGAAATCAACTAGAATACGATAACGCACTATTTTGTTATGTGCAATAAAATTTACTTTTAATAACGAAGTGTAATTCTGCTTTTTTTCTCTTAGAATTGCATTTATTGCATTATTGGCATTGACTTTTAGCAAAATTAATACATGTTTTCCGTTTCTCAACAAACTGATGGCTTTCGTTGTAGTCAGAGCAACACAAATTATAGACAGGTCAAGTGGTGTTTTTTTTGAGTTAATAATATTCCATGTTTTTGATAAATGTTGTCAAGAACTGAGATGGTTATAGAAAACCTAGGCGTACTAAACAGTTTTTTTAAGTATTTTATGATAATATATATTTGCAAATATACGAAAATTCTCAAAATGGACCAAATGGGAACTTGTATTTAAACTAATGGAGAAATGATACTTTTAATGCTGCTATTTAAATAGAAAAGTCGATATTTTAATATTTTACTGCAAATGTTAAATATTAAACAATAATTTCAGAGTATGTTTTCTTAATATTTATTCTCTAATTTTACACTTTGAGTCCTCAAAGGTCAAGATCAGCTTTCATTTCGCACTGCTGTGTTACCAAAACTGCCCCGGACGGCACTGTTGGCTATTTTTTCTTAAATATAGCGATTGATTCTTGTATGAATAGACTTTGAGCTGATCTGATGTAAAAAAAAAGATTTTTTCTTACCAGTAAAAGGAAGTAAGTCATACAAATATGATACAACATTTTTTTCTTATAAGCATGATTGTCCTTTGAACCCATTTTGATAAAGACTTGACCTTAATCGAAGTGTACGACATCAATATTTCGACAGAGCTTGAAATAAGCTTTTCATCGATATATTATATAGACGTGTGTTATTACGGTGCAATGAACTTTCACTTTGTAAAAATAATTCTAAATCATCTTCAAAATAAACCGAAGAGATGTTTTCAAAATGCTGGAATTTTTTTTTATCGAAAACATATTTGTCCAGTGTGATGACGCGTTTTTCAACAAACTACTTGTGACCTATTCCTTCTCTCTTATAAGGCTGACGTTATCGCTGGTCTGATCCGAAAGAAAGTTTGTTTGTTTGTTGGGGTTTAACGTCCGAGCAGCAATATTTCAGCTATATTCAGACAATGAACATGAAATGGATGATAAAATGAGCATGAAATGAAGAAAACAAAAGGATGGGTCACAAGGATAATAGGGTCGACAAATTTCGATTGCCACTGGAAAAAGGGGGGATGGGTAAGGTAGGGCAATTTATCGTCCTGTGGCGGAGCGCAAAGGTTCCTACTCCTATCGAATACCACAGCAGGGTTCTTTAACGTGCGAGGAACGTAGCATCTTTCCGAACAAGGTGCATCACTATGGTTTGCGGTCAGGTTTTCCGTATTATAGCCTGACCACCCCAGCATGTAACACGCCAGGGGTACCCCATTCCACCACCTGGGACACACATCCCAGTCGCTCTGTGGGCAGAGCGCCTAGCCCCCGGCTAGGTTTCTGAGCACTATTTAGTCGCCTTATACGACAAGCTTAGCGCTGCTGCAGGCCTATTCTTTTAACCTCGGACCTGCACGGGGCCCGAAAGAAAGAACATTGTTTAGCTAGATTCTTTAGTCTCAGTTTTTGTCATATAGACGACGTTTTATCGTAAAACAATCCTAGTTTCGGGGATTTGATACATCGCATCTACCTTAAAGAACTTAAGATGACACCATGATTTGTTCAACGTGTCATAGTTTTCCTTTGCGTTTTTGTATGCCCGGACTTGACTTTTATGAGCAACACGGCGGGTGTTCCTACGCTAACCATACCGGTGAACCTGTTTCATGCTCCCAGTTTTTAGTGGAGTCTTTGTATAATTTGTATGTATCATTTTAGTTACATTATGTTCCTTGTTGTGTTTGTTTTCCATAACTGGTCTTTGTCCTGGATTACATTCTTTTGATTTCTAATAGAATATTGGTTCCGTTGATTCCTCATTCATAATATACAAATGGGTAATTATAAGGTTCATTTCACGGGTTCCCTGAGTTAACATTTATTAATTACAGCAACTATTAGCAAAAGGGCAACTCAACAATGTATGTGATTTACCAAAGAAAAAAGGTACCTGCAACGCACTTATGATACGGTACTACTTTAATGTTAAGAGAGGTCGATGTGTCCGGTTCATTTACACCGGCTGTGGTGGAAATGAGAACAACTTTCTATCAAAGAACGATTGTGGAAAGGCTTGTAAGAAAAGGGTATTTATGTATATCTGACCACTACAGATTTTATGTAGTTTAAGCGAAGATGAGACTTTATTGGTGTATATTTAAGCTGTAGAGAAGAGAGGAATCGATACTTTTATTCATTTTAATCCTATTGTGTATTTTTGACTAGGTAAGGAAATTAGTTATCGCACAGTTCTACAAAAATGTACAACTGAAATATTAATTGATCTGTTGAAAATAAAAAAGTAAATACAATAATCGAAGCGCTACGAAATGGGAGATATTAAAGATGGTTAAGCACTGGAATTTCAAGAACATATCAATAGATAAACTAGAAGAAAAAAATAACAACAACAAAGTTAAAATACTAATAAAGATTAAACTCTCATCTTCCTAAATCAGACACAGATTTGCCTTTTTACTAAACGATTAAAGCATATTTCCGGAATATCTTGATTTGCTATCTCAAGTAATAAAAAACGAAAGAAATATACTAAAGTACGCAAAAATTAGTATTGACGCTTGTTGATTTTTTCGATTTTTTGAATAGTGTGTACATTACCCAAGAAAGAGGGACAATGTTACAAATCTATAAATAGATGGTACTATGATGCGGATAACATGGTTTGCAAAAAAATTAAATACAATGGATGTGACGGAAATAAAAACAGATTTGTTAATAAGAAAAAATGCATTGAAAAGTGTGATGGAGTGAGTAAGTATTTGTTAAAAATAACAAACAGTTGTTAATAGAAATGACTATCTCTATCCCGTAAAATAGGTTAATGAACACCTCATTAAATGAAATGTATAACATTATCTTCTTGGTATGTTTAGTGAACTGCAAGTGCATGCATCGTGTACCGGGAGTGTAACGTGCTTCAATGGATACGTGTGTCGTGCATGTCGTATGCCCATAATCAATTCAACAGAATACCTTTGTGATTTCGCTCCACAATGCAAGAATCAGTATGTTTTCAATATCGAAAAAAAAATTATCAGAAAAATAAGAATAAAAAGTAAATAATTAGTTTTAGACATTCTGACATGAAATGATGTACTACAAATTGGTAGGCCCCGTGCAGGTCCGGGTGTTAAAAGAATAGGCCTGCAGCAGCGCTAAGTTTGTCGTAAAAGGCGTTCAAATAGTGCTCAGAACCCTAGCGGGGGGGGGGGCTAGGGCGCTCTGCCCACAGAACAACTGGGATGTGTGCCGCAGATGGTGGAATGGGATACCCCTGGCGTATTACATGTGGGATTGTCAGACTATAATACGGAAAACTTGACTGCAAACCATAGTGGTGCACGGTGTTGGGAAAGATGCCACGTTCCTCGCACGTTAAAGAACCCTACTGTGGCATTCTCCCGGAGTAGGAACCATAGGGCTCCGCCACAGGAGGCTAAATTGCCTGACCCTACCCACCTCTCCCTATTTCCAGTGGCAATCGAAATTTGTCTACCCCATTGTCCTTGTGTCCCATCCCTTTTTCATTTCATCATCATTTCATGTGCATTTTATCATCAATTTCATGTTCATCGTCTGAATATAGCTGAAATATTGCTGCTCGGACGTTGAACCTGGTCCATGCTCCCATTTTTTTTAATGAAGACCTGGTTGCTCATTTTTCTCCGTTTCATCTGTGACATTTTGGTTTTTTATGTTCTTTGTTGTGTGTGTGCTTGTTTTCTCTTTATCCTGCTTATGTATTATTATTTTCCCGAAGCTTGGTCACCAGTTGGGTTCCCTTGATTTCTAATGAAAACAACTTTATGAAGATTTGATATTTTGCTGCTCGCAGACAAATGAAAATGTGTTAGCAATGTACCATATATAACCAACAAGAGGCTCCAAGGAGCCTGAACCGCTCACCTGGTTAAAGTTTGTCTTTCAAGAGCAATACATTTAACAATGAGTTGTCCGACAAGTTTGATTCAAGAAGACTTTAGTAGGACTATCATAAAGATCATTTCAGCGATAGAAAGTTTCTTTCTATTTATTATAGTTTTCAAGATATTGGCTGAAAACTGTAAAAAAAAAAGTTCTTTCAAGTACAATAACTCTTACAAAGAGTCACCTGACAACCCTGAAGACTTTTGAAGGATTTATAATAACTATGGAAATAATGTTGCTAAATCTAACGCTATAGAAGATTTATGCGAAAAACTACTGTCTGACTACTATGTTCTATTTTTAGTAACGGCGGCCATGTTTTTCGGACAGATAAAAAATCCCCACATCAGTTCTATGCAGGATACCCCAATAAACATTCATACCAAGTTTGGTCCCATTGGTCAAGTGGTGTCAGAGGAGAAGATTTTTGAAAGAAATAACATAAAAAATAGCAAAACAACGTCGAAAAGGGGCAATAATTCCAACTTGGCTTAACAGATTAAAATGAAAATTTGACCAAAGATAGATCCCATCATGTTGAACATTTTTACTCAGTCAGAAGTTGGCTTAACCTATCGCTTTTGGAGATATATGCAAAAAACTACTGTCTGATCCCCTATGTTCTATTTTTGTAACGGCGGCCATGTTTTTTCAACAGATCAAAAACCCCACATCTGTTCCATGCAGAATACCTAAAAAACATTCATAACAAGTTCAAATTGGTCAAGTAGTGTCAGAGGAGAAGAGTTTTAAAAAAATGTTAACGACGTCGGACGACGACGACGGACGCCAAGCGATGGCAATAGCTCACATGGCTTTCGGCGAGGAGAGCTAAAAATGTCATTTTTCAGATTAAAATGGAGTCTTTTCTAAATAAAAACTATAAAAAAACCTATTCTTAAACCAAAGTAAAATGTATTCTATATGATAATTATATAACAAAATGGTCATTTTCCACATCGAAAATACACCCGTTTCTTGTTCAGAGAAATTTAGGCAATATTACATTAGATCACCTGCTATGTAAGCAATTGTCATCACTTTGCGTCCGTCTTCCGTGGTCGTCTGTAGTCGTTTCTTAGGATATCCTGCTCAAAACTGACTGTTTCAATATCTACAAACATGGCGACTGTTAATAAAAATAGATCATATGGTTCAAAATATATAAAAAGGTTGAATTAAGGAAAATCTGATATTTCAATATTGTTCAAAATCAGAAGACGAACCTATGTGGAAATTTTCAAAATAAATCACTTCTAATGTTTCCATTACTTGGAAAATAAGTCTTTCAAAATCATTATGCTAATGGTAAGATGATTGTAAAAATTCTTAATCAAATCTACTTGAATAAATAATACTAAAATTTTTACCTTTTTTGCTAACTGACAGCATGCAGCAAATAACCAACACATGTAAACAATATTAATACACTTTTGTTGTATATTACAAATATGATTTTAAAGTTCATATTCTCAGCTTTATTTTGACTACTTTTAATCAGAATACACATAAATAATGCACTTACAATGCAAAGGTCTAATATTTTTGGTACTACATAGAGCGGTGGCCATTTTACTAGGAAGTGGTTAGTGAGACCTTATGTAGGAGTTATGGTCCTTGAAACATATTGTTTTGTCGTTTTTACGTGTACAAATTTGAAAATCATCTTCTCTAAAACCAAAATTTAATGGCAATTGGTATTATTGTTCTTTAGGGTGTTCTGCACAAACTAATTATTTATCTTTTTTAATAAAATTTCAATATTTTCACCATCAGAAACAGACCTATCCTGGAATTTTCAAAATGATTTGTCGCATGATATAGGAGTTATATCCCTAGAAACCGATTTTGTTTGTCGTATTCCACAAATAGAACTTTGAAAATCTTCTTGTAACCAGGCGACAAAATTAAATGAAATGTAGCATTAATTTCCTCCGGATATCTTGCACAAATTGATAACTCAAACAATTTTTATCGATTGAAAACATGACTGTTGTTACTAAAAAAAAGAACATGGGGTCAAGATGTTTTTTTTTGTTTTTTTGTTATTTTTTCCTCAACTATAGAATAATGATGAAGATGAAAGCTATTAAAAAAACATGATATTCCGAGTTAATTGACAGTAATGAAACTTTTTTAGACGATCATTGTTTTGCCATTTTTACCAGTTGTTCGGATTCCAATGATTTTTTGTTTCTGTAGGAATCATGGAATTATAAGTTGAATGGTGATAAGGAAATTTGTTCTGGACGGTCATTTTCAAAATGGCTCTCATTATCCTGCTAAATTTTATACTTGCTTTGATTTCAACGATATTTGGTTTATATTGTATGGTTTCCTGAGTTGAATGGTGATCATGAAAATGTTGTATAGCCTTGATTTTACTTTACTTTATGTTCTTTCGAATCAAATGTATAATGGGCTAATGTTTCACCTTGACCAATTGGATGACAGTACATATGGGAACCCCTGGCTAATTTTTTTCCAGAGATTCTCAAAACACTTTGAAGGTATTTCCAACATAATATGGTTCTTTAGGTACTCAGTTGAACTTACAGCATTCATCAAAATATGTTTTTTCTACATTTTTTTTTGTCAAACATGGTACCAAAGTATGGTACCTTTACATGCATGGTTTGCCGGGTGTGCGATTCAGGCTCTTCGAGGGCCTCTTTTTTATTTTGTCAATTTTAACCTGGATATTCGAAATATTCTACTAAAGATTCTGAAATTATGATTTTTCTTTACTCCCAAATGTGTATGTGTGATATACCATCTATTATAACAAGAGGCTCACAGGAGCCTGAATCGCTCACCTTGTTCAATTTTTGCCTTTCAAGGGCAATAATTCTAACTCAATAGTTTTTCAACAGTTTTGACTCAAAGACGACAGAAGTTGGACGGACTTAACACAAGTATCATTTCATCAATCGAAAGTTTCTTTTTATGTATTTTATAGTGTTCAAGATATTAGCTGAAATACTGCTAAAAACATAATTTTTCGCTTTTCAAGGGCAACAACTCTTACAAGGAGTTTTTAATCAGATGCAGAATTATCATAAGAATAATTTCAGCAATTGAAATTTTCTATTTATCATAGCTTTCAAGATATTGAATGAAAATTGTAAAAACGTAATATTTTGCCTTTCAAGGCAACAAATTTAACAAGCAGTCATCAGAGATCCTTGATCCAATGTAGACTTTTATAGGTCTTATCATTAGGATCATGTCGGCAATTGAAAGAACTGGAATGAATCTAATAGTTTCGGAGGCATATGCGAATAAATTCTGTCCGACCCCTTTGTTCTATTTTTAAAAACTGCAGCTATGTTTTTTTGTCGAAGGATCAAAGGTCCCCACATCAGAACTACGCAGTATACTCTTAAAAATGGTCATACTAAGCTCTTATTGGTCAGATAGTTTCAGAGGGGAATATTCCTAACGTTAAATATAGGGCTAAAAGTCGAAATAGAGCCATGTTTTTAGAGAATCCCCACATCATTTACTATGCAGAATTCTTGAAGGAACATTCATACAAAATTTGGTGCCAATTGGTCAATTAATGTCAGAGGAATCGATTTTTGAAAGAAAAAAAAACATTGAAAGGAGCCATAAAAAGTTGAAGAAGGACAATAACTCCAATATGGCTAAACGGATTAAAACGAAAAATTTACCACATATAAATCGTATCATGCTTAACACATTTATTTAGTCCGAATTTGATTAAACCTAACGGTTTTACAGCTATATGCGAAAAAACCTTTGTGTGACCCTTATAATATTCCATTTTAAGTAACAGCTGCCATGTTTTTGACGGATCAAACTAACAGTTGACACTTTTCAGATCAAATGCATTTTTTTTCGTTCCGAGAAATAACATTATATTACATTGTGTCGTTGGATTCGTGTGCATGATTTAGCGCGTGGGATTGGGAACGTTACACGTTCCAAGTGGTTAAAATCACTATATGTTGATTACACTAAATGTCAGCTTTAATAATTAGAATTCAAACTTACACTTGAGAATATCACTACACATTCTTCATTAGATATGCAATGTGGCCTTATTTTTGACAATTTTAGTACATAAAGGCCTACTTTATTTTATATTTCTTTGACATTGTTAATTAAAAACAAAAACGTACTTTCATTGAACGATTTTGACAGTAAAAATATAACAAGTTCTAGTTTTTTTATTTGTTGGAATATTCTTACTTCAACGACCCAAAAAACATTTGAGAATATGAATGCTTTTAATACTCTTAACATTTCTTTCATTGTTGCTCAAATATGAATATAAGCTCCTTTCAATATAATGGTAAATGATAGTACACATTTGTCAGTTACATTTAAGAAAAGTTGTCCAAGTTGAAAAACACGTTATTTATAACGTTAAATGTATACTCATAATAATAAATTATTGTTGGATGTGTCAAGGGAAAATAAAAAAAAATGTCAATAAATTGCCTAACAAAAATGTGATTTCCATCTAAACCGTTTGTTGTCAACCTAAGGATGTCCTTATCATCAACGGAAGCAACTCGAATTCTTGATAACATCGAAATTTTTAGAAAATCGGTCATATGTATAAGTATCATGATTTTGCTTCTTCTATTTGTTTCAATGTTGATGTTTTTTCTTTCTTGCTGCGTTTGATTTTTCCTTTGAAAGGACCGCTTGATTATATATATTGTGTCTTAAACAAAACAACCGGTAGTGCCATGCCTTTTTTTCACATTTCCCAATTGACGCAGGACTTTCTCAAATTAACTCGGAAGTGAGATATGTCATCGTTCGTAGATTTATGATTCAGAAGTTTAACTGTCGCATTTGTTTTTTATTTATATAAATCTAGAGAAATACCCATGTGGACCACTCCCTCCTTGTGCGAATCCTTTTGGACATTGTTTTAAAACGCCAGTTAAAACAACAACCGTGATAAATGGTGTCAAATGTAGTACTAGCTGTGGAGGACCTGTATGCAAACCGGTGAGTGTTTTAAACAAATAAAACTGTTCACAGCCGAAATATCGAAATATCGATAGGTCATACAAGGTTTTTGGTTCATTTTTTTTTAAATTTGTAATACAAACCGACTAAAATCTTAAAATTTAGATTAATCAGTACTAATACAATATGTTATACAATAAAATGTTATTTTTCATATCTAAATTAAAATACTTTTCAAGGGCAACTGTCCATCTGGTAAACCACCAAGTACTTGCAACGACACATGTTTACTAGGACAAAGTTGTGAAGGGACAAATATATGTTGTTCTGGCTGTTGCAGAGATCCCATCATTGGTACGTTATTAACTTAATCGACATTAATACATGTATAGCTACTTCATTTTTGACTTTTGTTGTTAAAAATTTAAAATCTGGGATTACACAATATTGTCTGATATGTGGTAAATAAGATCTTTATTAAAGACAGTAAAAAGTAACTCACATAATTCAATGTTTATATCGATAATATTGTTTTAGATCCAAAGCCTGGCAAGTGTCCATCCATAGGTTTTGTAGCTTGTAGAAGAAATATCCAAGAGTGTTCAACTGACAGCAAATGTGATGGGAAACTGAAATGCTGCCCCAGTGGTCGTTTCAAATGTTGTATCAATCCTGATTATTCCAATTAAAATTTAAATTAATCTATATAAAAATAAGTACACCTTATATTGCGTCTGTTAATTTCTAGACATACATTTTTTGTAGTATGTGGTTTACATAAGGACAATGATACTTGATATGGTCAGGTTTTCAATATAATAACTAAATGTTAAACATTCCAACAGCTGTGGCATAAACTTAAGCAATGACACCATACACCATACATATAGCATAATTTTATATAAAAAATATCGTTATCATAATATGTATACACGGAAAAGTGTTTGTTCATAATAAGGACGGCAAATAAATAGATTTATAAACGTGCCAGTACGTAATATGAATCGAATCACAAAGTAACCATGAGTAATTGGATAGGATTAAATGCATTTAGTACGACATGGCTAATAATCATACAGAAAACAGAATAATCCGACATTGACAACAAATATCAAATAGTGACAAACCTCCAAGAAAAAAAAACAGTCTCGTATTTTAGCAATTGTTTGAAAACATTGTCACACAAAAAGCACTGTAAGTACGAAAATAACAAATTACAACAGAATAAAAAACGTACTTACAGTGTTCTTATTACCTTGAAGGATAGCTTTGTCTATTATATGGGCCAACATGTCTAGGAAATTCATTAATTGAACGTAAATGTTAACAGCATTGTTTAAGTAGTCTCAGGAGTTTACGATATGA
This sequence comes from Perna viridis, assembly GCA_037379345.1. Classification (NCBI taxonomy): domain Eukaryota; kingdom Metazoa; phylum Mollusca; class Bivalvia; order Mytilida; family Mytilidae; genus Perna; species Perna viridis. The sequence goes on from CM074511.1 coordinate 13,796,432, forward strand.
AAAGTTATTAAATTTGACACCTTTGCATCTATTTTTCATAGGTTGATTTGTTACTTTCAATTTATTTAATTTATTCATTTTATTTTATTTTATATTTGTATTTATTTTTTTTTTGTTTTTGGCTTTTTAACTTCAAGTGACATATAACAAGTTGGTCCGTTATTACATATATGATTTTTAAAGTAGATTATGCAATACACTGACATACATCCTAGAGCACTTTAAATCCGTTGCATTGTTGAAATTTATATTCAAATCATACTAAAAACTGGTTAAGAAGACAGGAAGGAATGATATCACGTAACGGACCATTATTGGTATTTATTCTGATTGCTCTGGGGAATTGGGTAAGTAGTTAAGTAGCTTTCCCACTAAGAATCATGCAAAATTTGCTTCAAGGCTGAAAAGCCTACATATTTTATTTTAGTTTAGTTTTATGTGATTGTTTGAATTGCCATAGTAAACAGAAATTAACATCCGTGCTCTTAGGATATAATATCTATAAGGGAGATAAATAACATTCATATACAATGGAATCTATCAAATTTTCAATGTTGATTATCTTCTTAAAGCAGACATATTGGAATGAATAATTACGCATTTCAAGATAAAGACACATAAAACAACTTAATTACAAAAATAAAAAATGTAGTGTGTTTTGGGGTGTGTCACATTTTATAGATTATGCATGACTTTTACAAAGACAAATACTTAATAAATAAAGGCACAATCATGCCTTAAAATAAGTTTGTGGAATTTCGACGTAAAGTAAGAAGTTTATATTATATACACCCATATGATTGTTGAATAAAACAACATCTTTGAAAAAATATCTGTATACACTTTTATTTTTGGTTGCACGCATCACTCTATGGAAATTAAACATAGAAATATACTTGTATATCTCTAGGTTTCTCTTTCACTGTTTGGCTGAATGTCTTTTAAACAGTGATTTGATAGACCTATTTTTTCTAGTTGCTTATTACAGCTAAAAACCCGAATATTTGTGATTTACCTATGAAAAGGGGGCCATGCAAGGAAAATATAAATCGATACTACTTTGATGTTAAAAGAAGGGCATGTTATCGATTTGTCTTCGGAGGATGTTTTGGGAACGACAATAATTTCAGCACAAGAGGTCAATGTGATAAGGCATGCGAAAAACGAGGTATGAAAGGGTGGTAGAAATTAAAGAATTAACAGCTGATGAACGAAACAGTTCTTTTAATGTGCCAATATGCGTAATTGATTACAATGTCTTTATGTGAAATAATAATGAACCTTTATGACCTTACTAAATAATGGATGTATGTTAATCGGCTAACAATGTGGTTTTTGTAAACAAAGAAAGTAAAGCAAACGAAAGAGACAGTACTTAAACAAACAAAATGCAAAAATGAAAAAAAAAAGTTTATTGAAAGTTGATCAAACAAAAACAAGATGAATCGATTTTTTTCAGATATGTTGGTCAATTCTTCTTTCCTTTTACAATAGACATGGTTTCCTCTTTCCCATTGTTTGGTTGTATGTATTTCTTGTGTAGATAAGATATTGTCTCGTAAAGAGTATGTTCACTTCTCTGCTTCATTTATAGTTTATTTTTACGAACATGACATTTTCTGATTTAATTTAGTTTGTACCTTACCAAAAAATGAAGGAAAATGTCACAGCGTTTTTCGAAGATGGTATTATGATGCAGACACAATGACATGTAGACAATTTAGATATACCGGATGTAATGGGAATGAAAACAGATTCAAAACAAAGAGTAGATGCATTGATTTTTGCGACGGCGTAAGTAAGTATTCATAGTTTCATATAAATTGCAATTTAAATGATGAAATCAAAACACGTCAAAGAGACTTTAAGATTTTAATGTGAATATTTATGCTAAAGCATCTCTTTTACAGTATGTGCGAAAAGGTCAAACAAGTATATATCAAATTCTAAAACAGCTTTAATATGAGATAAATGGATGGAAAACATACAAAAATATGAATTTAGTAGCTGTTAGCATTTATTCACACGAAACTTATTGCTTTTTATTTTCTATAATTTACTGATTAAAGAAAAAAACCGATGTGGACCATTATCTCAATGTACAAGGCCGCCACCTGGTACATGTGTACGGTTTACGTATAACATCATAAATGGTGTTAAGTGTAACACAGGGTGCTTATATTCGCCGTGCAAAACTGTAAGTATATTTCCATGACATCAAAATATATAATTAAGCTCATTAAGATTGAACAATTGCTTCTTGGTCAATGAGTGGTTATTCGCCCTTTTTAGCAACAGCATAATGAATCTACTTTCTATACCGTGCATTTATCGGCCGATGTGGTGTGCACTATTCAAGTACGACAAGCAATTTCCATCTGTTTTTTTTCACCTCTTTCATCTGACACGGCAGCAGGTGTTCTAAAGCTCTTGCATTAAACGCAAGTTTGTTTGTATTGTTTGTTTTTCTTTGTGCACCTTTTTTTAATTCTGTGTTGTGCTACTTGTTTCTTGTCTATTATTCTTTTGTTTTCCGTGCATTATTTAGTCAAGCAGTTTTCTTGCAGTTGTAAATTAAATGCTGCTTTGTCCTTATTCATCAATTATTTTCATTAAGAATCAATAATTTTATAATTACCATCCGTCAATACTTTGGTTAAGTTAGAGGGCAGGCAATACAAATATATGCACAAGCCTTGTAGCTATTCAATAGTAAAATTCATTATTTTTTTTTTGGTTAAGGGTGCCTGCACATCAAAACAGTCACCAGGGTCCTGCAAAGATACTTGTCTAGTAAGCAACGAATGCAGTGGTGACAAAATATGTTGTAATGGATGTTGTGTAACTCCGGATAAAGGTAAGGCAAGTCATATAGAAGAAGACAAAATAGGTGTGAGAAATCAACATACCATACGTTCTTTATTATTAAGTGTACTTATTTGTTTTAGTAAGATGTACACTATAAATGTACATTCAAACAATACTCTTGGTTTCCGAATTACGTCAAATACACTCCATTTCCAATTTTTAAGTTCTGCAGTTATACTGTCATATGTACTGACACATTTTTCTAGTTGGAAGAACTATTTGCACATTAATTTCAAATGATAGGAGCTCAATTATTAAAAAAAAACTGTAAGGAACAAAACAAAAGTTTAAAATAAATCCATATCCTGTTACCAAACAAATCAGGTTAAAACATCTCAAAACATCGAACTATGCACTTTGCCCTATATTTCAGCTAATAAACCTGGTACGTGTCCACCAATTGGATTTGCTGAGTGCTTAGGAAGTTTATCTGAGTGTACCTTTGATAGTCAATGCGCAGGAAAACGTAAATGTTGTTCAATTGGTTTCTGTAATTGTTGCGTTAATCCTCACGAAAATTAAAAACATAGTTTAAAACAATTGTTTTTTTTTTAATCATTTAATATGATTTTAATTAATATGTTTTTAATATTCTCTTAAAGTAGAAATTGTTTGTTATATTTGTTCTCGACTTTACTACATTTTCTGTATATGGCAATGGAGTACACGGAAACTTGGTGTGACCTATAGTCATTAGTTTTGTATGATTCGTCAACCTGTCTAGATATAAATGATCGTGCTGTAAGAAAAAGATGGTTACGTAACTTTAGATGATCTAGGTTTGTCTAGTCAATCATTAAATATGAAAGTATCATGTGATATAAACTGCATTTGAAGTTATCAAGTGAAAATGTGTCGATCACGAAACCAGTGTATTTTTTATTGTATCATTATTTCAAGTTTTAATAACTTACTTTACATGTGATTTTTAAAAAAATCATTAAATTCTAATCAATCATTCAGCAACTCGGTGGGTGTGTAAATAAAAGCTGTGGACGCTTACACTATCAGTGCATTTGGTCCATGCTGCCAGTGTTTAGTGGAGCGCAGGTAACATTTACGTTTGCAAATTTCTTTGTTAGTTTTGTCTTTTACCATGTCTTGTATTTATCTAAGAAATATGCTTTTTCGATTGACGCTCAATTCTAGTTTTTCTTGATAACACTTACTTTAACTTATATCATGTCTAGTTCCATGCAAAAATATCAAATAAGTTTAATAAAATGCAATAGTTGTTTCAACACTAGTCATCATACTTAGATTTACCTATAATAAATATTCCAGTTTGTATAGAACACTACAAAGTTTAACTCAACGGTTCAACGGATAAAAATAATTGATACGTTTTGCTATACTTAAACTGTGTTGTGAACTTTTTTTAACAATTTGTTTGAAAACATATATGTCAATATATATGGGTAAATGTTTTATCTGGATAGTAACTGGTTGTATACCCCACACCGCCGTTCAGAAACAACATCACGGTACTTGAAATAAGCTGCCGCTAAAACCTTATTCTATCACTTAAGTATCCTACCACAAAGAGCTTAAAATGATTAACATAAAATACACACTAAGTAGTTTGTCTCATATCTTGACCTCGAAAATCGACACACACAAAAAACAGGTTTAAACTAAACTGTAATATTATCAAAGGAAACCAAGATTCTAGCGGAAATCAAAAGAACGTATTCCAGGACAAAGACCAGACATGGAAAACAAACACAACAAGGAACATAAAATAACTAAAATGATAATACAAATATACAAAGAATCCACTAAAAACTGGGAGCATGGACCAGATGCGCCAGAAAGGGTAAGCGTCCACTGCTTTCTAGAAATACCAGCCGACTTTCTGATAAAAAGTCAAGTATGCGGTAGACGAAAGAGGGAAGGAAAACAATGACACAATTTTTGTAAAACTTCAAATTGAAAATTGAAATTGGGTGGATATATTGTTTTAATGTAGTGAATCAGTGATATGCAGACAAATGTCATATATGTTAAGGTAAACAGGTGTGATTTAATTGAAGAACGGTATCCGTATTATGTCTCCTCAGCATCAGCTGGCTGATTTCCAAATTACCTTATTTTATACGAACTTGTGAGAAAATGAATTGAAAAGTGTTATTTTTACTCTTTTTCCCCATCCTCCATACAGGCTTTATTCCGGTGCTAGTGCCTATGTGCCTGATATTTTATAAACATAGTATTTAGCTGTTAGGTGTTGTGTTGTGTGGACTGCTTTAAAATTGCTCTATTTCAACAAAATGAGATCAAATTTGCACTATTGACCTAACCGTTTAGTACTGCCTTAGTAGCCTTGTTCTGTGTGATTTGAATTCCGTACTTGAACTATTTATGTTTCAATGAATTTCCTCTTAAAATATGTCCTTCCATTAAAGAAATTATTTCGTGGTAAAAGTAAATTTCGTTCTATTAGTAGACATTTTATCACATATTATTGTTTATGTTCAGACAAAGTAGAGACTTAACAAGTACTTCTATAAAGAAATTATATGCAATAATAGTTGTGCTTCCGTATGTTTATCCTTGAGTATTATACGGTGCAATGTGTTACATAAATTAAAGTACGCAGTACATACGAGTAAACAACTTTTCACACATATACGTACATCAGCTGTGAAAACGTTTAATTTATGATGTTATATTTTGGAGCGATATTGATAATATCTGTATCTGTGCAGGGATTGACAGCAAGTTTGTCGTTGTATTTTCTTATTATCATTCGAACAAATCTTCGTGGTTTTATCTTCGGGAGTAATAAAAAAAATGGAAATGGTAAAAATAGGTCATATATAGAATTTAAGTTTCAGAACTCCGGCATAAGGTATCTTAAAAACAAAATATAAGTAATCTGTTGTCCACATCTGTCTAACCCTTAAGATTTTGTCAGGTATATTACAAATCGTTCCAAGAAACATTATTTATAATTCTTAAACATAGCAAAGCTAGGCGTTTGCAAAATAATAATATTCTTATTTATATTTGTAAGACTTAGATGCTTGTCCGGTTCAACAAAGGTTTCTGATTTCACAAAATGGTCCGGGCATATTCTGACGTCAATTCATATTTTGGAAATTGTGAAACATCTTTGATCCTACTATTACACTCTCATAAACGTGTCCAATATGGTAGCACAAATATGACCGATTTAAAAAAATATCAAACGAAACCGTTTATGCTCGTCATATGAATTTTCTGGAGCTTAGAGATACGATATTTTCTTTACACTGTGTCACGTTCACGATTCATGTTTATGTTATTGCCTGTCCCTGTTAAAGATAATGGCTTAAAGGAAAAGTATTATCATTTAGTGGATTCTAGTTGGTCTTTTTGTCCATAACGAACTTTTAAATCTTAAATTGTAGTCTGTCAAAAACTAAAATAGTGTCCACACTTGCCCTAATTGAAAGGAGTTCAACGAACTGCGATCGTACTATGCTGCACTTGTTGAATATGTATGGACAGAAATCAACAACAAATAAAATAAACCAATATGCCAAATTATTAAAAACCATAAATAAAATGAACGGTTGCTTACCACGGGGTGATCTTTAATTTTTTTTTTAAAAATTATCACGGAGACGTCAGTTTTAAACTAATCTTAAGTTATTTGTTGGTGCATGTTTGGCACAATGGAACTGTAAATGATCAGAATTCAGAGTTTATATTTTGAGTTTTTTTTTCTCACAAACTAAAACACTTAATGCATTTACATGCTTGTGGTTGTAGTGAATGATTCGATATTATGCGCTTGATTTTTATATGTTTATTTCATGGTTGGTTCACGCCCTTAGAACGCATTACAGGACTGGTTACTGGCTATCATTTTATTGAAAAAAAAAACATTTGCTGTAAACAAATTAACCGTAACTGACTTCGTCTTAAAATGATAAACAAATAAAAACTAAAAATACAAAATACAAAATAATAATAACAATAAACACACATAAAAAAACACAATCACACAATACTGGTTCTCCTTGATATAATAGCTCTTTAACCCGAGCTCATAACGATGATGAAGCGTTCATGTCATTACGGCATCGTTGAACTTTGTTCCATCGTTATTAACTCTAGTAAGCTTTAAGCGCCGTTCGGAATTCACTTTAGTAAGAGAGAAAACAAACGTCTACTTGGTACTATATACTCCATCGCCCGTAAGAACACCTGTTCACTTGTAGCTTTATTATCACGACAATGAAGTTGACGTAATGTGACGTATTATTGAACCCATTAATGAAATCGGGCATGTTTGTGGAACAGGACACGTTTGTGAGTTCTATGCATATGCATATATTATTTCAAATTTCAGTATGCTGTACACTTTGTTTAAAGGATTAATAACTTCTCATCATCAGCAATAGAACCAAATACTTAGAAAGTTCATGATTTAAGAAAAAAGTTTATAAGAAATATTATTTAATACTCAAAACCAAAAATATCGAAATAGGAAGATGATTTAATAAATTATATTAAGACCTGTATTGGACAAATTGAGAATATGTTTATTCTAGTCATATTTCAGAGTCCATTTATCTTGTCGGAAGAGAATGTTTGTGATCTCCAAAAAGAAAGGGGAACATGCAACGCACGTTTAGTCCGATACTATTTTAGCATGAACAGAAACCGTTGTTTCAGGTTTATGTACACCGGTTGTGACGGAAACGAAAACAACTTTAAATCAAAACATGACTGCAACAAAGCATTTGGAAAAAAGAGGTAAATCGTTCATCCCTCCAACAAAAAAGCATAATATTCATTCAAAGACAACCCGACTATGGAAGCTATTTTTCGACTCAAAGAACTTGCAAAAGCCATACAGCGATTGCCTTATGAGGCAATGAAGTTATTTGATTTTAGTACTTTAAAGTAGTATCGATCCTTATGTAGCAGTTATAGAAACAAATAGACGTCTCACTGAAATAGTAATAAAACCTTAATACACCGGAATTTATTCCGATATTTGTTTTGACACAAATAATGAAGTATGACGTTTAACGCTAATTTTTTTGTTTGCAATAAAAAATATAATTTTACCTTTTAAATTTGTGTTAAGCATCTTTTCTCTCATAAATTATAATATAATTCTGAAAAAATTTCTAATATGTATTAAAATGGTGATATTATTTTTTTTCAAAATAGTGTGCACACTGCCGAAAGAAGAAGGCCTGTGCTACAAAGCACTCAAGAGATGGTACTATAATGCAACAAAAATGAAGTGCGAGCAAATTATATTCAGAGGATGTAAAGGAAATAAAAATAGATTTAGGACAAAGAATAGATGTCTAAAAAATTTTGAAGGAATAAGTAAGTTCTGACATTAGATATGCTTTTCCCGTTCAAGGTTAAAATATCAAAGAACCAAGATAAATAAGAATGTTTAAATTTGTCTATGATGTTTACCCTTACGAATACCCTAATAGAATATTTATTAGCATCATACTCACACATTTCTCTTTCACATATATACATTCATTTGTAGATCGATTTTTTTTACACTTTCATTTGAATTTATATGCATGCTTGCCATATGTTTTTTTATGTTAAGAATATTCCAAGAAAATACCGCAAGTACATGCATATGTTTGTTGTGTTCTAATATGGTTGACCACTTTTTACTACAGAAATCAATCCTTGTGGACCACCTCCTCCCTGTATACCACCACCAGATGAGTACTGTCTTCATTTTTCCTACAAAATCAAAAACGGGATGAAGTGTAAAAGTGATGTTACAGTTCACCATGTAAACCTGTAAGCGTACCCACGTGATTTCTGATCACGTGTTTACTGCAGAATGTCCAATAGCTTAAAAGAAAGTACTATATCATTGTGAGAAAATGAACAGAAGACTAAATTATTTCTGTAAAGTAGTTTCTATACTTGTAGGCAGCTTGTGAGTAAAATGTAGTGCAGCAAATGTAGAGACAAAATCAAAATTCTTCTTTATTTATGAACAATTGTTAAACGTTTGTGACTTATGGTTTATCTCAACAAGCTGTCGCCCCAGAATAACTGGATAAGTTTAAAACTACCTATTATGCATAATCAAATTACAAAATCTAATTAAATATCAAAACCATATCATCTGTGTGGGTGGTCACAAAATGTTCTACAATACATATACATCTGTTTATTATTGTACATATAAAAGGGTACTTGTCCAGTGGCACCGCCACCAAAACCATGTGATGAAAATTGTAGACTACCTTTTGACGGCAGATGTAGTGTCGAGAAGCTTTGTAGTGGTAAATGCTGTAGATATCCAATAAAAGTTCAGCAGAATTATCAATTATTATTATAATGCATTAGTTTTGGCACTAACTAGATTTTTCAAGAATACTTTCCCATTGTTTAACATCTAAAGTGTCGCATATAACTAGTGTAAATATCTAAAATATTACATTTTTTTCAAATTACTTATGTGGTGAATAACATACTTACAACAGTTTACATAAGTGAATATAAGAAGATATATGATGTGCATATCATGAGCATGAGATACTTATGTAGAAAATGTGAATGAGTTACATAGCTAGATCTGCAAAATGTATCTCCAATAACTTTGAAAACTTTGGACTTCTTTACCTACTGTGTCAAAAAGGGTTCTCCAGTCCTACCACAACACTTTGTTAAGTGTAGTGGTCGCATTTTTCAACAAACGGTCGGCATTCCAATGGGAACAAAGTGTGCTCCTCTACTTCTGATCTATACCTTCACTCTTCTCAGGCTAACTTTATAGCTGATCTGATTCGAAAGAAAGATCATCTTTAAGTCAGATCTTTTAATCCCAGTTTCCGCAATATAAATGAGGAATTGTCGTTAAACAGTCCTAGTTTTAGGGATTTGATACATCGCATCTACCCAAAGAACTTTAGATAAAGGATACTACAGACACTGTGAAGTCAGCCTCATACCTTGACCTACGATGGTAAAGGTACCCTATTGACCAAACTGAACGACAAACGTGGTGACTTTTCAGTATTGTCAACTTTCCTTTCTGTGTCAATATCCCTTCAGCACCTGCGTATGACGTTTTCATATCACAACTTATACGTTGAACCTTCCGGTTCACCTGGTCCATGCTCCAAGTTTTTAGTGGAGTCCGAGTTGCTTATTTACTTTTGTTACATTGTATTGTTTTAGTTAATTCATGTTCGTTGTTGTGTTTGTCTGTTTTCATATCTGAATCTATGTCTATGGATTACATTTATTTTTATTTCTGCTATAATCTTGGTTCTCTTGATTACACTTGCAGTATTCTTCAAAAAACGTATTACCATTCATGAATGAAATAAAAGTCAAAAATAAATCAAAGCGTGGAAAGATTACTGGTTGTTGCCAATGTTTATGTTAGGGAAATCTTTAAAAAAATACTTTTTTGTTTTTCTTAACAATGATCTACAATGGCGGTTGAGTTACCGGCCAAATAATGAACGTACGATTGGGTTGAATGTTATATCTCAACCAAAAAAACAAAAGAACTTGAACATGAATCTAATCTCAATGATACGAATCTAAAACACAACCTCATACTTTTGTCTTTTGACTAAAGGTTAACACAACTTATAACTAACTTATGACAAAACAAAACAACAGTGTATGAAACACGTGTTCACTTGCTTGTTTCGAAAATCTAACTTCATACTCTTTGAGGTGAGACTTAATCAAAATACAACTGCAAAACAACCTCTCAATTCAGCCCCTTCATTTTCCACTTAGCAAGTCTTTTGAAAACTTAAAGGCAGTCGTATTCGATTTTTTGGAAAGGTAAAGGTTGATTTATCTTCTGGACGATATGATAAGACGTTTGTCAAATCTGTGGCGAGTTGAATGCTACTCGTTGTCATTGTTGAGCACATACCTAGACGTTTCATATTTATTAAAATCTCGTTTATTGTCCTCATGATGTTTAAGGTATGTTTTTACCAGGAAGTTTCTATGCACTCTTTAAGTGATTTCCCCCTGTACAGTTATTTTATGGGGTGTATATATATATGAAGAAGGCTTGAAAAGAAAAAGCATTTAATATCATTTCTCAACAGGTAAATTAAACAAAAAGATATGACTCAATGTCTTACTAATCTGCATTTCAGAGTCGAAGCGTGGGAAGTGTCCAACTATTGCCCTAAAAAATGTAATGGTAATATATCCGAATGTTCACAGGATAGTCAATGTACCGGACGAAGGAAATGTTGTGCTGTCGGTATTTATAAATGCTGCGTAGACCCTGAGGGCGGCCTTTGAATATATATGTCACTCACTTTTGTAAATGTAAAATAGTTTTTATCTGTTGAATTTTAAACATCTCTGGACAAAGGGGTGGAGTATCAAATTTGTAAACATTTTTTTTCTAGTCTATCAAATTTTCATGTTGTAAATGATATAGCAATAGTGAAAAATCATCGATATATTACAAATCAAATATAGGTAATAAAAAATCAACTTAATACATTCAAACGCTGAACAGATGATCTTGAACTTGATAGCCCATATATTGACAAACACGAAAAAAATGACTGAAATAAAATTAATAGCTATCCAACTTCAACGCCCGTACATATTGGTATTGTGATCAAAACTGTGTAATGAAGAAAATGTGTTTGCACATAACTATGTAGCTCCTGCGACACAGTATGTCAAAGAAGCTTCCCTACTGTATCTATGAAGTATAAACAACCGGCATGTTGTCAATCCGATAAGACGTGAAATCTAACTGAAAATAGCCCCGTGCAGGTCCGGGTGTTCAAAGAATAGGCCTGCAGCAGCGCTAAGCTTGTCGTAAAGGCGACTAAATAGTGCTCAGAAACCTAGCCGGGGGCTAGGCGCTCTGCCCACAGAGCAACTGGGATGTGTGGCCCAGGTGGTGGAATGGGGTACCCCTGACGTGTTACATGCTGGGGTTGTCAGGCTATAATACGGAAAACCTGACCGCAAACCATAGTGGTGCACCGTGTTGGGAAAGATGCTACGTTCCTCGCACGTTAAAGAACTCTGCTGTGGTATTCGATAGGAGTAGGAACCTTTGCGCTCCGCCACAGGAGGCTAAATTGCTCGACCTTACCCATCCCCCCTTTTTCCAGTGGCAATCAAAATTTGTCGACCCTATTATCCTTGTGTCCCATCCTTTTTTTCATTTCATGTTCATCTAATCATCCATTTTATGTTCACCGTCTGAATATAGCTGAAATATTGCTGCTCGGACGTTAAACCCCAACAAACAAACTAACTGAAAATATATTGTCTCAACTGTAGGATAAAAACTTTATATCAGACAATCAAATTGTAATGCAACTGTTAAAGGTCTGCATTGATATTATCAACAAGGCTGGACATATACCTAACTAACATGTAGAAACTCTACAGAAAGTCCATGTACATATTACAAGGTCGACATTAACAGATCTTCTGTTAATTGTAAACTCCATAAACTGAAGATTTTATTGGAAGTTGACACTTGGATAGTCAAAATAATTACTTTCCTCATGCAACTTTGTTTAAAACGTCATGTATCATCTATATATAAGTTAATGTATTTCGCAGAAGATGTATTAGTTGTCGCTTTCATTTCTAGTTCATTTTGGTAGATGTTTAAAACTAAGAATGGATAAAAAAATCCAAGGAAGTCAAATATATTTTTGACACCTTACACGCTTGGATTTAAATGTATGTGCGAACGACATTAAATTGTCAAACTGAATGGATGTTGCCATTTCTTCGTTGAATCTGGAAAAAATAATATTTCTTATCATTGGGTTTTATTGATTAAACATGCCGTAATTTTGTGAAACTTTGTTTAATTTTTTGAAGCATTTCTAAAAAGGGAAAATCAATTAGGCGTTACATGACTTTCAAGATATTTGGCATGTACTTGTAGAAATCGCTTTTCGACACTCAGTTCTGTATAGTAAATAAGCGGTCTGTTCAATATGGTTAGCGTTATTCCATAAATTATATAGTGACCAGAATTCAAATAATTAGCTTTTAGTATCATCATGATATAATGCCTGGTGTCCTGGACTGGGTGGCTATAAAATTCACCACGCCGATGTTGCTGCTGGTAGACCAAGAGTCTCCGAGAGTATTGACTCGCTATCTAGTCACACTGGACCTATAATCGAGATTAATTTGCAAAAAACCCAAAACACTGAAGCTTTTTTTCATGCTCCTGGTTTTTAGTGGAGTCCGAGATGCTCATTTACTTTTGTGACTTTGTATGTATGATTTTGGTTGCTTTATGTTCTTTGTTGTGCGTGTCTGTTTTCCATGTCTGGTCTTTGTCCCTGGAATGCATTCTTTTGATTGCCGCTATAACCTTGGTTCCCTTGATTACTCTTTCCAACAATTTTGCATTATAGATGTATCTTTGAACCATTTTTCATCGTCATGACAGTTGTGTGAATATTGTGATTATGTTTATGAATACTTAGGCTGATATTTTGTACTGAATCTGACCGAGACATTTATTTTGAAACTTTACAAATTATTTTTAGAATTAATAATATTACTTCACGTCCTGCATGTATGGAAAGCCAAATTGACAGAAACTTTGAAACATTTACACTACAGATATTGTCAAAATTGGGTTCATAATATTGAAGATGTTCTGTTAGTTTTGAATATTATGGTCTTTGCATATTTATGTTTGTAAAATTGTTTTGTTTCTTTTTTGTTTTGTTTATTGTAGACTTACACCCTCGGGGGGGGGGGGGAGGTCTTTGTCCCTGGAATGCATTCTTTTGATTGCCGCTATAACCTTGGTTCCCTTGATTACACTTTCTTGTATTGCGTTGCAGTCTTTGCTCTCGCGATCTTTGCTGGGTCCCTGTTTTTTTTTTTTAATTTTGAGAGGTTTTTGCATTCATTTGATATTTTGATTTTCTTATTTATTGGTTATAATGCTTCTAAAGAGGAGTGATTTTATTAAACACTGTTCAAAGTATTGGTATTTTTAGCTAACAAAGAACATTTCGATAATATTCATATCCTCCGTAACGTGGCTGACAGGACTATATCAAAATGGAAAACTGACACGCGAGTAACCTATAGTGTTGGGATTCTGCTTATGATTGAAAATGATGCAATAGTAGAAAAGGTTAAAGAAATTAGGGGTGATAATTTATTCTTAGAATATGGAGAAATTTTTATAAACGGGTTTGTGATGTAGGATATTACCAAGATTTTCAAAGAAGAGTGACAGAACAAGGTACAAGACAAGTTTTCTAAATGTTCTTTTTTTGTTATTATAGCATACGATAATTCAGTTCCTGACTGGTCTAGAATTGTTTTTTTTTTTCGTTGCTTGGTTAACGATTGTTTGATGGTATATTTTTTTCCTGCAATTCTGACTATAGCTAAAAGACGGAAACTCGTTTTGTTTACAAATGATCATTGACCACCTATTCGTTTGTATAACCAACCCATAATTTCTCCAATGCAGTCAAAATAACATTCTAAGAGATATACAAGATAAAAAGAGCTACAATCTAAATCAACATAATTTAAAGATAAACACACACACATCAATCATAAACATGTGGTTGATCACGTGTTTTATGGTGTATCCTCTCTTCAGGAGAAAAGGAGAAAAATGGACAATTAACAATTGTAATGCTGAACTCATGACACTTGTCATAAATTTAAGTATTTACGGTGAAATTATCATTGTTAATGGGATACGTATTTTTGTGCTTTTCGTAGGATCAGTTAACCACGATATTTCGTTCCCAACGTAAAGAAAATTAACAAATCAATTGTTTCACAGAATGGTCAAATCCACAGATTCAATATAAGATCTGGTAATTTTCCCCTAAACCACAAAAAAATGGTAACCACGAATAAAAGTGCTTAGTTTCATGTAAGGGTATAAATATAAAGTTCCAGGCAGAAACAATGCGGACTGTCAGAATTAGCTTTCTTAAAAGAAGGTTCGACTGGTACATTTCTTTTGTGTAATTTGCAGCATCGTTATAGGATGACAAAACATCATCCAATTATATAAGATCAAGAACAGAAGTCTTCAAAGTCGCTAATAGACAAATATTCTATGACATTGATTTTGGCTTGCTTTCAACATCCAAAATGGCACGAATGCGATAAGTTCTAGAATCGGGTGACTTCCGCCAGAATCTTAGTTTTCTTGATATGATCACCCTTTCGTTACCAAGATAAGCCGAATTTTTTTTTTCAAAAAAAGAAAACTAGTTACCAGGAAGTGCGGGTAATGTTTTCGTTTCGCTCGCTTTGATATTGACCAAGGAACCAGATTTAGAACCAGATTAAACCACTTGCAAAGGCTTTCATTTTTGTATATATATATATATTTATATATATATACATATCGGGGCCCTGAAAATGTTTTTGACCTATATAGTCAATTGTAAGGGATCCCTTTGTCTGAATAGGAACTTGGAAATATTTAATGCTCACCAATCATTTGATCGTTTAATGTAAACTTCACGTTTCTCATACAAGCAAAGAAACACACATACAAAAGATGCACATTTTTATCTCGTACGAAGCTTGAACTATAAAGCTATGGCGGTAAACACGGCACCGACCAGCGGCTTAATGTGGAGTAGTAATACATAATTATGCAAATCATATGCGAATGCAAAGTACTGAAATTACGAGTGCAAGATATCGCTAACAATATAAGTGACTTGAAAAAATAATTTTACACCTATGTTGTTACATATGTAAGACGCATCATTGCTACTTCTAGACTTAAGAATAATCTAAAGTAATAAAGATAAGATTCGACAATAAGTACGCACTAAGTTCCAATAAAATATCGATATTTAAACGTTAACACTACAAAGCAAGTTAAATTTAAACGTATATCTTTTTGCTGTTAATGAAAAATGACCTTCCAAGTTTTTAAATGCTTATTTGATCAAATAAGTGTTTCATTCATCATGAGATTATCAATCAATTTTTTAAAGGAATAAAGAAATCTCCAAACTAGTTTCCAAAAATTTAAATTGAAAGTTTGTGAATATGTGATGTTCTTCTATAGAATCTTAATACACAATTATTTCTGTCAAAAATCATAAGACGCTTTATCTGTTGATAAAAATAAATTCAAAATTTCGTTTATGTAAGTTAAATAAGGCTAATACATATATATTGATTATTGTTAAGAATAAAATGTCTCTTTAAATATTAAAAGTGTTTGTATCAATTCTCACAACAAAATTGAATAAAAAAGAACTAGGATTGAGGTCGTCGGTGAAGCTGAGGTTTCCCGATATTACAAGGTATTACATATATATATATTGAAGTACTGCAATTACATATTGTATCAACTTTAATATTATCATCTTTATTAAGGATGCTGCCATCGGAGTTGTTATTTCGGTAACTTATTTTTTTTATTATCATAATATATTCCTTTACCGTACCCCTATGATTAAAACGAATACCGATAAAATCATAATTTTCATTGTTTAAGTTCATTTTTTTAGTTTTAGGGTCGACACCCTGAAGACTTTTTTGTTCAATATGTCATAATTTTCTTTTCCTCTTTCGTCTGCACTGGACGTAACTTTATATTTAACTTCATCTCGACGAGTGTTTCTAGAAAAACAGAGAACGCTTACCAGATGCACCTTGTCCATGCTCCCAGGTTTTAGTGAAGTCCGAGTTGCTCATTACTTTTGTTGCTTTGTACATATTATTTTGGTTATTTTATGTTCTTTGTTGTGTGTGTCTGTTTTCCTTATATGGTCTTTGTCCCTGGATTACATTCTTTTGATTTTCGCCAGAATCTTGGTTCCCTTTATTACTCTAAGAAATTCAATTCATGTTTCTCGTTCTAATTATCATTTCCTTTCTTTTCTTTGTTAAAAGTCACAACCAAAACATTTCGAGATATATACTTCAGGACATATGAAACAAAAAGAAAATAAGGTATGATTTTCTGATTGAATTTCCTTTACTCAACACGATAAGGAGAAATATGTTAGATTGTAAGGGTAACAGCAGGATTACCAAGTACTAATCCGATTCGTAATCAAGTCAAGTCCAAAATAATAGATATTACACAACCGGGCAGCTGGTACCGCAATAGTTCTGACTTGGTACAGGTATTTCAACTCATTCTAAGCCAATATGTAACAAATTTAAATACAAAGTCTAAGCAATTCCGAAAAAAGACAGTCCTTTAAATTTATGTAAGTTAATGAAGCAAAACGTCCTTACACTTTTACTGTAACAAATGGTTAGGCAAGTAATTTTGAACTGCAAATTAGATAAACAATGAACAAAGTCAGGTACAGTTGCATTTATGTATTATTTTGTATCCGTTTACTATGGCTATAGCCGTACTACATAAAAATATGTAAAACGTTCGTCTATGCATTAATAGGGGTACGACAGATTCTCAATGGCCCTTGCTGGCAACACTTCATCTCACCAGGACAGTCTTGATCATATAAACAAAAACGGTCATTAGAAGAGATTGTTTCATTTACAGAGCACTCTCCGGGCTTTGCCTGTTTATCTGAAAAATGAAAGAATGTTTAAAATGAAAATGTTGAAGCATTATCAAAAATTCTTTTGACCGCGATTCATAATGATTGTTAATTTTATTGACCTGTTCCAGTACATGTCGTTTTTTTTATATATATATAAAAAAGACTATATAAGAAAGTCATAACTAAATAAATGACAATAAACATGATTTGTGTATGTGTTTTCTTTTTTAAAGACACATGCAAATTTTGATGATTGTGAGCTGACATATTTAGAATAATGTTGATAACCATTCAACGTTAACTTAAATTTGTAGTCTAGCAAGCCATTTACTACTATGGAATCCGCATTAATGCCTATGGTATGTGGGAATTATGGTTTCTAAATTTAAATGGGCATCTTTCAAAAACGTCGTTTTTTATAAAGATGGAAATGTGTATAAATGTTACATTTTCGAAAGTTAAGTAAATCAGTCCATTAGAACCTATCAACCTTTGATGTAATGTATATAGTAGTTTTTAGAAGAACTAGAAGTCCCGTGAGAGTTGAAAAAAAGTAATTTTGTATTCAATCAGTTAAATGTGTTTATGCCTTAGTAGTACGACATTACTTATTTTCAATTTTGTAAAATAGTCCCAACAAAAATTAGAAATCATGTGAAAAAACAAAAGTATTTTTGTGCTGTTTTATTCCAATGATGAATGCATGTTTTAAAGGAAAGTATTTTTCTTGATTAAAAGCAGCAGAAGAAATGGCTAAGTTATTTTAGTAGACGTCAGATTTTTTATAATCTTGATTTTAGTAGCATTTTTAATCATTCCATTTTTGTGTTTTGAGTCAGAATTTAATTTCTTTTCTTTTTATCACTACTTTCAGTTTATATTGCTACCGTAAACAAACGTTTTAACATCTTACGAGGAAAATCCGACATCCTTTATTTGCAAACCGAATATATCTATGACAAACGCAGCTTAAATTGTTTAAATTCTGAAATAAGAATAAGAAAAGAAAAGAAACAATAAATTAGATAGCCATCAAAGGTGCAAGAAAGTGCAGATTGGATTCGAGATTTGGTTGTTAAGTATTTGTTAAGTCAAATCACAAATACTATGAATCAAGGGAACCACGATTCGTTCTAAAATCAAAATAATGTATTCCAAGGACAAAGACTAATGAATGAAAATTGACACTCATAACAAAGAACGTAAATTAACCGAAATAACACAACGAAACAGAAGTAAATGAGCAATAGCCTTAATTCCTGTAAAAACCGGGAGCATGGACCAGATGTACGGGTAAGATGAGCGCTGCAGCTATTCTAAAAATATCCGGTTTGGATAATTCAGATTATTTGGGGAGTCCTTTGTGATACTATCTAAACGATTTAAACACTGGTAAGTCTGAACAAATAGGTAAATCCGGTTAATTTTATATAGTACATTTAATGTCAAATATGAATTGCTGCGTGGGATAATAACATATTATTAAGATAGCAAGGGTTTTTTTTTAAATTTTTGCTTGTAACTCATATAGTTTCTACATCAATTTCGTCGTCAGGCTTAAAGAACAAATGTAAAGAGGCGATATCAGTTTGAATAAAAATTAAATTAGTATTGTTATCTTAACGCTTCGACACTATACAGCAAATTTAAATCATCTATATAAGTGTTCGCTGATTAATATACAACGAGGCATTCAATATGTTTATTGGTTTGTTATGTTCAAGACAAAATATAAATGAAAAAAATTACTTCTTGCCAAAGAAAAGAAATTTCGTGAACAATCATGTTTTGAGAAATTTTGTAAACCTATGTTTAAGTAGAAGAAGCAATATTTGTTTCTTTTTGAGGTAAAAGTAAAAAAAATACTCAATTTAATGTGATAAAAAATTGTACTAACCTTTGGGTAAGCATCTAGTATATCTACAACCTACACGACATTTTAAGCCGTGTATGGTCTTATACATGGGTCTTGAACAAGTTCTTGAAGAGCGAGATTTACAGACCAGGTGTGATCGACATGGTACATCTAAAAAATAAAAGTAAATAAGTCTTAAAACTCTGACTCATGGATGTTATTGTTGGCTTAATAATTAAGATGGCTTCGTCCACAAGACGTTCCGTCGATCTATGATGGTTTAAAAAAGTTCTTGTATTTAAATCAATTCTTGAGCAGTAATATATTTACAGTAGTGTCAGGACTTCCAATTATGACATTTATGAGGAGTGAAAAGAAAAATATATATTATACATGATGAATTACAGCTGCTAAACGGTCGCCGATCTAAAACGTAGGCTGGCTTCTTTAGCTTGGCATGGCGTTGAATTTTGGCCTGGCCAGAACATAAAATTAGCATAGACTTGAAACTTTTATAGCCTGTCTTGTTTATAGCCTGAATGTTGTACGGCCTTATTTGTTTTGTGCTAAAAATGACAAAATTCTTATACTATTTCATTAATAAAATTTTAGTCACTGTACAGTAAGTGAGAAAAAAAATTATGTTATGAGTTATAAAAATACGTGTGCATAATGGTTGATATATAATGACCAATATGATTTTTCTGACAAATAACTTAAGATGAAGTGTGACATGCCGGTTTTCTCATGTTTTAGCACTGGTTTGTGCACTCTAAGGAAAACATGTTTCAACTTGATGACTTTTACTGTTAAAATATAATTGTCAATATGTGTTGGTTTCAAGATGGATTGCACTGTGGTCAGCTTATTTAGTTCAAAATAGATGCAAAATATAAACTTACAGTCCTACCACAACACTTGTTACTCCCTTAGTGGTATTAATTCATTGTGGATCCTGAAAAATTCGAAAGATCATTTGTAGACAATCAGTACAAAACTATTATCAGAATATAATAGCATTAAAAAATTTTTTTTCAACACTGTATACTTATATTCCACATAGTAGTTAAAATCCCGATTCAAAAACATTATATATCGTTGTTTTTCCAAAATGATGGTTCACTTAGATAAATAGAAATAATTCAAAATCATCTTCCAAATATACAGACGATGTTTACAAAATGCCAATGAGAACAAATTGTTC
This sequence comes from Perna viridis, assembly GCA_037379345.1. Classification (NCBI taxonomy): domain Eukaryota; kingdom Metazoa; phylum Mollusca; class Bivalvia; order Mytilida; family Mytilidae; genus Perna; species Perna viridis. The sequence continues at coordinate 13,816,860 of CM074511.1, forward strand.
TCCTCTACTTGCTGACCTATTCCTTTTCTCTTATGAGGCTGACTTAATAGCTCATCTGAACCTAAAAAAGAAGGAATATCGTTTAGCTAGATTCTTTAAGCTCAGTTTCCGTTATATAGATGACGTATTATCTTTAAATAATCCTAATTTTGTGGATTTGATACATCGCAAAGGATACTACAGACACTGTGAAGTTAGTCTCATGTCTTGACCTACACTTAGAAATCGATGGTAAAGGAAAACTATTGACCAAACTTTACGACAAAAGTGATGACTTTTTATTCCGTATTGTCAACTTTCCTTTCATCTGTGGCAATATCCCTTCAGCACCTTCGTTTGGAGTGTTCATATCACAACTCATGCGTTATGCCAGAGCTTGCCGAGACTACACAGACTTCTTGTATCGCGCTAGAATTCTAACAAATAGGCTTCTGTAGTAGGGTTTTGTTGCTACAAGATTGAAGTCATCACTACAAAATGGTCGTGGTCGTCATCATGAACTCATGGATCGTTACGGTGTATCCATTTGCGTCATGAAAACTGATATGTTCAATGTGTCATTGTTTTCCTTTTTTTCCTCTTTCGTCTACACCGGACTTGACATTTTATGAGCAACTCGGCGGGTGTTTCTAGAAAAGCAGAGGACCTAACCCTACCGCTGCACCTGGTCCATGCTCCCAGTTTTTAGTGGAGTCCGAGTTGCTCATTTGCTTTTGTAACTTTGTATGTATGATTTTAGTTACTTAATGTTCTTTGTTGTGTATGTCTGTTTTCCATGTCTGGTCTTTGTCCCTGGATTGCATTCTTTTGATTACCGCTATAACCTTGGTTCCCTTGATTACTCTTGCCCACCACACCTTTTACGTTATCGTTATAAAATAAAAAAAAAATACTTCAAGTTTTAAAAAAATTCCCCTAAAGTTAATCAAATTGACCAAACAAATTATATTTACACCAAGTACAATAGGACATGATACATGTAATTTATTTTCAGATTTCATTATGGAAGATTGGCACAAGTAAACCTGATACAGTAGATCATTTCATCTTAACTTTTATTCTTGGTGTTTGTAATTATTGAGTTGTATAAGAAAATAATCTAAAAGACTCGAATGGATTTACAAAATAAACCAACTATTTGTTGAGAGGTTGTCAACCGTTTGTTTTATACACACTGTTATTTAAAAATATTCAATATGTTGTCAGATAAATAGAAATGTTTATACTTCAAACAGACAAAAAACATGTAATTCACAGTTTGCACTTACCATTGCGTGGGCATGGATATATTTTACAACCTACAGGACATTTGACGCCGTTTGTGGTTTTATACACATGTTTTGAACAAATTGTTGAAGAACGGTGTTTACATACTAGGTCAGGCACACAAGGCTTCTCTGAAGTAAAAATTCCAGTAAAAGTAACTAACCAAATTAACAATTCATTTCATGTATAAATGTATATGTATTTTATTTTCATGTAGCGTGTAGTCACTTTGTAACTATTACATCATAAGATAAAAGATATGTAGGGGTAAATATATTTCGTGGAAATGTCCGCTTTCAAGTTAAAAAAAAATCCTGTTTACAATAGTACGACAAGTCTAACTAATATTAATAAGATAATGCTATCACTACGTTCCTTTAGTACTTTCCTGTTAAACCATACATTTTGATATTTCTGTAGAACAGAATACATGATAGATGATGCATAACGTAAAATGATGCTTCACATACAAGAAACTGGCAAAGTTTAGACAAAGAAAAATGATGGAGAAGAAATGAATAACAGTTTTAAACGAATATTTCTAACTGCATCAAGATGAAATCGTGTGTTTTTTCTTTGTTTCGTTAAGTAGAAAAATAAATATCATTACGGTTTTGCATTCTTTAAGGAGAAAACATACATTTTGTTAGTAATTCACAGTTTGTACTTGCCATTTATCGGACATGGATAATTTCTACAACCAATAGGACATGTGGCGCCGCCTTTTGTGGTCTTATACACAGGTTTCGAACAAATTCTGTGAAATTGATGTTTACAGACTACGTTTGTGAGACAAGGTTTCTCTGAAATATAAAAGAAATCCAATTATCTAGTGAAAGCGTAATTAAGGAAACCCAGATTCGAACGAAAATCAAAAGAATGTTATTCTGGGACAAAGAACAGACGTGGAAAACATACACCCAAAACAAGGACACAAAATAACCAAAATAATACGTACAAAGTAACAAAACTCAGAATCCACTAAAAACTGGAAGCATAAACCAGGTGCACCGGTAGGGTGGGTGTCCTCTGCATTTCTAGAAATCTCAACCGAGTTGCTCATAAAAAAGTAAAGCCCAAAGCAGACGAAAGTTGAAAAGAGAACTATGACACTTTGTAAAAATCATTTTTATGGTGCAATTGGATATACCGTAACGATTAACGAGTTTATGATGTAGTGATAACTTCAGTCTTGTAGTAGCATATCCCTATTCTAGAAGCCTTAATGTTAGTAGTCTGGAGAGATAACGAATGTTTTGTGATATGAAAACTTCATACGCAGGTGCTAAAGGGATGCTGTCACAAAAGAAAGGAAAGTTGACAATACAGAATGAAAAGTCATCGCGTTTGTCGTAAAGTTTTGTCAATAGCTTTTCTTTACCATTGATCGTTCAATGTAGGTCAAAATAAGAGGCTGACCTCACTGTGTCTGTAGTATCCTTTTCCACACGTTCTTTTGGGGTAGATACGATGTATCAAATGCCCGAAACTAGGACTGTTTTGCGGAAATACTTCATCTATATAGCTAGCGGAAACTGAGACTAAATGATCTAGCTAAACTTCCTTCTTTTATACAAGATCAGCTACAAAGTCAGCCTCATAAGAGTGAAGGAATAGATCAGGAAGTAGAGGAGCACAATTTTTTTCCATATGAACAACGAGCGTTTACTGGAAAACCTATCCACTTCACTGGACAAATATATTAAATCAGCATTTTGTAAACATCATCATCGTATGGTTGGATGTTGATTTGGAATCGATTTTTACAACGAATGAGGAATCCCCACCAAGAATTACATATTTGTATCTAGGTGTATCGTTTGTTTTGGACTAGTAACGGGATTTTAAATAAGTGTGGGAATAGGGGTATAAAGTATTGAAAAAAAATCGTAGGTTTTAATGCTATTGTATTCTGATAATATTCTTGAATTGAGTGATTCCGGAAGATCTTTCGAATTTTACAGGATCCAATTGAATTGATACCACTACGGGAGTAACAAGTGTCGTAATGAGACCCTCTTTGCCAGTTGTTAAAAGTTTCGAGAGAGATTTAGTGGTACAATTTGCTGATCCAGCTATGTAGCTTTATTTATATGGATTTTTGTGGAGTTTAGGAATCCAGTACATAGAAGATAGATCACAGTCATTGGTAGAAAGACCAAACGAGGAACTATCTAAACCGAACTTTTTGTTTTTTTTAAGTACTTATCTGTCTAAGAATCAGGCAAAATGTGTATAAGGGAAAAACACAGCAATTTTATTGTATTAACTTAATATTTATACCCGATAACCTCCAGAAATAGCCATCATAGTGTTTGTAACCCGAACCTTTTTGTACTTTTAAATTTTGGTTTATGCAGGTGTTCGGTTGAGGTAACTAGATAGATCATGATGTTTCCTTATTGCAATTTTCAGGTCTTATCTGAGTTTTATTATTTCATTGTACAAATGATATTTCTGTAGAACACAATAGATGATTTTAACATCACATCGATGTTTCGTTAAACAAAAGAAAACATAGATACATTAAAAGAACACAAATTGCAATCCAAAAAGAGTTTTTATTTGCTCTTGTTTATACAAGAGAGAAAAAAAGTCGTGTATAAAGTAATGATAGACACATTCTCTACCAAGGACGGTGATTGTGATTTACAGTCTATGTACTGGGTTCCTTAACTCCACAAGAATCCATATAAACAACATTTCATAGCTGGATCTGCAAAATGTTACACCAAATCTCTATCAAAACTTTGAATTTCTATACTCCATATCAACCACAACAACTGTTACTCCCGTAGTGGTATTAATTCAATGTGGATCTTGAAAAATTCGAAAGACCTTTTGGAGACAATCAGTTCAAGACTATTATCTGAATATAATAGCATTAAAACCTACGATTTTTCAACACTGTATACGTCTATTCCCCATACTCAGTTAAAATCCCGACTTAAAAACATTATACATCATTGTTTTTCCAATAACGATGGTACACCTAGATACAAATATATAGTTCTTGGTAGAGATTCCTCATACTCTGTAAGAAATAATTCCAAATCTTCTTCCAAATACAAATATACAAATATACTGAGGAAGATGTTTACAAAATGCTGGAATTTTTAATCGACAACATATTTGTCCAGTGTGGTGGACGTGTTTTTTTCAACAAACGGTTGGCATTCCATTGGGAACAAATTGTGCTCCTTTACTTGCTGACCTATTCCTTCACTCTTATGAGGCTGACTTTATAGCTGATCAGATCTGAAAGCAAGAATATCGTTTAGCTAGATCCTACAATCTCAGTTTCCGCTATATAGATGACGTATTATCTTTAAACAATCCTAATTTCGGAGATTTGATACATCGCATCTACCGAAGAAAACTTGAGAGAAAAGATACTATAGACACTGTGAAGTCAGCCTCATATCTTGACCTAAACTTAGAAATCGATAGTAAAGGAAAACTATTGACCTAACTTTACGACAAACGTGATGACTTTTCATTCACTATTGTCAATTTTCCTTTCATCTGTGGCAACATCCCTTCGGCTCCTGCGTAAAGAGTGTTCATATCACAACTCATACGTTATGCCAGAGCTTGCCGAAACTACGCACACGTTTTGTATCGCGCTAGAACTCTAACAAATAGGCTTCTGAAACAGGGTTTTGTTGCTACACGATTGAAGTCATCACTATAGAAGTTTTATGGTCGTCATCATGAACTCGTGGATTGTTATGGTGTATCCATCTGCACTATGAAAACTGATTTATTCAACGGATCAAAGTTTTCCTTTCCTCGTTTGTCTACCCCGGACTTGACTTTTGATGAGCGGGCGTTTCTAGAAAAGCAGAGGAGGCTTACCATACCGGTGCACTTGGTCCATGCTCCCAGTTTTTAGTGGAGTCCGAGTTGCTCATTTGCTTTTGTTACTTTGTATGTATGAGTTAAGTTACTTTATGTTCTTTGTTGTGTATGTCTGTTTTCCATGTCTGGTCTTTGTCCCTGGATTACATTCTTTTGATTACCGCTATAATCATGGTTCCCTTCAGGAAACAAATGACAATACTACTTGTGAGGTGATTTTATCTTTTTATTTTTATTATTATTATTTTTCGTTGGATTGACATTGCACTTACTTACTCTTTTAAAAATAAAATCATGATGAGATTCATAAATAGGGGAGAAAGACCAGACAACAAAAACATATAAATCACCACTCATAACACAAAATTACTACAATAATATACTGTATAAAAAAGAATAAAAAGGCCCCTTAATGTAACGAATACGAAAGAAAGAAACTTCTCCATTGTTAACGGCTGAGTGTATAGAGAGAAGATGGCAATACAATGACGATTATGAAGTTCATGATATGTTTTGGGTAAACTGAGTTTTCATTTTATTGAATTACACTGAAAATGCACATTTCAAACCAAATAACTCTGTCAAGAACCTCATTTCTCAAACATTCTATTGAACAAATCCAGTAATGCAGGCATCGTATAATGGTCTTTCCAAGTAGAGAAAGCACCTTTGAGTGAAATTATATTATGAGATCAGTTGGGTTTTGACATGCACCTTTCTGATTTTTATCTAATTTGCCCGACTCTTCCAAGATTAAATTAAGTCTTTTGGCAATAGAGCTTTGTCTTATTTGTATGAGACGTTCAGACTTACACGAGATTTGCATGCGTGTATTTTTTTTAATATTCTGACATAATGTATGAACCCTATTACATTAACACAGGTTTTGACTTGCATGTTTTCTCCTTCGAAGCAGAACATAAAATAATATATTATTACAAATTATTACTGAGGCGAGAATTCATTGAAAACAATTATAATCATGTTTTACTCCTTCGTTATTTTGAGTGTTTTTACCATTGGTAAAATTACTGATTAACTTGAATGCTGAATGATGTAAATAAAATTGTGTTGAATTTAGAATGTTGCTTCTTACTACTAGCGAATAAAAAGCAAAGCAAATGAAAAGAGAAGAATGAATTTAGGTGTAAGTTAATTATTTTTCAATATTTTACAAGAAGTAAAAAATATGTCTTGAATACCGTTTTTTTTTCCTGAAAATTAGGGATTTGCTTTCCGAGAAACGTTTTCGTTATTACAAGTTATTCACAAACCACACCTACCATTGCGTGAGCATCGATAATTTCTACAACCAACGGGACATTTAATGCCGTTCGTGGTTTTATACACAGGTTTTGAACAAAATCCTATATGAGGATGTTTACAGACTGGGTTATGTTGACACGATGGACTGTCTGAAAGGGGAAAATAAGAAACGATAGCATATTAATTTGTTTTTTATTATTTCTTTTAAATGTTGAACTGGTAGTTTCACACATGTATCACGTCAGCAAAGCAATAGAATAATTTTCATAAAAAGAAATATGTTTGAATAAAAAATAAAAACGTTCACCCAACTCAACCCCTCACACAGCCAAGGGAAAAGAAATAATCATAAACAGATTGATAATGATGTAAATTACTGCAGGTTTAACATGATCGGAGGAAATTAAAGATCTTGAACTGTTGATCATTTCTTTTCCCTAATATCGGATTAAAGTGTGATTTATTTATTTTGAAAAGTGTCAGTCAAAATGGCGGTCATAGCGAACTTTTGAAATAGTTTAAATTTCGCAAGGCAGGTTTTACCCCAACAGCATAAACACAGTAATAGTATGAACATTTTTGTGACTTACAAGCGAAATCATCACTTTGTCAATATTTCACATACACGTATTTATTATTAATCACTCAGTAGTTATAGAACACGTGTACTAAATGCGCTTTAAATAATTAAAATATTCATTTAATATGATAATTTATTATCATAAACGGGAGGAGAAGAAAGATCGTGAACAGTCTATGAACTCTTTTTAGAATACATTTTAGTAATTAACAAATACTTTAAAGTTGTAGGCGAGCGGCTAAAATACAAATCAGACGTTACCCCTATTTCACATGAGGTTTCCATATCTCAATGGAAAAGTCAGAGCATGTACTTTATTAAATCCATATTGCAAAAGTTTGAAAGTGGTCGTCTCTTTTTAAGGAAAACTCGACTGGGGTCAAAGGTCAACACCCTAAAACACACATCTTAAAACATTTTTCAATCAATTATATTCATTAACTGATGCAGACATTTAAAAGTTTTGATGAGCTACTTTTTAAGCTACTAATTAAGACATCAATATCTGATTTGTTCATAAATTTCAGTCATGGTGCGAACCAAAAACAAAAAAAGAAAAACCGACGTTATGCAAACAAGATTATGTTTGAAAAGACTGAATCAGCTTATTATGTGTACTTTAGTTAATTCCCACCCAAGTTCACTTCTCCATACCCACCAAAAAATCGGTTGGATTTTTTAGAGTTTCAAAAATAAAGATTTAAATAAATGGTAACAAATAAATAGCACACAAAATGTCAAAAATAAAATAACTCAAACATGGGTCAACATAATTTTACAAAAAAAATCACTATTGATAGATTTCATTTTGCTCAGAATTTGTGTAAGCCTGACTTTTTTGGGATGTTTGCAAAACTAATACTGCTTTCATCCCTACGGCCAATTTGTAGTAATAACGGTTACACACCATAACATAAAACTTTTGCATTGATTCATTGTAAATGCAGATTAAATTTCCTCAGTTTAACATTACAATACCATAAGCTATAATTACTTACGAACGCCTCTACATCGTTTCATACATCTAAGTTTACTTGAAAACATGTTGCCCGTTCTGCATCCAACAAAAGAAAACTGCAAACATTCCATTTTATTTATATTGTAATACCACAAAGAATGTGGTACACTTCGACGTCGACAGCTTCCACCATACGTCGGCATAGGCAGTGAACAAACTTTAAAAAGCAACAAATATAAAATATCTTCAAACAAATATTCCTTTATACTTAACATATTATATTATATTATACATATAACCAGAATCGATTATATTTAAATTTGAGAACATGTGTTTTTTATTCTATATTTTTATTAGGTACATATTGAAAATATATCTGCCCTCACCTCGTATGGAATGGCGGATAGCCAGACGTTCGGATAAATTCCAATTTCTTTAGAGTGATAAAGTAAAATAATAGAAAAAATGTGATAGCAAAAACGGTATACATGGACGAAACGAAGATGTTGCATCCGGAGTTATCAAGTTCATCGTTGAGGCCCGTGGCAATTTTTTTAATTTTCAGCTCAAATCTACTGTCCTCAAAAAAGATTTCTCGTTGTTATTTTTATTTCTTAATATTATACCATTAAGGAATAATATTTTAGCCTAAATCAATAAATTCCATGTGTGCAGATGTTAAAGAGGGTTATCAGTCCTATCATGACACATGTTACTCTTGAACATGTATCAATTGAATGTGGATACTAAAAAAACACGAAATATCTTTTTGTAACCCTCAATACTAAATTATTATCAGAATATTATAACATCAACTATTTTCTATACTTAGTTGAAATCCCGACCAAACGCATACGAAGTACATGGAGCAGATTCTTCATACTTTGTAAAAAGCGATTCTCAGTCATCCGCTAAATAGAAGATGTTTAAGAAATTTTTCATACTGTTCAATGTGGTGGACGTGTTTTTCAAGAGACAGTCGGCATTGTAATGGAAACTATGTGAATTATTTGTCCTTTACTGCTTGCTGACATATTCTTTTACTCACATGAGGCTGGCTTTACGGCGGATCTTATCTTGAAGAAGGAACATCGTTTCGCGAGATCCTTTGAAACCAGTTTCTGCTTTATAGATGACGTGTTGTTTTAAACAATTCTTGTTTCTGGGATTGTTTAAACCGCATCTTCCCTAAAGAACTTGACGTTAAGAACACAGCAGACACTCATATTTGACTTACTCTTAGAAATCGATGGAATTGAAATCTAATGACTAAACGCAATGACTTCTCATTCCGTATTGTCAACTTACTTTCATCTGTGGCAATTTTCCCACAGCACCTGCGTATGGAACTTTCATATCACAACCCATATGCTATGGCAGAACTGGCCGAAACTATGAGGACTTCTTTGTATCGTGCTAGATTTCTTACAGTTAGGCTTCTAGAATAAGGATACGTTGCCACAAGATTGAAGTCATAACAACAAAAGTGTTTTGGTCGTCATGAACTTGTTGATCGTTACGGTATATTCATATCCACCGTATGACCTATTTGTTTACCGTGTCGTAGTTTTCCTTTCCTCTTCCTTCTACCTCGGACATTACATTTTATGATCAGGTGTTTTGTTTCTAGAAAACAAATAGGCGCTTATCCTTTCTGTACACTTGGTCCATTATCCCAGTTTTAAGTGGTGCTCTTCGGGTTGCGCATTTACTTTTGTTTCTTTGTACGTATTAATTTGGTTACTTCATGTTCTTTGTTGTGGGTGACTATTTTCCTTTTGTTAGTCTTGCTAATGGATTATATTCTTTTGGTTCGATTATTAGTTCTTTCGATTGCTATTTACATATACCTTACTTTTTATACCAATTACCGAAAACAAGAAATATATTATGTTATAATTTTTGACGATGACCTAATCGCTGCGGTTTATACCAGGCTCGCCCCGATGAACCCGCCTGACATGAGCGGCGATAAGGCAACTATCCAAACAAAATACCACATGTAGAAACTGCCTAGATTATAGGTACGTAAGCTTGCGTCATAGCCTTTACAGGTCCCATTTTAAATGTCTTATAGCAATCATGGCATTAAATATTAGAAGGAAATGTTCATTTTATTAGATTGTCAGCATTGTTGGTTAATCTATTGCCAATCATTCATGTGCAATGAAGTGTATATTTTAAGTAAATTTATACTTTAAGACTTTATATTTCCTTAAAATATCAAACCCATTCAAGTTTATTTTTGAGGTTCAAATGAATCCTTCACGTTAATTAACTTTTCGATTTATTTACTCTACATTTTTGGTTCACTATCTCCATTTGCTGATGATACTTGGAAATAATCCTCCATGCTTACAAAAACAATAGTGCTGGATTTTTAGATGTATTATCACAAATACATGGAAGAGATTTCCTTTATTATGCATATTTTCCTCGAGTAAAGAAGTCTCGAACCAAGACGCTTGGTAGGTTGTAATTTAAGCGGAGCTGAGTATTTTTTTTAATAAATAACAAATTTGGTATACCAATAAATGGTAAAATGAAATTTTATCTACAAGCGTTCCTGCAAAGGTTAAATCTACCAAACATCAGCATGATTCACCACATTTTAGTCTATGCAAATACCATAAAATTCAAATGGATTCGCCAGGAATAAAATACACAAGAACAGGCAAACGACTGTAAGAATATTATAATAGATCAATTGAATGATGGTCGTCATGCCAAAATCTACCACAGAATGGAGTTCATTAAAATAGAAAAACAGAAATAAATTGTTTCGTTTCTCGGTTTTTAAAGGAGACCGCGTTATTATTTAGTTATGAGTTATCGAAATTGTGATGTATATATATTTGTAAAGAAAGGTTTCAAATTGGCTTAGAAAATCAAATCACAAATCTTACCTTGACTTAAGCAAGCTTTATCACATTTCTCTTTTGTTATGAAATTATTGTCGTTTCCACCACAACCAGTGTACCTAAAGCCAAGGCATCTCCCAATAACGGTTGAGTAATAGTATCTTATAAAATTTCCTTTGCAATTCCCTTCTTGTCTGGGCAGAAAACAAACCTCTGTACACTGAAACAAAAATAGACTCAAGATTAGCCTCAAAAGAATGTAATCCAGAGACAAAGACCAGACATGGAAAACAGACATGCACAACAAAGAACATAAAGTAACTAAAATCATACATACAAAGTAACAACTCGGACTACACTAAAACTGGGAGCATGGACCAGGTGCATCGGTAGCGTAAGCGTCTTCTGCTTTTCTAGAAACACCCGCCGAGTTGCTCATAAAAAGTCTAATCCGGGGTAGACGAAAGAGGAAAGTAAAACTATGACACGTTGAACAAATCAGTTTTCATGGCGCAGATGGATACACCGTAGCGATCCACAAGTTCATGATGACGACCATAGAACTCTTGCAGTGATGACTTCAATCTTGTAGCAATATAACCCTGTTCCTGAAGCCTATTTGTTAGAATTATAGCGCGATACAAAAGTGTGTTTCGGTAAGTTTCGATAAAATCATATTGAAACACTTGAGAACAGCTAATCATGCAACAATGATGTATTCGGGTATATCATTGACTTGATTGGTAGTTCATTCCAGGTCATCCACTATAAGTGTACAGCCATTCATTGTTTTTTTTTTATTAAATGGTAAAACTTTCGCATCATTTTCATTAAAAATATATTAACCTACTTACCAAAACATTAAAGTTTGTTAGCAGCACAAGTAATGTTGTCCCGAATTTTATTACTGTGATCATATTCCGTTATGTATTTTCCCTTTGATGCTTTATTTTACTTTATTTATTTATTTATTTGCGTCAAGATCTATCTGCAGCGAATCTCCTGATATCAACTTTTAAGGTTTAAGACAACCTTAATCTTAACCACTCGTTTAGTTATATATCTAACTTTCGGCAATCAACCAATGAAAAAGATGTGTCCATAAACAAAATGAAATGAAACACACAAAAAGGAGTTTACACAGGATTTGGCAACTATCACTGTCATATTTATTGATTTTGCTACATTTTTGCAACATATGTAATCTGCATATTCTCAAAGGAGTAAGTAAGCATTATTAATTTTCTATGATTGGTCTTGTCATGCAATGAAAAAAACTGATGGAAGAAAATCAGTATGCACCTATTAATTCATTCACACCTAAATTGCTTGCTACATCACCATTGCAATGACTCACAATGAAACACCTGAAACATCACAAAGGGGTGTAACAGTTGTTCATTTCTTCCCAGTCTGAACAATATATATGTGTACTGATCAAATTGAATAAAATACCGAAATATAGATTACAATTGTATAATACCAACCTATTTTTACTGATACATGGAAACTAATTTCAATTAACTCGAAATTTAGTTCAAACTTTATTCTCCTTCCACTATAAATTCTTTTTGTCAACATTTAAACCTTTCAACAAGTTCTATAAAACTACTACTCAACTATGTTCTTCAAAGAAGATTTGAACTGAAATATAAAGCTGTTGTCAAATGTTTTAGCTCAGGAAAAGACACAAGACCCTCAAATAAATTTGAGAATGTTAAATGGGCAAATAATAGAGCGAAATAATATCATGGATATGTTTTATCAATCGAACAGTGCAAACAATACCTATTACACTATTCTTGTAAACTGTCAATTTGATTGTGTCCAGCAATACCACCAAATAGCCAATTATCCTAAAAGAACGTTCCATATATTCAGCTGAAAGTTAAATGGTAAAGACGTTCTGACTTGTCATTCAGACTCTCTTTTTTCGAAAAGAATTAACCTGATTGAATAATAACATTCCTAGGTGAGTTTTGCCAGAAAACCAACAGTTGTAGTATTTTGTTTTATTTCAAAGTAAAATCATTTCAGAAACCGCTGATCTCAATCTCGGATATACCAACGATGTCAGACTTAATATGAGATGCCAAACATCGCGGATTTGTCACTTGATGTACGGAAGACACTATTTAAAAAAATGGTGTGTTTTGGAGTCATTTGCTGAATTCGCTTAATTTGTTAGAGATGGTGAAGGGTAATCGAATTCGATCTCACTACATCTTATGTCATTAGAATCCGCTAACTTTTATCAATTAAAATGAAAATTTAAAGGAAATGTTAGCCATAACTTAAAGCATTATTTGTTAAAACTGTAAAACCTTTTTCTCTTTTTCATCATATTTTACCACAGTTGTTGGTCTTTGATATTGTTTAAGACAGTGGCAGATGGTGTTCATTCAGTTTCACTGAAATTATGTACTTCTTGGTCATATATTAAATAAGATATTAAAGGCGTGCATTTGTATAAATCACATTTGTCTTTGATACACTTAAAGGGCATAACATTTCTTGACTGACTACATATAATCATACATATAATAGGATTACTAAAATTTGAAACAGGTATATTTGTTTTTAAAAGACAAATGTACAACTTCTGCGTTATCAAATAACAAAGGAAGTCTGAATGATTTGCAAACTGTTACCATCCTTTTTTGTTGCAAATCAAGATTTCTATAACACTTTTTAACAAAGTATATTCACCTTTAGCTACAAACAGCTTTATGTGACTAAAATGATATTTCAAGCAGGAATCATTTCATTTGCACTTTTTTAAAGCATTTCATATGGAATTTAACTTTATCACTTTTTTAATCAACCATGCAAAATAGTAATGCATGCTTTTCCATGTACTGAATGAAAGATACCCTAATATGTCTATAAAACGGCTACTTTAGTAGCTGTGAACAGACTAACTCTCATAGAAAGGTCTGAAAAATTCCCCACGATGTTAGAACTCTCAGATTTGCAATGCAAATTTTCGGTCATACCGCTGTGACATCTACGGCAAGGCAACACCGCCTGCACAAAGTCAAGCGCCATAGACCACTCGGCCAGCTAGGCTATATAAAAATATAGCTTTTGCTGGCCGGGTCATTTCTCCTCGTAGGATTAATCTAGGGCTGTAACTTAGTACACGATGTATGGTAGTATGGGACAGTTCATTTAGATGTTATTATGTAGGATAGAGGATCAAATTAATGATGCATGTCACAACAAATCAATCTATGCAAACGTTTCAGAATACATATATATACACTATATATACGTCTCAGAATGTGACGACTTTATTCGCTACACTGCTCCATCGGATCAAATTGATACAGGGAAAATAATGTTAACTTATAGAAGGGTCTGAAAAATCCCTAACGATGTTAGGACTCCAATTTGCGATGCAAATTTTCGGTCGTTCCCTCCGCGGGACTCGAACTCGTACCGCCGTGATATCTATGGCAACACCGCCTGCGGTAATTCCAGCGCCCTAGACCACTCGACCACCTAGGCTATATCAAAATCTAGGGCGCTGAACTTTGTGCGGGCAATGTTACCATAGATGTCACGGCGGTACGATTTCGAGTCCCACGGAGTGAACGACCATTCAGAGACGTTAGTAAATATATATATTCTTGTTGTTGTTATCAATGAGATACGGTAAAAAGTTACATTACAATTAAGATGTTTGTTCTTTAGGACATTCGGCTCTGGAAACCGTTGTATATACAAGGTTTTTTTTAAATAATGTGTTGGGCTGAACAAGGTTTTATTATTTTTGAAAGATCTTCAGCCTCTCGTGCAGAAGTAAATGTTGGATTAAAATGTTAAACATACAGTACAAAAATCCAAACTCCTTTATGGTAACCAAACTCCAAACTATTACTATTGTCAACAGAAAGCCAGGGCGCATTACAAATGCGTGAGATTGGGATGCCACCACAATAGTGCAATCCCAGTATATTGTTTACTTATTACGTGATACATTAAATGTAAGCGACATGGCAGCTCATTTGTATGATATTCCTGCACGTTAGGTAAACACAAGTGTATGTATTGGTGATTTAATATTCAAATCCATGTTTTATTATCAATGGCAAAGAAAACAAGATGGTGGCAACATGTTATCTCCCATGTATACATCAATATAAAAATAAAAAGATTGGTGTTGAATAGGCTTTCGATTTAGCGAATCAAAATGCACTCGGTGCAACTCAATAGATTAAGTAATACCCAGGTAGCACGAACCCTTTTCGATATATTTTATTTAGAGTTTATTGGTATCTTGCTAAAACATTTTGAACAGAACATTTTAAAATCGTTTTTAAATCATTTTAAAATCGTTTTGAAAACATTTTGATCTTTTTAAATGTTTTGATAACGTTTTTGAAACATTTTACCCTTTAAGTTTGAAAAAGGTTTTCCGAACTGTTTATTGAAATGTTTTTGAAATGTTTAAGTAGCATGTCATTGTAATGTTTTTGGATCTATTTTTTTAACATTATTTGGATATGTTATAAAAGTGTTTCTTATATGTTACGAAAAAATATTTTCTGATAATGTTTTTATTACATTCCTTTGAAACAGGTTGAAACATTTCCAGATATGGTTTTAATACGATTTTCTGAAGTTGTAGAAATGTAAGAAAAACATTTTAATATATTATTTTTTTAAAAACGTTTTAAAACGAATTTAGAAAATGTTTCTAAACTATTTTAAATTATATATTTAAAAAACATTCTCATAAATATCAAATATAGAATAAAAAATAAATAGGCCATGAAGTTAAAATTCTGATAAACTAGCACTATAAGACAATAGAGGCTATTTACAATTTCATCATTATTTAAAAATATTAAAAAATGACCGAACAAGGATACATGTATTATACACACGCATTATACATGTGCATGTAATACTAGTCTTCTTAATTTGTCATGGATATTTGATTTACAATTAATTTTTCCCATTTTACTGCTCTTTGTCTTTTAATTAACCAACATCGATGATATATAGATGATGGCATCTCCACAGAAATAATAAGATAATAGAGTAAATGGTGTGCCACATGTTGCTTTTTAAATAGGTTGAAGCAAATCTTTATCGGTGTGCGTATTATCTTACACACGTGTGCAAGGAACCCACACTATTTTGAAGACGATTTAAAGAACTGGATCTGTCCAACAAGTTGTACGTACAATTCTTTGTAATTAGATAGTTAAAAACTATACGCCAAAGTACTTTGGTAAGTAAATAAATACTAGTCTGTGTAACCTTGTTTTATTTACATAGCTGGTCAATTAGTCATTTTACAACTTCCCAGTCACTAGACAACATCAAGCCTGTGATTTCTGATTTTGTTTTTACTTTGTTTTTGTAATGCCCCGGAAATTTGTACTGCTACGGAAAATTTACGTGTTTCTTCGTTTCCGGTTTTGTGTAATTGCATGTCCGGAATAAAGTTAACATGTCAAAATTTATATCAAACAATTAGGTGTTGATCCCGCACGGGGTAAGTTTTTAACTTTTTATTATTTTCTTCTGATAGATAAGTGTCTCAGTGAATTAATTGATATGTCTATATTGCCGAACTTTGTATAAATAGGTGTATTTTGAGCATCACAAAGAACGTCCTACATCCTGGTGCCATCGGTTCTCGATTGCATATCAATGTTGTTTACCTGTTTATTGAACAACTTATTAAATAGCTACAATTTTAAAGTCATTATAAGAACTGATCTTTGTTTTTTTTTTCTCAGAAGATTGGTGAGATTGCATGTTTATATTGTGAGAAAAACACATTTTAGTTAGGTGACCTATTAATGACTTTATTGGTACTACGTCATTAGTTCTCGATACGGATATAACTTTCTGTATGGAGGGCATAATTGGAAAGTGAAAATAAAGAAAAGAAATAATTCAATATATTTTTATCGATATTTCATATATTGGTCCATATATTACTTCCAGTGTTATAATTGATTAATTTTGATATGGCTAAAAACTTTAATTCTCATCTTATATTTTTTTATTTGCTGTGATATGGTGTTCTAAGCATTAAAGCAACGATATACAAGGTTATTCGTATTATCATTCGCGCAAAATTAATAGGCTTTTCAGATTATTGTTCTTCTATATCTCTTAAAACATTGATAACGTCATGATGTTTTAACGTTTTCTGGTAAGAAATATTAAGATACGACCAGTACTTCTCACCATTCATGTTTTTACTGACATAGCCATGCCTATATCCTAACTGCGCATGACCGCTGAATATATGACTTACCACTTTTAATCAAATTTGTTTACATTCAAAATATGTGTTGGGAGAGGTGGGCGCTTAAAATATGAGCTTTTTGGAATTTACGAGAAAGGTAAAGTAAAGGGGTACTAAAGTTTATTGGTGTTATACAAACCTTTATACGCAATAGCGAAATCAAAACCCAATAGAATCAAGGAAGTGTTCTGTTGATTAAGTCTTTGTGAATAGACCACACATGCAAATTTGAGTTTTATGTCATATTACCTATGCGCATCGCTATCGCGAACTCATGACTATCGAGAACAGATGAATGCACGATATAAATAATAGTGTAAATGATGTGCCACATGCTGCTATTGCAATATGTCAGAGCAAATATTTATCAGTGTGCGTATTATCATACAAAAGAACGTCCTAGATATTAACCCGGTCGCTGGTTTTGTCTATGTTTACATTCAAACTTTACGTTAATTCCTGACCAACCAAATTTTCAAGGCATGTGTCAAAGAGGACAACTATCTTCTGAATGAATACAGACGTTTGTTGTGAACAATCATGTGTAATTCATATTGTCTGCAAAACGTTTTACATCCATTGTTTATTATCAGAGGTAGACGTAGAAAATAATAGCAGTGATAAGACCTATACTGCTACCACTCCCTCCAAAGAAGAGATTATGGAAAACCATAAATCTGTGCTATCCTCTTTTTGTCTCTCTACCAAGGACGATGATTGTGATTTACCGTCTATGTCCTGGATTCCTAAACTCCACAAGAATCCATACAAACAACCCATGATTTTTCAACACTATATACTTCCATTCCCCATACTCAGTTAAAATCCCGACTTAAAAACATTATACAAAAAAGATGGTACACCTAGATACAAATATATAGTTCTTAGAAGGGATTTCTCAAACTTTGTAAGAAATAATTCCTAATCATATTCCAAATATACAGAGGAAGATGTTTACAAAATGCTGGAATTTTTAATTGACAACATATTTGTCCAGTGTGGTGGACGTGTTTTTCAACAAATGGTCGGCATTCCAATGGGAACAAATTGTGCTCCTTTACTTGCTGACCTATTTCTTCACTCTTATGAGGCTGAATGTATAGCTGATCTGATCAGAAAGAAAGAATATCGTTTGGCTAGATCCTTCAATCTCAGTTTCCGCTATATAGATGACGTATTATCTTAATTTCGGGAATTTGATACATCGCATCTACCCAAATGAACTTGAGATAAAGGATACTACATATACTGTGAAGTCAGCCTCATATCTTGACCAACACTTAGAAATCGATGGTAAAGGAAAACTATTGACCAACTTCATCGACAAACGTGATGACTTTTCATTCAGAATTGTCAACTTTCCATTCATCTGTGGCAACATCCCTTCGGCACCTGCGTATGGAGTGTTCATACCACAACTCATTCGTTATACCAGAGCTTGCCGAAACTACGCAGACTTTTTGTATCGCGTTAGAACTCTAACAAATAGGCTTCTGGAACAGGGTTATGTTGCTACAAGATTGAAGTCATCACTACAGAAGTTTAATGGTCGTCATCATGAACTCGAGGATCGTTATGGTGTATCCATCTGCACCATGAAAACTGATTTATTCAACGGGTCATAGTTTTCCTTTCCTCGTTTGTCTACCCCGGACTTGACTTTTTATGAGCAACTCGGCTGGTTTTTCTAGAAAAGCAGAGCACGCTTACCCTACCGATGCACCTGGTCCATGCTCCCAGTTTTTAGTGGAGTCCGAACTGCTCATTTGCTTTTGTTACTTTGTATGTATGATTTTAGTTGCTTTATGTTCTTTGTTTTGTATGTCTGTTTTCCATGTCTGGTCTTTGTCCCTGGATTACATTCTTTTGATTACCGCTATAACCTTGGTTCCCTTGATTACTCTTTCCAACAATTTTGCATTATAGATGTATCTTTGAACCATTTTTCATCGTCATGACAGTTGTGTGAATATTGTGATTATGTTTATTAATACTTAGGCTGATATTTTGTACTGAATCTGACTGAGACATTTATTTTGAAACTTTACAAGTTATTTTTAGAATTAATAATATTACTTCACGTCCTGCATGTATGGAAAGCCAAATTGACAGAAACTTTGAAACATTTACACTACAGATATTGTCAAAATTGGGTTCATAATATTGAAGATGTTCTGTTAGGTTTGAATATTATGGTCTTTGCATATTTATGTTTGTAAAATTGTTTTGTTTCTTTTTTGTTTTGTTTATTGTAGACTTACACCCTCGGGGGGGGGGGGCGTTGGATCGAGTTAATTACGTCCACAGTTTTGATTATATAATGCTAATTTTTATTTTGTTTATAAGAAATACACATGATCTCTCTCTTTTGCTGAAAATAAAGATTACAAAGAAAGCTCATACTTAATGATTTAATGTTTTAATCGAGCAGACAATGGTATTTCCATGATTGACACATACACCTGTTGCAAAAAAATCAAGTAATATGTAATTGATAGTATGTATATTTTTTTCCTTTAGTTTTAATTATAACTACTGTATGTATGTGTATCGTGACTATACCATTAATCACGTAGATCTTTTTTTCATGAAACCAAAGAACGGAAATGGATACTGCTTGAGATGCCTGAAGCTGGATAAGTGAACTGACAAAACCTTTGAAAAGTTTTAGTTTAGTTTGTTGCTACATCTACAAAATATAGAGAACTCTGCAATTTTCTTATGTCATGCTTAACCTGTTGTATGTGTATGCAATTTTTGCATTAAAATATTCATAATTTAGATTGTTTTGAAAAAAATGTTATTGAGAAACATTATAGTGAATGGTTATTGAAAACGTTATTATAATTTTTCTGCAACCATACATTTTTACGTTTTAAATATATTTCTAAAAAATGTTTTCAGTCCTTTTTAGGGAGCATCATAATAACATTATAGTGAATAGTTATTTAAAACGTTATTATAATTTTTCTGCAACCATACATTTTTACGTTTTAAAAATATTTCTAAAAATGTTTTCAGCCTTTTTAAGTAAACGTTTCTAAAACATTTTTATCACGTGTTTGTGTTAGCTGGGTACATTATAAAGTACATGTAAACTCCAATTAATATGACTTCATTTTAAGTATAGAAAAAAAGTATATATTTAGTTACATGTTTTATCAATAGATACAGCCCAATCTATTTCGTAAAAGGTATATAATTTTTCGAAAACTGCTTGCATCATGTACTACCAATCTTTGATTTTACCAATATGAATACTTTTAACAAGATTCAATTGAGCATTAAACTAACTCTTGATCGATTTAATTTTTTATGGTCCTACCTCATTTCAAAATTATAAAATATGTACAAAACTGTAATAATTTTTACTGCAGAATTAGGTATTTAAACATGAGTTAATGCAGAAATTCGGATATATCTCCACAAATGCAAAAAGTAATGAAATAAATATTACGACCTGATTAAAACACACAAACATTTCGCATACCAATATGAATTAATGATTTGATGGCAGACATTAAATAAGGCCATTTTCCTATTTTCAAACCCATATTGTCATTATGCATAAGTTTCTTAGATAAGAGATTAAGATCATAATGTATGCAGCTGTAACCATATGATGCAGTTTTAAGAACAAAACTTACGAGACAAAAAATGTGTCTTGTTCTAGTTTGCTTTCCCATCAAAATTAGGAATTTACCGTATATACGAAATGTGATGCAATTCCATCAAAATTAGGAAAATTAAGAAAAAAATATTCAAGGTGCTAAGTTATAAAACAAAACTTGAAACAAACTAAATGCATATGATTTTATCATTTTTGTTCTCTCCGGCAATGACAGGAAAAACTTCACTCATATTGATGAATTGTACATGGTTTTGAGTACACTGTAGCAGATTACAAATCTATGGTCTAATATAAAAAAAATATATCAGTACTTTGTCTTATCTTAGGCCTGTTATCAGGATGCATTAACGGAAACGGTCAAAAGAGGAGAAAATTGTTTTAGGAAACATACGATTTTAAACAGAATATCAAATGTGCTAACAAATGTTTGTGCTTGTAGACCCTTCTGCATGCATGTAAAAACAAGAAATGAGCAGTTGCAGGTGTAATTCAAACGTTCTAGTGACTTTTAAATTTGGATAACTTCCCTTGCTCCAGGTCTACTGCCTTAATTGTCATTAAGCATATACATGAGTAATGATTGTGCGTGTATTGGAACAACTATATTTGTATGTTCTATTTTGATTTTTTATGGTCTTGACATTTGACCTACATAACTAATTACCATAGCGTGTCATTTCTGATACCCTGCATTCCACCTATGTGATCTGCTTTGTTCCAATCAGGAAAAATGACTTTACGTTAAAGGGGAAATCAATGTAGTGAACATTCGAATGGTAATCAAAAGAATATTATTTGAGGATGACGAATAGACAGAGAAAATAGGCAGACACATTAGATAAACTGAAATAACAAAGGAAACATATAAACAAAATTAAATGAACAACCAAAACTCAACTAAAATATGGGAGCACGGACCAGGTGCAACGGTATGGTAAGCGTCTTCTGCCTTTCAAAGAGCAACCGGGTTGCCAATAGAATGTCACGTCCTGGGTAGACGAATGAAGAAAGGAAAACTATGACACGGCTAATAAATTTGTCTACCCCACGTAAAAAGGGTTTGCATAGACATATTTTGTCTGACTCAACCCAAAAATAGTTGACATAGACATGTTATGACTTATTCAACCAAAATGTATTGACATTTGTCTTACCGAATAACATTTTCGTTTGGGTCGCAAAGACTGACCTAATTAATACTGTTTGCGGTTATTGTAGACAAAATGAATTTCTCAGAAACAGATAGAGCGTTTTTTTATTTTTTTTTATTATTATTTTTTAGACACTGTATTGGTCAAAAGGCGATTGTGTATGACGACTATACAACTTTCATAGTAATGACTTTAATCTTGTAGCAATATACACTTGTTCCAGAAGCCTAAATGTAAGTACGATACAAAAGATCCGTGTAGTTTCGGCAAGCTCTGGCATAATATATGTATATTGATAGTCAAGTCCGGCTTTGGTAAATTAAAGACATCAAACTAACCTTTCAGTCACACCTGTGTAGAGCGTCAATGTTCTATTGTTATGCATAACAGATGATATGTTGTTTTTTTTAAATTGTGTCTATCAAAAATATTAATTGTCATTTTTTCATACTTGGTTACTAACCCGGGCATATGGTTTATATCCAGATATAATTCCTATAATGACTAGGTACTATATATATGTAACATCCGGAATACTCAAACAAAAATATTAGAAAAAATGTCTGTGTCTCGAACTTTGTTCTCGGCGTCTTAACACTAATATAAGTAAAATGCACATAAATACTTTAAGTCCAAGTCTGGGAAACGCGAAGAAAAGTTTGCATAAAGATTAATACACCATTTTACCGTCAAATCGCGATATTAAGCACCCGCAAAATTTACCCGCTATAAGGTATGATAATCTATGCTATTTATGAATGTGATCGCTAAATATGAAATTGTTTCATTGGTATTGAAACTTTTTGTTGGCAAAAATAACAACAGAAGTGGCCAAAAAGTACAAAATGAACAGAATATCATGAGCAAATTCTGGTAAACACTTTATTTCATTGACCTTTAAATGCAAGAATTTGCAGAAATAATTATGTTTCCTCTGTTGTTATGGATTCAAGCCTTCATATTCACACGTTAATGGAACTTAAGTATATTGTTTATATTATGGTCTATAAAAATATACATTCATCTTTGTCAATCTTTGAAGACTTATTTAATTTCGTAGAATTTATGACAAATTAAAAGAAAATTTTCTATGAAGAAAAAAAATCATTTTTTTATTATGAGATATAAAAAAGATTCCATTTGACGGCAAATGTAAATTTATAACAGTTTATCTTACTTGCTTTAGTTTTAGTTTATGTTCGAGGATAAAATGTTCAAAAGATAAAAAAACTTATAGTCCACGAAAAGCTGAATGTCTTGATATAAATTATGAATATGATAATGTAAAAAATCTACATAAAAATGTCAAAATCTTTAGAGCAATTCTGCTCACTACTCTGGCAGCCATCCCTTTTTCTTTTGCAAAACACACATTGCATCGCTTTAGTAGAATGTTGTAAAGTTTTCGTTCATAATTCATGTTGAATGGTATTAAGCATATTTATGTAGGCTCGGCGACGTATATCAACAGTATGTGACAAAAAAGTTTTGTCCATAGCTTAAAACTGTCATTTCAAACAAGTTCTACGGTTATCACTATGACATACTTGATAAAATGACCAAAGGTTTCCTTTAGACACAGAAATTTCTCCTCTCTATCATCGTACTTAGCCTTCAATATGCAGCAAGGCTGTTGTCATAAGAAAAACAAACACACTTCAGGAGCACATGAGTTTACCCTGGATTTTAATGGACTTTAATCGAGCATTTCACTAACCTGTGTTTGATTTGGTTTCTGTTTTGGAGGCGCGATGTTGATTGGTTGATGACTGACGTGTTCTAACGTGCTATGGCAAATATTCCATGCATTTAGGGATGAATTGATCAATTGAAAAGACCCTGCCTTGTACTAGCCCAACACTCTGAAGAGGGTATTCCATGCATTTAGAACAATTGACAAAACGAAAAGACCCTGCCTTGTACTAGTCGAACAAGCAAAGCTTGGTATATATTGGGCTATCGCATATGTTAACAACCAGTAGGTAGTCATATCCCCCAATCGGAAACATTTCTCTGACTACAAACCAACCAGTAGGCACTCTGTCTCCTTCAATACCGCGGGCTTGGCGAAAAAGGAGTAAATATTTTTGGTATATCATTATCTATACCAAATCTGCTACACCAAACAATTAACATTGTTCAAGAGACAATTAGATTATTTAGCCTTCAGTGAAGCACCAAACAAAAAACAATTAAGTTGTGTGATTTTATTTTGTATTCACGTCGAAAAGTCTTTTTTCTCAATTGTTTTTTTTTTTCAATAGTTTTTTTTATCGTCCAGTACTGCCTTAGTTCGGTAAAATATAGACAAGGACTATGGCACATTCAACAATTACTACAAAAACACTCTTTTCAATGTTTTTTATTATTATTTTGGGTGAACCATTCATATAATTGAAACATAAATGAATTTGAATAGGTTGTTCATATTCAAATTAGAAATTTACTATTCATCCTTTTTCCCTATGTTAATCGAAGAAAAAAATATTGCTTTGATTTGAAAAACAACGACAATGTTTTATATCAATCCAATAATACAGGTAATGTTCCATTGCATATGTAACCAATTGGTTTTCATGACAGGTTGAAAGTAAGCATTTCAGGGAATTCCAAACATACGAAAAAATACCTATTTACGCCAAATCATCGTGCAAAATGATTGGTTAATAAGTAATTATGTACACTTTAAACATATTACAAGTTAACTTTCCTCATGCTTCATTTAACATGAACAATGAAATTGTATTTTACGTAACAAATTTTCCACCTCGCTTACGGCTATATATATATTGTTTGTTTGTAAATAAGCGATGAAAATGATGACTTCTGTCCGAACGACTTCATTACTTGTGCTGTTTTTAATTAGTTATTGGGTAAGTATATCGTTTTATAGCTTGTCACTTATATTTAAAATATTAATACAGAAGTACCATTAATTGACGTTACAAAAGTCTCTTACATTATAAACAAAAATGTGTATTATTTGTTGAATGAAACACATCGGTTTGTCTCCCTTTCATCACAAAAGTTTGATATATAAATTACGTTCGTATGTTATGTGATGGAACTTTCTATATACATGTATATATGAGTCATTTTTATATAGATAGACTGAATAACAAAAGTTTCTTTTTTACGCATTATAACCAAAAGCGAAAATTTTAAGGAAAACTTTTTTATTCAATTTAATAGACTGAGAAAAAAGTATTGGCTAATTCATAAACTTTGGACGTAAAACACAAGAAACACACTTTTTGGCATTGTGAAAAATCAGAAGATAAACTAATTTAAAATAAAAAGAACATGTAAGATAACCAAACAAATAGCAAAAAGGAAATCAAGGTTAGACGTTTTTTTTCAAACTTGGAATGGAGTATGTGCATCTTTAGGATATGATATGAGTTTTATCGCTAATTGTTAATTATACAAATAAAGATTACCACCTCAATTCGGGTAGCAATATGCAGTGCTGCAGTTTTCCGACGACTTGTTATTAAAACAAATTTGCATACCTTATGATTTTTTTTAAAGTACATTTTTAATTCTAAACCCAAAATCAATAAGTTTCCTGGGTGATGCTGTTTTTTGGCGGATTTTTAATACTTTTACATTTTGTAATTTATATAACCTTGGTTCCCTTGATTACTCTTATATCATAATAGTAAGCATTGATATACTACTTTTCAGGAAACAGGGAATAGTTTGGACACTAATGTATGCGATCTACCAAAGGAAAAGGGAACTTGCAGTTCGTACTCAGTCCGATACTATTTTAACATCAAAACCGGTCAATGTGTTCAGTTTCAGTACAGCGGTTGTAACGGAAATGACAATAACTTCAGAACAATGGAAGAATGTACAAAAGCCTGTGAGAAAAGAGGTTTGTGAAAACACTCTTAATAGTTCTATAGAAAATGATTACTAGTCTCTCAAATACATAATTTATGTATGGTATTAAATTTTAAATAATTAAGCAGCAACAACAATATTTAATTTAATCGTACCTCTGGGTGAGGAAACGCCCAAAGAATGTTCCTAGTACAAGTAAATCACATTAAGGTAGGTTATCAACTGTTCCTAAACATTTCCCGCTTGCAAATTGTTATTTTTAATTTTCCCAAGTCTTGTGACGACAAAACTCGAACTCTCAGATATTTGTTTCAGTCTGCACCTTACCGAAACTCAAAGGATCATGTTACAATAACCGTGAAGTACAAACGTGGTTTTATGATGCAAAAGAAATGCTATGCAAACCATTTCTTTACAGTGGCTGTAATGGAAACAAAAACAGATTTAAAACCAAGAAAAGCTGTATAGAGCTCTGCACAGGCGTCAGTAGGTATTTTTTCACTAGTGTTTCATCTGTATAAAATTGCATGTAATTACAACATGAACAAGGAATAATGTACAATAAAACGGTATTTGAAGTCATCATATCACAGAAACCAAACTCAAACTTTCACCTCCCTTCTCATCGCTGAAAGAGAAACCGAATTTATGATGGGGTGTAATTCTGCAATTACTCTCCTTTATTTATTGAACATGCATACCCATTTTTAAGTGCGTCTCCTTGCTATTGATCTAGGGCTGTAACGTAGTACACTATGCATGGTAGTACGGGACAGTTCATTTAGATGTTATAATGTATTGTCCCGTACTACCATACATCCTGTACTAAGTTACAGCCCTAGAATAATCCTACAAGGAGGAATGACCCGGTTAGCGAAAGCTATATTTTTATATAACCTAGCTGGCCGAGTGGTCTAGGGCGGTGTTGCCATAGATGTCACAGTGGTACGAGTTCGAGTCCCGCGGAGGGAACTACCAAACATTTGCATCGCAAATTTGACAGTTCTAACATCGTTAGGAATTTTTCAGACCTTTCTATACGTTTACATATCTTCCCTGTATCAATTTGATCCAATGGAGCAGTGTAGTGAATAGAGTCGTCACATTCTGAGACGTTTGTATATATATATATATATGATTGATATTTTGTAATTCGTATTCATAGAACCAGACCCGTGTGGAGCCATTCCTCCCTGTGCACCACCACCACCATTCACGTGTCCAGGATTCACGTACGAAATTATAAATGGTGTTAAATGTATAACAGGATGTACATATCCTTTATGCAAGAAGGTACGTATTTTATGACTTTTGAAATGAACATGTTTTCGTTATCTACTATACACAACAGCATAAAACATATGTATATTAACATACATCGAAACGTTTCTTGTTGCATATAAATATACCATAAACACTTAATAGTCAAGTGGAAGATAAACAAATATATCGCTCTATGGATTTGCTCTATGCAGAAAGTTGTAGGTTTATTTATACATATAAATGATTCTGTCTTGTAACCACGAATATTGTAGTTATCATGTTGTTTTTCTTTTAGAATGATCTTCTCTCTTCTGTGCAAAAGTAAATTTTGGTATTGGCTCTTAATGGTCACACAGAGCTGGTAGGAAAGTACGAAGTTCTTCATAATAAACACAAAAACATGATCTTTTCTTTATTTATTGCCTTGGCGGTCAAATGAAACGCGAGGTGCATCTCAAATGCATGAGTTTAGATTCCATTGCCAGTCGAGACTTTCCTAGATGTTTTTTTCTGATTTTCAAAATGTGTTCTGCATACCAATGCCACATATATGTCAATAACACATACATTGTTAATTCATTTGTCTAGGATTATTTTTGGTGATGTTGCAGTTTGCTTTTGTGAAATTTTTTCACTTTATTAAAGTGAATACAAATCAATGTTTCTGATAGTAATATATTCTAATTTATATGTTATCAGTATTTGGTAATTAAGGTGATAACGTGTGTACATCATTACACAATTAATGGATTGGTGTTGAGCAGATTTGTAATTAATTAACGTATATTTAACTTATATAAAGTAAAGTACATGCAAACATAAATTTTCATTAAAATGTTATGAACTGTAAATAAAAAGTAAAAATGTATGTAACATCTTAAAGAATAGAAGGGGAAGGATACCTCGACCAGATAGTATGTTATAAAAACTTTACCAACGTGTATCATTTAATTTACTCTATAAGATATGTTTTATTAAGACATATTTAAATGGCATTCTTCGTTTTAATAGCACCTTCACAAACAACCTTCTTCGTGAAAGGTAAACCATTTCCTGGGATGGAGTGTTATCAAATACTACTATTTGTTTCTTATTTTAGTAATAAGAATGGTTTGAAAAACATTCTACCCACTGTCAAAATTAAACAAAGTCTGAGAATCATTTTGAAATTTCAGTGTTTTTGTCCTAATAACTCGAGTTAAAGTAACAAGTTATGTATGGAACAAAATTCTCTGAAGACTACTAATAAAATGTTACCATTATTGATATAATAAATTCTTAGCCTATTATGTCGTACTAATTGACTCTATCACATTGTCAAAGCTGACCAGAAATAATCGACCAAAATGTTGCTGTCATATAAGTGACCTGAATGATTCATTGAAGACTTACATTTACCCAAACACACTATACTTGCGATCGGAAAACGTTTTCAAGTTTTCTTTTGGTAGTTTTATTATCATTATTATTATTGTTATTTTTAGTAGTAATAGTAGTAGTAGTAGTATGTATATCATTGCTCTTATTTTTGATATAGTGGATTTTAGCATATAATTAATTAAAATTATTACTGGCTTGTTGGTTTAACAATACACACCAGCGACCGGAACTCTACAACATCCTTTACAGCAAAGTTTACCGATACCACACTAATCAGCAAATAAACATTTCGTGCATTTGTTTGGTGGTGCAGAAGGACAGTTTCCCTTTTATAAATGTGGAATGGACTAATTACAATATATGCCTTTAATCATAACTGTTTATCGCTTTAAATACAATAAATGAGGTAGTATGAATTAGAAATAATTAGACTGTTTTCTTAAAATAGAAGACATGAGACAGAAAAAATTAAATATAGTTTATGTATGCTTGTTACCAATAAGACCTGAATAAGATAATTGGCGGCTGAAATACCGCTATATTTCGACAAAACACTTTGAAACATCCAAATGTTTGTCTATTTTCCCTGTCTAGTCTATATATTCGGAATATCTCCTTTTGATTATCGCTCGAATCTTGGTTCCTTTTGTCACTCTTTGATAAGTGCAATAAAAATGAAAATACATGCAATACAAAATTAAACAAACTTTGAAGAACTTGATTTAAAAGTAAATAGCTGTGTGAAGTTAGCTTTATTAGTACCTACTTCTTTTCTTGCAAGCTCTGTCGCATTCTTCTGTGTTGAACATTCCCGTCACAACCACTGTAGATGAATCGATTACAGCGACCTTTCTTAGCAATGAAATAGTAGCGTACCATACGTGCACTGCATGTTCCCTGTCTTTTGGCAAGTCGCATACATTCTTGATAGTTGTAATTTCATTCACTACAAGCTTAAAATAAACATGATATTTAAACTTATCTTATATCTAAAATGATATTCAACGAATTGGGTAGATACAGTATTTGCATCATTAGGCCTTAATCAGTGAATATGCCTTATTGAAAAAGTGGCTATTCTGTACCTGTAATGGACAATCGGAAGTTTCATATTGCGGTAACAACGTCAAGATATACCGATTTTCCCTCATTTAATCCTTTTAATGGCCTGTTCATGGTCTATATTTTCTCCATAAACTAGCTCGACTCACAAAACGAGTTCTGTAAAAAAGGATACCTGTCGGTGATAAAATTATATACATCTCTAAAAAATATTCACAATATTTTTGCCTGTTTTATGAACACATCAAAACACCCCTATTTTGACTGTTTCTGATATTTGTTACCAGTTGGTGTATAAGTGACAAACTGAGTTTTAATTGACTTAACGAGAGGAATAAAACATACGGCAAAACAAAAAATCTATAACAAATTATCATTTTTTCTTTCTGTAACTTGGATTCAAATACATGTACACACTTCAACCTTAAGCAATACGTTAAGATCATAAATGTAAATTGTAACAATATTATATGCATTAGATATATCAGCAGGAAATCAGTAAGCTGTGTAATGCGTTTTCAATTACTTTCGCGTCATTCACATTGCAAGGTTTAACGTACTTTCAAACCAGTCAGATTTAACGGTTTAACGTCTGTTGCCGTAATCGATAGAAATAGAGCAAAGGTAAATTCCCTAAAACTTTATATCAATTAAATAAGACTATTAAAACAGGAAACCAGGTAAAATATAAATGTCGAAATCCTATAATACACGTCTGTTTTTTACGTCAGAGACAGTATAAGACCACATAACACGTTTTAATTTGTCACTCGATCGTCGCCCTTTTGAGACGAAAATGATATGGAATGTGTATGAAATTCGCACTTTGCATGACTTAGTGTTCTTGATGTTGTTTATTTGGGAGTGAGAATGAGGAATGGGTTTCTCATTGATTAAGAGATTACTTTATTGATGTAGAAGTATGTCATGTGTTTACCATAAAAGCAGAATTTAGAATTTTCTCTTTTACCTTGGCGTTATCTAGTTTTTATTTTTCTCTTTTACCTTGGCGTTATCTGGTTTTTATGAGGATGAGTACCAACACCCACAAAATGATGCTAATGAACAGCAGAAGTCAATAAAGTACTCCTGAACAATGTTACAATTTTTAACATTTGTTTAATTGGTTAAGAATTTCCTTATAATATTTTGTTAACTATTTCTTAGAGCGGGCAAATCAATGAAATCACGATATTACAAACTTGAAAAGAATATGTTTAAATTTTACAATAAAAATCATATCAATTCGTGCTTAAAAGATAAAGAGGAAATCTGATCAATCTAACTTGTCTAATAATGATCTTTTGATTTGTGAACTTTTACTGTGTACTTCATGTATAAAAGTTTTGTCTAATAAGCTCTTGCTTTATTGCTAAAAGGGTAGTCAAGGTAACCAAGATTATAGTGGAAATCAAAAGAATGTAGTAAAGGGACAAAGACCAGAAAGGGGAAACGGACACACACAACAGAGAATATAATTAAAATAAAACTAGGATTGTTTAACGATAATACGTAATCTATAAAGCGGAAACTGAGATAAAAGGATCTCGCTGAATGATGTTTCTTCCTTTGTATCATATCAGCTATAAAGTCGGCCTCTTTATCTGTATTGTTAATATGCGACTATCGAGGTGTGGTATATGTCTTAAGTAGCAGTCCCCCTAAGAATCATGCAATTTTCACTGAAAGAGATTTATTGGATATTTTACCCAAATTGATTTTAAATCAGTTGGATATATTGGAATAACAATAAATAAAATGAAAAAAAGGACAAATATTTTCACCGTTACCATAGCAACAACCACTACTTAGTAATCACAAAAATGTCACAATTGAATGTAATTATATATATCTAATGGTGGAAATTTGTCAAAAATACATAATTATATCAATGAAGTGGGTCTTAATAAAAACAATTTACAATAAAGAACAAAGCAATCTGATTGGTTTAGATATGGTTACCATAGCAACCAAAATTCCTATTTTTTGACATTTTGAAATATACGAAAAAAGGCTATGTCCAGACCCGTTTTCCCAAGACTAAAAAGTAGATATTATCCAAATATATGCATGGATGTGTAGCAAGACCTCTCCACTGAAATATATCAAAAATAAAAATATGAAACCTATCTTTGTTTTTGTTTTTGTTTTTGTTTTTTGCTCATCTGGACCGAAATCACCACTCATAAAGACTTTTCTTTTGTTACTTTGTATGTATGATTTTAGTTACTTTATGTTCTTTGTTGTGTATGTCTGTTTTCCATGTCTGGTGTTTGTCCCTGGATTACATTCATTTGATTACGGCAATTACCTTGGTTCCCTTGATTACTCTTTCTTCTTCTTAACGCTTTCCATCCTAACATTGTCCAGACTATAACTTTTTTTCTCTTTTGACCCAGACCTCTAATATTTGATATGTTGGTATATCCTCTCAGGACAGAGTGTTGGAAACCAAAGTTATTGACCTTTGACCTTGACCTTTAACCTCATGGTCAAATCATGGGGGCAAAATACGATATATAATTGTGTCTGTGCCATTAATTTAGATATCTGATCGTTGGCAATGTAAGTATATCACACCAAGGCAGAGAGAAATGTTATAGATAGGTGACCTTTGATTTTGACCTCTGACCCCAAGTTCGAATAACATATAAATTTTGGGAAAATACCATACAAAACTTGTCTTGGCCATAACGTTTTTTGTCCTTGTACCCAGATATCTGATATTTAGTATGTAAGTAAATCACATTAAGGTAGAGTATAATGTTCTAAATAGGATTACCTTTGACCTTGAACTTTGACTTCAAGGCCAAATGATATACAACATTTCGGCCAAATACCATACAAAATTTTGTCTGGGCCATTATTTTTTTGTCTTTTTACTTAGACATCTGATATTTTGTATGGGGTTATATTTTCTCAAGGCCAGACGTTACGTACTAGAGTGGTTGACATTTTAACTTGACCTTTGACCTCATGGTCACATAACATACCAAATTTTGATGCTTTTCATACAAAATTTGTCTAGACCATAACTTTTTTTGTCCTTTGACCTAGACTTCTAATATTTGGAATGTCCTCTCAGGGTGGAGTGTTGCGTACCAGAGTAAGTGACATGTGACCTTAACCTTAACATCAACAACAAGGTGAAACAACATACAAATTTCGGCAAAATACCACCCAACGTTTGTCTGGACCATAACTTTTTTGTCTTTTTACTTAGATATCTGACATTTGGTATGTGGGTATTTCAAGTCTTGTACCAAGGTGTGTGACTTTTGAACTTGGCCTTTGACCTTATGGTCAAATGACATACAAAATTTTGGCTTAAGTTAATGACTCATTTCATGCAATATTTCACCTAATAGTATGTCATAAATGTCAAGAATCACTTCCCTTTTATCACTTGATTGCGCTTAACCCCAAGTAGCAGGGTTAATAATCATATACACATCTTTTTTTAAAAGGGAAAACTTTGATGAGCTTCAGTAGTTGCGAAGGGTATAATATTTTTTACCTTTACGTTTGTCCGTCAGTTCACCATCTTCAGTTTTCCGTTTTTTAAATTTTTTTTCTGTTTGTTTGTTTTTATTTTGAAACACTTTTATTGACATGAATTTTTGGTTTACAAGTTCACTATGATAAGTTACAGGTCAAGTTTACGTTTCGTTTTACTTTGGATTAATTAACACTTAATGAAATTAAAGTCTGGAGTATGAAACTACCATTTTGGGTATTCTGGGAATTTAGTGAGAAGACAAAGGTTTGTTTTCTTATCGTATATTTTTAAATCACCTGGGACGAAGGTCAGTGTGAGCTATTGCCATCACTTTGTATCTGTTGTCATCTTTGGTCCTTGTAAACTTTTTCAAAAGTCTTTTTTAAATTTTATTTTGTTGCAATCTCTTCTAATGTCTTAAAATTCTAGAAGATGATAATTTTATAAACATATGAAAACAGCTTTTGTTTTGTCAGTTTCTGTTTTATACACAAATTAACACACCGTCATTATTTTGCATTGCTTTTGATATGTTTCAAACCCAGATTCAAATACATGTACACATTTCTACCTCAAGCAAAATATTAAAAATCAATGATAAAATTGTAATGATATTGTCTACATTAGATGTATCAGCAGGAAAACAGTAAACTGTATAATTCGTATTTCTTTCGCACCATTCAGGTTGAAGGTTTAACGTGTTTCTGCACCTGTGTACTTTCGCATCTTTCAGGTTGCACGGTTTACTTTACAATAGAGTGAGTTGAGCGAAAAAAAATATTTGTTTGGTAGTTTTTTTCTGCACTGGCATCGATCAATTCTACTATTAACGGTGTCTTCTAATCAAGCATTGGAACATAGCAAACCAATATACGTTTTTAAAACAAGACCGATCAACTTAGTATATTATTATTATTAGAAAAATAACAAGACTTCTTTCTTGTTTTATTTATCAATATCGGACGTTTGAAAATTACATAATGTATCGCATATTCATTTATAAGATAGAAACTAAATTCAGATTTTTAACGTTTTAAAAATTTCAAGTTTTGATGATTGTGAAAATTCTTCATACAAACATAGTGTTATGCCATACTATTTAGAAGACGTCCATTTCAAAGTTCTTTACCCTAGTTTTCAAACTGTGGGTAGTTGTATTTTTAACAATTACCACACGAGTGGTACATGTAGCACGTTTTAAGGATGTCTGTCTTACAGCTGTATAAATGAGAAAAAAAAACAAAAGCATGAATATTTGGCTTTGTAGTTTATTACTAATGCACAGATATAATGGATATGTCTTATTAGAGAGCTTATCATCATTCTTCCAAGATTCCATTCTGAAAGA
Organism: Perna viridis; assembly: GCA_037379345.1. Classification (NCBI taxonomy): domain Eukaryota; kingdom Metazoa; phylum Mollusca; class Bivalvia; order Mytilida; family Mytilidae; genus Perna; species Perna viridis. The sequence continues at coordinate 13,851,109 of CM074511.1, forward strand.
AACAAATGTGAAAGCATAAGCATAATTAGACAACAAAACTGCACTAAAGTGCTTATCATTAGAAATAATTCAACGATATTCTTGAATATCAATTCTGTATACACGATCACATATTAAAAAGAAATAAGAAATTGTCAAATGAAAAAATAACAAAAAACGAGTGAATCTATCCTACAGTATTACAAAATTTTAAGCTTTTACAAAAAATCAGTATGCAACACTTATACTTATATATATACCTGTATGTTATCGCATATATAATAAGTACATCCCGTGATACATTTTACACCCATTATGACTTCGTAAGTGAACTTTATACATGTACCAGGTGGTGGCGCTGGGCATGATGGCAAAGGTCCACATGGGTCATCACCATGATGTACAAACTTTTCATTGTTCACTTTTACCTGTAAAGTTAAATTCATGCTTACTAAAATACGAGACATATATATATAGAAGAGTAATCAAGGGAACCAAGGTTATAGCGGTAATCAAAAGAATGTAACCCAGGGAAAAAGACCAGACATGGAAAACAGACATACACAACAAAGAACATAAAGTAACTAAAATCATACATACAAAGTAACAAAAGTAAATGACTCCACTAAAAACTGGGAGCATTGACCAGGTGCACCGGTAGGGTAAGCGTCCTCTGCTTTTCTAGAAACACCCGCCGAGTTGATCATAAAATGTCAAGTCCGGGGTAGACAAACGAGGGAAGGAAAACTATGACCCATTGAATAAATCAGTTTTCATGGTGCTGATGGATACACCATAACGATCCACGAGTTCATAATAACGACCATAAAACTTCTGTAGTGATGACTTCAATCTTGTAGCAACATAACCGTCTTCCATATGCCTATTTCTTACAGTTCTAGCGCGATACAAAAAGTCTGCGTAGTTTTGGCAAGCTCTGGCATAACGTCTGAGTTGTGATATGAACACTCCATACGCAGGAGCTGAAGGGATGTTGCCACAGATGAAAGGAAAGTTGACAATTCATCACGTTTGTCGTAAATTTTGGTCAATAGTTTTCCTTTACCGTCGTTTGTCTACCTCGGACTTGACTTTTTATGAGCAACTCGGTGGGTGTTTCTAGCAGAGGAAGCTTACCCTACCTTTACACTTTCTAAGTGTCGGTCAAGATATGAGGCTGATTTCACAGTGTCTGTAGTATCCTTTATCTCAATTTCTTTTGGGTAGATGCGATGTATCAAATCCCCGAAATTAAGATTGTTTAAAGATAATACGTCATCTATATAGCGGAAACTGAGATTGAAGGATCTAACCAAACGAAATTCGATATAGAAGGGTCGGAAACATTCCTAACGATGTTAGAACTGTCAAAAGTGCGATGCAAATTTGTGGTCATTCCCTCCGCGGGACTCGCACTCGTACCGCTGTGACATCTATGGCTACCCCGCCTGCACTAAGTCCAGCGCCAAGATATATATATATATGTGTTAAAGAAGTCAAACAAAGGAATAGAACGTTTACCATCGATGTACAAAAAGTTATTTCTCTTTTCTAAAAAAAGTAACGAACTTCGTTCACTAGTGTTTGTTCGTATTGTGCAGGATACCAAGTAATACTGTAACGTTTTGTTTTTATACTTACAGGACAACTTATAAAGAAAATCACTAATATCACGAAACGAAAAACCATTTTTGTTGATGTATTAACACTTATTTAAAATCAGAATACACCCTTCACAACACTTTAAAATATTTTGTCCTCGTTTGATGAAAAGACATCTGCAACATGTGCAATGCGCCATTAATACTTTGAATAGCTATCTGACATTAATAAGGGCCTACAGTGATAATCAATAGCGTTAGTAACGTTTCCACTAATAAGATAACAATTCTAAGAATAATTTTAGGTAAATGATAACGGTTTAGACCGATTCTTAGTCCAACTTAACTGAAGTCAATCTCCCGTGGTAGTTTTAAAAAGGCCAGTCTTTTATCAAAAGACCTTTCTTCAAATGACAACGCAAAAATCAATAGCGATCGATAAAACGGAAAATGAAACAAAAGTAGAGTATATTTTGCAGTTACACTACACATGTGTTAACCATCATTTGTAACCCCATTGATAATTAAAGACAAAAAAATGACATATAAGGAAATTGTCCTATTGATTGAACTTTTGGTAACCTGCAAGTGCAGTACTGAATCAATTTGGACCCACAACCGAGAGAAATCTAGAAGTGTGATATGACTTATGATATGACCGTCTGTCTGAATTTCCCAAAACGGCACAAGATTATACAAGATTATTTCACCCATGCAATTACAAATGGCATTTTCTTATACAACGACCTATGCAAGTTACACAAAGTCAGATTTCATGCAATGTGTATTATCGATAAAAAGTTAAATAACCTGTTAAGCGTTAACTAAAGAGAAGATTTATAGACTAAATAGGTGTTAAGCAAACTTCATTATTCTAGAAATTATATTAATTTGTAAAAATTGTTGTATGAGCTGTAATGGACTGGACTTATGGTAGATCTTACCAGATGTATTTTCCTTTTTTTCTCAAAGACTACTAGTGCCTAAGACGAACAAACTATAAAATTTGAAAATAAAAGACATAGGCCTGTTGGGAATCGTCAATGTTTCGCTTACTATGAAAAAAACTCACACATAAATTCTTTTGATAAAGAACACTTATCTGACATTATTTTATACCACAAAAATAAAATGGGGGGGGGGTCACCGAACGTTTTGTCCTGTAAAATTGAAAAAAACAATTTCATTATATTTCTATAAAACATTTCCCAGGCAATTATCTTCCCCTTGAAAGAGGACCCTTAAAATTAATGCTTGTCATATAAAAGTGAATGCTAAAATCTTTTTGAATAATTTAGAGACAACCTTTGCTTCATTTCAAACGCTATTTACTCATTAGAAATACACATATCTGTATAATTTTGCAAGAAGTCAGAACAAAATTCTCCGTGCAATAGGATCTACCTTGATATCACAGTTCAGTCTTCAATAATCAATAATGATCAAAACATTTTAATTATTTTTAAAAACAAAGAAGAACTAAGATTTTATCATCTGTAGTTTGCTTCGTGGTTTCATATATTCATATATATATATCCTAGCTGGCCGAGTGGTCTATGGCGTTGGACTTCGTGCATATATATAAGGGTCTGAAAAATTCCCAATGATGTTAGAACTGTCAAATTTGCGCGCAAATTTTGGTCGTTCCCTCCGCGGGACTCGAATTCGTACCGCTGTGACATCTATGGCAACACCGCCTGCACTAAGTTCAGCGCCCTAGACCACTATAGTTAAAAATATAGCTTTCGCTGGCTGGGTCATTCCTCCTCGTAGGATTAATCTAGGGCTGTAACTTTTAATTTTATGATGTATTATTTTGGTTTTGGTTTTGTTTTTTCAGTTTCTGTGGTTCTTATTAAAGATTAGATATCGCTTGAAGAATAATGTCTCTATCTCCTGTTTGCGTTCTTTACATAAGGATGCTGAAGTTTAACAGACTCAGTCACTATTCATACGTTCTTTCTCTAGTTTTCACATCTAAAAGTCGAATAAAATAAAAATCGTTGTGAAGTCGTCCTTAATGTTCTTAAAATTGTGAAACACTATCGATTAAATAATATTTTTCTATAAAATTTCATAATTTCTATACTTTAAAGAGCATATTTGAACTTTTAAAATGATGAATAGAGAATAGCAGACTAACAAAAAAGAAAAACAGAAAATGAAAATGGTATATAATAAGCTTTAAATCATGTGGCTCTTTTAAATTAACATGCATATTATATCATACCATACATACTGGTATTACATTTAAGAGACACAATTCACGGAAAATAAAATCCTGTGGAGAACATCTACGTACTTCATTAGTAAATAGTAAATGTTACTTTACCATCCTTGAGCGAATGTGTTATAGGTTGTACAGATAGATAAAGTCTAGTTAACTAATTAATACTTGTGTGTGTTTCTCTAAGTTGCTGTGTGTGGTTGTTTTTTTTTTTTGCGATGGTGTACTTCATTTTGTGGTTTACTATATAAAAACTCCAAACCTCACTCTATGGTTGAACTTCGTTTTTAACCAAATTTGAAATTGGGCTTTATATAGTGATTATGCGCTCAGTCCGTTCGTTCGTCAACCAACTTAAAATCTGTTTTAAGTCATTTAAAAAAACTATTGTTGTCCATATTGCTTAAGTATTTTTTACTGGATTATCGTCGTTAATTCAAGTCTGTCATGAGTATTTCAAAATCAGATAACATTATAAAATGTCGTTTAAAAAGAACAAAATATTTAAAAATTATGTCAAAATTGTTATTTAATTTCGTTAAATCCAACCTAAATTCATTTTCAAAGTTACCTTCCAGAAGCTCTGTAGAACTGAAGGGAAAAAAGGATAATTTTGTAAACAAAAATACATTTTGGGGGGTTTCCATATCAAAAGCCCCCATTTCTTATTTGCCTTATAAACATAAAAAAAACTTATGTTCTCGTCACAAAGAACACACAATTTTTTTAAACCTTGGTTGATTTGCCTCTACATTACTAAAAATGTTGTTTTTTTTTTCAAAACGCAAAAAAGGTATTAAAGCGTTTACTTTTACGTATTACAATTGAAGTAACTAGTTTATAATATCCAACGCAAAGTTGCGGAGCTTTGATGTTCTTGATACGATAATGTATCCATCTGTCCGCCCGTCTGACCTTGCGTCTGTCATACTGCCTTGTAGCCTTGGTTACGCATCCGCTCTTCAACTTCAATGAATGATTAGTAGAATGATATCTTGGATGCTTTTTACACACATCGGTCAATGGCCAATATTTTATTTAGGTACATTAGGATTAAATTTTTCTGAAGTATGTAAATGTTTGCGTGTCCTCCTATTGTGAGCGTGCTCACTGAATTTCTTTTTTAAGTTGGCCCCTTTTAGTTAGACAAATATAAAACTACGAATATATTTGTCGGAAGCTAAATCAAAGCAAGATTGAAAGCAATGAAAGGTCGAGGGCCATCGGCAACATCTGTGGACAGATTTGAGCACATCATACAAAACAACAGGGCTCCATCGGGGGCGTGGATGTATTTTGAGAATAAGGAATGCAAATACATGTATGGGTAACAACAAAATTATCGAACACTAACGTAAAGACTAAAGTCCATTCTTTTCACTCTTCACTCGATCGGATATTAATTAGCAGAACTTTTAATGCTTTAAGAAATTAGAAGCAAATTATTGTGCCCATTCTTAAAATTTCTTTATTCTTTATCCGATGTTGCTTTTAGGGCTTTATGATTATTTTGAAGGGCTAATATAACTGTAAAACGTTGTATGCGGCATGCCAAAACACTTTCAGGAATTTCAAGACATTCTTGTTACCTGATTCAACCTAAAAAAGACCAGATCCAGAGCTGTATTGATGTTTTACACGCGTGTATGAAACTATAGAGTGGAAATAATCCTTCCCATCTATTATTTCAGCATTGATGTCAACTGTTGGCTTCATATTGGCGGGAATTATCTTTTGTGATACCTAATTTTGAAGAAATGTCATCGAATACATCAAATTCAATAAGTAACATTCTATATACATAATCTATGTTCATAAAAGTGGTGAATATTTTAATAGTTGATGCTGTTAGTTTCTGCTTATTGACAATTTGGCATGTAATACAAGGATGCCAATTTATGGGCTATCGTACACATTTCACAGATTTTCTGCTTTTTATGACAATATTTTATCTTTCTATTCAGAAGAGAATGATCATAATTGATTGTATAATTACAAGCTTTTCGACATGTATTTGACCTCGTGAGATTTTCAAGAAACGTGACCATGAGAAACTTTAGCGACCAATAAAATCTTATGCTTTAAGGACTTTTATTTCATTCCATACCGAAATTAGATATGCATTAGGTAGGTGCATTAAAAACCTTAACGGGAGGCTTTTTTTTTCAAATTGGCGCCCGCCTATGTTGACAAACTCCATCATAAAAGTTTTCATCAAATTCAACTTCTGTGTTGCACTATGTCAAAATAATGTAACTAATATATCGTCTCATCTATATAAACAATCAACTGTGACATCTTGCTTATAATCTCTTCCTTCTCATTCAACTATTTAAATTATCTTGTATGTATTCGTTTTAATTTGTTTTAAATCTTGGGTTTTATTTACACAATATTTGTAGAAGTCATGACCTATATTATTTTGCTGCAAGTATTATCATCAATTAAAGTTCTGCTTTTATGGTAACGACATTTGATTAATTGCGTTTTATTTACTACTACTGATAAAAGTTGCAATTGTTATTTATATAAAAAAAATCTATTTTCAACAATTTTATTTTACCATGTAATCCAAATAAACAAATCGTGTAGTAAAACGGTTTAGTGTTCTTTCTAATGTTATAGAGTTTCATTACGATATGGTCTTTACTACTTTCTACCTTTATCCTTATTTCAGTAGTTGATTAAGTTTCAGAGCAAACTATAACTTTCATAAACATGTGTTGTCCATCAATCGATATTTTTAAAAACACGCAAATGGAATAACTACAAAATAGGTACAGTCTATATATATTTCTTCACCCTTTATATTAGTAATCTCGTAATCAAAATGATGAGTTATATTGAAAGTATCATCGATAAATGTAGTAAATATTTATAAAAAGATATATCATTTTTAAAATTACTTTATCATGTTCCAAAATCACAATTTGAAACCTTCACTAAATAAATATTGGACAATAACTGCAAGACTTGAGGTAACATTGGAAACATTCATCATTAACAATTTCTTGTATCAGATTTCATTGATACTAATTTACTTCAACATACTATACAAACTGTACTTTTATTGCATAGTAATGTTAAAGGAATTTTACCGAGCATATTTGAATTATTCCGCTCTGTGTTTAAGAGTCATTACAACACCATCACTAACTTTCGCACTGTTCATTCAGCGGTGTAAATACATATATATATATATATATATATATATATATATATATATATATATATATATATAGGTCTGAAAGATTCCCAACGATGTTAGAAGTGGCAGGACTCGAACTCGTACCGCTGCGACATCTATGATAACACCACCTGCACAAAGTCCTGCGCCCTAGACCACTCGGCTAGCTAGGTTATAGAAAACTGCTCACCGGGTCATTCCTCCACGTAGGATTAATCTAGGGCTGTAACTTAGTACACGATATATAGTAGTACGGGACAGTTTATCTAAGTGTTATTAAGTAGGATAGAGGATCAAATTAATGATGCATGTCACAACAAATCAATATTATACAAACGTCTCAGAAAGTGACGACTCTATTCGCTACACTGCTCCATCGGATCACATTGATACAGGGAAGATAATATAAACTTATAGAAGCGTCTGAAATCGTCGGAAATTTTTCAGACCCTTCTATAACTTTACATTATCTTGTTTATCCTGTACTAAGTTACAACCCTAGGTTAATCCTACGAGGAGAAATGACCAGGCCAGCGAAAGCTATATTTTCATAGCTGACCGGCCGAGTGGTTTAGGGCGCTGAACTTTGTGCAGGCGGTGTTACCAAAGATGTCACAGCGGTACGAGTTCAAATCCCAGGGAGGCAACGAACAAAAATTTGCATCGCAGTTCTAACATCGTTGGGATTTTTGAAGACCCGTCTATAAGTTTATATTATCTTCCCTGTATCAGTTTGATCCGATGGAGCAGTGTAGCGAATAGAGTCGTCATATTCTGAGACGTATATATATATATATATATATTTAAATTGGCTGACACCCAGAGTATTCGTACTTTTGTTACGAATCAGTTGCTAAACACTTTTAGTGTTATTGTAATTAAGATGTAAGGGCTGCAGAAATTATCGCCTTTTTGCGTTTTTCGTTTTGCAATTTTGCTATATAAATGGCACTATCTGAATGGTACTTTTACATTCTATAATTTTCAATCTTGGAAATCCATATACTTGCTGTTCGTATCAAAGAATCATACATATAAATCCTTCAGAACACTGACACCTGACACATAATAAAAAATGAGAGCACATTGATTGATTGCTGACATTGGGTGGCAATCTTTATCTCATCTACCAAAGGAGCCATAACATCCTAGCTGCTCATGCATTTGAAGTTTTGAGCCCTGGTCTCTTAACACATACGCTTTTAGAAAGTGTGCCAATTTTACCGATTTTCATGATAAGGCTCAGTAAATTTTACAGAATCTGCTCGGACAGAGGTAAGGTGATCGTCATATTAATGGTTCTTAGTCGCCATGCTGACCTGATTGAACTATTTTGGAGTGCAAAAAACATCCATCACTCATACTTGTTGTTTCTATGTTACTCAATTTTTCTTCCAACAAGCAGCACGGTTGGTGCTCTGAAAGAAGTGGTAAACAAAAGTGCACCCTTCCGGAGCACATGAACTAGTTCTTTTTTTGTGCTGCTCGTTCATTTGTATAATTTCAAATTTTGTATTGTCCGATTTGTTCCTCTTATGCTGATTTTCCAGTGTTATTTTGTCAAAGAAGTGCCTCTCGTTTGTATCTTCGATATTGCCTCTAAGTGTCGATAAAGGAGGTTTTAGAATTTAAAACGCAGACGTTGACAAGTAGACAAAAAAAACTAAGTAAAATGTTACTATTAGTTTCCATGAGTATTTGTAATAGTCAATACTTTTTTATCACACTTATTATTTAGAATAATGTTTTTACTGTTTTATTCAAGGAGTTGTATCCGGGTATTTTTCAATTTTATGTTTTATTTTAAATTTGCAGAAAATGTTGAGAAGTCTTATGAGGCTATCATTGATAATCATACTGGCTAGTAATCATCTTATCTGTAAAGGTATGTTATCTGAAATTGGTTTCTTTATGCAGTGTATTCTTTACTAATGCCAACTTTTGTACTTTCGTCTTAAGCATGTTAGCAATGATGTGTGATTTTTTTTTTCTTTGACATTTAAAGGTACAAACGTATCCATAATACCCGTAGATCTTAAGATTATCTACATCTGATTTTCAAAAAGTAGTATACAGTGTGCAGACGATGTTAAAAATTTCCATATATACAGATATCAATGTATGTAAAAAAAAACACTTCGATATCAATTCAATAGTGCTTTTTTACACCCAAATGAAGCGACGTTAAAGTAAAGTTTTCGTAAGCATTATTTTGATACTGTTACGACATTGAGATACTCGAGTCTTTTTTGTTTAATGTAGGGTTCTACCATGCTTCATGTCATGAACATACCAGTTTGCAGTATTGTTTGTTTTGTTTTTTATTTTGTTTTTGTTTTGTTTTGTTTTGTTTTGTTTTGTTTTTTTGTGGGAGTGGGGGTTTTTTTATTTGTTTTTTTTACGCCATAAGTATCTAATGATGCTGTCATAACGTGTGACTTTTTTCGGAGAAATAGTTAGTTATACCCGGATATATGGGATTTGGAATTAAATCAAAACCTAGACACTTACTAATACGGGGTTAATTCTTTTTATAAAGTGATCACAACCTGGAAAATACAAAGAAGCCATTTACAAATCATTGATAAAGTAAATTAGATATTGGAATTACTAAATATCTTTTGAGTTGTACATGTATATCTATTTTTGCAGCTTCTGCAGAATGTGAAATGGAACGAGATAAAAGTTGTTTGAATCCTGGTATAAATCTGAAAGGTTGTAAAGTACTTTTCTGAAAATTTTAAAATGTGTTTTGATCATTGGGTATTTGAAAGAGACAATATTTACAAACACTCTATCAATCTTTGTGTTAGTAATTCTTACTAAAGTAAATGATTGCATCTTGCATTTCATTACTGTTCATTTATTAAGTAATTTTATTTTTTCACATTTTTGTGGTGAAAATAAATAATTATAAAAGAGAATAATGTTGACCATTTAATCGATGTTTGGTATATGAAATAGAGTATACAAGAAAAGGCGTGGCGTACGGAAGAAGTATATATCTAGGTCGTGATACAAACGCCACATTTTATAATTGCAACTTCGCATACTCATTCTCTTGCTATCCATCCAGAAACCACCAACAGTTACTATGATATGAATGGTATTAGCGAATAGAGTCGTCACATTCTGAGACGTTTGTATAATATTGATTTGTTGTGACATGCATCATTAATTTGATACTCTATCCTACATAATAACATGTAAATGAACTGTCCCGTACTACCATACATCGTGTACTAAGTTACAGCCCTAGATTAATCCTCCGAGGAGGAATGACCCGGCCAGCGAAAGCTTTATTTTTATATAGCCTAGCTGGCCGAGTGGTCTAGGGCGCTGGTCCCTGTTGCCATAGATGTCACAGCGGTACGAGTTCGAGTCCCGCATTGGGAACGACCATAAATTTGCATCGCAAATTGTTCTGAGATCATTGGGAATTTTTCACACCTTTCTATATATATATATACATATATCAAATGTTTTGATCGATTTCTACGTTTCTTATACTATTGTGAAAAATGTACAACATAACATAAACCTTCCTAACAAGATAACTCTGACAGAATATTAATTTGAGGTAAAAAAAAAAAAAACACGGCTGCACGAAAGCCTGTCTTTCGATATGAACAGACACTACAGATATGTGTTTGAACATTTTCGTGCAACAAAATGTCAGAAGCATGACGATGAGACTAAGCCCTAGATTACATTCTTTTGATTACCAATATAACCTTGGTTCCCTTGATTACTCTTCGATTCTGGAATCATTTTCCTGTATGCTAATACCAAATTAACTACAAAAATTACATTATGGAAGGAACAGAGCAGAAACGATTTTTAAAACTGGAATCTAACAGAATATTTCAAAATTCCACAGAAAAATCACGTGTGTACTACTCTTCCGTTCCAAAAGTAACATGCTCTCTATTACCGTTCAAAAATTTTAAAACATTTTAAATGTCAACAAAACAGGGTCTCTCATGGAAAATGATCAAAACTTCAATAAAAAAAGGTAATTTTTGTAGCAAATTTGGTATCAGCATACTGGAAAATGATCTGGGAATCAAACTAGATGTGACATGCACAATTTCAACTTGATTCTTGAAAGTTGTTACAAATACAACAGTTGAAAGGCGGTACTCCGCGGTACCGCTGAATCTCCAACTTTTTGTATGGCACATCATTCTGACCCCAACCCGACATATCAATATCCAAATAAAAAGAAGAGGGTAGCAGTGTCAGAGGAAATTCGGACCAATACAAAATGACCTGAAATGTTTTTAAAATGGACGTCCTTGTTTTGAATGTAGGTTAGTGAGGTCTTACCGCTGATGAATCTGCGAGAGCAGTGTACATTTTGTAAGTCAGCAAAAATTACACTATGGCGATTTCAAAAGTTGTACAGAGCTTATATTTCCTGTTTGATTTATCGACTTTAAATAAGGTTTACTTGACTTGATTACCTGCCTGTACTGCCATTACACATTCAAATCGTCTCGGGTCTTAATTATCCTCAATTATGAAAAGGTCCGATAAATTCCTTATAGCAAAAGGATGGTTACCTGTTTGGAATGACTTATGTTCGAACCAGACCTTTTCAGACCTTTCTGTACGTTTGCATATCTTCCCTGTATCAATTTGATCTGATGGAGCAGTGTAGCGAATAGAGTCGTCACATTCTGAGACGTTTGTATAATATTGATTTGTTGTGACATGCATCATTAATTTGATACTCTATCCTACATAATAACATCTAAATGAACTGTCTCGTACTACCATACATCGTGTACTAAGTTACAGCCCTAGATTAATCCTACGAGGAGGAATGACCCGGTCAGCGAAAGCTATATTTTTATATAGCCTAGATGTCCGAGTGGTCTAGGGCGCTGGACTTTCTGCAGGCGGTGTTGCCATAGATGTCACAGCGGTACGAATTCGAGTCCCGCGGAGGGAACGACCAAAAATTTGCATCGCAAATTTGACAGTTCTAACATCGTTGAAAAATTTTTAGACCAAAAGATTTTTAAAATCGACAATGGATGGCTAAGAACTTGACTTTACAGTTCCCTAATAAAGCAAAAACAAAAATGAAAGTTACCTCCTTTTTTCAATGAATTTCAATGCTTTCTATGTAATGTATTTCTCTTTAACCGTTGCAGTTAGAAACCAACATTTGACTTTGTGAAAGGATGCATTTGAGATATGAAATAGATGAAAATGTTTTGAAACAAAATTTGTCATATGACATCCACTGTCTGGTTTTTGTGTGGACGCCTGCTTAAAGTATTTGCCATGCCTTTAAAAGTCTCACTGCTTGGTACAATGATTAATCGAATTAATTTTCTGCATATTAAATGATATTTGGAAATTATCATATCTATCGATTAAGCACTGCGTGTCATTATACATAATTATAAGATTTTGTGATCTATTTTTCATATTGAAAAAGCATCATGAAGTAAATTCCGATCCGACAGAAACAATATCCAGAAGCAGAGTTCTTTTATAACTTCAACTATATTCAATTTTCTCAATAATTTGATTCAGCGTGCATGTGTAGGTGTCTAGATGTACAACGTTACAACGGAAACTATCTAAAAGTACATACAAATTATCGATGTACGAACTCACTGAAACAATGCAATCAATCTCTGTCATTTAAATATTCTGTAATTGACTCATCTGACGAAAATGAGGAAGAAGTCTACATCAGCACAAGGATCAACGTTCCTTATAATAAGGTAAATTATGAATTTAAGAGTTTACAGTGGGTATTAGAGCAAGGGTATAGAACATGACGAATAAACTTAGTATTTCAAACGTTCTACGACCGACGACAATATCTTTCCACCGATATTGCGTGTCTATTGCAAGCATGACACATATATTTCCTCCTGTTCTGGACATAAAAAAAATCAATTCGGACTATCTACGTTAAATTTTAATAAAAACATTCATACCGACAGCAGCACAATTTTTCTCCACTCACGACAAGAAGACACTTTTTAAGCCTTTGATTAAAGGAAAAGCTCTCATTATTGAGCAAGTTCAAAGTGACCCATTACAAACGCCATGTTCATCCTTTTTTTTCAATTTTACAACATTTGGTAAAACAAAACCATGTCAATGTTTGAAAACTAATTAAAGTTAGAAAAAAAAAATTTCTATTACCTAGGAGATCATCGAGAAAATCCAAGAAATACAACTTGGCATATCTTACGATATCTACGTAAGCACTATTATGTTTATATAGTTCAAAATATGTGTGCAGAAAATCGCTCTAACACAATTTTAAATATAGTTTCATCTGTAGCAACATCCCTCCAGCACCTGCGTATGAAGTTTTCATATTACAAATAATACGTTATGCCAGAGCATGCTGAAACTACGCAGAATGTTTGTACCGCGCTAGGCTTCTTAAAATTAGGCTTCTTGAACAGGGTTATGTTGCTATGTTGCTACAAGATTGAAGTCATCACTACAGAAGTTTTATAGTCGTCATCATGAACTCGTGGATCGTTAGAGTGTATCTATCTGCACTTTAAAAACTGATTTATTCAACAAGTCATCGTTTTTTTTTCTTTTCCTCATTCGTCTACTCTGGACTTGACTATTTATGTGGTGGGTGTTTCTACAAAAGCAGAGGACGATTACGCTACCGGTGCACCTGGTCTATGCTCCCAGTTTTTAGTGGAGTCCGAGTTGCACATTTATTTTTGTTAGTTTGTATGTATTATGTCTAGTCTTTGTCCCTGGATTACATTCTTTTGACTTCTGTTGGAATATCACCCTTTAACGCAGTCTTTCTTTCTTTCTTTTTTTTCCATTATTATTTTTATTATTCATAGTGTTTCCATGACAATAAAAAAATGTGTGAAGACAAAGTGAGATTTTACTGATTTTCTGTCTTTGATTTTTTTTTCAATTTGCAGATAAAGACGTTTTGTTATATCTGTGGCAATGATTGTAGAGAAATACTGATTAAGCTACCAGGTATACAAAAATATGAAATAGTTAATAGGAATTATACATATGTATTAAATCGGTCAAAACTAACTTCAAATCATCCAGGATGTGTCCCAGAATATTTTTGTTAAAAAAATAATCATATTGATAGGAAAAGTGTTGTGTTTACTTGTATACCCTTAACTCTAATCATACAATAAAAATACCAAAAGAAAATATGAATGTTTCAGATTTCTATTAAATACCAATAAACGCAACCCATCTTCCTTTATAAGCTGTATGTATAACCGAATCCAATCAAAATAAACAATGCTTAGATTAATTTTGATTGGTTATGTGTCAAATATTGCAAAATTTTCTTTTTCTTTTCAGGTTTTACTTCATTAAAAGGGAGCAAGGAAAAAACACAAGAAAAAATGTCCTCGAAATATGTTATTCTTCCTATAGCTATTTCTTTTCTCGGTATGCTTATTTTACTTACAGCGGGAATAGTGGTAGTCATTGTCATAAATGCAAGAGGAAGACGACAATTCCATCGTCCACACGTCAATAGTAACCATTTGTAAACAATATAGTTTGGGTTATTACAATGTTTGGGAGCACAACCATAGTTTTGAGAACTCAATGATACGAAACATTGTGATGCCAATTTGTTTAGTATATTTTTGTATAACTATTTTAAGATGGCACTCAGCGAATGTTGGTTAATTATACACCATCCTTTTATTGATCAGCGATCATATTTTAAGAACATAATTGTTTTCGTTGTCTATCTACATATAAGGTTCCCTTGATTACTCTTTCATGAAATGTATGTAATAATGTTAGTATACACTGTTAGTGCGTTTTTGAATGTTAGCGTTTTTTGCATTTATGTCAAACTAAGAAATACAGCAATTAAAACTTAAATATACTGGAAAGAGGCAAAGTTCGGAAATCATGAACTACAATCACCTTAAAGCAATTGAATAAATGGACATGTGCTATGGTAGGGTAGTGTCTTTAGTTTCATCTGAAACTGTACAAATTATTTCATCTCATGGACAGTGACATAGAGAGCGAAACATTACATGCCGTTTACATTAATACAAGAGATTTTCCTTTTGTGATCTTATTTTGTATGTTTCTATAATAGTTTTGACTATATTATTATTGAACTGAATATTATTTTGCGTCCATTAAGCACCATTTGGTTCCTTATCATTTTACCTCGTTTAGCGTCCATATAGTGTTTTTTTTTAATCTAAACAATAATAAATAGTTCAATTGGTCTGTGTTGTATAATGTTAAATTGGTGTCAAACAGCATCAGATATTCCTAATACGCTCTAGGGTTTTAATAAAACCTGTTGAACAACATCTGGTTTAAATATGTTTATACAAACATGCTATTATCTAAACAAAAATTATTGATCCCTTGCGTTAACTTAAAAGTAATAAAATATTATCATACTACGCAACAGAACAAAACAACGTAATTTATTAGAATTCAAATTGTCCCTCCTTGTAAACAAACATATATGATTGAACCTAAGTAATATCAAATAAGCTTCTCATTATAAGTCTTTGTGTTACATTGATAATATAATGCAAGTTATTATATAGAAAGCAGTGATTTGTCAAATGTTCAGTATGTAAAAAATGATAATTCACTCTGTGAAATAAATACGGTAATTTCTTTCTCGGACATTCTCCCACCAAAACATCAAAACACGATCAAATATCAATTAGACGTAGAAAATAATAGCAATGATAAGACCTATACTGCTACCACACTCTCCAAAGAAGAGATTGTGAAAAACCATAAACCTCTTTTGGTCTCTCTACCAAGGACGATGATTGTGATTTACCGTCTATGTACTGGATTCCTAAATTTCACAAGAATCCATACAAACAACGTTTCAAAGCTGGATCTGCAAAATGTACCACCAAACCTCTTTCAAAACTTTTAACTTCTATACTCACAACGGTCAAAGATGGTCTGCAGTCCTACCACAACACTTGTTACTCCCGTAGTGGTATTAATTCAATGCGGATCCTGAAAAAATCGAAAGGTCTTTAGGAGACAATCAGTTCAAGACTATTATCTGAATATAATAGCATTAAAACCTATGATTTTTCAACACTTTATACTTCTATTCCCCATACTCAGTTAAAATCCCGACTTAAAAAACATTATACATTGTTGTTTTTCCAAAAAATGGTACACCTAGATACAAATATATAGTTCTTGGTAGAGATTCCTCATACTTTGTAAGAAATAATTCCAAATCATCTTCCAAATATACAGTACAGAAGAGGAAATTTACAAAATGCTGGAATTTTTAATCGGCAACATACTTGTCCAGTGTGGTGGACGTGTTTTTCAACAAATGGTCGGCATTCCAATAGGGACAAATTGTGCTCCTTTACTTGTGGACCTATTCCTTCACTCTTATGAGGCTGACCTTATAGCTGATTTGATCCGATAGAAAGAATATCGTTTGGCTAGATCCTTTAATCTCAATTTTCGCAATATAGATGACGACTTATCTCTAAACAATCCAAATTTCGGGGATTTGATACATCGCATCTACCCAAAAGAACTTGAGAAAAAGGACAGTGTAGGGTCAGCCTCATATCTTGACCTACACTTAGAAATCGATGGTAAAGGAAAACTATTGACCAAACATTACGACAAACGTGATGACTTTTCATTCAGAATTGTCAACTTTCCTTTCATCTGTGGCAACATTCCTTCAGCACCTGCGAATGGAGTATTCATATCACAACTCATACGTTATGCCAGAGCGTGCTGAAACTACGCAACGACTTTTTGTATCGCGCTAGAACTCTAACAAATAGGCTTCTGGAACAGGGTTATGTTGCTACAAGATTGAAGTCATCACTACAGAAGTTTTATGGTCGTCGTCATGAACTCGTGGATCGTTATGGTGTATCTGTCTGCACCAGGAAAACTGATTTATCCGAAGGGTCATTGTTTTCCTTTTCTGTGTGAAAATCTATATGATAACTAGAATAATAAATTGGATACATGAATACAAAAGTTCTGTCGAAAGTGCCGTATTTCGAGAATGACGTATGCAATCAGAAAGTGATTGTTTGAACTTCAACACAGTAGCACATCGTGTTTTTAAGGAACGCTTGAAGTTTAACTCGTGCGCGGACTAAAATTCAGCGCACTCATTAAATCTTGGCGTTCTTCTTTACTCGTAATTAATATATAGTTGTTCACTCTTTCAAATAAATTATCTTATTATCATCATACATTGAAAACTCGTAAGCTTTGAGTAGTATTTCTATCTCTTGTCATATACACAGAATTAAAATTGCAAGCCTATATAGACGTTTATTTCCCTTTTAATGTCTTGATCGGCTCCATACAGGTATTGTTATTGTCTATGAGTTCTTCATGACTTCCCTACACATTTCTGTCCCCAGAGTTAAAATTTTGGACCCAGTCATAGACCAAGGCAGAAGACAACGAATCTGAAAAAACAGAATAGGAAAATAAAGTCTTTAACCTATAAATCAGGTTGTATCTTAATTGATTTCTTGTTGCTTTAAACTTTTTATTTAATCTGTGTGTGTGTGTGTGTGTGTGTGTGTGTGTGTTTTGAGGTAGACCTAGGGTAAGGGACATAACTCTTGTAAATCATAAGAGCGTTTGTATTCTTGCATATTATATCAACCTCATGTAAGCATCAAAGAAACAAGGATTGATTTCATTCTGTTTCAAATAAAATCTTGATAGACTTTGGTGAAATTGAAAATGATACAAACATATCACTGATTTCAAGAGTTATGTCCTTTACCCTAGATCTATCTCCTTTAAATTTGAAAGTTTTATTTTTGCTTTTGTTGTTATGGCTTTTTATTTAGGGGTACAGGTGTGGTGTTAATATTTATTTCTTACATAAAAATCAAATATTTTAGTAATGAAAAAAATCTTTATAAACAAACTTTACAGGAAAAGCAAAGAATTACCTTTCTTGTATCTTATATATATTATCACAATAACTATCAAACTAATACTAGCGACACATGGAAGTATTACAGTGTAGACCAACAATGTATTTGATGATGGTGTTGACTCAGTAACAGGAAGAATCGTAACAGGAAGTACAGCACGTTCGTCTAAAAATCAAACATTGTTTAGTAAATCGGGGTCAATGAATACAGACCATACAACGCTGTTGTTCAGAACGACAGTGGACATAAAACTTAAATGAAGTTGCTAAGATATCATATTACTTTAAACCAATTTTGTTTTTTTTTATATGCCGTATATCGGTAAATTTCCGAGGGGGTTCTAATTTCCTCTATATTCGCGGGGTTTTCGAAATCCCCAATATAAAATTTCGTCAAATTTAATGCTATGTGTTTATTATATTATTTCAACCGCGAAAATTTAATACCCCTACTCATAGAGCCAATTGCGTTTTTTGGCATCAGCAAAGATTACTCGATATACGGTATATTAATTAATATGACCGGAGCGTCAGGGACATCCTATATAATGTAGATACATATTACATATTTACTATGTCTGAGATTAAATAATAAATCATGAGATCTTGCTCTGAAATACACATGGATTGATAAAATGGTTCTGTCGGAATTGACGTATTTTGAGAATGACGTATGCAATAAGGAAGTGATTGTTGGAACTCTAACACAGTATCACATCGTGAGTTTAAGGAAATCTCGCATAATCCTGTTTGTCGAGATATCAGCGATGTAACAACGTAGAAGTGCATTATTTACAGAGTTAAATGTTATTGGAGTACTAATCTTTTAGCAAAGCCTACAATTATATCATATTTGTTTTTGTTTATACATATTATTTTTAATTTAGCTTTTTCGGGAACGTACGCATTTCTTTGGTAATGTTACATACCGATAAACCGTTGCAAGTTATGTGTACAATTACATTAACTACATGTATTACTGAAGTATAAACGTGTTTGTGCAGTTTACGAAAATACTACCTTGTAAGTGTATCGGGGAACAAGAATCATCACACATCTTACATTTCGTCAATACCTGCAAGTAAACAGCTAGTCGTTTACTCGTGGACCGGTTGTTTTAACAAAATTATTAGCTGGACAAATGTTATCCTTTGGATAAGTATAGCAGAGTTACAAAGCTATTGGGTGGATGGACGGTTTTGGAAAAAATCCGGACCAAACCATACTGTTACCATTATATTGTTCCACCTTATGATTAACATGGAAGTGTAATGAAGGAATTTTATATGAGGCCTTATAAATATTAGAGTGCTGAGGTTTGTTCTGACATATTTGCCTAGTTGACCTCTTTATTCATGTGACCAACGTGAGTGTCTATGTCTTACAAAAACAGAATAACAGGGAGCAGGTACAAAGTGCATACATAGAACTATATCACAAAGTCAGTTCATGATACAAAGAAATAGTGAACATGATGTACATGGAATTATATATAACTTCAAATGGATGTGGTATTTAGGGTATGCAGATTTTTGTGGATAATTAATTTAAAAAGAAACGTTTTCGTGATTTTGTTTCATTCATTTTCCGTATAATTACTTACTTCAAATGAATAACCTTTACCTCGGTTCACGTTGGATCCTATAAGTAATAGTCTGTCCTGACGAGAAAAAGAACACATTTGTACTTTAACATACTATATGTTATAAAAACTTCAAGAAACATCGTCCTGCTCAAATCTGCTTTTAGGCAAGACTTCTTTATTTATTTTGTTTGTTTATCAGTAGAGTTGCTGGACTGAAATGAGATTCGTTTTTAACGTGTCTAAGCTTTTTTTGTCACTGTGTTGATCTGGTTTGTTTGTTTTGTTGTTTTGTTTTTTTGTTTTTTTTTTTTTTGTGCTACGATTTTCAGGGTTTTGTTTTATTTTGGTTTTTCATCTATTTCACAGTTTTAGTTTGATTTCATCATTGTTTGCTTCCCGTTTTATCTTCATCGGTTTGTGTTTTTTTATCAATATATTCTCCTGTGTTCATTGAAACTCAGGTTTTTTAAGAAATGCCGGTTTAACTTTTTTATGATTAAACTATGGTTTGATATCACTATCTTTGTCTGTATATAGAGTACAGAGGATATTTTATAGAATAGTTCTCACCGTAAAACTGTTATTGATCTTCCTGGCATACGATCTAACCAGATCTATCATAGTACTTGTGTTGTAAACGTTGACAATGAAAGTTAGCGAATTTAGAAATGGACATGACAAAAACATGAAACAAAAACTGAAATCAATGACAAGTCCATCATTATTTAAGTAAGCTTGAGTACAACTACAAATACAATCTGGAAAAGAGATGGAATGTATAAATAAGTCAAATAAAATACAAACAAAATATTAAGCACAAAAGTCATAATACATGAACCTATCTATGACAAAGACCACCATGTAGTGGTATGACGAAAGCAATGTCACATGTCTTAGGGTTTAAGTCTAACATCTAAAAATATCAATTCAGGACTAGGAGTTGCAATTTTTTCTGTGAAGAATTTAAATATTCGTCCAATTCAGTTTTGTTTACCAAAACATTCTGAATAAATTAAAACTTTGCTTTACAGTTTAGCTGTAGATCAAAGGAATGGACATACTTATTGAAAAGAATATATCTCACATACATTTTATATGCCTCAACCAAAACAATTAAAGTGGTTTTTTTTTGGGGTTTTTTTTTTTGTTTTTTTGTTTTTTTTTGTTTTTTTTTAATTTTAAATATCCTTATACATACAACCCTAACAATATCTGAAATTAAAGCGATATTTCAAAAGGTCAAGTTTATGACGACATCCAATATCTGTACCTGTCGGCGTGGAATTTTGGGTACGACATAATCCTTGATCCAATTAAACAACAACAGTCAAGACCATAAAGAACATGAAAAGAAGCACAACTCAACAAATAACATCTTAATTTTGTATGCATAACTGTCATGATGACCACTTAAAATATTTTAAACTTACGGTGTAATTTCAACCAGTTCTTTGTTGCTTTTTTGCATGAATGCGGATCAGATAGTTGTATTATTGAAGTACAGTCTGTGATGTCGGCTACTGTAGCTACATGTAAAAATATTGACAAGTGATATGTAAGTATAAGCCGAAACTAGGCGAAATTGCTGTTGAAACGAATTATATATACATTATTTGGTTTATATCTTAATTTTAAGTGCAGGAAAATGAGCGTGATTCCGATCATATATGTTTGTTTTTAAATGCCCAAATATGACTGCCAACTGAAAAAGACAAAATGCTTGTAGGGTAATAAAAGAATGTTATAAATATGTAAGAGAACAATTTATGAAAATGTTATTTAACGTCAACTGTTTTTTGTTCACGTGAATTTGAAAAATGATGGTAGGAAATGTACACAATCTAACGAGACAAATAAATGATATGATGTTTTACATAAACCTTAAACATGTTTATATTACATAAAACCAGACAAACTCTGTTAACCGTGCACAAAGGTCTAGATTCTTTTTTTTTCAATGTAAACACCCATTTGTAGTGAAATGCAGATGTGTTAACGTCCATAACAGTGTAATGTAGGCGACTGTTATGTATTGAGCGTGTTCACCAAAAATAGCCATCAGTTTTGCTAATAATACAAGTATAAAACGAGTCTGTTATGCTTCGTAGAAAACAACAAAATTTTATTATTATAATGAATGGTAATAACAAAATTATCAAACTTATTTAAATCTAGGCAGTAGTCAATAGGAATAGTTAAAAACGAAAGTCCGTGTAACAAAAGGCTATATCAGGGAAAAAACTGGTAAGTTGGAAACCACTGCAATGGTCATAATTTGATTAAGGCATTTCAAAATGAATAGTGGGTTAAACCAGGTCATATAGCGCGCTTAAAATCCCAGTTGAATTTCCGTTCTTTATTTCCGGTATATTTCGACACAAATGGGCAGTATAGAATTGGAACCAGTCAAAATCGGTAAAATCAGAAGTTAAAACAATACAGAGTACAGAAGATATGAACAATAAATGGGTGAAATTAAAAATAACTCAATACAATAATATTATGTAAATCCAAACCACGACATTCAAAATAAGTAACTTTGTGGGGAAGGTGCTACAAGTTCAAGATGAAATAATAATATATATACAAGTAAACACTACAGACAATTAATTTTTCTAGACATTATAAAAATCCATATCCTATACTCTAATTTTCAGAAACAGAATATTTTTCTATTAGATATGTGAATCAAAAATAAAACTTTCTAGGCAGCGTATGAGACGTATATTTTATACATGTAACCTAGGTCCAAAACCATGTCTATAAGGCATCATTGACGTCTTCAGAAGTTAGAATATTCGCTACTAGCTCTTACATACCATAAAAACTAAGAAATATAAACGCTATAAGCCGGGGCAACTTGTATATTATAGCACAAGGAAGGAAAATTTATAGGTTGAAATCAAAATCATACTGAGATGACTACCGTCGTCAAATTCGAGGTGAGTTCCAACAATTACCCGGATGTTCAAAGCTGTGTCAGTGGTTTTCTCTCTTCTCTTCATTTCTAGTTCTGGTGGATAAATAAACGGAAGACATTCTCAGAATTTAATATTACCAATTGAGTGAGCAACGTCAACATACTGATAGGTGAAATTAAAGGATCTAGCCTCTTTAGCCTTTATTTCTTTCACAAAGGTCTCCGATTTATATGAATAAAGACCAAATCGGCTAGATGGACACAACTGGTTTGCACTGGAATGCCGATACTTGGTTAAACATCTGCCCCTCCAAAAGTGACAAATATGTTGTCGAGAAGAAACTTCAGCGTATTGATTACTTGTTGCTCGGTATAGCAATTTTGAAGTGGTAAAATATTAAATATATATATATATATATATATCTATATATATATATATATATATATATATATATATATATATATATATATATATATATATATAAATATATCTAAACTCCATTGTCCAATACCTGTTAAACATACGCTTGTTAGAATGAAGGAAAGCGTCCATGCTGTTATTTCCCACATCTCAAAGCTTCAACCTGTTAAGTTGTTTATGTTGGCATTTAATCTTCTGGAAAAAAAATATATTGCCTCCATGTTATGACATTTGGGATCAGATTTAACTGGATCTAACATTATTTTTTTCATCCATAATCAACTGCGAAGGTATACAAAGTAATTTCTTTAAGAACAAAAGAAATATCTGAGCGTTCCTTACCTGTCAAATTTTATTTCGGTTTAAATTTCCAGATGGAATCAAATGTTACATTTATATATATATTCGCTGCATATATATCTATACATCAACTTTTTCTGACTTTATATAGTTTTTCGTGGGAAACCATTCTTTCAAGTTATGTTTGTTTTTTAAATGATTCTTCACACGGTTATCTGGTGCATCTTTACTTGTTATGTGTAAATAATACTAGTCATATCTTTTAAAAAGTTGACAATAACACTGGCTTTGTTTCAGCGGTTCATTACTTCTCGTGAAAAGATCAAAATACTATCAAATTACACTCACTCATTAAATATTAAAAGTTTAAAAGAAATTTTTTTTTATCAGTTTCAACACCAGGAGATCTAGGCCAAATACTGAGTATGAACTGATTTGCGTCGGTACATGTATCGCCGGTTAAGAGACGCTAGATTCGCAACGGAAATTTATTAGTACGTGGGCTGAGATAACCCTCAGCCCCCCACTCATCAACCAAAATATGATTTTTAGGTACCCTTATACCTCCGATTTACGAATTTTTTTGTCGCCAAAAAATAAACGAAAGCATTTTTTTTTATTTTTAGCTACTTTTTATACCTCGTTGAGGCAAATATCTATTTATAAAGTTTTTTTATCTACGAACTTCTTCTACAGAACGAAGTAAACTGACGCATGTATGTATCATCAC
Source organism: Perna viridis (assembly GCA_037379345.1). Lineage (NCBI taxonomy): Eukaryota > Metazoa > Mollusca > Bivalvia > Mytilida > Mytilidae > Perna > Perna viridis. The sequence continues at coordinate 13,874,998 of CM074511.1, forward strand.
GTAGCCCAATGTTTCAGCTTTACAATAGTACCAAGAAAGTTGTGGTAACGCTTAGGGTTTTGCGGTAAAGTTAAAAAAATGTACCCCTACCCCGCCGCAAAATCGCTTAAATTGACATATTTTTCAATGTCAAAACGCCTAGAGTATTTATGCTCCAGTAAAAAATGGCTTATTTGGTATTTTCTGTTTAGTATTATCACATTTTATACTTCTGAAGTTCTTTTGATGCATTTTGGCGATTTTCGTAGTCAGAATTTATCAAAAATTGCGAAAAATTTCAGGCGAGTTATTTTCAGTTTCAAGCTGACAATAACGAGTTTTTCATGAAATTGGGAATTTTCGGATTTTGATATTTTCTTCCATTTCGCCTGTAATGGGCAATGTTTTTCCACTACATCAAACAAGTTTTTGTATATTCAAACACATTTATGTAGCATCTTACCTTTCGAATGAGCCAAGGCAATTAACAATTAAACGTATTCCAGGCAATTTGAGCGAAAGAATGGTACCCCTACCCACTAAAATTTGCCTCTATGTGAAAGAAAATGGTCGTTTATAGCATACACGGATTGTACGTAATGTCTGTCAGGCATTTATTATGGAGATCTTCTTGTATCAATCACATTGTCAAGCAAAATTATGCTTTTATTGCCTCGAAGACGACAAAATATTACAAAAATGGAAATTTAAGAATAAAACAGATGATCACGCATTTTAGCACGTAAATTGTATAGTTTTTGTTTAAAATAACACAATTTTTACATGATTTACTTTTGTTTGCTATAATTATTTTTATACATATAAGGTTTCTAAGAAGGAACTACCATGAATGATTGCATACATATATCCAACACCATTTAAAAGATGCTTATCTACCACATACGAATTCTGGGTTTTTCACGGAAATTTTAGTTTGTATGGGGTACAATTCTTTCGCCTTTATGGCTTGGATTTCGTTAAAGTATGCGATGCCTTGGCTCATTAGAAAGCTTAGATGCTACATATATGTGTGTGTCTATACAAAAGTTTTGTTTGATGTAGGGTGCTTGAAAAAATGCCAATTACCGTTGAAATGGAAGAAAATATGAAAATCCGAAAATTCCCAATTTTATGAAAAACTCATTACTGTCATATTGAAACTGAAAAATACGCACCTGAAATGAGTAGGTATTTTGAATACATCAATAATTAAAATACTAGAACGCAACATGTCTATTGTACACCGTTTATATGCCAAAAATTAACATTTTAGTTCACGTTGAGGCATTTTTTTATCATTTTGAAGCTAAGACATTATATTAATGAACCGTATCACACAAAATCTTTTTTAAAGTACAGTATTTGGGAAAAAAAGACAATGTCGGGTGATATATTAGAAATTTCATAAATTCTGAAAATTCCCATTTTTCCGATATTATAGTAATTTCACCCCAAAAGAAAAATCTAAGTGCTTGAATTGATCAGATATATTAGGTACATCATTTTTTCAATTATGAATACCTAAAATATGAGTAAAGAAGGGAGTCACGTCATCCGAAATAAAAATGACGATACCCTGCTGACATTTATTGAAATCACCACAACATATGAAATATGTATACAGAGGTCACCATATATAGCCTAATATTCCACTACAAAAATTATATTTACAGTCCATGGTGTATTTGTTTCATTTTGATATTTTTCTTGCGACTTTTAATTTTCCTACCAAAATTATGACCTTTCCCGCCGTATGACTTTTTTCTCTTTACCCTTTAATCATCTCATTAGATTCCAACACATTTCTAAACAGACTTCAAGAACTCCTTTGCTGGGGTAAAAAAATTATCGTTCAGCATGCGCTTGATCCACAATATCAAAAATATATATAAAAGGGTAATCTCACCTATCATTTTTTTTACTTATTTTAACAATCTTTTTCTGTGCTTTAAACAAAATGTCAGACCACTTTGCCGAGACCCCTTGAACATTGAAAACAACTATACGTATTACATAGCTATAATCTAAAATAGACCTTTCGAAATATGTTGGCCGTTTGTCTGTCATATTACAGATCATTACATTCTGCTTGGTAGGTCATCTGCTTCAGAACGGTCCTTCTCCAAATTCAGTATGATTACTACAAAATCCATCAGGGATCCATCCTTGGTCCCGTAGTATTCAACATATCTTTAAAAAAGGATATTTTTGCTTTAAAGAAAATTGTTAACTTTATGAATAATATACCCCTAGCTGGCGTGTAAGATATATATAAATCCATGGACTTGGTAACTTCACACTACTTTTTTTAACTATGTTACAACAGTGCTTATGGAATTTACATTACCTGTTCGACTTGATGGTTTAAAAAATATATATGATGACAGATTTTAATCAATTCTTAAATATCAGTAAGTGGCTGTAAATGGATTTTTTGGTGCTGTACAACATCGGATAAGTGCGACTCATTATAGGTGTATCTTAATATATGATATTCGGTTGCTTCCCCTTCCTAGACATCCGATAGAAGAAAATGTGAACGAGAATAAATTGCATACACCGTTTAAAGAGGAAGATGGGGCAAAAGGTGTCTGGTTTAACTAACAAAGTTACAAAATCTGTTTCATCTTTATTTACACAATCGGATGAATCACAAGACACTTCACTTACAGTTCAAAGAGCCACACCGTTTGTTTACAAGCGTACAAGGTGAGATTATTATTAAGATATTAAATTCAAATATATGAAGCTAGACTAGGGTACAGAAGTAACGGAAAGTAAAGTTAAGTCTAATTGGCTTTATTTCTTAGCAGTAGTTGGTACTATTTCTCCCCTAGCCCGTGTCTAGTAAAATCAGTAATGGTCTGGCAAAATGCTTTATTGTACCAGTCCAGTGGTCTAGAATAATTTTCCGGAAATGTATACAGAATGAGTAATTTCATAATGCCAGTCTTTTAAAGATAATGGAATTTGAAAGGCATATTTCAAACATACATTGATATTTGAAAATCCCCATGGGGGTTTTCCAGGTGAGGTGTGTGAAAGGACAATTTTACGGCATATTTTGTAAGCTGTATAGGTTTTACTGTTGTAATGTATAAGACAACTACTCCAGTAATACAGGGCCCTTTTCAGTTGAACAGCATGTACACATAATGTAATGAATTGATATTTGTAAGCCCCTTTTTGTGGTGGATTCCTCCAAACCTAATTGAAATGCTGAAGTTTAAATTCTAAATAATAAATGAGAAAACATTTCAAGTATTTCTACTACCATGAAACACATAGTGCACATCTCTACACATAATTTATAAGAAATCTCAAATTATTTTGTTATTGTAATGGATTGATTATAGACCTCAGCATACATTTGTAGTAACATCAGCATATCACAAATCATGATCCTTTAGTAAGATTGAAGACAATTCTATTCTATCGGAAACTAATTGAAAATTGTAGGGGAGGTAACTCATTTTGTACAATTGCTGGTAAATTTATAATTTGTTTATGTAGTTCTACAAATTTTTATACGTATTAAATTGACAGTATTTGACAAATTGTAGACTGATCCAGATTTGTTTTCTAATTGTCAATCATCATCATTGATAACCCTGATCAACTGATTGCTCTTTGGGGATTATTTACCGGTCATTAAACATTCCTTTACCTGTTTAGACAACAATTAACACCTTTTGTCAGATCTATTACTCTTCTAATCAAAGAAATGTAAATGAAACACAAATTTAGGGGTTTGAATTAGGATTTTTCTAGGTAATTTGGACAAAATTGGGTTTTGGGACAAATTTGACATAAAAAATCGTGTAAGTGGGAAAAATGGTAAAAATCGTGAAAAACATGCTTAAATTGTGTAAGTTGGCAGGTATGTGAAATCGGAACTTCTCACCCTTTCTCATAACACAAAGATAAGTATTGGAAGTGCGGGAAAAAGCAGAGAAGTTCATAAAGAAGGTAAACATGTGGCAACACTTTGAAGGGGTATCTACATGTAAATCTAACCCATGAAAACAATCCTCCAATAAAATAGGGGAACAAAATGAAGTGTATGACTCAACAAAGAGGCGTTGAACATTTCAGAATCATTGGGTAACTGTATACAAATGGCTTCAGTACAAATTAGAAAAGGAATTGATGTATTATAAATATTGTCATGAACACGTTAGTAGGGATGGTGACAGCAAGTTTACGTGTAACCAAAACAAAGAACTTAAATGAGGATACATTGTACACTTGACTGGCACAAGAAGGCTAAACAAATCATAAAGGCTAGTGATATCCTTTATGCCATGAAAGCTCAGAGTCTGAATATGAATCTGACATTGACTTTCAGCTAGAACCAGATGATAAATAAATTGTGTTCACTGTTGCAGTTAAGATTGTTGTGTCATAGCAAGTTAATCAATTGAAAGTTTGCAGCCTTTCAAGTTTAAAGATAATATTTTATGTTTTCTTCAAAGTACCAATTTCCATTATCTGGCATCATTTCAAAACATTTATTTTAAAAATTATCTTCTAAAAAGATCCAGACTTCAAAGCAATAAAAAACACTTCAAAAATGAATGAATTGTCACTTTTATTAAAAACAAACCACCGTGTGTTATTCAGTTCAGGTTGAGTAAGGCTATGAAATCGGTCTGGTGGCTTATTTTCAGGTCTAGGCATTTTTTTTTGTCTACTAGACATGTGATCTAGAGAAATATCTAGACTAATTTTGATCCCTGTATGGGTAGTTCGAAATATCTGAAAACCAGATAGAAAATCTGAAAACAAGGTGTATGTATCTAGAAAACTCATTGAAATACGTTTTTTTTCAGTGATAATATGAGGAAAGCAATAGCCTTAAGTGCGAGTGAAGTCCAAAGCAAAAGTATCAGGTTCCCTTAGTTCTATAATATAAAACCTTGCATTTTATGTTTATCTCTCATGTTTTCATCGGATATTTTCATTTTTTGTACATTTGTACATTTTACATTTTCATGTACTATTACCGAGCAAAACAAAAATTAGCTTCCCAAGATTAAACTGACTAGTGAAACCTGCCCACCTTCCATTTTGCACTGGGGGAGGGGAAGGGGGGTCACTTATATGAACCAGTATATACAGATTGGAATGGGTCTGGTTTTTGGGGGGGGGAATGAAATAAATCCTTTTTGTCAGACCTTTTCTATTATTCTAATTACTTTCAGATACAGTATTCAGATTTCAGATACTTTCAGATATGTTCCAGATACAACCTTCCACCATCAACAGTATCCCCCTTTGACCTTTTTAAGCTCACCTTCATGTATGATCATTAAATCGGAGACTGAAGAATTAATTTAAAAATTCAAATTTTTCCCTTGTGGTCCCGAATTATTCTACAGTATATTCAATATTGACTTGATGCAATTTTTTTCTGATAGTATGGTATTTTTCTTTGTTAAAGGTATTTATTGAAAACTATACACTAACCTGCCTCTATTTTGGTTTGTTTTCCAGTACAAATATATGTATTGAAATTGGACATTCTTAGACTGAAGACATGTATGTAAAAATATAGAATTGTTGAAGTATTCTTTATTGTTTTGTATTCCATAGCTCAATGTTCTTTGATGATGAAGGTGACCTTGCCCATGAATTTTATGAAGAAGTATTTGTTGGTGGACATTCTAGAATGAAGAGGCTATATAAGAATCTTACTCCACAGGTTGGTGAATATAAAATAAGTGTACATGGCTCATTAGAAATGAAGTTTTTGATATATGTAAAATGGCAATATTTATTGGCTCTTGACCACCAATACTACAAGATTTTTTTTAAGTGTTTCAATGTCTTATCTTGATATTGCTTTGCTCTTAGTAGATTCTTGTAATGAAGTAATGTAGCATACATGTACATAACATGCCTTCTTTCTTTGTATTGTAGGGAGAGGTAGACCTGCCATATCCAAAACTACATCCAGATTTACCCATTGTTTTGTGTGAAGCCAGATGACAGAGGATGAGTATTAGTCTACTGTTGTGACATTAATCTCATCATTATTATGTGGCATCATGATTCAGAGAGCATGCTAATTCTTCTAGTGGGCTATTAGATTGTGATTTGCTAAAAATTGCTGTCACTTTTTTTAACTATGTATTTTCCAGTAAACCAATGTATATTGCTTTAACAGAAATATGTAAAAGTCTTAATTATTCTCATCATAGTTATTTCTGAACACTACAGTTTATTATTTTTTTTGTAAATCCTACAACAAGAAAAGATGTAGAATTATTAAGATGGAATGGGGATTACAATTTTGTGATGACTGGTATTGATTTCTTTAATTGTAATTAAATATCATTCTATTTTCTTTATTATATTGTTGATTTATAGTGATATTTCTTATTTCTGAGTTCTTAATTTTAAACATTGCATACATTGCAGGGTACATTGTAATTTGGCTTCAAAAGTAATGTAGAAAGAAAATTATTCATGTTATTTGAAAATATTAACTTTTACCATGCATACAACTTTATTCTATGGAACATCCAAAGTTTTTTTACCTGATCACCAAATCGATACGTGTATTTCAGCAGTATGTTCTTGAGAACGTTGGGAATTAAACAGTCAGGAATTGTGGACATTGATTTTAGATCTTTAAAAAAGATAGGGTTTAAAAATAGGGTTTCGTTTTTTTTTTTTTTTTTTTTTTTTTTTATATAAAACTCATATGGAATAGGAGACGTTGGCTCAAAATTGGTATCACATTGTTTATTTTTATACCTAATTTAACAAAAAAGCCTTGTTATAACTTCGTGTTAATCTTTTAGAAGCAAAACAAATGCTGAAGTTTTAAAAATAACATGAGGACCACCAGAGCTATATATAAGAGATACTGTATGGTGTGTGTACAATTTGACGATTTTGAAGCAAAAAGGTATGCGAAAAATTTTGGTGTTTTTAATTTTGGTGGATCATTAGTGGCACACTTAAGTCCTTAATTCCAGAGTAAATTTTAAGTAGAATTCATTTTGGCAGTTATGGACAAACAGCTGAAATATGTCAAATTAGCACCTTGTGAAAGAGTAATCAAGGGAACCAAGGTTATAGTGGTAATCAAAAGAATGTAATCCAGGGACAAAGACCAGACATGGAAAACAGACATACACAACAAAGAACATAAAGTAACTAAAATCATACATACAAAGTAACAAAAGTAAATGAGCAACTCGGACTCCACTAAAAACTGGGAGCATGGACCAGGTGCACTGGTAGGGTAAGAGTCCTCTGCTTTTCTAGAAACACCCGCCGAGTTGCTCATAAAAAGTTAAGTCTGGGCTAGACAAACGAGGGAAGGAAAACTATGACCCATTGAATAAATCAGTTTTCATGGTGCTGATGGATACACCATAACAATCCACGAGTTCATGATAACGACCATAAAATAAGATGCTACAAGGTAATATGTTGCTTAAACAGTTAAAATTCAAAATCTTTGATGTTCTGTGTATATATATATATATATATATATATATATATATATATATATATATTTGTAATACACTACAGGTTGTTAATGTGATGTTTGTCCTATGCCCTTTCATTCTAGTATTACTGAATATTAAATAATTAATGTTCCATTTGAATGCTTGCATTCTTGTGATAAAACATTGTATTTCAGGTGTTTTTTTCTACATTTGTGATAATGTCCTGATATGTTTAATGTAATTTGTTGTATCATTTTGTGTATTTATATATGTGACAGATAGTATAGCAAAGAATTTTACTGTTAATATGTTATGATATACATTTAAGGGATCAAAATTATTATTTTATTTATAATTGATTTTTATCATATAGATGACAGTTAACTATATAAATTGCTTAATTTCATTTGGACTTCCTCCTACCAAAGTGTCACAACAATCTTCTTTTTTAACATATTTTTCTACAATGCACCCTCTTTCAATTCATAAAACAAGCTTTCAGTGTAGAATGTTTTTTAATTAATTAATCTAGTCACTTTTTTTGGATTACAAATTTAACAAATGTGAATAATTCATTTATAGTTGTTCACTGTTGACATAAACAAAAAATTAGCTGAAAACTTTGTATATGTAGATGTAGAATAGTTTTATAAAGTCAAGTCTTATTTTTGACCCTGCCATGGAGTGGTCAGGCCATATTGTTTTATCCTTGTCCATCATTCTGTGACAACCAGTTTTCCAAGTTTCCGGTCTTTTTTTCTAAATGCCTTAAGATTTTGATCAAATTTTTTCGATGCAGGTGTATATTGATGAGTTACTCTTTAACTTAGAAAAAATACTATAATGACCAGTTTTCTGTTTAGTTTTTTTCTTCTAAAAGCTGATTTTTTTTGTATGGAGGTATGTATTGATGAATTACAGATCAAGTTTATGTATTGTTCTGGTTCGATGACTTTTGATGGAGTTCTACCCCTTTAAACAAATTTCTGTTCATTATTGTTTTCCAGACTTTTTTTTTCTAAATGCCTTGAAATATTGATCTGATGTTTAGTTTGCTGGTTTATATCAATAAATTACACACAGAGGTTGAGTTCTGTTCTGCTTTGTTAATTTTGATGGAGTACTGATGGTACTGCAAGTGGAGGCATTTGTGTTGTGCCGACACCTCTAGTTTTGTCATTGTAATTGTCTTGGCATGAAATTTTGTCAAATCATATTTTTCTTTGCATTCATAACAGAAGTAAGACATGAAATAAAGATAAGTTGATAAGTTTATAAATAGACTTTACAAATAGTCCTTTAATATATTTTTTTCTATTTTGAAAATTTGAACCAATAAAGTCACACTTTTGGTATTTGTCATATATTATTTTAATTTAAAAGCGTCATTTTCATCTCGTATGAATGTTAAAAACATTGAATAAATAATTGAAGTTGATTTAAAAGGGAAAGGTATTGATCAATCAAAGAATCTGTAGTACCCACCAACAACTCACTTCTGTCATAATTTTTCATTTAGACATCAGCCACTCATAATAAAATCAGAACTCTAACCTTTTTCACAGAGCTAATTTCAAACAATTTTTATTTGTATATTTTGTCTTTTGAATTGTTTATAAATTTTGTACAGAATATTATTATTTTTGCAGTTATTGCACTATGTACATATATGTTTATTTATTGGATGTTTTGATAAACAGTTCAGGTCATTCTATGAATGAATGAATACAAATAAAACCAAAGAAAACAAGTACTTGTATTTTTTTTATTTGTTTCGTCATTAACTGAAACTGGGTTGCAAATGCTATACATAATATGAGTTAGGTACAGCCTACAACCAAGCATCACTCTAAAACACTTTTCTCACGTGTGTTAAGGTACTAAAAAGGGAAAAAGGCTGAAAGGGGTGAGATAGGATAGGTAAACTGTTGTCCATTTCTTAAAAAATAATTCAGTGTACCAGACCTAAATACTGTAAATAATTCTTTTTTTTTTATTTTTTCTTTCTTTTTGAATTGTATTTTTTTTAACCAATTCAAAAAGTACTTTCACTTTGAATTCACTTCCCTGACCCATTTCTGCGGGCTTGTCTGATATATATTCCGGTACTGAACGTCTATCATTAGCCTCATATGAGTTGCTCGATATTATACAAAGATAGTTTTTCCCTTTGGCATTTGTTTCAAAGAATAATCAAGGGAACCAAGGTTATAGCGGTAATCAAAAGAATGTAATCCAGGGACAAAGACCAGACATGGAAAACAGACATTCACAACAAAGAACATAAAGTAACTAAAATCATACATACAAAGTAACAAAAGTAAATGAGCAACTCGGACTCCACTAAAAACTGGGAGCATTGACCAGGTGCACCGGTAGGGTAAGAGTCCTCTGCTTTTCTAGAAACACCCGCCGAGTTGCTCATAAAAAGTCAAGTCTGGGGTAGACAAACGAGGAAAGGAAAACTATGACCCATTGAATAAATCAGTTTTCATGGTGCTGATGGATACACCATAACGATCCAAAATATTAATCAGTGAAAAATCGTAGAATTGAAAACAGCTTAATTTAACACTTGTATAAATTACGACAACTGAATGAAAAGACAGAAAAGAAAACTACAAAATTTAAAATGATGATATTAATGCCTGTAAAATGGTAGTCTTAGCCTTAGGAAAGTTTAAAAAAATGTTTGAAATTTTTTTATTTCAAATTAAATTATACTTAAAACTGCACTCTGTTTGCCTACGTGTGTTACTGTCAATTTGTCATTAGATGGGAATTTTGAAGACTTAATGGGACTTTTTTTTTGAGTCAGAGATTCTTGGTTAACACTGAAACTTTATTTTAGATACAAAAGATGCAAATTTAAAATGGACAGAAAACAGAAAAAAATACAGCATGTCGAAGAAAACACGGTTGAAAGAAAATTATTTGTACCAAATACTTAAGTACCAATCATTTATATTTCATTTATATTGTTAATGTCGATATGCTGTACACGTGTTTAAAGGAGTAACCTCTCATCAGCAGTATATGAATCGTATATATAGGAAAATTTGATTGTATGCAATATGTACTCAAAACAAAACTATCAAAATAGAAAGCCAAATCCATCACCAAGAGGTTCTACCATGTGTAATACCAGGAATAACGCCACAGTGTTATGAAATTTGTAATACTGCTAATTTTGTTAAATAATAATGATAAAAAAAATTGATATAATTCGGGGTAAGAGAGATCTGACTACTCGGTTGGTGAATACACTCAGGGACCCTTATGTGGCATAGACCCAGTAGTTATAAAATACTAAATACCGTTATATGTATTACAAATTTCGATATATAATGTACTGTAGACGTTTTTCAAGGAATAACATCTCACAGTGTTGTCATTAAGCATGGCATGAAGGTACTTATGTATTTTCAGTGAGATAAGTTTTAGGGCTATTATACCTGGTTTAACCCACCTGTCATTTTGAAATGCCTGTACCAAGTCTAGACCATTGTGTTAATTGTATTATTAAACAATTTATCAGTAAGTTTGCGAAATTTGTAATTTTTTTTGCTTTTATTTGGCTCGCCAATTTGATCTGATGTGATTTAGAATTGGGTTGTCTAGAACTGCACTTTTCTTTCATTGGCTATATGCAAAAGAGAACAAACATTGCTTAATATTAGAAAACCTAGAACAAATGCTAATTTGTTTTTTGGTGCAGAACTTTGAAAATTCTTTCGTTTACCGAAGTATTCATAATCCAATTATAGACCTAAACTTTACTATTTGGAAGGTTACATGATCATAGTTACATAGATAAATTTCAAAATTCATAAAAGGATAAACAACGAGCCAATAACGAGATATGTAAAAGTGACTCAAATCGATGTTACTTATGATATATGATATTCACAATGAGACAAACATGAATTAAAACTAACAGTAACAATAATGTTCATATATTATAACAATAACAGTGATATACTGACCTGATTATACAATATATTTTAGATAACCCAAGGGAGAGTAGTAAGTGAATTATTTTGAATACACAATCCTATAATCACGCCATAGAGGACCCAAAATAAAGTGTCAACAAAAAGGCTTAACAATTATAATAACACTATGCTGTTTATAAGCAAATACTTTTTACATAAATATGTATCGGACTTTTTCCGAACTATAATATCAAAACCTTCATATGAAATTGGTAACTGTAGATTTTTTTCAGTTTATAATTGTTCATAGTTTCTGAGATGATTTGCTACAAAATCTTATTCTGAAATATATAACTTTGCATAAAAATGTAGATTTTACACATATATTCAACTATTTTTAGCAAAATATAATAAGTATATCTTGGTATAGTAATAATTAAATATTCAAAATTCATTTAACATGTTTTATTGTAATGCCGCTGATGGGAAGTTACTCTCTGAAACATGTGTAAAGCCAATTGAAATTATACCAGATTGGTAATTTCGCATATTGTATAATTATTGCCATATTGCGTCGGATGACAGACGGACGAACAGGAGGAGGGACAAGTAGCCAACTTAATGAGCAACATATCGGAGGTTGAGAGCCTATTTTATCCATTTAGCAAATACGTACACTTGGTTTCACAAGTATTTGTATCATGATGTGTTGAAATTCGGTGTTTATTATTGACAAAATTAATTGTTATGACGAACCTCAATTAATTCCGTTAGGTAGGACCATGTTCTCAAAATAATATTTTTCTAACATTTTTTAACATTGCTCTCCATATTTTCATCTCTAGACCAAATCGATGTATCATATTAGTACTTTTCCTATCATATTTCCTATAGTTGTAATATCAAACAAATTTTTCATAGTACATTTTGTAACTGGATATTTCAAATGCGAATCCACACAACAAATTTGTTGCAAAATGCTTTAAAACTACAAAATTATATTATTCGAACAAATCATACATGTGATATATAACATATCACCTGTAATTCGTACTGATTGTTACTTTAATAGTTTCTTTTCATAATGGATGGAGCGTGATCGACGTTATACATATGCAGATCCTCTGTCAAAAAAAGTAGGTAGTGACGAAAGCACTTAGAATGTGATTGTTTTAATATTGAACACAGACACATACCATAGAAAGTCTTTCATATTCCCATTGGTTGAGACATCATCAATATAACAAAATAATGGAGCATTAACAATGAAGTTAAATGAGTAATTTGAGTATGAATAGCTCTGTTCCTCGTAGGAAGGGCCTAAAATCATATTATTAGACCAAACCAAAATATTTCAAGATGTAAACTAAAGTCATTTCTATATTCCCGACTCCAGTTGCGTTTTTAAGTTCTCCATTACTGCCTCAATTTCACTACTTATTTCCTTCTGACTCTACACACATTGTACATTTTTAATGTAGGTTTATATACATTTATGCTCCCCTTCCTGGTTCCCCTAACTTCACAGTTATTTTTAGATAGACATACACAAGTCACATGACTTACGCATGATGTCATGGATTTTTTTTTAGGCTGAGGCGGCTGGACCCCAAACGAATTTCAGTGCATTTCACTTGATGGAATGTAGCTTTCCAAACTTCATATTTATTGGACTTCAATAGCCGTTTTACTATCATTTTGTGCATCTATTCATAGCATTTGTTACGGAAATCACGTAGTATTTTTATTATAACACACGAACGATGCCTCCGAAGGCAGACAACAGGGGTCGCAATGTGCATCGTAACTTTCAAGACTTGAAATAAGTTTTCCTGGGAACGCGCGCTGATCACACTTGATTTCATTGTATAAATCATATGGTCATACACGCGAGGTAACCGTAACAGCTGAAGAGCCTGATATTGGAAAGGCTGAAATTATACCTGTTAGGCCGTCAGATGGAACAGCTGAGATAATCATGGCCGAAACGGAACTTCCGGTAGTGCATGAAAAGAATCATAAAAGAAACAATGAACTTCTCAGTGTAATTTGAGAATTGTCAGCCAACGTCAACGCAGAAGGACATGAACTCTGTTACAAATGACATTCAAACGTTAAAAGGCACCGGACACGTGTCAACGGCTGCAGGAAGCCCTGTCCTGGAGGTGACCACAGAGCTAAGAACGAACATGACCATACAGCTCTGGGGTTCCCGAAGAACTCCAAGAAGACACAACACTTAGCAGAGCATATTTAAATCTTAACTGTATTGACAATTCAAATCTTACAAACACACAATACACAAATCCTAATTAATTCGTCAAAACAAAGTTCGGCTTTGTAAAGGAATCCTTGCCCTTTAAAACAGTATCACCTTTGTTACGCAAAGTGTATTAGAGGGTGAGGATGTTGATTTGGCAACATTGCTCATACCACATTTTAGTTACTCTGAAGGAAGACAATGAACGTCCCGACCCCAGGCAAATAAACAATTGTCAATAGCAGAATTTATTAACGCTTTCGGGATATAAATAATCATTAATGTGTGAGGTTTTCTCACATAGATATGCTGTACTTGATCTTTATGAAAGAGACATTATAGAAATGGCAAGCCGGTATGTTGATAACGGTTTTATGAGTACCATACGCTGTTTAGTGCTAGTGCTGCAGCCCACCTCAAATATCAAGGATTGCCAGTAGATTGGTCTGTCAGGAATAACACATTATTATGCAATATATTTGCCGACATGAAATTAATCACATGTTTAAATTGTCAGAGTATAAACCATTCAGTGGCCTTTTGCCCTAACAATGTCAGGAACTTTAATGTTTCTAGGATTGCACAGCCAATTTATAGAGATTTCAACAAGTTCTGAATGACAATAGGCATACCGATGCTTATGGGAGACTTAGGGTTAGGTATGGTGGTTTAGAAATTTGCAATAACTTTAATGCAGAGAAAGGATGTACCCGACCAAAATGTAACAATTTACATGTATGTGCTATATGTAAGAAAGCACGGGAAATCACAATGTCTATTCAAAAAACTTGATAGCCTCCAAAGTGCCATTCAAACCTTACACACAAAAGGCCTAGTGTCTATTGCTTTAGATATTGACAATTTTCAAAACTATTATGCAACCATCCAGATAGGGAATTTGTGCAAAACTTAGTGACATGTCTAAAATATGGCTTTGTTACTGGTATTTCTCCATTACCGTCTTCCTCAGTTATATGTAAAAAAATGTTATCAGCTAGACATCAACCGATATCACTTCAAAATATATTCAGTCTGAACTAGACGAAGGTTTCATCTATGGTCCATTTATTAATATACCTTACGACTTATACCGCATTAATCCAATAGGCATCGTCGAAGGGAAATATTCCAAAAAGAAAAAAAATGATAATGGATTGATCGGCACCCCACGGTGATTTAGATAACCCTAGTTTAAATGACCTAATTGATAAGAAAGATTTTCACTGCTGCAGTATGTTACTATTGACAATACCAACCATATTATCAAAAAATGTGGGAAAGGTAGTTTGCTATGCCAAACCGATATTTCTGATGCATTCAATTGGTGCAAATAGAAGAACATTAATGGCCATTTCATGGTATTTATTGGGAGGATAAATATTACTTTTATTCTAGATTAGTCTTTGGCAATCGGTCAAGTCCGAAAATATTTGACCAAATATCTCTTGCAATATGCTGGATAGCTGAGAATGTCTTCAAAGTGAATAAAATTTTACACTTGTTAGATGACTTTCTTACAATTGACCCACCAAATTACGAAGCTGATAGAACGTGGCAATATTAACTTTTTATTCAGGTAGTTGAACATTACGATTGCACCCCATAAGACTGTTAGACCGACTCATCGTTTGGAATATTTAGGTGTAATATTAGATACGGAATATATGGAAGCTCGGTTACCAAAGAAAATCGAAAGGATTTGTGAAATCATAAAGAAAGAAATTTCTGACATTAAAATTATGTACAAAGAGACAATTACTCAGTTTATTGGATCATCTCAATTTTCCATGCAGAGTAATTTATCTTTAACGCTCATTTATTTCGTATTTAATTAAGCTTTTCACAACTGTTTAAAACTGCATCACCACGTTTATTTTACCCAAAAATGTAGATTGGATATACTAATGTGGCTGAAATTCCTGCCTGGATGGAATGGCGTTTCTTTCTTTCTAAATTATAATCTTACTCCTACTCCAGCATCTGATTTGCATTTATTTACTGATGCTACAGACTGCGCATTTGGGGGTATTTATGGTACCATGTGGTTTCAAGGGAAGTTTCCTTCACATATTTTGCACAACAAAGAAACTTCTATGGCCTTATTTGAGTTATTTCCCATAGCTACATGTATGATTATAGCCTTGTAAGGTAGTACTTGGGCTAGGCATTGAACTGTGTTTCATTGCGACAACATGTCTACAGTAGCGATAATAAACATATACTGCAAGTTTTGACAGCTAGCAGCATCGGCAGATCAATTTCGAACACCTTGTATTCAGTGGAAAGATTTGATGATATCAAGGAACGGTTATGGAACACTTCTATTAGTGAAAATACCGCAGCAGCTTATAAGACTGGTTTTGAACTTTTCTGCCAATTTGTCACCTTGTATGGTATAGCTAACCAACCAGGAGACCTGCCTACTATAGACGAAGAGTTCTTAATTAACTTTGTTACATACTGTTATCA
The DNA here is from genome assembly GCA_037379345.1 of Perna viridis. NCBI lineage: Eukaryota > Metazoa > Mollusca > Bivalvia > Mytilida > Mytilidae > Perna > Perna viridis. The sequence goes on from CM074511.1 coordinate 13,891,107, forward strand.
AGCCTTAGATCTCAAATTAGCCACTATTAAGATTTATCTATCTGGAGCTAGCTAGGCTTTTTCACTTAAGAAAAGGTAGAAAAGATCCAATCAAGTATAATGATAGGTTAAAATGTATATTGAGAGGTATCAGAAGTATTCAAGGTTCTTATTTAGCTCTAAAGAAAAGACTTCCTGTACCTCTGTCTACTTTGATAGAGATTTGTACATTATTTTAAAAAGGGTTTTCTAGACTCTATGATGCTAGTATTTTGTCAATTAGCCTTTTTTGGCTTTTACGTTGTGAGGACTTCACTGTTACCAGTAAATGGATCATGATAACTGTATCTTAATGCAAGATATTACTTTTGATGTAAATAGGTCTTACTAAGTTTTGAATTTGAAAATGTCGAAGACTGATCCTTTCAGACAGGGTGTAAATATTCATATTTTGAATCTGAAAGTATTAAACCTATATAATGTATAGAATAGTTCATTGAATATTGTGTTTATGTAAATATTTTGTACTGATGTGTTACTTAGTTTAAATGTAGTTATTTTAATAGATTTATTAACTTCATGTGTTTGCGTTTACAAGGATGTTATAGGTTTTGACAATATACATTAACCACCTTGTTAACTTGTAAGATACGAATGTACATTAAGACAAGATGTACGTATACATGTATTTACTACATGTAGTTTATTTAAATTCCATTAAACTTACACAGAGGTGTTGTCAGCTAAAATGAAGGAAAAGATGTGACAGAAGTTTGATATGCAAGTTGGCACCTTAGGAGTGTTCCTCTGCTAAGTATGAATTTGGTTTCTCAGTATGATAAAATGTATACAGATGTACAGAATAATTGAATGGGTTTTTATGGTTAAGAATGCATTTGGGAAGGTGCATATCACGTTCTTGAGAGGATATAAACCTGAGATATCTAGATATATTTTAAAGACATAACACCCCCTAGATATGAAAACGAAACAATAAGTTTATGTAAAATTAAATCAAAGACTATCCGAACTTTTGTGGGGGTTACTTTTTTTTTATTCTGCAGAGAATACAGAGATTCACTTGATATGGTCCACTCATTTACACAGTTTAAATTAATTATTGTGTAAAGGTTGCAATTTTCTTTCTATTGACCATGTGAATAGAGATTACCTTTAATTCGAAGAGAATATCTGAAAAAATAACCAGACTTAGTTCGTTTTCGCCCTCTATGCAGAATTGATAAAATGAAACAACAAAAGTCAGGCCAGGTTTTGATATAATTTAGATAAAATGCATGCAAATTTATAATATTTAGGGGATGCTTTGCCTTAAATTTCTTCTAGATACAAAAGTTTTGCCTGTAGTCAGAAGGAAATTAAGGTTTAAATTGAGGCAGGTAATGATGTACCTTTTAAGCAACAGATTGGTTTCCTTTCAAATTGGAGCAGTGGATAACAGTAGACTTCAAATTCAAATATTCCATTCATTAGATCCGCGGTAAATACTTGGATACTTATAAATAACGTATTTCCTACTATTCAGGTACTTATCGAAGTTACAAACTACAAATTCTTTACTGACACAAACTCATCAAACAATACATGGTTATGGTCCAATGGCAATAATAATACAAACAAACATAATTGTATACTAACATTTTGAAGCATGCAGTATGATCATAATACAGTTTTACATTATAACATATTAATTCTTATATCAAGGCAATATATTATATAAACAGAAATCAGTATTAGGAAGTGCCCTAAATTATGATTAAACATTAGATTAAAAATTTGTTTGAAATTCTTAGGTTGAAACATATTGAGAAAAAACGTTTTATTTTGAAATAATGTTAAACGTTTGTTTTGATATGCCTTACAGTGTACTAAACAAGATGCTCCCAGGAGCCTGAATTGTTCACCTTGTTAATTGTTTCAAGGGCAATAACTCTTACATGGAATCGTCTGACAACTTTGATTCCATGGAGACTTTTGTAGGCCTTATAATAAGAATCATTTCAGCAATTGGAAGATACTGGCTAAACCTAAAGGTTCTGGAGATATATACAAAAAACTACTGTCTGTTTTATTTTTAGTAACAGCGGCCAACTTTTTTCACAAATCTTAAACCCAAACGGTCATTTTGTTCAGGATACCCTCAAAACAAATATAACAACGTCCATTGAATCCTTTACAGGAGTTTCTGAGAAGAAGATTTTTGAAAGTAATAACATCAAAAACAGCAAAAACATCCATAATGGGCAATAACTTCAACATCGGTCAACAGATTTTCAACAAAATTTGACCACAGATAGATCTGATTATGATGAATACTTTTATCCTATCAGAATTTGGTTAAACTTGACGGATTTGGAGAAAACAGTTGCCTGATCCCTATGTTCTATATCTAGTAACTGCGGCCATGTTTTAATCGATAAAAAATCCGAACTTTCATTTTGTATAGGATACCCTAAAATGCATAAATACCAACTTTCATTGAATTCTGTACAGAAATTTCTGAGGAGAAATTTTTTTAAAGTAATAACATCAATAAACAGCAAAAAAAAACGTGCGAAAAGGGAAAAACTCCATCATGGGACAATCCAATGTTTATTATCAGAGGTAGACGTAGAAAATAATAGCAGGTACGAGATTGCAATTATCTGCCCTTAGCTATTCGTTGTATACGAATATAGTTCCTATTTTAAAAGGGTATTTTTTTATTATTTAGACAACCTTACTTTTAGAATTTATTATTCATTTTTGGTTCAATTGAAAGAAGAATAATGGAAATAATTTAATAGATATCTTGAATTGATAAAAAATACATATAGGGTGTGATTTAGTGAGGTCAGAAAAGGTGAACTTTTTGGCCCTTGGAAGCCATTTTGGGTCAAATGTGAGGGGTCTCTGTGTTGAGGTAGTTAAAATTGAAAAATGATGGTGCAAATTTCTAATTTTTGTATGGAAGTTTGAGGTAAGATGGTTTATTCAGCTCTCAAAATTTCACTTGATTTGAAGCGGTAGCTTTTTTTTTTAATTTGAAAAATGCTATAATAAACTCTGTGTGAAAATTAATTGTGTCCTCGTACCAGCAGTGATAAGACCTATACTGCTACCACACTCTTCAAAAAAGAGATTGTGGAAAACCATAAATCTGTGTTGTCTTCTTTTGGTCTCTCTACCAAGGACGATGATTGTGATTCACCGACTATGTACTGGATTCCTAAACTCCACAAGAATCCATACAAACAAAGTTTCATAGCAAAATCTGCAAAATGTACCACCAAACCTTTTCCAAAACTATTAACTTCTATATTCACAAATGTCAAAGAGGGTCTGCAGTCCTACTACAACACTTGTTACATTCGTAGTGGTATTAATTCAATGTGGATCCTGAAAAATTCGAAGTATGTTTTGGAGACAATCAGTTCAAGGCTATTATCTGAATATAATAGCATTAAAACCTATGATTTTCAACATTGTATACTTCTATTCCACATACTCAGTTAAAATCCCGACCTAAAAACATTATACATCGTTGCTTTTCCAAAATGATGGTACACCTAGATATAAATATACAGTTCTTGGTAGAGATTTCTTTGTAAGAAATAATTCCAAATCATCTTCCAAATATACAGAGGAAGATGTGTACAAAATGCTGGAATTTTTTATCGATATTTATCCAGTGTGGTGGACGTGTTTTTCAACAAACGGTCGGCATTCCAATGGGAACCAATTGTGCTCCTTTACTTGCTGACCTATTCCTTCACTCTTATGAGGCTGACTTTATAGCTGATTGGATTCGGAAGAAAGAATATCGTTTGGCTAGATCCTTTAATCTCAGTTTCCGCTATATAGATGACATATTATCTTTAAACAATCCTAATTTCTGGGATTTTATACATCGCATCTACCCCCAAAGAACTTGAGATTAAGGATACTACAGACACTGTGGAGTCAGCCTCATATCTTGACCTACACTTAGAAATCGAGGGTAAAGGAAAACTATTGTCAACTTTCCTTTCATCTGTGGCAACATCCCTTCCGTTCCTGCGTAAGGAGTGTTCATATCACAACTCATACGTTATGCCAGAGCTTGCCGAAACTACGCAGACTCTTTGTATCGCGCTAGAACTCTAACAAATAGGCTTCTGGAACAGAGTTATGTTGCTACAAGATTGAAGTCATCACTACAGAAGTTTTATGGTCGTCATCATGAACTCGTGGATCGTTATGATGTATCCATCAGCACCATGAAAACTGATTTATTCAACGGGTCATAGTTCACCTTTCCTCGTTTTTCTACCCCGGACTTGACGTTTTATGAGCAACGCGGCGAGTGTTTCTAGAAAAACAGAGGACGCTTACCCTACCGGTGCACCTGGTCCATGCTCGTAGTTTTTAGTGGAGTCCGAGTTCCTCATTTACTTTTGTTACTTTGTATGTATGATTCTAGTTATTTGTTATTCTGGTCTTTGTTCCTGGATTACATTCTTTTGATTACCGCTATAACCTTGGTTCCCTTTATTACTCTTTCATGTTTGCACAAGTGCCAATATTTAGATCGCAGTGAATAATTTTTTTTCTGTATTCATCTTTTTCGGTAAATTTATTCCCAGTATTTTCACTAAATTCCTGGGATCTTTGCAAGACTCGTTAAACCAGTGATTTTTGTTACAATTCATTTTTGTATCCTATGGATGCTTTTTAACTAGTTTTGCAGAATTAATTTGTATTTTTTTTTCTGTAGAATAAGAGTAAATCTGCATTAATAATATCTACATGTTTAGTGTCCAAACATTTTTCAAATTTTGTTTTTGCTGCCAAGACTATTGATGTTTTTGGTTATATAATTCAACTGCCTCTTTTGTCCGTAAAAGTTTATTAGGAAGGGGATCCAGTTAATTAGATTTCATATAGTTATATGAAATTTAGTAGTTAAAGAACAGCTTAACATGCAGTTATTGGATATGGAACTGAATTTATGTACTGTAATATCTCCGACTATATTTAACATATCAGTAGATACTTGCATATAATTTACAACACTATATAAAAACAAATAATACATGTACATTTGCCGACAGTTCTCCCATTTAGGATACAAAGATAAATTGTTTTTGGACATAGATTAAAAACTAGCCTATCACTTTTATTTATGAGTTTGTGGTCCAAATTATTTCGTGGAATATTATTACCTATAACATAATGATTATCATCTAATTCTACCAAGAAAAATATAAAATGATTACCAGGTTGGGGGTGTTGTTGAAGCTTTTTTGAAAATCTTGCTAAACTGGCCTGCATTACGTAAATATGAAGAAGGACTGCTTTTATTTTTAATGTTCCTTTTTCAAGGAAGCTGTAATAAGCTATTTTTGATAAATGATAATATTGAGTTGCACGCTATATATTAAATAGACAAAAATGCTAATTGTGATCTGGAAAACTGCAGAGCGAGGCATTCACACATACTGCGTTGAACTTGAAGTACCTTCAGTCAAATTCTATCCGATTAGCTCCATTTCTGTTATTTTGTTCTGAAATATTGAGTTTTTTAAGGAATAAATACACAGAATAAATAGAAAATGCTTCTTACACTCTATTAAACAGTACAACAGTTAAATAATTCTAAATGCAATTGTTATACCTATGATGTGTATTGAAATTCAGAAGATGCAATATACTCTGTATATATTTTTTAAAAAAACATATAGTCTGAAACGTTTTTGTTTGTTTTGTTTGTTTGTTGGGGTTTAACGTCCGAGCAGCAATATTTCAGCTATATTCAGACAATGAACATGAAATGAAAAAAAAGAAGGATGGGTCGCAAGGATACTAGGGTCGACAAATTTTGATTGCCACTGGAAAAAGGGGGGATGGGTAAGGTCGGGCAATTTAGCCTCCTGTGGTGGAGCTCAAAGGTTCCTACTGCTATCGAATACTACAACAGGGGTCTTTAACATGCGAGGAACGTGGCCTCTTTCCCAACACGGTGCACCACTATGGTTTGCGGTCAGGTTTTCCGTATTATAGCCTGACAACCCCAGCATGCAACACGCCAGGGGTACCCCATTCCACCACCTGAGGCACACATCCCAGTTGCTCTATGGGCAGAGCGCCTAGCCCCGGCCAGGTTTCTGAGCACTATTTAGTCGCCTTATACGACAAGCTTAGCGCTGCTGCAGGCCTATTCTTTTGATACCCGGACCTGCACGGGCGTCTGAAACGTTAAATAGCATTCCAGCGAAGATTCGTGTAAAATGAAATACAAGGTTGGAAGTCCTACATACGTTTATTTTTGTTTGAAATATTAGTAAACAGAAAATTACATGTGGGTTTTCATAGAACCTTTGTTCATCAGATAGAATGTACAGTAGAATTAAAAATTAACGGAGCTTTGTAAATGACACTAAAATACAGTGGAAATCTTTGGTTTTTCAATGTGAATTATCTCCTAAGAGCAGACAGATTGGAATGAATGACTATATATTTCACTTTAAAGCAACTTAATAACAAAATAAAGAATGTGTAGCCCTTTTTTGGGTGCATCACATATTATAGACCTTGCAAGATTCTTATAAAAACTGATACTTAACATTTTACCTTTAAAATATGCACTTGTGTTTAGCACGAGGAAACAATTCCTTTTTGGCAACATCTGAGTTTCCGAATTAAGTCTAAAAGTTCTTTCCGAAACTGCTTACACAGAGCGATATAAATCCATATGTTGAGGAAGACGGTTACTTGGGCCGATATAATAACAAACTCAAATCCATCTATCCCATAAAACCATTTCACGACTGGATTGTTTGCATCTGCTTTTAGAACTATCATCGCAAAAAATATTGTTCCCGGGGTTTCCCCCAGCACATACACAACTACAAGAACTATAATCATTATACTTGTCTGCCTGGTCTGTTTATTCACTGCTTCATTGTTAATAATAAGTGACTTTCTAGATAAGAGTACGAAACTGCAATACGTCATTGTTAGAATCATTACAATCATACATGATATTCGGAAAACAAAAACGTTAAAAGCCTGGTTGATAAAAGTCAACATTTCATAATCATCTTTTTCACCAATTATCCAAGAGTAATAACACCTTGTTAGTGAAGATCCATTTAGTTCAATCACCTCGCCCCCTTTGATGAATTTACTAGAAAATAACATGATATAGGCCACTGCAACTACTACAAAAATTGGAACAAGAAACAGGGAAGTCTTTTTGCCGCAATAACTTTGACCTTTCATAGGGCATGCACAAATAACAAATCGTTGAACAGCTATGTAAGATGTCAAGAAAACTACAAAAATGTACGAAAAGTAGGAGACAGTACCAGCGAACGCATTTAGTATACAAGTGGTTTTAGGATCTGCTAGGTTTCTTGAATAACAGTAAACTACGCTTGATATACATGCAACTGCGTTTGATATGGCTAATATAGACAGCAGAACCGATGAATGTGTTCGTACATTTTTTTGTAACCATATAAATAGAACAATACTGTTCGACAGAATTGATAAGCCAGACATAACACTGGTTGCTGCACAGAAAGATTCCCGGTATGGTCTCAAGATGACAGAACCGAGATTGTCCTGTAAGATAAATAATTCTAGAGAACTTGATGTTAACAATTAGGATTTCCTTTAGAATGAAAAAGAAAAAAGCAAAGAAAATCTAAGTCAGGAAGGTAAACACGTTGCTCCTATCTGCCTGTTGGTGTATTTCGATAATGTATGGTAGTTATCATACTTGAAATATTTAAGAATTGAATGTTTATCCTTTTATGTTTCATCGGCATTTTAAAGAGTATAACGTTACATATTTTCAATTAAGAGCGCTGGTGCTTCATGCCCACAACAGAAGACGGGTCAACTCATTTACATACCGATAAAACATGAAGCAAAAATGAAGCATTCAATTCTTATAAAGACATATGACATGTTTCTCGAATTTTGTTCATCTTTTTCATAACGTCCAGGATGATGAGTACCATTTTGGTTTATTTATTGTTTGTTTATTCTGATTTTGGTTTGTTTTGTTTTATTTTTTGCTTTGTTTTTTTTTTGTTTTGTGTTTTGTTTTGTTTTGTTTTTTGTGTTTGTGTTTGTGTTTGTGTTTGTTTTCTTCGTGTAATTCATTGCAATCAATAAATGTAATTCGGTTATTGTCGACGCGGTCTATACAAATAGTCTCAATTCTGTTTATCGAATTCTTTCATACAAGCGATAATTCCGTGAATATAGAATGTTGTAATTTGCGGAGCAAATAAATTTATACTCAGATATATGGTTGTAGTAGTTAACGTTACAATGATAAAAAAACAAAATGCACTAATATCATTATCAAGTGATGCCCTTTTCATAATTGTATTTCAAACTTTTTTTAAATATATAGGCCTTTTCGAAGAGTGCATATATAATTACACAAATACAGAAAAAATGCATGCTTACCGCCATTTCAAAATCTGTGTGTAAGTATATGCTGAGCTTGATAAAGGATTGACAACCACGGATTAACCCCAGACCTTGTACTTCAGACTTCCTCTGTTACTTTGAAAATTAGGGAAAAACGTACTAAAAGTAATTATAGTTTTCAAGCTAACAAAGCATGTACTCAAAACATGAACATATAAGGATTAAATTTGAATCACAACACATACAAACCAACTCGGAACTTTATGTAAGCAAACAGCCTCCCAAATGTCTTCCATGCATACGGTTTCGAAAGCGTGTTGAAAATTCACCTCTCCAGTTTTCATGAGTAAACGGCTGTCGAGGGGAATTTATGAACAAAACCTCTTTATTACTATACTGTGTATAGATTGCAAATATCAGTGGAGACACAGATAACAAAGTCTGCAGTTAAATTTCTATGCATTGCTATCGTATTCACCGTATCAGGTGTATTACTGTTCAAACTCCCTTTTTGATAATCACTAAAATGCAATAGAGATTATAAATATCAATTTAAGACAGATTTAAACATTGGTCAAAACTAAGTAAGTATTTGTAGGACAACACTGGAAATGTTTAAGTATACTAGTAAGCGATTACAGATTGTGAATCCAGAAAAGGAATCTGTGATTCGAGAAGCGGTTTCGACATTTTTTCGATCAAATTAAGATGGGGATGTAATTCCATGTATGATATTATCTACAGAAATGGACCAGTTAGGACCTAACTGTTTCGAATTCGTACCGTATTAAGTGATGATTTACGGTGTAACCAAAAATGTTAAAATGTTTTATTGTAAAATATAAAATGGAACATAATCGGTTAAGGTTGTTTTCGCATCACAATTTTCGTATTCCTTTTCTCTATTGATAGAACCATTTTTCCATACAAATGTCGAAAATATTTAATCCTCCAGTCAATATTCTTGCAGCTTTGAATTCGGTAATTTTTACTGTTCACGTTATTAATATGAATGCAATAAAAACTTATGAGAGGTTTATTTTTAAAATTAAACTGTAAGATGGAGAAGTATTACCTGTTATGAAAATAGGTGTTATTTTCGGTAAGTTTCAAGTGGAAGGAAAAATATATTCTTGAAGGGATTTGAAATACAAAACAAAATGATACTGAAATGAAAACGCCAACTAATTATGATAATATTATAGCATATTGTTCTTCCATGCTTTGTAAATATTGACATATGTGGTGTAGTCAAATTGTAGGTCATTATGCATTTATATATATATATATATATATATATAATGTAATGTTAATTTCATGGCACTTTTCATATCATTTAAGTATATATCGGTCTTTATATGGAAGACTCTGGATGATACTGGAGGTGATAAGGAAAATGCCCATTAAATAATTTATAATTACTTTCTTAGATCATATTCGCAAAAAGAATATTTTGATCTTTTCTTCCCATTCTTCTTCTTTTTGTAATTGTCATTATTTGGTCAAATATTTTAGACAATAAGTATCAATAATTTAGGTTATTATAGAATGATCCTACCTGAGCTATAGAGATTCCTAACTCTGGCTTATATGTTCGAGACAACGAATTATATAAGTAGTCACAATATATAGAACGAACGCATTAATCGGTTCCGCTGTTTTAATATACAATTGCCTTCTAATTACTTGCCCAAGAGAACCAGATGTAGTGTGTTCAAAGAGTTCAAAGTTCTTGTAACTTTTTAGTTCAATGTAATTACCAAATAAATCCATGTATAATTACGAATGCATTGTAATATATATATTAGATAGATAATTGTAGCTTAATACATGGCCTTTTATTGACAAAGTTATGAACCTGAGATCCTGATATCAATGCCTCAGGCTTATAACAAGGGAATATTAAGAAATACCCAGTATTAATCTATTTTTCATATATTTTATACCAATAATGAATAATGAACCAAATGTTTCCTTTTAAAGAAGACAATCATAATGCGAATGAAGTGTGTTGTCTATTTTTATTTAATTTTTTAACATTTTTGTTGAATTTGACTTTTCTCTGAGTATCAACTAACATAGTTCTTTATTATGAAAGAAGATGATTTTATAATGGCAATTTATTTATTTTTATGTTCTAACTGCCTAGTAAGATCCGCAAGTTGAACTGACAAAGCTACGTCAATTCGACTGTAACGTCGCCAATTAGCATGATAAAGGTTTTAAAAATTTTTGCGGAAGTGATGTCAGTAAACCTCACGACAGGGCAGATATTGCTCTGGGCAAACAGAAAACGATGTTTTTTTTTATTATTAAATATGCGAAATTGATGTTATTTCAATGAAAGATAAGCATAAAATAAGTAATTTGTCATGACATATGAAATTTATTCGAAGATGATAAAATTAACTTGAAAATATATATTATTAAGATAATTAATTGGTTATGTTGAAGAAAATTAATAACTCCTGCTGAATTTTGGGCATTATTAACTTTTTCCAGTTAATTATTTAATACTTCTCTTTTTTTATATGTTTCTCTTTGTAGGATCTTTGAAATAGCTGTACAGAAAAAAAAACCTGAATGTCCATGTCAGTATTGTTTAGAATAGAAATAATAATTTCAATTGATTAAATAAGTATAGGTCTGCCTAAAAAACCAGGCAGGGGATGAATCATCATGTGTCAATATGTAAGACCCGGAACCGCGATAGGACGCGGAGGTACGATGGTAGTACGCCGAAGTGCGTTTATGATCATGCTGAACTGCGACGGTTATGCATGATTGTCGACTGCCAATAGTAACGCAGAAATGTATTGGCCACTACGAGGAGGAGCGTTTTTTTTTTGTACTTCGCTGAAATGTTTTGACAATCTTGTAGATTTTTTTCCGTTGACACCGTAAATGTACGATTATCTTGAAATTCTACCGATATGATATTAGTCTTCATGCAATTAGAAAAAAAACTTTCTTTCATTTCTTTCATACTTCCAACTATTGAGGAAACTAAAAAAGCAAAATTAATAATTTTTTTCCAGTTTTTTCCTACACCCAGTAGAAAATTGAATAAAACTGGCAGTCTCTTAAAAGGACGAGTACTCTTTAATATGAACATATTTCTTGACAAACTTAGCTATAGAATGGTTGTGGATAGCTTTAAGACTTCTGTATGAGCGTATAAACTATATGTACTACATAAAAAGTATCGTAACGTATCTTTTTAATACTGAATTAAATACATGTAATGTTAACACACAAAATTAGTAATGAAAGATGCTACGGTTTGTTTATACAGGCAACAATATACTATCTTCTTTTATAATTTTGCTTCCAGTTTGTTAGTTTTCTCTACAACATTGTACTCGCTTATGCACGTAAAATTTCGTGGCGACGTTGAATGGGGTATACCAACGCACTTCCGCGCATTTACGTTAGACATCCAACGTACTTCAGCGTTGACCATCGCAGATCAGCGCGACCACCGCACTTCGGCGTCCCCATAGCACTTCCGAGTCTTCCGAATCTACATGCTAAGGTTATCAGTAATGCTAAGAATAAGGTTTCAGTGAAACTGTTCAAATACATTTTTGTTAGGTTCCAAAAATAACTCTTCCTTTGTTTATTTCCTTTGATCTGCTACATCTCGTTCAATATTTCCTGAGTGATTATAGTGTACCATTCTTGCAGGAAATTTTCCTGTACTTTTCTATAGTAGAACGTAATCAGACTTTTAAACAAGTGTTAATATCTCCCGTTATCAACTTTCATTTCTGTCTTATTGTAAAATAAAGTTTCCATTAGGCCTACTGATGGATTTTAAATCAATCAATTTTGGGAAAAAAGGAATGCATGAATCACTATTCATAAGCATCCGTTTGGTTTTAATTCAGAGCTGTACTAAAATGAATATAATTTATGGGATGAAGAACATTGGGAATTTCTATGGATAATGTAAATACACATGTACAAAAAAACTTCTGCAAATAACTTTTACACTGTTGTTATGTAGGAATCTGATATAAGCATTCACCATATCTGTTATAAAAACAACTTAGTTGGTATTAGAATTCTAAGAACATTGGTTGTTGAATTTACGTAACCACGGAAAGCTCATACTCACCCAATAAGACAACTTAACCGTTAAATAAGTTAATTCGTAAGGGATAAAGTTATCATATTGTTGTCTAATCGCAACAGATGTTTTTCGTTTTTTTTTTGGTTTTTTTTTTCTTTCTTTCTTTCTTTCTTTTTTTTTTTTTGAAAGGGAGGTTTCTACATTGATTGGCTTAAAGGGTTTACATAGAAACTAACACGCTTTCCTTATAAGCATTTTTCGACATGACACGGGTTGTGTATTAATTTTATGGTGAAGGATGGACTATGGTTCTCAACCACACATGTGAAGAATTGGGATTGATATTACATACGATGAGGACATAACCTTTGGTGTGATAAAACTGGTCTGGAGCTAATATGTCAGTGTCAGTAGCCTGCAAGTAGTCTTTTGTTAATGCATTAGTGTAGTTTTATTTTTTTTGCTGTGATTTTTATCACTTTATCTACAAATGCTCCTACATTCAACTCATAAAAAAAAATAAAAATAATTTCCACTGTGGTCTTTTTGTAATTAATCAAGTTATTGTATAATTATTCAAATAATTGAGAGGGAACAAATGTGTCTAATACGTGTATATTATTCTCTGTTAATTGATATAATAAATTAGGTGAAAACTAAGGGTTGATGTATGGAAGCTGAACCAAACCTAGTTTTTTTTATCATTATCATTGGTTTTGAAATAAATTATGTGAATTTAAAAGTTACTGTTAAAAACGTTCTTTTGGCATTAAAACAAACGACAAGCACAACTATAAATCAATGAAAATAAAACGAAATTAAAGAAAACAAGTGTGTTATGTTTCTATTAGTTTGTTCATTTACTGAAACTGAGTTGCAATACTATACATTTATGTGTCATTACTAGAAAAAAAGATTTTCAGGTGCTTTTGTCTGTCTTTTAGTTTTTAATAAACACTTGAAGGTTTTATACAAAATAATAGTTGTCTCGCTTTGGGGCGTTTGTTTCAAAACATAAACCAGAAAAGAAGGAAGAAAGAATCGGTAAACAAAAAGCTAAAAATAATGATGGTGAAATGCCTTCAAAATGGTATTATTAACCGTGGGAAACTCATTTCTTCAAACAAAAAAGCTTGAAAATTCTCAATTATTTATTTTGACTAACAAAAAAAATATATCTACTCTATTCACGTAGATGTGTAAAGGTCAATTAAATAATTGACTTTGAATTTTGTTAAATGGAATTTGTTTCCTTTTGACAAATCCTTTTTTTCTATTTTTTCAAAGTCAAAGATTCTAACTTAAATCTAAGTTGTAATACAAAATCTTCTAAAACTTATGGTATAATATCAACCAAATTCCTTTTGTCAATTATCATGAAATTAGAATTTGAATGTTATCCCCCCCAAGAAAACAAACAAACGATTCAAAGTTCTTTATTATAAAAAAATAAATTTATGAGTTCTATGAACTCCCATGTGTTATAGTCAACCAAATATCATTTCTATGTCCATTGCAAATTTACAAATTTGGCCATCAACATTCAATAATTAAATAAAAAATGAATAAATGTGAGACATACAGGAATTAAAAACCAATTATAACAATGATATTAGTTATTTATTCAATTAAGACCTTAACCAATCATATATGGCTTGATTATACATGATAATTCAGCGAAGCCCATGAAGGGTAATTGGTGGACTATTTTGAACACACCCAAACAGATAAATGCATTCTAAAATCAGAAAGGGCCTAAACACAATGTACCATGTAATCATATTCTGAGACGTTTGTATAATATTGATTTGTTGTGACATGCATCATTAATTTGATCCTCTATCCTACATAATAACATCTAAATGAACTGTCCCGTACCACCATACATGGTGTACTAAGTTACAGCCCTAGATTAAACCTACGAGGAGGAATGACCCAGCCAGCGAAAGCTATATTTTAATATAACCTAGATGGCCGAGTGGTCTAGGGCGCTGGACTTTGTGCAGGCGGTGTTGCCATAGATGTCACAGCGGTACGAGTTCGTATCCCGCGGAGGTAACGACCAAAAATTTGCATCGCAAATTTGACAGTTCTAACATTGTTGGGAATTTTTCAGACCTTTCTTTATATATATATATATATATATATATATATGTGTGTGTGTATTTTCAAAGAGTAACATCTCATCAGCAGCACTGTAGTCAATATATAGGCAGATCTAATTTTAAAAAAAATAAATGTATACATAAAGTACTCAATACAAAACTATTGATTTAAGCAAATGAAGTGGTCATGATCACAAAGTCTTACCATAAACTGACTTTGTACATCTTATATTATGCTTTAGACAAAAATATACATTTACAGAAATAAGTATTCATTCAGCCAACATTTAATGTCAAATCTGAATCTATAATCGTGATATTTAGATACTTTCAGTTTACAGTTGTTTATATTTTTTAATGTTTCGCCAAAAATCTATTCTTAAAATCTGTAATTTAGCATAAAATGACGTTTTTTACAATTTATCTATTTATTTTTTACCATTTTACCTATTTATTTATTCTTCGGAACCTGAATTAATCTAAATATCAAGTCTGGTTTTAATTGGTCTAGTAGTGTCAGAGGAGAAGATTTTTTTAAAGAAAAAACATTAAAAGTACCCAAAAAAGGTCGAAAAAAGGCAATAACTTCAACATGGCTTTATAAAGGCTGAAAACCACTAATTCCACTTCCCATAGGCTTCCATGCTAATTTCACAATATTCAATGGCTTCTCTGGACTTTACCTTAACTTTAACCTGCAGAGGACTATATATCAGCATGATTCTACATATGTCAGCTCACAATCCTCAGAATGGCATGTGGGGTTAGCAGACTTGCAGTGCAGTACTGGTCACCGGAAGTGAAGGGTCTATAAATAGCATGGGAAATCCCAGTGTTTTCACAAGATAGGTGTATATTTAAAAATCATTATGGAGATTAGGCTTCACATCACAAGAAGCAAAATGCACCTATAAAATGTACAAAAATGTTTTTCCTTTCAGAAACTGTTTAAATTTTTTAAATAAGATGAGAACTTTTTTCACAGCACTATGAGGAACAGGGATAATTTCTGCGTAGGACTATTTTTGCGTACGTTCCAAATGCTCATTGGTTGAATTGGTGGTCTGTAACCTAAAGAGTCACTTTTTGTCTTAGAAAAAATAAATAACTATACAGGTATCTTCCTATACACATACTGAATGCATTTGCAAAGTTTCAGTGAAATGTGACAAGCACATTTTTAAATATTTGATTTTTAAATATAGGGTAACCAAGTTGTGCCAGCAAATAAGTGAGAATATTCTACCATACTTAAATGCATTCAATATTTGCAAAGAACTTTTTCTGACTTTTTAAATAAAAAATATCAATCACAACTTGTTTTTTAACAATATTAATGAAGAGATAGTTTTAAAAGTAATCATTTTCTGAGAAATTGGTCTATTTTTAAAAATTTATTTCTGACATGCCTCCCCCTTTTTCTTGATCACATGTCAAAAATCCTAAATCTTTAAATTTTCACAAAAGGTGATATCTTTGGCTTTAAATTTGTAAATACAGTGTTTTCACATTAAAACATGACCAGTAAAGGGTACCTAAAGCAAAAAAAGTACTCAAAAATGGATTTTCCATGTTACCATAGGGGAATGCTTATATGGCCTTAACCGCAGTAATGAAAGTGAGTTTTTCCTCATTTCTAACGTAATTTTTGCTCAAATCTACACAAAACTTGATTTCAAGTGCTTATTACCACCATAATTAGGTAAATATAGCCCTCAAAGTTTAATAGTTGATATTTTTACTAAATTTTCTACACTTTTTACAAGATAGGACATAAAAATCAGCCAAAAAGACCAATTTTCCATAATTTGGACCTATAACTTAAAAAATGCATATTTTGAAGAATTTTTGTAGTGTATTCCTCTCATGGCAAAGTTAACAAGATCTTCAAGTAGTTTAAAGCTATTTCAAGAAACTTTTCATTTTACCATGGCTTCAGTTTAAGGCTAAAAACCACTAATTCCACTTCCCATAGGCTTCCATGCTAATTTCACAATATTCAATGGCTTCTCTGGACTTTACCTTAACTTTAACCTGCAGAGGACTATATATCAGCATGATTCTACATATGTCAGCTCACAATCCTCAGAATGGCATGTGGGGTTAGCAGACTTGCAGTGCAGTACTGGTCACCGGAAGTGAAGGGTCTATAAATAGCATGGGAAATCCCAGTGTTTTCACAAGATAGGGGTATATTTAAAAATCATTATGGAGATTAGGCTTCACATCACAAGAAGCAAAATGCACCTATAAAATGTACAGAAATGTTTTTCCTTTCAGAAACTGTTTAATTTTTTTAAATAAGATGAGAACTTTTTTCACAGCACTATGAGGAACAGGGATAATTTCTGCGTAGGACTATTTTTGCGTACGTTCCAAATGCTCATTGGTTGAATTGGTGGTCTGTAACCTAAATTTACGCAAAAATTTTACCACAGATTGATCTCATCATGATAAACACTTTTACCTTTGTCAAACCTTTTTATGCAGGTTACCTCAAAGGCCATTAATACCAAGTTTGGTTCCAATTGGTCAAGTAGTGTCAAAGAAGAATACGTTTTGAAAGAAATAATATTAAAAATAGCCAAAAAAATCGAAAAAGGGCAATGAGTCCAACATGGCTTAACATATTTTGACCACAGATATATCTCACTATGCAAAATACTTTTATTCACGCCAGAATTTAGCTAAATCTAACAGTTTTGGATATATATATATGTGAAAAACTACTGTCTGATCCTTATGTTCTATATTTAGTAACGGCGGCTATGTTTTGGACGGATCAAATATCCCAACAACAATTCTACGCAGGATACATTATGGACTATTCATACCAAGCCTGGTTCCAATTGGTCAACTACTGTCAGAGGAGAAGAGCTTTGTAAAATTGTTAACGACGACCGACGACCACGACGATGGACACCAATTGATGGCAATATAATAAAACATCTTCATTTAGTAATTATCATATGTACAAATTTTAGTTGATAATGCTGTAAAGCTTATGATGGAAGGTTTCCCCATGAAACACGTGAACAGCCAACTGAAATTATACCATTGCGGTTACAAAATTTGTCGTCAGACGAACAAACAGTTGACGGGTGAAGGAAAAACTAGAAAAGTGAAGAGCACTATATAGGTAGTGAAAGTACCACTTGATACATTCTGCAAGTATGTACACTTGGGTTTAGTCATTTCACAATTATTTGTATCAAGATATTGTGGAATTTGGTGTTGTAAAATAAAACAATTGGCATGAGTTCGTGGTCATCATGTATATTCTATTTGTTAAGACGAATACCAGTTAGGTAAACACTGATTTTTAAATAAATTTTATAATCTTAACATTATTATCCATATGTTTTTTTTTATCATAAGCAAGTGAATATTGCATAAACATTATACCTTTAATTGTTACATATAAAAATTGCTTATTACACGAGATATCAAATGCAAATCTATACAACATTATACATTATACATTGTGAAGCAGTCGAAATATACATAACGAGTCAGAAATGAACCAAAAAATAACGTCCGACAAAATTTGACAAATTGCTTCATTTCTCTTATTTTTTTCAGACAAAAATGTTTTTTTTTATTCAAGAAAAAGAGAAATGTTTTGCTTGCTTTTAACAAAACAAAAGAAACGTCAACACTCTATCTATAAATGCGCATTTGTTCTAGCTCGAGTAAACAAATTTTTTTTGTCGACATCTAAGCGTCCGAAATACATTCAGAAATGCTTTCCGAAACTGCTTACACAGAGCGATATAAATCCATATATTCAAGAAGAAGGTTACTTGGGCCGATAAAATAACAAACTCAAATCCATCCATCCCATAAAACCATTTCACGACTGCATTGTTTGCATCTGCTTTTAGAACTATCATCGCAAAAAATATTGTTCCCGGGATTTCCCCCAGCACATACACAACTACAAGAACTATAATCATTATACTTGTCTGCCTGGTCTGTGCATTCACTGCGTCATTGTTAATAACGAGCACTTTTCTAGATAAGAGTACAAAACTGCAATACGTCATTGTTAGGATCATAACAATCATACATGATATTCGAAAAACAAAAACGTTTACAACTTTGTTGATAAAAGTTAACTTTTCGTAGTCATCTTTGTCACCAATTATCCAAGTGTAGTAACATCTTGTTAGTGAAGATCCATTTCGCTCAATTACCTCGCCCCCTTTGATAAATTTACCAGTAAATAACATGATATAGGCCAAAGCTATCAACACAAAACTTGGTACAAGAAACAGGGAAGTCTTTTTGCTGCAATAACTTTGACTTTTCATAGGGCATGCACAAATAACAAATCTTTGAATAGCTATGTAAGTTGTCAAGAAAACTATAAATATGTACGAAAGGAAGGAGACAGTACCAGCGCACTGATTTACTGTACAAATGGTTCTAGTATCTGCTAGGTTTCTTGAATTACAGTAAACAACGCTGGAGATACATGTAACTGCATTTAATATGGCTAGTATAGACAACAAAACCGATGTATGTGTTCGTATATCTTTTTGTAACCATATAAAGAGAACAATTATGTTCGACAGGATTGATAAGCCAGACATAACACTGGTTGCTGTACAGAACGATTCCCGGTATGCTCTTATAATGACAGAACCGACTTCTTCCTGAAAAATAAATCATTCTAAAGAAACCAATAAGAACAATAAGACTTTTTGAGAGAAGTAATATGAAAGAGTGGAAATCGGAGAGGTAAAACAATTGCACGTCTAAGCCTGTAGATTTGTATGATGCTTATCATTCCTAAACATTGAACGTTTAATTCTTATGTTTCATTGGCATGTAAAATCGTAGACCGCAGCTGATTTTTAGTGAAGCGCGCTTCATGATATCTAAAACATGTGTTCGATCAACGCTTTAACACACCAGTGAAATAGAAAAAAAAGAATCATTCAATTCTGATAATTACAATTATAAGTGCACCTGTGTAAAAGCAATCTAAATGGTGAATACGTTTTCAGTTATTTTTATTTAATTTTAACATTCAATTAAACATCAATAAAAGTTGCTCGATTATTAAGGTCATGGCTTATATAATGGCCAAAATTGTGTTTTTATCATGAAACTTATTTTGTGAAGGCGATTATCCAACGAACTTATCGTATTTCAATGACATTTATAGCAAATATAATTATTTATGCTGAACGGTATGGCTGTATACGTATAAACTCTAAAGTTACAGCGATAAAATCCAAGAATGTTTTACTATTATCATTATTTCGTGTAACCGTCTTGAATCTATTAACATGTATGAAAGCAAAAAGCTTTTTAAACTGAAAACTGAAAACATCAAAGACCCTGTTGCATTGGACTAGCCAAAAAAGCTAAGCACATAAATATAGGGATTTGATTCCATTTACCATTTATCTGCACGGGTTGTGGATTAGAACTGGTGACGTACGAACTGACAGACAGCATGTTCCTTATATACCCTTGCTTGAAAAATATATATTAACAACATAAGAAGTGACAACTTTTTTTATGACAATTGTACTGGAGGAGGTTCAAACCTAATCTATGATTATATCAAATGACACTTTGTCCTGTGGTAGCGTATAGATGGTAAGGAATATTTACCTTGTTCAGCTTGCATTAGCTTTTGTGTATATAAACAGCCACTGAACTAATATATTTATCTAAATTATATTTCTCCTTTCTACTATTCATGATGTAGACACCATATTCAAACGTCAAAATACAGATGTACATTAAATTTCAATATTCCCGCGCCTTTTTCACTGTCTCCTTCAGTCAGATTCATGAAAGGTGATACTGTGGATACATATTATAAATATAAGGAAGTTAAAACTAAGAGGGCTAAGAAAGTGGTGAGAAAAATATATTTCTAGCCAATCAATTGAATCTATGTATCAATTCAGCGCAGTAAAATAAGATATGATAAAGCCATTTTTAACTTAATGTTCCTGATTCAGAATTATCTCACTTCATGAATTCATTTAGATAAATGATAAGGTGTTTCAATCTTAAATATAAAGTCTGTCAGTCTCAACGTCCACTTGTTTTTCAATTTAATTTTTCAAGTTTAATCATTGGCTTCGCTGAAAGTTATTGTAATGACGAAATGGAATTACTTCATTGCTATACACGTAATTGATTAATTTTTTTTTGTTAATATAATAGTACCATTGTCCATTATATTTGCCTTTTGAATTAAGACAACAAGACATGTGACGTTAAGAAATAAACACTGAACTCCTTAAAAATTTGATAATCATTTTCAAAGAACACACAACATTTTCAAAATAAGTTCAGCAATAAATAAATAAATAAATAAATAAATAAATAAAAAGAAAAAATATTTGTTTACCGCCATATTAAAATCTGTATGTGCGTAAAGGCTTAGATTGACAACAACAGATAAACAACAGCCATGTTACTTCTTCTGTTAGGGATTGGTCAATATTTATTTGGTCGGGACCGGTGTATATTATGCTCTCATTTATAAACAACTTTTGTCCTGTATCTCTCTTCTAAGACATGTTTATGTCCCATGTCAGTTTTGCAAGAAAACAAATGTGTGTCCTATCTAAAATATATTAGAAATTAGACATGAATTAAAGCATGGATATAATACAGTGTTATTGGTGTAAAATAAATGAGGTTTTATTCAAAAATGCATTTATAATAAAAAAAAAGGAACTTGCTGGTCTATAAGTGGTGAAAATGAAAAAAAAATTAGATTGCTATCATAATTTTAGGGGGTTGAATGTCCTGTTGCTTTTTGCACGAACAACAACAAGTATTGATTGGTCCTGTACCTTGGAGAAAAATATAAAAATAAAAAAGAATGACGTTTCATATATAATCTTCATACTTACACAACATGTGGTCAAAACATTAACATGGTGCGTCCAATTACAACATCATAAATCCAGCAGGAAAACAAGCCCAAATGTCTCTTAAGCTTATGGTTACTTAAAATTGTCCAGCAAATGTAGGGGTAACCATAAACAAAACATCTTTTCCTGATTCTACTGTGTAGAAATAGCTAATGCTAATTAAACCAATGAAAACAATATCTACTGTAAATTGTCGATGAATTGTCAAGTTAACACATAAAATCATTTGTATTACTTTGTAATGTAACCTATAAGAAAATTAACTTTCAAACAAGGAAAACCAGGAAAAAATTATTGATATTCCGGTTTATTTCCTGATAGTTCGTCTATTTGTTTAAATATATATCTACAAGCATGAAAGTCATATGTGATTCTTTGAACAAACCTTTAAGTTCGCAAGTTGTAATGCTATAATGCCTCTTTACTATAATACCCGCTTCCCCAAAACAGAGAGAAAAAATACTTACATTTTTGTTATCTGAAACATTAACTTAAAAAATAATATTTGAACGTTTTTCAAGTTATCACGCGTAAAATGCTAGTAGTGGTCTTTGTATAGAAAGGTTCGTAATTATAGAATAATTTTTATAAACAATTTAGTATCTAAATTTGACGATATACATCATCGGACGCATTCCGTTTTTTTTTTAAATTTAATGTTTTGATATAAAAGATATCCATAAAAAACAATGAATATTCAAACCAAACATATCCATTCTTGTTATATATCAATTTCAGAAGAACGCTCTTGATATTATATGAATCTGTGTTCAAGACGTGAATATGTGGAAAATGATTACTTGTATGGATAACCTATGAAATGGATCTATAAAAACTTCACTGTTCGGTACAGGATGAGTTGAAATCGTTATATTACTGGGTATTGAATATTGAATGGAACATTTACATCATATTTCTCATTTCTAATTTTTATATAAGGTACCAGTCCATATAAAATTCAGACACTGCCAATGGTAAAATGATTCATGGTGTAGAAAGCCCACAGAACAAACGATGGTTTTTCAATCTACATATACTATATATTTACATAATAATAATCATTTCCGTATTCAGATTTGCACTTTTGAGAAAATCATACATTCAAATGGAACGATAACTCTTGCAAAATGCCAATTCCATTTACAATCTATATTCTTTTATCTCAAAAACGCAACAACCAAATGAAAAACTAAGACTGGCCATGTGATTAGTAACTCTTTCCAAACAAGTAATAAAACTGAATTTGGTGTGTTGTTAACATGGTTGAATCACCTTTTGTGTGATGTTTTGTAAGACTGCTACTGAATTTTTTCCATTACCAAAGCCTGTCCTCTTAGAAACTGTAGTATCTAATAATCCTGCTGCTATTCTGTCGAAATTATTTCGGAATACCGATGTTCATATCTTTGTAAAATGCCTTTGTTGACGTCGGGATACAGTGACGTCGGCTTGGGTGGAAGTAAAAAAAGAATAAATCATTTACTAATCATGAATAGTTCTTGTAGTAATTAAAACATACATATAACCGTATATTGATGTGCCGTGACTAGGATCGAAAACAGAGATAGATAAACTAAAATCATAATGTTCAAGAAACAAAAGCGTTATCACAAAACATTTTCGAAAATGAAGAGAAAACCGCGACAACGTACATTTCGACGAAAATAGTATGATTTCAATCTTTCAAAACAAATGTGTCAAAACAACAATTGATTGATCAATTGAGTGAAAAACATCTTGGAGCAAGAAAATGTTGAAACCGAAATGATAGATGCTGAAGAATATTCGTTGGATTTGGATCTCAAGATACGACATGCACGTAAGTTTGTCCAATACATACAAACACCAAACGACACCAGTCTCGAATTGTCATTTGATAATTGTCGTAAGCCTAAACCATCAGACTAATGCAGCATGTCCACCGATCATACCAGAACAAACGTATGTCCAACATATATATATGATTTAAACCATAATACCGGTTATGCTGTCGATTTACAACCCTGTGTCATGCCTACAGCAAGTAATCAGAGCCACCGAAACTCTCCCTTCCAACATTCTCAGGCATCAGTCTATGATTGGCAATTATTTTGGGATAGCTTTGAGTCCGCAGTACACAAAAACTTTTATCAATTATCTCAAGTTATAAGAGTCGATCAGTAGCTCTTAGTATATTAATCGACAGAATTGGTCAGACTGATAAATTCATAGAGGCACACGTGAAAGCATTACTTGCAAATTCTATGAGGTCTTAGGCGTAAAGCGAGTCATACGACACCCACGGCAAATTACCCATAATCATTCGCAAATGGCCGGCCGAAATCCAAAGAAAGTGGATACTACGTGACTTACGTTAAAGCATACGTGAAGAGATACACATCATAGATGCAGATCAAGACGTTGACACATTTTAAGGTTTATCGTCCACAGCGTTTTCCATGTATTAGCCAAATCACCAAGAAATACAATGTAATACAACGAAATACGTATCAAAGTATCGAAAAGCGAGAATGTGTTTTCTGTAATGAAGTGCAAGCTCCGTCGAGATGTAAAATGTACAATAGAGCGCATGAATATTGTTAAACGGAACAAACTCTGCTTTAACTGTTTAGGTACCAACCTTTTTAGTGAGTACGACTTCTAGCATAAATGCAGAATTTGTGATAAGAGAAATCACACCAGTCTGTGCAGTGTACGGCAAAGTTTCAACCCACCAAAAAAATAGAATTGAGCTATACTTCAGTAAATCTCGTCAATGACAATCAAGGTGACGAAATGGTAGTTCTACATTCACAATCAGACAATTCATAATCAGACGTTTTGTTGACGACTGTTATTGCACCAGTAGGTTCAAAACAAGTATTTCTTGAAACTAACATTTTTTTATGAAGGAGCGCAACGATCATCCATAACGCAGAACTTGCTAAGAAATTGAATTTACAAGAAGAGACCACAAAAATATACACTTGTCAGCTTTCGGAGGAGACAATAGTAAAAATAAGACCTCTAGAGAAAACGACGTTATATTTGAAAACAGATTACGAACAAGTTTACCAATCAAAATGCTAATAGTGTCAAGTATTGCAACTCCTTTACATAGTCACAGTGGCACAGTGGAAGCTGCAACGGCTTGCATGGGTTAAATTGGCGCATCCTATCTCTCAGGAAGATATATTTGAAATCGCAGTACTTAAAGGAGCAGATTCCTACTTGAATATTGTAACAGATCACATTTTATGAAGAAATTAGCCTACCGAAGTAACAAAGAAGAGAATGGAAGGCGTGATAAAGAGACTTATTAAAACTCACCAAGTACTAGGAACATATGACAAAATTATTGCTGACTAAAAGAGGGGATTCATAGAGAAAGTTGACAAACATGAAACTATGACTCGCATCGTGCTACATTCCCTACCACCCAATACACAAGGATTGTAGCACGACGCCAATTAAAATTGTCTATGACTGCAGTTTTCGACTAGCAAATAATTTTCCTAGTCTAACTGATTGTCTGTTGGATATGCCTCCAAGGCTGAGATTCCGGGCCAACTGCCAACTTTTCGTTTGTTTTGAGCCATCTGCTCACCTTTCATACTTAACGCCACATTACTCAAGCATTTAGAACAAAATAAGTGTAACACGGCAGAGATTAGTAATCAATATATATATATATATCTTTGCAACATTTTATCCAGTCTGAAAACAAAAGACGAAAGATGAAGCCAAAAAATACTTTTGCAGAATAGAGACGCACTATGACAGAAGCCGGGTTCAACCTCAAATTGCGGTCGTCAAATAACAATGAAATACGACTTCTTGCTAAGAGAGAGAACGTTCAAAATATTGATCACACCACCAAAATTAAGGAATGTTATGGAACAGCAAAAGAGACATCATTTTGTACCCAAAACTGAAATTCCCGTGATCGATTACAGAAAACGTAACAAAAAGGGCGATCTTGGAAAACAGTTCACACATCTAAGATCCACTAGGATTACTTAGTCCAGTGACAATCCGAACAAAGATATTAATACTGGAACTTTGGAAAATATGATTCCATTTTGGACGAGCAAGTTCCTTCAAATTTGCTGTCAATATGAACAAATCTAGTATCCGGCATTAAAGATCTTACTGCTACAATCTTACCGCAATGTTATTCAAACTTCAACAAATGAAAACGTTGTATTACATATCTTTACAGAAGCAAGCCCAAAAGCGTATGGGCCATACGTTGACAACGGAACCGAAACATTATTTTACATGGCTAAAACTAGAGTAGCACCGATGAGAACTCTCACTTTACTATAATTACAGCTCAAATGAGTTCGATAGGCAGTTCTCTGTCAAGTAAGTAAACTTAGCGAACAGGCCGTTTTCAAAACTAATTGTAATGGACGCACGATTTACTGCAATAATTGTCAAGGAAGGCAAATTGTGGTATAATGGACAGAATTGGTTAGCTGATCGAACAAATTGGTCAGAGTAAAAAAATAAGTAGTAAAAACATCACAATAATGTTAACGGAATAAATTCCACAGACCTATACAGAAAACCAATTTCATCCAGTTGAGCAAAAATCAATTTTGGGAAACGTTTTCAACATACATCGATAAGATTCATACAAGAAACTTGTCCGAATCATCGCATATGTTCGTCAATTTTTTTTCAATGGTCGAAATTTCGAGGCAAATCGGAAAAAAGAAATGTCAACAATGGAAGAAATAGACATCGCAACAAGCCTAACAAAGATCAGCGTATCAGATATGGACATCTCGCTGATTCAGGGATGGGTACATCGTGGATTCGTCCTTTACATCTAAAAAGACCTGATTCATCAATAAATAGACCTGAATGTCGGATTCTTGGTAACTCAAATGCGTTCGATAGGCAGTTCTCTGTCAAGTAAGTAAACTCAGCGAACGGACCGTTTTCAAAACTAACTGTGATGGACGCACACGAAACTTTGTTACATTCCTTCCTGAAAGCTACAGTCAACTACATAAAACAATCGTTTTAGATACCGAAACTTCGACAACAAATAAGAAAATTGTTTAAGACGTGCGTGGAATGTAAGAAAGTCATTGGAAATTATTTATTAACCTATTAGCCTACCGTTACCGAAGAAAAGATTACCCGACGTACCACCATTTACCGTAACAATAGTGGACTACACAGGTGCGCTTATCATTCGAAACGATGATGGTTTGTTACAAAACGTTTATATATGCCTTTTTACATGTGCGCCAAGAAGAGCTATTGATTTGGAAGTAGTACCAAATTTGAGCGAAAACTCATTCATTCAAGCATTTCAAAGATTAGTAGCCGGAAATCTTTACCACGGTATCTCGTGTCAGACAAAGCAACAACATTTGTAGCAGGTTCAGAGGAAATTCGCCCATTGTGTGAATCAGTTACTGTGAAAAAAAAGCACTGCATGTCTCAACTTCAAGTGAAACGGAAGTTCATTGCGAAATGTGCACGCTAAAAAGGCAGATTTTGGCATCGGCTCATAGGTCCTATTAAAACATGTTTAAAAAATATTCTCGGACGTTCTCAAGTTACCATAGCGATGATACAATCAATTACAACCAAAATTGAAAAAAATATAAACGATCGCCTTCCTACTTGTCCGTTTTAATTCTTATTTAATTTATGGAAGACGTATACCTACATTGCCGTATCCACAAAATGAGTTTGATATTTATATTTTTAATTTTAAGTAAGAGTTACCATGCGTTTATTTTTATGCCTGAAGTTCACTTTTCGAGGCCCAGAATGTCGAGATTATTGCGATGTTCATATCTTTGTACAATAGGCAAGAGTAAAAAAGAATAAACTATTTACTAAACATGAAAGTCCTTGTTGTCATTAAAACCTACAAATAACCATAAAATTCAGTCCGCGTCCAATTCAGATATTTTTTATATTAATGGTAATTAAGCTTCCATAAATTCATAGTTCTAGTGCATTTTTAATATCAGTCGCTTATATAAAAAATGTTTCCGCGACACAGATGAATGTTTGCATGTTTCGTTATGCTTGAATTTTTTAATTTTTTTTTCAATATTATTTATTTGAATTTACCCTTAAATGTGTAAGAGTATAATTCACATAGACATTAGAAATGATTTAATACATCTCGGAGAAGAACACGTCAACTAAATATCAAATATGTTTTCTTGGGTAATTAAAGTCAGTTTAATTGTTTGATCACCTTAAGTTCAGGCTGATGACGAAAATTTAGAATTAGTCAACACGCATCATTTTTCCATTTGAAAATGGGTTAGCCATAAATGAGTCAGGTGATAAAACAAAAGCGGTTATTGCACTTGCAGCATTTTTTAGTTTTAGTTCTGATTTTGAAAGTGACAAAACTTTTATTATAAGATACTGAAATTCAATTAATACTTAGTAGAGCAGACCTTTTGTTTTTGTTTTTATTTTATTTTCTTACTTCTTAAATATCAACATTTGTTGTATAATTAAATTGTTATTTATCATTAATTAAGCATTTCCTATATAAAGCCATATACATGTGATAAATAGATTATGATGCCATTTAATAAGCTGTAATTACTTTCTCAGACCTACAGGCATGCCTTGACAGAATCGTGAAATGAATATTTTCAACTTCTAGTTATTCCATATATTTTAAAATTATCCTACCTGAGGTAATTTTCATTACAATTCCTGTTTCTGGCTTACAAGTTGTAGACAAACAATTATATAGGGTCATAAAATATAGAATAGAAATATTGTTCGATTTTCATAATTTTATTTTACAACAATTGATTCCCAATCTCATGCTCGAGAGAACCAGATGTAATGTCATAAGTGTTTTAAACACATTCTTGAGACTTGTTTACTACAAGGTAAAAACAAAGTAATTTCCTACATAACTATATATGCTATGTATGATTGAATTACAAAGACGTTACCATCATAAATTGTAAGTAGATCAATCTGCTTCGGTCGGACCACTTATGGTACCAGTATCGCATTGCATATCCCTGAGCGGGTGTACGTCAAAACATGGATGATATGAAATATAGTGCATCTTCTTTTTGCCTCTCTACAAACTAATGATTTGTCAAAAGATATCACACTATCACACTATAAGATGGCAAACTTTTTTTAAAATAAAAATAATACCATACAAACGTTCCACTGAAAGAGTAATCAAGGGAACCAAGGTTATAGCGGTAATCAAAAGAATGTAATCCAGGGACAAAGACCAGACATGGAAACAGACATACACAAAGAACATAAAGTAACTAAAATCATACATACAAAGTAACAAAAGTAAATGAGCAACTCGGACTGCACTAAAAACTGGGAGCATGGACCAGGTGCACCGGTAGGGTAAGCGCCCTAGGTTGAAAAGGTTGGTTTGATGAGTGTAAAACGAAAGTTAAAGTAGAGAAAATGGCTATTTATAGTTCAAGACTACTTTTCTGTCCGATCTTCGTGGACTCACCCTATTTTCTTTGCGGAAAATAATTTATTCCCATGTCCTTAGAAATACTACATAAGTGAAAGTTTTATTGAATCAATTTACTTATTTAAAAAAAATATTCACTTCACTTTAGAAGTCTATGGGAAAAGTAATACGATACTGAGACCTTATCACCTGATCATAAGTGGCTGCCTATAATTCATTTATTTTATTTTAACTTTAATTTATATTGTGACCATCTATTCCATGCTTCATGTTCAAATTAATTGTTTTTCTATATGTCATTGTATTATTCTTGGTTCTATATTTGGTATAATTTTAATATTTACTAAAATAATCTATCAAAGTAATTGAACAGGTGGACAAAAATAAGCGTTTATTTAAATAAATAAGTTATTTCGTTATATCACTGCATGTATTACCAGTTTTAAAATGTCAGGTCTCTATTCTTTCTGTTTTGACTTCGTAACAGGTATTACTACTTTTAAGACAGGCTTCGCCTATGAGACCGGAGCTGTTTGTGACCAAATAGCATATAAATTTGTTGAAAATGCACCGCTGGTGTCTCGACCTATGGAAATACGCGAGATTTCCTAATATTTGCTTTGTACATGCATTCGAAATACATCACCCACAGAACGATTTTGAGTCATGTTCAAGTTTCAAAACGTAATATTTATACAGGGCGTTGCTGAAGTCCCGTCCCTAATATTTGTTTTAAGGATACAATAAAATTGTACTGAAAAGACTTGTGAGTATTATATATGTACCATAAATTTTCAGCAAATATTTTTGATATATTATATTTAAAATGGAATTATATCATAGTGACTAAAGATTGTGAGCCGTTACTTGAAAAAAATTTGTCGCTTTAATCATTTAATCACATAGATAAAACGCTGCGTTTTTGTTTTTTTTTTGTTTTTTTTGTTTTTTTTTGTTTTTTTTTTTTTTTAGGTTTTTCAGGTTTTAGATATGTTTTTATTTTATTTTGCAATCAAAAATAATTTTTAATAATAATTGGCCGAAGTGTTTGCCAAATGCAAACAAAACTTCTGACTTTCGTTCACAATTAAGTTAATCGGTGAGTGACAAATTAACTTTATATCTTTGGTGATATGAAATAAAACAGCGGTTTTCAGATACAACTACAGCTTGATTTTTGTTACCATTATTATTATTAAAAAATGTTTTTTTCATGAAACACGTTTTTGTGTAAGTTTCTTATTCAGTTTTTATTCGTTTGATTGGTTTCTCTTGTAGTTGTTGTTTTTCTGTTCTCTATTCCTTTTTTTCTTCATTCAACATGTTCTGTTTGTATTCAGTTTCTTTTTTATAATCTGCATTACATGTTACTTGTTTTGATATTGTTCTTCACTATTCAAACTTTTGGAATTATTGATATACAAAAGAATGTGAATTTATTTTCTTTTCGTTTATGTCAAAATCTAAAAAAACGAAATACTTCAAACAAAAAAATGCTTTGAAGAAAAATATTTGGATTAAAATGTGTTACTAATCATGAGGATGAATTTCTTTTGAATCAATTATTCTTTTGTACAGCTGGATTGGATTTATTTTATTGTAGCCATCGATACTTGTATGGATTTCTACTGTTTGGCAAGCTAATTCCTTTCTATGGTTTTAGTATTCATCTCAGATTAATGTAAGATAAACCAATTCAAGAAAAGTAAAATCAAGTTTTCTGTTACCTGTTTACAGCTCAAGTTCGAACTGCTATCTGTTCCGCGTGTTTATAGCAGACGTCTTCATGCGGATTTTGTTCAAATGGCTTTAATTAGCAATTAAGAATTGTAATTATGTAAGTATGCACTCCATTATCTATTAATATCCCGCATTACTGTTTCATCTTTCAAGATATCTTCATTATCATGGACCTCTGACTATACACACGTTTGCCTATATATATACAATATGGAGTTTTTGATTAATTATCTATTATATAAAACGAAATTTTGACCGAATTAAGAATTGAACGTAATATTTTTAACATGCCTCGCTTTATAACTGTGTAGTCCGATTTTTATAAGAAGACATATGTAGAACATGGAAAGAGAAATAAAATACAGAAATCACAATGTCCTATATATTATCGCAAAACTACTAGAAAAAAATGTTGCTCATTTATATTTTTTACTTTGTACGTTTTCTTTTGGTTATTTTATGTTTATTGTTGTATTTATCTGTTTTCGATGTCTGGTCTTTGTCCCTGGGTTACATTCTTTTGATTTCCGCCAGAATCTTGGTTCCCTTGATTACTCTATCATTATGACAGTCCAAATGAATTAAGAAAATATTTAATAATTCATGGTAGTTTATACTACTTACCTGTATGAGAATGTTCCTTGTATGTACTATTTTCTGGAAATGAGTAAACAAATTAAAAAAATATATTCAATGCAGTGCCATGCTTAGATAAGGGTAACAACAAAATTACCGAACACTTATCCGATCTATAATCAAGTTAAGTCCATAATAAATCTGACAAAATAAATATTACGCCATCGGAACAGCTGGTACCACGATGATAAAATGATAAAAGGCTATTTTACTTATGTTAATTTTTTTTTTAAACTGCAATAGATACCAAATACAAAATTATATATTTATATTTGAGAGATCTGTTAACTCTGACACTAATTAACATGAAATTATAGAAGTAACCGCAGAAAGCACTAAAACTAAAATTAAGATTTTGGTTTCAGTTTCAATCCGTTTTAAATGTCAGTTGCTCATTTGCTTTTGTTACTTTGTATGTATGATTTTAATTACTTTATGTTCTTTGTGTATGTCTGTTTTCCATGTCTGGTCTTTGTCCCTGGATTACATTCTTTTGATTACCGCTATAACCTTGGTTCCCTTGATTACTCTTTCCAGCTTTATTATTGTTGTTTGTATTATCGATGCAATTAAAGAATACAATATGTTGAGCTAAAAATGCAATCAAAAGGAACAAAATGATTTCAAAAGCTTACTAAATACATACAGTGGATTTTGTTTGAAATTTATAATGTGACACAACATCAAGGATTAGTATTTGATGCCTTTATGATCGACTTTCCAAAAGATTATATAGTTAATGAGAATGGTGAAACAACTTGATAAATACAATGGTAATATAATCAAGATTAATCATTTGAAATCAAATAATCAACTTTGTCCCTGATGGTTACTGTGTCGTTGTGTGGTATGATCATTTTCTTTACACTCTTACTCATTGTCTACAGTTACAATGAAAATGTGGTAAACTTAAAACATTCACGACTGCGCTATTGACTTATTTTAACCTCGTAAAACACCATGTTGTCTTAAGGTATCATCAAAGAGTAATATACACCTTTCATTTGTGAAATATTACATAACTGCCCATCGAAGAATCAATGTAGCAATTATTACAAAGGTCATTTATTTGAAAAGCGGTCACATGTTTTGATATTTTTATGTAAGATTACTTTGGACATCTAATTTACAGAAAAGACAATACATTTTCATGTAAAGCCCTCTGGCTTATATCTCGGACAGTATTGAAATAGATTTAATTCAACTTTGAAAATTGTTCCATACAAGAACCAATGAGGGACGCTGGGATATTTGTTCTAATAATATATTAACTTGCAAAGTCAAGAATAAACTAGAAAAAAAAACATTCCTGACTAGGTAGTGGCATTTCAAAGATAAACGGTGGATTTATTGCGAGCAATACCTCCTACTTCTAGAATGGCTTTAAGATTGTCATTTGCTTAAATCCAAAACATTAATAATACACTTGTCTAATACAAAAGTAATACTGACATAAGCGTATAGAATCCTGAAGAAAAGGAGGACAACTCGGAGATGAAAAAAATCAAAATGCATGGCCTAAACGTGAAAACACGAAACAGAGGCGTTTAATAAATACAATGATGCTAACAAAATAAAATACAGTTACATTAAAAAAAAACTCGAGATAAGCAATACTGCACATGAAATAATCAAATCTCATGATTTGCAATATAAAAACCCATAAAAAAGGAGTGGAATTAGGGGCCCGGAACGGTAATGTTCGCCAACGAAACTCTCATATTGCAAGTGAGTGAAATACGGTAAAGAATAACTAAAATTATGTGGCACCATCGACACACTTTGTTAAGTTTAAAAATGTTTGACTGAATTTGAGAACAAAAGAAAAAAAGGAGTAAACGGAAACGGGTCTTTTGCAAACATTTTTATTTCCATCTTAATTCCATTGATATTTTTAAATCATATTTATTTATTCAAACTAAACATTTTACTGTTTGCATCCTTTAATTTAAGTTAAACTCATCTAAACCGGACTTTGTTACGATGCTATTTTTTTTTCATTTGAGCAACCTTGTGAAAATATAATTAAGTTTCTATTTCTATGGCTATGATATTCGAATGCAATGTTTCCATTTTTTGTAAATTTAAACATTGATATTTCAATTTAGATTTTGTTGTAATGTTATGTATATCAAATTAAATATTGGAAATAGACCCGGAACTCGAAGATTTTCTTATTGTTTTGAAACGTAAAAAAACGTTAATCAAAAATAAAATAGCCATTAATGTAGTACCTGTACATCCAATTATCATGTCATTTATTAGTTGTCACAAAGGACAGATCCGGCATATACTTTTTTTATATAGCACTGTAAATAAAACAGAAATTACTTATTAACGTCATACCTAACATACGATTGAATTATCAATGAATTATGTAAAACAACATTGTTCATTTTAGTAAAGATAGAGTGACTCAACATTTAAAGTAAAAAGATAACTGAAAACACAAAAAATGGAAATAAACAAAATTAAAATTACATAAAATTTAACCTAAGTGAGTTTTGTATGTTAATAAAAGAAAAGATGAAAATTTGTCCTTTCAAACTATATAAAAAGCAAATCCAGTTCACAAATTTAATTATTTGGACAAGTTGTTTTTGAGGATTTACAAAACTTAAATGGACTATAGAATTATATCATTTCTTGTATCAGCATCTAACGTTGATCTTTTCATTATATTTTATTGATTATTTTTTGTTATTTTTTGTTCTGTATTCAGTGCATACAGTGTGACTTCATTTGTATCATAACTAATAATAAAAATAATTATCAATACAACAATGACTGTGTATGTATTATACTTAGTGAAGAGGGTCTGCAGTCATACCACAACACTTGTTACTCCCGTAGTGGTATTAATTCAATGTGGATCCTGAAAAATTCGAAAGATCTTTTGGAGACAATCAGTTCAAGACTATTACCTGAATATGATAGCATTAAAACCTATGAATTTTTAACACTGTATACTTCTATTCCCCATACTCAGTTAATATCCCGACTTATAAACATTATACATCGTTGTTTTTCAACAAACGGTCGGCATTCCAATGGGAACAAATTGTGCTCCTTTACTTACTGACCTATTCCTTCACTCTTATGAGGCTGACTTTATAGCTGATTTGATCTGGAAGAAAGAATATCGTTTGGCTAGATCCTTCAATCTCAGTTTCCGCTATATAGATGATGCATTATCTTTAAATAATCCTAATTTCGGGGATTTGATATATCGCATTTACCCCAAACAACTTGAGATAAAGGATACTACAGACACTGTAAGGTTAGCCTCATACCTTAACCTACACTTAGAAGTCGATGGTAAAGGAAAACTAATAACCAAACTTTAAGACAAACGTGATGACTTTTCATTCAGAATTGTCAACTTGCCTTTCCTCTGTGGCAACATCCCTTCAGCATCTGCGTATGGAGTGCTCATACGTTATGCTAGAGCTTGCCGAAACTACGCAGACTTTTTGTATCGCGCTAGAACTCTAACAAATAGGCTTCTGGAATAGGGTTATGTTGCCACAAGATTGAAGTCATCACTACAAAAGTGTTATGGTCGTCATCATGAACTCATGGATCGTTATGGTGTATCCATTTGCATCATGAAAACTGATTTTTTTCAACGGTTCATAGTTTTCCTTTCCTCGTTTGTCTACACCAGGCTTGACTTTTATGAGCAACTCGGCGGGTGTTTCTAGAAAAGTAATGGACGCTAATCCTACCGGTGCACCTGGTCCATGCTCCCAGTTTTTAGTGGAGTCCGAGTTGCTCATATGAATTTGTTACTTCGTATGTATGATTTTAGTTACTTTATGTTCTTTGTTATGCATGTTTGTTTCCTATGTCTGGTCTTTGTCGTTGGATTACATTCTTTTGATTACCGCTAGAACATTGGTTCCCTTGATTATTCTTTCTTCTTTTTGTTTTCTTTGTTTCCGTCATTACTTAGTGTTTATCTTATCTCTCTCTCATTGACAAGATAATTCATTATCAATAATAGAAAAAAGAACATAGGGAATAAAAAGTTGAAATGACATAACATTAAAGCTATATTCTGTGTTTTGTCTATTAATTTCAGTATAATAAATTACTTATTGTCTATACATTTGTGAAATAAAAAAAATCTAGGGCAATCGTCGGACTTCTTTACCTCATCGTACGTTTATTCACAAAATAAAACCAAACTTTAATAACTCAGCGCGTGCAGATTTAAAATAGAAAAAAAAGAGAAAAACGATCCAATCAGTGAATATTCAAAAATCCAGAGCCATTATCTAATTTCAGTTTGGCATCCACGTACTGTTGCATTCTCTTTTTTAGGTTTTGTTAATTGACTGTTGTGTGATTTTGTAATTTATTTATCGAGATTCTTTGGTATCGTCTGAGCCATCACGTCTCTAGATTTCATATCCATTTGTAACGTGGTTTTCCAGATAGATTTCTATGTATACAACATGAGTATTGTATCAATGTTTTTCTTTTATTGAGTTACAAATTTATAAAAAAAAAATAATAAAGAAGAAGAAAAAGAAAACATTCGCGCTTGAATAACCCTTAAAAATCGGTTTTAGACGAGTACAAAAATGTTCACAGACAAATGTTTAACTTGCTAGATGGTAACAACTTGTTATTGATCCATCTGTTAAGAATGATTATATGCTGTGAGAGTTATGCAATTTGAGTATTCTACAAATGAATACTACGATTATTCTTCACGACAACTTGGTGTTATAAAGCAGAAATGTGTTATTACGTAATTGTTTTTTTATTTTTATTATTATTCTTGGCAAAGTCAAAGTAGATGAATGAATCTCGTGCTCTGGGAAAAGCTATAGATCTTTGAAGTTATAATACGTGATGCTGTGTAAAAAATAATTACTATATATATAAATGTCTCAGAATGTGACGACTACTACATTGTATATACTATCAGTACATGCTCCCGGTGTGTTCTGGAACGGACAAGAATTAGCTATAATGAAAAGGAATATAAAGTAGTCCTATGCGTTCAACGTGAACAAATATACCATGCTTTTTACATACTTTTTGTTAGAAATGAAATAAATATAGAAAACCCATTAATTTATAATATTTAATTCAAAACAATGCCCCTATATACTCAAGTCACATATTTATAAAGTAATGAAGAAAACGAAAAAAGACATAAAACCTTATTATGGAAGCAGTTTTCACTGCTAGTATTTTCTACGTCTACCTCTGATAATAAACATTGGATGTAAAACGTTTTGCAGACAAAAACAATGTTTTTTTTTGTTTGGCTTTGTCTGCTGGTACAACAACATATTTGTCATGTGTAGTTGACAATGTTTTTGCTACATCGGGGTCTTTGAAAACCGATGTAGCCTTGGCACTCATTGACCTACTTAAAACTTTCATTCGTATAAAAAATTAAAGACCTCACGGCTTGTAACCGCTCTGACCGAGAATCAATGTCTTCTTGTTCTCGTTTTATTCATTTTTTAGTCTTTCAAGTAAAAACACGCACAAAAGGTAAAACGTTCAGCTGCTACAACATAAAGAAAAGTTGGCTTAATATCTACAAAAACATTATTTATAGTTTTCATTGACGAAGAAATGTGTAATATTTATCTAATACCAAAAGATTATAAATATCGAATGTATGATAAAAAGCAAATTAAACTGGGTATGTTGCATGAGATCATGAGTTGTTTCTTACTTTTAAAAAGCAAATATATTGTCTTTTAAAGAGACAATATCATGATAATTGTTAATGTACCATATAGCAAATTAAAGTTCTAAAACTTGGATTATGCAATTAACTGTTATCTATCCAATAAATTCACACGGAAGTTACGCGGTTTCCAATTGGATCAAAAATTTTGTTTATCAAACTCATAGACCAAATGTTGTAATGAATGCGACGTCATCAAACTTTTTAAATGAATTACTCGTTACATGTTGGTACGTAAATTAAATTATAAGGTACAGATATAATAATAATTCCCTTATTAACAAATATGTAAAAAGAAATATTCTCGGCATTCATTGCTAAAATACAGAAAGTGTTGAGTGAAGATAATCATGATGACATAATTTACGACAATAGGAAACAGACGACCTAATCATTGGTTGATCAATGCCACTGGACATTAACATTAATTTGACAAATATTATATACTATGAAAGTATAAAGGTTCTTGGGCTACATGTACCAATTTTCGTGGATTTCGTGGATTTGGTTAACCAAGAAATTTGGTTCCTACCGAAAAGGAAATTTTCCATTCGTTTGTATGACAGAGTTGTCAAATCCATGAATTCAAGAATCCACGAACTGATCATTTTCCCCTAAGCTATGAAAATTGGAACCCACGAATAAAAGGACTTTCACAGTTGCTTCAGAATTACAAACATTAGATTTTTACACAAACAAGTATATGCACCAACCTTAAACAGTATTCTCTAATGAAGACGGCTTTTCAATAAAAAACAATATAAGTATTAATATTTTGCCTAACAATTACGATTTAATAACATTTTATTGAATTACATGTTCCAATTATTTTTTTTTATTTACTTGGCATGGAATGTTTGACCTGGTATATATGTAGAAATTTATTTTGTATCAAGCCTATGTTCATACAAATGGCGTAAATAAACCCTAAGAGTTTATTACCCCTCAGTTATGTTTCCATATTGGTCATTTCTAAACAGACAACTATTACCCAAAACCTTTTCTAATTATCTTTCTTTACATAGAATAATTTCTATATCAATTTTCATTTATTATAGTTTATGTCGTTATATGTAATCAATGAACTTGTTATGTCAAAATAGTTTTGTAAATAAAAATGCATTCGCTTTATAGACAAACTTTCAATTTTTCCAACGTAGTTGTTTTTTTAAAGAAATTAAACATACAAGAAAATAAATATATAAATCGAACTCAATGTAGTACCCTATCCTCATAACTGGTCTTGATCTTTTACCCTAAATTCCAGACACATGAAGAATTAGACAGTTCTTAACCATTAAATTGAATTATCTTAATAAATATTTGACCAAGAAATTGTTGTATTTACTTTGCCATTTACTCGAGAAAGCTTTGAAAGGTTATAATGGAACAATTGAGCCAATAGAAATGTAATTATTACTACCAGCTAGAATGACTTTTCATAATTCGATTTGTTTTTGTCATTTGATAAAATCAGGTAAAATAAATTGCCTCAATTATCCGAATGCTGTCAAGTTTTTAACTGATAATCGGTGCCATGTGATGTTAATATTCCATTACTGTAGATGGCACATGCATGGATGTTTCCGGTTGTGGTTTAATTCAAATTATACTATAATACTTACTTGAAAATGACATCTAATCGTGATTTATAAATGGTATTCACGGTAGAAGTACACTTCATTTGAACTACATTGCACTACACAATATAAAAAAATGTCATGTAAAATAACAGTATCCATAAAATTACCCGAGCATCAAGATCGTCCAATAAAAACTTAACCTGTAAATATAAGGCTTCATGTGGATGCAGTATAGTTATGAGATCGACGAGATATTCGACACTTTCCACAGAAGAGATAATGGAAAGCCACAAATCTGTACTATCCTATTTTAGTCTCCCTACCAAAGACGATGATTGTGATCTACGTACAGTGTACTGGAATCCTAAACTCCACAAGAATCCATACAGACAACACTTCATAGCTGGATCTGGAAAATGTACCACTAATCTCTTTCTAAACTTATAACTTCTATACTCACAGCTGTCAAAGAGGGTCTACCACTACACTTGTTACTCCCGTAGTGGTTTATATTCATTGTGGATCCTGCAAAATTCGAGAGATCTTCTGGAAACACTATTCAAGATTGTTATCAGCTCTTTATACTTCTATTCCTCATACTCAGTTAAAATATTGACTCATAAACATTATACATCGCTGTTACTGCAAAAAAGACGGTACACCTTCGGCACCGGCGTATGAAGTTTTCATATCACAATTCATACTTTATGCCAGACCTTGCCGTATCTACACCGACTTTTTGTACGTGATAGACTTCTTAAAATTTGGCTTCTGGAACAGGGTTATGTTGCTACAAGATTGAAGTCATCACTACAGAAGTTTTATGGTCGTCATCATGAAATCGTGAATCGTTACGGTGTTTCCATCTGCAACATGGAAACTGATTTGTTCAACGTGTCATAGTTTTTGTTTCCACTTTCGTCTACCCCGAACTTGACTTTTTATAAGAAACTCGGCGGGTGTTTTTGGTAAAGCAGAGGACGCTTACTCTTCCGGTGCACCTGGTCCATGCCCTCAGTTTTTAGTGGATTCCGAGTTGCCCTTTCATTATTTTTACATTGTATGTTATTTTTTTTATTTATTTTAAGATTTTATGTTCTTATGTGTGTGTGGGTGTCTGTTTTCCATGTCTGGTCTTTGTCCCTTGATTACATTCTTTTGATTTCCGATCAAATCTTGGTTCCCATGATCACTATTACATAAAGACTTTGATTAAGTAAAAAATTCAAAACCTTTTACTTCTAAAATAATATTAACAGGCGGCTGTTTTGTATCTTGATCATACTTTTTTTCTTGCTTTCTTAAATTCTGAATTGATCTGATATTATTTTTCTAGATTTTTCTCCAAACTTTAGGAATAAAACTGCTTATGCCTATTTTTACATATTTTAGTGGAAGTTAAGAATCACCATGGAGTGATGGAAACATTTAAAGTTTAATCCGCTGCTTTTCTAGAAAGACCAGAAGTTGTACAAATAAAACAAATGAATGCTTTACTTTATCTGCTGTCTGTCTTCTCTGTACAAATACAGAAGCATATAAGGGAAGTATGAAAATATAGCATCGGCTTCATGCATGTTGACATAACAAGAAAAATGAATTTATTTAATGTGAAGGATTCATTTAAGTAATTATATTAATAATATTGCGATTTACAGGTCAGCTTTAATCAACGACATTATTCGATTTCCAGTTAATTCTGAATAAAATCAAACACAGTTAATGACTTTACGACACTAATTATGTCAGGATTATTTTACATTAGTACACTTATTTGGTAAATATCGTACGATAATATTTGTTTCATAGAAAGGTAATATTTTTTTCTATAATTTATATAAGTGGACCTTTGAAGCATGCTAGGCATTGTAAACACACAACAGTTTACCTATACAACATTTTAAACAAAAGTCAAATTTAAAAGTGACTGAGGCTGGTATTTGGATGAAATAACAAAATACAAGAAAACTTATAACAAAAAAATGCCACAAAAAAAAATACAAAAAGACATCTTATTGACATTTCTCTTTATGAGCAGGGAAAAGTTTCATCGTCAATACATTGAACAAACGTCACAAAATGGGTGTGATCAACACTTGTTTACAGTATCTTGAAAGTACTTGAAAGAAAATAAAACAATTTTATTGAAGAAAATATAAAGACCAAAGACAAACATGAAAAAGCTAGTTTAAAAAAGAATGACGATGGAACATTCAGTATAATAAAATAGATTACATACAGCTTAGAAGGTGAAAGAGAGTTTGTTACCCCTTGAAAATACACTGTCATCCTCGGCTACGCCTCGAGGAGACTACGGTTTTCTCGGGGTAACAAACTGCTCTTATTACCGTCTTAGCTATATGTTATTTATATAATGTTAATTGTCAAAATAAATAGGTGCAATATCGAAGTATTTTGTTTCTCAGATCGAGGTATAAGAGACCTTTTAAAAGCTGATTTTTTTTCAACAAATTATCTTCTAACTGCTCTATTTCTGAGTATCATGTGATATTTCAATCATTGCAGACATGTTTTATCCTGTTTCTTTACAATATGTCTGCTCTGTAAAGAGAATAAGTGTTTACCATAGTAAAAATCAATGTTCTATCTTATAGTCACGCCGCAATGGAAGAGGGAGATTTAGCGCGCTGTAAAACCTAGATTTTACCCAACATTTCGTCTAAAATGCCTGTATCAAGTCAGGACTATTGCGGTACTAGCTGCTCCGGTTGTGTAATATCTATTTTGCCAGATTTATTTTGGACTTGACTTGATTATGAATCGGATTAGTGTTCGGTAATTTTGTTGTAACCCTATGACATGAAAATATAAAGGAAATGACTTAATGCATGAGAATAAAATTACTCTCTATTTCATGGAAGCGTCCCTGTGTTTAATATTTTCGGCTTACCAGAAAACGTATTCAAAATATATAACTAACTCTAAATAAAAAACGTTTTAGGTCCACAAAAGAACCAGTTGAAGCAAAAGATATTTAAATTCCTTTCAATAAAGGTAATAACAAAATTACCGAACTTATTATCACAAATTGGAGGGACATATTGAAAAATATATGAACAATCAAAGTCAAAAATAAACCGGAAAAATTAAAATGCCACTATGTTGCTGACTTGGTGCAGACATTCCAAAGTGAAATGTTGGTTAAACTAGGTTTTATAGCTATCTAAACCTCCCACTTCCATGGTGCCCCTTATAGTTCCACTGTTAATCTCTGTACTTTGCAACACATAATAAAATGGTGGAGTCTTTCTGACAAGTTTTCCAAGACAAGTTTGGTTCGCTATTTATTATGCGAATCGTTTTCCCGATTCATTTACGATTGTTTGCGAGTAGTTACGATTGTTTAGGGTATATTAACAAATCAACGTGACATGGTGTTCAATGAAAGCTTACTCATGACCAAACTGTAGGATAAACGCATGACCTCTCGTTCCATATCGTCAATCCCTTTTATTTGAGGCAAAACTCCTTTAGCACCCATATATTGAGTTTTTATATCACAACTCATACGTTATGCCAGAGCTTTGCTTTCAAAACTATTAAACAAACTTTATGTACTGCGCTAGACTTACAATATTTTTTCTGGAACAGGTTTTTGACGCAACAAGATGATGACTACACAAGTTGTATGGTTTGTTATTATGAACTCGTGATTCGTTGTGGTGTCTACATCTGCCCCATTAAAACCGATTGGTTCATCTTGTCATTGTTTTCATTACCTCTTTCAACTACCCGGACGTTACACTTTGAGTAACTCGTAAGTAATCGGAAAGCATTCTTAATTCACTCGTATAAGTAACGTTTTCACAATGAGTTGTGTAATTTACGCATCTTGTATCTTTTTTTTAGGTTGTAACAATTCGTAAGACAAATTCGTATATATGAAGGGGTATAAATCTTAAATGCAATAGAAAGTGAAAACATATGAAGGGTATTTTTCATCTTATTTTAAATATAAATTTAAATCTGTGTCAAATATCTAATTAAGTTGTCTTTCATGAACACTGTAAGATGAAGGAACATCGAAATACGTATATATGTCCGGAATATCAGAGTAGAATATAAGTTATTAATTGGTAGGATATGAATTGGTTCTGAATTTTTCAACTTGTATACATGTATATAATTCTAATTAACCTGTTATTTATAAATTTATTATTGTTTATTGCTTAGTTGGACATCAAAATATTTTTATCAGATGTCGCTGTAAACATTAAAAACGATGTCATACCTAAATATTTGAAAACATTGGTCAATGTATATTTTTTATGATGTTGAACATGTTTTTCCAATGATAATTTGCCTTATATGAAAAGTAAAAATAATTTCATAACCAATCTCCTACGAATTTGATGTTTTCAGTCAGCTGAATGTAATTTCAATATTCAATATGCTACTATTTTGATAAGGTTGGTTTTGCATAGTATCTAAAACATAGTCCACGGAGACCTGGAATATTCCCGTGGAAATGTCGGTCTTGCATTGGTCCCTGGCGTTCGATTTTATATTTTACAATATTTCTTTTGTTTCTTTGATTTCGCGTTCATTTCATATTAACTCTTAATATGCACTTAAAAACAATCTATGAGATAATATATATATTGGCGTCTAAATCTTCAACTCAGGTATTGTAGTAA
This sequence comes from Perna viridis, assembly GCA_037379345.1. Taxonomy (NCBI): domain Eukaryota; kingdom Metazoa; phylum Mollusca; class Bivalvia; order Mytilida; family Mytilidae; genus Perna; species Perna viridis. Next base: position 13,934,381 of record CM074511.1, read on the forward strand.
ATCATCAATAATCCAATACTTTAAATGTCCCATGACATGCATTTAAGTCATCTTCTATGATAGTTAAGTTCCTTTATTACTAGGAATAATGGTAAAGAGATTTCTTTGTTACAAAAATCAAAGAAATGAGCTCTCTGTAGTAAAACCATGAAGAAAGTATTGATTAGGTGAAATGAATGTGATTCAGTGGTTACATCTGTCTAACCTTTGGCTATTCTAGACAATTTTCCACTTGCGTAGATATTGAGTTACATGATTCTGTAGAAACCTAATTTATTTGGTATCTGTATTGTAAATATTTTTGATTGAATTGATTTACATTGACTTCATATAAAACAACTTAACCATCCCAATTATCAGAACTGACCAGGGTCGTAAATCGGAACAAATTTTATGTGGAATTTTGATAAACGATTTCATTAATTTATTATGGTTAATAAGACGTATGTCGAAACAAGAGAATCATATTTATTACATAAATATTGCCAATCTTATAATAAGACTTTAATTACCTCTTCATATTCTTTCTTCTTTTTACTAATGTAAGGCATGAAAGTATATAATGAAATAGTTTATTAAATAAAAATATTTTTTACTTGGACATCAAATAAAATATGTCAATAAACTTGCAAATTCAGTAGATATATTAAATGTGGTATATCTTGTTCTTCTGAAGAAAAAAGCTGTGCCAGTAACCTTACCTAACGAATGACGAGAATTTCGGGAATTCCCATTGGTGGATACAAGTCATGATAAAAAATACCTTCTTTATGTCTTTGAATATTACCATTTTGTTCGCTACGCTCAGATTTTTTTTATCTGACATCTATATTAATTGAATTAATTGAATTCAATATCCTGAAGTTGAACATCTTTCAGATGAACTGTCTTTTACAACAATACATCATATACTGAGTAACAATATTGATTGAAACTACAAGTGGTTAATCTGGTCAGCAAAAGCTATATTTTGTATGGACCAGCAGTATTTCACTTGGTAAATGCAACGTTCCAATAGATGTCACAAAGTACAAGTTCTATTCCCGCCGAAGAAATGACTCTAAACATTGATATTGTAAATTTTACCATTTAAAAACCATTAAGAAATTTTCAGAGTCTGAAACAATTATATATACAGATTTTCCTACAGTGATGAGTAATTTGGATAAAAAAATACAAATTATTTCTCTACTTGAGATGGTAAAATTAAAATTTTAAACATTCAAGCTTTAGAGAGCCATAGAAAGTGGGGAAATAACTTAAATCAAGAATAGACTGAAGGAGAATTAATTTCTACATTTAAATCTGTAGAAAACTCGGAAATGTAAAAAGGTTGAAAAACATTCGCAAAAATTTAATCACCGCCCAGTGGTTAAAAAGTCATGTGACTTTTTAATCAGTGGCTTAGAATCGGAGAAAATTGAATTAGTGCATGGTTAAACTAACGATTGTACGTAGATAAATAGAGGCCATACAAGCTCACTGTCTACGAATGACATTTCCTGAAAACTTACAACTGCCATAGTGATATTTTTTTCAAAAATAAACTGTAACATGATTACGGGATTCTGTTTTCAATATTTATGTAGAATTTTGGTATCAAAATATGTCTACCAATGCTAAAAAAAGAGCATTCTAAAATAGAGCATAGAAAATTACATTATTTAACTAATGATAAACGTTCCGACACTTAAGCATAATCAGTCCAATAATATTGTGTTGATTTTAATTGTCAATGAAATTGTCATGACAAAAAATTACAATTAATGAAATGTTCATGTTGAACCACAGACAATGACTTGGCAATCCACAGGTTTCAGTATTTTGGGGTGTTTTGTACCATTTAACCTTAAAACTATTATTTGTTTCTTCTAAGTCTTTACTTGACAAGCACATATCAGTTTAAGTGAATCATTAGCCTGGTACTTACATGACGTTTGAATTTTACACTTGGTAAATACACATGATCCAAAATAGAACGACCAAGAAAGGGGTAATAATATAACAGTTTCCTGCACTGTATTGAAATATATTCCTCCCTTTAAAGTTTCTGCTAAGCGCTGAGTAGTGTAAATCATGAGTATTTCTATTTTGTTTTAGCTAAATAATTTTTTGATAAAAATTGTCAATCTGTCGCAAATTAGTTACTAGTCACATCTTACAATGTAATTTTCTCACATTACGAAGGAATATCACGTAGTAATGAGTTAATCGGCTTCCTGGTGAAGATAATTGAGGAAACATATAATATTTGCTTTATACAAATTGTACACAATTGTTACAGTTACCAACATGCGACTACGTGAAAATAATTTACCATCTTACTAATTGTGGAGAACAAAAAAGTAAACAAAGCCATCGGAAATGTTGACATTTTTGTCCGACCATCACTATCTTTATAAGGTAACAATGTTTTGTCAATATGACCAGAATATTGAAAGTTTTTGGTATAGCATGGTACAGTTCGAAGTAATTGTCATAAACACGTTGTATGAAGAACTCTATTCTAACTTTTGTAGCACTTTTACCAAATAACATTGAACAAGATGAGCAATTAAGATGCCATTAGCTCATAAACATTGCATTTGGTAGATACGACATACAATCACACACTCCAGGGTTTTTCTAATCTAAATTGAATCAAAATATCTGCTGGAAAACCCAAATACTGACATTTAAACCAGGTATTGGCAAATATGTCAACAACTAACTGGCATTAATTTAACAATTTGTACAGTAATTCCAATAAATGATCTCATCCCTAATCAATTTAGAAGAAATGTTTAAATTTCTAAGGCTTTAAACAAATAGATAATAAAGAAAATGGGAAATACACACTACTGAGAATATAGCTAACATTGTAAAACATACCCGTCCTGTGAAATCAATCACTTGCCAAAAGAATTATATTTTCATGATTCGAATGATTTAAGCTCATGTGCAACATGTTTTTTTAATACGGTTGCTCTAAAATAGGACCATCTATTGTTCATATAGTGTTGACTCGATGATAGCCCTCTATATAAACAAATATTGTATAATTAATCAAATAAAACAAAAAAACAAAAAAAGACAAATCAGGAAGAATTAGCAAAGATTTTGTGTAATATATTGACGCTGGTTTCCAGCTATTTCAATTGTTGTCTTAGGTAAAAAAATAATCCTTATTAATTGGCAGTATTACGTAACAACCTCTGGATTCTATCGATTAACGATTAAAATGAGTCATTTTTATTCCGTAGATTTTATTATATGAAGATTCATATAAGGAAGTACATCTTGTCATTACAAAATCAAACAATCGCATGAAAATATTATGCGTGTGCATTTTTAACATTAAAAAAATCGAATAATGCGCATGGCAAAATTTAATCATAGCAAACTTAAGTGTGACTTAAGTACTTCTCCGTCTTAGAATCGGGCAAAACGTATATAAGGTGTGGCACATGAAGAAAAAACGCTGAGATTTTATTGCATTTACCAATTAATTATACCTGATAACCACCGGAAATAACCATCAAAATGTTTGTAAAATTTGCCTTTTTAAGATATTGATAGACCAAATTTATTTGAAATGCACTACGGGAAAATTTTCCCGCATTACTTCCCTATATAAGCACTCAAAAATGTCTACGTCACAGTAGCTTCAGGATAAATTTAAATAGCTTTTTGGTTGTTTTCTGGATGTACTGAATATATTTTAGGCGGCAAAAATGACTAAATTTGGGGAATTGATGTACCACCAGTTACCTGATTCTAACACAGAATGGTACTTAAATCTATCAGAGAAAAAAATATAAAATCAGTCAGATTTTAGTTTAGTAATTACCTTATTTCTTATTGTTTTGTACGACACGCGCATTATAATAATAAAATGGAACTTTGATTTGTCATAGAGCAGCAAAATAAATTTGGATTCATCAAATAATTCTAAATATTAATAAGGCTTTGGTGAAATTAAATATGATACAAACATATCACCCTTACCTAGGACTTCCTCCTTAAACGAAGGGTAAAACGTGGACAAAGCAAAGTCGAAAACGATAGAAAGACAAAAAAAAACGACGAGCAAGTCACACTACTTAGTGGTTAAAAATAGGACACAGTAAATTGCAAAAGAAACCACTCTAGAATGAGCAGCTTTTGTAAACATCTTGACGTTTTGATTCAAAAGAGTTGTTTCGTTTTACATTTCTTGTTTCCCTGTTTTAAGTAAAGATAAAATCAAAATTACTAAACTCATCACCATAAATGGGATCAAGGGTAAGACGAAGAAAGTAAATTCCTGACTTGGTACAGCATTTCAAAGTGAAATGGTGGATTGAATTAGGTTTCATGGCAAAGAGACTGTGTTGTGTGCACTAAAGTGTAAAATATATCTTTATTATGCGCATATGTCCCCATATACTCCAGCAACATAAAAGTAAACTGAAAGTGAAAACGAACCAATTCATACGGAGGCACAAAAATGCAGCGGGGTTCAGTACTTTGGCGTGATCACAACCACCCTTTTAAATCTGGTCAATGCAGAAAAATATTACACAATCAAACATACCTAAAAATCATTTAAAATTGTCTGAGTCTTTTGTTACTTGTTAAAACAGAAATATAGAAAGTGATTATACGTTACACAAATAACTAGCAGTTAACTGAAATAACAGCTCCAGACCAGTTTAAACTTACCAAAAGGTATGCCCTCACCGTATGTAATATCTGTATATAATAAAAAAAATCACCTAACTTCACGAACTACTTCGTCGTCTAAAAGACAAAAAAAAATTCCCACTAGTAGAGTAGAGGAGCAAATCAGTATCTAGTGGGCCCAATTAGTGCTAATGCGAATGCCGACAACTTTTTCAAAATGTTAACCTCCAATCGAGATAATCAAACTTCATCGATGAGGAACTACAACATGCTGTTTACCTCTCCTTCGTTGTGGCATGTTTTATCTTTAGGTCTATTGTTTGAAAATATGTATGATTGATCTCGAGTATAAAGAAGCGAATTCGGTTGATTTTGTTATGATTTTAGCTTTCAACTTGAATACTTGACCTATTTTCTTTTATTAATATTTTGAACATACAATATGATGGTTCTTGGATATTTTCTTCCTACTCATTCTTTATCCACTGTTATATTTTCATGTACTCGGAACTTGTAATGCGTAACAAAATAACAATTTATTTTCAAAAGATCACTTCGACAGTCATTTGGCATTTAAACATGTATTTTCGTTCAAGCATCGTCTTTAATTTTATTGTCTCTATCTTCATCAATAATCCAAGGCACTTGAAAAAGGTAATATTATAATGGTGCATAGAAGCATACATTAAAGAAAGATTCCTTGAAATAATAGTGAAGTCAATCCATCTTTAGAAATTCGTAGACATCATCTCTTTGTAGTCAGGCCATACATACTTTATTGATTCAGTGAAACGCTTAGCAAAAGTTTTTAGTGGTTATGTTCTGTATGACCTTAAGCTTTTGCAGACAATCTTCCAGTATTTAGATACATTATTGAATTCTACCATTTACGAGGAAGCCAATTTGCTTGATAGATGGTATTCAATTTTCAATGTTTACGGATAAGCCTTCATTTTCTAGACATAACATCTATCAGGTTAGTTTAACGTTTTTAATTTCAGTGCTGTATTTTGAAGCGTGTTATAAATGGAAAAAAGAGAAAATGTTGTTTCTAGTGATCTTGATCCGGTAAACTTGACGAGGAACAATACAGCTGTAATGAAATAAGATAAGAATTGTTGCAAGACACAAATCCGCAACGCTCGAAAACCCCAACCACGATAAAGGTTTTAATAACATTCCATTTTTATTTATGTATTTCCATAGCATTTATCCCACGTTTCTACAAGGTTCTGTAAAATAAATCCACGGAATGAACCCTCGTTATTTCAACCGAAACACAAATATATCATTCATATTTTTTATCTTAAAAAAGAAACTGTGCTGATATATTTCTTTTCTGGACGTTTCTTTTCGTTTGGATCTGATTTCTGAATAAGTAAACTAAACTTAATGTATAAATTGGTGTATTCTAGTCAAATGGTATGATACAAAGGTTGTCAACAAAATCTTGATCGGAAGAATTGACAGCCTTAAGTCAATCGACTCTTTTCTAACTGGTAACTGTTTAGAACGTTGCATACATTTCGTATTAAATGCTGTAGTAAGATATAATTATAAGTTTCTTGTTCGAAATGACTTCGAAATTAGTGAAATCATCAACGACAAAAGGCGTTTTATAAACGCTACAAATATGCATAATCTAGTTATTGATTTCAGCTGTGATTTTTGGTTTGATTTGTTGTCTCTTTTTACATTGTCATTTTCATTGTCATGGTCATCATAGATTGCCATTTATTTATTTGATTTAAGATATCGATCTTCATTACAGATAAAAGTTAATAAAAATTAATCTACTAACCTTGCAAGTGTACTTATTTACATTAAAGTGCATTTTGTCTTGATTTTGACTTGCTATTTTAATTAACAAACAGACGTAATGCGTTCCAGCAATGATACATTTATATTAACATGGTCATACAATAAAACACTGCAATTGTCATCGCTCCTAAAAATTAATTTGCATCTAGCGCTAAATTTGTTCGTAATGTAATGAACGTACATTGTATCTGATGCAGACGATGTGTCTTGATGTGACATATATTTGTTACAAACATCTCTGCAGAATTGCATAAAACAACCCGGTTTAATAAGAACAAGATATGTGAATACGTTTTGTGCAAAATTTCTGAATAATTTAAAGTATTAATTTTCGCGGTGTACTAATTTTCGATATTTTCGCGGTGAACATAAAAAGGCGAAAAAAAGTATCCGCCAAATTTATTTTAAACAGTATATAAGGCTTATCATTATCATTCATTTATTTATTTATTTATTTATTTATTTAATTATTTATTTATATTTTGTTTGAATTAGGGAAACTTAATACGTTCACAGTATTGTTTTACGAAACTTGCATAACTGCAACAAAAGTAACTAGAACATCTCACAATATTTGTTTTATGGTAGATGCCAATGAGTAACCTCTTGAAAACGAGATTATTGTACATTTTGAAATTTTTATCGAAAGTGATCTTATCAGCACGATAGCCATTTAAAAATTGGTCTTAACTTTTGATCAGGTTATGCAAATTATCCAACTATTGGGTAGTTCATGCTTCATGAACTGCGAGGCGGTTTATGATAACGTTAACGGACTCATAGTTGGTTATGCGAGCATGACTTGGATAAAAATTAAAAACACTCCTTATAATTTAATTTCTAATCGATTTAAGTCAAAATAAGTATTTGTCCCTTCATCAAAGCTATATTAAATCTGGAAATATATGAATTATTTTGATGAACGTAGTGACGTCAAAATACCAGATGCGAAATTAGCAATCAAACTGAATCATTCACAAATAACAGAAGTTTAAAATTTAATCTAAGAAATTGTGTTTGCCTTATACTCTGTCATATATCAATTGTTAAGTTTAATGACATGTCAACTTGTTACTCGATTCGACTCATTCTAAAATTGTCTATACCAGACGCCGTATCTGTCAATAAGAACGATTTGAGTGGAAGATACGTTTTTAATTGTTCACGACGAAGGATATTCAAGTTTCCCGTGGATATATTCAATGATTAACACAGAAAAATTCCAGATACTCTTTGTCAGATATCGATTAAGTATTTTCCACTAGCTATGTCTTCGTCTTGCTTCTTGACTCCTACAGTCGTTACAGCAAAGTGTTCTTGCTTTTATTTGATTTTTTTTGTGTACTGAATTTTCAATTGTCGTATATGTTATAAATTGGTAAACGTAAAAAATGTGTTCCCTCCCATAATAGGTTCTACTAAAACAAAATTCTTATTAAAATGTTTTATTCGTTTTGTGCATCGTGCAAAATAATTAATATGGCATTGACATATGCGATATGTTTGTTTCATTTATTTATCTGGAACTTTGAAACATTTGCGAAATAAGAAGTTTATCTCAGTTTCTGGTTATAATCTAAAGGAAATGATAAAAACTCTAAATCTATTAGTAGAAATATTGGCGTAAAAGTGAAATCAGGTAAAGCATGATATAATTATAAAAAAAAGTTGCTGAGAATTAACATCCATCTTCTTACTTCATGATTATGTAGATAAAATTGCCAATGCATCATGAATGATTCACGCTTACATCACTTAATACTGAAGTTTATTCTGTTTTTCTTAAGAGGTATGGAATGGCATATTAAAATGCTTTAACAAAAACATTAAACGATAGAAATTGTACTATATCTAAAACAAGGAAATACTTTGAGTGTTTAGCATTTCTGTTTATTTTTTCGTTAAAATAATAACTAGTGTATTGTTTTAGATTTTATTTTTTTATTATTTGCATTTATTGCTTTTTGCAATTAAAACATGCTAAATTAAAGGCATTGCAATGTGTTTCACATGGTAAACTGTTTTTCTTGATATAAACATCGCCGGTAATGAAGTGAACTGATGCAAAAGTCTTCATGGAGGCAACGTATTTATAATATAAATATCATATTCAAAACCCAGCAATCTATACAGATACTGTAAGTTTAGAAAAAAAAACACTAATTTAAGTTTTCTTTAATTCATTCTATTTTGGGTAAGATTCGATTCAAAACAGAAGTATAATGTAAACAAAACATGTGAATTTTTTTATATACAATAGATTTCGAAAGAGATTAATTTTTATCGGAAAATCAAAATTAATATCTATATATTAACTGTTGACGATGCCGTGTGCGCCAAGTACGTGAACGGTGAAGTTTGAAGATGAACTGTCACTTAGCTGTCAAAACACTTTAATTAAAAAAAAAGAATGTGCATGCCATTCCCATTGTCAAAGCTTGTAATATTGAGCCGTAAAAAGCAGTATAAATCTCCATTTTATTCATTTTATTTTCTATATTGAAATGTTAGGCTGACTGCCACTGTTGTCTGTAACCAGTATATCTGTACTATGTAAAATTACGCAGATACGTGGTGTATCTAAAAACCTAATATATAATTTAATTAAATGTTTGATTTTGATTCAAACGTTACTTGGAATCTGCCAATATTACTGTTACTTGTGGAGTTTGTGTAAAAAGGAATATGACATACAAGGTCAGTTGATTTTCTTTTTAATTTCTTTTATAACCCGTATTATTATGAACAAATCAAAATTGAAAAAAAGTAAACATTAGATTGTAAATAGAAAGATGTGTATTAAGTATATTGTGGATGTCGCATTAGCTTGGGTTTCGTGTAAAACTACTATCTAATTCAATTAAATTTGTATGCTAACTTCTACAACCTTTATACAAATCTGTATACTTAAAATTTCTAACAATTTATATAGGCATCATTAGCTAACTACATTAAATTGCCCAAACAGTTGATACTTAGTTTAAAGCATACAAAAACATTTGTGCGTACTTTTGGAAAAATGTGAATAATATCTTATGCAAATTATCTAATGCCTTCAGTAGATATATGTAATATTATGTATCGGGACTGCAAAATATTGATTATATTGCACTAGTTAAAATAATACGCATAACCCTTAAAACGGTTTAAAGATTAACAATTTTGAATTCTAGTTAATATGCACTACGTAAAACCAGAATTTTCAGACAATTATACTCCAGAGATTTGCTTTGAACATTACACGTACAACTGTTGTTGTTTGATTTGTTATCAAGTTTTCGTACGAAATCATCTATTTATCATTGAAGAGTTAAAATCATCATGTTATAAACTTTCTATGTTCTTGATGCTGTTTACACATGGCTAAATAGTGCTGACTTTACGGCTGATTCGAACCGAAAGGACGAGCATCATTTAACCAGATCCTTTGGTCTGCGTTTGCGCTATAATGATGAAGTATTGTCTTTTAACGATTCTAGTTTCGGGAATTTTTTATATCGCATTTACTCCAATAAGAGCTTGAGAAAAGGAACACTGCAGACACTATAAAGTCAGTCTCATATCTCCATCTACACTTAGAGATCGATGGAAAAGGAAAACTTGTGACCAAAATATAAAACAAACGATAATAATGACTTCCCATTCCATATTGTTAACTTTCCTTTCTTATCATAACACTTACGTTATGCAGGAGCTTACTGTTACTAAGTGGACTTTTTTGAGCCGTGTAAGATTTCTCACAATTAAGCTTCTGGACAAGATTATTTTGCTACAAGATAGGATCCATTTGCATCGTAAGATCCGATTTGTTCATCTTATCATAGATTTACTTGCTTATTTCTTACACCCCGCACGTGACATTTTATGATCAACTTGATTGGTGTTTCTATAAAAAAAAACAAAGGACGCCTACCGACCGGTTCACATGATTTGCTCATGTACTTTTATTTATTTGTACTTGTTATTTTAGTACTTTCATGCGTGTCTGCTTTTCTTGTTGTAATAATTCGCATTACCCTTGAAATATGTTCTTATTTCTGCTCAAATCTTGGTTACCTTGATTACTCTTTGTCACCGTCATCATAAAGACCACAAATGTGGATGATTACATTCTAGTGTATACCATTTTTCTAATTGTTCATTTATTGATATGCATCCAAGCGCATTTGCCTTAATGAAAAAAATGAACGAGAATTGGAACTGTAATAAGAAAAGAAACAATCCAATAATAACAACTAGACACTGAAAATAAACACACACAGCAAAGAACATGAAATATTCAAAATATCACACACATTGAAACAGAATTAAATGAACAACCCGGAGTCCACTAAAAACACTGGAAGCATGAACCAGTTCTCCTGGTAAGCTAAGCGTCCTCTTTTTTTTTAAAAAAAAAAAGTTGCTTTTAATACTAATGTGTTATGTTGAAGCTTAACGATATACAATTAAGTACATAATCACTTCTGTAACCCGAAATTAGTACCAGCAAAATGTTTGTCCTAGGCCACTGTTTGGTTTAGAGACCTTAAAAACATTTTGGACGGATAGTAAATAATGTACACAGGTAACTTTTCTGGAGGAAAAGGTATATTTCATTTTCCACAGATTGGCAGATTCTATCCTATAGTATTGCACATATTAGTTCTTTTTTCCATTTGGCCAATATTCATGCCTAATTCTTATATTATCGTTATTACTCTATTTGGTAGCGTAACCAAAAGCAAATATTTTCAATTTGTCAACACTTTTGCAGAAAGCATTTTTTTATCTTTAATTATATCACTTCGTTTTTGGAAATGAAAAAAACAGTCGTTGGACACATTAATTATTTGTTTACGATGCTATCACTTAATTTAGCAATGCTGTCATCAATGTCAGCTGTTGATATAATTAGTTAAAAACATCAGACATTTTGATTGTTCGTGCGTGAATTGAAATAAAAACTTTTGTTGAGACATATAAACAATACATAGCAAGATAGGTATGTGTCCTGTCAAACATTGCTAATAAAATTATTCAAAAGTATAAAGCATAATATGAATGACATAATATATAAACCGTAGGGATTCTAATAATTTAAAATGTATGCCTAAAATAATGTTGATCAATTAAACTCATAATTTCAAATCATATTTAATCAAATCAATCTTTGGAAAATCCCAAAACTGTTATTTATAACCAGGTATTAACCGAATATCAACAATAAAATGCCATTTAATGCTACATCAATAGTGAATTGGGTGGAATAAAAAAAAACTGAACATTGTAGTAATGCATGCAATCAATCTTTATAGGTGATGATTGGACAACTATTACTACAAAAAATATTGCTTCAAAACCTGTTATCTCAATCAAAGACAAACAAAGCAACTGATTTCAAAGCTTCATTATACAAGATAGGTAGCAAATGTTTAATGTAAGTTGAAACGATAGAATTAGAGACATAAAAAAGCAATTTGTATTATAATATGTGAATAAAGAATAACTTCTATATTTTCATAAAATCGTTTTGATCCAGATTCTTATTATTTTCTTATTTTTTTGGGGGGAAATTTTCATTCAGCTATTCCTCAAAAACATATGGTGTATTTATTATTTTAAGTAAGTTAAAGAAATAATTTTTGACTGGCTTAATTTGACGGCTTCTGAAAAAAGAAAAAATGTTCAGATAACATGTCTAACTTTTATGATTTATAATATTGTGACAAATACAACTTAAACGTAAAACGACCTTTTTCAGTCTTAAATTATTTGACTGTACTAATAAATTGGTTCCGTGAATAAGAGGGTATGAGGACAAGGTAGTTTATGCATTGAAACTGAAAATGGTGTATAAAACTGAATGTAATATATTTTCGACTATTTCAGCAGTGCACTTGGTCCATGCTCCCAGTTTTTAGGGGAGTCCGAGTTGCTTATTTGCTTTTGTTACTTTGTATGTATGATTTTAGTTACTTTATGGTCTTTGTTGTGTATGACTGTTTTCCATGTCTGGTCTTTGTCCCTGGATTACATGCCTTTGATTATCGTTATAACCTTGGTTCCCTTGATTACTCTTTAAAAAACATATGTTACTTAATATTTGCTGTGTTTGTCTGCTTTCCATATTTAGTCGTTGTCCCTGGATTACATTCTTTTGATTTCTGATAGAATTTTGATTCGTTTGATTACTCATAAATGTCAATCACGGTTATCAGAAATGTGATTCCTTAGCTAAGAATACGTGATTTCAATTAAAATTCTAGTCGAACCAAAAAAAAGTAAAACTTTCATATGATTGTAGATATAACATGTTCTTTGTTGTGTGGGTCTCCCTGTCTAGTCTTTACCCTTCGACTGCATTCGTTTGATTTCCGCTAAAATATTGGTTCCCTTGGTTACTCTTTTAAGATAAGTACATAATCAGTACATAAATTCTGTGTTATGTTGCACTTTTTCTCGATCAAAATATTTTGATGGGATAGTTGATTCTTGGAACATTTTCTTTGAATAGAAAAATCCATGTCAAAATCATGTTTCATAACGACTCAATTGGTCCTCATAATTAAAATAATCTAATTGCTTTTGGTGTCGAAAACCGAATGATGGAAAAATATTGATTAATTTGAAAAGAGATACGTTATATCTTTTCTCCAGATGCACAATGATCCACGTCAAATTCCTAATATTATGGAACAATATCCAGTAAAATGATTAACGGGGGAGATTATTGTTTGATATCCGTCATCCTTTCTGTCATTCTGATTGATTAGTTTCACAATAATTATGTAATTATCAAGTGTCATTCAGTACGTTCGCAAATGAATAATTCAACCTTGGAATATCAACAATAATTAATTGTTAAAGAGTTGAAATTAGTCATTTGAATGTGGTGTCAATTCTTCTTTCTTAAAACGTCATGTATTCCTTTGACAAGTGTGTGTATTTATATGCGCATGTACCAGACAGTGCGTAAGGTGAAGGCAACCAGACAAGAAACCTGACTTATACGACAAGAAGAAGAAAGGCCATAGATTCCTACAAATGCGGGTACATAAGCAAAACTGCAAAACGATTAGATCAAAATCGGTTTGTAGAGTTCTTGTGATTTTTGTTTTTGTTTTTCGGGGTTTTTTTTGTCTTTTATAGGGGGGGGGTGTTTTTTTTATTTATTTATTTTTCTTTTTTTTTGCTTTGTCTTAATTTTTTTTAAATTTTTAATTGTATTAATATAGTTTCCAACTAGACACTCGGGAAATATTGGGTATAATTCGTAGTAAGTTCAAATGTATCCATCACTAGAATGTTAACCTATTTGGCCTCCATCAACATACTCAGCGCAATTGTACTTTGAAAACTTTAAATAAGTTCAATTATGTTGTAAAAATAAGGGGCATCCATAAAAAACGAACCTTAGTGAATGAGTTGCGCAAAGTAAAGGAAAATGTCATTGACCTATACCGTATACATATTCAATGAAGAAGTATGGCAAAAATTGTATGATATATATTATGTTGATTTGCCATCTTTTTAACGTCTTCTTTTACTATGCAATTTAATTTCTACCAGAGTAATAAAAAAAGTTCCATGTGGGTATGATTGTCTTCTTCACGGAAATTATTTGTGAATGTGGGTTGTTGTCAACAGCATCTATAATTATACCCATGCAAAGTATCATAACGCTAACCTTCTAATATAGATAATGTTAAATAGTTATTTATACAGTAAAGAAACAATCCACTGTTTCTGTGTTAATTTTATAAATACATACAAAAAAAAAACACTCGAACAAGATAAAGTTTTCATTTTACTTTATATATACACAGACATTAACATAATGCCGTTCCTCCTAATGCCCTATTTACAACTAATTTCCCATTATACCTATAATTTTCATAATTATGATATTGTACTTAAAGAAAATGGTCTTTTACCAATTCTTTACAGTTGTAAAATACAATAATTGTTGATTACAATTGAAAAAATCTAGACCCAATCTCCCAGTACACCTGTTCATATAATTCATTCAATAAAAAAATTATGAAGATTACAACATTTGTTGATACTCAATGATATTCGATATAGAACACCTACAAGTAAGCACTGGAAGGCCACGACAAAAAAGTAATAAAATACACGAGAAGTGTCAAGACTATTTTGCTGACCGTTTATACATAAAGACACATTTCGATGAACAGAATGATTTTCATTTGGACCACTTTCGTATAACATAATTTTATCTGATTACTAGTAATTCAGATTATTTTTCATAAGATAAAAGCTAAGGTTTAAACTAAGGCAAATGATGCATTTCCTTACAATACTTCATAATTGATTAATTTCAACAGTTCTGTTCTTATAGCACTCTTTTAAGAACCGGTCCATAAAGTTTCAGAAGACTAGGGAAGACTCGTATTTACAATGAATTATAAATAAATGAATACAGTTCAATTAATCATCATCTACTATTTTTTACTGAAAAGTAGATATATCTTAGTTTACTCAGAACTTATTCAAGTTTTTGTTTTTTAAGAAACTATCTTTCCATATGGAAATATGCGTCGTTGACCGCCTTTGCAGAAGAAATTGTTTCTGCTGTAAATAGTGTTCTTTGATATGGCAAGCCAGAATTAAAAATAAATCTAGATCACATGGATAACTGACAGTAATATGACAGCCTATTTCTGTATATAATAACACTAGCAATCTAAGTTATGTACGGAGAAGAAACAGAGGTTATCAGAATGCTACACATAATAAGGAAATTTATTGATATCACTTATTTAGTCATTGTGCGTCTGTTCTTTTGGTACAAAACGTGTGAGTTTTTGTCTACATTTTTCTTCCACTGTCACTTCAAAGTAACCAATTGCTTTAGACACTGCTTGTCATCATTAAGTCATTCTATAGATTTTATGATGTAATATTATGTATAGTGATCATACCATGCTTTGATGTAAGGTAACTATTAGTTACATGTCATAATGCTTGCATGTAGACGACGATTTTGTCATAAATATTTTAGTGTTGGCCAAGTTATGCTTAAATACGCGTCTGCCTGACTTTACCCTTATTAATCACAATCTATATCTAGAATCAGATCTATCAGAGCAGCATTTAGTACAAATAATATATTACATTTTTTTTATCTGGATGATGTTTCGGTGGTTATTAACGATTGTGCAACTCACACAAGAGAACTTACTATATCCGTCAGAACTTTCCGTCCGTGAATGAAGTTAAAAATTATGGACAGGGTTGCTTCCTGGAACTTGGATTCAATCTCTTTAACAGAATCTAAGCCCCTTCAATTGACATTTGTATGTCAAAGCATGTCGGATTTATTCATTTGTGCGATTTCTTTTAGGATTTTAATGAGTCTTTATAATTGAAAAACTATATCAAGGTTTTCGTTTTCATAAACTTATTAAAATTTGTCCCGATTTTTCATCGAAGACATCATTCGTAAATACAAATCATCTTGCAGATATTTTATACATTTAGGAATTTCCCACCCATTCTAATATCCTTTACAAAGCACAAAAATGTCCCTGATTGCTGAAGGAATTAATTGAACATTAAAATACAAGGGTTATAGTTATATATTTATGAAGTAACTAAAGAGGGCAGTTTTTGGATTGAATATGAATTCCCTAGTGCTTTGCATTGATATCACCCTGCTATTTAGAACCCAATCGTTGACATGAGATTAGTTGTGCTCTAATTATAAACTTTGATGAGGCACATTATTCAACTATTCAACTAAAGTCTATATCTGGAATGTCATTAACAGTTAAAAGTCGACTCAATATTGTTTATTGTTTTGTGAATGGTTTATCAAGTTTAATTTTTTTTCACATTTGCCTCCATCCTCTTTTAATTTAACTAATTTCTGTATTTTGTTGTTCGCATTTGCTAGAGGTAAGGGGACCTTAGTCGCACCAAAGTAGAAGTAGTTCATACCCGTCGTATGATCTTATGCACCTGTCCTAAGTAAAAGAACCTCTAGTTTTTGTATATAGCAGGGATTTTATACTTTGTTTAAATTTAGGGTAAAATGTAATGCAGATTTCGTTGAACTGGTATGTTTGTCGTTTCGGAAGCAGTTCGGAGGCGGACACCGAGTGTAGAAAGAGTAAACAAGGGAACCAATGTTATAGCGGTAATCAAAAGAATGTAATCCAATGACAAAGACCAGACATGGAAAACAGACATACACAACAAAGAACATAAAGGTGCACTATACATTTATATTAAGGCGCACTGTTTCGCACACCAAGTTACCCCGGTCAAATTTCGTAAAACTTAAAATTAAAAGTTGAAATTTGGTGGATACATTGTTTAAATGTAGATAAGCATTTATACATAGACAGATGTAATATTTGTTATGGTAAACAGGTGTAATTTAAATGAAAAATGGTATCCGGAACGTTTCAGTCCCCTGCCGTATTAGGCTCTCTCCTCAGCATTAGATGGCTGATTTTCAAAATACCTTATTTTGCACGAACTTTTGGGATTAAAATTGTGAGAGAATGAATCGAAAACGGTCTTATTATTTTTACCCTTTTCCACCTACTCCATGCATGCTTTCGTCTTGTGGTAGTGCTGAGTGTCTGATATTTTATAAAACATAGTATTTGACTGTTAGTTTTGGAAAGGCATTCCTGATTTGTACTAAAATTCAGTAATATTTTTTCAGTATGTTACCATGGCTACTGGATTTTATTAGAATAATCACTAAATTACTTATAAATGACTTGAACCTCCACACACCAAGGTTTTAAAAAATATGCACTTTGTTTTATGACAAAACACTAGAAATTTCTGTGTGGACTGCCTCAAAACAGCTTTATTTCAACAAAATGAGACCAAATTTTCAGAAATGACCTAACTGTATTATACTACCTAAAGTAACTAAAATCATACATACAATGTAACAAAAGCAGCAACTCGGACTCCACTTAAAACTGGGAGCATGGCCCAGGTGCACTATTAGGGTAAGCGTCCTCTGCTTTTCTAGAAACACCTGCCGAGTTGCTCATAAAAAGTCAAGTCCGGGGTAGACAAACGAGGAAAGGAATACAATGACCCGTTGAATAAATCAGTTTTCATGGTGCTGATGGATACACCATAACGATCCACGAGTTCATGATGACGACAAAAAAACTTCTGTAGTGATAACTTCAATCTTGTAGCAACATAACCCTGTTCCAGAAGCCTATTTGTTAGAGTTCTAGCGCGATACAAAAAGTCTGCGTAGTTTCACAATAATAAACGGAAGTTCTTAAAACTGCATTAGGGCTTAGTAATTGGTGTGGTTACACTTGTTCTAATCCTTTTGGTGACCTCTGAAAGTATTTACTATTTTGTATTTAGGTTGTACACTGGTGCTTTTGTTACGTTTCACCATATCCGTTCCTTTTTCTTTTGTCTTTTTCAGTTTCGTAGATTTTTTGCCTCTTTAGCACATACTTTCTAATTTTTAACCTTTAATGTAAAAAAGAAACACGATATTTCAGAGAATCTGAGAAATCATTGGAAATGTAATCGCAATTAGAAAGTATTTTAAGCTTAGTACAACTGGAATTTAATACTATGATTTTATTTTATGCGGATTACAAAAAAAAAAAAACATTTTTACGCAATAAACCAGTTCAATAAACCAGGGATATTAGATAGCACAGAACAAACACTACAGCAGTCATTGAGGGCACTTAGCACATTGATCAGAATCTATAGGACTTTACCTGACACCATTAGTTCAGTGCAATGATCTTTTTTTTATATTTTTGTATTTTATTACATCGATTTGCAGGTATCAATTACAGAAATATGGGTTGAATCGATCATTAAATAAAACAACGGTTCATTCGTTGTCATCAGAACTGAACATGGCCTTGCTTTCATCTTTTTGTATACAAATATATAAATTGCTAATTGATTACAGAGTAAACAGTCGTATTCCGCAAAACAGTGTTTGTTTAATTACCGCAACGTGATATTGTGTAATAAAATAGCTTTAATAACTTTGCTTGCATTAATGGGGTTGTTCAATGAAAATGCAATTTGATTTAGTAGGCTTTGAAACTGGACAATAACATTCGAAACTAAGTCTGAAAGAAAAAAAGACTATCCAGGACTATTCATATTACCTAGAATACTAGCATTTTATTCAATCAAACACAAAGAAAACAAGGAATGCTTATCCGATGATGCTGTACACGTTGTCTCGTGCTAAGGATTCCCCAACTCGTACACAAAGTTGATATCGAACAGCACCCAAAATTACAAACAATGTACGTACTGTCTATATGTAGCATCACTTCAAATTTGATACCAATCCATCAATATGAAGCCGTAATTTTTGCTTCGAAAATTTTTTCTATCATTCCATATAGCGAAAAATGGCTGTCATACAAACAAAGACGTTGACATATAGGACAGCACCCGAATCGCTAATAGCATATACCATATCTTTATAAAGTCACACACAAAATTTAAAATGAATCCATCAATCGGGAGCTGAGTTAACTGCTATTAAATACAGACGGCCGGACGGACGGACGAGGTGATTTCAATATACCACCAATCAGTGAAAAGTGTTTTTTAACATGGAACAAAACCAGCTTTCACTGTTCCTAACACAATTATAAATATTTTTTAACTTATAAACGTCATTTTCCTTCCTGATTACCAAATCAAACCAGTCATTTATCAAATCATGGTAAATTGATTAAAATCAACACAGGAAAGCCCTGAAATTGACACCTTAAGAAAGCTATCTGCTGATATGTCAACACAATTATAGCATTGATTGTACCATTTGATGAACTAATATCTAATGATGTAGGATATTTGCACATTTATATAACAAAATAATTTACTATATCAGATTTATTTACCGATGTTCTGTATATTAACCCAGCAATAACTTCAATAAGAACATTTTATTACAACATCATAACAATAAATCAGGAGAAAAAACAAGGGTCAAACCAATAATCTCTGCTTTGAACTAAGTGTTAAAAATGATAAAAAAAATACCAGTATATGTAACTCTTAACTCCATCAACAACACAAGATTTAAAAATATGCAGAAAACACGCTGGACTATGACAAATGAAACGTCTATTTTCATGTTTTCCTGAGTAATACATGATCAGTATAAACACAACAACATTTGGGTTTCGGATGATTATTTTTTAACTAAAAATGAAATCGTTTTCTATGCTGGATTTTAAGCATTATCCACATTTATATTTTAATACTTCACACTCTTACCAAGACTTACTCTCATCTCACATTCATTTACAAACAGGCACAATTATCCTTAATTGTGCTTAATCGACAACACAAAACAAATTATGTATAAATACACAAAAGTTGTTCTATGGATCTGGGAATAACGTTACATGAGGATTTTGTTTCACATAGTATCTATCATCGTGATATTCACGTGTCTCTAACCTCTGTATTCTACTAGGAGGCCATACGATAGCTGTAGCTTTGGCATAAATAAGTCCAAGAGGAACCTGCAAATACATTCAAAAAAACATTACTATAATATAATAATACAATTTCTCAAATCTAAGATGTTATTATATACCTTATGGAAATTTAAACGTCTTAAAGAACTTACCGGAAGTTGTAATTACACTTGTTGAAGATCTTTTTGTGATTTCTGAAAGTATTTACTATTTTGTATTAAGGTAAACGCTGGTGCCTTTATGTTTCACCATAACCGTTCCTTATATCTATTATGTCCAGTTAAATTATGTGTCATTCTTACACATATTCACTCAATGTAAGTACTAAGAAAGGTATTGATTTTAATATAAGTTGAGATTTTTTTTCACTTTGTATATGTATGCCAAAAATGTAACAAGAATTGTATTAATAAAAATATTAACTACAATTTCTTTCCTTTAATTTAAGACCCTTCCAGGAAATGAAATAAATAAATTATTGAACTGTATGTCTACAAATTCTACCACCGTCGGGTTGATGTCTCTTTGATATATTCACCGTATCATTTTGTTCTGATATATCAAACACCCTCAAAATATAATAAAATACTTTTTTTACATTAGTAAAATTAAAATCAAATTACCGGTCCAAATTTGTTACTATCAACACTCTGCTCCACATTATCTCCTTCTACCCAGCAATGTCCTCTAGGAATTCGTACACCGTCTTTCTTTTTTCTGGGCCTGTAGAAGGAAATTTAATAAAACACTGGAGATAAGAGAGATTGTATCAATTTATATGTATATCCTCGATAGCAATCACCTCGCTATTTAACAAGTGCAGGATTAAAGCTAAATCATAAGTAATTAATCTGTTGTCCATGAAAAATTTACTTTCTGAGAAAAGTATGTGAAATACAATGTATATTATCAAGGCAACATAAAGTACACCTCGTTTGGTGGTGTTACTTCTAAATTCTAAGGATAATCTATTTAAAATTAGAACTTATTCATCTATTCTTTATTCTGACAACGTAATCAGTATCATGACAATTTCTACTTAATAATAACAACCTGATAACATCGCCTTCAAGACCCACAATTCTTTTGATGAAATTTTCATCAGGCTTGCGTGGACTCCTGAAAAAGGTGTTAAAAACGCTTAAAAAATAATAATTTTGGTATTCAATTATTTATAATCTATGTCCGGCCATACTTACACCATGCAAATTTGAATTACAAAAAGACTAGAGATAACTTGACTTAGCACTAACCATATCCGTGACATTCAGAAGAAATATTTATTTCTTCGTGCAACATTAGAAATCTAACACTCTTCTGGTTGCAGTAATCCAATCGAGCGTATCCTGTTTCGAAAATAATGAATCAAACAGACCCTTTGCTGTATTATCTGTTGTAAATTGTATTCATTAGAGCAAACTGTTCATAATGATTTAGAAAACTGCAATTTGGTGCGATAAGATACTAAGTATTTGTTATAACTAACAGACTTGGCGTTTAAACAAATGTTTTACATTACTGGTACTCATTAAGCTACAAAGAATCTAAAATAAATGCACACACCAATTGAAAATAAAACGGTTTACACAACTAAGTGTTCTTTTTCAAGAAGTTTACTTTACACTATTTGGAGTTAATATAATGCTGATTAATTATAGTAAGGAATTCCCAAGATAAAAACAAAATGTTCAATGCCACTTTGCTTCCATATATCATTCTACTAGAATAGATCGGAGATTTCTTCTAGCATCAGTATACAATTGCGTGAGCGAATGCACAATAGAAATACCAGATCTTTGCATTGTATTGTCAATTCTCTTTTATTCATTTGTATTTTCCACATATCGAAACATGCGTTTTGTCATATACATGCTCAAGTTAGCCAAAATATCTTTGAATGTGCAGTCTGCCAAACCACAGTTCGACATACATAGGAAAATAATACAAAATTTATCATCTTTAAACACAATTCCTGACCAACAGAGAAATTTAATATATAATGGGTACAGTAATATCGCAAGTTATTCTATCATACAACCATCATATTATAAATCATAAAAATGGGCTCTAAATTTAATGGTGTACAACTCGTTCCAAATTAACCTAATCATTGTAGAAATAAAGCAGCTCGGTAGAAACACTTTTAAAATCGCCCATACAACAAAATGACATTTCGTTCATTAAGGATACCATTAAGGGCTACAGTGACCATATAACGTGCAAATTAACTACATCAAAGCACCATAACAAATCGACATGACTTTCTGATTGAACTCAATCATTTTATACTGCTAGTAATAACGAACAAACAACAACAAAAAATACAAAATACTGAGCATCGAACTACATGGCAATTACCAGGTTATCTTTATAACACCAGGACTCCATTGATAACCTAAATGAGCGAATCAGAGAACAAAGTTTCTCAATAATCTCTATTGGCATAGTTCCATTAAGCACTCAAAAATCTATTTTGCAGCTATTTACAACTTAAAGACCTGTTTAACTGTATTGTTCGACAGGAAATCTTCGGACAGGCTTTTACAATTACCATCAGGCTGCCAAACAAAGAATCCATATTTGAAAAGTACGCTGAAGTGTTTCTGGATTTAAAATCGTCATTTGAACTGTTCTTAGAAAATAAAAGAGCCGCGATTCCCTGGTGGAAATATACAAAACTGAGCTATACGTTACGAGAATTTTATCTCAAATATTGATTTAAGTTTCTAGAGTAGTATTTTGTCTGCAACAGTTGTTCCACTATTCCTGTATCGGTTATTATCACTGGGTTGCACGAGATATCTCATGTATTTCGCATATCAGAAGTTGTATTTTTCATTCACTAGTATTGCGTGACTGTTCATTCGATACCAATTTTGTTTTGGATTTTACTCTTCTCATACTTAAAGGTTAGTTAATGTTTTCAAATTCTGAGAAAAAATCTTGCAAATTGCAAAAAAAAAAAATTATCACCGGAATAGTTTACCACTGAACTAAGCTTTCAGTGAAACATATCATTGAAACACTGAAACTTGTCAAATTTATACTTACAACTGCATCACGCACATAACAATTTTGAACACCAGTTCTGTTATTATTACCTTACTGCCACTGAACTGTTGAGCCCTCGAGTCTCCGGTAAAAAATGCCATTTTCCTCTTTTAAAAATTACATAAACAGGGTTGCATAACACCATAAATAATAAATGTTTAATTTGCTAATGGATTGTAACTCTTGAGTGCAATTCCAATTAAATTAATCGACGTTTTGTTGATAATATCAAACAAATAGGTGTAATACTAGTAAATTGCTTTTATACGATGTTTATTTCACGTGACACCATTTTGTGACAACTGTATAGATATGACAATATGCCATACATGATTAAAGAAACGCAGGCGCGGATCCAAGGACTGGTGTACCGGGCGTAATTTAAATCTAAATCGGTAAGAAAAAAAAATTACCGCAAGTTTCACCCCATGATATTTTTTGCCTTGCTTTGCACGGCATTTAATTCAATTTACGCTCCCCCCCCCTAAACTCAAATCCTGGATCCGCCCCTGAAACGTGTCTGTTATTTCCCCCTATATATATCTCTCTTCAGTATTCTAATTCTTATCAAAATTAAGTTTCATGTCATGCTTTATAAACCAAAAATTCGTTTTACGTTTTATTGTTTATCTTTCAACATAACTAAATTGTGATGGGATACTGGTTATACATTACAGAATGGTTTAATTTTAATCTAAACTTTTGCCACAGTTTTCATGTTCAGGATACTCAACCGACCAAGCCCAAATCCGGTAAGCAATAATGTGTTGGCTGACTTGAAAAAGAAAACCTACAAGTCAACGTAGCAATAATAAATTTTGAATAACATACCATTCTTACAAAAGATATCCAATACAAAGCTCAACATGTATTTAAACTTTACCTCTCTTCACTAATACATATGTAGCCTTCCAAAAATCAATGAAACACATGCCCGCCTTCATTCTCAAAATGACTTTTCAAAACAAATCCCTTGTATTTATAATCAAAGTAACGAACAACATGAAAAGCCAATTTGCAAACATTAATCATGTTATATCCACATAACAGAGTAGAGACATAATCTAATGATGGCCCATCACAGAGATGTTTAGATAAGAAGCCTTTTTAACCCATACATTTAATCTCTGGGTAGCTAGTACTTTTCGAGGACGGTTGTTCGTGGATATGTGGGTAGTAAATAAAAGATTAAATACACAATTTACAGTTAATGTGTTTTCATTGGTTTGTTCCACCAGAACCACAGATTCCTGTTCCATTATTGGCCGGACAGGTCCGTACCTAGCGGCTCGACTAAGACGACGTACCAGAAAGTTGGTTCGTTAAAAAGTCTTTTTGTACAGTCTCTTTTAACTCCATATATATATATTTTTTTCAGATTCAACACACCTTCCCATGGGCAAAATCGAATAAAGAAGCAAATGTACAGTTGCGACTTTAGATAAGATACATCATATTATCAATCGAAGAGTAGTGAGAGAATTATGTAACGTTGAGAGAATCTATCTAAAACTGACTAAGGCAATAATGCTAAAACAGACTGCTGTAACTACTTTGTCAATCAACTTGCTGGCATAATCTCCATTTTGAAGATAGGAAGCGTCCAATGACTTCAACCATGTGATTATAAAAGTACGGGAAAACATGATTTCATCCTTTAGAAAGGGCAGTCGTAGAAGATTAATCGTAAGCTTTGTGATTCTGTTGGAATTGTTCATTACAGTGTCAGCTCGAATGGATTGGAATGTTCAATGTCCTGTAAAATGCGCTTGTTATATTGGAAAGCTCAACACAGAAAATTTTAGAAAAGTGATGAAAATTGTTAATTGTACGAGAGCAGGGTTAACTCGCGTTCCACAAAATATTTCTACCTCTACTCAAGCGTTAATAGTATCGAGTAATACAATACGTGATCTTTCACTCCCGCCTCGTATGAGAAAATTGGAATATCTTGATGCTTCAAATAACAAAGTCACTCGGTTTGACAAACAACTACAGAAGCTTATTCAATTGAGGAGCCTCAACTTGCAAAGTAACTCAATAAGTACGCTGGTCAATGGCCAATTTTCTGGCTTGAAATACTTAACGGATCTAGACTTGTCTCAGAATAGATTACGGTATATAGAGAATCATGCCTTTGGGGGTCTTAACGAAGTTCAGCGTCTAAATCTTGACGATAATGATCTCTATTCATTGAACAATCAATGGTTTGTTAGTATGCCATCATTGAAATGGCTCTATTTATCAAAAAATGGTTTGAGACTAATTAAAAATGGAACTTTTGATACCCCAAACCAACTTGACACCATAAATCTCAGTGACAATGGAATTCACGCAATCGATACTGAAGCATTTTTCGGTCTTGAAAAGCTTGCCACACTGATCATTTCAGGAAATAATCTTCTGTCAGTTCCTTGGCGGGCGTTCTTTGAACTTCCGAATTTAAGGAAACTGAATCTAGATGGTAATCCCATTTACCGTTTAGATTCAAAGACATTCTGCAATCTCAATATAACGGTGCTTTCATTGAGCTACATGCCACATCTTACGGTCATCGAGTATAACTCATTTGTTAATTTGACAAACCTTCGTCAACTTCAGCTTCATGACAATCAAAAGCTAGTGTTCATAGACCCAAATGCATTTCATAACATTCCGAAACTGACTAGTTTGTACATCCATAACAACAGGTTACGAGTACTTCCACATGAAGTTATCCAAAGTCTGCCATCAATCAAAAATTGCCATTTTTATAGTAATCTGTTACATTGTGATTGTAATTTAGATTGGATGGTAAATGATATCAAACTTGCAAAGAAAACTCCAATAATGTACGATGGCGAAATGTTGGTGTGCTACACTCCAGCCGAGAAAACTGGACAAAAACTAGCTAGTCTTCCTAATAATTCAATCCCACGAACCTGTGGGCCAACAACAATTCCAATTTACGCAAAAAAGTACGAAATGAGTGTCGGGGAGGAATTGCGACTAGAATGCCACGCAGTCGGGATTCCAAAACCAAATCTGACATGGATGCTGCCAAATGGGACGTTATTAAACCATAATAAGAAATACGATGGAAGAATCGAAGTTAAGGAAAGTTGTACATTGATCGTTCGCCACTTACAGGAGTCTGATCAAGGATTATATGCCTGTCAAGCCACAAACACAGATGGCTATGATATTAGCGAGACGATGGTAACAGTAATCAATAAGCCTTTAAGAATTATCGCCATACCGTCTGCACTAAATTACATTACAATTACTTGGAACGGCACGAAGTACCTATCAATGATCTCTGATTATCAAATACATTACAGGGAATCTAAAAACAAGCCACATTACAGAATAATTCACTTAAGCCCACATTCAAGGACATATACTTTCTCTAATTTAAAATCGTATACTTCTTATGAGTTTTGTATAGTGTACGTCTACTCAACAGAAACGTATCCAGTGGACTGCGTCAATGCTACGTCAGGAAAAGCTTTAGACTATCTTCCGGGTATAACTTCCGTCAACAGGAAAGCTGTCGCTGCTGTTATAACTATATTCGCAATGTTGTTTATAGTAGTATGCGTTATATTGGTCGTTAGACGCTTTAAACGAAAACAAAACTACGAATCGACAGAGGAAGAAGACACATTTGTAGCGACACAAATTCCACTTGAAAACGTCTATCAACCGAGCCCTTATATGTGTTCATCGAGAACTTCATTAATCAGAGCTCAAGAATAATCAAAAAGTTTCATTTTCTTTCTTTCAAAACCGTTTTGGAAAATAAAAGTTCGTGATTAGTATTTCCACAATGTGTACTATGTACGCATAAAAACGTCATTCAATATACATATTGATAGCAAAAATACATGTACTTGTTTAATCACACTGTTGAAGTGCTAACTAAACTGTCATGATTTATTATGATTTGTAACAAGCATTTTGGTTGGTTAGTTCTCTTTAATCACAGCAGATTATTTGGTATAACCTGGTTTGATACTTTGACATAATTACTTTCGGTTGGTCCATGAAATAAAATATCATTTTGAATTTGACTTGGACTGGATTCCAATAAAATTGAAGTATAAAGAATGTTTCAACTTTGTTAACAAGTTATAATTATAATCACACCAAAATTTATAGAAACATTTCTGAATTATAATTATTAATAAGTTATGCAGTTATTTATAATTACTACTGTGTTCAAGTGTTCCTTGTTTTGTTTTTGCTGTATCTTAATTTAAAATTGAAATCAAATCAAAAAATTTACCTAATCAGTATTACTATAATATTTATGTACCTATTATAGGGCAATTATGTGTTCAACTTGAAATGTATATCTATACCAAATAATGAACTCGTTTTCAGTCTAAATTAGCACAAGAACAGTATTTTACACCATTATGAAAGTCCATTTCCTGTTCAAAACAAAATGCAAGCTATACATGATAAATTACTGTATTTCTGATTTCTACAAAATAAAAGAAAATTTCAATAGAAACTTGGGATATTATTGTCTATGGGATATAGAGGGAAGTATATATAACCCTACTATATCTTTTTCAAACATATCTATTGAGTGAAAGATGTGTCTGTTAATTGTAACATACCTGAAAATGGTTTGAATTTTTTTGCACTTTTTGTAATATCAATACTTCATCTAATTTCATCCTTGATTTACTATATACAGCTAATTCAAATGTGAAATTTAAATGTGATGAATAAAAAATAATAACTTAGAACAGTGAAGACTTGCTTGGTTAACAGGACAATAACTTGTACAGGAGTTATTTCAAACGTCAGAGGGAGAAAAATATGTTGTTCAAATGATACTTGTTTCTATTTTTTAAAAAAAGGGTTTCTGTGATGAAGTCCTTTCCTTAAGAATTCTCAACAACTAGCCCGAATAATAGAGAACTGTATAGGTATAGGATTCAACTAGCCTGAAACAAGAAATGTGTGGCTAAAGGTGAGCACTGTGTGATGTAAACTTGTTTATTCAAAGAAGAGTGCTACTAAAGGCTCTCAAGAGCCTTAACCTCTTACTTGGTGCATTTTTTTTTGCTTTCAAGGGCAATCATTCTGACAAGGAGTTGTCCTACAACTTAGACCCATAAACACTTTTGTAGGTCTTGTGGTTAAGATCATTTTATCAAACAAAAGTTTTTTTTTCTACCAGTTTCTATTATTGCTTTCAAGATATTGGATAAAAACAACTGCAAGAAACATCATTTTCACCTTTCCATAACTCTAACAAAGAGTTGTCCTACACTAAGACCAAATTGCTGCTTTTGTAGGCCATATCATGAAGATAATGCAAGCAATTGAAAGTTCTTTTCTATCTATAATGAGTTTTAAGATAATGGTATAAAACTGTACAAAACATAATTTTTTCCCATTTCAAGGGCCATAATTCAAACAGGGAAACAATACCTTGGCAGGCCTTTATGTAAAGATCATTTCATCTCTTGAAAGTTTTTTTTAAATATTTTTTTTTTTTTATCAATTATGGTATTCAAAATATTAGAATAAAAACTGCAAAAAAACATAACTTTCGCCTAGTGTTATTAATTTAATGTGGATCCTGAAAAATTCCAAAAATCTTTTGGAGACTATCAGTTCAAGACTATTATCAGAATATAATAGCATTAAAACCTATGATTTTTCAAAACTGTATACTTCTATTCCACATACTCATTTAAAATCCCAACTTAAAAACATTATACATCGTTGTTTTTCCCAAAAAGATGGTACACCTAGATACAAATATATAGTTCTTGGTGGAGATTACTCATACTTTGTAAAAAATAATTCCAAATCATCTTCCAAATATACAGAAGATGTGTACAAAATGCTTGAATTTTGAATTGAAAACATATTTGTCCAGTGAGGTGGACGCGTTTTTCAACAAACAGTCGGCATTCCAATGGGAACAAATTGTGCACCTCTACTTGCTGACCTATTCCTTCACTCTTATGAGGCTGACTTTATAGCTGATCTGATCCGAAAGAAAGAATATCGTTTAGCTAGATCCTTTAATCTCAGTATCCGCTATATAGAAGACATATCTTTAAACAATCCTAATTTTGGGGATTTAACACATCACATCTACCACAAAGAACTTGAGATAAAGGATACTACAGACACTGTGAAGTCAGCCTCATATCTTGACCTACACTTAGAAATCGATGGTAAAGAAAAACTATTGACCAAACTTTACGACAAACTTGATGACTTTTCATTCAAAATTGTCAACTTTCCTTTCATCTGTAGCAACATCCCTTCAGCACCTGCGTATGGAGTGTTCATATCACAACTCATACGTTATGCCAGAGCTTGCAGAGACTATGCAGACTTTTTGTATCGCACTAAAATTCTAACAAATAAGCTCCTGGAGCAAGGTTATGTTGCTACAAGATTGAAGTCATCACTACAAATGTTTTATCGGCGTCATCATCAACTCGTGGATCGTTATGGTGTATCCATCTGTGCCATGAAAGTGATTTGTTCAAAGTGTCATAGTTTTCCTTTCCTCTTTTGTCTACCCTGGTCTTGACTTTTTATGAGCAACTCGGCAGGTGTTTCTAGAAAAGCAGAGGACACTTACCCTACCAGTGCACCTGGTCCATACTAGCAGTTTTTAGTGGAGTCCGGGTTGCTCATTTGTTTTTGTTACTTTGCATGTATGATTTTAGTTACTTTGTATGTATGATTTTAGTTACTCTATGTTGTTTGTTGTGTATGTCTGTTTTCCATGTCTGGTCTTTGTCCCTGGATTATATTCTTTTGATTAACCCTATAACCTTGGTTCCCTTGATTACTCTTTTGCCTCTCAAGGTTAAATAAAAAAAGGGAACAACTTATAACATCAACTAAATAGTGACTTTTGTAGGCCTTATCATAAGGATCATTTCATCAATTGAAAGTTCCTTTTTATCTGTTACAGTTTTCAAGATATTGGCTGAAAACTGCTACAAACATCATTTTTCTGCTTTCAAGGGCAACAACTCTAACAAAGAGTAGTCTGACAACTCTGATCTCCACACACTTTTGTAGGCCCAATCATGAGGATCATTTCAGCAACAGAAAGTTCCTATTTATCATAGTATTCAAGATATTGAAAATTGTAAAAACAAATGTCATTTTTCACCTTTCAAACACAATAACTCTTACAACTCTGCCAACTTTGACCCAACGCAGACTTTTGTAGGTCTTTTAATGAGGATCATTTCAAGAATTGATAGAATTTGGCTAAACCTGATGGTTTTTGAGAAAGAGTAATCAAGGGAACAAAGATTCTAGAAGAAATCATAAGAACATAATCCAGGGACATCCAAGAAAGACCAGACATGGAAAACAGACAAACAGAACAAAGAACGTAAAATAACCAAAATAATACACACAAAGTAACAAATGTAAATGAGCAACTTGGACTCCACAAAAAACTGGGAGCATGGATCAGATGTACAGGTGATAAAAAAATCCCCACATCAGTTCTATGCAGCACACCTTAAGAAACATCTATAAAGGGCAATAATTCCAACATGGCTTGTCAAATTAAAACGAAAATTCTACCATAGATAGACCTCATCAGAATTTGGCTAAACCAAATGGTTATGGTGATATGTGCGAAATACTTCTGTCTGACCTGTATGTTCTATTTTTAGTAACAACGGTCATGTTTTTCAACAGATCAAAGTTCCCATATCAGTTCTACGCAGAACACCCTAAGGAACATTCACACAAAGTTTGGATCTGATTGGTCTAGTAGTTTCAGAGGAGAAGACTTTTGAAAGAAATAACATTAAAAATAGGACAAAAACTTTGAAAAGGGGCAAAAATTCACACATGTCTTAAGATAAAAATGAAAATTTGACAAGAGATTGATCTCATCATGCTGAACACTTTTACCCATGTCAGAATTTGGCTAAACTTTACAGTTTTGGAGATATATGCAAAAAACTTCTGTCTGACACTTATGTTCTGTTTTTAGAAATGGCACCCATGTTTTTCTTAGGATCAAAAATCCCTGAATGTTCTATGCAGAATACCCTAAGGAACATTCAAATCAAGTTTGGTTCTGATTGGTTAAGTAGTTTCAGAGGAAAAGAGTTTTGAAAAATTGGCCTATGACCAGGTGAGGTAAAAATTACAATTGCATTTTCTCATAAAATTACAATCTCACAAAAAGCAATGCAAGCAATAAATTCTGGAATTACAGTATGTCATTATACCAGTACCAAGACTGATTTCTTGTTGTTTAAGAAATCATTGAATTCTTTGTTGAACAAGGAAGAAAAAGAAAGCCCCCTTCCCTGAAGTAATTTCAACAGCATTCCAATATTTTATAATATTAAAAGGGCCATAACTTCTGCAAAAAAATATTGATCATCAAACTGACATGCATGTTATTGTTAACTTACATGTAACTGTATACAATTATGGCAGTTCAGTGCATGTGATATGTTTTATGAAACACTTAAAATAAATAAGAACCAAGCCAATGGCTGAGGTTGAAATATCTTTTAAGTGTCCAATAAAACATGATATTGCATGAACCAAGCTGACAGAAATGTTTTATTCTTTTTCTATGTAGAAATTTTAAGAATTTCCCACTGAGTGACTTTCTCTTTATCACATTAAAAAAATATATATATTGGTATACATTGAATTTGTTGGAATCAAGTATAATTGAATTTGTCAGAATCAAGTATAACCACTTTTTTATGTATTTAGTTTTTGAATGCCCTTTTTAAAAATATTTGACAAATTGATATTCACTTTGACTGTTTGCTACATAAAACACTATCATCATGAATGTAAACAGCTGTGCAATATCACTTTGTAATTAAAAATATCAAGTGTACAATATCACAAAATATGGGTAAGTCAGAAATACATTCTTCAAATGGAAACCATAAAATAGGAGATGTAATACATTGTAATGTTAATTATGGAAAGGCTGGAGTCTTTAAAAATGCATTCAATGGAAACCTTAATTGAAATTAATACACAGACAGATAAAAAAGCAGATACAAAAATCACCATATACTTTTTGCAAGTACCAGGGAGAGAATGTTATGACTTACATGCTGGATGTTTGTATGCTCTGAATAACAATAGGCATCTAAAGCACAGAGAGGCACTATGCTCCTCTTTCAGGATAGATTTGAATAACATGGACCAAGATGAGAATTAGGCCTTTCAAAATTATTTTTTTGATTTTCAAGTATTCTTTAATAAAATAAAAGAGGATGGGAGGCATTGTTTTACTTTGTGTGAAGAAAACAATTTTACATAGTTCATAGCCAAATATAATGAAGTACATGTAGATGCTTTTGTATTCAATATATTGACATTGTAATAAAGTTGAAGGATGGTCAAATACTGATTTATTCTAAAGTTTTACCATCACAGTATCACTTTTGGTAGCTTTGAGGTTTTTTTTTTTTTTCTGCCTCTATCATTAACTTAAATAGAAATTATAATACTGCTATATAGTGTGTACTGCCATAATATATCACTCTAATGGTACCAAAGAACATCATGTCTAAATACAGTAAGAAATACATTAGTTATCAGTTCATCAAAAACTTGATTTATTTATTATATACAAGAATTTGAAGATGTTAGAATACTGAATTGGGAAAATGTTATATTGATAAAATAATTCAAGATTTAGATGAATACGGAATAAAAGACAAACTCATGAATAAAGGAATATCTTTTTTAAAATTCAAAGGGCAAAGACCATGTGAAAAAAATTCAGATAAACAACGACAACATACAAAAACAAAAAGAAAATGTTAGAGAGCACTGTGTAAAGAGAATAAAAAAGTATAGACCAGGTAAAGTGTCTTCAGTTTTTCTCTCGAAACAAACCAGCTCATACCAATTCTAGTATCCTACAGAGGAAGAGTTATGTTAGCTGAGGGTGGTAAAGATATGTACTACAGAACAATACTATAAATACACCATATAGCACTATAAAATTGTATTTTACAATTAAAACTTATCTAACTTACGTCAATGTAACAATATCTCCTCTTTTCACCTCATAGTTCTTTACTGCCCACTTGCTAAGGAGTACTATATCATGTTTGGAATAATCAGGGTTCAGAGTAGGCTGTAAAATACCCCAGATTATCAATAAAATCTTATCGAAAATATTAATTTCTCTATAAGAATTACAGATGTAATAGAGTAAAAACAATGTTCCTAAAATACTTTGGTCTGTGGCACAAAGAAATTATCCATGACAGATACAAATGTAATTGATTCTTAAAAGCAAATGGAAAAACCTCCATAATTAAATCAGATTAAAAAATTAATATACTTAAAACTGCTGAAAAAAAGATCTGAGTCACTACAAACAGTCAGAAGGGAAACAACTCAACTGATACAATGTTGTAAATTTTCCAATTACAGCCAGATTTCTCCCAGTTTAGTAGCCAAAATTATACTGTTCAACTTGAGTAATACTATATCTGTCAGTGATTCAAAACCTGAATGTTTGATATTCTTTATTCTAATGATGTAATCCAAATAGAAAAAAAAATACATTTTCAAAACGAAGACCTTGTTTTCAGGACATTTTGCTTTTCTGTGTTAAATACTGTAGATGCTGTATCATTCTCTAAAATGTTGTATATGAAAGTCCGAGTATCAAATTATCACTGTTTACATTTAGAAAGTAATTAAGGGCAGCCAATTTGCATTTGTGGGCAATACATGTAATATGTAATGTTATTGCTATTTCTGAATCTTGTGTTCCAAATCACCAAAACAAATGCATGATTGATTGATTGTTGGGGTTTAACGCCCAAGCAGCAATATTTCAGCTATATTCAGGCGAACCAAAACAAATGCAAGGAAAAGTTTAAATAAACACTCAACTGTTATAAATAATAACACAGCTAGAATAATGTGTTTAAACTACACAGATGCCCCATCAAGCGCTGCACACCAAATTTTAAAAAATTCCCATACAAGGTTTCTGAGATTTTCTTGAAAAATAATTATGAAACTTTAAAAAGCAAGTAAGATGATGCAACATCGAGAGCTGGAAAGCTTAAAAACACGCAGTACAACTCATCAAGGAAAAGCTGTATACCAAATTTCAAATTGTTCTAATGAAATGTTACTCAGTGGTGCAATTTTTGCGAGAAAACTTCATGGCAGAAAAATGCACATTTATCAACAGTAGTAAAGCATGATGCATCAGCATATAGGTTGGGACAAAAAAATTATTGGCAAAAAGGAAAAGTAATTGTTTTTGCATGCTAAATTACTTACTATGCATATATTAATTGAATAAAATCTTATATTTATATAAGTTTGTTAATTTACAAAACAAAATTTCAAAAGTATATAAAATTTCATTTAGTCTTGAGTATCATATACTAACTTACTGGGTAATATGATACCAAATCTTACTAAAAATTCAGTTAGAATCCTGGATCCTCCTAGAACAAATCTGGGTAATATGATACCAAATCTTACTAAAAATTCAGTTAGAATCCTGGATCCTCCTAGAACAAATCTGGGTAATATGATACCAAATCTTACTAAAAATTCAGTCAGAATGCTCAATCCTCCTAGTACAAATCAAACAAGAGGTATACCTCAAGAACTACTAGGACAAATTCCAAAATTAGAATTATTTCCTACTTTATTCCAATTTGTACTGTCACATGATGTACATGTATATATATCATTAAGAACAAGAGGCTGTAAAATTGACAGCAAACCAAATTTTCTTGCATTGAAACTAGAACTGTGAGTGATTAATTAGTCCATTTTAAAAGCCCTTAAGCAAAAAGTGAGTATAATATGGTAAAAGTCGAGCAACAATAACGCAGCTCACTAAGATGAGTCACAAAGGGGTCATCAGTTTGATTAACATTAAATTGCCTGTTTTCATCATCTTTGCATTAGAATGGCTTCTTGAATTTCACTGTCTGATTTTTACATAATCTTACTTAGAAACTGAAAATTTACATTTGTTAAAAAAACTAAAAATAAAAACTGCCTTTTCTTATGACTTCTCACAGAACGATAAGACAAAATTTTACCATACATACAAATTTTAAAGTTTTATATCTTACAGAAAATCTTCTTAGTCCTGCTACAGAGTTTACAGTTTCATGAAAACAAATCTCAAATTGAGATTTTCCTCACGACCTTCCTGAACTCCAAATCACTTGCAAAAATAAACTGAAGTAGAAGATTTGAGGCAAATCTCAATTTTAGTAATTTTAGTTTTTCTATGAAACCTATGCCTGTACACTTATCCTCAAGTTATTGTCAAGACATAAGGAACATGCATTTGTATTGCCCCCCCCCCCACCCCCCGCCCTTTTAGCCCTTACAACCAAAAAAATCTGTTCAAGCCTTCCTGTTGTGCTATGGCACTGTGAATCAATTTCAAAGAGATTCATACACTTTTACTCTACACATCAGAAAAATGCCTGCCTGTACATTTGTGGATTCTTCTGACCCTAACTCCTTAACAATTGATAACATACCATTAAACAGCTGTGAATTTTTGTGGTAATCTGAAAAGATGGAATTTATTACCCTCATTAAAAAGATCCAAGATCTTTAATGGTGTGAGAACCAAAACTATAAAACTATACCTGCATTGAGGATCCACTAACAACAGAAACACATCCTACACTTTCATACACGGTAACCATGAAAGGAACACACACTGTTGAACCATATACTACTGCTCTGACCCACTTGTTAGACATGATGCCAGAAAATCTGGAGCTCATATTCACTCATCTATCTTTCATTTTCATACATTGATTTGAACTACAAAAACAGATTTAAAAAGATGCATTTTCATACATAAATTCATCATTTAATTTCTATGTTCACACCGTAGACGATACACTTAGTTTACATGCAAAATCAATACTTTCATAGATGCAAATGTCCAGTTCACAGCATAGATGTGTTGATCAATATAGATGCTGTCAATGTAGTAAGAAACATGTTAAATAGATGCAGAATTATTTACTTAGTTCAGAGTGAATTTCAGAATGATTTTTTTTCTGATTTGTGTACAGTGCCAGAGACTTGGAAAAGACATCATTAAATATGGTATAATATTTTGTGTTTTAGAAAATGAATGAAAAAATAAATTTATAAATCTGACCCCAATTATGCAGGTTAGTCACGCCACTATGACTAAATTATTAGGTTATTTAGACCCAAAAAAAAAGGAAAGAAAAAACACATATGTCCCTTATAGTCATACTAGTAGGGGCTATAGTCTAATAAATTGTTGCTTTACTTATTCCTCGATTCAAAATAATGCCATATTCATATTATACCTAGTAAAACTAGTTTCTTCTTTATTTCTAACAGGCACATAGCAGTAATATTCCTTCATGCACAACTACATACATGTATGATGTCCAACTTTCCTATAAAATTTCTTCAAAATCCCTTGAGTCATGGTCACAAAATTTTAACTAGTAAAACCTTCAAGTATATTATCTTAATTTGCATTTTTAGATCTGTCTCACCAAATGGCATATTCTCACGAAGAGACAGGCTGTTGGACCAGGGTTATAAGAAAAATTAGTTCTTTTACGTTGCAAGAAAGAGTTTTATTTCCAATATTCATATCTTATCAAAAATATTCTGTTTCTAACAAACAAATTATAGATAATGGGTTTTGATAATGTCTACAAATTAATTTTCTAATCTGTGATTTTTACTTGTATATTATTATTTTATCTTGAACTTGACACACCTTCCATGCAAAGTTCAAGACATCTTGAAACTTGTGCCTTATTACATAATAATTATTGTATTTATTTTTTTTTTTATTTTCACTTTTTTATTGTTCATATCTTCTGCACTGTTTGGACTCCTGTTCTTACAGGTCTCGAATGGTGGCAATTTGATACTGCCAATTTGTATTTAAATATAAAGGAAATAATGAGTCATAATAGAAGCAGGTTTGGCATGCTATAAAACCTAGTTTAATCCACCATTCATTTTAAAATGTGCCTGCACCAAGTCTGGACCATTGTGGTGGTTTTAAAAGTTTCAGGTTTTTGCCCTAATATTGCCATTTGTTATACAGACTTTCCTTTTAGACTATCCTGTTTGACTTCTTCCTAGAATTTGATCAGTTTAGCAATTTTGTTATTACCTTTCATTTCATTTAACTACATGTATTAAGTAAATAGCAAACAAAAAAGTGGCATCCTACAATCACTTAAATGTATTATTTATGTGAAATTGTAGTCTAACATGAACAACTAGTTTCTGTATCAAAAATATTTCATTTTTTAATACCATACAGTAGACATGGAATTGAACTTAGTACCAGGTCTATGCAAGGAAGTATATAGTACATACATGTAATTTAACTATTACAAACATCCTTGATCTTTGGTTTTACTAAAAATGTAAATGCAGTAGAACAGTTGCATGGTTCATGGACTATATAATAGGAGAGTTTGCCAATCTCATTAGTGATGACAACATGTCATATTCACTAATTTGCATATTTATATATGTAAACTTCTACTTTCAATTTCATATAAAATTATTATTAAAATTTTATGCTCATTAACATATAGTCTAATTACTGAATATTTACTTAAAAATTCCATGAATAAAAAGAGTATTATTGAAAGTGGCAGGAACCAAAACATTTTTTTAATTATCGTAAAAAATGAAAAAGTCATGATGATTTACATTTGATGCCCTATGCCACCAGGCACTGATCCAAGGACTGGCGTGTTGGGCGTACACCCCCTAAATCGGTAAGAAAAAAATTTACCGCAAGTTTCAACCCAAAATATTTTTTGCCTTGCTTTGCATGGCATTTAATTCAATTAACGCTCCCCCCACCAAACTCAACCTGGATCCATCCCTGGCCACTCGATGGATTTTTTGCCAACCAAAGATAAATCACAGGTAAATGATGACATTACAAAGAACTCTCCTATACTAAAGGGAATGGTTAGTGATATCAGGAAATTTATATATGTGTACATGCATGATTGTTCCAATCTAGACTATAGTATAGGAGTCATGGGAGTGTCCCTTCCCAATTAAATATGTTTATGATATCTAAAAATAAACCCGTCGACAGTACCTGGCATCGCAGCCATGAGTTTGTTTGATTGTTTTTATCAGATCGTACGTCGGTCAATGCTCTATCACAAGAGTCTTTAGTAGTACCCCTTATAAACTTATTTCATGACCAAGGGGTCATACACCTAAATAATCGAATATCTTCATTGCGTTTGAATTCATTGATAAAATGATAGAAAAAAAATGATCGTAATCAATACAACGCTTTAAAAATTATTCCGGAAGTTGTGTCGGAGAATTTTGCAGAAAACAATCTTTTACCTGAGGAAAAGCTTAATAATTTCACCAGAGGTATTGCATTTAGACAAACAAGTGCTGCAACTCACAAATGAACTAAATGTCTTCCTCGCAGATCAAGGACGGCTTCTACAAAATCGAGCTAAATAAGACTGTCTGGGAAGTACCTCAGCGTTACCAACTTCTGTCCCCAGTTGGGGCTGGGGCCTACGGGCAAGTTTGGTAGGTATTTGTGGTATACTCATGTTTTTTTAAATTGTAGAATTTCAGTGAACATGATTTAATCGCTTAAAAATTACATTCATGTCAGTATTGACATTGACAAATCCTCAGTAACTATTTCCTGTTGTCATGGTTTTTTGTATCTTTCAAGGTTAGGTTTTGTTATTGTACTTGCAAGTTTCTTAGTTTATTTTTGAGTTATCCTGTAACCAGCATGAGAATGAAGTTGGTGTGAAAATTTCCTGGTCACATGATCATCAAAACATCAATGGTGATTCCCCAATTCCTACATGTGGGTTTCCTGTATTCAGAGTAGAGCTTTTACAAAGGAGATTCATTGTTTGTTTGCTTCTTTAAACTTTCTTAAAAACAAAATGAAGCAGTTTGTTAATTTGGAACTCAACAAAACTAAATGGGAGCTTGAAAATAGATACCATCCAATAGCACTTATAGGTGCTGGAGCTCAGGGACAGGTTTGGTAAGTCTGTACACTATTTCCAATAGATTATAATCAGTTACTAAAATGTCATGGCTTCTAGAATCCCTTGAGAAATTTGCATAAGTTGTAATCCCTTAAACAATGCAGGGTGAATTTGATTATTTAGAAGCATTTATACATTATACATGTACATTGTTGGTAATTCCTTCCCCATGGATGATACTATTGGTATACAGTTGGACTACCATGGTATTCAAGTACATGTAGTAACATGTCCAATGAAGCGCAAATGAATGTAAGTTATATAGTACCTATAGTCAAGCAGAGAAGTTTAGGGGAAATTTTGAGACATTTGACATCTCCATCAGCATAATTCCATCGAAGAAACAACAAGAGGATAACACAGAGTTTAACTTTTGCTCAACAAAAAGCTCTTATTGGTCCCAGTAAAAAGTGGAAATTAACAGTTTTGTTCTCTAACAACTAGCTTAAGCCAATGCAGGAAATAATTAATTAAAGATATTTGAATTGACAAAGGATAACTACAGTACTCACAGAGAGTGTAGAATCGGAAACTCCCATTTCAGTGTCATGTTTAGGAGTGACTCCAGGAAATTCCCAAAAATGCCATAAAAATCTTAAGAGTGATACTTCCTCCAAAAGGCAATAAAATACTCCCAGCTGGGAGTTTTTTATTGTCCTGATTATCCTTTGAAATACTACCTACATCCTGTCTTACCTGTCAAGTCAACATGATTACAATACACAAGGTACATGTACATGTAATTACATGTAAATAAAATACTCCCAGATGATGGAAATCACTTGGAGGATTTTAGGAGTGGACTCTGAAAACTCTGTGATCCACTGGACTCCAAAATAAAAAGAAACCTTGTAATTTAATATCTAGTCAAGTAAAATCAAAATTGAGATTTGCCCCTTCTTCAAAGCCTTTTTAAGTTCGGAATTATTTGAATTGTGAACTGCAGACCAATCGACATTAATGATTTCACAGTACCAATTTATTTTATGTAGAATAACCTACATTTGTACATGTATCTTGCCCAGATGAAAAATAAACAACAAGATTGAATTATTAAATATTGAATGTAACATCAACAATCAGTTTGTTATCTCAGTAAAAAAAAAAACGAGTACACTTTCCAACTTCTAAAATTATCTTCATTTGATAAGATTTTTTAACTACCAGTACATGTACTTACATTTAACTTTTTACATGTACATTGTATATATATATTTTATATGCACACATGTACATGTATATACCTGGTACACATGTATACATGGCATAATCTAGGATTCAGTGAATAAGAGAAGTGATTTGTCCCTTCCAGGAGTGATAGAGAGAAGTGAATTTTGAATAAGGAGAAATTCCTTTGTGGTACTTCAGGCTAGAACAATTTGATGCATCAATATGAAGCTGTATCTGAATAACCATATAGCCTAGTACATAAATATTATAGCAGTGATTGGGAGGAGACCATGCACCATTTTAATATCACATTCCACCTGAAAATGTTCCATTAAAATCAAATTTTTCTGCAAAGAATGTTAAAGAATGGCCCATTAAAATTCTGAAGTCAACTGAGGAACATTGAAAATGACCTATTTTCAGAATTGTAAACCCAATCGCTGTTGTAGTTGACTTTAATTGACACAGCAACTTCACTTCTCTTGAAAATACAGGAGCTGACTACTTAAATTTCCATTTCACCACCTAAATTAAGCCTTGTAACAATACTTTTGAAAAGCATATAATCTGTAGGTTTTTTTAACTACATGTACATGTTGAACAAAGATAATCAACTTTTAATCAATATTCACAAACAAACTTAAGATCTTCTTTAATGTGTACCAACTTGAGATACAAAATACTACATTTGGAAATGTAAGTACATGTAGTTACACACAGTGACAAATGTACAGATAAAGCTCAAGATTAATACAAATGACATGTTTGTGTGTTTTTTTTTGTTTTTTTTTTTTTTCAATTTGAACTTTCATTTTTATTCATCAGCTCGGCCCTAGACACCAACAGCAATACTAAAGTTGCAGTAAAAAAGTTAGCCAGACCTTTCCAGTCAGCCATACATGCCAAAAGAACATACAGAGAAATTCGTATGTTAAAGCATATGCACCATGAAAATGTAAGCTGTCATGAGAACAACATATCTTAGTTTCATTTTTTACAATTAGTACCATATACATATGTATAGTCTGTTTGAGTAAAATTATAAATCTTAAAACAAAATTCTTCTGAAATCAATTTTCAAAATAATTCATTTTTTCAACTGCACTTGGCTTAAATTTAAACGTTTCACTGTATAACCATTTTGAAGGATATAATTACATTTACC
This sequence comes from Perna viridis, assembly GCA_037379345.1. NCBI lineage: Eukaryota > Metazoa > Mollusca > Bivalvia > Mytilida > Mytilidae > Perna > Perna viridis. The sequence continues at coordinate 13,975,765 of CM074511.1, forward strand.
CTTAAAAAAAATGCTTGAACAAAAACGAATCTTAATAAAATTTAAATAAATTCTCTGAACAAATTTTAAAATTAAATCTTGTATCTAATTTTGTTTTTTGCAGGTCATAGGATTATTAGATATATTCACCCCTACTTTAACATTAGAAGATTTTAATGATGTGTGAGTATATTCAGCCTATAGCTTAAAATCATATGAGCATTTTTGGAGATGACTTGTATATAAGCAATTGTTTCGAAATTGAAAAGAATGAAGAAAAGCTGTGATTGTCATTATTTAATAATGCTTTAATACACTGTATCACCATAACACAATGGAAAACTTCTTTTATTTTAAGACATCAATGTGTGTTGTAAAATACAAAAAAGGAAACAGAGTAAGGCCTACAAATCAAGTTCTTTGCCCTTCTCTGAAAGTTTTGTACATGTACAGATAGTTGTACAATTGTACAAAACTACTGTATAAGACAATCTAAGTATTGTACATTTGCATTAATGTACAACATCCTATATGACACATTTGAATGTGTTTGACTTTGAAGAAAACATGCCTATCATTCGAAAGAGCATATACTCTCATTAGAGCGTTATAGTGTTTACTTTTGTTAATTTGTCTGTCAACAATTTGGTTGAGGCCAAAAGAAAAAAAAAACTACACAGCGCTTGGCCGCAATAAATAAAAAAAATAACTTGACTTTTATCTAATTTATGTAGGCTACCAAAATAAATGGCAAACAAATCTATACCATGTTTGTTTGGCTTAAATGTGTTTAGGAATCATGTGACATATGAAGATGATTGAACAAAGAGACTTAATGGCACTTATTGATATTAACAAAACCTTTTTAGCTCACCTGGCTGAAGGCTATGTGAGCTATTGCCATCGCTTGGTGTCCATCATCGTGGTTGTCGTTAACAATTTTTCAAAACTTTTCTTTGATGCTACTTGACCAATTGGAACCAAACTTGGTATGAATGTTATTTAGGGTATCTTGCTTAGAACTTATTGTGGGGATTTTTGAACGTTGAAAAACATGGCCGCTGTTACTAAAAATAGAAATAGGGTCAGACAGTAGTTTTTTGCATATATCTCCAAAACCGTTAAGTTCAGCCAAATTCTGACATGTGGTGTAAGTGTTCAGCATGATGAGATCCATCTGTGGTCAAATTTTCATTTTAATCTGTTGAGCCATGTCGGAGTTATTGTCCTTTTTTGATGTTTTTTTGCTATTTTTAATGTTATTTCTTTCAAAAATCTTCTCCTCTGACACTACTTGACCAATTGGAACCAAACTTGGTACGAATGTTCCTTGGGGTATCTTGCATAGAATTGGTGTGCGGATTTTTGATCCGTTGAAAAAAAAACATGGCCACCATTACTAAAAATAGAACAAAGGGGTCACAGTAGTATTTTGCATGTATCTTAAGGTTCTGCTAAAGTCAACATCTAGGACATTCCTCAATGAAATGTTTTCATTCATAGTTTTAATAATACATTAAATTAAAAACTGAAAATTGCTAAATGCATCTTTACATGTATAGAACACAAAAGCACAAGTCAAACTTAGGAACAAATGTTTTATAACTTCTATATAACATTAACAACAAAAATGTAAACAGCATACTTTAGAATAAATCTACAGCTGTCAAAAACAAAATTTGAAGTCTGAAATTCATACAGTTTTGTTCCTAAATGTATAATGCAGTGCAAGCTAGCATTAATTTTCTTGAAAAAATTGCAATTTCTTTAAATTTGGATGAATTGAGATATTTTATACCATGATACAGCTAAATACCAACACCAATAAACATGAAATATTAAAGTTTTCCTTCAGATTTAGTAATTTGTCACAAATAATTGCTTGCTTGCACTGCATTGTTCATTTATGAACAGAACTATATGAATTTCAGATGTCAAATCATGTTTTTGACAGCTATAGATTTATTCTAAAATATGTTGTTTACATTTTTAGCTCACTTAGCCAAAGGCCAAGTGAGCTTATGCCATCACTTGGCGTTCGTCGTCAGCGTGGAAAAATTTTAAAAAATCGTCTCCTCTGAAACTACTGGACTAACAGGTTTTAAACATGGCATGATTGTTCCTTAGGGTGTTCTGCACAAAATGACCATTAGGATTTTTGATCCATGAAAAAAAACATGGCCACTGTTACTAAAAATAGAACATAAGGGTTAGATTGCAGTTTTTTGCAAATAACTCAAAAACCGTTGCCTTTAGCAAATTTATGGCATGGGATAATTTTGTTCAGCATGTTCAGACGGACCTATGCCAAAATTTTCAAAACGATTGGTCAACTGATGTAGGAGGTACGGCCCCTGAAACAGTTTTTTTGTTGTTTTTTTTTTTTACATGTATAACTTTGAAAATCTTCTTTAAATCTATTTATGATCATTGAATGAAAATAAGCATGATAGTTCTTTAGTATATTGCACTCAAAATGACTGTTGTGATTTTTAATCCATGAATAGATATGGCTGCCTATACTAAAATTGGAACTTAGGGGTCATAAGACTGGTTTTTGAATAAAATTCAAAAATTGTTGCCTGTAGCAAAATTCTGGTTCAGGTCATGAAAATGCTATGAAAAGCATTTCCTGCATTTGACAATTTAGTTGATTTTAACTTAGCCTGTCTCATTCCTCAAGTTTTTCTAATAAGCAAATGGTTAATCAGGTGAGCGATTCAGGCTCTCTTGAGCCTCTAGTTGTTGTTATTGTTATATAGAAGTTATAAAACATGTGTTGCTAAGTTTGAATTGTGCTTGTGTGTCATATACATACAAAGATGCATTAAACAATGTTTCAGTGCTAAATTTAATGTATTATTAAAATTATGAATGAAAACATTTCATTAAGGAATGTCCTAGATATTGACTTTAGCTGAACCTTAAAAACTGTTAGGTTTAGCAAAATTATTTCAATTGCTGTAATGACCCTTATTTTAAGGCCTTCAAAAGTCATCAGGGATCAAAGTTGTTAGGCAACTCCATGTAAGAGTTATTGCCCTTGAAAGATGAAAAAGACTTTTTTACAGTTTTCAGCCAATATCTTGAAAACTACAATAGATAGAAAGAAACTTTCAATCGTTGATATGATCCTTATGTAGTCTTACCAAGTCTTCTTGAGTCAAAATTGTTGTTGACACTAGTGATAGCGAACAGTCCCCCACATTAATCTAGGCCTTCTTTGACACTTGTGATAGCGAACAGTCCCACACATTAATCAAGGCCTACTTTGACACTTGTGATAGTGTTTGAAATATAAAAAGAATACTTGGAACAGACAGACATCCCACGTGATACTCAGCCATTCACCAACTACATAACAGAACAGTGGGTTGATGCTGACGACCGACGCACATGGAACCACTTCAACACAGAAGGACAACGCACAACCAACAACCTAGAAGCCTGGCATGGTAAACTTAAGAAAAAGATTCAACACGCACACCCGAACATTTTCACCATCATCAAGACTTTCCAGGATATCCAGAACGCAACCGACATAAACCAACTACAGAGAGAAGCAGGGGGAACAGCCAGACCACGTCCAAAGAAGTACTTGAACACCGACCGCCGCATTGCCATCCTCAAGGAAAGACTACAGAACAGAACCATCATGCTCATGGAATATGCCGACTCAGCATCAGAACTTCTCCACCTAGGTTAATTGTGTACTGACTTTTTGTGCAACTTGCTGATCTGTTATGTGTATATGTTCCATAATAATGATGATTATGTCTATCATATTTTAATATTAGTTTCAGTGCTAAACTTATTATGTTTGTTATGTATAATACAAAATTACATTGATATATAATAAAATATCTATATACTATCTTGTTCTCATTTATAAAGTAATTGTCTGAAGAAAACTTTAAAAAAAGAGTTTTAAGTGACAAATGAAACAAAAACACACAAAATAAATCATTCACAGGCTTTAAAAAAGTTCATAAAACTGTACTTCATTTCAAATCTTTAGATAAAAATTAAATATAAACTTATGATTGATTTTTGTTGTAAGATTTGTTTTTTTTTTTTTGCAAATCAGTTACAATTACACAATATCCTTAATACAATTATCAACATAAACAATAAAGAAAATTATACCTGGATATTAATTTATCTGAGTTTCTCATTAGCGTAAATTCCCTTTTTGGTGCCCCATAATGAAGTTCAGTGAAGAGGAACATGTATATTAATTAATTAAAAGTTGACATTTAGAGAATCAGCCCTTGTGATAGCAAACAGTCCCACACATTAATCTAGGCCATCTTTAACACTTATACATGTATTTTTATTATTTACTTTCTCAAATTATCACTAGAGTATCAAGAGAACCACTTAAGAAACCATCTAGGGGGCACACAAAAAATCTTAGTTCAACATTTTGTTCAACATTTTTTCATGTGTGCATATTCACACAAAAAATATGTTATTTTCATAATTTTCAAGTTCATAGGAGGTCCTTTCCCCCACCCCCACTTGGATCTGCCAATGATTATCATATCTGATTTAATGTACCCCATTAGACTTCATAATCTCTCAACCCAATTTTATCAATTCCTCTTATTTTGTAGCTACCTCGTTAGTCCCTTGATGGGAGCTGATCTTAATAATATCATCAAGACACAAAGACTTAGCGATGATCATGTACAGTTCCTTGTTTACCAGATACTGAGAGGGATGAAGGTATCAGTTTGTAATGACTCCTGTAGTAAAACCATAGTACTTTTTTTATCTGGTCACAAGAAGTGGTGAGGTATTATGTAATACCCGCCAAAATTTGCATGTCCATCTGTCTGTTCCCTAACAGTTTCCATATGATCCCAAAGTTTCAAATGTAGTTTTCAAATTAGGTCATTTGAACATTTTGCCATTCTTTTTTTTCATATGTGGCAGAGTATCACTTAATGCCCAATTTTTTAAGCTTTTATATTGTGATGTAAATGATATAAATATAAAAGTCAAAGGTGCATGTCACTCAGTGTGCTAATCCTATAGGTTACGAGCTCTTCCTGCAATTCATACAAAAAGTCCTGGATGATTTATTAAGTATATGGGTTTTTCCAATCCATGCTGAATGGGAACTGTAATTAATTTGTTTCTACAAGAAAATAAATTCTTTCTGGTTGTGCAAAAATAATTTGTCAATTATTTGTAATAAAAGAATTCGGATGGGTTTATTAAAATTAATGATTATTCAAAACTGAGTGAATTTATTTTTTATGAAATTGATTGAAGCAACATGAAAAAGTAGGTCAAAATTACATATGCTTGGATGAATTTGTTTTTGAGACAATGTCATTCGTAGTACACGGTTATCCAAGAACTGATGAACAAAATATGTCCTAATACTGATATCTTCAACTTTTGTGTTGAATTTCTTAGCTTTTCTTTTCACAATCATGGAAGTGTAATGTCAATATGCACTAATATGACCCTAATGTATGAAGTTTTGATACATGCACATTGTATTGTTTAGGCATAAATGAGTAAAATCCACTATTCATTTGGACAATTTTTTATATTGCACATGTCATGAACATAAATTACATGAATTGAAAAGTATTTTATTCAATGTTTATTTTATTTTTTTATTATTTTTGATTGTTTGTTTTTGACATATTGTGCATTTTTTGTTTCATTTTTTGTTGCCTTTTAGACAGAAATTATGTAGTTATTTTGAATAACTAAAAAAGAGAAAAATGCCTTTGTGTAATTCATTTTGTTTGCTTTTTTTTTTTTAAGAATTCAGTTGTGTGCAGAAAAAATTATGGAAAGTTAATATTGATATTTTCTTTTTATTTTCAGTATATACATTCAGCAGGTATTATTCATAGAGTAAGTACTGATTTGATTAAGTTGTCTTCAACTACTACTGTGTCATGTGGCTAACTACATGTTTTGTAGGCTTTACCTGTAAGAAGTAGACTTTCTTCAGTCCTATAATAAAGTTCATGTTATCTTAGACATCTGTTAACATTCCAAACTAGGAGTGTTTTCTGTTACATGAAGCTAAACACTGTGATAAATTAGTATATTTAAGCCATCCTAATGACAAAACAAGTAGCATTAGAATGCATCTAGATCTTGTATATGTGTAAGTATTTTTTTCCGACTTTATTATGTGCTAATGGCTCTGTGAGTGGGAACACCATGGTGGTCCCACGGTAGCTTGCTTGCCTCAAGTATGGTAGGTTGTTGGTTAAATCCCTGGCTGCATCACACCAAAAACTAAAATTGATATTCACTGCTCCTCCAGCAAGCATGCAGTATTGAGAGCATGGAGTGAAAACTGGTTGGCTTATATTCTAAACAATGTGTCATCCTTAATCACAGGCTGTTGCTTCTGTAAGCTAGCACAATAAAGATCTAGCTCAGCATGTCTGACTAGTACAAAGCAGGGTTTGTTCAATAGGTCAATGTTTTCGCCCGTACATACTTGAATATCTGCCAAAGGACATTAAACCACAACCAATCAATCTCAGGATGTTTAAACTATAACCCATTATGTGATGTGGTAAACCAGCACCATACACTGGTATTGAAGTAATCAAATTAATTTGTATGCATACTCTAGTTGTTATTTACAGGATTTGAAACCGGGTAATGTTGCTGTTACTGCTGACAATTGGCTTAAGGTAACTACTGTTGTCTGTTGCTTTTATTTTAGGATTTAAAGCCAAGTAACATTGCAGTAAATGAAGACTGTGAATTAAAGGTAAACTATGTCTTTGTAATCATGTAAGTTGTCCCCTTGCTTTCTACTATATAAGCTACAGTTATCTCAGTGTAAGAATATTCCATGTTTTTGGCTTAGTTTTAGGTATGGTTTATTTATGGCTGTAGATTTTGTTTTGTTTGCTGCATAGATTCTATGTCCCCTTCAAAAATACATGTAAAAAATAATTATTCCCATCTAGGCTTCTTTCAAAGCTGCTTAAACTGTGTAATAAATTGCTTTAATATTTAGTGCAATTTTCCATTAAGTAGAAACAAGCATGTCACTCAGTTGTTGTAGTTTAATTTTCTTAACATTTTGGGCATTGTTTTTTTATTACATGTTTTAATTTTGTTTGTGTGTGTTTTTTTTTTCATTTTATTGATATAGATGTTAAGCTATATAAGATATAATGCTAAATGTGCATTATTTAGCAGCCAACAGTCTATCAATTTACATTATGTTGGTGATTTTGAGGTTACACTTACCCCTCACCCCAAAAAGAAAATATATATATATTGAAGTTGGTTTATTTTTCTGAGGTCAGATTAATGGATAAAGAAGAACTTCTTTTCATTAATGCCAGATTCTAAATTTGGTATTTTGTCATTTTCACAGGTTTTAACGTTAGTATGACTTATTCATATACACCATACTTGTAGAAAGCAAAAATATATGAGGGGTTAACTCGTAACAATAATTGTTAAAACCAAAAGTTTCACCCGTACTCCTTCATTATCTTAGGATTTAGTTATGTATGCTAGATAGAGTCAATAGACCAAAGCATAGAGCTTATTTATATTCCTTCCTGTATTGCCCTGATTTAAATGGAAGGATTTTTACATAACTTAATGTGTTACAGATCTTAGACTTTGGTTTGGCCAGACATACAGAAGATCAAATGACAGGTTATGTGGCTACCAGATGGTACAGAGCACCAGAAATAGTCCTCAACTGGATGCATTATGGACAGACTGGTAAGTTCTGACCTGGATAATCCAGACTTTAAGGTGTATTTTTAGTCCTAATTCATTAAACATAACTTTTTGCAACACAGCAGTAAACATACAATTTAAATTTTTAAAAAAAGTTTATTATATTAAGTATAACAATTGTCAAAGCACTTGGGAATTACAATCTCAAATCTTGTCAATATCCCATACCATTAGTTCAAAAAACTTTAAATTAAAGAAACATCATGTAAAGATGATCAGTTGAAATGAATTTGTAGAAAAATTGCAAGAACACTCATTATTATTGTAGAATGTCTACAGATTGAGCGTTTCAGTACTAAATGTGTCCGGAATGTGTTTTTTTTTTTATAGTTAGTTGCCTTTCAAATCAAAAAGAACTTGAGCTTAATAGTTTGTAGGACATTTTACATAGATGTATTTTTTTGTATCCTTGATAGTAGCTTGTGTAACTGATATATTGTTAGAATTGAAAGAAAAACTTGAGATGATGATTCTGTTTTAGTTGATATATGGTCAGTTGGATGTATAATGGCAGAGATGTTGACTGGAAAAGCATTGTTCCCTGGAAATGATCGTATCCTATTATAATATACCTGTCTATTACTAGGGGTAATCTGGCTGTTTGTTATCAAGGGATACACAATACATGTAACTCATACACAATTTGAAGGATAATCAGACTATTACTTGAATTGTTAGCCTAATGAAAGGATGCATTTTTTATATCATCTTATCTATCATTTCAGAGTATTTTTTTTTAAACTTTCAATGCCAAAATTAGAATAGGGATACATGTATTTATTCTTGTTCTTGAAACATAGTGTATTTTATGCTCCCATTTATATAAATTTGGACTATACTGTATTTATCTGTGTTAGCTTCTAATTACTAATAAAATGTCAGTATTAATGTTAATATGATATATCAGCATACATAACTACAATGCTTCACAGTAATATACTGGTTATCCTATGTATTTAAAGCCTTTACTGGCACATATGTGGGCATTCACTAAAGTTATCTATTATCATTACCATAAAGTCACATTCAAACAAAAATTTCAATGCTTATACTCTACATCTATCATATTTTATGAGGGGTTGTATTAAAAGTTGTTAATATGAAATAATATTATCACTTTTTAGAGGAAGCTTCATTGTTGTTGTGTTATTCCTCCATACTTTTATCTCAAAAGAAATTTGATAGCATTTTTTTAACCCTTTAAGGACAGAACTGCTTTATCACCTCTGTAGTTCTGCTGAACTTCCTCTTTGGTAAAGCCATTAGTTGTTGAATATCATAAAAAAATTGTTTCATTTTCCACAGTTTCTGATAGGTACAATATTGACCTATTATATGGTTTGTAGCATATACATGATTAAATATACTGCATGTAAAGAGTAGCACAGCACCTTCTGAGCATGAATAGCATATGGGCTCATTTTCAATTTTTATTGTTTACTTGAATATGGAAAAAGACCTAGTTCAATGGCATTTAATAATAATTTTACATAAGCTATAAACATTTCTTTAGCACACCAGTAGCCTCATTTCAGAGATGGTATGCCTCTGTCCTAATTATTATCACTGTATCATGTACCCGTGTTACATAACTATTAACATATATTATACATGTTATAGTATTTATACTAATCCTTCATTGAGCTTTAACAAAACTAACAAGACATTCACCAATTGAGATTAGTACTAACATTAACTGGTACACCACCTCAGCATCTTCTTGATAAAATAACTGATGATGATGTGAGTTAATTTTACTTCTGCATGTGGTGTTGTCTCCCTTTAAACAGTTATCTCTCCTTGAATGTATGGAATGAAAGTGAAGCATGTGTGGGACAGATTTTAAACTTTTTTATGACTTTCAGTTGATGTGTGCTTCTAGTTTGTTCCAAGTCTTAGTCTAGTTAAATTACTTATGTTTAAGGGTGATGGATTTATGAGGGATCTGTTGCTTTAATACTAAATTCAATATGTAAAATGTCCTGACTAAAGTGACATGTATATGCACTCAAATAGGTTGTTGTGTTTTTATTGCTTAATCGATTCAAAATTAAAAGATTTTAGTAGGATTGCTTGGTAGCTACTATAGAATGCCTGTACGCATGCTTTATGTGTTTTGGCAATAACAGTTTAGCCTTACTATAATAATGAATTTCATAGATTAACTGTAATACCTCATTTTTCAAAAAAGATATTGGACTATGCACTTGCTGTTGTGCCTTAACAACTATTGTAGATATTGATCAGTTAACAAGAGTTCTCTCTCTTGTTGGAACTCCTAATCAAAAACTACTTGACAAAATATCAAGCCCAGAGGTAAGATTATAATGGAGAAGCCATTTAAAAATGATTATTGGGGATAATTGCTTGAAATGTTTTTAGCCCTGCTATTTATCAAAAAAGAAAAGATTCAGTAAAATTCTCCAAACCGGCCACCACTGGGACAAGAAAAAATGGCCGGTTTTGTGAAAAATAGCAAAGCATTCTAAGAGCTGTTTCCATTAATGTGTTCTATAACTCTTCACCTTGTTAGTTTGTTGGTCGAGACATGTTTAATGCAATTCAAAACTTTTGGCCTCTTATAACATTTCAAAGCTTGCATCATTTGTAATGATCTGATTTTACAAACGGTTCTGCCGACTAAATAATGTTCACGGTTTTGAAAGAATGTGTATTAAAGATCAAAAGGCTATTGATGGTTATTAATTATTTGTATTGTTTTCGATAATTAACTATCAACAAAGTCTAATAATTTCACCCCTATGTTGTTTCGGCTTGGGTATAGGTCACTTTAATTGACAGTGTAAAGATCGTACTATTAAATGACTCCGGTTGCCTGACGTGTGTACACACCAATTATAACAGCCAACCAGTAACAAAATGTAATGTCTGGATTAAATTTGTTGTCTAAACTACTGTGCCCTTCAATTATCATCTGTCCACTGATGAAATGCAAACCAGTCAGTGAATGAATTATTAATAGCATAATATTACGTAATCATTTAGTTTTGTTGACACATTTATAACAAGTGAACAATAACCGGGCGGCCGGAATTTGAGAGGTTGTTTTTATTTGAAATATGAAGCTAAAACCGGCCGATGTACAGTTTTAAGGGGTGGCCGGTCTATTGAAGACAAAACACACAGGTTTTAAGGTATATCGGCTGGGACTTTTGAAAACAGCCGGTTTGAAGGAAAGACCGGTTTTCTGGGGGTCTGGTTTGGAGAAGTTTCACTGTACATCTTTGTAAGTAAAGTACTTCCTAAGTTTCCAACCACTTATATCTTTTTTTACTTACAAGTCAAGGCATAATCTTTAAATATTTAACTTTTGATGTAAATGTATTTTTTGTTCATAAATATCTCTGTTAGCTTTTGTAATTGGTTTTTATATTGTTTGTGTCTGAGGTATTAGCCTGTAATTATCCAATGAATTTAGTTCTTTTATCTGTTTTATTTTAGTAATTCATCTATTAGCATGGTTGAATATACATATACATGTTCCAGACCAAAAGGGTATTGGGATGTGCATGAATAGTTTAGATCGTATGTGTTGTAGATCATATTGGTTTATTTTTTTAAATGACTCAAGATAACGATAAATTAATTTTTATTTAATATATTCCCACATAATTTGAAAATTGCTAAAAAAAAACATTTTTCAATATACATAATCACATCATTTACATTTGAAATTTTAAAATCCTTCACATTTTATGCAGATTGACCGCATGTGAAAAGGTTATTCAAAATCTACTGGTATATTTGTTAAACCCTGTTTTAAAAATCTGTTCTTTTAAACCTATTTATACCCTTGCTCCAAAAGGATGGGGTATACTGTTTTACACATTTTTTGTATGTTTGAAAAAATATGAGTATGGTCTTGATTGTTGGTGTACAAGCCAAATACTTGTATGGTCAGGAAAAGGAATATTGTCTAAATTGTTGGAAAAAGGTGCAACTTGATATATATTTTAGGCTAGAAGCTATGTTGCCTCCATGCCCAAATGGCCAAAGAAAGATTTCCGAGAGGTGTTCATTGGTGCCAATCCTCTTGGTAAGTATGACAAAATGTTCATTTACTGTTTTACTACCTGAATGAAATGCTGACACTCACAAACACAATTTAGCATTGACCAGGAAGTTGTTAATGATTAAGCAGTGTTGCCAAAACTCAATTCTAACATTTTATTATATTACCAGTCAAAAAATACTAGAACTTTGAACAGACTATTGTATATGGTTACAGAATTTAAACGCAATTGACTTTAGTATATACATATGAATATAATGAGAATTGATATGGTGAGTATATAAAAGAAACAACAACCCCACTGGGATGAAAAATGTCAGCTCAAGGCCACACATTGGTCTTCAATGAATGACGAGGAAACCTTCACACCACGGCAGACTGCAACTGTCCCCAAAACAACTTCATACACAGGTAGAGTAAAATAGTTACCTCTATATACTCCAGCAACATCAAGTAAACTGAAAGTGAAACAAAACAAGACAAGACATACAGAGGCCATAAGTTCTCCATTTAAGACAGGTGCAAAAAATGCAGGGGGGGTTAAAGTACTTTGGCCTTATCACAACCCTCCCCCTTTAAAACTGGCCACTGTGAAAAAATATTACAAAATTAAACATACCTAAAAATCATTAAAAAAAGTCTGAGTTCCTCCTTAAAACTTAAATAAAGAAACTGATTATACATTACATAAATGCACTGAAAAAGGACTACTAGCAGTTAACTGACAAGCCAGCTCCAGTTAAGTCTTCATCATATGTGGCATCAATCCTAATTCTTCCCATGGGTGGTTGAGAACCACAGTACATCGTAAGTCATACAATTTGGGCACAACCTATGTCATGCCAAAAAATAAAATGCTTTTAAATGCAGTAAGTTAATTCTATGTATTTTTAAGAAGCAGACTTTTGAATAAAACAGCAAATTTACATACTTATAATGGCTGTAATTACATTATTTTTTTTTTAAAGTATTAAAATATGTTAGACATACATTTATCTTCATGATAAAACCCATAAATATCCAAACCACTGCACTATGGAACAGTCTTCACTAAATTATTGTGGACTACATTTAAGGTAGATTGTATATACACCTTTTAGAAAGCTTTCAGTTTGTCGGTCTTGAGCAATATACTGTGAAAGTACTAATATTCATTGGGTACCAATTTTTGTGGTTTTGGTGGTAGGCCAAACCACAAAATTTCGTTCCCAAGGAAAAGGAGATTTCCATAGATATATAAACAGAAAACCTCAAAACCAAGAATTCAAGAATCTATGAATTTGTGTTTCTTCCCTAATCCATGAAAATTGGTATCCACAAATTAAATACTTTCACAGTAACTGAATCAGATGTACATATTGATGATGAAGTTTAGATCTGATGTCTTGTTCAGATTGTATTGAAACAGAAATAAATGCAACCTTATGACATAAGGATTTTTCTATTATTTTTGCAGCAATAGATTTAATGGAAAAGATGTTAGATTTAGATTCAGAAACTCGTATCACAGCGGAACAAGCTCTTGCTCATCCATATTTAGCTCAGTATGCCGACCCAAATGACGAACCGACTGCTCCACCTTTTGATCAATCATTTGAAAACATGGAACTAAGTATACCTGAATGGCGTAGTAAGTATCATTTCATAGAAATAGAGGGGAAAGTTTGTCATAGGAGTTTAGAAATTACTAGTTGAGATGCTAGTAAAATGCCTGAGAGATCACAATCACTACAATACAAAGGTAATAATCCAGTGTTGTTCTTGATGATTTGCTGGGTCTTAACATTTTGGGTGTAAATTTCTCAGTCAGATATCTTAATGTATTTGACAAAGGAATTTTCATGTGGTGGTATTTTCACAGATATTTCAGGACTTTGAATGTAACATGATATCCTCCATGCAAAAATTCAACATTTCCAGTAGATGAAACTTAACTTTTAATGTATAGGAGATTGATGTGGAAATTAGAAATCTTACACCTGTATAAGTGCAAGATCGGGAAATCTCAGACACCTGAGGATAAGATTTAATCATTCTCTAACGAGGCTCCTCTGAGATAGAGAACTATTACTTCTTACCCAGGTGTGTCTGAGAATTCCCAATCTTACATGAGAAAAGTTTGTTTGATTCTTTTTCTCACTTCAAGTTAGATTTTGATTAAATGACCTGCATTAAACAGCTGATTAGGCAAGTGATACCGTATATACTCAAGTAGAAGTCAATCCGCCTGTAAGTCGGACCCCCTCTTCAGCCCGAAATTTCTGGAACCTTGTCTTGACCTGCTTATAAGTTGGACTGATTTCTGACAGCTGCATCGCTAACATTCCCCTAATTACAATGAGTTAACCTGTTTGTTTTGACAACTTCAATAAATATTTAAATAAATAATTCCAAGCCAGAGTGGTTTTTATAGTAGGCAGTAGTTAAATTTTTGACAAACCATGTGGATTGTTCTGATATGCCATTTTTCTCATTCAACTATAATATTGATTACTTTTGTCTTGAATTATGTTTTTGGGTCCTATTTCTATTACACCTTTGGATTTTTGGCTATATGAGTGCACACAGGAAAAAATCGATACACAAAATGGATGTGTGGGAAATATGAATAAAATCAGTATTGTGGCAAAATAAAGACTAAACAGTAAATATTCTTTCACATATCATATTTTAGCTGTAAAAGGTAGAAGATGAAGATTATCTTCCTAAAACTGACATTTGAAATTTAACATTAGGGGTAAACGGTGCTGGCCTGGCTGTTCAGTGTTGGGTGTCACACTCAGGTCAGTTATCAAGCTTGTGACATTTTCAAGCAGAAAATTTTAGTTCACAGTTGAGATCTTGCCTATAAGTTGGAACCCTTCCCAACAGTTAAAAATTTAGTCCCAAAAATCTGACTTATAGGCAAGTACACGGTATGTCATGACCAGGTTTAATAATTAGGTCACTTCAAAACAGTATAAACAAACTGCAAACAATAATCAATCACTGGTTATTCTCAGTAAAATTATTATTTTGAAAGAATTTTCAAACCCATTTGGTAAGTATTGATTGTTCTTAATTCTTTATTCGGTTGTTCAATTTTTTTTACGGGAAAGCGCACGTTCTGTCTCCACCGGTGGGTGAGATAAGGAAATCTTGCACATCTAAAAATAGGAATTTTATTGTCTCTTTAGTGAGAAATCAAGTTCTTTTAATTAAAATTATTATTTGAGAAAGTAATGGAAAATATATCTTATTATAATGTCAACTTAGTAATTAGAAATTTGCTAAAATTGACAAGAAACAAGACATCTCAAGTTTGTTGTACTGTTACCTTGTACACTTTGGCTCTCAATAAATTAAGCTGTTTTTTTTTGTAACAATTACAAAGAATTTTGTATCAATTTCAGTAAAAACATTTACATATTTTCATGATGTGATTTTTTTTTCTTTGCATAGGAATGTGTTACGAAGAAGTTTGTATCAGTTCTAAAAAATTATATTTTTATAATTTTATGGGTTTTTTTTCTTTTCACAGGACTTTGTTATGAAGAAGTTGAAGGCGGGCCTCCATCTTGATTTGAATGTTACTGTACAGATTTATATTACATTTATATCTTGTTAGATAAAGTTAGTTGTTCAAAGTTTTAAGGACTCAGTTTATGATCAAACATTTTTATACAACTGTGTATATCATGCTTTTGGTTGACTGATGGTAGAATATGCTCTGTTATAATCACCATTCTGTTGTTTTTGAATTTTTTTTTTAATTTTACTTCTGTAGAAATATAAGATGATGAAATATGATTTTTATTTTTGGCATCTGCAAGTAGATGTGGTGTTAAATCTATAATGTTTCATATGACTGCATTTACATGTCTGATTTGCAGCTATTTAAAAAAAATTGCAATAATTTACATTACAGTTTATTTTTCAATTTATAAATCACAACAATAGCATGAGATAGTAATGTCTATATGTACAGTCAATAATAATAGTTGCATCTCAAGTTTACGTTCTTTATCATTAATTTCATTTGATAGTTTTTTTTACTTTTGAAGTAATCAAACAAATGTAATGAAACCATGAAGTTTGTCATTTACTGGAGATTCCACCTTTTTGCTCACATACAAATATGAAGGAAAATGAATTATTAAATATTTACACATTAATGATGTAAATGAAATAGACTTTTTATACCTCCTTCAAATTGTAACATAATTTTTTTTATCAGCATAATTACCAGCTGTATAGTTATTTTGTACTTTGAACAAAATAATCAAGACCATACATTTACAGTTTCTCAATTTCTATGTCGGACTATCTGTTCTTTTAGCAATTTAGAAATTTTACCTTGCAAGATTGTGCATTCATCTTTAGTTTCAAAATTCATTTTGTTATTATCCTGGGCTGTTTATTGTTTGTAATGAAATTCTTTTTGTTGTTAATTTGTACCTCATTTCAAAAACTGTGCACTCATTAAAATCCACAGAAAATTCTGAACAAAAATATTTTAAGATAGTGCTAATACAGCTAAAAATAGTCTTTTGATAGTATCATGTATCAGAGTAAATTTCTGAGCTTAATAATGATATGTTAAGGCTTTGAAATGATGGAAGTGATTATTTTGAAGTTGAAAATATGTAGTTTTAATTCTACTTATGGCATGATTTTTTTGTATAAATCATTTTTATGACTGTCTATTTTTTTTGTTAAATAGATTGTTTGCCTTTAATTGATTTTAAATACTGGATTAGTACAGCGGGTCATACAGAAAATGGCATTAAGCATTCCATCAATGTATATACATATAAATTAAATGTATATTGGTATACTACAAAAAGAACCACCAGAGAAAACTATTTAAGATTTGTTATCATAGAAGATTATGAAGTAAAGTTTGTATTTTTGTTTTGATTGTTGTTAACCTGCTATCGTTTTTTTGTCTGTGGACAGGACTGTATAATAAATTAGATTTCAGATGTATTGTAGTAAGGCAGCATGGAAAGTTTTAGGGAGTGCCATAGAGGGGTCATGTTATAACATTGGAGGAGGGGGTCTTGTTATGATATCAGAGCCAAGTCCATGGTATATAGATAAGTATGGTGTATGATATTGTTAAGGTATTTGTTATGATTATATAGACAAGAACTAGAAGGATAGTCTTGTCGGGGGTGTATTTCTTCAATTATCAGTTTTTTCATGACTTGAATCTGAAACGATATTCAATGTAGTATCATTTGTTGCTAATTATAAATTATGATTTTTATGTGACTTTAATTAGGTGAAATCTTACTTTTGTATCATCATAATATTAGTCAGGTGAGAATTGTAATTAATAAAAATCTAAACATACACAATAACTTTCTTTATACAAAAATGATTATCAAAGAGCAGTTAATTTGAATTATTTAGTTCCAAAGTAAGGGATAAAAAAATGAGAACCTTAACAATGTTCTTTAGATTTTTAGTAACTTTAAAAAACAGGTAAGAAATGTTTCCAGGAATATCCTGATACTATGTATACTGTTCCATTAAGTGAACTTTGATTCAAGAGTTTTTTTGCATTTTTTTAAAATTAGCAGTGAATATTAATATGCTGAATTTACCTACAGCTATGAGAATTAATGGAAACATTTTATGATATTGTAATTTAATGAACTTGCAATAACATTATCTGTAGTTTAAGATGTTGTTTCATGAATGGAATCAGTTATTTTTAGAAGAGTGTTCTCTACTGCAGTGCAATTGACATGTTATGGAGGTTAGGTTTAAATTTGATGTTTACTGAACGTACAAATGTATTTCTTATATTTTTTCCAAATCAGTTTTTGAAGGCAAGCACCAACAAGTTGATGTACCAATTAAATGAAGTGTTTA
Source organism: Perna viridis (assembly GCA_037379345.1). Classification (NCBI taxonomy): domain Eukaryota; kingdom Metazoa; phylum Mollusca; class Bivalvia; order Mytilida; family Mytilidae; genus Perna; species Perna viridis. The sequence continues at coordinate 13,993,394 of CM074511.1, forward strand.
TGATGAAATGATATTAGATTTTCCCTTTAAGATGTAAACTGTAGTGAAGCAATAGGCTGTGCAGTGTGATTTAACAGAATTTTACTTAACTGTTTATTTTATTGGTAAGGAGTAATTTTCTTGAAATGTTAAAATTTCTTTAATTCATGGAACTATGTAATTTTTAGATTTCATTCAATCATGAAAGATTTATATGTACATCTTACATTCCGTTAAGAATTTGAAGTTTGTAATTTGGTGCCCGTACACATAAATGTTTCTATACAGTATGTATAATTGGCAACAATTTAAATTTCATCATTCTTTTAAATTATAATTGATTTTCAAGACCTTCAACCTGAAAAAAAGAGACTTACTGAATTTATGAAATTCTTCAAAACATTGAGTAGGCTAAGATTTTTTAAGCAAACTGTTAGTAGCTATGGTTTTTATTTGTGGATTTGATTAGAGATGTTCTAGTAATACAAGACACTGTCTACATTAATTTCACTCACTATCATGTTTTTGAGAAAAAGATGTTTGGTTTGTAGTATAGAAATGGATTCTATTCAACTTTGAATTATTTAGAATGAAGAAAACTCTTTTTCGTTCACATTACTAATTTTTATTCTTTTTTTTATACTCAGCCTTTTTACCTATTATGATTTTGGAAAGCTATGTAAAGTCTTGTGCCAGACTCATAAGAGTAGTTAATGGATAGTTTTGTTACTATGGTGAAAAATTCTGACAAAAATGATCAAATAATAGCTGGCAACACCCCTTTTTAAAAACCCTGGATCCACCCCTGGAGTTTGCTTCCCCCTGAGATCATCTACTACTATGCAAAGTCAATTTCTATACAACAAAACATGCACATTTTTTTGCCGATAGACTAAATATAAGTTCAGTGTGTATGTCTGTTAAATGCTTGATCTAGTTCATATTTTATGCATCATTATTGAATTCAGTAGGAAAAACAAACTATCATGCAAATAAAGCCAACAATTTTCAGGTATTGTCTTCTTGTTTAATGTATGAATAGTTTGATCTTACTATTATAGGATTAGGAAAATTCTTCTAACACTGATGAATGTATATAAAAACAACATCACTGCCACATGCTATTGTCTCTTGAAAATCATCCCAAAACTTTGATTGATCAAGTGCTTATTGTTTTACATCCTATTGGAGATATTTCATGCATTTCAAGATAAGATTCGACCCTACTCTCTAATCTGGCATGCTGGGCCAGATTTTTATTGTAGCAGTAAACAGCCTGCTGGTAGGCTTGTTAAACTGGATACATTATCCTGACTACGAGCTTACCAGTCCTCTCTCTTTCTCATATATATGCCATGTGCTTTGTGGAAAAACAGTGACTACAAATTTGAAAGAATTAAGTATGACCTGGTTAAGAAATGAAACTATGACCTTCAGCATTGCAAGGTGATTATGGGACCATTGAAAAAAGTCCGAGTCCTAGTATATGGATGTTTTGATTCAGACAAGTTCTTATACATGTACCAGTAATAGCAGGCTAACTCATGAGTATGATTAGAACAAAATTACCATGAGCTCATTAGAACCTCAAAGCACAAAGGTGCCATATTTTCTTAGTCTGAATTTTAACCATTTTATTAACAACCCCAGCATGTAACATGCCAGGGGTACCCCATTTCACCACCTGGGGCACACAACCCAGTTGCTCTGTGGGCAGAGCGCTAGGTTTCTGAGTACTATTTAGTCGCCTTTTACGATAGGCCTAGCGCTGCTGCAGGCCTATTCTTTTGACACCCGGACCTGCACGGGGCTTTTTTGTTATTAAACAAAAGCCACTAACGGAAGTTACCCTTTGTTTGGTTATTTTAAATATATTTAAACAACGCACAGGCTGGGTGTTTTGTTGTTGCCCTGCTATTGTGTTTTTAGCTGCCAAGACCTTTTAGCCGTGTGAGTTAATGTCATCACTTTGCGTTCATCGTCGTCTGTTGTAAAGTTTTTCAAACATTTTCTCCCCAGAATTAACTCGACTGATTGAAATGAAACTTGGAATGATTGTTCCTTAAGGTATCCTGCACAAAGTGATCTTTTCGATCTGTGAAAAAAAAACATTGCAGCCGTTATTTAATACAGAACATAAGGTTTAGCTAATTTCTGGAGTGGTAGAATGTTCAGCAATACTTGGGGGTATTTTCAAAGGAGATCATTAAAAAAAATAATGGTAACATTGAAAATCTGAAAAACATGTTGAAAAAGGGCAATAACTACAAGATCTGTCAACAAATTTTCATGAAAATTCATACACAGGTAAATCTCACCATGTTGGACATTCCAAAAACATGCATGTATTTGTCCTGTGTTGTGGACGGGTTTTTCAACAATCGGTCGGCATTCCATGCAATCCTTTCACTCTTTATGAAGCTGACTTTACAGCTGATCTTATCCAAAAGAAGGATTTGCAAATCATTTAGCCAGATCCCTAGATCTCAGTTTCCGCGACATATGATGTGTTAATACATTCCTAGATTCTGGGATTTTCTACATCGCATATGCATCTACCTCAAAGAGCTAAAGATGAAGGACACGACAAGAACACTGTTATAGTAGACCTTACATTCTGACCTAATCTTAGAAATCGATGAAAAGAGAAACCTCATGACCAAACTAAACGACAAACGCAATGATTTCTCGTTCCGTATCGTCAACTTTCCTTTTATGTATGCAACATCCCTTCATCACATGCATGTGCTGCTTTCATACCACATCTCATGCATTATACCAGAGCTTGTCGACTATTTGTACCGCGCTAGACTTCTTACAAATAGGCTTCTTAAATATGTTGCTACAAGACCGAAATATATACACAAGTTTTTGATCGTCATCACGCGCTCGTGTGTTGTTACGGTGTATCCATCTGCACCATGAGAACCGATTTGTTCACCCTGTCATAGCTTTCTTATCCTCTTTCGTCTACCCTGGACGACATTTTATGAGCAAGTATTTATGCAAGGTTTCTTTAATGAAAGGCAACAATAGAAAACCACTAGAGGAGCCTCCTTACGGCTACGCTAATCAGCAGGTCCGCTTTTCGGAATGTCTGGATTTGCCATTGTAATTAATCCCTTTTGGGATTCTACGCTGTAGATATTTTTTACCACTACCGATCATTAGCGCCGAATCCCAAAGGAATTACCATTGTTATCCACCAAACTTTTCGCACATAAAAGCACCTCCAAGTATAAATCCGCCTGTGCTATAAAATTTACACTTACAGTATATTAGGGATCCGCCGTTAGGCTGGCAGTTTTGGTCGGGCAGAATATTTTTAAAATGTACCGTTAGATTTATTTACTTAAATTTAATTCGTCTACCCCGGAGGTAGCAGTTTAAAATGGGCAACTCACCAGGTGTATACACATCATATGACACTTACATGTACCCCACCGGTGCACATTGTCTTTGCTCCCAGTTTTAGTGGAGTCTAGGTTGCTCGTTTCTTTTTATTACTTTGTGAATGTTATTTTGTTATTTCATGTTCTTTATTGTGACAGTCCATTTTTTATTCTATTCGTTGGCCTTACTTTGTGTTCTTTTTGATTACCGTTCGAATGGGACAAAGACCATCATATGTAGACATTATAGAGAATATAGCTCAATGTGCTGCTATCGTAAATATTTGGACAAATTTCCATTCTTTAATGATAGAAAAGGGACGACATAGAAATTCCCTGTTACAGAACGTCCATGTACATCTGAGCAAGTAGAAAGTAAAGAACATTTCTTGCCTCATTGTACTCACTATGAACAAGAAAGACAAAAGTTAGTGCTGATAAAAGTATTGTATTTCAGGGGACGACCATTTGGTTCAGAGCGGGGGTAGTTCTGGTCGGGGAAGAATATCATTTTTTAAAAATTGCGAAACAGAAAATTTATTTTCAAATACTCAGTAACTTATTTAACGCGTCGGTATTTTTTTGCCAATAATCGCCAATCATGGGTCCTCTCGGGTAGAAACATAAAGTACTATGATTACGATGATTTTAGAAAAATGTTTGCAAATGTACAATATACCGTAATCACGAATAATCCTCACAAAGTCGGAATGTAGTTTCTGCTCAAGGGTTGTTCTCCTTTGTATATCACGTGAGGTCGTCGCAGTTTGACACAATAAACTGTCAGTAATGTTTTATCGAAATATGCGCATTGTTTGCCTCTTTCCGAACAAGCCTTGTAATGACCATTCATGCATTAATAAACAATTCTGGCAAGTTATTAGAACATGTGTAATATACATGTATATAAATGTATACTTAACAATTCTACACCTGCTATAAATGTTATTAGACAAAAGATGTTTTGTTTTTTAAGCATGCAAGCAAATGAGTCGATGAATTCAGGACTTTATCTCTCCTAAGTTTTATCAATTCTGTTGTTAAAACCTTGAATAAGAAAGATTGCCAATTTTACAGTCATCAACCACAAAAGTTTGGAGGTTTCATCTAAATTCTTAAAATTTTGACAATCGCAATCGACCAGTACGTATATTCTTGTAAATGTGACATTTGGTTTAGAAATGAACTTCATTTTCAATGCCATTTTGTGTACAGAAATTGTATATCGTCTACTTAACTGGAAAATTAGATACTTATTTCTCATTCAAAAATAGTTTCTAACAAATAGGCTTCTGGAACAGGGTTATGTTGCTACGAGATTGAAGTCATCACTACAGAAGTTTTATGGTCGTCATCATGAACTCCTGGATCGTTATGTTGTATCCATCAGCACCATGAAAACTGATTTATTCAACGGGTCATGGTTTTCCTTTCCTCGTTTGTCTATCCCGGACTTGACTTTGAGCAACTCGGCGGGTGTTTCTAGAAAAGCAGAGGACGCTTACCCTACCGGTGCACCTGGTCCATGCTCCCAGTTTTTAGTGAGTCCGAGTTGCTCATTTACTTTTGTTACTTTGTATGTATGATTTTAGTTACTTTGTGTTCTTTGTTGTGTATGTCTGTTTTCCATGTCTGGTCTTTGTCCCTGGATTACATTCTTTTGATTACCGCTATAACCTTGGTTCCCTTGATTACTCTTCCAAAGAGAAAAAAATACTTAAATTTAGAGAATTTTCAGCTGAAAATGATAAGCTGCAATTTTTTCAAATTTAAGTATTTTTTTCTCTTTGGAAACTATTTTTGAATGAGAAATAAGTATCTAATTTTCCAATTATATTGCCTTTCTTTCATCGAAGAATGTTCAACTTTTGCATATCATCAGCCCTTTTATAATTTATCAATTGAAAAGTAATTGAAATAAGTTTCTGGTAGTCCTAATTTCTCCAACAAAAATTTTACACAGTAGTATCAATATGAGTGGCCGTTCATGTCAAAATAGCGTTATTTTCATCTAGATGTAATTTTCTATCTAGATACTTCTCACAACTATCTATATACTTCGCATAACTATCTAGATGCTTCATTCAAGTAAACAGATGCTTCATTCAAGTAACTAGGTGCTTCTTAAAAAGTATCTAGATACACAAAAACTCATCACGAGTATCTAGATACTTGGCTAAAAGCATCTAGATCCTTTTGAGAAGCATCTAGATGCTTGTGAGAAGTATCTAGATAGTTGCGCGAAGCATCTAGATGCTTGTGAGAAGTATCTAGATAGTTGTGCGAAGCATCTAGATTCTTTTGCGAAGTATGTAGATAGTTGTGATGAGTTTTTGTGTATCTAGATACTTGTTAGAAGTATCTAAGAGTAATCAAAGGAACCAAGGTTATAGCGGTAATCAAAAGAATGTAATCCAGGGACAAAGACCAGACATGGAAAACAGACATACACAACAAAGAACATAAAGTAACTAAAATCATACATACAAAGTAACAAAAGTAAATGAGCAACTCGGACTCTACTAAAAAAACTGGGAGCATGGACCAGATCTAGATAGTTGTGAAAAGTATCTAGATAGAAAATTACATCTAGATGAAAATAACGCTCTTTTGACATGAACGGCCACTCATAGTTTCACGTTTGGATATTACCTTCAAGCATAGGAGAATATTGAGGAGAAAAGATGGCGAATAATAACGGTTAGGGCGATTGGTAAGCAGTGATGACCTTGACATTATAAGCACTTCTGCAACAGTTGCTACGCGGATACTTAAATTTGTTTGGGAAACCCCATTCCAGCTAGTCCACAAAATCATGACACCGTTTAGCTCATCTCGACCAAAGTTCCATTTTCATGGTATCCCTTGACGTCCGTTGTCCGTTGGTATACTGCGTAAATCAAAATGCAACCTTATTTTCGGCCCGAAGAGGTGTAACTAAGAATGCTCATCTACTACTTAACGACAGGGACTCGTAAAAGTAATTTTATGCAAGATATTGGTGGTGGGAGGGTGGCTCTATGATATGTGTTCTAGGATTTTACTTTCCAGTCACCAGGGGCAAAGTGAGGACAGATTAGATTACTAAAATAGATTACTAACACTTCAAACTCTATATTTGGTCGAAATTGTGCATCAACTCCTTCCAAGAGTAATTGTCATTGGATGGCCGCAAATGAGGTTTTTGCAATTATTTGCAGATATTTTGAAAATACATATATGTACTTCCATAAATTCTAGTTATAATATGGCTATCTTACTAAATTGTCTTAAAAGTATCATGAAAATTTGACTAAAACAGCAAAACAATAGACCAAGTGATAGAACATAGGAGAGTATTGAATAGAGAACATTGAGTTATCCCTGTTGGTAAGTGCACAAGACTGTCAAAATAGCCAAAAAGATCATAATAACATTTATAGTTCAGACATAAATATGTGCTGTAGAAGAATTGGATTATCTCCCTCATCTTCCATAAATTTTGAATAGTCCTTCAGTTAAGGTGCTTGAAAATGAATAATTTCTGAGAAGTGTCTGAAAATGGTTGAATTTGATGGTGTATTTTATGAAATAAAAATGTCTGTATGCAAGTTGAAAATGTTTTATCCCTAAGCTAAGTTGAATATATGATACGTGTAGCATCTACTGATATAGAAAATACAGTGTTTTTTTTTGTGTTTTTTTTTTTTAATTGTTACATGAAAGAAAACTATTATAGACTACTTTCTATACGCAGCTGTGGTGCTCTAAGATGTATTTGGCGAGGGAGATAATTAATGAAAAAAAAAAAAAAAAAAACTCATACTTGTTAGCTTTAATTTTTCTATGTGTATAACTCATTATCTATTGAGTTGACAAGTTTTGTGGCTTTTGTCTCAGATCTATTTGACTTACTTAGCTTTAGAGATCGTCAGCATCATTCCAGGATCTACTGATGAAACAATCTAATACATTGTCACTTCATCTCATTTTAAAATTTTTATTTTGGTTTTCTCCCAACAAAATTATTTATTTCATGGTCAGGAAGAAATATTTTCTTCAAGAATCTTTTTCTTTGTGTTAAGTTCACTAATCTGGTATGTTTTAAGAAAAAGGAAACAAGAATTGCTTGTCGTAACTTTTTTATTAAAAGAAAAAAAAACAGGCCTAAATTAGTAGTGAAAAAAAAAATATTGTGGCCTACATTTTGCCTTTGTCAGAGAGAAAGATAATTTTCAAAAAAGATTATCTGGTAATATTCATATGGAAAAAAAATTATCTACATGAAGATTCCAGCCCCCCCCCCTCCCCCCATCCACCAACCACCACCACCCATCAATAACAACTCAAATGGTCAATAGCTATAGTCAGCTAATAATAATAAAGAACATTTCATCATTTCAGAAAGATTGTTCCTTTGTACATAATGTTTAGATATTAAAATTCTTAAAATAATTCTGAGTGCCTTATGACTTGAATGCCACTAAGTGCAGATTGACTCAGTAAAAATGTCAAGATATAAATGGGAAAAAAATAATTTTCAGTTTGAAATGGTTTGGAAGAAACAATTAATCTTTATTTACTAGAAACTGATTTTCCTATAAATGGATGGTTTCAGTGGTTAAAAACATGCATTTTGATCAAATTGGTAGTTCTAATGGTTATCAATGAGACAAAAACAACAATTATATACAAAGGATACACAGTGATAAAACCATATTAACAGTAAGTTAGATTTAAACTTATTGACATTAATGACTGTAAATTGAGACACTGAAAGGAGGTAAAATGGAAACAGTAGAACTTGATGAGATAATTGGCAAGATTGATATGGCAAAAACAGTTGGCTGCAGACCTGCATAATTGTTATTTATTGGACCTTTTTGTTCTTGATCGTCTGAAATAAAGTAATGGTTGTTATGCATTTTGATTGCTAATGGCATTCATTGCTCACTGCTTCAAAATGTGTATAAAGATATATGTTTAGCTTTGAGTATGTTTGTACCTGGTCCATGCTCTCAGTTTTCAGTGGAGTCTTGAGTTGCTCATTTACTTTTGTTACTTTATATGTATTATTTTAGTTACTTTATGTTCTTTGTTGTGTTTGTCTGGTCTTTGTCACTGGATTACATTCTTTTTACATTTGATTACTCTTACTGAAACATTGATCACTGGATTACATTCTTTTTACATTTGATTACTCTTACTGAAACATTGATCACTGGATTACATTCTTTTTACATTTGATTACTCTTACTGAAACATTGATCACTGTCAATGAAGAGTTGAACTGTGTTGTAAATACTAAAGATGCATTATTGAAATTTTTGCACAGTCTTGAAAAAACTATTGGTATTGCTGCAGTCCTTTCCATAAAAATTCTCAATGCATGACTAGCCTGAAAAATAGAGGACTGTATAAGATTCAACAAGCCTGAAACAAGAATAGTATAAATCATTTCATTAGCACCCAATTTTTACTAGCCCCCGGGCTTTGGGCAAGTGGCTGAAGGTGAGCACTGTTGCTGAACTTTCAATAACATTGTAACAATATGCTGTATATCATATCAAATCAAAAAGTGAGGAAAGTTTTTGTTCAAGCTCAGTTATGTGCAAACCTTTTGTGAAATGAATTTCCAAACAGAAGGAAAAGTTAAAAAAAAGATAGCGATTTAGGTATTTTTGAATATCTAAAGCTCTGTGACTATTTGATGTGTAATAGATTTCTATGACCCATCATGTGAGTTAAAAAAGGAGACATGGCACCAGCCGAAAATTGTTGAAGAAGGCCCTAGATTATGAGATAATTTTATTTAACTGAAACTAAGATCACCACTTCAACTGAAATACAGTCAGACTGTTAGTTAATCTGTTGTTGTAAAAATCACAAGGGCAAGATTTACTCTTGATTTGTTTCCGTCCTTAGTGATCCAAGTTCAAATATTTGAAAAAGACTTGAGTTTTCTTTCCACTTAACCAATACCAATTAAGAGAAAATCATCATACTATCTTCTTTCTCATTGTAGTTTATTGTTCAGATTTTTCGAGTGCAAGCCTGGTGTTTCTGTGTAAACACTGATAACCTTAAACCTTGGTCAAACTTTGTATTATTGTTTGTACAGCTGTTTGGTAACAAAGAAAGTAAAACCATTCCAGCATCAAACAGGATTCATTCCTTTTTTCCATCAGTTTTATCATAGTACATTTATATGAATGTAAAATATTTGTATTGAGTGGATGTGTTGAGATTGTTTTCTTGATTTCTCTTCAACATGCAGAAAACTGCATTCACATGGACAAGAAAATCTACCATATATAGTGGTTGCACCAGAAATTTTCCTTAATACATTTGAAAGTCTAAAGACATTTGAAAGTTTAAAAAAACTCTTATTCCGTTAATTTCAAAGACACTTTATGAACATGAAGTAAATTTGAAGAACTCTTTTACTTGTGGCAAAGTCATAAGCGGTATACTTTTTTTTTGCATTAATATGGAAACAAGATCCACATGAGATGAACGTTATATGCCAATTTTTATACCCGTATATACATTTTTGACTGCTTTAAAAAAATAATTAGGTTTTTTATTGATCGAACAGAAACTATGTGTACAAACTTTTCAAGCCACAGAAATAAAGAGGTATGTAAACTGTTTTAAAAACACACATAAACAATGTTACTTTACTTCATATTAATGCAATGCAAAATGCCAAGTGACCTATTGAACCAAAGTTTTGCATGATAGATTTAGTACAGTTTTTATAGGTACCGTGCAAAATATGTTCTTTTTTCTGCAAGTTTCTTATCAGACAGTTGTCTAGTATTGCTTTGGAATCTCATAAATGAAATCTTTATCATTGTCAGTATTCCAATAAAAAACTGTAATAGAATGAACCCAAAAGTCATTAGATATTTTTCTATAGTCCAAAATGAGATTTAACTTGAAGAAAATGTATTTAGTGTGCATTGATGCATAAAATCAATGTTTTTTTTTTTCACATGATTTGATTTTTAATGGATACCCTCAAATGATGGTAAAAAAGAGGCCACTTACTCATAATTAGTAAAAGTTTCACACCTAGTGATGCTTAATTGATACCAATCCATGAAATTCAGCTGCTTAGTAACTTTTTTCTTTACCATCCCCTGTATAAGGAATTCAACATACTGAAAGGATTTAAACTGAAATACATTACAGCTAGTGAAATAGTAAGCTTCAAGGGGTAGAGTTTGTCTTCCCTGACCGTCACCTGATAAAATGTCTTTAAAATACATGTAGGTGACCAGGAGATATAAACTTCCTATTATTCCCTAGAAGTCTGGTAGAAAGTTAAAATGTTCAGAGTTGTCCATTTAACTACCTATGGAATTTCATCACCTTATCACAGGAAGACCAACTTCATTGCTAGAACATTATCACAGTTTGTGCTATAACTTTAATAACATTATATTAAACAATCATCTGAAGCAACAATGAAATGAACAAGTTTCATTGAAGTGTTTCTATTGTATTGAGTTGATTGTCACTGTGAGTCAGCAAAACACAATATTCCAATTCTTTAATTTATACCAATTGAATTGAAGTTTAATAGAGATTTATGTCAATCAGATTCAAGATTTGGTGAAATAAAACAATGATAACACCATGGAAAGGCCTTCCGAGTGTTGTAAACTATTCATTTGGAAATTAGATTGAAAAAAGATCATCGTTAGGGGATAACTCCATTAACTCTGAGTGAAGGAATGTCTTGCCGTTAACAGGACGGAAAAAGTAGCTTGTTGGTATTTGAGTCATCAGTCAGTTTCCGTTAGTAATTTCAAGGGATTTGATTTTTAAAATTCTTAATTGGGATTGATTTAAGATGGATGAACATGCGGCATGAAACCCCATGGACATAACCATAACTTTCAAGAGTTTTAAAAGTCTAGCGAATTTGATTTAACTAATTTATTGGCTTGCACTTGAAAGTAGTGTTAATTAGACCTCCTGAATCATTCAGAATTTCCAGTCACATCAAATATGGTATCTGGAAAGAATAGAGAACAAGGCAATAATGACAAGAACTTTAAGTTGTTGGGAAATCTAATAATTAATCCCTAGTAAACTAATGCATAAGAATAATATAGTTTTCATGCTCAGCCAGTGAAGTTGAGGAGTATTGGCTTGTATATAATGTTCTGTGTAGGCATCTGTTTGGCAATCTGTTTTGCTTTTTTAAAACTGTTACCTCTTACAAATATTCAAATGACTGAAAAAGGTTGCAAGTACACTGTAAGTTCACACTTGTCCTTAATTTCCTTGATTTCTTCTTTCCAGTCTTTCACTACTCCTTGTTTCATTATTTTCATAAATATTAGAAGTGATAAATTTGTATCATTTTTCTTGAAATTTTAGGTACATGTGTAGGAGGAAGGAAATGAAAAGATCTTTGCACGTATAAATTAACACTTACTTTGTAAATGTACAAGTTCTTACAGTATTTTAACCCATGCATGCATGCCTGCAGCCTGCCGAGTGGTGTGAGGGTTACCATCGTTCATTGGCCTTGAGCTGACATTTTTCATCCTGATAGGGTGGTTGTCCTTTTGGCATACTTCCCATATCCATTATCCTTATATGTAGTTATTTGCTAGACTTAAATTTAACATAGGCAGATCCAAAGATGAAGGGCCCTTTATGCTTCGAACTATTGTAGAGAAAAACAATGGAAATCTTTAGAGTAGTCCTCTCCCTAAAGCTAGTTGGTGACCCCCTCTTTTTGGAATTTCTGGATCAGCCACTGTTTAGTAATGTCTAGTATTGTACATTTATTGCCCATTGTTTGCATAAACACTAAGCTTTAGTTGATAACAAAATCTGCCATGTGAAGGGAAGATTTTTACATAATTATGGTGTATTATACCTTCATTCCTAGAATAAATATTCATTTATCAAAGAAGTTTATCTTCGTTCATTCCAAATGCCTTACACATATGTAACTGACAAAGCCTTAATCCAAAAGGCAAATTTGGAAATGTAGAAAAGAAGTTTTCATCCCAGAAATGACAGATTTTATGAAGACAAATCCTCATATCATCGTAAGCAATTATGATTTGTCATTGGGATTTGATTCCTAAAGATTTTGGCTAAATTACACATGCTTTGGTAGCTTTATTCCATAGTTCTGATTTCAATGAAATATTTTAGGTATTTCATCTCTTTTGAAAGGATTGCCTTAATGGGTTCTATCAATCATGCAAGCTTATCAGATAGTTTGCTAGCCTAACAAATGAAATTTGCAAATATGGTGCAGAGCGCTATGGTGAATTCCTATTTTTTCAATAATTTGCTTTTTCCTCGTTAATTTGGACTGGGAAACTTTCCTACTGTGCATATCAATCATATGTTTTTATTCCAATTGGCAAATGTAATTTTTCATTTTGATATAACTTGTTAAAATTATCTTTGACATTTGAAAACAATGTTTCATACTTAATGGTTTTTGCCTAAAATCAGTTGCTTTTGAATTTCAAAAAGTTGGTTCATTGATTCTTTTTCTATTGGTCATTGTTTGATTAAATATTGCTTATACAAATGTACTTCCATGAAAATTTTTATCAATAGTTTTATCTCCAAAATAAATGCCATGAAAGTAAAAGTCATTTGGTGAGCAACCAATTAATATTAAGGTTTTTAAGTTAAAAGGGTAAATTTAGATACTCATATTTCAAAGTATAAAATGTTGTACTTAATGCGAAAATGTTAAAAAAAATAAATGTATGGGACCTGTTAGACAGTCACTATCACATATTTCTGAATTCATTTTTTTTGGCCCTGCCCCCCCCCCCCCCCCCCCCCCCCCCCCGAAACTAAAAGTTGGGGCATATTATTTTAACCTTCTCCCACCGCTCATCCATCCATCACATTTTGGCATGATAACTAAAAGATACTTTCACCAATTATAATGAAACTTTAAAAAAAACAGTTTATATCCATATTGGGAAACTCCCATAATTATTTTGAAATTCCATTTTTTCTTTCTCAAGTCATTGAAATTTGTGAATAAAAAAGAGTGGTATTTTCCAGTGTTTAGCACAATTACTCAGAAACACTTTCACCAATTATAATTAACCTATGGCTATGGTAAAGTATGTCTACCTATTGTGGTAAACTCTCTTTAATTTTTTGAAAAAAAAAAACATTTTGGGGGAGGGTGGTTATAGAAATTAATTCATAACAAAGAGTTTTGTAGGGGATTTTAACTTAAGTTTTTGTACAATAACTCAAACAAGCTTGCACCAATTAAGCTTTTTTTTGTGGAAAAATCCATTTTTTTATTTAAAACAATTAGGAGATATGCCAAAATTATTGCGATGATTTTTTAACAATGAGGTCATCACTTTGTCTAGTTTTTAACCTTGGTCTTCAGACAGTCAATCCCACTTTTCTCCTTGTCTAATTAAGAAAAATATTATTTGACATTCCTAATACTGTTAAAGTTTTAAGGGATTCAGGTACCAATGTTGGCTTTAACACTGGTTGGTTAACCAATTAATTACAATTAGTAATGAACTGTTTTTTTTGTTAATGTAGAAGTTGATGGACAAATGTGATCAACATGAATTCAAAATGCAAAGAAACACTAACATTTTAGCAAACCTCAAAAGGTGATATTGAATCAATGTGTATTTATAGATGTGTATTTATAGATGTTGCTATCTTTTTCTTTATCTTTATTTCTAGGATAAAATTTTATTTAGTTGTGAAACGTTTTCATTTGCTTATACTCTTTGAAAGTGTTTGTTATGAAATGAGACTCAGTTTACACACTGGTGTAATAAATGTTCAATGCAAGATGGGTTTTGTCTGACTGACTGTTAACCTTCATATTTCCAAAATTTCAATTTCAGTTTAAAAAGTTGGACCACAATTACTTTGTGCTCATTTCCTATTTTTGTTTAAATGATGTGATGGTTCTGAACTGTTTTGTTACTAAATGATAGATTAATCTGTATTGTATCCTTGATTGATTGCATTAATGTCTTGAGGTCAGGGGTTACAACGCTTTCAACTAATGAGTCACTTACAACCAGCAAGAATTTCTGGTTCCTTAGCCATGTACAAAGCTAAACTTGTTACAAAGCAAGCTCAGACCTCTAGAAAAAAATGTATTAATGTAACTCAGAATTAATTTCCTCCTTTCCAATAAAGAGTGAAAAGTAGCATTACAAATTCATTTCATTATTTGAATGTATCTCAATTAGACATGGTTGATAATTTCTTTTGGAGGTTTCTTGAGACTTTCTAGCAGTTCTTATGTTCACCAGTAATGAAACTTCGATTCAATGTATGCTGTGTGGATTTTGTTATGAAATTTTAGAAAAGAGATTTTGGGAATGACCAGGGGACAAAAAACTTAAGATACAGATGATCTGAGCTATGCCTTTGGTTTTTTCATTGATTTGAAATGGCTCTTGGCATCTAGCTATGTTTAGCTAGTGAGACAAGTAGGAAACACATCTTGACATTCAATACCTTCTATATTGCATAAAAATTGAGGCGAACAAATTATGAGAGGAATAAAATAATAAAACTCTAAGTTTTCAAAATTTGTTCCATGTAATTACATACTCATTCACTGTTAACATTGTAACTGTTGTTTTCTAACTTGTAAATCAATAATCATTTGAGTTATTTCCCTTGCAAATACCCCATTGATTGGAAGAGCAGTCAATTTATGGTTAAGATTGTAAAATTCCCAAAGACACACTTTGAGTAGCCAAGTTCATATTTGACTGACCCTTTAATATGAACATCCCTACAGAAGATAAAACTGAGTTTTGTAAGAAATGACTCCTACAAAGAGTTACTGCCCTTGAAAGGTGAACTTTTGCAGTTTTTAACTTATATTTAAGGACCATGCAGATACGGGACAGGTTTCAATTGCTGTTACATTTATATCTCTTTATTTCTAACATCAAATATTCATTAGGTGAAGAAATGAGTTCTTAGATGAGTGAGTCATGCCTCCTTGGGTCTCTGGTTACTTGTTTTTTTCTTTTTTTTTTTTTTTTTTTTTTTTTTTATAAATATTAGATACCTGATAAAACATATCAAACATCTTGTAAGTTTTAAAAATAGTATACATAACTCTGTTAAAGATGTCTTAAAAAATCAGCAATACATGTATATCATTTATACTTGATTAGGGTATCATAAGGTTTCTTAAGAAATCAAAGATATCATTTAAAATAAATATGATATTAATTAAAATAAATAAGGTATTAATTAAAATAAATAAGGTATTAATTAAAATAAATAAGGTATTAATTAAAATAAATAAGGTATTAATTAAAAAATTGTAAATTATCATATGGTAAATAAACAGGGTATGCAGTAGGCTGCACTTATCTAAATGTATGTACACGGACGAACAGACAGACAGACAGACAGACAGAACGACAAGATGAAACTTATATTTACTCCCAAACATCTTTTGATGGGGATATAAAAATTACAAAAAAAGTTATAATACTAATTTAGTATACTTGAGGGAGAAACTGTGGCTATTTGATAAATTCATATAAACACACAGTTTATAAGCTATGAGAATTGATACATGTAACCACAAATAAAAGTAGTTTATAGCACTTATAGTGATGGCACTCATTGGATAGATCTGGTCTTCATTTGATTTGATGGATGTTAGAACTTTAAATTACACACTTATTTACCTACCTAAGGAATGATGGAAAGTAATTAAACATACCTCCTTCCCCTATCTAATAGTGCAGTGGATGATGGCTAAGGCTAATTAAACATACCTCCTTCCCCTATCTAATAGTGCAGTGGATGGCTAAGACTAATTAAATATGCCTCCTTTCCCTATCTAATAGTGCAGTGGATGATGGCCAAGGCTAATTAAACATACCTCCTTCCCTATCTTATAGTGCAGTGGATGGCTAAGACTAATTAAATATGCCTCCTTTCCCTATCTAATAGTTCAGTGGATGATGGCCAAGGCTAATTAAACATACCTCCTTCCCCTATCCAAAAGTGCAGTGAATGATGGCTAAGGCTAATTAAATATGCCTCCTTTCCCTATCTAATAGTGCAGTGGATGGCTAAGGCTAATTAAATATGCCTCCTTCCCCTATCTGATAGTGCAGTGGATGGCTAAGGCTAATTAAACATACCTCCTTTCCCTATATAATAGTGCAGTGGATGGCTAAGGCTAATTAAACATGCCTCCTTCCCCTATCTAATAGTGCAGTGGATGGCTAAGGCTAATTAAACATACCTCCTTCCCCTATCTGATAGTGCAGTGGATGGCTAAGGCTAATTAAACATACCTCCTTCCCCTATCTAATAGTGCAGTGGATGGCTAAGGCTAATTAAACATACCTCCTTCCCCTATCTGATAGTGCAGTGGATGGCTAAGGCTAATTAAACATACCTCCTTTCCCTATCTAATAGTGCAGTGGATGGCTAAGGCTAATTAAACATACCTCCTTCCCCTATCGAAAAGTGCAGTGGATGATGGCCAAGGCTAATTAAATATGCCTCCTTCCCCTATCTCATAATGCAGTGGATGGCTAAGGATTTTTAGAACTTTAATGGGCCTACAGGATAAACAGCTATATTGTATGTCAATGGTCAAGATAAATCAATGTAATTTTTGAATATCAATCATTTCTTATTGAAAAGTGGTGGTTTTCTGATATTTTCATTAATTAGAGGAGGGTTCAAAGATCAATTGACCCCAATACACTTTAATCAGTAATTTAAGTGAAATCCTGCATTGTAGGTATCAGAAAACAGGTAACATGTAAAGATCACATGTACAGAATTTCAAAAATGTAGTAGAGATCTTTATTTGAACAAATGATGACTATGTAATCACAGAAGAACAATGCCTCTAAAATTGGTTGCATTTTAGTGTATTTTCAATGATTGAGAGATAATAAGACACCATAGAAAATTACAATGTATATCTAAATATTTTGTACAGAATTACAAATAAAATAAACACAACATTCTGGATTTGATCTGCAACATGAGCTTAGGAAAATGAGTTTAAAGTCGCAAATTTTCAATTATTTTTACTTGTACTAACATTGTATAATACTAAATCATTTCCAAGACTATTTGTCTAGTTTCCAGGCTGTTTTATGAACAGACACATGTAAATTATTGGCAAATGTAATTTTTCATTTTTAGGTTTTGGCAAATAAACTTAATGATATTTTTGATAGTTATTTTAATACAAAAATCATACATAGATTTTTTTGTATTTGTTTTTATGTGCTTGGACTTTTTGTTAAATGTTAAAGATTTAACCAAGGATTCTCAAATGAAAAAATGTGACTCGGGGTTCATGACAAGGCTGGATTTCATAATAAATTTGATAATTCATTCTGGTAGCTGTGAATTTTGAACTATGAACCTCTGGATCCGTCACTGCTCTGAACAAATTAAACTTAACCAGATTCATTGTAAGAAATTCCAACACACAAAACTGTCATTAGGGAATGCAACAGAAGTTCTTAGAATATTTTTTCCTAAAAAGACTCTGTTTCTAGTAGACATATGAATAGGACACAATGGTAACATAGTTGTTATAAATGTTAGTTCAAAGGAAAAATCATTGTCCAGGGCAGGGGCAGATCAAGAGCATTAGAAAAAGAGAGGGCTCTGATCAAGATGTTTATAAACAGTAGATACAATCTAGTTTGCTATTTACTGTCTATATATTATTAAAAACTGTACAGAGCAGTTGTAGCAAGTGTTTTGTGCTATAAGAAAGTATCGTTGCTTCTGTTGTCATTCTTTGACAAGGTTGAAAAGTTGTTCTGAACGTTTGCAATGTCATAATTTTAATTTTTGGGCAGCCAATCACATCAAGTCTGGTTCATGTAAAGAAGGAATAAGTGAGCCTATTTATGGTTCACTTTTTGAATTCTGATTGGTTATCATCTAAATAGCAACAAAATTTGAACTGAATCTTGGATTTATCACAACTGTAAAGGCATCTTTGCAAGCCAAGGATTACGGTCCTGCCCCTTCCCTTCACAAAAAGGGAGAGGCAGGACCATAATCTTGCCTAGCGAAGTTGCTGTAAAAGCTAGGAATCAAAAAAATAATCCATTTACAAAAATCTTTGTAGTGCTCTTATTCATTGTCATATACTAGATAACTTTTAAGAATGCCAGAGTTTCCATCCTTCATTTAAATCTGGAATGACATAATTCATATAAGAACAGATTAACGGGTGCTTGAGTAAAAACAGAGAAAAGGGGTTAAAATTGATATCCGACCAATGAACCTGGTCCAAACCCCTTTTTTCATCAAGCCTGGGTTGCTAATTAATTCTTTAAATTTTTATATGTTATTCTTATGACTATTTTTGTATTTATGGTGCTTTGTCTTGACTATGGATATCCTGTTCTTCATACCAATGTTCTCA
Organism: Perna viridis; assembly: GCA_037379345.1. Taxonomy (NCBI): domain Eukaryota; kingdom Metazoa; phylum Mollusca; class Bivalvia; order Mytilida; family Mytilidae; genus Perna; species Perna viridis. The sequence goes on from CM074511.1 coordinate 14,012,189, forward strand.
AAACCAACAGTGTTGGGTGCTCAATTATTATATAACAAACACAAATAAATAAATATCTATGTGCTTAAAAGCTTTAAAGCACTTAAAGTGTTGATCATGTAAAAAGAAGTAAGTTACTTTATATAATAATATTCATGCTTTTCTGTTGTACGAAAAGTTTGGAAACAGAACAAGTTGTCGGTAAGTGATTTGCAAACAATTTTAGAGGCATTTTTGTTTAGTGATAAAAAAGTGAACTTTTGTCGGAAAAAGTTCGTATTTAAATTCTTGAAATTCTATACATGTGATCTTTACATGTTACCTGTTTTCTGATACCTACAATAGAATTTCACTTAAATTACTGATTAAAATGTATTGGCATTGATTGATCTTTGACCCCTCCTCTAATTAATGCAAAATTTCAGAAAACTCTACCATGTTTCAGTAAGAAAAGCACTTTTTAGAACCTGTATGCAGCACTATAAGTAAGTTCACAATGTGATTGACATTGAATCAATGGGACCACCAATTATATCCTCAGAACATGTCATTGTATGTGCTGTAACATTAAAATTCTGTTGTGTAAGATACCTACTGTTTTCAAGTTTCCAGCCTGATCTAAGGGTCATTTATCACACCTAACTATACATTAACAATGATCATATAGAAAAACAAAACACCAAACAATTTGCAGTGACGATAAAAAAAAACAATTATACATACTTACAATATTTTTTGTCTTAAAACCATAACCTAACCCTAGTTTTGACGTTAATTGTCTGAAAAAGTAGAATTTCTAGGAAAATTAATATATGAAGTCAGACAAGAAAATAAAGCAGGAATCAAACAAAAATAAAGATACATAATATAATGTCAAAATGTCTTCCAGACATCATATTTTCAGTTTAAATGAGACTTTTGTCTGTATCTTTAAGGATTTACAGCTAAATAACACTGTGTTGTTATATTTTATCCCTGTCTAACATGGAAGAATTCTTCTACAAAAGGAAAACAAGTTCAGTATAGAGATCATTGGGTTATAAGATTAAGGTCTGATATAAATGTTTCTGTGTTACACATACAAACATGAGAAACTGGGATTTACTTGCACTAATCAATACTTTGTTTACAATATTTTTTGAATAGTTCAACCTGTCAAAATGGAAGAGTAATCAAGGGAACCAAGGTAATCAAAAGAATTGGAACCCTCAATAAACTGAAAACCTGTTTAAACCAGACACTATAAATGTATTTTGAACTTTGCTAAACTGAACATGTCAGGCTAACTCAAACTAAGTCCAAATTCATTGTACATACGGCTGTCCAATCTATTTCCTGCATGTACAGTTTATGGATTAATATGAACATAAAAAAGTAAGATCCTAGGATAAAACCATAGCAGGCACTAACCACATGACAATACAATACATTTTACAAACCTCAATCAATGATATGCCACATTCGTCTCTAGGTGTATTTGCTCTTTATTTTTTTAGCCAGATAAGTAAATTAGAAATGATATATTTCATAAAACTTTCTAAAATATTTATACCAAAGATCTGAAATAATCACCATTGACATTTACTTACCCTAATTGTTACTAAATGAATTGTTCAATGATATAAAAAGTCTACTGATAGTTTTATCTGAACAACAACTTGGTCTTTTGTTTTTGTATTTAGTTTTTTCATGTATTGGGAATATCCCGTTTAATAAATTACAATGTCGACAAGAAAATAATAGTATATCACTGCCATTAGAGTCCAGAGAGTTGATATCCAGTGGTAATTTCTATGGAACAATTAGACCCTTATGAAATGGAAACAAATCATTCATTCTCCATTGACAAATTTGATACGGATGCCTGACTGAATATGAATGACATTAATGAATCCTGTATCTTTTTCCTTGAGACAGGAAGTGTCAAGAAGTCGTGGAGATGTCTCACTGATTTTTCCAGCTGTAAGTAAGAAACGTTATTGATAAGGATATGTCTAATAACCAAGTCCCCTGTTGACAGTATCAGATGATTTCCATGGTATATAAAACCGATTCATCAGGGCCATTACCCTTTTGGTATATAGATCTTTGTGAATCAATTCTCTCTCGCTTTAGTCTCCAAGTTGTAGAATTTTGTAATAAAAGATTGAAGATGGTGCTGATCCAGAGATTTTGAAAAGCAGGGGTTCTAGGGTAATATTTGCTCATTTTTGCCTCAATTTAGTTGAAAGTCAACAAAAATGTTCCTATAAGAGCAAATCCAACTCAAGAACCCCCCGGGATACCACCGCACTAGTCTGTCTTCAGCAAAATACCTTTAAAAAATGTTTTTTTATATCAGATTTTTAGGCTACAAGAAATTAACTTCATTTACTTTGTTAATTTCATTTTATGAATGTTATTTAAAATATTCCCTTTTCCACATTGTCTATCAACATGAACAAAATGTCATCAGTTGTATCAATCTTATTACTTAACTGTGCAATTGAAAGTTTCCTTTTTTTTCATTATCTATCAAATGTTTCAGGCTACACAAAATAAAATGTCATCAATTTTATTACAATAATGCCATTCTATAAATGAGTTTTTGAATAATTTTTAATGAAAATTGTTATATTTTTCATGATCTATGAATACAAGAATATTTTTAAATTACTTATGTTTATTTTGAAGAACAGCACTATAACATTAAAAACAAGCATTTAGATTTTTGGATTCAGATATATGTACAAGAATAATGTGGTACAAAGTTGTCTCCCTTCTACAGGAAAGATAAAATTACCAGCTTAACTATTCATTCATAGAATTGTCTTGAAACTTTCACCACTGTTTACAATCCCATGTGGAATAGTAGAAATGTTGAGAATTTTTTTTTCTAAATAGAACTAATAACAAAAACAATAAGTTCTCTTGATATTCATCTTTAGGTAACTGGTATCTGAAATTCTGAATTTGTATGTTTTCTGATATGATTATTTAACGATTCCCAAAATTCAGTGTACAAGTACATAGATCATCAAATTGTTCTTAAGATCCTTTTGCCTTAAATCGTTATGATTTGGACATTCTCCAATGAAGTGGTTGGCTGTTTCTACATTTTCACATGGACAGGTTTTGCTTTTAATTAAGTATTTTATCACTGTCCTGAACTAGCCCGGTTTAGGTTTTTCTTGGACCTGGTTTTGATAACACAAGATGACACTTATAAGATGAAATGATGGAAAGAATGCTCGACCCTCTGCTTGATTTCATTTTTTTTCACAATAAACAAGATTTCAATCAATGTTCTGTTGAGATTAAAGGCATTTTCATCCGTATATGAGGATTGTTAGTAATTTAGAATGTCATTGCTGTTTGTGTGTTACAATTTTAAGCAGTTACAAGTATGCATAAAGTCGTACTAGAAAGATATATAAGACTTGTACCTTTCGTCAAAGTGCCTGTCTGCCATCTTGCGTTATTGAAACCAGGTCCAAAAAAATCTAAACCAGGCTCATTCAGGACAGTGCTTATAAAAGAAATGGTCTTTCATTCTTAATCTCAATGTATAGATTTAGTTACTCTGTTCACCATAGTGAACATATCGAACTCAACATTCGTTCTGATTAAAAAATGTTTTAAGTTGAGAATTAGAGAAGTTAGAAGTGACTGTCAATTTTAGTGTAATCCAAGCCTGAATAGAAAACGGAAGACAATAATTTTGATAATATGGTGTTTTTCATTGTATGATCCTGATAGGTTAGTCCTGTGATGGTGAAGGTTTAATATAATTAATTAGCTATAATATTACCTTCCTATCTAACAAAACATGTAGATCCGTAAAAAAATAAATGAATTGCTCAATACACTCTGAAATCTATGTTTATCATGTAATGGGAACATACACTTCTGTTTCTGGCAAAGCAGAGGAAGCTTACCCTACCGTTGCACCTGCTCCCTACTCCCTGTCATAAGAAAAGTTCAGGTTGCTCATTCAGTCTTTAGATTCTGAATGTACTTTTTATCTCACCTTGCCAAAGGCCAGGTGAGCTATTACCATCACTTGAAGTCTGTCATCATTGTCTGTCGTCGTCGTCATTAACAATTATATAAAACTCTTCTCCCCTGAAACTTCTTGACTAATTAGAACCAAACTTGGTATGAATGTTCCTTGAGGTATTCTGCATAGAACTGATGTGGGTATCTTTGATTCGTTGAAAAACATAGACACCGTTACTAAAAATAAAACATAGGGGTGAGACAGTTTTTCACACATATCTCCTAAACCATTAGGTTTAGCTAAATTCTTTCAATACTTGAAATGATCCATATTATGAGGGCTACAAAAGTCTTCAGGGATAAAAGTTGTCAGATGACTCCTTGTAAGAGTTATTGCCCTTGAAAGGGGAAAAATGACTTTTGATTAACAGTTTTCAGTCAATATCTTTAAAATTATGGTAGATTAAAAGAAACTTACAATTGTTGAAAGGATCTTATGATAAGTCCTACCAAAGACTTCTTGAGTTAAAATTGTTGGACAACTTCTTGTTAAATTTATTGCCTTTGAAAGGCAAAATTCAACGAGGTGAGCGATTCAGGCTCCTGGGAGCCTCGTGTTTAGTAACTTATTGTGTTTGGTCAGTTTTCTTTTTCTGTTTTCTTTGTATAACCTTTGTTCTTTATCGTTGAAAACCCACGGCTGATTCCAGTGTGAATGGAGAAAGTTACGCATTGGAATCAGCCATGGGTTTCGAACGATGTAGTCTATGGATCATTAATATTCTGCTCCTTATTCAAACCATAGTGTTTTCTTTTACTAAATTGACACATATCTACTCATACTTCTTTAGAAACTGTTTGAGTTGGTGGCTTTACTTTTTGGATTCATTTTAATGAACAAGGTTTTTAATTTACTTTTTTAACATGCCTTCACCTTTGAAAAAAAATTAAAATACAGAAATCTCTCTGTTGTATAATTTATAGTATAATTTATGTATAAATTATCAAATCCAATAGATGTTTGTTGGAATAAATCTATTATTCTTCCTGTTACAAACTAAATCACAAGATTTTTATATTTATCTGTTAAATTTAAGAAATTAATTCTATGTCTCAATAACATGCATGAAAATTGAATGCTTTAATTTGCATTCCCTAAGCTCATTTATGACCAATTATATCGAGTTTTCATTTCGTGCATCAGAATTAAATGCAGATAAAATTAATTTGAGACAAATTAATATTTCTACAGCAAATATGCAGAGAATAAATTTATCCATTATAGTGTAAATTTCCATTTTTTTATTGCGCAAAATCTTGATTTCATGAAATTGCAAACTTATTGAGTAGTTAATGACAAAAAAGATATTTCTGAGCTTTAATTAATAATGGTATTAGAATTAGATATTGGTCTCTGATCTTGCTCACAAATGGGACAGTGATACTGTATTTACTTTCTGTAACACTTGCTTTGTTTTTATTAATGTTGGTTGGATTTATAGCAATAGTGTTCTATGCTGAGGTATAGCAATGTTGTAAAGTGATATAACACCAACAGCAAGCTATAATGAGAGTTCAGAGATCCCTACTTGGTCATCAGACATTGAACTTCACACTATAAAGTTGTGATAGGCCCCAATATGGACATAAAAATGAGTTTTACATCTTGTATAATGTAGCAAACATTAATAACACTGCAAAAATATGTATAGTTTCGATTTGAATTGCAAAATATATAGATGTTTGTTGATTGACATGAGTTGAATACGTACAGACAGTCAAATATATTATGAATTGCCTCTTTTCGGTGGTGAACCTGAGGGGCTGAGTTGGTTCCTGTGATTAAACCTGTCTTTAGTGGAAAAAAAATCAAAAATTTTGTGCAAAATTACTGTAAAAATGAAGAAATTAACCTACGTAGTTTTAGTTAATAGAGCTGAAAAAGGTACATATACTTGATTTGACTGATTGTTAGTTACTATTCGCCATTTGTATTCTGTCTGTCTGTCTGTCACACTTTTTTTTGTCATGCTTGTAGATATTTATTAAATATTTTGGTACATTGCTTTACAATGGCAAGTTACAGATCAGGGTTGAAAAATTTTCCATTCTGTTCATTTTTTTTTTTGCTGAGTTATGGCCCTTGGACTTTATTGATATTAATTCAGACTTGAAGCTTGTCATGCTTGCAGATATTCGAATGATATTTAGTACATTGCTTTACCATGGCAAGTTATAGAATAAGTTTGTAAATTGTTCAGGTCTATTGATTTTGTTCTGAGTTATGGCCCTTGGACTTGACATTTTCTGCACTTTTTAGTAAACAAAATTTGCATGTAGTTTGCATTCTTTTCACTTTAACAGACATTTTTTTTCTGGAAGGGGACTTTGTAATGATATGCAATACACTCTTTCATTTTCACCTCCGCAATATTTATTTGCAGTAACTTTTTAAATGATTAGTATGAGATAATTAAAAGAAAAGAATTAAATAAAAATATTGTAACATTAAACACAAACTAATGATTTATGGCTTTTTGTACTGCAATGATTTGTCTTTTGATATTAGATGGAAATTGAATCTTAAGCTCATCCAAAATTATTTCTTCCAAATCAAGATCTTCATTCTGATAAGATATGGCATACCACTAAGATGGTATGATAGGGGAGATATGCCTTAGAAATGAATTTTCTAGATGTTTTTTGTGCTTGAATAAATTCCTTTGTAAAGCTAATGGATCCATATCACGATGAAATGATATTATTTAATATTGGACGTTCAATTGACGGAAGCAATGCCGAATTTTGATTGTTGGAGATACTTTATAGCTAATATCGTATAATCTTGATTGTCAGAAGGAAAATCACTTTAGACGGAATCGAGAAATAACATTTATATTACTGGTGACTTGATATTGTATTTAGAAATGAACTGTAATACATCAGGTTCGGTAAGAATGTCAAAGGAGCGAGTCTGACTATTATGAATCATACTTCCAACACAATAAATGTCTATGATACCATAGACCAAACAGTATATGTACAGACAGAGTCAAGAATACCAGGTCTATGGGAGCAACTATTTGATTTTTAGGGGGGAGTAGGGGATAGAATGAAATTTTCTATCCTGTTTTTTATTTTGAGGAAGTATAGATTTTGCTGTTTTCTACAATAAACAATACAATATTAGCTAGGACAATAAATTATCCCATCTTCTCATTTTTTCCATATGGTCTATTTTGCTATTTTATTTCAAATTTAATCCTATCACCCCCATAAAAATCAAATGGTACATGTAGTTCCCTAACAACAAAAATATATAGCAAACTCAAAACACAAAAATTAATTGTATAAATTTTACTTGCTCCATCTAGGAGCATGGGTGAGGAGTACCCACCCATTTGCTCAGATCATATTTGGAAGCAGGGGCTGCTTATCAAATATACGCCAGTAGTTACCTGAAATTTGCCAGAGTTTTCTTTTGTTAGCTTCCTAGTTTTGAATGAAAAGGACCAACAAAAACACGTTTTTTTCCTAATTTATAAGTATAAGTCATTAATTAGCTTTTTAAAGCATATAATTACAATGTTCTGGTAAAATGAGTTTTACGTGAGCTGCAAAAGTGTTAACAAGATACCTGCTAAAAAGAAAAGGTAGCTCTGTCCAGGGATGAAATTTTATACTTATAACTAGGGCATGTATCATATACCCACTTTATGAGTGTGTTTTATATTGGAATCGCTTTCACTGTCGGGACGTCTTTCTGCCTGTTGAAATGTCCATCCAAATTTTGTTGAAATTTTCTCAACTCCCAGTGGATGGATTGCTTGGTATGAGCCTTTATATAGATTGGATATAGATTGTAAGCAGTTTTGGTTGTTGTCCAATATCAATTTCTATTTTGTGGTTCTTAAGATTTTAATCAGAAACATTTGTGCTGCCACTGGACAAATTGATTTCAAATATGGTGTGTGGATTTATATATATGATACATATGTTATAATATAAAGGATTTTGGTGGCTGCACTACCACATGAGGATTTACCTTTTAAGACATTGTATGCAAGTTCATGTTTTTGTTGTAACATTAGTTATTGAGAAGTAAAGTTTCAGCAATGACTTATAACCGAGATGAAAATGTCAGCCCAAGGCTTCCCATTGGTCTTCAATGAACGACGAGGAAACCCTCATACCACAGAGCAGACTGCGGCTGGCTCCAAAACATCATTATATACCGGTACAGTAAAAGAGGGGCCCCTACATACTCAAGTAACATAAAAGTAAACTTAAGGGAAAACAAAACAAGACAAACAAAGGCCAGAAATTCCTGACTCGGGACAGGCACATAAATGTGGCACAGTTAAAGTACTATGGTGTGATCACAACCCTTCCCCCTTAAATCTGGCCACTTTGAAAAAAAATGTTACACAATTAAACATACCTAAAAATCAGTTCAAAAGGTTCTGAGTCCTTTGTTACAATGAAATTAAAGAAACTGAATGTAAATTACACAAATGTACAAACTAAGGACTACTAATAGTTAAATGACATGCCAGCACCAGACCAATTTAAACCTACAAAAAGTTTTGTCCCTATCGTGTGTAAAATCAATCCCAATTCTTCCCATGTGGGGTTTAGAATCATGGTACATCAATACAAGAAATGGACATTCTTTATTTTCAATGTTTTCTTTATTCAAAGACAGTTCTACAGGATATATATCTTTAGTATACTTTAGTATAAATGTTGAAGTCATCATTGTCTAGAGCCAAAATATTGTCCACATATGTAAAAGTGTTATTAATTTTTTCTACCAAATGTTGTTTGGAAGGGTCTTTATTTATTCTACCCATAAATTGTGATTTGTAACAGTACAGAGAGAGATCCACAATAAGTGGTGCACAATTGGTCCCCTTGGGAATTCCAATAACTTGATGATAAATGGTTTTGCCAAAAAAAAATGTTGTCTCACTGGACTTTGAGTGCTGTAAGCATATCAAAAGAAGTTTTTACATTTTTTTTTACTTAAAAATGATGTAAAAGAATTCGAACAAATATATTCATATCTCGATTTATAGTACATTGTATACTATTTAATTTCTTTTGTTGAGTGATAGGTTTTTTAAATGTATGTAACAGTGTTAACCATCAAATAATGATTATAATATATTTTTTGAATAACTGTACTAATATGGATTTAAGAAGAACTAAATTATTGTGAAAGTACGTTTATTCATGGGTACTGATTTTCATGGTTTAGGGAATAAATGTTAGTTTGTATATTTGTGAATTTGTGGATTTGACAAATCCATTTTAAAGATGTATTGGAAATTTTCTTTTTGTTTGGAAGCAAATTTTGTGGTTAACCAAATCCACGAAAAACCACAAAATAAGACCTCTTGAACAATAGAACTTCCACGGTAAGTATATTGTTGTTGAGTAACTAATTTGAGCTGATGATTGACATATTATAAACTTTTACATGATTTTTTTGGCTCATATTTAAATTAAGTAGCCTAATTACAAAAATTAAATTTGTTTCTCTTTTAGATACATTTCTTTTCATTAGAATGGTATTATTGAATATTTAGCAAGGAGAGAATTGATTGAAAAAGGTCAGTTTTGTGTTGTTTTTATGCCCCCATGACAAGCAGTTGGGGGCATATTAATTTACCCCTGTGCGCCTGTTCGTCCTTCCATTCATCCGGATTACACATGATCATGGCTTGTCCGGCTATCTCCTCGTACAGTTTTTGAACTACATCTAAAATATTTTACATGATATTTATACACGTGATGAAGGTGTGTAGGGTAAAAGGATTTTGATTTTCATGAAATAATACTGTAAATGGTGATAGTTACACTTAATCATTTTCATCAGAAATAGGACTATATGGCTTGTCCGGCTATCTCCTCTTGTAGTTTTTGAACTACATTTAAAATATTTTTGCAGGATATTTCTACACATAATGATGGTGTGCAAGGTCATAGGATTTTGATTTTTTAGAGTTTTACGGAACTGGGTCGTAGTTGGAATTTGGAATGTTATGGAATTGGATGTTAGTTGGACTTTGTAATTTTTGTCAGAAATATACCCCAAACAATTATTATTAGGAGTATTAACATTTTTTTATGTGTCTGTCAGTCCATCCGTCAGTCCTCTTTTTCTCATTACAAGTATTTTTGCAGTGCTTAGCAAATATTTAATGCATCAACCAACAGTACATAACATTTCTGAATCTGCAAACCACATCTTCATACAAATATAAATATGTTCTTAATAAGAGCGGGGGCATCATTAGTGTCTTACAGACACATTTGATTTATTAAAAAAAAATACTACATGTACTAACAAATGACGTGGGGGCTCCTGTGACAAACAGGGCTTCTAGTTTTTATCAAAGAGCTCTACTTACATCTTCTTGGGATCAAAGTCATATGTCAACTTCTTATAGGAGTGATTCCTCTTTAAAATGTACAAATGTTTTGACTTCTATCTTGAAAACTGTAGTAGATTTAGAGACAAACTTTCAACTGAAGAAACCTTCCATTCTGGGTTAAATAAAGAAAAGATATTAGATATACTAGTACATATATTGACATTATACTCTCAACTTTAGATTTTATTATTGGAAGGGTTTACTACTTTAAATGAGGAAGGGCCCTCTTGATCTGCCTGTCAGACTTTTTATTTGACTGTTATTGAACCACCTTGATCTGCTTGTCATATTGAATGATTGGTCGATGTGATGACATCATATTTGATTTAGTCTTTTTTGGATCTGCATTGACATGTGCAAATAAATTGTTTAACGTTTTAGTTATTGAATCAGGATTTTTTGCTGTTACTCAGATAGCAAGAGTCAATGGTGAAAATAAATAGGGAGTTTTTTTCTCTAACACTGATATTTTTCAACCATAGGGAATAGCCTTTTACAGCATGTAATATAGTTTACTATGAAGTGACTCTTTCCTTGATTGAGTGACCACTCCTGATGGAGGTTAAAATATTCAATAGTTTTTTTATGCAAAGTTTGATAGAAAGTATAAAGCTACTTATTAGGAAGTTTATCAGGTGATTGTCATGCCTAACTCTATTCCCTGAAGTTAACTATATTACCATACTCGCTGTCAAAATATTTCCCCTGATTTTTGCTTTGATATGAATCCTTACATCTCTTCTTATGCTAAGATTTTATTCTGTGTTATTTATATTAAGAAAGCTAAGAACAAACTTCATTTTTTTTTATCTTTGTTGATTTTTTTTCTTATGCCTGTTTTAAAGTTTTAAAATATTTTTTTTTACAATGAGCAGCTTTATTAAAAAACTAGAAAATAAATTTCCAATACAAGTACTTCCATTTTACTTTTACATTGAATTTTTGATGGTTAAGTACTTGTGCACTTGTCCATTATTTTTTACATACTTGTGATAAGTATCCTTGGAATATTCTAAAGAAATGTAGAAATCAAATTTTTGTCGGTTGTCATTGTTGGATTAAAATTTAAAAATGGAAGTAACATGTTTTCTGAATGGTAAAGATTGGTTCGACATGTTAAGTGGAATTCCTGAAAAAGTACGTCCTAAATTTGATTAAAACTTTTAAATATTGAATGACAAGCTATTACTGGAATTTAACATCAATCTGAATCATTTAAAACTGATGTGGATAGAATTTTCATCAATAATTATAGAATTCACAGAATTTGGAAAATTACAACATGACGTGAGTGAATGTAAATGAGTCGTCATCAATAAATTTACATTTAATATTTTCTGAGTAATTTGTTTATAAGACATCATGAAAGCTTAATATGTCACTAACTAATCTATAACGCAGAAACGCAGGCGATAATTGAATAAACTCCTTGGTGTAATTCAGTATACGGAGAAAAGAAAACATGTAAATCACAACCGATTCAGAGTAATATTTACACTCCACCTTCGTGATATTGTCAAGTGGACGAATTCATCAAGTCTTAATCAAACATTGTTTGGCATCTACAATTCTGATTTACGTTTTTTTCACACCCTCTCTGATTCTTTTAATCTCCAGTTTTTCTATCATTCAATATTAAGATTTCATTTCGTCAAATGTAGCGTAGAAGTTTCTATTTCATCTTATGGAAATAAAGATTGAGATTAATGGTGAAGAAGCTAGCTCTATGCTTTTAAGGAAAATTTGTTTAGGATAGCACTAATTTTTGACAATCAAGATTTTACATTAAAGGATTTGATTAGATGCCTAATGTTTGCAGAACTAGATTGAAATTCGTTAACTGTTTGAATAAGGTTGACTTTGTGGCAAGTTTGATATTTAGAATTTAATAATAATGATATAGCCACAAGCAAATTAGTATTTACATGATCTGTTTTAGAAATAATTGAAATTGGTACAACTGAAGAAAAGGAAGTTACAAGAAGGAGTACATAGGGTTAAAAAAGCTAAGGTTGACCTTGTTTTATCCAACTTGGCTTGCTGATACTACAGCTTAGAAGTATATACAACACTGATATATTGCTAACAAACTAATGAAGGTTTTGATTGAAATAGTTTAATTCCTCTCAAAGAAATAATCACAGTGTTTAATTAATATTGTGTAGTGGTTGAATTCAGTGGGTTCTAATATGCGATATGGCTTGTTTTCATCCCATAAGACACTTTGAAATTTTGGGTTAATGCTTTCTATTGATGACCAGTTCTGAGTGGGATATAGAATTTCTACCTGTAACTACAGCAACTGATATAGTTAACTTCAGTAAATTGATTTAGTCTTGATTGAATGACCATTACCTCATGAATCAACTGGACAATTAACAAGATTTAAACTTTTAATCATTTCATAAATTTTTAAATCTAAATTTGATAGAAAGTTAACAACTCCTTTTCAATTGACCAATTTGTCATTTAATCACAGGAAGACCAAGTCTGTTCCCAGAAATTAACTGTATTACTCACTGTTCAAAAAACCTTAGAACTGCGCTGTCTAATCCATTGATCTATTATTGATTGAATCTGCCAATTGTGAAATTTGCCAATGGTAAATGTCTGTTTTACTTTTATATGCTACAGTATGTGTAAATTTATTCATCTATTAGTAACATCCATTTTGTGTAGTTATAAATTTGTATGCATTCTGTTTTTCATAATCCAAAACAGTTTTTTTCTACTTCAAATTTTCACTTTTCATGCCCCAAGCAACCAAGTTCACGTCCCGTTTGGATTAACATCAACCCTTTCCATGTTATCTTCAAGAGTTCTGAAGAGGAAGATTTCACATCATTACATGTTTTCATGTTATTTTTACGACTATAATCATTGTCCGTATGAAATTTCATACTTGACATGCTTAGATTTGAAGTATAGTGCGCATGAGAGGATTTTATGTAAATTTGATCATTCGTTTTTGTTGTAATTATCATGTGGCAACATGATAACAAGTTTGCATATCCATTAAAAGGCCACAAAGTCCATTTGATTAGGAAAGAAGTTTGAATTTTTGCCTACAGGCTGTACGTGCCAAGTTTTGGAATTATAACGGGAAGTCTGTCCACTAATGGAACATTGTTTTTAATTTGATTGCATTATTAAATGAATTAAAGGTTTGTATTTTGATCAATAACTTTATCCGAGCTTTTGAAATGTTCTATAAATTTGATCAGGAAATTTCCGTAGCAGTACCAATTGTTTTAATCAGAAACATGCTTTGCATGTTAAGAAAAGCAGTTGGATAGCTGTTATTTGGTTTGTAGTCTCTGGTATCTTATAAGGTGTAAGTCTGTATGGAGATAATTTAAATAGAAATCTATTGAAATGTCATCAGTAACATGCTGAGTCAATTGTCTTTCTTATGGTATTTATTGTTAGCTCTATCTTGTGATTTCCAGGATTGCTGTCTTTTATGCTGCAAGGATATCTAGAACAGAAAAAAGAATAGGAAATTTAAAGAATGTTAATTTAAACAAGCTACAACTTGCTTTGAATTTCAAGTTTTCTAATCATTCCTTAGCCTTTGTAGTAAAGATTCTTGCAAAATTCAGACAAAAAGCTTGGATGATAAACAAGGCATTGTATTTCATCTTACTACATGTAATTGAAATGAAATATTGGATATAGTATTCATATTTCAAATTTTTACTGAAATAAAAGCAATGTGTTTTAGATAGGTTTTAGCAGATTGTAAGAGAAAGACCTTCATAATTATGATTAATAAAAGAATTGGACTTAAATTTAACTGCTTCATTTGATAAGATGAATTGTAGGTGCTTTGAGAATTCATAATCTACAAAAAATATCTTGAAAAATTGAAACTTGAATATTATCTGGAGAATTGAACCAAATCTGAAATATAAGAATTCTGTAATTTTTTTACATTAATCTTTGTAAGAAATTTGGCAGAATATGTATTATATTTTGACTGCAGTCTAGAATGTAATTTATAGTATGTTAATTGATTAATGGATGTTCCCCATTCTGTGGCAGACGTTAGCTATTTGTTTCTGCTGGGTTTTGTGAGTTTTTCTATCACATTAATACTGGCTAGAGATATTTACAGCTTTTCGGGTGCTTAAGGGTTCTTTTGAATTAAATCATTAGATGTACTTTAATGTCATGTCCAGGAACATTGATTATCTTGTTCAAACAAGGGTAATAAATACATTTGATGGACATTTTTTCCAGTAATTGCTTCTAGGTTGCTCTTTTGTTGAAGGATTACTTGTTTTACACCTTGAAATGTTGATTATTCATACACAGTACAATTTTATACTGCAATTACTCTTATTTGTTTTATGAGAAGTTTGACTTGACAATAGAATTAATAAGAATAGGTTCCTCATGAAAAGTACATGTAGTTTTCAATAACAAAATAATAGGAAATTAAGAGACACATAACCCATGAGTATTGGTACCCTATAAACCATGCACAGAGTACATGTAACATCAAAGTATAAGCTTACTATTATATAAAGAAGGCCATAAGGTATTGTTTCTATTGCTAAAGGGGTATGTTTCGATCATTGTTTCTGTTGCTAAAGGGGTATGTTTTGATTATCTTAAGTTAATCATTGAGAATAATTTTGTTAAATCATTGTTTTTTTTCTAGTTCTATGTGTATAATATGGAAACAAAAGTGTGAAATGAATAAATTTGAATGATTTAGCTAAATACATTTCAATTTATGACATATTTCTTTGCCTAAAATATTTTCCTGATGCCTCAACAACTTAGATATTTTAATTATGACAGCCTGCTATATCTAGACATAACTTTAAAAAAAGTTAGTTTGTCAAAGTTCTAGATCAGAAAACCACAGATCAAACCTATTACATGGAGCATTCTTTTCTGCCATCTTACAAAATCATACAGACATATTTTTTGTCATAAACTTAAAGAGTTTTATATAAAGTTATAAGTAATTTTATCTTTCAGTTTTTTAGAAGTTTCCGAAATATTGAAAATACTTACATAATTTATATAAGATTTAGTAAAATATTGGCTTTAGTAAGGCTAAATTATCTCAAAATCAAGTTCTGTGACTTATGTTTTTACATTAAATTCTAAAGTACATACATTCAGAGTCATATTTGAGAAAAACCAGAAATATTAGGTATGAACTACCTTAAACTTTTCTAGGAATGTGAATGATGTTGCAGAAGACAAATCTGTGATACCTGGGTTTGTAATATTTTTATGAGTAATGGAGGAATGTGTCAATAAGTATTTTGAACAGTAATACCACAATAGTTCAATCTTTTGATTGAGTAAAGAGCAATCCACTAACATGAAATGATCAATTTTTAATACTTAGTTATCAACCACTAAAAAGTTCACCTTGAGAGATAGTTTTGAATTGATTGATTTTTGAATTGATCTTTCTTTAAGTGTAAATGCAAAGATTGATTGCAATCGATCTTCCTTAAATAAACACTACTGCTGTGCATGAGTGATGGAAAATTCAAGGGTACGATTGTATATTAATTATTGATGGTGAAAGGGACCAATAGTGGACTATTAAGAAACAAATTTGTTGATAGCAAATTATTGCACATGTACATTTAGTAGTTGTGACAAGTATACCCCATAGATGGTCTGCTTTGCATTCTAAACAAAATTGTGTTTAAAATACACCATAACACACACTTCTTATAATGGTTTGTCTATGTAGTTGATATTGTATTAACTATACATAGGCCAGTGTAAGTGCATTGAAGTTGTAATGGATCTTGGTAGTGATAATGTAAATCAATTAAAGATCAATTAATTTTTCTGCATGTGTTAATGTTGACTTCCCTGATATTTTCACAAAATAACTGGGTAGGAATTTTTTGCACCTGTCCCAAGTTACGAAATTTGTGGCCTTGGTATGTATTGTTTCATTTTCACTTTCAGATTATGTTGCTGGAGTATATGTTGGCAATGAATTCACTGTACCTGTATAATGTTGATTTGGAGCCAGCTGTAGACTGCCCTATGGTGTAAGGGTTTCCTTTTTGTTCTTTACAGACCCATGAGCGTACAATTTTCATCCTGTTGGGGTTGTTGTCTCTTTGACATATTCACCATATCCATTCTTAGTATAGGAGACTGGTATAAGCAAATTTACTGCTTAATATAAAAAAGGCTTCATTATCAACATTTGAGGCAGCCAACATTTCTTGTTTTGTGTCATTTCTAATTATGAATCCATTGTGTCAGAGTTACCCTATAACATCCAAAGAGATAGTTACAATAATATTTTGACATGAAATATCCTTGTTAATCAGACCATCCAATGAATGAATGTATTCAGCATGATGTTGTTTGGTCTATTGGGAGGGACAAATCTTTCAGATGGATGTTCAGGGAGGTACCTTGCTAATTAAAAAGGGGACAGATGTGTATGTTTCTCTCTAGTGGGAAAAACAAATCAGTTAAATGACTGTTTAGGGAAGTCTTTAATGACTTTAATGAATGAAAGTCATTGTAGTTTGGGCTCTGTATGAAATATAATCATATGTCAAGGTCAAGAGAAGATGATACAAATTTTGAGTTGAAAAAGTTCACAGTTAAGAAATGTGTGGAAAAAGTATTGGTCTAGATATCAGTTGGTTTTCAAAATTATGTTACAGGAAAAAAGTCAAGCAGTATGCTGGGACTTTATGTAAGATTCATAGTGCTTTATCAGAAAGCTAGCGAGGCTGATAACTTAGCATTGTAATTAAAATTCAAGTGTATAAAATAGATCTTAGTTCAAACACATGGAACAATATATTTTAAAATCAGGTGTTTTATTCTTTCATTGCTAGATAGATAGTGATTTTTATCTTCTTTGTAAAACTTCATAGAAGGGGAGATAACTCTGTAATCTTCACCTATGGGAGTATCAACTGATAGAACAAATGTTCTGAAGTAATAGATCATTATTAAATTATAGATAATCATCCAAGGTCAAGTAAGGTCATTTTGATGGTCTATCCCATTACCCAACCATCTGTTTTTGAACCAAAACCTGTTTTCCTTAATTATCCTGACTTAATGAAACTAATTGGAGATTATGAGGGTTTATGAGGTTTGCAATGGAACTTTATTGACCAGAAAAAATGTTTTTTGGTAGATTGCTCTATGATGAGTAATATGTTTTTTTTCTTAGTTATTCACAGTTTTAGATGATTACCAGTATGGCCATATGATCAAAGCAAAATATTTACAATATTACTTTTACTTGTGAGAATTTTTTAAAATTTTTGGCTGCCAGAAAATTAATTTTCAGTAAATTGCAAGAAAGAATGTTCATTTATACATTTGCCTTCAAAGAAAAAAAATTGGTTTATTTGAATATATTTATCCTATGATATGCCCAGTATGCATTTTCAGGGGATTTAAAAAAACTCATGGGTCAACCACTCATTAGAATTTCTATGCCTATTTCCTTTGTTCCTGAATCTTAATAGGTACTAATTGTCTGTCTGTCAGTCTGTTCTAATTGTATGTCTTCTCACCCCTATATTAAGATTTGTTATAACATCTGTTCAACCATGATTAAATTTTAGTTAAGTGTTTTAATTTTGTTTCTTTAAAACTTTTTAAAAAGTATTTTATAGCTTACATGCCTACATTTACCAGTAACTTGGGATTTTGCTGAATTGTCTTTTTTTTTTGGCTTTTTGTGAAGTTATATATTCCAAATGTATAAAAAGTGAATGTATATAGTGGAACATGGGAAAACTGTTCATTTATATTATTTCAAATGATGCATAATTGTAGATTTAAAAAAAAATTATCAAATATTGTGTAAGAGTTTTAACTCGTGTATGATTATGTAACTAAGTTTGAATTCTGCTGATTATAGTTAAAAGGGTATTCCTGTGAGGATCAAGACCGAACTGCTGACTGGTTTTATCCAGATTTCTTCAGTAATCTGTTGGTAATTGTCATGTTTTGAAGTTTTTATCAGTCTGATTTGTTAAACAGGGTGAATACATTAGAAAATAAAAACTTTCAAGTCTTACACAATTTTCCTTGAATTTTTCATCAAAGTTACAATTTGTGCAATAATCTTCCAACTTAATTTTAATGGTGATAAATGCTGTGATAGTAATTTCGTCTGAGCCTATGGTCTGAATAAAAGAGAGATTAAATCACAGACTTGTTTTCCATATGGAATGTTAGTGTATTGTAATTAAAGGAATAAAAGACAGATTTCATAAAATGTCTTCTGCTAATTTCAATGCAACCAAATTCACATGTATAACTGCATGACTATGTAGAAAAAGCCTGGATTTTAGCACTTAAGAAGATAAACAGGAACTTTAGCTTTGTGATTTTTATTTTGAGATTAATCTTTACTTATGTCCATCTAGATTGTATTATGAAATGTTTTTGTAAGACATATATTTAGGCTTACTGTTGAATCATCACATGCTGATGTGTTCTATAAAGCTTTCTTGATTTCCCATTTGTAAACTGAAAGTAGTCAAGAAAACTATGGAGACTCATTCACTGGTGTTAAAAAAGTGGTTTTATCAATTTGGTCAAAGATTTGGTATTATTGATTAATATATAAAATGGCTCTTTTACCATAATACATTGGTGAGTCAATCATTTAGTCCTCTGAGGGCTATAAATGAGTGATAAAAGACAAATCTCTCAAATGGACCATAGTCTACATTTACTTTATAAAAACATTTCTAAGATTTCTGGAATAGTTCCATAAAGGCCCTTCTTCTTTTAGATGAATAATTTTAATGTTTATTGGAGTATTAATTTCATCCCACATAAAGTTAATTGACTAAGAAGAATCCATTTCAAAGAGACTTTAAAAGAAACATTTCAAATTTAGAGTTCAGCTGCTTGTGCAATTTTGTGGAAGGATATTTGCACAAATTGGATCAATAGAAATGTATCATTTTTAATTGACGTCAGATTCAGATGAAATTTTGGATGTTTTGATCCATTAAAGGATCTATGTTTCGTATTAATGTCAAATCTGTGGATAAATTGACAAAATGGTGGCATAACCCCTCATTTGTTTTTAGGCAGTAAAAGATTTGTAGAAGAATACAGGGAGATTCAACAATTTAATGATATATGTATACTGTTTCAGACATTCGGCAGTTTAGTATAAAATTTCTAATAAGGTATTACTAGTATTCATACCCCACATAACAAAGTTGCAGGGGCTAAATGTTTTTTACTTGTCTGTCTGTCTGTCTGTCTGTGCATCCCAACTTCTTGTCACATAGATAGCGTCCCATTTTTTTAATAGTTTCCTTTAAACTTTGGTGAATGGTTAGTAGCCTTAAAATATTGAATGGATTAGATTTTCACAGATATTAGTTAAGGGGGACTACATTTTAAATGGGTAAGTGAGGACTGATTTTTTTCTAGTGTGAAAATGAGCATGCCTAGAGTATTGTGAGGGATAGTAGGTTTCTTTGCCTTTTTTTTATCTCACTATGCTAATCCCCCTGGCATGGTAGCATGGCATAATAGTTAACCCCTTTTATCTCATTGACCTAACCGCTCTGGCATGGTAGCATGGCATGATGGTTAACCTCTTTTATCTCACTAACCTAAACTCTCTATCATGGCAGCATGACATATGGTTAACCCCTTTTATCCCACTAACCTAACCCCTCTGGCATGGCAGCATGACATAATGGTTAACCCCTTTTATCTCACTAACCTAACCCCTCTGGCATGGCAGCATGGCATAATGGTTAACCCCTTTTATCTCATTAACCTAACCTCTCTGGCATGGTAGCATGACATGATGGCTAACCCCTTTTATCTCACTAACCTAACCTCTCTGGCATGGCAGCATGGCATTATGGCTAACCCCTTTTAAGTTAGGGTTAGTTATACAAATCATATTTTTAAATGCTCATTTACGGAATTCCAGATACTTTCTGATATAAAAAAATACCCTGTTTAAGAAAAAAAGATGTTTATAATGAAGTATGAAGTAAAGTTACCAAAAATATTTGAGGTTTGTTCAATATTTACATACATCTTTAGTGTATTTAACATATCATCTTATGACTTTCTGATCATAAAGACATGATCTTTAATTCATATTATAATGTCACAGCTAATTTTTCAATCAAATTTCAGTCTGTCTGTCTGTCTGTCTGTACCCCTTCTTTCTACTCAGTAATTATCTGAGCTTTGTGGGCATTAGATTCCCATTGACAACCTAAACAAAGTTAAAATTTCTGTCTTGTCTGGCGGTGAATAAAATGTCTCTAAATTCTGAACACAATGGTTTCTTAAAGCTCATGGGTCTTTTCTAATTGAATCTTTATGAGATGAGAAAAAAATATTCTCTAAGGATTCCATTGAATATTTCATGATTTTCCACCAAAAAAGTATCAAATGGTTCAATATCTTAAATGCTGCTAGACTAAATAAAGGAATTAAATCTCAATAAAAACCAAGAATTTGTGTCTTTAATGCATGTCTGATTAAGGGAATAAATTTGCTATAAAAGAAGATTTTGTACACAAACTTTGTCTGTATGATCACAGAGTGGGCTGCATTGCCCTATAAATATTACTTTTCTCTGGGTGTGAAGTAGCAATCTTGACGGGGATAATGATAGGTCTCTGTTTTAGTCCTAAAATTTATCTCCTCCAAAGCAGTGATTAAGTTAGGGGTATTGGGATTTATGGCCAGTTAACAATATGTTGCAGAGAAAATTTTTACCATGAGGTTTTAAAGTGAATGATATTGATTTTCTAAGATCTATGAAAAATGAAAATGATGTAAAAACAGTTTGTTTAAATTGTTTTTAGAAAATTTTTGACATAAAAAATTGTATGGTAAAATTTTAAACACTATTTGTTTAAAGGCCTTTTTAAGGGGGATAATTTGTGGGAAAATGTTCTACAGAAATGTAACTTTAGGGTTTTTTTTAATGTTACAAAAAAAAAAAAAAAAAAATTGGTGACCCCCAATTTTCTTTTTGAATTATGAAAGAATGTCAGTTAGGTGTTCTTTATACAAATTTAGCAGAAATTCTATCTACCAGTTTTTTTATTAGTTTGCAAAATAGTAAAATTCAGAACAAGATCCATATAAAAATTACCTTTATAATGGCTTAATTATCTCAAAATCAAGTTTGTTGACCTATGTTTCATACATTAAAATTCTTAAGTATGTTCATTTAATGTAATCCTTTAGAAAAATCAAGAAAATTTATCTACCAGAAATATTATGTATTATCTACATTAAAGTCATGATTCAATTTAGTTTTATTTTTACTATAAGATTCTATTAAAAAGATATTTGTCTGATAATCTGCTTTTTTGCTGCTAAAAAATAGATACTGTAGTTATGTGTCCTTTTACTAAAATATAGCAAAAGTAAACAAGTATTATCTTTAAAAAAGATAACTGACCCAAATTAATGCCTTGTTAATACCCAAAACGGATAATGATTTTATTTGGTTAACTGTGTGATCACTGTGTTATGTTTCGTATTTCTATTTCATTGGTTCAACAAGTAAACTATTTTAAATTATTCAACATATAAAAGATCATTAAATACATAAAATATTATTCAAAATATAAAAGTAATTGAAAATATTTTGGACACCATTGACCCCATTGGTGCCTTAAATTTCATGGTTGCTATTACATTTGTCCAATGAAATTTGTGGTTGCCATGGTTAAGCATCATGGATGTCACGTGGTGTCAAAGCGAACTCAAAACCAACTGTGTCTGAAAAAAAAAAAAATTTAAAGTTTGAAATCCAAATCATGAATTACTTTTACAACTAAATGACAAGTTAACAATTCATTTTCCTTGAGAAATGTCTCCACATTCTAAAGTCACTGTTAGCAGCTTAATACATTGTTGATAAAAATTAAATTGAATAAGAAAGCAGTACTATGCCAAATACTACTTAATGGTATGAATGTGTTGCTTATAATGCTCGTGTACAAGTAATTCCCTCCTTTATTAGTTGGATATCATTTGACATTTGCAGTTGTATCCAGCTGCTCTTGATGACACAATGATTTTATTTATTTTGGCGTATTATGTAAATGTACATGTATTTCTGAAATTAATTCACTGTGTTGACATGTTCAGGGATCTTAGACATTTCCTGCTGGTCACATTTGAGGTTGTATTTCTAGAAAAGCAAGCCTGTGGTTCACATGATACTGCAGAAGTGAACCTTTTCACATCTGTGTCAGTTGGCATTTCTAAACATCTATGCCATTCATGTAATTACTTCTATCTCAGGAAATATTGTTTTTACAAGCTTTATAATGCATGTACTGTATGTTTTGATAAGAACCAATCTTGTCTGATTCCATGTTTTATGAAAACAGAAAACAGGAATAATTCTATCAAAAACATCTTTATTTTATTTACATGAAATCTTGTAATTGTAGGAGAGAATTGACAGATGTTTTAAACTGCACTTTGGTTGCAAAATGCTTTCACTGTGCTGAGTGCATGTGAAAAGATCACCCAAATCAGTGGCAATGGATGTTTCTTGAATCATGAAAAATGCTTTATGAGTTGTCTAGAATATACAACAAAAAGGAAAGGGGGCAGAAGTAAAGTGTTGCCAAAATGTCACAAATATCCTGTACTAATCATGACATACATCTGCCATTGCCAAGTCATAAAGATAGCATGAATTTTTAGAATAAAACAATATCTTGAAGGAGAATGGTTAGATCAGCTCTATCTCTGCTGATGTACTTACAGTTATACATATATTGGTAATACACATTTAACAACTGTATACTGCAATCCCTGGGCTCATTCTTACATTATCAACTTTCATTATTCCTTCTCAACCACTGTTTTGCAGATTGAGTTCTTTTCAATTTTGTACCTTTGATGAGTCCTTGTACTTTTTACATTAACTTTCAGTTCAATTGGGCCACAATTTCTTGTTTGATTAAACTTGACTTTGTAAAGTTACCATATTGAGCATAAAAACGTTGATAATTTTTTTCTCACTTGATACTATAGACAGAATGTTTTCCTGTTTTTCCTGTCTGGTCTTTGTCCCTGGATTGCATTCTTTTGATTTCAGCTAGAATCTTGGTTCCCTTACTCTTTCCTAATTGTTATAGGACTTCAGCACTATAGGTTATGTGTTGTTTTCCATTTCTGTTCGACAAGCTGCATGTGGTTTGAAATTTGCTTTACATCTTTTCTGTTTTGGGTACTAAACCAGTATTCTTGAATTCCCATTTTCTGTTACCAAGGCAAGTGAAATGATAGATTTGACAGTTTTTTTATACTCAATTTAAGAATGTTTGCTGCTCATGTACAGCCATTCTTATCAGATTTTTTTCACTTATCTGTGACCAGGATGGGTTCAAATACTTTTAAAAGTAATCAAATACATGTACTTCCAATTACTTTGGAATTTTGGTCAAATACATTACATAGCAATTACTTTGTGTTTTTTTTTTTTTTAAATGTATGTGATTCTTTTCAAATACTTTTGAAAATGTAATTAATTACTTTTTAGATACTTTATGCTTTGAAAGACTACAATGTATGACAAATAAACAAAAAAAATCCCTGGACAGTAGCAGACATCATTCACAAAATCAAACTGAATTTTTCCTTAAAACTGATCACAGCCATTTAAAAAGATAGGGAAAGAGTCATTTCATTTTTAAACACACTACTTTATTATTTTTTGTTTGACACTTTTTTAATCACTTTCACACCTTTTCTAATTTCAAATAATGTTGTTATTTAGGTGTCTAAATATGACCCCAGGGCAGTTGGGGGACCAGGTTAATGACTGTACAAGGTGGATTAAGGGTTCATTCTCACTTAGCCAACATTTTGAAAATTGGGTTCATTCTCGCCTAGCCAACATTTTGAAAATTGATAGTCTCATCTGGATTAAGATACTAAATAAGAAAGGAACAACCTGTTTAACATGTAACAAATGATCAAAGGTACGATCTATTTATTTTGATGTTTGTCAAAAATTTCATAAAACATAATTGAAAATATATAACTTATCAATACTGGTTTATTGTAATATTGTTCAAAATATAATTATTTTATTTTTTTATTATGTATTTATTTGTATTGTTTGATCAATCTTGTCCTATTAGCTTATCATTAAATTGCAATATGTTTGAAATGTATTGGAAAAGTGTTAAAATGAAATCTTTTTTTTTTTTCAAAAAGTATTCAAATACTTTCAAATACATGAAATTGAAAATCTCTTCAATTACAAATACTTTGCAATTACTGATTTCAATTGCCCCAACCCTGCCAGTGAACCCGCTTTTCTTTCCATAATTTCATTAAATACACCTTAAAGTGTTATTTGAGAAGAGTTTTTTTTGTGAAATCCATGTTATTTTTTCATGGTTTTTGATAGATAAACTACTAACACAAAACATATGGAAAATCGAGAGAAATCGTTTTCCTGCCAAAATTTCAAATGGTTACATCTCAAAAACTGATCCATCATTTTTTTTTCATATTCATGTATTGTTCTTACATGAAAGGTCTTGAAAGCATCCACATCCTGTTGAAAACCCTATTATTCTTAAACAGAGCAGTAAATATCCTTAGTTGAGGGAAAATAATTAATGTCTCAGGGACAGTAAAATTTTAGAACACAACACAAAACTAACTATTTCCACAAACATAAATCTTAGAGAATGGCGGAGATCACTAACATTTTAATTATTTTATGTTTTGAGATTTTGTGTGATGAATTTTTTTGTACTAAAAGTGTTAGATACTGTAAATTAATTTTCCCAGTTGCTATTTTTCATGGATTTTGTCAAGTGAACATATTTGCTGGTATCAATCTTTGTGGTGTATAAAATGGTTTGGCATAATATAGTGTTAAAAATGAATTTCACAGGTACTATTTTTTGCGGTTTTCTGTCCATAGTGGAAATAGTGAAAATTAGTACATTTACAGTATTAAAAACAGTACAACATAAAATGAAGTATACACTGTAAAAATAATTTATTGAAGTAATTTTTCATGAAAGGATGCACATTTCAGGGTATGTACACTGTTCCATCTTCGATTGGTCTTTTGATGGAGGATTGAAAAAATTAAAAAAAAATTCATTGGCATATCTACTAGTTTATAATGCATGAGAAATCTTTTTAAGTGGGAGTTTTTAGCCTCCAAAGCAGGAGACACACTCTTTATGGAAGACAAATGTGGGAGTCCATCAAAATGCTTCCACTAAAATCCATTTACAAGTTTTAAGGATCACAGACTTTGTGGCTAAGTATTCTGTTCAAACATACAGTCTCATTTATTTCTGTTTGTATCTTACAGAAAAGACAGTATTTTGTTGATTGAAGGTCTTGATGGAGTTTCTCTTTCTGTTTTAATACCAGTGTTAGTAGACAGTTAGACTATCCTGACCACATGTTTGGTATGATCCCAAGGCTTGTCATGGATAGAAAACACCATCGTGTACTATGGTGCCTTGGTCTTTCAAATCAAATGACAGATAGATACATTGTTTTAAAATTAAACTTTAATGGAAACCTAGTCATCATGGCTTTCATTCCATAAATGGTAATGGAAATAATTTGCTTATTTTTTTAAGACACATGAAAAAGGGTGTGGAGCTCTTTCCTTGATAATTTTATGGGTAATGAATATAAATATAATTCTGCTAAGTTTCAGATACATGTATGTTAAGTTCAATCCTTAGAAATATGTTCATCATTTGAAAAAAAAAATGTATGAATTGTGCCAGTACAAAGAAACAAGGCATTTGAAAATTGCAAATTAAGGCCTAAATAAAAAATATCCTTGATTCTCATCCCCTCCCGCCCCATTTTTTTAACCTCTTTGAAAAATTTTATTTGGATTTTTTCCCAATTAAGGTCAGTTTTTTTTTTCAAATTTACAGCGTTTTTCCTTTAAATTGATAAACAATTTGAAAAATAAAATTTGCCCACCCACCCTTAATTTGAAAAATGTTGGATGAGAATCTAGGATTTTTTTATGATAGCCTAAATAGCAGTTGGATTTAAAATTTTGCCTGATTAAATTACGCAACATTTTGATTACCCCACTGCGTTTTGAAGGGAAACAATCACAGAATTTTATGGCTATTATTTTTTCAGAGTGCTAATGGCTCTTTGAGTAAACAATAAATGAAGTCTTTTAAAGAGTAGTTTTTGTTGAAAGATACAGATTCCATAAAATATTTCCTGAAATTACTGTAACACATTAGAAATTTGATAAGAATCATAATTTCCGCAATAAAAGAAGCAGTTCCACACCATTATGTAATCTTTAGAAAGACATCAAAAAGATGGATCCAATTTAATGTTTGATATGTATTCTTTATAATATCATGATTTCATCGCCTTTTCCTTGGAGTTCAAGATAGAAAATTAAATTAATTCAATTTGCTTGATTTCTTAAAGCCCTGTCCAAGTGAATTCACTAGACTGCCATTTTCAATTCTCATGGTTTCTTCAATGAAGATTTTAACATTTATGGATATTGACAGTTAAATTGATCAAAACTGATTTTACATCTTGTGCCATTCTGTTTCTGGCATGTACTGAACATTACAAGGTATAGCTGTACCAATAGTTATGATGATTAGGTGATTAAAATGTCAGTATATATTTCATGAACCTTTTTCTATAGGAAACCAGGAGTTGTTCTTGATTTTTACAAATGATTTTGAACAGAGAATTAGTCTTCATATAGGGATAATTAATTTAAATTTAAAAAAAAAAATGAAGAAGTTTCCTATCATTGTCATATAATTACCTCTAAATATGTAATATTTTAGACCCACATTAAATGCCTACAAAGTGCTTCCTTAAATATAAGTTGTAAGCTCCCATGTGACCAACTATGATTATTTAGGAAGTCAGCAGATTTGTTGGTGGGTGAGGCATTAGCTGAAACAGATCTACTGACTGTCTAAGTAATCAGAGATAGTTACCAGAGCTTATGACATTTTTGTATGATTTTGATGTCCTATATGATGGGGAAGTAAATTAATCTTTGTATTGACCAATATTTCTTTGAAGTTATTTCAAAAATCAGTCAGTGGTTACTAGATAAAATCTATTTTTGTCTTGGCGTCCACATCCAAAATACACAATGGCCGGTGGGGTGATTGGACTATTCAGGTCAATTTTTTTAAAACGTGCATTGTTTCATTGATAGAGCTATATCAGTCTCAGCATCATTCTACAACTATTTTTATCATTGGTGGATAGATTTTCCTTTTATGGTCATTTGCCTATTTCATTCAAATATTTTCATCAATGGGGGATGAATTTTTCTTAATTTTCATATTGCAGCTTCGGTTATTTGGACGAACAGCTTTATCCAATCACGAGTGGTAAACACAACGCAAAATCATACAATACCACATAGCTAGTTATTTCCACCTGGTGCTAATAATTTTGACATATGTTAGTGGTCTGTCTAATAGCACTTTGATTAATTCACACCACTTACTTCTATATCATCTAAAATAAGAAATACCAAAATTATTTGTATACCTTTTGGATTGAAAATCGCCACATTTTACACCTGTTAATCAGTAGTCCAATGAATTTAACAATTTAAGTCTTTTTTCCCTTTGTAGAAATATTGTTCATTTGAAATTTTCCTAAACCATCTTAAAAAGTGGTACCCACAAAACTTTATAAACTGCCATGGGAGATTTAATGTCAAAGAAATTACAATGATACCAAATGAATTGGCTGAAGAATCAAAGAGATTTTGTCTTGTCAATGTAATCATTGGTCAAATAGCTTTAGCAAAATTATTGGCAATCCATACATGCATTTAGAGTCTTTAAAGAAACCCATTTTCAGTGGTCACCATGTACCCTCATGAGAACTATGTTATTCATCAATTTGAAATTTACTGTCCTAAATACAATTCCAAAATAGTACACACTCTGTGATTTTTTACTGGTCAATAGAAACTGGTATCTCCAGGGAAATGACTTAATGAAGTTGTAGCGGAAAATGTTCTGACAAACAAATAATGTGCAAAATGCTTTTGACCAAATATTTGCTTTGGGGTTTGAAATGGCAATTTTAATTATATTATATATTATTTGGTCTCTTGCTGAATTTAATACTTGTCAATAATGTCGTCATTTGGGGGATGGGGTCAGATAGAAACTCATGATTTTAGGCTGCATGGTTGGATAGCAGTATCAGCATGAAATTGCTATTTGAAAACAGTTTTTGTTGGCAACTGAGAGACGTTAAAGCTGGAAAATGACTCAACATTTATTCAATTTTGGACTGTAGACAAAACAAGTTATTTTGATGTATTTTGGGAAGATATTCAACTCATTTATAAAAGTGTTAGTGTAAAAACAGACATTTCTCTCAGCATTTATTATCCACAGCAATTTAAAAGGCTTAAAGCCCAGTTTAGGTCCACCAACAGACTAAAAAATGCATGGGTAGAGATATTTGTGCACTGAAATAAACAAGATGTAGTTAGCTAAGAAGTATAACTAATTCTTGTAGTTATTGTTTACTAAAAAAAAATTGTGGTATACCACAGCAAAAAAGTTTATTTTACTTATTAAATTATGTGTAAATTTGTATAATGAAAGATTTTGGTCTTAGATACTTCTGGAAACTGTTATTGTTCTAGTATCCTGAAAAATTTTGGAAATTTTATAAAGGTTCCGTACAATTAATAAATAATTTGTTGATTTAAACCTATGGTATGTTTTCCAAAAACTTCTCTAATCCTGTACTGTTTAAAACTGCTTTCTATGATAATGATACCCCTTCTCCAAAGGAGGGGGTATGCTGTCATACCCTTGTCTGTCCATCTGTTCATCCTGTCTCAAAGTCTGTCTAGCTGTTGATCTGGGCCCATATTTGCTCAATGACTTATGTATAGACTATACTAGACATATCCAGTGAACAGTTTTTCTCAGCAGATATAGCCTTTTAGTAGCTGGGCTCTGACTGTCTGTCACTTTTTGTACAAGTTTTCTGTGCAACTACTTAAAACGGCCACTTAATATGTAGACACAGGTTTTATTGAGGTGTGCCATGTCATAGGGTGTTATTTTGGGGTACAACAGCTTTTAATTTGACAACTCAGTTTTAGTTACTGAAGATGGGTTGAAGGGGTATCACTAGTGGACATTGGTTCACAGATTTTTTCGTATTTTTGTTAAATGGCTTTGTGTTTGACTTGAAGACTCTGTAGATAGTTTTCTTTTCATTGTTCAACTATGGAATTAAGCAGTTTAGATTAATGAGTTGACATCTTATTCAGCTGCAATCCATTGGTGACTTTTTCTAACTTTGCAGATTGCTTTTGCCTTTCATGACTAATTGTCTTTCAGTACTGAATGACTTGATTGAAAATATTGGGAATCTTCAACTCTGCAAACAGCTGATTTATCGTTTATGAAATTTACAAATGGAGAAACAAAGCATTTATCACTTTAAACATGCTTTAAGTGCTTCTCCTCATGATATGACAAAAATGGAATATTGACGTAAATTTTCCTCACTACATTTAACTTCTGTCAAGTTTTCAAAAGCCTTCTATTAAGAGATTGTGATTTACTATGGCAAACGAATATTGTTTTTCCGAAATCCCATTGTCACTTGGAAACAGAGACTCATATTATCTTGGGACCATTTGGGAATTCTACAATTATGTAATGCGGCACTTTTGATAGTTTTAAAAACATAGCATATTAATCTATTCTAGTTGTTGTGAAAAATTACCACTAAACAAGCTGTTTTTACAAGCTCAATGTTACATAATAGAAATGTCTCCTGGTATTAATTGAGATAAGATATTGATGTTAAGTATATATTTTGAATTAGGAAGAAAAGTTTATGCAACTTTTCAATATTAGGAAATTTACAAGTGAAAATAAAAGTAGATTCAGTTGAAGTTGTCTGAAGAATAGAGTAATCAAAATCTGTATTCACTAGCCATAAATCCTTCCAGTTTAGATTCTCTGCACTTTTAACTATATAAACTACTACTTCCTCATAGGAAACAAGAGGTGGGTGAGAGGATTTAAAATCCCCATATACAAGGCATGGGTGGGAGGGTTTAAACATCCCATAGTAAACAAGGTTTGGGTGGGTGGTGTAAACCCCCCCATCAAACCCAACAAATCTATAATCTACTTAATGATTAAAACATACATGTACATTTATCAATAATAAAAATTCAGATTGAAAACCACACATGACATTTAAGAAAACAAACAATGGGATGTATACAAAACAGTCAAATAATCTATATGCTTAATCACCCCATAGTAAACAATGGGTGGCTGGGATGGGTTAAACACCCATAGTAAACATTGTATGGCTAGGAGGGTTTAAACACCCTAAAGTAAACAAGGGATGGCTGGGAGGGTTTAAACAACCTATATAGTAAACTGGTGATGGCTAGGAGGGTTAAAACACCCTATAGTAAACAAGGGATGGCTGGGAGGGTTTAAACACCCCTTGGTAAACAAGGGGTGGCTAGGAGGGTTTAAACACCCCTTATTAAACAAGGTATAGATGGGAGGGTATAAACACCCCATGGTACACAAGGGGTGGCTAGGAGGGTTTAAACACCCTATTTAACAAGGGATAGATGGGAGGGTTTAACCACCCCATAGAAAAAAAGAATGGGTGGGAAGGTATAAACACCCCATAGTAAACATGGAATGGCTGGGAGGTTTTAAACATCCCTTATTTAACAAGGGATAGATGGGAGGTTTTAAACACCCCATAGAAAAAAGGATGGGTGGGAGGGTATAAACACCCCATGGTAAACAAGGGATGGGTTGGACGGTTTAAACACTTCATAGTAAACTAGGGGTGGCTAAAAGGGTTTAAACACCCCTTATTAAGCATGGGATAGATGGGAGGGTGTAAAGACCCCATAGAAAAAAAGGGATGAGTGGGAGGGTATAAACACTCCATTGTAAACAAGGGATGACTGGGAGGGTTTAAACATCCCATAGAAAAAAAAAGGGATGAGTGGGAGTTTTTAAACACCCAATGGTAAACAAGGGATGGCTTGGAGGGTTTAAGCGCCCCATAGAAAAAGGGATGGTTTGGAGGGTTTTAACACTCTTTATATAAAACTAGGGATAAATAGGAGTGTTTAAACACTCCACAGTAAAGAAGGTATAGATGGTAGGGTTTAAACAGTCCTTATATGAAACAAGGGATGAATGGGGTTTAAACACCCCATAGTAAATGAGCAATTGATTGGATAGTTTAAACAACCCATATACAAGGCATGGGTGGGAGGGTTTTAACACCCCATAGTAAACAGGGGTTGGGTGGGAGGGTTTGAACAGCTCATAGTAAACAAGGGATGGGTGGGAATGTTTAAACACCTCATAGTAAACAAGGGATAGGTGGGAGGGATTAAACACCCCATAGTAAAGAAGGGTTGGGTGGGAGGGTTTAAACACCTCATAGTACACAAGGGATGGATGAGAGGGATTAAACACCTCATAGTAAACAAGGGTTGGGTGGGAGGGTTTAAAAATTCAAGCTTGATACCAAATAAACTGTTAATGTAAATCATTGACTGATGGGTGATGCTTTGTCTTAAAATAATAGCTGTTAATTAGCAATCTGATTGGTGCAGTTGAACTTGAATGGATCATAATCATGGGATGAAACCATTCAACCAAAGTTTTTTAGACTTAAACTTTTAATTGTGGACTTTTAAGAGTATTCAGAAATATTGCTTGTTAAAAATAAGCAAATTAATAGTAATGCATTCCTTGATAACAATGCCTATAGAAAGCACAAGTATTACCAATACTATAGTTAAATAACATATCAAGTTGTCTTTGTAACCAGTACCCAATTTAAAATAATAGGAATACTGTGTAAGCACAATTTCACAAGTAAGGTGGAATGATCTATCAGAGATCTATAAAACATTCTCAGAATAACATTAAGAAATGAAAAAATGATAACATATTTATTATTAAAGAGATCATTGCCAGATAGCTCTACCAGTAGAATACCACTTGCAGAACTTAAAGTCTTTCAAAATGGAGTTTCGAAGCCTGGCACATCAGTACTCAGAATAAGCCTTTGTGTAGTACTCCTGCTTTGATTTATATATGAGAATGTTAAGTAATGTCTAGAGATTTTAAGTTATGCTTTATGACTAAGTATGATGGATACATGTGCAATGATATTGAACATTTAATCCAAGTAATGATTTGTAACAACTATTTTTCTGTATTATAAATCTATCTTCCACAGATATGAGAACTTGCAAGAAGAGTAAGATATCACCAGACACCCATGTGTAAAATATAAGATTATCTAATGAGGCTTGTCCCTTTTAGAGAACACAGAATAATACCCAAGGGTGTCTGTAGTTTTCATGTCTGACTTTTTCTGTTGTGTTTTACTTTGTACAGATTTGTGTTTATACCATTGTTTCCATGGTGATATTACACTTTCAAAACAATAATATCTTTCCCAGATTTACATCTCTTTGACTATAAATCCCCCTAAAAATGGTTTCAGAACATATTTGTTAATCAAGGAAATTCCATATGTCAGGAATGGTACTCGCACACACATACACACACATACATGACATACAGAATACATGGGATGCATAACGACCACCCTTTATAAATGTCAGTTAATAGATATCACTCTGAAAACTTTCCTATGGCCCTGTATGTAGAATTCTATTCCTTTTTTTTTTCAGGATGATTTTAAGAGAATGTGATACTTCAGACATTAGTAGGATTCCACCCTTGAGCTTCTAGAAGATGTCAGAAGTTATTATAATATCTAATCACATCATTTTAAATGGGAAGAATATAAAAAATTTTCTAACAGTATATGGGTCCACCACTAGTAATATCATTGGTAAGTGATATTTCCATTTAGAATGCTTTCTGGACTATGTTCATGAATCTCTCGTTCAGAACATGTTAATTTGCTTGTATCTATATTGTAAGTTTAACTCTCAAACAGTTAACAGGAAGAACAAAACCCAGGGATGACAGCTAGATAAGGGCAATAGACAAACACAACAAAAAACATGAAATAACCAAAATATTAGGAACAACTACTTAACAGAAGTAAATGTGCAACCCAGACACCATTTAAAACTGAAAGCATGAACCAGTTGCAGCAGTTGTCAACCGTTGTGGGAAATTATCCAACTTAAGAG
This sequence comes from Perna viridis, assembly GCA_037379345.1. Taxonomy (NCBI): domain Eukaryota; kingdom Metazoa; phylum Mollusca; class Bivalvia; order Mytilida; family Mytilidae; genus Perna; species Perna viridis. The sequence continues at coordinate 14,045,810 of CM074511.1, forward strand.
TCTTACAGGTCCAATCTAAGTAATGTACATGAATATTTTAAGCTTTCTAGTTCCCATTTATATATGTGTGGTCAAAATAAACCAGCATACTTAGTAATAAATCTTAATTGGCTACTCAGATAAAAATCACTTAGCTTATGTAAAAATATTTATTGTCAGCCTGTCGCTTTGTAACTGTTTAAAATGTAAACATGCATATGTGGTAATTCATATCACAATGGTGTGACATCTTTATTACCCATGGGAAGGTAACTCCTGACATACCACATCAATAACAACCCTTTTTTACAGAACATGACATGCAAACATTGACAGATAAATTCAATGCGGATGCACAGGCTTGTGATTCGAGTTCCACTTCTAAAAATTAGGCAGTGGCTGTAGCATCTTCAACAAAATTCCTCTGTTCTGACAATATTACTATTGCACAATGCAAAAACAAAAATAGAAGTCTTTTCATTGCAGAGCATGGTAGTTAAGGGGACAAAAAGCTATGAAGCGAATGCTGTTCATTAAATTTTGACTACCGGTATATGTATATCAGGCATATAATCTTTGCCTATTCCTGTAAGTACTTGTACTAACTGTTAATTAATAAATATCTTTCTAATAACAGTATTTAAAACTGAGTTTTGAGACCTTTGGGTGGTCTAATGGTTAGGGTTCATCTGAAGACTAAAAACTACCATAGGTTTAGTCTTGTGTTAGACTTAACATTCTAAAACTTGTGATTATTTTTTTATCAGTGAAGACTTGAAAATAATGCATATTTCAAGATCAGCATGTTTATCTATGGAGTGATCATGTTTTCTTATTGTGAAATGAAAGAATGCTTTTCACAATACAACAAAAAAAAATGCATTGAAGAAGAAAAATAAGTCCTTCCTGTAATATTTCTCAATCTACCACTGTTAAAAAAAAATACAATACTGCATTGCTCAAAAGGCTTTGTTATAATCAAGTTCAAAATAAAAAAAAAAACCATATCCATTTTTAACTTCTTGAAACCTTCATGTACAACTTTCAAGGTTGCACTAAGTTTTTTACATTAAATATAATAGTAACTTTATCAATATTTAATAACCCATTATAGTAACTGCACCAAGCTGGTAATTTTAATAACTTTTGAAATAACATGCAAACTGTATTATTCTGTACATGAATTTGTCATGAATATGATGCTAAACAGTGAAAAATCAATATAGCTCTAAAAGTTTGTGTAAAAATTATTTCCTATTTTTATTGCTCTATGGTTCTGTACAAAAGGAGACAATTATCTGTGTTGTGGTAATTTTGTAACTTGGTGGTTTATGTTATTTGTTAAAATGTTTTTTTTTGTTGTATAATCCTTATTGAGTATCAACACAATGAAAACCATATCTAGGGAATAATTACTCAATAATGGTATATTAATTATTATAATTGACCTAGTTTTCATACTGAGAAAAATTGTCACTGTATGTGAAAGATTTAATTTCCAGTGTTTGGTTTTATTCCTGTGGTAAAATTTCAATTATATACTGTTAGCAGTTAATGTATAGAGACTATAATGAGGTTGTACAGCCAGAATACAATAATGAGCAATAATTGTCTAAAATGACTGTAGCCAAATGGATTTTTGTATATCATTGGAATACTACTGCATACTAGCGTCCTACAGAGGTGAATTATTCATAACCAGAACTAAACCCTCCTGTTTATTGCTATCCAACAAGCTCCCTCTCTATGTTAGCAACTCTCTGATAGTTTATTTGGCTGATTGGATATTTTTCTCTTGCATTGGCTGTTTGAGTGCATGCAGTGGTTGTTAACAGCTGTGCTGTGTATGATTCTGTGGAAAACTCGGAGCTTCACCTCTTGTTACTGAAAAGTTACAGAAGGTAGGATATTTTTATTGACTACATTTGTTATACTTCTGAGCTGAGAAGTGGGAGACAAAAGCATCCTATTATCAAATGACTTCTGTAGTAATACTAAAAGGCTACAATTATAATGGTATTTTTTAATGTCATTTCCTTTAGTTAGGACTAAGTACACCAGGGTTCTGTTGTTTTTTCATAAGGATTCAATTTTGATATTATTTGAGTAAATGATGCAGCTGTTTTGATATACAATGTACTAGTATACAATATTAACAATTGATCCTTTTAACTTTATTTAATGTATTTGAAGAAATAAAGATTTTCTGTCATGTATAAATGACAGGTCAAACTAGGTGTCATGAAATTTGAAATGTTTAAAATTTATTTGATATTCTTGTTTAGGCACAGTAATCATTCTATGTGGAAGAGTGAAATGTTGATGAAAATATTGTACTCTGAGTATAAATATTTTATATTAGGCCAAACATTTCCTGTGAGGTAAAGTCTATACATTTTAAACAAATTAAATGAGAGAATTTTTAGGGGGGGGGGGAGTATTTAAAAATTGTTACATTTATTTATAGGTACTGGTTCTAATATATGCAATGCCATATATAAATGAACACAAAAAAAATTGCAACCAACCAATAGAAGCCACTAGTTTTTTGACAAAAAATAATTAATAAAGCATTGTTTTTCTTCATTGAGTAAAAAATATTTTGTTTAAACCAACTATGTACCTTAAGCAAAGTTGACATGTTTAGTTGTTAATTGCAGCTCAAAGTTCATCAACTTGTCTGGCAGCATTCCATTTCTTTAACCATCTTCCCTATGCTGTAAAAAATATCTAGGGCCTTATGAAACAAACTTTATGTTCTTTGCACTTGAAGGAAATCTTGCTGATCTCTCAGATGTTTATTTTTACAGCCTTTATTGTAAACAACTTGATACTTCTCTAGAATTGTAGAACATGATGCACTTGAACACAATTCTTCAGAGAGAACAAATTACCTATAAAAAGTGTATTAGGTAAATGATTGAAAGAAGGAATTAGATACGAAAGAAGAAAGGATATAAGGTGGTCTGAGAAGTATGTCAGCATTTACCTAAATACAGTGAAAAACCATGGGAGACTGGGGACTATTATGCCTGACTGGGAACTATTGAGCCCGACTTGGGACAATCAAGGCTGACTGGGGACTATTGAGCCAGACTGGGGACTATTTAGCCTGACTGGGGACTATTGAGCCAGACTAGGGACTATAATGCCTGACTGGGGACTATTGAGCCTGACTAAGGACTATAATGCCTGACTGGGGACTATTGAGCCTGACTAAGGACTATAATGCCTGACTGGGGACTATTGAGCCTGACTAAGGACTATTAGACCAGACTGAGAAATTTTGAGCCTGACTGGAAACTGTTGGGCCAGACTTGGATTATTGGGCCATACTCACTGAGAGTATTATCCCACACTGGGAACTATTGTGCCTGACTGACTTACTGAGCCTGACTGGGATCTGTTGAGCAGACTGAAACGTAGGACTTACTGGGGACTAATGAACCAGACTTGTAACTATTGAGCCAGACTAGGACTATTGAGCCATACTGGGGACTGTTGAACAACTTTGGCCTAAGTTTAGAAAATTAACAATGTTTTATAGCAGATACATGCAAATATGAGTTCAGACCTGTTCACATAATAGATAAGATCTCGCCCATAGTAAATATTATGTGCCTGATTCTTTTATCATCTTTAGGGTAAATTCCTCTTCTTTTTGGCACGATTTTAAAGACCTACTTAAATTTCCATGTAAGTGGTAATTTTCTTCTTGCAAAAGTAACTTGTTCATGTTAAAGATTATTTTAAAGTCTGTTAACAGTCCTGATTGGGGGGTGGGGGGGGAAGTTCAGTTTTGTTCTACTTTCTGAAGGGTGTTTCTACATTAATAAAGAAATGTCCAACAGAGCACACATGATATGCACCATTACATTCATTTACTGTATTTTCATCAATCTTAATAACTAACATATAAAGCCTTTAGTCAATTAAAAGAAAACCTAGTTGATGCAAAAATTACATTTGAAAGCATACTCTGTGGTGAGGTTAATGTCTTGTTGTTTACATGCTTTAGTTTACCTTTGGAAAATGAGGCCACGGCAATAAGAAATCTCAGACATTTTTATGCATTATTAAATGTACTTTAGTTTGCCAAACCCTGTTAGGTAGTTTGAATTGTAACCCAAGAGTGCCTGAGGTTTTCTGTGTCTCATACAAAAGTGGATACCTGTTAACTATGACAGGCTTAAATAAAAACTACCCATAAACTTATAACTCTCAGGTATCTGTGATGTTAAAAAGTGCATTGTTGTAGTATGAATGTGTTCAAGTTGACAGAAGGTTAATTACGTGCAGTTGCTGTCAAAAATTACTCCAAAGAAAATGAGAAAAACAGTCAAAGAAATTGACATTTAAAGTTCTCATCAGCTGCTAGTTATATATTTCACAGTCAATGATATATAACAAATACACCTGTCACCGATTTGTTGTAGTTACTGCACATGACTTTAATTTGCCGGGAGGATCAAAGGATAACTGTGTAGAAGTATTCTTCAATTGCTTTCTGATGCTTCTATCTGTCGATTGTTTTGATTTGATATCACATTTAAAAGGCAAATTAAATTGATGTGTATGTCAAGAAAATTTCCAGAGAATGGTTTAACCAGGAATTGTATTTATACTTTGAGTGTATTCAGTAGGACTTTTCTAAGCTCATTTCTTTCATCAGTTGTGAGGCATACAGCTTCTAAGTCTGTATGTCTGGTTGTCCCTTGTGTTATTATCTGGATGTCCCTTGTGTTATTATCTGGTTGTCCTTGTGTTATTATCTAGTTGTCCCTGGTGTTATTATCTAGTTGTCCCTGGTGTTATTATGTAGTTGTCCCTGGTGTTATTATCTAGTTGTCCCTTGTGTTATTATCTGGATGTCCCTGGTGTTATTATCTGGATGTCCCTGGTGTTATTATCTGGATGTCCCTGGTGTTATTATCTAGTCGTCCCTTGTGTTATTATCTAGTTGTCCCTTGTGTTATTATCTGGTTGTCCTTTGTGTTATTATCTAGTTGTCCCTTGTGTTATTATCTGGTTGTCCTTTGTGTTATTATCTGGTGGTCCCTTGTGTTATTATCTACTTGTCCCTGGTGTTATTATCTAGTTGTCCCTTGTGTTATTATCTGGATGTCCCTGGTGTTATTATCTGGATGTCCCTGGTGTTATTATCTAGTTGTCCCTTGTGTTATTATATGGATGTCCCTGGTGTTATTATCTAGTCGTCCCTTGTGTTATTATCTAGTTGTCCCTTGTGTTATTATCTGGTTGTCCCTTGTGTTGTTATCTAGTTGTCCCTAGTGTTATTATCTAGTTGTCCCTGGTGTTATTATCTAGTTGTCCTTTGTGTTATTATCTAGTTGTCCCTAGTGTTATTATCTAGTCCCTTGTGTTATTATCTAGTTGTCCCTTGTGTTATTATCTGGTTGTCCCTGGTGTAATTATCTGGTTGTCCTTTGTGTTATTATCTAGTTGTCCTTTGTGTTATTATCTAGTTGTCCCTTGTGTTATTATCTAGTTGTTCCTTGTGTTATTATCTGGTTGTCCCTTGTGTTATTATCTAGTTGTTCCTTGTGTTATTATCTGATTGTCCCAGGTGTTATTATCTGGTTGTCCTTTGTGTTATTATCAGGTATCTGGTTGTCCCTTGTGTTATTATCTGGTTGTCCCTTGTGTTGTTATCTAGTTGTCCCTGATGTTATTATCTAGTTGTCCCTTGTGTTATTATCTGGATGTCCCTGGTGTTATTATCTGGATGTCCGTTGTGTTATTATCTAGTTGTCCCTTGTGTTATTATCTGGATGTCCCTAGTGTTATTATCTAGTCGTCCCTTGTGTTATTATCTAGTTGTCCTTTGTGTTATTATCTAGTTGTCCCTTGTGTTATTATCTAGTTGTTCCTTGTGTTATTATCTAGTTGTCCTTTGTGTTATTATCTAGTTGTCCCTTGTGTTATTATCTAGTTGTCCCTTGTGTTATTATCTGGTTGTCCCTGGTGTTATTATCTGGTTGTCCTTTGTGTTATTATCTAGTTGTCCTTTGTGTTATTATCTAGTTGTCCCTTGTGTTATTATCTAGTTGTTCCTTGTGTTATTATCTAGTTGTCCCTTGTGTTATTATCTAGTTGTTCCTTGTGTTATTATCTGATTGTCCCTGGTGTTATTATCTGGTTGTCCTTTGTGTAATTATCTAGTTGTCCCTTGTGTTATTATCTAGTTGTTCCTTGTGTTATTATCTGGTTGTCCCTGGTGTTATTATCTGGTTGTCCTTTGTGTTATTATCTAGTTGTCCCTCGTGTTATTATCTGGATGTCCTTTGTGTTAAATTCTTAGGTGGAAAGTACACAAATTATGTACATTTTCGTGTGTAGTTCTATTAACTGACCTGGATTTGGTTGAAGATTTGCAGTTGGTAGGACATGATTGGTATTCACTTAATTAAAATCTAAAAAACTAGACCTTGAATAAAATGTATTAAAAATTCCCAACAAATGTATCCAATAAGAATTTAGAATTCAATATTCAATCTGAATTATATAATACAGGAGATGTCTGGATTAGATAGAAAACACAGTTTGCTTTTCATGTCATTTCAGTTAATGCTTTTAAGGACTTTAAGTTGTTGTGGTGTAAGAATTATATTTTTTGTTGTTCTGGTTAGTTTATATGGCACCAAACTCTTTGAATCACATGAAATAAACCTGTCATATGGCTTATAAGCTTATTCTTAAATAAGTCCAGGTCAGTGAATTCTTATCACAAAATTACCTACTGACAAAAATAAATCATCATCTGCCAATCAAAATCTGCCTCTTTTAATCTTTTAGTTTCATACCTGACAGCTCGTTATGAATATTGGTCATTTACTCACCAACATCAAAATCAGTATTGATACAGTGGTATATTAATTCTGTATTCACACAGGAGGAAGAACTGGACTGGGTCAATGAATGGCTTCAAAAAGAGGAAGAGTTTTGAATATTTATGAATGTAGATAACTTTTTATCAATGTTTGTGGACCAGACTGGTCATTTATCATGCTTTTTGTTCTTTTAGTATTGCTACTGGAAGCATTAATCATAAGATAATGAACAAATATTGATTTTCAGAGAAAAACAGAGTTACTTTCCCTTTGTTTGGGTAGATTTCTATTGATGTACAGTCTTAACTATTGCATGTCTGTGTCAGTGTGATAAAATTTTACTAAGAGGAAAACAAGCTTTTTCAATTAAGACAGTTTGTTATGACTGTCGAACACGAAAGACTCCGGTTTGTATTTCTAGTTTCTTTTTCCTGTTATGGCTTGCACATCCTTAATCGACATAATTTCGTATAGGTATCAGGAAATATTAAAAGTCATGGAAAGTGACAAACAAGAAATTTAGGTAGTGGAATTTACTTTGATCAGGACCGTGTCTTACATTTACCAGTAAGAAACAAAGACACTTTCTGTTGTACTAACCTACTGAAAGAGTTACTGCCCTTGATTTATATGATCACACTTGGAAGACTTCAGTGCCACTAACATTGTCTAGAAATCACCAACACCAGTCATTTAGCACTGTAAAAATGAAAACAGTACCTACATTTGAAAAAGTCTTAATAAGGCTGAAATATACTGAGATCTGATTGGCAGAGGACAGCAATCTTATTAAATACTTGTTGGGTAGTTCATCTTAGTATGATCATATTTGCGATACATATGTAATTAATAACTTAAGCAGGTTAATTATAATCATTAACCATTAAACCAGAGATTATCTGAAAATAATCATTCAATGGTTATTGATTTGTCTTTATCTCTGTAGATTTGACAAACCAGACCTTGTAATGGATAGGTGGGTTGACATTGGTCATTTGTCACTGCAGGTGAAATTTATACAAAACATAAACTAGAAAAAGTAGAACCATTGCAGGGGCTATAATTAATTGGAAGCAGCTACTTGATTGATGGGAAATGGGTCAAATTATCTGTCTCAACTCTGGGGATTCAGTTTTATTACAAACTGTTGGGGCATTCATAGGGCTATTTCAGAGAGAAAATTGATACAAACTGATAATCTGAAACTGATTGATATATTTTCGCTTCAGCCAACGAAATGCATAATATGATTTCAATTTTCTGTCTGGTTGGATTTCATAATGAGATTGGTCAGATGAAACTGTTTCACTAGGTTTCTTTGTGCAGTATGATACTGATGATTAGAAAATAGAATCATTACCCCTATCACCTAAATTGGTATTGGAAGAGTAGCAAAGTGTTTTCAAACTATGAATGAATGTTCTAAATTAGGAACCTTTGGAGTAATTACAGAAATTAGTGTTTTTCTACTTGATTAGATTTTCCTGTCTGACTGGGAAATCTGTTTTAGTGCTTGTCTGTCATAGAAAATTGTATTAGCACTTCTTTAGACCATGTATGGCATTTAGCTTTTGGAGGTTATTAGTTCAGAGTTCAATTTTGATTGTATATGAATCAGTGAATTGTTATGAAAGACAATGTTGTCCTAAGTTTAGGATTGATTTTAAGGGTACAACTTTTTATGAATAAAATCTGAAATCTGAAATCTTATAATCTCATCCTAGGGTGTCTTGAAATTTTGCTCTTTCATTCACCAGACGCTGTTATCTTTGATGTAACTCATATTTATAAGTACAAGGTGAAAAGCCTGTCTTCAGAGGTAAAGTTCTATTTTTTGGTGTTCTGTTTATTTCAACTGGACTTTACCTCACAAATCAAAACATTTAAAAGCTATAAGCTGTAACTGTTTGATATTCGAACTGGAATAAAGTTATGTCTGAGTACAACTGTGTAATGGTAATTACAAGGCCATTATTGTAAAATAGCAGAAAATTAATATGGCTATTTTGTGTGGTATTTTGATTTGATTTTCATTAAATGAGCGTTTAATGCTGGATCCAGTTTGTCTCATTTACATCATGAAATTGAAGCTTTGCATGTTTATTTCTAATTATCCCAACATTAAACTGCTAGGGTGCAAGATGGCTCATGTTCAACATGCTTTTAGGTGCTGTTTTAGTTTGACAAAGTGCAGCTGCACATTATGCAGTGTTGATTCTTGTTTTATTGGTTAATGTAAAAACAATTATCCAAGCAAATGTCCAATTAATGCCTTAAAAATAGGTTAGGAGAGTGGTCTGGTTTTTTTTTCTATTGGTGGTATTTGTTGTGTTATGGACAGTTGGAATGGAATGAGTGTTCCCAATGAAATGTACTTATGTGTAGAGTACTTCATTTCAAGAGAAAGCATAGTTACTGTAATATGATTTAGCATTGTATAGTCTTAATTCAATTTTTCAAATACTAAATTTCATCATAAATTCATATGGTTGCTATTATCCAGTCCAATACTTATTCACTGATTTTCATGTATGTCGACCTATCAATGACATTTGTTTGGCAGAGGAAAGATTGGAGTATTCTGGTAAGAATTCTGACAGTTTAATGTGATTATTTATTGTTTAGATAACTTTCTTTTATCAATTATTGTCTGAGTGATATCACTTTGATCATAGATTATAGGTTTTACAGTAAATTTTTGCTTGTTTGAGTATAATTTATTGTTGGTGAAAGTATTTTTAGTGAAACTCAATATATACTTGAATAAAGATGGTAACTGATTAACAGTGATGGGTGACTTGTAGACCTGATTTAGATAGGAAACAACCTTTATATTGTCTTCAACAACATTCCATAAACCAGTCAATGCATCTTATGTTACCAGAACCAATCAATGCATCTTATGTTAACAGAACCAATCAATGCATCTTATGCTAGCAGAACCAATCAATGCATCTTTCCAATATCTTGATCTATATTTTAATGACCAACTATTAGTACTGTGGAAGTACTATTGTTCGTGGGGTACTGATTTCGTTGATTTCGTGGGTTAGGTAAACCATGAAATTTGATTCCCAACATAAAGGATTATTTACTTTTAATTGTATGACAGGATCTTCAAAACCATGAATTCAGCAGCTTTTTTCCTAAACTAAGGAAATAGATACCCACGCATATAAGTACTTTCACAGTATTTCAAGTGTGTTTCTGGTATGGTAATAGATGCTTTTACTTTTATTTGCCAAAAATACAAATGACTTGGTATAGTTTTTTATTCACATTTTTGTTAATAATTTGATGGTGATATAGGTAATTTTGGCTGTCTTTCTCTGAAGTTAGTAACTTATTGGTGATTGATTTGTGATGTATTGATGACCATTAAATTGATAAATGATTATTGGTATGGTGCCAAAGGTCAGTTATTACAATATTCATTTGACATGTGCTCAGTTTGTAGTTTTATATTTTTAAAATTATAGTGAGAAAAAGGTGCACTTTTCCTATTAATTTTCTTCACTCATACACTTTTCATTAAAATATTTATTTCAGAATGAGCATGCCTTATTTTAATATTTCATCTCAAATCTATACTCTGCAGTCTGTATATCTGGCAGAAATATTAACTTTCTGATAAAATAGGTCAAAGTCAGCCAATGAATTCAAATTTAAAGTAAGTATATACAGTATGTTTAAAAACAAAAACTGATACACACTTGTACTAGTTTTCATAGCAAGCTACAATACACAGAGACATTTTGCATGAAGAAGTTATTTTTCTGTTAACCCTTGAGAGATGCTATTCAATTGTGCAGAAAAAAATTCCTTATTCTACTTTGAAACTGACACATTAAGTTATTCACATTCAGGGGAAACATTCAGTGATTAATGACTTGTACAGTTAAGGGCGTCAACAATTATCTCAAATATGATATGAAGTGGAGCTATTCAAATTTCATAGCCATTAAAAATATGATATGGCTTAAATAATATAATTATTTGTTTCAATTAGCTACATATGTTTGGAAAGCCATTACCATTATCTGAGTCATGGTTCTGCTAGATTAATCCCACTGAGTAAACTAACTTCTTTGTTTTTAATACATACACATTTCTTAAGTTTTCAGAAGTTGATAAAAGTGATCTCTTCTCATAATTTTTTTATCACAATCAGATAAAAGTTTATATGTATGCACCTGAAAAAACTGAAACTGAATATACAAAAATTATCTTAAATAATTATTCTTGTATCAGATTAAATACAATATTTTGGAATAAAAAGGGGCGAAAAAGTGGGAGCAAGAAACTAATACCCCCTCCATGGATCAGCTACCTAGTTCTTAATATCGTGACCAATGTGTAGCTTGTTTTTGCTATATAGGTTGTCTGAAGATCTTGTATAAATAAGTCCTTTGACTGGCCTCTTGGAATTAGGGAAATCTTAGACATTTTCAAAATATATAGTCAGGTTTAATGTGCCCTTGTTTATTAGCCTTTATCTTTTAGTATCTACTTTATGATCTATCTGTTTGCTTATATTTTTTCAACAAATTAGTAGAATAAGAGAGATCGTTGGTGGTGGTCCTACAACTTTTCCTGTCTATGTGGAGTAGTACACTTTACAATATGCAGATTTTGTGTCTCTGTAAATTAGCCAAATAACCCATGAGTTATGAGTGCTAACATATGGCTTGAAGAAATTCTTCAGAAAAATGAGATATTTGATAGTTAAACGGATGTTTAAGCTAATTTTCTGGAATTCTAAAAACAACTATTTCATGTTTTGATTGAAATCTCTATTAAAATATTTCAGAATTAACCTTTGCAAGTATGGTCTTGATTAAGGATTCAGCCTTAGTCTCTTGTTTCCATTTTATTTTGTCCATGTTATCTTCAAATACTTCTAAAAAATGACAATTCATTACATTTGATATAAAGTTTTAGAACAGTTACTTTGTCTCCTTACCTTTTGGAAAGATTAGATGTCTTTAAAAATATTAGGTCAGAACTAATTTATCTCCTGATTGCAGAAATGTTATTTTGTGTCACAAAACATGGTAACCATGCCTGTATATTTTACAGTTATTTTTAGATGGCAGTGATATTTGCAGAGTTATTTTTTGTATAACCTTCATAGTTAGTTTCCATTTAACTTTTAATTTACATAGATCAAAGGTCATGGCCAAGGTGAAGGTAACAAAGCTTCAAGGAAACTGCAAATGATAATACCCATGTTTATATTACTAAGTATTATGATTCTTCTGTATCATTGTTGTGTGTTCCAATGCAGATGTGGTGCAAATGTTAAAAGCAGGCAATATTTTATACAGATGCTTTTACAAGAATAGGTTAATGTGCACAGAATGATAATAAGAGCTAATTAGAGGAATGCCAGAGAACACCCTCCATTAACTTACTGTGAATTATCATGTTCATTCTTTGTATTTCCTGCAAATTAACATAGTGACTGTTTTAAGACTTTTTGCATAGCTGTATTAATTATTCGCTAAGAAAATTACAAAAACACAGAATATTTATGTCTGTTTATGTAGTTATATTTGATGTTTTTACTGTTATTTTCCTGTCAGCACCTAATGCTTATATTCCCCTTCCTCATAAATAGCAATGGATTTTGGAAATGAGGCACAAAATTATGTAAAATGTAATTATTTTCATTTCCTTTGAAAAATATTATGGCTTTGATTTTGCTTATATTCCGATGGATTTATGCTGACACTTATAAGCTCCACACTAAAAACAGCTGTTCATTGTTTATTTCATCTTTAATGAAGGGGTATTTTGAAACAAAAACAGAGAGGTATAAAATAGCAATATTTTAGATACCTGAATTTTGTTCACATCCTGTAGAAAAACAAATTGCCTACAGTACTATTAACTGAGAGATATTATGTATTTTGATAAATTGGTCAGTTTTGTTTATATTGATTGCAAAAAGGGAATTTGCTTACGTAGTAGAAAGTGGTAGATCTAAGGTACTGTTTGTAGCTGGATGTTGATAGATTGGCAAAGATTTTGACTGAAAGAAATACATATTTTGTTTTGTGAAAAAATTATTATGTAATACTCTCCAAAATGCAGCATGTCCATCCATCCCCTGACAGTTTCCAGATGACAACTTGATCCTTGTCGTGCTGCGCATTTCTGAACGAAAATCTAGATTTTGATATTTTGCAAATGTATGCAAATTAGAAAGATGGGTGATCATGGGGTGGGATGTTGTGTGTGCCAACTCATGAAAATGGGTCTGTCACTCGAAAATGGTCATTTTTGTCCATTTCTGGTCATAATTTGCTACCTGTGGGGTTCAACGGGAACAAATCAGGAATCAAAGCACATTCGTCTACTGCAACCAGATAGTGTGTTACAGTCACAAATGTCAGGAGCTCCCTGAAGGGTCATTCGTTTGAAAAAAATGAGAATTTTTTTTCCAATTTTTAGCCTCTGTTTGTCCATAAACTGGAAGTAGTCAATACAAGGGGTTGTCATTGAAATGGTGGCGACAGAAATCATTCTTATTTAGGTTGCAGGCGAAATAGAGTACAACAGATTAATTCTTCTCTGGTGAGGGTCAGAGAGATTTAATTTTTTTCAACAGTGTAAACTCATGACCTCTTCTTTTAGCTTTCAAGTCATTATTCATTAACAAACTCGATATCAGATAGCCTCATTTTAAATGCTGTTTGCAGATGGACACAGATTGTGCTTTCCTAAACTATGATTTACACTGCCAGAACCAATAAAGCGGAACATGGTCCAATCTCGAACAGGTCTGGGCGTAGCACAACAAGGGTTAAGAACGGATCAAGGAAATTTTTTGAAACTTTGTACAGTTGTTTAGTACCATAAATACAGGTTAATTTCAATTGTCAGCTATTTTGCCATCCCCCTTTTTTCACCATTACATTGCAGGGTATTAATTAATGTTCTATTAATGCTCTATTTTTACTTTTCATATTATTTTTAAGCTAACATGTAAGTGTAGTTTTCAAAAAGTAACAAAGATAAGATGTGCATGGAACAAAGGTTCTGTTAATAATTAACTACACTAATTGTACCATCTTGAGTGGAGAAATGATTTAAACTATTCGTAATTGAAGAAGAATCTATATTTATGTCTTTTGTGTATGAAGCTAGATACAGTAAAATATGACTTCTAGACTCTAAACAAAAACACGACTCTCTCTGAGAATGATCTTTTATCCCTTGATGAGTCTGAATAAAACTGTGTTATTGAGATCTGGGCAATATTATATGCTTTTTCTTCACATGAGAAATCTCTTTGATTCTGAAGAACAAAATGACATTGGTTTAGACAGTTTTCTGGGGAATATTGTTTGTTTAATGTTATATCAAAGAATTTTTCCTCATATAATGGATGCCTGGTATAATAGTTCTAAGTGCACAGGGGTTAAACATTATGTCATGAAAATGCAAGTTATAGTATAATGGCACATTTAATGTTTTAAAAAAATCTGTATTATCTTTAAAAATTGAATTGTTCTCTTGGTATTTGTAGTCAATATGTTTCAAGTACAAAATTGTCAAAACGTGGGGTGATATCGGTTCAACTAAATATAAGAGCTATTTATGTATCCAAGTCAGCAATGATATAAACTCAGAAATACATTCAGTGCAACTCTGCATTTTTATTTTTTGATGAAAGAGAATTGTTATATATTAAAAATGCTTTTGATGTAGTAGTGTATTGGTTATGGTCACAAAAGGTTCAAAATTATATCATAACTTACTGTTGAAAAAGCATCTGGTCAAAATTGAAGCCTAATATTTAGGACAAATGCATTAGTAAAATTGTACATACATGTATTATTAAACATTGAATCAAAGAGGAATCGGATGCACATTATATGACTGTTGCTGTTATCATAGTATTTTTGGTGTTAAAGGACTCTAAGTACTAAAAGGTCAAATATTACATCATGTAATCAGTAAGGTCTGGGTTGAAAAGTGTATACTCATGTCCTTAGAGAATATATTGCCTCAGTGCTGTTATACAAAATCTCAGTACAGTTATACATACTAGCTTTATTCTGACAGTAATTGTGCTCAGACATTCTAATATTCTACATATCAGGGTTCAAATTAACTCTGGTCTAAGGAAGGACAATTGAAACATTATATACCTATTTGGTTCTGGACCTACCATACTTTATATTTACTCTTATTTAGGATCTTTGTTCACTTTCTTCTAATTGACCTATTTAGGATGCAAACATGTTGAGGACCTTTCACCCTTGAAAGTAGATTTGAACCCTTTTAAATCTCATTCCCCCAGGTCTTCGACTGACAGACAGATAGACCATGGTTTGTAAGGGCATAGAAGGTTGTTAAAGACCTTTACAAGTCCTTACTGAAGGTGCAGCTTAATATATTGATAGTTTTATGGAAAAGATAACCGTAATTTGTATTAAATCAGTCAGCTTTATCTTATAAAGAATTTTTTATGGGCATCTTGTATCAATGTCACTATATTGTAGAGAATGTGTTTTATAGTTGAAAGTATTTTCAAAACTATAAAATCTAAGAGTAACCACTAAATTCTTAGTTATATTACTTGTAGAAAAGTGGTATTCATATTGAATAAGTTTCTTCTGAACTTATGTATTCTTTGATAGATCAACTGGTTATGACAGCTTTTTGACAATTTCCTTTTTGCTTTAGAAACTCTTGTCAAAATAGACATTTACAGACATTGTGTCTAACAGAAGTCTGTCTGTCAAATATAGGTTATCCTTGTATTTAGTAGTGCAACAAACCCATGTATATTGGAGATTCTGCATCAGATCTCTCTGTTAGATTGGCAACAACTTACCTATTTTTCTTAGATTGTTTTTAACTTTTGAGTCCATAATGATGGACAAGAAGTTGTATTTTATTGTCTTCAATACATCTACTAAGACAACATGCTAATGAAAATGAGCATGAATCCACTTATGCAGAATTTTTTCTGTTTAACACTCAACATAGTTTTCAGTGGTCCATGCTCACAGATTTTAGTGGAAGCCTGGGTCACTCATTTACTTTTATTTCATTGTACATGTTATTTTTAGTATTTTATATTCCTATTTTCCCTATAGTCTATATCTTTGGAATATATTCTTTTGATTTCCACATGAATCTTGGTTTCCTTGATTATTCTTTTAATCTTGAGGGTGATTAAAATGTTGGTTTGTCATGTCAAAGTGCTACTACCAGGCCAGTTGTATTTTTATAGAAATTCTCCAAAATATGGTTTGGTTGGGACTATGGACCAAAAGTTTTGCCTTTTGAAGACTGTCTACGAAAAAAAAAAACAGGATCAACAACATTTTTTCCTGGAATCCGTAAAAGTGGTGTCTTTCACCTGTTTACTGTTTTAGTTATAATGAAGAGTCCATATCGTGATTCATGGCTTTTTGTTGAATTGATTATTCACGATTTAAAGAAGAAACAGAATTTAGGTGATTTCCCTCATCTCAGTTCTAAGATCTTAGGATTCTGTATACCTACGTGTTGTTATGTAATTTGATTATATTTTCTATAACTGAACCTACTGGAAGTTTTCTTGGCAGAATGTTATTACCCACCTGTAAAACTTTCTAATACACTCACAGTGATAAGGATGAACTCTTCTGACATTTATTGTGGTCTGGTTTCTCTGGTTATACAAGTTTTTTAGACTATTTTTGAACACTACCTCAATACAGATATACAATATGGAGAACTTTTTATGAAACATGTGCTACATCCAGGTGTATATGGATTTTGAGTAAGAGTTTAATAACTACTATTCTCTGTAGTGATATTTTGTATATACACACTAGTTACTGTCTTTCTGATAAATTTCCAATATATTCAGTGATAAGTTTAGGCTTATAAAGCTAAGTCAAGAATCAAAACCGCATCTCATTTTTCTGTTCCCTTCTTATCTGAACATTCATCTGAGCATAGTAAATGTTCCATTGTGTCTTTTTTTTAAACAAAAATGGCAACTTTTAAATGTTTCATTTACATGTGCAAAGATTTCTCTCTCCATGTGATAAAACCTTAACTTTATAATAGTACGAGGTTGAGGTTTATTACAACTAGTATTTACCCCATCTGTATGCATTTTCATGAAACATATGGTCTTATTGTACGATAAAATCATTTTAAATATTTATTCTGCCATTTGCATAAAACATCGGGAGTTTTAAGACTATTAGCTATTATTATGTCAAATATGGGAGTAATATTTATAAAACAGATATCTGTATAATATATTCATGATTATTATAATGATATTTGAAAATGTGTGTACGGCTTTTCTGTTTATAGTGGAAATCATGGAAAGCTTATTAGAATCTGATTATGTACAAAATATTCTGTCCTTGTAGTAAAGAGTCACTACCTTATTGAAGTGAAATGTTAAATAAGATTAGGCAAGGCATATATTACTTCAAATAGTATTGTATGTATATTAAGACAATTTACATGAAGACTATTGGCCTGGCAACTTCATTTTAAATGCCCTAAAATGATTAATGTCATCTGTTTGTCCGTCTGTGACATTTTGTGTTTTGAAAACATTATCTTTTGTGCCTGCCAAGCATTAAGTACTATTCTGTGTATGAATCAGGTGACATCATATTTCTCAATTTGGTCTTTTTTTGCCTCATATTCAATACATCTAGAAAACAATTGAAAAGCTAATTAAATTTATCCTGAAGCATCTGTGATGTAGATTTTTTTTGACTGCAGGAAAATTTTCTCACCATTTTTCCATAGCGCATTTCAACTAAATTTGACCAATCAATATCTTAAAAAGGCAAACTTAACAAACACTTTGATGTTGTTTCTGGAGGTTATCAGGTATAATTAATTGGTTAATGTAATAAAATATTTGTGTTTTTTACCCTCATGTGCCACACCTTATACACATTTTGCCTGATTCTTAGACAGAGAAGTGCTTAAATAATAATGATCAAAAATTGCATTATTGAACTTTTTATCATTATTGACTAAAATAACAATATGTAGTGTGATACAATGATTACTGAATCTACAGTATTTATTATTTACTTGCACTTCTCTCATTGAAATCAGTGAATATAACAAATGCTCATAAAAGAACACCTTGCATTTCAAAACATCTCTTTTTAGAAAACAAAAACTTATCACTAAAGGCCATATGGAACACATTACAAGAATGTTTTTACTAAAAGTTGATAAGTTGAAAGCCTTTTAAAATATTTTTGTAGAAAAACTAATGTTTGTCTTGATATCAATCTTGAAATGTCTTGTAATGTGCATCAGACATTCAGTCTTCAACACTGCAACTGTTACAAGTAATTTATCTTTGTGAAATATTAGTATTTTATTTGTCTGGTTGCAAATTTTATTTCTTTTCCATCTCAGTAGCAACAGATAGCAATTGCATAATGGAGGTACTTATGTTTTTTCCTTCTGTCAGTAAAAAAATTCCGGAACATAGTTGATAGCAATCATAAAAACAGATTTTTCTCCATTTCTGTTTTTTTCCAACTCTTGCAACAAGTGAAAACAATTTCAAAATCTGTATTTTTGGATGGAAAAAAGTCACGCTTTTGTTCATTGAATAAAGAAATATGGCAAGTTTATATGATGTCATCGATAATTTCTAGAAAACATTATTGCCATATGTCTAATAGATTAAGAATTTTTAAAATGGCAAAAACTTGTTGTTTTCTTTCTGTTATGATTGACAATCTGTTTCTTAGTAATTGAAATTGATCTGAGATCTTGCCAAGAAGTTTAAAGTTTCTGATGTTATGCAATCTTGAATTTTTCAGTGATTTCTATTATTTCTGTGGTTCTCTGTGTGGTAACTTAACTATATGTTTTTCTTGGCTGGCCCAAAACTCTCATCTATCAACATTGAAAGAAACAGTTTCTGTTCTTTTTAAACAATTGAGCTGGAACTTCATTGCCAAGGGA
Source organism: Perna viridis (assembly GCA_037379345.1). Classification (NCBI taxonomy): domain Eukaryota; kingdom Metazoa; phylum Mollusca; class Bivalvia; order Mytilida; family Mytilidae; genus Perna; species Perna viridis. The sequence continues at coordinate 14,064,610 of CM074511.1, forward strand.
GTGAATTGTAGCACTATTTCTTTTTCAACATTTGATGAATCTCACTTAACTAATAAAGGTCCATCAATTCACAGCTAGTCCTTGACTATTCATCTTTTTTTTTTATAAGATTGGGCCCCTCAATAATACTTTCAGTTTTTACTGAGAATGTTTTTTAATGATTGCAAATTATTGATAGTGCAGCAGTTCACATGCATAGTAAGACTGTTGAACTGTACAAACTTATGAATCATGTTTTATATAGCAGAGAACATTATTGTTTCTTTGAACTACTGAAAAACTTCTAAAAAATCCCATAAGAAGGCTTATCGGACTATCTCTGTTTTGTTGAAAACAACACATTATGTAGAATTTTAATTTAAGAAATCACATGGGGATGATAAAGTCCTTGTAAAACTAGGCTAACCCTGCTGCAGACTTACACCTGTCCCCGGAGATGTTGGTCATTAATGTGTCTTTGAGTCTTTATTTGAATTCTTAGGCTATTTTGAAGAAGTGTCATTGTTCTGTTACCATGGAATTTATTATTTTGTTGTCAGGGCCTTTCAGAGCTTACTTAAAGATATGTTTACACTTGTTGAAGACCTTTTGGTGATCTCTGTAAGTATTTACTATTTTTATAAAAGTTATATGATGGTGCATTTGTGGCTTTTCACAATATCTGTTCCTTTTTTAGCTCACCTGGCCAAAGGCCAAGTGAGCTTATGCCATCACTTGGCATCCGTCGTTGTCGTCATTGTAGTGGACAAATTTTTTAAAATCTTCTCCTCTAAAACTACTGGACTGAAAAGTTTTAAACTTGTCATGGTTATTTCTTAGTATGTTCTGCACAAAATGACCGTTGGGATTTTTGATCCATGAAAAAACATTGCCGCTGTTACTAAAAATAGAACATAGGGGTCAGATTGCAGTTTTTTGCAAATAACTCAAAAACCATTGCCTTTAGCAAATTTCTGGCTTTGGTAATATTGTTCAGCATCATGAGATGGACCTATGCCAAAACTTTCAAAAGGATTAGTCAACTGATGTGGGAGTTACGGCCCCTGAAACAGTTTTTTGGGTTTTTTTTTCACATGTACAACTTTGAAAATCTTCTCTAAAACCATTTAAGATCATTGAATGAAAATAAGCATAATAGTTCTTTAGTGTATTGTGCTCAAAATGACTGTTGTGGTTTTTAATCCGTGAATAGATATGGCTGCCTATACTAAAAATGGAACTTAGGGGTCATAAGACAGGTTTTGGAAAAAAATTCAAAAATTGTTTCCTTAAGCAAAGTTCTGGTTCAGGTCATGAAAATGCTATGAAAAGCATTTCCTGCATTTGACAATTTAGTTGATTTTAACTTAGCCTGTCTCATTCCTCAAGTTTTTCAAATAAACAAATGGCTAACCAGGTGAGCGATTCAGGCTCTCTTGAGCCTCTAGTCTATATAGCTCTTTATACAGAACCAAACTAGGATGTGGTAGAATTAATGTTAGAATTATCTAAAAGTACCACAATAGGGTACTGCAAGAGGGGCTATGTGGACTTTAATCATAGAAACTGATATCATAAGTTGAAGCACTAGTGTATATATCCTAGTAGGTATGAAATGAACTGTAGTGTACCTGTCTATTGGAGTATAATAATATTCTCCTTCAATGGTAACCCAATCTATCTTAGTTTTACCTCTTTCTAAACTGAACCCCTTAGGACTATAAAATCTATTCAGTTTAGACAGGCATCCGGTTTATCAAGGTTCAGAATACATTTAAATCAATGAAAATGAACTTAAAAAGGTGTCTGGTTTAGACAGGGTTTTGGGTTATTCAGTGTTCAGTTTAAGCAGGTTTTTTTTAATGCATATGCTTTAATGCTTTATTAACAAATGTTGTAATTTAAGGATGTTGCTTGGAATCTGTTCAGAAGAGTAACCTCCATCATTGAGCATTGTAAACAAAGCATCTTTGTTGCTGTCAGAACAGCTGTCAAATATAAAAAAACATACTGTTCTTATATATGATTGGTGCCAAAAATTTCTGTTTTTCAAAGCAGTTTTTATACTCTTGTCAATTTTTAGTAGACAAATTTCTGTTTTGGAAAATTGAACAATTTTGTACTGGAGACAGGTAGTAGAAAAGAAGCACTGTTTGCTTTTGCCAAATTTATTGCTATTATTGGAAACAAGCCACAAATCATTTTCGTGTACAGTTATATAATCCATTTCATTGTTAATTTCAGAAATGTATATATTCTCCAAAATCAATTCTGTAATTTTGCCATGAATTTCTGTGATGGGAAAGCAAGAAAATTGAATCTAAAATTAGACCCTAATTGTAGGAGTTTACCAGACAAGGCAATTGGTCTGTTATTTAATGCCTTCCCGCATTGATTAGTCTTATGCATTTGGACTGTTTGTAATTATTTCTATAAATAGTCCACTTTGATAGACAGTTATGGTGTAAAGATTTCACTGAAGTAAATCTACACTCTGTAGTAAGTCTATTAGTTATGTGATGAAAGACAACAATTTGGTCTTGGATTATTTATAATACACTCACCATGATATTTGAAAAACCCTGACAAGTCCCAGTTCAATGAAGGTCTAGGTCTTCCTTGGTTTCTCTTTATTATCTAGTACAAAGAAGATTTCCTGTAAAGTAAGAATACTTGGCTAATTTGATATAAAAAGTAAGTAATAACTTGGGAGTTTTGTATCAAATTACATGTAATCACAATGAGAATTGTCAGCACTTTCACTGTGTTTGTTAGTTTATGCGCGTGTATGGGAAAAGTAATGTCTTTCTTATATATCTTTACATGGAGAAACACCCAGTGTGTCTTCAGCTCCTTTTAGAAGTTGGTGCATTGGAATAGTACACCCTTTAATTTCCTCAACATCCGTTTAAGAATATATATTGATACTCAATACCAGATACATGGTTGATACTTCTGAAGTTCTGGAATTTTTGGGTGCCTACATGTATTGGTGAACTGTTTCTTTAACCTGTCTCATGTTTCATCTCATTGCTCCTCTGATTTTACTTTTGTGATTTATTCCAAACATTTCCAATTGTATGTTGTTCCAATTTGGAAAATTGTAATATTGGATTTTTAGTGCACAAGCACTCTTCAGAATAGATTCCAAAACCATATACAAATCTGACAGATATTTATATTTCTATGACATTCCAACAGACACAAAATATATCACACAATCCTCCTAGCCATGCAATTTCCTAATCGGATATATAATTACTGATAGATTTCCACCTGTCGTACTATGCACAGGTAATTTGTTTCTGATTATAGTACTGAGTAAATAGAGCTGGCATCTAAGATGATGGATAGAACTATTTCACTTTGAAGCTGGTCAGTTTCTTGTCTATTTCCTTATCTCTTTAATGACAGATTTTGCCTGGATAAATGTTCATGGTAAGGCCATTGTAATTTGGATTTGAGGAAGAGTTGTAGAATCCTCAACTCTGTGTGTGGGAGTTTCTTGGTTTCACTTCAAGGTAAGAAGTTTTTTTTCTTTTCAGGAAAGAGTTATAACATGCTGTTTTTTATTTTGCCAGTTATGATATACAGTTGTCCTTCCATTCAATTCTCGGGCTTCACATTGAACCATAACTTTTTAAGGGATTTTGATCATTTTTTATACAATACTAGCCATCATGAAAGTCTGCTTCTTTTAATTTTCATTAGTTTCCGATTTTTCAATTATCAGGTATAGCAAAAAATCATGAGACAGTCATATCATGTTATTTAACACAGTTGTATATTTTTTCTCTGGACCAGCTGAAACTGTTGAAATGCATAGCTGTAAAGTACTGTAAGAGCTCCATCAGAAGTGCCATGAGGATGTAGCTGTTAAATAATTTGAACTCATGCTAATTGTAATAAATTTTGATGAGAGACACTTGGCTAGTGTGAAATATAAAGGTTGCCAAATGAGAAATTATTGTGTTATTCAGATGGAAAAATACATGTAGCAACTTTCTTTGTATTACTGGGTGATTTTTCTTGTCTTATTACTTTGTGAGGCTGCTTGACTAGGATGATCATTTTTTGTGGAACTACACAGAATTCATTTGGCTCCATCAGCACTGTCAATCCAGATGGAAGTATCAGACACAAACAAGATCTCTAGTCATCTATTTCCTATTGAATTTCAATAGGTTAGACAAAATTGATTGTATTAAGGTAGAAAAAGAAATCAAGTTAATGAAAAAGAATACAATAAGACTATCGATTCTGACCACCCTGGAAGAAACAGACTATTTAATTTGTGTTTAAGACTCGAACTGACTGGAGTTCTTTTAGAAACAATCATTCTTTATACTGGTGTAATTATTTTATCACAAATTCTATTTGAATAATTTCTAAAATGTCTAAATTGGCTGTAAAAAGACCTAAATTATTTTAAAAAGCATGCTGTGTTGCTGTTAATGAGAATTTATGTGACATTTCAATTTTTCTACTTTTTCGTTTATTGCCGTTTTAACATAAAAAAACAACCGAATGATGTTCTTTATATTTTTATTTCCATTTTTCGCTCATAAACTCTAATTATGATCATCAGATATGACTGCTTTAGATAACAGGCAAGGGCATAATCTAAAACTAGACCTGAGTCAAGTGCTCCATAATCTTTAATTGGCTGGTACTGAAATTCGATACTTTATATAAAAATTCAGGCTTGGACATATAGGCCTGCATGTCAACATATAACTGGATCTGTCACAAGGCTAACAATGTGAAAGCAAAACATTATTTGGTGGCAAACTTTTTAGTTTTGTGGTGTGTGTATATATATACATAGATGTACTCTTGCTTGTAACATTTTGTTTAATGTAGCTGAATCAGTACGATTGTTACATTTAGTCTCTATGATAACCAGAAAGGAAAAAAAGAACAAACATAGTGAAACACAACAAATGGACAGACCATCATACTACCTTTATAAAAAAATGTATTGGTAAATACCTTTAGGTCATTTTCAAAAATAAAAAAAAAACAAAACTTATTTATAGGATAAACTGTATTGTTGTTGCTGTTGTACATATTGAACTCCATTGCCAGGCCAGAGGAATTGACCACACCAAGTTTTATAGCCCTCCAGTCTAACCATGTTTTATGTGGCATGACTTTAGTTTTGCACTATCAGATCATCTCTTGCTTTTCATCACTTTAATTGGGTGTTTTTGAAAAATATCACATTTGAAGTTGATTAATGATCAGGATCTATATCTTGTAAAAATTACAGGACTCAGATGATTGATAGGAATATTGATTTGCATTGGAAAAAATGATATTAGTAGATATATAACTATTGTCTTATGGTTGACAAGATTGAACCAAATTAATTGTAAAATGTTCAAAATGCAAGATGAAACTTAGTTTTAGTTTGTTTTTTTGTTTTTTTTTTTTGTTTTTGTTTTTGTTTTTTTTTGTTTTTTTTTGTTTTTTTGTGGGGGAGGGAGCAAGGTAAACAGATAAGGGTATAAATGCTGATTAATTACACAAAAATTATTCTGAAATCACAACTAGAAAGTGTCTAATGGTACTTGTCATGGAAGTTTGGTGTTCACTGTTCATGTAGCTTGTGCAATATTGAATTTTTAGAAACTGAAATAATGTATGTTTACAAAAGTTATGTGTGTATCACACAAGCTATAATTTTAGATTGTCAATATATCTCTTGTTCTGATTTCATCATACATGTAACACATGTATGCCATATTTTTAATGGTAATAATGCCCAGCTATTCAGTGCATCAGTGTATATCTTCAAATCTCATGATACACTTCAAAACCACAAGTCGTGAGTATAATATGACTGGTAGTTAACCAGTGCACATCTCATTGTTTAAGTAGGTGCTTCAACATTTACATAAATTGTGATCTGAATCATAAATGGATGTTACCCTAGATGTATGTTAAATAGGATTTTACTACATGTGTAAGTAAATTTTAACATGACCCCTAAATGAAAAGAGTGGGGAGGAATTTTGAGAGGTATAAAGTCAGTATTTAGATTATAACCCAGATTGAAATACTTGCTATCCCAAAGTGAAAAAAGTCATCAATTGTTTTGTTTACAATGATCAATTTCTGAAATTGCACTACTTGAACAAAAAGTCATACATCTTTACATATCTTAACAATTTTTATTGTCAGTTAGCATATATATGTCATAAAGAAGACATGTAAATGCTTGGTGTTTGTGTGTCTGTCAAACTATCATGGTAAGGACTTGTATTTCCATATTTTGTCCCCTATTGGTGACTTTCACCAAAGCAGACTTGAGGTTTGCACTCTGTCCATTTGTCAGTTAATTAGTCTGTCGTTCAGGCCTGCAAATCAGTTTTTTTCTAATATACAATTGGTATTTAGTACATTTCTTAACCATGAAAATTTACAGATTAAGATTGAATTTTGTTCAAGTCCCTTGATTTTTTGCTGAGTTATGGCCCTTGGACTTAGACAATTCATGTAATAAATCAGTTTCCATACTGTTTTCTGTCATACTGGCATAGTTTTCCACACTTATATTTATTATGCTTGCAGATATACAATAGATATTTCATACATTGCTTTACCATGACAATTTACAGATTAAATTTGAATTTTGTTCTGGTCCATTGATTTTGTGCTGAGTTATGGCCCTTGGACTTGGAAAATTGGACTCAGTTTATCACACTTTTCACATTAACAAATTATGCATGAAGTTTTGCATTCTGTTCTCTTCAACATCAATTTCTTCTGGTAGGGGACTTTTTATAGTCATGCTATATTCTCAGAGCACTTGTTGGTAGAATTCTTCATTTTAAGAAACATTTCGAACATTTTATCAATACCCCTTATATTTTTTGTTAAAGTTTTTCAGTTTAGGAGTCTTTTTGAACATTTTATCAATGTATATATTTTATTGGAGTTCTTCATTTCAAGAAACATGTTGAACATTTTATCAGTACCCTGTATATTTTGTTAGAGTTCTTCATTTTAGGAGACTTTTTGAACATTTTTTCTTTACTTCTGCTCAGACTGTTCACACCTTCTGATGTGACAAAAAGTGTCCCAGTCTCTGGAGACTTACTTTATTCTTGGCAGATGATTTGTTTGAATTTCATTGTAATGTCATTGACAAATTGTCTCGCTTTAGGACTTAAGGCTCAAAGAGCACATTTTTTTAAAAATTGCTCAGAATGAGCTACAAATGAAAACAAATACATTTCCACAATCTTAATGATTAAATTTTAATTTTTTTCATTAACAAAATTCTTGGCCAGTCTCAAGCTATAAATGTTGATATGACCATTATGAGTGTAGAAATACTGTTTACATCCCCCCCCCATGTCACTGGATGCTGTGTAAAGTACAGATTTGGCAGTTCACATGTTGCTTTTATCATCTCCAGCAACAAAACTTGACAATTTCCTTACCATTTGCACTGTATTTGTTTTCTAAAGGTCAATTCCCAATTTCTTTGTTTTTACTGTGTTGGTTTTTCTTTTCTCAATCAAGTTAAACCCAGCTATAGCTTAGTTATCAATAATAAAAGACCCAGGGTTATTTCCCCTGTAGATGGTTTCAACCCTTTTTGTTCTCAGTACATATTGTTGTATGATTAATTAACATGTGAAACAGCAATCATCCAGCATTGTAAAACTAATTGAAATCAATACAATATATTTTAATAGCTTAAAAGCATGGTTCTTGGTCTGATAGCATAATGATTTTCAGACAATATTTATTCATTGTGAAATTACTTATATTGAACTCAAGTGGAAAATTCTGCCAAGTTATATATCTTCATTATATTCACAACATGCATTTCTTATAATTAAACGGCTTTCCCTATGATTTTCATATGAAACATCTTTAATAAGGTTTCTTTCTCATCTTTTTGTAATCCCAGGGAACATGCAGACTTCATTAAGCATGTTATTAGAATCAGAAAATAATTAAATTCCCCTGTAATTAACACCTATAGAGTCAGTTCTTTGATCACTGACAGTAGATTCATGTCCATCCCAGCATTGGTTCCGATTTTATGATACATTCACATGCTTTTCTTATTGAGAGAGCAATACTTTGATGAAGGTAAAACATGCATTAAACCTTAGGATTCTAAGCAGATAGATATGGATCACATTCTATATGAACATTTTATATCTCTTTGAAAGTAGCATTAATTCATTGCAAATTTCTTTCCTGTTCTTTCATGTTGTCATATAGAACGTTTCTTGCTGCTCTGTTATGTGGAAAAATGGTGGTAAGATTTAAGTTCCAAAAGATTCAGTGGTCAGTGATATGTCATATGATTGATAGGGATAACTGTCCACACTGACTATTCTAAGGAATTATTAAAAAAAACATATATGACTAAAAGGAATCATGCATGTACAACATGTTCTAACTTCTAGGGTTAGTTACAGTCAGTAATAGTTACTTTATTTGACACATTGTATGAAATCAGTTAATCTGCAGAGAAAAAAAAACGAATGGACAAAAGAATAGGTGGACACCATGATCACTTAATTTGTACCCCTCATTTTTAAGGTTGTGGTATAATCAAGGGTTTGCTAAGGTTAACTTTCCTACTTGGTAACTTTCGTAGGAGGTGCACTACTACACTCTTTGAAATTCACTGGTAACTTCAAACTATTGTTTTAGTTATTCATCTTCATCCACACTGCACTGCAGAAAGTTGAGATTTAGCAAATGAACTTTGAAGGTTATCAGAATTTAGTTCTTATTAAAATGCTTTTGGCATGATTCTGTATCAAAAAGCTTTTGGCATATTATCTGTGCAGACTATCAAGATTGAAATTTACAGATTTCTGTCTAAATATCTGAACAATTTAGGTGTACTTGACTCATACTTGCTAAGTGCAATGAATTTAAGTGGATTTGCAGGTATTAATGTTACTTGGAAATGAAATACATTAATTTCAATCAGGTTTACAGATTGAATCCAGAAAACTATCATAAATATATTATGTTTACAGATTGAATCCAGAAAACTATCATAAATATATTATGATTTATTTGAATATGTTTGTTAATTTTGAAGAGCTTTTTTTCGTCATGTCCAGAATTTGATGGCACTCCACTTTACTCGGTGTTGTAATTTCCTATTCCATTTTAATTGTCTGATTCATTGTGGATAGAATACTTCTATGCTACAGTTTTGGTATAAAATCCTGATCTGTGTCATGACTGTGATTTATCAGGTTTATAGAGAATGGAATGATGAACTTCAGATAATAATGTTTTTTTTACCTTGATTGAATGTCATGATAAAATGTTTTAATGACATAATTTCAGTCAGATACTAACAGAATTATTGACCATTTAGATCTCCTAGTATATTGTTCAGTTCTTTCTATCAAAGATCATCGGGGGGGAAATGGTCATTCAATCAAGTATTCCTTGAAGTTTATTATTTTACTTGCTGTAATGGAAGAACACTGGTAAACTTCTATGTTATACATTGCTGTTCATGCTCTTTGTCACACTTGAAGACCTTGACTTATGACTAAAAATATTCAATTCCTTTTTTCTCAGGAAATTTCCATAATTATGTGATATCTAACCTCTGTATTATGCTGGTGCATTTAGATGATTACTTTTTTTCACAGACAGCTGGTGCATGGTGTCTGCTACAAATTTTTGGACAAAGCAGCCCTTGTTTTTCCCTATAGAGATTTATTCTCTATGGATAATAGATTGTGTAGCAGCCTTCCATATATAATAAACAACTCCCAACAACCACAAACATGAAATTTCAATATTGACATGGTTTTTATCTTTAGCAAGTGATTCTTGTCAGTTTCTGTTTTCATGCTGGAAAGAAATTCCTCTGAAAAACAGACTCTGTAAAATTCATCAAAACGCTTACCTAACGGTATATCTGCCAAAAATTCATTCTGTTCAATGTTCTAATCATTTTTACATGATTATGCAGTGTTTTAGCTAATTAAGGCATATGGGCAAGTCAGCAGGGCTTATCATTTGGGAAAATCATAAGATGAAAAGAGGATGCAGATCTCAAAAGATAGTATTTTTTCTACGTCTTAACAGGTCTCTGAGTAGGAAGTGAAGTCATAAAGATATTAGGAAATAGATTTCATGTTGGTTTGAGCTAATGAAGTGAATGATCAGATTTTAGACTCTGGCCATCACATTAGATGCTTTGTTAACACAGATTTGGATAGTTGTGTATTGCTTGCAAACTAATTGGAGACTTTATTAATGGCTGATTAGCTGAAGGTAAGAATGTAAATTGTTGTTGGTAACATGCTACCAAATGTTTATTTTTGTGTGAAAAACGCAGAAAATGTGTAATGATTGCAGTTCTGTGATGTTGATGTATTGTTAAATGCATAGGAAATGCGTGTACACCTAGAGGAACATACTCGTTAATTAAGAGCAAGTGCGTAATATAGTAATGAAAGTGTGAGGGAAATTTCTATTAAGTAAGATTATGGGTCAGAGTTTTGGTTGCTGTCTTGTGGTTTATAATACATGAGGAAGAATGAAACAAATATTGAAACTTAGCCAAACTGTCGATTAAGTGGATATGTTTTGTAAAAGATATATTGTTTATTGTTTTTTTAGTGTGATTGAATTATTCTGAGATCAATTTGATAATTGGACAAGTATTACTTAGTTGTGGGGTCTTTCAAGTATAGTTAACACACCCATATATATTTAACTGTTCTGTTATATCCAGAATTTGAATTTGAAAAAGAGCATTGCATTATACTTCAGTTTTGCATATCTCAGTATTTCCCAAAGTTGTCACTAGCCACTTGGATCTTGTCTGAGCACATCCACCTCCCCCCTTTTTTCATCTGCGAGTACATTGTACTAATATGCATCTAAGGGAGAAAAACAATTACAAATACTCATGTGTTAATCTTTCTCTCACCCAAAGATTACTCAAACAAATTTCTCTTATCAAATCTCTTGAGTGCTTACAGAAGTCTTTAAAATGTATTAAAATATTTAAAAGATAACATCTCTTTGATGCCAGTTAAAATGTTTACAATGTTTCCAGGTTTTCACAAAATCATTTCTGCACATGCTGTGGCTTATTTATCATGATGACAAATTTTCAGACTGAGTGCTCCAGTGGCCTTCTGACCTATAAACACTTCTAAAGCTAATTTGTTTCTGTATTTTCTGGTAGAAATGACAGTCCAGTGGCAACATTCAGACCTGTACATAGAAAGTGTAATAGGTGTGAATGCATATCAATTTATTGTCATGTCTTTTGGTATTTGGGACCTTTTGCTGTCCATACAAACATCTATGTCTGGTCCTATGCTCTTTTGTCAAGTATAACTTGAGAATAATTGATATTGGAATGATTTGAATTTTTGTATGGAGCTTTTGCATGTTCAGTTCTACCAAGTATGTGACTATTTTCTACCCATCAACTTTAAGTTTTCCTGGACCTTTAGTTCTGTTCTGTTTCTTCCTTGACAGCCCTGTATTGCTACGTCTTATTTCAAAGTCTACATGGAGGTCTTCAGCTTGTCATGACTTAGATATCAGATCTAGGTTCTATAGATATATGCATGTCTCAGAGGACACCTTCCTAGTCAGGAAATAAATCTGTCAAAAATATCAGAAAATGGTGTGGTTAATCTACTAGAAATCAAATTCACAACTCATCAGTTTAACAGAATGCTATCAAACTTGATATATAGCTCTCCAGACCCCAAAGATTACTTAGCAGATAAAACACACTTGATTAGCCAAGTCCAATGTGATGGATTCTCATCTATTTGGCTTAGCTGTCATTTGTTTACTGCTTATATTTGTAGATAGTTTACAACTTCAATTTAAGATTGATTATAATAGAAAATGAAACTTGCAATTTATTTTGAATGATAAATAACAGCTATAACAAATTATATTCTATGGGTAGCTTGTGGAGGATCATTAATTTTTTTTTTAAATGGAGGCCACTGCTGGCCTAAGAGGGTCCCAATTTAGTGATTTCCATGTCTATATGATTAACTAAATTTTTCTAACCTGTTACCCCCCTCACCCTGGATCCGTCCATGGAGGATTTAAGTTCTTCTGTGTTGAGTTTTAGGTGTAACATCGAACAGTGCATATGGCACAGTTTCATGGTTCATTGATTTAAAAAGTTTTTATAGCTATATAGAAAGACACTTTTCATCTGTAAGTATCTTAATTTATTTACACATGCATTTGTCATAAAACCTTGACCTACCTTTAATACCTATTTAGACAATAGTAAATACACATCAGGGGTGGATTGAGGCGGGGGCGTGGCGGGCGTGCGCCCCCCCCCCCCCTAAAATTTGTAAAGCATGGGTTGTCAGAGATAGATTTAGGCAGTTTTAGGTTGAAACTTTAATTTCTCGCTAATTTTACCACAAAAGATATCTACATTGCACCCACTCTAGAAGAATATTTAAAAAATTTAACCTCAAAACATTTTTCACCTCACTCCGCTCGGCGAAATTTTTAATTTGCGCCCCCCCTAATCTAAAATCCTGGATCCCCCCTTGCACATAAGCAGTAAGACTCATTAATATCTGTTTGTCTCAGGAGCATTATACCACAAACAGTATCAGCAATCAACAACAAAAGGCTTTTATGTCTGTTTACAATGAAAACAACCACTTATTTCATCCTGCTTTTTCTCATACTTCTCATTGTTTATTTTCTCTTTTCCATTTTTTGCTGTGAGAGGTTGCCAGTGCAAGTTTTCTAAATGTGATCATTTAGTATAAGCACTCTTTCCTTGTGATTGCAGTTGATAATTAGAGTAACAGAGAAAAACTTTTTTTCCATAAAATGAAACTAAATTTAAATGATATCTAGTAATGTTTCAAGACAAGCACAATCTTGACTTTAGACAGGGTATTGCTGATGCTACAGTATATTGTAAATGTTTTAATTTTCGCAGATTCTGGCAAGCGAACATATTTGCGGGTATTAATTTCCATGATTTAAAAAAAATGATTAGCATTATACTATGTTTTAAATCAATTTTTCCAGTACTATTCTTCATGATTTTCCGATTAAATAGCAAAAATTAGTTCACCGCGAAAACAAGTACATTTGCAGTAATTAAATTAACTTCTTGCAGACTTTGGTGTTCTAGGTGTTGATCCAGAGATTTTGAAATGGGGAGTTCTAGAATGGTTCCAAAAAAAATGGTTTTCCAGGCTATAATTTGCACATTTTTACATGGAATAACAACAAAAGGGGGTTCCACCAATCACTCCTTCCAAACATCCTGGATTTGCTACTATTTCCCTGCAGGTGTTCACATTGTTAATAAGCATTGACCCAATCCACTGAAGGCAAACACTTTTCTTTAGTATTCTTAATACACTGCTACTTCTTCACACTCTGTTACTTTTTGAATCCTATGGCAGTGCCCTATTGCTCATACAATACTTCTCCTTTCTTAATCTAATACTGTGGTTTTGTCTACAATCTTATTGACAGTTTTGATGATTTTTGAGTAATCAATTGTAGCTTACCCTTAAGATCCATGTCGATGACTATAGATGGTCCTTGATTTATTTTTAGTCAGTCAGTCTGTTCTTTTTAAATATTTTTTTGATTTTCCTAACATTCCAATTCTGTTTTTTTATATCCTTTATATGTCAGCCTGTTCTGTAAAAGTCAAATTGATATGCACTATTCCCAAATGTTAAGTATGACAATTAAATTAAGCAGCAGACATTAAAAATTAAATTCACTAATACAGTTTTGTCAAAATGCTTTTTGTATGTAAAAACAGATTTTATCAGATTTTGAACTGAAAAAATGAAATTTTGAAATGTTATTTTGTCAATTTTGCTACTTTATCCAATTGTAGACTTGAAATTGATTTTCAAAACATAGACTTTGAAGCTCTTTGGAACTTCGTCATTGCTTTAGGGTTTCTATTGCATATTTATTTTTTGACAAAATGAAATCAGAAAACACAAATTTAATGTTCTGTGGTATAATGAAGACTTGTCTCAAGGTTGATTTTATCTGAATTTGAATTCAAGCTTTTATCTGAAATCACTTTTTAATCCAAAAAATAAAATACTATTTTCTATTTTCTGTTTTTTCCAACCCTCAGTCACATATTTGTCAGCTGTTGCAGGCATGATTAATACCGATAAATTTATTATTAGTTGAGGGTGATATCAAATTTTACACCATCTGTTGTATCTGTTTTTAACTAAGATGACATTAAATGCATTGATTTCAAGCCTGTTATAGTATTGGTTTTCCTTTAACTTACAATAGATGTTTTTATTCATGTTGCTTTTTTCCTTTTTCATACCAAGATTTTTATGGGTCAATGTTTATGTGGTTACACTTATATTTACTAGAAGCACACTGTTATGTAATTGAATGGATTAAAATTTGTGTGGGTGAGTGTGTTTGTCTGTTTCAGATCTTATTACATTTTAATGTACAAACTTAAGGTAGGATTGATAATTACACCCGTTAGAATTTTAGTTGAAATATAATTCTTACTTTTAGGTAATTTCAGACATGTATGCATTTCAGTCTCAAGATTATTTTTTTTCTTTATTCCAAAATTATTTGAAGATACCTGAAGGCTTAACATGTAGCTGAGTTGCTTTATTCATTTAACCATTAGTACTTTTATTGAATCTTGATAAAGTAGAACATAATATGTAGAATGTGTATAGTTAAATGATGGTCCCTATCTGGTTCTTGGCTATGACTTGTTATAAAAACCAGTATGGTCATCATTTCAGGTTAATCCTTATTTTTCTAACAAATTAAAATTTTTGGTTTCTATTCATCCAAGTAATGGGTACAAAAATATTGACTTTAACTTCCCCATCCCAAGGGCTAAATTATTTTCCTATTAAAACATGATTATAATCCCTCCCTTCAGATCAACAAGGGCAATAAAGGCCTGTGAAATGTGATTGGTCTCTGTGACAATTGATTGAAAGGACAAATAAGATTTGAGCCATTTTCTGATTCTTGGGAGTAAATATGTGTAATGACTGTCTTTCTTGTGGACGACAATAGCCATTGCCTAGAGGCTGAAAATAATTTCATTAATATGTGCCCTGATTCAATTACATCTGTATGAGGTTGATAAATTTATTGTAAGAACACAAAGTAATGTTATATGGGACAAAAATGATCACATTATATTGTAAAGGTCACGCTCAGGACACAATACAAGCAATCTCAATTTGACCACAAACTCATACATACCAGTAAATCCTCAATGACTTGCGTAGGCCCAAACATCTCTCATTGTATGGATGTATAATAGGACATATTTAGTTACTTGTGGTAAGTTTCTATTCTGTTCTTAAGTGCTGTGCATGAGATTGCTTCAAATTATAGAATTTACAAAAGTTTTGTACCAACATGTGAGTGTTACTTGGCAGGTTTTATCTATGGATACGTCACTGTACTTAAACATATGAAGAGTTTTCATCTTGTGCATGTTATCATTTTTTTTATCAATAAAAACCCGCTAATAAGGAGTATATGGATAATGATTATCATGATTATTGTAATTTAAAACCATATGGTGTCACCAAGCAGTTTAGGAAGGATTCAGTTACTTTGCTACAATATTAAAAGCTATATTCTATACACCTGCATTCAAGATGAAGTAGGAGGTGACTGAATGTTTTTTTGGCAGTATAGTCTTTCATCCACTTTGAAATGAAGACTTTACTCCCTTTTATTGATAAAGGTAATGAATGAACTCAAAGTTCTTATACCACTATATAGTTCCCAATCTGTTACTTCCTTGATGTACTGTACGCCCTATACCGGTACTTCAAATTAAGATGGATGCTAACCATGAACTTAAATTACCAGTAACAAACTGTGCCATTTTCTACCACCTTTATATTTTCTTACGCCCAGTAATTCAAATAGGACTTGAAGCAGAATATTAGAAGTGAAATCCATAAAATTGCATGTTTAGAAAGAAGAGAGTTAATCAGACATAATATTTTGGCACTGCTACGGAGAGAAAATCAAGATTTGAAAAAGTTCCATCAATATTTTAAACTACTAGATCTCTTTCTTCATAGGCCTCTAAGGAATTCCATTTTAGATTGTCATCATCCCGTATAATATTTTATACGCAAATAGGCATAATGCAAATCGGCTAATGGATTCCTTAGGTAAAATTTCAAGTTTTGGTATACTTGATATTCCGCTGAAACCAATAGTCATGAAATTTTTAAATTGTGCTGTTCGTGTTGCTGCATAATAACTTGTTCAATTCATTTTGTTTTATTTTACCTTGAGGAAATTAATGTAGAGAAGTGCCTGGCCTTTTACAACCTCCTGAGTACATGAGTAGGGATCGTACATTATATTCTGTTATCTTTCATGATATATACACTCTTTTCTAAGTTGGGAAAACCAGCATTACGCAAGCAAAATGGATTTACTGATAAAAATGTTTTTTTCCAATAGACCTGAATAAAATTTGTTAGGATGTATCGCTAATTAAAATATATGATATTATTAATGTGATAATTGAATTTATTACTATGGCTAATGTTCCTTGGAACTTATTGAAAAATTCAGAATTGATGGCTTAAGTGTCATATTGAAGAACTTTCAGTGTATATGATTGACACTATGGTCACTAATCTGTTATTTCAGGGGGAGAGGTGAAATTTAAGATGTTGACAACTTTTCAGGGACATAATTTAAGCTTCAAAGAACTGTTCAAAATTCTAGCAATTCTTTATCATTAAATAAATCTGATTTATGTGTCTTTCCATTTATACAACAAGCATTGGCAATGTTTATAATTTATTGGTCTATCTTCTTTACAAAATGCCAATTATACCCCAAGCAACAAGTTGAGAATATATAAAATCTATGATGTTTTAGACCCATCAGTATGTGTGTCTGTCATTGTGTCATATCATGCTGTTGCCTGGATAACACCTCCATTTTTTACTGATTTCCTTCATACATCAATAATTACATTTATGGTACTGGTACTGTACATCTCGTCATAATACCTAATCTCATTGGATAATCGACTTTTTAAATGATGTTTGATAAGTTGATGAAACACTGTTCTAGTGTGCTTCATTGAAAATGTGCTAAGGTCTGTGCTATGATGAATATCGAATATTAAGTGTATGGTTTGTAGCAATTAAAGCTCAAACAGGATTGATTTTCTCAAATATCTGTCTTGTGGTACCACTTTTCTGGATGGGACAAATTCGCCTGGATAGTGCATCAATCTCTTGACTGATTCCCTTCAAACTTTGGTTAATGGTAGTAGCAAAACAAATGCTTGGAAGAGATTTATTTTCACAGAAAATTCAGAAGGAAGAAACTTGATAAATATGTTACAAGTCATGAGTTCCATTTAAATATGTCGTATTATTTCCTGTAGACTTTTTGACCATTTTTGTAAAGGATCTTGTTAACTAGGTGCCAACTTCAATATAGAATGTCCTCACTGGAGATATTGAATGTTGGCCTTTCAAAGCTTGTCAACCTTTCTTTGATCAGATTGCATAATATTTTTGCTTTGAGAACCTGTTAACTGAGTGCTCTTTTTTGGCATAAGGACTTGACTGCATATGTGGTTATGTGAGGTATTGTGAGTGTGCTACTAAGGCACTTTATTTATTTAAGATTAAGAGGAAGCTATAAGGTTGAACCTGTAAATTTATGTGATGCAAATATAGACCAATAACAAAAACATTGAGCAAACCCATTTCAATGAAGAAATTGTAGCACGTTATTCATTTGTTACTGTGAGTAACATATCAAATATGGAAATGAAAAGCACAGACAAGGGATTATATTACAGCATCTGTTAAATATTCAGCCCCAGGGAGGGAATGTTGATTAATGATAGGACCTTTACTGCAAAAAATACAATGTTTTATCCATGTTGCTAAACTGGGGATTCCTTGCAAAAAAATTAACAATTATGATTCGAGGGAATGTCAGTTCTCTGTAGATCTATAAACAGAGTTTTATGGTATTATTTTCCACGTTTAACATTAATAATACAAGTTCTTTATGAATGTTTTGGTGCTATAAATTACTACTGTTGTGAAGAGGATTATTATATAGTTTTATGTATGAAATTGATTGGGACTGTTAATTGTTTCTGTTGGGTTGTTGAATAAATATTGGATGTCGCATAATTTTTGTAATGGCTACAGAAGCCAGAAAATCTGGCTAATTGCATCAATTTGATAAAAAATTGTTGAATATCAATCAATTAACTGGTTGATGGCTGGACAATAGAGACTAGTATTACAACCTTTGTTAAGGCGATTGTCCTAGTCTCGTTTAAGAATTATGAATCGTATTTTCTTGGGTTCTTTATTAGATGCAGTTCATTATTTTGTATTGACCAAAGGCAATGGACATAATCAAGTAAATGTCACCAATTTTACAAATTACTTTCAAGTATCAATCATAATATTTACTGTCAGAAATCAATAGGGCAAACGGGCTAGGTTACAAAGAGCAGGATTGAAAAACGGCAGAAATTCGCTGTAATTAAATAATTATCGTCCACTGCACTGTTTGATAGAATGGAAAATTCTATATAAATCTGTCAAATTAGTCTTACAGTTACTTGCCAGGGGAAGCCTTATCACTTTGAGAGCTTGAGGAAAAATTTCTCCAACCAGTTGAAAACCTTAATTGAATGAGATTTCCGAGAAATTCTGATTGATGTTGATCTCAGTGACCCTGAAACGACACTGTTTTGTCAGCATGTTATATGCAGCCTTTTGTGTTTCAGACTTAGGGTGAATGATGTCACTTTTCATCAGCATCAAAGTCATAGGATTTGTCAAGATTTAACATAAAGGGCAAAGGTAAAGAGTATCCAATATGGGCTGCTGGTTAAAACCATGAACTTGATATTGACTAAAGTATATTGAGAAAACACTACAATTACTGTGACGACAAAAGCTTAAGTAAATTGTTCAGTCTTAGGCCTTGATTGATGAATTTATTCACAGCACAACTTTTTAAATAATAGTTATTGTGTGGGTGTAATTGAATCGTTTAATTCTGTGAAGCTTTCTTTTCTTATGCCAATAACAAGTAGCACTTCATTGTGTAATGAACATTGTGGATTTTTTAAAGTCTGGTGGAAAGCATATCCGAAGCGTTTGTTGTCATTACACAAAGTTTTGTGTATCCCACTTGAGTATCCCAGAAAGGGTTACAACAAACAGGATGCACTCTTAGACAAATCTTTGATAACAGTACATGAGTCCAGACTACAAAGTGTTAGGTGATCTTAATAAAACATTTTATGATGTGCTCCAATACTTAGTAACAAAGTCTTCATTGGCTGTTAAAAGATGACCCATACCTCAGTATTAGGAACTTAGAATTAGCTTTTGATTCTTGAAAGATCAGCTATAACAACAGCATCAACAATCTTCTTTGGTACTTTAAACCTAACTGTATAAAACTGTGGCCAGCTCTTGTCAGATGTTAACTGGCTACAAATTGCATGCGCTTTTACCACAGTATGGCAACTGTTACTGTTGTAAAGAACATAGACTTAGTAACAGCTGACAAACATGAATGAGATTACAGAGGTAGTTTTCAATAATTACTACATGCCTGTAACAAGGTAAATGATGACAATGTGCACTATTTCTGTCAAGTTTAAGAGGCAATCAACAACACTAGGTGTAGAAGTTCTTAGTAAGTTATGAATTAATATCATTATTGACAGCACCCTATTATAATGATGTATACCGGAATGTCTGTGAATGTAGTTGTTGATATCTGCCCTTATCTTACCACCCATCCTTTTCTACACATGTATGCTTTGTATGATAATACAATTTTATTGAATATCCCCATAGTACCCAGTTAATGGTAATCTCTCCTATTTTATTCCTCCATTTTGTTGGAGGTATACAGTGATCATGGTGTTGATCTGTCCAGTGTCCAGTTTATTCCTCCATTTTGTTGGAGGTATACAGTGATCATGGTGTTGATCTGTCCAGTGTCATCCACAACTTTTGTGTTACAGTTTTCCCTGTAATGACTTCACAGCAACTTAATACTGTATGAAGATATGCCAAATTATCAGATCCAATTTTAGACTGAAGAGGGATCAACTTCCTTTTTTAAAAATTATCGTAATATTTTGACCAAATGAGGTGGAGAGGAGTATCAACCAGTAAGCTTAAGTTTTTTCTAGTTTTAATGAGAAGTCATATTAAGTTTTTTTTGTATTTCAAACCTAAACTTGTACCATAAATGTTTGATTACCAAACCTTGGAATCATTTCATGGTAATGATTTGGAATTAGACATTCTACTTACCCTGCTATCAATTACTATGCTTGTTTACCAATTATATTCATTTGAAGTTCAGAGGTTCCTGGGAATCTTTGACCTATAACACATTTTTTTTTTTATATATAGTTATTTAGGTCTGTTTGCCAAATTTAAGGTGTACTTATTATATTAAATGACCTTAGGCTTTTCTAATAATGTAATTTTCTGCCTTGAAATTAAAGTCCATGTAAGGCAATATAATTAAACTGACATATTTCTTGTACATGTATAAAAAGAGTAGTTGCAGCTGAAATATCTTGATTCATATTGTCAAACTACCCATAAATATTTTGGTTGAATGCATAAATATTTCTCTTTGTATGTTATAAAAGCTAGTCAAACTCAAATTATATTTTGGGGCTGCAGTGTTAAATGAAAATTCCTAAATTCAATGATTTGCAAGGCTCACAACTGTCTAGCAATTGCTTCATGGTTAAAAGTACAAGTGCCAATCTAGGTGTTCAAAAGATAAACTTCAAGATGTAGGTAGTAAAAACTCTTAGCTAGAAATCAAAGTAACTGCAATTTAAAAGAGTTTGTTAAAACTAGAGAATTCTGTACAATTGCTCCATGGGAAGTTGTTGAACTTAAATTGTTTCTTTGAAAATTGTAATAAAGATGGAAAATATTATTTTCAGATTTGTTTTCATCAAAGAATCAGATATAAAGCAAAAAAATTTAAATGAGATTTTGAGGATAAAAGGCAGAACTTAGTAAAAGTTTTCTTTCATATCCTGTTTATTCTGTTCATAGGTTGTGTTTGTCCTTCAATGCTACATGGAAATGTTGATCTGTGGATGAGATGGAAGTTATTTGAATGGCTTTACTTAATTACAACTTTGTCCTTGAACTTTTTTCTTTACTTTTCTTTTTACCTTCTTTATTTTATTTTTTAAAAACTTCAGACTTTCCTCTTCATCCTTCCTTTGAAAATTAACTAAACAGCAGCTTGTTTGTCATAATATTCCCACTCAACCAGTGAATGGTTTGTCTGTCTTTCTTTCTGCCTGTCTGATAAATGGCTAAAGACAGGGCTTATCTTGTAGGCGATTTTGTTGCTGTCTGATGTCATCTTCCTGTGTTGTTTTTTCCTTTATGGAATTTTTTCCTTTATGAATGAAAAAATAATTATGTGACTAAAATCTCAGCTGTCACTTGACAGATTGATTTTGAATATAGTATGTGGCTTTTGTAAATAGATAAGCATTCGTTGTTAGCGAGTGTGGTTGCTTACTTGCAGGGTATATACCTACATGTTGTCAGAGCACATGTTGTAAATGATTTTGGTTACATGTAGGGGTATACCTAGCACACCAAAATGTTTAACTTCATGTCAATTGGGGTATACCTAGCACACCAAAATGTTTAACTTCATGTCAATTGGGGTATACCTAGCACACCAAAATGTTTAACTTCATGTCAATTTATATTAAAACACAGATGTATGTTAATCATGAAATTAACCTTTGCCCTCTTGTATGTTTATATTGTCTCCCAAGTATTCAACCAGATATGTTTTCTAGTGTTTATTTCATGAGTTACATTATTATTGTATAAGTTGCAGCTAAATTCAAGGGTTTATTACCCATATTATACTGATTTGCATATCATGATAGATTTTCATCTGTATAACATAATGAATAAAGTGAATGGAGTTATCAGATGTATTCTGAATATCATATGCAATGGAAACGTGTAGAGTTATTTCTCTTGGGAAAAAGCATTTGGATGGATACACTAATTATTTATGGATATGTTTGGGAGGAGGGAATTTCTGTGCCTAAATAAGGTAATTTGTTAATTTTCTTTTACAAGTTAAGTGCTTGACTTTGATGAATGCTATTACTTTTGGGTTATGTAACATCAGTAAATCATCTGTATTGAGATAAGATCTTACTCTAGAAAGACACTAGTACCTGAACTTAAGAATTTGATAGGTTTCTAGAAATATGTATCAAATACTGAATCAGATTTTCTGCTTGTAACAATTATTTTTATTTTTTTACATCATATTGCTGAGTTTAGTTATCAGCTCAGTGAAGCAAATATATCCATAAACTTCTGTGTGAAAATCTTGAGAGCTGTGAAAAGTCATGAATTTGAACTTTACCATCATGAATTCACTTTATGTTTTTTTTTCACTTTTGTTGCTGTTCAATACAATTCAACATTTTCCCATTGTACAACTCGTATATATTTTATGCTATGTACATGGATGTCTGTCTGTATTACATGTATGATATGCCAGGTCTTCCCATGCCTGTAAATAACATGTCTACAGAACTATAAATTATCAGTCTATTATCGCAGTGGCATGTTAACTGTTTTCTGACTGACCTCTGGAACTGATAAGGCTCAATAAAAAAGAAATTTCACACTTGACCCCATAAAGGTCATGATTATCTGTTGTGATTATCTGTTTCAGAGTTGTCTCCCCTAAGGGCAAGTTGTACATTTCACAAAAGACTCTTCCTAGTAGTAAAATGTACGTTTTCCATGTGGCATATTCTTTATAAAATGTAAACAAGGGATAAATAATGATATTTATGGATTATTAACAATTATTTTGCAAGGTATAGTCCTTAACTAATTGGATTTGTATGCTTTAAACAAATTGATGTGTATTGCAGATTTAGAAGGATTACCTAATTTTCTTTATAAATGTCATTTAAATCCTATAGAAATGACTTCAGCACTTTTTTTTATGTTACAAATTATACTGAAGTTAAGTCTGGTGATATTCTTTGAAGAAGAAGTATTTAAAGTGAAATATAGTCTTCACATCTGACTGACTTTTGAGGTGTTAGCAGTATACACAGTGTAAAATGTTGCTTCATAATTTTAAGGATTATTTATGTTGATTGTGCCAAGTAAGGGTCTCTACTAATATGATCTGTTTCATGTCAAGTAGATTAAGAAAGCTTATAACAAATGGGTTACTAACATGCTTTTACTTTCTACTCCACCTTACAGAAATTATTATTGAGAAATTCTTCACTATTTTTAGAAAAATAAGACAATTTGATAAATGGGTGATGCATTAGTTGCTTACATGTAGTTTGGCAATTATTCAAGTTGGACTGTTTTGCAATATCTCAAATGATTGTTTATAGTCATTTAGTTGTGATAAGGAGTTGTTAATGGTTTCTCCTGTAGGCTGCTATGACACCATACACTTCTATCAGCATTTCAGACATGTTACCACAAACTCTAAACCTAAAATATTAAAAATATCAATCTTACATGCCTGCTAAAACAATTATTGATAAAAATGCCATTATGCTGTTGTAAATCTCCATGAAATTTTATATAACTGTATACATGAGATAAACAGATACCTTATGTGATAATAAATGTCGCCTGTTGTATATTTATAGATTTGAAATTGACAATTATATATGAAAACAACTTGATATTCATTTACTTTATCGAAGTAGCTCACGTCCATTAGGATTTTTTTCTTTTCATTTGTGTCAATGCAATATTTCAGGTAACATAAACTTACAGTGTACAGTTGCCATTGATTGGTTGAAATATTTTTTATTGCTGAATTTTAAAATCTAATTGAGTACAAAAGAATACACTTGTGTACTATTAGATAAAAATGAAAAGAACTTTTTTTTCTTACATGATGAATGAAAGTAATAACAAAATTACTTAACTGAGAGTTATTGCCGTTAATACCATTTACTATTAAACAAATCTACTGTTGTAGTATTCTACTCTTGAATGACATTTATATTCTTGGCCTTCTTGAAGAATAGTTAACTCCCATTTTTCCGGTGCACCTGGTCCATGCTCCCAGTTTTTAGTGGAGTCCGAGTTGCTCATTTGCTTTTGTTACTTTGTATGTGTGATTTTAGTTACTTCTTGTTCTTTGTGTATGTCTGTTTTCCATGTCTGGTCTTTGTCCCTGGATTACATTCTTTTGATTGCCGCTATAACCTTGGTTCCCTTGATTACTCTTTCACCAAGAGAAAATTCAGAGATACTCTGCAATGTCTCATTTCTGATTAGAATGTAGCCAATATATTTTTCAGCTGAAATTTGCACATTGTTTTTACACATAATCTTTCTTGTATAGACTTAGTGATGACATTGATATGAATTTGTATGAAGAAAAAAGAAAAAAAGACAATGAATACTCGAAATCAGAGCAATTTTGTACTTATAAAATGAATGTCCAGTTCACACTACCAGGTCACTAGGATCCAGACAAGGTTTTATAAATGCCTACAAGCTATATTTTTATGTTCTTTTAACTGCTACTGTTAAAATAAACTCCATATTTACCAATATAGTTATGGTGGTAAAATTCAAAACACATAAGATAGTCATTTGTAGACAATTTAGATTTCCAGGTTGTTAAGTCTAGCCATTTGTCAATTTGAACTGTTAAATCTTGACACTTTAAGGTGGTTTTTAATGTTCAAAAGATTCAATAAAATTTGATTTAATGAAGTGCTAATTGAATTTTAATTGGTTCTCTGTATTTACATGTAAAGAACATCACTTGATAAGCATTTATAGAAATTGTTTTATGGTCATTGCCTGTAAGTGTGAGAGGCTTGTTTTCCCATTCCCCCCTTTATTATGGATATTTATAGTAGTTCTAACTTTTAGCACCCTAGCTTGAGTTGAGTTCTTAGACTTTTGTATTAAAAGGATAAATAGTCAACTAATCAATCTGTCTTGAAATTAAAACAATTTATCTTGGTATGCATTAGACATAAGAAAAAAACCTGCAGAAATTCATTTGTAAATGGAGAAGTCAAACAGGCATTTTATGTTCTGATCTTGAAGAAATGTTCATCCTTTGGAGATTGTTTTGTTATTGTTTGTGTTGATCGATGAAAATATCCAAATTTGTGCTTTGATTGTTGTATTGAGAAACTGATAAAGCACCATCACTCTCATGTAAACTGTCTTTTATGGTGATTAACGTAATATTTTGACGAACAAATGTTGCCTTTTATACAATTATGGTAAGAGGATGCTCATTTTTATCGTTTATTGTAGGAAGAGATCGGTACCGGTACATATTGTTGGAAATATTGGCCATTTAGACGTCTCATTAATGTATTAAAGCTATCATGATTCAGAATAATTTGGCCAATTTGTATGACTTGTTAAGGAAAGAAAAATAAATGTTTCTATGTAGTTTCTTAATAATCGATCAATTTGTTTCAAATTAATCTTAACAGCAAAACAGCGAGTGTTGATGATTGAGGTTAAACTGACAATTAGAGAGAAAAGCAAAGAGATTTTTACAAAACTGCATACTTCATTTCAATCATAAAATGTTGGTAAACATTTTCTTGGTAAATCTCTAACTCTTCTGCATTAGTCTAAAACCCTTAACAAAAGAAACTTCACAAATGCTGGTATGAATTTAGGCATTAATTAATTGACGACTGAAAACCTTTTAACTGCAAATTGTATCAATTTGTAATAATCACCACTGATACTTGAGAGCATTTCATTTCATTCTGCGTGCATAAAAAGAGCAAAAATAGATTTTTTAGTAAAAAATATTCTTTTTCTCTCCTATTTTTAACCTATAAACTTTATGACGTGAGTTTCTTGTTACATAACATGCCTGAAAATTAAGCACTAAAATTTTATTGATTGTTGTATACTTCCATACAGCACCATTAGCTGCAGTTAATTTTCATGATATAATGATCTCATAAGCTGTTACTTTAGAATCTTTGTTTGATGTTCAGACAATAAATGCATATGGCTAGAAGAGAGCACATGCTTGGGTCTATCCATAAACTTGAAATATTTCAAGAGGGATACGTTTTACCAGTTGAAGATGATAGTAAGAATATATAAATCATTGAAATTGCATAATTTTAGCTTTCAAAGGGTTTCATGTTGGCAAAAACTGCTTTGAGATATTTCCAAGTAGTCTTCAGAAGTTCTCATACAACATATTTGTATTTGTGTGACCTACTTCACTCTGATCTATATCATGAAAACAGTAAAACTGTAATATTAAATAAACTTCTTTTAAGATTAATAAAAAAACTTGCATTAAGTCAATTAAAATCAACAATTTTTAATTTGGGGAGATATCAAATGTAATCAAGTTATTTATAAACTAAATTAACATGAAAATTAATAAGAATGTCATAAAAATATTTTACTGTAAAACGACCCTTAATACAATATATATGCTATTGCTTGCAGTGGTACACATTACTAGAAACTGGGGAAATATGGTGCATACTTATAACCTTCTAATCCATGACTAGACTGCCTCAGTTTTCATTATAGACATTTAATCAAGTTACAAAATATTTCAACAGAAAACAGGCTTATCTGTGTGAAGAATAGGGGATTATGGCCATTAAGCCACCTATCAAACTTCAATCTAAGGCTGGCCAGGGAGGGGTGTCAAGGCTATCACCAGGATCTAATGTTTGACAGGCAGGGTGTTATCATGGTGTTGCTATCTGTATCTCCTCAAAAATCCATGTAATTATTATTGTCAGGGGTTAATCTAACTCAGGCAGTTTTTTTGGTGAGTCCTTTTAGATGCACATTAGTTTTTTAACTTTATTTGTTAATTAATCTAATAGTTTTTTCTTAGATTCAATAAGTAATTCTCACCTGACATCCTTTTATCTGTGCCTTTCATCTATTTCGTCATTAACTTGTCTTACATATTTGCTTCTTTTTATAGTATAAACTGTCTGAGAGTAACTCTTGAAAAAATCTGGTTATTTGATCTTTCCTTAATGTTTATTTTGGCTGACAGTGACGGTTATTTTATTCAAAACATTTATAATGTTAAGGTCAGTTAAACTTACCTTTAATTTCAAGAATTTAGGTAACTGCATGTGCAAGTAGTTACAAATAATTAGGATATTGCATAGAAGATGTTGTAAGGTCTAGTTTTTGTGTTGAATCAATAACAATTCTCTATGGTCCTGTAGTATTTTCATGAGATATTTATCCAGCCAGCTAGACTGCTTATTTCATACTATAGACATAATACATGTTCATGTGTATTACTGTGTCAATAATAACATTGTTGTACAAGAGAATTTAGTGGTAAGTTATGCAGGTAATATACCTGGTCAAGATGGTCATTAATCAGTAATGTGTATTGCTGTAAAAATAATAAACAAACACCTGTCATTGTATTTGCTGTGTATAGTAAGTAGTACATGTTGCTTTAATATAGACCTGTACATATTCACTATGGCTAGTTTAAAAAGAACGGTGAATATGATAAAGCGACAGCAACCCAACCAGGATAAAAAATGTCAGCTCAAGGTCTTCAATGAGCGATGAGGAAACCCTCACAACACAGGGTAGACTGCAGCTGGCCCCAAAACAACATTATACACAGGTACAGCATAATGGTTGCCCCCCCCCTCCCCCCATATACTCCAGCAACATAAAAGTAAACTGAGAATGGAAACAAACAAGACATACAGAAATTCCTGACTTTGTACAGGTGCAAAAAACAAGGCACATCATTGATTTAGATCAATATTTTTTGTGTAATGGGTGAAAGTTTACGAATAGAAAGAACTGTCTTTGTCTGAATGTTCTTCATATCAGCTTGCATTACAGACAGGAAAACATTTTATTGGAATAAAATAGCATCAAGACCTATGATTTTTCAACTCTTTATATGACTATTCCCCATATTCAGTTAAAATCTCAACTCAACAGCTTTATACATCTTTGTTACTATAAGAAAGATAGTACACCTGGATACTTGACAGAGATTCTCAACACTTTGTAAAAAATAATTCCAAGTCATCTTCTAAATATACCAAAGAAGGTATTTATTTTTTTTTGTTTTAAAGAAGATGTTTTTCTTTAGTCTTTGATATCTGTTTTCAGTTTTTTTATAGGGAAAGTGGTATTAAAATCTTTGTTCATAAATATACATTCAAAGAGTATTTAACTAAGAAAAAACAAGAAACCGAGAAACACTCAAATACATCTCACACACGAAAACAGGAAACCGAGAAACACTCAAATATATCTCACACATGAAAACAGGAAACCGAGAAAAGCTCATATACATCTCACACACGAAAACAGGAAACTGAGAAACACTCAAATATATCTCGCACACGAAAACAAGAAACCGAGAAACACTCAAATACATCTCACACGCGAAAACAGGAAACCGAGAAACACTCAAATACATCTCACACATGAAAACTGGAAACCGAGAAAAGCTACATAGACCGGTAATTACATATAAAAAACTGTAGATAAGAAAAACAAGACATCACACAAAATAAAAACTAAAGCACTAAATATGAACTCCCACAAAAAACAAGGAGTGCCATCAGGTGTCCCTGAAGGGTAAGGACTAAGTCATGCTATTCTGTGTGACTGCTAGACTGATCGGTATATATATATATATTAAATAACAATGAGATCAGATAATGTCTAGTGATATAGATTCATCTTTTAATGGACACATGTGTAATGAAACAAAACCATTTCAGCACTAGGAAGAAATTGATTCAGCTCTTTAGAAATTCCCATGGCAGTATTTTGGTTCCATCAAGAATCTTAGAATCATTTTATTTTCCAGTGAATGATTTTTAAGGTTTTTGCTCTTTTACTATATTTGTCTTGGTCATGTTTGTAGAATGGGTTAAACTGGGTTTCTTTTTGTCTGTTTAGGATTTCTGATGAGAAAA
Organism: Perna viridis; assembly: GCA_037379345.1. Taxonomy (NCBI): domain Eukaryota; kingdom Metazoa; phylum Mollusca; class Bivalvia; order Mytilida; family Mytilidae; genus Perna; species Perna viridis. Next base: position 14,093,654 of record CM074511.1, read on the forward strand.
TCATATGCCTCAGATTTAAATACTGTTTGTATAATCCAAGGACAGAAAATTCAGAATGGTTTTCTACCCCATGCTTACTTATGACCAAGGCTGCATGTATATAGTAATTATGTCAATTTGCAAGTTAGCTATATCAGTAAATCTGATGTAGTCATTTTCGGTCATAAACAAACATTCAGTTTACCCACATATTGATTCAGTATGTATTTTACATGTAAGTGATTTATGTCCAGTCATTTCCACATATGCTTTATTTTATATCCTTGTCTCTTTTTCACCATATTCTGCTTGTTAGCATTGTAGATGATAACAAGTCATTACAAGAATGCCGCTCTGATAAATATTTCAATGCATCTGAATATTGAAAATTCACAAAGGAGATATTAAGTGTGCAGTTAATGCATTTCATTAGCTGAGGAACAAGTATTGTATGTAGGACTCGTAGATAGATAATGAAATATTTATATTTTGGACTTAATATTGTGAAAAATACCATGAATTAGTCGATTTTTCACACAGCCTTTTGTTATAGTAGAAAAGGTGATACAATACCTGTTTTTGAATTTGATCCCTTTAGCTGAAGTGTTTTATATTACTTCAAAAAACGATCAGTAACCGTAGAAATTTGGCAGAAAACATAAGATTTTGATTAATAATGTATGTCCTTGTCGATGAATTGAAGCTGTCTTTTGCTTATTCAGAAAGAATTACCATAAATGAAAATTCACCGCCATGAAATAGCTTAGAAATATTTGTAAAGAAATAATTATCAAAAGTGAATTTTGTGTGATCTCAAATATTAAAATAAAAATTGATATTTTGGTTCAATTTGTTATTAAATGTCAAGTGTTTTATTGAGGAATTTTTGCAAAAGATGAAAAATAGGATTAATTTAATTGATTAAAACATTTATTAATGTTGTATAATGAATTTTCGCAGCATGAAAATATTTTTCCTTGTTCAGCATTGACTAGTCATAATCAATTCTATTAAAAGGAAGAAAAAACCTGGAAGGCAGGATTAAATTGTTTCATGATAAATTATTGACAAAATGATATTTTAAATAGCTGATGGTCTGTTCAAGCTTAAGAGCAATCAATTGCTTTATTTAACATGAATTTATCCGAAAAAAAAAAACAACAATATTTATTTCAGATGTAATTGATTAATATAATTGGATTAATGTGAAGGGAGGATGAATGACTGAAAGGGCTTATCTGGGGTGGTTTGTCCAGGGTAGTTAATAACTTTTATAGTCCTCTAGGGAGCAGTTAAATGAAAGTTATGTAGGGACACATAATGCTCATTTAAGGGCCAAACAAGAATGACAATTATATATTCACTTAGTACCAGCTAGGAATCATACCAACTAGGCTGAAGGAACATTAGTATAGCTGTTGAAGCACTATATTTAAATCATGCTGTGAGAATTAACCACTACACATTTAAGAGTCTATATATGATTTGATAATACCTACCTCGGACCCTTAGCTTAGCTGCTTAAGCAGGACTTTATTTGTTAGGCCTAAAATGGAGTAGTAGCTTAAAGTAAAAAAAAACCTGACTTTGTAATTGAACCAAGGACTTCTGGTAATATAACCCTATTTTTATTACCATCTATTCAAATGAAACCAATAAAGCTTGCTACTGAGTCTACCTGTGAGAGGAATCCACTGCTTTATTTAGCTTTGAATGAGAAATTTTCTTGCAAAACACTAACTAATAAATTCATAGATTCATTATTGATACATCATTTGTTTGTTACTTGTTATAACCTTGAAGTTATAGCAATATAGAAATATTTATTTATCACCAACAAAATGTAAGAACAATAGTAGTGACATTTACATCATCCCTGGAGAGATGGTGTCAATTTTCATCAAGTTTATAATAAGGATCTCAGTAGAAACCCAAATCATCAATACTAGTGGCCTAACTCTATAGCCAGAGCTTCAGATAATTTCATTGATTGGTCCCTAGTGGGGCATCATTTTTATGAATGGAATTCCACAGTTTATTTATATACCAGGCCAATTGTTGACATGATGTCTAATGGTCAGTGATCTGTATAGTATATTGTTTATGCGAAGTTACATCACAATCGGTTAAATTTAATGGGGAGCACAGCTGGACATCTTGTTGGAAAGCCTATTCAGGCTTGTATGTGTCAGAGTTATTGTTAATATTGACTTGGATGTTTTAGCTGGTTACTCTTGATATATAAAATTTGTTACTTAACTTTAATTAAATTGGATATGATACCAGTAATTATTCAATGTGGATATTTTAATGTCTAAATGGATCTTTCTCCAAATAAAGGAATGAATGAATAAGGTAATTTTTACTTCATTATTTTCACCAAACCATTTATAAAGTGAGATATTAATTTCCATGTATAGTATTATATCTAAGGTTACCTGTATTTGTTTCAAAGTGGAAAGAGAAAAAAACTTGTAGATAATTGTATAATCATGGGAAGCTTCAAACAGTGTCTCTAGACGCTGTAGCCTGCATTCTCAGAAAATGCAAGAATCTTGCAAGGTCAGGAAAAGTGAATTATTTTAAGCAATATTAACCAATTATCAAACAATGTTTTATTCAAATAATGTTTATGAATTTAGAAAGACTTGTCTGCAGTGGTTAGAAAGAGAGGAAATGATTATCTGCCGCTGCATCGAGCTTGTAACTGTGAGACATTGTAAAACAAACTTTGGCCGATACAAAAAAGTTTGTATTGTTATTATTCTATTTCAATATTTGGTAATTTTTACCAGATGGCTGTTTTGAAATACTTAATTGTTCATACTTGAAACTGTTATTTTTCTGAATATTTCTGTTTGAGTTTATCTGTAAAAATCATGTTCTTATTTAATTACCAGGGAATGAAGGAAAGTATCCTTTTCCTGCAGATAAAATGGTTTTAAGTATTTGATAAAAACTGAAAAGATATCTTTGTTTTAATCTCAGTATATTGATTAATATATATGATAAACACATTGTGGTGGGCTACTACTTGTAAATTATACTAACTGCTGTTGTCTAGATAGCATTGAATAAACCATTACAAAGTGAAAAATGGTGCAATAGTACAAAATTAATTGGCATTCAGGCTTTGGTTTCATAAAAAATCTCATTTTGAGGTTTTCCTCATATACTTAAGTCTGGGTTAAGTTTTTCCTCAAATCTTCAATTTCAAGTTTTTCAGTTGGACAAAATTTGAGTTGAGGATCATCATATAGAAGTCAGTTCACTCATAACTTTTTTTTGCTTTACAGTCAAATACTGGTATTCATTTGCAACTTTAAATAGGGCTTTTACATACCATCCTTGTAAAAGTTCAGTTAATCCTAGATTTCTATGAAGATGTTGGTCTCCTATTATTACATGCCAAGCACATTTATTTGCATAACTTCCATACCACCTACAGAAAATGTACAATATAAATTACAGAATTTTGGCTAACTTATTTTATCTTTATGTCTGTTTTGTTCCCCCCACTCAAGGATGTTACAAAGGTGTAACTTATTTTATCTTTATGTCTGTTTTGTCCCCCCCCCACTGGAGGATGTTTCAAAAGTGTAATTTATTTTATCTTTAGGTCTGTTTTGTTCCCCCACTCAAGGATGTTACAAAGGTGTAATATATTTTATCTTTATGTCTGTTTTGTTCCCCCCACTCAAGGATGTTACAGAGGTGTAATATATTTTGGATGGGTCTTTGATTCCTAACTCACTTTATCATCTTCTGGTTACAATCTTCATTTCATGTCATATTTTTGTGGCAGATCCAAAAACTCAAAAAAGGGGAGGACACCCTAGTGAACTCCAGTTTTTTTTCATGTTGGTGATCAACACAACTTTTTGAGCCTAAAAGGGGGGAGGAGGCAGGCCTCCAGGGCCCCTTAGATCTAACTATGAATTTCTGTCAAACTTAAGTGAAATGTTGGTTACCACAAAAGCTTTAGTAGAATGGATTTTAACCAAAATTCAATGAGGGGAGCTACTTATTTATTGATTTATGCTCTAATGTGGATAAAGCTTACATTTTCTAAATCATACATGAAATGTTGATTTCCATAAAAGCCTTCTAGGGCTAAATTGTCTAAAATGAAGTTTTAAGGGGTAAAAGACTGTGCAGACTTTAATTCCTTCATAGGGGATGCTATATGTATGTATACATCATCCATGTCTATAATTCTGACTATTAGAGTAGATATTGAAGTTGGTCTTGAAGGATAAGTAATAACAGGAAATGAAGATGTTTTTCATTACATTTTCTTGTTGCAACTAGAGAATTTCATGACACTGAATATAATCTGTTGACATTTTATTAGTTTGGTCAGTGTGAAATATTGCTACAAGTCCTATATCTAGTCTACTGGTAGTAAATTAAGTTGTACAGACATGAGGTCTGAAGAATTGTCATATATTGATAGATGAACTTTCATTAGGGGCCAGCGTATAGGAAGTCATGAAAGTACTCATTGACGCAGTGTAATTATTTTTAGGATTTAATTTTCTTTCTGAGGTTTGGTGTTCACATTTAATGTATGATTGTTGATCTATATATGTTGTATTAACTGATTGCTTTTATTGATTTCAAGTTGTGGTAAAGAGGGTTTTATTTATATCATTTATTTATTGCATTTAGATAAATGAATTCATGTATGTTCGTTGAATTTGCATTTCTGTTTTTGCAACATGTACTCAATATGGGTTGTTTATGCCCTTTTAATGAGGTGAAAAGGACAGTTTACATTCAGATGTTATAATTTTATAAAGGACAAAGATAAGCCAAAAATGGTATGTTTATATCATTCTAATAAATTTGTATTTAGTTAGAAATAACAGGTGCAAATGATATTACGTTCGATAAAATAGCCCACTTCATATCTAAAATTATCTTGATGGGAATGTAAGTTTCCACAGATCTACTTTCATTTTATGTTTTATCAGTTATTTATGACAACAGTTGTATCTTGAATACACAAGTAAATATTTAGTATATTGGATAAGAAGAGATTAATATTGTAATATCCATGTCATAGTAAATTATGGAAATATTGGTTTGTGTATTGAATATACAGGTTTACTTAGGAAATAACCTTATGTAATAACCTCTACCACCAAGGGAGTTCGTTTATTTACCAACGCTGATAACAGTTTTTTTTTACATCAAAGACATCATACAGGTAGGAAGTGTTCTGATTTTTTACCTGGAGTATTTTCCTTTTTAATTCCTTACATATTATTCAGTAAATCAGTCTAAGCTTTGACATAGAGGGGGAAATTTGAATTGCATTCAGTTCTTGGTTTAGTTTAAAAGCATTTACTGGCAGGATTTGAGCATTCATTTAAGTCCATTTATCACGTACATGTATGACTCATAAGTTTTACCTTGGATCGGTAAATGCACATTGTGATTAGCAATTTTATGCTATCAATATTGAAAATCTCTATGTACTTAATGGATTCAATCTGCTTAATTTGAATGTGCTCTTTCACTACAAAAGTAATTCTTAGATTTACCAGTTTTGGTAGACAAACCCTTTACAATGACATTATTTTTTAAAAAATGTATAAATCTAAAAAAAAAGTACCTTTCAATTAAACATGATATTTTAAACTAAGTCAATTAATGTTGAGCAATGTGCACTGTCATATATTTCTTATAGTGTGACCTATCTGTTTTTGAATTGCTTTGTACAAGAAAATTTTTGTTATTATAACAAGATGCTCTTTACTTTCCAACAATCTGGTTTCCTGCCATGAATCCACTGCTCTTCTATTTCTGTCTATTTAGCCTCTGGAGATTTTAGCATCTTTTATGTAACTCATGTGTCTAAATGGATTTTATCAGCTTCAAATCCACAGTGTTTTTGCAGTAGTTGCAATTAAACAACAGACAATGATTTAAGAAAAGCTTTTAGCCATTGCAGAAATGTGATAACACAGATAATTTTGATTTGTTATCAAAGTCTTTATCTTTTGAGAGCGTTTAAAAAGATTGTCAGAGTCTAGCAGCCATGTACAAGGTGGTTGAAATGCAGATGCATGACCTTTAATTAATATATAGTCTTGCATTTCAAACATGATCAAATACTGCTTGTCAATTTCATCTGAGTGTAAAAACAAATTAATGGTAGATTGATGTAAGTTTCAATGAAATGTACAATTCTGGACTGAAGCTGTGAGTCGTGGATTTCAGTTCAGTTTTAGACTAGAATCAATATTGTATTGATATATCATGTGGTATCCATGTGAAGTATGCCTATTTTAGATAATTCTGGAATTCCTATGAGAGGGAGATCTAGCAAATGAATATCAGGATGTGATACAGTAATGATACATTATTTGTAGGGGTGCATTTTTAAAAGGGGAGTCCAGTAATGAATTATTTTTATACAACATACAAATGCATTGAGAGCTACTAATCACTAGGACATAACAATGCCATTTAACGAAACAGATAAAGTTAATTTGAATAGCTTGTTTGTTTTGCCTTTTGCTGCTATATGATTTATGCATGGAGTCCCTATTGTTCAACTTTTTATAAGGTAACCCTCAGAAGAACCTCTTTTGATGCTTCTGGTTGGTATTTCCTTCCATTGTAGATTATATCCTTTTAGAATGCATGGAATTTATGTCAATAGGGACCATTAGAGTTCTTACAATTGACCATGTCTAGTCTATGATAAAGTTAACATTATTGTAGCTTTCGATCTGGCCTCACTTTGATAGAGTCCAGGTTTATTAAAGTTCTTTGCTTGACAACTAAGCTGACTTAGGCCCAATGACTGAGGTGTATTTAAGATTATGAATGATCAGTCATGGAAGACAAGTTTTAAAGTGACTAAAGAGTTAAAAGATAACTTGTGGTTGATAATATTCCTATGAATTTGTGATAACATATGTACTGTACCATTTTATCTGTAACATAAACCAGGTTCCTTCATCTCTGTTACAAGGGTTTCCTCCTTGTTATGTTAATATTAGGGAAAAAATAGCCAAATGTTGTCTTAACAGGTTAAATTGAAAATTGTCTATTGAGCTATAATATAGATATTTTAATACTTGAAGAGAACAAAGGTGAGAACAGTCATCTCTGTAAGTTCTAGAACAGGTTTTAGTGGTGAAATGGTCCAAGTCATAATGTCACAATACTAAAATGTATTCTATAAATATATATTACAGCTAACACTAAACATAATCACAGTCTAACAGCTATGGCTAAAATAATTTTTAATTTAATTATTTTTAGCCAATATAGGACCTTCTATTACTCACTCTTATCTTCACTATTGATATTGAGAACAGAAATGTATATAAATTACACAATATTATATATATCTTCTATAAAACAAACTTGTGAAATTGTATTTTAGCAATCTATCATGAAAATGTATATTGAAAGAAATGTTTCCTAACACACAAAGACAGACACAAAAACAATCTTTAAGATATTTCAATAGGTTTGGCAAATTAATCTGTTAGCTAAAAAAAACATAACATTGACATAAACTCTTAATGAACTTCTTGCTGAAGTACTATTAGGGATTCTTTCATTCATTAATGTTTTCTCAGCTGATCAGAAAATTCCGTACTTCCTATATCCAGGGATAGTAATAGATTATTGGCAGGAAATGAACTGGTCACTCTAAGTAAATGGTCATTAGAAGAAAATTATGGCTTGTGTCATGTGTAGTATGTTTGGCAATTGACATTTGTCATTCACTTATATAAACTTAGTATGACCCTTTGTAATATGGTTGATTGGTGACATGTTTTATGTAAGTAATGTTATAGATAGTACTTTTTTGTTAGCTATTGATGCATGTCAGGATGTGTAATTCTCCGACAGGAAGGGTAGACTTTAAAAAAGGGTGGATGTTTCAATCCAGAAATTTGAAATAGGATGTTCAAGGCTTTGATATGCTCAGTTTTGCCCAAACTTTGTACAAAATTAATAATTTTTTCCAACAAAAATGGTGGTCACCCACCCCAGGATCCACCACTGCAACAGTATTTAATTTTTAATTTAATTTTCATCTTAAAGCTAACTGACTTTTTGTCCCATGGAAGTCTTTGATTAGTTTTGGAAAGGAGATGATGTGGAGATGTGTGGATGTCACCAGAAAACAATATTAATTTACAAATATTGAATAATGATGAACTATGACCTTATGAGTTGTTATCTGGTGTAATACAGTGCTTGATGCATCACATTAAAATAGAAATATTAAAATAAATATTTAGAAATACTTCAATTGAAATAAACACAGTCTATATTTCCTACTTCTTTTGACAAAGCTCTGTTTGTTTTGCGGGTCATAGAGAGAGAATGCTATAATGAAGAATTATCTCTTTTATGCAAGAAATAGACCCATTAATTGATAAAATTACATTGAGGCATTACATTACAGACAAAATAAAGGAAATTGATCTAAAAAATTATCATATTTATTTCACAAACTTACAAATTGAACAAGTTTCTTGAACATCTTCCAAATCACATGTGGTTTTGAGAGGGTAACGTTAGATGATGGCAAAATAAATTCATCAGTAATTTGGCAGGAGAAAAATTATTAGCAATCACTTGTGTTTTTAGTACCAGTAGATTTATTGATATTTAAATTGGTTGTGTGTGATTATTTGATAAAGTGATGAAGAAAGATTGCTGCTGATATTCCATGAAAAATCACATGAAAAAGCCAAGAATTCTGGTTACTTTATGTTATGTTGCTTGAAATTAAAAATAAGATTAATAGTTTCTATTCAAATTTGAATTATGTTTTGGTTCTGGCCTTTTACTGCATGTGCATCTGTTTGGTACAGGCTTTAAACTCTTCATTTTGGCTTTCTGTTATTTTCTTGTTACCATAGTTACAATATCCCCTGCGTGAAAGTCCTGACAAGGAAATTCCCACTATGTACCATGCAACAGCCAGTTCCAATGGTAGTTTGAAATATGAATATTTCAGAGTAAATAATGTGCTAGGATGTTAACATCTAAACAATCATCTACAAAGACTATTATTTAAAAGATATTTACATTACCCAATGGGAAGATCACAAGCCTTCCATATCTAACTGCATGCTTAAGTTATTGCTCCTAAATATTGTATTTTGTATCTCAATTGTCTTTTCTTATAAATGGGAGGAAAATGAAAATTGGCAGTTTGGATTGATGTATGAGGAGGGATCATTTCCTTGGGTCACTCATCCTGAATGAATTGGTTGAGATTACAGGAGGTTCCAGGTTATGCAATATTGACCAAAGTGGTGATAACTCAATTTTTTTCTTTTGTTTCAGATTTTCTGGATTTTAATGAAATAAGAAGATCTATAAATTGTCTGAGATTTGATGTTGATTGTCTGGTAAGTTCAATTAGCACAATAGTTGAAATAATTGATGTTGGATCATTGACAAAGATTCCGTTAAAAGTTCTATGGCGGTAGTAATGATTGGTGGTGATTTACAAATGATGATTTAGTTATGTTGGAAGGAATGTTACTTATCTGTAAACAAAGTTCAACTTTTGAAAATAAGGGAAGACTATAAATTCTTGATCTTTGACTTATGAAATTCAAGGTTCCTCTTAGTCAAGTTCAACTGAACTATAAGCAGAGCAGTGCCTTTAAGGATTCACTTTAGTTTGCATTGATACACATTACCAATAGATGGCTTTATGTATAATTGTTCAGAATTCACTGTTCAAATAATAATAGGCAGATATAATGCATTATTGTAAAAATTACAAAATGTTAGGTAAAGATATCTGTATTATTGTCATTATTGGCCCTTTTGGAGAAATTCTGACAACCCTATTGTGTTTAGGACAGTAGAAGTTGTTCAGATTGATGTTTTTGAGAAAAAGATAGGACATTTTATTATAATGGAGGTCAGTCTACGTAGTAATTGAACTTCAGGTTATGTGATCTCTTATATCGGTTTGCCAGCCTATTGAAACTTATAGTGTAGTGACTTTAGGTGACTGGCTGGTTATACCAAACTTGTTATTATTGTTATTGTAAACAAAGGGATACAATTAAAAAAGGGTAGTTCAACATTACTGATTGTATAATACAAAAAAAGTAGAGGTGATTGTGTTGAATAATGTGCAGGACACATTTTTTTAAGTACATTCCTCTGTGTGTTTTTCAGATTTCAGAATTGCAAACGCTTAAAATATAGAACAAGGTCAGTTAAAATGATATTGTATTCCTTATTTTCTCAGCTTAAAATTTTAAAACATGTTGAATAAGAATTTCATAATCATATTAAATAAAACTTGGTGTTTGTGCCACTTCAGCAAATTTAAATAAACTCTATGAGAGAGGGTTCAGTGGATTATGAATTGGCTTGGTGAACCGACTTTTGATAACAAGATTGTCATCTCACCGAATATGACCTCAAGTGTTCTGCTCGATTTAATATCATTATTTTGACTAAGGTTTAAATAGACCTATTTTACACCTGGATGTAACTTGTATATCTAGATAAGTATATAATCATAAGGTAATTATGGTATTATCTTGTCTATTTCATAACATTAAGCTTGTTCATTTAAGGGCAGGACCACCATTTTCAAGGTCTGATAATTTTGTTTGTTTATTTGAACTTGATATTGAGATTGTGAAGCAATCACCTGTTTTAATTAAAACACTTCCTTTTGATGTTCCTTTGAGGGAAACATAAACAGGTGCTTACAATTTATGTCAATTTTATATGCATTATTTCTGCAATTTTGATGCAACATTTAGAAATTGATAGCCGGTACTAATGGGTGCAATCATGTATTTGGTTTGCACCATCAGAAATGATCTGAATTTCATTTATCATAAAATCGGCAGATGATATCCCCTTGTAACGAAGTACAGATTTCTATGACCCATCACTTTCTATTTAATTTCATGTAATGCACTTGAGCATTTTTGATACCTGAGTAAGCTAACTGGATACTGTGTTACAAATTGGAAATAAGAAATCTTTATTTCTGGCAAGGTCAGTATGATATATTCAGTAACTTAATACTTTCCTATTTGTATGTACTGTTTGAAGTGGATTTTGACACGTAAATGGCACTTTTTTTCCCTTACACTGTAACTTAAACTTGAAATGTTTTCAACGCTATATCTTTATACATCATACAGTGCATATTTTCAAAGCTAGTTTGCCTGTTCTGAGAAAACATGTTTTTTTTTCTTTATTTTTTAATAATTTAATTTCAGAAATAACACACTTCCTGATTGGATAAAAAATGTGTCCAACATCTCATAGACCAAATTTTGTAGTGTGACATTGACGTCATCAACTTTTTTTGATAGTTTACTTGTTAAATTTTTATATTTGAATTAATTTATTAGGAATGACTGTTATGATTTTTTAGTATATTTGAAATCATCTCAATGCCCATGATGCTACACAGGTTGTTTAGTGTGCAACATGTGATTGAGGTTATAGACCAAGAAATATAACAGTCATTCCTTAATTAGTTTTACTGTCACTATCCCCCACGAGGGCACCGAAATTTAAATATTCAATGAGCAATATTGACCACAATTTACATTCCAAGATTCAAATAAGGGGTGCATTAGATTTGTTTTGCATAAAAAAGCCAGAAAACAACACTTTCATGAATTTGAGGGCCCTGAAATGGTTTTCTTGGTTGCTGAGGACTATTTCATGCATTAAAACCTCCATGGACATTTTCAAAAGTTGGCAGGTATGAGTACAAGAATGAATATTCAATTGTATAATTAGTGTACATGTACTATATTAGAGAGAGAGACCATTACATGATGTAGGAGATTTGGCCTCTTTAGGTTTTACAGTGTCAGAAACATATATACTTTTTATTGTGCAAGGATGAGTAACAAATGTTTTCTGAATAACTAATTTAATGCTAAGTAGTTGAGTTCAAATTTCATATTAAATTGTGCTTGTGAAGAAGCCTTTGATGATAAAAGTACAGCTATATTCTCCTAATCAGCTTTAACTTGATAAGAAAAGATATGACAAGTTTCTATTTCTTAACATGACAAAGAGATGATTAAGTCTCCTTTTATAGGCGGAACAAGCATGGATTTTCCTATAATTTATTGAGAAAATTATAGTTCTGTAAATACCTTTATTAGTAAATTGATTTCCTTTTATCAAGCGCCATAAATCGCCACCACACTGTTTTCAGTAGGTGGAGAGATGATATCTATAAATAGGTAATATGAGATGAAAGAACAATCTAAATATATTGGTTACAATTAACATATGGTATTGTCGTTTTGCCTTCTGTATATGTGATTCATTCATCCTTTTTTTTTTTTACCTGTCCACAATAAAGACAGGTAATTGTTAGCCCCTTCTTTTGAGTCAGATCAAAACAATTACTTTGTAATCATTAATAGATAGTTTTCATCGATTACTTGTCAAGTGTTGGTAAAATTGACACTTAGTCTCAATGCAATATGATATTATTATCGCTGCAATATTACTTGACGTTTTGAGAAAATATCGTTGTAAATATGAACATAAATATTGTAAATATAGCTGTGTATTGTTGTTGTAGAGAATAGCTTTATGGGACTTCTAATTGGAAGGGCGACAGGTAACTACCGTTTGGCATGCAATTTTCGTTGCTTTGGTACAGGATATTGGAAAAACGATCTCCGATGATATTGTAGAGAAACCCAGTACAAAATTGGAGCAATCAACTAAGATTATTAAACTTTTAAGGACAATGCATTGTTTTTAGATCAGTAACGCACCATTGTTTGAGGAAATATTGTACTTGATTATTTCTCAGGAAGTGTAAACAATATCAATCTTGGAAATTTCATCTCAGATTACATTAGGAATAGCTAGGATTCTATGATATGAATACCGATTAACTTTTGAGTGCCTCCAATACTTCATATGGGAATAACTTATTTTTATTTTTCCTCAAATTGATTCACAGCAGGGAGGCCAAGACCTCAATTAATCAGCTAGTAATTTTGGGCTTCCTGTTTTTCGTTGTTTTAACAGGATACAACCCTCGACAAAACTGAAGATGGTGATTGCCATAAACTGAACTTTCAGTAAAAACGGATGTTAAGTTTATGGTATCTTGCTCTAAGGGGAATTTAGCCTACATATAGGCATGATATAGTGTATATTACTTCAACAGAAGGGTAAGGTCTTATTAAAAAGCTTTCAGACTCTAAATCTTAATCCATTTATTTATATCAAAAGTCAGAGCTTAAAATTCAAACTTTAAAGTGATTTACTTTATAGAATTGAATACTATTTCTTAAATGTAGAACTGAAAGCAAGATTTGTGTAGATATAATATAAACAACATTTCAGTTGTAGATTGGAGATCTATGTTAGAAGTATAAGCTTCTGATTTTTTATCCAACTTTTAAAGAAATATATTAAGAAATTTTATCTGTTTTTGTTTGTAAATTTGTCTCCTTTATCTTTTGCCTCTTTTGAAGTAACAGAAATTCATCTTGCTGATATCATAGAAACAGTGAAGTACTGCATGGTTTATGTAGAAAATAGTACTACTTAAAAATCAGAAAACGATAAAAAATGCCCCCCCCCCCCCTCAAATATTTTCAAAATAAATATTTTTGATTTTTACTCTGAAATTATTACTGTACACCAACTTATTTTTGTGAGCCATTTATTTTGCTTATTTTGCAAGAATGAAAAAAATCACGAAAATAAATTGTCTGAAATATGTCCCTTCATTATAGACCTACATATAAAAAAGGGTGATAGTCATGAAAATTGATTTGATAGCCTGAAATGCAATAAAAAAAAAACTTTTAGAATAGTCTGTTCATGGTAAGTTTTAGGTTTATTTTAGAGATCATTACAAGGTTTCCAGTACCAAGATAAGCACTTCGAAACCCTACCCCTAGACTGAAGTATACCAGTACCAAGATAAACACTTCCAGACCTTACCCCTAGACTGGTGTACCAGTACCAAGATAAGTACTTCCAAACCCTACCCCTACACCGATGTTCCAATACCAAGATAAGCACTTTCAAACCTTACCCCTAGACTGATGTTCCAGTACCAAGATAAACATTTCCAAACCCTACCCCTAGACTGATGCTCCAGTACCAAGATAAGCACTTCCAAACCCTACCCCTAGACTGGTGTACCAGTACCAAGATAAGCACTTCCAAACCTTACCCCTAGGCTGGTGTACCAGTACCAAGATAAGCACTTCCTTACCAAACCCTACCCCTAGACTGATGTACCAGTACCAAGATAAGCACTTCCAAACCCTACCCCTAGACTGGTGTACCAGTACCAAGATAAGCACTTCCAAACCCTACCCCTAGACTGGTGTACCAGTACCAAGATAAGCACTTCCAAACCCTACCCCTAGACTGATGTTCCAGTACCAAGATAAGCACTTCCAAACCCTACCCCTAGACTGATGTTCCAGTACCAAGATAAACACTTCCAAACCCTACCCCTAGACTGATGTACCAGTACCAAGATAAGCACTTCCAAACCCTACCCCTAGACTGATGTTCCAGTACCAAGATAAGCACTTCCAAACCCTACCCCTAGACTGGTGTACCAGTACCAAGATAAGCACTTCCAAACCCTACCCCTAGACTGGTGTACCAGTACCAAGATAAGCACTTCCTTACCAAACCCTACCCCTAGACTTGTGTACCAGTACCAAGATAAGCACTTCCAAACCCTACCCCTAGACTGGTGTACCAGTACCAAGATAAGCACTTCCAAACCCTACCCCTAGACTGGTGTACCAGTACCAAGATAAGCACTTCCAAACCCTACCCCTAGACTGGTGTACCAGTACCAAGATAAACACTTCCAAACCTTACCCTTAGACTGGTGTACCAGTACCAAGATAAGCACTTCCAAACCCTACCCCTAGACTGGTGTACCAGTACCAAGATAAGCACTTCCAAGCCCTACCCCTAGACTGGTGTACCAGTACCAAGATAAGCACTTCCTTACCAAACCCTACCCCTAGACTGGTGTACCAGTACCAAGATAAGCACTTCCTTACCATACCCCTAGACTGTCATTATACTTGTCTTAATTAACACAATACACAATCATTAAATCAGGATTATACCTTTTTTTCTTCTAAATCCCTTAAATAATCAATTTTTCATCAAGTAATAGACAGCCATTCTTAGAAAAATCTCTGTGAATTATTGGTGATTACATGTAAATTCAATTACAGAGTGTGTTTTTGGTGTTCTTAACTAAATTAACCATTTTGTACTATAATAGGCTAACACAGCTAGAAGCATTTTAATTTGTGAAGGTTGTTAAAATCTTTTCAGAACTTCTCTGATAGTATAACAGTTTTTTTCTTTTATTGATGAAAAATCTTTTTTTTCCGCCTGTGATCTTATTTTTTTTTTCAAATTTAACCTCCATATGGACTCAGCTGAACTTATTGGAACTAGGAAAAATAATCTCAATATAAAAAAAATGATGATGGGGAATATAATTTTAATAGATGCATAACATTTAATATTTGGACTAATTGCAGTGGTGCAGTGTTGAAAATGTTGTTAAAAGAGATTGAGTAAAGTAAAGCACGTTTTTAAATCTGATTACAAAGAAATTTTCATAAATATTTGAAATTGATATGGATTATAATTTTATTTAAAATCTCTCCTGTGATGAGTAAAAACAAATGTAAACAAACATTTAATCAGGTCTAGTTAATTGAGTCCTTTTACACTTGTGTTCTGGTAATAGTAGGCGAGCTTATATGAGCTTGGTTCCAAGGCTAGGCTAGTTGAAAAGTACACATTGAAAAGTACACATGTGCATTCATTTCCTCATCTTCAGTTTTTTGTGTGTGATTGTATTTTATTCTGTTCACTACATTCTGTATGTAGATTTCTCTGTTTCATGTTTCCAGGTTTCAGTCATGTCTTTGTTTCCAGGTTTTGGTCATGTCTTTGTTTCCAGGTTTCGGTCATGTCTTTGTTTCCAGGTTTCAATCATGTCTTTGTTTCCAGGTTTCGGTCATGTCTTTGTTTCCAGGTTTCCGTCATATATTTGTTTCCAGTTTTCAGTCACGTCTTTGTTTCCAGGTTTCGGTCATGTACTTGTTTCCAGGTTTCGGTCATGTCTTTGTTTCCAGGTTTCGATCATGTCTTTGTTTCCAGGTTTCGATCATGTCTTTGTTTCCAGGTTTTGGTCATGTATTCTTATGTATCTACTTGTGAAGTACATATTACTGTGTAGTGGGCTACCAATTTTCATGGATTTCA
Source organism: Perna viridis (assembly GCA_037379345.1). Lineage (NCBI taxonomy): Eukaryota > Metazoa > Mollusca > Bivalvia > Mytilida > Mytilidae > Perna > Perna viridis. The sequence goes on from CM074511.1 coordinate 14,109,923, forward strand.
GGGGCAAGGTAAACCATTAAATTTGAATTCCAATGAAAAGGAATTTTTACTTAAAATCGTATGACAGTATCTTCAATAATCCATGAATTGTGCTTTTCACTTAAACAAAGAAAATTGATACTCACGAATATAAGTACTTTCACAGTAAATACCGCTGAGATTTTGAAGCTGAATCTAAGGTTATACAGACCCGTGCAGGTCCGGGTGTCAAAAGAATAGGCCTGCAGCAGCGCTAAGCTTGTCGTAAAAAGAGACTAAATACTGCTCAGAACCATAGCCAGAGGCTAGGGCGCTCTGCCCATAGAGCAACTGGGTTGTGTGCCCCAGGTGGTGGAATGGGGTTCCCCTGGTGTGTTACATGCTTGGGTTGTCAGACTATAATATGAAAAACCTGACCGCAAACCACACGGTGTTGGGAAAGATGCCACATTCCTCGCACATTAAAAAACCCTACTGTGGTATTTTCCCGGAGTAGGAACCATAGGGCTCTGCCACCCGGAGGCTAAATTGCCCGACCCTACCTACCTCTCCCTATTTCCAGTGGCAATCAAAATTTCTCAACCCCATTATCCTTGTGTCCCATCCCATTTTTCATTTCATTATCATTTCATGTTCATTTTATCATCCATTTCATGTTCATCGCCTGAATATAGCTGAAATATTGCTGCTCGGGCATTAAACCCCAATAAACAAACAAAAACAAAACTAAGGTTATACAATAGAATATTGGTTTAAAGTACATTACTACAAAACATAAATGTCTGCTATACTTTAGCTATGGATTGTAATATCTCATTTTACCTCATTTATTTATCAAGATCACAGGTTTTTATTTCTATGAATTTTTTTTTAGACTATAACTGCTTTACAGGTGTTTTTTTATTTTTCCTTCTAAATACCAATGCTTCAGTGTTAAATTGCTTGTTGCCACTTCTAAATCAGTTTTTTAGTAATAGGAGGCAGTACTTTCTTCTGTTTTAATTTAGGCAGGAAATTGAAATTCCAATTCATTTTTGACAAGGCCCCTAGGAGACCGACAGATCAGGTTTTCCTATTAGAAAGATGTGATGTTCCTCAAGTTACGTCTAGACAGCTTTTAGGACTCTGATGAAAAAAGTTAGAAACTGTTTTGTTTCCTAGTAGGCTGATAAACACTTTCATCAGTTACAGAGTGGAGAGGTGAAATGAGAAAATTCATTGAAAAAAATCGATGTGATTTTATATTTTGATCCACTTTCAAGTTTTGTGTAGATTGTTTGTGAAGCCATAATGTCAATTTGCCATAGGCAGGAAGAGTGGTCTCTCAATATGTTTTATGCTTCATATTAAAGCGTAAACAGAATTTTTTTTAAGATGGCCTATGAAACCATCATTTACTTTTTGAGGTTCCTGAATTTTAACTTATTTTTCTTCAGGTAGTCTTTTAATTTTTTTATTTATTTTGATGCCTTGGGGTAAAATATATTAGCATACTATGCTAAAACACTCCTTTTCATAGGAAATGCATTGTATTAAAGGGACTTTCCAGTCATATTCGTTATATATTGATGCGTGCACATTATAGAATTTTACCAGCAAGGAAATACAAACCATACATATAATCTATATAAGTAGGAAGTTTGATGACCTTTACAAATTGGTTACCACTCCACACATCTTAAGTAACAGTTAAGGTTAAAAGTGTTCTTTCCATGAATGTCTTATAAGGAAGTATGGTGATGACCTATTCTTATGCTAATTGTACATTTGGCGCAATACCAAACTTGTAACAGTGTTCGTCTTAAGACTTTGTGGTTCAACATTGTTTTATTGCTCACTTTATTGGTATGGTCATTTTCTGTTGCTATGTGAGGTAATTAAATCTGTTAGATATGTTAAAATTTGTGTATACTTAAAATGTAATGATATTTCTGGATGGTCATCGTGTTTGAAATGTGTCCTCATGTTTATCAAATACATGATAATTCTTTTTAGTTATTATGCATTAAGGACTGTAGTTGTTTTTTTTTTTTTCTGTGGATGAATGATCGAGAAAGATGTTTTTTTATTTCTGTAACAAATTCAATATTGCTTGCCAGCAGGCTGCTATATAGATGTGTTGGCATTAAAAGTTGAGGTTAGAAGTGTCTATATATCTTGAGTGTCTTATTTTAAGGAAGTATGGTGATGACTTGTATCTATTCTGATACTAATCATGTGACGGTGTTTATCGTGTGGTACAATATTTGCTTAATTTGGTACTTTTTGCTACTTCTTTTGGTTTTTTATTACTTGAAGTTAAACTTTCTGTTAATAAGTTGAAATTTTTATATGCTTACAAGATTTGTGAGATAATGGTGTTTTCATGATGACCATATTTGAAAAATGTCCTCGTTTTTATCAAATACATGATAATTCTTTTTAGGTATTGTACATTAAGTTTTTTTATGGATGAAATAGAGCAAGCTGGAGTTCTTTATTTCTGTTAGTTTCAATCAGTAAATTGTTACCATGCCTCACTCTATGCCATCTGCTACTTTCATCAGGTTTTTTAAAGACCTTGACCACCCTTTCAGGTCTTGTACCATATATGTAGGTGTTAAGGGTTAGTAGAACCAACTGTTGTTTGAGTCAAAGCCCACCCCTTTGCTTAAACCTTACTGAAAACTTGGCTCAGAGTATGGTCTACTATGGCTACTACACTGACATTGGTATGATGGCATTTTCCCACTCTGTCTGTCTTGTCTGTCTTGGATGTCGACCAGTAGTGATGCCAGATGCCTATAAATCTAAATTAAATGCTACATACTATATACAGGACAGACCAGCATGCATGATATGGTTGTGATATAAAATATTCATGGTTGTCTATTTGTTTTATGAACCCTTGTTCTGACCAGAATCAATATTTGTGACCCTTTGTTATTTCCCACAGATAGATTTTTTTTCTACAGACTTGTATGAATTTTGTCCACAAATAATGTTTATTCGACAAGATTGCTATCTATTAATTGGAAAAAAGTAACTTAGTCCATACATATGTCACACTTAGAAATAGCCACTACTGTGATAGATTGAATGTTGAGAAATATTGGGGAAAGTTTTGTCCTGCTGATTAGCTGTTATAGCATTGTGTACACTGACACAAGTGATTATTGAGGAATTGGATAATAATTGAATGTTTGCTTAATCACCAGACATTAGGAATATATTGGATGATTTTTTTAGCCCAGTCATTTTTCCCTTGTCCATCTCTTGTCAGAAGAAATTGCATTTTGATAATGACATCCTTCAATGGAGACTGGGTTGGTTTGATTACAATTCGAAAAAGAGATTGCTTGGATAAAAGTTTTTTGGTAGAATTATTACCATGAATTGCTTGTTATATCAAGTAAAATAGATTTTCAGAATATCCTCCCCACATTTTTCATGTTTTTGTCTACAGTCTATATTAAAACAGTTGTAATTCTTCAATATATGTTATTTTTATTCCCAAGTAGTAATTCATTTACATAACGGTCCATATTTACTGAAAATTGAATACTATAAGGCTTCTCATGTCCAGCAAGTTTTAAAAAACAAATTGCTTGCAAATCTTTCTTTTGTCAATTTGGAAAGAATTTTGGAAATACATTACTGAAAAAACTAAACAATTATGAAAGAACTGGAAACTAATTGACGAAGAACAAAGTCTTCATTGAACAGTTCATTTGTTTCATATACAGCAAACAAAACTTGTTCTGTATCAGTAATATTCTTGGATGTTGTCTAATGAAATATTCAATGGTATTTATTTTGTGGTTTTGTAGGAATAATAGATGTTTTTTTGTACGTAAATTATTTATTTTTTACATATTTTTTTATTTTTGGCTTATTGTCTTTACTGCAAAACATATGACACATTATACATTTGACTGTAATGGAAAAAACTCTTCAATGCAGAATCTATCATCATTGTGGTCATGTGATTACATTTTGTCAATTTTTTTCTCACCTGCAACAAAAGTCACAGAAGGCAAGACTTAGGTTTTGCTTTTCCGACAACAGTGTTGGTGATGGCGGCATCCACAAACTTAATGTTAAGTTTTTTGATAAGTTCATTTCAACATGAACCCCTTATGCTAGGTCAATGATATTTGGTGCACAGATGCATTACCATCTTTGCATCACAGATCCATGCCAATTTTATGCATATACCCTCACAGTCATGGTCTGTTGACTTAGAAAATTCAATTTTTTATGTTAAGTTTAATGACAAGTTCACTTAAACTTGAACCCCTTATGCTAAATCAATGATATTTGGTATACAGATGTATTGCCATCATATTCCCTTGCAGTCTAGTGCATTTTTTAGTGGTAACACAAAAATGATAATTTTATAATTTCATATTATTATTCAAAATATGAAAGCAATACCAAAAAATTTTTTTAAAAACACACCCTTATATCAAGAATATTGGACATGTGAGACTTGTATCTGCTGTGATAACAGTTTATTTTAACAAATCAAAAGATCAGTTGATCTTGTTTTGTTGCCTTATGTAGTACATATGTCACATGTTTGAAAAGCAATGACACAGTATATGTTTAGGGAGTTTGCTGAAATATTGTTTAGTAATGGTAATCTGTGACATTGTGTTATCATTTGGACAATACTGCCCTTAGGAAGCATTAAGGAAGATTATTTTTGTTGACATATTCTGTCTGATCTCTATGTAGCCAATGATAGGATTTGTCTCAAAAACTTTCCAAAAACACTTGGAGATCATTGTCAATCATTGTATATATTAAATATCATAAACTTTATCTTAAGCTGAATTTGACTGATGCCTGAAAAAAAATTTTAAATGACAAGGTGGAAGATCTTGTTGACCCAAAGAGTTTTAAAAACATTTACAGAAATATGTGTATTGTCAAGAATTTAGGTTTAAATAAGGTTTAATAAACAATGATGATAAACATACCCAAGGTTTACCTTACTCTTGGGCATAACAGAACTCATTCTTTTTTCTTTCTGGAATAATCATGATTTTATGGCTACCATATTAAGAAGCCATACTCAGAGACTGGCTAAAACAGTATATTTCATCACATAAAGAATGTAATATGTTACAGTCTGTTTTAAAATTTCCTGGTTACATCAAGGCTATATTTATTCTGTAATTCCTCCTAAATGTCTCTGTTTTAAGTGCAGAACTTGGTGTTTTCTTTGTAATTTCCTATTCGCCAGATCCTTCAGTTCAATATTGCCATATTGTAATGTAAATGACTTTTTATGGATTAAAGCATGCACTACCTACTTAGGAATTGTCAGGCAGAAAAGATTTTTATTGTCTTTCTTCTATAGCAGTGGTTAGTTTATTTAGCTGAAAAAAGGAAAGAACATTAAAAATCATTTACAAAAATCCTTCACATGACACGAAAGCTTTAAGTTTATGGTCTGAGCTGATCAAGTTCTATTTAGGATACTGATTTCTGGTGAGACATTCTGCTATGAAATTGATTTAAGAATCTGCAGCCAGGCTGCAGCAAATTGGAATTTTTCTGTCGTGTTCCATTCCAAAAAACATGAGGGTACATCATTTCTTTAATTTGCGCTAGAATTATTTAATGAAATTTGCTTCTGATATTACACATTAGTCCTTAGTCAGGCCTGGCATGTTTTTGTCTTTCCAAACTCTCCAATTTGATGACTGGGTGAAATGGACATGAAATGTATCTGGGTTGTCAATCAAAAACTGACATTCTAGAATTGCTCTCTGAGAAGATTGAATAATGCATGTATGTTGTGAATGTTTGGAGAGAATGAAATTGATGGGTTACATTCATATTGAGAAATGATCTGTCTCACATTAAATATTGTTTTGATAAGGGACTGAAGCTGCAATTTATAAAATTTGGTGTTGTATATAATCTTTTTTAAATGTACTTGAGGAAGTGTTTTATTACAATTCCATGCATGAGCTGCTAGGAGTGTCTTCATAACTTACTTTTCTGCCATTCAGGTATTTATTCATTCCTTAATAGCACTTCAATTTTTTTCACATTTGAACAAGCTTTGATAAATTAAAGCAATGTTGGATTTCTTCATCTTGTTTAATTATTATGTGCTTGAAGAACCAGCAATAACGGCCATATTCATCTGTATCTTTATGTGACAAAAACATTAATAGTGTCTGTATATTGTTTAATGAATAAGATAAAAAAAATATTGTAATAGTACAAAAATTTATGTCTGACAACTAAGATTGAAGGTATTCCAATTAACCAAAAAATAATCTACCATCTTTTTTTTCATTAGTGATTGGTGAGCAAGATAGGAAAAGTCAAGTCTTATTTGTACCCTTTTTTTAAAGTCATATCCATTTCATCCATCCACACACAGGTCATCTTTAACTTTCCTAATGATTATGCTGAGGAATTCAAGATGCTTGAATAACTGCTGATCTTTTGAGCTTTTGATAAACCCTTGCCCTTGTTAACAATGCTGATACACCTGGTCTGAAGGAAAATAATAGGATTATGAACCCTAAATGTTTGTTCCAAGTTTTGGTATCTGTACAGTTTAAGTCAGTGGGAGATATTGTTTGATCTTTGGAAATGTGAACAATGAATTGGATGCAGAGGTATTTTTGATAAAGAACAGGCTGAACTATATAAAACTTATTGAAAAATAAATGAGAGGCTTTTTGGATAAAGAGAATTAAGCTACCTATAGGACAGGTGCGATATGATTTGAACAAATATTTTCTTTTCGATTAGTCATTGTGTACCTAAAGAAATTTGTTTGTGTTCTGCTTGTCATAGTAGGTAATAGGACAGGTTTTAAAATATTGTAGGTTGTAAATTAATATTCTAAGTAAACTATATAGGAAGCCTAGCTAAGAATGTATTGACCAAGGATATACTTTGTGGCATTGGTCATATATTGTTTTGTTTTTATTTGTGATTTCATTGACTGCAATAATTTAGTAAACCCGAAGATTTTGGACACAATTTTAATATTTAGCCACTTATTTAGTCCTTTATTATTATAGGTTGTCTGACTTCAGGTCTATATACCCCCTCTCAAAAAGTTGTTGGTGTTTTGTAATAACCTTGTCTATTTATCTGTTTTGTCAGTCATTCTCTCCATCCATTATTCTGTCCATCCAAATTTCATCGCCATAGTCCTTTTTTGTATGTACCAAATGCAAGCCATTTTAACAAGTTTTTCAAAGAAACTGAACCCCCCAACACTTAACGATCTGGTTGGCATTCTTATGGAAGAAGGCCAAGAACAGTAAATATTTTTCTTGGAAACTCAAACTATTTTCACTTCAGTAAATAGCTAAATGGTCTGAAATAAGTTATTTAAAAGTATCCAAATACTTTCAGTGGCTTCAATAAATTGAAGATTTGAATTTGCTCCATTTGGACAGTAAAGTGTCTGTTGGGTTGGAAAGGTACTACGTTTTTTTTTTTTTTAAATTAAAATCAAATCAAATCAAATTCAGAAATATGAAAACAGATTATTATCTCAACTCATGATTGATGGATTGATTTTAAAAAATGGTATGTGGCTTTATTTGTTCTTTTTTTAAATGAAAATGTCAACTTCTGTACAAGTTGGCATATACCTAGTACAACATATGTGTGCAACTTCATATTAATGTAGAAAAAGTCCTCTCAGTTATATAACAAACCAGTTTAGCTCAAATTGTTTATACAATGTCCCTTTAAAAGTTCAAGTGTACATCAAAATACTTGTCAAAATAAATACTATTTACATGTAGAATATAATATATGTTAAACTACTTTTTATGTTTAAGGTGAAGTAGAAAAAAAAGTACTGTTCTTTCCTTCATGGGAATGTGTTGAAAAGGGGGTTGGGGACTTTTTTTTCTTTTTAGATGTTTTTCCTATTTTAGGACAACATTGAATATTGGAACTTAGTTGGTCAAATACTACAGATGGTATAATCACAAATGGCAACAAACAATCTTGAATATATTAAAAGGAGAATTTCAGGCTTAACTGTTCTAATTTGCAGTTTTCAGTTTCAGTATCACTGTGTATCAAAGGTCATGCTCCTATGATGAATTAGACCTCCTTTTAGAATAGGTTATAGTTATAATTAACAACAGTCTCTACCCCTTCCTGTATCACTATACAAAATGCCAATGATTAGAGTGTGACCATACTTAGACATAAATTATCTGACCACTCAGTATAAAAACTCTTTCTTAAACTTGTTTGTTTTCATTTTCACTTAAAATTTAATATCAGTCCAAGTATTGGGCGTGTCTTTTAGAAAGTGTGTTATAAACTTTGGTTTGAATGGCCGTAGAAAGTTAATTAGTATTGGAGCCTCTTCACCTACAAGAAATCAGACATCTTAAACAACCCTTGAGCTCAGGGTACTTGAGGTTGGTCATATTACTTTCTTTCTGAGGTGTTTGATTACTAAATCTATACAAGTTTTCAAGTGTCACTGATTTATTTCTATGTTAAATTCAGCCAAGAGTGTGTAAAGTTTTGGCATGAATAATATTTTGGACTAGGATTTCCTGTAGGATTTTGGGAATTAGGACTGTTAAACATTTGGCAGCCATAGTAAAGGTCTGTTTTTTTATACGTACATTTTCATTTCTGGAATAGAAAAAATGTTAAGTGATGGACATGTTAAAAAATTCTGTGATTTTCTTTAAATGTGTTTTTTTTTTTTAGTATTGCAGGATCAATTCAGGAGGTATATACTGTACCCAACAAGCGTTCTAAAAGTTTTAATTAAATTTGTATCTCAAATAACTGTACATTGAATCCTGTCTAAACTGAAACCCTTTGGTTTATGTAAGACAGGTTTACCAAGATTCAAAGTACATTTAAATTGATGTGAATGAACCTTTAAAAGAGTCTGGTTTAGAGAGGTTTTCAGATAATTCAGGGCTCAGTTTGGACAGTTCTCAATGTATACTTTTCTTCATGTATGTAGTGTCTTTTCTTACGTAGTGACCTAAATTCTATGTTTAATATGTATACAAACTCATATCCTGTTGATAAGTCAAGAGTTTTTTTCTTGTTAGACCCTTGTATACAAGTAAACAAATCCGTTTAGGGATTTAATCAGCCTGTAATAGATATACATGTATTGTTACTGGGGGATCTCTACTAATATCTGAAGTATATCCTTTTTTTTTGTGCTTATTGACAATCTGGGTAAGTTGTTTAAGAGGAAGTCTTTCTATCACAATAAGTGGTGATCATTTGAAAATTTCCTGCAACTGAATCATTGTATCAAGATTTGCTCCCAAATTTAAAACTATATGTAAATGTTTTTGAAGTACTGAGATGATTGATTTGATGGTCAGGGTATGACTGAATTACAGGACTAGTAATTTCTTCATGGTGGATTGTTAGTCAGCTTCTCTCATAGTTTTCTAGTTATTGCTAACCCATTTCTAGAATCTCATTTAAAACCAGCTGCCCAAAATTTTGTGTACAGTTTGAAAAGATAGGTGTTCATTGGCTTGTTTCCAGTCCTCTTCAGAAATAGGTAATTTGTACCCAACAGAAAGTCCAACTTACATTGAGGTTGAATATATTAACCATTTTATGTCAAAATATGACAAACCTATGTGCTTGTAAAATTCCTAGTTATGATATAATTTGATACATAGTAATACATATACTTCCACATGACCAATATTTAATGAAATTCAGGACGAGGACAGCTGCACCCATTTGCAAATTTGACTGAAAGTCTTTTTTGTACTCAAGTTGCTTTTCAGCCAGATGAAGATGTCTAGCAATGGGTTCTATAGACTGAGTACTATTATGCAGCTTCTTTTCAAACTGAGCCTTAACCACTAATTGTAAATGACGAGTGAGGTGTCACAATTCTTGTTTTTTATGTCCCTTTTAAAGGAATTGATGTATTGTATGGTATCAAGACCCTAACGTCATTGTTGTAATTGACAATCGTGTTGTGGTCTAAAACCTATCAGTATGTGAATTTTATGTAAGTTAAGACCATGATATTATCATAAAAGGACCTTGAAAAAGCCACAGTTGTAGTCAAAAGGATGTAGTTTTATTTTGTTGACAGTAAAAAAACTTGAATAGGTGCAGTTACAGTAAACCAAATACATTATTATAGTGGTAACCATCTCATGAATAATTGAAAACATTATGAATAAATGATTGTTGACATGTGAAATGCATTACTTAAGTGTGAAATGGAAATGTTACATGTGACTTCACAAAAGGTAGTAACATAGATTACAAGAAGACCAGATAATTTGATGGGGAATAATTAACAGACTGAGATGGTGAATATGTTATTGATTAGAGAATCCTGTTTGTGGGGGGGGGATAATTAACAGACTGAGATGGTGAATTTGTCATTGATTAGAGAATCCTGTTTGTGGGGGGGATAATTAACAGACTGAGATGGTGAATTTGTCATTGATTAGAGAATCCTGTTTTTGGGGGGGATAATTAACAGACTGAGATGGTGAATATGTCATTGATTAGAGAATCCTGTTTGGGGGGGGGAATAATTAACAGACTGAAATGGTGAATTTGTCATTGATTAGAGAATCCTGTTTGGGGGGGGGGGTGATAATTAACAGACTGAGATGGTGAATTTGTCATTGATTAGAGAATCCTGTTTGTGGGGGGTGATAATTAACAGACTGAGATGGTGAATTTGTCATTGATTAGAGAATCCTGTTTGGGGGGTGATAATTAACAGACTGAGATGGTGAATTTGTCATTGATTAGAGAATCCTGTTTGTGGGGGGGGGGTGATAATTAACAGACTGAGATGGTGAATTTGTCATTGATTAGAGAATCCTGTTTGTGGGGGGTGATAATTAACAGACTGAGATGGTGAATTTGTCATTGATTAGAGAATCCTGTTTGGGGGGTGATAATTAACAGACTGAGATGGTGAATTTGTCATTGATTAAAGAATCCTGTTTGGGGGGGGGATAATTAACAGACTGAGATGGTGAATTTGTCATTGATTAGAGAATCCTGTTTGGGGGGTGATAATTAACAGACTGAGATGGTGAATTTGTCATTGATTAGAGAATCCTGTTTGTGGGGGGGGGGGTGAAAATAAAAATACTGTGAGGGTGAATTTTACATTGTTTAGATAATCCGTTTTGTGGGGGGGGGGTGATAAGTAACAGACTGAGATGGTGAATTTGTCATTGATTAGAGAATACTGTTTGTGGGGGGGATAATTAACAGACTGAGATGGTGAATTTGTCATTGATTAGAGAATCCTGTTTGTGGGGGGTGATAATTAACAGACTGAGATGGTGAATTTGTCATTGATTAGAGAATCCTGTTTGTGGGGGGTGATAATTAACAGACTGAAATGGTGAATTTGTCATTGATTAGAGAATCCTGTTTGGGGGGGGGGGGTGATAATTAACAGACTGAGATGGTGAATTTGTCATTGATTAGAGAATCCTGTTTGGGGGGTGATAATTAACAGACTGAAATGGTGAATTTGTCATTTATTAGAGAATCCTGTTTGGGGGGGGGGTGATAATTAACAGACTGAGATGGTGAATTTGTCATTGATTAGAGAATCCTGTTTGTGGGGGGGGGGGGGTGATAATTAACAGACTGAGATGGTGAATTTGTCATTGATTAGAGAATCCTGTTTGTGGGGGGGGGTGATAATTAACAGACTGAGATGGTGAATTTGTCATTGATTAGAGAATCCTGTTTGGGGGGGGGGGTGATAATTAACAGACTGAGATGGTGAATTTGTCATTGATTAGAGAATCCTGTTTGGGGGGGGGGGGTGATAATTAACAGACTGAGATGGTGAATTTGTCATTGATTAGAGAATCCTGTTTGTGGGGGGTGATAATTAACAGACTGAGATGGTAAATTTGTCTTTGATTAGAGAATCCTGTTTGTGGGGGGGTGGGTGATTAACAGACTGAGATGGTGAATTTGTCATTGATTAGAGAATCCTGTTTGTGGGGGGGGGGTTGATAATTAACAGACTGAGATTGTGAATTTGTCATTGATTAGAGACTCCTGTTTGGGGGGGGGGGTGATTAACAGACTGAGATGGTGAATTTGTCATTGATTAGAGAATCCTGTTTGGGGGGGGATAATTAACAGACTGAGATGGTGAATTTGTCATTGATTAGAGAATCCTGTTTGTGGGGGGGGGGTTGATAATTAACAGACTGAGATGGTGAATTTGTCATTGATTAGAGAATCCTGTTTGTGAGGGGGTGATAATTAACAGACTGAGATGGTGAATTTGTCATTGATTAGAGAATCCTGTTTGGGGGGTGATAATTAACAGACTGAAATGGTGAATTTGTCATTGATTAGAGAATCCTGTTTGTGGGGGGGGGGGTGATAATTAACAGACTGAGATGGTGAATTTGTCATTGATTAGAGAATCCTGTTTGTGGGGGGGGTGATAATTAACAGACTGAGATGGTGAATTTGTCATTGATTAGAGAATCCTGTTTGTGGGGGGGGGGTGATAATTAACAGACTGAGATGGTGAATTTGTCATTGATTAGAGAATCCTGTTTGGGGGGGGGGTGATAATTAACAGACTGAGATGGTGAATTTGTCATTGATTAGAGAATCCTGTTTGTGGGGGGTGATAATTAACAGACTGAGATGGTAAATTTGTCTTTGATTAGAGAATCCTGTTTGTGGGGGGGTGGGTGATTAACAGACTGAGATGGTGAATTTGTCATTGATTAGAGAATCCTGTTTGTGGGGGGGGTTGATAATTAACAGACTGAGATGGTGAATTTGTCATTGATTAGAGAATCCTGTTTGGGGGGGGGGGGTGATTAACAGACTGAGATGGTGAATTTGTCATTGATTAGAGAATCCTGTTTGGGGGGGATAATTAACAGACTGAGATGGTGAATTTGTCATTGATTAGAGAATCCTGTTTGTGGGGGGGGTTGATAATTAACAGACTGAGATGGTGAATTTGTCATTGATTAGAGAATCCTGTTTGTGAGGGGGTGATAATTAACAGACTGAGATGGTGAATTTGTCATTGATTAGAGAATCCTGTTTGGGGGGTGATAATTAACAGACTGAAATGGTGAATTTGTCATTGATTAGAGAATCCTGTTTGTGGGGGGGGGTGATAATTAACAGACTGAGATGGTGAATTTGTCATTGATTAGAGAATCCTGTTTGTGGGGGGGGGGGGTGATAATTAACAGACTGAGATGGTGAATTTGTCATTGATTAGAGAATCCTGTTTGTGGGGGGGGGGATAATTAACAAACTGAGATGGTGAATATGTCATTGATTAAAGAATTCTGTTTGGGGTGATAATTAACAGACTGAGATGGTGAATATGTCATTGATTAAAGAATCCTGTTTGGCTCTTCAAAGGCTTTAAAGTATTGTGAAAAGGTTCATTGTAGTTGAATCAGAATTGTTTTTTCCCATTTGAGTTCTTCTTTAAGTATGTCTGATATGCCTGCATGTACTTCTTTGATGGATACTACTTCTAGCTTTAATGACCTCAGTGTGAAATAGAATGTTACTGGAATACAAACCAGAACTTTTATTCTACACTGATCAGCATACTGCATTGAAAACTAAGTTAAGTGTAAATTGTATAAAAATTGAAATAAAATCTGATTTATTGAAGCAAAAAATATGTAAGTAGGTTTTTTTTCTGGTCTGATTACTTTCTGTTTTATGTATAGCCTTCCTATGAATGAACAGTCTGTCACAGTTCCAGTTCAGTTCAGTGATGCATCTTTATTTAAATCCAAATCAGTTCGATCGATATCATTTTTCGTTGGATTTTAAAATAAACCACAAGTTAGTAGAATTTGTGCTTTTCTTCATTTAAATGGAGAAAAAGGTAAATCACACATAGCATCATACACTTCATTTGTTGAACATGTGGCCAAGGTGGTGGTGGTAAGTTTTCATTTTTGAAATTTGATTAGTTTAAGGTCTTTAGATTTGTAGCTGAGGCACGTCATATAAACATTATAGTTTTATGTGGTGGAACAAATGGGATGATCTGTTTTTAATTATAGCAGTATAAACACACATTTTACTCACACCAGATGATCTTATACAGAAATATATCCATATCATAACAATATCATAGCTTAATATTTGTCTTCTATGTGATCTGCCTCATTAAGAAGGAGAATTAATTAGAAGTGACCAAAAGAATAATTTATAGGTGATAAAACTCACACAGGTTAGTAACAGGAACTAGAAGATTAGGACTGATTAGTGGTATGTGGATATTAGGGGTAAAACACTGTAAAAACAGGCAAAGAGAGGCTTGTGAACGACAGTCTGAACATCCAAGATAATTGTTATTGTTGCTTGTTGTAGAGTGGATTATTGCTGCTCTTTGTACCTTTTTCTAGTTTTTGTGGACTTAAAATTCTCTAGCTTTTACAAAGGTATGTCTTCAATAACAACTATAGTGTAACAAAAAGACATGAAGCTCAAGAATTTACTGTGTTATGTTAAATATTGTGTGTTTGTAACCAGGTTTTTCACTCATTTTTCTTCTATAACACTCATTTTTTTACTTTCTTAAAAATATAGAATGTAATAATTCATACGATAGTGTACTACACCCTAATTAATTAGTGATATAATTATGTAATTAACATTTAATCTTTAAGATGAGCCTTCCATTAGTAATAACTGTCATTTCATGCCAGGACAATATTAGACTATCTATCATACTTGTAGCATGAAGACATTTGTTTTTACTGTCTGGGTCTTTTAAAGTCACGATTTGTGCAGTTCTTAACAGAACTGAATGATGGTTGGATATGAAATAAGACATAACAATTGACTATCTGTAACTTTAATTTATATCAGGATATGAAAATGATATCATTCTATAAATTAAATACTAATGATACAACATGAAAAGTTTCATACGGAAAATCTTAGTAGACTCAGTAGTAATAGAGAGCTACATTGACTTTTAGACTGGCCTTTGCTGTGCCTGAAATTTACATGATAATTTAGTGTTTAGGTCAAGCCAATAAGTTTGCCTGAAGTTTGAGTAGGTGGGGGGGTCATGGTTTTAATCACCAAAGGTTTTGAAATTTGCAGTTACTGCATTAATATCTGGTATTGCAATCAATCAATCAATCAATCAGTAGGGATAACATCATATTGTAATTAGGTACAGTTACAGTACGTCGTCATATGACCATTTTTTTTTAAATGTATGCAACTGCAAATTTCTATTAAGTGCTGTTTGAAGTATTACCTAACAAAATCAACATTGTCTCATATTGTGTGACTAACTTTACCAACATTACACAGGATGTAGTACATCTTAACCAAGTTATGAAGTAGATATTTTATAAAATTGTTAGCCGAATTATAACCTCTTTTGTTTAAGGTAAGCAGTTCGTAAATGAAGCTAGGGAGGTTCAGTTTTATTCTGACCATGTAAGATTTAGGGCCTGAGTTTTAAATGGCTAAGCTTTGTGAATACATGTACTTATGTTTGACAAGAAAGGAGTTTTTATTTTCCATTTGAAAGAAATTAAGTCATTTTACTATGTTTTTATTTCCTGACAATATTTCTTGTTTTTGTTCACGACTGATGGGTGCCATAGTCCTCAGTATAGTTAAGTATAATTTTCATGTAAGGGTGATGGTTACAGGCTTTATCTGATCTGCCATATTTCTCTAAACTCAATTATTGAGAGAATTTTTCAAATTAAATGTTGTTGTGGACTTGAAGCATCATTTCGGTTCTGTTGTATTTTCAAGCAGCAACAATAAGCCCAACCAGTGCTATTTTTGGGGTATGAGTATTTTTCTCCTTGAAACTGACCATTAAACTTTTGTATTAGATAGAGATGATGCTTTTATATCATTTTAAAGCTTAGTACATTTGTTTAAACATATTTCATTGTAAAATTTGCAAAGGATCAGACAAGCTTTTTACCACCTTACCTTGTCTTCTCTCTTAGTACATTGTATATATATAACAGTGTTCGTTCCAGTAAATTGCAGAAGGATTAAGCAGGGGGTTATTTTCAGAATAAAGGGGGTCAATATGGCAGTATAATATGGGATCATTAATAGATAACTAGAGAGATTCAACCTACAAATAAGTTAATGTCAGGTTTGTATACATTTTATAGTTTCATTTTCAATGAGAGGTAACAGAGGTATATACTCTTCAAATGGACAAAAGAATTAGTATTTGTTGTCTATTTATTATGACATTCTCTTGATTCAAATTGTTACTTATTTTGATGTGACAGCTCCACTTAGAATTTTTCTGTTCTTTTCGGGGTCATATCCAACCTGGCCCAGGCCTACAGTCATTCCATTTCCATTTTACTCAACATTCTCTAGTTTCCTCACCTATGTCTGTTTTCAGCCAGTCAGCTCATGTGAGAGTTACTGGGTGTCTTGGGAAACGAACTTGTCCCATGCACACCGCCTGCAGTTTCCCTAAGTATTTTGACCCAAAAATTTTTTACAAATTTTTGTTTCTCATGTTTAGTAGGAAACAGTCAAAGCTATTGGCACTTTAAAATGACAGAGACATATTTGAACACAGAGTAGAAAAAATTTCAGGAAATTCATACATAGCTCTACAGAATACTGTGCGTCCACTGGGTCCACATGCCACACTTTTTGTGCTCCATGCATAAAATATCCGTGCCAATGGGCGCAAGGGTGCGATCTTGAATGAACACTGTTAAAATATTTTTTATGATTCTGCCTTTATAGATGTTCACTAGCTTGTTTGTTGTTCACATAGAATCAGTATACTGATGCATTATTTCAAGCAGAATTTAACCTGCCTGTCAACTGATTCAAGTAAAGTGTCAACTTACAAGTCGCATGACAACTTACAAGTCACATGTCAACTTACAAGTCACGTTTCACTTAAAAGTCATGGTGTCCAATATCAAGAGCAAAATTTTGCTAATTAGGGAGCATCCTTCTTTAAATAAACTAAATTCTAAGTATGCATCTTTAGAAGAACCCTATTGCATCATTAAGCTTCTGTACAGTTCATTAAACACTATGGCTTTATAATTATTTAACATCATATTGCAACTGAATCTAACAGAGAAAATGAGCCATTTGTCAGCAAATTTATTATCTTAGTGTTATGGCTTTAAATACTATTGGCTTTTGCAATAGTTGTAACAACATGGGGTTGACTCTTTGTGAAGTTATTTCAAAGGCAATTGAAGTGTTAGGAGTAAGTTAGAGCTTGAAAGTATATATGTATCTAGGCCAAGCAATTATCCTTTATCAATCATAAGATCTGAGGGGAACTGAAAAAAAAATTCAGGTTGAAACTGAGCTGCACCACACAAAAAGGGTATGCTTAATATCTATTGTTTAATTTAATGTTTTTGGATGCTCTCTCCAATTGATTTAGTCTATCTATGTTACATAAGTTACTTACATGCAGACAGCAAAAAACAAAACAAAAAACTATGCTTTTTTGTGTGGAGTGTCACTTGAATTTACATGTGTTCATGCATATTATGGAACAGTTAGGATTAATTTTGATTCTTTAAGTGACAAAGTTGACGTAATCTGAGGAAACAACTTTACATAGAAGGAAGTTATCTACGTGGACACAAGGACTTAATTATCCTTAGAAAATTCTTGTTAGCTTAAGCACTTCCATAGGACTGTCTCAATTTCAAAAGTTTTAATTTGATAACTGTATTTTAGTGTTTGATGTTCAAAGCTAACAACTCAGGTTCTTTATATGAATTTCTCAATGACTATTTTGTCACTGACAAACCTAATACTATGCAAGGTTCTAAGAGCTTGAACAATTCTTGAATTACAAAGTTTCAACACCTAGATCTGTACACTAACCACTTCATCATGATGTTTGTCTCTCCACATTTATTGTTAACATTTGATAATATCCTATTGCTGTATTTTTGTGGGAATATTTTTACAGCAAATTCTACAAAATTTTAATTTTTTTATTTAAAATTGGTTTGTCATACCAGTATTCATTAACTCAAAGCTTTCCTTCTTGATTTAATTGCCGAGGGCATCAAAATAGAAAAGAAAGATTCTTTTACTGAAAACAATATAAGGAATGTGGTTTTTAGGATAAAACATACTTTTTGCTGTTGGAGTGCAATTCATACCCAATACTTTGCAACAGAAAACCAGCCAGATATCAAACATTGACCCTTGACACTATATTAGCTGACTCTCTACCAAGTAAAAAGAACAAGAGTATCCTTGAGGGATCAAATTTTCAGTAAGGAGTTCAGTTGGTTTTGGCATCAGCCCCTGGTCCCATAAATAAATAAATCTCAAATAGAGGATGACCATTATTTACAAATCAGATTGCTTGAAATGAAGATTTTTTACAGTGACGGATCCAGAGGGTGTGGGTGCAATGGGTTGACACCCCACCTTTTTATTGGAATCTTTGTCATTATCATGTGTAAAATTGACAAAAAGGGCAAACAATGTCCTAGCAACTCCCTTTTCTGAGAAATCCCGGCTGGCACCCCTCCTTTTAAAAGTTCCCAGATCCATAACCACAGTTATGCAAATAACTCGTCCCTTTTGATTCACAATAGAGTCTTCGAAGGTAATACAAGGAAACATTGATTTGCTTTAAAAGATGTTCAGTTTGTACAGATTTTAGGTAGAAAATAGGCAAATACGACGTCCAAGAAATGTTCTGAAATTTTGCATGTGGAAAGATCAACTCGATTGCAATCATACGACAGAAAAAAATGACATTGTATCGGATTTCATTTTCTAAGTACATAAATTTGAAATATACAGGTACAAGTATAGTGATGAAAATCCAAAGTATCAGAAGGAATCTGGTTTCTTGTTTCTCAGGGTTTGATTAAGACTGTATGGTACTTGTACATTGTTGATCCTTATCTTTCATGCTCACTTACTTCATAATGATGGACAATGAAAATTAATATACTTTTGTCATAACATCATTAATCAAGTGCTCTTGGATTGTTGTCTGGACTTTTTGCCTTAAATGTACTATTTTTGTGGTAAATGATATTTGTGTTATCTGAGTTTTGCAATTAAAATGTAATCTTGAATGGATTGCAGGCATAAAAGAAAAATATTAATTTTACATTCTATCATTTTTTATCCTTTTCTATTTAAAACTCCCATTGATTAAGTCTTTGTGTTTATAAAGCAGTGTTTTATTGACTTGCAAGAACAGTCACAATGACTCTTTTGTGTGGAGGTGAAAAACTGCTTAGGGCAAGACAAAATGCATGATTTGATTTTTCTGATGGTTTATGATAAAGCTTGTGTAAAATCCATCTTTAATTCAATTGACTATGTAAAACTCAATAACCTTCTTCTTATTTATTTGTACCTTCTGTATTTTTCAGTGGCTGAGAAATTTAAATAACTTTTGACACATGTCAATGAGGGATGGTTTCAGATAAATTTAAAAAAGGGCATTTTGAAGGGTTCTAACACAAACTTAATGTAAATGTGTTAGATGTCGTAGGATGGGGTTTTCAGGGGTTACTGGTAGTTTGGGGTCATTGTATGCAATATTAGCTTTTGATTGTCATGGAAATTTATTTGTAAAATGGAATAAAGGATGTGGCTGTTTGAGCTTCCTTTCCTGGTATTTGTGGTAGAAAAAAAGAAGTTCATAATAGTAAGTTTGAAAAGAAAAACATGAATAACTTGATAAATTGTGAAGTTAAAATCCACTTAAAATAATATTTCTTATGTATTTCTGACTCATTAATTTTTGGACAGAATCATAAATATTGCTCAAATGGGGAGATAACTCTTCATTTTTTAATGTTGGTACACCTGTTTGTAAAATGGAGTAGTGGTTAATTTACATTGAACATGGTATTTAAATGACAGTAATTTACACATTTAAACCACACTAAAAGAGTTGAGAAGGGGAAAAAATATGGTAAAAGTTGGCATGTTAACTGGATTTAAAATTTACCGTTCTTTGAATGTACAGTGACTTGCAAGTATTTTAAATATTTTCTTCTTTTTCAAGTGTGATAATGTTTAGATTCATAGTTTTTATTTCTTTCTATTTTCAGACAACTATCAATGAGTGAGTATAGTATATGCGGTGTAGCCAGAATGTTCGGATGGTGTGACTACTATAGGTGGATATAAAAATGATCAGATTCATCTTACTACGGGTAGACAGTGGGACTTAAAGAGGAATGAAAATGGCAGTGTTCCAGGATTGGTGGATTCAGTCCCCTTGCAGTAGAGTTTTACTGGTTGTATGTGTTTTGCAACACTTTTTCCTGGTGCTGAATTCGATTGTTGCATTATCTTATCCTGTTAATTCATACAGAGTAGAAACAACTTTCTTGAAAGACAACAGCAGTGAAAATGGTTCCATCATTCATTTCATTTATGATAGAGATCTGAATTCATTTTATGTTGGTGGTACAAATCGAATCTTCAAGCTTAGCTCTTCTCTAGAAATTCAACAAGAGTTAATCACAGGTCCAAAGTTAGACAGCATTCACTGTGAACCAGACTCATCTAATTGTGAATATGCTAAGGAATTAACAGATAATTACAACAAAATATTGCTCATCCAACAACCAGTGAATGGAAATGGCCATATTATTGTTTGTGGAAGTTTGTTTCAAGGATACTGTGAGTTCCGTGATTTACACAATATAAGTAGGACTATTAGTGCCAATGTGGAAAACAAAAAAGTAGTAGCAAATGAGAAAAAGGCTTCAACTGTTGGTATTCTAGTTAGAATTGGCCTAAGTGAGCATGTCATTTACATTGGAACATCATTTCCAATAGCATTCGTCTGTGAGAGTGATGAATATAGTAAGTTTCGTAGAAGTAGTGTTCCAAGTTTGAGTATGAGAAAGTTATCAATGGATGATGCCTTTGATTTGTATAATTCTCAGCTTGTAAGTCTTAGCAAAGTGTCTTCATCCTTGAAGGTTCATGATGATATGTTGGAAAAGTATACCATTGATTATAAATCAGCATTTTCTGTTGGAAATTACACCTTTTTTTTATCGATTCAACCTTCACGTACTTGTCAAAATGTACAAAGTGGCCCTCCTGTATCCGAATCAAAGATATCCTCAACATGCATTTCTGATACACTTTTTTATTCTTATGTGGATATTCCATTGAAGTGTGGAAATAGTATCGTCTACAACTTGATTCAAGCTGGAAAAACCTTGGTTCCTGGATTAAATTTACAAGAAAAAATGCTATTAAGTGATACAAAGGAAAAACACATTGTAGTTGGAATTTTCCATAAAATTGTCAGTGCAAATCAGGTTGATTCAGCTATTTGTATTTATTCTATCTCTGAAATTCAACGCAAAATGCAGGAAAATATCAACCTCTGTATGAATGGGAACAGATCAGTAAGGGGGGATGATAAATTTGAACATGGTGCAAAATGTGATTCAGTAAGTATAAACTATATTTTTGTTTGGAGTGGCAGATCCAGGGGGTTCAGATTAAAGAACCCTTACCCTGTTGTTGGAATTCATGTTTTTTGAGGTAAGACTTATAGCCCCCTCTCTGTATCTGCCACTGGTATTTATTTCCACTTTGAAACCTTCATTTTCAAGAGGATTTTGAGTTATATTCCTGATTGTCGTATTTTTTGCAAATTAGATATAAAAAATGAAATACATATCTATTCTGCAATTTGTTTATTATCAAAATTAATTATGTTAATTATGAAAGGGTATAAAGATCTGAAGGGCTAAACAAAATTCTGTTGCCAATTTTGAAGTTTATAGGAAGTAATATTTGTGAATTTTCAGAATGTTATATTAACTTCTCAGATGTGTAGCATCTAAATCTTGATTGGTATGGCTGGGGTAATGAACACATATTTGAACTTGTTTTTCTTATTTACTGAGTAAAATATCTTTTTTTTTTTTTTTTGTTCTTTTATTTATTTTGACAAAAATTATAGGTACTCTGCCAGCTGTACCTGTCGAACCAGCTGCTATGCCCCTGCTTTTTTACTGGATTGGGAATTTTTGTATGGAAAGAAGAAATTTTCTAATATTCTGCAGCACTCTTTGTACTACAATTGTACTTCTACATTCCAATTGTACATGTTACTATGTACTGTATCAATATTTGCACTTGTATTGAATTTTTTTGGCAACAATCTTAGACATGAATTTTTTTATCCAAAGATCTTCTAAAAGGTAATCTCAATTTAAAGTAAAAGGTGTATAGTGCATGAAAATAAATTTTAATAAATGATTTCTTAAAATTCCTTACTCATCAATCAGCTAGCTTGAAATTTGATAGAGAAAAATTAATGATTTTAGGAAAATTATTATGAAACATGGCCTAAGACAAACACTGATTATAATATATGTTAGACTCTCATTTAAGAAAGGAACTCCTTGAGTGGCATTTCAAAGTTTAATTTTACAGCAGAAAAATCTCAGACTCAATTTTTCAAATACATGAAGGTAAAATGAAACTTAGTTCACAACAGCCTGTATACATCCATCAGAGTGAGAATTATTGACAATGTCCTTCATTGTAAAAAAAAAAATGTATTTGTATTTCATCTTTTTTAGTCTGGTGTAATTGGAGCAAATCACGCATCTCTATGCAACGTCTTTATATCAAGTTATGGAAGGGTTGAAGGTATTCTTCCTGCTGTATCCAAGCCTGCTATTGTCTTCCCAAACACAACATTGACTTCCATTACATTAACCACAACTACCAACTTTACACTTGCTTTTCTTGGTACTGCAAATGGGCTTATGAAAAAGGTAAAAGTAATAGATAAAATAAGACATTTTTTATTTTTTTCCTTTGCCGGAAAACTTTTGAATTAATGGGATTGTATTATGTTGTGGTGCTTTCATTGTTGTTATATTCATCCTCAGTATTAGCATGGTCATCATCCTCAGTATTAGCATGGTCATCATCCTCATTCATAGACATTTGGTTTCTTCACAGTTAATAGTCCTTGAAAATCATTTTATGGATCTTATTATACAAAAGTCAGGTTGGGATTTTGGAGGTTATGACTATCAGCGTTTGGGTAAAAGGGTGTAATATAAGTGGCAGAACACAAACCTTTTACTAGTTTATACTAGTTTATACACAATAACTTGAGCGATCTCTATGAAATTATACTATAAATATCAAGCTATCAGAACAATACCAATATCTATATTTGTAACATGATGTTAAACCATATCACAAAAATATTTGGGTCTGACACTCTTAGGGAATCACACTGTCATTGTTCGTGTCAGCATCCGCAGCTCTGACACTCTTAGGGAATCACACTGTCATTGTTGGTGTCAGCATCCACAGTGGCTACATTTTTAGATGCCTTTTTTATTTGTAGACATTCGATGTATAGGCAGTTACATAAGTAAGATTCTTTGTAAGAATCATGCAAATTCTGTAATATGTGATACACCCCAAAAAAGGCTACACATTTTAATTTTTTGTAATCGAGATGCTTTATAGGTCTATATGATGAAATGAATAATTTTTCATTCCAGTCTGTCTGCTCTTAGTAGATAATTCACATTGAAAATCCAACAGTTTCTGTTGTATTTTAGTGTCATTTACAGAGTTATCTCCCTTAATTTTGAATTCTGCAGTGCATTCTATATAATTTTTATCTCTTATGAACAAGGGTTATATGAAAAGCCACATGTTAATTTATGTTTACTTATGAATTTTAAACAAAATATCAAATATAAAAATATGTAGGCTTTCCAACCATGTATCACATTTTGCATATTATCTGGAGTGCTAGTGTCATGTCAACTATGGACATTCATACTACAGCAGCAAGTTAAAAAAAACAAAGACAGAACTAAAACAAAAAACAAAAAAAAACATTGAGCGGTTTCATTATGAATAGGCAATAACAGTGAACAGACTTGATATAAAATTGATCTACGGATGACGCTTAGAACTGTGGGGAAAAATTCCAGGCTGTGCTGAGTATTTTCACTAGTTTGAGCTTTGAGCTAAATTACTATATCAAAGTTTTTGTCAAGTCAGTGCACTGTTATTGTCTTTATACTGCAACAAAATTTTGAAAGAAATGTGACTTATTTGAAGTAAATGACATTATTTGTGACATCACAACAAAAAAATTATATTCATTCAGTGACCATACATAAACCACTTGTAAATATATGGTCAATGCATTTTGACTGTTCAAATAGAACAGTTGCAGTAAAAATAGTTTTATTAGATACTTTCACATGTTAAAGAAACAACAAAAAAGATGGTTAGATAAGGTTCTAGATATTGACCTGTTTGATAGACCATTTAAGTAGCAGTCTTTGTAAAGATCAGACAGGAGGTGCTTCATGCATATCAAAAACCCACCAAATTCAGTTTTATTTCTTGTTCAGAAACTGTTACTGATCACACTACCAGTCTTAGTTTTTCATTTAGTTGCTTCTTAAAAATTATATGGATTGTACATGAAATTAGCACTTTGCAAGAGTTATCATTCTTCATTTTGTTTGATTTTGTTGATTTTAGTGCTAGATAAATGTATGATTTTCTCAAAAGTGCAGATCTGAATAAAGAAATAATTATTGCTGTGTGAAAATATAGCATATGTAGACTGAAAAAGCATTATTTGTTGGTGGGTTTTTCTACACTATGAATTTCTTAACCATTGGCAGTGTCTGAATTTTATGTGGACTGGTACTTAAAAAGACTATGAGTAAATCAAGAAACAGTGAAGAATTTTCTTAAAATGAAATAGGCTTACTGCATGTTAGATAATTTTCTAGGTATACAAATGACATCACTTATTTCTTCTTTCTAGATTGTATTAGAAGAGAAATCATTAGCTAAAGAGTATGATACTGATCTTGTCATTGACAAAGGATATCCAATTAACCAGGATACTATTTATGACGTGGAACATAGGAAACTCTATCTTACCAGTTCAAGATTGGTATGTCAATGTTTGGCATTTACAAAATGTTCAATAAAAGAGAAAAAGAAACTGGCTACAGCACATACAATGATTATGTTCAGTGGATAGATTTGGTCAAATGACAATCACCTAATAAATGTTTCCTAGGTAATTGACTACACAATTGATAAAGAGCTTGAAACCTTCATTAAATATCTATTGTATCATCTACCTATAGTGGGAATACTAGTTCATTTAGTGATTGTCATTTAATCATTGGAAGACGACATTTATCCCTTAACATGATCATTAAATGTGCTGTAAATCTGCATATTGTAAGAAGAGGACTGATATTGTTTTTCGATAAAATATTCTTCTGAATGAATTAACTGCAGTTTCTCATTTTTTTCTCTGTATAAAACAAATTGACAATGGTTCAAGGAAGATAACTATTGCAATAAAATCAGTAACTAAAAATGAACTTGCGTCTGTAGAAAAAGTAAAACTACAAGCATGAGAGTGTATATAATATTGTCAAGTGCTGAGAGAAAGAAAGAGTAAGAAATACACTCAATAAAATTAACTTATTGATACAAATACATTTGGAAAATAATGGAAAAAAAACAATGAATCTTTGTGCACACACAAATGTATTATTTTCACACTCAGTAAATAAGCATAATTGATGAATGAATGTGTTTGTTCTTTGTGGAAACGTCATGAATAATAATGCATATGATTTTAGTGGTAAGGGAAGTTTTATTTCTTAGCCATTAAAGTTACAGGTTTATAGCTGATCTCTGTTATCTTACTTTTTGTAGGTTGCCAAAGTACCAGTTGAGAATTGTGGGCAATATAAGAATTGTTCCACATGTTTGGGAAGTATGGATCCATTCTGTGGATGGTGTACATTAGAAAATAGGTAGAGATAATTAAAAAATATCATGATAATTCAATTTCACAAATTGTAATGGAACTTGTTTTTTATCAATAAACACATGGGATCCTCTCTATCTCAGGAAAATTTCTAACAATAATAGGAATAAGGGGCTGAAACAGGAGCAAAATTAAACTTTTTCTAGATTGTGGACAATAACAAGTAAATGTTAATGCATCTCATTGAAATTGTATCAAAAAGTGCCACACTACCAAAGGGAAGCCTGATAAGACTCTCGGGATTGTGACTTAAACCATTTTTTAATTAAGGGCCAAAAAGCAAGCATTTTTCTAATATCTGGACAATGACTTGACTGTAAGTGAAAGGATATCTTTAATATTATAGCACATGGTGATGTACAATTAAAAGAAGGCTTGGATTGATTTTGGGTGTGGTGACTGGAACTGTTGAGGAATAAGGGGCATAAGATTCTTTTCAATTTTTTTACTGTGTCAAATATTGAGTCACATTCTAAATACAGAGCAGTATCAAGCTTAAATGCCCCAACAGTTCAGGGTTCAACCTCTATGGTCATAACAAGATGCCCCCACCTAGCATTTCATAAGCATATTGAACTTAGCCATTTTTTCACTTTATAATGTAGATGGTACCTACTTAGTGTAATCTGTAAAAGTATTTACCAATACATTGTATTATTATTGTAGTATTTATACACAAATTGAAGATGTGTACTTTATGTTATGGAGAAATTTGAGTATTTTATTTGTTTATTATTAAGCATATTGAACTTAGCATTTTTTTTCAGTACACATGTATATGGTATCTTAAGTATATTACTTTATATTGCTTTAGGAAATTTTAAACTGATAATTTGTTTTTTTTCTCTCCACATTTTTCTTGAGGAAAAAGATAGGGCTCCAGGTTCCTTCAGATCTGCCACTGGTATTAGACACCATTAAGACTGATCCTTATTTCTAAGGGTTTACCATCAGTAGATATATTTTACTTCAGTCAGAATCATTTTCTTCTGCAGGTGTACTTTAAAATCAGAATGTTCTTTATCAACCCAGAATGTAGATAGATGGAAAATTTTAACAGACTGTACAGCAATAAATGACATCTCTCCACCAGATGCTTCTACATCACAGAATGTCATCGTAAGTTTATCAGCTAGTTTATTGTTTTTTAATCTTCTAAAATTGCAAAAAAATTAGTTACTACAGATGACAATGTTATGTCAAATTAACTACTAATATGACATTGTCAATGAACAGAATAACTTCTGTTTTAACTGTCTCAACAGAACATGACATCTTGTCCAATCAGACTTCCTGCCATAAATAGCAGAGATTTCTTACTTTTGAGACAAGACTATTCCTTGTTTCCTTTACTCACCTGTGGGTTAAAACATGCCACATATATAATGACAGATATCTTATAAGTACTAATGAGTACTATTGAGAATGGCATTCTGAATAAGCATATAGATCACAAAATTATTTCAATTATGAAAAATAGATTTAAACACTAGAAAAACCCAAAAATATTTAATTTTGAAACCTTCAGGTATGATTTGAATGTCTTTTCAATCAGCAGAGCTTCAGAAGATATTTAAGCTTTTGTTGGCACTTAAGTTTCCTTGTTGGCCATTCATAAACTGCACAAGGGAGAACAATTTACTGTATATATGAAATATCTTTATTGATATAATTATTTTCATTGCTGAGCTTTATAAAAAGCAAACTTGCTGCATTACAAAAAATGTCAATCCTATTGTAAGGAACAGTGAATTATAACTTTATTTTTAGACCTCATTGTCATTTTGTCTGTTATTTTTCAAAGATATTTGTTTAATATTTTCAGTTGTATCTGTCCATCATAGATTTACCCAGGGAAACAAACTATAGCTGTGTATTTGACTTTGGTGTAGTGAAACCCTCTACAAAAGGCACCCCATGGAACTTTGGAATTAGTTGTCCTACACCTAATATATCAGATTTAGATATTACCTTTGGCCCAACAGGTAAAGTGCTCTGTCAATGCGAGACTCATAAGAGTAGTCAAGGATGTTAAAAATCCCTTAGTAGTGGTAAAGTGCCCAGTCATAAAAATTATTCATTAGCAAGTTCAAATTACAGTAAAATAGTTAATTTCATCAAATAGAGTTGGTCTGTCCTTGATTAAATGACCATTACCTAATGAAAAGTTAGTCATATTGCTTGCTGTAAATGTTTGGTTTCCTTTAATTGCTTTCTTCGGTTTAGATTAAGTATCGACGTAAATAAAAGTTTAGTTCTTACAGAGCATATATATGTTGATATATAGTTAGTCTTCCCTCTTTTGTCACTTAATGTAAAACAAGTTCTCCTTCCATCTGTCCATCTCTCATGACCTTACATCCTCTCATGACCTTGCGTCTTTGTGACCACTTTTAAAACAGTCAATATGGATTTTGACAAAACTTTGTATAGGCTAAATTATAACACCAATCTTTAAACTTTTTTGACTTAGTCAAAAGAGTTACCTGTGACTAATACATGAGGCAAGGATGAAGGTAATACTTGGTATTTAGGGGTAATCAATTTACTTTTTCACAAATGGACAGTTGACAAATGTTTTAGAATACTGAATCATAATCATGTATTCACAATCCAGAATTGAATTGTGCGACTGTGATGGTTGATTATCATCATGATCTTAACCTTGTTCTGGGATAAACCCTCAGAACATTTGAACTTTGCCAATGAGAATTTAAGAGTTAAAACTTTGAAATTTTAGTATGGCACTAATACCCCAGTCAATAGTAAAAAAACTGTTGAAAGGGTAAACAGAACAATCTCGACCTTTTGGAGAAATAAGTAAAATGTTACAATTGATTTACTTTGGAAACTAAATACTGAAATGTAATAATAAATTTTCTTGCATGAAATGACAATAAATAATCTTCATTTTTCTTTTTTTGTAGGCAGTAGAAATACAACCCTACATATAAGATCAGAAGAAACTGGACAGTTATTTGTTTCTAGATATTTTACTTTCTATGACTGTGCTAGTTTTACAAGGTATGATGTTTCTGAATTTGCATTATATATACGAACATATTACAAGTGTTCACAAGAGCAATATATCATTATTGTAATCTGCAACAAATAATTCACTTCAGTACAAACGATTTACCCCCAATAAAATATCACAGAAGAAGTAACAATATAGAGATAGGTGACATCAAAGAAGAAAAGGATGATGTTAACTGTCCCCCCCCCTCAAAAAAAAAAATCATGCCATGATTTATTAATATGTATCAGTCCTGCTTCCATTCATCTCTTATGCATTAACATCTTTGTGACCACTTAACAATCAACATCCTTTAATAGATTTTGGCAAAACTTTGTATAAGCTATTTGGAACTCTATTGACCCCTGCATGATGGAAGTCACTTGAAGTTTGATGTATTTACTTTGTAAGCTTGCTCACTGCACAGTATTTTCTGTCTTTCACAGACAATAATCAATGTCAATTTTACTCAAAGAGAGGATGCTATGGTGTCATATGGTCTTTTGTTTACATTTTTACCTCTCATTTCAACGTGACTAATCTCTTCTATTTATAGCTGCACCTCCTGTACTGACAACAAATTTTCCTGTGACTGGTGTGTCTATGAGAATAAGTGTACCTTCCGACTCAACCCATGCTCAAACATCACTGTCTTCAGTAGAAATGTATGTATACAAAATCTATACAAATATTTACAACTATATGTATGTGTTGTGTAGTCAAAAAAGTTGTTGCACATATGTATACACTTGTACTAGTAGTCATTGATGTGAGTGTGTGTCATGTTGGTGTTCTGTGTTATAGGCCAGACAAATTGTGTGTATCTGGTTGTAAGACCATGAGATGGACTTATCTTTGTTACAATGGAATATATATTTAGATGTCACTTTCTATAATATTGTCAATGAACTACAGGTTTTACGATTGAAGGTCTTAGATCCAGATGGTTTCATATAGCCTTTAATATATGGATAACATGATACTAACTTTAACTGGGATACAACAAGGGCAACCAGATTTATAACAATACCTTTATGATGTTAGTTATTTGTTTAATTGGTTTAGTCTTTAGTCATTACATGAATGTTAATGTCTTATTCCATGAAACTAATTTAACTATACACAACTAATTTCCAGTAGATAGTGTAGATTCTGATCATAGAATTATCAGAGATTCTTAAAAATCAGGATCCAGATGATTTTTGTCACTTCATTTATTGTGAAAAAAATAAAACATACTGAAATACTTTCAACAACTGAAATTTATTAAAGTTATCTCCCTTTCACTAAGAACAAACTTACATATTTCAGGAACTAATACTTTAATTTCATAGTAAAAGATTTTAAATCTCTCCAGGTAGTGTATTTACTGAGTCAGCACTTGGATCTGTGAATTGGTCAGTTTAGGCACATACTATGACAATATTTAGGGTATAATGTTGGTCTTTTCTTGATTAAACGACAGTAATTTGATGAATTTCCTTTGATAGTGTACTGGAATTGACATAGACATGGATATTTAAACTTTCCTTTTAAATCTTTGATGAAAAAATGTTTAGATATCCTAAATTGTCCATTTCACTACCAAAGGCAGTTCATCAGGTGATTTTCATTTAATCAAAGAAAAGCCAACTCTATTTCCTGAACATCATTATTGTATGTGCTATAATATGGCGATATAAATAAATATGTTCACATTTGATGATGTGTATTTCAAACTCTGACAGGTTGGAAAGAACGACACCGCTAATATAACAGATGTAAGTTACTGCATTATAGAGCGTACTGTATATGCACTCAGGGACTAGGTGTTATATCTTACAAATTGTCCATTTCATAATGTACACTTGTCTATTACAATATGAAATGAACACTTTATGTAGGAATGTCTTGTTGAAAGTTTTTACAACAGTTACTTTTATTTTACTTATTCATTAAAATCAAGCATGAATTTCATGATTTATTTGATTTGCATATAAGATTTAACCTATATATTCCTAAAATTTGACCTAATTTTGGCTGCTAAGTTATATTTTATTATGCTTGCTACATTGAGGATAGATATTGTTATGCTTTGTATATATGCTTCTGTTATTTTGTATGCTTTTTATATATGTAAGCTTTTATGCTATAGAATGACTTACTGTATATCAGGTTATTTTATACATAGCTAAGTACATGGTCATTACTTCCAAAAGGCAAAAAATCTTCCATGCCGTATAGTTTAATTTCAAAATTAACACACATTTGGAAAGGCAAAGAACTTTCGTTTATCATATCATGGACAAAGTTTTGTTATGTGACTGTGATGTCTCGACATTCTTTTTTTTTATTATCATATTATAGTTGATTTTTTTTATATTAAAATTAAATCATAAGGAATGACTGTTATATTTTTTAGGTCTATTTAAGACAACCTCAATACTTATGGTGCGCACTATCTACATAGGTTATTTAGTTTGCAGCACATGATTGAGATCATCTTTTTTTTCATAGACTGAAAATAAAATATAGTCATTGTTTAAATAAAATCATTATTGATTTTGAAAAGACCATGAAATATTTGTATGGAGTCTATTTCATTTAGAGTAATAATAAGACAAGTGCTAGCATCACCTGATATACAGTACATCATTTATAGTATAAATTTCTCAAGTAAGATCATTTCATATGACTGTTAAAGACCCAAAGACTTATTTATACTAAAATTTATTTTATATTTCACAGTATTTCCATGCTATAAACCAGACCTATCAAATTTGCTTTCTCATGTAAAAAAATATTCCCTATTTTTGAAATCATATATATAGTTTTCCCCTCCTTGCAAGCTTTTGAAATTTTAGTACTATATATTTGTACACAGAAAGTTTGACAGAAGTAAGCACTATTAGGGCTGTCATTATACCTATTAAATTTAAAGGAGCTCCATAAAGCTTATCATCTAGGTTTCAATAGGATGTTGTTTCATGGTTATGCAGAAAGGCACTTCATCCAAGCCACAAGCTTTTTGGTAATGGACCACTTCAGAATATTTACTTCCTTCTGCAAATAAGGCCAATATCCTAAATGTACCATAACAAATCAAGGTCATTTATTGAGAACGATATTCATTAAAAGGTCACTGTATTTCTGAAAAGGTCCATTATCTTAGTTTAAATCAAACACAGCTTAAATCTGCACATGCTCATGTCTTTAGTCATAAAAGTAGAAATAACAGTTTAGGTTTAGAACTTCCTGTAGGGAGAGCAAGAGATCCTTCTGTTAAATAGATGTTAAATTGACAGGGGTATAAATTGAAACATACCAGCCTTGTCTTAGTCATTTAAGGTTGGTTTCAGAAATGTGTAAACCTCTATGGTACTGTTTTCTGAGGTTCCACCAACCATAATGTATATGTGTATTTGAGAAATGTCAAAGGTTTGAAGGTTAAACTTTTTAAACAAGAAGGTTAAGAGTCAACAAGCTGATGATGGTAATGCTCATTTGTATTTTTAGCTACAAGGTCTTCAGTTTTTAATTCCTGGATATAGGTATCACTTTGTAAGTACAAAAAAAACAAAACCTTATATAAAAAAAAATTGTAGTGCATTTGAACAAAGCCATACTAATCTAATTTAAGGTGCCTTTGGCAGTCTTTAATTTCAGCACCATCAAATTATATATCAGAACACAAAACTGTTATCTTCTTTTTTCATCCTTAATTTTAAACTGACAAAGTTAAAACTGAAATTTAAATACATATTGTTACATGTGCTTTCTCTAAATATGACTACTTCATGCTTTAATACAGCTTTCTAAGGTGCTTATGTACTCAGATTTAGTATCTGCCATCTGTCAATGATGCTTTTCAGTTGATACTATAACTGCTCATTATATGCATAGTTTATCTTATTTTCCTATCCATTTCACTCCATTATTAAATTTCATGCATCACTTTTATTAAATTATATTTTTTGTTTATGTTTCATGGTTATGAATTGTGCTGTAACTATTTATTTTATTTATTTTTTTGCTTAAATCTTCATTTGAACCCTGTTATGAAGATTAAATGTTTCTGCACTTTGTATTTAATTGTTTATTTTCATCTTTAGTTTTTAGTTTTGTCTTATGTTTTTCTTCCACTGCTCTATATCCAGTTATTTTTCTCTGTATTTTTTAGATTAATGAAAAATAATCTTTATTGGAATCATTATTGTCAATATTCTCTTTCTTTAATTCAGTTTTAAAAATTTGTTTCTTTCCTCCTTTTCAATTATTTTTTCATTCTTTTTCTGCCAAATAATTATTTTTTTTATTTTATTTCTTTTTACTTCCATCGAAATATTTCATATTTTTGTTCTTTGAATTTTACTGCCAGAAAAAAAAATCTGATAATTTATTTTACATTTCAATAGGATATATATGGGCATGGTATAAAGAAAGGACCACAGTTTTGTCCAAAGATAAATGTAGAGGAAACTGGGAAAATTTTTATCCACAATAATACTAGCAAAGAAATCCTGATACAGGGGTCATGGTTTCCTGAGGTCAAGGTACAAATTACATAAACTTATTTGATCAAATTCCATTATTAAAGATTAAACAGAAGTTTGATGGATAGTTTTGTACTGTTTTAATCTACTACCATTTTCAGTCGTGAATTGTTAATTTTTTTTTATACAAGCACTGACATCAAAAGACATGGATTTATATTACACATTGATACTTCATAAAAGTTTACATATTAATTATTTGCTGATTGTAAGGTCACTTAGGTTTAAAGTTTGAAATGTTTTTAAAGTATTGATCCTGATGCCTAAGCTGTAAACATGCTAATATAATAAACTAACTTTGCATCTTATGAAGTGTTTTGTCTCCTTGATATTAACTTTACTATCCAAAAAGTTGAGAGCACTGGTTTTTGTTCACAGTCTCTTGTGACATCATC
Source organism: Perna viridis (assembly GCA_037379345.1). NCBI lineage: Eukaryota > Metazoa > Mollusca > Bivalvia > Mytilida > Mytilidae > Perna > Perna viridis. Next base: position 14,143,700 of record CM074511.1, read on the forward strand.
ATCGTTTCCATGGCAATTTTTTTTCTATAAATCATAAGTATTTATACATGTGTAAACCATGATAAAAAAAATACTGTTCTGACATGGTAATGATAAATGGATAATCATTTACTTTTTTTGTTTCAGGGAACAAATGGGTACCAGTGTATCATTGGAAATAGAACTTCTTATATTGGAGAAATGTATGCTAGAGCAATCAGGAAAACTGATCAACAACTGAAGTGTGTTTTGCCCTTGGTATGTCTGTCTGAACACTAATAATTCTGGGAATCCAAATAAAACTAGTATTTATTGTGTTGGGCACCAACGCGAATGTTCCTCAAATGTTCCCATTGTCACAGAAGTTCACAAAATCAGTTTTTACAGCTCTATAGTTTTTTGTCATTTTACTATGTTTAATTTCAACTGACAGCCATCTTGGAATGGCAAGCCATGTTCACATCTCTTTATGGCTCACTAGAAGCCCTTATAGTGACCTATTTTGGAACCAAATATCATATCTCTATGAGTTTTCCCTATTTTTTATGATTTTGTTTTTCATCTTTAAACAGCAACCATTTTGAAATAGTGGCCGCGATTGAAATTTCAATATTTGCATACACACCTCCAGATGGTGTCTTATTTTTGTGCAAAGTTTCATTCAACCATTTCGGTGTTGGCGACCTAAGAATTGTAAATGTCAAAACAAAAACATTTGGGGAACATAATTGTATGTGTCTTCATGTTATATAAGTTGATGTTTTATCACATCATTCAAAGATATAACTTAGGAAACTGATTTTACATGTGTTTGGAAGAAAGAATTAGCATGAGTCAGTTGGTCATTACAGTTTTACATTTGTTCAGCATCGTTAATTTTTAGATATTTATCTAACATTTCATTTCTAGTTCCCTTTTTCTTACAAACAATATATGTTTTGAGTATCTTGTACTCCACATAGTACAAACTTAAAACTATTCTATTTCAGAGGTCATACAATCTACCGGTGGCTGGTAAAGTTAATGTCAGTCTTAGGGTGATATGGGGAAATGGACTAGAAGTTGAAAGTGATGGAGCTTATGGTATGGCTTAAGCATTATACAAATGTATTTTATATTAGAGCTTTTGGTTAAATTTGATTAGCTGTCTTAAATTTACATGTTCTGATTACTGAGTGTAAATATTTTAATATCGAAAATAGCATGTGAGGCTAATGATAGATGTTCAGTCAGACGTAGTAGGTATCAGACAAGCCTGAAGAAATATGTCAGGGAAGTGAATTCAAAGTGAAAATAGCCTATAAATTGGTTTAAAATTACATTATGCAATGCAAAAACAAAGAAAAAGTAAAAAAAGAATTATTTACAATATCTATTTAAAAAATGGACAACCATTTACTTATCCTATCATGCCCCTTTCATCTATCATCCCTTTTTTCAAATGATTTAACAAATGTAAGAAAAAAAAGTGTAATGCTTAGTTGTAGACTGTGTCTAACTCAAATTAAAGAGAGTACTGACTGTGTACAAACTTATTAATTATATGCTTTAGTATTGTGATCTGAATCAATACTATGAAACAAATTTTTATATAACTATGCAAAATATATTACTTATCACTGAATTTATGACTTCTCTAGTAACCATCTACAGTTGCTCTAAAATGACTCAAGGAGACTGTAGTTGGTGTAAGAACTTTGAGGTGTTTCAACAAGAACTGAACTGTAGATGGTGTAATACTCCTCTGAGATGTGAATACAGAGACCATTGTCAGGCTCAGCGGTCTGTTTCTATGTGCCCTCCACCACTAGTTGAAAAGGCAAGTTTTATCACCAGCATATCAATGTTTGAAATTTATATTCAAATGTTTAAAAGCTTTAAAAAAACATGAAATGAAATTACTTTACTAGTTATAGTGCTTGATCAAGTTTGATCAGTATAATGACTATTTATGGGCGAAACAAACACTTCAATAAATTGAAATGATATAGGAATATTTAACGTGAATAATTCCGTCCCTCTCTGGTCCAATTTTCTATCCATCCAGGAATTATTTTTTTCTATCATGACAAAGAAGTCATTTTTGTCAGTGAGGTGCTGTTTAGGAAAATGAATTGGTCCTTCCAAATTACCTATCCATATCATTTTTTAAAATAAAGTACAATTACTTCAAGGTCTTAACAATAATATAATTAACATGCATATAATTGAAATAAGAAGTAACATTTAAATTGGAAAAAGAAAATTGAATGGCATTTACAAATTAACAAACCAATGGAATTGTGTCATGAAGTCACATTATGCGATGAAAATATAGGTCATTTGATCAAGTTGGAAATACCATCGTATGTTTTTAAGGTTAGTAAAATATTATTTCAGTTTCCCTTCCAGAGTTTCCATTGTAGAACATATTGAAATTTGAAGACCAATCTGCATTTTATTGTTTACTTCTGGGAAATCGAAAAGCTGAATCACAATGCAAAATCTTTTATATTATTTTTATCCTGTATAATTAGATGTTTGTCGTTTTTTATTAGTATTTTTACACAAAAAGATATTTTGCTTTTAAAAATTGAACCCAATGATAAGTTAATGATGAATCTCCATGCATTTGAATGGTAGACAAGGACCCTTTATCATGCAACCATGGAGTCACATGGCGAGACTTACATACCTGATGAAATGTCTTAGGTATTTAACTGGACAATTAACAATGAGGTATTAATTGTCTTTTATTGTCTAGTCCCTTGAATTTATGTCTTATAGAAGGTTTAAATCTCTTAGGCAATTGATTAGTTAACTACCTGAGACATTACATCATTTAATGGTTAATGGAAGACAAATTCTATCCGCTGAAGTTTACTATTTTACTTGCTGTAATAAGTTGCTCTTCATCGAATACTTGATTGTAATCATTTCTACATCCAGGTGGAACCAATGAAGGGGCATATTCTGGGAGGAACATTTATAACAATCACAGGAAGAAATCTTGGTGCCAAGTTCAGTGAGATAGAGCATAATACAACTATTGCTGGTGTGACTTGTAAACCTTTGGAACATATGTATCGCCCAGCTAGAATGTAGGTTTCTTATATAAGAATTCTTGTATTCTATTAATTAAATTTACACTAATGTTTCAGACCTATCACCAATATTTTTATATGCCTATATATAGCGATATACCTACATTTTTTGCCCCTGACAAAGACTGTAAAGCTGAAAATCTGGGCTCATCTTCTTTATTTTTTTATGTTTTATATATATTTTATTTATATGTAGTTCCTTTTTACCTTTTAAATGTGGCTATTGTTCACTTATTGATTATTCTTATAACTAGTATGGTTTGTGGAGTGGTGACAAACTGTCCCATCCCTTGTTTGAATGCTAAACAGCATTAAAAACTGTTAAAAGAGGCTTAGAATTTGTTAAGCACTATTCAAGACCTAAAATTATACCAAAAAGCCCTCTTTTATTATTTCTTGCTAAGTGTCTGTTATTTGACATCCTTTAAGAATCTATGAAACAATTAATTGTCAATGTTTTAGTTTTTTGTAATGATATTATACAAACATCTATATTGGAAAGAATTAAATGACACAGAGATGTTGACTTTAAGCATATTGTTTTAATGACTTTCAAAATGGGTTTATATGGAGTATGGAAATTATCAGACCACATTTAGATAAGAATTAAATAATTACTAAAAGCTACTTTTATCTCTTATAGGATAGTGTGTGCCCTTGGACCAAGTGATGCAGGGATTAAAACTGGTCCCGTTGTTATACTCAATAGAAAGTTTGATCAATTTCAGTTTCAATATTTGGTAAGCTCTCTATTTATGAAAGTCATTTTATAGAAGGTTTTCTGCTCATTATACAACAACTGTTTTTGCAGTCATATCTTGTTATTCTGTCTTGTTGTCTGCATTGTCATCATTGTTAATTTTTTTTTGTTTCTGTGAAATAACTTTAGTTGAAACCAACCAAATTTCATGATGTTTTGAAATATCATTATTTGCTGCTAGAGGAAACTTGCTATTATAACTGTTGTCACTGGCCCCTACCATTGTACTAAAAAGAGACCAAAAGGGATAAATCAGATGTTTATTTAAAATCAATCTAGAAGGTTTACTTTTCATTCAATTTTGTCAATTCTATTTTTTTTTAATTTGTTAACTACAAAGTACTGTGTTGAGAATACACAGATTTAGAATAGCATTTAATATTTTCAGAATATATATGGGGGACAAAGTTGGACTTAAAAATTAACTTAGTTTATCTTTGGTTTGATTTTGAATTTTTTTATTGGATTCCTCATGAAAATGCCTGCCAGCAGCATTTAATTCAATTTCAAATATTTCTTAAGATTTTTTATTAATAAGGGGCCAAAGGGGCTACACTAATTCTGGAAGTCCATACTTGCATTATTCAATTAAGTTTTTGAATATTTTCAACCGTTTTTGAGAAACAAGGGGTCAAGGGACCAAAACTGTCATTTTTTGGAAGTATGTTTTGTTTTGTTATTTATATCTGATATAATGATTTAACTTTTAACTCAATTGAATTTCAAAATATTGAGCAATTATGTATCGAAACAAGTTGTTTTGTCCACAATTAGTTATAAGTCCATATGTTAAAGTGTCAAAAACTAGTATTGTGTCCTTATTTGCCCTGAGATCAACTGGCTGCAGGTTTGTTATGTTGTGCTTATTGAAGCTTTTTATCTGTAAATAGACATTTTGATGCATTTGTTTTTTATTTCCAACAATGCCTTTGTTTATCAGGTAGTGCATTTGGTCTTGTAACCAATAGATTAAGTGATCTGTTGGTTACTTTAACTGATTTTCATGTTTTCTATTTTTCTATAAAAATACCCATGGCTAAAACATCAAAACACCATAAATTTTCTACTTGAGTTACGGAAGTCATTTTCTGCAGACATCTTTAATGATCTATAAAAATGCTTTATTTCTATAGGAACCTATTCTGGACAAAGTGGTTCCTCAGAGAAGAGCCTGGTCAGGTGGTGCACTGTTGACACTCCGAGGTAGACCTATTTATATTGGAACAACACTAGCTGTTAAAGTCAACAACAAAAGCTGTAAAGTTATCAGGTATGATGAAAATATAATGGTATACATTGGTCTTGTGTTGTAAAGTGAGGAAAAGATTTAGACTGTGTCAGTTGGTCTATTTGTCAAAGATATTTAATAAAATTATTAAAAATACAGAGGTATAAGAACAGGAGAAAATTGTTCAAAATGATATGCTTATCATTAACAAAACATTTTCTTTTAAACATTACAGGAAGAATGAAACAGACGTAAAGTGTATTTTACCAGCGAACCAAAAGGGACAAGCCATGTTGTCAGTGTTGATTGATGGGAATGAAGTCAGGAGGAACATGAATGGCAATACATCATTCTTTTATGTAGCTGATCCTACCATATCTAATATCACTCCTCTAAGGAGTTTCCAGAGGTGAGTCATTACTCTGTGGTGTTCATTACTCCTCTAAGGAGTTTCCAGAGGTAGGTCATTGCTTTGCGGTGTTTATTACTCCTCGAAGGAGTTCCCAGAGGTAAGTCATTACTCTGTGGTGTTCATTACTCCTCTAAGGAGTTTCCAGAGATAGGTCATTGCTTTGCAGTGTTCATTATTCCTCTAAGGAGTTTCCAGAGGAAATTCATTTCTATGTGGTGTTCATTACTCCATAAGGAGTTTCCAGAGGCAAGCCCTAGCTATGTGGTGTACATTACTCCTCTAAGGAGTTTCCAGAGGTAAATCATCTCTATGTGGTGTTCATTACTCCTCTAAGGAGTTTCCAGAGGTAAGTTATTGCTCTGTGGTGTACATTACTCCTCTAAGGAGTTTCCAGAGGTAAATCATCTCTATGTTGTGTTCATTACTCCTCTAAGGAGTTTCCAGAGGTAAGTTATTGCTCTGTGGTGTTCATTACTCCTCTAAGGAGTTTTCAGAGGCAAGCCATAGCTATATGGTATGTTCTACAATTATCTGTGTTGAAGGAACTGACTCCTTTCTGTTGTAAGAATTAATAAAGGTTCATTAAGGGTTAAGTGTGTAGGGTCATTGGTTTGATTCATAGCCGAGTCATGCCAAAGACTTAAAAACTTGATTAATGTGTCCAAGTATGATGACATGTCTACCTGTTAGTTGTTACTTCTGTGACTTAGCACATTTAAGATCCAGTTCAGTATGTCAGCCTAGAAAAAAGCAGGGTCATTGTTTTAATCCTGAAATCCATGAAATGTCTGCCATGGGACATTAAACTGCAATCAATCAAAGGAGAACATCATCAAATTGCCCAGTTGATTTTGTTACTAGTTTTATCTGCTTATTTTCAGTGGTGGTAGAAATATAACAGTCATTGGAACAAACATCAACATCATTGACCAGCCAAAGATGTTCATTAGAAAAGATAATTATGAGTCCAATGCAACTGTGAGTTTAATATAAGTCTTTTTTCCTGTTTCTGCTGGAAAAGGACTGTTAATATTAAATGATATCTTTATAATCGGGCAAAACATGGCTGACTTAAAATGACAATGATTAACATTATAAATTTCATGAAGTTACTGATGCAGGACAATAACAATCAAAAGCATACTGTCAACCAAAATGACAAATTCACAATATTTAAATTAATGAAGAGAATAATTTTTTAATTTACTGTATGTTGCTTTTTAAGTCATATCACATTATATTATCATGTTCTAGAATGCAAAGTGTTGAATAGGACATCAAGCATGGCATTGACAGATTCCATGTATCTTGAAAATGATAGTCTCCAGGTTAAATTTTGTATACATTAATATTAATAGTATTTTTTTTTTAATGGTAAAACTGCTCTTTTCACAATTCATTTTTTTTTTTCAATTGAGCAGATCTGACATGAATTTTTAATTATAAACAATTTTACAGAACTGTACAGTTAAGAATGAGACACACATGTACTGTCTGACACCACAACTGCCTGTCGCCATGGTAGTACAGTATGAACGTCGACAGAGGTCTACTGAACTGATGAGGGCTCAGATAGGTTTCATCATGGACAATGTACAAGATGTTAGGGACTTAACCACTACTCCAGGTTTCCAAGGACAATTACAGTATTATCCAGACCCTGAGGTCTACAAGTTTGAACCAGACAAGTCAGATTATGACAATGTCAAATTGTTCAAGTCAGAAATTGTAATTATCAATGTAAGTTGTATTTTCATTGTTTTATAATTAAGATTTGACTTTACCTAGACAGTATTAGATTTTTTGTCCTCAGCACTTTAAACAGTTCCTTTGGTTACAATAGTGTCTGAAATTCATTTGCAAAAGCAGGTACCAGGTCAGAAGTTTCCTTTTCCACAAATTAAACTTTGTATTAGAATAATTAGTAAATTGATGTCATAATTTCTTACAAAAAATATCATTAGATAAGCCAGCTTTCGTTTGGCTGTAAATTTATTAAATTCATGTTTCCAGGGCAAAAACCTGATGGTTGCAGCAAAACGTGAAGATGTACAGGTATCCATAGGTACATCTGTATGTAATGTGACTAATTTGTCAGAGGATCAGATTGTTTGTAATCCCCCTCAGTATCAACCTAAACCTGTCAGAACATATGACAGAGATGACCTACCTGCTGTTGTGGTAAGCATTATCTAACTTTAAAAATCAACTTACAGTAAAAATTCTTTAATCTTTTGCTTACCAAGCAAAATTTCGTTCCCATCAATGGGATGAAAAATTTCAAGAGGAAAACTCTGAATGAATATATCGGTATCAGTTCTTAGATTTTTAGTTTTAGTACATTGTTTTAGTACATTGTTTTATAAGAAGAGAAATATTTTAAACCAAGGAAATTATAAAACTAAGTTTGTTGATTATTTTGTTGTACAATTATTGTACTGGCATATTGAAGTCACCTTGTCTAAATCATCTTTCCAGTCTGTTGTTTCATAGGTCAAAATTTTGTCATATTTTCTTGACTCCCATTGCATCCATTGATTTCAAATTTGGTATTCGGCTTTAATAAGATGGAGCATACATTGCAAGTAGCAAGCCAATTTTGGGTTGCTATCAACTTCCAGTATCCTGTTTGATTGGGAATATACCGGTACATAGCACAATAGTACATACAACGTTATATTTATTTTTCCTATTTTCCTAATATTCTTGATTTATTCAAATATAGTTTACTACCTTGTTTGTTTTTCCATAGGTACATATTGGTAACCGAGACTACTTTGTTGGTTATCTGGAATATGAAACTGATGAACTCCTGGGTATTCCTATTGGTTACATCATTGGAGGTGTAGCCGGTGTGGGTCTGTTTATCATTGTGACAATCATAGTGTGCTGCTGTATCTACAGACGGCAGAAAAACAAAACAAAGAGAGATTTTGAGAAGATGAGGTACCAGTTAGACAATATGGAGAGTAATGTCAGGAATGAGTGCAAACAAGGTAAAGAAAAGTTGTTTTAGAATGTACAATGAAAAGTAACAGATACAGTGAAAACTGTCTTCTCCAAAACAAAGACCAAAAATCTATAGGACAGGCTGTTGGAGACTGTCTTCTCCAAAAAACAGACCAAAAATCTATAGGACAGGCTGTTGGAGACTGTCTTCTCCAAAACACAGACCAAAAATCTATACGACAGGCTGTTGGAGACTGTCTTCTCCAAAACACAGACCAAAAATCTATAGGACAGGCTGTTGGAAAAATACATTTCAGAACCAACAACAATAATGTTAGATTTCTCAAAATACAGTTTTATTAATCTGTCAAGACGTTTAGAACCAGCAGTAATGTTAGATTATATACAATCATACAAAAAGCAGCTGAACTCACCAGCCAATCCTGTATACAATATACATTTCTCTTTCATCTTCAAGAACATTGAACTCCTAAAGTATTTACAATCATAATGTTCATAATTTGTCTTTGCTTGTGAGTACAGAATCATATCCTCTGTAAAACATCTTTTCTTCATACAATGAAAGTATCTATTTTGTGTCTTGTTTAAACCGTAGAAATAAATTGCTAGATAACCTTTGTTGTTAGGAGTAGTACTTTGATCCAGGGGAGGTTGCTTTTCCCTGTTTCGATAATATAATGATAATTTTGTTCTTTCCATTTAGCATTTGCTGAGCTACAAACAGACATGACAGACCTTACAACAGAGATTGATGATGGAAAGAAGCCTCTTTACAGATATGATGATTACACCTTCAAAATTCTCTTCCCTCAAATGTTGGATCATGTTGTCCTCCATCCTCCCATAGTAAGATATCACAAAATTCTCTTCCCTCAAATGTTGGATTATGTTGTCCTCCATCCTCCTATAGTAAGATATCACAAAATTCTCCTTCCTCAAATGTTGAGTCATGTTGTCCTCCATCCTCTTATAGTAAGATATCACAAAATTCTTTTCCCTCCATTGTTGGACCATGTTGTACTCCCGCCTACCATAGGAAGATATACAAAAACTGACATTCTGTGTGCTACTCTCACTCAGCCCGTGACAAATTAGTTATAAGGGATAACTTAGACTTTGAGTCAAAATTATTATTCAGAATGGGATTCATTCATCATAATCAAGATCTTCAAATCTTTTGACAGTCGCATTAATCTTACAACAGAGATTGATGATGGAAAGAAGCCTCTTTACAGATATGATGATTACACCTTCAAAATTCTCTTCCCTCAAATGTTGGATCATGTTGTCCTCCATCCTCCCATAGTAAGATATCACAAAATTCTCTTCCCTCAAATGTTGGATTATGTTGTCCTCCATCCTCCTATAGTAAGATATCACAAAATTCTCCTCCCTCAAATGTTGAGTCATGTTGTCCTCCATCCTCTTATAGTAAGTTATCACAAAATTCTTTTCCCTCCATTGTTGGATCATGTTGTACTCCGTCCTACCATAGGAAGATATACAAAAACTGACATTCTGTGTGCTACTCTCACTCAGCCCGTGACAAATTAGTTATAAGGGATAACTTAGACTTTGAGTCAAAATTATTATTCAGAATGGGATTCATTCATCATAATCAAGATCTTCAACTCTTTTGACAGCCGCATTAATCGCACAAATGTAACCTCTTAAATAGCGAAAATTTTAAAAGCTAAAAAAAAAAAAAAAACAACCTTGAAAATGTTATTTACATCACATGCATCTTTGTGTGATTATTCATTTCAGAAAAACAAAAACAATGACCTGAAAAACAGCGTACTCATGTTTTTCATGAAAAGACATTTTTAAAAGTTTGTATAATTTGGACACATATATCCTTCCTGGGTTTATTAGTAAACTTGTTTTTCTTCTTCATATAGCCATAAATGTGTAAAAGGAACCTAATGTCACCTGTCAGCTTACCTAATATCCACCAGTGATCTTTAAGATATAAATGATAATTCTTTTATTTTTTCAGCCAAAGAATGGCAGTAATGAGAGACATCCAGATGTAGCCATTTGTCATTTCAGTCAACTTCTACAGAACAAACAGTTTCTACTTAAATTCATCAGAACATTAGAGAAACAGAAAAGTTTTGGCATTAGAGACAAGTTAGCTTTCTTTTATTACTGTATCACATGTTGGTCATTTATATTTTTGTTAAGTTTAATTTTGAAAGGCTTTACTAAGTCTGTTATTACTCAGTGAGTAAACTGAGTTTTTGTAGAGATAAAAATTAAATACAACACACAACTGCAGTATGATGTAATTAGGCAAAGCAATTTTTCTTCATTGGAAATATTGACAATAAGATTCTTATACTAGCTCTTTTGTATTTGCATCATAAATACAGTACAGTACTGTAATAATTTTTCGACTTTTTTTTTTTCAGATCAAATGTGGCATCACTACTTATCATTTTATATCAGAACAACTTAGAATACATCACAGAGTAAGTGGCTATTTCCAATGTATACTGAGGACAGGTCTACATTTAAGCTCAAACATTTTTAAGTCCTTGACAATATATTGTATTTATCCAAAAATGCCTTTTTCCTAATAAGTTTGGTCAAAGAAATCAAACTTTTTTTATGCATTAAACTTTATTTGAATATGAATGGAAGTGGATTGCTATTTCAAGGCAGTGATTCAAATTCTAGCAAAAACACTGAATAACTTGAAAAAAAGCAGATACTAATTCAAGCTAATTGTGTCATTAAGTAACAATAAATAAAGACCCTTATAATATAACATATTAATATATAAATGGACGGTCAACCCAGTGGTCTAAAAAGCTTTCAAGTGCATCATATTTGAAAAATATACTAATTATATTACATACCGGTTTTGTAAAAGCTGCATTTTTTTTAGAATCATTAAGGCACTTTTAAAAGAACTAGTGGAGAAATCTGTAGAAGAAAAACACCCAAAGTTAATGCTGAGAAGGTAATTATTGGTCTGCTATAAAGATTAATACACTTCTGGAATGCATTAATTATAATACCTTTTTAAAACTATACATCGCATGAATATAGCTGAAATATTGCTGCTCAAGCATTAAACCACAATAATCAATCAATCATTAAAACTATATAGTCTGATTGTCTTCCTTTAGCTAAGACCAGTCATAAATTTTATATAATTTATGAATTTTTAAATAATAATTGCTATTCAAATTTGACAATTCTCAAATTTGGAAGTTAAAATAATTGAAATTATTTTGAGTTATCATAAAGGGATAATGTTTGTATTATTTCAGGACAGAATCAGTGGTAGAAAAACTTCTTGCTAACTGGTTAGCTCTCTGCATGTACAAAAATTTAGAGGTTGGTATTTAAAAAAAAACACACACAACATTATTAAAGTTTGATAAAGGATATTCTTTGTTTTATTATCATTAATGATATTTTGTCTAAGAATTTCCTTCAATTATGTTCATATGTTTTTGATGAAACAATTTTCAAGATATGGATGATTTTTAAGAAATATATCATTAAAAAGGGAGTAATGATGTAGGTAAAATAAATACTTTTGATTTATTTGTTAGCATAAGTCTTGTATGATTTTATTCTTTGACAGTTTAATTGTGCATTAATTTTTCAATATATATTTCATTTAATTGTAAGATTTAAATGTCCTTTTTTTAATATAAAATCAGGAATCAACTGGTTCCTCCTTATACCTGCTGTACCAAGCAATAAAATTCCAAGTGGTCAAAGGTCCAGTGGATGCTGTTACCGGTGATGCTAGATATTCCTTGTCAGAGGACAGGCTGCTCAGAACAGAAAATAGGCTGGAACCAGTCACTTTGGTATGTAAAATAAAAGAAACAATCAACAATTCTGAAACCCATTTCATGATTTCTTGGTCAGCATTTGAAGTTAGTAATTATTCATCATCTATTTGATTATGTATATCAACAATTTTGAAACCTATTATGTAATTTCTAGTAAAGATTTTAATGTTCATAAACCTTATATAAAGATGATAGCCTAGTGGCAAAATTGTGGAATCGCAAAACATACAATACAAGCTCTGTTGACAAAGGGCTAAGTGTATTGTAATAAGATATAGTGAGGTGAAGTCAATGCAATTCATATATAATTACTTTATTTTCAGACTTTAAATGTTGAATATGAAGGGAAGAAATACAAATGTAGATGTTTAGACTGTGATACTATTACTCAGGCTAAAGATAAAATGCTTGATGTTATATACAGAAACATTCCATACTCCACCAGACCATCTGGAGAAGACCTCGATCTGGGTAAGGGGAGAAAGTCTCACCAGAAGAAGCAACAATATATATGTTTACTTACATCTGTTTTAACAGGTTTTAGTCCATTATTACACATACAAGCAAAATTTTGGCATTTATTCATTTGTCCATAAGTACATACATTGTACATATATACCACAATTTCTTCTACAAAATTCAATGGATTTTCTTCCTACCATATATTGAGATTAGGAAATATATGTAGATATGCATGTCGTAAGATCAGTATTGCTTGTTGTATGGAATGGTAATTAAAGTTGCAAGTTTCACATGTTAGAACGAGGTCTAATTAATTACTCTCAATAATAGTAAGTAGAATACATAAGTTGTCAGGTTTTTAGGTAACTGAAGGTCTGAATTTCAACAACAAAAATTACCTTTTATTAAACATCTTTGATACAAAATGTATTAATCTTTGGTTTTTTTTTCAGATTGGGTCAATGAAAATAAAACCTTACAGGATGAAGATAACCTGAAGTATAAAGACAATGGATGGAAACAGCTGAATATGCTGAAAGATTATAAAATACCAAATGGTGCTGATGTGGTGCTCACACAATACCAGAAGTGTCGAACTCTACCTAGATCTCCTAATGGTATGGGTAAATCAATAATACCAATTAACCTTTAAAAATGAAAACATCAATGACTATGTAAACAGAAAAAAAGACAGACAATAAACAAAAATAATTTGGTCGTTGATTTTTATTTATTGATTTTTATTTATTCATTTTAAGCTCATATATTTGTACCCTCCCAATGAGAGCGTAAATGGCTGTATTATCAACTGGGTCCTGCATACTTATGGGCAGAAAGAGCATCAATATCCGGTTTTGTGCATGTAAAATCGGGACCTTAAAAACAGTATAATGGCAGCTTCATTTTCGTATACTTGGTAAATGAGATTGAGGACCACACCAGTCTAGGAAACATAAACTAGCTTTGATGATGAAATACAAATCAAATCTGAGCTTTTTCAAAGATAATGGTGGTCAAAACATTGCACCAGAATGTTTACGAAAATGACATAATCAATACTAGACAATTCAACTCAAAGGCATTTAGCACCATGACAACCCACAGTACCTTACCAAAGCTGAACATTTCGGCCCATGACAAGAGGAGAATGCATAAGGACAATAAATACTACCTATCGTGACAAATTTTTCCAATTTGGAAGTTAATAACAGGGCTGACAAAAGTGTTAAAAGACTTACGTGTTTGAATTCATATGTTTCTTTTGGAGCATTTAAGGTTTACCTTTTTCATATTATTTTTCATTAACATATTGGAGATATATTTCATTGTTAAAAAAACAAAATTCCTTCAAAATTAACTATTTTGTTTAAGATAAACAGTTATGATACATAAATAAAAAAATATACTTACACTGATATAATATCAGTTTCATTATTGTATAAGAAACTTTTGATAATACTTTGCTTTCATAGCTTTTAATGTTCACTGTTGATATTTGAGCTAACATTTAACATCATCATCACCACCATTACTTTTGACATAGCCATCACCATCACTATCGATATAGCCATCACCATTACCATTGGTATAATCATCATCATTGGCATAGCCATCACCATCACCATCGGCATTGCCATCACCATCATACTGACTACTATCATCTAAAATATACAAAAAATTAATTAACATCATCTGAAATCATATCAAGGGATATATACAGGGTGCTGGCTAATCTTATGTTGTTATGCTTTTACATTGAGTTACCTCCCTTTAATTTCTAACCTATCATCATAGGTGGCGGTATTAACCACGTATACAACTAACACATTTTTATTAACAGGTTCTGTTCATTCCTCAGGATTCTCATACCGTGAGGCCGTCCCCATTACGAGGAACGACAGTGAAATTGGTACTAAATACTGGCATCTAGTGAGTAATCTGAAATATGATGTTATCTTAAGATTCTTTAACTGATCTGTAATTCATTATTAATACCCGACTAACAAAATTAAGATTGTAAGTCAAAACACTATTATTGTCTTTATACAACCAATTTGACTGATGGAAAACATACCAAAACTTGTATGTAGAATTGATAGGATGAGAAATTAGAATGTTTTGCATGAAAAAATAAGACTCATAATATTCTGCTTACTTACTCCTATCCATTCTTTGTTGATCATAGGGTATAGTAGATATATTAGGAAATCCCAATTAGTTCTCATAAGATATTTCGTATATATTTTATATGCACCCTTTAAACAAAAAATGTATTTTAAATATAATGAAGTGGGGATTGAAAATCATGTTTTATCAGAGTTTTTTATTACCATGACAAAACAATATCCCTGTTTGTGCAGTCAGTACAGTTGAATTAGGCAGTCATTTTTAACACTATTTATTGCATATAGGTAACCACAATAGAGATGATTTTACTATTTTCTTACAGGTAAAACAACATGACGATGCACAGACCAAAGGCCTTAGTTCTGAGATATACCTTACTAGATTATTAGCTACTAAGGTTAGTAGGACAGGGGTCAAATGGTTTAACTGTTAAATTAATTACATCACACAGGTTACAGCAAGTTAAATAGTTAACTTCAGTGAATAAAATTGGTCATCTCTTCATTACATGTCAATCACTGCTGGGCCTAGTTGCCCAAAAGAGTTGTCCGCTGGATAAAAGTTTTCCACTTTATATTCTAGTGCAATCTATACAAGTTAGCCATTTCTTAAGTGTTAATCCAGTGGATAATATTTTGAACAACTGGACCCTGATGAATTTCCTTAGGTTATTACGGTAGCTAGACAACTGCCAAGGAGATATAATCTCTTTATTTTTCCATAGGCCTAGGAATCTATGTCTGAGAGTTAAACCTTTCTTATGAGTCATTTCATCAGGTAATGGTCATTAAACAAGGAAAGACAACTCTATTCCATGAAGTTAAGCATTTATAAGTATTTTATTATACATGAAATATCTTCTCCCTACGCAGACTTTTTATATCGCACTAGAACTCTAACAAATAGGCTTCTGGAACAGGGTTATGTTGCTACAAGATTGAAGTCATCACTACAGAAGTTTTATGGTCGTCATCATGAACTCGTGGATCGTTATGGTGTATCCATCTGCACCATGAAAACTGATTTATTCAACAGGTCATAGTTTTCCTACCCCAGACTTGACTTTTTATGAGCAACTCGGCAGGTGTTCTAGAAAAGCAGAGGATGCTTACCCTACCGGTGCACCTGGTCCATGCTCCCAGTTTTTAGTGGAGTCCGAGTTGCTCATGATTTTAGTTACTTTATGTTCTTTGTTGTGTATTTCTGTTTTCCATGTCTGGTCTTTGTCCCTGGATTACATTCTTTTGATTACCGCTATAACCTTGGTTCCCTTGATTACTCTTCCATCACATTTTAATAAAAACCAAAACTAATTTGAATTGGAGTTCAGCTACATGTATGTATAACCTAGTTGGAGTTCAGCTACATGCAGGTATAACCTAGTTGACATTTTCAAAAGTTGAAGGATAAAGGCAGCGAGGCAATAACAGAGACGGAAACACTTTTGAAAGTATGAAGAGACAGAAACAATTTCTATAATAACTTTTTGAAAGTATGAATAATATTACTTAAAAAATATTACTTTTAAAAAATATGTCTAGGGCCAAAGTCAGTGTAAAAAATCTCTATCAGGTGTTTTGAACTTACGTTTGCATTGACTTTCTTTTTAGGGTACTCTGAAGCAATATATTGATGATTTTATAAAAACTGTATTAACTGCTAATGACTATATGGCGCCTGTGATAAAATATCTGTTTGATTTTCTGGATGATGCTGCCAGAGTGCATAATATTACTGACCCTGAAGTGGCTTATACTTGGAAGTGTAACAGGTCAGTAAAGGGTCAAGGGTTATAATTTCAAGATATATTTTGACAACTTTACAAAACTAAGGATTAGAATATGAAACATTTATCTGACTAATGAAAGGATAAAATTCTTGTTATTTGCTGTGCACTTTTTTATATGTCAAAATTAAGTTCGTTGTTTTCTTTTGACACGGTTGGTATAGTTTCATTTTTTACCTTTTGACCTTAAAGATGCTCTTCCATGGAAATGCAAGTCACCTGATCACAATTCTGTTTCTCGATTGGCCAAATAATGATATCTTAGTGGCGTTCGAAAAAATTGTATAGAAAATTGATGTTATTTCCTGAATGAAATGTAGAAAATAATAAATCTGAAGATCAAATTTTACTGTGTCTGCTTTCTTTTTTTTAAAGATAGTACTTGTTGTTTTTTTTTTACATAGTGTTTACTTCCTACTTAACAATTCTAATGTCAACACTTCACAGTACAACAAGAGCAAATAGGATTTTTTATTGATGTTAAAATATTATCCTATATGCAAATATGGGATTTATCCATCCTATACGGCTTTTAACTGCTCAATATGTCTTACTTATTGCACACATTTAAATCCAGGACCAGTTGCTGGACTAGTTGGTCAATAAAGATTTAATTTCATATGGTTTTTCCATATTGGCTGAGTAAGTGTTATTGGACTTCAGCCTCAGTCCAATATGGCTAGCTTTGGACCAATAATTAGGTCAATATGGTAAACTTTACACAATAATACTATAATATCAAAGAAATGAAGTATTAAGATTAAGTAATTACAATATGAATCTCATGTGTTATATTTATCACATCTACCAAGTTTAATTCATTATAAAGACAGGAATTTAACATTAAGTATTTTACATATTTAGGTATATGTTAATGTGTGTATATTTCAGTTTGTTATTACGATTCTGGGTAAACATTATAAAGAATCCTGACTTTGTGTTTGATGTCCATAAAACTAATATTGTTGACTCATGTCTGTCTGTGGTAGCTCAGTGTTTTATGGACAGTTGTTCAACGTCAGATCAGAATCTCAGTAAGGTATGTTTAACACATTGCAGAGGAGAACATTTAAGGTGTACATAAACATTTAAATCTGGCATATATAATTTCTTGAATAATGAAAAAAACACTTTCATAAAGATTACATATTTTTCTCAGATAACACTTTTAATTTTCAAAATTTGAAAAAAAATCACTGTGAAGATTTTTTAAAAAAATGCATTAAAGTTGTTTATTTGTTTCCCTGTTCAGTATAACTGTTAAGTTGTTCTGTATCGAAATAGAAAAAGAGCTTGCATAACTCATTTAGATGTTTGTCCTGAAAAAACCTGGATCATGCCGTCTTGTTTATTACATGTTTTCAATCTCACTCACTTTTAAGTTGACTTTGAGTTACATAACTTTCCCAATTTCTTCAGGATTCCCCTTCAAACAAATTACTTTTTGCAAGAGATATTCCAGTATTTAAGAGATGGGTTTCCCAATATTTTGATGACATACAGAAGATGCCAGCTGTCAGTGACCAAGATCTCAATGCCTATTTGGCAGAGGTGTCAAGGGTAAGGCTTGATGATACTATTTATTTCTATAGTTTCCTTTTTTGTACTGTTTTTTAATGATTTTTATTGAACATATTGCCAACTGAGATGTAATAAATGGTACTAAGCCTCTTCTAGTCCCAAACACGGCAGTTTTAGATGAATTTAGTGGACTTTAATAAAGAAAATGACACTATAATGAAAGGAATCAAAGATACAACCAGCAGATTAATGACATTTTTTTCATAATTTGTTCAATTTTGTCTTGCATAGAAATGAGAAAAAAAAGAAAAAGAGTTTAAAATGATTTAATTATTTAATTTTCAGATGAGCACCAATTATTTTACCAAAGATAATGCTTTGTTTGAATTGTACAATTATGTCCAGAAGTACAGCAATGAGGTAAGTGGCTAACCAGATAGTATTGAATGATGGGTTATTTCGCGGGTGTAAAGTTCGGTGATTTTGAGGCAAAAAAGTATACAAAAAAATTTTGTGTTTCTTATTTTGACGGATGCTAAGTAGTGCACTAAGTTCTGAAGCCATGAGAAATATTTTGCTGAACTCATTTTGGATTTTTAACTAGACTGCAAAAAAGTGCCAAAATTAGCATCCTGCAAAAATAACACCTAAATGGTATTTCATTCCCTTACAACAATTTCAGAAGCCGAATAAACTAGTTTCTGTGGATTAGTTATCAAATAAAACTTAAGATTTTGTTTTTTTATAAGTGTATTATTTGCAAATTGTTGATCTGGATCCTTTCAATATCTAAATATAAAACTCTTCAAGTTAAGTCTTAGTTTTTACACCATAGTTGAATTATGCTAGGCAAGTAGAAACAAAAATATGATAGAATTTTCACAGTAAGTTAAATAGTTAACAAAGAAGGAGGTTTAAACTCTCAACCATTCCTTAGGTTTTTCAATTTGTTTGATAGAAAGGTTAAATCCCTTTTCAATTGTCTAGTTGACTACCTAAGGAAGATAAGCAAATAATGATCGATTATTAATTCAAGGGAAGACTAACTCAATTCCTGAAGTGAACTGTTTTACTCGCTATAAAACTACAACAACTTTATAAGTTTTATGTAATAATAGTGATTGTTTCCTTTATAGATAAATGAGAGTTTAGAAGCAGACAGTTTCACAAAAGCTCAACAGCTTCATGATAGACTTGGTAATGTGATTACAAACATGGAGGGACCTTCTAATTCAGGATTAGCCTATGTGTAGCCCCTCTAGAATTTCTTTGAGAATGCATATACTAAGCATAGCCTTTCTTGGATTGGACTGCTGTAGATTTGCTCCTACAAAACCATTAATATTTGCCTTCAACTGATTTTTGAATGGTGGATGTATGGTTCTTGAAAGATGTCTATTTATGGACTATAGTTGATGTAGGCAAGTTACTATATTGCCTAGGACATTTTGACTTCGAACAGTTAGCCTATTAATTTGTAAGAATATGAATGTTGGGCAAGTTTTGTTCTGGGCAAAAGTTAGGCCAGCTTCCAGTTCATATTCTTATGTGTTGCCATAGTAGCAAAATTATTTGATGCAGTTGACTGTGATATAAAGAAACTCTAGATAGAATGCAATTTTTTAAACAAAAAATGGAAGACTTGTTTAACTTCTATTTGCAATCTTTGTGTTCCAAGTACAGCAATCAAGTTTTTATATGTCTATTATTTTGTATGTTAATGATTAGTTTGTATTTACTTTATTTTCTTTTTCACTTGCATCCCTCATATATACACTATTCTTCATACAGCATATATATCAGTTATGTCATACTTTTTTCTGTAGAAAGGGAATTGAACATTTTAAGTCACTACCAGGAATGAATGAAACAAGCTTTGCCGTGTAAACTTTCTAAAATATTTTTTAAGTGGTACAGAAAACAAAATTATTGTCTTCCATGCACAAAGCATTAGACACATTAGATAACTTTGCAATACAGAGATAGATTTTTATATATTATGCAAAATATCTGGAAATTTTAAATCAACACCCATGTATTAAGGTAGAAAGATGTGTGCATTATTTTTACATTATCAACATGAGCATTTTGCAGTTTAAACATAAATATATGTATATTCTGTAGAGTTTAATTTCACCTGCATTTTTTGTAAACATACTGGCTTTTACCTCTAGTATACAAACAAATGGCTTTTAATATATACAATATATCGCATTTTGTCTTATTTCTGTAATTTTTATAATTAGAGATATGATTTATTTCTGTAATTTTTATAATTAGAGATATGATTTATTGATTTTATAATTAGAGATATGATTTATTGATTTTGACTGAAAAGAATTGGATACAGCTGCTAAGGTTTTGTGTGATGAATAATCTTTACTTAAGTATACATGTACTTTGTCATCCTTGCAATAAAAAAAGTATAGGATTTTAGAATTATATATCTATATATTTTCACATTATATTTCAATGTGAAATAAATTTGGGGAATTTTAAACATGTCTATAGACTGTTCTTAAATTTTGTATAAATTACTCATATAAGGCCAAGTAAACGTAAATGGTAGATTCTCATCCAACCATCACAATAATATAGATGGGTTGAGGAATTTTTTTTTAATTTCTTACCAGATATTTGCTAGCCTAATTTTAGCTATTTGAAGTGTAGATATATTTAAAATCCATAGCCACATTAGTTTCTAAGAAGAAATATCATTCACCAAGATATGGAAGTGTTTTATAATATCTCAATACTGGAAACTGACACAGAAAAATCCAGATTTTGAGATTCTCGTCCTAATTTTTTGTCAATTTTTGGGGCAGGAGGGGATGAGAATCTACTTATTAATTTTATTTGGCCTTAAATCAAATTAAAAAAGTTTATTTACAATAACCTCTGTACATGTTAATAGGATAACTATTGCTATTCATATTTAAAGATATATTGGTTATTCATTTGCTACTTAAAATAGCTGGGACAAAAGTTACATAGAAATGTGGAATAGACAATAGTTTGTGTTTGTTTGTTTGTTAAATTATTGTTGTTGTTTACATCATGGTTTTGTATGGACAATATTTTGTATTATTAAGTCTTTCATTTTTATAAGGGAACAGTAAAACATCATTTGTGAATGTAGTCAGACTTTTGTGTCCAGAGTTTCGTTTTTGTATTTGTTTAAACCTGTTGCATAACTTAGGTCACCTCAGGTTTAAGAAAAACTTTTTCTTCCAGTATCAAATACCATGAAATGTCTCCTATGGTGAAAAGTATGTTGATTGTAATTTATTTAATTGTTTTTTTTTTTTTTATAAAATCCCTTGTTAAGAACAAAAATGAAATAAAAAAAGAACACTTGCTCTGTTTTTATAAATATATGCAGTAACAAAACCAGAACTAAACTGATTGTTTTTTGTTTTTTTTTGTTTTTGTTTTTTTTATAAATGACAGTGTTAAAAGATGATGACAAGTTTAATGTGTACAGAATATTCAGGTAGCTTACATTTTATGTATGGTCTTGTTAAGCATTTTTATATTGCTATAGACAGCACAATATGGTATATTGGTTTTGTTGTTATATACAAATCTATGTGTTCATACAGGTTTCTTATACTGTCATATTACTGTAGAATGTGTTTAGTTGAATCATGCAAAGTGCTTTTACCTCTAGTTGCCTCCCTTGATAGTCATCAGTTATGTAGCAATTTAAACAGAAGAAATTGGCCACCATGGGTTTTTGTCAGAAAACCAATGGAAATGTTCCCCCAAATACTTTATTGCCCCCAACAAAAGAGGTACTAATGAATATAATTTTTTTTCATAATTTCTAAATATAGTTTTCACTCTTATGTATAATCCATTAATGGTTGCCTATAGCAACTTAAATAAAAACTACTGTAAGGCAAACTATATCAACAAATTATGTGCAAAAATAAAAATATATTTTTTTGTGAGCAAAACATTGAACATAGTTATCTAGTCGCCCTTAAAGACCCTTTGTAACCAGAATAATTTTTACTTCATTTTTATGGCATTTTCTTTTCACTTCACATAGTTCTTTATAACCAAATTGAAATTTTCAATATCATTTTCATCAATCAATTGAAATATAAATTTTCTATAGATTGAAAAATTATGTAAAATAATACTTCATGGAGACAACTCAATTTGTTTACTATTAATTTTTATCAGTCTCATACATTGTCTATATTTATAGCCTTGAACAATATTTTCAATCACAGTGTTATGTTCACTGAACAAAACCTTTCCATATTAGTCATATATGCAATTTTAGATGTGACTGATCTAACAAATAGCAATCTCATTTACATTTGTGCCAAATTTTTATCATTGTGTATTTTACTTTCATGTTTGTTAAATAAGTGTAAGTTCTTGCAAGAATCAGGTAAAATGGGAACTTTGGAAACATGCATATCAAAACTCCATCAATCTGACAATTCAATTTCACTCAAAGGTGCTTTTTCAATTTGAAAAGACCATTATTTTATATCTGCATCACTGGACTTGCTAAAGAAATCTTTGAGTAGAATGTTAGAAAAATGAGGTTTTTGACAGAGTTATCTGCCCTTGAAATGTTAATTTTCAGTGCTTTTCAATGAAGTTACAACTCAATTCACCAAAGTGATGTAGAAAATCTTGTCTTTTTTCCTTGATTCTGATGGGGCAGAAAGACAATTTAAACTTTCAAAATGGTGGATTTTCAACCACTGCCTGATTCTTAAACAGACTGACACTTAACTTGTATTTTTGTTAGTGGATGATCCAGAGTCCTTGTTCCTTTTGTTTGAAATAATTAATAATTAAAAGTATACATAATGTTTTACTATAAATAGAATTTTAACTGGTTATTTTTATTACTTCTGGTATTTTTTTTAGTATCAGTAGAGATGCATGAAATAAGTTTTGAGTGATTGACAATTGAAAAACAAGAGTATGGTTTAAGTTGACTTAGATATCTGAAATTAATATATATATAAGTTATATTCAAGAACTCTAAATCTCGTGTGGAGATATAAAAATTGATATTAAGTAGCAATTTCTTTTCAAATGGAAAAATGCCCATTTTTTTCATGTATGGAAATAGTAGGATATACTTTTCCCTGTATATTGTTGGTATTTTTACCAATCCAATTTATTTTCCTTTCATTATATTTCATGTATTCAGAAACATTACATTGCTTTTATGTGTTCAAATCTGATACTATTGTTAGCTATGCACATCATGTAAATAATATTGTATATTGTATATAAAATATGATCTAATATGTAAATTACATGATATAAATGCTGACTTCTAAAGTTCTAAATGATAAATGTCATTTATGAGGAAATAAACTAAAAACAATTAAATTAAGGTTTTTCACTTTTTCTATATACATGGAACATAATCACTTTTTTAAGTAGTGGAATATTATTGACACAAAGTTTAACCACTTAATACAAAAAAGTACCTATTGCAAATTTCGATATGCTGTACAAATGTTTCAAGGAGTAGCTTCTCATCAGCAGTATTAGAATGAAGTATCCAAAAATTAATTACCAAATCTATAGAAATAGGAAGCCAAATCCATCACTGAGAGGTTTGCAATACAAAGAATGAAACCTCATTGTTATTTTTAAATTCGAAATAGTGCAGATTTTGATACACATGATAAATAAAATTTAATATGATTCAGGGTCAGACAAGTTTGACAACTGGGGTGATGAATAACCTCGAGGACCTTAGATCACCAGCAGTGGCATCAACCCAGTGGCTATTAAATACAAAAAAAATCCCAATCATATATTTTGCGAATTCCGATATGCTGTACACATGTTTCAAGGAGTTGCCTCTCATCAGCGGCATTAGAATCATATATATAGGAAGATCTTTATTCTAAACTTAATTACATACAAGAAATACTCAAAACTAAAACTATCGAAATAAGAAGCCCAAGTTCTACCATGTGCAAAACAAGGAATGAACCAATGTTTTTGTGCCACTAAAAGTGTGTTCAGTTGGTGAAATGAGTCAGCATACACTTACAACTATACCATTCCTAATAAAAAATGACCAGGGAAGGTAACAGAGTATGCATTAAAAATGATATGCATGGATAAATATCAGCAAATACATCAAAGCAAATGACAATGCAGATGCAACAAATTCCAAAGACGTTGGCAAACCTGGAAACAGGAAACTTACCCACGTACACAATGGAAACAATAGACTGAATACCAACACATAACGAAACTGAAGATAAGAAAACTAGACTAGCACATAAAAACTCACCTACCAAAAAAAATGAGACAGGATAAATCAAGTGATCCTAAAGAGTAAGTGTATCCCTCCGCCAGCGGCACGCATCACAATGCAAGTTCGTGAAATCTGGTTCGCGTCAAGATTGGTAGATAGTTAATCTAGTAAGAAATGAGAATTTTATTAAAATATTTTTTTTTTATATTTGAAATAGAAAATTCATATCGGTAAATCAAATGTCAGCCAAGTAGCGTACGTCTCTCTGTACGAAGAAATCACATACACGACGGAAAGGGATCAGTATTCCATAGGATAAAGATGTTATTGATAAATTACCACAAAGAAAACGGAGGTTCACAGTTGAAAAGTCCAAACTGTAATGTTTGTAATTAAGTTTCGATTTTAAACGACCTGTGTCATCTATGTGTAGGTTAAAGTCTACAAATTTCGAAATGATACTCTCGAAGTAGCTGAATTTATCCAAGAATAACTAGATGGTGGTTAGTCAATTAGTATATCGCGCAATGCATTTAAGATGTATTCACAATGGAATATGTGTCTCAAGGGAGGCTGTGAGTATTTTAATGCAAATTTTGGACAAAAAGGGCATCGAGTTTCGATTAAAACGTCGCCTCCGTAGACGAAAGTACTTTGCATCTGGTCCAGACTTTTTGTGGCATGTAGACTCATACGATAAGCTTAAGAAATTTGGTATCTGCATAAATGGATGTATTGACGGGTTTTCCAGAAACATAATATGACTATGTGCAAATCAAACCAGCAGTGACCCCAAAGTAGTTGCAGGGTACTTCATTGAATCAGTAAGCAGAAGAGGTGGTTGTCCACATCTTGTAAGGGGAGATATGGGGACTGAAAACGGACATAATTTCTAACAATCGCGAAGAGAGTTTTATATATGGTAAAAGTACGGGAAATCAGCGTATTGAAATGCTATGGAGTTTTTTCCGAAGGCAATACTCACAGTTCTGGATAGATGTTCTTTCAATCCTTCTCGATAATGGGCAGTTTAGTGGAAACCATGTCGACAAAAATCTAATGCAGTTCTGTTTTCTTCGTTTGGTTCAGGTAACTATAAATTTACTATTATTAGATGGTTTCACCCTATGCTAAGCTATTGTCAAGAGTTCTAAAAGTTATTTCGTACATCTTATCCTTTTCATCTACTGAACAGACATGTGCGCATGATATTTCCTCGTCATGTTTGGATTTGATTATCTTTAAAACGCTTAAGCATGCGTTGTGGTTACCAACAATGTTTGATGTTGACATTCCGTTCCTCGATACCTCGACACAATGCAACAGTTACTGAGCACCATTTTCACGCAGTACAATTGAAATGATTTTACAGAATTGGACGCTATCAGAACTCAACATTCAGTTTAAATAGCCTAAAAGCATTAGAAACCCCCTCTTTCACCTGTAAATAACTTCAAACACGAATTTTATTGTGTAAACCTGCTAAAGCAATGAGGTGCGTTTTTTTAAAATCTGATCTTTGTATAACTCAAAATCAGAAGAAATCATTAAAACCTACAGTTATATGTAAAAGGCATATGTACAATTTGAAAATAGACAGTAATTATATTGTTATCACATTGTAATCTTGTTTCAGAAAGATATTGACCGCATGGTTATTGAATAGAACTCGCATAATATCAGAACAACTAAAAATCAGAACTGTCCTAATGGTAAACCAAGTGTCATGTATGGACTTCCTCACTTGTATGGTACCAGAAGCTATTTGAACCACGTCCAGCCTGTTTACATCGAAGCCTGTAGATAAGAATGCACATTTAGGGGACAATTACCATGTGAAGTAGATTTTTATTAACTTTGTATGATATATATAGAAGAATTAAATAAAGGATTCCCTCAAACTACAGATGATGCAGTCGAACTGTATATGGATATTCTACATCAAATGTATATTGATTTATAGTTGACATGATATTAAATACAATGATTGAAAGGCCTGGTGTACAGCTTTGTTATCGAGTGTAGAAAAAAAGGGGGGAAAAAGACAAAAATACGAAACACAAATCAAATACAAATTCTACGCAAGAAATAAAAAAAGACTACAATGTTTATTATCTGCGTTTAAATATTTTTTTTCTTTTTAAGATATAAACAGAAGATAAGATATGTTTATTGCATGTTACACCTTTAAAAGGTAAAAAAAAGTACAAAAATATCAAAATAAGAAAAGTTTCGAACATTTTGAAACTTACAACATCCAACATCCTGATCTGCGAATCCGGCAAAAATGAGATTTTCCACATGACTTTTGTGTATTTGTTGTCGCCAAAGTCGATTTGTATGTATCGCCTATGCGAA
Organism: Perna viridis; assembly: GCA_037379345.1. Taxonomy (NCBI): domain Eukaryota; kingdom Metazoa; phylum Mollusca; class Bivalvia; order Mytilida; family Mytilidae; genus Perna; species Perna viridis. The sequence goes on from CM074511.1 coordinate 14,170,460, forward strand.
AATATGTATCTAACCATAGCATTTATATAGTTTTATGCAGTTTGTACATCGCTATTGATGGCTGCTTACGGAAACAAACTTAACTTGCGAGCTTTTAGTATCCAGGGTTTGGGGGAAAATGGAAGCTTCGGTTTGGTCAGTTTTTGCGTGCGTTTGTCATTATAAAGCTACTGATTTTTTTTTACAGTTTGGCATGTTTCTATCGCATGCAAGTCGTCGTCTTATGTTAGTCAACAGAAAAACTGCAGATTTTGACTTGTTTCATGAGCAAAAAAAAAGAAAAAAAACAGAGAAAATACATGATGTATTATATATCATTGCACATTGCTTTTAATTTTGGAGAAATTTAGTGGATGTTTTAAATTTTGCTAGACTTGTCAATGTGTGTACATAATGTCGAGCACCTATTCGTTAGTAAAGACACAATGACGCTTTTGAACCTAGCATTTAAACGTATACCGCAGAGCATTTTTAAAACAGAGTAATTCTTATACTAGTATTAGAAAAGATATTTGGTAAGGACTGTATTTTTTAGTGTGCCAAAATATAAAGCTTTCCATAGTTTTATGATGACAAACGAAGGAAAAGACTGGCCAGAACCCAATCACAGCTTTCATTTTTTCCAAATACGGAATTAGGACTTGCCAGCGCCTGTAATGTACTATAATAAAAGAGTGCCCGAGTACTTTCGGAATCTGGTAAGCTACTTTCACTTTCAACAATAGTAGTTAAAATCAATCTTCTGGCTTTTAGCAACAGTTTCCAGACAAAGTGATGAAAGTAAACAAAAGTACAACAAATTTCTACAATTGGCCATTTTAATTTATATTATGAACAGAGTTCGCAACACCATCTGACTTATGTGAATATGTATTTTGTTCGTCCTGGGGCCAACAGCAAGATGGCAGACAACGTCTAAAGTCTACGTTGAGGGCTGCTTGCTGTCTTCCGTAGAGGATTTCAAATTGTTGCTGGTTTGTGAAAATTGTGTCACGTAAACTTATTCCATATCTCATTGACATGAGAAAGACGCAGCCTTAAAAGCTCGCGAAGATCTATCAAACGTATCTTAAGACTAGAGCCTCATAGGAGCCTAAATCGCTCACCTGGTACTCAAATGATACTCAGCCACCATAAAGGGTTGTATAACAATATTGAAAATTTTAGTTGAGTTCAATGTTCTGAACCTTTAAGCAAGCAAAAGCTTTTCTGTACCTGTAAACGTTTTTTTTTTTTTTTTTTTTTTTTTTTTTTTTTTTTTTTTTTTTTGGGGGGGGGGCAAAAACATTAAAAAATGCATAAATTACTTTTAAAGGTCCTTAGCACCTACAAGGTGTCATCAAAGAATTTTTTACCTTGAAAGGGCCATAACTCTTAAAAGGGTTCCACTGATGTCTCGACTCAATGGCACTTCTGTAGAGCTTACTGAATTGACCATTTCAGCAAGCAACAGCTTCTCTCTACCTGCAATAGTTTTCATTCTAGCGGGCAAAAATATGATCTTTCGCCTTTAAAGGGCCATAACCCCTTAAAGGGTTAATCTGATACTTTTGATCCAATGGACATTTTTGTAGAGCCAATTGATCTGAACATTCAAGCAAGCAACTGCTTCTCTCTATCTGTAATAGTTGTCAATCTATATGGTAAAAACACCAATTTGGCCTTTAGAGGGCCATAACCCCTAAAAGGGGACATCTCACGACTTTGACCTTATGGACATTTTTGTAGAGCTCATTGAACTGAACATTTAAGCAAGCAACAGCTTCTCTCTATCTGCAATGGTTTTCATTCTATAGGGCAAAATCATGAAAAAAATGCTATTTTTGGCCTTAAAAGGGCCAAAACCCTATAAGGGGTCTTCTGACAACAACAACCCAAGGTTTTGTAGTGCTCTTCAAGCTGAAGATGATAGGTTGCAAAGATTTTAATTATCTGCTATATTTTTTTGTAGTATAATCATAAAACTGCAGTGTGATCCCCTATTCCATTTTTAGAAACAGCAAAAGCCATGTTTTTTTCCTGCATCAAATATTGAAACACAACTTTTGTGGTGAATATTCAGAGGACCAATCATACAAAGTTTCATTTAATTCTGTTCAGCAGTTTCTGAGAAATTGTTTTTAGAAATTCAGCAAAAATCAACTGAAAAATCAATTAAAGGGAAATACCTCTTAAACGCTTCATCAGACAATTTAGCCCTGAAATCATTACAGCAGATTTTGATGAGCTAATCGATTTTGTAACGCTGACTTTTTTCTCTAGCTCATACGGTTTTCAAGATTTAAGGCAAAAACAGCAAAAATTGTCAAATTTGAGAATTAAGGGGCAATAACGCCAATAAAGGGTAATCGTACAACTTCCAGCCAAGAAGGTTGGTTGCTTCAGATTTCCTCTGTTTCTCTTATAATTTTTGAAATATAAGCAAAAAACTGTAGTCTGAACCCCCTGTTCTTTTTTTAGCCATGGTGACCATGTTTCTTCACAGATAAAAAAAAAATAAAACACAACTTGTGTGCAGGACACCCTACGGATCAATCATACCAAGATTCATTCATTTTTGCTTGCTAGTTTCAGAGGAGAATATTTTTGGAAAATTGTTAACAGATGAAAGTCGCTGACAACCACAGATGGCAATGAATGCCAGATAATAAGAAGAGCTCATCTGATATACCTTCTTGACGCTACAATCAGGAAACTTCACCCACCTATGTTTGTTGGACTGTTAATTTTTTGCACTAAATGTCCAATGCAACCACATAGCCGTAACTTCACCCACCTATGTTTGTCAGACTGTTAATTTTTTGCACTAAATGTCCCATACAACCACATAGCCAATGACAATTGTCCGGCGTCAGATCCCTCAATCTCATTAGATTTCAGATTTCACACAATACGTATGCTATGCTGTGGGAGTTTAGAAGGTCCCTGGTAAAAATATGTGACTTGTCATTTTTTTAATCAGGATATAAAATACTTAAAACTTTGTTGAAATGATCTTTGTTCTTCAAAGCAAGTTTACATATTACAAAAAGTCTTCGAAAAGGCAGCTTTACAATGAAGTGCATACCTCACTGAAAACAATTCTACAATTAATTTTCTCATTGAAGACAAAGTTACCATGAATAATGTATCCCTGATTTCTTAACAACTGCAGTTAAACTAAATTAAAATCTAAAGCAATCTTTATTTAAATTTTTACAACTTGTAGAACTTTCAACTTAATCACAATTAACTTTGCCTCTCCATATTTTTTCCAACAAATTCAGTTTTACCAACTTGAAATTTACTTTCTACCTCATGTTTCTTATCAAAGACAGTTCAACTAAATCAAAATTTAAAGCAGTTCAACATAAATTAAAATAAAATTAACACTGTTCCTCACTTTTCATATCAATCAACTTTAACTAAATAATCAAGCTGTTCTACTAAATTTAAACAAATATTTGACCCTATATACCTTAGCTAAGTTGATATAACAAGTTAGCTAAGTTGTTAAAACATGATAAAAAAAGAGCTTCACATGGTACTAACGGGCTTCCGTATTTTAGTACTATCTGTAGGAATCGAAAACGAGTTGTAAACTAACGAAAAGTATGCATAGCGATAACGAACTGAATTAAGTTGATAAGTATTTAAAAAAGGGAATGTTTAAAAACAAAGAGTACTTTAGTTGGCGAGTCAATTAGACTTGGTGATCTGTTAATGGATTAACATTCCGATAATGAACACTAACGAACTAAGTAGTAAGTAAATTATTTATCTAAAGATGGTAACCCAATAAAAATAACTTTTCATGGGGCCCTTTGAATCACGAATAAAATTTTAACAATTATGCAACATACATACAATTATATAAGTTTTATGCATTTACGCGAATAGATAGTTTTCTTAATAAATTACTCATTAACATTTTGTTAAATAACACTATAACAATAAAACTGAAAACGATAGCACTTTCCGTATTTCCGTACACCCATCATTTCGTGCATTATAAAGCTAAGACATCGTTGTTTCTAGCAGATAATGTCTTTGTGGATATGAACCACTAAAATCCCCAAAAATCTTTCGTAACACATTGTTATCCAATCATTTGCACGATTTGAGTGACGCTGACCATCAGCTGACTATTCCTATACTTGGTTTAATTTTCGTTTTCCTTCTAACATATATATTTAATACTGTTAGACTCGGTTTGCACTCATATGTGGTATTTGTAATACATGAAGGACAGAGAGTGTTCTTAACTCCCTTGGCTGTCATTTGGGGTCTCTCACGGACGGTGTAAAGCATCGAAGCGTTCACACAGTCCCCGGGCATAGTTATATCCGTGAGTGTGGGTCATTGTTTATCCTGAGAAATCGATTGTTATGTGACCACGTTCATTCGTTAAATGAATTAAAATGCATTATCGGGAGTTTTTTTTTTATTATATATAAACAAGTGTGGACACAGACTGGTATTGCCGAAGAGCAAATTTGAACATAAATACTTTTTTTCTTGAATGTGTATGCATTGTCTAGAAAACTCATCCATTTATTGATATCAATAATTGAATTATGCATATGTTACTAAATATCTACTGACATCAATAAACGGGGAACAAATTCCACAATGGCTTGCCATAACCATAAGACAGTTCATATACATATAGCAATACTTGTTTCTGGAAGGCGTACTTGCATGGATGTGTTGAACTTGATATGTCATGTTAAGGATTGACCATTTCACTTTATGTTCGTTGGCTTGGTGAAATTCTGGAATCTCAGTTTTTTTTTTAGATTAACAGAAACTAACATTATGTTATCTGTCAGTTAAATGGATGGCCCGAATTTAAAAAACGGTAGGGGCCATAAACTCAAAGTTAAATAGGAGCATTCCTTTAGTAGCTAGTAAAATTGAAATTAAAATATATATATGTAGATTCGGGGTTTGGCAAGCTCCATTTCAATTAATTAAAAATCCTGTCATTTACTCTTCCTAAGGACCAAAATAGCAGACTGTGTGTGTGACTTGCTAAGAATTTACATATTTAAGGTCTTTGTTTTTACATTAGTCCTAGTTAAACACTTCTCTATCAAAAGAGAATAAAACTGCAAAACTGTAAAATTTTCCCACTTACAGTCATGCACTCAACAAAAAACATTCAAAATTACAATACCGGTATATGAAGGACTTTAAGGCTAAATCCATCGATACTGGCTCACAGTTAACTTTTCAAAATAAATATTTCAACTAAATCTTGTATCAAACCTCTAAATAGCCCGAAAAATGTTACCTATACTATAGTACTTCTTTTACAGCTGTATAAAATTTATCCAGAAGCACTGCCAGTATTATTTGGTTTCAGAACTACCATAATGTATATGTACTCAGAACTACCATAATGCATATGTACATTCAGTACTTCACAACACTGTCATTAACTTTAGAATCTCTATTTTATCAAATCCTGTAAATTTTCACAATTCAACAAAACTGAGTTATTTTTACTTGTGTAGTATTAATGCCTTGATACTTGATAAAAGCTCCGCCCTTTTAACAAATGTTTAAGTATGAATGTGACTAAAATTATATTTTTGTGTACATATAAAAACTTTACTTTATTGGCATGAAGTCATAAACATAAACTATTTTAATCAAAAATCATATTTAGAGTTGTCAATACATGCAGTCTGACATATACATATATAACAAAACTAAAAATCGTCGGAGCTCCTCGGGAATGTACTTAATACATGTACACTGTACTTTTACGTTTACATAATGTCTAAATGGGTAGCTAATTGGACTACCCCAACTCAACAGATTCCCCAATACAGTGTGTTTTGCGACAAAATAGCTTGCCAGACAATTGTTGGAGTAATAAATAGACCATCCTATAAGGCCTAAAAAGATGTTTTGTTTCCGGTCAGCCTACCGACCCACCTACCGACCCCCTTCCCAAAAGTTTTTATTTCTTATTTTGAAATATATATATATATATCTGTCTGATTGTCTTTCAGAAAAAAAGAAAATATAGCCATAGATGTTTTTTTTCTATCCTAGCTGGAAAAACAAAGAGAAATAGTGGTTGTTTATATTTAGATTCGATTGTAAACACACGTGCCGTGAGTGTGCTCTTGGTCGTGGATAATACATTTTAGGATTCGGCACTTGAATTAAATATTTTTTTCTGTTTTGACCACCACCGTCAAAACAAAAAACATCTCAAGCGCCGAATCCTAAAAGAGATAAGGTCGTGGACTAAGTCTATTAGTTTTTTGCATCTTTGGTTTATTGTATTCTAAGTTTGGTGTCACTATGACTTATTCCATTTAAAAAAAATAAATAAAAATAAATCCCTACCTACCGACCCGACAAAATTTTAGAATGGTGATCGGAAACATAACATTTTTTTTTCGGCCTAGGAGAATTCTCATCAATTAACTGACGTGCACCATTAAGTTGACCTACCTTTCTGCCTTACATGCACTGGGAAGTGTTGATTTTATCCCAAAAAGTATTTTACTGGGTCAAGGATTCAGCAAATGCTGTAGGGAGTACAATATATAGCGTACATATTACTAATTGGACCACGGAGCCACATTAAATCACGTGATAATGCATTTAATGAATGAACATGGTCATATGACAAATAATTTCCCGAATACACCATAACTCACATTCGTTGGTATGACCATGCCCGGGGAATGGGTAAACGCTTCAATGCTTTACACCGTCCGTGAGATACCTCAAATGATAGCCAAGGGCGTTAAGAAACCCTTCTGCCCGTCATGTATTACAAATACCACATATGAGTGCAAACCGTGTCTATCAGTATCGAGTATTTGAGTTAGCACGGATATCAAAATGAAATCAAGTATAGGAACAGTCAGCTGATCGTCAGAGACACTCATATCGTGCAAATGATTGACTAAAACTGTTTTACGAAAGATTTTTGGAGATTTTAGTGGTTTATTTCAACAAAGACAGTCGAATTATCTTCTCAAAACAATGATGTCCTAGAAATGAAGGATGTAACGGGTATACGGAAAGTGCTATCATTTTCAACTTTATTGTTATAGTGTTATTTAAATTGTCATTTTGGCGATATAGCTCGTTTGTCTTGCTTATGATATTATGTTTCGTTTCTCTTCGAAGTCGTTAGTTTTAAAATTGTGAGGTGAGTACTTTTCAATTGGGTACAGGTACATGTAATCAGTTTAGATTTGGATTTTTTTCATTCTGCAGGGTTGGTGAAATTAAAAACGTGTTTCATTCATGTGATATCTCATTGGTAGTGTATTATTCATATGTTTGGTTATATGTATTTATGGTCATTATTCATTGTCTGATATTGTTTAGTTAAAATTATAACTTAAGATATATACCTTATATATTTTTTCTTTTTTCTTCAGGCTCTCTTAGCAGTAACGTATGCATTGAGTCCAGACAGCTTCTGAATAGTAGCTTATACTTAGAGCTGATTTAAGGTAGGATTATCAGGAAAGTTGTTTAAATCGTTCCGAATCCGGAGTCATGAGTTCATTGGAGTATTTCACCCAGTGCTTCTGATGCAGATTATATGCGAGTATAATATCGCATGGTTCTGCTGTCGTTTTATTTTTCGTTTTTATTTGTTTCCATGCTTATATCTGTCTACTGCACTTTTTCAGTTATATATACTGAAAAAGTGCAGTAGACAGATATAAGCATGGAAACAAATAAAAACGAAAAATTAAAAAAAAAATATATATATAATGTTAGAACTGTCAAATTTGCGATGCAATTTTTTTGGTCTTTCCCTTCGCGGGACTCGAACTCGTACCGCTGTGACATCTATGGCAACACGCATGCACAAAGAGTAATCAAGGGGACCAAGGTTGTAGCGGTAATCAAAAGAATGTAATCCAGGGACAAAAACCAGACATGGAAAACAGACATATACAACAAAGAACATAAGGTAACTAAATCATACATACAAAGTAACAAAAGCAAATGAGCAAATGAGCAAATGACTTCACTAAAAACTGGGAGCATAGACCAGGTGCACCGGTAGGGTAAGCCTCCTCTGCTTTTCTATAAACACCCGCCGAGTTGTTTATAAAAAATCGTCCTGGGTAGACGAAAGAGGTAAGGACAACTATGACATGTTGAACAAACAAGTTTTCATGGCGCAAATGGATACACCGTAATGATCCACGAGTTCATGATGACGGCCATAACACTTTTGTAGTGATGACTTCTTGTAGCAACATAACCCTGCTCCAGAAGCCTATTTGTTAGAATTCTAGCGCGATACAAAAAGTCTGCGTATTCTCGGCAAGCTGTGGCATAACGTATGAGTTGTGATATGAATGCTCCATACGCTGGTGCTGAAGGGATGTTGCCACAGATGAAAGGAAAGTTGACAATTCTGAATGAAAAGTCATCACGTTCGTCGTAAAGTTTGGTCAATAGTTTTCCTTTACCATCGATTTCTTAGTGTAGGTCAAGATATGAGGCTGACTTCACAGTGTCTGTAGTATCCTTTCGCTCGAGTTCTTTGTATCAAATCCGCAAAATTAGGATTGTTTAAAGATAATACGTCATCTATATAGCGGAAACTGAGATTAAAGGATCTAGCCAAACGATGTTCTTTCTTTCGGATCAGATCAGCTATAAAGTCAGGTTCATAAGAGTAAAGGAATAGGTCAGCAAATAAAAGGGCACGATTTGTTCTCATTGGAATGCCGACCGTTTGTTGAAAAACACGTCCACCACACTGGACAAATATGTTGTCGATTGAAAATTCCAGCATTTTGTAAACACCTTCCTCTGTATATTTGGAAGATGATTTTGAATTATCTCTTACAAAGTATAAGGAATCTCTACCAAGAACTATATATTTGTATCTAGGTGTACCAGTTTTTTTGGAAAGACAACGATGTATAATGTTTTTAAGTCGGGATTTTAACTGAGTATGGGGAATAGAAGTATACAGTGTTGAAAAGTCATAGGTTTTAATGCTATTATATTCAGATAATAGTCTTGAACACAAAGTCTCGTTCTACCATACATCGTGTACTAAGTTACAGGCCTAGATTGATATAGAAATTTTATAGAAATTTTTACAGTTTATAAAAATCTTTAACGTTTCTTTGAATTAATGATATTTAAATAAAAATAATTTGCCGAATATTTTGAGTCTAAATATTCTATGACATTACCATTTTTTTTTAATTTCCGATTTATAGAAAACCATCACATTATGACTCTATGTACGTGTACATGTTATTGTGTGTAAAATGTTTATGAACTGTACAAGTGCGACGGTTCAGGTCTGGTTTAAATTGATCTGGAGTGACAGTTTTAGCTTTGAAGCCACTTCTTATTGTTTTAAATGTACATTTGATATGTGTAGACCACTTTATGTTTGAAGTTGATCAATTTAAGTCATTGTCAGCATCATAAAATGAGTTTTCATATGTGTACCCCTATACATGGTCTAAAAGTGCATTGACCATGGCCGCAGGCATAAAACCCAATTTTTGGCATTAAAGCAGCTGGAACTTGAGTAAACTGAACTTCATTGCATCAAATACACATAATATAATGCAACCAATTTAAAAAATCACAAAAAAATATTGCATTAAAAAAATGTACATTTTAGAGGGACCTTATTTCCTTCGACCATTGGACATGCGAGTCATAAATGTACCACTGATACTAAATTTGCTATAACATATATATATTTTTCAACTAATCATGATGAAACTTTGTACTTGAAGTCAAAAAAGTTTCATCTTGACATGAGTGCAGTTTTTATTCAAAGTGAGCACATTTACTGATATAATAAGGGGGTTGCCTGGGTATCAGAAATAAATTTTATTTGCTAGTGTTTGCTGGGGGTAATTTCATGTTTATTTTCAAGAATTCAGTAAATCTACATGAAATATGAAGATTTTGACCCTTTATTCTCTATTTTCTGAAATTTAAATAAAAAATATGGTTTCTATGGTGTTTTCCATTGAAATTGCACTTTTGCTAGGGTGCTAGGTATGAAATATAGACCAGTGTGGAAAGTATTGTACAGGTTTGAGTTTTCTCCTCTAACTATATATACACTAGGAACATCAATTCTATATTCAATATATAGACCGGAAACGAATGTCAAACGAATATCGAACAGAAAAAAATCCTGTTTGATATTCAGTTTGATATTCAGTTTGATATTCAAATCCGTTCTATATTCAATATAAAAACCGGAAACAAAGGTCAAACGAATATCGAACAGAAAAAGATAACCGTTTGATATTCATTTGATATTCATTTAAAGTTGACATTCTTAAAAGTAGCCAGGAATGAATATCAAACGGTAAAATTTTACCGTTAGATATTCAGTTTGATATTGAAATGTTTGAATGTCGAATATCGAACATCGAATATCCAACGTACTTGATCTCGGTTATTAAGTTACTGAGTATTAATCAACATGTGCACAATTCAGTTATTGATATCAATAAATGGAGGAGTCTTCTAGACAATGTAAACACATTCAAGACAAACCGTATGTATGTTCAAATTTGCTCTTCGGGCAATACCAGTCTGTGTCCATACTTGCCCCTCGGGCAATACCAGTCTGTGTCCACACTTGTTCAACTGTAAAAAAGTGTTGAAAACAATATTTCAAAAATAAATCTAAATAGTTACAATATGGTATGGTTGGCAGCAGTTCATTTCAAATTTTAACAGCTGAGATTTGGTCTTGGCAGAAATCTTTGTGTTGACCACTCGTGATTTGATAAATCACGCCACCGATCGCGGCCAGTGTGTACATTTCAATAATCTGACCTGGTCGACAAGACAAAAATAGATTTTACCAGGTAAAAATTGAATGAATTTCGAAAAACTTCGAAGAAATATATTTCGATACTAAAAATAATTTATCATTTGATATAGATTAAAAAAATCTTACCAAAATGTTATAAGCTCCCGTAACCATCTATGATTATTTCGACAGCCAGTAGATATGTTGGAGGGGTTCGGCTAACGCCTCATCCTCCAGCACAACATAATCCTACTGACTGTCTAAATGACCATAGACGACCGCGTGGGGGCTGATTACTTATATTTCTTGACGAAAACCTGACGTTGATCGCAACGGTAAATAATCTGGCACTAATTCAGTAACAATTTAAGATATAAATATGGTTTTGTGGTTCATAACTTGATCAGGAAATGATAACCGTAATATTGAAGAAAACATGACATTATTCACAATCTAATATTATTCTAGCGACTCTTTTTGCAACTTTTTAATTCTATCAGAGCCTTTTTTTACAAACACATGCATGGGGAACAGGACATGGCAAATGAAGCAATGCATGATGAGTGGGATACGGTGAATGGAACATGACGAGTTGGGCATAGCGAATCAAGCAATGCATGAAGAATGAAACAATGCATGGGGAATGGAGCAATTCATAGTGAATTTGACATGGGAAGTTGGGCATGGCGAATCGCCCTATGCATGTTGAATGGGACATGTGGAACTGGGCATGGCAAATGAAACGATGCACGGGGAATGAAGCCATGCAAGGTAAATTGGCATGGGGAACAGGGCATGGCGAATGGAGAAATGTATGGGTGATGGGGCATGGGGAATTGGGCATAGCGAATGGAGCAATGCATAGGGAATGGGGCATGGGGAATTGGACATGGCGAATGGAGCCAAGCATCGGGAATTGCAAATAGGGATCTGGGCATGGCAAATTGAACAATGCACGAGGAATGTAACAATGTATGGGAAATGGGGCATGGGGAGCAGGGCACGTCGAATGGAGCAATGTATAGGGATTGGGACATGGGGAACTGGACATGCCGAATGGAGCAATGCATGGGGAATGGGACATGGGGAAAAGGGCATGGCGAATGGATCAATGCATGGGGAATAGGACATGGGGAGCTGGACATGGCAAATGGATCAATGAATGGGCAATAGGACATGGGGAGCTGGACATGGCGAATGGAGCAATGCATTGGAAATGGGACATGGGAAAAGGGCATAGCAAATGGATCAATGCATTGGGAATAGGACATGGGGAGCTGGACATGGCAAATGGAACATTGCATGGCGAATGGAGCGATGCATGATGAATAGGATATGGGGAGCTGGACATTGCAAATGGAACATTGCACGGCGAATGGAGCAATGCATAGTAAATAGGACATGGGGAACTGGACATGGAAAATGGAACATTGCATGGAGAATGCAGTAATGCATTGGGAATGGGACATTGGGAACAATGCAAGTGCAATAGGGCAATGCATGGGGAATAGAGCATTAATGGTGAATGGAATATTTGGCATTTGGCATTGTGAATGGACCAGTGCATGGGCATGGGAATGAGACCTGGTTAACTAGGCATGGTGAATGGGCATGTTGAGTTGAGCTATGCATGGGGTTTGGGACATAGGGAATGGATATTGGGAATTAGGCATTGCGAATCGATCAATGTATGGGGTATTGGACATGGGAAATCAGGAATGGCGAATGGAGCAATGCGTCGGGAATTGGACATGGAAAAAGGAAACATCATCATATAAACCACTTCATCTGATTAAATAAACCAGTTTGATTTATTTAAAAGTATTTTCCGTTTTCCGATATTTGAATTCAATTTGAAGTTCTTGTAAATACTTATATCTATTTCAGTAAAATTACACATTGTTTAAAATAATCAACAGTTTTCTCTCTATTTATAGATATGAAGAAATGTCTCTTCCAGGAAGTTATCACTTCAATATTGGACAAATTTTATGAACCTTGAAGACCTAAAGGAATATTCCTACATTTGTAACAGACCCAGCCTTCTCGTAATGATACCTTAACCCCTGGTATGTACGTTGATGATATGACAGTGATATTCGTATGTACAATTTTGCACTAACGGGGATATATTTTGATTTTTTTCAATTTTGAGAATGGGAACCTTTGGTGACAATAATATTTAAACAACATTTTTAGAACTAAATATATCGTTCAACTGAAAAAAAATGTATCCCCGTTTCATATTTCTAATCCATACATGTTTGTTGTAAATGTTCTGAAATGGCCTTATTTTTTTAGTGAAGAAAATACACTGTGATTGTGATTCATCGAACTTTCTAGAAAACATAAATATGTGGATACTCATTGATCATAATGTATCATGGTGTATCGGACATTTTTTCATTTTGCAACGTCATTTCTTGTCCATAAGTAGGGCTAAAATCTGTTACGTAGTTTTATGTTCCATGATTAACACCGATGTAACTAATCAAATGGGCCGAACCATCCAATGGGACGATTTGGTATTCAAATTTCAAAATAAACATTTGATGACTATTTATATTTTGACTCGGAAGATTTCCACAAAACGTGAATATGTGCTCTTTATCTTCATAGGTTTTCTTAATAAAAACAGTACTTGTGTCATAAAACCTTATCTTTTGGTATGTAAAATTGTAAACTACAATTATTTAACGAACACATGATCTGTAGAATTTTACTTTCATTTTCATATTTAAATTATTTTTCTTCTCAAAAATATGGGACGAACAGTATTACATGTATATCTTATGTTTTGCGTGACGGTATATTCCCATCGGCATTATGACTATAATACTACTTTTTTAAATAATAAACATAATATTTTTTAGTATTACTCATTGACTTTCATAAGGCACTCCAAGTATTTCTCATTAAATAGTAGTCTTCATAAGAATCATGCAAATTCTGTAATATTGAAATGTTTAATTATTTGTTCCAACTGTCTGCCCTTAGGAGATAATTCACATTAAAAATCCAATAGTTTCTATCGTATTTTTGTATCATTTACAAAGTTATCTTCCTTAATTTTGAATCACACAGTACATTCTTTATAATTTTTATCTCCTAAAACAAGGTTTTTATGAAAAACTACATGTTCATTTATGTTTACTAAAACGTTTGAAACAAAATATCACCATGAATCACATTTTGCAAGATTCTTATCTGGAGTGTTCCTAAATTAACGTTGTTATACCTTGTTGCATCTATAATTTGTCTATCGTTTGTCAAAAACAAAGATGAATAAACTTAAAAAGTATTTTATTTTTTAAAGTGAAAATGGATATAAATCGAGACACTTTTCGTAACCAGGAATATAATTTGTTGAAGACACTAAGAGAACAAAGAGAAGGACAGTCCGACCTTTTGGACGTTAAAATTATAGGTGACGAAGGGCAGGTATAAACTACATATAAACTTATTTGCTGCAGGATATTTATATTGTTATTATCCTGAGTTTAGTCCCACAATCTTTCTATTTTTCTCATTGTAGCACTGGAATTCTCGAATTGATAGTTTACTCTTTTTTATAGTGATTTTTTATTTGATGATTTTTATGCAGTATTATAATTTAATATGATAATATGAATATCCAAACTCTCATACAATTCATGTACAATTCATTATTTCCAATATACACATGCTCAGGAGCACACAACACATGATTGGCAGTATACAGTTCACATGGTTTGCTTTAATTGTATCGATAAAACATTCTTTGTGACATTCGAAAGAAATATTTTAGTGTCGGTACATAAACTTCTAGACAGGAAAAAATAGAAACATGTAACAAAAGATATGATATAACATGTGCAAAGAATCCAATATATAAGGGCAATTCTGGCGCCACTAAAACTGGGATCATGAACCAGGTTCACCGGTAAGGTAAGTGTTCTTTTTTCCAGAAACACCGCGAAGTGCTCATAATATATCAAGTGTGGGATAGGCAAAAGACGAAAAGGAAACTTTGACATTGTAAAACACGAAAAAGAATTATTTGACTGGAGAGTTTTTTTTTGCCTTAGAATTACAAGTATTTGTTGGGTAAAAAACTCTTGAATAGGGTTGCTACTGTCATGCACATTTTTATTATAAACAACTACAACAATCCATATTGTAGGAGTTAAAAGCACATTGGTGTGTACTTCTGTCATGTCCATTTTTTGAAAGTATGTACAGTAGTGGATTAACCGAGAAACAAACTGGTGAGTGATGTCATCAAAATTAATATTCACTTCAATAGTAGATATTGGAAAGCATCAGCTCGGTATGTGCAAAAGACATATAGGTTGGACTTAGTGTATTAGTGACGATTAAGATTAGTAAAGGGTGACTTTAATACGACATAATTATGTGACTTCAAAGTTTGTAAAACTACTCTTTTTAAAAATATAAACTTCACTAGTGGAAAACACGCATGAAATATTCTCCCAAATTATAATAACCGTAGAGAGAACAAGGAAAAATATAGCTCTTCTTTTTTTTTCTAGTGCGATTTATTTGTCAATTGTGTTTCACGATAAATTAACTTGTTCTGATTATCTGTGCAATGCTATCTTTCTAGGAATTGTGGAACTCAAATGTCTGACTTTTCCAGCTGTGAGACAAGCTGTTGATTTTCTATATGATGGAAGTAGCGATCTAAGCAAGTTAACTTTGTCAGAACTAGAAAATCTTCTTGAAGTGGCAGATTTCATGCAGATCAAAATCTTAAGACAAGAATGCATACAACAGATATCACAGGAAGTTCTGAATAATGACAATTGTATTAGGTTATGGGTTCTGTCATATCTTTATGACTATGAATCCAGTTTGAAAACACGGATAGAGGTGTTTGTCTATGAAAATTTAAGAGATCTTTTAAAGAAAAAGACAATTTTAGAAATTCCAAAAGACTTAGTTAAATCATTGTTAAGCAGTAATAAGTCGTCTCGTATCTCGCGGGATGAGATGACAGAGTTTGTAATTGATTGGACAAGATTCTTCTTTCATCCAAGGAAATGTTATTTGAACGAGCTTCTTCCACTCGTTAAGATAAATAAACTAACATACAGTATGCTTAAAAAGTTAAAGAGGATATGTGAATCCGTAGGGGACAATGAAAAGTGTCTACTGAAGTGTAAAACAGAATTGCGATCTCGAAAAAGGAAAGTTGAACTTGGGGATTGGGAGGCATTAAATCCAGAGGTAATACTACTATCTGACGGCAAATATATTTTGTATTACAACTTTGATGCACATTACTGGGGAAAACTTTGTAAATTGCCAGTCAAGGGAGTCGATTGCTCCTTGGTTTCTGCCTACAATACAGAACTGTACGTGGTGACTTCATTCTCATTTCATGAGGCATCAGTTCAGTTTTTATATCTTTATAAATATGATTTGAGAACTAACATTTGGGCACCACGTATTTGTTTTGACTTTAATTGTTTCGGGGCTAATAGGTTTGATATCTTGAACATATTTTTGATAAAAGGTACAGTGTACCTATTTGGTAAAATGAAAAACACGTCCAACAATTGCAAAATTATGATGGTAGCATGGACGGAAGATAAAAGCTACCCGCAAACTGAAATTCTTACTTGTCATGATGACGAAGAGGTCCAATTTTCAGTGTTCATGGATTGTGAAATTGTAATTTATAGTTGCATTCCACAAGTTTACCATAAGAAAAATAATTATGGATTTAGTTCATTATACAGGTACAATGTTGACCATAAACAGTTATCAGTTATCGTGAAAGAGTTTCTCAACCCTGTTAAAAAAATCAAACTCTTAAGTAGCGGAAAAGACATTTTGCTGGTGAACAAATTCTCCACTAGCGGTACGCTGTTCGAATTTGATGATAAAAGTGAAACATTTAGAACAGAAAAATATCCTCGAATGATAAGACAGAACCAAATACCAAAGTGCTGTATTTTTGTGAAGGGTAAGATTTATAAATTCATCTCAGCTGCTGACAGGGAAATGTTTATTGACAACAGGAAATTTGTGACTGTTTACAATCCAAGAAACCTGAAAGTCAAGCAATTTTGTATGAGTCATGAAACTCACAAATTTAGAGGGAGCTGGTGGGTAAGAAGAAGTAGGGTGCTAGCAAAATTTTATCCGCAAGATCATGCCGTATCAGTGTGCAGACTTCCATGGAATATTTCTTGTTGTCATATATTTTGTCAACATTGTGAAAAAAAAAGTAAAGAAGACGGAGAATATCTTTCAGACATTACAGAAGATACTGAATACAGTTCTTACAACTATTCTCAAAGTAATTCTGAAGAAAACATCAACTCAGATAGCGATAGTACTGATTATATATATGCGCAGTACAGCTCCGACAACGACTGGATGTGACTAATAATTTATAATAAGACAGCGTTGAAATAATGGTTATTTGTATTATTAAGTATAACAACCTGCTAATTCAGTAAATTATCGTTACCTAGAGTTTAAATAAAGGTTTTGTTAAGATTTCATTGTCCTTACCGGGAGTGTTTAGTTTCTTGTCCAGGACTTCGTATCGTTTATATTTCTATATCGTAAAAAAACAAGACAAAGCAAAATATCTTAGTCTTGAAATAGTAGGGAATTATATTTATACTTATATTTATATTTATTATTCCACAAGTTTTTGTATGCTATAAGCTAGACAGAAGTTGTCAGGTGCACCGAAAAATTCGACACCCCATTATATATGGTTTCTGTTCCAGAATGTTACTTTCATTAATTTCTTCTTCAAATTTTAATTTTGCTCTTCTGTAATTCAAAGCATACAAGTAAAAAAAAATCTAGAAAAAAATGACCAACCATATTTAGATCGTGTTTGCGATGGATGTACCACTTTTTTATTTTAGCTTTTGTCCAATTCGGACACCAATGGATGAGTTCTTCTACATCTGACAACATGTTTAATGCTATAAACAAGAGGCTTATCAACACAACTGTTTTTGAAACGACTTATATTACACAAAAAGATACACCAAAATCTGAGTCAATACATATTCTTAATATAACTACATTGCGAATTCGAATTGTTACTGAAACCGGTCGAATCAAATTGATACATGTTGGTATAACACGTAGTTTAGAAAAAAAGACGGAAATCTTTTTAAGGAAGCTTCCATCAGAACGTTGTTTTATGATTCATAATTTATATAGTTTCCAAATAATTCTAGTCTTTTAATGAAACCGTTAATACAGCGTTCTTTCATTTAGTTAAATTATTTTTAATGATGTGTAAATGTACTTTCAAACAAGAAAGTTAGTCTTTATCTTAGAGTTTCAAAATTTTGCATTGATGGGGGTGTCAAATTTTCGCAATCATATTTACAGTATTTATAAAATGACTTTTTAACGAAAATTATTTTAATTGTATTTCAAGTATTACTTATTTGTTTGTTTGTTTTGTCTGTTTTGTTATTCTTTTTTTCTCTTTGTCCTCTGTCGTTTTAAATAAGCAAAATGTTTCTATATCAATTCATTTGGAAAAAGTATGTTTATTAAATCTACCACCATGAAGTGTCTGTGAGTTATTGTTTTTACTTTGTTTATCATTTAACTCTAAAGAAGGCAGCCATTTTGAAATGACTGCCAGAACAGGACAAAAAATGGTCAAAATATAGACCATTACAACATCTCAGAAACCTAGGTGTCCAGGCACTTGAAAGTTTGTATAATTGGTAGATTTTGGCATGCTCAATAATATAAAAGAAAGGAAACGATATTTCGTCCGTTGTCATAGTGACTGATTTTTCCCTTTTTTTACTTTAACTTGAATTATGTCATATTTTTATCCATTCGACTACAATTTGCATCGCAAATTTGACAGTTCTAACATCGTTGGGAATTTTTCACACCCTTCTATAAGCTTATGTTAACTTCCCTGCATCAGTCTGATCCGATGGAGCAGTGTAGCGAATAGAGTTGTCACATTCTGAGACGTTTGTATAATATTGATTTGTTGTGACATGCATCAGTAATTTGATCATACCACCTAGATGAACTGTCCCGTACTACCATACATCGTGTACTAAGTTACAGCCCTAGATTAATCCTACGAGGAGGAATGACCCGGCCAGCAAAAGCTATAATTTTATATAGTCCAGCTGGCCGAGTAGTCTAGGGCGCTACCTTTTGTGCAGGCGGTGTTGCCATAGATGTCACAGCTGTACGAGTTCGAATCCCGCGGAGGGAACGACCAAAAATTTGCATCGCAAATTTGACAGTTCTAACATCGTTAGTAATTTTTCAGACCCTTCTATATATAGCAGGACAGCTCATCTAGGTGTTATTATGTAAGGTCAAGGATCAAATTAATGATGCATGTCACAGCAAATCAAAATTATACAACGTCTAAGAATGTGACGACTCTATTCGCTACACTGCTCCATCGGATCAAATTGATACAGGGAAGATGATGTAAACATATAGAAGGGTTTGAAAAATTCCCAACGATGTTAGAACTGTCAAATTAGCAAAGCAAATTTTTTTGTTGTTCTCTCCGCGGGACTCTAACTCGTACCGCTGTGACATCTACGGCAACTTCCGACAATGGGCTACATGTTCATACTTATATGAACATGTAGCCCATTGTCTGTGCATTATAATGGTAACACTGAGTGTTTTGGAGTAAAATGTAAAGAAGTAACCCTACCCCACCGAACAATCGCTTAAACTTACATAATTTCGATTTTTCAATTGTGTCACAAAAATCTTGGCCTTTTGACCCAGTGGGGTACAAATATAGGGTGATACTAAAAAAGAATCTGAAAATATTCTTTGGCAACAAATTGATTTGGTTATAAAGGTACCTGAAAAACAACATGAAGTTGATGAGGGGGGCACGGTGGACCCTCCTAGCCCAAGGACTATTTATGGTGCATAATATTTATCTCTTGACTACTGGGAAAACCAGTTTTAAAATATTCAATACACTTTGGCTATTTATAGCGGAGACGAAACATCTTTGAAAGGGTATGAATTTCATGACATCATTGAATGTACAAGTCAACACTAGGAAACTTTAATAGCTGGTATGTATATTAAACTAAACCCTACATTCTCTGAAACAGCTACACTTTTACAGATCTTAAATTTAGTAAGTTATTAAAGCATGTTCAAATTTAGACGATTTTGCCACGTAAAAAAGCAAAATATTGTGTCTATTTTTCATGTGATTGGATAATAATTTTGTCTGACAAAAACTTATTATCATGGTTTGGCTTTTTCTTTTTATTCTATGATAAGATTATTGTCCATTTTTATCAGGGGATTTCATCCATCAGAAATGGAAGATGGAGTTACTTTTTATTACCACGAAGTTGAATTGTTAGAAAAATTGAGAGAACAAAAAGAAAGGCAGTCAAATGTTTGGATGTAAGAATAATTGGTGATGAAGGACAGGTAATTGTTGTTTAATGAAAGAAAAGAAACCTTTCAAGTTTAATAATTGTAAGACGGAAAGATTTTATTTACAAATTTTCAAACATTTGTGTTTTTATTCCCATTTCCTAAATATTTAAATTCAAAGGTTCATGATTTGAAATCAGGACAAAGCAGTTTTTGGCGAAAAAAGATAAGTGGTTCGGAAAATGATCATACAAATCTGATCTTGCAAAAAAAGCGTACATTTTTAAATTTCGGATTGCGATTTTGATTTGCGACGAAAACATTTGATCACAATTTTTCTGTGTAGAGTTTACCGTGAATTTTGCAATAAATTGCCCCTTTTTATTTTCTAAATAAAAAAGGGATGTTTTGAATCTCAGAAACTGGAGTTCAAACATTTTTCGAGTTTTACCGACATCTAATTTACCCTGTTACTTTGTCATTGTGTGACACAATCAAGCGAATATCTGCAATATTAAGGATTTTATTTTCGTTTGATGTTGGGTTATATTGAATTTAATCGGGAATGCACGGTCTCTTTTTTCCATTTGTATATTTAAAGGCAACCTTTAATCTGTATCGCAACTACATATGTCGCAGTTAGTTCAGTCTTAACGTTGGTGTATTTAACCAACATGACATTGGACAATTCATATTATTTTGTACGTTTAAATACATTTCCAAAAAATAAATTGTGAAAAATACATTTATTTGAAATCCTGATTCATTTCCAAAAGCTGTTATTTAAATGACGTTTCAATTCCTTTACCTATCTTCAAAAATATGTTAATTGTCTGACATGTCAAGACCTGTCCCGTCGACTTTTCTACAAATTCGTTTCTAATTTCAATTTAAGGTTTTGAAAAATTCTATTTTTTTTTGTTTCAACATAAAAAGGGTATGTGTAATTGATATGTCGAGTGGGTGAAAAATAATCTTGAAGAGAGAATATAATTTTTAAAGTATATTTAATACTGTGCTTGAAATTAAATTTGGGTTGCCACTTCCATTTTTAAAATCTGTCTTTAATTTTAACGTAGAAACTAAAGGCACGCTGGTGTATACTTATGTCGTGTCCATTTTTTGAAAGTATGTACAATAGCGGATTGATAGAAAAACAGATTGGTGAGTAAAGTGTTTCAAGCTGATGATTAAAGCTAAATAACACATCTGTATAGGTTATGTTAGTCTCGTCATGTGGCTCTATGGTTTCACGAGAATGAAATCTGTCAACCTGTCAATCTTGTAATCGCGATTCTTCTAAGCCGCTATATGTATTTTTAGTTACATGAAAGTGAGAATAGCATTTGTAGATGTGCATTTATACGTACAGGCAATAACTATTTTCCAATGCTTGCGGAGTTGTAATCATGCCAGTCAAAGAATCCGTTCCTTACAATATAAGAGCAACTCCTCATTAAAGGTTCTACTGATTGTGAAGAAATTTTACAGGAAGGCTCGATATAATATGTAGACTTTTAAGCAGAAAAGAATAAGATTACATTTCAATGCACGCAAAGATAAGTTAGATACTACATCTAAGGGTTAACATTTTCGAAACTCGTAAACCAAACCCCTTGTTAATCGCTCAGTTGATTTCCACGAAATTGTAAAGGAAGGTCAGGCATCATGTAGGTTAATAATGTCAGGTTGGTATGGATTATCCAACTTTGTAAGGATTTAATATGACGAAGTCCACTTGAAGTATAGGTATGATTTTGTGAGCTTGCTCCTCACAGTATTTCTAGTTGATGGTACATCATTTCCGTGTAACATTTGGGCAATTTACATCTTCTCTCTTTTTCAGGTATTGTTCATCTTAAGTCTAAAAAATTTCACGCCATAACACAAGCAGTTGATTTTCTCTATAAAGGCCGCAGTGATCTCAGCATATTAAGTTTTTCTGAACTTGATGATCTTCTTGAAGTTGCAGATTTCATGCAGATTGAAAATCTTAGACAGAAATGTATTGAACAGTTATGGCGCTTTATCCCAGATGAAAACAATAGCATGGGTTCTGTCATTAAATCAAACTATTTTGAGATGTTCGTTTTTGAAAACTGATTTTAGTGATTTTAGAAATTCCTAAAGATTTAGTGAAATCGTTACTATCCCACAAAAGTTTTTCTCATTTATCACGTGATTCGTTTGCTAAATTTCTGATTGATTGGATAAAGTTCCGTTTTAATCCAAGAAAATTTCAGTTGAATGAACTGCTTTCACACATTAAGATAAAAAAACTAACGTCAAACGTGTTAAAAAAACTTAAAGAGGATGTGCGAAGCTGTAGGAAGTTGTGATAAGTATCTACTTAGGTGTAAAAAAGAATTGCAATCTCGAAAATTGAAAGACGGACAAGGAGATTTCGAGGCACTTAACCCGGAAGTTGTACTAATCTCAGACGGAATATTGATTTGATATTACAACTTAGATTCAAAGATGTTTGGAAAACTTTGCAAATTGCCTGTCAAAGGAGTTGATTGTTCCTTGGTATCTGCCTACAATATGTTTCTTTATGTTGTGACGTCATATCCAGTCAGAGATATCTCATTGCAGTCTTTAAGTTTGTATAAATTTGATTTAAGAAGTAAAGTTTGGACATCGCCGATTTCGTTTGACTTTGATTGTTTTGGGACTAATCATTTCAAGGTTTTAAACATTCATTTAATAAAGTACAAGATATATCTATTTGTAAAAGTAAACACAATTAACAAATGTAAAATTGTGATGGTCGAATGGACTGCCGATAAAACATACCCCAAAACTGAAATTTTCATCTGTTGTGAAGAAGAGGAAGTTCAATTTTCAGTCTTGAAAAATTGCAAAGTGGCAATTTTTTGTGGCGTTCCACAAGTTTATCACAAAAATGAGAAGTATGGATATAGTTCATTGTTTACGTACGATATTGATTATTAGAAACTGTCTGTTATAATGAAAGGATTTCTGAATCCCGTTAAAAATACTAAACTCTTAAGTTATGGTAATGATATTTTCTTGCTGAATTTAGTTGCAACTAGTGGTATAATGCTTCAGTATGATGATAACAGTGAAACATACAGAATTGACAAATATTCTAAAATTTTAAAGAACAATCATGCGCAAAAATGTTGTGTTATGGTTGAAGGAAAAATATATGAATTTGACCATAAAATTATGAAGATATACAATTTGAAAAAATGTAAAGTCAGGTCGTGCGATTATTTAGACATTAGCAGGCGGCTACAATACCAGAAGTATTTACAAAGAGCGTTCCGATTTCATCCACAAGAACATTCCATATCAGTTTGTAGATGCCTCGGGAGATGACTTGTTGTCACGCAATTTGTTCACTAAATGAATGTAACAGTGAAAGAATCAGCAAGCTTTTCCGATGGATCAAACGATACTGTATTTTCAAGTTTAAGTTACGATGACTATTTTGAAGAAAACATCTCACTAGAGGATGGTGCTTTTTTTAAGACAATAGTATTTCTTTTTCACACAGCTCAGACAATTTTTTCACAGACGACGAATGGTAATGAGACATTACTGTATAAAACCATGTTTCAGTCAGTTTATTTTTTACTGTTTCGTTATTCTCATGTTTGAATTTTGCCATTATATGTAGAACGGTAATATTTATCTCCCATAAGCGACAATGGTAAAACCTTTGAAATAAATATCTCTTTAAAACAATGACGGAGCTAAAAACTGACTGTTCTGGTCATATCTTCATTTTCCTAACTAAAAATGTGAGCCAAGTCATAGCATAATCGTCACGTTTCTTTGATATTTTAAGCAGATGATTTGTAAGGTCAAAGAGTAATCAAGGAAACCAAGGTTATAGCGGTAATCAAAAGAATGTAATCCAGGGACAAAGACCAGATATGGAAAACAGACATACACAACAAAGAACATAAAATAACTAAAATCATACATACAAAGTAACAAAAGCAAATGAGCAACTCGGACTCCACTAAAAACTGGGAGCATGGACCAGGTGCATCGGTAGGGTAAGCGTTCTCTGCTTTTTTAGAAATACCCGCCAAGTTGCTCATAAAAAATCAAGTCCGGGGTAGACAAACGAGGAAAGGTAAACTATGACCCGTTGAATAAATCAGTTTTCATGGAGCTGATGGATATATCATAACGATCCACGAGTTCATGATGACGACCATAAAACTTCTGTAGTGATGACTTCAATCTTGTAGCAACCTAACCCTGCTCCAGAAGCCTATTCACTAGAGTTCTAGTGCGATACAAAAAGTATGCGTAGTTTCGGCAAGCTCTGGCATAACGTATGAGTTGTGATATGAACACTCCATACGCAGGAGCAGAAGGGATGTTGCCACAGATGAAAGGAAAGTCATCACGTTTGTCGTAAAGTTTGGACAATAGTTTTCCTTTACCATCGATTTCTAACTGTAGGTCAAGATATGAGGTTGACTTCACAGTGTCTGTAGTATCCTTTATCTCAAGTTCTTTTGGGTAGATGCGATGTATCAAATCCCCGAAATTAGGATTGTTTAAAGATAACACATCATCTATATAGCGGAAACTGAGATTGAAGGATCTAGCCAAACGATATTCTTTCTTTCTGATCAAATCAGCTATAAAGTCAGCCTCATAAGAGTGAAGAAATAGGTCAGCAAGTAAAGGAGCACATTTTTTCCCATTGGAATGCCGACCGTTTGTTGAAAAACACGTCCATCACACTGGACAAAAAACAAACAAGAACAAAGCTAGAAGAAGTATACTGAAAAAAAAAGAAAATCGATATATTTATTATACTCTAAATCATCATTGACTAATACAATTTTATAAGCCAGGCTATATTTTCAATTTATTAGATTAAAGGACTGAAATCCTATTATTTACAAATGTAGAATTATAAACGCTTGGCCAAAAGTTGAATAACTGAAGTTCCTCAATACTTGGTAATTTAGATGAAGGCCAACCCTGTCAGAAATTTCATTTTCAGAAAATCAATACGATTTGATGAAGTGCAAAACATTTAAAAATGACTTGGTTTTTAAGTGCGATTGCACTTAGGGATCGAATATCTGTATTTGTAAAAACAAGGTTTAAAGAACAGACAATCATTTGAAACTCGTATCTTTTACGAATAAATCTATCAAGGGCAATTGATAAATCCATCAGACTTTGTTTTAAGAAATGTTCTTTATAGACTATATTTCCCTAAAAAATGGGTGAGTAACACCATTTTTAATGAAGAACCTGCAAGTGCTTTTACATTTTTGTATCAAACTTTTGTAACTGTGATGACGTCATTTTATAGGATAAAAGTATTTGAATTGAACTTATTTTAAACAGTAGTTTCCGTGCCGTGGACCTGAAACGTTGATATTGTCTCGTCAGCAATAATTTTATAAAGTAAAGCGATTTTTTTACAGTGGGATAGCGGTGTTCAACTTCAGTCAAATGCAATTTTAGAAACTATCAATAAGCAGATTGTAATATTTTTTGAAAAAGATCATAACTCATCAAATGCTAATAGTTTTAATACAATTTAGGTACAAAATCATGAAGTAAATCGAAAATGTTACAACCCTTTATCATTTTCAAAAAAAGTAAAACATTTTTTTACAACAGTTTATTAAGCAGTGAAAAGCGTTCCTCATGTTACTTTATGTTCTTTTTTGTTCTGTTTTCCATGTCTGGTCTTTGTCCCTGGATTACATTCTTTTGATTACCGCTATAACCTTGGTTCCCTTGATTACTCTTGCTTATCCGTATAAGTTTCGAAATATTTGTATTAAAAAATCATGACTTAAAAAACATGCACTCACACACAAAAGCAACATTGATATAAAAACTTTGATTGAACGTCATTTCCTTTTGCATTTTCTATCGACGTCCGACGTCTTAAAACGCTTATTGTACGAAAAACATACAAAAGTCTATGACAAAATTTTGGTATAAACGATTCCTGACTAAGCAGTTCTGACTTCTAATAACTAGGTCAGACAGAAAAGTAGAAATTCTGATTAAACTGATATATATAAACTTCCAAGAATGACTTGATTAGTTTGAGCACTACACAAGGTATGTCTTAGTATAAAAAAGATATTCTGATCAGCCCGCTGAAAAAGACCCTATGTACCTTATTTTGATGTGGTTCTGGAAATTAGAAAATGAAAATGGCTTTGATCATTTCGGTAATTTTCCATATTCATTGAAAATTTGATTGTCCACTTGACTTTATTTGGGATTCGTTTTTCTCTATGGTTTAATCGTTTTATCTTTTTCATGGATGGCTGGACATTTGCGATATCACACCATGAAATATAAGGATATTCAACTTTCACTCAGTATTAAACCTATTATTATCACATACTAACTCTGCTCCTTTCCTAGCCGATTTGTTTTCATATTCATACGAGACTGAAATTCTTCATAAACTCGTAAAGAATAAAAATTTAAAAGATGTTAAATCCGTTAACTTTAAATACTGTTATATTGATGATAAATTGTCCATCAACAACCCATCTTTTGGAAAATGGTTACCGTCAATATATCCACAAGAGCTAGAGATAAAAGAGACTGAATAAACAGCTTGTTCTGCATCTTTTTTGGACCATCATCTTAAATTTGACATATCAGCACTAATTTTTTTGATGGAAGAGACGACTTTAATTTCAATATCATAAAATTAAATTACTTGTGCATCAATACCCCTTCTTCCCCTGCATATGATGTTTATATTTATCAATTGATTCGCTACGCTAGAGCAAGTACGAACTACTCTGATTACCTTGAACACCATAAATATCTGCGTAGCAGACTCCTAAACCAGGGGTATGAGGAAATGCGTCTCTAAAGATCTCTTACCTAATTTTATTTTAGATATCAGTCCTTGGTTAAAAAATACTCTGTTTCGTCTAAAATAATGAGTAATGATATTTTTTTGTGTAAATTGTTCCTTGTGCTGTTGTAAACGTTGATTTACCTATTGTGACAATAGCATGCAAATGCTTTTTAATGGCCACTGGTATATTCACGCCGCAATGGAAGAGGGGGTTTAACGCACAGTAAAACCTGGATTTAACCCACCATTTCGTTTGACATGCATGTACCAGGTCAGGACCATTGCGGTACTAGCTGCTCCGATGTTATAATATCTATTTTGCCAGATTTATTTTGGACTGGACTTGATTATTAATCGGATAAGTGTTCGGTAATTTTGTTGTCACTCTTACTTATTGACCGATGGACACTCGGAAGGAGTAATCATGGGAACCAAGGTTATAGCGGTAATCAAATGAATGTAATCCAGGGACAAAGACCAGACATGGAAAACAGACATACACAACAAAGAACATAAAGTAACTAAAATCATACATACAAAGTAAAAAAAGCAAATGAGCAACTCGGACTCCACTAAAAACTGGGAACATGGACCAAGGTGCATCGTCGTGATGCACCTGGTCATGGCAATACGTCATGGCAATAATTTTTGCAATCATATGTCTATGACGTCACCAGTGTCTAGCCATCCAAGAAGTAGATGAAACACCTAAATCATAGAGAATTCTCACTACCACTAAAAATCAAAATGTGTATCTGAACACTGCAGTAAGGTTCCCTAGTTAGGAAACACATACAATTGCTTATTTGTTTGCATTAAGAAATATATATTTCTTTATACATTCAAAAACATTTACAAAAACGGTAATAGACTTATCGAATGTTCTTCTTCTGTAACGGAAGTAAATTTATACTCTGAAATAAAGTAACACTTACAATGTTGTGATATGCTTTGTTATTTGTTTTTGTGTCTTGATAATTATAGGTCTTATAATATCAACTCGAGTTATTTAGTTTCAACATCATAACACTCTGTGAGTTTGTTATGGTGTTTTGGTATTAAATAGAAAAGTTGATATTTTGCAATGTTCAACTTTCACGAGTTGTTAAATCTTTTTCTCTATGACTCCTTTGGAATATTATGAGCGCTTGACATTCGGCATCTAGCAATCGTCCGCCTAGGACGTCACCCATAGTGTCGGTGAATAACGTAATAACGTTAGAAACGTCACAACGTCGCTTTCGACCAATCAAGTTTTATAGAAAATGATACACAATCACACAACAGCCAATCACAAAGTTGAAATTTTATATCAATACTGCAAATCACACCGTCCATACTTATCAGTCGAAGAAGAAGACAGAACGACCAATTCACAGAGAATAAAGATTATGATGCAAAATTCCTGTACAAATATCGCCTAAGCTAAAGGATTTACATATTGGCTGATCAAGTTTGAATGCGTGAAGGAAGAAAATATTTTGTAGAGTTTTGTAGAAAGCAATGATTTTTACTAATGGTCAGCATTAAATAAATTGTTTGCATTTACTGCACATATGTGTATTATACGATATTTACTTACCACTCTGAAAAAATATTTTTTTTTTTATAATTACAAACAAACATTACTGAAAAACATTGATATCACTCAGGGTAAAACAATGCTTTTGAATTAATCTTATCTTATATTTTTGCAAAAAATGTAAAATGCAAAAACTTTTAAAAATATTTTTATGAATTTTGCTTATGAATTGAAGGTTGTAACTATGAAACAATGTTAACCATGCCCGTAAGCACTTGTAGTTTCATTTGGCCAATTGCATATTTGATGATGTATATCACCCTTAGTGACTCCTATTAGTAATATTTATTCAAGAGGCAAAATGTACTTATCCTTCCGCATCACCTGAGTACCTCATGGTTTATCAAGGTTTTTCCGACCTTCACTTTTTTTTTTAATTTTGCTATTTGGTCTTCGAATGTTTTCATTCCAGCGTTGTTTCGTCCAAGAATTTCTTCCTTTGCACCCTTGGTATCGATATACATCTTCTTGTGCCACATGTTGTTTTTGGGTGACGTTTGAAGTGAGTATTTTCAGAAAAGGTGCAAGTCCTAGTTTAAATCGCATTTAAGAATTTAAAAGAAACCAGAATTTGAAAGCGGGGAAAAATGAAACAAATGATTTAAATCAGAACCATAAGAAAATGCAAATAAAAATATAATAAAAAACCTTGACTTCGCTTTCTCAGGTACAGATAAATCCACGCTTTTATTGAAGAACTCGCATGGGCATACTCACGTCATTTACGGTATGTATCTGGAATGCGGTAATGGCCATTGTAATTTGTTATAAACAATGGGAAATTCAATTCAATAAAACGTTATTTTGTAAATGATTGAATGTATTACACCTTCCGTTGAGAAAAGCGGATTATTCTACTGTCTTATAATCTTCATTTTCCAAATACTGTAGACAAACTTATTTTCACAATTCGAATTCGCTATAATTATATCATGTATTTTATTATGAACGGACTTATTATACGCGGCAATATGTTTTTCGCAATTTTTTGCAATTTTCGAACAAAACTCTATTCTATACCTCTCACTACACTCTCTTTACAAAACAAGTCTTGACACTCCTGTTTCTCTTGACCCTACCTCATCATTAGACAAACTTGTTGCCATCGTTTTGGATATTGGTTTCCACAGACTCTTTAAACCAGTTTGTGTGAAAAGTCAAGATGAAGAAAAACGATCACCTCTTCCACTACCGTTTGTCAACGAAGGTATAAATGCAATTAATTTTGCTAATATCCTCCATCACAACAAAATTCTCCCATATTTCAAAGACAAATCAATACCGATTATTTCATATTCCTATACTTCACCCATTGCATCCAAAATTTTCAATTACCAAAGGCTATTGTAGAACCTCGAGATTGAGAACTTCAAGGCTAAACCACATGACTGTTCTTGCAAAAACACTCCATCCAAATATGGTCCTTCTGGTCACGTCGTTACGGGAGATTTAACCATCATCGAAAACGAATCTCTCCGTAATATCCTTTCTAAAGGTCTAAAATACCGTGAACCACGCTCCATAAATTGGAATTATAACTTTAAAGTTCTTATGGATGCAGTGGAGGACTATGCAAGAAAATGGATAAAACGAGAACATGTAGACATTGATTCTCTGTAAGGCTGTGAGGTCGTGAGGTCTTAAATTTTGAAACGAATGAAAGTTTTAATTAGGTCAATGACTGCCAATGCTTTCAATGACGGGGATATTATTCATTGATTGCTAATCGATTATACGAAAAATTATATTTCTAAAAATGTTGATAAAAATGATACAAATTTTAATATATGAGTAAATAAGATTTATGTTCTAATTATTGTTTACGATAATTTGTTTATTTTTCATTGGAATAAGTGCTTCTCAAAATGTGAATTATTTTCATTAGAATGATAGTTATAGATTGGGTGCTATAGAAGATATCTTCAACTTTCGTTAGAATGATAATTCGGAATAGTCGCTAGAAAGATATAACAGTATTTTCACCGAAATAATAATTTAAAAAAGTAGAAATTGCATGATAACACAACGATGGCATTCGTCGCAATAGAACTAAGAAATAATATGACGACACAAAGACCGATTGGTGACCAACATCATCTCTGGACTGTTGGTCAGCAGGCTTAAGGAACATATGGTGGGGTTAAAGTTGTTTTATAAAGCCTCAATCATTTCTCTTGAATGTAAGGTCAAAATTGAACTGAAACAACAAGAAAACTCAATCATTTATTCAATTCCCTCCATAGAATATTGAAAAACAACCTATCGACAACCCCCCCCCCAAAAAAAAATTCTGATTTCCGAATACTTACTTATAGCTCACACAAATTGTATAAAAGAGTGACGAAGCCATGTTGTTCATGGTATGAAAAGTAAGAAGTATTTAAATGCTAATTGTAGCACCAAACTTGTAAACAAAATTATGAACCATGTCACCCATGTCTTAAAATTAAAGGGGTGTGTACGATTTTATTAAATACGGCCCTGATATTAAAATTAATATTTGATCGGTATGGATATTGCAAAATATTAACAAATTTCATGGAAACCATTGTGATACAAAATTATCCTTAAAAATAATCCGATCTATAATCAAGTCAAGTCCAAATATGTCGGGTAAAATAGATATTACACCACAAGAACAGCTAGTACCGCAATGGTCCTGACTTGGTACAGGCATTTCAAACGAAATGGCAGGTTAAATTTAGGTTTTACGGCGCGCTAAACCTCCTCCTTCCATCGCGTCGTGAATGTACCAGTGGTGATTTAAATAACATTTGCATGATATTGTCATGATCGGTAAATCAACAGTCACTTCAGCACTAAGAAAAATTTACAAAAAAAAACGATCATTACTCATCATTTTAGACGAAATTGCGTATTTTCAACTAAGGTTTGATATTAAAAAAGGATTTGGTAAGGGACCTTTTGAGACGCATTTCCTCATACCCCTGATTCTGGAGTCTGTTACGCAGATATTTATTTCGTTCAAGGAAACCAGAGTAGTTAGTACTTGCTCTAGCGTAGTGAATCAATTGTTAAATATAAACACTACATGCAGGGGATGAAGGTATATTGCTGCACAAGTACGGAAAATTTAGTATATTAAAATTAAAGTCGTCTCTTTTAAAAATGTGTAAATTCTTCCAAACGGGAAAATACCTGATTTCCTCGTTTGGACAACTTGAATATTCTAATCATAAAAGCCGATTCTACCATGAAAATATTTTGCATAATATTCAGTTTCTTAAAGCATGTTGCATCCCAGTTTTTAATGGAGTCTGATTTACTCATTTATTTTTGTTGCTTTTTACCTATTATTTTGGTTGTTTTATGTCCTTTTTTGTACATGTATGTGTGTGTTTTTCATGTCTGGTCTGGATTACAATCCTTGGATTTCCGCTATAATCTTCGTTCCCTTAATTACTCTTAGGGACGCCATTTGAAATGTAACACCTCGTGCCATCAAGATATATGTCTGTTAAAAACAAAATTAATCTAAGTACATAAAATAGATAAATGACAATTATATTAGAGGTATTTCGAATTAGTGTGTCACTTTAAAAAACACGCCTCACCAAAAAATATTCTCAAAGATCATTATTTACGATAAGTGATTAACTACCTCAGCGAACTCTTTATTCTTGAAGTAGGAAAAGTATTACACACTTTGTAGTCACATCAAGTGAACGCCCCTAGTAAACATTTTTATAGCTTATTCAAATTCGTTGTTTTGACTTTTGATAAAGGAAAAAACGAACCATTAAAGTGTTGTTGACAAATTCTACTTGGCTTGTCTCAAAAGATGTCCTCGACAAGCCATATCACTAAAGTGTCTCTGAATTGATCTTAAGAGCTTTTTTATTGGTCATGCAGACTTGTCCGATTACATTTACATAAATGACTAACAATGCCTGTTAGATTAATTTAAAATTAATTCGTAAATTGCATTCTTCTAAGAGATGATCGTCATATCGTTGCTGCAGGTATGTAACCAAGAGCGTTTAGAAATCTTTTGCTCTATGACTTTAAGTTATATCTGACGAGCATGATGAGCATTATATTCATAGGACGGAAGCATTTCGCCAATGTCTATTCATAATCCATCAGTAAATAATGATTTTTATATTGTAATCCTATTTTGTTACATTTTTAGGAGATTAAATTGACAACTTTGGAATTAACAGCTCCGTTTTGAAATACCATAAACAGTCATGTAGAGTGGTTCAACCATTTATATCTATACGTATTGTGATGGTTACCAGAACCCAAACTTTTAGTGAAAAAGGAAAATGCTTAAGAAATAGAATGGACTTTTCAGCGTTGAGATTCGTTTTTGTTATTAAACTTGTTTTTAGTTTATGTAATGCTGGTGAGTTCGATGTCATTTTAGTAAACTATAATTCGTTAATCTACATAAGATCAACTTGCGTACTTTGCGTACGAAATGAGACAAAATGATGCTTTCTGAAAACTTTATTATCGCTGTTTGTTAGACAATTTCTTTGTCTGAAAACGAAAATAAAAATATTGGCGTTTCTTTCTTGTTCATATTTCTTCTTCTTCTAATACAACAAAATACTTATGATATTCTATTTTGCTATCAAAAGAAGTATGTTAATGTAGACATCACTACTATTGATAGGTGTTTATTGTAAATTATTGTTGTATTTATGAATTCAAGATGATGTTGGTCAAACTGAACCCATTTTGTTAAAGCCGTTAAATCGTGGGATTGTAAGGAACTTCTGGGGAATCGTTCCTGAGGATAAAGATCACCAGGATATTTCCGGAGGCATAAAGGATACAGTCCAAAACATAGAAGCCGGTTTGTCGACAAAGGCTGTAGATGACAAACCAGACACTGGTGATTCCGCGCACGGTCTACACAGCACAAATCAAGATATAGGTAGGAAAAAACTCTGCATGCCTTCATTTATCTTTGATATCCGTTTTGTGCTCAAGACGACGAATGTTTTACTATTTTGGTCATCTTCTTGTATCTGCAATGTAATCGGACTTAATAGTTTATATTGCCATATAAATGAATGGAAAATAATTGATAAATCTCTGATGTCAATATCATTTAAAAAACTAATGTTAAGTCATGACGTCATAATAGAAAATTATTGTAACGTCATATACATTATTACTAATTTTATACTTACATGTTTTTTTATTTAACGTCTGTTTTCAATTTTAAAATTCAGCGAAAACTGGTTACCATAGTGACCCTAAACCACCTCTACCACCAACGCTCAAACTCAAACGTGACTACAATCCATCAATATACAAAAACGCAAACGAAGGCCATGTTGCAATTGATCTCAGTGTTTCTGCAAATGATGTTCAACGGAAGACAGCTAAAAAAATAAAACGTGTCACAGGTGAAGATGCACACTCCGTTTCTGGTACAGCTTCTGTTGGTAAAAGTGATCAAAATGCAGTCAATGCTTTATCTGAAAGTAAAGCTAGTGCACAAACATCAGGCATTACAGGAACGCTAAAAGCAGAAGGCGCTGACAATGTATGGACTACTGCAGCAAACAACATAAATAGTAAGTTAAGGTATACATTTGAGGATAATTCTTGTGAAGTATACTATCTGGCATTTTATATTATCGTACATGTTTAAAACTGATGTTTTATAATAGAAATTATCCAACCTCACTTTCGATAAAACAATTCAGTTTAGAGATACAATCACTCCTATAATAGAGTTCATTGAAATGAACATTTCTCTTGATTAACTTGAACTTGTATTTTTGCGTTTGCGTTTTGTTTTTTTGTTGTGTGATTTTATCTCTTGTTTTTTCTCATTTTGTTCTATTTGTTTTGTTTTGCTATTTTTATTTTTCATATGCATTTTTGATAGAGATTCCTCATACTTTGTAAGAAATAATTCCAAATCATCTTCCAAATATACAGAGGAAGATGTTTACAAAATGCTGGAATTTTTAATTGACAACATATTTGTCCAGTGTGGTGGACGTGTTTTTCAACAAATGGTCGGCATTCCAATGGGAACAAATTGTGCTCCTTTACTTGCTGACCTATTCCTTCACTCTTGTGAGGCTGACTTTATAGCTGATTTGATCAGAAAGAAAGAATATCGTTTGGCTAGATCCTTCAATCTCAGTTTCCGCTATATAGATGACGTGTTATCTTTAAACAATCCTAATTTCGGGGATTTGATACATCGCATCTACCCAAAAGAACTTGAGATAAAGGATACTACAGACACTGTGAAGTCAGCCTCATATCTTGACCTACACTTAGAAACCGATGGTAAAGGAAAACTATTGACCAAACTTTACGAGAAACGTTATGGCGTTTCATTCAGCATTGTCAACTTTCCTTTCATCTGTGGCAACATCCCTTCGGCTCCTGCGTATGGAGTGTTCATATCACAACTCATACGTTATGCCAGAGCTTGCCGAAACTACGCAGACTTTTTGTATCGCGCTAGAACTCTAACAAATAGGCTTCTGGAGCAGGGTTATGTTGCTACAAGATTGAAGTCATTACTACAGAAGTTTTATGGTCGTTATCATGAACTCGTGGATCGTTATGATGTATCCATCTGCACCATGAAAACTAATTTATTCAACGGGTCATAGCTTACCTTTCCTCGTTTGTATACCCTCGACTTGACTGGTTATGAGCAACTCAGCGGGTGTTTCTAGAAAAGCAGAGGAAGCTTACCCTACCGGTGCACCTGGTCCATGCTCCCAGTTTTTAGTGGAGTCCGAGTTGCTCATTTACTTTTGTTACTTTGTATGTATGATTTTAGTTACTTTATGTTCTTTGTTGTGTATATCTGTTTTCCATGTCTGGTCTTTGTCCCTGGATTACATTCTTTTGATTACCGCTATAACCTTGGTTCCCTTGATTACTCTTGCAATAAATCTTATTTCCTGTACTTTTTATGTCATTTCTGATGGAAGTATTTAGAACATGTATCAACCTTTTATTCAAGAGATTATTAAGACATATTGAATTTTTTGTTCGTTTTGAAACTTTTTAAATTTCATGCGCATGCCAATACTTAATCAGTTCAAAAAAATATCATGTATAATTATTACATTGCAGCAGAAAGTGGGTACCAAAAAGATCCTGAAAAAGCACAGTTACCACAGTCTATCAACCCAGTACGTTACAATCGATCGATACCAAAAGCTTCTGAAGAGAATCACATTGATGTTGACCTCAGCGTTTCTGTCAAAGAGGGCCAACGGAAATCTGCTAAAGTAACTAAACACATAAAAAGTGATGATGGGAGTTCCATGTCTGGTTCTGCATCCGTTATGGTTGATAACAGTGGTGGAGAATTCGTAAATGCCGCAGCCGGAAGTGATGTTAATGCACAAACAACTGACGTAGCTCACAAGTTTAAAACAGACTACATAAACAATGTAAACAATGTAAATGATTACCACAAAAGTGCAGCAGACGGCAGCAAAGGTAAGTGCGTTATCGGTCCCTGAAAGTAATGATTAAGATATAAAAAAAAATGCATGCATGTTTGAACATCTGTTTTAAGTTGTATTGCAATCTCCAGATATACACGTTTGTGTAGACAAATACATTATACTTATACAACAATACTATATGAACATTCACATCATACGCTTTTAGTAATTGATGTTTATGGCATTTTGAAATTATAAAAAATAATAAGATTCCGCTATCAATATTTGTGTAGAAAGTTTATTCACACCAATGAATCTAAATATGCAAAATAAGTGCAAGTTTCATACATTTCAGAAGAATGTTACCAGTAGTGAGACTTAAATCTAAATACACTATAACTCAGCATCCTATAACAAATACTAAATTCTGATACAGAAAATTGTGGCACTTAAAAACAGCTTCAAATTACCAAGATAATACAAAAAGTGTTTAGTTTAGGGTGCTGTACAAAATTTGGGGTGACCATTTCACAATAATGATAATTTAATTGGTGCAGATTTTTCAAACAATAAAGTTCACTAAAACAACTAAAAATTTAAGAAAGAAAAGAAATACAAATACATTAACAAAAACTGAAATAATAATTAAAAAAAAAGCAAACAAACAAACAAAAAAAAGCTACAAACAGCTTAGATCAATATATGTTTTTATCCTAAGGTACAGTTCGGCAAGCAGATCCGAAATTATGGGAATTCTTAAACCATGGGTTTATCAGAAATTTCTTGGGAATTATACCTAAGTCTGAGCTGCAAGACGACGTCCCAAATTATGGTAAGATAAGAAAGACAAGAAAGATATTATAGAATTGAGGCTCATGATTCTCATATCTTCATATTACTATTCCCCATACTCATTTGAAATCGCGGACCCCCCACCCCAAAACAAAAAAAAGTAGTATCACCTTGATACAAATATGTCGTACTTGACATTCTCTATACAATGTAAAAGCAATTCCAACGTTAAGCCAAATCTATTGCGCTCAATTCGTGACAAAATCACACGACAATGATTTCTCATTTCGTATCATAAAATTTCCTTCCATGTGTGACAGCATCTCTTTAGCTCCGAGTATGGAGTTTCCATATCACAATTTATACGTTATGCCAGAGCTTGTCGAAAGCACGGACTATTTGTAACCATCTCTAGACTTCATACAAGTAGGTAACTGGAACAGGGTAATGTTGCTACAAGGGTAAAGTCATCACCACAAAAGTTTTATGGTATTCATCATGAACTCGTGTTTACCGTGTCATAGTTTTCCTTTCTTACTTTCGTTTTACCCATACGTTACATTTGTTGAGCAACTCGGCGGGTGTTTTTTTTAAAGCAGAGAATGCATTTCGTATCCATGCACCTAACACATGATCACAGTTTTCAGTAAAGTGCGGCTTGTTCATTTATTTTTACGTTTTATTTTTGGTTATATTATGTTCTTTCTAGTGTGTATCTACTTTCCCTGTCTAGTCATTCATTATTCTTGGTTTATATTCTCTAGATTACCTCTTTTATCATGTTTTTTTTTATTTCCCCTAAAAAATCAGAACATAACACATACGATTTGGTTTAAAATATAACAAACAAAACCAATACCAATGAATGGAAACAATATATCACAGAATACAACAGAAAAATAATTCACTTTAAAAAAAAAGCTGTTTCATGACAAATGAATTGCAAGTCATTATTTGACACAATAAATTCAAACGCATATATTGTTTTGTCTTCAATTATACCCCCAAGTGGGGTTACATATAGTGATAGGGGTTTCCGTCTTTCCGTCCGTCCTTCCTTCTTTCCTTCCTTCTTCCGTGTCACAGTGAGGCATCTCTTATTCGTTACTCCTCTTACACAATTGAAAGGAATTGAAGTGAACTTTCACAGTACCTTCATTTTATGTTCTTATTGTGCAGCTCTATTTTTTTTTTTTTTATTTTGATCCAAATCAATTTGGGGGTTTCACACAGCACAACTGTCTCTGGTGTTATTACACGATTGTATAACGTCCCTGTGGTTCTCTTCCACCAACTCGTTCTACATGTATTTCTATAAAACTCAAATTAATCGGCTAGCGTTTCAATTGCTTTGTTTCTACGTGAAATGAGGAGAAACGTCATTACAAATATTTCATGGCCCAAAACAGCTATAGGTTTGAAATATCGGAATAAATATATAAACTTCTATCATACTATGTGTCAGCATTTACATTAAACAATATCAAGATCAACATGTTACTTAAACCTAGCTTGAAAACTTATGAAATGCCATTCCCAAAACCCGGAAGTGAAAGTAAACGTAAATGACGTCATTTATAAACATTGAAGACGTTGCCATGCTACTTGGTTTAAGATATACTATCATCAATATATAACGTTTTGATAATAAATCTAGTAAATCAAACCAGTCAGTATTCTTCAAATGTAATGTTTTTCACGTTCAAAAGAGATTTTCACTAATTTTACAGAACTCACCGTAAACAAATGTAACTCGCCCTTAAAGAACCTTATGCGACACACCGTGAAGGACGAGAAAAATATTTATAATTAGTGCAGATGAAAATCATGGAACCATTCATATCTATTTCACGGTTCATATCTTTGTTGAAGAGAGTAATCAAGGAAACCAAGATTCTAGTGGAAATTAAAAGACTTTTATCCAGGAACGAAGACCAGAAATGAAAAAGAGACACACAACAAAAACATAAAATAACCTAAATAGTACGTACAAAGCAATAGTGTTAATGAGCAACTCGACAATATAAAAACAACATTTTGAATATCATATTATGTGCAATACTTCCGATAAGCAGATAAATACGACAGCAGGGGTGGGTCAAGATATTGAAAAAGGAGGGTGGACTAGAGAAAAAGCGGGATATATAAGACTATTAATAGCTTGTTGTTGTCCTAATTTTGCATAAAATTACATACTCTGCCAATAAAAGAGGGGTTTCAAAACCCCAGACCCCCTTCAGGCTCCGCAACGACGATAGTATATTTGAAATGCATAATTTTACTATTTTAACATATTTTAAATCACAGCTATTTAGTTAAGGTCTAGAATTAGTCGAACTGTCAACCCAAATGTCGTTCGAATGCATACAGACTTGAGTGCGTTTTATATACATATAATTTTTGACTTAAACGTTTTGGATAATTGTTATATTTTGAAGCATTTTCTAGTTAATTGGTTATGTTAAAGTATGGAATAAAGCATAATTTTTAAGGATATTTACATTCTATTACTTCTCATCGTAGGGCAATCTAGTAGTCTCGGGGAAAATAATTAGGGACCCCTGTAAAAATGACAATCCTCATTCACAGGGACAAAACGAGGCACATTTATATGAAGCACGGGATATTTTGCTCCTTTCAATGACCATATGCAGAATATACAATGCTATTAAAAAAGTCAATTTACTTGTTATGTTACATTTTAAACGTAATTTAAGTGCAGTGTGTTCGCTCCATATCATGTCTCAAGACTAGCGATATTGTATTGAAAGTAATTGTGTGTCTAAGTATACATTTCAACAATAAGATTAAATTGGGTTATGGTACTGGTATTATTCCTGCATGTAAGCAACACAAAATCATAATTTTGTACGAAAAAGTAAAAACACAACTAGCTTAATAAATAAAATTGTGCGCAATTTTATCACGTTAATCTACTTTAAAATATTAGTGCTTAGTGTAAAAGTAAAAAATATAGTTACGAGTATATATCTAAATATACATATCCATAAAATATAATAAAAATAGATATGGTGAATATGAAGAACATACTTCATTCCATGAATTTAAAGACAGATAAAAGAAAACGAGATATGAACTATATGTCTATGTCATAAATGCAGACATGTGATAGTCAATTTTTTATTCTGGTTATATAATTAAATATAAGAAATATTAAAAAAAAACTGTAAGAAAAATAAATAAAACGGATGAAATTCTGGGCGACAGTTTCCTCCCTTATTATAACGAAAGGTACGTCTGAAATTATAAACCGATTTTCAGTCTAATAAATAAAAGGCCCATTTTGTAAAGGCATTACATTTGTTTTGATTATGTTTTCAATAAACTTGAAATGTGTTAAACCTTTGTTTAAGCATTATTTCTACTGTAATTGTAGTTATTCCGTATAACAAAACAGTGGATCCCTATCGGTACGTCCCTTCGTTCGTCAAATTTAGTGAACATCTTTAAAACGACTCTTCTTAACGCAGAACCCAAAAAATCGTGTAACATCATAAGTAGTTGGAGATCTGCTTGAAGCATGTTTGATAAACCGAATAATTTCCAAGTTTTAGATTATAATGACTACGTTGACAAGGACACGTTATGCACATTACGATATATATTTATTACTGTACATAAACAGCAGAAAACAAGACAAAAATACAAAATATTCAAGCATACAAATACAATTATTTCAAATTGTTGTCAACTGTCGCTTAGACAATATCAAAGAAAACCATGTATTTGCAAGTTTTGTTAAATGAAAGAGTAAAATAACTGCAAGATACAGGTAAAGAATATGGATATTTCGTTTTTAATGCTCCAAAATTAAAACGACTCATTGATCTTTTTTTTCAATCTGTTATTCTGTTATTGTTTAGAATCAGTCTATGCAATTTTATTTTATATATCGATGTTAAACTTGAGTAACTTTATAGCAATTTCTAAAAATAAACAAAAGTCAAAGATATTATCATAAAATGCCCGAAAGAATAATAAGCCAATGAGTAGGCTTTCTACTAATAAAATTAATTAAATTATTGCTGTGTTCTTGTAAGTGACAACATAAATATAAATAAAAATGATGAATTCATAAAAATGATTACTATAGAAATGACATTTTAAACCTCATCTGTTCCTTTTCGAAAATTTTGATTGATTACAGCAGAAGCTGCTTTCCATACCCATCACGACGAACAAGATCGACCAAACAATATCAATCTAAACCATAACAATGTCAATCAAAATGAAGGAAATCTTGATGCAGACCTTAGTGTTGCTACAGAGAATTACAAAAGCAAGTCAGCAAAGTTATCAGAAAGTATGCAAGATGGTCACGGTGGAAGTATTCCCGGTGTCACCTATGTTGCGGATGATCGTGGAGAAACTTTCCCTTTAAGTACCGGCAGTACGTTGATAAAGCAGACGTCTGATGAAATCGGTACACAATTTTTACCTGGAGTATCATACGTAGGAATAGATCACACGTGGTCTGGGACGGAACCAAAGATGTTCAGAGGTATTATACTAAATAAGATTAAATATATTCCTATATTAAAATGGTTATTTTTTAAAAATAGTTTTATGGAGCTATGTTATTTTTTAAAGAAAAGCAATGCCACAAAATGTACTTCTGAGAAATTCTAAACCATCAAGGATGGTAAAAAAAAAACACCCTCAACGACTACTGTAATTTGAATTTCAGAAGACCAGAATGTTGTCGATCCTTACTATCATAATTTACGGAAGAAAGCAAAATTTGTAACCGATGCTATTAGAGATGATGTTGCTAACAAACCTGGCATTAACGTGCCTTATGTTCCATATGACGAGTTATTATTGCCCGGTGTTGTTTATGTCGGTAAAAATTATAATGGAGTTTATGATCAGTCGGATGTGGCGACACGGAGCAAGAGGTTAAATCCTGATTATGCAAATCCAAGGAATTACGGTACAGTAAGTACGTCTTTAGCAGCTGGAGATCAAAGGATGTCGCAATTCAAAACAGGATATCAAAGTTCGCCCCTGAGTAAATCGTTATCAGCGATCGCTTCTGCAGGAAATGGAAAGAGTCGTGTTTCTAAGTCATTTACTAAAAACACTTACCAGAAAAGTCATGATCCAGTTTCAGTGAGCTCTTTTGTCTCTAGTTTCTCTAGTGGATCAGGTAATAGTAAAAACAAGGTTTGGATAAGTAATTCAGAGTACCAAGATCCATTTCACGATGAACATAAAGATAGGGGTTTAGTCACTAGTTCATCAAGTAGTGAAAAATATAATGATGGTACTTGGTATAAATACAATAATGACAATTATTTCTTGGATCAATACTTCAAACATTCCAAAGGGCAACTTCCAAAATTTCTTATTCCTCCATGGGACCAAGCTTTCAGACCAAGACGCCCAACCTGGAAAGTTGTTTACAATAATGAAGGAGTTATACATGTGGATTGGCCTAGGACAAAATCTCAATACATCGAGGCTGATCCAGTCTGTATGGACAAAAGTAAGTTAAATGAAGTATGTTACAATGGCTTAGTTTTACCTATTTGATCAAAACCTGTTTTTCCTTTACTGCGTCTTTTAAGCATTGAATTTAGAACTGACGTTATGTGTCAGTATTAAAAGTTTGTGCCAAAAAAACTTTCTTGACATAATAAAATAAAAATGATATTGTGTTAATATATCAACCTAGACATTTAGTAAAGGTTTGTTAATATATCAACCTAGACATTTAGTAAAGGTTTGTTAATATATCAACCTAGACATTTAGTAAAGGTTTGTTAATATATCAACATAGACATTTAGTAAAGGTTTGTTAAACAAATTCAAAGAAAAATGACAATATTATCGTATAAATGTAATCGGTAACATAATTGATGCATATTAAGCAATAATTTTTGTATTTTTTATTTTGTTTATTTAAGAAAACTATGTACCATCAGTATATATAAAGGTAGACAAACTAGATATACCGTTATGTTTACATCTTAATGTACCAAAAGGCAGGAAATACACACTGATTGAACACAGCGGTAAGTTGCTGAAACTGTAATCCTTCTGAATGCTGAATATTACATGTCAAAATCTTAATCACATGCTGTATCAACCCGAAGCGTGATATAGGTCGAGGGTTGATAACACATGTGATACAGATTTTGACATGCCATGTTCATTATATTATATATTTTAACTTTACTTCAGGTATGGTTTGTAAAGGGGTGTGATATAGGGTACGCGATAAAGGTCTAGGGGTGTGATATAGGGTATGTGGTACATGTCTAGAAGGGTGATATAGGGTATGCGATATAGATCTAGGGGTGTGATATAGGGTATGCGATAAAGGTCTAGGGGTGTGATATAGGGTATGCGATAAAGGTCTAGGGGTGTGATATAGGGTATGCGATAGGTCAAGAGGTGTGATATAAGGGTATGCGATATAGGGTAAACGATATAGGGTTTAAACAAACACTTTTGATACATCAACCAAAAAAAGTATATTTTTATCTAAATATATCTAAATATCTAAATATGTGACATGACAATAAGTCCAGTTCCGTATGAAAAGGAAACAAATATAC
This sequence comes from Perna viridis, assembly GCA_037379345.1. Lineage (NCBI taxonomy): Eukaryota > Metazoa > Mollusca > Bivalvia > Mytilida > Mytilidae > Perna > Perna viridis. Next base: position 14,213,850 of record CM074511.1, read on the forward strand.
GTACGTAAGTGGCAAAAAGTTGTAAATAATATACTGCTTACATATGTATATTGAAGATTAAAAATATAGCAGACATCGAGCTAGCAAACTATATTTTAAGATCGTAACCCATTTATTTTTTTTAGGGTTTTCTTTGTAAATATCTTTGCACGATATTCCTTTCCTACACTGTTAACTCATGCTTTTTGTAAAAATAAATATCTATATAAATAAGAGAGCGGAAATGGATTGGTTTACAATAGCAATCAGTGTAAATAGCCAATCTAAGTAAACATCTGTAATAATTAATATGTGTTTTTCGAAGGCATTTTCTCTACAACGGAAACATTTTTGGTCATTTTGCAAAGAATATTCATCAATTGTCAAATCGACATAATTTATTTTGCTTAAACAAAGTGCATTCTTAAATAAAATATCTCCGAAGGAAGAGGTCCATTACAAGAAAATTTTAAATAAAATTCAATTAAATTAAAAGTACACAGTAGTTTGGGGAAAAATCTACTCAGTGCCACTAAATTTTCACTTTATATAGAATGGTAATCAAAAACTCCTTATGTGAAGTAAAGTTGGCATTTCACCAAAAAAATCACTTTGTAATAACAATTAAGGTAGTAGACCTGGGGTACCACCTACATTTTTCTATAATTCAATTTTCTTTAAATTTGTACACGCTATTACACTAATTGTGGCGCATCATTTGTCAGATTTTCAAGAAAATTCACCATGCACATTTTGAACAGTGAAGACTAAAATATTGCTGTTTTTTGTTTTGTTTTTTTTTTTAAATCTGTATCATTGGCCAAACTGAACCTTATCTGGTATTTTGAGGTCATTTTGACAATATATATTTAAATAATTAACTGAATATTAAGTAATAGGATTAATATGTCTGATTTAATATCGAATTTTATTCTTTCCATTTTGTAGAAGGGAAACTATATTTACCAAAATAACAAAAAAGGGAGGGGTATTTTTCAGCTATTGGCTTATGTAAAAACCTCTATTTTGCAAAAAAAAAAATCATAATTCAATTTTCGTATAAACAGGTATCATATGGACTATTAATATAGTTATTCATGCGAATCAATAAACAAATTTTCAGAAAAGTTCACCGTATAGTTTTTTTTTTTTAAATGTTTTAATGATAGTAGGGTAAGGCATTGAAATATTTTTTTTGATAATTAATCATTATGGTTAAAAGTATGTTGATATTCAATAAGGTTACCAAGTATCACATTATGAAGACTTATATTGATGAAAGAGCATTGTCAGGCACAGCTGGAGTCAAATACTGTTGCAAATAAATGTCACACCAGTATTAATACTTCTGCACGAAAGGACAAAATGCTAAACGTAGTTCAATGCTGGATAGAGTCATATGCTGAAAAAAAAGCAACAAAATGAAACGTAAAGCTTAAAGTCTTATAAGGAATTATAGAAAAGGCATATTTTTTAAACTCTAAAAGGTTATGGAGTTATAAAACTGGCAATGTTATTGGTTAACCGTACTGTCTCATGACAGTGACCATTTTCATATTTCAATTTTGATATTATATCTAAAGGTATCATTTCAAACGTTTTCCCACATCATAGAATATATTCCTCAATGTACCCATTTGAAACAATAAATCAATACTTCAAAAGAGCTGAGTTACTTGGGCTGGCGTATTTGTCCTAGAAGTCGAACCCTTTCATGGAGGTATTTCCCTTTAACATCAGTATCACTTTGAAGCTTGCATATAAGGAGTCATTCAAACGCTGTAGTGACTAAAATCCATTTAACTTGGATTACCTCCCTTACCCCAGGTCTACTCCTTCAATGCAAAAATCATTGGAAAATAAAGTCATTTTAGTTCAGTTTATTTCAGTCGTATCATTGCGAATATTAAATTGTTACGTGATGTTAGAGCACAAATAAAGTAATTGTTGAACTGAAAATACAGTTTACTTAATTACAGATGAAAAACTTAACATTAAAACAGAGAGGTGTGAAAGTATCGCAAACAATAAGTACTACAGTGCAGAGTACATACAAGCTGCATACTTACCTGACCACCAACTGACAATGTATCCTGATGTAATTTTGGAAAATCTCAACTTCCGAAAGTGGCACGAAAACGAGATTTGTGACCTTCCATTTCCAAATAAAGAAATGAAAATAAAAGGATGCAGAACAAAAGGAGCTCTCCATGGAATACAGTTTTATATTGATGCAACGAAATCTGATTGTCATTATACAGGTCTTGTAGGTAAGCTAAAATAAACTTCCAAGCATTACAAAATAATTATATAAAACGTGCATGAATGTTGTTTTATACTGGACGTAGTAAATACATTAAAAGAGAAATAAATTACAAGAAGTTAAAAATAAGTAATGAATTTCGTACTTTTTTTGTTTTGCTTTTTTTCTCAAATATAGTGTCTGTATACATTTTATGTGATTAAAAATGCTACCTTTGTTTTTTAGGGTCATATGCAAATATGAAGATAGAGAAATTTCTAACTGAAAAGAAGAACAACCAAACAACGGCTAGGATTGTAATCAAAGAAGATACTAGCTACACAATGCATGCTATCTTGAGAGAAAATTCTAGCAAACTTACTAAACAGTGCTGGGAAACTTTCGATACAAGATTTTTAAACTTTATTTAAATTTAATTAATTACATATTTAGGGAAAAAAGCCAATTGTTCCATCCATTGTATATACATATATTACTATTTTTTCAATTTTCATACCTTTCTTTTTTCAAAAAATAATATATTAATATTAAATCTAAAAATCGACAGTTATTGACATTTAGTTGTATTCCAAATGAACAAAACTTCCTACATTTATGAAAGGCAATGTCATACCGATTAGTTTATATTCCCATTTTCACATATTGCATCTAAACTTTTCAACTACAAAAGAATATTGCAATACTTCAAGATTAAGAACTTAAAGTCTAATCGACCTGACAGTTCTTGCCAAAACACTCCATTCAAACATGGTATATCTTGTCACGTCATTACGGGAGATTTAGACATCGTAGAAAATGAATCCCTCTGCAAATTTTTTGAAAGATGTGAGTTGACAGATGTGATTTCATTATCCTAGTAACGTATTAGAGTTCTAAGTAGACTAATGAGTGTCTGTGATAGATCGCATTGCAAAGATCATAATATAGCAAAAGGATAATGTTGTAACTGCAGACAAAACTTAAAACAACTTTGTTTTGTCCACAAGACGCAACACGTATAATTTGTAATTTCGAATAAAGGTAACAACAAAATTACCGGACACTATTACGATTTATAATCAAGTCGAGTCCAAAATAAATCTTGCAAAATAGATATTACACCACCGGAGCAGCTGGTACGAAACTAGATGCGGGGAAGCATAGCATTAATAAGACATATACTACTGCCACACTCTATAAAGAAGAGATGATTAAAAACCATAAATCCGTTCTTTCCTCTTTCGGTCTCCCTACAAAGACGATGTTTGTGATAAAAAAATCCCCAAGAATCAACAAAACTTCGAGCTGAATTTGCAAAATGTACTACAATATAGAAATAAGAGATGCGAATGAGACAGTCATCCATCAAAAGTCATTTAACAAACTCAATTAAACTTCTACAGGTCACTACAGGTCCTCAATGATGTTCAAAAAAATATATGTGAAATTATTAATAAAAGACGAAAATCGGCCTTATCAAAAGAAAACAAAACACGTAAAATTAATAACAATGAGCATAAAAAAACAACGACGACTACTCGCTGGACTAAGGGTTTCTGGCTTCGGAAATGCATATAAAATATGTGGCGGGGAAAAACATGTTTGCGAGCGCTCAATCCTCCCCTTAACATGGGACAGTGGCGGGAAAATTCAACAATACAACGTTTTAAAGAAATCTGTTTAATTCGGATTTAACTCCTTTGATCGATGCATAATACAAGCCCCTTAACAAATAGGACAAAGGACAACAAGCTGTACCTATCTCGAAAACCTCTTTTACAATTTACTTGTCATAGAAGGTCTTCAGTCTTACCATGAAAATGTGTCTTAATTTATGAATTAATAACAATATCTTATAAAATTGTTTCCGCAACTTAGATTTTGACAAATATTATTCCGTTTACTCTTTAGTGCTACATGTGTGCATTTGTTTTAATGACTTTCGCTGAATATTCTTGAAAGTTCAAGTGTCCTAAAATCTATAAAGTACGTTTATGATAACTTCTATAACAAAAAGCTGTCGCAGTAGCAAAACAAACATTACGAAACGCTGCTGAGGCGTTTTGATAATAAACCACTTGAAGAAGGTAATAACATACAACTTATAGACTTATCAGTACAGTGAATCTTAAAAAAAAGCTGCATTTTGTATTATCACAATAACTGTAGACAATTGAAAAATACAGATGGTTTGTTTCGAAGCCAGTTCTCTTGGTATTTTTGTAATCATGACTTATGTAAAAACGGACTTTATAGGTTGAAACTAGAACTATTTCTTATAAGACAATAGCTGTGAATTAATGTATTGCATGTTTTTTTTCAACCAAAGGCAGTTGATGTTATAGCCGTAACACCTACTGGTCCGATACGTTAAGTCTTTCATTAGAGCAATTGGTGCCATTGTACGCTAAGTATGTGAATATTTTAACTTTAAAGGAACAATGAAGACATTGTGTTTTTTTACGTTTGTAATTGGGATCTGTACATGCTTGATATCATCGGAAGCTAACCAGGTAACTATATTTTGATATAATTAAAAATTTGCAAGGTAACTGTATTTTAATACAAAGCATCGCAGGCGAGGCTAACGATAGACGTTCAGTCAAACCGGACTAGGTATCAGAAAAACCCGCAGAAATAGGTCAGGGAAGTGAACTCAAAATAACAGTAGCCTTTTTATATGACTTAAAATATGCAATTCAAAAACAAAATAAAAAATAATAAATTATTATTTACAGTATCTACGTACGGTACACTGGCCCCGTGGGTCCGGGTGTCAAAAGAATAGGCCTGTAGCAGCGCTAAGCTTGTCGTAAAAGGCGACTAAATAGTGCTAGGAAACGTAGCCGGGGACTAGGCGCTCGGCCCACAGAGCATCTGGAATGTGTGCTCAAGGTGGTGGAATGGGGTACCCCTGGCGTGTAACATGCTGGGGTTGTCAGGCTATAATACGGAAAACCTGACCGCAAACCATAGTGATGCACCGTGTTGGGAAAGATGTCACGTTCGTCACGTTCCTCGCACGTTAAAAAACCATGCTGTGGTATTCGATAGGAGTAAGGAACCTTTGCGCTCCGCAACAGGAGGCTAAATTGCCAACCTTACCCATCCCTCCCTTTTTTTATTGGCAATCAAAATTTTTCGACCCTATTATCCTTGTGTCCCATCCCTTGTTTTTCATTTCATCATCATGTTCATTTTATCATCCATTTCATCTTCATCGTCTGAATATAACTGAAATATTGGTGCTTGAACGTTAAACCCCAACAATCAATCAATCAATTAAACGGTACACTGAATTATTTTACCACACTTTACCTATTCCATCTCGTTCCATTAAGCTTTCGTCCCATTTGCTATGTCTAAACAAACGTTAAGAAAAATGTATAAGTGCGATGCTCGGTTGTTGGATGTGTCTAACTCATATTGTATTGGAAGCTGACTATGTGATTTGATCTTTAATTATATGTCATCAGAACCTGACGATGAAACTCTAGCTATATCACCTCGCGGGCCTATGGCCCTTGGGTGATATAGTAGTCTCGAGTTGATACAGGATGTGATACAAATTTTGACATGTAATATTCCGTATATCATCGGATATTGACCAAGTAACTATATCTTCATATCATTTGATCTGACCTGGTAACTTTATCTATATCTCTTCTGAAGCTGATCAAATAACTATACATTGTATTTTGAAATGATAGGACTTGACCACTTGATACCATCATAAGCTTGCCAGCTATTTATATCTTGATATAATCGGTATCTGATCAGGTATGTCACCAGAAGCTGCCTAGGTTACATGATGGTATCATCGGAAGTTGACCCGGTCATTATATTTTGAAATCAATTATTACGCCCTTGGTATCCATTGTCGAGACAGGTTCGGGTCAGCTAGACTAAGCTGATTATTGCATGATTACATCTACAAAGAAACTATGCAATTAAACTATTCCATTAATATATTTAACTTTTGAATAATGAACGGTGTGATTATTTGAATAATGAACGGTGTGATTATTTGAATAATGAACGGTGTGATTATTTGAATAATGAACGGTGTGATTATTTGAATAATGAACGGTGTGATTATTTGAATAATGAACGGTGTGATTATTTGAATAATGAACGGTGTGATTATTTGAATAATGAACGGTGTGATTGGAATTCTATGGTCAGAAAATAGCTGTTTGACAAAAGTAAAAACAAAACAAAACGCAATATTGCACAATATTTATTGTATCGAAAATTATTCAGAGAAGACGTAAAAATGTTTTCTACTCTTTCTTTTGTTTTGTTAAGAAAAAACGATAAAGCTAAGAAAATATTGCAAAAAAATAGAAATTCTTCCTTAATCATACCTACAAAGAATGTTAAGGACGTTTTCTAAACATTTCAAAAGTGAGTAATTGTATGTCCACTGATAAATATATCAGGATAACATGTGCCTTTTACCCAAGTAAAGGTATGATCTCGAATCTTAAAGACAGTACTTAAATCACATTTTTCAAATTTCATACTGAAATGTTATCCCAATACCATATTTAATGACTATTTCTTTTTCATTTTTTTTTTATGAATGATGACTGCATGATCTATTTAAGTGGCGACTTTTCTGCATGTACGTAGGATAATAAAAGAAGTTTTCGAGTTATTGTGTGGAGGGAAGGTTTGCTGAGTAGTTAAGATGCTGGATTTGTATTGACGAGGTCGACACCACTGTCAATATAATGGTCGTTTTCTTAGAGAAATTACTTATAAAAACGGCCAACTAAGCAATATTCTGATTCCAGGTGTGTTATTGAATACCTTGAAAATCCCCCTTTTTCTGCTAATTGAAAAAATATGTCTTGAACATTTAATCAAAATACAAGTATAGATCTGTATTATGGGTTGACAATTTTGTCTTAAATTGGCCAATCAGTTCTGGTTTTGACGTAGCGTAATCGAAGATATGATATTAATTCATAAAAAAGAGAAAATATTGTTTGCTTACGCTGATCTTTGCGTATTTTTGTTTATATTTCAGACGATTTTGTTTTTCATTTCAGAAACTTGTTATTCCTGAACTGAAAATCCAAACGGATGTCCGATACAGGTTTGCCGAAACCAAATATGCTTTGACGATTTTCAATCCATCCAAGGCTAACAAAACATACATAGCAAATATTCCATTTCCAAAAGATGCTTTAGTCAAGAATTTTACTCTGTAAGTTGATATTGACTTTAATAGTATCGACCTTAAAAATACAATTTTACCATTTCATTGTTTTCGTAATACCTAATAGACGAGAATTGGCATTATATGTTCGTTACTCCAAAAATACGGTATAACTAGATAGAAATACGTAGCTTGGTAGAGATTCCTTATACTTTGTGAAAAAAAAAAGATTCTTAATATTCTTTCATGTATACCGAAAAGAATGTTGTCAAATACTGGAATTTTGATCGAAAACATAGTTCTCCAGTTTGGTACATGTACACGCATTTTTCAACATACGGTTGGCATAACAGTGAGAACAAATTGTGCCCCGCTACTCCATTTAGTCCTATATAGTGCTAAATAAATGAAGTATCGTATTTTTGTATCGCTCTAGAACTCTAACAAATAGGCTTCTGGAACAGGGTTATGTTGCTACAAAATTGAAGTCATCAATACAGAAGTTTCATGGTCGTCATCATGAACTCGTGGATCGTTATGGTGTATCCATCTACACCATGAAAACTAATTTATTGAACGGGTCATAGTTTTTCTTTCCTCGTTTGTCTACCCTCGACTTGACTGGTTATGAGCAACTCGGCGGGTGTTTCTAGAAAAGCAGAGGACGCTTACCCTACCGGTGCACCTGGTTTCTAATTTCTTTCCTTAAATTTCATGCGTTTTATATGGAGTCACCTGATAAATACCAAAACGTTTTTCTTAAAACTAAACTCCGATAAAACATTCTCATATTTTGTGATTTCATAGAGTATTCAACTATTCAAAAAATATAATCAAGAAATGTGGATTAATAGAGTAGATTTTGACCGTTTTTTATTTTGGGGGGGGGGTGGTTAAACTAAAAAAAAGTGTAGTTTTCATTCAAATTATCTACTTTCAAAATATCTGAATGTAACGATTAATGGGTCATTTGAAGGACAAAATAAGATGGTCGTGCAACAAATCAACTTTGAGTTAGCCTTTAAATATTTTAATAGTGTCTGCAATGTTGTGTCTCTCAAGGTTTGCCAATCCTACATTGGTTAATTAGAAATGACAATTGAATACTCATGCCGAAGCATTCCAATTTCTTTGATTGCTAGAATTGTCGTCCTATGTATCTTATGGTGTTTGTAGTGTTTTGTTTTATAAAGTTTGATTTGATTTGAAATGAGAATTGAATATTCATGGGAAAGCATTCCAGTTCTATGGATTGCTTGAATTTCCGTGCGAGTATTTGTATTGCGTATGTAGTGTTGTGTCTATTAAAGTTTGCAAATTATTTGAAATGGGAATTTGATATTAATGGAAAAATATACATTTTATTGATTGCTTGAATTTAGTTTTACGCCAAGTGGCAGTTATTTTAAGTTTTTTCAGGACGCCAATCATAATTTGGGTAATCTATCAAACCATGCTCTGTACTCATCTGGCACAGTATGTACGATAGTGACTACCAGTCTTCAAGTCTGGGCCCGGCCGGGGATCGTACTCGAAGCGAGTAAAACACCAAAGCTGTTTCAAATTTTAAGCTTAGGTTAAATCAATGCAATAAACACACTAATATTTTTCTCTCAAATAATTTATATGTTTACTTGTTCAGTGCCACATGAAGCTCCTGTTTAATGATATTTTTTGTATTTGTAACTAAAGCGTTGTGAAGGGACTTTTATACCATAGGCAAATTTTTTCTTGCTCTAATATTTTCAGAGAAATTGATGGCAAAACATATTTGAGTCGAATAGTAGAGGACCGGAACAATAAAGAGAGTAAAAGAGTTGAGAAAGAAACAACGCAAGAAAAAATAAATATTAATCAGTAAGTGGTTCTATAAAAGAATATTACAGCAATAAATACTTTGACTAGTTATTCATAACCACAGTAAAAATTCGTTAAACATTGACTTCTAGTAAACAACCATGGAGTAAATACTGTATCTGTTTTAACTCATTAGTTTGTCAATGAGTTGATTTAGATCTGTTTTTCTCTATTGTCTAAACTTCTTGGTAATTATTGTATGCGAATCTAACGTGTACATGTAAACAATTTTTTCTCCAGATTACAAAATACCAATGCATTTCGGCTTCCAATAATAGTACCACCGTCAAAGTCTGTAAGGCTTGTCCTTACATATCATGAAGTCCTGAAACGAGTAAGGGGTTTGTATACCATTGGGACATTCGTAGTTCATTGCACAAACGTATACAACCTCCATGTACAAATAGCAATCACAGAAGAAAGCCGTTTGACAAGGTTCAATGTGTTACCCGCAGCTTGGCCGACAAAAAACACAGGTATGATGATATCTATAGATATGTTTTGATTAAATTATCTTTTTAATTTAAGTCTGATCATATTTATGATATACTTTTCATCCAGTCGCGTTATACAATTCACTCTCCCACAAAAAGTCGCTTAACTATCAAATGATCTATACAAAGCACTGCTAACTTTTATTACTGGCGTCATAAAACCTAATCTCAGCATCTTACCGAATGATTTAGTTGAACACGAAAACATACCAAAATATCGGTCACAAAAAAGTATTTTATCAAGGTTATATGAGAAACTGTTATTTATACCATCTCACTGTGCGAATCAAAACAAAAGTATGCTTATCAGTTTTGCGTTAGAGATGAAAACTATTAGATGAGAATAAAATAATTAAGTACAGTCATATTAAAATTAGGTTATTTTATTTCGCGCATTGCAGATAAGCCTGTGCACTAAATGACAAAGATGAAAGATATAGATCGTACGGCAGGGTTTTTTTCTTTGGCGGGTATATAATTTGGCGATTTTGAAGCGTAATAACATATGAAAAAAAGTTTGTCGTTTCTTATTTTGGCGGACGATCAGTGATGCACTAAATAAAGTATATTTCCGTGAATTCAGCTGATCAGTGTAAAAGGCTTGCTGCCTTCATGGCAAACGGAAAATCTACAAATAAAAAAAAAAAATGAAAAGTTAAGCTATCGTGTATAACGTAAGCATTAGTACGCGATGAAAAATCACGAGCAGAAAATCATATTGAAATGAAAAGGATGTATAATACCGGAATTCGTTTTAGTCACTTATTACATCATTTTCCCGTTCTTTTTTCATATGTGACTTTGGCGTAAGAAATATCAATTTTTATGAGATTTATTAAGATAATGCTTGCTGTTTGTTTTATCGTAATAAACTATTTCTTAAAAAAAAAAAACAGTTCTTCGATTAAGCCTGTAGTTCTTCCATGCTGTAATAACATTGAATAAAATTATCAACTATACTGCTATAGGTTTAAGTAACAAGGTCAATGTGAGAAGACTTTCAAACAAGACAGCACACATAACATACAAGGCACTCTCAAACAAACAGGAATGTTTACACCAAGTTGAAGTCATTTATGATGTAGAAAGGAGTTCCGAAGCAGGGGAGATTATTGTAAGCAATAGTGTTTTACAAACCCGGATTACTTTTTCGCTTGTTTATATATATATATATATATATATATATATATATATATATATATATATATATATATATGGGTCTGAAAAATTCCCAACGATGTTAGAACTGTCAAATTTGCGAAGCAAATTTTTGGTCGTTCCCTCCGCGGGACTCGAACTCGTACCGCTGTGACATCTATGGCAACACCGCCTGCACTAAGACCAGCGCAAACAAACATGTTCACAAAGTAGCAAACCGATTAAAATAAGATTAGGTTAACGACACGTAACACAAATATCTAAAGCGCTGGCAATTTTAACCCCCCCCCCCCACAAAAAAAAACTATAAAAAAAACGGCAATGTCATCAGGTGCGTCAAAAGGGTAAGCATTTCCTGCTTCTCTGGCGGCATCCGTCAAATTGAAAGCGATTATAATCCGGTAATAGTCTGGCAAAAATAATAAAGCTCCCCGAGAGGAGTCACAAAGGGATACTATCAAAACCATTTCATACCTATCATGGTGATATCATTCAATTCAACAAAGGATAATAATGTAAAAAAAAATAACGTGGAAATGGTAGAAGATTTCAAAATTTTGTTAGCATCATTAACAGATTTAAATTTAAATTTTTTCAGTTAAAAATTGTTAATGCATCATTTTTAAAGTATCTGATACAAATGATGAATGGCCAACTGTTAAAAGAAGGTATGAAATGGTCATTGTCTGCATGTTTACTGAAGTAATTTCTTCAATAATGACATTCTAAGCTGAGATTGGAACGTTCATCGTATCGTTCATCTGTTTATGTTGTAAATTGCGATGTGGCATGTGGAACGATTGGGTTTTCCTCTTTTTTAGCGGACGTAGTCCTTGTCTATTTAAACAAATCTTTGTTTGTAGTATTGGAAATTTAACTTTCGAGGTTCTCTTGGTAAGTAACACAATTTTAATGTTTGTCTTAAAGGTGGAGGATGAATTCTTCGTTCACTTCCTTGCACCTACAGAACTTAAAGCCATTCCCAAAGACATAGTTTTTGTGCTTGATACCAGCAGCTCTATGTCAGGCACACCAATAAGAGAACTTCAGAAATCTATGATAACTATTCTGGAAAAGTTGGCACCAGAAGACAGGTTTAATATATTAGTATTCCAGACAACATTCGGCCTACTAGAGAGTGAATTGCAAAATGTGTCTAAACCCAGTATTAAAAATGCTAAGAACATGATAAAACACATGAGTCCTAGTGGAGGTAAGAATTATAATTAACTTAAATTGCATCGCAAACTCACAGGGCATGACATAGCAGTACGATGGGGTTTTCCAAATAGTAGGAAGCCGCTTTCCCGCCCGACGAATCTAGACGATGCCCTTAAATTGGTAAGAGTTTGGATTGTTTATTATTAATTTAGTTCTTTTGCCATTTCATTCGGTTCCAGTATGCATTGTACGAGTTCTCTCAGCTTTCTCTGTGTATTGTCTTTGTCGATTTAAAGTTTTTATCACTTCAATAATAATTGGTTCTGATTTTATTTCTGTTTCACAAGTTTTAGACAGATTCTTTAAATGCTTCGTGAATACTGTATTGTTTTTTGTTTGATATATATTTTATGTCTTTTCATGCATTGAGTTTTTTGTTGTTAACAAATCGTATCCCATTTCATATCCAAGAGCCTGCTGTTTAACAATTTATTAACTATGATTGTTTAAGCATATGCAATATCTCTCATAGACACGGTCAGTTTCGTTTCTATTTGTATATGAGATCATCAGATGTATATATAATCAATTCCATTGTATTGATTGGATGTATAAACATTATATGGATGAGACGTAGAGTATGGTAACGCGGAAGATTTCACAAAGCGTTTTTTCCCCGATTTGTGCGGAATTTATTTATCGTTTTTATTTCTAATAAATATACTGTTATTGTTTTTATACTGCAAGTATCATCATTGTTTATCAAGAATTTTATACGACCTGTTAATTACATTTCTTTTCCACCAGCCCCCCCCCCTTTTCCCCCGATAGTGGTGACGCTACTATTTACATGAAGTCCATACAAGAGTAGGAAAGTAGAAGGAACTAAAGTGTTATATACTGTCAGTGTTCGTATATCATCAATAAAGTTACTGTCGATGCATTTTGGTTGCTCAAATAGAACGATTGCAGTATAGATTAGTATTATGTATATTTCATGGTGACATGTTTTATCTCGTTTTAGCAACAAATATACACGACGCACTGCTTGCTAGTATCAAAATGCTACATACGGAAAAATTAAAGGACATACGATCACCTATTATTTTATTTTTAACTGGTGGACATGCATCAGTTGGAGTTAAAAATAGACGTGTCATAACTAAACGTGTGCAATCCAGAAACACGCTTGGAATTCCAATAGTAACAATTAGTTTGGGACAAGAAGCAGATCAACTGCTCACAACGAAACTTTCTGCTCAGAATTTTGGGTATTCCCGTCATATATTGGACATTACGTCATCTTCTTTGGTTATGAATAATTTATATGACGAAGTGGCATCAACACTGATGAAAAATCTTCATGTTATATATACGAATAATGTTGTGAATGATAGATATTTAACACGAACGAAATTCCGAATCATTTTCAAAAATGCTGAACTAGTCATATCAGGAAAATTACTTAATAATTCAACAAGTTCAGATCTAAATTCAACAGTGATTGGTCTAGGAGCTAACGGTTTAACAATTTTGTCGGATCCTCACATAATTGTTCTTCAAACAAATACACAGGAGAAGACAGTGAGAAGCATTTGGCAATACAATAGAATAAAAGAAGTAATGATGTTAAAAACAGCCATATCAAATCCGGCTATTTTACAACGACTTGACAAGACGCTTTTGACCTTAGCAATACAGGTTATAAATTCATTTTTTTTAAATAATTGCCCAGTATATCAGCTTTTCAAACGTTTAACTTTGTCACTGCCAAAATTCATATATTTTGTTTCAAATATTTGTTTTATATATTTGTGTTTAATGTCAGCGCATGTCATCTAACCAAATAGTAGAAGTCACATATATATACTTTCCAGAGATATAATTTTATTTAGGCATTAAATGTTTAACGATTTCAAATTTGAACCCACATAAACTTTTAAATATTAAGTACCAGCCTTTCTAAAAACAAATCAGACAGAAGGTGATTCATGCATTTTAAAAACCCACCAAATTCAATCTTATTTCTTGTTCTGAAACAGTTACTGATCACGTAACCAGTCTTCATTTTTTTATTAGGTTGTTGCGCTTTTGAGATAAAAATCATATAGATCGTACATGAAATTTGCACTTTGGAAGAGTTATGGTTCTTGATTTGGCTTCATTTGGTTGGTTTCAGTGGGAAATGAATGTATGATTTTCATAAAAGTGCAGATCTGAATGCAGAAACTATTGTTGTTTTGTGAAAGTATAGCATATGTAGACTGAAAAAGCACCATTTGTTTGGTGGATTTTTCTTCACCATGAATCACTTTACCATTGATAGTGTATGAATTTTGTGTGTACTTAAATATATATATTTTGAAAAAATGAGTATCTTATATGCAATGACTTTAAAATGTATTTATTACAGTACGACTACGTTACACCACAAACGACTTTATCAATCGATACATGTTTCAACAAGGGTCAACCTGATATCATAAAAAATAGTGAAAGAGGTGAGTTACTTAGTTTAGTACAGCGCTAGCGATCATGATTTAAGGTTATATGTGGAGATAAAAATTATCTTTGTATTTATCTACTCTATAAAAAAAAATGCTTAACAAGAAAATGTCGACTGCATCCATCAAAGCCAGAATTATATTTGTATCGTTTTGTCGAGAAAGTTTTAGATACCCCTGTTCTTCCTTCTAGCAGATCTGAATTACCTATCATCGAGCTCAATATCACGCTTTACTTTTTTTTCTATTACGTTAAAGGTGCCTTATTTACAAATGCTTATTCATATCTTGTATTATACATATTAAGTGTTCTTTTCATTGTCAATTGACATTTGATTTAAAAAAAATATAGCAGACCCGAGGAAACAAATACATGTACAATAAAGTATAATTTTATTAAAGATATTTTCATATTTTCATGCTTTGTATAAGTGTATGCTGCCGCATTCCGTCCTACAGAAATTCCACCGAAGAGACAAGGCAGTCGGTTTTCAGGTAACACATTTACATGTATATAACTATAAACGTCTCAGAATGTGACGATTCTATTCGCTACACTGCTCCATCGGATCAAATTGATACAGGGAAGATAATGTAAACATATAGAAAGGTCTGAAAAATTCCCAACGATGTCAGAACTGTCAAATTTGAGTTGCAATTTTTTTGTCGTTCCCTCCGCGGGACTCGAACGCTGTGACATCTGTTACAGCCCTAGATTAATCCTACGAGGAGGAATGACCCGGCCAGCGAAAGCTATATTTTGATATAGCCTAGCTGGCTGAGTGGTCTAGGGCGCTGGACTTTGTGCAGGCGGTGTTGCCATAGATGTCACAGGGGTACGAGTCCCGCGGAGGGAACGACCAAAAATTTGCATCGCAAATTTAACAGTTCTAACATCGTTGGGAATTTTTCAGACCTTTCTATACGTTTACATATCTTCCCTGTATCAATATGATCCGATGGAGCAGTGTACCGAATAGAGTCGTCACATTCTGAGACGTATATATATATATATAGAGAGAGAGAGATATCTGTAGAGAGAGATTTTAGATTTGATTTTTTTAAGTCTTTGCTATTAAATAATCTGAATGGGGTAATTTTGAGTTTAGGAATTTTTTTTTCTATCTGATAATGAATCTAGTCCAATAGTTTGGATATCGTAATTTTTCTCATACCTGTTCAAACAATTTTGAAATTTATGATATTACAAATTTGTTATAATTAACTCTATCATTGGAAATAAAATTATTGACAAAAGCATACTTATTTTGATTCTAGGAAAGGGTGATCCACATTTTGAGGTTACTGTTGAAGGAATTGAGTACCCTCTTTGTTTTGACATAAGCATGGAACCTTACTCAATAATACAGATTCTGCATTTTCCTGGAGGTAAAGCCATACTTTACGTAAATTGTACTATACATACAATGTGCATAGGTTTTGTAAAGTTTAACGACATCAGCATAATAAAAAAATTATTATAAAGAGCTGTAAGAGTCCTCTTGCACAAAAAAATATTTATGTTCTATAGATATGCCAATACATGTTTGCGTAGATTTTACTTTGAATCACATCTGAACAAAATTTATTTTTGATAGAAAATATTATCTTGTATTAAATTCATGTGTCGTTAAGTTATAAAACCCATATAACCCAATCCAAAATGGCATTTGACTTTTTTCAAGCGTCATTATATACTTTCTAGCAAGTGTTACGGTAAAAAAGGGTAACAGTTTAACTACTTGTAATGTAAACTTTATTTGTTTACCATTTTTTTATTTGAAGGCCCGGTGCGATTCGTCTTTCATTTTCTTATATACTGCAATTAAAAAACACTATGAGGGAATCACCTGTATTTTTTTTTTTAAAAATGGGATGAATTCTAACAGCATTTTCTTTGTTTTCTCTTTCTATAGAACTGATTATCAATATTGGCATAATTCCAGAAAGTGATGACTTTCGAGAAGACAAAATGTATATTTCAGACATTTTCATCTGGAGTCAAAATGATAAAATTCTTCTCAATATAGATTCTAAAATTCTTTATAATGGCATGTTTTACAATTGGAGTGCAAATAATTGCACAGAACAAAGTGTTGAAAGACTTACTATCTGCATTAATGGAAATTATGATTTAATCGAATTCAAAATACGAAATACGTTCTGTTTACTTGTAAGGAAGGTCATTCACCAGGACAGGAAGTACTTCAATATTTTAATCAACGACGTAGTTGTTTCTGCTTCAACCAAAGCTTCAGGATTGCTGGGTATGTGTATTATGAATAGATGTAAAACAAAAATCAAGGGGACCAGGATTCGGAGGGATTATCCAAGATAACGACTAAACGGGGAATAACCACATAACAAAAACATAAAACAATCAAAATATCTCGTACATTAAATCGAAAGTAAACAAATTACCCGAACTCAACTAAAAACTCGGAGCATTTTATATTTTGAATGGATGTAAAAGTTTGGAGTAGGAAGTATGGTTAAATATTGTGCTCTATGTTCCCTGTCTTTTCCTCAAAACCATCGTTATCATCAACGCATTTTGGCGATTTTTTTTCACTTTTCACTTTTCAATTTGTTTTAAGGTTTTGTATTATCTAATAAACAAACTTATATACATTTCTCTAAATGTCGTTTTGAATGACACAGTCTTAATTCAGTAAACAATCGTAAAATGTCGATGTAGCGATTTGATGTTAATCAAGTTGAATAAATGTGAAAATTGGTAATTTTTCAACGGTTTATGTTGTACAGTTCAGGAGTTTTTCAAGTCTCTTTGATGATTACTTTCAGGTACAAACATTAGGAAACAAGAGGCTCTCAGGAGCCTGAATCACTCACCTGGTTGAATTTTGCATATAAGGGCAATACATTTAATAAGAAGTTCTCCAACAATTTTGACTCGAGAAGATTTTGATACGACTTATCATAAAGATCATTTCACTAAATGAAAGCTTATTTCCATCTAACATAGTTTTCAAAATATTGGCTGAAATCTGAAAAAAAAAAATCAATTTTTATTTTTCAAGGGCAATAACTCTTACATGGAGTCGTCTGACAACTTTTATCCCTGGAGACTTTTGTTTGTAGGCCTTATGATAAGGATCATTTCAGCAATTTGGCTGAACCTAACCGTTTCTGAGATATATGCAAGATTTAAGCGATTTTTCAAATTTTATTTTTGCCTGAAAATTAATTGGTATTAGTCTTTGTTTCTTTTTTAGCCAATATTCTTAGAAGTGGAATAAGATTGAGGAAAGTGGTAAACAAGAAAAGCCATATCATAGGTAGTTTCAGATCTGCACATCAATTACAAAAGAAACCTCTTCATTTGGTCGGCAAATTGAAAATGGAGAAATCAAGAGAAAAAATATTATGTTGGCATTTACATAAAAATGTAACGAATATCTTTGGAAAAGACTTTTTTCTTCGTAGCCTCTTCCATTCAGGAAAAGTATAGACTTCATATTCAATGGGATCTAGACAGTGTGGAATGGAAAAAATGACTATTGGAAGTAGGGCTATGGGGCGGTGGGAAGTTTCTCTGATAAATGTATATTTTTTTAGGTTTTGTATGTCCTGTTTATATTGTATTTCAAATTGTCGATATAGTGGAACACACCTAAAATGTGTTTGTACTTGTTTTCTAGTCTATTTTATTCAACAATGGCACACCTCTTAAAATGCTAAAATATGTCTACACATAAAGTAAATAGTAAGCGATGAAAGTCTTGTTGTAGATTGGTGAATGTTCAAGGAAAACAAAGAAACTGAAGCCAAACTTGCATGTCTATGTCATAATATAATTACATAGTATTAGAGATATTACAGTGTGAACTGTCCATTATGATGTATTGCTATATTGTTATTATGAAAATGCGAATATTGCAATATGTGAACAGCTTGATATTTAATAAATTTAAATATTTACTAAAAGTGTAATATGATAAAGATATTTGTAGAAATTACATCCGTATCAGTGCAATATCTTGATCCACGAATAAAATAAATCCACATTTTAGTATTTAGTAGGTTTCGTTTCCAGATAAGGTAAGTTCCCTATTTCAAAGCACCACTCAGTAGACCTTCTTATACAAATGATCAATGAAACGAAACAGCTAGTGAGCAACTCGGCCGTTGGGTTTTTTCTAGAAAATCAGAGGACAGGACACTTATCGCTGCACCTGTTCTATGCTTCCAGATTTAAGTAGAGGCCTCGTTGCTCCTTTTTGTTTACATATGCGTGTTATTTTAGTTAATGTTATTTTATGTTCTTTACTGCGAGTGTGTCTTACTTCTTTGTCTGAATGTTGTCCCTGGATTCGTTTTATTCACGTTTTAATAGTTCTACCCTTTATTTCACATGTCAATGTATATTGAAGCTTTTCACACACCGTATAGCAAAGTCTATAAGCTATCCTTATAGTGAATAATAATAGTCTCTGGATACACAAGTCCAATATCCTTTAAACATTGCAATATATCTCAACACCCAATTTCCACCATTATTATAACATTTTTTTTTAAACTAAACAAAACAATAACACAGGAACACAGCGAAGAATTGTAAAGAAAATAATACAAAAAGCCCTTAAAGGCAGTCATTCAACCAATTATAAATAAGCAACTTGAGGACCCCCATAAAAAACAAAAGTTCCAAAGGTGTACATTGATTAGTAACATTATCAAATTTTAAAACGTGTTGTGATATAGGTAGAAAATTATCGAACCGGAAGTATGCAAATGTTTATATAAAAAAATGATGCAAAATATGTCAATTTTACATTGAAATCGACAAGGATACAAATTCAATTTAATGTATGGTGACGTTAACATGTTTGCTACTGAAAGAAAAAAATATGAGAAAAAATTAACTTCTGTTATTTCTTTATATATGAGTACACATGGAAAACTGGTATATCAAAATTTTATAGGTGAAATTAAACTATTTGAAATGTAAAATATAAAAGAAGTTTTCAATCATTGTTATATAAGATTTCAATGAATAAAATGAACGCATCATTGTATTAATTGCTATGGAACCATCAGCAAATAGTTAACCAATGACATGATTTATGTATAAATGACTGGCACACGTACTTCAATAAAGCTTTCTTCATTGGTCCTTCATAGAAAATAAGTATGTCTAAAGTAATTTACACCGTATTGACATCAGATTTGAAATACCGTTCAATATTTCCATTTATCAATCCTTTGATGGTTTTGTGCAAATTCCAGCATGGCACCATTTCGCCAGAGATAATGTCAGGCTTAGAATGCAAAACTGCAGTAAAATATGTCTTATTTTTGTTATCAACTTCCCTGAAATGTCCTCGTATCCGCCCCTTGCTGTCTAAGTTGGTTTTGGTAAGTATCGTCTTTTTATGGACAAATTGACCTACAATAATGCACAAAAAGCAAAACTTCAATAAGGAGTGAACTGGTATGCATTGACTACCACTAACTGTTACCGAAAGATACTAGAAATTATAACACATATTACTTGCAGAAACAGTACTTTTAAAACAATGCGCTTATTTTTCTAAGTCATGTCTATATAATCTATGAAATGTGTGAAGTTGACTTGGAATGCTCGATTATTATTATTTATTACAAATACGTCCTATTCTTTCTTCTAAATTACTTTGATATTTATCCTTCATTATGCATGTATTTTATACGTTTTAATATGACAATAGGCTAAATGAACAGGTTTTGCGATAGCTACATGATATGTTTATTGTTGTTCCAGGGAAAGATTAATAAGATTTCTTTCTAAAATCTGTATGGATAATCCATAGAACTTGACGCACATTTACTAAAGACTTAACTGGATAGTATACCTTTAATGATAGGATGAAAAAAATAATTTCATTAGTAGTAGATAAAAAATTGTAGTTATCGGTATCTCACCTAAGATACCCCCAGCCTGTTTTGAAAGTCCAAACTCCTTATCTAAATACAGATTGAGGTAGTCGACATCTCTATTTGTTCCTTCTTTACTGGACCGTTTTATCTTGATACTAATGTTTTTCTCGAAATCTATTTTTAAAACTCTGTCATAGGTACTCGTAACTCCGACATGAAATTGAAGTCCAAACATTCCGAACACGTGTTCATCATTCCAAGATAACTCTGCACCATTAAACAGAACTTTTTCTGGTGTAATATCTATGCGGAC
The DNA here is from genome assembly GCA_037379345.1 of Perna viridis. Lineage (NCBI taxonomy): Eukaryota > Metazoa > Mollusca > Bivalvia > Mytilida > Mytilidae > Perna > Perna viridis. The sequence goes on from CM074511.1 coordinate 14,234,605, forward strand.
TCTAGGGGCTAGTATGACTATTTTTCCGATAAACGTTTTAAATTTCCCATGTATGCCCATTTTCGAAGACTTGATTATCTCTGCATTTATTGTTAAACCTGAAATAAAAATCAATGTTGGTTTATCAAAGAAAATAGCACCTACTCATTTTGCCCTATAAGTTTGTAACCTTGTTGAAATTTGTTATTTCTGAAAAGAACGTAGCTAGTTGTCAGACACGACGCGTTTGACATGCATTCTGCTTAAAATGAAAACTTGAATAACCTTACACGCAGCATTTTACCACTGCGTGTATTACTTAAATCAAGTAAACTTGATTTCACATACTAGTAGATGTATTGCCGATCAAAGTTCAATGTCTACAAAACAGATTCATATGCAAGTAAGATACAGATATACCTTGGTGGTTATTGTCATGACAAATACTTCCCTATCTCTTCACTTTCTTTTTATATTAGGATCATAAACATTTAGAATATCTTGACATTGTAATATAGTTTACTACTATGATGTAGAATTTTTGTAAAATAGTTCCGCTTAGATCTTGAATTATCAATACGCATAACGACGTTTATGTTTTCAATGTTTGCTTAGCTTAAAATAGATATTAAAACGCCCACGATAAATCAGTGCAAAAAAGGTGTGTTCTTCTAAATGGTTTACTGTTTCTATTCTTTTTTCTAAAGTAACAAAAAAGTATATAAAAATTGAATAAAAAAATGAAAAATATGTTACGTTGAGCTATTTAAAGAAATAAACGTACCAGAAATCCGATCGTTAAGCATGCGCATGACGTCTCCTTCCTCGGCGTCAATATCAAAGCACACTGGAAACTCTAGACCATCTATACTCAGCATAAAATGAGGGTCTCCACCGCCTACAGAATGAAGTCTTTATTTTTCATAAATTTCCAGACTAAAGTCATTTATAATTATATGAACATCATGATCTTGGTTGGCACGTTCTGATTACTGTGAATGTCAAAATACTTTTACTCTTGAGTACCAATTTTCGTAGTTGAGGGAAAAGTTATCAGTTTGTAGGTTCTTGAATTCGTCGATTTGACAACGCTATCATATGAACGAATAGGAAATTTTCTTTCCGTTGGGAACCAAATTTTGTGATTTACCAAACCCATGAACACGCGATATGTATAGGATACTTTGGTTGGCGATATAGTTACCTGAAATACAGTCCCTTGAATTAGCTTCGCACTTTCATTTAACGGAAATAGGTACTTCAAATTATTATACTTGCATAATGTATCAAAGCCTAAAATATCGCAGCTTTAGAAAGATAAAAAGATAAAATTCCTAGAGAAAAACAAAGATCGTAACTAAAACTTATACTATCAATGTGTGTAGCAAATGACGCCGAACTAGAAAAAAAACAGAATATGTTAGTCATGGTTTCCGTAACTATATTTTCCCCTTGATACAGTAATATGTTTACATATAATAATATTGTACAACTCTAACATTAGATTGCGAAGGACAGAGTATAGTGACAGTAATGTGAATTAGCTGTAATGACAAAAAGACTTACCCCCGCCACTTCGACTGTATCCACTAGGCCTGCCGCCACCGAAAGACTGTACAACAGGTCTCATGCCACTTCTAGAACCTATAAATGGGAGTTTTGGTGCAGCTTTAAAGTTATATAATCAGAAAGCGTAACCAGATTGCTATTTGTAAAGAAAATTTCATAAATAAACGGTTGCAAGTGACCTCAACAGTAACGTGTGTGTGCGCGTGAAATAACATTTTAAAGATGTCCAAATATTTTATCAACCAACCAAAAGCACAAATCGATCTCAATGAAAGACTAATTTGGTACTGTGGCGTTATAAATATTGGTCGATTCGGACCCAGTTTATGAAGTGCAAACTTCCCTAATTCTGATTTTATCGCATAATTTGGGCAAAATTAAAATCGGTCTTTGGATCGATTGAAAAGGAAAACTATTGACCAAACAATACGACAAACGCAACTTTTCTTTCGAAATTGTCCACTTTCCTTTCATCTGTGGCAACACCCCTTCAGCACCTACGTATAGATTTTTCATATCACAACTCATACGTTAAGCCAGAGCCTGTCCTAACTACGCAGAATTTTTGTATCGCGCTTGACTTCTTACAATTAGGCTTCTGGAACAGGGTTATGTTGCTACAAGATTGAAGTCATCAATACAAGTTTTATGACCGTCGTGGGTGGTCACGATGTACCCATCTGTACCTTGAGAACCGATCGGTTCAACGCGTCATAGCTTTCCTTTCTTCTTTCGTCTACCCCAGACTTGACTTTTTATGATCAACCCGGCTATGATTTCTAGAAAAACAGAGGACGCTTACCCTAGGCCTACTGGTACAATGGGTGTTGTCAGTTTTTAACGGAGTCCGGGTTGCTCATTTATTTTTGTTTCTATGTACGTATTATTTTCGTTATTAATTATTTTTGTTGTGTTTGTCTGTTTCCCTCTCTAATGTTTTACCTTCTTTTGATTTCCACTGGAATCTTGGTTTTCTTGATTACTCTTTAATTAATTAATTTCATTGAAACCATTATCTAAATTTTATCAATAAAGTATGAGTTTCCCGAATTATCAATGACGTCAAATCTTATTATGTACAAACACTGTGTTCGTTCTTATAATCCAATTGATAGCGCATTTGGGCTGGGTAAACAATATTTAGATTATTGCATTTATTCGGATAACTTGAAAAGTTCGTGGTTTTATTTATTTTTTTCAGTTTTCCATTGCCATTTGCCCTCACGACATAGACGCAAGGAAACAGCTTCAGGAGGAATAAAATATATCATTACATAAGGCTCTATTTTACTTTTATAATTTGCCAGAAGCAGTACACGTGATATTCCATTTTCCAACATACTGATTAGCAAAAAGATATTTCTGTACAATAAAATATCATATTTCACTCTATAGCTAAATTTATGAATGAAAGTACGTGGCACGAGCCATCACCGTCAATGAAATTGTAATAGGTTTTGGTCAATCATATTGGCCTCGACAGCCGTATTGGCCTTCGACGGTGCCTCGGGACCAATACGACCGCCTCGACCAATATGACAGACCTCAAACCTATAATAGGGCCAATATGAAATTACATATTTTTTTAACATATGATATTGACCTCGTTCAAGTGCAGTAATTGTATGAAATGTAAAATAGTTTTTTTTCCGTATCCGACAAACCTTCTCGACAGAGTGCGAAAAAAAATGAAAAATCATGTTTGTAAAGTTTTGTACGAATTAAACTACAGTTTTTTATTCAAGCAACAATAAAAGAAAATTTATCACGTAAAATTTTCTTATTTTAAACATTTCACTATACCTGTTGGTGGTGGTGGTATGTTCTGAGGATATGTCCTCTTGGATATATCGGCTAATGCAACTATTAAAAAGAGAAATATCATCTCAGTAATGTTAATGCAACCCTTTGAAAACAACTATTAAAACATTGTAGATAATTGGTATACTAAGTTGCTTCTGCTGACATTAATTGTGTAAATCGCCAAATTTTGAAAAAGAAAATTTATGCTAGAGAGACACTATTATAAAGTTTGTTTCCGATGTAGACCGCTGAAACAGACTTGAAATTTTGAATGTTTAGATGACGACAATACATACGTTGAGCATCTTCATTCTCGTCAAATGCCCCGACATCTTTTTCGTCAGGTTTTGTTACAACCATTGATGTAAGGGGTGTAACGAACTTGTACTGCAAAATCAGGAAATTAATGTATTATTCATATTGTTTATCGTTCAGCAATAATTGTTTTTCTGTTTTTTTAAATTAAAAACTAGGATTTTGCCATTTGGTTTCCAGCAAAGAGGTGAAATATATTTCTTTTGAGGTTTTTTTTTTAAATTTTAGTATTGTTTACCAGTGAAGTGTGAACAGAAAAAATCTTTGAAACGCTAACAATGAACAATGAAAAATGGGCAAATTAATTACTCGTATTTAATGAGTGAAGAGTGAATAAGTAATAAATTGATATTAAAAACAATTTCTTAGATAACCTTAATTTGATTTGAGTGTACTTCCGTTTAAGTTTAAAAATCTGACACTTATTTAACAGAAAAAATGATACAATACATTTCTGTGAGATTAAAAACATAACTGATTCAGATACTTTAAGATGAGAAGGTGACATAACGTTCTTCTTTTCATGTAATTGAAAAGTATCTGGACGTAATTCTAAATGGAACTGTACACTGCTTCAATGATACCGGATAACCGTTTTTTTTTTTGCAGTTTAACAGAACTATTTCTAACACCTATCTTAGTTACCTTAAGTGACAATTCCAAAGCTTTGTCATTTAACTGTTTCTTAGTCTCAGCATTGTTCTCCCCAATAGCCTCTTCCAGTAATTGTTTTATAGTAAGATAAGCCCAAATTCGTTCCGTTATTTTGGTAAAGTCTCCAGCCTTTGTAAGTTCGGGAACCCTGCTTTTTATGTTGGACTCCAGCTCAAGCTCAATTTGGCCACCTATTCCGTCACCAGTTACTACCAGATTTAGGACTTGGACATCGTCATCTGATAGTTTTCCTGCTATAATTAACTCCTTCCCATTGAAATAAGTATCAAATTTCTGTTTTGTTGCATTTGAAGCAATGTCATTATTGTTGTCAAGGTATTTAAAAGTAACATTTCTTAAGGCAGCCGAAGAAATTTCATCATAAAATCCTTTTATTTGAAGGGCAGCATCAGAATCTGCAAAAATCTTTCTTGCAACTCCTTCATTCTTGATTGCAACTTTCTTAACAAATTCGTAATCTGCATCGTCTCCAAAAGCAAGACTAAAGATTGCTACACCGTCAGTATTGTCGTTGCCTACGTTTTTCAGAATTTTGTCACGGTTTTGTTCTCCTTTAGAGGCCTGTCCATCAGTCAAAAATATTAACACTTTCATCCGATTAGAATCTTTAGTATGCTCATTTAAGAATTGTATTCCCTTTAACATAGCAGTATTAATATCCGTCCCTATAATAATAACTGACAAATTTACATACAACAAAATGGAAATGACAACCGATGGCTACAATACATGTGTTTGCTTGTCGTTCTTTATATTAAATTTTTTCTCATGAGTGGATTTCTAGTTACCTAATATCGAAAGATGTTTTTTTTGTGGATATTCCGGGCAAATAACCGAAATGTATGCATATATATAATGAATACTCTCATTATACGCCATTTCGCTTTCTTTTTCTTTGTACACTGTGGTCTTGTTACATTATGTATGGTTGGAAGCATTTGTTTTGAAAAAAGAGCACTTAAAAAGGGGGTTATAATAAGGGTACAGCTTGGTAGGACCGCAAATGCTGAAGAGTTTTGAAATTAAGACTGAAACACAACAATTAAGTTCGATATAGCTCTAATCTTGTGATGTTTTACACACAATGTTTTTCATTAATTTTATCTGACCAGAATGATAGTGGTCAAAGAACTTAAAAACTTTCCACCTAGACATATGAAATAAGCTATAATACAAAGTTAAAAATAAAATTATTTCTGACAACTGTTTATCCCTTAAATCCACATTGAACAAATTATAGGCTTACTTTTGTACTATTGTAACAGGCAGTATAATTGTATACAGATCAATAAACTTTTACTCAAGTTACTGTTCTGAAACCAGGAAATGTTTCTATTCCATTTTACGTCCCTAATTTAAAAAAAGTTGAGTTGTAGCCCCTTAAATCAAACACCAACTTCTTTATGTGTTATGAAATTCTGTTATGTAATGTCTACAATCCAATATAGATACATATGTAACAACATTTTAAACAAAAATTGAAAAGGATTTTTATCAATACCTACATCCTCCAGCCTTCATTTTTCCTGAATACGCTCGTGCCAACTGTTTGTTTTTTGGAGAGGCAGATACCAGTTCATCTTTCCAAAAATTAGCGTTACTGCTAAATTGCATTATATTGAAGTTATCACCTTCGTGGAGGTCTTGAAGAATTTTATCAATAGCATCACTTTGTTGTTTTATTTTTGTTCCAATCATTGAGCCGCTTACATCAAGAATAAATAGAACATTTTTTTTAATCGGATCCATACCCTCAGGGGCAAAGAAATGGACAAAATACCCGTCGACTACCTGTTGTAAAAATGTAATATAGATACATATTAAAGTTTTTATTGTCATGACTTTATATGATATTGAATTAAGTATGGTTAATTTAAAACATACCACTGCCGTCATACTATGAAAAGTTGCAAATATGGACACAGCATGCATTCAAATCTGATACAGTTCATAATTTGGATTGAAATAAAGTAAAACTATGACAAGATTCTGACCAGAATAAAAGTATTCAAAACTTTAAAATTTGCAGCTAGACATACGAAATAAGCAATTTATACAAAGTTGAAGAAAGTGCTTATTTCTTTTTCCTTTTGGCCCTTCACTTTTAAAAGGTAAGGTTCAGAACTATTAAAATCAATCGAAAACTTCCTATTAGTATATCACAATGTATATGAATTAATCTTTCCATTGGTATATACGATATAGCGGTATAATCTCCAGACCCATTGAAGTTGCCAAAACTCTTAGCCGTGCTCATCACTATAAAGTGCAAGTAAAAAAGCAGCCTAGAAATATCATTGAATAATTTAACTTCAAAAGTTTGAATAAAAAAATGTGTCTGTCATCTTGTTTTGTGACTGTGCCGTCATCGCCCTTTTTTATTATTCTACTCGTTAGCTTTTGATAATCGAATTAAATCATAAGGTTTTTGTCGATTTGGTATACCCTAAATGCCAGTGATACACATCTACAAACTTCATAGGCCGAAAAAATATATAACAGTTACATGTATTTTCTATCTAAGGCTTCTGTCACGATACTGTACACGTATAGCAGTTCAGTGCATGCGATATCATGCAAGTGTCAGTCTATGTAAGAATCATGCAGTGTATGAAAAAAAAACACCATTTTGAAACTTTAATTTGACTATTTGCACTATCGGAATCAAGGAAAAAAGACAAGACTTTTCATATCACTTTGGTAAATTGGGTTATAATTGCATTGAAATGCACTGAAAATGAACATTTTCATGACTTCAAAATTGCCATGATTGTTTTGTATGCATCTTTCTCGTTTTTACGCGTATTGGTTAACCTTCAAAGAAATAGCAGTGGATTTGAACGTAGTTTCACAGATGTTGTGTAAAATTTTTTTCTACATATGTCATTTAATTTTGTCGACTTTAGAATAGAAAATATGTCTTTTGCTACGTACTAAAAAAATCAATATTCAACATACCAAAACCTCTCCTGGACTCAAATCTCTTTCGATATCGTATTCAACAACAAAGAGACCAGAGAGCCCTTGTTCTGATGCCTGCCTTTGGTCCTCTGTCGTCGGAGAGTAGTGAATTGTAGCGGAAGTCTCTGTAGGTAGGTCAATCACAGCAAGGGCATTTTTACTTTCTGAAATGTTACGAAAATATTCTTTAAAACAACGTGTAGTATCATTTGTTTAAGCAGTTGATACATGTATATTTATGTAATTTCCATGTGCTTCAATACAGTTTTGATGAAATGAAGTAAAACAGAAGTGATATCCGCTTTTGTGGATTGGTCTATGTAAATAAGTTGGTTTTTTTTTTCATTTGTTGATGTTGTTGTTGTTTTGTGTGTGTGTGTGTGTTTGTTTTGGGTTTTTGTTTTAGATTTGGACCTTCCAAATATATCGTGACTCGTCATGGTAATTCAATTAAGAATTTTTCATCGTCATGTAAAAGCGTGATTTGTAGACCAGTCAATGCTTTTAAGTGACGATGAAACATGAAACATGAAACGTGAGACAATTGCTATAATTATATTCAAGACTCATATGTTACTCTTATTTTATTTCTATTTCATTTCAAATATTCATAGAAAATTAGCAACATACAGAGATCAATAAAAGTAGTCCACTTAATGCGGACGTGACCTATAACAAATATCTCTACGATGTGTTTCATCGACTCATGAAACATCACGTGTACAGCCGATTATCCAATGAGATTAGCGTATTTTAATGGTATGCACAGTTGATGAAATCACTTAGACGTAAGAAATAAACAGTTCATATCAATTTATTTAAGAGTTCTTGGTTTCCTTGATTTACTATTTTCCATTTTTCGGGCTTTAAAATCTCTTAAAACTATTACATATAAAACTGTGTGACACAAGATAGGAAATTATTCCCTATTACTGTGTTATTAGATCATTTCTTTTTAATTTGTTTTCCTTCGGAAATATTTTTAATAAGATTGCGCTTTCAGTAGGTGAGACAACTTGTGTCCGATCAATCATGCAAGTGTTACTGTTACGTAGAGCCTAAAAAAAACATTAATTATTGCGGATATTTGCTTAGTTAGATGTAATCCCCTTAAGACTATACCTTCTACCCTTTTGAGTTATTTTTTACAATGAGAGATAATTCATAGATATGTACCAAGAGCACTACAATTTAAACTAGTTATAAAAGTTTGTTTTAATGTATCAGATCGTCTGTTGGTATTGTTTAAACACTTTTATATGAAAACTTAAACAAATAAAAAAAAAATTACTCATTTGGAAACCATCGTGTGCCAACTAACCTTATATTTTTACTTAATTTTATTATGGAACTACACTAAAATCAACTGAAACTTCTACGGACGAACTAGCTATAAATCGATCGCAGAGTTATTGAAATAACCCTTTTCAGATTTAAGAAAATATTTCGCGGGGCGCAACTTGATACAACTGCAGAGGTCGAACCCTGAACAGTTTCGCAAATATGACTAAAGCGTTCAACTTTTATACAGCTTTTGGTTGTGAATAGACATTCGACCAGGGATAAGAATTTAGCGGTAATTCCTAAGCGGTTTCGGTAACAACCTCCAAATCTATACCAACTTCCCTGGTGGGTATGGTACTTAGTGGTAGAATTTCAAAGAGATCCATTCCCTTTTACTTAAGTTATTATCCTGAAATCAAAAGAATCGTGTTTCTGACCCCCTTTTGATTCCTAATTAATAACTACTTGGCTTAAGTCATAACCCAAAACATAATCCTAGTATCATTTTGAGGTTCGACACATTGCAGTACCACTAAAAAGACATACATTCACTTTTACTAAAGTTACTGTGTGGCTTGTTTTCTAATTAGTTCAAGTCATAGGATTACATGTAGTTATAGGATTACATGTAGTTATATATTAGATACAACATTTGATTTTGGCCACAAAAAAAAACTAGTAATAGTCAAAGACGTTTAAAACATAGATAAGTAATTCATACAAAGTTGAACAAATGTTTACCTCTGGTCCTTTTTTTGGTCTCCAATTTCTAAGAGTAAAGGTACAATAATCTATAGAATAAGTCAATAAGATAGCAAACCACACAAAGAAAGCTGTAATTGATTTTAAGGATTTTAGCTTGAACTGTTTAGGAATAAGTACCTAAAACATCATTTTCTTAGTATTACAACAATTATCTGAATAAAAGGGTATGGATCTATTTTACATTTTATCACGAGAGAAAAAAACAGATATGGTGAAACGCAAAAGTTGCACCAGCGTATAATCTTTATAATAAAAGAACAGCGTTCAAATGTCCCCAGCGCAATAAGATACATTTCGACCAACAAATTGCCTTCTTCATCAATTTAGTAAAAATCATTCCACCAAAACCAGAGTCGAACTTAATCTGTAACCTCTCATAGTTAGACTACATACAAAAAATAAAATCAACTGGTAAAAGCATTACAAAAAAGTGCGGAAAACTGTAAATTCACTGAAATTTTCTAAGTCCAAGGGCCGGAACTCCTGTAAAAATCATTCAGCCATAACCAAAGTCTAACATAATCTGTAACTTCTCATAGTAAGACTACATACTAAAGATAAAATCAATTGATAAAAGCATTACAGAAAAGTGCTGAAAACTTTAAATTCACTGAAATTTTTCTGAGTCCAAGGACCGTAACTTCTGTAAAGGTCATTCCACCATAACCAAAGTCGAACTCGACCTGTAAAGAACTCGTCATAATAAGGCTACATACCAAAAATACACTTATTTGATAGGAGCATTACAAAAAAGTGCCTAAAATCCGGACGAACGGACATAGGGACGCCCGGATTTCCATGTCCTCTCGAGACGCGTCACCGGAGACAAAAGTAGTAAATATTTACAGAGATCACCAAAAGGTTTTCAATACGTGTAAACACACCTTTGAGTAAGGTCTGAAAGGCCCTGACGACAAAAGTAAATTCCATGGTAACAAAATGATGACAAATTAATCTAAAAAGTCTAATAACGACATGGAGACTCATTTATGACTAACATCTCCTGCCTGTCCGCGACTGTGGACAGGCGCATGTCTGCGGTCGGGTTAAACTAGTTTTATAAGGCCTAAACCTAACCCATTTAATGTAAGGTCAAAATTATTTTCCAGGCCCTTGGGAATTTCTTGGTCCTCCATTCATTCATGTTTCAAATCACAAACTCCAAGGAAAATGCCAACCTGCCTTTTGTGAAACTTGACTTTGTAGAATTTCATATAGATCCAAATATAGTTTTACTCTAACTATTCCGGATATCGGGGAAAAAGCTTTAGTTGTTTCTGACCCCTATTTGGTTTTCGATTCCTTACTGATTCAGGTCAAAACCCCCAAAATCAATCCTACCTTCCTTCTGATGTGTGGCACGTGGTACAATGCCACAAAGGTGCATATACCTTTACTCATTTTTGTACTGACATCTGGTAAAAACCTGTGTTGACTTCTTTTGGCTCTTAACTACTTAATGGTTCAAGAAACAATCCATAAAATAAATAAATAAGGTCCGGGAAAACAAATACCAATAAAAGACGAAGATTTATTTGTCATTTTTATCGATATTTTTACACAGAACGATGTTTTACTTATAATACTAAATTCAAAGCTCATTTTCATGCGTTTGACTGGCATACTGGAATCCATAGTCGTTAAAGAGTAATCAAGGGAACCAAGGTTTTAGCGGAAATCAAAAGAATGTAATCCAGACAAGGACCAGACATGGAAAGCAGACACACACAACATAGAACATAAAATAACTAAAATAATACATACAAAGCAACAAAAGTAAATAAGCAAATCGGACTCCACTAAAAACTTGGAGCATGGACCAGGTGCACCGGTAGAGTAAGCGTCCTCTTCTTTTCTAGAAACACCCGCTAAGTTGCTCGTAAAAAGTCAAGTCCGGGTAGACGAAAGAGGAAATGAAAACTATGACATTAAACAAATCAGTTTTCATAGTGCAGATGGATACACCGTAATGATCCACGAATTCATGATGACGACCATAAAACTTCTGTAGTGATGACTTCAATTGTAGCAATATAATCCTGTTCAAGAAGCCTAATTGTAAGTAGGCTACCGCGATACCAAAAGTCTGCTTGTTACGCAAGCTCTGGTATTACGTATGAGATGTGATATGAAAACTCCATACGCAGGTGCTGAAGGGATGTTGCCACAGATGAAAGGAAAGTTCAGAATACGGAATGAAAAGTCGTTTGTCGTATACTAGAAATTTTAATCAATAGTTTTCCTTTACCATCGATCTTTAAGTGTAGGTCAAGATAAAAGGCTGACTTCACAGTGTCTGTAGTATCCTTTATCTCAAGTTCTTTTGGGTAGATGCGATGTATAAAATCCCAGAAACTAGGATTGTTTAACGATAATGTGTCATCTAAATAGCTACGGAAACAAGTGACGAAACTTGTATACCCTATTTTTGTAGTCGTATAAAAAGGGTTCTCTTGACGTTCTTAAAATTAAGTCAATACCTTTAATACTTCGATCCGATACGACGTCATTTCTTAACGGCGGCACTGATACTTTTGTTAGTTTCCTGTTTTCTAGTATAGCGACATCTATCTGGAAATCTTCGACAATCTGACCGGGGTCAACATAAATTATGTGTTCATACTCCCCATAAACTCTCTCCAGTAGTTCCTGGTATGTAAGGTTAAAGGTCACTTTACTCTGAGCAGCAATGTTGACATCAACGTTAAATTTATTAGTATGTCTTGGTCTGAAAATATTGAACCGAAATTAAACTCTAACTTTACTCTAACTGAATCTAAGATACTTTTAGTGTTTACCAATGAGTGGCGGTACTATTGGTATTATGACCGATTAATAATTATGATAAAGATATCAGAATATTTTAGAACGTATATAATGCTGTTGATCGGCCTTAGACCTCCATAACTTTAAAACAAATGGCAACAAAAAAATAATAATGCACTGTAATCATTATTCATTGTCAAGTAACAAAGGACAGAACTGAGTATGCTGTAGGTAATTTTATACAACATTGTCCTTTATATATTTTTTTACCAGGTCCTAGGCCAGGACAAATTGCATTTCGGTGAGTTTTTGGCCCCTACTGGTCTTTATTTGTAAACAGGATATCAGAATTTAACCAATCTATAATTTTTTACTGGACTTGATGAGATACAATAACTTTTCATATTTGAATTTACTTATTGTAAATAAATGACAAATCACTCGAATGTGATTAAAACTTGAAGTTGAGGTCTTGCAACAAAAACAAACTTTTGCTAAAAAAAATACATTTTTATTACTTGCAATGCCTGCATCAACGTTTACCCGCCACATTTTCATGATTTAAGAAAGAAAAAAATACTTACGAAATATCAAAATACTACATTGGGACAGACACCAAACAACAGATGTGTTTTTCTATAGGGTTTCAAAGCCCAAATTGACCCATTTAATAAGCGAGAATGACTGGTAGACATGTTGTCATATTTCTCAAACAGAACTTATGTATAAATGCTTTGTTTGTATTATCATTCTTGTACAGTTTAACTAGATTTAAACAACATTAAAAATGCAATGCAGTGCACAGACGGCGGACACAAATTGAATGTAAAAGCATGAGACCCAGGTAAACATAAAATGTGACATCAAAACCACACATTTATTTAAATGTACGACTTGTTTAGTTATTTGATCAAAACAGATCATATACGAATACGTAACATTATAAAAATTGCATTCCAATCTGTTTGATTTATACTGTAAATCATGTGTATTGACTCACTTTTGAGCAACGTGCCCAGCACTTTGCCCCTTTTTCTTTGCGTCGCTGTACTTCTTTTTAGCCTTTTCCTTTTCGTTAATTTCTCCTGGATACATTCTCCCATCTATTTCCCTAAATCGTGAAAAAAAGAGAGAGAAAAAAAAAGAAAAATATCAATTAGTTTATTTTTTTTTCGAAGTGAGTTCTTATATCGCTCAACGTTTGCGAAAAATAATCAAACTATAGTATATGTTTGGTACAACTTAAGGTACAAGTAGGTAGGCGAAAAACTAATAGGTAAAAACAAACATCTTGGCCATAATTTCGATGCACGTGACAACTAAGAAATGTGTTATTTGTAAACAAAATGATTAAGTCATATCCATCTCTTACAGAACCCGAGATCTGTGCCGATAAATTATATTGATTTTTTTTCTTCCACGAATGTGACTGTTAATCATACCAGTAGTTTCAACATTACTGACAGCGTTCTATACGTGTAGGAATCACGTAGTTACTAGTTGACCTATATAATCATTACAGGAAACGAATTTCTAGCCACTAATGTGGAAGGTATATCAATTTCTTCATAATTAAGAACCACATTTAAAACTGAAATAAATACGGAGTCACTCTATATGCAAATTTCTAATTCTAAATTAAATGACATAGTATATGAGTATTCTCATTGCATACTCTGTTTCATCAAAGCACAGGGTAAGGTGAAGAACTTGAAATTATAGAAAGATTTTGTCTTCGCGGTTCACGAAGCGTAAACTGCCCCTAAGAGGGTTATTTCACATAATCTGGTAAAAAAAATTAATAAAAAAAAAACAAACCTTAAAAAGAAGCACCATGTTCAGTTCAAGAACATTTACAAGATCCATTATGAAAACATCAAGGAAATGGAAACATTCTGTTTTTTTTTTCCTATGAAAAATGTTATTGCTCTTGCTTAATAAGTGTACTCGCCTTGATATTCTCATTTCCCATGGTTAGTCTGATAGAGCTTGGATACAAAATGTATTAAAACACTTGGTAACGATAAAAAAGGATGTACATGTATATGATAAACGCAATGACAATGTTGTATAGGTAACAGCTTAAAATCGACAACGTTTTATTGGCTTACAGTCACAATTTGCAATCGATAAGGTTGTATAGGTATACAGTCACCATTTGTAATCGACAACATCTTCTTCAATATTGTACAGGTCACAAACAGTCACAATTTGTAATCCGGTTCATTTAAATCTGATCAGTAATAAAACTTACATGACAAAGTCTGTAATAAAAGCGGCATCTGGTAATGTGACTTCAAAATGTGCCTCTACTGGTGTCTTTGCACTGTTGGCAACTTTGCTGGTGACTAAGGTAGTAGCAAATCTGAACTTAACATCAGATTTTATGTGCATATAATAGATTCTGGGGTTATTCTGAAATAATATTTCGATACTTGTACAATGTGTTAGAATCGATAAAATTTTACTTATACATACACTTTCATGTAAATAGTTTTCTTGTCAGAAAATTGAATGTAAGGAGTCCAAAAGAATATTTCAGTTCCTAATTATAACTTATAGTTTTTAATTTGTAGAATTTGAACTTACTATAAGTTTCACTATATACTGAGTGAGTTCACGACTGATCAGTGAAAAGATGCATGACAGATGATAAGTCTCTTGTTGAAGTTTTGTCAATTTAAACATAAACAATTTTGAAATAATGGGGTTGATAATTGATTCGGGGTCTCGTGATAAAATGATTGCCTAAAAGAGTGAAACCTAAACTTTTGAAATTTGTCACTGCTTTTTCGCCAAACACGCTAGAATGACTGGTCTACTCGGACTCAAAATATGATTCTAAGTAGGGTGACATGCCCACCAGAAATGTATAAAGAAGAGGTCATCCGATCCAGGCTATAATTTGCTAATTTTTGACAAATTTTTGCATTTTTTTTACAGAAAATAAAAAAAGGCAAACATTTCCATCAAATGGGGTCCAACCTCAGAGTCTCCCTTTCTCCGACATTGATTTTTATACTACTTTTTATTTCAGTACATAAACAACCAAATCTGATTAAAAGTTGTTAACAAAGGCAGCATTTCAACAATACACAAATCTATCACTTACGTACGTATGAAATAATTGAAGAAGAAAACATTGTATTCAGAAAGCAACACAAACTAAATTATCACGAATTATACTGTAGGTACGTGAATACAGGACTACATGTACTTCTAAAACAACAACAACTGTTTAAGTACTGCACTTAGGCATGTTTGTATGTACATGTATCCATAATTGATAATGTAAAATTGCATCCGTGTGTTTTGAAAGCACGATTTTAAATGGGCATTATTTTCTTCGTCACGAACACGATGTTACTGATTCAAATTGTTTATATTATTGTTGATGTTACCTACTTGATGTACTTTTATGAAATCGTTGTAAGAAAAAAAAACAATCACAGTTGATTCATTCTCACTTAACGCCAAGAATATTTGTTAATAAAATGAATGGCTCATTACAAGCGATTGTTTACATGGTTTATTTGTAGTGATGTGCGTTTCGTTTGATAAAGTCGAGTGCAAACATTGATTCAGAATTCTTCTTTTATTGAATAAAATCCAAAGGTAATCATATATTCCTTTTCTAAATCCGTTATTTGATCCCATTGGATTATTTAAGAACCAGTCCATATAAAATTCAGACATGATATCGATGAAAATCCATCAGACAGAAAATACTTTTTCAGTCTACATATATATGCTATACTTTTACTAAATAGTCCTTCCTGTATTCAGAGCTGTATATTAACACCTCCCACTAAAACCAACCAAATACCAAATTAAGAACAATAACTCTTAGAAAGTGTCGGAAGTTTACGAATTTATTTTTTATGATGTTACTTAAACTCAACGAAACATTAACGCTTATGCACTATCATTCTTTATAGAATAATAGGATCGGAAAGAGCGAATGACCAAAATATTATCACGAGTGCTGAAGAACTTGTTCCGCGCACGACTTAAATCTTCAAGCATACTTGGCACGAGTGATCCTATTTTGGTAAGTCACGATCGTGTGAGATCCGTAAGGATAGTCAAGACCGTAAAAACCCCCAATCATCATCTCTTTTCGCGTCTCATCCTTTTATAGTAACCTAGTCATGATGCTCTTTGTTAAGAGGCTAATGGCACTTGGTCATCTCCTTTACTGCAGAATAGATGGGATATGGATGGGAAAGACCTTACAATTGTTCTTGAACAATTGACCTTTTAATTATTATATAGATTTTCTTCATAATTTATTTTTAAATTCTGTGATTGGCGGATTGACATCAAAGTGGTGACGTTTTGGCGGGAGAAAGACCGAGAATTCATTTCACAATATGTATTATCGAAAATTTATTAGAGTGGGAACATTCGATATGACACTGCTATCTCTTTAATAAAGGGAGATTAATCTTAATTTTAAATCCATTCTATTGCCAATTTCATCGCAAATATTCTTTTTACAAAACTTCATTTTAAATATAGTTGTTTATATCATCAAAAAACTTCCAAACGATAACTTTATACATCAAAAATTAAAACCATTTGACTTTTTTTTTCAAAAAACCTTTTGCACGGTTCTTACAAATGAAGCTGTCAAAAAAAGGTAAACAGCAGGAAGAAGTTTTACCAATGTTAAGGAAAGGGTAAATGTCCACGAAATCGTTAAAAAGTATTTACGTCCACACCCAGATACACACGTGGGTATAAATGATACACATAGATACAAATGTGGGTATAAATGCACCAGTCAACGTTATGAAAACTAAGTTCATCAGGGATGATCAAGTTATATTTTTAGTTTTATACACAAGGCATGATCAAGTTATATATTTAGTTTAATACATAAACTCAACAATATTGATTACAAGTAACTGCTTCAAAAAGTTTCCGCATTAGGAAAAAAAACAACCATTCAAATATATATATTTTTTTCAATTTCACTGATTTATTTATTGTTCATAAAGAATAAGATATGTTTTTTTTTGTAAGGCAAAGTGAATAATATTAAATTTGATCTCATTTTACCCTTACCAGTACAATCTTTTTAATGAAACAAGGAACAAATTTTTTTATCATTCAAATTATAACAGCTGTACGAGTTTAAATGTAAAGTGTAAACAATCTTACCTGGGTAGCCGACAATTCATTTTGTGAAAATACAACTGAGAATATAAACGGACAAATAAACAAAGTCTTCGTCATATCCATGGTGAATTATTCTACTAAAACTTTAATCTTTGATTAACTACATTTCACCTACATAACCAGGACTTCTAAAATGACTACACAATCGCACTTATTTCGGTCTCAAGGACGCTATGAAGTTATTGCACAGTTGATAGATAAATACATCTTATACTACACAATGCCAGAGTTTTATATCAGATTTATAAGCATAACATAGTGTCATGGGTCATTATGTTGAATTTAAATGTGTTCTTAGTTGACCTTTGTATCTGTAAATGTCAACTCAGAAATTTGTGAATCAAATCATAGTTAGATTGTTAGCTACTGTTACAGAAAGGCTTTGTGTGAGTGTGTCATCCTCTTCCAATCCTTTTTTTGTGAGTAAAGTGATCATGTTTCAACATGAAACATTAGTTATATAATGTCACGAAAGACAAATTAGAATAAATGCTTAACGAAGACGGAGAAATATCAGTTTACCGAGACTTTACTTTGTCACACTTTTTAAGTCTAAACTGTTTTTATTCCTTATATATGACACACCTTTAGCGCTCGTTCAAGTGTATGATTAATTATCATTGCTTTTTGGTTCTTGGTAAGAGAAACAAATAAGGGCAAATAAGCGAAAAAGAAGAAAAACCCAACTTTAAGTTAATGCGGATGACGTTGTCAACTATACAGGGCCAAATCATTACAGAAATTACTAGAACAGAGCGAGTAGAACGCTTAAATGAAAAAAAAAAAACGTTAAAGACGAAGTAAACAAGGCTAATTATAAAAACTGTATTCCGAAAAAAAAGTCATAACATGAATAAACAAATAAACCCGAATCTGTTTAGTGTACCTTCCGAAGGGAGAACGTAATTTGCGGGAAATTGACCAGATTTGACCCTTAATATCATAAGGAGTGAGTCATTTCATCCGCTAAAATATAATTACATATATGAACATGAAAATTAAGTTCCAAACACGTGTGAAAAGTTTACTGTTAGAAAACCAGAAAAGTAAAATAAAAATCAGACAAAACATTTGATATGAAATATAGAAACGAAAACGATTCATCTAAACCGCTCATACTTTAATGTAAACATTTTACGTGACATGTATAAAAAAGAGAATAGAAATATCTATGTAATTAACTCTACCATATAACTTAAGTGGTCCAAGAATAATACGTTATAATAATTTCTTAAAGAGAAACAAAAGCTTATAGGCAAAAACCATTAACTCAAATGTTACTATTCAAAATATTTCTGCACCAAGTGTAGTAGAATGAAAAGAAGGCACACTCCTAGTTTGTCTATATCATACAAAATAAATGTGTACCTAAAGTAAAAAAAAACTACGTTATAATGAGTATAAAACTTCAAGTTTAAATACAAATATATCTTAAATTTAATCAGTTTGAAAGCCTTTGTTTGTTTTAATACCAAAGTTCAGGCGCGGATTCAGAAAGTTTTAAAATGATGGGTTCCATGGTACCAATTTGTCATTTTCGCCGAAATTTTGCACAAAATTAACAAACTGGTTTTCTAGCACACTCCTTAATTAGTTTTTCCATTGAATCCGCCACTGAAAGAAACTTCTGAACCTACAGACTGATGAAATGGTTTGACTTGCTAGGCAGATTTTTAAATCCCCATCCTATTTAAAAATGATACATGAAAAACAACGAAATCAAACTGTCAAATTATCAGGTGATAGAAATAGTACATAGTCGATCAGGAAAATGAGGTATTTACATTCTGAAATAAATATTTAAAAAAAAACATTATTTCTATGCGAAAGAGGACCAGTACGTGTGTACAAAAGTTTTTAAAAGAATTAAAATTGCAAAATAGTCTTTGAAAAATTTAAATTGTAACGTATCATACGGTATCGCATGGAACGATTTTTTTTAATTGATTCTTTAGAAATCGCATCCCAATAAATATGAACATAAATTGTGTAAAGTATACATCAACAAATTTACCATATGCAACTGTTTTACCTATTTAAAAATTATGGCATCACATTTCCCAATCAGTTTTTGGGTGCTACAAATATTACATTGTCGGTATCGAAGATGAGGTATTCATATTCGTAAATTGATAAATTGGTGCCTGGTGTTCATACAAAAGTGTATTATATCTATCATAAAGATTATTTAACATAGAATTCTTAAGTAGTTTTGAGGATAAAATGTACATTGTATGCGTTATCTCAATTAGAAGGGTAATCATGCACAAACAGTCTTTATCCAACAAGTCCACATCCATAACAATGGAATCATTACGATCTGTGATATAAGTCCTGATACAATACCAATGTCTAATCTGAAATAATCTTGTCAAATGATAAGTCAGAGATTATACTTTTATATCGTATCGATCTAGTATTCAGTTGTTACACGAATTTTGTTAACAATTTTATTGATTGTGATATATTTCTTCATGCAACTGTCAAATTCTGTAACTCTGTGGTTTAAAATATTACTAGTTCTTGCAAATACACAGTGTACCTGAGAAGCAGTACAAATTAATAATTAAGTGTAAATATTGTTTGTATCTCAGTATATAATGAATCATTTTAAAATTTGCAACAAAAAAAAACAAAAACAAAAACAATTCCGAGAATTATAAATACAATATATGAATTAAAAGGTCCGATTTCGATGTGGTACATAGTTGTGAAAATTATAGGACTAGACTCCTCGGAAAAGGTTATTTTGCTCACTGAGTAAATTCAGCATCCCAAGAGAATTACGATGGTCGCCCTGACTGAATTTATCAGTATAAAAGTATCCTTATCGATTATGAATATTGTCACCGTCACAAATGTCGTTCCTATTTGGTGGATTTGACGTTCAACGATATACAACGCGAGTATCTCGCAAGAAACAGAAATAACTCCGGAGAACGTGGGTTAACCCCCTAAATTTGTTCGTACTGTTTTTTTTCTGTGTAAATGTTCAGGTTTATTTTGTGTTGTAGACTGAGTGTTCGTTCTTCGCGTGTAACTTTGGTGTTTTCAGTGTTGTCACGTCCAAGGATTTCCTTCCGTTTAGGGCTTCGATGTAACATCTTATTTTTTTTTAAATTTACAAATGTTGAAGGATCCTTTTTAATTTCAGATTTGCATCAGTTCCCTGAGTAAGGATTCGATTTAGATATATTTTCACAAATTACAAAATTTATTTAAACAAATGTACAATTTAAAAAGTTTTTACAAAAGATAATAAAATAGTAACGGTAAAAATGTATATGTTTTTAAGTAAATATAACACTGAAAAACAAGAGTTTCGCAAACTTATTTGTAATTTTAAGTCCAAAAACTGATACTTAATCATTATTTCGGATTGAAACTTTCCCTGATGTACCTGCAAGGTGTTTAATTACACACAGTGCATTACGGTCTATTTAGTTTTTAACAAAATTTGTTAAAAATACTATTAATTCAGAATTTATCAATTTGATATGATAAAAATTAATTGATGATATAGAACCTTTCTTTTGGTGTTGTTAGGAGGCGAACGAAGCGCATTGTGTTGTATAATGTGCGATCTGACAGGTCTTATGGGTCAATTGAAAGAGCATTGCGATTATACGCAGAACAGAGAGGAGCTCATGTGACATTTACAAGATTACTGAAAACGCGTGATAGTAGTCGGAGAAAATTAGAAAACAGTGACATCTGTATGTTTACTGAACACTGGTTAAATGCATCTAATATCTCATTTTTAGAGAAGTTTGATGATAGGTTTGATTGTGTGTGCAGTATTGGGTGTGCAGTATTGGAGCCCCGTGCAGGCCCGGGTGTTCAAAGAATAGGCCTGCATCAGCGCTAAGCTTGTCGTATAAGACGACTAAATAGTGCTCAGAAACCTAGCCGGGGGCTAGGCGCTGTGCCCACAGAGCAACTGGGATATGTGCCCCAGGTGGTGGAATGGGGTACCCCTGGCGTGATGCATGCTGGGGTTGTCAGGTTATAATACGGAAAACCTGACCGCAAACCATAGTGGTGCACCGTGTTGGGAAAGATGCCACGTTCCTCGCACGTTGAAGAACCCTGCTGTGGTATTGGATAGGAGTAGAAACCTTTGCCCTCCGCCACAGGAGGCTAAATTGCCCGACCTTACCCATCCCCCCTTTTTCCAGTGGCAATCAAAATTTGTCGACCCTATTATCTTTGTGACCCATCCTTTTTTTTTCATTTCATGTTCATTTTATCATCCATTTCATGTTCATTGTCTGAATATAGCTGAAATATTGCTGCTCGGACGTTAAACCCCAACAAACAAACAAACAAAGTGTGCATTATTGGTATGAATAGCAATAGTTACTCAAAAGGTTCTGGAGGTACAGCATTGCTTATTAGAAAATCACTTGGTTTTAAAGTATATAAATTAGATACAATGAACGATCGAATATTTGGAGTCAAACTATGTTCAAAACATTATATGAGTATTTGTGTTTTATGTGTATTCCCTTCCATCAACAAACCATGATAAAGAAACATATTTGAAATATTTAGATGACTTGTGTAGAATCTATGATATATATGACAATGTTGTAATAGTGGGAGGCGATTTTAATGTTGATATTACCAAAGCATAGACAAACAACAAAGTCTCTAACTTTACTGAGTTTTTAAGAGATCCAAATTTGCACCCCCCTTTTGTCAAAGTAGCGTAGGTTCTTTATACAAATATAAATCTAAGGATTTTGTTACTAGTGTACATGTCAATATATACCTGTTTGGTACATCAATGGAAATGTATAAATCCAAAATGCCTGCTTTGAAATGGTCGAAGTCTAATGGTTTTGAAAAGAAACTTTATCAGCCTGAAATTTGTAAGCTACTTAATTTCTCAAGTGAAACTGTAGACGTTTATTCGAATGACGTTGAACTTTATACAACAGTGCTTACTAATTCCTTACATAAAGCTGCAAGTATTTGTATCCCAACAGGTCAATACCGAAGTTTTTTTAAAAACCGTATACTGGAAAAAATGTCAATGAAACGATTATCAGAGACAGGTATACCGTGATCACATACTGTTCCAAGCTATCCCAATTACAAGGGTAAGAAAGGGGAATTCCGAAATCGTAAACATTCAGCCGAAAAACTGTGGCGGAAAGAAAAATTTGGGGTAATACCTATTGCTGCCGAAGTAGATATCGAACAATTCTCCAAACGTGTTCGTCAATTCAAGAAACACGTCGTCAAATAGTAGACTATCCTATGATGTAAGAGTCGCCTGTGACGAAATTTCTATTAGTGACTTATGATGTGACTATTTTCGGGATTTATACTCAGAACAAAAGGAAAATAACAACGATTTTGACATACCTTTCTTTAGTAAATAGTAAATTGAATGTGTAGTCGTATTTTACCATTAAGACTGAACGCATATACGAGATAGAAAAAAGCCAATTACTGTTGATGAAATTAAGTTGCAGTTAAACACTTTGAAGTGATGAACAGCCCCTGCTCAAGAAAACGTCTGTAACGAATATACTATTTATGGCGGAAAACGAGTATGGGAACACTTGTGTAAACTCTATAACATGATTATGACTTCTGAATGTATACCGGCTTCGTCACGACACTATGATAACAGGGAAATAATAGAGAGACTTGTACTTACCGATTACCGAGCTGTTATGCTCAGTCCTCAGTAAATTATTGGAAAGGATCATTTTAAACCGTATTCAAGTGTATCTCACTCAGCAGGACATAACAATGCCTTATTCCCTTCAATTTGGTTTTGTCAAGGACCATGGTTCTAGACCAGCAATATATACGTTAAAACAGTCTGTAACTTTTCACACGGAACGAAACTCTCTAGTATATTCTGCATTCTTTGGCAACGATAAAGCGTTCGACCGAATTTGGCAGGATGGCCTGTTGTACAAACTTAGGAACTTAGGAATATTTGGAAAGATGTGGAGATTGATATATGTATGGTACAAGTCTGCAAGTGCTCATGTTCAATACAAGTCAATATCCAGTAAATCATTCAAAATCTCTCAGGGAGTAGGACAAAGACGTGTTTTGTCTGCCTGGCTCTTTTCGTTATTTATCGATGGATTGATTTATCTTCTCGTAGAATCGAAAATGGGTTACTTATCGAAAACGTACACATTCCTTGTATATTATTAGCTGATGACACAACGTTGTTCAGCTTTTCGAAAAAAGGACTACAAGGCTCGCTTACCATCGTCCACAAGTACATGAAAAAATGGCGTTTGAAATAATGCTTTGAAAAGTAATGTGTTACTGATTACGTCTAAGAGACATATGCAGAAAAATAGATTAGATTTTAAATTTGGTGATCAAACTATTAACAGGAAATACAAAGTCACATATGCTGGAACTCTCATAGACTGTCATGCCCGAACGTTTGATAGATGTAAAAAAAAAACTGAAACGCACCTTGCACTCACTACACACTGTAGTGTAAACTCGAACGGCATGTCACCAGTGTCAAATACCGTTGTATGGAAACGTGTAGTTCTACCTACAACTCTTTACGGATGTCAACCTTGGGCCAGTCATTTGAACAAAACTGAAACATCCATGTTGGAACAGACTCAAAGATACTTTACTCAGTTTTTATTGTGTTTTGACAAACGTTCACCAAGTGCTTCTTCTATAACTTAGGACTGTGATCGATAAGGGTTTAATAGACAAGTATAAAATGTTATTCTTTGGTCGGTTGTGTAGAGCGCCGGGAACGACAACTCATTAACAGTTATTTAATCCTATAAGGCCCGCTAATGCAATTTCTGGCAAACCTGACCAATCATCTTTCACTTACGATCTCGTTCGAACTTTATTGAATACAAAAAATACCAGTTTTATATATATTGTAAATTTCGATATGCTGTACACGTGTTTCAAGGGGTAACCTCTCATCAGCAGCATTAAAATCAAATATGTAGAAAGATCATAATCAAAATATTAGTTGTATACAAGAAGTAATCATAACCAAATCTATCGAAAGAGGAAGCCAAATCCACCACCGAGAGGTTCTACCATATGCAATGCAAGGAATGAAGCCTCGGTGTTTAACGTAAATATGATATGTAATTTCTTGAGCACTTCATTGAAGAAGCTTTCATTCCGAACAAGAGACTCTGGTCAAACGTTGTAAGTCAAACAGTAACTCATCCTATCTCGTTACACGAAATGTCCGAGTAGTTCCGATTGATTTTGTCAGTGTTGTCAGACTTTGTTGATTGAGGAACCATGCTTTGTACATGGACGTTATATTTTATATATAGGTCAACTTGTCTTATTTTATTTCGTCAGGTTACTGTATAAACATGATTTTGAACTTGGACATTGTCATCCGATAGTGTATTGCTATTTCTAATTCCTTCACATTAGAACGAAATGCCTTTGTCTTGAGACATATGAATGAAACTTTTCTTCAGGCAGATGATAAAATGTAATTGAAAAAAACTTTGTTTGAATGTATCAGAATCTTCATAATAAAATCTTTTTACAACTGTTTAATATTAAATGTTTAATTGCGTCCGTAATCTGTATTGTTATCTAAAGCGAGATTAAAGACGGCAACATCATCGGTATTTTGTAAAAATTTGTTCCGATTTTGTTCCCCTTGACCTTTCAATTAGTCAAATATACATCTGTGGTTTTAAAATTTTCATTTGACTTGCGTGCGTCCCTATTTTTTTCTCAAGAAATTAATCGTTTTTAACAAAGCAATAATTAAGTTGTGATATAATTTAAACCACGACAACAGAAACAAAACATGAATAATTTGAAAGCTGTAAGTTTATCCTCTTTTTCATATATACAACTATCACATATCCTCCGAAAAGTATATGTCACTGGTTCAAAAAATATTATTTATTTCGAATTGTGATGTACAATTTTTTGCTTCAAGGTTGAATATCTAATGGGGTTCTGTTGAAGTCGAAATGTCTAAATTAATCCAAATAGATATTTATTATAATTCGTTTTTTTTTTTAAAGAATAACGATATAATTTAAAAACACAAGTTTTCAAACAAAGTATCTTTAAAGAGAATACGTACAATCATTTTAGAATATTATATCGTCAAGCTCTCGTGCCAACTTTTTGCTAGGACCAAAGGGATGTTGACAAAACTGCCATCTACTACACGTTATGATGTATGAAGCTCTATGGCACAACAGCATTCAAACTACTTAAAATTGTCGAATACGGTTGTTTCAATGTTAGCATAATTTGCCCAGTGAAACAATGCTTAGGAGTTCCCGCCATAACTGATCGATCAAACTAAACATCTATCTGTTGTCGAAATTACAAATCGAATGGTAATCGATTGATTAGTTCCGTTTATCGAACACTTGTCGATCGAGTTTAATTATTGATTTTGGAGGATAAAAGATGTTGATTTTTTACTGGTTACCTAATTGTCTCCCACTTCCCTAATCAGGAATAATTCTAGTTGTCTAATAAGTATACTTAAATGCAATTTAATCAACTAATCAGCAAATTTATTTTCAAGAAATGTTTTTAACTAATGACTAATTGATCAGATTTCAATCAAAATTATCAAACTCTTTTGGAAATTTGATACGCGATCGATTTACAAAGCTAATCAATTGATCACAATTTAATAAGAGTCAAAGTATAATTGTTTTTCTATTGCCATAACACTTTCACTCAACTCATTGCACTCGTCTAGGTTTTTGGTTTTTGCAGAATATTAGAACGTCTAAGGGAATTCCAGTTTCATGCAGCGACCTAGAATTGTATATGCTACTGCACTCAGTTATAGAAAAAGGATTCTGGTTTTTACTTTTATCTAAGTCTATCAGAATAAACAACACTTGCAAAAATGCATCAAATCAAGTGCTACGTGAGCGTCTCATTTTACATTGGAATTCCGTATCTATTAATAAATAACGTTAACCATATTTTTGTTAGAAGTGCTAACGAACTCAATGTTCTTCTGGTAGATTGTGTTCATATTGTTGGTTAATGTGTCTTATACATTACCAACAGGCAAGTTTTGTTTACTACCTAATTAAACAATAGAGACAAGATTTTTATTTTTAATAGCCCTTGTGGTATTGCATTAATATCGTCCTTAAAATGAATCATAGCAAAATATTTGATTTTGATGTCATAATCCTCGAAATATCAAACTACTAATTCATTTACAGATTTGTGAACGTTATCTCAACCTTCTGTAAATTTTAAACGGCATTAGTATAATTATTAGTGTAGAGACAGTCGTGCGGAGTTTATATGGATACAAGCAGTCTAATATGAGGAGTACAAGTTGATATGAACGCATCAGTCTGCGTATGTAGTGTAATGACCTACTTGTGAAATCGCGTATATTATACAATGTAAATTATAAGCATCATTGGATGAGTAATTTTTTCCTAGATGTCCAATACAACCTTGTTGTCGAAATCATTTTTTTTCCTTTTTTTTCTTCGACCAAGATAATTTAATGTGCTGTTATAGAACATGAATATCACGATTGTAGGATGGAACTTTAAAGCATTTAACTACAAAAATGTACTTCTTTACTGAACCAATGACATTTTCATTAAGAAGACCGATTAAAAGTAAAAAAAAAAAACTTCGAACAGCGAAACTCACTCTTCTTTTCTAGAAATAGCAATAATCTTGTAGTCGGAAAAAAAATTGAGGCGAAGCAAACGAATCTCGATTAAAATAATATCCCCAAAATTTCGAGCAAAAAACCTGACTGTAGTTATGAGAAAGGAAAAAAAAACAAACGTCTGCCGCTGCGTTGACCTTGCCCCCGATAACTGAACGCCTCCCACATATGAAAAAAAAAAAAACCATTTGGTCATTAAAAATGTACATGTCCTATTTTGTCTTTCATTTTGCATCTTCTTGTTATTTTATATTGACGCTTTGGTATTTTTATACGTTACTAAAATATGAGACATGCACCTTGCCCATACAACAAGGAAGTAGTCAAGTAAGGATTGTTCATTTCTGTTTAAAATTGTTACGGTCGAAATCGGAATTTTCCCATTCCGAAATGGGACGCGTCCTGAATTGGAATAACACGAGATTCCACGTTATTCCGTTTCAGGCCGTCCGACTCCGGAATGGGACGATCTAGTTTATTAGATAAATAACGCTATTTCAAGTTCCTAGGCGGTATTTATTTGAATATGTCAGACGCAGCAAACGGTCTCAGTCTTGTATTCTTTGCCTCATAGACTTCTATAGTATATCTTAAATTTTCATGATTTTTATGACCAACTCGGCGGATGTTTCTAGAAAAGCAGAGGACGCTTACCCTACCGGTGCACCTGGTCCTTACTCCCAGTTTCCCGAGTTGTTCATTTACTTTTGTTACCTTGTATGTATAATTTCAGTTACTTTATGTTCTTTGTTGTGTATGTCTGTTTTCCATATCTGGTCTTTGTCCCTGGATTACATTCTTTTGATTACCGCTATAATCTTGGTTCTCTTGATTACTCTTTTAAAAAAATAGACAAGGAGTTTCACCTCCTGACCATGTTTTTTAATTAAGGAAATGTCAAAAATAATTTTTAGGTTCATTTTAGAAAGAGTAATCAAGGGGACCAAGGTAATCAAGAAAAAAAGGGCACAAACTTTGGTACACCAGGACTGGACAAACTAAAAATAGTCCTTTTCTACTTTCACTTTTATTTTGAGCTCATGAAATAGACACATTTTCTGAAGCATTATTTTTCATGAAAATACTGTTTTTTCCTCAAAAACAAGTTTTTTGTGTCATAGCTTGAAATTTACATTGTACTTTTGATGAAAAATGATAGTTATTTGCCAAGAAACAAAAACAGGAAAAGGCAAAAAGAGAGCACACTATATTTTCAGCCTCCATGTTTTGACGTACATCGCTCAGGAATATGTAATACAAGACTGATACCTATTACTGAAACTTTTAGATATCTTTAAATGTTATTACTTTTCTATAACTTTGTTCAATTTCCAACTTAAAGACAAGATATGTCTGTCATCCTGCTTTCCATTGAATTTTTGTTCCAATTTTCATATAAGTATCCTTTAACAGTATTTTTGTTAAAAAAGTTTTGATAAAAAAAATTAGTTACCTTTTTAAACATTAAAGGTAGTCTTTATTGATAAGACAAATGCCTTAACTATTCTATGAATACCAAATTATTTTAAAATCTCTATTTTTTTGGCCGATATTCACAAAAGTCCAGTTCGGACCCCCTCCCCCTTTTTAGCATTAACACAAGAGATCCTCTTGATAATTTAAAATCTGCTTACTGAAACAACCAATTGCACAAAATTGAATTTCTTGTTTATACAAAGGCATAATAGGGTCAAAATGTTGAATAATTATCGTTATTTTAATGAAAAAGACATCTTAGTTTCCAAAAATGCTGATTTTCAGTCACAATTGGTACCCCGGGCATGTATAAATGTACTCAGTAATTACAAATGGAGAAATATCTCACAGAAACAGATTTATATTTTGCAAGAACAGTAAATAACATACACAGAAAACATCAAAGTTTCTACTTACTTCACACTCTATTGAAGAAAATTCATTTTTTATATGTTATTACCACCATTTTTTTATAAGTCACATTAATATTTGAGTGGAAGTACCATTAGAAATGGTCATTTATGAGATAAAAAATGTTTTATCTGCCAGTTTTCACTTTTAATCGATCAAATGGCTGTAGTACAACACTTCTTGAGCAGTTAAAGTAGAATAAAATTGAAAA
Organism: Perna viridis; assembly: GCA_037379345.1. Classification (NCBI taxonomy): domain Eukaryota; kingdom Metazoa; phylum Mollusca; class Bivalvia; order Mytilida; family Mytilidae; genus Perna; species Perna viridis. Next base: position 14,263,680 of record CM074511.1, read on the forward strand.
TGCAAAAAAAAAAAAATTCAGTTTTTATATGTCATGTGTAACAAGTGCAACTCAACCATTTTCAAGTCAAGTCTACTCCAAGTATTAAAAATGTAAAAAAATCAAAACTGTTTATATTTCAGCAATTTAAGTCACCCTATTTATTTCTTATATATTTGTGTTGAGAAAACTTTTGATAATAACAAGTGCAATCCATTGGTCGTCTTTTAATCCATAAAAACATTGTTTATTTCCAAATTTAGTAAAAATATGCCATAAAAGTAAAACATGAGGCCTTGAATCACTTTATTCCATTTAATGTTGCTCCATTTAGTATAAAATATGATATATTGTTGTTTGAAAGCTTCTAGGATAATTGAAACTCACTTACTAAAAATCTCACTTTCCACTGAAACTGTGTTTATCAGGTCTCAGTCTTGTATTCTTCGCCTCACAGGCTTCTATAGTATACCTTAAATTTTCATGATTTTTCAAATAAATAGACAAGGAGTTTCAACTTTTGACCATGTTTTTCAATTAAGGAAATGTCAAAAATAAGTTTAGGTCCATTTTAGAAAAAAGGCACAAACTTTGGTACACCAGGACTGGTCAAACTAAAAAGAGACCTTTTCTACTTTCACTTTTATTTTGAGTTCATAAAGTAAACACCTTTTCTGAAGCATTTTTTTCATTAAAATACTGTTTTTCCTCAAAAACTAGTTTTTTGTGTCATAGCTTGATATTTACCCTGTACTTCTGATGAAAAATGATAGTCATTTGCGTACACCGCTCAGGAATATGTAATACAAGACTGATACCAAAATGGACACCGAAGTAGAGTTCAAGAAATTTTGAAAATTTTGTCAACAACTTACCAAGTGAATTGAACAAATTACTTAGTGGTCCAATCACTGTTGACGAAATAGTTAAAAATAAAAATATTAGAAATCTAAAAAATGACAAATCCTGTGGAGTTGATGATATTCTTAATGAATATCTTAAAAACACTGTTTTGGAGCTAATACCTGTATACTTCAAGATTTTTAATTTAGTACTCAATACAGGTATTGTACCAGAACTTTGGTAACAAGAACTTATTGTACCTATTTATAAGATCCAAATAACAATAGCGGAATTACACTAAATTCATGCTTAGGGAAAACCTTCTCATCCATTTTGAATGAAAGACTTACTAAGTCTTCAGATAAGATTGAGCTCTTATCTGAATCACAGACTGGATTTCGAAAGGGTTATTCTACTGTTGACAACATTTTTGTGTTACACTCCCTTTTAGCTATATATTTTTCAAAAGGTACAACTATTTTGCACATTTGTTGACTTTAAAAAAGCATTTGACACAGTTTGGAGAGATGGTCTGTGGCTAAAAGTTCAAAAATCCAATGTAACAGGGAAAATATTTTCAGTTATTTTCAATATGGATCAGAATATTTAGGCTTGTATTGGGCATCAAGGTAAACTCTCTGCATTTTTAACTGTGGAGTTGGTGTAAGACAAGGAGAAAACTTGTCGCATTTTTTGTTCTCAATTTTATTGCATGATCTAGAAATCTTTTTTCAAGACAATGAAGTACAAAATCTAGATTTGATAGAAAGTTCATGCTTAGAAATGTTTGATGTATATGTCAAAATATTTGTGATGCTTTATGCAGATGATACAATTATGATGTCAGAAACAAAGGAAGCTATGCAAAAAGCATTGGATGTGTTTGCTAATTACTGTAAAGAATGGAAGTTACAAGTTAATACTGAAAAGACAAAAGTTATTGTCTTCAGTAAAATAAAATGTAAACAACATTTTCAATTCCAAATATATAACAAAAATATAGAAATAGTAGAGTCGTATACATATCTAGGCACGGCTTTCAGTTACAACGGCAGTTTCACTATTGCAAGAAAGCGTCTAATAGATCAAGCCCAAAAAGCTGTATTTGGTCTCTATAGGAAACTAAGAAACATTCCACTGCCAATAGATTTACAGTTGAAGTTATTTGATACTTTTGATATCACCAATACTGTTATATTCCTCTGAGGTCTGGGGTTTTGAAAATAAGCAAAACATTGAAAAGGTGCATCTTAAATTTTCTAAAAATATCCTTAAGCTAAGAAGCAGCACTCCAAATTTTATGGTTTATGGAGAGTTGGGTAGAATTCCACTTGAAATATTTGATTACGTCAGAATGGTTACCTTTTGGGAAAGAACTATGCAAGAAGAACAAAAACTGTCTAATACAATGCTTCGGCTTATGTTAAAATTGCTTGAAAATAATCCAACCAAATTTTGGTGGAATAACTATCATGTTAAATCTATCTTGGATGATACGGGTCTTAGTTGCTTATGGAACGAACACGTTAAAGTAAATATTAACTGGTTTAAGGTCGCAGTTAAACAGACATTATGTGATCAATTCTACCAGTTTTTACAAATGGACAACATATCTCTTTTTTTTTAACGAAAAATTGCTAATATCATATGAAAGTGAATGTGTTAAAATATAAATGTAAATCTGTATCCATTCACATATTTAATGATATTTAATGATATTGACTGTTTTGTGTATTTTGTCGGTGTACTTGTCTTATTTACATGTATGTACATGTTTGTATTTGTTTTTTGTTGCCCACTTGTACACCTACTGTGTCTGAGGCTATCAATAAAATCTTGTTTTGTTAAATCTAGTCTTAAATGGTCATGATGACGGGTGATGTAGCTACACAGAGAGAGAAAATCGGTCTGTTTTACTCATTATTGCGTACAAGGAAACCTAAGAAATGTCTCTCATTGTTCAATATCAAATTCATTTGTTTATTTATCACATGGATTAGCCTCTGTCCCGCTGATACTTCTTTTAAGAAGAGTCCTTTTTGATCACGAGCTAAATCGGGAACTAAATACAAAAGCAAGTACCGAGATAAAGAGGAAAAATATATCAAGTTATATTAAGTCTGTTCCAGACTTCCCAATAAAAACTGAAATTTTCTACTATAAGATTGCTTGCATTTTATTGATAATGCTGGCGTTGAACCTAATCCTGGGCCCTCGTCTACATCCAGTTGTAGCACAGAACCATTAAATACAAGCTCCACCAGCTTAAACCTAAGTTATTCGCAAATCCTGAAGAATTCCGTATTTTTTCTTCACTTGAACGTGCAAAGCATAAAACCAGAACTTGAGCAAATATCAATTGAATATAACGACTTCAATATCCCCTCATTTACGGAAAGCTGGTTAAAACAGATTGTACCTGATAATGAAATATCGATGACAGGATACCAACTATTCCGCAAAGATAGACTAGTTCGTTTGGATAGGAGTGTTGTTGTGTAAGATCCAATATAGACTGTATCTGGCGTCCCGTCCTTTGCGTTGGTCAATTAGAATGCTTATGGTTAGAAATAAGACTTAAAAAGAAAATCCTGTTTATTTCTTAGATCAAGTTCGCTTCCATTTACCCATTTTGGAATATTAAATCTCCCAAATCTAACCTCAAAATCTCTTTAAAAGAAAAATCTATCTATATGAAAAAGCAGATTATAACCTACTGAGAGATCGTCTCGCTAGAGTAGACTGGGACTCCCTATTTGTAAATGAACAAATAGATTCGTCTACTTCAAATATCACGGATAAAAATATTTCTGTCCGTGACGAGGTTATACAAAACCGTATCACTAGTATAAACAAGAAAGACCCACTTTGGATTAACTCTCCCTTAAAAAAATAATTAGGAAGAAAAACCGCTGTCATAACAAGGCAAAAAAAAAAAGCATGATAGTCCGGATAGTTGGGAAAATTTCAGAAAAATAAGAAAAAAAGTGTAATCTAGCCGTTAAAAATGCGAAATCTGACTATTATAGAAACATATCGAACAAAATAAAAACGGAGAAACGGACAATGGTAAAAGTGTATACCTATCCTTCTGAAAGGGGGTTTAAAATTTACTTTCCCTATTTTAATATTATACAATCTTTTTTTTATAATTTGAAAAGTGAACAGAGCAAATTATGAAGGCCTTAATTGACTCAGTACTTCTGTACTTTGATTACACTATTGTTTTCGGTGTTTTTACCGTTCACATACTTCTAGAACTTATAAAAGTCATTTATTTATGTTGATTCTCAAATGTATTTGCTTCTATCCTTCCTTTATTTCAGTGGAAGAGAAATCGTGTTTCAAATTCTTTCCTCCTACCTAGAGTTATCAGTCCCAAATATTTTTACATGCCTTATTTGGTCCTTTAATTTGGTAATAAAAAAATATTTTTTATTCCATTTACTTCCTCTGATTAAATTCGCACAACTTTATTAAAAGCAAAGCATGCTTACGCTGCAATTACATGTAGTCCATGCTCCCAATTTTGAGGATTCACGTGATTTGCTCATCTTTGTACCTTTTTGATTAGTATAAGCTGTTCGTGTATGTTTGTTTTCCATGTATAGTCGTTATACCTGGATTTATGAATTTCCTTCTGATCTTCAAATTGAATTTATTACATCATATTCAGTACAAATGTCTTACATCTATAGAACATATTTAAACAAATATTAATATGTTTAGTACACATCTTCAATTTAAAAATACAATGTAATATTTTAGTGCAGTTTGATCCCTATAACGAGGTCGAACTTTCCATTTTAGAAAAGTATTAACACCCAATTAAAAAATATATACAAATACAGCTAATTAGGAAAAAGTAAAAACTTTTGTACGAATAAAATTGAAAAAGAACTTCATTATTAAACCTTGCCAGATAGATTTCATAGTGATTGTAACAATGAATTACACCCTAAGAAAAAGGAAAAATAATCTTTAGGACTTTTCATGGTTCTTTATTCTTGTTCAGTTCAATCAACCCAAGAACAAATAATAACTCATTTCCTCTAATTCTAATGAAAATGGTGGAACTAATAGAAAATATAAATTATCTGTAATACAATATTGCCAAAATATTTAAATATATCAAACATTACTAAGTGTTTTGCATATCATTAGCATCATGATATGTGATAAAGTCAATTAGGAATAAAATGTTGCATCATGCTAAACATGTAGCCGAAAAAAAGAACAGAAATGTGACTACAATTCTTTTTCAGCTCCCCTGTCCAATGTAAATTATAAATGCTGAACTTATTTTTTTTTCGGTTATATACATAAAAATTAAATTATTAAAGAATAAATTCAAATAGAAATATTTCTATAGCAACAAAATTAAACAATATAAAATAAAATATATGGTAATAATGTAGTGTTTAGTTAAAAAGTAATTATGGGAACCAAAATTCTATCGGAAATCAAAAGAATGTAATCAAGGGACAAAGACCAGACATGGAAAAAGAAAAACACAAAAAGAACATAAAGTAACTGAAATAATACATAAAAAGTAACATAAGTAAATGAATGAATATATAACAGGTGGTATACCCGCTTATTGTTTAAGGTTCCGTAAAATTATTGAGTGTAAAAAGAAATGTCATTTAAATGCATCGTTTTTCAGGGATTTATGGATAAATAAGATGTTGTTCTACAGCGATTTTTGAATTAAACATGAAAAAAGTGGTAAGAGCTAATTTAGCAAGTTCCCATTACAAATCTCGAAATAAGCAATGAAATATCTATGAACGAGATCGTCCCATTCCGGAATCGGACGACCTGAAACGGAATAACGTTGAATCTCGCGTTATTCCGATTCAGGACGCGTCCCATTCCGGAATGGGCCATATTCCGATTTCGGCCGTAACAAAATGAACTAAGACGACCAATGCGTCTCAAAACTGGCCCTACCGTAACGGTCGTTACTGTCATCACTCCAGTAATAATAGGAACAGTAAAAGTGTAGATTCGCATTGAATGTGTATTCTAATGTTGAATTCAACATGAATCCCTATACTTAATTTTTTTTTTTAAATCCACATTCATCATTTAAAAAAAAAGATAAACGCGTATGTTTTACGATTGTACGCAATACTGTGTACCATGGTAAATACAGTGTACGTGCAATAAGTCACATTACTCTTTAACAGCTAATAATGTCGTCATAACGATAAAACATTGAATCTCAACTGTTCGTAAAATAATATTTTTTTTTAATTCCATACCATTCTGGTAATTTAATTCACGCGTTTTTCTATGGACAAATATTTAATTATACCGAGAAAAAAGTATTAAGAACGTAGACCTTTTGTCCATGCAACTATAAAATAAACCATCTTTTTACGTCAGTCGAATGATTGGGTGACCTTTCATTTCGGAGAAGGTGACTTACCATTTCCATGGAAGGAAGGATTTTTCATTTTGTAAGCGAAGATGACGTACTATTTCCTATAAGAGACGGACTTGTCATTTCGGATGAGAGGACTTCGATGTTAAGTACTAAAATATTTGTTAGCCTAATTCTGGCTTTTTGAAGTATAGAAATATTCTAAATCTATAGCCATATCAGTTTCAGTGAAGAAACATTGTTATAGTCACCAAGAAATGATAGATTTGAATGTTTTAGTACCTCAAAATTAGAACCTGACAAGAAAAAAATCATGATTTTGAAGTTCCCACACAATTTTTATGTAAATATTTTAGGGGCGAAAGGGGATGCAAATCTACTGATTAATTCTATTTGGTGTAATATCTGACATGGTCTATGAATGAAAAACTCTTGACATTACAGTATAGATTATATAACCAGCAACATTTTCTCAGAAGAACCAACGACCAAAAACTTCGGAAAGCAACAAATCTATTTTTTTAATAAGTGATCTCAATACTTACAAATAATAATTTTTCGATTCTTTTTTACATAGTCATAATGTGTATTATACTTAGTTTGACAATTTTTATTAATTTTATTACTACACAAGTGAATAAATTTACATCGTTGCAGGGATGGGGCAGAAGCTGGTAAGACGAGAGGGGTCAGGATCCTATAATTTTACGTTGGACCATATTGTGCTATAATTTTCAGTGGTACCACGAAAAGGTGGTTAAGATAAGGCTTTATCTGTTAGCAGATCGACCAGTTCACGACTAGTACCAGTAGAAATTCCTCGTCATCAGTTACCAGGATAACTTACTTACAAATAGCCTAACCTATCTTTGTGAGGATCGGGCTCCCTGTTCCCTCAGAAATGCACGGACGAACTTCCGTTATCGTTGTTACCAATTCACTTCTGGGCGAATTGTACTATCTTACCAGGTCTTTTCGTTTTCTGCCGTCGCTTTACCAATACAACATTTCCCATTTTATTGAAATTAAATAATATGATTCATGTTTGATAAGGATATGTCATATTAAAAAAAAGAGAGACGAACAACTTCAGAAATAAGGGTGATAAGAGGAATCAAAGAAACTGAGACCACAAACCACTAACATATTGAAACTGGACGACAACAAAAAAAAAACATGTATACAAGTAAAACTGAAAGTAAACAGATAATTCGTGCTCCACTATATGGGATATTATAATATCAAAAGTCAAATTCTATTTGAGAGAATTTAAATTTGGTAAGCAAAAGATTCACTCTTTCAGAATCATTTGCTTAACAAATTTAAATTCTGAAATCTTAAATTAAAATTTTTATACAACTGATCGAGAACATTATCTCAAGTAAACATTATGTTGAAAATATTTTGAGTTAATAGCTCAAATAAGGCTTAGTCTTTTATTGTCTTAAAGGATAGACAACCTCTGAACACAAATCATCGATCTTCACTTCTATGAAATAATTGTAATTCATAAAAAAAACAACCAGAACGTGATATATTGTAGAAACGGTTAAGATATAATATTTACATGCACGTACATAATCTGTTCGTATGGCCTTTTCTGTAGTACTACATCGACCCATTTAAAATCATACATGTGAATCCGAATTGCACATGTCATTCAAACTGTATTAACATCAGATTTGAAATACCCTTCAATATTACCATCTATCAGTCCTTTGATCTTATTGTGCAAATTCCAACATGGCACCATTTCACCAGTGATTACGTCTGGTTTCGAATGCAAAACGGCGGAAAAATGAGTCTTATTTTTATTTTCAACTTCTCTAAAATGTGCTTTCATCCGTCCTCTACTGTCCATGATAGTTTTCGTTAGTGTTGTCTTTTTATGGACAAACTGACCTGCAGGTACATGTACAGCATAAAATATAATTTCAATTAGGTGTTTAGAAAACATAACATATATCTTTACATGCATTTGAATATGAGTCTGATTTAATTTTTTTAACACTCTGTTGTCTAATGCATGATTTGTAAATACGCCAACGATATAAAACCACAGAAGTTACACAGTGTCAATGTAACCGAGTAGTCAATTTGGCATAATTCTGAATGTAATATTGAATCTTCCTGAGTGCTCAGTCACTATAAGACCAGAGTAAATATAGATAGACTTACAATTTTAAAGAATGTGTGTTGTTTAGAATATAAGTCGCTTGAAATTAAGAAAGTTACATTTTAAGAGAAACATTTATGTTAAGTTGTTGTAGTTCATGATTGTAGTTTATGATAAGTTGTAATACCAAATGCATGAAATACAAAATACATTTTATTATTTCTTACCTAAAATACCACCTGCCTCTTTTGAAAGTCCAGCCTCCTTATCTAAATATATATTGAGGTAGTTGACATCTGTATTTATCCCATCCTTCTCTGTTCGTTTTATTTGCATACTTATGTCATTCTCGAAATCTATTTTTAGAACTCTATCTTTTTGTCCCACAACGCCTACACCGAATTTAAGTCCAAACATTCTGAACATGTGTTCATCATTCCAAGAAAACTTTTCACCATTGAGCACAACTTTTTCTGGTGTAATTTCGATGCGAATTCTTGGAGCTAATATGACAATCTTTCCAATAAAGGTTTTATATTCTCCATTTTCGCGTTTTATAAAAGACTTGATGATTTCTGAGTTAATTGTCATACCTAAAAAAAACGTAAACAAAACTTAATAAATAAGATAAATAATACATAGTAGAAGCGTTTTTGTTAATGTGATATTATTTATCACATATCAAATAATTTAAACGCAAGCAAATAAGGGCTACTATCCACTTACACTGGGATGAATAAGAACAGAAAAAAACCGACTTGGGTGTTACAATAGGTGAATAAATGCCAGATATACTCTATACTATGGTCCTTGTAATTGAGTTTTAACATTTTATGGATAAGGTAAGTAAACATACAATATTCTTCTGACGTACCCTTTTCTATATGCTACTCTCTGACTTCAATCATTTCTTGTTAATGTATAATAAATGCGGAAAAATGAAAGTTCAGTCGTAACAATATCGTGCATGTATAATTGAATTTTAACCATATTAATGTTGTTTCTTACATACAATACATTATTTTTATGATTTAAAATATATATGGCCTTACAGTGTACATTAAAGAAAAAAACAATGTCAACGTTCAACAATTTGTCATAATTTTTACACTGATGTTTCAATAATTGAGTTTGTAAAAAGGTCGCTTGTTCAAATACGAAGTCAATTGTAACATGTGTAACTCTAAAGAATTATGTTTAATATCTTACTTTTTCGGTAAGATTTTATTATAATCTTTCAACGTACCGGAAATACGATCACTAAGCATGCGTAGTACGTCTCCTTCTTTGGCAGGAATATCAAAACAAACCGGAAACACTACACCATCTATTCTCAGCATAAAATGTGGATCTCCGCCACCTTGTAAAGAATCATCATTAAGTGAAAATCATATAATTGCCTTAGTCATTGTAGTTTGTTCAGTTTCGTCAAAATTAATTAACTTAATTTTTTGTCTCTTAATTTTAAATTTCATGTTTACAAGCAAGTGACTAGTCAAATATTTACAAGTGAAATATTATTGATCAGTAAGATAACAGTGACATTCAATGTCCAAAATTTTAGATTTTCAATAAAGAGGTTTAAGGGTGTTTGTGGCCGATGGAATTTCGTAAAATTAAAATATCACGCACCAGTTCGGTTTTCTGTTGTTTTTTTTTTTTTTTGTTTTTTTTTTGTTTTTGTTAATTGAATTTGGTTTTGTCAAGGACCATGGTTCTACACCAGCAATATATACGTTAAAATAGCCTGTAACTTTTCACACGGAACGGAACTCTGTAGTATGTTCTGCATTCTTTGGCAACGAAAAAGCGTTCGACTTAAAATTGGCAGGATGGCCTGTTGTACAAACTTAGGAATATTTTTAAAGATGTGGAGATTGATATATGTACATGTTATTGATGAAATATAGACTAACCTCCTCCTCCACGACTGTGTCCACTTCCACCAGAAACACGTCTGAGAGGAACCCTTCCCCTACTACCTGTAATATACATGTATAAGAGGAATTCATACTGATTTCGAACTCAACTCGAAATTGCTATTTTAGTAAAATACTGTCAGGATGTAGAGGTTTTGTTTTGTTTTTTGTTTTTGTTTTGTTTTTTTTTTTGCTTCTTTTTTATCATAATTTAATGACTATTTCACTTTCGAAAATTAAATATAAAAGCATATCACTTTTTTTGCTCTCGAATACACCCTATCTGATATCGTTTGACATTGAGTATAGTGTCGGAGTGAACGGATTTTTCTGTATCAAAAGTAAATGACTCAGAATATATGTTCCTAGCAACTAAATTAAAAACAAATATATTATTTATTTACCTTTGTTTGAAAGCTTCTTTTTTTTCAATTTAATTCATTTCATTCTTATCATTGACGTGAATGACAAACATTTTATTGATGAAATATAGACTAACCTCCTCCTCCACGACTGTGTCCACTTCCACCAGAAATACTTCTGACAGGACCACTTCCACCGCTACTACCTGTAATATACATGTATGAGAGGAATTCATACTGATTTCGAACTCAACTCGAAATTGCTATTTTAGTAAAATAAAGTCAGGATGTAGAGTACATTGTCAATCGTCTGTTGTCTGTCTTCAATAATTCATTTTTTACAATAACTCTATCATTATGTCATTTACATAATAATCATATGTGCTGATAATAGCTTTTTTTATTCATGTAAAGCTCTGTGTGTATTTCTTTGGTTGCCATTCCCGTAAAAAAAGGACGAATTGAAGCAATGTTCGCCCTGAGGATAACACAACAATCATTAGTCTTCATTCATTTTTTTTTACTTTTAAACTGTCGAAATATAAAAATGTGAATTTTCTATTTAAAATTTTGGAGAGTTATGTTTATCATCATAAAACAATCAAGCATTTATTGTTACCATTATAATGTAAAAAAATCTAAATAACTACTGTTACTGGATGCACAATTTAAAGTATTACCTTGTGATCTACGAGCCGACTGTTTATCAGCCAATGCAACTGTTGAGAAAGAAAAGAAGCAAACCCATGACAATGAAGTTATACAGAGAGTTGTGTGTTTTACAAGTTTGTTGGCCAATTCGGAACTCATACAATGTAGAATCAATAGGGTTTATTGGAAGGATAATCGAATGTTTGAAAATTAGTCACGCCTCACTGAACACCAGTAGGTTTTGCTGAGATGTCTAACCAATGACCCAATTTGAGATTGATATTACAGATACGGCATATAGGTTACAGACCACCAATTCAACCAATGAGCATTCGGAACGTACGCAAAAATAGTCCTACGCAGAAATTACCTCTGTTCCTCATAGTGCTGTGAAAAAAGTTCTCATCTTATTTAAAAAAATTTAAACAGTTTCTGAAAGGAAAAACATTTCTGTACATTTTATAGGTGCATTTTGCTTCTTGTGATGTGAAGCCTAATCTCCATAATGATTTTTAAATATACCCCTATCTTGTGAAAACACTGGGATTTCCCATGCTATTTATAGACCCTTCACTTCCGGTGACCAGTACTGCACTGCAAGTCTGCTAACCCCACATGCCATTCTGAGGATTGTGAGCTGACATATGTAGAATCATGCTGATATATAGTCATCTGCAGGTTAAAGTTAAGGTAAAGTCCAGAGAAGCCATTGAATATTGTGAAATTAGCATAGAAGCCTATGGGAAGTGGAATTAGTGGTTTTTAGCCTTAAGCTGAAGCCATGGCAAAATGAAAAGTTTCTTGAAATAGCTTTAAACTACTTGAAGATCTTGTTAACTTTGCCATGAGAGGAATACACTACAAAAATCCTTCAAAATATGCATTTTTTTAAGTTATAGGTCCAAATTATGGAAAATTGGTCTTTTTGGCTGATTTTTATGTCCTATCTTGTAAAAAGTGTAGAAAATTTAGTAAAAATATCAAATATTAAACTTTGAGGGCTATATTTACCTAAATATGGTAGTAATAAGCACTTGAAATCAAGTTTTGTGTAGATTTGAGCAAAAATTAGGTTAGAAATGAGGAAAAACTCACTTTCATTACTGCGGTTAAGGCCATATAAGCATTCCCCTATGGCAACATGGAAAATCCATTATTGAGCACTTTTTTTGCTTTAGGTGCCCTTTACTGGTCATGTTTTAATGTGAAAACACTGTATTTACAAATTTAAAGCCAAATATATCACCTTTTGTGAAAATTTAAAGATTTAGGATTTTTGACATGTGATCAAGAAAAAGGGGGAGGCAAGTCAGAAATAAATTTTTAAAAATAGACCAATTTCTCAGAAAATGATTACTTTTAAAACTATTTCTTCATTAATATTGTTAAAAAACAAGTTGTGATTGATATTTTTTATTTGAAAAGTCAGAAAAAGTTCTTTGCAAATATTTAATGCATTTCAGTATGGTAGAATATTTTCACTTTTTTGCTCGCACAACTTGGTTACCCTATATTTAAAAATCAAATATTTAAAAAAGTGCTTGTCACATTTCACTGAAACTTTGCAAATGCATTCAGTATGTGTGTAGGAAGATACCTGTATAGTTATTTATTTTTTCTAAGACAAAAAGTGACTCTTTAGGTTACAGACCACCAATTCAACCAATGAGCATTCGGAACGTACGCAAAAATAGTCCTACGCAGAAATTACCTCTGTTCCTCATAGTGCTGTGAAAAAAGTTCTCATCTTATTTAAAAAAATTTAAACAGTTTCTGAAAGGAAAAACATTTCTGTACATTTTATAGGTGCATTTTGCTTCTTGTGATGTGAAGCCTAATCTCCATAATGATTTTTAAATATACCCCTATCTTGTGAAAACACTGGGATTTCCCATGCTATTTATAGACCCTTCACTTCCGGTGACCAGTACTGCACTGCAAGTCTGCTAACCCCACATGCCATTCTGAGGATTGTGAGCTGACATATGTAGAATCATGCTGATATATAGTCATCTGCAGGTTAAAGTTAAGGTAAAGTCCAGAGAAGCCATTGAATATTGTGAAATTAGCATAGAAGCCTATGGGAAGTGGAATTAGTGGTTTTTAGCCTTAAGCTGAAGCCATGGCAAAATGAAAAGTTTCTTGAAATAGCTTTAAACTACTTGAAGATCTTGTTAACTTTGCCATGAGAGGAATACACTACAAAAATCCTTCAAAATATGCATTTTTTTAAGTTATAGGTCCAAATTATGGAAAATTGGTCTTTTTGGCTGATTTTTATGTCCTATCTTGTAAAAAGTGTAGAAAATTTAGTAAAAATATCAAATATTAAACTTTGAGGGCTATATTTACCTAAATATGGTAGTAATAAGCACTTGAAATCAAGTTTTGTGTAGATTTGAGCAAAAATTAGGTTAGAAATGAGGAAAAACTCACTTTCATTACTGCGGTTAAGGCCATATAAGCATTCCCCTATGGCAACATGGAAAATCCATTATTGAGCACTTTTTTTGCTTTAGGTGCCCTTTACTGGTCATGTTTTAATGTGAAAACACTGTATTTACAAATTTAAAGCCAAATATATCACCTTTTGTGAAAATTTAAAGATTTAGGATTTTTGACATGTGATCAAGAAAAAGGGGGAGGCAAGTCAGAAATAAATTTTTAAAAATAGACCAATTTCTCAGAAAATGATTACTTTTAAAACTATTTCTTCATTAATATTGTTAAAAAACAAGTTGTGATTGATATTTTTTATTTGAAAAGTCAGAAAAAGTTCTTTGCAAATATTTAATGCATTTCAGTATGGTAGAATATTTTCACTTTTTTGCTCGCACAACTTGGTTACCCTATATTTAAAAATCAAATATTTAAAAAAGTGCTTGTCACATTTCACTGAAACTTTGCAAATGCATTCAGTATGTGTGTAGGAAGATACCTGTATAGTTATTTATTTTTTCTAAGACAAAAAGTGACTCTTTAGGTTACAGACCACCAATTCAACCAATGAGCATTCGGAACGTACGCAAAAATAGTCCTACGCAGAAATTACCTCTGTTCCTCATAGTGCTGTGAAAAAAGTTCTCATCTTATTTAAAAAAATTTAAACAGTTTCTGAAAGGAAAAACATTTCTGTACATTTTATAGGTGCATTTTGCTTCTTGTGATGTGAAGCCTAATCTCCATAATGATTTTTAAATATACCCCTATCTTGTGAAAACACTGGGATTTCCCATGCTATTTATAGACCCTTCACTTCCGGTGACCAGTACTGCACTGCAAGTCTGCTAACCCCACATGCCATTCTGAGGATTGTGAGCTGACATATGTAGAATCATGCTGATATATAGTCATCTGCAGGTTAAAGTTAAGGTAAAGTCCAGAGAAGCCATTGAATATTGTGAAATTAGCATAGAAGCCTATGGGAAGTGGAATTAGTGGTTTTTAGCCTTAAGCTGAAGCCATGGCAAAATGAAAAGTTTCTTGAAATAGCTTTAAACTACTTGAAGATCTTGTTAACTTTGCCATGAGAGGAATACACTACAAAAATCCTTCAAAATATGCATTTTTTTAAGTTATAGGTCCAAATTATGGAAAATTGGTCTTTTTGGCTGATTTTTATGTCCTATCTTGTAAAAAGTGTAGAAAATTTAGTAAAAATATCAAATATTAAACTTTGAGGGCTATATTTACCTAAATATGGTAGTAATAAGCACTTGAAATCAAGTTTTGTGTAGATTTGAGCAAAAATTAGGTTAGAAATGAGGAAAAACTCACTTTCATTACTGCGGTTAAGGCCATATAAGCATTCCCCTATGGCAACATGGAAAATCCATTATTGAGCACTTTTTTTGCTTTAGGTGCCCTTTACTGGTCATGTTTTAATGTGAAAACACTGTATTTACAAATTTAAAGCCAAATATATCACCTTTTGTGAAAATTTAAAGATTTAGGATTTTTGACATGTGATCAAGAAAAAGGGGGAGGCAAGTCAGAAATAAATTTTTAAAAATAGACCAATTTCTCAGAAAATGATTACTTTTAAAACTATTTCTTCATTAATATTGTTAAAAAACAAGTTGTGATTGATATTTTTTATTTGAAAAGTCAGAAAAAGTTCTTTGCAAATATTTAATGCATTTCAGTATGGTAGAATATTTTCACTTTTTTGCTCGCACAACTTGGTTACCCTATATTTAAAAATCAAATATTTAAAAAAGTGCTTGTCACATTTCACTGAAACTTTGCAAATGCATTCAGTATGTGTGTAGGAAGATACCTGTATAGTTATTTATTTTTTCTAAGACAAAAAGTGACTCTTTAGGTTACAGACCACCAATTCAACCAATGAGCATTCGGAACGTACGCAAAAATAGTCCTACGCAGAAATTACCTCTGTTCCTCATAGTGCTGTGAAAAAAGTTCTCATCTTATTTAAAAAAATTTAAACAGTTTCTGAAAGGAAAAACATTTCTGTACATTTTATAGGTGCATTTTGCTTCTTGTGATGTGAAGCCTAATCTCCATAATGATTTTTAAATATACCCCTATCTTGTGAAAACACTGGGATTTCCCATGCTATTTATAGACCCTTCACTTCCGGTGACCAGTACTGCACTGCAAGTCTGCTAACCCCACATGCCATTCTGAGGATTGTGAGCTGACATATGTAGAATCATGCTGATATATAGTCATCTGCAGGTTAAAGTTAAGGTAAAGTCCAGAGAAGCCATTGAATATTGTGAAATTAGCATAGAAGCCTATGGGAAGTGGAATTAGTGGTTTTTAGCCTTAAGCTGAAGCCATGGCAAAATGAAAAGTTTCTTGAAATAGCTTTAAACTACTTGAAGATCTTGTTAACTTTGCCATGAGAGGAATACACTACAAAAATCCTTCAAAATATGCATTTTTTTAAGTTATAGGTCCAAATTATGGAAAATTGGTCTTTTTGGCTGATTTTTATGTCCTATCTTGTAAAAAGTGTAGAAAATTTAGTAAAAATATCAAATATTAAACTTTGAGGGCTATATTTACCTAAATATGGTAGTAATAAGCACTTGAAATCAAGTTTTGTGTAGATTTGAGCAAAAATTAGGTTAGAAATGAGGAAAAACTCACTTTCATTACTGCGGTTAAGGCCATATAAGCATTCCCCTATGGCAACATGGAAAATCCATTATTGAGCACTTTTTTTGCTTTAGGTGCCCTTTACTGGTCATGTTTTAATGTGAAAACACTGTATTTACAAATTTAAAGCCAAATATATCACCTTTTGTGAAAATTTAAAGATTTAGGATTTTTGACATGTGATCAAGAAAAAGGGGGAGGCAAGTCAGAAATAAATTTTTAAAAATAGACCAATTTCTCAGAAAATGATTACTTTTAAAACTATTTCTTCATTAATATTGTTAAAAAACAAGTTGTGATTGATATTTTTTATTTGAAAAGTCAGAAAAAGTTCTTTGCAAATATTTAATGCATTTCAGTATGGTAGAATATTTTCACTTTTTTGCTCGCACAACTTGGTTACCCTATATTTAAAAATCAAATATTTAAAAAAGTGCTTGTCACATTTCACTGAAACTTTGCAAATGCATTCAGTATGTGTGTAGGAAGATACCTGTATAGTTATTTATTTTTTCTAAGACAAAAAGTGACTCTTTAGGTTACAGACCACCAATTCAACCAATGAGCATTCGGAACGTACGCAAAAATAGTCCTACGCAGAAATTACCTCTGTTCCTCATAGTGCTGTGAAAAAAGTTCTCATCTTATTTAAAAAAATTTAAACAGTTTCTGAAAGGAAAAACATTTCTGTACATTTTATAGGTGCATTTTGCTTCTTGTGATGTGAAGCCTAATCTCCATAATGATTTTTAAATATACCCCTATCTTGTGAAAACACTGGGATTTCCCATGCTATTTATAGACCCTTCACTTCCGGTGACCAGTACTGCACTGCAAGTCTGCTAACCCCACATGCCATTCTGAGGATTGTGAGCTGACATATGTAGAATCATGCTGATATATAGTCATCTGCAGGTTAAAGTTAAGGTAAAGTCCAGAGAAGCCATTGAATATTGTGAAATTAGCATAGAAGCCTATGGGAAGTGGAATTAGTGGTTTTTAGCCTTAAGCTGAAGCCATGGCAAAATGAAAAGTTTCTTGAAATAGCTTTAAACTACTTGAAGATCTTGTTAACTTTGCCATGAGAGGAATACACTACAAAAATCCTTCAAAATATGCATTTTTTTAAGTTATAGGTCCAAATTATGGAAAATTGGTCTTTTTGGCTGATTTTTATGTCCTATCTTGTAAAAAGTGTAGAAAATTTAGTAAAAATATCAAATATTAAACTTTGAGGGCTATATTTACCTAAATATGGTAGTAATAAGCACTTGAAATCAAGTTTTGTGTAGATTTGAGCAAAAATTAGGTTAGAAATGAGGAAAAACTCACTTTCATTACTGCGGTTAAGGCCATATAAGCATTCCCCTATGGCAACATGGAAAATCCATTATTGAGCACTTTTTTTGCTTTAGGTGCCCTTTACTGGTCATGTTTTAATGTGAAAACACTGTATTTACAAATTTAAAGCCAAATATATCACCTTTTGTGAAAATTTAAAGATTTAGGATTTTTGACATGTGATCAAGAAAAAGGGGGAGGCAAGTCAGAAATAAATTTTTAAAAATAGACCAATTTCTCAGAAAATGATTACTTTTAAAACTATTTCTTCATTAATATTGTTAAAAAACAAGTTGTGATTGATATTTTTTATTTGAAAAGTCAGAAAAAGTTCTTTGCAAATATTTAATGCATTTCAGTATGGTAGAATATTTTCACTTTTTTGCTCGCACAACTTGGTTACCCTATATTTAAAAATCAAATATTTAAAAAAGTGCTTGTCACATTTCACTGAAACTTTGCAAATGCATTCAGTATGTGTGTAGGAAGATACCTGTATAGTTATTTATTTTTTCTAAGACAAAAAGTGACTCTTTAGGTTACAGACCACCAATTCAACCAATGAGCATTCGGAACGTACGCAAAAATAGTCCTACGCAGAAATTACCTCTGTTCCTCATAGTGCTGTGAAAAAAGTTCTCATCTTATTTAAAAAAATTTAAACAGTTTCTGAAAGGAAAAACATTTCTGTACATTTTATAGGTGCATTTTGCTTCTTGTGATGTGAAGCCTAATCTCCATAATGATTTTTAAATATACCCCTATCTTGTGAAAACACTGGGATTTCCCATGCTATTTATAGACCCTTCACTTCCGGTGACCAGTACTGCACTGCAAGTCTGCTAACCCCACATGCCATTCTGAGGATTGTGAGCTGACATATGTAGAATCATGCTGATATATAGTCATCTGCAGGTTAAAGTTAAGGTAAAGTCCAGAGAAGCCATTGAATATTGTGAAATTAGCATAGAAGCCTATGGGAAGTGGAATTAGTGGTTTTTAGCCTATATCAGACGGGGATGCGTGAGGTGATCACATTGTATTTTGTCATGGTGCTGTGCGTCCTTAGATCGTGAAACAATACATATACATACGTCCCGCATCTTCATTCTCATCAAATGCTCCTATATCTTTATCCTCAGGTTTTGTAACCACCATTGATGTAAGTGGTGTAACGAACTTGTACTGCAAAAATTTAATGCGCATGTTAAATACTTGCGTGCAGCTTGTTTCTATATGAGGCAGGTGTTAACATATAGATTATCATGATCACTACGTCCCCAATTACACAGAGGTATTTCAAGTAGAACCAACATAACGTGTTGAAGGACTTTTTGGTCAAAAACTTGCATATTAAAAGTTTTCTAAACTTAGAATCGAATATTTCCTTTTTGCGACGCAGTCGGTATAGTTTCGCTTTTTACCCTTTGACCTTAAGGACGCTCTTCTATGGAAACGCAAGTCACCTGATCGCATTTTTGCTTCCCGATTGGCCAAATACTGATTAATTAGTGACGTTCGAAAAATCTGTATTGAAAATTTGAATAATATGTGCCATGTGTTATTTTCTTGAAAGAAATGTTGAAACTTAGACGTTAAAAGAACAAAATTTTACCGCGTCGGCTATCATTTTTAAAAGATAGTACTTGTTTTATTTACCTCTAACGTCGATTCGAGATTAATGATCAGAGAATGAAATAAAAAGGCTTATCTCAAATTTATAAACTGAAGATAATTGATAAATTACCGCTTTCTGAAATAAATGGAAATTTTGGTAAGCTGTACATGTGTTTCACGGAGTAACCAGTAACATTCGAACTAAACACGGAAAAAGTTCAATATTCGATTAGAATTACTCCAGACCAAAAAAAAATAAAATTCATGAAGATTTTTTTTCCATTCTGGTGATTTTTCTTTTGTTGCTTACGAATATTACTTGTTTGTAAAAATAAAAAAAAATCCATATTGTCAACATTTTGTTTCAATTTTTTAATCCAACACACAACGCTCTTATTTTGAAAAATGCTTTTCCAATAGAATCTCAAACTCTAACATCATACCTTAAGTGACAATTCTAAAGCTTTGTCATTTAATTGTTTCTTGGTCTCCGCATTGTTCTCCCCAATAGCCTCTTCCAGTAATTGTTTTATAGTAAGATAAGCCCAAATTCGTTCCGTTATTTTGGTAAAGTCTCCAGCCTTTGTTAGTTCGGGAACCCTGCTTTTTATGTTGGACTCCAGCTCAAGCTCAATTTGGCCACCTATTCCGTCACCAGTTACTACCAGATTTAGGACTTGGACATCGTCATCTGATAGTTTTCCTGCTATAATTAACTCCTTCCCATTGAAATAAGTATCAAATTTCTGTTTTGTTGCATTTGAAGCAATGTCATTATTGTTGTCAAGGTATTTAAAAGTCACATTTCTTAAGGCAGCCGAAGAAATTTCATCATAAAATCCTTTTATTTGAAGGGCAGCATCAGAATCTGCAAAAATCTTTCTTGCAACTCCTTTATTCTTGATTGCAACTTTCTTAACGAATTCGTAATCTGCATCGCTCCCGAAAGCGAGACTGAAAACTGCAACATCTTTAGTATTTTTATAATCAATGTTTCGTAAAATTCTCTCACGATTCTGCTCTCCTTTAGATGCCTGTCCATCGGTTAAAAAGACCATAACTTTCATTCGATTATCGCCGTTGTTTTTGTTAAGGAAATCTATTCCTTTTAACATAGCAGTATTAATATCAGTCCCTGCAATATAACATTTTTGCATTAAATCAAGTTTAGTACATGGCTAATTTGCTTGCTCGTTGTCCATGCAACATCTTCACAAATGTTTTATATTGAGTTCATGACTTACATTTTCGATGCAATTTGTGTGCAAAAAAAGTATAATTTTTAATGTTTTTTTTTTATTTTGAAAATGTTCATGATATTGCGATTGTTATACTTTGTCTTTTGGTCTGATGATTTCTTGAGTCCTTATTTCTGTTGATGCGGAAAAGTCTGAAGAAAACTATGCTTTTCTAATATATACGTCAAAGAAGAAAATAAAATTTAAATTTGTATTCAAAAAGACTAACAAAACCAAACAAAAGTTAACAAAACAAAAATGAAAATAAAATACGTACACCCACTAGCCCGAATTCTGCTTGCATATTCTCTTGCCAACTTAATATTATTTGGAGTAGCAGATACAAGAGTGGACTTCCACAGTTTGGCTTTGCTACTGAACTCCATTATATTGAAGTTATCACCTTCGTGTAGATCCTGTAGAATTTTATCAATAGCATCACTTTGTTGTCGTATTTTACTTCCGCTCATGGAACTGCTTACATCAAGAATGAATAGAACATTTTTTTTAATCGGATCCATACCCTCAGGGGCAAAGAAATGGACAAAATACCCGTCGACTACCTGTTGTAAAGAAAACAATGTGGAGTTTTATTGAATTGTGAACACAAGATGATAAAAAAGTTTCGTGTATAGTACATATTTCATTTTCTATTATTTACATGTACGCTTTATTCAAATACAAATCTTACACGTAGGATTTAACATATTGTAGACAGTGATATTGTAAATATATTCAATGTCGAACATATCTCGGTTCCAGGGACTTAGTTCCAGGTATTAGATACTAGCAATGCAATGCCTTTGTAATATACATGTTTTATTTGTATGTGTGCTATCGGGAACCAATCTATAAATTGAACATTACTCACCATTATAAATATCTGAGTATATTTATATATCTTGTATAAAGATCTTTGGTTCGATTTACGCATTACATAAACCGTTATTTCACGTAAAGTTCTTTATACAAGCTAATATACTCAGATTTTAGTTACGAATGAGATCAGCTTTATCCTCTCACAAAACCTCCTAGAACTGTCAGAAGACCAGATCTATGACAAATTTAGAACAGTTTTCGTACAGTTCTATAGCCAGCTCTTCCAACAGTTCGAGCAGAGCCGGCTCTACTAGTAGAACTGTTCTTGTGGAGCCAGCTCTGTCAGAACTGTCAGATAAGCTGGCTCTAGTAGTAGATATGTTCTCGTAGACCCGGTTCTTCTAGTAGAACTGTAATAAGAGCTGGGTCTAGAACTGTTCTAAGACACATTTAGAACTATTCTGAGTGGCTCTTCTGACTTTTTCCCTGAGAAGTTAGAACTGGTCTCATCTGCACATTCCTTATAATCTAATATTATCAAAAACTATGATAAATTCATATTAATTTATTCAAATATACACGCCTTTCCCAGACACGATTATTTCATTGGTAAAAATAGTCCGGGTTTTAAGTTCATGACCTTGCTTATTGATTATGTAATTATAGGAAAATTTTGTATCCAAGATTAAATAAAAACACATCTTTTCTAACAGTAAAAATGGTCATATTAATTATCATAATTTAACTGGAAAACCGAAATAAGAAAATGAAACGGTTTTAAACTTAAATTTTACTCATTTCTGTACCTGATAACTTACATTCGACTAGTCAATTATATGTAGTGTGGACATTGCACATTAGTGACAATTATGAACTACGTTATCTTCATGTAAGGTATTTATGATTGCACCATCTTTAGTTTTCGAAATATAAAGTAGTGAGAGATCGGCAATATTTTTTATGGGAGAAGGACAGCGGGTAACATTTGATTGAAATCGACAAAAAATTGTGTATCGTTTTGTTTTGTTTTGTTTTTTTTAAATGCTAAAAACATAATATTTCTTGAATTTAAATTGTTGTCGTTGGAGACTTGTATCGATTGGCGAATGGGCGATTATACGACGTAAAATATCTCCAAGGAGGGATAACTTAAAAGGGTAATTACGGATGTGTTGAGAATATTTGTAACAAGTTTTCTGAATAACAGTCAAACCATATAATTTTTGTCAGGTTCAAAATAAAGATGTACGTAGATTCAATGAGCATCACAAATTTTTCTGATCTTATTTGGAATAATATCAATGTTTATCTTTTTCGATATGAAAATAGCAAATGAAACATACTAAGATTTCTCCCGGACTTAATTCTCGCTCTAAATCGTATTCAACAACGAAGAGACCAGAGAGGCCTTGTTCTGATGCCCGCCTTTGGTCCTCTATAGTCGGAGAGTAGTGGACTGTTGCAGACAGCTCCGTTGGTTGCTCAACCACAGCAAGGGCATTTTTACCTTCTACAAATTAAGCAAGATATTGTCGTCACGCCCTTGATATGTTTTTCTGATGGTATGGATATATATAAACGTGATATATGAAACAAAATATTTGGTAGGCAATGAATAAACACACGGGTACAACTTTTGGTAAACTAGATTATAAAGTTAACACATCAATATCGATTTTTATGGGTCGTCTACATTAAAAATTTAAGATTTTATCGTGACAGAAAACACCATTTCAAAAAGTAATATGATTATACAGTTGATAAATCCGTGTAAAGAGAGATAAAGGGTATTATTAACTGATGACTTAAAATACAATGTAAATTGCTCCTTTAATACAACAGGAGGTTTTAGCAACCATAACTTTTACAGGGCAATTGCCCTGTATTAATTCTGGCCCTGTATAAAAGTTAAACTTGTCCGCCATTTTGTTTGAAACAGACTATAGAATTTTGTTTGCCAAAACTGACTATAAATTTGCATCACTAGGAAATATGTCATACTGAGCTGTATTTAACGGTTTGTACAGATAACTCCTGTTATTTTAAGTCATCAGTTAATAAAGGGATCATAAAATAACCATTTAATAACCCTATAATACTCTATGATTTCTAACATTATTTATACAGTAAAAAATACCTTCAATGCTTCGATCTGATATTACGTCATTTCTTAACGGCGGCACTGATACTTTTGTTAGTTTCTTGTTTTCTAGTATAGCGACATCTATCTGGAAATCTTCCACAATCTGACCGGGGTCAACATAAATTATGTGTTCATACTCTCCATAAACTCTCTCCAGTAGTTCCTGGTATGTAAGGTTAAAGGTCACTTTACTCTGAGCAGCAATGTTGACATCAACGCTAAATCGATTCGTATGTCTTGGTCTGAAAGTTCAACACAAGAACTTATTGTAACTTTGATTCTGTAACTGGACTATAAGCGACCGGAATTATTTCCAGAATAAGAATTAATTGAGGAAAAACAAAGCAGAAAGAATTAGAATCTGTTGAGCAGGAAGACTTCCAGAGTATCCATATAGAGGCAACGTCACAAACTATTACCATCATTGAAAAAAAACCCAATATTTTGGGTATTTAATACGGTCTTGCACTCAGTTTTAGAAATATGTGAACCTATAAATTTATCATCAGAAAGTGTGCTACAATCTTAATGACTTTTTTTATTGGAAAAAACTAATAAAGACTAGGCGTTGCCCCTAACGGGACTCATACCCCGCAGCCTGTTGAACACTACATTTAGGTACCAATGTTAAAAATACGATTCATATTGGACACAATATTTTTGTGGATAGACTTTCGACAAACAATATGCTGCCAATTCTGAAGCACCCAACTCCAAACAGCAATCAGTACTATTGATTGTTCAACAGCCATTATTTCTACGATTTTTGTTCAAACATATTAAATTTATGACAGTATGCACATCTCCATGAGGTTATATTACATCCGACAAAGTTTCATAACAATGGTACAAGCTGCTTAAAAAGTAGTTTGGACAGACGAACAGAGAGACAGACAGAATGAAACGTATATACCCACAGCTTTGTTTGCAGTGGGTATAAAAAACTTTCCTCAAATAAGTTGTCAACATTCATTTTTACGTTACGTTACTTTCTGTCCCGTATAACTAACGTGCGTCACATTATAATAGAGAGCTAGCAAAAGTCTTTAATTTTTCTTACGTGTTTACATATATTTTTTTATCTTATGTTTTAGTAAAATTATGTATATTAATGTTATATCATATACACAGAATTAATTTTGTACATTTCGGCTAAGGAGTTTACGGTTCAAAATATTTCATTTGTTCATTATCACAAATTATATGATGAAAAGACTACATTGCGGATGTTTCCATTAGTTCAGGCTTCAGTTAAGACAGATTGATTTGTGTTAAGTGTACACTGAATAATTACTTCATGCAAAAAGAAAATGAAAGTTTAAATTTGGTTGAAATGATTGTGTTGTATATATTATAATTGCTATGGTAAAAACATCGTGGTTTGAATTCATGATCCTATCGGCGTGTCCTGTTCTTATCGTACTGGTGTATGTCCTTTGAATTCAAATTGCGATACAATGTGACAAAGAATATGATACACAAACTGTTGTCATTTTTTCAAACCTGATTCATGCCTGCTTTCTACTCGAAAACCTAACAGAATATCAAAAGAAATAATTAGTCTAAACGGGCATTTGATTACGCAGATACCAGAACTAGAAAGAGAAGGTAACTAAAATATTGGTCTATGTCGGACATAAAATACATACTTTTGAGCTACGTGCCCAGCGCTTTGTCCTTTTTTCTTGGCTTTGTCGTACTTTTCTTTAGCTTTGGCTTTTTCATTAACCTCTCCGGGAAATATTTTTCCGTCGATTTCCCTGAAATAAGCAATAACAGTAAGCTTTAAGTTCACTCTGCAATAGAGATAGCTGATATCTGTCTTTATGTTTTTAATATTCTTGAAATTGAAATAAGGAGAAACCGCTATTAAGCAGTATTTAATGGTCGATGGCATAGGTGTAAAAAGTACTATTACTTTATTATGCAATACTTATACCGATAGGAGACCATCAGAACATAAGATCATCGAGTAGGTGTGTTCGTCGATCGGTTATACCGGTAAAGCAATCGACGTTTTCTTCAGAAAACTGACCGCCTCAGTGGACTAATAGTAGTGTGCTCATCTCGCAAACTAGGTTTTTATTAAAGGTTGCTACAGCTTCTCCAGAGATTGATTGATATAAGACTTAAAATATTGTTTCTGAATCCTGTAATTAATTGGCTACAGTTCATTTCATTCTTTTCTTCAGACTTGATGTTAAAATATGCAAATTCCTTAATAAATATGTTTCAACTAAATAAATACACAGTATCATGAACCTTACATGGCGAAAGCTGTAATGAAGGCAGCATCTGGTAATGTGACTTGGAAATGAGCCTCTACTGGTGTCTTTGCACTATTAGCAACTTTGCTGGTGACTAAAGTTGTAGCAAATCTGAACTTGATATCAGACTTAATATGCATATAATAAATTCTAGGATTCGTCTGAAATGGTATTTGATGTCTATATGTAATTAACTTAAAATTCTCTATTTTTTGTGTGTTGATCTGACTTTTCAAATAAAACATTTACAACGAAAAAATACTACCCTAGAAAATGCGTATGGTCCTGTCAAACTCATTTTCACTGATATGATATAATTGTTGAAAACATTGTCTATTAGTCCGTTTTAAAGGTGTCCCGCCAAAATATTTTTGAACAAAGTGTGTATGAATTGTCATTTTTTCTCTATACTTTTGCATGGTTCTTTTGTGAACTATACTTTAATACTTTAACAGAGCATGTATCCATTCAAAATTGTTTGCAAGCGCTAAAACCATATTGGGAACGTAAAATTAGAGAATTTGAAATATCAATAATTTACTTTTGAACAATCGAGGGAACTTTCTAGAATCTTAAATATTTTAATAAAGAAACATTTTTATTAATTTGAATAGACCAACTGTAACAGTAATCTGAATCTTATTCTAAAACTAAGAAACTTTAAGATTCTGGACATACATTAACAATAGTTTAAATTCGGGCGGAAGTCAATTACATTCAAGGCTTTAAAAATTCAATAATTTACTGTTTGAAAGAAAATGCTGATACAAAGGGGACGAAGGTGACTTCTACCAGTTGATATTTTCAATTTTCAAAAATAAAAAGAATTTAATTTTCGTTAAACAATTACTGTTCCTACAATGATTTTTGTTTTATATGCGAATTCAGGTAAATGCATCTATTTATACATGTATTTTTTTTTCAAAATCGTACTAGACAAACTGAAGTGCTACTGTGTAATACCGTTTTTATCGACATTTCTGAACACACTCATCAACTTCATGAATTCAGGTCATTCGAGAGTATCGGGAAACCGTGCTATCACAGTTGAACTATATGTACTCGTACGGCTACTGCAACCAGGCGCGTAGCTGAGGCCAAATTGAAGTGTAGGCAAAATTACGGCAGGGGGTCCACGGAGAAGCTCTGCGGAGCGTTTTAGAGCATCATTTATGCCTCTCCTGGATGTATTTTATCTCAAAAAAAAAATTGGCAAAATTGAGTGTAGGCAAAAGCTTTTTTGCCTAACGGCAGCTACGCGCCTGGCAGCTACAGTAATTAGTTTATATCCTTGAACAAAGTGATCAAATACAGAAAGTTATGTTTGTACGTTGTAATTTTATGAAAATTGTTAAGCATTTTAGATTAACTATGGTCGGCTAGGGTATATCGTTAAAACCAATTTATATTGCTTGGTACTACTGTTATAGAATTTTGAACATGTGCAATGTGAAAAAAAAAATGATAATTTATTTCCTTTTTTTGAGATTGATTGATTGTTGGGGTTTAACGCCATATTTCAGCTATATTCAAGCGATGAACATGAAATGGATGATAAAATGAATATGCAATGATGATTATGATGAAATGAAGAGGAATGGGATACAAGGACAACAGGGCGACAAATTTTGATTGCCACTAGAAAAAAAAAGAGGGATGGGTAAGGTCGGGCAATTTAGCCTCCTGTTGCGGAGCGCAAAGGTTCCTACTCCTATCGAATACCACATCAGGGTTCTTTAACGTGCGAGGAACGTGGCATCTTTCCCAACACGTTGCACCACTATGGTTTGCGGTCAGGTTTTCCGTGTTATAGCCTGACAACCCCAGCATGTAACACGCCAGGGGTACCCCATTCCACCACCTGGGGCACACATCCCAGTTGCTCTGTGGGCAGAGCGCCTAGCCCCGGCCCGGTTTCTGAGCACTATTTAGTTGCCTTTTGCGACAAGCTTAGCGCTGCTGCAGGCCTATTCTTTTGACACCCGGACCTGTACGGGGCATAATTATTTCAGTCTTTGCATGTAACTTTCTTAGATGTGCAAAGAAATTCCTTACACATGCACATTACTTTAGATCATGACGCATTTGCCTTTGAGGTTCCGGGAATTCGAAAATCTAGCATATTTCTTATTAATATGTTTAAGTATCAGACTTAATGAATTTCAAAAACCAATCGAATTAAGTTTTTATTTCTTGTTCAGAAACCGTTGTAGATCACATAACCAGTCTTCGTTTTTTTTTTATGCATTTCCAAACAAACACTGTTCCTGTTTAGCTACACGTGTAAGTTTATTTTTGAATTTTATGTTTTCACTTTGAATCATCGTTTGCAAAATATAGTTGCAAAAACATTTTTTAAGGAGTAAATATGCTTATGTATAGATGATGAATAAAGAAGCATTTACCAAAATTCAAGGAAAAAAATATTTACATTCCTGAAAAAATGACTAAACGTATTTTCACAAATAACGCCATAGATTTTGACTTTTGCGGAAACTTAAAATATCGATAGTTGGATAACCCCGGTGTTAAAAAGTATTAAAAGTTGCATTCGAATCCCAGCATGAAGCTGATGTAAATAATCATTCGCAAAATACTAAGTGGACGACATCTGGATTTTTTAATTACCGGTTTTTCCTATAAAAGAGAAAGTAAACAATCTTCTGTTCGCGTCTAATTTGCCAAGGAGCATGATAACAATTTGTAATATATGAACACCAACTCTGGAGAAAAACAACCGTATGGTGATTTAAATTAAAATTTACGTTTCCAAGAAACGTGTAGAAGTAGCCTCCCGTTTCCTGATCTGTGTTTGGAGAAACATATTGTCTATGGAACTGCTTATAATAAATCGAATTTCCGGCGTAAAAAATGGGTACGTACAGTCCGGCGGCCATTTTGAAAAAATGGCGGCAGCTGGAAATTTTTTTGAAGTTCTGCATCCTTCATAGAGTAATTCTAACCTCTTTAAAAGTTTCATATCAACCGGACCAGCCACTTTAGAGAAAAAGGGCGGACACTTTCAACAATTTTTATGACAAGAGAATTAAAATAACAATAATAATAACAATAATTAAAATTTACGTTTCCACGAAACGTGTAGACGTCGCCTCCCGTTTCCTGATCAGTCTTTTGAGAAACATATTGTCAATGGAACTGCTTATAATTAATCGAAGCAGCGTAAAGAACTTGGATATCAAATTTCATCGAACTCGAACAACTTTGAATTTTTTTATCGCGGTGACGGCCATTTTAACCAGAGGCTCACGTGAGCCTGTATCGCTCACCTGGTTTAATTACTTGCTAAATATTTCATATAATTTTGCGTAAATTTACAAGGAATTTTCCTTAGATGAAGATTTTCTTGCAATTTAAAGCATTGGTAAACAGGAATTATTGCATGGGACAGGTTGGAAAGGGGACATAATGCATAGTTTGCAACCCCAACATACTAAAATCCGGAACCAGGCCTTTAAAAATGCAGAAATTGCCATTGTTTTGCGGAATCCATGAAATTTCTGCAAAACACAGCGTTTCTTAGCCTCCAACATGATTACTTTGCTAAAAAACTAATCTTATTAAACTAGGCATTTCACATCCAGTTTTGTATGGAAATATAGTTTACAAGGCACATAAATGCAAACAATGTCCATCAAATCTTAAGAATTATTTAAATAGACTGATTCATAAAGGATATAAATTCGACATTGTTGTCAGATCATTAAATCTTGTCTTTGTAGGAAAAAATATTGATACTCTTATTAGATCATTACATTATAACTTAATCATTCATATTTTAGCATTTTAGTCATTGCACAACTTCTTGCTAGACCAACATAGTCTATGATGTTGCAGTTCTAAATCCTTTGGAAGTTTTGTAACTGATATTTTTTGTGTTGGGAGGCTTGAAGATTTGTCATCCTTATTTGTGTCCTGAGCTTGCTTTCAGTAACTGCGAGCATTCATTGTTTATACCTCATTTGTTTGTCTTCTATGTTATTGTTAATAATTGTTGAGGTACTTTTCTAATGAATTGGATGTATTTCAGGTTGATTTTTACTGTGTGTCTAACTTTGTATTTATTTTAGCCTTTGACCGTATAGAGGGGAAGGGTTTGGATCCAACAAAACTAGTTTAACCCCGCTGCATATTGTTTGCGCCTGTCCCAAGGCAGGAAATATAGTCACTGGCATGTAGTTGTCTTTTTTTAAAACATTTTAGTTTCTTACCATAAATGATAAACTGATATAGTATTGAGGAAGGGCCGGACCTTTTTCGGGATGCTGGGATCAGAGGTTTTTAAGCTCAGGATTTCGGGATTTCTGAGAATTAAGCCCGGGATTTCGGGAAATAAATCCACCGGGAATCGGGATTTTAGCAGTTTTTAAGTTCCTTTGTTGTTCGGGATTTCGGGATTTATCCACTTTGTTTTTATTGGGGCAATTTAGAGCTTGCTACATGGAGGAAATTTCCCACTTGTTGAAGATCATGTGGCGACCTCTAGATGTATATTTTCTCGAGCGGAAACTTTGGTTAAGTTAAGATCCACAGTGGCAGCCATTTTGAAATGGCAAAAGAGTCACAAGCTTTCATCTCCTCATGCCAACGATCATTTGTTTCCAGTTTTGTTTCATTTGGTCAAGCGGTTTCCGAGAAAAAGATTTTTACATGTTTTTCTCATAGGGTCCAATGTTAAAGTAAGATCCTCGGTGGCGGCCATTTTGAATTTCCGATTGGCACCAAAATCACAAACTTACACCCCTTCATAAAAGTGAACATTTGTGTCAAGTTTTGTTTAATTTGGTCAAGCGGTTTCCGAGAAGAAGATTTTTACATGTTTTTCCCATAGGGTCCAATGTTAAACTAAGATCCTCGGTGGCGGCCATCTTGAATTTCTGATCGCCACCAAAATCACAAACTTTCATCCTCTCATATCAGTGAACATTTAATAGTGTCAAGTTTTGTTTAATTTGGTCAAGTGGTTTCCGAGAAGAAGATGTTTACATGTTTTTCCCATAGGGTCCAATGTTAAAGTAAGATCCTCGGTGGCGGCCATTTTGAATTTCCGATTGGCACCAAAATCACAAACTTTCATTCGCTCATATCAGTGAACATTTGTGTCAAGTTTTGTTTAATTTGGTCAAGTGGTTTCCGAGAAGAAGATGTTTACATGTTTCTCCCATAGGGTCCAATGTTAAACTAAGATCCTCGGTGGCGGCCATCTTGAATTTCCGATCGGCACCAAAATCACAAACTTTCATCCCCTCATACCAGTGAACATTTGTGTCAAGTTTGGTTTTATTTGGCCCTGTGGTTTCAGAGAAGAAGATTGAAATGTAAATGTTTACGGACGGACGACGGACGACGGACGGACGGACGACGGACGCCAAGTGATGGCAAAAGCTCACATGGCCTTTGGCCAGGTGAGCTAAAAATGGTAGCCGATACCTAACTCAAATTGCCAATTGATCCGCAGATTCTTAGACGGGACGACTTAAAGAACCTATATATCAATTTTCATCAAAATCGGACCAACTTTGAATTTTTCGCGCGCAGTGGCGGCCATTTTGAAAATGGCGTCCCCCACGTAGCTCAAATTGCCAATTCAGCCGCATATTATTGATCAGGACGACTCAAAGAACCTACATATCAATTTTCATCAAAATCTGACAAATTGTAATTTTCGACCGCGTTGGCAGCCATTTTGAGATTTTCTTTCGTGATTTTGTTTGGACTATTCAGCTTAATTTATACACCAAGTTTCGTCAAATTCTGATCAGCGGTTATCGAGATATATGATGTTCCAATTTCGGGACGAACCCTTTTTCATATGGAGGGGGTGTGTGTCACCGCATTGATTACTTTGATTATTTATATCAAAATACTAATTGGAATTTGAGTTTCATTTCAAAATTAATCTTCAATTCATTTCGTCATTTCATTCATCATGACGTACTTTCATATATGACAAAGGACACTGCATGACGACATATAATAGATATGCCTATGACGATTGTTTCGGGCGATAATTGCACGAGCACAGCATGTCAATTTCACTGTTAGGGATATATAAACTTTCTATTGTACAAACATAATTTAGTCCACAAATTTATTCGGTCGATTAATGTCGCCGTTCATCATTATTTCTTTCAGATAAATAAATATATTTGTTATTATATGGACTCAGCAGTTATATTGCCATTATATAATAATTGTGGACTTGATTTACTGCGACAGTTCTAACATCTTGAAAAAAATCATCTCAATCAGACCAGCCACTTTTGAGAAAAAGGGCGGACACTTCCAACATTTTTTATGACAGGAGAATTAAAATAATAACAAGTTTTAAGTTGTGCTTGCAAGCAAGTCACAAAAGTCCCCTCACGTTCCCCAAATAGTCTCATAAACCAAAATTTTGAAATCTGCATATAATATCAAGCTAAAATAAAATAAAATTTCGATGAATTCAACATTTTCTTTGTTGGGGCACCTTACTTTGAATGGCAGCCTTCATGGATATTTTAAAATATGCACTTAACCAAGCTTTGATAATTCTAGTGAAAAGTTCGGCTGATTTTTGTGATACATATAAATGTACAGTTCCTTAATTAACGGAAAACATCATAATAAGTTTTAAGTTGTGCTTGCAAGCAAGTCACATAAGTCCCCTCACGTTCCCCGACTAGTCCTAGGATCCAAAATTTTGAAATCTGCATACAATATTAAGCTAAAATACATAAAATTTTGATGAATTTAACACTTTTTATTATATTTTCCTATTATAACTTAAATTATTTGATCTATAGAACTGATTTTAACCTTTCAACGTGCACTGTTTTGGTACGTTCAAATTTAAAAAGCGTACTTCTTGGTATGGCAGCTTCTAAGAAGTACTATGCTAGTTATTTGCATTACACTGAGAATCTCTGTATTTATATATTCTGAAATTTCCCGATAGCCAATAGTAAACAATAGTAGGATTCAAAAACTCCTGATAGCCAATAAAAATTTACAATAAATAACAAAAGACCAGGGTTTACTGTATTCCTTCAACAAAAATTTCTCTCTGTATATTCCATAACAGAAAAGCTGGATCTTAACAAATATCCATTTTGAGTTACGGCGTTTTTGACTGTTCAATTTTAATATCATAAAAATTGAAATTCGCAGCAAATCCGTAAATTAGTGAATTCGTTATATGTATTAATGTGTCAAATATAAAACAAATCATTAATGTCGATACGCAAAATTGTTGAAACGAGATAAAATTCAAGAGAAAGAATTGATGAATAAAAGAATGACAAATATTCCACGAAACAAAACCGTCGTAAAATGGAAAGTATTCGTAATTAGTTACATACTAAAATTCTAATGTTTTACGTTTATATAGACAACTAAGATATATTCAAGCTTTCGTTCGAAGTTATCCGCAGATATAAGAGAAGCCTCGAAGAATAATCCGAAGAAATTTTGGGAAATACTTAAGCGATGCACTAATGCTAGTAAATCGGATGTGAAAGTTCCGCTAGATGAACTATACGATTATTTTAAAAATATCAACTCGTCAGAAGACGAAGTTGATAATGATCTAGATCCAGATAACGATGAATTCCGCGAACGCGATCTTGCTGACCGCATACTTAACTGTCCTATTGATGCGTCGGAGAAAGAAAAGGTCATTAAGAATTTGCCTAATAACAAGGCTATGGGAATCGATTGTATCAGGAATGAGTACTTAAAAAGTACCTTTCATATATTGCTTCCCACATGCGTAAAAATCTTTAACGTTATTTTTGATACCGGTATAGTTCCAGAAAGTTGGACTTTAGGCATGATACAACCTATTTATAAGAATAAGGGTGATGTACAAGATCCGTCGAACTATAGACCGATACGTTTATTAAGCTATTTTAGTAAAGTTTTTACGAGCATTTTGAATAATAGACTTACCTCATTTGCAGATGAAATTAAGCTGATTTCACCAGTACAAGCCGGTTTTCGGAGGAACCATTCGACTTTAGATAATATTTTCATTTTAAACTCATTTATAGAACTTTATTTTTTACATAAAAAGAAGCTGTTTTGTACATTTGTCGATTTTAGCAAAGCTTTTGATAAAGTCAGCAGAAGTGGATTGTGGACAAAAATGTTAAGGTCTGGTATAAATGGAAAGTGTTTCTCTGTTATAAAAAATATGTACCAAAACGTAAAATCGTGTTAGAAAAGATGGCGAATGCTCTGATTTCTTTAATTGTTCTATAGGCGTTCGCCAAGGAGAAAATTTGTCTCCCTTTCTTTTTTCAATTTTCCTGAATGATTTGGAAAGCTTTTTTGATAATCATGATGTTTCATCTTTACAAACTATAGATGATCTTTTGGCCCAGCATATAGATGAGTTTATGAAGATGTTTCTTTTGTTATACGCTGACGATACATTACTGTTTTCAGAAACGTATGATGGCATGCAAAAAGTTTTAAATGTGTTCAATGAGTATTGTAAACTATGGAAACTCGAAGTTAACCAAAGTAAAACAAAAGTTGTTATTTTTTCTAAGAGAAAGTCTCGTCCTGCAGCACCATTATTGTTTGACGGTCATGATCTAGAATATACAGACTGCTACTCCTACTTGGGAATTTTATTTCAATATAATTGTAATTTCGTTCACACCAAAAAGAAGTTAGTAGAGCAAGCTCAAAAGGCTTTATATGCAGTCTATTATAAGATCAGAAATCTTAATTTGCCAATGGATTTACAGTTAAAAATTTTTGACTCTTTAGTAGCCCCTATTTTACTTTACGGAAGTGAAATTTGGGGGACTGGGAAGAACGATAATATAGAAAAAGTACATTTACAATTTTTGAAAAGAATTTTGGGTGTGAGAATATCTACTCCAAATTTTTTGGTTTATGGAGAGACGGGTAGATACCCCCTGGACATCAATATAAAATGTAGAGCATTATGTTTTTGGAGCAGATTGATGTCCACAGAAAAGTTGTCATCCAAGATTTATAGATTATTATATAACTTGTATATTAGAGGTCAAAGTCAGATTATGTTTGTTAAGAATATTGAATCTATTTTTTTGACAATGCAGGACTAAACTTTATATTTGGATACCAGATGCAAGTTGAGGTTAAAATGATCAAGTTTCATATAAAACAGATTTTGATAGATCAATTTATACAACATTGGCGTTCACAAATAAGTGTATCATCAAGAGGATATTTTTACTCTTTATTTAAACAAGAATTTTGCATAGAACCATACTTATTAAGACTTGAACAAAAACATAGAATTCACATTACGAAGTTTCGACTTAGTAATTTTCGTATACCTGTTGAAACTAGACGTTGGTATCACATAGATAAAGAAAATAGAAAATGTACAAAATGTTCGTTAGATGTTGTTGGTGACGAATACCACTACATTTTGTTTGTAACAACCAAGAAATAATAACATTACGAAATAGATATATCCCAAATTATTATGTGCAAAACTGTAGTATTGTCAAAATGGCGGGTATGTTCTCTTTGTGTCACACTAATCTTTTGAAAAATGTATCTTTATTTTTGAAAGGACCCGGAAAACTTTTTGCCTAGAAGTGATTTACTCCTGTCCGCTATGTTTCTTTTCTTCCATATAAATATGTCACTTTGTCTTTGTCTTTGTATGTTTGATATGTTGTATGTTGTAACGTTTGTTTGCTCATGTTGCACACTGTGCCTGAGCTTTTCTAAATAAAATCTTGAAAATTGAAAAAAATTGAAATTGAAGATGGAGGCGTATAATATTTACCAAAAATAATAAACGAACAAAATTAAGTTCGTTGTATACACGTACGAATATAGTACCTAATAGCGATTGAAAGGTTTTCTATATAAGTTAAAATTAAATAAAAGTCAAGTTATTGATTAGCAGTTTCAACAAATATGATATAAAATTTCCAAAAGAAATAATGCAAATACAACACCTTATCGCATTACAGTTTAATTTTTTTTATATTTATCTATTTATTATTTTTTTTTTATTATTATTATTATTTTTTTTTTTTTGTAAATTGTTCATGAGTTATAATTTCCTATCCAAATCTGAGATAAACATCAGGAAGTGGATTAAATGTGACGGAATAAAAAAAAAATGATAACAATAGTCATACGAATAGTAGTTAGGTTTTCCCTTGACTTCGTGGTCGGCGACTTAATTACATAATAAACAATTTCGAATAAAATGACGGGACAAAATGTGTAAGTGAGATCAAAACGAGCATAAACTATTGAAAGAATAAAACAAAAACAAAAAAGATCAAAGTGGGTTACAGTTTGGGGTGTTCAAGTGAATACAGTCAATTGGAAAACAAAGTTGTAAATCTTTAAATAATTTATTATCATTTTTTTAAAAAAACAAAAATATAGATTCCGGTTGATGATTGATTTAATGTGATTATGTTCCGCACAATTCGATGAAGATTACCACCTATATGCATGATAACTATCTTTAATGCATAAAGGGCGTGTGATCCAATGCTCTGATCACAGGATACAAAGCTAATTGTATACGAAATTAATCAATTCTACCTAGATGAAAAACATAAACAACTGCCGGAATGTAAAGACAAGGGCTGTATAATGATCTGCAAGATTACATTTGCCCTATCTGTTATTCATATATTATAATGGTAAGTTACAACCAAGGTTATGTTAACCGAAAAATATTTTAAAACCCATTGTCAATGACCTAAAGCGCATTCAGGACTTAAAATGAAAAGGGATATTTAAGTAAAGTATTGCTTATTCAGTTGACCTTTTTCTGTATCTAGTCTACTGCCAAGTACAATTATGTCATGGTAACTCGCTTGTTTTCACTTTTTGTTGAGATACATACATAAAAAAAATTGAGGTTAAATTTTTGAAATATTCTTCTAAAGTGGGTGTAATGTGGATATCTTTTGTGGTAAAATTGGCGAGAAATTAAAATTCTACCTAACATCGCCTAAATCTACCCCAGACAGTTCATGCTTTGCAAATTTAAAGGGGGCACACGCTCGCCGCACCCCAGCCTGAATCCGCCAATGGTATTGCTTTCAGAGCTGAAGAAACTTAATACACCTGCTTCCATTAAGTGCAATTTATAATGTAATAATAGTAAAAATTTTGGTTGTGGTATTAAAATGGCACTATTTAAGTATGAATTTTAATAACCTCAAATAACTGTAAAAAACTGAATGAACATTTTGTACTAAAATGTTCACTGCTGCAATCCACACAAAGAATTAAATTGACCAGAACCATGTGATAGGACAGTGTTTAGACATTATTGATTAAATTGTTATTTTTGAGAAAGGGAGGAATGTGTAATGACTTTAAGAATTAATATTGTTCATGTTAACTATAAATTGAATTATATGCATGTACAGGTATAAAACAACCAAAATGGCTTATGGGTATAACACAACCAAGATGACTTACGGTTATAATAACACAACCAAGATGGGGAAGTAAAAGAACATGTTATGAAAAACAACAAGTAACAAGTAATAAGTAAGTCAAAAGAAATACCTAGAGGACAAAAATACCTGTACACAAATAAGAAATGGGAAATAGGATGCGTCTTATATAATTGAATAGTATATATATTTGAACATGTATATTCAGAGAGCTCGCTTTTACTCTTGTAGTAAACGTTACAGTCAGTTTTACACGTCTTCGGAATTATTAATGCGTGCCAGATTCTATCACAACCATTTATACATGAATTGACTGACACGCAGGACACATTTACATAGGAATGTAAATACGGAGGCACATTTTGATTAACAATAGTCAATAACGATAGTCAATGAAGTGTGATATAAATAAAACGGCTATCTTTTTATTTTAACAAATTTGCAAGACTATTTAACTAAATGCATTATTTTACAAAATAGATAATAAAATGTAACATGCTATAAAGATCTCAATGGGAACACCTTGCAACCTTCCCCACTATAAATCAACTTTTTACACTAGTAAAGGTGTATATAAACTTACCTGAGATGCCGATAAATCGGTTTGAGAAAACACAACGGAGAAAAGTATAAAAAAGATAAACATCAGCATTGTCGAATCCATGAGGAAAATTGAAAGAAATTACAGTTCACTCATAACAAAATGCTTTTCCCACTTAATCAGGATTTCCAAAACTACTGCGCAACCTACATTTATATGCAGGTCGAGTCAAGGACGCTAAAAAATAATGTCGACTGTTGCACCCCTTGAAAGATAAGTACACAAATTTGGATTTTTATATCAGATTTTTAAGTATCAAACTACATTGTAGGTCATTATGTGTAATTTTACTCCAAATTTACCTTTATATCTTTAGTTGTCGATTTTTAAATATGTTAAAAAATATTGTTAGCTACCGTGAGCGTGTATCCTTTTCTTTTCCTTCTCTCAAATCTATTTGTCAAATACTTGATAATACGAAAACTATCAAGTTTTTGTTATTAACCAGGAAAAAATACACGACTAAAAAAACAAAAAGGTGACTTGAAGTGTATTTACTTTTTATAACAAAAACAATTCTCCTTTTTTAATCTTGACTTGTGCAACCGTATGATAAGAAATGATTGATTGATTGGTTGATTGATTGATTGATTGATTGATGTGATTTAACGCCCGAACAGCAATATTTCAGCTATATTCAGGCGATGAACATGAAAGGGATGATAAAATAAACATGAATGATGATGAAATGAAACAAGAGATGGGATCCCAGGATAATAGGAACCTGTGGCGGAGCGCAAAGGTTCCTACTCCTATCGAATACCACAGCAGGGTTCTTTAACGTGCGAGGAACGTGGCATCTTACCCAACACGGTGCACCACTATGGTTTGCGGTCAGGTTTTCCGTAGTATAGCCTGACAACCCCAGCATGTAACACGCCAGGAGTACCCCATTCCACCACCTGGGGCACATATCCCAGTTGCTCTGTAAACAGAGCGCCTAGCCCCCGGCTAGGTTCCTGAGCACTATTTAGTCGCCTTTTACGTCAAGCTTAGCGCTGATGCAGGCCTATTCTTTTGACACCCGGACCTGCACGGGGCGATAAGAAAGGAGGAATGTATTCTCGTTAATGCAATAAATCGTTATTAGAAAGAACATTTCAGTAAATACATTCCGGAGAACTATCAGCTTTATCGTCAAAAAGTTTGTTTTTATGATTTATATTACTACAGTACTAACTGGAATCAAATTGGGTCCAGAATCTTACCCTCAAATTCAGACTAGAATCCACTAGGGTCCAATTTTGCCTTCAAGTTCAGACTAGAATCCAGTGGGGACCAGAATATTAAAATTATTAACTGGAATCAAGTAGGGTCCAGAATCTTACAAATACAAACTGGAGTCCAGTAGGATCCAGAATTTAACAAGTACAAACTGGAATCGAGTAGGGTCCAGAATTTTACAAATACAATTTGAGTCCAGTAGGGTCCAGGATTCTATAAGTGCAAGCTAGAATAGGGTCGAGACTCCTACAAAAACAAACAGAAATCAAGTAGGGTCCATGATCTTACAAGCATGAACTGGGATCTAGTGGGGTTCACAACTCTACAGGTACAAACTGGAATCCAGAAGGGTCCTCAATCCTACAATAGTATAATGTTCTATCAAAAATTTAATTTTCAATCTTCGTTTACATTCGGTTAATAATTGACTGTCGTCATTAACACGGATTTTGACTCACTTGAACATGCTGCATTTCAGAGGATGGTGATATAAAGCATTTAACCTGGGAAGGCAAGCAGACCTTATGAAGTGATTGATTGATTGATTGTTGGGGTTTAACGCCCCAACGCCCCGTACAGGTCCGGGTGGTAAAAGAATAGGCCTGCAGCAGCGCTAAGCTTGTCGTAAAAAGCGACTAAATAGTGTTCAGTGCAAATGTTCTTTCTAATAACGATTTATTGCATTAACGAGAATACATTCCTCCTTTCTTATCGCCCCGTGCAGGTCCGGGTGTCAAAAGAATAGGCCTGCATCAGCGCTAAGCTTGACGTAAAAGGCGACTAAATAGTGCTCAGGAACCTAGCCGGGGGCTAGGCGCTCTGCCCACAGAGCAACTGTGATGTGTGCCCCAGGTGGTGGAATGGGGTACCCCTGGCGTATTACATGCTGGGGTTGTCAGGCTATAATATGGAAAACCTGACTGCAAACCATAGTGGTGCACCGTGTTGGGAAAGATGCCACGTTCATCGCACGTTAAAGAACCCCACTGTGGTATTCTCCCGGAGTAGGAACCATGGGGCCCCGCCACAGGAGGCTAAATTGCCCGACCCTACCCACCTCTCCCTATTTCCAGTGGCAATCGAAATTTGTCGACCCCATTGTCCTTGTGTCCCATCCCTTTTTCATTTCATCATCATTTCATGTTCACTTTAACATCAATTTCATGTTCATCGTCTGAATATAGCTGAAATAATGCTGCTCGGACGTTAAACACCAACAAACAAACAAACAATTAACGCCCGAGCAGCAATATTTCAGCTATATTCAGGCGATGAACATGAAGTGAATGATAAAATGAATATGAAATGATGATGAAATGAAAAATGGGATGGGACACAAGGATTATGGGGTCGACGCCAGGGGTAACCCATTCCACCACCTGGGGCACACAACCCAGTTGCTCTGTGGGCAGAGCGCCCTAGCCCCGGCTAGGGTTCTGAGCACTATTTAGTCGCCTTTTACGACAAGCTTAGCGCTGCTGCAGGCCTATTCTTTTGACACCCGGACCTGCACGAGGTCGTTGTAAAGTGTGATCATCCTCTGAAGTATGGTATTTGAATTATATTCCCATCAAAGGTTTTGAATCATTTACAATGTTAATACACATTATTTATTTATGTTATACAAATCAATATAAAGCAATATAAACATATAAAGCAAACTTTCTGTGATCTATATATAACTGTGTTTAATTTTAAACAAAAATGATGAATAGAAAAGACTTATTTTTATCTATTATTCAACACTTATTTATAATATTCCAGAAATATGGACTCTCTTGATACAAATGAAAATACCTTATTGCTATAAAAAAAAAAAAAAGACAATCAATCAAATAAAAAAAAGTTTAAATGGGCAAAATTTGTACGCATGTCCAATGTACGTCAATCATACGTCAGAAAACAAAAAAAGTTAGCATGTCAGACATACGGTAAGCATATGTCGTACGTCGGACGCCTTAACTATATAGCACCTGATATGCGTTTAACATATGCTTGTGCATCATATGTTAGACATACGTTTGATAGGCATTTGAAAAACGTCAAATTTGGATGTATGTTGTCAACATTTTGCCTATGTTCATTCTGTTTTGAAGATCTTGATTATATGCGCCCTAGATTACACTGTAACATTAAAGTTTTAAAATACGTGTTGATTCTTCATGAAACCTTCACCCAATTAACTAAGCACTTAATTGAAACCATTGAATTCAGTTAAGCGAACAATTTGTAATGGTTAAAAATAGGCAGTGTTTTCTTACTTGGGTTGTAGGTTTTGGTCAACCTATCTGGTGTTTAGTATATTACCAAATGTTAAAGGTAACCCGACAATGAACAACATATCACTTCTACTCGGACAACTTTTTTAAAATGATTTTTGTTAAAACTAAGGCTGAAAGGGGAGGTAAGTATGAAGGGAACACGAAGTTTTAACATCACATTGATTCGAACAAATTTATAGATACTATCAATGTAGTTTAACAAAGAGTTACTTTTTTCAGTTGTACATAACACATTATTTTATCATAATGCTAAACAGTTTAATCACTATCTTTTCAAAAATAATAATACAATCGGAATCAACTTCCATAAAAACAAACTAGTCACATCTTAACGTATCATTAATAGTAAAACGATGATTTGAGATAACACTTAATCTCATATCAATCCAATATCTAACAAGTATTTAAATGTTAAACGTATTGATTGTCACAGAGCAAACAAAATACAAAATATGTGATACCAAGTGTGTATCTTTTTTAAAGATCGGGAATAGATTATGAACCCCAAATTAATAAATTGCACGAGGATTTAAAATGCATTTTTTTCTTTCTTTCTTTTTTTCTGTATTATAAGTCATTTTATGCGATCTAGGTATTACATTTTTAAAGTAAATCATGACACATTCAAAAACATGAAACAATGCATGTATACTTGACCAACTGCATACAAAATAAACGTATGAAAAATAGAAACAAATGGTATTCATATGATAAGAAAGCGATTCATGTATCATTGGGAAACCCAATGCTAAGTACCTCTAAGTAACTCAGTGTATACAAATTTGTGTTTTGGATTTCGTGATTCTTTATACATGACCTTCAAACTATTCTGAATTCCGGTACGTCACAGGGAAATCCTGCATCATACAGCGAGCTCTGGTAATATGTATATCTAAAATATACTATGTGCTATTGCACTCATAATAGATTTTAAGATAAAAAAAAAATACAAGTACCTCGATTAAAATCAGCTGTTGGCACTAAAATAATTGTAATAAATTGAATTTGAGAAAGGTATCGTATCTAATTAATCAAGAAAAACCAGACGATATAAAAGAGAACAACAACGAAAACACTCATCCTATAATAGAATTCTACATCTATAAATAAAAGACATTCAGATTATAATCTAGTTTTCGACCAATCAGAGTTCGAGAAGTATTGAATAGCTCACTTATTTAGTTACGAGTGTGTAATAACATTAAATAATATACCAGTATTCTAAACATTGGGTTTAGGCTTAATTTGAATTACTATTGATGAAAATCATTTAAGTAAAAGCAAAATTAGTCTAGTATGTAGAGTGTTTTATTATTTTTGTAACTCGTTTATTAATCAAAACGCAATTGATTTTGATAAATTTGGTTACGCATATTTTAAGATAAAGTCTATCACCTTTAAAATATTACAAGAATATAGTCTGTAGTTCGTTTTTTTTTTTATAATGTTACTGCCCGCTCTTTCGTGTGTGATTTTATTCACGATGTTAAAATACAAACCATAAATTCTATAGAAATATTACACACATTTATTTACTAAATATTACAAGTATCTTATGTGCTTCATGTTTTGACATATATTTAAAAAATGGAGTTATTAATGAAATACAGTATACTGTATAAGTTTAAGGCATGCGATATGGGTCTGAGGATAATATGTGAAATAAGTGACAAAAGGGAATATATACTGAAAATTACATGTCAAAATCTGTTTCACCTGCTGTATCAACCCAATGGCCACCGGCGCCGCGTGGTGATAAAAGTCGAGGGTTGATACATTATATGATACATTTTTGACATGTCATGTTCATTATATCATATATTTCAAATATACTTCAAGTATGGTCCATGAAGTGTGTGATATAGGGTATGTGATATAAGTTTAGAGGTGTGATGTAGGGTGTGCGAAATAGGTCTGAGGTGTGATATAGAGTATGCGATATGTAGGTCTAGAGATGATATAGGTCTAGAGTGTGATCTAGGGTATGCAATATAGGTCTAGAGGTGTGATATAGGGTATGCGATATAGGTCTAGAGGTGTGATATAAGTAATGCGACATGTAGGTCTAGGGGTGATATAGGTCTAGAGGCGTGATATAAGGTATGTGATATGATAGAGTTTAAACAAACGCTTATCATGCATATTCAAAAAGGTATATTTTAATCTTAATATATGATATAGGTCTGAAGATATGTTATATGTGACGTAGGTCTGCATTATGTTACATATGTCGCTTAGGTCTGAAGATATGTTATAAGTGGCACAGGTCTGAAGGTATGTTACATATGTGGCATAGGTTTGAAGGTATGTTATATGTGGCTAAGGTCTGAAGGTATGTTATATGTGGTTTAAGTCTGAAAATATGTTACGTGTGGCATAGGTCTGAAGGTATGTTGTATGTGGCATAGATCTGAAGATATGTTATGAGTGACATAGGTCTGAAGATATGTTCTATGTGGCATAGGTCTGAAGGTATACGGTATAGGTTTGATGATATGTGATATAGGTCTGTGGATCTAAAAATGTACGGAAAAAATATTTATTAAATTGGTATGAGTTATAATAGAGTTTAAACAAACGTTTATAATGCATATTCAAAAAGGTATATTTTAATCTTAATATATGATATAGGTCTGCAAATATGTGATATAGGTCTGATGATACATTATATGTGGCATAGGTCTGATGATATGTTATATGTGCATAGGTCTGAAGGTATGTTACATATGTGGCATAGGTCTGAAGATATGTTATATGTGGCGTAGGTCTGAAGGTATGTTATATGTGGCATAGGTCTGAAGATATGTTATATGTGATATAGGTCTTAAGGTATGCGGTAAAGGTTTGATGATATGTGATATAGGTCTGTGTATCTAAAAATATACGGAAAAAACATTTTTTAAATTTCTCAATTACGGAAATTTCACATTGTCAGTGTGTATACACGTATGTTACAGTAGACAGGCATAATCAGTTATTACGTGTAATTACTAAACATTTTAGTAATTATGTGTAATTCTTTGTGTGTCTAGGAGAGCTGTTGTAATTCTTAAGTGTAACAAGTAATTACAAGTAAATACGGCATGCATTTTACGTTAATTTACTAACTGAAAAAATATTTTATTGACATACCTGAAAATAAAATAAATGCAATTTCAAATAT
Source organism: Perna viridis (assembly GCA_037379345.1). Taxonomy (NCBI): domain Eukaryota; kingdom Metazoa; phylum Mollusca; class Bivalvia; order Mytilida; family Mytilidae; genus Perna; species Perna viridis. The sequence continues at coordinate 14,308,205 of CM074511.1, forward strand.
TTCTTCGTGTTCAAGAGTATTCGAGGACACCACGATTCTGGCGGCAATCAAGAGAGCACAACCTATGGACAAAGAAAGACAGGGAAAACAGATACACACAACGAAAATAATAAAATAACCAAAATAATACGTACAAAGAAACAAAATTAAATGAGCAACTCGGACTCCACTAACAACTTGGAGCATGGATCAGGTGCATCGGTATGGTAAGAGTCCTCTGATTTTCTAGAAACACTCGCCGAGTTGCTCATAAAAAGTCAAGTCCAGGGTAGACGAGAGAGGAAAGGAAAACTAAGACAACTTGAACGAATCGGTTCTCATATGGTGCAGATGGATACACCGTAATGATCAAGTAGTTCATGATGACAACAATAAGATTCTGTAGTGATGACTTCAATCTTGTAGAAAAATAACCCTGTTCCAGAAGAATAATTGTGAAAAATCCAGCGGGGTACAAAAAGAGTCTGCGTAGTTACGGAAGTCTCTGGCATAGCATTTGAACTCAATACGCAGGTGCTGAAGGGATGTTGCCACAAGTCATAGGCTTTAGGTCTCAGTATCGTATTAATTTTCCCATAGACTTCTATAGTGAAGTGCATATTTTTAGGATTTTTTAAAAAATATGTAAATTGATTCAATAAAACTTTCACTTATGTAGCATTTCTAAGGACATGTGAAAAAATAATTTCCTGCAAAGAAAATAGGGTGAGTCCACGAAGATTGGACAGAAAAGTAGTCTTGAACTATAAATAGCCATTTTCCCTACTTTCACTTTCGTTTTGCACTCACCTAACCAACCTTTTCAGTGGAACATTTTTATGATATTATGTTAGATTTTCTTTTAAAAAAGTTCTTCATCTTACAGTGTGATGTTTGCTCTATTTTTTAAGTCATTGTTCTTGTCTTTTGACAAAACATTAGTTCGTAGAGAGGCAAAAAGAAAATGCACTATATTTTTATGGCATCCATGTTTTGACGTACACCCGCTCAGAAATATGCAATACGATACTGGTACCTTTAATGCTATTGTAAATTATAAAGTAAATTAATAACATAGGGTAAATGCTACTGATTATGGCAAGTGTTACTATTGTGACCCCTTGCATTGCATAAAACATATAATTTAGCCCTTACACATTTTACAAGTTTTATGCGAACAACCTGCACTGCATTTTATAAAGCATTGTCTATTTCCGAAGGATTGTAGTCTAGTCTGACTCGCGAACACAAATTTCACTGTTTTCATTAACATTATCTTCTAATAGTCAATGGAAGACTGTAAACCTATTTATGGTGAATGTTGACAAAAGAAGTCCGTTTGTTGTACTGATTCTGTGCTGTTCAGTGTTAGAATCGACAGCGGTCAGAACGAAAATATAACAAGAATGGATATGGTGAATATGTAAGAGCGACAACAACCCCATCGGGACGAAAATTGTCGGTTTAAGGCCACCCATTGTTCTTCAGTGAATGACGTTTTTGGAACCATTTATTCTGGTTGCTTTAATAATTTATTGTGACGCGCTTGTCCTGACTTTTTGAAGGTATCGTCAATTTTTGTTAACGTCTTCATGTTCGGTTTCTGTCTGGTTTCTCGTTAAACTGCATATACAATTCGTCAGTAAGCAATGTTTCAAAATTTCCACAAATGCGGGGTTAACTGCTAGTATAGGTGATCTACATTTATTATATCATTTAATTGAAAAACGTCACCAGCTAAACTGTTTATCACTTAAATATTTAATTTTTAATGAAACCAAGCATTTATTAATCTTAGTAAATAAGCGAAACAATGTCGGATTAATATATTAATTACTCGTAATAACTAAGGAAAATCAGAAAAATACATGTATTTACTACACCAGTTAGGAATTTCTCGTGATAACTATTTTAGTATTTACGTGTAATTTCTAATAGGGTATGTAAGTCTCGTCACGTGACTCCGTGATTTCATGAGAATGGGTCCTTATCTCCCATACAAATGCATAGAGATTCGTCATTAACATAGCATTGAGTTCAATGTTAAAAGCAAAATATATTTTTTTGAAAAAATACTGATAAAAATGACAAATGTCTAGTTCTACTGAATAAAAATGTTAAGAAAAAGATAGAAATAGAAGATTTTGCATAGTGATACAGTGTTTTCATTTATCGGAAGTGAACAATAAAATGGAGACCGGCCTTCGGATTTCAATACTTTCTACATCCGGAAGGAAAACTGAAACTAGAACGAGACTTACAATCCCTATTACGTTTATTTACTGTAACATATATAAACACTGCGCATAGTTTAAATAATATTTGTTTTATATCTTTTGAGTTACAGATTACATACGTATACCTCTACGTATAAAATACGTATTAAATAATATTTGTTTTATATCTTTTGAGTTACAGAATACATACGTATACCTTTACGTGTGGTGGACGGACGGAACCGAGCAAATACTAAACCTTCTTTCAGCGTTGGTGATGCAGGATAATTTTTTACAATAAAAAAAAAAAAAAAAAAAAAATCATAAAGACATAATAATTCTCTTGGATGATTAGGATGATAATAAAATTTAATTATCAGTAATGAGACTAGGTTTTAAAAACAAATATCTGTACAACAAAAGAATCTCAAAATCAACATAATATAACAAAATTTAAGCTCCTTATAATTCGGTATAATTTCTGTCTAGTCATGGACTACTTAAATTAGAAAATACGGAGAAAGAGAGATAACACAAATATAAACTTTTTGTTAACTTCATCAAAAAGGTGGGAAACCAAAACCAATTAAAACTTGCCGATGTTTTCTGCAATTACTCTTTAAATAGCCAAAGATACAGCTTAATCAACACCAGTACCACGACATGTATGCTATACAAATGTGTTACAAATTAAAGATCTATTAAAATTTGTCTATACATTTCTTAAATTATACATGTATATATATAAGCGTTAACTTTTGCTGTAGTGAACGTTGCATTATCTATTCATGTAAAATGGAACAAATACTGGACTGGTTTTATTTAAATAACACTATAACAATAAAGTTGAAAATGATAGCACTTTCCGTATATCCGTTACGTCCTTCATTTCTTGCATTATAAAGCTAGAACACCGTTGCTTCTTTGAGATAATTCGACTGTCTTTGTGGACATAAACCACTAAAATCCCCAAAAATCGTCCGTAACACAGTGTTAACCTATCATCTGCGCTATATGAGTGACGCTGACAATCAGCTGACTGTTCCTACACTTGGTTTAATTTTCGTTTTCGTTCTTACATATTATATTCAATACTGATAGACCCGGTTTGTACTTATATGTATAATACATGACGGACTGAGGTGTTTCTTAACGTACTTTGCTATCGTTTGGGGTCTCTCGCGGACGGTGTAAAGCATCAAAGCGTTTACGCAGATCCCGGGTATGGTTAAACCCGTGAATGTTGATCATTGTGTATTCGAGGAAATTGGTTGTCATGTGACCACGTTCATTCATTTAATTGGTAATTTTTTGATAATCAAACATTTTTAATTCTAAATTTTCGTGGACCTTTCATTCTCTAGTACCATCTGAATTGATTCAACTACATGGGGATTGGCAGAGTGATGCCTATAAGATCTATTTAGAGTTTAGTATTAAGGACAAACTATCTGTTTCTAGAGATACGGCTAGTTCATTACTTCTTTAATTTTAGCCGAGAATAAGAAGCAAGTGCTGTTAATTTCTGATTCTGTCAGTAGACATTTAAGTGGCATTCACATGTTGGAGATTATTACTATTCCTGGCGCTAATTTTTTTCCGTACACTAATTTATTAAGGTCAATAAATCACATATTAATACCTTCAGTCATCTGATCTTGCATGTAGGCACTGAGGATATTGGTAGTGGTCTTACTCTTGATTTGATTGTACGGTATTATTTTAATTCATTTACTTTAATGAGAGATGCGCAGAATTGTAAGGTTATAATTTCGACTATTTGACCTCGTTTATCAGATTTTGACACTTCTAAAGGTATTAATTATAAGAGTAAATAATCGTTTATTAGATTTGTGCAAGAAATTTAAATTTTTACTTGTTACTTCGTTTAAGCCTTTTGTGCAGCAGCCAGGTTTGATTCCTAGAATTTCTTTTTTTGCTAAGGATAGAGTTCATTTAAGTATTTGAGGAGTCAATTTTTAGAAATTTTTTATAGGAGTTGTTAACTATTTGAGATAGATTTCATTTATTATGCTATTTTTGTATATTTATTTTGTGGTTCTTTTTATGAATAGAACAAGGTACTATGTGGTGTTTTTCTTTCATTTTTTAGAAGACCTTTATCAAGAAAGCTTCTTGGGCTAGATCATAGCTCCTTGGATTACCTGTGGACCCTTATTAGTCTACAGGAGCAGGTGCGATGGGCTTTATAATTATAGGTATGTTGAATAATTTAGTATTTCCTTGCCCACTTTATGGTGGCCTTTTGCTTTGTGCTTTAGGACTATTAATTTGTTTGAAATGTTAACTTTTTACATAATGAAATTGAATACGATTACAACTATTAATGTATATATATAATTTTCGGCAAAATATTATTATCAATTATTTTGCGTTCTGTGTTATTCTTGCCTTAAGATTTATTTGATTTTATTTTGATTGTGTAGAGTTATATTGACATGTAAGTTGAAAAAAGGGACGATTGAATTCATTAAAATTAATGCATCATCACGTGATTTAATGTCGATCGGTGACCTAGTGATTCAATTTGTAATATGCACGCTATATACAGCGTTGTATAGCCTACAGCAGCATTTGTTGAATATTAAACCCAGCAAAATACTTTTGGGATAGAATCAACACTTTCCAGTGCACGTAAGACAGATATTGGTGCATGCCAATCAATTGATGATGAGAAATTTCCAAGGCCGAAAAAATAATGTAATGTTTCCGAGCACTATTCTAAAATTTTGTAGGGTCGGTAGGTAGGGATTTTTATTCTTATTTCATATTTTTGAAATGAAATAAGTCATAAAGATACAATGAAAAACAATTATGCAAAGACTAAACATGTAATAGACTTAGTCCACAGCCTAATCCCTTTTAGGATTCGGCGCATGAGTAATTTTTCGTTTTGACGCAGGCGGTAAAAACAAGTGCCGAATTCCAAAAAGGGATTATCCACGACCATCAGCTAACTCATGGCATGTGTGTTTTCAAAGTTCTTCTTTTTTTCTGAAAGACAATCGGCAGAATTTTTACATTATTTTTTTTTCTTCAAAATTTCAAATAAAAAAATATGAGTAGGGGTCTGAAAAAGGGTCAGTAGGGTGACCGGAAACATTTTTAGGCATAAACGGGTGGTCTATTCATTACTCCAGTAGTGCTAGAGGTTGTCTGGCAAGCTTTTTTTCTGACTTGGCTTGGGGTATGAATTCCAACCTACACGTTATGTTGGTTCTGAAACCAAATGATACTGGCAGTGCCTCTTGATATATTTTATACTACTGCAAAACAAGTATACAGTTTTTGTCCAAGGAAACATTTTGCAGGCTACAAATGTATGTGACTATTTAGGATTAGATAAAATTGTTTGATACAAGATTTAGTCGAAATATTGATTTTGAAGTGTTAATTGTGAGTCAGTACCGATGGATTTAGCCTTAATGCGCTTTATATACCGGTAGTTTTGTTTCATAAGAATTTCGAATGTTTTCTGTTGAGTACATGAGTGTAAGTAGGAAAATTTTCCATTATGCAGTTTTATTCTCCTTTGCTAAAGAACTGTTTACTAACTAGGACTAATGTAAAAACATAGACATTATAGATGTAAATTCTTTGCACATCATACACTACATACATAGAGTAATTGACAGGCTTTTTAGGGAGTTGAAAATGGAGCATGTCCAAATTTCGAATTTGCCTATATAAATACAAACGTCTCAGAATGTGACGACTCTATTCGCTACACTGCTCCATCGGATCAAATTGATACAGGGAAGATAACGTAAACTTATAGAAGGGTCTACAAAATTCCCAACGATGTTAGAACTGTCAAATTTGCGATGCAAATTTTTAGTCGTTCCCTCCGTGGGACTCGAACTTGTACCGCTGTGACATCTATGGCAACACCGCCTGCATAAAATCCAGTGCCCTAGACCACAATTTCGGACACTAAAAACTGGGAGCATGGATCTGGTGCACCGGTAGGGTAAGCGTCCTTTGTTTTTTTCTAGAAACATAGAAATCATAAGGATATAATATGTTTAAGGCTAAATACCAGACAGAGAGAACTTCTGTAGTGATTACTTAAAGGAATATATTCATTAAAAAACATTGCTTCCAATGTATTACTCTATGGTTAATAAGCAAAGTTGTCTTTTACAACTTTGCAACTTTCAACACATAGGATGATGCGGCATTTTCAGGCCATTTCCATGGCTTGTTTACATACAATGTGAACATGTAACCGCCAACACTGTTTACTAAAAGTGCCGTGAAAAAAAAATGAAAAGCAAAATAAAGAACTGGCATATTCTGAAGTGCAAAAATGAAATATCTTTCAATCTGAAATATCAAATTGTTAAATTGAAAAAAAAAGATTATTCAATTCCAGTGTCTGTGGTCATTGATTGTTCTCCCCAAAAGGGACGGTCCTTGTGACATCATGAATATTTACTTTATTTATACTTATTAACCAACTACCCAATATACGTTAAAATATGTCAAACACTGACCTATTGATATTAATTCAAACCGGGCATCTATACGGTGCCAATACGACAAAAGAGGGCCAATATGCATCAAACCAGGGCCAATACGGCATCATAACTTCCGGTCATTTGAAACCGCCATTTCGAATTAGATATTCTCACTTCATTATCGATTATTTATGCATATGTACCTTAACATCTATATAATTAACCAAACAAATAAGAAACTAAGAATAAGGTAAGAAAACTTTGCAATCGACTATGATTACAGATTACAATTGCCCAATTAATGTAAATATAATAAATTCATTCTCGCATATTTAAAGTTAAATTCAAACAAACTTACTGTATTCTTCTCAGAACTGTAGATTCAGATACTCCGAGTACTTCTCTCATCATTGGGGCAGAGAAAACCAAAGCTTGTAAGAAATTGTAGTTGTTCCCTGGTGATGCCATATTTGCGGTGCATTTCCCATCGGTTGTATTACGCTTCGACTGATAACCTCCTTTTTTGTAAGTAATAAAATTTCTGTATTTTTTAAAAGGTCGATGGATGAACACATCGACATGAATATATGGTTTGTTATTTTGAAATGATATTCATTTTATCAATATATATTTTGAAATTTAAAAATTTCAAAATTACTTAAGTACAGGCTCCTCATACTCGCTTGCGTGTACAATGAGCCTCTATCACACGCTTCCGTTTTTTTTTTTGTATCAAATGCTGATGGGAAACGGTAAAAACGGCATAAAACTGCAATTATATACTTTTTATTGAGGTGAAGTAGAAGATATTGAGCCAAGTCATGGATATTGATGGAATTTTGCATTCAATTGATAAAAAAAATCATTATTTTTCTAATTTTCATAACAAATATTGAAGCGATGTCAGTTTTTCTTGAACTTGATATAAATCCAGTGCAGACTGAATACCCGATTCCGCTTTGTGATAAGTTCGTCATACAAAGTTTCTGGTGGGCAATACATGTATGTAAGTTTTTGTAGAAGTTCTAGTAATCTTTGGTCAGCAGAAATCTTTAATTTCTCACGAGTCATTTTCTGGTTGAATGTGCAAGACTATTTTGTAAACATGCGTTTGTAGAATTCTGATCATGAAAGGTTTTTGTCACAACATTCATTCTTGTTATTGTTAAAATCGATTGATTGATGGTACTTTTAAGAATTCTTAAAAATATTCAAATATCGATCTGCATTAATGGTACCACAAAATTCCTGGAGTTTTGTTTTGTCGATTTCAATCAACATTTCACCAAAAAAAGTATATATTATTTCATTTTCATTTCATTGTGCCAATATCTTTCAACTGAATGAAAGATAACCCGATTTATTCATGGTATTGACCGTTTTCGATCAACATTTTATACGAAAACTTGAACCGTGTATGAATAGCATTTAGACGCGAGGAGCCTGTACCAATTATTCAACTTGATTGGATAACAAACCATATTCAATTGTGACTCGTGGTGAAAACTATGTATGCGCGGGACCATATATACATCCCTGATCGAACCCGAAATCGAACCAACACTTGAGCCATTCAAAGTCATTACAATACTACTGTTGTGTACCAGACTAGGAATGGTCACAATATGTTAAGAAATTGTCCCATTTTGGCTCGGGAATGGTCTTATAGATTTAGGAATGGTCTGTCAACAATTGCAACTATCATCAATTGTGTTGAAAAGTCTCGTCTTCAATACAGTGGTTTGTGGTATACTTAACAATATAAACGAAGAAATGACATCGTAATGATGAACACTTTGCCACGCATTGTATTTTTTTTTTTTTTTTGACGTTTTCTTCTGCCCCGCAACGGCGACCTCACGGTTATCCTGCATTCCCGCAGATCGTATTTTTTAGTGACGTTTTTGATTATTTTAGCGTAGTCAAGGACCAGATGCGTTTTTGGCCATAATTTTATTATGTCATTTACTTTTCGAAGCTTTTCGGTTTATATAAATTATGTCATTATACAGGAATTAAAAAAACGGTACTTTGTCTCGATACTTTCCCCATAACATGGACAAATATCTTCCATAAAACATTGATTATAATAGGTAAATACTAGTAAGAAAAAACATACACAGTTCAATGCAATATTTTATTGATTTCACGATCTTTTATTAATAGAATAGTGATGGATATAAACTTTTTAATGGGATTTTAATTAGATGTAATTTTGTACCGAATATTTGTGTTGTGAAACGGTCTCTATTTTAAAATAATCGCATGGGTATATTTTATTTTTTGCTGACAATATCCGTAAATGTGCGTTAAGTTTTCCATGCAGGCTTGAGAATGGTTATAAAAGTGTGAAGAACAAATCATAGTTTATTCTGTTGATACATGCATACACTAAATACAGAAATTAAACATTTTGTATTTTGTTTACTTCAATTTCAAAACTCTAGAAGGTGCCCGCCGCCTGACACAATTTTCTGACGTCTCTTGAGCGTCCTTGACTTAATTCTCGGACGCATTTGTTTATAGAAAAATATTTGATGAATGGACCTTATTCTGTTGGATTAAAATAAAAATATAATGTTGTGATTCACAATTAAGTTTATTGTGACGTATTGTCTAATCTTTTTACATGGTAAGATACTATTTCTTTTCCTTTTGACTGACAAATCTGTTATGTCAAGTTTTTTAAGGGTGTAGAAATGTGGGAAGTAGCAATTTAATTTTGTCTATAGATATCGAAAAACTTAAAAGACTGAATGACAATAACAATAGATGCCAGGGAGTTGCATCCCACTGCTTTTTTACATATTGATGCACCAAGAAAAGCTGAGATTTCATCGCGGTTTGTATTGCTCCAGTTCTGATCAGGTCCATGTTGTGTAGCATATCTGTTGGTTTCAGTTACTAAGTTTTGGATCATTTCATCAGTGAAAAATGATTTAAATAAGTTCAACCAACTCATTTGCATTTGGTCCCAGATTGTGAGTTGTACCTGTATTTTGGATGAAAGGGTCTATGTCAATGGGATCATACGTTTCACGCCAGGTTTGGCTCATTGTTTGGTATGTTTGGGATTTCATCGACATTTTCATTTTCTTCGTCGGGTGGAATCTATTTCTGTCTCCATTTCTTCTGAAGTTGGCAGCCATAAGAAGTCCGCGTAATTTCGGCAAGCCCTGGGATAATGTACGGGCTGTGATATGAAAACTTCATAATTAGGTGCTGAGGGGATGTCTCCACAGATGATAGGAAGGATTTAACTGACATTTTAAAATCGATACGTGTGAATCGAAAACAAATGTTCTTCAAACCAAGAAATCTCTGTTATTCGTAATATGATGACCTTGTCTACTACATACAGAGCTGTGTTTTAACTACTCCTACCACGTAAGAATTTTGAATTCCGTTCCTCCATACCCCAACCTCTTACTTCCGAGCACCATATTGCATAACGGTAGGTCCGACGTTCTTTGAAATCGCCAGAATTATAGTAAACTATTTACCATTTAAAACGTTTTATAGTTTCTTTATCGCGTGTGTAATATCGGTCGATAAAATTACGGATTTTAAAATTTGCGAAACGAACGAATTGCCCTTACCAACTTCAAGTTCGTTTTGCCAAAAATTTATTGTATTTCGTAAAATTAGTGACCCAATAAAAATTGCTAGTCATTTTGGCAACTGTCGTCATTACAAATGTTTTCTAGGTTTTTAACAAATATTTAGGATTTTTATCGCTCGATTTCCGGTAGGTTAAACTTCTTTTATGTAAATAAAAGACTTAAAATATTTTAAAACACATGTTTAGCTAATTCACATTTGCGGTGGCTTAGAACGTGTCAGATGCTAGAGGATAGGATGGCACCACGACAGAATATAGCTGGCCAGTCAACCTCTAGCATTGCTGGAATATGTTTTAACTAATTTGTTGATATTTCCATGAAAAAAAAAACACGTATTGCAAGTCAAGTATTATTGATGAGATAATATTTTGTTTTGAATCCAAGATTGCAGAAAAATATTCTTATTCATAGATTCTATAAAATTACCTTGTGTCCGTTCCGTGCTGTCTGTATAGGGTTTGTTTAGTCTATGTAAGGGTAATTTGTTTAAAAAAAACATTACATATACAAAGTACTACTACATGTATCTAAATGTATATGAATATATGTAAACAAAAGTATTCCCAGGGTTCCGCTGAGCATTCGTGGCATTTAACATTTTAACCTTGACACGACTATGAATTTGGGGATGAAATGTATGACACAGAGTAACACTTTGATATTGATTTATAATGTCAGGCGAGCAAATAGTATGGTTTTAATAAATGATTCAATAAAATGTGAAATGTTGGAAACAGCGATAACGGAAGTTCCTCCGTGCATTACTGAGTGAACAGGGAGTCCGATCCTCACATACGTTAGGCCACATGTAAATAAGTCATGCAGAGTACGAGAAATTCAGATTGATTCCAGTCGTAAACCGCTCTGGTAACAGATAAAGCCTTATTTAAACCCATCTTTTCGTTGTACCACAGAAAGGTATAAAATAATATGGTCCAACGCAGAATTATAGGATCCTGACCCCTCTCATCTTATCAGATTCCGCCCGCCCATCACAGCAACAATATCATTTTATTCACTTACATAGCAATAAAATACAATATACAAAAATTGTCTTACTAAGTATAAACCGCATTCTGAATATCCGAAAAAAAATTCGAAAAGGGATTTGCTGCTTTCTAAATTCGGTCTTCTGAGAAAATATTGCTGGTCACATCGTATTCTATACATATCGTTAAGAACAAACATGCACAGTTTTCCATTCATAGGCCATGTCGGGTATTAAATGAACATCACAGAGGCAAATACTACTGCAATTGTGGTTACACTGTAAGAGTAAAATCTGTACTACAATAAACAATGACGTTTAGCTTCATAAGTTTATAACTTTGGCGTTCTGAATGACAAATCCAACCTCACAAAAAAACGGGAAAGTTGCACTTTGCGATTCTATGTAAAAAGGTTTTAAATTATTTAAACGATAGTACGGCATCTTGCTAGTCTGTAAATATTGAATCTCGTACCATTCATCATTAAGATAATATTCCACCTTGTGATTCTGCAAATATCGGCGTTTTAGTGACAAATCCTGCATCATAAGATGATGTTGCGCTATTCGAATCTGTAAATAATGGTGCTTTGAATGTCCCATCGTGCATCGTACAAAACAAGCACTTCTGATTTAATGACTGCAGGCAAATAACTTCCTTACTGAAAGTATCTGCATGTTGGATAATGTTATGCTCGTAGGCATCAATCCCTCTGGAGTCTAAATCTGTGCTACAATATCTGTAGATATCGCTGAAAAAATATAAGAAAACAGCAGAAAAGTATCAGTGGAAGTTGAGGGGGATGGAGGGACGGTTTTGAGAACCGTTCGCCATTCATGAACGCTGACAATGACGTAACAGGTTACTGACGTAAGCATTATAAAGGCTTGTCGAAAACCGGACACAACTCCGGAATCAGCGTTACATTAATTGAACTTCCATTGAACTCGCTTTATCATTTACCCGATAACCAGTACTTAGTGAAAGATTCAATGAAATGTGAAATGTGTAGGGAAAACGGCTGCAAGTGGAAAGACGGGATCTGGCAAGACGGTACAAACCGCCGAGAAGTAAATTGGCTAAGGTAGGCGTTTCCTCTGCGGGCTCGAACTCGTACCGCTGTGACATTTATGGCAACACCGCCTGCACGAAGTCCAGGGCCCTAGACCACTCGGCCAGTTAGGCTTATAACTATTTGACTCTGGATAAAATGAGTCGTTCACTGACTCGAAGCACGTGCAAATGAAATACAATAGAAATTTAGGTTTCAAGTGATAATTTCGAGATACATACTCACGCTCTAAGCTAAGTACAACATGGTTTTGTACTGTTCCGAACGGTACGCAAGGCTGACCCCTCTGAAAATTTGTGGGTGTAATGCTCAAAGTAGTCGATTTAACAATTAGCCTGACGTGATGCATCTGATTGTAAATAATTGTAATTCAAGGTATTCCAAATATTTCTATCCCCTATCGTAATGTTCTCTCTCCTAAATATAAACTGGTTAACTTAAGGAACTTACCATGTTTTGGAAACCCTTGTAACGTGGTATCGGTATTTCCCTTAACTTAAGGATGAAGTGCCAGGGTTACATGTAGTTCAATTTCTGATTTTGCAGTCACTGTGTTCCTTTTTCTAGGTCTGTCAATACCTAGCTCCTTCATCTAATCAATGTTTTCTTGCTTTCACTTTTTACTTTGGCATACCGCCTCTTGCGACCAACTCCCAAGTGTCCGACTGTCTACAAAACATTTTATGTGTGTACTTCCATGAATTATTATGCAAATTTCTTCATCATGCCCCTAGAGGGGGACTAGAATTTTCTATTTGACAGCTTTATTTCGGCACAAATTGACCTACTACATAGTGCCTCCCGGAAGGGGGACTGGTGAGGTCCCAAAAGTCACATTTCAGCAGTACAATAAAGCCGTAAATGCCACATACATGTATGTACGATAATAGAAAATCCATTTGTTGCTTTGAGTAACACCAGCTTATCATATATGTAGATGATTCATTTGCGTAGTTTACATACCCATTTAATATAGAAAAACCCCTGTGCGCTGCCCTTGACAAACTAGCGTTCAATAGTTCACCTATACAGTAATATTATTGCAAATGTTGAAGGTGATTTAACCTATGAAAATAATTTCATACAAAGCGGCTACAAGTAAAAATGATTTTTTCCTGAACTTCAAAACATAAACAGAAAGGCCCTTTTCCAGCTGGAGCTTGAATCGACGTACACTGATCAGTCGATATTGCCCGTTCTCCTCACTTCTCTCCTTTAGAGCATTCCGTCTTATTCAGGTTGAAAATGTTGAATTGCATGCATTTCATTTTTGAGAACCGTTCGCCCTTCATGAACGCTAACAATGACGTAACAGGTTACTGACGTAAGCATTATAAAGACTTGTCGAAAACCGGACACAACTCCGGAATCAGCGTTACATTCATAGAACTTTCATTAAACTCGCTTTATCGTTTACCCGATAACCAGTACTTATAAAAGTGGAAGTAGCCCATGTCAGATAACGTTTATTTTTGTTGAAATTAAAAAAAAAAAGAAAAAAAAAGATTTATTTTCTGGACTGTTGGCCTCACAATATATGTAATTTTCGATGTAATAATTAAATTTAAAATTAAATTTTAAAATTGCGAAAAAACATGAAGAATTTTAGTTAAAACTATAGTTGTATGTTTTAATAGTACTTGTTATTTGTAGACTGCATAGTAGGTACCGTCCCCAACATAAAGTGACAGTAATACTATTTATTATACTGTAATGTAGCTTAGCAGTTCATGTATCCATTGTTAAAATGTAATGAAATGTTCATGAGACTGCTTAGCAATTCACATGGTCCTATTTTTATGTAAAACAATACGAAGTATGAATCGCACTGAATGATAAGCTCTTCATTGACGCCAAATATAGTTTACCTACATGATTAACCATTTGAAATAATTCGACACGCGAAACAATTAGGAAACAAAACAACGAAAAATGAAAATTGCTAGCATGAAGAAAATTCGTAAATGCAGTAGGCGTTCGTAATACTGCGAATTACACGTGCATCCTATAGACAAAACAATAATTGCATGTCCGAGATCATGTATGAGCATACATAAATGCCGTACAATATGAACACTAAAATCATGGTATACTTGAACATATACGATCAATTTCTTCTGATCTTTTATATTATGCTATACATAGGTAGACAGAAATTATACTATTTTGTTTTAAACACCACCGACGTGTAATCGTTAATTGCACCATTATTCCAAATATAATGTTCTGTAATTGATCGCATTCTAACATTGATGACTGCCAGTTTCTGAAGAATACTTCTGATATTGATTACTATCCTTATCTCTAAAGTCTCGTTATATTGTACTATTGATAAAGACTTTGTAAACATTATATTGTTTAAACGTCAAAGATATTTTACATGGAAATATATTTACTTGTAGAAAGTGTGATGTGGTGAGTACATATACGATAAAAGTTGTTACTTTACCTTTTTTGTGAATTTAATTTCTGAAGGAAAAAAACAAACATTGAAGAATAAATGGGCGTTATAACGATATAAAAAATCCCAACGATGTTAGAACTATCAAAGTTGCGAAGCAAATTTTTGGTCGTTCCCTCCGTGGGACTCAAACTCATACCGCTGTGACATCTATGGCACACCGCCTGCAATAAGTCCAGCGCCCTAGACCACTCAGCAACTCGTACGAGTTCGAGTCGCACGGAGGGAACGACCAAAAATTTACTTAACAAATTTGACAGTTCTAACATCGTTGGGAATTTTTCAGACCCTTCTATGCTTACATTATCTTCCCTGTATCAATTTGATCCGATGGAGCAGTGTAGTGAATAGAGTCGTCACATTCTGAGACGTTTGTATGTAATATATACATATAAGAAGATCTAAAGTTAGATTAGTTAGCTAATGCAGACCGAACTTGTAAATGTGTTTTTTTATTTTTTTTTTTTTTTTTGTGTGTTTCAAAACGGTTTTATTTATCATCAAGGAATGACACTATCCGATATCTAGACGGCGTGAAATAAAAACAAACCAAATGAAAGGTGTAAACTTTGTATATAAAAAAGGATAAGCCAAATTGCATGTTGTAGATTGAAACTTTCACCATTACAAATCACTTTGTCTTCATCCTGTTAGGAATAACTACATAAGGCTCATTCGTAAGGGATGAAGTTACGATATTTTTGTCAAATCGTAAAGGATAACATATTTTGGTATTAACATTGATTCACTCGTAGGGTCTTTACGTTTAATAATTGTTGATAAACTGGTCAATATCGTGATATTCAGACTGCCCACAGGACAGTGATATTGACTATTGACTAAATCAGCAATAATGACCGGGCAGCACGCGGGGTCATTATCTCATTCGCTGTCAATACCACTGTCTTCAATATCACGATATTGACCAGTTTATCAACAACTATTACGTTTATTTCATTGAGGAACAATATCCTGGATATTTTCTGTTGTTTCCTGGTCCGGTTTTCTTCGTGGTATTGACTGATGGAAATTCTACCATGGAAGTAGAATGACACACGACCACCTCTTTATCCGGTTAGAAAATCTGGTTTTTATTTATGAAATAAATATATATGACATAAATTGCGTCCTTATTGTATGACTTACTGATGTACCGCGATTCCCAACCCTTTGGTATGAAGGTTTGCTCGTTGTTCATTGAAGACCAATTGGAGGCCTTGGGCTGACATTTTCATCCAGGTGGGTTTGTTGTCTCTTTGACATATACACCATACCTATTCTCGTTATAATGTTATGGATTTTTCTACTACCTATCATGTGACATTTCTTTTGCAACCACAAATAAGACGATAGAGAAACAAACTTTTAAATAAGAACTCGTGTAAATCTTAATATAGGAGTAATCAAGAAAATTCTAAACGTTATTCATTATGTTTTGAAGATGTTTCATGTCCGAATTACAACGGGAGATTTATTGTGTTCATAAGGTTGGTTTCCAAAAGTATTAACTTATAAATATTGTTAGTATCGGTTTTTTTTTCACTAAGAAATGAAAATGCATGCTTTTCCCATCCATGAAACCATTAAGGTGAAAAGAATAAACACATATGCCCTTGAAAAACACTTCCATAAAGGAATATCAAATAAGAAAATGCAACCCGTTCGCTATCAATGTGGTACTGTTTATCGTTACGTCATACGGATGAAACAAGTTCCGTTATTCGGAACATGATGACCTTGTCAACATTGCATACAGAGTAACGTGTTGCTGTTTCAATGAATGAAAGTTCCTTTATTGTTTTCGTATTGCAAGTCAAGTATTATTGATGGGTTTAACAAAGATTTTTAAGAGCACATCTGTCATGTTTTCAGTTGATAAATGAACAATAACTAAATGTTTGTTTGTAAACGCTTATATATTTCAGGTGCGTTTGTGTACAGGTGTACTTCATATTTCTATCGGCATAATTTCTACTTTCTTTACTTTTTTCCTTTGCAAGTTAAATAATTGTAGAAGGTTTTACTTGGAAATGATCACATTTCAATGCTTTTCTATTACTGCTTGTAGTTAAACTATGTCTGAGTATTGTGTTGGGTTTAAATCCACTCCAAACCTTGACAATGACCCACACGATGAGCTTGAAGAGGAAAGAAGAGAACTGTTAGATAGGTTATTACAAATAGAGAGTCTACTAAAATACAGTGAAGGTAAAGTATTACCATACAGACAATTCAGACATTTCCGGTCTCAGTCAAAATAGATATCTTAAAAGAAAAAAAATTGTTTGAAAAAATGTCTAGATTTAGATATTTGCAAATTTATGCAAATTATATGCGAATCAGTTGCATCATGGTGCTGATGCTGATTGCTATATATAGGATAAAAGTAGGTGATCACGAAGTGGGGTCGATGGGGTGAGGAGGTGGTGGGAGGGTTAGTGTTCATGCGCGGGAAAATGGGTCCGTTGAAAATGATCGTTTATGGCGATAATTTGTCATTATTCGCGGGATGGGAGTTCACCCGGGGTAAGACAGGGTCCAAAGTGCAGTTTCCCAAAGCTTGTACCCTCTGATGGTAATTTCAGTCAAAAAGAGTTCATTAAAGTAGTTAGTGGAAGACCAGGGGTCCTGAAGGGTCACTCATGTGAAAAAAATGAGGATTTTTTTGCAATTGTTGGTTTTATATTGACCTAAAACCGGAAGTGGTGAGTATAAGGGGTTAATATCGTGGACGTAGTGAGAGACATTATTATTCTATAGGATCCAGGTAAAATGAATGACTATAGGTCAATTCCGTTGTGATAAGAGGCCCTACCCTTAAATAAATCACAACTTTTTGTGGCCAACTTCACTCGTGTCCACTTGTTCTGCTCTCAAGTCCCTATTTTTGATAAAACTCTATTCACTCTGCTTGCAAAAGAAAATCAAATTGTGGGTACTGAAAATAACATTGCCAGCACCCAAAAATCGGAAAACAGCCCAGACCGTATATATACGGGTCCCGCATGATAAGGATGAAAAAAATCGTTTCGATTAATTTTTGTAGAGACTGAGACCGACTTGCACATACATGTATATTGGAGATTATAGCCTTGCTATGAAGATACCTTAGGAAAGAACCTTTATTTTGTCTACTGAGGATGTTGACTTCTTCAAAAGATTAGTATGTTTTTGTCGAAAGAAATTATGCATAAAAATGTGTAAATGTTTTTCTTTTGATTTTTTTTTTAGCAAAACCAGAACAGACGGAAAATACAGCTTTACTAACAGAGGAAATTACTAATGAAAATGATCTGTGTAGCACAACTGCTAATTTGGCCTTTCCATGTCACTCCAGTTTTGAAACCCCTCCTCCACCAATAGATATAGCAATGAATGGAAATCAGCTTGAAAAAAGTATTGATGCACTTCCTTCGAAGATTAAAGGTCACAATAGTGTCCTTTCTTATTGTACATTGGCTCATCATAAACCAATAACTCTGCCTGAAGTATTGAGTGTCTCTAAACCGCCACATTCACTGGGATATTCATGTTTAAACAAGTATCAACCTGTACCACAAGTTTCAAATGTTGTACTCGATCAAACTCAACAAGATATAGCTAATACGGTATGAATTTTTCACAAAACGCGTTGGGTGGAATTCGCGTTTTTCTATCGTTTATCTTATCTTTTTCTCTTTTTATATATAAAGTGCCGATTTTTCTTCTAGAAAACTTGCTTTAATTGCATTCTGTATTTGTGATAAGATTAACACACTGGGATTGGTAATAGATCATGCTCCTTTAAGATATAATTACTTCTTTTCAACAGAAAGAGACTTGTATAGCAATTATCTTTTAAAACGTCTTATAAACACACCTTTAATCATCGACGGTAGTCAAGGAATACGGTGAAGGAAGGGGACAGGCTAGCGAAGATGAACTTAAGTGTATGTTTCTCAACCGACAAAGAAAGAGGGAAAGGTTATGTTAGACACTAAACTAAAGGAAAAGATTTTAAAACGAAAAGAAGAACACACTGAAATGACATAAGCAATTAACTTTTGTTTTCTACGGTTATTCAATTTGTAAGATTTTTTACAGGAAGTGAATAATATTATTGTGACAACAAACGAACCAAGACCAGTAAACTGGTTAATTCCAGCAATACTTGCATGTGTGTGCTGTTTTTGGCCAACTGGTCTTTGTGCTATCTCTGCTGCACACAATGTACGTACAACTTATATAATTGTGTACTTTTAGAGCAACATTCATCGAGTTTTGAAGGAGAGTGCATGAATCAATAATTTCATTATATTATAATGAATGTATAAATGTTTTACTTCACTTGCAAAAATAACCAAATATATTGAAGTTAATAAAATCAATAAAAGCAGAATTCGGTTGATTATTTTTCACTTACAATCACGATAATTAATGCTTATTTTCTTTTGTAGGCCAACAAAGCTGTCAGTATGGGAGACACAGAATCAGCAAAGGACGAAACATTAGCAGCCAAAATATTGACACTTATATCTGTAGGACTGGGGACAGTTTGTTTAATTGTTGGCTCGCTTTATCAATTTGGACTTTTAAAATTAAGTTAGTTATGTGATACTTTTAAATTTGCTTCTTTGGGGTCTTGTTGTTGATTAAGTGTGTTGAGCATTTCTGCTGATTAATAATACATAAATAAATTGTTCAGTATTAAGTTTGCCTCTTGCTTGATTGTAAACTAGTCCCACACTGCCAGAATAATAACCCTGAAATATTTATCATAAGCACTTTATTGGGAAAGAAACATATTATCGTAGCATTTGTAATAACACAAACTTTACATCTTGATATATGTGTAAACAGTTTTTCATACAAATTATATGGAACCCCAAATTAACTTAAATTAAGACAATTATACATATCTTAAAATAATTAAAGATAGGTTAAAGTGATTTATACCTATCTATTTATAACTGAATAAAACCTTTCTTCCACTTATTTTAAGATGGG
Organism: Perna viridis; assembly: GCA_037379345.1. Taxonomy (NCBI): domain Eukaryota; kingdom Metazoa; phylum Mollusca; class Bivalvia; order Mytilida; family Mytilidae; genus Perna; species Perna viridis. The sequence continues at coordinate 14,328,012 of CM074511.1, forward strand.
TATGTTTGAGTTATATTTATGTTCAAATCAATTGTACGTAGGTACATATAACTAAACCTATAATCAAAATAATTCGTCTAAGGTTTGATTCAACTGTACTAACCTTCCAAAGAATAGAACCCACACAAAAACTAGGCAGTGTGTGAAAAATGATAAATTTTGTTTTTAAAAAAAATCATCCCTTTCATAACACAAATGCATCATTTCTCAAACTTGAATTTAGTTTTTGATTAACTGCAACGGTTAAAGAGAAATAAATTACATAGAAAGCCTTGAAATTCATCGAAAAAGGGAGATAACTCTTTCAATTTGTGCAAAATTTGGTAAGGGATCTTTAAAACTATTTTGTGACCAATCCATTGTCGATTTCAAGAAATCTTTGTACTATTTGACACACACACACACACACACACACACACACACACACATATTTATATATATATCCATTAAAACAAAACCAAAATTCGTGGGATAAAATTGTTATGTGCCACCCATATCATAGGAACTGTCTGGTTTCTATATGGGCAATATCTGAAACAAAAAGTACCTTTTTCAAAGAATTAATGAGCTGTTAAACTTATATAGTAGATACAACCTGTCTTTTGTTCTATTTGTTTAAGTGTTTGTATTATTCCACGGATTTTTATAGTTCGTTTTATTTTTGTATTTTTCCACCTCTGTCCCAGGTTAGGGAAATGAGCGCTCACAAACATGGTTAACTCCAACAATACTTTATGAGCCTGTCCCAAGCCAGGAACCATTAATTAAATGATTGCCTTTGTTTTTCAAGTTTCACCGTGTTACGTTTTTTTCTCTATAAGCTGAGTAAACTGTGAAGCTAATATGATGCAGGTGTAACCTGTAAGAGGACGAAGTTAAAGATATATATCGTCTTCAGTTTTACATTAATTAAGCTTTTTTTACTCTCCATAACTTTGTGAAACTTTGAGGTGTGAGCCATTAACATTTTGTATTTATTAAAGAAACGAAATAAGTAAGATCGTTATTCCGTATTACTGGTTGCTGACTGGGATTTTACTACACAACTTAAGTTATCCATTTGGGTTGCCAGTTTAGGTTACATGTTTAGGTTGGTTTTAACTTTCTGTCAGACTTATATAAGGCTCCCATTGCTTTTAATGTCAATGGTTAAATTCGTATTGAATACCAGTATGATGACTTCGTCCTCTACTAAAAGGCGAATCTCTGTATTATAATATACTACAGAAATATGTAGAAAACCTAATAGCGCTATTATATATAGATAATCAAGTTCTTCCACGTGTCCTTTCATAACAAAAAAAAATACATGGAAGATTTATGTATATACCTTTAGGATTTGACAGTATAGTCATTGCTCTTCGGTTAAGGTACTGTTACATAAAAATGTTATGGAAAAAAAGACCATTGAATTTCAATACTTACGGATAAGCTATTAAGAGTTCTATTATAAGTACTTGTTTATTTTATTTAGGTAGGTGCAAAAAGCTGGAATTTCCTCAAACGTTTCGTTATTCTTTTCAAATTTAGGGTACCGTAACATAATTTTAGGTTACATAATATCATTCTATGATTGATGTTCAAGCGGAATCTTACCAGATATTTGAAACTAATTAGTGTACGCGACAGGAAAAATATGTACAATTACATTTATTTTATGCATGTATAAGTTTATTTCAGTTCCGAATTTTACCGGTACGTATATATTCACGCTATGATAGTGACTATTACCAAAACAAAATGTAAATATATGGCGAACAAAATACAACTCTATTGATTTTTCAGTGATGTGAAGATTCTTGTACAAAAATGTTTAATTGTTGTACCATCACATGACTTTCCTTATCATCATTCCCCCCTAATTTGAATCACTTCCATTACTCGTAGATTCGTAATGTTCTAGAGAAATTTATTTTTATTATCAATAACTTATTAATGTTGAAAAACTAGAACCAATTTATGATCAACGAATAATCCAGTCTTAAGTAAAAACTATCGTATACGTAGGAAAAGAGAGGTATGTTGGATACGCAGACTAAGTACTGCAATACCTTACATGTGCAATGACAACATCAAAAGTATAGGAAACCTTTCTAACCAATATAACAATAGCATAAATGTGATTAATTTATTTGACAAAAATCTAAGACGAAAAAGAAGTCATGGCCATTGCAATTACTCATCTAAGATGCATGATGTCTGCATAAATGGTCTTCTTCCTTTCATACAAAAACCTCTTGGACTTCATTATATTCGAACTAAACTCTATTCTATACCTCTCACTCTAGTACAAGTCTTAACACTCCTGTTTCTGAACCTACCTCATCATTGTACAGATTTGTTGCCATCTTTTTGGATATTGGTTTCCACAGACTCTTTAAACCAGTTTGTGTGAAAAGTCAAGATGAAGAAAAACGATCATTTCTTCCACTATCGTTTGTCAACAAAGGTATAGATGCAATTAATTTGGCTAACATCCTTTATCACAAAAACGTAACCAACAAAATTCCCCCATATTTCAAGAACAAATCAATATTCCCATACTTCACTCATTGCATCCAAACTTTTCTATTATAAAAGGCTATTGTAGAACCTCGAGATTGAGGACTTCAAGGCTAAACCACCTGACTGTTCTTGCAAAAACTCTCCATTCAAATATGGTCTTTCCGGTCACGTCGTTACGGGAGATTTAACCATCATTGAAAACAAATCGCTGCGTAATATCCTTTCATAAGATCCCAAGTACCGTGAAGCACGCTCCGGGATCAGGACAAAAGCCCGCCGGACAAAAGCTCCCCCCCCCCATGAGAAATTATTTTATCTATTATGAATAATATTTCTATTAGTACTGAAAGGGTAAATTTGAAATTTAATTTATAAATTGTTTCTTTTTAAGACAATATTTTATCAATACAATGATAACAGTTGTGAAATATACACTCTTTATAAAGTAAATATATCTATCATTTTGTTTTCTTTTTAAAAAATTGTATTACTGGCAGCTTACCTTATTTCATTTATGAAATTTCAAATGATTCTGGTGTTAAAAATACAACATTAAATATAAAATGAGTAAACCCTTAAAAAAAACCTTAACATACATTTACTAATAGAATTGAAGAAAAATACACGAACAAAACAAACAAACAAACAAAAATGGGAAAAAAAAACATGCAAAGAAATTGAACCATTTTAATACAAACAAAAACTTCCTAAATACGCTGAAAAAAATTTTAAAAAATACACAATTAAGACAAACACAAATAAAAAAAATTTCATTAACATTAAGCTTATTGTAAGATGGGGGCTATTGTCTGGAGGGCTTTTGTCCTAGGGGGACCCGTGCAGGTCCGGGTGTCAAAAGAACAGGCCTACAGCAGCGCTAAGCTTGTCGTAAAAGGCGACTAAATAGTGCTCACAACCCTAGCTAGGGCGCTCTGCCTACAGAGCAACTGGGATGTGTGCCCCAGGTGGTGGAATGGGGTACCCCTGGCGTGTTACATGCTGGAGTTGTCAGGCTATAATACGGAAAACCTGCCCGCAAACCATAGTGGTGGACCGTGTTGGGAGAGATGCCACGTTCCTCGCACCTTAAAAAACCCTACTGTGGAATTCTCCCGGAGTAGGAACTATAGGGCTCCGCCACAGGAGGCTAAATTGCCCGACCCTACCCACCTCTCCCTATTTCCAGTGGCAATCAAAATTTCTCGATCCCATTATCCTTGTGTCCCATCCCATTTTTCATTCCATCAACCACTTCATGGTCATTGCCTGAATATAGCTGAAATATTGCTGCTCGGGCGTTAAACCCCAACAAACAAAACAAACAAATTGTCCTAGGGGACTTTTATCCGGAGGGGGGGGTTGTCCGGGGGTGGGGGGCTTATGTCCTAGACCCCCACGCTCCATAAATTGGAATTCTAACTTTAAATTTCGTATGGATGCCGTGGAGGACTACGGTAGAAAATGGATAAAACGAGAACAAGAAGACATTGATTCTCTGTCAGAGTGGTTTTAGACAGTGAGGTCTTTAATTTTGAAACAAATGGAAGAGATAAGTAGGTCAATGAGTGGCAATGATACATCAGTTTTCAAAGACGGCGATGTAGCAAAAACATTGTCTACTATACATGACAAATATGTTATCGTACCAGCAGACAAATCCCAGGACAACCTTGTTTTTGTCTGCAAAACGTTCTATATCCAATGTTTATTATCAGAGATAGACGTGGAAAATAATAGAAGTGATAAGACCTATACTGCTACCACACTCCAAAGAAGAGATTATGGAAAACTATAAATATGTGCTATCCTCTTTTGGTCTCTCTACCGAAGACGATGATTGTGATTTACCGTCCATGTACTGGATTCCTAAACTTCACAAGAATCCATACATAAAACGTTACATAGCTGATTTGCAAAATGTACCACCAAACCTCTTTCAAAACTTTTAACTTCTATAATAACAGCTGTCAGGGGTCTCCTGTCTTACCACAACACTTGTTACTCTCGTAGTGGTATTAATTCAATGTGGATCCTGAAAAATTCGAAAGATCTTCTGGAGACCACCAGTTCAAGACTATTTTCAGAATATAATAACATTAAAACCTATTATTTTTCCACACTGTATACTTCTTTTCCCCATACTCAGTTAAAATCCCGACTTAAAAACATTATACATCGTCGTTTTTCAAAAAAATATAGATACAAATATATAGATCTTGGTAGAGATTCTTCCAAATATACATATTAAGTTTTCAAATTGGTGGAATTTTTTTATCGTTAACATATTTGTCCAGTGTTGTGGACGCGTTATTCAACAAACGATCGGCATTCCAACGGGAACAATTTGTGCTCCTTTACTTGCTGACCTAACCCATCACTCTTATGAGGCTGGCTGATCTGATCCGAAAGAACATCGTTTAGCAGCTAGATCTTTTAATTTCAGTTTCCGCTATATAGTTGACTTATTTTCTTTAAACAATCCTATTTGCGGGGATTGGATACATCGAATCTACCTCAAAGAACTTGAGATAGAGGATGCTACAGACACTGTGAAGTCAGTCTCATAAAGGAAAACTGTTACCAAACTTTCAGAATTATCAACTTCCCTTTCATCTGTGGCAACATCCTTTCAGCACCTGCGTATGGAGTTTTCATATCACAACTCATACGTTATGCCAGAGCTTGCCGTAACTACGGAAACTTTTTGTATCTTCTGGAACAGGGTTATGTTGCTACAAGATTGAAATCATCACTAAAGAAGTTTTATGGTCGTCATCATGAACTCGCGGATTGTTACTCTTATTGTTCATAACTTACACATCAAGAACACAGTTTGTAGTTGCTTGTTTCCTAACTCTTTTAGTCACACACGCAATATTGCAACACATTCCGTCTTCCTACACATACTTTATAAATAATGTTATTTGCGTTATTTAAAGAGCAAGCTAAGATATGTTAATACTGAAGTGTAAGCTGCATTTCTTAATGCCATGATATTTATGCTAACATTATTTTGCTCATTTGGAACAGTATGTTTTAGGAAAAGTTCGTGTCTAAATCATGGTAGGCATATTCACTTTTAAAAATGAATTTATATCTTAAAACAACACGGCAATAATTTGTGATATTCAAATTGGTACCAATCTATTCTAATCGAATCTGTTAATGTTATTGGACAGTGATATGAATGTTTTGTTCAAATGACAGTTTTATGCTTGATTTGAGACGAAATAGTCACTTGAGTCGTATTTGAGCAGATGGCCTGATTTCACACGTATCTGTAAGCGCAGGTGTTCTATCTTGCAAATATTTATTTAAGATAGAAAAAAATACTTCCTGAGTATTGTTGGAAAGATCCTAATATTTTAAGTTTGATAATCTGTTCAACACAACAAATATTATAGTTTTAGAAAAATTAAGCAGATTTTTAAAGTTGATAAATATAAAAGGAAGTCCTCCGGGTTAATCTTCTAAATTCATTAAGTATTATATTTTTTCACGCATGCATATAATTGTTATACATTATATATATATGTTTCTCTTTAACTATGTACTATGTCGTTTATAAGAATAAAGTTCATCATCATCATCATCATCATCATCATCATCTAATGTCAAGATCCAAGCTGACATTGACAGATTGTCCAACGCTCCCAGTGATCACCGTTTTTTGTCGTTTGTGCACAGCAAATATATCGGAGGATGGACTCAATTATCTAGACTAGGACTAGAAGGTGTGCACCAGGCTGAACAAAAATCTTTTTACAGGGTATCTTCCCAAGAAAGCATTTTCCTCTGCTTTTAGTATACAAGTATGAGTGGTTGTACATCTGAGAAAAACAACAAAATTGAAATGGTTTACTTTTTTACCATAACAAGGCTATTTTTGTGGGTCACAATAAATCGTGCATTATTCATCGAATATCTCATCACATTTTGTTTATACTTTCCTGTGGTTATTTGTGATTTTATTTATTTATCTATTTACCTTGTTCGTCATTGATTTATGTGTGTATATCTGATTTTTAGTCACAGTGTAATTACTAAAAGAGTGAAACTTGCTTAAAAAGGCATAATCAAACATTAAATACAGTTTCCTTTAAACTTCTAAAACAAAGTTTTATACATAGATGCATTTAAAAAAACAACCTTGGTTTATTGGTTTAATTTAATCATTCATAGGACCACATAGCCTCTGTACAGAATTGTTTAACAAATATGTATGTTTTGTCATAACTGTTTCTTTTCTTTTCTCGTAGTAACTGATGCAAGCAATCAAGTCGGATTCAACGCAAAGTAACCTCGAGGACAACCACTGCTCGCTGAAATAATGACTGTAGTGATCATGCACTGTCAAAATACAACTGAGGAAAACAAAAAGTGCCTACTTAAACGCTTATTTTGTTTTACTTAGTAATATTTTGACCAAATCAATACTTAAAATGTTCATTAAAACACAATTTGTCTAACTCAACATTAAAATACGTTGTCTTAAAACAGTAAAGCAACTATAGTGTTGAGTAGGACACAAAATATCTAACACAACGTTTTGTCTACCACCACACAAAAAGTGTTGACGTAAACATTGTTTTACTAACTCAACATAAAAGTATTGACTTAGCCAAAAAATGTCTACATAAACACTTATTTTTTTAGAATGACAAAAAAATGACTGATGCAACATTTTTTTACCGTTGTGGTGGACAAAATTTATTTCTCATAGACATATAATGCGTTGATTGAGACATTTTATGTTTGTATCAGTCAAAAACCGACTGTGGATTGTCATGTCAATCTTTATTTTGTCTAGTAGTAAATGTGTTCGGGCATACAAATAGTAATTTTCGACCGCACTATTTTGAATAATGGCAAAGTATACAACCAACCCACTTGTTTATTCGGCCGTGCGATGGCCAGTATTATTTTACATGTTCATTTCTTGTTGCGGATATTTAATACATCTTCAACTGACAAAAATAACGCAGAGTTTACATGAGTATATGGCCACCCACATGGCAAATGGAAGCATGAGAGGAGTAATTAATCTTCGCAAAAGCAATGTTGTCATAGCACGACACTTTTCAGGTCAAAGAGTAGAATTAATTCACGAGGATTGAACCTTTTTCGTGGGATATCTTATCCGTTATAATACATGCTTTTATTTTTATTACTGTTGAGTAAATTTGTGATTATTGTGGTCACTTTTCACTTTGCTTGTACCCTTATTTTTAAACAAGTTATTAAAAAGATAATAAATTGGAAAGAGTGAATAACAAATATAAGACCACGTATGCCGAAGAACGGCTAGATTTAGCGAGTGTGCGGAATATGTTCCGCGTACGATTTTAATATTCAAGCGTTCATGGACAAGTAACTATATTTTGGTTATGCACGGTGACCAATTCATTATTCTAGTTATTATATCGATTTCACTATTTTCAATATTACTTATTCTTGTTACGGCGTTTCTTGGGAGAAAGTGCGAGCAAATTATCAAATTTATTTCCAAATATGAATTGTCGAATTTATATTCGGAAGTACATTCTGTAACACAAGGAACATTCCATAAATCACTCCTATCTATGTAATAAATAATTTATACCAACAACATTATGAAAAAAACCTGTGCTTTACTCACAATGAAATATATAGATATTAGTTACAGAATTTTACAACATACGAAAAAAATAGAAATAACTATGGGATGATTTACTTGGTCATGCTGTACAAGTTTATCGATAAACAAACTTAGATGAAACGATTTGGTGCATTGTTTTCTCCTTTGGTGAAATTATAGGCCAGACTGGTCAGACAGCGGATATTGGGCACGCCTTTCTCATGTGATCGAAACTGTTCTTCAAATGAATGATAATATGATAATTACGGCTGATATGAACTGGGACTCAATTGCAACAAAAACAATATGTTATTGATATACTCCATGTACGGATCGTTCTAAAACCCTGTCAAATCTCCTACAAGATTGTATTTAATGTAACGATATTTTGCAGATAACAACATCTATAATCATGATGCACCAATGATATTTTTTGAAATGAATGTTTTGAGTATAGATCTCCAAAACCGGCCAAGAACATAGTTCTTCTTCAATTTAATTGGATGTTCCTCAAGATTAGCTATTCTCACTGGAATGCTTTTTATGAGTGAGTCCACAAATGTTGGGGCCTCTAAAAGATTCCCCTTCTCTACAACCAAAGGTTGTGATATAGAATATGTCGTATCAATTTGTTCACTGTTTTATTCACAGATGCATTTAAAAAAAATCATCAAATCATTAAAATCTTTGTATGAAAAAAAAAACAGTTTAAACTAGGAGTCCATGGGCTGGGAGGGTCCACCGTGCACCCCCACTCATCAACTTCATGGTAATTTTTGGGTACCTTAATACCTCCTATTACCGAATCAATTTGTCGCCAAAGAATATTCTCTGATTCTTTTTCAGTATAAGCCTATATTTTTACCCCACTGGGTAAAAAAGCCTAGATTTTTGTGCCTCAATTGTTTGAGCGTCATAGCCTTCCTGTGATAGCATGTGTGGACAAACTAAACAACTAAACAAATTAAGACATCATTGTATAGCCCAATGTCTCAGCCTTACAGTGGTACCAAGAAAATTGCGGTAACACTTGGGTTTTTGCGGTAAAATGAAAAAAATGTACCCCTACCCCGCCGAAAAACGCTTAAATTGACATATTTTTCAATGTCAAAACCCCTAGAATATTTATGCTTAAGTAAAAAATGGCTTATTTGGTATTTTCTGTTTAGCATTATCACAATTTATACTTCTAGGGTTCTTTTGATGATTTTTGGCGATTTTTTCGTGGTCAGAATTTATCAAACAAAGCGAAAAATTGGATTTTCGATTTTTCGGTCAAAAGTCACATAAATTCGACTTTACAAGTTATTGCTCCACTAAACCGTCTCAAATTTGGCATCATTCGATAGATAATTTAATTTCCCACATAAATAAACCACGAAAAATTAATCTTTTTAAGAAAGAATTTTCAAAAAATGATAAAAATATTACCCCTACCCCTAGAAAACTGGTCTTAGTATCAAACAGAATTCTCATTCACAGCATATTGACATTGTAGATCTCATATTTCAGGCATCCATAATTAAGATAATGATATACCTAACATATCTGATCAATATAGGCGCTTAGACTTTTTTTTATTGACATTACTACAAGATCGGAAAAAGGGGAATTTTCAGAATTTTAGACTTTTCTACTATATCTTCCGATATTGATTTTGGTGCTATCATATGCTAAATGCCAAGCTGTATTTTTTTTTATTTTAAAACCTTTACTTCAACGGACAAAAAAAATGGTTTTTGTAGTCATCACAAGTGTCTAACTGGAGCACAGAGGACAGCAAAGAAGCTCCTTTGGAAAATATTAACACAGCCTTGTCATTGTTGTCAAATGGAAAGAAAAGCCCTTTGAAATATCAGATTCGAAATGATATAAACAACTTGAAGCAATCGTCTAGGAGGGCTCTGAAACGCAAGGCACAAAGTGCTGTTACTGCTTTACTTGAAAGTCTGGCTCCAGGTCAAAGTACAGAACTGCTGGATTTCATTCAAGGAGAACAAAGTGAAACAGACCCACCTTTGTCTAACCTAAAGTATACTATTGTAAAACTTTACAACAACACAAATGATTGACTTGTGAAAAAGCAATTGCTGTCAATGTTGGCTAAAGACCACACCAAAAAACAGCTAATGGAAATGATGCCCTGTTTGTCAACCTACAGCATTGATCAGGCACGCCTGCATGCTTCTATATACGGAGAAGGTAAATTAGTGCACTCTTGACAGAAAAAAAGTCTACAGTTTGCTTATTCCATTATTGAATTTGTGTTAGAAATTCATCCCAGTTACTTTATTCTTAATTAATCCATGCACCTACCCTCTTTATGGTAAGGAAACATATTGTTTTTTTTTATTTTATCCATCAGTCACATTTATATTTACAACTCCTCTAGAACTATTCAACCGAATCTCATTAAAATTGGTATGTAACTCTGACTCCATGTGTAGTTGTGCATATTAATAGGAATTTTTATTCTCAAAATGTGAGAATGTGAGTTATGTCCCTTTGAACATATAGCTTTTCCATAATTAAATGATACAAATCGAAACAGAGTGAAGCGAAACTAAATTGATTTTAAAAAAATCTTTCAAGACGTTTCGCAAATTATAAGAAAAATAACGTTTACCAATGCCTGATAATTCGACCCAAAGACATTTCGGACCATAACAACCAATAATTCCTTATGAATGCCGACATTTTGGTCCATAGACATATCAGACCATGACAATTAGTATAATACTTTAGGACATATATTATTACAACCTTTACCATATTTGAAGGTTATAAGTATAATATATCAAATCAGAGCTGACAAGAATGATCAAAGTTGTTTTCTACTTATTGTTTCTAAAGGAGCGTTAAAAGGTTTCACCTTCATCCTACAATTATGTCATAGTGTGGTACATGTAGTTCATATTCTTAAAGTTTTTTTTGTGCTTTGTAGGTGCTCAAGTTCCAAAGCCAGTAAAGCGGTGCAGAGAAAGGATGGATCAGGAAAAATTGGCCTATGCACTTGATTTTCTTTGTAACCCTCTATTTCATCCAGTAAACTATAGATAATGTATAATATGACAACTGAAAGTCAGTTTTTTCATTGTCACATTCATTTGCTTAAATATTGGTATGACCATGTTTAATTCCAGCAACAGGTTACCTTTTTTAAAATCATTTTTATTTACTAATAAAAATTTGGTTACCAACAAATTTTAATGCACTTATATAAACAGTGTACTATTTAACAATTCAACAAATTTCAGCTGTACTTGTACTCCACTTTTAAAGCTATTAAGAAGGCAGAAAATGTCAGTTATGTTAGCTCATATATTTTGGAAGTAACTTATATCCCACACTATATACATATTGTTCACAGGTTAGCTCTTATGGCACAAAGGAGATGAAACTTGATAGTGGTGAGAGAATTGAAATACCAGAGGTTGTCAGAACGATATGCCATGCCAATCTGATTCACATGTATAAAGCCTTTTGTAAAGAGTCAAATTTTGAACCTCTGTCAGAGTCATCTTTGTTCCAAATATTGCATGTGTGTCCTGCATCTAAAAGAACCAGTCTTACAGGACATGATAACATCTCAGCTGATGGTGCTGCAGCCTTTGATACCATTGATAGAGTTATTAGTCAAATAAAGACATATATTACTGAGTAAGGATGGATTTCTATTTTTACACTTTTTTCTGAATAATAAATTTTGTGCTGCTGTAGTTCATAATGAATTGCAAATTCCTATGATTAAGTGTATCAAGAACTAGTGTTGTGTCTTCACTTTCGCAAAGTAAAGCTAGTTATAAATGCTTTTTGATGTATTTTGTAGTTTGAATGTGATTGACAGCCTCAAAAAGATTTAAGATGATGCTCAAGTATGCAAGTTGTATATAAAGACTGACTTTAAGCTCCACTTGACACTTGAAGACACTTGAATGCCCTGTCCGATCCCCTGGATAGTAATTTGCGAGTAGCATGTTTACATGTCCATGACATGAAGTGTGATCGATGTGAACTTTTCCCTGTTTCCATGATGAAGCTAAAGAAAATCCTCACAGAATTGCAAGGTATTGATATGATCATGTCTAGTGCAACTTATTTTGTTTTGCTTTTTTATCTAAAACTGTAAAAAGAAGGTAAGTTTCAATTGAAATTTAATAAATTAATCACATAATTTGCATATTATTCCAAGGTTAAATAAGCATATTACTGGTATTGTGAAATTATGAATAGACCAAAAGTGAAAATATAATTGTCTTCTTTTGTAAATCATTGTGATGGTCTTTTTATTGCTTTGTTTGGTTTTAATAGTGTTTGAGAAAAAGAAAGAATATTGTATCTATACTATCTTTTTTCCTTTTTTGTGGACAGATTTTCCAGAAGAGTTACAAAATGAACTCCTCAGAGACATAGAGCTATCCGAGTCACACATCATGTCTTGGAGACAACATGTAATTAGATGTTATAACCAAGACCGTGGACGCACTTCACTTCTTGATAAGATGAAGCCCAATGAGGTATTGATATTAATGGATTGGGCCATGAAGTTTTTGCCATTATCATTCAGGGAGAAACAGTCAGAATGGTTTGGCCAAAAGGGTCTAAACTGGCATGTTTGTGTATGCGTATTCAAAGACAATGAACTGAATCTTAAGGTACCATTGTTACAAGTTTATAAAGTTAATCCAAAATTTCTTTTAACTTTATATAAAGAGCTCTTAACTGACATTCTTTCATACTTCAAAACAAAAATTTGGGGTCATGTAAATCTTTTTTCTTACACAATTAGAAAAAAAACAACTAAATTTCGCTTTACAATTCTTTAGAAAATTTTCCTACCCATTATCTCCCCTTAGAAAGGATTTTACAGCCAATTATCTCCCGTTGAAAGGGGCTTTGTAAAAAAAAATGTTTTTAATTTTACCATTCTAGTTTAAATGTAAAAAAAACAATTTGAAATAATTTAGATATATTATTTATACATCATTTCGAATACTATTAGTTAATAGAAAATATATATTTATAAGGTAGTATATACTTATAAAAAATAAAAAAAAAGGTATAATATAATGTGGATTAAGGAGTATTGTATTTTATATTTACAGCATAGGACTTATGTACACGTTTTTGATTTTGTTCGACAAGAGTGGTTTGCTGTTGCTTCCATTCTTGAGCATACTTTGCCTTAAAGGACCAACTACCGCATTTGACGACAGCAATTATAAGGAGTGACAATGCAGGTTGCTATCACTGTGCCAGTCTTTGGTCATCACTTCACTGTATTTTAGAAAGAACAGGTAAATCTTGTAATGAAATAAGATAGTATAAATAAGCAAGTTTCATAAGAATAATTATTAGAAATATAACTTAGAAGGCTTCTATGACCGGGTTTCATAAAAAAAATGATACATCTTCAGTCTTTCCTCAAATCTTCAATTTCAAGTGATTTTATTGGCTGAAATTTGAGTTGTGGAAGGATTTAAGGAAAACCTCAATTTGAGATTCTTATTGAAAGTGGATCGAGGAGTGATTCTTGAAATTAATAATTTTGGAGGACAATTTTTCTCAAACTTTTAAAACTGAACATCAAAGTTTATATTCTTGCAATGGCTGACAAACTGATGAAATATAAAAATACTAAAAATGTGCCAAAATTGCTTTTGTAGTTTCAAAAAATAAACTTCGGATTTTTACCTTAAAGCACACTAAATATTTTTTGGAAACATTTAAAGATAAAACAATTTAATGTATGGTTGGTGTCAGGGATTGTATTTCAACTTTTTGCAAATGAATTCAGAATTTCTCAGTATGTCATGCATTCACACTGATTTGTTTGTATTGTGGTCAAAATTGTTACATGTTTTTTTATCTTTCAACTTCTATCTAGCATCAAAGATATGTACATTACTGTCAGGTCTTTATATCAGAAGGTACGATTTTAGCGAATCACAGAATGGGAAGTCATATTGTGACGCAAAGGTTGCCCATATGAGGAGCAAAATCCGGCAGTTTGTGTCAGCTGGAAATGATGTGAAGACGACCAGTGAGATGAAGACAGCCTTAGATTCACTTGGGGGAGTAGCAGGATGCCAGATTGCCCACGTTGATATAAGTGATGAAAAATATAATAGACCAAAGAGCACATAGAAAGGAATTACAAAAATCTCAAACATAGAACTGAGGTATGGATTTTATGGAATTATTTAGTACTGTTGTCCTGTATTTGTTTCTGTGCATTTACGTAGCCCCACTTACCATCTACAGATATGTGGTTTTAGTGTAGTTATCGTTCCCAAACCAAGTCACACCTAAGACATTAAAATTAGTTGTCACCAATGGAAATCTTAAGCCTTACCATGCTGGAACCGTATATATATATATGGTCATGGGCTGTCTTTCTGATTTTTGGGTTCTGGCAAGTTTATTTTTAGCTTTTGAAATCAACTTTTGATTTCATATGCAAGCAGAGTAAATGTGCTTTAAAATGAGCTATATTATACATTTTTTTTGTAGCAAAAATAGGGGCTTGAGAGCAGAACAAGAGGTCATGAGTTAAGAAGGCCACAACAAATTGTGATTTTTTTAGGGGTAGTGATCAATTTGCGGCCTCTAACAACAGCAGAATGGATCCATTGTGCTTCATTTCACTTGATTTCTACAGAATAATGATGTCTTTCACCTCTCCAACGATGTCAACCCCATATACTAAGAGTCAATCTGAAGCCAAAAATTGCAAAAAATATTCAAATCTTCTCATGAATGACTCTTCTGGGGCCCCCTGACCTTCCACTTACGACTGTAATGAACAATGTTTGGCTTAAATTATCATCAGAGGGAACAAGCTTTTGAAAAATTGCACTTTGGACACTGCCTTACCCCTGGTGAGCGCCACATCCGATGAAAATGACCAAAAATTACCATTTTCAGGCAACAGACCCATTTTCCCATGCATGCTCATACACCCTCTCGTCACTTCATCACCCCATACACCCCACCCTGTGATCAACTACGTTTAACTTATATAAAACAATAAGCATCAGCACCATGATGCAATTAATTTGCATATAATTTGCATAAGTTTGCAAAATATAGAAATCTAGACATTTGTTCAAACAATTCAGCATAGTGAGTGTTAATTGTTTTGTTTTAAAACCAATACTGGTGCACTGACATTGATGTAATGTGCCCCATGTTATGACGTTTTCAATTTTTAATTCATGATTGTCAACAGAATGAGCTTACTAGAATGCACAAATTATTGTCTTCAGCTGCAATATGTTACTTGTACTTAAAATTTGTAAAGTAACCTAGATATCTTTTATGGTTTTTAGGGATAACCAAATTATATCATGGAAATCTTTTGAGATTGGAAAAGGAAAAAACCACAGTGAAGAAGAATTAAAGAAAGCCTGTCCATCACCTCCATCATCTTTTAGACTTATCGTTCATAGAACATTCACTTTGCCATCAAAAAAAGATGGTATGATTTCAATAAAGCAAAGAGTTGAGTTAAATGAACAGATTGGTGAAATACAAAATCCCGAGACAACATCTAAGCAAGAAACAACAAGTGTTAACAGGATATTTTCTTGCATAGAACCTGGATGTTCGAGAGTTTTTCAATCTTTCTCGAATTTAGAATCTCACTTGTTTGCAAACACAGAATAGAAAAAAAACAGGCAATCTTCTTTTGACAATGTAAAAAATTAAATGGAAAGATTCTTGTTTAAACATAGTTGAACATTCTGTTTTATCCAAGAATATACAATTGGACCATGGCACTTCATCAGCAGAAATGGGTTGGGCACTCAAAAAAGATAGGAAAAGCACACGCTTTGACGAAAGGACAAAAGACTACCTGAGAGGAATTTTTGCAGGAGGGGAAGGTATTGGAAGAAAAGCCAATCCAGCTGACGTTGCTAGAAATATGAGAGTGTGTAGGGATGAATCAGGACAAAAAATGCTTTCTCCCTGTCAGGACCTGTTGCCAAGTCAAATTGCGTCATTTTTTTCAAGACTCTCATTTCAGTTTCGTCATCCAAGACCAACAGAGGAAGATGACCTAGAATCTGCTATTCAAATGATAGATGTCATGGAAGCAATGCAAACTGTAAACTCTGATTAACAATTTTCATAAATGTTACTTTTGATTTACTTAATTTGATTCATACCACCACTTGACTAGTGGAAGCAATATAAGAAAAATCTTGTCTGTCCATCCATTCATTGAAATTTCTTTGCCTTATCTTGTCTTTCAATTGAAGGATTTAGGACATGACTTTATATAGATAAAGAATATGTTACATGTGGTTGTGGTTATTGTTTGTTGTCAATTTTCTTGTTTATTGGACTTTGATATATATGGAATGATATAGAAAGTGTATTCATAAAAATATCTGCTCTGAATGGAATGAAGGATGTAAAAGTCGGAATATCACTTTATATAAATGGGAAACACATGTACATGTATGTGATTATGGTTGCTTTCTGGTAGAAATTTCAAGTTTATAGGAATTTTGCCATTTATTCACTATTTTGAATGATAGAAAATTTTTCAAAGTCTAGGCTGCAACTGAACAGATTTATTTCAATTCTTACTATTTTATGTGTAATGTATTAAGTGGTAAGGACACTTCGTTGATATGCTTATTTATGAGAAAAACAATTGAACATTTAAATTGGTTCAGTTATAATGATCTTATTGTACATTTGTATGATTGCATACTTCTATGGGTTTGTACAGGGATGTGTTTCCATAGCAACCATGGTATTAAAATGTGTTTATAAGGACTTGTTATATGTTCTGTCTGTTGTTAAACTGCATTATCAACTAACAAGATGAATTTAATACATAAATTGATGTCCTTAATTTGGTGGCATGGCATTTGCAAAAACAGAAAGTATTGGTATAAAAATGACTTTTTTTCAGAAAAATCTGAAGGCGGTTACATATTTTTATTTTTGATATGTTGAAGGATAAAGATGAACAAACAAATATATCAGAGGAAATTTTGATATCCCCGTGTTCATAGGAGATATTAGATCACAAAAAAACTTGATTTTTCATGTTTTTATAACAGTCAAAAAGACCGATTTTAGTTGTCATGGCAACTGCAGTTGCGCAAAAGATATTGATTGTCTACATATTTCATTTTATATACTAATTCTACTATTTTCCCCATATGATATACGATTTAACAAAAAAATGGTGTTTTTTCTGTAAATTTACTCCAAAAACACCCAGAGAAAATGAAGTTTTACAGACTCATATAGCGGGGGTTGCTATGGAGGTTTATTTCCATAGCAACAACATGACTAACACATGTTTTTTTCATATTTTTCAATGTTTTGGACGAAAATGAAATAAATTATAAGTAAAAAACCATTTTTATTGTCTATCAGTGTAGCACCTTTTGCTTGATTCTTGGACAGGTACTTAAAGTTTTACAAACGAAGAACGAATTTATGAGGCATCTTGTCACCGAAACTCCTCGATTGGTTAAGTAACAAACTTATGATGAATTATTTGGTTGAGACGGTCACATTTGAACGTAAACAATGGAAATCTGACCGGAAAAGGTCAGCAAAAGTCTTATTTGTGTTTTTCAGTTATTGTAAACAATAGTTTTTTTTTCGGAAGAATTTTATGTTTAAAATGTGTTTGTGCTTTGATATCAGCTGTTTCCGTTCTCTTGATTAGCTTGCATAACTTTAAAAAGGGAATTGGTGGTCAACGGTTATAGCGATACTTTGTAGCACAACACATGATTACTAAGGTTCCCTAATTCGTTTATGCTTGTTCGCATTTGAATTTTCTAACCATATGTTTATAATACAAATAGTAACTTATTATTTTTTAATTAATCTATGAAACAGGGAATGTCATTTTAATTACAAAATTAACTGTGTTATTTCCATCTACAATCATGGCTACGTTAAATTATAGCACTTTTCATCTAACCTTTGTTGCAGTCCCAAAAAAGCAACGATTTTCGATGCCGAACAAATCAGCGAGCGATACTTAGCATAATCGTTTTTAAGCTAATCGGTTGAACTAAGAAACGATTTATTCTATTTTTACCTAGACATACATCATCACACTCATCCTATCACTACACGCTTCAATTAGATACAACCAGGAAGTTTGTTTTATTATTGATATTTGCAAACTGTAAGTACATCTATACTTCAGTATATCATGCCAGTTCGATGTGTGTTATATACATGGGATATGTGAAAACAACAGATCCACACTTCGATAGTATTGTACGTCCAACTTTTGTCATGATTTGTTCATGTTAGATTAGAGTTTAGTTCCTCTGATATGTGTTGTCATTTAGTTATACCCTAGACTGAATTTAAGGATTTACGTACTTAAGTTATGTGATATGTACAATTTCTTTCTTGTCTTACGTAGAAAATTAGTTACTATTGAAATTGGTGTTATTGCGATTCATCCTCACACTGGACGTGTATTATTTTATTTACTACATATAAATGATAATGTGCACAAAATAGTGCAAAATTGACCTTGATTTTTTTTTATTTTGTTGATGTTAGTTTTTATTAGTGTTTACGTAACTGCTTTAAAGAACGAAGTAACAACTTCCTTGTTTGTTCTATCATTTTACCTGCTTTGATATTTTAATTCCTCATTTATTGTAGGTAACAGCATAGAAATTTAATACATATGGAAGTATTAAGTAAAACTGAACATACAGATGATGGTTATGGGCGTCAATATAGTGCAAAACATACCATTACAATAACATACAAGCATCCAAAAGATATTCTTTTCAAATATGTGCACGTGGACGGAAAAGATTATGAAGACAGTTATAGAAACGAGACACTTACTATTGGTAATACGGAAATACAGTATCATTACGACTGGGGGAATTATTTTGTCTGGGAGTACGTAAAAATATCGCAAGATGGTTCAGAGAAAAGTTATGCTGAACAAGAACATGGCGCAGTCGATCCTTTAAAGACGAAAACTCGCGAAGAAGAAACTGGAAAAGAAGTTTTAATGCAGTTAAGCTCTGATCTTGGCATGTCTCATGAAAATTTTATCAAAATGTGCTCATCTGATTTCCAAATTAATTGGGAAGTCTTGAAATTGTTTGGATTATAAAACAAAAACATGTATACGAGTTAAATTTGCAATAACTCTAAACTT
Source organism: Perna viridis (assembly GCA_037379345.1). NCBI lineage: Eukaryota > Metazoa > Mollusca > Bivalvia > Mytilida > Mytilidae > Perna > Perna viridis. Next base: position 14,347,313 of record CM074511.1, read on the forward strand.
GGTAACGGAAGTGGATGATGTATTCTTGTGATGTTCTTATATTATTCGTATACAAACATACGTCTTTATACTCTGCATGTTTTATATATTCCAATAGGATGACATTGTTAAAATATACAACATAATTAAACTGCAGATGTCATCTTGCAAGAAGCAGGGACTGCTGATCTCTCCGGGATACCTTATGTCACCAGATATGTATTGTTCGTTTTTGTGTGTATTTCCTTCGTTTTTTTGAGTTGTGTAACTGGTTTTTTATCTGTTGTTTTTTTTTCTGTCCCAACTGATTTTTCCACGGTATTTTGGAACTTCGGTGTTCCTGCGCTTATCGTCAATTTTAGTCTTTATACTTTTTTCGAACACTGTATGTAAGTGTCTTATGCAGAAAATTGTTACCATTTTTGTATGAGAGTGGAGCAAGTTATACTGAACAAGAACAAGGCGCCGTGGACCCTTTAAAAAAATAAGCTCACAAAAGAGATGCTGGAAAAGCAGTTTAATGCTGTTAACTTCTTTGCTTGGCATGTAATATGAAACTTTGATAAAAATAAAGTGTTCATCTGACTTTGACATCAATAAGGATGTCTTGAAATTGTTCGGATTATAAAAGCAAGATGCATACGAGTAACATGCTATAATTCTAAACGCGTTAAGGATGTGGATAATGTTTTAATGCCGATTTAAAGAGATTCTTCCACGAAATTATTTCCTTCTATTCGCGCTTTTTTTGTTCATTATATTTTTATCAGAATATGTATCCAAACATTTTTGTGTTTCCTAGAACATATTTTATACGCGTAAATAATTTTATTATAGATATAATTTTTGTATGTATTGAAAAGGTACCAGATTCCCCGATCGTTGTCCCGATAATCGGTTAAAGTATATAAGGTTTCAGAATCCGATTTTCAGCTTCTTTTTCCCTAGTTTTGTCTCCTGAACAGATCGATATCATAGATTTAATTTATGATTAGTTGATGAAGATTTCACTGAATCATTATGACTTTACATCTAAAACACTTTCTATGCTTTTCAAGTTTTTCACAGAGCATAAGTCAAAAGCTTTTTATTTGGAACATATTCACAAAATTGACCTTGTTTGTTTTTAACAATGTTTGGTGCAAAATTGGTCAATTTTTATGGATTCCAGTTTGGTCAATTGTTCTCATTTTCTTGGAATCTCTCCATCCAGAAACTGACAGATTTGCTGAATAAATAAACGTTTACACCTCCCTTTTCTCCTTTTATTTGAGATAAATTTGATCCGTTATATTGGTTACGATGGACACGTATCCTGTAAAGGAGGATCAACGGTTAACAGACAGAGTTATGACGACTAATTCTACCCTAACTGACTTTCATTATGAAAACCTTGTCAATAATAACAATGTTCTTCTTGAACAGTGTTTACACTTCTTAGTCTTAAACGTTTGTGGTGTTAAGAATAGAATTTTATACCCTGAGTTTAGAGATCTTCTAAACGAAAATGACATTATTTGTTTAGCAGAATCTAAATTAGATGACTTGGATGTTATAAATTTAGATAATTTTGCATTTTTCTACAAAAATAGAAAAACCTGTTCGAATCATAAATCTGGTGGTATAATTGTTGGTTGTAAAAAGGAGTTTGAAAAACATATAGTTCCGATCGAGACAAACTGCCCATACATTTATTGGTTCAAGCTGAATAAAATCTTGTAAATTTGCCTAATGATGTGTGTGGATTAGTTTACATTCCACCTGAAAATTCTCGATATGCATCAAATGATGAATTTAATGAGATTGAATTAGAATTTCAAATTTTACAAAAGGATTTTTCAAACATTTTTCTTTTTGGCGATTTTAATAATAGAACTGGTAATTTGCCAGACTATTACATTTCTAGAGAGACAGAAAATAATAATTTTGATTATGAATTTTCTTTTTGTGCACAGTTTTCTGATATACAGGAAGTAGACATTTTGAATATCCTAAGAGATAGAATTTCAGTAGACAAAATTATAAATAACTATGGAAGGAAATTTTTATCATTTTGTAAAAACAACAATGTGTTTATATTAAATGGGCGAATAGCTGGTGATAGAAATGGTAAAGCAACGAGCAGAAATACAAGTGTTGTTGATTATACGTTATGTACTGCAAATATAATGCACAGGGTAAATAATTTTGAGGTGATTGATTTTAGTCTCTATTCAGATATATATTCTACTTTACATTTAGTTGTTGATATTCATAAACATCATGACTTGAACGAGAGTTATGAAGAAATGCAAACTTCTTATTCTGACAAAATAGGTCACTGGGACCAAAACAGATTAAACGAATATAAAAATAATATTCATCTTAACGGAGTTGAAGAGCTACAATTATATACTAATATCTTATCAAAAACTGATGATCTACAAAGTGTTGATGAGAATTGTATGAATAATATTGTGCTTGAAATAACAGATGTTTTGCTTTATTCGGCAAAACAAACATTTGGTGTTCGGCGGAAAAACAAATGTCGTGAAAAATAATCCTGATAAAAATCAAACCAAAGATTGGTTTGACAAGGATTGTTATAGAAAGAGAAAAGATTTTCGAAAAGCGCGAAGATTGTACAAACGTTATGGTTCTAATATTTTTAAATAACGCCTAAAGGCTACTGAAAACATCTATAAGAAAACTTTAAATAATAGTATTAAGAATTATAAGTTTGAACTGAAGAAAAAGATGAAAATCTTTGAAAACTAATAATCCTCGTGAATACTGGAAAGTCCTGAATAGGGATAGACCAGTGCACAGTAATGATATAGAAATCGATACTTTATTTGATTATTTTAAGGAGGTAAATAAGAATTATGAAGATATACCAAATGTAATTCATCCTGGCGATTTTATTGTAAATGCTGAGCTGAACAAAGCGATTACTAAGGAGGAAGTTATTAGAGCTATCAAAAATGCTAAAAAAAAACAAGTCTCCAGCAGATGATTTTGTAATAAATGAATATTTATGTGCTACTGTTGATGTTAGGTCTGGTGTATATGTGAATGTATTTAATATTATACATGTACTTGATACAGGAATAATGCCAGAAGCATGGCTAAATGGTAACATTATTCCACTTTTAAAAACAGAGGTAGTAAAACTGAACCTAAGAATTATAGACCTATTACACTTTTATCAAATCTTGGAAAAATCTTTGAACAGTGGCATTTACTTGTCAATGTCGACAAAACAAAAATACCTATATTTTCACCTCCATTTTACTCTAAATGGTAAAGAAGTTGAGATTGTAAAAGATTACAAATATCTTGGTTTATATTTCGCTAAAAGTGGGTCCTTTTCAACAACCCGAAAATATCTATACCAAAAAGGTTTGAAAGCGATGTATGGTGTATTGAGAAAATGTAGACGAAACAAGCTATCTATAGATTGTCAACTAGACATTTTTGATAAACGCGTTGTTCCTATATTACTATATGGCTCTGAGATTTGGGCATTTGAAAACATGGACATTTTAGAGCGTTTACATTTAAAATTTTGCAAAAATATTTTACATTTAAAACAGTCTACTCCAGACTATATTGTATATGCCGAGCCGTTTTAGAAAAATTAAGCAGATTTGTAAAGTTGATAAATATGAAAGTCAGTCCTTCGGGTTAATCTTCCAAATTTATTATAGTAGTTTCAAAAGGCCGATTCTGCTGCACTTACCATTTTCAAGGGGAAATCCTGCATAAGACCCCTGACCCAGAGGGCCAAATGCAAACGGACGGCATTCCTATTGAGCATAGGGTAAATACAAGAATTATGTCTTTCGTACAGAGCATAAGTCAGATCGTCCCAGAGGATAGTAGGGATGTGGATAAGGACACCTTAAAGCGAAGGATGTCACAGATTGAAATAAATAAAAGGATGGAATCTATTAGTGATAAGATGGGTCGCTATCAGGATTTCTTCCTGGAGAATGAGCAATATTTGGAAGATAGCACCCCAGCCCCAACCCCCAAAAGGCAGCAGCAGTGCTGCAATGCCCCCAACCTGACGCAGGTGGATGAACACACCACGCAGTGTCAAAATTGTGGTGCAGAGGTAATGAAGCTGCGATTTGAGCATCAACCAGGGGAGCAGAAGACCACCTGCGGCGTTGAACTCAAGAGGAAGAAGGGGCAGTTCTGCAAGAGCAAGCCCGGGAAGGATGGTCTCTGCTGGAGACATAGCAGGCAACCACGTCAGGAGGAGGAGGAGGAGGTTATCCCAGTCGAGGTCGAGGGTAAGATGGTGGTGGAAGAGACCATGAAGACCCTCCGTCAAATAGCTAAGGACGAGGATCTGAGGGGGGTCAGTAGGAAGAACAAGGAGGCCTTGGTGAAGCTCATCGAGGAGAAAACCACCCGTAGATTTACCCGCCAGGAAGTCTTCAGCAAGAAGCAGCTCAAAGCACTGGCAAAGAATCGTGGCCTCACCAAGTACTCCCAGCTCAAGAGAGAGGATCTGCTCCGGCTGGTGGAAGAGGACATCAAAAACACCCCAGTCGAGGATGAGATCAAGGTCATCGATAGGCGTCAAGCACTGAATTGCGTATTTGGCACGGTCGTCATCGAACCCGCACCCGCGAAGCAGCACGACTTGAGCACTTTTCTGAAGGTAAGTCGGAGCATCATCACCACCATCATCTCCGATGCGCTTGCCCAAAAGAAGGGATTGAAGGTGAACTTAGTACTTCTAGCATAGCCGGTGAGGACCAATCCCGCGACTGGAAAAAATACGTACGTCACCCCCTACTTTCGATCATCTCTTGCTACCCTCACCCAGAACTGGAGATCGCTTTCATGATCGCGAAGGTCAAGGAAAGTATGGCAAGATACATGCGGGAAGGGAGTGGGTGGACTTTCAGCCGCGTCGAGAGGCTAGAAATCCACCTCAACCAATTCAAGCCGTTCAAGGGGGGTTCCTTCATTCCGACTCCATCAGCACTCGCGAAAAAGAATGCGATCGTCAACGTGAAAAATGAGGATGATCGCTGCTTCCAGTGGGCGGTGCTGGCAGCCCTACATCATGAAGAAGTCGATCAGAAATCAGCCAACCGCGTATCTCAGTACAAGAAATGGGAGGATGAGCTGAATTTCGAAGGCATCAACTTCCCGGTCTCGCTCAAGGCGATTGATAAATTCGAGAGGCAGAATCCCACCATCAACGTCAACGTCTATGGGTTTAATGGGGTGAAGAAGGGTGAGGATGGTGAAGAGGATCTCCAGGTTTACCCACTCAAGATATCCAAGAATACGGGTTCCACCCACGTAGATCTTCTCTTCCTGACTAGCGAAGATAAGCAGCATTACTGCTGGATCAAGAGCCTCTCACGACTCTTAAGCTCCTAAATCTCAGAGCATGGTCACGAGCTCTTCTTCTGCCGCAGATGCCTCTCCCACTTTTCCAGGCAAGACATCTTGGACGAGCACATGGAGTAATGCACCCAGAAAGAGGCGGTCAGAATCGAGATGCCGGAAGAAGGAGCCACCATAACCTTCCATAATCTCAAGACGATGATGAGAGTCCCCTTCGCGATATACGCGGATTTCGAGTGCTTCACGGAGAAGCTCAACACCTGTCAGCCGGATCCATCACACTCCTACACGAAGGTCCATCAACTGCAGCGACCCTCGGGTTTCTGCTATTACATGAAATACGCTCACGGCGACTACAAAGATCCAGTCGTCTACTGCGGGGAGGATGCAGCCAAGAAATTCGTGCAGTGCATCGAGGAGGAAGTGCGGGCAATCGGTAAGCTATACAAGGAGAGTAAGCCCATGGAGATGACCGACAACGATAAGGCGAGCTTCGAAGCAAGCACGCACTGCCACATCTGTGGCGATGCATTGAGAGGGGATAAGGTCCGGGATCACGACCATCTCACCGGGAAATATCGCGGCGCAGCGCACAACCAGTGCAATCTAGATTTCCAGCTTCCGAAGCACGTCCCCATCTTTTTCCACAATTTGAGCGGATACGACGCCCATATCTTGGTCAAGGAGCTTGGCCACACCGAGGGTAAGATCAACTGCATCCCTAATACCGACGAGAAGTATATCAGCTTCTCCAAGCAGGTGGACGATCTGGAGATGAGATTCGTCGATTCGTGCAGGTTTATGCTCTACAGCCTGGATACCCTAGCTAAGAATCTCACTCCCGACCAATTCTCGACCGTGAAGGCGAGATTCGGGGATCGCCACGAGCTAATGATTCGGAAGGGGGTATTTCCCTACGATTATATGGATGGACCGGCCAAGCTGGAAGAGACTCAGCTCCCAACCAAAGAAGCCTTCAGCACGCTCTCCGGAGAGCATATCAGTGATGAGGATTACGCACACGCTCAGAGGGTCTGGGAGACCTTCGGGTGCAAGAACCTACGCGATTATCACGACCTCTATCTCGAGACTGACGTGCTGCTGCTGACCGACATCTTTGAGGATTTCTGGGATATCTGCTTGACCCACTACGGACTCGATCCCGCCCACTACTTCACATCCCCCGGGCTATCCTACGACGCCGCCCTCAAAACCACGGAGGTGAGATTGGAGCTGCTCTCCGATCCGGACATGTTGATGATGTTCGAGAGGGCAACCAGAGGGGTGTCGCCATGATCTCCCACCGCTACGGCAAGGCCAACAACCCCTACATGACCACGTACGACGCCTCCCAGCCCACCAAGTATCTGACCTACCTCGACGCCAACAATCTCTACGGGTGGGCAATGGCGCAGTCCCTTCCCACGGGAGACTTCGAGTGGATGGAGCCGGAGGAGATCGAGAAGATCCTGGAATATCCCGACGACCACGAGTACGGGCCATGGTGGAATGCGATCTGGAATATCCTCAAGATCTTCACGACGCCCAAAAAGACTACCCTCTCGCGCCCGAGAACGTGGAGATCGGTAAAGTGCACAAGCTCGTGCCTCACCTGGGCAAGCGTGAGAAATATACCCTTCACTATCGAAATCTCAAGATGTATCTGGAGAGGGGGATGAAGCTCACCAAAGTCCATCGCATCATCGGATTCAACCAATCTCCATGGCTCAAGAAATACATCGATCTGAATACCACTCTTCGCGCTCGGGCCAAGACCGACTCCGAGAAGGACTTCTTCAAGCTCATGAATAATTCGGTCTTCGGCAAGACCATGGAGAATATCCGGAAACGCGTCGACGTCAGGCTGGTCACCACCGAGAAGCAGGCCCTGAAGCTAGTGGCCAAGCCCAACTTCGATCGTCGCGTCGTCTTCACCGAGAATCTAGCAGCCGTTCATATGAAGAAGACCAAGCTGAAGTTCGATAAGCCCGTCTACCTGGGAGCGTGCATATTGGACATCTCGAAGTTCCTTATGTACGACTTCCACTACGGATTCGTGAAGGAGATGTACGATGATCGTGCCCGACTACTTTTCACCGACACCGATAGCTTGGCTTACGAGATCCAGACCGCCGACTTCTACAAGGATATCACACCGCACGTGCAGGAAAAATTCGATACGTCCAACTACCCGACCGAGCATCCCTCCGACATCCCCACCGGCGTGAATAAGAAGGTCGTCGGGATGTTCAAGGACGAATGCGGCGGTAAGATCATGGCCGAATTCGTGGGGCTCCGGGCGAAGCTATACGCCTTCAAGATGGATGACGGTCAGACCACCGAGAAGGCGAAGGGAGTCACCAAGAGCGTCGAGGATTACAAGCGATGCCTTGAGACTCAGCAGGAGATCCACCGACCGATGAGCATCCTTCGCAGCCATCTCCATCAGATCTACGCCGAGATCAAGATCGCTCTCTCAGCCAAGGACAATAAGCGTCACATCCTCCCCGACGGTATCAGCACCCTCGCGCATGGTCACTACCGAATCTCCCGCGACTGAGGCGACCATCCCCAACCCATCCCCCTCCACTCAGAATTTCTCGAGGCCCATGAGCCTCGGGAAAAATCTGCACTTGTCAGGCTCTGACGGGTGCGGGACTTCGTCGGCTTCGCCTGTCCATCCATAGATAAATGAGCAGCATACGAGTGCACGGTATCCCTCCCCCCACAAGCCCCTCTCCAACGTAGAGCTGGAAGAAGCTGCCACGGCCCTAGGCATCCCTCGATTCAGAGGAATATTCATGCGCGATGCCCTACCACCCAACCCCCATCCCACCGAGTGCGGCATCCTGAATCACGACGATCGTCATGGTCAGGGCACGCACTGGACATGCTGGCATAAGCGCGGAGGATTCAAAGTCTACTTCGACCCTTACGGCCTACCTCCACCCGACGAGATGGTCGACTATCTGCGGCCGGAAATTCGATATAATACCGATGAGCTCCAGCGGCGTGGCGATGTGGTCTGCGGACACTTTTGCCTGCACGTACTGAAGCTCTTATCGGAAGGTCGGACGCTTGAGGAGGTGATCTTCGGATTATAGATAAATGGATAAGTTTGGATCTCACTCGAGAAAGCGCATGCCCGTCTGGCGGATGCTTCAGGATCTCGATATGAGAGATCATCGGATCACCAGCCTCGGTTTGCCCCGAGACAGCTCGGACGCCGTGACGAAGCGATGGGTCGGTCAACAATTGAAAGACAGCATGAAAGACATCGACGAGCTAGATTCGGAGATTAAGCAGATGCAAAAGGAGCATGACGCATCGATCAAAGACCTGGCCAAAGAGCTGATGGCCGTAGAAGATGGCAAAGTCAATAAGTCAGACAGCGGCAAGGTAAATTCGGATCTAGACATGCAAAAGTATCACCTGCTAAATCTCCCACTCCCCCGGACTGATAACGAGCCCATCACAAAAGCACTTTACGACCGCTTGAAAGAGGATCTAGACGCATTAAGGCTCTTCGTCGAACTGAAGCATGCGTAAATCAAGACTTTCTGGTCTCCTTTGATCGAATACGGAAAGCCTGCTGGGGATCATTGCAAGTCAGACTCCTTGATCCAGGAATTGAATTCTTTGGGGTAGCCTCTCCACTTGACGTAGATTTCCTTCGTCCCTCCTCGGGTCCGCCGGCGAAAGATTTTCTGGTCGGTGTGCTGGAGCTCGGGCTCATAAAAGGATCCCTTGATTTCCTCACCCTCATAGTCTTTGAGACGATAGGTGGGCGGCTGTGTCGCTAGGGTCTGGGTGATGGTGAAGATTTCCTCCGTCCAGCGCGGAGTATATCCCTTCTCGAAGATGTCCTTCTTCCTGGTGATCCGGACCTTATCGCCGACGTTGAATCGCTGAGGCTGATGAGTGGGAGGTCTCCGTAGAGATTCCAGAAGACCTTGGACTCGTGCTCTTTCTGGCTGGCGGCGGTAGGGGTCATCTTGATGGATCGATGCTTGGTGGTATTATACTGGCGGACGAGATCGTCCAGGACGGGAAGGTAGGTCCGCGTGGAATTGGCCGAGAATTATTTGAACATCTTTTCCTTCATGGTACGATTCCAGCGCTCGACCACGCTCGATTTTTCCTCGTTCTCGGTGGAGTAGAGATCGACGTCGTGCTTCCGGAGCAGATCCTTCACCTCACGATTGTAAAATTCCGTGCCCTTATCGGTCCATAGATTCTCAGGCGTGCGGTCCTTGAAGACGGTCCGGAAGGCATCTCCTTCTCGTGGCGCCTTTCTTATCCTTAAGCGGTACCACCCAGCTGTACTTTGAAAAGACGTCGATGATGCTCAGGAGATTCTTGAAGCCTCGGTTATCGCGGGAGAAGGCGCTCATATCCACGAAATCGGCAGCCCAGGTCTCATCCACCCCACCTACCACCACGCGACGCTTCTAAAATTTGCGTCGGACTGGCTTATGCAGCTCTTCGGCTAGCTCGTCCGACCATTGTACTTTTTTTTTCACGCCCAGCCCAAATCGTGCTTTGGTGCCGAGGATGGGTCTTACGATGCCACGCTCGAGGCGCTCGCGTGCGGTGGGATTGGGGATCACATCAAGGGAGGCTAGCATCGTCTTATCGCAGATCTAATTGCGTGCGGTCGTATCCTTATGCTTGGCATAGCATAGATCGTGACGATAGACAGCCTGATCCACTCGATTGATTGGCATTGACCGAGGTTTGGGAGTACCATTTGCACTTTTTGAGGTTGGTCCCGGGGCCGGTGAAATTATGCCCAGGAAGATGCATCTCCACGGGCATCCGATTGATCATTTTATTCATGAGTCCGGCGCCGGAAGCAGCCACGAACTGAGACTTCCTAGCCCCGCATACGGCGCATAGCCCACCCCTTCGCCGCCTCCCATTGCTGGTGGTGGTCTCATAGCGACTTTATGTCTCGGTCGGCCGCTTGCACTTCAAGCAATACAGTCCCATTTTATATAGATAAATGGACGTTGAAGACCTTACCTACGATGAGCCCACCGCGAGTCGTCGGCATAACCACTTTCTCCTCCCGCAGCGATCCATCCGAGGTCTGATCATCGGAAAGTCGGACTGCGGCAAGACGACGCTGCTGAATAACCTCCTCCTGCGCGATGGATGGCTCGACTACGATCGCCTCTACGTCTTCGGAAAATCTATCAGCTGCTCTGGCAGGCGCTGGGAAAGGGGTTTTCAAAAGACGATATCCGCGACCTTCTCTCCATCAAGGATCGCTACCCCCACTCTTTGGTCGACTTGGTGCAGATGATGAAGCCGCCGACCAAGCCTAGCGGTATCGAACCTTTCTTCTTTGAGCAAGCGAGCGATGTGCCGGATTCTCGAAAGCTCGATCCCAAGATCTCTTCCTCCACCCCGCCGAAAGCTATCTCTTGATCGAAGGCCGACTTCAGAAGAACGATGGCACCGCGTATGCCGACGGTGATCTGGTATCGCTCGCCCATAATGGTGCCATGTATCTCTTTCGCAGCATCAGCTACCGACTTTCCGGGCAGCAGATTGAGCACCTCAACGATCCCGGCGTTGCCACCACCATGCTGGGTATGCTGAAGTACCCCGACGACTTTTTTCAAATACCAAGGCCTCAACCAGCTATGGTTCAAGGATTTCACCACCAATGCCGAGGCAGAAAACGTCGGATTCGCAGCACGTCACGGATATATCATCACCAAGCCAGCCAATAAGGGATTCTTTTCTTTCGCCATCCCGCTCAAGCACGTCTTTGGCTTTGCCGAGGACTACGATAAGATCGTCTACGGATTCAAGCACGAGCTCTCCCTGGTGCGCGATTCGGATGCAAATGCCATCCTCCGAGCTGCTGTCGTCAACGACGTGGCCAAGATAATCCTGAGCAAGGTCTCCTGGTTCGTCCCCACGTCATCCCTTCTGACGAAAAGAAGCTGCGGCTCTATAAGACCATCCAGAGCAAGACCAAGATCGATTGCGGATTTCGTATGAGGCAGTGCGACTCCATCGCCGTACCCCAAACATCACAATTCCACTGGCGTCTGGCCGCTAAAAGCGGACGTGAGAAACCGCGATGGATCATCGTCGCCTTCCAGACCGATAGGGGTAATAACCAGCTGAATAATGCCGCCGTCTTCGACCACTGTCGATTGCGAAATATCCACGCGACCCTCAATGCGGAGCGATATCCCGCCGTGGATTTCAATGCCGGCTTCACCCAGTGCAGGATTGCCAGGGTATATAAGGAGGCCACCGAATTCCGCAAGTTCTACAGCATGGAAAGTCTGCTGAGCAATGGTGGTATCAATCCCTCCGACTTCATCGATCTCTTTCCCCTTTTCGTCATCGACGTGAGCCATCAGTCTGAGCGGCTGAAAGAGTCGACGGTGGATATCCAGATCCGAGCCGATTTCGAGCGCAACGTCCCTGCCAATACCCAAGCCTTCGCCCTGGTCATCTCCGATCGAATCCTCCAATTCGAATCCAACGGTCAGAAGATGAGCGTCGTCTTCTGAGGAGGGATAGATAAATGGACGCTTCACTTCGGCGGAAAATCGCCTCCAATACCGAACCCAAGCATGGGTTCTCCTTCATCATCTCTGGGAACGATAGCCAGATCTTGACCCGCTTCAATCCACCCCTCCAATTGCGCGAGGAGAAATCTTACGAGATGGCCCTAGTGAATCTGGAGATCTACTACTCCATCCCCAATATTCATGCAGGTTAAGGTCCTTCTCGATGCCAATCGTGCGACGCTGAGAGCAACCCTCACCCTCGCCAGAAATTATCGAGTGGATTTCGACGTGTCCAATAGCATCAGTACAGTGCTTGGATTCGAGCGCCGGACGTATACCTACGACCGAAGCACCAACGGCTACGCGGAGGGTGAGAATATCGTCAATACCATCAGCATCAATAGCATCCTGGTGAATAGTGATATCATCCACGGAAGCTACGTCAACGGCACGCAGCAGTCCACCATCTATAGCTTCTTTCCCGCTGTCGATCCGATTGCTGCATGCAAACCTATCCGGTGAGCATAAGATGCTCCTCACTCACCGCCAGATCCAGCGCATCACCAAGCTCTTACAGAGTGGGAAGGGTGGTATGGTCTTGAAGATGAGTCCGAAGCAGGTGCGGCATAATGTGTAGAAAGAAGGTGGATTCCTCCCCATGCTAGCAGGTCTTGCCTCTGCTGCGCTACCCATGCTGGCCAAAACCGTTCTACCTGCTTTGGGCGTGGGTGCATTGAGCGGTTTGGGTAGTGCAGCCATCCAGAAGGCTGTGGGATCCGGATTATATCTCAACAAGGGTGGGAAAGTATGCTTCGTGAAACCTCGTGGTCGTGGTCTGTATTTGAGTCCAGGCACTTAGCCCAATACATACGGTGATGGGCTGTACTTGAAGAGCGGACGTCAGATCTACGATGGAAGTGGACTGATCCTTGGTCCCAATAGCCCCTTCAAAAGCATCCCATCTTGGGCATGCTCCTCTAGATATAGATAAATAAACGACGTAGACTTGGGAAAGCAATCCTACCGAGAAGCTAGAATCGAGTCGATCGAGAAAGAGCTTGAATCCGAAAAGCATAAGTATGCTCGACTGTCGAGGAACTATAAACGAGTAGGAAAAGCGGTGTCTTTTGCTCTGGGTACCTGTGCAGTACTCAACGTAGTTTGCACCACTGGCACACTCAGCACCGCCGCAACGGGGATAGGCGCCGTGGCATGCATTCCGTTGAGCTCACTAACCGTCGTGAATTCCATCACGATGGCGGGGTTGGCGGTGCTAGCCAAGCGCATCCGCCAAAAGCGTAAAAAGCATGAAGATACCGTGCGCATCGTCAGATCCTACCAATCCAAGATCGAAGATGCAGTGAGCAAAGGCCTGGAGGATGATGATATCGATAAATCTAAATTTGCAGGGGTTGTGAAATGTCTTAGCTTCTACTATGACGAAAAGCAGCAGCTGCGAAAACCTTCCACGGCTACCACTTTTAGTGAAGACCTTACTGCGCATGCGCCATAGGGAGGATTCTTCCAACGCGCGCATCGCTCAACTACGCCTCGCTCCCCACGCTTATTCCAGAATACTCCAGATCAAAGTTCCAAGTGACCAAAAAAAAAATTTCCCAATCCAGTAATTTGGATTGGGAAATTTCGAACCCCTTACCCATAGCCCTCGATTTTTTTTTATTACTTCCTCACCAGATCATAGGAGAGGTACTGCTGCTGAGATTTCTTGCTCACCTTGAATCCAGTGCTCCGAACGAAAGCTCCTTGCAAAGGATCCTTCTCTTTGTTGAGCAAGGGGCAGGCCCATATCCTGGTGGTCTCTCCGTCTCGATCCTTCAGGGTGAGGATTCTACTTTTGCCGAATTTTCCATCCACTTCTACCACCTCCAAGATCTTATAGATCACACCGGTTGGTAAGTCCTTCCATTTGAGTGCTTCCTGATTCTGATCCTGCATCTTCTCCTGGAAGGCGACTTCGCTGATGAAGTCATCCCCATCTGTGGGAACGTCAACGAATCCATTGTGTACATAATTCTTGTATTTACCCTATGCTCAATAGGAATGCCGTCCGTTTGCATTTGACCGTCCGAGGCGGGGGGCCTATGCAGGATTTCCCCTTGAAAATGGCAAGTGCGGCAAATCGGCCTTTTGAAACTACTTATTACGTATTGTATTTTTCACACATGCATATAATTGTTATACATTATTGTAGATATGTTTCTCTTTAACTATGTAATATGTAGATTATGAGAATAAAGTTCATTCATTCGTTGATTTTACTGAGCTTTTTTTCTAGTAAGACAGAGAAAAATTTTCATGTTAAAATAATTATTTTTTTTGTATAGTAATTTAAGTAACAGTGAGTAGACAATTCACTGAATAATATAAAAATATAAGGCTGGTTGAATACTGTGACAAACCCTTCATTTAATTTAATTGGACTGATATAATAACGTAATAGTAATATACGTTGAGAACTATTACGGTCTGATATTATAACGTAATAGTAATATAAATTGAGAATTATTAATAATATAATATCGTGCTCACAATTTGACTTACGTTTTATTCAGAGTTACTTCCCTTTGTCCCCTGGTAACAATCTTCAGAATTATACCATTTACTGTTTCACAAGACCCCACAGACCTTTGTCTTGTCCACACAAGAGACTGTTTGATTGGAGAGACAGTCAATGTATTTTTCACCCTGTTAATCTTTTTTCTTAAGTGTGTTTTATTGCCATTTCATGAGAGTTTTCCTCCTCTTTGCAAATAATCTTCATTAAACGACACGATAAAAATAGAATGCGCCTGACTGTTGTTTCGAGATTATATTCCCTTTTTATGTAAAGTATCTATCTTATGGTTAACACCAGTGGCGATGGTTCCTATGTACTAAACACAAGTGGTGGCAGAAAAATCAATTAACATGCAGAACATGGAAAAGAACTTGATACCTATCCGACCCGCAACACTCCGGCTGTTTTTTGATACGCTTTACCTGTTCTTAATGTGCTGTTTGATGGGTTCCTGGGTGATTTCTTAGCGGTCATTTAAAATTTAGTATTCCTGCGTTCAGTTGCTACAAGATTGAAGTCATCACTACATCGTTATGGTGTATCCGTCTGCACCATGAAAACTGATTTATTCAACGGGTCATAGTTTTCCTTTCCTCGTTTGTCTTCCCCAGACTTGACTTTTTATGAGCAACTCGGCGGGTGTTTCTACAAATAAAAACAGAGTATGCTTACCCTATCGGTGCACCTGGTCCATGCTCCCAGTTTTTGGTGGAGCCCGAGTTGCTCATTTGCTTTTGTTACTTTGTATGTATGATTTTCGTTATGAGGTTTCTGACAGAGTTATCTGCCCTTGAAATGTTCATTTTCAGTGCATTTCAATGAAACTGTAACTCAATGGTCCAGCATATGGATAATTTTGTGTTTTCCTTGATTCTGGTGGTGCAGATAGTCAAATTACACTATCAAAATGATTGGTTTTTTATACCATGTTTCACGGACTGCCTGATTTTTACAGAGACTGACACTTAAATGTCATCTCAAGGCATCGTTAGAGTATATTGAATTTCACTCTACATATTTAACGTACAACTGCAGTCCAGTAGAAAATAGATGGGGCAAATAAAAAACCGCTTTATATAAAAGGTTACAAAACTTGCAAAAACGTGAGAGAAAACGAAAGTACGAAATCAAATATATATTTCTAATTTCAAAATTCTGTGCACACAAGCGACACAAATACAAAATAAATAAGCAAAATCCAGTACCGAGAGGCAAGCCTCGGTATTTGAGGGTTTTTAAATTTGTAAAACTGCAACTTCCGTTAAAAATCTATGTTATATTTCAAGTCAGATAAGTCTGATTATTGTGCTAGTGACCTCTGGTCAACGAGAAGTGTCATTGCCCGTTATCGTATAAAATACAAAAATAATTATCCATTTTTTATTAATTTTGGAAAGCTGTACACGTTTCATAAGAAAAAAACGTTCGTCAGAAACAACAGAATTAATACATTGAGATCCAAGAATGAAAAGTTTCAAAGAAACAATCATAACAAAACTAATAGAAAGGCACATTCCAGCACTTTACAACTATCGAATAAGGCAGAGCCTCTTCAAGTTACATAATATTACTGATGGTCACATGGCTATATAGACCCATTGTGGTTGCCCTAAATAGTTAACTAGTCAAATTTACTGAAGTTCATTTAATTTCATCCGAGTTTCAGATCAAAAGTGATGTCCTTGAATTATTTGAAATATAACAGTTTGTCAAGTAAAACCTTCAATTGTATGCTGTAAAATGGACGTTTCATTTTCAATAAAATTGCCATCACTTGACGTTCGTCGTCGCCGTCGTCGTCGTTCACAATTTTTCAAAACTGTTCTCATCTGACACTACTTGACCATTTAAAACCAAACTTGGTATGAATGTACATTAGGGTATTCTGCGTGGAATCGAAGTTGAGATTTTTGATCCGTCGAAACACATTATCGCTGTTACTAAAAATAGAACATAGGGATCAGACAATAGTTTTTCGTGTATATCTCCAAAACCGTTAGGTTTAGCCACATTTTGACATGAGTGAAAGTTTTTAGCATGATGAGATATATCTGTGGACAAATTTTTGTCTTAGTCTGTCAAGCTATGTTGGAGTTATTGCCCTTTTTCGACGTTTTTTGATATTCTATTTCTGTCAAAAAACTTCTTCTCTGACACTACTTGACCAATTGGAACCAAATTATGTATGCCGGTTCCTTGGGGTATTCTGCATAGAATTGGTGTGGGGATTTTTGATCCATCGAAAAACATGGCCGTTGTTATTAAAAATAAAACATAGCGGTCGGACAGTTGTTTTTTGCATATATCCCCAAAACCGTCAGGTCAAGCCAAATTCAGACCTTGGGAATAGTTTTCAGTAAGATGAGATCTATCTGTTGTCAAATTTTCTTTGTAATCTGTTGAGCCATGATGAAGTTATTCCCTTTTACAACGCTCTTTTTTTTCTATTTTTTTTTCTTTTTTTTTTTTTTTTGCTATTTTCTCCTCTACTTGACCATTTGGAACCAAACTAAATATGAATGTTCTTTGTGGTATCCTGCATAGAACTAATGTTGGGATTTTTGATCCGTCGAAGAACATAGCCGCAGTTACTCAAATGGATCATTACCTTCATTTTACTTTTAACCTATGTTCAAACTTTTTATCCAATGTTCTACCTTTTTAACTTATCTTCTTTCTTTTAAATTTTGTTTTGTCTCTTTTTCCTCCGTTCTTCCTTTTTTACTTTTGTTCTACCATTGCTATTATTGTTTCACTTTTTACCTGTGTTGTATCTTTCTTACCTCCGTTTTACTTTTAACCTATGTTCTACCTTTTATACATTCGTTTCACTTTAAGCCTATGTTCTATTTTAAAATACATTTGTTCTACCTTTTTTTTACATTTGTTCTACATTTTTACCTTTGTTTTACATTTTTTACCTTTGTTTTACATTTTTTTACCTTTGTTCTACCTTTCTTTACATTTTGTCTATCATTGTGTATATTTACCTAAAAAGGTTCACGTTGTCCATCAAACACTTCCTAAAACAAAAAGAGGTCAGATACTTTTGTTGCTTTTTTTAATTTACATCCGTACTGTTAAACATTCTCAATACATCTGTTCATGTTTATATGTTTTAACTGAAAAATGGCCTAATTGATGTATTTTTATTCGTTAATTTTATGGTTGAAGAAAAAAATATATCAGTACATCAAATATCTTTATTGAAGTAGAAGCTTACCTTTCGTTGTAATATAGACCTTCCCAGACACTGACCTTGTATTGAAGGTATGTTTTATAGTATGAATTTGATTTTAACCTTATTATTGTTTAGTGAATAATCTTTAATTGCGGTTGTAAAAAAATATTTTTTTATGTCTTTTGTATCATTCCATTTCAGTTTTGTTTGTTTGTTTTTTTTTTGGAAGTGAAGTCTTTAAATAAACTAAATGGAATAAACTTACTGCCATTCAAATGAAAGAGGCGTTGCTCGGACAGGCTACGTTTCTTAAAAATAAAAAAAATGACAAACTATGTACCTTACGATGTCTACTTTAAATTAAAAGCAATTAATTTATAATTATTAATTAAAACTTTAAGTGTTGAGGCTGATCAGGCAACATGTTTGTCATTGTCTTGACATGACGGAATGCTGAACAGATGGAAATGTCAGCAGGACAAGGAGGAAATTGTTCCCATACTGTATTTCCTAGGCTGCATAAGAATACACTTGTTTAATTTTCGATTTCAATAATTTATTTTTCAACTCGAGTTTTACAATGAATACCTATATATTATTTACAAACATAATAGGCAATTTACAGATTACTTAACAAGATAACATGCACTTTATATGTGCACCATCACAGATATAAATAGAACAATAACTCTCTTAGACAATACACCTGGTTACACTGGACTTGTCTAAAACCCAAAGTTCAGCAGGGATGACTCTTCCACTCTAATGTTTAACCTTGACTCAAAGCTTTCAAGCAACAAATTACTTTGAAATTAACTTTTTTGAAGGATTCATACTCAAATTATTTTCTAAATCCTTCCCACAGAAAGTTATTGTACATTCCTGTTAAACTTATCTTGCTTTACTCGGAGTTAAAGACTTTTTCCAGTGTTATCAAAGACCAAGATTATTTGTATTATCTTATTCAACTATGCATAAATTAATAAATATATATTGATTAACACAGGAACTGCATAATTACTATATCTTATGCGGGTTCTAAATATAAATATGTTTTGTTGGTTAAACGGTGGTAAATTCAGGAAGTCGTAAAGAAAAGGTCCAAAGTAATTCATGATGTCATAATGCCGTCATAGACTCTAGAACATCACGTTTTTGCTAACATCCGTTATTGCACTTTAATTTGTGAATACGTAGACTGAACTCTATAATTTTTGTACATAAATATTAATGAAAACTCCCTACGTTGTCTAAATCCCTACCATGCATATTGTAGTAAAGTGTTACAATTTACAGAATTAGTTTCTAAATTTTTGTAAAGTCTAAAACATTTGCATGTTAACAACAAAGGTAAAAAGGAAACAACTTTAGCCAAAGTAGTAGAGAGTAAAATTATTGTCATACAGTGAAAATGTGATCTGTTCAATACCAGTATTATATTATGTTATCTGTAATGTTTTTTAAAAACTTTATATCAGACACCGAAGCTAAATAAATAATAGTATTAATCAATTTCTTTGCAACCAATGACAAAGGTGTATTGCTTAAAAACGCAACCTCAATAAGAACAGTGGATGAAAAGAAAATACTTATTTTGATCCTTAAATTAATTTAACTTGTAATTTGCGCATAATTGAATTTAAATTTCACAACCATTTTTCAAATTTAAGTTGGTATTTTTTTTTTGTAACATAACGAAAACGCACAGCACTTTAAGCAGTGTAAAATCATATACATAAGCAGGTTTCATATGCAATCCCAAAAATTGTCTTGAATCTTTATTTGTACTCAAATGTAAAAATATTTTGATTTATTTTCTCTCTTTTTTATGAAAACTTTATATGATATTTCTTATAATACCGGAATCATGATACATAGATAAGCTACATTCAGGGCTCTGTTTAAAACTCTCATGGTGGATTGTAAATTGATGGAATGTGAACAATTTTGCTATCGGTTGAAACGTAGTTAACAAGAAATGATTATGTAATTGGTTTTTGGTTTGTTTTCCTTCCGTTCTCCTCGCGAAGCCTGAACCACAATGTACTTATAGTTCATCATGATTTCTCCCAATATGTATGATTGACCAAATGGGCATATGTTTTATCCATCGACATCGGTTCCAGGTAAATCCGATCAAACCCCAGATGTTAAGCGTTTGTTTACGAACTGAACATTCAGGCAGCTACGGTACCTAACGCTGATAACTTAAACATTAAGACAGACTAGTCGATTTTCTACTTATTTGGCACCAACAAATACAAAGTGTGGATTACGCAAGCTATCAACAAGGTTAGTAAAACTTGGTAAGTCTTATCACAGATAGCATATTGTTTTCCGCTGCACCTACAAAGAAAGATGATAATAAATAGTTATAAACACTCGCATAATGTTTAAATCAGAAAAGAACAATGCTATAGACATCAAGAAAAACATTCCTTATAGTCAATAATTGTGATTTGGCAATTTGTGATTTGGCAAAAATATCATTAATAAAAAAAAGTCTAATGCAGATAGACAAGACCAAAATTGACAAAAAGTCAAATTTGAACGAGTCTTAAAACAAAGATATTTTCTTTAGAAAATACCTTCCGACGTTGTTTGGTTAAAACTACCATTTCGTGTAATGTGTGTTATACCACGCATACACGAATTTTCTCACGAAACCTTTTGAATAAGCCACTCATACAAATGATTTGCGAGTGCGTCAGGATTGGTTTCGGATTTGAACAATCACATTAGTAGGATAGCAGAGGTTTAAAAACTCTTCAAATAAATCATGACTGACCTTTGACCCCATTTTGTTTGAGACGTGACCACAATCGATGTGTACGATATCGCTATTTCGATAGAGCTTGAAATACACATTCCATCGATATATAATTTAGCCATATTATATTCCGGTGCATTAAATTCTCAAAAATCGATAGCCTGCTATCCTACTTGACTACGATTTAATACAAATGAATACAATGCATTTACGATAGAAATTTGTTTTCCATTCATTACGGATAAATACGAGCAATTTACGAATCTATACGAGTTAAGAACGCATAAAAAATATTGCGACTACAATGCGTATTGTTAAGATTTGATTCCAGCTTTTACGAATAATTAACGAAAAGTTTACGCAACAAGTTTGTATGAATATTCGCGGTTTAGTGTTATGCAAACGGTAATGATTTTTTAATAGGGTTGCATATAAATAGTTAGCTATGCAGCCTCCCTTATTCATCAACTAAATTTTCAGGGAGACGAGACACGTCTTATGAGAAAATAAAATTTATGTACATTTGTTAAATATTATACCAAAACTTTCTCTAGAAACTTTTTAGGCTTCTTCTACAACAGGCACATACGAAAAAAAATAGATCGGAAGCAATCTTATCGTTTTTGTTCTTGCCGAAGAAATCGGTCATTCAAAATGCTCGTGTGAAGGAAATCAAGGGAATCAAAATTCGAATGGTAATGAAAAAACATAGTCATAGGATAAAGACTAGACAAGGAAAATAGACATACAGAATGTACATGAAATATTCAATATAACACGTAAATAAGACAAAGGTAAATTAGCAAACCAGACTCCATAAAAACTGGCAGCATAAACATTTGAAGGGTAAGCGTCATTTCTTTTTCAAGAGACACCCGCTGAGTTGCTCATAAAATGACATGTCCGATATAGACGAAAGAGGAAAGGAAAACCATACCAAAATGAACAAATCGGTTCTAAAAGTGCGGATATATACATCATAACGGTCCACAAGTTTTTGACGAGTTAAAAAAAACTTTTGTAGTCAGTTTTGGTAAGTTCTGGCGTCACGTATGAGTTTTAATATGAAAACTCAATGCACAGGTGCTGAAGGGATGATGCCACAGATGAAAGGAAAGTTAACGATACGGAACGAGAATTCATTGCGTGCGTTTATCGTATACATATTAGTTAGATCATGAATAGCTTCAGTGAACTCATGATGATCTGTAAATCAATCGCAAAACGAGCACGAACTACTCGCAATTATAAGTAAATGAATTCTAAAACGATCCGCATGGTGAAAGGCTAACCAAGACGCCCACGATTTCTTTCAAATGCTTTACAAGTTCGGTGAATTATGCTTTTCGAATGGTTAGAGATGGTTCACGAGCTATTTACACAGAAATAATCAAAAAAGATTCGTGTGCATTCCTGTAAAAGTTTTTGACATGCATTTACTTTCCCATATCCATATTTTGTCAGCGAATGTCTAAGTTTTGTTACGAGTTATTACGTGTTAAATATGAATACTTGTGTATAACTACGAATTGATTATTCCTAAAGAAAAGAAAGATTTATGTATGTGAAGGGATAATAATGATTCTTTCATACACGTCGAAGCTACACTTTGTTTTAATTTGTTTTTATGTTTTGGTTTTAGGTGATTTGTTTTATTTATTTTGTTTAGTTTCGTGAGAAAAATATAAGTTTCATAGCTTTTTTTATATAATTAAATAATATAATAATTTCATGACCTTACCTTATATAATATTTAATCGAAAGACTGATATCTCCAATATGTGTTCACACTCCTGAAATAATATACGCACAATCTAATTAAAAAACTGTTCTTTAAACACGGATCGAGTTTCATATAACACTGAATTTTAGAAATACAATTTAACCAGCTAACACATTTCAGCGATATATCATATTAATTGATATGTACTCATTCATGTGCGAATATACAATATGATATGATACGCAGTACACGTATGTACATCCATACATAATATTGATTAACGCAAATAATACTGTTTGCAGTTTGTATGTTTTCTTTAAACATGTATGGTGAAGAAACGTTCAAATCATTTTTCTTATTATGCGATAAACTGCAAATGAAATTTGGAGAAAAGGCAGTGATGGTGATGAAGTCCATAAATTTATAAAAATACATTCAACTTACAAACGTTCTGACAACGCGACTTTAAGTATTGTACTCTTTCCATGACTTTGATATCACTGCGATGTCAAATAAGGAATCCAGATGATTTTTTTCATTTATAAAAATGTTAAACGTTGCCTAAATGATTTGAATCAATTGGCTAAAGTTCAATTCTTTCATAACATTTACAACAGAACGACTTGTTATTTTCAAAAATAAAATACTGCTTTCACAATACATGTTTAATATAACTAAACTGTCCATTTTGATATTGAAACGAAGTAAATGTTCCAAACTGGTTAACAAAGCATATGGAAATTGGAATATTTACGTTTCTTTTTTATTCCAAGATAGCTTGTCAAAACATTTTCTATGTTTACAACGAATATGCATTAACATGGAAACAACAAAGCTAGTTGTGTAGTTTTCTGATGAAAGAAAGAGAATCATGTCATTCATGTACGAGTCCTAGTTAGAAATTATATAAGATTAAAAAGAAAAAGAAAAGATACTATCACGAGAGCATGCACAATCCAAAATGCACACAACAAAAGAGTATTCAAGAAAAATGACTGAAAGATTACGAGCTTCACTAATCACTCTGAACAATAATGTATATAAAATAAAGTTGATATTCAAATTAATATAAAATCAAATTTCAAGCAATATTTCTGATTATCAAAATGATATAAAAACTCATGACTGGCAAACGACAGACATTCAAAAATAACCTTTCGTCATGTTTTTTCTTGAACTGAAGCCGACGGGAAATACGAGAAGAACGAACTCTCTGGATAACACTGCGTGCTAAGAACATGACGTGCGACACACCACTGAAACAATGGGTTACGTTACCCGGATGTGACGTAGTAAGTGGCATGTCACGTGAGTTGTGTCGTAGGAGAGGCGAAGAGTGCGTAGAGGAAACTTCAGTGGAATCAGAGGCAGAGGCAGAAAGACCTAAAGAGAGAGATGAAGCATATTTTTG
Organism: Perna viridis; assembly: GCA_037379345.1. NCBI lineage: Eukaryota > Metazoa > Mollusca > Bivalvia > Mytilida > Mytilidae > Perna > Perna viridis. Next base: position 14,370,849 of record CM074511.1, read on the forward strand.
CCGAACCAACTTAATTTGATACTCGGCAAATAAATTAGGAAATTGCACAAAAGCTTACAATTGTATTAGCTATCTACTTCCTCAAATAAATGATGTACATATAAATAATTTGAAAACGGATATCTAAATTGGGAATATTTTAGGGTTTATCATAATATATGGTATATTCATTTGTTTTCAGATTAATAAAGACCTGTTTGAACATTGACGTGGCAAAAAGCTAAGCACTAAGACAAGGGGAAAAGCGTGAAAATTCTGGAAACATTGAAATACTTACGATCGGTATCAGTCAAATTACCCAGGGAACGCCGACGCCTTCCAACACCATCACTTTTACTTGTTGGTATCTAGAGTAAAAAAGATAAGTGACTGTACGAAATTTGAAAATAAAGTGGTAGAGGTTAATAAGTTTATTTTGTAGAGTACAAATCAACATTGTCAAAGTGTGTACAACATTTAATTACTTTATAATACATTGTAGTACCTTTTGTCGGTTGGGTTTTGGAGATCCCTGAGAATTGCAGTACAGATTAGGCGATCCTCGACGATTCATTTCTGATGCTTCCCTTATGTCTGCAGGTAATATTGTTGGCTTAGGTAATTCAACTCCCGTTGTGACATCACGTTCACGTAAGGGATACCAATGTGTTATGTTGTCTAGTACCCAATCAACTGCAGGTAAACAAAAGACATACGACATGTTACGCTTGAAGTTCAGAATAACCATGAGTTACATAAATATTTTTCGTCAGCAAAAATGTTTCCTTCCATTATTCTATATCAAAGACAAAAATGAATTGTTCTTTCTCATAAGAACATTTTGAAAAATAATAATATTTTGTTTATTCTACTGACATTAAATTTCTAATTTAGAGGTTAAACCACGACCTCTGTACTTAACATAATACGAACCAGAAAGATCAATAATGACTTCCCCTAAGAAGTCGTTCGTTTTAAATCTGTCATAATCCCATACTGTAATTTCCAACATTTTATTTTTCAGCTCCTCTCGGTGTAAGTTTTGAAACATCACTGTCTGGTGCCACTGCGGATTCAGCGTCCGAGAGATATGTTTCGAACGTCTTTTATTTTCAAGGCTGTAGGCGGGAAAAACATGCATCATTTAATTTTCTCAATAACGTTCAACATATATATAAAAGAGAAATCTTGGAATTTTATTCTTTTTGTTTTTATTAAAATGCTCAGCGTAAGATTACTTGAGTTTAATCCCCGATTTTAATTGGTTTCTTGCTCCCTGTGAAAAAATGGTAAAATGTAATTTGTTTGCTAGTTTTCGAATTTCATTTTCTTTGTGTTCCCCAACATGCTTGGTCCATCTATATTTGCTGATTTTGATGACGTTGAAACAAATTTATCACGTGCGTTGACGGAAGTTAAATATTGGATGCTCTCATCCTCCATTTTAAAATTATTCAAATAATCTAATTATAATTTATTCAAAAGCAGGTATAACAAATCACCAGTATTTAAGTTCTTACCATCTTCCTGGAAGTAAGTAAATTTTAACGAAAGGATCAGACAATCCATTGATATCTTTTGGCATTAAATTTCTGGCTTGGATAAGATGGACATTTAGAGTGTTGTCATAGTCATCATGACTTAGCTGTAACTGAAACGAGTTTTTTTTTATATAACGTCATTGTTACATTGCAATCTTGAAAATATCAAACTAATAACTTTTTTTCAAAAAATATCATTAAAAATAAAAGAACATGTCACTAGTTCAGCGACACAGAGAACTGGTGTTTTCAAACAAAATAGTATAAAAGAAAATTGATATCGCTTCAATCAATTTGTATAAATATTGTCTGTCTTTTACCAAATAATATCAAAAATATTTCAATGTGATAGATCGCTGTTATTTTGTTCAGGTTGTATTTTTTCACTTTCAACGTAGACTTTTTGCAATCACCGAGCGTTGATTAATTAACAGAAAACATTGTCATTTCCATTCCCTTATAAAGTTTATTGTAATCGTTCTATTTGAGCACCAAAAGAGCAATTACAGCATACTTAGAAGTGACATTATATAACACTTTGGCTCCGCTTACTTTCCTACCATGTTGTTTATTATAGTATCAATACCGATGGCCACAAGTGGGGCAGAAATGTAATAAACGCATCGTTTAAAAATCAAACTTGAAAAACAATGATTAGGACTGCAGATTAAAGAACATTACAGTATATTGATTAGAAATGAAAACGATATACGAATTGGGTAGAAAACGGAAAAACATTCGGCAGCGAAGTCACGCGTTTTATCCTGATTCTAAGCCATATCTGTGTGTAATTTTTGTGTCAAGCCAAATCACTGTTATTGTCAATATGCAGACTCTGATACTAAGGATGAAATTATTTGTTAGATTTAAAATAGATATGAACAATTTTAGCTAGTCAGTTCATGATCATAATGCAATTGTCACAAAGGGCGATTGTTCATCCTCAAGGGCTCAAAAGTCAAAAGATTAAGTGCATGTCTTGTTGCCTAAAACTTTTTAGGTGTGATTTAGGGACTTTTTTATGCAAAAGAGACTAAACTTACTTGAATTTCTCCCATAGATCTAGAGCCATGCTGAACACCCTAAAATTATAAGAAAAAATTGCAATTGGAAATAGTTTTTATTCTTTTAAATAGGATAAGTGTTTATTGTAAAACTGCAGTAAACATTTTCATTTCAAACAAATGTAGAAGCATATTTTTGTCCATTAAAGTATTAAATGTTAACTATTTCATTTGCAAATCGATAAAATGAGACCCGCAGATAAGTTAACTTATGGAATATATTTTTGTGAGTGTGGAGGTCGCGAAATTAAATGGCTACAACAGTAAATTTTCATTCTAAAACGCAAAACAAATTATCTGCGTAAATAAATAAGTTTACAGTGTCAATATTAAGTGGTGATTGTTGAATATAATAGTACCTTCTCAACATTTTCCTTCAACTCTCTGGTCTCCTTTGTATTATTTTCTTTGAACCTTAACCTATCAGAAGAAGTCGATGTTTGTGACGAATTGGAAGGGGACGAAAGACTTGGCGTGATGTACTCCTCTTGCTGAGATGATGACTGTGAACCAGGTTGTGAACAAGTAAATGACTCGCCTTCCTTGATCCCCTCAAGTTGTGCGGCAAGTTGTTGTGGGTCTACGCCATGATTTGCTTTCAGGCATTTTTCTATTAATATACACCATAAATATCAAGATAAGTCTTTGTAATTGTAATATATTTTACTTTTTTATTTTGAAACATTAGTGTCTTGTATGTAATTATGTCATTGGATAAAACTAAAGTTCAATGAAGTTTGTTTTATTTTAAATAATCTAAAAGAGGTCTTACCATAAACCTCATCGGCAACATAGTCCATGTTATCATACGAAGTTGTTCGTTCCTTCTTTGTCTTTGATTCTTTCCTTGAATGTTGAATTGATCTAAAATGAATATTTAGAACATTCATTTTAATGATTTTAACTTTACTTTAAAAGAACCCAAACCGCATGACCGATGAATATTGAAAGATGAACAGTTTAAAGAATAATTACGTTTGTGCAAATGTAATAGTTTTCGTATTTGCTAACTTACGTGAATTCTCTTAAACGGAAAGGCCACCTTTGTATTAAGTTCGGCTCTTATGATAAATCATACCCACGTAAATAAAAATAAATAACCTTTAATGTAAAATGCGCTTTTATAAAATGCTCAAGGGTATGCAAATTTCGAAATCTTTGAAATATTTGTAAATAGCCATCTTGGAGAACTCTCCTTTCTGAAGGAAGATCATAAGCAGACTTTATTGATTTTAAACGATAGCTTCCGATTGGCTAGTGACGTCACTAAGTCGGTTTGGTACTGATACAAGTACTGCAAATAATATGTAAAATGAAGAATATTCCGTAAACATTTCTACGATCCTGTTTATCTAATCACCAAAACATGTTGTCTCGTCAAGCTTACGATTGCAGGAATGATAAAAGAGAATATTCTAAAACTTTTTGATCGGCAACACGAAAATTATTTGGAAGTAGATTTTCCTATGAAATATATACTAGTCTTCTGGCTGCAAATCCGGTTGTTCGTCAATGTTGTCTGACTTTTGCTTACATGTTGTGCCTCAATCTCTTCTTCTGTTTATTTTGGGTTGAAATTATAGGGGAAAAGTCCAAATTTGAGATTTTTTCGGACATCATAATCAATTACCAACTTACTTTTACTTTAAAAACCGACTTCGTGACGTCACAACTCAACCGATCATGGTGGCTCCCATAGACGCGGGAAATTCAAATTGCACAATTTTAAATCGCGATTAATTAGTTAATAAAAGGAAATAATTTTTTTATGAACATTTAAAAGACTTGTTTAAAAGACAATTTTAAATCGCGATTAATTAGTTAATAAAAGGAAATAATTTTTTTATGAACATTTAAAAGACTTGTTTCGATATTTATGACTTGCACCTTAACATGGTCTTATCCTTTAAATGAACGAATATGTTATCTGGTATTGATTGTGGCTTTTAACGTAAATAACGAGATAAATACGTTTATCGTATTGGTCAAAAGTACAGTTTTATCAAGAAATGTGCAAACAAGTATGCATTCAAAATGAATGGGCTACAAATACATACGGTTTAACAACAAGTTCGATTTCTTGACTGTGTATGTTGATAATTCTTTGTACATCTTCGTAGGTTTTATTTGACAATTCAATGCCGTTCCATTCCAAGACTTGATCACCTGCATAAATCATAAAGATTCGAGAGAATGAGATTACTTATTTCTTTTAAACGAAATCGACATAGGTGATTTCGCTCCGATTGGACACTACAGTTTAAGTTTAATCTCACGATTTGATTTGAATCCTAAAATCATCTTTGTTCTGTACAATTTAAAAAACGTTTACTGATACAAGTTGACAACATATGATTGAAACAGAATAGATTTCAATTCATCAAAACAAGATTGATGATAAAATCAAAAAGTTAATTACAAGAACTGAAAATAAATGTCAATGCGAATTTTTATGGAAATTTAAAGTGAATATCAAATTTAAAGTGAATATCAGTCTAGCTACTTTTCATAAAAAACAATGTCAGCTGGCTGAAATCAGCAAATATTTTTAGAAAAATATTTTTTATGAAATTTTCCAAATAAAAGGCTGAGAAATGTTACGACAAATAAACAAAGCAATGCTTAAACTTAAAATTTAAAATTCGTCACAGTTCCTACAAAAGAAACCAAATCAACAAAAAGTAATCAAGGGAAGCAAGACTTAAGCGGAAATCAAAAGAATGTTGTCAAGGGACAAAGACCAGACATGGAAAACAGACACACACAACAAAGAATTCAAAACAACACATTCAAAGTAACAAAAAGTAAATGAGTAAGACTCTAAAAACTAAAACACTTGGAACATGGACCAGGTGTTACGGTAGGGTAAGCGTCCTCTGCTTTTCTAGACACACCCGCTGACTTGCTCATAAAACAATGTCATGTCCAGGTCACACGAAAGAGGAAAGGAAAACTATGACCCGTTGAACAAATTAATTTTTATAGGGCAGATGGATAAAACGAAACGATCCATGATTCCATGGTGACGACCATAAAACTTCTGTAGTAATGACTTCAATCTTGTAGCAACATAACCCTGTTCCAGAAGCCTATTTGTTAGACTTCTAGCGCGATACAAAAAGTCTGCGTAGTTTCGGTAAGCTTTGGCATAACGTATGAGTTGTGATGTGAAAACTCCACACGCAGGTGCTGAAGGTATGTTGCCACAGATGAAAGGAAAGTTGACAAATACAGAATGAAAATTCATCGCTTTTGTCGTAAAGTTTGGTCAATAGTTTTCCTTTACCATCGATATCATAGTGTAGGTCAAGATATGAGGCTGGCTTTACAGTGCCTGTAGTATCCTTTATCTAAAGTTCTTTGGGGAAATGAATAAAATCCCCGAAACTAGAATTGTTTAACGATAATGCGTCATCTATATAGCGGAAACTGAGATTAAAGGACCTAGCTATACGATGTTCCTTCTTTTTGACCTTTTTTCCTAATTTGGCAGCCATTTTAAAATGGCCGCCTTTTTCTGAGTTTTGAAAACTTAAGGTACACATTCTGATGATGCCGGTTATGTGTGCAAAGTTTCGTAGGAGTTGGCCAATCGATTTGTGAGAAATTCTCCGGAAATGTTCATTGATAGGAGGACGGAAGGTGACGAAAAAAATAATAATAATAGTAAAAAACGGAGTAAAACAATAAGTCACTGATACTTCGTGATCGGTGACTTAATACAATAATAATATTAATAATAATTATTATTATTATCAGTAGTAGTAGTAGTATAATACTAAACGGAGTAAAAATAATACGTCACCGACATTTCGTGGTTGTTGACTTAAATATAATTGTCAGACTGGCATACTGACGGGAGGTAATGTTGTGTTTTACAAAATGACGTTCGTTCACGTTTGCTGACAATATTTATAAATAAATAAATAAATAAATAAGCATAAAGTAGATTACTTTATATATTAAACAGGACATTTACAGTGTCACCTTTTCAGTAATGTACTTTCAAATACAAGCTACTTTTTCTCTTAGATTGATTAATAAAACTTTACCTTAGACTTAGAGGCGTGCCAAAAGTAGTATTCATTCTTTTGTAAATTCCTATTACTCTCTATATAAAATCATTCTTTTTTCAAAAATTGTTAATGGAATATTTCTCAACTGATTTTAATGATTTCTTTATTGTAAAAAAAGAAAATGTTGAAGTTCAACTTCTGTAATTTGATCGGGTCCAAAAGTATTGCTAAAGAATTTCGTTCAGATAAAAAATTAAGCATCATAAATTTAGTTGGAAATAGCGGAACGTCATCAATTTTCTTGGTGATTGCCAGTATTCATCTATTTCCACTGAGAAAATCTTTTTTCCAAAATAAAAAGTAAAGTTTCAGATATTTTTCTTAATATTTGTGAAAAATCAAGAAAATTAATTGAGAAATGAAAAAATGTGATTTTGCATAGATTAAAAAGGGAAAATTTACAAGTGACCAAATACTTTTGGCACGTCTCTATATGAATAGTTTTTAAGATTTCCCTCAAAAATACACTTGACGTTTAGGGACTCTAGAACGGAAAACACAATCAAGACATTGTACCTTCTTTGAGTTCACCATGCAGCTGATCTGCCACACCACCGGGAAATATCGCAGTAACAAAAGCACCAAATTCTGTGGTACCTTGGACCGTCTTACCACCAACAATCTTCATTCCTATCCCATTACCAGCTATATAACATAATGATATATAAAAGTCTAAGAGGTGTTATACAATCAGAGGGAAAAAAATATTAAATCATGTATTAATTGAAATCATCACTGGATTTAATATGTTTACGAAGGTATTCATAAAAAGGTAAATATTGCGTTATTATACCTCAAGTACCCACTACATGCAATTTAATACTGAATAGTATTATCTAGAAAGTCATCTATGTGGTGAAAAGGCGACACTGTGGCCATAAAATGGCAGTCTTCTCTTTACACGATTTAAAGGGGCTACAAATAAGCTATTCAATATGATTGTTTTGCAAGTATAACATAAGTAAAACAGTTTTTTAACAGAACCGTAGTTGATTGCTATAAAAGAACCTCTTTCCTATTAAGATGTAACCATTTAAATACACAAGACATAACAATAATCGGTACCCGCATTTTACAACATGTGACAGTATAACTTCTGATAGTTATGTAAAATTATTTACTAGAATGTTGCAAATGGTATCATTGATTTTTTTTTATTTCATAAATGTATTTATCATATTTCAAGATTTATTTCAAGAGGAATGTTTTTGGGGAAATAATAGTAAACTTATAATACCTTTGATTGATTTATCCTTTGGATCTCGAGTCAATAAAATTCTTTTTATACCAAAATCATACTTCCTTCTAGCAGGCGGAGGCGGCTTGAAAATAAAGGTTATTTTAACGTTGACATTTTAATCAATGGTGAAAATTGATTTATGCATATTATAAGGCTTCTGTAAGGTTTCTGCTATCACTTTGTGAGGAAATTTTCTTAACCTTAAAATAATTTTGTCTCTTTTATGTCCTCTTTATTAGATTCAAGATCATTTACTTAAAACTGAAGCAAGAAGCACATATAAAACTTGAACCGATGATGTATAGCTAATTACACTGATGAGGTAATATGATTATTACATGTAATCTCGTTCAACGCGTTCATGAATACATGTGTTGGTTAGTTCATGTGAACCAGTAATAATGACCACTTACTCGCTTGTCATTCAAGCGAGTAATCCAGTTTAATGTCTCTATTATGACAAAATGTTTAATTGGAACCTTGCTTCAGTTTACATAGAACTGATAAAAACGTAAAAAACAGAATCTTGAATATTTTACTATTGTAGCTTTTAATTTGATTGAACTATTAAACCAACTTTATGAATTTTAGCATTACCTGCTTCTTTCTGTCTTTCTGCTTCAATATCGTCACCCCTCCTTCCAGTTTATGTTTCATTAAAGGTTCATCAGCATCCACACTATTATCACTCTCAACACGATGCATAGCATTTAAGAGATCTTTTTGAAAAGATAAATAAAATATGTACTAAATAAGCATTTCTGAATATGCCAGTTTCATTAAATACTAAAATCCATTTACATATAAGAAAAATTAAAGACTTATTTTATTACACAAAAACAAAAATAATAGATATAAAAAAAAAGCTATTGAAATTTAACAAATACAATTATAGTCAATGGATGCAATCATCTAATCATCTCATTCTTTATCTTTTAGTTTTGCATATTCCGTTATAACACACAAAAAAGAGTGTTCTATCGTTGTAATCAATTGTTCCTTATTAATTATCTATCCCATCTTGATCTTCTTAAAAGTGTTTAAAAAAATTCTGTAGTGAAGAAAGGATCACACAATGCTGCATACAATTATTGAATCACTTACCATCGCCGCTGATATTGAATTCTGCAGACACAGGACGACTTCCTGTACCTATTTCGTGAATGATTTTCCTTGATCGTGCAGTGACGTCGTCAAGCAGAGGCATTGCTGGTGTACTATCACTTGGTGGACTTGCTTCAGTATCTGAATATGCTCCAACGCTTGGGGCATTGTACTCGGCATCTGCCCGTTTAGAATGTATATCAGGTAAAGTTACACTTTCGTGCAATTTTTTGTCTTTCCCATGATGAGGTTGGAGATAAAAATCTACTTTTTGTCTACCCGAACGTCCATCTCTTTTACTGTCTTCAACACTACCCGAATAAATATAAGGACTAGAATGTGCACTTATATCAGGCCCTCGACTGCTTCTCGATCTTTCTTGTTTATGAGCAAGATATTCAGAAGAGCTATAACTAGCTTCATGTTCCCACGAGCCATGACGAGAATCTTTATCATCGTCGGAAAAGTCATCGTCGAGCGGTTTAATAATGCCAGTTGGAATAGGTCTCATTATTGCATACATATTTGTTGACTTTTTAGGAATATCGTCATAACTATGAGCCATAACTTGACCGGATCTTGTAAGTTGAAAAAGTTCATTTTGAAGTTTACTTGTTTCTTCTAATTGACGTTTACGTCTGTCAATTTCATTTTGCAATTCTAACTTCCTTCGGTCCCTTGCTTTTTGTTCGTCGTCGTCCGAAAAGTCTAAAGCAGGTTTATTTTGAACACGATCCGGTATATGAGTTTCTGAATGGCTTTTTGGTTTCATATCAGGCCTTAATACTTTAGTAGCTATGTCTCTTGGTTTACTACTGTCCACTTCCTTTCCCTGATAAAACATTTTGGCATATGCGCTTGCAGGTATCTTTTTCTGTCGCACATCCAGGATGGGTTCTGAACGAGTACTATCTGTATCACTTAAGCCTGACAAGCTACTATCATCCGTGACTATTCTCAACAATGAGGAATCTTTCACTTCTTTTCCTTTCGATTGTATATCACCTTCAATATCTTTGTCTTCTTTGATAGGGGAAAATTTGGAAATCATAGGATCGGAAGACTGACGTTTGTGCCTCGAACGCCGTGGCACCACTTGTGGTGACGTAGGTATTCGCTTCTTTCCATTTTGACTTGAGCCCTGCTTGCTTGATTTCGGGGATAAAGTTCGTTTAGCCTGAAGCTTGGCATAATCACGACTTAGCCTTAATTCACCAATTTGCATTTGTAAAGCACGTATTTCTTCCAATTCCTCGATTCGTTTTCTCCTTCCTTCTGTTACTCGTCTCAGCTCATCCTGTAATCTTTTCTTTAGAGATTTCATAGCTTGCGTAATAGGAGCGCCATAAATATTAATCATTGAGTCAATTATAGCATCCGTTTCATCTTTATCCTTCAAATATTGGTCAATACTCCTATCAATATTTGTAACCTTCTCCTCCGTGGTAGGAAGCGCCGGAATATTTGCTTTTATATCCTCGTTGAACATTTCTTTGATGTTTTTATCACTATACGAAACCTCAGAAGGGAGATAATTTCCGTTCCATTTGTCCATTGTAGGTTTATCAAGATTATTAATATTTTTACGATGTCTTGTAAACATTGCTACTTCCATATCATCTTCATTCATCGACTCATCGCTAGTTGATGACGGCGTGGTGTATCCTCTAGGTTTACGTTTGTGGTCTTGTTTTACATGTTGTTTCTTATGGACACAGTGGTTGTTTTGTCTGCTACTTGTTCTGCTGGGCAGTTCTTCTGCTGAAGGTATGGGTGGTAGTTTTCGTCTTCCTTTTTTGGACTCGGGCGTCGTTATCTGTAACGGTACAATGATTCAATTACTTATAACAATTGAATTATTATTTTCCTGAAACAAAGGATTTGTCACACCTTTCCCCTCAATTCACTAAGGAATAGAGAAAAATTAATACAGTCTACAGGAATTACATGTATTAGTTTATAGCACCCATTTAAACACACGGCCTACTTCACTAATAATCTTCTGCATAGGACATAGTTTAATGAGAAGTTCGGTTGACGTAAATGGTTGTTATCCTTTTAATGTTTTCAAAGTTATGAGATAGTTATGATAGTACTTTTGACGAAAGGTTTGGAATAGCCAAGCCATAGAGCAGGCGGTTTAAAATACTCATACAATTTAAGGTTGATCATACCTTTCATATCGAGCATTCTTTTCTGTCATCTTGTAAAATCATACGAACATATATATTTTCAACAAATCGTGCATAAAATGATGTAGAAATAATACGATTAGAGTATTTTTGGAAAAAAAACTTGTCTGGAAAAATTACAAACATTAATTGTAAAAAAACGTCTTTCAAAAGACATAGTTGACGGGAAAATGCATTCAACGGGGAGATAATTGGTGACTGGGAAAGTGTCTAATATAAATGTAATGGGAACATAAGTTATTTTGTTTACATTACAAGAAAAAAATGCCATTGAGTTCGGGAACCCTAATTTTTTTTAAATATAAAAAATGTCATTCAAGTGTTTTTATATGTATTTATAAGAAATGATATATATCCGCTTTAATAGTTTGCGAAATAGTGTAAATTCCCTACAGAATCCATATAAAATTTCGTAAAAATGCCTTTATTACGGCTTAATTATCTCAAAATCAAGTTCCTAAACCCATGTTTTACATACTAAAATTCTAAAGTATGTTCATTCAAGGTTTTCTTAGAGAAAAACTACGAAATTTATTAGGTACAATCTTTAACTATAAATTACTTTGAGACTATAAAATTTCGATTTTCTTCCAATGATTCTTCTCACCCTAACAAGGACATAAAACAGAAAAGCAGTATATGCAGGATTTTATAGATAATGAATATTTCTAAATAGCATTAACTCTAGTTCATTTATCGTCAGGAAATATAAATATATGCAAAAAGAAAAACTTAATTTTTAAATCTAGATAACTACAGAATTTTACTAATAATAAATAAATATAAAAAAAATCATAAATTGTAGTTACACCATCTTTCTCTTATAAACTTACCTCAGATTCAAGCACTACCGACACATCCATCATAAACTAATATTTTAATATACATATATTAACACAATACAATATCTTAAATAGGTGATAAAATACATGATTTGATGTGAAGATTTGAATAGTCAATACGTCACACACCCAGGCTTTAATCCTTTACAAAGGTGTGATTGATTTTTGAGTGACGTCAAGGAAGCAGTAATTCTTCAAATTCAAATCGGAATTATTTGCCACTGGAATATAAGACAACATTTTAATCATCGATTGATTAGTTTCGATTATTGAACGACCTTTAAAGGGACTGAAACATGCAAACTAAGGATTAAATGTTCGGCTTATTATTCCATGACAATAAATCTCGTCTTATAATCAAGCTTAAAGCATATTTAGAGAATATTCACCAAATCTTTGATCATTTGAGCAATACAATTGTTGCAATAGGATTCTGATGTGAGCATTTTGATGGCTGATGAGTAAGATAGTGACGTTTTCCCTTTATCCAAGCGATATAGAATGCATTTAGGACATTAAATATATTGTCAATACAAGATGATTGATCTGATAAAGATACAAAACAATGTCATAAACATTTGAAACAATTACTAAAACATTTTGCAGTTGGTGGACTAGTTACTCTACAATCTTTATTCCTAAATTATAAGTACAGTGGAATATTAATATTATGTACGAAATTGACAAATAATACATCATTTTACGGTGAAACATGTAGAAACCGAACCCTGAGTAATCAGAAAACCTACCTAATCCGAACCCTGAGTAATCAGAAAACTTGTACTTAATATTTAGAAATGATTGCGTGGATTAATTATAAAAGTTTTGGTACTTAGGTACAAAATGCAATTTTATGTTTTCTTGCGATTTTGAGACAAAAGCCCCCATCAGTATAGTAAAAGGTTTCATATTGCGAGTTTTTATTATTGTGGTTTAAAGTCAGTCGCATTTTTTGCGATCATAATACATTGAATTTGTTTTTTTCTATTTACAGAAGTCCCTCCACATTAATGTACTTTGAACCTTGGTTAAGCCGAACCAGTTATGTAGTGCAAAAAGAGTTAGATTTCGACAAGTTTCACTGTATGTATATACCAACTTCTTACAAAGATAAAACAGATGATGGTAAACAATGGCCATCATATACAAATTAGATTTTTTTTTAAATTTGTTCTCCTCTTTTCAAAAACAAATATCAAACAAGGTAAATAACTAAATAATAATCCAAACTAAGAAATGAAATAAAATGATACCGACCATTAATTAAATCATGTTAGGCAAGTATGTTTATTACTTTGTTTAAAATGGTTACACATTGATTCGAAATTCAATTTCTAAATATATCATCTAGCATTAGAAAGACTCAATGTATATGTATAAGGGTTTGTTATTGTGATCATGTTGGAATATAGGCTAAAAACCACTAATTCCACTTCCCATAGGCTTCTATGCTAATTTCACAATATTCAATGGCTTTTCTGGACTTTACCTTAACTTTAACCTGCAGATGACTATATATCAGCATGATTCTACATATGTCAGCTCACAATCCTCAGAATGGCATGTGGGGTTAGCAGACTTGCAGTGCAGTACTGGTCACCAGAAGTGAAGGGTCTATAAATAGCATGGGAAATCCCAGTGTTTTCACAAGATAGGGGTATATTTAAAAATCATTATGGAGATTAGGCTTCACATCACAAGAAGCAAAATGCACCTATAAAATGTACAGAAATGTTTTTCCTTTCAGAAACTGTTTAAATTTTTAAAATAAGATGAGAACTTTTTTCACAGCACTATGAGGAACAGGGGTAATTTCTGCGTAGGACTATTTTTGCGTACGTTCCAAATGCTCATTGGTTGAATTGGTGGTCTGTAACCTATATGTAGTAAGTATTTTACATTTAACATTTCAATCAGAATTAATCTTTGTAATTGACTCGATACAGGCATAGGCAAATTTGCAGAGGCTTTTTACAAAGAAGCACATGTTTACAAAACTATGTTTAATCAAATTTGGAAAAACAACCTTCTTGTTGATACGTAAATCTGATTTGTTAAGTGCAACAATCAAAAGAGTTTATAACTACGCAAAAAAATGTTTTAAATGCAATTTTTACATTTTGTTCTTCATTGAACCACCTAAAGCAGGAATTTCCCAGTTATACCCGCATCACAACCTCAAAATACGCTTTTAACATTCTGTGGTCTAAGTATACCTATACCTTGTAGTTGTTGATGAGGTGATAAAAGGAATAGCTTGAATTGCTAAGTATTATAGTATAATAACAATTGCATAGGCAAACTGCTTAAACAATCAGACAATAAACAATTGGAAAGAATGGCATTTAAGTTCGAGCCAAATTCCAGCATATTTTTAATACTGATTTATTGTATAAACTTCACCGTAATGGTGTCGTTTTTACATTCATTGACGTCTTAAGTGTAAATCGACAGTTCATTCCTTGACATTTTCGTACAATAACACGAATTTTCTTTCATTACCCACTCTTCTAATTAAGAAAACGATAACTAACGTATTCGTATAGCATTAGTTTGTCTGTGAGTATTTTTCTACGAACACGACTCTTGTAGGTTTGCCCATTTCCTACTTAATTGTCTATTTTGAAACAATGCATCACTATTTAGCAATCTTAACCCGCCCTATCAAGAAGATATTTCCAACTTTACTAGAAGAGATTAATGTGAAAAGAGAACGACCAACTCGTATTCGGTCACATTATTACTTTGGATTTAAGCAAGAAAAAAACTCCTAAGAAATAAAAGTTTATTTTTTTACGGTATCACTACTTCCGGTAGTTATTTTTTAATTACTGATGTGTGAACATAACATATGCAAAAATATATAGCACCATATACAAACCTGTTCATAACTTTTAGTTTTATCTTTTGTTTTTGTGTGAGTTAATTCTTTGTGAACATCTCTCGTTGATGTCGGTGTTGCTTTATTGAAATAATAATTGTCATCACTGAAATCGGTTCCAGGTGAAGATGGAGAATGAGGTTTTGGTGGCGATGAATCTGAGTCCGGTGGAGTTACAGGTGAAGGATACATATATAGATCCCGATCGGGTGATGAAGATGGCGATACAGATGTGCTATCTGAATAATCACGTTTTAAAGATGACCTAGATTCAGGACTGGGGGGAGAGTCAAGCACTCGGTATTGTGGCGATACGTTGCATTCTTCAGCCTCAATATGTTGGATTAATAATGGATTTGGTTTTGCTCTTAGATCTTTAGCTTTCCTACGTCTTTCATCCGATTCCTGTCTTTGTAAGTGGTCGTCTATCCTTTGATCACTTGTGAGCTTACTTATATCGTATGGTGGAATCGGATGGGCTACTTTCTTATTATTCAAGTCTGATTTATGGTCAAAATGTGATGAAGATTTTTTGGGTTCAATTACATCATCAACGGCTGAAATGTTCGGATTAAATTTATTGGATTCCAAAGAATTCGATCGTTTTTCGATATTTCCTTTTGAGGATTCAACTAAACTGATAACTGTAGAGCCTTTCCTATTTGGTTTTGATGTCTCGTCCAGCGATGATGACTTCAAAACTCTCGCGTGAGAATCCAAAACCGGTTTTACTGTTGTCAATGGTTTTGAATCGAAATAGTTTGATCTACTATCTGTAGTTCGTTTACTTTTAATAACTTCCGGGGGTAACGGTGGTAGTGGCTTTTTCTTTCGCGTTTCTGACATCATTTCTGCAGTAGGTTCAGGTAACTTCCGTCTTTGTTTTGGTGTTGGCGACGGGTTCGGCTTAATGCCCACATTAGGTACTAAATTTTGATTTGGCTGAATATTAACTGTTCGGTATGTATCATTGTTTTCGTCAAGTTTTGAATCAATCAAAGTACATGGAAGTGGCGCTGTCGATGTAACTGTCGACATTTGTGTCTCCCCTGTTTCAGTTCGAGAAGAGCATGTAAACGGCACATTTGGGGATATGTCCTTCGCTCTGTCATTTTCTTCTCCGTTAGAAAATCTTTCATTAGAATTACGCTCTGTTCCATCGCTGTTTAAAGTACTATTATTTTGATGCAATAATTTACAGATATCTTCCACACGATCATACCTTTTAAGTCCGTAATATGCTGACGATTCGTCATCCTCATTTATAGGTTTGAAATACTTTCTATCGACTGTTTCGCCATCGTCTTCCTCTTGCGATTCTCTACGTCGCCTTTCTTCCTCTTGTTTTTCTAACATATCGAATTGTTCTGCTTCTTCGATTGATGGTGAAACATCCAATATTGGAGAAAGGTCAATAACAGGGGACCAGTCCGTTGAAGGAGGGCGGGCTTTCTGTCGTCTACTACCTTGGTAGTCGATTGGTTTTGAAGCAGGGTCTGCCAATTCAACATGTTCTTCCTGAATAGACGCGTTGTCATATAAACCGGGAGAAACCGGAGAATTGCTTCCATTGCTATCTTGTGAATCGGGAGAACACCGGTAGTTATCGTACGAATCAAGATTTGTTGGGGATATCGTCATTTGTGTCAAATTAGCTGTATCGTTCGCAATAGAGGCAGCGAAAGATGCAAGATTCATGACAGCTGTAGACGGTGGTATGCCAAGTTTTTGATGACTGGGAAATAATAATTCATTCCGACCAGCGTAAATAAATTCGTCATCACTACTATCAGTAATAATCTGGTCTTCAGGAGAATTTGATCCACTATCCGCGGAATATCCAGATCCTAAATACTCTGTTTGCTTTAATTGAGCCAATGTCTTATTTTGATGGTCTATGCTTGTTAATTGTCTAGATGAAGCTTGAACATCCGAGAAGTTAAATTGATTTTCTTTAGGCGACGAGGAAGGCGAAGTCACATTTTTCTTTTTACCGGGATATGAATCTCTCCTACGTGGAGAAAATGGAGGACTATCGAGTCCCTCTCTCCAGCTAGGACTTCTTGGAGCATGTGGGCTACATTTACTTTCAGCTTGAGCATTATGTTTATCAGAATGATTCCAACCTTCCTCTGAAGATTCTCCTTTGAAATCTTTCATTTCTTCTGCAAAGGCACTTGCAGCTAATGCAACACGCGCCTCATTTAGCGACGAAAATGGTGCTAATCTATTTTCAGTGTCCGTACTTATCGCACTGTCAGAGGTGTCATCATCAGATGACGTTGCACTCTGCGATTGGTTAAGATTAAGATAAAGAGGCCGATGTTTTCGATAGAGTCGACTGTCGTCACTACTTCCAATACTCATCATAGAATAATCATCACTGACATCATCCGTATCAACGCCATCACCATGGTAATATTGCATAGAAACATCCTCCATATCTACATCAGACGTTATGTCCGACAACTCGGAATCACTCTGTGTTTTTTGTTTTAATCCTGCAAAAATAAATAAGTTTGTAAATTAAGTGCTCCTCAAATCTAAAATTATAATTTTTTTTGTGTAATGTTTTGGCAAATTGGCGAATTTTCACAATGTATAAAAATCACATTTCACGACAAGATGTAACTTTTTCTTTTGGCCTTCGGAGTTTTCGTTTCAAAACGTCAAAAATATTTTGCGTAGACTTAGTTTAGATTAACAATTAATTTTACAAGTACAAAATAAGAGCATATTCAACTAGTTATCACGAACTAATGAAATATGATCTCTCATGTCGAAATGCTCGTAGATTTGATTTATCCACGGACAATTTCTTCATCTATTTACTTTCAATTTTATTACATCTTGCATTCTTACATTTTCCGATACAATAAAGTTTTTTTTCAAGCATTGTTTCACATAGACTAAACATAAATTTATAAAATAAATGGTGTGCATATTTGTTCCTTCCTCAAGTGTTACATATATGCATGAGGCATACATATATCATCATTGTACTATCAGATATAAGTACTTCAAGAAACAACGACAAAAGCAAACTAACAAAAAATAATTTTGATGGGGAAACAAAATAGTAAACAAAATATATAATTCGTTTAATCTACAAATATGTATTTTCAACAAGGAACAATAAACAAAACAAATTCATAGACGTTGATTCGTTAAATAACTTAATTATTTTTTCATATACCGCACAAGAATAAAAGATTCCTCCGATAAAGGGGTTCAAAAATACTTACAAAGTATTATATCGTTTCGTATGGTCTTTATGGGGTTATGTCAAAATTTGGAGGAAGACCGCATACTGAAATAAATCTAGGTCAAATCACTGGTCTTCATTAAGAGCACACGGAATTGTTCAAACTAAAATTCAGACCAGATATTACGGCAGAGCAAAATCTGGATGAAAAATCATCTTGCAACTTCAACATTGTAATCATACTTTTACTATTATGGGAATGTACTTTATTACAAACAACTTTTTAAGTCATTTCAAATTACCTTAAAACGAATCAATGTTAGGTAATTTTGGTGCGTCCCATTGTCGCCAAATCATGGATTATAGATACTAATAAGTGATATGAAATATTTTATAAAAAGAATAAAATATACTAGAGACTACTAAAATACGGGTGAGCTAAACTAAACGTGATCGTAAATTTAAAAATTAACTGATAAAATGAAATAAAAACTGGATTTTGATGACATTACTGGCACACTACTGACAAAAAAAAATATTCACCACAGGAGCCAGCCATTGTTCGTAAGACACCTGAAAGTGACATTTATTTGAATAGAAGGACAAACGGTGCTTAGACAAATTAGTAATGCTCGGAAAGGTTTGTTATGAATGTAAGACAAATTTATAAGAAGGTGTATACATCAGCTAAAAGCTTTTTTTTTTAATTGTAGGTACCAATTATTTGTCAAAATGATGATTAATTTGAGTATGAAAAAGACGAAATCATTGACAAGAAATGTACAGATGACGCCGAGTTTTACAACTTTTTTTTTCTTTTTTATCTCTTCAAGTATATTTTAATATATATGGATTAAATTTAAAATGCGAATAAATCGGTTACCTTTAATTCTGGAAGTTCCCGAAGAGGTAGACTGAACGTCACAAGAATCTGGACTGTCTAAGGATGGACCATTCGATTTTGAATTTTTTGGCAAAACTATTTCTTGGCTTCCTTGATGACTTTTCCCGGTCTCCTGGATTGCACCGAGTTGCTTTCCCTGTGCTAGATGACTCGCGATGGGGTCCGGAAGCGAAATTTGTCGTTTTAGCTTTCTCAAGCTTTTGCTATGTTCTTCTTCAGCAACGGGGTCTGCAGATGTTGACCGCTCTAAAGGAGGCCTTGAATCCTACAAGTAAAGTGTGAACATGCGAATCAGAATCATGTGAATATATTTGAAACTAACACTGTAACATCAATTGCAAATCTTTTTTAAATAATGACGTTAGTCGATGGATATGACTGAATCATCTTATACATGACGCAATTTTTGTGACATGTAAATGAAACGCCATTCCCAACTCCGTTATAGATGACAACTCGTTTTAGAGGAGACAAGAATGTTCGTTAAACATGAAACATGCCTTCTGTGATCAACGTATTTCTAATGACATCTGTCAAACACATATCGAGTAATATGGGGTAAGGTAAAAATTAAAAGTAGACGCGGTCGTAGAAAATATAGTTAAGATTGTAATATTTGTAAAAAAAAAATATCTGAAACGCTTATTTTTGTAAACTTTTATATTTGCTCGGTTTTTATTGTGGTTAAGAGTAAGTATTTGTCAGAATCAGGCAAAATGGGAAAGTCAGAAACATGCATGTCAACACCCCACCGACCTGACGATAAAATATCACTCAAGGATACTTTCTCTATTATTTGATCGCTGCGTCATTGGATTTGCTCAGATTTTTTTAATAGAATCTTAGAAAAATGAGGTTTCTGGCAGTTATCTGCCCTTGAAATATTCATTTTCAGTACATTTCAGTGAAATTGTAACTCAATGGTCCAGCATGATATGGAAAATCGTCTGTTTTTCCTTCAGTTTGGTGGTTTAATAGTCAAATTACATTATCAAAATGATATTTTTTTCACACCATGCTTCACCTACTGCCTGATTCTTACAGGGACTGACACTTAAAACATACGTTGCTTATTACCAGTTGATACTTATCAAATGTCAACTGCCATAAATGTATTCTTAAGCATTTTAAAACTTTCCTTTCCTTGATCATTATGAATTGGCAAGACCAATTAAAATGTTTTTCATCAGACATATGTATAAAATAAGAAATGATTTCGCATAGAACAGTTTTGATTCACCAAAGTTTTAAACAGGTTTAGATTAAAAAAAAACACTGTTTTCATATGGAGGAATCTTAGCTTTAAATGTACATTAGTTTTTTAGATACATTCATACACTTTTGTTGACGGTGGTATACAAATGAAATCCAACTTTTATTGTTTTGTTAAGTGTTTTCTACACTGAGTCGTAGGCTAGTTAAATATTCGATGTAATTCAAGAAAAGGGATAACATTATCATCAATGAATATTTATTGCTTAATTCCAGCAGCAACATAAAACATGGTACTCCTCATCCTCGGATGTCAAAGTCTTTAAAACACAACTTGATTACAATTGTGTTGTATTATCAATAAAGCCAGTATTGCCATGGGACAATTCGCTATTTCCTTATCAGGTTATTCAAATATTTATTTTCTCAAAAAATCGATCATGATAACACAGTCATGATGAAATTGCTTTTCTGTTGCCTAATACAATGTGCAATACAATTTGTTGCATACAATTTGAATCATGTAAATTAAATCTATGATTATATTTTAACAGAGCTTTTACAAAACGTTAAAAGAAGGCAAAGACGGTGATTGTGTTTACAAATAAATATTTCTTTATGCGTAAAAAATATTGTTTACTTTCATTTACTTTTCAACCATTTGATTTGTGGAATGAAATACTCTGCCCTGGATATTACACACTTGCACGCCTATAGAAATTAAATGGTCATTCCTTTGTGACCATATACGAGTGATGAAATAAGAAATTGTTTCATTGAACTTTAGTGGAAAAGAAATAGAAGAGTTTGCTCGATGTTTGGCGTATTTAGAGGGTAAACAGGGTAATTTCTTATTTCAAGGACTGCATAACACACGCAAATTAATTCAAACATGTTAATACATGATGATTTGGCACATGTAATCTTTTCTCAACCACCACATTGTCGTCACAGGGACTGGTTACAGAGGCTTACGTACTATTACAACTAAATATATTATATCTAAATGTCTTATTCATATCACAATATACATTCTCTTTGTGTTTGTGTTTAAAAAAAAAGTCGCACGAGTTATTTACGCTGTTGTATATGTATATAATAATAAACATGTTATCCCTATTTCCCTAAGTTGCTTAGCCAAACGCATAAAACTGAAACGAACAAATCCGGCTGATATGCTCTGTTTGGCCAAACTTATCATTCATGCTTTGATTAACATTATCAATTTTGTTTGTTGTTTTTGTACGTTGTCCTTACTTTGTGCCTGGCTTTTTAAAAGTTTATGAATTATGAAGTGGTCCTAGATTTATCTTATACTACAAAGTTGATATGTTACAAATGCACCTATAACAAACAAGAAATAATCTTTTGAGACAACAATTTGTTCGATCGTTATGTTCCTGCTTAAAAGCCCACCTTAAACATTTCTACTCTGGATTCAATTTGTCTTTCTAAAGGGACGGTATCAGATACTTCAATGCCAGGATGCCAAAGTCCTGTACTAAGCACCAATAATCTTCTTTTCTGACATACCGTACAGACCCACTCCTGCAACTAATAATAATCAAGCCAATGAATTATTGATCTAATCCGGATATTTTTCTAAGAGTATGCTTATCGATACGAGACTTCCATTTCGACGGTGGTTATGACAGAAAGTATTCTGTTCTGTAAAAGTGCATGCATTTAGGAAGCAATACTATTCTAAAACTTGCATGGTTCATTGATTCTTTTTTCATAAATGTTTTTGTTTTCCTATGAGCAAAGTAGACTCTCTGATTTGTAATAACCTACACGTTACCTTAGTGTAAGAACTTCTAATTGTGTCGTATTGACTCTGTCATTCTGTTCAATCGATATGGCTTGCTTTTATCCGATCATCAATTAAGAGTATTGTATTTTTGTTTTTGCTCTGCGACAATAGTAAGCATAGCTGGACGATTTTTTCTCCTGTGTTTCCACTTATTTCAAAATACATCATGTCATATACCACACACATATTTTGTAATAAAACGTCTTCTACGGGTTGTAAATTATAAAGAAGTTTTGAAATATTTCTATACATATAGCTAAAAACTAAAGAATATCTAAATAAGAAATTCAACTTTTAACTTGTAGTCTATACCAAAAACATGTAGCAGGAAACAACAGAAATTACTCTAAGAACTAAAATTAACATATGTCATACCTTTGATTTGGTATTTAAGGATCCTTCAAATTTCCCACATTCTGAGCAAGTCATATTTTGGCAATCAACACAAACATGTTGCCATTTACGAGGATTTTTCTCGTCCAGTTTAAGTTCGTTTTGTAAACACACAGGGCATAACATCACGTTAAGCATTTCCGGTTCAGCGGCAATTGTGAGCTCTTCAACTGTCATGGCAGTACTTAGATAATCCTCTTCTAAATGTCTGGAATAGAAAATTGTAAATTGTATCAATTCTGCATCCTATTGCATAAGGGTTAAATCGATAAGGAAACTAATGAATAATTTACCAAATTGCACAAAACTTATGTATATTGAATTTAGTGGTGTTATGTTTGTTACTTTTGGTCTGCGGCATGAAATGGCAAATTATTAGCTCAAGGTAGCGCTGTGTATGTGCATCAATTGTCGTTCTGATTTAAACACACCTTTATAAAAAATGATAAACCCGATATTTGACCAAAATTCGTTATCCCAAAACCCTAGGCGTGGATATTTTTTTTTATTATTTTAACCAAAACAGTGTACCTCCGAAAAATTATGTTATATTTTGGAGTCATTACATCATGGTTCTTTTGAACAAGACCTTGTATCATACGACGCTCAGAATATGTATAATATATAGAAGACCGGTGTTCATAATTTTTAAGAATAAATCGCACTGTGACTTGACACTACTTTAACGTTTAAAATAAGGAAATTTACCCCGAATACTGATTTAGTTACTTATCAAAAAGTTTTTTTCAGCTGCGTTTGAAAATTTAATCTAATATGAATGCTATCATAATTTATATGGCAAAAAAATACTTGAAAATGTTAAGTACCTTTCAGTTTTTAGTCTAACTTCCTAGCAAATAATATTGTCATACATTAAAACAAGTAATAATTTTAAAGACTTGAAGTTCAGTTCCTAAAGTTTATCCCAGTTCCTATCAAAGTTTTCAACGACAGGAAATCATGAAGGGTAATAGCCAATAGTCAAAAGAAATAGTCAAAAAGGAAAGTCCATATTATAAGTGGCAATTTTAAGGTGAATACCGGAAATTTTGAAACCACCGCCACTTAGAGAGGTTAAACTTTTGAAGAACCTTTAAAGGAGTCGTTTTGTATTGGAATATATGCTTTAAAGTTTGTGTCCGTGAAAGTCAAACAGAATTGCTTTTATAAAAGCCTCTTTGTTATTCAAATATAAAAATGGACGAACAACCATTGATCACAAGATATCAATTCACCCATTCTTTACAAGTAGAGATAAATATGCAAGTGTAGATAAATAGGCAAATCTTTCTTTGAACGTGAAGAAGAAATGACATTCAGCAGCAAGCTCAATCGGTCGCT
The DNA here is from genome assembly GCA_037379345.1 of Perna viridis. Classification (NCBI taxonomy): domain Eukaryota; kingdom Metazoa; phylum Mollusca; class Bivalvia; order Mytilida; family Mytilidae; genus Perna; species Perna viridis. The sequence goes on from CM074511.1 coordinate 14,394,636, forward strand.
GTTACAAAATATGACAGCAAATATGACCATTTAAAACACATCCACCAGTTTACAGACAATGGCAAACAAACGACTAAGATAATCATAAGGAAACGAATTCAAATCACAACAACAAAAATCAATAAAATGCAAAGTATGGTAAATTCATATCAGCAAATCGGAGAACTGTAGTATGGTGCTAGGATAGGCTTCGCCCATTTTTTTCCTGAAAACACTGGCGGAATAAAAAAACACAAGGACTTAAAGATTCAAACTTTAGTTAAAGTGCATAATCTGAGACTTTGGTTATACAATAAACATATCTTACGAAATTATATTGTGTCGTTTCATTTTGGACTGTTTTACATTTTAAAAGTTTGTAACCTAAACATAATCTATGATTCTTAACAATACAATAACCATTTTCCAACACTTAAGTTGACTAGATCAATCAAAATATTTTATAGCACTTTTGCCACAGATAAGTTTCTAAATAAAATTCTGATTTGTTTGTGTTTTTGGCTGTCTTACTGACTCTACCACTTCCCGGGAATAGGTTCTATGTTTTTAAACAGTTGTTATAAAAAGTGAATTTGCCTATATGTGATAGATTTTGCCAAATAAATGATCCAATAACAACTGAAGGAAAAGTACATTACCCAATTGAGTATCCCTTGTCGACGAGACAATCAATAGAGACATTGTTTGTAAACGGTAACTGACGTTCTCGTAAGAATGTCGTAATTTATATAATTATACGTAATCGATTCTTTGTACTTTCGTTTGGGAAAGAGTTCGTAACCGTTGATTTTAAAATAACCATAATTTATCCAGATTTTGTGTTTTCGTGAGTGCATAAAGTAAATAAAAATGAAAGAAATAAGGTCTAGAAAATTCAATCCATTCCATTAAGCTGCTCAAATCGACATCAATCAAAAGTATACACTATTACACTCAATCATATAAAAACCATGCGCTACAACTCATTTTGGTGCGGTCATGGAATACTTTTTTTTTTAAATTACTTTTTTTCTTGTTACAATATCATGTCTTTATGTACAGTTAAACTTTAAATGTTTCATGATTAATATACATGCCCATGCCGTCAATTCATGTTTTTGTCGGTTGGCTTGTGTCCCTATAATCTTTTGTGTTTAGATGTAGTAAGGCCTACTTTCCTGACATTAACTGTAGTAGTGTTCAGTATAGAATTTTGGATACTAATTATTCGGGTCTACTGGTCCCCTTGTTTTAAAATGACCTATGGAGTTAAACTATACACCGATAAACGCCAAAGTATGGGTGATATTGATAGAACATGATATTGATAAGACACGTATCGTGGTACCAGGATGTTGGTAGAGAATAATAAACTATATATATATAAAGCGTAATTGATTTTATGACACATTTCAATAATGAAACTAACCCCACCAGGAAGAAAAATGTAAGCTCAAGGCCACTCATGGGTCTTCCATGATCGACGAGAAAACCCTCACATCACAGGGCAGGCTACAGCTGGCCCCAGAAATCATTATTCACTAGTGCAGCCAAAGAGTTCCCCCTATATACAATGTACTCAGTACTCAAGTAACATAAAATTAAACTAAAGGTGAAAAAGAAACAAGACATACAAAGGCCAGAAATTTGTGTCTTGGGACAGGCGCAACAAAAAGTGCGGTAGGTTTAAAGTACAAGGTGTGATAACAATCATCTCCTTTAAAATCTGGCCACTGTGAAAAATATATAACAAAATTAAACACACCTAAAATCAGTTCAGAAAGGTCTGAGTTCCATGTTAAAACAGAAATTAAAAAAAATTACTAACATTATAAATAAATAAATAAATAAATAAATAAATAAATAAATAAAGTACTACTAGCAGTCAATTGACATGCTAACTCCAGACCAGTTTAAACCTAACGAAACGTTATATTTTTGAACCTCACGAGTAGGATTTGTTTTTAATCTATAAATATAGATAAAAGAATAGTAGAAGTCATGGAAAAAAAACTAATGATGAATACCAAAGAAACTCAAACATAAGCAAATTATCCTTTTCCATTAAACCACATTGCATATTCTTTCTTTTGATTCTTTATGATCAAGCTATCTATTGAATTATAGTCTTGTCAATTTAGAACTATTCCAAACAAATGCCTCAGAAAGGAAAAGATTTGAATATCAAGCAGTTGCTTTATTTCAGTGAGGGGACATGTCGTATCTAGTTAGTATGTTAAAAAAACACAACTTCGATCAATGCGTATGTTACCGCGTGTAAGACGTTGTATGATATTTAGCGTGCTTCAGAATTTATGGGTTTTGGTTTTATGCTCCAACAGACATTTTTCCTTTAAAGCTGAAATTGATTAAAAACTTCAAACGACAAATAGAAACAAATCAGTGAAAAAAGTTTTAAATTCTTTATGATAGTCCCATTTTTTTTTTTTTTTTTTTTTTGGTTACAGATCTACTACAAGAATCAATCCTTCTAGTGGATTTCTACATAGTTTTGACAACAACAAAAGAAGAAATCAAAATACCATTCATACTGTCAATGCGTTTTTTTTTCCTAAGCTTAGTTTGATATTTAATTAGAACCTGCACGAAGCCCATTCCTAACAGTTACAAACATCAAAGTCATTCAGCTTTAATTTTGATGGAATCTCCAAATTGTGATTAGTGTTCTGTGCATCGTTCAGTTGTTCCTAGTTATTAACAGTGTTTGATGGTATCTTAGATTTTACCAGTGTCTGTTAATTGATTGTTAAATTTCAAACAACAATACATTTACTATTTTTCAGAGGCAAGTAAAATTACAAAAACCCATAGTTACATCGATTTCCCAAACTAAAATGTAAAACGATAATATCAAAGCAAGCAAAAGCAGAAACACATGTACAATAGAAATTGCACGTTCCCTAGTGAGTCTGACTGGAAATCACAGAACAATGAAACTAAACACAACCGAAACTTTGAAGCATGTACCTAGTTCACCAGTCACAGTTCTCATGTCATGAACGAGGGTCAAGGAAGCATTGCGATTCAATAGAACTTAACCACATGTTAGGTATAAACACACAAACACTTAAACTACTTGGTTAAGTTTCTTTTAAGCTTCATTATTCTATTTCAAATGGTAACAAATGGTCCGCTGAATAATGCACTAGTTAAGATACGTAGGGATGATTGGAATGATATAAGAGATAAATGAGATGTTCAAAAAATTGTTTTTTTTAAGTTTTGAAACTTCTACATTCCTATTATGTCGACTTCTTAGAGATATATTTCTTTCAAAAAAGACAGTAGCTGTTTTTTTTTAAATTTCATAGTGGATTTGTCCTTGTACGGGATAAAGCATGAATTCTTAGGAATATGGGGATAGGAAGTTGATATTGTATAAAGTATTTATTTGTTTCATAAATATAATAAAAACATTATTTTTCCCTTTTAAAATTATTGAGGAAAATGGGAATTTAGCTATGGGAGAAGTATCGGTGATCGGTGTAAGTTTAAAGCTGTATATCCAATCGGGAAAAAAATCCAGGTTTTGGATTGGTCAGTGGCAGAACACCTGATGAAAGGGAGAATTAAATACATATTGAACTTAAGTTCATTTTTTCAAATATATCCGCCAAAATAGTCAATTATAATGCCATTATCAAAAAACCCACATCTTAAACAAAATTGAATGACTGATTGATTGAATAAAGATTAACGTCCAATGGCAGATATTTCAGGGCCAGAACGATTGAGCAATAGAACAAACCATGTTTCTACGAGTGCGACACACCGAGTCGGATTTTGTGCTAGCTGACAGCAGAGAAAGCTCGCAGGTAGGCATTCCCCATTCGGACACATTATTTCTACTCTGAGCCACAGTCGAAACTCTACATCCTTAAATACCGCGTGCTTGGCAGAGAAGCAGCGACTATGAATTTTACAGTCTGGTGTAAATTGGTCATGAATCGAGCCGACGACCTCTGACACTCAAGGCGAGCACGGCACCCTAAGACCACCATGGCAAAAAAAACTGGAAGCCATGATTGTAATAATGGATAATAGAAGGAGCATCAGGGTATATTATCCCTTACTGCATACATTACATTTGCAAGTTTGCAAAAATATAGTATTCCTCTGAACATCCAAAAGAGTTTCATTTACACTTTATAAATTAAAATGAGTCCTTAATAAATCCTCATCGTTTGTCTTTCGAAGAATTTTCAGAGAATGTTGTCAATAGGATTCTCAGACGAGAAGTGCCGAAATCAATAATAAACATAAAATAATTCAACGACCACCGTTTATTACTCAATGTATTTATCGTGTCTAGGGAATTTTATGCAAAATGATGTTTATATTATTGCAAGTTTTTCATCATATTTCTGATGCTGTATCTTTGATTGGCTGTGAAATATATCAGCAAAAGTATCAAATTGGGATCTACCTATTACAATCACATATACATATTAGGTATAAAAAGTGGTTAAGCAAATTTCAGCTGTGTTTCTGCATATATGACGATAAAAGTTGGTCGCTATGCAAACAAGAAATTTGGAGAGATCAATTTGAATTGGAATATTAGTAACATGTTTTAATGAATTGAACACTCTTTTCGTAGCGAATAGAGACCTTTACTATTTTAATTATTTGACCGATAATGACTGCTTAAGGTACCAAGGTAGATGTTTAAATTGTTTACTCGTTAGTCTTGTCTGTGTGTCTGACTCTTGCTACTAAGTCTGTTCATTTTATTTCCAATAGACTTTCATAATTCATTTTTTAATGTCACGTGTATTCTTTTATCTTTTATATGTTTTAACGAACTCGTGTATGTGTATATGGATGTGATACAAGTAATGAAACTTTAATAAAGAAGTGAATATTTTCGAACTGCATCCTTGTTCACACCACTATAGAAAATATGTATTTATTAATTGTTCCTAAGTTTATCAACAGTTTATCAACATTTTAATCAACAAGATAAATCAATGCTCTCTATGAAATTTCGTATTACCATCCTACGAACAGTCCCGTTCTAAGAAAAACTATCGTAGGGAAAGAGAGGAGTACTGGATACGCAGACTAGGTACTGCAATACCTTACAGATGCAATGACAACATCAAAAGTATAGGAAACCTTTCAAGCCGATATAACAATAGCATAAATGTGATGAATTTATTTGACAAAAATCCAAGATGGGAAATGAGTTATATCATCGCCACTAAGTTACATGATGGTCTCCTTCCTTTCATACAAAAAATCTCTTGGACTTCATCACATTGGAACCAAACTCTATACTATTCCTCTCGCTCTACTACACTCCCTTTACAAAACAAGTCTTGACACTCCAGTTTCTGAACCTACCTCACCATTATACAGACTTGTTGCCATCATTTTGGATGTTGGTTTCCACAGACTCTATAAACCAGTTTGTGTAAAAAGTCCACTACCGTTTGTCAGCAAAGGTATAGATGGCTAACATCCTCCATCACAAACACGTTACCATCAAAATTTCCCCATATTTCAAAGACAAATCCATACCAATTATTTCATATTCCTACAATACACCCATTGAATACAAAATTTTCAATTATAAAAGGCTATTGCAGAACCTCGAGATTGCGGACTTCACGGCTAAACCACCTGACTGTTCTTGCAAAATCTATCCATTCAAATATGCTCCTTCCGGTAACGTCATACGGGAGATTTAACCATCATCGAAAACGAATCTCTGCTTAATATCCTTTCTAAAGGACCCAAGTACGGTGAACCACGCTTCAAAAATTGGAATTATAAGTTTAAAGTTCTTATAGATGCCGTGGAGGACTACGCAAGAAAATGGATAAAACGAGAACATAAATACATTGATTCTTTGCCAGAGTAGTTAAGGCCGTGAGGCCTTTAATTTTGAAACGAATGAAAGTTTTAAGTAGGTCAATAAGTGCCAATACTATATCAGTTTTCAAAGACCCAGATGTAGCAAAAATATTGTCTACTATACATGACAAATATGTTGTCGTACCAGCAGACAAAGCCCAAAACAACATTGTATTCTATGTCTTTTTTTCGGAATATAGAACAGAAATAAGAGTAATCAAGGGAACCAAGGTTCTAGCGGAAATCAAAAGAAAGCAATGCAGGTGCAAAGACCAAACATGGAAAACAGACATACACAACAAAGAACATAAAGTAACTAAAATCACAAATACATACAAAGTAACAAAAGTAAGTTTGCAACTCGGACTCCACTAAAAACTGGGAGCATGGACCAGGTGCACCGGTAGGGTAAGTGTCCTTTGCTTTTCTAGAAACGCCCACCGAGTAAAAAGAATAATCAAAACAATCCTCCTGGAGATATCTGTGAGGTAGGGTGAGTGAAAACATACAAACAATAACGATCTATTTTCATGATTAAATTCGTTCGATATCAGCGTCTTTATGAGGTTTTTAATTTTAATGGAACCTTGCATAGACTTTTATAGAAAAAAAATATATTATAACAATTTACAATACATTTGTTATTTTGTCCAGCATTTCTAAATCGATTGAATACAAGTCTCACATATTGAGCGATTTTGCGTTTCTGAATAAAGCACAGACACAATTCTTGAAAATGTCCCATGTTGGAGTTTAATCGATAGAAACAGAATTCGTAATTGGAAAGCTGTGTCCGCTCAAGGCTTAAGTAATATACGTTCACTATTGATTCCGTGCAGCTCTGATTAGGAACATAAAATATCTGAGAGACAAAACTCTTCGACATGATAAAGGGTTATAAATAATTCCATGTAGAATAAATTTAACACAATTAGTCTATGTTCCGACACATGGCGAAGCAGTAATGTTCTTTTGTGAGATTGGTGCCTTAGAAATGGGTAGTTGAAAAATTATCAATGTCACCATACAATAAATATTAGAAAAAAAGGTTGTTTTTTTTATTAATATTACCACTTGAACTGGTGAAACAACATAAAATAACAAAAAGTAAAGTTCAGGATGAAACTCCATTGAAAATATGATCAAAATACAACAAGGTTCAATGTACACCATTTTTGTCAGCCAAAGAAATTTGAGTTAAATAAATTCGATATTGCTTTAAGTTTAGATTCCCATTCGTAAACCACTGACAGACCCGTACAACACATTCCTGATAGAACATGCCTGTTATATATTTCTAACCAAGGAGACTAAGTTCAATTTGCTCAAATGAGAGATAAAAATATTGCGATTAAGATCATTTATTCAACAAATCTCGTGCAATGAAATGTGAGGTCAAACAACTAAATATAGATGAAAATGGTAGAGAAAACTGAATAATATTTACATTAGAAGAGTAATCAAGGGAACCAAGGTTATAGAGATAATCAAAAGACTTTAATCCAGGGACAAAGAACAAAAATGGAAAACAGATATACACAACAAAGAACATAAAGTAACTAAAATCATACATACAAAGTAACAAAAGTAAATGAGCAACTCGGACTCCCACTAAAAACTGGGAGCATGGATCAGGTGCACCGGTAGGGTAAGCGTCCTCTGCTTTTCTAGAAACACCCGCCGATTTGCTCATTGGAAATGTGAATTACATATTACTGTTATTGATAGTTAAACTAAGTAGACACAATGTAAAAGATCACAAATTATAGTATTCATTGAGACTGATCAGAAATAACACAAAAAGACAAACTTGCACAATAATAGCACTGAACTATCTTGGAAACAAACTCATGCACATTATAACGTGTAACACGATGTATATTGAAATATTAGGACTTTCATTTCTTATGGAGTAATTACAAGTTAAACGCGGTCACCGACAATGCCGAAAGTACAATGTAAGTTAACCTTCACGTATTAACCATTTCAAATACATGTATATGAGAGTGGTATATTAAATTTATCTATGAATAAGTTATCTAAAATAAAAAAATGAAACAAAATAAACAAAGACACAAAAGTTCTACATATATTTTATGTACTTATAGGTTATTTTCAGAGGACGCTTACCCTACCGGTGCACCTGGTCCATACTCCCAGTTTTTAGTGGAGTCCGAGTTGCTCATTTACTTTTGTTACTTTGTATGTATGATTTTAGTTACTTTATGTTCTTTGTTGTGAATGTCTGTTTTCCATGTCTGGTCTTTGTCCCTGGATTACATTCTTTTGATTACCGCTATAACCTTGGTTCCCTTGATTACTCTTTCATAAGTAGCATAAAGAATGGATTTCGAATCAATGGAATAACATGTCAAATGAAATCACCAAATATTCACATGGTTCTAATTGTTAAGAAATCAACATGATTGCACTTGAAAACTAATCAATAGAAACATGACATCAATATCTGTTTTGAAAGGGTACTTAAGCCATTTCTGAGCTACGATAAGTCTTAATTAATTAAGGGTACACTTAAATTAAATTCTAAATGAGATCGACTTTAAATGTTTAGGGCGTACTAGCTCAATATATTATAGGCTAGAAATGCAGTACAACAATGGCAGAAAATTAAATAGTAAAATGTCAATGAGACCAATTTAATAGCTATTACACGAAGCTATTTATTAAATAAACAACCTGTTCAATCTACTAATTTTATACATCACATTGTACATATATGGTTACTCCATGCTCTATGAAATTGCTATCCGCAAATTGAGCAGTTATTATATATACCCATTTGGTACGGCTACTTTACGCGCCATGGATGGGAACAGGGTAGTAACAATTGATATCTAGAACATTCTCCTATTTTAAAAGAGATCGTAACATAAAATGGCTTTCATTTTTATTGATAAGTAAAATCATAAATCAAGCTCTGAAATGCCGCCTTCCCGAAAAAAAGTAAATTTGCATTTATTGAACATAGATAAAAGAAACTGTGTTTAAGAAAGATGAATTTACACTGAATTACATTTATGTCACTGTGTTCTTAATACGCTCAAATGCACAAATATGTACTTGATTATACCATCAAAAAGAAACCATACTTTGCCAATACAAGTGCGCTGAAGTTGAGAACTGTCGATACGATCTCACCAAGTGTTAGATTGCATTTGATTGAAAGCAAATTTAGGAACCAAAAAAAATGGGATATCTTTAACCTTATTAAATCGTATTAACCACCACCTGGCATGTTTATTAGTACATGACAGATACAGTATATATTTATAATTCAGAAACTTAAATTTGTTATTGATGTCGCCACAATGGTGCTTCAAAAGTAATCAATATTTGCTCTTAAGCAGTACATGTTTAGACAAATACTTATTGAGCAACCATAACTCTCAATTAGTAGCATAACCTGAAAATTAAATTAGCTCAAATCGAATTGAAAACAGTGTGATATTTTACTGCATTTCAATACCATATTTTATTGAAATCAGCATAATCTACCCTATTATAAAATGGAGGAAGAACAATGAAGTTGTTTGTTGGTTAGGTTTTGATTTTCATTTTTTATAATTATATTGTTTGTTTGTTGTTTTTTATCTGTTTTTTTTCTGTTTTGTTTTGTTTTTTTTTAAGTCAATCTTTATCCATTTTGATAAGATGTATTGTTTCTTTTTATTTGCTCTTAATTTTACACTTATGAAACCATTAAAAACAACATATAAAGAATAGAAGTCGATAAGGCTAATTGTAAAATCTATTATACCATCGGACAATGTGGTTCTGGTATGGAATTATTTTAATAAAGATTTTCAATCTCGTCATATTCACGTGTGAACGATAACCAACCCCACGAACGTGTCTTTTTATTTTACAGTTGTTGGTCCAATATAATATGTTTACACTTGTTATGCTGATAAATCACCTTCTTAAAAAATTATTCAATCCCAACAAGGCAATAAATGCCGTAAACGACTTAGCAATGGAATGCAGTGATTGACTTTTATATGTTTAGCCTAGACTAAATATCATGTTGAAATCACAGCATAATAACAGAATTATATTTCCAAGAGACAGTATCAAAAATAGATTTCAGTTTATGAGAATTTATGGTCCCTTTCAAATTGCTCTTTTTTCCATGAGAGTTTCTAATGAAACCACTAGACAGTATAATTGTTCTACTCTGAGGATAAAAAACAGTGGGTTACCTAAAAAAAACAATTGTTGCAATGGCTGCGGTGCTGCCAAAAATATTATTCCACTGCGAATTAATATGTACTGCATTCATCTGATACCTTTTGAATACTTACTTATTGAAAACTAATTTAAATACAAAAATGTTCTGCTTCACCTTACTTCAATTTACAAAAGGTTTCCATTCAACATAATATTCGCTACTTTCACACAAAATATTTAGTCAACAATCTCTGGAAACACAATCATGTCACAATGGGATAAAAGTAAAAATGGACTGTAAAGCTTTTGTTGGCTATATAAATCAAAGTGTGCATTAAAAAGAAATTTTCCTTCAAAACACAAAATATTGCTTAAAGGTTCCATTTTAAACTGAAATCCGTGTTAATTGTAGGTAAAGGGACGCTATTCGGTGGCAAAAATATATCGCATTCAAATGCAGCCTTTTTAATTGAGATTAAAACAATCAATGAACATTTATAAAAATTAGTTCTTTGTTTTATAAACTAAAGAATAATTGAACATGTGAAATATGGATGTCTATTTGCAACGAGCTCTACGCCTGTGGTAATAATGATTCTTAAAAAAGGATGGTTGTTAAACTGTAAAGACATCGATGACGAGGTAGTTACAGCAATTGATTTGCACGATACACCAATGCCTGATTTTAATAGATATATCCAACCAACATTATTCCTGATTTTAATTTTAGGTATTATGAATAGTAAATAGTAATGAGAAATCGATCAATATTAAGTGCATTTACAAATTGGATTTTTTCGAATAAAAAAACCAACGTAGTTAGTCGGGTTTGTTAGTCGAGTTTTTTACATGTTAAAAGTATTGTACATTTACCTTTACTTGATCAGGTCAACATGATAATTATTGAATTTGTATATGTTTTAAGGTGGTAAAATGAATTCTAATATACAAATAAATGATCAGTGATCAAATGAAAGTTAGGCGAATAAATTTGATTCATTAAACAAATAAACAAAATTTACTTATTGGCGCGTTGAGTTCAGGATCCAAATGCTAAAAGTACAATTAGAATATACAGCTTCTTGTTAACATTTTAAAGTTTGGTTTTTTTTTCTTTTTTTTTCTGTTTTGAGTTGTTTTTTGGTTTTTTCTTATGAATACTGTCTTAATTGTAGCTTCAAGTAATCGTTTATTCCACTCGTTAATGTTATGATGAAAATCGATAGCAAAGAAAAAATACTTTATTATTGGTAATTGTGTAATGTTCAATGTCTCTGTTGTGTTCGGGGATTTAAGATTTATACCATTACATCTTCTGTCGGTTCCGTTTAATCACCTTGTCAATAGATAGCTAGAATGCCATTGATTAAAGATTTTGCTGACTCTAACTTTCCTTCAATTGGTAGGCAATCTAATATTCTACATAAAATAGTTTATTTATATGCTGAAAACATAATATTGAAAATATACAAAATCACAGACATGACACTATTCATGATTACTGTCTGTATTTTTTTGCTCAAAAGTTTAAATGTCCCTGTTTGTTTGAAAATCATACTAAATTGGGTTTTTTTTTTTTTTTTGGTTTTTTTTTTTTTTTTTTGGTTTTTTTTTGTAATGAGAAATATATCGGAACTATGGGCTTTTGTGTGTGTGTGTGTTTCATAAGAGAAATGTCCTTGCTAATCATTAGTATATGGCTTACTTTGCTACAAAATAACAATAAAGACAGACTACACTAGTTGCGTATGTTCAGGTGAATCCTCATCATTGTCATAAAAAAAATGAAACATTTCTGCACACCAAGTGTAAACTCAATGAAGTAGCATTCGTATTCTTCAGGAATAATTCAAGTTAATTGGTAGCTAAAACTGCTATCAACAAAATTCAAAACCAGGTATTATATAAATTTATTAGGAGAAAATTGTATTGCATTTGGGGGCTTCAATCGTGGGTCGACAAATGAGAACATACTAACTACGCATCAGGCTGACTCAAATGTTTAATCTGTCTGCGAAAATGACAGTTACAAATCTGAAAATAACGTTTTTGAATACGTAATTAATTTGAGAGGTCAAATTTTGATTGTTGCCCTGAAATATACGTTTTTTAATCGACTGTACAATGATTTGTCATTTTATTTCGCTATTGTTGGAATTCATTTTACAAAGACAATGACAAATAATAAATCTATTAAAAAATGTCATCACAAGAAACCAGTAACATTTGTGTTCTCTTTCTATGTTGTTGCAAGTTGTATGTAACGAACAAGATGTTTCAACCATCAAATAGGACAGACAGTATTATCGATTGTCAGGAGAGAAAGATTGTGATCAAATTATGGAACTCATAGGCAATTGTCAAAAAGTTAGGATCAAATTATGTTTTAAAAGCCGTCTCAAACAGATAAGTCATAACAGGCTGTAACGTCGAAAATGTTATGTTACGAAAAGACACAAAAGTAATATATCTAAAATGAGTCTGGAAAATGTCGATTAAAACAGCTTTATCATACAGTGATCAGTATCATCAAAAAAAGTTTAGTGAAATTATGTCATTTATTCACTTCACGTTGTTTCAAAAGTGTTCAAAAAAACTTTCAAGGAGTTACAAAAAGCATTCGTGAAATCACAGAAAAGGTAATAGAAAGGAAATCTCAAGTATAAAAAAAAACATTCAAAAAACAATTTCACTAAAGATTATAACATACAGAAACTTACAATTTAACACCAGTTGTACTTAACGCTCATCAACAACGAAATCAAAACAAATGTTCAATACATTTTAGATATATAATAGAACAAGAGGCTCCCAAGAGCTTGAATCGCTCACCTGATTAAAGTTTGTCTTTCAAGGGCAATAAATTTGACAAGGAGTTGTCCAACAATTTTGACTCAAGAAGACTTTTCAGCGATAGAAAGTTTATTTCTTTTAGTTTTAAAGATATTGGCTGAAAACTAAAAAAAAACTGTCATTTTTCATCTTTCAAGGGCAATAACTCTTACAGGAGTCACCTGACAACTCTGATCCTTGACAACTTTTCAAGGCCTTATAATAAGGATTATTTCAGCTATAGAAATAATTTGCTAAACCTTACGGTTTAAGAGATACTTGTGAAAAACTATTGTCTGACCCCTTTGTTCTATTTTTAGTAACAGCAGCCATGTTTTTCCACGGATCAAAAATCCCCACATCAGTTCTATGCACGATACCCCAAGAAACATTCATACCAAGTTTGGTTCCAATTGGTCATGTGGTGTCAGAGGAGGAGATTTTTGAAAGAAATAACATTCAAAATAGCAAAACAAAAGTCGAAAAAGAGCAATAACTCCAACATGGCTTAACATATCAAAATGAAAATTTGACCACAGATAGATCTCATCATGCTGAACACTTATACCCACCCGCACGAAACCCCAAAGAACATTCATACCAAGTTTGGTTTCAATTGGTCAAGTGGTGTCAAAGGAGAAGAGTTTTGAAATTTTTTTAAGGACGACGACGACGACGGACGCGAAGTGATGGCAACAACTCACATGGCCTTCGGGCAGGTGAGCTAAAAATGAATGTTTGGCACACTGAGTTGTAATGAACAATTTGATAAACTGGGAAATAAGACATTTTTTTTAAATTTGAAGAAAGTGCTACATACTTGTAAAAAAAAGAAATATTTAGTCAAGAAGATTTATCATTTATATAATTTAGCAATTACGAATTTGAATGAGAAAAATGGTCATCAAAGTTCTGGTGATACTTGCCATACCAGACATAGCAATCGTCAAATATGAATTTTAACAAAAATCAAAGGAATTTACGGACCGGTCAAAATTAATCGCCCGATATATAGGGCTGGTCCAAATTATAGTATGACAGACACTTTTCGTATCATTTCTATTGTTCGGGCACCATTTTTTCACTGATGACGTCCATAGGACACAGTTTTTCCCCAAACAAGGATTTTGAATTTAAAATATGCATTAACATATATAACACAACTATAATAATTCTCTGTCAAGTTTCAAAGCTAAACAAATAAAGTACATAATACTGAAAGGTCAATTTGCTCATTTTGACGATATGAGAATATTGGGTATCCCCCACACCTGGGTGCAGACACCAGTTGATTGCTATTAAACTATGAAATATTGTTTGGGTTTTTTTTTATTTGGGAAACTAATAGGACACCAACTATTTTATTACCAAAATCGCATAGGACATCATGGATTAATGTTTCAATAGGCAATAGGTATCAAGTTGGGTATCAAGTGTGCACCTTTACTTGCTGATCTTTTGCTTCTCTTGTGAGAACGACTTTTTTTTTATTCAATTGACAAAAAGTGAAAAATTGCAACTTAGTCTAAACTCTACAAGTGTGACGTCCTTGAATTGCTCCAGCGTATTGAGTTTTTATCTTTCAACTCATACTCTTTAGATAAGTTCCCGAGACAAGAACAAATGTCACCATGACCTACTTGACCGCGACGTGGAGTAATCTGTCACATGTTATCTCCCCCTTTCACCAGACATAGTTTTCATCAAGCACCACGATGGGCATCTTGCAAGAAGAAGGAACCAGCCATTCATTTGTGGCATACGAGTACACCCAGATTAGTAGTTGGGTTCATGTTGCTAGTTTTTAGGTGATATTGTTTAAATTCCTTTGTAGCGTGTTACAGTTTTGTATGTTGTCTTTTTGCCGTTTCCTGTTTTATTTAGTATTTGTCAGCAAATATCTTATACCGTCTAATCCGTAGTCCAAATATAATCTGCATTTAATTTTTTTTATATCCCTATAAACTCTGAGTTACTGTTACTGGTATAATGTAAATATTGTCATCATTAAAACACTTAAACCTTTGTATCTCCTATTTTATATTTTATGTACTAACAATTGTTTTTCGTCGTATGATTTATTTATCATGTAGCCTCCAGCATAAAACATGAAGCTCAATTATCCTTCAGGAAATAAGCATACCTTAACCAGATAATATTCCCAGGAATTCCTGAAATTAACTTCACCGTGGTTGATGTTTATGTTTTAAGTCTGAGATTAATTATGTTTTGGGATAAATTCAACAATAAATGCTTCCTCTGCGTGACATCAGCATATGTGAAGGAACCCTTAGATATAATTACGAGTTGGTAAGAAAACAGTCTCTTTCAAATTGCTCGTTTTAGCATGAAACGTCGTTAATAAGAGACATTTAGGTAATGAAATTAAGTTGATGGTAGGTTAAGAATCGATTGCTGTTATACGACTGTCAAGAGAAGTTTGTGGTAGAAAAGATATAGCTATTATGGAAATAAGTATGCTTGTTGTACATGAGGTTAACTATCACTGCGAGATTAAATGAATAACGTAACATTATTTGTGATTTTTATACTCTCTACTAACACGCAGAAAAGGTGTACTATAACATGTAGAGACAATTGGTATCGATTTGAAAATGAATCAGTTTTCTTATATTTTGGTATAGTTGGCATTTTGAAGTTTTAAGATAGAACAAAATACTCAAATAGTGCTTAGTACAGTATGTATAGCAATTTATAAATTTTGTACAAAAACGTATTACCCTCGAATTTTATTCTAGACACATAGCAAATCTATTCTTTCTGAGAAAAAAGAATGACATTATGCAGGAACATTAACCCCGTCTTATGGCAGATATATTGTCATTGAATTGTCATGAATTATAATCTTAGTCGCCTCTATCGGAAGATGTTAAGATGATGAAAATAGACTAACAGGTCCGACTTGTTTCTTTGTTCTCTATGAACCAAACAAATTACCATAACCCTAGCATTCCGACAAAAGTTATGGCACTTTCATTTCAAATTGCTGCTTTTTCTGTTATCTGTTATCGTATGTTTTGGTTTTTCGTCATCAAATCATTAATGCAGCATTCAAAAGTGATTAAGGTTGTTTTAATAGATAATCTTATGACAATTATCTTAAGATTAAAATCAGTCCTTCAAAAGTTTTATGACGCCAACAATAATAATTCGTCATGTTAACCTCCTCCATTGCATATTAGACCTGGAACAAACCCTATCGCTCAGGTATGGATTGGGTCCGGCTTGCTTACAAACTTTATGTTTAACGCACTATATCAGTATAGTTTAGAAGAATGTTCGTATTCGTACTTTGATTGTTTTCCCTTGTAAATCCCCATAGTAATTTTTCACTCAACATTTACACATCACTTTCACATGCCTTTCCTCTGTTTCTCTCGCAATTTTTCACTTTCTCTTACTCGATTTTCCACAATCAACTTATCTTACTCAAACTTTACAGGCACAATTCATTCCTCGTCCTTAATTTGCAAGTATAACTTATCTTTTTGTCTATTCACAATAGACGATGCACTACGTCAACACAGGTGACAATGCTTGTAAACCATATATACTTCTCATAAGATAAATAGGTCCTGTACAAGCTAAGCTCAATTCGTAAAATATTTTGAGTAAATTGAGGAGCCATAGAAATTAGGCCGAGTTAGAACAAACAGAATGTATGTAAACCTTTAAGGAATAACGCAGGCTTAGAGTTTACTTAGAGTATATAGAAATGTTAGTGGATGCTCACGTCTCTGTATTCTACACATAAAACAAAACCGGAA
Organism: Perna viridis; assembly: GCA_037379345.1. Lineage (NCBI taxonomy): Eukaryota > Metazoa > Mollusca > Bivalvia > Mytilida > Mytilidae > Perna > Perna viridis. The sequence continues at coordinate 14,411,303 of CM074511.1, forward strand.
GTTGAGTGTCCTATACTTTAAGGCTTGGATGAGTTTCTGTGGGTCTACTTTTAAGGTATGAACATTAGAAACTCACCAATAACTTGATTACCTGTTAAAGTTGTATTCTAATGCTCTCATCAACATCTATTCTCCTTTTGAACATGTAAACATGAATATTCTAACAGAATGATAATAACACTTGACTTCCGGCTCTGAACACATTCTCAGATATTACATGTATAAAAAAAAAGAACATACCTTATTCGCTTTTCTTCTTCCTTCTGCATTACTTTGGCCCTGTCTATAACAGACCGAATCTGGGAAATTTCCTCTTCTGTCAGATTGCTAAGATCTGGTTCCGGAGGTTCAACAGGTGTTGGAAGTCGAGTTGATGAAACGGAAGCACGTCGCTTTGAACCAAACGAAACGACCGACTCTGGAATGTCGGAAGTCGGCGTTGTCACATCTGACGGAATGCTACTGGTTTCGTTTCCCATTTTTCTATTTAGTTTTGGGATTACTGAGAAGGAGAGATTACAAAACACTACAACTATTAACAATACTGTCACAAGTAAATGTATCAGATTATGGAATTCGAAGAGGCATTCCGAAATGAAAACCGGTAAATTGCACGTGAATGGAACTATCCATTGATTTGTTGTTACAAATCCCAAAGCATACACACAGTGAATACATGACACTGACATTTGAAACGAAAAATACACTTGAACTTAAGAAGTCTCCCCCAAAAATTCACTTTAGAATTTAAAGCTTACATTTGAATGCCACATTGAACAATGTCGTCTGCTTAATCTAATGATTTTCCAAATGATACTATATAATTCCATATTATGTTAAAATTATCACCAAAAAAATCATTATACACTGCAATGCAGACAATATAATCGTTTATAACTATTTTAAATGGTATCATTTCCTATTATTTATATATCCATCCTTATACGGGATAACCGCGGCCTGCTACGGAATCTGGCTCCAAAGTAAAACATCGCCTGATATAGATGACGACTAATATTTTCTGCAGAAATAGGTTTTCTATGTCTAAATCCTACCAGACTAAGAATTGTATTGATTTCCGTATGGAATTCTCAAGCCATCTTTGTCGAGTTGTTTTGGATTGATTTGTTCATGGAAATTTGACATGCGCAGCAAAAGAATCTCAATAATATTATAAAAACGGCAAAGTCAATACAATTGGCTTGATAACCATTAGAACTCAGTAAAATGCTACAACATTACTTATGATCATTTCCTAAACAAGAATACTCGATTGTTTTGCAGATCAATACGTGCAATGGAAGATTCTTTCGGCTGGTTCTGTTTTGTTAATTGAACCAGTATTGACCGCCATTTTTAGTTCCATCCTTACAGGTGGAGCTCTCATCTATTATTCATTTAAACAATCTCGGTAGAAATGGAATCAGAACAGTAACGTAACCCAAATATTGACTTACGAAATAATTTTACACTTGTTCTATACATATTACCTATTCAAACAATTTGATCAGGTAGATTGAATATTTTCCGGTTCCATCTAACGACGGTTCTGAACACGATTCATGTCTTATTATTTCAAAACTCTCGACTTTAGTATAGTAGTATCGATTTTCGATAATCGAACTGGTGATTGCTATCGTTATAATTGATGAAAGATTGGCGGCAAACTCGTTAACTATTTCATTGTCTTTTTCCCTGGAGAATTTTCAGTGTCAAAAGTAAACGATAATTTACCAGTATTAATTATAGACAATGCAGTAGTGAATGTGGATATTGAATTAAAGACATACGTAGACAACAACAATAAAAATACGATACGAGAAGACTGCGCACAATCTACATACAACAAATGAATATTGACAGATTTTGTAATTGTAAGACGTAAAACAAATAAGGATAAAAGCACTTACCAGCGGACACAGCACCTCGTATTCTAGATGATTCTATTATAACTTCTCGAATTAAATTAATTGGTAGATCACATTCACATTATGGCTGAGTAGAAGCTGCAAAAAATAGAAAATGGTATATACCCATGCAAGTAGAACTAAAATATTAATCGTGACTTTTCTGTGGGGGAGTGAAGCGCTGTTCTTTTTTACAAGATCTCTTTAATGGATTAATTAATTAAAATCAATTATTCATTATGAATTATGCGTTTTTCTTGTCTTGTGTTTTAATTGATGGTTCTCAACATCTGTTGTCGTTGAAATTATCCGAGCACAAGAAAAACTATGTAATTAATAATGAAAAGTTATGATTATTAGTTTGATATTGTGAAAAATAAGTTGAGCAGAGAATCGCAACAGCGGAAAACAAGCGTACTGTGTTTGGAGACCCTGCTTGTCTTGAAACAAATCAGATATGCCTATAACGTAACGGTACCTACGTGATGGGATTGATACTGTGACCAAAGCGCTTCTGCTAATCGTGACTTAATGACGAAATAAATGTATGTTGTGTTTATGGGGATACAAAAATTTCTTTTATAATCTTTACTGACACCGAGAACGATATCTATAATTATATCAGTTTTAACATTTTTAACATTTATTTTATTTATTTTTATTTATTGAAATCTGCAGACAAAACCGACGGTTAGCTCTCGTTATGCATAAAATACAACAACGCAGCAACAGCTAAAAGTAAATGAACATTTACACGGTCTACTAATTAAAGATGAAATACTAAAATCTATAATTTTAAACACCAACCCATTCCAAAATTGTAGATATAGGCTACACTGACTAACACATGCAGATGCATTTAGTTTATGTATGACCAAAGGAGAAAACCTAGTAATTCGGCCGCGTTTTAAACGTTGATTATTTACTTCAGATAAACTGTTACCATTTTAAAAAAAATGTCAATTTACTTTCGTTTTCTTTCTTTCAAGTCGATATCTTGTACGTCAGAACCTTTATAATTGTTGGATAGATGCAATTAACGCCGTCGATCATATTGTTAAATATGGCTTTCTCGCGTCTCAAAAAGTCGTTATACACAATCAGATCGTTTCTTAAACGCCTACAAACATTTATCAACCAATAAAATGACCATCGATCCTAACATTTTTTTTACTATATATATTCAGAAATCTGTCAGATTCACTCGCTAGACTGGATCAAATAGCCGAATGTTGATGACAAACTTATTAAAACGTAGGCGAGCATGTTGAGACTAAATGAAGATATGTAAAATTTGCATATTTGATATTAAAAGATATGTTTATTCTTTTTTTTTTTCATTTTTGGGACAAGGTATGATAAGATTATTTGTACTATTACTCTCTCATGTTATAACATAAAGCAGCTGCTCTGTCCACGCAAAAAGCATAAGCCTCTAGTGGTCAATCTTTTTCGGAAAACAAGAGTAAACTACTAGGGCAATTTACCACCACGTTCATATTGTCAGTCTTTTCTGACACGAACTTTATCATAGGTTATTTACCGAACTTTGCAATAGTACGAAATTCAAAACCCCTAAAACACTGTGGATTCATTCATTGTATTGCACTTTGTTAAATTTGCCTTCCTATTTCGATTTTTTTTCATGGTATTGAATACTTGTACATTTTGGATCGAGATCCTCCTATGTATTTGGATCCTCCATGAAATACGTGTTCAGAATATCGAAATTGCAATATCTGTATGAATCTTTAATCATACACAAGTCCGTGACGCAGAAGCAATCTTCTGTGCAGAGAGAAATCAAGGAAAACCAGAGTTAGGACGCACGTTGCGCACGTTATTGCTACAACTCTAAAAATGCGACTAAAATTCGCTTAGCAACTGGCCTCTTTTACAAAATAAACTGCCAGGATGTTAGATAAAAGCATAAGCCCAATTCAAAAAGTGAAGTAAATTATTATTACAATTTATTTCTTAAATGATTAGTTTTTCGGCAGAAAATGAAAGAAAAACATTGAAAATACTATGACTAACGTTACGAAATTCAATTGTATTCTATGTACAAATTGATGGAAACCGATTAAAATCTGTTTTAAAAGGGCTGAAATTATGTGGAATTCATGCACACATTATACATATCATGACTTGTAATCGGTTGTGGCGTCAGTTAGTTCAAATGACAGTTTTTGAAAGTTCCGGGACAGCAAAATTTATGTCCATGTCAATTTATTGACAGGAAAACACTTAAAATGAAAAGAAAAAACAGCCAGATATGGTAAAAATACAGACAGTTATGCATATCACTTTAGAGTACACATTTTCATTTTAATTTATGTATATTCTTGGTAGAAAATTTTTCTACGCCTTAATTTTATTAAGAAATCTACAAAACTAGCCATTTTGTCCCACACTGGAGTGTTTGCATTTAAAGTAAATAGTGTCAAATATTTTTACATTTCCAAAAGTATAAATAACCCACATGTAACCATAACAACAGTTGTTCATAAAACGTCAAATCTGGGGTAGTCGAAGGAGGAAATGAAAACTAAGACACGTTGAACAAATCAGTTTTCATGGTGCAGATGGATACATCGTGACGATCCACGAGTTCATGATGACGACCATAAAACTTCTGTAGCGATGACTTTAATTTTGCAGCAACAAAACTATATATTTAGAAAATACTGTTTAAAAGATATCGCACGGATGTTCAGAAAATCACAAAAGTATATAAAACTTTATACACCTAAATATTTATGAATAATCATTCATGCATTAGACTTTAAAAAAAATCACCACCAGTAAATCAGGAAGCGGTTACAACGAAGAAAGCTGACACAGATATTCACAAACAATTGTAATTTGAAATTAAAATTTACGTTTCCACGAAACATGTAGAAGTCGCCTCCCGTTTCATGGTTAATCTTTTGAGAAACATATCGTCAAATGAACTGTTTATAATTAATCGAGGCAGCATAAAGAACCTGAATATCAAATTTCATCGAAATCGAACAACTTTGAATTTTTTATCGCGGTGGCGGCCATTTTGAAAATGGCGGTCGATACGTAGTTCAAATTATCGATTGAGCCGCAGATTCTTAATCGTTTTGTCTTAAAAAAAAACCTAGATATAAATTTTAATTAAAATCGGACAACTTTGAAATTTCGACCGCGGTGGCGGCCATTTTGAAAATGGCAGCCGACACGTAGCTCCAATTGCGAATTAGCCACAAATCATTAATCGGGACGGCTCAGAGAACCTAGATATTAATTTGCATCGAAATCGGACAAATTTGAATTTTCGACCGCGTTGGCGGCCATTTTGAAAATGGCGGCCAAGATGCACGCGATTTTTTTTCCATGACTTTGTTTGGACCATTGAGCTCAACGTATACACCAAGTTTCGTCAAATTCTGATCAGCGGTTTTCGAGATATAAGATGTTCCAATTTCCGGTGTAAAAAATGGGTAGAAGAAGAAGAAGAAACGGAGCAAAAACAATCACCCGCAAACTTCGTTTTGGCGACTTAATGATAATAATAATAAGGAACACAATAAAGCAATAAGTCTCCGCCACTTCGTGGTTGGCGACTTAATAAGAAGAAACACAGTAAAAACAATAAGTCTTCGCCTGTTCGAGGTCGGCGACTTAACAAAGAATCTAACTAATATAAACAATCCTTAACCTTGCTAGCTTTCGACAAAATTAACTTGCCAACTTGCTTCATGCACAAATGACTGAATATGCACTTATAATTATATATGTGTACATACGGGCGAATTAACTGACAGACTCTGAAATACTTTGTTTACGTGATGTTATAAAGGAAAGATATTTAGCTCACCTGGCCATAGACCAGGTGAGCTATTGCCATCACTTGACGTCCGTCGTGATCGTAAACAATTTTTCAAAACTTTTTTCTTCTGATTTTAGTTACTTTATGTACTTTGTTGTGTATGTGTTTTCCATGTCTGGTCTTTGTCTCTGGATTGCATTCTTTTGATAACCGTTATACCCTTGGTTCCCTTGATTACTCTTTCATTTCAATCTGTTTAGCTATGTTGGAGTTAATGTTATTTCTTTCAAAAATCTTCTCTGACATTATTTAACCAATTGAAACCAAACTTTGTATGAATGTTTCTTGGGGTGTCGTGCATAGAACTGATTTTTGATCCGTCGAAAAACATGGCTGCCATTTCTAAAAATATAATATATTGTTGTCAGAGAGTACTTTTTCGCATATATCTTCAAAACCGTTAGGTTTAGCCAAATTCTGACATGGTGTTAAAGTGTTCAACATGATAAGATCTATCTATGATCAAATTTTTATTTTAATCTGTTAAGCCATGTTGGAGTTATTGCCCTTTTCAATGTTTTTTGTTGTTTTTAATGTCATTTCTTTCAAAACTATTCTCCTCTGTCACTACTTGACAATTGAAACCAAACTTGGTATGAATGTTCCTTGGGGTATTGTGCACAGAACTGACGTTGGAAATTTTGATCCGTCGAAAAACATGGCCGCCATTACTAAAAATAGAACAAAGGGGTCAGACGGTAGTTTTTTCACATATATCTCCAAAACCGTTGGGTTTAGCAAAATTATTTCTACAGCTGAAATGACCCTTATTATGAGGCCTTCAAAAGTCTTCCGGGATCAAAGTTGTCAGGTGTCTCCTTGTAAGACAAATTGCCCTTGAAAGATGAAAAATGTTTTTTTACAGTTTTCAGCCAACATCTTGAAAACTATAATAGATAGAAAGAAACTTTCTGTCGCTGAAATAATCCTTATGATAATCCTACCAAAGTCTTCTTGAGTCAAAATTGTTGGACAACTTAAAAAAATTATTGCCTTTGAAAGACAAACTTTATCCAGGTGAGCGATTCAGGCTCCTGGAAGCCTCTTGTTATAATTTCACCGTCTTAAAACCACTGAAAAAAGCAAGGCAAATTAAATGAACGAGAATAGACACATATGAAAAACCTTATCAAACCAAACATTTATAGAACGAACAAAAAAATAGAAGACCATTCTCCTCCAGACATGGGATTTTAAAAATGTATTTGTATATCGCATTGATTTATCATACATTGAAAGGGTATTAATGAACAAAACACTATTAGATGTACAAACCGGCTTTAAACATTGCCACGTTTATTACAGTTACGAGTCCAATAAGTATTTTTCGACGTCCCTTGATGACAAATCACACGGAAGATCATTGTCAATCCATGGAGCTTTAAAAATCGATAACGCTGAAATCCTTACCGCAATGTTAACAAAGGGTTTCAGCATAACGCATTATTTTATGCTTTTAACGGCAATATTCAACAGAATAATTACAGACCTTAAAATTCCAGTTTAATGCAACGCCGGGTAGATTGTCAGTGAATTCATACAGAACGCATTTTCCCCAGGTGTCTATATCTAAGATAGGTGATTATGAAATAAAATGCAAAAACAAAGAATCTTACCTTAAAGAACACCTGTAAATGTGAAGTGTCCTTCATTAAGAGTGGAATCAATTAATCGATTATTTGGTTAGTTTGAAATCAGTTGGTTTTGTTGTAATTGAAAAAGAACAGTCATATAAAATATCTTTGTTTTATTAGAACAGGTTACGGCAGCTGATCTTCGTAAGAGGTGTCAATTCCCTTCAATAATAAGGTTTCAAAAGTCAAAACAAGGAGACCATGGTTAGAATGAGGAATCCAGGGACAAGTAACAGACAGTCAAAATGCCATAAATAAAACAAGTTACCCGAAAGTAATACACACAAGAAATAAATAAACCAACAACCAGGACTCCACAAATAAAAATGCTTCGTGGAGCGCAGTTAGAGGCGGCCATGGACATAAAATTCAAAATCGATGCAGCTCTGAATTTGATAGTGATTACATTTTTTGATACAAAATCTATAATAAAATAGCTTACATTATTTAAAAAATCATTAAAATTTCGTGAAAAGTGCATTAAGCCTTTTTGAAACTGTTGGGCAATTATGTGAAATCCCTCCTAATCACGAATAAAGTCCAGAAACTCGAAGACAGAAAAACACCAACGGTAATAAACCCAAAGTTTCATGAATATGGGTAAAACCACTACTGAGTTATAGTCAGAAACTGTAACCCCTCCCCCCTTTCTATGAGAAAGTCCCATAACTCGGAAATTTAGCAGAAAACGTCTATATAATATATTTGGGTTTTGGTGGCATTTATGAGATACTGTACAAAGTGTGAACGTCGGACGGATCGTTGATCCGATGAAGCAGTGTATCGAACAGACTCAGACCCTTCTATAAGTGTACATTATCATCCCTGTATCAATTTGATCCGATGGAGCAGTGTAGCGAATAGAGTCGTCACATTCTGAGACGTTTGTATAATATTGATTTGTTGTGACATGCATCATTAATTTGATACTCTATCCTATGGCAAGCCAAAGTGGATAAAAAGTCCTATTTTTTATATTAAGAAATGTTTTTCTAATATTAAAAAATAATTTTAATATCAAAAATTCATTTTTAAATATTAGAAATTCAATCTTTAATATAAAATAAATAAAAGAACGATTTTTTTTATATTAGGAAATGGTTTTTTAATATAAGAAAATGATTTTTTAATATTAAAAAATCAATTTCAAATATTAAGAAATCAATTTCTAATATCAGAAAATTATTTTTTTAATATAAAAAAATCTACTATCGTTTTTAATATTAAAAAAATATTTTTTTAATATTAATTTTAATATTAATATCAAAAAACTATTTTTTAATATTAATAATTCAATATTCAATACTAGAAATTCATTTTCTAATACTAGAAATTCAATTTCTAATATTAAAAGTCATTTTTTAATATTAGAAAATCATTTTTCAATATAAAAAATTTAATTTTTAATATTAAAAATTAAAATTTTGTTATCAGTCTGACGCTTGTAAATCTTTTTTTAATATTAAAAAATCGGATAATTTTTAATATTAGAAATTGAATTTCCAATATCAGAAAATGAATTTTTAGAAATGGGTTTTTAATATCAAAAATTCATTTTCTAATATTAAAAATTCAACAAGATTGTTAGATTTTTTATATTAGAAAGGATTCAGAGTACAAGTTTGTGCGTGTACGAAATTAACAATGTTGTGAACTTGACGAGTAAAATGACCTTATCGATCACCAAATGAAATAGGAACAAGGTCACCTGAATAACTTGGGGATTCCTCGTTTGTAATCTTATATAACAAAATAAGTCTATGTTTGTCCCTTCAGGACGAAAGTGTCTCCCAACCCATATCTTGATCAAGTTTTTTCTAATGACGTTAATTTTGTCCCTCCCATGATAATGCGAATAGCTTCTACATGTGCCCTCTCTAACTTGTTAACTAGATATTGGGTGTGGTTTTTGCCAAATAATGATAATTGAAACAACCACTGTAAACTGGAGTTTCTAAGCGCCTGAACCACTCACCTGACTTAGTAAGTCCTATTTTTTTTCTTTTTTTTTTTTGTTAAAGGGACATGATTCTTCATGGGTAATCAATTTGAACAAGATACGATTATATACACCACCGAATTCTATTCATTAGATATTCAAAAGCAATAACACCAAAAATAGTAAAATAAATCAGACTGAAGTCTTCAAAGTCGCCAATTGCCAAAAATATTCTGTGCCACTGATTTTGACATGCTTTCAACATCCAATCAATCAGTGATTTTCTCATTTTAACCATTAACCCTGGCGTAGATATATGTATGGACTTGGTTCAGAAATTTAAGTGAGCTGAAACTTGAAGATTTTAGGTGGATTGATAATATACATTCATTTTCTTCTTTGTTTCACTTCTTTTGACATTACTAGCAAAATAAGTGTATTCCTTTTCAAAAATATACTTGACATTTTAGAACTTTGTTAAGCCTATGTCGGTTTTAAAAGCTCATTGAAGATTGTGTTGCAATGTTTTATATGTACCGACTCTTCTTTTGGACTTTAAACGCAACAGTTGTCAGTCGGCTAAGATCCGCATACTTCAAGTGATTAAGCAGTTGCGATATGCCCTATATAAGGAGGTAGACTTGGGGGGTAAGGGACACAAATCTTACAAATCATTGAAACGTTTGTATTCAGCATTTTACATCAATCTCGGGTAAGCAACAAAATAAATGGGACTGATTTCATTCTGTTTTAAACACAGGAGCTTGCTTCCACTATCAAATATGTAACCCTACTAGTATATGTAGGTAATATACTAGTGGGGCTATATATTTGATAATGGAAGCAAGCCCCTGTGGTTTCAAATAAAAGCTGGATAAGCTATGGTGAAATTAAATAGAATACAAACATATCACTGATTTCAAGAGTTATTTCCCTCACTTTTAGTCAACCTCCTTAAAATCGGATGACTTCGTAACCGCAGTGACCCGAATGTTTCTCAATCAAAACTCGGAGACTAGGCGTTTCCCAGCTATATTACAGAAAGTTCAATGCTAACCGATTATTTTACTTTATAATGTAAACTTTCCGCTTTCATGCAAGTAGAAGAAACACGTAGAACACATGTACAAATAATGGTCTTGAAGGGGTACATTATGATCTCGTAAGAAGCTGGAATTGACGGCTGTACGACACGAATCGATCCGCAGCATAAGGCGGTGTAGTAATATATAATTATGCAAATCATATAGCACTGAAATTACGAGTGCAAGAAGTCGCTTCCAATATTATCGACATAAAAACACCAACAAAAGGGTTTTTAATTCCAACGAGCATGGGTGAGCAGATTTTCACAAAAACATTGACCACTCATAGGTTTCATCATGCTGAAAAATTTTACTCCGTCAGAATTTTTTTTAAACCTAACGATTTTTGAGATATGTGCGAAAACCCGCTCATTCATTCCCCTCTTCCCGAAACCAATTCAAGAATGATGACTCTTGCAAAGTGTCAATTTCAAAAACAAAGCAAATGATGAGTGGTCTGTAAATGTTTCTGAATTAAAAATACGACATTTTTGGAAGTTTTTGACATGCATGAATCACCTTTTCTGTGATATATATAAAGACTGCTACTTAATAAAGTACTTTAAACGGTTGGTGTGTCTGGTATAGAACTACACTCCCTGAAAGGCTGCTGTGACAAATGTTCAACACATTAAAAATTATTTTTGTCAAATCAAAAGCCACTGGAGAAATAAAGCACCAATCATTTTAAAAAATAAATTTATTCCTAATTGGAGCAAAAATACCAGGTATATTATTTTTACTTTGTCGTGGACAGAAAAAAAGTTTGATTCGAACAATGTATTTATAACTCCAAGTGCTGAAAAAAAACTTTTGTGCATGCACAAAAAATATATCAGTTCAACAAGAAATCTGTAGGCCCATGTGTGCAAAAATAAGTGTGGTTTATGCTGTTTTTTTCTGTATGGATTTTACCTAATTTGATATACATCAGTTGCCATGTTGGTATTCCCTGCTTTGCTTTGTTCGTAGATGCCCTGGTTTTATATCTTCAGTGTTGCTACTTCTTTTTAAACACAATTACATGTATAGATTCATTTTTTCTTTAAGCACTATGTGAATTATTTCCCATTTGTTTTGGTATGACCTGTTGAGTGAATGGTCCTAACAAGGAAAATCATTCAAAATAACTCAAGTATACAATAATATAACAATATATTTTTTAGGTAGATAAAATAGAAAGATTAATAGATATAACAGTTCATAACTATATTGTATAGTGTGATGTTTCCCATTATCTGTCAAATATCCATTTTCTTCAGTTTTCTATATAGAAGGATTAAGTTTATGCCAGAGCTTGCCGAAACTACGCAGACTTTTTGTATTGCACTAGAACTCTAACAAATAGGCTTCTGGAACAGGGTTATGTTGCTACAAAATTGAAGTCATCACTACAGAAGTTTTATGGTCGTCATCATGAACTCGTGGATCGTTATGATGTATCCATCAGCACCATGAAAACTGATTTATTCAACAGGTCATAGTTTGCCTTTCCTTGTTTGTCCACCCCGGACTTGACTTTTTATGAGCAACTCGACGGGTGTTTCTAGAAAAGCAGAGAACGCTTACCCTACCGGTGCACCTGGTCCATGCTCCCAGTTTTTAGTGGAGTCCGAGTTGCTCATTCACTTTTGTTACTTTGTATGTATGGTTTTAGTTACTTTATGTTCTTTGTTGTGTGTGTCTGTTTTCCATGTCTGGTCTTTGTCCCTGGATTGCGTTCTTTGGGTTACCACTATAACCTTGGTTCCCTTGATTACTGTATACTGATATAGTCAGTATTAAGTAAGGCATATACAGGGCTCAAGTTACTTGACAAAAACAGGAGAAGGGATTTCTCTTTCAGAGAGACACTAGGGAGAAATGGGGGGGGGGGGTCAGGGAGAAGTGAAGAGAAGTTTATATGAGATTGAAGAGCACCCTAAGGAAGCTAGCAAGCATTATAACATGTACATAGTAAACCAGTTACAGATCTAGGACATGTTTGGGGAACCCCTTCTCTTTTGTTGGAAAATCTTGTTTATTTAAAGTATTATTTGGGCTAACTGGAAGAAATCTTTGTCCATATGACATGAATGCCTCCAATTATCTCAATTCAAAGATACATTAAATAGGAATTGAATGAAGCACCAAGCTAATATCCTCACACATGACACAATTAGATACTGAAGCTTCAAACATAATTCTAATGAAATCTCATGAGTTAACAAATTGAATTTAAATCCATTCCCATGAAGGGTTGCTGAGATTTTCTTAACAAAAATTTACCAACTCTAAAAATGTGTGACATAATTTTAAGGAATCACACTTCGTAAGGTAAAACCCACTACACAAAATTTCAAATTGCTTTTCATTGCAATCCACAACAAATAAATAGTTCAGAGGAAATAACTGTTTAAAAAACTCACAATTTTCTAATATGATACCATATTTTCAAGATTTATGCATAATTTCAAAGACCAAATATAGAATGAAACAGGAGTTCAGCATGTGTGTAAAAACACTAACGATAAATGAATTTTTTTAAATGCAAAATACAAGTTTTTCTTGTTCCTTACTAAGACTAAAATGACTTTTGTTTAAAAATAATCAGGATTTTAAAGATAAATTTTCAATTTTTGAATAAAAACTCAACAAAAAGTTTAAAATTTTATGGCTTTGCTATGAAAATTCCTTGGAAAATTTAACTATATCTTTATAATTCATTGTAAACAATGAAGGTCCTGTCCGCAGAATTTTGGCACTTCCTAAACATTCTCTGTCTTTATAAAACACTGCATATTGTCCTGCAGCTATGGCTCTCATTGGCTGAGCAAGTGACACAATAATACTATTCCCACCACTAAGTGTCAAAGTGCATGCACTGATTGGATGTGAATGTTGATATCTAAAGCCTACATCACACATTTGATCTTGAATTAGCTCCCTTGGAGGTTTATGAATCCAATGCACTGGCTCTGTAAATAATGTCTCAAAAAATAGTGCTGGATGGTCTGTTCCTTTAACCTGTGAAGTGATGAATAACCTAAATTTACATGAAATAAATTTATTCCAGTTTTACCTGAATTGGCTTATTTTTTTTTATCTAGATGACCATATTTGTTTGAAATCAAAATGTAGAAGTTTGAGTTCTTTTAAAATGTAAAATAACTTCCTATACAAGTCAATTAATAAAATTAAAAAACCTAAGTGAGCAAGGTCACGATACCTTACACACTCACATTTGCACTCTTTCTGAGAAACTTCATTCTCTATACTGAAATAAAAAGTGGTCCACTTTAATGAACTTTCGTTAAATCAATACCATCCAATATTTTATTGCTACTACAAACCATTCACCAAGGTTTGAAGGAAATGAGTCCAAGAATGTAGGCACTATCCAGAAGAAAATCCCAAGTAGAATTTTTACTAAGTTCCCCTCCTAAAAAAAGTTCAATCCCTAATGATTTCATAGCTACTAATCATTCACCAAAGTTTGAAGGGAATTAGTAAAAAGTGGTGGCGCTATCCAGGCAGCAAGAAGTAGTGACAGACAGACAGACATAGAGATGGAAACATTATACACCAACAACTTTGATGATTCAGGTTTAATGATCAGTTCGGTCAGTAATCTGTATAATTTGTGTGAATATCAATGCTTCTCCTGAGGTTTCATTTACATATTTAAAGATTTCTAACATGGAACTTGAACAATTTCTGCATTCAGTGCCTGTCAAAACTGTCAGAACTAATTCCAAATGTAAATCACTAAGAGACAGTAAGTTCATTTGAAGACGACCTTTGAACTTTAAATTGAAATATGTTTAAAAGACAAGTCAGTCAAAGGAAGAAATAGCAATACCAAGATAAAAACTTACAACATATATATTTTGTGTTACAGGGTCCATAGACGATACAAAATATGCTTTATCTAATCCACATATCAATGTTCTCTGTCCAATAGTCCAGTAGTGTACACCTACAGATATGAAATAATAAATGCATAAAATGGCTGGCTTGATACGACCACAAAGGTCAAACACTCTTTTTAAGGACACTATATTCCAGTTTGAAACACCTCTGAAATTGTATGGTAATAAAATATTTGACAAAGGATAAGTCTTTGACCAAAATCAAAGTGGCACCTTTTTAACCATATATCCATGAATGGTTTCAATCACAACCCCCAAAAATCAATCCATGCCTTCTTTTTTGGAGGGGGTGAGGGATGGCACCTTATGATATAATTTCAAAGAGATCCATTAAATTATAGTAAGGTTATTGTCCAGACATAATGAAAACACTTGTTTTCTTTAGGATCAATCATACATTATCACAGTAAAAATTGCAATATATGTTTTTCACATGTTATGAAAACACCTGAAAAACATATTAAAAACATATCTTTCTGTCTCATGAATAAATTCTTGAAAAACAAGTAAATAAAAAATCATGAAGTAGTTACATGTTTTTAATAGGTTTTCACACATGAAAAGAGTAATTTTCATAAATATATATTTCAGGTATTTTTTTAAATGCACAAAAACATATAAGTACCAAACTGGTCCTAAACATATGTTTTCATATATATGAAAACATGTTGCAATATATCCTTTGTAAATTGTTCGTGTCATAACCCCAAACTGTATCTAAGACTTCATTTTAACTACATGTTGTTTAAACCATGCATGGTTGTTAATTTCTTGGAATTTGATTGGTCAGTACACATCTTAATTTTAATCAGTTATACAGTTAATGGTATTTAATAAACCCAAGTGTAATGGTGTCTTCCTTGAATGCCAACAAAAATACTTCAATAGATGTTTATATTATAACAACAGGTGTTTTTATAACAATTAAAATGTTTTATTTAACTGTTGAGATTAATTAGTGAAGTTGATAAATGGACATTTTATACCTTATTTATGGCAAACAGCAGATTTTTAAACATATGTAAGAATATAATAAACTTGAATTATTAAAAACTATTAAAAATGTAATAAAATTTTAACATTTTTTTTTACTTTTACTTTAAAAAATGTATAAATTATATACAAACATATAAATGAAATTCAAAAATTTAACATCACTAAACATAACTTTAAACTCTGAACTATATATTAATGATTTCTTTCATTCTTCATCGTTCTAGTGCTTTAACTAATTAATATGAATATATTTATTTTCTACTTTTTAAGCCTCATGTGATATCAAATTATGGTAATAAGAGTATAGTCCTTAAACCACTTACAGCAAAAACAGATCTTCTACATTGTGTAGCAATTACATATGTTATACTAAACTGAACAAAAACCTCACACTTAGTAACAATTCTAGTAATAGTATTCCTACATAAGGACTAAACCATTAATTCCACTTCCCATAGGATTGTGTTGCTAATTTCACAATATTTAATGGCTTCTATGGACTTTACCAGATCAAAGGATGTTGGTATTTGAGGAATAAACCAGTGTAACTAACCATTTCTGTTGGAGAGGTCAATCACCCAATACATGAACCAACAAATTGTCTGTTTTTAAGATAACAGAATTATTTACATTTCATGATGAAGCACAGTTATTGTTAAAAAAATAAAATATGTTCAATAAATGATATAATTTTTTCTAAATATTCTTTTTTTGACTGCCTAAAGAGTGTGTGCCACTGTTTTACATTTGTTCTGCCAATTATGTGTGTACTTTGGATCAATAAATACATGTAGTACTCTTACATACCTTTATGCTTTCCTACTATATCACCAGTCTCTAAGTCTATAAAATCACCAGGTTTAGGTTCTGAATACTAAACAAGAAATAGACACTAAGTTATAACAGATATCTTAAAGTAGTCCAAGGATATCAGTATAATTAGTAACTCAGACAGAAGTATTTCTGAGATAATAATGCATGAGGGCCTATTTTATAAATAATTAGAGGGAAATGTCCCTATAAAAATATACAAATGTTGTAACAAATTCCATCATGTGCTTTTGATCGATCGCAGATGTGGAGATACAGTTGGATGAACATTGGTTTACACCATAGTAAATCCCTCTAAGATGGGCACATATTAATGGTAATAAATTTCTCTGAAATGCATTTTTTTTATCTATTTCATCACCATGAATTTCAAAAGTCATTGCACTTCTTATCAACCAACTGCTTTTAGAAGTTTACAAAAAATAGCATTATACAAGTTATAGCATCTTAAACAAAACTACCTCTTCCATAAATGATTGAAAATTTCTTTTTCCTATGAAACATATTCCCATACTCTGAAAAAGAAAGTAAAAACACATATGAGATATCCTGAAATAGCCAGTTTTTGAGATTAATAGATTGAAATACACTTACAGATTCAATGCTGAAAATTATCACTAATCCAAAAGGTTTATTTCAATATACCAGTTGATAATTTGAAAAAAAATTGTTACTATTATTACAGAGTATCAATATTATGTCCAAACATCTCATTGTATTAAATCAAAGTGTACTGACAATTTTTTTAGTCATGCATTTTATTTCAGTGATTGAAAATGTTCTCATATTTAAGGGGTGTGTGATTTTCTTAAAACTGCACTCCTCTTATTCTTATCTACCTGCAGTTCTTTTCACAAAAAAATCGTAAGTGTGAAATTGATCGTAAATTATGACGTCACAATACTATTTTAGGTTGTGACGTCATTACTTACAATCAACTTTACTCTTACAACTTTTGTGAAATCGACGCCAGAAATGTAGATATTTGTTTAGTACATTTACGTTATTAACAAGATTATAATTACAAAACTTTATTTATTTGTATAACATCATAAAAATATTCACACTTTGTCTTGCATAACTTTAGGCAGTTCAATGCCCAGATTCATAAATCATTTTAAATTGAGATTTTCTTTATAACCCTCTATAAGACTTCCCTGAAATCTTTTATTTTTAACAATCTGATTGGTTGACCTGAGTAAAGGTTATTTATTTGTAAATCCTTCATTTGATATTTTATGGATTATGACAAAAATACCACATTTTATCCTGTAAATTATACTGCAACAAAGTCATTTTGTTCTTCATTTTTATATTTCATCTACTTACTTCTTTTTTCTTGGCTATTTTCTCCAGTCCTATGGCTTGAGCTATTTTCTTCACTTCACTCTTCATCAAGTCACCCAGAGGAAACACTGATCTTTGTAAAGCTTCCTGAGGTATCTGAGATAGGAACAATGTTTGATCTTTATGTTGGTCTACAGGTAAGAGCAGCTTCACACCTGTATAAATAATATGATAATTAAGTCAGGGGGTTTGGAAGGTTACAAAAATTATAATTGGAAGCATAAGAGAGTAAACTGATAAAATGAGCTTACAGTTGGTAAAGTACTATTAAGTCAAGAAAATTTTGTCCAAATATCTTGCTATGGGTCTGAAGGTTGATGCATTAAACATGTTATATGGTTTACAAATCTTGTGTGATGCATATTGAAAGGTATGGCCTAAAGGATCTTATAACTGAGCTAAATCCTATTTAGTTAGAATAAATGCATTAGTAGGAACATTACCATCATTAACATCAGGGTTCTCTAAATTATCATAAACATCTGTTTTAACATAATGTCCTGTAGCTATTGCATCAGCTCCTAATACATTTGTTGCGTGGTTGAAAAAATACTTGAACTTTATATGCTTATTACACAAAACATCTGGGTTTGGTGTAATTCCTTGTTCATAGCCTTTAATCAGTTTGCTGAAAAAGAGAACAACATTTTTTATCTTGATAGAGGCTAGGGATGAATACCAGTACACATACCATGTACATGTATATATAACACATAGAGCCAAATAATCTAGAAGATAAAATCTTACACACTGAAGCCTGTGGTAGATAATTTTCTAAGTTTTAGAACATATGTAATAATAATATACTGGCTAGAACCTGTATCAATCTCAACAAACTAGCCCTTGTAATTTGTTCACTGTATACAAGAACACAATGAACAAATTACATTGTAAGTTCAAATTTGATTAGATACTGTATATGTTATAAAATTATACTGGTTTGCAATACATGAACTGTGTCTGTAGTCAAGTACATGTACAATTGTAGTAATATATTTGACCTACATGTAAACACATTTACTTTAGAAGTTGGCAATAAAAAGCAAGTAGCTTTGTTAGCCAAATCATACAGTGTACTGTTAATTCTATTAGAGTTCTATCCTATCAAGGACCATAGTATTAAATGAGAACTCCATCAACAGTATCATACTAAAATCTTCAATTCATACCAATAACTCACTCCACAATTCAAAACGTTTCCAAATTCTAAGCATGTAAGAAAAAGAATTTGAAGTAAAATACATTTGTATGTTTACAAGTATAAGAAGTAAAATATGTAAGTAGGTTTTTCTTATCCTCCAATCATAAACCATCATATTACCTGAATACTTCGTTCCAGTATTCCTTGACAAAGTTTACTTCCATCAATGGTATCTGTAGATGATCACAAACATGTTTAGCATCATCTTTATCAGCATCTGACATACAGTTACCTGTCTCATCAGCTATGTCCCAGTTCTTCATAAATAACCCAATAACTTCATGACCTACATTTATAGAAAAACAATAATGTTCAAATGGTAATCACTTTCTTAAATGTGGCACATGGTTATAAACTAAAGTTCAATTATTTGCAAACTCACATGGAAAAATTGTCTGTCACCTACTTTTAGGGGCAATTTTTTTTTGCATTATTTCGCCAGATATGGAGTTCACCATGGGTAAGACAGGATCCTTAGTGCATTTTTATCCAAAGCTTAAAGTTTAAGTCATTGAAGCCAAATAATGTACAGTCATAAGTGGAGGGTAAGTGGTCCACATTAGGGTTACTCATGTGAAAAAGTGAGGATTTGATATAAAGTGAGTGGTAAGAGATATTCAGAATTTCTTCCATATATTCCAGGTATAATAAAACTTCCTGGATCAATTCTTCTTTGGTGAGGGGCCAAAAAATGAGCCCTTCCCCTTCATAAAGGCAATTTTTGTAGCAAAATTGGTTCAATCTTGAAGTCATTGTTTTCATCAAACTCTATATTTCAGACTCATGTTAAAGCACATCCACTTTTCTTGCAGATGAAAACAGACTGTGCTTTCCTAGCTAAAAATAACATTGCTAGAATCTAAATATTGAAAAACAGCCTCAGACCATATATTTCCAGTCACAACATGGTAGGGTTTAATGATGAAATAAAATTAAGATTACTTTGGGCAATAAATAATACATACACTATGATACAGAGTCTCAGTGGATTTAGAAATGTAAGAATACGAAAAACCCCTAAATGTGGTCAATGCCATCATTAACTCCTTTGTAAGAATACGAAACCCCCCAAAATGTGGTCAATGCCATCATTACTTAGTAACTCCTTAATTAGTTAAGCAATTGTCACCTTACATACATGTAGGTCGAAAACAGAGTATGTATGAACACGGTTATTTTTTTAGATCGACTTCTACAAAAGTCCTTGTTTTTTTCGTTTTTTTTTTTGTAACATTCACCTCTACGTTTTAACAAATATGCAGCTACTGAACTATCAACGCCCCCTGACATCCCACAAACGATTCTTTTGAGTCCTCTTTTCATTTTTCTGGGCTGACATCCAAAAGCACATGGGAAAAATGATTTTGACATAACACTTCTATTGTTAAGTCAAATTTCATTGGACCAATTTTTAGCCTTCTTTCCATCTGACCAGTGAAATTCCTTGTTTCATTTCCGTGAACTATTGACCCTTAAAAGTAAACATGGACGTCCACGAAAACAACAGTCATGAATTTTAGTGTTTTGGTTGAAATACTTGATTTAAATCTATTTTAGCAATGACATCAGCATCTTCTGAATCGGTTTCGAAAGAAGATATTCATGAGCTGTTAGAGCATAGCGTGAAAAATACACATAAAGTTAAAGATGGAGACATCAAGGTTAGACATCAACTGAATCTGTCAATCACTTGAATCAGGATGCAAAACGTTTCATATTGTACTCCATATACCATTGCCAAACCACTCAGAACATGTTGAATTTATTTTAATTTACATAAAATTGTGTTAATTATATTGTTTGTGTCGTGCAACACAGAGATTTTTTACAGTAGCTACTAGTTTGCTATGTCACCAGATGCAATATTTTATTGTTTTGATTAATTGCCCCCATTAGAGCAAACTCCCGATTAATCGATTATGTCTCAGCATCTAGAAGTAGACAAGACTATTTGCTCAGCAGTTGCATACACTAAATGTGCCTGTTGACCCTCCCACAATAGGGGATAGAATCCCACAAAGTTAATGAAAAATTATCTCCCACATAAAAATGAAAGATTTGTGGGCGGTTCTCAGTTAAAATTGTGTTCTTATAACATTTTTTAGGTCTAAAAAGGTCAAGCGAATCAAACTTTTCAGTTTGAAAAAAAAAACATATGGAATTTGAATTAAAAAAAATTACCTGCAGTCCTGCATACTATTCATACATTGTGTGTATTGTTTTTCAGGGTGATTTTATTATGGAGAAATGCCTGATGCTGTTTGCAAAAGATTATAAATATTCTGTAAGTAAAAAGCCAAAATGTTACCTCCAGAAGTATTTGGTATTCCAATTCCAAAAACCTTGTGTTCTGATATTCGAGATGCATGTGTAGCTGTGGATAAATGCAGTTTTGATACAGGATGAAGAGTGTAACAGGAAATACATTGTAGTTGTTTAATAAATGTTTGCTACATATTCAAAATATATATACACTGTTTATATGGAATTTAAAGTTGGGTCCATGGCTGATTAACTGTATTTAATTATTTACACCAAAAACTATTGTCATGTCTAATTTGATGCTTCTTTCATTAAACCCACATTTATGCTAATACATGTATATTGCATTAATGTGAAGGTGTTTTTCAAATGGACTGATTCAGAAATTGCTTGGCATTCTATGTGATTGCTGTTGGTCATGATGTTCCTGACTTGTGAAGACATATTTTAGGAGTATGCTTTGATGGCTCACTATTGTTTACCAGGACAGAAGTTGAATTTCTGAATTGGTCCAATGATCAGTTATGTTACTGCTTGGAGTTATTTATATATAAAAACTTATTCAATAACTTTATTTTAATTGGATAAGCAGGAACTGAACACTTCCAGTTTTATGATACTGGGAAAGTAATTTAATATTCATGAGCTAGATTAAAGACTTCCCTTGAACTTCTTAATACAACAGATTCAGTTGAAGTTGTTAACCTACATGTTGTATTTATTGGGCTATAAAGTCATTCAAAAAGTTATCAACCTTATTAAGCTCCTTTTTAGATACGAAATGGTCACACAATACATCACGGAAACATTAACACAATTCACAGTATTCATTTGTGCCTGGTACTATGAAAACTAATACTACATGTAGATTATCAGATTCACTATATTCATTTAACAGAAGCAAAACTCAATGTGAAATAGAGTTGACAATATACATTATTTATTTTATTTTTGTCTTTGCAGGTGATAACTAACTTCAGTGGTGAATTATGTGGACATTATCCTTCCAAAATTATTCTGCTTGAATATCAGTTGACAGAAAATGGCCAAATGCATGATAACTTTCATGGGTAAATATATCTGTAAATGATGTTTAAATGTTTTTTTTCTAATATCTACGAGAAAAAAGGAAACAGTCAATGAAATGCTGACAAAGTAAAATCTACAACATTTTCCACTTTTTTATTCCTTTTTTTAATTTTATTTGAAGAATGGATAAAGATTTTTGGATCAGTTATCTGTATGTACTTTGTATAATTCTTTAGATACTCAAAACATTGCCTTTCAGGCGTCTTTTGTAAAATCTAAAGTGCCATTTTGACTCAGCTTTCGACTGCCATTGATTTTACCTCAGTAATGTGTAAAATACATTTTGTGTACAAAATGCATGTACTCCTAAATGTACATTTCAGAGTGGAAAGTGTCTATGACATTTCACAGATGAGAGAATTAATTAAGCAAGCCAGATATGCTCGCTGTAGATCTAGATTTGCTGTACCTGTTATAATGTATGAGGGGAAGGTATGACTATTCTTTCTTAACAATTATACAATCAGGGCTAATCAGGGCTGTGTCTGAGTGAATGTTGATATGTATTATTGATGGTAACATATTACAACACAGTAAATTGTACAAGTAAATGAGTCCAGGCCTTAAAAATCATAAATGTTAAAGAATAGACATTTGTATAGCTATAAAGTAAACCGTACCTATTTTGATGGCCTCTGATCTAAAACAGTCATGCTAGGTTGAAATTTATGAAGATGTGCAACAGTTTTTTGTATTTTGTTTTTCTTTGTTCACAGCACATATGCAGGTCAGCTACTTTGGCAAGTGGTGCAGAAATGTATGGTAGATCTGGTTTAGATTTCTTCTTCTCTGGTGAGTTTAATAAAGATACCATTTGTTATTACTATTATGGTCTGAATTAAAAGTTGGTGAATAGGTTAGGAAGAAAACATTTTTTTGAAAAGATTGGAGCATTTTAAGATCCACATCTACGGTACATTAAAAAACTATAAAACTTGTAAATTGTAGAGTTATTCAAGTACTGTAAACATTATAATTTTCGCTATTTTCGCATTTGAAAGAAAAGAATACATGTGAACTGTACTCTATGTAGCACTAATCATTTTTTGAAGCTGTGAAAGATTGATACCTGCCTTTATGTTTAGAGCAGTCCAAAAATTTGTAACCGTAATTAGCTTCCATGAGTTTTTGCTAATAATAGACTTTATGTTTACATTCCGTCCCTCCATCCATATGTCTTTCAGTCTGACAAATCATTTTCAGCACTTTTTTTTTGGTGTGGGGGGGGCATGTTTGCAGATATTCATTCGATATTTGATTACAGTAATTACATGGTACTTTACTGTTATAGTTCAAGTTTGAATTTTGCACCTGATTGTTTCTTTTTTGTCCTCGTACTTTGAAAATTAATGCAAATTCATGTACTTAGTTTACTTACCCTTCCATGTCATGCTTGCCAACAATCATTTCATATTTGGTACATTGCTTTTACATAACAAGTTTCAGATTATGTTCAACTTCTGTACAATTTGTTATAAATTTTTTGCTGAGTTTAACATTACCCTTGCACTTAAGGAGGTAGACCTAGAGTACGGGACAAAACTCTTAAAAATCATTGGAACGTTTGTATTCAACATTTTACATCAATCTTATGTAAGCATCTAATTAACTTGGATTTATTTATTCTGCTTCAAATGAAAGCTTGAGAGGCTTTGGTGAAATTGAGTATGATGCAAACATATCACTGAGCAATGTCCCTTACCCTAGGTCTACCTCTTCAGTTTTCCACGCTTTTTTGTTATGCTTGCAGATGTTTATTTGATATATTGCTTTATCATGACAAGATTGGTTTTAGTTTTTTCTTTGTAATTAATTCTGAGGAATTCCAGTTATCTTGTTCACTAATTGTCTGAGAACTAGGTCTATACTTTCCTAATTTTCAGTCATAAAGTTTGCATTATATTCTCATTAACAGATTTTTCTGCTGGTAAGGACCATGTAATGTTATGCACCACTCTCAGAATGTTTTTTAAGTATTTGTTTTCATTTACTACATATTGCATTAACAGGTCCTGAAGCCAGCCTTGGTTCCATGTCAAGTCCAGAAGAGGAAGAACCAGAATTACAAATGTTTGACAGACTCAGAGGACAAGATAAAAAATTATTAAAGAATCTGTCTGTAAAATTTATTTGTGATCTCATGGTGGAGAAGAAGAAAGTAAAATTTGGAATGAAGTAAGGTTAACTTTTAACTTTTGGTTTCAGTCTCTGTATTTACACGCCCTTCTTGCTAGACAGGATGTGGTATGGTATACTGGTGTCTGTCCATCCTTCAAACTTCACATATTAACTTGAAAATCCTTCCACCAAATTCTGTGAGTAAGTTGTTTACATGTATATTAATGTGAGCTTCCTTGTGGTTTTTATTAATATCTGATTTTTTGCTTTAAGTAATGGGACTTTATTTGTACAAAAAAGGGGTGATTTTCTGTTTTCAGAATATAACTCAAAAACATAATTGCACAATAACTTGAAAATGCTTCAGGCAGTTTCATGAAACTTTGTTGAATTGTCTTTTGTTGTTGTTTTTTTTTAATGAATATAAGTTCTTTTGATTTTTATATCTTTTGTGTCAAATATTTAATCAAATCAGGGCTGTATCAAGTTTGGAACTTGTGTCCTTATTTGCCCATTTGGTCATGTGCTCCCGAAGCATTTTATTTTACTTTACTTTTTCATGGGAAGACAGTACATTGTGTAACTTATCTGTCTAAAATTGATACTGCAGAAGTTTGATCCCTTGGATTATATAATCAGAATGTCATGTTGTTTAATCTATGAAATAGTATTCATTTCTTTTTATAAATTAATTTTCTGATTTAAATGATGAAATATAAAATCTCTCTCCGCAGACAGTTAAATATTGGTCTATACAGATAAACCAGTGAGAATTTTTTATTTTAACTTTCTAGACAGTAAAAGACAGATATTCTTCTAATAGGTAAATTGCAGAGATAACCAAGGGCATAAGAGTTCATTGTGTCTGTCTAAGTTGTTATTATAAGTGTCATGTATATTAAGAGTGTGTTCATCACAAACACAGGGAGTGGATGGCACAGTACAATTAAGTTACATTTTTTAATTTGTCACCCAATAGAGATCACAAACTCATGTTTTCTATAAAAAATGAGTATTTGTTTTTTATTGAAATGGTAAGAATGTTAGTTAAAACACTAAAATCTTTAAAATAAATAGAAAAACTCTTTGATCTGGTGAAATTGATTTTTTAGGGAACTTTGAAAATATATTCTGAGTCTCCAACTTTTGAAACACTGTATCACTGTTTTTTCTGACATCATAATGAGTTTAACATTACATCAGAAGAAAAACACTGGCGTGGTAAACTTTTCTCATAAAGATTTGGATGGTTTCTTAAATAGAAGGTCTCTTCAAGTAAATGTGATTGGTGTAATACATGATTGAAAAACATGCTTGACTTTGTTATTTCAGTATCACTTCCTCAGAAAAAGTAGACAAAGAAAACAGATATGCAGATTTCCAAATATTAACCATGCCATATCCAGGTACTATTGAAGTAGTGATATTATCCTTAACATGAAAGTTTAAAACCTTATGTTTCTACTCGAAAGTTGATCAACCACTATATACTCTGTCAATTTTAAATCTTTATGAGTAGGTTGCGAAATCATGCATGTACTCAGCTATGGTTAAATTATTGGTATGTCTCTAGATGCTTTTGTAATGTTTAATTTAATGGTACTATCAGTGATCCGTTTGGGAGGTCATTTTTGGCCATAGTTTCTTTACTTTCCAAACAGCCCTCTTATTTGGTTCAAGGGGTTAACAAGTTCTTCAAAGTAAAAATTCAGACTTAGTTATGATTCAGTCCCTCTTCCCTAAATTTTTTTAATGGCACTTCTCCTTTTGATCTCAGAGTAATATAGCTCATTTTGCTTTCTACCTTGAGAGTTCCTTTTACTGTATCAATCTTCTATTTTTTGCATATTGTATCAGTCTTCTGTTTTATCTTACATTGGCAGTGGTTTGAATTTACTTTAAGAGTGCTTGAGAGGTCCTGGACTTTTTGCATTCTAAATGAAAGGTCCACCAGAAGGAACAGAAAGGTCTTTAATAAGAATAAAATGAAAGTATAGGAGGTCTGGAACCTAGGTAAATGAAATATCAGTGGTCTAGCATCAGAAACTGAGGGTCTAGGACCTCAGACCAGCTCTAATTTGAACCCCTTATTAGAGATACTTATCCAACCATGAAGTGAGCTATTTTCCTGGCTTAATTAAACATAAATCAAAATTAACAATCACTTGTACCATTTCAGGCTGTGAGTTTTTTAAGGAATGGAAAGACAACAGTTATACAGGTGAAACCATGATGTTTGATTGGAACCAGGTAGATATTAGTGATGTCCTGCAGGTCACTTATGTCTCAATTTTTTTCTGTTGATGTCAGCCATGTTTAGCAATGCAAATAGGAATTAAAATACTCAAATTATTTTTAATTCATTTCATTTAAAAAGAGTAAAATAGTTTAATAGTGAATTTTTTTAAATATTGATTTGTATTTCAATGTTTCCTTTTTTCATTTCTGAGTTAATGGACCTATAACACATTAAGAAGGCAGGTGTTGTTTTAAATTATACCGGTAATACTTTTTTGACACTAAAGTCCTTTTTTAGAAAAAAAAGCTGCAGTTTGATTGCAAATAATAAATAGCAATAGTTGGCTTTTTCTACATGAAGTTGACTAGTAACGAGAAATTTTTTTGCAGGATTTTGTTGATGCTGTGTTTGACATACCAAATGACCCATTAGTAACACAATTAGGAATTGATTGGAGAAAATATCGGGTAAATATTCCAAAAAATATAAACTTTGTTTTTCTACTATTAATAATATAAATATTTGTGTTGCTTCTGATAGCAATGTAGCTGTTAATCAGATTACATACTTATATTTAGAAAATTGTAGCCATGTCCATGCATTTTTGTACTAAGATGTGTCTTATATGGAACTGTGTGGCATATATGTGAAGTAGTTCCCTTTTACTATCTTAAATAAATTTCTTTACATATATTTCAGAATTGGGACATTATGCAGTTAACACAGAATTATATGTTGATGCTCTTACACCTTTTAAAAGAAGGTAGATGATATTGATTGTTTATCTATTATTTTTATTTAAAACAAAATGTATATCTTCATAACAATGTAAGAATGTTTTTTTTTTTAGAAATACAATCACACAGCCAATAAGTCAGTAATGAATAAGCTTTGATTTTGTTGTTAGAATATAAATCTTTAATGAGAAAAGCAAGAACACACTACCGTAGATATGATGTAAAACGAGTTCACTAGTTTTGTTTACATGTAAGTTGTCAAAGAAGCATTTGTGTAATATCCTTGTAGGAGTGGAATTTAATTATTGATCTCAAAAGATAGCCAATAAAATTGTTTGAGCAAAAAAATGTCTTCAAAAACTAAAAAAAAAACAAATATTGAAAACAGGGATCTTTACACTTGCAGTTGTTTTTTTTTTCAGGTGATAGCGGTTTATTAATACATTGTATTTCTGGTTGGGACAGAACTCCAATGTTTGTGTCACTGTTACGTCTTTCATTGTGGGCTGACGGGATGGCCCATGCTACTTTAACCCCCACAGAAATTTTATACCTCACATTAGCATATGATTGGTATTTATTTGGGTAAGTTTTTTCTTGAATTATAACACTTTTCTTAAAATTTTTATTGCATATTATATGTTGGGTTAAGGGCCACTATAAGAAATTCAATATAATTTATTTTATTAACATATAAAGTTTCTATAAATGAATCATCAGAACAATGAGAACAATAATTTTACAGTTTTAACAGTTTTTCAAATCACTGTCATAATTATTTTGTAACTAAGTTGCCCTTAACTTTAGTATATTTTCAAGTGAAAAACAGGATTTTAAAAGCAAAAAGCATAAACCATTCTTGTTATACTTATTTGAAATTTCAAGTTCTTGGACTGCAAAAGATATGAATGTATCTTCACTCCTGATTAACATGAAGGAAGGTAATTTGTGGAAGTTAATTATGTTTTTTTTTTTTCAGAGATAAGATAAAAAAATAGCAGTTCATTATCTTGTGAATTTATAGTATTAATAATGTGTTACTGATTCTTGGGTTGATATGATGCTATGTTATCTTCCATCAAGTTTTTCCTTTGATAATTTACCATGAACATATGTCCAGCTAACTTGCCGGACTAAATGTTGCAAATTTTGAAGTATATGTGCCTGACCTCTCATGATCCATATGTATTTAATGTTTTAATGATATAAAAGTGTAAAAGGGCTTTTCCAGGAAAGAATGCCCTGGAGGTTTAGAACGTGAAAGGATAAAATTGGTACTACCAATAATAATAATTTAATTACATTATAGTATTTTGACTGTGCTGTTATTAAAGAATGAACCCTACTACTTATCAAAAATAATACAGTTTTAACCCTCCTGGTTACTCTTTCTGGTTACTCTTTCCTGGAAAAGCCCTCTAGAATTAAAGGTGTGTTAAAGATTACAGTTATCTTTTTATACATTCTTGATTAAAATTATTGGTTCTAAGACCAATTTTTGGACATTTTTATTCTTTAAAGAAAGGTAACATAAGTGACCAAAATATTTCAATGTAAGAAAATGCATTATCGAACAAAAATCAAAATAATTCAGTGCTGTCATGAATGTATACCCTATTAACCTTAGTACTGGTATTTACATCCATAGATTTATCCCTGTGCTTCTGCTCCGTATTAAATTAAGATAACATTGTCCAGCCCACAGTTAAATGTGTACACTGAATAAAATATTGTTTAAACTAAATGTGTACAAATGTATTACTGCTATTCATTATTTCTTTAATAGGACATTGCTTAGCCTTAGATTATATTAATTACATACTTTTCAGGCACAATTTACCGGATAGGGTCCATAAAGGAGAAGAGGTGAATTTAAATAAATTTTGTAGTATATTTCATTATTTTAAAACAATTTCAGTATTAAATTAGGTCTGAATAGACATAATTTTCTCTGAGATTTGTTTTGGGTTGATCAGCATATACAACTATGAGCAATAAAAGTTCATATAATTAATAAAAAGTAAAGAAAAGACAAACACAGCAAAAAATGAACGAACAGAGCAGTTCACTTAGAGTGTAACCTTCCTCTGTCTTTCTAGTAATATACTTAAGATTCTCATTTTATGATAAAAAAACAAGTACACATGTAGTTCAACTGTGAAAAATAATTGTCCCCACTGTGATGTTAAGAAGTATTTTCTGTCTGTGTGTGTCTATCAGTCACAGGTATTCTTTGGAAGTAACCCCTCAGATACTGGCTATCTGATTTTTAGAGATGGTTTGATACCATTGATCATATCACACCATCATATTATATGAAGTTTTACAAGTGGGACTTAAACAATTTAATGATTTTTTAAGCCAATTGCTTTTTGAGGTCATTCTTTAATCCGCAAGCATTTGATTATATCAGAGAAGAGGTGAGTTTTGTCAAAGTTTTTTCATACGAAACAATTTTCTTTCTTTGCAGATTTTATTCTTTTGCTTTAATTTTCTGAGTCATATTGCATCAGATGATTTTTCTGCTGTGAAAAAGAAGTAAGTATACATGTAGTTTCATAGAAATTGCATAACTTTTATATTATATGCTGTAGAATGGATGCAAGTTTTAGTTTTTTGGCCTTGGCTGAGTCAATTCTTGTATTTTAAAGATGGTAGTTACTTCTTCTCTGTGAAACATATGTAGTGTGACTATTTGGTTGACTAGGAGTCAGAATAATATGAAGAGTGGAGTAACGGGCCAAACTGAGGGTTGTTGCTTCTATGTGCTAGAGCTATTAAAATACAATTTCTAGGCAGGGTCTGTTTGATTGATCAAATGAATGTTTAATACCACAAAAAAAATTCAAAGCACAACTATCTACCTATTACAAAATGGCCCTGATATGGTGGTACCTTTCTGCCAACTATCAATAATCATGGATTCATTTATCCCATTACTTTTCATGTATAGAATAAACTTGATTGATCTATTCATAAACTACAATCCTACTCTAAATTTCAAAATAAGCTCTTGTGTGAGGTACCTAGTTTATACAAAACAAAGCCTTTTTACTATTCACAAGGAACCCATAAATTCAATATCTATTAACTCAACTTTTATGTTCAGCTTCATTCCTAAATGTGGACTTTTTCAAAGTAAAGATTATATCAAGTCCACAGTGCAGATGTGGGGCACTGAGTGAAAATGTTTATTTCGTGGAATGTCCAATCTACCCTGAGATCCAAGCAACTCTTTTACAAACTTTAGCCAAATTAAAACTACCGATAGAAATTAAATGTTCATTACCTAACTAGCGGTGAGGAGAGTCCATCCAGTGAAACCAATATAACTATCTTTGATGAGGTATTAAGATATATCGAAATGCTACTGTTGTTGAGTCCAAAATGCATGCCTCGTTTTTCTACTTTTATTGTAGTTTTTGTGTTGTATGCAAATGTTCTTTAGAAATGATTGTTCAATTGTTGCATTCTTCTGTGCTTATGTTGAAGTTGTGACAAATTGTATTGAAATGGAGAAGACCACATAAGTTGGAAAAACTTGTGTCCAAACCCCATTTGTTCTTTGAGCAAATAGAAATCAATGCAACATATAAAAATAGATATTTCTTGTGAAGTAATTCTTGTGATTAATCACCTTTCCTTTCTGCTAAGATATGTAAAAATCTGCATAAAAATTAAGATAATGGCCTTTGTTTTTACTTTCTGTTCACTTAATTTTAGTTACATTTCGTGTTCTTTTTGTTGACTGTAGATCATTTTGTAAAATTTTGCTATATTTTCAGAGAAAGAAAAAGAAGTAGCAGTTCAAGAAATGTGTCTAGAAACAATTCAGAGTGCAATATTGAAGGTGTTTTACTAGGTAAACTACTGCACTGATTAGTCTATTAATGGTATTCATCCATGGCCACAAACCAAGGTTAGGGGTAAAAAGGAATCACCATATACTTGTACTTGTCTCCATTCATTTGTCTATCGGTACATTTCATATAACTGCTTAAGGACGTTTGAAGAATTTTTATTAGAAATCTTGGCATTATATGAAAATACATAAAGGAATATATTTTTTGTCAGACGGCTCCACAGGAAGATAACTAAACTTCAGAGTTTAACATTTAACATCCTTTGAAGCAGGTATTCTCATTGTGATCTTGCTTAAGGTATTTCTAGTTGAATTCCATTTCTTTTTCCTTATTTTTAGGCAAACCTAGTGATCTCTTTGCCTGTCTGTTGCTTACACAACAGTATAAAGAATGTTGTCAAAATTGAATTGCATTACATCACACAGGTGTTCATTAAATATAATTTCTACAAACTCTTTTATGGTAGTTTAAAACCTTGCACTAAAGTACCGGTATATCTGACATCATCAAGGCAAAAATATAAACAGTGTTAAACTACCATGTCTGTGTAAGGCAATTTCAAAAAAATAAGATGAAGCAAGTTGTTTGTCTTTCAATTTAACATTTAAAAAGGAGCATTAAAATCAAAATTAACTCTTAGTTTCCCTCTTCAATTAAAACGATTTTCTGGGGAGAAATGATTGGACAGAAGCAAACTGTTATTTCAGGCTTGAAATCTCAACAATACCAGCACATCATTGCTTCACTTTGAATAGATAAGAGCCCAATCTGTCAATGATGAACCAAATTTGCTGTTCATTGTTTTTTGGTTTTTTTTTCAAAAATCTCAAAGTATGCCTGTATCATTTTTTGTGGGTAAATTTTGGAATCAAATGTGAAATTCGATTGAAAAAATCAATATCAGAAATGAAAATGACAAGAACAGATGTTGATGAATTATCCTCTGTAATCTCATTAGAGTTGAGTAACTGATTTGTTCACTTGTAGATAATGATCCACGAAGGCTGAGTTATCGAGGTAGCAACACAAGCATAAGCAGTGTGGGAAGTAGTAGTGTAGATGGTGCTCCTACCTGTTTTACAACTAACGAGTCAGATGATGATTCTGTTAAAACCAATGGGTTTGTATTGTTCAGAATGATGTGATTTTAATGAAATGTTTGATGTATATTTTTATCTTTTTTTATTGCTAGATAGATGCTTTGAGTTGTTTCCTTAAACTTGTGGAATGCTGTAAATCACTTCCTGTAAATTTTGTCTGGAAATTGAATTAATATATTGTTTTCTTTAAATAACTGAGAGACTATGTTAGCAAAACCAAGATCTATACATGTATCTTTTGTCAGGTAGATAATGCGTAAGATCACATTTTTAGATGACGACAAACAGTTCTGGTCGCATAATGGTATCAGGCTGTAGTTGTCATCAGGTATCTGTACACAATTTGGTTTTCAGACAGTTACATGTACTTTGGTTTAAGTGTATGGAATTTTATTAAATTAAACCATAAGATGTCATGCCATGAAAGATAACTTGGACTGATTCTAGGGGTTGTGTCACAAAGCTCTTAGAATTGAGGGGGCCAAAAAGTGGTCAGCAACAAACATTTTCATAATGTCCATACAGTAACTTGACTCTAAATGAATAGATCTCTTTCAAATTGTACCACAATGTGTCGTACCACGAAATGTAGGCATGGGCTGATTTTGGGGGTTATGACTTAAAGCACTTGAAAATTAAGTGTCAAAAACTGCCTTTCTAATGATGTCCAGACAGTAACATATTGTAAGTGAATTGATCTTTTGAAATTGTACTACAAAGTGCCATATCTCCAAAGGATGGCTGGGATTGATTTTGGAGTTGCAACTGACCATCTATGAATAAGGGGCCAAAAAGGGGCCACTTTGACTCTGGTCGAATTCTTATCCTTTTTAAAATATTTTGTCCCAGTCAAAATTAAGAGTTGTATAAAGCTTGGTGTGTCCATACATGCCCTCACTGTTCAGGGTTACACCTTTGCAGTCATATCAAGCTGCACCAATTTATTATTTCTATTGCAAAACATATTGAATGAAGCAAATGTATTTTTAACATGTAATGAAAACCTTATGTTAATAATGATTTCTTTTTTTTTTTGCTGAGAACATGCCATTGCAAGTCTTGATTTAGCACAATTAAGATTTGAGAAATTTATGAAATTTAAAATACAACAAAATACTGTTGTCAAAATACTCCAATATAGCTACTATAAAAAAAAAACTCAAATTAAATTTATCAAAGAACTAAAAATTTCTCAAATTTGAGCGAAGATGTAATGCTTGACTTATAACTATTTTCTGAATGCCTGTATTGCTTGTGTTTTACAATGGAAATTTTGCTTTGCTGTTTTAGCCACAATTCCTAGTGTTTTGAAACAAACAAGATATAATAAATCTCTTGGTATCAAATCTAAATACTCTTTTTCTCCTGGCTACATTGCAACAGTTTTCAAATGGGTTTTCTTTTTACAACTCAACTTTAATGGAAATGTTTGATTCTGTGACTTAGAAGCATACTTTCCACTGTTACTAATATCAGCTATTGTTTTTGTATAGGAATTCAAGCATGGTTATAGGACCCCAAACCAGACATAAAATACCTGTAGAAAGTCCTATTCATTTTAACATCAGTCATTACAACACATTATCCTCAAGTCCTATGGCAGTACCAAATAATCTCAGAAAATGTTCTACAGGGTCTCCAGTCTGTGGAAGGTGGGTTACGTTATCATCACTTACACAGTATAACACATGGCCATTAGGCTGTTACAGCAAGAAATATAGTTTACTCCAGCGAATAGAGTTGATCTTCTCTTGAAAAAATGACAATCACCTGATGAACATCCTTAGTTAGTTAGGTGGACAATGGACAAAAGGTATAAACTTTCTGTCAAACTTTTTAAACTAACTTTGAAATGACACAAGTGAACAATCATAAATCTCCCAGTTAATTATCCTGTTCACTACCTAAGACCTTTCATCAGGTTATGGTCATTTAATCAAAGGAAGAAACTAAGTTTCTTGTTGTAAAGGGGGAATGTGAGCAGTAGGTGACATGGAGATGAAAACTATCTCTGTGCAAATCATCTGTATGGTCCATATCATTGCCCAAGTTTTTGACCTTGTCAAATGACCTTCATATTTTTGTAAATGGTAATTTGTGACATACCTTTACATGTTATTGACTATTGCATACCAAATATCCAGTTCATGAAGGCTTTGATATTATAAAACAGACAAAATATTTAGCACTCTGGCATAGGATATACAGGTGTTACCTAAATTATTGACCTTCACTTCTGGCTTACAGGTTTGATGGAGATAATTGTAGCACACGTACAAATGGTGGTACATATTCATGCTATGTTTCATCCCTCTACTATGATGGGTTTCTAAGTTACACAGAGACTTCAGTATGGGCAGACAGACAGAGAAATAACTAAAGAGCATCTGTCACATAGTGGGGCCATCATTAAATGAAACAACATTCTAAAAGTTTGCTAGTCTCTGCATAAGGGTTATGCCAGAACTTCCTTTACTATATTCTAAAGATAACTTGGAAGGCAACCAAAAATGTTTGTTCAGTCCATTAATTTATTTGGTTTTGTTGTTAATCTAGTCAGCAAAATGTTTGACTTGTAGGTAGAGATTATAGTTTTGACCAAGATCATGATAAAGCATGGCCTCGACATCATCCTCATTTCTTAGTTGTTTTCAATTTTGTTTCTGATTCTTGAGTGACATTTATTTTGAATTACTGCTTTTACATGGCATAAATATGGCTTAACTGAATATTAATAGTTCCCAGCACTTGGCACGAAGGATTTTTAACTCTTATAATATTTTACTATGAATTAATATACCCTTAGATTGCCAATACAGCTTTGCCTTCGGCTTGCTTTTTCCACACAAGAACTTTTGTTTTATCACGCTTTTAAACTGCAATAAATTGCAGGAGAAAATGAAGATCTACGTGCAAATTACTTTTGTAGTGATACTAAAAGCAAGAATTTTGTGACTATAATGGTGAGAATGCTTTGTAAATAGTCAATCAATATCAGCTTGGGAGTTTTTAAAAACTCTTGCTATACTGTTCAATTTATATTGACAATAATATACCCTTACTAACTTGTTACTTAACAGAGGCATTTTTCTGATTCCAGTTGGCAAGTTGTCTCTAGCACTGGAAGTCTTAGAGGACTGGTCTCCTCAAATGACTCACCTTTTTCTGATAGCAACAGTAGTGGTCATGGTTCCAGTAGACCAAGCTCGTATGTAATTTAAGAAAGGAACTTTATATATCTTGAAATAATGAAAGCTTTTTCTCATTTTTGAGACTTGATTATTCATGTTTTTAGCCACGCGAGATTTCTTTCCTTTCATATCACACCCACTGGAGAGAAAAATTATGCTATGTTTGTGATGCCACATTAAAAGGTTTTATGAGGTCTGGTTTGTTTATAAAGGCTTTTCTACAAGCAGGGTGTTCTGCATTTGGCATACTTATCACAAAAAAAATTGAACACAACCAGAAAATACATGACTAGAAAATCTCAGAGCTTTGTTAGAGGACTTGAAATCTTACCCTAAGGTGTCATAGATTTGTCTTGCATTAGCAGCTGTTGGATTCTTAATGTCCTCCTGTTTGTTAGATGGGATAAACTGGTAGTGTCTGTCCTGAATGCTTGCAATAAAGTGTACCCTATATTTCTTTCTAGATTAAAAAAAAATTTTGACACTGCTATTAAACGTATGTTAATAAAAAATGTAGAAATATGTTGTAAACAACCTTCTTTCTAAATATTAATTTTTGTTTCTAGGTGTCAAGAAGCTACAGAAGTTTTATTACCAGAGAGCCAGCGCTGGAACAAATTAGACTCTGTTCGCAGAATATTTCATAATGCATACACAAACAAAATTATTGCCTCAAATGGAAGAAAAGGAGGCATCTCAAATTTTCTGGACCAATTTGCTGAAAAAGTTGGTTTCAGATCAACAAAAACTTGAAATCTTGTGAAATAATCCAGAGAAAACCATGTGATAAATTGTATGAATATAAATCTTATGATGTTACTATGCTTTTTATTTTCCCCTCCTCATGGTGTATACCAAACTTCTATTTACATCAGGCCTATGTTAAATGAGGGAAGTTATAAAAAGCCTCTTTGCCTGAAGATCTCATTTGACTAATTTAAACTACTAATAAACCACAATTCTGATTTGCAAAAATGTCATTTTAGATCTCCTTTAGCATCTTGAGGTTGTATGATGGTACATTCTATTTTTTTCATACTTCTAAGTTCTACACATTCCATTATGCTTATCCAAGATTGCTTTAAAATTTAAGCTATCCTTAAAAAAATATTGTTTTGTTGTGTATTGAGTTACAATTTTAAATGTGAGTAAGTAACATGTAATTAGATGATTTTTTTTTCGCAAAAATGCAAAAAGTGAAGCCAATGTGCTAAAAAAAATTGTCATGGAAAGGATGACCAAAATTTTAGTAGGTAGGTTTTAGATTTGTAGGTAGATAAACAGCAAACCATCAGTTTTTTCAAGGTCAGCTTTAGAAATGGTCACCTATCTTAGAACTAAAAAAAACAGGAAGAGGAACTTGTTTCATGGCTCAATACTGTTGTGTTCTATCTGCTAATTTACATTGAGCCAAAAAAAAAATCAGATTTATAAACCCTTATACCTTTGATGAAAAGTCCATAAGCAAGCAATACAGGTGTTTTAAGGCAGGATGATGGATTTTAACAGCTCCAGGTAATATCAAAATACTTCAATAAAAAAGCTCTTTGAAAGTGTAAATGTTAATAATCTTTTTCTATATAAATTCTGTCCTTATTGTTGTATTCTTCACTTAAGAATTTCTCTTACTTGAACCATACGCCGACTGCTGCCCTGTAACATCTTTAACCAACATTTTATTTACTTATTAAGTCCTTTGGAAAACCTTGATATTCAAGATAAGCAGACATTGATGAAGGTTACAGGGTCTGTGAATTGTTTTTCAGGGATGCTTTGTTTCACCCTTATGAAGAATTAAATTGAAACTAACAAGATCAGTTAATATAGATGTGTACCTGCTATTCAGATTTTACTTAAATTAAACTTGAGGCTTCTCCATGTATTTTTCAATGTAATCATATATGGGGTACATAGTACATGTACTATTTTTGCAAATAAAACCTTTCCTATTTACAAGCATACTTATAATTTCACTGTCAGTATCATATACCTGCTGGTACATCTAATGGCAGATTCAGAGAGGAGGTATTGGACTATTATTGTTGATTTAACCCCCCAATTAGCAAAAAGGCACGAATCTAGATACATTCAGCTCATTCAGGGACTATAAAGTCCCTAGATGATCAGATTAAGCATTGACCTGGAATTTGATGTTGGACAGAATTTTTCTTTATGCAATTGCAAATTTTTTATTTCTATTTCGGCAGCAACCAATATCACTTTTTCTATTAAAAAATCTGCCTGCTACAGATCCTGAACTGATCTGCGCAACGATTTGACGGATCATGGACCACTGACTGATTGATCACTGATAGAATCGATAACCGATGACCAGTGACTGATATTATCGCTGTTTTTTTTTATGTAAAATGACAGATAATGTATTAAGAATAACACAAATGTAATATATAAGTATTAAATGATGTTTAAATCTACTGCATTATTGTAATATGTGTAAAATTGACGATAAAACAATGGAATCTGTAAAATATATTGAGTGCATGCTCTGTGCGCATGTGATGCTATCAGTGGTTTAATAGATCGGCTTGACGGATCGATGACTGATCTGAAACTGACCAGTGATACGTGACCAGTTACAATTTATGTTGCACGGACCAGCCCTGGAACTGTTAATAATGGGGAAATTTAGAAGCATTATTTTCATTTTTTGATAGACAAGTATTTTCCCCAAAACGGGACATTTTTTATAAAAAGATCCCAGACCCCCTTTGCTAATACTTGACAATGGTAGGTGTCTAAATGAAGACGAAAGTTACACCCTGTATATCCCACGATTAGGAGAAGTACTTCGTTTTTTATTCTTTTTCTTAAATAAAAAGTTGTCTAAATATAGGGATGATTCATACTAACATGACATTTGGCGCGTAAAGAGTTATGTACACCTGACACATTCGTACTTCTCGCATATATACATCAGAGTTAAGTGAAGTCTGGAGAGTTGATTATTCCGATGGTAAAATGGCGCAAGTTGATATGATTCTTGTAGTTCTGATATTATTTGTGGCCCTTTTGTTGTTTTTAACTCTATTTGCACTGGTTTATGTGTCAGGCGTCTTTCATAATGTAGAAGTGGGTACGGGGAAGCCACCCATTGAGCAAGTCATCATTGCATACAAATTTGCCAAAGGGCCGTACAGAGAAAGTGGTCAACTATTTACAGAAATAGCCCCCTTCCTGGAACCAGAACAGAGAACGCTTGGAATATACTATGATGACCCTAAGGTTGTAAGTGTGCTTAACAGAGAACATAATACAAGCATAGGTTACTGTCCAGTGTTTTTTTTTGTTGTCTGAAGGTGTTCAACATTGGTTAACCCCACTTGGGTGGTCAAAATACAAGCCTCCGATACTGGTCCTGCTAAAAGACGCCTGCAGGTTAAAAATACGCCTGTAGAAGAAATGTATTCACCTGCTGGTTTGAATAGTTGAATTTAGAAATAAAATCAATAAATATGAATAAATACATGTAAAATGAATACAATAATCTTTTTATGTAGTTACAGCTTTTTGGGAAATCAGATATGTACTTGGAGTCCTGGGTTTCATACACAAATATGCATGCCCAATCATGATTGTTGAACACCTGCCAGATCGTTATTTACATCAGCTAGTTCTACTTCCCATCAACAAATAATTTCATGAAAGTATAATTTATTTGAACAAAATACATCTTCCTAAGCTAATATAACATTATTTTCTCAGAAAACACTATTTATGCTGCAGGCTTATGCTTTTCTTCTACAGGCCTATTTTAACCTGGCAGGTGTATGGAGGCATATTTTAGTATGACCCTCCAATACAAATTCAAAACAACAATAATGAACTTGTTTTGTTTCCATACACGTAACCTGGTTATTCTTCTATTAAATTTCAAAGAACTTATTATACCTGTAAATACTGGCATACCTAAAGAAGTGACGAATGACAAGGATCATCGGCCACCATTATTGTGTTTATGTAGAGGTACAGATTCCTGTTAAGAGGTGAAATTCTTCGTCGTGTGTGGATTTAAATGTCACCAGATTTAAGTGATGAATGCCTCCTACATGTACATACCATTAATCAGTTCTGTTTTTGGTCTATGTATTTTTTATTGTACATGTACATTGTAGGTTGAAAATCAATATCAAAATTTGAATCTAATTTTGAATGCATACACAGATTTTTAGGGTATACAGTAAATCACAACGGCAAATTCATAAAGAAGACTTTAGAAAAGACTGTTGACATGCTGCATATATAACAGTATTTTCATGGTCATCCAATTTAAGAGGGTTTTAGAATTGTCAAAAATCTTTATTAACCCCTCCTAGAAGATATTTTCATTCAGAACATATTTGTATGACTTCTAAATGACTTACTTGGACAGGTATTCATTAACATCTACATCTCTTATTTGAAGGTTCATGCAAGTGAATGTAGATACATAGTTGGAGCAATTCTAGCCGAAAATGGTCAAGTTCCTAATGAAGATCAGAAGAAGAAACTATTGGAAGAAGGATACAAGATTTTTCATCTGCCTGCTGTGTCATATGCAGTCAAAACAGATTTTCCCTTCACTAGTTATATGTCCATAATGATAGCAGTTTTTAGGGTATACCCAAAATTATCTGCATATGTGAAGGTATACATATAAAATATACATCAATTCTACTTCTTTTTATGTCACATGGTCTTTGTTCCTTTTGTAGCTCATCAGGCCATCACTATTTGTCTGTCTTCATTCGTTTTCAAAAACATCTCCTCTGAAACTATTGGACAGATTCTTACAAAACTAAACATGAATGTTTCTTAGAACATCTGTAACAATCTGTGCTTGGTGATTTTTATTCTAAGGATGACTTGACAGGCAACCAAAAATGTTTGTTCAATCCTGATTTTGAAGGCCCATAAATTTATTTGGTTTTGTTGGTTTTTTTTATGGTTTTTCACAGAGGCACTTGGGACCAGGATTCTTTTTTTTTTTTTTTTAATTTTCCTCAAAAATATCATTAAATCATTTTGTTTCCATATTTGAGTTATTATGCGTGTTCTCTGACATGTTCGCTTGCTATTTATTACTGTTTATTCTATGCCTAATTTTCATCTATATACTTCGCTAACGTTAGAGAAGTGTATAGATGAAAATTAGAACAATTCAACAAAACTCTTCTCCTCTGAAACTACTTGGCTGATTAGAACCAAACTTGGTATAAATGTTCCTTGGGGTATCCTGCATAGAACCTATGTGGGGATTTTTGATCCATCGAAAAAAAATGCCCGCCATTACTAAAATAGAACATAATGGTCAGACAGTAGTTTTTCGCATACTTCTCCAAAACCATTAGGCAAATTTATTTCTATAGCTGAAATGACCCTTATTATGAGGCCTTCAAAAGCTTCAGGGATCAGAGTTGTCAGGTGACTCCTTGTAAGAGTTATTTTCCTTGAAAGATGAAAAATAAAGTTTTTTTACAGTTTTCAGCCGATATCTTGAAAACTGTAATAGATAGAAAGAAACTTTGTTTGCTGAAATGATTCTTATGATATTCCTTGCAAAGTCTTCTTGAATCAAAATTGTAGGACAACTCCGTGTTAAATTTATTGCCCTTGAAAGACAAACTTTAACCAGGTGAGTGATTCAGGCTCCTGGGAGCCTCTTGTTTGTGTATTTTGTGATTCAGACTCACCATGAACTCCAGTGCCCAAGGGGTGTAAAGTTAATTTTGGAAACATTGATGCTCTGGTAAAATCCAGCAATTTAGAAACCAATTAAGCAAAGGAATGACAGATGCAAAGATTGGTACCCACAAATACAGGTACCATAGATTGACTGTAAATGTTTTAAAAGGATCTGTGTATAACTTCACTTATTTCATTATTTTGTCAAAATTTATTTTTCAGGACAGGAAATTATGTGCACATCCATTCCTGGAAATATATGATGGATCAACCATTCATTTCATGGCACCTCTTGCTAAACAGGATGAATTTTATGTTGATGAGGCAGCAGTTAACAGAAATGACAGTGAAAATGATGATCTTGATGAATCTGTTGGTGGCAGTTCTTATGGAGGAAGTGTATCTCGCAGTGAATTTTCTGTTGCCACAAGTTATATGAGCAGCATCATTGAAGATTCTGATGACGATTCAGATGATGTGCTTAGATTGGATGAAGTCAAAGAAGAACCCTCAGAAACACCAATTAAAGAAATTAGTGTTAATGAATCTGCTGAAAGGGAAGTAACTCTTGATGATATACAAAATTGTGTCTTGCCAGAATTGTCAATCGGCAATGATATTCCTGCCAATGTTGCCTGTTTTCAAGACTCTGGTGTCATCTTGGAGCAGGTTGTTAGCCCAGAAACTAGTCCCAGTAAAAAGGATGAAGATAAAGCTACTTCATCTGATACTTCAGCTAAGGATGTTATCCATACCTCAAAACCAGAGGACCGTTTAGAAGTAGGGGATGGAAATGAATCCTCATCTTCATTTGAGGTTATTGATGATAAATCAGACTTATGAATTTTGTAGTTTCATAGGAGAATCTAAGTGGGGAACAATTGCAATATTTGGTTAAAACTGCATTTGAGGTAGATTGACAAAAGAAATAATGAAGGTCTTCATTTTTAGGTAAATCAAAGGTGATATCTGTAAATGCATTTTTTTATATGCCTGTCTTTCTTGATGGGATGTATTATGGTATACCAGCTCCCTTTTGATTTTATAAATTTCTTATTTTTTTATTTTGATTTTGTCACTTTATTTATATGAAAATGGGCATATTTTCTACCTTCAGACTGAAAAAAAAAAATCAAAAACTCTTCCAGCAATGTCTATGAAACTTTTTGTGAATTGCCTAACTATATTGATGTATATTTGTAAATTTCTGATTTTAAGATTTAAAGTTATGGGGCTGTGTTCATAAAATGGAGGGATTTCAGAGTTCTAAGTATATAACTTCCTAATAGTTGCACCATTGTTCATGAAGCTTTGGAAAAAAGTTTATTACTGTTCATTGATTTCGGCTTACTTTTTCAAATGTAATAAATTTCCGATTTTCCATTTTTAAGTTTTTGGATCGAATTCATAAAAAGGGGGAATTTCCAATAAAATCATTTGCACAGTAACTTGATCACGCTTGAAGCAATTTTCATGAAATGTTGATTTTTTTTTTTAAATTCAGAGCTGTATCCGACTATACTCGGCATCTCATAAATAACATACTGTTAAAATTTGAATAAAAATATTTTCTACGACTTTATTGACACCAACCGTCGTTTAAATTGTCTTAAATGACTTGCTCATTCGTTTAGCCAAACAGCTTCTCCCTAAACAAGTCGCTTTTTAGCTTAAATCATGCGTAACAAATCCTTACGGGAAAATCCCATACTAATATCCGCCATGTGGATTTTTACGGGACGATTTGTTTACAAACGAAGTTCGTAAGTTCCCGTCGAACTCCGGTGACAATCGTCTGCTTGATCAACTTCTCGGTATTGTACGTTGTTCACGTAAAATAAATCCGAGATATCCAAAATAACCCCGAAATGCATTCTGGGTTCTTCGGTTTTTGGACAAACCATTTAAACGTAAACAACATCTCCTAGCAACCCGATCACTGTAAACATGGCCGACTTTTTACAATATAAATATTGGCACCGAGAATTAAAATCTGACCGGAATTTAATGATTCAATATTTAGGGAGAAGCCGTTTGGCTAAACGAATGAGCAAGTCATTTAAGACAATTTAAACGACGGTAGGTGTCAATAAAGTCGCAGAAAATATTTTTATTCAAATTTTAACAGTATGTTATTTATGTGACGCCGAGTATAGAATTTTGTGTCCACATTTGCCCCATCTGTTCAGGTTTGAACATCTAAGGGGGTATCTAGCTGTGCTGCGTGAAGCATTCATTTAAATTAAAACAAAGGAGAGTCATTTATATGAGTTACATGTATTATGTTACCTTTGTAGTGAATTTTTAAGAATTCAAGGAATAATTGTG
The DNA here is from genome assembly GCA_037379345.1 of Perna viridis. Classification (NCBI taxonomy): domain Eukaryota; kingdom Metazoa; phylum Mollusca; class Bivalvia; order Mytilida; family Mytilidae; genus Perna; species Perna viridis. The sequence goes on from CM074511.1 coordinate 14,454,622, forward strand.
TCATCTACATTGTACATTGTGTAGTGGGAAATTAGTCACATTTTAATGTATGGTATATTGTTTCATCATCCATCACACTTTCTCATTTAGTGGTAATGGAAGCTACTGCCAACAAAATTTTTATGTCTCCATTATTCAAAGTAGGGATGCAGTGTTTTCTTTCTTGAAACTTCTCAAAATACTCTCTTCTGCCTACATACATTGTACCATAACAGATTCCAGCAGCTGAACCTTGCAGTTATATACAGATAAAGGAGAAAGAAAGGATATGGTGAACCAGCATACATGTATAACCTAAATAAAATAGTAAATACCTGCAGTAATAACCATCAGGTAACAAGTGTAAAAGAACCTGTCAGTCAAAAAGGAATAGTTGTGAAGTAATTAGAATTGATGATGATGGGGATGACTGTAATTTTAGGTTTAAAACCTTAATTTTCTTTTGCATTTAAATTATTCCAAACAAGTAATTTCTGCTGTTAGATTGAAGAGGTGAAGAAGACAAGTCTCATCACTAAGATTTGATTTGTTTAGCTAAATTTGAGGAGGAATACTGAGCAAATGTATAGCTATCCCAGGTATTTATTGAAAAGTGAAACCAAATGTCCTTCCTTACAGCAATAGGAAAATATTTTCATTACTACCAAAGCAAAAAGATTGGGTCTTTTTTTGTCAATCTGAATATCCTTGTTTATGCAGTTTCTAAATCCATTCATAATCTAATTTCCATGAATGCTTTTCAAATTATTGTACTGCTGATAGACGTATTTAGCTTTGAAGCCAGACTTAGAGAGTTTTTGTTGAAATATGAATTTTTCTATACATTTTGTATCATTCCATAGAAATATTTCATTTGCAGGATTTGGTGATAGTTGATAGCTCCAAACTTCATAAAAATGTTCAAAACAGCCCTCAATGAATTGCAATCCAACCCTGTGATATAATGAAAATTGAAAATAGCTTGGTGTTGATAAAACAATTATTGTCTCAGAAACAACATATTGCATGAATGTTATGGACCAATATTTAAACAATATTCATAAAATTAGTCTTAACATAAATGTATTGTAAGATACATGTAAGCACTTCTTATTGAAAGCAAATTTTAAAATATGTTAGAACATATTTCATACTTGTCCTTTTTCAGCAAATTTATGTTCATATAAATCAATGGTGCATACTTTTGAAAACTGTGTTCCTCTCACTTGTATAGTGTATGAATTTTTTAACCACCCTATAAGGTCTATATCCTGAAAAATATTAAGTCGACTTTGATTTAAACATCACAAGGTAAATACAAGCATCTTTTTATCAAGACCACTTTCATTTGTAGATCAGATATATGTTTACAATTTTACATGTAGGGTATTGTTGAAAAATGCAGATTATTTGCATTTGAGGCTTAGGGATGTGTTGGCATGGATGAAGCCTTGCATTTTTCCAATCCCTAAGCTTCATCTACATATAGGCTGTACATGTTGTTTTGGGTTTTATTTACATACCCTGATACGTGTATTGTTTTTATCCTGCAATGAAATAGAGAGTAGTTTTTACATGTATATATAAAGTAGAAATTCATTTAATTATAAAATACATGCATCATTATTGTTACTCCAAACGTTTGTTCCTAGTTATTTTGGATAATTATGGACATGGATCAAAAACACAGATAAAATGTACATGTAAATGCACATCTGTTTTCAAAACGTATTTGTGTATGAAAATAATGATTGTAGGATGTAGTAAGTACTTTTCCCCAAGCTATAGCATTGCCAGGTCCAAATCCAAGCTGTGGCATGGTCAGGTCCAGATCTGTTTACAAGGTGGCGTGGTCAGGTCCAGATCTGTTTACAGTGTGGCATGGCCAGGTCCAGATCTGTTTACAATGTGGCGTGGCCAGGTCCAGATCCAAGCTGTGGCTTGGTCAGGTCCGGATCCAAGCTGTGGCATGGTCAGGTCCAGATCTGTTTACAAGAGGTTACAGACCACCAATTCAACCAATGAGCATTTGGAACGTACGCAAAAATAGTCCTACGCAGAAATTACCCCTGTTCCTCATAGTGCTGTGAAAAAAGTTCTCATCTTATTTTAAAAATTTAAACAGTTTCTGAAAGGAAAAACATTTCTGTACATTTTATAGGTGCATTTTGCTTCTTGTGATGTGAAGCCTAATCTCCATAATGATTTTTAAATATACCCCTATCTTGTGAAAACACTGGGATTTCCCATGCTATTTATAGACCCTTCACTTCCGGTGACCAGTACTGCACTGCAAGTCTGCTAACCCCACATGCCATTCTGAGGATTGTGAGCTGACATATGTAGAATCATGCTGATATATAGTCATCTGCAGGTTAAAGTTAAGGTAAAGTCCAGAGAAGCCATTGAATATTGTGAAATTAGCATAGAAGCCTATGGGAAGTGGAATTAGTGGTTTTTAGCCTTAAGCTGAAGCCATGGCAAAATGAAAAGTTTCTTGAAATAGCTTTAAACTACTTGAAGATCTTGTTAACTTTGCCATGAGAGGAATACACTACAAAAATCCTTCAAAATATGCATTTTTTTAAGTTATAGGTCCAAATTATGGAAAATTGGTCTTTTTGGCTGATTTTTATGTCCTATCTTGTAAAAAGTGTAGAAAATTTAGTAAAAATATCAAATATTAAACTTTGAGGGCTATATTTACCTAAATATGGTAGTAATAAGCACTTGAAATCAAGTTTTGTGTAGATTTGAGCAAAAATTAGGTTAGAAATGAGGAAAAACTCACTTTCATTACTGCGGTTAAGGCCATATAAGCATTCCCCTATGGCAACATGGAAAATCCATTATTGAGCACTTTTTTTGCTTTAGGTGCCCTTTACTGGTCATGTTTTAATGTGAAAACACTGTATTTACAAATTTAAAGCCAAATATATCACCTTTTGTGAAAATTTAAAGATTTAGGATGTTTGACATGTGATCAAGAAAAAGGGGGAGGCATGTCAGAAATAAATTTTTAAAAATAGACCAATTTCTCAGAAAATGATTACTTTTAAAACTATTTCTTCATTAATATTGTTAAAAAACAAGTTGTGATTGATATTTTTTATTTGAAAAGTCAGAAAAAGTTCTTTGCAAATATTTAATGCATTTCAGTATGGTAGAATATTTTCACTTTTTTGCTCGCACAACTTGGTTACCCTATATTTAAAAATCAAATATTTAAAAAAGTGCTTGTCACATTTCACTGAAACTTTGCAAATGCATTCAGTATGTGTGTAGGAAGATACCTGTATAGTTATTTATTTTTTCTAAGACAAAAAGTGACTCTTTAGGTTACAGACCACCAATTCAACCAATGAGCATTTGGAACGTACGCAAAAATAGTCCTACGCAGAAATTACCCCTGTTCCTCATAGTGCTGTGAAAAAAGTTCTCATCTTATTTTAAAAATTTAAACAGTTTCTGAAAGGAAAAACATTTCTGTACATTTTATAGGTGCATTTTGCTTCTTGTGATGTGAAGCCTAATCTCCATAATGATTTTTAAATATACCCCTATCTTGTGAAAACACTGGGATTTCCCATGCTATTTATAGACCCTTCACTTCCGGTGACCAGTACTGCACTGCAAGTCTGCTAACCCCACATGCCATTCTGAGGATTGTGAGCTGACATATGTAGAATCATGCTGATATATAGTCATCTGCAGGTTAAAGTTAAGGTAAAGTCCAGAGAAGCCATTGAATATTGTGAAATTAGCATAGAAGCCTATGGGAAGTGGAATTAGTGGTTTTTAGCCAAGATGGTGTGGTCAGGTCCAGGTCTGTTTTACAATATGGCGTGGCCAGGTCCAGATCTGTTTACAATGTGGCATGGCCAGGTCCAGATCTGTTTACAATGTGGCATGGCCAGGTCCAGATCCAAGCTGTGGCGTGGTCAGATCCAGATATGTTTACAATGTGGTGTGGCCAGGTCCAGATCTGTTTACAATTTGGTATGGCCAGGTCCAGATCCAAGATTTGGCGTGACCAGGTCCAGATCTGTTTACAATGTGGCATGGCCAGGTCCAGATCCAAGCTGTGGCGTGGTCAGGTCCAGATCTGTTTGCAATGTGGGATGGCCAGGTTCAGATCTAGTTACAATGTGGCGTGGCCAGGTCCAGATGCAAGCTGTGGCATGACCAGGTCTGGATCCAAGCTGTGGCGTGGTCAGGTCCAGATCTGTTTACAATGTGGCATGGCCAGGTCCAGATCCAAGCTGTGGCATGGTCAGGTCCAGATCTTTTTACAATGTGGCGTAGCCAGGTCCAGATCTGTTTATAATGTGGGGTGGCCAGGTCCAGATCCAAGCTGTGGCGTGGCCAGGTCCAGATCCAAGCTGTGGCGTGACCAGGTCCAGATCTGTTTACAATACATTGTATATCTAGTTAGTGTTTGAATTGTTATTTTAATTATTCAATGTGTTTTATTAGAAATATATTATTAGCATTTATCTAGTTATCATATAATGTTATCATGGTGTCGTCGTCATGTAGACATTTCATGTCTGGACACTAACTTGAGGAAAAGTGAATTTATTTTTACGAAATGATACCACAAAGTGGCATACCACATTAGGAAGCCTAAGATTGCTTTTGGGGGTTATGACTTGAACTGTTTAAGAATAAGGGGCCAGAAACAGGCATTTGCATGATTTTCTGACAATAATTTGAGTAAATATGAATGGATTTCTTTGAAATTTTACCATAAGGTGTCGTACCAAAAAAAAGAAGGCTTGGATTGATTTTAGGGGTTGAGACCTTTACCATTTAGAAGTGAAGGGCCAAAACCAAACATTTTCCTGATATCCAGACAATATCTTGACTATTCATACCCCACACAACGAAGTTGCGATGGGTATGTTTTTGACCCGTCCGTCCGTCAGTCCATTTTCAGTTTTTAATGCTTGCAGATATTTATATAATTTTTGGTATATAAGTTCACCATGATAAGTTACAGGTCAAGTTCGACGTTTGTTCCACTCCATTGATTTTTACCGAAATTAAGGGCCTTGGACTTAGCAAAATTCACAGATATAGCAGTTTTCCGGACTTTTTTCTAAACGCTTGTAGATATTGACATGATTTTTGGTATATTAGTTCACCACGATAAGTTACAGCTCAAGTTTACGCTTCGTTCCACTACGATGATACTTACTTTGGATTAACTAAAACTCAAAGAAATCACAGTCTAAAACCTGGGGAAAAAAAAACGATCTTATTCCTTTTTTTATTGGGGTCCTTCTACATATCTTACAAACAAATTTACTTGAGTAGCCAACATTAGGACGCATGGCATATGTGAGCGCACTCTTTAAGGTTCTTTAATTGTAAATGGATCTCTGAAATATTGTAACACAAGGTCCCAAACAATCAAAGGAAGGATTGTATTGACTTTGGGGTTATGATTTGAACAATTTTTAAATTGTGGATTAAAAAAGTGACCACAAACAAGCATTTTCTTCATGTTGGAACAATAGGTTGAGTACAAGTGAATTGTTTTCTTTAAAATTGTACCACAAGGTGACATACCATAAAAAGATCGCTGGGACTAATTCTGAGGGTTGTGAGTTGAACTGACAAGGAGTGAGAGGCAAAAAAGGAATCTGAAATAAGCATTTCCCTTGTGTAGAGATATGATAATACATGTATGATTAAAAGAGTGGATCAATTTGAAATTGTACCACAAGATGCTAACCACCCACTCCTTTCTCCCTCCCCCAAAAAAGGAAGATTTTGGGGTTGTGCTTGTTGAGGAATTATTGCTAAAAAGAGCACACTTGGAATCTAGCCTTACGGTGAATCACAAATAAAATTCAGAGCTGTATAGAGTTTGAATGGTGTCCATACCTGCTCAAACTGTTCAGGGTTTCAACTTCTGCAGTTATGTCAAGCTGTGCCGTTCAAATCATTTTTTTTATGTTTTGGAGAGATATTTGACTTGTTGATATTTTTTGTCTTCATACAACTTTTTGATTAGTGCTGAGATGTTTTACCAGCCCTTTCCTTTCCATTTTGCCGGTTACAAATGATATTGATGCTAGACATAGAAAGCAAGCAACCAAATATTAATGTTTATGTAACAAGTTGTATAGTTTGTGGAGCACCTTATTGTCCTACACAGAGGTATATTCATTATTTCAAAAACTACTGTACTTCATTCCTTCTTTTTATGTGAAGTATTACATTACAGTGGTTTGGAAAAAAAAATTCTGAAGTGGCCATTTTCATGATTTTGGAAAGATATACTAAATTTGAAGGGGCCGTTTGTTAACAAAACATATAAATTTCTTGTATATGAAGGGGCCATGTTCTGTTAGAAGGGGGAAATTGCCCATGGCCCCTTATCTTCCCAACCCCTGATACAATACTACAAATTCTTAATGAGACATGCTCATGCCTTGTGCATTTTTTGCAATCTGAAGAGCTAGTGGAGTGATAAATATTTAATCAGTCGTATTAGCTCTATAAAGGTGATTGATATTTATATTTACTCTCTTTAGGCTTAAGTTAATTGTTTGTTTAATCTTCCCAACTTACATTAGGAAAATGATTTTTATTTCAATGAGAACAGTTTAAGATCTCAGTCTGTGTGATGATTGTAGACATTCACTTTCAAAGAAAAAAATATGTTCAGTTTTAAAACAAGAATGAAGTATTTTCTGTATGGCCTATTTTTTCTGGGTAGGTTGGGAGAGGAAAAACAAAATTTAACTTGGGCCTCAGTGAATAATGCATGTTGTGGCTGTAGGGTTACATTATCTGTTCTATAGAAGAGTATGTGATATATTTTTAATCAAACTTATTTATAAATAATATAATTTTGAAAGTATAACCATTCTCTTTTGTGGCTACCTCAGAAGTTTCCTGTAGTATGGTTGAGAAGGGTTGAACAGTTTATTTAATAAGTGAAATTATGTCTTTTATAGACTTAATATGGCTCTTACATTTAGTAATAAGATCGTATGACAATGATTTATGTAAAATTGTTGAAAGATATTATTTATAGCATTTATTTTTTTTCATTCATAAAGAAAGTAACCAATCTTGCTTTTCATTTTTTCTTCAAGTTTTCCATGCAACTCTGGGTATTGCTAACTCAACTGCGTGTCATTTAGAATTATTAGTTTTCATATAAGTGCTGCAGAAACAAAGTTTGTTGGGTATATACTACATGTATATGAGTCATTTGTCCAACAGTCCACACATATTCTTGGTTAATTGACAATGCCTCATTAACTGTTCCGTAGACTTGATATGTGGCGATGTTTACAGTAAGATTTTGTCAGATTAGCAAGACAGTCGAAGATCTCTTACTGGTCTGAACTAAGGTTGTTAAAGTTTGGTAGCCATCCATGTGGAGTTTTATGTAATAGTATATATACCAGGGTTTTGAGCTGCTATATTTTAAATTTCATGTTTTTATACCAAATGAATGGAAATATTTATTTTGTAAATAGTCATTGAATTTCACGAGTAACTGTCAGCTTCTATGCTTGTGCATTTAGGTAAACTTGGATTCAGTCCAATTTTTACACTACTTCATGCTAATACGAAAATGGACTGATCAGGAAGTCATTCATAGGACCCTAAATAATTAAAAGAAGTTAATGTATTTATGAATGGGGTATAGATGTTATTTATTTACATTTCAATATAATATGAGACATAGCAGTGAAACTCTTTAAACGGTCTGTGTAAGACCATGTTCTGTGTCTACTTATAAAACAACCACCTTCTTAAACCAATTATACATATGCAACTGTCCCTGATGTACACATCTATTGTAAGTAGACTAGCAGCAGAATAGCTTTGCTATCACGTACATCTAAGGATTTATCTCACTTCGGCAAAAATTATCTTTATACAAATAATGAGATCTTCATATATTTTTCAGCAAAACTCAGTAGGGAGGGTTTCCGATGGACGGTCGGGCACGATGATTGCAATATTTGCCATTCATTCAACTTCAATCGTAGACTTGCTTCAGTTTTGAAACACCTGTAAATGTCTGGATACCATTTTTCTGAAATCCTCATCATTATGTAATAAAGTGTCATTTAACACATTATTTCAATTTTTATAACCAAAATACTTATGTTCAGCGTGATTGCGTGAGACCGCTTTCTTTATAATCCGGGATGTCATTCTTTTATGTCAAAAATTGGTGCAATTCGTCATTGCGCTCGTCTACAGTGTTAGGCAATTAGTACAGACCCATTGAGAGATGTCCCTAGCCTGCGGCATTTAGAAAACTTTTTTCAAAGTCTCATTTCCGACTTAACTTGAACTGTTACAGTAAATATTTATTAAGTTATTAGCATTTTATAAATACTTTTATTATGCTTCTGTCTAGACCAAATAACGTGTTTGCATACTTTAAAACGATCATTGTTAGATACAATAAGTTATCAAATCAACATTGAAATTGTCTATTGGTATATATAATTGTTCAGTTGTGGTCTCTAATTACAGGTTAAGGCGGGAAAAATTTTCAGGCAGGTGTTTGTATACATTTAAATTCTTTCAGTCGAATTTTTAAAAATTTCTAATGTGATTCATCTTTTGCACGAAATCACGTCGAGCCCTTCTTAACTTTTCACAAGGTGGTATCTTGTGCAATGTATAACACCATATGAGATCACACAATTCTTGAAAGAGTAGTCAAGGGAACCAAGGCCATAGCAGTAATCAAAAGAATGTAATCCAGGGACAAAGACCAGACATACACATCAAAGAACATAAAGTAACTAAAATCATACATACAAAGTAACAAAAGTAAATGATCAACTCGGACTCCACTAAAACTGGGAGCATGGACCAGGTGCACCAGTAGGGTAAGCGTCCTCTGCTTTTCTAAAAACACCCGCCGAGTTGCTCATAAAAAGTCAAGTCCGGGGTAGACAAACGAGGGAAGGAAAACTATGACCCGTTGAATAAATCAGTTTTCATGGTGCTGATGGATACACCATAATGATCCACGAGTTCATGATAACGACCATAATGATGACTTCAATCTTGTAGCAACATAACCCTGTTCCAGAAGCCTATTTGTTAGAGTTCTAGCGATACAAAAAGTCTGCGTAATTTCGGCAAGCTCTGGCATAACGTATGAGTTGTGATATGAACTCCATACGCAGGAGCCGAAGGGATGTTGCCACAGATGAAAGGAAAGTTGACAATTCTGAATGAAACATGTAGGCACTTGATTACGTGTACTTAATGTATTTTATGCAAAATCACAAGACGGTTCTGTTTCTTTCCGCGAGTGTGCTCGTGATCATATTAAGAACTATTTGGGTGCGAACGAAACCATACTTATTAAGAAAGTAAAAGAAAACTCCCACTATCAAAACCATGGTGTGCATAAAGTGCACTGAAGGAGGCCCCCTACCAACACCATTATAAATCAAGTTAATGAAACCCTCTAAATTTGAATACATTGTTGAGGGCTTCAACTGTCGATGCCGGTTGTAAATCGAGATGAGTATTAATCTTCTTTAATAATATTGCCATAATTCATGTATAATTAGAATATATGATTCCATTTATACTAACCAAATAAATCAATATCATAAATAAGAGTGAACATGCGAATACAATAAAGTGATTGAAATGAACACGTCAATGTTTATATTGCAGTAAATTTATATCTACCATGGAATACATGTTGTGTTAACGTTTATTCAAGCTTAAAGATAGTTCCATGTATCAGCTGTTCTGTAAAGAGACGAACCCTTCCGACCCGAAGCTGGGACACTCAGATCTAACTTAGCAGCAGAGAATGACGATCGGGACCACACAGTTCGAGGCTGCTCGTCCATTTTAAGTTCTCTCAAACTCACATTTCCATTCTTATCCACCGTAGAAGAATTATCGGAAAATGAGTTTTCATTCGGTCCACAAATTAAATCCAGTCTGGGCGTACTCACAGCACGACCGACTATAAGAGGATGTAAATTCATACTCTTTCGTCTATCATCCATCGTTCCGCGTATATTCTGATTCACGTGATCAAGTTTCGGATGGTTCATTACGACGCTGAGGTTTTTTGCCTCAAGTCCAATGTGTGGAGAGTCTAGTAATGGCACGTGCTTCTTGCAATAAACTTGCACGTCAGATTTATCGTTAACGTTCTGTCTGTATGTGTTCAATGACAGCATAGTGTTGCACTTTGCACAACGGAAACACTGTTTGTGATAAAGCACCTTTCTGATTGGGCCAATTTTGTCCAGTGAATATACAGTTTTCCAACATCGATAACACGGATCAGAAACGTCGTGATAAGAAATGCTCGGAATATCTGACGAAGATGACGTCGATGAACTGAAACTACTTGAAAGTAGACTTCGGTCGTATTTTGGTGACATCGGTGAAGAAACATGCATTACCGAATGTGACCGAGTCATTGGTGCTGGTTCATACCCTTCTACATTCCCGAGACTTGGTCTAGTCGCTAACCGTGTTTGTGCAGTTAGATTGTTTAATTTCTTCATTAAATCAGACACAGGCTCTTCACTTTTTTGCTTAGCTGTTTTGTTTCGATTGATAGAGTCACTTTTATTGCTTCTCGGCGTGCTCGATCCACATACATTTCCTCCGAAATCGGGAGGTAGTGTTTTTGAAAAACGTTCATCATTTGAGTAGCTAACTGGTCTAGTCCTTGTAAAATTTGCCGAATTTTCCGTTCTTGTATTGCTCTTTTCCCTTCTAGAGTAATCACTACTACTCTTTTGCACATTGTAAAAGTCACCAGAGTTAAACGAACTGTCAAAAGAACTATCTAATGTGTTTTGATGACGCGATCCATTAGATTCCCGACTTATCGTAGATCTATCGTCTGTGCGGTGTTGTAGTTCTCGTAGAACATTATTGTACTGAACAGGAGACTTTATTTGGCAATTGTCAATAGAATGTTCAAGATCTTGTGTCGTAAGTGTTCTCGAACTATTACTTGTACTTTTGTTATCGTTGCCATCGTAATGCCTAGGATGCGATTCGTTAAAATCTTGCCCACGGAGCTTCAGTTCTTGAACAATGTTTTTGTAACTTCCCGGTTTCTCCGTTTTAAGGTCATCACAAGCACTCTCAATTTCGTTTTCAGTCAAGGATTTTGTTACTGTTCGTGCGTGTCTATGTGGAATATAGTCGTCCGTTTCTTCAGAAAAAGCCTCTCTGAATTGTTTTGTTGATTTATTTTTCTTGATCACTGTTTCTGCTAATATTTTTGTTCCATGGTCAACGTCTTCTGACTTGTCCAATATTGGTATAGACATTCGCCGAGCTATTGCCGTTATGTTTTTCAAGTCTAAAGTCTCTGGTTTTGCGAGTTTCGAATGTGAAAAGCTTGCATTATTTCTTGTTTCTGTATCGTCGACCGAACTGTGTTCTTTCGGTAAGCTTAAACTTATAGACAAACCTGTTTTACTACTTACGTTCGGGCAACTCTTACGTCGGGCAAATGTTCGCCTTTTTTCCTCCGGAGAGTGGTCTCCTGTAGTCGGCGAAATCGGCTCGTCAATAACGTTCTCTTTCGATGATAACATGCTTGCGTATTGTGTAAGATAGTCATCGATAGGATCATTGTCCTCGTAGTCGAGCGAGTTTTGCTGATGACGATAATCGTTATTAATATTTCCCTTTTCCGGTGACAATTGGTAGTTCCCCTTGTCTGGAGATTCACTGTGTAATTCTTCGTGAGTTAGCAATCTTGGCATAGGAATTTTGGTTTCACAATCATCATTCAAATGAATATCATCCGAAATGTTCTCCCATGTTCCCAAGTAGCGACATTTTAATGACGGCGGGATCACAAAACAACTGGCCATCCATTCTAACGAACACTTAGGCTCAGTCCTTGTTGCGTGGTATCCATACATTTCACTGACAGCAATGCTTACTTCATCTTTCGCCATTTAAAATAGAATACCTCATGTATTGATCTTTGTATACCTGTAATTTACAAGTTCATATCTAAATCGATATGTTAACCGTCAGATGTATTTCTCAGGTACTCCGATATAATACACTATTTTCAATTATGTAACTTTGCAGATAAGAATGAGTGAATTATGCATATAAAATTTATGGATCCTCAATAAAATTGTCACTATATACATCCTTTATTGTGTTGTTGTATCGCCAAGAATTCGTACGCGTTTACAAGTAGATTAAAATTTCTACGGTTGAGTCCATTCACTTTTTAATATGGTTTAGTTTAGAATAAATAAAAATGATCTTAACTGACTTGTACCAACAAGTTAAACAATTTAATATTAAACGTATGCTGCAGATCGTGATTTAGAATAATTATAATCTCTCTTGGCCATTTAATTTTTCAATACACAAGGTCGAAAATATTTTTCATTTAAAGTTCTAAAATGTATCGTTCGGATGAGATGAAAGGATCACCTTGTTGAAAGATATTAAGTTGAGGGGGAATGGATTTCCATTGTCATTTTAAAGTTATAGATAGTTTTGTATCCTTGTAAGACGGTTAACACAGAAATTCCACATGATGAGTTATTGGCCTGTCATTGATCATACGTCTTGTTCCTCAGGTCTGTCATTTTAGGCGTTTCTAAAAATTCCTATACATTGACTTCAGATAACAGGTCATTTAATTTCCCTACCCGAACCCAATTTTCGTGTTTTTATAAATACTTCATCACTGTAGACTGTTGATTTATTCTCTTAAGGAATTTTAAGCATTTCTTTATAGGCTGGTTCTGACATTTACCCTATTACGACGAATTGGAAGACATATGACGTCAAAGTATTCTCACACCTCTATTAACAAAATCAGAAATATTAACATATATATGTACGTAGGTATACGTTAACGTAAAACTGATCCCTATTCTACTAGACACTGATTTCCAGTATTACTCTTTTATTTCCTTACCTAGTCATTACAATAATGTAGTTTTGACTGTTATGGAAGAGCGTGCCGAACTTGGCAAAACTTCCAACACCATTAGTCGTTCTGACATCTCCAAATATAGCGCACAATAATCCTTCTCTAGTTGAAACCGCGTTTGTTTCAAATGATTTAATTGTACAATGCCTCTAGCTATTAAATTATTACTGTTTAAAAAGTCATGATTTGAATACAATTAAACTTTAAAAGACTGATCTTTGTCTTGACATGTTGGATACAAATGAAACAAGATAATTGCCAAAATTAAATAATCTACAATATCCGGGTTAACTGAGTTTACGGGATAGTTTGATTGGCATAACGTGATTGAATATAAGCCTTGTTTAAAGTATAACCTGAAATCTTGACGTATGATCACAGCCATTTGGCATGACACATGCAACATTTCATCGCATTGATATAATTTTAATTGCAAGTCTTTATAGCATGAAATTGACGCCCTTAAAGTACAACATCATAAATTAAAAAGATGTATGAAAATTAGAAAATATTTCCCTATTTTTTTTTAATTTAGACATGCAAAATGTTATCACATAAAGCACCACATAACTTATGTCCTGCATTTTTTCCACAGATACAGTGAACATTGTTCGATCCCGGGCGAATGGACTTAGATCTAAGCTCTTGAGTTAGGTGAACTAAAGGATGTTCGCGGGTCATCATCAATCGGAATTCCTCAGCCTTTCTAGTTACTTTTTATTGTAGCGAAATGGCCGAGTAGTTCCGATTGTGGTAGATTTTTTCTGGTGTAACTAGAAAGGCTGAGGTGTTCCGATTGTGTTGACTCCCACTTTCATATTTTCATTAAACACACCCTAAAGAAGATTTTTTTATGAAATTCTTGTTATTTCTTCAATGGTTTTAATAGATAAAACCTGCTAAGACAAACCTATGGAAAATCTAGAGAAATCCCCGCCAAATTACAATTGCTTATATCTCAAAAAACGGGCGCACTAGCCCGTCTAATTTTTTCTCCTCTTATATTATTCTAGCAAAATTTTACAAACCCTTTGAAATCCTTGTCATTCTTAAATAGACTAGCGAACATCCTTTAGCATCTGGGCTATGAGTGCATGGCACACCTTATAATATAAATCAAATGCGGATTTTTTTCATTTTACAACATTGAAATGAACAAAATACAGATACCGCAGACACCGACTAACATACACTGCTCACTTTGGTATTAAAAACAATCTGTACACTCATTTCCAATTAACCTGATGATAATATTGAAGATAGCCCATTATATAATTTATAAACATGTACCAAGCATAAACCGTCGTACCATTTTCAATTTTCTCATTTACTTTTGTTTCCATTAACGTGTTATTTTGGTTATTTCGTATTCTTTGTTTTGTTTGTGTCTTTTTTCGTTGTCCAACCTTCGAATCCTGGTTCTCTTGATTTTCAATTCAATCTTGGACATGTATCTAAAAAATGAAAATTCTTAGGCCAAAACGTACAAGTAAGTGAAGTTCGGCGATTTTTCGGGAAAATTTTAAGCTCCTGGTTTCCATTCCTTCATTTAAACCTCCTGTAACTTGTATCAATTCTACCCAATCAAAATAAGTACCCAATTTTTCATAATTAACACTCTTACCTTAATTAAACATGACCAAAAAAAGCTTCATGTCTATCCAAGTTAACCTGATAGAATAAAACAGCTAAAATCGTTTTGTCTTACAAAGGCAATAAATCCTAAAAAGAGTACTTTAGTAAAGATCTTTAACCTACAGATATGGAAGTCGAATTTATTTTTCAGTATCTCTAACAATTTTGATATAAATCATACTGTATGTAACTTTACTTCTGTGTTCTAGAATACTCTTTATCATTTTAGTCAACACAACAAGTCAACGCATACAGTAAAGTATGCTTACAATGCATTTCTACTCAGTGGTTGCAGAGAATGAAAACAGAAGACGTAAGGTGATTAATGTTTGAACTAGTTCATTCTTCGTAATAAACAAAATTAAAAATCAATTATTCCCGTTTCAACTTCATTAAAATGAAAATGTGAAGTTAAAAAACACAATTTGTAAATAAATATGATAATAACAAAATTACCGAATTAATAAACTACAGGCATTAATCAAAAGGAAAGTCCGCACAGCAAAGGCAACATTAAGACAAAAATCGGAAAGTAGGAAACAACCGCTATGGACCTTCCTATTAAACTAGGGTTTTTAACGCGATAAACTTTTTGCTTCTATTACGATTAATTGATCCGTGTAAACCGCAACCGCAACACAAACAGGCAGCACAGATTAAACCGCCATCGGGCAAAGTCGACAAAACCAGCAGCCTAAACATCACAATAAACGATAGAAAAAGGAACAGATATGGTGAAACGAAACAAATGCACTTTCGTATAATCTTTGTAAAAGTAGTAAATACTAAGTACTAAGTACAGATATGACCACAGGGTCTATAATAAGCGTAAACACACCCTTAAGAAAGCTCTGAAAGGTACCGACAACAAAAGTCATAAAATCCACGGTAACAAAGCAATGACACTTCTTCAGAATAAACTAAAAAGTCGAATAACGACAGGCAGACATATTAATGACAACATTTCCTGACAGGCGCATGTCTGCGTTGAGAGGACGAAAACACCCGTCAGAAACAGAACACCTCTGGTCTAAAATCCGTCTCCAAACAACAGCGCACCAAGAAACTAAAACAGCGGCCACAAGCCCCGGCACACATCAACAACTGAGAAATACAAACTATGCATGCGGGAGAAGCTGGTACATCACTATACATGACCGAACAAAAAATCTATAATTTCAAGAACGATATCGCCGCTTTCGCTTTTTCTCTTCCTGTTTTAGATAAATGGAGAATTTGGAAACGACTTCTATGGCCGAACCCGAGCCAAAGGTCAGAAACTTGACGGAGAGGGCGCCGTGCCAGCAGATTCCCCAAATCCCCAGCCCTGTTGATAAATGAACGAAAGCCACTCTCCAAATCCAGGATCGCCATTGGAGATAACATTGTTAACTTATCGAGACGCAAAATCAAAAGACTCAGCCTCTCCAACCCTCCTGTCACTCACAAATTCCCGAAGAAACTCCGATTAATGTGAACAAATAAACAGGTTGACAAGAAGAGAGTCACAACTAATGCCTCTAATGCTGATAACTTGCTAGAAAAAGTTTCAAAAGTTTCAACTGAATTAACTTAAGTGAAGAAGCAAGACATAAGAATATCCGAAAGATCGCTATAGCCTTTGAGAATCTAAATCTGATTAATACCACTACGCGAGTTAACAGTTTCACGGTATTTTTTCCCGTCTTCATTCTCTTTTGTTGAACAAGTAAAAGATTCTGCTATTTGAGGTTGAGAATGCGACGTTGCACGAAGACCTAACTGCTTTCATCCAATTTTACAGTAAGTCAAGTTAAAAAAATTCTGGTTCCTGTTCCTGTTCCTGTCCTTTAATCTCTGCGTTCATGATGATTCTTAATTTATTGCACCAATTTACTTGTTGCGATTCTCTGAACTTCAGGCCACGAAATAAATTACTTCTATACATAAAGCAACAAGAATGAATAAATTTATCAAATAGATATAGGATAAATATACTATCATGAAAATGTTTGTATAACACAGAAATCAATTACAACTATCTGAACTTTTATTATCAATTGATTGAGTAATGCTAGGATACCAATAAGATACTTAACCATTTTTTAACCACAGCTCAACTGTCTCCTGACTTACGACAAATGTAAGCTGCACCCATGTCGAAAAGTAAACGCCTATAAAAAAAACTTACCAGCGCCGAACAAAAGGCTAATACTGTGTGTTTTGTATTCATTGGTATTTATATATAGGAAGTACTATACAACTAAGTCAATTCGGAAAATTTCATCTTTTGTTGAAATACAGCTGTTTTGGGGCGGTAAAAAAAGAAATTTCCAGTGTTTTCTTTTTTTTTCTAAATAAGTTACACATTCTCTTAATTCTTGATTTGTGGAGGTTTGTGTAATTTATCAGTAGCCATGATAATATACTAGTACAATTATTGAATTTTAGTACAAATCAGGGGTGCCTTCCCAAACCTAACAATTGGGTACTATGTTTTATAAATATTAGGCACTGAGAACCTTTCACAGGAGGAAAGCATGCATGGAAAAGATGAGAAAAGATAATTTTCGATTCACTTTCTCGTAATTATAGTTACTAAAATTCGTGCGAGAATATCAACCAGTTGATACTTTCCTGCTATTAACAATCTGTTCGTGATTACAACGATCATAATAACTGATTTACGACAGATAAGTTGCTTTAATTTATTTAAAAAGACTCGTTTAAACAACAAAAATGACCAGTTGATGTTGCCATTTCTCTTCCTGTTTTAGATAAATGGAGAATTTGGATCATATTCTCGGGGGCAGTGTGGACTGAAATAACCTACATAATGTTAAAGGCGGAAATTATTTAAGAACCTGTTTACTGTGACCCCAGGGAGTAACTTATACTACATGTTATTTTAGCCAAGGCGGTCAACTAGTAACTGGTGTGTATGGCTATAGAATGGACTTCCATGGGTATGTTCATATAATCTGAGAACTAACTTTTGTTAAAAATTAATTGAAGAATAACAAACATTTCTTGCCCAATACTAGTTAAACCAAAAATAAAGAAACATTTTGTTCTGTACTTCAGATTTCGAATTATGTTTTAGTTCTATTTGTGCAGTTATCTATTCTTAAATGAAAATTTATTAAAATGTACGTTTTCATACAATTATGGGATAGGTTCCCCATAACTTAGGAAGACAGGGACTCCACTCGAGTAACTCAATTTCAATTTATCTTTATAACTTGAATCATTTTGTGAATTGCAGGAAAATGTTGAAGTGACGACAATCTTTTCGAGAAATAAAATGATTTCTCGGGTTATCGGTTTGTCTTCCGTTATTAGGATATTTGTTACTGTCTTTGGATGCTCCGTGATATTGATATTTGTACTGAAAGGCTTAACTATTAATATAGGAACGACAAAATTGAAGACAATGTACAAAGATATGTATCCGAGCAAAGTGAAATACAAAGATGTGACCTTTGCAAGCGAATGCAGCCCAAAGCCGGAATTTCCTGAAACGATGGAAGAGAACATTGAAGTAGTCAGCAATTACAAGTTTTCAGTTCCAGGAAGTTATATAAAAGATCTCATGCTCGATAAAAATGGAATTAAAACCTTAACGGCACAAGACCAAAATTCATCCATTCCCGTGCTGGCCATTGCTCTTTCATCTAATCATTTCCGGGAATTTTGTTCTACTATGCAATTCAACAGTCAAAATCTTCTCAAGACTTTCCCTACAATGAAAGTCGTCATATTCGATATTGGTTTAATACAAACTGAGATAGATTATATTCGACATCATTATCATAACTTTATGATACGCAAGTACCCTTTTGAGAAATTTCCAAATCATGTTCGTAATTTGAAAAACTATTGTTGGAAGCCATTAGCAATACAAATGTTGTTAAAAGAGTATGATTTTGTTTACTGGACAGACTCGTCAGTGAAGACGTTTGCACAAAAGGCGAAACATTTATTTCAGAGTGCAATACGACATGGAATACAAGGTGGTACACAGGAATTATCACGCACGTTTCCACAAAAAGATTTTCCAGAAACTATAACTGGTCGAACAAGTCCTTTATTGTTTAAGTTCCTCAACGAGGATCCCTGTTTGTTCCGTTTTCCTGAAATTTCTGGAGGTTGGAATATGATAAAGAGGAGTGAATTTACACTGAAAAATATTATGCTACCTTGGGTGTCTTGTGCTTTACAATACGGTTGTATGGAATTTCCGAATTCTAATAAATTACTGCTCTGTCCAATGGGCAAAGAATTTAAAGTAGGAAGTTGTCATCGATATGACCAGTCTGTTTTTGGAATACTTTTGACCCGATTGTTTAACAAAAAGCGAGACGATGTAACATTTCTTAGAAAGGATTACGGTATTCTGACAAAGTTTTGAAAAGTGTAATTCTGTATAAATATTATTCTAACCATGATTTTTAACTGCTTGTACAATAAATAAAGGAATTTACAAAATAGCTTTCCCTGAAGTGTTTTATTCCAAGAATAATTTATTTATTGGGCCGAGTGTACATGAAATCCGTTAAGAAATAAGAGCTATTTGAGGAAAAGATAAAAAAAAAACAAAACCTGAAACTTGGAAATAACAAATTTTAAATAATAGGAAGCTGGTTCGAACTAAAAATAAAAATCAAGTGATAAATGACTTGGTAAATTAACTTTATAAAACTTCTATTTTCATTATTAATATTTTATTTCATTTTATTTCTTTCTTGTTTTGTTTGTGTAAAAAAAATTAATATAGTTTCGACAAGTCCAACTACAAGCTTTAAATTTTTATTTTATATCCCTTCGTTTAATTCTTTTGTTGCTTTCTCTCGGTCAAGTCAATTGACGCAATAATACAGATGTGCCTTTTATTTACAGCACAACACAAAAACTGCATTAAATTACGAAGTAATAACGTTAAACGATAGTCTATTTCATATTTGGAAATTAATATGAATTGCAGTCGAAACCGCTTAATTTTGTCATACATTTCAGTCTACATTTCTAATATAATTATTTGAAATTTGTGGCTTTTCATAAAACATATTTGTGTTACATAATTGTTAGTACACACATTTAGAGAGAAATTGTAAGAAGATCGGAAGGAACGGGAAATAAAAACTAGACATCGGAAGTGAGCTGAAAGTTCGCAATAAAAGAGGGAGACTTCTCTGAACCGAGCTGAAGGTTCGCCATCAATGAGGGAGTATTCTCTGAACTGAGCTTAGGGTTCACCATCAAAGAGGGAGTCTTCTCTGAACTGAGCTGAGGGTTCGCCATCAAAGAGGGAGTCTTCTCTAAACTGAGCTGAGGGTTCGCCATCAAAGAGGGATTATTCTCTGAACTGAGCTGAGGGTTCGCCATCAAAGAGGGAGTCTTATCTGAACTGAGCTGAGAGTTCGCCATCAAAGAGGGATTATTCTCTGAACTGACCTGAGGGTTCGCGATCAAAGAGGGATTATTCTCTGAACTGAGCTTAGGGTTCGCCATCGAAGAGGGAGTCTTCTCAGAAATGAGCTGAGGGTTCGCCATCAATTAGGGAATATTTTGACGTTCTCTCTGCTTATTATTGTATGTAACAATGCTACACTAGATGTGTCAGTCGCGCGTGTTAATTGTGACCTTTGACCCAAGAGTCATGTCCTGTTACGCTAATATATTCTATTAATTTATTTTAACTATAAAGACGAATTCGAATTGAAACAGAGTAATGAAAAAAACTAACTTACACTAGAAAAATTTTGAGTAATGCCTCCCTTCCCCATAACACATATAAGAAACCTATTAAGTGATGTATGCATTCAGATGACAAAAAATAGGATGTGCACAATGGCATCATGTAATAAAGAATCTGTGAAAGTTTCATCAAATTCCATTCAGCGGATTCAGAGAATGTGCGGATAAGAATATGTCCCCTTGGACGACCAATTACAAAGTCGGTTTTAACATGGAAACCCCAAAATTCAACAAGACAAGGTTGGTGGGGGGGGGGTTACAAAAAATATTAACCTATATGGGCCGGGGTTGAACAATTTTCACATTCTAAAAAGTAAGTTAAAGTATTTGAATTGTAGACGACTATAGTATAACTATTGAGCAAAATTGACAGGGGGCGTAGCTAGGCCTGTTTTAGTCGTACGCAAAGTTACGGCGAGTTGTCTTGGGGGGGGGGGGGTCGCTCAAGGCCCCCCGTGAGTCCGGCAAGGCAAAGCCTTGAGGGAAACTCCTAAATTTTAACGATTTTGGAGCCAGTTTTTCAGAGCCTATACTACGTTCATGGTATGTATATGTGATAAATAACCCTTATTTCATCTTTAAAATGCGTGTTTTTATTTTTGTTACTTTTTCCGAAAGTACGCAACTGCGTATTTGCGTATAGGCAGCTACGCCCCTGAGTGATTAATAAATATGTCTCTCATTCTCCATCTCTTCACAGAGAAGCAAGACGCGAAATAATTTTTGAGTGAAATTTGTGGAAGTATACAGTTCATGTAAAAAATACAGTTTGCCCCAAATTTAGCCAGGCGGACGTACGTCCCATCTGCACCCTCTCTGAACCCGCCACTGACTTTTATAAGCTATGGCCAGTCTATTTAGACAGTAGATTAAGCAAAGATATGCTATCGGTGTTTATCTTACCAGTTTCACACGTATGTCATATAGAAAGGTAAGTCTAGTTGTGTAGTTCATACATGTTTGATATAGATTCTGTTAATTTTTGAGTGCAATATGGACACTTCAACGAAAATGATAAAATTCTACAACCTCTTATATTTAACCCACCATTTCGTTTGAAATATCAGTACCAAGTCAGGACCATCGTATTACCAGCTGCTCCGATTGTGTCAGTCGCGCGTGTTAATTGTGACCTTTGACGCAAGAGTCCTGTCCTGTTATGCTAATATATTCTATTAATTTATTTTAACTGAAAGGACGAATTCGAATTGAAACAGAGTAATGAAAAAAACTAATTTAATATTGTTGTAACCCTCATTCAACCTTGAATTCTACAGGTTATGCAAGTCTCGTGCATGTTTTTTGCTTCTATTTTGTAATAGTTAAATAATAAGACGTCTGGAAATAAGCATATTACGTAGTTGCACTTTGCACATACTCTGATAGACTGGGTTACTTCTTTTTCCTCGCTTCTTCCACTTGTTCTCAGAGGTCCTTGTCCTCAATCCCGGGGAGCATGTCCTGTATTCATGTTTTGCAAACATATATTTTATAATGGGACGACCATTTGATGTTGATTGGGGTGGGTTCGTGGAAGTTTTCTTCGAATTCAGATCAAAATATTTAATTCCACCATGTTAACGGTTAAAATATTTTTTTGTAAATTATATATTTTGGAAACTTCGCTGAAAAAAAAACAAGCCAAGTATATAAAACCAAGGATTTTTTATAGTAGACTATACTATAAAAATCCTTGATCAAATCATTAAAGGGCTATAAATAGATTAAGCGGAAAGGATGTTTACATCTTTTATAAACGCGATTACTATTAATATTGAGATCATTTATTGCTATTAAAAAGAATCGGTTAGCAAGAGACAATAAAGTGAGGTTGCAGTGAGATTCGCAGTTATTTCTGGCTTGTAATAGAAAGTATAAATCGGATTCTCGTCTCTCTCCTGTAAATGTAGGTTAACAGTGATACCCATTTAAGTCCACACTCCAAATCATAGTTATAAAATTTATTTATAGCCCTGAATGATATATCAAAGCTGAAATTTACACATGGGTAAAACGCTTAATGAATTTTTTTACGGATTGTGGTTTTGTTCCGTCAATGTTTTTCACTATTATAAAACTAAGATCGATAACTCTTGTAATTTCGTTTTGGAGAAAAAAATAAATATGAGATAACAGTGGTTTAAACTTTAAAAGTTTATGCCTTAACGAGCGACTGACAACTACAAACCGTCGGATGTTTTGAACGTTCTATACATAATTTTGAATTTTAAACATGGTAAATGCTTTGTTTATGTTCATTCCTTCTCTAAGTCGGTATTTAATTCATGTGTATACAAAGTTAGTTTTCAATCTGTTCATTAGAGATTGACTTTGATTACTTATTGAAGTAACACTTATGACAAATCAAAGACACTTCAAAGTCACTTATCGTCAAATATTGTCTGTCACGGTTTTTTGGCTTACTTTTAGCATCCAAAATGGCACATATGCGGTATGCTCTAAAATTGGGGGTCGTCCACTAAAATCTTGGTTCCCTGGCTTGAAATAATCACATAGTCTTTTGTAATCATGATGATCCAAATGTTTTCAATTACTCAGAACCAGATTAAATGACTAGCAATGGGTATATATAGATATTGGGGTCCTCATACATGTGAACCTACTGGCGGTAGTTTAATTCTACCAGAATTAGAACCTTCCTACCGTTCTACCATTGAAACAGAAAATCTACCGTTATCCGAACATTATACTGTAAACAAATTTTGGGCACCATTTTTTTATTTACTGAAAGAAAAAACCTGAGAGGAATAGGATAAGGACATTTCCGGATGATCTCAGGTAGACAGGTGTACATGTTAATTAGGGTCATAAACAGTAATTTAGAGCTTTAGTGGTTATCAACGAGACGTAATTTAAAAGGTGTGATGATTATACAACAACAGGAGATGATTGACAATTATTCCAAGTTTTAGTGGCACACGCTTAAATGATTAAACGATTTATTACCGACGATTGGGACTCATTGTGTAAATATTGATGTGGGGCTTTAGATCTTTTGATGGTTATGGAAACATGCATCCACTGAAAATGAAATTGACTCAAAGTATGGCTTGTTTTTTTTATCCAAGTCAATTGAGTAATTATATGAATTTTTCAATTTGGAGCACTCTCATCAACCATCAAAATGCCGAAACATAATTTTTCATCTTCAGCACCTCCTGCCAAAAAGCAAAGGATTATTCCAAATTCAATGCTGCATGGAAGTCAAAGTTAAAGTGGCACGAGCCAGTAATGAATATTTGAAATAAAATCATTTTAGTGCATATTTATGCAAAAGTAGCTACTGTAGTGACAATTTTTAAATGAAAATCATTCAATTAATAGTAGCTATATAGTAATGATTACACTTTTAAATTGAAAGTTTTTTATGTTTATGCTGTTCTTGTTATGAAAATATTGTAACAAATAAATAAAATCATTAAAATGTTTAAGTGTTAAACCATCAAAAGGGTCATTCCAACTGTTCCAATAGAGTATTCAACATTTTTCTCATGGATACAGACTTAATGCAAGATTTTCCATAAGTTTCACACATATTTGACCTGTTACACCACGAAAAAAAACGCCGATAAAAAACCTCCAGTTTTCAAACCAAATCTCCAGCTGAAAAATGACAAATCTCCAGTTTTGAAGGGATGACTTTATCACATGTATGGGTCCTGATAATATATATGACCAATATATTGTTAATTGTAACGAGCCTGTGTTTGAATCCGAAATTGGGTAATATTACATAAATTCAATACTAACCAATCATCTTATCAAATATAAACTTCCCATTCTCGTACAAGCAAAAAAATACACATAGACTTGTATAATATATTATTTAAAATAGGTTTGTTGGGTCGTTAATGATATTGACCAGGGAACCAGATTAAACTGGCAATGAATATAAGGACCATGCAAATATACATTTGTATATGACCTATATAGTCTTGTAACAAGCCCTTGTGCTTGAATCAGAAACTTGGTATGTTCAATGCTAACCAATCATTTTATGAAAACTTCCCATTCTCATTCAAGGAAGAACACATGTAGAACACACATGTATGATATTTAAGAGGTACATTTTTATTTCATATGAAGCTAATATTCTATATCGATAAACACAGCACAGATCTGCAGCATTACATGGAGTAAAAATATATAATTATGCAAATCATATGCAAATATTAAGTACTGAAATTATGTGTGCAAGAAGTCGCTAACAATAGTAGTGACTTTTAAAGTAGACTGACATAAACATTGTTTAAGGCTTACCATTATCTTCCTACAAATGTTGTTGGCTAAATTAACCCACAAATTTTCTTCTGACTTCAGAAAAAACCTGTGTATTTAGAAAAATTTTTAGGCATAGCTAATCCCTGTAGGGATCAAAGCATAGCAGCCCCAAGATATGTGAAAGTGACATTAATTTTAAATGTAATGACACCCCACCCCATTTGAAACCACAACATTGGGCCTTGAGTAATGGTATGAAAATTAAGGCTAAGACAGATTTCAAATTTGGGGTTCCTACATAGAAACTATTTAGGACCCTTATATGAAAGAAGTCATTCAAAATATAAAAAAAAAGTATTGCACAGGGCTACTAATTATATCATTAAATTTTTGTACTATAAGAGGATAAGTGATGGATAGTCAGAACTACAGTCTTCAGTCAAGTTTAAAGTCCCTCTTCTTCTGACCTGCTCCTACAGAGTAAGATGTTTGGTTCCTCTATACTCCAACCTCTTACTTACATTTACCATCTTGCAATGTGAACACTCCACCATTCTTAGATGTAGACTGAAATATGCTAGAAATATGACTTACGGACACGGCTTATTAGTCTTTAAATGTTGATGAATTTAGATAAATGCATTTAGTCTACCTTATAAGAAAAGTTACAGTTTTTATTGCTTGATTGCCAGTCTTTAGATGTTGATGAATTTAGATAAATGCATTTAGTCTACCATATAAGAAAAGTTACGGATTTTATTGCTTGATTGCCAGTAAGTTTAAATTTCCTTTAAGTAAATAAAATGAATGAAATTTAGTTAGAATACTTGTTTAGCATAAACAAATTTGGGTGTTATAGTACATGCTAGCTGCTGGAAGATAGGATGACACCAAGTAAAAAAAACAGTCAACTTCTAACATTGCTGGAGTACCTCTGACTGTGTATGAAACTGGAACCACCATTAGTGACGTAGGTTTTTTTTAAATGTTATAAATAAATGCACTTGTACACAAATGAAATGAATAACCAAACTTTATTTTGTAGGCTGCCTGTGTAACTTGCAGAATAGTTTGTTTGAAGTCACAGTTTTTACGACATAGTAATTTGTTTTTTTATAATAAGATGGCAGCACCAACAGGTTTACGCTTTCTTCATGAAAAAGCCTATGTGAATGGAAAATGGGTTGATAGCAATAGTGGTAAAACATTTGATGGTATGTTAATAAAAGTCATGAGGAAACAAATTTTCTTGATGCTTTTTGTTCTCTTAAATTTCCTTTTATAGCTTCTTATCTTGTAACTTTGCTGTTCTAAAATATTAAAGAAATAGAGTCATGGATTATCAGATTTTTACAATTCAGACCATAAACTTCTAAATAACTGGTTTTAATAACATGTATAATGGAATTCAAACCAATCAACAGCCAAGAACAAAAAACTTTACACATTATTAATGTTTACACAATGGGTCGAAAGATGGGTAAAAATTGCTGTAAACACAAGAAATATAGTTGCATTTAATATCATATTCTGGATTAGTGTTGAACCTAGGGTAACAAAGTCACTTTCAAGTTGTACTTCTCATTCTTTTAAGTTAAATCTCATGATGTTCTTGGAGACTTGTATCACTAGTTCAGTACTTTATTCATTTTTATTAGGAAAAGAAAAATTCATTTTACATTGATAATATATAGATTCAGGCAAATGTGAACTTACACTGTATGAATTTTTATGGTCATCTGGAAAGCTTTTGAAAAAATGAATCTTAAATCTAGCCTCCAAAAAAATGTTATTGTCCAGTAGCCACTAGGCAGTACTGGAAAAAATCAGCAACCAATAAATATAGATTTGCTGTTACTTTTATAGTATATAACCCTGCCAATGGACAGAAGATTGGTTTGGTGCCAGATATGGACTCAGTAGATACAGAGAAAGCCATATTGTGTGCTCAGACTGCTTTTGAATCATGGAAAGAAACAACAGCAAAGGTTTATAGAATATTCTGTTGTTATTTGATCTAAAACTACCATTTAGATTAGTGAAAAAATTCTGTTGTTCTTCATATCATTGAAAATAAGATTTTCCTATTAATGGAAATCTCTTAAAATAAAGTCAAGAAAAAATATAGACAATATTTTTTTACCTGTATATAAGCTCAGCTTTCGGTTATCTTCTATGATATTAGCCAATTGGAATACATTGGTTTCAGACAGGGGCAAATGGTATTTAAAATATTAGTAATTTGGTTATTTACATTTTTTAATGATTTTAGACAAAATTGTTCAATTGGAAAATATGATAATTGTTTAAATATACATGTTCTTGTTGTCTGTTGAAGGAAAGAAGCATTATTCTGAAGAAATGGATGGAATTATGTACACAAAATAAAGATGAACTAGCAAAGTTACTTACTCTGGAAAATGTAAGAATTTTAAAGCTGACTTTAAAAGAAAAACATGAGCTTTTGTAGACTCTGACAACTTCCTGAGTTTTTCAATTAGTAGCATGTTGAACCTGAAATTTGGCCTTGCATTTTTCTTAGGTTTATTTTGCAGATATTTATTATATAACTTTGACCTTTGACACTTTAACATCATCTGTTTATGATTTTTGCTGCAGACATACTGTCTGTTTGACTGTGGTGTAGACTTTGTGAATTTTTTAGCCTGCTGAACTTGGAATTTTCATTGGTTTCTTCTCAGCTCCTGTAGGAAAGGTTGATTTTACACCATGCACAACCTACCATTTCTTACTGAGGGTACCTAGATGCTTTCTAAAAAATATTCATAGCCCAAGTTTTTTTTTTTAAATGAATATTTTATTGATAACCATATCAATGTCCAAAAATATCTTAAGTCTGAATATTGCAAATAAAAATGTAAGCATTTAAAGGAAAAAAATATACACTTAACTGCATGTGTGAAAAAAAGTTGATTGCATGATGACAAGAAAAAAATATTCTGTCAAGAACTAAAATGGCCTCATGGTAGAATTTTATATGATAATATGGGTTGTGGCTGCAATTTTGTCTATTTGTAACAAATACCAAAAAAATGGACAGTTTTAAATAAATTGTTAAATTGCATTTATCCTTTCCTTATGTAGGGCAAACCTCTAGCTGAAGCAGCAGGTGAAGTTATGTATGGAACTGGTTTTATAGAGTGGTTTGCAGAAGAAGCCAGGAGAGTTTATGGGGATATTATACCCTCACCAATTAAATCTAGAAGGTTACTTGTTCTGAAGCAGCCTATTGGTGTTGCGGGTATGATCACACCGGTAAGTCAGACTTTCATCATTTGTGAAAAGTGTATCATAGTGAACTTAAGTTGTTTACAGCAAAAAATGCACCATTAATTTATAACAACTAAAACAGATTGTTTTCTTTTCTCTAAGACAGCCAATATTGTAATGTCATATACCATACAGTGTGTGGTTTTCACTAAATTTCACAATTTGCTTTATAAATAGAGTAATTAAAGTTTCACTGTCTCTATTTTTTATGTCCGTAGATATCACTGTTAAATATCTTGAATTAAATTTGGCATTTTTTTTATTTTGTGATTCCCAAAACCTCACAAATAAAAAAAATGTATTGTGAAAATTAGAACCTTGCGAAAATTTCCCACTATATGGTAATATAATTTATTTATAAGACTGAGAAGACAAATGAACTTTAAACATGACTCTAATAAATTTATGATTGAAGTAACAAGTCCATAAATTAATACATGAAGTATCACAATTGTTAGTTTGTTTACAGAAAAAAAAACAGTGCATATTTTATACTGATAAAAAATTTACATTGTCAGTTGGTTTACTGTGTGATCAAGATTGTAAGTAAATTATCCCAGCATATCACCTGTTAATAGTTAAAACTTAACTTGGTTGTAATGTCCACTACACCTGCCTGAGTAGATAGTTTTTTTTTGTAGTGGAACTTCCCAAATGCTATGATAACACGGAAAGCTTGCGCTGCAATTGCTGCAGGGTCAACAGTTGTACTCAAGCCTGCTGAAGATACTCCATACTCAGCACTAGCTCTATGTGAGGTATGGGAAAAAAGTATCAAGATCATGTGCTGATGCAGAATACTGAGATTTTGGAAAGAGTTGGAATCCAGGCTATTTTATGTCATTTTATTAGCCGATATAATGCATAAATGTACAAAAATTTTCCAATAAACAGGGGTTTCTAACCACTGAAACACCCCGGGATTGGCTAATGAAGTTCCAATGATTAGAAAAAAACAGAGAAGAGAGTAAAGAAATATATTTCCAGTATTGCTATCAATAACTTGATACATTTTATAATAAACTGAACAGTCTAGAAGTTACCTATGCATGTTAAGAAAAGAAGCAAAGACAGTAACTAGTTATGCAATATCAAATTGTACACAGCTAAAAGTTATAAGAAAAAAAAACGTCAGCTTTTTGTTCATTATTTGGGGTATTCTGTCACATGTATGTGTTGTAGTTCTTCCATGTAATATCACACCTGGCTAAGCTTTATTTCCTCATTGACTATTTTCCCATGGTGTACATCAGGAAATAAGTGCAAGAGTCGGTTTTAGTAAATGTCTATTTTTATCTTCACATTTAAGAAGGTATTAAATATTTACTCAGAATCGTTTTTCTTTTTATTTCTTGTAGTTAGCTGAGAAAGCTGGTTTACCACCTGGAGTATTGAATGTTGTCACATGCTCAAGGGACAATGCAGCTGCTGTTGGCAAGACACTGTGTGAAGATCCAATCGTAAAAAAGATCTCATTTACAGGTTCAACTGTTGTAGGGAAGGTAATATGACTAGCATTTTTATACAGAATAATGGCAGGTTTGAAGTCCAGCTAGAAAACATCACAGGGAGCCTGACAGGGCGAGACGTGATGTTGTATCAAGATTTTCAAAATTATGTTAATATCTTTATTGATGACATCACAATCATTTGATCTAATGTTGTCATTGGGATTTGATGATAGTTTTTTTTGTATCATGGAAGTAGTCTGAAAATAATGAAGTTGCTAAAAGTTCTTATATCACCACAAGATTACCATAATTTAATTATGTTAGGAAACTTTTAATTTCTATGCATAATTTTTTTTTTTTGAGTTATTATATAAAAGTCTTGTCATCCATTCTGTCCATAAACCTTGTTTGGCAACTCCTTCTTAATTCTTCAGTAAAAGTTAAATTTACTCCACCTGATGTGAATGCGCATGACACAACATAATCTTGGCCAGATGTTTGCTAAATGAGATACCCCAAACTTTACATAATGCAAGTCAGGTATCATTGACTGAGCTCAATAGAATGTATAGTTCTTAAAGAAGCAGGTTTAAATATAAACTCCTTTGTATACTATCATATACATAAATTTAACAATTGATAAATAAAGCTCTGACATTAATGTTATTATTGTCAAATTAATTTTTATAAAGCACAAAAACTTGCATAATTTCGTAAAATAAAGTTTTAAATTTCAGCAATTATGATACTGAAATGTTCATAATTTTAGATGTTATTGCAACAGTCTGCATCTTCTGTAAAGAAAGTATCACTTGAGTTGGGAGGAAATGCACCCTTTATTATATTTGATAGTGCTGATATTGACCAGGCAGTTGCAGGTACAATGGCCTGTAAATTCAGGTGTTCTGGACAGGTATGTATGACCTATGATGTATAATGTTTTTAAAGCCATGTCAAGGATACTGTGAATTTCTTAATTTTCACACTGTACTAATTTCCCCTTCTGGGCAGTAGGCAGAAAAGTGCATACCGGTAATACCAGAGAATTTAAATATATAATGCTAATCAATTTTTGAATCTGAAAAAAAAATTAATATAATTAAAGTATCATTAGATTTAAGGATCGTCCATTTGTTAAAAACTACATTAAAATGTCAAAGTATAAATGATATTTGAATTATAGGACCCAGTATTTTTTTATATATTTGTGGGAAGAATACTCTTTTGTCATTATCTGTTAAAATACACCATTGAAATTGTGAAAAGGGAGATAATCCATAGCAATACAGCATTTTATTTTGGTGTTTTAGGGTGTAGAAAATAGTTTCAGGACAGTTTATGAGAAATAAGTACCGGTATATAACTATGGTCAAAAGTACATGATGACACATTGTTTAAGACAATTCATCATAGTCCCTACTAGAAACCGTTTTATACAGTAACTTCTGAAATTACTGAATGATTTTGTAAATTTAGTTGAAAATGTGATTTAATTTTTTCAGTTCAAATAAAAAAAATTCCATTTCAGTAATGTTAAAAATCCAACAATGCAATTTTTAATATAAGCATTGCAAAGGACCTGGGCCAACTTTCCTGTTATTTTGTTCATTGAAAAGTACGAGTTAGTGCTAAAATTAGGCATTCAAATACCTCATGAATCAATAATATATTTGACTGAAAACAGGAAACACCAGTATAACTGGTGTTATAGCATGAAATTTAGAACATTGTGAACTGTCATGTGACAAAATGAGACTAATCGATTATTGAAACTGAGAAATGACGTTATGATAATAACATTTTAACCAAAAACACAAAAACAAACCAAAAAATGCCAGGATCAGGCTTGATACTATCACTAAATTACTGAATAGTACAACTATAAAGTCAGTTGGGCTATGCCATGAACATTACATAAACATTTTCTGTAATGAGCTATTTAATATTTTTCATAAAAAAAAAGTTACATTTCAACCTAAAATCACATTACAATCCGTCTTGTGCTTGTAGACACTGTATTTGACTTAGGTCACAGAATGCCTAAAACACCAAAACCAAGGACATTGTAATGGTTGCAAAGATGTTTCTGTGGAAATTCCAGACTCAAATTGTTCAATTTGGAGAATAAATGTAAAAAATGCATTTTCAGTTACTTTTGTTTCTAACTTTTGTACTATTCCTCCGTCTGATTTTTTTGGGAGCATTAGGTTTTTCTACAGATTTTGGACATTTGGAACATTTTTAAAATTGGTCCTACTTGTGGTCAGAATCTTGGGGAAAATGGCCCAGGTCCTATTGGTCAGTCACACTTTTTGCAATAATAAAATCACTACAACAATTTCGTCAAAATTTACATTAACAAGAAGTAAGAAAAATACAATATTTCTGGCTTTGTCTTTCTATGAGTACTAATATTTTTGTTTTGTTTTTGTATACTGGTACTTGTAGACTTGTGTTTGTGCTAACAGAATTCTTGTCCAGGAAGGTGTTTATCCTAAATATGTAGAGAAGTTGGCTGCAGCAATGGCAAAAGAACTGAAAGTAGGAGATGGACTAGAACCTGGTGTAACTCAAGGCCCATTAATCAATCAGAGGGCAGTTAGCAAGGTATTATAACTAGTAAAATAGTAACCTTTATTGACAATACAAACTCACTAGTAAATGTTAAATGCTGTCAATATGATGTAATGCAAAAGCATCTGTACTTTTTGTGGGTTGTTAAAATTTCAATTTGAAATAGATTTTGAATCTATGATTAAGATTTCCCAGTTTTTAAGTAATATATCAACATGTTCCAGTGCAACAAATATCTACTTGATATGCATTAATTATTGGACTAGGCTAAATATGGAATAGGACTAGACATAATTGGGGCAAGGTTGCATTAATGGTCTTCAGATAGCCATATTATGTTATACTGTAATATTGAGTCAGGTGCAGCCCTGTGTGTATATGTTACAGTAAATGTGGAGTACAATCACAGTTTCTAGAAGAAATTCAAACATCTCATTAGTAATTGACTGACACACCAAAACCACAAAAATATGTTACCCACAGTCATTTGTCTCCAATACAACAAATATCTATCCATTATCATTAATTATTGACTTGGCAGTATAATAAATATTGCACATGAAAGCCAATAAAGGTATAATTGTGTGAGGTTCGGTTATTGGTCTTCTGTTGGGGTAATGACTAAGCCACTAGGTAAAACTTTACTGAATAATGATATAATATTGAATCAGGTTCTGTACAATCAGTACAAATCATAATTCGGAAGGAATCAGAATCCTCATAGTACATGTATATATTTGAATTCCGATATGTCCTACTAGAAATTGGAATTCAAATTTGACCTTGTTTAAAATCAATGGAAAAAAGAATGGATATGATTCAATTTTTCATATGCAACTGACAATGGAAGATAGTCATATTTCTTCCAGTAATTTAATAAAATGTATTTTGTTTAAATTTGAGAAGCAACAAGTAATTGTAAGGTTAAGAAGAGATGACATGTAGTTCAGTTAGTTTATATTATGAGGTTTCATACACGTATGCTTCTCCTGTCATTATTGCCAGGGGCGTAGCTGCCTATACGCAAATACGCAGTTGCGTACTTTCGGAAAAAGTAACAAAAATAAAAACACACATTTTAAAGATGAAATAAAGGTTTTATGCAATGACAAATCCTATTTAATACATAATGATACTCCAATATACACCATAAAGTAATTCGCGATATCAAAACCATCAATTCCGGAAATTTTGTACTTTTTCTGAAAAACTGGCTCCAAAATTGTAAAAATTCAGGAGTTTCCCTCAGGGCTTTGCCTTGTCGGACTCACTGGGGGCCTTGAGCGACCCCCCCACCCCCCAAGACCCTTGCCGTAATTTTGTTTACAACTAAAACAGGCCTAGCTACGTCCCTGATTGCATACACTTATCAAGTCCTTTAATTGGTTAATTACATTAGAAATGTTGTAAATTGTATTAAAAATTTTTAAACATCTTATGTTAGGTAGATGATCTTGTACAAGAAGCTGTAAAACAAGGTGCTGGTGTGGTATTAGGGGGTGAGAAAAAGGGAGGTAACTTCTATGCACCTACACTTCTGAAGGATGTTACAGTAGACATGAAATGTTCAAGAGAAGAAATATTTGGACCTGTAGCTGCTGTTCACAAGTAGGTACCTTTCTCAGTTTATGTAATGTTGTAGCACTATGGAGGTCTGTTAAATATTTGGTGCTAATATTTTACCTGTGTGATACTACCATATGTCATTGTATGATTTAAAATATGAATCATTGATTATTAGATGTTTCATGAAGCAATACCAATGCCTCATATACTCATTGGATATCAAGGCCTGTTTGCTCCTCTGAGAAACTGATATCAATAGCAAGAAATATATATGATAAAGAAATTATTACAGTTTTTATATCAGGTCCCATCTTTGACATATATATATTAGGCATTGGTGAACACACCTGCCTAATATGAGGGTCTTAAAATGATATGAAAAATAATGTGTAATACTATTCATGTACATGTATCTAAACCTTAGGTGTTAAGTAATGACACATGTCACCTGTGCTAGTGTCCAGACATATGGCAAAAGTGCAAATGTATTACACTGTTAAATTAACCACTTCAAGGTTTTTGAAATTAAAAAATTCAGGTTCATTATATGACCAATTATTTTAATTCCTGAAACAAAATTTGGGGATACACACATATGTTTTTCTGTTTATCCATCTGTCTTCTCACACACCATGTAAGGGCAACAGCTCCTTAATTGCTTCAACTGATCATGAATAAACTTTACGGGATATGTATAAATATAATTTATGTGAGATGCTTGCAAAGAGAGCTAATCCAATTTCAGTGTTTTACGTGTTCACATCTCTTAAGTGCATCTCTGTTTTAACTGCACTCACTTCTGGAGATGGTGATGAATCATGTTATATGATGATTCCTGCAAGGGGGGATAATCCAATTATAAAATTTTACATAGCAGGATTTTTATGAGATAATTTGTTGTTCTATGTAAATATGCATGATTGAAAAGTTGCTGACAACTGAAAACAATTTAACTTATGAATGTTGCATGTTATAAGTCCATGTGAAGTATCATTTTTAAGCTTGCTTACAGTATTTCTTGTTTTCAGTACTAATGTTTCATGCATTTTGTCTGACATAAAAAAGGTGTAAAAAAATTGTAGAAAATAAATAAAACTACATTATCAGTATTTCTGTCACTGTTTGATTGGTAAATTTTTCTGGCATTTTTTTCTTTATTCACTGTACCAAGGAAAAACAACTCTCATTTACTGACATTAAGACATCTATGAAGCTTATGGTAGTCTTTGATCTTACACTTTCATGTATAAACAAAAACAAATACATGTATTTCCCATGATGTGATGCATTCAATAATAATAGTTTCTGTAACATACAATGAATGTATGTTTCTGCTACTCAAGCAATTCATAAGTTTCTCAAACAATATGTGTATAGTTTTTTTACAGTCTTTTAAAAATGTTTGATTAATAATGACATTAGTATGTAAACACAACTGGATATTAAAACAATTTGTATGTTATATTTATTTGAAGATTCAAAACTGAAGATGAAGCAGTTAAAATAGCAAATGCCACATCATATGGATTAGCAGGTATGTTAATGCTATAGCAGATATATTTTAATGACATGCTTAATAGGTGAAATTGTGCTTGAAATTTTGGTGATTGTTTTTATATTACTTTATAAAATATCAATTGTCATAATTATCAATAAATTTTATTTAAATAATAAGATCTTTGAAAATGTTATAAATTAATGAAAAATAAAATTTTTATTTTCAGGTTACTTCTATTCCCAGAATATAAGCCAGATATGGAGAGTGGCTGAAAAACTAGAGTATGGTTTAGTAGGGGTAAATGAAGGGGTTTTCTCAGTGCCAGAGGCTCCATTTGGAGGCTGGAAAGAATCAGGACTAGGGAGAGAGGGGAGTAAATATGGAATTGAAGAATATCTAGAAATCAAATATGTGTGTATGGGTGGTATACAGTAAAAAGTCATTAATATACAGAATTTTTAGATTTGATGCAAATTGATTTGAATAAAGGGTTATGAGGTTGAATGTTTTTACTATGCAATTTTTTAGAGCATAATGTTTTATCTTTTATACATAAAAAAATCAATGTTTATTTTAATGTTATAAGGGAAAATGAAATCATAAAGTTTCCTCTGCCATATACAACTTCAGAAAGAAGTTCTTAAGACGAAGAGGTGGGTTTCATAATAAGTTTTTGGTGTAAAATTAATTATACATTAAATTGGCCTATATCCTTTCATCTTTTTTGATGTGACTCGAAGTTAATGTATGCTGAATGACTTTTTGTTAGTTTTCATTTATTAAAATGAAGTTTAAATATGCTGTGATTTGTTTCTGTTGTTAAGATATTGCTTCAATTGTTAAACTGGATAAGTTTAAACATCTTTATTTAGTTTTTTTTTTTAAACTGGATAAGTTTAAACATCTTTATTTAGTTTCTTTTTATGTTATTTTTTGTATACTTTTAGAGTCATGCCACAATTTGAAGACACACCCTAATGCTGTAAGCATATAAATGTTCACATGTACTAATTTTCCTTATTTTTATGGTGGACAAAAAAGCCTTAAGACTAGTACCTGCAAAATTTTGTACCCGTGAATATGCTCATTTGAAAATTCCAGGGTAATTAGCAACAATGCAAATTAACTTATTTACAGTACATAACAGTCTAAGATGCTGTCATTCAGTATTATTCCTTATCAGTTTGTGAACAGTTATCAATTGCATATGGCTATAAAACACAACAAATGCCATTGTACTTTTCATTTCCACAAGAGTTATTGCCCTTGGTTTTAAACAAAATGTACATGCCATTCTGTACATACAGGACATGGCTGTACAAGGCCAAAGAAAAAGTGGAAATAGGCGAAATTCTAAGTAAACATGCAAAAAAATCTTGTCTGATATTTGTCATGTAAGATTAAGTAAATTTAATGTTTTTTTCAGTAAGCAGTATAAAAATCGCACTTACAGAATAAATTGATTGTTTTAAATATTTTCTTTGGGATCTTTCTCTTGATATTCTCATAAAAAGATGGATGTTTCAGTCAGAAATAAGAAGTTTTTTGACAAAAATAAATTGAAAAATAAATGTAGTAGCCTTAATCAGAAATATGCTATACAAGATGATTTTAGATGTGAACATTGAATGACAATACTTTGAAGATGGTTTATATTTGATTAACAATCTAGGTAATTATGTTATGAGCAGAAGGGAAGGTTTATTTCAGGAATGACAGAGTGCGTTTTGAATGGTTCAGTGAGAGAGAAAAAATATTTTTCTTAGAGGTGTACCTGTATTTGTTAGTCTAGTTTTTCTGATTGTTGATATTTACATGATTATTTTTAATAAAAATATAAACAGAAAAATGTTTTTATTTAGTATTAAATTCTAGTATGCAAAAGGTACAACACTGACACCACTGGTAACTTATTGTCAAGTGTCTCCGATTTATGTTGAAAGACCATGGCAAAAACTCCTCACTTATATTGCCAATCTTGAAGTGATTTCAAAACAAAGATTTTGGCGAAAAGGCACCCCATCACTTCCATTAAATTGGTCTATATGTCAGTACTTGCTTGTATTTTTCCTCTTATGATGACCAAAGATAATTTTTTCTGTTATATCAACAAATATTCACTCATGTTCTGGGTACAAGAACTTGTAGGTGTCATTTCCTACATGTACGTGTAAAAATATTATTCTAGCAAATACAGTTTTCAATTACATGTACGCATATGTGTTTAATATACTTATTTGACAACAGCTATAATATTCAATCTATCAAACTTGTCTTTGAAGAAGTATTGCTGGTAAGAACTTTGGCTTAAACCTTTACTTAACCTGCTTAGGAAAAAAATTACTTGTTCAATACTCAGACTGTTACACAGTAAAACCTGTCTGAACTGAACCCTGAAAATTACAAATACCTGTCTAAACCAGACACTTTTAGAGCCCCTTTTTACCAATTTGAATGTATTTTGAACCTTGGTAAACTGGACACCTGTTCTAAACAGAACATAAAATCCAAAGAGGTTCTGTTTAGACAGGTTTATTATACTTAGTTGATACCCCTACTTTAAACATACATCGTTGTTTCTAAAAAAAAAAAGACACCAAAAGAAAAATATGTAGTACTTGTTACAGTGTTTCCATACTTTGAAAAAAAAATTCCAAATCATCTTCCAAATATACTGTCAAAATAATGGATTTTTCCGACGCAGTCGGTATGGTTTCGCTGTTTAGCCTTTGACCTTAAGGACACCCTTCTACGGAAACGTAAGTCATCTGATCGCAATTCTGTTTCGAGATTGGTCAAATACTGATAACTTAATGGCGTTCAAAAAAACGGTATCTAAAATTTGAAATTGCGTTCGGAAAAACTGTATTGAACATTTGAAATTGCGTGCCATATGTTATTTCCTTGAAAGAAATGTAGAAACTTAGAAGTAAAATTATACTGCGTCGGCTACATTTTTTTCAAAGACGGTGATTTTTTCAAATGTGGTGAACTCGTTTTTCAACAGACGGTCGGCATTCCAATGGGAATGACTCGTGCTCCGCTACTCGCTTACTTATTCCTTCACTATTATAAGGCTGATTTTATAGCAGATCTGCTAAAAAGGAACATAGTTAAGCCATGATCCTTTAATATCAGTTTCTGCTTTAAAGATGATGTATATTCATTAAACAATCCTAGTTTCGGGGATTTTATACACCACATCTTTCTAAAAAAAAAAACTTGAGATTAAGGACACTACAGATATTGTAGAGTCAGTCTCATATATTGACCTACTCTCAGATATAGATGGAAAAGGAAAAGTCGTGACCAAACTATACGACAAATGCGACGACCTTTTATTCCGTATTGTCAACGTTGCAACATACCTTCAGCACCTACTGAGATCAAGTACGTTGGATATTCGATGTTCAGTTAGGTTCTGGAACAGGGTTTACAAGATTGAAGTCATCAGTACAGAAGTTTTATGGTCGTCATCAAGAACTTACGGATCGTTATGGCGTATCCATCTGCACCAAGAGAACCGTTTTGTTCATCGTGTCATAATTTTCCTTTCCTCTTTTGTCTACCTCGCACTTGACTCTTTATGATCAACTCGGCTGTTATTTCTAGAAAAGCAGAGAACGCTTATCCTACCGGTGTAATTGGTCTTAATGGAATCCGGGTTGCTCATTTACTTTTGTTGGTTTGTACGTATATTTTCGTTCGTCTGGTTTCGTATGACTTGAATTACCACTGAACCAATATTTTCAGACTTAAACACAATGCTTAAAAACTTAAATTTATATAATCGGATGGTCCTTTTCAAATAAGAATTTTTGTTTAAAAAAACGTACTTCTCCTCCTAATATCATGCAGCTTTCTTTTAATTCGGAACATATATACGAGTTACTCTGTAGAAATTTAATGGCACATAAGACATCTTATTGTGAACAGACAGCAAACAATTTTAAGCCATCGGCTTTTGAAATGTAAATATTCACAGCAGAAATTCAGAGATTCATACGTTCAGTGTAGAATTTCATTTACACCAGTCTGGACACTTTCCTGTGCACAAAATTTTGGAAATTCTGTTTGCAAAGAGATGGCAGTTGTTTTTCAATAAATGGTACTTCCCATACTTTGAAACGTAACTCCTTGCACATTTATATATACAGT
This sequence comes from Perna viridis, assembly GCA_037379345.1. Taxonomy (NCBI): domain Eukaryota; kingdom Metazoa; phylum Mollusca; class Bivalvia; order Mytilida; family Mytilidae; genus Perna; species Perna viridis. The sequence goes on from CM074511.1 coordinate 14,493,713, forward strand.
CCAGAGACACAGAACTATATCCAGCCACTTCGCTTTCCATCTGTGCTTCGCAAATGTCTCCATTTTTTGGGTACAGTGTTTGCATATTAGCATTTGACAAGTCGGCTTCCTTTGACTTGTGTTCAATTTTTCTTTTGTCTGCGCCGTTTAAGGCTGAATAAAGAGTAAGATTTGTTGGTAGCACTTGATGATTTTCTATATTTCCACTTCCCGTTCCAAACTCTACAAAATATCCATCGTAAAAGATCCATCGATGAACTGGTCGTAGTGTGCTTCTTTGAGGCGAACGTTGATGTACCGTTTCGTTTACTTCCGTTGAAACTGACCGTTTTCCGATTAATTTGGGGAATTTTTGTCTTAAATCATTTACATCGTAGCCTTTGTCTCTTAATCGTACATCGACCTGTAGGCATTTCAGATCTGTTATTCCGAAAAAGTAAGGTTTAGTTTGGTTAAATGCGGGAACTGAAATATAAATACAAAATAAAATTTTATACTTTGTTTTACAAAATGTGGCTTGATATTATTTCAGTTCTGACTTCTGATTTTATATTCAAAAGTCATAAACTGAAAAAAAAAATGGAATTGGAGTTCTATTCTTTTTAGTGTAATGCTACTCGTTCCATTTTGCCGTACGAAAGCAAAATAGTCCAAGTCACCTCAGATTGTTTGCGGTTTTTTGCGTTTATTTTTGTAATTACTCGACGGTTCCTTTCAAAAACTTGCCATTTTATTCATGTCGTTCTGTACTACGATTCCCTATCAATTATTTTTCGTTCTTACCTCCGAGATTGAAAAAATTCAAAATTTATTTTTCCTACGAGAATTTTGCATTGAATGTATTGTATATCCGCCATCTTGTTTCTATGGATATTTTGAAATGTTCCCTATTATCTCACAATTGAAGAGGTGAAATAACATGATTTCCCGCCATATTTCTAGTTCCCTGCTAATTTATTACTTTATGTGGTAAGACTCTTATTAAGTACCAGTTGTAGCATTTTCATTCGGAACTTCTGGTTTTGTCTTTTACTAAAGGTAAAGAGCAGAAATATGGCGGGAAATCATATTATTTCACCTCTTTAATTGTGAGATAATAGGGAACATTTCAAAATATCCATAGAAACAAGATGGCGGATATACAATACATTCAATGCAAAATTCTCGTAGGAAAAATAAATTTTGATTTTTTTCAATCTCGGAGGTAAGAACGAAAAATAATTGTAAGGGAATCGTAGTACAGAACGACATGAATAAAATGGCAAGTTTTTGAAAGGAACCGTCGAGTAATTACAAAAATAAACGCAAAAAAACGCAAACAATCTGAGGTGACTTGGACTTTAGTATACTTCATTTTTTTCCACGCAGTCGTATGCCATCCTCCAAAGTCAGGGTTTTGAGGGAGCGAGGGTGGACTCAAAACCCTGACTTGGGAGGATATCGTATGTTGATATGATTTTTATCATCTGGATTGTCAATATATACATACTATAACCTTGGGGAAAAACTTAGGAAATGAAGGGAAAAGGGTATGCGGGTCGACTGTAGAATACTTAGTATAATTATATAAATATGAACTATTGACTTTTTGTGTGTGTTGGTCTTACCATCACATCCCGTCTTTTGGTTCGCGTGTAGTGTTTTTGCGAATGTGTCCAAGAAGGCTGCGGTTAGAGGACTGTCGAGATTGCTTCCTGATGCAAAGCCAATAAGAAGATTCCCTGTTATAATTATCTGCATGAAAATAAACGGAAATATGTTTTAATCTTTATAGAAAAAATCTCTAGAAATTTCTTTAAACCATATTCATATTTTAGTCATCTTGCATAGTGTTGTGTTACAGATATGTATTTTTTTCTCTGGATGTTGGTCTTTGTAATGCCATTTTATTAACACGAAAAATCTCCGGATCTTATCATAAGAACAAAAATGAAGTTAAAATTTAAATGTTTTAAGTATATAATTCTTTTGGGAATACTATTAAACGGCAACACTTTTTCGCGATGAAATGCCTGTATATCGATAAAACATATACCAGTACACGATAAACTTTGTAAACTTTTGAACTTACCAAAGGAACCATTTTTATGCCTGATATAAGTATCAATATCACAAGAAGACTTTAAAATCGTGTAGAATATAGGAAAAGATACACATCAAGTGTAATCATTCCATCAGATATTTGACATTGTCATTGCGTCAATTCCCCGGAGCTACTGATCACTTCCGTCAATGTTAACATAAATACCATTTATGGTTGTATGGTTATGCATAGAATGTTGTTCAGGGAATGACCAATGCCGATTATACTGTTTATCTTCGATCTGTTTATTATGTGTCGGACAACATGCATGGTTCTTTCAATTAACACATGTACATGAATATTAATCCAAAGAAACTTTTTTTTTCTGGAAAAACTCAAGTAAAGTTTGTTTACGGGAATCCAATTTTGAAGTTGATGTCTTATTTACATACTATTTATTGTACAGACATATTGACATTAGCCGGAAAGAATCTATATATCACAATGTCAAATATTTAGGTGACATCGACATCGTCTTACTCGCATAGATAACAAAGGGTAAGAAAACAGGCAAACACAACAAGCGATTTATAAACCTAAACAAAAATAAAGTTATATACTAGGAATCCGTAAAAAAAAAACTGATAGCATAGACTTGAGGAACCGAGGATTAAACGTCTTGCTTTTCTTGAAACACCATTGTAGTTGCGTAGGTCATGTCTAGTTTATGAAAGATGAAAACTACACCGATTAATATCTCATATTAGAGATGGATACTCTTTAAAGGTGGACAAGTTCATGACCCGGCGACCATACATACATGTGCACTTAACGTGGTTGTTTTGTATACATGGAATATACATGTAATTAATTAACAGCCTCCAATGTACATTTTGCATGAAGTGGGATGCCAAATATAAATGTAACAGCACACGTGATATATTCTAAAATACAATTGTCATAACACACACACACACACATATATATATATATATATATTAAAAACATATTATTGAATTCAAGCTACAGACGTTTTAAATGGTCTTTCAACAGTTTATCCACGAACTGTGATTCGTAAATGTAGAGAAACAAATCGGCTATGAGAAGAGCGTTATTATACCCCTTTGGAATACCAACAGACTGTCTGTATAGAGTATTATCAAATCAAATAAAAATATTGCCAGATAAAAAATTCAAAGTATTGATCATGTCTAAATATTTCCAATTAATGTGTTTATACCATCTTGAAAAATGCATGCAGCCTTCACAAAAAATGTATGGAGAGCCAGGTTAATCAAAAGACCATTTAAAAATTAAATCTGATTCAAACCTTTGCCGGAATATGTTCATAGAATCATACGAATCCTGAAATTTATGAAGTCGGAACTAATTCCTAAAATGAGTTTTGGACACTTAAAAAAAAAACAGTTCACACAATTATTTTCATAACATTCATTGCAATAATTAAGTTTTTAATAGAAGTTAAAGTAGAGGTAAAGAATTTAGAAATATTAGAAATAGAACAAATGCTTGAAGATGAAATAAAACGTGATTTGAAGTTTTTTTTGCGAAGTTTTGGTGTGTGGTTAAGGTCGGAACGGTCATGTGATTGGTGTTAGTACACAGCAAAGCAACTGGTTTATGTTGCTCTTTAGTTACTCCACTCTCTGCAGAATTAACGAATTGGAAAGTACTCGAGTTAGTTATTTCGTTACGAAGTACTTTTGTTTAATATTCACGTTAAATAATAACCAAGTTGTTAGCCTCTTTATCCGGCAGCAATAAAACACATTTCTTTCCTAGTTCTTTCAACTTTTTTCTTATACCAATGGAAGGTAATTAACAACAATTACCGAACTGATAAACTCTAGGCAATAGTCAAAAGGAATAGTTAAAAACTTTTTAAAGGATATAGTCCGTATAACAAATGGCAATATCAAGTAGTCCATAGGCTGTAGGGGTTCACCGTGCACCCCTCCTACTCATCAACTTCATGGTGATTGTCAGGTACCTTTATATCTCTCATTCGCGAATCAACTTGTCGCCAAAGAATATTATTTGATTCTTTTTTGTATAGGCATATCTTTGCACCCACTGGGTCAAAAAGTCAAGATTTTCTTACGCCATTGGTCGAGAGTCTAAGTCATTCCTGGGACTTAAAATGTGAAAAAGAATAAAATGAATATATAATAGTATAATCATGTAACACGGTGTCTCAGCTCCACCGTGGTGTCAGGAAAGGTGCGGTAATACTAACGTTTATTTTTATTATATGTAACATATGTATTCCTAACCTACCGAAAAATGACATGTTTTTCAATGTCAAAACACCCATAGTATTAATGCTTCAGTAAAAAATGGCTTATTTGGTATTTGATACAATTCTTCACCTAAATGGCCTTGAATATACATTTAATTAATCTAAACTTTAGATCATAAGGCAGAAAAGATGCTATATATGTAAGTGTTTTTGAATATATAAAAAGCTTGTTTATCTAGAGAAAATACCAATCACACATAAACTGATAGAACATCTCAATTTCCAAAAATTCCCCTTTTTATAGGTCTTTATTGTGACCTCGAAGCTGAGAATTGAGTGTATGGAACGAACTGATATGTTGGACTCGTCGATAACTATGACAATATCGCCCAATTATATTTTACAACGTTTATATGAAGAAAAAGAAAGAAGCATTTTGGTTCATGCTGGTGTGATTGTTTAAGGGTTTGGGTGGCAATTTCTCACCTAAATGGAGTTGAAACAGTTTGACACAGTCGGTATAATTTTGCTTTTTACCCTTTGGCCACGAAGACGCTCTTTCATGGAAACGCAAGTCACCTGATCGCAATTCTGTTTCTCGATTGGCCAAATACTGACAACTTAGTGACGTTCGAAAAAAAAAACTGTATCGAAAATTGAAGTTATTTCCCGTAAAAAGAACAAATTTTACTGCGTCGGCTATCTTTTTTAAAGGTAGTACTTGTTTTTAATACGATATTTCAACTAATTGACGAAAACTGATGAAACAGAAGAAAATCTGAAATTCTGAAAATTCTCCTTTTTACCACAGTTTTATAAATGTACTAATTGAGACGTTTTTGTCTTGCAATAAACTGTAGAGTCGAATTTTTATGACCTCTTACGGGAAATTCCATTTTTAACCATTTTTTGATAAATTCTGACTATGAAAATTGCCACAAGTCATAAGAACCCTTGAAGTATTAATTGTGATAGTACTAAGCAGATGACACTTGTGGGGGAGCACGGGGATCATCCCAGCCTACGTACTGAAGGTGAAAACCGGAGAGCTGGGAACCACCGCAAAGGTCCTTCTAGGTAGGACAAATGTAAAGATGAAACACCCAGATACAAATATAAATTAATAAAAAAAAACTAGTTAAAAATGAACCAAGAATTTTTTTTTAATACAACGGAAAGGGTGCTATCGAAATGTTGGATTGTTAATGGACATCATATGTTTTTTTATTTCGCCTGACTCTCAGTATATCAGTGGAAACTCGTATTGTGCTTCTCTGCTCACTGGTTAGTTTATTCATTCCTGGGAGATAGACCAAAGACTTCATACTCCCCGAATAGACATTATATAACAGATTTGGTTCTAAATACGAAGAAGTACACCTGCATGTAACCTCAACCTCTGCTATACTTAGATGACGTCCAGTCATTAAACAATATTAGATTCGGAGATTTTTTCATCGTAGCATCTATGCCAAAGATTTAGAGATAAAAAAAACCACTAAAGACATTGAGCTCTAAGTTGTAATGACCTACTATTAAACACAAACAAGAAAAGAACAAAACTCAAAACTAAACCAAACGTCAAAAGACTTTTCATGAAAATTGTTTCCCTTTGACAAGATTCCGTCCCTGAACCCTTGCAAATATGTAGTTTTCATATCACACCTAATACGTTATCAGTGGCGGATCCAGAGGGGGCCTGGGGGCCGCCCCCTCAGAAAATTGCAATTAAACATGGAAGCTATATATTAATGCTTCCAGGACTAAAGTTGTTGTATTTAATAAACGTCGCACTGTTAATAAACCTGTGTTCACTATGAATGGAGAAATATTAAGTGATTTTGCTAATTAGGGGTTATATTTATGTCTAATGGATCATTTTGTAAAATATGATTAAGTCACTTGAACAAGCTAGGAAAGCTATGTTTAGTTTGCTAAGAAAATGTAAAAGACTTTGTTGCAACTGAAGATGTTTGATACTATTGTTTCACCAATACTGTTATTGCACAGTTGTGAAATTTTGGGATATGAAAATAATGATGCAATTGAATCTTTGTATTTACAATTCTGTAAAATAATACTTGGTGTTCAAAAAGTCAACTCGGAACTGTGGTTTATACGTAGAACATGGTAGATATCCTATCAAATTGATATTTTCATTATTTGTAGGATGTTAGTTTAATGGAAGAGAATTATTTGTAACAAAAACAAAGACAAAATATCTGCTGTATTATACAAGATATTTTATGTATACTGCATCAAATAAATATATTAAATTCTAAATGGATTAATTTTATATAGATTGGGATTACCTGAAAATGATTGAGGTTATTCTGAGTACTGCTTAACACAATTATACCAAGCGCTTCTTTCATAAGAAATGTACAACCGAAACTTTTAATCAGTTAAAGCAGGAATGGTGTACAATTGTTTTTAATTCTCCTAAATGTCTTATAGAATTTTCAAACGTAATCATAATCTTGAGAGGTACTTTTTGGAGCCTCAAAATGATTTTCGGAAAGTCTATTTTTAATTTTAAATGGGTGTTGCGAGAGATGACAGAATATGTGATATTTTTTATAACAATACTTTGGTGATGATCTTTTTGAATGTACTTTTTCAAAGAAGAAAGGAAGAGTAACCAAGGGAACCAAGCCGAAATCAAAAGAATGTAATCTAGGGACAAAGACCAGACATAGAAAACAGACACACATAATAAAGATAACAAAATAACCAAAACAATACATACAAATTAACAAAAGAAAATGAGCCACTAAAAACTGGGAGCATGGACCAGGTGCATCGGTAGGTTAAGCGTCCTCTGCTATCTTCCTCCTAATTAGGTTAAACACAGAAAAAATGAAGTATTTAATTCTGGTTCTGTCAACAGTTTGTGCAAACTTGCTAAGTTTTGTAAAATTATCTAAAACATTATTTGAGTGTTGATGAACATTTATCCATGTTAAAGATACATACATGTAGTTCACTTATTTGTGTCTTCCTTATTGTATTACATGTATCTTTCTTTGTGACTACTGAAAACTTCTGTTTTTATCACAACTCACTTAAGTTTTATGTATATATGTTACAATTTTTGCATTGTTCATTGCACTTCTTTCATCACTTTAATTTGTTGCATATTTGTTTGTTAAAATTAAAATTGTTAGGGTCTTAATTGAGAAAATTAAACTCTGAACTCTGAAACTCACATGGGATGCTCTCCCTCTCACGGTGCCATGGTCAATATATCAAGTATTCAGTGGAATCCGGGTTTCCCGTTCATTTTTCAGTTTCTTTGTGTATGCATTTAATTCAGTTAATTTGTCTTATTTATGCAGTCTTATCTACATGTAACTTAATCACGGAAATGTTTGTATTTCCATAGCCGTACCGGAAATTAGAACATTACGTCAATTTCCTGTTTACGTTTACTTTTTTTTTTATGGAACTTAGGTTATCGTCTGCTGTTAAATTCTTTAAAAAATCAGTTTCTTCTTAAAAAAAAAAACAAAAAACAAAACCGCATGATACAATGTAAAATTAAAATTTGGCGGTTTATAAACTTAAGTAATCACGTGAAAGGAAGTTTCCATGGCCGTTTTAGCGCTAATCACATGACAAACAAAATATTGACAAACGTGGGGTCCTTGGCAAGGTGCCCTACAGGTATGAAAAAGAGAAAGTAGCAATGTCTAACGAAAAGTAGCTAAAATGAAGAAGACAGAAAGCCGGTCAACCACTCTTCCACCTGTTCTCAAAGAGTACGACCCGGAATATGACCCAGGTTCATCTGTGTAAGTTGTTTACATTGGCAATGATGAAGGTCGCGGTACACAACACGCGAATCGATAATGAAAGTTCAAATTATTTTACGATGTACATCCGGTGATAGTATAATTTTACTTTTCCCCAAATTAGGTTAATAATACTGAAGTTCAATTTCTGTTATTGAAATATCCTGCAGCAATTTATTCTTCACATACATTTACCAGTCCAAACCACTAAACACTAGTCCGAATTTCCTCTGAACCCGACATATCAATATCCAAATGAAAAAGAGGAGGGTTGCAGGGTTAGAGGAAATTCGGACTAACTTAACACGTGCATGTATTTGAAAATTATGGGTATTCTAACAGTAACAGTACAATCATTGAATGAATAGATAAAATTTCCAAATTATCTTCAATACACCTTTTAGGGCAGTAGAATATTTCAATTTCTGGTGCCCTGTGCAGGTCCAGGTGTAAAAAGTATATGTAAGCCTGCAGTAGTGCTAGGCTTGTCATACAGGGACAAGGGCACTCTGCTCACAGAGCAACTAGGATATGTGCCCCGGATGGTGGAATGGGGTGCCCCTGGCATGCTCCATGCTGGCATCATTAGGCCATAATACAGAAAACCTGACCACAAGCCATAATGGTGCACCGTCTGTGTTTGGGAAAACCACTGCGTCCCTTGAACATAAAAGGACCCTTCTGAAGGGATTGAATATCAGAATTTTTTCCACTAGCTTAATTTAGCAAGTACTTAAAATTTACACTCACTAAATTTAAGTTTTTTGGGGTACTTCTTGACTTTACCTACATTACATATAGAATTCCACTAGCAAATTTTAGCAAGTGGAAATAATTTCTGCGAGCAAAAATGAATTTCAGCTTGCATTTAGCAAGCATTTCCCCTTAAATTTGATCACTGTGCTGTGATATTCGACAGGAGAAGGAGCCTTGGCTTAGCTACAGGAGGCTAAATTGCCTGACCCTACCCACCTATTTCCAGTGACAATCAAAACTCGTCAACCCTATTATCCTTGTGTCCCATCCCATTTTTCATGATCATTATTTCATGTTCATCACCAAGATATAGCTGAAACATTGCTGCTTGGGCATTAAGCACCAATCAATCAATCAATCCATTTCTGGTAACTGATATTAGTACATGAAGTCAGTGTTATTTCTGAACATCCCAATACTTTTATCCCAAAAGGAATTACCAAATGCTTTTGAATATAGGAGGTTACTGCATGATTAATTGATTGATTGTTGGGGTTTAACGCCTAAGCAGCAATATTTCAGCTATATTCAGGCGATGAACATGAAATGGGATGATAAAATGAACATGAAATAATGAAATGAAAGAAGGGATGGGACACAAGGATAATAGGGTCGACAAATTTTGATTGCATTAAGATGAAAGGGAGAGATGGGTAGGGTCGGGCAATTTAGCCTCCTGTGGTGGAGCGAAAAGGTTCCTGCTCCTATCAAATACCACAGAAGGGTTCTTTCACATGCGAGGAACATGGCATCTTTCCCAACACGGTGCACCACTATGGTTTGCAGTCAGGTTTTCTGTATTATAGCCTGACAACCCCAGCATGTCATACACCAGGGGTACCCAATTCCACCACCTGGGGCACACATCAAAGTTGCTCTGTGGGCAGAGCGTCTAGCCTCCAACTAGGTTTCTGAGCACTATTTAGTCGCCTTTTACAAGAAGCTTACCGCTGCTGCAGGCCTATTCTTTTGTTACCCGGACTTGCACAGGGTGTGACTGATGAGAACATTTCTACGTCTAACCTGTACTACATAGCTCAAGGTCTGCCATCCTTTTTTCCCTACTCTTGTTCAGCTATGGAGCAATTCAATCTTATATGGGCTTTATTGCATCTTCCTTCAAAATTTGGCACTAAAATAAATGTGAACCACTTGTTTGGAGCATCAAATCTCCCATTTTAAGAGGTCATCTCCTGTCCTCCCATTCAAGAGATCAAACTTTTACTTAAATATATAAATAGTAAAAAAAATAGTAATGTGAAAGTCTAAGGCTTACATTAAAAACAACCTAGGTAAATTGGCTTACTTTCAGGTTAATTAACAAGCTTACAACCTTATTTAAGTGATTAGGATTGTTGAGAATATAAATTGCTTCTCAACATGAAGACATTGACATTATTTTTACATGTATTGTTACGTCGTTTACCTTGTTTTTTCTATTCTCAATACAACATTCGACACAAAAACTTCGTTCTTTCCTTTTCAACATTTTTCACTACGACAAGGATAGAGCAGTTAACAGGTTATATGCCAAATTTATGCCAATTTAGTTAAGATTGAAACATTGGTAATATAATTAGAAAGTTGAATGTCATCAAAACATGTCATGATTTGACCCCAAAAAAAAGCATGTACAACTGACTGCAAATTTATACAAAGAATATGTAATGCAGAAACACACTGAAAGGAACAGTTTCAAAAAGGATACAAGTTTGACTGAAAAAAATGTTGATACATAAGTCCTTTCATTTCTGAGGTCTAAACTCTTGATCAAAGTACATAATCACTCAATCTGAGATTTAAGGTTTATCACAAGAGTACATGTACATGTATGTGTTAATGCAATGATCCTGATCTATGTTATCCCTGGTGGCCACAATATCATATCTGACTGAACATTGGTTGGAATTAAGTCGAGACCTACATATTTTTCCATATGTCTGTTTGGTGTTTCTCAATTCTTTGAATGTTAGACTCTGTCCTTCCTTTCCTTTTCCAATGTTTTTTCTTATTGACTTCTTGTTAATATTGAATTTCCATGATACTAATGACTCAGTCTAGTGTGGTAATTTTCTAGAAAGGAGAATTGGCTAGTTAGACCAAATAAAAATAATGTGTTGTTCCAGTCACATTTTTGAATAAAATAGGGTCGATAGGTAGAATTTTGTTCTTTTATACAAACTCAAAAATTAATCCTGAAATAGATGAAACCTAAGTATTCATTGAAAATATTCAAATTACAACAACTGATCACTAGACACAACCATCACCAACAGGAATGAAACATGAACAGGCTGTAAATTTAGGGCTTTCAGTTGTCATGTGGCTGCATCTGCAAGCAGGTACAGTCTTCACAGTTAAGCAGTAGTCCGAGGCCCAAGGCTTGTCAAAATGGAGGTGGGCCTGTAAAATAAACTACTACAGGCCAACAGGTACTATATAAAAATTTCTGAAAAAATGTATTTCAGGCCTGTGAACTGGAAAGCTAATTGTGAAGACTGCAGGTACACAGCCATTGTCCTTTACTATTGTAACCAAATCTGGTCCTGAGAAGTAGCCCAAAAATCTGGATTTCCAGAAGTCGTAAAAAAACTAAGGTTGGTCAGGCAACTGGACCACAAATAGTTATTTATTTGGCCTGAAGAATTTTAATTTGTTGTATATTTTACATGTTGGTGTTTTTAAGTTAGTAAAGTGTGCCTTGATTGACATCACATTTTAAATATGAAAGTAAGGCAGCCAAAATATTTTGATAGTTGTCCATATAATGATATACATGTATAGACAACAGATATAGAAATTGAAAGTCTTGAAGTATAATATTCACCAATATTAATGCAACAGCCCTGTATTATTGCATGTTAAGTTTTGGTTGATTGTGCTAAGCATATACAGTAAAGAATACATGATTTACATGACTTGCATCCATAGTCATTTCATCACTTCTACACTGTGCATGTTTTAAAATACTTAATCTGTATTGCAGACCATTACAAGGGTAGTTTTTGACACTTGCTTTGGGTTTTGTCTTATGGAAATTTCATTCTTTTTTTTTCAATTCAGTGTCACATTCAAATTCTTAATGTCTAACAACAATATTAACTAGGAAAGCTTTGTATGGATTTGTTCCTGTAAATTATATGTTGTATGATATCATTTTTCCACACTTTTTATGAGCAGGAAAGTGAAGCCAGCTTCAAGAGAAGATTCACAGAAAAAGTTAACACCAGAAACCAAAGATAAGCCTAAATCATCAGGATATGGATGTCAGCGTCATGGAGGTACTGAACATAAAAGGGGGACATCAGCTGATCAACATACCACAAGACGGAAGAAGCATGATATTGGTCAGGTAAAAATATAAAATGTAATTAAAGTAGAGAATTAATCTCTTTTTACACTACCTGTTTTACATATTACCCCTTCAAACAAAGATTTATGGTAGGTATAGATGTATAAAAATCACATCGTGCAGGGATGTCAGTAGTATTCTAAGTAGGTGGAACAAAAGAAAAAAGTAGCTGATAAATTGATGAACATTTTGCAAGAGTTCACCAATTTTTGAAAGTAGAAAAGCTGTCAAAAGATAGCAAGTAGCTGTCCAATTTAGCTGGTTATTTCCCTGCCATGTACCCTGATAGCACATCTGGTCATAGCTTCATTTTTGATGAACTTGATATGATGCCTGTGCATCATTTGGAGGAGAAGAAAATAAAGATATTTTTGTCCCATGCCTGCAAAGAAATGAAAGGCTTTTCAAGTTTATAGCTTGTAAGCACAATTCATCCTAAACCAATCAATCAATAGATGTTAACAGATCTTTTTATGAAGGTTTGGGTACCATATATACATTATGTAGATGTGCATGAAGTTATGTGATCTGATTATTGTCAGATGCTTGCAAGAGGAGATTATTGTACATACAAACATAAGAACTTTTATGTTTACAGTCCAAGTGGAGTGAATATATTCATTTTATGAGTCACTTTTGACAGAGGTTTCCCTGGTAAATGAACCTCCCTTGTATACATCAGAATTTCCCCTTCATTTTTGTACAAACAAGTGTATGTAATCACACTTCCTGTGGCAGGCTTCTATTATTTAGAGCAAATGAAGTATGTTACTTACTTTTTATGCAGAAAATGACTCTTTCTTTTTTTTATAAAAAAAAGATTTTCTCTTGCTGTAAATTTAATTGAAGTCAGTGAAATTACATTGATGGTATCAGTGGCATGGTTGTTTCTAATTTTTTAACATCTTCAGAAATGTTATAACATACAATGTAAATCTCATCTTACTGTCTAAGTTGAGTTAAACAGCTTTTAGTCAGGGTTAGTATCATTTGATGTAGTTGCATTGTTTTACTTTTTCTTTAATCAGGCTCTTGAGACCACTTTCACTAGAAGGAAGTCAAGACAATAAAATTAATGATGCATTTTTAACTATCAAAGTTGTGTAATGTAACATTGATTAAAAAAATATACTTTCCTGATTAATATATAATTGCATGGTTGTAAAAAGATATTTATTTTTTTTTGTCTCCGTGAACACAGAAAGTATTATTAAAAAGTATAAAATGCATTAATACAAATCAATTCCTGTTTAAATAATGAGCTGCCAGAGTTATCTTTCTTGATGAATCATATTTCAGGGAGAAACTGAAGTGGTAAGATATTGGTTACATGTCTGGTCATGTGGTATCATGCTTGATTTATAATTTCAGGGTGTTTTTATTTTTTAAATTAGGGAAAGAAAACAAAGCAAATACGGATTTCTTGAAACAATCCTCTTAATATTTTTCTATGTAAACTCTGAAGCCTTTTTTCATAACTTTTTGTGGTATGTATAAGTATTAGTGTACAAAAAAATTCCCCAAAGAATATTCAATAAAAAAGTTCTTTTTAGCTCACCTGACTGTAGGCAATGTGAGATATTGCCATCACTTGGTGTCCATCATTGTCGTTAACAATTTTTCAAAACTCTTCTCCTCTGACACTACTTGACTAATTGGAACCAAACTTGGTATGAATGTTTCTTGGGGTATCCTGCACAGAACTGATTTGGGGATTTTTAATCCGTTGAAAAATATGGCTGCTGTTACTAAAAATAGAACATAGGGGTCAGACAGTAGTTTTTTTGCATATATCTCAAAAACCGTTAGGTTTAATTGAATTCTGACAGCCAAATTTTGACATGGGTAAAAGTGTGCAGCATGATGAGATCTATCTGTGGTCAAATTTCCATTTTAATCTGTTAAGCCATGTAGGAGTTATTGTCCTTTTTTGACATTTTTTTGCTATTTTTAATATTATTTCTTTCAAAAATCTTTTCCTCTGACATTACTTGCGACCAATTGGAACCAAACTTGGTATGAATGTTCCTTGGTGTATCCTTCATAGAACTGGGGTGGGGATTTTTGATCCACTGAAAAATATGGCCGCCATTACTAAAAATAAAACATAGGGGTCAGACAGTAGTTTTTTTGCATACATTTCCCAAACTGTTAGGTTTAGCAAAAATATTTCATTGCTGAAATGACCCTTATTATAAGGCCTTCGAAAGTCTTCAGGGATTAAAGTTGTCAGCGACTCCTTATAAGAGTTGTTGCCCTTGAAAAATGAAAAATGATGTTTTTGTTTTTTTTTACAGTTTTCAGCCAATATCTTGAAAGAGTAATCAAGGGAACCAAGGTTATAGCGGTAATCAAAAGAATGTAATCCAGGGACAAAGACCAGACATGGAAAACAGACATACACAACAAAGAACATTAAAGTGACTAAAATCATACATACAAATTAACAAAAGTAAATGAGCAACTCGGACTCCACTAAAAACTGGGAGCATGGACCAGGTGCACCAGTAGGGTAAGCGTCCTCTGCTTTTCTAGAAACACCCACCGAGTTGCTCATAAAAAGTCAAGTCCGGGGTAGACAAACGAGGGAAGGAAAACTATGGCCCGTTGAATAAATCAGTTTTCATGGTGCTGATGGATACACCATAACGATCCACGAGTTCATTATAACAACCATAAAACTTCTGTAGTGATGACTTCAATCTTGTAGCAACATAACCCTGTTCCAGAAGCCTATTTGTCATACGCAGGAGCGGAAGGGATGTTGTCACAGATGAAAGGAAAGTTGACAATTCTGAATGAAAAGTCATCATGTTTGTTGTAAAGTTTGGTCAATAGTTTTCCTTTACTATCGATTTCTAAGTGTAGATCAAGATATGAGGCTGACTTCACAGTGTCTGTAGTATCCTTTATCTCAAGTTCTTTTGGGTAGATGCGATGTATCAAATCCCCAAAATTAGGATTGTTTAAAGATAATATGTCATCTATATAGCGGAAACTGAGATTGAAGGATCTAGCCAAATGATATTCTTTCTTTCTAATTAGATCAGCTATAAAGTCAGCCTCATAAGAGTGAAGAATTAGGTCAGCAAGTAAAGGAGCACAATTTGTTCCCATTGGAATGCCGACCGTTTGTTGAAAAACATGTCCACCACACTGGACAAATATGCTGTCAATTAAAAATTCCAGCATTTTGTAAACATCTTCCTCTGTATATTTGGAAGATGATTTGGAATTATTTCTTTCAAAGTATGAGGAATCTCTACCAAGAACTATATATTTATATCTAGGTGTACCATTTTTTTTTTGGAAAAACAGCGATGTATAATGTTTTTAAGTCGGGATTTTAACTGAGTATGGGAATAGAAGTATACAGTGTTGAAAAATCATAGGTTTTAATGCTATTAAAACTATAATAGATAAAAAGAAACTTTCAATTGCTGAAATGATCCTTGTGATAGTCCGACCAAAGTTTTCTGAGTCAAAATTGTTGGACAACTCCTTGTTAAATTTATTGCCCTTGAGAGACAAACTTTAACAAGGTGAGCGATTCAGACTCCTGGGAGCCTCTTGTTTTTATATTTTTAACACTTTGTTTTTGGTGATCACCTGATAAAATTAATTATAAGTGATTACAAAGACTACTTTTAAATCAGTAACATTTGACCATGTCAAGATGGGCTGCTTATTGACCTATTAGATATCCCTGGTACATCAGAATTTACTTCTGTTTTTTTTCCATGAAAAAAAACATTGATCAAATGTCATGAAAAGAATTATATTGTTTTTTAAAGAAGTTATGATGATGACTTTTGGCTAAAAACAATTTTTGACATGATCATCCTTGAAACATGCATTTGCATTTGATTTTCCAATTACATCCAATAAAACATTCTGTTGAGAAATAGTCTGAAGTCTAGAAATTTATAAGGCTGCAGTATTAACAGTCACACCATTCCTTCAAACACCGGCCAGTGGTATTGCTTGCCTAATAATACCTCTTTTTTTTCAAATCCTCAAAAAATTTAGTGAAAATTATTCCAAAAAAGAAAAGAATTCATGAGTGTTATCACTGCCAGATGTGGTAAATTTCATATCCTCTCTCAACACTTTTACTCTTATTTTCATAGCCCATATTTTTGCTCAATTCAGTAATTTAGTGGAAATAGTTGGAAATAGGAAGTCACTATTTTTTTTAATTTGAATAGGGTTGTGGTAAATTTTTCTGTTAAAAAAAATGTCTGTATTGTGTTCAGGTGACTGGTACATGTAAATAAGGTGATTTGATCAAAACTACACTGGCTAATTGTACATTGACTTGAATTAAGCAAATTTCTGAATTTAATTTGGATAAAAATGTTACATATATTCTCTATAAAACAGGAAAAAGCCAACAGTATCTCTACATTACAGTGAACATTATTTTTCTAAACAGTTAAGTTTTCTTTTTACTAATTGAATCTAAACACTCTGTGTTTATTTTTCTGTATTGTTTATGTAAAATTATGGTTAAAATGGGTTCTGTACATGTATCATACATGAACAAATAATGCACAATTTTTTTTTAAGTTACATACTATGTAACTTTAAAATTTGTGCATCAATAGGTTCAGTTAACTGAATAGTCTTTACTTCTTTAGTAACTGAACTTTTTTTTGTAATACATGTAGTTGATTTTTTGTCACATTTCTGCATTTTCAGTTTAGAACTAAAATAATCACAGTAATCATGTAACACTTTACTATTTTTTACTTATACATGTATATTCAGTAGTAAATACTTTTTAATAATTAAATTTTAATAATCTTAAATACAAGTTAAAAACTAAAAGTTAAAAAAGTCCATTGAATGAAGCATTTCTATTTGTTTCATAAATACAACAGACATGCATTTGTACAAAGAAGTTTTGCTAAGTTGTGTTGTGCTAGTTTAATGTTGTATTTTGTGTTGTTTTCTTCATTGCATGGTTAAGATTGTATAGTTTCGTAGTTATCAGCTATGTGTACATAAATGTAGTTGATGACATATTCAGAATGTACATGTATATACATGGTCATCATTTTTGCTAGATTTCTATGTACATTCCCTCATTTGATGAGCAAAATTTATTCGACTTACTTGTAAATGTATTAAGTTATTGTAAATAAATGAGTGACCTGAGTATCTATTGGATTTTGACAAAATCAGAATTGTGGCTTTTAGTCATAAAAGTTAACTATATAGATACCTTCTGACTTATTCTTTGACTATGGATGTAAGAAGGGATAACATGGCAAGCTCAACTCAACCCAACCTTTTGAGAAAAAACATGAATGTCTGTCATATGAATATTCTGAGTCAGTTCCAAAGCTCATATGTTGAATAGTCTTAAAGTTCCTAGTACACTGACTGTAATGTAAGGTGACTTTCTTTTGTTACTGGATGTGATGTTTTCATTTAGATAAATATTGAAGAGTTAAATGGTTTTGTCCTTGTTCTTATATTTAGGTTTTGACAAAATCCCATTTTTACAAAAATTATTCCAAAAAGGTGCCTGAAACAAGCATTTTCCATATGTCTGGACAATAATTTTAGTAAAAGTGAATGGATCGCTTTAAAATTGTATTACTAGGTGCCATATCACAAAAGAAATACTTTGATTGATTTAAGGGGTAGTTACTTGAGCCAAGTAAGAATAAGGAGTCACAAGGGGCCCAGAAACAAGTATTCTTCTGATTTATGGATAATAACTTTGGTAAAAGGAATGGATAATTTTGATATTGTACACAGGGTGCCATACCCACAAAAGAAGGTTGGGATTGATTTTGGTGGTTGGTCTGGAACCTTTTAGGAATAAGGGGCCAAAAAGTGATCACTGATCAAAATTTTATCTTGTGTCAAATATCATATCGTAATCAAAATTCAAAGTTGTATCAAGTTTGAATGGTGTGTCCATAGGAACTTTTTCCCAACTATTCAGGGTTCGACCGCTGCAGTCATATCAATCTGAGCCCTGCAAAGCATTTTATTCTACATGTATTATTGTGTGTGCATTCCCCCTTGTGAAAAAAAAACATATAATATACATGTTCTAGAAATTTGAAGAGGCATGATAGATGCATTCTCATAGGTCATGAGTTTAAATCTAGAATTGATTGATTGATTAAAGTTTAACTTTCTTTTGCGGGTACTTTATATAGACCATAAGAACTGACCCTGTTATTTAATGTACTATCACATAGCAACAGCTTTTCACAAGAAAGCATGTTAACCCACTAAGATTATTAATATGACACCCAAGGCAACCAGTTATCACTTTATCTCCAGTTTTCTGCATGCTTAGCCCAGAAGTTGATTCTTTGCAATTGGTACAACCTGGCCAGAGATTGAACCCAAAACATTCGGCACCTGAAACAAGCCTGCCAAGGCACTTATCTTAGATTGGACATAGTTTCTGAAACTGCTGACTCAAGCACTGAATTTTGATATAAAACAGACCTTTTGTGTTAGAGTGATCATTTCTATGATATGCTATTGATTTGTAATCAAGAGTTATTGAAATGGATTTGTAAACAAATGGAGGCAACATATTTTTTTAGAAAGATAATAAAATTGTATTCTGTTGCGGCTGTTACACATTATCGATAAATATTTTTAGATAAAAAGCAATGTAATTGTATTCATATGATAAGTAATATGAAAATACAAGTATAACTTAGATTTATAGGTTTTTTGTGCATGTGTATCTATCTATCAAAGCATCCATTCTGATTATCTCCCTTTAAAATTTGTTGATTCTAAACAGTTTAAGAGTAACCATAGAGTTAAGATATTGTAGTAAGCATTAGAAATTTCTAGTCATATTGACCTATTTAGCAAAAAAGTAAATAATAAAATTGAGGAGGAATAATTGTCAATAATTCAATACAATTTACAAATAAAAACAAGTGCAAAAATCTCTTCTGTATTGTGAAAATTGTATATATAGTGCTGTAATATGATTTTCCAATAGTAAGATAAATGGTTATATAGATAGCCTTGTGATGGAATTGGTTCTTAGAGCAGAAAATGTTGAATACTCTTTGTAACTTGCTGTATAGTAACAATCCATTATTTACTGATGTGAAACATGCTAAAATCAATTTGTTTGATTGACCATTATACATACAAACATCGACTGAAATATACGTTGTCAATACGAAACAGTATCACATATTGATCTGATACACTCTATGGGTCTTTTCTATGTACTCCGACTATATTGGGAGAACCAGCGATCTATTGCTGAGGGAATAAAAACAAGAGTTCTTTACTTAATAATAGATCAAAGGGCTGGCAGAATCGTTTCCATCAATTTCGTAATTATTTATAAAGCAGTAAGGTAGGTCAATACTTGTAGCTGTTTCTTTATTGATTTAACAGGTTTGTTAATTATTTAAATTATCTTCTGTTGGCAATTTTTACCTTTAATTGGATACCTTTTTTGAAGTCAAATTCATCAATATTACAATCTAAATATAGATTGAAAAACTTGGTAAAAGCTATTTGTCTTGCATCTTTAGAAAAAAGAAGAGAAATTGGCAAAGTTGAATCAATTTTAACTACTTGCATTAATTTCCCAGTATTATAGAATTGAGGATTTTGTACAAGGTAGTACCAGTAAAAGGTTTTTTTTTTATGGTTTTTACATATGGAGTCTGTTAATAGGAATAAGTTGTATATATTGCCAAAATGAATTTGAAGATAATTTGTTCTTATAATGTTGGTACACTTGTAAAGCCTGAGTGTTCTTTGAAGATTTTTGTTTTCAAATTATTGTCTGCTTTTTTAGTATATTAAAGATTATTATTTCTGAACATATTTATTTTCAGATGGTATAGATTGTAAGTACAGTATTTTTGTGTTCCATTGTTCGATTGTTGTTGGCAGCATATATATTAATTTGGTGAATTAGTCTATTTCACAGTAAAGTTCATTTTTATTTGTAGTTGTGAATGATCTTTAATAGCACTCTGGAAAGCCACTGGGTACACTAAGCAGAAAAAATCAAAATGGTTACATTAAAAACAGTCTGAAGCGTTCACACCACTTCATATTGTATGAATGCTCTGTACATTTTCTGCTGTATTGAGCCTGATGTTTATGCACTCCAGGTACTTGACTTTATGTTTTTTTTTTCAAATGCATGAAAACTCTGTTGTATTTGTTATTTACATACCTAGGAATAATTTTTCATTAATTCACTAAATTTAAGGCACAATTTAATGTCTACAGCAGTTAGCAGCTGCTAATATGTATATATATTACTGTTTTCAAAGTCTGCTGTTAGCACTTGAATCAAATGCAGGTTGTCAGATTGGTCCATAGTGTACTTGAATAATACAGTACATTGTACATGTAGTTGCTAGCTAGACATGTTATCCCAGTAACTAGGCAAGGACCAAAGTAAGTGCATGCTCGGCATAGTATCCTCCTTAAATTGGGAAAAACAGTTTATATTCAACCCCCCATAAATGCTCTTGCCTGGCTTCTTTCTGCCTTTAATTCAATTTATGCCACCCCTTACCTGATACTGAGATGTACCCCTGATAATGGTAATGATTGGTAGATTTATAGTATAATTATTTTTTTTGTCTCTGCAAGCAGTTGCTTCCCTTACCTAGGAAGTTAAATCTCTAGTACAAAGTAGGAACTGCTCTTGTCCTAAATTGTAAAATATAACTAATATAATCTATCAGTCAGCGATAACAAAAATTCATCAATCTAAGTGTATGTTTTTGAAAGTTTTCTACATCCTTTTCCTCCAATATTGAGTAAAATTGCTGATTTGATTTGAATCAAGGTTAAGTTATTAAATAATGATTCATGGTGCTTTATTACATTGATCAGACATGCATTCATCAAAGACATATTTACCTAAAGCTTCATAATTTGGTTACAATATGTTTTAGATAAAAAATCCATTCCTAGTGGAGGAGCTTAGCAAACAAGTAATATGTTGTGTAGATCATATGAATGTAATACTGTCACAAAATTTTGTTAATGTCATTGAAATGTGGGTGTTAAGAATTATTTCACTTAAGATTTTTATTATAGATTCAAACATTCAGTCATAACCAAACCTAAACTTGATTGTTTTACCTTTCTCCACTTCCTGTTTGTGAAGATACACTGTTTGTTACACTGGTTGCAAAGTTTTGGGTATAAAGGAATCACCTTTTTCTCTCACTGTACTGTATGTTTGTTTGTTCCTGTGCCTTAGAGATAATATTCAACTAATATCCTTTAAATCAATAATTAACAAATAAATGCATTTAGGGTAAAAAAAAATATGTAAAATTGTATCTCAACCCTGGGATGAAATATGTTTTTTGTCATTTTCATATGAGGCAAGAGCTCTACACAATCTTTTTTTATATCCACAAGGTTCTGCAAATATGATCAAAATTTCAAGTAGATCAAAATCTTTGCAATACTTATGGTGTCAGCATACAGAAAATAATTCTAGAATCAAATTAAGTAGGCTGGGCATGGAAGATTTTGTATGAAGCACTCAAGTGTGGCACTGTGTACAAGGTAATACAGACCTTAACCAAACACAGTGTAGCAGACAATTTTCATGGGATGTGAATTGTTGCATATTTTAGCAGTCTGCCTAAAATTGTCAAAATGAATTCCACAAAATACTTTATCTTGGCTTAAGAACTTAGTTCACTACATGAGATCCATCAAATTTAGCAATGCCAAAATTTTTCATAAACCTTGTAATTTCCAAATTTTGCTCTCTCCAAAATACTCTGTCATACAGCATATCAATATACTTGTATATAAATAAAAAAGGAGAGTTGCAGGTTGACAGTAAACTTGGACTACTCCAGTAATGTTTAATGGCTTATTAATGAAACTATACAATGGTTAGGCATCTGGAGATCTGTAGATGAGCATGAAGCAAGATAGTCATTGCTTAGTAGTTTTGAAGGAGAGATGTGCAGTTTCTAAACTTCATTTACATACAATTTTAGTCAATTCCTCATAAAACTGTTATTTACCAGTTGTTGTGGTCTTGTACAATTTGTTTACTTTTGGAGGTTTCAAAAGACTGCAACATCATTTCAAAAAGGAGAAATTTCAGGAAGAGTTGTTGATACAACTGAAACATGAAGAATAAAAAAATAATCAGCTCCCAATAATTGTACATTTACAAGTACTTACTGAAACTATCCCCTGATATGTTTAATAGCTACAACTACATAAAATCACCTAATGCTGCAGGAAAATGTAAAAGTTCTTAGCTGCAGAAGGATAGATGCACTATTACCGAATGAAAGTAATTGGATTTTTAAGATTGGTGGAAACAAAAGAAATAGATTTAGTGTCTTTTTAATGCATCTTGAATTGTTTTAAAAGCATTTGACTTTTTGCACTGTAACTTTTTAGTGTTTTAACCACTAATGGAATATTGAAGAGCTGAGGAAAATGAGTTCTAAACTATTCTTTTGATTTGGGTTATTCAGTGGAATAAATTGGTAGATAAGAAAATTGATATCAAGTAATCATAAAATTATGTGGATGTAGGAGTAGTTTTTTTTAATTTAGCATCTGTAGAGTTAAATTTAAGGTTTTGAAAATGCAAGCTTTACTGAGCATATTGAAACCTGGAGTTTATCATCAAGAAAAAAGATAAAATTTATGCAAAGACTTCTCTAATGGTAAACCAGTTAAAATTTTGTGTTTCTTTATGAATCAGAAAAGTCATGAATATTTTCTTAAAATCTTTTGTAACTTTTCTCTTTGGCAAAATTTAATCACTTGTCTGCTGGCTGTTGATTGGAAAAGCAAAGAACTTTGACCTTTGAAATTTGTTGCTCTAAATATCCATTTTTTGCCAACTTTTTATACACTAATGTTAAGCAGAGAAGTTTCCGATTGATGTGCTTAGTGCTCTGTCATTTTCCATTGAATAATGTATATACAAATTATTACTTTTCTACCCTTAATCAATAGCTACATAACTTGTAGATTGCTCATCCTGTACTATAAATTGATGACAGATGACATATATTGCCATTTCCTAAACTATCTTATGCAGACAGAAGTTTGATAAATGAAGAAGTTCAGGATATAAAAGCCTATTGCAGACAACAAAATAATCTAGCATAACTGTTTTGTTACCAGTACTAGAACATGTTTAGTACCTATTTCCAGTATGTTACATTGATATAAATTGGCTATAAGCAACTTAAGAAATAGATTAAGGGAATGCAAAAGAACACAGAAATGACAAGGAGAAAGTGGTGTTGAAACTTATGTCAAAATCCAATATTTTTCCAATTTTTAGACAGAGTAGGTGAGGAATCAGCATTTTTTCTTTCATTTGAGCAGTTTTTGAGTTCAGATTTTTGTTACATAAGAATTTACCACTAGTGTTCGTTCTACATTCAATAGACACATGAAATAAATCGTATTTTATTGTTCATTTAGAGAAGAAATGATTGTGAAACCCCAGATCAATAGACTGTCTGTCCTGTTTGAAGAAGGCTATAATACAAGTTACTTTACCATGGGTGATAATTGCATGTCTTTTATTCCCCTTTAATGGGGTGTTTGATTTTTCAAACCATTTTCAATTGTTTGAGGGATTGACTATTGCCCTTTAATTGTTTGGGTTGGTTTTAAATGATGGGCATTTTCATTTCATTCAATAATCTGTTTCATCAAATAAAAGACCATTTTGCTCTGGATGAATTTGATATTAAGCAATCTTTAATAATGACTTGAGCAAAAAGCCTGCTTACCTGTGCCTGTTTGTCACCTGTTCTTATTTTTGCTGGAGTACCAGAAGGAGTCTAAAATCTGTAAATGTAGACCTAAGTTGTATTCTAGTGTTAAAGGATTTATTAAAAAATATGTAATTTTAAAATGAAAGAATTAGATTCTTCATGTCTTGGTCTAATGACACAGAAGTATGATCTATATATTAATTAACAGTTATATACCTGCTGGTGCCCCTTTTTAATTGGGTATCCATTGCCAGGTAGTCTCCTGGGCCTATATATTGACACCTTATTCTAAATGCTATGAGCCATACCTAAAACATCAATATTAATTGTTTATTTATGCATTAATCCATAAATGTATTATGTACCAGCAATTTCTCCTTCATGGCACACTTGAGTGCAATGTTCCATGTAGAAATTATTGACTTCTTCAGTGTACAACTGGTTGTCTATTTAAAATACATTTTACCTAGTTTTGTGGTTTAAGTCCATTATGCACACTCAGTTTGTATACAAAATAAAAGATACTTGACACCTATTTTAACCAAGCATTAAGTGATAAGAGCAGATTATTTTTTTAGACACCAGATTTACGGATATAAGGTCTGATGTATCATCATGGCAACCTGGGCCTAATTTTGTTTGTGGAACATTAAATATTTTCATAGATTTATACCACCAGTGCAAAAAATCTCTCCGAATTCAGATCTTGTAATTTCAAAAATTGTTTCACATATTCTTTTTCATGTCTGTCTGCATGATTTGAAGTCAGTTGTCGATGTGTAGGGTTATATACATCAGTTTTGCAGACGATGCCAACGGTCAGGTCATGACATTTTGAACTTACTGATTTATGACAATTACTTTGTTTAAATGAGTATTCTGTAACATGGTGTGGAATAGTTCTATAAACACTAACAATAACTTATCTACATCAAGGAATAGGGAATACTTTTTTGATAACAACATTCAACTTTCCTAATTATCTTTGCTGGTATTTCTTTATCAATGTTTAATAAATAAAAATTACATTCAGGCTTTAACAATAACTAAAAAAAAATTGGTGGGTTACTATAAAAAGTATAGTAACCATGGTAATGGAACGTCAACTGGTTCCGCTCCGTAACCATGGCAATGGAAAGTCAACTGGTTCTGCTTAAGGTTTTATAAGTCATGTGTTGGACTCTTGCTGGAATTTCCAGTTCATATGCATCATTAATTTCCTCCCTATTGAAATTGAAGTCATGAAAGTTTGTCTTTTCAGAAATAGTGGAAGCAGCATGCTGTGTTCTTGGTGTTTACCAATAAATTTTCTCTGCAACACTTGATTCTTTGCAATCATATTAAACACAGGTGAAAGCAAAACAAGATCATTTATCAATAATTGTACTCAATATTCTCCACGTTGCTTTGGGACGGCAAATTATACTACAATAAATGGATCTTTAGTAGTCCTGGAAACCTTTCTGTCGATAAACTCAAAAAGACATGCTTCAACAAGTTTTTTAAAATACAGTTCTATAGATTTTTATGCATTCAATAGCAAGTCCAAGCCCTCAAGGTGAATGGCTTTAAAGGACTGTAATTGTTTATTATAGATATTAATGAACATTTATGGATGGTTCTGGCTAAATTTTTCATAAAATGAATTCCATAAGTCAATAATGGTTATTGGTTTCTTTCTGGTATTTATTCTATGTCAGGGCTTGTTTTGACAAATTTCAATACTATATTTGAATAGAAATTTTGAAGTAATATTTGGAAAATTTTGTAATTGCATAACTAGTTTTCAGTCAATACTTAAGAAGAAAAGAATGATTTTAACCTGGTCATTCAACCATTATTAGTTGCCTTCAATACAAATCTATAAAACCCACCATTAAAAACAATGGAATTAGATTTTGAGCGGGTAGTTTACACCTGACAAGGACTTAATTGGAATTGTAACACATGCTAATCAGTGATTGGTCGAGGTAAAAATCTTGTCATTTTTTGCTGGAGTTTTGACCAATCTTTAAAGAGCGTACAGCCAAGAGCCATAAAACCAATTATCAGGCAACTAATAGGACCTAAGACTTAGATGTGATATACTGCGGGGGCTTCAGTAGTTATGTCAAGACACCAAGGTTGAGTGATTCTGTAGCATAGTATTAAAATGTGGAAAAAATCATGTCATTCATGTATTGTTGATCAAAAAGACATAAAACAGATCATAGTTGTAGGTCATAGTACATTTACACTGAGCGACATAATTCAGCCACAAGGTTAGTACTTTACATCTTTTATACATTGAGTGTAGTTATTTTTATAGTAGGAAACAACTGGTGGGGAAACTTTATATTTGTCAATTAATAACACACTATATTTTATTGCATATACATGTTAAAATTTTTAAATGACAGATTAAATGTCCCGACCTTCAAACAAAGTTACCTGCAGAGATTTTACCTGTAGTGAGGAAGCACATGGTCGTGTCTATTTCAGTATCTCGTCCATTTCCTGTATGTTCAGGTGGGTGTGTGGAGAGACCCAAATTATATGTTATTCTTGCTGTATCATTATGTAAACTATAGGTAAATATGATAGCTTAAAGGAGGAAAACTTTTGAGCATTTACCTTTATAATCATATAGAAAATATTTTATCACCTTTAACATGCAACTTTTTGAGCACTGTTATTACAAAAATACCTTGTTTAAAATTTGAATTCTAGTATTGTACTGGGTCTTTTTTCAATAAAGTTTTCTATGTTACTGAATTCCATTTATAGCAATTTTAAAATGCAAGAAAATGCATTTGTTCATATTGTCATAGAAAAAATACTGGTAAAAGTTATTGAAAAATTTTAAGTTAATGTTAACTGCATAGTAAAATATGTACTTCATGATTGTTATTTGTTGAGAGTGAGAGATGATTTGAGGAAAGTATAACCATCATATGAATGAAGCATTACTTGATTTAATGCTGTTTTAGGTTCATGTTTCTTTGTGACCTGCTGGTATAGTTACATGCATTGTATTGAAAACTAGATAAGTAAAAATTATGTTAGACATAGCTATGAACTTGCTTTGGAATTTATTGGAGCAAAGAAGCAGTGGATTTGTTGCTGTTTTTTAAAGCTCTACCAGAGGTGAATGTGTATGCATGCCTCCCATCTACACTTTGTTCTATTGATTATTACTGTGGCTGCCCTTGGTTTTCTAACACAAAGTGGAGTTTTATGTCTGCTAAACTTTGTACATTGAAACATTGTATAAAATTCTCAGAATATATGCAACTATATAAATATCCAAAATCTCTATAATCGCAATGGGTATCAGTGTTTGGTCAACATATTGTGGAATAGTAGCCTATTTAAGTGATAAGTTGAATTAATGCTGTGTATGTTGTTTAGATGATTGTGCTTGAAGCACTTTCTTGATGAAATTGATATTGTTCTGGTGTAGTTCTATATTCACCTTGTAGCTAAAATGTTATCCTTGAATCTCTTGTATTACCATTTTACACTACTGATTTAATAACTTTTTTTTATTTACTTGAGCCTGATTTAGAGGTTTTGAAGCATATATTTGTGTAACAATGCTTTTTTTAAGGGTGGGTATCTATAGTAGACCAAAAAGGGAATTAGAAAAAATGTTAGGATCATCTTTGTATTGTTCTTCTTAGATTTGTTAGTCTTAAAAATTTTAAAGGTCTGTTTCTGGACCTTATGTTTAGTAAACTATGTCAACCATATCAGCTGAAAACTTTTTACAACCAGTAGAATATTTGTTAGAACCAAGATATTGGCTGGACAATCTGTCCTGTCTAACTGGATTTGGGAGTGGCAGGGTTTTGGGCTGTTAAGGATGTTAAAAATACTGCTGTTTATCCTTATATCTTTGATCTGGAATGGTTTTGAAAGTTGTTTTGCATAAATGATATTTTTTAGAACTTTTTTTAAAAAGGAGTGCTAAGTTCTAAGAGTTACACTAGAGCTGGACTTGTTTTAAGAATTTTTTTTTCTATTTGATCTTTAATATTGCATGGAGGTAAAAAATGTATCAAACCTCCTTACCTCAGTCATGTAAAGATTAAGGCTAACTTATACATGCATTTCACTTTTCTTATTAACTTGAGTAATCAAAAGTAAAAAGGCTAACTTATACATGCATTTCACTTTTCTTATTAACTTGAGTAATCAAAAGTAAAAACAAAATCTTGTCACGATTTTTTTCCTGTAGTTCCAATACTTATTGCATGTTAACAAGACATTTCTTTAGTTTTCTCATTGCTTTGGATAGACTCCATCAAATACACATTAGCTACTCGTTTAAATTGAGTAAACATAGGCTTGGTAGTTCTGTGGGTAGATAATGGCCACTTTAATTGTTAGCCACAAATGGTCATTGAACTCTCATCATCATGTCCATTGAAGTTTGACAGGTGTATTTGTATGAAGTGTTTGTTGCTTTTATAGTTGTTATCAGTTTGTAGGGTGTTTAGGAGACGCCCACTTAGTTTCAGAGGAATTGACCTGTGTGGTGGACACAAAACCTCTGTCTACAGCTTCATTCAGTCATGAAAAATACAATCTTAATTGACGAAAAGATGGTCAGGCCTTGCAACTTGAAGATTCCTTGGTCAAGCAGTTTTGTGTCATAGATATAGTCAAATTCATTTAAATTTAACTTGTTAAGCGTTTGTTCATTTTGAGAAGTAAGTGCAATTCCAAGGAATTTAATAAGTTTTTAAGGCAGTTATCAAAATGTTACTGGCCCTTAAAAGTTAAAATTTTGTTGGTCTGCAACTAGGAACCCATTCCTTAAAAATAAACACTTCTCCATCTATAGCTAGAGAATGGATGCAAATAAATAAATCATCATTATGTTTGCTATTAATGGGAGTTAATATTGAATGTGATTGATTAGTTATGTGGGAAACATCTGTCATACTGGCTGATGGATCATATTATCTCATTTTATAAGTAAAAAATGTATTGATTGTCCTGTAATAAATGGGATTATTCAGCCTCATAAAGCCATTTAATAATACACATGTAAGTTTTCAACTTTTCTTGACCATTTTTGACTAGATTCAGTCGTACAGGTTTTGTTCATGTTTAACTGTCTTATAGCATAGCAAGTATTCAATGGAAGTAATTGTTAAAAGAATATTTTAACATACAACCTGACATGATCATGCTCTGTTGTCAGTTAAAAAAGAATTGGTTACTTTTTCTGCAACTGTTTGGGAAATGTAATTTATAAGTTGCTTCTTCATACATATACCTGTTTAAATGCAATCATATTTTTGACCAGAAGATAAGACAAGTAGTAGTAAGACATTGGTTGAAAAACTTTGAAATATTCTAAAAAGGGATTGGATATAATTCAGTTCAGTTAATACTCATTTCTGGAGTAGAAAGCTGTTAAAATGGTTCCACTATTATTGAAACCACAAGGTAAGGGAACCCAAGACAACAAACATGGTGGAAAGTTGATTATCTGAAACCCTGATCAAGACTGATGGCATCAGTAACTAGAATCTTGGTTCCCTTGATTACTCTTTTACATCTAGGTACCTTTGTCATGTTCTAACTTCTGAACAAAAGAGTAATACTCATAAGTCAGGGTTAGTAGAAGTATATGTTACTATAACAGGTTTTGCCCAAGAACAGCGACCATTCGTGGTTTTCAACGTCTAAAGTGAGAAGGTTTTTTTCAGGAAAACCATCTTAACCAATGGTAACTGAAAGTAATGTAACTAGACACAGGACATATGCTTTATCAGAAAGCTCAGAACATAGACCTTGTTCACTGATATGGTCTGCTTTTCTTAAAACTTCAACCTTATATTAGAGACAACATAATAATGCCACTGATCATTGTGTCATCTGTTCCATACATACCACTTAATATGGAGAGTTGTAGTCTTCAGGGTTTGCATTTATCAGTACTTGTACATGTATAATTATGATGCAGTACATACTAACATAAGATTTTAAACATAAAAAATTAGCATATCTATTAATTTATTTTTTAAAACATTCTTGTGGTAGAAAATTAAAGCTTGAGTCTAAAGTTGACCCATAAATTACATCTATATCAGGTAAAGACCTGTATAAATTACACAAAAAGGATAAAAACTGCTTATTTTAGAAGTGAGATCTTGAGCTGATACCCTTCAGGGTCAATTTCACCTTGTTAAGAGTGGCTTGGTGTGTAAATAAACCTTTAAAAGTTTAATCTAATAGAAATACATGTGTGAATAAGAATGGATATTTTTAATATGTATTATTTTCTAAATGATTAAATTGAACAAGAGAGGTAATATTAAGGGAATTTATTACTTAGTTATAGTTTCTTGGTAAGTTTTATTAAAACATTTAAATGTTTAAAAAAAATATCTTTATGAGTTTTTGCTACTGTATTTGGTACAAAATGACAAACATGAGCTACCTGTGTCTCTTTTATGGAGGTAAAATAATTTATTTTTATCATAAAGTTAAAAAATATTCATAAAATTGTGTTTGGGGAGTATTCAGTCCTTTCTAGTACATTCTTTAATATAATACTTATTCTGAAGGGAATTGTAAACTAGGATTATATGGTTTTAAGAGTGATTAAAGATAATCACACACTTAAAATAGAATTTAGACTTCATAACTGTAGTTTTTATTTTTTTTGCGATCTTGCAAATTAACAGTATGTTATGAAAATTTAAAGCCAAAGAAGAACTTCCGAAGAAAGACGGTGTCACTTTAATCCAAACCCAAGATTAATTTATGAAGAATATTAGCAAACCTGAAAAGGCTCCCAACTCTTTTCAGACATTCTTGGATTAACTGCTGTATTGTTATTACAAAAATCTGTTTTTCAAAGATTTTCATGACCATCTATACAGATACTTAGAAAGAGACATTAAATTATGCGTCAATTTAGTAGATAGGGCTTATTTTGAATATTACTTGATCATGTCCCTTAACCATTATGGATTCCAACTGTTTAGTTAATTGTGTCAGTGTTACAGCTGTAACATTGATTTCGTAGGCTATACATTAACAAAATTAGTTCAAACATGTAAAAGAATTACATGTATATGATAAGTATGGAATGCATTTACCATTAGGTTATTTACATTTATTGGAAATTTGTGGATGTTATATAATATGAAAAGTGCTCATTTCATTAGACCACTTTTTTCATTTGTGGAAAAAAAAGGTTTTTCTTAGGTAATGATATTGGTAGGTTGAATTAAGATAAAAAAAAATAATCATTGCAGATGTTAATGTATTTTTTAAGCTGCATAATTTACCGTACATTTAGGTAAAAGGACTATAGCTAGGTTGAGAGGTGTCAGATTAAGATAAATGTTTCTATAACAATTGTTATAAGTTATATCACAAATGTAAATATGACATCTTCCTACAAGTGGTTTCATTCAGATATCATGGTGTAAAGTTACCCTTATTAAACCCACAGAACAAATAAGAGGATTTGTTCACTTCAATGGGTTTCCCTCCAAAATATTAATCTTCAACTGACCAAATAGAAAACTTAAACAATAGAAATGGAACAACTTTATGGGACTCAGCTTAGAAGAATTCCTTTTTGGTGGTTTAACATTTTTATTTTTAATTCCAATATCGTGTAACTTGTTAACACAAGACATTTGTCAAGGAGTCTTTTCTTTGAATGATTACTCATCATAATTTTGAGCGGTAGTTTAAAAAATTGAAGGTAAGTTAATACCTTGACTGTCTACTCTATTCAAAAATTTATTTGATTTTTCAAATATCTCTCTCTAGATTAAGTTACTTTTCTATTGTTTGAATTCATGCCTTCGACAATAGGTCTTGGCAATAATGAAATCTTTTGTTTATACCTATTTTGTTGTGTTGTGTATGCTGTTAAGTATTGGTGAAAGGAAGAAAGAAAAATTAATTGTATCTAAAAAAAAAAAAAAGAAGTAATTTTGACAAGTGATAATGTATTTGAAAACAGCTTTTGCTAAAGTTAATCAAAAAGGGTATGTTGCTCCTCCTTTGGGTTTGTTCAAGCCATTGGATGATGAGGAAAAACCCAGAATTCAGTGTATTCCTAGGGACAAAATTCTGGATAAAACTCTTAAAGTAAGTGTTTTTAGATGTAAATCTGTTTCTTATTTTCTCCATTGTTTGGTCAAGAAACAAATTTAGATTTTTGTGGTTTGAGACTATTTATCTGTAAATAAGAGATAAAATTGAAATACCTGTAGGTCAGTATGAAATTAGTTTCATTTTATTGCCAGAAGTTTTCTCTTTATCCTTGTTTTAACATTCTCCCATGTCAGGGTTTTGAGTCCACCCTCGCTCCATCACTAATTCATATTTAGCAGGTATCGTCCAGCCAATTCCGAATGGTTGCTTCTCTGGACGAGAAGCACCAGTGAAAATCGATTTAACATAAAATATCTGTGGAAATGTAAACAATAATAAGAGGTAATGGACGATCCGATATAGTAACTGAAAGTTGTATGATGTCACAAATGATGTAATATGAGCAAAAATGATAATTGTAGATTCTGTTTAGAGTCTTTACTGAAAAAAAAATTTACGTTATGTGTAGCAATTTTGCAAGTTATATCAAAGACTTTCTGTTACGAGTGATTTGATTGGATTTTGGATCTGGGTTAAATTTAAGTAACTCACTAGATGGCGCTGGACGATACCCGTTAAATATGAATGAGTGATGTCAGGGGTTTGAGGGAGCGAGGGTGAACTCAAAACCCTGACTTGGGAGGATGTGTTTTAAGGGCCTGAAAATTCTATATTTCATTATATGATTTTAGGCTATGCCTATGATGGATGGAGCACAATGTCGCATTTGTGCAATGGTCTACTTTAGTGTGAACAAATTTCGTCACTTCCATCAGAATATTTTTTAGCCTTTCATAGTTCTGGTCTTACATTCTACATATAGAGGACGTTGCTCACGCTCCGTGCATGTCTGGTTTGTTTAGATTTGGTCTTAAATATCCAATAGTTATGACATTACTGCAGTTGAGCCTTTTGTTTCTTTATATTTTAAATTCAATCATTGGTCAGTCAGAAGAGTACCACTGTGGCCATTCAAAGTCCTTTGTTCTCAGCCCTTTTCTCATCAAAATAAATGAGAAGAAGCTTATTTTACCTATTTGTAGCAGGAAAGTCAGGTAATCAAGGTACTTTTTTACATTGTTTATAGCCAGATAAAATGATGTCAGGGGAAAGTTGTATTTTTATTTTTATTGATATGGCAATAGAAATGGGTAATGAGGCACACTCAGATGATAGGAGGGAGGGCCTTGGAACCAAGGATTAATTTTAGTTTTGTCGAATTATTTTCCCGTAGTTTATAGTAATCTGTTTCAAGTTGGTAAAGTACATGAATACATGACCCAAAAAAAATTACATTGAGTTGTATAATGAAAAATAATGTATGTCATATTTCTTAAAACTTTGCATACAGGTGTATCATTAGTGTCAATACGTCTTTCACGATGTTATGTGGTTGAACTACATTAGGATTTGTGTTCAATTTACATTGAATGAACAAGTGTTATTATGTAAAGAAATAAAGTTATCATAATTTTTAAGAATAGGCTATTGTTGTTTTAAGGAAGTTTTCTTTAAAAACTATGATAGGAAAGACAGTTAGATTTAAAGCAAACTAACAAAATGAACAAGTGCAGGTTTATACATGTGTCTACAAGCTTAGTATGTGTTGTAAGAAATAATTTTATGTACTCAGAAAGATATTTTGTGAACTTCACAGTTTAAAAAGGAATTGGATTAAAACTTAAGTCTTCCTCAAAGTGCACACATCATTCTGTGTACTAAGTTTATTAGAAGGTGTGCTTGGTCAAGTATACATGTATATTAGGGTTATTTTTGTGTTTTTAGTGGATGATATCAGGAAAGTAAGGAATAATTGTAATGATACCATTCATTGAAATCCCTCGGATTGCCTTCGCCTGTTTTTCTTACACTGTTAAGTAGGGTTATTGTTTATTGGACACATTTCCTGTTACAACTTACTTTTCAATTCCTACCAGGTTAAACAAATTAAGAGTGACTCAAATATTCATTTACTCTTATTTTTTTCTTGATTGGTTAAAAGTTTTTAACAATCTGAAGTTGATGATTGTTTCAATGTGATGGAAAATAATGGTTATAAGGACCCAAAATAGTGTACCCAGGTGCCCTTTGGCCATCCAATTGTTCCAAGGAGTCCTCTGAGGTGATGTAGACAACTTAGGACAAAGAGAATTCTCTAGCTCAATGAACTATAGGGCAATTTGAGACCTGGATTTGTTCAACCAGAAAAGGGCTGATAAAATCTGCACAGAGGACATATTAGTATTTCTACACAAGGACAAGTTTATTTGATAGTATTGGGGGAAGATAATACAAGTCTTTAACTTTGGTTGAAATCTTTTTTTCTTTACAAAATGTTTTCACTCAGCCAATTATGACTTGTTCATAATTTTAGTGCCCTAATATTGCTCTCCGTTGAAAAATTTGCTGAATATAACTTGACTTTTTACCTTGGATCTTTGAAATCTTTTGTAAGCAAGGGTTTTTAAAAGTTGTATATTTGGAACAAAAGAACAAATGCTGTCTGAAGTAATTTGGAACAATGGTCTTGTCAATATTGTATAAGGGACGTCCCTTATCATGCAATCCTCTATATATTTGTTCTGCAAATCAATTGATTTTTTTGTATACCTTATATTGTTAGGAGAAATAGGATGTATTTATGCACTTTGAAACAATGTGCACCTTAGTGTCTGGTAACCTGTAATAGGCTTTAGATGATACTTATTCTGTCAATTGTGTCTGTTTTTTGTTATTGTTTGGAATTAGAGTTAAGACAAAGTCGATATTCTGAAATTCAGTTGTTTTTTTGCTAATACAAGTAAGTTATTATTTAACGGTTAATTTTTATTTCAAACTTCTGCTTTTCTTGTTTCTTTCTTATGAAAACTTGACCTGTAAGTTGGACTTAAAGATGAAAGTTATACATGTCATTTCAAAATACAAGTATGAACTCATTACAAACTTAAGTGTGACTTGAAAAAGTGTTATTCTATCAACATATCTGACTAAAGTATTTATACTTAATGACCTATATGTAGTGAAATGTTATAATCATGGAATGTTAAAGAACAATATCTTGTTATCTTTAACAGATTCAATTTTTTGCTTTATTCAGTTTCTTTTAACATGTTGAGGAGTAACAAGCCTGTGTCAATTTTTTTTATGATCCAACAAAAGTTATGTTGAATTGTCTGTTCTTAAGACCTAAATGAAACGTAAAACAAAACAAAAAAAAACATCCTAAATATTTGCAAGTGGCAATTATCCTAGTTTTAATTCTAAAGAGGGAGATAATTCATCTTACTTGTGTTGCATATATTAAATTTTCAACGAAAGTATCCTTAAGCTTCTTTCGTCCATCTCTATTACTCTTGTAATAGCACAGACTGAGTATGTTTAAGTTCCTTACTCCCAAATAGTGTAGTTGTTAATAGAACCATTTTTTCTTGGAATGTGATGTGTATCTTTTTGGCAAGAGTAAGATTACTGACAGTTGACTTCTTATTTTTCATTTGCCTGTGCTATTCATATATGGTTTTTCTATACAGCAATGAAGCCCTGCTGGCCTGTTTAGACAACACTAGTATTGGTTTTGTTGCCTAGTAAGTTTTGATTAATAGCTTGCCTGGAAAATAAAAAAAAATGAAAAGTTTATTGATATCCAGCATGGCCGACCAGAATGTCCTACCCTAATAAAAATTGGAAAAACCAAACTTCTAAATTGAGATTAATTAAGCACTCAAGGTAAAGTTTCCAATATTCATTTGGAAATAATGCTGACACTGTAAGACATTATGAATTGCAAATCAAACAGGTTGTGAATGTTTTTTTTGCAATTGTTTATTCAACCATCTCGTCAAAACCAATTCATGGGAAGATTATATAGAAGTATTCTTTACTTTAAATTATTGTTGGCAAATAAAAACAATTAAGTCATTAAGTGGAAGAACTGTAATATGAAGTTTTTGATCGCCGATCTAGAAATTTAACGTGTGCTTTCTATCGATTTAGCTATTCAGCTTTTATATAGAATCTTTCTTCCATGGCATTAACAACTTTTATTTTTATACAGGAATAGTTATAAAGCTTCCTGAATGCATGAGTTTTCATAACGTCTCTAAGACGATTTTTGGCTAATGCTTTTGATGTAATCCAGCTCCCTATCTTTTTTGCTCTAATGGAAATGATTATTGACCTGTTGAAAGCGATCTCATCCAAGACTATAGTAGGTCATTGATTATACTTAATTAGCTAGGTCTTAACAAATTTTCTCTTTTATTAGTTGTATACAGGCTCTTTGGCTTTTAAACATAAAAGATTTAACACTCGATTTGACTGTTAAGGCAATTAAAGGTCGCTGAATCAAGTAAAGACTTAAACCTGACTTCAAGGTATCAAAATCCTGCCAATAGATCTATATGGGGAATGTGATTTATAGAGAGATTTGTATGGTTAATGGGCTGAGATGGTGATTTTTTTCCTATCTAATACTAAACCACAGCCATTGTTAATTTGACTTATTTGTAGGGAAAAGAGTTGTCTGATGTATAAAGCATATGCCAAAAAATAGAGAAAATAAATACTTCTGTGGGAAAATTGCTAATGAGTAAACTGCAGGAACTATACAATTATAGAATAACATGTGGGTACCACCCTGCATTCTGAGTAAGACCAACTGAATAACACACTCATTCCTCATAGCAATGCAACAAATATACAGCATTCGAACAAGAGGAATTGTGACATAAATAGTGTATGAATAAATGAGTTATCAATAATTGAAGAGAAGATACAACTGATCAGAGACCCAGACTGATTATATTCAGTTTATCTGGTCTTTGATGCAACATGATTTGGAATTACTTATTATTGATATCATGAATAAGTTATCACTTGAACAAATTAAGAAGATTTAAGGTGAAACAAGTTTTATTTTAGATTTATTACCCTAATCCTATTTGATAAATTATGTATATGCCTGACTTGCCAATTTAGGTGGATATGAAAAAATAAAGGGGTCTATGCAATTGTGCCTTTGTTTCTCTATAGAAATACCCTTCTCATAAAAATAAAAATTCCCATGTGTACAAAATTCTTGTAAGTTGAAATATAGTGCTGAATATATTTTCTTTCAGTTGACTTTATAAACCAAGGGAAATAACCCAATGCTGTAGATAATGATGAACTAGTCTTCTTTTTTTTAAATCATAACCCTATGGTTAATGATTGCCATTTGTTTACACTGAATCGTTATAACTATATAATTATTCTAAACACTGTGTCTTCCATATGTCTAACTGCCTTGAGGCTTTTTGCAATAATTGGTTAAAATGTGCAGGTATGAACTGGCATAATTTTAAAGTTATTCAGGCGTTAATTTCTACCATAAAATCATGTCATGGCATATGTTGTAGTAGAGATCATAATGTCCATATGCGTAGGTGTCAAAACATCACCAATATTGACCTGCCACAAGCCGGAAATCAATATTGTCAGGTAGAGTATGATTTATTACAAATTACTAGTTACAGAAGAAACACTGGTCATATCAGCAATGGACTTTGAATTTCTTTCTTTTTATTTTCTAATTACAAAAACTTCAGAAAAGACTACAGTTCAGATTCTACCTTTATACAAATTTTGTCAGTAGTGCTTTATTTTCATAATTCTTCTATGTAAATAGGAATTCATTAATTTGATGCAGCATCTGAGACTTATATATGTCTGTATTTGTACTGAAATATCCCATTTGATAAGACGGATGAAAATTGATTTAAGAATCCTTATGCAACAATTGAAGCCAGCGCATTGCTCAAAGCTTCTATTTGTTTTTTTTGTTTTGTTTTGTTTTTTTTTAAATGTAAAAGAGATAACAAAATACTGTCTGAATTCATATTGTATGTTTTTCCTTCTGCCTTCATGATACATTGCTGTCATATTTCGAACATACATCTTGCATTTTGACTTCTTGTTAAACAATAAATGAATTTATATTAGAAAAATCTCCATGCTTTACTGTATTCTGCAGTTGTAACCATTGTTTCCTATTACGAAACATTGACTGTTTTGACATGACATGTAAGAATTGATTTTTAGATAAAAAGGCCTTGGATCAAAACATTCATATAGGATATATTTATAGAACAAAGACTTATTGACCCTCATCTCATTCCTCATATTATGTGCGGTATGCCATTATTGATCTACATATTTCTGTATAAAAATGGTAATTCTCAAATTTATGAATAATTTATATCATCTATCAATGTATCTGAAGTTTCCGTATTATTAGCCATTGTTCTGTGTGAAACACATCATCAGCTGGGGATATTGATAGCAGTTATTAGGGAATAGGTTCTGAGACCAGCATTTTTGAAGACTTGACTTGTTGCTAGGGGTCAGAAAGGTTCAGTTAGATCAACAGTTATTTTTTCTTAATGTTGTTTTTTGACTATGTTATGAATGGAACTGTTTAGCAAAATGTCAATTTTTACAAGTATTCATTTTACTAATTGCTTTTTATTTTTAGTCTTCATTTTCTTTCAGATATTGCTTAACAACAATTATATATGCTTTTGAGTATTTTGAAGAAATGAATCTGAACTGTAGTCTTTTCTGAAGTTTTTGTAATTAGAAATATTAAAGCATGAAAATATTTTTATAAATTTGTTATCTATAACCATAGGGTCCATGATTTCCAGAGTAAAATAAGTGAGGTTAACACAATGTTATACCTACATGCATTTTTTATCATGACATATTTGGCTGTAGCTAATGTTATATCATTTGTCATGCTAAAAGGTACCATTCAAAATGACCAGAATACATTCTTGACTCTCAAGTTAAAATTCCAGGTACTAGGTGTGATTCTGTTTTCCCCTAATCTCTAAACTCTAAGGTAATGGCTTAATGTCAACAACAATGCCTTGGAACTAGCACTTGGTTCACAATAAAAATAAATTCTTGAGTATATATATATATTGTATCATCTCTTTCTCATTCCAAAGATTTTGAAGTCTCTTATACACTTCATTCTGAATAATTTATGGTACTGATATTCTTACACTACATTGGAGTATCAGTCAATCCTGTACACATTTTTTGTCTTGACTCAGGTCAAAGTTCATCAGGAATATTAAGTGGTATATTTTATTACCCATATATGTTTGTTGCAAATGCCGGAATACGTCAAGAGCTGATTAGTTGTTGAAATGGTGTATTTGTGATTGCATCTTCATGGAGTAACCATGTTTCAGTAGCTTATGCATATCTTAGTAAAACTTAATTATAGGAGTGGTGGTGAAAATATTACATGTTGATATTATATTTTCAGAGGTATGAAGATCTCTCTCAAAAATGGGACCAAGCCAAAGCTGAAGTGAGGCAAGATGATTATGAACAATTAAAACGTAAAGTTGAACTACAGCAAGAGCTTATACGCAGACAAGATACCCTAGCTGAGCAGAAAAAAACACAACAGGAACAAGAGATACAACAGGTATTAAACAATACTGCTTAAATCTTCATCTGCCCAGCTAGCAATTCTCTTGTATTTTTTGTCTGTGTGTCTGTCCATCTCCAACCAGTTTCGACCAAAACAACCTTATCAATAGGACATAATACTAATTACACATTGTACATTCACTATATGACTGATTTAATAGTCTCTTTAATGATGGTTTCCACATAAAAGATGCAACAAGCAAAATTATACCTCAAAAGGGCTAGCTTTTTTCTCCTCACCCCATTACTATATATCTGCCATATCTGTAATCATCTGTTTTTTTTCTAAATATTTACATCTTTAATTTTTTAGCTTCTCCCATTTCATGTTTGTTTTTCTCTCCCCTCAAATTATTATTTTTTTTTTGTGGCATATTTCTTTGTGGTTAAGATTTGACAAACGTTTGAAACTAGAACTGTAACAGAACATAATATTTCTTCTTTAATTTGATTTTCACAGCAATCATTTATTGAAAACAATTTGCCAAGGTTTTCAATGTGTTACTATTGTGTTCCACCCAATCAATCAGAAGAGAGAAAAACACTTCAAATCACATTTGGAATTTCATTTCAGCAATGAATTAAAAAGCATAAGAAAATTAAGTTTGCTATTGAAAATGATGGCTGCTTTTCAGAAAAATCATTTTGTCATTGGTATTATTATTGCAATGGCAATCAGAAGATTTTTGAAATAGTGCTGGTGTTGCACAGAGAGTCTAACTATGGCTCCATTCGTCTGATTTGTTCCAATCATACTTGACAATTTATTCTTACATCTGCTATAGATACAAGGTTAATCTTTCCTAGCGTAAACACAATTATTCCCTTTTCCATCTCTGCTTGGAGCAAAATGGAGTTTATTCAATGGTTAACCTATTCTGTACATATAGTGTAACAATCGCTTTGTCAACTTGATGGTTTGCTCTCATTGCAGTTTATTTGATTTTTTTTCTTTTCATTATTGTGGAATTTGAAAGATGTCTGATTAGAAAGGGAATTGAATTATATAATGTATTTGGTATTGTTAACTAAGATAGGATTTCATGAAAATGGCTGATGTAATCAAATGGTAGTATATATGTTTTGTAACTCGTGCACTGTGAATGGTAGCTAATGTTTGTTAGTTTCATTGATTTATGTGGTTATTATTTTTGTGTTTGTGCAGCATCTTCTTTTTCATTAATTTAAATGAAGAATCAACACTTTCAATAAAACTGCTGCAGTGGTCATCCTTATTTTCTGAAATATAGCTCCACTTCACAGTAGAAGGGTTGTATGGTTTTACCTGTATCCATCCTTCTTTCTGTTGGTAGAAAACAAATTCACATGTAGTTTTTGTAACACAACCACTTCTATTTGGTATGAGGCCTGTATTTAATGTTTAAGATTTGTGGTATGTCTTTTTCTTTCTATACCTGAAGTGTATTTTTTCCAGAAAATTATGGTAAATGGCAACTTTTTGTCACACTTCCCAACAATTACTATTGGCAATCTCTTGGTATGAAAAATGCAACTTCAGTTAAGGGTCCCATACTTTGTTTTTATATTTGTGGCAGGATGACTTCCTGTTAAACAACATGATGTATTTTTTAAATATTGCAGTAATTAGCATCAATTTTTTATACTCTCTAAATAATTGGTACATAACATTGACGAGGTGTCTCTTACTATCTTTACCAATTTCAAACTGTGGCATGTCTACTTTGTCTTGTTCTATTTTGTTCTTTAATTTGTTTTAATAGCTTATGTAATAAAGCTAGATGATGTTTATACAATAGCCAAGTATCAGTTTCTTAAATGCTCAGGTTACTGTCATTCTTGTTATGTTTCACACTTGTCAGTGGAGATAAGTACAGTTAGGCTTTTAGGTGTAGCGGAACTCTTCAGAAGAAAAGGTACCTCAAACTACCAGTATATTGAACTGTGTTGAAGTCAACATTAGCAGAACAATGAGTTTCCTGTGTACAAGATGAGTTTTTCCCTCTAGGACACTGGTCTCAAGTGGTGAATAGAATTTATAGAGAAAATTTGTCTAGCACCATTTGAAATCAGTGCTCCTGGATGCGGAGTAATCTACAAGATTCTGTATTTATCATGGTGTAGTGGTCCTTGTTTCCCTGGTTAATGTTGTTCATTTAAACTTTCTGTTTGTCAGTTTCTGTTTGTCTGGATGTAGAGAAATCCACAGATGTGTATGGAGTAGAAAATGCCTGGGTCATTGTTTTTATTCCTCACCAATCAGGTGTTTGTTCCTTTTTGCAGAAGAAGGCTCATTTTGTTTAATAATTTTGGTAAAAGTGTTTTGGTGTTTTGTTTTTAATACTACAGAGACTTTTCCTTTTTAATGACTGTTCTGAGATATTTTTGTTGGTGTGAGTTAGATTTTTCCAGCTGAAGTATTTCCATTAGACAGAAGTATTCAGTTCAGCTGTAGACACTTCCAGGACTAAGTGATACTTAAATCCAATATTATT
This sequence comes from Perna viridis, assembly GCA_037379345.1. Lineage (NCBI taxonomy): Eukaryota > Metazoa > Mollusca > Bivalvia > Mytilida > Mytilidae > Perna > Perna viridis. Next base: position 14,535,731 of record CM074511.1, read on the forward strand.
CAATTCTCCTGACAAATAAATACCATTACACAAATACACCAGATACATGTAGAGATCATATAGACATTTTAATCATTGGTTTGATCCTTCTATAAAGTTTGTCTCGTACTTTTGCCTGATGGAATTAAGCTGTTTGGGTTGAATATTAATTCATTATCTGCTTTTCCTTTGTCTATATAAGGTGATTGAGTCTGCTTTGGAGCACAGTTTTCATGTTTAAGGGGATTACCTTTTGTGAAATGTATTTGCATCATTGTTCCTGATTCTTTAATGGAAATTTTCATCAATATTAAGAATTGATAGACATTATGGCTGTGTGCTTCATTACATATCCTTACTTCCCCTGTTAAATTGTAGGTTCTGTGTGCTTTCCTTGTATATTTCAACAACAAGAGTTGTAACCAAGAGTACTATTCTAATTTCTTTGTGAGACTGTTGGTGTCAATTTATGAATTGTATGTTCAGTTTGATTAGCTTTAAAGTCAAATAGATTTTTTCTTTGGAAAAAAAAATAGTGCTATTGTAGGTACATGTATCAGGTATAAGTACTTTGATGTCTTTTTATATCTGTTGGATAATTTTGTCAGTTGAAACTGATGAAATCTGATTTTTATGTCTTTGGAAACTGTTTTTAGAAACAATAAACCTATAATTTCTACTATGTGATGTTGTTAGTGCATATCTATATATGTATATGTGACCGTATGGGAGCTTAAAGAATTGTGTTTAATCAATACAGTTGAGCTCTTTACTATATAGAACTGAGATGTTTACTATTACTGAAAGGTGGCAATTTAGCTCCTCATCTTTGTAAACAAAATTACGAGATTTCATTAACAGAATTGTCACTATGGACATCAATCAAATCTGAAGAGCAGTGTTTTTCTGGAAAATTAGATTTAATTACATCTGTTATCAGAGCTTTTTTCTTTACATTGTTTTTTATCTGCAGAAGCAGATCTTTTTGTAGTATTACTGGGTCATTTGTGGGAATCAATACATTTATTGATCTCTTGTTTTCAGGAGTCTCCAATTCCCATTTTGTCTTAAATCTAATTATATTCTCCCCCATTTAATCATTTAGGATTAGTAGTGGCATGTATGCAATTTCTGTTGACCCTGACAATTTACATTCTGGAAGTGGTGAATATTTTATTTTGGTCTCCATGTCAATCTAAAAAACTTCATGAATATTTGATAACTTTCATTTTAGAGGTATTTCCTTGTTTAATGTTCATTGAATGCTACACATTAATACATTTTTCCGCCCACTGAGTTACAGTCAAAACCTTTTTATAATTTTCAATGGTGTTCCTCTAAAGCTAGATTTTGATCAACTTGATACTGTGTTCATCAGGTTGCCTTTTGTTCAGATATTTGTCTGGGATTCATTCAAATTGCACAATGGATACAATAAAATATCATGTTTGAATTTAACGGATAAAATAAAACCTACAAGCCAAGCAGATTGAATAAATTAAAGTCCTGTTCTATATAAAATCAGTAAAAAAAATATAGAGTTACTGTATTCTTTGGTTGAATGACAATTCAAATCTATCATTTCTTCTGGATTGCTAGTTCTAAATTTATCAAGGGATATTTGACTCTAGGGATTTTTCTACAAAAAAAAATATTGCATTTATGTAATAAGATTGTAGATTGATATCTTTGTTTATGAGAAAAGACACTGTTCTGCAAAAGGAAAATGTAATCTTGATACCGGAAAATTGCATACATTTACTCATGTTATGGAAATGATTGTTAGCTGTAGTATTGATGATTTCCTATTTCCTCTGATTGGTATTTGTAGGAATAACTGTTGAGTCGAGTCATTTAGAGAGCTTGGTGTAAACATTAAATTGATCCTGTATTGTGCCATTGATCTGTAACTCCCGTAACATCAGGTCATTTGAATCAAAAGCAGCGGAGAAATAGAATATATGAAGTTCATGTCTGGCTCAAAATTATTCAAATACCAAGAAGCATCTAGGGAGTTATTCAGTGAATATTTGACTACTACTACTCTCTTTATTCAGACAAGTTGGGCTTTGTACAAAGGTGTTACTTAGCACGTTTCTCGATGACATCTGATGTTTCAATATATTTTGTTTGATATGCTAGTTCATAATCATTGACTCTCGAAAGACAATGGAGTATCAGGGAAGGTTTTAACTATATTGATTACATATAGGTTAACGAAAAAGAGTCAGAATGATAAAGAATCGTGCTGAATCGCAGGTAGGTCAGTGTTTGATGATATTCAAAATTTAAATATTTTTTCCAGTTAATTTTCATGGTATTTTGGTTAATTTGGTGAATTTCCATTTGTATGCATGCAATTGATTTTTTTCCCTTGAATTGTTGAAGTTAATTAACATGTTATTTGCATGATATTGATAATTAATCTTCCAAATAGTTTTTATCTGTTACTTTCTAACAATGTGTATCTTTTTGGTCAATACTTTAGAAAGATATCATATTGTCTACTTTCTTTCTTAAAATTACTTTCTATGGAAACAGTCTCATTAAGTAAATTCATTTTATAAAGAGTCATGACAAAATGTTCTTTATTGCTGTTTCTAAAAAGAAACCATTCTCTTCTAAGGTCTTTGTCATACTTAGTTGCATTTCAGGGAACAGAATGTATCTGATAAATAAATGTTGTATTTATTCCGATTTTGCTTTTTTTAAAATTGATGTAGAAATGTCTTTGTAATATGTCTAGATTATTTTGAGCCAGCTGTCTGATAGACAAAACTATTACCGGTTTTAGAAATCATACTTTATGTTTCATGCATTATAATCAAAACGCCTTAAATGTGATGTAGCATTTGAAATTCTGCCACTTCAGTCAGTGTCTCTGATTTTTTTTATTAATTGTATACAGATATTTTTTAAAATTTCCATGTCTGTTAATTTTTTAGTTTTGATGTCCAGACATATTAGTTTCAGTCCTGGAATACTGTTTTGTTGATGAAATTCATGTCCCAAAGAGCTAATTCCATTTTATATTAGTATCCATGATTTCCCTTACTTATTTTAAAAATTATTTTGGTCTTCTATAATTTGTAGCTTTCTAATTGCTGTTGTTTTAGTGTTTTCAGGTTTTATACAGCGAGATTACAGATTTAGGAACCTGGTCTCATTTGGTGGATAGATTTATATACTTCTAGCACCATTTGAAATCAGTTTTCTAGAGATGATTAACAACAAAATCAAGTGTCAAAGATGCTGCTTAACCTAGTTTCAATGTTGCTTTTGGTTCAGATGGACAGTAGGCATTATAATAATAACATGGTACTGTTAAGTTTCAGTTGACCTAGAATTTTGTTCTTTTTATATGTGATCAATCCTAGTTTTGCTATGTATGTTTATGCTTGTCTTAACAGAAATGTTATCAAACTCTCGGCGGTTAGTTGATTTTGTTTTTTTTAATTCTTTCTTGCTTTTCATGATAGAATTCTTGTTAATTTTTTATTCTCAATGAAATTGGAAAAAAAATATCAACCTCCATGGCACAAATTGTGCAAATTTTTATATCATAACAATTTAAAGTTTAGACTAACAGTTAAGGTCCAACCAAACTAATTGGCCTTTAGTTTTTTTCCCAGTATGTTAACTGTAGTCTTGTCACATGTGGTCCATGGTCAGACATGGCAAAGTTAGTTGATCTTTCCTTAATTATTTAGAGCAAGTTATATCCATTCCTATTGATTTAACTCTGTTGAGACCTGTCACTGGAAGTAATATCTGTTACTCACTGATTTGTTCATTATATCCTGGATGACAGTTGCATATAAATTCTATGAATATTTAAGGGTGTTGAGACTCTGGACTGTCATCTTTGGTATTGCCCTCAGCTTTTAACTAAATAGTGCAGGAAGTTACTGTTAAAAATTGCTGTATTTTACTAAGTTGGTTACTGTCCCTTGATTAATATGATAAAAAAACAGTGCAAAAAGTTCTTATCTTTTTGTAGTTGGCCTGTGAACAACAAACAAATAAATTACTGCGTATTTTTCTATAAACCAATCTCTTGTCTCAAGCAAATTAAGAACATGATCAACATTCTTGAATTCAAAATAAAATAACCTGGTAATGAAAATGAGTGAGTTTGAAGCTGTGATTAATATAGCACGAACTAGTACTTTGTAAGTCCTTTCTATCTAAACTCTGAAAAGAAATTGCTCCAACTTTGGTCACAAAGATAGGACAGGAAGTTTTGTTTCTGTATTTAAACAGTTTTATAGGAGGCAATGCATTACTTTCTAAGTTACCATGGCTAAAATAAATAATGCCCCAACCCATTAAATCGTTCATTACCACAACCTATTATGTAAACTAGATTGATTGATTGATTGTTGGGGTTTAATGTCCGAGCAGCAATATTTCAGCTATATTCAGACGATGAACATGAAACGCATGATAAAATGAACATGAAATGATGATGAAATGAAAAACGGGATGGGACACAAGGACAGTAGGGTCGACAAATTTTGATTGCCACTAGCAAAAGGGAGGGATGGGTAAGGACGGGCAATTTAGCCTCCTGTGGCGGAGCGCAAAGGTTCCTACTCCTATCAAATACCACAGCAGGGTTCTTTAACGTGCGAGGAACGTGGCATCTTTCCCAACACGGTGCACCACTATGGTTTGCGGTCAGGTTTTCTGTATTATAGCCTGACAACCCCAGCATGTAACATGCCAGGGGTACCCCATTCCACCACCTGGGGCACACATCCCAGTTGCTCTGTGGGCAGAGCGCCTAGCCCCCGGCTAGGTTTCTGAGCACTATTTAGTCGCCTTTTACGACAAGCTTAGTGCTGCTGTAGGCCTATTCTTTTGACACCCGGACCTGCACGGGGTTGTAAACTAGAACAACTGCATGTTCCTGATAGATCTCTTTAGTCTTCTGTTTCTGTTTTTGTATTATCTTAGGTAGTATTTTGCATGTTTGTTATAATCTTTTTGTTCGTAATTAACAGTAGTCAGACATGTACATAAGAAGCAATGATTGATTTACTGTACATACCTGTATAAGATAGGCTGCAATAAGTTACATGGTAAAAAATTATAATTTTTTGATGAGATGTGGTAATGTGCTGCACCCATTTCTTAATGAAACATTTGTACTTTTGATGTAGTTGGAAAATGAAATAAAAAAAAAAAGTAAAAGTAAAATCAAAGAATATTTCTGTTTAAATAAGAAATTCCAAACTAAACCAATTTGATTTGTATTCCCATCTTCCGTCACTAAGTGATCAATTTGAAAAGGAAACTTGTTTAAAATTTATAGTTACAGCAAGCATTCAATTCTGATGTTTTAAGATTACCATTCCCTGGGATATTGATTTGAACCAAGTATGAATTTCAGATTTATTGTTCTACAGAGCAGTTTATATTACTTCAGAACAATTATGATTCAGAGAAAATTGCCCATGTCCTTTATATTTAATTAGATATATGTGTATTTGTAAAATTTTATTCGATAATTACATAAATTACATAATTGCTTTTGTATTGACATGCCAATTTTGTTGTGGTAAAATTGTGTCACTGCAAAATATTATTTGTATGAAAAAAAAACATTAGATCCTAACATTAAAAGAAAAAACATTTTTGTGTGAAAAAGGGAATTGAAATGCCTGTTGTAACTATATTGTACAGAATTATTTTTTTTCTTTTGCTGGTTAGTTTGATGCATTACTTTTTACAATTATATGCAATGAGTTCACTCCTTGTTAAATCCACTTAAAGCAGAGTGGTTTTTAGTAAAGATAAATGTATTTATTTCTATTTTATAATTGTGTGTTTGTACTACATGTACTTGAGGCTGCTGCTGTCTTTTGTACAAGTAGGTGAAGGTCAATGACTTATATGAGTGGTTGCCTTACCTGTAACATGAAGGGGTACACTTGATTGTTAGTGGTTAGGTGCATTATATTTCCCTATCAATAATATGACCCTGGTCAGAGTTCTTTCTCCCTTGTGAAACAGCTAAGAAGAAGGATCAGAAGACCTACTAAAACAAAAATCTTTATTAAGCCATTAAGTTATTGATTCCATGACATTTTAGGGGGAATCAGATATTTTCTGGACAATAGGCAGATCTCTTCGTATTTTGTACATGAAAATAAAGAAAATGTCTTTGCATTATTTCTTTGTCACCTTGCAGATATGATATCTTAAATAGATAAATGTGTAGAAACTTCTAATTCTTGTATGAATTCAACACATTTTTAATGGTTAATTTGTTGTATTTAATGCAACAAGCCTTTGCTTTTATGAGCATTCAGGTTTTTACTTGTTTTATTAGAATGAACTTGACTGTTGACATAGATTGTACATGTATTCTACTGATTTCTGTTAATTAAAGGACTGAAATAATGGACGTGATGCTGAAGATCTCCTTTCATTTCAGCTTTTGTCTCATTTATAAAGGAATCTTTTAAATTGACCTGAATAATATGGGATAGTTATATATCTTGAGTATATATGTCTTTTTTCCATTGAGTCTTTGTAAAAGAGTCCTTTGTATGCATTTCCCATGACATCAAGCAGCGTATTGTTTCAGCTCAAAAACTGAAATTATGGTGAAATTGTTGGAGATTTGTTCTATTGATTTTTATGGCTCTGTTACTTTGTAAAGGGAGCATTTATCCCCCTGTGTGTGTGTATGATGGATTGATTGATGTCTTGTCGGTTTATCCCCCAACTGCAATAATTAATTTGAAGCAGAAAAGAAAATGGGGATGGGTAGGAAGAAAAAAATAAATAGTGAATATCACTGGGAAATGGCAGAAACAAGTAGGGGCAGAAAATACTAACATCTGTAAGGCTCCATGCAGCCTTCTCTGGAAGAAATGTACAGTTGTAGTCTTTTATTTGCATAATGAAGTGTGGCATATATTTTTGCCAACTATGGTCCATAGTCAGGCTTTCTCCTTATGGCCTGTCAATCCTTGAAATGAAGGCTTCAACCCAAATCTTAATATCTGTGGGTACTGCACAGGGTCTGTGTATCATTTCCTCAGTAAAATAATAGGTTTTTGCATGAGTTGCTGTGAGAGCTTTCTTCATTTGTCCAAAATGATTGTCTAAAATGCAGCTGCATGTGTAAAAAAATGAAATTAATAATCAATAAGTAACTAGTGATAGAAACTTGTTTTTTTTTTTTTAATTTTAGGCCTATCATAGTTATATTTTTTATTGAAATTAATGGAATGGTGAGAGGAATGTTTCCTTTTTTTTATTAACAGTTTTATATCATGATGGCCAATTTACCCTTGACAGTGCTATCACATGTTCCTGTACACCAATGGCAGTCTGTCCTAGAAAACTTTGGCACAGGGCAATTGAGAAGGAGAAACTAAAGTTCAAATACCTATGAAATTTAACTAGTTTAATTGACAGTTAACTACCTGAGGAAATTCAGCTGTTGATTGCCATTTTATCTGTGTCTCCCTCAAAATCATTTTTGTATGCACTTTAACTTTATATCTTGTTGAAAACACTATGAAACAACTTTGACCAAGTCTACAATGAGTAACATCTATCTGTTGTTTAGTGAATAGAAGCTAGAGGTTGAAGTATGGTATTTTTTGCCAATATCTGCTGAGAAGGGATTTTTGCATATTTTTTTTTGCACTTTTTTGCATGTTTCGGCACTATGCATAATGAACGCAGCATACTATCTAGCAGACATTATTTTCTTCATACTTAAATAGGAATTCCTACACTTTTATCTTAAATTTCAGAATCAAAAGTAATAGATTTATGTCTGATCAGTCTTTACCCCAAATATCCTACTTTTTTTTTAAATGAGCAAAATCATGTCTAGTCATTCTAAATTGAAATTTAGATGGCAAGTACATATTTATGAAACTACTCATTCATTTGATTTAAAAGATGGTTTATTATGACCTTGAAAATTATTCAGTGAAAAATATTTTGGATCTTATGTCTTGGAGAAAATGTTTTTGCTTGGGGTTTAAACTTGATTCATCATTTATCAAGATTATTTCAACATGTAGGTCTAATCCGCGAAGAAAATTCTTGTAATCTCTGTTAGAATTAATGGGTGGTGAAAAAATACAGTAATCTATTTTAGCAAGGTTTTCCTCAGATAGGGAAGTGTAGTTTTAGTATTTAATGTTCTGAATGGGATTTTTTTTTCAATAAATGCGATTTTTCTTAGGATTTTCTCTATTTCATGGAGGCTTGTTTTCTTTTTGTCATGTTACTTCTTACTGGGATTTTATTGCAATTGAATTTCTATTTCTAAAAGAGAATTAGATTGAAGAGCGCTGTTTGGAATTTTACATATCTGAATTTGCATAATGGATCAAATTGATTTTTGTGGAATTCTTTTTAATCTATAAACCAATAAAACTGATCTAACATTTATGGTTGAATGAGAAAGATCAATGACATGTTGCCTTCCCGAGCAGCAGCAGGAGAAAAAAATCAATGATGCCAATGGCTTTGAACATGCAATCTTTTTCTTGGAAGATTTTTATTAACTCTGATAAGATAAAATTGGCACCTTTATAACATGTCCTAGATTATTTCTTTCCAAGTTTTTCTTTTCTAGTTATATGTTTACCGATATCTCTCCTATCTGTCAAGAAATGTTTAGTAAAGTGAGGGAAAATTATGGATCAATGGTGTTTCTTGGCATATTTGTCCTTGGTTAAGTCAATTGGAAACACACGAAGTTGCTTCCAGTGAAGTAGGTCTGTGTTTGTTTTTTCTAGTGTTAGATCTTATTTTGAACCTTCAGTACTAAAGTTCAATTTCTAAAAGCAGTATTACAATTAACAAATATAAAAAAAAAAACAAAGCTTACTTTCTGTTAAGTTGACTTGGTGTTTTATATTGCAAAATTAAAGTTTACAAATGATAAAAAAGTGCTAGTGATACAGTTACTGGTCAAAAGTATGATTTGTTCTATTGTACAGATTTTAGACGAAGAAATATATGACTTGGTCTTCCAAAAATCTTGAGAAGTTTGCTTTCACTTGGTTCTTTTTATATATTGTTAATTTACATACAGAAATCGTAAATAGGGCTTCAAAGGTCACGTTGAACACTTTTGTATAGTGGCTTACATCAATTATGTAGCAAAGCCCTGTGAGACTGAGAATTTTTCTTTAACTGTTGAGTGTACAATGAATAATTAATATCTCTGTCCCTATGAAAGCCATATTCTAATTAAGGAAAACCCTCAGAGATTTCAAACTAAACAATCAACACTAATCTAATTTTACTAGTGTTGCAAACAGGCTATCGTGATCTATATACTTAATAGGTATGAGTTTAAGAATTTATCTCTATCGTGTAGTGGAATAAATGATGAAATCTAGCTGATTGACTCAGACTTTGGTGTAGAAAATTTTAAACTCATTCGCTAATCAATGATGAATTCATGTTTAGGAACCAGCAAATTAAACTGTGGCAAAAAAAAAAATCATCAATACTTTTCCTTAGCTTAACTGTGCTGAGTGTTGTTTGTTCTTTACATCCATTGACTAAGTATAGAATTTTGTCAGTTGATTATAGGAATAGTATTATCAATTGTGATCTTATACAAAGCAGATCATACAAATACATTTTAGCACAAGGGAATCGAGATCCATTAAATAAACAAGAGAAATAGGACAAAATAATCCACTTTGTAAATAAAACATTGTGTGATCCTATTTGTTCAAACTTCAATGAGTGTGTATACCATCAAAGGTATGATTGTACACTGTATGGGTTTGTTTCTAAATTTCATTTTTATTTTAATATACATGTAATCCGACACATTAGCATTATAACTGTCTTCGGAAAGATTGGGATTAAACTGAACTTTGTATCTTCAACAATTTTCACTCCTTACTTGTGAAAGTAAAATAAATCATTTCAAATATTTGATGTATTTATGGTACTTAATACACACCTTATTGTGAAAATATATTGCTGCAATCTTGTGCAACTTTTTGAAAATATGATATACAGTACTAAAAGTTTGGTAATTCTGTCATTACTCTTCATGTTACTACTCCCAGGATAACACTCTTATTGGCATACTCTAAGGAACTATTTCATTATGTCATTATAGAATCTTTAAAGACTAATTTGTCAAATTAGAATTAGTTTTCTTTTCTATTCTGGTACATTCAGTATGCAGGCTTATCTCTACCTGGCTCTATTGATGATAAAACTGGAAAACCTGTTATGAACATTTCATGTTGAGAAAATTAATGGTTTCAGCAACAAAACTTGAACCCTCTTACTACTGAAGACTTTGTCAGATTAGTCCTGTTGGTCAATTAAACAGGTATAAAAAAAACAAAACAAAACATAATATGGAGGGTAAAAACGTTAGCTTTAACAAATTTGTATGTTAACTCAGATTAGAGAGTTTTTTTTGCAGATAAAGTGCAATTTAGAGTTCTACAGAAAAACAGATTGATAAATCTAGAGTTATATAAGTAAAAGCAATGCTTTATTAACAGCATGGCGTGACATTTCACAATTCTTTGATCTAATTTCTCCTAAAAGTTAAATATTTGTCTAGTTGCATGCAAGGATTCAATTTAACTTAATGTCTAATAATCTCAGTGAGGTTTTCTCTCTGATAATTTCTGATGTTAATGATGATGCAACGTTGTAATTGGTGATTGAATAAAAATTGGAATTTTTAGATCACCGTGCATCATGGAAAGTATCTTTTTTTGGTTAAATTCTATGAAGAAAATGAATGGAAAAAGCTTTTTGTGGACTTTGATTACAAGTTGTTTTACTTAGGGAATGTTTCATGTAATACTGAAATAATGTTGTTAGTTCACAGCATAATTGGATATTGGGGAAATTAGAAGATTTTTTAAAAAGCATTGTTCTATATTTAGTGCAAACCACCTTTCTCAGGTTATTCAGAGTATTTCACCAGAAAATAAAATGGCCATACATAAATGACAAACCAACTCAATTGTGAGATTAATATAACATATATCAAGTTGTTTTGCCCAAATCTTATTAATTATTATTTATTATGTTAATTGCAAAAGAAAGGAATTTAATTTAGATAAAAATGACACTGGCTTTCATTCGGGCCACTATGCATCCACGTCACAAAATATCATTGGACGTCCCTTAGAATAAAGCAAACAAGCCTTCCTGTAGCTTATCATTTGATCTGTCCAATCATTATAATTGAAACAAAACGTTCAATGCTATGAATTTTTGTGTTTTTAATAGGATTATTAGTTTTGGTACTCAGGGCCCATTGTCTATGTTTGGACAAGCTCGATCAGGCATAAATATATGTTACGAAGCACAAAAGATCCAAAACCTGTTCATTCCCATTCAGATCAAACATTTAAGGTATTATTGAAAATGTGGGGTTCCGTGAAGGATATTTATATTTCTTATTTAATTTGCCATGCTTGAATTCAATTATTTTTACATACTATGATTGTATGAAAAAAAATATTTGCTTTTGAAATAATATATTAGCCATCAATGGACTTTTCCGTTTTAAAGGGACTGATTTTTTTTAGGTCAAGTTTCGGGCTGTGGTGTCTACATGATAGTCAAAACTGATTAATAGGTTTAACCATGTGTTTTATGACCTGTTAGCAGGAGTAGAATTAAAGAAATTTTGTTTATCTTGTCAAGTGGTAGAATTTTACAAAACTGAACTGACCCAGAGTAAAGATGACTTGCCTTTATTATAAGTTAAATAGAAAAATGCATTGAAAATAAGGTGGCCCAGCAGGCAAGTTCTGTTTGACTGGCAGTTGCAGTCATAAAATTAGCTTGCAGTGGACCAGAAGGCGTGTGTTTATTTTAGTTCCTTGTGGTAGTGCCTACCAAGCAAAAGTGACAGGTCATTACATTTTATTAAAAAAAAAACAATATTTACATGAAAAAAGCACTGCATTATGTATCCATATTGAAGTATAATTTTAAACAACATTAAAAAATGTGCATTAGTGAATTGACCTTGTTTTCATTTAATTAAGTTGTTAATGAATGTTATAAACTGCATGATGTTAGTCACAGTATTAACTGTAGCACTATGCCTTGTAAATTATGTCATGATAAACAAGTTTCTAAATTTGATTGGCACGTTGCACCAGTGCACTAATAAATGAAATTGAAAATGTCAATCATCTTAAAGCATTCTTTTTGATTAAGCTCCAGAATCAGGCAAAAGTATTTGACACTCCAAATCTCAAGGCCTGTGTTTGGTGGAATTTTGAATAGATAATAATAGTACACCCACCAGACACAAAATGTCAATAAATGGGACACTATGTTATCAAGCTAGGAAAAAATGTTTTTTTGTAAACCAAAAGAAAGTCTTTTTATACCTTAATTAAGACAAAGATGAATTAAAGTTGACACATAAGGGCCATAACTTATCAATTGTAAGGAATTATATCTCGACACTTGACAAGGCTCCTTGTTCTCTTGAGAAATTTACTGGAAAAATCAATTGATATACTCCTCTCTGTTGCTAAATATGCCTTACAATTTTTTCTCAATTTTTTCTCAGAAAAGAGATGAAGAAAAGAAGAGGAGAAGGGAATTACAAGCTTCCTTAGAGGAGAAATGCAAGCAATCATTAGGTTAGTATTGGCTAATAAAGTGCTATGTTAGGAAAGTCGGTAATTGGTTTTCATGCTTTTTCTGATTTATCATGACATTTGGTATAGTTGGGTATAAATTAACAAATTTATGGTAAAAAGGAAGTTCCAACTGTCTGAGCTGTTCTTTGGTTTCTATTTGTACCAGTACATATCAACTTTTAAAGTAGGAACCTAAAATAAAAAAAAAAAAAAATTAAAAAAAAAACGATTTAAGGAGGTGACCTGGGGTAAGGGACACAACTCCTAAAAATCATTGGAACGTTTGTATTCAGCATTTTACATCAATATTATGTAAGCATTTAATTAACTTGGATTGATTTTATTCTGCTTCAAACAAAAGCTTGCGAGGCTTTGTGAAATTGAATATGATACAAACATATCACTGATTTCATGAGTTATATCTCTTACCATAGGTCTACCTCCTTAACATGGAAAAGGATATTCTTGCAATCTGTTGAAAAACTTAAGTCTCAGTGGAATGAACTGTTTCAAATTAGAATACTATCAGTACACTTAGACAAAATCAAAACAAGCAATGTTTCATTGTTTGGTGATTTTATTTTTTCAGGCACTTTTTAAATGCTTTTTTGTCTACTGTCAATATAACAAAAATTAGTACCCAGCAAAAACTACTCTTGTATACATGCCATTACAGTATTCCAATGACTTTTTAGTAACCAAAAAAACTTGATTGCACCAATGATGCTGATCAAACTTTGAATGTATTTATTCTAGCATTATGTAAGTTTTACCACATATAGAAATAATCTCTGAATCACAGACTGATACTGATTTTCTGAATAGTAGCTTATTGAAACTTTCAGATATGACTTATTGTAAATATATACAATGTGAGGTAACAGTTTGAATACCTCAGGGCGAAAAGTTCCTTGCACAAGTAACCTGTTATAAGTTGAGATCTAATTGCGGCTGATTATTTATTTATGTGTTTTTACAAAATTAAGGTCTAATACGTCATATCATGGCAGCCTTATAATTATCTTCTGGTATCTAATCAATGAAATAAAAAGTGTCAGTTTACTCTCAGAAAATATTTAATATTAGTTGAATCAAGATATTTAAGGTATTGGGTAATGGGTAAAAGCTTGTCAAATAGGTTGTGAACTGAACGCTCCCACACCCATCTTTCCACATAACTGTTTAGTAAATGGAGAATATACCCGAAGCTCCTAAACCCATCTTTCCACATAACTGTTTAGTAAATGGGGAAATATACTGGAAGCTCCAACACCCTTTCCATATAACTGTTATGTAAATGGAGAATATACCCGAAGCTCCTGAACCTATCTTTCCACATAACTGTTTAGTAAATGGGGAAATATACTGGAAGCTCCAACACCCTTTCCAAATAACTGTTTTGTAAATGGAGAATATACCCGAAGCTCCTGAACCCATCTTTCCACATAGCTGTTTAGTAAATGGGGAAATATACTGGAAGCTCCCACACCTTTCCATATAACTGTTTTGTAAATGGAGAATATACCCGAAGCTCCTGAACCCATCTTTCCACATAACTGTTTAGTAAATGTGGAAATATACTGGAAGCTCCAACACCCTTTCCAAATAACTGTTTTGTAAATGGAGAATATACCCGAAGCTCCTGAACCCATCTTTCCACATAGCTGTTTAGTAAATGGGGAAATATACTGGAAGCTCCCACACCTTTCCATATAACTGTTTTGTAAATGGAGAATATACCCGAAGCTCCTGAACCCATCTTTCCACATAACTGTTTAGTAAATGTGGAAATATACTGGAAGCTCCAACACCCTTTCCAAATAACTGTTTTGTAAATGGAGAATATACCCGAAGCTCCTGAACCCATCTTTCCACATAGCTGTTTAGTAAATGGGGAAATATACTGGAAGCTCCAACACCTTTCCATATAACTGTTTTGTAAATGGAGAATATACCCGAAGCTCCTGAACCCATCTTTCCACATAGCTGTTTAGTAAATGGGGAAATATACTGGAAGCTCCAACACCTTTCCATATAACTGTTTTGTAAATGGAGAATATACCCGAAGCTCCTGAACCCATCTTTCCATATAAATGTTTTGTAAATGGGGAAATATATATAAGAAGCTCTGACACCCTTCTTTCCAATGTAAATGTTCTATAAATGGGGAAATATACTGGAAGCTCCTGAACCCATTTTTCCATATAACTGTTTTGTAAATGGAGAATATACCAGAAGCTCCTGAACCCATCTTTCCATATAAATGTTTGGTAAATGGAGAAATATACTGGAAACTCCCACTCCCTTCTTTGTAATTCCAATTTAAGAATAGTTCTAAGATACATTAAAGTTAATGTAGCTTGTCAAGGGAGAAAATTCAATTCAAGCATTACAGAAAGTATGTCTCTTTATAGTTATGACCCCTGAAAAACAGTTCTTAAAGGTGGTTAATAATGTATTGTGTTTCTTGCACAATTCTTTCTAAACCATTCAACAGATTTGGATGAAACTTGATATTTTCTGAGTTCAAATGTCATGGTTTCCTTCCATGAACATACTCACAGTTTGTAACTGGATTTGTTTTTGTTTTCCTTTGCCTTTTGTTTCACAGTACCAAAGATTGGCCTTATTTAACCTGAAACATGCAACTAATTATTCTGAAGAGACAAGAGTTGTAATGTTTTCTAGCAGCTGAAATACTGAAATTAAAATGTATTTTACTTCCGCCAAGATCTATAAATTGTATTTTCCTAAAACTTATAGGTATTCATATAAAGCTACACATAATAGTGTTTTTTCTCTTTGAGAAATCTTAAAAATGCAGGCTTATTTTTATACAGGCAATTAACAAGGATTTTTATACAGTGTTATCTTCTGATTGTAACTGCAACATGAGTTAGGTTTCAACAGCTTGCCTAATCATAGTGACATGAATGAAGACAGTACAGGTATTAAGTGAATTTGTAGGTCCTCAACATTGGCTTCATTAGTGATCCAAAAAACTATGCCTTGTTAGATTGGTCATCTGGAAAATACCGGTAGACTTTACAAGTTCTAAAATTCTGGTGAAAAAAAATTTGGCTGGTTACCTTGGATGTATTAGGAAAATTTGGCTGGTTACCTTGGACGTATTAGGAAAATTTGGACTAGTTGTAACATTCCATTTACCGGTACTTGAAAATCCCTTATTGCAATATCCTCTTTTCCTAGTAGAGTAACAGTCAGACTGGGTTTACAGGTTTATGGAAAATAACCATTTCTTCTTCTGATATTATTCATGTACATGCAAAATCATGTACTAAATATTACGTTAGATTGGCCATTTGTGATCAAAAGATTAATTCTTGAAAGTTAGAAAACCTTTATTTTAATGATTTTTGTTCATTTAAACTTACGCATGTTAGACTCAAGATTTAAACTTATGCATGGTAGACTCATAGTTTTATGCTCCTTCTACTGAATTAACTGTTGCCTATAAAACTTATAAAGATTTAAAGCTTACATTTTAATCTTTCAGCCATATTTTCAATAAGTTTCAAAAGTAGGTAATTTGTTTATTAAACAGCAGTCAAATTATCATAATTCATTTGCTACTCAATAATAATTTTGAGTCTGGTTTCAGAATGCCTTCCTTTTTTTTTCTACTTTAAAATTGTTCTCTTTTTGTATTTTTGTTTGGGGGACATAGAAATGCTGGTGTCCGTCCGTGCGTCCGATGCTTGTGGACACAACTCCTCAGAAACAGCTGAACGAAATTTGACCAAATTTTGTAGGATTGTTTTTCACCATATGTAGTTCACCATACTTAACCGCTATTTTGATTTGACAATTTTTATGGGAGTTGTGGGACTTTGTTCATTTTTCACATTATTTGCGATATGAACACCTTGTGGACGCAACTCCTCAGAAACCACTGAACGGAATTTGACCAAATTTTGTAGGATTGTTTGTTACCATATGTAGTTGATCATACTTAACTGCTATTTTGATTCGACAATTTTTATGGGAGTATTGGACTTTTTTCATTATTCACATTCTTTTTTTGCGGATTTTTTGTTGTTGTATGAAGAATTTGATTCATTAAGATACATTAACCTTGAATCGCCACATGGACTTATGAAAGCACATAAGTTTTGAATCTGCTAGTTATACAAGTGTCAAACATTTCTAATTCAACTCTTTCTACAGCAGCGGGGGACTTATGGCTATGGGTAGCATTCTTGTTAAAATAGTTAAACAGATTTTACTTCACTATCAGTTACATTTGTAATTGTTACAAAAGCACTTTACATTGTAGATAAAATGAGAGAATAGATAAAACCATTTATACAAATTATATTATAAAAACTACAGATCATTGACGAGATCCCCCATTAGTTAAATAGTTCTAACAGTTCTAATCCCTAGATAAATACATGTACTTCATTATTTGGAGATTAAAGGCTCCACATTGAAAACTCTGGCATTATTCATGTGTTTTAATGATCTTAAGTAGAGTAAGATGTTATACAAATCAATAGATTTTGTTTTTAACTATAAATATTTGAGACATATTTAGTTAGGATGATATGAAATGTTGCAACGACATTCACTCACAAGGGGGTTAGGCAGTCTCGAGGCCATAGATGGTAGGTTTCTCTTTTTTCTTATGAAACCAGACTAGTAGGGATTTAGGTTTTATTTATTACCTTATAATTACTGTAATTCATGTTATAATACCAGTTGTTAATAAAGAGTACATGTTTGAGTCTGATAATAGCCTTGATACTTTCTCCTGCAAACAAAGAGTAGCAAGATTTCTTTACTCTGGCCCTCTGCTTTGCAATCATGCAAAAATCTCCATGAAAATGTCACCAAATATTTTTCAGTACATTATCATGTATGTAAAAGGGTGATGTATGTCTTTCTAAATCTCCACATATTTGACATAATTATGGACTCTGATTATAAATGGTTACTTAATATTTCCGAGGTTCATGATGCCTTTAAGTGTACTATAAGTCTTTATTTACTATGTCTAATAGGTTCATGATATGCTTGCAGAGATGTTGCCAGTCTTCCCTCATTATATATACATGTATATACTACATACATGTAGTTTATTGTTTACTGTAGGATGTTGAGCAGCATACTGAATTCTCTTCTTATCATAAGCTTTGTTATATTCTCTGTGGATTTGTCAGAATTACCATACAGCTTCTATATTTATGGGAAGCCAAACCTGGTTATAAATATTGGATATCATTCTGTAGTAAATCAAATGGAATGAATTATGCAGCCAATTGATAATATGGTGAAACTTGTTACTTTGTTTCAATAATAAAGAGATAGATATTTGTTTCTCTAATGCCGTTCTTGAGGGCAAGCTGAGAGGTCAACATTCTTTGAAGATTTTGTTTGGATTATTGGTTATGTTGTTATCTTGTTTAAGAAGCCATAAATGTTTGCAGCTATGAGTAGATCTAAATAGGATAAAACCAATGCTTGCTGAAATTTCTTTCAGACGCTTACATATTTTGAATTAAGATAAGGCATAACTAACATTGAAAGTAGAATAATCCTTGACTACTATTCTTCTTCCAGAGGAAGACAAGAAATCGGCTAGAGAAGATAGGCGAAAGAAAGTTAGAAACTCCACTGTAATCAAGCCACCCCCAGAACCAGTTGTAGTACGCACCACCTCAGCTGGAAATGTTTCCTCTAAATCAGGCAGTCCACACTCAGCAGGGAGACGTATTGTGTCCCCAGGCACAGGGAGGAGCATTACATCACCTGGTACACGTGGAGGGAGAGTTTTTCAGGCTTCTCTCCCTCCAATGTCAAGAACGCCATCCAACCCAGACCTTGGTGGACCAGAATCTAAACCAGGAACTCCATTATCACAGAAAGAAATGCTGGAATGGTATCAGGTACAGCTATATCAAAAGTTTGGACCAGACGCTGATTACTTCCTTCATCCAAAAATAGAACAGAAAACAACAAAACCAGTCCACCCAAAACTACACAAACAAGGAGGTGTGTTTGATTTTACATTGATTTCAAATACCAGTATTTCTTAAATGTGATCATTTTTCTATCTTCAATCACTAACAAAGTAGCTCATTAGCATTACTTGTTTGGAAGATTATTTGTGATTTAAATTGTGTTTTTGTTTAATTAGCTTATTTTGTTGTGGTTTAATAATGGAAATAATTTCTGTGGTATTGTATGTTAATTTTACATATTAATTTTCAGATGTGAATCCATTAACAGGTTGGTTGACAATACTTGTTTTCCTCTCATTTTATTGGTTATCTATCTTTGTTCTATTTTTATAACACACATCTATTGATCTGCACTTCTTTTGCTTTTGTATTTTTTGTCCATTTGCATGTTTGTATGACACTCCTATCACTCCTGTATTACTGTTTCATGCTTGTTTAGTCGTTTTTCATATTTCAGCAGGAGTGTATATTTACAAATGAAAAAAAAGGAACTTTTGATGTTTTCTTTTCATGAAAACACTTTGCATGTTGTTGTAGTAGACAAGTATATGCATGCCTTTCTATCCCACTCTCCTCCTTATATCTTCTCTTATTCAAGGTGCACATGACCTTATTCCTTAGTTATAATTTTCTACCTGCTTATAATTGTAACTGTAGCAGCACTGATTGTTTTTACTTCTCTCACGTTGACAATGGTCATGCTTTAGAATTTTTTAAATAATGCATTATGAGACTTTTGTGTGTACTTTGTACTCAAGATGTAATTGTGAATTAATAATAATTTTACCATAGACATGAGGCTAGGGCACTTTATTGAAAATGTGCTACGGTCAAAGCTTTAACACACAGATGAAACATCGAAAATGAAACATTATATTCTCTTATTTTTACTCATCTGCATGAAACCGTCTGTGATGGCTCACACCAATTTGGTGATTTTTATTGCAATACACAGCAATCATAAAAGTAGTCCCTGAATGTGGGCATGGCCTGTATAAGTAGCTAGAAATAAGTTTCATCAACTCAGAAAACATCACTTATAACACTCATTATCCAATGAGATTGGCATGTTCTGATGATATGCTCAGTCAATGTAATGGTTGAGAATTAGGAATTAAATTAAGAAAAACACAGTTATATTTGCATGCTAAAATCTCTGTACATTGTCATTTCTATATCTGCCAATAGTGACCTGAATACCATTCTTACAACATGGACTCCCTTAACCAGTAGAATCATTGAAGTAGAAGGATATTAATTTCTTAGTCATGGGAATGAAACATATTTGTCCAATTCAGAAATTATTGTTATATGTTTTCTTAATTTGTACAGTATATGAACAAATTACTCCAATCATGTGATGAACACTCAATAACTAGTGTAGTGAGTTATTTTTAAGTGTGCACCACATGCACTGAGATATTTCAAATAGAAAAAAAATATTACAATCACTCCTTAAAATTTAATTTTTAATCAAAATTTAACAACTAAATCAGTAAAAAAAACATGATATTACAATCACAAGCTATCAGTTATATTTATGACTTGATAAACCAAAAATGTCAACCAATCAGGAGAGTTGTTACATCCAAAACTACATTGTTAGTTCATATATAAGAAGTCATGCAAATATATTCAGATTTCCTTCCCTGTGAGACCTGTCAGGGTAGTCAAGGACGTTAAAAACCCTCTCACTCATATTTGGATTTTAGTAACGATATACACTACACAAGAGAGTTTTCCAAATACATAATTTAAAATGGTGAAAAGGTTGGACAAATGTATTTTTTTTAGTTGGGTACTTATGCAAATAGAATACTTTAGTCATGCTTTTGTATTTTATTATTTATGTGGCTTGTGTCATGCAATACCATGAGAGAAATTTATTTTTTTCAACTAACCCCCCCACCCCCCACCCCCCCAAAAAAAAAAACCTAATATGGTATGTTGATCCAATGATATCATATTGAATCTGCCATTGTGGAGTAATTTTCTGTATATGGATTAGGCTGTTATAGCTACCTTCTCCTTAAATATGCTTTATTCATAGTGGAATTTTCATGTTTTTATCATATAGATTTCTTTCCCAGTCCATTTACCATTTGGCTTTAGCTATTCATTAAGCCACTTTTCATGAAAATTGAAACACATAAGTATGATAGTATGAATTGTGCTTGTATTTATATGATGATGCAATATTTTTGAGTAAATGAAACTTGATGGTAATAGTAATCAACACTGGCAATGTGAACAAGGTAAAAATATCTAAACATGACAAACTTGATATCTCCCTCATTTGTGGTTTGGAAAATAGTTCCATTTCATTACAGGAGCTTGCTGTTAAAATATCAATTGGAAATTTTTTTTTTTTTTTTAAAACCACAAATTCTTATTCTTGTAAAAATCAGGCCATTAATATGTGAGACACTCACACTCATTCATTACGTGATAACCTTTGTGAGACAGAAATAAATTTTTACAGGAATGGTACTGCCACCATTTTAAAATTATGCATGCTATTTTGGTCAAAAAGAGGTTATTTTTAGTTGTTATTTTAGATTTGAAGTAATGAGGAAGGTTTCACCAGATATTGAGTTCTAATAGCAAGATTTGATATCTAGTTTCAATTTGATCAACATGATCAGTTTCTCTTTAATGGCTTTTTTATTATCTCCAACCTACAAAAGCTAATTGATTTCTCAAATTATGAAATATTGATGGGTTCTCATGACATTTATTTTCTCAGCATCATTAGGAATAAGAATCTCTCTGAAATGCTTTACAAATTCAGAAACCATATACAATACTATTACTCAACATTGTTTTGGAATGCGGATTGGAGTCTCATGTTGCCGTCAGTCATGCATTCATTGCAAATCCCAAGGTGAAAATTGTTGCTTTTTAAAAAAGGTTTTCAATCATTATACAATTATCATGTCCAATAATGTTTCCAGCAAATTTTATTGGATCTTATTGATTTTTGAATGGAAATTGCTCACATCCAAACAAGAATTATGACGATTTAATTACAATTTCTATACTCTTTTGTGTTCCTCAATATCAGAAATTGATGTTCCTTGTAAGAGAGAACTATTGATAGTTTTTAATAGGTTCTAGGGACTTTATCATATTATTGATGGAAACTATTTGTTTTTGTGGGAAATGTTTAATTACTTCTGTTAAACCTTAAGTTAATATGTAATTTTGTATTCATATTGAATTTCAGAAACACTTCCAATCAAGCTTCTCTGTGCAAACAGTATTTAAATGCATTCTGATATTTTCTTGATAGTTTGTATAGATTTGAAAGCCAATTCACTATGTCTTTGTTATTTATTTTTCTATGACCATGTTATACTAATTCCAACATTTTTTTATATATATATAAGGGCTAAATATGGGGGTGTAATTTTTTCACTGCGATTTGCATGAGGATTACATTGTATCTGTACATCTTTGTAATATGGAACAACTGATTTTTTTACAAAATCAGCTGAGAATTTGTTTTTTGTTTGTTTGTTGTTTGTTGTTTGTTGTTTTTGTTTTTTTCTTTTTTAAGTGGTTATAGGTGCCCCCTGTCTATAGTTGATCTGCCAAAATATTATTAAGATATCATTAAACAGTTTGATGAATTTTTGTTAAGTTACATTATTATAAGTACTGGTAGATATTCATGAAGCAAGATGATAATTGTGAGATACTTGTAAAGAGATGTACTTGTTCTTTTCACAGCCCTTGAATGAATTTTAATGGCAATTTTTACATAGGTTATTGAATCACATGTTATTTTCTGCAAAGGGAGATATTTATTGTCAGATTCTTGCAAAGGGAGATAAAGCACTTCTGACATGTTTTTATAGCTCCTGCAAGGTTTGGGGATATATAGGAACCACCCTGTCTACCTGTCCATGTTTCTTGTAAGCACAACTCCTGAACTACTTCATGGATTTTGATGAAATTTAAAGAATTGTTAGGCAACATATATTGACACTTATGTAGGAAAATGTTCGTTGCTGGAAGACTCCACAGTTTGTATAAACTGTATTCAAGAAAATTCCATTCAAGACAACAAATGTAAAAAAAAGAACAATTTATTCATGCATATACAAAATTACTTCATGCTTTAAATATATGAATCTGTTTCAGCTTTTTCAAAAAAGTTTGAAGAGATAAAAAAGAATGACAATGAAATACATGGTAAATGAACAAAGGGAAATAACTCTAGACTACAAAAGCTAGAGGTCTCAGTATCGTATTAATTTTCCCATAGACTTCTATAATGAAGTGCATATTTTTAGGATTTTTTAAAAAATATGTAAATTGATTCAATAAAACTTTCACTTATGTAGCATTTCTAAGGACATGTGAAAAAATAATTTCCTGCAAAGAAAATAGGGTGAGTCCACGAAGATTGGACAGAAAAGTAGTCTTGAACTATAAATAGCCATTTTCCCTACTTTCACTTTCGTTTTGCACTCACCTAACCAACCTTTTCAGTGGAACATTTTTATGATATTATGTTAGATTTTCTTTTAAAAAAGTTCTTCATCTTACAGTGTGATGTTTGCTCTATTTTTTAAGTCATTGTTCATGTCTTTTGACAAAACATTAGTTTGTAGAGAGGCAAAAAGAAAATGCACTATATTTTTATGGCATCCAGGTTTTGACGTACACCCGCTCAGGGATATGCAATACGATACTGGTACCTAGAGGATTAGTAGATTAAGTATTTGTTGTGGTTTCTAAGAATAAAAATTTAGTATCTATATTTAAATTTGTTTATCTTAGTTTTATAGTAGACAATCATCAATGGACAGGGATTTTCTCAAATTACATTTTTTCATTAGTGAGGAAAAAGGCTGATTTGACAGTAGCTTGGATACTTCTTTAATGTACTTTTTTAAATAAAACTTTTGAAAACTTAATGATATCAGGAATCATCTAAAGGAGTATGCCTTAGTAAAAGAAAGGAAAACAATATTTGTGAGAAATGCTGATATGACTGTAATATAACTAACAAATTATGTGGTATTAAAACCCACAAAGGGAGATCAATGTGTGATTGATGGTTTAGGAGACTATAAATACATTTTTATCCCGGTGGTTTTTTTTTATCTCTCTGACATATACACCATACCTATTATCATTATATTTTAAATGTGATTGCTACTTTTTTATTATTTAAGTACAGTTCAGTTATGCAAAATTAGTTTTATGATCCATTTTCTACTTTAAGTGTTGAAGTGATTATAGATTGATGTTAAAAGTAAAGTGGGACACCTTAATGCCTTCAGTTATGAATTTAAATTGCAGTATTTTAGATTATAAATTCCTCTGTGGGAAACAGGATTATTGCATTATGAGGATTTAGATTAATTTCAGATCAGATGAGAAATATTATGTACTTGACAAACTTGGGTATATGAAGATTATTTCGGTTGCAATGGTGCTAATATAAGGTTAATTTGAAACATTTTTGCAAAACAAGAGATTTCTGTTGGACCTAATGCTCTTCTCGGACATAAATCATCCTGCAATTGTAGAAAGTAGGTTATGTTGTGGATGTAACTTTTCATTCAGGTTCATACCAGTAATACCATCATTCAGGCTCATACCAGTAATACCATCATTCAGGCTCATACCAGTAATACCAACTATTTACTAATATAAGTAATTTTGCGCCGGCTACCTATGCATTTAGGATCACTCGCTCTTCAATGTATGTATTTGATATGAAATTAAATTATTTCTGAGTATTTTGAGGACATGTAAAGGTGTTTTGTAGGGTTTTTGTATTATCAGAAGTTTTTTACATGACTGACAAATTAAGTCCAAGGCCTATAAATATTGCATGTGTGTATCATTTCTCAATTTAGGTTTTGTAAAATTAAAAATAATTTCTATGAAAATGGGAGACATATTATTATGGTAACTTAGGAGACATTTACTTTAAGATATGAAATATGAGCATAGTTCCATTTTCTTCTGACCTGAAGCTGTCAAGAGAACTGGAGCATCAGTCCCAAGGCAACATTTTGTCTTGGGAATTTTAAAATTGGAAATAATTTTATTTGTATCCTGTTATATGAATATATGATGAGTCAGCACATTTCAATATCATTATCTTTAAAGAGAAAAAAGTTACAAAATTCAAATATATAATGTTACATTCATTGCATAAACTGATATTATATCTTTTGTTGTTGTCATTTTAAACTCTATTAGGGTGGGTTGTTTTAGTTTTTTTTTTTATTTTAAGCTTAACTTTATATAATTGTTTACTCTATCATTTTTCACAATGCAGGAAGAGCTGGTGCAGAAAAATTGTTGGACATTCTAAGAAAAGAGTCAATGCTACGATTATATAAGGAAGATGCAAAGATTCCTCGTGAATATAAGGTATGTTGTTAAGAAAAACATGTAGAAAATATTATGCAAGAGTTCATGTGAATTTCTCCAAACTTTGATCTGATGTAGATGTTAAATACAGATTTATATCATGGAAGGTGTTTGTGGCTAAGGAAGAATTCATTCCTTATTCTTGGTATTATGCAATGCTTTAAAGGCTATAGATGTAATTTTATTATGAGATCAGTGAAATAATCAATAGATTGTCTGTAAAATGTGACCATTGACATTGTCTTAGTAATGTGACATTGTTCTTATAAATGGAACAAATAAACAATGTTGGAAAGTGTTTTAGTTCATTATTGGTTTGTATATGATCAAAATTATAATTCAGAAAATGTCAAGAGTTTTGTCTTGAGAAGTCCAAAAATTATTGTTTGCATCCAAATTAAACATTAGTCAGCAAGGTATTTTTCAAAGTTCAGACAACTAAAACAAATTATTTCAATGTTTATGAATTTGGAAACACATTCAAATTCTGGCAGTTCCCAAACTGCTAAGAATGTTTGTGGATGATTGTACAGTAGTTTTAGGATCACCAAATCTACATTGAAATGTTTAAGGTTATTCAGCCTGTATGGATAGATATTCTTGTTTACTTTTCTTTGTAAGAGTCATGCAAACAAATTGCATGAAAGGTGTTGGTTATGTATTTAATGACACCAGGGTCAGTTCATAAAAATGGCTAATTGAAATTTTACTCTAATACTTTAGTTTTAACTCAAATAGAAAATTTTAAATTGGTTAATTGGTTATAATTTTATCTGTGCAAAGGTTTGGGAAAATTTTCAATTTAAGATATTTAATGAAGCCTAATGTGTGAGTAAGCCAAACTTTGATGTGGAGCATGCAAAACCTTCATAAATTTCTCAAATTGAAAGAAATTTAAACTCAAAAATAATATGAATACTTGAAATCAAAGTTTCAAGTCTTGAAGTTTGAGAATTTTTACCCGAACATTTAGCTGCTTTAACATTAAACATGAAGAAACAATCCTAAAATGGTAGCATCACTCCTATAAATCAAACTGCATAACTGTTAAAGTAACCTGTAATCCAATACATTAGGAAAAATGTTACATAATTACAGAACAAATAAAGCAACAGATGCTAACCTTTCCTTAGAACTGTCAACTTATATTTGAAAATATCTCCAATATGGAGAGATTTTAACCTGTCATTCCATGTTGACCTTTGAACTTCTTTGCTGATATAGCATTCTGATTAGACATGTCTGTAAAACATTTTGAAAGCCATGTACTTTCAACTGTCAAGTGATATCATGATATGATTAACTAATTGAATGATATTGTTAAACTGTGAGTTTAGTGTAAGTGTTTGTAAGAATCAGGCAAAATGGGAAAAATCAGAAGCATGCATGTCAAAAACCTACCCATCTGACAATGTAATATTATTCAAGGATACTTTCTCTATTTGAAAATAACACTATTTAATGTCTGCATCACTGGCTTTGCTCAGAAATTTTTCAAAACAATGTTAAAAAATGAGTTTTTGACAAAGTTATCTGCCCTTGAAATATTCACTTTCAGTGCATTTCAATGAAATTGTAACTCAATGGTTCAGCATGATATGGAGAATCTTGTCTGTTTTCCTTGATTTTGATGGTGCAAATAGCCAAATTACACTATCAAAATGATGGGTTTTCTATACCATGTTTAACCCACTGCTTGATTCTTACAGGGACCGATACTTAATAGTAGGGGTAGTAGATATCTTCTTTTTGAACATGATTTAATTTTGATCTTTTGACCCATATTAGAAAACTAAAGTGAAGAAATAAACAATAAAACGCTAAGTCATTGCAAGTTGGATGACATTGGCATTCAACACTTATTTTTTAACAGCTCATTGTCAGGAAGGTGCCCATATGCTCATTCATGAACATATACATGTATGATGTAAATCTCAGGATTATTAGATGTGCATTAAAGAAGAAAAATATTGATTAGTTTTGGCTCAGCTTTAGATAATGTTACAGAATTATCTAATATGATTTATTGACTGCTGTAACATAAACTAAATATAGCTTCAAAATCTGAGCCAGAATATGGATACATATTGCAGAAAACTTCACTACATATTTGACATTTTAAAACCAGCTAAGTAAGTGAAAGTTTTTATGAATTTGATTTTATGTCAATAATTCCTTTGTTAGTAATTGAGTTGGCTTTTTGTTATGTAACTTTGTTATTATTTTCAGGATGCTTATAATGCCCTAGTGAGATTCCACCTCGGGAAGTACAATGTGAATCTGAGAAGAATATTTGCTGCAGACAACGATGACGTAAGTTTGAAAAATAAAAGCTGCTGATATATGATTCTTTCTGCATTTTGTAACGAGGAAGTGGAACAATAGTTTATAGAATATTCTATAAAGTCACTAAATAAAAGCCATCTAACTTTTATTGCTGCAATGAAGTTGAAGCAATATGAACATAGAAGTTGTAAAATGTGAATAAGTTCAAAATGATATTTGCCCTGTTTTTTGTATTATTGTAACTATTGCCCCTTTTTTGATATAGAAAACAACCTTTTTTAAAATAGAACAATACTGGTAAAATTTAAATTTTCTTTGTATATTTGATCTCACAAGAATAGCTATAAAAACCACTTCAGTAATTTATTTTGTTCTTGGAATACCTGTAAATCAATGACGAAAAGGGATTCAAAGATACTGGAAAAAAATAGTAGAATTCAGTATATTGAAAAAAATAATATTCCACTGGCAAATAGGGTTGATGGTTAAATATGGCATACCTGGTGTTGCTGAACAACTTAATGTCTGTAACCTTACATTCAAAATTTGTGGGAATTGTTGGTCTTATTACCATAAAGGGACACTCATCATATTTTCATGTTGGACAGGGCAAATATTGTCTGTAATTCAACCTCATTGTCAGATTTTTTAAAACAAATTTATACTAGCATTTAAGGTAGGACCTTTCATGTAATACAATATTTTTGCAGTGAAAAAGCCACTTTGTGTGTCTGTTTGAACACTTAAAAAGCAGTTAGAAATCAATTATCTTTATTCAATAGGTATCTGAGATAGCCAGACTGTCTGACCAGTCAATTCTGAAGAGGGTACGAAACCAGCGACACAAGACTGAAATTATGTACAGAGCCTCAGTTAACAATCAAGACAGAACAAACATCCTTAACATTGAAAACCCTGTGAATGAGTTACATGAACAGATGGGTGAAGGTGTTGGGAAATATCTTCCATCTTGGCTAGACGATACTTCTGTAGGTTTATTGAAAGTAGTTCTATGTCCTGTACTCTCTAAGAAAATAGTGATTCACCTGGGGATACTTGTAGTCTTTTTTTTATTTTTGAAAAATGGTTGTTGGTCAGAATTCTAAGTGGATCCCTACTAAGAAAATGCAAGTCATGCAATTTTAATGTTTAAAATTAATGGCCATCCAGGGGCAAGAATAAATTTAACCTAATGTCTGTCTTGACCACACGAGTTTATTTTTTTTATAAATGGCTGCATTTTGCTCTAAAGAACCTTATTTTTTTCACCACTCAAGTTTAATGGCAGTTAAAGGAGTTTTTAAAACCCAGAACCAGAACTAGATTGAATCCTTACTTTTGATTTTTCATTAGTTATGGTTCAATTGTAAGTAGTATGCACTATCTTTGGGCTGTCAATTCCAGCATACATATGCTTGTAATGGTTGTAAATGTAGTGATTGAGATTATGCTTACAAAAAATGAATCATTATTTTTATACCTACAGTTTGGAACAAAGACTATTATAATAAATATGGCAAATAGTTGCATTTATTTCAGGCAGATTTTTTTGTTTTTTGTTAATTAAAATTCATCATTTTTTGAAAAAGTAATACAATGTATTTACATGTACTTTTATGTTAATGATTTTTTTTAAAGGAATTCTCAGAGGAAGAATACACAAAATGGCTGCGAGCAAAGGAAGATGGAAGAGATTTGAAATCTGATCCCATTCAAGAAGAAGGAGAAGAAATCCAAGACAACTTCAAAGAAAATGTCCGACCAGAGGAAAAGTACAGTGGATTAGATGATGAATTGGTGTTGCTAATGTCATCAAAAAGGCATAGAAGACCGAAAAACAATTTGAAGTTCCTGACTGAGAATGATACAAGATACAAAGGATCATTTTCTGAAAAGTTCAGAGAAGATAAAGATATTCCCAGACCATTTAATGAGGGCAAGGCACCAGAACATAAAGCCCATTCTGTCATGGGAATGAGAGCTTCATCAGGTATTGATAATGTCCTTTTTACTGACGCTAAATTCATTTTGAATTTTCTTTCAGTTTCAATTTATTTTAAATCAATCTTTTCAAAGAATCAATTTCATTACATAGGAAAAAATATAACTGAAACTTTTATGTTATTTCAAATAATGGAAGTTCAATATTTTTATTGATTTTATGAAGACTCTTCATGCTTGGCTTGACTGCTACTTCTCATATTCTATTCTGTCAATTCAATTTTAACATTTTTTAAAGTTTTGGATGTTTGGTTCTTTTTTTAAGATGACCATCCTTCATGCAAGTCTGCACCAATTCCTGAGAGACACCGGAAATATTATACAGATTATGTCAGTGAGTGGCAGCCATTGAGTATGAATGCCCTTGTTGAGTACAAAAAGAAGGTAGAAACTGAAGGAGATGGGGAGTTCAACCAAGGGAGAGCAAAAGTGTGGAAAACTCAACTTGTCACTTGATATAACAGAGAGAGACTAGATTTTTATTTTTTTTAAAATAATGTAAGTGTGACACTTAGTTGCTTTATATATCTTATATAATTTGTTGATTTTTGCATTTAGTATTATTGCATTTTTTACATTATTTTCTGGTTTTTCGTCTTGCTGTAGACTCTATGATTGCCCATCTTTAAGTGTCAATGTATCTATGGGCTTTTTTATTGTATTGAAAATGCTTTCATGCTTTGTTAATTATCAAAATTCATAATTGATTTAATATCTGATAATCCTTTTGCAACTTTTGAAGGAGTGCAAACC
Source organism: Perna viridis (assembly GCA_037379345.1). Lineage (NCBI taxonomy): Eukaryota > Metazoa > Mollusca > Bivalvia > Mytilida > Mytilidae > Perna > Perna viridis. Next base: position 14,565,774 of record CM074511.1, read on the forward strand.
AAGACTACAATTTTCTAAATCTAGATCTGTGTGATATTTTTTAGATATATTGTAATAAAGAATTGTTTTTGTTATTGTTTCTGCTCCCTCTCTCTCTTTTGATTTTCACTTTAAATGAAATTGCTTCCTAAATGCATTTCATTAACCTCCATGTGATAATTCCCCAAAGTTAGCCTCTTTACAGCTACATGTATATAATAATTTATATTTATTCAATCTGTGATATTTTTTTAACTTAATAAAATCAGTAACTGTACATATTTATTTTTGTAACATACTAGTTTTTCCAACAATTTAAGTATCGTGTATGAGATCTCGATGATTATAAATATATACTTGTATAAGTGTGGTGTACTTTTTTAACAATAAGTATCAGTAATACAAATAGCAAATTTAATTTGTCAATCAAAACCACAAAATAGTGTATATTTATATGAACTATATTGGTGACATAATTTGCTTACTGATAGCTTTTGAATATACTTTTATTTTTGGTTGTATGGTAAAATTTTAATGTTCATTTGGTTCCAGACTCCTGCTTTCAGTTTGACCACATCAGGACATTGAAGGTTGTCCTATTGCAGGGGACAAGTAAAACTACCATTCGGACAAGAAAAAGTTAAATTATACTTGCCTGGAGGACAACCAAATCTTTTATATTTTTCAACAGTCATTTACATAATGACAGCCTAAATTTCAGTTTTGACAAGTAGAATTTTCATCAACTTGCCTGACAGGACAAAGTTCATAAAATGTTAATGTCATACCCTGCACAGCTTTTGTCAAGTGAAAACTATTTTTTCCTTAGAAATTAATTAGGTAAGCCTTACTACGGTGATTTGTATGAAATGATTCATTGTACAAATATGTATCACAAACAATATACATATTGTAGACCAAAATGTTTTGCTATTGTGCTGTTGCTGAGAATATTCAAATTTTAACTGAATGTTTTCTTAAGTTTTCCTAGCTTCATATTCCTAATAAACCAGTAAATTGCCTGCTGTTCTAACCATGGTTGTGCTATGTAGTTTTTTTTAAGGATGTATATTTTATGATACCAGTGTAATTCCAAGTAATTTTAATGTAAATATATGAATCAATCAGAAAATTGTGCATCAATATGAAACATGTGAATCCGTCCAAAATAAAATCATGATAAAGTCCGAGATGTATAGCATCCAGACAAAACTGATACTTGGTGCTATGGGATATATCCATAGTGATTTAGTTACACTGCATGAATCATGTATCAATGAGCTATCTAGGGAGAATTGAGGTTTTGTTTGAGCTCTCTAAGGAGAATGAAGTTTTTTTTATCTTGCTGGATTTTGTGTCTCAAGCATAATATATTGGAAAAATGGGAGTGAGCTTGAAGTGTGAAAGGTTCTTGCATGCCCCAACTCTTGTTATTGGATTTGGTATTGAAGAGTTGAATAACCTGGCTCTTCTTACTCATTATTTTTAAAAAGCATATTTAAGTCAGTGATATTACTTTATAAGTTTTTAATGGTTAAATTGATCTAAATTAACTAATACATATAAGAAAACTGTGTCCATATTTTGACTCACTTTTTTAACAGTTTTAATTGATGAAAAGGATAAATCTGATTGGCTCTCCATTTAACCGATCACTGTTCAATAAAGTGTGTAGTGGATAAGGAAAGATTTATTTTATGTCATAATTAAATTTAATAATTTCTACCATTTCAAGGCATAGCAATTTCATATTACTTATTATGGGTTTCAATTTTATCATATGTCAAAATTTTGTTATATTGTAGAATTTGAGTTTGGGAATTTCAAAAGAACATCTAAATTTCCAGAGGAAGTTTTCCATTTCAGTTGTGATTGACCAAACTACAAAGACCATGAATATTGACATCTTTTCCATAAAAATCTTTTGCGATGAGAAATTTGTTTTTCAATATGATCAAAGTTTGAGATGGTAAATAAATCTCATTTAAATATCATTAAAAAGCCTGGGTGGCCTTGTTTTTTGAAGTTGAGTAACTAGATAATCATGGAATTTTATCTCTATATAAACTCTGTATGTCACATTTCTATAGACTATAGTTGTTATCGCAATTTGTGATTTAAAATTGATATGACCAGTATCCATTCTTGTAAACATCTTTTCCTTTCGTTTTTATTTTACTTACTACTTTTGTGCCAGTATCACAAGGTCAAATGACTTACAAGGTCAAAAGATTTATCTTTTATGGAGGACAAGAGTTGATAAAATTGGAAACGTTTTTATTGTAGATATATTATGTACAAGGTACAAAGTTTAACAGCCTTCATAGATAGCTTAATTCTAGAATTATCACATGGTTTTGTATAATAAAGCATTCTACATTGAATCTAATTCTTGTTTTTCTTAACCTAACAACCAGGACACATGAAATTTAGAGTTTAAACAATGTAAACAATTGAGTTAGACTTGGCATGTAGCTCCCAGAAGATAAATAACAATTATGTATTTCTGAAGTAATCCACAAATTACTTGTACATTTTTAGCTCATCTGGCCGAAGGCCATGTGAGCTATTGCCATCACTTGGTGTCCGTCGTCGTTAACAATCTTTTAAAACTCCTCTGAAACTACTTGACCAATTTGAACCAAACTTGGTATGAATGTTTCTTGGGGTATCCTGCATAGATCTGATGTGGGGATTTTTTATTCGTCGAAAAACATGGCTGCCTTTACTAAAAATAGAACATAGGGGTCAGACAGTAGTTTTTCACATATATCTCAAAAACCGTTAGGTTTAGCTAATTGGATGGGTCAAAGTGTTCAGCATGATGTGGTCTATCTCTGGTCAAGTTTTGGTTTTAATCCGTCAAGCCATGTTGGTGTTGTTGCCCTTTTTCAACGATATTTATTATTTTTAATGTTATTTCTTTCAAAAATCTTCTCCTCTGACACTACTTGACCAATTGAAACCAAACTTGGTATGAATGTTCCTTGGGATATCCTGCATAGAACTAATGTCAGGACTTTTGATTTGTTGAAAAACATGGCTGTCGTTACTAAAAATAGAACATAGGGGTCAGACAGTAGATTTTCACATATATATCTCCTAAACCGAGGGGTTTAGCTAAATCCTGAGATTGGTAAAAGTGTTCAGCATGATCAGATCTATCTCTGGTCAAATTTTGGTGTTTATCTGTTAAGCCATGTTAGTGTTATTGCCCTTTATTAACGATTTTTGCTATTTTAATGTTATTTCTTTTAAAAATCTTCTCTGTAACTACTTCACCAATTGGAACCAATCTTGGTATGAATGTTCCTTGGGATATCCTGCATAGAACTGTTGTGGGAATTTTTTATTTGTAGAAAAACATGGCCGCCATTACTAAAAATAGAACATAGGGGTCAGACAGTAGTTTTTTGCATATATCTCAAAACCGTTAGGTTTAGCCAAACTCTTTCAATTGCCGAAATGATCCTTATTATAAGGCCTTTAAAAGTCTTTGGGGATCAAAGTTGTCAGGCGACTCCATTTAAGAGTTACTGCCCTTGAAAGATGAAAAATTATTTTTTTTTACAGTTTTCAGCCAATATCTTTGAAACTTATAATTGATAGAAAGAAACTTTCAGTTGCTGAAATGATCCTTATGAAAAGTCCTACCAAAGTCTTCTTGAGTCAAAATTGTTGGACATCTTGTTAAATTTATTACCCTTGAAAGACAAACTTTAACTAGGTGAGCAATTCAGGCTCCTGGGAGCCTCTTGTTGTAATAGTGATGTCTACAATCAACGTGAACAGTACAATATATGCCATACTAAACCATCACACTATCAAGTAACCGGTAGCTTCTGACATGGTGTACAGTGGTAGTACTAAACCACGATCCAGAACTTCAAAGAACAAATACTCAAAACAGTATACAATATATATCAGATTACTCGAAAATTAAAACTGCCTGCTTTACAATGTCATTTTAAGTAAATTCTGTCAGAAATTGTGCATTAAATATATACATTATATTACACTCCCTGATTATTGTTACGATATAGCGTTCTTCGGGCGGTAGTTACTTCAGTACATATATAGTACATATATAAGTAATTTTAGACTGAAAGAAGCAGAGAATTCTCAGGAGAGAAAAAAAGTGTATGACCGAAACTCAAGCCAATTTGAAAACAAACATTTCAAAACTTGAATAGCTCAGAATATTAGTAGGTAAACAAACTCATGCAGTTCAGTTCAACAGCAGGTTCAACAGATTGTCATTAATGCATTTCAAGACATACGTACATTGCGAAGTAAAACACTTAAGACCCTTTGAATTGATAAGCACTTGTAAAACCACTTCTATCTTGTCCAAAGCAATTGTGTATACTATACTTCATAGTCCTATCTACCCGCTTCCTATGGCAAGCCGCTGTGGAATTTATTCCCCATTTATTGATGTCAATGAATTATTTATTGATATCAATGAATTATTTATTGATATCAATAATTCATTTATTGATATTAATAAACGAATTACTGATATTAAGGATTATTTGTTGATATCAATAAATCTTACATATGTATTAACCTGTTAATAAATATATATTAATATCAATAAATGACTTACCAACATGTTAATTAATATGTATCTACATGTTGATAATTAATTATTGATATCAAAAAAATGTTCAATTTATTAACATGTTAATAAATATTTACTAACATGTTATTAAATCATTTATTGATATCAATAAATAATTGAATTATGGAATGTTAATGAATATCGAAATATGAACAAAATTGTTGTTTCCACGAGTTAAAAATAACATTGAAGTTGATGATAATTGAGTAATAAGGAGCATACAAGATAAAGTATGTACATGTATCAAATGTAACTATAAGTTTTAAAAGAAGAATTCGAATGTATCTTTTATGAATTGTAAATAAATCTTGTTTGTATGTATTTTTGTCATTAATATTCTGAAAAAGGGCAAAAGCCGTGTTTTCATTAAAAACAGGCTGGAGGCCAATGTGCATGCTTTAAACACCTGTCTGGTCGGTTCAAGTGGACACTATTACATATCATTCAATTAAAAAGGAGTCCAAAGATAATGCCATTTTCTTTTTAAAGTATGGGTTATTGTTACAAATGGTTAATACTGAACTCTTTGTTTTATTTTTAAATTCACCTTCTGATAACGAAGGACATTTTTTAAAAAAAAAATTCAATTTAAGTCACAATTTTTGAAACAAATATCCTTAGATACACGATAGTCTCAACTAACTGCATTTCTCAGTTGCTCAAGTGCTACACGTTATTCCATAGATATCTATGTGTCACGTAAAAATCGCTTAGTTTCTGGATACATAGTTCCAAAGACGGGTACATTAACATTTCCATAAACGATAAAGCTTAGAATATAATTTCAACAATGGTGTCTAGTACAGGAACATTAGCCATGCATTATAAGAACACACAAATGGCCAAAATAGACAATCATTATTGACCATTTGTTTATCTTTAATCAACCTACTGAACAGTAAGCCGACTCTGTTTGGGACAATTGTACTTTACAAGATCGCAACTTTCTAGAAAGTGTTTAAACACGTATTATATCTATTCTAAGACAAACTACATCACTCCGAAAATTATACTTAGAACTTGATCTTGATATCTATTCTTCAATATAAATAAATTTGGTATTTCTGTAATCCTCATATACAGAACTTTCCAAGAAATACAAAATATTTCTATGTAAAAACAAATCCTTCTCCTTAAGGTTGCATTGTATAAATGGGATTTAGGTGAACCGTTTCTTACACAAAACTGACTCGGTCTGATTTTGTAAAACTTAAAAACAAGAGGTGATACTTGGTGGAAATATTGATTGTGAGAAGTTAACTTAGAACAATCGTACATAAATAGATGCAATACCTGTGAGGTGAAGACGTGTAAAATGCATGCTTAAAGCTATCCAGAAAGATTCAGGTCCTCACCGGATTGGATTCTCTACCCTGCACCAACAGGCTGTTTTTCAAAAAAGCAATACACGAGCTTTAAGAATTAAAATCATGAACAAATGAGCAGAAAAAGGTACACTATTTATTTGGGTTTTTTTTTACAATAATACCATGCCAACTTACTATTTCTGGCAAGTTTTTAAGTGCCTGATATTTTAGAAAACCTGTTTTTTTACAATTAGTTTTGGGAAGGCACCCAAAATTTGTTATGAAAACTGATGTATATTTTTATTATGTTACCATGGCTACATATTTTCATAACAAAATAGAAAAGAATATCTATCTTATTTTTATGGATCTCCATACATGCAATATAAGGTTTTGATAAATATCTACTGTTTACAAGAAAAAATTGTTGGATTTGCTTGTTTAAGTGTCTCAATATAGCTTTATTTCCACCAATTGTCATAAAGTTATCTGCAGTGACCTATCTATATAGTGGAACCTAATTCAAGTATGAAAACAGCCACTTAAAATTTGCATAAATATGGAAAAGGACACGGTTAAGAAAAGTGCATGCAATCATGTGGACAGGTGGCTAAAACAAAATCTACATCTGATTTAATAACAGAATAATTATATAAGAACATATATTTGATAATAACCACTATTAAAGTAAAGCATGAAGTAAATGAAACAAAATGATAAAAGCTCTTCGACTTTTACATACATATCTACTCCACGTGTTTTAAGGTGTAATTAGGTTTCACGGGTAGCCAGGTGTATTGTCATGTGCTAGTATGTTAGGTCACATAGCTTTTATACCTTGGTCATATAAATACTTTCGTGTTTTCAGAAGGGAACCACTTCTGGAAAATATATACAAAGATAGTTCTTATTCATTCTTGTTCATACAAAAATCATGTTTTGTGGAATTCATACACAAGAAAATATTAGAACTTTTGTCTTCTCAGTATTTATTTTTATTTGCCAATTTCCACAATAAATAGCGAATTTATTCAACAAAACCTGTCACATGTATATGATGCCCTACACACATGAAATGTACCATAATATATTTTTTACGCGGCATTGACATTTTTTTTTATTTAAGAAAAAATATAACAAAAATAAATAAATATATAAAATATATTGCGTGCATGTGTGTGTTGTGGGGGTATAATTGTTCTTAGATTAATTGAGACCTAACATATTTCGTTGGAAACTAATCGGGTCGTAAATTTTGAAGAAAAAAAAACAACAACAACAAAATAATAAATAAAAAAAATGGACGGTCACCCCTTTGCGTGTCTTGAAGTAAGCTGTTTCAATTTCATACTGAATAATATAGCAGAATACACACATAGACCCGTTTGGTAACGAAATATAGTGTGTGTAACAGGTATCTCGTTTACCGTTGTCATGAGCCGAAAGCGATAAGTACCGAAATGACAATAACATTGGATATTACCCGGCATGCAAGTCTTCAGGAACAAGATTTAATATCATGTTAATAATTCGTTCTATTTATTGATATTAATAAATGATTTATCAACACATTAATAAATATTTATCAACACGTTAATAATTCATCTATTTATTGATATTAATAAATCATTTATGCACATGTTGATAAATATTTATTAACATGTTATTAAATATTTATTGATATCAATAAATGGGGAATAAATTGCACAACGGCTTGCCATAGCTTCCTTTCCTTTACTGGACGTGCTAGTGCGTTTTATTGTCATAATATTCTTGGCCTTTGAGTTGATCGAGTTTAGGAAAAGATAATTATTTGACGACCACTTGATACTGAGGGAGGGCTTGGAAGAATTTACTTTTTGTATACATGGAATCTTTTTTTAAGAATTTTTTTACGTGAAAAAGCAAAATGTTCGGATCAAAGTGAATTGGAAGAATCTCAATATTCTATTATCTCATCTTAAAGATCAATATTTATTTTCAAAAAGGTTTTAGTCAAATTACTTATTATTCTTCTAATCCTTCCTCAAAATATAATGTTTGTCCCTTTAATATATTTTATCGATTCGATTCGTCGTTTCCGTAGACAACAGATAAACATGTTCAGGTTACAGACCACCAATTCAACCAATGAGCATTTGGAACGTACGCAAAAATAGTCCTACGCAGAAATTACCCCTGTTCCTCATAGTGCTGTGAAAAAAGTTCTCATCTTATTTAAAAAATTTAAAGAGTTTCTGAAAGGAAAAACATTTCTGTACATTTTATAGGTGCATTTTGCTTCTTGTGATGTGAAGCCTAATCTCCATAATGATTTTTAAATATACCCCTATCTTGTGAAAACACTGGGATTTCCCATGCTATTTATAGACACTTCACTTCCGGTGACCAGTACTGCACTGCAAGTCTGCTAACCCCACATGCCATTCTGAGGATTGTGAGCTGACATATGTAGAATCATGCTGATATATAGTCCTCTGCAGGTTAAAGTTAAGGTAAAGTCCAGAGAAGCCATTGAATATTGTGAAATTAGCATAGAAGCCTATGGAAAGTGGAATTAGTGGTTTTTAGCCTTAAGCTTAAGCCATGGCAAAATGAAAAGTTTCTTGAAATAGCTTTAAACTACTTGAAGATCTTGTTAACTTTGCCATGAGAGGAATACACTACAAAAATCCTTCAAAATATGCATTTTTTTAAGTTATAGGTCCAAATTATGGAAAATTGGTCTTTTTGGCTGATTTTTATGTCCTATCTTGTAAAAAGTGTAGAAAATTTAGTAAAAATATCAAATATTAAACTTTGAGGGCTATATTTACCTAAATATGATGGTAATAAGCACTTGAAATCAAGTTTTGTGTAGATTTGAGCAAAAATTAGGTTAGAAATGAGGAAAAACTCACTTTCATTACTGCGGTTAAGGCCATATCAGCATTCCCCTTTGGCAACATGGAAAATCCATTATTGAGTACTTTTTTTGCTTTAGGTGCCCTTTACTGGTCATGTTTTAATGTGAAAACACTGTATTTACAAATTTAAAGCCAAATATATCACCTTTTGTGAAAATTTAAAGATTTAGGATTTTTGACATGTGATCAAGAAAAAGGGGGAGGCATGTCAGAAATAAATTTTTAAAAATAGACCAATTTCTCAGAAAATGATTACTTTTAAAACTATTTCTTCATTAATATTGTTAAAAAACAAGTTGTGATTGATATTTTTTATTTGAAAAGTCAGAAAAAGTTCTTTGCAAATATTTAATGCATTTAAGTATGGTAGAATATTGTCACTTTTTTGCTCGCACAACTTGGTTACCCTATATTTAAAAATCAAATATTTAAAAAAGTGCTTGTCACATTTCACTGAAACTTTGCAAATGCATTCAGTATGTGTGTAGGAAGATACCTGTATAGTTATTTATTTTTTCTAAGACAAAAAGTGACTCTTTAGGTTACAGACCACCAATTCAACCAATGAGCATTTGGAACGTACGCAAAAATAGTCCTACGCAGAAATTACCCCTGTTCCTCATAGTGCTGTGAAAAAAGTTCTCATCTTATTTAAAAAATTTAAAGAGTTTCTGAAAGGAAAAACATTTCTGTACATTTTATAGGTGCATTTTGCTTCTTGTGATGTGAAGCCTAATCTCCATAATGATTTTTAAATATACCCCTATCTTGTGAAAACACTGGGATTTCCCATGCTATTTATAGACACTTCACTTCCGGTGACCAGTACTGCACTGCAAGTCTGCTAACCCCACATGCCATTCTGAGGATTGTGAGCTGACATATGTAGAATCATGCTGATATATAGTCCTCTGCAGGTTAAAGTTAAGGTAAAGTCCAGAGAAGCCATTGAATATTGTGAAATTAGCATAGAAGCCTATGGAAAGTGGAATTAGTGGTTTTTAGCCTTAAGCTTAAGCCATGGCAAAATGAAAAGTTTCTTGAAATAGCTTTAAACTACTTGAAGATCTTGTTAACTTTGCCATGAGAGGAATACACTACAAAAATCCTTCAAAATATGCATTTTTTTAAGTTATAGGTCCAAATTATGGAAAATTGGTCTTTTTGGCTGATTTTTATGTCCTATCTTGTAAAAAGTGTAGAAAATTTAGTAAAAATATCAAATATTAAACTTTGAGGGCTATATTTACCTAAATATGATGGTAATAAGCACTTGAAATCAAGTTTTGTGTAGATTTGAGCAAAAATTAGGTTAGAAATGAGGAAAAACTCACTTTCATTACTGCGGTTAAGGCCATATCAGCATTCCCCTTTGGCAACATGGAAAATCCATTATTGAGTACTTTTTTTGCTTTAGGTGCCCTTTACTGGTCATGTTTTAATGTGAAAACACTGTATTTACAAATTTAAAGCCAAATATATCACCTTTTGTGAAAATTTAAAGATTTAGGATTTTTGACATGTGATCAAGAAAAAGGGGGAGGCATGTCAGAAATAAATTTTTAAAAATAGACCAATTTCTCAGAAAATGATTACTTTTAAAACTATTTCTTCATTAATATTGTTAAAAAACAAGTTGTGATTGATATTTTTTATTTGAAAAGTCAGAAAAAGTTCTTTGCAAATATTTAATGCATTTAAGTATGGTAGAATATTGTCACTTTTTTGCTCGCACAACTTGGTTACCCTATATTTAAAAATCAAATATTTAAAAAAGTGCTTGTCACATTTCACTGAAACTTTGCAAATGCATTCAGTATGTGTGTAGGAAGATACCTGTATAGTTATTTATTTTTTCTAAGACAAAAAGTGACTCTTTAGGTTACAGACCACCAATTCAACCAATGAGCATTTGGAACGTACGCAAAAATAGTCCTACGCAGAAATTACCCCTGTTCCTCATAGTGCTGTGAAAAAAGTTCTCATCTTATTTAAAAAATTTAAAGAGTTTCTGAAAGGAAAAACATTTCTGTACATTTTATAGGTGCATTTTGCTTCTTGTGATGTGAAGCCTAATCTCCATAATGATTTTTAAATATACCCCTATCTTGTGAAAACACTGGGATTTCCCATGCTATTTATAGACACTTCACTTCCGGTGACCAGTACTGCACTGCAAGTCTGCTAACCCCACATGCCATTCTGAGGATTGTGAGCTGACATATGTAGAATCATGCTGATATATAGTCCTCTGCAGGTTAAAGTTAAGGTAAAGTCCAGAGAAGCCATTGAATATTGTGAAATTAGCATAGAAGCCTATGGAAAGTGGAATTAGTGGTTTTTAGCCTTAAGCTTAAGCCATGGCAAAATGAAAAGTTTCTTGAAATAGCTTTAAACTACTTGAAGATCTTGTTAACTTTGCCATGAGAGGAATACACTACAAAAATCCTTCAAAATATGCATTTTTTTAAGTTATAGGTCCAAATTATGGAAAATTGGTCTTTTTGGCTGATTTTTATGTCCTATCTTGTAAAAAGTGTAGAAAATTTAGTAAAAATATCAAATATTAAACTTTGAGGGCTATATTTACCTAAATATGATGGTAATAAGCACTTGAAATCAAGTTTTGTGTAGATTTGAGCAAAAATTAGGTTAGAAATGAGGAAAAACTCACTTTCATTACTGCGGTTAAGGCCATATCAGCATTCCCCTTTGGCAACATGGAAAATCCATTATTGAGTACTTTTTTTGCTTTAGGTGCCCTTTACTGGTCATGTTTTAATGTGAAAACACTGTATTTACAAATTTAAAGCCAAATATATCACCTTTTGTGAAAATTTAAAGATTTAGGATTTTTGACATGTGATCAAGAAAAAGGGGGAGGCATGTCAGAAATAAATTTTTAAAAATAGACCAATTTCTCAGAAAATGATTACTTTTAAAACTATTTCTTCATTAATATTGTTAAAAAACAAGTTGTGATTGATATTTTTTATTTGAAAAGTCAGAAAAAGTTCTTTGCAAATATTTAATGCATTTAAGTATGGTAGAATATTGTCACTTTTTTGCTCGCACAACTTGGTTACCCTATATTTAAAAATCAAATATTTAAAAAAGTGCTTGTCACATTTCACTGAAACTTTGCAAATGCATTCAGTATGTGTGTAGGAAGATACCTGTATAGTTATTTATTTTTTCTAAGACAAAAAGTGACTCTTTAGGTTACAGACCACCAATTCAACCAATGAGCATTTGGAACGTACGCAAAAATAGTCCTACGCAGAAATTACCCCTGTTCCTCATAGTGCTGTGAAAAAAGTTCTCATCTTATTTAAAAAATTTAAAGAGTTTCTGAAAGGAAAAACATTTCTGTACATTTTATAGGTGCATTTTGCTTCTTGTGATGTGAAGCCTAATCTCCATAATGATTTTTAAATATACCCCTATCTTGTGAAAACACTGGGATTTCCCATGCTATTTATAGACACTTCACTTCCGGTGACCAGTACTGCACTGCAAGTCTGCTAACCCCACATGCCATTCTGAGGATTGTGAGCTGACATATGTAGAATCATGCTGATATATAGTCCTCTGCAGGTTAAAGTTAAGGTAAAGTCCAGAGAAGCCATTGAATATTGTGAAATTAGCATAGAAGCCTATGGAAAGTGGAATTAGTGGTTTTTAGCCTTAAGCTTAAGCCATGGCAAAATGAAAAGTTTCTTGAAATAGCTTTAAACTACTTGAAGATCTTGTTAACTTTGCCATGAGAGGAATACACTACAAAAATCCTTCAAAATATGCATTTTTTTAAGTTATAGGTCCAAATTATGGAAAATTGGTCTTTTTGGCTGATTTTTATGTCCTATCTTGTAAAAAGTGTAGAAAATTTAGTAAAAATATCAAATATTAAACTTTGAGGGCTATATTTACCTAAATATGATGGTAATAAGCACTTGAAATCAAGTTTTGTGTAGATTTGAGCAAAAATTAGGTTAGAAATGAGGAAAAACTCACTTTCATTACTGCGGTTAAGGCCATATCAGCATTCCCCTTTGGCAACATGGAAAATCCATTATTGAGTACTTTTTTTGCTTTAGGTGCCCTTTACTGGTCATGTTTTAATGTGAAAACACTGTATTTACAAATTTAAAGCCAAATATATCACCTTTTGTGAAAATTTAAAGATTTAGGATTTTTGACATGTGATCAAGAAAAAGGGGGAGGCATGTCAGAAATAAATTTTTAAAAATAGACCAATTTCTCAGAAAATGATTACTTTTAAAACTATTTCTTCATTAATATTGTTAAAAAACAAGTTGTGATTGATATTTTTTATTTGAAAAGTCAGAAAAAGTTCTTTGCAAATATTTAATGCATTTAAGTATGGTAGAATATTGTCACTTTTTTGCTCGCACAACTTGGTTACCCTATATTTAAAAATCAAATATTTAAAAAAGTGCTTGTCACATTTCACTGAAACTTTGCAAATGCATTCAGTATGTGTGTAGGAAGATACCTGTATAGTTATTTATTTTTTCTAAGACAAAAAGTGACTCTTTAGGTTACAGACCACCAATTCAACCAATGAGCATTTGGAACGTACGCAAAAATAGTCCTACGCAGAAATTACCCCTGTTCCTCATAGTGCTGTGAAAAAAGTTCTCATCTTATTTAAAAAATTTAAAGAGTTTCTGAAAGGAAAAACATTTCTGTACATTTTATAGGTGCATTTTGCTTCTTGTGATGTGAAGCCTAATCTCCATAATGATTTTTAAATATACCCCTATCTTGTGAAAACACTGGGATTTCCCATGCTATTTATAGACACTTCACTTCCGGTGACCAGTACTGCACTGCAAGTCTGCTAACCCCACATGCCATTCTGAGGATTGTGAGCTGACATATGTAGAATCATGCTGATATATAGTCCTCTGCAGGTTAAAGTTAAGGTAAAGTCCAGAGAAGCCATTGAATATTGTGAAATTAGCATAGAAGCCTATGGAAAGTGGAATTAGTGGTTTTTAGCCTTAAGCTTAAGCCATGGCAAAATGAAAAGTTTCTTGAAATAGCTTTAAACTACTTGAAGATCTTGTTAACTTTGCCATGAGAGGAATACACTACAAAAATCCTTCAAAATATGCATTTTTTTAAGTTATAGGTCCAAATTATGGAAAATTGGTCTTTTTGGCTGATTTTTATGTCCTATCTTGTAAAAAGTGTAGAAAATTTAGTAAAAATATCAAATATTAAACTTTGAGGGCTATATTTACCTAAATATGATGGTAATAAGCACTTGAAATCAAGTTTTGTGTAGATTTGAGCAAAAATTAGGTTAGAAATGAGGAAAAACTCACTTTCATTACTGCGGTTAAGGCCATATCAGCATTCCCCTTTGGCAACATGGAAAATCCATTATTGAGTACTTTTTTTGCTTTAGGTGCCCTTTACTGGTCATGTTTTAATGTGAAAACACTGTATTTACAAATTTAAAGCCAAATATATCACCTTTTGTGAAAATTTAAAGATTTAGGATTTTTGACATGTGATCAAGAAAAAGGGGGAGGCATGTCAGAAATAAATTTTTAAAAATAGACCAATTTCTCAGAAAATGATTACTTTTAAAACTATTTCTTCATTAATATTGTTAAAAAACAAGTTGTGATTGATATTTTTTATTTGAAAAGTCAGAAAAAGTTCTTTGCAAATATTTAATGCATTTAAGTATGGTAGAATATTGTCACTTTTTTGCTCGCACAACTTGGTTACCCTATATTTAAAAATCAAATATTTAAAAAAGTGCTTGTCACATTTCACTGAAACTTTGCAAATGCATTCAGTATGTGTGTAGGAAGATACCTGTATAGTTATTTATTTTTTCTAAGACAAAAAGTGACTCTTTAGGTTACAGACCACCAATTCAACCAATGAGCATTTGGAACGTACGCAAAAATAGTCCTACGCAGAAATTACCCCTGTTCCTCATAGTGCTGTGAAAAAAGTTCTCATCTTATTTAAAAAATTTAAAGAGTTTCTGAAAGGAAAAACATTTCTGTACATTTTATAGGTGCATTTTGCTTCTTGTGATGTGAAGCCTAATCTCCATAATGATTTTTAAATATACCCCTATCTTGTGAAAACACTGGGATTTCCCATGCTATTTATAGACACTTCACTTCCGGTGACCAGTACTGCACTGCAAGTCTGCTAACCCCACATGCCATTCTGAGGATTGTGAGCTGACATATGTAGAATCATGCTGATATATAGTCCTCTGCAGGTTAAAGTTAAGGTAAAGTCCAGAGAAGCCATTGAATATTGTGAAATTAGCATAGAAGCCTATGGAAAGTGGAATTAGTGGTTTTTAGCCTTAAGCTTAAGCCATGGCAAAATGAAAAGTTTCTTGAAATAGCTTTAAACTACTTGAAGATCTTGTTAACTTTGCCATGAGAGGAATACACTACAAAAATCCTTCAAAATATGCATTTTTTTAAGTTATAGGTCCAAATTATGGAAAATTGGTCTTTTTGGCTGATTTTTATGTCCTATCTTGTAAAAAGTGTAGAAAATTTAGTAAAAATATCAAATATTAAACTTTGAGGGCTATATTTACCTAAATATGATGGTAATAAGCACTTGAAATCAAGTTTTGTGTAGATTTGAGCAAAAATTAGGTTAGAAATGAGGAAAAACTCACTTTCATTACTGCGGTTAAGGCCATATCAGCATTCCCCTTTGGCAACATGGAAAATCCATTATTGAGTACTTTTTTTGCTTTAGGTGCCCTTTACTGGTCATGTTTTAATGTGAAAACACTGTATTTACAAATTTAAAGCCAAATATATCACCTTTTGTGAAAATTTAAAGATTTAGGATTTTTGACATGTGATCAAGAAAAAGGGGGAGGCATGTCAGAAATAAATTTTTAAAAATAGACCAATTTCTCAGAAAATGATTACTTTTAAAACTATTTCTTCATTAATATTGTTAAAAAACAAGTTGTGATTGATATTTTTTATTTGAAAAGTCAGAAAAAGTTCTTTGCAAATATTTAATGCATTTAAGTATGGTAGAATATTGTCACTTTTTTGCTCGCACAACTTGGTTACCCTATATTTAAAAATCAAATATTTAAAAAAGTGCTTGTCACATTTCACTGAAACTTTGCAAATGCATTCAGTATGTGTGTAGGAAGATACCTGTATAGTTATTTATTTTTTCTAAGACAAAAAGTGACTCTTTAGGTTACAGACCACCAATTCAACCAATGAGCATTTGGAACGTACGCAAAAATAGTCCTACGCAGAAATTACCCCTGTTCCTCATAGTGCTGTGAAAAAAGTTCTCATCTTATTTAAAAAATTTAAAGAGTTTCTGAAAGGAAAAACATTTCTGTACATTTTATAGGTGCATTTTGCTTCTTGTGATGTGAAGCCTAATCTCCATAATGATTTTTAAATATACCCCTATCTTGTGAAAACACTGGGATTTCCCATGCTATTTATAGACACTTCACTTCCGGTGACCAGTACTGCACTGCAAGTCTGCTAACCCCACATGCCATTCTGAGGATTGTGAGCTGACATATGTAGAATCATGCTGATATATAGTCCTCTGCAGGTTAAAGTTAAGGTAAAGTCCAGAGAAGCCATTGAATATTGTGAAATTAGCATAGAAGCCTATGGAAAGTGGAATTAGTGGTTTTTAGCCTTAAGCTTAAGCCATGGCAAAATGAAAAGTTTCTTGAAATAGCTTTAAACTACTTGAAGATCTTGTTAACTTTGCCATGAGAGGAATACACTACAAAAATCCTTCAAAATATGCATTTTTTTAAGTTATAGGTCCAAATTATGGAAAATTGGTCTTTTTGGCTGATTTTTATGTCCTATCTTGTAAAAAGTGTAGAAAATTTAGTAAAAATATCAAATATTAAACTTTGAGGGCTATATTTACCTAAATATGATGGTAATAAGCACTTGAAATCAAGTTTTGTGTAGATTTGAGCAAAAATTAGGTTAGAAATGAGGAAAAACTCACTTTCATTACTGCGGTTAAGGCCATATCAGCATTCCCCTTTGGCAACATGGAAAATCCATTATTGAGTACTTTTTTTGCTTTAGGTGCCCTTTACTGGTCATGTTTTAATGTGAAAACACTGTATTTACAAATTTAAAGCCAAATATATCACCTTTTGTGAAAATTTAAAGATTTAGGATTTTTGACATGTGATCAAGAAAAAGGGGGAGGCATGTCAGAAATAAATTTTTAAAAATAGACCAATTTCTCAGAAAATGATTACTTTTAAAACTATTTCTTCATTAATATTGTTAAAAAACAAGTTGTGATTGATATTTTTTATTTGAAAAGTCAGAAAAAGTTCTTTGCAAATATTTAATGCATTTAAGTATGGTAGAATATTGTCACTTTTTTGCTCGCACAACTTGGTTACCCTATATTTAAAAATCAAATATTTAAAAAAGTGCTTGTCACATTTCACTGAAACTTTGCAAATGCATTCAGTATGTGTGTAGGAAGATACCTGTATAGTTATTTATTTTTTCTAAGACAAAAAGTGACTCTTTAGGTTACAGACCACCAATTCAACCAATGAGCATTTGGAACGTACGCAAAAATAGTCCTACGCAGAAATTACCCCTGTTCCTCATAGTGCTGTGAAAAAAGTTCTCATCTTATTTAAAAAATTTAAAGAGTTTCTGAAAGGAAAAACATTTCTGTACATTTTATAGGTGCATTTTGCTTCTTGTGATGTGAAGCCTAATCTCCATAATGATTTTTAAATATACCCCTATCTTGTGAAAACACTGGGATTTCCCATGCTATTTATAGACACTTCACTTCCGGTGACCAGTACTGCACTGCAAGTCTGCTAACCCCACATGCCATTCTGAGGATTGTGAGCTGACATATGTAGAATCATGCTGATATATAGTCCTCTGCAGGTTAAAGTTAAGGTAAAGTCCAGAGAAGCCATTGAATATTGTGAAATTAGCATAGAAGCCTATGGAAAGTGGAATTAGTGGTTTTTAGCCTTAAGCTTAAGCCATGGCAAAATGAAAAGTTTCTTGAAATAGCTTTAAACTACTTGAAGATCTTGTTAACTTTGCCATGAGAGGAATACACTACAAAAATCCTTCAAAATATGCATTTTTTTAAGTTATAGGTCCAAATTATGGAAAATTGGTCTTTTTGGCTGATTTTTATGTCCTATCTTGTAAAAAGTGTAGAAAATTTAGTAAAAATATCAAATATTAAACTTTGAGGGCTATATTTACCTAAATATGATGGTAATAAGCACTTGAAATCAAGTTTTGTGTAGATTTGAGCAAAAATTAGGTTAGAAATGAGGAAAAACTCACTTTCATTACTGCGGTTAAGGCCATATCAGCATTCCCCTTTGGCAACATGGAAAATCCATTATTGAGTACTTTTTTTGCTTTAGGTGCCCTTTACTGGTCATGTTTTAATGTGAAAACACTGTATTTACAAATTTAAAGCCAAATATATCACCTTTTGTGAAAATTTAAAGATTTAGGATTTTTGACATGTGATCAAGAAAAAGGGGGAGGCATGTCAGAAATAAATTTTTAAAAATAGACCAATTTCTCAGAAAATGATTACTTTTAAAACTATTTCTTCATTAATATTGTTAAAAAACAAGTTGTGATTGATATTTTTTATTTGAAAAGTCAGAAAAAGTTCTTTGCAAATATTTAATGCATTTAAGTATGGTAGAATATTGTCACTTTTTTGCTCGCACAACTTGGTTACCCTATATTTAAAAATCAAATATTTAAAAAAGTGCTTGTCACATTTCACTGAAACTTTGCAAATGCATTCAGTATGTGTGTAGGAAGATACCTGTATAGTTATTTATTTTTTCTAAGACAAAAAGTGACTCTTTAGGTTACAGACCACCAATTCAACCAATGAGCATTTGGAACGTACGCAAAAATAGTCCTACGCAGAAATTACCCCTGTTCCTCATAGTGCTGTGAAAAAAGTTCTCATCTTATTTAAAAAATTTAAAGAGTTTCTGAAAGGAAAAACATTTCTGTACATTTTATAGGTGCATTTTGCTTCTTGTGATGTGAAGCCTAATCTCCATAATGATTTTTAAATATACCCCTATCTTGTGAAAACACTGGGATTTCCCATGCTATTTATAGACACTTCACTTCCGGTGACCAGTACTGCACTGCAAGTCTGCTAACCCCACATGCCATTCTGAGGATTGTGAGCTGACATATGTAGAATCATGCTGATATATAGTCCTCTGCAGGTTAAAGTTAAGGTAAAGTCCAGAGAAGCCATTGAATATTGTGAAATTAGCATAGAAGCCTATGGAAAGTGGAATTAGTGGTTTTTAGCCTTAAGCTTAAGCCATGGCAAAATGAAAAGTTTCTTGAAATAGCTTTAAACTACTTGAAGATCTTGTTAACTTTGCCATGAGAGGAATACACTACAAAAATCCTTCAAAATATGCATTTTTTTAAGTTATAGGTCCAAATTATGGAAAATTGGTCTTTTTGGCTGATTTTTATGTCCTATCTTGTAAAAAGTGTAGAAAATTTAGTAAAAATATCAAATATTAAACTTTGAGGGCTATATTTACCTAAATATGATGGTAATAAGCACTTGAAATCAAGTTTTGTGTAGATTTGAGCAAAAATTAGGTTAGAAATGAGGAAAAACTCACTTTCATTACTGCGGTTAAGGCCATATCAGCATTCCCCTTTGGCAACATGGAAAATCCATTATTGAGTACTTTTTTTGCTTTAGGTGCCCTTTACTGGTCATGTTTTAATGTGAAAACACTGTATTTACAAATTTAAAGCCAAATATATCACCTTTTGTGAAAATTTAAAGATTTAGGATTTTTGACATGTGATCAAGAAAAAGGGGGAGGCATGTCAGAAATAAATTTTTAAAAATAGACCAATTTCTCAGAAAATGATTACTTTTAAAACTATTTCTTCATTAATATTGTTAAAAAACAAGTTGTGATTGATATTTTTTATTTGAAAAGTCAGAAAAAGTTCTTTGCAAATATTTAATGCATTTAAGTATGGTAGAATATTGTCACTTTTTTGCTCGCACAACTTGGTTACCCTATATTTAAAAATCAAATATTTAAAAAAGTGCTTGTCACATTTCACTGAAACTTTGCAAATGCATTCAGTATGTGTGTAGGAAGATACCTGTATAGTTATTTATTTTTTCTAAGACAAAAAGTGACTCTTTAGGTTACAGACCACCAATTCAACCAATGAGCATTTGGAACGTACGCAAAAATAGTCCTACGCAGAAATTACCCCTGTTCCTCATAGTGCTGTGAAAAAAGTTCTCATCTTATTTAAAAAATTTAAAGAGTTTCTGAAAGGAAAAACATTTCTGTACATTTTATAGGTGCATTTTGCTTCTTGTGATGTGAAGCCTAATCTCCATAATGATTTTTAAATATACCCCTATCTTGTGAAAACACTGGGATTTCCCATGCTATTTATAGACACTTCACTTCCGGTGACCAGTACTGCACTGCAAGTCTGCTAACCCCACATGCCATTCTGAGGATTGTGAGCTGACATATGTAGAATCATGCTGATATATAGTCCTCTGCAGGTTAAAGTTAAGGTAAAGTCCAGAGAAGCCATTGAATATTGTGAAATTAGCATAGAAGCCTATGGAAAGTGGAATTAGTGGTTTTTAGCCTTAAGCTTAAGCCATGGCAAAATGAAAAGTTTCTTGAAATAGCTTTAAACTACTTGAAGATCTTGTTAACTTTGCCATGAGAGGAATACACTACAAAAATCCTTCAAAATATGCATTTTTTTAAGTTATAGGTCCAAATTATGGAAAATTGGTCTTTTTGGCTGATTTTTATGTCCTATCTTGTAAAAAGTGTAGAAAATTTAGTAAAAATATCAAATATTAAACTTTGAGGGCTATATTTACCTAAATATGATGGTAATAAGCACTTGAAATCAAGTTTTGTGTAGATTTGAGCAAAAATTAGGTTAGAAATGAGGAAAAACTCACTTTCATTACTGCGGTTAAGGCCATATCAGCATTCCCCTTTGGCAACATGGAAAATCCATTATTGAGTACTTTTTTTGCTTTAGGTGCCCTTTACTGGTCATGTTTTAATGTGAAAACACTGTATTTACAAATTTAAAGCCAAATATATCACCTTTTGTGAAAATTTAAAGATTTAGGATTTTTGACATGTGATCAAGAAAAAGGGGGAGGCATGTCAGAAATAAATTTTTAAAAATAGACCAATTTCTCAGAAAATGATTACTTTTAAAACTATTTCTTCATTAATATTGTTAAAAAACAAGTTGTGATTGATATTTTTTATTTGAAAAGTCAGAAAAAGTTCTTTGCAAATATTTAATGCATTTAAGTATGGTAGAATATTGTCACTTTTTTGCTCGCACAACTTGGTTACCCTATATTTAAAAATCAAATATTTAAAAAAGTGCTTGTCACATTTCACTGAAACTTTGCAAATGCATTCAGTATGTGTGTAGGAAGATACCTGTATAGTTATTTATTTTTTCTAAGACAAAAAGTGACTCTTTAGGTTACAGACCACCAATTCAACCAATGAGCATTTGGAACGTACGCAAAAATAGTCCTACGCAGAAATTACCCCTGTTCCTCATAGTGCTGTGAAAAAAGTTCTCATCTTATTTAAAAAATTTAAAGAGTTTCTGAAAGGAAAAACATTTCTGTACATTTTATAGGTGCATTTTGCTTCTTGTGATGTGAAGCCTAATCTCCATAATGATTTTTAAATATACCCCTATCTTGTGAAAACACTGGGATTTCCCATGCTATTTATAGACACTTCACTTCCGGTGACCAGTACTGCACTGCAAGTCTGCTAACCCCACATGCCATTCTGAGGATTGTGAGCTGACATATGTAGAATCATGCTGATATATAGTCCTCTGCAGGTTAAAGTTAAGGTAAAGTCCAGAGAAGCCATTGAATATTGTGAAATTAGCATAGAAGCCTATGGAAAGTGGAATTAGTGGTTTTTAGCCTTAAGCTTAAGCCATGGCAAAATGAAAAGTTTCTTGAAATAGCTTTAAACTACTTGAAGATCTTGTTAACTTTGCCATGAGAGGAATACACTACAAAAATCCTTCAAAATATGCATTTTTTTAAGTTATAGGTCCAAATTATGGAAAATTGGTCTTTTTGGCTGATTTTTATGTCCTATCTTGTAAAAAGTGTAGAAAATTTAGTAAAAATATCAAATATTAAACTTTGAGGGCTATATTTACCTAAATATGATGGTAATAAGCACTTGAAATCAAGTTTTGTGTAGATTTGAGCAAAAATTAGGTTAGAAATGAGGAAAAACTCACTTTCATTACTGCGGTTAAGGCCATATCAGCATTCCCCTTTGGCAACATGGAAAATCCATTATTGAGTACTTTTTTTGCTTTAGGTGCCCTTTACTGGTCATGTTTTAATGTGAAAACACTGTATTTACAAATTTAAAGCCAAATATATCACCTTTTGTGAAAATTTAAAGATTTAGGATTTTTGACATGTGATCAAGAAAAAGGGGGAGGCATGTCAGAAATAAATTTTTAAAAATAGACCAATTTCTCAGAAAATGATTACTTTTAAAACTATTTCTTCATTAATATTGTTAAAAAACAAGTTGTGATTGATATTTTTTATTTGAAAAGTCAGAAAAAGTTCTTTGCAAATATTTAATGCATTTAAGTATGGTAGAATATTGTCACTTTTTTGCTCGCACAACTTGGTTACCCTATATTTAAAAATCAAATATTTAAAAAAGTGCTTGTCACATTTCACTGAAACTTTGCAAATGCATTCAGTATGTGTGTAGGAAGATACCTGTATAGTTATTTATTTTTTCTAAGACAAAAAGTGACTCTTTAGGTTACAGACCACCAATTCAACCAATGAGCATTTGGAACGTACGCAAAAATAGTCCTACGCAGAAATTACCCCTGTTCCTCATAGTGCTGTGAAAAAAGTTCTCATCTTATTTAAAAAATTTAAAGAGTTTCTGAAAGGAAAAACATTTCTGTACATTTTATAGGTGCATTTTGCTTCTTGTGATGTGAAGCCTAATCTCCATAATGATTTTTAAATATACCCCTATCTTGTGAAAACACTGGGATTTCCCATGCTATTTATAGACACTTCACTTCCGGTGACCAGTACTGCACTGCAAGTCTGCTAACCCCACATGCCATTCTGAGGATTGTGAGCTGACATATGTAGAATCATGCTGATATATAGTCCTCTGCAGGTTAAAGTTAAGGTAAAGTCCAGAGAAGCCATTGAATATTGTGAAATTAGCATAGAAGCCTATGGAAAGTGGAATTAGTGGTTTTTAGCCTTAAGCTTAAGCCATGGCAAAATGAAAAGTTTCTTGAAATAGCTTTAAACTACTTGAAGATCTTGTTAACTTTGCCATGAGAGGAATACACTACAAAAATCCTTCAAAATATGCATTTTTTTAAGTTATAGGTCCAAATTATGGAAAATTGGTCTTTTTGGCTGATTTTTATGTCCTATCTTGTAAAAAGTGTAGAAAATTTAGTAAAAATATCAAATATTAAACTTTGAGGGCTATATTTACCTAAATATGATGGTAATAAGCACTTGAAATCAAGTTTTGTGTAGATTTGAGCAAAAATTAGGTTAGAAATGAGGAAAAACTCACTTTCATTACTGCGGTTAAGGCCATATCAGCATTCCCCTTTGGCAACATGGAAAATCCATTATTGAGTACTTTTTTTGCTTTAGGTGCCCTTTACTGGTCATGTTTTAATGTGAAAACACTGTATTTACAAATTTAAAGCCAAATATATCACCTTTTGTGAAAATTTAAAGATTTAGGATTTTTGACATGTGATCAAGAAAAAGGGGGAGGCATGTCAGAAATAAATTTTTAAAAATAGACCAATTTCTCAGAAAATGATTACTTTTAAAACTATTTCTTCATTAATATTGTTAAAAAACAAGTTGTGATTGATATTTTTTATTTGAAAAGTCAGAAAAAGTTCTTTGCAAATATTTAATGCATTTAAGTATGGTAGAATATTGTCACTTTTTTGCTCGCACAACTTGGTTACCCTATATTTAAAAATCAAATATTTAAAAAAGTGCTTGTCACATTTCACTGAAACTTTGCAAATGCATTCAGTATGTGTGTAGGAAGATACCTGTATAGTTATTTATTTTTTCTAAGACAAAAAGTGACTCTTTAGGTTACAGACCACCAATTCAACCAATGAGCATTTGGAACGTACGCAAAAATAGTCCTACGCAGAAATTACCCCTGTTCCTCATAGTGCTGTGAAAAAAGTTCTCATCTTATTTAAAAAATTTAAAGAGTTTCTGAAAGGAAAAACATTTCTGTACATTTTATAGGTGCATTTTGCTTCTTGTGATGTGAAGCCTAATCTCCATAATGATTTTTAAATATACCCCTATCTTGTGAAAACACTGGGATTTCCCATGCTATTTATAGACACTTCACTTCCGGTGACCAGTACTGCACTGCAAGTCTGCTAACCCCACATGCCATTCTGAGGATTGTGAGCTGACATATGTAGAATCATGCTGATATATAGTCCTCTGCAGGTTAAAGTTAAGGTAAAGTCCAGAGAAGCCATTGAATATTGTGAAATTAGCATAGAAGCCTATGGAAAGTGGAATTAGTGGTTTTTAGCCTTCATATCTACCCCATGAAGATTTGATTTTTGCATACTTCTCGGGTTTGCTTTGACCTTTTATTTACACCAGTCTGAGAATCTCCCCACATTTAAACCTGACAGAATCCTAGTATCTAAAGAATTGGACTAGATACAGTCTGAAGAAGTTTGCCATATTGATGATAATTTTTTCTTGGATGTCAACACAACTAATATTCGAAGCAGTGAATCAATTTACTACCGAATTTGACAAATGAACTAAAATTTATTGGTGCCTTTATTCATATAATTAAAATCATTCAAAGAAGTCCCTTTTGTGGCAGTGGACTTTATATGGCTATCGCTGATAACATATAGACGCAGTTGGTTCTCTAATACAGATAGTAAAGTATTACACAAACGGACCATTCATTAACTTTGATTGTTACTCGGGTCCGTTAAGAAAGTGGAAAACTTATTCTATTCCAAGCTACTTTGCCTCAAACAATGGGAAAGAATTTATATGTTGCAATGTTTGCATGTTTTGCAGTGACAATGATCGAGGCGAATAATTCACCATGGACTCCGACAGAATGGGAAGGAGATGATAACTTATTGTGCAATGAATTTGTGTGCATAACACAAAATACCTTTGATATTTGTTGTGCATGCAATTCAAGATCTTCATGGGAACTCGATAAATTAATTTAAGTTCTAGAACATAACTCTGAGCAAAGGCTGTATATTGAATACGTAGATATTTTGTCTGATGTCGAAATAGTTTCTATGACGGGATTTAGCGAGAGCTTGCCAACTCAACTCATACACATACACGGATGCCTCAGAGCAATACCGACTGATATTTGTAGCTATCCGAACATTCAGGTATTGAATTTGGAGTCAAACAAAATAAGTGATATTAATAAAATAACTTGCCTAAAGAGCTTAGAAATATTTAACTTCAAGGCTAATCAGCTAAAACATCTAAGTGACACTACCTTTGTGAACATGACTAACTTGAGGGAAGTTAATTTAGCAAACAATCCCATATATACTATGGATCCACACGCATTTGCTCTTGAGGCTGGGAACATTTTGAAATATGATCTTTCTGGCAACAAGCTGCAAACAATTGATGTGACAAATTTAGTTATGGAATAACTCTATTGCGAAGTGAACTATTAATATAATCTTTTCCAAGAAAATGGGAACGTCTTGCATTGCAAGGTAAACACGAGTCTTTTGTACGGTTCTGGTTCAGTTAGAGTTGACCTCAACCCGCCAATGCATTTTCCGGATTATGCACATATTGGGTTTTCCGTCAAAGAATTTCCAAAGCTTTTTAGAATTAAGCGCAATACTATTTTTTTAATTTGGGAATAATACATATTATTGTGATTGCCGATTGGAACCTGTGTTGAAATTTTCAGATACCTGGAAACCCGATTATAACTTTATTTTCCCGAATTTTCCCAATTTCATTTGTCATATTATTGTGATTGCCGATTAGAACCTGTGTTGAAATTTTCACATACATGTACCTGGAAACCTGATTATAACTTTATTTTTCTGAATTTTCCAAATTTCATTTGTCCTTCTGACGGACCAAACCCTGGAATAAATGCCAAAATATTTTTGAACTGGACATAAAGAGACAAACTTATATATAGCCTAGATAAAAACTGTCCTAATAAATGTCACTGTTTTGACCAACCAAGCAGGGGCAGGGTAGTTGTAGGTTGTTTAAACCAAGATATAGATCGATTCGAAAATGTAGAATTTATGCCGAAAGTTTCCGGTCACAAGTTAGAGCTTTATTTTTCCAATACTGGCATGAAAAGATTCTTTCTGCAAAGTTTTATGCATCGAGTATCGGTACTAGATCTGTCTGAAAACGAATTTGGAGATCTTGAGACAATGGTCAATAGCGCTTAATCCCAATATTCTAATTCTAGGAGAGACGCCAATTATATGCACTTGTGCTAACCTGTGGATATCTGATTAGCGGAAAGTCTATAATGTAAGCAAAGATTTAAATCCGTATATATTGCAAATTTAGAGATATGGTAGTTCCTGTTGAAGTTGTTACCATTACACGTCTTGAATGCAATACCTCTGAATTTCGTTTGAATTGGCTGGTCACATTGCTTGCAGTTGTAGCAACACTGACAGCCACAAACTTTCGCCACTGTAATGATATTCCAGTATGAATTGGTAATAATTTTCCGTTGTCTACGACAGGCAAGTAAAACTAAGAATAGAATTGTCTATGATGTATACATTTCGTACGATGTCGAAGAATTAGACGTACGCCAATGGGTACTAAGTCTTAATGAGCTTCGAGGTGAGCTTATGCGGAATGGTTTACGAGTTTATGACACAATACTAGATAATCTTCCGGTAACAGTTAGAAGCGAAATCATATCTGTCAAATTGTCACAATCTCAAAACATTATATTTATTTTATCTAAAGCCTTCGTTAACGAATCGGACCCGATTTGCCTTCAAGAATTCAAAGATGTTGTAAATGTATATTTAAAGGACAGATCAAAATCATTGTTATTTATTAATGATGATAATATCGAATCCACAGAAGCTTCAGACCCTTACATGAAGGATTTTCTTCGACTTAGAAAATGTATTAAATTCGCAGACCGAAATTTTTTTTTCCACGGGCTTACTCTAACGTTCGCACATTTTCACGAGAACGGAAACTGTCGTTTGGAAAGGAAGCTTAAACCGAACATTATATCATTTTCCATATTTTCCTTAAACAAATTGAAACAACAGGACCGATTATTGAACAAGAGTAATCAAGGGAACCAAGGTTCTAACGGTAATCAAAAGAATTTTGTACCAGGAACAAAGACAAGACATAGAAAACCGGCATACACAACAAAGAACATAAAGTAACTAAAACCATACATACAAAGTTATAAAGGCAAATGAGCAACTCGGACTCCACTATAAACTAGGAGCATGGACCAGGTGCACCGATAGGGTAAGCGTCCGCTGCTTTTCTCGCCCGCCGAGTTCCTCATAAAAAGTCAAGTCCAGGGTAGACGAAAGAGGAAAGGAAAACTTTGACACGTTGAACAAATCAGTTTTCATAGCGCAGATGGTACACCGTAACGAATTTCTTAAGCCAAACTAGACATTATAATAAAGTCAGTACTTTTTACAACACTCTGATATCCTGGAGCCGTGTTCGGACGTCTTAGTCTTTACAGGCTTGTAAAAATAAAAATAGAACCATATTTATATTGCAAATTTTGATATGCTGTACGCATGTTTCAAGGAGTGACCTCTCTAGCAGCATTAGAATGAAATACATAGGAAGATCTCATTACAAAAGTTCATCATATACAAGTAGTGCACAAAATAAAAAATATTGAAATGGTAAGCCAAGAGAAAACCTACGCATTCTAGGAAAGTGGTGTAAATTTCAGTCTTGTTAATTTTTATTATCCATGAAACCAGTGATTTGTATACACAATGATATGAGCGTAAACACATTCTAACAGAGCGTAACAGTTTAAATTGTTGATTTATTTTCACAAAAAGTGTAGATGATTGTCTGGTGCACCATATATACAAAAATGATTTAATGCAAATTATCATCCAATATAAAATCATTACAGTTAAGAAAGCTTAATTGTTCATTTGGAATGGCTTTTTGGTAAGTATTATTGTCAAACGCGAGAGGCCCACGAATAGGCTGTTCTTCAGAAAAGTTTTCATATTCGGTCGTCTGCTGTGACGAGAAAGTCGTCTGATTGTTTGATAAGGCTGTCTGGTACAGGTCGTTGTCGAATGACAATGATGGTCAAGTATTCATAGCTCCTAGATCCGGGTGCCATCAAGAGAAAACCTACGCATTCTAGGAAAGTGGTGTAAATTTCAGTCTTGTATTGTTAATTTTTATTATCCATGAAACCAGTGATTTGTATACACAATGATATGAGCATAAACACATTCTAACAGAGCGTAACAGTTTAAATTGTTGATTTATTTTCACAAAAAGTATAGATGATTGTCTGGTGCACCATATATATACAAAAATGATTTAATGCAAATTATCATCTAATATAAAATCATTACTGTTAAGAAAGCTTAATTGTTCATTTGGAATGGCTTTTTGGTAAGTATTATTGTCAAACGCGAGAGGCCCACGAATAGGTTGTTCTTCAGAAAAGTTTTCATATTCGGTCGTCTGCTGTGACGAGAATGTCGTCTGATTGTTTGATAAGGCTGTCTGGTACAGGTCGTTGTCAAATGACAATGATGGTAAAGTATTCATAGCTCCTAGATCCGGGTGCCATCTTACGTTGTTGGTAATACTTCCATTACTCAATGACCTTTGTTTACGTCTACAAAATTAAACCACATTGAAGACTAATTTCTGCTGTACATTAACTTCCAATAAAGTCTGGCAAATAGTATACCATAATCTGTCACTACACGTCATACCAGACATTTTAAATTGTTTTGGTTTGTTAGGATCATTGTACACTGCTTCAGTGACTCAATGGCACAGATCAAATTTAAAACTATTACATCATTCAAAACATCATGAGGATAACGCCTAAAAGACATAAAGCATCGACCATTTTATTTCCGATGTTGGGGAGGTGATGGGATCGATCTTTTTGAAAAATTAAAACATGTTCCCATTTTTGGGGAAACAAATTACTCATCCATTGAAAAGAATAAAATAATGATTCTTTGGTTTCCCTATTACTTAGCAAGGCAGATTTTCAAACAGTTGCTGCTGAAATAGATATAAAAAATTTTGCACGTACGCGAAAACGTTTATTATCTAATATCAAATACCAGCCACCCCTTCCCGCCTCATGATAAAAATGGTCGGTGTACCATGTGTATGAAAGTATAATTCAGTATTTCCTTGTCAGTGTGCCTCTTTCGTTGGTATGCCATTTTTCTAAAATCATTGTACTATTTTTTTCTACCCGAGAGGGTCCATGACTGGTGAATAATCTTATCTTATATGTCGGTTTTACTCAATCTGTTACCTTTTTTTGCAATGAAGAACAGAAACAACCACGGTCACCAGTATTAGCAGACCAACAGCTACCATAACAAGGTACCAGTTATTTTCCAACCATGACTGCGTGGAAGAAAATAAAGTTTTACTTAAAAATGAACTGATCTAGCATCGCATTACACCATTCGAGAGTTTGCGCTTAATTCCTTTAAGGACTTATAAGAGGTAGTACTGATCTAACGTACAAAGAAAATATACTTAATTTTGATAATGTCGTCGTATTTATGAAAAGATCAAAAAGATTTCTGATCTGAAATTATGAATGTAAAATCAACGCCAACAAGAACTACGCATCCATCCGTCTCCTTTATTTTTCTCTCCAGTTTTCTACATATATTTCTGAAACTTTTTTTCATTGTATTGTTGTTTTTTCTTCGCATTTGTTTTTGTTTTTGTGTCTGTTTTTATTTCATTGTCCTGTTTAATCTAACGCAAAACTCCTTTTTAATACTCATAATGATTTAATCCATGCCCTTAATGTTCTGATTTATGTATTGTATACTACTGTTTGGAGAATACTTCATAATTAGGTAATACTATCCCTTTTAGTGAAGTTTACAAATAAAATTATTGTTAACTAAACTATCATCAACTGTCGAAGAAAGCTAATGATTTTTGTTGATATCTGTTCTTTCCGTGAAGAAAAATCGAGTGTAATGCACGGATAGATAGAAGTTCCTATATATTCTAGAAGTTTTATGGTCGTCATCATGGACTCGTGGATCGTTATGGTGTATCCATCTGCACCATGAAAACTGATTATTCAACGGTTCATAGTTTTCCTTTCCTCGTTTGTCTACCCCGGACTTGACTTTTTATGAGCAACTTGGCGGGTGTTTCTAGAAAAGCAGAGGACGCTTACCCTACCGGTGCACCTGGTCCATGCTCCCAGTTTTTAGTGGAGTCCGAGTTGCTCATTTACTTTTGTTACTCTGTATGTAAGATTTTAGTTACTTATTGTTCCTTGTTGTGTATGTCTGTTTTCCATGTCTGGTCTTTGTCCCTGGATTGCATTCTTTTGATAACCGCTATAACATTGGTTCCGTTGATTACTCTTTCTCTTGGGACTAGTTTTTATTGCATTCGCTAACTTTAATTATTCATGTTGTTAAAAAGAACAAACATTATGATTTCTGTCACCTGTTTTGTCATTTTCTGCCTTTCTACGACAGCCTCTGGTCGTCTGTATGCGGTTACATCCCCATGAAATATTTTATGTGATAGTTCTTGTTGTTCCTGTAGCAACAATTCTTTCAGTTCTTTGATATTATCGATCCCACAAAGTTTCATGCCATTTAATTCCAATGTAAGCGTCACATTCGATATCATATTGCTGTAAATAAAAAAAAACGAGAAAGGTACAGGGACGGAACATGGGATTTTGAAAAAAAAGTTTAAAGAAAAATAGGGTTCAGGTCATTATTTCCTAACTGAAGCACAAATTGTCCATGAAATTAACATTATTTTTTTCAACAAAAGACAACCACAATCTGTGACCTAGATAAGTACAAGTATTCTGTATCATTAAGCAAAAAGGTCGGCCATCGTCATATAACCGCCTAAGCATCAAATAGAGAAATATTTCATTAACTTACCGTCTTTTCCATTTTTTTTTCATTTTCGGTACCAAAACAAGGTCCTGGACCCATGTCACCCTCACACACGTATCATCAATATGTATATAAACACTATTTTAAAGTTTAACAAGTGTACCCAAAATTGGAGGTGCACATCTTCAAAATGTATACAAACACTATGAAAAGTTTCGGTAATATTTGAGTTACAGATTGCACTTAGTAGGTACCCAAGAGGACAAAAAATTGCTCATTTCAAAATTCTAAAAATGTAGGAAAACATTTGTCAAATTTCTCCATAATACGTGATGCACATCTTCAATATATATATACAAACACTGTGGAAAGTTTTAATAATACTGGTATAAGAAATTTTGAGTTACAGATTACACAATTAAAGTAACCTCTCCAATATAAAGTGATGAAAAAGGGCTATATTCAACATGCTAATAAAATGTTTCGCAGAACGCAGCTAGATACGCCCAGAGAGGTCGAACCCTGAACAGATGGGACAAATATGGACACAAAATTCGACCTTGATACAGCCCTCAATTTTGATTGAGATTAAATAATAACACAGGATTATATTGTACACGTCTGGAATGAAGGCATTAAAATGATAAATACTTATAAAGATAACATAAACAGACAAACAGAAGGCCGGACAAAGTGCATTTTATCATGGAAGTATGATATCTAGTTTAATGTCAAGATATTATACTTCCATGATTCTATACTTCACAGAATTGTTCAGTAGGGTATGATAAATTATAACCAAAAGCCTAGAGTCAAAAGAATAAACAATCACGATGTCGTGGCATCTGGTGGAAGCGTTTTTTTTTTAATTTTTAATAAACCCCAAAACGGGGAATTACCCCATATATTGTTCCAAAACTCAAAAATGTAAAATCCAAAATAACAAAACATCAAATGGGAGCTTACGCTAGTAGAAATAAACTATTCATCAAAGTTTCATGAAAATTGCTTGCAGCATTTTCGGGTCATCAGAAATCCTCCTGAGTATTATTTCATATCGGTGAAAAGTCCTATCTTCTAATTGGATAAAAGGTGGTCATGTGTCATTTTTAATTCTACAGTAGAATCTCCACCAGTCAATACCATAAAAAAGACAGACCAGAAAACCGGTCATTATCAGAACATTTCACGATAACGACCAGCTGATTTAGAGTTACGCCCCTTTATTAAAACACATAGTTGTGATTCAGACGTGCGTGTGATAAAGTCACACTTCTTCAAGTTTAATTATATGTACAACAACAACAAAAAATTAAGGATATGGTTCCTCAATGAAATAAACATAATAGTCCGAAAACTGTGAAATCATCCCTTTTATTATGAACAAAGTTTCATAACTCTAAATCGTAAAATCGGAAAATTACTAATAAATATCGAAAGGGGGCTTACATTGATATTAATAAACAAATCATTAAAGTTTCATTGACATTGCTACTAGGACTTTTAATTAAAATCCGAAAACAAAATATCACGAAAAAAGTCCTATAATTCAAAAATGAAAAGCGGAAATTTGTGAAAATCAAAAGGGAGTTGACATCAATGGAAAAAAACAATTCACCTAAAATTCACAAAAAAATGGAGCGGCATTATTGAGTTATTGTGCAAATTGTGAACGACGGACGGACGGACACCAGGAAACCATAATACGTCTCGCCCAGACAGACAGACGTATACAAAATTAAAAGGAAGGTTCATTCCATATAGATAAATATATAAATTTGATTAAAAAAATAAAAAAATAGAATAAACTCCCTCAAAGCGTTTTACGCTGTAACCGAAAAAAAGTACGCCAGAAAAGTGACGTGCATATAAAGGCTAGAAACCACTAATTCCACTTCCCATAGGCTTCTATGCTAATTTCACAATATTCAATGGCTTCTCTGGACTTTATCTTAACTTTAACCTGCAGAGAGGACTATACATCAGCATGATGTTACATATGTCAGCTGACAATCCTCAGTTAGCAGACTTAAAGAGCAGTACTGGTCACCGGAAGTGGAGGGTCTATAAATAGCATGGGAAATCCCAGTGTTTTTACAAGATAGGGGTATAATTAGAAATCATTATGGCGATTATACTTCACATCACCAGAAGCAAAATGCACCTATAAAATGAACAGAAATATTTTTCCTTTCAGAAACTGTTAATTTTTCTAAATAAAATGAGAACTTTTTCACAGCACAATGAGGAACAGGGGGTAATTTCTGTGTAGGACTATTTTTAGGTACGTTCCAAATGCTCATTGGTTGAATTGGTGGTCTGTAACCTAAACTATTACCCTGAGTTATCTTCCAGCCAATCAGTAGAGTAATCAATACTGACGTCTTTAACACGTGATTCCATATACTTATATATCACATCCTTAATATCAGTCATCAAGTTCTCTCGGTCTGCATCGGTTATTTTTCCGTCTATATACAGATTCAGTTTGTCTCGTTGATCTGAAAAAAAAAGGAAAATCATACATTTGATCAGTTCTTATTGAAAGGATCAAGATTTACCTACTGCTTAATCAAAATCAAGTAAAATCAAGCCTAATTGCTCTTTCATTATACAATGCTTTGCAGGGCGCTGTTTGACATGAACACATAGGTAAACAAACACTTAAGACAAGTATGGGCACTCCATTCATGCTAGACAAAGCTCTGTATCTTTTTATAATGCTTAAATATTTGACACATGATAAGAGTTTTAGAAGAATCGAAGTGGTCCCTTTTTGGTTCTTTGTTCCTATTCGGATTAAGTAACAACCGCTAAAATCAACACAGTCTTCCTTTTTGTGGTATGCACTTTGTGGTATAATTTCATAAAGTTTTATATTCTTATACTAGAGTTATCGTCCCGACAGTAATTCTACAGACGACGATGACGACAGCATGGCACCATAATACGACCGCATTTCTTTGTGGTCGTAATAATAATCATCACGAATAATTTTAAAAAGTTGAAGAAACCATTAGGTCTTTTTTTTAGAGTTGTTGTACATGGTGAAATCAAATGTCATATAATCTAAACGTAAATGAAACCTGAGAATTGAACTTATCAACTGTTACATAGCCAGGGATGCTTGACTCAAATGTTAATGATCACTCGTGACAAATAAAAACACAAATTTACCAGAGCTAAAAAGGGGTGATAAATGGAGTCATACAAGCTTAATTCACGAAGTGTTGACATTCAAACAACAGACCTCCTGCTATGTCAAATATTTATATTTAAATACATGCACAAACAAGTGGAAGCCTTTTTGATTATTTTGTCTGATATATACTGTACATTCAATACGATAAAATAACATACAGCTAGTAGATTGAGAAAGAAAGAAATACTGAAACATAGCAAAGTTGAAAAGTGCATCTTCTGAGCCAAGAAAAAGGCCTTGTGAACAGACACGTCTTAAAGGAAATTCGACACCAATCTCAAAACAGATGAGAAAAAGAAATAGTGTTATATGATAGCAATATGTTCTCGAAAAACAGCTCTCAAGCGAAAGGATGTTACGAAGTACCATCCTCTTAATTTAATTACACTTTCAGAGTAGAAATGACAAGCATGTCCTCTTGAGAAAGAGAAAATTTGTGTCAAAACAAAAAGCGATCATTCAAAATAGTAAAAGTGAGGGTCAAGCATATGAGATCAAGCAGACCGTCTATCCATACCATCACACATCATTGTCTTGGCAATCCATAAACGGTCCTCGCAATCTTCTCCTGAAAAACCTGAACGGCATTTACAAGAGTATCCGGTATTAGTTTCTATACACTCTCCATTGTCAGAACAATTTACTCCAAAACAAAAGTTTATAGGGACACTGCAATTTGGGCCTTCATACTGGCCTGGACATATACAACGGTAATATCCAATTTCATCCACACATGTTGCATTGTTGTAGCATGGTGATGGAGAACAGTCGTTGATGTTTACGGAACAGTCTGATCCCGCCAGTCCCTCTACACAAAGACATTTAAAACTTCCAATAGTATTTAAACACGTAGATCCATTTATGCATGGTGAAAGAAGACATTCGTCAACGTCCTCGGTGCAAGTTTTACCACCGTATCCTGCATCACATGTGCAAATAAACCCGCCATATTCGTTCTGACAAGAAGCGCCATTTTTGCAAATGTCAATTGTGCATTCATCAACATCTTCATGACAAAAATCCCCGCTCCATCCTTTAGGACATGTACAATAAAAACTACCGTTTGTATTAACACAGCTTCCTTGGTTATGGCATGGGTTGCTATGACATTCATCAATGTCAATATCACATTCATTTCCAGACCAACCTACTGAACATAAACACATAAAAGAACCAACTAAATCAAAGCATGAGCCGTCGTTTTGACAAGGATTACCTGCACATTCGTCTATTTCTGTTTTACAGAGCTCACCGGAGTAACCTATCGCACATTCGCAGCTGAATCCATCAACCTTGTCATGACAAATCCCTCCGTTTAAACAAGGAGAACTGGAACACTCATCTATGTCAATGTCACACAGAAGACCTATTAGAAGAACAAGTAAAAGACAGAATTGCAATGAACAAGGTTGGCTATTTGACTGCATGTTTATTTTGCATATCAAATCTTAATTGCAAAAACGCACTGTTGGTTACCTAATTCTTCTAAACTTGTCTTAACGCCTTAAATTGTATAATATATACTACTAGTATTTGGGCGAGGAATGTACAACCATAACCAAAACAAGTGTATCACCAAAAACCTTACAGATATTTGCATCATATGGTGAAAATCTTTAAATTTAAGCAATAACAGAAATGACCTAAGCTACGACGAATAAAAAAAATGTTGAATATGCTTACCGGTAAAGCCACTCTGACAGGAACAATAAAATGAACCATTCGTATTTATACAGGTTGAATTATTACCAAAACAGTCAGTCGTAAGACATTCATTGACATCAGTCTGACACGTATCTCCATGCCAACCGTCAGTACAAAAACACTGGAAACCACCGGGAGTGTTTTCACATGTACCGTTATTTGAACAAACATCATTTAGACATTCATCTATGTCCGTTGTACACAAAGACCCAGTCCAACCCTCTACACATGTGCATTTGAACTTAACGTCATTTGGGTCCATCTTACACGTGCTATTGTTCAAGCATGGGTTTTGAAGGCATAAATCATACACAGTGCTGCAATCTAGACCCGAATATCCATAAGGACAAGTGCATTGGTATGTGTTAATTAGGTCAATGCAAGTGCCATTATTACTGCACGGCAGACTAGCACACTCGTCAATGTCTTGTTCGCAATTGTTACCTGGAACGAAAAATGAATAAGAAATTGAAATGTTTTAAACACACTGTTTGTTATTGGTATATAGACTTATATATGTTACTGTTTGAAGTGTCTAAAAGAGGCAATACGACCACTTTTCTTTCAAATAATTTATTTACAAAACAAAGATAAGTACACATGTACCAACAGGACAATCGACAAGAAACAAATCGCACAACATAGATATCATAATACACACAGAAGAGTGAACAGCACATAGACAACGTTGGATTTAAGGGTGGTCAGTTCCTGCTTTTTGTTGGACATCCACTGAATGTAGTTAAGTGAAAGAGGAAGGCAATTTATCAATGATGGATGTCGTATGTCATGATATAAACGGGTAGCTCATACCGGTTAACATCAAGTCATGGAGACGGTCTTGCATTTTTTTTTGAGAGACGCCCTTAATCTCTTGCCTTAATTCTAAGCTTTAATTTGTGCCTCGTATTGAAAACAGGTATAATAGTCGTCGCAATTTCTAGCTATGAGTCGATGGAAAATCAGTAATATACAGGTGTAGCAAGTAATTCTGTGCTTATAAATCTGCTTGAGGTGGTCGGGAAAAGCCTCCATATGATCAGACTTTACAAACACATATTATCCATGCTTCTTTGTTTTAATTGTTCCATCGGATGTAATAATTATCACTTGAAGATAATAACTTTTCAAGGGGGATCATTTTACTACTTGTAAGAGTTGGATAAATTCCTTGAAATAAAAGTAATATAACTTCCCTGTTAAAGTTCAAGGTGTGTATATTATTTTTCTTACCATTTGAGTATGATAATTATGGTAAGCAATTAACTAATAAACTGGCCATTAAAATAAAGGGCTCTGTTTGAGTTCATGACAGTGTTGCATGAACAAATACAAACCAAATAGCTTGATAGGTGGGATTTGGCAGTTGTAACAATCTTATCGAATGCATTGCTTTGAGTGGACCTGATGTCGAATTCACAAAAAGTCGTAAGAGTAAAGTTGATCGTAAGTTATGACGTCATAACAGAAAAAAGCATTGTGACGTCATAACAGAAAAAAAGCATTGTGACGTCATAATTTACGATCAATTTCACACTTTCGACTTATTGTGAATTCCACGCTAGTTGTCCTTTTAAAAAAATCGTAAGTGTAAAATTAGTCGTAAGTTATGACTTCATAGTAAATAAAAGTATTGTGACGTCATAACTTACGACTAATTTTACTCTTACGATTTTTTGTGAAAAGGTCCGCTGATATTTTGTAATGTCAATTAACACTTTTCGATCAAACTTATACATTTATTACCGGTACGTAAATACTTGGGTAAAATGTATCGTTTTTTTTTAATTTATAAACCTACCGTTAAAGCCCGGTTTACAGACACATAGGTAAGACCCCAAACTGTTATGACATGTACCATCATTTAAACACGGGCCACTCGAACAGGCGTCCTTCTTTACATTACAATCACGTCCAGTCCAACCTAAATTGAAAAGAATGCAGTCTTATTAATTTGGAATGATAAAATGTGCGTCAACAGCAAGTTTAGGATTTTACCCCTCTCGGGTGAAAAGTAAAATTAAGACAAAAAGGATCTTCATAAAAGAAATTATATATTATACAGAAGTAATGATGCGAAGAAAATGCTAATAATATCGTGACTTACCAGCAAGACAAACTTTGGTGCCCATTTTGTCGCACGTGTATTTTTCAGATGGTTCGCAGATAATGTCACATCTTGGTCCGTAATAGTTTGAATCACAGAAAACTTTTAACTGAAGTGACATGCTGAAAACAAAAACATTGTTTAGAAATATTGATTATTGATGACAGTTCAGGGACAGCTCTTACAGACTTGAAAATATATTGTATACAACAAGCACTCAAAACCAAAAATATCGAATTAGGAAGCAAAAAAAAAGCAGAGTGTTTCAAAGGAGCTATATTATTGTAGCCCAATTTAAATATATGAATATTTTCAAGATTTTATTATTTTATCTTTGATTTTTTTAAATATTAGTACATACTTGAAATCAATGTTTTTGTTGTTTATAAAAGCAAATGCAACGATTTATTTTTGCTTCTATCAAATATGACTATTTTAGGTAATGTTTTTGAAAATTAACATTCAGAGGCGGACCCAGACACTTTGAAAGGATGAGTGGCAGTCGGCTTCCTCAGAAAAAATGGTGTCCTTGGACATAAATTGCATTTTTTTGTTAATTTTACACATGAAAATGACGAATAATTTTCCTATAAAATAGAGGTGACATACCCCTGCACCCTTTCTGGGTCCGCCACTGACATCATATGTTCTATGAAACTTTTGCAAGAGCACAAAATCTAGAATTCGTACTTGAAAATGAAAATTTATGACTTAAGATATGGTCCTGTATAACAAGTAGAACGTCTGTGTGGTTTCAGTGGAAGTGATAGTAGATGTAAAGTAATTCCTCTGAAAATATATAATATGATTCTGTTACCTGACTCTGTGTTTCATGTTTCTCGTCACAGCTATGGCTGTCGTTTCATTGAAATCTGGGATGTATTTGAAGAAGTATGTCGCCATGAAGTCTACGTAGTCATCGTCATTGTCATCGTGGTCGTAAATATCGATCTTCAGTTTGCAAGATCCCTGTTTTAAAGGTAATTAGATAATGCAATTATGTTTATGAATAAGGAGTGGTTGCTGCTATATGAAGTTTCATATTGATAAACAGTGTCTCCATGCATGCTCTGAATAAGGCTTGTGTACAGACGATTAAACACGCCATATCTTCAACGCATCATGGTTGCTATCAATATGTTCTAGTTTCAGTAGTATTTTTAGTTATTTTTTTCTGAAAGGTATAAAACGTCTTGAATAAACAAGCTTTTTGAGGTATAGCTATAAAACGACACCCAGTCTGTCTAATTTACAAAACATGTAAAAATGATGGTGTAGAATTGAGAGAGTAATCAAGGAAACCAAGGTTCTAGCGGTAATCAAATGAATAACATTGGTTATTTCTTACCGTCCATTTACTAAAAGAAAATGTCATTGGATTGGCAGTTGATCCGATTCGGTTCCCAAATGTAAAAGAATTTCTGTTGTGGATAGGGGATGTTGATACCCGTCCATACCCACACGTGTCTGTATTTTGTGGTCTACAAAATATTACATTTATTCACTTGAATCAAATGCATCACACATTGCTAAAATACTGATAAAACAGGTCTACATTTGAGTAAAAACGACAAGAGGATGACGTTTAACAAATATTTTAACAGGGGACAAGCTAAAAGTGAAAATTCCAGAACTATTGTTAAAAAAAAATTGCGTATGCATATGTAATTAGCGATAACTTTTTAAAAATTTAACAAACTATTAGCTTAAACTCTGTATTAATTTCCGTTTTAATATGATTCTTTTTTTTTATGAACTCAGTGTGTCTTCAACGGAAGGAAGGTCAGTTGGGAAAGTACTTGAGCCAAATACTAAAGAGGAAACGGCCATTTGTAAATTCATGTAATATGCTTGTAAAGTTGTCTTCAAAGAAAAGCGGCTAAATGTTTTAATTTTGGGTTTGAAATTTTGATATACTATTGTTCCAAACAATAACGTCAATAGAGCGGCAAAAAATTCCGAAATACCACACCAGAAAGGTAATTCAGAGACACCAGAATACAAACCTGCATGGTCAAAAACATCAAAACGAGAAACAGACGAGCACATACTAAATGTAAAAACTTCAATTAAAAAAAATAAGACACACACACCTAAACAAATCACTTACAAAATGAAATCTTGCAAAAAAAAAAGTCGGAATAGAGGGTACACATATGTGTTTGATTCGATGCCGTCGATTGACGTACTCCTGTCGAATGAGTTAATCCTAACACCGAATAACTCTGCCCAATACTGAGAGTTTAATAAAAATGGAAAAATCTACACTTCTTAATTGTTACCCATTTATTGTATCCAAACATAGAATGAATCTATGATCACAATCAGAACCTCTGAAGAAGTATTTCCCATCGCAGTAATGGTTGTTTGCACCTTTCCCTCGACTATTACTAAAACTGATCAGTTTTAGCCAGACTTTGCCACCACTTTCAGTTTCCTACACCATAAGAAGGAAAATATTAACTACTTTTAAGTTTCACTTTCAGTTTTTTACACTATAAGAAGGAAAATGTTAACTACTTTTAAATTATGAAATTTTAAGGTATTTGTCTCGCTTTAAAAGTTTACTGTATTGTTTCCTTTGACCTAACCAAGTAGAGTTCAAAATTACCATCTTTAATGTTAATGCCATCGATGAAAACAGATGTCTCAACTAGGCATTGTATTTAGTAGTGGGTCGATTTTGACTAAATGCAAAAGTCATACAGTAATCGTAAATCTCGATCTATCGTTTTGAATACAATCGATATACTAGTGATAATCTAATAGATAATGCTTCACCGGCCTTGATCTATTCCGATGTATTCATAGAACGGTAAATATACAAACAATGCTTTAAACTTTGTTCTTTCGGGAATAAACTAAACACCTACCATAATCATTGAGAATAACACAAACAAAAACAATAGTTCCATGCTGGAATGTAGGTCGGATGTGAATGATAATTTGATAACAACCAACGATGTTATTACAATATGAATTTGCTATTTCCGTCATAAAATCTTAATCCATTCGTAGTTATAAGTGGGATGTTGATGGGTATATCAACCGTTATACATCGCATTACATCGAATGACATTTCAATGTTGGGTTCAAAGTTGAAACTTCCTATGGGTTTTGCGTTGAAATAGCATACTACGATGAGTCATATCACTCAACATAAATATCTATCCACTTTAATTTGT
Source organism: Perna viridis (assembly GCA_037379345.1). Taxonomy (NCBI): domain Eukaryota; kingdom Metazoa; phylum Mollusca; class Bivalvia; order Mytilida; family Mytilidae; genus Perna; species Perna viridis. The sequence goes on from CM074511.1 coordinate 14,607,110, forward strand.
TAAACCACAAACACATGTGTGTAGTAAGATGCCAGTTAACCACATTTAGGTTTTGTTTTTGTTTTTGAGTACATCGTCCCTCACATAAGACCAGCGTTCATGTCTGCTTTCCTTGCACCCATTTTGTACTAAATCTATAATTTCGGGTTATTTTCCAAACTAAGGTTTTTTTTTCTGACTAATAGTATACGAAAAAAAATCTTTGAAAAATATTTCAAGAAGTTTTTAAATTAGTATTGAGTACAAGTATTATCATAAAAAGTAGAAAGAAAATAAGTATTCGCGATGAGCACACCAGTGTACGAAATTACTTCGTCTAAGTCAAGTTTATTTCGATAAATACTTTTGGTGACCCCCTTGAGAAGTTTTGGACCCACAACTTACCAAGAAGTGAATTATTTTCTTTCTCGGTAGACTTGACAAGTTTGATTGGTGAAAAAATGTTTGAGCTTAGCATATATTTGTTACAATGCTTACCAACAGGCACTTGGAACTTTTAATAAGTACCTGTCCAATGAAAACAGACTCAGTTCAAATTTAGCAAAACAGAGATTTAAGTGGCTGGAAAATAAACTGAAGAGACAATATAAGAATCAAAGAGGTAACATGATGTCTTCGTTAAGAAGGAATAATCCGAAACAATTATATAGGAAATTTAAAACACATAAAAAGGATATACATCATAATATAACTTTAGAACAGTTTGAAGAACATTTTAAGAAATTAACTTCAAACTCTGATCTACATCCGCAGGATTTACCAGGCGAAAATACAGATACTGTGTTCGATGAGCTTGATTCTCCATTTATGGAAAAAGAACTTGATGATGGTATTAAGAAGTTAAAACGAGACAAATCTACAGGATTCGATAATATGATGAACGAGTACATTATTATGAGTAAAAATTCCATTAAACCTGTGCTGTGTAAAATATTTAAATGTATTCTTAGTAATGGTGACTTTCCTAAATTGTGGGTAAAAACTATTATTATCCATGAATTAAGAAAAGCTTACGTAAATGAGCTTGGTAACTTTCGAGGAATATCTCTTGTGTCCCATATTGGAAAGATGTTTACAACTCTCATCAACGCTCGACTTACAAAATGGAGTAGAAACCATGATGTACTTACAGATGCCTAGTTTGTCTTTTGACCCGGTTATGGTACCATTGACGCCATCTTCGCTCTCAATTCTTTAATTTCAAAATCTTTGAGATCTGGTAAAAGGTTTTGTTGTTCTTTCATGACTATAAAAATGCTTTTGAGAGTGTCACACATGTGAAATTATGGTTACGACTTATAAGACTAGGTGTAACTGGTAAATTATTAAATGTATTAAAGTCTATGTATTCAAAACTGAAATGTGTAAAATTTGATGGTTGTTTCTCAATTTTCTTAAATAGTAATGTTGGTTTAATGCAGGGGGAATCATTATACCCATTTTTATATTTATAGTACGTAAATGACATGGAAATAGAACTTATTAGTTAAGGATGTCAACCTTATGAGTTAAAAATTTAGTATTTACTTATGTATGCAGATGACACAGTATTGTTCAGTGAAAATACTGAAGATTTGCAAAAGATGATTAATTGTTTAAATGACTATTCTAATAAGTACAACTTATTTATCAATTGTTTAAAAACAAAAATTGTTCTATTCAGAAACAGAGGTCAAGTTAAAGCAAATGAGAGGTGGTATTTAAATGGAAATTCAATTGATATGTGTGATGAATTTGTGTATCTGGGTATTTTATTTAGATATAATGATAATTTTACATATACCCAAAAATCATTAGCAAACCAAGGTCGTCAAGCATTATTTAGTTTGTATAGTTAATTGCAGGATGACTGTTTTAATTTTGTTGTCATTGTTTGACACGTATGTAGCAAGTATGTGAAGTTTGTGGAAATCACAAATGTGATGATATCGAACAAGTTCAAATGAAATTCTTAAAGCATATTTTAAAGGTGAAAGCCTCTGCTGTTAATTATGTGGTTTATTGTGAGTTGGGACGATACCCTATGTTGATAGAAAGATATTGTCGAATGTTAAAATACTGGTTTAAGTTAATATGTACTGATAACTGTATTCTTAAATGTTGTTATGAAGAAATGTTTGAGAGATGTATTAAAAAACCAAACGGCAAATTTAACTGGGCCTGTCGACTAAGAGACATATTATGCATGTATGGGTTCCAGGATGTATGGTTACGTCAGGGTGTTAAAAATGTGGATTTGTTTTTAATTGGATTTAAAGATAGAGTAAAGGGTAGTTTTCATAGTGAAATGAACTCATTTATTGAAGATTCGTCAAAATGTATGTTCTATAGATATGTATTTGACCCAAAGATGTTACAATTTTATTTAGATCATGCTGTAAATTATATTTATAAACCATTTATTTGTAAATACCGCATATCTGCTCATTGTTTGAATATAGAAACTGGTAGATTTTATAATATTGAGAGACATCTGAGACTTTGTAACATGTGTGATAAACATGTAATTGAAGATGAATATCATTTTATTTGAGTATGTGAAAAGTATAATGAACTCCGAAAGAAATTTATCAAACCATTATTGGAGAAAACCTTTTAACTCGTACAACTGCTATCTGTTTATAATGTAAAGGAACTTAACAATTTAGGGAAGTATCTATTCCTGGCCGAGAAGGCACGTAATTAAATTCATTTATAAATGCTTAATGTGCGTTATATTTTATCCTACTCTGCTGTACTGTTACTGTTACATGGGTATACTTACTTATATGATTATTTGACTGATTGTTTAAATGTATTATATATATTTCACTGATGTAATTGAACATTTGTAATATTTATATTCTATAAGTTGTATTGCTTACGAATAGAAGATTATTATTATTATTATTATTATTATTATTATTATTCATAACACAATCATAGCTTTGGACATCTATATATATCAAGTCACATTGATTTTCCTTATATGCAGTAATTGATTATGACTTGCGTTCAACCTTCGTGCCACCCGCCACCCCAACACACACACATACACCCCGGTCATTTAATTTTAATTGAGCTTTTCTTCGTGTAACTCTGTTAACCATAAAAAATAGCTTTCCGTCCATTATCATTTTTCGGACAGCTCATCTCCAGACAGGTGTTGTGTATAGAATAAAATCAAAGTACGCATGTACTGAATCTATTTCGATTGTAAAATAGTCGTTAAAAATGGGATAAGAAAAAGGAAAGAACTGAGTCGATTTCTAACATAAGCTTGTTACAAATTGTTAACATTGAACACATTCAAATTATTTTTAAAATATCACATTAAATGCACGTGGCATTGTAGCAATGCACCAGTGTAATGTTCTTGTTCGTTGTCGGTTTACATGGAACATTGTGACAAATGAACAAAAATTCTTCGACACCCTGCATAATTGAACTACAAATTACAAGTTGGCCTTTTCCAGTTTCTAAATTTTCAAGTCGAAATTCAAGTACGCGAACTCCATGTCGAAACTGTAAAATCACTCAAACCTGAACCTCAATCGTTGAAATCAATCCTGTCCTTTGATACATATACATCTCATCTTGCTACAAGTATTTCCCAGTTGATAAGTTAAAGCTCAAGTGCTACGAGTAAAAATGCTTAGTTCCTGGAGCAATATCGGCACTGACACGTATGTTAACATGAACGCCAAAGTCTTAGAATATGATTTCAACAATTAGTCTAAATCCACGCATTTTTAAGAACGTAACCTTTCGGTATAACCGTGAAATGAAAGAAAAGTTCCATTTGTTATCAATGCTGGCGTTCTGAAAAACCCGAAACTGTAGCGGATACACCAGGGGGGTTGGTCACCCTTTTGTGTAAAATTTAGCTAAACAATATATTATAAAATTATGAGTAAATAATAGTCTGGTACGGAATCACTTCACCGCTTTTTGTAAATATTTGGAACCGCCCATGCATGAAATGCGAAGACAGCTCTTTCGATTGGTACTCAGCATCTCACTTTACTTTTACTTTTTCTAGGATTGACGACTATTTATAATCTCGATAGGCTTTCCCTTCCTAGCTAAACATCAAATGGCTGATTATGCATCTAACGTGTATAGACAACTGGTCGGCTGGTTTATTCGGATTGGTACTGATAAAACCAACTATTTAAATTGGGTCGTTGTTTACTTAATGCAAACCAAATTAATCAGCATAATTAGTTCAGAGTAAAAGTTGATTGCTGGAGTAAATTACATTGGATTAAACTTGATATTTTAGATTTATCTGTTAAGGAGACAAAAATACAATAAGCTCGGAGAAAGAAAATCCTATACGGCTTACTGTTTACTTAGAAATAAAGTACAAATAATTTTTTTAAATGCCAAAGAAAGTTATATTGAAAACAAAATTGAAGAAAATAGTAACAATCCAAAAGAAACTTTGGCAACAATTCAAGAATTTAGGCAATAGTAATAAACAGAAAGAATCAACCAATATTGTATTAGAAATTGATAAAGAAATTACTCATGATGCAGAAAAGATAGTCAATCATTTTAACACATTTTCACTGGTGTTGTTGAGTCCTTGGTTGCAAAACTACCTCAAGCTGAGTATCTACATGACACTTGTTCAAATATTTTCAAAAAACTGTATAGAAAAGTGTTCTTTTTTCAAAATTTATTTTTACAACTTTCATCTGTAAAAGAGGAATTTGTTCTAAAAGAACTCGAAAAATTAAATAAAAAGCAAAAGTACAGATTTAGACGGTATACCTTCTAAATTTCTTAAAGATGGGACACAATTTCTTGTAAAACCTATAACTTATTTCATTAATCTATCCATCAATAATGGTATAGTGCCTAATAAAATGAAGCAAGCTAGGGTCTGTCCAATATTTAAAAAGAATAGCCGTCTAGATGTCGGTAACTACAGGCCCGTAAGCATACTTGTTATTATTTCTAAAATATTAGAAAGAGCTCTGTATAATCATTTTGAACACTATTTGAATAAGAATAATTTACTGTATAAATTACAATCTGGATTTATATCTAAATACTCAACAGGTACTTGTTTGATTCATTTATTAAACCACATTAAGACACAGACTGCACGAGGACTCTACACTTGCATGATTATGCTCGACCTACAAAAGGCATTTGACACTGTAGATCATCAGATATAATGTAAAAAAAAAATCGAATCAAGTGAGTTCTTTCAATTAAATAGTTTGAATCTTATTTATCACATCGACAGCAGAGAGCAAGTGCTAATCGCACTGAATCTGATTTTCTTAATGTCAAATGTGGGGTCCAACAGGGAAGTATATTGGGCCTTTACTATTCTTATGTTATGGAAATGACATGTCTGCCAGTGTAGGGTATGAGTGCAAGCTGATGCTGTATGCAGATGATAATGCAACTTCATTTTCTGATAAGAACTTGAACACTATATCTTTAAAATTAAGTAAAAAACTTCAATCTTGTAGTAAATGGCTTGTAGATAATAAATTAAGCCTCCATTTGGGTAAAACGGAGTGCATTCTATTTGGTACTAAAAGAAAAAAAAATTAAACAGTTTAGTGTTATATGCAACAATCATACTATTTTATCTCAAAATAGTGTTAAATATTTGGGCCTTCAAATTGATCAGTTCCTATCTGGAGACATCATAGTAAATAGTTTTCTGCAAAAAGCAAATGCAAGATTAAAATTTTTGTTTAGAAATGCAAAATTCGTATCTGATAACTCAAGAAAAACTCTGAGTATGACCTTAATCCAGTGCCATTTTGACTATGATTGTTCATCTTGGTTTAATGGTGTCAACAGAACCTTACAAGGCTAGACGCGAATCCAAGGACGGGCGTGCCGGACGTGCGCCCACTAGAATTGAAAAAAAAACATTTTGGCATAAAATCTTAATTTTTCACAAATTTTACCCACAAAATTTTCTTTAATTCTTTTTGCGCCCACCAACCCCCTCCCCCATCTGATATCCTGTATCATCCCCTGAAAGCAGATTACAAGTTATGCAAAACAAAATTTTAAGATTTTACTTAACTTCCTTTATTTAGACTATAGATATATAATTGATTCTACTGTATTTAACAATGTTAGATTTTTGAATGTATCCAACAGAGTTAGACAAATGAGACTTAATCATGCTCATAAGATACATTATAATATTTTTTCTCTTGAAACAATGAAAGATTCTTTTCATGATAAATATACTATATAGTAAAGGTAATATACTTTATATCTTATATTCTATACATCTGGTAAACCAGATTAAGAATTTCACTGCTTAAGTCTGGAGCCGGTTGCTGTTCATTTCTGTTTTATAAAATATCTGGGGACCACATTGGAAATAAGCCTGTGATATCCTCGGTTAAATATTAACTTTGGGTCAAAATGTTAGTTTCAACACAACCTGTTTTCAGGACAATTTTTTGTGGTTAATTTATATTTAAGGATAGTAAGCTCTGCTTGTAAGTCTTATGTATTCAGCTTATATAATGTAAATGTCATAATAATTGTATGTGTTTATTTATAAATGTAATGTTGATATTTGATCGAAATAAATCTATCTATTTATAAAGTGTTTGCATTTCAACCTTAGCGGGGTTTATCAATGGAACAAGTTTCATGTTAGTAAGAGATAGTAACAGGCTTTATAAATCTATAGACTCTGCATGACGACTGCAATAACAATTCCGATCTTTGATCTTAATTGATAATCAAAGTACTCATGTAGTCATGAACTGAATCAATTTATGCCGATCGTTTGCATTTTTAAACCTCAAATAATCATCAAATTGCAAAAATATGGGATACAAGAACAGTACGGGGATCGAACTCAAACGTATCTCAACACAAGCCTATTGTTAAAAACGGTTAATATTGAACTCTTTGTTTTATTTTTAAATTCCCCATTCTGATTACCGAGGACAAAAAAAAACATTAACACACAAATTCATGATGCATCGTCACAGTGCGCCAGTTTGCGTTATATTCAGTTTCGATATCGGTTTATCATGGAACACCTATATGAATGTATACACAAATTTTTTCTACTCAGTGCATAATTGAACTACAAACTACTATTTGAGATTTTAAATTTTCAGGTCGAAACTTAAGCCACAATCATCGAAATAAATCATATCCTTAGATACATGATCCTCTCATCTAGCTACATTTCTCAGTTGGTAAGCTAAATAGCTCAAGTGCTACAAGTTATTCCATAGACACCTATGCGTCACGGAAAAGCGCTTAGTTTCTGGATACCTAGTTATAAAGTTTCATTTTTATTTGTCATCTCCGGGCTTCCGATGTCATGAGGCGGTAACCGTAGTAAAATACACTATACAATTGCTGATACGTCAGGTTGGTTTCGGGGTTATGCTACCCCTTTGTAAAAGAAAGCCAAAATATGAACCCTAAACCTCTTTTCTTTATCGGAAACACTTCCCCTTTTATCCACCAGGGTGTGCATGAAATATCTGAGAACAGCTACTCCAATTGGTACTACTAAGGGGGTTTTTAACGTCCTTGACTACACTGTCGGGTCTCGCACAGACGGACTCCAATTGGTACTCGGCATTCCTCTTTATATTTCAATTCTATGATTTATGACTATTTATAATATCGTAGGGTTTCATTTCTAGCTTAACATGAAATGGTTTATTATGCATTTAAAAATAAATAGGCAACTTCAATATATTGTGAATGAACCACTGCACATGAGGGTAATTGCATAGAAATAAACAGGTACTGATACGAGGTTAGAGGTCAGCTATTTGTAATTTGATCGTTGTTAATGCAAACCATATTTACAAGTATATGCAGTTCGCCGTAAAAGTTGTTTAATTTGGGTTTGTTTATTGGCGTCTGAATTTGAGTTTCGTGTACTCACATATGGACATATATTCCACCAAAAGGTAAGTGACACATTAAGGTGAATACAAATGAACCTAAAAATCGTAGTTTGAGATAATTCCAAACCTTCTACAAAAACACCAAACTATTTAAAATTTTCTCCATTGTGTTTTTTTATCAGCAGCTTGCTTATGAACTTCGGCACATTTGTCGCTAAATTAATGTTTTATTTGAGTATATTTTTTTCATTTCGAACATGGCAGTTTGTTTTTATTTCAATTGTTTGCTATATTGTTTTTATATTTTTATATATCAAAAAATTGATTAGCAAAACGAACGAACATTAATGATATGCATTCATTATTGTTTACAGTGCCGCCATGATGAAAACACAAATATTTTATTTAGCTCGAACACAGTTACAATAATGAAGAATTATGATAAATAACTTAAGTGTTTATCATATACCATGTATTTGTTAATTATAATTTGTCTAAATCATGTGCTGTAGTCTAAGTAAATGAGTGCAGTTCAAATTACAGGAGATATGGTACACAAGAAACTTTCTTAAGCCTTACATGTGTACTGTATACATGTTCCATAGTCCATACAAACATTTTTATAAAGACATGAAGAGTTGTCGTTGAGTCAATGACTGTTGATTTTCATTTAAATGAAACAGTCTATGATACAAACTTGTTGAACATGATGAAGGTAACACATACAAAACCTTACAAGAATGTTATTTGTGTATACAGTACCCCATATTTCATTTTTGAGAACAAAAATAAATTCTTGTACAGGGTCAAGGAAACTCCAGTGAAACAAGTATTGCTGAACAGTTGAGCAAGAGCAATCAAAAGCAATATTTAATGTTCCAATGTATTGTACATGTAAGTCATATGAGAACATTTCATACATAACTTGAAGTAAACTACATGAATTGTATGGTTTGGAAATTAATCTAAACATTAACATATACATTTGTATGACCTTGTATATGACAAAATTTTCAATTTTTTAAGAAGTTTATTGTGCTATTTTTTTTTACTTTTTTAATAGATCCATAAATACAAGCTGTTGACTTACATTGTATATCAGTAACTAAGGATAAGGAACTAGTTTTAGCAGACATCAGATTTCTTTTGCACAGTATGTTGTCATGGACATGTACAATTATACCATAGTCATCACAGTATGATAAAAGTCTATCCATGTTGATTTTCAGTATCTCTTTCCATATTGAAAGGAAATATGTTTTGATATTTTCCAGAAAATTTTGGATGCAGCCGTCATGTTCACCTACCAATGATACAAGTTACCAGACAAGTCATACATAGCAGGAAGCTCTGTTCAAATGAAGTATGATAATAGATTGTGTAGGTATTTGAGGTTCTGTATACAATATTTTTATGCCTTTTTTCTAAAAAAAATTAATATTGATTTGGGGTGTTCCAAAGGTAGGAACCACCTCTTTTGTTGGGAAATGTTGGAAGTAATGTGGAAAATTTTTGCAAAAATGAGGAAATTAATAGCTTGGACCCCCACTTTCAAAGTCTTTTGATTGTTCACTAGAAACCCTCATTAGTCAATTTATTTTAGAAATGTATTTGTATTATTTCTACATGTGTAATGTAGATAGATCCCATATGTGTTTATCGCTTAAAATGTAGCACTACAGTTCCCATGACACTTAATGAAGGTTGTAACATAGACATAATATTTTAGCATAATGGGATGTTTTGTTTGAAGAAAAAAAACATCCAATGAGCCATATAATGTAGGGTTTACTTAAATAGAGGTCTACTTCAATACAGGATTCATGAATCACAATAACTTTGAATATGAGTGTTATGTATATTTATTACTGATTTTTATACTTCCAGGTCATCCATGGCATATATATGACTGAAAAGAATTCATACATGTATAAATTAGATGATCTTCAATGCTGTTCAAATCTCTGCTTGCACTATAATGAAAGCTGATATGAAGCTGAAGTTTGAAAATAAATATTTTCAAAATCATATTTCTTATGCAAATGTACAAGGTTTAAATGTGTTGTGCTTCAAAAATAAAAGTCACTTTCATACATGTATACAATAACAGCCATGTATACTTCTTGACAGTACCATCCTGGAATACAACCTAGAATCCGTTGCACTGCAAGCTGTCACTCTATCAACTGAGCTAAAAGATTACTTCTTTGTTTTCTGTAGATTAGGTTGATTATGGTCTTTTGTAAATAGTTTTACTTTATTTGTTTTTGGGCCTTTTTATAGATTGCTTAATGGTATGTGGTTTGCCCATTATTGATATCCATGTGGTGATTTCACTTGTAGAAGCTTAATCATTACTTGCTTTGTTTTTTGAATGACTATCTCATTGGCAAACATAAATGGTACATGTATTTAAGTTTTCTACTTATGACTAGTGAGTGCTAAATCTTTCACTACTTCTCGAACAAGTAATTTTGTGTAACAACTATTTGGCTAAGCAACTGTTGATTCTGTGAGGTAGCACTATGAAACCGCCTCAAAATGTCATAATAGTAGAGTAGTATAAAGCAGGATCATTTCATACAGTAAAACATTCTTGTCCTGAAATGCAAGAAAGAATTGCAATATGCATTGAAACCACAACCAATCAATGAAAAAAAAAACATGTTCCATGGGTAAATAGAATAAAATATAAACATTCACAGACATTAAACAATTTGAAAAAGAAGGATTTATTGTTGAATTTTGAGCTAATCATAATCATGCCATGTACTTGCACCTATAATTTACATTGAATTGATCTGAATTCATGGTTTCCTTGTATAAACTCTACAAGACTGGTAAATTTTAATTTTTTTTATTGTTCACAAGTTAAGAGAGATGTTGAGGTGAGGATAATCATACCATAAGCTCATGATGCACCTGTTTAATAGGACATCTTATCGAATGATAATTATTAGTCAACTGTGCTGGTAATACCTGTTCATTGATCAGAGGGGGTTCGCACATCTCCTTTTTACCAGAAAATTTGTCATTTTCATGTGTAAAATTGACAAAACATGGAAAATAATGTGTTAGCATCACCATCACCATCACTTTGGCTTGCACCCTCCTTTTCAAAGTGTCTGGAGCTGTCCCTTTTCACTAACCTGTAAATAGCTTTCATCATATTTTGCTTTAACCATCTAGCATGAAACAAGTTGCCTGTTTTGAAACTGTTTTAATATTCTCCATAAAAGCAATAAAGAAATATATAAAAAAAACAATACAATGCTTATGTAGCAAACCATATTGTACTCCAGCAATGCTAAAAGTTGTCTGGCAAGCTATTTTCTGACATGGTGCCATCCTGGGGTATAGAGGAACGGAATTCCAACCTCTTTCGTTGTAGGAGTAACAGGGACGGATCCAGGATTTAGATAGGGGCGCACTGCAAAAATTCTGCCGAGCGGAGCGAGGTGACACAAATTTTGAGGTTAAATTTTTCAAACAGTATAGAGTGGGTGCAATGTAGATATCTTTTGTGGTAAAATTAACGAGAAATTTTAAGTCAACTTGAAACCGCCTAAATCTACCCATGACAACCCATGCTTTGCAAATTTTAGGGGGCGCACTCCCTCACCAGAATACGCCTCCGTGTAACCATGTTGATTTTTATGAGTGATCACATTTGAAATAGAAAGGCAGGACAATGATATATGACTTTATATAAATACAAAGATGCAATAGGCGAAAAATAAGGTTCTGGTTTGAATATTACATAAAAAGATCCAGGACACAAAATTTGACTATATAGCCCCTTTTTCCACTTACGATTCAAATGGATATAGAAATTTATCATTATTTACCTGGGAGGGGGGACTGGTCATTTTGAAATCATATAAAATTTTCTTGACCGCCATGATATTTTCTTATCCCCCTTAAAAACATTTTTTTTAAAATGTGATACCCCCTCTATTAAACATACGTATGGAGTTTTCATATACATGTAACAACTCCTACATTATGCCAGTGCTTGCCGAAACTACGCAGAGTTTTTGTATCGCGCTAGAATTCTAACAAATAAACTTCTGGAACAGGGTTGTGTTGCTACAAGATTGAAGTCATCCTTATAGAAGTTTTATATTATGGTCGTCATCATGAAATCGTGGATCGCTATGGTGTATCCATCTGCGCCATGAAAACTGAATTGTTCAACGTGTCATGGTTTTCCTTTCCTCTTTCGTCTACCCCGGACTTGACTTTTTATGAGCAACTCGGTGTATCTAGAATAGCAGAGGACGCTTACCCTACTGGCGCACCTGGTCCATGCTCCAAGTTTATAGTGGAGTCATAGTTGCTCATTTGCTTTTGTTAATTTGTATATTTGATTTTAACAAATTTCATGTTCTTTGTACGTCTGTTTTCCATGTCTGGCCTTTGTCCCTGGATAACATTCTTCTTATTACCGTTATAACCGTAGTTCCCTTCACTACTCTTTGAAGCAAAAGCAGTTGAGATGTTAAAGAATTCTTACAATAAAAAAATCAAGTCTTCAATTCCAAAACTTGATACTTTGGAAAAGTCTGATCAAAATCAAGCAGAATCAGACACAGCTATTGAGATTCAAGATATTAGTAAGGAAATTGAATCGTCAGCAGATAGGTCGGACTGATTTGATTTAATAACTAAATGTTTTAGGTCCTGATGTTTATGTTGATGTGTGATCATGCATGTGACAATGAAATAAAATGTTTAATGGTGGTAAAATATGTTTTAATTTGACTGGTGTAATGCTCTGTTTAACTAAAAATTTGGACCCCCCTTGAAATCCATGTGCAAAAAAATGACCACCCCTCTTTGAAGTTATAAAAAAACTGAACCCCTTTTCCACTTACAGAAAAAAATGACCCCCTGGATATAAGTACTTGCTTTGTTTAAATTTTCAAATAAATGTCTACGGTTTGAATATTATTTGTAAATTATTATATAAAGGATGCCGAATCTAGAGGTTTAACCTAAAAAAAACCCAAAGCTGTTATGCACGTGGCTAATTACAATATTCGTTATGTTTCGGCTAAGTTTACAGCCAATGAAATGAACATCTCGTTAGCGAGAACACAGCGTTACTGTATATATTTATCGGGCATTTTTAAAGAACCCAAAGCTTTTCCGAGAGGAAATAATCGCCATTTTCTTGCGGAATATTTCTCTGTTTCTTTCCCCTTTCCCTATGATATCCCCTTCTAGTTTGTTTATACATTTCTCCTAAACAAATATTTGAAATTAAGGTTTAACGGTAGGTTGTGTGTAACGAGGAGAAAAGAAAATGTTGAATTATTCATCAGTTCTCCAAGTGATAGGCTTTTAGGAAAAATAATTAAGCTATAAACAGTGTGGTGACTAATATAGTCAATTACTCAATATGATAACATCAGGTCAGGAAGAACTAATTGATATATTATATCTCAACTGGCATATAATCCACCAATTGTCATATACAAGGGAAAAGTTGTTCCAATTATTTGTAATTTTATCAATCAAACCGTTTCAGGATCGGCACAGAATGCCTTGTTTAATCAAAGCACTGTGTCAGTTTGATTTTTTCTGGTGAAATATGAGTGTTACACCCACCCAGCTGGGACATCATATAGTCCCGTTGTTAACTGTATACAGAGAATCCCTGACCTGGGTGGAAAATTCACCCAGCATGGTGAAGTCAATCCCATTGACCTCCGCTGACAATACGGGGAGTTGGTCTTGGCACAGTAAGATAGCGGTTGAGACGATAAACATGTGGTATTAACAAATGACAAATATAATGTGAAAAGATGATAAGAAAATTTTAAAATAGATATTTATCATTGATTAATACTTCATAACTGTACCATATTGTGTTATATTGTACATTAGTCCAGCGCCCTAGACCAGAGAAAGCTATACTTTTATATTGCTGGCCGAGTGGTCGACACTAACGGTTGTCCGATTACTTGAGACAAGTAAAAATCCTGTTCGGACAAAGGAAAGTCAATCTGTGCCAGCCCGATCGGGCAAGTAAAAAAAATCCAGGTGTTTGAATTTAAAAAGTTTAAAATAATCATATTTATCTCGAAATATCTTCAGAAAATTTCTTGTTATTAACGATTTATTCGTCAGGATTCTTTGGCAACTTGCACTGCTATTTTCGATCTAATCTGGATTTCCCCTTTCACAGGTACATGTGTTATATAAAAAACTACCAATCGGAAAGCTCCGCTATAAAAAACAACCAATCAGATAGTGTTTCCATTTCGATCTCTGTTGAGTGTTTGACGGTGACATTCGAAGTAAATTTTGGTTATAATAAAGCTTAAAAGCGTATTTTTTCAATGAAAAACTTAATAATACTGAAAAATATTATTACTTTAAACATAAAACTCCCCCAATTCATCTCATAAAATATCAAATAAGTGCCAAAAAATGAATCGTGTCTTGAAATTTACACAGGAAAACGGCACCAGATTGGTAAATAACACATTTTTAGAGTTTGACATCTGTCAAAACAGGGTACATCTTATATTTTGTCAGTGCTAACAAAGTAGTGGTCGAAAATGGCCACACAATTGTCACTAGGAAATTTTTTTAATGGGGTTCCAGAAAAGTCGGCAAAACCGCAAAAGGAATATGAAAACAAACGAAAGTGTGGTTTCCTTGCATCCTGGAAAAAATATTTTGTTATTTCACTATATCCCAAAACATTAAATTAATGAAAATAAATCATAACACGGTCACCACACACCATTTATTTGCAATTCCAAAAAAGGTACACCAGTTCATGAAAGGATATAGAGTAACTACATGTAAGAAAACATTGACAAATAACATTCTTTGTCTGTTATCCAAACTATTTTATTACACAAATGGCATGGTATTGGGACAAATACAATTTTCTGTCAGGAAAATGTTGGGCAAGTGGTTTTGGAGTTTGGGCAAGTAAAATCTGTCATGCACTTTCCCAAAGGGACAAGTTGGTTAAAATTTTAATGTCAAGCCCGGGGGCACTGGACTTTGTGCAGGCGGTGTTGCCATAGAGTTCAAATCCTGCGGAGGGAACGAGTAAAAATTTGCATCGCAAATTTGACAGTTCTAACATATATATATATATATATATATATTTAATCGTCTAAATAATAGTCAACAATCACTCTTACGGGGTGATAGATCGTTAAAATGATGCAAAACATAACATTTAAATTGAATATTTTGGATAACTGATATCCTTCTTCAGCATAAAACTATATGAGCATAAAACTCACAAAACTTCACGAGCATAAAACTCACAAAGTTCAAGATCAAAACA
Source organism: Perna viridis (assembly GCA_037379345.1). Taxonomy (NCBI): domain Eukaryota; kingdom Metazoa; phylum Mollusca; class Bivalvia; order Mytilida; family Mytilidae; genus Perna; species Perna viridis. The sequence continues at coordinate 14,622,284 of CM074511.1, forward strand.
AATTCAGAAGCTGAATCGCGTACGCTGTGGGTGATTGTACCTTTATCAAAGGCTCACATAAGCAACTGATAAGGAGCCTGAATGAAAATAACAAAGAGGGTCTTTTTATCAAAATTAAAAGTAAAAATTAAGTGTGGAAAACAATTTAAAAAAAAATAAATGTCCAAATATAGTAGTACGATGTATTGATGTATAGCATGTAGTGCTGTACCAGCCTTAGACCAAGACCTAAAAATGAATTATTTTTTCTCGTTATATATATATCTAGAAAAGCAGAGGACGCTTACCCTACTAATGCACCTGGTCCATGCTCCCAGTTTTTAGTGGAGTCTGAGTTGCTCATTTGCTTTTGTTGCTTTGTATGTATGGTTTTGGTTGCTTTGTGTTTGTTGTGTGTGTGTCTGTTTTCCATATCTGGTCTTTGTCCCTGGATTACATTCTTTTGATTACCGCTATAACCTTGGTTCCCTTGATTACTCTTACATTGAATATTTTGGATAAAGAGTAAAAAGAGTGTCACCGGAAAGCTTTTGGATGAAAAAATTACTAACAACTTCTCCAGATGGAATAAATGAGAAAAAATAAATGATTTTTATGTCTTGGTCATACTGGTACAGCACTACATGCTATACATCAATACATCTTACTACTATATGTTGACTTTTTTTAATTGTTTTCCACAGTTAAATCATTTATAATTTTTGATAAAAACACCCCTTTTCTCGTTTTCATTCAGATTCCTTATTGTTTGCTTATGTGTGCCTTTGATAAAGATACAGTCACCCACAGCGTACATGATTCAGCTTCTGAATCTATGTTTTGACCTTGAACTTTATATACAGGTTTATATACATTTGTATACATATATAAGAAGTCAGACTATTGGAAACACATTTTTGGCAAATGTACAATTGTACCATATTGTGAAAATACAAAATGAATTGAAAATTATAAGAGATGTGACTGACAATTTAAAAAAAAAAACATACATGTGTAATTTCATAATTGTTTACACACGTGGTTCAACACAATTTAGACCCGTTAAATTGACAGTATTTGTCAAATTAATAGTGCAGTGGAAATTAATCATTATTAAACAAATGCTTGGCTGTCCATAAAATTGCGATAGATCCAATTAGAATGATTAGGATCCACTTTCTACAAGTTTGTCAATCATCATCAGATAACCATGATCAGCTGATTGCTTCTTGATGATTATTTCTCAGTCACAAAAACTTTCTCTTACCTGTTTAGACAGCAATTAATACCTTTCGTCAGATGTATGGCTCTTCTATTGAGCAAAATGATACTGAAACATGAAAAGGCACAAGGGTGCTTTGGGTCAAGCTAAAAGGGCGGAAGGGCATGGCACCCTTCTAAATAGGGCTGACAGGACCTCTTATAATTATTTCCATTGATCACTGATATATAATTTAATTTGCATTTTATAATTTTGTACCAGATTTATACAGCTATCGGGCCCGGTTCAATTACATGTACATGGCAACTTAATGCATTACATTACCAATGTTTATCTATGTGCACATTACTATTACTTTATTTGATTATGTTTTGCATTACATTAAACATTACTTACCATTGTAAATGCAATTAAATTTGTCATTACATTATGGATTCAAAACAGTACACTTCAAGGAGCTATTATTTATTGCAGAACATTTATCAAGTGTAATTGAAAGTAATGAAACATTACTGGTCAATTTTCTAAAGTAATGCATTACAATATAACAAAAATTAGGCTCCTTACACATTACTTCACCATTATGTTTAAATTGCTCACATTATTATTTCCCCAGGCCAGACAGCCATACATTTTGTATAATGGTATGAATTATTCGATTTTTTTATTGATCTGTATATATGTTCATAAGAGTTTTAATTAAAAATCGGAAATTGACATTTAAATGATGTAAACACACCCACACCTACATACACACATATGTAAATTGTACATGCAACTTCAAAACTAATATTATCTGGAAACAAAATTTCAGCTGGCATCATACCATGCCGTACATAGAATATTTGGTGTATTCCTTGGGAATGATGGCAACATCTTTGACAGCAGCAACATTACTAATCTATCTCAGAAAGCCAGTAATGATTCTACAATGGTACATGAAGTAAGTTACATGTACTTCAAATAATGAATTGAAGTCATTTTACCATGATGTAACATAATGATTTGCTCAATACTGTGCTTTGCTACATGTATCAGCAAATATATTAATTTAAGTTACATTTGTAAAGAAGAATGAAATCTTGATTAAAGAATGTTTGATTTTAAGTAATATTTTTGATATAGAGCATACATGTAAGTAGATAAGTTTTGTTTTAAAAACACATAATTATATTTCATTTTGTTATAGATTTGCAGTCTTAGCCAGTGGTATGAGGATAAAGAGAATTAATATTGGGGACCTTAATATAGTCTATGGTGAAAGAGGGATAAAGAAAAAGGGACAGTCCAGTATACTTTTATTACATGGATTTTCAGCTGACAAATTTATGTGGGCTCCTCTTGTTGGGGTATGTGGTATACAGAATTGCCCTTTATAGTAAAAATGATATTGCATGAGTACACTACAAAATTTCTATGAGGTCATATACTTGTCAAAACTTTGTTGAATGACCGTATGATCACACAATTAAAATTACTTTTTTACCAATTTGATATTTCGTTAAGGAGTTAAAGAAAGTACATGTATAATTTATAAATTATTATTATTTTTTTTAATCAGTGATACTCTTTTCTATTTCATGCAGGTGTTTGAAAACTTCACTAGCCAACTGGCCAAAGGCAATTAAAAATGCATTTGGCTAGTGCTAATTATGGAGCACTTGCCAAGATAGCAAGTAATGATTTTCTGACTAGTATTCAAATGACACTTGACAATACAGTTTTATTTATCTTGAAAATCCCTAAACATTTCTGCCAACCTGACACTTATTGCACAGTGTTAAAGAACTGAATTGGACCAACCTGGCTTGTGAAATTAAATTTTGGCGAATTGAAACTGGAAATTACTCATTGATTCAGGGAGATTGAGAAATAGAGGGTTTCATACACTGCATACAGGAACAGGTTTATTTGAAAAGTTTCTGTAATGTCAAGTCAATTAAAAACCTAGATGAATTGAAGGGAAATAATTTTTTGAAAATGTACACATATTGTTCTTTCTGGATTAAAATATAACATTTTTATAGCTATGAATATGTTTGAACAGTTGTAAGACAAATAGAACTGTACAGATGTACATCAGTTCAACTTATGGTTTAACTGGTAATTTTCCTCTTCTATATTTTACCAGACACGACATGAGCATGATTAGCAACTTCATGTAAGCTCATAGAAAAGGTGAAGAAGCTTACCTAAATATATCTAGTCCATGTTCCTATTTTTCAGGTAAAGTCAATAGTATTATGCAAATATCCATCTTTTGAATACATCATTTTTCAGAAATTACCAAGCCACAAACATGTGATAGCTTTAGATTTACCTGGACATGGTGGCAGTGATGTTCCACCTGATAATGAAGATTTATCTTTTATGTCACAAGTTCAAAGAGTGAAACAGGTAGAGATACTAACTATCTATTTGGTTTATTGTTAGATTTGATTAATATGAAAATGATAAGTAATAGGAAAATTCCAGAAATATTTAAACAAACATGCTATGTACATGTACTACAGTTTGGAATCCTGTATCTAGTTTCCGGACATGAGGTTATATTGCTTGTTATAGGTTTCAATATTCAACTTTCAGGTTTTCACAACGATTAAGAAGTCTTAGAAATAACTTAGCTCACTCAAGAAGTAAATGATACATTATAGATCAATCAATCTGTAGTCAATGACATTTTCATATTAAATTTTTGCTTTATTATCATACAAGTACATTTATACTTAATTGTGGTCAAGTAAATGTGCATTGTATGAATTCAATCATGTTTATTGAAACCGAAAGTTAGTTTTACTGCATCTTAAATTTACTGCAATGAAAGTATTCCACAAAATGAAGATAGACTCTTCCAGATTAGTCTTAAAAGTTGAAACATTGTTTAAAAAAAGCCAATGTAGAATTCTATGTTGAGAAATATAAGTCCAGTTCATGTTAGTTGTATGGAAGGTCAGTCCTAATGACCTTCAATACTCATAACATGACATTTCAATGAAAGAGCCTCCTGTATTCTCAGTAGAGTTTAACCCATCAAACATCATGCACAACAAAGTTGAAACCACAGTTGCTTGAACAGTAGGACTGAATTTATTTGATATAAAATCTTTCTTAATTTGTTTTAGGTATAACCAAAATTAAAAGGACATGTCCTTTACTTTAATTCAGTGAACTCATAGTACATGTATTTTGTTATTCATTTCAGATAGTGGATGCTATAGGTTTGTCAAGTGACCCAATTCACATTGTAGGGATGTCAATGGGAGGGGCTTTAGCTGGTGTATTTTCTGCAGAGTACCCTCATTTAGTAGACAGAGTCACCATGATGTGTCCTGCAAGTGAGTCTGTAGAATTGAAGGTTATAATATTGGTAGGATTATGAGGGACCAAGTTTCCAGGTCACAGACCTTCATATTTTATGTGATATATTTAAGAAAATCATTAAGTGGTAGTCCTTTGGACTGTTTAAAATGTTAAACTTGCTGACAAAATTTATTAAAGCTTATAAGATAACCTGTCTTTACCAAACTTTTTCAGAAGTCTCTGTTGTTTTCAATGTATTTTGAAGCTGTGTAAACTGACCAAACATTGTCAGAAGTCTGTTATTTTCAACATATTTTGAAGCTGTGTAAACTGACCAAACATTGTCAGAAGTCTGTTATTTTCAATGTACATGTATTTTGAAGCTGTGTAAACTGAACACCTTCATAGATTGTTAAAAACATGGATTCAAAAAGCAAAAACAGATAAAAGGAAAAGATATTGATTCCTACATTTGAACAAGTGAATTTTCATATCAAGTAAAAACTACATGTATAATAGAACTTGATATGGGTACAAATTTTATGAGTAGGAGTCCTTGATTTCTTTGTAGGCATTCCTGATTGATATTTTGTGACATTTTCTTATGATCTTGGTTCAGTTCCAATCACAGGGGATGGAGAAAGGTTCTAATGTAATGCTCTTATCTCTGAAATTACAGTGTTGTTACATCTGTATGTAAACAATAGTCACATTGAAGGGGTAAAATGAAATTGTAGAGATATTAAGTAGCACACCAGCTAACAATCATGCAAAATGTGATTCATGGCTGAGAAGCCTACATATGTGTATTTTCATTTTTGATATTTTGTTTGAATTGCCATTGTAAACAGAAATTATTATTTGGTTTTTCATATAACATGTGTTCTTAGGAGATAAAAATTATATATAATGCACTGTATATTTCAAAATTAAGGTAAATGACACTCAAATAAAACAGAATCTAATCAATTTTTAATGTTGATTATCTCCCAAGAGCAGACAGATTGGAATGAATAATTACACCTCTCATGATATAGACCCATAAAACAACTTAATTACAAAAATAAAAACATGTAGCCTTTTTTTGGGATGTATCACATTTTTCAGATTTTGCATGGTTCTTACAAAGACAGCTACTTAAATACTCCAATTTTAATTTTTGTAGTGAGAACTCCAATAGAAACAGATGTTTCCAAACAGATCAGGCATATTGTTGAGTCCATGTTGGAAACTGGAACTGATGATGCTTTACATAGATGTCCTCTCATTCCTAAAACTGCAGATGAAATGCAGTTATTATTAGATTTTGCCCAATATCATAAACCTGTGTTTTTACCAAAACAAGTAAGTATTTGATAACAGTTTTATTTATTCTTTTAGTTTTGTCATCAAAGTTACCAATGAAAATTACATTTACTGGTCAAAGATCAAGATCACAATAGGACTTAGATGTTCTTTAACATTTTCAACACTCTGAAGTAATGATTCTGCAATGGATTTTGACAAAACTGGGATCATGCTAATTGTTTGTAAATATTGATTTTTCAAAGTCAATCCACTTTAAACTGATTATTTGAAGTTCAAAGTCATGGTGCTGAATTTACACATGGTGCAGTGATGTCAAGCTTCCTGTTGTACCCCCACTCAACGAGTGGTGGTATATTGTAATCACCTTGTCATTCCATTCGTCCATTTTAATATCATCGCAATTATCTTGGCTCCCATAGATGGATTGGTTTCAAATTTGGTGTGTGGCTTTATATAGATGTGCCACTCATTGTTAGCAATTTTGAGTGCTATCAGATATCAACTTTCTGTTTATTGGGACTTCACACTTTTCATATATGCAATTATAGGAAAATCTCCACTCCAAATTGATGGATTGATTTAAAATTTGGTGTGAGTTTTATATAGATAGGCATATACTGTAAGCTATTCTGAATGTTGTTCAATATCAACTTCCTGTACCATTGGGGGTATACTTATATATATACATAGCATGACAATGGGTACAACTTGTAGTTGCTTTTGCTGAAATGTTTGAGGTACATATATAAGAAAAAAATCACTTCTTAAGGTCAAAATATCACCACTTGTATCAATTAAAGAGCAACCCAGATAAATGCGAGTATTTATTTCATTCCTCTTTTTTTCAGATTATACAAGGAGCATTAGACATGAGGAAACCATACAACAAATATTACTATAGATGTAAGTTTTTGTTTTTGTTTGATATCTTTTCCCTCCATCCTGGTCAAAATCTTACATTTTTCAAAAATGTAATTGAAATCAAAATTCAGAATTCTATCAAGCTTGAATTTTGTGTCTATATTTGTCTCATCTGGTCTTGGTTTGACCTCTGCATGTTAATCAAGCTACATCCATGTGGAACTTTTGTTTAACATACTCAAGCATATGCTTATTAGCCTTTTCAAAGAGTAAATTGAAACTTTTCTATGGAAGTCCAAATGGAAAGGGAATCTGTAACTTTGAATTTCAGATTAATGTGTATTTGTAAATTCCTGTTACCAAGATATCTTTTGCCTTTTAGTTTTCGATGAAATATTTGTAAAAGTCTTTTGTGGACTTTATTTTCAGGTCTTCAATGCTTTTGATTTTGTTTTTCTCATCAGAGCATTTAAGGTTCTTGCTATGTCTTTCATTTAGTTTCTTTTATTACAGTATTTAAAGCTCTAGCAATGTTGGAGAATAGCCAGCTGTTAGAGAAGATAGCACACAAAATTATAGTCCCCACACATTTAGTATGGGGAGAAGATGATCAGGTTTGAGCTAACCTCTACTATCTTTCTATATTTTTGAAATCTGTCCATCATTCCAGATTAGAGGGTTTTCTGTGATATGTTTTGATAGATCTTGCAGTGTTATAGGATTTTTTTTAGAAATCTAAGTTTCAAAGGAAAAACTTAAAATGAAAGTTAAATTTCCCAAAATTGAAGTCGGCTTTCCAAACTTAAGAAATACTTTCAGATATTTCATTTTTGTTCTTCTAAATTTCCAAAGGGAAAGTAGAATATGACTTACAACTTTCCCGCTTGAAAATTACAACTGTCCCCGATGACAGGAAAGTGGAATCCTAGAACACCAATCTTGTACAGATATATAGGTGTATAAGTAACTCCCGATCTTGAATGTAATGAATGAGAAATAATGCCTATTTATTCCAAGTGTAAAGGTCAAGGTTACTTTTAATTAAAATAGATTTTATATGATGATATTGTTTATTTTTATGTGCATTTTGAAAAGTGAAAATTGAATGTGATTTTCATTTCATACATTTAATTAGTACTAACAGAAATGAGATCATTACTGGTGTAGATGGTCCATTTGATGGATAAAATTTTAATAGCTGACATTATGTATCTTTAATGTTTATTCTTTCAGTTGCTTTCCATGATTTTTGTTTTTTGTTTTTTGTTTATTTGTTTCCCAGGCTTATTCTATCTCTGATACATGAAATATTTAATTGAATATAAAATGCGGTATTTTTAAATTTAAATTAAAATGAATGGATTATTTTCAGAATATTATGATAAATAATATGTTATGTAATCAGGGCCTAATGTAGAGGGAGTAATGAGCAAAGACTTCTCCTTGTTTGTGATCACTTTTCCCATTTGTCTTTGAAGTTTTTGTAATAAATCACATAGACAAAAATGTTAATGTTGTTATTTTTCAAACAGAATACTTAAACTTCTCCTTGTCATTGATGCTAGATTAGGTCCTGGTTATATCTCTCAAGTAATTTAAAAAAAAAAACCTTGAATTTCAAACAAACACGTAAATGTTATGTTGTATGTTTACAGGTGATTCATGTATCAGGTGCTGAAATATTGAAAGGGAAATTGCCTAATCTACAACAAGTGGACATTATACCTAGATGTGGCCATGCTATAAACCTTGACAGGCCTGGTGCTAAGACAAAAAGTCTACTAGATTTCAGAAAGAAAAATATCGAAGGACAGTTATAATGGCCTCTTATGACCAAAAGGACTAGTAAAGGATATCCAAGATACCAAATTGTGGATACATTTATTTGTAAGAGAAATTCTAAAATCATTTACCTTCAGTATATTGGATACTTTATTGGATGTGACACCACTTCTGATTGGTCTACAGTTTTTAGTTTATCATACACATAACATTGTCGGTTGATTTACTTGGGTTTTTTAAATAAAAAATTAATTTATAAGGAATTATTGTATCATTTTTTCATTTTATTGAAATAACGTCAATGTATGGGGTGCTCCCTTAAAAACTCTGTACACAAGTTATTTACTGTGCCCACATGATTGAGGTAATTTCTTCAAAGACCAAAAAATATATAGCAATTATCCTTACATAGATGAACTGACAAATTTAAGAAACATACTCAGGCTGTTATGTCAAAATTGTTAACTTCTATGACACTTCTTCTTTAAATGAAAAAAAAATTAAGACATTAATGCAATAGTTTTATACATGAAAGTATTTGCAACTTTGTAGGAATTACTGTAATAAACTGAGTGATTTTAAGTGTTGTATAATTTTATTTTTCTCAATTCACAAAAATGACACTTGAATCCCGTAAAATATGGTGCTTTAGAGAGAAGATAAGTACTGTCTTTTTAACGACTGTTGTGGTATGTCTAGTCTCACTAGTGTTCTTAAATGCAATGGCTGTGATATAGATAACTGGTAGTATTATATGTTGTATTTATATAAAAAAATCATACTTTGAAATTTAATATTTATTGTTAAACCTTCAAAGATTACCTTGAGAAATGATTTTAACAAACAATTTTTATTGAAGAATTAAGACTGATTTTTTATCTTTATAATTAACAGTATTATTAATCAGTAGTATTGATTATTCAAATAATGATTATTCTTGATGTATAAAGATATACCAGCGGCAATAAATGGTTGTACATGACTCCATCAAATTCATACATTGCTTGTACTCATATACAGTTAAACCTATCTTAACCAAACCATTTTTTAGATTGAAGGTTTATTTTTAAAATCAAGACATGTGTTCATTTTAGACCTGTTCAAAGTGCATTGAAATAGACAAAAATCGAAGAAGAATTAGACAAGTTTCCAATTTATTCATGGTTCTGTTTAGACAGGATTCACTGTAGAAGTCTTAAGTTATACACCTGTACAAATACATATTTCTACCTCTATTCATTGTGTTTTTAATAATGGTTCAATTCTGTTACTATTTCATTATCTTTTAATGCGTATTAGTATTGTTTTTGTGTATAAATATAACTTCATTCATGTTTTATTAGTATTTATATAATTTTTTTACTTTATTTTATAAACATCTGTTTTGAAGATAATTCAAAGCTGGTCAAATATACATGAACATTTTTAACTTCCCACAAATGACAGACCTTTTTGATGGTCAATGTTTTGAACATGTGTTTCCTTATGGACTGCACAATCTACTTTAAGGCGTTTAATTTAGCTTCCAGGAGACTACATAGTCTGTTTTTTTATATGATGTTAATTGTACCCATGATTCATGGAATTAATTCAATTTATATGTGAATTGTACTTTGTGCATATTATTAAAAGTTTATTATTTGATAGAACCCACATTTATTTCACATGAGCTCTGAATTGGTGTTTTTTTTTTTCTCAATTTTTGTATGAAAAAAACAAAAACAAAAACACCTAAGTCAACATGAAATTTTTCGAATCAAACTTTCCTACAAAACAATGGACATGGTTTTAGTTTGACTTTGTAGTTGAACAGTACTGTTAAATGTAATGTAACATATTTAAGGTTATATTTGTCAGTATATATTTGTGATCTGTTTGAAAATTGTTAAATGTAATGTAATATATTTAAGGTTATTTTTGTCAGTATATTTTTGTGATCTGTTAAAACTCTTCTTATCATACTGTATTATTTGTATATGCATGTTACATAATGATTTTATTTGTTCACTTAATATTAAAGTTTTACACATTTTTATGGCAGTAAAGCATAAGTCTATTTATATTTGTTTTTATTTATGAAAGGTTGAATTGCAGTCTACTTTTTCACAATACAAAGTATATTTTTAAATTACCATCAATAAAATAATAGGAACTTTTTAATAGCTATAATAGCTATTTTTGAAAAAAAAACCTTCTTTTTTTTAAGATAGGAACATAATGAAGCAAATTAAATGTTTTATTTATTGTCATTTATATTTAAAGTCTCTTGTCAGAGAGAATTTCAAACTTCAGTTAACAACACTGTAACATAGCAAGAGCAGACCTTCATTTCCTGTCAAACTAAACGATACAGTCATTCTTAAACGTGATTCAGTTTAAACTTCATTTGACAACTAATGTCTTGAAAGATCACTCATTTTTTCCCCACTTTGTAAAAATTCTTGCATTTTCTCAACACTTACATTGGTCCTTAGCATGATGGATTTCTTCTTTTTTTAAAACAAGGTTGCATCATAAACAAAACATTTTGTATACAGGAGTAACAAACTAATGCATATAATTGTAGCTTTTCTTTTGTATTTATGTGTGTCTTGTTCTGAAGAAGCTTTAAGGAGTTAGACCTAGGGTAAGGGACATAAATCATGAAGTCAGTGATATGTTTGTATTATATTCAATTTCACCAAAGCCTCTCAAACTTTCATTTGAAGCAGAATAAAATGAATCCAAGTTAATTAGATGCTTAAATAAGATTGATGTAAAATGCTGAATACAAACGTTCCAATGATTTTTAAGAGTTGTGTCCCTTTCCCTAGGTCTACCTCCTTAAGCTGTCTTGTGAAGTTGTAATATGTTTATTGATTACCAGAATATGTGTCGTTAATTTTATTTAACTGTAAAAGTTGGAATATTAGAGTGAAGTTATAGAATAGCATATCCTTTTAAAGGTTTTATTTAGCATGAAATATAATTGGCTCTGTATTTGTTGGTCAGTGTTTGAATTTTTTTTCTTTGTGTTTCAGTCATTAAATTGAACTCTTTTTCATAAAAAAAGAACTCTAGGGGTTCTTTGATATGCTGTTAGAATCTTACAGTGTATTCGTAATTCAAAATTTTGTATTATAACTTTGTTTGAATTCAGCTAAAATTGAATTCTTGGGGTTCTTCTATATGCCGAGTCTATGTATTGAGTAGTTTAGATATTGTCCCTATTTTCAAATCCATCCTGAAGGAGCTTCAAAGGGTCCAAAATTAAACTTTATATTTGATTTCTATTAAAGTGTATTTCTTGTGGTTCATTGATATTCTGAATCTAACAAGGTATTTATGTATTTTTTGCTCTCTTTTCAAGTTGAACTAAATTTGGATAAAAAAAATTTTCGGATTCTGTAATATTCTTTATCTCTTTGTGAATGAAATTGTTAATTTTAGGTCTTGTTTTTTTTTTAACATGTTTCACATCAGGATCCAAAAGTTCAAAAATGTAACCTAGTTAGATCCAGCCAAACAAATACTAGAGGTCCCTTGATATGTATATTGGATTTTTTCTTATTTTTGACATTTTTTTCAAATTAGTTCAAGGATCCAAATTAATCTTTGTTCGATTTAAAAAAATGAATTTTATAGGTTTGTTGATATGCTCAAGTTACCATGATTATTCTTGTAATATTAAATCATAAAAGGTACTCATGAGTATTGTATATTTTTTTTTAATTTCTCAACCCACTTTCATTCTGTGTAAAACATTTACCGGTAATCACAATCCAAATCCATTACTGTATTAAGCATGTCCATACTTGCCCTAATTGTTCAGGGTTTGCATTCATAGCAAGCTGCTTTCCATGAATTTTATTTTAATAGTATTACATGTATTAGATTAATCTTGTTGACTACTGTCTGATTAATATTAATGATTACTGCAAATTGTATTTTTGATAAGAAAAATAAAATAAAATATATATATTTTTAATATTCCTTGCGTTAGTTCATGAACTGCCTTAAGTGAACCCAACAGTATCAGGTCATAGTATATAGTTAGCTATGCTTACTAACATAATCTGAATTGTGTTTTGAAGAAAATGGCTAACATATGAGTATACAATGGTAATATAAGACAATTATTCACAACTTTTGATAGTACTGCATCACTGAACCATGAAAACAAACCAATTTCGGCATGTTTGATTGAGAAGTTGGTTTGGTTGGAATATAAATTGAGATGTCCCAACACTTATGGAGACTTGTGAAAAAAAAAGTATTCTTTTCACCATACCATAAATCAATTCAATTCAACCTAGATCAGAGTAAATATTAATTCATCTACTATGTGTACATTATGAAATTTGGAGTAGTATACCCCCATCATCCTCATTCCATCTTGGCATACTTGTTAACCCTCCCACATTTTGAGGGAGACTCCCACATTTAAGCTCTGTCTCCCACAAAGAGTTTTCTGCAGCATGGGAAACTATGAAAATTTCAACATAGTAGATTTCTCGTGCATTATTTAGATGCCAATGAAAAGAAAAAAAATCCCATACAGAGGACCACTTGAATATGAACAAGTGCCCATACATTCCCCCTTGATTCCCTGATGTGTGCATCTGCAGTTCATGAAAAATCCTTTGAATGAAATTATTGTTACAATTTCTACTTCTTTGTTTTATGTTAGTTTTTTTTTAAATATCTAATTGTTTAAGCACAAAAAAGTTTGTCTGGCAAAATCCCCCACATAAAATAGCTGACATGGGGAAGATCTCCCACATGCTCATTCCCCAGGGTAGACAGGTATGTCTTGGATGTCCAATTACAGGGTTAGCTTAATTAAGTTAACTTAGTAGTATACAAACTTACAAGTAGACTGTAAAAGTTTTGATTTTTGTGTCAAATTGTACTTACATATAGGTCTATGTAATATATGGGAGGTGATTTGCTAGGTACCTGTAAGGGATTACTAGCTGTTTTTGTAAATAAATAACTTGGCCTGGAAAAATTTGGAAATAAATATTCTGGCCTCAACTACCTAGAAAAAAATTCTAGCACCAATTCTACTGTGCATTATAATGAAAATTAAGAGTCTAGCTGTAAAGCATTTGAAAATAAATTTTCTGATTGGAAAATTTATGAATATAAACATTCTCTCCTGACCAAAATGCCACCCTCTCAGAATCAAATGGTCACACCTAATGGTAATATGAACTTTTCTTTGGATAACTGAAATTTCAACCACATATATATTGCATATTGGGCCAAATGAAATTATGCCTCTGTTTCCTGTTACCCGACCGATTCATACATTGACCCCTCCCCGACTGATTTATTTTCAAGTTAATAATTATAAACAAAAAAGTACCACCAAACAACCGGGCATTTTACAGATGGCAGTCAATTTCTGGTTTCCACAAAGTCCAGGGGGTTAATAAAATGAAATCAAACAGGAAACAGCAGTATAACTTTATTTGATCTTAAATATTATAAAAATAATTCCTGTTGGATGTGCCAGAAGTTCATACCATCGACCTGTAATTCATACACAGGTCTCTTAGAAGTATTTGTATGGTCGTGGGTTAATGTGCAAGTTGGTGGACAATGTCAATAGATCTACACAGAAAAAAAATGCCTAGCCACTCGTACAACCCTACCAATACTTTTTTCTTAGACCTGTGGTTAGTATAAGATGTACGCGGATTTCAATCGGTAGTGGACCGCCATTGTATGATTTTGTGAGCGTTTGATCATTTCCGGTCAAGGTTGATGATGCCGTTGACCCCTGCACTGAGGATGTACATTAAATCCTGGTACAAGTCTAATTGGCTTAGGTCTTTTGGTTTGCGCATTAATGAGAGTAAGTTAATTTAATAATTTTTCTTACCAGTTTAATTTTTTTTCTGTAGATACAGTCATAGACTCATACGGAATACTGATACATCGCAATTTATCGTTATGAAATTGAAAGTTCTGTGTGAAACTCTATAATAATTTGCAGATTCACAATCAGAAGGAGTTTAGAAGGAAGTTTCTTAGGATAGTGAGCGATTGTTTTAGAGCGGTTTACTGCATTTCATAATGAGATTTAGTAAGGATAGTGACAGATCCAGAACTTCTAAAAGGGGGGGACTGTCTGTAACAGTGTAACTTGTAAGGCAAGAGAAAAAACTTGTCTGTTTCAGGTCTGGCTATTGACTATTTTTCCTGCCTATCCAAGCACTTTTGATTGATTTTTTTTATTTTATGAAATAGCATCAAAATTATGACTTTTTAGTTGAGCTCCGTAATTTGAAGTCAAGAAATCATCCTATGACCGGCATGACTGCATGGGTCTAAGTAATACAATTTTAAAAAATAAAATAATTTTACCTACATGTACCTACCATTTTTTTTACATGTTATGTAACCTTAAACAGACATATTTTTTTCTCAGCCTAATTTGAGTGAAATCCTGTCTTACAGTCAAATTTTGAGTGTTCAAACCATGATCTGATGATAGAACAAGGAGCAAGATATTCATGGTCTGTTGGCAATCACTAGACCAGTAAAACCCCATGAGTTACACAAGTTCAATAAAAGAATGCACCCAGAAACTAAAGAATAAATCTATATATATGAAAAACTTGAAGTATGGGCTCAGGTCTACCCATATTATGAGCATTTGCTTTTCTTGTACACCTGAGTAGTCACTCATATGATGTCATATCCCAGATAACAGGTAAAATGGAAACTATCTTACTTAATGTATGAGCTCTGCTGTGATATAAAAACTCCATATGCAGTCGCTATTGCAAATTGTAGGAAATAATTCAACAGACAATTGAAAAAAAAAATCAGTGATTGTTTTTCTGTGAACAAATTGAAGATGACAGAATTAAAACTGGGTATTGTCATAAGGAAACTATAAAAACAAACTGTAAAATTTTAAGTTTAGTTTTTAGCTCACCTGGCTGTAGGCCATGTGAGCTATTGCCATCACTTGGCATCCGTTGTCGTTGTCATCATCGTTAACAATTTCTTCAAACATCTTCTCCTCTGCAACTACTGAATAGATTTGCATGAAACTTAAAATGATTGTTCCTTAGAATATTCTGCACAAAAATGATCGTTTGGATTTTTCATCAGTTAAAAAACATGGCCACCATTACTAAAAATAGAACTTATGGGTCAGACAGCAGATTTTTGCATATATCTCCAAAACAGTTAGGTTTATCCATATTCTGACATGGGGTACATATTGGTAAAAGTTTTCAGTTAGTATCTTGAAAACTATGATAGATCGAAGGAGACTTTCAGTTGTTGAAACGATTCTTATTATGAGGCCTGCAAAAGTCTCCAAGGATCAAAGTTGTCAGATGTAAGACTTATTACCCTTGAAAGGCAAAATATTATGTTTTCATTAGTTTTCAGCCAATATCTTGAAAACTATAATAGATAGAATGAAACTTTCAGTTGATGAAAAGTTCTACAAAATTCTGCTAGCATTCCACAGTTTCATTTAGTTTCGCAATTTTGGCTAGGGATGAAAAAATAAATAATTGAAAATTGATGGTTGCTATGGTGATTATATATAAAGATAATATTTTATTTGTTGTTTTTTTTTCTGAAAAAGTAAACAAAGGCAAGTGTTTTGCTATGTTACATTTATTTTCATTGTTGTAAGGAACTATTTTCAATGGCTGACTATCCAACATGAGAAAAGGATAATAGGTGAAATTTTTACTCTGTTCAAACTGGTGAGTGGAATTGGAATTAAAATAGCTTAAAATCGAATAGGCGATGCCCATAGGAAGTGTGATTATTAAAAAAGCTCATTGTCCAAAGCAAGAAAATCAGAAAAGAAATGTTTGTATTTTTCGCGGGAAATCTGTCATTTTGAAGCTTAAAGTGGGCATGTTTTGGTCAGTTTTTATGTATTTTTACATGATTTCTATGCGGTTTCCATGGTGACATTTATTCTTGTGTTAATATTTTTTTCTCTTAAAAGTTCATACATTGAAAAGGCCTTTTTATTAGCTTTCATTTGATGTATACATGTATGCATGGCTCTTAATTTTTTTATCAGTGAATCACCATAAGAAAAACACACACACAACAAAATATTGCATAGGTTACAAAACTATGGAGTGCTCACTCTTCATGGAGTCAGTACCCCATGTTAGAGTTGAAAGGCAAAAATTTAACAAAGTGAGTGATTCAGGCTCCTGGGAGCCTCTTGTTTTAGTGTAAATTCATAAGAAATGATTCTAACTATGGAATAGAGGGGTTGAAATAATTGTTTATCAAATCATCAACAATAGGAGAAGAATGGATATGGTGAAACGTAACAATTCCACTAATGTATATCCTAAATACAAAATAACAAATACGTTTAGAGATCACCAAAAAGTCTTCTATAAGTTTAACTGACATTGACTATGCACACTTTTCTTATGTTTTGTTTATTTATTGTTTTTTTTAACTGATAGCCATACTATGTCATATAGAGAATATTTGGTATATCCCTTGGGAATGATGGCAACTCTTTTGACTGCAGCAATGTTACTCATCTATCTCAAAAAGCCAGTGATGTTAGTCAAATGGTTCATGAAGTGAGTATTTTTTTTTAGTAATGTGACTCTTACTTTTAACATGATGATAGTAAAAAAACTGTTATTACTTTCAAAAAATGAAATAAATGTGACTGTACAAACTGTATTTTACTAGTACTAAAATTCCTATTAGTATAAATTTGAATTCTGATTTCTCAAATGGAAGTAGAATTTCAAAAATCAGATTTCTGTTAGTGAAACTGGCCCATAATTACTGTCAAAAGTGATATTATTTTAGTGCCTGAATTTTACTATCAGGATTTTTGTCTGTGGACATTTTCCCTATATATCCTTGCTTCCTTTTATATAATTCAAGGATTTCAACTTGTGTAAGTTTCATTCACTAGTAATTTAGTTCCCTTTTGTATCAATTTATTTTTATACCCTTCCACATCTAGACTAGTAGCTATGTTTTATTTACTACTTTTAATTGAAAGGTTCGTGTCCATCTGTCTGTCTGTTAGATCTATCTTATGATGGGTTGCCTAACTATGTAAACCCTAGAACAAGTCAAGTGATTTTTTCAAACTTCACATATTTTTATAATTACATTTAATCTGTATCAATTTGTCCATGATGGCAAAACTGTTTCTGTGACTATATGCACAGCAAGCGAAAAAAGTAGTCTGGTAATTATGGGTGTGGCCTATATTAATACCTGGAAATAACTTTCATCAACTCATGAAACATCTTTTATAGAGCTCCAAATCCAATGAGATTAGCCTATTTTAATGACATGCACAATATATGTAATCATTTAGTCACAAGCATTGCAGGTCAAGTGTGATTTTCAGCACAATCTGTTTTTTTTTTTCATTCTCTATTCTTTGTTGCATAGTTAATTGCTTCGTTATCAATTTGCCATCTTATCTAGTGGTGCATGTATGAGAATGAAGAGAGAAAAGACAAGCTATCATTTTACTACTATCCAATTACATGCCAATTTTTCATGCTCAAGTAAATGTAGTTTTGTTTTTGTTACAGATGAGTTGTATTAGCTAGTATCATGCTCAGTTCGTTTTGTATTAATCTTAGATTTGCTGTCTTTGCCAGTGGTATGAGAGTGAAGAGAGTCAGTATTGGAGACCTAAACATAGTCTATGGTGAAAGAGGGATAAAGAAAAAAGGACAGTCTAGTATACTATTAATACATGGATTTGCAACTAATAAATTCATTTGGGCACCTCTTATTGGAGTAGGTTTATGATTGCATTATTTATACATCGAATTAACTTTGATAACATCAGAATAAACATTTAATGAGCATATGAGTTTACTAGAAAATTTATCCGAGAACAATATCTAGTCAACTTCCAATAACTGTTCTATGACATAAAATGTCATCATTATTGCACTAAAATTACTTTCATTATGTGTCTATTTTTAACCATGAAATTCATCATAGTAAGTTTTTCTTATCCCTGACATGACATGAAAAATGGATGATGACTTTATCAGTGCTTCCAGAGTTTCGGTAGAGTGTTGTTTGCCCATAAATGGTTGTTTTTTTTTGTTTTTTTTTTTAAATTTCCTCAATGATTTAAAGTTTTAGAAACAAGGTAAGAATAAAAGAGAAAAATTTGTGTTTCTGTTTACAGATGTAAAACTGACATTTCTGTTATTTTCATACCTTGCCACATGAAGTGGTGAGGTATTATGTGATACCCTCCGAAAAGTTGTGTGTAAACCCATCCTTCCTTGCATTAGTCCTTCTGTCTCGCAATGGTTTCCAGATGATAACTTGAGAATGGATCAATGATTCTTTTGTTTTGTTTTTTTTTTTAACTTTGCACAATTATTTAGTACCACTAAATATAGGTTAATCGTAATTTTCAGCAAAATCCAAAGTGCAGTATTTGAGTAAGACCTTTTTGAACATTTTGCCATCCCCCCCTTTTTTTACCATTACATGGCTGGGTATCACTTAACATTCCATTAATGCCGTATTTTTCAGAAATTACCAAGCGATGTGCATGTGATAGCTTTAGATTTACCTGGGTTTGGTGACAGTGATGCTCCACCTGATAATGAAGATTTATCTTTTAAGTCGCATGTTCAAAGAGTCAAACAGGTATAGATACAAACTATATGGATGGGTATTTCAACCTCCTACATTAGTAAAAGAGAAAATTGTATTATGTATTATAACAGTGTAATGAAGTTTGGCTAAATTATCCCAGTTTTTATAATGAGCAGTGTATTTAGTCAAAGTTTCTTTTTTATTATAAGTAATCTATGTTTATTTCATTAATTCTTGTTGTTTGTTTGGGCCCCATCACAAAAAGTGGTGGACACCCTCTTGATCAGTCTGTAACAAATCATGCATTGGCTGTATTTTTTTTTTTGTCTTTAGTGTATGCTTTTTGATATTTGACATGGGGGTAGATCTGCTGAGGACGATGTGACGTTTTTTTCATGGTTGGTGACCTTTACCTTGAACTTTGACCAAGGTCAACTTAATGATTTCATTCATGGCTGAGGTACAACTTTCTTACCACGAGGGAGAAGGGACACAATGTCTGGATTCTATCATCATTCAATGATGTCTAGTTGCTTCTCTTTTAATTTTTCTTTTCTAAGTCTTTTTCTATTTGATATAAGTTTCAGTGGTTACTTTTGATTTAACATTGATTTAAATAACATTAGATTTTTGAAAACTATTACTTAGAAGATTCTCATTATTCAAATTTTTGGGATTTTGTATTTCAGCAACAACAATTTAGACTCAAAATAACTTCTTTCACAATTATAGTAGTTAGTTTGTTCTGACAGATTTACAAGACTTTGCTCTTTCTTATGAAATTTTAGTGGTACAATTTTGTAAGTGGTTTGAAATCCTTCTTTTTTCTGGTAAAGAAATATATCTGCAAATGATCAAGTTCTGTTTTATTTGATGATTTTTTCCAATACCCTTTGAACTTTAGAAGTAAAGAACCTGGTTCATCAATGACCAATTTTGACCTAATGAATAAAATATTGTTTTTGACAATTTTTAGCTAGAGTTAGTTTAATGAAGTCGATAATGCTGTTTTAACAGATGGTTGTGCTTAAGTATTGGACAATGTAGTAGACAGTATGTAATATTAGAATGCTTGGCTTTAATTTATTCCAGATAGTAGATGCACTAGGTCTATCAGACAGCACCATTCATATTGTAGGGACATCTCTAGGAGGGTCTTTAGCAGGTATATTTTCTGCTGAATACCCACATTTAGTGGAAAGAGTCACCATGATATGTCCTGCAAGTAAGTATAAGGTAGAATTATGAAATGTTCTTTTGATACCATTGACTGGTTTTTCTTCTTAGGGCAGAAATTGATGACCCATCTGTTATTGTTTATGTAAACATCAAGGATGTCAGGCGAATTACAGATTAACACTAGTCATTTTAACTCAATGGTCAATCATTCATCTTGTAATTATGATAATTAAAAATTAATAATCATCAACTACTGATTTATTCTATACAATAAGAATGACAAACCATACACAAACTGTGGTAGATGTATTGTTTGTGGCGTGATAATTTGCATGGGTTTCAGGATCTGGTCATACCAAGAGATCAAATTCCAAAATGAAGTGTAAAAATTCTATTTGGCACTTAAGATTCTTCCAAAGTCTAGATCTAGGACGCACAAATGTCAATATTTTCATTATTTTAAAGAATAATTGACTGAAACTTTCTTGAACATTTGTATACGGTACATAATCCTCAATATATTTCTTCTTTTCACCTGAAATAAATGGAAATATGGTTTTTGGGGTACATTCTTCTTATGGAGTTTGGGATTTTCTTCCGAAAAATGCACAGACAAGGCAAATGCATATTTCATAACAAAATATATGTACATTATTTCCTTGACATCATGTTGACATGTAGGTTCTTCCAATGCAATAGTGATAAAAATATTGCATAAATAGAAAATATTTTGATTTTTCTATTTATTTCTGTAATAGTTACTGTTGAGTACCAGGTAGTTTACAAACCATGATAGATTCTTAGCACTTTCACAGTAATATTTACTGTAGACTGTCGGGTAGTTTACAAACCGTGATAGATTCTTAGTTCTTTCACTGTAATATTTATTATTACTTAATTATAAGGTTTTATTTTGTTTATTAAATATACACATATTTTTCCCAATTTTCAGAATTTATTCGGGACAGGGCGATTTATTGCACTGTCGATGTACTATTGCACGGTGCAATAGTCTCCTTGAGGAGTCTATTGCACTGACCCCATAATGACCTTTATCTAAGCCTTTTGATTGGTTGAACTTATTTTATGCGCTCCATTGAATTGGAATTTACACACAAAAAACTTGTGTGTATAAACGTAGATGTTACTCTCGTCTGCCAATTCGTAAACATGGAGTGGTCAATTTCCTATTCCTGGTCGAATGGTTGTCTCTTTGACATATTCCCCATTTCCATTCTTTATTATATCTCATAGACAAATTAGGTAATAAAACAGTTATTAAATGGGTTGGATGCAATAGACCAGAACATTTGTTCTTTGGTACTGAGAATGATCAAGTGTTCTGGTCTATTGCATCCAACCCATTTAATAACTGTATACTGTCTACAGTACCAGGTAGTTTACAAACCATGATAGTTTCTTAGCACTTTCTCACTAATAGTTACTGTAGACTGTCGGGTAGTTTACAAACCATGATAGATTCTTACCGCTTTCTCAGTAATATTTACTGTAGACTACTGGGTAGTTTACAAACCTTGATAGATTCTTAGCACTTTCACAGTAATATTTACTGTAGACTACTGGGTAGTTTACAAACCATGATAGATTCTTAGCACTTTCTCAGTAATATTTACTGTAGACTACTGGGTAGTTTATTAACCTTGATAGATTCTGAGCACTTTCACAGTAATATTTACCAGGTAGTTTACAAACCATGATAGATTCTTAGCACTTTCACAGTAATATTTACTGTAGACTACTGGGTAGTTTACAAACCATGATAGATTCTTAGCACTTTCACAGTAATATTTACTGTAGACTACTGGGTAGTTTACAAACCATGATAGATTCTTAGCACTTTCACAGTAATATTTACTGTAGACTACTGGGTAGTTTACAAACCTTGATAGATTCTTAGCACTTTCTCAGTAATATTTACTGTAGACTACTGGGTAGTTTACAAACCTTGATAGATTCTTAGCACTTTCACAGTAATATTTACTGTAGACTACTGCGTAGTTTACAAACCTTGATAGATTCTTAGCACTTTCACAGTAATATTTACTGTAGACTACTGCGTAGTTTACAAACCATGATAGATTCTTAGCACTTTCACAGTAATATTTACTGTAGACTACTGGGTAGTTTATTAACCTCGATAGATTCTTAGCACTTTCACAGTAATATTTACCAGGTAGTTTACAAACCTTGATAGATTCTTAGCACTTTCACAGTGATATTTACTGTAGACTACTGGGTAGTTTACAAACCATGATAGATTCTTAGCACTTTCACAGTAATATTTACTGTAGACTACTGGGTAGTTTACAAACCATGATAGATTCTTAGCACTTTCACAGTAATATTTACTGTAGACTACCGGGTAGTTTACAAACCATGATAGATTCTTAGCACTTTCTCAGTAATATTTACTGTAGACTACTGGGTAGTTTACATCTATGTTTTATAATATCAGTTCAAATTTCCTACTATATATTTCCTAACTTGTATTCTGATTATTGCCTAATTGATAGTAAAAGAAATGTACTTATTCATTGCAAATAGTCTCATCATTGTTATTTTTTGGGTTGTGAAATAAGCAGAAGTGAGTTGCTTTACAATAATCACAGGAAAATTACAACAAAAAATTACTACATGTACAATAGTTACATGTAATGAAAAATTTAAACACATTTTTATTATCACTTGTACATATTTGAATTTTATCGATCTAAATACAATTATAGAATAATGTACATTTAATGTTGTTTATCTAGTGAGAACTCCTATAGAAACAGATGTTTCTAAACAGGTCAGACATATTGCAGAGTTGATGTTGGAAACTGGGTCTGATGATGCTTTACAACAATGTCCTCTCCTCCCTAAAACTGTGGATGAAATGCAGTTCATGTTAGGTTTCTGACACCTGTTCAGTTTACATGGATTTGAGGTCATGAGTAACATCCATTTAATGAAGAAAAATTGTACTAAAATGCTGTTTTAACAGTCGTTTACAATTTACTTTCCAAGGCTAGAAAAAAATGTAAAAGTCGTTAAAACTGAATTTTAGTACAATTTTTGTTCATTAAATGTATCTTACTCGTGACCTCAAATCCATGTGATTCAGTTTTACTTATAAAAATACCTAATATTAATGACCAAATATTAGAAGTGTAAAAGTATTAACTTATGTGTAAATGAACTAATTCTCAGGTTGAAGTTTAACTTCTATAACTTGAATTTGATGCCAATGTAGTAACAAGACAGAACAATGTTTATTTTGTTTTTTTCCCAGATTATTCAAGAAGGATTAGATTGGTTGAAACCATACAACAAATATTTCAGAAGAGGTCAGTCTATTTATCGTTTTTTTTTATGATGTACATTTTTTTTCTTTATTTACTGATTACAAATGCCTTAAACTTTTCTGCATTGTAAAACAATTTTTGTTTTGCTTTTATGGATGTCAAGTCAATTTCACAGCTGTATATTTCATGACTGAAACTATCCAAAAGACATATTTCAGGGACTAATCATGGGAATTTATTTATGTTTGTTTTTTTTTTTGCTTCTTCAAAGAGAAGAGAAGGTTTGTCTATTGCCATGCAATGCATAATATTCAAACAAAACTGCAAAATGAGGCATATACACATGTATTGGCAAACTTGACAAAATTAGCCTGAAGGAATATTGTCTACCATATTTGTTTTTGGAAGCATATTGCATATATTTCCGGATAAAAAGGTGAAGTCATTTTACATGCTTGTAACATATCTGCTTATAAATTCTTTTTGTCTATGTCCAGTCATGAGTTTGCAATGCATTAATGACTGTCAGGCTCCCTTCAATAAACAATAAACACCTGATTACCAAAATTTAAAAATAGTATTTAATCAATTTAAATGACCACTATCACAGTGTTATCACAGACTTTCTGTAATAGACATTCCTGACAATACTGTAATGGACTTTCCTGACAATACTGTAATAGATTTTCCTGCCAAGTACTGTAATAGACATTCTTGACAATACTGTAGTAGACATTCCTGACAATACTGTAATAGATTTTTCTGCCAAGTACTGTAATAGACATTCCTGAC
The DNA here is from genome assembly GCA_037379345.1 of Perna viridis. Taxonomy (NCBI): domain Eukaryota; kingdom Metazoa; phylum Mollusca; class Bivalvia; order Mytilida; family Mytilidae; genus Perna; species Perna viridis. The sequence goes on from CM074511.1 coordinate 14,646,611, forward strand.
AATACTGTAATAGATTTTCCTGACAATACTGTAATAGACTTTCTTGACAATACTGTAATAGACTTTTTTGACAATACTGTAATAAACTTTCCTGACAATACTGTATTGGATTTTCTTGACAATGCTGTAATGGACTTTCCTGACAATACTGAAATAAAGCTTTCTTGACAATACTGTAATAGACTTTCCTGTCAAGTACTGTAGTAGACCTTTCTGACAAGTACTATAAAAGACTTTCCTGACAAATATGGTAATAGGCTTTTCTGACGAGTACTGTAATAGACTTTTTTGACAGTACTGTTATAGACTTTTCTGACAAATACTGGCAAATACTGTAATAGACTTTCATGACAAAGAGTCTGTGATAGACTTTTCTGACAAGTACTGTAATAGACTTTCATGACAATAGACTCTTGTAACAAATACTATAATAGACTTTTCTTAAAGGTACTGTAATAGACATTGACAAATACTGTAATAAACTTTTCTGACAATACTGTAATAGACTTTTCTGACAAATACTGTAATAAACTTTTTTGACAAGAACTTTTGTAGACTTTTCTGACAGATACTGTCATAAACTTTCATGACAATTGCTATAATAAACTTTCATTACAACACAGTAATAGACTCTTGGGACAAATACTATTATAGACATTTCTGACAAATACTGTACTGGTAATAGACTTTCCTGACAATACTGTAATATTGATTAATTGTTTCTTTTATTTCAGAATTTAAAGCTTTAGCAACAATAGAAAATTTTGAGCTGTTAGAGAAGATAGCACACAGAATCACAATCCCTTCACATCTAGTCTGGGGAGAAGATGATCTGGTATTATGTAGACATGTTTCTTTACTTTAGTTATGGTATAAGATTTCCACATTGTCAATTGAAAAAAGATTAGGTCAATTTTGGAAAATAAAAAAAAATAATCATTTGATAACTGAGTTTGTACAAACTAAGGTTTAAAACCCTAATTGTAATTATATTGTAGCAAACAAGTCTAATATTGTAGCATGCATGAGAAAGTTACAGTCATTTACATTTTTTTCTGTTTAAAAATGCTTTTACTTTTGCATTTATAGGTTATACATGTATCCAGTGTTAACTTATTGAAAAAAAATTGCCAAATCTACACCAAGTGGATATTATTCAAAGATGTGGCCATCTAATGATGCTAGACAATCTTGATGCTGTGACAAATAGTCTACTTGAATTCAGAAAGAAGAGTATAAAAGGACAGTTATGATTCTGACTCTGTTTACAATAATGTAATCCTAATGATGATATGATCAGGTGGGGGGTATGTCTGGCTTGCTGTGCAGAATCTTTCCTGGGCCATAACTTCTTTCTTCTTTAATATAGGCATACCATATCTGGCACATAGGCTTATCACTATGAGACTACATGTCATGTACATTCATGACCTTTTATGACCTTAACCCTTGACCTCAAGGTCTTTCAACATATGTATACCATATTTGGCAAATTTCCTCTCTGGGACACATTTTATTTTGTCGTTTGATGTAGGGTTTCCATCTTGGGTTTGTTGGTGAATCACTACGAGACAATGTATGACCTTGACCTTTGAACTGAAGTTAAAATTATTGGATTTTTAATATTCATACCATATATAACTTGATTCTTTTTTGAACAGTTTTTCACCAAAACATAAAAATGTTTAAGCTTGAATAACTCAAGTCAGTATAAAAATATGGTGATGGCAGGAAATACTTATGAGATTTACTCACAGCATTTTAAGTTAAATTTTTGACTTGTTTTCCAGTTTATATAATTTATTTACAGCAGTACAAATTAGGACTTTTTATGATTTAAAATAAAGAATCCTATTAATGTCATTACTTTACAGCTACGGCCTAAGATTTTATTGTCCAAACTAAAAATAGGAAAATCAACTGTTATCCTGGTAAGATCCTGTTTCTCTAACTTGTTATACTTAAAACCATGATTCTTTATGGATATTGCACATTTACTTCTAATGTTTTGCAGTGTCCAAAGTGCAATTTTTCAAAAGCTTGTTCCCTCTGATGGTAAATTAAGCCAAATATTGTTCATTACAGTTGTAAGTGGAAGTTCAGGGGTCACTCATGAGAAAAAATGAGGAGTTTTTGCAATATTTGGCTTTAGATTGTGGATAGTATATGGGGTTGACATTGTGGGAGTAGTGAGGGACATCATTATTCTATAGAAACCAGGTGAAAGGAAGCACTATGGATCCATTCTGCTGTCGTTAGATTTTGAGAATTGAGCCCTACCCCTAAAAAAATCACAATTTTTTGTGGCATACAGTCAAGTCCTTATTTTTGCTAGAACTGTATAATATTGCCTCATTTTAAAGCACATTCACTCTGCTTGCATATGAAATCAAATTGTGGTTTCCAAAGCTAAAAATAAAATTGCAAGAACCCAAAAATTGGAAAACAGCCCATGACCGTATATATACGGTTACCGCATGGTAAGGGTTAAAACATTTTCTGTATTATTGAACATATATTTAAATCACCTAGTCAAAGACCGTGTGAGCTATTGCCATCACTTGGCATTCATTGTCATTGATCGTCTTTAACAATTTTTCAAAGCTCTCCTCCTCTGACACTACTTGACCAATAGGAACCAAACTTGGTAAGAATGTGTCCTAAGGTATCCTGTATAGAACTGATGTGGGGATTTTTGAAAACATGTCTGCCATAACTAAAAATAGAACATTGGGGTCAGACAGTAGTTTTTTGCATACATCTCGAAATCATTAGGTTTAGCCGAATTCTTTCAATGGCTGAAATGATCCTTATTATTAGGACTACAAAAGTCTTCAGGGATAAAAGTTGTCAGACGACTCCTTGTAAGAGTTATTGCCCTTGAAAGGAGAAAAATGCCTTCTTTTTTTTTTTAAAACAGTTTTCTGCCAATATCTTGAAAACTATGATAGATAGATAGAAACTTTCAAACGCTGAAATGATCCTTATGATAAGTCCTACTAAAGTCTTTTTGAGTCAAAATAGTTGGACTTCTTTTTAAATTTATTGCCCTTGAAAGCAAAATTCAGCCAGGTGATCGATTCAGGCTCTTGGGAGCCTCTTGTTGAAAATATAATATTTTACATTTATATACATTTTATTTTATTTTATACTATGATATTTTTATTTATTGTATTTATACCATTTAAAATGGTTATAGGATTTACACTTTAATGACTGTTTATCATTGTAATGTACTAGGATTTATCATTTATTAGCCATATACATACATGTTACGGGTTTTAATTGCATGGTCATATCGTCTTTGTTTTTTCCAAATAAAACAATGCATCGGTGTTAAATAAGTGTCTCCTTAACCACTGTCAGTAGACATTTATATTTGTTGTTTACTACCACATACGTCACATTTGTCTGTGTATAAATGATTAACTACATTTAATCAATATATCCATCCCATTTCAACTTAAAGTTTTACAAAATTAGACTGGGTCAATTTTGTGAACGAAACAGTGTACCTAAATGTAGTTACATAGTGCACCCTAAGTGCTCTAATCCATCCATTTCTCAATAGATATGGATAAATTTAGAACAAAGGTTTCTTCCTTTGAAATTTAAATTTCTTAATTTTTTTTTAAGCACTGTACATTTTCCAAGGAATTTTGATAAAATTTAAGTCAAAAACTACTGTCATGAATATCTCTATGACCAGTTCGTATTGTGAGTTATCTCCCTTTGAAATTGAAATTATTTAAAATTTTATTTGTATGTGCTCTCATGCTTATATTTAAGTAAAATGGATAAAATTTGTACCCAAGATCCCTACACAAACTCCAATAAAATGCTTTGCGAAGCACAGCTAGAAACATGCACAGATGTGAAACCCTGAACTAATGGGGCAAATATGGACACAAAATTCACACTTGATACAGCTCTCAATTTTGATTGTGATTAAATGTTTAACACAGGATAATATTTTAACCAGAATGGAACCGGTCAAATAACTTAAATACTTAATAAGATAACATGAACAGACAAACAGACAGAAGGACATAGTGTTTTCTATAAATCTCAGAATTTGTCCCTGTAGAGTATGATAAAATAATATCAAAAGCCTAAATAAAAAAAATGAATAAAAAACTCACAATGTCATGGCATTTGGTGGAGGTGCTTTTGAGCTCAAGTGCAAACAAAATATTTGTATGAGTTCAGTCCCATAACTCAAAAATGAAAGGTCAGAAATTTATAAAAATCCAAAGGGAGCTCACATCAATCAAATGAAACAATTCACTAACAAGGTTTCATGAAAATAGGTGCAACCATTATTGAGTAATAGTTTGAATACTGCAAATTTCCCTGTTTTTAGCTCACTTGGCATCCGTTTTTTTTCAAAAATCTTCTCCTCTGACACTACTTTACCAATTAGAACCAAACTTGGTATGAATATTCCTTAGAGTATTCTGCATAGAACTGATGTGGGGATTCGTAATCCGTTAGAAACAAAAAAAATGGCAGCACAAATTAAAATAGAACATTAGCATTGGGGGAGAGTTCTCACATTTATATCTACAAAACTGTCAGGTTTAGCAAAATTCTGATGTGAGGTAAAAGTGTTCAGGGTTTTGAGATTTATCTGTGGTCAAATTTTCATGTAAATCTTTAAAGCCATATTGGGAGTTATTGCCCTATTACAACTTCTTTTTGCTATTTTTAATGTTATTACTTTCAAAAATATCTCCACAGAAACTACTGGACAGAATTCAATAAAAAATTATTTAGTTTGATTGTTCCTTGGGTATGATCATTAGGAATTTTTATCCAAGAAAAAAAACCAGGCCCCTTTTACAAAAATAGAATTTCACTTATCAAGCCAGGTGAGCGGTTCAGGCTCTTAGGAGCCTTTAGTTTATGAACAAGTCCATGAACTCAAAATCGTAAAATCACAGAAATTGGAAGGGAGCTTTCATCTGATCAGTATATTGAATAAACATTTTACTGAAATTGGTGTAGTGGTTTTTGAGTTAGGATCAGTTAATGTCCTGAACAGAAAATCAACTCGAGCTCAATAACTGAAAAACCAAAATTCTGAAATTAAAAAAAAATTGAAAACGGAGCTCAGATGAACCAATATGTAGCAGCAGTTTTGATTGATCTTTCCAAGGCCTTTGATTGCCTTCCCCATGAAATTCTACTCGATAAATTATCAGCATACGGTGTTTCCATAAATTCAGTCTCCCTCCTTAAATCTTATCTATCAAACAGAAAACAGCAAATTAAAGTTAATAATGTTCTGAGCGGGTTGGCTGACATTCAAAAAAAGGTATACCTTATGGTTCCATCTGAAGTCCATTGTTGTATTACGTTTTTATAAATGACATTTTCCTCATGGTAAAAAAAGAGAGCCTATATAATTATGCAGACGATAATACCTTGGTTTTTTTTTTGTAACCCTGATTTTTATAAGTTAACCTCTACTCTTGAATCTGAGTCTCAAATTTTGATTGATTGGATTCGGTTTAATAAAATGCAGGCAAATCCTGATATATTTCAAGTTCTTGCAGTGGGGAAAAAGACATTTGAGAGAAATCCCTCCATCAAAATTCAGTCCTCACTTGCAAAAAAAACGGTGAAACTACTAGGAACAGAGATTGACTATCAATTAAATTTTGACGACCATATCAGTGTGATCTGCAGGAAGGCATCTCAGCAACTAAATGTATTAAAAAGACTAGGCTCTTATTTGGATCATTTAAGTAAATTAACTATATTTCATACTTTTACTTTGAGTAATTTCAATTTTTGCCCTTTGGCTTGGCACTTTTGTACAGAAAAGAATTAAAAAAATATAGGAAAAGTGCAAGAAAGAGCAGTTCGTTTCGTATATGAGGACTATAATAGCTCATACCAGGAGCTCCTCATCAAAGCTAGAGTGCCTTCACTGCAGATCAGACGGATAAGAAATATGGCTTTAGAAACTTTTAAAATTGTTAATAATATTGCCCCTGTATGTCTAAAAAATCTGGAAAATGTAAAAAATTCTAAATACTCCTTCAGGTATGTAAATTTATTAGATACGTCTCAGGTAAAGTCAAGTGGATGCGGTAAAAAATCTTATATTTGCTGCGGCAACACTCTGGAACAGCCCTCCCAACCATTTCAGGACAGAAAACAGTTTTTCTCATTTCAAGAACCTAACTCAGTTGTGGAATGGTTCGCAATGTCGCTGTTCTGCATGCAGGTAACTTTCTGTTGGATATTATGCTTATTTTAGCTGTATGTTTTGTTTGGCTTTTGCTTGAATAATAGTACTTCTGCATTAGATTTAGTTTCTGCATATTTATATACTTTGATGCTTAATTCTCTGCTATATTATTATGTTTTAATAATTGCATACTATGCATATTTTGTGATTGATTATATGTATTGCTTTGTGTGTATGTGTCCTTGCCTTGCTTTATGTTATGTTACTGTTTTATAATTGGTCAAAAGCTCCTTAGAGCTTGTGCTTGTATTTATGACATGCCGAATCAAAATAAAGTTTATCTTATCTTATTCTTATTCCAACATAAAAAAAAACAATTACAATTTTAAGATTTTTATTTCTTTTCTTTTTTTCTTCCATAGAATAAATATACATAATATCAGTAAAGATATATTAGACTAAAACCAATCACTTGTACATTTCTACATCTCACAGATACCTAATGACATATATCTTAGTCAATGGAAATGTTTATATATATGTACAATCATAAAATATGCAAAATCCATCATCTGAATACCATATAATATGTAAAATGACTACATTCTTTGTGGTATTGTATTTCAATGTGAATATCAGTCTCCATAAGAACCAGGCAGTGTGTGAAACATGGTATGAAATAACTTTGTAATTTGACTATTTGAACCATCATTATCAACAAACACGCAACAATTTTCCGTATCAACTTTGTTAAAAAAGTTATATCTGTAATTTCATAGGCAGATGACTCCAAGTTTCCTTAATATTCTATTGGTAAATTTCTGAAAATATCCAGTGATGCAGAGATCAAATATGGTTATTTAAAGTTGAGAAGAATTTCTTCCGTGTTTTTGTCAGATCTGTGTTTTTTTACATCCATGTTTCCAGATACTTCACATTTTGTCTGGTTCTTGCAAACACTTGTACCGAATGAAAAATTCCATTTATTTAAAAATTCACTTTCGGCTGAAACATCATCATGGTATTTCAAACTTTTTACCTTTTTTTTTGATATTTTATATATTTTAACTGATGACAAAAATTCTGTAAGAGCAAATACAAAATAGACAACTAAAACAGATTTTATCATTTACAATTAAAAAAAACCTGCAGCATTATATAAACTGAACATAAGTAAGTAAAAACAGACAACTAATGTAAATTTATTAGTTTCGCGGTTGCTAATTTTCAGGGATTTTGTCATGTAGACATGTTCCCCGGTATCAATTTTCCTGGTAATGAAAAATTATATTAGTGCGATACAATGTTGAAAATCAATTTTGTGGGTACCACTTCTCACTTGTCCACCGCGAAAATCACCAAAATTAGTACACTGCGAAAATTAATACATTTACAGTATTAAATTGGAACTAGATATTGTCTTTCAATTTTTCAAAATTACAAAAATACATGCTCTATGTAAAAAGTTTTTGAAATCCTGATCCAAATATAAATTGTATTTTAAAATGAATCTTCTCATTGTGGTACCAGAAAAAATGGATTTGCAAAATCACATAATGCAAAACAACAGTTAGTCATTAACTATGGCTACTCTTATATCACCAAGATATCATATCAACAAAAAAATCAATAACAAGGGAACGTTACATTCAAAAACAAGACTTAACAAAATATTATACAATTATACACACCATTCTGATGCAAAGCAAAGCGTCAATGAATAGCAATCAAGTAGCAATGGGAGTAGATATAATATGTATAATGAAAATATAGCATTACTTTCTGTGTAAAGCAACTTTTATAGCCACATGAAAAAAAATATCTTTTCCATTCACAAATTATCAACTTTGTAATTTTCAAACAACAAAAACTTTTTTATCAATAAGGATTTTTCATAACATCATTTTTCTACAAATCTAACCTCTGCAAATATATACTTTTTTTACAGATGCTCATGATTTTTGATTTTGTATAATGACCACATTTTTATTACCCTTTTGTGGACAGATAAAATATTAAATAATGTGAGAACTCCATAGGTCTAATTCAAGTTGTTATTTTAGCCTAAAGCGAAATTAGTGAAGAAGTATGCAAAACATGAAAAAAATTAATTTAAACGTAAATGTTTTAAACAATTTGTTTCTGAAATTTGATTAACAACTTGTATCATATATCTTTGTGATTGATAGTGGAAATAAATGATAAAGTTTATTCCTATGGAAAAAAATGTAAAAAAAGAAAAGAAAAAGAGATTCCATAAATTAATATACAAAAGCTGATGTTCATTTATAAAGAAACTGAACAATGTAGATCTGAAGTATTTGAATGTGTAAGAAGAAATGGGACTACTTATGAAAGGCATCTGTGCAAAATTTAGAAATGAAAAATAATTGGTTGGAACTGGGTATACATTATAATGGTCCTTTTACATTTAATTGCTTTTAATAAACCTCATAAAGAACATACCTAACAAAGTACACACTATTGCATATAAACAAAATTTCAAAATCAAAGATTGGTTGAAAAGATAATAATCCAAATCTTAAAGATAAGTACCAGTTATAGTATTTCTGCACATTCAACAACTTCTATGTACAGAGCATTTCTAGCAAGATTTCAAAGACTTAAGTACTTCTCCATCTAAGAATCGGGCAAAATGTATATAACTTGTGGCACATGAAGGGAAAAATGCAGAGATTTTATTGCATTAACATATTAATTACACCTGATAACCACCAGAAATAACCATTTAAATGTTTGTCAAATTTGCCTTTTTAAGACACTGATAGGTAAAATTTAGTTGAAATGCACTATGAAAAATGGCAGGAAAACTTTCCCTATATAAGCAGTCAAAAAATATCTACCTCACAGAGGCTTCAGGATAAACTTAAATACCTTTTTGGTTGTTTTCTAGGTGTACTAAATATATTTTAGGCAAAAATGACTAAATTGGGGAAAATGATGTGCTACCAATTGCCTGATTCTTACACAGAATGGTACTTAAATGTGCTATATGTATTGTCATAGCATAACCTTGGATAAAAATAGCAAATGGGTCTCTCTCTAAGCTACAGGTGTTGTACTATATCATTTTACATAGAGTATAAGGTTTTTTTTTTATCTATTCATAAGGAATTAGAAATTGATATGTTTGTAAAAGCCACATTTCAAAAAAATTAACAAAATATATTTAGAATAGAAAATATTCATTTTCAAAAGGTAGCCATAAAGAAGTGATTTCATCAGAGAACAATCCCAGTTTTATAAGAAAAGAAAGTAACATATTTTAATATACAGCACATCAAAACTAATCAATCAATTTCTAACAACGATATTGTGTTACGTGAAAAAAATGTTACAGGAGGGCAAACATGAAATTTCATAAATACAAAAGCTTCCAACTTGAAACAATTACCCATTCATTCATTCCAATGTTAGAATGGAAAAGGACTGTCCTTGTTTTAAAATTTGCCTTCTAAAAGAAAAATAGTGTTGCCAAATTTTTGGCAAAGTTTCTGAAATGTCAATAAAAGCAATTGGAAAACTTGATTTTTCAAATTATTAAAATTTATAATTGATGTAAATACCGAAAGGCTTTCTCCAGAATAAGTTAAATGGATAAAGAGGGGTTAGCATGCAACTTCAAAAACACTGTAACATCACCCCATGTTTTTTTTTAAACATTTCTTTCCCATTCCTTCAGTAGTATTTATTCTCTCAGCAGGTGCCATCATCTCTTTATGTGATTCAAGAGATGACCTTTTAAAAGATATCTTTATAACTTAATATAAGAGCATGATCAGATGCACCTAAATTAAAAATCCATCCTTCATATCACAACCACAAGCCTGCTGCAGCTGATGATGAATTACTTTACATGTTACTTAACCATTTCATATTATTTTACTTACATCTGAGTAAACATCCATTTATAACTAGACAGAAACAAAAGTAAAGGAGAAAAAAACCATCTCAAATTACAAGTCAGGGCAGAAAACCAATTCCAAGTAAGATATTACAAATAAAAACAGATTTTACCAGCAAATGTTAAGTTTAATTTCTGACAAAAATTAGAACAGGACAATCCTACTAATGAATTAAACAATGATTAACCACTGATATGAACCTGGGGATCATCAAACTCTAAAACCATAAAAAAGTGTAGGAGCATTCTTATATTCATTCAAAAGAAATTGAGTTAAAACAGTTTACTTTCCATATTCAAAATATTCATATCAAAATAATTAATACAAAGCTTAACATTTTCTTTAAACACACGTAAATTTTTTATTATCATATAAATTTTATTTTAGAGAATGAAGTTAAAGAAAATATTGCTGCTTATTTATATTGAAAAGAGTTTTTCCCTTTAAATCTTATATAGTTAATATATACTGATGTACAAAATCACCTTCTGTCAAAAATACGTTTCTATAACATTTTTTTTCTGTAAAATTGACACCTGTTTTGTAAATATGATTCTATACAGACAACAATTAAAAGCACTACAAGCTGTTATCACAGATGATGGTGATGAAAGTGTAAGAACAGGGAAAAAATAATGGCTAATTTAAACTTAACAGTTTTGAGGCATTTTTGAATCAAAAAGCTGATATATATATATAATAATTACTAAAATACAACCTTAAAAAGTTATAAATCCTCCATTACAACATGGGAAGTTTAATATAAGGTTGGGTTTTCTTTGGAGTACTAGTTTTCTATACAAGCTGTTTATGTAATACAGAACAGGAATATTCATAATTTTTTTAAGTGGTGTCTGGTTCCCAATCCAGCTCTATTTATTAAAAAAAAGGGGGTAGGGTGTGTTCCAAACCATAAATTAATATAAAAAGAGGGGGTTCCAGTTTACAGGATTGAATTTGCAAAATTTATCCCCTTTTTGAAGAAAAATTCCAAAATTTTTCAATAAAATTGAAGTTCTATCCCCCAAAACCCTCCACTGGATCTGCCACTGTATTACAGTATTCTTTTTTAAACATAATTTTTACATCATTTATAAACAAATAAACAAAAAACATCACATAGGTATTGCTTTCAGAATAAAAATAAAAAGACAAAAAAGAAAATACCATCCACCATGAATACTTTCTAGGCAAATAAATACCATAGGTGTATTTCATATTAACCTCCAAAACAGATTTGATTATCTATTCTCTACATTTTACTAAACCTACCAATGTAAGTAGCTGAGTTAGTGCCAAATCTTTATAAACTAAAAGTTATATCGATCTTATAGACATAATTTTGAAGGCGTAATCATTATTTTGACATCAATCTTCCCCATACATAATCTCCCAGGTTGAATAAGTTCTAAATGAAGCACCAAGATCATTATGATACAATGTCATTCCAAATTCACAACTCTTCTTAGACAGATGCTTTATTCTTATACCTGCATACAGCTTTTCATCCATAAAATCCTGAGATTTCAAAAATACATTTAATAATACTGTAACTCAAATCCTTTTTACATCCACTTAATTACAATTGTGTGTTAATTCATGAAACATCAGTACAGTTTAATTAAAAGACACCTTCAATTATACTTGGTGCTAAATTTAGAACTGATGCAATAATACTAATATGAAGAGATGATGGATTAAATTTAAACTATGGTTACAGTTCCATATCTTGAGCTTCATCTTCAGAGAAATCACTCATGGAACTTTCACTAGATGATGACTGGTGTTCATGTTCTCGTAGTGCTTCTTCTGTTGCATATTTCTTCACATATTCTGCAAATAAATAATAATAAGATAATTAATTGGAAAGAGTTAACAACCAAAATATTAACATGAAAGCCAAAAACCCTAGATGTAACTAGTGTGAGAAACCTGTTCTGCTCAAGGGTTAATTCCCAAGTGTTCTTGGTAGAAGGGATCATATTTTGGTTAATTACGATAACCAATTGATTATCCTATATATTATATATTTTCTTCATAATTTATCGATATTTTCAACATGAATTTTAAATTCTGTGATTGGCAGATTGATATCAAAATTGTGATGTTTTGGCAGGAGAAAGTCAGAGAGTAAAATTACCGAATTTATTTCACAGTGTGACTTATCAAAATTCATTACACTGGAAACATTCAATAAAACACTGCTATCTATATAATAAATATAAGAACATAATCTAATGATTACTTTTACCTCAGCATTTCATATTTTATTAGTGAAAAAAAGAACCACAAGTCCTAAATAATAAATGCAATATACACCATATAAATCAAACTATAGTCCACAACATTGTGAACAAGTTCGAAAAGATTTTGTCAAGCAGTTCTTTAAATACCATTTTGAAACTATAAGTGTGACAGACAGACAGACATGGAGATCACCATATTCATGGACATATCAAATGGGAGTATAAAAAAACATTTGGAAGTTTCCTATGGTACATAAATTTAAAGCCCATTGTTTTAATACTGTTAAGAAACATAAACAAGCAAGAAATATATCTACATGTAGACAGCATCATTGTACATTCATACATATTATAATTACTGTAAACCAAAAATTGATTAGGCACTTTTACTTTTTCCTTTTTCTGGTGTTAAGACCTGAAAATCTAGAGTTGAGTAGTAATCAGGGGTACGAGATAGCCAGGTGACTGTTCAACAATGTCTAAAGCAAGCTTATTTTACAAAAGTATTCTATCAGATTATTCAAATTTCTTATGGTAACCTTCAGTACTCCACCATACTAGAAATGTCCTTGGTTGTGAAAATTAAAATCAGTGATAACATCATGTGCAACAAAATCTTAAACTTATAGCAAACCTGCAACTTTTTTCTTGTAGTCTTCAGGTTTGTGAAGATACATGGAGGCAGCATCACCATTCAGAGGATCTATTGGGTTGGGATAAGTCAACAACTGAGGTAAAAATGACTCGAAGATGTTTGATAAATCTGAAATATATTGAAGAGTAAATTCGAATATTGCTAAATATGTTCAATATGACATTATTCCACAGCTTCACTAAAAACATTTTAAACATACATGTATTATGTTCTTTTAGCAACCAAAAGGAGAATGAGTATACTCAATTTATTCTTTCACTTGCATGTTTTAGTGGAAAAAATAATTTTACAGCTAACATCAGTATTAACGATTTGAAAATTTGATTAGGATTTTACATAACTGTATACATATACATTGAAACATTATTAGTTGTAACCTTTTGTTAATATTGTATCATAAATTGACAACAACTTATCTTTATTTTAGTTGTTTTGGTACATTCATAATGCTATTGCTTTCATTGATTGTGTTGAATGTTTCTTAGACTGTCTCGAATAAACACTAAATGATGAGGGACGACTTTTCATGTCAGCAAGATAATACTATATAGACACACTCCAATATCAAGTCACAATCTTAAGTGAAGCCTTGATTTTGTTTGCCCTCAAACATCAGTTATTGTATAGTGAAAATCTATTTATTTTCATTCAAATTTTAAAAAAATCCTATTTTAAAAAATTGTCCTAAAACCTCATACAACTATTTGTTGAAACATTACCAAAACATATAACCAAAAATTTGAAAATAAAACATTTTTTTAAGTTGGTTTTATAGAGTGCTATAATATTTTGAGTCCCCAGTTAGGGTGGGTGTAAGGAAACAAGTTTGACTGATGATTACCAGAATACATACCATACAAGGCAGTCCATGCCTGATTAATAACATCCAAACAGACAGAACCAGACCTGAAATACAAAACTGATGATATTAAAATTCAAAACAACTAACATTCAACATATTCTTCACATGTGTACAGTCACACAAAATCAGATAAATGACAAATAAAATGTATCATAGGGCACAGCTTGATACCACCACAGATGTTGAACCATGAACAGTTGAGGCAAGTATGGACACATCATTCAAACTAGACACAGCTTTGAATTTTTATTACAATTAGACATTTGACACAGGATAAAAATTTGACTAGAACCAAAGAAGGTCACTTTTTGGTCCTTATTCCTAATGGTTCCAGTCAAAACCTTAAAAAAAATCAATCCAAAACTTCCTGTGGGGATATGGCATCTTGTGTTATGATTTCATAGTGATCCATTTCCTTTCACTGAAGTTATCATCCAGAAATAAGAAAAAAAATACTTGTTTCTGGCTCCTCAGTAGCCCCTTATTTTGACTTAGCTCAAGTCACAACCCCTAAAATAAATCCCAGTCTTTCTTTTGTGGTATGGCACCTTGTAGTAAAATTTATATGAGATCCATTCAATTTTAATCAATTTATCATAAGGACATAAAGAATATGCTTGCTTCACGCCTCTTTTTTGCCATTAATTCCTACAAGTTTCAAGTCTTAACCCCCAAAATCTATCCCAGTCTTCTTTTAGGGGTAAGGCACCATCCTTGTAATACTTTTTCAAAGAGATTCATTCTTTAAGTCAAGTTATTGTCTGGACATCAGGAAAATGTATTTTCCTTGAACCCTTTTATGGCCCCTAATTTCTGAGTTCAAGTCTTTACACCCAAAATAAATTTCCAAGTCTGACCATTGGAGTATATATTATATATCGTAGGACAATATTGTGGACATTCCTATGCTTTTACTGAAGTTATACATGTATATAGTCAAATTCCTTGAAATGTTTGTTTCAGGCCCCTAATTTTAAAATGGATGGAACCAAAACCCCAAAAATCAATGCCAACCTTCTTGTTCTGGTTGGGAACCTTGTTATAAAATTCTTTAAAGATCAACCAACAAATACTCAAATCATTGTATTTGACATGGACAATTATAAAAATCTACATGCACTTGAAAACAATGAGCAATATCTATATCTATCTGAGATAAATTTAATCATATAACTTGCAAAATCCAAATAGAAGCTATTTCTGAAATACCATTAGGTGATAATATCTGATAAAATACCTACACTTCATCAATGTTTGGATGAAAGATTCTGTTCATAAACCCTAAAAATATACAAAGTTAAGAATTATTTTTCCACAACTGCATATGTCGCACATTTCTTACACCAGTTACATTTAATATATACAAACATGTATTATACATACCTGATATCATGTAAATAAAATTAAGTCTTACAGCCTTTAAAAGACATTTGCACTTAGAAATGGTCAATACAGAGTTAGTTGGCCAATACAGCAGCATAATATCATATTTGTAGATTAAAATATACATGTCTTTAATGTGCATTATAAATTATTCTATTATTGCATTTCTACTAGTAACATGATTGAAGTATAGAAGAAATATATAATAAAGTGAACATGACATAGAAATTTGATTATGGTTGCTGTATCAACCTTTGACCAATAATACACCTCGGACTGACCACCCTTAGGGTGACATAGAGATATTGGATTGATACAGCATGTGACATAATATTAAGTATGACTTCCAGGGTTTTGGTCTAATGCTTTTGGTTTACAGTGCTAAAGTTCTCCCTCCATTCCCCAACATTATGCCTACAGAAATCCTCAGATAATACATCAACATCAGAATTGTTTAGAATAGGAATTAAGGTACATGTCCTAATGTTATTCCTAATGAGATCTGGGTGATATTACTTTAAATTATTTCTGAATTATTTCTTACAATATTGACTATTATAGTGCCAAAATACATTAGACAAAAAAAAGTTGTTATGCAATATTGATAAATGTATTAATAATGATGTATCAAATGGAAAAATGCTAACAAAATTTATCAAAAATCATTGAATGAATCCAACTTCAAATATGATGTTTATAATCATATTTGAAAACTGTTTTATAATGTAGTACCAAGTAAAATCAGTCAAATTAAAAAACAAAAAATTTTGTTTTTCAATTAATTTCCCTCTGCATGACTCTTACACAGATAAAACATAGATTGTGTGTATCACCTTACTTGTGTTACCTAATATCCTTATGATATTAAAAGCTTGTTGTATGAAGTAGATCTATTTTTAGAAGTAAACATTAAAAGTCTTGATTAAGAAGTGTCAAAGTGTTTGTTTATCATTACATAGTCTTGAAGATTGATTGTAGGTGTTTAATGCCCAAGCAGCAATATTTCAGCTATATCAGGACAATGAACATGAAATGAAAAATGGGATAGGACACTATTTTGATTGCCAGTGGAAATAGGGAGAGGGGGTAAGGTTGAGCAATTTAGCCTTCTGAGACGGAGCACAGTTTCCTACTCCTATCGGATACCACAGCAGCGTTCTTTTACATGCGAGGAATGTGGCGTTTTTCCCAATACGTTGCACCACCGTGGCTTGTGGTCAGGTTTTCCATATTGTGGCCTGATAACCCCAGCATTTGGCACGCCAGGAGTATTCCATTCAACCACCTGGGGCACAAAACCCAGATGCTCTGTGGGCTGAGTGCCTTAGCCCCAGCCAGGGTTCTAAGCACTATTCTAGTCCCCTTTTGCAACAAGCTTAGCACTGCTGCTGACCTATTCTTTTGTCACCCGGACCCATATGGGGATAGTCTTGAAGAAAATCACACCAAAGCATAAAAATTTGTTGATAAATGACAAAGAATTATAAAAAAAACTGGTCAGGCATGATTACTGATGGTTGAATGTATTTGTAAAATGTTTCTCTCATAACCCCAGCATCTTAACTCATGTATAGTCACCATGTCAATCCTACAAAACTTGCATTGTAAGTTGGCAAGTCTATTTATTACTTAACACATCATCCATTCCATTATATATAATCTATAGTGTTGATTCTATAAAGACATAAACACATAATACAAATATACCTTGCTCAGTTACTACACCTGTTAAGTGGGTGTTCAAATTTACTCTTAATACTTTTTAATAAAAGGTCCACGAAAAAAGTGAAAGGTCCTCAACAAATATGGTAGGTCCAGGAAAAGCTGAAACAAATTTAATGGTCTTGCATCAGATATTGAGGGTACCAAACCTCAGACAATGCCAGTTTGAACACTTGGCCATGTTTTGAAAGATGTACTATGATACATACCTATAGATGGAGATTTGAATGGATACTTCTCTGGCAGGTCGACTCGAACCTTCCACACTCCTCCTTCATAGGGGGCTTAAAAGATGAAAAAATATTTATTTCCATGTTCTAAAATTCTAGTTGTGTATAAATCTTTTTTTTTCAAATTAACTTAAATTTTGGTAAAGTACATTTACATATACACTGTAGATGTTAAAATAACATATAAAAAAACTTATTGATTGGATACCAAATTTTACACGCAATTGGTTATCTGCCAATATTCAGAAAATCAGATTCTTGAAAACTATACTTACTTCCACTTGGTCCATAGAATTTGACAATAAACTCATTCAGTCCTCCAAGTATTGTTACTTCATGTTTACTTTCAATTCTGCCAAAGTTTAGGAATTATTCCAATAACCAATAAATGTAAAATTAAGAAAATTTCTTTACTTACAAATGTACATTATATGTAACAATATTATGAGCTATTTTACTTTTGTTTTCTAATGGAACATTGGATCATATTGAACAGCAACATTACATCTTAAGAAGCAGATGTACATGTAGTTCAAGTAAAACTATCATCAGACATTCATGTAGCAGCTAGGATAGAAAAATGGAAACAAACTGGAGCAGATCAACACTAACTTGTAAGGGAGATAAATACAGCTCTGCTCTACATTTAATTCTTAAGGCTGTGAAGCAGAGAAACTCAGTATCTAAAAAATATAACACTGGTTTCAAAGAAGTTAGTTGAGTTTCGATTAATCACAAGTTTTACGGAGTTGTACACAATGGTGTTTTTACCTGGGGTTTTATGACGTATAACTGATCATAAGTATACTACCATATTTTTAAGAGGGCATGCCACAGCAGGTCGATCTGTTATATACCAGACAATTCATTACAAACTGAGAACACAAAAAACATTATATTGTTCGGAAAGGAATACAATATATATTCATTTCCACAAAGAGTGACTATAAAAGGCGTGTGATGAAATATCCTGGGTGATAAAGCCCAGTGGCTAGCGATTTCAGACTGCGGAAATTGAAGCAAAAAATACGACAATCCACAAATGCGACCCCAGTAAAAGGATACAGTTTCACGACATCAGTGTCCATGCGTCTTTTTCCAGGGCTAGGTGATGACATTTTCAAAATATAAAGCGTAAACCACAAACTTTTCTTCGTCTGCAATCTGTCCTCAAAACAAAAACAACAATGATGGCGGATGTGAAAATCTATGCATGACGATAAGTCACATGACCAACTTAACTCCGCCCATTTGGAAAATAATTTTTCGTTTTTTATACTTTTCCAAAGATCTTTGACAATGCATTTCTAGTTGTTTTATTTTTTATGATACCCGTGATTTCTTTATTAATGAAACTCTATTAATACAATCGCTCGGGTAAATTTTCAAGAGTTCAAAGGTCATTGATATTGTTGACATTTGTCACGTGACGCTATTGCCACGAGGTTTCGACAATCAGCTGTTCGATGTAAACAAACAATTCTTAATTCAGATTGACCATTTTATCAGCATAACAACAAAATCGTCATTGCAATAAGATTGAGACGGGTTTTCGAGTCCGTACACAAAGTTTTATAAAAGAGGTACTCTCAATGTTTTAAACAGTAATTATATATTTGTTCTGCTCGGACGTTAAACCCCAACAAACAAACAAAAATATATTTGTTATCTTATTAGATTTATTCCCCTTAGACGAACTAATGAATATATTTTGGCAAAAAAATATTCTTGAACGAAAATCAAAAAGGAAAGAAATGTGTACGTTATCCTGCATTCCTAGCCCAAGTTTATTATTCATAACATCTTTTTTTTTATATTTATCATGTGTTCATTTGAAGATTGTATACATACATCAACCAAACAATCAATTAGATGCAAACTGTTGTGATATGTATGTATTTATTCTCGATCAGCCAATATCACATTGGTACAGATAAATTCAATAAATAATAATAATAATAATAATAATAATAATAATAATAATAAAATGCATGAAAATAACACACGTCAACAGCTACATACAAACACAGGAAATACAATTTAGCCAGGATCGAGTTCAAACACTACTACTTATATTTCTTATATGAAATCACACAAATATTTCAGAGCAGATTATTTTTATATGGAAATAATGATACTTAAACGTATTGTAATTTTTACATTTAATCGTTGATATTCTTTGAGCGTAACTCTTTGAGAGTGATACATTCAAATGTAAAATGATAACCATAGTCCAGCGTCAAGTTTTGTCATATGCAATATCTAGGATGTTCAAATATTCTTAAAATTTAAATTCTATTGTGAATAGCTTCAGGTGACTCATTTACATTGGAATATCACTATTGAACAAATTGGTCTACTAGTCGTTGCTATATACCTGACTGTCATACACATGAAAATCCACGATCGTCAAATATTTTCTTAGCATATGCAATCTAGTTAAATTGGGCTGCATTTCTTCAGACTAACTTCCTAGCTAATGTGTATAGTAAAAGGGGAAGTTAGTTTGCTTGCCTGTAACCAGTTTTGACAAAAAATTAGTAACTCTTGAATTAATATCAATATCTATAGAATATCTTCCATGTGTTGATAAAATAAAAACTACTAAATCCAACTTGTAATACATATAATACATTTAATACCACGATGTGAATACCATAAATACATGTAATGCAATTGATACAAAACTAGACATGCCTCAAACGGTACTAATACCCCTGCAGCCTGTTGAACCCTGTACATCTGGGGAACAGTGAAGACACGTGACTCATTTTATGGGGATAGACTAAGCACTTTTGACCGCACACTTTTGTTGCCATTTCTAAAACACCCAGCTCCAAACTGAAATCAGTACTATTTTTTTCACAACACAATAACAGAATATGAATGCAAATTTACTTTAAACATTAATTTCTGTCTATATGCATACATCCATATAGTAATCTAATATACTATTGAGTTTCATTACAAACCTTAAAGTCGTGGAGAAGGAGGTGCGGACAACACACCAGACAAATATTTGTTTAAAACGCTTAAGTTCAACAGCCGTCATTTCAATTTTTGCCCAAACATAAATTTCTGACATTATGCTGATCCCAATATGGAATTTTTAAACTCCATCAAGTTTTATAACAATCCTATATAAGTCGTTGAGGATGAGTTGCGGACAACCCATGAGACCAACAGCCATCATTTCTACAATTTTGACCCAAACATAAATTCATGGATAAAGACATTTTAAAAGCATGTATAGAGCATCCCTTGACGCAGTGTCAAAAAAGCCTTTTCAAATTTGTCTTTTAAAGCACGATACAGTTTTTTAATTTATTATTTATTTTTTATATTATCTTATTATTATTATTATTATTATTATTATTATTATAATTATTATTATTATTATTATTTTTATAAATTTCAAAATATCGAAGGATGAACAGTGAGTATATTCCCGCTCTTTTTTATGATTTGTTTTTATAATGCCCAATACTTTCTTTCCTGATTTAAAAATTAAATTAAAATGTTGTTCTTTTAATGTATTAATCTATTATTTCATCATTAATTTTAAACCTTCAAACTTCTCGTGCACTTTAATTTTTCGATTGTTTGGAATTTTGGATATGGGTCTATTCAAATTTTCGTTGATTTCAGGAAATACCGCTCTGCCGTTTTCAGTTATATTAAATTGAGCATTATCTATCGAAGGTTTTTTTTTAAAAGTCTGTAAGTAGTCTAAATTTATAACTGGATTTTTCCTGAAATTTCCAGCATATAATACTTTCTCATATTTTTTCAGGTCATTATTTCTTTACATGTTCATTTCCTCCATTTGTATTTCTCTGACCATTTTCTGTGCTTTATTCATTGCTTTTGAAGTCTTTTTTTTTTAACTTTACTTTTTTAAAACTTTTTTCCGGATTCTCTTGACTGGATTTTATGAATTAGTTCTCAGGCTAAGATGGTACACCTAGATACAAATATATAGTTCTTGGTAGAGATTCCTCATATTTAAGTAAAAACTAATTCTAAATTATCTCCCAAATATACAGTAGATGTTTTCGAAATACTGGAATTTTTGATCGACAACGTATTTATCAAGTGTGGTGGACACTTTTTTTAACAAACGGTCGGCATTCCAATGGGATCAAATTGTGCTCCTCTACTTGCTGACCTATTCCTTCACTCTTAGGGACCGATCAAAATATATCGCCACATAGGACCGGTGCAAAAAAAAAACCTAAATAAAAGTTGCAACCCTATGGCTATCTGACTTGGAAAAAAGATACCCTATGGCTATCTGACTTGGAAAAAAGATGCACTATGTCAATTTGGTAAGAAAAAAGTTGGTGTCCTATCATGGTTTTCTTATAAATTTT
Source organism: Perna viridis (assembly GCA_037379345.1). NCBI lineage: Eukaryota > Metazoa > Mollusca > Bivalvia > Mytilida > Mytilidae > Perna > Perna viridis. Next base: position 14,668,207 of record CM074511.1, read on the forward strand.
TTACTTGGAAATATTATATTAACACATACAGTGTGTTAAAGATCTTACAAATGAGGTATTTACATAAAGCTATTTCTATTTTAATACATATACAGTGGCGGATCCAAGGGGGGCGAGGGGCCTGGGCCCCCTTGGACAATTGCAATTTTTAAAAATTGTTGAAAAATTGTTCAAGATACCCTCAGAATGTTGGATTTGAGGTTTAATATTTCAAAATTTTCTTTGAGGCCATGTCCCCTTGCCAATTCAGAACGCTTCACCTCACCGGTGATCCTGTTAAAAAAAATTCCCCCTTTATCTGGACTCGCCACTGATATAGTTATTCCAATTACAATAAATTATGTTAAATAGTTGTATTTTCTACTGCATTTATATGTTGTAGATATTTTTGTTGTAATAGTTCGTTTTTTTTTTAGTTAATAAAAAAAAAATTGTTCAAAGTATTTGATCGTTAAAAAATCATGTCCTATTATCAGTAAAAAAGTGGTGTCCCAACAAAAGCATTACATAAAAAAAGTGTGCAGTGGTCCTATGTGGCGATAATTTTTTACCGGTCCCTTATGTGGCTGACTATATCTGGTATGATCCGAAAGAAAGAACATTGTTTAGCTAGATCTTTTAATCTCAAGTTCCGCTATATAGATGACGTATTGGCGAGTGTTTCTAAAATAGCAGAGGACACTTACCCTACTGGTGCACCTGGTCAATGCTCCCAGTTTTTAATGGAGTTCGAGTTGCTCATTTACTTTTGTTACTTTGTTAGTAGTATACTAGTTACTTTATGTATATATATGAAAATATTCCGAACTTCCAATGCGGTTAGCCATAGATATCGTTTGTAATTTTTCTTGCTTATCAGCTCGAAAAACAAGGAAATTCACAGAAATCCTTTCTAAAGTAAACCGTTGTGATCTATAAAAAAAATGTCGCGGAAAACACGGAATCATGACCGAATATGTGTCTTCTTTTACACAATCTACAAAATTCTAAGGTTGATATTGATTGGAACAATTTGACCAATAAAATTTTGAGTTTTATAACCTTTATGGATTGAGTTCAAAGATGGCGACAAGTCACACTTCTGATGTTACACCTGATAAAAAACTGAGAAGTTTACTTTCTTCTTTCATATATAAGTCGATTTCCGACAAAGGGAGTAAAAGGTAAACTGTTATTCTGTATTTTCACCACCCAATTAGTTGTGTCATAATGATGCCTTGTTTTATATTGTTTCAACTTTCATTTTGATTTGTCGATTTGATCAGTCTTTCAGGAATTTATAGTTACCTTTTTTTAAATTAAAAAAAATATGTATAGACAAAGTTATGATGATGAAACAGAGAAAGTGTGTCTTGACTTTCTCAAAACACAAACATTTATTATAATAATGTCAAAATTTACTTGTGTCTGTGAAGATCAATGATTTCTTACACTACATGTATGTACACTACACTCAGCGACTTTAGTTTCTCTAACACTCAAGTTGGAGTTTTAAATCCATGTTAGTAGGATTTTTCATGGTGAAATGTGAGTGTTACACCGACCCATCTGGGACCTTGTATATTCCGGTTGTTAATTGTGTATAGAGAATCACTGACCTGGGTGTGAGATTTACCCTGCATGGTGAAATTAATCTCATTGATCTCCGGTGACAATAATTATATGGATGTTAGTATCTGAGTTTTCAGGTCACTGACCTCCAAAAATTGTTGGGGACCCCTGAAAATCACAGGTTTCGCCAAATTCTAACAAGGGTAAAAATATTTAGCATGATGAGATTTATCTGTGGTGCAATTTTCATTTTGATCTGTGAAGCCATGTTGAAGTTATTGCCCTTTTTCAATGTTTATTTTGTTGCTGTTTTGATGTTATTTCTTTCCAAAATCTTCTCCTCTGACACTACTTGCCAATTGGAACCAAACTTGGTATTAATTTTCCTTGGGGTATCCCGCATAGAACTCTGATGTGGAGATTTTTGATCTGTCAAAAAAAAATTGCTGCCGCTACTAAAAATAGAACATAGGGGTCAGAGTCACCGTCAGACAGTAGTTTTTGCTCATATCTCCAAAACCATTAGATTAAACCAAATTCATTTAATTGTTGAAATGATCCTTATGATAAGGCCTACATACAGGACAGCTTGCAGCATAGTCTGATAAATACCTGGCCAGGTATTAATTGCTTATTGGCTCCTAATTGACATGACTCCCATCCCCCAGCATCACCTGTATCCAATATACGACAGGAAATGACTTATCAGCCAGTGTTCTAGCTAGGATCTGTAAATAGAGGGGCGCAGGGAAGAGGGCACTTTAAAGCGTAGCATGCTTTTTCAAATAGAAAGGGACAATGTTGATTTGATCAATTGTTTTAATGTGTATGGTTGTATCAAGTCTGAGATATATTTCTTCATTTTTGTCTTGTTTATATGTTTGTAGTTTGTATACTTATGGCTGTTTCTTGTGCATATACCTGCTTACTATTCTTATTTCTATTATATGTTTGAAACCTATCAATATGACTTCAGTCATTCATTGCTATAACATTTTTATAGATATATATGGCTTATACATAAAAAAAACCCCATGAAATTGTGTACGAATAATTTATTCAAATTTATGACAGTATGACATAAAAAAACAAAAACAGCACTACATAACTATTATGAACTATGCAATATCTATTACAAAAGCTAATTATAAAGCACTACATAATAATACATGTACATGTACCTACATCTATTCCACAAGTAACACAAGATATTTTATATTTCAGAATATATAGTCCAGACAAATTGTTGCACCTTTCGGTTCAGTTTTTGCTCTAAAACATATCTTAAGTCTTTGAAAAACATTTATTTTTAAATATTTTAGCGATTAACTCTGTGAAAAGTGTGTATTTTATGCTTTTTTAGCAATCATGTTCACTTCCGGTTTCTTTACAACAAAATCCGAAACGAAAATTACATTATCTCCCCTTTCTCGGACCAATAAGTGGAACTCTCCTGTCAGCGTGGCATTTCCACTGTATATACAATTTTCTCGGCTTTGACATCGTTCACCAGTAGTTTTAGCCCCCCAGTCGGCTTGGTACATCCTCATAATCATCAAAGGTGATAAACCGCTAATCACTGATAATTACCTGAGATTTACATCAGGGTTAATTACTACAAGATATTGTAAAGGTGACACTTCCTAATTGGCTTGGGGTAATTAACAAGTGTGTAATCTTAATGGGACATTCAGATATGCTGATAGGGCACTGAGGGGTGCAGACTTGATAGTGGCAGGGCACGGCGCCCCTCCATTTTGCTCTAGCGAGGACACTGTCAACTGAACAGGTACATGGACCAACCTGTTCAGTTAATTATCACACACAGGTGGTTTACTTCTGTATTTTAGAATTAACATAAAAATAGAATAAGTAAAAAAATGTGTTAAATGCAATTTTTTTTTGTAATTTTCATATTTACAAAATTTTAAATATAAATCATGGCATTTTTTTCTTAATGTTATTTTTGATAATGTTTTTGTTGATACACCAAGTATTCTTTTTTGGCCTGTATGATTTTTTAGACTAATTGTACTCTTGTTTTTCTACACTCTTTATAACAGTTAAGGGTGTGAGGTTATTCCCATGTCTGTTTTCCTGTCAGTTTTCTGGATGATACAACATAAATCCTGAATTTTGTCACAGTGTTATTGAACTATGAAAATGAGAACTTTTTAGGTTTCCATATGGTAATGAAAGTACCACAACACCAAATCTTTTCAGAGTTTATCACAATAATGTGAACCATTCAATACCTTTTGTGTTACCATAAAATATACATAACATCTAAAAAATTCTTATATCCCAAAGGAAGGGGTTTAAGTTTCTATTTTGTTTTTTAGGAAAAGGTCTATTTCTGAGGGACCAGCACAAGCTACAGAAGATATTTCTCTTGACAGTGGTGCAACAGAAAGAAAAAGAAAGCATGTTGACTCACAAGATGAAGAGGCTTTCTTTGAAAGAGTTCAATCTTTCAATGTATCCTTTTTTTAAAAACCAGTTTTCAGAACATGAATTTAAATTGTCCAGGTTGATGTAAGTGTAAAAATTGATAGGAAATCCATGTGTAATAATGGCTGCCACATAAATATGTATGATTAAGTAAACTTTCCATTCTATTTTTTGGGGGTGGGTTTATCCTCAGGATCAGAATACCTTATGTCACTGGTTTATGCCTAGAACTTCCCTACTATTTCTGAACTACACATAAAGTTATAGTCCAAATGTAATTAATTTTATTATCATTCAATATATCTTTTAATACCAGTAAATATGTTTCTGGCAATTGTTTAGCTCAATAATATTCTATCATTTCTGCATAATAAAATTGAGATCTATTCTTCAAATCTATTGAAGGTTTGAGGGACTCCTTTTTTGCATTGAAAGATGTTGAGTAATAAATTAGAAGTTAGGGAATTTAGTTTTTGCAGTGATGTGACAAGAAACATACATGTAATGTGTGTGAAGAATGTTCCATTTGACACACTTAACTTGTCAGTCAAAATCTTCATCCTATCATTGATATTTTATGATGAATAAACAGGAAGTGAAGAGGAGTGATTTTAACAAAGTAATATTGGCTGGAAAATTTAAATTGTTTATAAGTAATAAGTGTTTAGTTTTTCAAAATCTTATGTTCATAAGCTGAAATTGATTTTAATAGAGTAAAATTACTGTGTAGAATAAATACTCTGTTTAAAATAGATTTTGAAGTTTTGGGCAAATTAACGTTTGGATAGGTTTAAAAATTTGCGAAAAAGGTAAAATGGAACAAAATTTGTGAATGTGTCTGAAGTTGGATGCTGTTTAGCTATTGATTACGGTTTATACTTCCGTAATCAGTAGTAAAGCTTTATATTCAGTCAGTTTCTACACCTTGGAAAAAATAAACCAGTTCTAAATAATATGGGAAACACAAATGTATGATTACAGTTTTATTTTTCATCATGTAATCTTTGAAAGTTTGTTCATGCTACAGTTTTCATTAGAATCAAAAACCTCCAGTGCAAACAGCACTTTGATTACTTTCTATTACCATCCAGGCATAGCTCATGTACATGTAGTATTTTTTTTTTATTATAGACCATCTCAAGTAATGTGGTGTAAATTTTACCCTTCTCTATCTGTCAGATATTTTGCAAGTTTTCTCTTTACGTACATTTCACAACTACTTGAAATTTTGACACAAGCTTTCTTTACATATAGGTGTGCCATATCATAGACTTTGATTTTTGTTTTGGGCAAGAATAACTCTGTTTGAAGACTAGGTTTGTATGACAAATGTTGGGGTGCAGGGGTGTCACTAGTTGACATTTGCTTACAGATTTCTTGTTTGCATTTGAAAAATATTTAATTTAAAAAAAAATTGCCTTAAAGATGGTAACCTAAGCAGTTTTGAGAATCATTGTCACCTGTCCTTCATATTTTTTGCTTATTATTTGTTCTCATAAGTGAAGCAATTCTTAACCAATAGTAGATGGTTTCTTGGTTTGCCAAACCAAGGCAGTTGTCACCATTGATATGTGCTCAGTATGGATGGAAAAATATAGAGAAAGATATCTTGAAATGTGTTGGATGTCAAGCTGTACTGTGTGCACAACTTCCAAAGAATGCAGATAGTTTAATCTGTAATTATTATATCATCTAACATATACATTTACTGTGCATGTCATTAAAATACATTAACTCATAGGATAATTAGCTTTACACAAATTTCATTGAAAATGTGCTATGGTTAACACTTTTACACACCTATGAAACATTCATTTCTTATAATTACATTTCATATAGTGTGCTTCATTGAAAATGTGCTACAGTCAATGCTTTAACATGGTAACGTACCATCAAAAATGAAACATTGAATGTGATGATTTCTTCCTCGTGAAGAATAAGTCAAAGATCATTTTATTTTCCTATTGGATTATATGATATTTCAACCCTTAAAGATTTATCTTAAAAGTGAAAATAAAAGGAAATTTGATTAATTTGTCGAGGTGTCTATGAAAATGCCTTTCTTCATGGCTTTACAGAGTAATTCCATAAAGTTGTTTTATTTAGATGATTTGTTGCCATAGTTACATTCACTGTATCACTTGTTTTTTGCTCAAGAGTCTTATGTCTTGACTTGTTCTACTTTAAAAATGCTGATAGCATGTTAACAAGAAGCCACTTACGTAGATATGATTAATTTGATATGTATTGATTTTTGTACTTCAGATCAAGAAAGTTGTAGGAAGTTGATTAAAAGTATAAAGTCAGCACACCAAAAGTCATGTTTCTGGCCAGCATACCCAAGTCCAGGTACTATTATTTAGAAGAAAGATCCTTAGAAGAAAGATTTTTCCTGTTGGCTTATAAAAAGGTTTAGATGTGAATAATATCAGGAGCAGTAAAATAATGTTTTAAAATATTTTTCCATGAAAAGGGCTGGTGTTAAAGTAAAGCATTAAGTAATTACACATTATAAAATCAGTATACCAATACTCACTCTACCTTTAATTATTTTTATTCTGTTTTTATCTGCTATCTGCATGCTGTTTTACCATGAAGACCATAGAAGTGCTATTATTATTTATATACCTATTCTGTTGTTGGTATAACATTGTTTTTTTTTTTTTAAATTTACCCAAACAATTTATAGCTTGTGGTTTGAGATTGAAATAAAGGTGACTACAGTTACGACTAAGAATACAATACAGAAAAATTATGAGATTTTTGTCCATGTTAATTCTTGACATTGACTTTTCTCTATCATTTTAGACTGCAAAAATTATGCTCATATTATGATGCTGTTGCCATCATTGTTAATTTTTTCGTTTCAGTGCGATAACTTCAGTTGTAGTGGATCAGATATCGATATTTTGTTTACTAGGGGAAACTTGCTTTTAAAAATGACATCCTCCACCATTCCACTAAAAAGGGGCCAAAAGGGGTAAAATAAGTGTTTATTTAAAGTTGAAGTAGAAAGTTTATTTCTCATTTAATTTTGACAATTCTGTTTTTAATTTGTTTCTTGTAAAATTCTGTTAAGAATATTTAACAGATTTAAACAGCATTTAGCATTTTCAGTCTATTGGGGGCCAAAGTAGGGATACACAATAAAAATACACTTTTTTATTTCTGGTTTGATTTTGAAGGTTTTTTTTCATTGGATATCTCGTGGAAATAAATACCTGAATCAGTATTGGAATATTTCTCATCATTTTTGAGTAATGACAGGTCATATGGGTCAAAAATATCTTTTTTGGAAGATTAATTAAAAATTTTCTTCTTATTTTAGTAATCTTTTTTTGTAAATTGTATCTGTTTTTAAGGCTTTAAAGTGTACTGTCAAATATACTCTATTATTTGTCATTAATTAGATACAAAGGGATCCATGAAAGCCCCTGAAAGAAGTATGTTTTACTTAATTGAATTCTAAAGTATTGTATCAAAAGCAGTTATTATGTTCATAATGAACTGTAAGTCATCATGTTTAAGTGTCAAAAACTTATGTTGTGTCCACACTTTCCCCAAGTGATCAGAGTTTAACTGGTTGCTGTCATATCATGCTGCACATGTCAAAAGGTTTTTACTGTTTAATTTTTTGAACTTTTTATTGTTTGTTTATTTTAGCAGAAATTATGAAATGCATTTTTATAACTCTTAACTCTATCTCAAATACAGTCTTTACTTTTGATTTTTTTTTGTATTTTTGGAATGGCAATAATCATTTAATTTGTTTTACTTTTAGACAATTATCTAAGAATTCCTGTAAAGGACAAAGGGAAAGTAGTTTCCTTGATAAAGGAATATATTTGTAGTCTCCAAAGAGTTCAACACCTTCTTCCAAATGTTTCTCTGGAAGGATTTAGTGAAAAGGTAAGGGACTGAAACCATAACAACCATAATGTTTGTCTGAAATTTAATAATTTGAAAGTAGTTTTATGAAATGTTGATCGGTTAAACCTTATAAACACTGTTGATAGAATACTTGTATGATGTAACAGTTGTTACCCTTACATACAAGTTTTTTTTAATTTTAAGATTAATTGTATTTATAGCATACAATGTACATTTATCTTTTTTTACCCTTTTGATTTTCTATGAAATACAAGTCACATATGAATTTAGTTATGTTGCTATGCTTAGACACATGATTTAGTAGGTATCAGAATGACACATGATTTAGTAGGTATCAGAATGACACACAATTTAGTAGGTATCAGAATGACACACGATTTAGTAGGTATCAGAATGACAATGACACATGATTTAGTAGGTATCAGAATGACACACGATTTAGTAGGTATCAGAATGACACACGATTTATAGTAGGTATCAGAATAATACATATGGATTAATAAATACTTCTGATTTTGATAAGGATGATATTATGTGGCAATCTTTCATATTGAACATGTAGAATATCTGGACTTGCATGTGAATGCGAGTTGAGATATTACACATGATATTGTCAATATCAAAATCAAAAGTAACTGTTGTTTTGTTTATCAGTAATCAAATTGCATTTTTAGTCATTTTTAATGCATAATTAGTTTTTAGCACTCTTAATAATATGATGAAGGTGAAACCATTTAACGCTCCCGAAGAAACATTAATTAAAAACAACTTTGATAATTTTTGTCAGCTCTTGATATTTTATACTTATAACCTTTCAGGTAATGATATATTTTGTCCTAAAGCATTTTACTGATAATGGAATTATTGGTTGTCATGGTCTGAAATGTCTACGAATTGTCCGGCACTGGTTAACATTATTGTTCTTATATTTGTGAAACGTCTTCAAAGATTTCTTTTGTTGCATTTAGTTTCTCTTCATTCTGTTCCTTTTGTATAGTTAAATTATGTTTTTATAACGATTTGATTCATTTTATCGAATAGATTCATTTCGATGCTTTCTTTTATCGCAGACTGGTCTGGCTCTCAATAGCATATATAAAGTATACGCAAATGGAGCTGCCATTATGCTGTTTTTCAGCTCCTGCAAATGCTGGTACAAATCAGATATGGATGCTTTTTCTTGCCATAAGTATACAGAACAAAGTTGAAAATACAACCATAAACGATCGAAGGGAGCGAGCGTAATAGTAACCCAAAAAAGTGTGTCTACGCATTGTTGGTGCATGATGTCGTTTTCATTAAAAAATCTTAAGATCTGATGATGTCACAATCACTCCTATCGTATCAACAGATTATTTTCAAATACCTTGTCATGTACAAGAGATTAACAGAATATCAGTCTTCAAGATCAAAGGGAAAAAGTACAGATTACCAATAAATCAGAGTACTTTGACATGGCTTGCAGCTTAGTGCTTGTTAGCAGTGTACTTTGTGGCCTTGATTGATCATGTTAATCAAATATTCTTCTTCTGAAATATTTGGGATATTTAAGATTAAAATACAAACAATAAATTTATATTTTATAGGGGTTATCCTCTAATCATTTAGAAGAGATGAAATCAATAGCAGAGGCAGCATTTGAATATCATCACGTTGACAACATAGATTTAGGAACATTTTGTTTAGCTGTTACTGGATGGAAATCTGTGTAAGTACATATTTGGTCGTAATCTATTATTTGATAATTTTGAAATATGATTTCTGTGATGATGGATAAAAAATAATATGAACATTTTACTGAGCAGAATTAGTTGAACTATATGATAGATAGTACTAATTACTGACATTTTTAAGCTGAAAATTTTATTTTAGCTAGGTTTCGTCTGTAAGTGGGAACTTTTCCCAGCAGTAAAAAATTTAGTCCCCAAAACCTGACTTATAGGCGAGTATATATGGTAGTTATAATAGATACTCTTAATCTCCTTCACATGTTTCAAGAAACTTGTCACTAATGTGTGTTGCATTAACTGTAAATCAATGGAAACTCAGTTCTGTCAGGTTGTGTGAGTATTTAGTAAAATGTAAATACTTTAATGACTTTTGTCATTCCCAAATGTGACCTAAAGGTGTTGTAGGTTTACAAACCGATAGAATTTGGCTGACCAAAAATATGCTGTTACTGGTACATTCTGCAAAGTGACATTAAGTTTTTATACTGTTTCTTTCAACCATCATTATTTATATTGAGAAATTTTTAGAAGTTGAATCTGTCACAGAAAATTACATTTAGTGTATATTTAGAGCATTACTGGTATAATAAAGATTTTGATCATTTTAGGTCAAGTTTAAAATAAGTTTCATTATATTTGAATCTGTAATGTTTTCTTTTTTTTCTTGATATTTTGTTTCAGTGATGAGAAAACAGGAATGTTGGCTTGCCATTTCTGCTGTAGGAAAGTTGGTCTTTGGAACTACAAAAAGAGAAATGACGTCAATATTGATGAAAGTAGTGAAGAATCAGACATTGAAATACCAAGCAACTCACAAACTCAAAATGAAAATCACAGTGCTATAGAAACAGATATCCCAGTCTTAGAAGATAAATCTAGTCCTCACTTATTACCAAGAAATGATAATGCTTGTACAGAAAAGGTCATTGCTGACACTGGAAACAGAAACTGTGATAGTAATACTCTGAAAGTAGAACAAAACAATCAGGAAAATATTGAGTCTTATTTGGATGATTTTCATTTTGCTCAACCAAAATCTTTAGATTTCTCACAACAAATAATTGATAGTGAAAAGGAAATAAAAGAAAAAGAAGCTATGGATGTTCAAGAAAATGTGCCAATTCAGGGCCGACCTGATGTAGAAAAGGTTTTCACTTTTTCATCTCCTTCCCTTGTGGACATGGGAACTAATAATGATTGTAGTCTTCCACATGTTGATAGTGATGAGTGCAGTCATGAAATGGAGAAAGGTATCAAAGACTCTACTAAAAGTTTGAGTGCTAACATTGTTGAGGATAAAGGATTTACTGACAATATTATTCCAAGCAATGGTGAAAACAGTCAGAGTAGTATTAGTTCTGAGTTCAATAGAATGAGCGATACAGAACAAGGTAGAAATTGTGATACTGCTGATCAAGACTTCAATGGAGATGATGATACTGTTGTGAGGAGTAGTTCCAATGATCAGGTTGGAAATAAGCTGAGTAGTGCAAGTGATAACTCTACAGAACAGGGGACATTTAACAATGGTGCTAGAAATGATGGAACAACTGAAACTAGTATTGGACAGCAAAGTCACGACCAGTCTTCATCAATTTCTAAATCTGCTGGAAGAAAAAAAATCAAAGTGGTATTATATGACTTAGTTCATGAAATTATTGTGATGAAATGCTTAAGAATCTTATTACATAATTTTATTGTATGTTGTTTATATTTTTGTAGTTTCCATTATTGGCAAAGTTTTGTGTTTATGTTTGGCATTTGTATTTGGAAATATAATAGGTATGACAAAACATATAAGATGTCCTGAATATCATAAACATCATAAAATCATGTCCTTTACTGAATTTACAAATGTATTAAGCAACAGTGCATTGCTGCACCTATTCACTGCATGTAGATACATGTGTATCATATTCATGTACTGTAAACCAAGAAATTTTTGTGTGATATAAACTTTTGTGGTTTTCGCGAGCCTGTAAAAATCATGAAATTTATATCCGCGAACAAGTCAGGGAAATTGAATTGATCAGGTTGGTTGTCTTGTGTACAGTTCTACTATCGAATTTTCAACTTCCGGTTGATCACAGTTATCTTCCTTTGATTTTAATTTTCGTCTTAATACCTGAAAAAATGTAAGATAGGTATATAAAATATTTATTTTTAATTCACAATAAAATAATGTTTTGTAGCATTTTTAAACTTTAAAACATCCAGTTTATAATCACTAAATCAGAGGGGTTTCAAACGTTTGTAGTACATCAGCACAACTCTCATTGCAGCATCCCTGATCTGCGCCATCCAGTTTGAATAACGTTGGTTTCTTTCCTGATTTTCTCCCACGCATTTATAATCCATCTGGCATTCACAGGTTTAATGTTTGAAAGTTTAAGGTCATCATCACACTCTTTAACAGATTTTCTGGCTTTCAGTTTCAGTGATGAAATCTGTTTTGTATACCAGGAGACAAACTGCGATTTTACATCCACCTGGAATAAATTTCACCTTTATTCCAGTAACTTCTAATTTCGTTAGAAATGAGTCGACACAATGGGCGACAAAGACATCAAAGATTGCTTAAGCAGGATGTCAGAGAGGTAGATCAAGTCTCGCGAGTCCTCATTACATATAGAATAATGATCTTATCCAGAAAACAAAGCATGGTTTCTTCATTTGACCAGTGGTTTTCTGAATCACAAATATCCCAATCTTTTGGGAAATCAACTTTTGTCAATAACGTTAACTATACAATAAATGGCGGTTCCCCGTCATATAGGAGGGATATCCATAGGAAGGCATGACAAGATAAAGAAAGATAACTCATTTTTATTTGTTATTTATTTGACAAGATTTTCGCAGATCTGCGAATATTGATTTTCAGTGATGTCAATATCGCGAAAATTAGTATCCGCAAATCATTCCATTGACTAAAATATGCGAAAGTTTACTAACGCGAATATTAGTTGGTTTACAGTATATAAATTTCTATTTTGTACTTGTGGTTTATTGAATAGAAATTTGATTTTGAATTTCTTCCATTTAGAACATTACCGAAAAGTCTTTTGTTGTTTGATTCATTATTATTAATTTGACAGTATTTATTAAGAAAAAAATAAAATTTTGCAGGTGAAGAAAGACAGTTTTAATCCATTTGAAGAACACAGATATTGGTGTCCATGGATCAACATGCTGCCAGACAATGTATCCTACTCACCACAAAAGATAAACAGATCTACTGATGACAGGTCATTGTTCAGTTACCCATGGGAGCATATCTTACAAGTCATCTGTCCGTCATTCTTTGAAATTCAGGAAGATGATTCAATAACAGAACATTTCAAACAGGTTTGTTTACTAGATAGCTTTCTGATTTGTATCTATCCAATGGTACATATACTTTAGTGTTAAAGTTGACAATTATTATCGTAAACTGCTTCTAAACATAACTTAATGGTAATTCTCTGTCTTTCTTACTTTGATCCAGTAACTCCAGCAATTAGAAAAGTGTAAACAAAAAAACAGCAATTCACTTTATATCAGTTTTGGCACTTCAAATTGTTTTAAACACTACCTGATGGAATTTATGTTGTTTGGTGATTTTTTTCAATATTCTTTAATGAGGTAAATCAGTTCCTGAATACTGAATATGATTAAATGGGTTCAGTCATATATATGTGGCCTGGGTTCAGTTTTTATGGTCAAATTTGATTGGCTCAATATATATTTACATCTTATGACTCTACTCTCCCCTTAAAATATATTTGTTGTGGTAGCTAATGAAGTGGGTTAATTGTAAATTACCAGTAGCATGAGAATTAATGATAGTCCAGGCAATCACTGTGTTACTGATAGTCTTCTTTATTTTGAAAAGGAGGGACTCGTTCAATGATGAATAAGTGACAATGTAACATTTAGTTCGGAGGGCAACTAGAATAACCTTTGGAGTCTAAAGTTTAAGTGATTTTGTCTCCAACTTCACATTGTTAAGTGAATGCACTGGTTTTCAGTTTTATATGATTGTTTAGGGATGCTTTTGGCAGTATATATTTACTAAAACAATTCCCTGATTCAAAATTCCACAAATTAACAAAATTAAAAAAAAAAACATGGACATTTATAAATAGTACATGTGTATTGCCTTGACAGTAATGTTTTATTTTATCAATATAAATCAGAAATCATGGCATGTGCATGCATTCAGTAAAAACAAAGAATATTTCAACATTGTATGTGAAATGTAGATACTACTTGTACATTTGAATATATGACTTAATTTAGTTTCAGTTAAATTAGTATATTTCTTTAGATCAAAATATTTTACATTTCATGTAGGAATTTTTAGCTGTGGCTTGACAAAATCATGACAGTCATGAAAAAATTAGTACCCCACAAACTAAAGTTTTTTTTTGTCAGGTTTAACAGTATGTGGTTTACAGATTGTTTAACCATCTTAAAGATAAAAGTTTCTTTTCAATGTGTAATGATACTAAGAAATTCTTATTTTTCAGCACTCACCTGTGGCAGGATTGAGGCAGTTGAGAAAATTGATGAAAGACTGGTCAAATTGATTCTTAAACTATCTTTGAAATGTGTTCATGTTCCCTGCATCAGTACTGTCATTAATGTTTTTGATTTGTGTCTTCTCATATGTCATATTTTTATTTGTCTTTAAATACTTCTTTCTGTGAAAATACTGTATAATATCATTATGAAACTTGAAATTCATGTACTCCATTACATGTATATGACTTTTTCAAAACATAAGATCATTAAATTGTTCTGAAAAGGGCATCCATGTAATGTTGTGTAGTGTTGTTCCTAGGTATAAGTCTACAAATTGCATTCTCAATTTTCACTTTTTTGTTGTTGTTAGCTGTTTTTTGTTTTGTTTTTCTGCAATAACTTTAGAAATAATTTATGAACATTTATTTGAATTTACTACAGCATTTCACAACATATCACAATATAGAAGGCTGAGGTTGATTTTGAGGTATTTGGCATGATTGTTTAGGAAAAGGGACCCCAAAACAAGGAATTTAGTACAAATGTAGAGTTTTTATATGACATTGTACAGGAAAGGTTTGGTTTGATTTAAAGGGTTCTGATCTTATCTTTTTTAAGAAGTAAGGGTATAAAGAAACAAAAAAAAAATAAAAAAAAAAAAACAATTACATTTTTTTTTGTTTAGAAGTAATAAATATTAGTAATGATTTTCTATTATTCTAATGACATTGTTTCACAAGATTCCACCATTGGATAGATTTTTGAGGCTATCATCTTTTTCCTCAAAAAAGTGGGGTTAAGAACAAAAATTTGTCTAGTGTGTATACAGTATCATGAATATAAATATGAGGATCTATAAAAATTGTTACACAAGGTTCTATACCACAAAAAAAGGATTGAATTTATTTAGTGAATTATAGTCTTCAAAGAATCAAGGTTCAAATGGAGCCAACAACAGGACACTTCCAATACTTTGTATAAATTGATTTTTCTCTGTCAATTTCATTGAGATTTAGTCATAATTCTTGCAGTTCTTTGACATGCTGAACCTGATTTTGTATTCTGATATTTGAGTAATTAAGGCCTATTTTTTTTTTAGATCAGTGTTTGCTTAGGCCTAAAGGGTCTAAAACTAAACTGTTTTTTTTTTTTCATAAAAAAATTTTTTTTAGATCTACTGAATGTATTTAGATTTTTTGTATTGGATGTTTAATTGAATCAAAATGAAAAGATGTATCAACCTAGATTGTTGTGTTCAGACCTGTTCCAACTGTTTATATGTTAACCTTTGTGGTCATTCCGAGGTGTAAACTGTGGAGTTTTTATATTAACCAGACCTAATATTTGCAGGAAATATGACTGTTAAGAAATAATAAAATACTTTGAAGGTCCAACCCTGAACTGATGGGGAAAGTTTGAACAAGTCCTTTTAAGTATTAGCTGTGAATTTTGACACGATAAAAGAAATGATAAAAATTAAATGGACTCCATCTGACTCCCAATCAAATCTGCTTCCAGTAACAACCTCTAAAATCAATCAGACCCTTCAATTTCATCCCAACCACATTTTAATTATTATTTTAAGAATTCTGAAAAATGCTTTTTTTCTGATCCTCTTTGGTCCTAATTCCTAATGTTTTAAGTCACAACCCCCAAAAAATCAACCTCAGCCTTCCTTGAGAGATATGGTACTAGTGTGATCGATTCATTGTCCCTATCACTAATTATTAAGTCACACTATCAATCTTGGCCCGTTGTTGGTAGTAGGCTACCTTGTTGGACAATTTCAAAAGTGGTGACCAATTACTAATACTGCTTTTTGGCTATTTCTAGATGGTTTAATTCAAAGCCCAAGAACAATTCAAACCTTCCCTTTGGTGGTATCGCGTAATGTGGTACAATATCAAAGATGTCCATTCAGATTTTATACACATACATAAATGTGTTACACAAGGTCAATAATACATAGAGAAAATGACACGGACATGAGGAATAATAAATATGGGATGCATATTGATAGTAAAAAATGATATCATTACATAACTGTTATTTCTGCATTGAGCATAGGAAATCTTCTAAACGTCGAGGTTAGCATATGAACCAAATATTTCAATTTTCTCACCTCTTAGATATTAGACATTTTGTTAGTACTATAATCTACAAAAAATAATGGTTTTTGTCTTTTGTATTACATTCCGCTAGAATTATAATATCATCACTAAAATTAATATTTAAAACACATATTTCGTCTATCATCTTTTTATCTCAATAATTTCAAATGATTATCCATCTAGCTGGGCAAAAAAACAAAACAAAAACAAAATGTCATTCAGGAAAATATCCCCTTGTATCTATCTATATAGAGGCTGAAAAGAGGAATAAACACTTATGAGGTGGTAGGCGAACTTCTAAATCAGTACATCATATACAGTAGATCAACAATGTATTGATGCAATGATGAATGTATATATTTATCTGTTCTTACTACACTTCGGGCACTAATATTTATACTGTTGAGAAAAAGTATATCGAGGAAAATAAAAAAAAAACCAAATACTTGCATTTTTCATAACACATTTAACGAAAATATTTTAATAAAAAGACTATCATTTTCATCAAAGTGATATTGAAACATAATCTACATTTCTTCTATTGTCTGAGATTGAATAAAAGTAATATGGTGTAACTGGTTGCATTATTTTAAAGTAAACAGTGCTTTATGTGTGAAAATCACAAATGAGTGCTTCCATGACACCTAATGTTTATTCGAAAAGCACTGTCCATTTCATTTTCTGGGAAGGGGCACTATGGATTTTTGTCAAATATTTTTTGGTCATCATCTGGAGTGAAAATAAGCTCACATGTTACCCTTGAGAATAAAAAAATTCGTGTCTTGTACAAAAATGCACATGAAAGTCAGATTTATTGTCAATGGATGTAACGAGATACGTGTATTAAGGAAGTTAGGTGTCAAAAAATTGCTAAGTTAACAGTCATTTAAAAATACATGATAATAGACAGAAAATTCATGAAGATCTTTTCTTTTTTTTCCGTAATTTCTTCTTCGCTCTATGTACTCCTGTGTAGACCAGCTCGTCGTTATCTTTATCGTCCCTGCCTGATTCCGTCTGAAATTTAAATGTGGTAATATTTAAAATCTTTTCTTCGAGGATCAATATGGTTCACAAGTCACACTAGTGTTTTGTGTAACCGATTAAAATTTATCAAGTGAGGTATGTTGCTCACCCTAACTTGTCAACCTGAGCTTTATAGATTCGAATTTCAATTCATATCAAACAGCACGAAGGTGAGTACACTTAACATTCTCTTACTGGTTAAGATTATAATTTAGCTTTTCTTGAATGGAAACATTACAAGACGATTATTTGCATTTTCAGGACTAAGGGCCAATCTGAGAAAAATATGCAAATTCTTAAAATTTCCAAATAGGGTATGTGAAGGTATACTTGTCGGGGATTAATGTCAAGATATGATTGTAATAGTTTTTATGATTGTTAGGAGGTTTTCTCTTAAAATTTTTATGTCTGTAATGTTTGTATATAAAAATTTCAGCTCTTCAAGTAAAAGTAATTAAAAGAAGTTTAACCGCCAGAACCCTGCGCTACTAACTTTATCGTTCACCTCTGGAACTCTGGTAGGAAAACAAAGTTGAACTTTATTAGTTTTATGCTGAAGAAGGATATCAGTTATCCGAAATATTCAATGTAAATTTTACCATCACTAGGTGATGTTACACGCATTTAGTGTTTATTTAATTTATTGTTATGTTCCGCATTGTAAATTTGAGACATTGATACCTCACTTTGTTTAGTTTGTTTACACGTGCTGTCCAAGGAAGGCTTAGACGCTCAAGCAATTGAGCCATTAAATTTTGTTTAGTATAATAAAAGTATGCCGAAATTTAAACTAAGATTTTCTGATATACTCTAACCCAGTTTAACTATACTTAAAACCAGTACAATCGCACAAGGGACGAGGTGTACTGAACTTTACTTTCAGTATAAGTGTGCCAATATTACTTGCAAAATTATAACCTGTTATATAAACAAATCCAGAAAAATGCATCGGACAAGCAAAATGATGCACATACCCTGTTTTTTTACTAGAAAGGAAAAAAAGTTATACTCGTTTCGATAAGAACGGACAAGATTGTATAATTCCTACTCAATCTTATGAAAGTACTATTCTTTTTTTTAGATAACGACTATGCTTAATTTGATTTTTAGCATTTGAATTTGATTCCACAACTAGTGACCCTGTCTAGGCAGATTTTGTTAAAAGGTACCCAAGTTCAAACCAATGGGACACGGAAAACGACACACTCAAACACCTTAAAAATACAGGAAGTACCCCACGGTTTCAATCCCAACAATCAGTATTTCTTCAACGTTTCTATTCTCGTGTTAGTTATTTTCCCTTGTTATTTGTCACGAGTTTACCCGTAAAACAGACATTGATCAGCACTTATAGAAACTATTACTCAAGTAAACATCCGTACAAATTTAAGTACAAATTTGTAGAAAAAAGAAAAATACTCATTGCTTAGTTTTCTGAAAACAATTTGTCGCAGTAATAATAATAATGATAAAAAAATTAAAACAATAACATGTGAATTCTATTTCTAGACAAGTTTTTAGGAAAATAGATTCGCGTCAAATTATCAACAAACGAAAATCGCCTTATAAGAATATACAGACTACCAAACAAAAAATACAAATGTGTTATCAGAATATTGTCCGACTTGTTCAAGTTTTTTTTTCTCCTTTATTCATACAAAGACTAGAAAAGCTTGCAATAACGTATACTTACTTGACTGTTCTTCACACTTCTGTGAATGTCTCTTTGCTGTTTTTCAACTGTATTGACCATGTCGCATAACATTTCTGTATTTTCCCATTTTTTTTCTTCCTGTATGACAGTGGTTAAATTTTGTTTCAACCCTTTGAATGTCTTTAGAAATTTATTTATTCTAATATCGTCCCCTTTGAACTTCTGCATTTCAGCTGGAGAAGACAATCCATGTTTTTCAATAAACTTTTGTGCAAGTGTTATTGCAGGTCTTATTCTTTTCAGGTAAAATTTTTGAAAGTCTTTAAACGATCTCAATCGACTCCGGTGGATGGTTGACTTCATATGATCGTCCATAATACGTTTGCGCTCTTTGATGTCGTTTGCGTTTTCTTTTTCCGGATTGGAGGTCGTAGAGAGTATTGAGTTTGATCTTTGTAAGCTATAACCATTGCACAAAGGTGAATTTTCACCAGCTCCATCAGATGAACTGTCATTCCTGTCTGTTGCAATAGCCTCGCGTACTTCTGCCGAAGAAGACGAAAGTGACCTTGCTATAGAATCCAAAGACAAGTTTTGGAAGCTTCTCTCGAATGGGTTTGTAGTTACTTGGGTATTTGGACTTTCCAGAAGATACGGGGATGTCAGGGTGTCATCCCCATCATCAACAGTTGACATGTCAAACAATTCATTACAGATGTCGCACCTTTTCTCATTTATAATGAGCTCCGAAAAATAAAAGTCACCTAATAACTCAGGAATAATTATTTCTTCGTGTCTTTGTTCCAATGATTTTATGTTGTTTTTTATATTAGTATTTTCCGTTTTAGGATGATTAGAAGTAAAATCTTGAATACCAACACTTTTTGTCTCTTTAACCTGAATATCTTCGGTCTTTCTCTCAACCAATTTTGTTTCGTCAAAAATAAGGTCTCGAATATCTTCTTTTTTTGTGTTGTCCACTTTTGTTTGATTGGAAATAAAGTCTTGACTATCTTCATTTTTCCTCTTTTCCAAATATTTTTGTTTTGAAATAAAATCATGGGTATATTCATTCTTTGCAATATTTCCTCTTGGTTCATCGGTAATGAAATCTGGAATTTTTTCGTTGATCTTTTGCCCCGGTTCATCAATCTCATCAATGTTTTCTTGGACATCAGGTATTGTTTCTTGTGCATTCGGGTTGATTAAAACCGGTTTTGTAGTCAGAAGATGAAACTTATCCATCAAAATACATTTGAACTTGTCAGATATTTTAAGTTGTTTCTTTTCGTTATCCCACATGCATTGGACGACTCTTAAGTCCGACTCTTTGCACATATTTCCTAAAACTGAATAAATCTCAGAAATTCCATTCGCTTTACAAATATCATCTAATACCATCCTGATATTATCTGAAAGTTTATTTTGCTGTTTCAATGAAGAAATTTTTCTTAAAACAATTGTTTCATAATCGACAGGAAGCCATTTACCCATATTTAAAATGCATATTAAACAAAATGTCAATGCTTGCCGTATTTCTAATTCTGCAATACTGTCCGACTGTGCTTCTCGTTGTGTCCTTTGACACTTGTTAACCACGATATCAATGAAACTTAGTCTTCCCCTGAAACCAACGACAGCTTCTAAAATTCTTATAGATAGTTTTTCTATGTCTTTGGAAGTTTGATTTCTTTTTAATTTGCAAGACGCAACAATTTTGTTAAGGTCAGATCCCTTTGATTTGTGGAAAATTTTGTTGGCAGTTTGTATAGTTCCTTTGAACCACGATGCGGGTAAAGTGAAAGATGGATTGTCATTTCCACAACATTCACAGAAGTATTTGGATTGAAGTGCAAAGGACAGGACCATAAAATACTCCATCCAAAACATAATCACTGATGAATCATATACAGTAATTGGATCTTGTCTTTTTGCCTCTGTGATGAAAGTACAAAAATGTTTTAAAGCACCAAAAGGGTCTTTTTGGATAGTCAGTAACGAAATACTTTGTATGAACTCTTTAACCATGGACTCAAATTTGCCATGTAACCGATGCTGACAAAAGTTATTGAAAGCAGTTTTAATGGCAGAAAATTCTTTCTCAAAATCCATACCAACATCGTAATATCGTCTAAATGTGTGTACTGACACAAAAAGGCATACAGGTTCAAAAACGGTAAAATTAGTTCTAGAATTGTGTAACTTGTCAACAAGAAAAATCTTTAACGGGTTTCTCAAGTCTACAATTTTTCTGTTGAAATCAAGAGGTAATACCCGTCTAGTTATGTTGTCTATAAAATCAGAAAAGTACCCTTTACAGAACATAAATTTGTGTTTTGCTTCAACAAAGCTTTCTAAAATCTCTTTTGATTTATCTTGTAAAATGCCACCGAGGTCTTTCAATGCTTCCTGATACATGGTTTCCATTTGTAATAAATAATGGAGATAAATGTTGATATATGATTTCGTTTGGTCTGACGGAGTTTCCTCATGTTTCGTCATAAGTTTACTAGTAGCCATTTGAAAGATTGTTTTCCCTTTCTCAAGTAGATCTACAAGAATAAGGTCTTTGATGTCTTGAACATTTCCTATCGGTGTAGATACACTCATAACAACCTTTTCCCCGAGCAAACGCATGATTCTGGGTTTTTTAAAGGGATTACATTTACATGCCTCAGCTTCAATTGATACACCAAACTCTCTGATTATTTGATTTTGTTTGATTTTGTCTTCTTTAGACGTTTGTGTCATTGTTTTAAGCAGTTGAAATAAATCTTCAACGCCTTTAACCACCTTAGAAATATTTAAAGAATTCGTAAAATCAGATTGGTGAACCATCCAATTTAAACATTCTATCTTTCCAGTGTAATTCACTGGACTTTGTTTCACGAAACTATTAAATGCTTTTTGAATATCATTTTGATTGTTTGCTATTCTTCCAAGTAGTAAAAACGCTTCACCGAGGAGGTGAGATTGTTTGCTTTTTCTATCGGATACTTGTTCACTTCGTTTTAATCCCTGAATTATACTTTCTAGTTGTTTTTGTGGATTTTTGTGATCGCCATGAGTTTTAAATCTGATGCTGCCGTCTTTGTTTTCCTCTATTCTCAATTGTATAGAGAGGAATGAACAATACCAAAAGTCATAAGGAGATCTCTCAGTTTTCAACACAGTCAAAGCATTGTCTGCATGTCCATAATTCATATAAAGATTTGCTGCTTTTATTGTTTTACCTGAAAGAAAAATACAATTGAAAACATTTCATGTTTTATTAACTTCTTGATTATAAGTCAATGATTATTTCCTTTCTAATACATTTGAACCAGATCACCTGACAGGCTCACTTCTTGTGTCGGTATTTTTAAAAAGTGCTTGTGCTTGTCTATAAAATTTCGAACAGAAAGCACTTGGCGAATTTTCATGAAATAAAATGCTTCGTAGGGCGCAGCTTATTACCCGCACAGAGGTGGAAACCTAATTAATTTGCGCTAATTAAGACCAGCAATATTACGTTTACGGTAAACCTAAAAAAAAAAGAAAAAAATTATTATTCAAGTTTTAAAATAATTCTTGTCATAGGTCACAGTTGAACCCTTAGGTTTGTACCAAATCGGAGTCACCACCTTTAAATTCAATAAAAGATTTTTGTGGTAGGTCAACTTGTTTTACAATTTCATGGAGATCCATATATCTATACTTTTTTGGGGGACAAACACATCACCATACAATTACACGACCGAAATGTTGAAGCATTTGAAAATGCAGTTTGGATCACATACTTTAACATCCATAATAAAATTCGCGTTTCACAGGCGCTGCTTCATACGATCGCAGATATCGAACCTTAACCTGTAAAGACGAGTTTAGGCACACCATTCAAGTATGATACAGCTTAAATTTAGAATGCAATGAGACATTTGATGCAGGAAAAGAATTTGACCAGAATCGAAGTGACCCCTGTTTATCCCGTATTCCTAAATAATTTCAGATTCAACAATTAAAATAAATCCCATCCTTCCCGTGATATTATGTCACATTTTGTTGCAATTCCAACGAAATACATTTTTATAAAAGCATGGTCATGTTCGATATTCAGGAAAATGCTTGTTTCTGCCCACTTTTTGGCCCCTCAGTGCTATATTTGAATTCTAAGCCAAAAATCAATCCCAGTCTGACTTTTATTGTTTAAATTTAAATAATATTATGGAACAAATTTCATAAAGATCGATATGCTTTGAACGGAGTTATATTTTGAAAGCTTTTTTTTTTGATAATTTGAGGTCATATAAATATGTGGTACTTTGTTTATTGTTTTTTCTTAATTGAAAATTGGCTCTGTGCAAGGAAGAGAATTAGCAAATTTTTGTTTCAAAATATTACATAGTGAAAATTGATATAAGAATCAGTTTCATTGGCTTCTCTACTAAACATGCAAGGTTCTGAAAAATTCCCAACGTCCATCTGCCTCTGATTGTGATTTTTCTCGCCCAACGTCCAATAGAGTGACAACTTAAATCTATTATAAATCTATAGTATCCTACAAATGTCGGCCCAAGCCTTCGACTGTAATGTATCAACGAATGATTTAAACAAAATTGTGCTTGCATAAAACAGGCAAAATTAAAGAACCTTGATGTTGTAGAGTTATGAGAATCTCATCTTAAAAACAGTCAAACTAATATATAAGAGGTTTATAGGTAGATAAGCTGAAATCGGCGGTATCAAACAATTTTCAGAGGGGAAGTAGGTGTTTTTTTTTGTTTTTTTTTTTTTTTATAAAAACGGTGTTTTGAACAAATTTGATGTAGATATACTTGATAATAGAAGGAATGATATAAAGTGGATTTATCTGAAAAGACTAAACGACCCAAACTTAGTCATTTACATCTGTGTTTGCTATTTACAAACATAACGCCTTTGCCGTGGTAATACTCCGAAAGAATTCTATGAGCATTTGTTATCTCAAATATATCTAGATAATACAGGTATTCTGATGTGGTAACTAATTAACGATTCATTGCTAACATACAATATTGACTTGTATCCAAACTATGAAATCTTTGACCACTCAGTCTTTACATGCTCATTCCGTTTTTCCAAATATGACAATATTGAAAACACATCCACAACCGAAAATAACGAATGTTTGAATATTATAAAACGTAAATATGACGAAACACAGATTCCGAACGATTTATCCAGATGTGATCGATTCGTTCGATGCTTAAATGGCGTACATGATTCCTTGCTCGATTACCGGAAAATTACCGGAAGGAAACTCTTCTCAATGGATTGCATAATGAAATAGACACTATATTAACTACAAAGATGTTGGACACAACGTTAACAAACGTAAACGTCACATTGCTAAACCGTAATGAAGTCTAATTCAAGAAGGTGACAGAGCGGAGAAACCTATCCAAAACTATTTGACAATACTGTTATTACTATTTTGTTTTTAAGGAGTGTGGTGAGTTAAGAAATAAGATATTATTGAACGGTCACAATATAGAACAATACGAAGTTCTCGGAGTAAGAAGAAATGCACTTATTCCAGCAATACTTGCTGAAATGGGATGCTATCCTGTTTACAGGCGGGCGAGTGGTCGTGTATGTTTGCGAGCGATTTGTGAGACCTTAGATTTTAGCTGAGAGTTGGCTATATTTGATAGTGGCATTTCTTTGCTAAGTCGGTGATAAATTCTAGCTAAGTTGTAAATTTTCATAGTTTATTACAGTTAATAATTTCCAGTTTCCTCGTGTAGCGATAACATTAACATAAACATATATCAACTTGCGTGAACTTAATAATTAAATAAGATGGATGCTGCCTTTCCATAATAATATTTCAACAGATAAATGTACTGGTTGATATTGCCCCAAAAATGCGTTGTGAGCCGTATGTTGATTAAAATAGCTATACTTTATATTGCGGTTTATAGAAAGTCAGTGTGGTGGGATATCGTTCCTGAAGTAATATATGCGTTACTTCATTAAGTTAGAAATTAAGTGAAAATTGTATCTTTCCTATTGCTATCCGTATAATTGTACTATATTCCGTTGAATAATTTCATACGGAGTTAAAAAATAAAACTGTAATTATTTTTAGCTTTTCCCTGTCAATAAATATTCAAGTTCAGTATCATAATGCATCGTACCTAGGTTTTTACGTTATATCGTTGCTAAGACTTGTAACGTCAGTTCATGAAACGCTTGAAACGATATGACGCCATGAGTGCACCTGAGCCGTAATTATAGGGCCCGATATTCTCATACGCTGGCTCACGATACCTTTTGGGACATATAACTTCATAAATACACAATAAATTCTGGCTCATGATATACTAGAAGATTCAGAATAAAATTCTGAATTAAATGATTCCCTTAACGCACCATACTTTATTGATTCAACTAAAAATAGCTTTTGGATGACGTCATGTCGAAAACGAAAGTAGTTTAAGTATGGAGTCATCCACAATGAAAAAAGTTCATGAATAGTTCCTTTATAGTACAATGGAGATAACTTATTACAAAAAAAAAAAAAAATGAAAAACTGATCATTAATGACCAAAAAAATATTTTCTAAATACTTAGGCAGTATTTAAATACTCTAAATTAGGAGATATTTCGCAACTTGAACAACATCTGCAATGGCGGCCAATTATGAGTTGTTTGTTTGTTTGTTGGGGTTTAACGTCCGAGCAGCAATATTTCAGCTATATTCAGATGAACCAATTATGAGAACAAACATTTTCCATGGAATGAAATTTGGAGATTTCGTATCTGATTCTTAAAATTAGTAGTTATAAAGGAACTTGTAAAGTACTGCAATGATTTTTGAATGATAAATTATGCCAGAAAGGCTTATAAAGTAGTTTAAAGGTAAAATTCATTAAAAATATAAATGTACTATCAGCTGACAGTATCACTATCAATATGAATTCTTGCTAGAGATATTGTGGCTTCAGTATTTTAGCTTTCCTATGGAAGATTAAGATAAAGCATTACATGCTAATAACTTTCTTGCCAGATCTCAAGTTCCAGCTGTGCTTTCCCCAAAACTATGTCGGCTGACAACAATTTTGGAGTATAATATCAAATACAAAATGAAAAGATGTAACCATGCTCAGAGGCTACACCAATATATCACCATTCATAATTAGTGTAGTGATATTTGATTGTTCAGTCGCCTTGTGATAATGCACAACTAAACATTTTGCAGACAAGTGTTTTGTGGGTATCCATAAGTTATAAGGACACAGAGTTTAAACTTTGATAAACTCATCGTAGAAAAATGTAATCTTGGATATTTTACTAACCCTTATTCAAGCATACCTACAAGACACACTCTTGATACTGTGAAAGGACGATTAAGGGAAGACGTTGAGAATACTTGAATCGATAAAAATAACGATATGCCAAAACGTCGAACATGCAAATTCTTGAAGTCAAGACTGTGTGTTGAGCCGTACGTGCGAAAGTTTCTAAATAATTGCAAAGACCTGCAATAGCAAGGACACGGAGAGGAACATTCCCTTTGCGATAGACGGTGGATGTTTTAGAAACGTTCCACTCGAGTAGACAATATGTAAACTTGTCGACTTTGGATGTATCAGAGACGACAAACATTTCCACATCAAATATAAACGTTACTCTTAAGTAAGACTATTTGATGTATTTTCAGTGGTAATTTGCGCTGAACTACTCATTAAACCTTAGATAATTTCTCTCTCTTATGAATTTACTTGAAACGAAAAGGCTGGAAAATATTTGGCACTTTTTTCGGTAAATTATCCCGAATAAAAGGTCAGTGCATGATAGGACATTTTGATCGGTAGTAGTTGGTAGTTTCATATATACATAATATTATTTTTAATGGTTGTACCATAATAAATTACCATTATATAGATAGCAGTGTTTTATCGAATGTACCCAGTGAAATAAATTTCGATAATTTACACTGTGAAATTCGATAATTTCACTTTCGGACTTTCTCCCGCCAAAACGTTACAACTTTGAAATCAATTCGACGTTACAAAACTAGAAATTTATGTTGAAAATAGCAACGCATAATCGAGGAAATCTATATAATAAATAGGATAATCAATTGGTTATCGTGAATAAACAAAATATGATCACTCATGTCAAGAACGCTGTACGATTGAACTCGTGCGCGGAATAAGTTCAACACACACGTTAAATCTAGGCGTTCTTCGGCACTCATGATCATATTTTGGTTATTCACTCTTTTCAATTAATTATCCTATTATTCATTCATTCATGTACTAAATTTTGCATGTTTATAAAGTCAAAATGACCATTTGTTAAAAGTATTTCTAGACTACCTTTAAATAACAGTAATACTTCTGTAAAAAACTGTGCAAAAAATAAAAGGTGTCAATATTAATGCAGAAAAAAATATTAAATACATCGATTAACGGTTTCCATGGAAACTGAGCAATTAAAACGATTCTGAATGATATTTACAGCAGAAACGTTAAATGAATTTGATTTACTTTGAGTTTATCATTACATGATTATTAGGTAATATAAGTTCGGTGCATTTTTTGTCACATGGAATTGCGAAAGCAATATAGAAATCAAACATTGATTGTAATTTAGTTTACCTTCTTTTCTGTACAAATCTGCTGCAATGTGAATATAATCATTGTTCTCGTTAAACCTGTCCATCAAAAAGTCAACACGTAATGTAATATCTTCCATGCAATTTAAGAACTGTGACATCATTTTTTTATCGCCTTGCTTGTGATAATATTTCGCAGCATCACTACTTATTTGGTCTAATGTTTGGTTTTCCCTCAATTTGTGCTGTTTAGGAACAGGTCGTTTTGTTTCCTTAAAAGAAAGATTTTTTATCCTGATATTGTATGTAGAGTTTGCATTGCAAATACATGTAGGTTTATGCTTCAATTAAATATGAATATATTTTAAAATTTTAAATCAATTGGTTTTTAATTTTTTCATTCGTTATTTCAAAACAATAGCCTAGGATAATTGAAGCAAGTACTTCGAGTCATGATATATAATGTAAGCACATAAAAGCATCTATCAGTAATAGCACATTCTATTTCTTTTAAATTTCAGTACCCATTTTTGTAAAATGTCTTGTATATAATTCAGTATACAAATGTGTGTTTTCACAATTTATATTTAAGTTATATCAAGTACAATTTTTTTCTTGAAACATGATGTTGCTAGCGCTTTTTAACATAATTTTTTATTAGTTTGTGAGCTGCAATTTAGTGCGTTAAAAAACCGAAGAATGTTGAAGTATAACACTGGTAACTAACACACCTCAGATAAGTTTTGGTAATCCTGGATGCATTTAATAGCCTCTGTGAATCGTTTGCTTTCTAGCAATACATCAATGGCTTTGTCAAAGCGCCCAGCTTTCATGTAAAATTGATGACTCTCGATAGGTCTTTTCATCTGATTGTACAAATTACCAATTCTTTCAAACTGAAATAAACCCAAATGATTCCAAATGGTTTTGTAAATTTGTTCATCAAAGGCTACATCCTGATGCATATAGACGCAAACACTCCATTTGCTGTTGTACATTCAGTGACAAAAGACATTTGTTTTTAACACATTTAAAACAACCTTTACTAAAAGAAAGAGATCTGTTATCTGTTTGCATTTCAATTGCAATTGCATGATCGTTTGACTTTGAATTCACTTAATAACATCCTTTAATGTCAATTTGCAGTCACAGAACATTGAATACAAAATTAGTGATTTATGGTTAGTACCAGCGACCTGGGACAATTAACCATTGATTTTAAACACAGGGAGAGCCAATTACAACACAAGCCATTATTGGTTCTATAAATGTATTTTTTTAAGAATATGATTGACTGAACATACAAAAATCACTATAAATAGTATTTTGAAAATGCATTGTCGACATATTTGCTCTTAGTAGAAATCTTTGAAATCCAATCAATGCAATGTGTAGTTTTTTGACTCTTTGAAAAAAAAACCTTTAAAACAATATTGTATGAATGATAATGTAATTGCGATAAAATGTTTTTTTTAAAGTAAAACATTGAAACAGTATTAGTACGTTTTTTTTTCATCTTAAAACAGAAATTTCGGAAACAATGTGAAAAATACGTGATGGCATTGAGAATAACACTCACTAATCCTTATATATTATCGATTCGTTACGTATTTAAAAAAACACCTTACTAGAGCTTCAATAGTGATAATTTATGGGAACATGTCTCTCTTGATTTATTGAATCATTGAAAAAGCCTTATTTGCAAGTACAATGGCACTTTATTCATTTTTATTTTTTTCGCAGATCTATAATACCTGCAGTTTCTTATCATATATCTGCACTGCAAGATCAACCTCATTTGCGCGCACCAGACATTTTGCTGCATCAGTTGAATGCTTCCCCATCAAAAATTGTTGTGCTGCTGACAAAAAACCCTTTCTACGGTCTTGCGATCCCTGCTTTGCCGAATCATACGCCATGTATGCTTCCGCTATCCACCTGCGTTGTTCATCCCCACTGTTATAGAAACACTGTACAGCTTTGTCGTACATTTTTCTTTTCATAAAATTTTCCCCTCTATCATTCCAGTCTTGCGATTCTGATACACATGCAAATACAGCTGCAGAAAAAAGGTTGGACGTGATTTAAGTACATATAGATACAATTGAGAGTAGAAAAACAAAGAGCATTTAAAAAACAACTTTTGCATCGATATTTAGTGGTTTCCTTTTTTAAAATAAAAAGTAGAACTTATGACTCTGACGTTTGTTGTCAGGTACAATTGACATGTTTGTTGTCATGGAAGACGACGACAAACTTTGTTTAACGGTTTGCAGGAGTTGTGGTTACATGACAGACAAAGAAACGGACGGAAGGTTCGATTTCTATATAACCCAATACTTCGGGGTATATAATAATAGGTGACCGTTGTTGGTGAATATTAAATAGGTGTCATACAGAATTTTTCAGGTTTTTCAAACAAACATAAATTAGTCTTTTGAATTTTCACAAATTTGTGAAAATATACTTTGCTTGAATTAAAATTTGAGGTGGCGGAACTTAATTGTTTAGTATTTTTTTTTTGGCTTAAAAACATAATATTTGAAATTTCAAAAACATTTTTATAACATATTATTTCACCAATTATAATTCAAAGGTCTTCTGTAAATAAAAACTGTTTTTGGATCATTGTAATATACTGTAGATAAGATGCCCGAAAAAAGATGCTCTGTGTGAAAGATATAATTTACTTTACACCGAGAAGCACTAAATATAACATAACACCAAAAATCTCACACCATATTCTTATAATTTCTGATATGTAGCAAGGCTTATATGTGAAATGTCCTCAAAAATACCATACATTGATATCATAAATGGTGAATATAAAGATTCGAATCAATCTTTTTGCGGCCCAAATATATCCATAAAATTATAATGTCGCGCACGAAGTTCGCTTTTATCATAATTTATCAAACAACTATCAAGGTTTCTAAAACTGCATATAATAGTATATATCATTCATTTTGCGTCGCTAGTAATTAAAAAGAAACATTTTTGCTCTTTTAATAACGCCGGAGGATTCAAGCTTATATCAGCCAGGGCTTATAAGCTCGTCATCTAAGAGTTGGGAAGACACTGGAAAAGGGAAAGAATTCTCTTGCATCAATAAAGTCTTTTAGATACACTTTGTACAAACATATAATACACTACACAAATCGTTCATGTAATTGAAATTTTCACCTGGCGCAAATGTGGTCGCGCAAAATCCGAAATCTTGGTTTGCAGACGGTTACATTTATAATGATTCATCATTGGTGGATGCTTTAAACAATTCTTCGGGCTCAACTTTTTGGACACTGTTGAAAAGTCTACAATTTTTTAAATAAACGTTCTGAAAAGTACTCTTTTTTATCTGGAATATATTTCAATTCACAGTAAAATATGCTTTAATAAAAACATCCTCCTCAAAATACCACTTCAAGTGCCGCGTTGATGCGTAGTGACCACAGATTGATCGCATGCAAATTATGCATTTGGCTACCGGATTACTGATCTAATAAATATTTCATGAACTCGTCTGTATTTTACCTGTATTCTGTTTTTTTTTCAAAAGTTCGATATTTTGATATCTCGCTATTGAAATTTCAAAATGTCAGCTATTTTGAACATACCTTTACCACACACACATATATTCAAAAAAAAAAATAGCTCCTTAGCTGCTTGCTTTTATTCATGAGTAAACTAAATTCAAATAGGATAAAAACGGCATTCAAGATAGGTTTCTTTATGGAAAAAACGAAATTATCGATAGAGAGAAAATTTATGTCCACTGATTGCTAACGATACTCAAAAGTACGACAAAATAAAAGCAACATAAAAAAAAGAAAACAAAACCCTCTAAAAACCAAAAAACTTATCAAATCCTAAATGATCATTTTTGATTATCAGATTCCAGCAAATTCGTAACTGTTGTATTTAAATTTTATATATTCTATGGGAATTTGTATTGAGCATTTAAACCTTGACAAAATTTAGGTTAACACATCAAGAAAATGAAAAAAAAATAAACTGGTACAAAATGTGAAAAATCTTATTCCCTAAAATTATAGAGTATCAAGTTTTATGATAAAATTTCACAGAAATATTTCAGTAAAACGTTGGTTGAAGCGGTTTTAAACATTATTTTAACAAAGAAGAAATAAGTGATATAATTGGAAGCAAAAATCATTTAGACTAACCTTTATTTTTCTCATAATTAAACATGTTCGAAGTCGGGGTGATCAAATTTGTGGGTAAACTACGCATAAACTAGTGATTTAAGTGATACCACGAGAAGCAAAATATACTGTTCATAAAATATCTAGTTTAGTCTATCTTCATATCATTCCATCATTGTTTTGGAAAAGTTTCTCAGCCTTCGTTTTTGTTGATTTTGTTAGTGTAGATATCGAAAACATAATATGCAAATAACAACTCGTTTAAGTTCTTTTTTGTCTCTATGTCAGGGTATTCAATCCGAAGTAGCTATTAGAATAATAATATTTTTTTAATACTCACATGTCCCTTCTACGTATTCATTTACTAGATCAAGGGCTTTGAAATATTCAAACATAGGCCTTCTAACATCTTCATCAGAATCAAAAATCCATACATTAACCCTAGCTCGAGTTATAGCTGTGTAAAGTTGTTTAAGTTCAGGATTTAAAATGTTGTGCTGTTTTTTGTCAAACTCGTTTGGTCTAGAATGTATCTTGTATCCACTGCCTACAATTTGAACTTTTTCATTTCATATAGGATTTATAAGACAAGTAAAGTTTTAAAACAATGTGTATTTAGAAGTTGGTGTTTCACAGATTCAGAATAAAGTAATACTTCGTGGTATATGGCTTCGTAATTTACACATTCAATCAATACAAGGTGAATGAAAAGTGACATTAAGAATAATTCTAATTAATATTAGACAAAAAAGTAAAAATCATTGTTGTTTAATAATGCTTAGAAATAATTTTGATTAAATTGAGTGGGCAATTATCGCCAATTTTAGAAAAAAATGCTGGTTTAGTACAGTTTTCGGTTCAGTTATAATGATACCGGTAATATATTTATACTTACTCAAAATCTGATCACTTTTTTCATTCATCAAAAATGAAGTAATAACACGCCAATCATCCAGTTTGGCCTGAAAGTAATAAACGTGTTAAAATTTTGTTAATTTTACAATAAGAATTTGCTTTAAAATGTCATAAGAGATGCTCAAGTAACATTAATAATACAATTTTCAATTTACTGTGGTTGTATTTCCATAACACGTAAGCAAGTGAGTGTAGTTGTTCGTTGTAATGATTGAAGAATTGTCTAAAAAAGGTGTTTATTTTAAAGATAATACGCATTCCGAGGTAGAAATTCCCACACGATCTATGCTTAAGAAAAATCATAGTGTAGAATTTTATTATAACGCATAACATATAAGGATTGTATGATATAACTTCTACATTTTCGTCGTTCGTAGATCGTATGAGGTTGCGTCCCGCAAAAGACTTACTTCGTAATTATTTAACCCTTTGATCAGCTAGCATTTGTTCAAAGAAGAAATCATATTAGGAACATTTTGTACGAGATTGTTTCTTCAATAATGGTGTTTCATATAATAGCAACAAACATTTCATCCACAATTACATATTGTCAATGTTTATATTACTGATGTATTACTTGGAACTTACTTGAGAGTTTGTAAACATATTGTATAGGAGTACATCATCAAACTCTAACCCTTTCGCTTCATATAGTGTAAGAACCAAAGCAGACTTTAACTGAGTGGGAAGACCTTCTCTAGCTTTGTCGTCAGTGACCAAGATAGCTTGATGTGCTCCGAATTCAATATCCGATGATTCTCGTCCTCTGTCACTTAATAATAAAGGCAACTGTTGTTTGTCCCCTGTGTTTAGCAAAACAGGCTTGGGTCCTTTGAAAAAGCTTTGGTCTGCTTCCAAATCGTCGAAAGAATCTGGGAAGTAGCGTGATAGGATTTCCAAAACGCTAGCGGCTAGTGTCGTAACCCCAGAATGAGATCTGTAGTTATGTGGTAAGTGATAAATCTGTTTTGGTTTTGCTGAAAATCCGCTCTGTATCTATAAGTTAAAACAAACAGATAGAAGAAAAACCATAGAAAATAAAACTGTATCTATCGTTAAGTTTTTGTTTGCGATTGATAAATCAATCTGTATTCATAATACGACGGCTTATGGTTTCATATTTCTTCACTGCTTGTTTATAACACAACTATTCCTTGACTGCATGTTTATAACGTATTATAAACTGTACTAACATTTTCTTAAACTTAAATCATAAAGTTCAGGAACTAAAACTTTAATATCAACTTCATTTTAAAGACCAACGATTTTTTACAAAACAAAGTTAAATTTTATTCAAATAGCTAACATATCAATATTCTATAATATCACTATTCTCACCACGGTCTCTTTGCTAGCTTTGTGGAATAAACTAACGAGATCTTTGAACCTAAATGATATTCCTTTCATAATACACTGAGCAGTGTCGCCAGTAATAAACATTGAGTATGGATGTTTACATATTTTGATAAGAAGGTACAGCTCAGCTTGTGTAAAGTCTTGTGCCTCATCTACATAGATTTCGTCCAAAATGAAATCTTCTCTATGATTCTCCTGCACTGGCAACCGATGAATGATATGCCGGACAAAATCAATCTGGTCAAAATAACCGTTGTTTTGCTTAAATGACTCATACTTTTTAAAAACTTTATACAATAAAGGCCGACATTCATTAAAAATCGGTGCCTTCTTTCGACCAACCATAAGATATTCTGCCTCACTTAAAATCCCTTCCTTTGATTCAATAGCTTCATATGAACCTTTTATAATGCTCATGATTTCTGTCCAAACCAAAAGAGGTTGCATCCTTTTCAATATTTTGAATTTTCCCACAAGTTTTGGCCATATATCAGTAACAAAAAGAGAGTAAGTAACTTCCTTTCTATGGTCTACTTTCATTGATTTGTGTCTCCGTGCGCTTTCTGTTATCTGAAATTTTCTTTCGTCAGTATCTGGACTTTTATCTTCATCTTCGGATTCGTCACTTCCATCTTCTTCGTCGTCTATGTTCTCAAATAAAAAGAGGGAATCGAGCAAGTCTTCGTCACCTGTCCAACCATCCAAATCGACCTTTGGGCTCCCATCAACTTTATGACGATCAATAAAATACGGCGGTCCTAGAGAAGCATCAAGGATGATCAAAAAATGTTTTGCCGTTATGAACAATGGATATTGATTCGGATGAAGATCTTGAATACGGTGTGGTAATTCTTTATTCTGCCATTCAACTAAGTGAGTAATTTTCGCATTGGCTGTCATAAAATTAACAAAGTGCTTCTTTACTTCTTCGCAGAGAACACTGTTTTTTGTAATGAACATTTTTCTCAATGGTACCTCGTTTTTCTTAAGCTCATATTGACTTTCATTATTTGATATATCCACTGGTAGACAAGCCTTTTCTGAAGCTTTACTGTCATTATAACAAGCAGACTCATCTTCTGTTTCTCCGTCATCCCCAGAAGACCTGCTTTGTGTGCTGTTTGATTCATTCGAGTAAGTTTTATCAGTGCTTTCCTCAAAAGTGATTCCATTATTCAATTCCTCAAGTTTCAGTGTTCTGTCGGTTTCATGGGAATGAACATTACATCTGGTCACATTTTGGACTCCCTTTGCCACATAATCCACTGTTCCATCTTTATTCAGATCGAAAGCTGAAAGTAACAGTAGCATAAAACATAATTGAAACGCATTTCCTTGTTTAAAAAGAAGAAACTTAAGCTTTTTTCATTATCTTTTTCATTCATTTAGAAGTATGCTCATATTTTAACAGGTATACTCATATTCTTTCTGACTTCTCTTGGAACAATCGGTCTGTGGATGCTATATTATTGTATTTAGTCTATGAAAATAAAATTCCTGAAATTTACTTTAAATATTAAATTTAGACTCTTATAACGGTGAAAAACATGTGGTTTATTGTATATATTTATATATGTATTTAAAATTACTGACCCTACAAGTGGACAATATATGTGAAAATAAGATGAAAATGAACTAACTTACGCACTTCACACATATCGTCTAAATCAGTTTCATATATGAACCTATCTTCTACAAACTTATACCAAAGTCTATACAAACAACAAGTAGTCTTTCCAGTTCCACTCCGGCCGATCAAAACTATTGGTGCCGTAAAAGGAAGATGTACAATCTCGTACTCAATGTCAGTTTCTCGGAAAGGAAATTCTCCCTGTAATCCGTTCCAAATGTTATTGGCGAAATCCTTGGTAAATGAATAGAACTTAACAGTGCTAAACTCATTTTCTTTTGTACTACCTGGAGGACACATGAGTATTTTGTCGTCTATCGTGTCGATTGCCGATTTTGCACCATCTTCTATGAAAATTCTCGGTGAACGGAATTCAGTATTATCTTGTCTGCTATATAACTGCAATGTTTTCTTTACTAAACAAATTGAACTCAATTCATGAGATCGTTCAATTTGATTTATAATATTTGTTACTTCATTATGAATATCTTTGTGAGCTAAAACCACACGCCATACCCTTATCACGTCTGAATATAGTTTCAAATGCAATCCACTTTTCAGATTTGAGAGACGAGGGGAGAATTCAACGGCAACTTCCCATATTAATCGACACCCCTTGTCAAGCTTTGACTCAAACAGTTCGATAGTATCCGAACTTGTATGCAACTTTTTGCAAAGAGTATTAGTGTATTCTCCAGACGCTAATTTTCGAATGACTTTAAATATGTTCTGCTTAATGTATGGCATAACGTGATGACTTTGAAGCTTTTTTACAACCTCTTGAGTAATTTCTATTTCCCATTCACAATGCTCCAACTCTCTTAAGAAAAGCTGTAAAGACAGTAAAAACAACTTTGACAAATTCAATTAATGACTTGTGTTTAATAGTATTCGTTTTAAAGTTTAGTATTCCTATGCGGCTTGTTTTTTTTTAAATTGTGTCTATACTGAAAACAGTGGAATCATCAAACAAACTTTGTTCAGTTTTTTAGTTTATTTTTAACAGACATTGTTATTCGAAAGCACAGCAACGAGAATCAAAACGAAATTAACAATGATATATTTCACTGATAGTTGTTGCTATGATCTTGAAATATTATTTGCTTTATCTTAATCTGTTTTAATTGAATATAATAGTAAATACTATGGGAATATTCATGTTCACGGTTTAATTGGATTTGGTTAACCACGAAATTTAGTTCCCATTGAAAAGGAAATTTTCCAATCGTTTGTATGATATAATTTTGAATTAAATGAATTCAAGAATCTACGAACTGATACCTTTTCCCTTAACGACGACAATTGGTACCCACGTGAGTTCTTCAGAGTTTGTTTGGATAGACTTATTTTCTCTCCAACAAAAAACGATTTTACCGTTGGAATTTAAAAATTAAATAATTATTATTATATTACAATTGCGATATTCTTAAAAAAAAAACAACGGTTGGATAACGATGCTTATTGAGGTAAAGGGTTAAATGTATGAAAAAAAAAACTGTTATTCTAGAGACTTAGCCGTGTTTACTCTGTGTTAAAAAATCTTACATCTAAAGTAATTTCTTCATCCTGAACTGATCTAGGAATATTTTCAGAAATGCTGGTTGCCCCACTAAGATGCCCTACCTAAAAAAAATTAAAATAACCAATTATGAAAATATCATTATAGTTATAATATTATGATACGCTTTTCTGAAATACATTTTTCTCACCTCAACTTGTGACGAATTGCTACCACCTTTGAAAGTTTCTTTAACTTGGTTTCTAGGCTTCCTTTCAATATCCTGGATTAATTCGGTTATCTTTTTCAACAAATCTTGCTCAGACATTTCTAAAGAATTTTCCTCACTGTTCACGGTCTGAATACTTTTTTGTTTATCTATCAAGTGTTGCTTTTGCTGTTTCCTGTCTACAGTTATAGTTGATGTCTTCTTCAATGGTTTGTTCATCACAGGTTTCGATTTTTTTGTGCTGTCCGAATTTATTTTTTTAGCAGCGTATAGAGCATTTTGTCTTTCATATTCCATTGCTTTTTGAAATATTTTCATACGTTTGTCGCCCATTTGTAAGTAATGGTTAGGATACTTTCCATTATTATCCACAATTTTACAAGGAATATGGTACTGATATAACAAATCTGCTATTTGTTTTGCTGCTTCACTGAAAGGTGCTTTTGCTACTAAATGATACAGGGTGTTGCCACTTTTGTCCTTTTGTTTTGGATTCAGGTACCCATACTTTGATTGATCCGTTTTAAATAATTCAAAACAATGTTTCAGGATTGATGTATTACCTAAAAAATCGATTAAAAGTTCGTCTTAATTTCGATGATGATAACTGTTAAAGTGATAGTCTGAAAAGTTACGTTCTAACCCATAAATAAAAATTCAAAATTATTGAACAAACAACATTGCATTTTCAACTTTTGGTTAAATTAGCTTTAAGTTTTATTAGTAATGAATAGTAACTTAATGTTTTGAAAATATCACAAAAATATTTGTGTCATATACACATGAAAAGTTGCGCAATTCGTTTTACATTTGCAACATCTTGCACGGGGTTTTAATTCATGCGTACAACGCAAGTATGTTTACATACCGATGAAAGGTGTGGCCAAAACAGCACGATTTCATGCACATTAAATGTGTTAAACAAACAAAACAAGTGTAAAACAACGTTTATCAGCATATTGTAAAAATAAACTCCATCAAAACTCTGGTCCATTAATCAACTACAAGGTATTGATTTGAGTTTGACATAAATGTAAGTGGTCAATACACTAAGATTGTGATACTCTGCAGACACATTCTACGAGTATGGGCATTTTGATAATAAAAAAACATTGATTAACTTATACATTTCATATTTAAATAAGAGGATGGTAATAGATTTATTAGAGTGAGTAAGATATCAAAAATCGAAATATGAGATTTATGCTCACATAGATCACTATTGGAACTTATCGGTGATGATATTTGATGCCAAAAAGTGAATAATTTGCGAAGATGTGAACTTTTTTTCTTGGACGATTTCACTCTAGACTTTAAAGCACTGAGCTTTAGACTTCTTAATTATGTAACAACAACACTGTAGTCACCTGGATCGTGGTGTAATGCTATTAACACTGCAGCATGGATTGGAGTATCCATCATCGGCAGTGTCAAATACTTCGGATCAAAATTAAAATTACAAATTAAATCACTGAGAACATCAAACAGCTCTCTGTCGACTAACAACTTTATGCACTCCTGTTCGTCTAGAAAAAAACAAACATACATTAGTTGACTTTATTTGACACATTATAGGAATTGTTTAAAGAAGTTTCAGTCGTAATTTATATCTAGCCTTAATTCTTAAACATTCTTGAAGTAATGAATTGTAACAAAAATAAACGAATTAGTGCAAAACTAATTTTATATCATATTTCATATTGTACATCAATGACCTTTTTAAAGAACCATTTGAATATCAATTTAAAAACACAATGGGTTTGTTTAGGACAATTTAAAATTAACTTTGTATGTGTCAGTCTAATACAGTCGTGGTTTAGGGTCGCGGTCATGTGCGCTTGGTGCAAGTTGGTGTTCATGTGTGCTATAAAATGAGTTCGTCATATACTTTTCGCTGCAGATTAAAACTTAAACAACAAATTAATTAAATCTCTATGTCCATGAAATATAGTTGACTTTTCAGTATGTTGTACTACCTATTTTAGACAAAAGACTCGTTTTCAATATAAACCATGGTTGAAATGTTTGTTGTTTCTGGATTAAAAGAATAAGCTCTTTTTTAAATTTTAAAATGTGCAAAAAGGAAGCTCTGTGAATGATCATTTCAACTTTCTCTTGTTTATTAAGTAAATTTGAAACAAAACAAAAATCCCTTAGATGTTAAGCATAAAGAGCTTTTACTAAAACTAATGTGTCTCTTAAGTTTCATTTAATTGTAATGTTCTTTCATTTTTGTTACTTTCAAACGAAATTATCATTACTACCGTTTTCAAAACACGTCGGTGTCCGATTCTCTATAAGGTACCCAATAATTTCAACCATTCTTTTCTTGTAAGATATGTCATTTCCATTAAGGATTTTCCCCGACATATGTGTTATGACATCTATAAAAGGTATTTTATCTGCATATTCCGTAAAACGGTTCTCGCCGTGAACTTTCGAATGTGAACTAATGAGTGTGAACACATGAAACCATTTCTTTTGTTTTGCCATGTCATCAATGAAACGTTTGAAATCTTTGTTTGCAATTTTGCATAGTTCAGCAGGTATATCTGCAACGAATAAAGAAAGATATATATGTGACAGAATGAGTTTATGAATTTTTATTTTTTAAAATTACTTCTTTTCCGACTCATTCTTTCCTGAGTATTTGGGTAATCTATCGTTTATTTATTTCAGATTGGCAATCCTCGTCACATGGTCTGTACTCTTGGTTTTCATTGGTTCTTGATTTTCTATTCCAAATATTTCTGGGCAATCGATTGTGCATTTTAGGGTAAGACACTTTTTTGTTTGCCTCACTCCGTTGGAGAAAAAAAAACATATATAGTAAATGCTTGTTAATAATTACTGTGATTAGTTACTAATTTGTCCCTTGTAATTTATTTTACAATTCCCAATTCATGAAAATGTGCGTATATGAGTATTTTTGTATGAGAAAACACGTATAAGATTAAATGTTATTAGGGTTCTAATTTAATTATTCAATTTATCAGTTGTTTATATTAACAAGTTACGCTAGTTTGGTCATAGACATGAATATCGATTTGCTCATTTAAATGTCAATTATCGGTGATTACATGTTATAATTTGAATATCCCAAAAAATCCATTGCTAACGTTTTTTGATTGGGAACAAATTGAGCTCCTTTACTTGCTGGCCTATTCCTTCACTCTTATGCGGCTGACTTTATAGCTGATCTGATCCGAAAGAAAAAAAATATCGTTTGGCTTAATCTCAGTTTCCGCTATATAGATTACATATTATCTCTAAACAATCCTAATTTCGGAGATTTGATACATCGCATCTACCCCAAAGAACTTTGGGATAAAGGATACTACAGACCCTGTGACGTCAGCCTCATATCTTGACCTACACTTAGAAATCGATGGTAAAGGGAAAACAATTGACCAAACTTTACGACAAACGTGATGACTTTTCATTCAAAATGGTCAACTTTCCTTTCATCTGTGGCAACATCCCTTCAGCACCTGCATATGGAGTGTTCATATCACAAATCATACGTTATGCCAGAGCTTGCCGAAACTACACAGACTTTTTGTATCGTGCTAGAACTCTAACAAATAGGCTTCTGGAACAGGGTTATGTTGCTACAAGATTGAAGTCATCACTACAGAAGTTTTATGGTCGTCATCATCATGAACTCATGGATCGTTATGGTGTATCCATCATCACCATGAAAACTGATTCATTCAACGTGTCCTAGTTTTCCTTTCCTCGTTTATCTACCCCAGACTTGATTTTTTGTGAGTAACTCGGCAGGTATTTCTAGCTATAACCTTGGTTCCCTTGATTACTCTTTAAAACCTCTTCCTTATAGAAAACGAAGTAAATTGACATACATTGGTATCAACATGTAGCAATGTCTCAGATCTACAATGGCATCAAAGATGGTTGCGGTAACCCTTAGAAATATGTCATATCTAACATCGATCTACTTAATTTGCCCTTTCCTTCATTATAAAAAAAACAAAGCAAAGTTTCACTAGCCACCATTTCAACTTAGTTAGCGTAAAGTGTATAGCCAAATATATACAAATATGGCGGGTCTAAGGTTGCCGTTAAAGATCACAAAAATGTGAAAAAGTACCGTTATTGTCCT
This sequence comes from Perna viridis, assembly GCA_037379345.1. Taxonomy (NCBI): domain Eukaryota; kingdom Metazoa; phylum Mollusca; class Bivalvia; order Mytilida; family Mytilidae; genus Perna; species Perna viridis. Next base: position 14,709,619 of record CM074511.1, read on the forward strand.
ATTAGAATCTAAATAAATCATGAAAACTCTATTTTATTTTTGTTTTACTACGGGCGCACCATTTATACCAATATTTTACCCCTCGCTGTCGCTCAGGGTAAAATAATGCGGCATAAATGGTCAGGCTGTGGTAAAACAATGATAAAATGGAGTTTCCGTGATTTATTTCTTAAATCAAACATATCTGCTCTTCAATTTGACAATAATGAGTTTTTCAATAAAATGGAGATTTCTGAACTTCATATTTTCTTTCATTTATTGACATTTTTTTTTTCAAATAAGCATTTGTATGTTTTAATACAATTATATGATTTGATCTTTGATACCTTGACCAGTTTTCTAGGGGTAAGGTTAATATTTGTTTTAATAAAGTCCTTATTAAAAATTTGTCTACTGATTTATTCATGTAGAAAATTTAAATTATCTATCCAATGATTCTAAATTTGAGACGTTTTTGTTAAGCTATAACCTGCGCTTGCGAATTTATACAACTATTTACGGAAAAATCGAAAATGCATTTTTGGATAAATCCTGACGACGACAATCGCCACATATAATCAAAAGAATCCTAGAAGTTGTGATAATACCAAACAGAAAGTACCAAATAAGCCATTCCTTACTAAAGCTTGAATACTCTTGGGTTTTTGACGTACAAAAATATGTAAATTTTAGAGATTTGTTGGTGGAGTAGATGTACATTTTTTTTTATTTTACTCAAAAACCCAAGTATTACCGCAACTTTCTTAATATTGTAAAACTGAGGCATTGGGCTACATGTGTTGATACCTACATGTATTTAATTTCTTCACACATGTTGTACCAGGAAGACTTAGACGCTCGAACGATTTAGTCACAAAAATCTTGGCTTTTTGACCCAGTGGGATACAAAAGGCATAAACTGAAAAAAGAATCCGAGAATATTCTTTGGCGAAAAATGTATTCGGTAATGGGAGTTATAATGTTCCAAATAAATCACAATGAAGTTGATGAGTTGATGAGTGGGGATGCACGGTGGACCCTCTCAGCCCATGGACTACAACCCTGGCCTTATATCAGACGAGACAATAAATGATCAACTGTGAAACGTTGTTATGTTCAACGATGTAAACTGTTATTATTATTCTGTAAATCGATCGTAAACAATAGTTTGTACGTTTTCGTTTCAACGATTTTTTATATTGAAGGTGTTCTGCAGTTTTCAGTCTGTCACAATAGATATTTAAACCATCAATGCATAAGTTAAGCTTTAGTAATTTTTTTCTTACCAAGCGTGTTCATTTTTCCAAAATGATCTGAGATCAAACTAATGGAATTTGATACAATTTCCTTATGAAGGTCACTTCTATGCTTTGACTTAAAAATCTTTACTAAATCGACAAGTGCTCCTCGACTCTCGGTTACAATTATCTGTTTGCAGCGCTGATAAACCTCTGAACACTTTTTGCATTTTTCGTCCTCCTTTTCGTCTACAGATGACGTCGGCCTTGTACCTGATTCTTTTGTCATTGCTATATTCGTAGTAGGTCTTTTGGTTTCAGTTGGTTGTTCTGCGGCACGTTTGGTACATATAACTTGAAAAACAAACATATAAAAGCAATAATTCATAAGAGTGAGACAAAGGTATTGTATGTAATGGTATGATTAACGAACACAAAATCAGTTTAAAAAGAAGCGTGAAAAGTATAAGCTTGAGAAGTCGATTGCAAAATGAATAAACACAATATTATATGATGTGATGATTATAGACATACATCTAAGAATGATTAAAAAATACATACACAATTTCCTCGTATATTCATTACTTCTTTTATTCATAAATTTTTGATGATCTCTTTCATAGCCAAAAAGATGGTCAAATTTATCATATTCAATAAAGAGTCCATTTTCTTAGCATCCATTAGCAACATTAATCTACCGAGCGTTTCAGTCACGCGTTTGACTGGAATATCGGTTGACGAAGAGAATAACATGTACAACAATACCTGCCGGGTTTTCCTGATGTGGTATTCTTTGCATCAGTTGTCTCAAAACATCTTTCGATGTCTTATCGTTTTTCGGCAAAAGAGATATTGCAGTTTTTCCTTCATTGTTCCTCAATTTAGGGTTAATACCACCAAATTTTACTAACTTTTCAATAAATTTGCCTTTGTCGAGAACACGCAATGGCAAATAATATTTGGAATGTCTGGTCTGAAATTAAATTATTAATTGTATTAATATCTTTGCGTCATTCTTATATAAGTTGTTTGTTTGATTATCTGTTTGATAATCATTGATAATCGAAATTATATAATTTTAGAACGTTTAATACATGTTTAAAACATAGTCAAAATAAAGACAACTTATAAAGCATTGTTTATGTTATTTTTTCCTTTATTTTCTTCATCACAACCAATTTTGTACAAATTGACAAATATATTGGTGTGTCATTAACGTATTTAATGAGACAAAACTACTTTTCTTGTTTTGGTATTTAGTACCTTTAGCCCATGGACTTAAAGTGTCAACCGGGAACACCCACTTTTCGAGTTCATGGTAATATTTAGGTACCTTTAGACCTCCCATTTTACGATTCAATTTCATTTGAAAACTATGTCAAAGAGATTTTTATCTCAAAAACCCTACGTATGATTACTCACTTAGTACCAATACAAAGGTAAAACAATTGGTGGCTGCCTGATAATACATATTTTGTCCTGTAGTAAGTAGAAGCTTAAAAAATAAAAACAATTTGCATGTTTTTACCAACAAGGTATAAAAAGTGGCAAAATACAAAAAATATTTTGTAAAAAATGAGAGGTATAAAGGCACCCGAAAATTATATTGAAATTCATGAGTAGGGTGCATGGGGTATAATAGCTCATTCAGTATTATTCATATGAATGATTAGTTATGATATATTTTCAAGTTAAAGATGGTCGTTTGATTTCTATAGTAAAAATATGGCTGACAAATTTTACTGTCATATAAACTTATGGGACGCTTAGATCAAACCTATTACAAGGAACATTCATTTCTATCATCTTCTATCATCTCGTATTTTCAATGAGCAAATAGTTTATGAAAAAATGCAAGAAAAATTGTCTTTAAATTATCCAAAAAGATGTTTTGGCATGAAACGATATTTGGTATAATTACAAACATTGATTTTATAAACCCTCTTTCAAGGGACATAAGTGTTCAAAAGAATTGTAATGGGAATTTAAGTTTTTTTTAATATTACACGAAAAAAGTGTGACCCCTAATTTTCTTTTTGAAATATGAAAAAATGTCAGATAATTGTTCATTATGCAAATGTTTTTTTAAAGAATTTGTTATTAGCAAAAACATAAAAAAATTATATAAAATGTTGTAAAAAATTGCCTATGTTTAAGCTCAATTATCTTGAAGTTAAGTTTGGTGACCTATGTTTTTTTATCTTACGATTTTACAGTATGTTCGTTCAAGACCATCTTTCAGAAAAAAATAGGAAAATTTATCCACTAAAAGTATTAGGTATGATCTACTTTAAAATGTCCATTTTGTAGTGACAAAGTGTAGAAGAAATGTGCATTTGAATATAAACAAAATACAACCATGTGTATTTGTGTGGTTAAATTCACGTGATGACTATAGTTGCCCTACTTGGGATAAACACAGGTCAGTCTAAAAATGCACCATAAGCACATGCTTTCTATTTTAGTTTATTTTACTAGAGGAAAGGACTCTGATCATGAACTCTCCAACAGTGAAGGTGTGCCATATAAGGTATCAGGTAGTAAAAGGATTTCTGTATAATCAATTGATTTGATACCCTATTCCATGTTTTCTAGTGTGTCGATTGGTGTTTAATAGTTTCAAGATTAACAAATCCCACGTAAAATGCGCATGCGAAAGTCATTACTTTTTATCTTGGCATTTGCATGACGACCATGTTTTACTAAGACATTTTATGATATAATTTCACTAAATCCGGTTGGACTGTTTTTCATTAATGTGTTTGTTTCAGGAAGCAATGTGTGATTATCAATTACTTTTGGATTTTGTACAGCTTGTTGTTTGATAGTTTATGGTTCATTGTTATTCGTTTTAAGTTTTCTTTCTATAGATTAGGCCGATTTCTGTCTTTTATGAATACTTTTACTTCATTAACTTTGGGGCTTTTTACAGCTTGCTTAATGGTATAGGTTTTGCCCATCATTGAAGACCATGTTTATGTCGGTAAATTGCGAAGTTCAGACACTCTCGATCATGGTAACTTCGTACCCATGAGGTCCCTTTGTCGCGGGAATATAACGTTCGCTTTATTGTACATATCCTTTGTTGGTGACGTCGGTTAGAGCGGAAGTCACAAAAAGTTGTTGATTAAAGGTATGGTTAAGGTCATGATGGTTTTATTACCTAATTCAGAAGACATGGAAAAACGAACAGTTCGAAGTAGATGAACATTCAGTGGACACAGATTCAAAGATTCTACAGATGCGTTATTCCATCCAAACCTTCCAAAACCCTGATCCCCGTCCAAATGAATCTACACAGCCTTCAGTAACTCACACACTCAACCCCGATATCCAACCGTTTGTCTTCACGCATAGCACATTTGTTCCGTAAATCGCACTCGCAAATGAGAGTTAACCACCACGCGCTAGTCATATATTCGACGCGCACACGCAACAGAGCGCATTTTTATCCACAAGTGGCCATCGTCTGTCCATGCTTACCCTCCCTACCTTCTCAGGTAACATTTTGGAGTGGCAAACATTCTTGATAAAGATGCCTTACGATTATTTACTTGTTTTGCGATCACAAATGCAAATTACGAGAAAGCCGTAAAGTTGTTACAAGAAAGGTTTTGCCAGAAGGATAAAGTTGTTAATGCCTCTATCACAGCTCTACTTGAATAACCGACACCAAGAAATCAAATTGTTACCTTACGTAACTTCTACAATCAGATGGAAGCATATGTACGCGGATTGGAAGCAATGGGTCAAATACAAGATAAATACGGGAAAGTACTGGTTCCGTTTATACTCAACAGGTTACCAAGAGAAGTCAGAAAGCTTCTCGCATGAAAACACAGTTCAAAACATGGGCACTAAGATATACGTCAGAGTATATTAGATGAGATAGATGTTATGGACTAAGAACAAGAGAGCAAATCCACATTAATCTTACCAAGTACATCATTATTCTATGTTGGGGCTTGATAACCAAAGTTAAATTCACAACGTCATGTAAACAAATCGTATCAGAATACTAGCATTGAGACCAGACCATGTATATTTTGCCAAGAGATACACTCACCTACGTATTGTACCAGGGTTACAGAACAAGCAGCACGCATTAACATCGTGAAACGTGAGAAGTTATGCTTTAACTGTTTCAGAAATCACCGCATCAATGAATGTTAGTCAAGGCATACATGTAGAAACTGCTACCAGAAACATCATTCTAGTCTTTGGCAATACACCAACCTTGACCCACAAAAGATGCAAACAACAAAAATGGTAGTAATACAGCGAATGCAAACTTACAACAACGAGGAGCTCATAGCAACACACCGTCCTCAAATCAGACACCAGTTAACCTAGTGAATGATAAACTGGAACACGATGCCGCTATTCTATACTCACAGTCGACCGAATCAAGATCACACGTACCCATCAAGACCATCGTAGCACCCGTAGGGACCAACTAGCAATATGTCGATACGAACATACTTCTTGAAAAGGTAGCCCAGAGATCATCCATAACAGAAGACTTGACTAACAAACTAATTATTCACAGAGAAGGAACAGAGGTTCTACACTTGTCAACATTTGGAAGCAAGGAACCCGATGTGAGATACCTAGATATATATAATGCGAAAATCTACCTGAAGATTGATAAGGGCCAAAAACTTGAAATCAAAGCACTGATAGTACCGATCATAACTGCACTAATTAAAAACCACATGAGAAGTCTAAAACTAGCTCGTCCAGTGTCACACCAAGATGAATTCCAGATATCGTTATTGATTGGCGCAGACTACTACTGGGACATCGTAGAAGACCTTGTAGTACGAGGAGATGGCCTGACAGCAGTAAGGTTGAAGATTTACTGTCAGGTCCCGTGTATGATATGCATAGCAAGAGAGATACCGCAAGTAGCATTTTCAGCGTACTCATATCATACAAAACTGAAGAATCAAATCTGGAGAAGGCCTGGAAATTAGAGGCTATAACAAGCAACAGTTAGGAGATCGACGATAACAATGACTATTATATCCGAACATACCAGGAAATATCGTTGCAAATATGTCGCAAAGTTGCCACGGAAACCAAATCACGATGAGTTGCCTATGAATTTTGTTATTACTAAGAAACGAACAAATGTTATCAGGAGACTTAGCAAGCCACCGGAATTACTCAATAAATATGGAGACATTATAAAAGAATGAGTGACGAGGCTTTATCGAGAAGGTAGATGAAATGACATCAGTGAAGATACAATATATTCCGCGTCACCGGGTACACAAATATTCTAGTATGACGCCTGTAAAACAGTTGAGGCGAGTCGAATAATGCACCAAACTTAAACGATTGCCTAACGGATACACCGCCGGACCTCAAAGACTTGACAAAGATTTTGATGCATTTAGAGCGAAACCAGTAACCATGATAACCGATATTATGAAGGCCTTCCTTCACGTTGGCTTGCATGAAGACGACAGAGACTCAATACGATTTCTATGGTCCGGAAACCCTACTGATCCAAACAGTCATTTGCAAACATACCGATGTAAATCTGTTTTGTTTGGAGCAACGAGTTCCTCCTTCATTCTGAATGCCACTTTACTGAAATGCATAGAATTAACGACCTGTACAATATCAAAACTGTATGTAGATAACATACTTGGCAGCGTGCAAAACGAGGCTGATAGCGAGAAGTATTTCGTCCGAGAATCGAGAAAATCATGGCAGATGCACGATTTAATTTACGATCTTGGACATCAAACAGCAAACAAATTAGAGATTTTATGGAACAGCTTCAAAAACGAAAGAGATTGTGAAAATTTCGTCCAGAATTTATGACCCGCCCGGAATAATAAGTCCGGTAACCATACGAGCGAAATTGCATATAAAGGAGCTTTGGAAAGAAAATCTTAAATGTGATGAATCAGTACCAGAGAAGTTTAGAAACGCCTAGATCGGTTTAGCATCAGACTTGAAGAAGGCTACACAGATTAAGTTGAGATATTATTTGGTCGACAAGAAAACAAACGACATAGTTTTACATGTATTTTGCGATGCAAGCTCCATGGCCTACAGAGCAAACATATGCAATGGAGAAATGAGCACCGTAATGATGGCTAAAACAAGAGAAGCGCCATTGAACATTTCCGAAAACGTTGGCGATCCGAGTACTTGACGTCTCTATGAGAATTTAACAGAACAACAGGACACAACAATATATTAGTGTCGGTTATGTCGTTCAACTGGGAAATCGGGATCATAACTGAACTTATGCGCGAAAACGATGGATATATGAGATCGGCACGAATCCGTTTAAGCACTGTCGATATGTCGAGAATAATCGCAAATTTATATCCATTGGGGGTGACTCATACTCAAACTCGTCTGAACAAAACAGTGCGACAACAGAGCAACAGAATGTCAGTGTAAAAACTCGTCCGCGATGAAATGCGAAAGAGGAAGCAAGAATTTCCTCTTAGAGGTGGACCAGTAACATACTGTCCGACAGTCGAGAATGATCCATATATGAGTGATGCAAGTATAACTTAGACTACGTGTTAATCATTCAATTTTCTTTATTTCATGAGTGACTTTAAATTTGCGATTTATTTCTATTCACGATATTTCATATTTCCTATTTCAATTTCTGATCATATTTTACAACACGACGTTACTTAGTACGATTATGGACTACTATGATTCTTTATTTTATTATATTTTGTGTAAAATTTAACTTTTCGCGGCCCTCAGTAAAACGTTTACTTTGTTGTACATATCCATTAGTGACGGCGGATTGTCGGTGACGTCATTGTTGGCGGAAGTCACAAAAAGTTGTTGATTAAATGTATCCTTGAACTTCATAATAGTTTTATCAATGCGTCTTGCATATTTATGTATGCCGTTATGAATGTATTGGCTTGTTAACGACGAACGATAAAAAACACCATTAAAACCTCTATAACGCATTATCACTGAGTTCCTTCACATTTTGTGATGCCGTGACCAGGAGTACTAACCGCTGTACAATGTAAAAGCTCTCGAGGAGTCGGAGACGAAGAAACATAAAACTCTCATAGCTTTGAACGTCAAGGTATTGGAACAGATATAAGAAGAAAAGGACTTCAAGCAGGGGCTCAGTAGTGCATATATACATATATGTGTTAAATTGTTAAGTAAAAGAAATTCGTCAATTTACCAATACATTACAAAATAACGAGAATCAGGTAAAATTTACACAAAAAGTCGACCCAAAGCCCCCAGACTTAACCTACATGCATCTAGTTACAAGCCCACGCCTGAGCATAATCTAGACGTGAATACATGTGTAATAGATAAAACGAGACAGCAATAGTCTATTCCCGCCCGGAGATGCATGGACGCACGTCAGAACATGTAACTACATATGAAAACATGGCCATGAAAACTCGCCCATCAGATTAATGAACACATGAATATATGTCAAGTCCAAGACTACCATCACTCTACAATAACTGGCTACAGAAACTAGGTCTACGTTACTTCAAAAGTGATGTTCTCAAATTGAAGACATTATTTGCCCATCAAAGGAGAAGTCAGATTACAAAATCTACTACTACACGTACTTGTATGTATTGTTTCTGGGTCCATTTCCGATTGACTGAGGAACGGACGAGCAAGGATGACAATCGGAAAGCAAAAGCTGTTGTGTTTTAATTACCTATATTTGCAACGAGTGTCCACGTGTAAATCGCTGAAACGATTTAATCGTGTAAACTGATTTACCATACTAGTATCTATGGGGGAAAGGTGACCACAACGGGCCTGACCGAAAACTCCTCTACTAACATATTTTAAACGCACCATAAGACCAGTGAAATGTACGCATCAGATCAAAGCTGCAGAATTCTATTGAACAGCTATCGAGTAATGTACAACGACTAAGGAGAAGATTCAACGATTTTATTTGAAAAGGGGGCTAAGCGTTCCAACTTTACACAGAAGCGGTTAACTTAGGAATCGAACCGACCTAGAGAGTCATCATTCTCAGAATAAGTTCCAAAAGCAGACAATGATGACAACAAACGTATTATTCATTACATTACGCACCACCCAGTGAAAAATGGCCTCAGAAACTATATCGATTAGTAATTGACTGCAGTTGCACAACTCGCCAAGACTTATCTAACTCGAATGAATGTTTAATGTCAAAGCCAACGGACTTAAAGGATTTGACGAAAATAATCATGAGATTAAGGATCGGAAAGTATGGGATCAGAACAGAGAAAGCGCTCTTGCAAGTTGCCCCACAGGAGAAAGATAGAGACTCTACTCGTTTCTTTTGGTTAGCAAACCCGGGTGAACCACATGGAAAACTTACAACGTAAAAATTTAAGGTGGTACTGTTCGGAACACTCGTCTAGACGATATTATCCGTTAGGAATGTTATGACCAGTGGCAATCAAATCAAGAAAACGTATGCAGGATCTATGGAAAGTAAATATGAGTGGGACTAACCACTACCGTTTCATGTACAAGAAGATTGGATGCAATTAGCCAACGACTTGGAGCTAGTTATTGATACTGAAATATCAAGGCAATATTCCACACTACCGTCAAGCCAAAGTAACACCGTGTTCCATGTTTTCGTCGATGCCAGTCAACGCGCATATGGATAAGCAGTTTATGTGAACAACGATCAACAATCAAGATAAAAGTCGAATAGCACTTTTAAAGACTTGATTGAATGGACGCTGTAAATAGTGGGAGGATCGCACCACACATTAAATCAGCAATACCTTACAGAAAAATCACGTGTTGGTCAGACAGTCAAATATGTTTGCAATGGTTAGCGATATACAAACAGCTCAAGAAATTTCTACGAAACAAAGTGTTCGAGATCACGAGTTCAAAACATTGACGGAGAATTCGTAATGGAGATATTGGTCAACGAAGGACAATTCCGCTGACCTATTGACGAGAGGAATCAGTGCCCTACAATTGTCAAATTATGGAACGAGGGACCGTAATAAATCATGTGTAAATCTACATGACCGGAATGGAAAATGAACACAAGCGCTCTTGTGATAAGTGCAGACTTGTTGGAGGAAAACGTTACCGTAACGTTACAGTCGGCAAGCGACGTGAACGATACTAAAGGAATTCACCGTTATTTGACATTACGATACTGTGTTTTGTAAATAGCTGGCCGAGTGGTCTAGGGCGCTGGACTTAGTGTAGGCGGATATGCCATAGATGTCACAGCGGTACGAGTCCCACGGAGGGAACGATCAAAAACTAGCTTCACAAATTTGACAGTTCTAACATCGTTGGGAATTTTTCAGACCCCTCTATAAGTTAACATTATGTTCCCTGTATCCGATGGAGCAGTAATAGAGTCGTCACATTCTGAAACATTGTATAACTCATTAACCTTGTATTAGTTTCGAATGAGTTGCTTTTGTGTGAGTTGTGCAGACACGTAGCGAGTTATTTTTAATTGTACACCATGTGCCTTAAAGGTTATTTCAACTAAACAGAAAACAATTATGTGATTTACTCCTTATGATCTCAAGATTTTCGAAATATAACAAAAGTTATTACAGAAATTAAAAACAAAATGCTAATTGCTCGACCAATAGAAAATAATGCAAAGTAAGTATTCCGCTATATTTTAAGCCGATACTTAAACGAATTTACTATATACACTATGGCATTCGGGATAAATTCCAAAACAAAAATGCACAAAATACATAATACATGCTGACAATGATGATAATAACATACCCATTTGTCTTTACAAACAACATGTAGCGCTGTATTTCCGGATTTGTCCCTCAAATTCAAATCTTCCTTATCTTCATGTTTTGCTTTCTGTAGCACTACGTCCAATATATGAGGCCCTAGAATATTTATGTATATACATGTGGAAGTATTGAGAAAGTCACGAAGGAGAGAGAGAGAGAGTTTACACCGAATTTTCGTTTTGTTTCATTTCTTACGCACGAGAATAGAACCCGAGTTACATTGTGCAATGGTAATTGTATCTGAAGTGTCTGTTCGTTCCTGTTTTTCAAGGCAGTCTTGACCAACAATTGACATACATGTAGTTTAGTTCAATACAAAAATTTAAACAATTAGGCAGACAAATAATTTTGAATAGTTTACATACTTACATGTTGGTATTGCCAATCTCACAGTTGCATGTATATATGTATCTCCAACCACAGTTGACAATCTCTTATAGTCACTTCCAAACGCAATAAGTTTTGTAATGAAATCCAACAGATTTGGACATTTATCCATTAGTTCAATTTTACAAAGAGGTTGTATGTCAATATCTCTCATATCAGGTATTGATTTATCATCTACATATCTAGAGAAATACAGATATTCAACCATCTTTGTCTTTTTTTCGATGTAAAAATTGTAAATGACCCTCATCCACATTTCTTGCGTAATAAACACGTGCTTACGGATGTCTTCACTCCCTAAAGAAATATTAAACTTAGCTGTGAAATAAGTGTAATGATTGGTTTTCATATTTTTTTTCAACTATGAACATGAGATAAAATGGCTGCAAACAACTGACTCATAATTGCATACAATCCCAATTTTTTTTCATATAACAGATTTCTGATTTTGATGAATGCAACTTACTGTTGAATTATTTACAGTCATTTTTAAATTGTAAATATGATCTTAAATGTTTCCCCCATATTGGACCACTTTTACCATGATGTAGTAACACTGAAAAAAATAGTCGAGGTTGTCTCAAATTTGACAGTCTTTCAAACAAATTTTTAAGAGTTGAACATTCCAACATATACAAATGCAAAACAAACAAACAAACAAACAAAAAAAAAACAAAAAACAAAAAAAAAAACAAAAAAAAAAACAGAAAACAAAAAAAAAGAAAAAAAAAAGTAAAACTTGCTTCATCATACAAACATCAAATGTTTTTATCTGATTGAAAAAAAACTTATTTATTTGATTGGTTTGAACTAATTGCATTCTTATAAACACTTATCATATAAAAGGATTCAAAAGCTGTTTTAACAACGTTTTTGTTCATTATTTTTTTTTAATCCTTTTCAGGTGTCACGTGATTCGTGCATGTTGATTAAATACAGCAAGGTGACACGATTCTCTGGCCAAAGTAATTAGTTTGAACATTAATGAAATGACTTACAAATCTTTATTTGTTAAACCTTCCTCATTGTGGATCAATTCATAAAACTCAACTTTTAGAAGACAATTGAATATGAACAAGTTAAAATGAAAGTACTTTGGTATTATGTTTCATTTAGAAAACACAATGGAATTTGTCACTGAGTTCACAAATTCGCAATTAGATCATTAAAAAAAACAAACAAACAAACAAACAAACAAACAAAAACAAAACGCACCTTAAAACAATATGATTGCTTTTACTTCTAAAATTTCTAAAATTCGAGGTTAAAAGTCAATACCAAAGTCTAATCTATGTGGAACATATTACTTTTTTGTAATTATGTTTTATTGAAGCATTTAATTGCATCCCAGTACGGTCAAATTCTGTCGTTTTATTTTCTCCGAGCCAAAATAACGGTTAGGCAGGATGGCCTAAGATTTGAAGAATAATCAAGGGAACCAAGATTACAGCGCTAATCAAAAGAATGTAATCAAGAGACAAAGACCAGACATGGAAAATAGACATACACAACAAAGAGCATGAAGTAACTTATATCATACATACAAAAACAAAAAACAAAAAGCAACTCGGACTCCATTAAAAACTTGGAGCATAGACCAGGTGCACATATAGGGTAAGCGTCCTCTGTTTTTCTAGAAACACCCACCGAGTTGCTCATAAAAAGTCAAGTCCGGGGTAGACGAAAAAGGATAGAAAAACTATGACACGTTCAACAAATCAGTTTTCATGGCGCAGATGGATACATCATAATGACCCACGAGTTCATGATGACGACCATAAAACTTCTGTAGTGATGACTTCAATCTTGTAGTAACATAACCCTGTTTCAGAGGCCTACTAGTTAGAATTCTAGTGCGATGCAAAAAGTCTGCGTAGTCCCGACAAGCTCTGGCATAACGTATGAGTTGTGATATGAACACTCCATACACAGGTTGCATATCACAACTTGCATATTCATTCATGCAGTTCCTTATATTATTCACGTTTTAAATTACTTAATCGTAAATATCATGTTCCAGTGAGCATTTGGAGTAATATAATATATGTAATATTCCTTCTGTTTAGCCTTCTGTTGGTGACATACATTTTTTGTGTGTTTCCAATAACGTTTAAACGTCTGTATTTAAAATAAATATTAAAACTGTAAGCAGTTACATAAAAGAGCATGTTAATATTATATGGCATTCTTCATAGTAATAGTACCCATACGCCGCCCGAAGTGTTACTGAAATAGGAAGCAAAGTTCTGCTGCAATTCTTCTTCTAGACAACAAAGCATTAGGATAAAGCGGATAACCGTAACGGCCGTTCCGGTCGTCCCAAGATGAAATTTGCATGTAGATATATTTGCTTCGGTTTAATTCATTTTTCATATATTATTGTTACATGACTTCCCTATTACATAACATAAATAACTATTAATTAATATTATAATATGCACCTTTAATACTGCTCTTAATTAGATACTGAGATTAACATGCAGGGATCAAAAGAGAGAAAAGGAAGAATGTTTTTTATGTAATTAATTTAAACGCACAAAACTCTCAAATATCAACTTCAACAAATATAAGAATGATTTAGTTTCTTCTGTTTTCCCAGTCTATTTTTATTTGTGGATACCACCTAATTTATATGATCAATTCAGTAACTATTTTACCCATATCAATATATTTTACACTAGAATCTTTTTCCCTCGATTACTCTTAAAAAAATTTGGTCAATATTTCGTATTTCATATCAAATAAACCGGTCACGGTCATCCCGTTCGTAAATGGCTTGTCCTGTTATGGTCATCCCACATTCTTCGTTACGGTCATTCCGCCGATATATTTTTTACCTTGTAATTTCTCATTAATTATTTAATTATACATTTTACCCATATGATTCCCACATTAAACATCATGCTTTGATGAATGACAGACTATTTGTCATATTTATTTTGTTGAATAACTTGAATAGACAACTTTTTAAAAGAAAAAATATTCTGACCAGAATTGTTAAAATAACAAGAGTAATTCTGCAACACTTCTACGAAATGGCACTGTATCAAGCACTTAAAACTTGTTAGTCAACAAAATATGGTAGAAATCTGCAATACGATTTCAAATGAAACCTGTTCACAAAGTCTTTTAGTGTTATTAAATGTTAAAGATAGTAATGATTTAACTTCTATCCAAATTACACATGTAATTGAACCGACAAGGAGATGAACCTTCAGATCTACACTCATATCGTACAAATTAATCTTGCAAGTAATAGACGCATTCGGCTGAACCCGTTTTAGACTGATGCGTCTACGCATTATCGAGGACAATGGACAACTACCGTACCCCAACGCTTCGTATTGTAAGCCCCACCCCACCCCCCCAAAAAAGAAAAAGTAAAACCATCGGGCTAAATATAGATAAGAACGAAAGCAGTTTATTGACAAGTGACACAAGGAACTTACATTTGTATCTATCCAATTCCACAAACCGTAAATAAACTTTTTGAAGAATGTTTCCTCTTTCCATTAAACTTCCACCACTTCCGCTATTTATTTTATATGCGTCATTTGTTGCAATAAATGCTTTATCAATGTTACCTTCCGCCATGAAGACATCGCTTACCATGAGACGGGCCTAAAAAAGTTACAGCCTACAATGCTTTTCATATCACTGATAATGGCATTATATATTTTCATATCTACAAAATGTACCTTGTGGACAACTTTTTTCAGCTTTCATGTTTTCGACTTATTTCTAATTTCATTAAATTTTATCTGATGCTCCCAGTTTTTAGTGGAGCCCGAGTTGCTCATTTACTTTTGTTACTTTGTATGTATGATTTTAGTTACTTTATGTTCTTTGTTGTGTACGTCTGTTTTCCATGTCTGGTCTTTGTCCCTGAATTACATTCTTTTGATTACCGCTATAACCTTGGTTCCTTTTCTTTTGATCCACAATTGCAAAGTCAACGCTCCAAATAAGGAAACCCCAAATTTTTTTCAGAATGAAATTCAAAACCCCCTCTTAAAAATATGATCTTATCTGATAATGATAGTGGGCAAGTTTCAACGAATTACCTCTTGCGGTTTAGAGGAGATGTAAACTAGGAGATGTGCCCTTTTGATCAGCGGATATCATGTTTTGCGTAAGGAAACCCCAAAATTCATTCAGGTGGAAATGCAAAATAAAGGAGGTGCGAAATTTTCTGATGACAAATTAGTAACATCATATGAAGACAAATATAAAATTTCTTCCTTAATTGTTTTAATGTTCTACATATTTTGATATGCAATCTATATTAACCTTTATCAGGATAATTATATTTTTTCGATCAAACTACAAATTTGTATCTATATCGAAGGTATCCATTTTTCTTTAATTTTTCGACTTTGTCCCAAAAACAGTGGTGTAAGCAATCGCACTTACCTTCCAACAATATTTATTAAATTTAATGCTTTCCATTGAATTGTGTCGGGCCTCTTCAAGATTTCCCAGTTTTAAGTAACAATACGATATATATCTGTGAACCATTGCGAGTTTTACTGTATCAATATCTGCCTGCGTGCGCAACCAACGTGATACCGATTGATATACATTAATAGCTTGATTATAATTTCCGTTTGAACGTAGAATGTCAGCCTTCTCGACATTATCGATCGAACGGAAATATCATATTGAGTTCTCTTTCCTCTGTGAAATATAGGAAACGTAACACTGATAAATACATTCGTAAAACAGGCTAACAGAACCATTAGCTGGGTAAACCCATATATGCCCTTATAAGGAATGATCGAACATTTCTGTGATTCAATTTATGACAGCTTATGTATATTTTTGGAACAGAATCATTATTTTCAAATTATTAAAAACAAAGAAGGTACGTATCATAAAAAGCCACAATCATTTCGCTTCAAAAGACCTTAAAGATTAAAAATGAAATGTTATGTGTGCCACAAAGACAATCGCTTCAGGATTTCACCATATATTTTGTCAAATTGCCTGATGTTAGCAAGAGTGTTCAATTGTATTTGTCGTCAAATCTTTCCTTAAATATTACTTACTTTGTTCATATTCTTGAAGCATTTCATATACTATAGGATGTTGCCTGCTGTCTATGTAATCTGATGGTAACTTATTAACCTTATCTGTAATTTTCACAGGAATATTTTTTGATATGAGAGCACGAATAATTTTCTCTAGTTGTTGACCGTCAGATTTCAATTTGCTTTTTACTACTATATGGTATGGAGAATCGCCATCTTTATTGAGCCAAGTTTTAACACCAGTAGACATTGTAAACAACAGTTCTGTGTCTTCTTCACGTATGAAATAAAAGAATAATTTCATATCTTAATAAACAAAACACACAAAACAAGTAATAAAAATTACCAAGTTACTTAAGATAAGGTGCGACACAAATGCCTCCTACCTGAAAGTTATATGAAATGATTGAGTCCATCGTTTGGACATTGATTGGGTTTTATGATAATTGGATACAAATAATTAAACATTGTTCAAGTATTTATTCTATGAAATTATCAGTAAAGTCGAATAAAACGTAAACTTGTATTATAGTAGAACAGGACACAATCACATAGCAGAATCCTCACAATACCCTCAAGCGGTTACGTTGAAAAGGTGTTGAGTCTTAAAACTGTCTGTTTTAAGTAACCGGAATAATTCATACGTAAACTATAATAGCAACTTGAATTCGATTCTTTCAGTGGATTACGCAAAACAAATTTATAATAATAAGAAAACAAAAACAATAGTCTGGGGTTAACTCATGATCCAAGTGGGTCCAGAATAAGCCCCGGAAGGTCTGGGAAATATGGATTTGAAGACAAAAAGGCCATATTTGACAGTAATAGATGTAACAGGACTATCTGCAAAGATATAAGATCTGACAGTAAATTTCTTTAACAAAGCTTACAGAAAATAGTGGAATCAAGTATTTTTAGTATTTAAAGTGTTTGGTATTAAATGCCCATAAGTGATCTTAAGAATCTGTTCACTTATCTCATCATATGGTCTTTTGATAAATCGGGATGTAAATATATTTGTTCGAATTTTTAGTAACGAAAACAAATTGCGTTAATTGGACGTCTTTTTACATGGTTACAGCACTGCTGTTAGACAAAATTTTCGTTCACTTTGGGATACTTTTTATGTAATGTTACGGATATCCACAGTTTATGGATTTTATAACAACCCTTTCAAGCAACATTTGGTAGAAAAATTATTAACACTTTCAGATATTATGGCGATATTTTGGCTCTTAATAACGACAACTTCAATATCTATAATTAAGGTATACACCTTGCAGAACTTTCTCTGACTAAAATATTGATGGTAAAGAATGCCCGCTTTTTCTTTATCGTATTATTCATTTCAATAATGGTAAACTTAAATTTACGACAAAATGGGTGATTTTTTTTTATTTCCTAATGTTTACTTTCCATTTTTGCTGTGGCAAAAAGAGTCCTGAGAAGAAAGCATTTTTGGTATAAACATTGATTCGCTCAAATGGTCTTAACATAGGAAGTTACACATTTTATTTAAAAGAATAATCAAGGGAACCAAGGTTATATCGGTAATACAAATAATGTAATCCAGGGACGAAGACTATACATGGGAAACATACAAACACAACAAAGAACATAAAATAACTAAGTAGTTTTCGGCATGGCATAGGTTGTGTCCTTAATGTATGACATATAATGTATTATTATTCTCAAGTCCACAAGGGGAGAATTTGGTTTGATATTACAAACGATGAAACGACTTTTTGTAGGTTTAAACTGATCTGGAGCTAGTATCTGCTAGTTGGTAGTTTATTTGTGCATTTGTGTAACGTATAATTAGTTCCTTTATTCTGTTTTAACAAGGGACCTCAGACCTTTTTGAACAGAATTGTAGGTGTGTTTAATTGTGTAATATTTTTTTCACAGTGGCCAGTTTTAAAAGGGGGAGGTTGTGATCACGCCAAATTATTTTAACCCGCCACAGTTTTGCGACTTCATTCCCAAGTCTGTATGTCTTGTTTCATTTTCACTTTAAGTTTGATTTATGTTGATGTAGAGACGTAAACTTAGTTGTACCTGTGTAAAATGTCGTTCTGGGGCAAGCCGCATCCTGACATTGTAACTATATATGTTTGATTTGTGCAGTACCTATTCATGGTTCTCAGTCTAAATATTTATGTTGTTACTTGGTAAACCGGAAGGTCAAATTGGGAGTTTTATTATCCGGCCTTTATGGCCTTAAGGGAATCAAGATTCGAGTGAAAATAAAAATAGAATATATATTAAGGACAAAGACTAGACAGGGAAAATAAACAAACACATACAAAAAAGAAAAAAAGAAATAACCAAAATAATACGCACAATGAGACTGAAGTAAATGAGCAACCTGGACTCCACTAAAAAAAATGAATAAATAAAATATAAAAAAATAAAAAAGAAATAAAAAAGAAATGGAAGCATGGACCAAGTATACCAGTTGGCTATGTTTCCTTTGCTTTCCTAAACACATCCGCCGATTAGCTCATAAAATGTCACGTCCGGGTAGTCGAAAGAGAAAAAAAAGGAAAACTATAACATATTTTTAAAAAATGGTTCTGGCTATACCCTGACGATCCAAGCGTTCTTGATGACGACCATAAAGTGAAGTGATGACATATCTTTTGAAAGTTTGCCTAAAAACATCGATAAGTACAAGGCTCGCAAAACATTTTATACTGTAAATGAGAGGAAAATTATCCTTCATTTACATAATTTACAGGCAAACATATTTGTTAAAGATTGCCCTATTACTGTTCCATTATAGGTTCGAAGGAACTATTCTTCGGAGAAATAATACGTTTCATAGGTCAGTCCCCAGTTACAATGCTAGGTATGCCTGACAATTACATTTGTCTCGTGACAGTATATATATATATTGCTAATATTACTTCAAGATTCTCGCAGGTAAACAAATTATCTTGACCTATTGACATAACTATTCATATATAAGTAAAAACACGTGTTATCTTGTCAATATCGGTCGAGAGTCAAATGTAAAATGGAAAAAAAAATATGTCTAGATTCACGTATAGGACTATGTAGCATTAGAAATAAAGATATAGAGCAACACCTATTCGTGTAAAATCAGAAAAATAGAAATTCAATGAACAAGGACAAAGAAATGCAACCAGAAAAAAAGGCATACCGGTTGGGAAAATCTTCAGCTTAAAAAAATACTTAAGTAACTCCTACCATTTCCATGGAATTAATGACAATGAAAACTTCAACGTTTTTACCACAATCTGTAGTTTGACAAGTTTATCGTCGTTGTGACATAAGAATTATTGAAATGATGACCAGAATCTCAAGAAAGCATTACCCTATTCTAAAGCAAAACGTCGGCAAGTTCTAAAAAATGTGCACGTTGAGAACTGATAACGCAAGAACAGAATTTTACCATTGAAAAATGAAAATTTAACAATACGGAAAATAAAGTAGACTCGTAAAGTAAATATTCCAGGTATGTATTATATGGTGCTTGTAGGAAAAATCTATCTCTAAAAAACTATAAAGAATGATATTTCATTAAAACGCTGCTAGCACTTGTACAGTACTTGAAATAATTACCTGTCAAAATTGCATATCTAACCGCAAAATGAATACAAGAATCGTTGTTTTCTTTTAAGTTGTCATTTGTTTCGCTGACAAGAACAGTTAAGGTCGGTGTCAGCCACTTTGTGACGTCATTGTTATGTTCTTTGATAAACTGGAAGACCGTCTTAAAACTCATTTGTTTTGGTTTTGCAGACCATGCTACTCCAGTTCCTACAGAGGTAATGAATTACAAGATAATATGCGACTATCTTAAGACTGTTTGATTAGACATCAGTGTTGTTATATTTTAATTAAGATTTTATCCATCAGCTTTTCATCAGCTATTGTTTTAAAGATTAAATTCATTCTGATGGGTGTTATCCTTTATGTTGAACGTTATTATGGAAGGATACTTTATGATTTACAGCAAAAATAAAAAAAATACTAAACATATGCGAATTATTTGTTGTGCAAGTTGTTACTCGAATATAGTATCCATTAAAATATGATACCTTGATGGACATTTGAGTCTTCTACTTCAAGTCCCATGACTAGATGTCGAATTGACATCCATTTTCCATCATTTGATAATCTTTCCAACACATCCGCCCAATATTCCTTGAAATCTTCTCGAAAAAGCTCATCATAAGTGTTGTTTTTTTCTGTATCTGCAGTTACGATTAAAAACAGTTAGTAAATGTTAAAAAATCCAAGTTAAGAAATTTTTGTGTTCGTTAAATATTGAAAATGCAGTAAAAACAATATTTAGGAAGGGTTGTAAGTGGACACCAGGAAGGTAAAAAAAACTATACGTTACCGTCAATTTTTTCGAAAGCATCGACAGCAGCAACTAATAGTTCAAGCTTTTGCTTTCGAGTGTCTGTATCGCTCTCACTTTTCAAAAACCCTTCCAAAAAAGTTGTGAATGCATCCTGATTTTTATTCATGAAGAGTAATTCTTTTCCTTTCCGGAAGTATGCCTAATGGAGAAGGAAACGTATACTAGTATATCAATTACACTTTAATATAAATACAGAGGTAAATATTTGTATAAGAACAATATATTCTTAACATTCAAGCATCATCTAAATGATATACATATAAGTGATTAAATTTGATCAACAACGGAAATTAGGTGATTTGTCAAATAGATAATACTTGTCTTGTTGGGAAGTGATAGTTAAAATAGTATAGGCAATACTTATAGGTGCGGTTTGAGGTTTTTAATCGTTTAAATTTTTAGTAATTTAAGTAGGTAATTCAGTACAGCTGCATTACCTTACTATAATAAGGATTTGCCTCTACAGCCATTTCAGCATCTTTTAGAGCTTGTTCATGATTTCCCCCTCTTCCATGAATATTAGATCTGTTAGACAGAAAAACTGCATATTTTGTACTGAAGCTTTGATCTTTAGAACAAAGATTTATTCCATTTGTATAAATGTCAAGTGCTGACGACAAATCATCCCGTTGAAAAGCGGTTCGTCCTTCTTTCTGGAGCTTTTCTATTTGGTTCCTTATATTCAAATCTACAAAACAAAACACACAAAGAACTTACTGCAAACATTCGTTAACTTGCACTTAACGCAGATGTTGCCTCAAAGGCAAGTTTTTTTTATAATATAATACTGAAATCTGGTCAAATTGCAATCATTTAATTACACACTGTTAAGTTTGTATAACGGTTACACCTATGGAAACGAGGAAGGGTTGGATCTTTTTCCAATGTCTTTATTTGTCGAAATATTAGTTAGTTATTGATCTTCATACAGACAATTTATAGACTTAAATGTCTAGTGACCTTTTTCTTTTTACAACAATTAAACATAAAACGATAAACACCGTTTCATTCTGATTAACACAACTCTTACATTTGTAGTTGGAGCTAACGATTTAGTAGTGTCATATGCTAAAAAAACTAATTTAGAACTTCAAATATTCCTTTTTAAGAGTACCTTTTTGACCTAAACATAATTTAGCCGGAAATGTTGTCAAGACTTTATTGGCATGGAACCCTGACACCAAAAATAACAGATAAATCTAAAAAGAGGCCTGATTGTGCGGTTCTTTCATTTATGATTAAGGAACGATTTTATATTCGGTACCCGTCATTCAAATCAACAAAAATTGTGCTTTTCAGACACGACACCTACATGCCTAGGTATACTACTAAAATAACATTCAGGGAGTACTTGCAACTTTCATTTTTTTTTGTATCAGTAGGGGGGTGTCACCTTTGCAGCAATAAATTAAATGCAACTGAATCAATCGGATGGATGGTTTATCTTCAGAATATTGCGTTTACAGATGGGGTTCTTTTTTCTATAGTATTATTCTCCTCGAATGTTGCATAAACAATAATTTTATTGTCAAAACATTGTGTTTTCAAACAACAAAATTTTTCGTTCAAGTCGCATCAAGACTGGATTAAAGTTGAATAGAGGATGCTGAAGCTAGTTTTTTTACCCTCTTTCCTTTCCTTTTTTCAAACGCCGAATACAAAAGTAGTACATGTGAATGCCAAAATGAGTGTTGTAGTTCCCCTTGAATTACGCACTGCTATTTTCAACTTAATGACACTTAAAATGGTCGAAAGATAATGGAAGTTGAACCAGGAGAATCATCTTTCAAAGTTATTTAAACATTCAATGTTTTTTTTTAACTTAAGGTGACATCGTTGTATTATTTATTTCAGCAATTGTTCGTTATTTCTTTTTTATATTTGAATTTTGAAATAGAAAAGAAAAGGGAACCAAACAGCGTGAATTCCTTCTTTAAAGAAATATTTCTTTTAGACTAAACGAAGAAAAAGGAGATATAAAAAATTACACACATGGTGTTGGTGTTGAATATAATATTTTTAGATCATTCTTACTCGAGTTATACTATCAGTGTTCGGTTGTTTGTGTATCGTCTGTATATCATATTTATCATACTTCATTGTCTATTTTATAAAATAAATAAAGTGTAACATTATAACTAATAACTTAAGGCCTTGATGGTTTTGTTTACCTGGTCAACGGTTTTTACAATTGACCAGAGCAAAAGTGACGTTCTCAAATTTCGCGGTTATTTTTCTACCTCCCATTTTCATTGGCTTATCGAAGTTTAGATGTTCTTGGGGCTTATCTGTGAACAACGTTAATCCCCAATAATGCGTGATCAGATGACAATCAAGTGAACAATCATGGTCGCGCTATTCATTTCTTGCTACGAAGGCATCGATTTGGATCAGTGTTAATAGTATACTGGTCTACTGTTCCTTCGGAAAATACTAGTAGTAAATTTATAATCCTTCGATACTAGCTATTACCTACAGCGTTGTCTCATGCAATAGTTGGTACCTCAAGGTAATTGATTTACTTTTCCCCTCATGACCATTCAACAAATGTATGATAATACATTGATTTTTGTTTTAGCTTTTGTCCGTTCCATTCTTGGATACATACCAGTATTTTCGCCATTTAGTGCTTTCGGTTTGATGTCTGATAAATCACGTATCGTGGGGCAACATCCATGGTTTTTTAAAATTCTAATTACAGCTTCACCAGTTGTTGTCTCTCGGAAATTAACATCCTTCAAGACGTCCTGTAAAGCCGTATCACCTGCCTCGTTAACAGCATCCTTTTTAAACTGATCAGTGGATTCCAAAGACAAAATAAATTTCAGAAAACTAACATCTTCTACAATTCAAATAAAGAGATTAAATTGCATTTTACATAAATATGATATAGATACATAACGATTAATTTTCCTGGTTGCTTATTTTCGCAGATTCTGAAGTTTCGCGAATAAGCGTTAAAATCAATTTTACTGTACTTTTTCGTACTTAATTTCCACCGTGAATATGGCGAATATTGGTACACTAAGAATATTAATATGTTACAGTAAACTTCTGTGTATTGCGACGTATCGATGCTTTGGTTTATTTTCGATGTATAAAATTAATTTGATGCATGTTCTTCTGGTTAGTTTCCAGCTAGGTATATATGTCCTTATTCGTCGTTTTACAAGTCGTTATATGACAGGGTAAATACATTGGTAAAATATATCAATAAACGAAAACATATTATATAGTAAAACAGATTTCTAAACAACAACAAAAATGACGTGCTTGTACAGGCAAAAATACATAAAATGTTGAGGCTATAGTACCATTAATTAATGCAATATGATTTAAAAGAATAACGCACGCATGCATACACATGGAATAATCCATAAAGTCTTGTTTATGCAAGTATGAGACAGTCATCCATCAAAAGTTAAGTAACGATCAATTAAAATTCTACAGGTCACCACACGGTATATTATGATTGGCAAAACCCACACCATAGAGCAAGCTGTAAAAGCCCCCAAAATAAATAATTTGAAAGAGTAATCAAGGGAACCAAGGTTCTAGCGGTAATCGGTAATCAAAAGAATCTAATCAGGGACAAAGACATAGAAAACTGGCATACACAACAAAGCGCATAAAGTTACTAAAATCATACATACAAAGTAACAAAAGCAAATGAGCAACTCGGACTCATATTATTGTTATAAAAACCAAAATTGACCTACTCTACAGAAAAAAAGTAAAACAAATAACAAAGGGCATAAAAACAACAATCACTGTACTAAAGGTTCCTGGCTTGAGACAGGTACATAAAGTGGGTTTTAACATGTTTTGTGAGCACTAAACCTTATCCTAACCTGAGACAGTTGTGGGAAAAGACAACAATAACACGAACTATAAAAATCTGTTCAATTCGGATTTAACTATTCAGATCGACACAGAATACAAACACTCTAACCAATAGGACAAAAGACAGACAAGCTTTATCTACCTCGAAAGAGTACTCGCTTTTCCTCTCAGCTAGTTCAAAATCCAAAAGCACCTGATAAGCACATCTTGTTTATTTAAAAAAAATACTCTAAAGTCCATGTGCTATTTCGAAAGGATGTGAAATTTCTGTTGCCATGGAACGTTTAAAACTTATCTAACTTATCTAACTTATCTATGTTTCCCTGGATTCCAATTTCTTATAAATAATGCATTGTTACACAAACTTTACCAGTTTTCTTTGACTCTGCTATCCCGAAGTGGAGTATTGGCAAGTCTAATGTTTTCTCAAAATCCTGAAATGAGGCACCATTCTTGAATAACTTAATAGCTAGTTTAAATTTCCACCTATGCTTTTGGCCGCTAGTCTCTTTAAATAACTTTGCGACGGGGATATCCGGACAGCAAAAATTACTAAAGCTACCAGCAATCTTAGAGTCTGCACCAAGAATGTCTCCCGTTCCATATAAATACGCCACACACCCCCACTGATTATCCTGGGAAAGCTTGTGTAGTATTTGACTCATGACGTCTTTGTTTTGAGGTACTGTAATAAGTTCTTCTAGTTCGTCTGGAATTTCTGATGAAAAAAAGGAAAGAAATGTAACAATGTTGCTCATTTTAGTTACGGCAATCGTAGTACTAGTACAGTTTGCGTCAGTATATACATTAATGAAAACGGCTTGTAAGCAAACCAAACTGATGTTGATTTCTTATTAAAGCATTTGTTCAACCCTTACTGAAGACTTCCAAGACAAATTGCTGAACTTACATTTTGATATTGCATTTGTTAGTAATATCATAACTAATAGTTCGAAAAAAAGTATTCAAATTGTTTGTACTCGGATTTGACATCATATGAACAACTCGGCTCACCTGGGTGTCCTTCCAGGTTTTTGTGGAGTACGGGTTGCTGTTCTATTCTTAATTTCTTATTTTCATTCTGCAAGTTAATTTGTTTTTGTTTTTTTTTACTGTAATGTTGGTCGGATCTTTTTTTTTTTCATGTATTATGAATGTCCTGTTCCTATTTTACTTTAACTCGCAGACAAAACAGTAAGACCAAAAAGATGATCGAACTGTTTACATAAAGTTCAGGCGAATAATAGTTTATTTTTAGTGGTTGCGGGGGTTTAAAAATATCTGATAAGGAATTGTATTTTTTTTGCTATTTTTATTAAATAAATGTTATAGTAAGCAAGTTTAAATATCTTCTATTCATAAGTCACTCATACGTATTGGGTATCGATTTGTTTCACTGTTGACTTGTTGAACTAGGCACTATGCTGACGAAATCGTACCAACATAAATACTTAATACTTACTTGATTTAGGAGTATTGTTATGTGCTGTACTAGTAAATTTATATCATCAAGTTGGATTAAGTGATTAGTTATGTAAATTCCTTTTAAAATGATTGAATCTTAGGTTATTATTAAATTAACATTTCTCACTATAAAACTAATTACCAAACTATACTACAAACGCGATAACTTTTCATTCCGTATTGTCAACTTTCCTTTCATCTGTGGCAACATCCCTTCAGCTCCTGCGTATAGAGATTTCATATCACAACTCATAGGTTATGCCAGAGGTTGCCGTAACTACGCAGACTTTTTGTATCGCGCTAGACTTCATACAATTAGGCTTTTTTCTGGAACAGAGTAGTGTTGCTACGAGATTGGAATTTTTATGGTCGTCATCATGAACTCGTTGATCGTTACGGTTTATCCATCTGCACCATGAGAACCGATTTGTTCAACGTGTAATAGTTTTCCTTTCTTCTCGTGTACACCCGACTTGACTTTTTATGAGCAACTCGGCGGGTGTTTCTAGAAAAGCAGAGGACGATTACCCCATCGGTGCACCTGGTCCATACTCCCAGGTTTTAGTGGAGTCCGAATTGCTCATTTACTTGTGTTGCTTTGTACGTATTATTTTGTTGGTTTTTTTTTTATTTTCTTTGTTGTGTGTGTCTATTTTTGTCCCAAGATTGCATTCTTTTGATTTCCGCTAAAATCTTGGTTCTCTTTATTACTCTTTCACTGTGTTATGCTTTTCTTGTACCATATACACTTCCTCATCGTCTACAATTAGCTATGCATGAACGCATTTTAAAGGTTTAAAAATTCAAGTGAAATGTAGCATTTAACACACCATCTAAGATACAGAGTGTTCTTATTAATTCAACGTAGTACGGTGCCATAACATCTGCCCCAAACATATTCGACAATCCAGTATTCACTGCTGATATAAAACAAGTAGCTGCGGTAAGAAAATCACTCATCTCTTTATTGGCTAATCCTTCCATGAAATGTGCCTTAAATTTTGATATATAAAATTGTGAGTGGTCAAGATAAAGTCTCGTATTCTCATAATATGAAATATATAAGTATATGAATAGATAAATTGACTGTCTAGAAGCTTTTATTGTACAATAAAACAGTGAAAAGTAAATGTTTGGTCGTACTCTTTAAGAACATTTTCAGAATGATATTAAAAGAACAGGTGATAAAACATTTTTCACATTCATGTTTCGATTGAAAGATCAAATATTGAATATGAAATTGCAATCGTGGTATTTAATGCAAAGCGTTATATTTAAATTGTTATATTTACCTCTGTAAAGTTGTTACAAAGAACGGTTGAACTCCTCGCATCATTTGCACATTTAATATATTTCCGAAGTTTGAAATAGGCCTCTGATCTTTGGAAATAAATTATTGACCTTTTTTCCGGTGGAATAAAATGAAAAAACTGGGTGT
Organism: Perna viridis; assembly: GCA_037379345.1. Lineage (NCBI taxonomy): Eukaryota > Metazoa > Mollusca > Bivalvia > Mytilida > Mytilidae > Perna > Perna viridis. The sequence continues at coordinate 14,737,173 of CM074511.1, forward strand.
TCTGGATGCACTCTGTATATTGGACGACTGCCGATTCATAGTTATGATTTTTAATTTCCTCTTGTGCTTTTCTCTCTATGTTGTCAAAAGCATCTATTAAAACAGCTACGTAGAATTATTGTCAGCGAATATAGTATGTGTAATATTATATTTAAAAACCCATGTTTGCAATTTTTCGTTTATTTTGTGTGAAAAAATGCAGGTGCAAATTTATATCAGGCAATTATAAAACATGAAAGTGTTTAGGGGAATTGAAACTGTTTTATTTTCCTACTTAGATATTTTACGGTATATTCTAAGAAGTAAGTTGTTTTGACAAAACAAAGGCTGAAATTTAAATGAATACAAAATGACTTACGTTTTTAACATTTTTTGGGGTATTTTGTTTTTGTGCTTAAACAGCAAATACATAGAAGGGAAATATAATATTATAATTTCAACAGTTCTATATGTATCTAAGGTTATCGATGTCTTCCAGAATAACTCATTTATAAGAAATCCGTATATGTAGCTTCAGTAAATATTAACTTACAGATAGCTTGAACTGGTGCAAACCAATTCATTTTTTAAGTATTTCTTCAAAATATATCACAGCGGTCTGAAACAAAAGGTAATTACTAAGTGCAAAATTTCAATGTAAATATGCTACTACTGCAACCACTATTCCGAGACGCATGATAAACTCACAAATCTCTATTTTAACATTGTTTCTATTGCGTTCTTGTTGACTTGTTAACGATTATTTCACAAAACAAGATGAGGTATGAATTCATTCTGATATTGAAGGTCAATAGTTCCATTCCAATTAGCATAAGCATGTCATTTCGTGTACTATGATTAGTTATTCACCTTTCATAGTTTCTGCGGTGACCATGGCCGAGACGTTATGCACCAAAAATACATGTTGTAGCTTTTGCAATTAAACATGGTTGCCTTCGTTACGATTTAAAATGGAGCCAGCGATATTTTGCTTTATATATTTCACTCATTTGGAACATCGTTTATCAAGAGCAACAATTTAAAAAAAAAGAAATAGGATAAAAAGCATTCCCTATTTTCTTCGAATATTAAAATTGACAACCATGTCACGTTGTCGATTTCGTTACACCCCGTAATGTGTAACCCGTACCCGTACCAAATTCCCCGTACCCAAATCACTATATCGCTGATTTTTCTATTATTACTAGGAATATTATACTGAAACTTAGACCTAAAGTTCTGAGTGATGTTTTAAATCAATTGAAAGTAAAATTAGTTGAAACACTTTGTGATATTTTCAAATTCAGTCGATTTTATGTTCTCAAAAGTCTCGAAATGCGTAACCGGAAGTTACCGTACAAAATATTAATTGACTGTATCTCACTTTCCAGTCCGAATTTTACGTTTTTTTTTCTGAAAACAATCAGAGGTTAAATCTTCACTTTAGGACTTTGAATTAGTTTTGAAAAAAAATGATATTGATTTAAAAAAGAAATATCGGAGTTTAAATTCCATACCGTACAGTAGCACAAATCCCCATACCAACAAAAAAAAAATGGAAACGATCTTATCAATGAAAAAGAAAGTCTCATAAATAGAATATGTTGCAATCTTAATTTATTGCCCTTGAATATTTTAATAATATTATGTTGTTTTAATTTGAAATATATAATAGTATTGTACACATAACAAAAATACTGGACTTTGATTTTGGGTATGGGAATTTTGGTACTTTGGTTTTGGGTATGGGAATTTTGAAACTGAAAATAGAATAAAAATCAATTTTTCTAAAATGATTTAAAAATTATTAACTCTTTCCTAGCCATCATATCATTTTATAAGTACACATTATCAGCTGTAAATATCACGTAATAATGAAGAAATCGGCAAAAGAGTATTTGGGTACGGGGAAAAGTTGGTACGGGCACGGTTACGGATTACACATTTCGGTATGTACAGTCGATTTCAATGTAAGTTTCATAATGAATGAAGGTCTCTGAGGGGAAAAGACTGAAGGAGTTATAATGTTCAAACACGTTTTTTAATATCTATTGTAGAAATGGTACAGTTCTTAATTCGTGACAAACATATGATATTCTGCGTTTGGTTTTTGTAGTAGTCAAATTTCAAATAGTTTTGAAAGTTTCAATACCTTGTTGAGGATAACAAAATATTTTACCAAGTTGCAACAGTAGATTTATTTTCCTGTTTATGTCATATTCATTTAGTGTAGATTTTTTACTTCCTGTTATTATATTTAGAGACTTTTTATATTTATCAAAAGAATATAAATATCATATGACATAATTACCGATTCGGTGAGCAATAGATTATTTTTAATATGAAAATAATGTTAATAAATAGCAAAGCACTTGGGCCAAATATATCATGTTCATCAGGTAAGATATCATGGATCACTTATAGACATCACGAATCGATTATCAATTTGTCCAAATAAAGATAACACTGTGTTTGTAAGTCTTGTCCCATGACCATGTAAATGTCCAGATACTAATAATTAAGGAAGTACTGAACTGTTTTTCTTCTAAGATAGGCTGTTTTAATGGCTTAACATCTATAAGAATAGACAAAAACCTTAAAAAATCGCAATACGAAATATAAGTGTAAGTTGCTTTTTGTTAGTTTTTGTCTTTTTTTAGTTCAATTACTATCAATCAATAAATGTTTTGACATAAAAGGCGTTCTGATGTGCAATTTGTGCAAGTAAATTAAATAAGAAACAAAGAAATCGCATTTCAGGGTAAAACATGTTCTGTCAATGGCGTTTAGGAAAGAGAAAATGTCTGGTAAGTAGGATTTGGTGAAGAACGTTTAAAAGGGAAAGCATATAGTTATGAATAAATAGATAAATTGGGAATGTAAATTCTGCGCTATTACAGTTTTATCGAAATACAAATGTCAAAACCAATGAAATGAAAGATATAATGGAAGAAATAAGATTTTATATAATTGACTTACATAGTAGTTGTGGTTGGACTACAGCTGTCAAATACTTTGGTGGTAACCTTTTTCTGTCAAATTGAATAATCGATAAATCACTTTTTATCTACTTATATATGTATATTATATAAACAAAAAAAATGAACTTTGTAATTCGTAAACTTACTTTTCATTTTGAACAATCGTGGTTTTCCGAAAATGGGCTTCCATAAAATACTTATTAATAGATATGTGTATCATTGACAAAAGGTCGGGCGACTATGTTATTATTTTACATAAAAAAAGTCAATGTTAAATCATATCATTGTCTGAAGAACATATTTTCTTTAATTAGTAATCCCCAACATTGATGAGCCTGAATATCGATTGTAAAAACTGTAAAGTGATTAATGTTATAATGTATATTTTGTTAATTGGGTTGTTCCCTATATCTTTGTATGTACTACATATATTGCCGTGACCCTTATGGGTGTAACATGCAATAAAGTTATCTATCTAAATGCTTTAGTGCATTGTGGCCGTTGTTCCCAATTAATAGTTTTGCATTTGACTACTAAGAATGAACTTTGATTAAATGCTTTGCCTTTGCATGGCGAGATTCGATACAATTACAAAGGTCGAACAGTAAACAATTGGAACAGGTATGAACAAAATATTCAAACTAATTTGTATTCGATTAATTGTATAACACAACAAGATTCGAACAAGAGCGAACGTGATCCAAGAACTTCATAAGTTATTACTGCATAAGACCTTATACCCATAATTGAAATACTTAGAGGTTTGATATATATATATATATAAATATCGGTCCAATTGTGGACACTAAAAAAACTTATACGTTTTGTAGATTGATGATAGCAAATCAAAATTACACAGTTTGATTACTATTGAAACAGTAGGATTAAGAAATAAAGACAGCAAAGGTCGTTTTATACTGTAGTAACATATGCTGTATTGGTGATTAATTCCACTTTTTATTTGTCTGTCCGTTTTTAAACACAAACAAATATACATATTTCAAATAAAAAATGTAAGAAATGAACTCGAAATAGACAAAAACACACCAACATTTGTAATTTGTTTTAACAATCGTTCAGAAAGTGAAACTCTCTGGATACATTTATGTATCTATAACATTTATTCTTTATATCACAATAACAAAACTGCATCACAGCAAACTAGCGCGTCATGAACTGAAATATTTTTATCTGTTGGTAATTATCAAGCTCTCTTTACCTATGTAAGAGTGATCTAGAGAACCAACATGGACAGTCAGAAATAACGTGTCCTTATCTAGAATTATAGAAATTGACTGTTCATTCCCTCCGTTTAGGCATCTTAAAAACACGTGGACAGATTTTTTTTGCCTTTCTGTGAAGACGGTCCACTTCCAATACCAAGGACCTACATTATATTATTTTAACTAATATCACAAAATATCTTTTTTTAATATAGATTATTGCAGTATAATATCAAGGAGATACGTATCTTTTTAATCGCAATATTGTGCGGATACCAGAGAAATCTTTTTTCCATCTATGATCCTAACTCCCAACTCCTTAGGTCACAATATATACATACACATCATTTTAGTTATTGTTATTGCTATTGAATTATAGTCGCACTTTGAATATACATGCCACACCACTTAGACATAAACTCCAGACGCAGACTCAAAATCAACCAATAATCACTTTATTTCTAATATGTCGCATGCTTGATTTTAAGGTCTTTTTTCAGTTGACCGGGATTCCAACCCATGACATCATGTCCTCGAGACAATCACGCTACCATAAAACTACTGCAACTAAAACTAAAATTGATATTTTATCTCATTATGTGTTATTTATCTTTTGAATGTATTGCCAACTAAAGACATCTTAAATGTAGTATTAATGTAGCATGTTCATTTACAAGACAATTGATGACTTATTAATCAGTTGACTTTTAGTGCTTCTTATATACAATGATTTTTGGATACAAATCTTCGTATTTATTTCATTCTAATGCTGCTGGTGAGAGGTTAATCTTTGAAACAAGTGTACAGCATATCGAAATTTATAATATATGTGATCGATGTGTTTTATATTTAACATTCATTTCCATCGCTGATGAAAGAATATTTACCCATTCGTAAACAAATAATGAGTATTCTACTAACTGTGATAACCCAAAGTCACTTTCAAATTATTCTTAAATATTGTAAACAAAACGATTCATAAAAAAAACGAAAATGGGAAGGACATGTTTCAATGGACAATCGACATTCAAACTGACAAAAACTACAGGGATTTGTATTTCCTTCACTCTTATGAGCCAACTTAATGATGAACTTGTAAAGGTGTCCTTTTAACCCTAATTTCTAGTTTCTTTCACTATTGTTCAATAGTAAATTTATTTTCACTAAGGCATGAAACATTAATAAAAAAAGGGTTTTTTGTAAGCTTAATTAAGCACATATTTATTGACAACGTAAAATTACACAGCAGTTAACAAAGGACATTGTCTGAAAGTATTGCATGACCCATGCCAAGTTTTACGGTAATTTCAAATCATATCAAGTAGTTTAGATTATGACAAAACGTTTTTTTTTTAAATGTTACCAAGGCTATGTTCCATTATTTGATTTACACTAAGTGACCTACAAGTTTCCTACAAAATTATTTGTTTGTTATAAATGACATACCAGATAGACTGGAAATAGTGAAAAGAGGTTTGTTCCAGGAAGCGGAGAAAACAAGCGTTTAAGAATACTATTGCAAACATGTCTCAAAACGTTCATGACACCTGCGTTTTTATTACTGAAATTAGTTTACAATCCCAAAATGTCATGTAAGAAATTATAGTTCATTTTTGAGTCGTATGCCATTTTAGTACGAAGAATTTAAAAAAAACAACCTTTAGGAAATAGGTAACAATATATCTTTTTGATTTGAAACAGTGATAACAAGAAAATGTAGTCACTAGTCAAATCTTTATTCACATACAAATGAGATTGACAAGTTTTCAAACTGCAGAAGAAAAATACGGTATAGAGTAAAAAGCCAAACAGAATTACTTACCCAAATTTAGCAACATGAACCTGTAGAAAAAAAAGTCTATTATGCTAAAGATAAAGGGAATTAAACCAAAACACTGAGAATGCTTGCAGACTAAAAGGTTATTATGTTTAGTTATGTACAGGAATTACCAAAATAAGGTTGAAAATAGATACTTGTAAATGATACTTTGGGCATTTATTTGTTCATTTACAGAACCTGAAGACACCATAACCGCTGTCAGTTCAATATCGTTATGAACCAGCAATTTTTTGAATGTTGAAAAATTCTCTTCTTGAGTCAGTGTTGCCTTTCTTATAAATCATTATGGATTTATCAAATAACATTAATACTTTTAGTAAAGGTGTTGAACTTAATAAAATTTTACAATGTCTTCCCAGAGAACCCTTTAGTAATATGTTCATTTGTTCATAGGATACACAGTTGGCGAATTATAAACATTCAATTTTTCAAATTTCTCTGCTGAAAACTTGATTATTTCACATCACTTTTAAAATAAACAAACAATGGCAACAACAATAGGCCGCTGAAAGTTTGATAGTAAAATATGCTAAAATCAGCAAAAACATAAAATCGCCTTAAGAAAAAAATATGTATGGGGATTTGGTACTCAATAAAACACAAGTAATTGCTCATCAATTTATGTAAATATATTTTCAAGACATCATATAAGAGTTTAAATGCAAGTGACATTCAGGAATATTGGTTTAAACACACTTAATATCAATACTGTCGTATATTAGCAATGATATCAGCATTAGTTCATTTAAGTTATGTTAACAGAGAAATCTTGTCTAGAATTACAAAAATTATGTTTACCCCTAACAATCAGAAAGATACATAAAATTTGGTATAGCTCCCAATGTCAGTTTAAGAAAAGAATTATTTTGTTATGAACTACAATTGGAAGAGAAGATGGTTTGTTTGTTTGTTTGTTGGGGTTTAACGTCCGAGCAGCAATATTTCAGCTATATTCAGACGATGAACATGAAATTGATGATAAAATGAACATGAAATGATGATGAAATGAAAAAGGGATGGGACACAAGGACAATGGGGTCGACAAATGTTGATTGCCGCTGGAAATAGGGAAAGGTGGGTAGGGTCGGGCAATTTAGCCTCGTGCGGCGGAGCCCTACGGTTCCTACTCCGGGAGAATCCCACAGTAGGGTTCTTTAACTTTCGAGGAACGTGGCATCTTTCCCAACACGGTGCACCACTATGGTTTGCGGTCAGGTTTTCCGTATTATAGCCTGACAACCCCAGCATGTAACACGCCAGGGGTACCCCATTCCACCACCTGGGGCACACATCCCAGTTGCTTTGTGGGCAGAGCGCCCTAGCCCCCGGCTAGGGTTCTGAGCACTATTTAGTCGCCTTTTACGACAAGCTTAGCGCTGCTGCAGGCCTATTCTTTTAAGACTAAAATCCTACGCAGAAATTCATGTGATTTTAAACAAACAGCTTAGAAATCTCATGAGCAGCGCAACCAAAACAACAGAAAATAGCATAAAGTATTTGTTAAATATTTTAAGCAACGCAGAATGTTCCAAGATGAATATAGTAGAAAAGGGAACAGATATGGTGAAACGCAACAAATGCAACATCGTATAACCTTTACGAAAATAGTAAATTCTTACAGATATCACCAAAAGGTCTTAAATAAGTGTAAACATACGTTCAAGTAAGCTCGGAAAGTTCGGACAACAAAAGTAATAAACTCCACAGTAACAGAACGATGACACTTCTTCAAAATAAACAAAAAAGCAAAAAAACGACACAGTGACACATTAATGACCAACATTGTCAAACACTATTGACATTAGGGCGTAACCATTCATTTCAAACCAAGTATCAGGCTGAATACGCAGCTGACAACTTGGAAATGGTGGACAAACATCCGAAATCGACAAAACTAGATTAAGGCTACAAAATATCACCATAAAACATGTGGCATTTATCAATAATTTGTTGGAAAGAATAATCAAGGGAACCAAGGTTATAGCGGTAATCAAAAGAATGTAATCTAGGGACAAAGACCCGACGTGGAAAACAGACATACACAACGAAGAACATACAGTAACTCATACATACAAAGTAACAAAAGCAAATGAGCAACTCGGACTCCACTAAAAACTGGGAGCATGGACCGGGTGCACCGGTAGGGTAAGCGTCCTCTGCTTTTCTAGAAACACCCGCCGAGTTGCTCATAAAAAGTCAAGTCTGGGGTAGACAAACGAGGAAAGGAAAACTATGACCCGTTGAATAAATCAGTTTTCATGGTGCAGATGGATACACCATAACGATCCACGAGTTCATGTTGACGACCATAAAACTTTTGTAGTGATGACTTCAATCTTGTAGCAACATAACCCTGTTCCAGAAGCCTATTTGTTAGAGTTCTAGTGCCATACAAAAAGTGTGAGTAGTTTCGGCAAGCTCTGGCATAACGTATGACTTGTGATATGAACACTCCATACGCAGGTGCTGAAGGGATGTTGCCACAGATGAAAGGAAAGTTGGCAATTTTGAATGAAAAGTCATCACGTTTGTCGTAAAGTTTGGTCAATAGTTTTCCTTTACCATCGATTTCTAAGTGTAGGTCAAGATAAGAGACTGACTTAACAGTGTCTGTAGTATCCTTTACCTCAAATTCATTTGGGTAGATGCGATGTAACGAATCCACGAAATTAGGATTGTTTAAAGATAATACGTCATCCATATATAGCGGAAACTGAGATTGAAGGATCTAACCAAACGATATTCTTTCTTTCTGATTAGATCAGCTATAAAATCAGCCTCATAAGAGTGAAGGAATTGGTCAGCAAGTAAAGGAGCACAATTTGTTCCCATTGGAATGCCGACCGTTTGTTGAAAAACACGTCCACCACACTGGACAAATATGTTGTCGATTAAAAATTCCAGCATTTTGTAAACATCTTCCTCTGTATATTTGGAAGATAATTTTGAATTATTTCTTACAAAGTATGAGGAATCTCTACCAAGAACTATATATTTGTATCTAGGCTAACCATCTTTTTTGGAAAAACAACGATGTATAATGTTTTTAAGTTGGGATTTTAACTGAGTACGGGGAATAGAAGTATACAGTGTTGAAAAATCATAGGTTTTACTGCTATTATATTCAGATAATAGTCTTGAACTAATTGTTTCCAAAAGATCTTTCGAATTTTTCAGGATCCACGTTGAATTAATACCACTACGGGAGTAACAAGTGTTGTGGTAGGACTGAAAACCCTCTTTGTCAGTTGTGAGTATAGAAGTTAAAAGTTTTGAAAGAGGTTTGGTGGTACATTTTGCAGATCCAGCTATGAAACGTTGTTTGTATGGATTCTTATGGAGTTTAGGAATCCAGTATATAGATGGTAAATCACAATCATCGTCCTTGGTAGAGAGACCAAAAGAGGTTAGCACAGATTTATGGTTTTCCACAATCTCTTCTTTGGAGAGTGTGGTAGCAGTATAGGTCTTATCACTGCTATTATTTTCTACGTCTACCTCTGATAATAAACATTTAGTGTAAAACTTACTGCAGACAAAAACAATGTTGTTTTGGGCTTTGTCTGCTGGTACGACAACATATTTGTCATGTATAGTAGACAATGTTTTTGTTACATCGGGGTCTTTGAAAACTGATGTAGCTTGGCACTCATTAACCTACTTAAAACTTTCATTCGTTTCAAAATTAAAGACCTCACGGCCTTTAACCACTCTGACAGAGAATCAATGTCTTCTTGTTCTCGTTTTATCCATTTTCTCGCACAGTCCTCGACGGCATCCATAAGAACTTTAAAGTTATAATTCCAATTTATGGAGCGTGGTTCACGGTACTTGGGACCTTTAGAGAGGATATTACGAAGAGACTCGTTTTCGATGATGGTTAAATCTCCCGTAACGACGTGACCAGAAGGACCATATTTGAATGGAGAGGTTTTGCAAGAACAGTCAGGTGGTTTAGCATTGAAGTCCTCAATCTCGAGGTTCTGCAATAGCCTTTTATAATTGAAAATTTTGGATGCAATGGGTGAAGTATAGGAATATGAAATAATTGGTATGGATTTGTCTTTGAAATATGGGGGAATTTTGTTGGTAACGTTTTTGTGGTGGAGGATGTTAGCCAAATTAATTGCATCTATACCTTTGTTGACAAACGGTAGTCGAAGAAATGATCGTTTTTCTTCATCTTGACTTTTCACACAAAATGTATCTTGCAGTAGCCAAATATGTTAACTTGGAAGTTTTGAATTTGATATAGAACTTCATATCACAAAACAATAAATCGTGCAATAAAAACTAACGCAGGGCCATGAATTTACTGGTAGATTACAAAATAAACAAAAGGAATATCCCGATGAACGAACTAACACGATAGCCGTTCTAATTTGTTTTATGGGTCTTTACTATGAAATGATAATTACTCATTCAAATCTGCACCAACATTGAAAATCCAATAGATTTATATTTATTTTAGCGTCATTTACAGAGTTATATCCCTTAATTTAGAAATCTACGGTGCATTTTATATAATTTTTACCTCCTAAAAACACGGGTTATATGGAAAACATAATGTTAATTTCTGTTTACTATGGCAACTCAAAAATAATGATATGTAGGTTTTTTACCCATTAATCACATTTTGCATGATTCTTACCTGGAGTGCTATTTAAGTAATCAAGCGAGTAATTTCAAGGATTACATACATCATCTAATATACCCAAATGAATTAAAAATTCAAAAAACAACTAATATATCTTCTTCTGCCCAAGACCAATCTTCACGTGTACATAGATATTACAGGTCCTTTCATTCGAAACTTTATGACAAACGTGATGATATCTTCAATTAGATACCATAGATTGACAACCTACTGAACTTAGCACTTACTAGCTGCAGTGGTGTAGCCCTTCGACATAATATATCGGAGCAATGTCTAGGTCACATGATTCACTACGGTATTTTTTTCAGAGTAGTTACATCTAGTAATCACACCACCATAATTTGATGACGTTTAAATTACCCAAAGATACATTTCATTTTCTTTGAAGTCTTCAAATAAGATCTTAACACTATCTTATTTTTGACGCATGATTAATTGCTGTTATTTCAAGTTCAAGATCAAATATCCCGGCGTTTTACATGTATGATAAATATTGTCCCATGTTTTCATGGTGATATTTTTATTATCTTAATTTATTTGTCTATTTAGAATAATTATGCACTGTTTTTTTTTAATTATTTACTTTACTTTCACCATGTTACTTTGCTGAATTGAATGATATCGCCGAAGTTATTACCGGGTTACACTCACTTCCAGTATGATAAGTGTCGTTGGTGGAGCAGCACATGCTTACCCTTCTGGATCACCTGATGTCCCTCCTGGTTTTTTGTAGGAGTTCATATATAGTGATGGTTCTGCTGTTCGTGCTGTGTCTTGTTTTCCTGATCTTCATTTTTAAATTTGATATCTATTTAATTAAGTTCACTATATTGTGTACATTATCTTTGTTTTCTGTTTTCATGTTCTGGCCATTTATTTGGATTTTTACGTATTTGATTTGTCCCATTCTTTACACCGCGGTATTTTTGCCGATATTTGGAAAGTGAGTCTATTCCCATTTTTAATTAATATAAACAAGGTTACTAAAATCAAATAGGGGTTTTAACTATTAAAACAGTTATGTATTATTAAAGTCTGGGAAGACTATTACATTTTTTTCATTCTTAAATGTAATAATGGCTTCAGTGTAGAAAATACATACTGTGTCACCTGAGTCAAAGAGTAATCATGGGAACCAAGGTTACAGCGGTAATCAAAAGAATGTAATCCAGGGACAAAGACCCGACATGAATAACAGACATACACAACAAAGACCATTCAGTAAATCATACATACAAAGTAACAAAAGCAAATGAGCAACTCAGACTCCACTAAAAACTGGGAGCATGGACCAGGTGCACCGGTAGGGTAAGCGTCCTCTGCTTTTCTAGAAAAAAAACTGTATTTTTATGGAAAAAACCTGTTTTGGTATATTAAAGTAGCATATAAGCAATTTTCTATAAGATTTGTTGGCGATTTATTAAGAAAATGTCGATTTTAGCGAATTTTTGAAGAGTAAGTTAACATATTGCGCTACTGCAAGATACATTTACATTCTATATATTGAATAAAAGCATTTCGTAGAAAGAAGAAGTTTCATATTTAGAACTTGAAATTTGTAAATTGGAGTCATTAATTAGCATGTGAAATGCCGATGACGAAAAGGAAAATACATACTTCATTTACATTTTTTTTAAATGTGATAATTTGGGGTACCAGATGAAGACTCGCCCAATATATTCAATATCAATACAGAAGGCGGAGTGGCTTTTATGGTATCTAAACGTATAGACAGATTCGTTCTAGCTATAGACATTCATAGTAAAAGACTAATAGGACTCGAGTTGAATATTCCAAAATGCAATAGTATATATCTATTTTCGGTGTATCTTCCAGCCATCACCCGAAGAAATGGTTTGTTTCTAAATGAATTAGAAGTATTAGCTGATGTATACAACGTATATGTAAACAAAGGAACGGTAGTCTTGCCAGGTGATTTCTATTGCAAAATTGGCGGTCCAAGACACTGAAATTCTGAAAGCCGACGAGGAAATACTACCTCATAGACATTATGTAAATCACTTAAAACTGTATTGCACAAAAACTGTGAAGTACTTTCATGAAGAAATGAGACGTAAGCGTCAGCTTTGGGTTGCAAATGGCAAAACCAATGAAACTAATGACATCCATTTCCGAAATTACAAAAGGGCGAAACTTGAATTCCGGAAGCAAATAGAACAAGCATGTGAAAATTATATTTCTGACATGAACAGTAAAATCGAAGAATCGTTAGATCACGAGCCAATATTTGTATGGTCATTGATTACGAGCACCAGAAAACCTACGAACTTTTGTAACGGATTGCGGGTCGGCAATGTTCTTATATATACACTCGAAAAAAGTACTTGATGGGTGGGCTTGTCGTTCCCTTCGCGCGTCAGTGCTTACCGTTTTGAAATCGGGCACCCACCCATCGTCTTTAAATCCAATGACATGTACCAAAATCATACTGCACATGTGTTATACAAAAGCTTTCTTTGGATGTTAACTTTGGTACCGCAAAATGATATAATGATGCTGGAACGATCTCATTGATATGTTACAAGACATTGCAAGGTCTGCCTCAGAGAACACATTCAGACAAATGCTTAAGTTTGCTTGGGTGGCTTAAGATTGAATGTTATATAGACAAATGCAGATTGTTATTTCTTGGACGCTTGTGTAGAATGGACCATACCTTGATGTTAAAACGTATATTCCTTTTGCGACTATTAGAGTTCAAGAACAACTGTGTGCGAAAACAATGCGCATTCGTACCGGACATTATACGTATAGTTCAGAAGTATGATTTGATATCTTACGTTTCTGAATTTTTAAATGATGGACAGTTCCCTTGCAAGGCGATGTGGACAGAAAATGTTACCTCTTCTATAATTAACACTGAAGAAAAGCTATGGCTTCAGCGTATGTCAACGGATTCTGATTTTGAAATGTTCAGACTTATACATAAACATATTATGCAATATAGAGCATGGTTCTTTGCAAGAAACAATCCTGAAGTTTATAAATCAGCAAAGTACATAGTGAACTTATGCGCACTAGTCACCGTCGAAGAGATTCCTTTGCTGTGTAGAAAATGTGGACGTTTCTTGTCAAACATTGTAATCCACACTGTGTGCTCATGCGACAGACTTGGCGATGTTAGGGAGCAGCTGTGGGAATCCTTAATTAGCATTGACCCAATAGACTTCAGTTTACATCTCGACTGTTTGACTCCTGAACTATTCACTGCAACAATGTTGTCCTGTGACACTAAATATGATCTAGATGACACAAATCGCAATTACTTTACGAGAAATTGTATTACATCCATTAACAAGATGTGCGAAACTTTCAAGGATAGCTAGAATCATTGAACACTAAACCTAGAAGGTCATCTTTAAACTGAACTTGTATGACATAAGTGTTACGTCATTTGTCAACGTGATTAGATTTTCATACTTCATAGTCTGTATTTTGCTTAGGCATGGTATCTCGTCACAGTGAGTGTATATACATGCAGTAATATTTTTGGTCCTTATGAATAGTGTGTGTGGTGGTGATGGTGTGTGTTTGTGATGTTGTGCGTGGTGGTGTGTGTGATCGATGGATGGTGCGTGAGTGTGTGTGTGATATATCTGTACTAGATATGATATTGAATATATTTTTTGTTATATACGGTCTTCATGAACGAATAGGTTGATAATAATACTTATATAATTAGCCATCTGTTTGTTGTTGCACGTACATGTTGGATTATATATTTTGAACATGATGTTCTTGAACAATTCATATTTTTTCAATGTGTGTCATACTTCCGGTCTTCATGGGCACATCTAGATTTATTGTACATTTTGTCTTCACGAACAACTTGGATGGTGTGTTTATAACTGGTCATCATGAACTGTAGGTGCTTACCTATACTGGAATTACTTTACTATAGCGTATTGATCACTGGTCTTCATGAACAGATACTGCTATATCAAATATATATATGTGTGTGTGTGTGTGTGTGTGTGTGTGTGTGTGTGTGTGTGTATAACTGGTCACATAATTGGTTATATTTTTTGTGTGTAGCTTGTCTTCATGAACTAATATTAAGTTGATGTATTTATATAATTGATATGTTATTGTTGCTGCATTATTTGATTGAACACTGTAAATCTTCGTAATGAAGGAAATAAAGTTAATATATTCCATTTTAACTGTTGTTCGTGATCCTTAACAAGCAATACTTAGGTAGCTGTCTTTGTAATAATCATGCAAAATCTGAAAAATGTGATACCCCCCCCCCAAAAGGCTCTATAATTTTATTTTTGTAATTCAGTTATTTTACGGGTCTATATTATGAAATGTGTAATTATTCATTCCAATCTGTCTGTTCTTCGGAGATAATCAACATTAAAAATCCAATGGATTTCTGTTGTATTTTAGTGTCATTTATAGAGTAATCTCCCTTATTTTTGAAATCTACAGTGCATTTGATATAATTTTTATCCCCTAAGAACACAGGTTATATGAAAAACTGAATGTAATTTTTTTATTACTATGGCAATACAAACGAAATATCAAAAATAAACATTAGTAGACTTTTCACCCACGAATCACATTTTGCATGATTCTTAGCTGGAGTGCTACTTAACATTGTAAACGATCATTTCTCCCTTCTCATGCCTTATGGTGTGACGGGGTGTTATTATTGGTGGGTTGGTTACAGTACCTGAACTGGTCCATGCAACAAAAACTGTGATCAGTCATCGATCACCGATCAGTTTTTGGTCAGTCATCAATCTGTCAACCCGATACATAAAACTGGTGAACCACAGCATGTGACCACAGAGCAGTCAATATATTTTACAGATTCTTTTGTTTTATTTGCCAATTTTACACATAGTAACATAATGAAGTATATTTAAACATCTAATAATACTTTTATTTTACATATTTTATATTTTTAACAGATCATCCGTCATATTTTCCATAACAAAACTGCAATCAGATCAGTCATCAGTTATCGATCCGTCAAATCATTGTGCTGAACGGTTCAGGGTCTGTACTTATCTTGTATTGGCTGAATAGATTTTGACAAAAATAAATCAATTGAAAGCTATGAGTCCTCCTACATTTTTTGTCCAAACATAAATTTCTGACATTATGCACATCTACATGTGGTTATATTACATCCCACAAAGCTTCATAACAATGCTGCAAGTTTCTTAGAAAACAGTTTGGACAGAATGTGAGATGGACAGACAGGGTGAAACCGGTACAACCCCTAATTTCGTTTGCAGGAACATAATAAAATCACTTGTCAAGCCATAAAATTAACAACTGAAGGAAAATGAAAATGGGATGACCAAAATTAACCTGGAGGAGATATAAATGAAAGTGGACCCAGCTGGAACACTATACACCAACTAAAACAAAATGAGATGGACAGGTACTGTCATTGGTCTATGTTCCTGGTCTATGTTCCACACAGGAGCGAAAAAAAGCTAAGTCAAGTAAGTCAGTGAGGTATACTGGGAAATAATTTGACAGGATATATAGGGAAAAAACTGGCAAAAATTTTTGAAGTGCCATGCAATCAATCAATTCAAATAAATCATTCTTTCTGTGCTGGATTGTAACTAACATGCTTTGAATGTATTTAGCAGTACAAACTTTTATGAACCACTGTAGGACTAACAGATTCTTCCATCGATCAGTACTTTAACTCTTTTTTGATTAATTTTCTATTCATAATTAACTTGATTTTTCCTTGCCTGCTGAACTTTTTTCAAAAAAGGCACAATATGTATAGATAAAAAAGTCAATCTTAATATAGGTTTTATTCAAGCTTAGGTAGACACATATGCATTGACTGCTGTAAAATTACACAGCAGTTAACATAAGAGGTTATCTGAAAACAGAAATTGCTTGCCCAAAGCCAAACTTTCTGGTAGCAATGATTTTAATTCATATTTAGTAATTAAGATTACGACAAAATGTTTTTGTACTGTTTTTAAATTCCATTATATGATTTACAGAGTGAACCAAATTTCCTGCTAAATTATTGGTTAGTTAGAAATGACCTACCAGATACATTGGAAGTAGAATTAGTGAAGTAGGATTGTATCAGGTATTGTAAAAAAACAAGCATTCAAGAGTACTATTGTAAACATGTCCAAAAACTTTCATGACAATTTAAATTAAATTAAAATCTCAAAATGTCATGTATCTAATTATAATTTCCATTCTAGTACAAAGAATTTTGAAAACATACTTTATAAAATAGCATAAAAAGCAATGATATTAAATAGTATTCACTAGTCAAATCTTCATTCACATACAAATGAATTTTGTTTAAAGTGCAGGAATAAATACAGTATAGGGTAAAAAACCTAACTAATTCCTTTCTTTAAAATAAACAGAATAACTTATTAAAAGTTATATTCAGGTTACCAACAAATTTCAAAATTGTAAGGCATAAGATGCAGTTCTTTTATTTAACCTTACTTAGATGCAAAAACATCTGCTCAAATAAATTACCTCCCAAAGATTTTTTTAATCTATATGAAAAAATTGGAATCATCAGCAATATTTGCTGCATTAAAGCTTGTATAAACATTTGCACAAGAAAAATTCTAGTCATTAAATAATTATGGAGATACACAAAATAGTAATGCAATTAAATGAATTATAATTACAAAATGATTGACAAAAAATGTCCAGTACAAAATTCTAACTATGACAATTAAATTATCTTCGAGCAGCTGTCTTGTAAAATATTTTTACAGATCACATACAAAGCACGACACAGAATATGTACAACTACACAACCTCACAAACTTGTCAAATATACAATGAGTGAAACTGGACAATCTATTCCTTAAAACTGATTAAAGCAGCTGATAAAAACATAACTAAAGCTAATGAATCTGCAGAAAAAAAAATCTTCTATTATGCTAATGAAATGAAGATAAAAGTAATTAAAGCAAAGCACTAAGAATACTTAAAGTCTTTTCATCTAATTAAGTACAAAAAGGTTGAAAATAGACACTTTAAACTGAATTTTTGGACATTTATTTTCACAGAATCTGAATACATAATAGTTGATGTCAATTAAATCCCATTATTGAATGAACCAGCTCTTGAGTCAGTGTTGCCTTTCTTGCAAATCATTATGAGTTTTTCAATACTTGCAATAAATTTGTTGAACTTAAAAAATTTTACAATTCCCCGCTGGATAATCCAATAGTAATATGACAGTTTGTTTAAAAGCAATACAACGTTGACAATTTTTTAAATTTCTTTGCTATAAAATGGGTCACTACACACCACTTTGAAATTATAAACAGACAACTGGTACCAACAATAACCTGCTTAAGGTTTCTAGACTAAAAGTTTGGTGGTAAAATTAGCTTCAAGTCAAATTACCAATGACCTAAAATCACCTTGGTGATAGGTCAATTAAACAAATAAACAATAGGATACTAGATTATATCTCCAGACTTGAATAACTCAAATTTTAAATACTTTTGTGTATATGGATTTATTACTCAATAAAACACATGTAAGAGCCCATAAATTTGTGTAAATATATTTTAGGAAATCATAGGGAGTGTTAATCCAATTGACGTCCAGTATAAAAACTGTAATACATTTGACTAAAATATCAATACTGTCTTATATCAACAATAGTTCATTTAATTTATTTCAACATAGAAAAATCTTGACTAGAATAGGTTAAATGATTTCCCCCTAAAAAGACAAAAAGATATATAAAAAATGTATAGCTACCAAAATCAGTTTAAGAGAAAAAAAACAGTTTTACTGTTATGAACTACAATAGGAAAGGAAGATGGTTAGGATTTCTGGGCAAAAAACAGCATAATGTACTTGTAAAGCATGTTAAACTAAGCAGAATGTCCCCAGATGGATTGAGGTTGGTTTTGAATGAAATATGGAACATTTATGATAAGCAACAAAACAGTTAACACAGTATAACACAAAATCAATATGAATGATTGTCAAACTTAAACTATTTGATAATTATGGTTTTTCTATTCAAATTCTTTAAACTGTTTTGCAAATAAATTCAAATGGAGGGGAGGGGGGGTTGAGTTATTGTATTTGTAAATCAATAAAATCAAAAGTAACTAACCCATAGATATTTAGTATAAAGGAATGAAAAAGGAGGTAAAATTATTCTAATAATTATTAATCATTGAAGTCTAGCACATCAAACAAAAATTTTTGAATTCTTAAATGTCTTCAGTGTTAGTCTGATTAGTCAGTATCAACAAAAATAAAGAAGAAAAATTTTTCAAAATAGTTTTATGCCTTCATGTTTCATAGCAGCATGTTTATCAATTACACATAATTTCTAGAGCATTTTCTTTAAAAAATACCCGACATTCTAAATACTCTTTTTCAGACATGAGACCATTTTGCTATTTTTCTCAAGATTGCAATTAAACATCAAACGGAAAATATATCAGTTTGCCATAAAAAAAATAAAGGCTAACTAACTTCATACAGAATTATTGACATTAGGAGGATAAACAGTAACAATATAGGACATGTATATCCTATGAAATTTACTATGTATAAAAATGCATCTAAAAGCAATAATTACTTGTGGTGTAACTTTTAAGTCTTTTGCTTTTACTTACTAGTATTTTACTTGAAAAAAGCTCACACCTATAACATAAATTTGATATTTCATTCAGTAGCATTCTAACAGCATTTTGGTTATGGTATGAACTGGTTTCATAAGATCTGTTATAACAAAACATAGCACCATGTCCGCTCAATGGTATAAAATGATATCACAAAACAATAACCTACATGTACATACATGTATATATAAAAAAACATCACCTTGATGGCAAGACATTATATTCGCTGCAAACTTTTTACAGAGCCTTTAATAAAATAAGATGTTTCTAACTTCCTTCTACTAACAATATATGGAACATTGTATCATTATGGTTTTGGTTCATGAATGAAGAATGATTTGAATAAGAAATACATTAACTAAGGCCCCAATATGAATCTATGAAATAGCCAAATCTTTACTTAAGGTCCATACTAGCAAGACAGAAAATATCAATCAATAAAGATATCACCTTCTCATTAGGATTTTGAATGCTACTTTCCAAAACTGAGTATTTATGTCACAAAACGAGGACAGTTATTACATATTTACAAAATTAAAATGGAGTTAAAACACATTAACATGTGCAAAAAACATAATTTGATGTGTATAAAAAAAAAACAATAGACTATCATTTCTTATACAAAAATACACAACAAAAATACACAACATAAAACACTGAATGCTTGTGTGTGTAAAATGTTACAATAAAAGTATCACATTATGTTCTCTACAACCTAAAAACATGTATGCCCTCAGCATGTCAAAACTCAAACATTTGAAAATGTTAAAAAAAACAATCAGGCTCAGGCAACACAAGACACAAGACACAAGTCCAAGAATATTCTTCTCATCCAAAGTAACTCTAATTGAAGTCTAGATTTTTCAATAAGACATCAATAACAATAAAGAAAATTCACAGAATATTTTTTTTCAATTTTTGTTATATCTGAAAAACAGTATTAAGAATACCTCACAATAAGGTAAAGTAAAATAATAATAATATCAATACCTTTTGTGTCAAGATAGTTTTTGCACACACATGTGTAAACAAGTTTGAATATTTTTTTTAGATATATGAAGAAGCTTCAAAGCAGCTTTGTTGTCAATTATAAAAACTGGGAGCCAAAAAAAATGCATTCCACAGACCTCGTTCAGTCAATGAATAGCCAAAAACGACATCCTTTTGAAAATGACTAAAATAAAATGTCACTGAAAAGCCAAATAAGTAGAATGATTGGCTTATGTAAGTCATAGTATTTATTTTATTTGATTTACTGTATAGAATTTTGGAATGTTGTATTTGTTGTCAAATTTGACTGAGGTATGTACTGTAAGTAAAATAGGACCATTTATTTTTGTTAAGGTAATAATATACACTATAAAAAAAGGCTATTTTTCAATAAATTCATCCATTTTCATGACACTTGAAGGTAAGCAAATCATAAAATAAAAAAAAAATCTGAATAAAGATGGTTACTCTAGCTGATAATGATATGTCACATCCAAATTAAAAGTAATTACATTTTTCATTAACAACATCACAGAAATTGGTTTTACAATGAATTTAGTTTTATGAAATTTCATAATTTTACGAACACAGTACTCATGAAACTTTGTAGAAGGACACAAAATTTTTTAAAAAATTAGCTGATTGGATAATGTAAATTCAGTCCACCTTAACATACATGTATAAAAGTTTGTTACACCAACAACATACACAAATTGTCTGCATACAGTGTATTACTACTAAGTATCCAGGAGACACTATTATTTACTATGGACAATAAAAGTTCTAAATACTGTGGCATTACAAATATTTGTGTCATATTATAAAAAAAAAAAATAATAGCACTTGATGTTTTGTTTTGCATTCTTTCCGTTGTGAAGTTATAGATCAATGAACACATGGCAAATATTTCCATCTCTCAGGTTAATAATTAGGCAGTTTTTCACTAATGGTGTTTTTTTTCTGGATTTTTAGTTGTGTCACACATTGGTTTCAGCTTTATTACGTGTGTGATGGTTGTTAGGTAAAGATGGACTTCTAGGAACTTTGTTCTGAACTGATGGACTTCTTGGCATTGTCCCATTACGCTTCACAGATCTTAGAATTAAGTGATTTGACATCACTGCTGAGTCCTTTTCATTTTGATCATTGCAGTAACTTTCCACAGCACTATACAAAAAGAGATAATCCTCCTAAAATGGAAAAAAAACATGCTTATAATTGTTGTACTTTATTCAAACAATATCAAGATCTATTCCAAATATGACAGGGAAAAAATCAAAAACATTTTAGAAATCTACATTTCCTTGTGACGTCATAACTTCTGACAAATTTTACGCTTACAATTTTTTTTGTGAAATTGATCACTGAATATTTGTTTCTCATAACTTAGAAAAAAAAAAAGGATTTCACATCTTACAATGATTACAGGATTTTTTTCATTTTTCAAATTGTCAGAGAAATTCATGATACTAACATTTGGCATAAATGTGAGTACAAACACACAGATGCCAAACATGGGTCACAAAATAATTTTGAAAGAAATTTTATAGCTGTATTCAACAGTGCCATGACACATTTCACATGATGTATTTTAAGATTTTCAGTCTCAAATCAATGTCACATAGAATTTGTTGTACATTCATTTAAAAAAAAAATCTTGTATCATATCTAAGATTATTTACTTAAACTACACTTTATCATCAATTCAAATAATTAAAAAAAAAATATATAAACAGCAGTTTAAAAAACAAGACTGAGGACAATTTTTTTCAAGTTTACTTACCAAAGTACCAATAATGCCTGGCCGTTTTTTATGGTACAATTTACATAAGTGATAAATGTCTATAGTTTTATCATGT
Organism: Perna viridis; assembly: GCA_037379345.1. Classification (NCBI taxonomy): domain Eukaryota; kingdom Metazoa; phylum Mollusca; class Bivalvia; order Mytilida; family Mytilidae; genus Perna; species Perna viridis. Next base: position 14,759,344 of record CM074511.1, read on the forward strand.
TGTAACTGATCTAGTGACGTCCATAGAGCACAGAATTTACAGCCAGTGAATCCACCATATCTACATCAAATAAAATTTGGTCGTCATTTTATTAAATCACAGTTTGATTAGTATAGCTTATTTTATTTTTGAACTCTGGTATTACACCAGTAGTAAAATATACCAAATCAATAAGATAAATAAGACCATCTAAAGGTCCTGGTTTCATATAATATCTATGATACCATAAGTTAATACAGACTACAACAACAAGTTCAGTTTCTAAGACAACAAGTCTTTTAAGTTATTTATTTTCATTTGTGCCATTTTTTTCTGTGAAAGAAATAAAACTTAGAGTTGATTAAATCCTAATGTGAAACAATTGACTATTTTGTCACGGATATTTACACATTATTATAGGAATGATTCATATATATTTTGAGTAATTCTTGAAACTTATCAATCAAATCTTTACCTGCTGTATTTTTCCCCAAAACTCAAATCAGGAAGTTTTATGAGGCTGAGTTTTCACTTTTTGTTTAATAGTTACCAGATTTTCTAATAACTGCTCATTCTGTTGTTAAATTTTGGTGAACTAATAAATGATTGCAGTTTAATGTTTGATAAAAGAAAACATTTTGATGTATATATGTCATATGAAATAATCTACTTGGTCTTGTGGATATTTTACTTGTTTACAGGTTTACTCATTAAACATCAAACTGACATTTTGTCCCCATTACATGCAGCTTATTGTTTCAATAGTAGTGCTAAAGTATGTGTTTTGTTTCTAGTATTAGCCCCATAGAATTGGATAGCTGTTATAATTTCAGTATATATTACATGTTGTCTTACTTCACAATTATCAATACTGTTTCCACACTCACCTATCGACAACTATGACAGGGCCAATGTCATTTTGTCTGTGAATATCTCTGACAACATCAATTAGATCAAAGACCTTAGAGAGAGGTTGGTCAGTCATTGGCCAGCTAGGACAAGATATCATTTTGGTCATCAACACATAATCATCCTACAATAGAATTACAAGTTAACAGAGCATGTAAAGCAAAAAAATAAAATTTCCAAATGTTTGAATGATAATATTGAAAAGACAGTCTTAACTCTCAGGGTAAATTTAGCTAAATGCCACTTTAGTCTATTGTTCTACAAGTTTAAGTATTTCTACTTTGAGTAATGAATCAGTATTTTTTTAAACGTTATAAAATCATTACACTATGATAAAATTGAATATTATAACTAGAAGTTAGCTATAAATATAAAACAAGCTCTTTGGCAATATCAGCTTCATCTTTTTACAGGCACTTTCAAATTAAAGCATCTCATGAAGGATATTTTTTTTATTATTATTGACACAAATACATAATAAACAGCTCTAGATATGTTGGGCAATTTATCACTGGTCACTGATTATTATATGGAATATAGCCAGTTTTTGTTAGAATATTATTAAAATTTCTATTATTCATTAGAATATTAGAAAGCCACCTTAAATTAAAAAAACAAAATGTTCACCTCTATTATCTAATGTGACAAACCCAAGTTTTTGTTTGCCCCTTGTGTAACACAAACCTGTGTAGATTCCAGTAAGAAATCTCTAGTTGTATACATATAACCAGTCTCCTCTTCTCGGAATGTCAGTTTAAATATTCCTGTATCTACTTGAAGAGGGCTGTCTTCCTCAGGCCAAAATTTAATGAACTCCTTTAAAAGTCAAAAGAGTGAGTAAAATTTACCATTGTTATTTTTTCAAAATATTTTTGCTTGTGGGGAATAAATCAAAGTTTAGTAAATAGGATGCTATATTGAATATTTCTCTTATAAGTACAGAATTAAATGGGCAATGTTGTAATAGAGAAAGTTGTAAGGTTCTATCATTTTATATAATCAAGCCAGGACTTCGATAAAATATTAAACAATTTGCTGATGGTTGAAAGTCATTAGCTCCAAACCTCATCATCATCTGCCTCCACATCAGACAACATTACTATAACAGAACTATTTTTATCCCAGACCATTCTCCAGAAATCTTCAGTTGTAGATTCTAATGGATGCTGAGTTAATATAAACTCATTAGTCTTTGTATATCCCTGAAAATATCAATTTAAATATGAGTTGCAGACATTTTCATGCTATTGATACCCAACTCACACAGGAAACTGAAATAGGACAGCACCCAAATAACTTCAAATGTATGTCCCATCTAGATAAAGACACATACAAATTTGAAAATAACTGCCGTAACGGGCTAAGTGTCAAATCCCCCATCTAAATTGAAAATGGCCAATCAAAATCTGTGTTGAACCATGTAATTCGTGTGCCTTTTAACCATGAGAAAATACCTTTAAAAATCAAATAATGAAGTGTGGACCAGTCAAGAAAAAAAATTCTGATAACTCAAGCAGGGAAAATTTGCCAATGTAAAATGGAAAAATGGATGAGTATTACTAGACATAAGAATGACTTCTCTAACTGAATCAAAGATTGCTCAATAAAATCTGAGCCTACCTGCAGGAAAGATGCATTGATATAATCAGATCCTTGTATCCCAGGTTTGTTAGGGAGGGGGACTCTCTTTGTAGTCATGGGTATGAGATCTTCACAGCGATTCTTTGGCACATTAAATTTCTCCAGAGCTGGAAACTTGTCAATCTCCTTAGGAACATAGGCTACCACCAGCTATGAACAGAATAAATTGATATCAGTAAAATACTAAGACACAAGAAGCAATGGTACATTATAAACATACCAGATACAATACCTTTCTCTAAACATCTCTATTTCAATTATTTGAAAAATCTACCAGCAATGTACATGTACTAAGAGAACGAAAATCCTGTAGTTTCTACAATGTATGGTTGATTTGAATTCTAATACATAGAACTTGCTAGGCTTGTTTTTTTATGACCATTGATTAACCATTTGAAACTTTTTAGTGAACATGAAGAACTGTTCAAAATTTCAGGTATGAAGCTTTTTGACAACACATTCTATTTTTTATGAATACATATATGTATGCATTAAAGTTACAAGCATCAGTTTCACAAAAGTCAAAAGTGTAAAAGTTGATTGTAAGTTAAATGATGTAACAGCATTAAATAGCATTGTGATGTCATAACACACAATCAATTATAAACTGATGACTTTTTGTAAATTTGACAGCAGGGTTTTAACAAAAAGTCTTAGCAACACCAGGATGTAAAGGATGACTACAGTTTGACATATATAACGAGAATGGATATGGTGAATATGTCAGAGACAACGACCACACTGGGATGAAGAAGATCAGCTCAAGGCCACCCATGGGTCTTCATTAAATGATGAGGATACCCTCACACCATAGCGCAGGCAGCAGCTGGCACCAAAACATTACACACAGGTACAGCAAAATAGTTGCCCTTATAGTCTCCAGCAACATAAAGAAACAAGACATACAGAAGTCAGAAATTCCTGGAGTACCTCATGTTGTTTCTGTAGAAGTGATGAATTACAATCATCTATTCTGTTAAGATTCTGGATATATCTGTTGATCTCTCCATTTCGGACTTCTGTATCATGACTTAGTAAATACTCCACCAAGGCATCATGTATCAACATGTATTGTTCCTACAATACAATAATATCTCAAACATGAGAGAAAAAAAACATATACTGTGAAAGTACTTTAATTTGTGGATACCAATTTTTGTGGATTTGGGAAAAAAACACAAATTTGTGGATTCTTGAATTCACGGTCTTTAGGTTTTCAGTATACACATCAAGGGAAATCTCCTTAATGGTTGGGAATTTTGTGGTTCAGATTACCAAAAAAAACAACGAAAATTGGTAACCAACACATAACTGTACTTTCAAAATAAGTATTTTTCTACTGGTAAATCAAAAAAAAAGTTATTCAAGTCATCAGGGTAATATATACAAAAAGATAATTCATTTATTTATATGGGTGGTGTGAGTAGGCATTACAAATTTGTTCTAAATAATTATGTCTTCCTTCAATGTGCAATAGGAGTTGGGTTGTACTTTTTTTTTCAATTGTCTCAACCACTTTCTATTGAAAGGTCAATATAACTGTTTTAGCTCTTAAAGATCATAAAGCTTTGAAGCTGCTGTAAGTGTTTGAAAGTAGAATAATTCATGCTGAAATGAAAAACATACTCAAATTGCGTAATTTTTTCTTTTTTATAACATACTCCTATTAACAAAGCTGTGATTCGCTATAAAGGTTTGCACCAATTTGTTTCAGGAATATACTATACTGTCAAAAATGCAGTAAAGATGATATTCAAACCAATAGTATGCCAGAACATTAAGGTAAAGATTTAAGTTAAGAATTTTCATGCTGTCTTCTTTTCAGTACAGAATTAAGAAAAGTGGTCAAACAATCAGTCTGTTTTTTTTAGCTTTTCATGCTGTTTTATACTTTTAAGATCAGTAAAAAGTATTTGAGTCTTACCTCAGACAGAACTATTTGAGTCTTACCTCAAACTGAACTAAAACATTCGTTTTATTTTCATTTATGATTTACAAAAGCTATGTGAACCATACTTTAGTTGGTACAAAGTTTTCCTCAGTCAGAAGTTGTGAAACTTACTTCAATGGTTCAAATAGCTATTAGATAGGATCAATTGGATTAACTTTGAAGTATCTTAGCAAGATTTACTTCTTAAGGTGGAATCTCAAGAAAGAAACATCCTGCTGAGTAGCAAGACACTCTTTTAACAAGTTATCAAGTTGTCATTGTATCTGATCAATAATCGTTAATTTAAAGTTTACACGGATTATAAAGTTAATGGTATAATCAGACTTTAGAATGAGCCACTAAACATATAAACTACTGCCTTCAGATGATTATTGAAGCTTACCTCAGTTTGAACTAGAAAATTTCTCTGTTGTCTTATTTTCAGTAAGAACTGTGGTATGTTAACAGTTCCTTTGTCTTTTATTTGTTCTATCATTGTGTCTATGAGTATATAGGTACCAGTTCTCCCTACACCAGCACTGAAAACAGACAATTCAAATAAGAACACAGTTTAACAGACCAGTCTTTTATCTGACATTTTAACAACATTTGGAAGTAAGCAATGGCAAAAACTGTGATTTACAAAAAAAAACACATAGAGCCCTGGTAATGTGAAAAAAATATCCATCAAATTCTCTTGTGTTAATATAAAAAAAAAATGCTATATAACAAGTTAACAGAGCATGTTATTGAACTACATTGCCTTCTTAATATTTTTTCAATTGACTCATTCTTAGGAGTTTGAAATCATACTTTGTTGATTTTCAAGGTAATGATTTGTAGTTTTGTCAAAAGCAGAATTAAACATAATAAATTAATGCTATGACTATTTTTTAACTTTACTGTATTCTACTGAGAACTGACACATGAACTTGTACCATGCATTTTATAAAAAGAAAAATATTCAAAGATTTTCCACCTGCAATGTACCACAATGGGGCCAGCCCCTGGAGGATTCGCAAATGCTGATTTCTGAACAAATTTGAGAACTGGCAAAGTAAAATCTGGAACACCATGGTCTGGCCATTCTGTATAATGGAATTGATAAACTATTCTCTCTGAAGATTGCTGTAAAAATAATAACATTGTCAAAAAATGAATGAAGGATATTCCAAAGCATTGACCAAGTATATAACACTCAATTTCTGACTTACAAACTATGGACTCAATCAAGAATTTAATCTAAGGATATTCAAGCTGGTCAATTCTCTGAAATCTATAAACAAGGTATGGTGTACTATATAAAGCAATATACAGACCATAATCTGTACACATAATCTCCCACTACGTTTTTAATGCATGTATGAGAGTCTTTTTGCTAATTAGTTTTTGTCCTAAGCTGCTCGTTTTTTGTGTTCTTATGAGCTTCACTCTTGTTCGTACAAATTATTTTGTTTTTAGAGAATGGAATGTGAATGTATGTTTTATTATTTAAGGATTACCTTTTTAGCTTTTGTATCTTTGAGAGAAAACATTCTAACTGTATAATGAGCTCTAGAAAATGTGTTGAGATGTTTAACTGCAATGTTCCCATGCTGTTCCATCCCTTCCTCAGGCCAGTACTTATCACACTTTTTCTAAAATACACCAATATAAAAATTAAAACAACACATGATACCTCCTTACACCAAAATGTCCCTTGCTGTAATATAACAGGATTCTAAAACTGCTATTTCTGTGGAAAATATTTTCCATGTAAGAAAGAGAGGAAGTAAATGATATGTACATTGCCAACCTACAGAATCTGATGAATATATCCACCCCCACCCCCAAATTATGCAGAGAGACAGGCAGGTACAGAACTACAGAAACATTTAACAGATCAATACCATTGAGGACACTGCTCAAACTTGACTTCTTTACAGAAAATATAAATGATTGATGATTCTAGGTTCATAAGTTTCCCTTATAATACCTTTTTCACATGCCAAATTTAACTCACAGTCAAGTAGTTCAAAATAGTATGTAAACAAACTTGAGAAAAACTGAAGACATTCATTACATTTATAACTGCAACAGAAACAGCAGTAATGCTATAGATTTTCTAATTTATCATACTCTCAATATATACCATCATATCAAAAACAACTAATATCTTAACATACCCTGCCTCTTTCCATAAGTTTTGTTATCATCACTATGACAACAGATTTTTGTTCCCAAACCATTCTCCAGAAATCTCCAAATGTAAAAGGCATTGGTCCCTGAGTAGCTATATATGCTTTAGATTTGTGATAGCCCTGAAATATAAATAGAAGATATTCTGTACAGTGCTAAAAGGAGAGATACCTAAGTCCATCATAAGTTGTCATTATATTAGGTCAAATTAACAAACTTCTTGTCTATTTTAACTTCGTTATTTTAGGTATCATAAGAAATAGATTTTCTAAATACTAAATAAACATAATTTGCATGCATTGTCATTCTATACATACTCCCACACATACAGGAAGTTGATATCGGACAGCACATAAAATTACTTGCAATGCATGCCCTATGCCCTATCTAAATAAAGCCACATAATAAATTTGAAATCAATCCATCCATTGGGAGCAGAAGGTGATTCCAATAAGGGATTCCAAAGTGCCACAAAAAATCATTCAAATCTGACAGAACTTACGTCAACATAATTAGCATTGATATAATCTGACTGTCTAATTTTCTCCCCTGTAGGAACCTTAGAAAGCATCACTCTGGAATGGTCAACTGAAAAAACATCATAATTAAATAAATCAGGTCTACAAACAAAGCGGCAAAATCTGAAGTAAATATACAGTAAAAAAAAAAAGAATTGTAACGGTAAAATCTGGATCTGAAATAGCGAAATTCCGCTAAAAAAGCAGAAAAACATCATCCCTAATAAATTACAAAAATTCAAATGCAATTAAAAGTTTGTAAATACTGTATAGTCACAACAAAATTCCTTGGATTGGAATAAATAGACTGTAAAAGAATCCATTTTCAGGTACACTTTCAATTTAATATGTTATCAAAACCTTAAAGAAATACAGGTATTAAATCTAAAGAAAATATCCAATTAAAACTAGAAATACTGTGGGTAAGCTCACAAAGAGAATACTCCTCCCATCAAATGGATTTAAATGTAATCCTCTGAGTTCAATTATCCACCTATGGTAGTATCAGACAATTATTACATTTGTTTATGCACAACTACAGATAATTAACATTCATATTAAGTTTCATCAACTTACCTTGAGTTGTATAGGAAGAGTCATGATTACAAGATAAGTAAACAACAAACAGACATGGTAATACCTATAAACACCTCCCCCCCAAAAACAAAAAATGTTTGCAGGTTGTACAACAATATTTACAATTAGGCAATTGGATTTGTATCCTCACATGATCCTGTGAATTCACAAAAATGGGTACCTATCTCCCATTCATAAGTAAAGGAAGTGATTGTTCAAAGAGTAAATACTACATTCTTATCAACCAAAACCTCTTATGTGTCAATATGAATATAAAGTATGACGCCAAACTTTTTCTACACTATGAAAAATTTAGTTATAGCACAAAATATCAAATTCTAATAACTATGTATCATACTGATGTGCTTGGAAGTATTAATCTAAATACAAATTGATTTTAAGTTTTTAATGCTTTCTACAGTAAGTTCCCAATAAAAATAAATAGAGAACAAGACTTACAGGCACAATTATATTGTGGCAAATCATTACAGTACTATATTTGTTAGTACATTCATTCTTATGTATATATCTGCTTTTAAATTTTAAATTCATTTTTAACATGACATTTTCTTTTCTGTTTATAAAACTTACATGCAGTGATATTAACATATCTATTTTTAGCCTTGTTTTCATGATAGTTGGAAACCTCTGCTTTTAAATCTGTTCTTGTATTTTTGTTTACATCCTAAAAAAGAAAACTTTACAAATGTAATATGAACTAAAGATTACTATTTTTATAAATACAAAATAATGGAACATATACTGTCAAAATGTTACACTTGAGTATTGATTTTTCTATTTTTTTTTTATTTGACAAATGCTTGAAAATTATTACCAGTAAAATGAATTATCTGCAAGTAATCATATTCATTATAACATTAAGTTGCACATACTGTTTTGTTAGGGATACCCCATATAGTACAGGAAGTCAATATTGGAAGCACTCAAAATTGCTCTTAATGTATGACCCATCTATATAAAGCCACAAATAGAATTTGAAATCAATCCATCCATTGCGAGCTGAGATAATTACGACTATACTGGACAGACAAGAAGATTTCAACATACCACACAAGAGTATTTCTGTTCATCTAACATTTACCAGAAATCAACTTGAATAGTTTACTACAAGTCTCCTCAACAGATCCAAAATATGTCCAAAAGAAATTTAATACATGTGTATATTTTTTTAGGTCTAGTGAAATATCAGACTTCAATCAAAGCTTACATTAAATTCCTGAGAGAATTTGTCATCAGTGTCAGCATGAAGATTCTTCACATGAAGTATAAAATCATCAACCGCTACTTCTGGATAAGTCTTCTCCTCTGTAAAACAAAATAAAATGAAACAGTTCAAATTAAAGTAGGGTATCTAGTACGTTATCTAAATAGGGTGTGTAAATATTGTCACTTGTCTCAGTAATTTTACAAGAATGGGTCGCAATCTATCATTCAAATGCACAGAGACTGTCATTTACATAGTGTTGGTTTCAGTATTAAAAGCAAAACATCTTTCTGTGTAAAAATACCAACTAAAAGGACAAATATTTAATATTTACATGATAAAAGTGTTAAGAAAAAACAATAGAGTATTTTGCTTTGTAATGCAGCAGTTTGAGATCCTAGAAGTAAACAATAAAATGTGGATTTGTCATTGGATCACAATATGTTCTAAATAGGAAATTCCGATAAGAAAAATGGAACAAACAAGACTTACAAAACCCTATTGTGAGAAATTTTAGCAGTGGAATCTTACACAGCATCAGTTCTACTAAGTTGAATGATATACCTATAGGGCTGTATTTAGTACTAAAATATGTGAAGGGATCATTTATCACAACTTTCCTATATTTCAAGATTTGTTACCAGATGTCTCAACAATTAATTATTGTAATATTTGGACCTATCTGCTGTAGGAAACCTATTTTTGTAGTCTACTTTCACATAAATATTAATTTATACCATTCAATAACATGTGAATGTGAAATATAAAATATGTTTCATACCTATAGGTTCAGCAATAGTAATTATGGTTGGTGGGAAATGATTTGAGTTAGTTGGTACAGCCAGATAGTTGTAAGCTGCTTGGTAGTATTTCCTACAGGTCAGAGATCTGAAAATAAAAAATAAACATTTACAGGTCAGAGATGTGAAAGTAAAAAAATACATTTACAGGTCAGATGTGAGATATCTGAAAGTAAAAAAAATTCACATTTACAGATCAGACGTCCGAGATCTGAAATTTAATAATATTGTTAAAACTTCAGCACGGTTTAAATAAATAAATGTATATGTAATTGAAAACATGTATAATAATTATATAGGTTTGTTAATATTCAATTTTTAATATAAAATATTTGTAAAAAATTGACAAAAAATAGGGCATTAATGGAACATTAAGTGATACCCTGCCACATAATGGTGAAAAAAAGAGGTGTGGCAAAATTTTCAGAATGGCCTAACTTGGATACTACATTTTGAATTTTGCTAAGAATTGAATTTAAGCTGTATTTTATGATACTTAATAACTGTAAGTTAAAAAAATTAAATGATCCACTCTCAACTTATCATCTAGAAACCATTGTGAGATAGACAGAGTGATGTACAGACAGACACACAACCTTTCAAATTTTACATTCTTCATGATAAAAGCATTCATCTATTTAAGACTTTTTAAAAAAGAAAACGACCCTATAAATGGGAAGTTTTGACGAATTCAGTTTGTCATTCACTTACCTGCATCCTAAAAATAGCAATGATGCAAACAATACAACCAGTATTCCACAAACAATACCAACTACAATGCCGGCTGACATAATTTCTTCTTCTACATTTATTGTATGAGGACCTAGATCAAATAGAAACATATTTTAAGATTTGTTTCTACACACTGAAAATAACATAATGAATGAAAATAACAATTAAGCACATTTATAATAGTGAAAAATACATATGTAAAATCACACCTCCAAAAACCAGAAACTTCATTTTGACTCCTCATAATAGTTCAATCGTTCCCTTAGAGTACACATAATACACTTCATTTTTGACATTCCAATAATGCCAGTCAATAAAATTATTACAAAAATGCAATAATAAAATTTCTGAAGTTGTGACAACTATTACTATGACACATGTTTGACATTGAAAGCACATGAAGCAACAGTTAATGCACACAAAAACATGTACAGGTATTAGACCATTATCTTGAGTTGAAGTTAACATTAATTTTAAAGCAAGTCATTGCTATATAAATAACTGTAAGTCTTTATGTTTCATTAGACAACTCACCATAGTTCTTATCATTACCAGTTGCATAACATTGTGAAATAAATATTGTAAAAACCAGGAAACATGTGGCAAGATGGAACTCTTTACAATGAAAAATTGATTGATTGATTATTGGGGTTTAATTGAACTATAATTTTTTTAGCAAGGCTCAATGTCAAAAGCCTTTGGCACTTCAAATGTTTAGGCGAAGACTTATATAATCACTCTTTCAAATTAATTAGTTCCGTTATTTAGCATGACCATTTCACTTTTATATACACAATGCACCATAAGCTAGATCAATGAAGTTTTAATTCCAACCTATAATTATATAAATTAAATAAGACTGCAATAATCCTAATTTATAAGAAATCCAAAAACATAACATCAGAATATCAGACAATTTTTCAACCGAAAATAACAAAACAAAACAATAAAAGAAAAACATGCCCACAAGCCAATACAACTCAAGTCAGTTCCAGATTCCAAAACATAACAAAAATGATAAAAGACAAAGCTACTTTATTTAATTACACTAAGTTGAACTATGTCATGTGTATTACGAACACATCTCTGGAAACTTGTGAATTTTATAAGGTGAATAGGTACAAGTAGTTTAAAGACAATTTCTCCATGACAAATTCTTAGTCAAAGTGCTGTTAGTACTGGTTGTTTTTGATTCTTGTGAAAATTGTAGCATGAACAAAATTTCAAAGATTACATGATGTAAAATAAAACTACAATTATACAGTAGCCTTTCCCATATTACATGTATAAAGAACTGTTTATCTATGAACTGAATGTCAATGTTTACAACTGATTTCTCAAGTATAAAATGTAATTAATAGTCAAACAATATCTAACTTCACACACATTTATAAGTTTTTTTTTTCCATTTTGCAAATTTAAACCTGTTCAAAAGTTAATTTGCATTTACATTCAAAAACTTTCACAGAATATGTATCCCACACAATAATTATTCTCAATTGAACAAATTTCAGCTTAAAAAGATAATTTCCTCAATCAACACAAGATTTCCAAAATTAGACAATTTTCATCAATTTGAATTTTCAAAGCCAATTTTTCTTGGTTAAAATTACTACTCTTTACATCCTGTTTATTGATAATAAAGTATTGATGAAAGGAGGAAGATTTTGACTAATAAGTGTGTTGAATTGAAAATGCTCCACACATTTAATGTTTTTTGACACATTACTGAAATAACTAAATTCCCTAAATGTAAATTTATTACTAAACATCTTTCAAGTACAAAAACAAGTCCCTCAAATCTTCAGTTGATTTGAAGTCACCGAAAGATCTTATTAATAGAATATTATTTAGCTGATTTAATTACCAGAAACATGTTTACTGGTCATAAAAGATGTATTGAATGATATTAAAGGAATTACATTTGGACTATATTTTTGTGTAGTGTTCAGAAATACATGGACCAATGACATAAAGTACTTTGATCCTAAATGACCAAACACCCAAAAATCAAGCTTTTGTAAATGACAAAGAATAAATTCATTTAACACCAATATTTTAAAACCCAAACTGAAATAAGATTTTTTTCAAATAAATGTGACAGTCAAACCTTTTAAATGATACATATTAAAACAAAACAAAAATATCACAAAATTAACAGCCATCTATCAGGAAAAAGTATGCACAACTGAAAAGATGCAGACAAATAAGTATGCATTAAAACCTATAAACAAATAAATTGGCTATAAATGATACAAAACTACATGCTGCCCGGCCACAGATCTACATCACTGAATATTGTTTTAATTCAAATTACAATTGCAGGATGAAAGATAAATTCATCTTTTTATGATCTTCAAGAATTACTTCATTACTATATGAAATCATAGGCTGAGTTACTCATTCTAATAAAATCTGCTAATATGAAAGACCACTTTCTAATGAATCATGATGTATAACTGTAAGCGCTAAAAGTGGATGGAAGAATAACAGAGAAACACAACAGTATGTCACCTGCTACAATAACAGTAGATGAGTTTGAATTATTGTTGAAGTGTAAATCTGCATCTGGTGTAGTGGGAAGACTATCATTACCACCTAGAGTAAAAGGTCAATATTTAGAACAATACCTTTATACATGTAAATGTATTCGACTTTTAAAACTGTTAAACATATAATACATACCACAGATTTTATTTAATTTGCTAAGTTAAAATACATGAAACTTCAAAAACAATCTTTATCATTCTTCAAATTAAAAAAAATAAAATTGAGGAAAAAAGTTGCCAAAATGTTACAACATACATGTAGGTCAATGATTCAAGCAAGACAAAGGGTCATCCATATTCATTAAAGAAGATTTGTTCCAGTGTTGGGGAGTGTAGTGCATTACTAGCAATCAATGGAATTATTGTATTCATTGTAGAGTGACTTATTTTACTTTCATAATTTTATTTTAATTTTGAACTAGCAGCTTTATATAATAAAAATCATGATTTCATATAAAATTAATGTACCATGTGTCTTTCTAGCAAGAACATTTAAGGAAAAGAAACAGCAGAATTTCATAAGTTTTAAAGCAATAAGCCTAATCCTGACAAAGAGAAAAGATGGTAAATAGGTTGGTGGAGAAAGGCTCTGGGAAGCTGTACTTAGGAAATAGAAACATACATATATTTACATAATATATTTACTGTAAAGAGAACAACTCAATGTTTGAAACAGTTTTTTTACAAATAAATCAAGTAAAAAGAATTAATAGTTTTTTGCTAGACTTCAGATTTAAAAATATGAATAGACTAAAAACCTGCTGACTTGGTAAAGGAAACTACCACTAATATGACAAAAAAGTTAAAAATAAAATATGAACAAGGGGAGGTAATCAGATATCCTCACCATACCATCAGTACACAACAAGCATTAAAAACATTGCTATCTATACAATAACAATTCTGTACATATAACTATCTAGCTACCCACTTAGGCTGTTACAGGTTGGTGAAGTATGAATATTAAGATTAGCAAGTGCTTTATTTCACAGCCATACAAGAGAATTAACCATGATATATACCATGCAACTGGGGTGAAACCAAGTGATAAAGCACACATTAACATTAGGGGGGATAATAATCACCTCTAGTGGTTAGAGTTACTCCTCCTGAAAGGTGAAAACAGCTTAAATATGTTGTTATAACTTATTTATTTTGTATGGAAATATCTTATATATAAGCTTGTAGTTACAGCTAGATGTTAAAATTAGATTAATATTGTATGGAGAACAATCTGTCCAACTTCATTCTTTTATCAAATTTTATTAAAGTTCATAAACAGAATCAAAAAGCTTTTAATTTTTCAAATTCTTGTAGAAGAAGAATGAAGAAATTTTAACATTTTCTAAGGTTACCATTTCACAATCAAATTACCCATGGAATCAAAAGGTATATAAACACATTAGAACTTTAATTATTACACCTTTTACCCAAACTCTGTGAATCCCTTGGAACCATATAATTTAGTATAACATTATTTGGGTTAAGAAAAATTACCTTCTGTAGTCATTTCATAGCCACCTGTAAATTATCTAATCTTTAAAAATGTTTCCATGGTAATGACTAATCTCCTTTAAATTGTGTTGTGATTGAACACAATTTTGAGGAAAACTAAGCACTTCTAAATATTTTCCACAAATAAAAACAAGAAATATTTTACACAATCATCTTCACTGCAAAAATCTGACAAAAAAAAACATGCAAGATTTTCCTTCAATAATAGGCATATATACCCTTGCATTTTAAACACATCTATTTTGTTCTGGAAAAAAAACCAAATGCTAAAAACTAAAGCTCTTCTTTAAGGTTTGAATAAAACCAATAGAGTGATGATGACAGTGGGGCTGACTGACAAATCAGTCATAAAAAATCTCTACAACTTTGTTGAATTGGGAATAATAAACTTTGTTAAACTGAATCTTGTAGACAGAGAAAGTTAAAAAAGATTAACATCAAAAACGGTAATATGACGAAAAATAAAAATTCTGCTACATTAGTACATAGCATATGCAAAAATTAAATTAATACACCTAGAAAATATGAATCTTGGACAGATATGCAACCCTAAGAGTACTTAGTCATATTTGTACAAATGTTAACTACAACAAGCACCTGTTACACCAAATAGTAAGATAGGTTCATTATATACCTGGCAGATTCTTAAACTTAATCTTTAATCTCACCTTGCAGGACAAAAAACTCCACATTAGAGTAGTTGCCAAGATACTGGTAAGCATTAAATAGACTTTGTGTCAGTCCCGCCATTTTCACTGTATAACGACGATTGGAAGGTAGATCTTCAACCGCTGTCTGGTAGTAGGTCATATCATCTGTATTCCTTACCTGAATAATGACAATAAAAGGACACAATGAAATTTATACACAATTGTCATGACAAATGAAAAATAAAATAAAGACATTTTTGTCCTGTAATTTGACCTTATATTCTTATCTTTACTTTTTTACTGAATTATTTTTCTGAATTTCCAATTTATAGTTAAATAAATGAAAAAAAAACCTTTAATCACAGGTCTGTAGTTTCCAACGGTTAGAAAATTTTTACTTTGGAGACTTTTTTCTGCAATACTATGATATATTTATTGTATATTTCTTTTTTAAATACCAATACCATAGGGCTGTGCAGAACTATTACATATTTGTTGTATATCTCTTTTTAAATACCATTGGGATCACTTCCTGTATTTTTTCTCTTTGATATACCTCAATATTGTAAGAAAGGATCTTTTCCACCTTCTTGTAGTTGAATTCTGTGTCTACAATTTCAATAATATACTCCTCAATGTCCCTAAAAAACTTCTCTGGACCCAGCCATTGTATAAGTATGGCATCAGTCCCAACAGTTGTCACATTCAGTATTGTAGGGGCACTAGGGGCTGAAAAATAAATAAATATTGAACTTGGTGGCAATGACACCAGTGTAAACCAACATAAGATTTTAAACTTGATTTTGGTCTTTACTTTGTTTATCTGTATATGTGTATACATATTTGGATAGATATTATTGCATGTCTGTTCATTTATTACAGACTCAAATCAAGTGATAATACTTTAACTGGATTATATTCACAACACCAACAATACAAATAACTTGGTGAGTCATCAATTTAACAGAAGTTATTATTTTTTTTTATAAGACATAACTGTCTACTGGTACTTACAGGTGACATCTGTCATAGCAGGATACCTGTCACTAAATTCACCTTGACCTCCACCAGTGACTGCTCTGACTCTGATTTCATACTGAGTGTAAGGATCTGAAGGGCAGAAAGATAATGCACACTCGGAATAATGAACCCCTCTTAACAAAAAGTACAGAAAGAAATATGGTATCTCCAATATTTCAGGACATCTTAAGGGTCATTAAAAGCTTATGTCAAAAAGAGTTGTTGTTGTGTCTTAAAAACCTGAACAGACATGGACAATCGCAATTAACAGGAATTGAAAATTCTTGACTTTTAGAAATCCTAAGAGCCACAAATTTCAATGTCTAAATTTAATTAAAGGTAAATCACACATATCACATTGAGTTTCTTTTTCCAGCATCTTGCAAATATGTGTAAAAATAGTTATTTTTAATAATCCAAAGCAGTTTGATATGATGTAAAAACTTTATTACTGAATTAGTCTATTGGGATTTTTAGTAAAAAAAACTTTCAATAATTATTCTCATTCCACATAAATATAATGGTAATTATACATTTTTAAAAAAAAAAAATACACGTATTATGAAAAAAAAAATGTGACTACAAGATTCCTTTAGAAATTCAGAAAGCACTTCAGATACATGTACTTTTTACAATTTAATAAAAGAATTTTATTGACTGTTATTCTTTATTGTTGGAAAAATATAGAAATGTCATTACATACATTTAATATGCCATAAAAGTTTACAAAACTCATCAAAAGTTTTTATGTAATCAAATTTTGTGAGCATTTATTTTAAGCTGAAACTATATTCACCAAATATCATCTCTGAGAAAAATTCATTGACAAAAAAATGTTAGCTATATTTAAAAAAACACCTACCTAAATTGGTGATGTTTTCAGATATTTTATTTCTCAGCACCCCATTAACAACTTTTGTTTTAACTCTTCCAGTTACTGAATTTATCCACTGTAACTCATAGCTTAGCAGTTTTCCATTGATTTCTTTGGGTTCCACCCAATGAACTTTTACTGTAGTGGGAGTATTCTTGGAAATATGAGTAATCTTTGGCTTTGATGGTTCTGAAGAAAAAAGTTGAGAATTCCATATATTTTTGAATGCGTATTGATACTCCTGTTGTGAAGTTTTGGCGGGAGAAAGTGAGAGAGTGAAATTACTGAATTTATCTCACAGTGTGAATTATCACTTTCTTTTTTACACTGGGAACATTTGGTAAATCACTGCTATCTATATAATAATTATTCATATTGCAAATACTTTATATTTCTGTGTACAGTTTTGTTTTCCTATCCTATTTTTAAATGCATATTTGTATCCTGCTGTCTATATAGTGTATATCCATCATCTGTTACCTGTATTCAGGTTTTGGCCATGTCTTTGGATTCTGCTGTCTATATAGTGTATATCCATCATCTGTTACCTGTATTCAAATTCTGGCCATGTCTTCAGATTCTGCTGTCTATATAGTGTATGTCCATCATCTCTGTTACCTGTATTCAGGTTTTGGCCATGTCTTTGGATTCTGCTGTCTATATAGTGTATATCCATCATCTGTTACCTGTATTCAGGTTCTGGCCATGTCTTCAGATTCTGCTGTCTATATAGTGTATATCCATCATCTCTGTTACCTGTATTCAGGTTTTTGGCCATGTCTTTGGATTCTGCTGTCTATGTAGTGTATATCCATCATCTCTGTTACCTGTATTCAGGTTTTGGCCATGTCTTCAGATTCTGATGTCTATACAGTGTATATCCATCATCTCTGTTACCTGTATTCAGGTTTTTGGCCATATCTTTGGATTCTGCTGTCTATATAGTGTATATTCATCATCTGTTACCTGTATCCAGGTTTTGGCCATGTCTTTGGATTCTGATGTCTATATAGTGTATAACCATCATCTCTGTTACCTGTATTCAGGTTTTGGCCATATCTTTGGATTCTGCTGTCTATATAGTGTATATTCATCATCTGTTACCTGTATTCAGGTTTTGGCCATATCTTTGGATTCTGCTGTCTATATAGTGTATATTCATCATCTCTGTTACCTGTATTCAGGTTTTGGCTATATCTTTGGATTCTGCTGTCTATATAGTGTATATTCATCATTTGTTACCTGTATTCAGGTTTTTGACCATGTCTTTGGATTCTGCTGTCTATATAGTGTATATCCATCATCTCTGTTACCTGTATTCAGGTTTTGGCCATGTCTTCAGATTCTGATGTCTATATAGTGTATATCCATCATCTCTGTTACCTGTATTCAGGTTTTGGCCATATCTTTGGATTCTGCTGTCTATATAGTGTATATTCATCATCTGTTACCTGTATTCAGGTTTTGGCCATGTCTTTGTATTCTGCTGTCTATAATTTGTCCTTCAATTTGATGATTTAGTATTTCTTTGCTGTTATTGTAACAACACTACTGTCAAACCTTTAACAGACATTGCTATACATACCTGTTTATAATGGGTAGTAAAATCTTACTATGCATGCAGTGGGGACAATTTTGGTACAACATTCTCATAAAACTCTCCATAATTAACAGAGAGTACAAAACAGAAAAGGAAAGAAACATTGATATGACAAGAGTAATACAGTAGATGACATGTTTCATCAAGGAAGTTTGGTACAAGAGCGCTAGCCTGAGATGGTAAATATCAAGTGTAAGACCAATGGAGGACAATAAAGATGTTGATAAATAAAAGTATGCATACTTCCTTCAGCAGTAACAACAGCAGTATGAGCAAAGGGACCACATCCTTCACTGTTCAGTGCTGCAACCTGAATCAGGTATTCAGTGTATGGTTTTACACCTGGAATGTCTAACTCCTATTAAAAAAAATCACCATTTAGTTTAAAAATTCAGCATTAGTTAACTCCATAGGTTCATAGTCAAGTTACTGTAACTTAACAATAGGCAAGTAGAAAACCAAATCTGTAAAGTTAGTTCAGAGGGTCTGGTATTAGATACTGGATAATTTCAGTCATAACTCAACAAGTTCCTCAGGTGATTGTCATCTAATCCAGGAAAGACCAACTCTATATCCTTTAATCTCAACAATGTATATGCTAGGTGAAGAAATTTTAATTTGAATTTTCCAAACAGTACAAATAGTTGACTGCTCTAAATGAAAAATTATTTCTTTCAAATCTGTAAGATGTTAAACATGCTTCTCGAGAGAGTTTTAGACTTTATAAAAATATTTAATATGAAAACTGATCAGATTTCAGACTTCCCGAAAAGCATTAAAATCAGTTTGACAATAAAAATTAAAATGATAACAACGACCTGAACATTAAAAAAAATGTTACTCTTGTGCATGGAGGCATTTTTTTAGTTAAACAATATGAATAAGTTTATAATTTCACAAAAGAAATTGAAGAAATTTGTTATAAATATAGTTACACCCACCTTTGAGTTTGGTCTCTCAAAGTCAATATTACTCCACACTCGTACTTCTGCCTCACTGTACATAATTCTATAACCGATAAGTTTCCCATTAATAGTTTCAGCAGGAGGAGCATCCCAGGTAATGTGAATCACAGAACTGTTGTTACTTGTGGCTAGTAAGTTCTGTGGCGGAGTCTCTGGTTCTGTAATGAAAAATATACATGTTTACAATACGTAATGTCCTACTCAGTAAAATCAAAGATACATCTGCAATAATATCATCCTGCAATTTATAAATAATTGCAATAGAAACCAATCCTTATACCCACCTTTTAAATAAAATCATTGTAATATTTTCTGAATATAAGTAATTTGTCAGATACATCCCAACCTCCCTATTTTAAGTAACAATAAAGACTGAACAAATTTCAAAATCATAACAAAGCAATTTACATAGAATGTTTAAAACTATTTTTCAAACTATCATGATTTTTTATGCTGACTGCCAAGGAAATGTTTGTCCACTGTAACTGTCTCAATAAGAAATGTTTGCCCACTCTGCCTTAACCCAACATACTCCTTTTCCTTAATGTAAGACAAGTTTGTATCATACCTTCTGGATGAGTTATAAAGAAGACACTAGATTCACTATGGTCACTGTGACCTATACTATTGACTGCTACAATTCTCAGCTGGTATGTGGTGTATGGACGAAGACTTTCTACCACTGCAGAAATATTTTTGGCTCTAACATTAGTGGTAACCTGATGACCAATTAACCAATTTTTACCATCTTGTCTGAAAAAAGTGCATTTTTAAAAATGAGGAAATGATCAGCACATGTAAACTGGAACAGTTCATAATCCAATGTTTCTAGATTCAACTATCACCTTCTTATTTCCTCACAGGGTTATTTTTACACTGGAAAAGTTGTCCTAAAACTTGTCATATATCTTGTACAAATATGACATATCTTTTCTAAAAATGGTTAACATGATCAGAATAATCAGAAAAGAGAGGGAAAAAAGCCTAATTCAACTAGTTGACTGTGTCTAAAACTTATTACAGGTTAGAAATAGTTAATGTGATAAAGCATATATCTATACATTGTACAGTCAAACCTGCTCAGCTGGTCACCTAAAATCACCGGTCACCTTCACTTAACAGTCTTTTCAAAACCTGCCTAACTGTTTTCTGTATATATTTTAACTCAAATCAGCGGTCACCTCCCTAACGCGGCCAGCAATCACCGATTTTTCAGGCGAAATTGACTTCTTATACCGGCAATTTTTTAAACATTCAGTTTACCACTTGACCCGATAACAGTACCGTGTCACATGATTTACTTATATTTGTAACATGAAACATGTAAATATAGATAATTAAGTTGCCCAAGGGGTTAAATCGGTATTGCAATTAAAACAAAATTAAAGATTCGATAGTTAAGATGTGAAATGTACTCACTGGTAGTAAAAACTTCAGTCTTCAGTTTAATTATGAAAGTTTGAGTTGCGACGAAATGTCTCAGAAACGTAAAATGGAAAGAAATGAAGCAATTAAAAAAATTAAATAGTGGAAAAGGTGCCCCTGCCATTTTAAAGGAAATTAAGGTCAGAAAAAAACAAACTACTAAAATTGCCAAACGGAAAAAGCAGAATTATAGAGGACATTGAAAATAGTGTTAACCGTGAAAACAACATAAAGCAAGAAATGAGGAAATACTCTGTTTTTCATTGTCATATATTTTTATCTGAATGATATTTTGAATGAAAATATTTTTAAATACATGAATCTACCTCTGAAAATGAAAGATAAATACATGTAATTTTATGACAATCAGAAGTAGTACAATCTAATGGAATATGGGATTATATGCTGACTTCAAAGTCTTTCTACATCACAATTTGTAACCTCATTCCAAAGGTCACCTCTCTATAAAGGTCACTTTGAGTATTCCCCAGAGGTGACTGCTTAATATAGGTTTGACTGTACATACATGTACAGGCTGGGAAATAGATTTAGCTAATACTTATTTTCCTTCACTGATATTTAAATAGATTTAACACATACCTAACTTGAATTAAATAACTATTAATAGGACTATCATGATCTTCTACACTAGCAGACCAAAATACTGTAACATTCCTGGTGTTCAAGTTCCCAATCTGTGGTCGGCCTGGTTTACTTGGGACATCTGTATAAGTAAAAATTCATTTATGTTCAGACTTACTGATCAATAAATTTCAAAAATTTAACAAGAACTGACGAGAGACTGCTTAAAGTCAGGTTAACTATCAAGAGATGATTTTTAAGTGTAGTATGGCCTTTGTGAACATGATAATAATTGTTGTCAAGTTGTTAAAGAATAGATAGCATTTTTTTGGTATTAACATTCATTTGCTCATATGGTCTTTACATAGAAAATAACACACTATATATACAAACAAGTTTTGGGCATGACATAAGTTGCCCCTGGAGCTGAACCACGCCCTGCTTTGCACTAGCTCACAGAAGCAACAGTCCTCAGACTGGCATATCACACCACTTGGAAAAATTATTCTGACTCAGAGCCAACCAGACTTCTATCTATATCCAAAATGCTATGATCTTAGCAGAAAAGCAGTGACTAAAATTTTAATGTCTTTTATATGACTTGCACAGTGGATCAAAAGCACAACCTTCTGCACTCAAGACAAGTAAGATACCATGAGACCTGAAGGAGGTCAGTATTATTGAAATAGTGGCAAAGTATGGTTGTCAACATTTCTATAACAGGAACAATAACTATGACCGAGACCATTACTAGGTCCTGTTGCATCAAGGGGAAAAGATATTACTTAGCCATTCCAAATAATATGTTACATAAAACATATTTCTATTGCTCTTATCTTCACTTAGTGATACATATATGTTCACTTAATTTGGCCCTTCTGAAACATATGTTTTTTTTGTAAATTTGGAGCTACTTCAAGACGACTTTCATAACAAGCCTAATCTAAAATGGTATTACTTTCAATTGATACTGAAACAAACCTTGAACAAATAAATGTGTTGTATTCTCATATTTCTCAACCAAATGAGAATCCCTAAATGCTGCTACTGAGCATTCATATAATCCTGTGTCTCTTAAATCAACATTCTGAACTTTCAAACTGAAGTCATCTGTCACACTGTATTTAGATTTCAGTGAGTCAACAAGATAAGTGACAGTTATATTGCTATCTTCTTCCTTAGCAGAGAGAAGGAAGACATCTCCATTGGATCCGGTGAAAGACCAGGAGTATAAGTATGTCAGTTGAGTCTTGTTATCAGATGGGATATCAGCACCACATAGCAGAACAGCATCTGACTTTACTTTGTAGAATGTTTGTCTTTCTTTCTCTGCTTCACCTGAAACAATAAATGGATAATGATAATTCTGAATATCAATCAAATAACATCAGCTCTACATGTATGTGTTCTTAATATGACTAGTAACAGCATTTTCCCTAGAAAGCAATTGTCTATTGTTTATTATTTTGAAATTATGATAATATTTCATTTCTCTGTGTGTATAAGAACTTTCTGTTATTTTCAAATGATGTTCCACAGTGTGTATCTTGCAGATTGTAGTAAGTGTGATAGCAATCAAAAAAGGATGTTCTTCCTTTTAAATAAGTCATTTCTAAAAGTTACAAAAATACAACAACTGGTAGTCATATAAACAGATGTTGAATGCAAGTACTACTAGAGTAAGTTGGCATTTAGCCTATGAAAAATCAGATTTAAAGAAGTCGTTTTGTAGAATTACAAATAAGAAGCTCCCAGGATCCTGAATCGCTCACTCAGTTAAATTTTTGCCTTTAAAGGGCAATAAATTTAACAAGGAGTTGTTGAACAATTTTGACTCAAGAAGACTTTGGTAGGTCTTATCATAAAAATTATTTCAGCAATATAAGGTTTCTTTCTAACTATCAAATTTTGGAGAAATTGGCTAAAAACTGTAAAAAAAAAACAAAAACAAAAAAAACCACATCATTTTTCACCTTTTGAAAGAATTTGGCTAAACTTAACAGTTTAAGAGATACAATATGCGAAAAACTACTATCTGACCCCTATGTTCTATTTTTAATAATGGCGGCCATCTTTTTTCGACAGATAAAAAATCTCCACATCAGTCCTATGCAGGATACCCTAAGGAACATTCTTCCCAAGTTTGGTTCCAATTGGTCAAGTAGTGTCAGAGAAGAAGATTTTGGAACGAAATAACATAAAAAATGGCAAATAAAACATCCAAAAAGGGCAACAACACCAACTTGGCTTAGGTCTCAATAACCACTTCCGCTTCAAATGGCCACCTCCCTATGTTGTACCAAAAACACACTGAACCTAGAAATATGCATTGCAACTTAAGTGCATCATTTTGGTGTATTCTGATCAAAAGAAGTCAAACTAAAGCTGAGAATGTGCACTTTAAAATCACATTTGTAATTTACTACAAAAGTGTATGAATATTGTTTACTTGTGTGAGTACTTTACCTTCATGCTGTCAGTTAGCAAAAAAGGTAAAAATATTGATTTTCAGTAAATTTTTTTCAAGTAATTTTTGCGAAGAATTTCAACGGTCATTGTACCATTAGAATAATGATTTTGAAAGCCTTACTTACGCAATGGTATGCAACTTTAAGGTGTCATTTGTCCTGGGAATTCACAGTGAAACATTGAAAACTACTTGTTTAACATGTAAAGTAATGGAAACATTAAAAGTGGTTAGTGAGACCTTACATAATAAATTAAAATGAAAACTGCCTGGACCACAGATAGATTTCATCATGCTGAACACTAAATATGTCAGAATTTGCCTTAACCAAACAATTTAGGAGATGTATGTGAAAAAATACTGTCTGACCTCTATGTTCTATCTTTAGTAATGGTGGCCATCTTTTTCAACTGATCAAAAATCCCCACATCAGTTCTATGCAGGATACCCCAAGGAACATTCATATTAAGTTTGGTTCCAATTTGTCAAGTAGTGTCAGAGGAGAAGAGTTTTGAAAAATTGTTAACGATGATGACGGATGCCAAGTGATGGCAATAGATCACATTGCCTTCAGCCAGGTGAGCTAAATGTACATGACTGGGTTTTATTAAAATTCATTTGAAACATGTAACTTGTAAGCATCGTCAACCAACTTCATTCCTTGGGTTCATATAAAAGAAGTGTGCACATACATGTACATGCATTTTTGTTGATACATAATTCTTAATTTAACACAACAACAGTGTGTTCCCCATAATTTTTAATAGCAGTGCTTTCTGGCATTGTACAGCTCTAATGCCCTTACTCCAAAATTGTAGCACAGTGCCCACATAGTGCAATCTAACTAACATTAATTACTTATAGTGCAGTAGTAAGAAATCATTGCACTGCAAAGTACAGTGCTATAATGGCCTCGGGGAGAACACTAAATTCAACAACTGAATGTACGTACAAGAGTTAATAGTTTGCAAGGGCTATCTGGTGTATTGCAGATGGCAATTAACATAACAGACCTTCAATTCTAAAATCAATGATATTTTTTTAACAAAACAATACTGCAATATGTTATTTTAATTTTCCCTAAGTATTAATAAGCTTTATTTGTTAAATATGAACAAAAGAAAATACTTGAATTTCGAACACATTGTTTAGGTATGTTTTTTTTTCTAGAAACTGTTCATGAGATACCTTTGACTAACATAAATGAGTTGGAAAGACTTCAGGTAAATACATTCAGTAAATGTCTCAATAAGAATCAAGCAGTGATAAACACATGGTCATTAAAAACCTATGTGTGACAGTATCCATATCATTATACTGGTACCACTAAAGGTGCATGTATAACTCTCGGTATCAGGGAGTGTTCATTTCATCATACCGATACACCTTTGAACCACATACTGTAAGTACATCTGAAAGTCTTAGTATAGGAGTGTCCATTTCATCATACTGGTACACCTCAAAACCACTTGGGTGCATGTAAAACTCTAAGTATGGGAGTGTTCTTTTTATAATACTGGAACACGTTAACATCAATAGTGCGACACTGCTCAGTTCATGCATTTAAGATGTCATATTAAGTTGTGTAAAAACTGAGTATAGTACACTATGGTAAATATGAATCTACACGTATTCCATAAAAACATGCAGAATTCAATTATATATCATTTTCAGGAACTGTTAACCACCTAATAAAGCATATACCTTTTCATTGATATCCATATCAATTTCTATAGTGTTAGAAAGACTATAATTCTAGTCAAGTGTAGTGAATGTACATGTAAGGTAAATGTACCACTTGACATGTATGTATGAACATATAGTCAACATGACAGAATTCTTCACACAAATGTACGTCTTTTAGAATTGACAAATGTTACCTGATTTTTAATAATACCTATATCTTAACTTAAAGTCAATCTCATGAATGCACAATGAAATCATAAATAGTCAATAAATGAATACAATATGACCTGAAGGATTTGGCATGCTTACATGTACATGTCTGTTTCTCTCTATTACTTCATTCATTAAACATTGCTTGTTAAAATAATCTCTTTAATCTTTTAGCCTTGTTTTATCAATGCAGGTGATTTTTCTTAAGCCTGATTAATTGATTAGCTCAATAATCTGAACATCTTTACCAGGCTATATCAACACTTCCATGTCTTGCTGTTGCAATTATGAAGGAGTTGATTAACTGAAACATTGTATACAATGTATTTAATCTGCTCCAGAATCTGCCATCAACTCAATACAAAAGGTAACAATTTTATATTGTATAGTTTGAACAAAAGAAATCTAAGATTTGATAACAGTTTAGGAACATGATGAATAGGTTGGTTCTTATAATTTACTAATAGTATTATATAATACGGCATATATACATGTAGGCTCTGAAAATTAGTTTGGACACAATTAATCGGCCAACTTAATTATTCAAGATAGAATTCAGGAAGACTTTTATTCAATGATTGGAAACAGCATATCTGAATTTTAGTTTTACTTGTTATTGAGGAAAAGCAATTCAATAAAGAGACCAACACTATTAGACCCTAGACTTGGATATTAATATGTCTGAATTTCAAGTAAAAGGCTTTTAATTGAAGTTTAAAGTTTAAGGCAGTCTTTATAACTGACCTCAAATACCAATTTTGCACTTTAAGAAACTCAAGTTTGTGTTAAATATGGACACACCTAATGTTTTATTCATAAGACACACCAAGTTGGTTTAAAGCTAACATTTAGACCTTGAAGTGTTGTTAATTTATCAAAGAAACATTTAAAGCTGATTCATATGCCTTGTTAAATTTCATTCATGATTCAAAATTGAAATAATGGTTTTAATATTTTTAATTCCCAAGAGTCAAGTTTTATAGAGATTATTCTATTTTTTTTATTTACAGTACAAAGAAGTGTTGATATTGGTCTTAAATTGCAAAAAATCATTTGTTCTATTTTCAAAATTTATTATCATAACTATATAAAATCTGATATTTCTGGGCAATATAGAAACAGTATAAGGTAATTTTTCTCAGTAGTGAATGAAAAGAACTGAACCATTTGCAAGCTAACTAACCTTGCAGTCTTTAAAACACAGATCACATAACATTATATATTTGAAATATAAGTACCTATAGGAATATTTATGACAAATACATACATGTACATACTCATTGATTATTTCCTTTTATGAAAATTATTACCCAATCAACTGCCATACCCAGAAAAATTCAAAATTTCTTGCATAAGGTCAATAAAAGGATTGCAGTTCTATGGCATGTATTTCATGCATTTCAGGGCAAGAACGTCTGACAAACCCTGGGATGTCCAACATTTTGATGTTCAAAAACAATAGTCCATTGGAAGGTATATTAACCCACACATTATTCTGACTCCTAGCCTACAAATCATACTACAAATATATATCATATATGCTGTGTCAGAGGTGAAGCAGTTATTACAAAGTCAAGTCTGTGATCCAACCAAGAATTGAACCCACAGACTCCAAAAACATATCACAGTCCAATTGTTATCTAGCTAGCATACCACATAAGGATGTACAGAGGGACCTAGAGACCTAGTGCAATAATGTATCTGTCAAAATGCAGGGTTTTTGATTAAAACAAAGAAATAGTTTTCTGACAAAACATAAAAACATTATTTAAATAATTTTCAGGAGAGAAAGAATCTTCTTGTATCCTATATTTAAAAAGCTTGTTTTCTATTGATGTCTTTTCATTAAATTTTAATTTGATCTGATCCATTTTTACCAAGGAATATGAACTCATTAGCTATGTCTTCTGTGGCAAGAACCTGATCACGGCTGATGAAGTGAAAAAAATCTATACTAATTAAGAGTAGAATCCAACAAAACCATGACATCTCCAATTGGCCATGCTATACTACAGGTGTCAGGATGTATCTGTGTGCCTTACATGGCATGATTATTGAGAATACTGTTACTATGATAGTTAGACATTTTCTGCTTACTAGGGGACTTTTAAGAGAAGTCCAGCTGATCTATGAGACACTTGCTCTTCATTAATTTGAACATAGCTCAGACATATGATAAGAGAGCTCAGATACTAACTAACTACATGTTAACTGCAGACCTTACAACCAAAACACTGTGCAACATAACTTTCAGATACTAAGAAATGTCAAATTTTCTATGGTAACTATAAGCAAGCTATTTGAATTTTATGACATCAAAGACAGTTTTAAGAATTTTAAAATTATTTTTCTAACTCAATTTTTTTTTGTTGCATTAGGTCATTAAAAACAAATCAACATAATTAGACCAAACAAATTAAATACTAGTAATAAAAACTGCCATTTAGGGAAATATGTTTGGTAGTCAATGTTCATCACTACATTAAATAATCAGAACCACATGTATGTTTCATTGAAATATCTGTTAATACATGTAAGATTTATGACAGAGGCCATGACCAGGGACTGAAAGAGATCAAATCAAAGTCATATCTATCATTATCTTGTCAATATGACCCCTTTTGATATCTGTCAATGCAGCCAATAACTTCTATTCCAAATCACTGGGCTTAATAGATTTGTCTGAGTCATAATTCATCATTATTTCTTCCTTTTAGTCAAGATAAGATGCTGTACAAGGCAAAATTTACATGGCTTTGAAGCAATTTATCAGCTGATGACAAATATTCACATTTTATATATTTCATTCAAATTGAAACAACTGAGAAGATCAGAGATGTTCCTTTCAATTCACTGACAGTATGGTATTTATCACTGATATTTGTAAAGATGTACCATTTCAATGTATTATAATAAGACATGACCTGAAAAACATTAGCACAGAGAAATAAATATAAGACTGTAATTAGGGGAATATCTGATCATGATAAAGATCTGAACAAGGGTGTAATGACTAGCCAAATAGTTGGAGATCATAATTAAAGAATACATACAGATTATAGACATATCATTGATAATGTGAAAATCTTATAAGGATTTTGAAAGAACTTCTGAGTGATAGATGCTTTTACAATGAAATAGCAAAAAATAATAAGGAGAGACACATCTTTAATCCTTTCAAATGCCTTATCAGTATGTTGAATATATTTAGATTATCATTATGCAGACTTTATCCTAGATAAATGTAAAAATGCACACTTTCGTACTTCTGCAAACTTGCATTAAAGAAGCAATATAAGAAGATAGGTGAACATTTAACACCACATCCACAAAATAAATATTGATGACATACATGTACTCCATAAAGATTTCTGTGCACCAAATGTATAATTAATGAGTTGAAAAAGGATCACACAGAACAAGTAACAGGTCAGCAATGCTCTAACATAACAACACAGTTTTGGAAGTGAAAAGGGCCATAACATCTGAAAATTGTGAGCATTATACATTGCAAACCACACATGATCTTCAGTATTTCATGGTCCAAAGCATAGTTTTAAAATGATCTGATTCAGCTGCTTTTCACTTTAATATTAGTGTAAGTGGGACTATAAATGAATGGATGGACACATTAATAAATTTATATTCCTCAAAACAGATGGGGGTTAAATTAACACAATTAAGACTTCATATCCAGTAAGCAAAATATTGCAACCCCACTTCTATCAAATGAATTATATAAACAATTATAAATGCCATGTCAAGATGCAGCATACCACCCTATCAGGGTAAGACAATCAACCTCATCATGTGTCATCATTTACCTTCCTACAATAATATCACAGCTTCTCAATTACTTGAAATACTTTAACAGGTTTTATTGATCAAATTCTGGTGTAAAATTAGCATCTCATCTTTTAACCCCAATCTATCAATTTTGTTTATTGATTTTGCCTAGAAACCAAATTTAGACTGCAAAGCAGCATTTTCTTTCACATAGTAGCTTCTGGACTAGAAGACACAATAAGGACTTAGATCATGAATTTTATATTTTATTAAGCTTGAAGAGAATAAAGATTTTTTTCATAAATCATTGATTTCAGTATACTGACAATGTCATCAAAACCAGCAGAATGTGAATTGTAGCATAGCAAATGATTTCTGATACAAACATGATGCTAATGCTCTCATTATAAACAAAACCCTCTTTTGGATTTACATGTACATGTACATGTATATCATATTTAGTCTGATTAGTGACTATTAATATGGTATTGAATGAGGATTGCATTTACATAGGGATAATAGCCTGCTCTGAGTGTGACCTACATTATTGTAAATATTTTGTAAAATTACTGAACTCAAGCAAAACAACATGTAGATAAAAAAAGGTCACCTGCATAATCACAGATATTATTTGATAATTGATACAATTACAAACATTATAAAGTATAAACCATTAACAACAAGAGACAGTGGATGAATTCTTACATTTAACATCTCCTATACATATTCAATTTTGTACTTTCAAATGCAACTTGTCAATTGCTATCCAAGAAAAACAATGCAGTACTATCATAAAAGGTAGTGTACAGGTATTATTGCTATTACATGTACATTTTTGTACATGTATTCAAAAACATTCCTTTCTCAATATTTCTTTATGTAAAGTCTGCATAACAATGAATAAAGTAACGTGTACTATAAGCACTTTGTGTGCACAGAGATTGATATGAGCCATTTATTGATTAGAATATATCCCTAAACAAAAATGTTTTATTTTTCATCTGATGCTATCAACAATCTGACTTAAAATATATCAATGGATAATATTATAAGTTGCATAGAGATCTCATTTGCTCATTTTAATACTCCAATGTACAACCTCAACCTAATACCTTGACAGGATACATACATTTGTATCTAACAGTGTGACTTGAAATATGAAATTCAATTCACTGACACTGATAAATGATTGTAATGTATAAATATTGCCATTGTAAAATAAGGTCAAAAGCTCTAAGATAGCAATATTTAAATAATGGAGGGGTATTGAAATAGGTCACAAACTCACAGGAAATGATCATTGGAAAAATAAACATATCACTATGCCCTGGTTTAAAAATGCAAACTTGAAAGGTCAAGTTGTGTAATAAATGATAAAACTACATAGTAAAATCTACCTGTAGCATATTAAGAGTAAAAACATGAAAACAATAATCCTTCCCCATACAGTGAAGAAAAGTGAAACACTTGTACTGTGATATGAAAAACTGTGTCAGTGTAAATTATATCTCAAGAAAGTAAATAAACAAACACAGGCTTTAAACAGCAATGCAAAATATCATCAGTAAAAACATCTTGTATCTGAAACCTTGAAAAAACTTGTAATTGAACAATAAAATGGTTTAATGGAAAACAGGAACCTTTCATTCAAAAGGGCATAAGAAAACATTTAACCAATAGCCTTTGAAGGACAGGTGTTAATATAAACACCTATTCCTCTCCAATGAAAACAAAATTCTTTTTACCTTTATTTTTCACTATTTAACCTTAACTGATACTCTGGATAACACTTGAGACTTTATAAAACCATTTCAAACCCAAATAAAAACATTTCTTGTGTGAAATAGACACTTCAAACTCATTGTAAAATCCTCACATTCGGGGGTGATTAGTTCATCTATCAAAGTACTTAGCCTGATCACTGGAGAGCAATTTCTGATATGTTTTTAATTTCTGATGTTTATTATAAATCAATAGACCTAGTGGTATTCCTTAGAACCAACTGATTGAGAGAGTAATTAGACCACCATATGTCTGTTAATAACATCATTAGCCGAATACAGGAATGGTCAAATAAGATGTCTGTTCATAACGTAAAAAGAAAAAACTAAAGAACAACTACGTTTCTAAACTCACAAATACAGTCTGTATCCAAGATTTTCATGCTGGAAAGTACCAGATGTTTTGGCAAGGGTAAAAATTTGGAAACACAAGCTGGTAGCCCAGACCATATTTTTGTTTAATATTTTCCATATCTTCAACTTAATTTTATCCAAAAGTTTGGTAGCCCAGCTCAAAATCTAATGACCATGGACTACTGAGAGACTGCTAATTTTTATCACTTTTTTTGATTTTACAGTTTATACCTTTGTTACATTATAGGATGAAAAAAAAACATTGCAAACAATACATGTTCAAAAGCTGATTCAAATTCAATGTTCTACCCTGGTCACTGAAGGGCTACAAAATGTATGCTTTACTGTGTTATCAATATACTAAAACACTGTGACTTGCAGTGTGATAATGTTTAACCCTGTGCTATCTCAAATACATGTAGATATAATTTTGCTATATGGGGGAAACGCCTAAGTAGTTTTGCTAGATCAAATTCATGGGGTGAATATCCATTGTTTATCAAAATCAAAACAAATATTTAATTGATAATTAAAACAGTTGTAATCCTCTGATCAAATATAGGCACAAAAATATTTGCTTCAGCTTTCAATGTTACTGAAACTACATGTAGTTGTACAAGACTTAATGAAGCATGGCCTTAACAGTGCTACATGTAGTATGAGAACTTAATTAAAAAAAAATACACTTAAAAAAGTCTCTTCCTGAGTTCTCATACAGTGCTATTTAGAATTTAGAGAATTAAAATATGGATTATGTTTTCAACAAATGACAAAAACCCTTTGTGGTCTCCTCTATGAATGTTTGAACATGGCAATTGATAGACTCGTCATAACGAACTAGAGGATTGTTACAGTGTATCCATCTGCACCATGAAAACTGATTTGTTCAACATGTCATAGTTTTCCTTTTCTCTTTCATTTATCCTGGACTTTTTAAGAGTAACTCGGCAGGTGTTTCTAGAAAAGCAAAGGATGCTTACCCTACAGGAGCACCAGGTCCATGTTCAGAGTTTCTAGTGTGGTTGGAGTTGCTAATATTTTCTTTTGTTACTTTGTATGTATTATTTTGGTTAATTGATGTTCTTTGTTGTGTGTGTCTGCTTTTTCATGTCTATTTTTTGTTTCTGGATTACATTTTTTTTATTTCCGCAAGAATCTTGGTTTCCTTGATTACTCTATCACAAAAATATCTCAATGGCAAATAACCTTCATTCAATTAATTAAATCTAAAGAAAATGTCAAAAGATCAAATTTTTTCTCATACATGTAATTTGTCTACAAAGTCTCTAAATGCTAAAAAAATTATATGTATCCATATAATATGTACAACCCAATACTCCAGTAACAGAAATAATTGACACAGAGAGTCACATACAATATATCCCAAACTAAAAAGTATATCCATAAAGGGTTCCAAGTTTCATATGAAAAAAAATATCCAAAACATTTTAACTTGACCAATATTAGTCTGATTTTGGAAATTTAATAGATATTTAACTGAGACAAAATACACCCACATGGCCATGCTTAAGCTGCAAACCATATCAAAAATATTTTTAAGAAGAATTTAAAAAATAAAACATTTCTGGGGACTGGGGCAGAGGCACAAATGTGAAGACAGCAGTGCAACGCCACTTGATACATAAGACTTCCAAGTTGTGGAGGTAAAGATATATAGGAAATGACAATATATGGGACTGAAACTGAAATATAGCTCCGTCTTTACAGGAAGAGATAAAAAAGAACTGTTTTGACATACATAATTAGATCATGTATTGACAAATAGGAAAAATGAAGGTAACTTTGTATGTACAAGTAAATAAATTACTTACTGCAATGCAAATGGAAACAAACTAGGCAGAGAAACAACACAACACTTTTCATGGTAATGCTGCTTTCACATGATGAACCTACAACATATGTACATTATGTATTACATGTACAATATAAATATAAATTTGTATTAACCACCTCAACTGAAAAGACACAAAATACATTTGTAAGGGGAATCCATTAAAAAAACTGAAATCATTTAGATTTTCACAACAACAAAAAAATGCAGCATAAGTCATATACTGGTACGTGTACATTTTATACAATGACATTATCATTTAATAGTAGAAACTTGAATGTTCATCTAACATGCATGTATTAAGCCATGATTGTCAATATCTTTGAATGATCTGTTGATAGAAGATGGTTTTATAAAAACAAATTGATTTCATTAAATTTCCAACTTGCAAAGATTTAATGATGATATTAATATACAATGTTAAGTGAAACCGAACTCCTTTAGGACATTCAAATAGATTCAGTTTACTAAGGTTCAAAATATATTATAATTGATATAAAGGGACTTTCAAAATCTTCTTGTTTAAACAGGTTTCTGGATTATTCAGGGCTTGGTTTACACAGTTTTTTGCTGAACATGTTTACCCTTCCTATTAAAATATATGTGTATACCCTACACAAACGTACATCAATTCTAAAACATAAATTACTGCTTTGCTGAATTAATTCAAAAAGATAATATTGTCAAACAAAATGTTTAGTATACATGTATGTACAAATTAAAATTTTTAGGCATGGGGAAAACCCCCAAATAACTAGAGATCACAGACACACCCACAATCCAATTTTTTACTCAATGTATACCATAATCAAATATTGTCTGTAGTTAATAGTCCAAACCATCATGTTGATTTTTATTAAAAAGATTTGATTGAGAATTTGTATATTGTGTCACAAAGCAGGGTATACAAAATGTAATTAATCATAATTATTAAAGTGACTGATAGGAAGATATGTTTATTTATCTGCATCTTTATCATTTTTTTCTTTCTATTGTTCTTACTGCCTGATACTGCTGTGATATTAGATAATATTGGCAATTTCTAAAGGCAACATTATGAGAAATTGACTGTGAAGTTGCTGAAAATCAGAATAATACCAGTTTTGAATCTTTTGTTAGAACTAAACATCTTGCCTATCAGACTCACTATGATAAATAAATGTATATTTTCTTCATAAACCTCAAAACAATTGCTATTCTGTATGTACATGCAATTCAACACCTTCAAGTACTGTCCATTCACTTGATTTATATGTAAAGTACATTCTGTATTCACCATGATTACAACAGTACAATGCAGAGTTTTTAAATGCTTCATGACGCTTGACAAGCAAGGTGGTGTTAAACTGGAATACTCAAAAAAACATATTGCATATGATTTAAATGAGACTGAAATTTTGAAAAATCTATATTTTTATAGTCCAAACCCTGTAAACTTAAACAATTCAGTCCTATTAAACCATTGCTGAAAAACATGAACCATAAGAACATACAAAGGAAACATGAAACCTACAATTAGAAGAGCCCATGTGACTCACGAGATTCTGTAAATAAAGACAAAACTAATATTTTATTATCTAGCTTGCATCTAAAATGTCTTGGTAAATATTTACACTTGAGAAAAGTGATTAAGAAAAAAATACTTGCACTATTGAGTTTGCATTTAAAGTCGGTCAGAGTTCTTCTAGAAGTCAACATATTAGAATGCTCCCCAAAAGAGAGCGAAGACCAAGAATAAAAAAATATGTCTGTTCAAGGTTACAAGGTTCATTCTTCAAAAACAAATATGGTAGGTCTACATTTTCATTTAATTTCATTTTTACATTTTATATTTTTCAGCACAGGTTCACCTTTACTTAAACCAAATGATTAGTCTCAGAGTTTAGGTTCATGTACATGTTAACAACATCATTGTATGTATTATTAATTACTAATTATGTGGTAGCCATGCTGCTGATTGGGTTGACCATACACATTGAAGATTGTGATAACTCTGTGTTGTCTCAAAAGGCGGAAATACTTTGATAAAATATACTCTCTTTTTTTCACAGGATATTAGATTTTTATTGATACTCTGTTTTTAGTTAGCAGATAAAATGACTTCAGGCAAAAAAAAAAAAATAATGATCTAATACAGTATAGGTAAAAAAAAAAATACAAGATTGTGGAAATGAGGTTTCAAACAGATGAATTTTCTCCAACTCATTTGCTTTCATGACATCACTACAAAACAATTAAAGTCAGACTACAGGATTTGATCAGACCTTTGAAGAAAAGGAGCTTTGATACTATTTGAGGGTATGAACTTATGTTTCTTTGGAACTGTTTAAGGCTAAAAAAAAATATGTTAGATTCTCAGGCACTACCACATTCCTGTAAACCCTCCCACATCTGCAATTTTAATTGTGGTAAAATCCGGAAATTTTATATCCGTTCTAGAAATTTTCATATCCAGTCCAGAATCAACTTTTAATTAGTTATGGAATCATTTGCATGCTTGACAGAAATGTAAAGAGTACGCTCCGAACGAGGCCGAAAGTTTGTCTGGTGGTAGAGATATGGCTTTTATTTCTTGCCACATCTCATATTCCAGTAAAGTTTTAATGTCAAAGAGTATTTTATTTAACTTTTCAATACCCTGTATGTTGACAGAATTGTTTAATTTGATGCAATTTCTCAAAAAAAAAAAAAAAAAAATTTGCTTGTGATAACAAAAAAAAAAGCCATCTCCTGCTAATTTTTTTTTAAAGTGGCCTGAGAACCAAGCCATTTTCTTTGCATGGCCTTAGTTTCCAACAGTCTTAAATTTGTCATTGGTTAAACACTGCTCCTGCCTCCTATGTTAAGTCTGACAAATATTATTATTGGCATTGCAATATTGGGGCCAAAAGACTGTTAAAAGAATGTTGATTGCGTATTCATGTTGATAAACGAATTTCTAAAACATTAAACCGGTTTTATTCATTTTGGTGAGGGTTTTATAATATATTTATGATTATCAGTACATCAATCTTACCAAAAACTAAACTACAAAATTCCAATACATTTCTGACAGAATAAATTCGCCATCTTGACTGATTTCATATCCATTTCCGGTCTAAAAATGAGGTCATGTGATTCATTCCATATACAAACGCGGGAATTTCAAAACTTTAAAATATTACAAATGCATTATGATTTTAAAACCTTTTAATCGCAGATTTTTTGTTCAGATGTCTTAAAATTCACGTTGAAAAGAATTGTAATTTATGAAGTTGGTTCAAGCACAATCGCGCGTGATGAAAACTGAGAGCGATGCGACTTTTTATTAGATTGGTTCAATTCTTAGACCTATGGTTCGGTTTATTCACGTTTCTCCAATATTTTAATTTTTTTCACCCTGTGACTAAAACATCAATCGATAAAGACAGGGGATTAAGTGGCCCATTAAAGATATTCAAACATGTGAATCATTTGGTATTGCTTTTAATATTAGACCTTTTCAGTTGTTTATGACAAAGTTTTATCAAGCTAAATGAAGGTGTACGTACCTGCACCCCTTTTACTTTATTCTTTGAAAGTGTCTAGTGTTCAAGTTACAATTCTTTTAAGAATAGATACAAAATAATTGCTGATGTGTTGTTATTCTTATTAGTATGTTCTTAACTTCATGAAACATTTTCTCTATTTGTGTTATACATTTTATTGTAACAACATCGCAGTTATTTCATATAACATTAAATAAAAAAATATATAATTTTAACAAAAATAAGATTGAAGCACTTTCAGAAATAAGAATAGCACAAAGTCAATTGATTTTCAAACAAATTATTACTGCCTAATTAATAACAGGTTCCATATAAGAATATACAAAATGATGCTTGGTCTGCATAATCTTGGACCGTCATCTGCAGCTTGCAATCAACATATGCTTTGACAGTACCATTCTGTTTAGGCATTGGGTGGTACATCATTATTCTCAACTTGGTCTTTTTAAACTTAGATATATTGAATACATCGAAGTATGAAGCAGTTATAGCTTAGATTTTTTGCCTGCTTGTAGGGGAAAAGTATGGAAAAACTTTCCTAACATTTTCCACGGTATATTTCAACTAAATTTGGCCTATCAATATCTTACTAAGGCAAACTTTACAAATCAACATTTTGATGGTTATTCCTCGAGGTTAAGAGGTATAAATATATGGCTAATTCAATGAAATCTCCGTGTTTTTTTCTTCATGTGTCACAACTTATTCAGTTTCGTCTGATTCTTAGAGGGAGAAGTAATCCGTGGGCTAGGAGGGACCATCGTGCACCCCCACTCATCAACTTCATGGTGATGTTTAGGTACCTTTATATTTCCCATAACCGAATCAATTTGTCGCCAAACAATATTCTTTAATATACATAGCAGATGCATAGATACACCGTGACGATCCACGAGTTCATGATGACGACCATAAAACTTCTGTAGTGATGACTTCAATCTTGTAGCAACATAACCCTGTTCTAGAAGCCTATTTGTTAGAATTCTTGCTCGATACAAAAAGTCTGCGTAGTTTCGGCAAGCTCTGGCATAATGTATGAGTTGTGATATGCACACTCCATACGCAGTTGCTGAAGGGATGTTGCCACAGATGTTATTCAATTCTGAATGAAAAGTCATCATCATAAAGTTTGGTCAATAGTTTTCCTTTACCATCGATTTCTAAGTGTAGGTCAAGATATGAAGCTGACTTCACAGTGTCTGTAGTTTCCTTTATCTCAAGTACTTTTGGGTAGATGCGATGTATCAAATCCCCAAAATTACGATTGTTTAAAGATAATACTTCATCTATATAGCGGAAACTGAGATTAAAGAATCTAGCTAAACGATATTCTTTCTTTCGGGCCAGATCAGCTATAAAGCCTCATGAGAGAGAAAGGAATAGGTCAGCAAGTAGAGGAGCACAATTTGTTTCCATAGGAATGCTGTCCGTTTGTTGAAAAACGCGTCCACCACACTGGACAAATATGTTATCGATTAAAAATTCCAGCATTTTGTAAACATCATCTTCTGATTTGGAATTATTTCTTACAAAGTATGAAGAATCTCTACCAAAAACTACATATTTGTATTTAGGTGTACTATCTTTTTTGGAAAAACAACGATGTATTATGTTTTTAAGTCGGGATTTTAACTGAGTACTGAGTACGGGAATAGAAGTACAAAGTGTTGAAAAATCATAGGTTTTAATGCAATGATATTCTGATAATAGTCTCGAACTGATTGACTCCAAAAGATCTTTCGAATTTTTCGGGATCCGCATTGAATTAATACCACTACGGGAGTAATAAGTGTTATGGTAGGACTGCAGACCCTCTTTGACAGCTGTGAGTATAGAAGTTAAAAGTTTTGAAAGAGGCTTGGTGGTACATTTTGCAGATCCAGCTATGCAACGTTGTTTGATTCTCTATCAGAGTGGATAAAGACCATGAGATCTTTAATTTTGAAACGAATGAACGTTTTAAATAGGTCACTGAGTGCCAATGCTACAATACTTTTCAAAGACCCCGATGTAGCTAAAACATTGTCTACTATACATGACAAATATGTTGTTGTACCAGCAGACAAAGCCCGAAACAACATTGCTTTTGTCCGCAAAACGTTTTACATCCAATGTTTATTATCAGAGATAGACGTAGAAAATAATAGTAGTGATAAGACCTATACTGTTACCACACTCTCCAAAGAAGAGATTGTGGAAAACCATAAATCTGTGCTATCCTCCTTTGGTCTCTCTACCAAGGACGATGATTGTGATTTACCGTATATGTACTGGATTCCTAAACTCCACAAGACCCATACAAACAACGTTGCATAGCTGGATCTGCAAAATGTACCACCAAGCCTCTTTCAAAACTTTTAACTTCTATACTCACAGCTGTCAAAGAGGGTTTGCAGTCCTACCACAACACTTATTACTCCCGTAGTGGTATTAATTCAATGCGGATCCCGAAAAATTCGAAAGATCTTTTGGAGTCAATCAGTTCGAGACTATTATCAGAATATCATTGCATTAAAACCTATGATTTTTCAACACTTTGTACTTCTATTCCCGTACTCAGTACTCAGTTAAAATCCCGACTTAAAAACATAATACATCGTTGTTTTTCCAAAAAAGATAGTACACCTAAATACAAATATGTAGTTTTTGGTAGAGATTCTTCATACTTTGTAAGAAATAATTCCAAATCAGAAGATGATGTTTACAAAATGCTGGAATTTTTAATCGATAACATATTTGTCCAGTGTGGTGGACGCGTTTTTCAACAAACGGACAGCATTCCTATGGAAACAAATTGTGCTCCTCTACTTGCTGACCTATTCCTTTCTCTCTCATGAGGCTTTATAGCTGATATGGCCCGAAAGAAAGAATACCGTTTAGCTAGATTCTTTAATCTCAGTTTCCGCTATATAGATGAAGTATTATCTTTAAACAATCGTAATTTTGGGGATTTGATACATCGCATCTACCCAAAAGTACTTGAGATAAAGGAAACTACAGACACTGTGAAGTCAGCTTCATATCTTGACCTACACTTAGAAATCGATGGTAAATGAAAACTATTGACCAAACTTTATGATGATGACTTTTCATTCAGAATTGAATAACATCTGTGGCAACATCCCTTCAGCAACTGCGTATGGAGTGTGCATATCACAACTCATACATTATGCCAGAGCTTGCCGAAACTACGCAGACTTTTTGTATCGCGCAAGAATTCTAACAAATAGGCTTCTAGAACAGGGTTATGTTGCTACAAGATTGAAGTCATCACTATAGAAGTTTTATGGTCGTCATCATGAACTCGTGGATCGTCACGGTGTATCTATGCATCTGCTATGTATATTAAAGAATATTATTTGGCGACAAATTGATTCGGTTATGGGAAATATAAAGGTACCTAAACATCACCATGAAGTTGATGAGTGGGGTGCACGATGGTCCCTCCTAGCCCACGGATTACTTCTCCCTCTAAGAATCAGACGAAACTGAATAAGTTGTGACACATGAAGAAAAAAACACGGAGATTTTATTGAATTAGCCATATATTTATACCTCTTAACCTCGAGGAATAACCATCAAAATGTTGATTTGTAAAGTTTGCCTTAGTAAGATATTGATAGGCCAAATTTAGTTGAAATATACCGTGGAAAATGTTAGGAAAGTTTTTCCATACTTTTCCCCTACAAGCAGGCAAAAAATCTAAGCTATAACTGCTTCATACTTCGATGTATTCAATATATCTAAGTTTAAAAAGACCAAGTTGAGAATAATGATGTACCACCCAATGCCTAAACAGAATGGTACTGTCAAAGCATATGTTGATTGCAAGCTGCAAGATTGAAGTCATCACTACAGAAGTTTTATGGTCGTCATCATGAACTCGTGGATCGTCACGGTGTATCTATGCATCTGCTATGAAAACTGATTTGTTCAACGTGTCATAGTTTTCCTTTGCTCTTTCGACTACTTTGCAACTCGGCGGGTGTTTCTAGAAAAGCAGAGGACGCTTACCCTACCGGTGCACCTGGTCCCTGCTCCTAGTTTTTAGTGGAGTCCAAGTTGCTCATTTGCTTTTGTTACTTTGTGTAAATGATTTTAGTTACTTCATGTTCTTTGTTGTGTATGTCTGTTTTCCATGTCTGGTCTTTGTCACTGGGTTACATTATTTTGATGACCGCTATAACCTTGGTTCCCTTGATTACTCTTGGACAGCATGTGTAAACAAACTAAACACATTTAAGTATCATTATGTAGCCCAATGTCTCAACTTTACAATGGTTTCAGGAAAGTAGCAGTAACTCTTAGGGTTTCGGGGGGAAATGAAAAAAAAATGGACCCCTACCTCACCGAAAAATCGCTCAATAGGCATATTTTCCCATGTCAAAACCCCTAGAGTATTTATGCTTCAGTAAAAAAATGGCTTATTTTGGTATTTTCTATTTAGTATTGTCACAATTATATATTCCGGGGTTCTTTTGATGAATTTTGGCGATTTCCGTAATAAGAATTTATAAAATAAAATGCAAAAAAAAAATGGTATTTTCGGTTTTTCCGTAAAAGTCATATAAATTCGACTCTACAAGTTATTGCTCAACTAAAACGTCTCAAATTTTGTTTCATTCGATAGATAATTCAATTTTGAACCAAAAAAATAAACCACAAAAAACTAATTTTCAAGAAAAAATTTTCAAAAAATGTTCAAAATATTACCCCTAGACTTTGAAAACTGGTCTCAATATCAAACAGAATTCTCATTCACAGCATACTGACATCGTAAAACTCATTTTAGGCATTCATAATTAAGATAATGATGTACCCAACATATCTGATAAATTCAGGCGCTTAGATTTTCCTTTAGGGATGACAATTACTA
Organism: Perna viridis; assembly: GCA_037379345.1. Lineage (NCBI taxonomy): Eukaryota > Metazoa > Mollusca > Bivalvia > Mytilida > Mytilidae > Perna > Perna viridis. The sequence goes on from CM074511.1 coordinate 14,801,551, forward strand.
TAAATTAGATAAAAGAGGAAATTTCAGACTGTCATCTATATCACCCGTTATTGTATTTTTTTCAGAATACCGTAGTTTAAACAAGCTTTTGTGTAACACGGTGCAATAATATAGTGCCTAAAGTTCCAAATGAGCCCAAGTAATAAATGTTTGAACTTTTCCAAGTAAAAAAAAACGGGAGTGAATTGCTACCCGTACCACTGAAAAAATACCTCAACATGAACTATTAATGTGTTTATTCATTAGATTCATCATTTGTCAAGTGATTGCGGAGCAGTTAATAGTGATACATTCGATTTAATTTGCGAGACACCATAAAATCTATGATCATCTTTGTGTATGTTATATACAAGTGGGGCTATATATTTGATAGTGGGAGCAATAAAGCCTCTGTGGTCTGCAGGAACAAGTTTGGCAAGGTTCCGTGTGGTAGAAAGTATAAGTATTTGCCATCGTCAACTACAAGTAATCTTTCAATTGCAAGTGTCTGTGTCCATTGGCCTTCAATTTAAATGTCTGTACGTGTGGTAGTCTAGATGATTCTTTATTTCTTCATCTGTCTTATAGGATTTGTAGAATGAAGGCAGTTCAGCTGTTATGTATTTGTGGTCTGTATCGGTGTGGTTTCCTTGGTGTATCTGTTTTATTGAATAGATTACTGCCTCGGCCTTTATTCTAGCGATGTTCTATGCATTTAAATGCGGAGTCCCAAGTGAGTTATTTGCTGTTGCTGAACAAAATGGAACAATATATTTTTTAATATCTTTTCTTGTTTGAACGATGTATTGGAAGTCTGAATCTGCCGAACTTCTTTGGTACAGTGCAATCTTTATTGTTTTAATGTGTTATAAAATATTTATTTCAAAAATAGAAAAAAATAAAATATGTAATGAAAAAATACATATTACAAAGAGAAAATATTTTGTTTCCTTTATCAATAATATTTTTAAAAATATTTCATCCAACATTTTATATGATATTCAAAGAGTAAATGTTGTAAATGGTCGTAAAAAACATTAACACAAGGTAGCAATGATACCGAATATGTAACTCGTTTGGCATTATACTTTGCATCATGGTAGATATTCCGGAAGCTTTATATGATTATGGACTTAATATACATTCCCTGATATGAATAGTCTCTCGGTCTGCATTCTTTTACTTACCATATTCTTTGTTTTATACACTATATATAGGTCACGTCCGCATCGTAGGATGTGCCCTTTGAATACATTAACCTATATATTGGGACAGACACAACAAATGGCGCCAATTCAAATGACCGCTCTGGATAGTTATAATTTAAATTTTATACTTGTCATGAGTGACTTGATCTGTTTTGTTACAAATGTAACACCCCCCCCCAAACACACACACATCTTAAATCATTTGTGTTGAATTTCGGATTACATGAAATGGACATTTTTTCGTGGACACCACATTGTTATTTAACTTCTTAATATTTCAAAACTTGCAACATACATGTACTTCACATTCTTTTTATTGAAAGACTATTACCGGAAAGCAGTTTTACGTGTTGCGCCAATACATGTACTTTGTCTCTTGAACCAATATGAGTCATATTCCTAGTACTTCGTAACGAAATAACTTACTCGAGTACTTATTCTACAGATAGTGGAGTAACTATATAGGCCGCTTGTATTAACAATGTGGTCAGTCATATCATATCATTTTTAATTAAGTCCTTCAATTATTTTTCATAGTGTCCATCAAATAAAAAAAACAGGTGATTAAAATCAGAAATAAATGATAAAAAAGGCCATTCATAAAAAGTACTTAGACAGAAATCCAACTAATTCACATTTAATTATGATTGAAATAACCATTTCACCTTAGTTCACTCCAAATCTTACTATAGCGAAACGGGAATAATTTATAACAAAGTTTTTAATAATGGTATATAAATATACAAAATTTGACATGCAGCTACTGCGAAATGGAACAAGCCTTCCGACCTAATACAGGATACCAAAACTTCACAAAAAGCCGTTCAAATTACGTTTTATTTTAACTTCCAGTAAATGTTCTGTTACTAATATTTCTAAATTATTAATCTCTACTTTAACTATCATTAAAAACTTTGTTATTAATTAAAATGCAATAAATGCTATGGGAATAACGATGTAAAATATTTTTACAGTGTTAAAAATTCATTTGAAGTATTAGATCGACTTCATACCTTTCAAGATTAGTATGATTCTGTTGATAGTTATGACTTTTCTATCCTTTATACAATGTTGCCACATAAACTTATTAAAGAAAAATTGTAAAAATTAATTAAATGATCCTTTAATAAATATGGTTCTCAATTGCTTTCTTGTAGCTGCTACAATTCATTTTTCAGTAATTGAAGACGGGATAAATATTAACTGATAATATATTTATTCCAATAAGTAATACTCTATACGGACATGTACAGGTTATTGGTGTTCCATAAGGGACCAATTGTACTATGTCCTCTTATAGCCGATTTGTTTCTCTATTGCTTTGAATCGCATTTCATGGTTAAATTCTTTAACGATCCTTCAAAACATGATCTGTTACATGAATTAAATATCTTTAGATACCTTGATGATATTTTGGCCGTAAATAATCTTAACTTCGAAAATCTGCCCAAAAGAACTTAAGCTGACTAAGTCTAACAATAATAATAATCGTATACCTTTCCTTGATTTATATATAACACGAGAAAATGGAAACCTTCAAACTGAAATTTATAACCAAGGAGATGATTTTTATTTTCCTGTTGTTAACTTCCCTTTATGGTGATATTCCTGTAGCACCCTCTTATGGTATTCATATTTCACAACTGGTCCTTTTTGCTCGTATTGAAATAAAGTGTCAGATTTTAATTAACGCAATAAATTTCTTCCATAAAAGCTTTTGTACCAGGGGTATCGATATCACAAACATCTATTTTTTTTACCGTTACAAAACAAAAATATACTAGCACTTTCAGGTTCTTAGTTAAAATGGTATTGCCCACCCAGTTTTTTTTTATGGGAGTATAGTTTTTAAAGAACATTCTTTCCAACAAAATTTAGTTACTTTGTTGTCAGGGCCTTCCGGAGCTTACCTGAAGGCGAATTTACACTTATTTGAGACAGTTTGATTATCTGTGAAAGTATTTACTATTTTGTATTTATGTTATACGCTGGTGAATCTGTTACGTTTCACCATGTCCGCTCTTTTTCTATCGGTGTAATCCAAATTTGCATGTTTTCTTGACATTGGAGTAGATTTGTTAGTTTGCTTGATTGCTTTAGCGTGTTGGTGACAGAGTAAAAATCTGCCCTGAAGTTGGTTCAACGATTGTTTAGAACTTTACGCAGTTTCCCAATCCCTTTTTATTAGGTTCTTTTTCTACTGTTTTATATGAGTGACAATGTTTCTTTTTTGGTTCATGTCCCGTGCCAAAAAATGTATCGAAATATGTACGTCCGCACTAAGTGTATGCCTGAAACAGCGCACTAGCGTTATCTTTTCAGTTTGCTGACTTTATAGCTGATCTGATCAGAAAGAAAGAATATCGTTTGGCTAGATCCTTCAATCTCAGTTTCCGCTATATAGATGACATATGATCTTTAAACAATCCTAATTTCGGGGATTTGATACAACGCATCTACCCAAAAGAACTTGAGATAAAGAATACTACAGACACTGTGAAGTCAGCCTCATATCTTGACCTACACTTAGAAATCGATGGTAAAGGAAAACTATTGACCAAACTTTACGACAAACGTGATGACTTTTCATTCAGAATTGTCAACTTTCCTTTCATCTGTGGCAACATCCCTTCGGCTCCTGCGTATGGAGTGTTCATATCACAACTCATACGTTATGCCAGAGCTTGCCGAAACTACGCAGGCTTTTTGTATCGCGCTAGAACTCTAACAAATAGGCTTCTGGAACAGGGTTATGTTGCTACAAGATTGAAGTCATCACTACAGAAGTTTTATGGTCGTCATCATGAACTCGTGGATCGTCACGGTGTATCCATCATCACCATGAAAACTGATTTATTCAACGGGTCATAGTTTTCCTTCCCTCGTTTGTCTATCCCGGACTTGACTATTTATGAGCAACTCGGCGGGTGTTTCTAGAAAAGCAGAGGACGCTTACCCTACCGGTGCACCTGGTCCATGTTCTCAGTTTTTAGTGGAGTCCGAGTTGCTCATTCACTTTTGTTACTTTATATGTATGATTTTAGTTACTTTATGTTCTTTGTTGTGTATGTCTGTTTTCCATGTCTGGTCTTTGTTCCTGGATTTCATTCTTTTGACTACCGCTATAACCTTGGTTCCCTTGATTACTCTTTAATATTCTGAACTTTTCCGAAGTTAAAAAGTTCTACAGATTCAAAACCACATATCAATTTTTACCTATTGAAACTGATAGAAGGCAAAGTATTAGAAGAGAAAACAGACACTATGTATAACGTTATAATCAGGAATTAGGTGATGTGTTCCTTCTTTTCAAAACAAACTTTACCATGAAACTATTTGAATCATTGCAATACATTCAAGTTTTTGAACTCGATGTCAACCAAATATCCATCTGTTTTGTGTTGTGTATATGTTTATTTATTTATTTAAGTGTGTGTGTAGGGGGAGGCGGCTGTTTCCTTTATGTTCTCTATGTCAATTGATTTATGGGAATAAAGATATACAAGTATATACATGTATATAGTAACAGGCCCACATAAAAAAAAGAACGACAACAAACACAATTTATATCAAATTGCCTTTGAATGTACCACTGCATTCATGAGCGTCAGTCGGACGTCTATCGTACTTTATAAGAATGTCTATTTTCACATTAAAATTTAGAAAGTATAATTATATTCAATTTGAACATGATGATAAAAGATGTGCGTCATATTAAAACACCCTGGTCTTGATGGCTGTAGTTTTAAAAAGTTCTTTTATTTCATAAAATTTAGTGTTGATGCCTTTAGATTAGCAAGACGACAATACAAATCTTAAACCGCATTATCGTAGAATTAATTAAAAAAAAAAACTAGACCTAGAGTTTAAGAATAATTATATTACAGGTCTATGGAATAATCAATAATATCTTATTGGCGTGTTTTCACACCTTTATAAAAAGATAACCATTAAATTATCTATAAATGATTAATAAGTAATTGGTTTGTCGAAACACCACTAATTATCTTTAATGCAATCAGCCCTTTTTCGGAATTTTAAGTCGTCCCCGAACATGTTTTCGTTAGTATTGTATACCGGAAATACACCTGCGCAAGCGTAAATTTTTTGTTGTCAAGTTCGAACAGCGTTTCAAAAATGTGAACACCCTTAGAATTCTCATTAGCTTTCCCTTAAAGCCTCATCAATATGTGAGTTGCAAAACAGCTTTATAAAAGTGTCATGATCCATTGATTTGCATGTTTAAAAACCATTCTTTTTGCAAAGCAACATATGGTTTAGCGGGCTGCATGTGTCTGAACTTGTACTGTGTACATGTACATACTCTGACGTTTGGTGTAAACATTTAATAACTCATATTCATTTCTTTCGGACCCAGAAGAGCAGAGATTTGATTGTTTGATACTGCAGCAGTACTTTTGGATTTATCTTTCTTAAATTGGTGAGTGTTTGCCAAAACAGGGATGCATACACAGATGAATAGGCCTAATCATTACTATATGGAAGAATAGGCCTAATCATTACTATATGGAAATTGAGCAAAAACTTCTCTTTGTTTGTGCGCACTTCCCCCATTTATCTATGACACTTTACATTTACTTCCAATTTCTGCTTTATTTGTTGGCCTTGTTAAACTAAAATCGGGTTTTAATTTAGCCCATTCAAAATCTTACTTTTTTAATTGAGGTGTCGCAGACAGCTCATTTTAAATGTATGTAGGAGACAGATTTAGGCCCTGTTTAAAATAAAGAACGCCACCATCAAAGAAATAATGAATTCCAGTACTTCTCTACTAATGTACTATACAGTTTTATGCTATTGGTTTGATCCCTTGACTTGTTTTAACTGCATTTGTACATGTATGTCGAGGTAAATGCATTCTTTAGAATGTTTTTATTTTACAGAAATACCAGTTTACCTGTTAAAGAAGAGGAATGATTATGTATTAAGTATGTATGATTAAGTATTCATTTTATATCTTATTTATCTTACAGCTTCAATATGGCCACTGGAAATAGCTTCCTTCAAAGTCCTGACAAAATGTCTGGAAGCTTTCCTGGGTTAGCCCAGCAGCTACCACAAATAGCAACAGAAACAGAACTACAGAAGTTATTGGCAGATGAAAGAATGAGGAGTCAAATGCACAGAACTAATTATGAGCAGCTGAAAACAGAGCATCATAGGTGAATTAAAAACAACCATTATTTGGTCTCAAGAAATACATGTACTTTTAATAGGAGCCTACTGACTCTTGCTAAAGTAGTATATATTAGGCCAAAAAAAATACATGTCTGTTTATGGTTACCCATCCAACCTTATTTTTCACCTGACCCCAAGCCTTTTCTCTGCATACTGGAAGTAAAAATAAAGAAAATAAGAAATTTCCATTTAAAACAAAAATTGGTAAATTTCAGCTCAGTCATTCCAGTGTTTTAATTAATCAGTCTTAAACAAAAAGTCAGAATCCTACAGGCCATGTTCACCAGCATTATAGCACTGAAAAAGAATAAATTTCACAGCAAGTCTGGACTTATGGCCAGTGGTTCCTAATAGCTTTGCAATAAATATGAAATACATAGGAACAGTGTGAAGTAATAGTGAAACTTGTGCTGAAAAAATAAAATGAAAATGCCTACCTACATTGTACCTACTTTATTTTTGTTTAGAATGTACATTTTGTAAGTGTAAACAGACATATTTTTTTATGGCTAAACGAGTTTTTAGCAAACATCGAGATTTTGTTTAACTTAAAATAGTAAAAAGATTGAAGTGAAAACTTGCAATTATCTCTTTTGTATACATTATGTACATACATGTATTTGTATTTATGTCAACATTTCTAATTAAAGATTGCAAGATGAGTATGGGAAACTGGAAGATGAAATAAAAAAGACAATTGAAGAGAGTAGGATTGTACAGGAAAAGTACAAATCTATGTATGAGCAAGGCAAAAAAGAACTTGCAGAACTACATTCTGAATTAGAGGAGGCAAAAAGCAAGGTATTTAACTGAGCATTAGCTTAAGATTTGTATATTGTGGTTTTAATATTATTATTAGGGTTTTTTTTGGTCATTTTTGTGGTTGGTGTGGAATCACAAAATCTAAAATTCAACAAACAATTTTTTCTGTGAATAAAAAAAAAATACAGACAGGAAAACTTGGGATGAATTTCTGCATTGCACACTTGTCATTGTGGAACAAACCATATCAGGTAGGTGGCATCCTGTCAACCCTTAATTTTTTTAACCACAATCAATTGTTTATTAGCGCTTATAAGCCTTGGCCAGTTGGGGCTACCCTAGTTTGTGTAATGTCAGTTATAGTGACGTGTTATTCTCATCTGATTCTATCCCTCCACAGTAAATAGATGTTGTTAAAGTGTCATTTGATAAATTCAGGTTTTTACCATTTTTGTTAAAGCTAGACCTAGCATCTGAGTCTTTCTTTCATAAGAATTTTGGCTTTTAGTTACTAAAATTTACTTGTGAAAAGGGAAATGAAAATGGGAGTCATAATTTCACTATGGATTGTCATACATGTGTATGTACATTGTAAATTCCATTCATTATTTAAGATTAATTCTGTCACAATTGTCAGTGTTGTGGAACATGTACTGCAGAAAACTAAATGCTTACAAAATATATGTTTTAATATTCAGCAAAAAAGGTTTTGCTTGGGCAATGGTTTTACTGGAAAAGCAGAAACTGTCAGTTTAGGAAAAAAAATCATTGACCCCCAAACCAAAAATTCAAGTACCCAATAAAATGTCTTTTTTTCCTCTACCCACGAAAATTGATACCCAAAAAATTAAATGAAACTACAATTAATAACTTTTTAATATCATAGAAGAACCATGATTTTATGATGCAATCATTACTGCTTTGCTCATTGCATTCTGATTCATACGTAATTTACTATATACAGATATTATTATTTATAAATGTGTTAGTCAACTAGCAGGTGCATTATATTTACAGATGTAAGTACATAAATTCATATGGTTAAGTTTTAAAATAAAGTTAACTACACAATAACTTAATCAAATGAAAAAAAAAAGGAAAATGGTTGAAAGGGCTTACTGACAATTACAGCATGCGAAGTGCTACTGTTCTTTTGAATGCAACTGGTGATTTAACTGAGGATGGGGACTTGAAGGATGAAGGTCTGATTTCTTTAAATCTGTTCAGGGACTGGTTCCAATTAGAATAAAAAAGAACCTGTCCTGGATATCCATGCTATAATGATAGTTAAGCAAATACATTTTTGTAGTTCAATAGGGTAGGTTCCATCAGGTGTTTTTAAATTCATAGGTACTAACACACAAGAACTCTTTAGATCTGTTTTTTTTTCTTGTTCAATATAATAACAGAATTATATCTATGCAAAGGTCAAAATGATTTAATCCATTCATTTGAATTCTGTCCAGGTTGTGACACCTCAGAGGCTTGAAATTATACGCATGCAAGTGGTTGAGGAAGTGGAAAAGACGTACAAAGAAAGATACATGAAACAAGAGGAAGAAATAGAAGAATTAAGGACAGCTTGTAACAAATTCAAATATGAACTGTCATTCCTGAAGTCAGAATATGAACATGAAAGGATAGAATGTCAAAGAATCTTAGAAGAATGCAGAATGAAACAGGAAGCAGAGGTATAAAAGATAACTGTAGAACGGAAAGAAAGTATTTCAGTTGTTACTGTAATCACATAAGAGTTCTATTTTCAAGCAATTTTAATTATTTTTTAAACAGGAAAAATATGTTTAATAGTTGTCACTTGTTACATTTAATGAAACTCAAATATATAGTTTTCATTAACTAGTATGTCTGTAAACAACAATTGAATACGAAACCTGAAAACATTCAAAGATATCGATAAAATTTGATATGAAGTATAGTCAGCATATGTAGATGTATATTAAGGAATACAATGTGTTATTTAGTACCTTTCTGTGTAAGAATCAGGCAACGCTGGCACATCATATATCTCAATTTGGTCTTTTTTGCCTCAGATATATTCAATACATCTAGAAAGCAACTGAAAAGCTATTTAAATTATCCTGATGCATCTGCAATGTAGACATTTTTTGACTGCTTATTTAAGGAAGAAGTGTGGGAAAATTTTCCTGCCATTTTTTCCATAGTGCATTTCAACTAAATTTGACCTATTAATATCTTAAAAAGGGAAATTTTACCAACACTTTGATGGTTATTTCTGGAGGTTATTAGGTATAAATTCTTGGTTTATGCAATAAAATCTGTTTTTTCTCTTCATGTGCCACACCTTATACACATTTTGCCTGATTCTTAGATAGAGAAGTACTTGAAAGCAGGGAAATGCAACAGAAGATTATCCAACCTAAGGGTTAACATGATTTAAATTCAAATGCATTGGGATATTTTTGTGAGCTCTAGTTTTTTTTATTCAATATTGTCAGGAACATTACAACATAGTTTGCTTCCATATTTTACGTTGGAGAGTACTCTTTGTCCAAAGACAGTTTAAACATTTCTTAAAAAATGTTTTTATTATTTTGTTTGTCTAGGTTACAAATTTAAGGAAAGAAAGAGAAGCAACGATAGCAAAAATTAAGAAAGAGACATGTGATGATTCAGAGAGAGTTAGAATTGTGCAGAGGGAAAATGCCCAACTTCATATGAAATTGAAAACATTGAATGGTGAACTTGAAGAAATAAGAGCACACCGAGAAAAACAAGGATTTGAAACTGATAGTTTGACTAGAGTTCAACAAAAACAGATCACTGAACATGCTGCAACTATCAAATCTCTAGAGGTATGTTCATTTGAAATTATTCATACCTTGAAACTAAAATTATAAAACCATTTTTGATATATTGATTTTTTAGAAAAAAAATGTGTATTGGGTCACTAATTTTAAAAACAACCAGACCACAACAGACATGTCAAAACCACAGTTCTTACTTATTTATTCTTTAATACAGTTCTTTTTTTCTCTCAATGACATATTAGTCGTTCCTTAAAATTGAGTTGATGTAGTATCAATGCTTATTTAAGTGTGAGTCTCTATAAGAATCAGGTAGTGGGTGAAACTTGGTTTGAAAAAACCCACTATTTTGAAAGTTTAATTGAACTGTTTGCAGCATCAGAATCAAGGAAAACAAAGAAGATTTTCCACATCATGTTGGTAAATTGAGTTATAATTTCATTGAAATGCCCTAAAAATGATATCAAGGACAGACAACTGTGTAGAATACCTCATTTTTCTAACATTCTATTGAAAAATTTCTGAGCAAATCCAGTGATGCCGAGATCAAATAATGGTCTTTTCAAATAGAAAAAGCATCCTTGAATGAAATTATATTGTCAGATCGTTGGGTTTTTGGCATGCATGTTTCTAATTTTTTCAATTTGTCCGATTCTTACATAAACTTGTACTTAGTGGCTTTGTTTCTGTTTTAAAGTCGTTAAAGGGAAAAAAATATTTTTCAAAGGGAATTCTAAAATTTTCACCAGTATGGCTGTGAGCATGCTTGGGTTGAAGTAAAGTACTTTAATCTTTTGAATTTAGTACAGTATAAATTTCATATATGAAAATATAACAAACCAACAAATTTAAATCCATTTTAGTTGAAGTTATTTGAACTTTTCATTGTACTTCATTTTTCATTCCTGTTGAGCTGTTGTCTTTTTGACATATTCACTATATCCATTCTCTTTGTATTCAAAATTTTCCCCAGTATTTCCCACTTTTCTGCAAATTTTTAGTACTTCCAAGTAATTGCCAGTGTGAATTACCATGACTGCTGTTTCTCTGACGAGACCTGCTGTTGCCCAGCCTTAAATAATCACATCAGTCGTTTATTGAAAGAAATAATGATAAAAGAGGGTTTTAAGAAATTTTCATTTCGAAATCTAATTTTAATTTCCTATGTGCTGGTAGGCTGAAAGAGAATCATTAAGGAAACAAGTTGAACAGCTACAGAGGGATTTAGCAGGAACTGGTGATACTCACAACAAACTAACTGGCAGAATACATGAGTTAGAAAAAGACAATGTCATTCTTAAAAATAAAGTGGATGAAGCCTTACACAAAAGCAAAGTTGAACTTACAAATCAAAAAATGGATATGCTAAAACAAAGAGGAGAACTTGAAAGAGAGAGGGATAAATTAGCTAATATTATTGAGGGTAATATATACTTAGATGATAATGATTTTTCAAATTAAATATATTAACTATATACTATCATGTAAGAAATTTACTTCTTATTTAAGTTTTCTTGATTTTCTCAATTTGAAAGAAAAAAATTCTTATGAGACTTATTAGTTCAATTGAAGAGAGATTCAGGATAAAAAGAAAATGAAACCTGATTTATCTTATGTACTTGGTAATTGAGATTTGTGTACTAATTCTTTAAATTAGGTAAGAGCGCAACGATATACCACACCACAATATATCCTGGTGTTTTGCCTAACGATACGATACATGATACAATGAGGCTGCTTAGATGCTGACGAAATTAATTTTTTTTTGAGAATGTACAAAAATGTGCTGTATCATTTATTCTAACATCGATATGTTGAATATTAAATTTGAAAAAAAAATAACCTTTGTTTTTACTTTGTGTGCGAAACTCATACTGTGTTATTTATATTTTATTTACGTAAGAGGCCTTAATTGAAAAAATTAAAACTGACTTGGAACTTGAGCCACCACCTTCTGGGTATTTGTTCACTATATGTAATGTAATATAATATCGTCATTTGTCTACAATATCGCAATACATATCATTTGTGGTTCAGGTGTATCGTTGCAGCCCTAAAACAAGGTTAGAGTTACATATATCAACTATAGTTGGTTCCTTAAGACTTTCATTACAGTATCAGTTCATTTTTATATTTATATTAAAAAAAAACCAAATATTTTCTGAGTTTGAATTAGTATCTGTTAAGTCCTTAAAACTTTCCAGCAAAATGACAGATAAAGTTAAATTTTTCTATTATGTATATCAGTATTCAAAAGTTATCTTTTCAGAAGTTTTTTTTTCTGGTCAGGGGTAAATAGTAAGTCTTTATTATTACAGATTTACAGACTAAAATAGAAATTTCTAAGCACACCTCAGAACAACAATCAAGAAATTTACAAGAGAAAGAAAGAGAAGCTGTAAGGAGGGTCCAAGCTACTCGGGAAGAAGAGTTTGTAAAATATGCTAAACTGGAAAATGAAAAGTAAGATCATAAACCTTTGAATTAAAAAATATGAATGAAGTTCATGGTTGAAACATGATACCAGGTCTTTTAAAACTTATTCTATCAGCTCAATAACTGATTAAGCAAATTAAACTCTGATTAATGAAGATTACATACAGTCAAGATCTTTTGTTAAAAGAAATATAATGATTAAATAATAACTTGGTTAATCTGGCATTTATATAGATTTTATTTAATAGAAAAAAAAATTATACTTGTAACACCCATTTGTTATATTCTGAAATCTTCTTGACAACTGAACGATATATGATATTTTACTTTCTTGGAAAAGATGAAAGTACTGTAGCTAAATTTCTATTAACAACTTACCACTACATTTTCTAACAGGTTAGCTTTAGAAACAAAACTTCAAGAGACAGAACGAAGGAAAATAGATGAGGAAGCCCACAGACATGCGGAGAGAGAGAAGATGGAAGACAGAATTAGTGCTGCCAATGAAGCTAAAGCTGTTGCTGAGAGAGAAGTTATAGTGCTAAAGTGAGAAAGTGAAACTAGAATAAAGTCATTGGTATACAATAAAACTGGAAAAAAATATAAGAACCTTATTGTAACCCACTTTCTTTGAGAATTTTTTTTCCCATCAAGATTGTATGAAATTAAGGATCCTTATTTTTATTTGATTAAGAGTTTACATGTATTGGTAGTCACATGTTAATACATATGTGAGAAAGGTGTTCTTTAAATGTCAGATAAGAATTTTATAAGTCTTAATGAATTCAGTGTTGTTGTTCTCCTGAGTTTTAATTGTCTGAGTTGTCCTGTAGTTAGCCTTGTGACCATCTTTACCCATGATTCTAGTCCTTACAGAATTTTTAAAATCAGCTTCAGGTATAACATATTTGACTTAACTGCCATAATTGCCAATATTTTGATATTTTTTAACATGTGAATCAGTTGTGCTCTCAGACTTTTGCAATGAATTGTTACAACCATAGTTCTGATTACATCAGTGTGATACCACAAGGATTAAAAAATAATCTTTAGTTACTGAAATTCAATAACCATTAAAGTTAACATAATTAGTAGTATCACAATAGGTACATTGGTGTTTCAATAATTTTTTTTCTTCATTTTTTAGATCAAAAGTAAGTCATCAACACTCATTAACAGATCAAATGGAGAGAGAAAGAATTGAAAATTCAGACTTGAAAAATAAAATTACTAAACTTGAAAATGAACTTAGCTCATATCTGAACAATGAACATGATATGACAGATGATAATATTAGACTTAGAAATCAGGTGGAATTGTTAAAGGAAGAAACAAGATTAGCTAAAGACCAGCTAAAAAAGTTACAAGACAATCACGATATAATACTCTCACAACAACGGTCCTCGTATCACGATGAAAAAAATGAGTTGGATAACAGGGTGAGAGAACTTCATGATAAGTTAGATCAAGTGCAGAAAAAATATCAGAAGGCTCTGACTTTATACAAAAAGGTAAATAGTCTATATATCTGTCAAGTATCAAGACATTTCCTATTTAAAACTTTTTACAGAAGTCAAAAAAATTCTCTTTGGTGTAATTGTATTTAAGTCAAATAATTGGAAGTCATTTTAATGCTATTCTTTTGTCTAATATCAAAGACGAAACAAGTGTTAAAAATTAATATAGAGGTACTGTGCATTTATTTTGGGTAAAAATATTATAAATGTAAAAACAATAAGTGGTCAAACTTTCATATGGACTTATTGATTTTTCAGAGGGAAGTGAAAATGTGTGATTGAACTTTTTTTAATACTAAATTGACTTCAGTAAAAGTTACTTTTTTTCGGGGAGAGTTTTTTTTTCATGCTTTTTTTTTTTTAATTCCTTCATATTAATTTCAGTTGAGAGGAAAAAGCCATCATGTAGTTGAAAATTTAAAAGATAAACTCCAACTCACAGAGGCCAAGTATGAGCAGTCAGAACTTGAGAAGAAGGCTTTAGAGTAAGCTACAACTCTTGTGATTTAAACCTTTCATGTTTTTCTCAATTTTCCTTAAAAAATTCAGGACAAGCTCAATTCATTAAAGCTTAAATTTTTGTTAGCTTCTTCGTGTTATACACAAGTAATAATTCCAATGCAAGAATAAAAAAGAGGTTATCTGCTAGTTTACAATTTTTTCTCACATCAAGTATGCATAAATGTATATTACTGTTTTCTTACTTTTACAGAAAATGTGTACCTCAAGAAAACTACAACAAATTAAAAAAGCAATGGAAAGATTTACATAGGCGGCACTCTGAATTTAGGAAGTGTTTGGTTGGTGGAGGCGTTCACAATGTACCAATTGGAGATATGATGTTTACCTCTTTCAATATGACCACAGATGCTACATTCCTTCCTAATTATAGTTACAGTGAAGAGGTAAAATCATTCCACTTAATAAATGCACAATAAAAACTTTATAGATCCAATGCTGTGGATGTTAAACTTAAAGAATTGTGATCAATTCATTCAAACATATTTTTTTTTAAGTACAAAGAAAGTCACAAAACATAATCCATTAGGAGTTAAGGTAACATAAAAACAGAGGTAGGAAATGGTGATACATGTATGATATCACATCAACTGTTGATTACTAGAAATCCAAGTACATATAATTCCATTAAAGTTGCACTAAATGGTTATTTATTAACTCCATAAAATCCAGCTGAGATAATTCTGAACAAAACTGAATTTCTTGTTATGCTTTGTTTGTAGAACAGTCAGTTTTTCAACAGAATAAATCTTTTTTGATTGATCTGAACTATGTTAAAAGCACTGGTAGGGGCTGAGTTTTTTTGGCAAACATAGAAACAGAGCAAAAACAAAGCAAAAGAGTATAATCTTCTGATGTTGTCACATTGTATATTAAATATACCTGACCAATCTTAATTTGATTATCCTTTTTGTAGTTGAAAAAATAAGTACTTACTATTTCTAAGGTAGGAAATGTATGTGTATATGTTTAAAACAATTATTCAGGAATTTGGATTTTTCTTGGACTTTTATATATATGTTATATTAGTAACATCATGTTGCACATGTATATTTTTCCTATGTATTAACATCCATGATTTAACAAACAAATTTTGTTTTTTTAAAGTATAAACTGAAACTTGATAGTAGATTATACATCCGAATCATTTCAAGGGTCCTAGAAAATTATCTCTTGACTTGTACATGTATGTAGTATATACTAATATAGTATCTGAACCGATCTGTGCAACAAAAAGTGTGATCGGTCATCGATCACCGATCAGTTTCCAGCCAGTCATCGATCCGTCAAGCTGATCCATTTAACTGGTGATCGCATCACATGACCACAGAGTGGTCAATGTAATTTGCGGTTTTTGTTGTTTTCTTTGTCAATTTTACACATATTTGTATAATGTAATAGATTTAAACCTCAATTTATGCTTTTATTTTTTTTTTCTTTTATTTAAAACAGATCTTACGTCATTTTACATAACAAAACTGCGATCAGATCAGTCACTGGTCATTGGTCAGCGATCAATCACTCAATGGGCATTGATCCATCAAATTGTTGCATGGATCGGTTCAACTACTGTACTAATTTTAAAACAACCAAGTTTCTGATGTTAACAGAATCCTTCATTATGTGCTCTGTAACTGAATTATAATGCCAGCCCTGGGTTTCATAAATTTAAGTTGAGAATTTCCTCAAATCTTCAATTTCAATTGAGGAAAATCTCAATTTGAAATTTTTTATGAAACCGGTCACTGAACAGATGTAAGGTTTGGCTTTTAAAAATTGTTGATTCTTAACTAGTTATCACCATTTTTTATAATATGTTTAGAGAAAATACAGGTCTTCTGTATATGTGTTGTAGGCTTACCAACAACCCAGTGAGCTGATATCAATACATGTATGGGCCTGAAAAAAATCCATAAGTCAAGTGATTGATATCACATGATTTACATTAAAATTTAGCCACATGTTGAAATATAAAATCCACAGAATATGAAAAGTATGGATTTTTCAATTTCACATTCAATTACAATACTTAGACCTATATAAACCTCTCCTGTTCATATGGATGTCTGAGGGTTGTTGTAGCATGTGATATGAAAAAAGTCATATGATATTCTATGTCTGTCAGGAAATCTTTGTAATTCAATTTTATGTTAGCATCATTAAAAGTTCAAAAACAGTACAACGAGTATACACTGTTTACACAATATCTATAGCTAAGATTCTAGTTTTAAAAACTAGATTTATCAAATAAGTCTAAGATAGAAAAAGTATCTTAGCATGCAAGTTTTACCATATATAAAGATAAGGCATCTTTTATATATATGTTTAAAAGGTCCAAGAAAAATCCCATGTTGTTACTGACAGCTTCTGTTGATGTATTCACTGAATTTAACAAGCATGTTTATTTCTACAGTTTATATTCACTTCTTTGTTTATTATTTTCTGCATATGGTTCCTACCTTGTCTACATTCTAAGGAAGGCTTCTAATCTATATGACAAACTTCATCCTTCAGTTCTTAGCAGCTGCTTTATTGACCAGTGAGATTCCCATTAAGAAGGTTACTTTTGACTTTGAGTAAAATTATGATCTGGCATTCTGTATAAAACCAATAACTCTTATTATACTGGCTTTATGCTTGATGCTTGACAAACTCTTTGACAAACATGTACAATGTGTGAAAGAAGACAATTCAATATTACTGGTACATGTTACTTAGAAATTTCTTACCTGACTTACTTGGCTGTCAATTTTGGAAATAATTTTTAATGACAGAAATTCTTAAAAAATCTTATATTCACACACTGAACATATATTAATGAATCAGGAAAGCATATTTTCTTGTAATTCGACTTTGGTAAGAGATGAACAATTGTTCTGATGTCTGTAGGAGGTTATGTATTGAAGTACTATCGCACAACTGTTAAGTATTAACCATTTCATTACACCTATAATATTTCGATAAGAATGTCTAATTAAGACGTAAAGTGCCATTGTCATTTGGATAAAATAAGAAATTACGAATTGCAGAAAAATATCAGTGTTTTTATCCAGATTAGAGTAATACTAATAGGCTATTTTCGTTATGTTTATTTGGCACATTCCAAGTTACTTATGACATTACTATATGGTAAAATTTTAGATAATTACTCATGTCAGTGTGATCAAAATGCAGAAAGATGTAAATTACAAAAAGGACTTCAAAATAAATTTGTTCATATCTTGATCGTTTTAAGATGGGTGGTACAGCGTACTGGTCTTTATCATTTTGTACTTTTTTTCCAATACTGTTTCAAATCTTAAAGAAAAATATCAAAAGGTGGGCATGATAAGACATTTTTTAAATTAAAACATAAACCTGTTGATCATTGTGTACGTCTATGGTACACAGAAGCATTGTTTTAGTTGTAATCTGACTTGGTAGATTTTATTGTTTATTTTCAGGAAAGAAAACACCAAGGTGATTTGAGAATTTTAAGACAAAGACTTGAAATGGTAGAAACCAATCAACAACAACAAATTGAAGAATTACAAGAAATTGCTCACAGTACCTTTAAAGGCAGTTTACCAGGCATTGAAGATAATGATAGAACTGTAGAAGAATATAGCAAAGAGAAAAATGACATTGATAAATCTATTTGATGGATATAGAAGATTAATGGAGGGAAAGTCACATTTTTTTTTCAAATTATATCGGTTACATTTGAAGTAAATTTTAATTATAGAAACATTAAACTTTTCCATTTAAATGATACAACTATATAAAGCACATGAATCATTTCTCATTGTTTTGTTGACTGCTTTTGTTTTTATTAATTATTACTTTGGCTTGAATAATTCTAAATTTTTTTACACAGTTTTAAAAATGAATATTAAATAATTCTGACTTTGTAATCATAAGCTCCTGAATTTTTGATAGGTTAAAGTTAGTTTTCCTTGCTTTTTATTTTTTAATCCAGTGACTTTTTTTCTGTTACTCTGATTAAAATGGTGGTTTACAGGCATCCAAAGCATGACGAGAAATTCTGTTTATAGCACGGTCTGTTGAAAAAGAATTAAAAGTAGACAGCTTACCTTTGCCTCAGAAATTGGGATCAAAGTTGATAGTTTGTTAGGATTGTCTTGTAATTTACAAAGAAAAAACAAGACCATGGATAAAAATTTTCTGGTTTCATCAATTTTGACCTTAAGAAGCCAAAATAGTATTAATAAAAATATTTTCTGTTTATTCTTCACTTGTTTTCTCGTCATGCTTTGTGGTCTCGGCATTTATCTGTGATAATATTATTAGTTTGTTAATTATACAATGTATGTACCTCTACTCAAATGTTCTACTCGTTTCAGTGTTGTTTTTTTTGTTTTGTTTAAGTGTAACGGTGCATTTATGTTCATTTCTTTTTCATTCTTTTCATATTTTGTTTAGAAATTAATTCTTCTCTTGGATTAAACTCAATTACCTGAGAAGGTTAAACCTCCCATTTTACACCCTGTTTTTCAGAAGGTATTGACTGATCATGGTGTCCATCCATTCACAAAATATTTGTTACAGTGTTCTGTGCAACTATTGAATACAGTCACTTTATTTCTTGACAGAAGCTCTATATAGGTAGGTCATATTGTGGGATTCAATATTAGACTCCAGCGTCTTCAACTTCCTGTTAGACCACTGTTTCTATTTTGACCATATTGTTTCTGAGAGGGCTGTGCAGGGGTATCTTCAAGTGGTCTTTGCTCACAGTTTTTTTCTGGTTTGTTTTTAACTTTCTTTTAGGTTTGTTTAAGCTTTCATACCATTTTCATGAGCTTCACCAATATCAAATGATTCATTTTATTTCATATAAAATTTCTATATTTTTACATTTTGTGCTGCATATCAACTTCTCTTCTGTTGGTCTCTGACATGATGTACTTCTAAGTCATGATTTCTTCTTTTGTAAATTGTGTATAATTATTTATTATATATTGGAATATTAAAAGCATATGAAACAAAATTATTTTTTCTGCAAGTTGTAAAACCAGCGTAGCTGGCTTTAAATGTTATGCACGCAAGGGTCTGGAAGCGACCCGGCCCACCTCAAAGAGGTGGCCTTACAGCAGGAGGTCTGGGGGTAAATGGTGCAAAATCCTGCATTCTCGCCATTTCCTGGGACCTAAAAACTGCTGCTGGAATAACCCTTTTTTTTAAAAGATATTTCTCTATTTTTGAGTTATCATACGATGGGCAGTGAGATTGACGGAAAATGTGATTACTTTAGGGTGTTTCTAAAAGTCTTGAGGACCCTAAGAAGAAGAGTATCTCAAAGTACAAATGAAGTGTTTGAGCGTGATTAATAAGAAATACCCTAATTTTGTTAATTTTTTATACATTACTTGGTTTCTTAGAAGTGTCCAAAATCTGTTCTCCGTGTCTCGGCAGAAATCAACTTCTCCATCACTCTGTTTAAATTAACTGGAAATTCGCAGTGGATATGCATCAACGCAAGTGCTGCTAAACTGTTATTGTTCATCGTAGATCGTATGTAAGTCTTCAGTCTTCGAAGTACGCTAAACGATCCTTCAACTGTAGCGCTTGTTACCGGCATTGTAAGCATTATACAAAACATTGTCTCAGTGGAAGTATACAGGACAGGATCAACTGTGTCTAATGTTTCATAAAGTGTATTGGGCATCTGGTTCCGAGGCATTATTGACCAGGCGCATACGCCAACGGGCGATCTCTTTCTTAAATTCATCTAAATCACAAGTAAGGTCCACTTGATAGGTCTCGAAAAATTCATAATTTGCTCAGCTGTAAGGTTGTTTACACATCGTTGAAGAAGATATTGAGCATCGTTAAAGCGATTTTCGGATTTGATATGACGAGACTCTAATTCCATGATCATATGATCGATAAATGAGTGTTACAAGGACACTTTCCAGTACTGTTTCGGTGTATTTGCAGGGTGATTGGCCCTTGTTTACCGTCCACATCGCCTTGGCATACCCTCAAATATGACCAGCGGTTCAGACATATGCAGAGCTGTCTGATACAATGCGTCCCAACCTGTGTTATCCGTATGTTCTCCACGTAATAGCTCAATGACGGTTTTGCTCTCTTATGTTGCCTCTAGCAAGTCACATTCTACTCCTTGCAAAAATTTCGAAAAGTAGAAGGTGCTCTGCAAAATATGCTACGACACAACAAGAGCAATCACAAATTCGAACCTTTATATCAATGCCAAGTATTGACCTGCCTTAACACCTAGGCCTCGTAGGTTTTCCAGTGCATGAAAGTCCACTGAGAATGATGTCTTGAAAGTATAAAGTGGGCCCGACTCGTCCAACGTGTTTCGCATAGTGTGCGTAATTTGTTCGTTTGTTCATGTTGTTTTTTTGTACGGCGTCTACATCCAGTTCTTCGTAAAATGATTGAAGTTTCTTCGAAGAATAGTGGAATGCTAATGCAATGTTCTGAACGATAGACATAACATGTCTCACTAAGGCATCTTTACAAATGTGGACTATTGCCAGATTGAAGCAGTGCGATTTACAGAGGACATACACAGCACATGAAACTGTTTGCTGAATTCTAGCTTGATCCCCGTTAAATTTTCCAGACATGTTCGCGGCGCTGTCGTAGCCCTCTGCTCTCATTTTCATAGTATCCATACCAGCATTGTTAAGAGTTTGGATCAAGAGTTCGGCCAAATGTTCACCATTAGTACTCTTTGCCATTAAAAAGTCAAGAAAATCTTTCTTGATCGATATTTTATGATCGATGTCGTCCCTTACCAAGTGGCGGAGACAGACTGAAACCTGTTCACGGGTAGATGTATCTGCGATTAATGTAAAAAACTTACTTTTGTTGCAACTTTCGACTATCCATGTGAGAATTTTATCTGTAATAATGTTAATAAGTTAATTTTGGATATCAGATGATGTGTACTTAGCCGTACTACTACTATCCTCTAAATGGTCTGTCAGAATACCATCGCCGCATGACTTAGTATGTAAGATGGCCATGAAATTACTAAGCTCGGTTGTATGTCCGCGTATCGCAATGTTTTGCTTTCCGCAAAGCAACAAGGTTTCAATTATTTTCATAGGAACGTGACGATTTTTCTGAACTTGAGCCTTCTTAAATTCTGAAAGCTTATAAATGATGGCTTTATTGGTGGAATCTTGCGAATTTATTCGTAGAAGTACATCTGCCATTGCCTGGTATAACATTTGAAGTGATGTGATCCATTTCTGGTATGGCGCTTTACAAAGCAAGACAAATTCGAGCAATCTATTACTTTATTAATGAATAGTTGATGGACAATGTTATGCGGACGGGTTAGGACAAACAGACAGACAGACGGATGTTTTTGTCATTTACTTTTTTAGTTTAATTTGTTGGACTGCGGCCGTAATTCACATGGGTATTGGATTTTCAGAGCTCCAGCTTGGTGTGTGTTAGATTTACCACGTTTTGAAAAATACAATTCAATTTTGTTTGTTAGACGTTTCAGAGAAGCAAAATGTGTGTGACGGACAGACGAGACAAAAAGATATCTCATTAGTACAAAGCGGAAAAAACATCATTAAAATGACACATTTTTAAATTACTTTTATATTGGAAATCAACTCAGTGAATATTTAAAGAAGTCCACCATGGTGGGAAATCAAAATTGTTCACATCTTTCCATTCTGTTTTTAGTAATTTTATCTTAATCTCGGTCAATTTAAACTGCGAGTCTTGAAGACTTGAAATAACTGGGTAAGGTGGCTCAGGGACAACAGCTTTGCTAGATGATGCAGCTGCTACAGAGCATTTGAGTATCTAGCGCCATATATGGTGAATGGAATTGCAATGTTACAGAATAAACATTGATAAAAGACTATTTTTTCTCCTATGTGCACGCACGTGCGTGTTAGCGTATGGGGAGCTACGCGCCTGGGAGCTCATTTACAATCAAGGCTCTGTAAATTTAGTCATTCAATTTCGGTCATTTTGTCAGTCTCCACATTTGGATATCTCTCCTTATCTTCTGTACCATACACTACACTTGTATTCTGCATGCGACTTCCACATTATTGAGCTGATCAGGTGGCATTTTCCTATGATATATATATTTTTTTGTCTCTGATCTTCCAAACTTTTGCCAAAGCTCTAGCTTGGCAGTCCTGAATTACATGACAGGACAGCAAACTATTAATACTATTTTTTTTTGCAGTTTAAGAAATCCATTTACATTTTCTAAAATTTTTAAATCTATGAACATAAGGTGTCATTGTGTTGCATTTTTTTCAGTTAACCACAACCATATTGATTGTACTGATGTTAACAATTGGCCATACATCAAAACCTCACTTGTAATATTTTAAAACTGTAATTTGCTACAAAATAAAGGCCAATTTGAAAATGTTTTGCAATTTGGACATTAACTGCTACAAAAAGCCAACTTTCCAAATTTTTAATTTCAACTGTTCTGATTAGCAGGGTTTTATTCCCCAATGTACGGGTAGATTTTCTCCAGACATGTGGTTTTGTTTACACATTTTACCTTGCACCTTTTGCGAACATCAAATTCGATATTACAGATGAAAACTATTTTTCAATTGTTCTATATTATATAAAAAAAACATCACTTGCAATCCAAAACGTAGTTCTCAGCATATTACTTCAAAATATTAAGTTCTATGAACTACTCTTACATTATTGGGTGAAAAAACCATGACAGTATCAGCTTGAGAAATGGCGATTGCTTTAAGGTTAAAATATACAGGATTCTTGTGCACGATAACGATAGTTCAGTTATATGTTACTGTGATTGAGAAGTTTATTTTAAAAGTTCATTTTGGACTGAATGATATGTTGAAAACTTCAACGATTCTCTGCTGTCACTAAAATAGAATATAGGGGTATCGCTATATATTTTTGTTTATATCTCAAAGACCATAACAGATAGAAGAAATTTGAGATATCTTAGTCTCTTTGGCTCGAAAACTTATCTCCCGCGAAAATTTACTGATTTTGGAGTTATTGCTCTTTTTTTCTGTTTTACATTTTTTTGTATTTTATTTAGAAAAGGAAAGCACATTGATGATAAATG
The DNA here is from genome assembly GCA_037379345.1 of Perna viridis. Lineage (NCBI taxonomy): Eukaryota > Metazoa > Mollusca > Bivalvia > Mytilida > Mytilidae > Perna > Perna viridis. The sequence goes on from CM074511.1 coordinate 14,825,033, forward strand.
AAAATTGACATAATGTTCAGTATTTCAATATCATTTTAGTGCAAATTTCAGAAAAAATATGTTCTAGCCCTTGAAAGTGTCATTTTTTTAAGTGGCTAATATTGTAAGCAACATCTTGCATTCGTAATTTCAGTACTTAATATTCGCATATGATTTGCATAAGAATGTAGTTATACGCTACGTAAAGCTGCACGTGTACCGCCATTGCGTCATAGTTCTAGCTTCATAAGAGATAAAAATGTACCTCTTTAGTATCATACACATGTGTTCTAGGTGTTTCTTGTTTGTACGAGAACGGGAAGTTCACATGAAGTGTTCGGTTAACTTTGAACATTACACAGTCTCTGATTCAGGCTCGTTACAAGACTATATACATGACAATACACTCCTTGAAACGTTTAGGTTTCCCGCACGCATGATACCCAAACGCACGCTAAACGCTCACCAAACGCACGCTAAACGCTCACCAAACGCACAATAAACGAACGCTCTCAGCGTGCGTTTAAACGCACGATAAATGAACGCTCCCAGCGTGCGTTTAAACGCACTATAGACGAACGACGAAAAATAATAATATTGACATATAATGACGACAGAAAAAAAAATAGAAAATAAAATTAATGAAATTATATGAATAAATTATAGCAAAAAATATAAAAATAACAATTAAATCAAGGAAATAATCAAAGTACAGACATAAACGAACACCTCTATCGTGCGTTTAAACGAACGACCCCATCGTGCGTTTAAAAGAAAGATCCCAGCGTGCGTTTAAACGAATGCTACTATCGTGCGTTTAAACGAATGCAAAACGATATGTAAACGCACGATAAACGATGCACGAACGCTAAAATGGGAAACGTGAACGTCTCAAGGGGTGCACATTAACACGCCCCGATATCTATGACTACTCATTGCCAGTTGCGTAATCTGGTTCCTAAACTGTTTCCCTGACCAATATCACAAGCGACCCAAAGATCACAACAACGTACCTCTTTCAAAACATATCATACGCATGTCTATGCATGTTTTAAGTTTACATTAAAAGATAAAATGATCGGTTAGTTTTGAATTTATGTAATATTTCCAAGTTTCCAATTCAAACACAGGCGTTGGTGACAATTGACTATATAAAGGTCATATATATTATCAGGATCCGATATCTGTATATAGCCATTGCCAGTTGTTTAATCTTGTTCTGGATGATTGAAAACATTCGTGTCATCACGGTTATGAAAGAGTACGCAATCATTTCAAGGTAACCAATATTTCAGCTGAAGTCACCCGATTTAAGAGCATTCGTACCATTTCGGTGGTTGGAAGTAAGCCAAAACCAGTGGCATTGAGTATTTGATGGAAGCGACTTTGAAGACTTCAGTCTTTGATTAGGGTTTTTATCAGTTTTTGCATATTTATTAGAAAACAAAAGCAAAATAATGTTTAATGTAAGCTGATAAAATGTTCAATGTTTTAATTAAACGAGAATAGGGCCAAGAATCCAGCTTTAGAAGGCTAAATGACTATTATTGACCAGATGAGTAATTCAGGCTCTCTAGAGCCTCCAGCTGAACTTTTTGGGACTATTTTGATATCTTTACTTAAAAAAATCTTCCCTCTGACACTTTTGGACTGATTAGAACCTAACTTGGTATAAATGATCCTCAGAGTATTTCGGCTAGAAGTGATGCGGGGATTTTGACACGCCGTAAAACATGGCCACTGTTACTAATAATAGGACATAGGGGTCAGACAACAGTTTTATGCATATATCTTCAAGACCATTGTGTTTAGCCAAATTCTGACATGGGGTTTAAGCTTGCAGCATGATAACTTTTTATCCAAGAAAAAATACATGTTTTTTTTTTTATTTATTTATAAAGATTATGGCTCATTATCCAAGGTGAGCGATTCAGGCTCTTATCGCCTCTAGGTTTGATTTTATCCAAATCAATATGGAGGTCAAAAGGTGCATGTTATCAAAAGGGTGAGTGGATGTATCAATTTCATTAGCATTGCTCACAGTTTTATATTGGAATATTAAAAGCATATACTTTAATATGACCATTTTTTCTGTTAGAAAAGATGCCGACATTTTATTTTGTCTTGAATACAAAATTTTCTCTCACCTGATGAACACGCAAGGTCACGAACTTTAAATCACGCCTCTTTTAACAGGACAACTTTTATTAATGAAATAATCATGTCAAGTGGCGTGTGTGTTTTGTTATAAATTTGAGTGATATTTTTTTACCAAAGTGTTAAATTATAAGGAATGTAACTAATATCTGAATATATTATCTTATATAAAGTTACACATAACACAAACCGATTCGTGGTTTGTTCTGCGTAAATCGATACAAAGTTCTTGATATAAGATAATAATTCCAATCTTATTAGCATATGCCTTTTTCGTGCATTATGATTGGTTATTAACGTTTTACGACCTCAGCGATGACAGTTTTTACAACAGTGTAAATTCCATGTACAAATCGTAAACAACACGACTATCATCGCTTCGACAAAAGATAGAGCCGTTTTGAGGTACAAAACGGTGTTATCTGCTTTATTCCATTTTTTTTTGGCATTGTATATTCAAAACAACAATCTTGAAAGAATATTGTTATCTGAAGCCTGTAAATACTTTGAATATTGAAATTGACATCCATGTCATGTTTTCGGTTGAGTGCCGCCATTTGCAATGTTTTGAGAAAAACTTGACCAACATATAACAGAAGCGGAGATAAGAAAAGTAAAACGAATACTTAACAATAAAGCCAGTGGATATGAAAAACATTTTAATGAATATATTAAATCCACATTAGAACACTGTATTGATATATATGTTAAGTTGTTTAATCTTGTACTGGATTCTGGATGTATTCTAGAAAACTGGACTGTTGGTATCATTAAACCAATTTTTAAAAACAAAGAACCTAACAGGCAAGAAAATTATCGACCAATTACGCTTATTAGCTGTTTAGAAAAAGTTTTACAGCTATTTTAAATTATAGATTATCAAACATTTCTGAGGAATTTCAAATTTTAAATGAGAACCAATCAGGTTTTCGCAAAGGATACTTGTGATAGCATGTTTATCCTTTACAAACAAAGGCAGTATAACATCTAAACATACCGTCTTACAAGAGAATGGTCACATTATTACCGACCAGCAAGAAGTGAGTGAAACCTTCAATAACTACTTTGTAAATGTAGCAAAAAATATAGGTATTAATAACAACACTGAAATAAATGAAAACCATCCTAGTATTGTTGCTATAGATAAGAAGCATGGTGAACTATCTGTATCTAATCAACTTGTTTTTGAACCTGTAACTGAAAAATCTGTTTTGAAAAGAATTAACAAAATTAGTGCCAAAAAGGCAACAGGTATAGATGGTATCTCACCTAAAATTTTACATTTTTCTAAACATGAAATTATAAAACCTCTCACAAACCTTGTAAATCTATCGCTGTCCAACTCAGTTTTTCCAGATCAACTTAAAATTGCACAAGTTGCACCAATTCATAAAAAAAACAGTGTTTTGGAAAAAGGTAATTATAGACCGGTTAGTGTTCTCCCAGTTTTATCTAAAATTTTTGAGACAGCTATAGAAAGTCAATTATCAGAACATTTTCAGAAATTTTTCGACCCCTATCTAGCAGCTTTTCGGTCAGGCTATAGCTGTCAGTCAACGCTTTTGCGCATCTTGGAGGACTGGAAAAAAGCACTGGATAGTGATAGATACCTTGCTGCCATACTAATGGACCTCAGTAAGGCTTTTGACTGTTTATCCCATGATCTTCTCTTGCTTAAACTCAGACATTATGGTCTCAGTGAATCTGCTATATATCTGATGAACAGTTACCTCTCAGACCGTAAGCAGTGTGTCAAAGTTGGTCAAAATATAAGTAAAGTGTTAAATATTTTTAAAGGCGTCCCCCAAGGCTCCATTTTAGGCCCTGTACTTTTCAACGTATTTATAAATGATATCTTCCTTTTCGTTAACCACTGTGACTTATATAATTATGCTGACGACAGTACTCTTTCTAAATCTGACTCCATTTTGGCAAATGTTATTAAATATCTAGAAGAAGACAGTAATAATCTAATGTCATGGTTCTCAACAAACGAAATGCAAGCAAACCCTGAAAAGTTTCAGGCAATATTTATTTGCACTAAAACTCACAATGGTAATATTGTATTTAATCTAAATGGAACACAAATTAACTGTGATGATGAAGTAAAACTACTAGGCGTTACCATAGATTATAAACTTAATTTTAATACACACATAACCAATATATGTAAAAAAGCAGCCAGACAACTAAATGTACTGAAAAGAATTGGACACCACTTAAACAAGACATCAAAATTAACCATTTATCACTCATTCATTCTCTCGAACCTTAGCTATTGTCCTCTCACTTGGCATTTCTGTACCGAACAAAACACAAGAAAAATTGAGAAAATACAAGAAAGAGCTCTTCGTTTCATATTCGACGATTACACCACATCATACGATAACCTTTTAATTGAATCTGCTATACCGTCTTTAAAAATCAGGAGGTTGAGAACCATGGCATTAGAAACATACAAAATTCTAAACAAATCCAGCCGTCAGTTTCTCCACAATATTTTATTTTTTAAACCAAACTTGTATAATTTTAGATATAAGCTCACAGCTGATGTCCCAAGACCAAGGACAAGAAGATATGGTAAGAATAGTTTTAGCTACCAGGCAGCCACGTTTTTAGGAAAATATGAAATCTTCAAGAATAATCAAGAATGGATACATGTTTACAATAAAACGAAGCAGTCAAAAAATATACATCAAAATACATGTATTACAAGGGAGACGAACATTGTAGGGATTATTTACATGGTCTATCAAATACATGCAGGCCACATCAGATTAAATATAAACTAAACAATGAATTACCCTCTTGTTGAATTTCAGACCATGCCATTAAATGCTGTTAGTGTAGGTTAAATAAATATGAATCTTAACTTGAAGAATTTGTATATGAATTGTATGTATTTAGGTGACAATTATGTTATGCATGCATGGCTTCCCGATGTAGACATTCCAAGGATATGTCATCCCAATTTACTTAAGCATTATATGCCTTTAAATTGCAAAACATGATGGACAAAACTTTCTCTTTTAAAAAGAATATTAGATATTCAGTAACTATTATCTTGATCAAAGTGTCCTTTAGTTTTTAAGATTTTGACATGTATTTTCATCAGTTGGAATATCAAAGTATTAAAATATTCTCCATTATTCCATCCTTGAAGGTTTTACAACTTTTTGAAGCAAAAAAAATATTCCATTTTGTTTGAGGAATGTAAATAATATAGGACTTTTTTATGCCAGGTTTGTGAGTGAAAGGTCCGATTTTACCCATATATAAATTCTGGGAAAACAGTGTTTTATCCTAAAATTCCAATCCCTAATTATCTGAAATATATTAAATTTTTTTCTAGTAGATTCTCTTTCAGTGAAATTAATACCGAATTCCGAATATTACGAATTACGAATGTGTAATTAGATAAGTCATCAGACACACAAATGTGCAACATGAGACATAATATATATCATTAAAATTCATTTACATGAGTAAACAAAAGAATAAAATTCATTAACTAGACTAAGTATATAAACATACAGATATTAAAATTACAACAATTTGCATACCTTTTTTACAAAGTGAGAAATATTAGTTAAAAGTTCAGTATGACAAAGGGAGAGCAAACCTTTCATTTTATATTGAGAGGGAAGCCGTTGGTTGTAAAAAAGAATATATTTTCCCCTCAAAAGTTTAACATTAGTATCTTGACATAAAAATAAATAGTGAAATCCAAAGCGGTCTATAAATTTCTGCTAATCCTTTTCTCTCACTGACACTTTCATTTTGAAAGTAATGTCTGTTTGACATTCTTAAACTTTCCAGTCAAAAGTCTTTGTCAAAAGGTATGCATGAATCACGAACGGAATATTTTAAGAAAGTTACACCATTTTATACATATGCGCCCAAAATATCTAGTTATTTCAACATTGAAATATTAAACGTAAGAAAAAATGTAATAGAAAAAAGAATATCATTCAATGAATTAAAGAAAAAAATCTCAAATCATGCCTTTTCTCGCAGGTGATGTCCATATACTGAAACTTAGTTTAGGACGATATGGAAATAGAACGGATCGTTCATTTAAAGTAACATTAGTTCTATCAATAATTATTTTTAGCTAAAACTGGATTTCTTGAATACAAGTTAAACCTTCAATATTTACTGGAAATGACCTCTACGGATGAACTTTTTTGTCTTTAATTTTCTTCATTGGTGTTTTCATGATAACATTTTTGTATGCGTTACAACCAATGATTGATATGTACTTTGTCTTTTATAAATATGTGGACATTTTGTTACCCGTCCTCCTACAGCACTGAATGAAATTTAATGAATCTTTTACGTAATCTTTATTTAGTATTAAATATGTTGACCAAAAGTACCACCAAACCTCAGTCAAAACTATTAACTTCTATACTCACAGCTGTCAAACAGGATCTCCAGTCCTACCACGACAATTACTCCCGTAGTGGTATCAATTAAATGTGGATCCTGAAATATTTGAGAGATCTTCTGGACACCCTCAATTCAAGAGTATTATCAGAATACAGTAGCATTTAAACCTATTATTTTTCAACTCTTAATACTCCAAATCCCTACACACGTTATACAATATATATATATATACAACGTCTCAGAATGTGAGAAGATAACGTAAACTAATAGAAGGGTCTGAAAAATTCCCAACGATGTTAGAACTGTCAAATTTGCGAAGCAAATTTTTGGTCGTTCCCTCCGCGGGACTCGAACTCGTACCGCTGTGACATCTATGGCAACACCGCCTGCACTAAGTCCAGCGCCCTAGACCACTCGGCCAGCATCAGTATGTGACATGCATCATTAATTTGATCTTCTATCCTACATAATAACACCTAGATGAACTGTCCCGTACTACCATACATCGTGTACTAAGTTACAGCCCTAGATTAATCATACGAGGAGGAATGACCCGGCCAGCGAAAGCTATATTTTTATATAGCCTAGCTGGCCGAATGGTCTAGGGCACTGGACTTAGTGCAGGCGGTGTTGTCATAGATGTCACAGCGGTACGAGTTCGAGGCACGCGGAGGGAACGACCAAAAATTTGCGAAGTTCTAACATCGTTGGGAATTTTTCAGCCCCGTATATATATATATATATATATATATATATATATATATATATATATTTCATAAGGCTGGATTTTTTTTATCGACAACGTATTTGTCCAGTACGCGTTTTTCAACAAGCGTTTAAAAAATATATTTTAGATTTTGATCTAAGATTTTTTTTCAAGAGTAATCAAGGGAACCAAAGTTATAGCGGTAATCAAAAGAATGTAATCCAGGGACAAAGATCAGACATGGAAAACAGACATACACAACAAAGAACATGAAGTAACTAAAATCATACATATAAAGTAACAAAAGCAAATGAGCAACTCCACTTCAAACTGGGAGCATGTTTTATGGTCGTCATCATGAACTCGTGGATCGTTACGGTGTATCCATCTGCGCTATGAAAACTGATTTGTTCAACGTATCATAGTTTTCCTTTTCACTTTCGTCTACACTGTACTGGACTTTGATTAGCAACTCGGTAAGGGTTTCTAGAAAAACACAGGAAACTTACCCTACCTCTGTACCTGGTCCATGCTCCCAATATTTTTTAGTGGAGTCCAATATGCTCGTTTACTTTTGTTACTTATATATTATATATATTATTATGTATATATTACTTTGGTTAATGAGTAGAGGATCGGAAAAAAAAACACGAATGTCATCAAACATGGTCTGCAGCAATTGATTTCTGCGTTATTTCCAAAGCATGGCAGAATAGAGAAAATAAAGAATCAAACCATCGTTGCTATTGGTATATATCACTCAGGAATATGTTTTTGAAGTCCAAGGACGGTAGAATCTAGCGCTACAAAATTTTGCAAAGTAAACAATTTCATTTGCTATTGTGCATTAACTCCTTTTGGCTGATAATCCGTTGTTCATGTAGCAATTCATTAGTGTTTTGTTTTGAATTTCATTCTTACCATCTTGCTTAAAGTATGAGGAGTTTTTATGTAAGACTAAAAGTAAAAACCAAGATGGCTCGGGAAATAAAGGGAACCATGATTCGAACGGCAATCAAACCAAAAGAATGTATTCCGTGAATAACGACAAGAGAGTGAAAATAGGTACACAAAACAAAAACATAAAATAACAAGCAAAAAGGAACAACAGTAAATGAGGAACACTGACTCCATTAAAACTGGGAGCATGGCCCAGCACATCACGGTTGAGCCATTTATCAAGGTTCAAATTAAAAAAAAGTATTTCTCACTTACTAAAGATTTGTGTATCTACGTAAAAAACACTCAAATATCCTGACAATTTGTGTACATATTATCACAATAAATTTAAAGACTATATATTTAAGCACTCTCTTAAGAATAATTTGATTACTACTTATTTATTTGACTGTTGGAATAGTTGGAATAGTTAGGACTTGAGGGTAGATTATCATTGTACTTCTAGAATTTCATAGTAAGTTTGAAATAAATAGTATAATGCACTATGAAGTTCTTCCCTTTCAAGAAGTATGTACATTTTGTATCAACATAACCTGGTCCCAGCGACTACAGAAAACAAAACCAAACAAAATAAACAATAAAACAAATACATTAGTCTGAGCATTTGCTTAAATTCCAAGTCTTAGAATTATATGCCGTCACACATAATTGATATTACTTTCAGAAATACGTTACTTTTCAAGTATTTGGCACAAGGCTCTTAAACATGACCTTAAACTGCTGAAAAATATCACATTAAAAAGAAGTTTATGAATTAGGTAGTGGACAACCAAGGCAGTTTTATTATAGGTAAGCTAAAGGTTCTTATGTTGGATTTGTTCACATCATTTGTTCTTTTTTATTATCCACCATACGTTATTTGTGACAAGGGCATAATTAATGTATCATTAATGGACATTCAAATAATTGGTCTGTTCTGTTGTGTTTTTTTCTTTCAATGAAGATTGGAATAATGATTGGAATTTGATGATTCTACCACTTTAATATTTAGTGTGTTTCCCAGTTTCGTTCCATCAGATTTTTTTTAGGAACTATTTTTTGTTTTACATAAATTCAAATGGTTTATCGTGTAGTCTATTTTTAAAGTATTATTTGTGTTAAGCGATCTATTGTATAACAGTTCCAATATTTATAAAAACATAAAAATTATCAATAATCAAAAATGATGTATTTAAACATATTGTGGTTTCTCGAATTGAAAAGTTATTTGTCATATAAGCTTTTTGCATTTGAAAAAATAAAATGATTCAATATGCCTTGCCTTATGTTTTTCTACAGAATTATGTAGAAATCAGTAGGAGAAGATTTCAATATCTCTAAGGCATATATAATGAGAAAACAGCTAGCTAATTGACATCATTAGTTAGATTGGTAATGACTGTTACTTTCAAAAGAACTTTTTAATGGTACTGTTCTTTTCATAAACCCTAAGACATAAGAGTGAGTGAAGTGCATTTAATAGAAAATCACTAAATATAAAAGAAAACGAGCAAACAGAATTATTAATTTCATTTTATCAAACCAATTTTAGTGAAAAATAATGCAATGCTTGTGATTTACACTGTGTTACTTGATGAGCATCAATATTAGTTGAATTAGTGCTTCGGTGAACACATCCCGTAAGGCACCAACTGTGCATTCTGTCTCCATCTATCGATCTTCTTTTTACCAACATCACATTACAAAATGAAAAGTTCATTCTCACATTTGTTTTATTTGCAATAAAGTTGATGTTCTTTTTAATCCTAGATTTGTTGACTGTCTTTAACTCATCTGCTCTAAGTGCTTGAAATGAAGGACACTGCAAACACACTGAAGTCTCCTTCCTACCGTCCGTCACATTTATTTTGAAATTGATGGAATACAAATATTGAAGCTTTCATCTGGGCTATAACGTCAAAAGCAGCGGCTTTGGTTTTCCTATTGCTCGCTGTTCTGTCTTGCGTGATGGCGTTCTAGCTGCTCCGGCGTATGTTCGATGGATTATTTCTCTCGGCCCTAATGCTTTGTTGTAGGTTGTGGACATTTCAAAGATTTTTAAACAGGGCTTGATGGCTTACAAAAAAACCCAGACAAAATATGTTACCTGTCAAGTGTTCTATTTTGGTCACTCCGACCAGAACTACAAATGTGGAGTAACTGGTTCGTCAATGTGACATGTAATTTTTTTTTCATTTATGAAACATGCTGTCTTGCAAGAAAAAAGGAATCCCAGACATTTAAAGGGCACATGAATTAATCCCCGGCTTGGTTAGATTCCTCCAATTAATTTTTACGGAGCTTGTACTTTTCAGATTTGTGTTATGCGACAAGTTCCTTGTCGCTGGTCCTTTTGGTGCCTTGTTCAACTATTTTCTCAGATTTGAACCTCCGAAATGTTATGTCTTTTTAATTCAAAAACAAAGTCTTTGTCGACCTTTTTTTAACACTCTCAAATAAAGATAACGGGGGGGGGAGGGGGGTAAACAAAGATTACAGTAAAACGTTCATTTAATCTGATCGGACGAGGCATATGTTTAACATACCAGTTAATAGGTATAGGATCAGGAAAAACATTAACGTTATCCAGCATGATCTGCAGCGTTTCACGTCTTTGCAATTTCCACAGCATAGCAGAATACAGAAAATAAACAAAGCAGCCAACGTTGCTGTTGGTAACATTACGGCACATGTAATTTGAAGTCCAAGAACAGTTGAATCTAGCGCTACAAAATTTGTCAAAGTAAAGATATTCATTTGCTTTTTTGCATTAATTAAATCACGATCAGGAAAAATATCATTCATTAATATTTGTGTCGACATAAATACTACACACTAATACATTACCACAAATAACACTTGTGTGAAAAATATTTGAAGAATATTCCCTTCATCAAACATGTACTATATTACTAGTTAAAGCGGTAGTTGTTTCTTTAGTATAATTACATAGCATTATGCCACATATCTATATGAAAGAGTAATCAAGGGAACTAAGGTTATAGCGGTAATAAAAAGAATGTAATCCAGGGACAAAGACCAGGAATAAATAAATGGATGTTTCCAAAATAAGGGTAACAACAAAATTACCGAACACTAATTCAATCCATAAACAAAGCCAATTACAAATTAAATCTGACAAAAGATATCATACCACCGGAGTAGCTAACACCGCAATGGTCCTGACTTGGTACAAGAGTTTAAACGAGGTTTTACAGCAGCGCGCCAATACTCCCTCTTCCATTGCGGTGTGCATATACCGGTGGTGATTAAATAGCACATGCATGTTATAGTGTCACAATCGGTAAATCAGTAGTCAAAGAACAAATAACAAAAACAATCATTACTCACTGTTTTAGAAGAAACTGAATAATTTTTTAACCAAGGACTGATATCTGAAAAAAAAAATAGTACTATATCATGTTGGGCGCTTTTACTTATATTTATGATTCAGGAGTCTATTACGCAGATATTTATGGTGTCCAAGGAAATCAGTGTAGTTATTACTTGCTGTTCAAAAGTACAGAAAAAAATGATAAACATGATGATCACCATTCAATGAATGCACTTACTGAGTATTCTTTTACGAAGACTTCGTGTTCGCAAAGACCATAGCTTTTTATTAGTTGTGGTTGACCAGAGGTAAGATAGTCTATTGTATAACATGAAATCTAGTTAATAATTCTTACCTGGAGTGTCGTCTGGAATTCTTTTGATTTGATAAGAACTCCTCGGTAACATGAAACATTTCTACGATCGTCATCTCCATTTAAAGTTAAAGAGAGCTTAAGAAAATCAGAAGTAAGAACCCCATAACCTTGTAGAAATAATGGTGGTAAAAAAGAATACAAAATCCGCAACATGCTGATATTATTTCCGAACCCATACCAAACTAATGTCGAAAAACACACCTGTAATTACGCTGAAATATCACATAAGACTTTGAATGACGCTAGTTATCATTTAAAAAATACAGATATCTAAATGGACTAGTGTCTTAAGAGATATGGTCCTGGAAAGACTGTAGGAAACTCATACGCCAGATATATCAAAATGACATGCTTTTGTTTAACCACATAAATTTATTTTTGTAAAGAGCGACTACTATGAAGAAGTCCACATTGAGCTTACGTATTAAGGCTTAATAAGTTAATGTATTTATCCAGGCATGTTTTAACATGTTTTTAGGATATTCAATAAATACTTGACTTTTTGCGATAAAAAGTATTCATACGCATATTTTTCTTTGCGACAGAACGGAATGAGTCGTTACCTCATTTTTGTAAAATGGTAGTAGCATAATTAGATTTTGGAAAAGTTTTGAATAAAGAAAACATTGTATTGTTTTAGAAAATAAAAAATATAGATTTATAAAACTTATAAATGTGAAATTCAGTCCTGCTGGTAACCTTTTACTTATAAATTATTTAGCACTGTAAAATTGGTTATGTTGTAACATAACACATGCTTTACATTTATGTATATCTGTTCAATGTATTATTTTCTTTGTAATTATATGTCTAAAGCTAATTAGATCACAGGTTATTCGTTGTAATATCACGAATTAAAAACGTCTAACGTTGTTTTAGAGAGAGTCTTGGATTTTAACGATACCGAAAATATAAAAACAAGACTTATTGCAATATCTTCAAATTATTTTATCTTCAAATTATTTTACCAACTTTCTTCAATATATCGACAGTACGGTCAAATGTGCATAACATCTCTTTTTAATATTTCCCGAGCTTATATAGCATTCGTCTTTTGGAATATAAAACAAACAAATAATTTTTTCTGTTTTTTTGTTAATTCTGTGTCGCTAAATCTTTGAACTTCGTTGTACATGTAGTCATTCATTCTGCCAATTTAAAAGCGTTCTACATGTTACATCAAATAACTATCAAAGTATCAAACTGAATATGAAAATTTTCGTTTGTTTTTAAGATTTTAACATTTTATTCGATGTGTTTATTCGTCATGTCAATATTAACTTCTGTTGAAACCTTTTATTCTAGAGATTGTATAAATAAGTGCTTTTTGAAAACCCCTAACATCAATTTTAATATTTAAGATTTTAGGTAGATATAAAATACAGTTGTACATAGTAGTAAGATGGGTATTCCATCCTACACTCCGACCAATAACTGCAACCAAGCAATATTGTATTGATAGGCAATCGGGCTTAAAGACTGCAAATCATCGTTGAAATCAAAATTGTAGATCTTCAGTTTGGGAACAGCAAAGAATCAATTATTCATGTGCAGGTATGCATTCAGAAGTTAACTTTAATAAGAAGACCAAACTTGCCTGTATGTTCCTGTCTTGGGAAATACTATCCATTGATTCGTCACTTTACTTACAGTTTGTTAAATTACAGACATGCTTTATCCAAGGGAAGTTTGTGGTAGTTATCTACTTTTAATTATCGATAAAACAAAAATTGTTTTGTTTTGTCTGCTTTGTTTGTTATTGTTTGTTATTCTTTTCGCAGCGATTTATAAGCTATATACTTTGTCTTTTATTGCTATGGTTATAAAACAATCAATCAAAGTGAAAAATTAAATTATCAATCATACAATTAATACAAAATAACATCTACTCTTATTTTGAAATACAACTTTTGCGATCTTAACGTGTAAATAAAAAAAGTTTTTTTTCTTCAGAATGTTTCAATTCAGAAATTCGTCCATAATTTTCAAACAATATTCTCACGTTTTCTCTTCGGAATCTTCTCTTCTCATTCTTTTTTTCTCTCTGGATTATTTGTTATAGTATCGCTTCTTTTAATTTTTATCATAAAATTACTATTATGTGTTGAAACTTTGTTTAAGTGCAATGATAAACAAAGACAAGTTTTACACTACCCTTTTCATTCGTTTCTGTACTATACTAACCCAGTAGTGTAAGGATTCCCTCGTCGTTCTTTAAAGACCCATTGGTGGTCTTTAGCTAACATTTTCATCCCGGTGCAGTCGTTGCCTCTTCGACATATTCACCATATTTATTCTCTTTATATCTACTTTACAATGTTTTTGTAAGGTCGAATTAAGTGGTAGTCTTTGTAAGAACCATGCATATTCTGTAATATGTGAAACACCCCCAAAAAGTTGCTACGCATTTTTGTTCGTTATTAATTTGCTTTAGAGGTTTATATGATGAAATGTTATTATTCCGTCCAATCTGTCTGCTCTAAGGAGATAATCCACATTGAAAATCCAGCAGTTTCTTTGGTATTTTAATGTCATTTACTGTTATCTCCTTTTATTTTGTAATATACAGTACATTCTATACTTTTATCTCCTACAAATGGTAATGATGCAAGTACCAGTAAATGAGTATTTATTGATATTCGTCAAAAGTCTCAAAAACACCGAGAATAGGTATAGTGTAAACGTCAAAAAGACAACAATCCCGGTATGAAAAGGTCAGCCGAAGGCCACTAAATGTTCTTCAATGAACGACGAGGAAACCCACATACCACAGGGCAGATTGCAGCTTGAGTTGCCCCTATATACATGAGAAACATAAAAAAATAAAACTAAAGATAAAAACAAGACATGCAGAGACCAGAAATTCCTGACTTCTATTATATCAACCTCTCTCCTTCTCACCCTTCATCGTCATCATCATTAGCATGGTCAGCAATAAAAGATCATGGCGACAATAATCATAGTCATTGTTATAACTCTTGTAAAAGTACACTCATTGACAAGATGAATTCTTACACAGATTCCGTACATGTAGATTGATTTTAAAAAATACAGTCTGCTATATTTAAAAGACTTACGAAAGGTCTTTCAATATAATTTTAGTCACCGAAACCTTTGTCAATTATTAGTACAACATTAATTAAATGACGATTAATCAGACAAATATTTGAAATTTGTTAGTCATCGCGTACTCTGCGCATATATATTTCATATACTAATATATCTACACACGTGCATGGTTTGGGGAAATAAATATCCATAAAGTATATAAAGACGTCACCGTGAAATATATTTATATCTCTGTCTTTGATTCTCTTTTTCCCCTGGTGTTAACGATAAAATTGCTAATATGGCAATTTCAGGGAGACCAAATGTTATTTCGAGTAATAGGAAATGTTTTGAAGAGTTTATTGAAAAGATAACACATTAACTTCTCCATTTGTTATACTTCAATTAAAATATTTTTCTGCTTTCCCTAAAACATTTTAAAAAAAAAGTGAAAAAAAATCGAAACAAGCATAGACGTTTAGGTCAAATTATATGTGGATATATTGGTAAGAACACTGAAACTATCTCAAAAATATATTGAATATATCTGACAATCAAAACGTACTACAATACTTTATTTATAAGAATAACGTCGTCCATTTTTCTATTGTCCTGACAAACAATAAAAATAAAAAATAAAATCAATTTTCTTTTTATATGTTTAAAAAATATATATATTAATAATGATTTTTATATTTGAATCATCATTTCTTTTTCAAAAATGATCATTCAACGATCTCTGCTGACTCATCAGATACACTCCATGTTATGTTTACAAGCATATGTATATATATATATATTTTCCTTATTTTAGCTAAACATCGGTGGTAATGAAATTCAAGACAACGGTCTCTGTCATATTTTTGAATTAAACAAAGTATCATGCGAAATAGTTTTTATTAAGTGTAATTAAATTGAATTCTCGCTCACGATGAAGCCCTTCTACTAAAAATCTAAATTTTGATTTGAATATTTATCACTCAGTATTATTATTGTCAACATTGACCTACATTACCACACTGGTAAGATTCTAAACTGTAAAAAGTAAAAGTGAAAGATTACGATTAAAAGTGCAATACACATGGGGAAAAATTGTAAATTACTTGATGTTAATTAAATACTTAGTAAAAAGTAAGGTATCGAATGTAGTTTAAATCGGTTAACTGATATGAAATATTCTTGCCATTTGTAATTTTTGAACTACAATAACCCCGGTTTCTGTTATTGCCATACGATGTGCTTCAACATGTTGAATTGCTATGGTGCCACCACCTCTATTTTCATCATAGGTGTCTACGCTGTCCATATTTTCATTCGGACTATACCACCCGTTTCGCCTTCTCGATTTTCAGTGTCACCTTTTGCACAACAACAACAAAAACAAACAGCTAATACGGTCTGTAATAACATGCATAATCAAGTATGAACTAAGTGTTTTATCAACAAAGGCCTGGGTTGATTGTTATGCTTATCTTTGTGAGCGTGGTATTTGTTGAGCTTTTTAAGTTAAGATTAAATATTGATTATAAACAATTGAAACAACATGTAGAATATCGCTATCTTGTTTATTATTTAAACTGCAGATAACTGTATAAACAGTATGATAACACAATTTGTATTGCTGTGTCAGATAAGAAAAATAGATTATTCGTTATAAAATAATTACTTGCATAAAAAGCTAAGGTCTTGACAATATAGCTATTCCATTACCCTAAATAGCGGAGGGAGTTAATGACGCTGGCTACTTAATCAAAGAAATTAAATATTTAATTATTAATATTACGAATATATAATATAAAATTTCGTCAAACTCAGTGATATCCTCAAAACTTCTCAAATTATCATCGCTCCTCACCAATTTTATCTGAATATTGGTGTCACTTCCTGGCTTACAGCATTATATACGTTTGTTCTCATTTTTTTTTATATAAATTGGAGTTGTCGCCAGTTCCGATGCCATCTACATTTCTTTTATTTGCGTAAGAAAAGTAAGATGCCATGACGGACTATACGATAACGGATAGGGCGTGTGATATATCAACCGGAAACAGTTTTAATCCGGAGGCAGATGATATCAAGTCATTACACCGCCGAGGCAGTTCTTTAGATTTTATCAATACTTATGTTAAAATGATAGTTTATCAAGGGTTGTAATTATAACTATATCATATACCACAATTACCTTGCCGTGCGATAAGTAGACAAACGATCAAATTATTGAGAATAAATCTTATTTGATATGCTGTCATACTGTACCTACCATAAAAAGGATATAAAGAGAAGCTGTGAGACAAAGGTTAAAGCCTTGTCCAAGATTCTTATTGGGGTAATTAGTAACAGCCACCATACATCCGGCAAAGCCAAGAGGACCTTTAAAATACCATGAAAGACGTCTGATTTGTGTATCTTTTTTCAAAATAAAATGATATTTTCCTAATGTTTTATTTTGAATATTACATTTCTTAAGTTTGCGATTTGTATAATCGAAAGAATGCAATCCAAGGACAAAGACCAGACATGGAAAACAGACATACACAACAAAGAACATAAAGTAACTAAAATCATACATACAAAGTAACAAAAGCAAATGAGCAACTCAGACTCCACTTAAAACTGGGAGCATGGACCAGGTGCACCGGTAGGGTAAGCGTCCTCTGCTTTTCTAGAAACACCCGCCGAGTTGCTCATAAAAGTCAAGTCCGGGGTAGACAAACGAGGAAAGGAAAACTATGAACCGTTGAATAAATCAGTTTTCATGGTGCAGATTGATATACCATAACGATCCACGAGTTCATGATGACGACCATAAAACTTTTGTAGTGATGACTTCAATTTTGTAGCAACATAAAAAAAAACAAGACGATTTAAGTAAGCAGGCTTATTTGTGCCCAAAACTTTTTTTCACTTAAGCACTTAGGGTTAAATAAAAACACAATAAACTTTAAATGCTGTATTGTTCCTTTTTTTATTATAAGAAATCAGAGTATTTTCTTAAACCCTTTCATTTAAAAAGTATATTACAGGTGGCCTTTGTGACATAATAGCTAATGAACACTCTCAAAAAATACAGATCTGAATTCAGAAAGGATTTCCGTTGTGATAAAAAGTATGGTATAAGTAGACCGAAAGTGACCGTTTATACGAATGCATTTTCTGCAACATGAAAGAGTAATCAAGGAAACCAAGGTTATAGCGGTAATCAAAAGAATGTAATCCAAGGACAAAGACCAGACATGGAAAACAAACATACACAAAAAAGAACATAAAGTAACTAGAATCATACATACAAAGTAACAAAAGCAAATGAGCAACTCAGACTCCACTTAAAACTGGGAGCATGGACCAGGTGCATCGGTAGGGTAAGCGTCCACTGCTTTTCTAGAAACACCTGCCGAGTTGCTCATAAAAGTCAAGTCCGGGGTAGACAAACGAGGAAAGGAAAACTATGACCTGTTGAATAAATCAATTTTCATTACAATTGTTTTGTGTGTGTGCTTTTTGGTTTGTTACCTCTATAAGTATAAACATTACCTTGAGACACGTAAACCTCATTTTAGTCGAAACCGTGAAATTTATACATACCAGTACAAGGGTAGAGTACTAGGAACAATGAAATTGACATTCCACATGATCCACAGCATTGTTCCTCCTCGTCATCATCATCGTGACAGCAGGGACGGATAAAGAACAGGTAAAAAACAGCTGTCGTGGCTATTGAAATAACAACCCAACAGGCAATATGAATTCCAATGATTGTACCATCTATCGCTGAAATGTATGGTGGAAAAATTTGCACTGGTGAGAGGTAACTTTGAAAAATGAAAAAATATAACAAAATACCGTCGGCATTGTGAACACTTTCTCGTTTATTTCCTCTGACGTAGTATTTCGACAAAGATATAATTTGCATTTTTAAACGGCCTCCAAAGTAGGATATTAATTTAACAAAAAATTCAAAATTCTATGTTTTAAGGTTCTTAAGTTTGTCGATCAAATCGACAGACGAAATAATCTTTTTACTTTTTTTTTGCGTTTAATTTAAAATTACTTTTATCCGAAAAACAAAGCGTATAACACAAAATGTAAACGTGTAGTGCATTTAACTATCTTGCTGATAATTCTAATAACTTGGCCGATTCAGATACTGTAGTCGTATAAGTTTTCGCGATGTAATAATTTTCGCTGCTTTCGCGGTAAACCGACAAACGCAAAAATAGTATCCGCAAAATTGGTATTTAAAATAAAATCCGCAAAAAAAGAGAAACAGCAAAAAATAATACGTCAACAATAGTTGAAGGGACCTGCCTGTAGTATATGGAATATGAAGAAAAAAACTTACTTGGAGTATTTTCTGGACAATCATGAGATTGAATTAGTACTCCTCGGAAGCAATTAAAACTAGTATTACTGTTCTCTAAATTGAAAGAAAATTTCACATAATCCGATGAGAAAACACCAAAACATTGGAGTAAACATGGGGGTAAGAAAAGAAAACTGAATCCGCAAATTAAAGAAACAATATTTGAAGCCATTCTAGAACGACGCTTTTACATACGCCCTATTGAATTTTAATGTTGTAAGTGACTTTGTCCCACTTTGGTTATCGATCAAAAACATATCTGATATCTGAATAGACTTTAATCTTATTTTAACAAACTTTATCCTTGTATACAAAGACATGGTCAGGATGTATGAAATCTTATGAAATTTATAAGATTTGAATTTAATGTTACATGTAGTAACATTAAAGTACGAAAACCGTTTGGTATCGTCAACGTTCTTTTCATTTGTAGAAACACTCATTTAGCATCCACATCTGCACTTTTTATACGTGTATCACTCATACGTTATGCCTATGCTTGCCGAAGTTACGCAGACTTTTGTAACGTTCTAAACATCTTAAGCAGTTGAGCTTCTGGAACAGGTTTATATTACTTCAAGAATGAGGTCGTCACTACAATGGTTTAATAGTCGTCATCATAAACCTTTGGCTCGTTTTATGACGTATCCATCAGCACCATGAGAACCGACTGTTTCATTCTATCGTAGTTTTCGTCTATACCGGAGGAAATATTTTATGAGGTATTCGGCGAATGTTTCTGAAAAAGTAGAGCATGCTTCCCCTACCGGTGCACGTGGTCCATATTCCCAGTTTGTTTAGCGGAGACCGGGTTACACATTTAAAATGTGCTTGCTATTATGTTAATTTCACGTTCGCTTGATTTCCCTTTGATAGGTGTCTATTGACTGTGGAAGTTATGTTTCAAATATTTGAAGATCTTGGTAGAGACCCATTCGTCTTAAACAAGCAACAATATTTTCGAAACAGTTCATCTGTTTTCTGTTTCGGTTCTTTATATTCTACGATCGAACATCCAGTAAGTTGAAGATATCATGTTAAACAAAATCCGAAAAATGCAATAGCTGGGTAAGTATGCACTGTTTGTTTGAAAACAAATACTGAGAATTCACATATTTTATCGACAACATACTTTGTCCTGTGTGGTGGATGAGTTTTGAACAAACGGTCGGCATTCCAATGGGAACAAAGTGTGCTTCTCTACTCGTTGATATATTCCTTCACTCTTATGAGGCTGGCTTTATAGCTGATCTGATCCAAAGGAAGGAACATCGTTTAGACATATCCTTTGATCGCAGTTTCCGCTATATAGATGACGTATTGTCGTTAAATAATCCTAGTTTCGAGATTATTATACATCGCATATACCCCAAAAAACGCGAGATGAAGGATACTACATACACTGCGAAGTCAGCCTCATAGCTTGACCTACTTATAGAGATCGATGGTAAAAGAAAACTACTGACCAAACTTTACGACTTTGATTGACTAAATTATATAACAAACGCAATGACTTTTTATTCCATATTGTCAACTTTCCTTTTCTCTGTGGCTCCATCCCTTCAGCACCTGCGTATGGAGTTTTCATATCACAACTCATACGTCAGAGTTTTGAGTCCTTCCTCGCTCCCTCAAACCCCTGACACCACTCATTCATATTTAGCGGATATCGTCCAGCCAATTCGGATTGGTTGTTTCTCCGGGTGCGAAGCACCAATGAAAATCGATTTAACATAAAATGTCTGTGGAAAGGTAAACAATAATACAAGGTAATGGACGATCCGATATAGTAACTGAAAGTTGTATAATTTCACAAATGATGCAATATGAGCAAAAATGATAACTGCAGATTCTGTTTAGTCTTTACTGAAAAAAATAGTAACGACTTAAACTTAAAAGTAACGTATTTTTTTTTTTGTCAATTTAAAAGTTAATCAAATAAAGAAACTCATCTTTGAAATTTAGAAGACTATTGAATATCGAATTAAACACAAATTTACTGACGCAAAACCTTCGTAAAAATACGCTTATCTAAAGGACGAAAAGGGCATTATTTTTTATAGTATTAAAACAACGCATTCAAATTCAAACTTGTCCTTGTTGGCAATGAAATATTTTGATATTCAAATTAATGGTCAATCAATAAAATATTTGTAATATTTGTCATTTACCTAAACGTAAGTGAATAGTAACCCAAATGAAATTGCTTGACCTTCATTTGTCGACAAATGGCATGTCCTGAAACTGAAGGCAAAAATCAAGTTACGAAATAGTGGAGCATGTTACGGCATGAAGAGCATGCAAACCGATTCCGGCAAATTGTCCAGTTCAAATACATTCCTGGCAGCTCGTGCAATAAAAAGACAATGTCATAGTGTACAAGGAAAAATCTTGAAACTACAGAAGGGAATCGAAGTTCGAAAACACAGAATTATAAATTAACATAAAATCAAGCAGCATATATCCTTACAAAATATGAAGGTGAACGCAGATGCACGGGAAATTTAGCAGCTTCTGGTTTTGCAAAACACCCATCTTGGTCATATTTGCGTGTTAAAAATATTTTCTTAATTGAAAATGTTTGCTTACCTATTGTCGTTTTTTTTAAATAAAAATAAACCCAAAATGCTATGTTTATATTTTGACGACAATAACAGTGGAAAGGTTGAGCGTTTTTAACAGAATTTTTCGATATCTTGAAGAACAAAAGACGTCTACCTCAATAGTGGATCTTGTAATGCTTTAAGTTTTTGTAAATTCTTTGATATTGTAAACATAAGAAAGGAAGTTGTGAATTTGTTTTCACAAGACTTAAAAAAAAACAAGAAAAAAGCCAGTCGCATTTAAAAATGTTATTTACAATTTCAGTGTGGTTGATTTTATTGTAAATCATTTTAGTTCTATGAGGTCTTACCTGATTTCTTGGAAGTGTCTGTATAATCCTTTGCATTTAGTTTGGTTCTAGTTTTTGATGACTACTTTACTTTTAACCGTGGATACCCTTTACATTTATTCACAGACTGTATATCTTTCTTATGCCGTAAAAAGAAGAGCTGAGAATCCGCAGATAGCTTCTCACTGTTTCGTGCTAAAAAACACGTTGGTTATAATTTTTATTCTAAAATCTTGAAGTCACTTATATGGTCAGAGAAATCAAGATTAGAACATTATCCAGGAAAAACGATTACAAAATAGACACAAAGAATATGAAAAACAACAGACACGTAGAAACAAAAGTTAATTAGTAACCTGGACTGAAACAACGGAAACTACAAGAAAGTAGCTAAAAAAATGATGGTTGGGCTGAAATTTTAGATATCCGTACGCTTTTGTGAACATAAAATGTACTGTTGCTGCCGATTGATGTTAACCACTATCGAAATTACTTTTATATATTTGCACTTCGCATTATCGATGTCTTCTGGCCATTCCAACATTTTAACATTTCACCGAGATCAAGTACGTTACATATTCGATGTTCGATATTCGACATTCAAACTTTTCAATATCAAACTGAATATCAAACGGTAAAATTTTACCGTTTGATATTCATTTCTGGCTACTTTTAAGAATATAAACTCTACATGAATATCAAATGAATAGCAAACGGTTATCTTTTTCTGTTCGATATTCGTTTGATATTCGTCTCCGGTTTATATATTGAATACAGAATGGATTTGAATATCAAAATGAATATCAGACAGGATTTTTTTTTTCTGTTCGATATTCGTTTGACATTCGTTTCCGCTTTATATATTGAATATAGAATGGATTTGAATATCAAACTGAATATCAAATAGGATTTTTTTCTGTTCGATATTTGTTTTATATTCGTTTTCGGTTTATATATTGAATATAGAACGCATTTGAATTTCAAAATGAATATCAAACAGGATTTTTTTCTGTTCGATATTTGTTTGACATTCGTTTTCGGTTTATATATTGAATATAGAACGCATTTGAATTTCAAAATGAATATCAAACAGGATTTTTTTTCTGTTCGATATTCGTTTGACATTCGTTTCCGGTTTATATATTGAATATAGAACGGATTTGAATATCAAACAGGATTTTTTTCTGTTCGATATTCGTTTGACATTCGTTAATACAACAATGATGGAAATGATAGCAGTTCAGAAAATTTGTTTGTTAAGGATTTATTTTCACAAAATAATTAAATTTCTTAACACAAACTTTATTGTCTTACTCTGCGCACCTTAACCTACACAAGAAATTGTGGTTTCTATGGTTAAAATTCTATTTTTTCAGATGCAGGGTTCCTGAAAACTAGCCTTCAGGAGAAGGGGATTTTTTAAATGGTGTATGTCTGGTGTTTTTGGAAAGCTATATTTGTATGGAATTAAAAATACCAGATTCATTAAAATTGAGCATAGGATATTGATTCTATAGCAAATGTAATACTTGGTCTGCTCCCCCAGATTGGGGATAATTCTGCCTTGCTAATACTTGGTCTGCTCCCCCAGATTGGGAATAATTCTGCCTTGCTAATACTTGGTCTGCTCCCCCAGATTGGGAATAATTCTGCCTTGCTAATACTTGGTCTGCTCCCCCAGATTGGGAATAATTCTGCCTTGCTAATACTTGGTCTGCTCCCCCAGATTGGGAATAATTCTGCCTTGCTAATACTTGGTCTGCTCCCCCAGATTGGGAATAATTCTGCCTTGCTAATACTTGGTCTGCTCCCCCAGATTGGGAATAATTCTGCCTTGCTAATACTTGGTCTGCTCCCCCAGATTGGGGATAATTCTGTCTTGCTAATACTTGGTCTGCTCCCCCAGATTGGGGATAATTCTGTCTTGTGTTCTGCTACATGCATTCATATAATGAAAAAGGCTGTAAACATGGCAAAAATGAGAAAACGCATTAAGACACAGATTGTTTTCACACTTTGGGCACTGAAAACAGTATTTATTTGATGACTTTTTATCTCATCATTGGTTTTCATACCCTAAAAATAACATATGAGGATGAAAGTATATAAAATCATAGTGTTTTACCAAAACTTAGGACTAAGTACTAAAAGGCTTGTTTTGACTTTCTTTTCTGCATTGCAATACTTAATTGCACAGCAAAACTTTGGTTTGGGTATCCATTTTATTTATCATAAGCTAAAGAACTAACTTTTTTTACTTAAAAGAAGTTAGAATAGCACATATCGCAAGAAGATACAAGAATATCTTCTATGACGTCACATTTGAAATGATGAAACTTCAGAAAATTTGGTTTCTAAGAATTATTTTGCACTAAACAATTAAATTTCTTAACACAAACTACTTTTTCTTACTCTGTGCACCTTAACCTACACAAACAATTGTAATTGTGGTTTCTATGATGAAAATCCAATTTTGTAGGGTTCCTGAAAACTTGCCATAAGGTACTGCAATACAGTATGGTCATTTTTTCTGAAATTTGGTTTAATTTTGTTGAAATGAAACTGTTTTGAGGCAGTCCGCAAAGAAATTTCTAGTGTTTTGTCATAAAAAAGTGCATATTTTAAAATCCTTGGTGTGTGGAGGTTCAAGTCATTTATCAGTAATTTAGTGATTATTGTTATAAAATCCAGTAGCCATGGTAACTTATTGAAAAAATGCTACTGAGTTTTAGTATAAATCAAGGGTGCCTTTCCAAAACTAACAGCCAAATACTATGTTTTATAAAATATCAGGCACTTAGACACTACCACAGCATGAAAGCATGTACAGAATAGGTAGAAAAAGGTAAAAATAATAAAAAAAACCCTTTTCGATTCATTCTAGTTCGAAAATTTCATGCTAAATAAAGTATTTTGAAAATCAGCCACCTGATGGTATGAGATAATAATTAATTTCCCTTGACTTTTTTGTTGCATACAAATATAGTTCCTTTAATTTTAGTGTGTTTCTTCATGATTTGTTTTCTTTTCTGTTCTAAACATTATTGCTTTGTATTTGCTGCAGAAATGTAGGACAAGGATTAAATTTACAAGGGGTTTTGGCCCTTTATTCTCCTTTTTCTGAAATTTAAATAAAAAATATGGTTTCTATCTGGTATTTTCCATTGAAATTGTACTTTTGCTAGGGTGCTAGGTATGAAATACAGTCGACTCTCGTTGTCTCGAACTCGGATGACTCGAAATTTCGGTTAAGTCGAAATTTTGTCGAAGTCCGGAAAAAAATGCCTATTTGTCTATATTATTTCACTTCTTTTTAGTCGAAACTGGATGAGTCGAAATTTCGGTTTTCTCGAAGTAAAAATTAAGTCCCTTCAATGAATTTCCTTGTAAAAGTCAATGGTTATCTCGAACTAATTAGGGTAAATTACATGTCAAAGTGTCAAATCATTTTACCTGTCGAGGCCCTGTGTCACCATTAATTAGTTTATTACACCTTTCGATGATGATTTTGATTTGATGACTTGTTACCTGTATTTCTATAATTAATAAAACTATGAAATATTTTATTAATGCAATTAGATTTCTTTTATTTAATGATCAAAGACCATTGTCGGCATTTGTGTTTGTGACAAGATGTCTACGCTTGGGTGTGTATAAAATAATTACCATTATCCGAACTCAATGGGTCGTTAAAATAAGATTGTTGTTATTAAAATCTTGATGTTTTATTAATTACAATTTTAAACAAACGTATACGCTTGTGGATGAATAGCAATTGGCCAAGCGGATCTTGAACATTTTCGGCGTTTCTGTGAAAGCAAAGGATTTAATGTTTTTACTTGATTTGAGAAAATTAATGAGATTTCATATAAAAATGGTATCAATGTGGCTTTTGGTATGCCTTTCAGAATGTCTTCTGATGATACTGTTACACGTGATCTTGGTGAAGGACCCGGGCCTAGTCTCGGGGGGATAGCCAATATTACAAATGCTGATCAAACCAGTGAAGGACCCGGGGTAAAACCCGGGGGGATAGCTGGTTCGGCAGTAGCAGGTAAAGGTATAAAAAGAAAGTTAGATGCTAAGTCTTATGAAACCAAGTATGACGCAATTATGACAGTTGAACGTGGTGGTAAGTCTAAAAAGCAAATTGCTGCTGATTTTGGCATTCCAATGTCTACTCTTTCGACATGGTTAAAAAAAAGTGAAGACATAAAAACAAAATATCTTTCTGGTGAGATGGGTGCACAGAGAAAAAAATGTAGAACTGCTAAATTTCCTGAAATTGAGGAAGCATTGTTAAAATGGTTTAAAACTGTAAGAAATCAAAATGTTGCTATATCTGGTGATTTATTAAGAGAAAAGGCTAGGTGTTTTGCTACAAATTTGGGAATTTCAGAAAATGACTTTGAATGTTCATCAGGTTGGTTAGAGAGATTTAAGTCACGCCATAATATCACCTTTAAGAAAGTTTGTGGTGAATCAAAATCTGTAGATGAAAATTCTGATGAAATTAATGATTGGAAAATAAAATTAGCAAACATATTGAAAGATTATTCACCAGATCAAATCTATGAAATCGACGATGATATCCCACTATCACAACTACGCAGGATTGGCCTTTCCTCCGATGTGAACTTTGACGCCTATGCAACAGTAGATGACAACGTGTCAACATCAACTCAGATGACCGACAACGATATTATCGAAGACATTATTTCATCTAGAAATGCCGCAGAATCAGTCACTAGCGACGAAGAAGATGAACCAGCACCAAAACGACCACCAGTTGCCGCTGTTATGTCCGCATTAGACATTATCACCGCACAACTAGAATTTCTGAATAACTCCAGTGTTGCAACAAAGAAATTTAATGATGTGTCAAATTTCATAATGAAAGAACATTTACTAAGTTTATGTGTAAAACAAAGTGACATTTCAGAGTTTATGACACCCAGTACGTCTGCAGAATAGTGCTTTTATGTAGTGACTTTAAATTGTGAAATTGTTTTCTCATCCACAAATGTTATTGATATTGTTCATATAGTGCTTGATCATTTAAAATTGTAATAAATTTTGTAATCGTTTATTATCTTTATTTTATGCAGTATCTTAGTCTTTAACACATTTGAAACAAGTTTATATTCTTCTGACAACTTAAAATTACGCATTGAATTTGAACTTAAAAAGCGTAATTTTCAGTCGTCATTAGAAAAAAAATAACTATGACAATAAAAAAACTATTTTATTCAACATTATTCAAACAACATAGAAACATAGAAAAACAAGAATTCATCAAAGTACAAACAATAACAAAAATAATTTACGACAACCCAGTATACACAGAATATGTAACCGGATCCAGTTGTACTTATTTTGTCATTCTCGTCAATGGTTATCTCCCCTTTCTGCTGCTCGAACTTCATTGATTTCGTTAAGTCGAACTTCGGTTGAGTCGAACTTTTCTCCTGGTCCCTCCAATTTCGAGATAACGAGAGTCAACTGTAGTATGACTAGTGTGGGAAAATATTGTACAGCTTTGAGTTTTTCTCGTCTAACTTTACACTAGGAACATCAAATCAACAAAAAAACAAACTTTATGAACAAGGTTTAGGCAGAAATCTGACAATTTAGTGTAATTTTTATGAACCTAACCAATGTAAAAACTGATGATACTCTAAGCTGGAAATGTCATGTTGGTCATATATGCTCTAATATTTCATCAAGATTGTATTTCCTAGCAAAGATTAAGAAATATCTGAACATTGAAACCAAAAAAAAAAACCAACTTTCTATAATGGGTACATTCGTCCACTTATTGACTACTGTTGTATTGTATGGAGTGGCTGTGGCTCTGAAGGATTAGATAAAATTCTTAAACTCCAAAAACGGGCTATCCGCCTTATTCTAGATGCTGAACATTTTTCTCCATCAGAACCCTTGTTCGAAATAGGAGTCATGAAAGTAGAAACAAGGATTAAATATCACAAATACCTATTCATCTATAAATCTCTCCATGGGGAAGCACCAAGTTACCTATCAGAAAAGTTTAACTATGTTTCAAGAAACAAACCTTATTCACTAAGAAATGCTGAACAAGGAAATTTAATAATCCCAAAAATTAAAACTGAACTTTTCAGACATTCATTCATATATTCTGGGTCTGTCTTGTGGAATAAGTTACCTAAACATTTACACAATCAAGCCACTGGCAACTCATTCAAAATCAATGTAAAGAAGTACCTTAACACTTTTGAATAGAGTATCTTAAAAGAGAAAATTGTTGCTGCATACACTGTTTTTTTAATGTTCTATATTGTATTGTCTGAAAGTGATTTGGAACTGCCAAATCAGCTTATGTTTTTGTGTTGTGTTGTTTATTTTTAATTTTTTGTAGACATAGTTTTTGTGTGTGAGAGCCTCAGGGAAGATTAGCTTGTAAACTAACTGTGTAACCCTCTTGAAATGAAGATTTTATTATTATTATTATTATGAAATACGGCAAAATCAGGGGGTTTCACAGCCTTGTCTTAGGATCTATAAAATCACAGATATGTGTTTTATTGGCCTGAATCTTTTGTATTTGCTAGTAAATAATATAAATAATGTAAACAAAACCTCATATATTCATTCCATTGATATTCATGCATCTAGTGTAAGTCAATACATGTATATACCTTGTGATGTCTCATAAATACCGCATATACTGTAAGGTTTCAAAAAAGATTCTTTTTGGTAGAAAAACTGGAAAAATACAGCTGACTGTCTGCTTATGTACCTGATAAACTTAGAACCTTACATTATTTTACAGTTGTTTCAGTTTTTTTAGCATTCAAAACCCAAATAAAGGCTAACTTTGAGTATTGGACACAATTGCACTTGAACAAGCTCTGTACAGGTCTAGTTTAAATTGATCTGTAGTGACAGGTTTAGCTTTGAAGCCACTTCTTATTGTTTTCAATGTACATTTGATATAAGTAGACCACTTTATGTTTGAAGTTGATCGATTTAAGTCATTGTCAGCGTCATAAAATGAGTTTTCATATGTGTACCCCTATACATGGTCTAAAAATGCATTGACAATGGCCGCATGTATAAAACCCCAATTTTTGGTCTTAAAGCAGCTGGAACTTGAGTAAACTGAACTTCATTGCATCAAATACACATAATATGATGCAACCAATGTAGAAAATCACAAAAAAATTTGCATTTAAAAAAAATGTACATTTTAGAGGGGCCTTATTTCCTTCGACCATTGGACGTGCGAGTCATACAATGTACCATTGATACTAAATTTGCTATAACTTAGAGATTTTTCAAATAATCATGATAAAACTTTGAGTTGAAGTCAAAAAAGGTGCATATTGACATGAGTATAGTTTTTATTCAAAGTGAGCACATTTACTGATCTAATAGGTACGAGAACACAATTTACTCCCTTGGTTTTCGTTGTATATATAGTTCCAACTTCGGTAGTAGGTACCTTCCACATTTTTCTCATATTTTACAGGAAACTTATTTGCTGAAGTTTTGCCTCTAATTGGTAGAAAACCGGTTAAAATTACATGAGATTTTTTTCATTAATCAATTCTGTGATTTGATTGTGATTTGGTTCCGTGGAAGACGGTTAAAATGTAGGACTCGGTTCATTTGTCATGTTTACCCTATCCCCGGGTTATATGTATTAATTTCAGAAAATGATAGTAAAATTTGCTACAATTTATATATAAAATCCTGTTTGTAC
Source organism: Perna viridis (assembly GCA_037379345.1). Lineage (NCBI taxonomy): Eukaryota > Metazoa > Mollusca > Bivalvia > Mytilida > Mytilidae > Perna > Perna viridis. The sequence goes on from CM074511.1 coordinate 14,854,961, forward strand.
TTATCCTTAGGCCAGAGAAGTTTTATTCAGTTTGCGCCGATGAAATGTTTTTAATCTGCTCAATTGTGTGTATTGAAATCCACTTGAAAATTAATTGTGATCTCGTGTCTTCAGTTTGATATTCAAATCCGTTCTATATTCAATATGTTAACCAGAAACGAATGTCAAAAGAATCTCGAACAGAAAAAAAAATCCAGTTTGATATTCAGTTTGATATTCAAATCCGTTCTATATTCAATATATAAACCGAAAACGAATGTCACACGAATATCGAACAGCAACAAAATCCTGTTTGATATTCATTTTGATATTCAAATTCATTCTATATTCAATATGTATCCTGGAAACAAAGGTCAAACGAATATCGAACAGAACAAAAATCCTGTTTGATATTCAGTTTGATATTCAAATCCGTTCTATATTCAATATATAAACCGAAAACGAATGTCACACGAATATCGAACAGCAACAAAATCCTGTTTGATATTCATTTTGATATTCAAATTCATTCTATATTCAATATATGACCGGAAAACGAATGTCAAACGAATATCAAACAGCAAACAAATCCTGTTTGATATTCAGTTTGATATTCAAATCCATTATATATTCAATATGTATCCTGGAAACGAAGGTCAAACGAATATCGAACAGAACAAAAATCCTGTTTGATATTCAGTTTGATATTCAAATACTTTCTATATTCAATATATAAAGCGGAAACGAATGTCAAACGAATATCGAACAGACCAAACTCCTGTCTGATATTCAGTTTGATATTCAGATCCATTCTATTTTCTATATATAAACCGGATACGAATGTTAAACGAATATGAAACAGACCAAACCCCTGTTTCATATTCAGTTTGATATTCAAATCCGTTTTATATTCAATATATAAACCTGAAAACAATGTCAAACAAATATCGAACAGAAAAAAAATCCAGTGTGATATTGTGTTTGATATTCAAATCCGTTCTATTTTCAAATTATAAACCGGAATGTCACACGAATTTCAAACAGACTACACTCCTGTTTGATATTAATTTTGCTATTCAAATCCATTATATCTTCAATATGTGACCCGGAAACGAATTTCAAACAAATATCGAACAGACTAAACTCCTGTTTGATATTCAGTTTGATATGCAAATCCATTTTATATTCAATATGTAAACCAGAAATGAATGTCAAACGAAAATCGAACAGCAAAGAAATCCCGTTTGATATTCACATTGATATTTAAATCCGTTCGATATACAATATATAAACAGGAAACGAATGTCAAATGAATATCGAACAGAAAAAAATCCTCTTTAATATTCAGTTTGATATTCAAATCCATTCTATATTCAATATATAAACAGGAAACGAATGTCACACGAATATCGAACAGACCGAACTCCTGTTTGATAGTCAGTGTGCTATTAAAATCAATTCTACATTCAATATATTAACTGGAGACGAATGTCAAACGAATATCGAACAAACCAAACTCCTGTTTGATATTCAGTTTGATATTCAAATCCATTCTATGTTCAATATGTAACCCAGAAACGAATCTGAACGAATATCGAACAGACCAAACTCCTGTTTGATATACAGTTTCATATTCAAATCCATTCTATATTCAATATGTAACCCGGACACGAATGTCAAATGAATATCGAGCAGAAAAATAAATCCTGTTTGATATTCAGTTTGTTATTCAAATCCATTCTATACTCAGTATATAAACCGAAAACAAATGTCAAACGTATATCAAACAGACCAAACTCCTGTTTGATATTCAGTTTGATATTCAAAACTATTTTATATTCAATACATTACCCGGAAACGAATGTCAAACGAATATCGAACAGAAAAAAATCCAGTGTGATATTGTGTTTGATATTCAAATCCGTTCTATATTCAAATTATAAACAGGAAACGAATGAAACACGAATATCGAACAGACCACACTCCTCTTTGATATTCATTTTGATATTCAAATCCATTCTATATTCAATATATGACCCGGAAACAAATGTCAAACCAATATCGAACAGAAAAAAAAATCCGTTTCATATACAGTTTGATATTCAAATCTATTCTATATTCAATATGTAACCCGAACACGAATGTCACACGAATATCAAACATCAACAAAATCCTGTTTGATATTCTTTTGGAAATTCAAATCCATTCTATAGTCTATATAAACCGGAAACAAATCTCAAACGAATGTCAAACAGACCAAACTCCTGTTTGATATTCAGTTTCATATTCAAATCCATTCTATATTCAATATATAAAACAAAAAAGGAATGTCAGACAAATATCGAACAGAAAAAAAAACTCCTGTGTGATATTGTGTTTGATATTCAAATCCATTTTATATTCAAATTGTGAACCGGAAACGAATGTCACACGAATTTGAACAGACCATACTCCTGTTTGATATTCTTTTTGATATTCAAATCCATTCTATATTCAATATATGACCGGGAAACGAATGTCAAACGAATATCCAACAGACCAAACTACTGTTTGGTATTCAGTTTGATATTCAAATCCATTTTATATTAAATATAGAAACGAGATATGAATGTCAAATGAAAATCGAAGAACAAAAAAATCCTGTTTGATATTCAAATTGATATTTAAATCCGTTCTATATTCACTATATAAACAGGAAACGAATGTCACACGAATATCGAACAGACCGAACTCCTGTTTGATATTCAGTTTGATATTCAAATCCATTCTATATTCAATATACAAACGAGATACGAATGTCAAACGAATATCGAACAGCAAACAAAAGTCCAGTTTGATATTCATTTTCAAATTCAAATCCATTCTATATTCAATATATGACCCGGAAACGAATGTAAAACGAATACCCAACAGAAAAAAATCCTCTTTAATATTCAGTTAGATATTCAAATCCGTTGTATATTCAATATGTAAACTGACACTGGAAACGAATGTCAAACGAATATCGAAAAGCAAAAAAAAAATCCTGTTTGATATTCAGTTTGATATTCAACTCCATTCTATCTTCAATATATGAGCCGGAAACAAATGTTAAACGAATATTGAACACCAAACTCCTGTTTGATATTCAAATCCGTTCTATACTCAAAATATAAACCGGAAACGAATGTAACACGAATTTCGAACAGACCACATTCCTGTTTGATATTAATTTTGATATTCAAATCCATTCTATATTCAATATATTATCCGGAAACGAATGTCAAATGAATATCGAACAGAAAAAAATCTTGTTTGATATTCAGTTTGATATTCAAATCCGTTCTATATTCAATATATAAACTGGAAACGAATGTCAAAGGAATATTGAACAGCAACAAAATCCTGTATGATATTCAGTTTGATATTCAAATCCATTCTATATTCATCATGTAACTCGAAACAAAATGTCAAATGAATATCGAAAAGAACACAAAATCCTGTTTGATATTCATATCCGTTCTAAACTCAATATCTAAACCAAAAACGAATGCCAAAGAAACATCGAACACACCAAAATCCAGTCTGATATTCAGTTTGATATTCAAATCCGTTCTATATTCAATATATAAACCGGAAACGAATGTCAAACGAATATCGAAACAGCAAAAAAATCCTGTTTGATATTCAAATACATTGTATATTCAATATATAAAGCGGACACGAATGTCAAACGAATATCGAACAGACCAAACTACTGTCCGATATTCAGTTTGATATTCAAGTCCATTCTATATTTAATATATAACCCGGAAACGAATGTGAAACGAATATTGAACAGCAAAAAAATCCTGTATGATATTCAGTTGGATATTCAAATCCATTCTATATTCAATATATGACCCGGAAACGAATGTCAAACGAATATCGAACTGACCAAATTCCTGTTTTATATTTAGTTTGATATTCAAATCCATTCTATATTCAATATGTAACCCAGATACAAATGTGAACGAATATCGAACAGACCAAAATCGTGTTTGATATTTAGTTTGATATTCAAATCCATTCTATATTCAATATGTAACCCAGATACAAATGTGAACGAATATCGAACAGAAATAAATCCTGTTTGATATTCAAATCAGTTCTATATTAAGTATATAAACTGGAAAAGAATGTCAAACAAAAACCGTACAGAACAAAAACCTGTTTGATATTCAGTTTGATATTCAAATCCGTTCTATATTCAATGCATAAACTTGAAACGAATGTCAAATGAATATCGAACAGAAAAAGAAATCCTGTTTGATATTCAAAACCGTTCTATACTCAATATATAAACCGAAAACGAATGTCAAACGAATATCGAACAGTCTAAAGGCTAAAAACCACTAATTCCACTTTCCATAGGCTTCTATGCTAATTTCACAATATTCAATGGCTTCTCTGGACTTTACCTTAACTTTAACCTGCAGAGGACTATATACCAGCATGATTCTACATATGTCAGCTCACAATCCTCAGAATGGCATGTGGGGTTAGCAGACTTGCAGTGCAGTACTGGTCACCGGAAGTGAAGGGTCTATAAATAGCATAGGAAATCCCAGTTTTTCACAAGATAGGGGTATATTTAAAAATCATTATGGAGATTAGGCTTCACATCACAAGAAGCAAAATGCACCTATAAAATGTACAGAAATGTTTTTCCTTTCAGAAACTGTTTAAATTTTTTAAATAAGATGAGAACTTTTTTCACAGCACTATGAGGAACAGGGGTAATTTCTGCGTAGGACTATTTTTGCGTACGTTCCAAATGCTCATTGGTTGAATTGGTGGTCTGTAACCTAAATGTTCATATATACAAGGTCCAAAATACAACTTACTCGAATTCAAACTGAATTGGTAAAGCTATGCTAGAGAGAGAGAGAGGAACGACAATTTTTATACCAACCTTCCAATTTTGTAAGGGGCCAACAGTATAATCAAAGACACAAGACACTACCAACACTACTGGCGTCTGTAGCAGACTTTGTTGTTGATGGTGAGTTTCAAAACCCTTCCTATTCTCAAATTGTCGCTACCCAGGAAAATCTAACTCATCTACCACTGATAATACTGTATACTGTGAGGTATATTCTACACCTGTCATGTTCGGGAGGAATAAACCAAACATACTTGATCATTTGCTCACATAATTATTCAGGCCATTTCACCTGTAAAATTCAGAATTTTAGAATAGCTATTGAGCTAGTGTAAACTTTCCTTCTACTATGGACAGTTTATATTTACTTTTCTCATACCATGCATTCAGCAAAATTTAGTACTTCAACAGAATTACATGTAATAACTTTTATCTTGGTATATCATGATAACAATATATCTTTAACTTAATGCAGTATCTCTTTCTGTTAAGATGATACCTATAACCTTGGTTCCCTTGATTATTCTTGAATATGGAGCTTTCATATGGGACCCATGTAGATGTACTAAAAAGGGCAGAACAAATTGATGGCATCTAAACAGGAGTAACAAGATTCCTAAAATATGAAACATGTAAATCCCATATAAATGAAACAGGGTGCGTCACATGAATTCTTTTAAAGCTATGTCCACTGCAGGGCCCCAAGAAACTACAGTTTATAGTTGGACAAAATGGTTTTAAAAAGAAACTTGTGTTGCAATTGCAAATCGATGTTACCCAACCAAACTTAAAAGACAAATCAGCAGCATTATGGCTATGAATGCTGTTGACACTAATATACAGCAGAAAAGAAGAAAACTATACACTTTAGATTTTTACAAACTAGCGTAACATAGATACTTTCATTTTTTTCCAAATAATAAAAGTTGACAGGAACCACTTGAAAGAGAAACAAGTGCATTCTAACACAGTATGTGGCTTCATATATATCCTCAAAAAGTGTTAATAATTGTACAGAGCTCCTATAAGTGATATATAAATTGTAACTTGGAATGGTTCCTGCAATATTACTATACATATACAGTACATTCAATACAAGCTTACACAAATTATCTGAAGGAATTATCTAAACTAAATAATGCTTGGAAACAATTTGACCAGGACAGGCAAACTGAAGCAATCGTATAAGGACACAAAATACATATAACTGTTTAATTTCAAATCATATTGCACACATCCCATGAACACAAAAACGAAAAAGAATAAATGAGAGTACTACATAGTTTCATCTTGTTTACCATACTCAATACTGAAAGAGTTGTTTACTTCTAGACTATCATCACTATCATGATTCAGATCTAATTGATCATGTTTATCACCACAAAGGCTATCATTATCATCAATATCACTATCATGATTACTTTGTTTACAAAAATCATCTTTGATGCTGTCAGTTTCATCAGTTTGTAAACTATCATTGAAATGCTCATCCCCTTTAGATCCTTCACTTTGAAAATTATTCAAACTATCATTATCTAGGCTGTCTTCACTCTTACAATCATTATTATCACTAGAATCATATGTGAAATTATCATCTTGATCACCAAATGTTTGCATGTTTAATCCAAATCTTTGAGATTGTGCAACTGCCTGAGCAGCAACCATGGATGCAAAAGGTAAATTAGCACCTGACAACCTTTCAAGCCTCTCTTCTACAACAGGAACTTCCTGTTTGCCTAAAACAGGAAGTTTGAAGAATTGTGGTCCAGGTATAGGACCAATACTGGTAGCCATTTCATTCTCTGGAGGACAGTAGACATACTTCTGTTTCCTTGGTTTCATTTTGATTTCATGTTCTTCATCTAAATCTAAACCTTGATTATTATGGTTAGGAACAGAACCACTACCAACAGCATCAGTTGGCTTTTCATTTACTGGTGTAACAACTGGAGTTGTTTCTTCACTATCACTTCCTTGTTTCGTAGCCTGACCATTTGTATCATTTAAAATGGTTTTGTTCACATTATTTGTGTCATGAGCTTGAGATTCATCAGTACCTCCATCTTCTGTGGAATTTTTTTTTGGTTTCAATTCATTAGGATTCAATAGTCTTTTAGATTTCAGCAGAGCAGCCTGTTCACGTTTCGCTGTGTCCTCAGCCCTTACTGAAATAACGGATTTCAACTCTGTAAGAACTCTTAATGCCTCTTCCTTTTCCTTCCTTTTCTTTTCCTGTTTAAAAAGCCATAATAATAATTGATTTTTTTTATAATTTTTATGAAAAAATCTCATTCAATTTTGCTTCAACAACAAATCTGAACGAAAACTTCAAAAAGGGGATTTTTTACTTTACTAAACATGGATTCAAAGAAACAATAAAACTTCATATAAAACACAAAGATGGATCATCCAAAAATATAGCTTTACACAACAACCAAAATGCCACTAAAAATCTTGAACTCTTTTTAGTGGAGTCTGGGTTGCTCATTTACTTATGTTTTTTGTATGATTTATTGTGATTATTTCATGTTCCTTGCTGTGTATGTCTTTTTATCTCTTTGTAGGCCTTATCCTTGGATTATATTCATTTGATTACTGTTCAAATACATGTTCCCTTGATTCCCTTCTTTAAAATAAATGAAAATTATTAATCTGAGGCATGGTACCTTCAATCAAATTAATTTCTTTGTCTAGAGAAAGGAGAAATTGTTGTAAACTGAATGGTTTTACTTTACAATACATATCAATATTTTAATCCTTTCCTCCGAATATTTATAAAAAAGAAACATCTGAACAGCATTTTAGGGTTAAAAATAAAAGGGAGATCAAACGAGAGAACACAATCTAGCGATAATGACTACATTGTTGATACAGGAAACAGACAAACACAAAAAAGAAAATGAAATAACCGAAAATACACATACAGGCTACAGCTTTATAGAAAAAATCACTATTTTTTGGCCATAAACAAATATTTATGTAAAACTAATATTATGAATGACCCAAACTATCATTTTTATAAAGGTGAAGTAGAAACTATTGAACACTTTTTATGGAATGGTGATGTTGTTCAAAATGGTATAGAGCAAATAGAAATTTGGCTACTATCAAATGGGATAGGTATTTCATTTAATGAAACAAAATTTATATCTGATGATGCATCAGAGGTTTACAGAGGAGAAGCTTCCAACCTCATTTTATTATGTATCAAACATATTTAACACAAGATGATTCCAGAAGACATTATCACTACAAGCCGTTATTAAGAAATTAAAGAATCTGTATCATATAGTCGCTCACCTGGTCAAAAATAGTCTTTTCAGCTTTCTAAAGCTGGACTCTAGACCTTACTATACTATTGTTACAAGAATCATTTAACTCTTTCAACACTGCATAACTTTCAATGTATAGAGCATATTAGTTTTCTACATGGTTTTCATATTAATTATATATCACAGTCATTTTCTGAATCTTCAAGGGCAAGAACTCCGACATTGGTCAACAGACCTTTATAAAAAATTTGGCATTGGTAAATCTCACCATGCTGATCAATTTTACCCTACTCAACCTTTTTGTTTATGAATTATTTTTTCCAAAAATCTTCAATTTGACTCCACTAAAAACTGAGAGCAAGGACTAGGTGCATCAGTAAGGAAAGCATCCACCGCTTTTCTAGAAACATGCACTAAGTAGCTCATTAAATGCCACATAGTTTACTTTGATAATTTAAAAAGATACAAATCAGGGCTGTTCCAGTAAAACATATGAGGAATGGCGGGAAGGCACTTTTATTCTTTGTATATAGGTGGATGTTCGGGTCTCTTGACAAAATATAAAGTTTAATACAAAATATCAATAAAACTTCTATGGATGGCTCCCCTGGTGAAAAAGTGCCTTCCCAAGTACCTTATATCTTTTAATGGAACATCCCTCATTAATTCCTGACAGGAAAAGTGAGGAAATGGTACCTTCTCTTCAGGACTAAGAAATTCATCCCATGTATTATCAATCAGATCATTGTCATCATCAATGTATGCTTCAAACACCTGTAAATATGAAGGTAAAATAATAACAATAAATGTCTTTTATCTCATCATTCACATGTAAAAAACAAATAAATGTACACCTATCTATGAAGTGGTTAGATATTCAAACTAAAAGATATGCATTCACAGGGTACAGATATCCCTATAGCCTAAATTTGACAGGAAAGTGTTCAGTAAACTGATATTAGCCCTAAATAAATCTGCACAACTATGTCATCAATAACTGGAAACAGGTGATTCAAGTTTTGTTAAATAAAAAAAACTAATAATTGATTCATACAAATACATGTATAGAAATTTACAACAAAATGAAACAATTATTTCTCTTGTCTAAAACTGAATGAATTTTATTGTTTCTGCATTTTATCCAAAAAACAAAAAAAATAAAATAAATTACCAAAATGCCAAATTTTCTACTTTGACACAAAACAAACAAATCTCAAAAAATGAAAAAATTAAGCAGTCATCTGTTTGATGGATTGTTTTTATGTATCATTGATTGATATATCATTGATCAATGACCCAATGACAAATGGCAAAAACATAACAATATACCCACTGAGAATTATAACCTATTTTTTTTGCTTCAAGTTTATTAATATGAAGAATGTTCGCTGCTCTATTTAAGAATAATTAGGATTTTAAAGGGTTGGGAAATCTTGTTCGCTGCTCTATTTAAGAATAATTAGGATTTTAAAGGGTTGGGAAATCTTTCAAAGTCTTTCATGCTAGAACAAAATAAGAAAAACAAAAAGATGGGTCAGTGTGCTCGTTTTTTAGATATAAACATTTGAAATTTTGGCGGGATAGGATTTCTCAAGATTTTCCATAGGTTTTGTCTTAGTAGGTTTTATCTATTAAAACACAGAAGAAATAACAAGAATTTCATAAAAACTAACATTGTAAGGTGTGTTTAATGAAATAATGAAAAGAAAAGTGGGGGAAACTGGGCTAAAAATATTAATTCTATGAAATGGATAAAACAAGAGGATTCCAAAAAATCTGGCAAATATGTCTAAATATGACCAGCAAACTTCCTTAACATCAATAAAAGTTAAAATACCTCATCCTCTATAACTGGATCCTCCAGTCCACACTGTTTTATAGGTTTTGGCTCCAATGGTTTGTTTTTCTCTGTGTGTACCTTATCTCCTTGGTCTGAAAATTGTCATTGAAAATACAATCAGTTTAAGTAAATTTTATTAGTACTTTTAATTGTAAGCCACTTTCAGTTTTTGATATGAGTAAAACCCTCATTCCAACATTTCCAACATAGAAGTTAAGAATACTGCAAACATATTAAGTTTTTGGTATGAGGAAAACCCTCATTCCAATATTTCCAAAATGGAAGTTAAGAATACTGCAAACATATTAAGTTTTTGTAGTTGCTAGTTTTTGCAGATTCTTTCAAGTGAGCATTCACTGGCATCAATTTTCACGGAATAAAAAATGATTAGCATTATATAGGTATAAAAATAAATTTTGCTGGTATAATTTTTTTTTTGCATTTCTCCGTCCATTGCTAAAATAGTGAAAATTACTACACCATGAAAATTAGTATATTTACAGTATTAAGATTATGAAAGTGTCAATTTTTTCCACAAGAAGAAAACCCTGATCATATGCTTTATTTAACAGATTGAAAACTTTCATTGTAAAAATTAACATTTACCTGGTACCCCTTTTGGCTTCATGAGAACTGTTACCCTGTTAAGCCCTTCTTCCCAACATCCTTTGCAAGCTAGGAGTTCCTGTTTGATCTGTTTCAGTAAGTTATCATTAGAAATCTCAAAATGGCTTTCTTCTTCTTGTTCTACCTTTTCTATGTGGTGTTCCATGATTGTTGAAAAAGATCGTACCCTGAAATGAAAGTGAAGAAATAAATTTACACAATATTAAACAAAACAGATGCTGGATATGAAATGGTAATGGGATCTTGTCTCTTTTTAAAACATGAATGGAACTGAGATTGTGAAATAACACCTAAATCTCAGTCCCATTAAGCAAATTAGTAGTATTATATTAAGAAAAGTCATTACCTATTTTTATTTCTATAATGAATGGAAAATATACCAACACTTTCCAATACCAACTTTATCACATGCAATTTTAATAGTAAGAGTACTGAAATTTCAAGTCACTCCTTATAGTTGACAACAAACTTCGTTTTTTTTTTTTGCTTTAAACATGAGTTTGAAAGCAGACATTAGAAATGAAAAACAACAAAAGATATCACATTCTTATAGGTTGACAGGTCAATACTCAATGTAAACAAAGGGATATGAGAATTACACAAGAAAAATCCTCTCTTAGAAGTGGGATAAAACAATATCAACATTACAACCAACATTAGCACCTGTAAGTGTAGATCCAGGCTATGAATGTGAACGCTAACCTTAGCAATGCTGCCTGTAAGTGTAGATCCAGTCTACCAATGTGAACACTAACCTTAGCAATGCTGCCTGTAAGTGTAGATCCAGGCTATGAATGTGCAGACTAACCTTAGCAATGCTGCCTGTAAGTGTAGATCCAGGCTATGAATGTGCAGACTAACCTTAGCAATGCTGCCAGTAAGTGTAGATCCAGGCTATGAATGTGAACACTAACCTTAGCAATGCTGCCTGTAAGTGTAGATCCAGGCTATGAATGTGCAGACTAACCTTAGCAATGCTGCCTGTAAGTGTAGATCCAGTCTACGAATGTGAACACTAACCTTAGCAATGCTGCCTGTAAGTGTAGATCCAGACAATGAATGTGCTGACTAACCTTAGCAATGCTGCCTGTAAGTGTAGATCCAGACTATGAACAGCAACATGCACATCCTGAATAGGAGAAGTATCAGTAGCTGACAGTCTTGGAGATTTAGGTTCCTCATTTACAGAACAACAGGAATGGATATTGTATGATCTCTGTAATTGGCTATAGTTCTCCTGTAATTGGACTGTTGTGTCCTTAGAAACGTTGGCTATGGTGGAACCAACACCTGAACTGGAAATATCTACAAGAAAATATAGGCATGTTCAGAGAATTGTTAAAAAAGTATGTACTAAAGGTCATCCGTCTGTTAGTCTGACTAAACTGTACAAACTAATAGTCCGTTGTCCATAAGCCACAAGTCTGACAAACCCATTCAAGTCAATTAATTTTTTTTATTAAATTGAAGATAAATAAACTTTTACAGCAAGGAATTTGATCTTACCACAAAATAACCTTCCTAATGTCTCAATAAATGCATACCCTGAGCATCAGATCATTCACAAATTATGTATAACACCTCCATTAAGGTAGGTCATACCTATTACAAGGAGCATTCTTTTCTGTTATCTTGCAAAATCATACAGAAGTAAGTATTTTCAATGAGCAAATAGTGTTTGAAGCAATGCAAAATTTGCCTTTAATCAAATCAAAAAGATTATTTTGCATAAACCTAACTACATATGGTAAAATTAGAAATATCAATTCTTAAAACCCTCTTCAAGGGAGATATAATTGGCAGGAATATGTTCTATAGAAATGTAATGGGAATATATTACAAAAAAATAAATTTGGCGTGCGCCAATGTTCTGTTTGAAATATGAAATGATGTCAGATAAGTGTTCTTTATATGAATTTTAAAGATATTTAAGAAATTATTAATACCAGTTTTTTAATAGTAAGCAAAACTGCGAAAATTCCCTACAGAATCTAATAAAATGTTGTAAAATAGTATGTCTGTTCAAGGTCGTCTTTGAGAAAAATTTGCAAAATCTATTTAAAGTACAAGGTATTATCTACCTCATAATGAATTGATTCAGTTCAAAAATTCCACACATCCTAGCACTCACCAGTTTCAATAAATGTCAATGTCAGTCTCCTTAGAAATTCTGACTGTTGTAAGTGACATAAATGCTTCAATCCCTAAACACAGCAGAAAAAAAACATAACTTAGTACACACTAAATAAAGCACAATGTATATACAGTAAAATATATAAATTTTGTTCATTTAATCTACCTTGAATGTTATCTATTAGAATATATATTCATTACATCTCCCAATAAGAGTGTATATGTACTTGCTTTTAGACAATGCAAATGTATATCCCAATTAACTTATTTTTCCCTCACAATTTCATTACTTCTTGGAATGTCATATACTAACCTTTTATCCACACCTATGTCATTCATGGTAACAACAAAACTGAATACAGGACACTGATTATCCATTCTGAATGATTGATTGTAGTTTTAACATCCTATGGCAGGTATTTCATTCATACAAGAGGAAAGCATTTCTGTCAATTGAATAGATCCTACTTTGGGCTGAGTTAGATTTTTAATGTGCTATTTAACAAAATTAATAGTACACAGGGAGGCAAGTAACTCCACTCAGACACATAAGTCTGCTTCCCAAGCACATATAAACAGACAGCAGATTCCATACTCAATGAGGAATCTACTGTAGACAAGTCACTCCTGAATGTTTCCATCCAATCTTGGTTGTCTCTGACATATTCACCATATCTATTCTCCTTATATTTTACCTACATGTATGTAATATTTGCCTTAACCACTATGATGTAGGCTTGCACATTTATCAATATACATGTACATCACAATGTATATAGTGAATACCTCAATATTTTTTTAAATTTACTTTTAATTAAATATTCTAATACCTTAAGAGAAGCTACAGAGAAACCATCAGTTAGCCTATATAACTGTTTATCTGAATCCTCAGACATATCACTGGCCTGTAGGCATTGTCCAAACTCCTCTAATGGAATGTGGCAAAGATAGTTCATAACATTATCAACTGTATCATCCAATGGGCAACTGTCAAAATGGTAAAATATTACAGTTAACACTACATACAAAGCTGTCAAATCAGACTCCACAAAGCAACCATTAGATATACAGATAACTTATTGGAACATTGTACATTTTGTTTATGGAGGTAGACCTACAGTAAGGGACATAATTCTTTAAATCAGTGATATGTTTGTATCATATTCAATTTTAACAAGGCCTGTCAAGCTTTCCTTTGAAACAGAATGAAATCAGTCCAAGTTACTTTGATGCTTATATGAGATTGGTGTAAAATGGTGAATACAAACATTTGAATGATTTGTAAGAGTTGTTTCCCTTACCCTAGGTCTACCACCTTAAATGTCAATAACTAAGCAATTTAATTTAAGTTAAACTCTAGATGTGGTTAGTTATGAATCAAATTAAAATTAAACCTATCACTTATTCCATTCAGTCACTGCATGTAGGATCTAACAAAATTCCATTCTACTTTCTGTTCTGATGACCTTTCTGATCAGCCAATCAGATTTCATTTTTCATGATTTTGAAAGCATTATTAAAAGGGAAAACCTGGAGATTCTAGAAAAGTCATCAGAACAGAAAGTAGAATGGAGTGTTGTTAGATCCTACAAGCAGTGACTGAATGGAATAAGTGATAGGTTTAATTCTAATTAGATTCATAACTAACCACATCTAGAGAATATGAAGACGTATATTGTAATATTTATGTTAGTGGTGCCACAGAAATGTTAAATATTATGTATTTTGTCTGTATGTAACCCATTGACATGAGTCAAGTTGGGTTGTCCTGGTGATACTGCATATCATTTGCAGCAGGTGAATATACATGAATCTTTTTTGAAAAAGATGATTGTTTGATAAAATTGATTTTTTCAGCAATGATCAAATGCACTATTTCAAAATATGTACATACATTAAAAAAGTTGCATTAACAAGTACATAGAAAAATTATGACACATTGAAATTATTACAATACAAACCTTTCCACCAGTATCTGAGTGGTTGATTTCAGCTGCAGGAAACATTTCTTTGTAGTATGAAACAGTGTTGCTCTGAGCTGTGGACATTGTCTTTGAGTTTGATGTATTGTATTCTGTTCTATCCTGGACACTGGACTTTTCTGACTTACCCTATAAAAACATTGTCACAATATAATTTTCTAAGGTTTCCAAAGCTGCCACAGGAATTACATGTAGTACAACCAATATATATATGTGTCTAACATATGATTATTATATGGTTGTAACCTATATGTGTAACTATCATATATCATATCATAACCATCAAGTAAAAACAGACAATAATGCCTTACTATATACAACAGCATATTTTTTGCAGTCATATAAATACAATATTTACATACATGTACATATATGAGAATGTTGTAAGTGTTAAGTCAAACAGTAGACAGAAGGAGGTTTACTTTCCTGGAGTTTATATAATGTTTTGACTATTATCATTTCTTTCAAAAACAAAATAGAAAGGAGCCTCATTAAAAAGTATAAAAAAAATTCTGTAGAATAATCAAGACTAATGTATTTCAGTAAAATTCATAGTCAGAACACTTGAATACTGCTTAAACTCCACAGCCTCATCTACTATTTATAGTTAATATTCAAACATGAATAAGACTGGAAATCATTTTCTCAGACCAACCACCACCAGCAACAGGAGGAAAAGGTGCTTCTCATCCCCACCGGTGTGTAAACATGCAATGTGATTTTCAACTAATTTGAATTGATAATTGAGCGTGTAATATAAACTCAGAGTTGAACCAGAGGCAATTCAATATCATATAAAATACATGTTATATACATTATTATAATTGCTTTCTTTTCTTTGCAATATTGTGCCACTAAATGTTCAACTAATAAAGGTCTGTATAGGCCAATATAAGACAGATACAATTTACATAGATTTTCAAAAACTATGTATTTATGAGAGAACAAAAAATCATACATGTACAATTATACTTACAGAGTAAACCCCCTGGATACTAATTCAGATTCCTGTATAAGCCTAAGAGATTTCTGCATGAATTTTACCATACTCTCCCCTGATTTAAAACAATTAAGCACTTGGTCATAATATCTTTCTACAGTCCATTTTTTGTATTCAACCACACAGTATTTCATGATATTAATGACGATATATAACAAGGTACAGAATGCTGATAGATCTGTCAGTGTCTTGTATGCCCATGGAAGATCTGGGAATAGGATCCTGCTTATTAGATATGCAAGAACACAAGGCAAGGCAACCATGAAAATGCTGAAAACATCAATTAGAAAAATGACTTTAACAAGATCTTAATTTTAATGAAGGTAAGAACACAAAACAATACAAACATGTACAAGCCAAAGTCAGTGTCTTGAAAATGTTGGCCATCACCTCTGGTATAACCTAAAAGATATGCATCATAATTTGAAGGGCTTTAGCCTTCTTTGTCAAAAAACTAAAACATGGAACCAATTACATGTCAGGTTTTATAAAATAAATTATACAATCTTAAGATTGTGTGTTCTTTAGCATCTATAGTTACTGTATAAAAAAAAAAACAGATGTGAACTTTTTTGTGTATCTTACACCATTTTACAAAACTTACACTTTTGATTTCAATACTGGTGTAGCAACTGGTTCTTGCTTTAAAAAATCTTCACTAAAATTTTCTAAAAATTGCTGATCATCTGTTTCCAAGGCTTTTGACTTCACAGAGATTTTTAGAAGTTTTTCTTTGTATACATGTTCCTGAAACAATCCAAATGGTCTGCATTTAATTCCCATTGACCAATTATTTCAGATAACAATTGCTAAAGAGACTTCCTTTCATCATCATTCCACACTATTTCACAAAACTCCAGTGGCAAGTGTTAACCCAGTACATTTAGGGCAATTAAAACAAATAAGTACTCTAACTTAAACTTGAATTTATTTGATAAAAATAATAAAAATCATACTAGGCATAAACTCTTTTGAACCAATCTTACAGAAATTATGGTAGTGCCAGAGGACATAAATTGTCTACTTAGATGACCCTACCTACACAATTTTTTCTGCCTACCCTAGCATATATTGTTGCTTTTTCTTTTATTATAAACTGCCACTAAACTATCACTTTTAGTTGAGCACTATGAAAGTAAAGAAATCCTCCCAAAGTATCTATACAAAATCATTTAATTTTTTTTTCACCTTCCTACTGACCTACCTACCCCATTTTTCATCCAATGTATATTGTAACATTAAACAGACAATTTTTTATCTTTGCCTAAAGATACACTATGTCCTAAACCAGCTGTGCCAAAGAGCTTATGGTATTTACATCTAACTGTTTATAAATCTAGTCTGTACAATATTTACCATTATTTTAACCTCTTCTTTGAGACCAGATAGTCCAATAAAGTTGTCTATATATTGTGTAACAAGAGATGGTCCTTTTTGCCATTTCTACAAAAATAGAAAGTCACACATAATGTAACAGCATATATGTACATGTACCTGGTAACCTTCCCTCATTAGGGGGGGAAACTCCAACAAAAATAATGAAATAAATTAGAATTGCCCACATAAAAATCTATAAAATTTGTGGTGGGGGTGGTTAAAATTACCATATTGCATTTACCTGGTACTGTGAAAAATACTAAATAATTGAATTTTTACATCAATTATGTTAATACAGTCAGTACCAAAGGGGAAGAATCTCCCACATTTTTCCAACGGCTAACAGGCATGTGACAGTAAATCTAAATTTTATACATTATAAGAAATTATTGCATGCAATTTTACAAGAAAAATCCTACTTGATTCAATGGAAAATTATGAGGTTCTAATTGAAATTTGTGGCAATAATTTTAACATCTGAACAATTTCTGATGACAATAGGGACAGCAATTAAGATCAATGTTTGGAGAAAACGATTTAGGGTTATAGCACTAAACAAAAGAACACCATACTGACATTTGCAAACTTATATGGACTTCAAAGGTATTTATTATGCAGGAGCTTGCCGTAACTACATGGAGTTTTTGTACCTTGCTAGACTTCTTAAACGTAGGCTTCTAAAACAGGGCAATGTTGATGTTGATTGAAGTCATCACTACATGTACAGAAGTTTTATGGTCAACAAGAACTTGTGGATTGTTATCTTGTATCTATCTGCATCAGGAATTTAAGTCATTATCAAATGTCACTTACCACATAAATTCCAGAAGTCTGTAAATCTGATGGTATACATGTAGCTTGAGGAGATTTGTGAGTGAACTCCCTTGGCAGAGTCTGATTGATATTTTCTGAGGTTACATCAATTCCAGCTTCTTCAAGATGCTTCATTAATGGGGAATTCTGTAATACAGTAAACAATAATATTTTTCAGCATTGTAGTTAAAATATATGATCTATGAGCACAGCTCATTACTGAATACCCTTTCTCCCTACACTAGTAACCATATGGACAAAATATATGTTTCAAATAGCAAGTTGATGTCACTTCAGTCTGAAACTTAATGTAATCCAAGGGTACATATACACGTATGTCAGATTAAAAGTGACTGTGATAAGTACATGTGCATGTAGTTGCATAGAAAACCCTCAATACAGAAGTTGTGGACAGATGGACAAACTAATATAAACATCATGACCACTAGAAAGAAATGTACCTTTTGCAAACTGGGATCAAAGATGCATTAACATCTTGCATAAAAACTTCCCATTTACAGTTCTGGTGTCTCAAGGTTTGTTGGGAAGTTTTTAGTGTTCTAATGGCAAAACCGTACACAACCGAAAAACAGAAGTAATGGTCATTAGAAAAATAGTTTACAAATGTAGTTCTTAAGTACAAAATTACTTGACTTCAACAATCACAATTTTAGTAGTAGTATTTTGTGAATCAATTGAGTGGGTCATAATAGCCAAATTTCAAGGAACAGTTCATGTACATGTATATGCATACGTAAGTAGCAATAAATTTGTACATCTTTTGTACTTACCTTTTTATTGTTTGACCATTTATGTGATGTCAACTATAGGTAACTGTAAACGGGGTCTGATGTGGGATAAGTCAAATTTATATTAATTTTTGAGGTAGCTAGTCTTATTGTAAATGTGTTTGTGGAAATAAAATTGTCCATTGTCCATTTTCTATAGGGAGACACAGTACCGGTTTTATGTTGTGGTAAAACCTAAGGCTTCCCTGATCCCTATAGATTCTATTTTAAGTACCCTATTAGTGACCTTCTGTACATGTAATGCCACAAAAATTACCAGTAGTTCATATTCAATTAGAAAAGTCAATAAGTTTTTAAAGTCATGACTGCCCAAGTGCTGAGGGGCTGTTTTGTCTAAATTACAACATTACCAACTTTTTGTATGGCACATCGTTCTGACCCCAACCCGACATATCAATATCCAAATAAAAAAAGAGAAGGGTTGCAGGGTCAGAGGAAATTCGGACTACATCAATTCATGTAACACATTACCGTAAAGATAACATCTTCGTCTGAATCATTCGCCATATTTCAACCCGCTTGTAGAACATCAGCTACTCTTGTTCTTCTTCCAGTTCAAGAACAGCTCTCAAGAAAATTATGTTTGCAAAGTTAAGGGAGTATCTGAGGCAAGGGAATGAAGCGGGAAATTACGCAGGTATTAGTTCGTCCCATGATATAATCGTGCCTTCGATGATTCATTGTTGAAATTACAATTGAATAGTAAAAAACATTAAAATAAACATTTACGGATCTTAAGTAGGATGGTCAATACGATTGGACCACGTATTTAAAAAAAATGTCAAATTCGTTCACATGAGACAAATATGACCACCAGTATATAACTAGATACGATAACGTAACCCTTCATACACTACATTCTATATCGTGCTTCACAAAACAGAGAACTGTTTGTATACGTTTATTGTGCAGAATATTACGATCCGATGATACGCGCCTCACTCGTAGGATTATCGAATGGACTACTAATAGACAAAAGGGCTGGTATGGCAAAGTGAAAGCATTTGTACGGACGATCGATGCGACCGATATTGTTAATGACACTCGATTATCTGTTATGCAAACGATTCGAGAACGATATGACGATGTGGAGAATGATATATTTGTAAGAGACTAATTTAATGACACTAACAATGTTAACTGCCGGATTCGAAACAAGCTGCGAATATCGTTTTGTATAAAACCGCACTGAAAACAGAAAAAAAAAATTTAAAAGTACATCTTCCTAGACGTGTTCGTCGAATTGTTGCCCTGTTCCGTAGCGGATCGCTGCCGTTGGCAGTCAAAAACAGGTCGATATGCCCAACCGCGTATACCAATAAAAAAACAAACTGTGTCAACTCTGTGACTTCAATGAGTTAAAAAGTGAAAGACACTTTATGATGACATGACCTCTTTATGACAATATGCGATTTGAACTTTTTGAAAATGCAAAAAAATGTTATTGCTGACTTTTTTTATATTTGTATTTATTTATTTATTTATTTATTTTATTGTTTTTTTAAGTTTTGATAACTTTTAGTGCAGCTTATTATATATTTTAGTAAAGATATAAGTGATCAGATTTAATTGATTTTTAGAATTTGGAAATTGATCTTTTAGACACGTCTTTTGTTTTGAAGGGTACAATTTGAGATTATGACATATTTTTGAATATTTTTGAAATAGTTTAGACCAGTCTCATAATGTTTTAGCGACGTTGTGATATCAGAAATTATTTTTATAATTTAAATGTTTTAGTTTTGTTTGTAAATAAGTGCCCCGTAAATCTACTAAGGCTGGATATTTGATCTTTTATAAATGTGATGTGTTATTGTAAATATTTCTTTGTATGATCAAATATGTGACACTATAATAAACTAATTGTTTATCTTTTTTTATTATCATATCTAGTATAGGCTAAAAACCACTAATTCCACTTTCCATAGGCTTCTATGCTAATTTCACAATATTCAATGGCTTCTCTGGACTTTACCTTAACTTTAACCTGCAGAGGACTATATATCAGCATGATTCTACATATGTCAGCTCACAATCCTCAGAATGGCATGTGGGGTTAGCAGACTTGCAGTGCAGTACTGGTCACCGGAAGTGAAGGGTCTATAAATAGCATGGGAAATCCCAGTGTTTTCACAAGATAGGGGTATATTTAAAAATCATTATGGAGATTAGGCTTCACATCACAAGAAGCAAAATGCACCTATAAAATGTACAGAAATGTTTTTCCTTTCAGAAACTGTTTAAATTTTTTAAATAAGATGAGAACTTTTTTCACAGCACTATGAGGAACAGGGGTAATTTTTGCGTAGGACTATTTTTGCGTACGTTCCGAATGCTCATTGGTTGAATTGGTGGTCTGTAACCTATATAACCTAGAGTGCGACCTTGACATCGCAAGACAAATGTTTCAGTACCATTCTGTGTAACAATCAGGCGATGGGTGGTACATCATTATTCTCAGCTTGGTCTTTTTACACTTTAATATATTCAATACATCTAATCATGAAGCAGCTGTGATTTAAATTTTTTACCTGCTTATATTTTTCTACGGTGCATTTAAGGTAAATTTGTTCTATCAATATCTTACAAAGGCAAACTTTACAAACACTTTGATGCTTATTTCTGTAGGTTATGATGTATAAATACTTGGAAAATGCAATAAAATTTCTGTGTTTTTTCTTCATGTGCCAAAGCTTAATCACATTTCGCCTGACGGAGACCTACTTACACGTAATTGCGATAACACTACATATAGGAACACAAATTTGAAGTATTTGATGATATTTGGTGATACATGTGTTTATTCATTTGATTCACCAATTGTCAAGTGATTGCTAAGCAGTAAATAGTGATATATTTGATTCTATTTGAAAACAAAATGAGTTGAAGCAATTAAGGCACATCCAAATCTGGGATCACTCTTGTATATGTTATATCACGTGGGTTATGTACTAGTGGGGCTGCATATTTGATAGTGTGAGCAAGTCCTGTGCATAGACTCGGGTCTTGAATGTAAACTTCGTTAGTTTACACATATTCCACAGTTTGTTTTAACTTAAATACAAATTAAAGTAATATTTATAACCGTATACAATATTCGATAAATGTAGGGAAAAAATATACCGTGGCCGAGATAACTGGCCGAATTGGTAATGTGGCTGAAATGACGCACCCAAATGGACAAGAGATGACTGCACATAAACTAATTCGAGACTACCCTGACGTTCTATGATTGGTTTGCCAGACAAGCTAGAGCGTGGGACGTCAGAGCTTGTCCCATATCAAAACATAGGATTTTGCACACCAATTTTGTTGAGCACTTCGACGGACTAAAAATCACTACTTTTTGGGATTTTGCAAAGTTAAAACTAAGTATGTAATGGAAGTTAATAATATTGAATATTATGTGTATGCTTTTCTGCAATAATTGGTGTTTTGAGAAATGAAATTAAAAAAAATAGCAAAATATCATTATCTTGAACTTTTATGAAGTTCAAGACCATGGAGTCAAATGTGAAATTTTGTAAAAATGAGCAGTGTGCAAATGTTATAAAGAGTGAAAAACATGTTAATTAATAGTGTTGTCTGATGTACCTACAACAACAGCTGCAGTCATCCACCAAAAGTCAAGCAACGAACCATTCAACTTCTACAGGTCACCACACGGTCTTCAATGATGGGCAAAACCCATATAAAAAAAAACAAGCTGTAAAAGGCCCCAAAATAGATGAAGTGAAACTATTCATAAGAGACAACTATTGACCTAATATAAACAGCGGGGGTAATATAGCTTTGTGAGCGCCCAACCCTCACCTAAACTGGGACAGTGGTGGAAGACCTCATAAGTTTGACTAACGTTTGTCCAATCCCATTTGTTCTAGTTAAGCAAATAAAATTGTTATAAACTAAACGATGGTGGGAAAATACAACAAAAAAAACGAACCATATCAATCTGTTGAATTCGGATTTAACTCTTGAGATCGATATACAGAATACAGACACTTTAACAAATAGGACAAAAGACAACAAGTTGTATCTACCTCGAAAGAGTACTCGCTTAATTTTTCTGTAAGCTAGTTCAAAATCCAAAAGCAACTGATAAGCACACCTTGTTCACTCAAACAAAAGTATCAATGAAAAACATGTCCAACAAGATTTAGTAAAAATATATCATAAAATGTCGAAGTAAAACAATGTCTTTGTGTAAATGCCAAGATAAAAAGCAATGGCGTTGACATGGCACATTAACATAATAATGTAACGAACGTTAATCTTGAACTTTGTGAAAGAACTATTAAACGCCACCGGCATACTAGAAAACATGGAATATAGTACTTTTGTAAAGAACAGTTTACTTACTAATTCAATTTATCATACAGTTGTCTGTATGTAAACCAGCAGGATTTATCGAAAACACATAAACTGTCCACCCAGCTAGCACAAAAACGTAACAAAAATGTTACACAAACGTTTTCTTAAGAAGACTGAAAATATATTTTAGAAATATTTTTGAAACATAAATATGTATGGTTACAGAAATGTTATAATAACGTCCTCAATAAACATTCACTACAATATTATTATAATGATTTTCAATAACATATTTTTTCAAAACATTTTCAAAACAAATTTCAGAAACACTTATAAAACGTTTTAAAAAATGTTATTATATCATTTTTCAAACTATTCGTATAACTGTTTTCAAATGCTCGACTTGAAAATTGCTCAAATCTTTTTTTATAGTTTTGAAACTGTAATTATGAATTATTTTAATGGGTATTGAGAATTTGTATATATTAGTACAGAATTATGTATATTTTAATGTAAAAATGGCATATACATACAAAAGTTTAAAATAAGATAAGAAAGTTTAAGAGTTCTCTATAGTTTGTAGATGTAGCCACAAACTAAACAATGTGGGCCCAATAGGGACCAGGGGCTCCTCATAATAGAGAAAAAAAAATTTTATTTTGTAGAAAATTAATGATACTACCCACAGTGAGTCCCCTCACAATCCATACATCCCCACCTTTTCGGAGATTCTGGATCCACCACTGATTAATGTAAAAAAGCTGTTGCATATTGTGTTCAGATAAATGGACAGACACCCGAAAAACTGACAAACGCCATGATCAATTGTCATGGTCCAATCGTGCACTATCAGATTCTCATCACTTTACAAAGCCTGCACTGAAAAAAAATTAATCATCGTGGTTTATTGAGATAATTAAATCATAAAGTTTGAGTCTCTTTTGTAACCCTTATTCCCTGCAAAGAAGAGAGATCATGTGTATTTGTTAAGGAAGAAATACATTAAAAATGACAAGCCTTTTATAATCAAAACAAAATCAGAAATCACTTGTGTGTTTGTCTTCACAGCGTGATGTTGTCTAGTTACTAGATAATTGTAAAATGACTAATTAACCAGCTATGTTTATGAAAAATGGTTACACAGACTAGCCTTAAACCAAAGTACTTTGGCATGCAGTTTTTAATTATTTAATTAACAAAGATCTGTACTTACATCTTGTTCGACAGATCTAGCTCTTCAAAATCATCTTCAAAATATTGTGTGCTCCTTGTACACGTGTGTAGGATAATACGGACACTGATAAAGATTTGTTCTGACAATGTCAATAGCAGCATGTGACACACCATTTATACACTATCATCTTATTGTTTCCATGGAGATGCCATCATCTATTATATATCATCTATACAGGGTGTTGGTTAATGGAAAGACAAGGATCAGTAAACTAGGATGATTTAATTGTAAATAAAATACGCATAACAAATTAAGACGATTTGTATTACGTCTATAATGCATGTGTATAATATTCTTGTTTGGTCATTTTTTTTTAAAGTTTTATATAATGATGTATTTATATAAAGCTTCTATTGTCTAATAGTGCTAGATTATAATTATTTCAATTTCATGGCCTATTTATTTTGTATTCTATATTTTATATTTGTTAAAAAATATTTTTTTCTACCAATGTCGATTTTCCATTGATTTATCATTACCTTCATCATTTTATTATACATGTACATATTTTACATGAAAATGCGGAAAATACACACAAAATCGTTGATGTTATGTCCTCTCTAGGGGGTCACATTTATCAGTATCTCTATCTTAATAAACTGTTTTCATAACATATTAAGCTTCAGCATGATATATTTTGCAGAAAAAACTAAGCTTAGAAGAATATTTTCAAAATGTTTCACCCGTATGTAATTTGAAGATAGTTTAAAATATTTTCTAAATACTTCTAAAAATGTTTTCAAAAATAATACATTAAAATGGGTTTTTTTCTTACATTTCTACAACTATTTAATTATTAAACAGTTTTCAACCTATTTCAATGGAACGTAATGAAAACATTATCAGAAAATATTTTTTCGTAATATATAAGAAAAATTTTTTATTACATATCAAATTAATGTTTTAAAAATAGATCCAAAGACATTACAGTGACATGTTATTTAAACATTTCAAAAACATTTTAATAAACAGTTCAGAAAACCTTTTTTTACACTTTTAAAACGCTGAAATGTTTCAAAAACATTATTAAAACATTTAGAAAAAAATTAAAATGTTTTAAAAACGTTTTGAAAATGTTTTGCTGAAAATGTTATACTATCAATAAACCCCAAATAAAATGTTTCGAAAAAGGCTCGTGCTACCTGGGTAAGTAAGCAAATGTCTAGATGTACAAAAGTAATCACAGAATGTAAGATGAAATGTAATAGAGTTATTACTTTAAAATATTTAACAATGATAAGGTTTTGCGGATAAGTTTATTCAAATATTTTTCTACACTAAAAACATTCTGTTAAAACTTTCGATAGGGAACCAAGGCTATAGCGGCAATCAAAAAATGCAATCCAGGGACAAAGAACAGACACGGAAAACAGACTCACACAACAAAGAACACAAAGCAACTAAAATCATACAAAGTAACAAAAGCAAATGAGCAACTCGGACTCCACTAAAAACTGGGAGCATGGAGCATGGACCCGGTGCACCGGTAAGGTAAGCTTCATCTGCTTTTCTAGAAACACCCTAATTCACCCTGATTTCTAAGTGTAGGTCAAGATATAAGGCTGACGTCACAGTGTCTGTAGTATCCTTTATCTCAAGTTCTTTGGGGTAGATGCGATGTATGAAATCCCCGAAATTAGGATTGTTTAGAGATAATATGTCATCTATATAGCGGAAACTGAGATTAAAGGATCTAGCAAAACGATATAGCTTTATTTATTTACTACATTACCATAAAACCAATATGTGAAATCCCATATAGACGAGCTCAACCGTATTACGATAGTGCACCCTAAGTACTCCAATAAATCAATCTAAGGGACTGGTCAAAATTTATCGCCACATAGGACCAGTGCAAATACATGTAGCAGTAGGACAGATACTTTTTTGATGTAATGCTTTTGTTGGGACACCACTTTTTTTATTGATAGTATCCATAGGACTTATGTTTTTTTTTACGAACAAATACTTTGAACTAATTTTTTTATTAACTGTAAAAAAAACTATTATAACAAAAATAGTCTTCTACATATAAATGCAGTAGAAAATACAACTACATAACATAATTCATTGGAATTGGAATAACTAAACGTATCAAAATAGAAATAGCTTTATATCAATACCTCATTTGTAAGATCTTTAATACACTGTATTTGCTAATATAATATTTTCAAATAAAAACTTTATAAGAAAACCATGATAGGACACCAACTTTTTTCTTACCAAGTTGACGTAGGACATCATTTTTGTTTCAAGTTTTATTTAGGCTCTTATTTCATTTGTATTATCATTCCTATATATATATGTGGCAATAAATTTTGACTGGTCTCTAATTAAAAGCCGATCTGGCATCACTCCTGGTTTTTGTTAAGTCGCGTGTACCATAACAGAAAACCTGGAGCAATGCGAAGTCGACTTTTAATTAGATTTCCATTAAATAATCCCTGGTGAAAATTCTACAAAATTGGTGTAATGTTGATATTCTTAAGCACGAAGAGGAACCATTATTTCGCTCATTCCAACAATTAGTGTTTTGTGCATTTACGCACAAAATTAAATAAATAGATAAATAAATAAATAAATAAAATAAATAAATAATTAAATATAGATAAACAAATAAATAATTTACTTCATACAGTCCGGAAAATGGAAAAGAACGACCTCGATTTTGTGATTTACAATTAAAGCCTGACGTTGACGCTTTTCGAACTGAGTGACTGATTGTTGTGTGTTTTGGATATGTATTAAAATGGAAGAGTAAAACAACTTATTTGTAAGAGGTAAGATTTTGAAGAAAACTTGTAAGTGAATGTCTACTGATGCTATATTTCTGATTCCAGGAAATAAATGTTCTGGTCGGTCGACCGGACCAACCGTAAATATGACATTTCATATCCTGTATGAATCCACTCTTCTGAAGTAAAAGTCTACCCGACGACTTATCCTGCATATTCTATCATCAAATTATTACTTTAAGTTTTCTTATGGTTATCCGATATTTGTAATAGTTTCAAACTGGTGCCTGACTGCACACACTGTTCCAGCAATCCAAATTCAATTGTGATATTTTACATAAGTACCAAATTTGTGTATGCACAGATTTAATATCATAATATGCTTAGTAAGGAATTTCATTCCATAGCTTCGTTGTTTTTGTTTGCCTAGAATGCCCGATTATTCATCTGCCATCTCAACCTCAAACCAACTAAATTTGTGACATGAACTATCTGAACTATCTGAACTCACTGCCTCAGTTACTTTGGGTGATCTGGTGACCCCTTTGGTCGAAATTTTAAATTGCTTACAATGTTAATCTCTATTCTTTCGATTTGTATACGTTTTTGAAGAAGGCATTTTAGGGGATGTCACTGGGATTCTGTAACCCCACCATATCATTATACATGTATGTTGCTTTTGAAAAAAATATAGGCCTTTTATTATCAGAAAAAAAGAGTCCTTATTACATATATATGAGGAGTGTTCCCTTACAGATGATAGGAGAAGGATGTTTTTGACTATATCTATATAATTTATAATGTAAACTTTATTGACTCATTATACAATCAGGTTTGTTATTCCAAACCCATTCACATATTTGCAAGCTGGAAAACGGTACCTATTCCAGCGACACATCCTATTACCTTATATAAAGGAAGTGGGCCCCCAAGGATAGTAACCACACTTACAATGCAATACCAACATTGTGTCAATTATGAATTTTCCCTACATAATCCTTTACCAAATCAGGGGGCCAGGCGACTGCGAGTGATTTTTATATATTTATATACCTATTGGTACGTCTCAGAATGTGAAAAATGCCATATACATGTATAGACATTTTTCCCCATTTAATTACATACTAAAAATCTAATTCCTGTGAGTTAAGAAATAATGTAAAGCATTTGCATCTTTTCCAAGAAGTCTGAGCACAAGGAAGGACAATTTCAAACGGTTCTCAAATGTCCGAAATTTTCATTAGAATTTGTAAAAAAAACACAATATTCACTCACCCTAAAAATTTCAATTTGTGAAAAAAATTGGATAGAGGTTAGGACATAAATAAGCAATAATAGTCGTTGAAAATGCATTTTCGACATTTTTGCTCTAAATTGAACACTCCGATTTGGTAATTTTTAAAGAAGCACTATTGCAACCTTTACAGTGAATTTCTTTGTGTTCTGTAATTTAAGAAAAACCCTCTGCTATAAGTGCAAGGTGGTTGGTAATGTGCTTTGAGGTGCTGGTGGAAAATAAAGTTTAAAGAAGAACGTAGTAACATATAATCTATGTAGCTAATAACAACATTTCTTTTACATTTAGTGCTCGTAGCTCAACGAACTAAGTGTGCTTGCATAAAATATAAAATGTAAAAATACAAGTTGGAATTGAATAGGATGGCATGAATATGTATTTGTTGCAAAGATTTGAACATTAAAGAAAATACGCCAATATCTTGAAATTGAAGTAACTCAAAATATATTTTTGGTCCCATATTATTACAAGTAATCTGAATGCCGTTAACGACCGAAAGATAAAAACAGATCTTCAAAAAGGTCTTAAGTATCGTCCTCCAGTCAATATCAATCGGAATATTTGTCGTAACATCATCCAGGTCTTCCTCCATTCGTATTATATTAAATGGATTAAATGTGAGAAAGTAGACAAGAAAGCATTAGGTTCTTTCTTCAAAGAAGTAAATAAAATTAGATCACATCCGAAATATACAATATCAAAACCGTACACAAATTGAAAGAACTCAGCAAGGAATTTGATTTTGTTCCTGCTGATAAAGCTGCAAATAGTATCATTGTTATTTGACGTAAATTTTATATTGAAATTCTACAAAAAAATTACCAATTCACCAACATTTCAACTGACTAAATTTTCAGGAAGTGAAATTGTGAACAAATACAAACTCGTCGCTACCTCTTTACAAGCTTAGCCTAGTAGCATGGAAGTTCCCACTATATGTACTGGCTTCCCAAATCACCTTATAAATATAGATTATCCCATAAAACAAAAATTCACATATCTTATCAAATGGTCATTTAATAAATCGGGATGTGAATATATTTGCTCGAAGAAATAACGAAAAACATAAGAACTACGTTAGTTGGACTTCTTTTGATACGCTTACAGCACTCGAATTCCTGTTAGTCAACATTTTCGTACGCTTCGACGAAACCATTTATCGTCAAGTTATTGGAACTTCCATGGGGTCCAATTGTGCATCACTTTTTGTGGAAATCGTTCTGTACCGTTCCGAGTCACATTTTATGGGTAGGATAAATAAAGACCCATCCAAACAACATTTGGAACACTTTCAGATATTTAGACGATATTTTGGCTCTAAACAACGATGACTTCAAAATTTATACTACATGTAAATATATATATATATATCCTGTAGAACTGTCTTTTAATAAAGCATATATTGACAGTAAAGAATGTCTGTTTCTTGATCATGGTAGTCATATAATGATAATGGTAAACTTAATACCAAATGTTACGGTAAGAAGAATTTTTCATTTCCCGTTTTTAGATGGTGACGTCCCCTTGTCACCATCATATGGTGTTTATATACTGCCGCTCTGACACTATGCCGAATATCCTTGCGAATGAAACAAATTGGCGTTCGCAGAAAATTCGTTAGAAATAATAAGATTTGGTTACTAAAATATTGAAAATCATCAAGGCTAAAGATCGTTTACAACTGTCTTACGAATCTTAACGAGTGTTTTGCTAGTTTAACGAATTCCATACGAACCTTCTGATTTTTTGCAATAATATACAAGAATTTCTTACAATTAACTTCTGAATGATACAAATGCCTTTACGACCCTTGCTTGCGATAATCGTTGCGAGTCTAACGGAGTCTTGCAAGTGTCAATTAGAATAAACAAAAACAAAAAAAAACGCATGCGTTGCGATTTTTTAACAATTATTCTCGAATACCTTCATTTTGAATTAGTTTTTGAACTAATAAGTCATGCCAAGAGGTGGAAAAAAAGCTGGAAGGCGTCCAGACAGAGGGAAATCGGACAGTATTACATGTAGTCCTACCAAAGATGACCAAATGAAAAAAAAACATGAACAGAAAAGCAATAAAACCCAAGCAGAAATAATAAATTCCGATGATTCCGGTGATAGATCTGACAATTCTATCACATCAATTACTACACTGCCACGTTCTCCAACACCATCTCCGTCTGAAACACAAAAAAACAAAAAGAAGACAGAGAGGCGACATGCAAAATTGACAAAGGCTCAACAGGACACCATGTTTGAGTGGCTAGAACAAACTCCTGCAATTTATGACACCAACCACGAGGATTATAAGAGGCGCATACAGCTCTTTAGCGAACAGGCAGTAAAAATGGGCAAGGGCATAGATGGCGAAACCCTTGAATTATGGTTTAAGTCATACAGAACTATTATAAGTAAATGTAAGACAAAAACTATGAAATCTCGTTCAAATTGGAAGCCCACCGTTCATGGAATCCCAAATGAGAAGAGATTGTGGGAAACGATGTGCTGGCTCGTACCCTTTATTCGCCCTCCACGACGCCACAGCATAAAGTCGGTAAGTAATTGATATGAAAATTGGGATTTTATGATACTAATATGTATATTAAAAATGAAATTAAAGAGCTCTTTTCGCATATGATGATCTTTTGTGCTTGGTGATGGAACAACATCTGAATACTCGTCAATTATAGCTTTGCACACTTCAGGGACAAACATACTGATGCTATTATCTGCAACACGGAAACTATACGACAGATCAACATATGAATTCCCAGTTCCTAAATGACGATGGGTCACTGCTAACTTAATCCGGGTCGTTGTGACGAAGGTTCTCCATTTAATTGTAGTAATGTGAATATTATTGTATCATCTGCCCTTTGGACAGCCAGGTTCTCATCCAGCATGACCTCACCTCTCTTTGTCGGCGTCTTCTTCGCCTTCTGTTTTGCTCTTGTTGTAGAGCAATAGCAGCACGATGAGTAATATCTGCGTGCTGTGAAACTAACACTGCTAGAGTTGCAACTTGTTACATAGACTCATTATCAACTGACCTTGAAATATCTCTTTCGAGAGGAAAAATGGTAGTTTAATTTTCAAAAAATTGGTTCCATTCGAACAAATCGTACTAATTTCATACTTATATTGCAAGATGTTTGTAATATTATCTTAATGTTTGCATTTTATTCGCATGCGTTTGTTCACTAGCGTTGGCAAGCCATTCGTAGGTGTTTGTAGACATTCTCTTGAATATAGTTTAAAAGTTGTAAGCTATTCGCTTCATTCTTAAATGACCGTAATCATTGATAACAATATCGTATCAGTCTTAAATGGAAAAAGAAAACAACCTTGCGAACATGTAAGAAATGTGTTACGATCAATGCAAATGGTTTGCCATCAATACGATTGGCTTAAGAATGCACATGAATTATTTACGACTGGATTGAGGATTTCAATTCCTTGCGAATTTTAGGAGCATGCTTTCATATACGTTAAAACTCACGAACGACCACGATTACTTGAGAGTAAGTACGAATGTGTAGGGATATCTGTACGATCATTGCGAGTGCAACTTGGATATTCGGCATAGTATGAGAGCAGTATATCAAAATTTGTTCGATTTGCTCGTATTTGTAACATTGTTTTGGATTTTAACGAAAGGAGTCTTTATATAACCGAGAAATTACTACATCAAAGTTTTCAATGTCACAAGCTCGTAAAAACAATCACAAAATTTGTCAACCGATAAAAGGAACTCATTCTCAAGTACAAATGTACTTGTAAAGGATTAATACGTAGGGTATCTCTCACCCTTTGTTTTACGGTCAGGGGCGTAGCTAGGCCTGTTTTAGTTGTACGCAAAATTACGGCGAGGGGTCTCGGGGGGGGGGTCGCTCAATGGCCCCAGTGAGTCCGGCAAGGCAAAGCCCTGAGGGAAACTCCTGGAGCCAGTTTTTCAGAGCCTATACTGTGTGTTTTTATTTTTGTTACTTTTTCCGAAAGTACGCAACTGCGTATTTGCGTATAAGCAGCTACGCCCCTGACGGTAATATTCTACACAAAGCACGGAAAGCTCGATGCAAACACAATAAGTTAACCAAACCGTTGAATAGGCTCATTCGTAAGGGATATAGTTATGATATTGCTGTCAAATTGTTAAGGATGGCATCTTTTGTATCAACATTGATTCGCTCATAGGGTCTTTACATTGATATTACAACACTTTATATTTAAAAGCAGTTTTTGACATGACATGGGTTGTGTCCTTATTGTATGACTTATGATGTACCGTGATTCTCAAACCCGCATATGAAGAATCGGGATTGTTTTTACATTCGATGGAGACATAACTTTTTGTAGGTTAAAACTGGTCTGGAGCTGGCATGACAGTTTACTGCTAGCAGTCCTTAGTTTGTACATTTGTGTAACTTATATTAAATTTCTTAGTTTCCGTTGTAACAAGGGACTCGCACCTTTTTAAACAGATTTTTAGGTGTGTTTAATTGTGTAATATTTTTTCACAGTGGCCAGATTATAAAGGGGGATGATTGTGATAAAAGTATTTTAACCACGCTGCATTTGTTTTGCGCCTGTTCCAAGTCAGGAAGTGTTGGCTTCTGTGTGTATTGTTCCGTTTTCAACTTTAGTTTATATTTTATGTTACTTGAGTATATACTCTTTCGCTGTACCTGTGCATAATGATGTTTTGGGGTCAGCTGCAGCCTGCCCTGTGGTGTGAGGATTTCGTTATCGTTCACTGAGGATCAACGGGTGGCCTTGGGCTGACATTTTCATCCTGGTGGGGTTGTTGTCTCTTTGACATATTCACCATACCTATTCTCGTTATATTTCATAACCATAATACAATACATTCAAACACACAAACAAAGAAAAGACGAAACAAGCAAAAGACGCCAAAGCTGTTTGCAGAAATAAAAAAAAATCATACAGATATCCTTAGAAGTTTATTACAGTAATTTTAATATCGACAAAAAACTGAAGTTTAAATTAAAGTACATTTAAGAAACATTAAAATCCAATTATTGGCCAAAACGCGTGAAAACGGGAAACAAAGACGATGCACAATACAAACACGATGTAAAAACAGTATAAAATACAATTACATACACACAACGTGTATATAAAACTGAAGATAATGAAAACAAGACAACACACAAAAAAACTAAAGCACTCGCAGTATGAACTTTCACAAAAAAAGGAATGACATCAGATGCCCGGTAAGGCTAAATCAAGTAAGCGTCGAGTTCGAGGCGTTGCCCGGTAAGATTAGAAATCTAACCAAGGCTATCTTATCTGTGATATATAAGCTTCACATCGGTAAAATTATGATGACGACCATAAAATCTCTGTAGTGATTATTAAAAAAAAAGGCTGAATATAACTTTGTCTCAGAAGCTCATTAAACAGTGTCATCGACCGCGTGCAAATCACATGCACGACAGTAGTAGATCAATTCTGCTTTACAGGCTGGAAATGTTGGTATATTGCCACCTTTACACCTGGACAGCCAGCACGTTTGTCATATCGAATATATGTAACGAGAATGGATATGGTGAATATCTAGGTATGAAGCAGAAGGTATCTCTTTAATTTCGAATTAATTTTGATTGATCAAATGTAAGTTCGAATTGTTCAGATATAAAGCATCGTCTATTTAAAACCATTAACCTATGGAAATCTAAATTGAAGGACTTGGTTAGTCCTCTCCTTTCTTTCTGAAGTAGCCCTAGTACAACCCAGCTTCGCTTCCCATGAATATAGAAACGGCTAAGAATGGGACATAATTATTTTCATATGTATTCCAGTGGTCTCTGTCCTAATACGACAAAAATACTTCACTTTTGGTAAATTGGTGTGATTTTCCACGAAGTAGGTATATTTTAGTGTCCTGTTTTTGTATAGAAACATTGGTGAATAAGGTGTCTATTTATGTCTTTTCGACAACGCTTAAGAAAGTAATGACGAAAAGAATTACCATTTTCGTTACGCGGGTAACGTAAAAAAATATGCTGGATAGTAGTGAAACAAAGATATAAGGAAATGTCGGAGTGACAAACGGACATATTATTTGTACATTCAGGTGAATGATCTGTAACCTTGACGAAGTTGTTCATGAACAAAAACTTGTATTAATAAGAAAGTATATATTAAAAACAAGATTATAATATCTGTGTTGTAATTTAGATTTGTGAAATTCAGTTCCCGTACATTAAATTAGTGAAGTTTTAAGTTATTTTTTTAAAGGAGAAAGAAAAAAAACCATTTAAATTGATTTGAAAAACAATCGACGTCCTGAAGATCAATGAGTAAAATTGTAAGTATTACCATGTGGTTTACTGGTGGACTGTATTATGAAACTGAGTTTCACAAGTGGTACTGCTTAAGGGACATCAAGCCGTTGCACTTACTATTTTTCACCTGTTTGTTCATTGATACATGTATATAACTTGTATGTTGCGTAGTTCTCGTAGCTAAAAAAATAATAACCACAAATTTTCAATGTAAGGGCTAATGTATCTTTTTCCCACAGGAAACTTGAAAATAAAAAGTCATGGTCACCATTGAAAAGGTACTAATCGGTATTGTATACTGTTGTCTGCATGCCTTGCTAAGCGAACAGAGTAATGCTACTATAAAAGTCGGAGTATTACTTATGACCGAGGACCCAGCCCCGTTCGACTTAAGACGAGTTGGTCCTGCTCTTGACATCGGCTTAGAGAGAGCAGTGAATGAAACTGGGATCAACTTTATCTTCGTTCTAAAAGATTACTCTGGTTCCTGTCCGCTACAGACAACTATTGGACGTTTTGCAGAACTTGCTTATGATGACAATGTTAGTGCTGTCATAGGTCCTGCGTGTTCTCATACGCTTGAAGCTTCTGGGCGTCTTGCAGCGTATCTTGGTGTTCCAGTGGTAACTGGAGTTGGAGATCTTGTTCTTCGAAAACCAGGGGATATGTATGAAAGCTTGACCATACTTTCTTATAACATTAGAAAACTGTCTGGTAAGTACAACAGTACAAACCACAAGGACTGGCATAGTTCGCATGGTATATTATGAATTTCGGGGGAGGTCAAAATGGCGAAAAAGGCCAACATTTTCGTCAGAACTTGCTAATAATGGTTAAAAACAATAAATTTCGATTTTTTTAGGGTGAAAAATTATATAAAAAATCCTGGATCCAAGTGCCTGTGAACTTTCCCGTTGATTAGAAATGTTTGTACAACACAGGTACTACTGGAGCTGTACAAATATTTTTTATTGGTACGTTATGCAGTAACTAAATTTCTTTTAATTTTAAAGAAAAAAGGTGGTACTTTGTTCGATAATTACTTAAAACTTCCGTTACCACTGCCAGGGGCGGATTCAGGCGGGGCGTGGCGGGCGTGCGCCCCTCCCCCCCACTAAAATTTGCAAAGCATGGGTAGTCAGGGGCAGATTTAGGCGGATTTAGGTTGAAGCTTTAATTTCTGGCTAATTTTACCACCAAAGATATCTACATTGCACTCACTCTAGTAGAATATTTAAAAAAAATTAATCTCAAAAAAAATTTCGGCTCGCTCCGATCGGCGGAATTATAACTGCACCCCAACTAATCTAAAATCCGGGATCCGCCACTGATTGCAGCGTTGCCTTACTTGCCAATCGAGTTTTTAGTCCTACGCCTTTGCAACGTGTACAGCTGTTACTATGTTTGTTATTCCACACAGTCACACTGAAGTAATTACATCAATTAATTTTTGTTTTCCTCTTGAGAAATTAAATCGGCGACTTCTGCCGACGTTGTCTTTGAGACAGACATGATCTCGTTTCACTCCCCTTCCCCATATGTTCTCTTACCGTAGGGATATCATTTACCTATAGATAGAAAAATGCACTTGTTTGACATTAAGGTATTGGTTTTTATTTATGAAGTTTCTATATCTGACAAGCATATACTACGATCTTTTTATAAGGTTATCTTATATGGATTTTCTTACAGTAGTTTATGTATAAAAAATCCCCAATCTCTAAATTAAATTAACAAACAAACAAACAAAAACAATACACCAGTACAAAATTGTGTTTGTAACACTGTAATATATAATGGTCTTACTTGTTGGGGTGGGGGTCTAATTAGGGAGTATAACTCTTCAAATTTTATTTCCCACATTCTAGCTAAACAAGCATTTGGTGTGTAGGTCTCTTATGGCAAACTATTGTGGAATTTATTCCCCATTTATTGATATTAATAAATATTTAATAACATGTTAATAAATATTTGTCAACGTGTGGATAAATGATTTATTGATATCAATAAATATATGAATTAGTAATATGTTGATAAATCATTTATTGATATGAATAAATTTAACAAATTATTAACATGTTGATAAATATTAATTAACGTGTTATTAAATCTTATTCCAGATTATGCATGCGGGACAATAACCAATATAATAAGCAATTACAAACACTTTTCTGACCATGATCAAACCACCCATAGTGGCACCCTCTTTAACATATTAATAATTCATCTATTTAATGATATCAATAAATGATTTATGTTTGTTTGTTTGTTTGTTGGGGTTTAACGTCCGAGCAGCAATATTTCAGCTATATTCAGACGATGAACATGAAATGGATGATAAAATGAACATGAAATGAAAAAAAAAAGGATGGGACACAAGAATAATAGGGTCGACAAATTTTGATTGCCACTGGAAAAAGGGGGATGGGTAAGGTAGGGCAATTTAGCCTCCTGTGGCGGAGCGCAAAGGTTCCTACTCCTATCGAATACCACAGCAGGGTTCTTTAACGTGCGAGGAACGTGGCATCTTTCCCAACATGGTGCACCACTATGGTTTGCGGTCAGGTTTTCCGTATTATAGCCTGACAACCCCAGCATGTAACACGCCAGGGTACCCCATTCCACCACCTGGGGCACACATCCCAGTTGCTCTTTGGGCAGAGCGCCTAGCCCCCGGCTAGGTTTCTGAGCACTACTTAGTCGCCTTATACGACAAGCTTAGCGCTGCTGCAGGCCTATTCTTTTTAACACCCGGACCTGCACGGGTTAATAAATGATTTAATAACATGTTAATAAGTATTTATTAACATGTTGAGAAATTGTACAATTTATTGATATCAATAATTAATTATTAACATGTTGATAAATATTTATTAATGTTTTGATAAATCATTTTAAATATCAATATTTATTTATTAATGTGTGAATAGATATGTTATATTTATTGATATCAATAAATGACGATGGATATCAGTAATTAATTCTTAATATCAATAATTCATTTATTGATATTAATAAATAGGTAATAAATTCCACAATGGCTTGTCATAATTTCTCCTACCATCTTATTAAATTTCAGGGCCGGATTGAGACACTTTGTAGAAAATAGGGGCCAGCCGACAGGAAAATTTTCTAATAAAAAGGATGGTACCAACCCCCTGCACCCCCTCTGGATCCCCCACTGAATATGAATACCTAGCAGAATAATAACTGATATTTTTTAAAGAACAATCTGTAAACATAGTGCCTGTGAACAAAAAAAACTTTAATGTGCATATGACTATTCTCGTTTGATACTCACTTCTCATACTGCTTTTTTACATACTGGGTAATTTTCTGCCTAGTAACACTCAAATTATATTCAGTTGAGTTGTATGCTATACTAATGTTGATTCTATTTCAGATTCAATGAAAACAGTTTTTAGTCATTATGAATGGCACCATACCGCGATTTTTTACGATGAAACTGACTACTTCATGAATGTAGCAGGAGAAAACTTGGTGCATGATTTAAAGATAAATCCTAACTTTTCAAGACCATTTGACTTCCCTTTTGATCCTGATCATGTTACTGATTATGGCATATTTCTTCTTGAGGCTAGAAAACATGCCAGAGGTAATTGTTATTTATGTTTATTTGTCTTTTAGAAGTGGCTATTTTGTTGGTGAAAAAAAAGAAAATCCCCTACTTTAAGTCATCTTTTAAAAAGTTGAAACCTATATTGCCAAAAAAAAGTCTGATTCACATGTGTAACATAAAGGAGCAAGACTCTTTTTTAATATATTAGTCGTATTATCTCTGCCCCTCAAACCCTCCTATTTATTATTTAGACAATGATATCCCTAATCAACATTGAACTTCTCAATGTTTGAGTAAATGAAGGGTTGCAGGGTCAGAGGAAATTCAGACTAATAATATATGACATAATCTGATTTGTATCTGGTTGGTTTATTACAAGCATCTTTTAGCAAACCAGGTTTATATTGTATTACCTGTTAACATGGCTTCATACTGTAATGGTCATTATCATCAGTTTGGTCCACACTCCACAATTCATATAATATCAAAATAATATTTTGAATACAAATTGATTCTTAGTATTCCATTGGGAATTGCATTATAAGAAATGTTTAAAAAATTTTTATGGGATTATACAAGGTTGTATAAAATAACAGCATTTGCACCAGGCATTTTGGTTTTATTCTAGACAAAGAAAATATATTGGGTTTGAAGGCTACAAGAACAGTACAGGTTATGTGGAAAGACGTCTCATAACATAAAAATATCTGAAATGCTTCGAAATACATGTATATGTAACATTTGAAAATTGTTTTTATAGTAATCAGATTAAGTTTCTGTTTCCTTGGCTCCCATTGCAATGTCTTCTTATTTTATGCCTTTTGATTTAGTTGACTTTGATATAATTCTTCTGGAACAGAAATGAATGTGAAAGTCATCTATTTTGTGGTAGTTATGCCCCTTTAAAATGCACCACTGCAGCATCTTGTCCTGGTAACTTCGTTCAAACTATTGAACAGAATTTCACAAAACATTACATTGTTTTGCATATTGCTTGGAAACGTCAATCCCGCAAATTTTGTAGAAAATTCAACTTAATTTCCTGAAATTCAAAACCTAAACATTTTTTTCAGGGAAAATTCGTCCATCCCAAACCTTAAACTGGCTCCTCCTTCAAATTTAAAGTGAACATGCCATAAGTTTTCACATTTTCAAAAATGTTGATTATTGAATTTCTATTGAATTTGTTTGACACTTTTTTTGAGAAATTTATTATGAAAGTTCATAAACATGTCAATTACATAATCTCTTTAAAAGCCTACATCAGGTGGAGAAGTAATGACAAATAATTTCAAAATTTAAACTTTTTGATTTTGACTAAACTTTATGTGAAGGTTTGATACTACACACATATGTTGATGTGCACAAGGGAAGATATTAACTGATAGATATTATATTCAAGGAGAGAAAATCAACTTAAGTATTTAATGCTGAGACTTATAGTGAAGGCAGATGGTATCCTTTTGTCACCCTGCTTACAGTATTTCTAGTTTTATTTTTGAGTATAAACTTATAGAAAGATTGGCCAGTTAAAAAGGCTTTAATTAACTTGTGGTAGTTAAGGCTTAGGCTGTTTTTGCAGATAATTCAATATTCAAATTTAAAGTTGGCTGAAAATCATGATGTACCTGATGGACAAGTCTTTGATCAAATACAAATAAATCTTCATACAATGTTGAGGCAATGAATAGAACATGTTTATTTTATATTTTAAAAGATCCTGTATAAAGATGTCAGAAAGATACAAGATAAAGTTGTCTGCAGTTGTATAATTGAAAATTTGGCTTTTTAATTGAATGTTGTGTCTATAAATAATAGTAGTGTTATTTTTTTCATAATATTTTTATCTCACAGCAGATAGTTCTAAAAAAAGTTCTAAAAAGAAACATGTGAGCACTGAATAAACAAAAAAAAGTCACTGCTTTGTTTCTGTGAGAATTCAATCTTACTCATTAACATCTTGTTACTTGTTTTGTTTTAGTTTTCATTATATTGTGCAATGCAGAAACCTTTCGAGATATCCTCTATCGTAGCTATGAGCTGGGCCTTGCTAATGGTGATTTTGTTTTTATTACACTGGAGCTCTTTCCTAGCAGTTCCCTTGGTTACTACATGGAGTTTATTAGAAGTGAGTTCAGTTGATATGTTAAGTCAGTCCTTTAAGTAAATAAGGTCTTTATGTCTGATCTGTGATATTTTTTTATACAAATTTTATGTTTTGTTATGTTACATTAATCTCTATGGTTCTACTGTATACTTGTGTTTGTAAAGTGTATTATTATTGTAATTGTGTTTGAACCAAAAACAATATTAAGTATTTATTAGATCCATTTGAAAATAAGTAAATTAAAAAGATTAAGGTCACAGAGTTAAAAATGTACATGTCGAAATGATGCTATGATTTGCATTCCATTCTTTTATATATTAAGTTAAATTAAGTTAATACATTTTGCAAGGGCCTTCAAATGTCATTGAGTATACTGGACTACTTGTTTTACAGATGACACAAAAGATGCAGGTGTGACAAAGGCTTATGAATCTGTTCTTATATTTACTATAAGAAAGCTGAATGATCCTCATTTTGTCGACTTTGCCAATGAAGTGAAACAGAGAGCAAATACAAGTTACAACTATACATTTGGACCAACAGAAGAGGTAGGCTGCACTACATTTGAGTACATTTTCAGAATTTGTTGTTTCGCACTTGAGCATTAATTTTTTGTTTCATTTTTAGGAATTTAACATATTCTATAGGTATAGAGAAAGATTAAAACTTGATAAAAAAAACATGTTAGGTTAAAATATGTGTAGGATAGAGATTAACATTTATCAGATTCATACCAAATAAAACACCATTTATATTACAAGTTGGTTCTTATGAATATTCCATACCTTTATGTTGCCAAAAATTTTTTTTCCCAATTCCAAACTCTCTCCTCACAGCAGCAGTGTTTAGTCCATACTTCAGATTTTAATTAGGGCCCACCGCTTTGTGGCAGATGCCCTATAATAATTAGTCCATCTGTCCCTCTGTCCGTAACAAATTGTGTCTCGACTGAAACCTTGTTGTCTTTAGGACAAGTTTAGGTGTAGATGTTTGATTTTTGGCTTGAGGGTAGATCAGCTCAAGATGATCTGTCACATACCATGGTTGGTGTCCTTTGACCTTGAACTTTGACCTCAAGGTCTTATCAAAGATTTTTGCATACGTTTCTGGGCTGTAACTTTTTTGTCTTTTATTTGTATTCTTTTTAAAATATCAATAATATATGTATACATGGATGTGTAGTATGAAACTGACCATAGAAGTGACTATAAAAAGTTTTCGGCCATTGTTGGGACAATCAGCACTAATACATGATTTTAAAGCCCACATTGCTGGACGATATTTACAATTTTTACCTTCATCAGTTTCCAATATATATTCTGTACATTTTACAGATACTCCTATTTGTTGTCTTTCATGTTTACTGTTGTCATTAAGACAGTTGTACTCATTTTGACTTTACAATATCGCATTGTTTTCTGATTCCATTTTATTTCACATTTGCAACAATTTTTGTGCACCAAGACTTAGTGGTGAGGTAATATGTGATACCCTCCAAAAAGTTACGAGTCCATCTATTCATCAGTCCATCTGTCTGTCCATTGCAAGACGGTTTCCAGATGATAACTTGAGAACAGATCAACTTTGCAAAGTTGTTAAGTACCATAGAATAAGGGTTACATTCAATTTGCAGCAAAATTCAAAATGTAGTTTTCAAGTTAGGCCATTCAGAACATTTTGCTATTCCCCATTTTTCACCATTACGTGGTGGGGTATCACTTATTGTTCCATTAATGCCTTATTTCTTCTTAGGTAAAAAGGTCTTTTTGCAGATGTTCCTATGCCCTATATTGTAATTTTTTTTGTGCTCAAAGTTCTTGCTTCAAAGAGGTATTGATATTCATAATTCTAAGACTTCCAGTTGTTAAAATATTTTACAGTTTTTAAAATTTGGCAATTTGATGCATAATACTATTATTCACCATTACTTTGGTACAGATGTATACTGCACTGACAACAATATATACTTTTTGCTAAATGTGAAAGACATTACCTCAATTTACTATATTGATCATTAACTTATACTTAATTTCTAAAACAGTAAATAGAAAAATGTGGTTAACATGGAGTCAAGGGAATGAAGCATGCTCAGGTATGTTATACTGTAGGAGGAGTGAAACATATACTTTTTTCTCTGTAAAAAAGAAGCTATCTTCATAATTCTTTATTTCAATGTTAACTTTACTGCTATCTAGGTGAACTATTTCATCACAGCCTTCCATGACAGTGTACTGTACCTTGCCAATGCTTACAAAGCAGTCATGGATGATGGGGAAGATATAACAAATGGTACACATGTCGCCCAAAAACTGTGGGGAAATGTGTTTAATGGTATGTTGTTCAAAAACTGTTCGTTAGTAAGGTAACCTACAATAATGTCGCATTATGAATAAAATGCAGTTAACATTACTCTAAAAACAAAATTGAATCTAAAGAAATTATAACCTAAATTAATTGTCTTTATCACTTGGTCCAATTTTTGATCAATGCACTGATCTTTAAATCTACTATACTTCCCAACAATTATATTATATTTTATATGAAATCCTTTGTGGATTTAGGCAGACATAAGAAGGAAAACTGTAATATAAATTGAAGAAGTTGTAGGATGCATTTAATTTGATGGTAATTCACGAAAAAAGAGAAAATTCAATTTTAAAAGGTTTTTTTTCTCGCATTGGTGACAATTTACTAGATGTTTTAAATGCTTTCAGAGAAGTCTTATTATTCTTTACAAAGGTGTTCTTGGAGAAGTTAAAATAGATGAACTGGGAAATAGAATTGCTGACTTTGATTTGTTTGACATGGGTGATCCAGACACCAAACAGTTCCAGGTAATATATTTGTATGACGTGGGTGATCCAGACACCAAACAGTTCCAGGTAATATATTTGTATGATGTGGGTGATCCAGACACCAAACAGTTCCAGGTAATATATTTGTATGACATGGGTGATCCAGACACCAAACAGTTCCAGGTAATATATTTGTATGACGTGGGTGATCCAGACACCAAACAGTTCCAGGTAATATATTTGTATGACATGGGTGATCCAGACACCAAACAATTTCAGGTAATCAACTTTTTTATGTACTAAAGGTGTGTACTTACACTTGACAGGCTTGTGTCTATCCATCTGGATGTTTGTCTGTCTGTCTGTCTGTCTGGCAGTCCACCCACATTTTTTAATTGTAAAGAATGATATACAGATCTAAAAAATCACAGTTGAGGGCATAGGAACATCTGCAAAAAGACTTTTTTACCTAAGAAGAAATAAGGCATTAATGGAACAATAAGTGATACCCCACCA
The DNA here is from genome assembly GCA_037379345.1 of Perna viridis. NCBI lineage: Eukaryota > Metazoa > Mollusca > Bivalvia > Mytilida > Mytilidae > Perna > Perna viridis. The sequence goes on from CM074511.1 coordinate 14,898,576, forward strand.
CGTAATGGTGAAAAATGGGGAATAGCAAAATGTTCAGAATGGCCCAATTAGGTCAGTTTTATTTGGACCACTTATGTATGCTAGGTGAATCCTATTTGGTGTGCATTTGCATAAATTGGCATTTTGAATTTGCACAATTGTTTATTTACAGATCAAGTTTCATTTTGGCAAAACTGCATTTGTCGTTATGGGCTATTCTTTTTTAAACTCTTGATCCCCTTGTTATTGTTTTTAATTTTGAGGAAAATACTGAATTGCTGAACAATGGGATGGGGGTCATCAATTTATTGATCCATTGAATGGTCTGATTTTCTTATACAGTTTTCATTTTTAATCTATACACTGTTATTTTGCAGTGTTAATTTTAGTCATTACTTATCAAATTCTATTTATATGTTCCCCATTAGTTGCCTCTGGTGTGATGTCTATGGATTAATTTGCAAGAGGTTTTTGAATAAAATCTAATGCCCTGTTCACACAAACACGTTAATTCTGAATTCATTTCAGAATTGGTCCTTAATACACTCTGCATTCAGACATTATCTGCATTAAGTTGTTAATCTAAAGTCACTACCTCAGGAGGAGTTACCTGACATTTGATTTCATCTTAAATCCCAATTAAACTTAACATGTGAACACAAAATCAGGCTTACATCTAAAACAACTGTGCATGGTATTGGGTAAATCTACACCTGCATAGCCACCAACACTGTTAAATTCATCCACAACAACAAGAAGTTCCTCATATAGCCATGTTTATTATTTACCATTTATTTTTATTTTTCCCATGATGTAAATTTTAGCTTGGAATTAGAGTAATACATATGTCAGTGTAAGTGTGTGAGCAATAATGTTACTTGAATTTCAAAGTGACAGTATTCAGAATGTCTATGCTGTGTACTCTCTTCATAAACATGTATATAAAAAGAATCCTGTAGAAAACTATGATTTAATTAACAAATGTAAATGGTTCACTGTTGATCATGATTATGTAAAAAATGTCCAGCATAAGTCTTGAATAATGCAATACCAGTGAAGTCTGTGGATGACACTATATAAAAGAAGAGTACACTGACGGCTGAGTAGTGAATTCTAAGGCTTGTGTTATTGGTATATTGGTATACAAAGTCAGAATAATAACAAGCACAGAGTTTATAAATTACTGTAGCTCTTTATTCGACAAGTGACTTCAGGTCAGTTCGATGTAACGCCTCTTTCTCCAAGTTTCAGCTTTCTAACTCTGTCCCTATTGTCAGAGTGAAACCTTAGAACGTCATTTGAAATCAAAATTTGCATCAATGTTCATGTGATCACAGTATTAATTACTGCTACAACAGAAGTTTCTCTATAACAGATGTGCCAAATGGAAGAAATGTTATGGAAATTTATATTATATTATGGAATATATATAAATACATGTATTGCTGCTACGTTTTTATTTTGTATAACTTGACAGGCAGTTGGACATTTCCATGGATCTACCATGCAGTACACTCCCATTAATGCAGTTAATATTGTATGGCCCAATGGAAAGCCTGTAGATAAACCAGTTTGTGGATTCTCTGATGAACTATGCATCCATTCACCAGGTATTTGTACGTGTAGTATATTCAAGTAAGTGATAGAAAGTGAATTTTTATTCAGTCCTTGCATTTGTCCATTCATCCATAAGTTTAGGGATTTCGTTGAAGCTTTTTCATTTAATATCACCAACTGTATACTCCAATCACCTTGTCTGCCTATTTATCCGCAAACAAAATAGGTCTCATTTTCCTCACAAACTGCTTAACTGAAAGATTTCATATTTGGTACCTTGCTTAATCATAATAAATATTACATTTTCTTTTTTCACTACTGTCTGCCTGACCCCAACTTTCAATTTGATTAATTTGACCACCTTTAAATGACATTGCATACAACCTTTCATTTAGGTTTTTAAATTTATGTACTATTACCATGAAACTGAATAGACAATTACATAATACATACAGCAACAGTTTTTAAGTTTGGAACAGAAAATTTCACAACATACCATAACTGATAAAAATGATTTGAACCAAGCTTTTTTTTCATAATTTTAATGGATGATCCCTTTTTTATTCAGAGGACCTTACAATGACATTTGTGATAGTGGCTGTTGTTCTTGTTGTTGTGATTATTATTGGCTCTACTTGTGGAGTATTTTTATATAGGTAAGATAGATATTGTGTTTACTTTATGTTAGCCTAAAATTTTTGTAACTTTATACCTTTTCTATAATTTTTTTCAAAATGTTTGTTATCTTTGGTCAATCAATTGTGATTATCAATGTTTTTTTTTAAATATTGCCTGAGGTAAGAACATTTGACTTCCCTACTTAAATACCTATATACAATATTTATACCCTGCCACATTAAGTGACGAGGTATTATCTGATACCCTTGGCCAAGTTGAATGTCAGTCTGTGCCTCCAACGGTTTCCAAATGGATTATTGAGGTTAAAAAAAAATACAGATCTAATTTGATTTTCAGATTATTGACACAAAAGATACACCCATTTTAAGTTCTTTGAATATCTTTCTTTGAATACTAAAGAATTTTTAATGTCTAGATAACATAACATGGTGGGGTATCATTTAATGTCCAATTAGATTCCCCCTTATTTTTAACAAAATTGATTAAATTCTAACCATCTGTTAGAATGAAAGTTTTATTGGCTTTTCTTTATATGCAATTTACCTTTTTTTATCTGGATCTCCTACAAAGGGTAGTTATAATGTTATACCTTCTCCATTTGTATGTCAATTTGTTAAGATTACAACACTTAGTGTTCTGATACAAGTTTTATATACCATAGGTCTGTCTTATTGTGACAGTTTATATAGGGTTTCAGTGATAATAACTTACTGATAATGACTGTTTATATCATATGCTGGTACTAAAGTTTGGGTGTGAGGGCATTGGCTCACATATTTCTTGTTTAATTAGCTTTATAAAAAACAGAAAAAGTATTAAAAAGAACTAGAAAAATCTGTTCATTATAACATTTCCAGTCCATTTTTAAGGTCAAATTTCATTATCTTTTTTTTTTGCTGACATGTAAAATGTAATTTATTACTGTTTGTCTGTGCTGCCCTGAAATCACTGCACTTATCAACTGTTACAGTAAATTACTGCTATCAACTGTTACAATAAATCACTGCACTTATCAACTGTTACTGCAAATCACAGCACTTATCAATTGTTACAGTAAATTACTGCACTTATCAACTGTTACAGCTAATCAGTGCACTTATCACCTGTTACAGTAAATCACTACACTCATCATCTGTTACAGTAAATCACTGCACTTATCAACAGCAGATCACTGTACTTATCAACTATTACAGAAAATCAGTGCACTTAACTGTTACAGTAAATCACTGCACTTATCAACTGTTGCAGTAAATCAGTACACTTAACTATTACAGCAAATCACTCTACTTATCTGTTACAGTAAATCACTGCACTTATTGTAACAGTTGATAAATGCAGTAATTTACTGTAACAGTTTATAAGTGCAGTGATTTACTATAACAGGTGAAAATACTCATACTTCTTCTGTTTTTTTTTATAAAGCTAATTAGACAAGAAATATGTGAGCCAATGCCCTCACACGCAAACTTTAGTACTGTACTTATCAACTTTTACAGCAAATCACTGCACTTGTCATCTGTTACAGCAAACAACTGCACTTATCAACAACAAATCACTGCACTTATCAACTGTTACTGCAAATCAGTGCACTTATGATCTGTTACAGCAAATCAGTGCACTTATCATCTTTTACAGCAAATCAGTGCACTTATCATCTTTTACAGTAAATCACTGCACTCATCATCTGTTACAGCCAATCACTGCACTTATCATCTGTTACAGTAAATGACTGCACTTATCATCTGTTACTGTTTCAATTATCCAATCTTAACAGACAAGACTTTTGTCTGTCAATCCTTCATATTTTGCACAACTTCTCAAAAATGCTTTCTGCTTTTTGATGAAACTGTGTTGAGCTATTATTACATTTTACATAGTTTTATTTTGAAAGTGAAAAATTTTGAAATACAACCATCTTATGTTTTTAATTTTAAAAATACCCATGCAGTTTGATTATGGCATACTGTAAAATATTAATTTTGGCATATTCAGAACATATTTGCAAGTACCAATTTTCAGGCTAAGATAAATAATTAGCGTTATGTAGCATGCAATATCAATTTTGTGTATACTATTTTTCGCACTTCTACCATTTGCAAAAATAGCAAAAATTAGTATACTGCAGATTATTGGTGTTGAGTCTGACAGTAAATACTGCTGGCAGTTTTCAACTTGCAAGATCTTATTTTGACAGGAAATACAAGCTTGAGTCAGAAATAGGAAGGAAAGAATGGCTTGTTGACTTTCATGAGGTTCAACACAGGAAGAGTAGAGCTAATGACTCATTTATGTCAAGAGCCAGTCTAAGTGTTGATGTCAAGGTAATTAGTATCAAGGAATAAAGGAGTTTTATGCCACCAAGGAAACATACATAAGTGTATTTTTGAAGCTTAATTATTTTGAATAGTCTCAAATAACTATTTCTATGAAAAGAGAGCAGAACAGAGGATGACTGCTGGTAATAAGATAGACAGATTGCACTTTATTAATAAATACATTTACTGTCCATATATCATTTAAATACGCTAATCTTATTGGATAATTAGGGCCCTGCCATGGAAAGTGGTGGTCCCCCTATAGTGATCACTCTGTCCGTTCGTCCTTGCGTCCATCCATTTGTTACAAATTCGTGTCCAGGCTGCAACTTTTTTGTCTTTTGATGTAGGCTTTTGATATTTGGCATATATGTAGATCACCTAAAGATGATGTGTCACTTTTATTGTATAGTGCCTTGCAACAGTGAACTTTGAAGGTGATGTCAAATTTCTGTTTTTCAGTGACAAATTTGTGTCTGGTGTCATAAAATATTCTGACCCCCGAGAAATGTTAACTCCAGGGTTAAAATATCATAGCAAAATTTTGACCCCCCTTATGATAATTTAACTCCCACTGTATGGTATTTTAACCCCTGTGATATTTTGACCCCCAAATTGCAAGTTTAATAAAACAAAGGGATGAAAATATAACGGGTTAATTTATCACAACAGGGGGTTAAAATATCATAACAGGGGTTAATGTATCGCAGGAGGGGGTTAAAATATCGCAGCAGGAGGGATTAAACTATCATAACAAAGGGTTAATTTATTGCAGCAAGGGGTTAAAATATCATAACAGGGGTTGATTTATTACAGTAGGGGGGTCAAATAATCATAACAGGTGGGGGTAATTTATTGCAGTAGGAGGGTTAAAATATCATAACAGGGGTTGATTTATCACAGCAGGGGGTCAAATAATCATAACGGGTGGGGGAGGGTAATGTATTGCAGCAGGGGGTTAAAATATCGCCGCATGGGGTTTAACTATCATAACATGGACGTATGCCAATATTTTCAGAGAGATCTATTAATGGATGTTGAGTTATGGGTCCTGAAAATAATTTTTTTCCAAATTTTACATTTCCAACTTTTAAAACCTCATGAAACTACTGGATGGATTGAAACATAAATTAGCATGAATTTCCTGTACAACATCTTAAACAATCTGTGTGGATTTTTGATCTTGCGAAAAACGTAGCTGCGGTACTGAAAATAAACCTTTATGGTAAAACAGTTGAATTATGCCTATAACTCAAAACCAGCTGTGTTTAGCTCAAGTCTTCCAGGGAGTAGAATGGTTCTTTTTGATGGGATGGACCTATGCTGATTAAGTGGTGCACAATTTATCCCCAAGGGAATTCTAATAATAAAGTTTTCATTTTTTTCCTTACTAGAAAATGATTTAAAAGTATTGGAACAAATATATTCACATCCAGATTTATTAAATGACCATTTCATAAGATATGTGAATTTTTGTTTTATGAGATTATGTGGAAGTGTAGTGTATAAAGTTGAAAAATAAAAACTCTGAAAAATTGTTTATGACACAACAACAAAGGACAACAGACAACAACAATGGACACCAAGTGATGGCTTTTTAGGCCAGGTAAGCTAAAAATGTAAACTTCTCAGTAAGGGGTCAAAGATTTTTTTTCTCAACTTTCTATAAATGTTTTATTTCTAACATCTTTTTGCATTTTGTGTTGAGACAGTTAACTTGGGTATAAGTGAATAGTTCACAATGAATTAGTACCAAAAGATGTCATATACCACAACAGAAAGCTGGGATTGATTCTGAGTGTTGTGATTTGAACAATTTAGGAGGGGCCAAAAAAGGTCTAAAACAGTATTTTTTCTGGTGTCCTTACAATGACTCCAGACAAAGTTCAAAGTTCTGTAAAAATGTGTGGATATCAATGAAATTCATACCACATAAGGACGGCTATGGTTGATGCTAGGGTCATGACTTGAACAATTTGAAACAGAAAACAAAAAATGGGCCAACAATGAGCATTGTCCTGGTGTTCCAAATGTCTTGCATAAAAATTAATAGATTTCTATGATATTTAACTATAAGTTTCCAAATAACTACCTTAATATTAATTTTGCAGGGTGATAAATTCACCCCCTGTTATGATATTTTAACCCCCCTGATGCAATAAATTAACCCCCTTTTGTAATAAATTTACCCCCTATAGGGGATTAAATATCATAAGAGGGGTCCATATTTCATACAATATATTGAATCCAGGGTTAAGTTGTCATATGATATTTTAACCCTGGGGTCAATATTTTACGGGGGTTGAAATATCATATGACACTGGGCTGTAACTCTTTTGTCTTTAGATGTGGGATTTGATATTTGGCATCAGGGTAGATCACGTAAAGACAATGTGTCGCTTACCATGGATAGTGGCCAATGACCTGAACTTTGACCTCAAGATATCTTAGTGGTAACCTTAGAATTTTTATAGCAGCACTGAATTTATTTCTATGTAAAAATAGAAGATATATGTACTTTCTTGACAGGACGAATATGAACAAGTATTTACACAGACTGCCTACTGCAGAAATAATGTTGTAGCAATTAGAAAGTTAAACCTCAAGCAGATCAGCCTTACCAGAAGTTTAGCTCTAGAACTTAATCAGGTATTATTTGTGCTTCTATAGTAGTGTAAGTTCATATATTATTGTAGTCCTTTTTGGTGTTATTTAATTTTTTTTTTAAATTATGCATCTTTGCTTTTGTATTTTTTTTATTGATACTATTATTCATGTTCTCACTGTTTTGGTAACCTTAATATAATATTTTAACGTCTTACAACTCTGTTGTTAACAATAGAGGTAACTGTTGTTTGCATCGATCGTTTTTACAACTTTTGTCCTTAAGAAAACAAAACAAATATAAATTTTAAAATGAAACTTATGAAACTTAGACCAAAATTAATAGTGGTTGTTTTTGTTTTGTATTGTAGATATACTTATTGAATCATGCCAACTTGGCAAAGTTTGTTGGAGCTTGTATTGAACCTAATCATGTATATTTGTTGATGGAGTATGGGCCAAGAGGAAGTCTTCAGGTACTGAGGATACATTATACATTTACCACTAATGGCATGGCTCTGAGAATTTTGTCAGTCTATTTTGGTCTTCAGAAGCAAGTATTATACCCTAGTGGGTGGTATATTGGGATCACCTTGTCTGTCCCTCCATTGTACTGTCTGTTCATTTAAATTTCATCTCAGTTATCTTGACTCTCAATGAATGGATTGATTTCAAAGGTTGAGGTACATTTACGGGCACATTATTTTCTTGAAAATTGATGTTTGTGTCACAGTAAACTTTTAATTGCTGAATAAAAGTGTTAAACCTTAAATTTGATTGCCTGTATTCATAACTGATCCGTACCATACATTTAAGTCATAATCATTGGTCAAAATAGATAATTTTCCTAAATTTTACAAAACCAGGTAGTAAATTACCCATATCACATGAAATACAAGTGTCAGCGCTTATCTAGATGTTATATTTTGATGTTCTGAAGTATTTTTGTGTATTTTATCAGAGTTCTCGAAGAATCTGTGGGTCTATGTTGGAGGAGACATCACAGATTTGAAACAATGATCAACTTTGTTCCAAATTTGAGCCATTTTTTGCAAAAACAAGATGTTAACTTGTCACTACTTAACAAGAACGAACAAAAATTATTTAATATGGTAATGTGTTGTGACATTTAATCCTCAACAAAAATGCAGAATGGTATTATTCTATTACCCTATTTAGTAATTCAGCCCAAAAACATCCCTTAGCATACATTGTCTTTTGGTGTTTGACTTTATAACATAGATGGAGCACATGTTGTAAGCAATTTCGGTGCTGTTTGATATCAACTTCCTGTATTGTTGGACTTTCCAGTCAATTCACAAAAAACATTCATTACTCTGCAGTTATTGTAAAAGGATCAATTGCGATTCAATTAAAAGGTTGTAAGTTAGACATTTGCATCTTTTAAAAGGTGATTTGCTAAATTTTTTGTGATGTTCTTTGTCGATAATCATGGTTTTATTTTCATTCCCAAAAATATATTTATATCTATCTCGACACATTGACCATGTGGTCTTGTTTACATATATACTGTGCAGCTGTTGTTGGCAACTGTCACATATGTACACTTGCTACAAAAGGTACTCCACCTTAAGGATTTTAAATGTTTACAGCTTGTAAGCACAGCACTTCATGAATTGTTTCATAGATTTAAATTACTTTATATCGGCACTCAACGAGTGGGTGGTATAATGGAATTGTCTTATCTGTCAATCTGTCCAGATTTGTCCCAATTATATTGGCTTTGTATTGATGGATTTATTTCAAATTTGGTCTGTGGCTTTATATAGATGGAGTATTCTTTGTAAGTGATTTTGGGTGCTGTTCGATATCAACTTCCTGTTTCATAGGAATTAGCCATTTTCTGCTATATTGAATGATAGAGAAAATTTTTGTTATAGGAATGTTGGATTCCAATAGATGGATTGGTTTCAAATATGGTGTGTAGCTTTATATAGATTGGGCATATGTTGTTTGCAATTTTGGGTGTTGTCAGATATGAAATACCTGTACCATGTGTGCAACTTATGGTATTTTAAAGTTGTTTAAAGTTAAATACATGATTATGCCTGGGTTTCATAAAAAAAATCTTAAGTTGAAATGTTTCTCAAATCCTTGACATTTCCCACAAATTTTCAATTTCAAGTGATGTGATTTGATTGGTCGAAATTTGAATTGAGGAAAGACTCAGGGAAATCTCAATTTGAGATTCATGAAACAGGGCCTACTGAAATTGTAATCACAACTTTTCCTCAAACATTTAATGTATGTCAGTGAAATGTATACATATATATGTAATATTGTGTTATTGTACTTTAATAGAATAATTATTATTAGATACTTGCCCCTTCTTGAGCATCTGATGACACTTTTAGTTCATGTAGCTAGTGTGCTTTCGCTGTGTGTGATGTCAGGTTGTTTTCCTGATGTTTTCATATGTAGCGGTATTCGTATTTCATTCTGTTCACTACATAAAACATTGTAAAGGTAGATCATCACTGTTTCCTGTTTTTTATGTTTAGGCCTTCTACTTGGATTTTGATGTCTCTAAATTGTCCTATTAATGATGCTTCAGTATTTTTTTTTAGAAGTACCAGTATTTTAGGTGTGCTTGCTTATAATACAGAAACAAAAATTGATATCAAATATAACATTAGATATAGTTTCAATTTGTAGAATTAAAATAATACACTCATTTTTTCAGTGATTTATAATATAGGATAATGGTTCATAAATACATAAGTAAAAACTGAATATAGATTGCTCAATTTAATTCCTTTTTAGGACCTCATTCACAATGAGAGTATAGAGCTGGATTATAGTTTTCGATATTCTTTAATTGGTGATATTGTAAAGGTATGTTGATTATTATACACAAAAATTGTTCAGATTTACCAGTTTTCATACATAATACTTCTTACTGTATCACTCAATCAACTAGAGGTAACTTTTCCTATACCAATTATATATATGTACTATAATTCCATTGTCAGACAGGGTAATGATGTATATCGATGTCCTCGATCTCCCTGCCTATACAGAAAGTGTTCCTGTTTAATAATTGTTAGAACACAGTTTCTTAATACTTTTAGAAAAATAAGGGTCTTGGCAAGTCCCTTGACTTGAAATTCTAAAGTTGACAGTATGTTTAGCCCTTCAAAGTCAACCATTTGATTCTGAGGGGGTGGGGCTGGTAGTTTTTGTATAAAAATATCTTGGCCTGGAAAATTTTTGAAATTAATAGTCTGGCCTCTACCAATTAGAAAATGAAAAAAAATAATTTTCTTGCCTCCAGACTCTGTACAGTAAATTGGAAATAAAGAATCTAGCCATATAGCATTTGAAAATAAATTTTTGAATTTGCAAATTTTTTAAAATAAATATTCTGTCCTGACGGAAACTCCCAGATCCCCCTCAGAAATTCTGAGAATCAAATGGGCTTTTCTTTACTTTGTCACAAACTACAGAACATTTACATTAGCACAACAATGCAAAACAAATATTAAAGTAAAATTCTATGAATTATTCTGCCCCTTCTGATTGAATGTGTACCTTGAAATACATGGAACTATTGTCTCTGCATTGAGTGTCACAAATTGCTAGTAGAAAAAGAAAATTTACAGAAATAAAAAGAAATATGTCTTCTGCACATATCCTCTAAGGCATGACTGGAAAAGCTAGACATTCTTGTATATGCTTACATCATGTTTGTTTTGCTTAAAGGGATTTGATACCTTACATTCTGGTATCACTTTACATCATGCTTTACTTACAGGGATTGGATATGTTACATTGTGGTATCACCTGACATCATGCTTTACTTACGGGGATTGTATACATTTTTGTTAAAAATTGTATCTACATTTGTACATGAATTTTTTTTTGCAGGGAATGTGTGCCTTACATTCCAGTGCTGTAAAAGTTCATGGTAGATTGTCTAGTGCTAATTGCGTCATTGACAGTAGATTTGCCCTAAAACTGACCGATTTTGGACCGAAGTCCCTCTTGATGAAGGATAGAATTGAAGAACTTTACAAGGCAGAGAAATATAATATGTTTTTCAACAAAAGAAGTAAGCTTCTTCAAAATGTGCAGGTTGGATATTTTTTACTTTTTTCTGATACTGAAATCTGACATAAAAGCTGTTGAGATAGTGCAGTTACATGATTTATTCCATTAAATGCCTTCAGTTCTGTTGTCCTTTTTAGTGTATGATATATAGTCCTTTGCTGGCAATTCTGATAGAGTCAAAAGGTTTTCACTACCTGAATTTGTAAGTTAGTGTGTCTTAATTCCAGTATCCTGCAATTTTTTTTCTGGAACCCTTCAACCAGAATACTATGAATGTTTTTATTGGTTATGAGGAATTACAATGCAAGTTCGAGTTTCAAACCATTCAGATTATTCTCCTTAAAAACTCAAAACTTAGGGGGAAAAAATGTTGGGTTAATAACCAGCCATTTCAACCACTTTGATATTAGATGAATATTGACATTCAAATCAGGCCTTACAGATCTGGATTCTGTTTCACACTGCTGATTGAATATACTACATTGAAATATTTAAATTGTTACATTGTTACTTTCCATTACTGTTAAGTGCTTGCATTGACAACAAGACCTATTTTTTATGGAAAAGAAGTTTTGAATACTGTTTTACTTCGTAAATCTATTGTTTAATCCTAAAATTTGTGTTTTGTAGAATTGTTTTGGACAGCACCTGAACATTTACGACAAACCTTAGGAAAAGGTGCCCCATATTCCCAGAAAGGTGATGTTTTCTCCTTTGCTATCATCCTACAAGAGATCTGTACCAGATCTGAACCTTATGAAGGAAATCATCTTGATGTTGAAGGTAGATACCATGATATAGTTAGAATTACATACATTCTCATAACTGATAGAGATTTTATGGGAATGTATTTAAGCATTTACCTCATAGATATACCAACTGAGTAGGTTCAGAAATTTACCTTCAAAACTATGTTCTTATCTCATTTTTAACTGTTGAATTAAATTTCACAAGTGTCAATTACTGTAAACCATGAAACTTTCATGCTGTCTTTTTTTCGTGGTTTCTGTGATCAATCTACTTTCGTGCAGTTTTAAATTTGCGATAACATAGTATAATGTTCTTCAAAAATATAATCACTGCAGTTTTTATTGCAAAAATAGTGATGATAAAATTGTGCAGAAATTTCACTGTTTACAGTACCTTTTTTTCAACAAAATGAAAATAAGGATTTTGAGTAAGTGCAAATCATAAGTATTTCTGGAGTAATTATGTAAATGAGGAGGTCCTATTGAAAACCAAAGAAAGGTCAAATTCAGTTTTATTGAAATATAAAGAACTTTTTCTTTTTTTGGAATATTAAAATCTTTTGCATATCTGGCAGAATAAGATCAACTGTAATTAATATTTTTTCTCCAAATCATCAGAAGCTCTTTGTTTATAGAAATTATAACTGGACTGAAGAAAGGTGGGAAACGACCTCTTAGACCGGATGTTCATGAAGACAGCTTTGAATCACCAGAGTTATTATCGTTGATGATGACATGTTGGGCAGAAAATCCTTCTGAAAGACCAACTTTCACAGAAATCAATGAGACCTTCCGGCGACTTAAGAACAAGAGGTATAATTTTGTTGTGAAAAGACACTGTGAATTAGATATTTTTATACAAAAAGATCACATCACACTCAATTGTACCAATTTGTTAAAAATTGGTGATACCAATTTCAGTACAAATCTAGCGTAAGTCTACTGAGTGATTTGAAACATTTTTCTTGGTAGAAATCTGTCCATGTTATACCAATGTGTCCCAATATATCATCTTTTAGACACTCTACATGTCTTTCAAGTTTGAATAGCTGCAGTGGTGGTCTTGTCATCACTGAAATTGAGGCAGCTGTTCAAACTTGAAAAACTATGACCAAAAGACAAGCTTCTGAAGTATACTTAAAACACATTTAAATTGATGTTGATTGATTCTATATGTAGAGTGCACTTTCTTTTCTTGTGAAAAAAAAAGATAGACTTGTTTTTTGTTTAGTTAAGTTTACAGCAATTTTATTTGTCAGCTTCACAAAGGGAAAGGACACAAGTTTAACCAACTTACAAAGTATTCTCCCAACAGTGATATACAATACAAAAATTAAAACATTAAGGGCATGCATTAAATCATTGTACGGGTAAATCTTAACGAAGACAGTTTTGAATAAGATTCAACAGCACAATGAAAAATAGAAAGAAAACTATTGTACAATGAAATCAAAAGTTGAAAAGTATTAAAATATGTACAAATAGTAATAGGGGTAGGTGGATACATTGATTCTGTGCCATGCTGCCTTTACATTTATTATATTAGGTCAATAATCTTTTTGATCTTTTCAAATATATGAAGACATTATCAAAAATAAGTAAATTTTCTGTATAGTGGAGTGACTACCAATATTATAGACAACTTGCTGCAGCGTATGTCAAACTATGCTGATAACTTAGAAACTTTAGCAGCAGAGAGAACAAAGTCATATCTTGAGGAGAAACAGAAAGTAGAAGAATTGTTACATAGACTGTTACCTGAGTGAGTCTGTGAATCTAATTATTGTACAGTTAGGACATCTTTTTAAGGTTGCTTTGTGACAGTATCAGATTGGTTTGTTCTAGAAATGACTATGCTTTCTACAGGCTGTGTTTTTTTTACCATCCCCCCCTTTTAGCAGGAGTTGTATAATAATCATTGTGTCTGTCTGTCCAATTGTCTGTCCACAACTTTTTTGTTACCTTACATCTGCAACTGCTTATTGCTGCCACTTGATATTTTGATTGTTCTATATACAAATATGTGGTTAAGTTGGATTCAGTGACATACTGAAGTTAGTTGGATTTGATTTCATACTGAAGTAGCCTTAACTTCCTGTTTAACAGCTTTGTTTATATTTTGATAAACATTGGGATGGGGAGTGGAGGGTATCCTTTAGTGAGAAATGCTCACAGTTTTTATAGGTTTTTTTCTCTTCTTTTTTTTAAAGAGTAATCCATTACTCATATAGTATATCAATTTTTTATGCAGGTCTGATGACCATGGACCTGGGCATGGTGTAGTATTTTCTATGGCATAAAAATGATTAAAAATCTAACATCCATAAGATCAAACAGTAATCTAATCATGCTTAGTATTCTACAGGTCTGATCAAAATAATTATATAACACTAAGAAAGCATCAAGCAGTAAACAAAGAAGAAATAATAAAAAACATAAAGCATTATAATCATATGCTTCCTAAGTGATATCGTCTGAATATAGCTGAAATATTGCTGCTCGGACGTTAAACCCCAACAATCAATCAGTCAATCCTAAGTGATATTTATCATGCACTACATGGATATGTCAATTTCACTAAGATACAATGTGTTTAAGAAATATTTTTATATGTCTTCTTACTTTGAAATAGGTTAGTAGCACAACAGCTTCAGGCAGGAAGAACAGTTGTACCAGAATATTTTGATTGTGTCTCTGTTTATTTTTCTGACATTGTTGGATTTTCTTCAATAGCTGCACGGAGCAAGCCAGTAGAGGTAAGGAGAAAGAATGGCTTAGGCAGTAAAAGTTCAAAGCAGTAGACGCATTATGACCTGTTTATGTCTCATCTGTAGACTAAATGTCCCATTCTGATATATCATACCCTGCCACACGTAGTGGCAAGGTATTACCAGTATGTGATACCCTCAGAAAAATTTTTTACTTTTAATTTTCAGTTGAATCTAAGAAATAATTTTCGAGTTATACCATTATAAGTTCTTTACCATTCCCCCCCTTTTTTTTACCAATACATGTGTCCAGATGATTAATTGAGAAAGAATCAATGAATTGTTTTGAATTTTTGGACAGTTGTTACTGTAAAATACAGATTCAGTTAAATTTTCATGTGAATTCAAAAATTATTTTGAGTTATTTCATTTTTCTCTCTTTACTATCCCCCTTCTTGTACAAATACATGTTTTCAGATTATAACATGAGAACGGAGAAAGATTGCTTTGAAACTTTGCATTGCTGTTTAGTATTATGAAATGCAAGTTAGTCAAATTTTCAGCTAAATCCAAAATAATTTTTTCGAGTTACTGATATACTCTTTTTAAATCCTACATTATATGTATGATCAATGTGTCCTATTAGATGCCCTATTTTTACTTTTCATTTAAGCATGTCTATGAGAGAAATGAGTCTGGAAATTACTTGTTTTCTTTTAAAATAAATGGTAATAATTTGAGGGCACTAATAAATAATGTTGTTTCTTAACTTTAAAAATGTCCTAGTTGTCGCCAAGAAAATATGTTAGAAGAACATAACAGCCTGGATAGTATTACGTCATGCTTCTTTGCATGACTTTATTCATAAAAAAAGAGACAAGATGTAGAAATAGCAGTATACAACAAGAAAAATGATACTAGATAATTAATATTGAATAAAGTTTACCCCTTGCAACCAATTATTATCCATAGCAGCTTCTGTTTTCAACCAATTAAGGAAATTCGCAATTTTTTCTAGACAAAAAAACAAAAGCTATCAGACAGATTGTGTATGATAAGAAATAACGTATAAAATTTTACCAGTCAGTAAATTCAGTACAGTACTGTAATAAGAATGATTTTATTCAATAGCCACCGATATGATGCCACTTGAAACATACATATATACAGTTATGACAAGTCATATAATGTTCTAATATATTCAAAACTTTTATATGGAGCAGAGGCGTAGTCTAGTACAGCAGGTACTGCTAAAGCAGTACCAATTATTTTCATTGGTACAGCATGCATTACCTCAAATTTCTGTAAAAAATGTACAAAACATGATATTTTACTCATTCTGCAGTACCAATCAATTTTGGGCTGCTACACCTCTGTACGGAGGGAATAAAATAAAATAAATATACTAAGGGATTAAATAAAAGGTTAAATGAATAGTTCCAGTATTAAATAGTTGGACATGTTCTCATATCCTTTGAATACATTTCTGTTGAATAGTAAATAGTTTCAAACAAGAAAATATGATGACATAATGTATTTCTTGGTTCTGTCATGCTAGCAGATTATTAACATTTAAGTGATATTTTGTTTTAGATAGTTGACTTATTAAATGACATGTATGCAGCATTTGACAGTACCATAGAGAGGTTTAATGTTTACAAGGTATGTCAAGTTTAAATACCGGTAATACATGTATTTAGTATTAGAACTATATAGACTCCAGTGGTGTAGTTTCAATGTATTTCAGGAAGCCAAGGCTTCAACATGCTTGCAATAGAAACCAGCCAAAAAAAAATCCCTCCCCTTTTTCTGTGCTACAAAAGGCTTCCACATTGATTTAGCTCTGGCTTAACAACTGATAGCCTCCTCAATTTTGGTGGTTTTTCATTCTAGTTGGGTCACAAAATTTTCATCTAAATGTCTGTCACATTTGTGTTCCTTCTCTGTGAAGATTGGATTGTATCATTATAAACTCATTCTCTGTGAAGATTGGGTTGTACCATTATAATCTCCTCTGTGTCAAGATTGGGTTGTACCATTATAAACTTCTCTGTGGAGATTGGGTTGTATCATAATCTTGATGAACATTTGCATGGATAAAATGTACTGATGAAGTAAATACCAAATACTAATAGTGTTCAATCTATCCAGAATACTTATATAACTGAATTTAGGCTGCTACAGTTCCTTTGTGTTTTTTGGTTGTAAAAAACAATTTATTTGTCTTGAAACTGAAAATTCAACTTCAAGTCTAACTTACAGGTAGAAACAACAGGGGATGCATACATGTGTGTATCTGGATTGCCTATAGTGGTTGAAAATGAACATGTTAAAAATATATGTAATATGGCTTTAAAGATTCGACAGACTGCAACAAATTTCAAGATTAAACATATGCCAAAAGAACTTCTTAGAGTACGCATTGGGATTCATTCAGGTATATATACATATCAATATACTACATATCTACACACCTCTTCCAAGTTAGGAGGTATTCTTTTGTTTTATGATCTCCTTTTTTTTTCTATGATACTTTTATAGACTTTGAATTTTTTTACTTGTATATAAGATTGGATACACTGTTTTAGCTCTTTTCGTCATTCTGTCGGTAACTAGAACTTTTGTTTACATTGTTCTCTGGGACTACTGATCATTATAGCCTCTTGATATTTGGTGTGCATCCTCAGCTAGTGGTTCTATACCACATTTACCAATTTTAATACTGTCTGACAACTACTTCCTATTTACTGACTTTGGGAAGAAAACATTTGTGGGGGAAAGTTGGGGTATACATAGTAACTCACGTATCCCTCGTTTTGGGATGATACCAGTTGTCTTGAGTTTGGCAAACCACAAAATTTAGTTCCCAATGAAAAGGAAATTTCCCATTTGTTTGAATGATGGAGTTGTCAAATCCACCAAGTTCAGAATCAACAAACTGACGTTTTTTTCTCAAAACCACATAAATTGGTACCCACAAATTAAAGTTCTTTCACAGTAATAGCTTACAATTCAATGTTACTTGTACTCTGTAATAAAGACTTCCTATACCTCATGGTGACCTGTTGTTTATTTTACCTATGTATGACTACCCTGATGGCTGTGTAATTGGCATTTCCTCACATCATTACTTCAGTGCTTATATTGTCTATTTTTTTTCTTGTATTTTGATACCAAAGCCAGGGATATACATTTAAGGATTATCAGATAAATTAAAATTAATAAAGAAAAAAAATGAACCTACCTTGCATTTGAGTAACTTTGGATTGATCCAAGAAAACTGTATAGGTGGTCTCCTTGTACAATGGTTGACACTGATGGAGAAGGTCATGGGTTTAATCCTCAGCCAAATAAAAAAAAAGGCTTTAAAGCTTTAAAATTGGTAATCACTGCTTTTTCCCTAATCATGTATCATAGAGTATTGACTGGTGAGTTTGAGAAATGTGTCCAATTGGATTGACATTTGAGCTGAGTATCATGAGAAGTTTCAAGATACGATTTGTACCATGATATCTGGAAGCAAGATGATAATACCATGATACATATTGCCCCCTTAACACAGACAGCACACAACATTCTTTTTATCATTTTTTTAGAAATCTAAACTACTTCAAGACATTTCATTCAAACTTGTCAACTTCACAATATTGGAAAAATGAAAACCCAGATATGAAGCCAGTTTTAGTATCATGAATCGTTACACCTCTATTTGACATGCCTACTTGTGGCTAACACATTAATAATCCAGCTCAGCCTTTCAGACTTGTGCAAAGTAGGGTCTGTTCAATTGATAAAATATTCTCTTCTGAAATATCTGCCAGTAAATTGTTGAACATCAATCAATAAATCAAAAATCAATGGTACAAACTTTTTTTTATCAAAATATTTTGCACACAGAAGCTTAATTAACTGAACCCAATTCACTTTGGTCACATTTATGTCAGCTTAGCATTGGGAAGAATTATTTCACACACACATTAGGTGTTGTATATTGTTTTGAAAAGCTGAGTTTTAAATGTCTATTTGTTTCTTCATTAGAAATATATGTAATTGGCGCAGCAGACAGGTGCATGGCTGCCAAAACTTGTCTGTGCTGGATAACTTAATGGCCTTCTATGTACTCTTTTGAATTCTGATATTTTATTTCCTGAAACATAAGGAAGGTTATTATTGATTTTCATGATGTTCCCTACCTCTTGATTTACAAATCAGGTTTGCTGTCAATTTGATGATGTGCTGTATTTTGTCATATACTAATAGGGACTTCTGCATTTGATATGTAGTTTTTTTATCAGCACTGCAAGCTTTAATATCTTTCATAGACTGTCCTTTACACAAAAAGTCGTAAGTGTTAAATTAGTCATAAATTATGATGTCATAATAGATCAAAGTACTGGAACGTCATAACTTATGACCAATTTTACTCTTATAATTTTTTATTAAAAGGGCTGCAGATTTGTCAAACTTTCTTTTTCTGTCATTTAATGATTGTTTTACTTTGCTAAATGTCTTTTGCAGCCTGTTGTTTAACTTTCTTATTGGTTTATGACCATGATTCTGGAAATTTTGACAGCCCATGTTGGTCATTTTATCAGACTCCAGCAGATGACATTGGATGTTTTTGTCTTTCTTTCACATGCTTGGATTAAGATTACTTTGAAATAAACCTATTCTTTGTAGTCATTTAAAGATAAATATTTGATTTGTGTAATTTCATTACATACTATGTCTGCTACAAAATATTTGAATTTTGTGTTAATGTGTTAAAATGATTCAATTGATAAATTAATAATTACAAACTCAGACTGATTCTGAGCGTTTAGACTCTAATACGACCATTCGAGCTGTAATTTATAAGGATTGACAATTTTTTATGCCTGATATTGGAAAATGGTCATCGATCTTTAGCAAAATTTGTCGGCCAATGACTGGCATTTTTCCAGAGCTTTCTTTATGATATCCTTTTTCCAAATGCCAAAACACTATAATATTAACATTTAGGATGACATAGCAGTTCATAGCAAATTTAAGGCCCTCAAAATGATATATCAACTTTCTGACTTAATATAGTTTGATGTTATCTTATAGGTCCTGTAGTTGCTGGTGTTGTTGGGCTGACCATGCCTAAATATTGTTTGTTTGGTGATACAGTTCATATTGCGTCCATAATTGAGTCCAATTCTGAAGGTATTAACCACAAACTACATGTATATGCAGTACAGTTATTAATATAATTATTTCCAAGCACAGTTTAGGATATATATATATAGGAATCACCCTGTTTGTTCACTTATCTGGTATTCAATGGATTTGGATTGGACTTTGTAATAATGTTATACATGTAGTAGAAGTACATGAAGTAAGTTCAATATTGTCATATTCTTGCAAAAGAAGACAAATTAATCTTTGCGATTTATACTGGTTTAGCAACTAGCTTGACTCCTATAATAAATTTAAAAGATGTGTAATGAATATCTAGTACAAGTATATTTGGCTCTCAAAAGTTAATATCTTGGTTCATAGACAAATTTTTGTGAAGCCAATGAAGGAGGGAGGCATTTTTTTACCATTTTATTGCTACAATGTGAATGTTTTTTACATTGTTCATAGACACTGATGAAGGCACTTTTTTGTTTTTATTTGATTGATAATGGATCATTGAACTAAATAAAGTGCAAGTATTGATTTTGATACATAATCTGATAGAAGGTTTTCTGTGTTTGAAATAGTTACATAGATTTTTTTTGTTATTTTGTTTCATTATTGGTATAATGTAAGCAATTTTTTATCAAATTCTTTAACACATATTTTTTTTTAGTCCAAATTTATACAGTGAACTGTCTTACAGGTCTTGGTATTTTTTTTTACACAGAAAATTACCTGCGTCATAAATTTACATTAATTTTGTTTTAAATAAAATTTGCATCATCAATTGTTAAAAATGTTTTTTGTTGTTTTTTTTCAAAGAAAAATTTACTGAAAACATTTCTTTGTTGTAATGATCTGTTAAATTGGGAATATGGATGCTGCTCTAGTAATTTTGTATTGTAGTAAACAAGAATTTGATTTGATTTAAAAACAGAAGTCTGCAGAAAACATGCATTACTTGTAGACATCCACTCAAAAGTGAGTTGTTACAATAATGGATGTTATTAGTACTTACTGTTTTCTTTGCATTTATGGTTTTGTAAATAACAACTGGTCGATACCTTGTTCCACAGTTTTTGTGCAGTCTTCATAATTTTTCAAATTTTATTCCTGTCTGAGTTATTTTTATGTTTATAACAATTTTTAAAACTTTACATTCTTAAGGGGGTCTCCCCCTTTAGTGGACATCTACATGATTGCATTTAGAAAGAACCACAAATCTAACTAATGGGTCCTTTTTTTTACTACAGCAATGAAGATCCATCTGTCAGAAGATACAAAGATAATCCTTGAAGCATTCCCAGAATTCAAAGTAGAAAAAAGAGGATGGATTGAAGTAAAGGTAAGAATATATATATATACGGCAATCACTTTGCAATTCATTATCATTTAATTTTCTGCAACTTGTTTTCCTCTTGAACAGAGTTATTTGTAGATTTTTGTCACAAATATCATTGAGTATCTACTTTCAAAATTGTGTCAATTATGATGATAGAAATAAAATCTTGCTACCTTTCAGAATACAACTAAAACTACACAGCTACTATCTCCTTGCATAAACTAAAAGTTATACAGAAAAAGAAATGTATGATTTTGCTTATCTGGGTTGAAGAGATCTATAATACAGAAAAGTTCTAAATATGTACAGCATTCCATAACTAAATTGTATTTTTGCAAGGAGTGGGTGTTATATTAGCATCACTTTGTCCAAACTGTGTTGCCTTGACTCTCCATGAAATGATTAGTTTCAAAATTTGTATAGGGCAAACATTGTAAGAAATTTTAGTTGTTGCCTGATATTAATTCCTTGTTTTGTGAGAAGTTGCCATTCTTGCCAATCTTAGAGCCACTGGACAGATGCAGTTTGTGTCTTTATAAAGGTGTGGCCTTTGTTGTAAGCTGAGTATTTTGATAGGTGGAATTGTGATACAAGTGAGGGTACTTAATGTTAAGGTTACAGACCACCAATTGCATCATCAGTTTGGAACGTACACAAAAAAAGTCCTATGCCAAGGTACGAAGTAGTCCCTGTAGCATGCCATTATAAAAAAAGTTGACAATATTTTTAAATGGATGAACTTTTTTCAAAGAGGGAATTTTATTCTGATAATTTTGAGCTTAAAGTATGCTGCCTCAAACTTAAATAAACTAATTTGATGGAACTATTAATAAAGATAGTCTAAATAAAGAATTTCTAGGATCCCCAGGCTATTTTTAGGGTAGATGAGTTCCGAGTGTCAGTGCTGCACTGCAAGGTAGTAAACCCCTTGTGAAATTTTGAGTGACATAGCAGTACATTAATTTACCCCTGTCCGTCCGTGCAGGGTTTTCATGAAATATTACGGAAATTGGTGATAGTTAGACTTAGTCATCCGAAATAGGGCTATATGGCTTGTCCGGCTGTCTCCTCCTCTAGCTTTTGAACTGCATATAGAATATATTTTGCAGGATGTTTCTACACATAATGATTGTGTGCAAGGTCATAGGATATTGATTTTTCTGGAATACATTGTATTACGGAACTGGATGATAGTTGGACTTTGTAATTTTTTTCAGAAATATACCCCAAGCAACAAAGTTAGGGATTTGTTATTGGGGGTATTAACATGTTTTATGTGTCCATCAGTCCTCTTTTTCTCATCACAAGTATTTTTGCAGTGCTTAGTCTAACCTACCAAATATTTACTTCATCAACCAACTGTGTATAACCTTTCTGAATCTGCAAACCATGTTTTCATACAAAAATAAACATGTTCTTAATGTGGCAAATCTAGCAAGAGGGGGCATGATTAGTGTCTTACACATTTGATTTACTAAAAACAATCACTACTAACAAATGACGTTGGGGCTCCTATGACAAACAGGTCTTCTAGTTTTTTTTAATATTTATCTTTACAAATGAAACTAGAAAGGAAATCGATTATTTTATGTCCATACATTGAGATCTCTTTCTATTTTTAATTTTAGAATAAAGAAAGAATGGCAACATATTGGTTACTAGAGAAAAAACACACAGAAGATGATGATTTCATTGAACTTGATCATGCTGATTCTTCAATTCATGAATTCTTGAGAAAATCAAAACTGCAACCTATAAATATCAACAGTTTATTTAGTACTAGCTCTATAGGATCAAAGAGATCGTCTGAATTTAAATGAGTCTTTAAATGGAACTTTACTTGTGAAGAAAGATGAAGATTGGATTTGGAAAGATTTTTGTATTACCCATCACATTTTCACCAGTTTTGATATAGCATACATTATATAAGCTATTTCTTAATACTTTTTACTGTTAAATCATTATGGGTCTACCTGCAAATACTTCACCACTTCTAACTATTCAAGGGAGTCAATAAAATTGGACAGTATTTGTTTTCATAGTTAAATATTAATTGCCTTTTAAACAATTATACATCAAGCAATGGAAACACTTCTGAATCCTTTTAACCGTACATTGTGTCTTATGAGCACTTGTCCTACCAGATAAGTTTGTTTGTGAAGAAAACTTGCCAGTTGTGTTAACCATGTCAAAGTTAATGTATAAGTGTTATGTTAGTTATTTTAATGCAAAGAAACTGATGAAGTGTTTTTCATTTGATTTAAAGTTTGAATAAAACAGTCAACCTGTAGATCATTGATGAAGAAAGAAGGGTATGGTTATTCCAGTAAAATTTCCCTGAAATTTCCTCCAGGAAAAATTTTACCTGAATAACCTTTGTCAGGTAAAATGATTTCAATTTTTCTCTTATCGTTATTAAATATTACCATTGACATCATTTATGGCAGCTAATGTTACTGCAATTTCCATTATTTTTCCATTTGTGTTTACTGTGATACTGTGGAAGCTTGATGTATTCTATTTACACAAAGTTTTCTAGTAGATAAATAACACAAACAGATCTTTTGAAATAAAACCTTTAAAATGAAGTTCCTAAAGATGGAAAACAAAACAACCGTACTTCTCCAACATTATTTGTTCTTATAGATAAAAAGAACTGCTGTTAAACAGCTGAACATTGACATATATTGTCAGATGTATAATTTGTTGTTGAATACTGGAAATAGATTACTTTTGTAAGTACTGTGAAAGTACTTTAATTCATGGTTATCAATTTTCTTGGATTACAAAAGAAACACAAGTTTGTGGATTCTTGAATTTGTGGTTATGAGGTTTTAAGGAAACACATCAAGGGAATCTTCTTGACACTCAGAACCAAACTACCCACGAAAACCACGAAAATTGGTACCCAACGAATAATAGTACTTTATTTTCACGGTTACTTTAGTGTTTATGTACACCTGTATTAACCCTTGTTGTGCTATGCCCATACCTGTTCGGGTTTGTACCATGTTCCGCTTTATCAGTTCTGGCAGTGTAAATCTGAGTTTAGGAAAGTGCTATCTGTGTCCATCTGCAAGCAGCGTGACTGTTCTTTAAAATGAGGCTATCTGATAAAGACTTTGTTAATAAATAATGACTTGAAAGCTAAAAGAAGAGGTCAGGAGTTTGTGGGGTAGGGTTCATTTCACTGACCCTCGCCAGAGCAGAATTAATCTGTAGTACTCTATTTCGCCTGGAAACTAAATAAGAATGATTTCTGTCACCACCATTTTGATGACAACCCCTTGTATTGACTACTTCCAGTTTATGGACAAACAGAGGCCAAAAATTGGAGAAAAAAAAATTTCACAAGAATGAACCTTCAGGGGGCTCCTGACCCCCCACTTGTGACAGTAACACACTTTATTTGGCTTCACTAGCCATCACGGTCTTCAGGCTGTAGGATGAATGTGCTTTGGTTCCTGTTGAACCCCACAGGTAGCAAATAATGACCAGAAATGGACAAAAACAGACCCATTTTCACGCATTTGCCCACCAACCCTGGCACCACCTCCTCACCCATCTTTTAATTTATATATAACAATCAGCATCAGTACCATTGTGCAACTAATTTGCATATAATTTGCATAAATATCGAAATCTAGACTTTCGTTCAGAAATGTGCAGCACGACAAGGGTTAATGGTTTTAGTAGATACAATTTCACTCTGTAGGACAACTTTTATAACTATACAGTAATACATGTATATGGGTAAAAATTACATTCTAGTATTTTATTCATCTGGATCAGTCCTCAGACATACATTTCTATTAGTTTATTTTTTTTTTTTTTTTTCGTGTTGATGACATCTTTGTTCAATAAAACTATCAAAACTTAAATTGTTTTCAATTAAAATCTTGGAATGACATTATGAAATGTCACATTGAAAAAAGCAGTAGATTGGCTTATTTTAATGCCAAAACCATTTTTATTTTCAGCAAACAGTTTTTTATCAGACATGATTTTTTTTTACTTTTTAGTGGAATTCCACTTTCGTAAAACTGGATTTTACCATTATGTTTCTTTTTTACCAAGAAACAAAAACTATTGATTAGACTGCCAAGACCAACTGAGTGGGGGGGGGAAGTGGATGGGGATTATTTAAAAAAAAATTATTCCAAATCTTAACTCAGCCATGGACAGAAAACAAAATTATGATTCAATAACATTTTTTACCTCTGGCTGCTCCTCTGAAAAAAAATTTCGAACTCAATATAAAATTACAGGCCCCGCTCGAAAAGAAAATGATCCCTGGGCTCACAAACTGATCTGATGTCATCTTTGTCGTTAAAATTTCTGAAAAAAAAGTTCTTAAAGGTAAGAGGAAATATTCAATTGATGAAATAATACTTGTAGTTGTAGGATAACTCTTTGTTGGAGTTATTGACCTTGAAAGTTAAAAAAGTTATGTTTTAGCAGTTTTTAGCTAATATCTTGAAAAGCAATATAAGATAGAAATAAACCTTCAATTGGTGAAAGAGTAATCAAGGGAACCAAAGTTATAGCGGTAATAAAAAAATGTAATCCAGGGACAAAGACCAGACATGGAAAACAAACATACACAACAAAGAACATGAAGTAACTAAAATCATAGATACAAAGTAACAAAAGCAAATAAGCAACTCGGACTTCACTAAAAACTGGGAGCATGGACCAGGTGCACCGGTAGGGTAAGCGTCCTCAGCTTTTCTAGAAACACCTCATGAAAAGTCAAGTCCGGGGTAGACAAACGAGGAAAGGAAAACTATGACCCGTTGAATAAATAAGTTTTCATGGTGCAGATGGATACACCATAACGATCCACAAGTTCATGATGACGACCATAAAACTTCTGTAGTGATGACTTCAATCTTGTAGCAACATAACCCTGTTCCAGAAGCCTATTTGTTAGAGTTCTAGCGCAATACAAAAAGTCTGCATAGTTTCGGCAAGCTCTGGCATAATGTATCAGTTGTGAACACTCCATATGCAGGTGCTGCAGGGATGTTGCCACAGATGAAAGGAAAGTTGACAATGTTGAATGAAAAGTCATCACGTTTGTCGTAAAGTTTGGTCAATAGTTTTCCTTTACCAACGATTTCTAAGTGTAGGTCAAGATATGAGGCTGACTTCACAGTGTCTGTAGTATCCTTTATCTCAAGTTCTTTGTGGTAGATGTGATGTATCAAATCCCCGAAATAAGGATTGTTTAAAGATAATACTTCATCTATATAGTGGAAACTGAGATTAAAGGATCTAGCAAAACGATATTCTTTCTTTTGGATCAGATTAGCTATAAAGTCAGCCTCATAAGAGTTAAGAAATAGGTCAGCAAGTAAAGGAGCACAATTTGTTCCCATTGGAATGCCGACCGTTTGCTGAAAAACACGTCCACCACACTGGACAAATATGTTGTTGATTAAAAATTCCAGCATTTTGTAAACATTTCAATGGTCCATTTGTCTAGCCCTACTAAAGATTCGACTTTTTTATACGTAGAGTCCTAATAGGAATAATTACCCTTGTGGCTTTTGGCTTATGTCTTAAGAACCTGACATAAAATACTCATCAGGCAAAGTCATACCTACCAACTTTTGAAAATCATCATGGTTGGTTTGTACTGGGCATTGTGTGAGTAAATAATTTTTTATAGAATATCTCATTCACCTAAGTATTACTTGATAGTATACATGGTTTAGAAACATCACTGAATACATAATAACTTTTTACTTGATTGGGAGACAACCCAATGAATTTCTAATATTACAAAATCATTTTATAATAGCAGAAAAGATTTTTTAATATTAAAAATTCATTTCGTGATATTAAAAATTCATTTTTTAATATTAGAAAATATACTTTTTTAACATTACAAAATCATTTTTTAATATTAGAAAAGATTTTTTAATATTAAAAATTCATTTTCTAATATTACAAATTCCTCATTTAGTATTATTATAAAACATCACACATTTTGTAATATTACAAATTGAATTTGTAATATTAGAAAATGACTTTGTAATATTAGAAAATCACTTTGCAATATTGCAAAATCAGTCACATTTTTTAATATTACAAAATGATTTGCTAATATTAAAAAATTGTAATTGAATACAAAGAGTCCATTTTCTAATATTAGAAAATCAATTTCTAATATTAAAAAGTCGCTTTTTAATATTAGAAATTCAATCGATTTTTAGTATTAAAAAGAGTTTTGTAATATTAGAAATCTAATTTGTAATATTAGAAAATACTTATTTTTGTCCACTTTGGCTTGCCATGGCATTGCCTTATTATTACATTATTGGAATAGTAAGGCAAGGCTTGCAGTTATAACTAACATGAAAAAAAAGATTTTTCAATTATTGTACAGCAAATGGAAATTATTCATTTTAAAAGTACATATATACTGATCTTTGCAAGATATACAAGGGTTAAAATATGTATTGGAACCCTCAACAAATTATGACATTTACTTGGCACAACTTTGCAGAACAAATATACATGTAGACGAAATATGCAAAATATTATGAGGTGTAAATGATATGAATACATTGACTAGAACAATAAATTGTATGACAAGATTTGACATATCCTACCTACAATGTTTATCATGTGATACAGTAAATTGATTTCCTTGGGTTGAGCATCTAATAAATATCAATATTTCAAATCTAGTTTTCCAGTTGTTAATATGGAACTAAAAAGATTAATTTATTGGAATTCTGTGCAGTAATATTAAAAGTCCTTTTCCTCCTAAAATATGAATCAGATGGGAAGCCCTGAAACCCATTTCATGTACCAGATGATACTAAGGCATATTTACAGACGGACGAAATGATCACTATAAATATGTCCCTAGAGATATGAGAGTATGGTAGCTACATATATAAAATACACAGAACATCTAGACATATTCAAAACAGTCAATCAATGAGTTTATATCTCTGTATGCGATGATCTCCCTTAACATTGTGTCCTTTTCTGGAGTTTATCCATCGTTTCCTTCCATGTTTTATCATCAACCTGATAATGTGTTGTTACCTCAATCGTCCTTGCCTGACTTATCATTCCCAAGTCTTCAAAATCACACCAGTTTTTGTCAAGGATTTCTCTAGGCCACGAAACGTAATTTGCATCCTTAGACCCAACTCTTTGCATACATTCAACATATAACATCCAGGCGCGTAGCTGCCGTTAGCCAAAAAAGCTTTTGCCTGGACTTAATTTTGCCCTTTTTTTTATTTTTGAGATAAAATACATCCAGGAGAGGCATAAATGATGCTCTAAAACGCTATCTCCGCGGAGCTTCGGGGGAGTAATTTCTTTGTTTTGAACATATATATCATCATGTGCGTTGGTGGAAAAGAGGTATTTCCTAACATCTTTTCCCCTTTAAAATCTTTTTTTGGTTTAGAAAAATATAAAATACGAATAACAAAATGAATTTTTCAATGAATGTCCACTAAGAAACGATTTTGTCAACTACGAAACGAAAACTGTCGTTTAATAATTGACTGTTTCGTAGGGGGACATGTTTGTGGAAAAACGCGGGAAATTTAGCCACTAACACTACTTTTTTTCTGATATGTTTTGATGAAAGCAACAACATATCTTCTGAATCACAAAGTTTGGAGAAATTTCAGCGTGTGCATGTACGTTAAAATCTCCGTTACCCACTGGACAAGTGAAAAAATACGGGGTGCTCTATACTTACAAAAATGCAAGTATTTTCTTTACTTGTTCATTTCGACTTCCAGCATGCTGCCATGTTGTTACTAGGATATAGTATAGTATTAGTAGTAAGACACTTCCATGGTAACAAGGGATGCAATTATGTGTTTATATTAGCAACAAAAGTAAAATCGTTTCGTAGTGGACTAAATTTCGGGGACAACTACAAAATGTAATTTTACATCTATTACGAAAGATAAATCGATCAAATCTTTTGTGGATATTAATTTTGAGTATCTTGTTATGATCAGAAATAATGTATCATTTACTTTTGAATCCGAAAATCGGTCAATTTTGAAGTGTATTTTATCTGTTCATGTTTTGGGGACATGTAAAGTATGTCAATTCCAACCATTCCAACTTATTTTTTTCATTGATAACATAATTGAGTTTTTTTTCTCCCTACTGTGTTTTGTATATTGACTCACAAGATACTCAACCAACTACAAATTATTCATATATTTAGACAGAAATTCACAAAATCTTTTTAGGACAAGAACTTTCGCTTTTGTTGAAAAAAGTCCATATAAAGATCCTTGGTTTTGTATGTAAATGTGTTTACTGTATTTGCTTGTGCTTATATTCTTGGATAAATATATTTAAACTAACAGCGAAAAAAGTAAAAATCCGCTAGGGCTGACTTAATATGACCGCTTTAAGACATATAGCAAGTCAACAAATATTTACTTTTTCATTCGAATTTCCCGCTTTAAAAATGACCATATTTATACATCCCCACGTCAGATCTTTTCATGGAGTGGCGACATATTCTTCCGCAAAGGAGAGATATACTTCGTATCACTTTCCATATAATCCAGTTTCCCTATAACTAAGTTTTTTGATAATAGATAAGTCAACCCAGAATTCAAATCTACGAATTATATGCAGAGTGAGAAAGAAGAATGTTGACTTTATTTTTCTTGCGCCTTCAGACTTTAACACCGGATCTGTTGTTGGGCACTTCCTGTTTATGTATTGTATGCATAGTGAAAGTAATGGCACATGATGAGAAACTGTTTTTTCTTTTGCATTTTGCTAATATCTTTAGGGGTTGTTGTTAATTTTATCCAGTTTGCTGAAAACTTTGATTTCAATAAACAGAAATATGGCAGCTTTAACGAATCAGAACGTTTGGAACTTTTGCGTGCAGCACAAAATATGTTTTATTTTGGGTATGACAACTACATGAAGTATGCATATCCTGAGGATGAGCTGGATCCAGTTGACTGTGAAGGAAGAGGGCATGATCACGATGATCCGTAAGAATCCATTATTCACTAAATTTGAACATACTTCGATTCTAACTTTTTATGAGTGGTTGAGGAAACAGGGTTCTTTTGGGGTTGGGGCGTTGTTATTTAGTCCTGGGACTGGTTACTACATAACTTACTTTAAAACTCCAAAAGTACTGGCCCTGTACAGGTCTGGGTGTTAAAAGAATAGGCCTGCAGCAGCGCTAAGCTTGTCATAAAAGGCAATTAAATTGTGCGCAGAACCCTAGCCAAAGGCTAGGGCACTCTGCCAACAGAGCAACTGGGTTGTGTGCCCCAGGTGGTGAAATGGGGTACCCCTTGCATGTTACATGCTGGGGTTGTCAGGCTATAATATGGAAAACCTGACTGCAAACCATAGTGGTACACCATGTTTGGAAAGATGCCATGTTCCTCGCACATTAAAGAACCCTACTGTGGTATTCTTGCGGAGTAGGAACCATTTGGCTCCGCCACAGGAGGCTAAATTGCCCAACCCTACCTCCCTCTCCTTATTTCCAGCGGTAATCAAAATTTGTCAATCCCATTTTCCTTGTGTCCCATCCCATTTTTCATTTCATCATCATTTCATGTTCATGACCTGAATATAGCTGAAAATATTGCTGCTCGGGCTTTAAACCCCAACAATCAATCAACCAGATGTACTGAAGTCAGTGTTCTTTACTTCAATAATATCTCTAATTTAAATCTTTGGAATTTATGATGCCATGAGAAGTCATGTCAATCTAGCGAAAAATTACTCTAACCTTAAGCTAATTGCAAGAAAAGAAATTTATGTGGTTCTTTGTCAGGAACTGATCAAAGTTAACCCAAGAAATGATAGCCATGAAATGATTAAAGGCAACAAAAATCACTGCTTAAAGAAATTTCCTTTCTGTTTTGTACATAAAAAAGAAAACTGTAGGATAAATACAATGATTCTAGGAAAAATCATGAAGTGACCAAATCCTGGGAATTTGATAAATTCAATTTCCCATCATTTTGCAGTTTTTTTACAAGTAGTTACATGTTGTATGTTAGATCCTTTGTTTTTGGCCTTTTTACGATTTTGCTTCCTGAAAATATTCTTTTTCTCAAATATAGTATTTTCAAGAACAAAAGATCAAATTTTGCAGAACATGAACATTTTTTTTCCGACCTTACTTTCCTGTGAGTAACTGAAAAAAAATAATTTACTTTCCTTGAAGTAATTTTAACATCCCTAATATGAAGTTGGTTGAACTTGATAGGGGTCATCAGATGAGAAGTCATTTCTCCTATTCACTGAATCCTAGATTATGCCCTGGTCTTACTTCAATCATAAACCAGTGCAGAAATTAAACAAGAGGTTTATGAGAGAAATTACTTCTGAACTCCTTAAACGTATTTTACACCAATGTAGGAAAAAAAGTCACAGAAAAATAGTCACGGATAAAAAGTCACAGGAAAAAAAGTCACAATATATATTTTGTTAGGAACAATGGTCACATATATAGGTAAAAAAATTATAAATTTAATTTTGTTTTTTAATATCTTTATCATACATGTATTTAGGATTAATTTGTTATATAGATATATGAAATGTCATTTTATGGATAATTATTTTTTTTTGTAAATATAATTTAAATGCCTTAATATATATTTTGTTTATACTGTAGTTAATTCTTCCTGGATAGAGACCCAGTTGTTTACTTAGTACATGTATTTAATTTATAAATGACTCAGAAACCCTAATGATTGAAATTGAAAGGGGTGGTTTATAAAAAAAAGCCACTTGCTTGCTATTGTCATAAATGTCTATACACAGACATACTTTAGTAATTGTAGGGTCATATTTAATAGTTAAAAATACAATTGTGTAAGAAATTGTTGAACATCAACATACGGTGAATCCATACCTGGTAAATCCAATGCCAGAGTAAAATGTATGGTTTCTTTCACTTTTCCTATAAAAAGAAAAATTAACTTTCACTATCAATAAACCAAAATGGAAATTATACCAAGCAACAGAGGTGGTACCAAACTATGTTATTTGTTATTTGACTTGCATTTATGTGATTAATTAAATGTAAATGCTAAATCATTGTTGTTTTTCTTAATTACTTGAAAATTAGAAAGAGTTGGATGGGTGAATATCAATGATGTCAAATTTTGGTTCTCATTTATCAAGGTCTCTATAAGTCCCTTATATTTAAAAGGAGTTGTGATTGAATACATAGCAATGAGACAATCAAATTTGATTTTCAATCAAGTCTTGAAACGAAACAAAAACATAAGTAAAAAATAAAACAAACAAACAAAGAAAAAAATCACATAACTTTAAAAACAAAACAAACATACATACAAAGAAAAAAGTCACAAAACTTTAAAAACAAACAAAAAAAACAACAAAAAAACAACAAAAAAAACCAAAACCAAAAACAAACATCATATATATTGTGACTTTTTTTCCCCACATATTTTGTGACTTTTTATCCTATGACTTTTTTTCCGTTTACCATTTTACACATGTTCATCTGGTACCAGCTGATTAATTCGATTACCAAAGGACAGCTACAGAAATTTTTTTGTCCAAAAATAACTTTCCCAGCAGGAGAAACCAGTTACAAACAAATACAGAATATTTTTTACAGGATTTTTCCCTATGAAGTGTATTTCATAAATTATCTTTTTTTTTCATCTTTTTATTTGCATGGTAAGAAAAAAATATATATACATTGATATTTATAATAAAAAAATGATTATAACACTTTTATTGTGGATAATCCCTAAAATATTATTTGTGACTTTTTGTCCCAGTTTTCACTAAAATTTCTATTATGACATTTTTCCTGTGACTTTTTGTCCTGTGACTTTCTGTTCCACATTCCTGTCCGACAGAAGCACGTTTAATTCTTAAGTTTTTGGTGCCAGGTCATCTGATGTTCACACTACATATACTTAAACAGGAAATAAGAAAATCTGACAATCAATATTAACTTGCTAAACATTATTATTATTTTTTTAATTTTGTAAGTTTTGAATATTTTTTTGGCTTCTTTATTGTTATGATCTATATGTTACACTGATCTGAATTTATTCTAAAGTGTCACCTGCAAATGTAATCCAGGAAGATCTCTAGAACCATCAGATATTTACCTGTACATGTAATAGGTCATTTCCTGTTGTATATTGGAACCACAAATCATGCTGGGGATGGATGTCCTGTTAATTAGGAGACAATAAGCAATAAATACTTGGTAATGGAGGCTTGTTCCAATTTTGCCTTAGCTGTCACATTTGGTAGATAAAATTATTCCCATTTCACCTTGGTTCAATTTTGAGATAATAAAGGCGAAATGTGAAGTGTAAACATGTAATTAAGTGCTACTTTGTGCTTTTACAGCAATTAAATCTTATATACACATACTGGTATGACAAGAACATGTATGTAGACTTTATAGTTGTTGGTATTTTTGGTTATTTAATTTATTTGTATTTTGTGAATGATTAAGTGGAATGAGTTTCTGTCTTAATATTTTTTATGAATGGCGTTTTTATTTTGTCCCAATTTGAATCATATTTATAAGTATACAGAAATGAAGAGGGAAATTAAAATCTTCATTAACATTGAACAAATTTGAGCAAAATAGTAATAAAGCATGATTCCAGCAGAACAAAATTAAAAGCAACAGTGGAAAACAGTTTCAGGCTGAGCACAGCAGCACAATTGTGAAGGTTCATAGATCTATATAATAATTGATGAAGCTTCAAGATGGTGAGGTTTCATCTCCAAAGTAGATGCAGTTCTTCTCACTGCAGTAGTAAGACTGGGGACAGCTAAAATATCTGGTCATGACACTAGCACATATGTACCTCAATGATTATGATTGTTAAAGGATTTTTAAGAACAAAATTACAACAAGTTACAAAGCTTTAAGTATAAGCAGAGTAACATTCAGTTATATCATGTTTAGCTTATTTCATTTAATTATCAATTATTTATGCTCCAAAGTCAATTTATTGATATTGAATTTGCAAATAAATAAAGAATATGAAGATTACATGTTTGTAATGAGTACTTTGATTATAACTTCATTAATTTAATCCAATCCTATTTCATTTTTAAACTCAGTTCTTGTATTTTCTTTATTAGTCCCTGAACCTGATATGTATATATAATGTCTAATACATGAAAAATAAAATTATATCTTAATATCTTTTTAGAAAGAATATTTATCAGGAAAAGTCATAACTTGAAAAGTATTCAAATATTTTAAATTCAGTGCTTAAAAAGAAGGGGGAAAAAATGATAAAAATTGATTTTATAATTATTTTGTCTTAATCATTGTAACAACACTTCATTTTGTTTTTACAACAGAAAAATAAAAAAATTCCTGTTTCACCGTAGTACTTTTTTTTTACCTTTTTTCACCTGTAATTCACAGCTAAGTCGAAATTGGAACACACCATATTGGATGCCAGATATAATGCATGCTGCACATGCATTCATCAGACTGCTGCAAGCTGTAACATAGAACTGTAAATGTACATGTATAGTAGAGTATGTGTAAATGTATTTCAAAATTCAAGACCTTATAAATTTCTATGCTTCTCCAGGATTTGTTTCACCAAACATGTCAGCTTTATTGTTAATGTATTGGGAGATTTCTAGGACTGAGTTAAGGGATATTCGCTGATAGCGAAAATGATCATTTCAATACATTTTTTGTACATGTACATGTATGGCATCTACATACTGGTACTTTATTTTATTTTTTTTGTTTTGCTTGTAAAACTGTATTGCTTGTGCTTCCCCTGCCAGGTAAACAAGTACATTTGTATAAGTATTAATTTGAATACTCCAATTCAGCTTTAATTACATGTTAATTTATTCTTCTTTATAAATTTCATAAATTACAGGTCCAACATCAATGTCAATGATGCCCTTGGAGACTACATGTTGAGTTTAGTTGATACCCTAGACACACTTGCGGTAATTTTATAACTTTGATACTCATTTTATATACATGTACATGTACATTTAACAATGAGTCCGTTTTCTGTACAAAGAAAAAAAAATATTAGATCCATTTATGTCAGAAACAAATATTGATTTTACAACTTTGGTAACATGTCGTCAACATGTGCATGTAACTTTATTTTATGTAAGGGTCCATTTAGTTCCATTTGAATTTTAATGAGGATGATATGCATTATATGAGTCAATGCAACACCTTAAGATGCAAATGAAGCCAAGCATGGAATATTTCATTTCTTTAGAAAGACAGTCTTTAAGTGCTTATATCCCATATTTGTCAGGTCCATTTTTATAGTGATTGGAGTCCAGGTAGAACTTATCCTCATGAAATTAGCACATTTAATGCAGCATCTTGTATAGAAACAATTTACATGTACATGTAAATAGTTATAGGAAGATGGTCCAACAGTGTATGTTAGCTGTAGTAAAAAATGCATTAGTCACACTGTTATAGAAATAAAGGCATAGAAAAATGTATTAGCTACTGTCCAGTGTATTTGAATAGGCCATTCTCAAAATTTAATTATCTACATTCAAGGTCAACTAGCATTGGACTATGTGGCTACTACCTACTGCGAACACAAGAGTTCACTTGTTAAAATTAACAAGATTTCAAAATCTTGAAGTACATGTATGATACATGTACTAGTATTTAAACAGCATTCAAGTGTCAGTTTGATTTCAATGAAATTTAATAAAAACTTTTTCAAGGGGTCCTGAAAGATTTTTAACAAAGTTTCAGAATAAATCTTATTGTTATGTATCAACTTCTATTCTTTAAAGAACTTCCTTAAAAAGGAGAGTAACAGATGAAGTTATTAAAATAGATACACCAGGAAAGATTCATGTTCAATGTAAGAAAACATATTTCACTAAAATAGATAATGTCTATATTGATGCTCATCATAAAGGAATTAAATCATATATAACATTTGTGTAGGTAGGAGTTGAACTGTTCTCAATTATACAGGTTTTTACATGTATACCTATATTTTCAGATAATGGGGAACAGTACAGAATTCAAGAGAGCAGTAAAGATGGTTATCAATAATCTCACATTCAAATCTAACACTGTTCAAGTCTTTGAAGCCACTATAAGGTTATTATTAGTAGTTACTATTGAATGATGATTAAAAATGATATTAAATTTGTATTAGACATTGTTTAAATTTTAATAACCCCTGCAAACAAAGTTTGGGGTAACATACATAGAAATCACCCTATCTGTCCACATTTCTTGTAAGCACAACTTCTCTTAAACTGCTCAATATATTTTGATGAAGTTTTGTAGGAGGTTGGGTATCACATGCAGATGTGCATTAAGAGAATAAGTATTCTCAGAGGACTCTAAAGTGAGATAATTGAACTTAAGTGTTTTACTTTTGTGAGCTTGTTCACAGTGTTTCTGGTTTAATTGAATTGTAAAAAAGTGTTGAACATTGCAGTACCAATATACCAGACAACTAACCTTAAACAGTAGTATATATTCATGAAAACATTTAGTTTAGAAACGTACAAAAAAGGATTATTGTAAGAAGATGCATTGAATTTGTCAAGTACTGTACAGTAAAAAAATCTGAATTTGTCAAAATACTGTATTGTAAATAAATCTAAATTTGTCAAGTACTGTACAGTAAATAATTGTGACTTGGTCAAATACTGTACAGTAAATAAATCTGAATTTGTCAAGTACATGTACTGTACAGTAAACAAATCTGAATTTGTCAAGTACATGTACTGTACAGTAAAAAAATCTGAATTTGTCAAGTACTGTACAGTCAAAAGATCTAAATTTGTCAAGTACTGTACAGTAAGTAAATCTGAATTTGCCAAGTACTGGACAGTAAATAAATCTAAATTTGTCAAGTACTGTACAGTAAATAAATTTGAATTTGTCAAGTAGTGTACAGTAAATAAATCTGAATTTGTCAAGTTAATGTACTGTACAGTAAATAAATCTAAATTTGTCAAGTACATGTACTGTACAGTTAATAAATCTGAATTTGTCAACTACTGTACAGTAAATAAATCTAAATTTGTCCAGTACATGTACTATACAGTCAAAAAATCTGAATTTATCAAGTACCATACAGTAAGTAAATCTGAATTTGTCGAGTACTGTATGGTAAATAAATCTATTTTAGTATTTTTATGAGGACAAACAAATTTCATGTGATATGTTTTTTTTGTGTATATTGTACAAAGGTGAAGAAAAGCCTGAAGCCTTTGATTGTTTAAACTTTTTTACAGAATTCTTGGAGCTTTATTGTCAGCTCATCTCATTATTACCGACCGAGAGCAGCCTTTTGGTAATATGAGTATACCAGATTATGATAATGAACTATTATACTTGGCTAATGATCTGGGAACAAGATTACTTCCTGCATTTGAGAATACAAAGACTGGTATACCATACCCGAGAGTAAGTTTACGGTAATCTTCATTTTTTCTTCATATGAATTCTACATGTTTTTTTTTCTTTATAATTTTTCAAGTTTTAAGTGTTCACATGAAATTTTGGAGGTTAGCTTTACATCATCATCATTGGTGGAGTAATAATTC
The DNA here is from genome assembly GCA_037379345.1 of Perna viridis. Taxonomy (NCBI): domain Eukaryota; kingdom Metazoa; phylum Mollusca; class Bivalvia; order Mytilida; family Mytilidae; genus Perna; species Perna viridis. Next base: position 14,936,272 of record CM074511.1, read on the forward strand.
ATTGAATTATATGTGATCTATATTTTCTGTACAAAAGGGGTGCTATTTATTTTTCTATTTTTCAGTTCTTTCCCTCATTCACTTTTTTATGACAAATAATTCTTAGTGGAATTTTGAGTTCAAGTCTATTTTTCTCTCATATTTTTCAGTGGTCTTGGCTGTGTAAACAGTGTCTTAAAATTAAAAGTACATGTATCTTAATTTAGTTTGTTCCACTGTTCAGACTTCAATTGATGCATTGATTTCATTGGGGTTGTACCACTTAAAAATTTCTAATAGTTACATGTATAAACTCATATTTTTATGATAGTAACTACAAGACTTGTGATATTATTTGGATAATACTATGCATTGCATCTGTGTTGTTGTGGCGCAATGCATATCCATGGATGAAATATTTTTCCAACATGGTGGGTATAGTTTGGGTTTTTTTACCTTTTTACTTAAAGAAACTTATCTAAGGAAACACAAGTCATTTGATTGTAATTCTATTTCCCAACTGGTCAAATACTGATAACTTAGTAGTGTTTGAGAAACTGTATTGAATCGTGTCTCATGTATTATTATATTAAAAAAATGAAGAAAATTAAGTTGTTAAAATATATTTTCGGTACTGTGATGGCTATCTTTTTTGTTTAATTATAGTTCTTGTTTATCAATGTAGGTAAACTTAGGGAATGGTGTACCAGTGAATTGTGTCAATGAGACATGTACTTCAGGGGCAGGTACCTTGGTGCTCGAGTTTGCTGTTTTATCCAGACTCCTTAATGATCCTATATATGAATCTTATGCAAGAAGATCAGTCAAAAAACTATGGCAGCTAAAATCAAATGTTACTGGTTTATTAGGTAATATTAACACTTTAAAAGTATCAGTCTCTGTAGGAATCAGGCTTTGTAGGTGAAACATGGAATGAAGTAACCCACCATATTGACAGTGTAATTTGACTAACAGAATCTAAGAATAAGGATTTTCCAAATCTTCTTGGTAAAATGAGTTATAGTTTCATTGAAATGCACTGCAAATGAAAATTTCATGGTCAAATTCATTTGTCAGAATCTCTTTTTTCTAACATTCTAATAAAATCCAGTGATGCAGAGATGAAATATCATTAGTAAACATTTCAAATGTAAAGGCTTCCTTTAGTGAAAGTGCATATATATATTTTCAGCTCAGTGAGTTTTCAGATTCTTTCCATTTAGTCAGATTCTTTCAAAGAATTAAACCTTTTATACAACACATTTTAACGGCAATTAAAAAAGGGCACAAACAGAACATATTTTGCAAAAAAAAAAAAAGAAAATATTCACAGCCATTTTTCAATAATGAACTCATACAAATGATTAATAATACTGTTAACTATAGGCAGTCACTTTCCTTCAGTTACTTTTTATGACTTCAGCTGATAAGAAATCTGATAAAAGGATTTATGTAAGGATTACACTAAGATTGTAATAACTTTAAAAGTCATCAAACTAAGTAAACTATAATATCACCATTTTAATGGTATTTAATCTGTAACTGAACTCCGTTTTCCTGTAAAATTATAGGAATTTATATTTTTAAAAAGACTTTATATTTTTTTGTAACAGGAAATGTATTAAATATACAAACTGGTGAATGGACAGGTCACATGAGTGGACTTGGTGCTGGTCAAGACTCATTTTATGAATATCTTTTAAAAGTAAGCCTTTCATTTGTTAACTTGAATAGTGCAGAAAATAGAAATGAAAAGACATCATATTGTTGAATCGAAAACAATTTATTTTCATTCTTTTTATAAGTAAGGTTATTTGAAGCTAAATTCTATCACATCTATTGCCTTTTATTTTTGTTGAATATTCCTTATCTCTTGCAGAGTTACATTTTGTTTGGAGAAAAAGAAGATTTAGAAATGTTTAATGAAGCTTATGAAACAATAAAATTTCATTTAAGAAGAGGGTAAGTTTCTGATCATAAAGTGTATTTCATCATATTATACAATGTACTATTTATGATATAAGATTATTGCCATTCTGAAGAAGAGAATAACCTTGTTTATCTGTCTTGTAGTCTAGAGAACTAGGATTATTAGCTGTTTTCTCTTTTAATTAAACTGTAATAATACTGACCTCCACATTTTGAAATTTACCTAGGCTATTCGAAAGTAGTAAAATTATAGAAATAGCCCTCTACATGGAATATTTAATAACATTTTTCTTCATGAAGTAGGGCAAGTTAATCCTTTAACACATGTATTATCGAGGGATCAAATACATGTTGTGTCTAGGGAGGAAATACATGTATTGTCTAGGGAACAATTTTCCAATAACTTTGCTTTCTAAAAGCATTCATGCTATTGACATTTTAAATTAAAATTTTTTGTAGGCGGTTAAAATGCAATAATGGGTTAGGTTTTCCTCCACTGTATGTAAATGTACATATGAAGACGGGTGATACATTAAATAACTGGATAGATTCACTGCAGGCAGCTTGGTCTAGTGTACAGGTATTTCGAACTTCTATTCTTTATGTTAAAATGACATATTTTGCACTGTTTTTTTTTTGGTTTTTTTTTTTTGGGGGGGGGATATTTTTATACTTTAATTACTCTATCATAGGTGACAGTATTTACATTTATACATATTAAAGACTATTTCTAAATGACTGTTAAAGATTGTGTGATCAGCATTGCTATTATCACAACTGTTCATTGATACAAATATCTATTGTTTAATTTGTTTTTTAAGTAATGTCATTTCAACTTAATAATCTTTGTCAGTTTCATTGTACAGAAGTGAAATCAGGACATTTGTTTTGATGAATGTATTTTAGAACTGGAATTTACTGTTTTGTTTACATTGGTATATATACATAATATATTGATAAAGAAAATCAAAGTTGACAATATCAATTTCTTTATAGGTATTAAATGGTGATATTGAAGAAGCCATTTGCTCTCATGCTCTGTATTACTTTATATGGAAAAAGTATGGATTTTTACCAGAGCGTTATAACTGGAATTTAAGGGTACCAGAAGTGACCTTTTATCCACTAAGACCAGAACTTGTAGAATCAACATACTTCCTGTATCAAGCAACTAAAAATCCCTTCTACCTCCATGTTGGTAAAGAAATTCTTCTCAGCATTGATACTTATGCCAAGGCTGAGTAAGTACATGTATGTACAGCTGACATATTTGTACTTTGTGGGAGATTTATTGCATGTATTTAAAGTTGCATTTTTATACTCAGGTCTTTTGACTAACAACTTATGATACATGGTAATGCCTGACTTTCCATATTGTGCAGTAACTCAAATGGCTTTGAGGGATTATATATTTTTTTTTTAATATTTACTTGATAAAAGGAGGGTATTTTTCATACTTCTCAGAATCTTTGAACATAAAAAAAATTGGGGAACTGATCGTGTGCTGATATAATAACAGCATCCTGTTATTTTACATTAATTGATATGATCATACATGTATCTATCAATCATAATCCTGTAACACTGTTCAAAAAGTAATCATGAATGTCCTTGCTGAGAATATTTAAAATACCCTTGCTGCAGCATGTTTGCTATATTATTTGCATCTTTTCAGAACTCAACATGCACATCAGCTATCTCCTAATAATAAACTAAAAACCTGCATGAGAATCCAGCTAGTAATAAAAGAGGAGTTGCGGACAATGTTATGTTGGACAGACTGAAAGCTTTTCTAATTTAGAAACCAATGATTTAGCCCCACTTACTAACAAAGCTAGGGACAAACATTTGTCTAAATATCAAGAAATTCTTCATGCATGTCCATTGTAACAACAATGAATGTAGACTCGAAGACAAATACTTTTTATGATTACAGATGTGGTTATGGAACAGTTCATGATGTTAATACTAAAGAATTGGAAGACAGAATGGAAAGTTTCTTCCTTAGTGAGACTTGTAAATATTTGTATCTGGTATGTTGTAATGTAGCATTGTTAATTTTTTCTGCTCTTTTCTGTGCATTTCTTAACATTAGGAGTTCTAAGCGGATTCTTACTTTCTCGTCTATTTCCCGTGCTAGCTTAGTATGTAGATTTTCTCCTGGTTCATTTGTCTGCCATTTTACTGGTATCTGTTCAATACTTAGTTGCCTTTTTATTAAAACACCAAAATTGTCAAAATACAGTTCTTGAAACTTTATGATAAAAGTTTAATTTATTTAAGAATATCGTATATTTTCATATATAAAAGTAAAATTATTTCTTTGGTTTCTTGTCTGGGTAAATGAAATTTCTTAAACTTAGAATATTTTCAGATCCTTAATAAACATTATATGTACATTTGATTTCAAATATGTTGTCAGTCATTTGTCTGTTTAAGTAGCAATTTTAGAAAATTCTACCAGCCTTAATTGTTTTAGGTCATGCTTAGCTTACTGGTTGTTAATTAGTTTTTATGTAGTATTTTTGTTAAGTTTTGCTACGGTTGAAACATGAAGTTTTATGTAGACTTTTATAAACGTGAAAAAAAATGCATCTAGTAGGTTTTGTCAGACAAGTTTCCAAACTGTTTAGCCTAGAAACATCTCAGTTTCTTGTGTTAAACATGAAGAGTTACAGTGCAAACATGTCTTAATGACCACCTGTATTCAACAATAACCAGACTTCAAAGATATTAATTGACATATCCTTATGTATTGCATTCTGTGTACATTAACCTGTGTATAAATGACCACCTATGTTATGTGACCTCTCCCTTGGAAGATCTCTCTAGACAGGTCTGACTGTAAACATAATAGTTTGCACGATTTACTCATTTTCACCGTGGACAGAAATACACAAAAAATTAGCTCCAACACGAAACATAATTCCCACAAAAATTTTTTAACAAAAGATAATGTTGTTGGAATATGTTTACTTCGCAGATCTCATGAAAATTAGCGATCACAACAATAAATATGTTAACAATATTATATGACTCTGTACAGTGTGTTTAGCAAAGCATTACTCATGTCTAAATGAATAATAAAAAGCAGTTCATTCTGATTTACATGTCATATATTGAAATATAAAACTTGCATAGCCTTATTAACACAGCCTGTGTTATTTACCTATAAAAAAACTATATTTAATATGGGTGAACTAATATTTTTAGCTTTTTGATGAAGACAATCATCTGAATAAACATGCCTCTAAATATGTGTTCAGTACAGAGGGACATATATTTCCCATAGACAAAAGATTTAGAACTAAACCATGGGAGGAGAATGATTACGAAGACGAGACGACAGAAGAAAATTCTGATCCAAAGGATGTTGTTACAGTAGCTTATAATACCAATAATAATAGCTTTTATAATGTGAGTTAACAACAAACTTTAAACAGTTACCATATACTGTAAACTAGTCATGGAAATAATCTCTTCAATTTAAATAACTCCCTCCACTTTATCTGTACATTTAGCTTGTCTACAAGAAAAGAAAATTGGTTCAACTGGAAAAGTAGATGTTTGTTTTTTTATAAAACATAAAAATGTGTTCAGTTGATGTACATGTATTTATTACTTATTATTTATTAGTCTGACTACTGCTATTGTGCTAGTTTATAGAAGCAACAGTAATTTGGTATCAGTCTGATTAAAAGAAAGTAATGACAGCTATTGAAGTTTCTTATTGCTCTATTTTCAGTATCTAAATAGACATATATTTCAGATATGGCTAAATAAAAGTAAACAATTCTATTATTTTACAAAATTAAAATATCTGAAGTATGATTGAATAAGATCTTTATAAAAAAAGTTAATGTTTAGACAAATGGTAATACCTATGCATTTTTTTACCAAATTAATGAACTAAAACTCACTGAAAAATGATTATATTTTTGTTGATTTTTATTTCAGTGTGACCCAGTCCATGATGATAGAAAGTATTTTCTTCCACTGAAAAGACAGTACTTTGAGCAGTTACAGAGTGCAATCTGTCTTGATGGCTGTCTTTAGTCTGTTTCACATTTAGACAAATTTTAGGATGAGTGAATTGTAATTAACCAGTCTTAACCATCTTACCATCGGCTCATCTGTTTATGTTATCTTAATAGTATAAGTACTTGTCAAAGATTTCTACGACTTTTATTTGTAAGTTGATGCAGGTATTATGTATAGAAAATGTAATGATGGCAAAATTTGCCAAAGGGAGATAATCTGCTTTACTATCGTCTATTGCCTTGGACATGATTTGTATTAACAAGCTTAACTACAGTTCTTGCCATGCTAGTTGGCCTTATCTGTGATCATGCTAAGCATTCCGTTATGAAGGAGGGATGATAAAGTGTTTAGAATTTGTTAACTTTATTTCTAAACTTGAGTTTGTCAAATACTGAACACAATCCAGTTGTGATTAGATCTATACTTTATGGGAAGAAAATGTTTAGTGACAGAGTATGTCATTAAAAACGGTAAGGATTTCTGTAATGATGTTGTCGGTTGTACAAGGTTGAGATTTATTTCCCAGAACTCTATTAAATTAAACCTTGTATAATATTTCCTGTCCTATTTATTTCATTAATAGTTTTGTTTACCCATATATTCAGCTCTTATAGTCATCCATTTGCATTTCAAATTTTCAACCAATATTAGACACATCAACATTATATTGAACAAAAATTTATAAATACATGTCTTCTGTAATGTTTGGCAGACTTGAGTTGAGTCCATATTGCTCTTTCATTTGTTTAGTTTCTATGTTTAATACTCAGTGTTATCAGTGGTGTTTTATGCTTTCTTGTTCTAGGCTTTGTCCCTAAATTATGGATATTTCATTCCTTGTTTTTTTTTTCTGTTAAGAATCTTGGATTTTTTTTACTGTAAAATTTTAAATATCTAAGGGTTATGAGAACAATATGGGACCAAAAAGGACCTAATTAATAATTCTATAAAATTAATACATGTATGTGCTGTATAGCTTAAACATGTTTGTGGATTGATTTCTATTTTCTGAAATTTTTTGTTATGATGCTAACCCTGAAGGATTTACAGGTCAAAGAGGAGAAAAAATGTTTCCTGATTTTGTGGCATGCCTTGAATAAATTGATGGATTTCTATGGATATGTACTACGAGGCTCAAAACCTCGAAAAGAAGATATTGATGGATAAAATAGGTTATGACCCTAATTATTAGGAAATTAGGGGCAAAATAAGCATGTCATTAAACTTTTGCTCAATTCAATTTTTGTTTAATTTTTTGAAATATTTAAGTTTTGTGAACAATTTTATTCTATTCCGATGCTTTGTAAGACAATTTCATTCAAAATTAAAAGCTGATCAAAATTGAATGTTGTCCTGTAATTGTCTTCACTGGTCCTGTTTTGACCTCTATAGTGTAACAAAGCTACACTTACCAAAACATTTTTTGTTAAGGTTTTCTTGTATTAAAGTGTTTTTATTTCCACAAATTTCTTCATTGTGAAAACTTTGTTTTGAACTTCCATGCATGAAGGCAATAATTAAATTGTAGAGAAAACATTAAGCATGACTGGAAAATGAGCCACTTTCTCTAAATAGTATGAGACTGTAGTGTAAATGAAAAAAAAAAACCAGTTTTATTTATTTGTCTACTATTTATTGTATGCACTTAGATGATTAAATTTAAGGTTCCAGAGTATACTAATTTTCTATGTAAAACATATTTCTTCCTTTGTAAGCTCATTTAATTTTGTCGTACTTTTTTTCAATATAATATATCACTTGTAGTATTCTAGGTTAAGAGATTGTTTTTATTCCTTGATTCCCTAATTCTTTTTTTCTTAACTGAAATAGCATATCAATTATTTGTTTAGAATGTAGCTGGATAATTCTGATTGTATTTACATCAGTGTCCTTAACACTTTCCTTTCTGGTGGCTTGATGTGGTTGAATATGATATAATTGAAATGGTAAGATTGTAATATAATTTGTTTAACTGGTAACATTTTTATTCACTTCCTTTTCAAATATAAAGTTCAGTCAATATATACATTAATATGTATCATCAGCATAACAATTAATCAATGATACATCATTTTATCAGATCCCATGCCATAGAAATAAAAGTTGCAGGTTACATGTAACTAGTATTCATAAGTTCTCATTTTCATTTTTTCTTCATTTATTTCTTTGTTTAATGACTACAACTAACTGGCATTACAGTTCGTCATGGTTGTGTATTTAATAATCTTTGTAAAAATGGTAGAGTATATTTAATAATCTTTATAAAAATGGTAGAGTTTGATTTATAAATCAGAGCTGAATAGTCAAGCCTGTTAGACTCATACACCCCTAAGGAATGATAAACACCAGGGTTTTTTTTTGTTGATATAGCAGATGCATATGTTAGAAATGTCTTTATTTATTGTCATCAAAGAAAAATTGAACTTTTGAAATGTTCTCAAGGATCATGATTACATCGTTTTGATGTGATTGCTAGATATTACCGTTTTTCAGCATAACCTTAAATGCTTCACACAAAATATACGAATAAGTATATAAATTTTATAATGACCTATTCACATTAAGTGTCTATATTTGAAGTTAAAATTTAAACACTTAACTCTGTACAAGATGGCCAAAATTAAGGTTATTCAATCATCCTATTTGTATTGTTACTGTTATTCGAGAGTTGGGAATATTCATTATTGTTGTTTTAAAAAAAAATAAAAATTATATATGTTGGATTTTTTTTTTATTTTTGTGATTGGTAATGGAGTGTATTTTTGGTGCATTTTCGTTGCAAATGACACCAGTAATTCCTGGTTATTTATACTGGAATAACAGTAGCTTGTTAACATTTCTTAAGATAATGGTGTACTTAGAATGATCAGAGATTATTTTTGCTAGTGGAGGAAATTATGTCTGATCTCATACTGGGGTCTTGACTACCTTAATACATAGTTACAACCTCTGTTATGGGAAACAAATAAATGATATGAATTTACGATGGATGACGTTCACTAAAGATTTTACTAAATGCGTAACATTAAGGAAGTTTTCTCTGGAATTATTCGTCCCAACCTAAATATTGTGTGGCTATGATAAACAATTAACATTTTTTATGGTAAACGAACTTAAAATGGAAAATTACCCGAAAATAAGACACCACGTGCACATTGTAGATGATTAAATACGTCTAATCATCATTCTAGAGAACTTCATAGAAAAAGTCTTGTTTTTAGCATAAAACCAATTTACCCCATAATAACCACTTCCTTTAGAGTACAATTCGTTTAGATTAGAATATAACAACTGTTATACCACCATCCTCCACCACTACCGTGATCATTAGAGCAGTGTTTTGATGAATGTCGTTAACCATGTCATTGGTCGAGAACAGCATCTGATTGTGATACTTCATTGAATCACCTGAAATATATCAACAGTTTATCGTAGATTGAATCCATATACGAACCAAGCTAAATATTTAGCTATTACTGTATATTCTGCAAAGTGCATTGTTAAATTACAAGTTAGTGTAACTGAATATAATGCATGAATAACTTTTAATAACAACCCTATCAGCTTCTGTTTATTTCTGTGTCGATTTACATATATATATATAAACGTCTAAATATGTTCAACTTGAACTTTGTGAGTTTTATGCTCATAAAGTTTTATGAGTTTTATGCTGAGGAAGGATATCAGTTATCCGAAAAATTCAATTTAAATTTTACCATCTTCTCGTGATGTTAAACATATTTAGACGTTTATTTAATTTATTATGTTTCGCATCGTTTTTAACGGTCCATCACCCCGTAAGAGTGATTGTTGACTTTAATTTAGACGATTGATTATATATATACAAACGTCTCGGAATGTGACGATTCTATTCACTACACTGCTCCATCGGATCATATTGATACAGGGAAGATATGTAAACGTATAGAAAGGTCTTAAAAATTCCCAACGATGTTAGAACTCAAATTTGCGATGCAAATTTTTGGTCGTTCCCTCCGCGGGACTCAAACTCGTACCGCTGTGACATCTATGGCAACACCGCCTGCCCAAAGTCCAGCGCCCTAGACCACTCGGCCAGCTAGACTATATAAAATATAGCTTTTGCTGACCGGGTCAATCCTCGTAGGATTAATCTAGGGCAGTAACTCAGTACACGATGTATGGTAGTACGGGACAGTTCATTTAGATGTTATTATGTAGGGTAGAGGATCAAATTAATGATGCATGTCACAACAAATCAATATTGTACAAACGTCTCAGAATGTGACGACTCTATTCGCTACACTGCTCCATCGGATCATATTGATACAGGGAAGATATGTAAACGTATAGAAAGGTCTTAAAAATTCCCAACGATGTTAGAACTGTCAAATTTGCGATGCAAATTTTTGGTCGTTCCCTCCGCGGGACTCGAACTTGTACTGCTGTGACATTTATGGCAACACCGCCTGCCCAAAGTCCAGCGCCCTAGATCACTCGGCCAGCTAGGCTATTTAAAAATATAACTTTCCTTGGCCTGGTCATACCTCCTCATAGGATTAATGTAGGGCGGTAACTTAGTTCACGATGTATGGTAGTACGGGACAGTTCATCTAGCTGTTATTATGTAGGATAGAGGATCAAATTGATGATGCAAATACAAACGTCTCAGAATGTGACGTCTCTATTCGCTACACTGCTCCATCGGATCAAATTGATACAGGGAAGATAATGTAAACGTATAGAAAGGTCTGAAAATATATAGCCTAGCTGGCCGAGTGGTCTAGGGCGCTGGACTTTGTGCAGGCGGTGCGAGTTCAAGTCCCGCGGAGGGAACGACCAAAAATTTGCATCGCAAATTTGACAGTTCTAACATCGTTGGGAATTTTTCAGACCCTTATATATATATATATATATATATATATATTGGTCACGATGCATATTTACGCATTTGGAATAATAATATTACATTCATGATTAATCCTGCGATTTGTGAATATAAATAGAAATTTTAATAAAAACTAGCCATTTTTAAGGTAAAAATAGAACAAGATACACTCCTCGAAACGTTTACGTTTCCCAATTTAGCGTTCGTGCATCATTTATCGTGCGTTTACACATCGTTTTGCGTTCGTTTAAACCCACGATAGAAGCGTTCGTTTAAATACACACTAGGAGCGTTCGTATAAACGCAAGATACGAGCGTTCGTTTAAACGCACGATAGAAGCGTTCGTTAATTTTTGTACTTTGATTATTTCTCCGATTGTTATTTTTATATTATTTGCTATAGTTATTTTATATATTTTCATAAATTTAATTTTCTATTTTCCCTTTCATCATTATTTTTTTTTAATATTATTATTTTTCATCTTTCGTCTATCGTGCGTTTAAACGCCCGCTGAGAGCGTTCGTCTATCGTGCGTTTAAACGCACGCCAGGAGCGTTCGTTTATCGTGCGTTTAAACGTTTATCTTGCGTTTGGCGAGGTTTAGCGTACGTTTAGGTATCGTGCGTGCGGGAAACCTAAACGTCTCAAGGAGTGTACGTATAAAATGCTATTAACACATACTAGAAAAGAATAAAGGGAGGCCCGAATTTTAGGCTTTACGGTCCTTACCATGGGTTAGTAGCATTGGAAGAGAGAAGAGAATTGTCTACTCATGTGACGAAAATCAATATTAACAGTTTATAACCTAAGTTTTTTTGGGGATGAAAAAATAATCAGGATATTTCATTATTTGAAATTTCTTTACAATAATTTTTTAATGCACATTGAAAATGTAGGTAAAAGGTACACGCAATTCAAAACGTAATAGCTCATCAGCAGCAATACAAGCAATTACATAAAATTATCGATATCAAAAAGAAGATGGACTACAAGAAGCCATTACAAGTATACAAATCGAGGTAGAAAATATCAATCACTGAGATTTCACCAAGTGCACAGTATGGAATGAAACATAAATGTGTTACTTTTGCAATAAGACAATTTATCTTCATATTCAGCCACAAAGTAAAAAAAAACTATTTTGTACGATACGTTGAAAGCATGAGTCCAGTAATATATCTAACCGAATACTCAAAATGTAATATTGCACCATATTAGAAATGTCGCATGAATAATGGTGTTGCGCTGACGTCGTCCGTGTCGTCTTCTGTAGACACTTGGTTTCATGCGGTAACTAGAATGGTGGTTGGTGCTTGTAAAATTTAATAACAACTTGAAATATATTCTTTGGATTTTCGCGCGAATCTTGGTTCCCTTAATTAATTGCTCTCTTACAAAATACACACACGAAAAAAATGTTGTTTTACATTAGAGGCTATGGCTCATTTTTTTTTCTGAATTATGAACCAAAAGGAATCGACTTAAAAATAAGCATTTCATGGAATGTCAGTATATAACTAGTAAAAACATATGTTTGTTTATTATATTGTTCCAAAAAAACAAGTTCATTGATTTAAAGGGTTTAGATTAGAACCATTTAGGGATAAGGGACCAAAAAAAAATAATTTCTAAAAACTTAAGACATAGCATTTTCGTGAATCTAGACAACAGGTTAACTAAAAGTGAGTGGAACCCTTTGAAATAGTGCCACACATTGTCATACCACTAAAGGAAGGCTGGCATTTATTTTAGAGTTGTGACTTGTCAAATAGTAAGGGTTAGAGACCAGAAACAATCCATTTTCTGATGTCTCTATGATAAGATAAAAAAAATATGAAGGGATCTCTTTGAAATTATACCCCAAAGTCACATAATTCCGCATGAAGGTTAATATTGATTTTAATGGTTGTGACGGTGAGCATTCCGAAATTAAAGGCTAAAAGAGATCTGTTCGATTCTTGTCAATTTTGTTTTCTGCGCCAAATGTCTATTCACAATCAAACTTCAAAGCTGTATCAAGCTTTAATTGCGTATGTTTTTTACCTCTACGATTGGTCGAATCAAGCTTTGAATCATTGTATTGTAAATTTTCGACTCATCCAGTGTATGTAAAAAATGTGTAGGGGCATTAAGTTACATTGTATGTATATAGCCTAAAATATCGATTTTGTTGTAATAACATAAAGTTGTTCTTAACATAGTAAACAATATAAATATAAGGAAAAATAATAATTTGTGGTATTAGTTCATTGTTATGACTTCAAAATGGCGCAATAGTTTTACGTCTTTAGCAAAAACTGCTAAGAATTATACATTTTTTTTGGACATACTTACATCCAAAATACTATGTCCACACCCAATAAAAAACTTTTTTTCACACATGAATAACTATGCAATAATGAATGTTTTAAGTAAATATGAATTTGTTTCTTGGGTGTGAACACAGTTTCCTTGTCAAAAATATGACCAGAAAGTGTCCAAAAAGTACAAAATTTGACAGAATATCTGGCAAACTTTAAGCAATTTTACTGTTCTTGCAATCCAAGAATTTATCAGAAGCTTTTATGTTTTCTCATTTGTGATGGATTATTCTCCAAATTCAATTTTAGGCCTATAAGACCCTTTATCACCCCTTTCTAGAGACTATTTTTTTAACGGTCAGTGATTCACACGAATTTCGCATGATTTTCACCTGAATTCAGCAAATAAACTTTGTGAAAGAGTTCAAGTGAAATTAGGTGAATCGAGCCTTCACGTGAAATTCATGTGAAATGTTCACATGAAATTCGTGCAAGGAAAATTTAATGTGAAAATCACGCGAAGCTCGACTAACATGAATTTCACGTGGAAAAAATATTGGCTGTGTACTTGCGATTCTATGATATAAGCTGATGAGTTTTTTTTCTTGTATTTCAAAACGTGTTATCAATTATTTGCAGTTCCTGTATATCCCACGATTGTGAGTTTATATATTAAGACGTGTTGCTCATCACCTGCAGCTCCTATAATATTACCTGATTTTTGTCTTGTATTTCAAGACGTGTTATCTACTACTCGCAGTTCCTACAATATTTGCTGATGGTTTTTTGTCTTGTATTTCAATATGTGTTATCAATTACCTGCATTTCCTGTATATCCACCGATGGTAAGTTTGTATTTTGAGGTTTCATCACAGATGTTGAATGTTTTATAAACAGCGTGCCAACTGTGTCCTTCCCAATCTCTAAGGTCACCACGCAACTCATATCTTCCATTTATGGTCAATTTATAAATCTTTTCATTACCTGAATTCAGTATTCAAAAACTGTAATTTTGAAAATCAGAAAACGTAACAGGGTATTCCTGAAGCCCTGAGATCGATATATATATTTTATATAACCCGATATGACTTAATCATTTCATTTTTCCTATTCCACGGCTAACCCCCACAAAATTTATTAAAAACGAAAAAGGAACGAAATAGTTAAGTATAATGGAAAAATACAGTCAGACGAGTACATATGCATGTCTTAGCTAGTCTATTTTTTTCGAATATATAATTTAGAAACTACAGTGGATACTAGTTGTCTGTAGTAATTCACCGACCAATTTGACCCATACTGAAACCGTATATACACCAATAAAATATTGTTTGTATTTTTTTAATTTATTTGTTCCGAACTTCTAAAATTTTTAAGGTAGTGTTTTTAGAATTTTGACTGTGAATATTAGCTGAAGTAACAAATAGACATAGTTCAAACATAAATAGCATTTTTTACTTTTTAATGCCACTTTTAAAAAAAAGGCTTGACAAATAACATAAATGTCTTTTAAGTAAGTGTTGTAGTGTAAGAAATGTTTTATTTTTAGGGTGTCATGGTATCAGAGACTGCAGTACATGTAACTTACGTATCAAACGTTGCTATTGTCTTGCCCTTTCTTTTTTACACAAACTGTTGTATCCAAGTTTTAGTTAAGTAATACAACCTTAACAAAACAGGCGTTTTTATTATACTACAACGATGAACTTCCCACCATCTAAAACAGAGTGTTATAGATATTTAAAAGATTCTGCCCATTAAAATATTTACCTAACCAAAATTCTCCGTCGAGTTTTCCAAACCAATTTTTATCATCCTGCCGCGTCCTAGAAAAATTCACAGCACAGTTCCGTCTTTCATTGCTGTGTAATCTAAATAAATAATTAAATTATTAATTATGCTAATTAGATATTTTAAATTTTTATTTCAGTTGAATTTTAAGAACATCTATACGTTCATACAAAAGCGAAGTATTTTGTTTTGAAAATTCTGATGTGGTAATAAATAAAGCACTAATTGTTTACAAGATGTAAAGTACAAAAACTCTTTTTTTATAATGTATTTTTTTTTCTTGAAAATGCCCACCAACCGTCATACAAAACCGCATAATAACCCATTGTATTTATTCAAAGATTATAAATTGAAGTTGTCATTAATTCTTATACTTATACACAGAAATCGTTGAATAAATAGACACATGAATAAATAAATATTGAAATATTGAAAACAAAATTTAAAGAATTAACAAACTAGAGCATGGATTGTCGGGATTATAAATTTATATCATGAAGTATATAAGTTTGAAATCTGGTGCATTTTACTACTTATTATCTAAACTTGCAAATGACTGTGCATGTGAAATATAAGCGGTATGATATAGCTTTAAAATTTTAAACAGATTCACGTACCATCCACTTCCCTTCATCTATATCCATATGACCGAGAAAGGACTCAACCCTTTAACTTTTATAAGGTGCTGTCCAGACGACATAGGACAAACTTCACTACAATCCTGTCCGATACTCATACCTGGGGAAGAATATTCATTCATTTTTTAAATAAAAAACATATTTCAATTTGAGTAAAGTTGAATATTCTATTTTCCTTGGACGATATCTTAAACATATAAATTTCGTAGATATGTGTAATTTATAAAAGCACGTTCGATATTGTCAAAGGTTAACCAAATTTGAGACCAATTAATTCATGGAGAAGTAGTCCGTGTGACGTAACTCATCTGATGCACCAGTTAATCCATGGAGAAGTAGTCCGTGAAACGTAACTCATCTGATACACCAGTTAATCCATGGAGAAGTAGTCCGTGAAACGTAACTCATCTGATACACCAGTTAATCCATGGAGAAGTAGTCCGTGTGACGTAACTCATCTGATACACCAGTTAATCCATGGAGAAGTAGTCCGTGAAACGTAACTCATCTGATACACCAGTTAATCCATGGAGAAGTAGTCTGTGTGATATATCTCATCAGATATTTGACTATTAAAAGCCTAGAGTATTCGTAGTGACAAATATTGTTTAGATGGTGTGTTTGTATAGAGAAATCAGAATTTTAACTGTATAAGGTCGTTTGATAATATGTTCTTTTAATCAATATTTATCAGAAAAGGCTTTAATCTGACTTTTTGCGGGAAAATAAATAACATAACAGCTATTTGATATCTGCTGAAAAATGCCTTATATGGTTACTATTTGATATGATAGATAGATATGTTTCTCTTTTAAAGCCATTCCAACACTTGCCGGTAGACCAAATATCCCCGATATTATTCAAGAACACAGTGGTCAGACTTTTTGTCTGACCCGAACTAAGTAGAATGTATTATTTATTGAAATTTGTCGAAGCACGAATTTAGAAAACCCTAAAACAATGAGGCTTCGACTAATTCAAATAATACTACTATCACTCAGTATAAAACAAAAATGTTACAGAATATTGTGAACAACGTGATCCACTACAATGTTCTGTAATGCAGACAACAAACCTTCTGTGTATGTTTCAAATATTTAATCACTGTTCTGCTAAGTACGGGTTCGGTATAATAAAAAAAAATCCAAATTGAAATTTTCTAAAATCCTTGGTTTTTTCCTCCAATTTAAAGCAAGCTAATTGGATGAAATTTGAGTTGAGAAAATTATTTGAAATTTGAGATTTTTAATTTAACCGGATCCAGTAACTATTGTAATAATTAATATGAATCTATTCAGATAGTTTCCGATTGCATTTCACAAATTTTGCATAATCAATTACAAACCTACTCCTTACAATTGAGTATATGTTTTAGTTCAGGTGAGGTGTTCATTAAAATAGTTTCAGTTGTTTTAAAATCAGCCTGCCTTTCTTGCACAAAAAATATTACAGGACAAACATGTGTTCTATTGTACATAAAAATAACCTATATAACTTACCTTGTGAATGGCGAAGCAATAAGTCGTTTATCTTTGTAACTGCATCAGGGTCTGTCGTTGCTAGATCAGAAAATTAGATAAACATACTTGTGGAAACCTTACTCATATACTGTACTGGCGATGTGAATATAATTTGATTTGTACTTCCGGTATATTAAATCATGATTTATGTAACAGTAGTGATTGTCCAACATTATCATATATGTATGATAAATATCAGTACAATCTATTTATCTATATATATTTATATATAGTATCAAACAAGGTTTCCAAAATGTATACTACTCAACCAAAAAAAAAAAAAAAAAAAAAAATACAAAATTTCATTGGACAATATCTATATATTTTAATAATGGATAGCTTCTTTAACAGGTTATTTCAGGAGGAAAAGAAAGAAAACAAAACAAAACAAAACAAAAACAAAAAAAAAAAAAAAAACAAAGCAAAACAACTTTTCATCCACTTTGCAAAAAGTGTTCCAAAACGAATCCAATAAAAACCCGGACTATTGCTTTTCAGTCCTGCTACCGAGTGTGTAAAAGAACAACCAAGGGAACCAAGGTTATAGCGGTAATCAAAAGAATGTAATCCAGGGACAAAGACCAGACATGGAAAATAGACAAACACAACAAAGAACACGAAATAATAAAAATCATACATACAAAGTAACAAAAGCAAACGAGCAACTCGGACTCCTCTAATACTGGGAGTATGGACCAGGTGCACCGGTAGGGTAAGCGTCCTCTGCTTTTCTTGAAACACCCAACGAGTTTCTCATAAAAAGTCAAGTCCAGGGTAGACGAAAGAGGAAAGGAAAACTATGTCCTGTTGAATAAATCAGTTTTCATGGTGCAGATGGATACACCATAACGATCCACGAATTCATGATACATCGCATCTACCCCAAAGAACTTGAGATAAAGGATGCTACAGACACTGAGAAAGAGTAATCAAGGGAACCAAGGTTATAGGGATAATCAAAAGAATGTAATCCAGAGACAAAGACCAGACATGGAAAACAGACATACACAACAAAGAACATAAAGTAACTAGAATCATACATACAAAGTAACAAAAGCAAATGAGCAACTTGGACTCCACTTAAAACTGGGAGCATAGACCAGGTGCACCGGTAGGGTAAGCGGTTGAGAGTTGTTACAAGAACAGTTAGATGGTTTAGCCTTGAAGTCCTCAATCTCAAGGTTCTGCAATAGCCTTTTACAATTGTAAATTTTGGATGGAATGGGTGAAGGTGAGGGATATGAAATAATTGGTATGAATTTGTCTTTGAAATATGGGGGAATTTTGTTGATAACGTTTTTGTGATGGACGATGTTAACCATATTAATTGCATCTATATCGTTGTTGACAAACGGTAGTGGAAGAAATGATCGTTTTTCTTCATCTGGACTTTTCAGACAAACTGGTTTAAAGAGTCAATGAAAACCAATATCCAAAATGATGGCAACAAGTCTGTATAATGATGGGATAAGGTCAGAATCAGGAGTGTCAAGACTTGTTCTGTATAGGGAGTGTAGTGGAGTGAGAAGTATAGAATAGAGTTTGGTTCTAATCTGATGAAGTCTAAGAGGATTTTGTATGAAAGGGAGGAGACCATCTATGGAGACATCATGTACTTTAGGTGACGTATTGTAGCGATTGCCATGACTCAATATTTGGGCTACTACAACAGATAAAAACTAACCACAATAAAAATTGGAAAACAAGCACAGATATGAATGAAACATGTTCTCCAAAAGAAGCATTTACAGACTAAAAAAATTGGTCTGCCAATTATTTTGATGTAAGAAAATTTAAACCTATATGCAAGATTCAATTTTCTTACTATTTAATTCTGCAAACTGAAATTCCAAATTCCCCATGAACCATCCGTATTTGTCAAGAAAATGACTTAAACGGTATATTTGTCAGTGCGTGACGTAGAACGTTAAATAAATCAACTTATTGTATATTGTTTTCTAAAAAATATTGATATTAATTAATTTGTATTTGAATTATTCAAAACTGTATTTGCAGGAATATGTTGTATATATATTTTGTGTTCTAGATGATACCTTCAAATAGTTTTGTAATCTATTCTTCCACTTCTCTTCGTAAGTCAAGAGCTTCTTGGTATGATTCTATATCTAAAAATCACAACTGAGATTCGTAATCAAACTTGACTAAAAGTAAAGGTTCCAAGGGACCTGAATCGCTGTCTGCTTCAATTTTCGAACTTCAATGGCAGTAACATTGAAAAAGGGTGATGCGATAACTTAAACCCAAGAGAGACTTTTGTATCCTTTATCCTATGAATCGTTTCATTAATTGAATGTTTTTTTTTTCTTTTAAAGTTTTTACGATATTGGCTAAATACTGCACCATTTTTTAAGGGCAATAACTCTGACACGGAAAATTTGTCTCAATAAAGACTTTTGTAGAACTGCAAATATTTTAATAGTTTTTAAGATATATGTAGACATTGGTGACATGACCCTTTCGGTCTAAAAATTGCAGCTGCGTTTACAGTTTAAGCTTGATTGACGTAATCGACACACAATTAAAATTAATACCCTAAGGATGCTAATGACCAAGTTTGGTAATAATCCACTGCGTATGAGTAAGCTTTTAATATCGAACGTTTACTTTGATTTGAATGAAATTATGTGTTCTTTCTCCATACAAAAAACTGAATGTAAAATTTGTGTGAATATCTGTATCGATTGAATGGCAGTTAAAATGCTTTTCATTTTTGGCTATGGCATGTTATTGGTTGCAAAAATTTGATATTTTTTATTTAAATGCTATATTTTTTCATATAAATGCAATATTTTGTAATTCAAATGGTATAATTGGTCATTTAAATGCAATAATTTTTTGTTTAAATGGTATATTTTTCATTTAAATGCAATATTTATTATTCAATAGGTATAATTTGTCATTTAAATGCAATGTTTTTCATTCAATTGGTATATTTGCAGTTTTTTATTTTTATGCAATAATTGCATTATGGGAAATCGTTTGACGACACAAGGTCAAGTTTGCAACAACGTTTGTGATTGGTCAAATTGTTGACTTTGAAGTTACTTTTCAGACACTGAAAAATCCATCAAAACACCAAATATTGTTTTATCAAATTCGTCCACTATTTCATTATTATTACAGTTTTCAAAGTAATACATGTAGCTTATCGGAACCCTCTCCATATTGTGTAGCTGTTCTATAATATTAGATATGATATTATATGTGCATACCTGCTAGTGTCATCAAGATTAAGGAGGATATCAATGGGTGTTGTTTATTCCTGGTTGTAAACTAAAACGTAAAGTCATGCACAAATCATTTGAAATAAACTACTATTAATATCATTTCCTAAATATAATGGTAAATAAGGTATAACTGAATAATTCATGTTTGCTACGATTTTATGTTTCATATTACCGATTGCCTTTTGCTCACAGTGGTATAATTATATCTCGTCAAGTCTATCACGGAAATGAAAAGAATGCATATTAAGTTGTAAAAAGGGAGGTCTTCCTTGATCGACAAAGCAACGCCCAAAACATATTAATATGCTGAAGTGACTATCCCTCGTAAAATTTCAAAGTCAGTCATATAACAGATGAAGATTGAAGGATATTTATTGTACATAACTTATTTCATATGACGCTTTAAAGTTAAGAGATTTTTCCACTTTGTGGATTCATAAAATGCAACGCTCCAAATACCTTTTTGTTTAAAATTTGATATATCTTTAAGTCCCCAAACAGGAGGTGTCGGGTACATATTGTTTTTGCGTTGTTTCTTCAATATCATTATTTTCTACTGGTGAAAATAATTTAGGTTTGAACCGAATTCTGTCAGAAGTTTGATTTTATCACAAAGATGTGCATGTCATTTGCAACCTTTTGAAAGGCGAGATGCTTCTGTGAAAAAGGGAAATGGTCAATATATATAACATTGCGAAATCTAGGAAAACTAAGTGGCCAAGGACTTCAAATTTTGTAAGGTAATAGTGGTACTCCATGGACTATGGATGTTTTGTGCTGGTTCATAAAGGTAACAGCAATTCGTATGCATTCCTCGGTTTAATTATTACTTTTGAAGGAAATCAGATTAGAGGAAAATAATGTCGAAACATATGCAATACAACTTTCATTTATTTTTTCTGTTGATTGGCTAGGCATTTATATTAGACACTTCAGTTCGAAGGTTATAATTGTCATAGTAATAAAAATAAGGATTTATATTATGAAGTTGTTGATTTTAAATAAATCCATAATGAATTCGGTAGTACTTGAACTGGATAAAAATATTAGCCTAAGGCCACCTATTGGTTTCCATCGATTTCTAAGTGTAGGTCTAGCAGATAAGACAACTAAAGTCCCCGAAACTAGGACTGTTGAAAGACAATGCATTATCTATATAGCGGAAACTTTTATCAAAGGATCTGGCTAAGCGGTGTTCCCTCTTTTGGATCAAATCAGCTATGAAGTCAGTTTGAAGACACATCAATGAAGCGTTGTATGTGTGGATTCTTTTGGAATTTGGAATCCAGTACAAGGCCGCTATATTACAGTCATCGTTTTTGTACACAGACCAAAAAAGGATGGATTTAATGTTTTCCACTGGCTCTTCATACGTCTACCTCCGATAATATGCATTGGATGTTATGTGTTTTGCAGACAAAAAAAATATTGTTTTGAGCATTGTCTGCTGGTACGACAAAAAAAAAAAAAACAAAAACAAAAACAAAAAAAAACAGAGCTGCTTATCCTAACAATGCACATATTCCATGCTTCCATTTTTAGTGTTGTCCGGGTTGTTCATTTACTTTTGTTTTTCTGTTTTTTCATGTTTTTTGTATGTGTGTGTGTGTGTGTGTATGTGTGTGTGTGTATGGTGTTGCTTCAAAGATCAGTAACTCCATGAAATTTTCCAAGATGATGACACGGTGATATTAAATTAAGGTTATCGTAGTATTTCGTAATCAATATCCAGTTCTAAATTGAAATTTCATTCAACCTATAAATTAAAATAAACTATGATGTGGATGTTATATAACGTTTAAGGAATTTTAATTGTTGTCCTAATATTGATTACGATGTCCTACAATTAATGTATTTCGTTAATCAAAGGAGCTTGGTGGTTTTTCGCAACTATAAATTTAAACACTACTATCATGTTAGGACGTTGGAATTACGCAGAGATACATAAAAGGTAAGAACACAATTACCGAAATGATGAAATGTAGGCAGTAGTCGAAAGGAATAGTGAAAAGAAAAGTCCGTATATCAAATTACAATATCAGGGTAAAATTATCCGGAAAGAAATGGAAACCACAATTTCATTTTTAAGTAAATTATTTACACGTTCTCAGTTTTATGCAGTTTGTATTGCAATAATATATGATCAAATGGTCTGGGATTTAGACAAATATAGTTGGTATTGACACATGTTTTATGGTGATTTATGATTACCTTAATTTAAGTTGTCTATTTCGGATAATTTTTCAACATTACCGCATTATTTGCTTTTTTACATAATGATATTTTAATTACAATAGTTTTTGCCTTACTAAGAAATCCATCAGCTGCTGTAAGTTAATACGGGCAGATAGACACAGTGAAACTTATTCGTTTTACCCCATTGGTTTGTGTTTTTACCATGTAGAGTTCTACAATTTTGTTTGTATGCATTGAAACAATGTCAGAATGCATGTGCACTGATGTTCCTATTATTGTTTGTACTTGTTAGTGCTTTGTTTGCATTTGTTTGAATCATTGCAACTTTGTTGAATCATGGCAACAGATGATTTCGATACTGCTTGTTAACTACTTTGATGAACCATGGCAACAGATGATTCAGGTACTGTTTGTTTGTCACTTTGCTGAATCATGGCAACTGATGCTTACATTGCATTTAGATAAAAAATATTATCAAGAATCTTGATTCAAAAGGATTTCTAAGTTTTTATAGTTTCTAAACTTTTAGTTACCTTTATCACACTGGCTGCCAATAACTTAGAAGGATATAGTGTTCCACAATATATAGTATTGATAAAGGGTCTACCCGTATTGATGTCATTTCCCTAGAACAAAGTGTCCATCTTGTTAACAAGAGGGGGCCTCCCTTCTATATTAAGAAGTGGATGGTACTTCAGCGTTACCCATATGTAAATCCCACATTTTATAAATTGAACTCAATAGCTATTATTACCTATTAGCAGTAACATTTCTAAAATAACTTTCAAGATATGCTTTTTGAAACTCTCAGTTGTATAATTTCTAACAATACATAACTGTCTAAAATCGAAGTTTTTTTGTATTAACCATCTGTACTTCTGCCTGGTTGACATTGTGGAAAAGCAGTTCATTGTTTTTGAAATGTGACTCCGAGTCAACAAGGCGGCACAAAGTTGGAAAAGTTCAAGAAAGGTAAAGTCCTTTGTGATACAGGATTCAACCCATGAATGGAGTCACTCTCCTCCAAAATAAATACCGAAAGCCCTTACCACCTGTACTGTCTATGTAAATTTCCAGGTCGTTATAAGTTATCCAAGATTCTGTTTGGATTACAGTGATGTCATCGGTGCAAGAAATGCAAGAAAGATAATCAAATTTAAAGGTTAGCCTTCATCGATTTGGAGACACCAATTTTGTGGTTTGGTTTGGAAAGGGTAATTAAAGGAACCACGATTCTAGCGGAAATTAAAAAAAATGTAATCCAACGACAAAGACCAGATATGGAAAAATTCAATCACGACAAAAAACATAAAGTAACTAAAACAATATACACAAAGTAACACAAGTAAATGAGCAACTCGGACTACTTTGAAGCATTTATCAACCTACCTCAAACCATCCGACAAGCATTTCGAACAGTATGCTAATATAAATCATAAAAGCTGAAATCTATTCTTCATCGTCCAAACAGGATGAGGACGGAGGGGCTCAAATACCTTTTTTCGTTTGGATTTTTAATCTTTATATCGGCCGATTCCATGTCATTCAGTGTTTCTCTTTCTAA
Source organism: Perna viridis (assembly GCA_037379345.1). Lineage (NCBI taxonomy): Eukaryota > Metazoa > Mollusca > Bivalvia > Mytilida > Mytilidae > Perna > Perna viridis. The sequence goes on from CM074511.1 coordinate 14,960,346, forward strand.
TTTGAAAAGAGAAGCACTGAATAAGACAAACTTACCGGCGCACATTTTCTGCTTCAACTTTTCCATTTGCACCCATGCCATCTAGTAAATTTGAGTGTAGTGGTGGAGCGAACTCCTATATGTCAACACGGTATAAAAGATGTATTTCCGTCGATCGAATTCCTTGCTTTTCACCACGACTCTTGAAGGAAAATAAACCTTTTTATACACCAAAGTTATTATTATTATTAGAGGTCTGGTTGAAGCTCCAAACCCTCTGTTTCTAGACTGGCTTGTGGTCGCACTGGTCTTCTTCTTTTTGTGCCCTTTCCCCTTGCAGTTGTAACCCGCCTTTTGGTGTGGGCATGTCTCTTTCTCTTTCTTAATCTTTTCGGTGTCTTTGTGAGGAACGCGAGTGTAAGTATATTGTTTGTTGCTTAACGCGCACACGGTTATGATTTTATTATAGTATTCAGCGCCATCTACATCTACAGGGTCCATGCATCTATATTATTTGACGGGAGACAACCTTGATTTACCTTAACTTATAGAATTCAAGAATATGAAGAGAGACTTTTTCTAATTGAATTAGATTAGTATTTGAATATGAAATTAAAATATTCTTTACATTTTATCATGATATTTCGTTGAATTGAATGGTATTTGCCTTTGATGAAACCCCTTTGTGACTCGAGTCGGGAGCTATATTAGTGTTGATAGACTACTATTAAACTATATTGAGGTAGGGGAGGCCGTTTAATCCTTGAAAATAGAAAAGCACAAGGAATGGATCACATCCACCTAGAAACTACAAAAGCACTTACAAAACTCTTTAAGACTATCTAGAATAATGGCACAATACCAAATGACTGGAAAAAATTTAATTAACTTACCTACCGGTGCACCTGGTCCATGATCCCAGTTTTTAGTGGAGTCCGAGTTGCTCATTTGCTTCTGTTACTTTGTATGTATGATTTTAGTTACTTAATGTTCTTTGTTGTGTATGTTTGTTTTCCATGTCTGGTCTTTGTCGCTGGATTACATTCTTTTGATTACCACTATAACCCTGATTCCCTTGATTACTCTTAAACAGACCTAAAAAGAAGAATCTGAAGTGAGACAGGGATGCATCATCTCCTCTATTCTATTCCTTGTTACAATTGATTAGGTAATGAGGAAGTCAACATCACACAAACCAAGATGGATACAATGGACTTGCTATCACACCTTGAAGATATAAAGTTTGCAAACGACGTAGACGTACCCTCCACCTCCTTCAACGACATGCTGGAAAAAAATCTCCCAGAATGTTCTCCAAACAGACAGGACTTCACATTAGTACAACAAAAGCCAAAGCCCTGAAAATCAAAACCAAATCAGAAAGTCAATATCGGAAATGCGAAAATTGATTATATCGAGAAGTTTACCAAAGGAAGCTAAATCAACATAGATAATGCTGCTCAAAAGGAAATCAAAGCAAGCCTAGGGAACTAGGGAAGTCACAAACTGCTTTTTTAATCGTGCGCCCGATCTGAAATTCCACCTTTATTCTTTGAAAACAAAGATCAATCTCTTCAGTAATGTAAAATCTGTGCTTTCTATGCACGATCTTTAAGCCAAAGAAGATATTAAACATTGATTTGCTGAAGAAAACTAACTGTTAAAGCTTCAGCATAGAAGTTTAAAAAAGACGGTTGAGATGGCTAAGCGCCGCGTCCTTAGAATAGACAAGCAGCGAATACCACATGAGAAGAGGCACAGAAGCTAGCAAAAGACAGACCGAAAATATATTGCAGCCTCATGTCTTACCCGAGACGAAAAGGAGTAAGTAAATTAGTAAGTTAAGCTGCATGGGATTTTTAAAATTGTTTCTTTCTGACATATATTCTTTTTTTTCTTTTTAATGACAAGTCCCTAGTATAAAACTATTAGGGCCCATTGACTATTGGCAGCAGCCTATAGAAATCAGCTTTCTCATCCATTGTTCTGCCCGTCCGTCCGTAACAAAATCGTAGCCACCCTATGACTGTAATATGTTTTGTAGATCAGTTATACTACTTACCATAATTATTTACGACTACTACATGACCACAAGACATGTACAGAAAATTAAACGTAAGTCAAAAGATATTGCGGAAAACTTAGTTAAATTTGGGTACCTCATGATCAAAGTACTTACTATTGGTGTCCGCATTATAACTTTCATACTATTTTTAGTTCTGTAAAAAACTTGCCAACATTATTTACTGATATTGAAGGTGTGGTGCGTACAGGAATTAATATTTTGATTATGATCTTCCTACATATTTGATTTTAATGCTGCTGATGAGAGGTTACTTCTTGAAACACGTGTATAGCATATCGAAATTTACACTATATAAAACTGGTATATTTTGTACGAAAAAAACGCCAGTTAAAAGACTTTGAAAAAACCTTCATAGTCACCGTTCAAATTATTTTGAAAATTGGTTACAAAAACTTCGACTGCTTTACAAGAGGTGTAGCGACAAATGTAATCCTCTTAAGCTGGCTTCAGAAGGTCCAGATACAGAAAATGACGATAGATCTATGCCGAACATGAACAAAAAATATATAATTAATTTGTAATTCTGAATAGCATTCAATAGTCAAAACAGCTGGCCATTCTTTGTGGTGGTTACCTCATCTATTTTTCTGGTTAATCCTAACTTTAAGTTGTATTATTTAATGAGGTCATTAAAATAAGCTATTTGAGTTATATGCGCAACATTGCTAATTGAAAAGATATAAGGAACATGTACTATTTTTTGTGTATAAATTAAAGAGTAAAGATGTTATGATTGATTTTGCTAATCTGCATTATTTATGCATATGACCTCTTCATATCTTGTAAATAACTTCATACAAGTTCATAATTTATTGGTAACGCAAAATTATCCTAAATAAATCATTTTATTATATCTTTGTTTGAAATGATGTCACATATGTACACAGAAAAATATTTTACATGCTTTTCACGTGTACTTAAAAATACTTTTATTTGAATTGAGAAAAAAAGTTTGAGTTAGTTCATGTGCAATTAAGTTAATTGAGTCTTCACTTCAATTAATTTTGCTTGAAACATGTTCACACGAAAATTATGTGAAACGTTTTATTTGAACTTCATATGGGGTTTAATGTACTTGAACTCCAGTCCCGTTTTCCTGACAAGATTGTATAAATGTAAATTGCAATGGTAATCAAGAGAATCAAATTTCTGACGGTAAGCAAAAGAACAGATTGCAATGATAACGCTTAGACATAGAAAATAGATCATGCAACGAAGAACATGAAACCACCAAATAATAGGTACAAAGGAACAAAAATAAATGAGCAACCAAAGGAACAAGAAAAAAACTTCTTATTGTAGGGACTCAGTGGCAGATCATGATGTGGGTTCCGATCCAAATATGTTTACAGATCCAGGATATCATTTGTTCACTTCTGCCAAGATATTGCATAAAATTATCGAAATTTGCCAACAAAAGATAGAGGGCTCAATACTCCTAAATATTTCAGTTTCAGGAGCATATGACCTGAACATTTCCAAACTGATATAGAAAATTTGAGTGTTCGTGAATACAAAATTGGTATCAAAAATGAATCAAAGCGTACTCAAGTGACCTGCAACGCAGTTGATTCATGGTTATATGTTTTGTCGATCACAGATTATAATACCCATTGTTCATGAAACAAAGTTTGATGAAAAGTTGTTTGAACAGTTGTTTTATACAAAGTAGTTGATTAACTCTCTTGATAAATAAACGTACACGCTTAGACGGAACCATCATTGTGTTTTTCTAAATATCTTGTGTGCCATACGGTGCTGTTGTCATTGATTCCCTGTTTGCCGGGGTTGTTGGGAATTTCCAGTTTTATTTTTATTTTGATGGAAAACAAGTTTTTTTTATAAATAAACATTAAATATCAAATGCAGAAATATTTAATGAATCAACAGAAAAAGACAACAATAACAATATTAAAAGTATCACGTGTAACAAATATAATAAATATACTGCTCAGCAAAGATTGTTCATGAAGTAAGCAAGAAAGACACTATATTTCCATATCATACCGCTTCCATGTTAAAAAATCTAGTTAGAAATTTACAAATTTTCATAACGTACATATTTAAGATATGAATAATACTTAAAAACGCCAAAACCCAATATATAATATTCAATAAGTTACTCAATTGGACATCGGTAAAATATGGAATAATTAAACTAAATTGAGAAATTTATAGTAACAATGACGTATAAAAAGTTTACCAGTTCACATTTAGAAAAATGTAAGTAGATGAATCTATATCGAATATATAAATATTTACTATTGACACAAATTAGTTTGATGTATAGTCCTAGTCATGTTTACAGGAGTACTGATCTTCTAAATAATATTATTTTAATTAACTGTATAACGATAAGTTGTTTGACCTTGTTGTGAGTGATAAACTTTTAAGCCTGAATTACTGAAATCATACACAAATGCAATTACAATAAATTACAATATATGTAGTAATTTGAGCACCTGTCCTAACATTTCGGCTTGAATATGAAAGTCAATGCCCTCTTCAAAATATATTCAGTCCTCTGATTTTTGTTTGATTGGACCAAGCTGCAAATTTTCTTCTGATTCTTCTTGCATTTTAGAATAATATTTTATCGATGACGGCTTTATCAAACTGCTTTCACCGGCCTTCTTGGTTTCGTATAGAAAAAGAAACGACGTTTTTGGTTTTTCTGGAAAAAAATAAAAAATCATATTTATATGATTTGTATTTACAGCTTTGAACATAATATGGAATATAAATATACCAATCTTGTATATTGCAAGTTTCGTTTCGATATGCTGAACACGTGTTTCAAGGAGTAACCTCCCATCAGCAGTATAAGAATCCACTATGTAGGAAGATCTTAATAAAAAAAATAATTGTATACAAGAAGTACTCAAAACCAAAACTATCGAAATAGGATGCCAAATCCATCACACAAAGGTTTTACCATATGCAATACAAGGAATAAGGCATAATAACTATGAATAATATAATTTATGGACATAAAAACTTAAATTCGCTTTGTTCACATTATACTTCAAGATGATTTTGTTTACATAAGGCTTCAAAGTGGTATTGTTTACAGGAAAATATGTATATTTTTGCATTCATACGTAACTTATTTCAAAAAGTCATGACTAACATCAACAGTCACTCAATAACAATTAATATACATGAGAAAATTTCCAAAAGTAGAACTTTCCTACAATGGGACTAAAGAATTTAGTGTATTCAATTGCTAATGTGCAATCTGCTCTTTTTTTAAGTAAGGGGGTATTACATAGCAAATATTTCAGAATGATGGGCAAAGAACGCTGTGGGTACACACACATAGTAATATGTCAAATGCAATGATTCATCGATATAATGGCAGCGACTTCATAAATTGCATCTAAAAGTTTTGGTGAGGTAAGGAACCTATGCACGTTCCAAAAATGGTCGTCATTTTTACCAGCAGATAGAATACTGAAAACATCACACAGAATTGTACTACTAAACATAATGTTAAGAGAGATAATCTGATATGGTTGATTAATTATACCATGGTTATTCACTTAATATCAATAAATTATGATTAAGCAACACAAGAAAATGAGCAACTCAGACCACTAAAAAACACGGTGAGCATGGACTAGGTGAACCGGTAGGGTAAGCACCCTCTGCTCTTTTAGCAACACCCACCGAGCTGCTCATAAAAAGTCCAGTCCGGGGTAGACAAAAGAGGGAAGGAAAATTATGGCATGTTAAACAAATCGGTTCTCATGGTGCAGATGGTTACACCGCAGTGATTCACGAGTTAGCGACCATAAAATTTCTGTAATGATGACTTCATCTTGTAGCAACATAAACCTGTTCGAGAACCTAATTGTAAGACGTCTAACGCGGTACAAAAATTATGCATAGTTACGGCAAACTATGGCATAACATATGAGTTGTGATATGAAAACTCCATACACAGGTGCTGAAAGGATTAAAGGGAAGTTGATAATACAGAATGAAAAGTCATCGCATTTGTCGTATACTTGATCAATAGTTTTCTTTTGCCAACAATCTTAGTGTAGGTCAAGATATGAGCCTGATTTCATAGTGTTTGTAATATCCTTTATCTCAAGTTCTTTTGGGTAGATACAATGTATAAAATCCCCAATACTAGAATTGTTTATCGATGATACGTCATCTATATTAGATAATTGAGATCAAATGATCTGCCTAAACAATGTTCCTTCCTTTGGATTAGATCAACTATAAAGTCAGCCTCATAAGAGTGAAGGAATAGGTCAGCGAGTAGAGGAGAACAATTTGTTCCCATAGAAATGCCGACCGTTGTTGAAAAACGCGTCAACCGGACGGACTGGACAAATATGCTGTCGATTAAAAATTCCAGAATTTCCAAAACATCTTCGTCGGCATATTTGGAAGATAATTTGGAATAGTTTTTTTTTTACAAAGTATGAAGAATCTCTACCAAGTACTACATATCTGTATCTAGGATTTTAACTAAGTATGGGGAATAGAAGTGTAAAGAGTCAAATAATATATAATATATTCTGATAATAAACTTGAATTGAGGGTTTCCAGAAGATCTTTCGAATTTTTCAGGATCCACATTGAATTAATACCACTACGGGAAACAAGTGTCGTGGTAGGACCGTAGTCCATCTATTACAGCTGTGAGTATAGAATTTAAAAGTTTTGAGAGCGGTTAGATGGTTCACTCTACAGAGTAACTACTAAATAGCGTTGTTTGTATGTCGATTTTTGGAATCCAGTACATAGACGATAGATCACAATCATCGTCTTTGGTAGAGAGACCAAAAGAGGAAAGTCCAGATTTATGGCTTTCCACAATCTCATTTTTTTGGACAGTGTGGTTGTAGTATAGATCTTACTACTGCTATTATTTTCTACGTCTAACTCTGATAATAAACATTGGATGTAATGTGATTTGCAGACAAAAACAAAGATGATTTGAGCTTTGTCTGCTGGTACAACACATTTGTAATGTATAGCAGACAATGTTTTTGCTACAAAAGCGTCTTTGAAAACTGATGTAGCATTGACACTCATTGACCTACTGAAAACTTTCAACTGAAATACGTTTCAAATTTAAAGACCTCACAGCCTTTAACAACTCTGACAGTGAATCAGTGTCTTCCTGTTATCGTTTTATTCATTTCCTTGCATAGTCCTCCAAAAGCATGCATAAAAATTTTAAACTTATCATTCTAATTTATGGTGCGTGCTTCATGGTACTCGGGACATTTATAAATGATCTTGCGGAGAGATTCGTTTTTTTTTCATTTTGCTTAAATCTCCCTTTAAAATGTGACCGGAAGGACTATATTTGAATAGAAAGTTTTTGAAAGACCGATAAGGAGGTTTAGCCTTGAAACTCTCAATCTCGAGGTCCTGTTATAATTGAAAATTTTGGATGCAATAGATTAAATATAGGATATGAAATAATCGGTATTGATTTGTCTTTGAAATACCAAGGGATTTTGTTCGTGACGTTTTTTTTTTGTGATGGAGGATGCTATCAAAATCAATTGCGTCTATAAAAAAAATTGTCGTTTTACGTCATCTTGAATATAAGATATAATAGATAAAATAATCATTAATAAAGGATTATTATTACACCTACCTTTGTATTTAGTAGTTGTTCTTCCTAACAGAACTAACGCAATATACAATATAACAGCAATTATTGTACAAATCAAACAGAATGTCAGGAATGTAGGCGGACCAATTAGAGCAAATAGCTGAAATACATCGTTACATTTAACTTAATAATTTTATCAATGTTCAAATGTGATGCCATTTGTGCGACAAAACAATATCAGTGTCTCTATTCAATCAAAGAAAGAAATAATGAATAAAAAGTTAGTGATTCCATATGAACGTAATGTACCTAACCTTGGAAGGTGCGCATGTTACATTTTGTTACATGAATATAATAAAAATGGATTCTTAAGAACGTTTTGTTTCGAGGCAGAGTGTATTTTTTGTGTTTTGTAAGTTTATTATTAAGTGGTAAAACAATCATTACAATAAGAATTTAAAATTTCGAAATAAGTGAAGAATTACTAATTGAAAATATGTCAAATCTATGATAGTGGATTTTGTATTTGACAAGAAATAGATATTGTTTGCAAACAGTAAATATATTTTTACACTTACATTCCCGACTATGATCGGGCATAATGTTTCTCCTAGAGCAGCACAGACTACCAAACAGGATGTTATGGAGGCTGAAAAGTGAACACGACTTCCGGTTTACTTAACAGAGGACAAAGGTAAAAACAACAAAACCAACCTAACAGCTGATGTAAAAGTGTCATTGTTTACGTTGGTTTTATTTATCTAAAATGTTAAGTTTTCTTATATTTTGATTTAAAAAAAACAAACGAGGGGTTATGGTGTATATATTACATTATATGTTTATTTGCGGGTTCAGAAATATAATTGCTTGTCACTTTGGTTATTGTTTTTTTTTTATATTCGTTTATATTTGACGATCATAACAATAAAGGACTGAAAGATGAGAAATAATAAAACAAAGGATTTTTTCATCATGACCTCGTGGATCGTTACGATATATCCATCTGTACCATGAGACTCGATTTGTTCCACGTATTATAGTTTTCCTTTCCTCTTTCGTCTACCCCGGACTGGACATTTTAAGAGTAGCTCATTGGGTATTTCTAGAAAAACAGACAGAACACACTTACCCTACCGGTGCACCTGGTCCATGGTCCCAGTTTTCAGTGGAGTAAGAGTTGCGTTTGTTGCTTTGTACGTATTATTTTGGTTATTTTGTGTTCTTTGTTGTGTGTTTGTCTGTTTTCCATGTCCCTGGATTACATTCTTTGAATTCCGCTAGAATCTTGGTTCCATTGATTACTCTTTCTTCAAGATGAATGACGGATAATTTGAAGCAAATTCTAAAGCAAACTTACGATTAACATTAATGAATTGCTCTGCCATAGCTATAACTGTAGGCGACATACTACTAAGGAACAGTCCTAGTAGACATGTTCCTACATACACCACACTCTTCTCTGTGTGGAAAATTAGCATTAATAAGGAACCAATGAGAGCTCCACTCTGAAATATAACATGGTATTAATATGACTTTGCATGCTTTTGTATTGAACATTATCGACAAGACTCGTGCATTTTTTCCTACAACAAACCATATAACACAACCAAGGATAACTTCACGTTTTCCAAAAACAAAAATGAGTTATTAAAATAAGTAACAACTATTATTTTAGTTACCATAAGCCCTCAACAGTGTCATGGTTATTAACACTTATGGCAATAGTTAATATGGTATCATATTGTAAGCTTTGCATTCTAACACATAATACATAACATTAGACAAAAACTAACTTACCAGATTTACAGAGAGCATGAACAGTGAAGTCAATCTTGTGGCAAGTGGTATAGCGAATAATCGTCCTAGCGCAAAGAGTCCCTTTATTAAGATCAATTATATATATAATTAAGTGTAAGTTTTTGTAAGAATCAGGCAAAATGGGAACAATCATAGACATGTATGTCAAAACCCCACCGATTTGAAAATATAATTTCACTCAAGGATGCCTTCTCTATTTGATAAGAACATTATTTGATATCTGCATCTCTAGATTTTTTTTCAATAGATTGTTAGAAAATTGAGGTTTTTGAGAGACCTTAAAATGTTAATTTTCGGTGCAATTCAATGAAATCATAACTCAATTTATCAAAATGTCATGGAAAATCTTGTCTTTCTTTTTTTATTCTGATGGTGCAAATAGTCAAATTAAACTTTGAAAATGTTTTTTTTTTCTTCTTACCGTGTTTCACCCACTGCCTGATTCGTACAATGACTGGCATTTAACTTGTCAGAATAAATTCAAATCATAGTTAAGTAACCGGAACTCTTAGTCTCAAAATACTATAGTAGATTAAATCAAATAGTTTAAATAAATTAAAAAGTAAGAAAATTATTGTTTTTCCAACAGAATGAAAAGAAATTGAAAATTAAAGTAGTAATTAAATTTAAAAACAAAACTTTCGATATAGATTCACAACCAATTAGAAGCTTTGTTAAAACATTTTTTTCAGATGTAATTTTATGTTCAACGTAGCAGTGTCAAACAAAATATTGTACCATTTGAAGTAATATCTTTAATTACATATCTTGTGTTCGTATGTGTGAAATAATACTCTTTTTGTATATTACTACAGCAATGCACATTTTTCTTTTTAAGAGGTGTCAATGCAAAAACCAGGCAATGGGTGGCACAAGACAAATTCTGTTTTCAAAAAAAAAAAACCCCAAAAAACACCCATTTCATATTACAAATGCATCCTTTCTCGTTTTTTGATAAACTTCAATGGTTAAAGAGGAAAACATTGAAATTCATTGAAGAAAAAAAGACAACTCTTTCATTTGAGCAAGGTTTGGTTGCATTGTTAGGAAACTTTAAATGCATTTTCAGAGCCATCCATTGTCGATTTAAAACAAACTGTCCTATTTGATATACATACATGTTATAGTAAATGCATTGCATTGCTACATAACATTCAGCGGGATATAATTTACCTGTTGCCACGTAAACCCATATTATAAGATCTGCCTGATTTTTAGATGGACAGCCTCTTAATAATAATTTTTGCAATAATATTTAATATTATCAGTTTACTCATACCCAGAAACAAGCATTTAGGAATGCTCCTTCTTCTCTTTTCAATCCTATATTGCTCTTTTCAGCATAGGAATAAATGTAATCTCCAAATGACGACTGAAAAATATGAAATAGTCCTCATATAAAAATGCACTCCAATCGTGGTCATTCATGTCCAAAACTATGGATATGGAGTGATTATACTAATATTCTAATATTAAAATTATGTAGAAAATCTTTTTTTATTTCCATTGGTTCTGATGGTGCAAATAGTCAAATTAAACTTTAAAAATGGTGGGGTTTCCATATCATGTTTCACCCGCTGCCTGATTCTTAAAAACACTGACATTTAAGAATCAAAATGAGTTTTTGCCATTTTTGCTTTTCAAATTTTTACCTCATCAATTTTGACTTTCCATACTATATGTTTTGTGGACTGAAGTCTAATCAAAAACATACTGTTGCATTGTATTTTTTTTAAATTTGTTTTTGAAAAGGAAATATATCCAGTACCTTTTTTGTCATGTTCACTAAATTCTCGTATGATGTAAGTGGGGTGTGATGTAACATGCATGTGTTTTAAGTATCGTCGACTTTTCTCGTATATAAGTGTGTGTGTGGAGGGGGGGAGGGGGGGTTATATAACATAAACTGAACACCTGTATTCCATCATAGATAAACAATGAAGATGACGTCAGAACAGTAACAATAATAATGTGCTTTAAACTGACTCCTCCTCTGTCGTCTGAAAAGAACAGGAAGAAACTATGAAGCTCCAAATTGTTTCTTTGTATTTGTTATTTTGGTTATATCATGTTTTGTACTGCCTGTGTCTGTTTCCATTGTCTAGTCTTTATCCTTCGAATATATTCTTTTGTTGTCCTCTCGAATCTTGGTTCCCTTGATTAGTCTTTCTTTCATTATTAAAATTATTGCTTACATTTATTCTCAATAAAAATCTAATTTACACTTCACACGATATTTTTTTTTCAAATATAAGATTGGATTATGTATATCTTTGATTTTCACAAATTAATGCATATATTGCACCAAAGAAAAATTTAGTCATATTGATAAAGGACGATTTGGAAGGAAATCAATTTAAAGTTAATTTACTATGTATTAAAGATGACATTTTCTCCCAGTATACACAAATATTCTGGCGACTGATTTAAAATATCTATGAATAGGCGTCTGTATTTTTAGTAATTCTGTTTTTTTTTCTCTTATTATTTCTTTTTAGATTTATGTCAACTTTTAACTTATTTTCTATTACTTCCACCATTTTTTTTTGTTTTGTTTTATTTCGTTTTTTTTTGTTTTTGTTTTTTTGTTGTTGATAATTTAAGTGCCAGTCCACATAAAATTTAGACACTTCTAATGATTAAGCGATTTTTTTTCACTTCACATATGCTATACATTCACATAATAATAATCATTTCTGTATTCAGATATGCACTTTTTAGAAATGCATACATTTATCTTCCACAAAAATCAACCAAATCATACCAAATCAAGAACGACAACTCTTGCAAAGTGCCAATTTCATGTACAATCTATATATGTTTTTATCTCAAAATCGCAACAGCCAAATGAAAAAGTATGTGATCAGTAACTGTTTCTGAACAAGAAAAAAACTGAATTCCGTGGGTTTTTTATATACATGAATCACTTTCTGTCTGCTTTTAATAGACTGCTACTTATGAAACTGTAAACGGTTTTTTGTTTCTCTGTATTTAGTTCATTTAAAAAAAAAATACCCTTTTCAGAAGCGGCAGAGTGAAGCGAGTAATGGCTCGTTGACTGTGATACATCAGCACCTGTCTTTATGATATTCATCTTCTCTAAAGTTACTACCACCACAACTATAAATGTGATCAAAAGCTGGAAAATAGAAAAAAAATAATGACATTCATCTTCTATAAAGTCACATGCACCACAACTAAAACCACCATAATGATAAATGTGATCAAAAATTGGAAAAATTCAGGAACTAATCATAGTCCTCCTAATATGTTACATTAAATAGTTTTAAAGAAATTCACTTTTAAGTGCTATGTTTACAAGGTGCAGGATATTATAAATAGTCTTTAAATCATTATACATCGTTATTTTTCCAAAATAGATGGTACACCTAGATACAAATATATAGTTCTTGGTAGAGATTCCTCATACTTTGTAAGAAATAATTCCATATTATCTTCCAAATATACAGAGGAAGATGTTTACAAAATGCTGGAATTTTTAATCGACAACATATTTTTCCAGTGTGGTGGACGTGTTTTTCAACAAACGGTCGGCATTCCAATGGGAACAAATTGTGCTCCTTTACTTGCTGACCTATTTCTTCACTCTTATGAGGCTGACTTTATAGCTGATTTGATCAGAAAGAAAGAATATCGTTTGGCTAGATCCTTCAATCTCAGTTTCCGCTATATAGATGACGTATTATCTTTGAATAATCCTAATTTCGTGGATTTGATACATCGCATCTACCCAAAAAGAACTTGAGATAAAGGATACTACAGACACTGTGAAGTCAGCCTCATATTTTGACCTACACTTAGAAATCGATGGTAAAGGAAAACTACTGACCAAACTTTACGACAAACGTGATGACTTTTCATTCAGAATTGTCAACTTTCCTTTCATCTGTGGCAACATCCCTTCGGCTCCTGCGTATGGAGTGCTCATATCACAACTCATACGTTATGCCAGGGCTTGCCGAAACTAAGCAGACTTTTTGTATCGCGCTAGAACTCTAACAAATAGGCTTCTGGAACAGGGTTATGTTGCTACAAGATTGAAGTCATCACTACAGAATTTTATGGTCGTCATCATGAACTCGTGGATCGTTATGGAAACTGATTTATTCAGCGGGTCATAGATTGCCTTTCCTCGTTTGTCTACCCCGGACTTGACTTTTTATGAGCAACTCGGCGGGTGTTTCTAGAAAAGCAGAGGACGCTTACCCTACCGGTGCACCTGGTCCATGCTCCCAGTTTTTAGTGGAGTCCGAGTTGCTCATTTGCTTTTGTTACTTTGTATCTATGATTTTAGTTCCTTTATGTTCTTTGTTTTGTATGTCTGTTTTCCATGTCTCGTCTTTGTCCCTTGATTACATTCTTTTGATTACCGCTATAACCTTGGTTCCCTTGATTACTCTTAAAGAGTTATTGTCCAGTTGTGAACATTCATAACGACGAACACTTGATAGTAAAATGTTGAACACATGGATATCATTATATGAAACATCTAAATGAAATGGTGCTAATTAAAATGGTGTGGTCACCATTGTCCTTTTGACATATATATAATTGTTATATTTAATTAAGTACCAATCTACATAAAATTCAGATACTGCCTAGGGTAGAGATAATGCACTGTGTAAAAAAATGCATTCACCTCGCTCATTAATCAACGAAATCAAGAATGGTAAGTTTTGCAAAGTGCCAATTTCATACACAATATTTTTTTCTAAAAAGCGCAACTTTGCAAAACTGATGATGAATTAAGACTAGATATGTTGTCTCAAGCTTCGAACATCGTCAGACGTTTAAAATTCACTCTAGGTGGTGAGAGACAAAACGAACGTCTGGCGCTGTGTGGATCTTGATGTTGTCAGTTACTGTTATTTTGAAGGATGGTTTTTGACATGCACACGAATTCCAAGTTCTACTGTATGTTTTTTATGACTGCTACTTCAATAAAAAAGGCATTTTAAGCCTGGGTTACTTCCTTACTACAAATAACGTCAACAAGAAAAAAAAACACGCACCTGTAAAATCTATTTATGGAATCGATAAAACAGATATCGTTACTATTGTTAATTGTCGTTTTCCACTGTACAGCAGAATGAATAAACAAGTTATGGACTAATTATATTTGCTTCAGAAAAGTCTACTTTTCCCTAAGGTATTTGCATTGTCCCGTGCTTGTGTAGGATGCAATATACAATGGATATATCATGAAATATTCGGATTATGACTTATTGATTTCAAAATCAATTACAATTACAATATTATCCCACATAAATAATAAACATCAAATGAACAAGCCTTTGTTAAAGCACTTATGAGTTAAAACGAATAATAGGTTGGAGTTAGCAGTTTACATCTCAGTTAGACTTATTAAAATTTTATAAGGCATAACATTGTGATATTAAAAGTTATTATACTAAGCATGCAGTATTTGTTTGGTTCCATGGTAAAATACAGAAATATACGCCAGTGGTGATATCGTAAAGAGCACCATCGCTACAAAGTTTCTGTAGCTTCGAATGAAGCATATTCTGTTATCATATATTTAGTCTTTGAAAATATTGCAATTATCTATCAGTGCATTTCAACTTTTCGGTTGAGATGTTCCTACTATGAAAAGATAGACAATGTCATCCGAATACCAAAGGATGTGGTATCACAAAATAGATGT
This sequence comes from Perna viridis, assembly GCA_037379345.1. Lineage (NCBI taxonomy): Eukaryota > Metazoa > Mollusca > Bivalvia > Mytilida > Mytilidae > Perna > Perna viridis. The sequence continues at coordinate 14,975,502 of CM074511.1, forward strand.
TTCTAAAATTCATCACCCGTGCAGGTCCGGTTGTCAAAAGAATAGGCCTGCAGCAGCGCTAAACTTGTCGTAAAAGGCGACTAAATAGTGCTCAGAACCCTAGTCGGGGGCTAGAGCAACTGGGATGTGTGCCCAGGTGGTGGAATGGGATACCCCTTGGCGTGCTACATGCTGGGGTTGTCAGGCTATAATACGAAAAACCTGATCACAAACCATAGTGGTGCACCGTGTTGTGAAAGATTCCACGTTCCTCGCACGTTAAAGAACCCTACTGTGGTATTCTCCCGAAGTAGAACCATAGGGCTCCGCCACAGGAGGCTAAATTGCCCGACACTACCCACATCTCCAAATATCTCGATCCCATTTTCCTTGTGTCCCATCCCATTTTTCATTCCATCATTTCATGTTCACTTTATCATCCACTTCATGTTCATCGCCTGAATATAGCTGAAATATTGCTGCTCGGGCGTTAAACACCAAAAAACAAACAAACACACAAATTAAAATTCATTAATATGACCAGTACATCTGCTACATGCTTCCTACTTAAGACTGAATCGTAGCTTCTTATGGTCCGTGGTTTCTTTCAGTTAAAACTAATGTTTTTTTTTTGTTTTTTTTGGGGGGGGATATGATAACATGAATTTATTCTTACAACATATTCCATAATTACTTATTGCTTTGACGAATTCTCAAGAACTGCATCTTATAAGCACAATCCTGGATGAATATCGTCACAAAATCATACTAGTGTGTAAATATATTACGAAGCGAGTCTTAAGACTTAGTCATACCTGAACACTTCCCAGGATAACGAAGGCAGTTCTGGCCTGACTTAAGTGCTGTGCTCTTGTAATCCGTAACTGTGATGTTGAAGTAGTCTTCCCATCTACTAAAGGCGTACAGTCTATATTTATCAGAAATGGGGCAGCAATCATAGGACTTAAAAAAGCACCTAACCCATAGAAAAAGTGCATGGCCTAAAATAAAATGGCAATGGATAACTTACATCACACGTGAATCTTATATAAAACCTTCCATTGTTTTTTTATATATATATATTTTATTTGCTCTTTCTACTAGTACGTAAAACGTTTTATGTCTTGGTTTTGACAACCCACTTCCGAAATCAAACTGAAGTGACAGGATACAATCTAATACCTATAAAGAATATTTCTATCACTCAATTATCTGTTTATATGTCTTCTAGACAGCATTACAGATTACTTTCCTTCTACAGAAATATCAAGATATAGAAACGCTAATTGCCCTTAACTGAAGAATCATCTTGGGACATGAGAGATCCATAGAACTGACGCAAAGTTGATATTCAGTGCATGGATTTCTCTTTAAGTCATAACATTTATCGGAGTTATGTCAAATCAACGAACAACCAAGTTTATTTCCACCCATTCTTACCACTCAATGGTCAGCGTGAGTCAATCACAGACTGGTGGCGAGTAAATGACAACAAATTATAGTATTATAGCTTTGACAGGGGTGTTTTAGTAGTTCACTTCACGTTGATTAACGTAAATGTCGACTAAGCAAAATAAATTCTATTCATTAACTTAATTCATTTTGAAACTATTGGAGTTATGTCAAATTGTTTTGGTTTTTTACCGTATAAGTTTTTCTTTTTTTTGTACATATACATAACTTCGGTATTTCACAACTGTTAATTCTCTTTCGGACTTTTTCCAAAACATATAATGCGAATATCAATCCGCCGATCACAAAATTTAAAATTAATGTTGAAAAAGCAATTAAGTATGAAGAAAACCTATCTAAGAAATAAGATAATCAATTGCCTATATTTGGGTTACTTATGCTTTCCAAACAATTATCCTATCATTGTTCTGTTTCGTAAGCTTGTTGCTTGTATTTTCTTTACTGTTTTAGTTTCTCCGAGAGTCCTTATAAAATTACTTTTCATTAAAAAAAAAGCCCATTTCGTTCTAAAAACAAAAGAGAACTACCATGTACCTGGCATAGGTAAAAACAATATATCAAATAATTACATGTACTAATTAGTACACGTATAGTCTTGAACTAAAAATCAATGGTCCCCCTCATAGTTTGCGTTCATAAAACAGATCAAAACCGAGGAGCACTTTAATGATAAAAACTTATTATTTAGTTAACCTACTATCTCATATTTGAAGCATAACCCATGCTATGCGTATGTATAGGCTGAATACAAGTTAGTCCAACATATAAAAGTATAACATTTAGTCTACCAGGGAATAGCGCATGTAAATATAAACATCGATAAGGGACGGCCGATTTATTTGTTTAATAGTTTAACTTTTCTTAGTACATGTACCTCTAAGTCACATCAAATAATTGTGCTGCACAATACTGGTAGTAGACGTTGTCATGTACTTATCTTATGAACATTATCTCCATATTTCTATTTTATTGTTTTATCAACAATGAAAGAAGCGAGATATAAACCTAACCTGGAAGACCGGGTAATATTTTCGTTCCACAAGTATCTTTCAAATATAACCCCGGGTCACCACCGACAACTTCTGTCTTTTGATTGGCTAAGCGAATATGACGTAATTTTATTTACTTTTATTCGGTTTTTATATTCGAATTTAAAAAAATGCGTTGAAAAGATATTTGTCTTCTTCAAACTACCTATATCATCTTTCTATACAAATGCACAATAATTAAGTTAATTTAGATAATTTCATTTCATAAGCGGCAATTTACTCATATTTTGTGCATATCCATTGCTGGTGATCTGAGTCTATAGTTTTAGCGATCTGGGGTCGCTTATGATATTGACCAAGGAACCAGATTAGATATGAACGTTGTAGCATTGCCTAATATTTACTTACACCGTTTTACGTTGATGTGCATATTTTGCATTATACTAACCTGTAAAAATGGCGTGACATTTGTCCCAAATCTTTGGATCATTCTTAAATTAGCAACACAGTCTATGCATCCCATGCACCATCCCATTAGTAATAAATCTATCAATAGCCAGGCAAATACTGTACAGGACGGTACCAGGTACATGAACAATGGCAGTCCAACCATACCGATCAATAGTAAAACATATACTGGAACAGCTCTAGAAAAATAGAGACGACCGTTGAACAATGGAGAAAACAATTTAAAAAACATTTAATTGGATTTTTCAAAGTAAATTTGCTCGATTTATAAACTTAATGACCATGATGACCACAGTAAAAGTTCAGCTAAATGTTGCCTAAAGGTCGAATTTGAATGCTCCACTATTACAGGTAAATATTTAGAATTCAACTTAAAGTAATAATTCATTTAATACATCCCCGAAACTCTGTTAAATGCTTCTTGCTACAAAATATTATTATATCATATATTTAGATTAAAATAAACCGTTTTCATGTATACATTATATACTGATTATTACATGTCAAAATCAGTATCACACGCTGTTTCAACCGGAGACTCGTATACCACATACCCTCTATTACACCCCTAGACCTATATCGCATACCCTATATTACACCTCTTGACCTTTATTGCATACCCTATATCACACCCCTAGACCTATATCACACATCTAGACCTATATCACATACCCTATATCACACTCTAGACCTATATCGCATACCCTATATCACACCCTAGACCTATATCGCATACCCTATATCAAACCTCTAAACCTATACCACATACCTTATTTCACACCCCTAAACCTATATCACATACCCTATATCACACCCCTAGACCTTTATCGCATACCCTATATCACATCCCTTCACGCACCATACTTGAAGTCAAGTTAAAATATATAATATAATGAACATCTGTATCACATGCGGTATTAACGCCCGACCCATACCACCTTAGGGTGATATAGGAGTCTCGGATAGATACATATACAATATTAGTGTATTACAGAAAAATGTAGAAAGTATTTGAATAAGGCTAAGGAAGGGGAAGTAACTGCGAGGCTCTGTCGAACAGTTACTCCCCTTCCGAGCTGAATACAAATACTTTCTATATTTTTTTGTAATACACTAATATTGTGTTTATCCCGCAATAAGTAAATTTTGATGGTTTTGTGTTGTTCATAGTACTTAATTCAAAAGTAGGAACCTGTCGTGGGCTCCTAAGCATTTGCCGTTCATTGAAAACCCGCGACAAAAAGTAGTTCTGTGAGATGGACATTATTTGACGAAATATTGTAAATTGTTACTTTTACTTTTAAACGAGTTATAAACATAACATAAATATTTAAAATTAAACAACAATTTCCGTCATTTAACATGTTTTTCTGATGTGAAGAAAATTCTTCTGTGACCTACTTTCACTTTTGACAAAGTTATTGATTTGTGACGTCACGATGGTGGGCGGAGCTTAATTGCTTTATTCGCTACTATACAAATAAAGCAAAAATTGATTTATTATTATTTGTTTCAAATGTGTTTAAATGTTAGTGTTGTTTGTAAAAATAGAAGTTTTCAGACATTTTCTCATACTTGACATGTGTTAGCGCTTTTGTTATGAATGACGTGTAGAACGATACATTTAGCGAAGTTTTAAGGCTACGTTTAATGAATTCTAAAATTGTAAATGAACACATCCTAAAACTCAAAGACGAACTGAATTTAAAAAATACACATAGTATGTGTTAAAGTGTTTTTTTAATGATGGAATATACGTGTACTTAATTGTAAAAAGATTTGATTCTGTTTAAAAAAAATTCACACTTGTTTACATGCAGTATAAAACTGTATCAATAAAAAAAATTATAAAGCATTACAAAAGCACTCCTTGAACTAAATTATATCTCCATCTTTTGATTAAAAAATAATATTACTATAGAGTAATCAAGGGAGCCAAGATTCTGGCGGAAATCAAAAGAATGTAATCCAGGGATAAGACCAGACATGGAAAACAGACAAACACAACAAATAACACAAAACAACCAACATAATACATACATAGTAACAAAAGTAAATGAGCAACTTGAAACTAAAGATGATACCGTATGGAGTGATTCTAAACTAACATTTCCAAATAATCAAATTTGTTGAAATGGTTTCAAGAACATTAATCAAACATTTCGAGGTAGTTCAGTGAAACTTCTAACTTATTGACAAATCAATCATTTCAAATTTGATTGCAACTGCATAACAAACTGTCGGTTTTGCTTTTCAGAGAAAGGAAAGAAAACAATGTCAATAATCATTCTGTTTCAAAAGTGATATTCTGTAATGAACAGACCTGGGTTCTCTCTGAAGCAAAATTCCATAGCCATGCCTTCTTGGAGGTAAGAGAACAAAAGTCAAAACTTTTCAATCAAAAACTAGAATGCTAACTTTTTAAAAAGTGATATGAAATGTCAGAGTACAATTTCTATCAACCAAAATATAATATTTCCGTGGTTTTTAATATATCGCAGTGTTTAAAAAATGTTGGTTTCTTTTTTCAAGAAAAAAATCAATCAATTGTGATTTGTATATGTAACACTTCCCTGACAGTAATGTAAGTATATGCAATTTTGTGGATGCGCATCGTCATTTGCAATTAAGAATTGTTTTAGGTAGCGATCCTCGGAGGAATCCGCTAGTCGCACTTAATTCACTGAGATGAAACGCGTCACGTCATAAAAATGATTATACCGATATATACAAGTTAAAAAAAATGGGTAGCATAACCGAACGTGAATGTAATTTGTCTTTATTTTCACTATAAACATGATTAAAGTGCAATGTGTGTGCTTCACTTCCTAAAAGAACATGATTCAGTTTTATTTTTTCAGGAAAAAAAACAAAGGAGTTTAATAAAAAACCACCGGGCTTTATACCACTGTATTAGATCGTATTCCGGGACCATTTGAAAGATCAATATATATCCAATCCCACAAGCGTCCGTCCCCGTCCGAACTTTTACAAACTGAAATGTATGTAGCATTAATTTACATTACAGTTATAAGCTCCGGAATTTTCATACATGTTTTTGTTTTCTCAGCCTGTTAAAGAAACAAACACGTCTACTATCCATTGATTTCGTTTTCTTTACTGTTTACCTTTTCAAAAAAATCGATATAACATCATGTTATAGTTTATCTGTCTGACCGAATTAAAAATTAATAAGTATTGTGGTATTAGACTTCGTATCGATACTTTTCGTCGCAATGGGCTATAAATTCGTTTGAACATTATAATTACTTCGCTTTTTATAATAGCACGCTACTGTCGATGACACCTGGTGCGTGCAGGAAATGCGCCAGTTTGAGAAAAATACAGCAGGTTAATAGATAATTTCTAACTTTTTTTAATCTTTAATGTTCTGTCTCGCAGATTTCAATGGAAAAAAAACACGTTTAGATTTTGCAATACAGTATATCTATGTAACAATTATCACGCTAATGGGGTATCAAAATTCAAGAGAAACGAATAAAATAGAGGTTTAACAATAATACACATGAACGCTAAAGGATATGAGTATACTGTGCTCCAAAGAAAAAAGAAGAAAAAGAACTCTACATGGACAAAATACAGCGAAACGGTAAGCCATAGCTTCCTCTTCCTTTCCATAGATACCTCATTGCATGTCTGGAGAAATTCGAAATGGTGAAACCATTCGTAAATCAGCCTTCATTGTAGAAAATATGTACGCAATATTGGTTGACAAAATCACAATGGCGGTAGCAATCGTCTTGAAAGAGTAATCTAGGGAACCAAGGTTATGAAGTGATGACGTAGTTCAGATTGGTATACAATTGAAACATTCTGCTTCAATGCTTATCTTTTAGAAATTTGTAGTGAGATACACATGAGGCATGCGTTATTGTTTCTGCGAACTCTGGCAAAAACCTATGTCTTTGTTAAGGAATAAAAAACTCTACGAGCAGGGATGGAAAGAATGTTGCAATAGACAAAGAAAACAAATACGCTATAAGGAATAAAAATCATACTTGCAGTCCGAGTTGCTCATTTACTTCTGTTAATTTGTATGTGTTATTTTAGTTACTTTATGTTCTTTGTTGTGCATGTCTGTTTTCCATGTCTGGTCTTTGTCCCTGGATTACATTCTTTTGATTACCGCTATAACCTTGGTTCCCTTGGTTACTCTGTCATACAGTTTGGAAAGGTTTTTTTTGTACATCCGGGTTGTGCAAGTAATATAAGACCGATTTTTGATTTACATAACTCATTCCTTTAAAAGGGGATTTGTTAGGTACATCAGTATACCTGAATCATTGTATTATATATTAAAATCAAATTTATTTCTGTCATTTCTACATATCGGTTCCGACTTTTGTATTTTGCAAAACGCCCCCCTTCAAAAATAAATAAAAATAAAAATAAAAATAACTACAAAAGTACTTTGCGACTGATAATGTCAGTTTCAATAAAATAATGTTTCTTTAATTGTCAAATTTATACATTTAGCTTCAGGAATTTGTCGCTGTAAATTGAGAAACGATAAGGACCATTCAAAACAGAGTGTCTTCGCAATTTTTTTTTCAAATACGAAAATAACAAAACTTTATAAATACCTTATATCTCCTCACATAACACATTCATATGTGCATTTTATGCAAATCCCTTGTTTTTCTGTTCAATGAACTTCTAATACCAACATTTATTGCATGTACATTATTTACACTCAATTGATCTATTTGCATAATACTAGAGTTTCGAGTCACAAAATAATTAGTTTTTTTTGTTTGTTTATATTTCATTGTTGTGTGCATATGTAATATCACTTGACCTACCATTCCTTAAATAAAAACTATCTTGATTGTCTTCATACGGAACAAATTATCAACAATGCAAATTTTACGCTCTACTATACGTTTTATAAGATAATCTCGTCTTTATGTGTTTATAATGCATACTATATGCAGGGAAAGCTGCACTTGGTGTAATAGCGAATTCTCGACGCTTTTGAGGTACAGAAAGGGAATTTTTAATCACTTTCATTCGTTCGTATAGCCACGACTTCAGCACAAATAACTTAGGCATATACTTTAGAATATATCAATTTCCGTTTTTCCACGCGACAACCGCATACTAATTAATGTCACAAAGTGAAATTTCGCTAAAATACTTGGTATATTAACTTAATACCTTAGCCGATCTGTCTGCCTGGCTGTTGCATTTATTACACCCCACATCCAAAAGAGAGCTTGATATACACGACAAATTAAAGGGACTCATTTATGCTATGTTAGGGACATCTGTATAGAAGTGTTATTAAAGAGACAGCTGTTTACATGTTGTATTATCATCTTTTGATCAATACATGTGTTCTTTTTCAATTTGATTACATCACTCATAGATGAAGGTTCGTTTGTTCGTTTGTTTGTTTTTTTTTGTGTGTTTCCAATCGCTTTTGAATTGTACCTTTAAGGGTTTATGAAAAGAGACGCAAAGTGATCAATCTTTATCATTAAAAATTCTAAATATTTCGATTCAAAACATAAAACAATTTTATACTACAAATCATATTCCGAACGATTTACTGTCATATTATGAAACTATCGGAATTTATAATTAATTACGCGGATGTCTCTTTTGAAAAAAATATTCTCATTCCATCCAACTACGTGAATTTCATCCGTCGCAAGCTTGTAATAGTGTATTTGGATGATTGATGATGTATAACTTTAAAAAAAAAAAAAAACTTTCAGAGTGAAAAGAAGGAAACGATTTATATCAATTATTGAGCTTCTCTACATGCCATTGCATGCACCTACCAAAATTTGCCTTTATACTAATTGCCAATCCGATTTGCTTGCAGATGTATCGCCTTTTTCTCAACCATTGCAGTAGGGTATCATAAACTGTCAAGGCTTGAATCCCCTACCCGAAAACCTCTTTAAAGAAGTGCCTCCAGATTACTCAATTCTGCTCTAAATAAATTCGTTCCATCAATACGCAGTCTAAATTATTGAACAACAACATTAGAGATATGACGGGCTATTTAGGAATCGGTCTTAAATTATTTAAAATCAAAAATAGCTGTCGTATAGGGAGTTCCGCCAGTAGGAAAATGAGGAACACGGCAGATAAATTATTTAAGCAAATTTGCAGTATAAGGCGTATAGCCAAACTTGATGAAATAGAATTAACACTTTATGTCAAAAAAAAATTATATTGAGCATTTTATCCTATCTGATTAAATTAAAGAATTCCGCTATGAAAATAATTGAAATCAACAGAGATATTCCGCTGTTCTATTTAGTTTTGATAATTATAACCTTGTTGACAATTTTCTGAAATGAATATCGATGAAGCTGAAGCATGTAGAACGGCAAATCTTACAATATGATAGACAATACCCTGTAGGATTTTTATCCAGATTTATTTAATTAAACTGAAAAGGGATTAGTCAAACTCACCCAGAAAATTCATCCGATGTAATATGAAACTTAATCTTCCAGGAAATGATTTAAGGTGATTTACTAGTCAATAAGTTTAATACCGGTTATTATTCATTATCTAGCTCGTACATTTCGTACGTCTACAGTTTGACTAAGAAAACAAAGATGTGCCCATATCACATCCTCAGTCCAAAACATACAATGAAATAAACAACAAGATTTTTTTTCATTGTTTTAAAATAATTAAGAATTACTGTTCTCATCTTCTTCATTAAATTGATTCTTTGCTGTGCTGTGCGTAAGATTTCCAATATTTGGGGGAGCATGGCTCTGTCTGAAACGCGGGTCTACGCAAAGAGAGTTTAGAATGATTATGTTCTTTGGTCTTGATTGGTAGATTCATCTTTGTGTTACTATTAATCTTCCAATGCGCCTTTTAAACATATCAATATTATAGTACATAACTGCACCTCGGTTTCCGTCAGTGTACCAGTTCCACGTGTCCATTTCGCTTACTTGTCTAATCAAACTGATTCCATGAGCAATTAATTGAATACAGTATAAAATTTTCGAAAAATAAATATTAATGACGGACAATTGTCTATCCAGCTGGTGGCATATGGGCGAACAACCAATGGCAGGAAACGGTTTGATATTTCCATATTTATTGGCTACTAATTATTACAATCATACGGCAATTTAATGGCTTGGTAGTCTTTTCCTCGGATTCAATTTGAGGTTATTATAAACTAATATTAGAATCAACTTCATCCCATCATGACATTTTTGTAAACTATTGACATATGAATTTATCAAATTTGATTTATAATTGGGACTGAATTAATATTAAGCAAGGAAAGAAAGTATTACAGAGGCTTCCTAAAATAGTACAGTGTAATTTTTGTATATACACAAAACTAGAATAATATAGACTACGTCTACATGTATATAAGTACCTCCAAATCAAAAATGGGGAAAATCAATAAAAATCTAAGAGTTTAAAAATGTATATCATTATGCTAAAGGAATGCGCCGTGAATAACATCATGGCGCATTTTATGTTTTGCGCCTTATACGTTACATATTGTCTCTTGAGCGCTCGTTTGTCTCAAATGATTCGGGTATGCGTATATCTTTTGCTTGGTTCTTTTAAGAGCACTCTTTTGATACGATTCTTCCTTTATAATCCACTAACTTGCACTACATGTATTTATATACACGGGAGATCATTAGTAAGATAAACGGTTTGTGCCATTATTAGAAAATCAGCATCTGCATTTGTGCCACAGAGTAACATTTCATTTGCGCCATGGTATAATTGAAAGTAGTTCCGGTTTTATACTGAATACGAGGACTCTGGAAAGTTTAATGAGCAGATGTTGCTGACTAATTGGTATTTTTTAGTTCCATAAGATATAGGCAATTAAAACATTTAATTTGTGTTTTATACACTTACATGTTTTCTATTTATGTGTAACATACTATGTTACGGGAGGATCATGGGTAGAATCTTCAATTGTACAACAGTAAACTATGAAACATAACAAAACAGTACAGAAAAGGAACGAAATCAACTCGTTTCTTCAAATTAAAATTACATCTATGAAATGACAGAAATACATATAAATGCCTTTTTGCTATTCATATGGACCAACAGTAACTTTCAATTCTGGCAAAAAGCAGCTTCGCTTTACTTGTCAACTGAATGTGGAATTAAGGAAAAAAGCTATATCAATTTTAGAATTATCAAAAGAAAAAGAATTTGCCATAAAAATTTGATGCATAAACTATGTACAGTTAAAGGATTTGGTGTTCTACGTTCAATGGTTATATTTTTTTCTGATTTTGTTCAATGTTTCCTTTTGAATATATAGTTTTTGTTAATACTTTTCTCTGCGTTATTTCCTTAAGTACCTCATTAACACTTTTCAGAATACTCTTCAGATAATTGTGTTTGGGGTCGTTTCTCTTTTGGCATAATTTACAAAAAAGTAATGTAATTTGTCGTGTGAAAATGAAATGATTATTTCCAACCCAGAACCTTCCCGTGTTTAGGAATTGGATGTAGCTTTACAATTAATGAATGACATCGTCTCTACCAAGAATTGCAGTCTTAACTCGTTGTCTCGCCGTTTTCAATTTCAAGGCCTTCAGAGTACTTTGGCAAGTAAAACGGCCTGAATTGTTGGAACAAAGGTGGAAATGAGTGAGGCGGTCACTCCTTTTTGTAAGAAGGACCTGGGAGAGGTCCAGCATAGAACTGAATGTCAAGGAGAATGTTTAGTAAGACATTAGTATTGTAGATATATAATTACAATTATCTATCCAAATAAAAAAATATATCGTTTTTAAAAGCATACTGTAAATATAAATTTACAAATTAAATGTAGATGATCTTGTAAATGCAAAAGCAGTTGCAGAAAATCTCAAATTTTGAAACCTTTTTTGTGGAAAATTTTAAGCAGTTATATCACATCAAGTTTACTTTATGTAACGTTTGAAAATTCATGTAAAGGTATCGTTTACATGAATAAAATCAAATTTCTCGATTTTTGACAAGTAGGTGTACAGTACTAATCGCATATGGGTAGAATAGAAACTTCAAGAGATAGTCAAAACTATTGACCACTTAATAAAACAGTGTTTCTTGCCACCACTTGTTTCAAATATTGACAAGAATTTGTTTGACACTTTAAGACCTTAGTCAATTGGTTGTATATCTGTTATGAAACATCATAGTCTTTGAAGTGAGTTTGAAACGCTCTTGTGATTTCTTATATTTTCTTCAACCATTGCAAAATACCAAAAAAATGTTTGAAATTTAAGCTTAGTATCATTAATCACGTGCGCTTTAAATTTCTAGAAGGTAATACCAAAAAACGTAATATTCTATTTAAATATTTTTACTGCATCAAATAAAAAACAAACATTGCGTTCTTTAATTTAGCTACCACTGTACGATGCACCTTTTCAAATATTTGAATGGATGTCTATTGAAACAGTTTACATGCCTTATGAACACACAAGTTGCTAGTTACATTAAATACAAATCTAAATATAGCTAGGACGAAAGTAAAGTGCTAGGTGCGTGTATTTATATTGGTATTTAATGGAAGGCTTAATTTGTACAATCTCCGGCATTGGATGGGAACGTATATCACAAACGGCATCATAAAGCAATAAGCGAAAGGAAATGCGCGATATATAATACAAAAAAAAATGTTCAAATAAAAAAATAAACCACTTATATAATACCCATTTAAATGAATTGAAAATGCCGTACACGTAAGATTACTGCATACAAAAATGAACGTTAAAGTGAAATGCAGCAAAAAATTATAATGGGTAAGTAATTTAAAAACTTACCTCTTTGCTAAACATCCTGCAGAAATTGAACCAACTAAAGTCATCACAAGTTGTGCGAAAATTACCCAGTTCATGTCTTTAAGGTCCGATCTTGTTTGGCACCCTAAATCAAATAGTGTAGGCCCTAAGAATGCAACCCCCATTCCAAAACTTCCAAAAGTTAAGCAGTCTGTCATTATAGAAATCCAATTTTCCTTGAAAAGTTTGATAAAATTTACTCTTTCCGCTGGTAAACTGTCTGCTGGGTTTACAGGAAATTCCATTTGTTTGTTTTCAATATCCTCCTCGTTTTTGTCTGCCATTGGGTCCTTCATGTCTGTTTTTTCAACCATTTTGCAATTTTAATTAGTCTACAAACAATTTATTTTAATTTACAAATTTCTTATTGTTACTATTTGGTACCACCTGATAACCCCTCCGCAGTATAATTCACATCCCATCTTCAGCCACACGCACCTCCGGTTTTCTTCTTAATACAAGCCTTTTGTATCATATAATATCTATCATACTTCTCAGCCACTTAACAAACTCCCGTTCACCACATGTTACACTGAACAAAATGACAATGAATTAGCCAGATGCTGTTTACAGGCATTCAACTCCAATGGATCGATCAACCAATGCGGACGCCGGTTTCTCCGGATTATGACAGGTAAACGGATAACACTGGAAAAGAAACAAGCATACCCCTTCGTTTACTGATAGCTCGATTTAGATATTAATTATAAATCCTAGGGATAAGTTACATCCTTTTCATAAATCGGATTAATATGAGCGTTATATATTTAATGATTTTTTTTCTATCACCTTTTTGCAGAAATTCTTTACTCGAATACGCGCTGTTGGGTTGAATATATTATATACATATACATGTATACATATTTAATTTACATGGATTTTAAACCGAAGCTATAAAATGTAGGAGTTCAAAACACGTTTTAAAGCTTATGGATTGTAAATAGGTAAAATAAGAACTTTGTTTTGTTTGAATTGTTTTTGTTTCGTATTATCAGTTTAAGTAGCTGGAAATGAATATCTATGGGAAACTTTTATATCAAGAGGATAGTTGATGCAAATATCTGTTTGCCAAACCGAAAGGACATTTATATAATGTAGCTTTACTTAGGTTACCTAAGTGTTATGGCGTTCAGTGTCTTTGAACTTCGTGTACATAATGAACTTTTTTATTCTTTTGGCATAATTGTAAAACAAATACTGATCACTAACAACTGAATTTACTCCGCGCGGAAGCCGATTTTCAAGCTGATCGTTTTTTCTCTTCAAATTTACTCATTCGAAAAAAAAATCATTACGCGAAACGATCAGCAGAGCCAGGTGTAAAGACATATCACAAGAACTATCCACCACAGTACCTCATATCGAGGATGTCCTTTTGTTTTTGTTGTTTTTGTTGTCGAGGGGACGAAACATCAAATTAACAAAACAAAACTTTGATAAGATCACAGTATCAGACTAATATTCATGGTTAAGTACATGTACTAATCAGACTGAAAAATGACCAGAAGGTGTGGTAATGACCCTGGTGCCTTAGTGACTTGAATGACTGTAAATACACATGAATAAATAATAATAACTGACTGTTTACGTGGCTGATTAACATCTAAGTGGTGTTTGTCATTCATTAATTAGCGGAGAACCAATTGCATAATTAAGAAATTACGTGGATATTGTTTATGTACAAAATATATATCTTTATTTCTCAATAAACCTCTTTACAGTGGTATAAAGAATGTAAATTATACATAATATATAACATTGACAGTAATAAATTCACAGTTTTCATACATTATTTTTAGGTTACGAAACAGTAATCAAGTATAATAGTAACATAATAGTAATATAAACAAATACATTCTTAATTTACCCCGGAGAATTTAGTCGTTTAATTATAATATTAATAAACTTACATAATTTGCTAAGCTCTGAAATGTTTTGAGTTTGTAAAAGACCTCTCATTCTCAATATATTGGGTCGTGTTCTATATTTCACTTTAAGAAAATTTGTCCTGTCATTTTGGAATGCAGGGCAAACAAATAAATAATGAAACTCGTCACCAATTTCGTGAGAGTTAACAAATTGCAATTTTGCTCATTTCTCTCACTGTTTCTCCATCTACCAGATTCAATAGGTAGATTATAATTGGTAGAAAAAAAAATAATAGCTTGTTTGGTGTCCAATAGTTTTCGAATTCAAGATTTTCTTTAAAAAATCTGTAGTTGAGAGCTTTCGGTGAATTTTGCACTAGAGAGACCCAAGACTGGGTAAATTGATCTACCAATTTCTGTTTTTTTCTATCTTATAGAGCCAAATATTACTAATAAAATTTTGTGTATCCCATACATATGACATTCCACAATTGTCTAAAATAGATTTTACATAATGTACACAAGTTATGGTTTTATCATCTAAGATTTTTCTTAAACATAAATTGTATAGTATAACAGGCAGTTTCTCTGGTTTTCCTGATATTAGTTTTGTACAGTAACTGATCATTCTCAATTTAATACTAATTTCGAGTGGGTATCTGCCGAGTTCACAATAGATCATATGATCTGGAGTTGAGGTTTTTAAATGTATAAGCATTTTGCAAAATTTTAAGTGAACTCGTTCGATAATACGAACATCTCCCGCTCCCCAAACTTTACAACCATACAAAAGTATAGGCTGAACTACCTTGTCAAATAATTGCAGCTGGGTTTCAAGCGATAGATTATGTAATTTGCCCTTTTTCAAAATGTCATACATGGCACTGGTCGCCTTTCTTACATTAACCTGTTTGGCCCGTAGGAAACTACCTGTTCTTCCAAAAGTAACTCCTAGATAATTAAATACGTTTATAATTTCTAATTCTAATTCACCATA
This sequence comes from Perna viridis, assembly GCA_037379345.1. Lineage (NCBI taxonomy): Eukaryota > Metazoa > Mollusca > Bivalvia > Mytilida > Mytilidae > Perna > Perna viridis. The sequence continues at coordinate 14,991,094 of CM074511.1, forward strand.
TTTAAATAACAAATTATTTGGTAATCTACCTCGAGAAAAAATAACAATTTTAATTTTGTCTGTGTTAACCTTAAGTTTCCAAACATCACAATATTCATATAAGGTATCTAATTGCTTTTGCAAGTCATCCTTAGATTCTGCCATTAGAACAGTATCATCAGCATATAATACTGTATAAAGTTTCAAGTAGTGATTAAGTTCTACTTCCATGTCGTCGGAAATATGTGATAAACCAGCTACATTTTTGTTTTTAAAGAAATTGTCTAGATCATTCAAATACAATGCAAAAAGTAGGGGGTGAAAGATTTTCACCTTGTCTAACTCCAATATTACAGGGAAAGAAATCTGAAAATTCTGTACCATTTTGTATTCGTGATTTAATATTACTATACATATTAACAATACAATTATATATTTTTCCGTTTATTGAGTTTGACAAAAGCTTTCGCCACAACCCCGCACGCCAGACCGTGTCGAAAGCCTTTGCAAAGAGTAATCAAGGGAACCAAGGTTATAGCGGTAATCAAAAGAATGTAATCCAGGGACAAAGACCAGACATGGAAAACAGACATACACAACAAAGAAAATAAAGTAACTAAAATCATACATACAAAGTAACAAAAGTAAATTAGCAACTCGGACTCCACTAAAAACTGGGAGCATGGACCAGGTGCACCGGTACGATAAGCGTCCTTTGCTTTTCTAGAAACACCCGCCGAGTTGCTCATAAAAAATCAAGTCCGGGGTAGACAAACGAGGGAAGGAAATTATGACCCGTGGAATAAATCAGTTTTCATGGTGCTGATGGATACAAAGTCAATAAAAGCACAGTACAGTTTTTTCTTCTTTAATTTCAAGAGATCAAATAATAAATGTAATATAAAAATACTATCTGTTGTCGAATAACCCTTTCTAAAACCAAACCGATTTTCATTTAACACAAGATAATTTTCGACAAAATTGGTAAGACGAGTGTTCAAAATAGAAGTAAAAAGTTTTCCCAAACAACTTAGAATAGTAATGGGCCTATAGTTTTTTTGATGTTTCCCTTGTTTTTATAAAAAGGTAAAATGTTACCTTTTAGCCAAATTTCTGGAACATTTCCAGTACTAAAAATGATACTGAAAAGTTTTACGTAAATAGGCATAAATATATAAGACGTACTCAAATATTCATTTATAATGTGATCATCACCAGAAGCTTTATTGTTCTTCAGTGCTTTAATACAATTTTCTACATAATGTATCTCATTTGCATTTATATCGCAATTAATGATCTCATTTAAATCTTCAACTCGATCATTTGGTGTGAAATCATTTTCTGTAGTATCTTCATTTGCAGAATTCAAATCTCTTAAGAAATTGTGTAATGTGTCAATAGAAATGTCATTACTGTTACGCTTTTGTTTTTTGTTCAATAAGTTCCAAAACTCCTTTGAATTACTCTTTCATAGATTATCTATCTTCTTTCTCATATTTCGACTATGCACATTTATTGGTCTATTCATCTCACGTCTATAATTACGTGCTGCACTAATCTTCTTTTCCTTGTTAAAATTGTTTTTATTCTTTCTATAGCGCCTTTTAGCTATTCTAAATGCCTTACGTTTTTCCTATCATTCTTGATTAAAAAATGGTTTATTTTCTGTTTTATGCTGACATTTTTTACCTTCATTTACAATATATGTGCCAAATACACTCTCTCAGCAGAATCAGTAACAATAGAGTTAAAAGAATTAATTAAACTGTCTACATTTTCAGGAGATATAAATTTATTTTCATTCATTTCACCAATTTGTTCTTGTAAATTGTTCACTTTAACCAAATCTACATTTTCTACAAAAATTATTTTTCTTATTTGTGTCCCACTTTTTGTGTCCCACTTTTTGTGTCCCACTTTTTGATCTTTTTTCTCCTTCCACTTCCATTTTTTCTCATGATAATCATTAGATGTTTCCCTTAAAATCACAGGACAGTGAACATCTGAATACAAGTCTGAAAATTCTAAAACATTTAAACTAGTAACAAATTGTAACAGATCATAAGAGCATATAAAATAGTCTACAACACTCGCATGTCTACATGTAAACAATCAAGACTTATCACCATTTACTCTCCCATTCAAAATAAACATATTATTGTTTCTACAAAAATCTAATAACCTATTTCCATAGTTGTTTTTATTATTACGCTTGTACAACATATCAAATTGTAACAATCTACTACCATAATCAGTGAAAACAAAATCTACAGGACAATTTGCATTAATATCAACTTCAAAGAAATCTAAATCATTGCTAGTTCTGCTATTGAAATCTCCATTTAACAATACATATTTATGTCTATTTGATAATTCTACAAATTCTTGTTCTAGTTCGTTTATAGCATCATCAACTCTATAGACCGAGTTTTCTGGTGGAATATATACGTTACCAATAATAATATCTTCGTCTGTTTGAAAAAGTTTTTTTTGAAATTTTGATCCAGTATACTAATTTACTGGTGGTCTCGATGGTGTTCACAAATTTTTCAAAATCAGACTTAAAGCCAAAAGCAATACCACCTGACTTAATTTTTGAATGTTGTTTTCTATTCTTCATTTTAAAGATATAGTCTGGTATTTCAATTGTATCAAAATCGTCTGTTTTTGTTTCTGTTAAACATATAATATTCTGATTTTGGACCAACTCTACAAATTCTGCATATTTCATTCTATTCAAAATACTACAACAATTAGTGTTAAAATGTTAAAAAGTTTATTCTCTGAAAAAGAGTTATTGTTCAATCTTTTCTTTTCGTTGATTTCGTTGCGTCCGTTGTGCGTCACATTTCTTTCTCCTCGGGGTCCCTGTCGCGGCGTAAAAGATAGACGCTTCCGTTTGCCTGTCGTATTGGGGCGACGGTTTGGTGTTGCCCGTCTAGATGCTCCATTTCTTGTATCGGTCCTGCCCACCTCATCGTCATCTGTGTCTAAATCTTGCTCCTGATATACAACTCCATCTACATATAGAATATCACGTACTAGCTTTACATGGTGTCCCTCGTCTCGCTTTTGTACCACGGAAAATGTTTGTCATTATTTTAGTAGTTATTCATACTTATACAATAATTTTCATTGGATTGGAGAAATATTGAATCATATTTTCTGTACATGGCTGTCTAAAAAAGTTTTTCCTTTGGAATCATATTATATATATTTTTTTTTCAAAATAATCCCACCCCCTTTTCCGTAAAAAAATGGTTGGCGCCTAACGAGTTCACACTTTTTATTTTATCAAACGCTCGGTTGTTTATAAGTGTGAACTACCGCAAATCAGGTTACTTCGTTTAACCTGTAAAAACAAAATTAGAAATATTTCTCAAGTATAGCCTGGACAATTTACAAAGAGGAAAAAGAATTTTCATAAAGAGGCGGGTTTATTACTGAAAGTTCAGAGTTTTGAAATAGGAATACAACTCTATGCAGAAGTCTGGGTAAAATGTGCCTCGAATTTAAGAGTTGATTATCCGGGTCTAAGTTGAAAGACTATTTCCGGCTTAAAATGCAACATACTTTGAATATATTCGTTTTATGGAATCTTATCTGTGTTGGAGTATTATTTCTTCGTTTCTATGTTGGTTATAAGACATGGTTCTTACTTGATGTGTGTTTAACAAAATCAATGTAAGTTTCAAACTCTTTCTGCCGTTATATCATATTTCAGCAGCTGTCTATGGCGTTGCTAGTAATATTTTAAGAAAGACAAAGTTCATCTTATGCAATTCACAATATACGTTTTTGCACATGTAATCTGATCGACATGGAGCATTATAGAAAAATTCCTATCAGTGAAAGCTACAAATCAATATTTTGTATTACGGAGATTAAAAGTTATATATGAAATACATTTAGGTTACCTTGGTGATTAAAGTACATATAATGCAACAAACATGTTTAATGTGGTCCACAGGTCTTTTTTATGTTTTACGGGGGAAAGGTTCACTTGAGATGTTGTAATGTTCAGGCAATATATGGTTAAATGCACATGGAGACAACAGTGAAGGGTCAGTATGTTTGAAATTTACGTCTTTTTATGTTTTGTTTTTTATTTGGTTGTTTGTTTGTATATTTTTGCAGATACACTGTTAAATCTGGTTTTGTATGAGGTTTATAACAATGCGTATCTATTTGATCCAATACGTTGAGGTACATGTTTATACGTTATTGTTGTACATGCATAACTTCAAACATTTTGTACTGAATTTAAAGATTCTCAGACCGACTCCTAGAACATGGCATTCTAATAAAACGCCCTTTTGATCCAGAACATTAATTCTGTAAATCAAAACCAAAACACTTGCATTAGAGAAAACTAACAACAACCAAAAACATTAAAAACTGTCGTGATTGTTAGAGAACACGCATTTTGATCATGTGACCTGTAAGTATATAGCCTGCTAGACTTATTTACGTGAACTAGTTTTTTTTAATGAAGGCGGCTTAAAGTTCTTCATACACGTGTATCAACACGTACTTTCATCATGTTACATTTGCTTATATCATGCCCAATGGGGAAACATACATATATAGCAGACAATTTAACCAATGAGATGGCAAGAAATCACCAGACATTAACATGCCTTAATACAACCAAGCTCACAAAGCTAAATTAAGTTTAGCATGTACAAAGGGCTCGATGGTTTTATTTGAGAAACGAAAACTAGATGTACAGAAGCCGATCGACAAAGGAAAACTGAGAACTTAACATCAGAAAAAAGTAATGACTTCATTCCAGATTGTGTAACAAGTGCATGTATATAGCAAGGTTTTATTTCTTTCTCTTCTTCGTCGTGATTTCTTTTTCTTTTTTTAGTTTGGGTTAAGTCTTTTGTTGTTTTTGTTTTTTTTTGTGTATATTGTGTTGCTTTTGTTTTTGTTGTTGTTGGTGGTTATTATTTTTTTTGTTTTGATTTTTTGCCAGTTTGTTAGATCTAACGTTGTCTAGTAATGAACGTGAAATGGGGAATGAATACTTTCGAAAAAGAATCAATGGAACCAAGACTCCAGCGGTAATCAAACGAATGCAACCCAGGCACAAAGACCAAACATGGAAAACAGACATACACAGCAAAGAACATAAAATAACCAAAATAATACGTCCAAAGCAACCAAAGTAAATGAGCCTCTACTTTTCTTGAAACACCTGCCGAGCTGCTCATAAAATGTTTAAAAGACAGGGTAGACGAAAGAGGAAAACTATGACACAGTGAAAAAATCGGTTCTCATGGTGCAGATGGATTCACCATTACGAACCACGAGTTAATGATGACGACCGTAAAACTTATGACGTGATGACTTTGATATAGTAGCAGTACAACCCTGTTCCTAAAACCTAATTGTAAGCTCAGGCATAACATATGAAAACGCCATACGCAAGTGCTGAAGGAATATAGCAACAGATGAAAGGAAGGTTGACAATACGGAATGAAAAATCACGCGTTTGTCGTATAGTTCTGTCAATAGTTTTCCTTTACCATCGATTTCTAATTGTAGGACAAGATGTATGGCTTATTTCACAGTGTCTGTAGGCTAAAAACCACTAATTCCACTTTCCATAGGCTTCTATGCTAATTTCACAATATTCAATGGCTTCTCTGGACTTTACCTTAACTTTAACCTGCAGAGGACTATATATCAGCATGATTCTACATATGTCAGCTCACAATCCTCAGAATGGCATGTGGGGTTAGCAGACTTGCAGTGCAGTACTGGTCACCGGAAGTGAAGGGTCTATAAATAGCATGGGAAATCCCAGTGTTTTCACAAGATAGGGGTATATTTAAAAATCATTATGGAGATTAGGCTTCACATCACAAGAAGCAAAATGCACCTATAAAATGTACAGAAATGTTTTTCCTTTCAGAAACTGTTTAAATTTTTTAAATAAAATGAGAACTTTTTTCACAGCACTATGAGGAACAGGGGTAATTTCTGCGTAGGACTATTTTTGCGTACGTTCCGAATGCTGATTGGTTGAATTGGTGGTCTGTAACCTGTAACCTCAAGTTCTTTGGGGTAGATGCTATGTACAGTGTATAAAATGTTCGGAACTAGGAAACTATAAGGAGAATATACATGTATTTTAAAGCTTGGTAGCCAGAAAGGCGTTTGGTGTCCTTAATTCTTCATGGATTTGTAAATAATTGTCATCCCTATTAGACCATACAAGATGAGAGGATATGTATAGGAAATTCCAAACCGATTTGCAAGTCGCTTAATAAGCCAAAACACTTTTTTGAATGCTGTATGAAAAGAATTATTTTATTTTTGCCCAAGAATTTAACAGAAATGTGGTTGATACCGGAATCACTCAGTAATGGGGTAAATCATGTTTAAAGACCCCATAAAGTTTCAGACAGAGCGCATTGAATTGATACTTCAGATAATTGAAATGAACTTGAAGTACCTCAGTGCATCTATTGAATAGATTCATATTGGTTCGTTACACTGTAGACGATTAACACAGATTTCGGAAATGGAATTTACAAAGCCAATTATTGCAAAATAAAGTTGTTCATTTATTTTTGGTATATTATGTAATCGCCGTAAGGTCTTTTAGAATAAAATAAAGAAAAAAATTGTAAATGCCATATTATGCATTACTATAATTTGATATCATGTGCTGTATTTGGTATTCTTTCCACTGGCTTCGTCCAGCAATTGGTAAGTTCATAACATCACTGGCAAATAGAAACCCGTTTTTAATTTTTAGTTTTTATTTCTTGTCCAAATCGATGGTCTACCACCACGAATGTGGACCAGGTCATAACTGATGACTGGAAAGGATCGTAGTAAATAATTTCTTACTTATATGGCGCAATTGAGATGTTTGGCGCAGATGAAAACCGTTATTGATATGCAACTTGCATTCTAATCAGAGTATTTCCTCAATAGAGGAAAGCACTTTAACGAAACTGAATTTTGAACAGCCCGTTTTAAACAAATTAATAATGGCACCGTTGAATTAAAAGTTTAAATAACATTGGAATCAAATTTTCGGATGTCATAGGTAATTCTGTTATCAACTGTTGCTACAACTCCTTAGAGAAATAAATGTGTAATAGCTTTTAGATTTAATGAGATTTAAGTCATCATTTATTTCTACAGTGCATTTTTTCGTCATAATTTTTTAGCTTAACTTGATTGCTACACATTTTATGCGGAATTGGATTTAAGTACAAGACCTTTTGTATCACTTAAAACATCATGCAGGACAGACTTAAAATATAGACCTACTTGATTCAATATACGGGTAACATACTCTGAAGTTCCTATGCCAACAGTGTAGAGGAAGGTGTAAATAAAAACTGCTACTATATAAGGAGTTCTTAGTTTGAATCAGCAAGTCGATAACGGGTTTTCTTCAGTCCATATATATTTGTTCCCTTCCTGCTGCAAGATGGTATATTGTGTTTAAATCTCGATGATTATTAATTTCTATAAAAAAAATAATTGTTCGAAGTTCAAATTTCTTAAACTTCATAAATATTTTATTATTGATGCATATAATTATCATTTTACTAATATTTGCCTAACAAACATTTTGTATAATAAATTACTTTGTGATTGAACAAGTAAACTTTTGATATTTTTTTTCTGTTGGTGATACCCTTAGGTAGTTAGCAGAGTGGTATAGGGCACTGGCCTTGGCCATAGATTTCGTGCGGAGGGAACGGACAAAAATATTTGCTAAATGCAAATTTGACAGTTCCAACATCTTTGATAACTTTTTATATCCTTGTAAAACTTAATCTGTAATATTTGTCTGTGTGGCATAAAAAACGTACATGTATAAAGCGAATTCATACGCTGTTTTTCCTTTCATATGATTCAATATTTAAGAAAACAAAATAACTTGAAGTATCGTTATTCTTTTTTTTCTTGCCAGATTCGTACATGGAGTAGAAAACATCACTAACTGTACCCGACGTGACTTGCATAAAGAAAAGAGGGCTTTGTTAATCAACGGGATTGGGTTATATTGTATGGGGCGAATGCGACAATGAAAAGAAATGTCAATATACTAAATAAAAAGTAGACAATGAAAATCATTATGCGGATGGTAACTAAAAACCTATTCGACAATGAACAACCGAAAAATGTGTTTACATTTCAAACACTTTCTTAAAATCAAATCAAACATCCATTCATCAGTACCTTAATTTCTTTCAATTCTCAAAGCAGCAATAAACTTCCGTGGTTCGCCTAGATTACATAATCTTTTAACATTGATCATATCTAAAATAATGGGACTTTAAATGCAATCATAAAATGACAATATTTGTTTTAATTTTGAACCCATCTCGTAAATCTACGTTTTCATTAATCGAAACCAATCTGACGAAGAAGGAACATTTGACATCAACATTAAAAACGGTTTGGAAATAGCAAAATACAAAATAAATCAACACTTTAACGTAGAACATCAATAATTCACAAGTAACTGTGACAAGTCACTGAATTAATTCCAATAATCATCACATTTTAATCAACATTTTTATTTCAGAAACACAAGAGTTAGTACAACCTACATGTTTACCGAGCATTTATCATTGTTTTGATCCATTACTTTGATTAAAATTAAGAGGGGAAATCTTATTGATCAAAGCCTACCTAAACATATAGTTATTCACAGTATTCATTGTCTGAATTGTTTGTATATATGAATACCTTAGTTACCCATCCATGTGGGGAACAATAACAAACAATTGTTTCGTAATCCAATAGTCTAGTATATGGGCTAATACCAAATGAATCCATGGATGTAAAAAGAGTGTTATTTTGAATCTTTATAGAACGAATACGAAAATATATTGATTGATTGGGGTTCGACGTCCTATGTCAGAACGTCAGAACGAAAGCGGACTAATCAAACGAAACCTGCTTTAAACTAGTTCAACACGCCGAGTCGGACCTTTATTGTGCTAGCTCACTGAGACAGTCCGCAGCTATATGTGTAATCCTTGTCGGACACATTATTCCGACTCTAAGCCAACCAGCCGTCACGCTATCCCCCGCAGATCATGTATTCTGAGATTAAAATTATAAAGATTACCGTTTTTTTTCAGAATGTTAACCCTATATATATAGTATACATGTATCCATTCATTCTCATGCCATTTCAAATACTTATTTTCAAAATAATATGAGTGGCAGCGGCGTAATCCGTAAGAGGACGAATTTGAATATTAACAGAATAATTAATTGGAAAGAGTGAATAAACAAAATATGGTCGTGAGTGCCGAAGAACGCCTAGATTTAACGAGTGTGCGGAACTTGTTCCGCGCACGAGTTAAATATTATGCGTTCTTGGCACAATTGATTATATTTTCGTTATTCACGATAATCAATTGATTATCCTATTTATTATATAGATTGCCTCTTTTATCCGTTACTATTTTTAACATAAATCAAAAAAATTGTGAACGGCGGATTGATATTCTTGTAACGTTTTGGTGAGAAAGTGCGAGAATGAAATAACTGAATTTATTTCAGTATGAATTATCGAAAATTTTTTACACTGCGAACATTCGGTAAATCACTGCTTTCTTTATAATAAATTAGTATTTATCATGCCTTTTACGGTTTTACATTGACTAGGATTTATTTTTTCTTCATAATTTAACAAACTTTTAAACTTTAAGAGTGAGCTATAAACAGATAAACATTTTGTTTCGTTAAAGATATGACCCTTTACTCGTTATTAAAAATGTACAGATTAACTTACCTGGCCCTCACTGATTCTAAGGCCAACGGTTAAATTCGTATTCATTACCGTTAGAAGGACTTCTATTATTGTAATTATTTATGAACTTAAAAAATGTTTATGCATTTGTTTTTAATGCTCTGATCACAGGGGCTTGTCCACAATATCAAATATTTACCCCGACTAGTAAATAAATGGTTTATTCCCATTTGTCCCACATTTGAAAAAAAAAAACTATATTCCCAGTTGTCCAACATTCTTATAACAACAAATAATTAATTAGTGTTTTGACAAAGTTATAGTCTTTTTCTAGTACTCCACTATCACCATCTAGTCATATACATGTAGATACATATTTTTGATTGGAATTAAAAAAAAAATAATAATAAAAATAATAAGTGAAGTTAATTATTTTAACTAATTAAACCAGCAGTCATATAATAACTTTTAATAACTGACCACATTATTTGGCTAATCAATTTCTTTCTAAGTGGGCTTGCTTATGAGCAACATGCCACTTCAGCTTGTTGAAATCAATGTGAACGCATCTCAAAAGAGGTATATATAGAAAGTAAAAATGTCAACTTGAATCAAAGTCAAAATGGCTAATGCACAGCTAAACATAGAATTCATAGAGAACAGTAGAGGTGGACAAAGTCTTGTTCACAACAATTACCGTTTCCAGGTAAAGAATCGTCGTGAAGAAAGGGTTTACTGGCGGTGTGCTGTCAGAACATGCCCAGCTACTATTAGAACCTTAAACAACATACCAGTAGGTTACAACATTCAACACAACCACAGAGCAGAGCCATGTAAGTTAGAGGCAGCAAAGATGTTAAACACAATCAAAAAAAGATGTAGAGAAGAAGCAACAGCTGTACCAAAACTCTATGATGAAGAGGTAGCAAAATTGGGAACACCTGAATGGAATGAAGTACAAAATATGGTTGAAAAACTACCAACATTCCAGTCTTCTAGAAGCATACTTTATAGACAACGTTCCCGTCTACTACCAAAGTTGCCAACATCAACCTTGGGTAGAAGTGTATGAACATTTTACTGTTTGTTTTATACTGTAATGGTGCATTATTATCATTCTCTGTTAATTTTTGTGAATCTTGTTATTTTCATAAATATTGAAATATATCATAAAGCAATTAATAAATATTAGAAAAAAATATTGTTGTTTCAATTATCACCCAAGGAGAAAAATATTAATATGGAAAAAGCATCATCAAAAAGCACAGTTCAAAATGCATTCAAACTATCCACATAGAATATCTCCCTCTGTTACCAGGTATCAGTACAAAGGATTGGAAAAGATATATTTTATTTTATAATAAGTTACATATTTTATAGCAATAAATATACTTCAGGAACAATTTATCTATAGATACTACATAATACAATTAGATAATATTCAGAAAAAGACTATACATAATTACCTATTGTAATAAGGGTGTAACTAATTAACATGTACACAATTCCCACTTGTCCCACACATTTTTACCTGTAATTATAAAATGTGGGACAACTGGGATGACACCAAATAAATATGTCGGGCTGCATTTTTGCTTCAAGCATTTTAACAAACGACACAACATTTTAAGGGCCACATTGATATACAACTTTATGTTAAAAACTATACCATACAATAACAACCCATTCAATCATTTTGAAAGTGTTAAATTGTTTGGACATTTTAACTCCAGTCAAATTTAGTTCACGGCCACTCAACCACTGAAACAGTCCACTTTGAATGTACAATAACTTGGTTTTTAAAATTTATCGGAGGTATATATCTGACTTTTTGTTCTCATATATAATTTGCGTTAAATGAAACATTTTATTGCTTGTAAAACAATTACATACGACAGATTTTATAAATATGTATATTGTCTCTTTTGAAAGTCCGTATCCGGTTTCCCGTTTGATAAACTACAGGCTAAAAACCACTAATTCCACTTTCCATAGGCTTCTATGCTAATTTCACAATATTCAATGGCTTCTCTGGACTTTACCTTAACTTTAACCTGCAGAGGACTATATATCAGCATGATTCTACATATGTCAGCTCACAATCCTCAGAATGGCATGTGGGGTTAGCAGACATGCAGTACTGGTCACCGGAAGTGAAGGGTCTATAAATAGCATGGGAAATCCCAGTGTTTTCACAAGATAGGGGTATATTTAAAAATCATTATGGAGATTAGGCTTCACATCACAAGAAGCAAAATGCACCTATAAAATGTACAGAAATGTTTTTCCTTTCAGAAACTGTTTCAATTTTTTAAATAAGATGAGAACTTTTTTCACAGCACTATGAGGAACAGGGGTAATTTCTGCGTAGGACTATTTTTGCGTACGTTCCAAATGCTCGTTGGTTGAGTTGGTGGTCTGTAACCTACAACAATGTCCTAAATTGTAGTATTATGTGCAATTTACATATACTTCATATGAAATTTATTTTATTTCAATATTATTGCCATTTACAATGCGAATCATGAGAGAACCAACAAGAAAACTCTTTTATGAATTTCGTAGATAGAAAATAAATTTGATCATTGACCAAAATATTGCCAAATTGTAATGAATTGCATCAAATATAAAGTAACATGTCAACTGATGTTTTGCATTTCTGTGCATTTCTCCGTTTCAGTACACACGGTATAAATGGATTAAAAATAATAAGAAACGACTCCGAAATGACTCTAATAAAGTATATTTATCGTTGCAATGGCAGATATGGAACAAGATCTGGAACATGTCTGCTTCTAGTCAAACGATAAGTTAGTCTAAGAAAAAAAAATACTAACAGAGAGACGGCGTCGATTTATGAAAAGCTGCGAAATATGAAATACGTGAATGCCGTAAAACTTATTTATTTAGACAGGCTTGTTCTCATTGTTAATAAGCAAATATCAGTTGCTAGTTAATCACTCTGTATATGTTGATATATCATACTTATTTATTTTTTAAATTTTAAATGATTTTTTAACTTTGAATTTTTATACTTCATGTACAATATGTACAAAATAGCTTTCTTAACTTTCTTTTTTTTGGCTTAAATTGATAAATTGACACATAGATTTTATTATTTCTATCTTTGCACTTGCGTTTTCTTTGTTTTTTTCTATGAATGGTGAAGATTTTAGATTAAGCGCTATATAAGCACTATTAAATAATAATAATAAAAAAAATATAATAATAATTTTCAGTTAAATGATTATCATTTCGAATCGCTTTGAAAATACCCAAAAAGTATAAATTCACTTCGAACGCCTGAATGCCTTATTTATACATTAGATACTGTTTGTTCAATCGTTTAAATGCATACAACTGCTACGTAAAAACTGTCATTTATCTTAGTATTAGGGGTTTGTATGTAAACAAGTTCTAATGCGTGATTGGTAGTTTTCTAAAAACAAATAAAAAGTAAAGATCTCTATAGATTGTCTAAGATGTCGACAATGAACGTTGAAACTCTTCTAACAAATTTCTTACTCGAAGTAGCAGTCTTCTTTATATCGAATTTATGGCTGGTCTTTCAAATGAATTTCAAAAAGGAGCATTGAGACTCTTCATTGACCAGAGAATGTTAGTATGAATTGTAATGATGTGCACTTATAAGAATATACTGGACCATACTTCTAAGGGTCTGGTTAATGTTTTCATTTCAAAAGTTTTTCAGCAGTTTGTGACATTGTCGTTTTTTTTTTTTCAAATTAATACAGACTCCGACCTATCGCTTCTCATACCGAAACCGAAACTTCTAGTATAACAAAATTGTAAATATTTTGTTCTTTTAATGATTTTTGTAAAATGTTTTTTGTCTCCTATAAATTAAAAACTTGTGTCTCTTATACTTTTAAATTAAAATAATAATAATAGTAATAATAATAATATACAATCTCATCGTTGTGATTTTTTTCAAAGAATTAATTGTGAGGAAAAATGTGATTGAATACTATTTTGGATATATGTTGTTTTTTTGGTTTGGTTTGGTTTTGTTTGGTTTTTTATTTTGCTTTTTGTTAGTACTTTTGGACAGACTTGTACGCAAACATCGACATATCAGTGTTTAGTCAGACTGTGGCAATGTGCTAATTTTTTTTAGAAGTTAACAAAAATGTTATTAGTTTACATAACACGAACTCATAAGCCAACATGACACATTTCACTGCTGGTGGAGCATAGGTTACCGAGGATGTTTACAAACCCAAAGGCCAGAATTGTCCGAGGACGAACTTTATCGCAATTTATTTTATCATATTTCTCAAAATTTGCAGTATTTCATCAGGATTCTAATGCCACTGACGAGGTTACTTCTCGACATATGTGTACAGCATATCGAAATTTGGAATATATATATATATTGAAAATTACACGTCAAAATCTGTATCGCATGCTGTATCAACCCAAGACTTCTATATAACCCCAAGGGCCACCGGCCCGTGTGGTGATATAGGTCAAGGGTTGATACAGCATGTGATACATATTTTAACGTCATGTTCATTTTATCATATATTTTAACCATTATACTTCAAGTATGGTCTGTGAAGGGGTGTGATATAGGTCTATGGGTGTTATATAGGGCATGCGATATAGGTGTAGGGGTGTGATATTGGGTATGCGATATAGGGTCAATGATATAGGGTTTTAACAAACACTCATAATGCATATACAACAAAAGAAAAGTATTTCAATCTAAATATATGACATGATAAAATACCCCTTTTCACGATTATATGATAATTATTACCCAAAAATATATAACTAAGCGCCCGAATTGAGCGACTATGTTGGATTCACAATAAATACCCAAAATATGAGTTTTACATTTTAAGTGTCGGTATACTGTGAATGTCGTGCATTTTGAATGATACTGATATCTCTTTCCTAGGAGTAATATATTTTATCTGATTGGAAATTTCTAACATTTCTAACAGTTTTCACTATGTAGATAAAATTTAATTATCCATCAAATGATAACAAATTTGATATTCCGTAGTTGAATAACTTGTAGAGTCGAATTTATACGACTTTTTTATGGAAAATTCCATTTATAAAAATATTTGATAAAGTTATTACTCAGTTTACTTCATTCTGTAGAAATTAGAAGTTTAAGGAATTGAAGAATCGACAAAATGATTTGGACTTATGGTGTGAAACGTGGCTTAACATACAAAAATGACTAAGTTTATTTTTTGTGATAGAAAATATACGGATACTTGAAAATCTTATTGGAATTGATGATGAGGATCGGGTTCACGGGTATCTCAGCACAAGTGCTATATGATATGCAAGGGAATTAAAAATTACGAACAAATGCTGGATAAAAATAAGATTTATTTTCCGGATCTAATACCTCTACATCATTCAGTAGGCGTAAAAAATCTATTTGTCAAACTATGCGAGTAACACATGTCATGGACAAGATCATAGTTAACGTTTGCAATGTAAATCATTCATTTCACTTCTTGACATTAAACTATTGTAGCGCTTCCCAATTTCCAACAGTTTATTTGCGAAAAAATAACACTCATTCATTGAAATATATCATTCTGTGAAATGTAAAAAATCTTGAATTATGTGATTCCACATTCAGAACGCATGTTAAAAGTCATTTTCACATAAATTCATTAGGATTTTTCACACGACAAATTGCTTACTTAACAAATTAACACCCAAAAATGAAAGATACAATTATCACTGCAAACTAAAACAAAAAAAAAAAAAAAAAAACAGAAAAAGAGAAAGCTCACGGTAGTTCATGAATAAAACATCATGCCTTCAGAATCCACCTCCCACGCGTTATGTGACCATTAACTTTTCCGGTGAATAGATGGAGGATCATGCTGGTATTTATATTGAATTAAACATTTTTTTAAATTAGTATTTAGCAAATTTTATTTGAAAAATCTAATGTAAGATACTGAATCCTATATTTTTTTTTCTGTCCATGGCCTAGTTTTGCTGAGATTTGGAATAATCTTATTTCTTTTCAAAGTTACTCCACCCTCGCCGTTTTAGTATAAAAATGGCCGGTGCCTTAAATCCCCCCCCCACTTTTTATTGGGTTAGTTTTGCCTATATGTAACAGCTATACACAGACAAAACAACATTTACCGTAAACAGATAAAATAATGATAGAATTGAAATGTAATTGACAAAAAAGTGACTAATGAAAAGGTGTAAAGTGTGACAGATGTTTGAATTTACAGTTTAAAGATGAAGACAACAAAGCCATTATCTACATGTAGTAATAACATGGTAAAATCAATTCTGCATAACTACTGAATAGTGATGGAAGCAAAAACATTGAATTGAGATTTAAAGAATTGCTGTACATAATTTCGGCACTGCTTGATTGTGAAAACAAAGTACAGCGCCCTAGACCACTCGGCCACCTAGTATATATAAACGTCTCTATTCGTTACACTGCTCCATCGGATCAAGTTGATACAGGGAAGATAATGTAAGCATAGCCACGGCGGTGTTGCCATAAATGTCAAAGCGGTACGTGTTGAAATCCCGCGGAGGGAACGACCAATGACATTTCTAACATCATGGGGAACTTTTCAGACCCTTTCATATATAAAAACACTTGCACAAATTCTAGCACCCTAGACCAATCAACCAGCTAGGCTATATAATCAAAGTTCTGTTAGCACTGGCTGTTTTTGATTCTTATGAAAATTGTAGCATGATCAAAATTTCAGAGGTTATACGATGTTAAATAAAATTGTGATCATAAATTGCAATGAAAATACTATTAAGAACTGTCCTTTCTAATATATATATATAAACTGAAAGTCAATCTGTAGTGCTGATCCAACTTCACACACATTTATATATTGTTCCATTTCACCTTTTCCCCCAATTTTAAATCTATCAAAAAGTTAATATGCATTTACGAAGAAAATAATTTTCTTAACACAAGATTTTCAAAAACTAGACACTTTTATCAATTTGAATTTTCTCGCCAATTTTAATAGGTTAAAATCACTGCTCTTCACTTCCTGTTTATAAATGGTAAAATATTAATGATAGAATGGATAATTTGACTTATAAGTGTGTTAAAATGAGAATATATAAATACATTACTGCAAGAAATAAAATCCCTAAGTTTAAATTTATTACTAAATATCTTTCAAGGCCAAAAAGGAGTCCCTCAAATTTTGAGTTGATATGAATACTAGATCTTAATTTTTATTTTTGTGTAGTATTCAGAAATACTAGGGAAGTTCCAGTGATAGACCGGTGATATACTTGATCCTGAAGGATCAAAAACCCAAAAATAGCTTTTGCAGGCCGGATCATTCCTCCTCGTAGGAATAAATCCAAGCTGTAAATTAGAACACGAGTACGGTAACAGTAGTAAAGGACAGCTCATCATTGTGCTGTTAAGAAGGATCAAATTAATGATATATGTCAACAAATAAATATTATATGTACGTCTAAAAGTGTGACAAAGAGTTTTCACATCCTCGGAAAAAACAACCAAAATTTGCTTTGCATCGTTGGGAATTTTCCAGACTCTTACATTCTTAAAACGTGATCCGACGAAGCAGTTGTCTTATTCTAAGACGTACTAGACGTTTGTATAATATTGATTTGTTGTGACATGCATCATTAATTTGATCCTCTATCCTACATAATAACATCTAAATGAACTGTCCCGTACTACCATACATCGTGTACTAAGTTACAGCCCTAGATTAATCCTACGGGGAGGTATGACCCGGCCAGCGAAACCTATATTTTTATATAGCCTAGCTGACCGAGTGGTCTAGGGCGCTGGACTTTGTGCAGGCGGTGTTGCCATAGATGTCACAGCGGTACGAGTTTGCGATGCAAATTTGAGTTCTAACATCGTTGGGAATTATTCAGACCTTTCTATACGTTTACATTATCTTCCCTGTATCAATTTGATCCGTTGCAGCAGTGTAGCGAATAGAGTCGTCACATTCTGAGACATATATATATATATTCTATCTATTCATCATCGAGGTGATTTTTCTATGTTTTCATGATTTTGTTTTTTTTCTTCGTAACGGTTTATGTTATTGTTCAGGGATATAAAAAAAAAAATTAAAAAACACGTAAAACTAAATGTCTTTGCATTACGTATTGAAAAATCCATCTATCAATGAATTCCAACGGTTTTCAGATGCTATTCGAGAGGATGTCATTGCTGTTAGGACTTCGTACAGTGCAATGTATATGTATTGCTCCAAAATAAAATAAAACAAAAACTGCTACGACTGTCACTGTAAGCGTGTCCCGATATGACAAGTCCATCTATTAATAATTATATCAAGACGAATATTTGTTTATATAGACCTGCGATCTATTGTTTTCCATACCATACCATCAGTCGCTTCTTTTGGACTCATTGTACTTGTTTTTGTTTTAATTGTTATTTGCTTTTAGTAAACAATTAGTTGTATTATGTTATGAAATGAATTACTGATATAGGTGTCCATCAAGCAAGTAATGCTTTAGTCATGATCTTGCCATGTGGTTTTAAGAACTGAACGCACCCCTCCCCCCCAAAAAAAAACAAACAAACAAAACAAAACAAAACAAAACAAACAAACAAAAACAAACAAAAAACAAACAAACAAAAACAATCCATTAAAAAGACATAAAATCCATTTTAAAGAAATATAATAAAACCAACTTTAATAATCGTATTTATATACAAATAGAAGCACTGATTAATTATAGCCTCCACAATAAATAAGAATGTCATATACTACAAACAGTACATTTGACCAAATCGGAAGACAAGCAAAATCATTTCAACGACTACTATTCTTCTATGTATTGTAACCTTTGAGCTGCTCTTTTGTACGGCGTTATGTTTTAAAGGGAGTCAGTGCCTTACACAAAATTACTTAAAGCTAGTTATTTTTTCTGTATGTTATAGTGCTCTCTTCAAAATATTTGTAAGTGTTTTTGTTATGAAAGGATCATTCATTCACATCCCTGTCACATGTGATAAATGTCTTATAAACCGCGAATCTACACAGGCATTTTTCACCTGAATTGAGCCAATACACTGGTTCGCAGAATTCATGTACAATGTATTGAAATCGAACCTTCATATAAAATTCACATGGAGTGAATTTCACATAAAAATCGCATGAATTCAATGTAAATAAGTGACAATTTCATGTGAACTAAATTCGCGTTAAGCACACTGATGGATATGGCAGGGGGTGTTTTATCGAAAAATGTGTGATTTGTGTGTCCGACATAAATGCATTGAACAATTGCGAGAAAAAAAGATTTATTTCCAATATACTGTACATCTGCTTCAGTTAAATATGACAAAAAATACAATTCACACGATTTGTCCAACTATTACAATACCATATGTTGTTTCATTTATATGTTTTCATTTCATTTCACCTGGCATTGAACCATTCAAAACAGTTCAAAACAAAAAAAAGAAAAAAAAAATACACACACACACGTGAATAAATTATTTCGTAACACCTTTAATTCGTGAGTTTTTGAAGAAAAAAAAAACGCTTCGAAAACTCATGAATGAGACTTAATGTTGAATTCTATTTGTTTCTATGCGTTCACTTCCATTTTACAAAACAAAAAACAAAAGACAAAAACAAAAACAAACAAAAAATACATTTTTATATTACATTCCACCGAAATGATCATATCATCACTGCAAACGAAAACCATTGAATAAAGAAAATCTCGTATACATCGTAAATGACCACAATCCTTTAAGTAAATCTTTGAAAACACGTCACACAAACTTTGAACCTATAAACATCTCTAGGCCTAATAGTAGTTGAAGATATTTAGAGTGAATTTGGAAGAATTAAAAAAGGTAAACAGTACTAAATTACTAAAAGTCAATTTTTTAGTTTCATACATGCGTTTAAGATCCGATTCTTTGAAACATAACTTTGTGTACAATCACTCTATACATATGTAGGTGAGGAAAATAAAAGAAAATATATATAAAAATCACGAAGTTCGTCAGGGTAACTTAATAATATAGATTGTATATTCATCGGACCAATTTTGCCTAGCGGGTGATTTTGTAACAGTTGTAGACAGAAAAAACAACATTTAATTAGACAAAATAGTTATTACTATGAAAGATAATTGGCAAAAAAATAACTACTAAAGCTTGAATAAGACATATGTCAGAGTTTCCTATTGTTATTTCAAATTACATGGGATGTAGGTACCAATCGCATTGAAAAAAGACTTGTAGGACAATTGAATTTGGCTTTCTTGACTTTAAACCAAGTTTGGCAAATGTAGTTACAAAATGCTACTTAATATCTTGTGTTACTTGAATTGTACAAGATGAATTTAGATCATTTATTCAAACATGATTGCCGTTAAATGCAATACGTGAAAATAAATTCCACTGACTAATGACTATATTATAATTCGTATGATCTGTGTAAAATACTGAAATAATATTAAAAATACATTTAGTGGCAGATTCATTAATATACAGTTCATCCATCTCTCACCAATTTATCATGAACTGAGCAGTTCGTGTAATTTTGATTAAAATAAATGAATAAAATCGGTAAAATAAAAATTTGACTTAATCATGAACCAACCATGATGACTTTTAACAAAAATCACCATCTGAGAGATACCTAATCAAGTTTCCTGTGGCAAAACTTAACCCGACATAATTAAGTTTCCTGTGGTAAAACATAACCAGACATAATCAAGTTTCTTTGGTCCATGAGCACAATCAATGAAAGAACAAAAAAAATTAATAGATTCACCAAATTATTGAACTACTTATGAGATAAAAATAGTTTATACCGAAAAGCAAACAGTTTCATAATAAATATAAGACATTAAATCGTACATTAGAAGCAAGGACTAGAAATATTTAATAAACATGAATGCCCAATCACCAAAAAAAATGAAGAGAAAAAATAATCGGTGTCATTTCTTATGTGGTCATAAAATTTTAATACAAGTTTTTGTCAAACTCAGCACGAAGTTATTGTTATAAAGAAATAAGTCTTGACTTCTTTATTATCGATTCCGCAAATTCTTACTACTGAAATATTCAAATTATTGCTTGAATGACATTAGAAAGTTGAGTCAAGATATTTCACAACTTAAAACACGATGTTAATGGTCAACTAAAACAAAGTTGGGTTAATAAACCTTTAATGTTATATTCTATCAAAACAACTACAACATCAAATAAACAAACAATAACAATGGTAAAATGTAGATCTTAAGGCTCTAAATAATCTTAGGAAGTAAAATGCTGAACTGGACCTTCCTGTCAATTGATATACTCAACAACTAACTATATATTGTAACAAAATAGAGTTATAGTGGAACTAACTGTTAGCACTGTTGGCTGCCATAAATTTATCAACAAACAAATAAAATCATTTTTCACTCAGTTTCAATTTCTTGTAATAATTCTTTAATCTCAAAGGGCCAGCTAGACATTCAAATCCTAAATGGTCTGATCTGTAATTTGTTGCAAATCTCCTGTTCAAGGAGGTAGATCTAGGGATAGGAACACAATTGAAATCTGTGATATGTTTGTATCATATTCAATTTCACCAAAGCCTATCAAGCTTTCATTTGAAACAGAATGAAATTAATCCATGTTACTTTGATGCTTACATGAGATTGACGTAAAAGGTTGAATACAAACGTTTCAATGCTTTGTAAGAGTTGTGTCCCTTACTCTAGGTTTACCTCCTTAAGTCACTTATCATAACTTGTTTTTTGTATTAGTATATTATTTTGATGCAGTTGGGCAGAATTTCCACAGCTAAAAAAACATTTACTTTAGTCACTTTGTCCAACAGAAATAAAAGCAGATAAGAAAACTAACTCAAAATTGTAAATGCAATTTAGATTATTCATAACAAAAATTATTCACGGGAAACTATCTTACAACTTTTCGGGAATAAAAAACCATCAAATATAAATTTCACACACAAGTAAGTAATTCAAAGCTAATTTTTGTTTCCCTAGTGGTCAATGTCCTAATGTCTTTATTACAAATATACATACCTGACACAACATTTGAAATTGACAATCTTCAGTTACATATATTGTCCAATAATTACAACAGACACTTGAGAAACAGCCAATATTTCTGATGAAATTTCTTCCGAAAGTCAATCAAGTAATACATTGCGGATGTTCCGCCAATCCACAAGGGACTGAGCTGACAGTTTGTTCAAATACAGGGGTATTGTGAATTTGTCTATTAAGTGTTCTTGGTCATAAAAACATCTCCATTTCAAATGCAGAATGATATGAATGACCCCTCTAGGGGGATAAGACTGAAAAATAAAGACACTAAATTGTATAAATGGGAAATTTATATATAATATGTCCTAAATTTCCAATTCATCATGAAAAAAAATTGTAATAAGTGAATTTAATTTAAAAAAAATCAGAAATCAAATTTTACATTCAGGAAATAGAACTGCAGATAAATAGTGCAAATAAATCTTGCTTAAAGCTTGCATAAATTCTAATGAATATCAAAGAAGCATTTTCAAGCAATGCCAGTACACTAACCTTTTGTTAATAAATGTGTGACTTGAGCTGAAAAGCAGATACCTGACATACAATAAAGTCTTAGATCATAGATTCAATAATAAAATATTAAACTTCAAATTACCTGTCTATTGTTGGCCATATTCAACTGTGACAGCCTTTGTTTTTAAGTACTCGTGAAGGGCTTCTTCACCTGAAAAAAAAGGAGATTAATGTACTAACTTATAGGGTTTTCATGGATTTTTTGGCAAATATTTTCAACTGTTATAAAACAAGCACATCCAGCAATGGTTGATCAAAACAAACAACCAAGATTTAAAAATAAGAACATGGAATTAGCAGATACAATGAAATACATTAATCATTAAATGCTAGAATCCAATATGTCTTTTTCACATCAATTATAAACTCAAAAATTAACATTTAGGTTCATGTTGAGGTACTTTTTTCATGGATAGCAGTGGCAATTGTTTTATTACATGGGCTCATTTGAAAGCTACTACTCTATACAATTGTATTTGAACAGTCAAAAGCTTGTTTGAGAACAGTATTTGAAAAAAAGAAATGCCAATTACCAGTGAAATGGAAGAAAATATGAATTTCGAAAATCCCCTTTATGAAAAAGTCATTGTCACCTTGAAATTGAAAAGTACCCACCTGAAATTAGATGTTTTGAATACATCAATAGTTAAAACACAATTACCCACTTTGTCTTTTTTACATACATTATATGCTAAAAATCAACATTTAGGTTCCTGTTGAGGTACATTTTTTTTGAAGGGTAGGTGTGTCAATTTTTCACTTAATTGGACTTGGAAAAGTTCGTATATCTATATATCTTAGGTTCATTTGAAGCTACATCACTATATAAATGTACTGTATCACACAAAACCAACTGTTACCCCAAAAAAGAAAATCAAAGCGCCTGAATTGAACAGACATGTTGGGTACATCAATATCTTGGATACTGAGACCAGTGTTCTAGGGGTAGGGCTAATATTTTTAACATTTTAAGAAAAAAATTCTTTCTTGAAAATTAGTTTTTCATGATTCATTAATGTAGAAAATTAAATTATCGAATGATACCAAATTTGAGAAGATTTGGTTGAGCAATAATAACTTGTAGAGTCGAATTTATGCGACTTTTTACAGGAAGTTCAGACAATAAAAAAAACATAAAAAAAAAATGGATTTGTGCCTCAAAGAGGAATAAAAAGTAGCCATGAAATATAAAAATGTTTCAGTTCATTTTTTGGTGACAAAATGATTCATAATTGGAAGTATAAGGGTAGCTGAAAATCATATTTAGGTTGATAAGTTCGGGGTGCAGGGGGTATCTCAGCCCACGTACTACAAGCTCTTTCACATGTGAAACCCTAATTTGGCTGGTTATAACACACTCCATACCACTATAGAGGTAGCCATATGGAAGATAAATTTTTCTACAATCAAGAATCCAGAAAAAGATAAACAATAAACTGTGTGCAAAAAACTTAGGAAATATCAGGCTCATCCCTGAATTTAACAGATGCATTTCATTATAATTAAATTGCACAAAATTTTGGAGGATTCTACTTAATATGTCTATTCTATAGGAAGTTGCAAAGTATTTTCATTCAATATCATTGATTGAAGAACTTTAATATGCTCTTGGTGAAATATCATTGTTAACCTGATGCATTTTTCAAAACTTTAAAATACATCTAAAATGCTTTTTTCCTAAACATTTTTTTTTTCAAATGTTGAGATAGAACGAAAATGTAACCATTCTTCCAGTGATTATCAATTTTTCTTTACAGTAAAAACTTCCTGTTCTTCCGTTTATCTCCAATATCACATATTAACAAGGCTTTTCATGAGATTACTATATAATAGTACTAATATCTATCTATACACTCTATATTATTTCTGAAACATCAATATATTCAAGGATACCTTATTCATAATTTAATTTCCTATTTATTGATGCCACTAGAACAAACAATCCAGAAGGATAGTCTTGAATTGGGGTTTCCAAGGGAGTAACAAGACGAGAATATAAAAACTGAACTCTTATGAATGGCTCATTATTGCAATGAAATGATCAAAATATTTCTATACTAAGAATCTCTGTATTAACTGATGTTGAGTATGTCTATGTCCGGGGTGGATCCAGGATTTGAGGGGCTGTTAATTGAATTAAATGCAGTGCAAAGCAAGGCAAAACAAATTTCAAGAGGTGAAACTTGTGGTAAAAAAAAATTTTTCTTACCGATTTAAGGGGGGGGGGGCGTACACCGGTAATGATATAATAACTTTAAGAAATTTGTTAAGCAGAGCTTTAACCCCTCTTAGGTACAAGAATAAATTCTCAAGACATTATCCTGAAGAAAGGAAAAAATTACATTTTAATATTGTGTGCATAGATCAGTAGGATTTAGATGTTAACATAATCTGCCTTTCAGATGAGACATGCACATATAATACTTGGATGAAACAGATGACATTATAGCCTATACCGACCCCTTACCAAAGCCTCAAATTCAAGTAGACTAAGATTGAATAATTCCTTTATCTTTGAGTAAAACACAACTGTCTTGTCTCTTGTGACCTGACACAAGGGATTACACTCAATAAACTTATTATTCCACATCAGCTTTATAGAATCAATAAACGAAGCATTTATGTCAAAAACTATAAATGACTTTCATCAATTCTTTAATTGAATATGAAAATTGTTTCAAAAAATCTATTGTGCTTAGCAGTTGACAATACATTTGGGTCTTGATGTGATGAAATTTTAACACACTGCTGTGCTAAATTCCTTCTGTAATGGGCTTATTGCCTTTATACATGTCAATTTCAATACAAAATCATCAGTTAATATAATGTTTGTAGATTTCTGTCAATTTCCAAGTATGGCTTACCTTGAAAATACATGACATAGCTTACTAATCTTAAGACTTAATGGCTTGCACCAAACATTGTCAATTCAAAGTCTCCTCAGCAGGAAATTTGGTTATTCATGCAAAAACAAAATTGAACAAGCAAAATGGCTTAAACATATCCACTTCTATGATTTCGAAATGCTGAACATGTTAGAGAAAATTCGTAATTTGGCAGTTTACTATAATAGAACAGAAAATTTCAATTTATTTCAGATAATCAACAGTTTTTATGATCAATCAGTTTCACCAACATCATGAGTATCTAATTAGCTTGCATTATATGCAGGCTTCCATAAGCCTTAAAATGCTCCAAACGGGATGAAGCCATCAGCCACTTCCTACATCTGTTTATATGCAGATGCTCTGAAAGGGATGAAGCCATCAGCCACTTCCTACATCTGTTTATATGCTCTGGAACATGAATGGCTAAAAGTCATTCTACTGGAAGTGGCATATTTTGGAAATGACATCTGCCGTTAGGAAATGATTGTTTGAACTTTAAATGCATAGACACTACATTTCTCCCAAACAAATTGTCGAGGACACCAATTTTTTTTTCATGTCAATAGACTACAACAGATGTTAAATCATGCAATAAGCTGATTGGACTACTGGTCAAGGTAAGCTAATTAAATGGATAAATCATCATGAATATAGAAAATTGTTAATAAACTGGCAACAAGTTACACCTAGGAATCTTAATATGCCAGGTAAGATAGTATGCAGGGATATATGGAATGACAATTGAAATTCAATTGAAGTATTAATTTTAGAATGAATCACACTTCTCAGATTGTGCAGTATACTTTTATAATATGTATTAGGTATTTTGTTAATTATTCATATAGTATGTTATTTTTTTATATTTTAAATGTATCTTAAGAATCTTATTTTTGAAAATAATTCATTACTGTTATGGGCCTTTGCCATTTATTGTGAATGAAATATACCAATATTTTGTTTTAACATTTATATAATTGTGAAAATATTGTCAATTAAGTGAAGCTGCTGTACAAGTATACTTACTTGTAGAAGTTAAGGATAATGTAAGAATTCCTAGTCACAATGAGAAGTCTTAATTGCACAAAATTCTAATCTTGGGGTTATCTTTGTTTGAATAATTTAAGTTTGGATATAAAGTTACATATACATGCATTTCCCTAAGGAAACAAACAAAGACAGACTCAATTATGTAAATGGCCTTACAAACATGTGCACTTTGGATTGAAAAAAAAGATAAAAGAAACCAACAAGGAGAAAGAGAACAGACTTACACAACAAAGAAGTCAATAGCTTAATGAGCTTAATACCCACTGACAGAAGCCAACAGAAAGATGCCAAGAGGGCCACAGGGAACAACAGTCAGACACATAAATCCATTAGACAGAATCTTTTATTGCTCCTACATGTATTGTAAAACTTCTTTCATCTACATTAAAAGTTCAAGGAAAACTATCCTAATGGAACCTTACATATCATATGAGTAATATTTTGCTGTAAGTGGGTGTGTATACATGTACTTTAGCTATAAGTGGGTGTGTATACATGTACTGTAGCTAAGAGGTGTGTATGCATGTACTGTAGCTGTAAGTGGCATGTATGCATGTACTTTAGCTGTAAGTGGCATGTATGTATGCACTTAGCTGTAAGTGACATTTATGCATTACTATCACCATCATAAGAATAAAATATTAAGGTCAGATATTCTAAAATAATAATTAATACATGTATAAAAGAAAAAGTAAAGGCTAAATTGGAAGTCACAACTTTTCGGCTGAAAATAATAAAAAAACCCAAAAAAACAAAAAAACAAAATTAATATTTTTTCCTGAAGTACATGCCAAAATTAGTGCTTACTATTTTATTCTGATGTCATTAACAGCTGAAATATATTCACTTATCAACTGATTTAAGATCAGGGTAAAAATTTCAAAGGAGGAGATCTCAATCTAAAGAAATGCCAAATTAGGGAGATGTGTAGTAGAGTAGTTAATATTTTATCCTTTTATTTGTTTGGCAGTAGAACTGGACTTGAATTTTTACTCAGTTTTACTTGTGATTGATAACCATTTGGTATATTGCCCGAGTATAGCTGAAATATTGCCTTCAGGCATTAAACCCTAACAATCAATCAATCATTTGGTACAAAATCTGTGGTATAGAAGATCAGAGTTTTGTCCACATGATAATTGATGTATAAATTGTGCCATTCTCTAGTTCTCTTCCAAATTCACTTTGAATTTTCTTTTATGTAGAAAAAATGTTACCAATTGAGCATTAATTACTTAATTATGAATGTTCCTATATAATCAAGTATTAGTCTGTCTAAAAATCAGACAGAAGGTGATTCATGCATGTCAAAAACCCATCAAATTAAGTTTTATTTCTTGTTCAGAAACGGTTACTGATCACATAAGAAGTCTTATTTTTTCATTTGGTTGTTGCACTTTTGTGATAAACATTATATGGATTGTGCAAAAAACCTGCACTTTGCAAGAGTTATCATTCTTGAGTTGGTTCCATTTGTTGATTTAAGTGGAAGATAAATGCACGATTTTCTCAAAAGTGCAGATCTGAATATCGAAATGATTATTGTTATGCAAAAATATAGCACATGTTGACTGAAAAACCACTGTTTGTTCGGTGGGTTTTTCTATATCATGAATCACTATACCATTGGCAGTATCTGACTTTTATATGGATTGGTACTTAAGTCCACAGTCATGACAGTAGTACTTTACATTGTATAAATACAAAGACCCTTTTATAACATTAGAAAGCAAAATTTAAGTGAATCACTTTTCCAGAATCACCAGAGCAATGATGCAGTTAAATACTTTCTATTGTCAAAATTGAAAAGAAGAAAGAAATAAAAGCTACCGTAAAAATGGTATAACAAATAGAAGATCTCCTGACAAGCTTTTAAGGAAACACAGAACGCCAAACATAATGAATACTTTTATATATGATTGCTCCCAAGTGAACACTAGAGTTCTATTTTCCACAGCCTTATAAAGAATATAATACCACTTAACAAATTATTTTGAAAAAACAGAAGCCAATATATCAATGTACTCTGCTTCCAAACAGACTCAATCAGAATTGGATAAGAACCAATAAAGAACTGTCTTTTCAGGATGTGGATTAATTTGAGCAATGACTTTCTGACTAGAGTATTTTGTGTTGGCCGATCTATCTTAATTTACTGGGTATAATAGTTATATAATGCTGCTCTAACATCATTTTTCTCATCAGTTTGTCAAACTGATCTTCTCAGGCTTCTATTATATAACTAAATAGGAAAAAAATTACATTGAAAACTGTTGAAACATTCTATAAATCAATTTTTCTGTATCTGATTAAAAAATTTCACTCTGAAATGGAAATCCACAATGTGAAATGCCTCTATGAAGCTTTTATATCAAGCAACTCGTAGTCATATGTCTACAACCACCACAAAAAAAAGTGAAGTGCAAAAGTCTCATAACTCCTGAAAAATTGTTCAAAATGATGGCACTATAATCTAAATGGTGACTTACAATCCTAATAATTTTGAATAAAATCCATCAAGCATCGACCAGATGGACAGACACCACTATTTCTATGTCCCCATCTGCATAGCAGTGGGGGGCAAAAATATCAAGTGGTTGTGATAATGAGTTGTAGAGCAAATAGTAGCAAAAAAAGAAGTGGACTGAAAAAGGAACGAAATGACAGATGGATACAGTTATCACTATATACCGTACACAAAGTGGATTTAATAAACTACCTGTATTAAAAAGTAAACAAAATTATAAGTCAATAAGAAACTAACAAAGTTTCCTGGTATTAAATATACTTCAAAGGTAATTAAGCTACAAATCAATAAGGCATAGGGTATCAACATGGTATTGCTACTTCGTTGTGTTTCAGAAATGGGCTGAAAATTGATATATAATAATATCTGGCTTACAAGACCTCCAGTCATTCAGGTTTAAGGGAAATGTTGAAAATGAATCTAAATGACTTTCCTTTATTTTGCCTTCATCCCTCATTAATCTGTAATTATTACGATCATGTGTGAGAATTAAAATTTCACACATCTGTAATCACAAACACAGCAGACGCTTTATTTAACATCATCATTGTTGTGCAATACTTTGGCAATCAAAATAAACTTATTGAAAACATAAAAGTGGTTTAAAATCCAACATCTAATGTAATGCTGTATAGCCGGTAACTTTCTCTATTTAAGCTATGGCTATGAAATTTGTGCAGTCTTTATTTTTCCTATCCATAGATACAAGAATTAAGCTTTTAATTTCACAATTCTCTGATCATTGCAAAACATCAGAACCTCACAAAAATTTCCAGCTATATGGTACTAATTGTGTAAAAATCATCTATCAGCACACATTATGAAAACTGAAACCAAATTACTTATAAATGTACAATAAAGTTTTCTTCCCAAGGGATATTTTGTTTCTCACAATTTTTTAAAGTTTTTCAGACACTTCTGATTCTTATCTTCTAACATCATCATGATGTATTGGAATATACTAACAGGCTTACCAAGTTTTATGAAGATGAAGGCCTATCTTTATAGAAGAAAAGTTTCAAGACAAACCACCAGCCGAGACCTTAGAGAGACCAAACAAACATATAAACACACCAAATCCAAAATCTATTGGATGAATCCTTGATATATTCACTAAATGACTTCCATTAGACCTTGTACAATGAATAGGCTGAACTGTGATCACTTAACTTATCAAATACAGCTATACATTGTAATTTTAACTTAAGGTCATTATAACTCTCTTACAGTAATGCACCATGATACTTCCCAAACAAAATCTAAAAATAGACAACAAGCATCCCATAAAAAGCAACTAAAAAGAGTGCATGCAATAAATTCACTACTGAAACTACTGCTTCTATTTCATGACAATATGGATAGAACAAATGCATTTTCAATACAAATTTTATTCTCTGTTATTTAATAAAATGGACATTTCCACAAAATAGGAGAAAGGTTTCTGTCTTAATCACATATTTCACTCCAAACATCATGCAATATTCAGTAGTAATCTGAACAACATTAGGGTATTCTCAGATATTGATGCAATAATACTACAAAATAAACCTCATGCAAAGATTGCAAATAAAATATTATATCACTTGAACTTCTATAACCTTTAAAAAGTTCAAATTGAGAAATTAAAACATTTACACATATTATTCAGACAAAGTTTGCAATTATATAAAAAAAAGTTTTACATTACAAAAAGACCTTAGACTTTGATCTTCCAAACTATAAACTTCAATGAATTTTTAATACAGTTACTATTTCTATAATAACTTGCGTCAAAGCATTTAAAAATGATTTCAAATAGCAAAAAAATATAGGGAAAACCAGAGGTGGCTTGAACAAAGGCAGGAGTTATAATGCATTGTTATAAAGGGAAAACTTTAAAAGGAATTCCAGATTAAACATGACACTGTTGTGCTATATATACATTACAAGTATTGTCTATAACTATATGTTATCTGGTCAATATCTCCTACACCGGAAAAGCAATTTCTGTCGAAACCAAATGACTCTTTTCACTATTACATTGAGACCTATCATATACTACTTTGAATATTAACCAAAGGTTTCATCGGTGAAAATTCTAATTTATAGATAGACAAGTACATTAACCCTTTACTCTTCTATAGCTATGAAGTCAAGTTTTTATTCCTTGTGGTCATTAAATTTTTTATGTGGTTAATGCAGGGACAGTATTGTTCAAGGAAAATTAAAAACAAAGAACAAGGATTCAAATGGTAATAAAAATGATGACTTGATAAAGACACACACAACCAAATAACAAAAAATAAAGTGCACGTAGAAACAACAGACTCAACTAAAAACTGGGAGTATGGACTAGGTGCACCGGTAGAGTAAGCATCCTCAGGTTTTCTAGAAAAGTTGTGAAGACTAAATAAAAGAACAGCATTACAATGTCCCCTGTGAAAAAAAGGGCGGAAAACTTAAAATTCACTGAAATTTTCTAAGTCCAAGGGCCATAACTCCATAAAAAAAAAAACAAAGTCGAACTTAATCTGTAACTCTTCATAATAAGGCCACATGCCAAAAACAAACTTATTTGGTAAAAGCATTACAAAAAAAATGTGGAAAAAGAGGACGGATGCACATACGGACACCCTGCACTTTTATGTTCCCTCGCGACACCTTGTTGGGGACAAAATACAGTTGGTTGTAATCAGTTTTCCAAATGTTTGTGGTGCATTTCTTTTGAAAGAAATAGAACATAGTTCAAAGTTTAAAAAATCAATTTGCTTCAAAAAGGAAAATCCTATGTTTCTGTTTCTCAAAAGCACTGATTCTTTTGCATTTTCTCAGTATGAAACTGAAAATGGTTTTGTACTTCACTGTCCATTTCAGCATGGTTTAGAGAGAATAAAAAATGTGCTATTTGTTTCATTAAATGAAACATATTTAATATGGAAGCATAAAAATGACACAGAATCATGTTTTAGACTCATGTGAGAGACAGGCACCCACTATTACTGGTTCCATTGTATCCTATGACAAAGACTGCAGAAACCAGGAAGTTAAATTGTAAAACTTTAGTACAATGTAGCATGCACAAAGATGGTTAACAAAGTAAAAATTCTTCTTTGATTCTGTAATGCAGATTAAATTTCAATAGTGAAATTGATTTTCAAAGAAGCATAATGCTATAAACTCAGGTTCCAGTAAATTAAAAATTATTTTGCAAATGCAGTTTTGAACTATTAAATAATTGAACCAAACCACAGGAAGAAAAACAAGAGGCTCCCAAGAGCCTGAATCACTCACTTGGTTTAATTTTTGCATTTCAAGGGCAATAACTCTTAACAAGATGTTGTCAAACTATTCTGATTAAGATATACGCTAAACCTAACGGTTTTGGAGATACACTGTTTATACAAAAAAAACTACTGTCTGACCCTATGTTCTATTTTAAGTAACAGAGGCCATTTTTTTTCACCAATCTAAAATCCAAATGGTCATTTTGTTAAGATACCCTAAAAAAAACAAAAATATCAACTTTTATTGAATTCTGTAGAGTAGTTTTTGAGGAGAAGATTATTGAAAGTAGTAACATCAAAAACAGCAAAAAAATATCCAATAACTCCCACATGGGTCAACAGATTTTCACCAAAACTTGACCACAGATAGATCTCATCATACTGAATACTTTTATTCAGACGGAATTCAGTTTAACCAAACGGTTTTGGAGATATATGCGCAAATCTGCTGTCTGACCCCTATATTCTATTTTTAGTAATGGTGGCCATGTTTTTTAACAGACCAATAATCCAAACGATCATTTTGTGCAGAATACTCTAAGGAACAATCATTTCAAGTTTCATGCTAATCCATTCAGTAGTTACAGAGGAGAAAATGTTTTAAGAAACTGTTAACGATGACAATGGATGCCAAGTGATGGCAATAGCTCACAGCTAGGTGAGCTAACAAGTCTTTTCTGATGATGGAGATGAAAGTACCATGTCAGTCCATAAGTTAACATATATTCTATTCTTCAATACACTTCACTGTTCACAAAGCAAGTGAACACACAAACAATGCTTGGTTACAATAAATACAATACACAAACTTATAATGAACCATGATATAATAATAGTTTTATAGAGTAAAATGTGCATTTTATGACATCATTCACCCTACTTTTATTTTTGCTTTTTTTTTCATTTTCATTTTTGCACATCTTTAAAATAATGACAAGACAGTTCAAAATACCAGTTATCAAAATTACAACAACTGCACAGAAAATTACCTCTTCATAAGTATATCAAATAAAATTTAAAAGACGTAATGTAACCTGTAAACAGCCAAACATTTGTTTTTCAAAAATTATTACACAAGAACAGCTGTCACTATTAATAAACTATAGATGTTTTCATTTTTCTTAAGCAATCAATAAGAATTGTTATGCTGACTTTACAGAATTATGTAAAATGATTTACGGTAAATCTGTCTCGGGAAGTAGACATAAAAATTCTAAGGATGTATAATTCTTTTCATATTCATAACGAAAAGGTTACGACTATTTGAACTTCACAATTGATGATAAATATAATTGATTGATTCAGAGCATCATATGGCACACAGCTTAAGAAACTTTGAAGAAAATTATATTATATGAAAAGTTAAACTGCTGTGCAGACTGTTGAATTCTAATGTGACTTGCTACAAGTCCTTCTGATCAATAATACTACTAATAGCATTTTGAAGATAAAACTTTTCTTAAGTTGCCATGGAGACACCTTTCTTTCTACATGACATTCTCTATCATAGTAATACGCATATGATGTATACTAGTACTGCAAGTCTTAGTCAATATAGCAACACTGTTAGGAGAACCTTTAAGGAGGGAGACCTAAGGTAAGGTACATAACTCTTGAAATCAGTGATACGCTTGTATTATATTCCATTTCACCAAAGCCAATCAAGCTTTCATATGAAACAGAATGAAATCAGTCCAAAATACTATGATGCTTACGTAAGACTGATGTAAAATGCTGATTACAAACATTCCAATGAGTTGTGCCCCTTACCCTAGGTCTACCTCCTTAAATTTTGAGAAAATAATTAGAAGAACAGTTGTAGCATTTCTATGTTTCAGCATCTTGTTCTAAACTGTTCTTTGTTTATTGGAGATTTCTCTTTTACATACCAAAGTAAGCCAATAATTTCCCCTGGGTAATAAGGCTACACCTATTACTGGGTATCAAAAGAAGGCCAGTAAGAAAATGCATCAAGACACTGCTGCTTGTAATATTTCCTTTTCGACCAGAACATTAAAGTTTCTCAGGAAGCAAGCTAACATGTTAACTTCACAAATATAAAGACATGTGCAGAACCAAGTATTTAAAATTTTGAAAGTGACACCAGATTACAGGTTTATCAGTGTTCTATGATTTCAATTTCCTGTTATCTGAGGCAAGTAAAATTTGGTGAGGGAGAATAATTTCTTCCATTCTAGTTACATGTATCTTTCACAAGTACAAAACTGAAAACTTCCATTAAAATACTTTCAATCAAAAATTTCCGATTCCATAAAAAGAAAGGGTTTTGGTCAGGCAAACACCAAATAGCATACAAACCATTTCAGGAATTTTACACAGATTTCTATGTTTCTTTTCCCTGAGTTTTGATATATGCTCCTTACTGACACATTGTAAATACACAAACAAATTGACAGAGCAGAATTTAGAAATGAATGCACAAATGAGTTACATATGTCACCAGACGGCTGACTTATTATGTATTGAGGAATGAATGCACAAATGAGTTACATATGTCACCAGACAGCTGACTTATTATGTATTCAGGAATGAATGCACAAATGAGTTACATGTCACCAGACGGCTGACTTACTATGTATTGAGGAATGAATGCACAATTGAGTTACATATGTCACCAGATGGCTGACTTATGTATTTAGGAATGAATGCACAAATGAGTTACATATGTCACCAGACGGCTGACTTATGTATTTAGGAATGAATGCACAAATGAGTTACATATGTCACCAGACGGCTAACTTATTATGTATTTAGGAATGAATGCACAAATGAGTAACATATGTCACCAGACGGCTGACTTATTATGTATTTAGGAATGAATGCACAAATGAGTTACATATATCACCAGACAGCTGACTTATGTACTTAGGAATGAATGCACAAATGAGTTACATATGTCACCAGACGGCTGACTTATTATGTATTTAGGAATGAATGCACAAATGAGTTACATATGTCACCAAACAGCTGACTTATTATGTATTTCTTCTAAAATGAAAAACCAAATGCAGAAAATTTTCATGAATAACAACTTTCATAGGTACATATTATTGTCAGTACTTCAAATTAAAAAGAAAATATGTTAATAAAAATGTACCCGTTTCCCTTTTCTGTAGAGAATTAGGTTAGTCATAACTATATTAAAACTGCATATAATAACAAACCCTGTCTCATAATAAACATCAAGTTTGAAGAGGAGGTGACATCATCTTTATACAAAGGCTTCAGAGCAAACCTTAGCATCAAAAGCGAAGGAAAAATGAAAAGAATAAATCTATCATAAACTCATTCCCATATTAGAGAATTTATTATCATAATCTGTGTATCTCAAAGTATTCACATGAACATATATTGTATGTTCAGTGAAATACACCAGGATTGTCTCTCTTTTACCACAAAAATATCTCTGAGGTTACATTCACAGGTTTTTTTCTCTACAAAAACCTTATCAGGGGTGAGGGACAGATACAATGATTAAAACCTGTCTTATTTTGTTGGAAGACAAGAGAAAATAGTGATAAAATCTGACCTAAATCTTTGCCAAATCCAGACTGTTTGAATCCACCAAACGGTGCAGCAACATCTGTCTTGTTATAAGTGTTAACAAACACAGTACCAGCATCTATATTATCAGCGACATACATAGCCTTGTTTATATCCTTGGTAAAGACGCCAGAGGCAAGTCCATATTCTGTGGCATTAGCTCTCTTGATCACACCATCAATATCACTGTAAAGAAAATCAAATTCTTTGTAGAAGGCAGCTTGATACAATATGCTGTGGTCAAACTGTTTGGGCAAGTCAAGTCACAATGTTCAAGCTTGATTCAGCTCTGAATTTGAAGTGTAATTATATGTTTGCAACAACACAATGTTTCTAAAACAAAATGAAAGTTATCTAAGAATTTTAAAATTATTTTTAACACTAACCAAATATAACCCAATATACAATATATTAACCATTTACATCAAATAACATTTATTAAATTTTCATCAAAAACCAATGAATGGTTTAGAAGAAGTTCTACTTAAAAGTTACAGAAAAGGACAGACCTCCAAACAAATGAATTTACATGTAAATAAACCTTCACACTAATGTCACAAAACTAGTGGGAGAAGTTCCCTGTGCTGAATTTAAAGTAAAGTGCTCAGTATATACCATAAACCTTTAGTCAATACCTTGACCAACATAGTATGTTTAAACAATGGATATAGAAGGGTTCTGCCATTTCTCTCTACTTAACCTGCAAGAACATAGAAATGATAAGAGAAATAACAAGAATTGTGCCATTAAAGTAGTGCCTTAAATGGAAGGAGCATAACTACTTATAGCCATAACTGTATTTACTTACCCATCTTGGAACTTAGAGATAATCATTACTGGACCAAATGATTCTTCATCAGCAATAAACATGT
Organism: Perna viridis; assembly: GCA_037379345.1. Classification (NCBI taxonomy): domain Eukaryota; kingdom Metazoa; phylum Mollusca; class Bivalvia; order Mytilida; family Mytilidae; genus Perna; species Perna viridis. Next base: position 15,027,594 of record CM074511.1, read on the forward strand.
GGTCTTCAACATCAGTAAACACAGTGGGCTCCATAAATAGGCCTAAAATTAGTTTCATTTAAGTAATATGAAATAAGATAGGGGTAACAAAGTTTTTTTTAACTGTTCCAAGGCAGATAAGCGGTGACCCCAAATTTCACACCATATCAGATGAAAGTATCAATTTTAATATGAGATGAGTTACTTGTTACCTATGAGAGGGCCACTAAAATGTTATGACACTTTACTTTTGAAATGAAAAAGGCAGTTTTAAATTCAAAAATCATTTTGCAATATAACATTAAACAACTCATAAACTTTTACCCTGACATCAATAGTGGTAGTATGACCAGTGTCCTGGTTACCAGAACTTCATTTTCTACTACTCTAGCTGACTGCCTTTTGCACAAAGTGACCTGTCTAGTCATTTCTGCATATGAACAAATTTCTTTTCATTTCCTGTCATGATGAAATCTGATTCTAAGTGATATAAAGGTCATATGTATAGTCTTCATAATGGTAATAAATGTGAATTTATCCTTTGACCTTAGAAGCACTGAGATTTTAGTCTGACAGGAAGTCAACTTGTAATACTGTTGTGATTCTGCTTTTCCTAAAGTTAATGTTTCCTAAATTACGTTATTACGTTTCCCGGAGTTTTAGAGAGAATGATGTAAATTTACACCCGAAGGATAACAGAAGTGAAACAGACAATGATCTTAAGGTGGACACTTTGTAATATTGCTGTAAATGACATGTTCTTATGTGCAAAGAAGTGGTATACTTAGATGATCCCAGCTTTCATATTCATTTGTACTTGAAGTTTTAGTATATCATCTTTTTATATAGTTATCTGCATTCATGAAATTAATTTTGTTTATGGAAAGAACTACTGCTCCGACTCTTTTCATAACTTCAAGGGTAATACAAAGCAAGGATCTTTTTAAGTTTCGTATCTATAAAAACATTTAATGTTTACAGCTCACATCTTAAGATTTTGTTAAATTATGAAGAAATGAATCCTAGTTGTAAAACTGTAAAAGGCATTATTTTTTTTTTAAATATCAAGATATTCCTCTTACATGTTACACCTGCCTTATATTGCTGATATAAGACTTTTGTCCTCTATTGAATAGAACTTCTAGAAAAATAGTGCAGACAGTATAAAAACAAAATAACTACCAGTCAACTCAAATTTGAAGTCATCATTTCATAGTCTTGAAAACAAGACCAACAACTTGTCTGAACCTGTGTCACTGTTGACCTCTTGTCAAATTTTTCATTAATATGAGGTGCTTATCTTCAATATGTGTGCATACATAGTTAAAAGTTTAGTAGTAATGATGGTTCAATACCTGTTGTGTTACAAATTACACAATACTGGTACTCCTAAGCATACTGGATGCATGGTCAGATCGATGGACAGGTGGAATTCAGTGGCTATTTGAAATGAGTTCATAAAATTGTTGGTCTGATAGTCTAATAGATATGCTTGGACCAGACAACAGAAGAATTTTTCTTCTACTTTATATGGGCATTGTTTACCTGTATAAGTACTGGTGTTTACCCCCCTTAAGAAAAAAAAAACCCTTTCAATCAAGATATTCTGGTACTATAAAATGTTAGCAAATGCTTGGATGAACCCTCAAGAAGCATTTTTAACTTTTTTTTTAACAAATAGAAACAAAAATCAATGTTGTTCCTTTGAATATTCAATAAATGTACATGTAGCTTGCATACATCATGAATAAGTGATTCTACCAACAAACAGACTTATGAAGAAAATAAAAGTTATTAAATAGCTTTGGAAGTAATAACATACATGTAGAAAATGTATTTACTAGTACATGTAATTGAATCAGGATTACTTTCAATGGTTTCTTGGGTTTAGGCTCATTTAATGCTCACATGATTTTCATATGAAAGGTGGATGGATCACTAAAGTTTAAAATCAATCTGGCTACACCAAGTTCTTAACCAGCAAGTTGAATAAGTCTTTGAGAGTTTATATTGCCATTTTTTTATGTGTGCATGAAATAGGTAGAATCTGAAACAAATCCAATATTTTTTACCATTATAACGCAAGAAGACTAAAATAAAACCATGTTACAATATAAATGTCTAAAATCCAGTGGTTCCAACCTTATCTGAATATATAGAAACTGTAATTACAAGATTCCATATTGTATCCACATGGTTTATTCACATTTCTCCAACATTTTACTTTTTTCACAGCTCAAACAACAATCAATCAAGACAGGGGTTTAAGAGGCAAATTAAATGATGATTTTATGGTACATGTATTTATACATATAATATACTTGGTCTGAAAAAATCAGAAAAAACTGTCCATTTTCCTAGCGTGCCAAGAAGTAACACTGATTCAAGCTTGTGCTAAAACCTGCAAACTGGAAATAGGTGAATTGTTTTTTTACATCACTGATTTTATTGATTCAATTATTTTTTGAAACTTTTTCGCCTCTTTTTATCAGAATCTTATTATTATCTACTTCTTTTTGAATTAGAGACTTTCTTAAAGGTTGTAAAGTTCCCAAGGATGATTTTAATGTTTTTAGTGTCAGATACTGCTTTTCTTAACTTTTAAATAAACACTTTTTTAAAGTTCTATTTAGATTTTTATCGTCTCTCAAATATTTTTTTAAAAATGGCATTAATAAATTTTTTATTGCATTATAATCTTTATATATTTTATGTGTATATGGATGGTGAAACATAAATAAAATCGATCTTCGTGTATCTATCGATATTGCTTTTACATGTAACAGTTTATACATTATGGCACAGTTTTAGCAAGCTGTTTTTCACTTTCATTATTTTTCCCCTTGTTTTCCTTTAACCTGTAAAATATTCTTGTCACAATTCTTTCAAGAGGAACTGTTATTTTTACTTTATGAAAAATTATCTCAATTTTTTTATGATGGTGTCAAACTAAAGTCTGACTCTTTTGAACTTGTTGGTATAAAGTGAACTGCAAGCATTGCATTTGCCAATGCCGTTTACTCAAGATTCTCTATAATTATCCAAATTAGATCAATAATTTAAAAAAATAGTGATTTCACACAAGCTAAACCTCACCAATTATAATAATTGAAACAAGAGGCTCCCAGGAGCCTGAATCGCGTGCCTAGTTAAAGTATGTCTTTCAAGGGCAATAAATTTAACAAGGAGTTGTCCAACAATTTTGACTCAAGAAATCTTAGTTGGGACTATAATAGGGATCATTTCAGCAAAAGAAAGTTTCTTTCCATCTATTACAGTTTTCAAGATATTGGCTGAAAACTGAAAAAAAAAACTGTCATTTTTCATCTTTCAAAGGCAATATCTCTTACAAGGAGTTACCTGACAAATTTGATCCCTGAAGACTTTTGAAGGCCTTATAATAAGGTATTGGAGATATATGTGAAAAACTACTGTATGACCCCTATGTTCTATTTTTAGTAACAGCAACCATGTTTTGTCCACAGATCAAAAATCCCCATATCAGTTCTATGCTCGATACTCCAAGGAAGGAGAAACGTGAACACACCATCCACACTTGTAAGGTTTCAGTGAATACCACTAGTTTTTGAAGGACTGACTGCCCATAATCATCAAAATTTAAATCTAACTATAGTTCCTTACACTTGACTAGTCTTTATGCCACTAATATGATGAGCACACAATTCATATAAAAGATGAATTTAAGAATTACCCTTCATATCACATTGTTTTCCTCCATATACCAGAGTGGCCCCTTCTTTAACCCCAATTTCACAGTATTCTAACAGCTTCTCCAAATGGGCTCTGTGATTCTGTGGTCCATGGTCCACAGATCGGTCCAGTGGGTTTCCAATCTTCATTTTCTTAATTTCTGTTACCTATGTAAAGTAAAATACTACAGAGTTGAAACATTGTCTTAAATCAACAAAATCCTCAACATTTTAATACAAAAATGTCAGATAAGAAAATTTAATGATCACAAAAGCCATGCTATTAAAGCAAAGGCTATAATCTAGCAGGTAATGAAGATAACATCAAATCACTATTTTTTCTACCTGTTTTCCTCAAAGCAAAAACTGAGAAATTATAACTGTAAATGTAGTTACAACTTTAAACTACCTTTCTATACCTAATAAATATTAAAATCAAAAAGAAAAAGGAAAGTTACAGGATACAAAATAATATTTAAATCAATTTTCCTAACAAGCAGATCAAAATAACAAATCATTGATATGCAAGTTAAAATAATTGGTGCTGACAACCAATCTTCATACAAGCGAAGTTAAATATAAAAATATATAGCTTATTACAACTGAATACACCAACCACTCTTTCTAAGAATTCGTCATGAATGGACTCTTCCACAAATAGTCTGCCAGCAGCAATACAATTCTCTCCCTTGTTGAAGAATACAGAACTCAATCCCTGAAATGAAATTAAGGCATTAATTAAACATATAATGGTCTCTTAAATTGTAGAAATGAAAACAGGACTTATCTCAACCATAGTGAAGCAGCACATCATAGGCCAAACCCCATTATTTTTGTGTTTATAAGTTCCCATAACTAAAACACAATTTGTTAAGCAATGCAAACCAAAATGTACCTTCCTTTTATTAATGCTAACATTTTACTAAAGAGAAATCTAAAAGCTATTTTTAGTTATCAAACAATGTGAGGACAGAAAAACTAATAAAAATCCTTAATCCATATAAAAACCTCAACAAATTAGGTTCAATTCTGCCATTTTAAGAAAGGCAAAATAATTCCATAAAAGTTGAAATGCCATTACATATGAAAGCTTACCATTCTAACAGCCTTGTCCATATCACAGTCACTGAAGATGATGAGAGGAGATTTACCTCCCAATTCTAATGACACTTTCTTTAGGTTAACTTTGGCACAACTACAGTGTATAGATAAAACATAAAATCTGTATATTGAAGGTAACACTACTCTTAATCAAATGATTTTTTTTTTATTTTTTCACTGTTCTTTTTTTTTTAAATTGCTAGAAAACAAAATTTCCATTATAGTCTACAATGGATCTGTAAACTGAATATTTTAGGATAGTTTGAATGAAATTAATTAGGTGATATAGGAGGATTAAAGTTCACACTTACACTGGAAAAGATACAAATGAGCACAGATATAGACCAATGTATTCTAAATTACTAATGGAATCTTATTTTTGAACAGGTTATACAAAATAACGTGGTTTGCGACAGTTTACACTTTGTGTAGTGTAATCTGCCCTAATCCAGGTTATCAAGTATAATAAAAAATTAGACACGTTCCTTATAATTTATTTCTAATGGATGACAGTCCAAATATTACTCACTGATTTGTAATCAAACTGTTATTTTGTTTGAGACTATTTGAATATCAGAGTGCAATCTATGTTAATGACCACATAGTACCAAGCCAGGTTATACAAAATAACCTGGTTTGCTCAAAGAGAACCAACAAATCAAAAAGTATCTACTTGTTACACTATTTATGGGAAAGCCTTTTTACAAAGTAAAACAAGGTACAAAAAAAGTTGTGAATTACCTTTCCATAATAGTTTTACCAATGGGTGTAGAACCAGTGAACCCTAGTTTCCTTATATCTGGGTGCTCCGACAGGGCTTGACCTATGGATGATCCTGGACCAGGTAGTATATTAATGACACCTGGTGGGAATCCTGCCTTAACAACAAGTTCAGCAAACTTCAGTGCTGTAAGTGGTGTTACCTAAAAAATAAGAGATTACATTTTAATGAAGATTTTTTTGGTGTTTATCTGTCCACATTGAAAATAGATAAAATTAGCACCTACAAAAAATAGTATGTTTACAGTAATTGCATCCCTTTACTGTACTCCTTCTTCGTGCGATTTTGTTTTTGTTTTTGTCTTGTATGTTATAAAGACTCCATCTTTGTAAGCATCAGGCAGTGGGTGAAACATGGTATGAAAGAAACCCAACCATTTTGATGTAATTTGACTACTTGCACCATCATGAATAAGGGAAAAAAAGACAAGATTATCCATATCATTTTGGCTAATTGAGATAACTTTGTTAAAAACCTCATTTTTTTATGGAAAATTTCTGAGCAAATACATGTGATGCAAATCTGTGAGTAACGGTTCACTAGAGATACGATCACTTTCAATCACAATATTAGGAACATAAAAAAAGTCCTGATTTAACAGGAAGTTGTTGTTGAATTTTTCTGAAAATAAATCCCTACATATGGCATTCCTTCAGAAAGAATGTGTTAAAATTTCAAGCCGCTGTAATGAGAAGATGCTGAGAAACATGTGAGTAAAATTTCAACTTTTAAAAATATGAAGTCAAAAAATAACAAAGTTCTCGGCAAACAGGAAGTTGTAGTTGATTTTTTCCAAAAATGATCCCTACCATAAAAAGAATGAGTAAAAAATTTCAAGCCACTGTGATGAGTAGTTGCTGACAAAAGTGTGAGGAAAATTTCAATCTGCAAAAAAATAAACACTGTCCTCAGTAAACAGGAACTTGTTGTCAATTTTTTCCGAGAATAAATCCCACCATACAGCATATCTACAGGAAGAGTGTGTTCAAATTTCAGGGTGCTGGGATGAGTAATTGCTGAGAAAACTGTGATGGGAAAAAGTGTTACGGAAATACAGAAACATAGACAAGGGTAAAACAGTATGTACCCCTATACTTCACAGCGGGGGTATAATAATGATCTTTCCAAATAGGGAAAGCATCCTAAAATGAAATTATATTGTCTGATCAGTAGGTTTTTGACATAAGTATTTCTGATTTTTCTGATTTGTCCTGATCCCTATAAAGACTCATACTTAACTGCTTCTTAGTTTACTTGAATTATCTATTTAATTAACATTGTTTCAAAGCATGAGTAACATAAGGTGGGATTTTAGCAATAATATCACAAGAATTACTTAAGCTAATATATACAATATTACAGAGCATGCACTACCTGGGCTGGTTTCAGGACAACAGTATTACCAGCAGCTAAACAAGCAGCCATCTTCCATGCTAACATCATCAATGGGTAATTCCAGGGTGTTACGATAGCACATACACTGGAAGAACAAGCAAAATTTTTACCATGAAAATAATATGAGACACTTAAAACCTGAAACACTCCCAAGGAAACATAAATTCATGCCATCTTTCATTTTCTAAGCCCAGTTTCATTTTTCTAATGATCTTCCAATATGGTTTAAATCTTCCTGATGAATGTTTTATTCATTCCCGAAGGTTATGATCCAAAATATTTTTGGACCAAATTGTCCTGCATCAGTAAACATATGGTGTCTATAAACTGTGAAACATCTGTAAAGATTACTTTTATATCATTTCCTTTTGTTGCATTCTGTTTCAATTTGTTACATTTTATTTTGGTTATATTTACTTTTAATTCATCTTGTTTCAAATTGTTTTGTTTCGATTCACTTTTTATCAATTCTTTTCATTTCATTATCATTTAATAAGTTTTTAAAGTATCCAAAAAATATGGGCAATACTGACAACATCATTTTTGTAAACATCTGGGCAATATGCTGTAGACTTATTTTAGCCATTGCAATCTTGGAAAAAGCTATGATTCAATTTGTATTTAATCATCAAAGCTAGCAAAATATTGGTCAATGGACCTTTTTTCATATTCCCAACTTAGACTTCATGTTAGAGCAAAGGGAAGTCACTCTCCAAACTGACAGACTGGTTTACTGTTTGATTGGAACAATGGACAGCAGTAAACTTAAAATTCAAATATTCCATTTATTGGAGCTGTAATAAGTATCTGGATGGTTATACATAACATGAGGAAGGTGAAACCTTAAATGCTCCAAAGAAACATATGACTGAATTCAAACACTTAAGTAATATCATAATTTTTGTCAGCCCTGTTATTATTAACTTCCAAATTGGTAAAATGTGTCATGATTTATACGGTTTTTATTGTACTTTATGCATTCTCCTATTTTCATGGCTTGAAATATGTATGGAGCGAAATGTCCAACTCAGATTAGGAAATGTCTTTGGGTCGAGTTGATTACCGTATTGATTATGTAATTTTTGTAAACGTTTTGACCATTGCTATCTTAGAAAAAGCTCAGATTCCATTTGTATTTAATCATCGAAGCTTGTTTATGTTTCGTAGACTGGTGTGGTCCTCAATTGCATTTACCAAGTATATGAAAATGAAGCTGCCATTATACTGTTTTTGAGCTCTCGATTTTACATGCACAAACCGGATATTGCTTTTTCTGCCGATATGTATGCAGGACCCAGTTGATTATACAGCAATTTACAGTTATTTTAAACTATCTAGGTACTTACCTAGGTGAAAATAATTTAAATTTCAAAGAAAAATGTTTAGTTTTCTTCCTTTCCCCAATGAAACCACCAACCAGGTTGTCATATGTTGGTGGGTTACATCCCTTTGAAAAAACTTGCTGAAATGGTTTGCATTCCGTAAATATGAAAATGGACTGTTGTTATTTCTTACTATCATAATTAGTGAGAAGCCAAACACTGAATTTACAGGAAACCTGACTAAATCAGACTTATTTTCAAGTCCTATTACATCAGTTTTAATGTATATTTTAAAAGCAACACCTACCTAAATAGATCTAACCCTTCCAGACTAAACGGGCTCAGTATAGATAGGTTTCACATTTTCAACAATATCAAAATTTCTTGTTTCAATTTTATTAAATGAATCTTTGTGAAGTCTTGATTATGCACTACATGTACCTGTACATGTACTATTTAAACTGTACATATAGTTTTGATATCAGTATATGTAGCAGTTGTAACATTGACCTCAAACATTGACCTCAAACACTGTCCAAAACCATTGATCTTGGAATTTGATGTTATCCACATCCTTGACATATTATAGTGACATACCCAAGTGGTTCTTTCTTTGTGTATGTCAGATTCTTGCTTGGTCTTGCATGGTTGATGGGTATAGTGCTTCCCTAAAGGTATAAGTAGTTATAATTGATCCTTTAAACAGCAATGAAAAGAAAACCTTAAAAATTATTAACTTTACTCAAATATAGCCAATGACCTGTTAAAAACAGAACTTAAAAATAAAGTGACAATTCCAGTGATATGCAACCATCAAATGAAAACTTGTTAAAATAATTAAGTCAATAGAAACCTTTGTAACCAGACTATTTAATGGTAAGAACATTAATGATATACCTGTATTTTATCACACCACCCTGCAAAGTAACGGAATGTAGTAATAGACATGCCAACATGTGTTTTGAGAGCGAGGGTATACACAGCACCAGAATCTATACTCTCAATTGTAGCTAGTTCCTCTTGATGTTCCTCCATTAAATCTGCCAGTCTGTAAAATATATTTTACATACATATAGCCCTATACATATTTGTTCCAGTTTACTATTCAGTTACCACTATGCATTTCCATAGTTATCATATGTGTTAAAGAAACTGTAAGTAGAAAAAAAGAACAGATATGGTGATATTGAACTAAAGATCTTCAATAAGTGTAAACACACCTGTAGAACTCTTATAAATCAAATTTCACATGTTAACGAACTTTAAAGTACTTTGTTTTTTATCATTCTTACACATTAAAATAACAAAACTCTATGGTATTAACTGCATTTGCCTACAACTTTTAATGAAAATGAGCTTATCATGACATGTACATGTAGTATCCAAGTATTTTACTTGTAACAATGTTGCTACACAAAGTATGAAGTTCATACCTGTACATAAGAGTACCCCTGTCTCTAGCGTTCATTCTGCCCCACTCTCCTTCTTCAAAGGCAGCCTACAAAATTACTTGTTTAAAGCTTCAATCTGTCAAAGGAGCAAACATATTACTAGATCCTTGGGCAGCTCATGTACATAAATGCACTTTGTAATTAAAACAAATAGGATATCATCAGTGGTCAAAATATAACAATTGAAACTACAATCTAATACTGGGAAAAAGACGTGTAGGTAATTGATTGATTAACTTCCTGATTGAATCCTTACAGGCAATTTGTGTAAATCATTACAGGCAACTTTATGTGACTCCTTTCTCTCATTACCAGATCAACACTGTTTGGCAAATGTTCAATCTGCTAGCATGTATAAAGAGACCACAGGTGAACATGATACCCCACTACACAGACCCAATATTCTGTCTCTAACAGTCCTGTTCTTGATACTAAGTATACCCATGATTTTGGATGAATTTTGTGTGAACTTTGTGTGATTTTATTATAGGTAATGCGAAAATATTTCCCATCCATACAGTATAATTCGTAGCCAAAGTTCGTAGAAACAACATATCATCCTTATAGCCTAAGTAAACAATGATTTACCTTAGCAGCCTCCACAGCTCTATTAACATCCTCTGGTGTTCCCTTGGCAACACTACATATCACCTATACAGAATATAGGAAATCTGGTTTAATAAGTGAGTAAAATTATATTTATACCATGTTTCACATACAGAAAAACCTCGTTATAAGACCACTAACTGTCAACGCAGATGTTTGCATTATAGTGAATTAGGCAATAAATTTGACTTTGATGTAAAAAAAGCTGGAAGTTTGCTTGATGACAATAATATTGGAATGTCTGATGGATTGGCATCTGGAAGATGACATGTGATAACTGATGGCTGAATATGACATATTGTCTGGGAATGTAAAATTTTTTTGCCAAGAAAATAAAAGTGAGTTTTCACAACAACATCTTAATTACCTCGACCTCTTGACAGGTTGTTTATTTACCTAATTACAACCATATACTTCTGTGTAAATCTATTGATCGATGTTTTGAACGAGGTTTAATTAACTGTACAATGGTTGTTTGATCTGCAAGTATGTGGGTGGATGGCAGTATGAAAGTTTGGCAGTATAACAGGGTTGTTTGTATGTACAGAAATCGGAATAATTAAAAATTGGGGCTAAATGTGAGTTTGGTGATAATTTGAGGACCATTAAATCGAGGTTTTACGGTACACTGGTATCAATACAATTTTTTTTTGAGTTTTGCAAAACTTCATTTGATGATGTTTTTTTTTCAATGTTTCATTTCAACACCTTTGTTTAAATGAAAAGAGCGAGATGTGGATATGTTGGTAAATAAATTAGTAGTTCACTGACTCAGCCTTAAGGGAGATCAACAAGTTTGTGGGAATCTTCCAACTTACATGCATATTCATATATGTATTATAAATCAATTGCTTAAAAAAATAAAAGAAGTTCAATTGATAGAATCCACAAATAGTCCTGATTACTACCTCAAATTGTTGTGATTCCCTTAACTAACTTACAGATTCATCGCTTGGGTTGATCGTGTTAAAGGTAGCTCCATTACTGGAATCTACAAATTCATTGTCTATAAATAGCTGCCTAGGGAAAGATATATCCATGTTGTTAACATTCATCTTGACCTGTCAAATAAAAAAAAACTGCCTGAACTCATCTCATCTAATTCTCTGATATCATGGACTATTAATGAAAAGGATAAGGTACACTAAGGGGACTTTTTAGTCAACTGAACTGCTTAATCAAATGATTACATGGATCTAAGTTATATATATTTTGACCAGTAATTATGGCCTAATCATGCTGTAAGACAATCTGCTATTCTACTTTGAGTTTACTTTGCTTAAGAAGTAAAAGTTACCTTTAGACCTCAATTTTAACAAATATGGTGCTAATTTTCACCCTTAATACATCTACTTTACTACACTGGTTTTTACTGTTTTAACACTTCATTTTTTTTTTTAATAAAAAATCATTTTAAGTACGAAAACAAGCGTACTGCTTCAAAGACGAGTGGTTCCTTGTCACTTATGCCTCTGTTCCTCTTTACTAGGCAATTAGACAGATCTTCAAATGTTGTATTCATATAAACATCCTCATTCTCCAGGGCCACTCCATTACAGTTCATCTTTATTTCTTCTATCAATCTGTAAAATATAGATTAAAGATTAGAATAACCAAACTACTTTATTTTTGTTTTCATTTGCAGAGAACTTGTTTCAAAGTTTCTTAACAATTATAGCTAAATCCTGTTAAAATTAATTCATAGATGTAAATTACCTATTTCATCATTTCAATTACATGCATTAGTGCTTCCTAATACTGACTATGTGTTGTATTGCAAACTGTCCTACAAGCACCTGCTAAGATTTCCTTTGTATTCCCACAGCTAAGGTATCAGCAGAGCAATAGACCAAACATTGGTCAGTTAAAAACACAACTTATTTCATTAAAATTGGATATCGATGTGATTTGTCAATTTATAATTCATTTGTAGAGTAAAAGTATGAGGTTTTAAAAAATCATCTACATTTCAATCTGGAAAGAGATATAACATTCTGAGTTTTAATATATGATTTGATTGAAGCACTGCAACAATACAAAACTAATTATAAACAGAAGTGATGTGTGTAATACATGTATAAAATGTGGTATAGTACCTGACAACATCCATAGATCCTGCACCTGATTTGAAGAAATCTGTTGAATCATCAACATCAATGCTAAGGATTCCTTTCCAGATTTCCTATAAAATACATATACAGATAAGAGTATTGTTTCCTTCTGTGTAAATATGCATTGCTGTAATACCAAACCCTTTTCACTCAAAGCAAATGAAAAATGCCTTAATGACTGTTATGGTCCAAGTGCTGGAAAAAGTGCTCATTCAATAAAAACCTTTGGAATTTATAAATTATTAAAAAAATACAGGAGATAGACATGGGTTTGCACGCATCGTACAGAAAGTTGACATCGGACAGCAACAAAATTTGCTTACAACATCTAGGCCCCATCTACATAAGGCAAATACCAAATGGGAAATTAATTCTTCCAGTGCCAGAAAGTAGGAAGTTGACATCAGACAGCAACTAAAATTGCTTACAACTTAAGCCCTATCTAAAGCCACATACATTGTACAATTGAAATCAATTTTCCTAGTGGGAATTAAGATTTTTGTGATGAATATTTTAATAGACAGACAGAAGGACTGACAAGGTGATTCCAATATACCACCCACTCATTGAGTGAGAGTATAAAAAGAGTGGAAAGAATATTGGTATCATTTTCACTTCAATAATAAGTTTTTTTTTTTGGTAAAAACCTTGTTTGTGATAAATCTGTACTTACCTGTCTGAAAACATTTGCCCCAGAATTTAAAGCACACCCATGAGGAGGAGGGCCGAGGAAGAAGAATACAAGGATTAAAATTATCACATTCTTATATTTCTACTTCTGCTGCTTTTTATGTACTGAATGCAAAGTTGCAGCCCTGGCAAATCTAGCCTCCTGGTCAGGATTATCTTTCAAATAATAAGAAATTAAAGGTGGCTCTGTAGATCAATAAGCTGCTTTCAAAACCTCTGGAGCAGGTAGTCCATTGAATAAACCACAAGAGGTAGATCATTTACAAGTATCATGCACAGGAGCTAACTGCAAAGTCTGTGAATCTGCATGTCAGTAGGCAAATTTTATTGTATCAACTATCCAACAAGCAAATGAATGCTTAGAAGCTTCAATATAATGGTTTTTCTTATAAGTAACAGATAATGTATCCAACTTTCTGATACACTTTGTTCTATCAATGTACATTAATAAAGATCTGCATGAACAAAGTGACAAATCTGTCTGATCTGTAGCAAAATTTCCAAATAAAAACTGGCTCCCACGAATTGTTAATAGTTTGAGTTTTCGCAAGGAATTGCATATCGGGAAGTAAACAAATTCCATTCTGCCCAAGTCTGAAATGCTTATAATGAATTGTGAAGCTATGAATTTCACTAACTCTTGAAGCTGAAGCTACAGCCAGTAGAAAAACAGATTTTATTGTTACAAATTTTAACTCTGCTTCTTTTAGTGGCTTTGTCGACATTAACAACACTAAAGGCTGATCCCAATTAGGAGCTAATTGTCTCACTTGTGGATTCAAATTATACAGTCCCTTAATAAGATTACTCAAATCCTTATTCACTGAAATTTTGTATTTAGAGCTATGTATTAAAAATAAAGCAGAACTATAGCCAGCTAAAGTTTTGGGTTTGCAATTTTTGATTGAATGCAAATACATCCGAAACTCTGCTATTTCAGACACAGTTTATGTACTGGGATCAACATTCCTTTCTTCACACCAGCTATTACAGCATCTAAGCCTTGTATTATAAACATTTTGTGTTGATTGTTTTCTTGCACTGGAGATAATTGACGCAACTTTTGAAGAAAAGCCTTTTACAACGTCAAGATTTTCTAGACTTTCCAAGCTTCAAGTTGGAAAACGTTTGGATCTGTGTGATATACTTTGTTTTGGCTGAGCAATGTTGGACTTTCTGATAATTTTACTTGCATTTCTAGTGCAGATCCAGTAGCTTAGTGTACCATGACTGTTTTGGCCACATTGGACCAGTTAATAGGACAAAATCTTTGAGTCTGAACTTTTTGAAGTACTCAACTCATCAGAATCGGCGGAGGAAACGCATACATTTCTGTCCAGCTCATCATTTATGCATCTATTGCTACTGCAGTTGTTTCTTCAAAAGGGGAGCAAAACACTGGCAGTTTCTTGTTCTTCATTGTTGCAAACAAATCAACTACAGGTGTCCCCAGTTGATGAAAAAAAGTGTTGTCCAAAGACCATTCAGTTATTTTTACTTCAGGCATCTTCTTACCTCTTGAAAGAGCATCTGCTAAGAATTTTGTTTGCCGGGTATGTGAACCGCCTGCATCATTACTTTGTGAACAATGCACAATTCAATATCTCCCATGTCAGATAACACAGAAATGGGGAATGTGTCCTGACTTGCTTTTTTATACAACTCATCACTGTAGCATTGTCTGTTCTGAGAAGCACATGATTGTTGTGTACTATCTTGACAAAATGTTGAAGTGCTAACTGCACTGCTTTCATTTCCGACCAATTTATATGTTTTGATAGAAACTGGTCTGGCCATGAGCCAACTAACTGAGAGTTCTCTAGATAAGCTCCCCAACCGTATTCCGATGCATATGTTATCAAAGTTACTTGAGCACACTCTTCCTCCAATTTCACTCCCTTCAAAAAATTGTGTTTGTCCAGCCACCACACAAGATGGTGTCTGAGTGGATTTGGAACTGGTATTGAATAGTTAAGATTCAAAGAAGCTGGGTGTCACAGTGCCAGAAGATATACCATAATATGAACATCTTTCTCAGGCTTGTTAGATTGAAATCGAGATGATACATATAATGTACTTGGCTTCTCAACCACTCAAGTTGAAGCAGCACAATCAATATTTAATTTATCAGCCTCAGTATTTATCAGTATGGGGTACCTCATGGGTAGTGGGCAAATGTTTTTAGATGGGTAAGTACAGATTTTGAAATAAACCACCCAATTAAGAACTATTCTTGCCTTCAGTCAATAACACTAGCTTCAGTCTATTAAATACAAATATAGTAAAGTATAGTGTCTGCATAGATAACACATGTATACTGTGAAAGTACTTTAATTCGTGGATATCAATTTCGGGGATTAGGAAGGATACACATGCTCCTGGATTCTCGAATTTGTGGTTTCCAGGTTTTCAGTATATAGATCTCCTTTTCGTTTGGCTTACCCACGAAAACCACGAAAACTGGTACCCCAAGAACAACAGTACTTTCACAGTAGATCTTTTATCAACAGTGTAAAAGGCTAATTCAAAAACAGGTATACAAGAAATGTACAGCATCATATGCACTTTTCGCATAAAAAAAATTTGCATGTGAATGTACCCCATGTTGAAACATTTAATCAAAGCAACTTTTGGAAATTTGATAATTACAATATATTTGTACCTTCAAAGCCTTTATCATGCCTTCTTCCTCCTGTGTGATTTCAATTTTGGATTGTGATGTGTCTTCCTTTCCAAACTTCGAGGCCTGGATCATTTTACCATTCTCATACTGTATCTGGCTAACATTCACCTGGTAGATACATATAAGTAATACTTCTGAAAATAACTTTTCTTTAGCATAAAGGGAGAGAACTGAATGTTAAAGCTGTAATATGCTTAGAAAATAATTTCGGAGAGATGAACAATTCTAATTTTCATTATGTATCTATAATCAAATATGATACAGCTACACGTGAGTTAACATATACAAACAAGACCCATTAGCTGTGTGAACCTTTATGCATTGTTAAAATTATAGTGTTTTCAACATCTTTAATTCTCAATTTCTTAATTAAATATTGAAGTTTATCTCAACTGATCTTATTAGATTATTTAATATTTTTTCAATGAGATGAGCATGAGAAACTCCTATGAGTTGAAAGTATATTAGATAATCTGTTTCACCGCTGTTTTGCTGAAGTGTAAGGTATTAGTTTTCTTATATTTTTATTATCCTAACATAAATATATAAGTTTTATAAACGCTGCAAAGTTTCCTTTTGGAACTGTTTTTCGGCAACATGCTACGTGATGTCACATATGTTGTGCAGCTGTGATACACATCATTTGAAAAAAAAAATCAGTTAACTATGAGGCTCACATTTAAAATTTGAGGAATAATTAAGGGATTTATTCATTCTTATTGGGTAAGTTACTGTATTTGATCATTTTCCATTATAGACTAGAAAATAATGCCACAAATTAGACTTTTTTTCATACACAGTAAACAAACAGACAGTTATTTAGGTTGTCAAATATTCCTATGCAGTTGCTTGTATGTCACGCGAGGACATAGAAACTAGCAATAATTATCATTCTCACTCCACTGGCGTGAGATTATAGCAATATCAAAGGGATTTTAAACAAAATAGTGATAATAAAAAATACATACCATTTTACCATCATTACCAAATAATACAAGACCATTTTTGTGTACTATGCCTGGCTTACTTCCTCCCTTTACTTCTACACTGTTACCTCTGGGTTCCATTCTATCCCACATCCGAGATCCAAATAGGGTTACATTCTACAAACAATGATAGTCAAAAAGCATATGAGTTCTTATAGGTGCAATTTGTATAACAGAAAATTTGAGCAACCTTAATTAAGGATTCTTTGGACAAGGATAAAACTTAAGTAGCTGTCTTTGTAAGAATCATGCAAAATCTGAAAAATGTGATGCACCCCAAAAAAGGCTACATATTTTTATAATTAAGTTGTTTTATGGGTCTATACTACGAAATGTGTAATTATTCATTCAAATTTGCCTGCTCTTAGAAGATAATCAACATTGAAAATCCAGTAGATTCTATTGTATTGGAGTGTAATTTACAGAGTTATCTCCCTTAATTTTGAAATCTACAGTGCATTCTATACAATTTATATCTCCTATAATAAACCACATGTTAATTTCTGTTTACGACGACATTTCAAACAAAATATCAAAAATAAAAATATGTAGGCTTTTTACCCATGAATCACATTTTGCATGATCCTTAGCTGGAGTGCTACTTAATTATTGTTGTAGTTTGCTTGGTTGTAGCTTAAATTTTTAAGCAGTAGACCTCCAAATGACTTCACTAATTTATAACATACAATTATGTAATACTATTAAACAAACAGGAATATAAATTTATTTTAATCACCTGTCCACTGATAGTTGCCCAAGCTCCAGGTACTTTATCACAGCCTCTGATGAAGTTATGTATGTCCTGGGCAGACTGGTCAAACTTAATCTGAAAATAAATCAATCAGGAAGTTAGGCATACCACCAATCAAAGTAATAAATCCCTATCGAGGGTTGTTTTTGATCGATTTCACAATTTGATGGAGTTGTTGTCTCTATGGTACAAACATGTTTCTATTGTTAATTCATTAAAATGAGACTGCTAATTAAATTACAAATTCTAGTTATCACAGGAAGCTTAAGTTTTGTGATAGAAATTTTAACTAACATTACATGCACAGCAAACTTCTAATAAACAGGCAGTTGATTTTGGGCATCAAGTTATAATTGCTTTCAATGAAAAAAAATTAAAGAAAAGCTACAAATCAATATTAAAAAATTCCCATCAAAGGGATTTAAGATTTTGTAATGGAAATTTATACACTATCATTTTACATGCCCTGGAAGTTAAGCAGGAGGTAGCTTTTAGGTAGGAATTAAAATTAATTACAACATGCCAATTATTAAATTATAGCAGCAATGGAATTTTAAATCATTACCATTAAAGTGAGCCATAATTTCATGGCAGAAATATCTAACATCATTTACATGCTCTAAAGAAACCCATAGTTCCACAAACAGGAATCCGAAAACCTAAATTGCTTACAGCATACTGTGAAAGTACTATTGTTTGTGGGGTATCAAATTTCATGGTTTTCGTGGGTAGGCCAAACCATGATATTTGGTTCCCATTGAAAAGAAGATTTCCATAGATGTGTAGACTGAAGACCTCAAACACAAAAAAAATCGATGAACTTGTGTTTCTTTCCAAATCCACGAAAATTTGTATCCATGAATTAAAGCACTTTCACAGTATACCCAATGTCCATGATTTTATATTTCAAAGTTGAAATCAATTTTAGTGCAAGCTAAGATAAGTGAAATGGAAGTTGGAAAAATAGAATGACAGGATGACTTAAACTATAGGGAGTATAAATAAATTTATAGATCAATTTTCAAGAAAGAAAAAAAAGGCAAATAAACCACTTAATATAAATATAAGACACAATTACTAACATATTTTATTCTATTTGTTTCAGCAAAAGGAACAAACCTTGAAATAATTGAAATGGTGAAGATTATAGTTAAACTCCTTTTAAAAAGTCTAATACTGAAGTCAAGATTTGATAAAGAGGAGAGATCATATTTCAAATGAGTGGAATCAGGGAAATCTGTGGTTTAATCTTACATACACATGGATTCTTCTATTACAGACTTCTGTGCCATCTTCTTCTAAGTGACACTTTACTTAATTTACCTCAGTCAGATTTTTCTTGTTTAACATTGCATCATAAGTGGCTCCTTCTTCTGGCTGTACAATACTTGGTGCTCTCCCTTGAGTAATAAGTTGCACTGCCTCACCCTATAATAAATAACATTTATATGTGGTATAATGGAATAAACACAATTGCCAACTATTTACTTGTTCTGTGTAATTTCTAACATGGGGAACAATTATTTTTTATGAGATGCGAGTTCAAAGGAAATATTTCCTATGTAAAAAAACTAAAATATTAAACATAGTATTAGGTGTATGTATGTAAAAAGGGTTGCCCCATTAATTTCATTTGGTTTATCATTCTATGGCAAATATTTCATATATTTCAGGATGAAAATGTTTGACCAATTGAACAGACCTTGCTTTGTACTAGTTCTATATGCTGAGCCAGATCTTTCTTGTACTAACTCACAGAAGCAACAGCCCACATGTAGGCATATCACCAGACAGACATATTATTCTAATTCCAAGGCTGGGCATCAAACCCATGACCTCCTGTACTCTAGGCAAGCACACTACCTTGGGATCACCAAGCAGTATTAAAAAGAGAAAGAGTGAGTGGTTCAGTTTTATATTCTACAGTCTTGAAAGTTTATGGAAAAGAAAACAGACATGAACTGGGTCTTAAGGTCCTGACTTTCCCTTAAATTGGGAAACAATAAATCATACTACGAACCTAATGTCTATTCTATTTTGTTCTTACTATGCACCAAGTTTGATTTTATATCTGTCTTATTAATTGAAATAATGACCGTACTTTTTGTTCTTACCCCATGCAGTTTACTAGCAGAATAGTTTACTGGTAGAATATGTTTTGGTCTGCGGATACCCACATCATTTGATACAGAATGATCAAAAGGAAAAAAAGAACATCAACAACAGTTATAGATCAAACCATACCATAGCCTTGACTCCCTCTGGGTACAAGAATCTGTTGTAGATGGAGTCAACAGTGTCGTTTGGTGCCACATAACATTTCTTCTGAAGAAGAACTGGACCAGTATCCAAACCATCATCAGCCCAAAACACAGTAAAACCTGCTGAAGGGTCTCCTTGTATCAATGTCCTAAATTAAATAGACCTACTTTAAAGTTCTGTCTGAGAAAAAAAAATGGCTTGGTAGATATCAATGTTATCAATCTAGACAATAGTAGTAATTATTAATTGTTGTTATCTTAGACAAAAATTTCCCTGCCCTGCCTATACCACTGGTGACACAGGTGAAATATAATGGCAGATAATTATCCAAATATTTGTTGAGTTATTGTGTTGATCCCAAAATTAGATAAGTTTCAGTGTAATACAGCCAGGTGAGCTGTCTTAACCTGTCTTTGTCAGTCATTTTGAAATACCATCTCACTGATAGACGTGTCAGACAAAAATTGAGTTAGTCAGACAGAAATTTTGGAAATTTTTGACTGCTTATAAAGGAGAAAAATGTCAATTTGGGTTTTGGTCAGACGAATTGGAAAAATATTTCATAATGACGAAATTTGTGTGCATGTGTACTGTTGAAAGCATTTAGTTTAAGCCAAAGCAGTTAGTTTTCTTTTAACTATTACAGCTACATTTATATAAGAAAGTTTTTTTTTAATTTTCACCACAAAAATGTATCTGTATTAACAGACTCTTTCATATTAGTTTATAATTAGTAGTTAAATATGAATTGATGTACTGTTTTTTCTATAATTTCTTTATTGACAAGAACAACAATGTTTTAACAACTCAATTAAAAGTACTATGAACAAGCTCACAAAAAGATAAGCCAGCCTCACATGGACTTTCTAAAATTGGATTAGTACCCCTTTCAAGCAACTCAATAATTATCTTTCTTTGTTTTTATCTACACAGAATACTGTTCCAAACTTCCAATAAAATATCAAAAAGATATACCCAGTAGAAATGTTTTGTTTTACATCTGCATTAAATACTGAAATATCAAAAAACTTTTAAAAAAACATTTAACATATGCCCCATCCACTAAGAAAGTACAAAAGATGTATTATGAAAAAAAATCTAAGGAGGAGTTGCATTTTGTGATGTACATGTAAATATGAAAATTTGATTATTTCTCCTTTCAGAGATCTGAAAATAATTATCTAAGGACAGATAGGGTGATTCCAATAAAACCAACCACACATTTCACTTGCAAGGGTTATAATTACGGAATACAAACCAGTTGATAGCAGATGCTCCTCTATGTCTTGGTAAAATAGATGGATGGTAAATGATAGATTTACTTTTAGGATAGTTAATAACATCCATAGGTATAAACTGTGAACAGAATGGTAGAACATTGAGATCAGCTTTCACAGATTTGTATTCCTCAAGGACTTCAGGAATAGCCTGTTTCTTCAGTTGCCATCTTTTATACTTAAAAACAGGGATGCCATCGGCTGATGCAGCAGCAGCTGTAATAGATATTCAAAAACATGTATAGTAAATCTATAGTAATTCAGACATAACTCAGTGTTCTTTTTAATTCCAGCACAATATAGGTATAGCTTTTGTGACTCAAATATCAAAGTACACAAAAGTTTGCTCACCTGTACTTCAAAAATTTATATCATTCAAAATATGACTGCAAAAGAAGGACATTAGTACTGGTTGCATGTATTCAGGGTTTAAAATTAGCAGGAACCCACACACCATTGGCTTCTTGTATTTGGTGTGGGCTGCTTAAATTTCTACTGTGATTGTGCAGAACTACATAATACATATTGGCTATCAAAATTAAGCTGTGGGGAGTTTTAACCAAAATTTTAGTTAAAATCCTTTATTTAATTTTTTTATTATGTATTTCTGTCAAAAACTGTAATCAGAGGATGATCAAGTTTTTCACTGACACTAAACTCTGAATAATCCATAATGTCTTAAGAATCAAGATGATTAGCATTCCCATTGACATCAGGTACTGTGAACATTCTGTAACACCTATCCTGCAGGGTCAGCCTTCCTACTGACATCAGGTACTGTGAATATGCCACAACATCTTACCTACAGGGTCAGCCTTCTCACTGACATCAGGTACTGTGAATATGCCACAACATCTTACCTACAGGGTCAGCCTTCTCACTGACATCAGGTATTGTGAACATGCAAAAACATCTTACCTACAAGGTCAGCCTTCTCACTGACATCAGGTACTGTGAACATGCCATAACATCTTACCTACAGGGTCAGCCTTCTCACTGACATCAGGTACTGTGAACATGCCATAACATCTTACCTACAGGGTCAGCCTTCTCACTGATCAGGTACTGTGAACATTCCATAACATCTTACCTACAGAGTCAGCCTTCTAACTGACATCAGGTACTGTGAACATGCCATAACATCTTACCTACAGGGTCAGCCTTCTCATTGACATCAGGTGCTGTGAACATTCCATAACTTTTACCTACAGTCAGCCTTTCCACCAACACCATGTACTATAAACATTCCATAATGTCTTAAGAACCAAAAGGATTAACCTTCCCAATGACTTCAAGTGCTGTGAAAGTTTCATAATATCTAACCTACAAAGTCAGCCTTTTCACTGACATCAGGTACTTTATACATTTCATAAAACATACATCTTACCTAGAGGATCAGCCTTCCCACTAACATCAGGTACCGTGAATACTCCAACAATATGGTGACCATCTTTTTGCAGAAGTCTGTAAACATCTGCACCAAACATACTCTGTCCTATGATTGCTATCCTCATCTTGTCGTACCATGTCTACAAAATAGAACTTTGAATAAAAAGGGAATTTAGAGGAATAACAACATAATTAATCATATATTATTTTCCAGTCTATAGATCCTTCTGAGAGAATGATAGCAACTTTTGATGGACAACCAAATAAAAATGTACTAAACTTGAAAAACTTCAGTCTGTTTTACCAATTTGCATAGGAAGCAAGTACCATATACATGTACATATATTTCTGTTTATTGTCTATGGTGCTGCAAATATTTTGTAACATATCATATGTTCCTTGAGAACCCTGATTTGAAATGTTTTATTCAGGAAAATTGAGTTCTAAGAATAATACCCCTGTACTAAGCTGATGGAAAAAAAAGACCTTAAAAGTGATTTCCGGTTGCGAGATGTATACCAATATACACTACACAGGTGGAAAAGCAAAGAATATAAATGGTAAAAAAATAATGCCCATTCTCAGTCTCAGCCAATGGCATCTTTCCTTAAGAGTAGGAGGTTTTGGCTTATGTATTTGTACATGACAACAACAAAATCCATATCCGTCCTCTGTCTCAGCACATGGCATCTTTCTCTAGACTCTAGAGTAGTTTTTGCTTATGTATTTGTACATGAGAGCAACAAAATCCATGTCCGTCCTCAGTCTCAGTACATGGCATCTTTCTCTAGAGTAGGAGTGTTTGGCTTATCTATTTGTACATGAGAGCAACAAAATCCATGTCTGCCCTCAGTCTCAGCACATGGCATCTTTCCCTAGAGTAGGAGGTTTTTTCTTCTAATGTATTTGTACTACAGTGATTTTCAATACTGATTCTTACCTTGTGCCAACATAAAAAGTACTGTTTTTTCATATAAATAAAGACTGTTGGTAATGGTTGTGGCTATCTAATTACATTTCTGAGACATCTACATTTAAATATGGTCATACTTAATAATGCCAAGACTACATACAAGTAGAATATAGCCTTCATAGATTGAAAAAGGGATGAAAAATATAACCAAAAGTTCCTGACGAGAAACTGAAAGTCACAGTATATCATCCTGAAAACTTCTATAATTCAAACCAAAAAATTATCAAAATGGGACGTTTTTTATACATCAGACATTACAAACTTTTAAATTCTCAATTAACATTTATCATGAACACCATGTTAAAAGATATGGTGTTTCTACAAATTTGTCATGATCAATCATGCAATTGTCAACACCATTTTTTATTACTGACACATACTTGTTTAAGTTACATGCATCCTTAATTATGTCATAAAATGATGAGTACAAATAGTCCCTAAAGCATGCTTCTTTATTGATAGTTAGCGTTTCACAAAAACAAAACTAACTTGAAAAAGTTAATATTTTTTCCTACAATCAAGCAATTTTAACCATCTCTTGACATGTTGTGTAAAACACTAGTTTTGTTATCTGCAGATGATTGGTTAGAATTCGATCGTATTGTCATCATAACAAAAGTTGGTAGTATTCAAGCTTTAATTGTAAATTAATGATTAAATATGTCATGGCACATGTAGGCAGTAAACTACAGCTGTATGTTGGATAGTGACACTAATGTGTTGGGTGGAGACACTGTGACTCCTAATCACATCATCGCCACTGTGAAGAGTGGAAAAAAATGACTGTTAACACTATTCAGTGTATGCTGGAAATGTGTCTCCACAAAGGAAAAATATCTTAATTGCCTTGATATAAATATCTCATTCAAAAACTCTTGGAAATAATTCAAAATTCAGCTCCCTTTGCTCAAATTGCAATTTCTTTGATCTTACAGTAATTTCACCTAAGCATAGTTATTGAACTTGCAAGAAATAGAACTAGATATGTAATACATTGTATAAGTTAGGTTGCATTAAGTAAAATCTTAAGAGGTGGAGTAAATGTGAGTGAGTGATCCCTTTCTTATCCATTAATATTTTACTCTAACTGGCTAACATTATAATCCAGTTTTTCAATGGCTAAAAAATTCAAGTTTTTTTCAACATTATCAAACCTAAAGGCCATGTTATTGAAAAGTATTGACCAAACTTTACGACAAACGTGATGACTTTTCATTCAGAATTGTCAACTTTCCTTTCATCTGTGGCAACATCCCTTCGGCTCCTGCATATGGAGTGTTCATATCACAACTCATACGTTATGCCAGAGCTTGCCGAAACTACGCAGACTTTTTGTATCGCGCTAGAACTCTAACAAATAGGCTTCTGGAACAGGGTTATGTTGCTACAAGATTGAAGTCATCACTACAGAAGTTTTATGGTCGTCATCATGAACTCGTGGATCATTATGGTGTATCCATCAGCACCATGAAAACTGATTTATTCAATGGGTCATAGTTTTCCTTTCCTCGTTTGTCTACCCCGGACTTGACTTTTTATGAGCAACTCGGTAGGTGCACCTGGTCCTTGCTCCCAGTTTTTAGTGGAGTCCGAGTTGCTCATTTACTTTTGTTACTTTGTATGTATAATTTTAGTTACTTTATGTTCTTTGTTGTGTATGTCTGATCTTTGTCCCTGGATTACATTCTTTTGATTACCGCTATAACCTTGGTTCCCTTGATTACTCTTAATTAATGGCTCTAATGCAAATATCCTATGAATGGAGTATACTAGTAACTATACAAGTAAAATAAAGTTTCTTATGTAAATTCCTACGCATGAACTTGTAGTTTTGGAAATTGTCAGCCACAGTTGTTATATGCTAGTTTGTTCAAGACAAACAAAATTTTCTTACAAAATTGGAGGGTCTCCTAACTCTAAACCCCCCTTTCCCCTTGATCTGCCATATGTTACTTAGAATTAAAAAGTTTAGTGCAGTTCACTGAACTGTACACCTTGTGCCACTGTAACATGTTTGTTTTTCTACAATTATGGGAAGATCTTTGGTTTCTTGTGGCTTTAACATAAATGGCAGCTTGAAATTGGATTTGTCTGAACATTTGTTGTTGCACTAATTGGTATGAGATTACTTTCCTTATTTTTTTTTATATAAATCTGTTGTCTGAAACATTTACAATGTCATAATTTTAATTATGAGGCAGTCAATCTAATAGCAGTCACTTGATGTATGTCTGCTTAAAACACACATGTACAATGTACACAAAAAAAAGAACAAAAAAAACATCAAATTCATAATGCTTAAGTGAGCTATTCAGTGGTTCACTTCTCACTGATTCTCAAATTTTGATTGGTAAAAATAAGTTACATTCAAAATACATATATAAACTTGGGCAAAGTAGAACTTTACTACATGTACATCAGCTCAAGCCATTATTGGTTTAACCATATTTTTTTTCAACAGTTTAATTCTGGAGGTAGAGTTGTCTTTCCTTTTATGTGTTATACTATATATGTTACACTTATGTATCAATTATATGGGCCTTTGCCAATAATTGTAATTGTGTTTGTGCCAATAAAGAATAAAGAATACAATTATTGGTTTAACCATATTATTTTTCAACAGTTTAATTCTGGAGGCAGAGTTGTTTTTCCTTTTATGTGTTATACTATATATGTTACACTTATGTATCAATTATATGGGCCTTTGCCAATTATTGTAATTGTGTTTGTGCCAATAAAGAATAGAGAATACAAAAAAAAAAAAAAAATTCACAATATGCTTACTTAAACAGAATTTAATCATTTCTTACAGGAAATCCAGTTGAATTCCGCCATTTTTGTAGCTTAGCACCAATTGACAAATACTGATCAATGAATTTTTCAATTTCTGTGTTGTCAAAAATGTAATATCTCATGCATTTTAAAACAACAAAAAAATTATTTGGGTGGAAATATAACTGTCCTAGGAATTTTAGACGTGAAATCAGGCAGTAATTAAATCAAGGTTACAATCAAACAACCAAGAACCTTAAGTCCGTCCTGGTAACAGTATCACGGCCAATTTGACAACATAAACATTGTTGTGATACTGGATTTAAATGTTATTGAATATGAACAATTCAAATTTTGCAGAGAAATCATTTTATGATTCAATTGAGCCGGTCATTCTAAAAAACTAATACAGTTGTAGCTGGACTCTTGACCTTACTAGACTATTGTCACAAGAAATTCTTAGAGAATCATTTGATCGATAGCATCTTATCTACATATGTACCTACCCGGTTTTCATATTATAAGATACATGTTAACCTCTCATTGTCATTTTTTTACTCTTCAAGGGCAATAACTCTGAAATTGGTCATCAGATCTTTATGAAAATTTTGCAAAGGTGGGTTCCACAATGCTGATCGATTTTACCCTATCAAAATTTGTATATTGTTTCCAAAAATCTTCAATTTGACCCCTACCATCTATTTTTAGTAACACTGACCATGGTTTTTGCCAGATCGAAAATCCCCACATACAAAAATTCTTGAAAAAAATCCAAATCAAATCAAATAAGCTTTATTTTATGTCAGCAAGTTCATAACAAAAATACAACATAAGCTCTTAAGAGCATTCATAACCGAAATAAGGAACATAAATAACTATACAGTGCATGTATACATATATAATACATTGACAAAGCAATATGACAAACAGTTATAATAAGACAGACACAAACAGCACACCGACATAAATAGTAATTTTTAAAAGAGTAAATCAAGCAATGGAACTAAAAGCAAAACAGGCAGTCAACAAAACAAAAATAAATAAAATCAACAAAAATATGGTTTCGGGATCGCTTCACCAGGCATAGATTAACAGTCACTACAAGCAACACAAGCACATTTTTTTCCCTCCCAGCTTGAAATCATGGCTTTGAACTTTCTACCCCGGACTTGACTTTTTATGAGCAACTCGGCGGGTGTTTCTAGAAAAGCAGAGGACACATACACTACCGGTGCACCTGGTCCATTCTCCCAGTTTTTAGTGGAGTCCGAGTTGCTCATTTGCTTTTGTTACTTTGTATGGATGATTTTAGTTACTGTATGTTTTTTGTTGCGTATGTCTGTTTTCCATGTCAGGTCTTTGTCCCTGGATTACATTCTTTTGATTACCGCTGTAACCTTGGTTCCCTTCATTACTCTTTGAACTGATTGAAGTTTGAGCACTTCCTGAAGTTTTCGTGCAGAGAATATTTCAGGACCTATAACTCATTCATGTCAATGGATCTTTCAGAAAATTTCAGCATAGGTTCATCATGCTGAACAATTTTACTTTGGTCATATTTGAGCTTAACTCAACTGTTTTTTTTTAAATCTGTAATTTGACCCCTACATCTATTTTTAGTAAAGGCAGCAATATTTTTCACAGAATCAAAAAACTCAATTACAGATTGTTAAAGATATTCTAAATAACATTCATGCTAAACTTTGTTTCAATCCTTCTACATGTAGTAGTTACAGAGATGATTTTCAAAGCTGAAAATGTAAAATTAGGAGAAATAATCCATTTCAGGACACATAACTCATTGATTTGTCAACGGAACTTTCTGAAAATTTTGGCGTGGGTACATCCCATCATGCAGAAAAATGTTTTTGCCAGATTTTAGCTAAACACAACTCTTATTGAGCTATTTCCAAAATTCTGCAATTCAACTGCTATTGTCTATTTTTAGTTACAGTCGCCATGTTTTTTTCATGCAAAGTTTGGTAACATTCTATCAAGTAGTTACAAAGAAGATGTTTGAAGAAATTAACGGATGAAGATGGACACATATTGATGGCAATAGCTCAAATGGCCTCTTGACCAGGCGAGCTTAAATGGGTGATCCAAGAATTGGTAGTGCCTGGCTACATTTTTAAAAAAAAAAAATCTAACATTTTAGTATTTACAAGAATGTACAACCAAAAAATAAACTACTGCAATCTTGATCACTGCTAGACAAACCAGGTTTGCTCTGCACTTTTCTTGTGACATACAATGACATTAGAAAAAGAGGGAAAATTTGTGCTGCTGGTGGTATTGTAAACAACATACAGAAGTGCTGAGGATACCAATTATGTTAAGCAATGTTGTTTCACTTTCAGTCAAAACAATTGTAGAAATATAGACCTTGGATAAACAAATCCTTGATTTGATTAAATAAGAAGTATTTGATTGTTATACTTGTGTTTATTTATTAGATTCATCAATTAATACAATGTTTTATTTTATTTGAAAAACAAGAGGCTCCAGGAGTCTGAATCGTTCATCTGGTAAAATTTTGTCTTTCAAGGCGATAAATTTAACAAAGAGTTGTCCAAATATTTTGACTCAAGAAGACTTTGGTAGGACTTGTTCAACATTAAGTTTCTTTCTTTCTATTATAGTTTTCAAGATATTGGCCGAATGAGGAATCAAGGGAACCAAGGTTATAGCGGTAATCAAAAGAAAGTAATCCTGGGACAAAGACCAAACACAGAAAACAGACATACACAACAAAGAACATTAAGTAACTAAAATAATACATACAAAGTAACAAAAGCAACTCGGCCTCCACTAAAAACTGGGAGTATGGACCAGATGTAGGGTAAGCATCCTCTACTTTTTCTAGAAACACCTGCCGAGTTGCTAATAAAAGTCAATTCCGGGGTAGATGAAAGAGGAAAGGAAAACAATGACATGTTGAACAAATCAGTTTTCAATGTGCAGATGGATACACCATAACAGTCCACAAGTTCATGATGGCCACCATTAAACTTCTGTAGTGATGACTTCAATCTTGTAGCAACATAACCCTACACCAGAAGCCAAACTGTAAGAGTCCTAGCGCGATACAAAAAGGAACATTCACACCAAGTTTGGTTCCAATTGGTCAAGTAGTCACAGAGTACAAGATTTTTAAAAGAAATAACATTAAAATAGAAAAAAAATGATGAAAAACGACAGGAACTTCAACATGGCTCCATAGATTAAAATGAAAATTTGATAGATCTCATCATGCTTAACACTTAACTCAGTCAGAATTTGGCTAAACCTAACGATTTTTGAGATATATGCGAAAAACTGAAGTCTGACCCCTATTTTCTATTTTTTAGTAATGGCTGCCATGTTTTTTGATGGATCAAAAATCCCCAAATCAATTCTATGCAGGATACTAAGGAACATTTATACCAAATTTGGTTCCAATTGGTCAAGTAGTGTCACTGAGAGAAGAGTTTTGAAAAATATTAATGACAGACGACAACGACAGTGATGGCAATAACTCATAGCCTTTGGCCAGGTGAGATAAAAAGTTGAAGAGAGGACCACCAAATCTTGGATTACCGTTATCGGATTTATTTACAATACTGGCTGCAAATTAGATAGTGGGAGCCAGCTTGCTGTATGCTCCACATCTGTGTGATAATACGCTCCTAAAGATGGCTGTATTATCAACTGCATTCTGCATACTTATGGGAAGAAAAAGCATCAATACCCAGTTTCAGAGATGATTTTACAAGGTCAACAAACAAAACAGAAATAGGCAAAATTCGAAAGTAAAAATATGGTAACGGTAAAATCCGGATTTGAAATAGCGGAATTCTGCTAAAAGGCAAAAAAAATCATGTCTGCAATTTGTGCATGAAGAATTGGGAGCTTAAAAACAGTATCATGGCAGCTTCATTTTCGTATATTTGGTGAAATGCAATTGAGGACCACACCAGTATAGGAAACACAAACTAGCTTGGATTATCAAATACAAATCGAATCTTTGATTTTTCTAAGATAGGACACCCTAATGATTATGAAAATAACTTAATCAATACTGGACAATTCAACCCAATGACATTTCGGACAATGACAACCCAGTTCCTAACCAAGGCATATTGGCCATTCATTTTTCAGACCATTGCAATTGGAAATGGATTAGGACAATGAAAACAGTTTATCATGACACATTTTACCAATTTGGAAGTTAATAATAACAGGGCTGACAAAAATTATGAAAGGACTTATAAGTGTTTTAGTTCAGTCTAATGTTTCTTTGGATCATTTAAGGTTTCACGTTCCTCAGCTTTTGTCTGTTTTGAATGGTTCTCTTCTAACCAATTTGAATGCATTTCACTTCCTCTGTATTGCCCTCTGGTCAATTTAATCCATCTTAAGTCTTTCAAATGGTAATAATATAAGAAGTATGGTAACAAATGTTCGTGATCCCGACCCCACTATAGCAACTAACCGCCCTAAACCGGTTGATTTTTTATTACGTTTAAGTTTAAGTATCGTATCAAATAACTCCAATACGGTTTGTTTTCGTACAGTCCATTGTCCTAACAGGTTCAATATCCATTGCACACAATAATTATTCCAAACGTCGCACAGTGCCTATGGAAAATTTTCAGCCGAGGAGCCATGGTGAAAGTAGTGTGCCATGTGACTTTACTTTCAATTTACAGCTAACATGCTCTTGAACAATGAAAAACTAGGACAATTTCATGGAGATAACTTTATCTCTTTTATCTTTCTTACCTGCGAGGTCGAAAACAATCGGACGAATTGTCGTGTAGCGAACATTTTTATCAGCAATGTTGATATTCCGCTGATCGTGGCAAAGTGAAGAGGTCAAGGGGTCATAACTTTTGACCTATACACTGGTTCCCGATTTTTTTGGTCGGTCTATTAACAGGACGAGAAAAAACAGGACGGGCATTTTCCGATACATTTTGCCTATAACTTTAGTTAAACATAATGGTATTCCAAAATTTAATATGATTTCTAAAGAAGAATAATAGTGCTTTTAATTGACATAAGGTTTTTTTGGAAAATGTGACAAAATAAAGCGAAAATCTTGACAGGACGAATTTTTCTGATAAGAAAATTGCGATAAAAAGGGGGAAATATTGATGAATTAAGATAAAATGTGTCACGTCTGTCAAATTATGTTTACTTATACTAAAAGCTTATACTAAAAGGCACATTTTGATATAAATATTATTTCATTTTGAGTCAGTTAAAGTGGAAAACTCTTGGCAACACGGACTTATTCTGTTACGTGATTTGTGTCGTTTTTTTTTTCGGGGGAACGGTAACAAAAAAATTCTTGAAAATTACTTCATGTGTGTCAAAAGTACTTAACATATTCTTAAAGCTTAAACTTTTTGCCATATTTTGATATATAAGTATTTGAAATATGTCAAGCAATAAATTCAAAATCTTGATAGGACGAACTGTTTCCAATAGGAAATTTTCAATGGGGTATCGGATGTGGGGATAAATTCACAGTTTTTTTTGTACGGTTTACAAACGAAGTTCATCGGAACTACTCGGGCTTTCCCCTTCGCTAAAAATGAGTAACGTGAAGTCTGAGTAGTTCCGATTACAGTTAACTAGGGATCGAAAAAAAAATACGACCGGTGCGGGGACGTAAAACAGAAGAGAATAAAAAAAAAAACTCAAGAAAAAAGAAATAATGTTAAAAGCAAAATAACAAAGGCAAACGCTAGATTAACATGATATATCTCATCGAAACGATGTTTGATCAATGGAAACCCGGATTATGTATTTCTCTTCCAATCATGATCAACCATACTAAGGATCTATATTTAACTCCTTGACCATACGAATCCATTGAAACTTGAAAATTTAGTGCAGACAGTGAATTTCATAGTAGGCTTTATATAACTCCTTTGTTCCGGTAAGATAATTACTGACAAATTAAGTTTCAAATTTATTAAGTATATTTCTAGTATACTCCAGATGAATTTTTTGACAAAGAGGAGAGCCTAATCGACGCGGGACCAGGAAATTCCCCCCCAAAAAAAAGGTTTCCACCCAGGGTGCCTCTCCTGTATCCACCGCTGCTACAATAAATAATCCATGTTTCGAATAAAGATGTGAATTTCAAACAAAACAAAAAAACAAAAAATAACACACGCATTTGAAAGTCAAAATACTGTTTCAGTAAAAAATAAATAAATAAATAAATAATTCACTTGT
Organism: Perna viridis; assembly: GCA_037379345.1. NCBI lineage: Eukaryota > Metazoa > Mollusca > Bivalvia > Mytilida > Mytilidae > Perna > Perna viridis. The sequence continues at coordinate 15,060,064 of CM074511.1, forward strand.
TATAATTGAGGTATGAAACATTGAAAAAAGGTGCAAAAAGACGCCAAAAATAAAAGTATGTGGTGGTGGTGTGTATTACTGGAAGTTCTATTACATCTTGCAGTACATGCAGCTTCTACAGTCTGAAATCGGACGTATTCTGTATTTATCGATAAGTATGATGAGAATTGCAAATACATGTATAGTAAAATAAGTAGCCATGAAAATTCTCATCACAAATACATTATAAAGTTATATGATATCTGCCGGATGTTGAAATAAACTGCTTATTTGTCTGACATAATTGATGATTTCAGAACCTTAGAAAATCAATGACAGAATTGGTGCTTTCAGTGCTTAAAAAAATCTATAAAAATCCTTCAAAGTAGATATCTGAAAATACTTACAATTTGAGCTCGAACTTTCAAATAGTAGTTTCTATCGCATCAACAATTCGTTCAAGTAGAGATAAAACAAGGGAACATATAGTGTGGGTTCACAAACCATGTCAAAATGTGGTTCGAGTTCGGAAATGGAGAACAAGCAACAAACTGCTGGAAAAATACCGTTTATCTATTGTTTTGCTTATACTTTGTTCAATTTGACTTGTTTTAATATCATAACAGCTAGCTATATAGCCTTCATTTGTAAAAGTAGGCCAGAGACCAGTCGTACTTGAGGATAAAAATGAACTAGGATATTTATTCAGTAGTACTTAAAGTACATTTGGGTAGATAAAAAAGTATTTTTAGGGAAATATATAAAAAAGGATGTGGATGAATCTTAATTCAATGAATGTTGAAAGAGGCATGGGCACATATATACTCAATCTAAAGCGGTTTGGTTGAGTTATCGCCTCATATATATGGATATGCAATAGTAGCTAGTCAAGATATGCAGAGTTTATACTTTATATATTTTTCTTATTATGCGTGGGTACGTGGAGAAGTGTAAATATGTCACGTCGCTACACCCCATCAAATTACTCTTCAGTTGGTTTCGTCTTGCAATATTCTTGCACATGACATTAAATTAATACTTTTTCTTGCAGTAGTGGTTTGCAGATGAATTAATGTTGGTTCTGAACTAACGTGAGGTTTCTTCTACCTATCAATTCAGTATGTGTATGATATATAGAGTTCCTGAACCAGGGCCGTAACTACATTGAGACAAATGAGGCAAATGCCTCATGAAAATATTGACAATTTTTTTAACGGATCCGAGGACAAAATGATCGAGAAATATATTTCACCATATGCAATCCATAAATAACATTACAAAAGATAGTTTTGTTTTTCGCTGTCTTGTTTTGATGTTTAAAATCAATAAGTATGACTGACAGATATTATATAACGAACTTCATTGCGGTACACATTTACCGACAATCCGTCAATTAAATCGCATCTTTTTCACGTGCAGCCAGGGATCATCGCAAAAGAGCATAAGTGTTACATTCTATGACAGTCATTTGATCATAACGGTCGTATAAACATTGATTGAAGACCGGATCTTTGAAGAAAAAGTTCGCAGAATCAGATGGTAAGCACGGGCAAAGCATTAAATATAAGGAGAATGGGTATGGTGAATATGTCAAGGAGACAACAAATCCATCCGGATGAAAATGTCAGCTCAAGGCCACGCATTCCAGACGAGGAAACCCTCACACGACAGGGCAGGCTGCAACTGCCCCAAAAACATAATACAAAGATACAGTGAAATACTCAAGTAATAAAAATAAACTGAAGGTGAAAACGAAACAAGACCTACAGAGGCCAGCTATTCTTCACTCGGGACAGGCGCAAACAATGCGGTGGGGTTAGAGTACTTTGGCGTGATCACGCAACCCCTTTTAAAATCTGGCCACTGTCGAAAAATACTACACAATTAAACAGTTAAAAAAGGTCTGAGTCCCTTGTTACAACAGAAATATAAAATAAACTGATTATAAGTAACACAAATGCACAAACTAAGGACTACTAATAACTGACATGCCAGCTCCAAACCAGTTTAAACCTATAAAAAAGTATGTCCTCATCGTATGCATTTTCCTGACTTTGGACAGGCACAACAATATGGGATTGGACTAATTTGTTGGATGTTGATACTTATATTTTTCTTCCTGTTACACCTGAATGATAATTTTCGGTCTTACTTAGGCTTAGAACTTGGGAGCGTGCTACTATGACGGGAGAACGTCTGTGTGGTTTTGCCATGCTTCATGTGCACAGAAACATGGTCGACTGTTCAAAGGGAAAATCTTGTTGATCTTTTTCTGCTATTTATTATCATCCCGTCACTGCATTCGTTAGCGCAACTAGTACTAAATTCCCAGTTGAATTTTTGTTATATGTCTCCGTAGCACCTCGTACATGTACCCAATTTTACCCAAATTTTTGTTGAAAAAACGTTAAGGTTCGGAGCTCAGATAGGGTTCTGTAAATGCCCAGAACCCAGGATTTTGCATCATTTACCCCGGGCTTCTGGGGCCTTGAGCGGCCCCTAGAACCCCTGCCCAATTCCCCCAACCTCGCTTTTTTTGCCTTATCATAATAAGAACCTAGTTACTGTCCTACAAACATTTATCCAACTCTGTCAGGTTGAAATCTTTGTTACTATTTAAATGTTAATTAGTTGAACAAAATTACAGAGGTTAAAATTAGTGATATGTTTACTGTCAATACATATACAATTAAAATAATATTATCCACTGTAATGTCTGCTGTCAAAGAGTAAACACAGACACCTCACAACAGACACAATCTATTTAAAATGTCTGATAAAACATAAAAGACTAACAATATGGTACATTATTTCTTCTTAGTTTCACGATAACTTCATTGTCCATGTTACGTAATTTGCCTATCGCGTACCATTGTCATCGTAAATAGCGACCAACGAGACTTAACTTACATACATGAATTAATCGGTTTGATAGTGCAATTGCAAAAATCAATGAGAAATCGTAACCGTGTGATAAAAATGGAAGGTATAATATGCAAATTAAGGTTCGGAGCTCAGATAGGGTTCTGTAAATGCCCAGAACCCAGGATTTTGCATCATTTACCCCGGGCTTCTGGGGTAAATATATATAGAAGGGATAAAGTATGTCATAACCCCGTGCACTGTGATCCCTATATCCCTGAATACTTTTTTACTGGATTGTTCCACAATTTTAACTTAAGAAATAAATCACGGAAACTCCATTTTATCATTGTTTTATCACGGGCTGGCTATTTATGTCGCATTGTTATACCGGTACCCCAAGCGATATAGTGAGGGGTTCAATAACGACATAAATGGCCAGTCCGTGGTAAAACAATGATAAATGGAGTTTCCGTGATTTATTTCGATTCTTACAAAACTAGTTTCTTCATACTCTTTAATAGACGCACCTCATGTGTTGCACGAATGTTTATCACTTTTTTGATGAAAGATTTTTTTTGTCAGAAAGATTTCTGACCTAATATTGTGGAGGTAAAATCAGTGTCGCACAAGAACAGCGCATCCCTCCATCCACTTTATGTTTCTCTTCAGTTTTGTACATATATTTCTGAAACTTTTTTCATTGCACTGTTGTTTTTATTTTATTTTTCATTGTAATGTTGTTTTTCTTTTTTTTTTCATTGTACTGCTGTTCTTATTTCCTTTTATTTTTCTTTATTGTCCTGTAAAATCTGATTCAAAATTGTCGTTTTAATATTCATAATGATTTAATGCATGCCCTCAATGTTATAATTTATGTATGTTATATTATTGTTGGGAGAAGACTGTTTACGTTGGTAAAACTTGTGTCCTATCCCTTTTGTAAAGTAGCAAATAAAATTGTTGTAAGCCAACCTTTTTTCAATGGCTATGGTCTAAAGAACTTTGAAGCACGTCATATTAGAATACATATCAATATTTACCTGTTGGGTTGATTTTGTCCCAAAATAATGGGGCAGTCAAACAATGGTCTAATGTCTGTCTTAACCAAACCATGAGAAACAAAGAACAGATTCCTTCTGAGGACCCTACTTTTGAATTTTAATACATTTTAAACCAGCATACAAACTGAACATGCATATTTTTAAAGGATCGAAACAAATTGATTGATTGATTGATTTAGGGGTGGTGTGCTAGGTAATTATTTGCCATTTTCTTGTCAATTTTATACACATAAAAATGACTATGAAATTTTCCTATAAAAAGGAGGGGTGCTAATCCCCTGTACCCCCCCTTGGGTCCGCCACTGTATTGTAAAAACATTTTATAACCTAGCTAATTCACATTTCATGAATCAAATTATTTTATTTTCACATTATTGATAGTCCACTGATGAATTCAAGATCCGAAGATTCATTAATATATAACCCCCGCCGCGGAATGTAATGGTAGCTAGTGACAGTGAACATTTCCAAAGAAATGATAGACATGATGACAATAGGAGTCTCACAAACCACTTTATCTACGATGAGGACTCTTTAAAAAAAATTGTTGGACGTATATGTTGCAAAATATGAATGATAAATTTATATGACATAATAACGGCGTCTTGATGCAATTCACTCTAGTTAGGCACCGACAATTTTTATCCTGAGGTGGAGTTGGAATTCAATGTCAGAATTTTTTTATTTTTTCTCGCGAGAAAGCGCAATTTTTAAAATTTATATTTCAGTTTTTTTTCTGAAAAAACTATAACATTTTTTATTCATATTTCATTATTTTTTTTAAATTTTTATTTTGTAAAAGATCACAGCCCCACCCCTCCTCGCTAATAAAATGGTCGGTGCCCTAAAAAATCACAGTTTTAGTCAATTACACAAAAGACCCCTAAAGATTCTAAGGAATGTGCAATATTGTCTACATAAGATTTATGGAGGTATGAAGCTCTTAGTAATATCATGTTTTGTTTTATTATATTTTTTTTTGTGTGTTTGCTTTTTTTTGTTTTTTGTTTTTATTTTCGTTTGCTGTTGTTGTTGTTTGGTTTTTTTTTGCGCTGATGTGGATAAGTATTCTCGGTCAGATCCTAGTTGTCATTCACTGTAGTCCTAATCGGAATATGTTTTGCTGTCCCGAAACCTATTTTTAAATTAGAATCATAATTGTACTTCCTGTTTACTAATCTTTCTTCGATCACTCGATTTCAAACTGTTTTCATTTTCCATTATTATTTAATGACATGTTTTGACACAGTAATAGCATTTTCAAAACAAAAGAAAAAAAGACGTAACAATAAAAGGTATTAATATTGGTCTATTATATGCGAGCCTCATATCTTGACCTACACTTAGAAATCGATGGTAAAGGAAAACTATTGACCAAACTTAACGACAAACGTGATTCGGAAGAAAGAATATCGTTTAGCTAGTTCCTATAATCTTATTTTCCGCTATACAGATGACGTATTATCTTTAAACAATCATAATTTCAGGGATTTGATACATCGCATCTCCCCAAAAGAACTTAAGATAAAGGATACTACAGACACAGTGAGGTCAGCCTCATATCTTGACCTACACTTCGAAATCGATGGTAAGGGAAAACTTTTCATTCAGAATTGTCAACTTTCCTTTCATCTGTGGCAACATCCCTTCGGCTCCTGCGTATGGAGTGTTCATATCACAACTCGTACGTTATGCGAGAGCTTGCCGAAACTACGCAGACTTTTTGTATCAGGCTAGAACTCTAACAAATAGGCTTCTGGAACAGGGTTATGTTGCTACAAGATTGAAGTCATCACTACAGAAGTTTTATGGTCGTTATCATGAACTCGTGGATCGTTATGGTGTATCCATCAGCACCATGAAAACTGATTTATTCAACGGGTCATAGTTATCCTTCCCTCGTTTGTCTACCCCGGACTTGACTTTTTATGAGCAACTCGGCAGGTGTTTCTAGAAAAGCAGAGGACACTTACCCTACCGGTGCACCTGGTCCATGCTCCCAGATTTTAGTGGAGTTGCTCATTTACTTTTGTTACTTTGTATGTATGATTTTAGTTACTTTATGTTCTTTGTTGTGTATGTCTGTTTTCTATGTCTGGTCTTTGTCCCTGGATTACATTCTTTTGATTACCGCTATAACCTTGGTTCCCTTGATTACTTTTTTACCATGATCAAATCATTTCTCTTTGTATGTTTCCCTGTTGATGTCATCTTTTCTCCACAAAGCGACAATGGTACGTCCTGTGTGCTTGGCATATCCTGGTACTGTACAAAGTGACTTTTATAGCGGTGTTCATCATTCTTGTCATTGACAAAAAAACTTCAGAAATGGGATTTTTTAGCCTTCTTTCGTTGTAAAGTTCTGCTTCAATATTATACTTGATATGCCTAGAGAAACTATTTTTCTGTTGTTTTTTTATATTATTCTTTCCAATAATACTCTTATTGTTTTTATGTTTTTGTCATCATTTGAATGCTGTATCAAGTTATTTCATTAAGGTACAATACCGTGTACTTTTCAACCTCTGACTGGCATGAAAAAGATAGATGTAGATCAAGAACATTGAACACAATAAAGAACTTTGTGCAGTCACTGTGTCAATACACAGTTTTCCCAACTAAGCTATGTTATTGTCCATTTTTACATGTTGTTTAAAGGCAGATTTTTATGTTAATGATTAAGTGTCCTTCGTGCAATGATTATTTGCTGCATTTATGATTTGTTGTGAAAATACACCACTGTGAAAAAGATTTGTACATGTATATGAAGAGTTCAGTCTGAAATACATTTATTTAAATTACTTCTGTTACTTCTCGTTCCGACATTTACTTTTTTAATAACTTATTTAAAATGTTATACAATGTATATTTTAGAATAAGTGACAATGGGGAAAGAAAAGGCTGGATTCTTGACGCCAAAGGCCATAGCAAACAGAATTAAAGCTAAGGGATTACAGAAGTTGAGATGGTATTGCCAGATGTGTCAAAAACAATGTAGAGATGAAGTAAGTCATTTACCAGCTGAAATGTCCATTAGAAATGATATACATATGTATTTAAACCACAGTTTCAGTTTGAAAATCAAAGATGTATTTAACTGACAAAATTATCATACTCTGTTATTATTACTGGTAATTTCTGATAAAATCCTTTTCAATTAGTGCTTGTCTGAATCTGATCTGAATTTTAACTATTTTTCTAAATGGCTTAGAAAATAACCAGCCAAAAAAAAAAACACTAGATATGTTTGAATAAGACCAGTCTCTAAATGTGTACTTTCAAATAAATTCTGTTGCACTTTTTCTATGAATATGCCTTAAAGTTAAGAATTTTGTTGTTTAATAGACAAACAAATTTGCAAATGTAAGTGTCGTAATAAGGATTCATGAAAGTTAAACTTGCTACAGGCATCATAAAATATATTAATTAGACAACTATTGAATAGGTATTCAGTCCCCAAAATTACATGTACAAATATGTCTTGGCATTTATTTTGTTTAAATCTCGTATGCTTTATATTAATTTATATTTTTAGAACGGGTTTAAGTGTCACACCATGTCAGAATCTCATCAAAGGCAACTATTACTGTTTGCTGAGGATCCAGATAAATATGTGGATTCATTCTCACAGTAAGCATCGAGTGGTTTAGTTATATGAAATATTTCACACATGAAACAGTGTTATACAGCACAAATTATTCTTTCCATGTTCCATATCCAGACAGACAGATTTAGAATACTAATGATTAATTATATTTGATTTGAATTTCTTATGTTACTAGGATCTCTTTTTTTAAAGTGCTATCATGATTTTCTATAAGTCTGCAGTCTTATGGACTAAATAACATTTTGATTATGTAGATGTGTTCTTAATTTGGGCTGGAATTTATTTAAAAATTGTATTGTAAGGATGTATTATTATTTGCATAACCAATTTTGAGAAAATTTACACTATTCATAATCAGTTTCACATGATTCATAAACAAAAACAGTTTCATATTGATTGTATCACATGACTTGGTCAGATATTGAAAACAGTTCTAATTAATGACTAGTAACTTATTGCTGAAATACAGATATAAAGCCATATCTTGGCATTTGAAATAAATAATTAGCAAGGTTGTTTATTGACATGGAAAGGTGTGCCAATCCGGAACTTTATCATTTCTAATGTCGCATGTGTTAGTGTCAGAGTACTGTATATTTGAGGTATATTATACTTCATCATTGTTTAGACAACAAAGGGAACTTCCATATTACTATTAAGTATATAAAAACCCTATGTTATTCACGTACTTAACAATAGTATTTATTTTGTGCTGCATAGTATTTTAATTCAAGGTTTTAATTTTTTTTTTTCTAGAGAGTTTCTTGATGATTATTTAGAATTACTCAAAAGAAGGTTTGGTAAGAAGAGAGTCCACTGTAACATAGTATACCAGGAGTATATTGCATATAAGGAACATATACACATGAACAGTACACAATGGGAAACACTGACAGAATTCATTAAATGGTTGGGTAGAGAAGGTAGGGTTAAGTTTGATGGTATTGATGGTGTAAGAAGTAGAGAAATTGTTGTGTGTATTTTTAATATGATCTGGTTATTTCAAGGGTAAATACAAGTTCATCTTACTTTTTAGGTAATTCTTGACAAATTTTACTTATACAATGTAATTCTACTTTGAAATCTTAAACTATTGCAATACTAAAATCAGTCATCATCTCATTGAATGGCCAAGTCTAGTAAAATATCCCCCCCCCCCCCAAAAAAAAAAAAAAAATGTGCATAATGGCTATCTTAGATATAAAATCTATTTCCTCACACTTTATCTTAAAATTCAAAACTTTAATAGATTCAAGAGTAAACAGGTGAAGATATTTGTGCTATCTTTCATGACTGAAAAACCAAAAAAATGCAAAATTCCTGGAACACTGTGCTCAATCTTAGGATATAGAATTTGTAATTCCAGGGAAATTAAAGAAAATCTTTCAACATTATCTTTACCACTTGTCTTAGATTTGTTATGCAATTCATAGATATTACCTCCCTTTAGTAGCTTATTGACTTTGATTTTTCGAATTTAAACAAGTTAATCATAAATGCTTGTGTTCTGAACATTTTTCTTAGCTTTTGCTTATGAGATTAAGTATATTTCTAGGCCATTGTGTTGTTGATGAAACTGAGAAAGGATGGTTTGTACAGTACATTGATAGAGATCCTGAGACAATACGCAAAATGGAACAGACCAAAGCTAAAGAAAAAATGGAACTTGATGATGATGAACGTGCAGCAAAGTTTATACAGAGTCAGATAGAGAGGGCAGCATCTCAGGGGCAGGAGGTACAGCAAGCAGAGTATACAGAACTGAAGAGAGAGAATGAAGAGGATAGAGGTGAAATAGTTCTATCTATTTTTTTTGTATTCTGTAATATCCATTCAGTTGGCTTCAGTTCTGGCAGTACTGTGGTTCACACACAAGAAAAGACTTACTGTTTTTATACCCCCATGCACACAAAGTTTTGGAGGGTATATAGGAATCACCTTGTTTGTCCATCTGTTCACATTTCTTGTACGCGCAACTCCTCTTAAAATGTTGAAGGGATTTTTATGAAGTTTTGAAGTTGGGTATCATATGTAGATGTGCATGAAGGAATAAAATTACTGTTGGATTACTCCATTTAATTCCATTTGAAGCAGGGAGTATCCTTCTTGTGAGCTTGCTCACAGTATTTCTATTTTTTTTTTCTTTTTTTTTTTTAAATGTATGATATGTTAGTGATACAATGTATTAAACTTTTCTTGATAATGTTGATTATTTAATGCATATGAAGTTATATTTGATAGGAACCTGTTAGTATTTTATTGTATTTATGAAGCATTAGATTGGTCATAGTTAATTTTTGGAAGTATTATTAAATATTAAGGCCTAAAGGGAGTTAACACAGTATATAATTTTTTTCTTTTTTACATTTAATTATGATTTTTTTCACCTTGCTCTGAAGTCCAACACATTTAAGCATTTGAAAACTTTTTAATCATATTTTAACATAAGCTGAAAATTTGTCATGTGCATTTGACTTTCAAATGTTAAATAATTTGGAGGTTTTAGGGTAACATTTTGCTTAATTGCTATTTGTTTTTACAGTCAAACTCAGTATTGGTGGAAAGAAAAAAGAAAGTGAAGCCATGCCAAGGTATATAGAATTTATTTAATTAAATGGTTAAATTGTATGTTCAGTGAAACAAGATACAGTACTTCCTGTACATACAATTATACCACTTTATGTTGTCTTCTCCATAATGAACATAATAAATATAGCATACATACAAGTAGTTAAACTGATGATGGTAAAATACAAAACACTAAGCGTGATCTATAAGGAGCAGAGCAGTGGTGGAACACCCCTCCTTTTTATTGGAAATTTGTCATTTTCATGCATCAAATTGACCAAAAATTGTAAATAATGTCCTAGCACCCCCCTTTTTCCGAGGAACACTGACTGGCTCCTATCCTTTTCAAAACTGGATCTGCCCCTGCAGAGCTTATACTTGGAACCAAAATCAGAAAAATGGTTTGTTTTCCATAGCTTGACCAACCACTTAAAACACAATTGACAAGTTTTTTTTTTCAGAAATTTTGTCAATCTCTTTTATCTTGTACTTTCTTTTTTTTTGTTTTAATTTTTTATTAGTATTAAGTATTTTTTCTATCACTTCAGAAGCTGTTTGAATTTTATTGATAGGTGTCGCAAAAAAACAACAAAATATTAGTAATGGCAGCACTGACCTTTCTACCCAATGTTTTTTTTTCGATTTTTGGTTATCATGGCAAACATTATATTTTAAAGTGTTGCCTTAACTACAAGCTCTGAAAGTTCCTCCCAGGAGAATAACAAAATGCTACAAATCAACACTCATAAAACTATGAAGGAAATACTAAAGGTAAATAATAAAGGAACAAAATAGTCATTAAAAATTTAAGACTTGGATAAAGTTAATATCAAAGTCTGAAAATTGAAAAGTGCCATTCCTGTTAACCCTCCAACATTAAGGGAAGACTTAAACTTATGAAAAGTTTAGAATATCCCAGTTTAAGATTTGTGTGAGGCTTTTGGTTAAAAAAACTATGTTTTTTGTGACAGTAAGTAGATTTTTACATAAAAAATGTCCTAAACATACAAAACTTCAACATGAGACAGTGTCAATAGAGAGAATCTCCCTCATGAAATGCTCCAAAGGATAACAGGTGTGCAGGTAGTTATATTTGTTATTTATAGTACAAGTAAAGAAAATCCTTTAAAGAAAGTACCTGTTACTGACAACCCATTAAGAAAGTCATCCACAGCTTCATCATCATTATCATCAGATAGAAAGACAGAAAAGGCTGGTCAAAAAAGAAAATCAGCACTAGACGAAATCATGGAGGTAAGCTTGCCATGAAATATTAGAATGTTAGTCTGAATGATTTGGTCAAGTGTTAACAACAGAAAATTTGTGGATGGTATGTTACAAACTGCAACAGTTGTTTTCTTCAGGTGAATAGGTGGTTTACTCAAGAAAAAGAATATTTAAGAAATTGTTATTATACATTTATTACAAAATAAATGTAACACTTTTACTAGTAAATTGTTGGAATGGGATATAATTAGGCTACCTTTGGTCTTCCTTGTCATCCTTGTAAAATTTCTACGCTTATAATGCATGTAGTTCTTCTATACTTAGTGTATGTCCTTAGTCCTTAGAATAGTCAAGAAAATGTTGATTTCAAAGGTCATAGGTAAGGTAATTTATACAGCAAGATAATGCCATGTCTTGTTTTTCCCTTCACATTAGTTTTCTGTTTTTTTGGTTTTCAGACTTTGTTAATTCCCTTCTGTTTATTTAGATTGTTTCAATTTCTTATTTTCTTATGACCTATTTTCTAACTCATGAAAGCTGGAATGCTAGACATCAAGTTTTTTTCCACTCATCGCAGAAAAATTGCATGAAAAATAGTAAGTGGTAAATTAATTGATAACTTACAACCACTTTGTACATTTTTTTTTATGAAATCAGCTGTAGAATTATCATAGACTTTAGTGATCATTGTTGTCTTTATGTAGAAAACATTAGTTATTTTTATCCAGCTATAGTTATGTCCCTTTTTCTCTATTTAGTTTGAAGAAAAGAAGAAGGAAAAACTGAACAGAAAAGACTACTGGCTGAAGGAAGGTATTGTGGTTAAAGTTGTGACGAAAAGACTTGGTGATAAATATTACAAGAAGAAGGCTGTCGTTAAGGTATGCTTAATATGTCTTTGAATTCCTCTGATGAATGATCTTGTATTATAGCAAAGGAAATATTATTTGTGTAAAAAGAAATGTTAGCATTGTTGAATTATTTGACTTGCAATTAAGCCTTCTTTCTGATTGTTTGGCTCTCCTATGGCAACAAAATTTATTTTGTGTAAACTTATTTTGTACTTTGAGATTTGTCTGTGATTAAAACAATAGGTAAAATAAAACTTTGGTAAAGGTTCAATTCTTAATTTAGACTGGAATTGATTGGAAATCAAAGAATTGAAATTAAATTATAATTTTCTTATTGAAGTATAAATAACAAAGTTATGGACATTTTACGCTCCTTCATAAAACCAATTTATGTTTCATGAAGAAGATACTGCTACAAGGCAGGTTATGTTAATAATTTTGTCAAAATTTAAGTCATATTTCTTAAAATCTCACATTATTTGAGTTACAGGGTATTTCTATGGACCCTTTTTGAAAAAAAAATGTACTCACGTGTGAGTGGTTGTTCTAATATATTATATAAAAGCCCTTCTTGATTGACTGATGACCAGGAAGTATGACGTGTTATGTCAAACATCAAATTATGTTTAGACTTATATTTCATTACAATGAAAGAGCATTCACCAGTGAAGAAAAAAGAAGTAAGCATTGACACCAATTTTATTGTTTGCTGTTATTTAATTTTCTGTGTGCTGTAAAAAAACTACCTCTGTTACATCAGTAGGGTTGTAATTTGTATTAAAATGTTGTTTAAGCTTTAGAGATGCTGTTTCAATAATAAGAGAAACTGAATCATACTCTGGTATTAGTTGATTATCATGATTCTACAATCTCAAAAGTCAAACAGGGAAACTTCTCAGCATAGCTTTGAAATTAAAACGATTAATTGGCTCAGTTGTAGGAAAACAACAACTAACTCCTTGCAGGATAAGATTCCTTATGTCAAGATCTCTAACCTGGTAATATATACAGAAATGCTAATTGACATACAATTTTTTTGACAAGATTTAACATTGTTGGCATATTATATTATTACTACTTATTGAATTTGATGCCTTTTGCAGGAAGTCATAAATTTATACAGAGGAGTTATAAAAATGATAGACAGTGGTGATAAGATAAAAGTAGACCAAGCTCATTTAGAAACTGTCATCCCAGCACAAGGTAATTCTTGTGTAATAGATGGGCATGATTTATCTCACAAAATCATACACTTACCACCTAGAATAAAATTCAAGGCCAGTGACAAACTAATTGGTCTAAAGAATTAATTTTTGAGGTAAATCATGTGCTCCCATTAAACTCTAAATTCATTTTATGAATGTAACTGATGGAAGTTTAGGTGGGTGGTTTTACTTTAGAGGCTACTGTTCTCTGATATACATGTATAATACTTACTGTTTACATTAAGTCCACATTTTGATGTTATGTTGTTACATCTGGCCATGTATGTTTGTTATATCTGATGTACAAATGTATTGTGCTTGTGTTTACTATGATTTACCAGTCATTGGTGCTTATGTGGCGTCTTAGGCATCATAAACTGGCTGCCATAATTATTTCTTGCTGATTAAAAATCCATTCAAATACAAATGTACATGTAATATTGATATGCAGTATGCAAAATGGACAAAAGAGAAATATTATCTGATGTGTAAACAAAAATAAAATAAACTGAAAAAAAGCTGTGAGCAATGCTCACTAACTTAGTACCCCCCCACTCCCCAATTTGATAAAATGCACCTTTGGACCTCCATATGAATCAAAATCTGAAATAAGACATGCATAATGAGAACATGTAATAAAGTTTTTGTGAAAGTTCATTCAATTTCATTTTGTGATATAAGGGGAGTAACATATAAGAGATGTGTCCCCCATGTCCCCATATGGGCAAATGACAAAGTCCATGTTTCGCTGTGTGAAACCCCCAAATTGGTTCAGATCAGAATCTTTAATAGGAGATGCACAATGGGAACACGCTATAATGATTCTGTGAAAGTTTCATTCAATTCCATTGAGTGGTATAAGAGGAGTAAAGGATATGAGATAGGTCCCCCTGTGTCCCCATATGTGAAAGGTTTATTCAATTCCATTCAGTGGTATAAGAGGAGTAATGGATAAGAGGTAGGTCCCCTTGTGTCCCTATACGTGAAAGTTGAATTCATTTCCATTCAGTGGTGTATGAAGAGTAACAGATAAGAGATTGGTACCCCATATAATAGGACAGACAAACACCCTACCACTATATTACCCCCTCCCACACACTTTGCAAGTGAAGGGGTATAAATGACAGAACTCAATTAGAAATTTTGAAGGGACAACACAGTAATGATCTATTACAGTAGTTGTAATGACTATTTTGTACCCCCTGGTTTGCAGGTGATAAGTAGGTTTCATGTTGTCTTGTCCTCCATTCATCCATCAATAACTTTATTTAGCTTTCTCTGTAACTACTTATCATAGCCATGTACAATTTTGACAGAAGCTTTATAAAGGTATACCACATTGTTATTGTTGGATTCAATTTAAGACTGAAGTGACATCTACGTCTCGTTTCTGGACTTAGTTTTTATTTTGATCATATGGTTATTGGATTAGGATATCCTTAAGGTTAAATAGTAGTTTGTTTCTTTGACAGGTAAAAAAGTGATGATTGTAAATGGTGCCTATAGAGGAAATGAAGCCACATTGGAATCTATCAATGAGAAGAAATTCTCGTGTTCTGTCAGCATCTCATCTGTAAGTTTGGTTTAAACACAGTATTTAAATTTATTTCATGCATTTTTGTATATAATTATTAGGCTGTGGAGCAAATCCGATTCAGTCACATACTTGTACATATCTAATATAGTTAAGAAATCAATTTTTAAAAAATTCTGTTGGTGAAGATTTTCAAGTTTGCAACAGGAATTGGGGTCATTTCAAATGGACAGAAATAAATATACCTATTTGATTAACTGTAAACGTATTAATTTTCGTGGTTACTAATTTTAGCTGATTCTGTTGATGAACATATTCGTGGGTATCAAATTTTGCCATATAAAAAAAAATTACAAGCTTTATGTAGTGTTAAAAATCAATTTTTTTGTCCACTGCAAAAATAGCAAAAGAACGTACACCATGAAAATTAATACTTTTACAGTAATTATAGTATCAAAATAAAATGAGTAAATCGTGATAAAAGGTTGATGATGTCACAATTGCATAACTAAATTTGGTCTATTAGATAATAAACAAAGGAGGAAGTTTGGTAAGGACTCCTTTAGGCTCCTTAATTTGGGCAATTTTTGAAAATTTGATTAAATCTGATTTTTGAGTAGTAGTAGTATAGTAAAATGTTCGCAAATACTAAATATAAGATGTGTTTTGACGAGAACCATAACGTTATTTCAGAAATAAAAATATGCATGTATGTTACTTTTAACATTTCTGCAAATTTAAAGATGGTTTTGTGTGGAACGGAAGTGGTGACACATCTGTTGACTCAAGATATTTTTACACAAGTTTTAACTGACAATTATACACAAAATATATGAAACACGAGAGTCAACACGCATGTGGCCATTGTCAAAAGAGTGAAAAACTGCACAAAATTTGGTATTTTCTAGCCATTTAAACAGATTTTTCCAATCTCAGCCAACTTTGAAGGACATATGTGACCTTATATGTTCAAATTATTACCATAAACCAATCAAATCAACTATAAAACACATTATAGAGCTGAAGAAACAACCAAAAATTTTGTTCATATAGGTTTTGTTTTTGAGGCCAAAGTTTGCCCTTACCAAACCAACTTTTCTTTTATCAAATCAAAAGATGTAGTACATCTTAAGTTTAATAATTTGATCTACATGTCATACAAATATAGCTTTCTGTATATCAATACTTTGATCCTAACGGAGTTATTTTGACTTTAAACTTATTTTACACTTTAAATCAGAGTGAAGTAGGAAGTATTAATTTGAGATTTGTCTTTAAAGCTATATTAGGATTCTATTTTCTTTCTCATTGTAGGGACCATTGAAAGGACGATTAATAGAGGGTATGGAGTATGAAGATATATCCAAGCTGTACCAACCTTGAAACATTTTCAAGTTGATTATAATGTAAAGAAAAATAAGTGACTGGGAGTGCTCCAAAAAGTGCAATTTCTGTGATAACAAGACATGAGGGTGATTATAATGTGAAAGACCTTTAGTAAAATAATTATTGCTAAGCTGAGAAAAAAAAAGCTAGTATTGAGAAAATCCATACTTTTAGGGTTTAAGCCTGTGAATGAATGGAACAGATGTTGGTCTTTAGTGTTCTAAAGTAGTAAAAACAATACATTTTATATCTCATTTCTTGTGTGTTCATTCATTGAAGGTTGTTGACTTGACTAGACCCTGTGTAAATTTAGGGTTCATTTGATAATCTTTGTGAAAATGTGCATGTATGTTTATATGTAAATTGTCATGTACTTTGATCTTAAGGAACAAAGAGTATATGTGTTAAAATCAGGTCTCATAGTTTTTTTTCTGATTCACATGTATTTTATGACATTTGATATTAAATAAAGTCTTGATTTTTGTAGTCTGTTACAGTTTTATGAGACCTCTGGAATTATTGAATTGTCTTTTAGACTCTTTTACAAAAAGAAAAATTAATTCAAACTTTGCTATTATTTCATTTCCCAATTTTTGTTTGATGATAATTTGAATATAATGAAAATATTTATACATTTTATATTGAAGAAAATTTTGTTCATTGTTGATAACTTTTTAAATTCATGAGCTTGTCAATTTAATTTTGGTATTTCTATTACAAAGGTCATAAGCTTAGTGTGTTAGTGTAAGAAATTCCAGTTAACCAGTTATAGAATTCAATGTCAAACTTTTTTTATTCCCAAACACCCTTTCATTATACAATACTACAAACAAATATTTCCTATCAGTACCATATATGCAGGCAATGGGGAAAAAATCAGGAAAATGAGATTTTTTATGAAAAATCCAAGTCTGGGCCTTGTAGTTTTGTTTTAAAAAGTACTTTTGAATGATAAAGTTGCCCTTTATACCAACAAGGTACACTCAAACAATGAAAAGCTTAGCACTAAAAGAGTGACATCTACAAAATTATTTTTGTTGAATATCTTTGATGTATAAAATTGAATACCCTACCCAGAAGCATCAAAATGATAATCATTGTCACTCCACGTTGATTCATTTTAGTCTCTTATTGAAATCTATCAGTAAATAAAGTTGTTATACATCATTTGTTACTTTTAAAAAGCTTAAGTAATGACACAAAATTTGAAAAAGTCGAGACTTTACATGTATCAACCTTTGTTTTTCTTAAATAAATGTACTACACTTTTCTATGTTCAAAATGATATCTATATTATAAGACCAGCCATCATCCATTATTTCTTATAGCTATAAACTAAATATTAGCAAAGAGATTGTTAAATCCTTATATTACTGCTATATTTCCAAGGTTTATATTACATTTATTCACTTCTGCCACATATAGGATAACTTATAAAAAAGAGTTAATGTATAAATTAACATTTTTCTTGTACATGCAGAGCTTGTAATTTCATGGTCAATTACAAAGAGTCGCTTGTTTATCAAAGAATTTTACTCGCTTAATATAATAAAACCACTAAGTAGGGATAAAAAGTAGTTAGCACTGAAAGTAGTATTGTTAAAGTGGTAAATTTTACAAATATTGTTAAATAAACATCAATTAAATGTGCTGTTTTTGCTGAACTTATCTCACCTAAAGCTTTTATAATTACAATAGGTCAAGAATGAATCAAAAGAAAATTCTTCTTCAAGATATATTAAGTATTTTCTATGAGATTTCAGTTTGACCTTCTTGGACTTGTTATTGGTTAATGGATAACCATATTGCAACTGGAGGAAATCTGTCACATTTTTATCCTTGTTTAAAGTGTACATTCATTACTGTTGATGAATGATAGTCATGCCTTCACAATTGTAGTGTACTGTATATATGTCATGTTTAAAGCTACGTTTGGCATCAGTTAAGAAGCTGACAAATCTACACGAACCATGCAAGACCAGTTTAGAGTTTTCTTAAGACTTAGTGTGCAGACTTTGTGTAAGTCAAATGATCGTGCTTTTTGTTGCTGAATCTTGTTTTATGGAAGATAAAGATTATTTGAATGAACAATCTTTATCACCGTCATTTTCGGTTACCTCTACCTGTCCCATGCCTTTGCCTCATTTGAACGAATGTCACTGTTCAAAAAGTGTTATTTCAGCGTATTTACCATTACAAATGTAAAAAAAATAAGGAGATTGACAAAACACGACTGAACATTTTTATTAAAGCTCGCATTAATTTGTACTCAGATACATAATTTCAAATTAAAATGATGTTTATTTGCACACACACACACACACAGTCATAAGGTTATTGAAGTAATATACCATAAATTACATATAATTTACATCTTCTCACTTAACTTAAGGATATCGCATCATTCACAAGTTGTTCCCCGTGATTTATAGACATGATCGCTTTAATCCTATTCCTTTTATTATGGTCGGCATGTTAATGTGGGGATTTACGATATTTTGAAGCGTTCAAAATAACATTAATTTCGATTAAGTGCCGTATATGACTTCGTCAAAAAGCCATTTCATTTTTCCACGCGCTGGTCGTAAATCTGTTGATAGTTTATTTCGTCACAATACACCTACTATTTTACCCATATTGTCTTAATAAGTAACAAATGTGAAATTTTTTAATCGGTTAGGATAGACTATTTTTGGATTAGTTGTACGATGTTATTCTTTACGCCAACAGAAAAAAAATCATTATTTTGCCTTTACAATTAGAAACTGATTGTTTTGTGTAATCATAACATACTAGTATATGTTTAACCCATAAATACACATGTGATCATAAACAATTCATACTTTACAAATTTCTCTTATTTTGCTTATTTCTCTTCTGATATGAAATACATTCTAGAAACTTGTTACTTTAACAACCTGTACAATATAAATCTTATATGTGTTTATCTACAATTTTATAAGGCATTTATCTGTGCGTGCCAATATTCATATAAATATTCATAGTAAATTGTTGTGATTATCCTTTTTAGTATCAGTTGTAATACATTTGTGAACTTGCGATTACTAATCAACTGATATTACCTTCTCTATCACGACGAATATTAGGTTCTTAAACGAGTGCGTAGTGAAGATCTCGAATATCTTCCACGAGTGTGAGAAATTCTGTTGTTTCTCGAGTGGAGCGTAGCGGAACGAGGGAAAGACGTAGAATTTCTCACACGAGTGGAAGATATCCCAGATTTTCACTATTCACGAGTACAAAAACCTATTTCTTTTGTTGAAAAATTACTAAAACTATATGAATAAACGACGTTTAAAAATGGAGCAAATTAATGCCCCCGGGTGACAGTGTGTGTCATGTCAGTTAAAAATGAATGCCTTAAAATAAAATTCTATAATAATGATAGAGATCTTTAGTGTTAGATGTAAATGCGAGGCCAGACACTTTGAAAAGGAGGGGTGCCAAAGGAGGTATTTTTTACCTTTTATGTATTTTTGAATATTTAGGAGCTTTGCTGGGACTACTTTTTTACCTTGCTTTTGATTGGTTGGCTTTACCAGCGAAGACAGGGTCACGTGCCGCTGTCTTTACCGGAAATCGATCAAAAATGAAAGAAATAGTTATTCAGTTTGTTACCCTATTAACCGGTTTCCTCTTCCAACACTCCTTAAATTCCTTCATGTACATCTACGTATGATAACTAACCTTTTTAATATTTCAATCGAGGATCTAGTAAGAACTGCTCTTACGAGATGTTTAACAGTTAAATTGTGAAAACCTCTTGATTATAAAACACCAAACATGACTTATTTTCATTAATGCACACCTGCATTATGCCTGATGTTCCTTTAAGGAAGGTTATTTTTGAACAGGTTGTATTAAATAAAGTGGTTAATTAAGACAAGTTACAATTATGAACAGCGAAGCAGTTAATAATCAAAGACTGAAGTCTTCTTAGTCGTTAATCGTTAAATATTCTATGTCTCAGATCTTGGCTTACTAGCATCATCCGAAATGGCACGAATGCGATTTGATCTATAATCGGGTGACTTCCGCTAGAATCTTGGTTCTCTTGATATGATTACTCTTTCGTAACCGTGTTGACCCTAATGTTTTCAATCAGAACAACTGATTACCAGGAACAAAATTAAACAACAGGCAATGTCTATATATACATAGATATCGGGGCTCTGATAGTGTACATGATCTGTATAGTCAATTGTAACGAGCATCTGTGTCTAAAACTGGGTAATATCCAGTGCTAACCGATCATTTCATCTTATCATGTAAGTTTCTCGTTCTCATACAAGCAAAAAAAAAAAAATAAATAAATAAACACTCGTAGAACTCGTGAACACGTGTAGGATATTTAAGAGGTATTTTGATCTCGTATGACGCTAGAACTACGAAGCAATGACGGTATACACGGCACCGATCAGCAGCTTAATTTGGAGTAGTAATATATAATTATGTTAAACATATGCGAACGTAAAGAACTGAAATTACGGGTGCAAGAAGTCGCTAACAATAGTAGCGACTTCAAACGTGTAAGCTGATCCAAACTAAGGTTACCGAGTATAACCGGTTAAAAAAACATAGAATCATTCCTTATTATTTAATTTCTAATGAATGACAATCCAAATATTATTATTTGGTTTGTTATCTAAACGATACTTGTTCGGGATTATTTGAATGGTGGAGTGCGGACTAATCGAGGTTAATGACGTCATAGTACCAAGCCAGGTTATACGAAATAACTTGGTTTCATCAAAGTGAATCAACCAACCATAAAGCTTGTTACAAATTAAATTAAATTAAATTATATGAAATTGAACAGAATTTAAAAGGCTCAGAAGCAGTTTTGCCTACATTGTGTCATTTAAAGCACTGAACTAAGAGATGTCTCACATTTCTGTAACGATTGAGGAGGAATAACGTTTAGTTAATGCGCGATATGAAGATGGAAATCAACATTTAGGTCTTCCTATATATTTGATTCTCATGCTGCTGATGAGAGATTGCTCCTTGAAACACGTGTACAGCATATTGAAATTTGCAATATATATGATTGGTATTTTTTTTAATTGAGGGTCAAATAGACAAGGTGATTTTTATAAACTTAGTTCTAGTCTTAAATCAAATGAATAATTAAGGGACTTCTTTTTGGTCTTAAAAGATGTTAAGTAATAAACTTGCTATACGGAAATTTAGATTTTTGTAAAATGTGCCAAGAAACTTGAATGTGTTAAGCGTGTTCTATTTAACACACTTAGTCAAAATCTTCGTCCTTTTTATTCAATATTTATAAATGATAAACAGGAATTAAAGAGCAGTATTTTTAACCAAGTAAAATTGGCAGGAAAATTCAAATTGATAAAAAAAAAATTGTCTATCAAAATTGACTGTGTATGCTACTACATTTTGTATTTAAACAATCAAAACCTCCAGTGCTATCAGCACTTTGATTTATCAAACTTAAAGTTAAAATATAGAATTCATGTATCTAATTCATGTTACGTATTAGGTACATTTTATCCCCTCTCAGCCAAATTTAGACATTGACTAATTAGCTTAAACATAATTTATTCAAATATTGTTTGTGAAAAAAAAATGGTCATTAAATTTTGTGAATTTTATTTTTGGGATACATTGCAACCATTTTGCTGTTTTATCTTAAATTGGCCTGTTTCCTTTACATTATGACATTGTCAAATCTATGATCAGTTACTGGCTCAGACTAAACTCTTATTCATATCTATTGCTTCGAGTTGAACATAAGTTCTCAAAAATATTGCGTGATCAAAATAAACCATCATTGTATCACAAAAATGTGCAACAGTAGAGGAAAGATTTCAAAAGAAACATTTAAAAGAATTTAAATGATGCATACCGGTACTTAACGAGTAATAAAGGGAATACACAACAAAAAACACCAAATAATAAAAAAAAAATAATACACAAAAAGAAACAAAAGTATATGGGTTATCTGCTACTAATATCCAGATCGGCGTAGGGTAAGTAACAACTGTACTTCATTACGCGACGTCCCTTTGATTTTTTTTTCTTTTTTTCTTTTCGGTGCCGTCAATGGTTTACAGTTTTTCTTTTCGGTTCGGTCAATGGTTTACAGTTTTTCTTTTCGGTTCGGTCAATGGTTTACAGTTTTTCTTTCCGGTTCGGTCAATGGTTTACAGTTTTTCTTTTCGGTTCGGTCAATGGTTTACAGTTTCTGTCATTGTTTAATTTGCCTTCGTTCATTGCCATTCTAGTTCTAAATATTGCTAAAAAGTTTTCCCCCTTTGATATAACATAATATATTTGATAGATATCTTTAAACTGTTTTAGAACTTGTTATTGGCAATGTGTCATGAATTTAATGTGATATTTCAGCAAAAAACCTTAATTCCGTGAATATGCATGTACTGGGTCAAAATTAATAAGTGATGAATACGACTAACTAAGGCCTGATAATCAAACGCAAAACCTGAATTGATGGAAAAAAAAACACTTTTTAATTTTTTATTGAGCAAAACTTATTTGTTTCTATATTGTAGCTGACGAAATTGGAAGGTTGTTCACAACTTTTAATTGAGGATTTCAAATGACGCTAAGAGAGATTATTATATTATTCTATTTATTAGTTGCTGAAACATTTTAAATACTGTTTCTCACGATGAAGCTGTTAACAATGATACCGATGTCAAATTAAGTAAACCAGGTGCTGCTGAAATACTCTAACATGAACTAACGAATAACTTATTTTATTTTTATTTTTGTTGGTCACATGACCAGAAACAAAATAAGTACATTTTAATTCAGTTCGAACTCACCGTAAGAGAACGAATTCTTATTTCATACAAGGTACACTATATGAAGGTACACTATTCATGACACTTTGTTCGTACCTAGATAGTCAAGTGATCAGGATATAATTTGATATGGCTAATGGTAGACTAATTCTGTCAGTTTATATTTTTACTGGGACAGGTCAACTCAATAATGTCATACATCACAATAATGACACTGACAAATCTTTGTAATTCTTTTCAAATTCAGTTGATTTTTACACAGAGCTAAATGAAATAAAACATATTTATGTGTACCATAAAAATACAAGCTTTATTACTTTTATTGTAGGATTAACCTTCAGTGCTGGTCCTATTCCTACCTGGAAAATTAGCACAGTATGGTGACTTCGTCAAACATGAAGCAACAAGAAAATGAGACCTTCAGATCGTGAACTTGACTTTTTATAGGATTATTCATTGAGGAAATATTTGTTTTTTTTTCTTTTCTTTGATATCTTTGTATATAGTCAGTGTAAAATCTGTTGCTTACACGAATCTTGTGTTGTAACTCATGGCTGCAAATTTACCAGAAGATAAAAGAAAGGAAATCAATTGTTACTGTTGTTAACTTATTGTTTGTACTTACTCCTGAATCGTTTCTATGTTATAATTGTCACGGATTTTACCTGGCACCAAATTGGAACACAGTATTGAAAAAAAAATCTCAACAAAAAGAAATTCAGGTAAGATGACACATTCTGTGCCTGCTGCAAAACATAAAGGACAGCGTAATTTTTAGTCATTTTACCTATTCTTTAATTTTAAACACATGCTGTAAATCAACGTAGATTTGAAATATGCCGTCATCGTAAGTTTGACTAAAAAACTTGACTTTTATTTCATATATTTTTTGCTGGTTAAATTCTTAGAAGATTGTTTTCTTAATTGACTGGTAGGGCCCATCATGCACCCCACTCATCAAGATCATTATGATTTTCAGATACCTTTAAACCTCTCATTCACGAATCAATTTGTCGGAAAAAATATTCTCCGATAAGCCTATATTTGTACCTCACTTGACTCAAATATTCGAACATCTAAGTCGCGATCAGATATCACAAATGAAATAAATTGACATATAATCCTATAGCCCAATGTCTCACAATGTGTCAAAATTTATAGCAGATATGTATGATACATCGTTATTTTAATTCTCTAATTCTAAATACCTAAATGTGAGATTTACAGTGTTTTTTTTTTATTGTTTTTGTTTTTTGTTTTTGGTTATTGTTATTATATTTTGTTGTTGTTCTTTCCTTTCATTTGTGGCAACACCCCTTAACCACATGCGAATGGTGTTTTCGTATCTCAACTCAAATGCAATGCTCGAAATGGCCGTAACTACGCGTAGTATATTGTATTGTGCTAAAATTAGTACAATCAGGCTTTTGGAACGGAGTTATGCTGCTATAAGATTGAAGTCGTCACTACAAAAGTTTTATGGTCGTCATCTTGAACTCGTGGATCGTGATGAGTATCGTTATGTCCCACGAGAATCGATTTGTTCACCGTGTCATAGTTTTCCTTTCATCTTTCGTCTACCCCTGGACGTAACATTCTATGAGCAACATGGCGGAAAAAAAAGAAAAACACACGATGTTAATCATACCGGTCTACTTGGTTCATGCTCCTAGTTTTAGTGGCGTCCGTGTCTTCATTAATTTTCTTCCCTTATACTTGTTATTTTGGTTATTTCATTGTCTATTTTGTGTGTGTTTGTTTCCCTTATTTAGGCTTTTTCCTGGGAATTCCTTGAATCTTGTTTCCCTTTATTACTTTTTCGTACGGGCAGTTGTATATTTTTTGTATTTATCTCCAAAACCGTGACTGCGATTTTCTTGATTCCATAAGAAAGCTGAGACATTGTTTCAATGAAATCATATTTTTGTTTACTTAGTTCAAAATTTACAAGTTTGAAGAATACAAAAACAGCCAAGAGTATCGATTTTTTTCTTAACCAGATAAAAGAAGTGGCCAAAAAATCAAAAAGTACTTCAGTTTATTTTTGACAACCAATTGATTCCTAAATTGGGAGCATAAGAATACATGAAAATCACGTTAAAATTGATGAGTGGGAGGTTGTACGGACTTAATCCACACACTAATTGCATGAAGAAAAAAACTGATCTCATGTACATGTAAAATATCAGTATCGGTTAACGAAATCAAGTTGTTCGAGGATCATTTTGACTATTAACGATTAACGCGCACATGGAAGACCACATTTTACATGGATATACATATAGAAACTGGTATATGATAAGAAGAGCAGGCAACACATGTGCTCTGTGATTTTATGACGACATATTTCTTTATTCCACAAAAGAAGCTTTTTTAAAATACTTGGTGGAGAATAAAGTTATTGAATAAATAAAATAAACACCCAAAAATGCAATAAATCATTGGATTTAAACGAAATACAACTTCATTGTAACCTATTGTTTTACCACATTTGACAAATGTGAGTTAAATAAGTGTTACAGCTATCAAAGTAGGGTGACAAAATAATACTAATAAGGGCAAAATACTTAGGGCTCAAAATATATTAAACACCAAATAAAGTATTAAATCACACAAGAAATTTATAAAACTTTTACAGTACCATGTACTTATGTATCCGTCTCGTACAACTGACTTCTATTACTAACAAAACAGAAGCAAAACTTAGGATGGAAAACAAGAAATATAAGTTAGATGAAATCCCTTTACAATACTTAGTAATTGCTCAGCAGATCAATGGACCTATAAATCTAACAGCATGTGTCCAGAATAGTTTTATTTGGAATACCAAAGAATTATTTTTTAATAATTTTTTCACAACTCGCTTTTCCAGGATGCAGTTTAGTCCATGGACAATTGCTGTCCTATTTCTAGAATGTTTTTCTCTCGTGGAAGCACTAATAGACACTGGAGATCTTCCATTAGAATTAGGAGAATGCTTTCAATTGAAGACGGAAGACAGTAATGTTACAGAAGTTCCAAGTGAAGATATTTGTATAACCTGTATAACAGATTATTTATGGAAACATGGAACTCATCGTCACTGCTTCAACAAAACAGAACATGATTTGACGTGGGTTGCTGAAATTTTGACTGAACTGCACCCTGTAACATCAAAAAGACAGAAAAGAACCCCTCCTAAACAGCGAAGAAGGAGAAAAGAATATAGAATGTTATCCGATAAAGAACGAGAAAAGTACCATTTAGCTATAAACAGAATGAAAAGAGATAGGGTAAGATGATAAAAGTTAATGAACTTTATAAGAGAAAAAAAGAGGTGCAATAGCTTTGTAAAGTTTGCAAGTTTTAAATGTTTATATTTTTTTTAAAATTTTATTCTCTTGAATTTTAGGTCAGTAGCAGCCATTTGAATTTCGGAGATGGGGTTGGGTCTGTGAAAAAATATAAAAATAAGATAGGATCGGAATTCACCGTGAACAGTTGGTACTTATTTAAAAAGAATAGTTAGAAGTAAATGATGGATTCTTTAAAATCGTTATAAAATGTGGAAAGCATTGTTGGCGTCACAATGGAACAATTTATTTGTAGATCTTTGCTTTAAACAAGGTATACACATGCATTTTGCAAAACATAATCTGTGATTGAAATAAGAACTTGTTTTGTAAATGGTATTTAACAAAAACATTTTTGAAATGGTGCAGTTAGTCGATTCATTTTCATAAAAACATCGCAATCTTAGTCTCATTACGACAATTCATAAACAAACTCTTTCCTTCCCTAAACTGGCTCTTTATAAATAGCTATTGATATCACTATATCTGTATTGTTGAGCATCTATATACAAAAAAAAAACTAATATAGTGTGCTTTTGTTATTGATACGATAAGTTGGAAACTAAAAAAAAAAAAAAAGAAAAAGAAAACGAAAATCAGGTACAAAATATCATTATCCAAAAATTAGATATAACTGCGCACTTGTAAATGAGGTGTTACTGTTGCTGTTTGGTACCTCCTATATGCTGTTCGTGTCAACTGTGTAGTATCTGTGCATAATTTGATAAGAAAATAAGAATATAACAACTTTTTTTAGAAGTTATGAATGAAAATTGGCTCTCCATACATACTATCAATAGATGACCATGGCACAGACCAACGTTATTTAGGAATGAACATCAAAATGTTAGATGCCCGACTTTGGCATGATCTAATTATAATTCCCAGAAAGTTTTACATAGAATCATTTATGGTTTCGGAAGAGTAAACAAGGGAACAAAGATTCTAGCGGAAGTCAAAAGAATATAATCTAGAGACAAAAGACGAGACATGAAACACAAAGACATACAACAAAGAACATGAATAACCAAAATAATACATACAAAGTAATAAAAAAAGTAAATGAGCAACTCGGACTCCACTAAAAAACTGGGAGCATAGACCAGGTGCGCCGGTAGGTTAAGCGTCCTCTGTTTTTCTAGAAACACCCACCGAGTTGCTCATAAAAAGTCAAGTTCAGGGTAGACGAAAGAGGAAAGGAAAGCTATGACACGTTGAACAAATCATTTGTCATTGTGCACATTGTCATCATTTGTATGAGTCAATGCCCATGTTTCTTAAAACCCAAGTACTATTTTATCAAAAATCAAAATATCAGGTGCACAATGGCATTTTACGGATAGTAATTTCCAGACAGTTTTCCTAAGATTTATTCTGGGGTTTAATTCAAGTTGATGATACAGAATAGGTACTTCTTTCATAAAATCTTTCATAGTATGTAAGAACTGAGGAGATAAATATGTGCCCTTACCATCAGTCCATGGAAAAGTCCATGTTACCCTAATAAGAACCATCCTTTAATTTGTATATAATATATAATTAGTATATAGCAAAATCATTTCCTATTCATCATTCCTTCCCTAAAAACTCATACAATTGCATCAAGTGATATCAATTAACCCTGTCCGTGTGGATACTACATATAACGCTGAGAGAAACCCTAAATCAACTTTAATAAAAATATCGTCTTATAATCAATTAATTTGTTTCACAAAACATATATTTGACAGGTTAGAAGGATTGAAATTTACATATTGCGACGGACATACCGACGGTCATAACGACGGAGAACTTAACCACTTTATACCGCATTGCATTTTAGGGAGATGTAAAAAAAATCAATACCATTACAAGTTTAATTATCTAAAAGACAATGTGGAATAATTATAGACACAAACGGGTGATATTTCGTCATTTCTAAATAGTTCATTCATGGCAGCGACGTCCATGATATATTGGTATGAAGTCAATTTAAGGGCACCATAAAAACTTTTAAAATGTACTCTTTGATTAGCTTTTTAGTTCGAATTATTTTTTTAAATGTTACGTTCCCTGAATGAAACTACGCAGTGTGCATTCAGGATTTTATCTTAGTAATAGCTACCTTACCGAATGTAAATAAAGCCATTCTCAACTCTGTCGAATAGTAGTTTCGTTTTACAAACGGAAATGACACGAAAATGGATAAACAAAGAAAGATATCCCGGCATAATTTCGAAATTGGTCAAAAAATCATTCAACCAAATATTTGCGTATAACTTTTGGTTAAACTGAAATATAAACGAACTCATTTAAATACATATTTTAAAGACAGATCTTCCCGCCCTTTGCCCTCATAACAATTAAAGTTACGTTTTCCGAAATAAAATTTTTCGGTTTATGTATTTATGTATTTATGCCTGTTAAAAGTACTTAGGAACAAGTAGTGATACTGATGCTTTTTAAAATTCTCATCATATTACTGTTCAATGTTTATTGATATACTAATCAAATTATAGTTGTTAACAGTCTTGGAATTTATCTCCCACTGGTATCACACACGATGCATTTATGATGTTTCAATGAGCATGTTCTGCAAAATGTATTTAATGATGACCTTTGTAAAATAAAATTGAATTAAAAGGATGCAACATGAATGTTATGAAAGAAAATTTTGAAATGACACTGCTCACATACAAACTGGCTTGAATCTGACGTAATTTAAAAACGTACCTTTATAAAATACAAAAGGATGTATGGCAGATCCGTATTTTTTTCAATTAAAAAAAAGCTAAATGCAAACTTACGAATATTTTCTTTAAAATTCTAACATTTTGAATAGTAGTCGCAGATTCCACCTTTTCGTGTTTGATAAAGAATTTCAACCTGTAACTTTGTACAAACATTGTTTTGTTTACTAACAAAAACGTATTGTTGTGGTTTTGTTATTTTTTACCGTTTTTTGGTACTAATGCAACTGCGTTTTATTGCTGTCCGTTCATACGTCTTTTTAATAAGTCTCGTCTATTTAATAGGCCCCATGCAAGTCCGGGTGTCAAAAGAATAGTCCTGCTGCCAAGCTTGTCATAAAAGGCAACAAAATAGTGCTCAGAACACTAGCCGGGGTCTAGGGCGCTCTGAGCACAGAGCAACTGGGTTGTGTGCCCCAGGTGGTGGAATGGGGGTACCCCTGGCGTGTTACATGCTGGGTTGTCAGGCTATAATACGGAAAACCTGGCTGCAATCCATAATGGTGCACCGTGTTGGGAAAAATGTCACATTCCTCGCACGTTAAAGAACCCTTCTGTGGTATTCTGTCGGAGTAGGAACCATGGGGCTCCGCCACAGGAGACTAAATTGTCCGACCCTACCCACCTCTCCCTATTTCCAGTGGCAATCAAAATTTGTCAACCCCATCATACATGTGTCCCATCCTATTTTCATTTCATCATTGCATGTTCATTTTATCATCCATTTCATATTCATCGCCTGAATATAGCTGAAATATTGCTGCTTGGGCGTTAAACTCCAACAATCAATCAATCTATTTAATAGTGAGGACCATTCTAATATCGAGGTAATAAGAAATGAATAAACGTTTGTATCGAGTGTGCGACTTCCAAATTACCTGATGTTTGTCTAAATTTTAGCCGACTTACGCAAAGTTATTGTTCAAAGTCATGACTTTAAAGTACATTGGTAGTTTGTTTAACATGCACCATTTGTTTCACATTCGTGACGATATAAATAGCAGTTAACTGGACAATTGACAGAAAGATTTAAACTGTCTATCAAACGTATATAAAAATATAATGCAATAATAGAAAGTCTCCTTGACAATTATCCACTCAACTGTTTATTTATTCACCAGGTAAACGGTAATTCTAATAATCAATAGATACACTATATTTTTTTTAAGTCTCTATATAGTTTTAAATAAATGATATTGATTCTTTTATATAGATATATTTCTTGCATACATTTCCTAGATTTTGTTAATAAATGTTCTATGCATTTTTAGACAGTAATTTTATGTAATGCTAATTATTTTTTTTCATTGTTTAGAATTTCATATAAAATATCTTAGTATAACTAGTATATTTTAAATTTTAATTTTTATTATGATTTTAATTATTTTAAAACTGGTTAATTGAAACATTAACTTTAAACCCAATTTATTTCAATGTTACTTCATATATTAATTTAATATATTTTATATTTATAAATCTTGTACTTGTAATTTATTATTATTATTATTGTTTATGCATAAGCCTATGTTAATATTATATACAGTGTGTATGTGTGATGGTATGCATGTGTGTGTGAATGTGTTATGTAAAGCGCTTAGTGTAATATTTAACTGTGTTAGATGAGCGCTATATAAAAACTTTGTAATAATAAAAAATAATAATTCAATCCAGAGAAGAACAACTTGAAATTAACTGCATTATTCCCTATATTAACAATGTTATATAAACATAAGTATATACTCGTGTTTGTTAAATAACATGGATCAATTCTATTTTTCTTTGTTTTTTTTTGTTTTTTGTTTTTTGTTTTTGTTTTTTGGTTTTTTTTAATATTTCAGTATGCTTATATCGCTTATATTTTGGAATAAAAAATGCGACAGCTGGCCGTTTGAAACCGATGAACTTAAAGAATTATCAGGAAGCTATTAATGTACTTACGATTAGATTACGACAACGAGTCTCTCCTTGACTTGCTTTAAGTTGGAAGTGTAATCAGATTAAGTTGTTATAAAATACAAACATGAAAAGAAGATGTTAATTGTGTCATGTATACACACTACAAATGTTAAGGTTTTCGTGTAAAATCGGGATACAGCTGCAAGGTTATCCAACTGATTTACACCAAATGTGGTTCTTTTTTTCACTCGTTCAACAAACGAAATACTTGACCATTTTTTGAATATTTTGAATTATTTAATCATTTCAATTATTAAATTACTAAGCTGATGTTAAAATAACTGTCTGCTTCAACATTTTTAAAAACCTTTCTAGTTTAGACAATTCCCTACAGTAATCTTCATGTACACTACACCTTTTATCTACAGTTTATTATCTATTCCCCATTTGGATTCCCATTTTGTTGTCTTTGTGTTGAGTTCTAACTATGCATTTTTTTTAAATTCACCACGAATAGTTTCGGAATATGAAGTAGCACTTCTGCCTTTCATTTATATTTTATCGAGAACATAAAAATGAGACAATATCCGAAGCAAACCGCCAATTCACCAGACTTTGTCCAATGACTTTGAAGTTGTAGCCGTCTGTTGTTTTCTTCTTTAAGATTGTCTTCACTTGAAAAAGAGTTCGGCAGTGTTAACTTATTGTAAAGAAATGTACATTTTAATGTGGACTGCCTGAATGTTTCAGCTTGATTTCTCAATTTGTTTGAATCACCGACAAACCCAGTGTAAACGAAAATTGGTTATATGAGAGAAAAGACATATTTCGTGTTGAACCGACACAACGGCTTGCTCTACACTTTTTTTCAGATCAACAAAAGCTCTTCGAAGGTTTGTAATTTAGATCTAGGCACATGACAGCGTCACGACGGTTTGAGAAATTGCATGATTATATTGATTAAATTTTTTCTCTGCGCCGAAGTGACCATTTTGTATTCAATTTTTACAATAGAAAATGGATAAATAATTCACTCCACTTCACTGATTAAAGAAATTTAGACACGATCGCTATAGGTAAATCATGTCCTGTACATAATGAATCAGTCTAGCTGAGCATGGGAGTAAGTAGTTTCAATTGTAATTGGAGTTTAATACTTCAAAAGAATCACGTCTTTTTGGAATACCTTGCAGCAATCTTTGAAATGCGGAATAAGTATATAAGCCGCTTTTTAAAACTTACATAAAGGAGATAATTCGATTGAGCTACAGTGGTAACATATCAAGTCACAAGGTGTAAAATTGTATTCCTTCGGCCAATTGGAATGAAACATCTGTGTTCTCTCTTAAATACTGCTTTTTGTGTAATGTTTCAAATTTGGAATGTTACAAATGCTTAAACCGATCACAAAACTTTTCTTACTGGAAATTCATGCAAGGCGTTTTATCGTCTTCGAAAAATTCTTTATGTTTTACGTATATATGTTAAATATAAAAAAAAATACCAGTTTAATATATTATAAACTTCGATATGCTGTACACGTGTTTCAAGGGATAACCTCTCATCAGCAGCATTAAAATATGTAGGAAGACCATAATCAAAATATTAGTGTATACAAGAAGTACTCATAACCAAATCTATCGAAAGATGAAGACAAATCCATCACCGAGAGGTTCTACCATATGCAATGCAAGGAATGATGCCTCGGTGTTTTAAGTTATACTATACAAGTATGATATGTAAAACATGAGGACTGTGTGTTATGTGTACACAGGGAAACTGCTAACGTTTTGATTTTTGTTATGTGTACACAGGGAAACTGCTAAAGTTTTGATTTTATAACTCATTTTGAACTTATATGTAATGAACAAAATCGCTGTTACAATCATTTAATAAAACACAGTATGAACACTTTTGTCCAAAAAAAAAAGACAAGACAAAAGCAAAAATGGTTTAAATGATACTTATTTTTTTAAAATTTATTACATAATTCAGCTTTAGAATAGACATTTTTTCATTACATGATAAGATGTAATTTCGTTAAAGCATGTTACTCCCTGATCACAGCGATAAAGTAATTAATTACTGTTTGCTCGATTTTGGCGATGATTTTTTTGAGAAGAAAATTTAAAGCAAACACATTGAAAAAATATATAATTCACCTCACCAAAAAGTGTGTTACAAAAATTACTATGTATGAATATACAGGAACAGGTTTTTTTTTATAAGACCTTACTTGTAATCTGATTTGACAACATCTTATACATTGTCAACAAATAGCATCCTATAAATATGTGGTTTAAATTGAGAACAGTGCAACTGTATAAGAAAATCAAGTTATATTTAAAAATCGTAATCCATAATTCCATTATCTTGTTTTGTTGGGTTGTTTGTGATGGTAAATGAATACAAAAATACCAATCATATATTTTGCTAAAACTATTGATTTTTTTAAAAAAGTTAGAAATATTTCTTTCTCAGAGTTTTTCATGGACACTTCAGAACTAATACATCTAATTCTTTCCTTAGTGTAATTTTTGTTTTACTACTCCTCAACTATGTATTATTGAGTTGACCTTATTCTTGCTCTTTCAAATAAAAAGGTTTCACAAAATAGGTGATGCACTTCAGTAAGTAAAAGAAAAGTACTTTTCATTGGCTTTCTTTCTGATCATCGTTCGTAGAACAATGCTATGCAGAAAATAAATGAAAATAGCAATCCTCAATCACACTGAGTGAAACAAGAGGTTAAACATATACTGTTGAACGTATAACGAAGACGAACACCACAGAAACAAGACGTATGTTTTCTGTTTTCAGTCAGTGAAACCCAACAGATACGATGCATTTGTGATATTTCATAGTGGAATGGCTGGTAGATCAGCGCATAGAGGACCAAACTTTATGGGTTGGCACAGAATATTGTTGATAATGTAAGTAATTATCATAAAACAAATAACTTTCAATCGGTCTATTATTTAGTTTCATAGTTAAGTATCACTGTAAGGATTCCTAGAACAAAAGAACGTACTTGTAACATTTTCTGCATAAATACATTTTGACCGTAATATACAATATAGAATTACACAAAATATAAATATGTTTTAACCAAAGAGACTGTACTTTACTTTCATTTCTATGAACATGCATAAAAATCTTGAATCACTTTGATCATAGCTCAAATAGGATATCCCGCTCCCATATGTTTCAATATTTAAATGAACTTATTTTAGGATTTACATGCAGTCAGACATCTGGATGTAAAATTAACCGTATAGTTAGTGCTCCTCAGATTCGGGATGGGTCCCTTAGTTAGTCTTTTATTAGGTCTTCGTTAGGCTACCTGTAGAAAAACTAAAGTTCATTTAGATAAAACATGAATGCAAATAAAGTTACAATAACATTGCCTAATGATTGTTTCCAGTAAGTTTCACTTAGATTAATTAAAGAGTTTAAGATGAGTTTCAGACACAAAATGGACACCCAAAACCCACACGAACCTACCAAAGGTCATGCAACTCGAAACCTTAATTTCATTTGGATAAAAATTCATAATATAGCATTAGCTGATAAAATTTGTCTTCCACCATTTAAATTTTGTCGGAGGAGTTGCGGGATGCAAAAATGAACCCTCTACCATCAAGCTGTGGGTTCATTACTAAAATCAGGTACATACTGAAATTATCTTATTATGACTTTTTAAAATTGTAAGAAAAATCCATTGATTATAGATATTGATACTCCAAACTGTTTCACTGAGTCAATGGAAAATTGGAAACAAAATCAAACGTATTTAAGAAAAAAATAAAACAACATCTTCACTATTACAGAACTTGAATATCATTCCTTGGAAGATTCGTAAAATTCCATCAAACATATTAGAAGAAGTTGATAAGAAAAATTGGTATCCTCTGCCATCTTTCTGACTCAAAAGCAGATTCGTTGTAATGCTGATGGAACCCCAAAATTCTTTCTTTGCAATAAGTAAAATAACAGGTGCGCAATTACATTATGGTATGATATCCCCGATAACTATATAATAACAATTTGAGGCTCGGAAAATTAATGATAAGACTGCATGTTTAAAGTGTTTTCTTTCAAGATGAGAGTGCCGATGGAGCCTAAATATCCTTTAAAACGAATAATACAAGAGATGTAAAAATAATTAACACTAAAAAAGTTTTGAAACAACGTCAAAATCTCCACTGTTTGATAGAAAGTCAAAATTTGTATTCCACTAAAACATTAAAATTGGCGTTTTGTAGAAATGAATTTAAAAAAAATATCTCAAATCTTTTAGGTACGAATTTTCCTTGGACAAAATGGTACCAGGAGTAACACTTCCGTACTGGGATTCCACATTAGACTCAGCTATGAGAGTTAACCCAATCAATTCAATTATATGGAGTGAAAAGTTTATGGGAAATGGTAATGGTCAGGTTGTTACCGGTTCATTTCGACATTGGTTCAATATCGATGGTACACCTTTAATAAGAAATATTGGTGGTGGATCAGGGCAACTGATGACAAAAAGAACAGTTTTGAACATTTTGTCGAGACGTTACAATCACCAAATTATTGAGCCATCACGAAATCCCTTAACGAGCTTGGAAGGACAACATGACCTCGTTCACAAATGGGTAGGTGGGAAAATGTTCGACGTCAGTACCTCGCCTATGGACCCAATTTTCTTCATGCATCATGCGTATATTGATTGTATATGGGAAATTTTTCGGAAACAACAAATTCAGTATCGGATAAACCCAGAGGCGGATTATCCTAGCACTACAGATCCACTACACCAAGCGAACAGATTAATGGATAATTTGCCACCTATTCCAGGTATTGGACGCCTGAGAAATATAGATGGATACAGAAACTTCTGGACTGATAAATACTATTTCTATGATCCGCCTCCAACATGTAGCTTGTATAAGTTGGATTGTGGATCTAAATGGTTGGAATGTGATCCTAGAAGAAAAATCTGCGTATCAAAAAGTAGACAAACTATGACTATCCAATATCCAACATATTCGACCTTTAATCCATGGACATGGTGGATGGGAAGAAGAGGGAAACGAGATACATACAACGAATTAAGAAGTGAAGATGATGGGGATTCTAAAACATCAGACGAAATCGACTATGAAAAGGTTATGCTAGAAATTCCACCTGAATCGGCAATAGGGCCACCTATACAAAATATTTACAAAATAGACTGCATCGAAGACATCAATGCTTGGGCGTTTATGCCTGTTGTCGTTGTTCAACGACGTCCACCGGAAATCAAACTACAGTCTTTCATAATAGAAAATGGCGTCGTCAAAGATCGTGATATGTATGATGATACAAGTTATAGGAGTGTCAGCACCCAACCTGGCGTTCCGGCTAAGTCCGATAATTGCGTGGAAGACGAATCTGGGGCATTCAGAGTGAATCTAGTCTCATATGGCATTACCTACAGTGGATGGTATGAAGACTATGTTGTTGTAGATAATCGTCAGAAGATTTCATCTCACACTGGATATATAGCTTTCAGAAAGCCACAACAAAACGACACGGAACCAACACAAGTTTTTATCACAGCTACGGATAGTTGTGGCCGAATGTGCAAAGCAAGATGTCTTACGAAATCTGAAGGAAATAGTGAGAGTTATGTCTCATGTAGTGGAGTATTAAATATAACAAACAGGACACCTCTTATGTATAGTGATTCTCTAAATGATGCCATGGATAGCTTATGGGATTACTCAGATCCTCTGATGCCAAAAAGTCGAGAGTCCAACGTAGCCCTGAAATTTAATTGTGATTACTCAGATAGGTGGCCATGGGATAGCTTGAAAAACAATGTGTAATTTAAAATTAAAGCTTGAAAACAATAATGTAAAGATATATTTTATATACCGCACAATTGTAAAAAATAGAAGATGTGGTATGATTGCCAATGAGACAGTCCTCCCCCAAATACCAAGCAACAAACAATTAAACTTCTTTTACTTGTCACTTTCGTGTGGTTGAAACGTTTGTGTATGCAACAACAGCTAGTAGCTTGTTAAGGGATTCGAAACAGAAATAAATATTGAATAAAAGATAATTATAAAATTTACCTAAGAAAACCAGGTAGAAACTATACTTATTTTGTCCAGATAGTCTCTCGAGGTCACTTTTGATGCACTCTTAAAACAAAATTTAGGCAGTAGTCAATAGGAATGGTTAGAAGCCTGTATAACCAATGGATATATCAGTGTAAACACTGGTAAGTTGGATTATGAATCACCGCAATGGTTCTGACTTGGTACAAACATTTAAACCTTTCTTGCTTAGATAAGCACGTGTTTTATATCATTGATGTCTGTTACAGCTATATATTGATATAGTTAGCAATATAGTCCACTTTTAAGAGAGTCCTAATAATACCTTTACCTCTTTGTAAGTATTGCGTAGAGAGACACACTCAAAACCAAGCACATCTACAAGGACGAAGACATTTTATTCCATATAGCCCATTTTTCTGTATGAAGATTTATTTCATCTTTCCGAAATGGTGTGTAATGCCCTTGATACAGTTTTTATTGGTCTCGTTCTGGTTTGCTAGTTTGTTTTGTTTGTTTGTTGGGGTTTAACGTCCGAGCAGCAATATTTCAGCTATATTCAGACGATGAACATGAAATGGATGACAAAATGAACATGCAATGATGATGAAATTAAAAAAGGGATGGGACACAAGGACAATTGAGTCGACAAATTTTGATTGCCACTGGAAATAGGGAGAGGTGGGTAGGGTCGGGCAATTTAGCCTCCTGTGGCGGAGCCCCATGGTTCCTACTCCGACAGAATACCACAGAAGGGTTCTTTAACGTGCGAGGAACGTGGCATCTTTCCCAACACGGTGCACCACTATGGTTTGCGGTCAGGTTTTCCGTATTATAGCCTGACAACCCCAGCATGTAACACGCCAGGGGTACCCCATTCTACCAACTGGGGCACACATCCCAGTTGCTCTGTGGGCAGAGCGCCCTAGCCCCCGGCTAGGGTTCTGAGCACTATTTAGTCGCCTTTTACGACAAGCTTAGCGCTGTTGCAGGCCTATTCTTTTAACACCCGGACCTGCACGCGGCCGTTCTGGTTTGCACTATTATTTTCAGTTACATTTGTATGTGTGTGATTTCTTTCGGTGTGTATGTGTAGATTAATAGTTCTCTTTATATTTAATCGATTTTGTCTTTGTCCCTTGAATTTAGACTGTTAAATTTCGCTGTTCATTTTGATTAAAAAAGCCTTATTTTACATCAAATGTTTTATTCAAACTTAAGAACCGATTAATGTTTTTAAAACTGTTACCAGTAACTTTTCTCTACATGGCGGTTACGAGACTTGTAAGTAATAGATAAAGAAAGACAAAACACTTGCAAGACTTTTCTATTTTTTTTATTTGGTTGACTGGTACACTTTGGCGACATTTATAACGGCACAGTGGTTGAGAGAGGAATATATGTTTGTTTGTTTGTCTGTTTGTTTGTTTTTCAGTTTGTTTGCATGATTGTCTTCTATGTGTGTTCCTTTCATAGTTACGTGTATAAGATGTAAAATGAAATTGGAAAATTTGTATGGTCACAATTTTCTCTAAAAAAAAAAGGAACTTTTTAAAGTTACATCTATCTGGCTTTAAAAAAAGTTTTACCTCGGTCAAAACGGAGAGCTTAGTTAAAAGCTTGCTTTATGATAGATTTAGAAGACTAAAAATAAACCGACTTTTTAAACTACCATGAAAACATCACGTTACTTTAAAAGAAAACAATCCAAGAAAGGGAAATTTAGAAATGTCGACCGTTGAAAATACCCACTTAATATTTTCTGTGACAGCGAGAGTCTTTGATTTCTTCACATTATTGCAATAAACCCTATATGGGCAAAAAGTTTTAAATGTTTAAAAAAAAAATCTGTGTGATATTTACATCTGCAAAAGTAATTTAACGTGTTAAACATTATTAGATTTTTTTTCTCTTTCCAGTATGGTACATTAACAATTTACGCCTATATGTTGTTAATATATATGTTTCGCGTTCTTTTCCTTTTGAAGTTCAATCATAACTATAATTTAGATTGCTTCGCTTCAGTTTGTCAATTTTTCGTGTATTAAGTCCGCATTCCATTACTGTTTACGCTAAACCTAGTCTATTTTTAACTTGCTTAACACCGGGAGTGAGCGAAGTTATGAGCAGAGATACCATGATTAGAACAAGATATCTACAATCCAGGTACAACAGGATACAGACATTAGACAAAACAGCATAAGTAATACCAAGTTTAAAGCTAATAAAATACACAGAAAACTAATGAATAAAAGTGTAATTCGGACTCTACAAAACACTGGGAATATTGACAAGGTACACCAGTATGCTGGGTAAGAGTTGTCTGCCTTTTTTTTATAGCGCTCGCTAAGTTGATCATGTGATGTTAAATCCAAGTTAAAAAATGGAAACTACGAGATATTTTAAATGGTGAAGATAGTCGCATCATATCGATCAAAAAGTTCATGATGTTGACCGAAAATTGTGTCATTTTTATGTCGCTATCATACATTCATAAGCCTTTCTTCATTTTTGGTACCTACTAAAACGTCCATTAATCTTGTCAGAATAGTATCCGATCGAACTTTAAATCAAAAGGTGGTTTCCAAAAGGGCGGAGGTTTTCACTCGTTATGAAATCTAAAGTTAATGCACGCTGACGTTTAGGTACTTTCTGTGTTATGGTACAGTAGCCATACAATATCCTTTAGTTAAGGATATATTGTTACTTTGAAGTGCTCATGTGTTTTGTGTATAAATGTTTTCAAATAAATGTACAGTTACATGTGAATTCTTAACCATTTCAAATCGTAGCAATATATCCGAAGCCTGTTTTGAGTCAAACATATCTTACATAGCAGGTTCTAAAATTCTCCAATTTTGGTCCCGATGATTTATAATAATAAAACAAGAGAATATTCAGGATTTTAACATGGCCAGTTAATTTAAAGACTAATGAAAATATATCAGTACTACATCTAAAACATTTTAAGAACTACGCAGATTTATCGGTCCATTTAAACAGATAATGATTGTTCTTCATTGGCTGAATGAAAAACAGCTTTAATTTTCAAGTAGTGGTAGTATTTGCTAACTGTAGTTGAGTATTATTTTTATTATCATTATTATTATTATTATTATTAATATGACATATTATTTATCACAACCTTAACGCTATCAAAATGAAAGTAAGCAATAAAAATCATGTTAAAACTATCAAAACAAATGCAAATTTGCTTGTAAAATGAACGTTATCCGCAATTTAGAAATTATATAAAAAAATAAGAGGTGGTATGATTAACGTTAAGACAGTCATCAATTAAAAGTTCAGCAACGAACCATTAAACTTCTACAGGTCAGCAAATGCTATATTTAGTCATTAAAATGTAAACACGATAAATTGGGCGCCTTTTGTTTTACATGAAATGTTTGAAGATGTATTCATATTTTTTTGCATCCATTAATGATCTTTTTAGAACTTAAGGCAAATTTTAGCAAGGTATGAAAGCATTCTTTCGCTTTAATACATACTTCAAATATTTCAGTAATGGGGACCATTTCAAAGCTAATACGCTTTATAATTGTTGTTTTTATCGCATAAAAGCTTGTGAGAAATAATATACCATTAGAAAGTTGAGATTCCTGGCTTTATGATGATTCTTACAATTGTAGAGTATTTTCTTTCTCTTTCGTAAAATTCCAAAATGACTAAAAAGCTAGAAATTTTAGTTACAAAAATCTTGCTTTTTATACAGTGATAAACTAATACAGGCCAATAATGAAGAATAGTCCTATAGCAAAAAGTCTCACGAGATCTTGATTCATATAAATTGGAATTACAAGGTACCGAGTAAAAAATTCTTCATGAAGGTGCAATGTGAATACTCGCAGCCCATTCACTATATCACATTATTGCTTAAGTGTTATGTACTACGATGCATTAGTGTGAGAAATTACGTAGACAAACAAAAAGATTTTTAATAAAAATGGTAAAGTATGAAAGGTGTACCATGCATTGCTGCATGTTAACAGCAGTCTTGTATTGTAAAGATGGAGTCCGCTGTTTATCATATAGTTACATGTGTAACGCAAGGTTGTCAGTATTTGCACTTTTGACAAACGTTTACGGGACAAAATTGAAGTAAACATTTGTAAAATTTGTCTTTTCCCAAGTTTCAGAACACTCAAAGTTTGCTTTCCCCTTTTGTGTGTGTGTGATTTGTAGTTGTTTGCTTTGTTTTGCTGCTTGTTTATATAATTGTTTGTAGTTTTCGTTGTTTTTTTTTGTTGTTTTTTTGGGGGGGTGGGGTGGGGTGTTAGACTTCTTCTTGTATCTGAATATGTTTTTGCGCCAAATTTTATTTACTGGTAACGCAAGAATCATTTCAAACATCAACTTTTTGCCGACAATTTTAATATATTTATACTTATAACTAATTTATAACAGATAAACATTCACATCACAGATAGACAGTAACAAATACTAAACATAAATATTGTAATGGCACTAAAATTTGTTTGAAACACTATTTATAACCTCAGTCATTTCGTCTAAAACCGCATAGCCTTCTTGGCAAATCTACGTTTCTCATCCTTTGTCCATGTCTTTGATTTTGTCCGGAAGTGACACAAATCTGATGAGTAGTCGGAGTGA
Organism: Perna viridis; assembly: GCA_037379345.1. Taxonomy (NCBI): domain Eukaryota; kingdom Metazoa; phylum Mollusca; class Bivalvia; order Mytilida; family Mytilidae; genus Perna; species Perna viridis. The sequence goes on from CM074511.1 coordinate 15,101,840, forward strand.
AGCATTGGTCTGTAACTGACTGGATCACATAAATTTGAGTATTGACTATAAAAAGCCTTGAATCCACCATCAAGGAGGTAAATTTCTGGGTAACTTAGGGAGGGATAGTTCTCCTTATTGAGCTCTCTGTCTTTACCTCGAAGGAATCTCAGCATCTTCGGTCCTCTTTCTGACGAGAATTCGCAATGGAAGATTAATACTTGTCTTCCTGTAGTCGGTTGTTGGAGAATAGACAGTATTTGCTCGTGAAGGTACAAGTTTTCTGCACTTCGGATGTGGCCACCTTCAAATTCATATGGGTACCTACAGTCGATAATTCTGTAACTTTCAATAACGTTATTGTAACTACCGTTTAGAACTTTTGCGAGTACTGACGGTGATATACTTTTCAAGTCTTGATGTTTTCCACTTCCACTGATAGTTGGTAAAACATAAGTTCTAGATCCGTCTGCTATCAAAGTGCTGTCGTCTGCTAATTTGTTGACCATTTCTTTTAAGTTGGCAGTAATATATATTTTTCTTTCTTTCACACTGCATTCTGTCTCCAAACTTGGCTTCTTCTTTGAAATTGAACAGCTGTCGATGTCCTTGCAGAAACCGGAAAGTTCAGCCGTCTTGTCGAATAGGTTTCTCTTGACCTTTGGTGAGATGATTGACATTATGTCGTCTGATTTCACGGGCGTTGGATCAAACCTTAATGACGCAAATGATTCAGGCATAGAACCAAGTTCATCAGAATTGTCAAATAGTTCTTTGCTAGCTTTAGTGAGCATGTTTCTTCTATTGTAGGAATAGCGATATCAAAATTATAATGATAGCCATTAGGCAAATCAGAAAATATATACAGTCTTTGATAGACATTTAGTAAATAATCTCTAGTGCGTTGAGTGGTGCTCACAAATTTACTCTAATCAAGGAAAAAGTTTTTGCCTTATTGCAACATAGGTCACGGATACTGATTGGTGCTGCATTGACGTTAACGAGTTCCGCTTGGACTTTGATTGGATTTTGTCACATTTCAAAGAAAATGAGTGGCAATTAGATTGTCAACCATTTCGAGTGATCGGTAATGTACTAAATTGACAATGAAACGTTATCTTACCGCATTGAGGATTTTTTCAATGTTAATTCGGTAAATTTAAAGCGATAAAATGTTACGCAAATGTTACATTTATTCCCAAAAATGTAAATTTCATCGATTAAATAGCACTTTGATATTGTTAACTAATAAATGCTAATCGTAGAATGTATATATATATATTTCCTAAAGTTCATAATTTATATCATAACATTTTTTTTATCGCTGTTCTTGCATAAAAATAATATATCAGGAAGTGTATATGTATACGACCATAAATATTTTTTATATTTATTTTATTTTTTACATATATTAAGCAAGAACAAAACCATGAAACCTGTACAGTTATGTCAGTATCAAAGTATACTTTTTAAAAAACAATTTTTCGTAGTAACGATATCAAAACGTAAAATAAAACGAAATAATATCACTAAATATAATGTGTGGATATATGGAATGCTTTAAATCAATATTTTTTTTATCTTACTTGAAGAAAAAATCTTAAAACTTTTTTTATATAAGTACTGAATGATGTTGAAAATGAACACGTCAAGATATTATATTAAATAATTGACTTTCGACTTAATACATGTCAAAGTACAAGATTATTGTACTATGTGTGGGTTTCTTTTAAAAATTAATATTAATTCATATTTAATTTGTACCCTCGCAGCTGTTCGTTAAATTAAAATTTATTACACGTTTACTACATTGTTGAAACTTACTTTAAAGGAAAGAAGATGTAACTGGAAGGTGTATTGGGCGTGGATTGGCCTCTGTTGTCCTTGGATCAATCCCGGGGATTCGTATTTTTAAACAGGGAGAGGGTACTGCAAGTCCGGCGGATGCATGATATATATGTATCTTATGACTAATACTGATACATGTAGTCTATGATACATTGGGTTCAACAAATAATGTTTTGATTCTAACCGAGATACAACACAGTCATCTTGTATTATAACGATTTAACATGTGTTTTTTAACAACTTCACATAATTTTGCATAATATTTTTTTCCATCTTTGTTTTATGTGTTAATGTTTAGGCCATGATTTTGGAATTCAGTGACGTATTTGCATCACACAACTGCTGATGCTTCCGTATTTTTGCCGATATTTCCAAAAATTAATACTTTAACAGAGCAACAGAAACCCTTTCACTCTCAGTCTTGTATTCTTTAAACTATGTATTAGTTATCTTGAATTTGCACGATAAAAAAATCGAATTCACAGGTCAGTATCATATCCCTGTCTGACGGTTGTATTTATATCAGCAAAAAAAAATGTCTGTTACCTTAAAATAAAAAATAGAACCAAAGTGAAAGAAGTACAAATGTAGTTGACCTTAAAAAGCGTATCTATAACAAACCAATGATACCAAAAACCAGAAACAATACTATAAAAAGATTATCAACAAGGAAACTCCAGAGTATTTGCAATCGTTAATTCCAAACTCGGTTGATTCCTTGCATGGACATTATACTAGACAATCACAAAATATTTTAGAAATTCGCACGAGAACTAACTTCTATTCTGAATACTTTCTGCCAGCAACAGTTAAACTGTGGAACAAACTTCCTCAGAATACCAGGAGTTCTAGTTCCACTAACATTTTTAGAAATAAAACTAAGAAACATTGATAAAATGTCCGAATCTTTACCTCATTGGTACACGACTAGGGCAAATATTACATGCCAGACTGCGAATGAACAGTGCTTCACCCAACAAACATCTGTTCAGTCGTAACCTTATTAATTCCCCTAATTGCAACTGTCGAATCAACTTCCCATTTTCTGCTCTTTTGTCCCAAATATACTTTATTACGAAATGAAATCATATTTTTCTATGGAACTTGATGTAACTGTTACTGTAAATGTATTGTATGGCTCAAATATTCTAAATGCTGAACAAAATGTAGAAGTTTTTCTTAAAGTTCAGAAGTTTATTATCAAAAGTAAAAGGTTTATAAATGCATGACTTCCATGTACTGCATCTCTACACTAATTTTGTAATTCCATTTTTGTTTTTCTATTCGTTTGTCTTATTTACTAGTCAATTATGGAAATCATTCCACATGCATCTTATTTCTAAGAATATTCTTGCAAGTTTACTCTTAAGGACACGGAACTTTGTATAAGCTATCTAGCTTCTTTCCGAATCCTGCCATGAGTCTGTATGTAAATGTGTATACTGTATTTGCTTGTGTTTATATTTGAATAAATATGTTTAAACTAAAAGACATACCCCTAAAAACCAAAAACAAAATTAACTTGAAAACAGGCACACTACATGTACATTTGAAGATTTTACATTAACTATTTAAGACAAACAAACCGTAACGAATTAATAAAGAAAAGGAAATATCCTTTCTTAAGGCTAAAAACCACTAATTCCACTTCCCATAGGCTTCTATGCTAATTTCACAATATTGCATGGCTTCTCTGGACTTTACCTTAACTTTAACCTGCAGAGGACTATATATCAGCATGATTCTACATATGTCAGCTCACAATCCTCAGATTGGCATGTGGGGTTAGTAGACTTGCAGTGCAGTACTGGTCACCGGAAGTGAAGGGTCTATAAATAGCATGGGAAATCCCAGTGTTTTCACAAGATAGGGGTATATTTAAAAATCATTATGGAGATTAGGCTTCACATCACAAAAAGCAAAATGCACCTATAAAATGTACAGAAATGTTTTTCCTTTCAGAAACTGTTTGAATTTTTTAAATAAGATAAGAACTTTTTTCACAGCACTATGAGGAACAGAGGTAATTTCTACGTTGGACTATTTTTGCGTACGTTCCAAATGCTCATTGGTTGAATTGGTGGTCTGTAACCTTAAAATACATGTACAATGTATTTGAACAATATAGTGAAACCTGTCTAAACCGAACCACAAGAGAACTTGGTGTTACTTCAAACCAGAAATAGGAAGTCATGAATGTATCTGTTCAGTTATATTTGAGTTATATTTAACCCAAATAATTCACTCGTTATATTCAACTTACTATCGATCGCTACATTAACGCTGAGGGCTTGAATTACTCGAGTTATGTTAGCCATTGTAGAATTATCAATGGGCACCTATTATAATGCAAAATTCCATGTTTTTTTTTATTCAAACAGAATGAAATAAGTCATGTGTTTACCAAATTCAGTGTTTAACTTTTAAATTAACTTTTTCCGAAAACAAAGTCAATGCTTGCCTGGCGTTTGAAAAGTTTTTGTTTTATGATTGTGTTCGCTTTCTTTTTTTCTCAAGTAACGGTCATTTTTTCATGAGAAAACACATAGAAACTACACATATAAAACAAGAGCCAATCGACACGGCATACAATGAACAAGAGACACAAGTCTCGTCTTTACTAACTGGTTCATTACCAGAACTTAGACACCTGTAATTAATTCAAATGCAATAAACATTTAATAAAAAAATTGGCAATAAATCGCCACTATGACTTGCCACCTTTGTCTAATTTCTAACTTTCAATAAAAGATTTTGTCAAAAGATTAATATTGTTTTGTAAAATGACATAGTTTTTAATGTTTCTATGTCTAGGGAAATTATAGGCTGTCGTCTATTGCACACACATTTTGTAATACCTAACATTTCATGTTACAATGTTAAAAGACATTGTTGTACTACCCATTTCATGTTATCCTATAAGTGGTCAAAACAGCAGAAATTATTTCAATATAATAAACAAAAAACAATTTAGCTTCTACTCCAGTTCTCAAGGAAAAAAAATATCACTGTACATATAGTGTGCATCGGAACTTGGTTTCGTTTTGGTGCATTCATGGACTGTACTCCTGCGTCAATGATGCACAACAAACATAGAAAAAAAGAACACAACACACATAACAAGAGTCTCTGAAAACCGTTAGACGTACTAGTCAGTTTAAGTTTAATCCGAATTTCAAAAAAGGAAAGGCTTGTTACAATATAACTCTTCCAACGTAACGAGGCAAAAAGGAACTTAAAAATAATATTCAAAAATAATCTCAATATCTTTCAAGATATCATTTACGCAAAGCAATTAAAAAAAATTACACAAATGTTGATATATCAACTGACGCTAATCTAATAAAGAACTGCAGCCGGGCTGAGAATATACACCAGACATAGTCAATGGACATAGGTTCCCATTCAGTGTCTGACCCATTACTTTAACTATATTTTTTTCAAAACAACTACTGAAATGCTTTTGCGAAAAAAGAAGTCACTGACAATGTTGACTCCATTATAATATGTTATACATAGTAATTAATGAAATCTAAGAAATAGAACCTCTCTAACTGGATTTTATAAGGTGAAAAAAAAAACATTTGAAAGAAACAATGCCATCTGTTAGTTGGAAACAATTCAATAACGCACCAACTCGACCCTAACCCATTCCAATCCTGCATTACCCCATAAATCGAACAAACCAGTCTCTAAACTAACTATTTCATTACAAGAATTGATACATTTCATTAATCCAAAAAAGAAATGTTAGATTCACAGCTTCAGCCCTCTGATTATTATGCTTTAACACAGAAAATTTCTCCGTAAAATCTGATAATCAAAACCAAACTGTTACTCTGTTAAATGACAATAAAATAACATAAGTAGGGATTTGTTCTGAACGCAGTATAAAACATTATTAAAGTATCTACGATTTTACAGACTTAAGCGGCCATACGAAGGTAATAAAATATTTTATTTCCAACAAATATATTACCATTTTATTTCTAAATGAGACAATATAATTGTCATGACGAAACGAATTTGCTCATCATAATTGTTGAAATACATCATAATGATTTATAGAATTTTGTGTTAAAATTAACTTCTCTATTACAGCAGAATAGTGGAACATTGAGAAATAACTGATCTAGCCCGTATAGAAAAGGACGCGGATCGTTTGAACATGTCATGTACTTGACCATAAAATAAATAAATTTTACCATCCAAAATATCTAAAACTATTAGTCTTGTTCTATTTTTCTTTTAAGCTTTTTTCATTTCAATTAAACTTAAGCCCGCTCTCTTTTCTCCACCCACAATGCTCATGAGACATACTTTCAAAAGAATACAAAAACAATGTACCCACGATATGAGAGTCTATAGAATTGAAAAAAAAAGGTTACGCCAAATAAACATTTATTTTATGATTAAAGGACTATTTTCAGAGATTTCTTACTGACAAAGAGTTACATACAAATGTAATTGTGTTTCCGATCTACGACTTACCTGTAAATCCAATGTTATATATTCATATATTCTCTAAATGTAATTCACGACCCACCCTTTGTTTTGGTTGCATCAGTCTATTGGTATTGGATGAAACAAGTATTTCGCCTCACTACGTGTATATTGTGGAAAGATGGGAAGAAACAAAACATAACAATGAATTTAGCAATCACTTCAGCATGTCCCGATTTTTTTCAAAATTTGCTCATTCAAAATTTAAACAAAGATATTTAGACTCTTTAACACATTGTTCTTAATTTCATTTTCAGGATCATGCTGAAAATCTTGGTCTGTCTAGTAGCCTTGAACAGCTTCTGTGGAGTAAAATGTCTAATATCACAAATAGACATGCCACCATATTTGAAGGACTGTATTAAACTGAAAACAAGTAAACACGATCCAACACAATCGCCTAGCGAGGACGTGTGCAACACGTGCGTAACTAGATACGTGTGGATAAAGGGACCGAACTTGAAAAAATGTTCACACCAACAAGACAATACCACAATGGCAGACATTTCACGATTCTTCGGCAAAGTCATATGTGATCACTATAATTATAGACAGAAACGTCAGGCAAGAACACACATGCGCCAGGAAATTAGAATGATGTCACCACAACGTAGAAAAAATTTGAGAGCAGCATGGAAAAAGGCCTACGATGATGGGGTAAGGAAAACATTCCCAACAGCATTGGTTGTAGGTTGAAACTTGAGCATTGTGATGACTACTTCCTATGCTTGTTGCATGAGAACGGCGGTGACATCATGATGTAAAGCGACGTCATTAAGTGTCAATATCAGTAAGAATCAGGCAGTCGGTGAAACATGGTATGAAAAAAACCCAATTTAGAAAGTTTAATTTGACTATTTGCACCATCAGAAAAAGATAAGATTTCCCATATCAATTTGGTAAACTGAGTTATAATTTCATTGAATTGAACTGAAAACTAACATTACAAAGTTAGATAACGATGTCAGAAAACCTCATTTTTTTTACAATCTATTGAAAAATTTCAAAGCAAATCCAATGATGCGGAGATCAAAAAATGATCTTTTCAAATGCAGAAAGCATTCTTTACTGAATTTATATTGTCAGATCAGTAGGGTTTTGACATGCATGTTTCTGATTCTTACAAAAAATCACACTTAACCACACAATAATCCTTCCTCACATTCCCGACTTTGATCTCGTTTTTAAAATTCTAAGCGAAAGGAAGTTACTTCCTGACCTAAATGACTGGTTTACTGTCCCAATAAGGCAATTGACAGCGGTAGACTTCAAATTCAAATATTCGATCTTTTTGAGTGGATGGTTATAAATAACTTATTTCAAAAGATTTCCGTAAGTTTAATAATAGTTTAAGTTTCCAAGAACATGTTTGCTCCTTTCTCCAATGAGACTACAACCCGATTGTCGTATGTTGGTGGGTTACGTTCCTTTGGAACACTTGCTAAAATAGCTTGTATTTCATAAATATTAAAAGGACCATTGTCAATGTATAGTGCCTAGAAGTCTTTACATGATATCTCCTATGCATTTTCAAATAATAAGCTTGCATCGAGTTCCAATAATAAGAATTTATGTGGTAAAAATAAAGATGTTTTAAGTATGGAAATTATAAAATAACATACAAAAAACGAAAAACTAGACACCATACATAACCAGAATTGAAAAAAAAAACGATTAAAAAAAGTTGCTATCGGTTTCAATAAAAAAAAGCATGTTAATTTTATTCTGTATTAAACTTTTTTCTGTTTGTTTGAAGCCATTGTTATATACCGATTTATAAACTAAGAGCAAAAACATTGTGTAACTATATGCTTATAATAGACCCAAGGAAAGGTTAGAAATATGTTGAAGTTGACATTACAATCTACACATTAGTTCACAATGTCGTGATTTCCATCTTTTGTTCTAAAACAATTTGACACAATATAAGCAATAGGCAGGTGCAATTAGTAAATACTTTTAATTTTTAGTGGAGTCAGGGTCGTTAATTTATTTTTGAGTTTCTGTTTGTATTCATTTAGTTAATATATACTGATTATTGTGTTGTTCTGTTTCTATGGTTTAGTCTTTGTCTCCGAATGTTAAATATCACGACTTGAAGTATCTAACTTGATAATTTTCTCATCATTTTTACTGCTACCTCTTTGTGAAACAGATCCTGCCTATTAGCCCCATAAATTAGCTACGACAATAGTTTTTTTTATTTTACTTGTTACTTTTACATATTTTTGTTTTGCACATATTTGTCAAAGGCACTATTTATCTGATATAGAGATAATATCTTGATGCTTATGTAGCAGTCCACATAGAATCCAGACACTGCCAATGATAAAGGGATTCATGGTGAAGAAAAACCCACCAAACAAACGATGCTTTTCCAGTCTTTATATGCTATACTTTCACATAACGATAATCATTTCTGCATTCAGGTCTGCACTTTTTAGAAAATCATACATTCATCTCCCACTAAAACCAACCAAATGAAACAAAATCAAGAACGATAACTCTTGCAAAGTGCCCATTCCATGTACAATCTATACATATTTTTTTATCTCAAAAGCACAACAACCAAATGAAAAACTAAGACTGGTTGAGTGACTAGTACTTGTTTCTAAACAAGAAATAAAACTGAATTCGGTGGATTTTTGACATACATGAATCAGCTTCTGTCTGATCTTTATAAGGACTGATACTTAATAGTTCTGTACTTGTCTAGTCTTTAAACTTTGAGTATATCTCTTGCATGTTTTTTTTTATACATGTAGCAGTTCTCTGTGATGGGGAAGTACATGTATTATTGTATGTTCATGTACTTCGTATTTTGCCTTTTGTTATGGAATTGTCAGTTCTTGATATTGTTTCTTTGATAGATAACAATATATATCAGGTTTGTCAGAATGCTTGTTTATACTTTTCTCTACGCAGCGATGGATGTATCGATGTTATACATTTTTGATATTTTATCGTTGTCGGGTAGGATTTTTATATATTTTTATATCTTTTTATAATCGGAACGACCAAAATATGTTTAAAATATTTGATTACACGAGTCTAATTGTTGTAAATCAAGGTTTTATTACCAAGAAACGTGAAATGTAGAAACACAGAGTTTTATGATGTCACGCTTAAAACATGTTTTTATTTTACATATGCAAGATCGACACTTATTCGATTTATTTAGTTTGCAAAAAATATATGTTACTCCTTGAATTATACACGTGTTTCCTTGAAATTCCCATTTTTTACACCTGTGCTGTAAGCCGCTTATTTTCATACAATTTGTTCCATCCATGGACGTTTGTACGCTTGGTATTACTAAAACCTTCCTTTTCAAAGTCATTTTAAGGTCATTTGTTAGGGATCATTGTTCAAGTATAGGAAAACATGGAATGACGAATCCCTATACAACTTAAAAGTATAATGATGCTGTATGTCCAAAGGCATTGATCATATATAAATGTAATATGATGACAATCTAACAGTTGATTAAAAAAAGTTCATTTTCCCTTGTTTATTCCATTTGTATAAACCTAAATAGGATAAAAATCGAGTAACGATCAAAGGATTCAAAAACAAATTTTGTTCAGATTCAACGTTTTCAAAAGTAATTTAACGTATTGCTAATTACCGAAATCAAGTACGTTGGATATTCGATGTTCGATATTCGACATTCAAACTTTTCAATATCAAACTGAATATCAAACGGTAAAATTTTACCGTTTGATATTCGTTTCATATTAATTTCTGGCTACTTGTCCTCCTCTGCTGTTGTCTGTTTATTGTTCCCGTTTTGTTTGTTTTATTTTTTTTCAAGAATTTCCCCTTCGATGGACAGGCCGTTTTCCTCATTTTAATTATAACTTTTCTTCTCTTCAGTACAAGCTACAACGCATCGCACAACACGATGAAATTAAAAAAGTAAATACAGAAAAACAAACGGCAAGAACCCCATAGGGGTGAAGCCAAGTAACAGTTTCTTCTACTTGCATGACACCCGACATACTCTCCGTATGTATTGTAGATGGAAGGTTTTTCATACTTGAAATGAACAATCCATATCGGTTCATCGGACCATAGAAACGACCGTGGAACATTTTGAAATACAATTTTACATGTTGGAGTAGCTAGAATGTTTCACTGAAATTAGAGTTTTAATTTAAAGCTGTCAATTTCACGATAAAAGTCAAGATCAGAGACAGGCATTTGTGTATCTTTTTAAACTCTTCTGAGCTATAATGAGATATAGGCAATAACCAAATCTAGAATGATATATTTAGTGAGAAAACATTATCTATAAAGTCGAATCTGTAATTTGAGAACTGGAAAGATGAAGCGTACATTATGGGGGTGTAGAATCATCAAGTATAGATGGACAATTGTTGTCTATTGGGATGTTTATAGTCCGTCACGTGGTTAAACATGTTTACCTGTGTTGTCCATCGGGATGTTTATAGTCCGTCAAGTGGTTAAACATGTTTACCTGTGTTGTCCATCGGGATGTTTATAGTTCATGTGGTTAAACATGATTCCCTCAGCCCATTTTGATGTCAAATTCTCGAAAAGAAAGCCAAGGAAAGTTAGAAACTATAAAGAGTAATTTGTAACTTCAATTGAGGCAATTTTTGTTGTAATTTTAAGTTAAGTATCACGGCAGATTAAAACTGGCTCTGACATCATTATTGAAATGAGAGACTGAAAGGGACAAGGTATCTTCTTTGTTTTTATTGAATATTGTTAAAACAAACATAATTTGTTAGTACTAAATACACTATATACTATATTTCAGTATTTTGGATGGCTTGCACGATTCCACAACGACCAAATAAGAGATTCTGCCCACGCCGGGCCAGCTTTCCCGGGGTACCATCGATTCTTTCTATTAATGTAAGTATTACAGTCTTTATATTGCACTGATCATTCCTAATAGATATGCAAGTGTATTGGAGATGAAAATCAGTATAGATGTCACCGAAGTACACAATAGAAAGTTACAATCTAGTTCTGTAATACCTCTACTAAATGCATCGCTCTTTTCCGTACTTAACATTTTAAATGTGTAAATCACAACTATATTTTTAGTCATGTTTCATTTTTTTCAGGTTAGAGTCAGTTTTAAAACATTACGATAAAGATATCACAATGCCTTACTGGGACTCGACAAAAGAAGCTAACATGGAAAATCCTGCAAATTCAGTCCTTTGGACTGACGATTATCTAGGAGAAATGAATGGTGTTGTTAATTCTGGAATGTGTGGTGGCTTCCGAGATTTGAGGGGCAATCCAATCATGAGAAATGGTGGCAATGCAGGTTCTCTGTTCACATCTTATGACACAAGGTTTGTCATAAACATACCCAATATAGAGAGATTGACAGAGCCATCACCCTACGTTACACTCGAATCAGCTCACGATAACGTGCATAACTGGGTAGGCGGGACTATGGCTCCAATCGAACTTGCCCCTTGGGACTGCATTTTCTGGATGCATCATGCTTATGTCGACTATCTCTGGGAAGTATGGCGATACAACCATAACTATGATATGAAGTATCCATACAAAGCTGGTCTACCGGGCCATGGCCCAAATACCCCAATGAAAAACATGCCATACATGAGATTCCTTGGTCGTGTCCCAACGAATAAAGATGGCTATTCTGCCAGGTTGGCTAAATTAGCTTATTACCAATTGTCACCTACTTGTTCAGCTCAAAATACTTATTGTGGATCACCAGATCTTCAATGTAAAATTGGTCGATATGCATCAGAATGTGTCTCTGTTGATGTGCGCTTCCGCCGTGAAACACAGCCGTTCAGACAAGCAAATAATCGCGGGGGAAATGTAAACTTCAAGGTTAACAGGGCCGGAAGAAAAAAAAGACGAGCGGATCATCAAGGGTATTACGAAGATTATGAGTTTTCTGTTCCTGCGGACCAAATCGACAATATTCACATTCCAATAGAACGCGAGCCATGCATGGGACGACCAATTCAGAACAACTTTATAGCCGACTGTTCCAGTGATGCTAAGCAATGGGTCTATTTGCCGGTCAAGGTCGTCCACCTTCGACCACAGGAAGTTGTTTTTAAAGCAAGTGGTCATGACTATGGACAACCTTCTCGGTATGATATGTACGATGAGCATAACTACGCAAAACTCAACCAGTATGTGAAACCAGGAAACCCGGCTGTTTACGAGGATTGTATGGAAGATGAATCAGGGGCATTTAAGGTCCGACTTAAGTCTTCTGGTTTGAGCTACTTTGGATCATATACCGATTACGTGTTTGTTGATAATAGACTTCCAGTTTCATCTCATATTGGTTACATTGCAGTTCAGAAACCTACTCCGTATAAGCCAACCGATGTTTTAATAACAGCTTCCGATGCTTGTGGAAGACTGTGTAAAGCAACATGCCGAAAGCAAGTAGGAAATCATGTCTATTATGAGCCTTGTAAGGGAACAATAAGAGTCACACCTGATATGCCACTCATGTACGGGAATGATTTTGGCGAAGCCGTTTTGTCAATTTGGGAGTTTAATGGAAAGTTTACTCCCACAGAATCAGAACACAACATTTATCTTGAATTCTATTGTGATTACTCAAACAAATGGATCTGGGATGAGTGTCCGCACAGTAAACAAGGATGAAGAATTTTTAAATTAAAAATTCTGTTTTAATTATTCGTTTTCTTATTTGGGTACGATTTAATTGTAGAGCGGGCTTTGAATTTCAATGTATTGTTCAGTAAGTTAATTCTAAATATTAAAATACTTTGAGGACTTGGAAATTAACTGCTCCTGTTTAGGATCGTGATATGGTATCTTAGAGAATAATTTTACTCAAAATAACCTTCAGCATGACTTTCGGTTAGACTCAGATCAAAAACCATCATTTGTGTCTGTCATCATGGATGAACAATTAATTAAATGTCATTTAGTATGAAAGTCTTTTATATTGTTGAGTGCTTACACATGGATTTGCATGTCACATCCAAAACATGGGGCATATGAGTTTATTTGTTTGTGTGTCTGTCACGTTTCCTGTTTAGGTGAATGTAAAGCTTACTAAATATTACAGTGAATTACTTGAATCAGGTACATGACACAGTGACTATAAGAACACAGATACATCGTGGTTTGATCTCTGATCTCTGTCCTGACCGTGGTACATGTAGTGACCAAGGGCATCTTTGCCATGTCGATAGGTTTCTGGTTAAGTGTTAGCATATTTTACTTTAAGTCTTAGATAAAATAATAATTATGATACGACTTATGGAAACAGGTGACTTTATTTCTTTGGCACTTATACGAACGATCGTCCCGAAGTTTTTATCACATAATAAATAAAAAACAACTTTAAAGCACAGGCTATGTACAAATAAAACAGATCGATAATTTTTATTATTTAAATTTAATTTAAGTTCAGGCAGGGACTTTTGTATGATTTTGAACTATTTCCCAAAAAGGTAAGCGGTCAACTGTTCGAACAGCTTTGACTGGTCACAATTCGAAGGGACGATCACGAGAAAAAGTATATTTTAACTGTCATTCCATCTGACAAAAAAGACAAGATTACTAACTATAAGATAAGGTCAACTATTTGACCAATATCAAACTAAAACGAGCGATCAAGGAGTGACAAGACAAAGACAACTCAAGTAACAAAAAATGTTGATAGCAGGCACACGGTGTCTTGGTCAGTTGTTAAGTACATACTGCAATGATATAACGAAACACGTGTACTAATCCTAATTCTATTAATTTAAAAAAAATGACTTCCTATTGTTAGTTATCAATTTAACAAAAAACAAAAAAAACTGATGTTGTTACGTACATCAGACCGAAATTTTACAGCTGTGTATTTAGGAACAAACAACCCCCGCTGTTGGTAACTTATTTATCTTTCTAATCCACTGACACCATTACTAACATGTGTGACCTTTTTTACTCTTTGATGTGACTTTGTTCACATCCTCATTGTCCCTTTATTGTTGACGTAAAAAGGAAAAAAAATGTGGTAAGAGGCCTAGCAATTTGTCAAACCAGCATTTTGTTTTGACGCCAATGTTGAACAATAATTCTTCCAAAGAAGTTTTATGTGTGAATCAACATAAGAATTATGCAGAGGACATTTGCCGAAAACGTAGGCTTTCTGTATTCAATACTTTTATTCGTGGATATAAATTTTCGTTGACTGCAGGCTGATCTTTGGTTCGTGTCTTAAATTCATGGTTTGACAAATCCCTCAGTACAAATTAATGGAAGTTATTATTTAGTTCTGAATTTAATTTCGCGATATCCACGATAACTGATAGCCCAAGAATAAAAGTAGTTTCACAGTATATGTTTTTTCAGACTTTTTGTCTTTTTTGAATTTTTAATGGCTGATTAAAAGAACTCAATATAAAATTAAGTGAAATCGGAGAATGTGATAAGAAAGAACAAGCCGACCAGAAAGTGAAATGGAAAGGTCAAAGGTAATCCACGGACCTTTAATGGTTAGAAAAATCCCAAACCTTGAGTTCCTTTCGACTGACCCCTGAAATGACAAATATACCGATTCAGCGGAATCGACATCACACCTAAAGCAAAAAAGAAAATAAGATTATCAAAAGCTATAGGTTTCTGACTAATGCTGGGATTTATATTGATGAGGTCACAATCCCCACCTCTATCTCTTAGAAATTGTAGACAACAAAACAAAATACAAAATAACACACAATAAAACTCAATTTAAAAGATGTGTTTGCTTAATGTATAAAACATGAAACATAACAAAGCAAGCATTAGAACAGTTAACAATTGGTACAGGGCTACTAGAAGTTATTAACATGCAAGAGCTAGACCTCAATGATGATCACATCAATCATAATCCGTCCTGCTTAAGTGGCTACCGTATCATTAACATGACATGAAAATCTCAACCCGCCTCATGTCAATGATTAAGATTTAAATCCTCTGTTAAATTTCGATAAACATTTTTAAGACGCTTCCATTGTTGATCTTAATTTCAAAGAAAGATTTTCAAGTTCAAGTTCAATGATCTTAAATTCTTGTAAAGTGAATTGAATACCCATGTGATATTTACATTGTAACTAAATTTTTATTGTAACTTAAGTTAGGTTCAAAATAGCATTTTTAATTTCGATGCAAACTCCCAGCAGGGAATCGATGTCCATTTACAAAATTAAATGTTCGAATAATTCATGAGGTGATGTCGAATGCCTTTGAAAAAAAAAAAATTTACTTACTGAAAACTGAAATTCTTTTGATTTTTTCATCACGATTCCATCATTTCTAAAATTGTTAGATGGTTGGGTGAAAATAAATTTAACCAGATGCGCGTGAATGATGACAAATGATAAATTTATTACTTTTTTGCCTGATTCTTTAGTAGAATTGTACTTAAAATTTCCGTAGGCAACCAAAAGGGTGAACTCGAATAGTGCTTGTTTTCTATCTTTACCTTAATTTCAGTTCTGATAAAAAATAATTTTACACCAGCAGACATTTTTTTCAGGAAGTGTTTTATCAATAAATTATTTCTAGTCTCAAAAATGTTGAGACTTTGCTCTCTTGTTGATCCTTATTTTTACCATGTATTGAATCAATAGGATCATAACGACTTAAAAAAAAGACCGTCTAGATATAAAACCCTACTTTATGTCCAAGATGGGATTCTGGAAATAAATCTACAATAAACACTCAGCAACGATTTCCAGAGAAGATGAATAAAAGATGGCAGAATGACATGAAATTTCAGGTAGGTTTATTAGTTAATAATCTTACGACGTAAAATAGTTAATAACTTCATTTTTAATCACATTATTAAATTGAAGATATCAAAATGTCATATTTTTTTAACGAATTATAGTTCTCGGTCAACTGTTGCATAAGTTACAAAATACTAAAAAAGGACTTATCCCGGTCATTACCAAAAAATAAGTCAATGCTTGTTTAAATCAGTTCTCTGATTTTTAGGCAGTGATTGGGTGCAAGGAGTCACGGTGTAAAATCCATGTTGTTCAGTAAGAAAAAAACTCATTTATTTAATAAAAGAAAATACAAATTTAAAAGTAAAAAAATACGAAATATTTGGATAATAATGATATTATGCATACATTTGTTTTTTTCTCTACACAAACTTCGGGTCGTCATACAAAAGCTAGAGAATCACTACTCATAAACACAAGTATTAATGTCAATTATTGTTTGCATGACACCCAAGAGTTTCTCAGAATTGCAAGTATTCTTGTCTTTGGATAAAAAAGTGACATATTCAAATTTTATTGTGGATGTTGATGACGTCTTTTATTTTTTTTAATATTACCATTTGTTTTTAATGCACACTTTTTTCTTCATTTGTGCTGCACTATTTGTTCCTCGTCTATTGTTCTTTTGGTGTTTCCGACGTTGTTTTGTCTACGTATTCCCCTCGTTTGAACCTCCGCAATTGCTTATTTTTCCTACTCTCGTTACCTACTGGGAGTTCAGTATTTTGTATACCAAGAATTCTAATATTATTCAAACAAATCTTAAAATTTATCTACAATCCCTTAATTATGAATTTTAAGCTTTATCACGAAAACGCACTTCACAAGGTCAATACATCTCAATAATCAAACTTTATGTTCCTTTTTATTATAGATTTTGCTGTTAATCTTCGTAAATATTTTTACGTCAGTCATCTGTGACGTCAAATCTAATCCTCTTCCAAGACAACTTAAAAATTGTCTTATAAAAAGAGCAGACGATGACCCGGAGGCCACGGACGAAGAAGTCACCACATCGTGTATGTTAGAGTTCATGTGGCTCAACAAAAAGAATTGTGAAATTGCTACTCCCGAGACTGTGAACTGGCTTTCATCTCTTGTAAATCGATCAGTCGAGCAAACTGCAAGAGAAATGCGAGAGAATAATGGAGTACCGCCAACAGACAATCAAGGGTCGACAACTCCACGACTTATTTTAATGAATGACAAACCCGAAGTTGAAAGGATGCATTTTTCACCCACCCTTCTTTCTAGCAGAACTTTGAATATTGGACCCCCAAGACGAAGAAAGGAATACAGAATGCTTAGCGACGACGAAAGACGACGGTACCACAATGCGATTAATGCTATGAAAAATGATCAGGTGAATCAAGGATGTTTAATAACGATTTGATTCAAATGTCTTCTATGGCAAACGCCAAATAAGGGTGAAATCAATGAATTTATAAAATTTCACGCCCAATTTCAGTTTAATCAGGATTTAATAATACATACATGTATGTGAATAAAAAATCAAACAAAATGGTCCTGAAATCTTCCTAGCTTAGTAAAAATTTGAATTAACAAGTATTCTGGTATAGATCTGGTACAAAAAAGAAATCTTAATTCTACTAAACTTTCTATACATTCAATGCTGCCAAAAAAGACAATCAACTTGTATAAGATAATATAAGATTATGTATTGTGTAAGAATCTCCGGTTCCATTAAATGTCATCCAAGGACAAAAATATGTAAATGGGGCTATTTCAAATAATCACATTAAAATAACATCTTGTAATTCTTTTGTTACGTCACATCATATCTTGTACACTTCAAACAAATGTCAAAATAAGCAATTACACTTAACCTTACACAACCATAGTTTTGCTTCAACTTTAAAAAATAATTTTATGTTTCCTAACTAAATCATTTCGTATTCTTCACCCAAGAAGATCCAGGATCCCGCACTACTAATCATGATATCTAAAAATTTCCTATACTATTTTTCTATGTCCCCGATCACAACTAAAATTAGGAGAGGCTTCTCTGGCCCGTATATTACTCAAAAACTAGTTAAAACGAAACTTTGAAAAATGTATATGATACAATAAATTTTAAAGTTTGTAATCAGTAATTATGCATAATTTCTGTAATTTCGGTATAAATGCATAATTAATAAAAAAATATTCGTAATTTTTCATACTACTAATTATTAGTAATTATTCATATTACTAAAATCAGTCAGTAATGAAACATAATTACGTCCATAGTGGGAAACTCATTTTTATTACTTAAAAAAATATTTTTTTCATTTCGAGTTATTAAAGTTTATCAATAAAATAGGATGGTGTTTTCCAGTTTTCGCACAAAAACTCAAAAACGTTTCAACTGGTTAAAATGAAACTTTGTGGAAGTGTAAAATTAATACCCATGGTGGATAGCTTACTTTATTTTTTTATTTTATTCATTTATCTTTTTTCAAAAATTCCGATTTTTCGTTTTTTAGTTAAGAAAATTATTCCAAAAAGGAGGGGTGTGTACCGTTTTCAAACAATAATTCAAAAAACGCTTCCACCAATTAAAATGAAATTTTGGAAAAGTTTCGATATCTAAAGTTAGAAGCACCCGTACAAATGATTATTATTACTAATTTTATTGCCTTATTATCAATAGACAAATCTTTCATGTGCGCGGCATCATCTCTGTCGCCCAGACACAAAGGTGTTTCAAGGGTAGTCCTACTTTGAGCGTTTTGGCCAAACAATTGTGTCCATGTGGAGTGCGTGGGCATCACATTGTCTAGTTCAATTTTAATTTATACTAGGAGTATTCTGGATCTCGCTTCTTTCGTACTGTAACATAGTGATATAACAATATCGAACATGTCGTACATTAATGCCATGAAACCCGTTATATCTGTCGGTAGTTGTAGCCTGATTCTCGTGCATCGCTCCAATGTGTATCAAAACTTGATATTGATTTATTTCATTCATGAGTAGAAAATATTGCTAGTATCATCCATTTAGAAATAACAAAATAGCAAGGGAAATTATTTGAAGATTCGTTTTTGTCGTGAATTGTCAATGTTTTACTGTATTTTACAACAAATTAAGTACATATACATCAAATTTTATTTTTACACAGCGTGTGCTGCCAAATAAATTTGATGCATTGGTTAGTTATCACCAAAGTGCTACAAGATCAGCTCATGGAGGACCAGCGTTCCTGGGATGGCATCGCTATTACCTGGTCATGTACGTTAATTAACACTCGGATCGCCAGAAAAATCGGGGATGGACTGTTTAAGTACAAATATATTAAGCACTAATGACAAGTATAATTAATAAAATTTTAAAAGTAAATGAATTGCAATCGACCCCTTTGTTTTCTAAATTATCTGTCTTAAGTCAGTAGCTTGCTTTTTTTGTTGCCTTCCTTCAGATTACCATTTCAGGAACGCAACAGAAAGTTCGTACTTCTATGCTTTGTCGATAGTCCGGTTAAACTAAAAGATGTGGTTGTATTAATTCCACCACATTGATGTGTTTATCACCACAATGATAAACACCCCAATTGAACTTTCAAATTAAACAATAATGCAAGTAACTATATTTATTATTTTGTTTGCGGATTCGGCAAAGCGTCTCGACGTATGATATTTTTGAACGGCTATTTCCTTTTTTCAGGTACGAAATGGCATTGCAAGAACAAGACCCGGATGTTATGCTTGCATATTGGGACTCTACGTTAGAAAACGGAATGGAGGACCCTACTGATTCTGTACTGTGGACACATGAATTTGCTGGTAATGGCGAAGGAAACGTCGTGTCTGGCCCATTTGGTAATTGGACACATAATGAAATACCTCTTTCTCGATCAATAGGCAGGTTTGGTCGTCTTATCGATCGACGAAGAATCAATAGACTGATAAGAACTAGAAGAAGTCATGCTTACTTTGCTCGCATGCTCGAGATGCAACACAATGGCGTCCATGTTTACGTCGGAGGTAATATGTTAGAAATTGCACTAGCTCCAAGTGACCCAATATTCTATATGCATCATGCTTTTATTGATTGTGTATGGGAACAATATAGACAACGCCAGATTCGTATTGGGAATGATCCAACAACATATCCATCGGTTCAAAGACATCTTCGACAGCTCCACGGCGCAAGTTCTTTAATGATGTTACCGCCGTTAGATGGCAGAAACTTGACTAATCGAGACGGTTTTGCTAGTTTTTGGACAAGAGATTATTATAGATGTGCAACCTTACCGTGGTGTAGCAACAATAAGCCAAGCTGTGGTTCTAAATGGTTAAGATGTGACCTTTTTCGCAAAAGGTGTGTACCAAGAGGATCAAGTGCTGCTCGGCCTGAAATAACGACTGAGCGAATGTTACGAATGGCCGAAAATTTGGCACCCGAACCGATGCTTTCAGTTTCTCAGAATGAGCAAAGGCCATCATTAACTTCCCGTGAAATTTCCCCTGCGTTTATGTCAGATGAAGAGGAAGCAGAAATTGAAGAAAAAGTTACTCAGTTTGAAAAAATAGTTTCAAGTGAAGCGTTCTTCTTCCTCTTGAATGAAAGTATCACTGAATCGTCAGAATTGCCTCCTCTTCCTCCTCCTGTAGTTCCAAGTGAAAGTGGAACCCAGTCAGACTTATCAATTGACAATTTCGTCATTCCAGAGAGAGAAAAGGTTTGTGGAGGTGTTGTTACGCAAAACACATTTTCTATTGACTGTGAACAGACTTCAAACTTGTGGACTTACATTCCGGTAGAAGTTGCTCAACTTAGACATGGTAGTATTGTTTACGGATCTCACCCGGTGGATTCGAATGGAAAATTCAATGAAAACACTGATGTTTATTCGACTGGAGAAGAAATTCCATTCCTGCGGAATATTCCAACAAAAGAGGGGTGTAAATTGGACAAATCTGGACTGACAAAAGTCAAGATAGTCGCATATGGTTTGGACTACAACGGGATATATGAAGACCACGTGTTTCTTGATAACAGACAGTCAGTTTCTCAGGCGGTAACCTACATAGCTGTAAAACGTCCATCTTACTGGTCTTCGTCTGCGACAATTTTCTTTACTGCGATCAACGAGTGTGGAACAGTATGTCAACCAATGATCATGAGAAAACAACGAAAGTATGGTTATCCTTCCTATAGGCGATTTAATGGTGTCGTTGTTTTGTCAGCGAAATCTCCAATATTTCACAGCAATACTTACCGTGGTGCTGAGGCATTAGTCTGGCAGGATGGAATAATACCATACCAAAACAATAACCAAATACCTATCAAATTTTACTGTAACTACTTTCAAGAAAAACCATGGTCGAGGACATAAGACAACTGAAAAAAGGAGATAAGGCCAGAGAAAAAATTGCCTGTTTAAGGTTACCCTACCAACCCTATTTTTCTATATACCCTAGCACATTTTATCGGTATTGTTTTACGAAATGCTGCTAATCTATCATTTAGTTGAGCACTAATAAAGAAATCCTAACATAAGTATCTATATGACACAATTTAAAAATAAAATGATTTTTACCTATCTACCTACCTAGCTACATGTACCTACCCTGTTTTAGAATCAGCGTAGTCGTGAACAGATACATTTTCCATGGCCTAACTAATGATAGAATTATACACAGATAACATTACACGTTCATAATAATTTTTGTTCCTTTTCTTTTTGTCATCCAAATTTTTCTGTTGCCATACTATTTATTTTTACGATAACTTACTAACCCGGGAATCCCCTTCATATTGTAACTTATTTACTTTTACGTAAATACATGTATTTATATTACGAAATATTTATGTCTGTTATCTCAGACATGGTATTGCAAAATACTACAAAATATTGGAGATGGTTCTGTATGTTGTGATATTGTTTTTGCTGTTCCGTAATATTCAATGTAAGTTTTAGTTTGTCTATGTCAGCATACCAGTTTCACAGTTGCCATGATGTAAAGAAGTAAGTTCTTTGGATTGTCAAGTGGCCAATGTCATATAAAACAAAAAAATGTAAAACATAAATTTAATAAACAAAACAAACTAAAGTAAATTCAAGATAAATGACATCATGAAATGAATAAACATAAATGTAATTGAATATACACGCACAAGACAGAACTAAATATAATGGAATGAAATAAACACACAAACTAAATGATTCACAGTCTCAACACACCACCATTTTTCTGCACACCTCCCGATAAGGTCGAACGTTGCATGTACTGTAAAATTAACGAATGAAATGGGTTGTTTCCCTTGGACTTTTGTTATAATTATAACTGGACGAAATATAGACTAATTTCACACATTTTTTGTAGATTTCTATATTGACGAAGAGAACACCAGATGATATATATTTCACTATAATGCTGTATTCAGTAAGCCATGACTGGTTAAACGAACATATCTAGCACGGACTTCTCGGTTACTTTACAAATTAATATAACGGACTTTGTGCTCCAAAAATAATAAATTCCTAGCTTTCCAACGGTTTTTTTTTTAATCACCGACATTACTTCACCGACTCTAGGCGTTATTACACCATCTCGGGAACATCAGGTTGATAACCATTTTATCACCGACAGGTCGACGCTTCTAGCTATGTGCAAGACGCACACCAAAAACCGGGTCTAAAAACCCCTGTAAATAGACATTGAACCCAAAAATTACTTACAACATCTATACCTTTGCATAATATGGCAATTTCTCGTACATTCTGGACCGCGAGCAAGAAATATCATCTCGACAGCAAAATAGACTATAATTTACCATATAAAATTAATTATTAACTTACCTGAGTATTGTAAACATTAGCCTAGGGATATCCATGTCCTGAATCGACAATTATAATTCCCCACTGCTACTTTACCAAACTCAATGCTTCACTCAATGACCATGTGCCGACTGATATAAAACTCACCTGTTAAATTTCTATACGTGTACAATCTCGTGATTTCACAAAAGGTCTACTTGATTCGATTTACCGGTGTTAGTGGTATTTAAAGCTAGGATAGTTTAAATAGTCCTGTATGGAAAAAATGTAAACGACAATTAACTGAAGTTTGTTACACATGAGTAAACACAGCATCTAAAATTTTCGTTGATTTACTCGACAGATAGAGTATCAATTTCATAATGTCAAAAACTTCACATATTTGTTTGGTTTCAGCGACTTTAAGCTACATAATAGTTTTGTGAATGATATCCACCATCAGCCTTATGACAAGACAAAACAATAAGCCAAATAGGTATAGAAAGCCTATTGATGATTTATCATGTCATTATTTTGGAATATAAATATAATGAGGCTCCATGTTATCACCCTCGTTAATATGTTCAGTTCTTATTACAGCGTGTCATAGTAAAAGCAACGTAAAAATCATTAACCACAACACACTAAAGATAGATACACTATATTTATGATTAAACAGTTTTAAGTGTCAGTATCTGTAAGAATCAGGCAGTGGGTGAAACATGGTATGAAAAAAATCTCAATTTGATTGTTTTATTTGACTATTTTCACCATCACAATCCATATAATGCTGGCCCATTGAGTGACAATTTAATTAAAATGCACTGAAATTGAACATTTCAAGGGCAGATAACTCTGTCAAAAACCTTAATTTTCTAATATTCTATTGAAAAGGTTTCTGAGCAAAGCCAGTGATGCAGAGATTAAATAATGGTCATTTCAAACAGAGATGGTATCCTTGAGTGATATTTTATTGTCTGATCGATGGGGTTTTGACATGCATGTTTCTGATTTTTCTCAGTTTTCCCGATTCTTACAAATATTTACACTTAATAGTCAACAGCGTTTTACCATGCAATGTGTTGAATACGTTTTGTACCAAATTAATCAAAATATCTCCGGAATTCCTCTGACTTGACGTTCGGACTGAGGTGTCCAGACGTAACTGAAATATACATGTTATACGTGTACATGTACGTAAATAAGAAATTGGACGGTTGATTAAATACAATGATGGGACACCGTCTTGTTTCATACATAGAGTAAAACCACACACTCAAATCGCAAACACTTATTGGATCCATAACCTAAAAAAAATGTTTTAAAAAATGTACAAAGCAATCACATAAAAACTTAGCAAACACAACACATAAATGAAAAAAGGACAAGAGAGTCACTGGGCAAGACAACGATTAGGAGTGCAGTTAAATTCCCAGAACTGGAATGTACATATATTCCATGTGACACAAAAATGACGGAATACGTGAATTTGAACATCATTTTATTTTGGTTACTCCATGTAGGTTACCATAATGGTGTAGAAGATGTCGACACGTATGGTAAGTAAAAGTGGTTTTGCCAGAATATAACTTTATATACGTCAGGGATATTAATATCTTTGTACACAAACAAAAGAGAAATTCATTAGAAATCTTCTAACATGGACTGAGCAAGGTGACACCTAAAAGAAAACAGTATCTGTATTTAATGCATTCATAACCGTGTGATTAAGATTTCTCGAAGCGATATTCTGTTTAATATGTAATTTATTTTCATAACATTCATTTTATAATTATATTACGATAAAATTTACATGTAACGTTGTTTTCACATCCACCATTATGCGTATACGTTTAGTTAAATGAATAGAAAATAGCGGAAATCATTAGGGTCCAGAAAACGCCCCCCCCCCCCCGCCCCTATTTTGCAGAATTTCTGGATCTGCAACTCAATTGAAACCGTTTTAAACGTTTTATTAAAAATATGTAGTCTTAAATACAACCATAAGGTTATTTGTTTGTATATTTTTATTCAGTCCAGATACAATTTTTTGCTTATATAATAACTCAGGTGCAGTGATATGTGAAGAAGATGGTATTTTAGAATTTTAGTGCTGGAGTTGTTCTTGATTTAAGTTTTCATTGTAAATGTTGCACAATGAACTCAACGTGGTTCTGTGTTCATGACGAATCTTTACATCCATACGATGAAGGTGTCGGGTAAGTTATTTAGACGCAGCCAGTGAATTTTTGTTCACACTACAGATTATTTTTCTATAGTAAATCAATTGTAATATTCTAATCATTAATTAAAAAGGCCTCATTGTTCTATGTACTCGGTCAACAGTTGTTTGAATATTAAGTAGCAGGCCACCTAAGAATCATGAGGTGGGTGATTTATCGATGTCAGACATTTGAACCAAATTGACTTGCAATAAGTAGGATTTAATGGGAAAACAAGAATTAATATAAAAAAAATGAAAAATGTTTTCACCGTAACCATAGCAACGACCATTCCTTAGCAACCACCAAATTTGGGCCTAAAAACACAAAAACATTACAATTTGAATGTATTTTTTTTTATATCTAATGGTGGAAATTTGTCAAACTAAATAATTATATTAATGAAGTATGTCTTAGGAAAAGCATTTACAATAAAGTACAAAGCAATTTGATTGGTTTAGATCTGGTTACCATAGCAACCAAAATTCTTAATTTTTGACAATTTGAAATTTACGAAAATAGGCTATGTTCAGACCCGTTTTGGTAACAAGAGCAAGAAGATATTAATTAAATGTATGCATGGATGTGTAGTAGGTGCTCTCCACTGAAACATATGAAAAATAAAAATATGTAGCATATCCTTGTTTTTTGCTCATCTGGACCCAAAATCACCCCCTGTAAGGACTTTTCTTCTTAACGTTTTTCATACAAAGTTTGTCCAGACCCCAAAAATAAAAATATGTAGCATATCCTTGTTTTTTGCTCATCTGGACCCAAAATCACCCCCTGTAAGGACTTTTCTTCTTAACGTTTTTCATACAAAGTTTGTCCAGACCATAACTTTTATGTCTTTTGACCTACACTTCTAATATTTGGTATGTTGGTATATCCTCTCAGGGTAGATTGTTGCATACCAGAGTGGTAGACTTTTAACATTGACCTTTAACCTCAAGGTGGAGTGTTGCGTACCAGAATAGATGAATTTTACCTGAATTTAACCTGTCAACCTCATGGTCAAATAAGATACACATTTTGGCAAAATACCACCCAAAGTTTTGCCTGTGCCATAATTTGTTTGCCTTTTTACTAAGATATCTGGCATTTGGTATGTGTGTATTTCACGCCAACGTTGAGTGTCATGTACCAATTAAGGTGTGTGACTTATGAACATGACCTTTCACCTTATGGTCAAATGACATACACAATTTTGGCTTAAGTTAATGACTGATTTCATGCAATATTTCACCTCAAAGTATGTCGTAAATGTAAAGAATCACTTGCCCTTTATCACCTGATTTTGCGTAACTCCAGTAGTAGTACTAATCTTTTACATCTGTTATGGAATATGTGTTCTCTTAATTTCAAAGGAGAAGAACTCTGAGCTTGAATAATTATACCCCACGCAATGCAGTTGCGCAGGGTATAATGTGTTTGACCCGTCCGTCTGACCGTCAGTACATCAGTCCATCTTAAGTTTTCCGGACTTTTTGTTTAACACTTGAAATATTTTTTTGGTTAATAAGTTCACCATGATAAGTTAAAGGACAAATTTACTTTTCGATAATTTTTACCGAAATTACGGGCTCTGTACTTATCCAAATTCACAGAAATAACCATTTTCCTGACATTTTTTTTCTGAACATTTGCAGATATTGACATGATTTTTATTATAAATTAACCGTGATAAGTTACAATGCAAGTTTGTATCTGGTTTTATTTCGATGATTTTACTGAAATTACGGGCCTTGAACTTAGCAAAATTTACAGAAATAATCGTTTTAAGGACTTTTCCCCCTAAACGCTTGCAGATAATGACATGATAAGTTCACAATGATAAGTTACAGGTCAAGTTTACATTTTGTTCCAACAGATGACATTTAATTTAGATTAATTAAAACTTAAATTGATCAAGGTCTGGCGTTTTAAACTAATATTCTGAGTAACAGAATTTAGTTAGAAGAGGTTGGTTTTCTCATCGTATATTTAAGCTCATCTGGGACGAAGGTCAGCGTGAGCTATTGTCATCACTTTGGGTTCGTTGTAGTTGTCTGTTGTCATTGTTGACTTTTTCAAAAATCTTTTTTAAAAATTTAATTTTGTTGCAATCTTTTCTAATGCCTATAAAAATCGTTTTCAAAAATCTTTTTTAAATTTCATTTTTGTTGCAATCTTTTCTACACCTGATTTAACAATCTAATTCCTTTTTTTATCTAGGTCCTTCTAAATGTGTTTCTCTTATAAATCTACCTACATGTTTATGTCTGTGTTCCAGCATAGTTGAATATAGGGAAAATATATGAAGGAATATGCCAAAGAAGACAAAAAACTTAATTTTTTGGTAAAAACATCACGATTTAGTACTTTTGGTATCCTACCTCATTAAATATAAATGGCAGGATTATATAACTGAAGTCACATTCGGATACATTAGGATATTGAATCAGCATCTAAACGAAGTCTGCAACCTATATTTTACATTTCATTGACTGTATTAAAGTTTACTTCTGATCTCATGTATGGACAATAATAAGTAGAAAGATCATGTAATCTTACTGACTATAAATTAAAGTAGTTCGCATTTTACAATTATGCAATTTATTCTTAAATGCCAATACAAGATGAAATGTATAATTTCAGGTTACCCATGTTTGGTTCTCACATAGTTTCTAGACAGCTACAAGTAATAGATGTAGGGTAACAGGCCAGTAAACAAACAATTGTTATTTTTAGCTCTCCTTGCCAAAGGCCAATAAGCTTATGCCATCACTTGGCATCCCTCCTCATCGACAAATTTTCGAACTTCTCCTCCTCTAGATAATTGTGCACAAAATGACTGTCGGGATTTATGATCCGTAAAAAAAGACAAAGCCACCGTTACTAGGAATAGAACATAGGTGTCTAAAGGCATTTGTCTAAAACCTATGCCGAATAGCGCTCTAATCCTACATTTTCTGTATTTCGTGTTTTCTCCTCCGTTCAGATGTTCATGGAGTTTACCTAGTATCTATATAGTATGTTGATGCATCGTGATAAGACGACAATCAACAATATTCAACCCTCTTAAAGAGTAATCAAGTGAACCAAGATTCTAGAGGAAAACCAGACATGGAAAAAACACGCACATCAAAAACATAAAATAACCGAAATAATACAAAGTG
The DNA here is from genome assembly GCA_037379345.1 of Perna viridis. Taxonomy (NCBI): domain Eukaryota; kingdom Metazoa; phylum Mollusca; class Bivalvia; order Mytilida; family Mytilidae; genus Perna; species Perna viridis. Next base: position 15,130,089 of record CM074511.1, read on the forward strand.
ACGAAAGTAAATGAGCAACTCGAACTGCACTAAAAACAGGGAGCATGGAGTTACGGCAAGCTCTGGCATAACGTATGAGTTGTGAAATGAAAACTCCATACGCAGGTGCTGAAGGGATGTTGCCACAGATGAAAGGAAAGTTGACAATACGGAATGGAAAGTCATCGCGTTTGTCGTACAGTTTGGTCAATAGTTTTCCTTTACCATCGATCTCAAAGTGTAGGTAAAGATATGAGGCTGAATTCCCAGTGTCTGTAGTATCCTTTATCTAAAGTTCTTTTGGGTAGATGCGATGTATCAAATCCCTGAAACTAGCATTGTTTAACGATAATACGTCATCTATATAGCGGAAAACTGAGATTAAAGGATCTAGCTAAATGATGTACCTTCTTTTGGATCAGCTCAGCTTTAAAGTCAGCCTCATAAGGAATAGGTCAGCAAGAAGAGGAGCACAATTTGTTCCCATTGGAATGTCGACCGTTTGTTGAAAAAAAAACGCGTCCAACACAATGGACAAATATGTTTTCGATAAAAAAATTCCAGCATTTCGAAAGCATCTTTGGTATATTTGGAAGATGTTTTTGAATTATTTTTAAAAGTACGAGAAATCTCTACCAAGATCTACATATTTGTATCTAGGTGTACCGTCATTGTTTTTAGTAACAACGATGTACATTGTTTTTGAGTCGGGATTTTAACTGAGTATGGGGAATAGAAGTATAAAGAATTGAAAAATCATAGGTTTAATGCTATTGTATTCTGATAATAATCTTGAATTGAGGGTCGGATCCACATTGAATTAATACCACTACGGGAGTAACAAGTATCGTGGTAGGGCTGGAGGCCCTCTTTGACAGATGTGAGTATATAAGTTAAAAATTTTGAAACAGATTTGGTGGTACACTTTGCAGATCCAGCTATGCAGCGTTGTTTGTATGTATTCTTGTTGAGCTTAGAAATCCAGTACCTAGACGATATATCACAATCATCGTCTTTGGTAGAGAGATCAAAAGAGGATAGTACAGATGGGTTTCCAATATCTCTCCTTTTGAGAGTGTGGTAGAAGTATAGGTCTTATAATTGATATTATTTTCTTCGTCTACCTCTGATAATAAACATTGGATATAATACGAATTTCAGACAAAAAATGTTGTTTTGGGCTTTGTCTGTAGGCACGGCAACATATTTTTCATGTATTGTAGACAATGTTTTTACTACAACGGGGTCAAGTTATACATGAACCTGTGAGAGAAACACGTTTGCGCAAAATTTTGAAATCAACGACTGTGCAATATGACGTTTGCGCAAAATTTGGTATGACAACTGCACAAACTACCTGACAAATACTATTGTCTCAACTGCGCACACCCTTAATGTTCTATATTACATGGCTTGGAAGATATGAGGAAATAACAAAATTTACTAACATAAAACATATATGTATTCACATTTAAAAGACCCTAATATTATTCAAAGAGCAACGGGTACAACTTAAGTAATCTGTTAAATTCTTGTAAAATATCAGTCAATTCACAGTTAAAATCTCAACGGGCAAGTTCTTGAAAGCCATCTTTTTAACAAAAGCGAGCTTTTGTAATCCGCCCTCCTATATACCGTAACTTTGTATTTCTTTTATTTTCGCAAAATTGAATTTCATCTGTTTTTCCTGTGGCATAACGTTAAAATATTTTTCAAATAACTGGTAGTTCGAATTCCTTTAAGTTTTTCGACAAATTCAAATATATATTTGGATGACTGTGGTAAAACATCGTTCTCAACTGTCTGTGGAAGTTTTCGCAGCCATTTGTTATCCTTTACTGTCTTGGTTAGGGTCTGCCCATATTCGATAAGGAAAATTTGCATTGTCTTTAATATATGTATTTAGCACATAGTAGACAAACTGTGTTGTTTTTTCGTGATCAGGAGCATCGTCCAAAAGCAAAATAATCTTAATCAGCAACCTCAGAACTTTTTAAACAGCTTTGTAAAGTTTGGCCAGATCGAAAGCACAGCTTCATGAACTGCTATTTAAAAATCGTAGTGTAATACAGCAATATTCAAATCTAGTCCAATCTGTGAACTCGACTGAACAAGATAATGAAACATGTTGATGAAGGTATCTTGACTCTTATCCGGTAGCAAAAAAGAACACGCATGGTGTTCATTGTCTATATTCTGTACGCAATCATAATACCTTTTTTTAAACAAGCGGTGTACGCATATACAGGTTAAGCGCGATCCTTCAATCTCCTATCTGGAATGTGCGCAGATGTAATGCAACCACATCTGCCTCATTTTAAGTTGACATTCCCCTCATCACCATTCAACATATGAAGATCATTCACCGTAACTTTTATCTTGTTTTGTCATTGTCTATTGGATTGTGTTACTGTGTTACGCAGTGACCAACTTGATTGCTAGATCAAGATTATTCAAGCGCTGAAAACAGAAATTACGGTTTTTGTTAACTCACTAATCTTACTTTTTTCAGTTACTGATTTCAATCTAGGACTTATACCAATTGTTATCGTTGATAGTATTAGAACCATCAAAAACACTTAAAGTCTTCATTGAACAATTATCGTCTACAATATACATCATATACATTTCATGCAAATGGAAAAACTCAATTGTTGGTAGAATGGGAAGAACCGTGTAAACTTTTTTGTTAAAATATAAAACAAGAACTAAACTTCGATAATAAACATAATCAGAATACGAATCTACACAAGTTCAAAGCGTATTACGTTTAAGATGTGTTTATCTAAGAACAAAAATATCCAAGCAGTCAATTTCGTAAATTATAACACATTGTAAAACGTCGTTAATGACAGAAATAATAGTGAATCAGGAATACATTGTAATTATGGCTATCAGTGGCACATTTGAAATTTTAACTTTCTACATATCTAGTACATGTATAAAAAATCATGTTTTTTTACTTATACTTTGATTCTTATATTCAGACCGAACGACAAACCAAAGGTTTCACAAGCAAGTACGTATTCAATAATAAGCATAACTATTATTTATCATTACTTCATATTCATATGTTTTCAACGAGTCTTAATTTTAGTCTTTCTGTATATGAAAACGTTTGTCAATGACGAGAACGGCAATTCTACGAGATACCATTAATGATAGAGAAAAAAAGCGCAACAAAACAAAATAAATACTTTATGTTACATATGCCTACATCTGCCGGTACATTTTTAATTACATTTTTGTGTTATATTACATCTTCCTTCTTATTTAAGGATAGGTCTTAAAATTGGTTTTTCTGCACTTGGAATAGTCCTCTTGCTAGTAAGTATTGGTTTGGTGTTTGCTGTTGACTTCATAGAAACAATAACCACATATGACTCAGTTGTAGGTCAGGGTCACCCATCACATTACAACACAGGGTCAGCCACCGTATAACAACATAGGAGAACAAGAAAAACCCGTTTTTCAGATCCAATACAACCACATACAATTAGGCGAAGTACAACCAGCAACAAGCAGTATTGGCGTGACTATACGTACCAGCAGAGGTAATTATTTTTTTGTTTTACAGACCTAGAGTGGTATGAGTGTTATAGATACGCTCTTTTTGATTATTCACACCATCATCATTACATTTCGACCACAAATTTCTCTCTGATTCAAATCTCTGTGTCGAGGAAAAACGTAATACATAGCATGCCCTAGATATCAGAGAGTTACATCAATTTTATGTGAAATTAAATAAAAATACTGACATTACTTTTGTAGTTTTGTCTTGTTTTGTTTTTGTTTTTGATTTAGTTTTACTTTTTTATTTGGCAATTTTTCAGAAGATGGCAAATTAAACGCCTACGTTTTTTTTTATTTACACAGTTTAAGTATGTGACTATTGTCATTCTAACGACCAGCATGTCGATTTGAATACAGTTCACCATCAATATATGGGGGACTTACTTAACTTAATTTATCTTGGCACTCTAGGAATTGATATTTTATAATTTAAAAAAAAAAAACGAAAAAAGAATTTTGTAACAAAAATTGAGATTTATGACAGGAAGACCAAGTGTGCTTTAACTAGATATCTTGTATGATATTGCATGAAAGGTCACATGTTCCCATAGAACTTAATTGGAAAATAATATCCAACCTCATTAGCCTAAAAATTGCACATGGACAACTCCGTCTCTGACGAAAATGACTCCGCCTGGAAAGAATTGCCAATTTAAAAAAAAACATATTAAAAAATCTCAATTTATGTTACAAATATTAAATGAAATTTGTTTTATTTACCAAAAAAAAAGATATCGCTCCCGTTACCTTATATTTCGTGTTATGTGATTATCAAAACGACCATAACTCTAACAAAATTCAGCAGAATAATATTTCCCGTAAAACTGCAAAACTAAATAAAATGTTTTTGCTGTATACAAAGTTTCATGAAATCAGTTTGATCAGTAGTTTTAGGGGAATCGCGGTCGCTAGATGCGCGAAGGACAAACTGGAAAGTAATCTTATTCGAGTCATGAATGGTATTACTTGTGAAGACCTCTGAATATTTCTGTTAAGACCCCTAGATATTTCCGTTTCACATATTCTGAATATTTCTAAATATAAGACTTGAGCATTTCAGTGAAGACCTTTGAATATTTCCGTGAATTCCTGAATATTTTCGTGAAGACCTAAATATTTTTGTGAGGATCTCTTTGAATTTCGGTAAATATCTCTGAAATTTTCAATTAGATTCCGGTTTTCAAAATCGTGTCTGCATCGTTCCGAACGAAAAGTAACAAGCTCCGCCTACTCTCGTCTCACACCACTTCATATGTATTACAATTCAAAATGTCAACAAAGCAGGGTCTCTGTTAGTTGGATGGTTATAAGACCCATGTTGTGAATTTGTTTTTGTCATTGCTATGAGACCTTGAATATGATACATATAAATTTGTAAAATCATTTAGAATCCTGACATTATTATAATAATTATTTTGACCTAATACCGGTACTAAGACCCATGCAACTTCTAAACGTTTCGGTCGAATCCTTTGAACTTCTATACATGTATGAAACTCGGTAGAAAAGACAAAACCGTTACAATATAAATACACGAAAAGAGGACAATGCTAATTGGATGAGAGTATGCAATGTGCAATGACTATATATAGCTAAGAAATATGCGTACATTTAACATGTATCTCGCAATAGCTGAACATGCGCTTTTCAAGAAAAAAAAAGTAGTCATTGCAGGCAATGTTATGATGCTTTTATTAAATTAAAAATGTATTTTATAAATTAAATCATACAAATGTATTAACTTTCGTTGTTCTCTCTCTTTTTTTTTTTTTATTTTGTTTTATTTTTTGGTTATCATTTTTTGTTTGTTTTTTGTCTCCATGGTGGTTAACTAATTTTATATCATTAAACCATCGCTGTTTTGTTATTTAAAGCGTAAAAGTCTTACTCAGGCATTGTTCATTATAAGTGAATTTTTAAAACCATGTGTAGGTCATGCAAATTTCGCTTACATTTGACACAAAAGGAAGATGTAATACCGTAAAGTGTGAAAATGAATTGACTTTCTTCAACGAAGTGTTGAAAGATCGTTTTAATGAGACTGGATTACAGCGAATCCTATCTGTAACTTCTGGGGATAGAGTTCATTCATCTGATGATTAACTCCGTAGGCGTCAGACTTTGTAATAACTTTTGGGTAATTGTTTCTATTTTTTTTTTCTTCTGCTGTTTTACCTGTTTTGTTTTTCTTTCTTAAGTCAAATGTAGCAAAATGCAAATTTTGAAAGCCATTTACATACGTTTCAGTTTTAAACTCATACATTCAATATGACTTAGTATGAAAAGCAATTTGGCTTCTTGTAGTGTTGGCTGTTTTGTTTACTGTATGACTGAGTTTACATTATGGTTTGGGAAATAAAATTGTTAAAAGAAACAGAAAACTAAAAACATATGAGTGATAGATTTCAATGATTTATATTTATTGGTCATCTTTTAAGAATAAACAGAAGTTAAAACAGGAGTTGTTCATTTGCATTTCCTTTACAATAAACGAAGATAAAAAGGGAAATACATGAAAACAATAGATTTTTACAAGTTTTTAAATTTATTTCTGATGCCTCTTCAAGTTTTAAGAGTTAGCTGTGAATCCAACACAAATTTGCCCAAAAAACTTGTTCTTTGAAAATATCAGCTAGCACAGTGCTTAAAACTATTATTAGATGCTTTGAAATATTTCCAATAATTGCATCACCAAGAGTTGTTCGAATATGTTTAGAACTGAATGCATTCTCTGGCTGAAGGTGGTGTTTTATAAGATTGAAACAATACTCGCAAGTGTTTAGTTGCGGATGATATAATGGCTGATATTTTACTTCTATCTCCCTGCCTCAATAAAGATGGCAAGTAGTGGTTAACAATATATTAATGATGAAAGGCACAATTGTCAATTCAGATAATGGGAATATATGCATATCAAAGCTCCGTAGTAAACAGTCAGATAAACTTGTAGATTTGAATAAAGAAGGTTGATGCTTCAGTGATCAGACAGAGAAACATTGAAATTAATATTCCAATACCTGAACCTGAAGTTCCACTGAAGAACGAGATTTGTTCAAACTGTCAAATTCGTGATCATAGGATTGATGTAAACAAGGATAATCAGAGTGCACAAAAAGAAACAAAGTTAAAGTTTGGAGGATGATAAAAGAACAAGAGAAAGAAATCAAAGAAATGAAGTCAGTAATACTGGAGGTGAATACTGAAATGGAAAAAATTGAGGCATTTCAACAAAAATCCCAAGCATTTTTCATGTCTGTTATGAAACCAAGACTTGGGATTGAGTAAAATATGCAATGAACAGCAATTTGCTTATGCGTGAATTGCTTGTTATGATAGTGAGTTTCCAAAACATGACCAAACTTATGACATTAGTAAATTTTCATAGGCTCTTGGGTCAAGTAAGAAAAGAAAACCTTCTTTTAAAATAGGCGATAATGAAAATAACAACCAGCCACCTGTAAAGATTCATGTAACAACATAAACCATCACGAAATCTACAGAAACTGTACCAGCAGCTAAGAAATATACAGACACTACTATAACATGCCGTATGGATACCCAACAAATGTTCTACAACCCTATAACATTTATTAAGAGCTTTAGCAGTACCAATGACCATTACCTTCAACCAATCTATCATCAAATCTCCACTTCCAAAAGGACAACATCCTCAGTAACTTCCCAGTTAAATAACTTCTCTCTCTGAAGAAGATTTACAGGAAAGGTGGACAGTGTGAAGATAGTATGATTAAAATGTGAAGTTTGTTTATGTGACACTCTGTGATATTTTTTCTGTTGACCAATGAATCCATGAGAAATACAGAAGTTATCACATTAAACACATACACACACGTGCATGGTTAAAATGTCCTCCATGTTCATTCAACAAAAAGTTTAAAGACAGTAACTTACCAATGACATGATTAGTTCATGTGTACACAACTTACGAAATGAGAAAAAAAGTAAAAATTAAAGTAAAACAGTTCAAGCTTAAGACAATAACAAATATACTCAAAAGTTATCACAAAGTCTGACACCTAGAGAGTTAATCAACAGATGAATGAATTGTCAGAAAAAAAGTTTAAATCTACCTGTCAATTATCAAGTCAATTACCTAAGGTATTTCATCAGGTAAGGGTCATATAATCAAGGGAAGACAAACTCTATCCCCTGAAGTTACAGATAGGACTCGTTGTAATATCTTTTCAAAATCACATTTAATAGAAATATGGAAATGTATAAAAGCTATGTTTTAGACTTTTGTTCCTTACATTGTTACATTCTCTTGCACGAATCATATACAATATATGTCATAATTCATAGTCTGTTACACTATGCAAATTTTTTTCAAAGCTAACAAAAATTGAACTGTTTGTAAAAGGATAAGTAATTGTAACTATAACTTACTCTTTTTGATAATTTATGGATTCTGTGTAAAGGAACATCATTCAATATTATTTCTTAATGATGATGAATGCAACAAAGATGATTTGATATAAATGTTGACATAAATTGACAAATTAAAGAAAGGCTACATCTCGTTTAAATTACAATCGCTATTGAACTAAAATAATGTGAAACCATTATTTATCTTTTTATTTAATACCGTAGGTTCCAAAGATTAATGTTGATATGAAAAATCATCATCTTCAGTGTAATACATGGAACATATCTGGTCAGACCACAAGGAAAGCATTACAGTGAATGACAAAGTAACAAAAATGTAGCAAAAACTTTTGCCTTAAATATCTTCTTGTTGTTAAATATTATTATGATGCAATTTGTGTATTGTTGTATCGTTCTTTTCATAAATATTTTAAATAAATTCTATCAAAATGTTTATTTTGCTTGCATATTTACTCTAACAAAATACCCGTTTACACTGTTGTTTTTTTTCAAACTGCACAATTTCCAACAACTACATGAATTTGTCAACATAAAACTACCGTAGTTACATACAAGAAAGGACTATCACATTTCAACACAGTGCATTGTAGGCGCCTACTATGTTATCTCAACTCATTTTTAAAAAGTCGTAAAATTCATTACTAGATCTTACATTAAATTCAATGTTTGATGGTCTCTAGCAAACTGACGCATCCAATTTCAGTTTTGGATAGTGTTTTTGTTAACCTTTCAGTATTATAAAAAGGCTTCATTCCTTGCATTACACTTGTAGAATTTTTCTGTCCTGGATTTGGCTTTCCATTTCCACATTTTATGTTTTTAGAACTTATTTTATACAATTTATTTTTGGATTTAGATCTTCCTGTGTATGTGTACTTACTGCTGCTGACAATGAGAACACGTGTACAGCATACCAGAATTTGCAATATGAACAGGAATGGTATTTTGGTATTCAGAATAAATTAAATTTCTATAATCTGATGTCAACTTCTGTTCTAGTCCTAATCAAACATTTTAAATTATATCAGTAGATATCAAATAACGACCCCAGATATTATCAATAGTTTCGAATTCTACGTGTAATTTATAAATAGATGATGCATATATAAGTTTGTTGCATTTAAGACTATGTATGTTTAATGACTAGAGAAACAGCATATACGTTGGAAAGCTTCGAAACAGCGTCTAGTCATTCTAGTAGGATAGAAAACGAACGTCTGCCCCTACCTGGAGCTTGATGCGTTGCATTAGATTTTAAGTGCAAACGTAAACGTCAATTTGTTTATTAGTTGTTTTGTTCAACAAGAACTTTTCAACCAACACAATTCAAATGCAAAATATTTTACTAGATATTGTAACAAAAGAAATAATAGGATAATTCAGATCCCTAAAAATCCAAGTATTCACATATGAAAAACTGAAGATAAGAAAAACAAGACATAAATCGGAAAGAACTAAAAATAAGAACAAACAAGTCTTCGAGAAGGGAAGGCGTGGTCTGCTCTGCCAGTAGGACACTGCGAGTAAGTATAATCTGGTAAGAGCCAATTACAATTATGAAACCCCCGTCCTCTTTGACACACTCTGTCAAGACGGAGACGCAAAGACAATGGAACACCTTCGTTTGCGGTATCATTTAATTTAACAAAGTGGTTCAAATGATATGGAAAAAGATAAAAAATATCCAAAACAGACATGTAAATGTAAAAAACATTTTAAAAATCACCTCTAAATACACTTGACAACTAAACCCTCGAACGCTGAACGGTTGATCTTGAACTTGATAATTGTATATTAATAAACCATGCGAAAAACTATCACAGTAACTTATTTTAAATATTTTAATTGAAATAAAATGTATCTTTTTCTTATTCAAACACACCCTTGTGTGACTGTAGTGTGATTGAAAACTTGCAATGGAGAAAAGTGAATCATATCAGTGTTGTAAATACGGCAGAAGACATGAAATCGAATTGAAAATATGTTACCTGACATTTGAGGAAGAAACTTCATATCAGTGACGGTCAATGAAATTGTGACACGTGACGACCGTAGCGGATGATGTCAAGATTGGGTGAACATACCTCTGACTTTTTCGAAACTAATTTGACAGCATATGTGCTTTACAAAGAAAGTGCGTAAACAGATCGCAGGTTCGACAATAATGGATACTCCACATTGATATTTTGCAGTAGAAAATAAAATCTTAATAGAATCTGAAAAAGACAAACGGATCCATTTAGATATCTAAAAAAACTTATTCGGTGGCTGAATAAAATACTTTGAAATAAAAGTGAATGAAAGAAATCCATGGTCAAGACATAATTGAAAAGGACACCGAAAAAATGACGAAAACATGAATCAAAGAAAAACACTATAAATATGTGTACACAAAAAAATCTTAGAACATAGACCCAAAAAAACCGTTGAATCATACTTGTTCAAAGTCTTGCTTATTCCAAATATCTCTGAATTTTATTTTTCGATTTAATTTTAAATTTAGCAATAATGAAATATTATTTAGATATATATATATATATATAGATATATATATATATATATATATATATATATATATATATATATATATATATATATATATATATATATATATATATTATATAAACACTCCAAAAAAAAGGTGTAATATGTAATAAGTTTATGAAGCAATCAACTAACTCAGGTGAATTAAGAATTTTATGCAAAAAAATGTGCAACCGTCATGATGAAAATATCTGATAAATCATGTATCACTTCATTACACATGCTTTAAACAAGTACTTATTAGTAAATGTTTAATATCAAGACTTAATCACCGGATATCTTACCTGTATGTACATCAGAACAATTGCCTAGTTAGCATAAATAATTAAATTATTTTTTGTTACAACAGACCTTACCTTAAAACCAACGGAACTCATGCTGTTAATATTTATCGAAAATCTCACTTTAAAGTTAATCAGTACATTTATAACATTATTAACAACACTGATGGAGAAACAAAAGCATTTATCCAGCATTAATGGGTTTAATATGCAAATGTTATGTAATAAAGTTATAATACAGCAAAATGTTGCTTCAGATAATCCTTTTAGAAAAGTTGATACCAAAACAAAACATACGCGATGAAGGTAAGACATACTTCGGTTTCTTGAATATAGTTATGAAAATTCAGAAAATTTCCATTAAAAATAATTTCCTGCCAGATGATTAATTGTAGATTTAAGCTTACATCTTTCCTCTTTTCAATGAATACTACATAAATTTCTCTATTTTATATATGCATTTGATTCTGTGGTTTGCTTGAGTTTTGGAAGGTATTGTGGCAGTTTAATTTTTTTTGCATTTGAGAATTTTAGTGATCGGTGTGTATCATTTTACTGTTAATTAAAAAACTGCAACTAACCGAACCACACAAACAAGTAAATATATGAAATTACAAGTAATCAAGGGAACCAAGATTCTAGCGGAAATCAAAATAGTGTAATCCAGGGACAAAGACCAGACATGGAAAACAGACAAACACAACAAAGAACATAAAGTAACTAAAATAATACATACAAAGTAACGAAAGTAAATGAACAGTTCGGACACCACTAAAAACTGGGAGCAAGGACCAGGTGCACCGGTAGCGTAAGCGTCCTCTGCTTTCCCAGAAACACCCTACGAGCTGCTCATAAAAAGTCAAGTCCGGGGTAGACAAACGAGGGCAGGAAAACTATGACCCGTTGAACAAATCAGTTTTTATGGTGCAGTGGATACACCGTAAATTATTCAAATTTAGCGTATCCATAACAACAGAAAGCATTACCTTAAAATGTAACCTTTTATTTAGTATGAAAAATGAGAACTGTTAAATCAGTTACTCAAGACCCGGGCTCAAGACTCATCGACGGAAGTGTTATTTTTTTTTCTTTTTAGATATTTATCTTGCTGCTGGTTATATTACCATTAGCATCATGCGATGTAAAATGTACAAAATTACCAGATCGACTTCGAAACTGTCTTACAACAAGAGACAGCAATTTCCAACTGTCTGATGAACAAGTCAGCACAACATGCCTTCTTGAGTATCTTTGGGAAAATAGAAAAAGATGCGACAAAGTTTCGAAGGCCACTTACAAATGGCTTTCATCACTCGTTAATAAACCAAGCAGCAGTATACTTCCCAAGAAAGCGAAAGAATACGTATCTAATAGCACGAATTCAAATTCTACCGCTGATACTTCAGGTTCGTATTCATCTAGAGAAAATGTGTCTTCGGCCAGTGCAGAATCGTTTGCGAATGCAAGCTACACTCAAAATCACACAAGAGTCGGTAGGTCTACCCCAAAAGGACCTCGTCAGAGACGCGAGTACAGAACGTTGACCGAAGAGGAAAGAAATACTTATCACCGGGCAATCAACAAACTTAAAGAAGACACGGTAAATTTAATGGCGATGTTTCCACTTTTACATCATTATGCACTAAGTCTTAAATCGTATTATAAATGATTTGCGCATGAAAAATAACGACACGTCTTTTCCTCCGCTAAGATGAACTTCATTTCGTTACTCATAAAAAAGACAAAATTACTCGTTCATACTTTATGTTAAATATTGCCGTATTAAGGTATTACCATTTACATGTGAATTTGCTTAGAAATTAAATCATGAACAGATCAAAACATTTATTTGTATTAGATTACAGTATAGCTGGTAATTGTAATTTTGCGATTTTGAGGCAAAAGAAAATATACGAAAAATTTTAGCGTTTCCAATTTAGGCGGATTATAAGTGATGCTATAAGTTCTTAAGCAGAGTGAATATTTTGCGCAATTTATGGCCGACTTCTAAAACATGCCAAAATTAGCATGCGACGAGAGTAACCTGCTATATGGTATTTACAACTCAACATGACTCCAGTGAAATAATTTCTGATGTATTAAAATTCTTTCATAGTATTTTGGTCTGTTTCAGAGTGTTCCACCTAATAAGTATGATGCTCTTGCTCAGTATCACAGTAATACAAAAGACTCGGCTCACGGAGGTGTTGCCTTTGCTGGGTGGCATAGATATTACTTGGTTTTGTACGTTTTACGCGGTTTTATTGATTGTACCAGAGTCAAGAAAATTAAATGCTGCTTAGTATTGAAGATTATTGGCGAAACCCATCTTAAAAGCTACTTTTCAAATAGAGTTTGCATAGTCTTTGCATACTATCTTATCCCTTTTATAAAGTTCATATTCAATAATAATTTAGTTAAATAAAATACACCTATATTACATTACACGATAAGGCTTTTTATTATATATTATGACATTAGGTCGATTTTAATATTTCCTTTTGAAAATGTCGAGAAATCATTTCCTACATGAAGCATTACGCGTCTAATCTAATTTCAGATATGAACGTGCTTTACAAGAAAAAGAGCCAAGTGTGATGCTGCCCTATCTTGATACTACCCTGGATATTGAAATGACAGACCCTTCTGACTCCGTTATATTTACTGATAAGTTTTTAGGAAACCCCCATGGACAAGTTACAACGGGGCCGTTCGGTCACTGGAAAGATAAAATTGAGAGATCGGTTCAAAAAACAACGCAACTGCGGGTTAAAAGAGAGGATATAGAGCAGTTTATTAAAGAAAGTTCTGATCAAGGAGAATTTGTAAGAGTATTGGAGAACGCTCATAATACCCCTCATGTCTGGGTCGGTGGTGGTATGCTTGATTTAGATAGAGCCCCGTTTGATCCCATTTTCTACATGCACCATGCATTTGTTGATTGTGTTTGGGAACTCTACCGGGAACATGCGAAGTCTAACGGAGAAAATCCAGAAAAATACCCACCTACAGATAACGATCTTCATGTCGGAAATAGATCAATGGTCAATTTACCACCTTTAAATGGTGTTAGTCTAACGAATTCGGACGGTTACAAAAATTCTTGGACACAGGTTTATTATACATGTGCTCCGTTGCCCTCTTGTAGTGATAGTCACAGAAATTGTGGATCTGATTGGCTAGAATGTGATATTTTTAGCAGTAAATGTGTATCCAAAGGGTCGGCTGCTGCATTGCCAAGTGTGACAGATAAAGACATAATCAAAGTTAAAAACATTTTATCTGATAAAACTGTTGTATCTAATGCATCCAAACCAGCAACCACCAAAGTAACAGGAGAAGAATTTTTTAAGGTTATAAAAGAAATCAAATCAGCGACTGACAATCAAACACAACCCTCAGTCTCTGTACCGATCAAACAGAAACAAAAACCCGTTTTAAAAATACCAGATTTTGTAAAAAGTTGTACTGGAAAGCCAGTAGAAAACAATTTTAGAGTTGACTGTTGTGAAGGAACAACTGAATGGTCTTTCTTACCAATCAAAGTTATTAACTTACGTCATGGAGACGTAACTTACTCGTCACATCCGGTAACGAAAAATAAAGGAAAAGATTATTCCTCTGACTTGTATTCTCTAGGCAGCCAATTAGAGTTTACGGCAAACGTTAACGAAAAATTTAGGGCTAAAAAACAAACATGCAAGCACGACGACTCAGGTCTAATGAAGATTCAAATATCATCATATGGCCTGAATTACAATGGAATATACAGAGACGTTGTGTATGTTGATAACAGACGTTCAGTTTCTACAGAAATATCTTATATCGGTGTAAAAAATCCGGGAAAAAACGTGACAGAGGTGTTTGTTACTGCTACAGATGAATGTGGTATAGCATGTCAACCAATGATTTTATCCGACAATAACCATAGTAAAAATGCACACTGTAAATACAAACATATTAAAGGGGCTTTTAAAATTACTTCGGATACACCAAAATACCACTGTGACACACCACGTGGAGCTGAGGCAATGGTATGGAGTGCTAATAGAACTAACATTCCCGTTGCCAATGATGAAAGAATTCCATTAGTATTTTACTGTGATTACAGGCGCAGCAATCCGTGGTGTAAATCACAAGAATAAAGTATACATGTTCCTTAAAAATGCCTGTTTAGTTTGCTTCATCCATTCATCTTACTCAGTTACGAAAAATGAAATGAGTAGATACAATGGACTTTATCATAGATAAGTATTTTATTTTAAATTGTCAGTAAATTCAGCATAAGCTATTTAGTGAACAACTTAATTTTTCATACAAATTCTACCTTATTCCACATATCAAATTTGTCATGGTCCTGTGAGAAGTTCCCTGGACATTTTATGTTATCTGTTAATCTCAGTGAAAGTAAGAAAATAACTCATACATTGAGCAATACCGATTTGAAACAAGTAAATCAACTGCGATTGTTGTTCAATTATCATTAAAAATTAGAAAAAAATAAATATGTTATAGTAAATGATAATCATGATAATTACAGTAAACGTATTAATTATCGTGGTTGCTAATTTTCGCATTCTCTCAAATGAACATATTCGCGAATATCAATTTTGAGATTCGTGTACATCTTATCTAGGCCGCTCATGATAGACAATTATCTGAATTGAATCTGTGGTTTATTCTGGCTATTCCAACATTCTAAAATTTATAGGTAAAATTTATAAAATCCATGTAGGAATAGCCAGAACGATTGTATAAACAAGGGATTAAGTTTGTGTATACTGTAAAAACAAAACTTTAATTGGAATTCTAAATGTGTTGGAGTTACCTGTCACATTTTTGCTGTATGTATGAAATTTTATTTGGGATCTGTAAAGGTTTCATGTGAAAATTCTTATGAATTTTAGACTTGCAAGTGTTTAGGTGTCATTTAAAGTTTTCTTTTTTAACAAATAAAAAAATAAGATTTTTTTTCACAATTTTATTAAATATTCAATATTCATGATGACAATAAGTCATTGATAATATACACTTCATAAGTACATAATATTCAAGCACTGATAACATTGTAAATAAATGAAAAAGCAGTAAATAAAGTTAAAGTACACATGATTTGTTTAAAAGAATCATACAATAAATGCATAAATAAAACATACAAAGCACAACAGCTCAAGCACTAATCAAAAGTTCACAAGTCTACTCTAGATGCAAAAGATGAGAAGCAGCGTAAGCAAACGACTGATGAGAGTTCCTGGTTCTGTAGACGAATCTTTAGTGTTGTCAGTCTGGAGTCGATCTCTCGGTATTTGCGTTTTCTTGGGACACCTTTACCATCGGCTTGGTACTGGAGCAAGGTGCAGGCATGGACGGCTTCTTCGTTTGTTTATTAATTAATTGAATTTAATTTTCAGTCTCTATCTTCTTTCCAATATTTCAACATTTTAAGTCTATATTTTATATGTTTATTACCATGAAAAAAGTTATAAATTTGGCAAAAATAGCCCCACATTTCTCTAAAACACATTATAATTTTGCTAATAAAATGTTTAAATCCAATGTTGAATCCCAAATTTACCTGTAAAATTAATTAGGCAATAATAACTAGAACAACAAAACCTACTAAAACAACATCCATTGTTCTCTGCATGTAGGAATATCCAGAATATATATTTTTAAAATGTTGGAATAGCTAGAAGACACCGAATCTGTTAAGGGAGGTTTTTATCTTTGCTACGAGTTGAACCTATAATGTATGTAAATTTCAACTGTCAAATTGAGTTATCAGCGTAAAAACGTAATAAATTACTTTAATTCTTATCAAAACATGTCGTGAAAAGAAAAACTCGACAAATCTCCCGCTTTGAAGACATTTTGAGAGAGAGAGAGAGATCTCCCGCTCTAGAATTTTTTAAAGTAAACACCTACGGTAAATATGAATATTACAATAAAACAACTGAATCAAGCAAACAACCTATGATGTATGATTGTACGTATTTCTGTATAACAACATGTACTAAAATAGGGTATTAATGGAGCATAAGATGATACCCCGCTACGCGTTGGTTGAAAAAAGTGGATAACAAAATTTTCAAAATTGCCTTACTCAAAAACTGCTGAAAATTGAACTTAACCTTTATTTTATAGTATTAAACAACTTTACAAAGTTCCAAAATTATTCATTGATCTGTTCTCAAGTTGTAATATGGGAAACGTCGGGTGACGTACCAACGGACGGACACGCAACTTTTCAGAGGGTAACACATAATTTCCCGCCACTTCGTTTGGCGGGGTATAATATATGTTAATAAATATGTAATTTCATATTGGCCCTGTTACAGGTTTGAGGTCTGTCATACTGGTCGAGGCGGTCGTATTGGTCCCGAGGCATCGCCAATACGACCGTCGAGGCCAATATGATTGACCGAAACCTATAACAGGGCCAATATGAAATTACATATTTATTGACAGTTTGATTAACCAACTCAACTAGATGATTTGTAGAACAGTTGTTTTCGTGTTTCACAAAGAACATGTAGGTTTATTTGCATTAATCAGTCTTAGATATCATTTATATATATAAATGGAAGATATTTATGTGTTTCTGCAGCTTTTAGTTCTGGTGATCAAAGTTTATGAAATCCAATTCTAACTCAAAATGGCGGTGTCAAAGGACCGGAAGTTACGATGCCGTATTGGCCCAGGTTAGATCCATATTGGCCCTCTTTTTTGATATTGGCCCCGTATAGATGCCCGGTTTGAATTCATATCAATTGGTCAGTTTTTGACATATTTTAACGTATTATAGGTAGTTGGTTAATAAAGATATCATATTCATGGAAATAATGACTTTTGAATAAAGTGCAGCGGACGGCTCAGGATATTTATAACTTTAATGGGCGTAGAGGGTATGCAGCTATAATTTATTTCAATCGAAATATTATAAATCAATGTAGTGTTTGAATATCATTCTTTCCTGATTGAAAAGTAGTAGAGCTTTCTGCTATTTTGAATTAATTAGAAGAGGGGTCAAAGATCAATCGACCCTAATACACTTTTATAGGTAATTTAAATGAAACCGTGCATTGTAGGTATTGGAAAACAAGTAACATGTAAAGATTCCATGTATAGAATTTCAAAAATGTGAAAAAAATCCGACAAAAGTTACCTATTCAATCACTGAAAAAATGCCCCTAAAATTGGTTGCATTAAAGTGCATTTTCAATGATTAAGGTCTAGAGATAATGAAATATGAGTGACCATATTTAAATATTCTGTACTGAATAACAAATAAAATAAGCACAACGTTCTCAATTCGATCTGGAACATCCGCCTTGCAAAATGAGGTTGAAGTGGCATTTTTTTTTTTACATATTTAAACTATTTATTCTACTAAAATTGTATGATACGGAAATGTCTCCGTAAAAGTTGTCTAGTTTCCGGGTTTTAGGTTACAGACCACCGATTGCATCATCAATTTGGAACGTACAAAAAAGTCCTACGCCAAGGTACAAAGTAGCCCCTTTAGCATGCCATTATAAAAAAAAGTTCACAATATTTTTAAATGAATGAACTTTTCTCAAAAAGGGAATTTTATTCTAATAATTTTGAGCCCAAAGTATGCCGCCTCAAACTTGAATAAAGTAATTTGGTGGTACTTCTAAATAAAGAATTTTTAGGAAATCCCCAGGCTATTTATAGGGTAGATGAGTTCCGAGTGTCAGTGCTGCACTGCAAAGTAGTAAAGGTGTAAAACCACTGTTAAAAGTCCCATTACTTTCTATGTTGAATTAAGCAATTTTCAAGGTCCCAATCTTTTTTTAAAGTTTGTTAAAATGAACTTTAACAGGTTTTATCATAGAGGGGACCCTTTAAAGACTCTCTCATAAAATTTGCATCATACCTTTAATGGCTTCTAAGAAAGAACGGTGAAGTGAAAGTAGACAGGTACTAAAAATACTACTTTCCTTTTGGAAATTTGACAAATCAATGGGCTTAAGATCTAGACTCTGACAAATTATTCTCTACATCAGAGTTCAAAACTGTTGTACTCAGTGTGTACCTGACATGATAAGCTTTCAGATGATACCAAGTTTGCATATACTGGCTAAATCACAAAAAATATACAATGCATCCTAAGAACTACTTTGTTTTTTACGGACTACTTTCTGGTATGTGCAGGCGACTGGTTCCCCTTAATAGTGGTATTATACCTAAAGCCCTTCTAAAATTTTGAGTGACATAGAAGAACATGTGTATGTTTCAGGTGATATATGGTTTTGGTTAGGTTAAACTTAAGATAAACTACTGAGGATCTCCTGAAAATGAACAAATTAACATAGAGAGTGATGGGAATCTGAATTAGTGGTTTATAGCCTTTACAAACACTTGCAAAGTATCGAGTATACTTTACGTTTCGGTGAAAAGGCTTCAGGTTTTGATATATATTTTTGTACATACAAAAATCATACAGTTCCATAGTTTTTTGGGTTTTTTTGTTTGGGTTTTTGCATTTTTCTTTATATACTTGGGCTTCAAACAAAACCTTAAAAATTTAACAATGAATCAGGGATTCTAAAAAACTAATGCGACTGGGAGTTCATGACAAGGCTGGATTTCGTAATAAATTTTATAATAGTACATAAACTGTGAACTTTGAAGGATGTGCATTCACGTGCATGTATGTTGTCACAATATTTATGACTTATGATGTTGTTCGCCATTATTTTAACTATGCACCGGGCTATGTAATGCAATTTCCTCTGCAGGGGCGGATCCAGACACTTTGAACAAGAGGGGTGCCAGCCGTCGTTCCTCAGACAAAAGGGGGTGCTAGGACGTTATTTACTTTTTTTTCAATTTTACACATGAAAATGACAATTTTTTCAATAAAAAGGGGTGCCAACCTCCTGCACCCCTGCTGGATCCATCACTTTAATGAACCGATTAAACTAAACAAGAATATAGAATATTAGTTAAAAGGAAAATCATTGTGAAGGGCAGGAGCAGATGAAAAATATTAGGAAAAGAGAAGGGCTCTGAGCAAGACGTTTATAAACAAGTGGTACAAACTAATTTGCTATTTACTGTTTTTAAGTTGTTATACACTGCAAACATACATGTACAGAGCAGTTGTAGTATGTGATTTGTGCTACAATAAAGTATTGTTACCTCTGTTGTCATTCTCTGACAAGGTAGAAAAGTTGTTGTGAACATGTACGATGTCATTATTTCAATGTTTGGGCAGCCAATCACGTCTGTCTGCTTCACGTAAAGAAAGAATAAGTAAGCCTCTTCATGGTTCACTTGTCGAACTGATTGTTTATAATCTACAAAAATGAACTGAATCTTGGATTTATCACAACTGTAAAAGCATTTGAGCTAGCCAAGGAATACGGTCCTGTCACCTCCCTTCAAGCAAAGGTACAAAAGATGCTGTAAAAGCCACTCTTGGAAACTTTTGATCGGTCTATATGATAGTAAAGGCCGATTTTATTTGAAATAATCCATTTACAAAAAAACTTTGTAAAGTTCTTTTTCACCGTCACATACTAGATCATGACTGTTTTTGTATTTATGGTGCTTTGTCTCAAATATAGATATCCTGTTCTTTGTTCAAATTTCCTCAAAATGAACATTGTTTGGTGCGCAATTATTGACTGACAGAATAAAAATTTGTCAAACTATAATCTATCTGCTTGAAGAGCACTTAAAATATTGATTATGTAAAAAAGGGGAGTTACATTGTATAATATCCATGCTTTTTCTGTTGTACCAACAGTTCGGAAACAGGACAGGTTGTCCGGGAATTATTTCGTATTTTACAATTTAAGTATAATGATAGTTAAAATATGTGAAAAATTGCAGCATCAAACTCATTTTGCAAAGCTCATGTTGCCGATTGAATGGAGAACGTTGTGTTTATTTTATCTTTTATTAAGAACAGAATGTTTATATGTTCATTGTAATATTCTATGGTGTCTTATTATCTCTTAATCATTGAAAATGCACTAAAATGCATCTAATTTTAGAGGCAATTTGTTCAGTAATAAATTGTCAACTTTTATTGGGAAAAAAGTTCTTTTTAAAATTTTTGAAATTCTTTGCATGTGATCGTTATATGTTACCGTTTTCTAACACCTACAATGAACGTTTTCACTTAAATTACTCATCAAAGTGCATTGGCTTCGATTGATCTTTGACTCCTTTTCTTATAAATGCAAAATAGAAGAAAACGCAACCATGTTTCAGTTGGAAAAGAATGATATTCAAAAACTTAATTGATTTGTCTTAACATAAAATATAGCCGTATACCCTCTACGCCCATTAAACTCGAAAACTAAAGTACTTTTTGATACCTGCCCGTAGCACTTATACAGGTAAATGTAACATCCATAACGTGTTATAGAATGTGGCGTTAGGATATTATATTACTTTGCTTGGAAGCCATTGTATTTAAAACTGATCAGAACAAAGTATGTTATATTTATAGCACTATCTTACAAGTCATTCAAATTGAGTCCGTAGGGAGAGAAGTCTATTTGGATAACGAGGAAGGCGGTGCTGTAAATGAATTGACAACACCCATTTATCGATAATTGAACAATTAGAGATATACATGCACGGGTTGCTCACGAGATGGCATTTTCGTCAGAAGCGGAATTGTCCATGTAATGAGATTGGATATTGCATGGCTGTTTTCCAATTGAGTAGTATGGGAACATGTGACCTTTCATGCAATATTATACAGTTATTAAATGGGTTGGATGCAATAGACCAGAATATTTGTCCTGAGGTACTGAGAATGATCAAGTGTTCTATTGCAATAAATACACTTGATCATTCTCAGTACCAAAGGACAAATGTTCTGGTCTATTGCATCCAACCCATTTAATAACTATTTTATTACCTAATTTGTCTATAAGATATAATTAAGAATGGAATTTGGGAATATGTCAAAGAGACAACCATTCGACCAGGAATAGAAAATTGACCGCTCCATGTTTACGAATTTGCAGGCGAGAGTCACATCTACGTTTTTACACACGAGTTTTTTTGTGTGTAAATTCCAATTCAATGAAGCGCTTAAAAAAGTTCAACCAATCAAAAGGTTTAGATAAAGGTCATTATGGGGTCAGTGCAATAGACTCCTCAAGGAGCACCGTGCAATAGTACATCGACAGTGCAATAGATCGCCCTGTCCTGAACAAATTTTGAAAATAGAGAAAAAACATGTGTATATTTAATAAACAAGATAAAACCTTATAATTAGGTAATAACATTTAATATATCTCGTTAGAGCACATTTGGCCTTCCTCTTATATTCATTTAGGAAAAAGAACAAAGAAAAAATCTCAATTCATGTGACACTTTTAATTACTTCAGAGGTAAAAAAAGGAAACAATTTTCATGCTAATTAAAATAGGAGAAATAATCTTATTTTCTATAGTAATATCAACAGAAATCAATTAAACAAATACAAAAAAATGAGCACATCGTTAAAATTTTCATCAAAACATCACGTTTAAAGATTGTAAAAGATTCTCACCGAGTGGATTGTGAATGCATAAATATAAATTTCAATCAGATCAGATTAAGTTTAGGGCTTATACACAAGATTTTACAAATACGATGGTAGATCTTGTCAGAGCTCTTGTTGTTGCTTTATGGTTGCACTTTTGTACGGGAAACCAACTTCAAGCCAAAAGACTTCAGAATTTGACTAACAAGTACCATTTGACAAATTCTTTAGTAACATTAACCACAACATCTTTATCTGAATGTATAATGGTTTGTTTGTATGAGAAATCATGCATGTCATTCTTCCATAACATGGATACCTTGGAGTGTATAATCCATTCTTACCCTTTTCTCTTCACTCAGCCACCCGAGACAGCAAATGGAACGAATTTCTATAGAACTGCTGGCGGTAAGTAATTCTGTCTAATGAATTTGTTTGTTCCTTAAATAATTTAAATTTTTTTTCTTTACATGGATATTGAATCTTACTTCAGGTAAGAATGGAAAGTTAAATAATTTCGAGAAAAATCGGCTGCAGAAGAATAAGAAAAAAAATAATTGGAGAGGTGAGGCTGTTCATTTATCACATTTTAATGGTAATAAAAGGATGCCAGTATGACATCTAGATAAATTGAAATTATTCAAACCTTTAATTTAAGTAATGTCAATCAAAATCAATAAACGATTGTTTACTTTGTAACATCTGGGTCATGGTGGGTTAAATTAGTTCTCCTTGTTTGTAAATTCCGTTATGATATTTGTTACTTATTCTTCGTCTTTTATTTTGTTTTCTATAACCTATTGGTGATTTCGACTTTAAATTTTCATTTTTTTTCGTATCGACACCCTCTCGTTTTTGTTTTACTAGGAAATACCCACTGAATGTAAATCAGTTTATAAGTCGAAGTGCCGAAATTCTGAGTTTTACAAAAATTAAACCTATAATTCAATGGGACAAACTTGCCATCTACTTGGGGTACACCATGCACACTTCGTCGTATTCAAACAAGTATATCACTTTTTAAAACCTACTATGAATGATGCTACAACTGACCTTTTTAACACCTTTATATTCATTACCCTAACGTGAAACTAAATACGTAAATTTACGATAAAAAATTATTATTTTACCTTTCCAATGATTAATTTTTAATTTTGGACGTTAACAAACCTATAGCATCTTCTATGGTGTTTAAATATCACAGCCTGTCTTGTTCGCTCTCGAGCACAACAACGTCCGATTAAATAACTATGGAAGTCTATTTCTGTCATCAAAATAAAAAAAGGCGCGATAATTGGTGTATTTTGTCGACATAAATGACAATTTCATCCCAAAATTTTTCGTGATACTTAAGATAATTTTGTCGACCGTTCGAGTTAATTATCACGACTTATAGAGAGTCATGCCAATATGTAGCTTCGAAATAAATATTTTCGCGATAGCTTTCTTCTTATGGAAGTGTATAAGGGTCGGAAGCGTATAGACATCTTTATTATGGAACTGTATAAGGGTCATTACGGAAGCGTATATGTATCTTTTTTATGGATAACTCGACTGTCTTTGTGGATATAAACCACTAAAATCCCGAAAACTCTTTCGTAACACACTGTTAGCCAATCATTTCACGATATGAGTGACGCTGACCATCAGCTGACTGTGCCTATACTTGGTTTAATTTTCGTTTTCGTCCTAACATATATACTCAATACTGTTTGCTCTCATATATATGGTATTTATGTTAAAGGACGGACTGAAGGGTTTCTTAACGCCATTGGCTGTCATTTGGGGTCTCTCATGAACGGTGTAAAGCATCGAAGCGTTTATAAAGTCCTCCGGCAAAGTCATACATTAAATACATTATCACGTGATTTAGCGTTGATCTGTAACCTAGTGATCCAATTTGAGATCTGCATGATACAGATTGTACAGCTTTTGCTGAATCGTTCACCCTGCCAAATACGTTTTCGATAAAATCAACACTTTCCAGTGCATGTAAGACATATAGGTAGTTACATATTGTAACTTATCAGTGTCTGCCAGTCAATTGATGAGAAAGGCCATGTTTCCGATCACCATTCTAAAATTTTGTAGGGTCGGTCGGTCGGTAGATTTTTATTTTTTTATTCAAAATTTTAAAAATGAAATAAAGTTATAGTCACACAAATGATTTATATATATTTAACTCCTTGGTGACACCAAATTCAGAATACAATGAAAACCAAATATGCAAAGACTAAACATGTAAAAGACTTAGTCCACAGCATAATTCGTTTTGAAATTCGACGCTTGAGATATATATTTTTTTTATTTTGACGGTGGTTGTCAATCAAAAATATCTCCAGTGCCGAAGCGCAAAAGGAATTATCCACGACGAAGATCGCACTCACAGCACGTCTGTTTACAATCGATTCTAAATATATTCAATCGGTATTTCTAACTAGAGTAGAAAAAAATATCTTAGGCTTTTTCTTTTGAAAGACAATCGGCAAACGTTGACTTGGGTTGGGTTATGGAGGAATGGAATGGCGACCTCTTACATTGTAGGAATAGTCTATATAAATAATATTAGGTTTAAGTTATGGGTTTTCAAAAGTGTTTTTTTTTCAAATTATTAAATATTTTTTCAATGGAAAAAATGCTCATAAAGCAGTCCAGGAGGTAGGTAGATTCTTCAAACTGCAATTTATTAAGAACACAAATTGAATATGGCCGAAATTTCGTCACGTTTTGCTGGGGGTCCAAGTTTAAATATGACCTTCCTTTTACATATATTTAGGAGTTTATGTTTCATACACGTACGCGTATATCATGTTTATAAACTTTTCGACGTCTAATTGCATAACACATGATGAATCTGTTGAAGTAGTTCAGTTAGCTGTCCATTACTGTAATATGAAGTTTCGGAGACATAATACGTATATAGGTTATACATTGTGTATGTACACGTAAAAGTACAGTATACATGTAAGTATATTCCCGAGGCTCCAATGATTATTTTAACTATGTATGTATATATCAGATTGCATGTACAGGTATTGATATACCACAATGTAATAAAAACAACATTTTTGATAATTTTTGTAAAGTATTAAAAATAAATGTCTACTCTTTTTTCTTATATTTGCATATAATATGGATGGATCGCTTCTCTGGTAAAAGGATGAGGGTTTTATTAAGTATCAAGACATTAATACTACACACGTGAAATACTAAATTTTGTTAAATTGTGAAGATTTATAGGATTTAATGAAATTTAGCCTAAAAAAGTTAATGACAGTGTTGTGAAGTGCCGAATGTACATATATGTTATGCTGGTTCTGAAACCAAATGATACTGGCAGTGTCTCTCCAAGGAAACATTTTACAGGCTACAAATGTATATAACTATTTAGAAGTTGATAAAATTGTTTGATACAAGATTTAGTTGAAATATTGATTTTTAAGTCTTAACTATAATCCAGTATCGATGGGGTTAGACATAATAGATGTAAATTCTTAGCAAATCACACACTGCTAATTTGGCCCTAAAGAAGATGTAATTGACAGGCTGTTTAGGGTATTGAAAATGGAGTATTTTTAAACCCCGAATTTTCCTATAATATATATGTATATACTTAATATAATAGTGTCGCCACAAAA
Organism: Perna viridis; assembly: GCA_037379345.1. Taxonomy (NCBI): domain Eukaryota; kingdom Metazoa; phylum Mollusca; class Bivalvia; order Mytilida; family Mytilidae; genus Perna; species Perna viridis. Next base: position 15,156,032 of record CM074511.1, read on the forward strand.
TATTGCGGTCGTATATTGGTATGGTGATGACAGCGACGTCATCGTCGGCGGCATCCGTGTCGTCGTCGTCGTCGTCAGTATTCACTTGGTTTTTTTCTCCGATAACCTTAAAGTTATTGTTTATCAATAATACTATGGTTGATCAATTGTTAAGAAATTTTGATATTAACTACTATAGGAATGCTCCTTTTTACCTTTTGGCCCCTGCCATTTTAAAATTAGGGTCATCCATGTAACCGACAGATACCACACTGTTGGTTTCTGTTTAATTTAAAAAATAAATAAATAAATAAAATAACTGAGAGTCCAGAATTTTCCTAAGCTAATCTACATAAAGTGAAATGTACAATGCAAACACGTTCACCTTACCAGTGCACCTGGTCCATGCTCTCAGTTTTAAGTGGAGTCCGAGTTGCTCATTTACTTTTGTTACGTTGCATGTATTGTCTCAGATACTTTATGTTCTTGTTGTGTTGTCTATTTTCCATGTTTGGTCTTTATCCTTGGATTACATTCTTTCGCTAGAATCTTGGTTCCCTCTATTACTCTTTCAAGACAAAACGTATTTATGTTCAAATTTGCTCTTCACGGAATATCAGTCTGCGTCCATACTTGCCCCTCGGGCAATACCAGTCAGTGTCCCCACTTGTTTTACAAACAAAAGAAATATTATATTACGTTTTCAATATTATATTGCCAAAAGTTTTACAAAATATCCCCATGTCATATTTTGTACTATTTCTAGTTTATAAATATTTCTAGTTTTTCTAAAGATTACCCGAATGAACATACTTTATAATTTTAATGTAAAAACATAGGTCACCCAACTCGATTATGAGATAATTGAGTTATTAAAGCTGATAGCATTTTTACATCATTTCAAACACTATTAGACTATAAGAAATATATACATCTGTATGGTTTTTCAGGATGACAGAAAAGAACGCTCGGTGTAATAGGTTTGATCTACCTTAATAAATACGCAACAGTTTTGTCCATAGAAGCCAAATTCCCATAGGGGCCACAACTTAAAGAAATGACATTAAGGGCAATATACATGTATAATACCGTAGTGATTATGCTCGTCAAATATAACATTCATCTGACATCCCATCAACAAAAAAATTAGTATGTGACATATATATATTCAAAATTTGTAATGAAATTATACCAGCACTAAAAAGGTGTTCATTTAAAAAAATGTTACGATTTCAATCTAAATTAGTAATGACGACAACAAGCTGATATCGAAATCAGACGACAGGAACTGTTTTTTTTTTCACGTTATCCAAAGAAAAAAATCTTACAAAAAACTTCGGAGTTAGTTGTGATAAACTACAGTGGGCATCAAATTATCATAATTTTGATAAATCATGCACATAAATTGAAACGAAACACAAACTGATGTTTCGTCAATTATATTTCCTACTTCTTATTTTTTTTATTTTATTAAATGTGTTTAGTTCACGTCTATTTATTTAGAGAAAGAAAGATGCCCGGATGCTAATGGCTTTTTATACAACAGATTGCTTGACTTTTGTTTTATGGGCAAAGTTACTCAGATAGATTTTCCGTTACATAAAAGGGACGGCCAGTTACTTGGAGGGGAGCTAGTAAGGATTGATTCTCAGAAAAAAAAGAGTCGTTTATTATGGCAATGGGACAGCAAGTTTTTTAAACATGCTTTTAAAAAGAGTTAAGCTTCTATTGTATTGAAGAGTAATCAAGGAAACCAAGATACGAGCGGAAATCAAAATCGCAATACTTTTGATGTCATCGCATCCATAATATAAGGTATTTGCAGTACCTTGTCTGCGTGTACGTATCCAGTATTCCTCTTTTTTTTCCCACGGTAAAGGTATTGCCAAGACAGGTCTTTCGTTGGAGGGTTTATTTTTTTTCTAGAAATACGAACTTTTATAGGGAGGATTGATTAAAGGAATAAATTAATGTTTTTTCTTGAAATGATTGTCTTTTCATTGTAAAATTAACTACCTGTATGTTCAAGTGTGTTTATCGACTAAGTGAAATGTGAGACGCAAATTCGTTTCTTGCATTTTTAAATTTTTTTATGCTCGTTTGTTTGCTAATCTTACTGATATTCAAGTTGTTTTGCTAACGCTATAATTACAAATACCTACTATCAAAGTTAATAGCATCATATATCTACTATCAAAGTTAATAGTATCATTTGTATTAAATTTTCAGAAGTACACCAAAAATCTATATTGCTTTTTGAAGCATTTTATTTTTATAGTACTTTTTTTATATAATAACTTATTATCCCTATCAAAACACATATTGCACAATCAGTTTCGTTTTGACACCCAGCAGCGGAAAGTTTGTGTGCATCCAGGGCACCAACAATATTGACCCTCTCGTAAAATGAACGTTTGATGATGGAACTATAATGACTTATTTTAACTGGGATGTAGGAAACGGACAACCGGATGGAAATGCTGCCAACCTGATGCTTTTTGAGACCGGTTGGCATGATACAAAAGACCACTACAACCAATCTAAATGCATCTGTGTGTGAAAAATTATTTTCAAAATTGCTCTCGTATGTTTAATATTGTATTTTATATCCGGTAATTTTCGATTGAAACAATTACTCGGTTCATTGCTGATAATTTTCCACAAAAATATAAAACAGAAACCAAGTTATTTTGAAATTAAAAAAAAAGTATGAGAATTGACAAAGAAGGTTTAGTCCTATCGAAACAAAATTTCGTGAGCAATTTAGTTAAAACTAATGATAACTTTGCAACTATAAAAGTTAACTGTCATATTAAAAGGATGTGTGATGTAATGGGAAAATATAGATAATTAAATTGCTTACCTAAAACTGAACAGGGATTATGGCTAAAAACCACTAGTTCCACTTCCCATAGGCTTCTATGCTAATTTCACAATATTCAATGGCTTCTCTGGACTTTACCTTAACTTTAACCTGCAGAGGACTATATATCAGCATGATTCTACATATGTCAGCTCACAATCCTCAGAATGGCATGTGGGGTTAGCAGACTTGCAGTGCAGTACTGGTCACCGGAAGTGAAGTGTCTATAAATAGCATGGGAAATCCCAGTGTTTTCACAAGATAGGGGTATATTTAGAAATCATTATGGAGATTAGGCTTTTCACCTATAAAATGTACAGAAATGTTTTTCCTTTCAGAAACTGTTTAAATTTTTTAAATGAGATGAGAACTTTTTTTCACAGCACTATGAGGAACAGGGGTAATTTCTGCGTAGGACTATTTTTGTGTTGCGTACGTTCCAAATGCTCATTGGTTGAATTGGTGGTCTGTAACCTAAACAGTCACTTTTTGTCTTAGAAAAAATAAATAACTATACAGGTATCTTCCTACACACATACTGAATGCATTTGCAAAGTTTCAGTGAAATGTAACAAGCACTTTTTTAAATATTTGATTTTTAAATATAGGGTAACCAAGTTGCGCGAGCAAAAAAGTGACAATATTCTACCATACTTAAATGCATTAAATATTTGCAAAGAACTTTTTCTGACTTTTCAAAAAAAAAAAAAATCAATCACAACTTGTTTTTTAACAATATTAATAAAGAGATAGTCTTTAAAAGTAGTCATTTTCTGAAAAATTGGTCTATTTTTAAAAAATTATTTCTGACATGCCTCCCCCTTTTTCTTGATCACATGTCAAAAACCCTAAATCTTTAAATTTCCGCAAAAGGTGACATCTTTGGCTTTAAATTTGTAAATATAGTGTTTTCACAATAAAACATGACAAGTAAAGGGCACCTAAAGCAAAAAAAGTACTCAAAAATGCATTTTCCATGTTGCCATAGGGAAATGCTTATATGTCCTGAACCGCAGAAATGAAAGTGAGTTTTTCCTCATTTCTAATCAAATTTTTGCTCAAATTTACACACGACTTGATTTCAAGTGCTGATTACCACCATATTTAAGTAAATATAGCCCTCAAAGTTTAATATTTGATAATTTTACTAAATTTTCTACACTTTTCACAAGATAGGGCATAAAATTCAGCCAAAAAGACCAATTTTCCATAATTTGGATCTATAACTTAAAAAAATGCATATTTTGATGGATTTTTGTAGTGTATTCCTCTCATAGCAAAGTTTACAAGATCTTCAAGTAGTTTAAAGCTATTCCAAGAAACTTATCATTTTGCCATGGCCTCAGCTTAAGGCTAAAAACCACTAATTCCACTTCCCATAGGCTTCTATGCTAATTTCACAATATTCAATGGCTTCTCTGGACTTTACCTTAACTTTAACCTGCAGAGGACTATATATCAGCATGATTCTACATATGTCAGCTCACAATCCTCAGAATGGCATGTGGGGTTAGCAGACTTGCAGTGCAGTACTGGTCACCGGAAGTGAAGGGTCTATAAATAGCATGGGAAATCCCAGTGTTTTCACAAGATAGGGGTATATTTAGAAATCATTATGGAGATTAGGCTTTTCACCTATAAAATGTACAGAAATGTTTTTCCTTTCAGAAACTGTTTAAATTTTTTAAATGAGATGAGAACCTTTTTCACAGCACTATGAGGTACAGGGATAATTTCTGCGTAGGACTATTTTTGCGTACGTTCCAAATACTCATTGGTTGAATTGGTGGTCTGTAACCTAAAATGCGATGTTTTATTTTCGAAAAGCGTTTTTGCTGTAATCTTCGATCGAAGTGGAAACTTGTCGACGAAAGAAATCATTGAAAAATAAGATAGATGGAACAAGATCAAAGAGAGTCAAATAAAAAGTAAAACAGCAATACAGCAATAAGGAAAAAGATGTGAAAAAGAGTATGAAGAAAAATAAGAAACAGTTGTTCGAAAATTTCAACTGATGCTGAAACAACAGCCAGTAAAAGAAAATTAATGACATTACCAAAAGTCCTAGCAAAAATAAAACAGTAGAAATTGGGCATGTAAAATAGAGTGGAATACGTCTGATAAAAACAAGCCTAGTAAAATCAAGATTGCAAGAACATTTAAACGAAATTCTCAACAGGCCTGAACAACCAGAACCAGCTGAAATATATACCACTGGGTATAACACGGACTACAACAATATCCAAAATTCTTCAAAAAAAAAAAAAAAAAACCCAAAAAAACAGCATCTTAAGAATAACAGGAGATGTGAACAAACAATTAAGAAAAAGAAAATCTAGTTTAAGAGAAGGAATGGGCACAACTGAACAATCTGCATTCTTAGAAACATACCTGAGCAAATTGTTGAATGGAACCGATACGTCTTGCCATCGATTTTGAGAAAGCATTCGACAGAGTTTCCAAGAAACTCTTTAAAAATATAAGACACTATGGCATCCCTGAAAATACGTACTAGTTTTGTAAAATGCATTTACCATGGCTGTAGTAACATCCAATTGAAAATCAGATTGGTTCAAGATCAAATCTGGAGCAAAAAAAGGGCTGCAATAGGTCCGGCCTCCTGGTCCTTATAATAATAGACTGAGTTATGTGAAGATCAATATTAGAAAACAATACAGGAATCCGATTGAAGTTCATCACAAAATCAGACGATTTAGATTATGCAGACGACACCGCTTTACTATCAAGCATAACAGAGCAGTTACAAAGAAAATTTATCGATGTAAGCAGTCAAGCCCAATCTAAATCAATGCTGTAAAAACCAAAGTGATGAGACACAATGCAAACACCAATCAGCCAATAATTAGCGCAAACCAAAAGGATATAGAAGATGTCAAAGTATTTACATACTTAGCAGCAATACTAACAAACACAGGATATACCAATGGAGGCATTATAATGAGAATTGACCTCACAAGATCTACCTACCACAATTTAATTACTATTTGGAACAACAGTCAAATCTCAAAAAGAATTAAATTAGGTCTTTTATATTTCAACGTCCTATCTCGAAACTTAAAAAATGACACAAAATGATAAAAACATAGTAGACATTTTTCTGCATAAGAGCTTGAGGAGTATACTAAAGATTTCTGGCCAAAGACTGTTGCAAATGAGTAGGTGAGAAGGAAAGTAGAAGTGTAAAAGATAAGCTTCACCATCAAACGGAGAAAGTTGAAATGGTTAGGTCATGTATTAAGGATGTACAACACCAGGCATGCAAAGATAGCCATCACATGGACATCAGATGGTATACGAATGAGAGGCCGGTGTACAGAATTCCGAAGAAGAACATACTGTATACCGTGAAATTTTTGCGCAGTTTTTTTCCGCTGTTTTCGCACCAAGATCCGTAACGTGAAAAATAAACTGTCGCAAATGTTTTCTTCGAAGAACATTATAATACAATTTGATGAACGATGGCGAATTAAAATTGCGACAAAGCAGATTGATAGCATATTGAAACCGCGAAAAAAAGACTACGCTAAAACTTCCAGGTTTACAGTAGGAAAAGGAAAGACAAGATATTGGGTTTCAGTTATGGACAGATGCAAGTAAAAGTGGCAAATGAAAGAGACAGAGATGACTTGTTAACGGCTCGATTCTCCTCAAAAGGAGATGGAAATTAGTCAAGTCAAGTTAAAAAATCAGTTATTCACACTGTTAAATAAATCCATTAATTTTACTCTCGGACTTTCTCCCGCTATGACGTTGCAACACGAATATGTCAGGGACAAAGTCCAGACATGGAAAACGGACAAACACAACGAAGTACACCGTAACGACCCACGACTTCATGATGATGATCATGAGACTTCTGTAGTGATGACTTAAATCTTGTAGCAACATAACCCTGAATGGATATCTATTTTTTTTCAAGGGGAAGGAAATGCATGTAGAAGTACCTTTTTTTAATATTTATTAACAAAAATCAATTTTACCAATGATACAATCTTTAACAATATTGATTTTTAAAAATTCTTCATTTTACTGCTACGGACGGCTAAGGATTTTTCGAACTTTTATGGGCCTAGAAGGTGTTCGGCTATATCATATGTCTGTGGAAAGATAAATCAATGCAGTTTTTGAATATCATTCTTTCCTTACTGAAAAGTTGTAAAGGTTACTGCTATTTTACATTAGTTAGAGAAGGGGTCAAAGATCAATGGACCCCAATACACTGTGATAAGTAATTTAAATGAAATCGTTCATTGTAGGTATTGGAAAACAAGTAGCATGTAAAGTTAATATGTATATAATTTCCAAAATGTAATAAAAGAGCTTTTCCGATAAAAGTTGACTTTTTAATTACTGAACAAGAATGCCCCTAAAAATGGTTTCATTTTAGTACATTTTCAATGATTATGAGATAATAAGACACCTTAGAATATTACAATGTATATTTAAGTAGCACTCTAGCTAAGAATCATGCAAAATGTGATTCATGCTTGGAAAGCCTACATATTTTTATTTTTGATATTTTGGCTAAAATGCTTTAGTAAACAGAAATTATCATTTGATTTTTCGTATAACCCGTGCTCATAGAAGATAAAAACTATTGAATGCACTGTAGAATTCAAAATTAAGGGAGATAACTCTGTAAATGATTTACTGGATTTTCAATGTTGATTATCTCCTAAGAGCAAGCAGATTTGAATGAATAAGTACACATTTCATAGTATAGGCCCATAAAACACTTTAATTACAAAAATATACATATATAGCCTTTTTTGGTGTGTATCACATTTTTCAGATTTTGCATGATTCTTACAAAGACAACTACTTAAATATTCTTTGCTGAATAACAAATAAAATTAACACAACATTCTTGATTCGATCTGTCACATGGGCTTTACAAAATGAGTTTGAATTTGCAAATTTTCACAAATTTTAACTATTTATTATACTAAAACTGTATAGCACGGACTCGTTTCTGGACAATTTGTCTAGTTTCCAGACTGTTTTAGGAACCGAGAAACATGTAAAGTATGGAGTCCAACTTACGTTTTGACGAAAAGACTTAAGTTTTTGAGATAAATTATTGTACATATAAAAAAATCACACACATTTTTTTTTGCATTTGTCTTTATATACTGGACTTAAAATAAAGCATAAAAGATTTAATCATCAATTAGGGATTCCCGAACAAAAAATGCGACCTTGGTGTTCATGATAAGGCTGGATTTCGTAATAAATTTGACAATAAATAAACTGTGAACGTTGAACTTTGCATGGAAGCATGTGCATACATGTACATGCATGTTGTCACAATGTATATGTCTTACGATGTTTAACTGTGCGCCAGGCTGATGCTTGTAATGTAATATCCTCTGCAGGGGGTGGATCCACACTGTGAAAAGGAGGGGTGCCATACAAGGTTCCTCAGAAAAGGGTGTGAGTCCTAGGACATTATTTTCCATTTTACACTTGAAAAGGACTAATTTTCCAATAAAAAGGGGGTGTCAAGCCCTGCACGCTCTCTGGATTTGCCGCTGCTCTGAACGGATTATACTAAACGAGTTGATAAAAAGAAATCAGATTCCCTGTAAACATTGTAACGCAAAAAGAAGAAAGAAGTTCAGTTGCAATAAAAACTAGCTCTCAAAAAGACTCCAGTTTTTTAGCCGTATGAATAGGAAACAATGGTAACATAATTGTTTTAGACTATTACATCATTACATCATTGTCCAGGGCAGGGGCGGATCAAGACAATTTGAAAAAGAGAGGGGCTCTGATCAAGACGTTTACAGGGAATACAATCTATCATTTGATATTTATTGTCTATAAGTTGTTATAATCTTACTTTTTTTTTGCGACGTAAACATAAGTGTACAGAGCAGTTATAGTCAGTGGTTTGTGCATTGATTTCATATTTTGACAAGGTAGAAAAGTGTTGTTTTGAACATTTACAATGTCATAATTTTGATTTTCGGACAGCCAATGACATCTGTCTGCTTCACGTAAGGAATGAATAAGTGGGCCAATATATGGTTCAATTCTCGAATTCTGATTTGCTATAATCTAAATACCCCCCAAAAAATAAACTGAATCTGGGATTTATTATAACTGTAAAACAATTTCGTTAGCCAAGGGTTATGGTCTTGCCCTCTCCCTTCACGCAATGGGATGGAAGGACCGTTATCCTTGCCTAGCGAAGATGCTGTCAAAACTAGGAATCGGAAACAAGCCACTAATAAATTGGAAACTTTACTCGGTCTATATGATAGTAATGGCCGATTTTATTAGAAATAATTCATTTACAAAAAAATCTTTGTAACGTTCTCTTTTTCACCGTCACATACTAGATGATTCGAGGCAATACCAGAGTTTCTCTCCTTTGTAAATCCGGAATAACATCGTTTATATAAGGACAGAACGACGGACGCTTAAGGAAAGACAGAGAGAAGGCGTTGAAATTAATATCCTATCAATGAACCATGTGACTTTTCTTGTATTTTTTGGTGCTTTGTCTAGGCTATGGATATACTATTCTTCATTCCAATTTCCTCAAGTAGGCCAAGATATGAAGCTGACTTTACAGTGTCTGTAGTATCCTTTATCTCTTTGGGGTGGATGCGATGTATCAAATCCCCGAAATTAGGATGGTTTAAAGATAACACGTCATCTATATAGCAGAAACTGAGATTAAAGGATCAGATCAGCTATAAAGTCAGCCTCATAAGAGTGAAGGATTAGGTCAGCAAGTAGAGGAGCACAATTTGTTCCCATTGGCATGCCGACCGTTGGTGAAAAACGCGTCCACCACACTGGACAAATATGTTGTTGATTAAAAATTGCAGCATTTTGTAAACATCTTCTGTATATTTGGAAGATGATTTTGAATTATTTTTTCACAAAGTTTGAGGAATCTCTACCAAACTATATATTTGTTTCTAGGTGTACCATCTTTTTTGGAAAAACAACGATGTATAATGTTTTTGAGATGTTTTTGAGTCAGGATTTTAACTGAGTATGGGGAATAGAATTATTCAGTGTTGAAAAATCATAGGTTTTAATGCTATTATATTCTGATAGTAGTCTTGAACTGATTGTCTCCAAACGATCCAAAATATGATGTTCATGCTTTTTGGTTACAGACCACCAATTCAACCAATGAGCATTTGGAACGTACGCAAAAATAGTCCTACGCAGAAATTACCCCTGTTCCTCATAGTGCTGTGAAAAAAGTTCTCATCTTATTTAAAAAATTTAAACAGTTTCTGAAAGGAAAAACATTTCTGTACATTTTATAGGTGCATTTTGCTTCTTGTGATGTGAAGCCTAATCTCCATAATGATTTTTAAATATACCCCTATCTTGTGAAAACACTGGGATTTCCCATGCTATTTATAGACCCTTCACTTCCGGTGACCAGTACTGCACTGCAAGTCTGCTAACCCCACATGCCATTCTGAGGATTGTGAGCTGACATATGTAGAATCATGCTGATATATAGTCATCTGCAGGTTAAAGTTAAGATAAAGTCCAGAGAAGCCATTGAATATTGTGAAATTAGCATAGAAGCCTATGGGAAGTGGAATTAGTGGTTTTTAGCCTTAAGCTGAAGCCATGGCAAAATGAAAAGTTTCTTGAAATAGCTTTAAACTACTTGAAGATCTTGTTAACTTTGCCATGAGAGGAATACACTACAAAAATCCTTCAAGATATGCATTTTTTTAAGTTATAGGTCCAAATTATGGAAAATTGGTCTTTTTGGCTGATTTTTATGTCCTATCTTGTAAAAAGTGTAGAAAATTTAGTAAAAATATCAAATATTAAACTTTGAGGGCTATATTTACCTAAATATGGTAGTAATAAGCACTTGAAATCAAGTTTTGTGTAGATTTGAGCAAACATTAGGTTAGAAATGAGGAAAAACTCACTTTCATTACTGCGGTTAAGGCCATATAAGCATTCCCCTATGGCAACATGGAAAATCCATTATTGAGCACTTTTTTTGCTTTAGGTGCCCTTTACTGGTCATGTTTTAATGTGAAAACACTGTATTTACAAATTTAAAGCCAAATATATCACCTTTTGTGAAAATTTAAAGATTTAGGATTTTTGACATGTGATCAAGAAAAAGGGGGAGGCATGTCAGAAATAAATTTTTAAAAATAGACCAATTTCTCAGAAAATGATTACTTTTAAAACTATTTCTTCATTAATATTGTTAAAAAACAAGTTGTGATTGATATTTTTTATTTGAAAAGTCAGAAAAAGTTCTTTGCAAATATTTAATGCATTTCAGTATGGTAGAATATTTTCACTTTTTTGCTCGCACAACTTGGTTACCCTATATTTAAAAATCAAATATTTAAAAAAGTGCTTGTCACATTTCACTGAAACTTTGCAAATGCATTCAGCATGTGTGTAGGAAGATACATGTATAGTTATTTATTTTTTCTAAGACAAAAAGTGACTCTTTAGGTTACAGACCACCAATTCAACCAATGAGCATTTGGAACGTACGCAAAAATAGTCCTACGCAGAAATTACCCCTGTTCCTCATAGTGCTGTGAAAAAAGTTCTCATCTTATTTAAAAAATTTAAACAGTTTCTGAAAGGAAAAACATTTCTGTACATTTTATAGGTGCATTTTGCTTCTTGTGATGTGAAGCCTAATCTCCATAATGATTTTTAAATATACCCCTATCTTGTGAAAACACTGGGATTTCCCATGCTATTTATAGACCCTTCACTTCCGGTGACCAGTACTGCACTGCAAGTCTGCTAACCCCACATGCCATTCTGAGGATTGTGAGCTGACATATGTAGAATCATGCTGATATATAGTCATCTGCAGGTTAAAGTTAAGATAAAGTCCAGAGAAGCCATTGAATATTGTGAAATTAGCATAGAAGCCTATGGGAAGTGGAATTAGTGGTTTTTAGCCTTAAGCTGAAGCCATGGCAAAATGAAAAGTTTCTTGAAATAGCTTTAAACTACTTGAAGATCTTGTTAACTTTGCCATGAGAGGAATACACTACAAAAATCCTTCAAGATATGCATTTTTTTAAGTTATAGGTCCAAATTATGGAAAATTGGTCTTTTTGGCTGATTTTTATGTCCTATCTTGTAAAAAGTGTAGAAAATTTAGTAAAAATATCAAATATTAAACTTTGAGGGCTATATTTACCTAAATATGGTAGTAATAAGCACTTGAAATCAAGTTTTGTGTAGATTTGAGCAAACATTAGGTTAGAAATGAGGAAAAACTCACTTTCATTACTGCGGTTAAGGCCATATAAGCATTCCCCTATGGCAACATGGAAAATCCATTATTGAGCACTTTTTTTGCTTTAGGTGCCCTTTACTGGTCATGTTTTAATGTGAAAACACTGTATTTACAAATTTAAAGCCAAATATATCACCTTTTGTGAAAATTTAAAGATTTAGGATTTTTGACATGTGATCAAGAAAAAGGGGGAGGCATGTCAGAAATAAATTTTTAAAAATAGACCAATTTCTCAGAAAATGATTACTTTTAAAACTATTTCTTCATTAATATTGTTAAAAAACAAGTTGTGATTGATATTTTTTATTTGAAAAGTCAGAAAAAGTTCTTTGCAAATATTTAATGCATTTCAGTATGGTAGAATATTTTCACTTTTTTGCTCGCACAACTTGGTTACCCTATATTTAAAAATCAAATATTTAAAAAAGTGCTTGTCACATTTCACTGAAACTTTGCAAATGCATTCAGCATGTGTGTAGGAAGATACATGTATAGTTATTTATTTTTTCTAAGACAAAAAGTGACTCTTTAGGTTACAGACCACCAATTCAACCAATGAGCATTTGGAACGTACGCAAAAATAGTCCTACGCAGAAATTACCCCTGTTCCTCATAGTGCTGTGAAAAAAGTTCTCATCTTATTTAAAAAATTTAAACAGTTTCTGAAAGGAAAAACATTTCTGTACATTTTATAGGTGCATTTTGCTTCTTGTGATGTGAAGCCTAATCTCCATAATGATTTTTAAATATACCCCTATCTTGTGAAAACACTGGGATTTCCCATGCTATTTATAGACCCTTCACTTCCGGTGACCAGTACTGCACTGCAAGTCTGCTAACCCCACATGCCATTCTGAGGATTGTGAGCTGACATATGTAGAATCATGCTGATATATAGTCATCTGCAGGTTAAAGTTAAGATAAAGTCCAGAGAAGCCATTGAATATTGTGAAATTAGCATAGAAGCCTATGGGAAGTGGAATTAGTGGTTTTTAGCCTTAAGCTGAAGCCATGGCAAAATGAAAAGTTTCTTGAAATAGCTTTAAACTACTTGAAGATCTTGTTAACTTTGCCATGAGAGGAATACACTACAAAAATCCTTCAAGATATGCATTTTTTTAAGTTATAGGTCCAAATTATGGAAAATTGGTCTTTTTGGCTGATTTTTATGTCCTATCTTGTAAAAAGTGTAGAAAATTTAGTAAAAATATCAAATATTAAACTTTGAGGGCTATATTTACCTAAATATGGTAGTAATAAGCACTTGAAATCAAGTTTTGTGTAGATTTGAGCAAACATTAGGTTAGAAATGAGGAAAAACTCACTTTCATTACTGCGGTTAAGGCCATATAAGCATTCCCCTATGGCAACATGGAAAATCCATTATTGAGCACTTTTTTTGCTTTAGGTGCCCTTTACTGGTCATGTTTTAATGTGAAAACACTGTATTTACAAATTTAAAGCCAAATATATCACCTTTTGTGAAAATTTAAAGATTTAGGATTTTTGACATGTGATCAAGAAAAAGGGGGAGGCATGTCAGAAATAAATTTTTAAAAATAGACCAATTTCTCAGAAAATGATTACTTTTAAAACTATTTCTTCATTAATATTGTTAAAAAACAAGTTGTGATTGATATTTTTTATTTGAAAAGTCAGAAAAAGTTCTTTGCAAATATTTAATGCATTTCAGTATGGTAGAATATTTTCACTTTTTTGCTCGCACAACTTGGTTACCCTATATTTAAAAATCAAATATTTAAAAAAGTGCTTGTCACATTTCACTGAAACTTTGCAAATGCATTCAGCATGTGTGTAGGAAGATACATGTATAGTTATTTATTTTTTCTAAGACAAAAAGTGACTCTTTAGGTTACAGACCACCAATTCAACCAATGAGCATTTGGAACGTACGCAAAAATAGTCCTACGCAGAAATTACCCCTGTTCCTCATAGTGCTGTGAAAAAAGTTCTCATCTTATTTAAAAAATTTAAACAGTTTCTGAAAGGAAAAACATTTCTGTACATTTTATAGGTGCATTTTGCTTCTTGTGATGTGAAGCCTAATCTCCATAATGATTTTTAAATATACCCCTATCTTGTGAAAACACTGGGATTTCCCATGCTATTTATAGACCCTTCACTTCCGGTGACCAGTACTGCACTGCAAGTCTGCTAACCCCACATGCCATTCTGAGGATTGTGAGCTGACATATGTAGAATCATGCTGATATATAGTCATCTGCAGGTTAAAGTTAAGATAAAGTCCAGAGAAGCCATTGAATATTGTGAAATTAGCATAGAAGCCTATGGGAAGTGGAATTAGTGGTTTTTAGCCTTAAGCTGAAGCCATGGCAAAATGAAAAGTTTCTTGAAATAGCTTTAAACTACTTGAAGATCTTGTTAACTTTGCCATGAGAGGAATACACTACAAAAATCCTTCAAGATATGCATTTTTTTAAGTTATAGGTCCAAATTATGGAAAATTGGTCTTTTTGGCTGATTTTTATGTCCTATCTTGTAAAAAGTGTAGAAAATTTAGTAAAAATATCAAATATTAAACTTTGAGGGCTATATTTACCTAAATATGGTAGTAATAAGCACTTGAAATCAAGTTTTGTGTAGATTTGAGCAAACATTAGGTTAGAAATGAGGAAAAACTCACTTTCATTACTGCGGTTAAGGCCATATAAGCATTCCCCTATGGCAACATGGAAAATCCATTATTGAGCACTTTTTTTGCTTTAGGTGCCCTTTACTGGTCATGTTTTAATGTGAAAACACTGTATTTACAAATTTAAAGCCAAATATATCACCTTTTGTGAAAATTTAAAGATTTAGGATTTTTGACATGTGATCAAGAAAAAGGGGGAGGCATGTCAGAAATAAATTTTTAAAAATAGACCAATTTCTCAGAAAATGATTACTTTTAAAACTATTTCTTCATTAATATTGTTAAAAAACAAGTTGTGATTGATATTTTTTATTTGAAAAGTCAGAAAAAGTTCTTTGCAAATATTTAATGCATTTCAGTATGGTAGAATATTTTCACTTTTTTGCTCGCACAACTTGGTTACCCTATATTTAAAAATCAAATATTTAAAAAAGTGCTTGTCACATTTCACTGAAACTTTGCAAATGCATTCAGCATGTGTGTAGGAAGATACATGTATAGTTATTTATTTTTTCTAAGACAAAAAGTGACTCTTTAGGTTACAGACCACCAATTCAACCAATGAGCATTTGGAACGTACGCAAAAATAGTCCTACGCAGAAATTACCCCTGTTCCTCATAGTGCTGTGAAAAAAGTTCTCATCTTATTTAAAAAATTTAAACAGTTTCTGAAAGGAAAAACATTTCTGTACATTTTATAGGTGCATTTTGCTTCTTGTGATGTGAAGCCTAATCTCCATAATGATTTTTAAATATACCCCTATCTTGTGAAAACACTGGGATTTCCCATGCTATTTATAGACCCTTCACTTCCGGTGACCAGTACTGCACTGCAAGTCTGCTAACCCCACATGCCATTCTGAGGATTGTGAGCTGACATATGTAGAATCATGCTGATATATAGTCATCTGCAGGTTAAAGTTAAGATAAAGTCCAGAGAAGCCATTGAATATTGTGAAATTAGCATAGAAGCCTATGGGAAGTGGAATTAGTGGTTTTTAGCCTTAAGCTGAAGCCATGGCAAAATGAAAAGTTTCTTGAAATAGCTTTAAACTACTTGAAGATCTTGTTAACTTTGCCATGAGAGGAATACACTACAAAAATCCTTCAAGATATGCATTTTTTTAAGTTATAGGTCCAAATTATGGAAAATTGGTCTTTTTGGCTGATTTTTATGTCCTATCTTGTAAAAAGTGTAGAAAATTTAGTAAAAATATCAAATATTAAACTTTGAGGGCTATATTTACCTAAATATGGTAGTAATAAGCACTTGAAATCAAGTTTTGTGTAGATTTGAGCAAACATTAGGTTAGAAATGAGGAAAAACTCACTTTCATTACTGCGGTTAAGGCCATATAAGCATTCCCCTATGGCAACATGGAAAATCCATTATTGAGCACTTTTTTTGCTTTAGGTGCCCTTTACTGGTCATGTTTTAATGTGAAAACACTGTATTTACAAATTTAAAGCCAAATATATCACCTTTTGTGAAAATTTAAAGATTTAGGATTTTTGACATGTGATCAAGAAAAAGGGGGAGGCATGTCAGAAATAAATTTTTAAAAATAGACCAATTTCTCAGAAAATGATTACTTTTAAAACTATTTCTTCATTAATATTGTTAAAAAACAAGTTGTGATTGATATTTTTTATTTGAAAAGTCAGAAAAAGTTCTTTGCAAATATTTAATGCATTTCAGTATGGTAGAATATTTTCACTTTTTTGCTCGCACAACTTGGTTACCCTATATTTAAAAATCAAATATTTAAAAAAGTGCTTGTCACATTTCACTGAAACTTTGCAAATGCATTCAGCATGTGTGTAGGAAGATACATGTATAGTTATTTATTTTTTCTAAGACAAAAAGTGACTCTTTAGGTTACAGACCACCAATTCAACCAATGAGCATTTGGAACGTACGCAAAAATAGTCCTACGCAGAAATTACCCCTGTTCCTCATAGTGCTGTGAAAAAAGTTCTCATCTTATTTAAAAAATTTAAACAGTTTCTGAAAGGAAAAACATTTCTGTACATTTTATAGGTGCATTTTGCTTCTTGTGATGTGAAGCCTAATCTCCATAATGATTTTTAAATATACCCCTATCTTGTGAAAACACTGGGATTTCCCATGCTATTTATAGACCCTTCACTTCCGGTGACCAGTACTGCACTGCAAGTCTGCTAACCCCACATGCCATTCTGAGGATTGTGAGCTGACATATGTAGAATCATGCTGATATATAGTCATCTGCAGGTTAAAGTTAAGATAAAGTCCAGAGAAGCCATTGAATATTGTGAAATTAGCATAGAAGCCTATGGGAAGTGGAATTAGTGGTTTTTAGCCTTAAGCTGAAGCCATGGCAAAATGAAAAGTTTCTTGAAATAGCTTTAAACTACTTGAAGATCTTGTTAACTTTGCCATGAGAGGAATACACTACAAAAATCCTTCAAGATATGCATTTTTTTAAGTTATAGGTCCAAATTATGGAAAATTGGTCTTTTTGGCTGATTTTTATGTCCTATCTTGTAAAAAGTGTAGAAAATTTAGTAAAAATATCAAATATTAAACTTTGAGGGCTATATTTACCTAAATATGGTAGTAATAAGCACTTGAAATCAAGTTTTGTGTAGATT
This sequence comes from Perna viridis, assembly GCA_037379345.1. NCBI lineage: Eukaryota > Metazoa > Mollusca > Bivalvia > Mytilida > Mytilidae > Perna > Perna viridis. Next base: position 15,173,480 of record CM074511.1, read on the forward strand.
TGAGCAAACATTAGGTTAGAAATGAGGAAAAACTCACTTTCATTACTGCGGTTAAGGCCATATAAGCATTCCCCTATGGCAACATGGAAAATCCATTATTGAGCACTTTTTTTGCTTTAGGTGCCCTTTACTGGTCATGTTTTAATGTGAAAACACTGTATTTACAAATTTAAAGCCAAATATATCACCTTTTGTGAAAATTTAAAGATTTAGGATTTTTGACATGTGATCAAGAAAAAGGGGGAGGCATGTCAGAAATAAATTTTTAAAAATAGACCAATTTCTCAGAAAATGATTACTTTTAAAACTATTTCTTCATTAATATTGTTAAAAAACAAGTTGTGATTGATATTTTTTATTTGAAAAGTCAGAAAAAGTTCTTTGCAAATATTTAATGCATTTCAGTATGGTAGAATATTTTCACTTTTTTGCTCGCACAACTTGGTTACCCTATATTTAAAAATCAAATATTTAAAAAAGTGCTTGTCACATTTCACTGAAACTTTGCAAATGCATTCAGCATGTGTGTAGGAAGATACATGTATAGTTATTTATTTTTTCTAAGACAAAAAGTGACTCTTTAGGTTACAGACCACCAATTCAACCAATGAGCATTTGGAACGTACGCAAAAATAGTCCTACGCAGAAATTACCCCTGTTCCTCATAGTGCTGTGAAAAAAGTTCTCATCTTATTTAAAAAATTTAAACAGTTTCTGAAAGGAAAAACATTTCTGTACATTTTATAGGTGCATTTTGCTTCTTGTGATGTGAAGCCTAATCTCCATAATGATTTTTAAATATACCCCTATCTTGTGAAAACACTGGGATTTCCCATGCTATTTATAGACCCTTCACTTCCGGTGACCAGTACTGCACTGCAAGTCTGCTAACCCCACATGCCATTCTGAGGATTGTGAGCTGACATATGTAGAATCATGCTGATATATAGTCATCTGCAGGTTAAAGTTAAGATAAAGTCCAGAGAAGCCATTGAATATTGTGAAATTAGCATAGAAGCCTATGGGAAGTGGAATTAGTGGTTTTTAGCCTTAAGCTGAAGCCATGGCAAAATGAAAAGTTTCTTGAAATAGCTTTAAACTACTTGAAGATCTTGTTAACTTTGCCATGAGAGGAATACACTACAAAAATCCTTCAAGATATGCATTTTTTTAAGTTATAGGTCCAAATTATGGAAAATTGGTCTTTTTGGCTGATTTTTATGTCCTATCTTGTAAAAAGTGTAGAAAATTTAGTAAAAATATCAAATATTAAACTTTGAGGGCTATATTTACCTAAATATGGTAGTAATAAGCACTTGAAATCAAGTTTTGTGTAGATTTGAGCAAACATTAGGTTAGAAATGAGGAAAAACTCACTTTCATTACTGCGGTTAAGGCCATATAAGCATTCCCCTATGGCAACATGGAAAATCCATTATTGAGCACTTTTTTTGCTTTAGGTGCCCTTTACTGGTCATGTTTTAATGTGAAAACACTGTATTTACAAATTTAAAGCCAAATATATCACCTTTTGTGAAAATTTAAAGATTTAGGATTTTTGACATGTGATCAAGAAAAAGGGGGAGGCATGTCAGAAATAAATTTTTAAAAATAGACCAATTTCTCAGAAAATGATTACTTTTAAAACTATTTCTTCATTAATATTGTTAAAAAACAAGTTGTGATTGATATTTTTTATTTGAAAAGTCAGAAAAAGTTCTTTGCAAATATTTAATGCATTTCAGTATGGTAGAATATTTTCACTTTTTTGCTCGCACAACTTGGTTACCCTATATTTAAAAATCAAATATTTAAAAAAGTGCTTGTCACATTTCACTGAAACTTTGCAAATGCATTCAGCATGTGTGTAGGAAGATACATGTATAGTTATTTATTTTTTCTAAGACAAAAAGTGACTCTTTAGGTTACAGACCACCAATTCAACCAATGAGCATTTGGAACGTACGCAAAAATAGTCCTACGCAGAAATTACCCCTGTTCCTCATAGTGCTGTGAAAAAAGTTCTCATCTTATTTAAAAAATTTAAACAGTTTCTGAAAGGAAAAACATTTCTGTACATTTTATAGGTGCATTTTGCTTCTTGTGATGTGAAGCCTAATCTCCATAATGATTTTTAAATATACCCCTATCTTGTGAAAACACTGGGATTTCCCATGCTATTTATAGACCCTTCACTTCCGGTGACCAGTACTGCACTGCAAGTCTGCTAACCCCACATGCCATTCTGAGGATTGTGAGCTGACATATGTAGAATCATGCTGATATATAGTCATCTGCAGGTTAAAGTTAAGGTAAAGTCCAGAGAAGCCATTGAATATTGTGAAATTAGCATAGAAGCCTATGGGAAGTGGAATTAGTGGTTTTTAGCCTTTTTCTGTTATCCGGGATTAGATTTCGTATTTTACAATTTTAGTTTAACTCGTAGTTAAAATATTTGAAAATATGCTTCAAACTCATTTTGTAAAGCTCATGTTGCAGATCGAATCGAGATGGTAGTGTTTGTTTTATTTGTTATTCAGTAAAGAATGTTTAGATATAGATTGTAATATTCTACGGTGTCCTATTATCTCTTAATTATTGAATGTGCAGTAAAATGCAAACATTTTTGAGGCAATTTTGTGCTGTGATTAACTGTACCATTTGGGCCAATTAAACTCGAAAATTAAAGCACTATTTGATACATGTCCGCAGCACTTGTTGTTTTGTTTTGCGATTCATTAATTAAGGATCCAGATAATTTTCTAGCTCGATTTTTCTTTTTCGTCACTCTTTTCTTTTTTTGCATCCTTACTGACTATTCACTCCAGCATCAGAAACCCAAAATATATATAAAGGTCTGAAAAATTCCCAACGATGTTAGAACTGTCTATTTGCGATGCAAATGTTTGGTAGTTCCCTCCGCGGGACTCGAACTCGTACCGCTATGACATCTATGGCAACACCGCCTGCACAAAGTCCAGCGCCCTAGACCACTCGGCCAGCTAGGCTATATAAAAATATAGCTTTCGCTGGCCGGGTCATCCCTCCTCGTAGGATTAATCTAGGGCTGTAACTTAGTACACGATGTATGGTAGTACGGGACAGTTCATTTAGATGTTATTATGTAGGATAGAGGATCAAATTAATGATGCATGTCACAACAAATCAATATTATACAACGTCTCAGAATGTGACGACTCTATTCGCTACACTGCTCCATCGGATCAAATTGATACAGGGAAGATATGTCAACGTATAGAAAGGTCGATTTCATACATGACGCACAAGAGTTTGCGATGATGGTGTCTTTGTTTAAGTGTTGTTTTTTCATGTTAAGAGATTTGTTATTGTCTGTTTTATTTCTCGATTTGTTTTTTTTTTGTCCATGGAATGTATCTTGTTTTTAAATTTACTACTTCTACTTTTTCTTTCGTTGAGAAAAACGCATTTAATTTAAATGTACTTAAATTGTCCTATCTTTGTAGTTAGAAATGACCAGCATATTACATTACATAGTCGGTGTAGAATTTTAAAAGTGTTTGTTCAAACTGGAATTCTGTAAAACATGTTTACAAATGCTCACTTGAAGGCTGCAAACTACCTAAACATGAACCTAATGCAATTACAATTATTGAAATACAATTTAATAAATAGTTTCTTCTCTGCATTTGGAAGTAGGTCAAGATCTGAGACAGACATTTCATTGATTGAGAAATTGTGTAATTTATACTTATTTGTTGTTTTAAATGACATATACAGATTACCAAATACTAGCAAATATACCGCAGCATAAAAACAGACGAACAATTCAGAGACATCAAAATCCAAATGAGCGACATTCTACATATACAATATACCATACAATAAAAAGTAACGATAGGAAAGGACAAAGAAACTTAAAAAAAAGTTTATTTGACAACCATTAGATATGTAGTCGACCTGTTCATCTCTCCGCCTATATTCTTCAAACTATTTTTGCAACTTGAATTCCTAGAGTGACATTCTAAGGAATTTACAGAATTAAAAAATATTATTTTATGATTGTCTATGCGAAACGCGAGGCGCAAGTTAACCTGTATTTCGCATGGATGTTCTCATGGTGCAGATTCTTGAGTTCATGTTGACGACCATAAAAGTTAGTAGTAGTGATGACTTCAATCTTGTAGCAACATAACCTTTTTCCAGAAATCTAATTGTAATTTTAAGTATTCTAGAACAGTACATAAAGTCCTCGTAGCTTAGGCAAGTTCTTCAAGACAATTGAATTGTGATTTGATACGCAGCTGCAGAATGAATGTTGCGATAGATGAAAGGAAATTTAACCATACGAAATAAGGATGAGAAATAATGCCTTTGATGGATAGTTTTGTTATGGGTTTTCTTTTTCAATTAATCTCTATATATGTGTGGGTCAAGATATGAAACTGCCTAAGTGTATGTAGTGTACGTTATCTTTGGGGTATATGCGATGTATAAAGTCCCCGAAACTAGGATTTTTAAAGCAATACGTCATCTATATATCAAAAATATCAAATTTTGGTTTAGCAGCTATACAGTTTGCCTCATAGGAGTGAAGGAATAGATCAGCGAGTAGCCGAGCATAATTTTTCTCTTTGGAATGCCAAACGCCTATTTAAGACACTGGACAAATATGTTGTCAATAAAAAGTCCAGCATTTTGACAACATCTTCTTCTGTATAAAAATATCTGCAAAAAATACCAAAGCGTCAGAAGTACTAGTGGGATAACTCAAATTCGTCAAATTCCAAACAAAAGGCCTTAATACTGAGACGATCTACATATACACTGAAGCGAACTGACTAAAAACGATTACACATAGAAACTGAAGATAATTAAAACAAGGCGTCCAACAAAAATATAATGCACCAGCAATATAAATTTCCACAAAAATTGTGAATGACATCAGGTGCTCCGGAAGGATTATCATATCCTGCTCTGTCAGTGGCATCCGTCATATTGCAAGTGAGTATAATCCGGTAATAATCTAGCAACAAAAATGCAGTTCCGCGACAAGTGTCAGACACTTTTGAAACAAGGGCGAAATCATTCATTTTGAACCAAAAATCATTTTGTTATCGTAGTAGATAACTTGGAAATAGTAGACAAATATCGGAAATTGACAACATTAAGCCATCATTTGTAGAAGGTATCCATTATACTCGTGTAAATGAAGACAGACTGACACATTCCAAGTTAGAGTAAAGGGCAATCGCCAACATGGAATTAAATGGTAATATTGTTTACCATTATATATACTAAAAATGTACCTCTCTATCGCACTCTGTTTTCACAAATGTTTACATCCTATGATACATTTGTATCTGTCTCTTAACATTAATCCAAAGTCAATCAACCAACCAATGTCATTTACTATTTGCAGGTTTAAGGATAGTGAGCATGTCCAAATGATAGACAAGAAAACAACATATAAAGAAGATGCTCTGAATCAGCTAAATCAAAGTCTTTGGTAAGTCATAGGGTGTCACAAAATGTGCGGTAGGTATTTTGAAGTGAAAAAAAAACAAGAAAAAAGTAATGGCAAGAAAAAATATACATCATTATTATTAAAAGTACGGTACACCTAGATTCAAGTAGGTAGTTCTTGGCAGAAATTTCTTGTACTTGTACTTTGTAAATATTCATTTCCTAAAATATACCGAAGAAGATATGGACAACATATTTGTCCCGTGTGGTGGACGCGTTTTTCAACAAACGTTCGGCATTGCAATGGGAAAACATTGTGCTCCTCTACTTGTTGACTTATTCCTTCTTCATTCTTATGAGGCTGACTTTATAACATCAGACCCAAAAGAAAGAACATCGTTTAGCTAGATCCTTTAATCTCATTTTCCGCTTTATGGATGGCGTATTATCGTTAAACAATCCTGGTTTCGGGGATTTCACACATCTCGTATACCCCAAAGAACTTGAGGATACTACAGACACTGTAAAGTCAACCTCTTGATTGTTGGTAAAGGAAAACTATTGACCAAACTATACGACAAAGGCGATGACTTTTCCTTCCGTATTGTAAACTTTCCTTTCATCTGTGGAAACTTCCTTTCAGCACCTGCGTATGGAGTTTTCATATCACAACCCATACGTCATGCCAGAATTTTTCCGTAACTATGCAGACTTTTTGTATTTGGTATCGCGCTAGACTTCTTTCAATTAGTCGTCTGGAATAGGGTCATGTTGCTTCAAGATTGACTCATCACTACAGAAGTTTTTTATGGTCGTCATCATGAACTTGTGGATCGATACGGTGTATCCATCTGCACCATGAAAACTGATTTGTTCAACATGTCATAGTTTTCCTTTCCTCTTTCGACTACCCTGGACTTGACTTTTTATTAGCAACTTGGCGGGTGTTTCTAGAGAAGCAGAAGACGCTTACCCTACCGGTGCACCTGTTCCATGCTCCAAGCTTTTAGTGGAGTTCCTGTTGCTCATTTACTTTTGTTACTTTACATTTTGTTGTATGTACTATATATTGATTATTTTATGCTCGGTTGTTGTGTGTGCCTGTTTTTCTGATCTTTGTACCTGTGTTACATTCTTTTGATTTTCATTAGAATCCTGGTTCACTTGTTTCCACTTCCACTAAATTGTTAAGAATAATTTTTTATATATTTTTTATATTTATTACTTATGACTTTATGAAAAATTTTAGGTTGTTTTTTTTTTAAAGTTAAAGGATGAAAAGGTAACGAAAAATCACCATAAAACATACGCCATTATCAATTATTTGTTTTAATTTGAGAATTTGATCTTGAACTTGATATTACAAAGCAATAAATCATGCCTTAAAAATTATGATAGGGCCAAAAATTACTTGAAGATTTGAAAATACATACTCTCTGGACTCATCAACATGGTAGCACAACGTTGAATCGTTATTTTACATAGTATGGAGAATCTCTACTATGTAATATGTATTTGTATCTTGGTGTTTCAAAATAAAAAGTAAAAATAGTGTTTTTTCGGCAATGTTTTGAAATTGTGACGTATTGAGAAAAACCAGTCGTTTTATAAAAGTGGAAGGTTCTTTGGAATTTTACAATTATGATTTTTGCCTCATATTTCGCTGTTAATGCCGACGTTAGCAATGTCAGTTGCACATATAGGTGATAAATTAAAAAAAGTTCTGTTAATACTATAACATAGTTTTGACAATTCTGAACACCATTGTCACACACTACAGTTAGTTTGTAAATGACCGAGGCATTGGTGACCCCATGCGCATACCTCAATAATTATCCTAACAATCTAATAAATATTCAATAATTATTCAAGGATGAGTTAACATAACTTGAATTCATGTTCATCCTTTCTATATAGAGACTTATCCTAGTCTGGAATCATAGGAATATTGTGTAACTAAATGCATTTCCATCATTATACAACGTTTGTGGCATTTTATTTTATACCTTAAAAAATAATGAACAAACAATACAGCCTTTGAATAATCAAATAAAAATGTCATGAAAAGCAAATGTGGTGATCATATATGTGCCACAGAATTGGGCCACTAAGGGCACAGATTCTCCTCCCCTCCCGAAGCTGCACACACATTGGACTAAAACAGAACTGTCCAACAATATCTATATCCTCTATATCATAAAGGTGATCAACAAACCCTCACATTCATGTAGAAAAAAAAGTGGTATATGTAACGTTTTTAGAATGCATATGTATGGTATTATCTAAAACTCTACTAATACATATGTAAATTACACTGAAATTATAAAACTTAAACATGATATGCAAACAAAAACCATACATTCAATACTGAATTGCACATGCAGTGGACAAATTGTTTTGTTCCATCAATCCTACACCCCACATGACTACTCCTTCTCGTCACTTGTAACAATGTTTACAGCATATGAAATGTTAACTCATCAAAAATTCCAGTACAATTACGAACATGGGACAGTGTATAATTGCTCCTGCTCATCACAATTGAAATCCTAGCTTTCATAATCAACAGCAAAGTCCGGTCCCAAAAATCTTAAAATGCATTGATTTCCAGCATCCCAAAAAAACTTATCTGCATATCCAATCAGCCTCTAGACAATGCCCAGCTGACTGCCCCTGTATGAATAAAAATGTCCTGTAAACTAAGTAGAGGGAAGGCCAATAAATTGCAAAGATATATTCAAAATGTCAATAAATCATTATCGAGAAACATTCAGATGAAAAAAAACAAAGGTTCTCAGGAGGCAGCTTTCGTGTCTAATGTAATCTTCTAAATGTGCGAAAGGGCACATAACTCCATTTTGTGTAAGCCTTTTGTCATATACAAAAATATAATAAAGAGAGAGTTACAATTCCAGACTAGGATAAGCCTCTATATAGAAAGGAGAGTATAAATATACATAGAGTTTCTTGACAAAAGCAAAACAATCATTTCTTCTATAAAATCTGATCAAGTAAAGGACATTTGAGAATTCCTTTGTTATGTTGCTAGAACATATTTCAGACCTTTTTGTCTCTTCTGCTCAAAAGTCGTCTCTCTGATACCTTTAATATGGAAGTTGTGTTATTTCTGAAAGCACCTGACATTCCACTAGGAAATGTTCAGTTATACCGGGGTATATGACCTATCAACACCTGGGTATTCGAGATTTGTAGAGACTCTAGTACTTTATTAGTATGGGGATTAAGTACCTTCATTTTGCAAACAATCTTGTGATTTGATTTTCGTACAAAAGTGCAAGACAATTATTTTATGTACAGTTTAAATACAAAACAAATAAAGAAGTGTAGTTGATCTTTAGGTCAGGCATCGGAAAAGTTCCTTTTACCACAACTACTTCTTTAATTTAATTTTATGGCTAATACCATTGGTGTTTTTAATCAGATAGCACGATTTCAAATAAATATTTCTGGAAATCAATTGAAGGATTGATTTACTGCAACAATGAAATTTCTCCTTCAAACTTGATGCCATTAAGGGAATAGTCGTAGAAGGTTTTTAATCTTTTTTTTATTATATTTTAGTATTATTATTATTATTTTGGTTCATGAACAATAAATACAATTGAATCAAACACACTTCATAATGCGCGAACTGAGTTACGTTAAATCTGCGTTACGGTGTTTCCATCTTCACCATGAAAACCGATTTGTTCCTTGGTAGAGAGACCAAAAGCACAGATTTATGGTTTTCCACAATCTCTTCTTTGGAGAGTGTGGTAGCAGTATAGGTCTTATCACTGCTATTTTTTTCTACGTCTACCTCTGATAATAAACATTTGATGTAAAACGATTTGCAGACAAAAACAATGTTGTTTTGGGCTTTGTCTGCTGGTACGACAACATATTTGTCATGTATAGTAGACAATGTTTTTGCTACCATGGGGTCTTTGAAAACTGATGTAGCTTTGGCACTCATAGACCTTCTTAAAACTTTCATTCGTTTCAAAATTGAAGACCTGACGGCCTTTAACCACTCTGACAGAGAATCAATGTCTTCTTGTTCTCGTTTTATCCATTTTCTTGCATAGTCCTCGACGGCATCCATAAGAACTTTAAAGTTATAATTCCAATTTCTGGAGCGTGGTTCACGGTACTTGGGACCTTTAGAAAGGATATTACGCAAAGATTCGTTTTCGATGATGGTTAAATCTCCCGTAACGACGTGACCAGCAGAACCATATTTGAATGGAGAGAACACAAGAACAGTCGTCAATCTCGAGGTTCTGCAATAGCCTTTTATAATTGAAAATTTTTGATGCAGTGGGTGAAGCATAGGAATATGAAATAATTGGTATGGATTTGTCTTTGAAATATGGGGGAAATTTGTTGGTGGCGTTTTTGTGATGGAAGATGTTAGCCAAATTAATTGCGTCTATACCTTTGTTGACAAACGGTAGTGTAAGAAATTATCGGTTTTCGTCATCTTGACTTTTCACACATACTGGTTTAAAGAGTCTGTGGAAACCAATATCGAAAATGATGGTAACAAGTCTGTATAATGATGATGTGGGGTCAGAAACAGGAGTGTCAAGACAAAGTAAAGGGAGTGTAGTAGAGTGAGAGGTATAGAATAAAGTTTGTTCTAATGTGATGAAGTCCAAGAAGTTTTTGTATGAAAGGAAGGAGACAATCTATGGAGACACCATTATGCCAATTTGTTTCTCGAAGATGAACACCAATTAATTAATTAGAAAAATCCAAGATTTAAAATGTTTTTTAAATTTGTATGCATATCAGAAGTCAGAAGAATATTGTTTACTAGTACTTATTCGATAGTCGTTTTTTCAATGCAATTAATTTTCAATTAATACGAAAACATTCAAATAGTTGTATTGCTGTTTTATCATTTGGTAACAAATAAAAATTGCCACTAAAAAGGGGGACTAGATATTTCAATATGGAATATGCATATTGAAAAAAAAAGTGAAGTTTAGTTTCATGCGATTCAGAATGCTTAATGGTAGGGACGCAACTAACTTTATGTAGCTAAATCAATATAAAATTAAACTTTTTTCAAACGTTTCTCGGTAATAAGATGGTTACTTACAATAAATGCATGAACTATTAATTTCTATTTTTTCTTGTATTTTGTGTTGATCTCTGAAAAGAGGAAAACTTATAATGACGATGATTAATAAATGCATTTAGAATTTTTTTCCACAGTGGGAAAATCAAAAGAATGCAATCCGTGGACAACGACCAGACATGGAAAACAGAAAAACACAACAACGAACACAAAATAACCAAAATAATACACACAAAGTAACAAAAGTAAATGAACAACTTGAACAACTTTCGTCAAAATTCCATAATAAGTGTTTCGTACCCAATTATTCAAATTTAAATATTTTCCAAATATTCAGTATCCATTAGATATTAGATGAAAACCGGTGCCTATGAAGGAGGTTTTATCGATTATTTTCAATGTAGTCTTTGGACTAACGACGAAATTCTAGTTAATAAATTTAATAATTTAATAAAAACTGGGCGGGTGTTTCTAGAAAAGCAGAGGACGCTTACCCTACCGGTGCACCTGGTCCATTCTTCCAGTTTTTAGTGGAGTCAGAGTTGCTCATTTGCTTTCGTTACTTTGTATGTATGATTTTAGTTACTTTATGTTCTTCTGTAGAACTTCTTATGTTCATATCTACATTAGAAGATACATTTAGAAAAAAAATGTTCTGTTGAAATCTCGTCCTGTATTTCGTCTGTTTCATGTGTATTTAGAGCAACAACTGCTCGTATTTACTCACCAGTTGTACCTAAAAGATGGACTGTTCTCTCTATATCAGTTAAGTAAACTTCAAACTGAAAATCAAAACAAATCTTCGACAAGAATGCTATTTTAGCTGATAAATATGCTTGAATAATACTACTTTCGCACCAAAAGGGAAGTGCAACATTAGGAGAGAATAGTAATATTGCTCACTATTACTTTGAAATTTTGGTGTTCTTATTTTGGCAGATTTCATTCTTGTTTGCATCATTTTATCAATAGAACACATCTTAATTTTTTGACAACTACTTGATGAGACATCAGTATCTTCAGATGATGATAATTTATACCAGGAAGTAAATTTAAAAGGAGACATGTTATCTAATTCTATCGGGCGATCTAAAATAATCTTTTATATTTGAGCAAAAAATATCGTGGTAATAAAACTTTATAACGTTCATCACTAATACGTGTATTAACACAGTAAAATTGCATTGAGACAACAAAAAAAATGTTGTTCACGAAGACCAAAGTAACTGTAAATGACCAACTCTAGCCGCTGCCTCCTGTGCAGACAACCGTTTAGTTTTTAATACACAATTGCCAATGATGTGTATTTGTTTTTTAATTGTATATTGCTGCACATTATCATGTATATCTTTGTACACTTTATTCAGAGCATATTTCAAATCACTAGGTTCAGCTTTTGTCGTGTACCTACAAACATGATACGCTAACCCATGAACGCCACTTACCATTTGAATACATATGTTAGCATGCCACCTTTTTTAACAATTTATGATTGTACACATTTAGATAAACATCATCAACTGTTCTAGCCGTCTGATAAAAATGTCCTCTACTTGCCTGGTTTGTAATATTAACATTTGATAGTATCTTTTTTTAGTACAAGGTGTCTTAGGAAACCAAAGGCAGACATAACGTCTTTTGCACGAGCTTGTATGATGACGGATTTGTAAACGTTTCACTAAAAATACAAGTCTGTGTCTTCTTTTTTTCAGAAGGTAATGATGTGCAAATTACCTTTTCAATGTAACGCGCAATATATGATGATGTACTTGAAATCAAAGTAGGGACATTTGTTACCCACAAAAAAATATGTAAATGAGGACTTCCACTATTTTGATATTCAACACGTGAAAACAAATCCTCAATATTCCCTAAAGATTTGTTTTCCATTTAAAGCTTACTTAAAGAAAGCTTTCAGTCTCCTTTCAAAGTCAAGAGAAGTAAATAATGGATCTTTCCTCATATTTTCATGACAGGATTTAAAGTTTTTGGCTTCCTCGTATGATATTTCATTCAATATCATGTTTACTTCTGACCAATTATTATCATCTGCAGATAATGTAATATATAATGTTGGAGGTCCTAATTTTTTTACAGTCGCTAACAAATTTTGCAATATATCCGCCCAATTAGCTACGGTACCTCTATTTTTTCATGAACATAAATGAGTTCTGTTTTATTGTAGACAAATGAGAAGTATCTGAAAAAGACCCAGCTGTCAGTGTACCATCAGATGTGCACAGGCGCATTTGAATTTCATTGTTCCTTCCATATGCTTGACATAATACATTGAATATGTAATATTTTTTCTCCAAAGACCATCTTTATGATATAGGCGATATTGATAATATTCAAGTTGAGTTATTTTTTTAGATCTTTCATCATACAATCCTGCCTTGCCATATAGGAAAATCCCATGAAACGCCAATTCCTCTCCATAAGACATTTGAGACAACCATGTAGGATTATTAAATTGAACAGGATTTAAGTTTTCATTACGACTTAACAACAGATCAATATCAAAATTTGGAACAGAATAATAAACTGGAATCGTTGCAGATTTACTGCACCCTTGAATATTTTTTTACATCCTGATACACATTTTCGTAGCTACTTACATGTATGTCTGTATTAACAATGTCATCCTGATGTCTTCTACACACGTTCATATCAGGGAAATCAGAATAAAGTTTGTTATGCAATTTCAACCAAGATGTACATACCTCTTCAAATTGACTATTTTTTTAGCAGGGATGCTTTGCAGCTGTGGTTTACCTTTTGCATGTGAAGCAACAATTATACTTTCAATTTGAAGACTTTCAAAAGTTCTAAAATAAAGTTCCAATTCAAGATAATTGACCTCCAGGTAAAATTATAATTGTCATATAACTTTGTATTTGACTTACTAATCTGCGTTGAATTCTATCAAGATTTTGTAAACAATCAGGAATGCAACCAGCATCTAAATTGCTATCAAGGTATTTCAAAGGTGTTTTATTTTGTATTGGCTTGTTCGAACATGAGCTGCACAAAGGAGAATTGCAATTTATTTTAATTCCATTTGCATGACATAACTTTATCGATTGTGGCAGCCTTTTGACCTGATCTTCAACCATTTTTTTTTTCGCAACAGTACCAACAAAATGTGGCAACTAATCTTGTTTGTTGTTCATATTCTTTATCATTACCTTTCATATGTGTATCTGGGAGCATGGACCGGTGCACCTGGTCCATGCTCCCAGTTTTTAGTGGAGTGCGAGTTGCTCATTTGCTTTTGTTACTTTGCATGCATGATTTTGTGTTCTTTGTTGTTTATGTCTGTTTTCCATGTTTGGTCTTTGTCCCTGGATTATATTCTTTTGATTACCGCTATAACCTTGGTTCCCTTGATTATTCTTTCAGACCATCAATATTAATGTCCATGTTTTTGTTGTTCCCTGCTGGTTCATCTACTACATGATGTATGTTTTTGTGGTCATTTTCATACATATTTTCATGTTCAGTTTTGTTATCAATGCCTCTAATTCCCATGCAATCGTTAGAACATGCTGTTGAACTTAATAGTTTATTGTCAGATGTTTTATCTTCATCTGATGCATGTATGTCTGATGAAGGTCTACCATGTTTCTCAAAAATGACAGGGGATATTTCAGTCCACTGAGGTTTTATAAGTAAGAAGTTCAGACACTGCTCGTAATCTTCAAATTCTATCAACGTTGCTGTTCCAATTGATTTGTCATCCCCAAACTATCTTGTGAATTAGAATAAAAAATGTACCATTGATTACAATCCGGAAAACGAAATATTGCAATTGTGCTTGATCCAACAGTAGCAACAAAGTGATTGGAAATAGTGAAATGTGAAAGAACAGTATACATCAGCCCAAACAACTCCATGAAGTATATTCTCATACCTATGCGTATTGATATATTTATTGTCGTACTGCACAAGACTAGGCTATTCCCAATGCCCGAAAAACCTTGATGTTGGGTTATTTGAGTGATATAACTGTTCTTCGTACATTTGATGGCCATTTGATACGATTTGGTCTATATTTTCTTGGGTAAATATGTTCATCATAATCAAACAATTTAAGCTTTGTGAACGGGCACTTAACCTTTCCATCAATCCTAAACCGTACAAAATATATTTTTTCTTCTTTATTGACAAACACCAAAAGCGCGCGAAAATCCAGCGTGTGTAGAATATCCTGGTGCGCCTGGAAAGTGTAAAAATCATCCGAGATACATCAAGATTTTTTATATTCCCCGCATGCTTTCTTAACTCATCGAGCGCTATTTCTTCCACGAACGCCTCACGGAGGTTTTTAGCGTGCGTTTTAAACACGTTGTAATTAAATAGATTTTTTTCATTCTATATCATAATAATAATGATGGAATTTGACAAGATTTTGTTTGAAATGATAGTCAGGAATAAAAAGTAGTTTTATTTAAAAATTTACAGTACATTTTGATTCGAACTAACAAATGTAAAACGGAAATAGTACCGCGTCAGAATTTTCCGAACGCACGTTCAATGCTGGCTATTGACCAATCAAGGCAAAGTATTACAACCACATGGTTTATGTTGCCATGGGAGAGCTTACTTTCAGGTCAAAGAGTAAAAATCGAAACTATACCGATTGCGTCGGGAAAAGATTTGTTTTACTAGAATGGAAGCAAAATGTTTCATAGACGAATATGACCTCATGATCTACTTTACGACTCTGGTATCCGAGACAACGTTGCATACTTATTTTGGCAAACTGTCGTAATAAAGTAATCATGGGAACCACGATTCTAGAAGAAGTCAAAAAAATATAATCCAAGGACAAATATCAGACATTAAAAACAGATGGCCATATTTTCAATGCATGATCAGATGTTCTCTTATAATTTATATGATCTATCCATATAACTACAATGAGGGTTTATGCATTTGTGTTTCTCTCTATTGTTAGATTTTCATTTCAGTCCAAATGACTCATATAAAGCAGCAAGAGAGACAAATATGAAGTGAATGAAATATGACTGCAGCTAAAAACAAAAACTAAATGACACTACAAAAGTGGACTCTCTCAGAGTAGGAGAATATTTTTTTTCAGTTTTGACCCAAAGCTTAATCAATTAAAAGGATTTGGGATCAAAACGAAAATGCTTCATTAAGAGCAAATAGAATGTCTGATATCGGAAAGTATAAATTGAGAATACACATTGTGCAAGAAAATGCAAACAGTTGAATTTTAAGACACTTATAACTTAACTATTCTTAATATGATACATTGATGATCTTTAGTGTTTCTTAACTAAATGGTTTCTAATAAGGGGTACCATCAAATCTGCTTTACTAACAGTGTATCTACATACAGACATTATAGAAAAACTATGAGCAAAATTCACTTTTGGGGCTTATTTGTATGGTTTCTATCTACCCCTTCAAGGAAACGATGTAGAAAATCCCAGCAGTCTTTCTAGTGGACAAACAAAATAAAAGGTACAAAATGACATCATGTGATAAAGAATGTGTGGAAGTTTCATTGAATTACATTCAGCAGTTTTAGAGTACATGCGCATTAGAAGATATCCCCCTTTTTTGGTCGACCAATGACAAAGTCGATGTTTTGCACCGTGAAACAACAGAGGTCATTCAGACAGGAAACACAAAATAGAAGGTGTACAATTGAATAAAGTGATGAAGAATCTGTTGAAATTTCATCAAATTCCATTCATCAGTTTAAGAAGAGTTGCGGATCAGCACTGTGGACCGACGGTCGGACGGACGAACAGATGGACGTACGGAAACGCAAGATGATCACTATTACTAGTGAGATTATGGATTGTGCTTATTATCCCGTTGATATAAAGTAAACATTGTTGATTATTGAATATGAAAGTATCGGGTGGTTTACCTATTCCCTTTTGAATGAGTAATTAGAAAAAAAATATTTCAAAATCTTCAAATAAAATTTATTTCCTTAGGTAGCCATGAATAAGTCTACACAACCGCTGTATATTCTTCAGGCCTTACGACAAGCGGGAACTGCTGAGTTGATAATGTTCATGTATATGTCTCCCTTTTAGCTCTTTTATTTTATGGTGTGTGTTAGAAAATATATGTGTTTGTATTTTTTTAAAACCGAAGTAAAAAGTCAACTACGCAGATTCAAAAATTATATTATATTATTATGTCATTTTTGTTCTGTATGATTGGTACGTAGAATTAAATTGTTCAATACTTTTATCTGCGTTAATATTACCACAAACTAAAAATAGAACTTACCACTGTGAAATTTAAAAAAGGTGATATACTTCCTCATTGTCAGTTAAAAGAACATATTTGAATTTGTAGCAATGCTTCTATAAATGGCGGAAATCGCCGAAATTGAAGCTAAAGAAGTACGGACAGATGCGGCTGCTCAGTGTATCCAACCGTCAGAAGGTAAAATATAAACGAACTGACGAAGTATGAAACTCAATTATAATTATTCTCTCTCTCTCTCTCTCTCTCTCTCTCTCTCTCTCTCTCTCTCTCCCCACCCCCCTCTCTCTCTCTCTCTCTGCTTTAACATAAGCAAACCATATACGCTACATTTCTTTGCAATTGGCTATTATGTAACAAAGACTGAAAAGGTAACACGTTTTAATGTTTGGTTATTGTTATTAGCCAGCATAAAACGTGCATTAGCGGCTTGAAATAAAACACCAAAGTATCATGCAGTTCCGGGTAATATTTACCGAAGATGACAACAAAGCCGTCGTTGGTTTTAGGATCAAAAATCACTTTGCCTCCAAGGACAGTGAGGAAGAAAGTGAGAGTGATGCACAAAATGAAATTCCAATTCATCTTTATATAAAACATTTATAATTCAGACAAAAACATTCTGAGGTAGAAGCGAAATGAGCGCACATATAAAACTTTTAAAAAATGAGCCGCATACTCTACACAAAAACAAGACATAATTAGTATAAGGTAAGTGTCCTATAAAAAAAACATTAACAATGTTGGCTATGTCATATCGAGTATAACCACGGAACAATGAGGAATCAATTTGAACCATTTGATGACTTAAATTGAGGTAGCAATACCCGTTCTATATTTCCTATATCAAAAATCATTTATGGATTATTACGATGAAAACAAGTTTTACATTTATGACACAGTTGATTTACATAAAAATAGTTATCGTGATTTTGTCAATACTTACAAAAGAGAATACAACTTGATGATCTATAGAAGTATAAAAGAAATTAAATATTTTTTTTATCTTCGAATCACGTATCAGCTTCAACAAAGTTTAAATGTATGTCCATAGAAGACCAAGACAGCGGGTGGCACATGCCAAATTTTATTTTCCAAACAATTTCATCTAAAAAAAAGCACTGGTGTTTTCAAAAGAATGAAAAATGTTAAGTAACGTACTGAATTGATTAGAATTGAATTAATTCCATAGAAGGCATTAAAAACTTGAAGATAAATGATATCACTCTATGATAAATTCAAAATTTAACTGATTTGTTAAAAAAAATTAAAAATATATTTATATACAACAACTTTTGATACAGAAAAATCCCTGTTATCTCTAACACCATAATGAGTTTCTTTCTAAACTATAATAAATAAAATTTACTTTGTGCCACCACTGTCATAGGTTCTGCCTAGTTTTGACATGAACAGTATCTTAATCCGTTTTACCTTCATATAAATATGCCTATGTTTTTTTTTTTATATTACCATAGATCAGACAAAGTTGACTCTTCAGGAGAGACTTTTAAACAGTTTTAGAAAGTTGTGCTGTCCCAAACCAGAGATTAGTTCAGAGCTAAAGACTACAATCAGAGATGCAGATCAGATTCAACTACAATTGATAAAAGGTTGGAGACACGATTTCTTATTCTATAAAAGTTTTCATCGAGAATAAATTTGGACAGGGCAACTTCTTTGAAGCTATTGTTAAATATTGAAGAGTTATAAATATCAGAGAATTCTGTTTCGTGTCCCTTGTGATTTTACTGTCCGTTTTTACAGAACAGGAGTGTGTCATGGCTAGACTTCTAAAATGTGAATTGTTGCTTGAATATTATGTAAAAACAACCGCATTTGTTTGACAACTTACATGAGTTTTGGCTTTTTTTTTCAAATACAACAAAACAATATTTAATACATAATTGGTGTTCAATTCAAAATTGTAAGACGGCAGAATAACCCCGCAACATACCACAATATCGATTAAGGTTGTAAAATTCGAACTGTTATTTCGATGTTAGTAAAACGGATCAATTGAAACAAAATCAGTCTACGTATCAGATTCTATTTTTTTCCAATACCATTTTTCCTAACATTAAATTAACGCCAAACTTCAGGCATAATGAGCCTTAAAAGAACAAATACTGAATTATGTGATTTTCTCTGGATGAGAGGATGTGAGATCAAAACTTATAACTTCTAATAATGAGACAGTAAAAAAGTACTTGTAAGATTTAAGGAAACTAACATTAGACCTTACTTATGATTTTTTTCTGGTACTATATTTTTACTTTCTATTTTTTTCTATTAAATATTTGATCAACGTTATCATACTGGACAGTGCGAGGATCAATTTGCATCAATTGCGAAAACACCTTTGAATAAGCATTGATCTTTCTACGTCTTAACGACTTACTTTACTAATCATTCTTAAAGGTTTCTGTAATCAATAACGCTGAAAGTGAACAAGTCTTTATTGTATTTTGTTTAGAGACATGGTGTAAAAAATCCGTTAGAATACATATTACACATATATATATATTTGTTTCGCCTTTATACATGCCCGATGGTTCTTCATTATTAGGTATACATCAATTCTACATTCATATTATTATCTTAAGCAGTTGATCTGCAACAGCACAATTAAAGTTATGCATACTTATTGTAATCATTTAATGTTTATGTGATATATATCAGTTTCTAGTTTCCTATAAGCGAACTGAAACTAACTACCTTAATCACCTAAAACTCACTTGTTTTTACTTTCAAACTTTATAATTTGTCTAGATAAGAGAAACAACAAAGTTACACAAACAGTTGACATTCCTCGGTGTAATCAGTTCGAGCGAACAAGTAATAAAGATGAAGAATGTGTTTTAGATATTTACAATCGTGCTCATTCTCTAAGGACTCAATTTCCGTCAGGTAATTTGCTGTTATATCTGACCGACCTAATTCCTATTTCATAAACAGAACTTATCTCTTATATCTGACGACTATTTTTGTTTCAGCTTTTACAAGAACCATGTGTTTTTGTGAAGCTGCTTTTGGAATTTATTCCCCTTTTTTTAATATCAACAGATATTTGATAGCACGTGATTAATTATTATCAACACATTATTATTTAGTAACCAATATTTTTATGTTTTAATATTTTTTTCTACATTATGCACACAATTCAATTATTGATATCAATAAATGGAGGAATTAATAAAGTATGGGTAAATATTAATTAATTTTATGAACATGTTATAAACATGTCGATAGTTCAATTATTAATATCAATAATGAATAAATAAGATTTGGGTAAATATTAACAATGTATTAAAATGTTGATCAATCATTTATTAATATCAATAAATTGAATTAATCATTAACATGCTTATAAATTTTGATTAACACGTTATTAAAGCTTGTTCCGGAAGACTTGAATGCTGAGTAATGGTCTCAGTCTTGTGTTCTTTGTCGCATAGGCTTTTATAGTAGGCCTTAAATTTTCATGATTTAAAAAATAGACAAGGAATTTCAATCTAACTTTTGACCATGCTTTTCCATTAAAGAAATGTTAAAAATAATTTTTAGGTCTATTTTAGAAAAAGAAGGCACGAACTTTGGTACACCAGAACAGGAACTAAAAATAGTTTATGAAATAGACCACTTTTCTGAAGCATTATTCATAAAATACTGTTTTTTCCTCCGAAACAATTGTTTTGTCATAGCTTGATATTTACCCAGAACTGTTGAGGAAAAATGATAATCATTTCCGAAAAAAAAACAGAAAAAGACAAAAAGAAAGCGCACTATATTTTTTAGCCTCCATTTTTTGACGAAGACCCGCTCAGGAATATGTTATATAGTACTGATGTTTAATACACAAACGTAACAATTACATGATTAAACCGTCTACAGTGACGCCATCTTTAGCAACACGTTAACAATTCGCCGATTCATATTTTATCACACGTAAATACCCATTAATTACCATGTAATGAATTATATTTATTTATGATATGATTAAGGATATCAATGATATTTTTTTAATCAGTAATTAATGTATTGATATCAATAAAGTCGATCAATTGATCAATAATTCAATTATTATCCTGTAGTTGAATATAAAATTTGTTTCCTTAGGTCCCAGTCTTTCGTTTTTTGCGATAAACTTCTAAAGTAAATTGCATATTTTTCTTGGGGGGGATTTTTTGAAAAATATAAAAAAAAAATTGTTTCACTAAAACTTTCACTCGTGTAGCATTACTAAGGACATTAAAAAAAATTAGGCATTATCTTTACTTTCACTTTCGTTTTGCACACATCAAACCTACATGTTCAGAGCAATATTTGTATGTCATAATGTTGAATTTTCTTAGTAAAAAGTTTGTCATTTCATAATGTTATGTTTTCTCCTTTTAATAAGACATGGTTCATATTTTTGATAAAACATTAGTTTGTATAGACACAAATAACGCACTATTTGAATACCTTCCATGTTTTGACGTACACCTGCTCAGGGATATGAAATGCAATAATGGTACCTTAAGTCGACGAGTAAAGTATGTATTTTACCAAGTAAGAACAGCAAAGACTGAAGGCCACATATTACAACCTTAAAGCACTTATAATACAATACCCAGATTTTTAAAAGCTAAGAATTAAGTGTACAGTGTTTGTGACTCATACTACATTTATGAATAAAATACTATGTAATAATAGTCAAAAATAATATGCTAAATGGTGAATTAGATCAGAAAAAAAGTGCACAACATTAAAATTGCCCTGTATGGCAAACGGAATATCTATTCAGAACATTTGAAACAACTGCTTTGTTGTTATTGAATTTGGGCATGCTTTAGGAATATTCTTTAAAATCTTTTCAATCTTTGTTACTATATGATATTGAAATCAATGAAACCAGACCAGAAACGGTTACAAAGAGAACATGATCCAGAGATAACGACTAGACAAAGACACACACAACAAAAAAGAACATTGAATTACCAGATTAACACATACATATAAAATAAAGTTAATGAGCAATCGGACTCTACTAAAATCTGGGATTGCGGACCAGGTGCACCGATATGGTAAGAGTACTCTGTTATTTAGAAACTATTGTGTACGTTGTAAGCAAATGGGAAAATTTTTGCCGTTTAGTCATGAGTTTTTCCTTTCAATCGATTTCAAAGAGTAGGTCAAAAAATGAGGCTGATTTTGTTGAGCCCGTGGTATCTTTTATCTCACGCTCGCTTTTTGCGGTAAATTCCCTATATAAAATCCCGGAATCTGGGGTTGTTTTAAGACAACACGTCATCTATATATCGGAAATTGAGATCAAACAATCTGGCTAAACGATGTTCTTTCTTTTGGATAAAAATCAGCTAAAATAAGTCTCATAAAAGTGAAGGATAGAGTCAGCGAGTAGCGGAACATATTTAGTGTCCATTGGAATGTCGACCGTCATTTGAAAAGACGTGCACCACGCTAAACATGCTGTTGATAAAATGGACATTCTACAACATCTTCTTCGGCATATTTAGAAGATGATTTAGAATTGTGGAACATTTGATAATCAAAATTTAGATTGTACTGTAAATCTATGAGGAGTATTTCGTATAAAATAGAAATTGCACTTTAGTTTGAAGCAACGTTACCTAAATCCATCAATTTCTTAAATGTCACAGATACTGAAAATAGATACAGTTATAGAAAGGACAGACAGAATCGTGAGTACTTTTTTTTATATATAAATTTAACCGTTTTGATGTCAATACCCAGTCCATTGACCTTGTGATCTCGAAATTATTTTCTGCAAAAAGAATTGCAAAAAGGAATTTTAGGATTAAAATACATGCATATCTGAGTTGCATATTCGTTTATATCGACATCCACTTATCTTAAGCAATTATCAAAATATTGGTGTCTTTTTCGCGTAAACGACATTTGCGCAGATTTGAATTTGACCTTTGTTTCAATTGAGTGTACATAAAGTCCTACACTTGCGTGCATTAACCTGTATTTTACCGAAGAATTTTCCTAAGATGATTGACTTATCTCAGCAATATCATTTGTGCTACGCACAATTTGTCGTGTGGAATGCACACATGTACGATTCTAACATACTTTACTTAATTTAGGGGAAAGAGCAACTATCACAAGAAATCTTATGATGGATCCGTACATGCATTTAGATGATACCAGATCTACTGCAAGTAAGTATTTTTCAAAGAACGATTTGCAATTAATAATATCGAAATATCAAATTGCTACCCACGAGCTTTCTAGGAAATATTTATAAAGCTATACATTTTCTGTACATTCTGTGTCAAAACGAAGTGCATGCCCCAAAAAGAACTTATTTGTACTACAAGCATAAATATTTTTGTTACGTTTGTGAATATGATATATTATGGGGGTGAGCTTTGTAATACATGGAAAATATGATAATATCTACCTTATGAATAAGGATTTTATATTCGGATCATGGTCAAATTTAATGCATAGATAATTTTCCGTTTTCGTCGAACTTTTAAAAAAGGAAGATAACTCTTGCCTATATAACATTATTAAAACTCATTGTTTGTTATTTCGAAATTGTTGACAGTTCATTTCCGAAATGTTGTATTTGAGACAATATTTTTGGCATCAACTTATATCAAAAAGAATAGGAAAGTATGGAATTATAATAATTAATTTAGTGGTAAAATCTTGTCGCGTGCCTGACATGGAGGAATAGACCAGTAACTTTTAAAATTGGAATTCCAGGCAGTGTTCAGCAAATTTTTGTGTTATATATTTTTTGTCATCGACATTTTTGGAGAAAAACTTTTAAAGCGTGAAGACCAATTCTCTGTAAGGACCAAACTTTTTACACAGGGGGTCAGACATGCATAGTCTCAGAATTGGATAATTCTTGTAGACATTAACAATTATCACCATTTAACAACTTAGAAGACTTCATATATAAAAAAAATCATGACAGTTGCCATGACAACAAACCTTGGTGATTTTGGGCCAAAATACAGCAAAAAGACACTATTTTTTTGCCATTTTCTATCATTTGTCATGAATTATACATTAATGATATAATAGTCAGAATACATACATAATTAAAGCAATATTTTATCATTACAAATTGATATATAGAAATAAATTTTGACATTTCATATATTTGTATCATGACGGTAATGTAACCCCCTTATTTTACATTTTCAAATAGTCCTATTTTTAGTGTTTCTTAAAGGCTTAAAGCAAACAATGCACCGATAAATTCTCCATGTAAATTGTTTTATTTCAAAATTCGTAAGACAAAAGAAATGCAATTATATTTCAAGTATCCAAGTCATACACCTACGTTGACACCTGTGTCACGAGGCGCCAAACCATGTAAAAGAAGCCGCCCACGCTTTCCCCCTTGCCATAATTAAGTCTACCGGGCTTGTTACTTGATACAACACAGCGGCAACGAAAGGACGAGTGTCACTATTTTAGTTGCACCCTCCCGTTCAAGTCCCAAGAATTGTGTGCAAAGTAATTGAGTAGGGATGTATGCCTAACGAAAATGAAAAGCTGGCAGAAAACGAGAAGAACTTTAGTGCTCTTACTTTCGTGGATCGTTATGATGTATCCATCATCACCATGAAAACTGATTTATTCAACGAGTCATAGTTTGCCTTTCTTCGTTTGTCTACCCCGGACTTGAATTTTTATGAGCAACTCGGCGGGTGTTTCTAGAAAAGCAGAGGACGCTTACCCTACCGGTGCACCTGGTCCATGCTCCCAGTCTTTAGTGGAGTCCGAGTTGCTCATTTACTTTTGTTACTTTGTATGTATGATTTTACTTACTTTATGTTCTTTGTTGTGTGTGTATGTTTTCCATGTCTTGTCTTTGTCCCTGGATTACATTCTTTTGATTACGCTATAACCTTGGTTCCCTTGATTACTCTTTCTAAACACGAATAACGAACTTATACACAGGTCATTGGACCACTTTGCATCATATATGCAAGCTAATTTTGAAGATTTATTACCTTTTTCGGTTACGTGAATGCACCCAAATGGAGATTGATAACCAACGACGTAGCATTTCCATATATGGTAAGTGGATATTACTTCCGGCTTTCATTTATGCATATTAATTAGGTCGTCGCGATAAAACAAATACCTCATTCTAACTTTATTTAGCGCTAATCGGATGAGAAAAGTTTTGTTATACTCGTATCTAAACATACTATAATTTTCTTACATATAAACGTATAAAACCATGATATGTACATACACGATGTATGGTAGTACGGGACAGTTCATCTATGTGTTATTATGTAGGATAGAGGATCAAATTATTGATGCATGTCACAACAAATCAATATTATACAAACGTCTCAGAACGTGACGACTATTCGCTATACTGTTCCATCGGATCAAATTGATACAAGGAAGATAACGTAAGCTTATAGAAGGGTCTGAAAAATTCCAAACGATGTTAGAACTGTCAAATTTACGAAACAATGTTTTTGTCGTTCCCTCCGCGGGACTCGAACTCGTCCCGCTGTGACATCTATGGCAACACCGTCTGCACTAATCCAGCGCCCTAGAACTGTCCCGTACTACCATACATCGTGTACTACGTTACAGCCCAAGATTAATCCTACGAGGAGGAATGACCCGGCCAGCGAAAGCTATATTTTTATATAACCTAGCTGGCTGAGTGGTCTAAGGCGCTGGACCTAATGACAATCTTAGGAAAATTTTTCTACCCATTTTCGAGACATTCAAGAGATCGGGGAGCTTTCCCGAGCCTGTCAGGGGTAAGACTACTGCGGAAAATGTGTATATGTAGGCAGTAAAAGATATCCCCGCTGTATGTCTATCTTTGGGTAATTACATGGTATCTTTATGAAAATAACTCTTTATAATCATGTGCTATGGTTTTAAAGATAACAAACATATGCAGAATATTTCACTTTTAAAACATGTACGCGTAAAGTATTCCAAAGTGGCTTTATCCATGCAAATTCTTTGCTACATTTACGATATGATCATAAACGAAAACGCACATCTAAGTTATCTTAGGTCTTGGGTAGTGGTGGCCACCTTCCCTCTCTACCCAGAAAGAAGGTGGAAGCATGTTAGTTACGTGTACAAGTAAATTTATGCTGTTATTATTCTAAGGCAAAAACAAAACGTGTGTTTCCAGTATTACACCTTTAAAAAATAGGGTAGGTAGGTAGGGATTTATTTTTACATTGGGTCTATCGGAGATATATTCAGACTTGAATATTGCTTATTGAAATGTTAAGCTACATTATATTCAGCTGCAAAAAATTGGTGAGTAGGATTATTGAAAACACATATTTTTTTTTTATTTAGGCATAATAAACAATATATCGGAAGGTATAAGAATGAAGAAGTTGTAGTGACTCAGGGTCAAATTATGGGAGTGGGATGTCAGATCCAAAAGAAAAAAATGTAAAAGGGGGGTCCAGGCTACCATTTGCTCATTTCTGCCAAATAACAAGTAATATTAATTTATTAGAAATTTTTATAGCTGTAGCTGCAGTACATTGTTTAAAGTCATAAGCTCAATGTTTAATAATAATGAGCAATAAAATTAAGGTGGTGGATTCCTGTCCCAAAGTTCAGGATTCACTATACCTCACATTTCTCTAACATACACTGTACCAAAGCCCATGTAACCCTGTAAATTATGGTCTAATTTGAAATACAATTGGTGTTTTGAATTATATAATATCATATCATCTCGAAATTTAGAGATAAATACTTGATTAAGCTAGAACTGCCTTCTTTTAATTTATTGAATCTGACTTTACCAAGATGTGCATATCTTCGTACATTTTCTTCACTAATTAGTGACACTGAAACTAGTAGCAAGAGTCACTGTCTAACAATAAAATTCCTGACCCTTTCTACCTATGGAAATAAGAAATCACATATGTTTTAAGCCTCAGGAACCCACTTTTTTCACTCATTATAACAAAATAAGGACCATGCATTCTGGCATGTCCTGGTTCATTAAAAATATCTAAGAATGCCTGTGTCAACTTACCAGTGCAAATAGCTGAAATAACATCAGTCTGGAGTTTGAACACGACTTCACTTGATAGATGCATCTCTGCCTTTGACTTTGTTGTGTCTTCTTATTCCTTGACAATTATTTGTGGAATTGTTCCACATCATACAGATTTTCTTCTTGATCTATTTTGTGGTCAGGATATGTTCAGAGTAGATACGTAACATATTGTATATTTTTTTTGTCCTTTGATCCTGGCTGAATATCAGACCCACTTCTGACAGAGTACAGAACTTACAGAAACACTGCATGTCTCTGTTTACATTAGAAAGCCTTTGGAAAGAATCACCAACACACAGATTTGCTCACAAAATCAAAACTACAGCTCATTATTGCCAAATTTGAGTCTTTTCCAAAGTAACACATGAGAAACAAAATTGAGGAAGGTCGTCTGACAACATTGTTGTTTATATGTTATGAATGGAAGTGTTGAAAAGGGAGATAACTCTTATGCAATTTGGGGGCTTATAGGAAAGATTTTTATGCTCTTTTTAAGAAAAGTACTGAATATCCCACTAATGTTTTGTTCTTAAATGATAGATATTGATGTATATTTTTATAATATCTACTCTTCAAGAAATAAGTTTTGGTGCATTTGGTGCAATATGAGTGTGAAATACACCAAGAATGGCTCAAAACTTGACTTAGTTGACCCCAATTAATGACCTATTAAACAAACAAAATCCGTATGTTTGGTAAGAATATTTGTTGAAAATGTTATATAGGGTCATGTAGTACAAATGTATTTCTTTGCTATAACTTGTTCAGATGCCATTTTCAGTATCTCCCGCTATATTTTAGTCCGGGACTTTGTCCGTGCAACTGAAGTCGTTCATGAGTTTCTTGTTTTGCCCAAGGATTTTGCTTGTAGGCAATCTTTATTCCTATTATTTAAGGCTGTATATCATTCTTTGACAACCCCTAATTACGCCCTAATCTGTGCTTTTGGCAATATTCGTCTGAAACCATCATATTTGTTGTTGTTCGTATGCCGGAAACAGAACTATGTTAACGCGGAAAGATAACTCTTGTATTTACCGTAAATGTTGTAGTAATTCGAAATCTGAAGATCATCGAGCCAGCAGTAATTTTTCATAGTCCAGGTGTTTTCACATTTTACTTGTCCTAGTAATGTCATTGCATTGTAATTGAATTATGACATAACTATATATATTTTAATCATATTCAAAGCTGATAATAAAAGCTTTTTCATATTTTTAATAGTTTTCATATGGTTATTTTCGAGTCAAAGAATCACAGCCAGAAAACACCACAGGTCACTTTTATGAAATGAGTAAAGATTTGTGAACGTTAAGTCATTTTCTTATCAATTAATTACATTTTATTATCCAATATCTCTGAAAAGGCAGTCAAATGAAATTCCCTAAAATAAAACACTTTTTTCCATAGGAACCATAAGACTTACATTAGATTACTGCAAATAGCTGAAATAACATCAGTTATATTTAGTAGATTACTAAAGTTCAGATGACATATGTAGCATGTTCACCATATATCGTCAAAATCTGTTACTATGCATGTCCGACCCAGTTTCATCGTTACGGATAATCAGTGTTTAAAAATTGTAGTTGAAATTACAAAAAAATACATTCTTACGTTTTTTGGGTCAGCAAGACTGACGTAAAGGTCGAGGTTACTTTAGTTAGATATTTTATCATATATAAAACGAACATTTATTATTTGACACACTTTTTCTTGATGAATTTGAATGAAAGTTACATAGGTTGACGCTTGAGAGGCCATAGATAGCTTTATTTTATTTAATGTTATTAGTAAATGCATAGTGTAAATAACTTGTGTTAAAGGATACTACAGACACTATGAAGTCAGTCTCATTTCTTGACCTACACTCAGAGATAGATGTAAAGGAAAACTATTAACCAAACTATACGACAAACGTGATGATTGTTATTCAGTATTGTCAACTTTCCTTTCATCTGTAGCAACATACCTTCAGCACCTGAGTATGGAGTTTTCATATCACAGCTTATACGTTATGCCAGAGCTTGTCGTAACTGGTCAGACTTATTGCAGCGCGCTAGACTTCTTGAAATTGGGCTTTTGGATAGGGTTATGTTGCTACAAGATTGAAGTCATCACTACAGAAGTTTTATGGTCGTCATCATGAACTCATGGATCGTTCCGTTGTATCAATATGCACCATAAAAAATGATTTGTTCAACGTGTCATAGTTTTCCTTTCCTCTCTCGTCTACCCCGGACTTGACTTTTTATGAGCAACTCTGCGAATGTTTCTAGAAAGTCAGAGTCCGAGTTGCTCATTTACTTTTGTTACTTTTGTTGTGTTTTTCATATCTTGTCTTTGTCCCTGGATTACATTCTTTTGATTTACGCTAGAAGCATGGTTCCTTTTATTATTCATTTAAATGTTGATCAAGACACTTTACTTACAGGTATGATCCCACTAACAGACGACAGTCAGGTAAAATGAGTATCTAAGTATGAATTTAAACAAAACGCAGTTTAATTGTAATTATTCTATTGTTCATCTTTTGATAAACACGGTTTCTTCATAATTCACTGTTAAATAAGAAAGTAACTTATAAATTACAATATTAAATTCAACAAGAACGAATGCTGGTCGACGTCATGTGTATTCAATATATGATGTATGCTGGAAATGAGACTATAACGAGTTCCTTCGGAAACTGCACATTGTTGTCATTTGAATTATAACAAAAAAAAACTACTTATATATGCTTCTTTGTCATCAATGAATAGGATAACTTTACCTTAAGAAAGAACAAAAACGATGTTAGACGAGGACCGTTTCATGAGGTTCGATTCATTTTTCGGAATCAGCAGAATTTATTTTAATATTTTATTCAGATATATGATGACTCACTGTTTCTCGGGGATACGATCGACTTACATGGTACATCATTTATAAATGGAATGCCTTGTGAATATTATGTTTCAGTAAGGAGGAGATCGACACCAGCGGAACGAAATTTTGAAGAACAATTAATTCAAATTGATGACAAAATGTATTCTTTTAACGCTGCTAAACAAGTTTTAGGGAATAGAATAAAGACAAAATTACAGTATAACTTTGTAAAATTAACGCAAAATCGGTTCGAAGACCGAGTTGATGTCATAAAACCACATCCTCGATACGATGAAAATTACATTTTGGATACAATTGAATTATTACAGCAACGAGAAACATCCCATTCTAAATCTTCAAAATGTTCAATTCAAGAGGCATACAGCGATGATAAGAGTGTTCTGTTTCATTTTGATAAACTATACTCTAAAGTAGCACCCTCGGAAATTAATACCCAAGTGCATACGTCAGATACTGTAACTATTGGTGAAAAGAGTCATGTGTATCATTTTGATAAAAATATATCGTCAAAACATCAAAACCCACTGGTTAAAGAACATATTGATAGTTCTGGTGTATCAACCGAAAATGTCAATCAACCATCAACAGATAAAGGTAAAAAGCATTTAGATTGTGACTCCAAAGAGCATAAAAGGGTGCTTCGTGAAACGCTTACAGGTGTATTCGACGTCCTTGGTTGGAAGGATATTAAATTACAAATTGATGAAGAAAGCCGTTCTCCTACAAAACCTAAAAGAAAAAGTCTTGGCAATAACTCACTTTGTCGTATCCATATACCACTTGTTAGACAAAAAATGAAGGGATCTAAACAAAAAACTAGATCTTCATTTAATTCAAAGTTAGATGTATACACACTTTTACGAGAAACAGAAACGCGTGAGAATATTTCGGGATTTTTCAAGGATGAGTTAGTAGCACAATCAGTCCACGATTTTTTCCAAAACGAAGACAAAATGCATTTCCATCGGCCCGCAGTGTATTGGCCATCAATGCATCCTATTTTGCCTTATAAAGAACGAGTTTTAGATACTACAAGAACAGAGATGGTACAAATAGAAACAACATCATCGCCACCATCTTCAGCATCTTCTGATGAGAATGTAAACATATGAGTGTTTCCTCAACATAATCTCTAGAAGCACAGAATAAACGTGTCAATCATAATGCAAAAGTTACCTACTCCAAAAATAAAGAAACACTAACATCACTCGTCATCTTCACTCAGAAACTGTACCCATTCAAGCGAGAGAAATGTTCATATGAAGATTATAAACAAAAATCTGTTCATTTCTGACACTTGTAAAAATACAGAGGTGTTTTTCTTATCCAACTTTCCTACTTATCATGATTTCATGTTGAATTCTGACAAAATATGTACTTGTCCAAATTATGCAAATATACCCAATTTCAGTCTTTGGACTGTATCACTGCATAAAAAAGGTTTTCCTCGGTTGTGCTTTTTTATAGTTCTTAGTCTTCTTTGGTTTTTGTTGATGTATTTAATTCTTTTGTTTGATTTTTTAATTAAATAATTTAAGCATTTCTTTAAAATATATTAAACTTCGTACCAAGTTTTATCAAGTCAGAAAATACTAATGAATACTTTTTGTTATATTGTTTATTCTACAAAGCAGTTATATGACCATTTTTTTCTCTAAAACGACATTCACACGAATGGTACTGAAAATACATTTCAAGGGTTTTAGGCACAAGTGTACCTCCCAATAAACATGCAGAGGATAATAATTTTATGTATTTTACAATTCACGAAAGAATTATATTCTAGCAATTATGTCCATTATTTTATAGCTAATCAAAGTCGAAAAAAGATATTAAAAGAGAAAGTTAGTAATAAGATTGCCGTCATAAACTAATGAAAAACAAGCCTTTAAATCAAGAAAAAAATTACGTCCAATATGTCGCTTTGAAAAGTATCATTCTATACGTCAGTATTTAAATGAGAAATGTTTCCGTTCCCTGTAAAATAATTTAGAGGAATAGATACATTTAACAGCAATTGTTTTACTATTTTGGCTAATGATTTCAATAATTGGCATTTCAAGATAAAATCGTTCTCTAACGAGACTCCGACAAGATCGAGAACTTATGTATAATTGATGTTTTACAAAGAGGAATGAATGAAAAATTGTTTCGAATGTCCCCCAGTCTAAAAAGGTCCGAACCTGACAACAGACCGGACACACTGTTGTTTTGTAAGACTGTGGTGTGCCCAGATGGGAATTCTAGCACGCTGACTATTTCAAAGTATAAAATGTATTTTCATGTTCTATCACTTTCAATGATATATTTGACTACAACAACGAGGAGCCACATTGTACTATATTAAAATGTGGAATTAAAAATTGTATAACATGCATAACACACATAAAAACTGTCGTAGGGAAAGCGAGGAATACTGGATACGCAGACTGTGTACTGCAATACCTTACAGGTTCAATGAAAACAAACATGAAAAGTATAGGAATACCTTCCAAGCCAATATAACAATAACATAAATGTGATGAATTTACTACACTCCCTTTACAAAACAAGTTTTGACACTCTTGTTTCTGAACCTACCTCATCATTATACAGAATTGTTGCCATCATATTGGATACTGGTTTCCACAGACTATTTAAATCAGTTTGCGTTAAAGGTGAAGATGAAGAAAAACGATTATTTCTTCCGCTACTGCATGTCAATAAAGGTATAGATGCAATTAATTTGGCTAATATTCTCCATCACAAAACCGTAACCAACAAAATTACCCCATTTTTCAATACCTATTGCTTCATATTCCTATACTTCACCTACTGCATTAAAAATTTTCAATTATAACAGGCTATTGTAGGATCTAGAGATTGAGGACTTAAAGGCTTAACTACCTGACTGTTCTTCCAAAAACCATGCCTATAAACCTATACTGCTACCCCTTTCTCCAAAGAAGAGATAGTGGAAAATAAAAAAAAAATCTGTACTATTTGGTCTCTCTCCCAAAGACAATGATTGGGATCTACCGTTTATGTACTGGACTCCTGAACCCCACAAGAATCCATACAAACATTGCTTGATAGCTTGATTTGTGAATTGTACCACCAAACCGCTTCTATAATTTAAACGTCTATACTCTCAGCTGTAAAAGATTGTCTCCAGCCCTACCACGACATTTGTTACTCTCTTAGTGGTATTAATTCAACGTGGTCCCTGTAGTACAAGATTCTTTGTACTGTGTAAAAACACCATTCAAAATCATCTTCAAAATATACCGAAAAAAATGTTTTAAAAATGCAGGAATTTTTTTATCTACAATATATTTATCCAGTGTGGTGGACGCGTTTTTCAACAAACGGTCAGGATTCCAATGGGAACATTTTGTGCTCGTCTACTCGCTGACTATTTTTCAGTCTTTTTATAGCCGATCTAGTACCAAGGAATGAATATCGTTTAGCCAAATCCTTTGATATAAGTTTCCGCTATATAGATGACGTATTATCGTTAAACAATCCTAGTAATCCTAGTTTTCTGCTTTTTATATATCGATTCTATCCTAAATAACTTGAGATAAAGAATACTACAGATGCTGTGAATTCTGCCTCATATATTGACCAACGCTTAAAAACCGGCATTAAAGGCAAAATATTGACAAAAACTATTCGAAAAATGCGATGACTTCTTATTTCTCAACATCCCTTTCATCTATGGCAACATCCCTTCAGCACCTGCGTATGGAGTTTTCATAGACTTCCGGAAGAGGGTTATGTTGCTACAATATTGAAGTCATCACTACAGAAGTTTTATGGTCATCATCATGAACTCGAGAATCGTTACGGTGATTACATCTACACCATGAAAACTGATGTGTTCAAGGTGTCATAGTTTTCCTTTCATCTTTTATCTACCCCGAACTTGAATTTTTCTTAGCAACTAGGCTGGTGTTTCTAGAAAAGCAGAGGACGTTTCCCCTACCAGTGCACATGGTCCATGCACCCAGTTTTTCGTGAAGACAAATAATTGTTTTATTGCGTAATTATTATAGTGTGTTTGTTTGTTGTTTCAGTTCTATTTTCATCGTACATTATAAGGGAACAGTTAAGGGGCTATAAAATTAGTTTTTAACGCACCGCAGAATGCATGCGTCTGTCCAGAGTCCTTATAGGCATTGTGTCTGTGTTATTTTGTGATTTTTAGTGTAACTTTAAAGAATTACCATCGTTCTGTTTTCGGTGGATTATTTTCCTTTTGTTGTCGGGGCTTTTCAGCGCTTACTCAAAGGTACGTGTTTGCACTTGTTTTAAACAATTTGGTGCTCTCTGAAAGTATTTACTATTTCAAAGCTATTTTGATGATGGTGCATTTGTTGCGTTTCAACATATGGAGGATTCTTTCGATTTAATGGCTTTAAAAATCTTATACTTACGATTTATATAAGTATAGCAAGTATACTGTTAAATTTACTTCGAAGAGAATATTCAGCCTTTCTTGCTATCATCATTCGATAGTTTGTATGGTCGTCATAATCAATTGGTCGGCAAATTGTTTTAATCTTTCAACGGCTAAAGCATATTTAGTTTGGAGTCAGAAGATAGTGCGGGTTTAGCCTCTATATGTACCCAATCATTCAAATTAATGCTTTTGAAATTTATGACTGAGTTACATTATAAAGTTAAACCAAAAATCTATGGGTTAAATTCCTACGTCATTTGTAATGATATTTAAAGGCAAGAGGAGTTGTAAACTCTATAGATACACCTGTAGGCTATCGGAAAAATAAAAATCAACAAAGAACTAAGCATGACAAAACACCGGCCTGTTTATGTTGTGACTCTTTATATTTAAATGACTGTGGGATATAAGTGGAAAGTCAATATGTGTCCATTAATAGGGCTGAATCTGTAAAAATGAAGTAATATGTTCTGAAAATGATTTCAGTTGAACTTTGGCAGTTTTTTTTAAACCATAAATATATGTCTTATATTTATTTTAATAACATTCCTTTTTATATATGATACCTCACCTCATTGAACATGACGGTTTCACCTTCAAGGTCATAATTTAGTGCCAGATTAAATAAAATATGCAGAGAGAATAATAATTTACCTGAATTCTATTATCCCATGCACTGTTGATTCAACTTATCAGCAGATGGGATGCATGTTTGTCTTAAGAGGAGGGTGGGTACGGGTTATGGTTTTCAGACTGTGAAATAAAAATTGCGTTTATTTTTCATCATTATGTATAATGTATATGGTCTTCAGGTTGATATATAACCAGGGGGCAGTCCCATGGATACTTGAAGTTCAGAACATGCAAGTGCCTAGATAAATAAACAATGAACTAATCCCTATAATTATCAAGATGACCTTTTATATAAGTCATTTCATTGTTGAGAATTATCCCCTACCCCAACTCCCGACATGTCTGTTTCACGTTTATTGTTTATTTTTGCACATGACTTCATTGTTTTCTGGAATAACCGTCATACATTGAACAATTTTCTTTTTGACTTTGTTTCTTCGAATGAAATATGATTTAAACCGTTGAAAAAAAAAATTATTTCAAGCCATCAGGATAGAGCCTTAGGGAGTTATCCAGTGAGATCACTTTTCCCTTTCTAGCAATGGGCGAATTTCTTATCTTAATCACAAGTTAAAACAGATCACATAAAAGACCACAACAAGTTAAAAAAAAAAACTATAATATCTTATCGTGGGTTTCTGAAATATATATAAAGTGTACCAGAGTAGGTGGTGATTGTTTCTTTTATTCATTATATTAGTAGCTGTATGTTTGTTGGGGTTTAACGTCCAAGCAGCAATATGTCAGCTATGTTCAGACAAGAATATTAGTAGAGAGAATTTCAGGCACTATATTTTATGATGGAAATTGTGGAAATTTTGTTAGTGATTTGAAATATTAATTGTTTTAAAATCTGTTTCCCTAAATTTATCATCAAACAGGCTTAGCCCAGTTCTTTACTTTAATATTACGACTTAATTTCTTTTAAAAAAAAGTCTGTGAAAACTGAGATATCATATAGCTAGCCATTATTTTTCTGTGTAAAAGTTTGACTTCTATAACATGTACACTAAGGTCTTAGTTACGCTCAGACAGTAATGTGCCTTCAGTCTTCGGAAAAGCTTAATTGAACCTCAGTCAACATTTACAATCAGTCATGACTTATTATTAGTCACATTGATGCATTATAATCAGGTATATGATGTAGGTTAAATCATTTAAAATAAGTAAATCGGAAAAAACTCAGACAAATAGATTCAAACACCAGATATCTTCGTAAAAACTTGGGATATATCAGCCACACCTGGGTAAAAGAGTAATCGATATTCTAGCGGATATACACAGAATGAAATCCAGGGACAAAGATCAGACATAGAAAAAAACACACAACAAAGAATATAAAATAACTAAAATAATACATTCAAAGTAACATTAGTAAATGAGCAACTCGGACTCCACTGAAACCTGGGAACATAGACCATGTGCACTGGTAGGGTAAGCGTCCTCTAATTTTCTAGAAACACCCGCCGAGTTGCTCATAAAAAGTCAAGTTTGGGGTTGACGAAGGAGGAAAGGAAAACTATGACATGTTAAACAAATCATTTTTCATTGTGTAAATTGGTACACCATAACGATCCATGAGTAGTTAATGCATACGACCATAAAACTTCTGTAGTGATGACATCAATCTTGTTGCAACTTTACCTTTTTCCAGATGCCTAATTGTAAGAAGTCTAGTGCGATACAAAAAAATCTGCGTTGTTCGGGCAAGCTCTTGCATAACGTATGAGTTGTGATATGAAAACTCCATAGGCTGATGCTGAAGGGATGCCAAAGATGATAGGAAAGTTGATAATTCTGAATGAAAAGACATCACTTTTGTCGTAAAGTTTGGTCAGTTGTTTTCCTTTACCATCGCTCTCTAAATGTAGGTCAAGATATGAGGCTGACTTCACAGTGTCTGTTGTATCCTTTATCTCAAGTTCTTTGGTGTAGATGCGATGTATCAAATCCCCGAAAATAGGATTGTTTAACGAGAATACGTCATCTATATAGCGGAAATTGAGATTAAATGATCTAGCTAGATGTTTTTTTTCTTTTGGATCAGTCAACCTCATAAAAGTGAAGAATATGTCAGCAAGTAGAGGAGCGCAATTTGTTCCCTTTGGAATATTGGCCGTTTGTTGAAAAACGCGTCCAACACACTGGACAAATATGCTGTCGATCAAAAATTCCAGCGTTTTGAAAACATCTTCTTCTGTATATTTGGAAGATGATTTGAAATTATTTTTTACGAAGTACAAGTCATCTCTACCAAGAACTATATATTTGTACCTAGGTGTACCATCTGTTTTGGAGAAACAACGATGTATAATGTTTTTGAGTCAGGATTTTAACTGAGTGGGGAATAGAAGAACAAAGTCTTGAAAAATCATAGGTTTTAATGTGTTATATTCTGATAATAATCTTGAATTGAGGGTCTCTAGAAGATCTTTCGAATTATTCAGAATCAACATTGAATTAATACCACTACGGGAGTAACAAGTGTTGTGGTAGCACTAGAGACCCTCTTTGACAGCTGTGTCAAAAACACTTCAAAGTTTTGAAATACTTGCTTGTATAGGGAGTGAAGTAAAGTGAGATGTATAAAGTAAGAAGTGTGATATACAAAAAAATCCATACGCCGGTCCTGAAGGGATGTTGCCAGAGATGAAAGGAAAGTTGACACATGAAAAGTCATCGCGTTTGTGGTATAATTTGACATTGACAAAAGTTTTTCTTTACCATAGATCTCTACATGTAGGTCAAGTTATGAGACTGACTTCACTGTAGAACGACAATACTATCAAAACCACCAGTATTGGAAGTGACTGGACACTACATTCAGTGGACTGAATTTGGAATAGTAATGACAAGTACGAAATGGGCATGATTCAATGTAGTGCAACTCCAAAAAGACCTAGTTTATACGTAAGAATGCAGTTAGTGGTCAGAAATCTCTATTTTCTATTTAAAACATTAAATCAATAACGGTAACAATACAATTATTGATCACTGAACCGATCCACCATTATCAAGTCAAGTCCAAAACAAATCTGGCAAAATAGATATAACACCACCAGAGTAAGGACGCATTCCATGCAACATAAAAACTGAAACTAATGATTTCTAAATAATCTAAATATATTCCAAGGCAGGCGTTTACAGCACTATTTTAAATGCATAGAATGTTAACCTTTAATTTAAGTCTTCAATTTTTGCTGATGCTTTAACATACACCATGACTCATCTATCCAAAAAACTTGGTATCAAAGACTATATAGAATCAAAGACGTATGCTTCGAATGTCTTAAGTTTCTTTCAATAAGACTCACCGGCTTGCTCAATAACTTCTCAGAAAAGCTCATGCTGCTGACAGAGTAATTATTCTGTCGACACGATAGCCTACATTAATTAAGAGTGTCTTTTATTACAATCTCCGTTTGTCAAAGATGTTCTTCCCTTGACTTTCATCTTGAAACAGACGAAAAGCAGTATTACCTTAACTTAATTACAACCGTAACTATTTCCTCTTGTTCAACTTAGCGATCTTATATATTAGTTTTATCTCTCAACTTATACGTTTTGCTAGGACATTGACAACTAAAGTTGGTTTCTTGATAGGACTTAGTTATTTATGTTAATGCTGATGGAACCTGGCACTGTGCCTATAGTTTGATCTCGTCACTCTTATTATCATATGATCTTCACGTTGACCTGAATCCGATATGAAGCATCCGTTTCCAATATTAAAATGTTGCTCCCGTTTATTATTTAAAGTGTCTTCCTCTCTTACTGATATTGGCCACCATTCAGAAGCTTAGCCACGGCTTTAGTGAAGTCCGTTCAGTGTGTTTTCTTCGTGTAATTATCCAGCTCTTTGGCGACGATCGTTTTTTTTAATTTTATTTTGCCTTTTGGTGTTCCTGGAATTGACTTTGTCGTGGATTTTCTGTCATCGACTTCTTTGCTCTAATATAACTCATAGAAAAAAGTGGATTATCTCGACAAAAACACAAACGATAAGTATAGCCCGTAAAGATTTGTCTTTAAGAGAACAGGTCTATCATAGAATCGCAATAAAATTACTGTCTAGTTTAGAATCATTCTTATCTGTATGTGAAACAAATTTGACGCAATGTTAAATCCATTGAATTAGGAAACAGCTCATGGACTAATCGCCATGTCTTTAGTTTGAGTGTCTATATAGCTAATTGCACGATTTATGTAACACTTCCTTAAATATACCAACCTTTTGTTAATATTCTGTATTATATATTATATATTACTAGTATCTTAAACTATTTTATTAAAAATGTTTCATATACTACATCATATATAATATTTTTGTTCATGTTTTAAACGCATTTTACCTGTTGTGCTTTGAGAAAGGATTTTGTATTACAAAAAGTCACATAACAGCGATTATCTTTTCCATTTCAACATTTGTTATGTAAATGAATACAAACAGTTTGAGAAGCTTTATAGACCGATTTTCCTCCCATTTTGATCTTTTAGTAATTTTTGCCTTATTTTTCAAGTTCAACAACTCCAATGATATGTCAACTGAACAGCTCAGAAAACTAATAACAATAGAACCTGTAATACTGTGGAGAAACGAATCAAAGTAATCACCTTACCAGCTTCGGGATTTATAAGTGTACAGCAGGTTTAACCTTAATGAAAATAGTAACATTACGTAAATTATTACTTAAGTAAATATATTTGAATTCTTATTTCATTTATGCAGTTTCACCACTGCGGACACTAGAACAGAGCAAAATGAACAGAAAGGTAATGATCCTCTTTTAGTTTGCCTCATACCATGATTTGATGTCATAAGGAAAATATACTCTCCTTTCTTGTGAAAAGCTACTCTGCACATAAGTTATGAGAAAAATAAAAAAGATTTATGCTAATTTGAATTATTTTGTTTTTAGATCACAAGCATATTTGTTAGTTACAATAATGTCTAATAGATATTAATTACAAAATGCATTTAATACATCTTCAGGATTTTTTCCTTTTATTCACAGATTAAGATAATTGTGTTGTTGGTGATGTCAATGACTATGATCCAATGTGATGTGAAGACAACACAACTCCCACCAAGTCTACAAAACTGTTTGACCAAAGAGACAGTTGTACCGTTTTCTGATGAACAAATAAGCTCAAGTTGTTTATTGCAGTTTTTGTGGGAAAATAGGAAACTCTGTGGCAGAGTTTCGAATGAAACATTGACCTGGCTAGAATCGCTAGTAAATATGGCACAATCGCGGAATCTGAGATCCGGAAATTCACGCAAAAGAAGACAAGCAGTACTTCGTCGGAGAATGGAGTATAGAATGCTCTCAAACCAAGAAAGAAATGATTACCATAGAGCAATTAACTTGATGAAAAGTGATACCGTATGCACACTAATTATCTAAAATTTTATGAATTTTGTAATGGTAGAAGTAATTAAGTTATTTTTCCTTTTCTTCTCTCTTCCCTTGGACATGTCTGACTCCAGTCTCGGAAATGCCTTTGATCTATAAAGGCAATTTGGTGTATATGTAAAGGACTACCCATAGATACGCAATCAACTTCAATTTTTATTTTGAAGGGGCTGCAATCTTGAAATGGTCGAAAAAAGGGCCACGAAACAATGTTATACGCTTTACATTAAACTTTACACTTAATGAGTTTTAGAGGTGACGTTGCATTGGCAAATTTATTACTTTGGTAGTCGGTCCCATTTTCCAAAAAAGCCATCAAAGGGAATAACAATTTACACTTAAGTATTTTAAACGGTAATGAATACAAATTGCTTATTAAGATTATTATTTGATTTTCGGTCCCATTTTTGTTCAAGGTGTTTGGAAAGGGTAAAATATTTAGCACATCTAAATGAAAGTTTACCCCGAAGGTTTTGAATGGAAGTGAGTACAATGGCGTTTTTAGCTGTTTACTATCATTATTATTGTATTAGTATTATTATTATTATTTTCGACTTAATTTTCAATGCTGGCAGAAGACGCCAGCTTGATTGTATTGTGCGTTTTGTATTCAAATTCAAATTCATAACTTGGGGAATTGTGTGGTTCTAATCCGGGTTGTAGATCAATTACTGTCAAATATTGTTTCCAAATGGTTGCTAAAATCTGTCTGACGTAAAGTAACGGCTAAGATCAAATACATTTTTTAACTTAAGGAAAGAACGTGTTTTTCGTTTTGGGGTCTTAAATATCGGTTCCGCTTATACCTGATACAGGATTTCTTGTTAAAAAAAAATTCTTAACATGTTGAATCGTTTAGAAGCGTCGTGTTGAAAAACAGAGGACGCTTACCCTACCGATGCACCTGGTCCATGCTCCCAGTTTTTAGATGAGTCCGAGTTGCTCATTTGCTTTTGTTGCTTTGTATGTATGATTTTAGTTACTTTATGTTCTTTGTTGTGTATGTCTGTTTTTCATGTCTGGTCTTTGTCCCTGGATTGCGTTCTTTTTTTGATTACCGCTATAACCTTGGTTCCCTTGATTACTCCTTAGCAAAGATTCGGGAATAAGGCAGCTCCATTAGTAACACTGATGCGCCCAAAACCTAATCAATAATTCAAACTTCTAAGAAATAATAACTGTTTTATGGAATTTCTAAAAATGGAGAAAGATTATACCTGTTTATAATTCTTTGAAAAATAATTCTACTCTCTGTTATTTTATACAAAATGTAACCAGTCAACGCTATTTCTTTCACTGAATACTATTTTGTTTTTACTAAGATGATTTCTAGTTTAAGGAGTGTTAAAAGCATTTTGCTTCATATCAGAGAAGAATAAACTTTTCTTAATGCTTAAAACATGGTCATGTTGTATTCATTAGTATGCGTGTAATGCCCGGGACATTATTAAAGGACAATGCCATATTTAGTTTCTTCAGTTAAATAAACAAAATAACTGCTAATGTAGAGGGCATTAAAGATAAATTGACCGCCCTTGGAAAGTGACATTGCCCTCAACATTGATAATACCCTCTCCCGTGGCTCAGGGCGTTATTGTCCCTAAATATCACTGTCCCGTGAGCATTCAATTTATCACGATAACACCCTTACAGAAGTAGATATTGTATAATTACCATTTAATTTTACTGATAAAAGTTTCGCTATCCATTTTAGGTTCTTTTTTTATACGTAATTAACCTGAGTATAATTTTAGAATCTGTTTTTTTTTTTTTTTTTTTCCTTTTTTTTTTGTTTTTTTTTAATTATGAAATCATCAATGATAAAAGCTTTACATAAAACTTTTAACAGATACAATTTAAAAACTTAATATCGTCTTCCAAAGATCTCCGAATTTTTTTAGAGTGTGTTCCCTAACAAGTATGATGGATTCGTAAATTATCACTCTGAGACCCGTGATAGTGCGCATAAAGGTGTTGCATTTGCGGGATGGCATCGATTTTTTCTGGTTTTGTAAGTAAAATTAGGGCCTTTTAAAAGATCAAAAGCACGCACTTTGTTTTTCATGTTATATTAGTAATGCTTTGTAGTAGCAAACCACAAACAGGAAAATAAGAAATAAAAGAAACCAGTTCTCTCGAGAAGACGTTCGATGTAATGAGGATCAACAGGATCAAAATGAAGATTGTTAAATTGAATGATTTGAAATAAGAACAAAACGAATTGTATCATTTGTACAATTAATAAAACCTTGTAATTATCAATTATAAGGAAGTTTCATTTGCACCATGAATAAGTCTTTTGTATTATGCATGACAGATAAGCATAAACCGAATACATACAAGTTTAATTTTCTGACCTTATTATCATTCATTCCTTTAACGAAAATCTTTGCTTATTCGCCGCAGGTATGAGCTTGCATTACAAGAGAAGGTCGCTAGTGTAATGTTGCCTTACTGGGATTTCACTTTAGATAGGGAAATGAAGAACCCTGTGGATTCCGTTATATTTACTGATTTATTCCTTGGAAAATCAGACAATGAAAACGGAGAAGTTATCAGTGGACCTTTTGGTCATTGGAGAAGGAAAATAATCAGGTCTGTAGGAAAACGTGAAATCGCTAAAAGATCGTATATTGAACAGATGATAGAGAGGAGCCCAAATCAGCGACGTTTTGTTGCAGATTTAGAGTCTGTTCATGACCATGTTCATAGTTGGGTTGGAGGAGATATGGCATTTGTAGGTAATGCTCCAAGAGATCCCATATTTTATATGCACCATGCATTTATTGATTGCGTGTGGGAAATGTATAGAGATCGCGAAAAACGTCTAGGACGCAATCCTGAAATTTATCCACAAACTAATGACACATTACACGACCCAAATGTAATCATGCTTAACCTTACGATAAACGGTGTTTTTCAAAGGAATGCTGACGGCTACAAGAACTTTTGGACGGAAATCTACTACACTTGCGCTCCTTTCCCGTCCTGTAGTTTCGTTTCTCCAGACTGTGGGTCAGAGTGGCTTCAATGTAATGTTTTTGGCGATACCGCACGGTGCGAATCAAAGGGCTTCGAAGCTGCTTTACCACAGGTTACCGATTCTATAATACTTGAAGTACGCAATGCTCTTGGGGTTCCAAGTTTGTCACCCTTACCACCACCATCCTTAATTACTAGTTCCACGACGAGTCGTAAAACACCATTGTCTAGCAACTCGCCTAGACCGGATGTTGGAACTTCTTTAACACAATTGGGTAATGTACCAAACATAGGGTTCAGTGAAGGAATACAGACAAGTGGAAGAAGGAAGGTTACTGGGAAAGATTTCTTTAAAACATTGAAACAAATCAAAACAAGTGGTAATCTACCACTACCAGCAAGCGTCGCTTCTGGTGTTCAACACGACGCTACTAATTTACTTCCGGCTTCCACAAGCATATTTACGGGTGATACCTTGAGCGGAAAGCTAAAAATACCAGAGTTTGAGCGAAGTTGTGTAGGGGAACCAACTCAAAATAAATTTAATGTTGATTGTGATATCGGAACACCTCTTTGGTCTTTTCTTCCATTTAAAATCATACATCTACGCCATGGTGAAATAAAATATCCGTCATATTCCGTTGATATAAATGGTAATATAATAAATGCAGCTGACGTTTACTCTATTGGACAGCAGTTGACTTTTGCTACAAATACACAAGCATACATCCGCGCGAACAAGAGGGATTGTAAGTTCGACAAATCGGGTTTAACAAGCATATTAGTTTC
Source organism: Perna viridis (assembly GCA_037379345.1). Taxonomy (NCBI): domain Eukaryota; kingdom Metazoa; phylum Mollusca; class Bivalvia; order Mytilida; family Mytilidae; genus Perna; species Perna viridis. Next base: position 15,217,495 of record CM074511.1, read on the forward strand.
ATCTTACGGCCTGAACTACGAAGGTATTTATCAAGACAATGTATTTGTTGATAACAGACGTACACTATCATCTGAAATTTCATATATTGGTATAAAAACCCCGAGGAATGGCACTACGAAAGTTTTTCTTACAGCAACAGACGAATGTGGCATAGCGTGCCAACCAATGGTTCAAAGGCGTCGTAAACCTCTTAGATACGATCCTTTTCCTGGTGCAGTTGAGATATCTACAAATGGCCATTCTTATCATAGTCAGACAACTAGGGGAGCGGAAGCACTCGTATGGATTAAAAGAGGAAAAAGTGTTCCCACCTTAAAAGAAAAGAATATTCCTATTGTGTTTTATTGTGATTATAGAGAAAATAACCCATGGTCCTAAATAATGTAAAATAAATATGTCATTATCGATTGTAATTTTAGCCTTTATCAGCTAAATAGCACACTTTTTCTTTTATTAGCTCACGAGTGAGTTATTGCTATTATTTGGCGTCCGTCGTCGTCGTTATCCATTCTCCAAACATCTTCACTTATGAAAATACTGAATGGATTTAGATGAAATAATTGGTCCTTAGAGTATCCTGCACAAAATGACCGTTTGAATTCTTGATATATTTAAATACATGGCCACCGTTAATACAAATAGAACATAGGGGTCAGACAGCAGTTTTTTGTATATCTCCAAAACCGTTAGGTTTAATCAAACTTTGACTTAAGGGAAAAGTTTAGTACGATTAGGTCTTTCTCTGATGTAATTTTATTGAAAATCTGTTGACCCATGTTGGAGTTATTACCTTTTTGTACGTTGTGCTGTTTTTGATGTCATTACTTTCAAAAACCTTTCCATCAGAAACTATTCTACAGAATTAAATGAAACTATTACTTTTTTAGGTATTCTGAACAAAATGACAGTTTGGATTTTTGATTGGGGAAAACATGGCCGCTGTTACTAAATTAGAACATGGGGTCATACAGCAGATCAAGTTTAATCAAATTGTGACATCGGTAAAAGTGTTAGGTAAGATGCGGTCTATCTGTGATCAAATTATGGTGAAAATCAGGAGTTATTGCCCTTTTTATGTTTTCTGCTATTTTTGATGTTATTACTTTCAGAAATCTTCTCCTCTGGAATCTACTGTACACAATCTGAAGTTAAGATTGCTTTGTTATAGGGTATCCTGCAAACAAATGTTCGTTTGGACATTTGATTAGGGTGCACTATGCAGTTTCATTGAGGCACACTGTTTCACACCCCGCCCCGTCAAATTTTGTAAAACTTAAAATTAAAAGTTGAAATTTGGTGGATATATTGTTTAAATGTAGTTAAGTATTTATACATAGACAGATATAATGTGTTGTAGTATATAGGTGTAATTTAAATGATGAATGGTATCCGGAACGCTTTCGTTCCCTGTCGTATTGGGTTCTCTCCTAAGCATCAAATGGCTGATTTTCAAAATACCTTATTTCGCACGAACCTTTGGAACTAAAATTGTGAGAATCGAAAAGAGTCTTATTATTTTTACCGTTTTTCCAGCTACTCCATGCATGATTTCATCTTGTGGCAGTGTCTAAGTGCCTGATATTTTATGAAACATAGTATTTGTCTGTTTGTTTTGGAAAGGCACCCCTGTTTTGTGCTAAAACTCAGTAATATTTTTTTCCAGTATGTTATCATGGCTACTGATTTTAGAACAATAATCACTAAATTACTTATAAATGACTTGAACCTCCACACACCAAGGACTTTATTGTTTGTAAATGACTTATAAACCGTTGAATTTGGTAAAATTCTGATGGAGAGAAATATTGTTCACCATCAGAAGACGAACTTTTGCCGGAATTTTCAAAATGATTTGTTGTCTGTTGTTGATTTTATGGCCCATGAAACAGATTGTTTTGAAGTTTAAGTGTGTACAATTCCCTGAAATAAATCGCAACAGTATTTACTAATAGTTGACATATTTTTTTTAGGATTTCCTCCGCAAATTGACCATTAAAATGTTTTCGTCAGTCAAAACACATGACCGTCTTACTGAAATTTGGTCTAAAAGCAATTTTTGCTATTTTTTCCTCAACTTTAGAAGAATAATGAAAATTAAAGCTACCCATAAACATGATATTCTAAGTTGACTGGCAGTATTGAAATTACTTTTTAGATGGCCATTTTACAACATTTTCACACGTTGTTCAGATTCCATTTTTAGGAAACTAAGTATTTAAAGTTGAATGGTGATGACAAAAGATTGTTCTGGATGGTAATTTTCCCGCTATTTTTTTATACTCTCTTTTATTTCAATGTAAATTGGTCTATATAGTAAACATGCGTTCCTGATATGAATGGTGATAATGAAAATCTTGGATAGGCATACTTCATTTTTTTTTTCAGCAAATATATATTAGGCTAAAATGTAATGCCCCTTCAGTTCTTGTGGAGTAACAGGGCAGAGGGAACCTCTGTCCAAATTTTCTCAACAGGTTCTAAAAACACTTTGAAGACATTTCCAACATTTTACAGTGGCTTAGGTACTCATTTGAACTTACAACATTCATCAATATATGCTCTTTTTCAAACAACGTTTCATAGCTGGATCTGCAAAATGTACCACCAAACTTCTTTCAAAACTTTTAACTTCTATATTCACAACTGTCAAAGAGGGTCTGCAGTCTTACCACAACACTTGTTACTCCCGTAGTGGTATTACTTCAATGTGGATCCTGAAAAATTCGAAAGATCTTTTGGAGACAATCAGTTCATGACTATTATCTGAATATAATAGCATTAAAACCTATAATTTATCAACACTGTATACTTCTATTCTCCATACTCAGTTAAAATCCCGACTTAAAAACATTATACATCGTTGTTTTTCGAAAAAGATGGTACACCTAGATACAAATATATAGTTCTTGGTAGAGATTCCTTATACTTTGTAAGAAATAATTCTAAATCATCTTCCAAATATACAGAGGAAGATGTTTACAAAATGCTGAAATTTTTAATCGACAACATATTTGTCCAGTGTGGTGGACGTGTTTTTCAACAAACGGTTGGCATTCCAATGGAAACAAATTGTGCTCCTTTACTTGCTGACCTATTCCTTCACTTTTAAGAGGCTGACTTTATAGCTGATCTGATCAGAAAGAAAGAATATCGTTTGGTTAGATCCTTCAATCTATATAGTGTCCGCTATATAGATGACGTATTATCTTTAAACAATCCTAATTTCGGGGATTTGATACATCGCATCTACCCAAAAGAACTTGAGATAAAGGATACTACAGACACTGTGAAGTCAGCCTCATATCTTGACCTACACTTAGAAATCGATAGTAAAGGAAAACTATTGACCAAACTGTACGACAAACGTGATGACTTTTCATTCAGAATTGTCAACTTTCCTTTCATCTGTGGAAACATCCCTTCGGCACCTGCTTATGGAGTGTTCATATCACAACGCATACGTTATACCAGAGCTTTCCGAAACTATGCAGCCTTTTTGTATCGCGCTAGAATTCTAACAAATATTCTTCTGGAACAGGGTTATGTTGCTACAAGATTGAAGTCATCACTACAGAAGTTTTATGGTCGTCATCATGAACTCGTGGATCGTTATGGTGTATCCATCTGCACCATGAAAACTGATTCATTTAACGGGTCATAGTTTTCCTTTCCTCCTTTGTCTACCCAGGACTTAACTTTTTATGAGCAACTCGGCGGGTGTTTCTAGAAAAGCAGAGGACGCTTCCCCTACCGGTGCACCTGGTCCATGCTCCCAGTTTTTAATGGAGTCCGAGTTGCTCATTTGCTTTTGTTACTTTGTATGTATGATTTTAGTTACTTTATAATCTTTGTTGTGTATGTCTGTTTTCCATGTCTTCTTTGTCCCTGGATTACATTCCTTTGATTACCGCTATAACCTTGGTTCCCTTGATTACGCTTTCAGCATTTTTTGTCAAGCAAGGTAACAAAGCATGATCCTTCACATACTTAGTTAATAGGGTATGGTTTGTCAGGTGAGCGATTTAGGCTCTTCGAAAGTCCCTTGGTTATTTCATTATTAATAAAACAAAATACACGTTTAAACTAGTTCTTCAGCTAAGAATCATGCAAAATGTGATTCATCGTTGGAAAGCCTACATATTTTTATTTTTGATTTTTTGTTTAAAATGTTGTAGGAAACAGATATTAACAGATGGCTTTTCATATAATTCTTGTTCTTAAAGTATAAAAAGTATACAGAATGTACTGTAGGATTCAAAATTAAGGCAGATAACTTTGTAAATGACACTAATATACAATAGGAATTGTTGGATTTTCAATGTGGTTTAACTCGTAAGAGCATGCAGTTTGGAATGAATATTCATATATTTCATCATATAGACTTTTTATAATAAAAATGAAAACGTGTAGCGTTTTAGGGGGTGAATAACATATCAAAGGAATTCAATGCATGATTCTTACAAAGACTACTACTTAAGAGTCGAAAAAGGAAAAATCTGTAAACAAAACACAGCCGAATGCAACAATCAGTCAATAAACGATGAGCAAGTCACACACAACTTAAAGAAAGTGAAAAAAATACACAAAGATTAATCAAGGGAACCAAGGTTCCAGTGGTAATAAAAAAAATGTAATCCAGGGACAAAGACCAGACATGGAAAAAAGATATACACAGCAAAGAACAAAAAGTAACTAAAATAATACATACAAAGTAATAGAAACAAATGAGCAACTCGGACTTCACTCAGAACTGGGAGCATGGACCAGGTGCACCGGTAGGGTAAGAGTCCTCTACTTTTCTAGAAACATCTCCTGGTTGCTCATAAAATGTCAAGTCCTGGTTAGACGAAAGAGGAAAGGGAAACTATGACATGTTGAAAAAACCAGTTCTCATGGCGCAGATGAATACACCGTAACGACCCATGAGTTCATGATGACGACCATAAAACGTCTGTAGTGATGACTTCAATCTTGTAGCAATATTACTCTGTTCCAGAAGAATAATTGTAAGAGTAAGAAGTCTAGTGCGATACAAAAAGTTTGCTGATTTACGGCAAGCTCTGGCATAAGTTGTGATATGATAACTCCATACGCATGTGCTGAAGGGATATAACTACAGATGAAAAGAAAGTTGACAATTCTGAATGAAAAGTCATCACGTTTGTCGTAAAGTTTGGTCAATTGCTTTCCCTTACTATCGATTTCTAAGTGTAGGACCAGGTATGAGGCTAACTTCACAGTGTCTGTAGTATCTTAACGTGTCAAAGTTTCCTCTCCTCCTTCGTCTACCCTTGACCTGACTTTTTATAGGCAACTCGGCCGAAGTTTTTAGAAAAACAGAGGGCGCTTACCCTACCGATTCTCCCAGTTTTTAGTGGAATTGCTCATTTTGCTTTTGTTACTTTGTATGTATTATTTTGGTTATTTTATGTTCTTTGTTTTGTATGTCTGTTTTTCATGTTTGGTCTTTGTCCTAAGATTACATTCTTTTGATTTTGGCTAGATTCTTGGTTCCCTTGATAACTCTTTCAATACTGATTTATTTACTGGTTACACGGTGTTATTTTACAACATATTGTAAGACAACAAAATGGCCAAGTTTAACATGCTAAAACAATTAGCCAAAACATGAGTTCAAAAACTGAAAAAAAAAATATTATGCAGGTTAGGGCGGATTCAGGCGATGGATTGGCGGGATGCGCCTCCCCTAAAATTTGCACAGCATGGGTTGTCAGGGGTAGATTTAGGCGGTTTTAGGTTGAAACTTTGATTTTTCGCTAATTTTACCACAAAAGTTATCTACATTGCACCCACTCTGGAAGAATATTTTATAAAAAATTCAACCTAAAAAATTCAACCATGCGCCCCCTACTAAAATCCAGGATCCGCCCCGGTAGCTAATCCTTTAGCAAATGCTTGTAATGAATAGTTATGATTTTTTTTTCATAATTCTAAAATATACCACATATTTTGACTTGTGTTTCCCATTATTTCGAAGTTCGTTTTCTTTGTAAGTTACATATTTTATTATGTTAGAATATTTCAAAATACGTTTAACAAGGAAATGAATAAGACAGGCTTTGTGATTTAGATCAGAAGCCATTTAATATCTTTACAGGATTCATGTGTAAATTCAAGCCTTTTGTTCTTTTGTTACAAGAGTTTTTATTATCTATCATGACAAAAGCATCGCCAACAGTGAAACAGCTATTAGCGCAATATGAATTGCAAATTCCAGAGGAAAATATAACAATCTGAAGATATCCTGAAGTTCTCTTCAGTACGAAAGGTAGGGTAAAAAACACGCAAAATTTGTCTGGCAGTTGATGTTTATTAATACGTTGAAACAAAACAAAACTAAAGTTAATTGTTTGGTGTATGACACGAACTATTAACAATGGGTGCCTTTTAAAAACGTGCGGTACTGTAATCAGACTGTCAACGTTGCAAAACTTCGCGAATTAATTTGATTGTAGATGTTATATTGATGGGAAAGTATAGCATATTGCTAAACGTTGTAAAAAGCGTAAGAAGGAAAGTGAAGTACAAAAAAATACAAAAGAGGAGGTAGAGTACATGGTGAATGTAAAAGTATAGGAACTTTTATTCGAACGAGGGTCAGGATGTCTATGATTCCGGGACAAAGCCAAGCCAACAGACAAAACACCACAATTAACACAAAAATCCCGGTATTATCAAAAGAAAAACAGTCAAGAAAAGAGTAATCAAGGGAACCAAGGTTATAGCGGTAATCAAAATAATGTAATCCAGGGACAAAGACCAGACATGGAAAACTGACATACGCAACAAAGAACATAAAGTAACTAAAATCATACATACAAAGTAACAAAAGCCAATGAGCAACTCGGAATCCACAAAAAACTAACAATGCAATTTAAATGTTCAGACAAAAACCTGAACAATAGATAAATATGAACAATAGAATAGAACCCGCTTTTAGCAAGTTCGACATAATGAGAAGCATTTTAACGAGCCAACAGACGAAAGCAATAGCTGCCAGGTAGGTATGTCATCATGAGATAAGCAACTGTCTTTCTTCATTTTATTCCCCCAATTTTGTGGAGGACCAATTTAAGACTGTATGAGGTAAATACCCAACACTCCTCCACCCGAAACAATTAAACACAAGAAATGTTTATACAAAGTATTAATGCGTCTTTGATAAACACAGCATATCATATAATGCCCAATTGAAACATAATGTTTCACTTACAAAACAAAACTTTAAATGGAACTAAATATTTGTTTGTGTTAGTTTTTTTTAACTTAGCTTTGAATTCAACTCGTTGAGAATGTTCTCTCCCATTTGTGATATCGAAAGAAACTAAGAACAATATTTAATTACTGAATATATATATTTAGATACACCTACACCGTTTTTATTGTTCTTATTGTTTTCATCTCTATTTAAGATTATTTCAGTTTTTGCAAGCATCGTTTATAATTTTACTTTTATGGATATTTGGTAGTCCATAAAAATTGCTTAATTTATTTTAAATGATGTTTATGTTCTATATCTGTCAACTGAATAAGTTGATTAATACCACAAGTTTCTGAATTACCTTTATTCGGTACTCTTTCATAAAACACTTTGTCATTTAACATATATAGAGAACGACCAAAAATTTGCTTCGCAAATTTGTCTGTTCTAACTTCGTTGAGAATTTACTTTATCTTCCCTGTATCAATTTGATCCGATGGAGCAATGTAGTGTGACAGGTGTCGTCAATTTGATCCGATGGAGCAATGTAGTGTGACAGGTGTCGTCAATTTGATCCTCTATCCTACATAACAACAACTAAATGAGCTGTCCCGTACTACCATACATCGTGTACTAAGATGACACAGCAGTACGAGTCGTTTAAACAGATTATCGGGTATTCTCACATTAATAAATGGTCTAATATACTCCTGTTAGCAGCTAATCACAGAACGACAACTAATTTATCATAATAATGAGGAGAATTGGACAATTAAAGGCAATTTATCTTTTTTTTATTTAGCTTTAACTGCTCATCATAATGGACACCTGATCATCTCTGTTTATCTTGGAATTGTACTGTTCGTTCTCATTCGTACTAACTGTTAGTTCTTTGGTTTGTGTGTGACTTGATCTTCGTCTTTGTACGTTTGCACGTTTACGGCATGTACTTGTCCTCTTATTTGTTTACGCTTTTTTTATTTTTGTTGTTTGTTTTTGTTTTGTATTTAGATTTAAACAAATTGGAATTGTTCGTTTTTGTTTCTTAATTTCTAGTTGTTTACGACTTACTTCTCTTCTTCTTTTTTTTTCTTTTTCTTTTTTTTTTTTTTTGTTTTTTGTTTTTTGTTTTGTTTTTTTGTTTTTTTGTTTTGTTTTTTTGTTTTGTTTTTTTGTTTTGTTTTTTGTTATATCTGGTGTGGTTTCTCCACGTTCTATCGCGCTTGATGGTTTAATATTTTTACTTTGAGTCTAACATCGTCGTTGTGTGAATATGTTTAACTAAGAACAAAATTATTTGAATATTCTTTAATTAACATTCACCTTAGGGTGTAGACAGTTGCATCTGTCTGTAAATACAAGTAATTTTACTTTTGACGTAATTTCTTGAATTGTGTATTTATTTCAGACCAGAAAGCAATATTCCTAAATAGCATTGTATTTTTTTTTCAAATATTATCACTGGGTTGCATTGTGGTACTCGACTATAAATCTTCTCTGTATGGTTTTATCAGTATGTCGATTTGATCTTTCGAAATGTACAAAGTATAATTTTTAATAGATAAAATCTCAAACAGCTAAATCAATTTAAATAATCTTTTGAACATTTCTTTGTTTTTAATTCTGAAGTCTCAATCAATTGCATCGCGCATATGTTTCAGCTGAATGTAAAAATGTATACGAACTCCAATTGATAAGTGCAAGTTTCAGTTCTCTGCTCATCTACTGATTTTTTTCTGCACTTTCTCGTATCATTAACAGGCATACATATTGGTGAGCTACCCTGAAATAGACAGGTAAATCAAGTAAACAATTGTCTTTAATTTGCAATGTATTCATTTTAATTTTTAAAACATAAAAAAATCTTGATGTGCTGAATTGATTTAAATAATAAAAAAGGCATGATAAATCATATTATCGTCAAAACAAAGGACTCATAAAACTCCCTTTTCAAGCATCTCCCTTATGTTTGTTCCCTATTGAAGTTACCAATTGTTAAGTGCAAATACAGAATTAACCTAGAATATCAAACTGATTACTACAATTGGTTTCGGAAAAACGATTATGTCGTTAGTCGTAAAAGTGTTAAAATAGAGGTCGTAATATCAATATTTAATGTTAGTAATTTATGGTTTCTTACGAGACTTGTTTAGAGAACAATATTCAAAGAAAATGGTTTATGGTTGATACATTGATGTCATAATCCATAGTTAGTTAGGTTAGGAAAACGACAGCTGCACACGTAGTCGTGATGTAACACTGATGATTAAAACGAATTTTGAAGAGCAAGTTATCGTACGTAAAGCTTTGTTTACCAATGAATAAAATGACTTAAATAATGATCTATTATTTCATAACAAAGTTCAATTCATTTCTATTTTCTATCTGAAATCTTGGTTCTTCTTTCGTACTTCGTGTCAATGTCTTGTTGCAAAAGAAAACGTACCCAAGGAGAATTTTTGTTTAAATAGAAAAACTTAACACTATGATATCTTTATCAGTCTTCGATCAGTCGATCGGTAAATATAAAATATTGTAGAGAACATCAATAGTCATAGTATACATTTATTTTAGTAAAGCACACTTGAGTCGTTTATCAGGTTATTATCTCATGATTAAATAACCATAGGCCATATAGACGTGTTGTTTTTTTTACCATGTGTATTTGAATATTCAATGGGTTGAAGAAATGAATGCTAATATTTTATGAATATGCGTGTTTATTTATGTATGTAACCTATGTGTATGTACACAAATGATATATCCAATCATAATTTACTTAAGTGATATGCAACTGTTTCAGTAAATGGACAGATCTAAAACCTTTACTTCATTATATTTGTACATGACATGTTTTATCATTTTAATCATATTTGCCATATCAATATTTTTCAAGATTTGCTAGGTAGAAATTATTATAAAATATAATTATCATAAGTCACAAATGTTGTAGTAGATACCACTTGTGTCCACTTTATAATCTGCTGCAAACCACGTGGTCACCATGTGTTTAGTCTTTTAACAGTTGAATGATCCATTGTTGAACGATTTTTACGCATATTTGTTGTAGTTTTGTAAACATCAAATTCTGTAGTTTTTGTTGCTTTCTTTGAATAAGTTGTCATACGATTCTCAATATGTTTTCCCATTAAATCATGATTTGTACATTGTAAATACTAGCATCTTCTTGTCTTATGAATGAACCGGGTGACATGCGCACTGCGCCACATGTAGAATCTCGCAATCTCAGAAAAGTCAATTTTTCAATAAAAACTTATTCGAGAGCTGTCAAGTATTTTTAAAGTAATAACGTTCGTACACAAAGTATTTAGGAACAAAACATGATGTATTTCGCTGATTTTACTCACATTAATTGGTGATGTTTGTCATTTTTGTTCACCGGTTGTGAACACTTGTTGTACTTTCGTTTTCAAGTTACACTACTGGTTGCGCAATGTATGTTACGCATAGTAGACTTGTACTTTAAGATTAAAATATAAAACAAATATATTTTGTACTATAGAATGTTTTATTGTAACAATAATGTACAATTATAATATTATTGTATTTTTATAAATTCTTATTAAAATATTTGTGAATTTGTTGGAAGTGAACGTTTTTCCAACCACGCACGTTTTCCAACAAGTGACGTAATTACGCTAAAAGAAATAGTCTTGCTGAAACTTTTGGCTGTAAACGCTGGTATTTTTAGAGAGATATCTTTTTAAAGAATGAGTAAATTTTTACTTCAAATGTATTTTTTGGTTACTCTTTTAAGAGAAAAGTCAAGGATAATGGAAAATTAGAAATTTTGGTTTATCATAATTATAGTTAATTTCTGAACTTTCGCAGGCAAAGCTTAAATTAATTAAATATCAATTGCATTTAACTTTGCCAATCATCAGTATATTTTTAAATAGGAATAAATAGGATATATTTGGATGTAAGGGAGTTTTCTTAAGGCAAGAAACTATTTTAAAAATGTACTTATATTGGAGGACAATATTTGTACAAATGAACTTTTCATTGTACAACCTCAACGAGGAGTTGAGAAGTACTATTGGTTAAATGAATTGGTGATACACCATTCATCTAAATGTTATTATATTCAGAATAAGGTTTTTTGACAACTCTTACCAAATCAAAATTATTTTTCTAAATTAATATTTTTTTTAGCAGGACTCAACTCAAATATTTTCCCATGCATATTTGTATTGTAATTTCATGGGTAAGGAACCTATGATTTTTCATTGTCCTATTTTTAAGTATTGAAGATATATTTTGGTACTATAGTGGATTCTTGCCACATGTACTAAATATAATATGATGAAAGTGAATGAGTGAATACTCTTGATGTTGTTAGTATAGATTTGTTAACCTATACAAAACGTTGGTACAAAATAAAGTTATGAATTTCACTAGATCTCAGTTACTGTAAATCCAAGGCCAATAAGGTCTCAGTATCGTATTAATTTTCCCATAGACTTCTATAGTGAAGTGCATATTTTTAGGATTTTTTAAAAAATATGTAAATTGATTCAATAAAACTTTCACTTATGTAGCATTTCTAAGGACATGTGAAAAAATAATTTCCCGCAAAGAAAATAGGGTGAGTCCACGAAGATCGGACAGAAAAGTAGTCTCGAACTATAAATAGCCATTTTCCCTACTTTCACTTTCGTTTTGCACTCACCAAACCAACCTTTTCAGTGGAACATTTTCATGATATTATGTTAGATTTTCTTTTAAAAAAGTTCTTCATCTTACAGTGTGATGTTTGCTCTATTTTATAAGTCATTGTTCATATCTTTTGACAAAATATTAGTTTGTAGAGAGGCAAAAAGAAAATGCACTATATTTTTATAGCATCCATGTTTTGACGTACACCTGCTCAGGGATATGCAATACGATACTGGTACCTATTACTAATAAACATTTCAATATAATCATAAAATTTGTTGTTTTTCTGCTAGAGTATTCATTTTCATACTGAAAATTCAGAACATCATTGCCCTGCTATAAACATGAGTTTTCTATTAATTTTTTTATATAGGTACCCTATTCCAGGCATGAGACTAATATCTCAGTGTTAGCCAGAAAATATTACTTTTGATAAAAAGCTGCTGCATTAGTCAAGCTAAGCAAATTTGGGGTTTATTCTGACATGGTAGATACATGAGCTGTACTATGAGTTCCAAATCATTATTTAATCCCCACTTGTGAGTTCCATATATGGAAATATTAATATCCGAACCTCCTTTTTTGTCTTTAACTCAAGGGAGCCTCTTGTTTAAAGTAAAGTATAATGACCGGTACAACCAACTGTTTTAAACTATAGATATGGTCATTTCAATTATAATAAATCCAGAAAAAATTATACCAATATCATAGTTTTAAAAAAATACAGCTTTTCATATGCAGAAAATACAGATTTTAAGCCATTTAGGTACCCCAGGCAGATACAAATGGACCTCAATGTGACAGGAAAAGGACTTTTTCTTTAAAACAGATAGCTATGATGCAAGAAATATAGTTTACTGGTATAAATATTATAATAACAATTGTCTGCTTTAGATACTTTTTGAAAAAATTCAGTTTTTATATGAAAAAACACCATTATTTTTCTTGCCGCAATAGAATCTGTCCATTTGAACCACTAAAAAAAGTCCACTACAAAATTGGCTGTTGACTTTTGTGACATTTCTGTGTTTAAATCAACCACACAGTTATATGGCAACTCATTTTAGCTATTTATTTGAAAGAAAAACAAAAAATAAAAAAAAATATTCATTTTTTCATATATAAGAGGCAATGTATGGAAAATGACTATTTTCAAGTCCTAACCACATACTTAAAATGTGTTGTAACTTGAAAACTATCCTTTATGCAGGAGTATTACTTGCTTTAGGTTACATGAATATAGATATGCTCATCATAAACAGTCAAGATAATAATTTTATTGAACTGATATTATACAAATTCATGAAAACAAAATGCATTTCCAAATTTGGTAAAGATTAACCATAAATGCAAAAAACCAGAGCTACCATAAAAAATCAGGTTCAAAAGTTGGCTAATTCATCTTAAAAGTGTTACCTGCATTGGGGTACTACTTTTTCAGCTGGTAAAGACCACTTGCTGAATATCCAACTTTACTTGAAAAACTGGCTTACTAGGTCTCAGTATCGTATTAATTTTCCCATAGACTTCTATAGTGAAGTGCATATTTTTAGGATTTTTTAAAAAATATGTAAATTGATTCAATAAAACTTTCACTTATGTAGCATTTCTAAGGACATGTGAAAAAATAATTTCCCGCAAAGAAAATAGGGTGAGTCCACGAAGATCGGACAGAAAAGTAGTCTCGAACTATAAATAGCCATTTTCCCTACTTTCACTTTCGTTTTGCACTCACCAAACCAACCTTTTCAGTGGAACATTTTTATGATATTATGTTAGATTTTCTTTTAAAAAAGTTCTTCATCTTACAGTGTGATGTTTGCTCTATTTTATAAGTCATTGTTCATATCTTTTGACAAAATATTAGTTTGTAGAGAGGCAAAAAGAAAATGCACTATATTTTTATAGCATCCATGTTTTGACGTACACCTGCTCAGGGATATGCAATACGATACTGGTACCATAACCCCAATATAGTGAGTGTCTGCATTTCAGTCTCATACATATATTAAAAAAAATAACTAGTAGCACCCCTAGCCGCTACAATATGTTTATTTTAAATATTTTTACTTTGAAAAACTTCAATCGTACCAGTCCATGTACATATTATACACTGCCTATGGTAAATCACCTCATATCTGTTGTTGAAAATTTGCTGCTTAAGTTGTAATAGAACGTTTAAAAGATATACATGCCATTTAGATGATAGTCATGGTAGTCATGATTCATGTTATGTAATAAATCTTAACTAATTTGTCACGTTAGTACACTAAGTTCTTGAACATAATTTGATTTGTTTTCCGATTTACAGTCCTAAAGTTCCCTAACATAGTGGAACATTTTCATGATATTATGTTAGATTTTCTTTTAAAAAAGTTCTTCATCTTACAGTGTGATGTTTGCTCTATTTTATAAGTCATTGTTCATATCTTTTGACAAAATATTAGTTTGTAGAGAGGCAAAAAGAAAATGCACTATATTTTTATAGCATCCATGTTTTGACGTACACCTGCTCAGGGATATGCAATACGATACTGGTACCTATTACTAATAAACATTTCAATATAATCATAAAATTTGTTGTTTTTCTGCTAGAGTATTCATTTTCATACTGAAAATTCAGAACATCATTGCCCTGCTATAAACATGAGTTTTCTATTAAATTTTTTATATAGGTACCCTATTCCAGGCATGAGACTAATATCTCAGTGTTAGCCAGAAAATATTACTTTTGATAAAAAGCTGCTGCATTAGTCAAGCTAAGCAAATTTGGGGTTTATTCTGACATGGTAGATACATGAGCTGTACTATGAGTTCCAAATCATTATTTAATCCCCACTTGTGAGTTCCATATATGGAAATATTAATATCCGAACCTCCTTTTTTGTCTTTAACTCAAGGGAGCCTCTTGTTTAAAGTAAAGTATAATGACCGGTACAACCAACTGTTTTAAACTATAGATATGGTCATTTCAATTATAATAAATCCAGAAAAAATTATACCAATATCATAGTTTTAAAAAAATACAGCTTTTCATATGCAGAAAATACAGATTTTAAGCCATTTAGGTACCCCAGGCAGATACAAATGGACCTCAATGTGACAGGAAAAGGACTTTTTCTTTAAAACAGATAGCTATGATGCAAGAAATATAGTTTACTGGTATAAATATTATAATAACAATTGTCTGCTTTAGATACTTTTTGAAAAAATTCAGTTTTTATATGAAAAAACACCATTATTTTTCTTGCCGCAATAGAATCTGTCCATTTGAACCACTAAAAAAAGTCCACTACAAAATTGGCTGTTGACTTTTGTGACATTTCTGTGTTTAAATCAACCACACAGTTATATGGCAACTCATTTTAGCTATTTATTTGAAAGAAAAACAAAAAATAAAAAAAAATATTCATTTTTTCATATATAAGAGGCAATGTATGGAAAATGACTATTTTCAAGTCCTAACCACATACTTAAAATGTGTTGTAACTTGAAAACTATCCTTTATGCAGGAGTATTACTTGCTTTAGGTTACATGAATATAGATATGCTCATCATAAACAGTCAAGATAATAATTTTATTGAACTGATATTATACAAATTCATGAAAACAAAATGCATTTCCAAATTTGGTAAAGATTAACCATAAATGCAAAAAACCAGAGCTACCATAAAAAATCAGGTTCAAAAGTTGGCTAATTCATCTTAAAAGTGTTACCTGCATTGGGGTACTACTTTTTCAGCTGGTAAAGACCACTTGCTGAATATCCAACTTTACTTGAAAAACTGGCTTACTAGGTCTCAGTATCGTATTAATTTTCCCATAGACTTCTATAGTGAAGTGCATATTTTTAGGATTTTTTAAAAAATATGTAAATTGATTCAATAAAACTTTCACTTATGTAGCATTTCTAAGGACATGTGAAAAAATAATTTCCCGCAAAGAAAATAGGGTGAGTCCACGAAGATCGGACAGAAAAGTAGCCTCGAACTATAAATAGCCATTTTCCCTACTTTCACTTTCGTTTTGCACTCACCAAACCAACCTTTTCAGTGGAACATTTTTATGATATTATGTTAGATTTTCTTTTAAAAAAGTTCTTCATCTTACAGTGTGATGTTTGCTCTATTTTATAAGTCATTGTTCATATCTTTTGACAAAATATTAGTTTGTAGAGAGGCAAAAAGAAAATGCACTATATTTTTATAGCATCCATGTTTTGACGTACACCTGCTCAGGGATATGCAATACGATACTGGTACCATAACCCCAATATAGTGAGTGTCTGCATTTCAGTCTCATACATATATTAAAAAAAATAACTAGTAGCACCCCTAGCCGCTACAATATGTTTATTTTAAATATTTTTACTTTGAAAAACTTCAATCGTACCAGTCCATGTACATATTATACACTGCCTATGGTAAATCACCTCATATCTGTTGTTGAAAATTTGCTGCTTAAGTTGTAATAGAACGTTTAAAAGATATACATGCCATTTAGATGATAGTCATGGTAGTCATGATTCATGTTATGTAATAAATCTTAACTAATTTGTCACGTTAGTACACTAAGTTCTTGAACATAATTTGATTTGTTTTCCGATTTACAGTCCTAAAGTTCCCTAACATATTTCTTAGCTTGTGTTTTTGTAAAGGAGGATGAAAATAAAATTTTTCTTAGAAAATAGTAATAGTGAGAATTGCCCGAAGTTGCGATTATTCATACCCATGTCATTTTCATTGCAATTCATATTGAGTTTATATAATGACAAAAGAAAAAAAATTCTTTTGAGACATATATATATTAGGACATGTTCAACCTAGTTCTCAAAGACAGACTCAACACAGATCAAGTATACCACACAAGCTTTAACATGAAGTTCGGTACATCTATGGATATGAAATTTTAGAAAGCAGTCAATATTTACCAAGATTTGGCATATTTTAAAACTTTTTACGGGATGGGAGGGGGATTTAACAAGCTTTAATGAAAAAAACATACACATGTTACCAAAAACAAATAACATTTAATGCAAAATGCTCTTTGGTAAAATACACAAGGCTATGCAAAATTCGATTTTTTAGATGTATGTGAATAGCCATCTTGCAAAACTCTTCTATCTGAAGAAATCAAAAGTATTGATCGTATGCAAACTTGATTGATTTTTACCGATAGCCTCCAATTAGCTCGTGACTTCACTAAGTTGGTTTAGTACTGCATATTAACACGTAAATAAAGGATATTTCTACGATCTTGTTTTTTTAAATACCAAAACATTCTGTCTCGTCAAGCTTATGGTTGCACTAAAGATAAACGAGAAATATTCAAACAGTTCGTCAATGTTTTCTGATATTTGCTTACATGTTGTTTCTCAATCTCTTCTTCTGTGTATTTTGGATTTAAATTATAGAAGAAAAGTCCCAAAATTGCGCTTTCTTTGGACATCGTAATCAATTACTTATTAACTTTATTTACCTTCACTTAACAATCCGACTTTGTGAGTAACAACTCAACCGATCATGATGGTGCTCATAGATGCGGAAAATAAACTTTCCTTATTATGAATCGCGATAATTTTTTCTTTCAATTTAATTTTAATGAAAATTAAACAGATCCGTTTGAATATTCAAAACTTGCATAATTTCATTGTCTTCTCTGTTAATAACCGATGTATCCCCCACCACCAAAAATTATACGCTGAGCCATCATTTGGTTTTCCTATGCTATTGTTTCAGACATGAAAGTTACAAATAAAGTGTTATGTCTGGTGCAACAGAACAGACTAGGTAATGTTCTTACAGCCGACACCAGCTCGTTAACAAAAGTAAATTACTATACAGGAACGTGATAAAAGCCGGATAATATTACAAAAGGAGGAATAGAATATCAATCAGCTGTCAAACAAGGATTGTATATATCATTATAAGAGTTGTTTATCATTGCTTTATAAAAAGACTTTAAATTAGAAACACAATATTTTTCTCAGCATGAGGAAAAACTTTAACGCTATACGATCATGTCTTGCTCTTAATAACGATATAATATCTTGATAACGATATAGAAATTAGTGTTAGATATATTTGCATATCGAGACTAGTGGTACTTATTTTCTTTAAGGTTACCTACCTGGGATCAATGTTTTTGTCCTTGATTCAACAGAAGATGACTAAAATCGAACCCAGACATGTGTTAATGTAAAATGAGAAATTTAGATATGTGCGAAAAGAAGGGAAAGGTTCTAAAACTAATTACGACAAATCGTTAATAAAGTTTGGAAAAATAATAACTTTTAAAGTAGTCTTTACAAAATTGTAAACGTGGTAAAGGTTTTCATCGTATCAGAACAGGGCAACAGTTCTAACCGAACGTATAGGTTGTACTGACTGATGTTTGATGTTCATTGCTAACTATTTAGATTGTTGTTGCAACGATATTAAGTTATATTTTCTTCCGTTGACATGAATATCTGTATTTGTTCCTTTGAATATTTGTCCTTTATCTGTTTGTATTTGTTAAGAGTGAATTCTAACACAATGATTTACTCTACTGTTCAACAACCAATTTGTATTGTTAGTGATTCTTGTTACAAACACTGGCTATGCCAATACGGTTGTCAGAGTTTTGATTGATTAATTATTTGCATTTACTCGAAATCATACCGCAATTTTGAAGAAATGTAATCTTCCAGTTACCGTGGATTTTATTACTTTGTTGTCGAGGCCTTCGAGAGCTTACTTAACGGTGTCTTTTACACTTATTGAAGACATTTTGGTGATCTCTTAAGGTAATAACTATTTTGTATTTTAGGTTATACGCTAGTTTGTTACGTTACACCATAAGAGATAAAAGCATAATGGTACTTCAATTGAAGACTTCGAAGTATTTATAATTTTAAATTTCGGAAATTCGAACCAATAGTTTCTGACCACTGCCCAACTGCTTTAAATGTTAGTATGATGTCCCAAGTCACCAACTCAGATCAATTTGAAAGACTCTTAAAAGTATAAAATATATAGCGAAAAGCGTGAAAACTTATCTATTCATAACTTTGAAAAAGTCGTTATTTCCAGCAAATCGTACGTGATTTAGACACCTTATAAAAGACTCCAGTTAGTAAGAAGCCTGACTCATATGAACAAAAGATAAATGAAGTTGCATCTTAGCTGTCATCCACTTTAGGTTAGACCATGTAAAGTGCCCAAATATTAATTTTCATGAAAATTGAAGAAAAAATTATCATAACCAAGAATGTGAATTAAAGTATAGACGTTTAAAGCAACTACTATTATAAATCTGTATGATCAACCATAGGACATTCAATTGTGTCAAAACAATTATTTTATTCAGTAATAAAGAGTCTAAATTGCTCATTAGAGAAAAATACGAACATAGAATTAAATATCAACAGCTGTGATGAGTTTGGGGGGAAAAACAAATCACTGAGGAAGTAAAGGATACAAAATTACAAAACTGATCTAGAAAAATAGAAAAATCTTGTTATATTCTTGATTCTCTTGATTACTTATCCAGCACAAGAATGATTTGAATATATTTAAAATTCTTTTGATAGTAATTGTAATATTTGATACGTGAACAGTGACTTTATTAAGTGCTTCAATGCACTACTGAGCAGTTATATAAAGCAAGAAGAGGTATTGATTGCACTGAAATCTTGAAAAAAAAAAGTCTATTGGTTCTGATGGGATATATAAATATGAAATGTTGAAAATAAAGAAAATATAATGTACCATGTATAATTATAGATTGTTTTGTGAAGATCTCTAAATTGATTTTCAATTTTCTTAAAATCTATCCTTGAGGGTGGCTATTTTAATGATCCATTCAATTATAGGGATATTGCATTAGTTGTTTTTGGTTCATTTTTCTCTAAGGTATTATAAAATATGCTAGAATATATTTACATAATGATAAAAAGCATCTGTCTTGAAGAATGCAGGATCATGTATGTGATTTTCATCGTTTTTTACCTGTTTTGTTGAAATTTACAAAAGCGTTTGATACTACAAACAGAAAAGCAATGTTATATAAATTGTTTCAATACAACTACAAATGGACCATTCTAACATATATATATAAACGTCTCAGAATGTGACGACTCTATTCGCTACACTGCTCCATCGGATCATATTGATACAGGGAATATATGTAAACGTATAGAAAGGTCTGAAAAATTCCCAACGATGTTAGAACTGTCAAATTTGCGATGCAAATGTTTGGTCGTTCCCTCCGCGGGACTCGAACTCGTACCGCTGTGGCATCTATGGCAACACCGCCTGCACAAAGTCCAGCGCCCTACACCACTCTACACATACAATAAGGTATAATTTGCAGTAAAAAATCAGATTGGTTCACTGATTTTTCCCATCGAAAATTTTATGCCCTATACTTTTTGCAGCATATTTAAGTTATTTTTCGATTCGGTAATTAATAAAGCTGGGTAAAACACTTTAAAACTTCATTTACAGGGGCACTGTCACTAAACAATGTAAAGAATATTGAATATTCAGGTATAACTTCAATCAATCAAGAATATTATTGGAAACTATAAACCTACTTTACGAAAGAGTAATCTGGGGAACCAAAGTTATAGCGGTAATCTAAAGAATGCAATCCAGGGACAAAGACCATACATGAAAAACAGACATACACAACAAAGAATACAAAGTAAATAAAATCATACACACAAAGCAGCAAAACCAAATAAACATGAAAAAAGCATCTGAATCAGTATGCTTTACTGAGATACAGTTAATGGTAAAACTTGATTAAAATTATTTGAATCATGTTTGTCTCCAATATTATTTTGAAGTAAAAATAACCCGATGATTATTATAAAAGCCAATACTAGCTAAGAGTCAAAATATGTTTCGTTGGCACCATGCAAAATCAAATTAAAGCTTGCATAAAAGAAGTTTTTGTTAATTGCCAGCTGTTTGATCCGCGTTTGTACACAACCTTTAAAATCTGAAATTTAAATCTAAACTTTTTACTCAAAAGAGAAGACTGTTTCCGAATCATATCAATCTAAAATTCATTTATCTTTTTGATTTCCTTCTACACATAGACCTACACTTAGAAATCGACGGTGAAGGAAAACTATTGACCACTTTATGACAAACGTGATGACTTTTCATTCAGAATTGTCAAATTTTCTTTCATCTGTAGCAACATCCCTTCAGGACCTGCGTTTGGAGTGTTCACATTACAACTCATACGTTATGCCAGAGCTTGCCGAAACTACGCAGACTTTTTTGCATCGCACTAGAATTCTAACATATAGGCTTCTGGAACAGGGTAATGTTGCTACAAGATTGAAGTCATCACTACAGAAGTTTTATGGTCGTCATCATGAACTCGTGTATCGTTACGGTTTATGCATCTGCGCTTTGAAAACTGATTTGTTCAACGTCATAGCTTTCCTTTCCTCTTTCGACTACCCCGAACTTGACCATTTTATGAGCAACTCGGTGGGCGTTTTTACTCAAAAATTTTTTGAAACTGAATTTTATTCATTTATTGAGAAACAGAATACTTTCTTAAAAATAAAATTGTCAGAAGCAATCGAATTGGATCTGACCGACAATTTTTGATATTATTTTTTTTAATAAATCTACATATCTATTTGAATACATGACAAAGTTGTCTCATTCGGAAGTTAATCCCCTTTGTGGTAAAAAGGAACTCTGGTTAGTTTATTGCATATATCGATAATTTAAGATTTATATAGCAGAGACGAACCAGAGGAAACGATTAGTTATTTCTTTTGTTGTTTATCCAGTAATCCATTGCAATCAGGATGACTTATTTCACGATATCATGCACTCAATAGGCCAAGTAGCATTATTATACGAATAACTTGCGTATTGGTAGTAAATTGATAAGTTACAAAATTACATGATTGTATTTAATATTAAAACCAAAGATCCCCATTGAGTATCATCTTTATAACATATTACTTATACGGGAAGTATTCACGGAGACGGGAACATGTCAAAGAGTAATCAAGGGAGCCAAGATTCTAGCGAAAATCTAAAGAATAAAAATCAGAGGCAAAGACTGGATATGGGAAACAGACACACACACCAAAGAACACAAAATGAATCAAATTTATACGTACAAAGCAACAAAAGCAAATAAGAAACTTGGACTCCACTTTAAACTGGGACCATGGACCAGGTGCACCGGTAGGGTAAGCGTCCTCTACTTTTCTAGAAACACCCACCGAGCTACTCATAAGAAGTCAAGTCCGGGGTAGACGAAAGAGGAAAGGAAAACTATGACACGTTGAACAAATCGGTTTTCATGGTGCAGATAGATACACCAATACGATCCACTAGTTCATGACCATAAAACTTCTCTAGTGATGATTTCAATCTTATGGCAACATAACCCTGTTTCAAACGTCTAATCAAAGTGTTACTTATTAAGTTATCCTAATCATATGAAAAGCAATATGTCATTCAATTGACTAAGTTTAAAGAAAAATTCAATAGCATTTAGAGATGGACAAATGTCAATATAATTCTTTATTTCAATCGTTAAAAATAAAAATGTCCTTGAAAGTTTTGATACTAGACATACTTTATGATGCGTTTTTATATTTCCTTTAAAAAAGGTGCTTGAAAGTGTAAATTTCATGCACATATTTTTTGGTATTTTTTTACGTTTTAAATTTTTAAATTAATTTCAACTGAAATAAATGGGTTATTTGTGCAAGAAGTATATGTTCTCGACCCAGAAAAACATTTAAAAAAACACAAAATACTTCTACTTATGAAATGTGTTTATCAATCACGCATTTTGAGAACCTCAACACGGTGTACATATATGACGCCATGAATATGCATTTGCCTTACTTGTGCATTTTTGGAGTAAACATCAGATCACCTAAAACGTACCCAAAACCTATCAGTTCATATATTTTCCGAAGAAAAGAAAATACATATATTGAGAAGTATGTATGAAAAGTAATAACAAATTTACCGAAATTATGATATATAGGCAATAGTCGGAAGGAATAGTAAAATAGAAAGTCGGTATAACAAATGGCCAAATCAGGGAAAAAAAATGAAAAGTTGGAAACCACTGCTATGGTCCTGACTTGGTACGGGCATTTCCGATAGGAAAGGTGAGATAAACCTGGTTTTATAGCGCTAAACCTATCGTTTTAATTACGGTTCATTATATGTATTTCAACACAAACGGGCAGCATAAATTTGCCACCCGTCAAAATCGCATTATCAGTAATCTAAATAGTACTGAAGATATGCCCAATAAATAGGTAAAAAAATAAAGGAACTGAATACATATCTAAAACACGAGCTTCAAAATAAGTCTTGAACTTTGTGGGGAAGACGCGTCAGGGTCAAGATGAAAATAATAATACACAAGTAAAAACTCAGAAATTTAATTTGTTGACGTTAAGAAAAATAAATCATCTATAATTTGTTTTTGTCCGAAACAGAATATATTTCAATCAGATCTGGACAGCGGAAAAGCACAAACGTTTTGGTTAGCGTATGAGACGTTTTCTCTTGTAACCTTTGTCCTCAAACCTGTCATTTTAGTAATGATGGCGGATAAAGAAGGTACCAAACGTCGCTACTAGCTCCGATATACATTGACAACTGAGAAATATAAACACCATATGCAGGGGAAGCTAATGTATTACTGTACAAGAAAGGGAAATCTATGATTCTTAAATTAAAATTGTCTCGTTTGTCAAATATATTTTGTCCTGAGATGCCTCCTGTCGTCAAATTTGAGGTGAAGATCTAAAAGTGACTAAGACGAAACTGTGTCAGTAGTCCTTTTAATTTTTAAGTCTGGTGGATAAAGATACGGAAGTCATTCTCCAATTTTAGCATTAAATAAGCATCGTCAATATATTGATATACATGTATTTAATTAAAGAATCATTTAGCCTCTTTAACATACTTGTCTTTCACAAGATGTTGAAGGAACGCAGATTCATATGGATTAAGAAACATATCGGCTAGAAAAGGGCACAAGTGCACATGGGAATGCCGATATTTTGTTTAAAAAGTGTCCTTACAAAAGTGAAAAATATAATGTTAAGTAGAAACTCTAGCATACTGATCACCTGTTGATTTGTAAAGCCATTTTTTTGTCTTTTTGTTCTGTAGTAGTCAAAAATGTAGACTTGCAGCTTAACACAAGTGTAAGTTAGCAATCTTTCAGTTTAATGCATTGTTGATGATTTCTTCCAGACATTCTTTTCAATTTATAGTGGGGTTAAAGTACGATGTATTGTTGGAAAGTAAAACGTTTCAATAGAGTTAATTCAGCGAAGAAGCGAGATTTAAGATGATCTAAAAGATCTTGATAGTTTTTTAAAGAAAACATATAGGATTGGTACTACTACGACAGTAAACAGTTCCATACTATTTCCGTTGTTTCTTTGCTTGTATAATTTTTTCTCTAGTTTTTGCATTTATGTGTGCGTATGAGAGTTTAACTTGGGGTGAACATTAACAAAGACAATACAAAACATATGCAATATACATTAATGATTGTCTAGTGTAGGAGGGTATTGTTTGCCAAAATAAGGACGACATAGCGCCTAGAATTCATCTCAGTTAATAAAAATAGCAGTGATACACATATGCTCCATATGCTCCTTGTTAAACATAACATGTCCAGGGTCGTCTATGAATTTGTTTGATCAAATGGTTTTTATATACATGTAACGGAAATAAATTTGAACCTCGATGACACGTAGACATCAGGTAAATTATGCTACTGAACTTAAAAAATCAACACAATTCTAGCCAATATCATCATATCTATACAAAGCATGCTTAATGAGGATGCAGTATTGATTTAAGATTTAAACTGGAATCATTTGATTAATTGGAACAATAAACTGCTAGGTCTCTTTTGTTACAGTTGGCGTTGATTTCATTCATAGTGATGGTTTCACTCTAAAATTGTAGGTTCCTTTTTTAAAACATCATATATTGTCAAAACAAAACATTGACAAAACGTTACGTGGGCATGTATTTCTTCGATCTACCATTTCAGTAATTACTCGCATTTCAAAGCAATTTACAAGTTCAAATAAATAAAATACCCTAGAATAGCAAATTGAAAGCTAAATTTAATCATGACACAAATAATGAAATCGTAAAGATGTTGAAATAAGGGGTCATAATATCCGCAATCAACCTTTACATTTTACTAGTCTATTAAATACTTAAAGGCTTCTTCTATTGGAATACAAATATTTGATGAACAACCTAGCAATATGATTAGCATACAGTGCCTTTGTGATATATATATATCGTCCGCAAAACATAACAGCGTGCTTTTTCAAAGAAAACAAAAAAAAATGGAAATACATTTTGATCATACAAACAGCAACAAGACGTCTAGACTACAAAATCGACTGCTGGTAGCCATAAGTCCAGTTATCGATACATAGTCTCTCTACAAAGGACAATAATTGTAATATCTAACTTTTAAGAACAGGTTTTTATTACTCCATACAATACGATATGTGCAACATTATATAGCTAGATCAGCCGTCGAACCCTAGGAAAACAAAGAGTAATCAAGGGAACCAAGGTTATAGCGGTAATCAAAAGAATGTAATCCAGGGACAAAGACCAGACCATAAAACTTCTGTAGTGATTACTACAACCTTGTGGCAACGCGACATAAAAAGTCTGCGTAGTTACGGCAAGCTCTGGAATAACGTATGAGTTGTGTTATGAAAACTCCATTCGCAGGTGCTGAAGGGATGTTGCCACAAATGAAAGGAAAGTTGACAATTCAGAATGAAAAGTCATCACGTTTGTCGTAAAGTTTGGTCAATAGTTTTCCTTTACCATCGATCTCTAAGTGTAGGTCAAGATATGATGCTGACTTCACCGTGTCTGTAGTATCCTTTATCTCAATTTCTTTGGGGTATATGCGATGTATCAAATTCCCGAAATTAGGATTGTTTAACGATAATACGTCATCGATATAGTGGAAACTGAGATTAAAAGATCTAGCTATCAGATCAGCTATAAAATCAGCCTCATAAGAGTAAAGCAATAGGTCAGCAAGTAGAGGAGCACCATTTGTTACCATTGGAATGTCGACCGTTTGTTGAAAGAGTAATCAAGGGAACCAAGGTTATAGCGGTAATCAAAAGAATGTAATCCAGGGACAAAGACCAGACATGGAAAACAGACATACACAACAAAGAACATAAAGTAAGTAAAATCATACATACAAAGTAACAAAAGCAAATGAGCAACTCGGACTTCACTAAAAACTGGGAGCATGGACGAGGTGCACCGGTAGGGTAAGCGTCCTCTACTTTTCAGAGAAACTACACCTTCTTATTCCAGAAATAATGTTTATTCTATTTTGAATTTGTAATAAAATTTAAAACTGTTAACTGTAAACAATTACATGATATCATGTCCAAGATATTGATATTTTTTTTATCACAAACATGATATTTGATATGATGGTAATAGTTTTAAAAATGATGGGGACAAACTCTTTCACTCGCCGATTAGTTCTCAAATATTTATGCATCGATTTCATTAAAGATTCGAAATGTTTTTGGTCCTTTGACTTCATGGTGTACCTTTATTAAACAATTCCTGATTTTTGTTATATGTACCATGACATTTTTCCCTAACGGCAATTCAGATTAAGAACAATAGATACCTTACACAATATAACTCGTTTCATTGATCCACTCTTTTAAATCAACGAAGAATGAAAACTAAATTGAAAAAAGATTCTACTAAACTAGATGACGTATACATATTTTTCGTATTGTAAATTGTCTGATATTCATTGGAAAGAGTAATCAAGTGAACCAAGGTTATAGCGGTAATCAAAAGAATGAATCCAGAGACAAAGACCAGACATGCAAAACAGACATACACAACAAAGAACATAAAGTAACTAAAATCGTACATACAAAGTTACAAAAGCAAATGAGCACAAAACATTCTTTTCTATAAGAACTTTCTATATTTAAATCGTTTAATACATAATTTCAAGACTGTTCTCCGAACTCAGTATGTTGTATGCAACATGTATACAGATATGTAATGATAAAGTACGGCTCGTAGCTATCTGTATCGTATTCGCTGTAACCAAGGTTATATATTAATTAATGTTAAACTAAGATAATATCAATTCTTTTTTATACTTTTATAGTTTATACAATTTTAGTCAGTTCAGTTTGATTTTAATCAAAATGTAGGCGTGATGTTAATGTGTCTATTAGCGTAATATGTTGATTACAGTACATGTATATGACAGTAAATCAAAAGGAAGAAAAACATTGTGATCTACAGATCAACAAAAGGTGTCGATGTCTAAAATAGTTGACACGGACATACATGCAAAATGTATTTGATCAGTTTCAGCTAGTGTTTATACTTTAATCTAGTTTAAGTTCCTTAATACTAAATTTGTCATTGTTAGCTATAATTTGAATTTTATTTGAATTCGATCACTCAGTATTTGATTTTAGAAGCATACATAATCGTTCAGTAGTATCGTAGGTAGTATTCATCTTAAAGCTTCATTTACGTCATATAAAGGATATTATCTACCGAACAACTTTAAAGTAATAATTTGAAACACCAATGACGGTTTGCTTAACGTTATTGATATTCCGTTCAACGCATAAATCATGTTATGGTAAAGGAAAATATCCTAGCTAGTACGATTCTATTTTGCAAACCATATGAGTGTTAATATTAAGAAAAACCTACAGACGACTAATCCTATGTATAATGTATGCACTAAGTATTTACATTTATTTGTACTTTAGATTTTATCATACGGTCAACGTTTTCACCAAATAGTTACAAAGCTATTTCATATATACTGTGAACAGTTACATATCTTTGTATTTAGCAGAACATACCTTTCGGAAAACAAGTTATTCGATGAAAACAAATTAATTCTTATCAAATTGTGATAGAAATACCGAAAATCCATTTTTTTTTTTGGGGGGGGGGGGTGAGAGGGTTTACACCAGTTACACAAAAGTTAATATCTTTTTGCAAAATGACAAATTATTATGCCCAGTTATGAACCAATATCGTAAAGTGTTGCAACCAATGGTCAGTTACTACTGATATTTTAGGCCAAAAGTATCCAGTTGCCATTTTGCCTTTACAACAGTAGGGAAAATATCTATTACTGTTCTAAGCATTACAATATTCCTTTCCTTTCTTATTTGAGGATAACAATAAAATTACAAAGATAGAAATGAAGTACCTAGTTTTTTTTTTTAAATGCAATCTATGAAAAGTACAAAATGAACAACTCCTTAGTAAAAGGTGGTCCACCTGAATGCGAAGCTTTTTTGAATACCCAATAATCAACCTTGCCAATTGATTTGTTCAAAACCAATGATATAGCCAAAGCTATATTTTATATTTAAAATACGAAATATGTATAATTTATTATATGTATCATGTTTAATAAAGCATTGTTATTGTAGAACTCTATGTTTACAGCTTTATTATTAACACTGAACATTTGTAACAAACTATTTTCCTGAAATACGGTAAATTCTTAAGTGCGAAACAGCATTATTCAATATTTAAAAGCAGTTTATCATTAGAGATATGACTAAAATATTATGATTAGAAACGTCCTGGACTTGACAGTCGGAAGGAACTCTATATCTATGTGGCGAAACATGAAAAAATATTGTGGATAAACCGACACGTGTTTATTAAGAAAAAATCAGTATTGAATGTATTTAAAACAGTACAAACGCCCTTCTGGTCTTAGGTTTCAGTGTCGAGTTTTATTCATTTTGATAGCACAGTTTGTAAAGTAAACATGTATTTTCATGGAATATTACCAGATGTATTCAATATAACCTAAGGCATGTCAAAATGTACTCATAAATGAGTTGTTTGATAATGATTGTTCAAACCAATTAATCTCAAAACATTGTAATTCTGATCTATTATTTGCATACAAATAAAACTTGAGAAGAAAGCAAATATGCTGTTTGTTTATTCTCTACGTATGTATGGCATTCACTTGTGTGCTCATTAGAACCTGTAATGAGAATAATTATTGAGTCTTGAAATTCAGAAGTCTTACTATCTTTATCATTAAAATATAATAACATATGAATAATAGATATTTCAGAATTTTAGGAAGGATTTGTTAACTTTAATTATTTTGTTTATGATTGATTGTCGTTGGATAAGAACGCGTGTATAAGAAACTGTTCTGTGCTTTTCATTTTGTATTTGTGTGTAGTGCTTAGACAATTATCATGCAGATTGTTTCATCATTGTTTCAATTGGCAAACCAAGGCCTCCCTTACGCTTATTCTCAACAAGTTTGGTTGATTACATAGTGAAAATTAAGAATCGCTAAAGTGTCTTTTCTTAAGTCAGTCAAAGGGACCTTTTCGGAATTATGGATCCGCCACTTGTTCTACAGATCTTTGAGCACAAACTCGTTCAGATTTTTAAAATGTCTTTTTAATTCATTTCAATTTATGCACTAAAATATTTCTTATTTTAAAGGTTCATATGTTTTTAAAGTTTTTAATATGGTTTTAACCTATTACTAGCAATGATGTGCATTTAGCAATGAATTGGGAATTTAACGATTGAAATACAGAACAATATTTAAATAGTTATTTTTAACTTATCGTTATTTCAACGTCACTGATACTGGTTCGGAATACCTTAGGGTTCAAATGATGCAAAATTGAATCACTGGGGATTTTTACTTGCATGATTATTACTTCAAAATATCTGTTCAGGTATGAATGATTCATTGTTGATAAGTTTGTGTCTGCGAAAACAAATGTTGATGACGTAAAACATTTTTCTTCATTTACTGACAAAACAATCCTCATAATAAAAGACAAAATACCTTATATCTATTCCATTAAATTTAACTTAGAAAAAAACTTGTCAACGTCTTTGTTCATTTGCAACATACTTCATAGAACATATGATCAGTTTGTTTTAAGCGCTTAGAGCCGTTGATCAAATCATCATAATCAATAGATTAAATCATTATTAGTTTGATTATGTGCCCAAA
Organism: Perna viridis; assembly: GCA_037379345.1. NCBI lineage: Eukaryota > Metazoa > Mollusca > Bivalvia > Mytilida > Mytilidae > Perna > Perna viridis. Next base: position 15,247,489 of record CM074511.1, read on the forward strand.
ATCATTATTGCAACTTTTTACATACTTTGCATAGCCACAGAATGTTGAAACAATCTTGGCACAAAACAAATATTGAAAACAAATCTGAAATATCCAACAATTCAAATATTGTTAATATCAATTGATGCATGAGTAAAGCAGAGCTTGTTATATATTTATCATAAAAAATATGTACAGCAAAATATAACTGTCATGAAAATACGTTATATATATAAAGGTCTGAATAATTCCCAACGATGTTAGAACTGTCAAATTTGCGATGCATATTTTTGGTCGTTCCCTTCGCGGGACTCAAACTCGTACCGCTGTGACATCTATGGCAACACCGCCTGCACAAAGTCCAGCGCCCTAGACCACTCGGCCAGCTAGGCTGTATAAAAATATAGCTTTCGCTGGCCGGATCATTCCTCCTCGTAGGATTAATCTAGGGCTGTAACTTAGTACACGATGTATGGTAGTACGGGACAGTTCATTTAGATGTTATTATGTAGGATAGAGGATCAAATTAATGATGCATGTCACAACAAATCAATATTATACAACGTCTCAGAATGTGACGACTCTATTCGCTACACTGCTCCATCGGATCAAATTGATACAGGGAAGATATGTAAACGTATAGAAAGGTCTGAAAAATTCCCAACGATGTTAGAACTGTCAAATTTGCGATGCAAATTTTTGGTCGTTCCCTCCGCGGGACTCGAATTCGTACCGCTGTGACATCTATGGCAACACCGCCTGCACAAAGTCCAGCGCCCTAGACCACTCGGCCAGCTAGGCTATATAAAAATATAGCTTTCGCTATATATATATATACCTTTAGGGTAGCCAGAAATTATTTTTTATTTTAGTACATTTTTATAAGTCCAAGCTACCAAAGCGTTAGGATTATTTGTCATCTTTGTGGAACCTACCTTTCCCCGTGGAATTAGGAAAAGATTTGTATTATTTTATTAGCATCCGTTCTATCTTTGTCAGCCCCTTTTTAGCTCACCTGGTCATAGGCTATGTGTACAATTGCCATTACTTGGCGTCCGTCGTCGTCGTTAGCAATATTTAAAAATTCTTCTCGTCCTTCCCTACAACTACAAGATCAATCAGAACCAAATTTGGTATGACTCTTCCTTAGTGTGTTCTTGGATAGAATTGCATAAAATTGTGGAAGGGATTTTTAATCAGTCGAACAACACGACCGCTGTTACTAAAAATTGATCATAGAAGTCAGACAGACGTTTCCGCATATATATCCAAATTAGGTTTAGCCAAAATCTGATATAGTGTAAAAGTGTTTTAATCTGTTAAGCTATGTTAGAGTTAGTGCTCCTTATCGACTTTTTTCTCCTTGTATTAATGTTATTTCTTTCGAAAATCTTCTCCTTTGACCAACCAGTACCAAACCTTGTAAGAATGTTCCTAAGAGTGTTTTTTATACAACTGAAGTAAAGGGTTTTTTTATGTCGAAAAACATTGCCGTCGTTACTAAAAATAGAACATAGAGGTCAGACAGACGTTTTTCGCATATACATCTAAAACCATTAGGTTTTGCCAAATTCTGACGAAATCTATCTCCTGTCAAATTTTTGTTTTAATCCGTTAAGACATGTTGGATTTATTGCCCTTTTTCGACATTTTGTCCCTACTTTAAATTAATGTTATTTCTTTCAATAATCCGCTGCAAGTACTAGATCAATCAGAACCAGACTTGGTATGAATGTTCCATAGTGTGTTCTGCATAGAACTGATGTAGAATTTTTTTTTTTTTTTTTGATCCGCCGAAAAATATGGCCGTCGTTACTAAAATAGAACACAAGGGCTAGACAGACGTTTTTGCATAATTCTCCAATACCGTAAGGTTTAGTCGAATTCTATTAATTGCCTAAATGATTCTTATTATAAGGCCTACAAAAGTCTGCAACGGGCAAAGTTGTCAGATTTCTTCTTGTTAGAGTTCTTGTCCTTGGAAGGTGGAAAATGGGGTTTGTTTTTTTTTTTTTTACAGTTTTCAGCCAATATCTTGAAAACTATGATTGATGGAAAGAAACTTTTAATTGCTGAAATTACCTTATGATAAGGCCTACAACATTATGCGAGGGCGACTCCTTGCTAGAGTTATTGCCCTTGAAAGGCGAAAAATTATGTTTTTAGCAGTTTTCAGCCAATATCTTGAAAACTATAATAGATAAAAAGAAACTTTCAAGAAAATTTAAGAAATGATCATTATGATAAGTCCTACCACAGTTTTCTTTGAATCAAAATTGTTGTTAAAGTTATCGCGATTGAAAAGCATAAAATTAAGGAGAGGAGCGCTTCAGGCTTCTAGAAGCCTCTTGTTGTAAACATGGAAACGCCGGAAATTGCATTATATCTAAACTTAGACAGATTTTGGGTACAAAAGAATATTATCGAGTCTTCCTTAGATAGTTGTCCTTCAGGATATATTTAGGTGTTTATTTCATCCATAATTAAGCGCGTTATTAACTTCACATACAATTCAAACACTGACAATGGTAAAATGATTCATGGTGAAGAAAAATCCACCTAACAAACGATGATTTTTTAGTCTACATATGCTACACTTTCGCATAACTATAATCATTTATACATTTTGATCTGCTCTTTTTAGAAAATCATACATTCATCTCCCATAAAAATCAGCCAAATGAAATCAAATCAAGAACGGTAACTCTTGCAATGTGCTAATTTCATGTACAATCTATATTTTTTTTCTCAAAAGCGCAACAACCAAATAAAAAACTAAGACTAAAACACCTTCTGTCTGATTTTAGAGCGACTGCAACTTAAGAGATTACTTGCATTATTTACAGAAATTTTATTAATATCTTAAGCACCTGAAATGCATCTGATAAAACTGAAGAAGATGGGAATTTGAATGGTTGTTCTGAGTTATACAACTGAGAGAAAATATGACTTGGTACAAACCGTTTACTGTTAAAAACTGGAGATTTTAAAGAAACTGTTTCATACAAATTATTTTACAAAAACATTATTCATTATTGCATTCCCCTTTGATTGAACCCAGTTGAAGAAGACCAGGTCCACTCACCCGTCAATTATTATATGAAACATATTCACAATAACGCAGTCATGAAGACCCTCACAAATACTTTTCATACAAAAAGCAAGAAAATAGAGTAGATAGTGTTAAGTATGGGATAATTGAATAGTTAATGCTTCATTTGAGCGAAGTCAGAAAACAGTCATTTTCGAACATTGTATATTTTGTTTTTGATCATTGTTATCCAACTGTTTAATACATCTGTATAAATGACAATTAGAAATCATGTAAATAATGACTGCGCGTGCATTAAAATGCGATTTATCGATTAATGCTTGGCTTGAGTTTCATGTCGTTATCCAAATTCAGCGTCGTAGCGGATGCTGCATAGGAATTTTACATCAGAATACAATTGTTTTACTCACTGATTGCAAAGAAACATAATAACCTATCAGTATACGAAGACAGAGATAAGTCTTTAAAACTAGTAATACCAATATTTGTTTGCCAATGACACATATAATGACCTTTTTTGGCATGTCCTGTCCAAACCCGCAAATGATGTTTATTAAAATCAATGTAACAAATGATTATAAATGGCAATACAACGTGAACGTCAACCCATGCAAAGTGTGTGGGCTAGACCGTTTTAAATCAGATTTGAAAGTTCAAACTTTTCGCTGTATATTAGCAAAATATGCCGAAGCCTCAGTGATATGACAATTCGGATACACTACAATTTAAGTACAGTGACCTAAATGCAGAAAGAAGAAACGGAGACGATTTACATACGCAACGTTGCTATGAGAATAAGATATTATTACATATCAAAATAAGAATAGAAAAACAAGACATGCTGTAAGAGACTAATAACAATAATGTAGCTCACCATCACACTCTGTCAAGGCAGAGGTTCAATCAATAACATTGGAACAACTCCAAAGAAAAAGAAACCGATGTGGTGAAACGCAACAAATGCACCATCGCAAAACCTTTATATTAAATACCAACTGAGATCACCAAAAGGTCTTCAATAAGTGTAAACACACCATCACGTAGACTATGAAAGTACTAACACGATAGCACGACGTTTCTACATTATGGAAAAAAAATAGAAGAACATCGAACATTCGTATGGATATTCGTGTACCTTCAATATATGGCATATTGTAATAACAATTTATTAAATTAAGTATAGATTAAAACTCAAAATAAAATACGTTTTGAAAACATCAAGCCACATCATAGAAACAAGAGCAAAGTAACATTCTGAAGTCTGCTATAATTAGAAAACAATCATCATCAAACACATCCTCTTCCAGTAGAGGATAAAATAAATCTTACATATACAGGAATGGGCATCTAAGCTTTAATAACAAAAAAGAGTAAATTAAATACACTCTCAGGAGAGCGAAGTGTTTAAATATTGTAATAGAGAATCTCAGTGAATCATTGACTAGTGTAAAAAGAGTTACTTTATTGTGGCTGGAGGGTGTTATGTTCTGTAGGTAATCAATCCGAATCTAAAAGGTGGAGTATACTAAAAAGTCAAATAACGCAACGAAGACTAATTAATGACCAACATCTTATGACTGTGGATAGGTGCATGTGTGTGATTCGGTCCATGCGCGATTCACACCGCCAGAAAAACTTGGTACGCGCTACTCATCTTTTTTGTTATTTTTCAGTGATATGAAAACTATCACGACACAGATTATGATTGCTCTAAGTCGACCTTTGTAAATATATCATTTATAAAAATGTTAGGAAGTTAAGCTTGTTATGAATGGCAACATGTTGTATTCAAAAAAGACATCCAAATGATCAAATTACTTTTTGCATCAGAAAACAAACCTATATTATGTATTGAAAGCTTATTCTATATTCATCCTTCAAGGCAAGTCTTTTTTATTCATAATTTGGATCAAAATAATTAAAAATTTATTAACTTAAAAGAAAACAAATATGCTCACATTATAAAATGTATAAACTATTCACATAATGACTACAATTAACTACAATACATTGTTGTCCTAAAGGACAAAGCATTATTAAACACAATAGAAATATGAAATATTGTAACCACGGACTACATCGTACAGTATCATGCTATATACCATAATCAAAAGTAGCACTAGAATCTCAAATGGAAAATTTGGGGTTTTTTTTAAATAATATTTAAGTACCACTCCACATACAATTCAAACACTGACAATGGTAAAATGATTCATGGTGAAGAAAAATCCACCTAACAAACGATGATTTTTTAGTCTACATATGCTACACTTTCGCATAACTATAATCATTTATACATTTTGATCTGCTCTTTTTAGAAAATCATACATTCATCTCCCATAAAAATCAGCCAAATGAAATCAAATCAAGAACGGTAACTCTTGCAATGTGCTAATTTCATGTACAATCTATATTTTTTTTTCTCAAAAGCGCAACAACCAAATAAAAAACTAAGACTAAAACACCTTCTGTCTGATTTTAGAGCGACTGCAACTTAAGAGATTACTTGCATTATTTACAGACATTTTATTAATATCTTAAGCACCTGAAATGCCTCTGATAAAACTGAAGAAGATGGGAATTTGAATGGTTGTTCTGAGTTATACAACTGAGAGAAAATTTGACTTGGTACAAACCGTTTACTGTTAAAAATTGACTCAGTATTGAATGTAGATTAATCATTGCAAAAGAGATGAAATTCTGCAACCTACAAGCCATCGATTCTTAACTGAAAAAAAATCTTATTAATCGTGAAAACCCACTGACAATATTTTTATAATTCAGTTTATTCAGTTTATTCATTTTATATATGAATCTAAGATTTCCATTGGGAATTCTTTATATAGTGTTCGTACTAGTTCAGATTGACTCAAATACGGTCTTTTGTTTGTTTGAGATGACTTCATTAATGAATACCTATTGACCCATGGATAATTCTATTGCACATACATATTAATATATACATATACATGTGAAAGGTCGATACCTCGTTCTGGTGCTAAATTGAAAAAATTATTTCCCTGATTCATCCGCGAGTTATAAAGTATGTGAGGGAGCTTTGACATAATTTTTGTTTATTCCTTATTGTATTAAGGATACACACTTCGAATCATGATAAAAATACTTTATTTTACATAATATAGAATAGAGAAAAAATATCTTTTCATACGAAATTCAATTTTACTTATTTTTTTTAATAAATTATCTTTATAACTCAAAATTGAAGAAAAGACTCCCTATCATATTGTTTTTGTAGGTTTTTATTTTTTCTTGATATAATTTGTTCCTTTGTTGATGTTGTGGCATCTAACAACCTTTTATGAGGTTAGAATGAAATCCAGGGACAAAGATCAGACATGGAAAATATAAATAGCTCACTGATGAGTTTCACAACTAATGATGATTAAAAAGCTTATCTAAATTGCATGATAATAGGAAATAAATACGTCACAATTTTATTAAGTGTACCCTACCCGTACACCTGGTCCATGCTCCCAGTTTGTAGTGGAGTCCGAGTTGCTCATTTATTTTTATTACTTTGTACGTATTATTTTGATTAATTAATGGTTTTTGTTGTGTTTGTCTGTTTTCCATGTCTGGTATTTGACCCTTGATAGCATTCTTTTGATTTCTGCTAGAATCTTGGTTCCCTTGATAACGACCATAAAACTTCTGTAGTGATGACTTCGAGTTTGACTATGGAAAATAGCCTATCTTGCTCAAAAGAGAAACAATCAAATTAAATTATTTGTTGAAAAACGACCCTTTCATATTACAAATCCTATAGGATTTTTTATGTGAACGGCGTTTTGTATTATGTGATAATAATTGCCATTTAGCAGTTGTGAATCTTTTTTATTTCAATAATGCAATAATATTATGCTAAACTTTGTATGAATAGTTCGTACCATCGTTCGTGTAAGTTAACGACTTCACTTGACGGTGTTATTATGGCTTAGAGTTTATATGGTCAATTTTTTGTAAAGAAATGATTAAATTTGGTCAATAATGGGCAATCCTATAGTCAAAAGGAAATGACAATATCAGGGTAAACATCGGAAAGGTTGACACCACTGCAATGGTCCTGACTTAGTACAGGCATTTTAAATAGAAAGGTAGATTAAACTGGGTTTTAACAAAAAGTTTCTCTTTCTTTTCTAAATTTTATTTTTCAAACAAAAGCGAAAATGAAGGACGTCAAAGAAAATAAAAGCAATAGAGTTAATTTATCGGAAAATAAAAACAAATTATAAAAATTATATCCTTAAATTGTCATCTTCAAAGACCAGGTTTAAACATGAAGAAAACTTAACTAAGTCTATGATGTGTTGTTACCCGTAAGGAAGAGTAATATAGGGAACCACGATTTAAGCGGTTTTAAAATATTATATGCCATGGCTGTACTATATAGGGATAATCGACACTCACAACAAAGAACATGAAATAACCAAATTACCACATATAGAAAACAAAGCTAAATGAGCAATCCTGACTTCACAAAAAAACTGGGAGAATGGACCAAGTGCACCGGTAGGATAAGCGCCCGCTGCTGTTCTACAATAACCAAATTTATGATAGATAATTGTTTAACTCTCTAATTATTTAATATTAGCAATAACAACATCGTCAGAAAGGTCAGCGATAGTTAAAGTTATTTGATCGAATGACGCTTTTTCTTTTATACAAGGTCTTTGAACAGCACCAAAAAAGCTAAACCTACCAGGTCAATATGAAGATTTCAATTTTGCATCGTCAGAAGCTTATCAGGCTTTTTTTCCTAGATTCCGTTTAGATATCGTTTAGCAAAATCTTTTAATCTCAGTTTCCGCTATATCTTTAAACAATCCTAATTTCGGGGATTTGATACATAGCATCTACTTCAAAGAACTTGAGAAAAAGGAGCACTGTGAAGTCAGCCTCATATCTTGACCTACACTTAGAAATCGATGGTAAGAAATATTGACCAAACTTTACGACAAACGTGATGACTTTTCATTCAAAATTGTCAACTTTCCTTTCATCTGTGGCAGCATCCCTTCAGCACCTGTGTATGGAGTGTTTATATCACAACTCATACGTTATGCCAGAGCTTGCCGAAATTACGCAGACTTTTTGTATCGCGCTAGAACTCTAACAAATAGGCTTCTGGAACAGGGTTATGTTGCTACAAGATTGAAGTCATCATTACAGAAGTTTTATGGTCGTCATCGTGGATAGTTATGGTGTATCCATCTGCACCATGAAAACTGATTAATTCAACGGGTCAGTTTTCCTTTCCTCGTTTGTCTACCCCAGACTTGACTTTTTATGAGCAACTCGGCGGGTGTTTCTACAAAGCAGAGGACACTTACACTACCGGTGCACCTGGTCCATGTTCCCAGTTTTTGGTGGAGTCCAAGTTGCTCATTTGCTTTTGTTACTTTGTATGTATGATTTTAGTTACTTTATGTTCTTTGTTGTGTATGTCTGTTTTCCATGTCTGGCCTTTGTCCCTGGATTGCGTTCTTTTGATTGCCGTCCTTGATTACTCTTTGATTACCGCTATAACAGTGGTTCCCTTAATTATTCTTCCAAACTGCTCAAAACTTCTCTTCGGGTTTTTCTTTCAAAATTTACTTTTTTTTTTATTTTGGAAGATTTCAAATCATTTACCAAATTTACCGAAGAAAATGTTTTTAAAATGCTAGAATTTTTGAACGACTACATATTTGTCGTGTGGTGGGTGCGTTATTTAACACACGGTCAGCATTCTAATGTGAATGATATGCGCTCCGCTACTCGATGATTCATTCCATCACTCTTTTGAGGCTGGCTTTAACTACGCAGACATTTTTGTAATGCACCATACTTCTTACAATTAGGCTTCTGAAACAGGGTTATGTTGCTACTAGTACAGAAGTTTTACAGTTGTCATCATAAACTCGTGTATGGTAACGGTGTACGCATCTGTACCATGAGAAGCGATTTGTTGACCGTGTCATAGTTGTATCCAGGACTGGAATTTAATGAGCAATTTGTTGGGTGTTTCTAGAAAATCAGATGATGCTTACACTACCGGTGCACCTAATCCATGTTCCCCTTTTTAGTGGAGTCTGAGTTCTGACTTCTGTTTCTATATACGTGTTGTTTTTGGTTATTTTATGTATTTACAGAGTTGGTCTGTTTTCCCTGCCTTTATCCTTTGGTTGCATGCTTTGATTTCCTCTTGAATCTTGATTCCTGTAATTACCCCTTCCTTTTTATCCGTTTCAAAGAGTGGGGCTACAACATCTATATAAACAGGACCTAAGACTGTTCAGAGGATTTATGTGTTACAAGTTTAGATTGACCAGTTCTACTCAAGTAATTATAAGTATTCCAATGTTATATTTTGTCTTCTTTAAACCTTTTTTTACTCATAACCGATATCTGAAAATTTACCAAACAATGCAGTCAAAGATAAAAGAATCTATTATCTTTTAATTTCAAAATCGGATTAATTTTTTTTTTTTTTTTTATGTTTTTTTTTTTTTTTTTTTTTTTTGGAATTTTGCCATATTATAACACAAAAAATGTTGACAATATGTCTTATCTGTAAAAAAAACTTATAGAAAAAGAAATTCATAAGAAACACATTGATAAAGAAATCATCAATATCACATTAACAATGAAATTTATCTTCAATTCTCATTACAGCAACATTTTTTTCATATCTGTCCCCTTATTTTTGATCGGGACCAACAAAAAAAAAGAATTACCTTCATAAAAAATTTTAATCAACAGTTTGTTTCCTCGTGGCTGTCTTTGACATAATATTTTCTCATTATAACCAACTTTAATATATTTCTATCCAATATATCATTAATTTTACAGTGGGCTGTGATAAGCTCTACAACATTTCAAGATTTTACTTAAATAAGACTATCAAAGAGTAATCAAGGGAACCAAAGTTATGGCGGTAATTAAAAGAATGTAATCCAGGGACAAAGACCAGACATGGAAAACAGACATTCACAATAAAGAACATAAAGTAACTAAAATCATACATACAAAGTAACAAAAGCAAATGAGCAACTCGGACTCCACTAAAAACTGGGAGCATGGACCAGGTGCACCGGTAGGGTAAGCGTCCTCTGCTTTTCTAGAAACACCCGCCGAGTTGCTCATAAAAAGTCAAGTCCAGGGTAGACAAACGAGGAAAGGAAAACTATTTGCTTTAAAATGTTTGCTGTCTGTGGACTTTAATGTTCATAGATTTTTTTGATTTTTTGATTTTTCTTTTTTTTTTCTTTTTTTTTTTGTAAATGGCGATATGAAAGAAATCGAATGATAAAACGATTTGGATCAATTTTATTTTCATGTGGGAGTTTGAAGGAAAAAATGTGCGACAACATTTTTGCATGCCTCATTAGAGAATATACATTTTAATTTTCAATGAACCGTGCAATAAGTAGTATTTATGTTTGTAAAAATGTAGTGTATGCACTACATGTTGGCAATCAATGAAAGTGCAACAATGAATTACCCATACAATTATGGATTAAACAAACCCAACTCTCCCACGTCGCGTGTAATGTGTTTTTTTATAACTGAAATGTAATTTGCAGTGATAATAATTTCGCCAATTATTGCATAGCTTGTTCCGTTAAATGTTCAACCGAACAAAACAATTACACGTATTCTAACAAAAGGAAATTACATTGTGAAATAAACAATTAATTATTTTTACCAAAAACATTCAATTTCTTTACAATTTTTAAGCATTCCGTTTTAATTTTACGGTTGGTAAATATCGTAATTAATGGATTAACCGCATACACGGTGGATGAAAAGGTTGACAGTATAGTTAATGCATAAAACTGCCCCTCGGTCAGCATTGTCAAATGATAATGAGCCATAACAATAATTGGTGTTGGTATCCATACAAATCCAAATAAACCAATGCCTATGGCAAAGTTTTTGGCAATTTTTGCCTCCAGCTTCCTCTTACCATGTTCTCTATTTTTAGGGTTAAACATACACACAGCGCCAGCCACACTTTCGTTGTTACTCTGTTCTACCCTGACGGTGCCATCCGCTTCATACACTTCGTAAGTTTTTAAACATGACTTAGTGTTCGAAACAATTGTCTGTGCATTTTCCGAAACCGCGGTTTGTGTGTTTTTCGAAATTACCTTTTCAGGTTTGCCAATATTTGTATGTATGACGTTGCTTGATTTTTCGTTCATTGAGTTCAATGTCTTTGAGATTTCTACTTTATTGCCAACGACATTATTGGATGATATACTGTCTAATCTGATATTATTTGAAATACTGATTTTAGGGAGTTTACCCATTCTGGATGCTGGTCGTAAATTGTTCCTTTCCGTTTCATTTTCATTTTGACCTGGTCTTTTTGTATCTACTTCCGTTCGTAATTTGTTCTTTTGATCGTCTTGATCACAAATTGTGTTCTTATGAGGACCATGAACAAATGCAGGTGACGGTGTCATTACAACTTCAACAGTTGACGGAGTAGGAATGTTGCTTTCCGTCGTAGGGTGAACCTTTCGGTTCCGTACCTTTGCGTGGTGAAGCATTTTCTTTGATTGTTTCATTAGGGCTCTAATTATGCATATATAAAAGGCTATAACGAGCACAAAACACATAATTCCGAATGGAAAATTAACATACATTTCATAATTTGCCCACTGGTCGTCCAAAGATGTCTGAGTTCTGTAGCAGAAAATGTATACAGTTCCATCAATTAAAAATGTTGCTGATACAATAGCATATACAATTGCAAAGCACCATGAAAAAAATATGGTTACAATTACTCGTTTTAAACGACTGTCTTTGTCAAATGGATAAAGAACTGCATTGTAACGCTCAAAACTAATAGAAACTAACATTGCAAGTTGAAATATTTCACATAGTGAACGTAAAAATGTTTCACTTTTGCAAATCCGATTGAGATTGTCACTTGTTTCAACAAATAATCCAAGAACAATTACACGCATTGGCAAAAGAACTGCACATGCTAATATATTAACTGCACATGAATTTACAAGAGCGGCATTCACAAATGTCTGTAACGACTTTTGTTTTTTTATACAACATAGAATTAAACTATTTGTCACCAAACCAACAACCAATGATACGAATAAAATGAATAGACAAAACAGCACAATTATCTCTGATGATGTCGTATCCAGGAATGCATGTTCCACATGTCTTAACACTTCAGTATTATTCATACTTCTGAACTTTCCATATTTACTCTTAGATTTTATTCAGTTAGCAATTTACAGTATGGATAATCATCGCAGTATAATCAATAACCATTAGGCTGTTAGATACGGCATGTGTGGTGTTCGTTTACACCCTTACTTACAGTATAGATTAGTTTTAATAACGATTGCAGTAAGAGGCTTCTTTCCATTCCTGTACATCATGATCCTACAGGTAATTGTTAGTCAATTTTGAATGACCAATAACTGGATCATAAATAACGTCCACTGAAATGATAGAGTTAACCATTTAGAGCGTCTTAAAATGATTTTAAACATCCTAATTTTGCTGTTGTTAGATAACGAACTAGTTCCCGAAAGTAGAAGATTTGAAATATACTTTATTTTCTTTCATTTTTCTCGTTGTTAAAGGTTACGACGACACTTGGCGTGTCTTATAATGATGTTTGATGGTTGAATTAATCAATTCTTTTATACTACCATTCCTTTAAGATTACATTGGAACTGAAATAGTAGTCTTATATGGTAGTCTATAATCACATACTTCAATGAATTCTTAGTTCTTTTCAATTTTTGTATTTCTTAATGTTAATCCCCCAGAGACAAAAAAAGAAAGCAACACAATGGCTTTTCAATACTGAAAAGTATATGTCAAATTTATTCCAAGCTTCAAATCTTAGTCCTGTTATACGATTCGACAATCCTTTGTTTTTTTTGTTTTTGTTTTTGTTTTTTTTTTTGTTTTTTTTTTTTTGTTTAACTGGTCCTTCTTTCTTTGAAAATTGTACGAAAGTGATCTATCATTATCTAACATTATTTTGTTTTAAACACATACAATACAAAATTATACGTATTTCACTTTGGAACTTACAGACGAGCGTGTTTGGCTTAGAAAATGTACTAAATTTAACCAAACTCATATTCTTTTATGACTAGGGAAGACGTACATAGGTTCTCAGCAAGGATAAACAAACACCAGATAACAATACCTCATCATCAGTCTTGAAATGATCAAATACCAACAGTTACATCCTTTCCTATATTTTTATCTTCACTTCTCTTATAACCGATATGGTTTTTGTAAATGAAATTGTGTAAAGGTTCAAAACAGCGAAACAATCTCGGCAATGCAACTTTTTATCTCGTCAAGTCAACTAGATGAAAGTATCTTATAGAATCATTATTCCAGTTCGTGTCGAAAAGAAGAATTCAGAAATTAAGTTTATATCTAATTACAAAGATGTAATTGAGAGAAAGGGAGATGGGGTATTTAGAAACTTGTCACATCGATACCTATTATTTCTAGAAGGGATTCAAAGAAAAAGATAAGCTCAAAACGCAACTTTGTGAAAATAATTTAAATTATTCAAAATAACGATACTAGTGATCCTTAACTGTTTATTAACACTTTTAAATACAAATCACGAAAGAAGAACTTTACTATTAATTATATAATTTTAAAGGTACTATGGCTGTATAGCCGATAAATGGAAAGGAGGTTTTTTAAAAAAAATTATCTTTCATTTTGTATGATATGAAAGAAATGAATTAACTAGGACTAAGAAAAAGACGTTTTATTGTAAACATCACTAAATTTAGGGAAAAGTTATGTACTTCTAATGAGCTTATTTTGTCTCCTTCAGAATGAATATATTGTTTACTTAAAACGAAAAAGGTATTGCAAACTTTTAAGGGGCACGAAACCTTCATTTATTTATTTCTGTAAGGATTAAATGAATTAACAGTATTAGTTTTGCTTATTTTGTATCATAAAAATATGATAGTCACTATACATACCATGCTTCATAAGACTCTTACCTAGAAAATGATAAATGTCACTAAGTAAATCAAATAATCCAATAGTAATTGTAAAGTAAGCACCCGGTCCATGCTTCCACTTTTTAGCTGAGTCCGGTTTGCTCATTTAATTTTATTTCTTTGAACGTGTTATTTTGGTTATTGTCTTTATTGTGTTTCCTTATTTTCCCTGTCTTGCAGTTATCATTGTATTATGTTCTTTTGACTACCATTCGAATCCTGGTACCCTTGATTCCGAGTTTACCATTCACCTCTCGTTTTTTTTAAGTAAAAAACTGTATTAATATGTTTTTTTATTGTAATATATCATCATTCAGGATATTTTATGCAGAAAAAAATAGGAACTAAAACTTGTATCAAGTTTTTCTTCCATTTATCTAAACACTCATCGATCTAGTAAATTGGTGTTTACATGGTAATGCCCGTGTATAGTACAAAGTAATACAAGTAAAAAACGACCAACGCTTAAAGTCTTTATACAACTATACTGGTGTCCACTTAACTTGCCAAAGAAAGTGCTTCAGACAATTATATATAGAATACAGGCAAATAAACGAAACGAAACAGAGGAAATAAAAAAGTTGAAATATGAGTAACTTGTTTATGACAGTTCCGAATTACCATAAGTACCGCTATGAGTGTGAAAGGAAGACTAGAAATACCGCTATGAGTGTGAAAGGAAGACTAGAAGTACCGTTATGAGTGTGAAAGGAAGACTAGAAGTACCGCTATGAGTGTGAAAGGAAGACTGGAAGAATCGCTATGAGTGTGAAAGGAAGACTAGAAGTACCGCTATGAGTGTGAAAGGGAGACTAAAAGTACCACTATGATTGTGAAAGGAAGACTAGGTAATGCTGATACTTTGGTAAAATCTTTAAATTTGCTAATATTTTATTGGAAACATAATAGTCGATGTTATATAAAAAAAAATTTATATTTTAAGGCGGCTATGAAACATTGTGAAAATTAGAATATGATTTGCAATGTGTCAGAATATCTCAAAATACTTAAACTACAGTGAGTTTGTTGTAATGATATCAATAAAAAAAGTATTTTGAAAATATCTCGATTGTATAATTTTAAAAACAAGTCGACCATCACTGAATTAACATGTGATCGCACGTGCATGCGACAGGTTAAACACAAAATGATTAAGCGTTCATAAAGATATCAAAAATATATGTTTTAATAAAAAAAATAGTAGTCTTGTGTTATACATTAAGATACCAATGAGTTAACACTATTGAACATGATATAAAACCTGGTTATATATAGAGAAACAAAATAAACATGCTTTCTACGGACTTACAAAGGATTAATATGTAAGAGAAGAAAAACTGAAGTCTAGAGAATACAGTGCATCATGCATGTTTAAACGTATCTGTAAGACATTTCTTCCTTCACTTTACAAGCATTCGTGACTTCCTATTGTGACGTATTATATTTAAACAATCCTAATTTCGGGAATTTGATACATCCTATCTACCCCAAAGAACTTGAGATCAAGGATAATACAGACACTGTAAGGTCAGCCTCATATCTTGACCTACACTTAGAAATCGATGGTAAGAAATATTGACCAAACATTACGACAAACGTGATGACATTTCATTCAAAATTGTCAACTTTCCTTTCATCTGTGGAAACATCCCTTCAGCACCTGCGTATGGAGTGTTCATATCACAACCCATATGTTATGTCAGAGCTTGCCAAAATTACGCAGACTTTTTGTATCACGCTAGAACTCTAACAAATAGGCTTCTGGAACAGGATTATGTTGCTACAAGATTGAAGTCATCACTACAGAAGTTTTATGGTCGTCATCATGAACTCGTGGATCGTTATGGTGTATCCATCTGCACCATGAAAACTGATATATTCAACGGGTCATAGTCTTCCTTTCCTCGTTTGTCTACCCTGACTTGACTTTTCATGAGGAAATCGGCGGGTGTTTCTAGAAAAGCAGAGGACGCTTACACTACCGGTGCACCTGGCCCATGCTCCCAGTTTTTAGTGGAGTCCGAGTTGCTCATTTGCTTTTGTTACTTTGTATGTATGATTTTAGTTACTTTATGTTCTTTGTTGTGAATGTCTGTTTTCCATGTGTGGTCTTTGTCCCTGGGTTGTATTCTTTTGATTACCGCTGTAACCTTGGTTCCCTTGATTACTCCTACAATTCAGATACATGGAACTCATTTTAAATCTTATTGTGATTACTTCCTGAATGTTAAATGTCTGGTGCACAGTTTGACATAAAACGAGAATAAAACTCTCGCCAAAGCTGATTATCCATATTTAACGTACAACTCTATTACTACAAAACAATCGTACTTAAAAATGATGTACTTTAAACCTCTATTTTAAAACATAGATAAAAAACATTGAGTCTTTTGTGGTTTTATCTCACTATGAGATAAAGATAGTATAAGCGTAAAAAATCGAGGATATTTATCGTACGATACCCATCGAATATACGATCTTTTTGTTTAGCTTCACTATTTCACTAGTTATATCTACATATTAAATCTACTAAAATCATATGAAATTATGATGTCGACAGAAATAAAGACTTTCCTGTTAATATTTACGAAGCATTTTGTTTGCAAAATAAATACATAGATAAGTAGAAACTTTCGGCGGGTGTTTCTAGAAAAGCAGAGGACGCTACCCTAACGGCGCACCTGGTCCATGCTCCCAGTTTTTAGTCCGAGTTGCTCATTTGCTTTTGTTACTTTGTATGTATCTTATTTAAGTTACTTCATGATCTTTGTTGTTTATGTCTGTTTTCCATGTCTGGTCTTTGTCCCTGGATTACATTCTTTTGATTACCGCTATAACCTTGGTTCACTTGCTTATTCTTTCAATAAAACACTACATCTTCGAAGTGAGGGTATATTTAAAATGATAACAATAACGCATTATCACCTATGAAACCTATGCTGGCCATTATGTGGTTATCAAAACAATTGAAATGGCAGAAAATGTCAAATATCAGTCATTATGGTTAGCATAAATTAATATGTGTAATCATCGTATGTTTTGAACGTGATAAACTGCAAATAACACATCAAGAAGAGAAACCTGCTAAAAGTTTTCGACAAATAACAAATCAATTTTAAAGGTAATTTTTAAAAAAAATGTCATATTTTCCAGTCGTTACAGAAAAGACAAATTGCGTTAAAGCATTATCGCAACAGAATATTGACGGCGTTTCATCATTTTTAGTACGTTATTTCGTTCTATCATGCCTGTTTTATATTTATAAATCATGGCAGCATGTGTCTGTAACTTTGAAGTTGTAAAGATCTTTGAAAATTACTCTCGTCATGCAATGGATTTTTTTCAGAGCGTTCATTTCTGTTGGTTGGATCATGAAATGCATGCTTAATTTTCAATTATTTCTGTGAGTTTCCTTTTTTTTACCCAAGCATAAAATTCCAGAATTTAAGATTTAATCCATTGAGTATAAAGGCTTTAATGAAATGTTATATTTTCTTTCTTTGAAGACTTTGAACATTTTGAAGGAAAGGTCCGCGATACAATCGTGTTATAACGTCATCTGATTACTGGAAGAAAAATGTGGTTTAAGAACTCGATACGTCATGTTAGCGCTGCATATGAGTTTTAGTAACACGTTGATTTTATTTCTGCAAAGCATGGACAAGATTTTTTTCAATCCAAGGTTCTCTGATACATAAATAGGTAAACTAAAACTTCGAATAAAGATTGGCAAATTTCAATGGAAGGGATAGATGGTATGGAATCATTCAAGATAATACAAGCGCGGACGGAATTAATGCAGGCTTGTCTGCTTGAATAATCGAATAGCCATCAAAACAGAAGTAAAAGATGAGATATACACGTAAAAATGTTCACCTGTCACAGAAATGCCTAAGAATGTAGTGATGTGTTTGTTGGTCCAATATATAAACCAAAAAGGTGGTTAACAAATGAAGCACCTATTAGTCAAATTCATACATTATTGCATATCTAAATCAATATAATATATTTATTCACAGTATAAACGCCTTGCTTTCAACTACTGCACCTTGTGTATTAATAAAATGTTGAGCGAAAGAAAATGACTTCTTGGATAGACAGCAGTGGCAATACATAATCATTTGATATTTACCTGATTAATTTCATCAAACAAACAATATATGGTTAAGTCTGTCGAAACCTTCCGTACGTCAAAATGGACAACACATACTTGAGTTGTATTGTTTAATTTGTTAAATATCGTAGTACTGGTAATAAGCATTTTTGAACTGGTTTTTTGCGATAGTGGTGCCGTGTTTAGACTGAATACCCTCTTTGACAGCTGCAAGGGTAATCAAGGGAACCAAGATTATAGCGGAAATCAAAAGAGTGTAATCCAGGGACAAAAACCAGACATTAAAACAGACAAAGAAAGAACATAAAGTAACTAAAATAATATATATAAAGTAACAAAAGTAAATGAGCATTTTTGGCTCCACTAAAAACTGGGAGCATGGACCAGGTGCACAGGTAGGAAAGGTGTCCTCTGCTTTTCTAGAAACACGCAGGTGCTGAAGGGATGTTTCTACAGATGAAAGGAAAGTTGTGTTCATATCATATCACAACTCATACGTTATGCCAGAGCTTGCCGAAATTACGCAGACTTTTTGTATCGCGCTAGAACTCTAACAAATAGGCTTCTGGAACAGGGTTATGTTGCTACAAGATTGAAGTCATCACTACAGAAGTTTTATGGTCGTCATCAACTCGTGGACCTTTATGGTGTATCCATATGCACCATGAAAACTGATTTATTCAACGGGTCATAGTTTTCCTTTCCTCGTTTGTCTACCCCGGACTTAACTTTTTATGAGCAACTCGGCGGGTGTTTCTAGAAAAGCAGAGGACGCTTACCATACCCGTGCACCTGGTCCATGCTCCCAGTTTTTAGTGGAGGCCGAGTTGCTCATTTGCTTTTGTTACTTTGTATGTGTTATTTTATTTACTTTATCGTCTTTGTTGTGTATGTCTCTATTCCATGTCTGGTCTTTGTCCCTGGATTACATTCTATTGATTACCGCCATAACCTTGGTTCCCTTGATTACTCTTTCATTGAATTGTATGTAAAAGCCATGATTTCTTTTTCAAGTATATTTTTCATGGAAACATAATGAACGAAATAATATCACTGTGTTAAATGATAAATTGTGAGTAGGTATACCAATTACTGTAAAAGCTTTAAAACCGTTAAAACTAAGCACTTGAATTGAAGTTTAAAAAAACAATAACGTTTTCGCCTTATTTTTATTGTAATATCCACTAGAATTCTCACAAACAACACTTCATAGCTTGATCTATAAAAATGTACTTCCAAGACTCTTTCGAAGCAATTAACTCCCACACTTATAGCCGAAGGGATGTTTCCACAGATGAAAGGAAAGTTGACAATTCAGAGTGAAAAGTCGTCACGTTTGTCGTAACGTTTGGTCAATAGTTTTTCCTAACCATCGATTTCTAAGTGTAGGTCATGATATGAGGCTGACTTCACAGTATCTGTAGTTTCCTTTATCTCAAGTTCTTTTGGGTAGATGCGATGTATCAAATCCCCGAAATTAGGATTGTTTAAAGATAATACGTCATCTATATAGCGGAAACTGAGATTGAATGATCTACCCAAACGATATTCTTTCTTTCTGATCAGATTAGCTATAAAATCAGTCTCATAAGAGGCTGACAGATGGGTCAAACAACAAAATTATGTTAGTGATTGTCTTCTCTTCTTTCACTGGCCATGACCTTCAACAGACTAAATGGATGTGTTAATTGTAAGAAGGAAACGCATTAAATCCGGAATATGTACCCGTGTTAGGCCATAATATTATGTGTGAGTTTATCTTTATCTTTTTAGAGTTCTCTTTTGTGTTTTGTTTCATGATTTTTCCTTGTTCGGAACTTCGATATTTCTTAACACGAAATAAAAATCAGTCACATCGAAATATTTTTGTACTTTTTTTATAAATCACTTGTAAGGCAGATTCGTATATATATGCAGCAAGCCATGTATTGAGAGGGGAAAATATCTTAAAAACAACCGAACTACATATTTCAATAGCAAAGTACAATAGTCGAAGTACTAAATGTTCAACTTCCAGAAACATACTAGTTTCCACGTAGACAGCCTGATTCTGATTTTGTTAACAGGATTGTATAATAAAACTGTCATTAAATTTAAATAGATTGAATAAAAATTGATGTAGACATTGGCTCTAAAATTCATCGAAATAGCTAAGAACATGGAATTATGACAAAGCAGATAGGTGTTAAATTGGCATACGATGACTTCCCGTTTGATTTAAAGACATTTTTCAAGAATATTTATAAGCATAGGGAGTGCTGTAGAATCGAGTATAAGAGGGTTTAAAAATTCACCTTTGTTGATAAGGCATTATCAAGATTTTCGCTCACTGTTTCCGAATTGAACTTTGGAAAGAACCGAAAATGATTGTATAATAACACTCAGTAACCGGTCTTTAGAGCAAGAGTAAACTGCATAGTGATATAATAACGTTCTAGATATTTTCTTAGAGTCTGATTTTTCATTTGTTTAACTATTCGTTCTTTGTTAGTCTTAAAATTCCATATTTCAAAGTATTTTCAAACCAAAAGTCCATATCAATATGACATGTCTTCGTTTTAGGTAGAAGCCAATATCATATCCACGAAATTTTGACAATTCGAATAAACAAAATAACAAAATGTCCTCAGTCCATGAAAATGTAAACCCAAACAATAATATGCAGATATTTAAGTTTCTACTAAAACTGAACTAAACTAACTGAAGACTTTAAGTATCATTCTTTGTATGAATCAAGAAATGGGTGGCACATCAATATTTGAGTTTGCCTGATTCTTGACAAGAGAAGTATTTAAACCGTTTCAACTTCCATTTCTTTTCCATGTACACACGAAACTGAATGACAACGTTTTGATCACGGGAATATTACTTTCTTCAATATATTTTTTTTGCAGTATAATACTATTTTGCGACTCATGCTAATGGTGACACGCAAAAATAATAGTATTCCATTAAACAAAAATTATATTTTAAAGTATTTTTGAGTTTCTGATCAATTTTGCTCTAAAAAATACTTTAGAAATTTAAGTGCCTGCAATTACTCAAACATTCAGTAACATGGATATGGTATCTTTTCCAATGATCTCACTCAAAACTTAATAAATAAATAACCAAACTATCGATAGATTGAATTGCAGCTGTGACTTTCCTCCTATTGAGTCTTAGAAATTTATCCGGTTGTAGTTACGGTAATGTAATATCAAATGGTTATTTAAGGGTATGTGACAGTCACTTAAGCTTGTTGAAATATTCAAAGACACTCAAGAATTTAAAACAAGTTCATTTTTCAGGCTGAAGTGATCATGCCCCATGTCCAAAGATAATTCCGTTAACTACACAATTTCCTACACCCAAAGATAAGATTTGTTTGTTATTGTTGTTCTTTTTGGGTTGTTAAAGGTTATTTTAATCGTTAGTACTGTCGTACTTTACGCGTGTTTTCGGTTCATTTTTGTGTGAATTACTTTGTTTATTTGTATTTTAATTACTGGTTTTATCTGTTTCGAGAAGATATCATAAGCTCATTATCACTTTTTTGCAATATATATATAGCTTGAAAACTAAACATAATTTGAGAGTCTTTAAGATATAAAAACCCCTGATGCAGGAAAGACTTTTCAAGTTGATCTGTTCTATATAATATGGGATAAGACTAATTACATTTTCCAAAAAGTAATGCACATTGAAACCGTTCAGAATTGCCATTGTTTAAATCAACGTGAAGAAATCGTTAATGCATTTGAAAATGGCTTGAAATATTTTATAAAAGAATTAAAAGCTGATTCTTGAATAGTGATGAGATCGTGTATGTATCATGGGGTTATATATCGTTGATTTTCTTGTTGAAAAGATAAAAGATGTATGTTAGGTTATAAAATAACATCGCTGTGTGTATATATGGGCCCGAGTGTAAAGAATAGATAAAGCTTCGTCAAAAGTGCGTTTTAAGATATAAGGATGGTAGAACATACAAAAGGTTGACACTTGAAATAGGATTAAACAGTTCGATACCATGTCATATTACCTTAACATGCTTGCAGATTGAATATTTATTTTTTATTATTCTTTCCATACACGAGTCAGAAAACTAATGGTAAAATTTGAACTATTGAGATTTTTGAAGAAGTGTTAATTTTCACACTTAGTATTGGAAAAAAAATAAGCGACCTCTTCTTGAACAAAATACCACTATAACTTACTAATTATCATATAAGACCACCATCAGAAGTGATATATACATTAAAGCTTTCCTGGTTCCCGGGACTACGTTCCATGTATTAGCTACTAGAAATACACTCTCACGAGATTTATTTGTATATGTGTAACATACTGAATATTGCGATCGGAAACCAGTCTACATTAAAGCCTGTTCGGAGATCTATCGTTAGTACACAGACTCCTTAAAACACCATTCTTTTTCTTTGTAGTGATAAATTTCCAAATTGTAATGAAGACACTCTTGAAACAATCGAATGCAGTTTTTGGGCACCTTAAATGTCTCATCTTCTATTGAACTATAATACTTATACTTTAAGATAAAATTGATGATGTTTATTCTGTGTCTAAAAAGAATTTCTTGTTACATTACACCAAGATAAAAGGAGGTAGGTACAGGGCGTACTGATAGAAAATTATCGAACAACATCACCTATTTTCTGTGCTATCCTCTTTTGGTCTCTCTACCAAAGACGATGATTGTGATTTACCGTCTATGTAATGGATTCCTTAATTCCACAGGAACCCATACAAGCAACGTTACATAGCTGGATACTACCAAACTCTTTCAAAACGTTTAACTTCTATACTCACAGCTATCAAAGAGGGTCTGCAGTACTACCACAACTCTTATTACTCCCATAGTGGTATTAATTCAATGTTGATCCTGAAAAATTCGGAGACAATCAGTTCAAGACTATTATCAGAATATAAGAGCATTAAAACCTATGATTTTTACTGTACACTTCAATTCCCCATACTCAGTTAAAAACCCGACTAAAAACATTATACATCGTTGTTTTTCCAAACAAAAAATATGGTACACCTAGATACAAATATATAGTTCTTGGTAGAGATTCCTTATGCTTTGTAAGAAATAATTCCAAATTATCTTCCAAATAAACAGAAGAAGATGCTTACAAAATGCTGAATTTTTTAATCGACAACATATTTGTCCAGTGTGGTGAATGCATTTTTCAACAAACGGTCGCATTCCAATGGGAACAAATTGTGCTCCTCTACTTGCTGACCTATTCCTTCACTCTTATGAGCCTTACTTCATAGCTGATCTGATTCGGAAGAAAGAATATCGTTTAGCTAGTTCCTATAATCATATTTTCCGCTATACAGATGACGTATTATCTTTAAACAATCATAATTTCAGGGATTTGATACATCGCATCTCCCCAAAAGAACTTATGATAAAGGATACTACAGACACAGTGAGGTCAGCCTCATATCTTGACCTACACTTCGAAATCGATGGTAAGGGAAAACTATTCACCAAACTTTACGACAGACGTGAAGACTTTTCATTCAAAATTGTCAACTTTCCTTTCATCTGTGGCAACATCCCTTCAGCACCTGCGTATGGAGTGTTCATATCACAACTCATACGTTATGCCAGAGCTTGCCGAAACTACGCAAACTTCTTGTATCGTGCTAGACTTCTAACAATTAGGCTTCTGGTATAGGTTTATGTTGCTACAAGATTGAAGTCTTCACTACAGAAGTTTTATGGTCGTCATCATGAACTCGTGGATCGTTATGGTGTATCCATCTGCGCCATGAAAACTGATTTGTTTAACGTGTCGTAGTTTTCCTTTCCTCTTTCGACTACCCCGGCTTGACTTTTTGTGAGTAACTCGGCAGAAGACGCTTACCCTACCGGTGCACCTGGTCCATGCTCCCAGTTTTTAGTGGAGTCCAAGTTGCTCATTTGCTTTGTTACTTCGTATATATTATTTCAGCTACTTTATGTACTTCATTGTGTGTGTCTGTTTTCCATGTCTGGTATTGCACCACTAATAGTACTAATATAAAATTGAGGTACTACCCAATGGCGACTAATAAATAAGACACCAGCAAGTATATTTAACCAATAATTCAAACGAGTCCTTTCGAGTAAAGATGAAGTTTAAACGACGATGTAGTATCGCTTGCATTACCAACTTAGTCAAAGACATCCAGAAGCTAGATCAATTAAAACGCTAGTTTATACAAAGCTATGACGTCATCGATTAATTACGTGCGTGATTTCACATCTCCGTAGTGTTCAGTACTTATAGATGTCAGCTAAGTGATATCTAGGTAAACACAGTTAAAGATACATGACCAACTACAAAGTCACAGGACACAAACAAGTCAAATAAATTCAAACAATGAAGCTTTTTTTTTAATATTTAAGAAAGGTAAAACAATTTGAAGCTATTAATTTCTTTAAAACGTTAAAAAAAATGCAAATTTCTACCAAATGCAATATGAATTTAGTATCAAAAGAAAAAAGACATCTAACTAACGAATATAAAAAATACACAGATTAAGTGAATCATACAGCTAACGGACTGTTTGCGGCGAGAAACATTAAAACTTCATCTGTATGAGGATTAGAATTCTTTGTCAACGTCTGTCACAGCTGACCATATTTAACTATTGCATTGATGATTTCACTTGCATGCATTTTTGATTTTATATCGCATTAACCAATGGTAATTTGTACATATATAAAGATTGATCAACCTTATGTAGGGGTAAGTTACTAATTGATCGGCGATACAACAATCGAATTTCGATTTCAGTAAGACGTTTGGTGATGTAATTTTCATATAAATGCCAGGATTGGCAAGATTAAGACAGCAAGACATAAAATCGTGTACTTTCCTTTGCCGATGACTTAACTTTACGACCATAAACAAAGAGTCCTGCTGTTTCATTGCTTGCGCTCCTTTAATGACCATATGTTACGTACTGCTACTATATTTCAGCCTTTTTGGTATTTACACTTCGTCCGAGATGAAACTGCACGCCAAGGTATTTCTTTAACTTTAATTTGTGTACATGTCTGTATGTCTGTATTATATGACTTCCGCACGTTTTATGAATAATATTTTGAAAGGATATACATGTTTGGTAATAATAACAATGATACAGTTTTCTATAGTCCAACTTTTTTGTCATAGTTAAATCGTCAATTTACCTTAACTTTCAAATGTGTAACCAATTGTAAGGTGTATAACACCTACGGCTTAAAATTGTTCACTTCGCTTCTACTGTTTTGTGCGACTCGTTTCATAGCTTATTAGACAGAAACTTTGGCTTTGGTTCATACTTTAAAGTTTTATTAAGAGTACAGTAACATAAATAAACGTCCATATTGTTACTTAATAGTACGGCATATATAAGTTATATTTATAGCACGGTCTTACGAGTTATTCAAATAGACTTTGAGCCTGCTGGGCGAGAAAATTTGTAAAATGAATTGAAAACACCCAGTAATCAATAATTGAGATATACAGGCACGGGTAGCTCGTGCTATCGTTTCGCGCGGGGTCATTTTTTGTCAGAGGCGGAGTTGTCCATGTGCAATATTTATGCTAATGAGGTTGGATATTGCATGGCTGTTTTCCAATTGAGTTCTACGGGAACTATGACTTTTAATGTAATATCATACAAGATTTCTTGTTTAGAGCACTCTTGGTCTTCCTCTCATATTTATTGGGGAAAAAGAACAAAAGGTAAAACCTTCATGTTACAAGTAAACATTATCGAATAGTTACGTTGTGAATACAGTGCACACTGACACGAAAATTATGTACCGGTGAACGGGCTACAACCTACAGACTACAGAAAAGCTTCTCATTTAGCCAGACATGCATGTAATCGTCAGACTCCAAGCTTATCCATATTTTTTTTCAATTAGCTAAAAATACCAGCTTATCTCTCTGTAAAAAAGTCTTTCGTATGACCTTAATGGGATTTTGACCTTGAACTCACCCGAGGGGCGATCCGATATGAGCTCATAGTGTATGATTCGCATCTCTTTGGTTTCGGTGTGTTTCTTAATTGGATTGTTCCCTATTAGATCGAAATATTATTTTTTTTCTTTTAAAATATAACAAAAAGTACGCAACTGTTTTACACATGAGAAAGTTTTCGTTGATTATTCATTTAGTAAATTGTTAAAATGCCAAACTAATCAGTTTTAATCGGAATACTTTTCACCAGAAATTTCAAATTTATGATACTACTTGCAGAGCTACGTTTATTCATTAACATCCTCCACATTTCGCAAAAACATAAGAAATTTCTATTTTCCATCATTGACAATATCTTAAAGAATTAAACTAATTCAAAATTGTATGAACATTATTCAGAATTGCAATGAATGCCTATGTTTTAGTATTCTGTCACTCACATATTAATTTAACTTCATCTTTTTGGTATAATTCAGATTCAGAGTGTGTGCCTTGTGGTTCTTAGTTACTTCACTATTATAGCTAGAAGTAGAATGGAAACAATTCCTTTACCAAGACCTTTGGAAAGTTGTTTACAAGAAAAGAATTGGTACAGACCAACGCTAACCGACGAAGAAGCCATAGGATCTTGTCTTGTTGATTATATGTGGAACAATAACAGAAAATGTAAAAGTGTTTCCAAGGACACAGTCACGTGGTTTGGAGAATTGGCTGTAAATAGAAGTAATCATTTGCGATTGAATCCAATACCGAAAGAAAGAAAGGAATATAGAGTGTTGTCTGACGACGAGAGAAACGATTATCACAAAGCCGTTAATCTATTAAAAAATAACAAAGTAAGCTACATGTATGTGTTATGATTAGGTGCGTGTAGGTCAAATAATGGTAACCATAATCAAGTCAAGGCCGAATGTAATCGAAACAGACATTTCACCACCGAAGTAGCTGGTACCGCAATGGTCCTGACTTGGTACATGCATTTCAGACAAAATGGTAGAATACAATATAGGTTTTACAGCGCCAAACCTCCCTCTGCCATTGTGGCGTGGGTATTCTGGTGGTGATTGAATAGCATTTGCATGCTGTAATGTCATAATCGAGAAATCAGTGGTCATATGAAAGTAGGATAGACAATTATAGTTATATTGTGTGTTGTCTAAGAAAGATTATATCAAAGAAAGAGTTTCAGCTTTACACAACAAAAAAACAGTATAATGATACTGAAGATTTTGTTCAGTTTGTGCAGGCTTTTACAATATCCATAGTGTTGGTTTTAATTGCAGGTATTTTTGTTCGTATGAACTTTTGAAGGCTCGTGCCAACAGATAAACAGTATGCCTCGTTGAATCGCCTTTAAGACTCTCGGTATCGCAACTTGAAAACGCTGAATGCTTGATATATATCAAGTTACTCAGTAATATCCATTCTCTTTCAGGAAAAACATCCAAATAAGTACGACGCATTTGTAGACTTTCATCGAGGAATAGCAGGTATGGCAGCTCATCGTGGCCCAGCTTTCCTAGGTTGGCACAGATACTTTATTTTCTTGTAAGTTCTCCTTTTTCCCGTAAACTAATATATGTATGTTTTCAATGTACCGGAAGTAAACGTCCCAAATTTTGATCGTGTAGTATATGTTTTATGTTTTTAAAAAAAATGATATATATACTCGTATGAAAAGTGGTTACGATAAGTTCGATGAAAAAAACTTATTTAATATTTTAAAGTTGATGTTTCAGAATAGATACTCACATTCATCTCTGTTATTAATTCCACTGAGAACTTGTATAATGTCTAAAACACGAGCGATCTTGTAACTGATGTAGTACATTATTGCAAATTAATGCATAAAATTTTCCATCATTTTATCAATCAAAGCACATCTTCTTTCTAGATATGAGCAAGCTTTACAAGAGGAAATGCCTGGTGTAATGCTACCTTACTGGGACTCGACTCTTGATACGGAAATGTCAAACCCGACAGATTCTGTAATTTGGACAAACTTATTCGCCGGAAACGGAAATGGTTCGGTCAGAACAGGTCCTTTTTCTAACTGGGTAGCGTCAAATGGACAGCGTCTTACACGAGCGATAGGTCAAGGGCAGTTAATGGATAAACAAAAAGTTCTCGATACGCTTGTAAACCATGCTCACCATAACACTTTTGGACGAGATATAGAATCCCAGCACGACAGTGTTCATCTTTGGGTGGGTGGTCATATGAGTGACATAGAGGTGGCACCTTCTGATCCAATGTTTTTCTTACATCACGCTTATATTGATTGCATATGGGAGCAATTTCGCAAAAGATTCAGACAGCCTGAAGACGACTATCCAAATGTTCGAGGTATTCATGCCGCTGACAAGTATATGGCAAATCTACCAAAATTTCCGGATGATCGTTCGTCTCGTTTTGGTGGAAATTTGTTGAAAAATAAAGATGGATATAGAAATTTTTGGACAGAAAGATATTATCGGTGTGCACCACCTCCTGAATGTTCATTCAGAAAACCTGACTGTGGATCTAAGTGGCTTGAGTGTAATGTATTTACTCAACGCTGTGTATCGAAAAAATCTAGTGCAGCTTTACCGAAAATAACACCAGAGCAAATGATGAAAGTAATGTACCAGTGTTATCCTGACCGAAAGCCTGCCAATAAAGCAGCATCAGAAACGTCTATTGATACTCCAACAATATCATACGATATGATATCTGAGGGTGAAAGTTTTTACACTTACGTAATTGAGACACAAAAGACTTCATCTGTACATGAACGAAAGAAAAGAGCTTCAATACGTAACTTCAGTGGCTTCATACACGAAGTACAGACACAAAGAAAACATGTTGCACCGACAAAACAGGTTCAAAGACAAAACGACCGTAATTCTTTCATAGCACCTCCAAATGCACAAATTCAAATTCAATGGGAGAAAGAAGTTAAAAATGAGCCTTCCCATTCTAAGTCTGATAGACTTATTCAAGTTCAAGTGAAAAGAGAACCAG
Source organism: Perna viridis (assembly GCA_037379345.1). Classification (NCBI taxonomy): domain Eukaryota; kingdom Metazoa; phylum Mollusca; class Bivalvia; order Mytilida; family Mytilidae; genus Perna; species Perna viridis. The sequence continues at coordinate 15,276,634 of CM074511.1, forward strand.
ATGAAGAAGTCGATTTATCTACCATGTCAATTGATAAATTTTACATACCGGAGATAGACAAACCATGTGACGGGTACCCCATACAGAATTTGTTTACGGCAGATTGTAAATCAGACATCAATCTTTGGGTGTTCGTTGCCGTGAAAGTCGTCCACATCCGTCATGGTGATGTTAGTTATACAACCTATGAGAAGATGGAGGGAGACGGTAACTTTAAAGAACAAGATATCTATACTGAAGGCGAATGGATAGAGTTTTTTAACGGCAGGCCACTACAAAAGCGACCATCAATAAAAAAATGTCATAATGACAAATCTGGCTTGGTTAAAATAAGAATAAGTTCTTATGGGCTAAACTACGACGGAACATATAGTGACAATGTCTTCGTTGATAACAGACAGCCAGTCACAGAAGCAATATCATTTATAGCTATTAAAAAGCCAGAAATGTCGTCGATCGAGGTCCTTCTTACAGCTGTTGACCAGTGCGGAATAGCTTGTAGGGCCTATTGTCTTCCCAGTAAAAAGCAAGGACAGAAACCAACTTATAAAGAGTGCAGCGGATCGATAAAGTTCAGTGCAGGAAGTCCAAATATGTATCACAAGACATATCTTGATGCTGCTAAAAACGTATGGAGCGAGTCTAGTTCCGGAATCTTATTTTCTAACGAGAATGAAATACCGATTATTTTCTATTGTGACTATAAAGATCATCGGCCTACAAAACTCTTTGGTACGACGGAAGGGTGATAACTCGAGAGCAAATTAAAACGTCCCTTGCATTTTTTTTTAATTATTCTTTTCTCTTTTTTTGTCCACCTTTGTATACTAGTATTTGAAATTGGAAGTAATCTATCTTGTTCTTATCTAGTTTTGAATCTTATCACATCAACAAAAATGAAAAAAAGGTTCTGAGTTGAAGCAAACTAATAAATAACTAAAGTCATTCAAGTTCATAACTGAGAGGATAATTTCATGTTTTTATTTTGATTAAAAAAAACTTTATGCAACAATTCACATGAAAACTCTGTCTTTTTTCCTAAGAGAGTTTTGAATATTCAAGTGAGAGCAACATTTGCTCTTTAGTTGTTTCTTTCAAATTATGTAGGTGATACAAAGAAATAGGTCCATAATTAAAAATATTCTAGATTACACAAAGGTTTGGGAAAAACCAAATATTATCTATTGCAATGAAACTATTCAATAAAAATAGTTGAGGATTTAGGAAATAACTGTATCCTATTTAAAGTTCTGATTCGTCAGTCTGAGATTTGACGGTGACAAATTGACTTTAGTGGCGAGGGTAGGCAAATGGATATTTGCCGCCGTTGACGATCACGAATTTTCAATACGTTTTCAATTGTCAAATGTATTTGTCAAAAATATCTGCGCTTACGTAAACATGTGGAGTCAAATATTGAAGTGACGTCCTGAAATTAACGATGTTATCCAATGTAATTCCTCGTTACAACTAATGTTGCATTAAACTTTGAAAAACGGTAACTTCGAATGTATTGATATTTCAACTTCTCAATTACAACACTCTGATTAAAAAAAGTACTTTTCTTCTTATAATTGTTATTGTTCAAATTTAGTCGAAGTCTTCTTAAAAATCAGACAGGCGGTGATTCGTACATCTCGATAATGTAGATGGACCACATAACCATTCTTAGTTTGTTATTTGGTTGTTTCACTTTTTGAGATATGAAAAATATATGTATAAATTGTATATGAAGTTGAAAATTAACAATACTTAATACAGTTTTAATGTGAGATGTATGCATGGCGAGAAGTCTATTTGAATAACGAGGAAGGCGGTGCTATAAATGCTTTGTGACATCAGTTAACCACACGATGATTGACCGAACAGGAATATACAGTCGCGGGTAGCATGTGCTATCGTTTAGCGGTAAGTCAAAATAAAATATTAAAAATATATGACAATTCTTTAAAGGTGGAGTCACTCTCGTCAGAGAAGGAGTTGTCCATGTACAATATTCATGCTAATGAGGTTGGATATTGCATGGCTGTTTTCCAATTGAGTTATATGGGAACATGTGACTTGTCATACCAATATCTTACAAGATTTCAAGTTAAACCATACGTGGCCTTCCTCTCATATTTATTTGGGCAAAAGAACAATGGAAAAGTCTCAATTTATGTTACAAGTAAAAATATAGCACACAGAGGGGGCCCCCCCCCCCCAAAAAAAAAAAAAAAAAAAAAAAAAAAAAACATGGTTTGTTAGATGGGTTTGTCCGTTCCTTGAATCACTTCTGTCAATGGCAATGTCTAACTGTGTTTAATGGATTCTTACGTGAAATCTCTATCGGTAATGTTTGTGTCCCACCAATTTTATCTGATTTTAGTAATATTACACCTTTTTGATTAAAAACTTAACTTTCCAATTTCTATACGCTATATAAACGACATTTTTTGCAATTTACATGGAATAATATGTTAAAATCTAATATCAGAAATAACAAGCTTTTTGATTGGATAAAAAAATTGTCCATTTCTGGTACACCAAATTTAGTAATGTGACTGTGACGTCATCAGTTTTTTTATGATAAAATTATACTCGGTATTTTTATTCTTAGAATGACTGCCACATTTGTAGGTCTATTTAAAATAATACCCGAGGTGCACACCTCAAAATAACCTGCGTACCTGCTACGCTGGTTATTTAGTGTGCACCGGGTGATTGAGGTTATTTCTTAAAAAAACGAAAAATATATCCGTCATTCCTTAAGACGGAATAAAGGCACCATTTTTAAGTCGAACTTTATCGCCATTGCACATGGATTTGATTAATTTGTTTGTTTGTTTGTTTAATTTTGTTTTTGTTTGTTTGTTTGTTTGTTTGTTTGTTTGTATGTTTGTTTTTTTTTGTTTTTGTTTTTGTTTTTTTTTTGTTTGTTTTTTGTTTTTTTTTATCTATATACTGTTTAACAGTTATTCAGATTTGCAAGAATTTGCAGCTAAGCTTCTGATTTCAATAAACGTAATAACGTGATACCAATATTACAAATAAAAACCTACATCTTTAATACTTTTGGTCAATTTTGAATGGTCAAAGAATACAAACTTTTATTTTAAGTACACCGATCTTCTATCTAATATAACTGCACTACAATGGAAGCGGCATCATTCAATAAGGTTTTCATGATAATGGCGTTACCAATGCAAACAGGTTTGAAACCTCTAAAAAACAATGGGTGCGTGATTTTTCAATTGTCGACGTGTTTCATGACTAGTGTTACATGTGTTATACCACTGGTAATTGAAGGAGATCTCGTGTACTGTTTGTTCATACACCTCTGCTAAGTTCATGAATTTGTCCAGTGCTTGTCTCGTTCTCCTGTTACTACTTTGTTTGTATTAACTCATTGATTTGTAAAATTTTATAAACAATTACAGGGGTTTGTGTGAGAAATGTAATGAGTTGATTCTCGATACTCCATATAATTATTACCTGTTTTGTAAAATATGCATGCAATTGTCTACACAATACTAAACGAAAAGGGGTCAGTAAAAATACAGACAAACAGGCTCAATACGGAAAACAGCGTCCCGCCAGGCGCAATATGGGTTATTATTCGGTGACTTTTGTTTCCGTTAATCAACTACCAAATTTTTTTTTATATATCATTGGAATAGTTATTTTCTTGACTTCGCTATATTTTAACTATTGGCATAGATTTTAGCGAGAAACTGTATGACTTCACATCACCCTCCCTGACTCGGGTTGTCCGTACTTTTAGATCTAATTGAATAATTGTCAAATCACACTGAACTCATTATCCAAAGATGTTTTAAATAAAGTAACTTAAATCGAGATAAAAGAAATAATAAAAAAATGAAGTGACCGTATCAGTGTGATTCAGTTTACTGAAATGACATCCATACCGTTATATTTCACATGCCGAAAACCCTTGTTGTACTGGAGAAACATTTGTTTTTGAATGCATGCATTCATCCAATTAAGATAGAGTATGGCGATTTCATGATAAAGATCTAAATACAGGTGTCAATCCCTGGGTTAAAGGTACTTTTGAGAACATGGCACAAAGTATCGTTTTGATGGGAACAAGTTTAATTTGATTCTTATACAACATCAAAGATATACTTTATAACATCTTAATGTTTTTCTATTATTATAATCTTTGGCAGGTGCTCGCTACCCGATCTCAATATGTATTTTAACCCTGTAATCTTACACTTTTATTGCATTGTTTTCAATTCAAATCGTGAGGAATGGTATTTGACATATCTACAAATGTACTTTAATACAATCTAAGTTCAGGGATGTTTACTGTTATAATGACCGAAGTTATATTTAATGTAATATCGCAGACATATTGACAGCTACTTTGTCAACAAAATTGGGACCAAAGGAAACTGCAAAGTTTTTTAACTCATAACTCAAAATCCAAGGATATGTCAACACCGTATGCTAGAAAATCTGTAGAATTTACTCTTTAACCTGCAAGGGCGTTTTCCTTTAGTACCAAAAAGGATGCCTTTTTTGCGCAACAGCTTTTTTTTTCCACCATGCAGTACTCCTTTTGCGCCATTTTACATTTCATTAAATAAATTCTGTAAGAAGTTTCAGTGGAGTTACGGGTTATAACTAGGGTGAAAGGACAGACGGACACTACGGTCATTATGTACCTCCCACTGCTGGATAAAAAAAAACAGACAGTCAGGAACAAACAACACGGATACAAATAAAACAGAACAAAGAGCGGGGTCATTTACAACTGCATGTCCACGTGTCTCTGAAAAAATATAATTGATTTCCTTATTTTTGGTTGCTGTATGTTGTTCTTATAATTGTGTTAATCTATGTACATGTACTTTTATTTTGAACTATTAAACGCCCAAATTTAACCGTGTATCTGTCACATAATACTCTTTATGTTAAAATTTTTGAATGAAATGTCAAAAAGTTTTTTGGTTTTTTTTTTGGGAGTAAGAACTTTCGTGACATTTCTCTTTATCATTTAAAAAATCGCTATGTCACAGTAAGAAAAATTTAAAAGTGCAGATTGACGCCATGATACGCTGTTACCATACAACATTTAAACCCTGTAACCTCGAATGGACAAAAACAAGAGGACATTTTAACTTCTGAAGGAGGTAATCGTTAGGTAATGACGTAGTACATTTGTATGTTTGTCTCTGGTCAAAACATTGCGACTTTTGTTATAAGAAACATACCATGGGTACAAACATTTTAAATACGATATCAACAACGATTTTATCTGTGAACAGCTCTTTTGTTTATTGATTAAAGAACTTTTGATTTAAAGGTCATCATTAATTAAATTTAAATTAATTTACCAAAAAGGGTAAGAAATCTTTGAATTCAACAATTATTTTACTACTTATTGAAAATTCAAATAAGGTATAAAGATGTAGTTTTATAAATGAATTGTTATAAATGATTTTATAGATTTTATACAAAGTTGACAAATAAGATAGAAAAACTAAGATATCGAGTGCCGAAGATTTCCGCGCGTTCTCTGTATAGTTGGAGTCACGATTGATAGTCATTAAAAAGACTAATATCAATGATAGTATTTTTTGCAAACTCGTCACTTTATACAGTTTATCAAAAAGAGTCAAAAGAGAATCTTAAACAAATTTAATCTGGGTACACCGAACAGAAAGTCACACAGAACAAATCCACGATAAAAACATAAAAAATAAAGCATCACGAATGCTACTAAAACTCATGGTGAATTCATGGGCTCCGAAAGGGCGATCAATTCCTGCTTCTCAAAAGACAATTTCGTCATGCTGTTCGTTAATGACAATGTCCAATGAGAGAAATCCCGATACCAACCTCATCAGAAACACAAAGGTTTTGATAAGGACCACAAATTGTTCTTACTTCTAAAAAGCCAAAGTGCATTTGACCAGGAAGCCTAACAAACGAACCTATTTGTTATTTATACATAATAGAAAACCGGTTCTATATGATTTTTTTTAAATTGTCAACTTTCCTTTTTCGGAACTTATGCATATTTTAAACCGAAAATGAAAATGCCAGAAAAATGAAATATGGACAAATTAAAAGAAAAAAAAGAAACCCATATTTTTTTCAGTTATTTAATTTTGCATACAGTAAGCTCTTTCTGTGAAAAGATTTTACCACGTTGTATGGAATTACGGCAAACAAAACGTATCTTAACTGTTAGACACGTGATAAGTAAGATATGTAACATGCAACAAATTACATTCCCACAACATCCCAAAAAGATATTCGGGGAGTAACCTGTCATTAAACACCACCATTATAAGTAAGATGAGAATCCATTTTTAAATTAGGTATTTAATCTTATGCAATATGGCCAACCTAAGGTCAGATATAACATCTGTCTTGTGCTTAACACAGGAAGAAACTGTCCTTTCTCATGATATCATATGGTTAACGGTACACTCTATGCCATTCATTGCATTCAGTTTCGTTGAGCACTTGATAATATTGAGGATTAATTTTCTTGATACAAAAGTCATCAAGAAAGGGGTGGTAGGCTAACGAGAGCGGAACCGCCCACGTGGGTTTCCAACGACGTGGATAAATGTACTAAAACCATGATCTGTTAGGCCTGATGAAGGATGATTCATGAATCAAGCCACGTTTCGCTGTTGAAACTAAGAATTTAAAGTCATTTTTAATTGTGTGAACAAATTTTATTATTTTTTTTTTAAATTTCTTGTTGGTCTATTTTTTTCAGAGGGTTATTGTTGTTTTTTTGGGTTTTTTTTGTTTTTTTTTATTTTGTCTTGTTTTTGTCGGGAGGGGGGGCTGTTTTCTTTTGGTTTTAAAAAAGAATGCAAGAACTCAACCATCTTACTTGGTAATGCATTACTATACAGACAGAAAGAATGCACGGCTAGGATCAACATATATTTTATTCAGATATACAATATGCTCTATAAATTAGGTATGAAACCAAAGTAGTAAAATAGGTGAAAGGAAAAAAAGGATTTATGTACATATACATTGTATATACAAGTCTAATGTACATCTAAACTCTGTATACGAGGCTGCGAATTTGCGGTGCAAATTTGGTCACCTTCACCGAGATTCGAACCCATTAAAATTCTCTGCTCTGACATCTATAGCAACACCGTATGCTGTAATAAAAGTCCAACGCTCTAGATTTCTTGGCCAACTAGGATATAAAATATAGCTTTGATTAACTAAATGTACATAACCTAATGGAGAATTGATTACGTACCGCTGTTGGTTTTGATCGTTTTAATGTTAACCGTCTCATGGTATTATTTGTATTAAAATTCAAACAATTCTTCAGTAAGCCTTGATCGTTCTAACGGGAAGGCTAATAATTAGCATCACATTTTGTTCATCCATTTTAAATTATCAGCAAAAACCACCAAATTTAAACTTGGCTCTTCAATGACAAGATTCTACTGTTGTAGATAATGATAAAGATCTTTAACATTTTATGAAATTTTGTAATTTTCCTTAAGTCTATATTCGAGATTAATCTTAAACCACCCCTTTTCTCAACATATTTTAATCGATTGTTTCATTCGGTCATTAATTGAAAAGTGAACGAACTGATTTCCAAACAATATATTGTAGCCATCTCATTTTCCCCAACTAATTTGAAATATAAAGACTGTTAAATTTGTTTCATTTCTTGGCCTTGCGATGTCCTCATTGTACGATTTTACAATTATCTTATGTATTAAGGTTTCAAATCTCGTTCGTTTTAAATAGTACCCCAGGACTACATTGGCCGTATACTTATAAACTTATTAGGTCTCAAGTTCGAGTTGAAGAGTATTGCAAAAAAAAGACAATTCTTAAGTGTAAAAAATCGTGTGCTCAGGCCTTTAAAAGCTTCTCTGCCTTTTTAAAAAAAAATGAAGTGAAGTTGATAGTACATTTGTATCTAACTGAACCACTTCTTACAGAAAACATCTGTAAAAATGTTTTGTTACCTTAAAAATAAGCTTACAGTGTTAAGATTAGTTGTAATCCCAATTAAGATATTTAATTTTTTATTTAGTACCACAATTTCTGGCATATCAGACCAAGGCTTCAGTTGTGAATGAATTTAGTGCAAGTTTAGAACACTCGAATATTGTTTGTTTTACTCTTTTTTTACTGTTTTATTTCTTTTTTTTTATAAACCTATGTCGTCTACCCTACATCGCATACCCTATATCACACCCCAGAACTGTATCGCATACTCTATAACGCAACCCTTCACAGACCGTACTTGAAGGATGGTTAAAATATATGATAAAATGAACATGACATATCATAATCTGAAGCACATGCGGTATCAACCCTCGACCTATATCAACCCGCGGGCCGGTAGCCATTTGGGTGATATAGGAGTGTCGGGTTGATACAACATGTGATACATATTTTGACGTGTAATATTCAGTATATAATAACGTAATGTGGGGTCCAATATTCATGACTGAAGTACAGCTAAAGACCGGTTGTACTAGACAAAAAAGATTTGATTTAATTCCTTGATCAAAGATAAACGTATCATATCAACTAACCTAGATCTTGAACTACACTGTATTTGTTGCATTTTTTAAATTTCATAATAGAAGCGTTGAGGAAGAGAAATTTGTTAATTCAATTCCATTTGTAAAATCGAGTTAAGGACAAAAACTATTCACCGCTTCCTTACGTACTTACTCAAAGTGATCAGTCATTCATCATTTGTGATTCACATGGTGGTTCTTTAAAACGTAAAATGATCTAAAACAAAAACAAAACAAAATGGAAGCGGAAGAAACATTTGAAGGTAAAAAGTCAATGTCAACTTTAAAAAAGACGTTTTTTTTTTTCTTCAGATAATTGGAATTCCAATAGGTATAAATTATATTCCCTTTCTGTCTGTCTTCTTTAGCCAACTTGATTGTAGATCTTGTTCAAAAGGAATCATGGCATTGTGAAATTTATCTCTCTATCCGCTACAAGTTAATGATTTACCATCATTTAACACAGAATCCACGATTCATTGTTCATCTCCGTCATAATTCCAAAGAACTTTGGAAAATTTCAATTTAGACTAACGACAATTGACAGGATTCATAACTAAATTTTACGAAAAAGTGAGGATATTCGAATTGTTCCGACATTTTTTTTAACATCTAGTTTGCTGTTTTCATATCTGCATGCGTAATCGTTGACTTATCAGTCGATATGGTATGTCCATCTACGCCATGAGAACATTACCGTTTTTTTTTGGTCAATTCACTTTTTCTGTGACCTACCTGAGGTAGTTTGAGTCACTCGATTGGGTGTTTCTATACCAGCAACGGACACTCATCCCACCGGGACATATGGTCCACACTCAAACTTTGTGTTGAGTTTCGGATTGTTCATTTACTGTTTTTTTTCCAGCATGTTGTTTGTTCTTTCTGACACCGTTTTCGTTATACAGTGTTCCTTCCTTGACCTTTGAATTGATCTAGTTAACCCTTGAACTGCTACTCGTGTATTTTATAGTTTTTCTTTTTAACAGTGCAATATTAATATTAAAAGTTAACTGTTCAAGCAAACATGAAGTTTTATTGCCCATTTCCATCGTTCTTCTACTTAGAAGATAGTTGTAGTTTGTGTGTGTGTGTGTTCTGTTTTTTTTTTTTTTTTTTTTTTTTCAAGATATACGCCTCTGCTGTCTTGACGGGAAAATGATTACAAGTAGTGAAGGCTTTATTGTTCTATTTAAAGGTTTTTTCTTGTTTATTTAAAGTGGTCGTCAAAACAAGGCCAAGACTAAATTTACAATATGATTATACAGTTACGCAAACTACACGTTTGATACCCGGCTTACACACGACGGTACTTCAAATAGTTCACGATTTATTTTGAATTATACTTCATTAATACATAAATAGAACATTTGATATTAATGCATACCTAAGAAAGTATATATTTATGGTTTTGTTTATTTCCTTTTGATATTCTCAGTGTTACTTCCAAAATAATAAGCTGAATTCTACAGATGAGAACGCAAGAAAATCAGGAGTTATCCCTTCATTTAATAGCCCATCATCTGTTATTCTCGATCTCTCGATCCAATTTATAAAAGCGCATTGTTCATTTAAAATATATCCTGAGTTTACATCGAAAATGTACCTTCTCGTAGCTTTATCTATTTCAATTATTTAGTTTTTATTTGAGAAAATGGCGTCTTGAGCCCATTCACTCTGGTATTAAAGAGGTATAGCTCACAAAATACATGTATCTTGCTGTGGACAGATTGTAAAATCAAGGAAATCATGATAGAAAGACCTACAACAAAGACGTTGTCAGAAAACCAAAGATAACAACCGAAAGCAAACGCAAAGAGAACCTGCTCGGACTCCAAACACTGTGAAATAGCAGCTCGGACTCCAAAACACTGTGATATAGAGTAGATGTCAAAATAACGGTGATGTCCTCTACTTTTCTCAGTTCAAAGAAAATCTCGTAACCAATGTCATTTCATTTCAAGAAGAAAGAAATATGACGACTTAGATATATCTGTCCTCGAGATTGCTGCCGATGGACACACTTTATCTCATTTCTAAAGTGACTCTTTTCTTTTTGTATGACCGTACAGAACTGCATAGCCATGTTTGTAGTCTCTTGAATAAGTAAGTCCATGGAAGGCGGTTAGCAGTAAGGTTTAAAGCCACCACAAATGATAGGAAAATTTACTATATAGAATAAAAAAATATGTCTTCCACCCGATTGCCCTCTAGCAGAAGACCAAAGTGTTTGGAATGTTCTATTAATATACTGGAAAGGCTTTATCATGTAATAACTGTACTTAATGGATTCAAGTTGCATACCCTGTACATATGTTCATGATTTTAAGCTATGGTGTCATTCTTCGAAACAACTATCGCAGGGAGACTTTAAAATGTTTATATCTAATTTCCTTATTCCTGCAGTTTTCTCTAAGCTTCCATACTAGCCTACCATAAAACCACTATTAGGTTATGGTGTAGTGGGGTCAGAATGTTTAATTAATAAATGTTAATTAACAGTCTGTTTGTGTGTTTGGCTTGTTTGTTTTTGCATTGCACATGACTGCAATAAGAGGAAAGTCAAGTCTGCCTGGTATAGATGAATCACTGAACCCCGACAGCTATCACCGGATGTCAAGACCTGACCAAACTGTCATCAACAGACTTACGACACGATAGACTTAACATCAAAACAGACTGATGGATATTGTATCAACTCCAATGACGGTGTCTGTGGGGTGAGAACAGACTGATGAAAGTTGCATCAACCCCAATGACGGTGTCTCAGTGGTGTGAAAGTTGTATCAACTCCAATGATTGTGTCTGTGGTGAGAACGGACTGACGAAAATTGTATCAACTCCAAACACGGTTCTCTGTGGTGAGAACAGACTGATGAAAGTTGTATCATCTCCAATGACGGTGTCTCTGTGGTGAGAAGAACGGATTGATGAAGGCTGAATCAACTCCAATGACGGGTCTCTGTGGTGAGAACAGACTGATGAAAGTGTATCAACTGCAATGACGGTGTCTCTGTGGTGAGAACGGTCTGATGGATGTTGTATCACCTTCAAACACGGTTTTCTTTGGTGAGAACAGAATGATGAAGGTTGTTTCAACTCAAAACACGGTGTCTCTGTGGTGAAAATAAAGTGATGGATGTTGTACTTTCTTCAGTGACGGTGCTTCTGTGGTGAGAACAGAATGATGAAAGTTGTATCAACTCCAATGACGGTGTCTCTGCGGTAAGACCAGACTGATGGATGTTGTATCATCTCCCATCACGGTGTCTCTGTGGTGGGAACAGAATGATAGATGTTGTATTAACTCCAAAGAAGGTGTCTCTGTGCTGTGGTGAGAACAGACTGATGAATGTTGTATCATCTCCAATGACGGTGTCTCTGTGGTGAGAACAGACTGATGAAAGTTGTATCAACTCCAGTGACGCTGTCTCTGTGGTGAGAACAGACTGATGCAAGTTGTATCAACTGCAATGACGGTGTCTCTGTGGTGAGAACGGCCTGATGGATGTTTTATCACCTCCAAAGAAGGTGTCTCTGTGGTGAGAACAGAATGATAGATGTTGTATCTTCTCCAATGACGCTGTGAGACTGGACTGATGAATGTTGTATCGTCTCCCATGACGATGCCTGTGGTGAGAACAGAGTGATGGATGTTGTATTAACTCCAAAGAAGGTGTCTCTGTGGTGAGAACAGGAACACACATTCTACAGACAATAGGGCATTGAGACAATAGATATGGCCATCACCAAGACACCAAAAACAATCCAAGAAATGTTATTTTAAACCAAAGGCAAAGAAGGAAACTGCGAGTTTAGTTTATTTTTGGAATTCCTTTCAAATGTTTTGCAAGCAAGGTAGTTAACTACATATCTTCATTTGGAGTTACAAGGTCTTGGATACGACAACAATCATACCTACATTGATTAATATAAACTTTGTATATCGACTAAATGATTATGCAAATGGAACATGTATTTATCTGTTACCACAAAAGATTTTAAACTTGTAAAATATTTTTAAACATGAATAGATTATGAATAAAATGTATTAAATGCCACATCCAAACACGCATTGTTAACTTTAGGACAGACTAATAAATGATAATATTGATACTAGATCTTTTTTAATGACAGACATCCTTGAACTCGCATTAAACTGTTGCAAATTTTTGTTATGGTTTACCTTGAAATCAAAAGGAAAAATTAAATTGAAAATTTGTTTTTATCATGGTTTATTCATTTAAAATGCTAATGTGCACAAATGACAGATTAGGGTCCGAAAGGAATCAATAACTTATTTCAGAGTCATTTGTTTGATATTTATGAGTTAAGTACAACTTGACAAAAGTCTGTCAGGCTTTATGTCCAAACCAGGACATAAGAGAAAAATGATAACTACACGAAGATGACATCGTTACCATCCAACAAATGGTTTTAACTTTAGAAATAGTCATTTTAGAACTTATTATTTCTTGTGCATGCATGTGAAATGTATTTCCTCTCATTCTGTCCCGTCTTCGTCTCTAAATGAACTATTTTGATAGCCTTTTTCAAAATCTTACTAGTATATTTCATATATCTTTAAAATTGACATTCAAATGAATCAATAGAATGGGCTTGTAATTTTTACTGATCAAGTCATTTTGCAAAACCTGACAATTAAATAAGGTTATAAAGGTTCTATCCAATTAGAGAATGAGATTTAAATCACTCCTCCGATTACTCTTATGTAAGAACGAACAGATGCACAATATTGAAAGCAGTGTGCCCGAAATTTTGTTAGCAGGACATAACAACTTCACGCCTGGGTTTTGTGTACAAAAATACAGAAAATTTTATCAACGAAGTTTCTCTAACGCGACCCTGTCAAACTTATGATAACGATCTTTGCGTGTATAGACAATAAAACTGCATTTTAGAAAAAAAAATGTAATACTATATGATATAAATGTATCAGTAGGGGCAATTTATTTTTACCACGAAGACCTCGAAGAACGGAATGTCGGCATTGGGCTAGGTAGGTTGTGTCCTTGTTATTGTCACTATACGGGATACATGCAAGCATAAAAGAAACAAAACAAAACGTCGACCCTGTCAGTAAATGAAATATCTTGATCAATCGAATTAGACATTTATTGCATACTTTTTCCAACAATAAATTTGCAGTTATTTAACGGCACATTTAAGAGATCAATTAAACTTTTAATGTGACCCAAAAAAAAGTACTTCATTAAAAAATCTAGTTAACGTTACAAACACGTTGTAAGCTGATGCTAGACACATTTATTGACAATAACAGGAAAGATCCAAAGTTTCTTCAACAAACATAAATAAAATTCTAAATTATGAAAGAAATTTTAAAAATATAAAGTGATGATAATACAAAAGCAATACATCTTTTTGGTCATTCATCGCCCATGGTTGTCTTCTTGGAGTTATTCGCAACTCTACATTTTAATACGAAGCAAACTCTTTGTTATTTGAATGTCATGTATCTTTTATTGCAAACAATCCAACCCCAGTCGTTGTTGATTGTGTCTGTTTACAAGGTTGGACTGGTATGAAGAGTTTTATAGGTGTGGCAGGTATCTTGTCGAGCTGAGGAGATGAATGCCTGTATAAACTTAGAACTGAAGCGCAAAATGACCGGGTATTTCCTAAATTTTTAACTAGAAAGTTTCAGTGCGTCTAAACAGTTAGTCACATTTAGGGTATTGAAGGTCATATAAGCTGTTATTGTATATAATACCTCATTTTTCAACAGTTTGGAAAACAAATATGCCTTAGATTTTTTTCATTTTTTTTTAATCCAAAAAGTATTTGAGATGTTTATTTCTTGTCCTTCTCATCCTTTTAACATAATGCAAGATGAGATGAAATATATGAATATTTATAACTGTTAAACAGCTTTAGTCACTGACACTAAATACACATATACCTTCTGTGTTATATTTGCTTATCAGTTCTGAAGTAGTCATAGAAACTTAAGTTCTAAAAGGTCTTGATTTAAAACTGATTCGGAGATTATTCAAACGTAATCGGTCGATAGCATGATCTTCTACTGAATGTACTGAGTGAACCGTACCAGTACGTGAGAGCATCTTTTTCAGTTCTTGGCGAAAAAGTGAACCCGTGAGGCAATAAAGCAAGAAATCGACGGAGTTGTCAACATATGTAAGAACGTCAAAGACATCAAACAAAATCCAGTAGAGATTCTCACTGAGAGAAAAATAAGTATTCCCGATCATCATTATACCAAATGGTGCCGTTAGGATGATGAAGGAGACGTTTAACACTATCAATACGAGTGTCATTGACGAGAACCGAGAAGTTCGAGAATTCGTATGCCCGTCAGATCTTTTTGAAGCGTTGCGTTCCACGTTGTGCTTTGACTTAAATACCTTCAATATTATAAGTAAGTTTCCAGTTATCATTAGAACAGAAGGTATTGCAGGAAAAAGTAGAAAGTCAACAATCGTCCAGTATTTACCGAAGAACTGTTTGTACTCTTTATTTACGAAACCGCATCTCAGTATAGTCTGATTGTTCTCTTCAATTGGTTCAGGGCGCTTACCATACAACATATGACTGTTTGTTGCAAGAATAACAAAAATCAAAACAGCAAGGTTAATTCTGGCTGTCCTGTGATTAAAGCGAAAGCGAGATCCATGGGGTAGCCACACACTGGAAATTCTTTGAATTGTAAAGGCAATCCTCACCCAGGCGGAACAATGTAAGAAAGAGTACGTCAGCCAATAATGAACACCACAAATCTCTAGGAAGTACCATCTAATGTCTATTCCAACGAGGAAGAATATAATTTTTCGGAGTAAACCTGTGTACAAAATAAGCAGATCGATGATTGTCAAACATCGAAGGTAGATGGAACTTACAACGTTCCGAAAAGCAGTCCTTCTGAGAACCAGAAGGGACATCACGTTTCCAATAGTACCGATAACCAACATTATCAGAGTAATTACTGCTCCTGGAATCATGGCCATTTTAAAGAAAAATGTTGTCCGATGGGGCATTAAAACACGAACTGATGCAAAGACTTCAAGAAGTGGGTTTTTATCATGTTAATGAAATGAATGATATTAGCTTTATGTTGTTGATAAAAAGATAAGAAGTCTGAACAAACACTATTGTTTAGAATTTTTTCTTTATGCAGTATTTACGTCTGTCAGACTGGATGTAATTGCACGTCTACTTCACGGGCTAGACAATTTCAATCTTTGTTTAATTTCCAAACAAATGTCAAGATAATTTATATGAAGCTGAATCTGACATCAAGATGTCATATGTCTGCAATCTCTAAAGATAATATAAACCAATGACAAAGGTAGACTAACCAAAAAGGAGTTCGGAAAACTCATTTCTAGAAACAACACAATGTGGAAGTACCTGTTTAGTATATGTTTCTGATTTAATAAGGCTTTTTGATATTCGCTATACTTTATAAAGAGAATTGATATGGTGAATATGTCGAAGAGACCACAATCCCAACGGAATGATAATTCCCAGCTCAAGGCCATCTATGGGTCTTCAATATGGAAAAAAAATACATAAAAATCAGTTCAAAGAGATTTGAGTCCCTTGTTAAAACACAATATACGTTACACAAATGCACAAAAAACGGACCACTAGTAGTTAACTGACATGCCAGTTCCAGACCAGAAGTCTATTTCGCCAGAACTATTTTTATAGCAGTTAAAACTTATTTTCATTATATATTGCACAATGAAATGGTAACAAATAGACGTTATAACTGGTAAAATCTGAATATTCAGGATCACATAGCAATAATTTTGTTCGAAACACTTAAATTGTAACAAATTGAAGTGAGATCATTGGTGCCAATGGTTGGAACAAATTCAAAAGTACAAAGATGAAAAGAAAACGGAACTATGAATGACGGCATATAGCACACACAAAATATTTTTTACAGTGTTGAAAGCATCATCTAGCGGCATTTTATAGCTTAATGCAACTCATCAGTGGCTAGGTAATGATGAATGTGGAATAACACAGATTTAAATACAGATCAATGTTCTTGCGTATAAGCTGGACGCCATGTATAGACATGTCAATGTCTGCAATCTCAAAAGATGTAATAAAGAACCAACGACACAGGTAGACTAGCCAAAAGAGCAGTTTATGACTTGTATATGTTTTACTTGTAGATGTTTCAGAGTTTTTAAGAAGGCAGTAGCACAACTTATTCCAATGCATTTAGTATCTAAAGAAACACGAGAGGTCCTGTCTAGATCATATTACTAACGAGGCCCGACTCTCCCCATAGATGACACTAGGTCTTGTCCAGGTTATATTACTAATGAGACCCGACTCTCCCCATAGATAACACTAGGTTTTGTCTAGATTATATTACTAACAAGACCTATCGGGATTTAAGTCACTGGCAATTTTTACCATTCATTCTACCGCTATGATTGATGGGCATCTTGATTTAAACGGCTTCAATTCGTTTTATATTAATTGCAGAAGGGTCACACGAAATGACCGAGCTATAGTCATAAAACATTGTATAATTGCGTTAAATAAGTGAAGGGACACGTAAACTGCAACAATTATGCCACCAGCAAGTGTCTTGTCACGCTCACCTTGACTTATTAGGATACTTTTTTTCAATGAAAAACGAGTAAATGTTTTCTAATTAGCATACAAATTGTAGCTACCAAAGGTTTGATCATCTTCCTTTGGCCAAATCACTTAAGAAACACATCAAAGTCGAGAGAAAGCGACTTGATTTTATCTATGAAAGACTATAATTTCTTTCTTACTAAATCAATGCACATTGACTTAAATAATTACCAAGTGTATCCACTTGTGTCATCGATATCGTTCGAGGTCATCTTGTAACAATGCCCGAGGTCACCATGTGTGATATGAAGTTTTTTATTTAACTTGTGCAGCCCATTCACTTTTAAACTTATCTGATTTGTGACTTCTTTGTAGTCGATCATTGCAGGGTATATATTGCTTTTAAGTTTGTACGATTCATAAAGGTTGAATTTAGGTACACTATAGATCAACCACGTGTTGTAAATTTGTTTTACCTTGAAACATAGATATTTAATATTGAATTTGTAGTCTTTGTTCTGTTCTAGAAGAGATTGCAACTCGATCTTACTTTGAAAAGTCATAGCTTAAACTAATTGCGGACAATGCTTCGTGTAGGGATGAATAGCGTTGGAAAAGGGAAGTATTAAGCTTTTTAAATTTGTATGAGCGAGTTGATATAAACTATTTAATGTATAGAAAAGAAATCATATGCTTCACCGGACGCTGCTTGATACGACTGCAGAGGTATCAAACATTGAACTTTGATTACGATTAAATATTTAAATACGGGACAGAATTTTTCCCAGAATCGAAATAGAAGATTTGGGCTCCCAATACTAAATGGTTCTAGTCACAACCCCTGAAATCAATTCCAGCTAGGGTTCCTTTGGGGTTAAAAACGTATTTTTAAAATTTTAAAGAGATTCATTCACTTTCACTCGAGCTAAATAATATGGATATCAGATAAAATCCGTGCTTCTTTCCCCTCTTAGGTCCGTCAATCAATTCCAACCTTCACTTTGTGGTGTGATAGTCAAAGAGGTCCATTCACTTGTATATAGTCAAGTTATTGTCAGAACATTATGTGAATGCTTATTTCTGATCCCTTTTGGACCCTAATTTTTAATCGGTTTAAATCACAACCCCAAAAGTCAATCTAGTCTTCCTTTGCTGTGTGGCACTTCGTGATACGAGGCCATAACGGTCACGTTTATCTATGTAATAATATTTCTAGCAATTTGATTGGCTAGAACCACGTCATTTAATCCCATACACCCAACGACGACGACGAGGACAGCACTATAATTACTATAATACGACGGCATTTTGTTTGCGGTCGTATAAATTAAAAACAATGGGTACTTTTCTGTAAAAAAAAAAGCCGCTTTATTTTTGGTACACCGAAGAGATAAAAATAACAGAATAGTAAGAATTAGCTGATGTAAAAATAGCGATCATATGTATTGCAAATTTCGATATACTGTACACGTATTTTCGTCATCAGTATCAGAATCAAATATATAGGAAAATTAATTGTATACAAGATGTACTAAAAAAAAAAAAACAAAAAACAAAACAAAACAAAACAAAACAAAAAACTATCGAAATAGGGTGAATTAAAATTAAGAATATATGAATCCAGTCGAATTCATCCTTATTTTGAGAGGGGTCTTAAGATGCATGGTTCGTCTTGATCATCTGTTAAAATTTGAAACAAATGATAATGAAATATGATACATAACTACATTAATGTGCTGAGAGAGAAATTAATGAAAAAAAATGCACATTATATCATTGCTTCATTAGATTATAATTAACTCAACGAAAATCATCCGGAGAAAATACGTTAGAAGCATTAGTTGACATCTGCTCAAAGAATTTATATGAATAGATGTAAAAATAATAAAAGTGACGTATAACTTCGATTTTTATATGGCCTCCGATTGCTAGTCCCACCCTTCCATTGACATATTTTAATGGTGTACAGTTTTTTTTTTTCGTTGATGTTTTATTAAAACTTTCGTATCTAATTTTCATATAGTGTATATTGTCAAATTGTAGGTGATGCCTTGTTCGTGATATATACTAACTGATTACTGTGTTGTATCCTATGTTTTTACCAGATTAATTAGTTCGTCTAAAACTCCACTAGACTATTTTTTTCATCAGATAAGATCAAGTCTGTTTTAAAGAATCTCAAATCGTATTTCCTTAAATCCTACCTAAACTTCCGACTAATGATCAGGATGAGAATGTAAGAAAACCCCCAATTGAGATTGTTTTGAGTAAATCTGGCTTGGGTAATGAAAATGAAACTGAAACTGAATTATTTCACAAAATTAAGAACAAAAATAAATTTTAACCCCGTATATGTGGTTATCCAAATAATTAATGTACAAGATAATTATTATGTTACATTAGGAATTTTTAATGTAAGAACATCGGTCACTGAACTCAATTTCGGGAAAATATAATTGAGCCTTAATAAAGGCAATATTTATATGAATTCTGTGGGAAATTACACTATTTCGCAAACAATCAAGAGACGGGTAGATATTTTTTTTTCTTAATTAATATAAAGAACACTTCAGTGACATTGTTTTTAATAAGAAAATTGGGGTCGCCAAACTTTTTTTTGTAATATTTAAAAAAAAACTAAAATTCCCACTACATTTATGTAAAATATTTTTTACTTATTATCTCCCCTTTAAAGAGGCTTAAACAATTAGTGTTAGACGAAAGTTACAAACAGTATACCCTTTCGGTCTTAACGATAATATCATGGGAATTGGAAACATCTGAAGAACAGATTCGGCCAACATTTTCGATATAAATTTCTAAACCAATGCGTAACAAGAAGTCTCAATGGCGCAGATTAAATCGCTATTCATGAACGGAAACAATACAACGGTTTTAAACCTCATTATAAGTTCTAAAACCAATGAGCATCATTCACTCTTAATCTAAATATTTTCAATACCAGTTACTAGATAACACACTATTCTAAAGGATTGTAATAAAATTTCATTCAACAGTCCAAAATATGAAATTATATTAGTTCAAATTATAATTGCCTACTGCTAATCCAAACTTTACCCAAAAATCGATCGTCTAGAAAATCACAAAAAAAGCATTTCCTAAATATACAGGTTTTGATTTTATCAACATCGCTGGTGTTTTTTAATGATCATACAGCTAAGGAAACTATCCCTGCTTACGTTGATAATACTGAACTCCATTCTATTTGCCATATTTTACAAAAAGCCAACACGTAAATATGTCTTTAGTTATAGTGAATTATGCAAAGATGTGAACATTAAGGAAAATAGGCCTATATCTTGAAATTGAAATAACTCGAAATATATTTATGGCCCCAGTTCCCATGTAATCTGAATGTCGTTAACGACCGAAGGTTGAAAACATTTCTTCGTATCGTTCTCCGGCCACAATCAATTAGAATAAACGCCGTAACATATTCCAGGACTCACTCCATTGGTATTCAATTTGTTTAAAATAGATAAAACGAAAGAATGTACACAGGGAAACATTAGATTCTTTCTTTAAAACAGTTGACATCCGAATAAAACATTTTGAGGAACTCATTGCTCGTAATGAACATCAAAACCGAATTTATCGAATAAAACACAAATTGAAAGAACTCAGCAAGGAATGTTTTTTTTTTGTTTCTGCTGATAAAGTTGCAAATAATATTATTGTTATTTGACGTAAATTTTATATTGAAATTCTACAATAAAAAAAAATACGGATTCACCAACTGAGTAAATTTTCAGAAAGTGAAATAGTGAACAAACACAAACTCGCGCTACCTCTTTACATTCTGAGTAATGGTCATTTAATAATTCGGGATGTTAATATATTCCTTCGAATTCTATTAGATCATTTCTTAGTACAGAAAAACATAAAACTACGCTAATTGGACTTGTTTTGATTTGCTTACAGCACTCGAATTCCTATTAGACAACATTTTCGTACGCCTTGGTGAGACCGTTTATCGTCAGGTTATTGGAATTCCCATGGGGACCCATTATGCACCACCTATTGTGGACCTGTTTCTGTACGGTTACGAATCACAATTTATAGATAGGATAAATAAGGACCCTTCCAAACAACATCTGATAGGAAAAAAAAGATAATAGCAGCTTCTGATATTTGGACGATATTTTGGCTCTAAACAACAAAGCCTTCAATATATATATACATACTAAAGATATATATCCTGTAGAACTGTTTTTGAATAAAGCTAATACTGGTAATAAAGAATTCCCTTTCTTGATCATTGTATTCATATTGATAATGGTTAGCTTAATACTAAAATTTACCATGAATGGGATGATATTTCATTCCCCCATTATCAACTATGCATTTTTAGATGGTGACGGCCCCTTGTCACCATCATATTGTGTTAACATATTACAATCGGTCGATTTGCAACATTTGCAAATATGTTTAGAATTTCAACGAAAGGGATCTCTATATAACCGAGAAATAACTACATTAAGGTTTTCGATATCCCAAGCTCACAAAGTTTTTTTTAACCGGTACAAGGAACTGATTCCCAAATACAGATATGCTTGTAAAGGATTAATACGTGCGGGTATCTTACGGTAATGATCTACAGAAAGCACGGAAAGCTCGATAGTCACACAATAAGTTAACTAAACCGTTGAATAAGCTCATTCGTAAGGGATATAGTTATGATATTGTTGTAAATTCGTTGATAGCATTTTTTTTTATTAACATTGATTCGCTCATAGGGTCTTTATATAGAATTTAAAAGCAGTTTTTTGCATGACATTGGTTGTGACATGATGTACAGTGGTTTTCAACCCCGCATGGGAAGTAGTTACATACGATGGGACATTACTTTTTGTAGGTTTAAATTACCCTGGAGATGACATGTCAGTTAACTGCTAGTAGTCCTTAGTTAGTACATATGAAAGTGAATTTATGTAATTTATATTCAGTGTCTTTATTTCCGTTGTAACAGGGGACTCAGACCTTTTTGAGCTGATTTTTAGGTGTGTAATATTTTTTTCCATAGTGGCCAGATTTTAAAGGGGGTTTATGATCAAGCCAAAGTACTTTAACCCCGCCACATTTTCTTTGCACCTGTCCCAAGTCAGGAACTTTTGGCCTCTGTATGTTTTCTTTTTCACCTTTTAGTTTATTTTTATGTTACTAGAATATTTAGTGGCTACTCTTTTGCTGTATCTGTGTATATTGATGTATTGGAGCCAGCTGCAGCCTGCCCTGTGGTATGAGGATTTCCTCATCCTTCCTTGAAGACCGATGGGTGGGCTTGGGCTGATATTTTCATCATGGTGGGGTTGTTGTCTCTTTGACATGTTCACCATACCTATTCTTGTTATATACATTTATAATAATTGTACTTTTACCATAGATTTTTTTATGTCAGAAATTCTTTTCAAAATTTTAAACATACTGTTTTTACATCATTTTAAAAATTATTAGTTCATAGAAAATATATATGTCTGTGTGCTAGGGTAAGTTGACAGAAAAGAATGCTCAGTGTAATAGGTATGATCTACCTTAAATATCCCAGGAAGACGGAAAAAAACTTGTAGTGAGAATAAGCCATTCTGGATATCATTACCCTCTGAATTCATTTTAAACTGTATATAACCATCACAGCAGACAATAGAAGAGACTACCAATTGTATTTCAAAGCTAATTACAATGCTCTGTTTTCTATAGCCTTTATACCTGTACTGGTCCTCTTGGCATTTCTATCACAAAACAAGTTTGAGCACATTCATGTGTTTTATTTAAAGCTTTTTTAGACATTGACAATGTATATTTGAGATGTAACTAAGTTACAAATGTGATTTACAAAAGCTGTTTTAAACCAACAACCACAAAAGCTAAAGGCTGTTGATTAACAAATACTGAAAAAAGTATGCCTCATCAAAATAATTTTGCTTCAATGCCATTTTTGGAAATGTTTAGGTTTATCATGACATACTTCAACATGTTTTCCAAAAAAAATATGAGACAGAAACATAAAATACCAGTTATAGTTTGGATATCAATCAAATACAAATATACTGTGTTAACATACTATGAATTTGAAAAATAATAAGTCTTTTCCTAATAAAATGGGCAATTGAAAATACAGTGTTCAAAACCTTGCTTCTCTGTAACACATTACAATGTCTTCATTAAATAGCTCTCATACCTTGAAAAAGCACCTGAACAACATAAAAACATATTTTTCTTAATTACTCACACCTGTTAAACAAGATAATTGTATCTAACTTATTGTTTTTTTTTTTTACAAAAAAGGTAACTTGTTCAGTAATTACCTAGATGAGTATCTAAAATCTTTTGAACTCTACATGTGGACATTTATCCTGGAATGGATCTTTGACATTTTGAATTTTGATAAAAGAACTTCAATTTTAATGTAAACATCACTGCGGTAATTAGAAAAAATGACAAATGTTTTTTTTTTTTCAGATATTCTTTTTGATAAACTTGAGGTTTCAGATGTAGGTGTAAAAGTCTATGCCCAAATTTTTACCCACTTCTTACTACTGAGTGACAGAAACTGAGCTACAGCACTAAATACAATGTAGAAAGTGTCATGAAAAATAGTCAATAACAGATCAAACTAATAAAGTATAACCCTTGTTCTAAGTTTGTCTCAATTTATTACATTTATACAAATAAAGTTTTGCAACATTTGGATTTCAAAATAAGAGTGGTAAGCCTCAAAAAGAGAAAAAAAGTTTTGGAAAAACTCCTCTTTCTGATGTCATCGAAATTATTATGCATTTCTGAATGTTTAGGAAAATTTAAATGTGAAATATATTTTTTGATTACTGATTTTATTATCCTATAACACTATGCATCTTAAAAAAAACTTTGGTACATAGAAAAAAAGATACTTCCTCTTTCTAGAAAACCAGACCAGCTGGTTTAATAGGAACCAGTCCTATAGTAAATATTGTTGTAAAAAAGGAAAAAAATACAGATCAAACCACAGGAAGGGGTGTGTGTAACAATATTTTGGGGAAGAAAGTACCAAATTTTACATCAGATTTCAAAATCAATTAGTATGCCTTATTTTCAATCACTTTTTTAATGAAGGTCTAAAAAAAAAACAAACCAAAAACTTAATAAATGACTATTGTTTGTTTAGAGATTATTTGAATAAAGAGAACAATATTTGATGCCATGACAACCAATGTCCACAGCTTCCTATCCATATCCATATTTGATAAGATCTCATTTTCAGACAAGTTTAGTTAACTTGAAGTATTAACATCTGAGCCATTGTCACAATGAAGCACCATCCATATTGTGATTCAAATGCAATTTTAGCAAAATAAATACTGAGCATATTTACATTATGGCTGTATGCAATAAGCATTTATACTTGATATAGTACACACATTGAAAATTCATACAGACCATAATGTTAAAAAATAAAAGAATCAAGAAAATCATACAGATCACATCAACAACCAATCAATTACCCAATAATTTAATCTACAAAAAACTAAATCATTCCCACTCAAATATCCCATCATTGGCACAAAAATTTTTAATCAATGTTGCAAGAGCTTCTGTGTATTTCAATCAAAAACAGTTACTGAAAAAAAAAATTACAGTACCTAAATTTCATTGAAAATACAGATGACTGGACTAGTGGTTTCCAGTTCTTTCTTTTACTGCACTTTACTTAAGTTAAACAATTCCAAAATTGCAAAAATTACCAGTAAAACCATGGGTTCAAAATCCTCATGTACATGTACATAAATACTTAAATTCATCCTCTAACAAAGTTTGAAAATTCACAGAAGATCTTGTAAATATGTAACAACACAATTAAATATGCTGAATGAGCAATTAACTGTTTTTTACATTATCACAATACAATTTAAAGGCACGTCATGCAGTAGACATTACTAAAATTGATATATAAATACAAAATGATGTAGCACTTTCAGTGCATTGTGTGGCATTTACCACAAAAATCATCTAATTTCAAAAATGAAAAAATGAACTTAACTCCTATCAAAATAAATCATTCCACGGTTGACCTCTCTCTTCTACTTTTCTCTATTTTCCATTTTTGAAACAGATAAATGAGAAATGAAATAATAAATACAAGTACAGTTAAACTGTAAATGAGATCAAAGCAACAAAATGTGATATCAAGCACCAAGTTTGCCATATCTTTTTGTCTGCAGTGGTTTGCACTATAAATATCAGTTAAATGTTGACCTTTATATATCTGTCCGAGTTTCTCTACTCAACACAATTAATATCAGTTTCTAACAAAAAAAACTTCAGACCAACCAAACCCTTCACTACTGTAGACATGTAAAGACAAAATACCATGGATTCCAAATTTTTTTGGATTTCTACAAAATGCTGGAAGATTGAAAACACTGAATAACCCTATGTCTTAAGAAGACATTGTTAGTATCTCACTGCACTTCTTTCATTATTTGCAATGCTTGGTTACATATATCTCTTGCTGCTTCAGTATTATAAAATTCATTGTTATCCTTGTCATATGTCTTTGGTTGTAAAGTTTCCAATAGATCTCCTTCAGCATTGAGATCTTCAAAACTAGCTGTCCCAACCAAACTACCCTCTCTTGACATCTGCGGGCATTTTGACAGCGATTCGTAATTGTCGTCACCACTGTCATATGAAAAGTCTAAAATATCAGCTGAGGAATTGGAACCAGTACTACAAGCTGATAATCTCTTTCTTGGGTCTGTTTGACTAGTCTTTTTAAGTATACTTCTTCTTGGCACTACTGATGTATTATTATTGTTATTTTCAGTAGACGTGACTGGTTGTGGGTACATAAATTTATCTTTTGTGTCCGTTGGTGGTTGGTCAGTTGAATTTATATTAAGTACATTGTCAATGTCAGAGAGGTCATAAAGCATACTGTTATTTTCCTTCGTATCAGAACTAGGACTTTTAGCTCCGGACTCATTTAAAATGCATCCACTATCACCACCACTAAATTTTCCTTTCCTTTTCAATATACTCCTGGCAGGTTTCCTTTCAGAATCGAAGACTTTCTTGCTATCATCACCGGAGTTGTTATTGTCTGAGTTACTACAGGAATTATTGCATACATTTTGTCCTTCTTGGCACACTGTATATGACACATTATCATCAGGGATAGGTTGAAATGGAACACAATGTTCCTCTTCGATAGAAGTTTTTGGCTTTTTCAATATTCCCTTTAATGGTTGTGGTGGTTTAGCTTGGTCCTCTCCTTCACTATCGCTGGACAAGATAGGAGATGATCGGGGTATGTACATGTTTAGCATTTCAGGACTAGGATATTGTTCTCCAATGGGATTCTCTTTGTAAGTTAAATTAACCCACCAATGGTTCAGAATGTCAGACATCTTTGCTCGCTTGGCAGGGTTTACAGTGAGAAGGTGACGAATTAACCCAGCTGCCTCTGTAAAATATTGGCAAAGCAAAATTAATTATAGTGAGTATGAATTTAAAACAAAGTAGCAAATAAACAGTCTGTGAGGAAAAAAAATCTTAAGAAGCAGATGAAACACCACTAAAACAGGTGGTTCATCTACTTAACAATGGTTTATGCAAATCTTGCACTATTTTTGGAGGTTTATTTTGGGCATAGTGACTTAGATGTGTTAAATCAAGAAGTCTTGTTTTGATAAAAGCAGGCATTGTAATGCTTCAAATCTATCAATCAATGTTTTCATGTGAAAAATACTTTCTCCGTAAAAGGCACATTTAAATATTGTATAAGATTTTCTTTTCTTTATTCAACAACTTTTAATAGAAAGCTCTCTTTAATGAAAAGGACCTTTTATAATGTCTATCAAAAGTACATATCAGAAATATTTGGTAAGATAACCCTCCTTATAGAGCAAGTTTTGTACAAAGTCCCTCTATGGATTTTACAATAAAAAGCTTGATTTGATCGAGAAGATAATGAGATTAATGAAACTCTTAAGAGATTATGATTGAGATTACTAACAACAATCATATTCTTTTGAAGGTTATTTTAACTTCAGCAAATTTTCATTTTGACAAATTTTAATTGAGGATTTTTTAACCAGGTGTCCCGGTGATAAAAAGATATCGCTAAAATTTTCTGCTAACAAAACAAATCATAACCCTACTTCAAAATATCACAATGTATCAAATTTCAACGATGGATGCCAGTGTTATTTATAGAAGGTTGAGGTTTTTATTCATAAATCTTTGCACCCTCAAAAGCATAAATATTTGTAATCATAAAGTTATCTTGATCCATCAATTACTATACCACAAATTACACCTGCAACTTTCAATTAACTTAAAATAAACAACTCATAAATATTTTGATGAAGAAAATTGACATGTGCTTACTAAAAAAATGCCTTTATGATCAGTGGTATTTTATATAATGATTAAGTGATACTTATTTTTCATATAAATAACCCCAGAGTTTTGGTAAATGTTTCAGATTAATGGCCAACTAACCTGATGGTTTGTTTGGTTCATAGTAATCACCATTGGATATCTGTTTTCTGAGAGTTTTGAAATCTGTTCCTTCAAAGGGCATGGCACCATAGACTAGTGTGTAAAGAATAACCCCAAGACTCCAACAATCAACCTGAAAAAAGTAAAACATTCAACTATAACTCTCAGATGTGATAAAGTGAGCTATGAAAGCCTTTGTTCCTTTGACTAAAGGTGTAACAAAGCTTTATCATTACATTGTAATGCAAAGTTGTCCATATACATGCCTATAATACAATTGTAAGGCTTTGTAAAATAAACCAAACAATTAATAAGAATCTCTTTCCTAATTTATTTGTGTACTTTTACACAACAACAAAAAAAAAACCCTTACCAACAAAATAAAATAAATTTTCCCCACGATATCTTACTAGGTCACAGTATTAATTTGATACACAAATCTTATGCCCTTAGATGGGTATTGAAAACAAAGAAATCACCAGTTGATTCATATTGTTTGTCAAATTTGTTAAAAAACTTCATTAATCTGTGGTTTAATTTAATGCATATTGCTGGTAGGAAGGCGACAACTTTCAACTTTGCACTGAGATCTGGCAATGATGAATGTGTGATTGTCTAGACAATTAACTGTAAATCATGGAGTTCATTTCATTGTCTCCAAAACATTATCTTGTAAAGCCATATGTTTTGATTCTGGACCAACAAATTAAGATCTACATTTCCAAAACCAGGAACTAAGTGTCATGTTTTACATCATTATTATTTCCTTTTTTTCCCTTTTTTATGCTTTTAAAGTTGTTTTTTTAACATGTGAGTATAAAATAAGTTATCTTTTTTGTTTGCACAATAGAATCTTCTTTTTGAAGATATTGTGTACTAAGACTAGTGGTTTGTTTTCCTAATTAATTAACTTATCCAAACCCTTGCAGGTCTAAAGTATAATCATTTAATTACTCCTTGGTTTACCACATTGTAATGTATCATTATATACATAGTATATTTATGTTTACTTAGTACAGTATAGCTTCTATTGCTAAACATATCTGAACTTCTGTTTATTAAACCTATTATAGTACTAATGTCCATTTAGCACCTGTGTTATACTAACAACAATCAACACTCTAGAGTACCAAGGTCTTAATCAGGGTCTAATCTCCTTCACAAAGAAATCTATGGCCTTGCTTTTTTTGTATTTAACTAAAACAACTCCCTCAATAATCTGACGCCGAAGAATCCAGTGACTTGTTCCTTGTGTTAAACTGCTTTATTCTAAAGTTCACATAACATAAGAGCTCTCTTGAATAAGACTTTTCAATAAATCCCAAATAAACCTGCACACCTATTCTGATAACAAATGCTTCAAAGACCTAAGTGGACCAGAAAAAAAGTCCTAAAGTCTCCAATATATTTGGTCAACAGACTGGTTGACGACTATAATAAGGTGTTACATTGATATTCTCATATAATTCAATATTTAAATTGTATGGGTGATATGCATTTGACACAACAATCCTTCACAGTGATAACTAAACATCTTGTAATACGGTTTTGTTTACATTGTGCAGAGTAATTTACAGCTAGGGTGTTACTTCATAAGGCACAAGGTCTATACAGATGTACCCTAGCTTTAAATCATATTGACATTTTCGTCCATAAAATATCTATAATGCTTTAGAAGTTGTTTACACTTTTGACTTTATGCAATATCTTTTGATAGCTTTAATATTGGAACATCAGAAAAAATTACCTAACATATTATCAAACTGTCCTTTTTATAAGCTGCAAAAAATGTCCAATAAATGCATGCTAATCCCCAGGACATAACTTATAGTGGTTTGACACTTACATTAAAGTGTCACTAGCTACTGAAGAATTCCAAAAACATCTTCTCTCCAACATGTTTAATATACCATTACAGACCTTATTGGTTTCTAATACAAATCTATATAAAAGACATTTATCACCATTAGTAGACATCTTTACTAATCATCCTTTTATATCATTTTAAATTACTTCAAAGTCTTAAAACTGTCATCTTATATTGGAAAAGATGACACCTTCATAGTGCCCAAATTATTTCTTAAGGTACAGAGTAATATTTGCAAAGGGTTGCACAAATCATGACAATAACACTACCATCACTTAATTAAGCAGTCTGACATATATATACATGTAATTGTGATCAATGGTAACAACAAATTAGGTCAGTCAGTCAATAACTTTTCATTTAAAGTGTGAATGAAAATTTAGGATTTTTAAAAATTAATCCTTAAAGAATAATTCAGCAACCAATTGTTTTTTTACTACCTCAACAATTTTAAAAACTTGTGCTTTTGATCAAAGAAACATGTTCACATTATTATGGAGCTATATAATGTTAAATATGGATTATGTTTTTAGGCCAAGTCCCATATTTAAGCGTCAAAGATTTCCAAGGCTAATATTGTTTATTTCTCTAGTCATGACAGGTAAACTTTTCCCTGGCTACTGTCTTTATCTGATAACGAATTTAGAAAACACTTGCATTTCACCTTACTCCACAACTCTTAGGAAAAAAAACTGCAAACTTCCCAATACCATATAGAAGGACGGTTGCTTAGGTTAGCAAAGCAAATAAAAATTTCATGAACAGCATAGTTTTAAATGGGATTATCAACCACTTTCATCTAAATTAAAAGGCTTTTTGACTGCTCTAGCCAGTAAATACAAAATTTTCAGTCAAGGTAAATTGTGTTTCAAAAGATCTACTCTTTACAAAAGAAAAAAGTTATTATCAAATTTAACCAAGGATTTAACAGCAATCTAAACACTTCCATCAAATGAAACTAATACTAATCACTACAATTATGGTCGAAAGTGGGAATGGAAGAATGCCTTTTACTTCTAAGTCATAAATCAAGAACAGTATTTCTCCACATATGAAACAACATTTAGAGGCATGAATAACCAGCCAACGATAGCAATGGAAACAGTTTCACAAATCCTTGCTTAAAATGAAGACCGAAATAATCAACCAAGGAATGTTTTTACTTTCTTTTGATTGTATTTTCTTGAGTCACAGAGTCATGGTTAAAGGCACATGAAATAATGTTTGACAATTACAGTGAAATGACGTCAATTGTCAAAAACAAGTATTTTTTATTTAAATTACGTAACTAAAAAACTGTTTTACATTATATATTGATTAAGTTATGCTTGCAGGTTTCTCTTCTACTTAGTCATTATTTTTCTCATGCTAGATTTACTTTTTAGTTGTACATTTATTTTATTCCATATATGCATGCTTTTGTTACATTTTATAGCCAAATTTTCTTTCATAAACTACAGTTAGCTGACAAATTGTATGTTAGTTCATGTTATGAATCATATGTAAACATTCTGAACATGAGCTTCTTTCTTGTTTCACTAACAGATATTGTGAGGTGAAAACAAATGTTATTATGTGTTTTATGATGCAATGTTTCCTTTTATAGATATGATCTAATGCAAAGTCTTAGACCTGCATGAAAGAATGCATTTTTTAGACAGGGGAGTGAAACCACAAATAAAACTTGTTTAAGCATTGGACATTATGCATTAAGTTTAAGGATTCACAAGGTCATGATATCTCCAATAAATGCACTCAAAAAGATTAAGTTTGTTTAGAATATTTCTCTGTAATAGTGGCTAACCAGTAGCATTTGCTGAAGTTTTTGTTTGGCTATTGATATCAATAGCACTTTCAAATTCTAATTTGAAATGATGAAATGGCTTAACAAACCATTTAGACAAAGTAAAATATTTAGAATGTAATGTTTAGGTAATTTTTATCAGCTTTTCACATATTCTCAATGCTGTATCACAGATCTGTCCTGGTAACGTGATAGAAATCAAGGTATTTGTTTGTCACTTGGACAACAGTACTAACTAGAAAGTACCTATCCACTATGTAAACAGTTGATACTAAATAATTAAAAGTTCAAAGGATCTTGTATTAAACAGAAGCTTGACATGTGAAGGACAATTTCTGATACATAAAAGCTAATCTGTTTTTCAAGGCAACATTTCCAGTTTTGTTTTCCCCCTTGGCAAATGAAGGAAATGCTCTTGAAGGTGAAAATCAGCCGATCACATACTGCTAGCCTGAAAGGTTACTATATCCCATCATGAACCAGATTTCTGACAAGGTGACCACACAGCCAAATGTCAGTGACTCAACTTGGCAAAACATGCAAGTTTTTCACAAATCAAATCAATTGAAATTGGCAGAGAGTTAGAATGTTAACAAATATTGGGACTTAAACCTTTTTTAATCATTTTGATTTTTTAGTTTGCTTTTATAATTTATTTGAAAAGCATCAACATTTCCAGCTGATTTAAATTAGGAATTTTAACCTTACTAAGACCTTGTAGAGAATCTTTTTTGTACAAATATAGATATGATTATAAAGTGCTTATTGTACTGAAACATACAGATATTCTCTGTCTATTAACACAGGACAAAGATATATTTATACACCTTTTAAAACATTTGACACAAAAGGAATTAAGCTTCAGATAAATGTTGTTTATATCAAATATAGAATAAACACAGAATTTTTCTTTCAGAGTAAGGGCAATTCATTATTTACAATTTTTTCAAAGTTGTGTCACAGATCTAACTGCGTAAGTAACAACTGCACCTACTGATGCTAAGGATTGCCCTTCACTGACATTGTTCTTACTGGTTAATACCTTCAATCTAAAGTTACTGCCGTGATACTGAAAAATATCAGCAACGTCCTAAGACAACACTAGGTCAAATAGGCTGTAAGACAGTAGAAAGGGATATAGACAAAAAAAAAACAACTTACGCATAAATCATTTGGAACGTATTTGCTTAAATAAACTATGGTTAAAATCTTACTGCACAACACATGACCTATATTACAGCAAATTTTTACTGACAAATACTTTGTTTAAGTTTAATTTCAATGGTTCCAGATATTTGGGTCAAAAGCAGACCAACTGCATTACTATATATTAAGCCACTAGATTTGAAATGAACTTTCATTATATAATTACCATATAATTTTAAACAGAACAAATAGTAACATTATATATAACTATTTAAAGGCAAAATGGGACTTAAAAGCTTAAATCTGCAAACCATTTTTACTATGTGGGACATTGTAGTCACAATTAGATTACTGTTTATCAACAATACAAGCACACCTGACTAATTGCTTTTTATTTTTATTTTTACTTTAAAATAAAATAGCTCAAAAACTCCCCAAGACGGTTAAATAATCAATTTCCAAATGACAATGCTGTGCTTATTTTGTTTTGAGTTTATCTGTGCAGAACTAACAGAAAGAGTTGCTTCAGCTTCAAAGCATATTAATCAACATGCAGACAAATTTAAGGATCTTTATCGAAGAGAGCAATTTTATCCTGTCTCCATCTCCTTGTTTCAAGCTCCAAATATTCTCCTTTATATGCATGTGCAAACAATTTTATTATGTACTTTAAGAAATTTGTATACATAATTGTAATTAATTCTTTTTTCTTTTCAAATTTACTCAGCTTATTTTCTTATCATTGTATTGGCTGCCAATATACATGATATCAAAACATATATTTATGTCAAATTTCAAGACATAAATGAACCTTTTAACAGACTTATCATAACAGCAAAACAATGAATGTTTTCAATAAACATTCAATACAAAGTACTTAAATTACAAAATCAAGATAAAGTCAGTAACAAGTGATATTTTTAAACATGTCAACTGCTCAATAAATTTTCTGTAAGTGAGTTTTACCTGTTGACACATAAAAGTAAAAAAGCACAAGTTTACCTGGTTGTTAAAATGCAGGTTTTACAGGTAAAATATGCAGGTTGACATGCAATAAAAAGATCTATTGAAAATATTATGTAAGAAATATTTAAGTCATTGTCAGATTTATGAAGACAAAAATGTGTATTATAATTATCCAAATATTCATGTCCATAAATTGTGATATTAATTGAAATCAGAATTGAAATATCTATTACACCCTATAAATTTAAATGCATGAAGTATCTGTCAATTGTATTCATGTGTTAAAAAGAAGTGGGAAATTTTTCAAAACTTCTGTTTACGTACCCTGGTAATACATGGTATAGCTAGTACCAAGATCAAAGGGTAAAATCTACCTAAACACCCAAAAATGACAGTCAACAGAAAGGTCATTAACACAATTTATATCAATTAAGGGTGGGTATCCAAACTTATTATCAAGATGTTTTGGTCATTATGAAAGATAACATGATTTTAATGAATAGGACAAAACTAATTTATTGCTTTCATGATATTGATTTCCCAAAACACTTGGAACTTTTACATCATCACAAGTTTAATAGTTTATTTAATCTATAGTACATTGTGAAAATATGTGAGTTGTTGACTTGTCAAAAGACCATTACACAATAGACTGTTGATGGAACAACATAGTTTTATCTTGGGCTTTTCAACTTTATTCAAAAACAGTGACATAGCAAAAAGTACATGTAGGATCTTGTAAACCACAACAATAGCAGTTTCTTTATACATTCTCAAATTTCAATTCTGCATCTCTTGGATTATAACTTGCATGAAAATTTCCAATCATTGAACTAGAAAATTCATCCTTAATTATTTATATAATACGAGGAGAAAAACTCTTACCTCTGGACCATAATAAGGTTGACCGTTAACAATTTCAGGAGAGGCATACAAAGGACTACCACAGAATGTTTTCAGTAATGAGTCTTTACTGTAAAAATTGGACAGTCCAAAATCTGCAATCTGAAAATAAAAAAAATAAGCAAATGTGTTATTGCATAACTAGAAGCTGAAGACAATTGTTGTCTAAACTTTTTCAACATCAAAATTATTGTTCATTGGCATTTCATTTGTCATGGTAAACAGACATGTACTAAATTCTGACCTTTGATCAGCTGGGATGAATTTAATTAAGTATAATTACTCATGAACATTACACCATGTATCACTTTACCTTTAACTTTTCTATTACAGATTTGACCTTTTGACTAATAAGATAATGAGCTAATTTATGTAACATTTCATCATTTTACAGTAGTTCACTAGGTCAACATTATCATTTAAATTAATCATATTAATTAAAAATTACATGCACAAGTATAAATCAGTTTATAAGAAAAATGGATAGTTTTAAATTTTTTTTTCCAATGACCATGTTTATAGGTAGAAAAGCTAATTCAGATATATAGATTCTCTGTCAGTATTGAATGGTTTAAATTTACTCAGGATGGTAAAACATGTGAGCTTTAGCAAGGATGTTAAAATCCTAATTTTACCATAGAGAGTAGAGGAAAAGTTTAAACCAAGAATGAGCTGAAGGAGAATTGGTTTCTTCAATGAAAGCTGTAGAAAACTGTAAAATGGCAGGAAATCTCTAACAGATATTTAAACAATGCCGGGTAGTTATGCATCTTTTTAATTATCTATTTGAATGGGAGAAAATTATTTCATAACTTATGCATGTACATCAACTAAGCAATGTCAAGGAAGCATTATTTTGTTCTGTACAAAATAAAATACTAAATATGAATACTTAAATTGGAACCAAGAGTAAGCTTCAGGACATTTTTAACATGGACACTTCACCAAGTTCTATTAATATGCTACTAACACTTCACCAAGGTGTTAAGCTACCAGTACTCAAATTCAACCCTCTGACCCATCATGTGCCTTTTGTTTTCTTATTGTGAAATATGACCTTGTCTAAAGCCAAGTGATATAAACCATCTTATCAAGGCCACACATGACCTTAGCATTCCTTCGCTGCAGGTAGATTGTCACCCTGCCCGTTTCATTTTCCAAAGAAAGCAATAAACTTGAAACTTTCTTTCATACATTTCAAACTGAAACTTCTACCCTTTCAGAGTTAAACCAGTATCAATACTTCACCCATTAACATAGGAATTTCAGTATGTGTGATAGGGGATTTTAATGACTTCATTTTCTCACAATAGATCACAATTTGCAAGATTCAATTGAATGTGTTTTGCAAAATGATCTGTAATAAATTTTATTTCTAGCTCAAGTTCAGGGGCGGGCTCTGTACTTTAAAGGTGATAAATGAATTACATGGCTTAAAGTTTATAACAGAGCAAGACAGAAATAAGTGAAATGCTCTTTATATGTACACTCTGAAATAAAGAAAACTATTGACAAATTCTGTCAAACAGAAAGTATTTATACTGAAAAGACCAAAATCATAAAATATGAAATATGATCCCATAATCCTTTAAGAATACTGCACTTTCCATTCAAAAATAGAAATAAAATCTCCATAATGATGATGGAAAGTCACACTACTGCATCAACATACAAAGGAATGCAATAACTACCTGTAGGACACGATGGATTTGAATTTAATGTCTTACGACACTGCTGCGGTGTGAGGTGTCTATTTCTCACATAATTGAAGGTTTTGTAGCAAAATGTTGTTAAATATAAGAGACTTTCTGTCATTTCATAACAAAATTATGAGGATAATTTACCCTAAGAATTTATCAAATGCCCGATTATCCTAAGTGGGACACATCTTTACTGAATTGAACATTTATCATTTAGCTGACATAAAACCTTCAGTTTTTTGGCCATTTCACTCAAATATCTTTGAATTTTATAAGTGTGAGTAGACATGTGAAGGACAAAGGCATTAGATTGAGTAATCATACTAGAAAATGCTGTCCTGTAATTTGGCATTTAATAACCTACCAAATATTGATAGAAATTATATCTAAAGTAGTTTCCAATCTTGTAGTTTTAGCTCTTTTTAAACTATTCCCAAATTTTACTTCCGGATGAAATGCAAAAAATAAACAATAATCATTCAATGACAAAAAGACAATTTATAAAGCATTACTACAGTGTAACCTGTGTAAAATTAACCCTTTTAGGACTTTTTAAATTGGCTGATTTAGACAGGTTAAAAATACATTTAAATTAATGTAAAGGGACTTTCAAAGAGTAATCAAGAGAACCAATATTCTACCAGAATTCAAAAGAATGCAACCAAGGGACTAAGGTCAGACATGGAAAACACACACACATGACCAAAATTATACATACAAAGTAACATAAGCAAATGAGCAACCTGGGTTCCACTTAAAACAGGGAGCTTTTCTAAAAACGTTAACTGAATTGCTCATAAAAAGTCTGATTACGACAGGTTTTCAGATTTGTTCAGGGTTTGGATAAGTGAGGTTTCATTGTATTTTAATCATACCTTAACATTTTTCTCTCTGTCCAAGACAATATTTTCTAATTTGAGATCACGATGAACAATACCATTCTAAAAAGAGAAAAGATTTTAATATAACATTTATTATGGACATTCAGATAGTTTTGCTGTGCAATGATATTCTAGTCATTTTATTTTGTTTACCAATCAATTCCTTGTATTTGTTTATTGACTTTTCATATTTTGTGGTTTTGAGCCTTTTTTGTTGTTTTTGTAACCTTTCTTTTGTTTTAAAAGTAATTCAATTTTGATCATGAAAAATTAGAGGAAAATCCTGTTTTTAATACATACACTGAAGTATGGTAAACATGTAAACAATGTTTAAACTGAGGTCTATGATTTTCTTGGTGTTTTGTGAAATGACAAGTACTAGCAGTAGCGTGAAGATAGGTCATGAACTTACTTGATGACAATAATGAATAGCTGATGTGATTTGACGGAAGATTCTACGAGCATCACTTTCTGGTAATTTCTGGCGATCATTAATATAATCATACAGTTCTCCTCCTAATGCACAATCCATGACTAGAATAATACGGTCTTTGTTCTCAAACACTGTAAACAGAAAAGCAATTTCCTTTTACAGAGCTTATAAAAGAGTATTGAGTTGAGAAATGGTAGAATTGTCGGTAATGAAAGGAAAATTGACAAAGAGTTTGGTGGACAAGGGCCTGCTATATTGAGGGCAAAACAAGGGCTTGCTATATTGAGGGCAAGACAAGAGCCTGCTATATTGAGGGCAACTTCAGAAAGTTTCTCACAATAAATATGCTAATTCAACCTTAAAAAGGAGAATTTTGAATTGCATCCAATATATAAATTTATGCTAAATTTGAAAGGGTATCAGTATGAAATAAAACAGAGTTAACTTAAAAAAAAGATGGTGATTTTGTGTTTCATGCAATATCAGATGTATATTTGAAAGCCAATAAGTGTAAAAAAATGATACAATAAGAATAATTCTCAATTCAACTTTAAAAATTCACTATTAAAAAAAGGTCATTTGTTAAATGTTTGTTATTAAATATTATGCAATGTCACATGACTACCACTTTTTTGTAAAATTTAAAATAACCTCAGTCTAGGATTCTTATAAAGGACACATTTTATATCAATCTAATGCAGATGGATATAAAGAAATGTGGTTACAGATAAATTAAATTTTATACTATTTAAATAAATAGAGATTAATATAGCTGATAAAATTTCAGCATGATGTACCTGGTACAAAGTGAGAAAATTATTTATCCTCTACTGCGGTTTATTCAGACAGCCAAACATTTAATAAAAATCATCCATAGTTTCCATGTTTTATTTGTAACTAAGGCATTAGGTAGTTGGCATGTGCTTATTGCAATTTGAACTTTTGAATAAGTATTGAACAATGTAGAGTTGTCCAGGTTCAATCAAAAGCATAGAAATTCACATTCAATTAATAATTACAAGTTTGGTACCAATGTTGATCTACTCAAAGTCATTGTACTAGTAGTGAACAATTTCATACAAGTCCACAGCTGATCTTTAACATTATGCAACACGTGAAGACGTGGTTAGGGAAAGAAATCACTTATGTATAATTAATGTAATTTAATAAAGGAAATTGGGCACAGAAGAATGTTTAAGAAGTAAGATATGTATTACAGGTAGTTGTTAAACCTTGTTACTAAATTGGTCCTCAAAATCTGAGATTCACTTCCCTTTCAAATTACTGATATCAAAATGTAAATATCCTGCATACTATGGCCAGGTGGGGACTTCCCAAGAAATCTCAAAATAATGTAGATATTGGACTCTTAACCAACTTCCTGGAAAAAACATTTCATTAGGGCTGGGCTAGCTACTTAAGTCAGGGCATTCATACATAAATATATTCAAAACAAGAATTAAAATATCAAAAAACAATCATACAACTAGTGTCATATTTTTTTGTTTGATTTTAGGAACCAATGACATTTATACATTAAAAAGATATTTTAGACAAAGGACATGGGGATTTGTTATCTCATAACACATTTGTGGACTTGCCACAAACATTGAGGTGAAATGTACCGGACATTTTTTCCTTCCAAAAGATAACCCTAGAAACATAAAGAAACAGTGTATTTGTATAAACGTCAAAGTTTGCCAAACACTGCACTTTAAATATCATTATTACCAGGAAAAGTTGGAAAGTCATGTGACATTAACCATATTAATTATAATATAGTTGACAAAATACATTTGTACATCACCAAGTAGCTCAACATCTCAATAGATATATAAAGTGATTAATAATAAGACTGCACTCTTATTTTGGTACTCAGACAATATATAGGCCTACTACCATGTTGAGATTAAAGGGAAATAACTGGGAGGGGGTATGTTGCAAGGTCAAATGAACAAACATTGAAAAGTACTTAAGAAACAGTTTGATGGTGAATATGAAATTCAATTCAAAGGAATCATTGTTTAAATTTTTCTATACCTGTGGTGGGTAACAATTAGCTATTATGAAGAAAAGGCATTGCTGTGAATTTTCAAGAGGAAACAGCCAATAATATACCCTTCTGTGTCTAACAACCCTGTTTTAAAGGGTCTATTATTGCTCCCAGATAATAGTATTCTCCACCCATTTCAACAAGGATGTCTCTCCTAGCAATAAACGTTTAACATGTCTATCTGATGAAGACATCATTTTCAAATGACTTTTTTTACTGACTGATAGACTTCATATTCAGAATTAAAACATTACTGACTTATAATGACTATTATTTTTACATCCACGGTAGCCCATCAGGAAAGCCTTATACTTAAAAAAAACCTACCCCCCAAAAAAAATTCTATTGAAAAAAAGTTATTAGTATCAATATCTATGCATGACTTCCCAATGATAAATATTTGATCAATTTTCTGACAACACATTAAGATTCTTTGAATTTGTTCCTATGATCTAACTATTATGGAAGTTTTTAAATCATTTATGATTTTCGATACTATCATTCGTTAAACCATTTAAAGTATTTAGCCCACTGTTTCAAATTTCCAGTCTATAAAAGAATTTATATGTTTTGTAATAATGATTACCAATGTCTGCAAATATTTGATAAAATATTTTGAAAGAAGCGTCCTAGTACAAAAATATACAAACAAAAGATATAGACACTGACATGAACTGCCTATTGATTTTTCAAATATCTAAATCAATTGAGTTGCCATTGTTTAAATATAATTTTAGATTTCATAGAAACATCCTATTTCCTGCATTTGAACAGAGATCAGAGTGTCAAGAGAGAGGAAATTATAAATGTTGAGACGAGACTAAAATAATAAATCAATAGCGATGTCTACTATTTGTTTAAATAGGTTATACCATGTGAAAAAGAGGCTTCTTTTGCTTAGTTTTTCTGTGTTTGTTTAGTTGTCTAAATAAATTCTCTATCAAATAAAACCCTGATTACTTATAATATTCCCTACTACTGTTAAACAATATTATATAAAATCTTGGGTAATTCCAAATGCTTTAACACCTCTTTAACACAAATTTTCTAAATCAATAGAAAGAATGTATTTAATACAAGTCTTCTCATATCAAATTCTGACAGAAATATGTCTGGTATGCAAAAAACCTATTTAAAATTCTTTGTTAATGCAAGCCAATTAAGAGGATCTATTTTAAGACTGATCAATTTGCACTACAACTTGACACTGAATGTGCATCTTGTCATAAATTGTAATAGATAAGAGGTATCTTCCTTTATAACCATATGTTTAGTTAATTCATCCTTCATCAGGAGTTGGATAATTTTTTTTAATCATTTTCCATTAACATTATACATATATTTTTGTGGTCTTCCATCCTTCTATCCTTTGCTTATATGAAAAAACACATATTACAAATGCACCATTGATATGCCTTTCTTTCTACTTTCATTCATAAAATTCAGGTCTTTGTTATTAGCATCTTCAAAAAGACTTTAGAAAAGTTAAGTATCTCTTCCCTTTGATAAAAGTTAAAGGAAAGGTGTGTATGAAGGGGCGTCTTTGCACTTCCATAAGAAACAAAAAGCAGTCCTCATTTCCTGTACAATTCCAGGTAAATTTTTGTACCTTGTAAACATATATATACATGTTTACAAATGCTATTCAACAGACAATGAAAATTGATAAGAGTATTATCCTGAGACAAAGACTTAATGAATTTTTCTGCTAGTCAGTGACAAAAAACTCATATTTTACTGACAAAGCTATGTTTGGTATGCTTTTATACCTGGGGATAATAATGCACTTTCCAATTAATATAAGGTAATATTCACACAAGCCTTTCATTTAAAAAAAAATTGCAACAATAAAACTCTGCATTCATAAAATACTTTTTGTACCAGAGGAGGAGTTAAGTGGTCTATCTAAAACACTTTAAAATATTGACAAGAGAAAGCTGGATTTGCTCTGATCTTACACTGCCTCAAGGGTTTCCATATTTAGACAAAACAGTCACACAGACTGAAAGGAAATAATCAGCAATCAGATTTAATCAACTGATGGCTTAAGCAAAATCCTTGGCCAAAAAGTATATATAGACGATTTCCCCTGACAGTTA
Organism: Perna viridis; assembly: GCA_037379345.1. Classification (NCBI taxonomy): domain Eukaryota; kingdom Metazoa; phylum Mollusca; class Bivalvia; order Mytilida; family Mytilidae; genus Perna; species Perna viridis. The sequence goes on from CM074511.1 coordinate 15,318,136, forward strand.
TATTTTACAGACTAATCTTCTAAAAAAGAAATTGGCCAATGAATCTCCCAGTGCAAGAGTCTCCATACACACCAGCATCATGCCATTCTAGTAATGAAGGAACTGTGGTTCATTTATTAATACAATAAATACTCTCAATTTTTTTTCCTAATACTGCCAAATTGACCACAGTACAGCAAGGTCAATGAGACATTGATCGTGAATTCGTGATTAAATAATATTTGAAACTTTTTTGGACATGTTGCATGTCAAAACATCAGGTTTTGTCACAAAACCAAGATTAAATTTCTTTAATTAACTAACAAAATAACTATCTTGTGATACATAAAAAATCTTGCTGTTTTCTCATAAAACCTCAAGATATTATTGACAAAAACAAGTTATGTGATCTTGTCTGGCACTAAGATCAACCTTAAAATCCACTATCAATAGTATCGATTTAAATTCTTGGTTCCGTATCAAAATATTTTATTGAATTTTTGGAAGACAAAAAACCCTTGCATGGTTTAATGTAATTATCAGAGATTGATGTTCATTGTTATGACGTCAACTGTCATCGAAAGCTACAAGTGGGTCAAGGAAACCCATACCATCTGGAGTTCAAGTGTACAATTGACTTTTAGATTTGTAATTGGCTCTCTAATTATTGAAAATCAATACATGAGGAGTAAGAAAATTACATAAAAAATTCACACTTGGCAATTATTAGATAAGTTTTGTAAATGACAAGTCAAGAGGCTGACAAGAGTCTTTGACAAATGATATTGGTTGGTAATCAAAATAATTAGGAGTTGATGACAGACAATTATATTTGACTTTTAAAAGGAATCAAATAAAATTAAAATTTTTGACATTATCAGTCTTAAAAACCAAATGATCTTTCATTACTATAAACCTAAGCTGAATTTACTATGCCAGTGTTCCACTAATCCCTTACAAGTGAACCCATACAATAAACAATTGTAGTAGTTATTTGAAAGAACTTAAGAATCCAGAAGCTTAATATAGTATTTACATGTGTACTAAGGAAAAACTTAAGTCTGATTTGTGCAGAGTCACTATTATTATTAATTTCCACACTTATTAAATGGATGCATTGGTTTAAATTTTTCAATATTATCTTAAGAAAAACTTCTAAAATTGAAACGTTTTTAATGTTAAAATTTCTAATGTCACTTTTTTATAATAAGCCTTTTAACTATAAAATAACAGGTTTAAATTGGTTTTGTAATTCTAAGCCTCTTTTGAAATCTACAAAGTACACTCATGAGCATTCTTTACTATAAATGAAATGTTGGTTCACATTTAAGACATAATGAACTGTATTTAAAATAACAAAGCGTGTTAATGTAGCCATGTAGCTATAATAGGGTACACCCACTAAAACTAAATTATGCATAAATTTCTTCATCTTCTGACTTCAACATTTAGATGTCAGCTATAAATGTTTCCTTGGTGTTTGAAGCTATTTTATCCCAGACAGGAGGAAAGATGCCCTGATATAAATGTTTCCTTTCAAGAAGTTATAATGACCAAACTCTAGGGATTTTATAGTATAAGGAGACAATCCTATGTTGATGATTCCGATTTCCTGTACAAAAATAATAAAATCAGTGACATTTAATAGAAAAATTAAATTACAAGCTGTAATCTTGTTTTTCTGTATGTCTGTCATCATGTCTATAAATAGTTATATTCTGCAACACCAGAGATCTTTAATCAAAGAACAAGACTGGCTATAAAAACCCTGCAATACCCCTGTGGAGGACACACATGTTTATGTCTGGAAGTTAGTCTGATAATCAGCAGACGCCAAATTGTCCAAGTCTAATTTTTTGTCCTTAAAGTGTCACTTTAGTGCATTCCTATGCCTTTAAATCTATTAACTCACATGTACACACGAATTGTATGTTTAATGCAAATTCCTAAAATGACTTACTGAGGGGAGTGCGGCATTTTCAGATCAAGGTTTACTCAGTTTACAGTGTACTTTTTTTTTCTTCTTTCGAAGTTTTACACCTTTGGATAACTTGTTCTGTAAAGTGATGTTATTTGCATGTATAATTTTAAAAGTCAATTTCCATGTACCATAAAGATCTAGTAGGAAGTCAGTATCTTCTTGATAACTTATGAACCCATATAAATTATTCACTATGTTCCTTTAAGGCTAAGAGATACAAGAGCATTGCCCCTTACCTCAGATGACCATAGCATTGGTCACTCTATTAACCTAATGACTAACAAATCAGATTAATATCACTAAATTCCCTTCCATTGACAAAAATGACCGCAATTAGGTATCTTTACATTATCATTTTATGCTTCAAAGAAATCCAGTGTCATTTTTTTATTAATTTGTTGATTTACATGTCTCTGGGACATTTGTTGTTAAGTCCTTAATATTTCACTGATCATATCTTTACCTTGGACAAAGAGCTCTATGGAAAAATATAAAAATTACCTCCAGATAGACACGATTTATAAAAACTTGAACTGATTGATCAATCGATCTCTAACCTCAAACCAAAAATCTCTGAAATATGATTGATCATAATGATGTTGCTTTTGAAGTCAAATTTCATGTAAAAACAGCTTTTTTTCACTTGTAGAGCCCTTAGCCACTGCACAAGTTCTAAGATATCTATTGAAAACACAATTTTGATTTATAAATCTTTACAGTAATAGAGATCACATTACATGTATTTTGAAGCCATTTGTAAGCCAAGGGTTGAAACTGCTCAAAGTCTGTTCCAATAAATTTTGAAATAGTTGGAACCATAGTTCATTCTGAAACAGGAATGTAATAATAAAGATAATAGAAGTCTATTATAATTACACTGCCTACACCAAAAACCAAAATTTACAACTCCTAAATATAGATATAATTAACACATCTGTATTGTTTAAAACAACAAATCATGTTAAGATATTACTTCAGTGGGTTACTGTCACAATAACTCTACTTATTATGTGGTTTACTATTTATAAATTTAAATATGCTAATAAGATATGTATATATAACTTTTTTAGGAACTTCCCCTTAATTGTGTAATGATAGGGTTACTAAGCTACCTTGACTTAAACAATGAAGTTCAATATCACAAATAAACGCCCAGAAATTTAAGAAATGTGATGTTCCATTGTTATAGGAAAATGATTTATAACTACCTGCACTACTTGATAACATTTTTATCATCACTTTCCCATTACACCCAGTTATTTTATTACCAACATAGCACCCATGTCAAATCTTGCATGTAAGTTTCAATTCAAAGGTTATGATAATTTTAGTATCTTGCAATCATAACAACAAAGATATTACCATTTAATTTCCATTTTCCACCCAACGATTTCATTGTTGCACTTCTTTGCCATCTATATGTAAATTTTGGATAAAAATCTTAATTTCAAAATCCATCAAATTTAAATTCTTTATTCAAAATAATGATACAATTGAAGGAAGCTGAACTATCTGATAAAAACTTGCCATGCCATAAAAATAAGCTAATATAAATTGCCTGTGACACAATGTCATGGTTCATATGATATGGAGGACCTTAACATTAACAAGAAAACATGGAATTTCCATTTCAAATTTCTTTTACATTCCAATTATAAAACTTAATGAAGAAGATTAGAGGGAATAGATTCAGTAGAAATGGAGTAATATGGAAGTCATCAATAGAACACAGACTAAACAGAACATGGGCAAAGAAACAAATTTGTCATTTTAATTCTATTAATTATGCCTTCTAAAAGAAACTGAAAATTAAATTTCAAGGCAATTAATCTGACAATTTTTTTGTTGTTATTACATCAAGAAATTCACCTTGATTGCTGGATCTGCCATCTGACCAAGAAACTATAATTGCATCAGAGATACTTTCTCCCGACCAAGACCAAGATATTCTTTGTGATTCATCATTATGTATACAGACCATTAAATGATATGTCTTCCTTCCTGAATCAAGTTTCTCATCAGAAAATGTAAATACAATCACTTGTACTATTAAAGTTGACCTAAATGTTTAATTTACTCATTTACATTGTATTGTTTTACTGCATTTTAACAAATTGTTTGGAACATGTGCAAGTTTAACAACACCTGCAGGCCTTACAGATGGTTTGAAATGAAAGAATAAAAAAAACGTGCATTTTTTCTTGTTCTCCTTTAAGCATGTATGTACTGGTAGTTGAAAAACTTCCATCAAACAGGTTATAGCCAGCATTTTTTTTTTATTTCTAGATTAGGCTCTAGTAATTAAAAGGGATATGTGAAAATCATAAAGTTCTGCAACTGGTAAAAGATATAAACAATAATAATATCAGATTCAAATACTGAATATTAACTTTAATACATCAATTCTCAATTCCAAGAAATCACAAGAGCTCATTACTTTTTTCCCATTAATACCCAGTAAAAAAAGTTGATGACTGGTCATCTGCCAAGGACTAAGAAGTGTGAAATCTGACAGGAATGCCAAGGAAATGTGTAAATCCACTCCCGATCATGACACCATCATCCTTATTTCCGATAGGTAAATGGACAATTACCTAATAGTCAATATACCTATTTGTTTGAACTATGGGGTAAATAAATATTATTGTAAACAGCCTTCTGTAATTATCTTTGTCAATTGTATCAGGTGTGAAGATTTAATGATCAAAATTTAAAACATGTTTGAATTGGTCATGGAATTTTTACAGTTTTGACCAAAAGCAGTTCTGTGGTCTAAATATGCGATGATATCTTTCTTTAAATGTTCTGATATATGCACACCCCTATTTATTCAAATATAATAAATATCTCTGGTATCAATGCAAAATATTTGTAAAATTTTAAATAATCTTGTCTACTATCTCTATGTACACCTATGCATACTTCCTAGGCCTTATACCATTAAAATCAACTGGATTACACAGTTATATTATTTCAGCAAAATTTATATCCGTAATCTAAATAAAAATAAGAATCTTGAATACATGTGGAAAATATGGAAATCAATATTATCACTTTGAAGACAGTTTGAAAGTGTACCATTGAAATTCTTTTCAATTTAAACGATGCATTTCAATTCCAAAAGAAGTAACTATCCTTTTACTTTTTAAAAATACTCATACATGGACATCTACTTGAATAGGGAAATGAAAACAAGATGGAAGATACTATTATTAAGGAAAATTATATGGTAAATCCCTAGAAATTCTTAAAGTTGTCAATATATATTAACTATTGAGCATTCTCAAAACCCTCAATACATGTACCTATCTTGTTGTACCTTATTACTTTGCTCTATTAATATTTTTCCATTGCTACATGTATGACATAAATATTGAAAAAAGTTTTCCACATGTAAGCCCAGTAAGAGTACATCATATAATCTTTTCTAACCTTTCCAAAAGCACTCATGCACCTTAGACATGAGCATAAACAAGACCATGACAAAAAGGGAAATAAATACCCACGTAAATCTGCTGTTTACGCAAAATTTAGTTTCAAATCAGCTGATCAATTACCCCCTACCTATAACTATGATAATAACACCATACAAAATGCTTCTATATGGGACAAAATATTTGATTAGGTCCTTTTAATACTTGCCAAAACACTGTTTAATGTGTATTTAATTTGGAGCTGGACACTTGTTACAAACTAAATCGCTTTATTTGGAGAGTAGGTAAATTGGTACGACTCCAACATATACAAATACTCAGTACGTGTCTGTCCACGCTAATACCTAAGTCAAGAGGTTCAAATTTGTAGATAAATATCAACAACTTTCTACTACCTAGCATAAGTACTTTATTTTTTAAAAAAAGTTTACTCTTGGCATAGCATACTGCAAAAATGTCTCTTAATGCAATACCTGTATACATTAACCTTAATACATCTTACTGTCAACAATGAACATGTACATGTAATTGTCTCAAGATGAAGTTTGAGAAATTTTCAAAAATGTGTGGACTTGGTTTTATTAGGAGGGGGTCTCATTTTCTGTCCTAAACAATGACAAACACTAAAGCTACAAGATAACACTAATTTCAGACTGTGAACAATTTGTAGGAAATGTGTAACCACTTTTAACCTTCTATCCTTTTATGTGACAGATACTACTGCTTTGGCTGACAAGACATTCTAAAGATAGATACCTAGTAATGAACAAATTTAGGGAGCAATAAAATACAAACAGAAGACACACCAATCATGATGGAAAGCCCATAATATACTATCAATGGAATACACATCATTCATACATTACCATATGACCCAAATTATTCATATTTTGGTGTTGTCTAGACTATCAATCTTACTGCCCCTTAGGCTATATTACACATCTTCTACTTTTATACCTTGTGCAATACATAAAAAAATGTCCTTTTCTCATGCAATACACATTAATCTTGACCAGTTTCCTTCTTTCTCACAAACTGAATTTATCAATAAGTGAAATTAAAGTATATGAAATAAGGACTTCCTTCCAAATTGTGTTTTTCTAGATACTCAAGTGTCAATTCTCTGTAAGCTTGTACAAAATGTGGCTTATGAGACTACATAGAAATAATGATTTTTCTGTTTATTTTATATTTTGGATGAATTGAATATGAATACTTGGAAAGCATCATTATTTAGTCTGTAACCAGACCAAATGTCACACTATGGGCTACAAATGTAATTCCAGCTTCTAAAGATTTTAATAATCTATTGAACCTTAAATTGTTTGTGCACACTTCATAAAGTAAAGATCACAACCAAAAGGCCATAGATTCTGCATGGTCACACCTACAATCCTATTTATCAAGTCAATGAATTCTTCCCAATACAACATTGCTTTTGATCTGCATAGAATACACAGCCATTCCAAAAGTAATTTAAACAGAATTGATATTAAACAAATGTCTTTATTTCTTTCTAGTTTCATTAAATCAAAGCTTTGTGCTAGTTGTCAAGTTGATTTTTTATTCAGTAAGTTGAGAAATGTCTCGTGATTCTGTGACATTCCAGACCATGTCAGGAGGTGTCGGTAAACCTATCAAATTACAGAACGTCTTTTCGATGATAATATCTCTAATTACAGAGCTTCTGAAGACTGTAACATTACCCTTTCATCTCTTTAAATATTGAACATCTATTTCAATATTAGTAAATCAATTTGTTCTTTTCTCAAATAATTAATCTGATCAAAATAGTTTAGATTATGATGTCAAAGGGGCATCATTCGACAGGGGAAAGACACTAACTGTAAAGTGCTAATTTTAAGAGTTTCGATAAATATGTTTTATGGTAAAGGGTTTACTTGATAATGACCTTACAAGATTTCAGATAACACTTAACAAAGCCATATAATGTTGTTTACAATCCAATGTCAATGACTTCCTAACACCTGACTTTTTCACTTTGACTTAGAGCTATCATTGTGACACTGCTGTATACCCTAAGTACATTGCCCACTTTAATATAAGTCAACATTTGCTTTTTTCAAGAAATCTGTTCTAATTTGTCACTTTGTCCTGTTGCAAAGTTGTAGTCTAGTATTCTCTTAATACAGGGATACCAATGGGTTCATCTTGTGCTACCACACTTACCTTCCCTTATGTTGATGATATTTGGATGATTGAGATGTGACATGATATGGATTTCTCGCCGTAGTCGACATAAATCTGTATCATCTTGGACTTTGTTCTTCTTTATATATTTTATTGCAACCTAAAAACAAAAAAGAGGCTCCTTAGTCAATGTTCTTGAGACAAATTTGGATGTATGGTCATTTAATGGATAACTGAATTATACATTTGTTAAACAGAATACCATTTTATATTGTCACTATGTAGACAGTGTGCAAGCAAATACAATGTAGTATGTTAGTTTTTTTCAACTTATTCTGTCAGAGTTGGGCTATTTTAGCATCATTTATGGTCTTCAAAGTTTTACAAATCCAATATTTGCTTCAATGTAGGAAGACAAAAGTTCCCCACCCACATACATTATATGTAGACAGACTAGTCATCAACAGATCACATCATCACAATATTCAATAATGTCTCCAGCAAGGTGAATCATATTGGTTAGGTTAAAGCTAGACCATGATTCAGTCCAGACATTGTCTTTATAATACCCCCAACTGTCCATAATAAAAGATAATACCTAAGTCATTGGCTCTTCTATTTTCTACACCAAATTTCATCTGAACAATCTTTGTTTTGTTTACATATTAATGATTTAATAACCTTGCTAGAGGGACAATGATGAAGCACACTGTAATTTGTGTAATAATAATGGTTTAATGTACAATCTATACGGTCAATGGTCAATTTTATAAAACTGAATTGACATTTTGAAAAACAAAAACATTTTTATGGTTTTCTAGTCATTAAGTACTAAACTTTCGTAGTATTTAAATTTCAAGTACAAATCATGGTCAAGTCATGATTTGGCAGTAACAAAAATACTTTAATGGTTTAAAATAATTGCTATGTAATACAATTTAATAACCCTGTTGGTTTTAAAAAGTCATCATACAGTTATGATGTATGGTCATATCAGAAAAAGATAGCCAATCAAAAAAATAAATGTCTCACTTAAGTATCTTAAAAGAAAGTCACGGATATTGTGGTTGTTAAGCATAGAAACCAATGAAAATATCATAATTTTTAAAACTTAACTGTGACTTCCAAAAATACTTTGATGACATACATGTATTGACAATGTTTGTCAAAAAAAAAAAATTAAAAAAAATAATGATCTCCATTTAACAGGAAAGGAAAACTGTTATGCTTCACCAAATGACAAGTCAGGGTGTAAATTTGAGTTGTCTTCACTATTGATGGTTTTTAAATCCCTTCATAACTTTTTGATGTCAGAATGATAGTTTTTTTCACATTGTGGGAATAGTACAAATGAACATTTCAGCATGTACATCTTATTGTAAGAATTTGAGAATTTTTTAATGCACATTCCTCAAAATTTATAACCATAAATACCAAATCGACTAATTAGTAATGAATTGATATTGCTGAAACTTACAAAAGTATAAATAGACTAATAAATGAGAGGTGGTAAAACACATGTATGATTTTGGGGATTTACACATCCTTGATTCTGATCTTATCTCCACATGATTAAGGAAGCTATCAATGACTTTTACACCTGCAAAATATTTGTGGTCATAAAAAAGATAATGTGTAACCACTAACTTGTGTTTTAAAATAGATCTTTAAAATAAACTGATGAATTTGGTCATGGAAACATTACACAGACATTGAGTCATAGTTTAAATGGGACTTAATTATAAAGACTACATTAGGGCTGGGAATAAAATATCAATATAGAACACAGCAAAGATCTATTGTAAAAAATTCCTCCGCAATTAATCAGAAATCAAAAACAGAAAAAATAGGACATGGATCATAATCTCCTTATGTTTTTTATACTCTGTGCAATAAAAAATATATTACATGTACATATCTTCCTACAATGAATGTAATTATTAAACATGCATTAAACACATCAAATACAGGTAATTTCATTTACTGTAACTGATAAAATGACACCTGATAAAAAGGGCTTGATCTTTTTTTATTATGGGAATTTCTAGAAAGTTTCCATAATGTGACCTAAGGTGACTTGCATTTAGATGTAGGAAACCATGTATAATAAAAAAATGACCACAAATTAATTAATCATTAACTTCTATTGTCTCATATGCCACAAGGTAAACAGTTCACCAACGACAATAAACCAGTGCCATTTGGGGACAATGTATGTGTATTTGGTTGTAGGAGTTGAATGATGAATGGGTTGACATAATGTGTGACCTATCATTCTCAAGAATGGAAGCATACTTGACATCTACAGGAAAGGAAACTGAGGACAAGGAAGTGACATCAAAGGGACTGAACTCTATCATTAGATATCTGTTTCCGTTTGTCTGTCATCAAATAAAATTAATCAAGTCAAAATAAGGATAAAAGATTTAAATGCAAAGATAAGCCTTGATTTTTAATTGCCTATTCCTATTGCATATTGTGAAATGATATTGTTCAAATAAAAAATAGAAAAAAAAAGAAAAAGGAATAAAATGTGAAAATAAACCTTGGTATTGTAGCATGTGCCTCTTAGGCTATTGTGAAATAAAAGTTCTATGTATAGTACAAAAGATATATAACCTATGAAGCTGTCATGTAATCAATGAACAACATTCATTGAATTTTCGGCTGTTTGGGAAAATTATATTCAGCAAGTCATGTGAAATTCAATCAAATATCTGCATGGTCATCTTTAAACAGTATTAAATAGTTGGAATTCTTAAGGGTAATAACTAACATCCAGTTGGTCACTTATTTAAATGGAAAGTGTATTGTAATGTAAAACTGGGTATAAAATAAATTGAAGTTAGTGTTAAAGTGATAATTATAGGGTCATAATTTGGATGTGATTTTAGTGGAAATCCAATTGTTGGGATATTTGTTGTTATATCTTTATTAAAAGTAAATTAACTACTAAAGAAATTTAGTAGCTTAAACAATGATAATGTGGTTAGATATTAAAAAATGTTACCCTCTTAATATAAACTTGAACATTTTAAAAGACTACATTGAAACTTTAATAGTGTTCCATGTACATGTACATGTAATAAATAATGATACATAAATTTTTCATCAATGAATAAGAAACACAACAAATAATTCTGGTGCATTACATGTATAAATGTTTCTGAAGTACTAAGAGTGTCTTCTCTATTTATGGAAATATATTTTTGATAAGGCTTAAACCTTTCTACTACTTATTTTGAAAGTAATGCAAAAATCTAGTTCATTTTAACTTGTCTTTTTGCATTAGAAACATAAAAAATACATGTACAAATACATGTATCTAATCAAACAGATTTAGAAATTATACATGTAGACCAAAAACCAATTTACATGTAATTTAACCAATTAAATATGAAGTATGGTTAAAGTTACTAAAAAACAAAGCAGACAAAAATTAATGTCTTGTGCCTCCTGCTGAGTGACATCAATTGATTAGAACATGCTAATAATAGTTTTATGAAAAAGAATTATTTCCCTGACCCCTGGTCAGAATTATTAAAAAATGGTCTTAGTTAATAAATTCTCCAGTAAGGTATCAAACAGATTATGTCTCATGGCCTACTCCTCCTGGGGATTTAATATTTCAATTATCTAACTTTGGTATGTTAAAAATCCATTTGTTCCAATATCCCTTATATACACAAATGAAAGAAAAGAATTAAGTGACTGATAAGTTTTAAAGATGGAATTTTGTTCTAAACTTCCTACTAATATGTATTGTTAAAGGCATTTTAAAAGAAAAAATATTCAAGTCATTATGAGCAAGTTTGCACTGAATGTTACCATGACAAAATGACAAAAAAATATTCTAGACACTTCTTAGGTATATCATGAGTAAACTTTCTTAAGAATTATGTATCTAAAATGAAATCAATATTGCACACCATTGATAAATTCATTGTTTTATTCTAGAACAAATACACCTATCGATAAGAGTCCTAACAAAGAATAGCATATTGAATAACTTCCAGAAGGTATCTGGAAATCTATATTAAGTGTATTTAACTTTTGAGTCATGTACACCAAAAAGTAAAATAAAAAAAAAAACAATATGTTGTCACTGGAGGCGGGATAGTGCACTATACATTCAAATTATTAGATTACCTGTATTAGCTTACTTGTTCAGTATTAGATAACCCTCTAATTGGGTCTTTCATGTGTTGAATCAAAATAAAGGATTAAGAATACCAGAAGTAACACAATAAGATCTTTTGTTTTAGAATAATTGGCTGACGTCAGGAATTAAATTAAATCACATTAAATCTAACATGATACATTCATACATGTAGAAATGAAATGTAGCTATTGTTAAACATTCTCAGTGAACTTACCATCATAAAAAATCAAATTCCTAATTAGTGTGAAAATTTACAAATGTAGTTCTATACAAAGTCAATACATTCACACCCTCAGGTGAAATAATTCTTCATTAACTAATGATGCCATCTCTGCAAAAGCATTCATTATGAACAAAATCAACTGAAGTGAGACATATTAAAAATGCAAACCTTGAACAAAAAAGATACAATGCCCCAAAGGCAAATCAGAAAAGAATAAAAAATAAATCTTCCTAAAATTCTTTTCAATGGTCAGATATTACAACTTTTTTAAACAGTAACAAACTAGGAGGTATAATTAAGAGATCAGAATAAATGAATTGATTTTAAAAAAATACAAAATATGTATATACATGTATAACCCTTTCAAGAGCAATTAACTAATAACAATTTTCTCTACATCAATTTTTAATTAGCAGTTAGGCTATCAATCAGCTTTACACCGAAGTATATATGTGACATTAGTGCTAGACTCTGAGTGAACAGAGCTTTTAGTGAGACCTCGACATGGACAGATGGCAAGTCATTAACATGACAAAGAAAATATGATGAGCTGATTTCAAATCAATAAATAAAATTATGTTTCAAATATTCAATTAGGATGGATCAATTACTGTTCCTTAAATTTTTCAAAGGCTCAAGATATATATTTTTTTAAAGCAAAGCAACTTTTTACGTGAATAAAAGCAGATACAATAAGAAAACTTGCAATCAAACAATTCATTCAAACAGAATAAGTAGGACAAAAATATTTTTCCCTCTACAATAAAATTGAATTTCTTCTCATCAACTTATATTTGAGGATGCAGCTCCAATAAAAACAATTATTCAATCAGACTTGAAGTCTACTTTATAACGTTATGGTTTATGTTTTGAGAAACATGTAGTATTGTACTTCATAGCAACTCATTTAACATTCACCTTGCACATAAGAACATAAAGATTTGTAACTGCATTGTTGTTGTTTATTTTTATCTTGAACTCAGTAATATTGAAAGCTTCAGATTAATCTATCAAATAAAAAAAATGAGAAATAATATTCTATAGGACTAAATGACACTTAAAAAATCTATAGTTTTGAAAATTCTAGTCAGTTTTATTAAATATGCATGAAATACATGTACATGTACTTGTATCATACCTGTTCCCCTGTGGCCTTTTCAACTGCCAGCTTTACTTTTCCATACATTCCTTCACCTAGAGTTTTTCCCAACTCAAATCTGTTTTTTAAATTGTGGCGATGAGAATACATCACTGGTTTGAGTAATGGCCCAACACTATAGTCCAGCATCTCATCTGGCCCCATCATTTCTTCATCAGACATCTTAGCAGGCATGGCTAAATCACAATCAAGCTTTTTTGGATGTCCAGGCACATCATACATAGGCCAAGCTATGGATCCAGAGCACTAAGCTGTCTCATCAAATAAAGCAATGTGTCACTAAATAAAATGTAAGTAAGCTGATGGTTATGCCACATTAAAGCAAGAATGACAGTCACAATACAATGTCTGGTATAACAGAATACTTGGAAAATGAAGAACTATTTCAAAACAAAGAATCACTCAACGGCAATCACTTGTTTTAATTTCTACGGACGAATACAGAATGCGTGTATCGTGCTTTCGTTTCACAGAGTATTTTTGGAGGTCTAATCGTTTTTGAACTGACATACCACTTACAAGTAAGGGGCGGAGTTTCACAGTCTGTTTGTCGTGTGTATGGGCCATTCGGAAATCTAAACAATTCCGAATGTTGTTACCGCGTTTTATAATCTCCTCGAAACATCTTTTTCAATTTTAAGAAAATAACTTTTTGAATTATTTTTATAGATAATATAATTATATTTATTAATTATGCATTAAACAAATTTCTACAAGATTAGTTTGTTTTAGATGTAAAAAAAAGTTTAGAGAATATTTCTAATGATTCATCTACTTACCGAAAAGCCGGAAGAAAAAAAAACAGATATGTCTGTGAAAAGGAGAAACACAAATGCCAGCTCTCTGCTGCTAAATCCTGATGAAAATGAAACCTTGTTTAACATTTTAGGAAGAGGTTGTGTGGTAAGATCTTCCATCATGACGTTTATTACATTGGTTCTAAGATGATAGAGGACAAATCCTCGTAAGATAACGGTTTATTATACTCGGCGTCACATAAATAACATACTGTTAAAATTTGAATAAAAATATTTTCTACGACTTTATTGACACCAACCGTCGTTTAAATTGTCTTAAATGACTTGCTCATTCGTTTAGCCAAACAGCTTCTCAAAAACAAGTCGCTGATTAGCTTAAATCATGCGTAACAAATCCTTACGGGAAAATCCCATACTAATATCCGCCATGTTGGTTTTTACGGGACGATTTGTTTACAAACGAAGTGCGTAAGTTCTCGTCGAACTCCGGTGACAATCGTCTGCTTGATCAACTTCTCGGTATTATACGTTGTTCGCGTAAAATAAATCCGAGATATCCGAAATAACGCCGAATTGCATTCTGGGTTCTTCGGTTTTTGGACAAACCATTTAAACGTAAACAACATCTCCTAGCAACCCGATCACTGTAAACATGGCCGACTTTTTACAATGTAAATATTGCCACCTAGAATTAAAATCTGACCGGAATTTAACGATTCAATGTTTAGGGAGAAGCCGTTTGGCTAAACGAATGAGCAAGTCATTTAAGACAATTTAAACGACGGTAGGTGTCAATAAAGTCGTAGAAAATATTTTTATTCAAATTTTAACAGTATGTTATTTATGTGACGCCGACTATAATGCGAAATTATGTCGTAGGTTGGAACACAGTCAGGCACTTGTTTCAATCAATGGTCAATTCAATTGTGAATATAGTAACTGGCCATTGACAGGAACAAGTGCCTGTGACTTGAAAGTACTGACAGCCTGATTTCAGTCTCACAGGAAGTCATGTCTTATGTATTTTTGTATATTCTGCACTGAAAAGTGTGCATCTGTTATATGATCTCCAATAATAATTTAAATTCAGATGCTTTTTTTCATTTCTGACATGCCATAAGAGTAGCACTTACTGGCTTTAGCCAGAAAGTCCAAAGTCCAAACACTAAGTAATACCTGTCTCACTAATTTGTGACAAGATGTGTCAAGAACTGAAGAAGTGAGAAGAACCATCAAGTTGTCTAGAAAATGTGAAAAGAGGGGGAAATAGTGACAAGAAGATTTTAGATATATCTACATGTATATATTCACTTCGTCCTCGTACAGGTTACACTTGCCCCATACTAAATTGTCTTTAATATTTTTCTGACTTTTTGGCTGGATACAAAATGTACATTGTATCCAATAATATATAACCATTCACAATAAATGGCAAAGACTGACAAAACATTTTCTCAGGGTGGAAACAGAGTGGAAGTAATGTTTAGGGGTGTAACAATACATTTTTTTCTCTAACGATTCATATTGCGATATTGGATATGCTTTTCAATACATATCACAATACATTTAAAGAGACATACATCCTTCATGGGAGCCGCCATGTTTTACAAAACAAAGTGAGTTACAAAATGTATGTACAAGAGGAAATAAATCATAACAATTTGATCCAACATTCCATTTGAAACATTTAACCAATACATTAATTTTTTTTCTCTGAGTTGTGAAAATAATTTTAGCCTTTACACTAACACTAACATATTTGTTTAAAAACAGCATCATATTTTAAGTGACCATGATACACCATAAATCGAATCATCCAAAATACTGCAATTTCGGTACATACCATATATCGTTTACCCTATAGTAGTGATGATCTATGTTTTGGAGGTCTAAAACATAATGGTTAAAATCATTCTGTACAATATAACGTAAGTTATTTGAATGTAATTGTTTAAACTATTTTATATAAGGCGGGAGTTTTAGGAAGTTTCGCATTTCACCCATAAAATCAGGAGTACACATAGCTAAGTCCCTCAAAGCATTAAATCATATTATGAGTGAGGCATTAGCTTTAAGTGGGAATGAAACATAAAATGTTATCAGTAGGAGTCAGCAATGAACATTCCAAATTTTTTTAGCATTATTTAAGATTGAATATAATCTACAACTACAAATGTAGGTAGTGTGGATGGAAATGAACCCTCATAATTCTTTTAGTTGACTAATACATGACCTAAATTTAATTCAAAAAATCTATTGAAGCTTTATCATCTTCGTATTTTAAAATTGTCTTCTATACAACTCTTTTAAGAGTTCAACCTGCACATTTATGACTGATGCATCAGATATTTGGACTTCTAAATGACATCTAGGTTCTTGGAATTCCTCATATTAAATATGATGAGGTAGTTTTGATAAAGGCAAACAGTAGAACTGAGTTATTTTGACAATCAATTGTTGTTGCAATGATTTTTCTTTTTTTTCACAGACTCTAGCATCTGGGGTTTGTCAGCTGTACACAGCCGATGCACCAACAACCCATAAATGGAGTAAAAGATTCTGTGGTGTTGTTTGCTTTGTTAAAGACAACCCTAAAAGATCATACTATATAAGGCTGTATGACATCAAGGTTAGTAGAGAAACAAATGTTAATTGTAGACTTTGGAGCTGTCATTTACTAATTCAAATAGGAGTAATGAATATAACATGTCTTGTAATTGATGTACAACTAGCAGTCTGTGATATTGCAGTATGTGCCTTTAGCCACAGGTCCTATGACTGAGTCTAATGAAAATTCATTCAGGGGAGAAGAAATTCTATGGTATTTTAAAAGTGATCCTTGAATTCTGTTTTTATGTTTAACAAATGTGGTCAACACATGATGGTACATGTAGCTGTGAAGTGTTATTCATTTTGATGCCATTAAATTCTGTTTACATACAGTTCGAGGTTGTGGTCTCCAAGAAACATTTTTGCTCATTATACCATTCTCCATCTAAAAAAATATTTAAAAATCAATGCTACCCTTATTTGTTTCATATTCCCCATACATTTGTTCCACAACCCTCATAGCTCTTTCGTTTTCAATTGAGGGTACATCATTTTGTATATTACAATGCCATATTTTCCAGATAAAATTCCCCCCTTTCTTGATTTATTATTTCTTAATATATTTACTTGTACATTTTATTTGTTTAACTCTCCTACATGATAAATCACTTAATATATTTTTTTTGTCTTAACCCTTAAAGTAACAGTATACTAATAATTACTATGGTATATTTTGTTTTTTGCACTTCTGAAAAAAGTTTTATACCTTTGTTTTTTTATTTTGCCATTTTTATTGAAATGAAATAAATGCAACTCTGTAACACTTTCTGAATGAGTGGTATGATAAGACACATTGTCATGTCAAGGTATTCTTGATGATATTTGGTCTTAATGTACCACATTATTTAGACTCAACTCAGTGGTTAACTGGGATTGATATTGATTTCTAGTTCATTGAATGTACACAATTCTAGGGTGATTATTATTATTATTGTCAATATTGCTACCAAGGAGAAAACTAAATATTCATGTGAGTGTTAGCTGAGTTAGTAAATTGCATTGAAATTGAATTGATATTCCAAATCCCCAAAAATAACTGGTTTGCAGTCATTGACAGTTGTCAATCCAAATATAGGAAGTGCTCCATGAATTATTGAATCATTTTCTATTAAAGAATGTATAATGGTACATGTAACTACTATGAAAAGTTTTTCAAGTGACAGAATGATTTTTTACACATATCCAACTCTACATTATTTCGCTGTTGCAACCCTTATTAATTAGAATTTTCCATTTTTCACCTTCTCCACATTTTAACATGTGATATTAAAATGTGGAGAAAGTGAAAAATTTTTTGAGAAAATTTTAAATTTTAAGAATGAATTTTATAAAAAATGTTGTTGAACAGATGAAGGTATACATTTCAGTGTAGTGTTACCTTTTAAAAGGAGAGAATTTAAGCAATCATTTTAAAGTGAAATCTAAATGGAAAATTAGCATGAGCAGAACTAAAACACTTTCAAGTAGTAGTACAATATGTATAATCCAACCACACTAAACAGTTGTTTCATTTCTTATTTTATGAAAAGCTTTTAAACAATGAACTGGTAAAATCTATATGCAAATTGTACATCAAGGCATACCAACATGACAAGTATAGGTAGCTTTAGGCTATAGATAAAACAAAAAATATAATTCTTCTAAAATACGGTGTGATAAAATCTATAACTAATGACTTTTATAAATAGATTTGAATCAGATTTTTAGGAAAGAATTTTGTGGGTTGCTTATGTCCATAAGTAATCAATCATTTATTTAATACCAAACATGACCACAGTCAGTTCATGTCAATATGGTTTATTTGTCAAATGATTATAAAGGAAATAATGTGATATAACTAAAGACCACAAATATATCAATATCAAAATGCAAATAAAGGACCAGGTATTCTAGATAGTCTTCCATGAGACAGGCAAGGGGAATTCTTATTATGCTTTCTGATTTGTTTTCCTTATGTAAACCTTTGAAAAAAATCGGCATATTTCAGCGGACACAAATAAATTACATGTAAAACATGCTTTTGAAATACCATTATCCTTGTATTTCTTTATTTGTTTTTTTTTTCTAAACAATCTTGTCTGTATATGTATACTTATTATTGAGTAAAACATTTATTTAGTCTGATGATAACTTATAACATTTCCTTTAATAAGACCTGTGTTAAAATAATACATGCTATATAAATAGAAATTGTTGTCGTGAAAGTTAATGAACGTGCACGTAAAATGTGTATATAGAAGCTAATTCTAACACTGTCAAGTAATGTGTGGCCCTTGAAATAAGAAATTAATCCAAAATATTATTTTATCCTATGCAGCTGATGTGCATTCATCCAAAAGTCTGACTGTCAGTAAACATTATATTTATGATAAAGCAATACCCCTCTTTTTAGATAGATTTATTGTTTTAGTCTTGTCTGTTCATCCCTGAAACTGTCTGTGTGCTTTATATCTCCCATCTTATTAATTTGAATGGAATAAATTCTCTCACAGTTACAACATGTATTTGGTATAAAGTGTGAATTTTAAAAAATTTCTTTGCTATCCATGGATGAGTTAGTTTTCCAACAACAGGAGTTACTATGGAATAAGTGAGACTGTTCCGGAGGTAAATTTCATGTTTGATCCCTGATGTTTGATGGATATTTTTTGGGGGTTTGGAGTTTCCCATTGCAAAAAACAGGGGTTTCGATTTTTTCATTAGAGGCTAATATTGTTATTAGTGAAATATTTGATGAAAGTTCCGTAAAAATATACGCATGTCATATTTTAATATATGATATATTCTGTTTAGCTAACTGGGCGGTATGATTTGGTAAGTATAGATGTAGGTGTGTGAAACACATAAATGTTGTGGATATAAAACTTCAGAATTTTTATGAGTGCACTGTTTGAGAATTAATGAGCCTGTCATGACAGTAATACATAGGATTACACTAACAAATAAAACTAGGTGCAAAATGTGATATAAAATGAAGTATGTGGTCAATGTACTGATGTATTGTATGGTTCAGTGTAATGAGTGCTTCACATTTCATATGCATTGCCATGTGGTGATTGGGATGTACAGTACATGTAATAAGTGTATACATTCTAGGCACTGAAAATTGGAAAACAAATGTATGCTTTCAATTTCGCTTATTGTTGAAAAGGTTGATTTATAAAATAATGCCGATTGCACCATGCTCTTAATGTCCAGTTGTAGATCATTTGTGTCTGTAAATAGGATTCAAATATGTTGATGGACCTGTTCACATGAATACTGAACTGTAAGAAGACAGGGATTTTCCCTTTAGGATACATAATATTTGTCAATATGGTTAACACTAAATATTTAATTAATAATGTATGGTTCTAAGCAGTTGTGTGAGATTGAATTATGCATATCAAAGAACCTTTAATTGAGATCAGTTTTTTACCCTTTGGACATCAGCACAATGAAATTCTATGAGTTTCTCTGTGAAGTAGTGCATAGCATCCTTAACATTTATATTTCAATTTTACCCAATAAATTTACTATTGATTCATGTATGTCTGAAAATTTGTAAGATACACTTGTAATTATTGTTAAGGTAAAATAAGAAAAAAATTTCATTTCATTTTTAGCTCACGTGGCCGAAAGCCATGTAAGCTATTGCCATCACTTGGCGTCTGTTGGCGTCCATTGTCATCCGTCGTCATTGTTTTTCAAAACTCTTCTCCTCTGAAACTAATTGCCCAATTGGAACCAAACTTGGTATAAATGTTTTTTGGGATATCCTGCAAAGAATTGAAGTGGGGTTTTTTGATCCGTCGAAAAACATGGCCACTGTTACTAAAAATAGAACATAGGGGTCAGATGGTAGTTTTTCGCATATATCTCCAAAACCGTTAGGTTTAGCCAAATTCTTTCATTAGCTGAAATGATCCTTATTTTTAGGACTACAAAACTCTTCAGGCATAAAAGTTGTCAGTCACCTTCTTATAAGAGTTATTGCCCTTGACAGGGGAAAATGACAGGTTTTTTTATTTACAGTTTTCAGTCAATGTCTTGAAAACTATGATAGATTTAGACTTTCATTTACTGAAATGATCCTTATGATAAGTTCTATCAACGTTTTTTTGAGTCAAAATTGTTATTTAATTTATTGCCAATGAAAAGCAAAATTCAACCAGGTGAGCGATTCAGGCTCCTGGGAGCCTCTTGTTATTATTCACATCTTATATGACCACAAAAAATTTGCTGTCTTATATTGGTGTGGTACTGTTGTTGTAGTCGTTTGTGTCGTCATTGTCCGCAGACACTTGGTTTTCATGTGATAACTTGAGTATTGGTTGACCTTTATATAATTTTATAACAAGGTTTCAAACCACAAAAGGAAAGTTGGTATTGATTTTTGGGGTTATAGCTCCAACCATTTTAGAATTAAGGGCCAAAAAGGGGCCTAGAACAAGAATTTCATAGAATTCATCTTTAGAAGTCCAGTAAAAGTATAAGGATGCCAATTATATTGTTTCACAATATTTTACACCAAAATGGTCAGACTTAGATTGATTTTGGGTGTAAAGACTTGAACTTTTCAGAAATTAGGGGCCAAAACATGCATTTTCCTGATGTAAGTACAATAATTTATTTATTTTTGGTCTGATTTTAGATTTTTTTTTTGGAACATATGAAATCCCTGATTGCATTTGTCAATCAGATTTCTGATATCTCCTATGGTTTTTTGAGTTAAGAGCCCACACCCGAAAAATCGCAATTTTAATTTTTAGTCTAATTTAAACAAATTTTAATTGAATTTGAAATATTATGCTATATCATGTCCATTACAAATTGTAAGTCCCTATGCCTAAGTATGTCAAAAAACTAATATTGTGTCCACACTTGCCCCAGCTGTTCATGGTTTGACTACTGTGTTCATATGCTGTGCTTGGCAAAGCTCTTTATTTTTAAATGTAGTAATAGAAAAGGGAACATTACATGGTGAAAAGCAACAAATCTGTACTAATAGACATAAAATGACAAAAAATTGAAACCCAATTAAACTTAAAAGAACTTCAGTTTGACACTTTATACCATGCATCTTGTGTTCATGCTCATATATGTTAATATGTAAGACATACTATTTATGGTATATTAAGAAAAAAAGGTGCTTCATTTTGTGTTTGTTATTCTTTTGTTGTTTTTTTGGTTGAAAATTGCAATATGATAAATTATTCTATAATAATAACCATAAAATTGCAAAGATTTGAAACCTAATCAAATTGACACCTTACATCTTTTAAAGGAACTTTCATGCATTCTGTTCATGTCAATGCATGTTGGCATGTAAGAAATAATACTATATGACATTTACAGGTAAAAAGTGATAATTCAGTCCTAATGAGAAGGATATCCGTTGTCATTGTAATAACTACCAAATATGTTGGGTTTTATTTATTGTTCTTTTATGTATATTTTATTGAATGACCTGTAAAACATGTTCATTGTATTATATTGTATCATCATATTTGATTTTTTTTTATTGAATGTTCTAATTTTCTTACGGAGGTCATTCTTCACATTTTTATACAGTACTAAAGTGTTCAATATAGTAACAGTTACTAACCCTTAAAAGTACATGTAACAGCACATGTCACTGAAGCCAGCTAGGAAATTTAATGTCAAAATGGTGTGTTAGGAAACAGCATCACAATTTATTTGATTTTTGCAGTGAAGCTGTTGTGTGAATAAAACAAAAGATAACCTATGTCATCACAGATTTAAATATATGAAAGCCATCTAATTAGTCCTTTCAATTTTAATTAAGGCTGTACATGTATTGCTGATATGAGAAAGGGAAGAACTACATGTTCTTTGACCTAATTTCTGCACATGCATGTACAATTATACAACTTAAAACTACGAAAAGGTCAGCAAATGTAAAAATATTATATTTGTTATACTGAACTTACTCATCTTTACACAGCTGCATTGTCAATCTGATATAATAAATCATTTATAATGGACTTAAATCTTTAATATTGAGATAGTTATACTCTGTTCATTTGATAATGCATGGTGCACTTTCATATGTATTTAATTTGGATGTTAATTCATTTATCAACTTTTGACAGTTTCTTTGTGTACTTAGGAGAAAGATACTATGACATTAACATTTTCTGAATACAATGTCTATTTGACACATTCTCATTTATTTTGCAGAAAGATGCTTTGATCTGGGAGCAAGAGATTTACAACCAATTCAAGTACAAAGCACCAAGAGAATACTTCCACACTTTTGAAGCTGATGTATGTTAATTAACATAACATGCATGTATCATGCAGATATGCAGTTTCAGATATATGTCTTAGAATTTTTTGGTTGTAACATACAGGACATTCTTGCGGTTATCATTATAAAAATGTTATTATTCAAATCTTTTGACACATCTATTTCATTTTATTGTCAATCCATTTGTCTGTTCTCACATGTGCAATGATTTAAAAAAAAGAATTGAATAATTTTTCTTTGAGAGAAAATTTTCAAAAAAATTTGCCATTCACTAGTTAAGGAATGAGGAATACTTTAAAGGAGGATATGGAAACATTGAGTTCTTCAGTGCAGTTGCTTTATAAATGATGCAAAATGTCCTTCAGAAAGTCAAACGTTTAGTTACATCAACCAAACACAGTAAATTGAAAAGAATGAAAAAACTATGCTTAACTAACAACTAGTTAACCTTAGTTCTATGCAATCTTTATTCCATTTCAGTTCTGTTCAGTTTATGTTTAGTCTGTGCAGTCTTGTCTCAGCTTTGAATTTTGTGTTATTTTTTGGTCCGTACAGGTTGGTCTCAACCTTGAATGCTATGTTGTTGTTCAGTCTGTGCAGGCTGGTCTCATCTTTGAATTCTATGTTGTTTTTAAGTCTGTACAGACTGGTCTCAACTTTGAATTCTATGTTGTTTTTAAGTCTGTACAGACTGGTCTCAACTTTGAATTCTGTGTTTTGTGTCAACTGAATTCTATGTTATTTTTCAGTCTGTTCAAGCTGGTCTCAACTTTGCTAGTGAGGATGAGGCAATTAAATTCAAAAATGCTGTGGAGCAAAAACTACTGGAGAGACACCAGAAGAAATTAGGTAGGTTGTATGTTGTAAAATAAGATTTTAAAAAATCCCTGGTGGGGATAAACATGTAACATAAAAAAAATTGTGATACTAAGATAAAACTTGATGGAATTTTTTTTTAATTTTCTAATTTTTATTAAATATTTGAATAATAAAAATACTTTTTGTACTTGAAGATCTGGTTTACTGGTTACAATACTTGTTCTTTAAAGTATTTGTATTGTTTGAATAGATTTTCTTTGTTTCTATTTATAGAGAGAAAGAGACAGCACACGACAGTACACCATGGTTCCCAAAGCCAAGCCAGTTCTCCAGTTGTCAACTGTAAGTACCACAGTATTTATCAACATGTTGGTATTCAAGTCACTGCCTACAAAATTACTATTATATTGAAAATGCTTTATTAATCATTTTGTTTTCCTTGTCTTTGATTTGTCAGTTTGTGATGGCACTGTAAATACAAATATCCATGTGTCATTGTAGTTCAATGAAATTTTAACTCTGCAAAGTGTTTTATAGGAATTCCATGAAATTCATATGAAATCACAAAAAAATTTCATCAATCAATATCCAACAACAAAAAATTGAATTAATCTATTCATAAGAAAACATAGAGATCAACAAAATGTTCAGTGACGCTGTTTCCCAATTCATTGAAAACTAAATTTTTTTATCTTTTTTCCTAACTTTTAGCTGCCCCAGCCCAGGCTCCTGTGGTTAACATTGATATCAAATCATCAACAAACACAGTTGGGAAGAGTAAAAGCAAGGGGAAAGACAAGAAGAAGAAGTTAACTAAGGATGATATCAGTACTCCAACAGCCTTTAGACATGTCAGTCATGTAGGATGGGATCCTACAAAGGGATTTGATGTAAGATAAATAATTCATACATTTCAATATCAGTTGAGTTGTGGAAACAGCAGTATAAACCATATCAATTATAAAAACCAAAACAATAAACAAAATAAAGTGACTCTAATCATTGTATTACATATCTATTAGATACTAGTACCTGTAGTTTAATGTACTACTAGTTCATCAAGTTGGTATGTAGATCCTCGACAATACATTGATGGATTGATAGAATTACTTGCTCTTCAGGACAATTCCCCAGTTGTATTCTTCCAGATTCACAATACCTTAACCATGGAATTTTTGTCTTTTATGATATCCAGTCTGGTTCTTAGTTGAACTGGAGTTATCATTTTTGTCCACTTTAAAGTGGAATTCTCATTTTAAAGCCACATTTTATCCTTACAACTCTATATTTAGTGGAAACATTATTGTTAATTTTGCTTTTTTATTGTGTTTGTTTGCCTGCTACAGTTCTGTTGTGTTGATAAATCTTTGATTGGCTAAGATTTAAAACTATGGGATACTATCAAGAAGAGTCTTAATGTGTTTAAACATCTTACCACTATCTTATAAATTTATTTTACTGTCTTTATTAGATGAATAACTTAGACAATGATATGAAGTCTTTGTTTGAACAAGTTGGTATCACCAATACTACTGATGTTGATAAAGAGACTGTTGACTTCATCTATGACTTTGTAGAACAACATGGAGGAATAGATAAAATCAAGGAGGAGATGAAAAAAAGACCTCCACCCCCTCCTAGTTTTAGTGGTATGTCAATTCTCAAATAGATCATGGTTTGAATTTTATTTTTCAGATCTTAAGTATGGTGTGTTTAAGTTTTAGCTTAAGTTTTGATATTATTTAACAGAATTTACTTGGACCAATAGTTCTTTTATCTCCAATTGTCCATTTTTGGTCTCTATCAATAACCTTTATGCTGTTAGTATCATGTGACTTTATTATGATAATATTTTAACACTTGCTTTTTGGTTTACGCCATTGAAAATCTTAGTGAACAGTAAACCATATGTAAATCAAATACTTACCATTACATTTGAACTATTTAGGACCACCAGCACCACCCCCATCACGAAATACAGGACCTCCACCAGCTCCTCTAAGCAGAGCAGGTCCAGCTCCCCCTCAAAGAGGTGGTCCACCGCCACCACCTCCCAGCAGGTCAGCACAACCACCTCCAACACCAGCCAGATCAATTGGGTCACCACCTGCCCCTCCATCTTTTACTGCTCCAGCCCCACCTCCTCAGTCAGCTAAAGCTCCACCTCCCCCAGCGCCTACTCCAGGAGTCCCACCTCCTCCGCCTCCTCCAGCTCCACCTGCTGCTCCTCCTCCACCACCAGCAGCACCTTTAGCACCAGCAGCCCCCTCTGGTGTACCTGCAACAGGAGCTGGAAGAGGAGCTTTATTGGACTCAATTCGAGCTGGAACTACGCTTAAACACAACACTGAAGAAAATAGGAGTAGTGGAAGTAGTGGTGGAGGGGATGCTAGGTCAAATTTGATGGATGCTATCAGGTCTGGAAAACAACTGAAAGCTGTGAGTATTGATAGACAATGACCTCAGGTTTATTACTACCCTTTAAATTGTTCATTTGATTTGGTCAGCATGTTATGTAATCTATGAAATTTCAATTTTTGAACTGAATCTAAAAATAGTTTTTAATGTGTTTAGAAAAATTAGCACTGGTCTGTAAGCATACTTGAATAGATATAAGTATGACATGTTGTATTAGGGGAGATAATTGATTGAATTTAATAGCAGAGGAGGCCCCAGTTTCATTTTATCAATAAAACTTGTTCTGTTGGAATTTATACCAATTTTCCTCAAAATGAAAATAAAAAATCTGCCCACAACAAACAATTAAAAAGTGGTTTACAATGGCAGTTTTTTTTTAATTTGATATTTAAAAACAACTTCTGGTACTCTCTATTTATTTCAGATTTGAAAACAAATTTAAAAAGAAAACTTTTTTCTATCTGCCATTTTGATTGCTGTAAAGTAGTGTTCTTATTTCTACATAACAGACATGATTTTCTTCTGAAAAGTCAACAAAAAATTCTAAATTTTCATGGAATTATACGCAATAGTATGAAACCACCTTACAGCTACAACAACTAAAATTTTGATTGTAAGAGTTTGCCACTGCTCACATTTTCTTCTTTTTTGACCAGGTTGAGAAAGATGAGAAACCTGAAGCAGAGCCTGGACAGGAAGGAGGTATTGTAGGAGCTCTGGCTATGGCTCTAGCTAATAGACAGAAACAGTTACAAATGACTGGTAAGTCTAAATTATGATACTTAAATGTAGGTATTAGCTTATATTATAACAAATACTGCTAGTATCTATTTGAGGAATTTTAACATGAAATTGCAAAATACACACAAACTGTTACATACATCATAGTATGCCCTTCATCAGATTAAAAAAGAAATGATTTTTGGGGAGTATTTTAATATTGAAAATCTTGTCATTAAAGAAACTCTAAAAACAAAATAATGGGGAACTGATGCTCTTAACTTAAGATGTCATCAGTTATAAAGTAAAAACATTAATGACATAGTAACTGTTACAAATGTACAAAGATAAGCAATTTAAAATAACCCTAGTTTCAGCTTATTAAGTATTTCTTCTTTATGTAGAATGTCATTTTAACCAACTGAGCGGAAGGGATAAGACATTATTTGGTAAGAGTGACAATTTTTTTATTTTAGATGATGAAGATGAAGATGATGATGAATTAGACGATGAAGATGAATGGGATGATTAAAGTAAAAGGGGATAAAATGTTAAACCATCAGAAACAGTTCATGAAAAAGAATTTAAGTTACTTCTATAGTGTAAATGTTTGATTAGTCTGAAGTTATTAGAGATAAATATGGTGCATGTGATATTTCAGAAACATATAAAGCTTGTGCTTACATAAAACAATTTATATTATTAATTCACAAAATGTTTTGTTTAACAATTTTTATTTACATTGCTTTATGTAAGTTTTTGACCTCTCTTTCATTAGCACTCATTCATGTCCTGATATGGTTATGGCCTCTCTTTCATTAGCTCTCATTCATGTCCTGATATGGTTATAGCCTCTCTTTCATTGGCTCTCATTCATGTCCTGATATGGTTATGGCCTCTTTTTCATTGGCTGTCATTCATGTCCTGATATGGTTACTAGGATATAGATGTAATTTTGCTAAAGTTAATTTAAACAGTATATTTAGACTCTAGATTTGTTTACTATTAGACTACAAAAAATACTGGTTAAAGCCTAAATACTTTTGAGTTAGAATTGTTAAAATATTCAACATCTAGACAGATGTTAACAAAATATTCTGGGTGTCAAGTACATTGTATATGCTCTTTTTTTCTTTCTTGGTTTTTGTTCTTCATTTTATGAATATTATATATTTATTTATATTTGTTTCATTCCTTTTTGTGGCATGAACAGTTCAACATTCCCTATTCATCAACATCCTTAATTCTTATTCCTTATTATAATGCTGCCAGTAGTACTATAGCTCAATTGCTTCAATGAAATTCCTGCATGATGTTTTTGAGCTTTCCTGACTGTCTGTTAATACAATGGTATTTCCAGATAAGAATTGAATTATTCATAATATTGATATCAATGATGATACAAGATATCAATCATACTTGTGAGTCAAAAATTTTGATTTTGACATATTGGTAAAAAAAATATTAAGTCATGTTTTCCATTTTACTTTAAATTATTCTGATTATCTTTCAGTGGGTCTGTTAAAAAATGCACATTAATGTTTGCATTTTTGCTCCATATTTTAAGTGCATTTTCATATGTATTTTTGCATTATTATGACAAAATCTACATGTTTACTTAGATATTTTATCACAGTAGTTATGATACATAAACAAGCAAGGGTATAATAAAAACACAGAAAACTAGCTCTAATACTTTTAACTTATTCTTCATTATGTCTTTTTTAACTTTAACACATATATTTGGTGTTATATTATACTTAAGCATCTAAGTTCATCAAAATTTTTTAGGGATTTTAGTCGATTCATGTCTTGCAATATCTGTCTTCAATAATTGTCGTACTTTGATTATTTCTCATCATATTGTAGTCGGCAAGTATAATGTATTGATTTAATTACATTTTTTCTAATCTAATAAAATATATTTTTTCTATGTTTTTATTTGTTAGTGATTCTAAGGGGCACACAATCTGGAGTTCATACTTCAATAGTATGTTTCTATTCCTCTTCTTAGCTCACGAGCTATTGCCATCACTTGGTGTCTGTCATCATTGTCGTTAACAATTCAGTCTCTTTAAAGCCTCTAGTTTTATATATATATATGTTTTATTATTATTATAGTGCAACCTGATTTATCATTCTATACAACCAGGAATTCAATTACAGTCATCCACCTTCAAAGGCTTATGATGCACTTTCTTATTGTAAACAATATTGATTAAGAGCACAGTGAAATTATCTTAAGTAGAATTTTATCCTGTCTAAATTGTAATATAAAAAAAGCAATATTAATAACAGTTTGTAACTTGCAATGATTTGGTTCTTAATAAATAGATTTTGATACAAATTTGAGGTCAATACTTACCAAAAGTTTTAGTATATCAATGTCCGATAAATTATACATATCACAGTTATTTCAAAGTTCAAAGTTTCTGAGCATAGTTTCTCGCTGTCCAGAATACTGTTAACATTTCAACATAAAATGTGTTTTGCCTTTCATGTCTACACACTTTACATACCAGTAGTCACTTCTCTAATGGCACACCACAATATCATCCTTTCTCCAATTCCAAAGGGTACACACCACATCTCATACTGATCTGAGATCTGTTTTTTCATGCAATGTTCTGTTTATAAGCTGGTCACAAATAAGGAATTCATTAGGTATTTGCCCATTTCCAGTTCATATGTTTTTTTTGTAGTAGAGCTTTCAGTATTAAAAGATTTGTACTTAAATCAGTTTAGTTTGATTGTTATGCCAAAATGAAAGCTAGACTGTGCCCTCTTGGGTTTGTTATGCCACAATGAAAGCTAGACTGCCCTCTTGGGTTTGTTATGCCACAATGAAAGCTAGACTGTGCCCTCTTGTGTTGGTTACGTCACAAGGAAAGCTAGACTGTGGCCTCTTGGGTTTGTTATTCCAAAATGAAAGCTAGACTGTGCCCTCTTGTGTTTGTTATGCCAAAATGAAAGCTAGACTGTGCCCTCTTGGGTTTGTTATGCCAAAATGAAAGCTAGACTGTGCCCTCTTGTGTTTGTTATGCCACAATGAAAGCTAGACTGTGCCCTCTTGTGTTTGTTACGCCACAATGAAAGCTAGACTGTGCCCTCATGGGTTTGTTATGTCACAAGGAAAGCTAGACTGTGGCCTCTTGGGTTGGTTATGTCACAAGGAAAGCTAGACTGTGCCCTCTTGAGTTTGTTATGCCAATATGAAAGCTAGACTGTGCCCTCTTGAGTTTGTTATGCCACAATGAAAGCTAGACTGTACCCTCTTGTGTTTGTTATGCCACAATGAAAGTTAGACTGCCCTCTTGGGTATGTTATGCCACAATGAAAGCTTGACTGTGCCCTCATGGGTTTGTTATGCCAAAATGAAAGCTAGACTGTGCCCTCTTGAGTTTGCTATGCCACAATGAAAGCTAGACCGTGCCCTCTTTTATTTTGTTATGCCACAATGAAACCTAGACTGTGCCCTCTTGTGTTTGTTCAGAAAATACAATATTACCTTTTTATCTTGTGGTGCATATTATCCACACTTTATACATATATCAAGACATGTTATCACTTTAAAGTACTAGTCCCCCTTAGCAAGCTGTTCTAAAATAATCTGAAGTAATATATTACTAAAGCATGTCAGACCAGTTACACTTATGATCTGCATACTGTTCATTTTTTTCAAAATCTAGGCAGCAGTAGGGGAGGTAAACATTATAAACATTATTAAAGAGTAATTAAGGGAAACAAGGTTATAGCGGTAATCAAAAGAAGGTAATCCAGGAACAAAAACCAGGCATGGAAAACAGACATACACAACAAGAACATAAAGTAACTAAAATCATACAAAGTAACAAAAGCAAATGAGCAACTCGAACTCCACTAAAAAGATGTGAATTATTACCACCAACCATGAAGTATGAAATAGTATGGTAATGAAACTTTAAAAGCAAAGATGTGAATTATTACCACCAACCATGAAGTATGAAATAGTATGGTAATGAAACTTTAAAAGCAAAAACCAACATCCAGCAGCAAATATTTTATTGTAGATTATTGAAGACTGGAAAATGGAAACTGACAAAATTTAAGAGTATTGTATATAGCAATGAATAGTCCTCAAGCAGCTGTGAAATGGAAACAAAGGACCTATAATTGACAAAGGTAAGTAGTATTAGTAATTTATCTGTTCAAAGAAAGTTACATGTATAACTTTCGGAGATACAGTCAAATCACAACAATTAAACTAATTATAACCTGTCAATGTCTAGTGGAAGCAATTAAAATAAAAATTACTATGTTTAACGTCTGAAATTTATTGAAATGATGCAGAAAAAACTTTAACTTAATCTGTGACCCATAAAGCAAAAAACATATATCAGGAAGCATTCAGGAGAAAAGCAGAGAAAGATGTAATTTCCAAGAAAATTATTGATTGGTTGATTGACTGATTGATTGATTGTTGAGGTTTAATGCCCGAGCAGCAGTATTTCAGCTATATTCAGGCGATGAACATGAAATGGATGATAAAATGAACATGAAATGATGATGATGATGGAATAAGGGATAGGACACAAGGATAAATAAGGTCAACAAATTTTGATTGCCATGAGAAAAAGGAAGGGATGGGTAGGGTCGGGCAATTTGGCCTCCTGTGGCAGAGTGCAAAGGTTCCTTCTCCTATCGAATACCACAGCAGGGTTCTTTACCGTGCAAGGAACGTGGCATCTTTCCCAACACAGTGCACCACTATGGTTTGCGGTCAGGTTTTCCGAGCAACCCCAGAATGTAACACACCAGGGGTACCCCATTCCACCACCTAGGGCACACAACCCAGTTGCTCTGTGGGCAGAGCGCCTTAGCCTCGGCTAGGGTTCTGAGCACTATTTAGTTGCCTTTTACAACAAGCTTAGTGCTGCTGCAGGCCTATTTTTTTTACACCCGGACCTGTACATGGCAGAAAATTATTGAGGACCAAGGCCTGCAATACCATAAAGGAACCAAACTTAACCTTGATCTGTAGCCCATTGAGGTACACTCAGATATAAAAAATAATCTCAATATCTGCAAGCACTTACAAAAAAAGAGTCATTTTTATGAATTTTACCAAGTCCCATAAAGTTGTCAAAAATCATTCAGATACACAGATTTACAAAGACTAGAGGCATTTGACCAGATGTAGACCCAATTTCAAAAATTGTTCAAACATTAGCAATTTCCATTAGAATCTGCAAAAAAAAATCATTCCCAAGTAAGTCAAAAATCAACTGGAGGAATAGTAACAAAATTAGCAATGAAAGTTGTTGAAATTTTTTGCTCTTAATTGAACACTTTGAGTTGGAACTTTCAAAGAAGGACCACTGCAACCATTACAATGGACTGGGATTTGTGTTCTGTGATTAAAGGCAAATACAGCAACTACAAGTGCAAGGTGGTCGGTATTGTACTTTTAGGTGAAAATGTACTTTTTTGTTTTTGGTTAAAATGTCATTAGGCAAGAACCATTTTCTTATGGTGGGGGGCCTGGGATTTTTTTCAACAAAAAAAATATTAATTCAAATTTTGATTAAAAAAAAATAAAAATATTGAAAAGAGCTGAAAAAAATAAAACAATTCAGAATTTTCAAAAAAAAATTTGAAAAATCTGTAAAAAAAAGAAGAAGAGGAGGTAGAAGAAAATGAAAAAGAAGAAGAGTAAGAAGAAAATGGAAAAGAAGAAGATGATGAAAAAGAAGTGTGTTCAGTGCATTAAATATAGTTATTAAATTTACCATTTTTTTAGTTTATTTTCTATAGGGGTCCATGTTAGTCATGTTTTTTAGTTCTTTTTTGATTTTAGTTTTTTGTGTGCTTTATATGCGTTTGTATATATGCATGTAGGTTGTTTTATCTGATTTGGAGGCTACCGTTCATTGAAGATATGTAGGTCGCCTTAGGCTGTCGACTTTCCATTCCTGGTTTAGTGGTTGTCTCCTTGACATATTCCCGATTTCCATTCTTTTTATACCTTGGATTTGTTATCTCTTGATTATTTTCTGTTTCTTTTTTTTTTTTTTTTTGCACCTAGCCTTTGTAATATACTAAATGATTGTACCATAGATTTAATGATTGGATTTGAACTGAACACAAAACCAATAAATACCAAACACAAAACCGAAAGAAAAAGAAAACACTTTAATATTTGAAAAGAAAAAACAAAAAAGTAGATCACATGTGATTTTGACTAGCAATGAAGGAAAATATTGTAAATGTCTAAAGCATAGTCTTCCAAGCAATGCTAGACAATGGCGGAACATGAACATTTTTTTGAACATTTTCTTTATCTGTTGATTTTTTTACTAGGAAGCAGGAAATATTGTCTGCTTGAACTTTGTTTTGTTTTTCTGGTCTACCACTTTTTGAAACTGCTCGAGCTTTCCTCTTCTCTACTTTTTTCTTGTTTTTTTTTTTTGTGTTTTTCTTACAACCCCCTTTTCTCTAGCTGAAACACCAGACCTTTCAGTGATTTTTTCTTCATAATTATATGTTCAGCTTTATTATATTAAATAGTTAAGTTTAGCTAAGATGATTTTCACGTAGCTTTTACCTATGTTTTATTAATATCATTTTATACTCATTCATGTATACATATATTATGGTGTAATTTACATTATAGAACTATTACTATTGACGCTAAATATCTCTAGGGATCATTTGTTGTCACTGTTCAAACCTGATATTCTCTGAAACAAAACAAAAATAATGCAAAAAGATGTTTGAGTATGTATTTACGTATGATTTTTTTCAGGTATTCCTTGCTTGCGATAACATACGGAAATGGAGGACATTTTAATTGCAACATGAAAATTCAAGGATCTTGGTATCTCTATGATGGTCTAAGGGAGTACCATAGTGCAGGAACTGGCCGACAGAAACTATGCTCACCAAAACCAAGACAAGGCTATAGACAAAATTATGTTTTATATTACCGTAATAAAATATCACCTTGAACCATGTGCTTTATAATATGCATTTTTCCTATAAGCATACACTGGTATATTGCTCTTGCAGAGATCAAAAAGCATTCATTTCAGGAAATTAAAAAAAAAAAAAAAAAAAATATTTGCTGAAAGTGTAAAAAAAAAATTCCAATTTGATTTTGGTCTGAAAAAAAAAAGAAAATTTAAATTAGGAAATCCCAGGCCCCCAAGCATAAGAAAATGGTTCATGCCTTATAATGTCATTTCTCAGCTTCAATAATCAGTCTCATTTTGTCATAAGACAGTTCATATTGTTCAAAATTTCATGTCATGATAACCTGTTTAACCTGGTTTGTGATGTATTGAAATGGCTAATTTAAGCATCAACTCATGAGTACATTTCAATGAACGAAATACAAAGAAAGTTGGTCCATATCCTTTGTCTATAATAGATGTTAATCTTTGTTATGTATATAAGCACTTTCACAATTTGAATAATATTGGTTCAAGACTTGGTGTTACGTGTTACACAGGATAGGTACCCCTGAGTCTGACAGACGGAGTTGAGTGGCAGAAATGGAAGCGTACATTATCGCCCCATAGAAATAATTATCATCATTTTTTTTACAGCTGTCTAAATCAAGTTTTTATCCCCGGCTTTGTAATAATCTAGAATTTCGATTAGTTGATGGCACGTCATAAAAAACCCATATACCTGAGTGTTGCTAACAAATATACCTGGATGTTGCTAGCTATTACGCTGGGGAAAGTCACACGAATACTTCTGTGATTTCTACTCCATTTGTTTTCAATGAGAAATGAATTCTATAGAAGTACTTATATGTCTGTTAATAAACTTCATCATTTATTCCCGATTTTATTCCATGAAACCCTGTAATATCCTCATCTCCTGTACTTTGATGAAAATGTCCCATTGTCTTCATGAATGAAATTCCTGACCTAATTATGCAAATGACCCACTTTGACGTCATACACTTGTGATGTTGAAGCATGCAACGTTCTCCATTTATTAAAGTTGGCCAATTTCTCCTATTTTGAAAGATAAATGTTGAATATTTTGGCAGGTATAGAGTTCTACTGAAGGTAGTACCCTACATTTTGCAAAAGAATATCTAAATTTTCAATTTTTCATACTTATTTTTACTTAGAGTAAGAAAAATGTCACTTTAATGTTACATACTTGTTTCCATTTGTCTCAGTTCCCACTATATAGATGACGTATTATCTTTAAACAGATAGTCAGCCACATATCTTGACCTTCACTTAGAAATCAATGGTAAAGGAAAACTATTGACCAAACTTTATGACAAAACTGATGACTTTTCATTCAGAATTGTCAACTTTCCTTTCATCTGTGGCAACATCCCTTCAGCACCTGGGTATGGAATGTTCATATCACAACTCATACGTTATGTCAGAGCTTGCCGAAACTATGCAGACTTTTTGTATTGCACTAGAATTCTAACAAATAGGCTTCTGGAACAGGGTTATGTTGCTACAAGATTAAAGTCATCACAACAAAAGTTTTATGGTTGTCATCATGAACTTGTGGATCGTTACGGTGTATCCATCTGCGCCATGAAAACTGATTTTTTCAATGTGTCATAGTTTTCCTTTCCTCTACCCAGTACTTCACTTTTTATGAGCAACTTGGCGGGTGTTTCTAGAAAAGCAGAGGACGCTTACCCTACTGGTGCACCCGGTCCATGCTCCCAGTTTTTAGTAGAGTCTAAGTTGTTTATTTGCTTTTGTTACTTTGTATGTATGATTTTAGTTATTTTATGTTCTTTGTTGTATGTGTGTCTGTTTTCCATGTCTGGTTTTTGTTCATGGATTACATTCTTTTCAATTACCGCTATAACCTTGTTTCCCTTGATTACTCTTCCCTAAATGCTGCTATTTGGGCAAAGACCTGGGGATGAAATTGTTAATATCTGTAGATATGGAGATTTTAACACTCTTTAGTACCATGTACACCCTTTGGCTTCGCCTCAGGGCGTACCTTAGTACTTCAGGGATTGAAAATCACCGTATCTACAGATATTAACGTAGATAACTTACGATGACTTATTTTGTTCAAAATATAATGGAAACTTTCACCTGACATACTAAGTGAAACAATCTGATACACTGAATATCTTTATTCAGTAAATCTGGACTATACACAGCACACATGATCACATGATCACATATTGATATTCAATATTTGTCATTAATCCACTAAACATACATGCCCACTGGGCATAATGTATTGATTGTTAACAAATAATACTTAGTATGTTGTATAACTAAATTATTTGTTTTTAGTAAACAAATTTATATATTAAAAAGATTTTGTGAAAACTAATTGTTTTCTGGAATAAACCAACAAGCTTAAAAAACACTCTATTAATGGTGAAAATAAAACTATATATATATATGACCAATTTCGCCGCTGGATCTAAGGAGGACAAAAAGATAATGCAAATGTAAAAGTGTAAATATAAACAACAATTCAATGTTCAAAAGTTATCATTGATAACAAGTTTGACTTACTTTGTGACCAGAATAAATATGATGCCCCTTCACCTAAAAGTGAAAACAGTTCACAGTAAGATTCTAAGTTGTATACCAACAGATAAGAAATTCTTATAAAATGTGGAATTCCAATATGGAAAAAAATACATGATATAAAAATCTATATTACATTACAGCAAATACATTGATGATGTTCAGGGGATAGAGTTTAGTTAGTGTTTCCTTCTTTAAATGATAAATATCTGAAGACCTTTGGAAGTGAACTGGACAAATGACAAGGAGATTTAAATTTTCTTTCTGTCAATTCATCTGTTACTTAAATATCATAAGTATTTGAATCTCCTCCTCAATTTTTTCAGTTAACTCCCTTTGGATGTTTATCAGGTGATCATCAATTAGGGGGAGGACCAACTGTATCCCCTGAGAATTATCATTGTATCTACTGTAAAGGACTAAAATGAAAAAATACAACTTGATAAACATTGTGTACATTTTTTCTTACTTGACTTCTAAGCATTTTTTTTCAACAAATAACAGTTCTATATAAGATAAAATTGGAGTACAGTGTACAAAAAATCAGACTGAAGTATTGGCATAAATGAAAAAAAAACACTTGATGGTGGAGGCTGATTTAAAACTAAAATGAGTATTTTGCTCTATAACACAGGAAAACTGAAAATAAAAGAAGACATTCAAATATCATACGAACTACAAAAAATTTTGAGATTCACCATTAAAGTTGTCATTCATAAACTAGCTGCCACATCTAAAAAGACAAAAAAAAAAAACAAAAATGATACTACTGTATCTAACAATTAACACAAGAAGTAATCAAATCCCAAGTCTATTTCCATTTATATGAATATATGAAATTCATGTTACTGTAAATCATTCCCATGTAACAGGTTGACTATAAAATATAAATATAAGCATGCCTGCTAACCTTCCCTCTTTTTTAATAAATCTCCCTCTTAAGGGAAGGGAGATTCCT
This sequence comes from Perna viridis, assembly GCA_037379345.1. NCBI lineage: Eukaryota > Metazoa > Mollusca > Bivalvia > Mytilida > Mytilidae > Perna > Perna viridis. The sequence goes on from CM074511.1 coordinate 15,355,288, forward strand.
CCTCTCCAGGAAGGGAGATTTCAAGTTAAGATTAAACACTGGAGCAGCTTCATATAATTAAAAGTGATCATTTGTAAAAACATGAATCATAACATTACAATAAACAATTAGGCTGTTATAGCTTAGTTTTTTATACAATGACATATTTTATTGCCTTCAACAGTTCAACTAAGCAGACATATTCTAATAGACAGCTGTACTGGCATTGTAATTTAATATCAGTATGATTTACTTCCAATAAGAAAACAATCTAATGCAAAAAATCCACTAAATCTACGCTGAATCGTAACAAAACATTCTAAATGAATAAAACACAATAAAATACCTTAATTTCAAACAAGTTTAACCCTTTACATTAACAAGGTAATTGAGAAAAAGTTGACATACATGTATATGTAATCTTTACTTAGCAAATCTAAGAGACTGTGTTTTGATCATATTTAACAACAAAAAAATAAAAACAAAAGAACACTGGGCATGGCTGCACAATTGTACGTTTAATGTAACAAATATTTTTAAGAGCTTCCCTTTAGAAAAAAAACATATAGGCCAAATTGAATCACACTTTAAAAAAAAAACCACTTCCTAATAAAACATAGCGGTAAGTGATAAGTTATCATTGTGATTGTCTGTTATAACAAATTATCATCAAAACTAAACATCTTAACCAGAAAATGTTTAACAACTTATTACTAAATTGCACATTGCTGTAAACAGTTATCAGTGGTCTGGTTCATTTTGATATTTTTTTCAATACTGTAAAAATTACATAGCAAAATAAATTTCTTCCCAAGTCAAAAATTAAAGAATGTGCTTTACTTTCTCTGCTAAATTAAACTCAGGTTCACCCAGCCATGACCAAGTCAAACAGAGGTAATTAAATTTCATACCCTGGATTAACTGGCACTTTTCTGTTAATTCTAAAAAAAATTATCCTTTAAAAAATAATCTATCACAGACACATTTTTCCTCCGAAAAAAATACATAACAAATCTCCATTCTACACTTTAATTTCACTTTACATATCAAAAACTTAACAAGTTCATCACAGATCTTAACATAATTTTTAAAGACAAAATCTATTTCTATATAGTCCTTATCAGATATGATTCAAATTGATTAAGAATGTAAACTCTTAACAAGTACTATTTCATCAATAATGATTAACTTAAGACTTTCAATATTATATCACCATGTATTTTGGGTCTACATGAAGGTTTTTTATTTTGTCCTTTCGAGCAGATTTCTAAGAGCCAAGTGATATTTGATTAAATGAGTATATTTAATTTGTGTTAAAGCACAGGTACTCACAACAAATATATATACTGTATTTACCAATTATGTAATATACCAATGTACTACCTAGTACCCTTATATTTTTATACAACAATTAATTCTACCATCTCAACATCATTCGGAAAAAAATATGGAGCACTCTTCTAGACATGAAATACAACATGATTTCTGAACCTTCCTGATATGAACAAACCAGAAGTTGATTTCACAAAATGTCATAAGTATACAATAAACCTTAAGGTACAAAGACTTAACTGAATAAAACATCTTAATTTATAATCAATGTTACATTTACAACAAAAAAGTCCATGTTTGAGACTGAATGTAAGGGTGAAATATCATCAAACTTAACATGACTTAATATGAGACTTACAACTTAATAGGAAACAGACCATTTAGTCAAATACACAAGTCTCATAAAGACAGTTCTTCGTTTTCTGCCTAAAGGTCATAAGTTTCTTCAACAGCTTTTATTCCCTCTTTCTGAAGTCTTTTTAACATAGGTTGGTAAACCTCTCTGTTCATTGGTAACTGGATTCCTTTGTTTTGGATTTCACCTGAAAATTCATATAGATGTTATATGCTAACAACAACAAAAACTTGACCTGAACTAGTTTTTGAACATTGACTTTCGACAGAACAGTTTCTACTAAAGATTGTATATATTGAATACTGAAGTTCTATAAAATTTTGGTTGACATTTTTTATTCAGATAAGATTGAATTGGGCAAAATCATTGTCATATGGTGTGCAAGTCTTGTGATCTGACTACATGGTTTCATTGGTCCTCGTCCACCATTCAAATGCATAAAGATTTGTCATTAACATATCATTGGAGTCAATATCATAAAAGCAAAATATCTTTTTGTGTAAAAATACTGACAAAAAATAAATATATTAAGAAAAGCATAAAATAGAAGATTTCGCATTTTGATGCAGCGTTTCGATTTCCTGGAAGCAAACAATGAAATGCAGATCAGTCTTCAAATTTTGCAACGTTCTACATCAGAAATTCTGGAAGGGAAATTGAAACTAGAAAGAGACTTACAAACCCGATTTGAAGAGAGCATTTTGTAAGGTAATATTATGTAAACTGGTACTTCATGAAGAATCTTAACAAAATTATCCGGTCAGTGCTCATTTTTATAATGATGAATGGTAAATTGATTATGAGGCATCAAGGGTGAGAAGAATTCGAACATATCTGAATTAAAAAGGAACTATTAAGATATCAATTAAGAAAATAATTGAATAGTCCAGAAATACAACAAACCAGTCAGTATCATTTCTGTAGCAATTGCTGTAGGATAACCAACAGTCTTAGCCATAGCAGAGAAACCAGTATAGTCTCCATATACAGTCAACCCAACGGTCTTCTTCTGTTGAGAACCATCAGCCAACTGGGCTCCAATAGTGTGGTGCATCAGAATCATGTCTCTTTCATGACTTTCTGAAATGCAGGTAAAAATGAGTTAGGAACCATTTCTATTCAAGAAATAAATGAAAATATTTCATGGTATGAAGAAATAAACTCAGTTCTGTGGTGTACAATAATTCCTTGAGGTGACTATTTTTCAAACAAAGTATCAACATTCTATGATTTTTTTTTACTTATTTACTATAAATTTTTTCCAGACTTTGAAAGGCCACCATCTTAAAATGGCAGCCATGTTTAGATCTTTTAATATGGCATTGCAAATGATGCCTTATTAACAGTTTGGGGGAACATAATTAACAGAGTGAAAACAATTTGTTCAGGGGAAATAAATATATCACCATGTATTGGAACCACTTATCAAAGCTATGATTGTTATTATTTTAATCAAAGGCATGTGTACTTTTTTACATTCTGAATGACATTGCAAACACAACACTTCAACAGATAGTTTGATCCTAATACATTGTAATAAAAGTTGACATAAAGATAACAAAAAAAATACAAAACATATAAATATTACCATAAGCCAGTTTCTTTGCCAGGTAGTGGCACAAAGTATCAATGGGTGTTCCTTTCTTGTCAATAACAGTATCATCCAGAAGACCAAGACTGTTGTTTAATAGAAAAAAATAATTATTAAATCAAGAATAAGTATTAATGAAAATTTTGTTAATTTTCATACAAATATCTAAAGAGTCCACTATGTTAAGGACAACTTATTTGAAAGATACATCATTGCAAGCTTTGAAAGCCTATATATCTATGACTGAACTTATATCCTCCATAACTTTTAATTCTATTAACAGATATACCTAGTGTTACGTGTATGACTTTTTATTGCTTCAATCAAGAAAACTGTTGAGTCAGTTTAACTACTAAATGCTTCATGACCAATCTGAATTTTACCTAATTCAAGACTGAAAACTGTTAAGTAATTATATGAACTCTACATTGTACATTTTTTTCATATCAAAATCATAATAGCAACAATACATAAGGAGATATATCACTAATCAAACCATATAAATCATTATTGTACCACTTACTCTATGATGGTCTGGAGTCTTCTCTCAGAATTACCAACTCTTTCATATACCATATCCCTTAATGAATCATAGAAGGTGTCAGGTGACTTCCCGAGAACATCACATACATAAGATTTCTGTAGAGACAAATGATACAGAGCAGTGAGTGGTAATATCACATTGGTCAATTTACTTTTTTTCCTTTTGAATCTAATGGACCCATTCAGTAACTGCATTGCATTCTGGGATTGCCATTGACGTTCCTCGTTAGTCAAATTATATTTTATGAGGACACTGCATTTTAACGAGGATTAAAGGATGCATGCACTTCCCAGCTAAAGGACCTTGCTCTTTTAATGTATTTGCAAGATTATCAAACACTTCCATTAGATATTAAAAAAAAAGGAACAGTGTAAGACATCCTTCAAAAGCTACAAAAATACAAAATCATTTGCACAGTAAAAGGTGAGAAAAATATGATCAAAATAGATCACTGACCAACAGCCAGAGAAATTAAATGTGTTCCCTTCTTATATGAATGGAGGTATCTTAATTACCCAGGTCATATCTGGTCCTTTTGGATGAAGGTTGGAACACTCCTCAGAATTCAACAAATTCAAGGCAACAAGTCCTTTAATTACATCACAGAAGCCCTGAAATAAAAAAAAAAACACCATAAGTTTGTAAGTGTTTTTGCAAGAAATTGACTTTTAAACAACAATTATTACTTATAATTGCTATTAAAAAAGTTGTAATAATGATTTGGATTTCATGCAGGAGATTTGGTGTCTGCAACACGGAATTGAGAACTGGAAATTTTTCATCAATCTAACTTAAAATAATGGTTATAAATTTGTATCAACAACTAAAACATTCACTAAAAATACCACACATACTCTGGTAATTTACTTAATATCAGGCAGGTGTAACATGTTTTCTATCTGAATGACTTTTGGGGTTTCCTGATGGACCTTATTGACCAGAGAGGGGACCATCTTCTAATCAATAATTTAACAAAACTTTTAGACACAAGCTATAAACATTTAATGTTGTTAAAGATATGAAATTAAAAAGATCATTACTTTATATTACGGTTGGTATTTCAAGTTAACTTCCTGTCAGACTGAAATTAGGCTCTCAGGGCATTTAAGGTCAAAGGTTAAATCCCCACTGACTACCAATATGAGGACTATGTTCCTTTGGTTTTAAACAAGCATTTGATTGGTTGTTTTCTTTGAGCAAACCAGGTTTACTTGTATAACGTGGTAAAGAACCTTATCAATTGATCCAGTCTACTATTTCAACAATCCCTAACAAGATAATGTTTTGATTACAAAACAATCCTTAATATTTGGACAGGAATCAATTACAAATTGAATTATCAGTAATATTTCTATACTTTAGAATAAATTATATGAAAAAACCAGGTTTGGGCTTGCTAACATTTTTATAAACTGTTATAAACTTTATATGAGTAAACTGCCACAAACCAGGATATTTTGGACAACTTGTTAAAACCTTAAACAATTGTTCTGACCTTATATCTAATTGTTCCTCTTAGAAGTGTATGGGCAGTTTCTATTCCATAAACAGACATGTACTTAGTAGAGTCTCTGTTGGGTATACCCTCTAGATTAAACCCTGGTAGGAATGTCAAGTCATCTGGATTGTCCAGAAGTCCTCCTGCTGGTATTTCTATTTTCTAAAAATAAAAAAAAATGAAGTAAAAACAAATAGAAACCAGAAAAAATGTTTTGGGATTGCCATAAACTGTACTAACAAAACCATTAATAATTAACAACAGATTAACTGACTTGACATGAAACTGATACATGGATGAGTCTTATCACCCTAGGAAAATGCAAGGTTATGCAGAGCATGTTCACCAGTATGAACTGATAAGGTATATCAGTTCTTGTCAAGTAAGTGAACAGTCATCGTCTTTATACTATAACCAAAGTTTAAAAGAAAAAAAATTCTTAAGCCAGAAAAAAACAATGTTTTTGATTTCAAGTGGGCAACATTATGGCAAATTCAAAACAATGTAACATTTGAAAGAGTAATCAAGGGAACCAAGGTTATAGCGGTAATCAAAAGAATGTAATCCAGGGACAAAGACCAGACATAGAAAACAGACATACACAACAAAGAACATAAAGTAACTAAAATCATACATACAAAGTAACAAAAGCAAATGAGCAACTCGGACTCCACTAAAAGCTGGGAGCATGGACCAGGTGCACCGGTAGGGTAAGTGTCCTCAGCTTTTCTAGAAACACAAGCCAAGTTGCTCATAAAAAGTCAAGTCCGGGGTAGACAAATGAGGAAAGGAAAACTATGACCCTTTGAATAAATCAGTGAAAGGTCACAACAAAAAGTTATTTACATCAGTGACTGTACATATCATTCTTCTTGTAAAATACAGTCAATGCATTTTGACAGTGCAAATTAAATGGTATAAAAAATGTAAAATGGCACATATTTTCTATCATTATTATCAGAATATATGTTTAACCCACTTTTATAATGATTTTATTTCATCTTTATTGGAAAAGTTTAAATACTTAATAGCTGACATTTTTTATCCCCGTGGAGTTGTTTCTTTGAAATGTTCACCATAACCATTTTCATTGTATTAATTATCATAATATAAAGAACATTGCAAAAATTAACATTAGACCTGCAGTATTGAAGATCTTTGAATTTGGCAGTAAACATTATTCATCTAAATAATTTTTTATAACTGAAGATTTAAATGAAAGAAAAAAAATATCAAGAATTACCTGTCCATCTTTTAGATACGTAGCACCAGCCAAACAATTTCTTAGTACACCAATAGGAAACCAACTGGAATTATAAAAGTTCAATATAATTCATGATGCCATTTTCAGTAATGACATTTGAAAATGTAACTTACCAAAAAATCTATTGAATGTATCAGTTTCATCTTGTAAATATCAGATTGAAACAATATAATCTGACTAGAATGATTAAGGTTTTCAGCCATAGTACTGATTTCAGTATTTACAAACCTATATAAGACAAAGTTGGACTGTCATGTAAATTAATTAATCACACTATAACCTTTACCTCTTTAAGTAACTTATGAAAATGACAGTTGATGTTGGTTTTTTTGTTTATGTGAGTAAATGAAAAAATTAAATTCTTTTCTGCTTATGAATGTTGATAAGGTTATATTCTTTGAATGTGTACAGGGCTGGCAAAATGTTAAAAGCTTTCTTCAAATATATCAGCAATTAGAAACTGTCAGTAAATATTAAGAAAACAAAATTGTAGCATAAGAACGGTGAAGATACAGTGATATAATGGAGTTCAAATTGTAATTTTAAAAAAAAATCACATACCTTGGTGTATTGTAACTTAATTACAATGGAAAGATTTAAGTTACACAAATTAATATAACTAAGCAGGGCAGCCACAGCTTTTCAGGGTTTCTTTTTTTGTGCAAATGTTTTGTTTGTCATTTAAACTCTATCATATGCAAATGTTTATTATGATTTGAATGCAATCTTTGGGGTTAATATAGGAAATGACATACTTAAAATACTCTAAAGCTTTTTTGTAAAATGAATTGAGAAAGTCAAGTTAACAAACTTAATGATAGCTAATATTTAATCTTTCAATCTATATTTGATTAAAGAGACCGGCACTTTTAATTATTGTATAAAACTGCTTCAGAGGAACACTTGTATTAGTCTAATTGTTAAAACATTGGAATAAACTAAAATAAAAAAAATACCTGAATTTGTACATCAAAGGTGTGTTTGAATGCTCAGGGGCAGGTAATCCTCCGCACCACGAAACATAGGATGTGACCTGGAAGAATTTGTTACAAAAAAAATATCTGTATTATACAATTATGTTTTTTACTGAATGTGATATCATGTTTTAAGGTACATTTGACAAAGATATTGACAAATGCCAAAGGCCGAAGTCTTTTTTTTTTATTTTGCCATAAAACACTAATATTATACTCAATTATTAAGTGATAGTAAATTACACAATAAATTGTTGTACAACTTACAATGATATATATTCAGCTACACATTAAATATGCCTTCCCTTGTTTTTATTTTTCTTTCAACCTTTAAATATAAATCAATTAAATTCAATTAACTTACTTTTCCCCCACTTGATTTGATTTCATCGAAACACTCCATAGCCAACATGTGATCTATGCCAGGGTCAACTCCAACCTCATTCATTATAGTGATCCCTGCATCCACAGCACTGAAATGTGCCATTAAATGTATTAATTTTAATAGAACAAAATGTGTCCAAGTACATTAACCCCTTTTCTAACTGTCATCACATACAAACCTGTTCTACTGGTCACCTCAAATCAACGGTAACCTTCACTTAACGGTCATTTCAAAACCCACCAACTGTTTTCTCTATTTATTTTAACTCAAATCAGCAGTCACCTCCCTGACACAGCCAACAGTCACCTATTTTTTTGGCCGAAATCCTCTTTCTGATTTCTTATACCGGCCATTTGTAAACACCCAGTTTATCACTTGACCCGATAACAGTACCGCGTCACATGATTTAATTATATTTAGAATGTGTAAATATATATAATTGGGTTGCTGAAGGGATTAAATCAGTATTGCAATGAAAACAAAATTAAAGATTCGATAGTAAAGGTGTGAAATTTACTCACTGGTCGTAAAAATGTCAGTCTTCAGTTTAATTATGAAAGTTTGAGTTGTGACGAACTGTCTCAGAAATGGAAAATGGAAAGAATTAAGGCAATTAAAAAAATAAATAGTGGAAAAGGTGCCCATGCCGTTGTAAAGGAAATTAATGTCGTAAAAACACAAATTACTAAAATTGCCAAAAGAAAAGCAGAAATTATAGAGAACAATGAAAATAACTTAGACGATGAAAATAACATAAAATGGGAAATGTGGAAATACTTTGTTTTTTATTATCATACATTTTTATCTGAATGATATTTTGAATGAAAATATTATAAAATACATGAATCTACCTCTGAAAATTCAAGATTAATACATGTAATATTATGACAATCAGAGGTAGAATAATCTAAAGGAATATGGGATTATATGCTGACATCAAAGTCTTTCTACATCACAATTCGTATCATCATTCCAAAGGTCACCTCTCTATAAAGGTCACTTTGAGTATTCCCCAGAGGTGACTGCTTAATACAGGTTTGACTGTATTTAAACTGAAAATAAAAGATTATAGGAGCATTTCAGACAGAAACACATAGTCCCCTAACAGTTGCAAAATAATAATAAATCGGCCTTAACTTTGTCAAAAGAAAACAAATCCAACCAGAATTTCAACGTCATTCAACATTAAGTTGCACATGTTGTCATGCTAGGCACCCCCAACTTGTACAGGAAGTTGATATCAGAGAGCAACCAAAATCACTTACAATGGATATCCCATTAATATGAAGCCAAACACCAAATCTGAAATCAAACCATCTGTAGGAGGCTGAGATATTTGCAACAAACATTTTCTCTATCATTCCATGTAGGGAAAAATGGCAGTCCCACAAAACAGAGAGTTGATATCCCAGAAGACCCAAAATGACTTACAATGTATGCCATATCTGTATGAAGCCACACACCAAATTTGAAATCAATCCATTCATTGGGAGATGAGATAATTGTGATGGAATTACAGACAGCAGATGGACGGAAGGAAGGACAGAATGTTGGATGGACAAGATGATTCCAATATACCACCAACTTATAGTGTACGGCTGTAGATAAAAAGTTAAGCATAACTGTCATGAGAAATGGGAATTCTAAAATGAAACTTACTCTTGATGTAGATGCTGCATTTCAGGGGAGACGTAACTTGCAGTTACCATGTTCCTTTTGTGTCTGATACAGGCTTTAGCCACTTCCGGATGCAGTGCCCATGGCAACAAACTGCAAACATCAAGTAAATGATCACAGGGAAATATGTATTAAGTTAAAAAGGTGTATGGAACCAGATTAGCTTTATCATTCTTTGATCTACATTTACTGACTTATATAAAGTTACAACCAAAACCATTTATTATCACAAACATTATTTTTGATATAGAATATAAGAAAAGACATTTTATTGATGAAAAATATCAAGCTAGAAAATGTCTAAATAATAAATGGAATATATTATCTATGCAATACCTAACAGCCACATCATTTTCCTGAATAAGGCTGTCAAATTCTTCTTTATTCCTCTTGACATCCAGTAACATCATCTCATTGTTGGGGTATGCCTTTGACAATCTATCCAATTCATCTTTGAACTGGGATGCTGAAAGAAGTCATTACTAAGTTGGAGTTGTAACCTCAATTAAAGGCAATTAAGAACTCACTGTACTGTGAAAGTACTATTGTTTGTGGAGTTCCAATTTTGTAGGCCATGCCAAAAAATTTAGTTCCCAACAAAAAGGAAATTTCTGTTGATGTGTCTACTGAAAACCTCAAAATCAGGAATTCAAGAATTTGAAACTTGTGTTGCTTCCCTAATCCACAAAAATTGGTATCCATGAATTCAAGTACTTTTACAGTATATTCAAATATTTCTACACACATTCAAAATTGTCAAAACTTTTTCAGTAGCTTTAAATATTGAAAATCATAAATCACATACAGACCAAATGCTACACAGAAATAAACTTTACCCATGACAAGAGTACCTAATTCATGAGCCAAATACAATTTGTGATCATCTGAAACATAATGACCCAAGGAAGATATCAATAGTACCTTCCCCTTACAGATTTCATAATGGTTGTTCATTTAAACATCAAAATTCATAAATTAAGCAGTAAAATTGAGCCACAAACTGAACATTTTTAGCTTCCAAAAATTTCATTCAGTCTAAATACATACCAACAGTGACAACAAAGTCTTTGTTTCTGTTCAGGTACTCTATGACTGGAGCTGACACATACCCTGAACCTAAAATTAGAATCTTCTTCTGCTCTGGGCTTGTTTTCTTTGATTTGTGGGAAGATCTAAAAATACAAATTAAGTTTATGAAACAATGTCCAATTCAGTCTTAAAACAGATAACCATGTCCTTCAAATCTGTCACAAACATGGTTGATTACCTATAACATAAATCAAAGTTAAGTGAAGGAAAATTCATTTCAGATTGTGCCCATGGCATTTTTTTTTTTTTTTTTTTTTTTTTGGGGGGGGGGAACAAAAATGCATCACTTGTGCCAAGCAGACACTAAGTTTTCCATAGGTCTGGATTTTTATTGGGTTCCATTCCAGCACTGATTTTGGTTGAGAAGTGAGCATAACCTTAGACAGACTTTGACTTGTAAATATATAAGCATTACTGACACGAGGCCATGAAACAATAATATTTAAGAGTAAGAACTAATTTGACTGATCTGTGGAACTACCTATCTTACTGATAGTCATCTTCAATACATCCTATGTTGCAGAATGAACTAAGACAGATTTCTCTTAGTAAATATTATACTCTATAACTTCAATCTCACGCCACAAAACTTCAATACCATATCATACCATAAAATTTCAATTTCAAGTTTCAGTAAACTAATTTACAGTCTAGTTCATAAGAATAACAGATCAGACAAATCTAAAATGCAAACGATGAAAATAAAAACATAATCTCTCTATATATTGACTTACTGAAACTTTTTCCTAAGATCAGTGATGTATTCATGATTTGGTGTCAATTGGCCATTGCTTGCAATAACAGCCTATAAAGATAGAAACAATATATGAGTTTGAGGTAAAGCCATAACTTGATTATGTCAGGTAACATAAACTTGTAGTTTTGTGAGTAAGCTGACAGAGAAAACCAAATGCCTTCACTGGGACTTGTTAAACCTTATATTAATTATCTCCCCTTGCAGTGACCCAACATAAATTACTTATTTCATGCACACCTACATATGATACTTAATACTCCTACAAAACTTCACCTAAATCATATGAGCAGTTTAGGAGGAGTTGCACTTAGATATACATGTATATGAGGACAACAGATTAACAGATGTAGATGAACGAATGTACAAATAAAAGTCTGCCATATTTTGTTTGCAGGGAATACAAAAAATCCCTTTTCTGTATTTTTTTTTCTTTTTTGCTCTGATGATAAAGAATTAAGGTATTGTAATTATCAGACTCATGCTAAATATAATATATTTATGATGAATGTAATGTTAACACTGCATTTGTTATGTTCATTAATTCATACTTACATTTTTCACTTCAGGGTTGACTTCAAAATCAGAAAAGGGCTGGGTGGCATCAGACTTCAACTAGAAAAAGAAAACAATATTCAATGGCTAATTTCACAAATATCTGTTCAATGCAAACATTAATTGAATTATAGTACACTTAGTTGTTACAAGATTATATCTTCCATTAAGACAAATGACAGAACTGTCTGATTTTTATTTTTGTTTTCTAATAAATGAACATATGAAATAATGATAAAATAGTAGACAATAATAGAAACACTGATTGAAACAAGGTCTCATACAACTCTGGTACTGATAACATATAAATAATTCTACTGCTTTGCATTCCCCACAGAAGTCAATACAACAAAACACCTGTATATTGCAAAATTATCTAAATTATTTCCATATGGGAGCTTTGCCCACTAACAGACCCCTTACAACAGCCTTATCTGATTTTGACCTCTAGATACAGCCCTGACCGCACATCAAAACTGAATGAGAAATCATTCATCTAATTAGCTTACCATATCTTTGATATAAGGGTATAGTAAACTGCCAAAGAAATCAGTAGCTTCCTTAGGAATCTGGGCGGGCATGTTATCTATAGAACAGATTAATACTCCATTCCCAGCAAAGCTGAAATTAATTGCCATAACCATTAATGAAAAAAAAAGTTTTCTTACCAAAGCTTGAATAAAACAGACATACTATAGAATACATCCATACAAATAAGCAGTATACATGTGTAAATATACAGGAGTTATTTTACTGTCCTCCAAATGTCATTATAACCTACGCAAAAATAATCTCTTTTGTAAGAAACCGGTATATCATTTTCTATTAATACATGTATCATTAAAAAATTCTATAAATACAGCAACAAGCAAATATATTGATTGATAGAATGATTATGGTTTAACATCCTTTGGCAGATATTTCATGCATTTCAGGACAAGAATGATTAACTAATCAAACAGACCCTGCTTTGTTCTAGACTGGCACACAGAGCCAAATCTTCATTATGCTAGCTCACAGAAGCAACAGCCCACAGGTAGGCATGCCACCTCACTCAGACACATTATCCTGACTCAGAGCAAACCAGTTATCACTCTATCCCTAAAATACAAAGTGCGTTGTGGAAAGCACAAAGTAGTGACTATCAATCTTAAAGTCTTTGGTATGACTTGGCCAGAAGACTAACCCACAACCTTCAGCATTGGGAAGCAGGCTACCCTGAGACCACTGAGATGGTTCAAATATATCATAAGCTAGACTACATAAAGCATTTACATACAGTATATGTTTAACTTAAAAAGCAGTAAAAAGATATATCAATTAATTCAATAATTCAAAGTTCCAATTCAAATACAGATGACAAAATAATTATTACCTGTCAGTCTCTTTGTTCTGATCAGCATCATACAAACAAAATGGTTTATCTATAGTCGTACATTCATTCATGAATTCAATAGAACCTCCAGGGTCAGCTGAAATATCACAGAGAGCAATTAGACGATGTGGGAGTTGGGGACATCCTGCACTGGATGGAATCCATGGGAAAGACTGAGCACGGAGAAGATTTTTGGCATCAGGGAGTGTAATAAGTCTAGGTGCTGTTGGTGCCCAGTAGATTCCATTGATAATGACAGATGCATATGGTGCAATCTGAAATGGAAGAATAGAAATCTCAGTATATGACAACTTTAAGAATACTAACAGTTTATTTATAATTACATGCATTGAAAGCATTTCTAATTGATTTTTATCATTTACCTATGCAGTTATAATTATCCAAATACTTCAGAACTACATAAAAATTAAAGTTTTTTAGACATTCCCCATCCAAGCTGCTTTGAAAGCAGGAAGTACACAATGATTATGGTGTTATCTGTTTGTTTTTTTAATCATTTAAATTCTCACTATTAAATTACAACATCTATATCTATCAAAAATGAACAGATTTTGTAATACCTAAACTCTTCAAATATTCACAGTTTAATAAAGTTTTGAAAAAGGGTAACCCATGTTACCTTGGAAGCGAATGTTGAGTTATATCTGGATGGATGCTGTTCAAATTCTTCAGCATCAAACTTTCCTCCATCTTTTCTGACATAATGGTTCTCTCTGCTCACAACACAGATGTATAACTTGTTGGTAGCTGAGAATAGAAAAAAAAGACGCAATCAATAACTTGAAATAAAAGTGAGCTGAAATTAATAATTTAATAAATTTATGACTGAGGTCTAGAAATTCTGCCTTCTTTTAGCTTGCCAATTTTACTCAATAGATAGCTATAAATAGTTTTACAATGTTAACATCATAGGGTATATTTCTGAAAGAAGTTACTTTGTTTAGGCTTTATCTTGTTGATGGTACTTTCATTCATTAATCCTTCACAGATTACTTTGTTTTTTTTTTTTCATTTTTAATGTGTGTAGCATTGGTCTTTTCCAGATGTTAATTTCAACTTGTGGCTTTAAATAAAAAATAAGTTGTGTACTGTGAAGAAATCAACTTACATAGTTCCCTCAACATACATCAGGGCTTTCATACATAGTATCTGTGGACAAAATTACATAAAAAACAAACATTTCAAACCTAAAACCTTGTCAACACATTTAGGACATTCATGGGTTGTTACTTTGATAATATGACAGTCTATAGCCCTTTCCCAAAACTCTTTCTGTCACAATCAAACATGTTCCCAGTATACAATCTCTACAATGATATCCACCTTGGTCAAGTAGAACAGGCAGGGGAAATAATTCCTTACCACTTATAGAAGTATCATACACTTTCCCTCCAAATTATCTTAGCAAAGCTGAACAATTTTCAGTTTGTATAGAACAATTCTGATACTTAAATACAGGTATGTCTTGAAAGTCTTAACTTGTTTGGGAAATTTTTATTAAAAATCCGAGCTTGTATTTCTTAATCTAGTTTTGGGAATGGGCTATAAGCTAAAGATGTGAAAATTACTGATAATATTCAATGATGTTTACTGTTAAACCTGGTAATGAACTTAATGTTAAATATTACAATGTGAATTTCCAAAATATCAGTCAGTCATGTAACACCTACCCCCATGTTTAGCAACTTTTGGTAGATGTTCTGGGTCGATGTACTCATGAGGAAATTCTTGAAACACCTGCTGGGCCCCCTACAAAAAAAGGACATCTTGAAAAGTTAATTCTGCTTGACTAAATGCAACTTTAGAGACAAGACAAAAAACAAAAGATGACAGAATGCAAAAAAAAACAAGAAAAATAAAGAAAAACAAAAACAAACGAACATAGAAACCTGCATTCCAATTTGGGCTTGAAATGCAAAAAAAATGGTTTAGTTAAATATTTTCTTCTTTGCAAATGTTTCAACTCACATGAAGCTACACAAATAGTCGTTTACCTTGCAATAAAATCAGGCACAACAAAATGAACATTCTACTCTTTGAATCTTTTCTGTTTTGTATATAAAATATTTGGTTATTCATTACACCTACACATATTAGGTTACTGGAGTGTGGATACATGGGTAAAGTAAATAGTCACCTGAGAAACATTTCCAGATCCAGTAAAAACAAATACTAATGGTCCGAGAGATTTGGGCATTCTTTCCAATGCTATCTCATACCCAGCATCTCTTACAGCCTGTCTGGCTTGTTCTGTGTTTCTGTAATTATGGCTAGGTCCAATGTACTAAAATGAAGAATTTAAAATAATTACTACTAATACAAAAATTGAAAACAAACCTTCCTTTTCAGGAACTCCATATCACATAATTTTTTAAGCAGTTAGCTTAGAAATGCTAAGAATTACGAAAGACAATGGATTAAAATTTTCAGTCCCTTGTCTATTCCAAATAAATATACACGATCTATTGAAACAAACTTGGTTATAAATTATATATAAATGCATGTTGTATAAAGATCTGTATTTTCAAAAATGTTAAAATTGCTTTTGAGAACATTAACAACAAAATATTACCATGAATGGAGTGTGGTGACCCAAAGCTAGAAGCCTAAGCCCCAGACCATGTAAAATATTTAACATTCCAGCAACTCCAGCATAAACTCCAAAGGCCACTGTTCTATTCCCCTTCTCATCTACCATTCTTTCATAATCTATCAGTCTTATATTCTGTAATGAAGGCAAAAAATTATCAATTTTAACTTTTGTAGTATGTTAAATGTTTCTACTCTAACACATCTTTGGAAGAGAAAATAATGTTGGAGAAGGCAGGTTGAGAAACAAGGAAAGAAATAACCTTACAATCAACAAAAATTTAAAGATTTTTTGCAGAAACAAGATGACTATGATACCAGAAATATAGGAGTTAAACATTTCTAATATCAAATAGAAGGTTGCCTAAAAATAGATATATATACAGGTACATGATTATCCAGAAAGAAAACTAATGAGAGATTACATACTATGTCATTCAAACTATGGATATGCTGTTCTTTCCAAATAAAATTCCATAAAAACAAATGAGAACTAGCAAAATTGAGAATAGGAGTGTTCAGTTCGTTCTGTTATTTAAAGATTATTCTACCCAAATGAAGTGGAGACAAATGAGACAATACTGTAATTACTATGTACAATAGCTATTTTTACAAAGTATATTTCCCTTTACATATAAAATAGGACACTAATGGAACACTGATACACTGCCATGTAATTGTGAAAAAACGGAGATGGCAACATGTTCAAAATGGTCGAACTTGAAAACTACATTTAGGATTTTTCTGAAAATCGCACTTAACCTGTATTTTATGAATATAATAACTGTGCAGTTTTTAAAAAAATCATTTATGCGTTCTTAAGTTATCATCTGTAAACCCTTGGGGTGCACAGACAGACAGGAGAATAAATGGACAGGCACATAACTTTTCAGAGTGTATCACATAATATCTCACCACTTCCAGTGTCTGGGTATAAAAAGTTAAGGTCTAAGTGAGTTGATAATATGAAACTATATACAACTCATCATAACAAAGATATGTACACATGCCAAATACAAAATAATTCTCCATTGTAGAAGTTGAGAAAAATTGGGACCAAAACTGATTTTGGTAGAACAAATGAATAAACAGATGGACAAAGTGTGTGCAATATAATAACCCTTCTCTTACCAGTGAGGTATACTTATTTCATTTGGTATAAAGTTCTATAGTGAGGTATACTTATTTCATTTGGTATAAAGTTCTATCGTAATCAAAAGATTGATTTAAAGAATAAGGCAACATCCAAAGGTATATTTACCTTTTCTAAGATGGCATCTAACAAAGGCATGTTAGCCTCCTGTGCTTTGATTGTATGAGAGAAAAAGGCATAGGTTTTATCTGGGATAAGCAAGTCAATGGGTACAGATTTCACTCCAATAACTAAAGATGCTTCACTGATGTCTTCTTGTATCACAGCTCCAACTTTGGCATACTCCTAAAATGAAATTAATTTTAATTTATTACATTTTTACATTGAAATCATCATACCATTGCTAATTGATATAATGGGTTTTTTTATCAGAGGGTATGCATTTAGAAAACATAATATGCCACAGCTATTTCAAGTAATTTCACAAAAAATGGTACTGGGCCTATGACAGCAATTACAAGCACCAGATGATGTACAAATAATACCATAGAGTTTTATCTTGAAGCATTATTCGACAATATAAATTAAATTAATCATACATTAAAAAAATTCAGTTTGCTTAGAATATGTTATTTCTCTTAACCATACATGTTCCATAAAAATTTAATATTTATATAAAAAAAGGACAAAATAATGGTTCAAACATTATTATATTAAGTATTGTATGTATACAGCTAAAACATTTTCCAAAAACAAATGTACAGTCAAATATTAAGTTGACACAGCTACAATGTAGTTATGACTCAAGTTATCTTATGATTTGTTAGGAGATGGTGTGAAGACTTAATATCAGCTTGACACATTTTTTAATTTGGATTTGGATTAAATAATTGCCACATTACAGATGTTTCACTTAACAGACATAAAATTTGTAAGATAAAAAAAATATTCACACATTTATGTAAGTATCTTCACAATAGAGAACCATTTTGAATCAAAACAGTTTGAATTACATAGTAAGTTAGATACATGAAAAGGTACCGCAAGGTACTTTCTATGTATAAATTTAACACAGATCAAATCTATCATAACTCAGTTATTGTCAAAAAGCTGAAGTACACTATGATGTTTTTTTTCCATGTAAAGCCAAATATTACAGAAATTTATTTACATTGATACATAAGCCAGAACTATACCTTAGACTTAAGAAAAAACCCATTTAAAACTGAGCAATAAATTAGTTTTATAGTAAACTCCATAAAAAGAATGTTACAGGCCCCTTTTGGTCCTAATAATCTAATGGTTATGCTGAAGCAAAAAATAAATCAGAACCTTTTTTCTGGTTAAATGTTCTACTTTCAGTGTAAAGGTTTTGATAGTTATCAAATTATCCCTGTTGGACTTATAAGGGACTATTTTAGAGGGATGGGCCACCCTGCTGTCTTTCACTCCCTTCTGATTTATATATATACACACACTTGACAATACATGGAAGGACTTACATAAGCAGAAGACTCCAGGAATATAAATCTGCATACAAAAATGTTCCCTCCTGCAAATGCTTTAGTAATATTTTCCCCTGCCCCTTTGGGAAACAGTTCTCAGTATGAATATTTCACTCAAATTTGAACCACTATTTAATACAAACAGCTTCATTAAACACAAAATCAAGTTTAAAATGTCACACTGGAAAAAATTTATTTTATACCTACATTCATATTGTAAGCCCTTCTGTTTGAGGGCTGCACTATAACCTTTATCCCATCTTTAACAAGTTTCCTCACATGGCGAGGGGAAAGGGGTGCTCTTCTTTCCCACACATTTATAGTCTCTCTTCTAATGGCCAATACACCTGAAGCCTCAGATGACATGGGTCTCCAGCCATTTTGTTTCAGTAACTGTTTGCACAATAACTGAGTATTCCTTTTCCACATTCTATTTCTAAGCTTGTATTGTTTGTGTCCTGTAACACAATATTAACAAAATCTATTTAATTCATAAAATACTGAAAAAAAACCTTGGGGAAAAAACTCTACTTGAAAGGTAGACCTTTACATATGGCTTCAAGTCTAGAGGTTTAATCACTGAGCATCCCTTCAGAACCAACAATATACACAATTTATTTGTATTACTCTGTAAATGTATATAGCTACAGTGTAGGAAATGTTGTATGTTTTATGTGCACTGGGAGACTAGTAGAGCAACTGATTAGCGGCAGTGTAGGAGGCTGAGAGCAATTATGAATTCTTCTACTGTACTTGCACACACTTGTACCTCTTCTAAATGACTCAAATAAAATTCAATGATCTCGTCAAAATTCAGATTGTCTGTCAGACACCAGTTTTGAACAAAATTTATATTTGTTTCTACAACTGCATTAAATAAAATATTGTTTTTGCTGAACCATTATTGTCATTAACAGATATGGTACACCTAAATTATATTTTCTAGTCATTCTGTAAGTTATCAATTTTTAAATCATATGAATGACTTACTGTATGTACCTACCTATTTATAGCAAATCAGAATTTGACCAGAAGAATGTGTCCTCAAAAATTTCAAGATACCACAATTCAATTACATGTCATGGTGGTCACTCATGACTTTGTATATATGTACATCCTCACAAAGATTAATTTTGTTTTTACAACAATCAAAGGATTAGAACAAGATCCCCAGGCAATCTATATGTAAATATAGGAAAAACAACACAAACACAGTATTATCAAAGGTGTGAATTAAAGAAATAAAAAAAATTGCTAATACTGGGATTTAAACTACACTGTATGTTCTAGCACAGGTATTTTTTAAGACTGGAAATTAATCTTTCATTTGTCTTATAAATACATGTACATGTAAATTGATATAGCTTCTACTTCAGTTCCAAAATCTAAGTTCAGTTTCATAAATTCTTTGAATTCTTGTTTTGCAGGAAGTCAGATCTTAAATTATACTGTTGAACTACATTTTTTTTGTAAGGTCTGAGTTTTAAAACTCTTCGAAAAAAAAATTTTATAAGGTCATTTTTCGAAATAATTCAATTTTTCAACTCCATCTGGTTTTGTATATTGCATACAAATTCTGGGAAATATTTTCAGGATTTTATCTTAATAGACCTTAGAAATTCTCATTAGGCTTAATGCAGTTTTAATTTGAAATATTCAAATAAAATTTTGTCTATTTGAATGTTGAAACAGCTATTTGAATATTTGATGTAAATATAAATAAAAAGCCATGTGGCCAGACTATATAATAAAGAAATGTCCAATAAGTAATTTGAATACCTACAAATGTCAATAAGGATTAGAAAGGATGTTTTGATGGTCAACTGACACTTTTAAATATTCACCTGAATATTCCAATAGCTCATGCAATACTATAGCATACAAAAAGTAATAGAAATACAACTGTATAAGAAATGAAAATTACATAAAACCTAATGGGAAAGTTTTTTGTTTGTTGCGATAAAATTCTGAAAATATTTTCCAGAGTTCATATGAATGATAGAACTATAAATTTTTGTGCAGTAGAAAAGTTAAAATATTTCAAAAATGAATTTTTAAGATTTTTTATTCAAAGATTCATAAAACTCAGACAGACTACATTGTATATTAATTAATCAAACCTAGGTGTATTTCATAATTACTCTTTCTTAACTGATTAACTGAATTTCTATATTAATTGGCAGATATCTCATGCCTTTCAGCACAAGAAGGTTTCTACAACTGAATAGACTCTGCTTTAAACATCTAGATTGAAAAAAACTGAGCTAGATTTGTTGCTGTAACCTCCTAGTAACAGAAGCAACAGTCCACTCAGACATATTACTTTGACTCTCACCCAACCAGTCAACACTCTATAAAATGCATCTCTTATACATGTATGTAGCGAGCTTGGCAGAAATGTAGAGACTCTATGATATGACTCTGCATTGGATCAATTACACAACCACTTATACTGTCGACAAGTATGCTACCACAAGACCACTGAGGTGGTTTGATTAAATAGAAGAAATATTTGAAAAAATTCAATAAAAAAAAAAAGTTTTCATCTAACAATTATGACCAAAAGTACTTTAGTGTAGTGGCATTAAAACATCCTTCAATTTACAAAATGTATTTATTCCATGTTTTGTGTATTATCAAAATACATGTACTTAACGAAAAAGTGGACTCAAAAGATTTATATTTATATGAAATCTAAGATTGATTCTAGTGAAAGTTTAACACACAAGTCACAATACATGTACCTAATGTTCCTGGATGATCTAAATTTATTTTAACACATCATTATGTTATGTATGCTTGAGTGAACAATGTCACCTGAAGATGATAAATGTGTAGTGGTCATGGAGTAGTATTAATACCATTAAAGCAATAAGAACACTTGATCAATATGCTAGTGTTAATAATTCGAGAAACTAACATAGAGAAATTACATCATTGTCCATAGAACTGAATTCTGAGTTCAAAAGATTAAATACATTGTACTTTAAAAAAAAGATTAGACTATTAAACAAAATTCTGTTTATTTAATATCACTGCCATGTGGGGGATTAATAATTTAGGATTTGCCTACTTAAAAATTTAAAACACGACAAAGAAATATGATATTCAATGGCACATTATTTACAGTAATAGTCGCCATATCAGCTATTTTGGCACTTAATGCACTTGTATCAATTAGAAAAATAAAAGTTCAAGGACAAACGGAATGGAAATTTGCAACATGTTCCTTAAAAATGAACAATTAAAAAGATCTTATAAAGCTAAGCAAATTTAGAGTTACAAAATAGATTTATGGTTAACACAAAAAATACGTCTCTGGCACGATTAACTCAATTTTTACCTGTTTTTGCGCAAAATAAATATCTCTATCTGTGGTGCCGTTTGTTGATATTTTCTTTAAGGTTGGGACAAAGGCAACCAATCGTAAAGACTGGCCTATATTTCGTCCAACCAAATTTATCCAAATAACACACCCACCAACGCGGTGAAGGTCATCTATTTGAATTGTCTTCCCGGAAGTGAAAGGTGCGTGGAGTTACGTCCCTTTAATGGTGTGCATGTCAACATCATAAACATTTTGCAAAAAACGCTTTTTTTGTATTTATACCTTTGGTAAGATTTACAAAACATTGGTGTTTAGTAGCAGTAAGCACATTATGTTCCGTTTCGAATCTTCAAGGCTTGAAAAAATTACAGATAGGAACCTGGATGACATTAAATTAATCCCTTTTGCCAGTTTTTGCATTCAACAATTCACTGTCCGGGGCAGTTTTCTGATTTGGACGCCCACTCAGAAAACAGTCACGGGCACCAAATCCCAAAAGGATTAGGATGGCAGTAGAATTACGCCATATTTTATTACTGCGATGAAAAATGTGCCTGGATCAATTTATCTCTGTGTAACGGGAGAGCATGATTTGACTCACAAAATTCTACTCCGCCACCGAGGATCGAACTCTAGACCGCTCGGTGACAAGTCCGTTACATTTGGCGCCCTACTAAAAAACCCACTGGGTTTGATTAGCTATTTACCTAGTGTTAGAGTCGTTCGTGGTACAAAGACTTAAGGTGGGGGGAATGTGGCAGGACGGCCTACCTGTGTTGTAGTAGGTAGTTAGTGAGATTTAAATAGCCAGTTAATTGACTTGGCTAAAGGATTAATTCTTTAGCCGAATCAGTTTGTCGCCGGCTTGTCACCGAGCGGTCTAGGGTTCGATCCTTGGTGGCGGAGTATAATTTTGTGAGTCAAATCATGCTCTCCTGTTACATCTGTATTACAGTTCACATGCCATGGTGAATATTTCTGAATTTAGAGGGGTATTCTTTATTTTCGTATTGTGACTAGCTGATTAGATAAGCAGTTGCCAGAACCATTTGAAAAGTAGTCATCCAAGACAGCATAATACCTCTGTGACAAAATTGGCATCAATACCGGCAGTCCTTCCCTTCATAATTTAAGTAGCCTGAATCCAATTCAGTAAACATCTAATTGAACTAGGCTTTGGGCCACAGGCTAAGGGCTGTTAGTGATCAAGGCATAAACATCAGATTTAAAAATATGCCTCAGCAGATGTGATGATTATCAGGACTAAAATTTCACCTTAACCCCAGGCTTCTCACCGCTGCACTTTTTCACTTTTTACTTGGATACATTTGTACCTGTTTGGATAAATAGTGTCACACAAGCCATCTCTATATGAAATAAACATCGTAAGAAGATTGTGATAGGTTAAAGTGAAAATTATGAATTATTTTCATTTTGATAAAAATCTTGGGGTAGTTAACTTGTTTTCAATTCCTCTTTTCTGTTTGTTATGGTAGGAAGAAAAATGTGGTATGAACATGAAGTTAAGATATCTAAGAAACTGAAGGTTTTATTTTTCAATATTAACAAGTAATACTTTTTTAGTTACAAACATTTGAAGTCAAGTTGTTATTAAGTATGTATGAGATCTCGTTCCCTGCAGAATGTTATTATTAGATTTCGATTAATTGCAAGTCTCTTGTATATTTATGTCCCTGCAGTAACTTTATACATTGTACAATTGAATTAGATTAATGATTGCATTGGTAAAATAATCATAACTACAACTGATTGCATTGAATGAATAAGTTTTGTATTTGTATATTATATGTCCAGATATAATAGTTGTAGAAAGTTTACACTGCATTTACTTTCCACATGCATTTTTAGAGAGCAAATTGAGATGATCAAAAGACGGACTTGACATATCTCTTAAATTCCCTTTTTCACAATAGTTTACTAATCACATATAAAGATTAAATCACTTTATAGCCTTGGTCAGAACACCACCAAAGGTGTTTGTAATGATATAGTAAGTTTTTACATACATGTCCAACATGTACAATTAATTTTTACTTTAATATACTAATAATATATCAGTATGGGTTTCATATTATAAGTTTTAGTCAATGTATTGTTGGCATTGTAATCATATTTTGTGATGTATTATTATAAAATTGAGAAAGGAAAAAAAAACAGCATATACACATACAAAGAACATACTAAAATAACCTTTTTTTGGGTGATATACTGTAATAATACTTTGTTCAAAGACACCATTCGAGATTTCCAGTGATAAAATCAAGAAGTAATTACAATTACAGAGTATTCTGAAATGTAGTTGATTGCATGTAATCAGATTTTGATTGGTTGATTGATTGATTGTTGGGGTTTAACACCTGAGCAGCAATATTTCAGCTGTATTCAGGCAATGAACATGAAATGAAAAATGGTATGGGACACAAGGATAATAAGGTCGATAAATTTTGATTGTCACAAGAGGAAAGAGAGGGATGGGTAGGGTCGGGCAATTTAGCCTCCTGTGGCGAAGCGCAAGGTTCCTACTCCTATCAAATACCACAGCAGGGTTCTTTAACATGTGAGGAACCTGGCATCTTTCCCAACACAGTGCACCTCTATGGTTTGCGGTCAGGTTTTCCATATTATAGCCCGACAACCCCAGCATGTAACACACCATGGGTACCCCACTCCACCACCTGGAGCACACATCCCAGTTGCTCTGTGTGCAGAGCACCTATCACCTGGCTAGGTTTCTGAGCACTATTTAGTCGCCTTTTACGACAAGCTTAGCGCTGCTGCAGGCCTATTCTTTTGACACCCGGACCAGCATGGGGTGTAATCAGATTTTGGAATGATTGATGATTTCAATGATTATTTTTAAAGAATTACAACTGATCAATTATTACAATTAGTTATACCCCATCTCTGCTCCTCCTGTGCCACCTATTTTCAGATCTGAGCTAGAGTTCGATTCCAATTCTTTTTTCCTGAATGCTGATACCGATAAGTTTTTTTTTATTTTTTAAGTCTTTTTATTGCAATCTCTGTTGTTTTAGAGGAAACCCATTCTTAGTCAAATTTCCTCACAATGTGTGATGTATTGTTAACAAGATTGCCACATTTGTATATCATCACCAATGTTTTGATTAAGCTTTATATTACATGTATATCTGAATAAAAATATGTGACTTTGGTCCAAATATAAACCAAAATCAGATTAATATGACACAAAATCTTGTCAATATTACATGGTGTTTGAAAATGTCAATAAAGAGAGGTTCCTCAATAAATATTTAGTCCAAATGAAATTTTGTTTGTTATAAGTTGAATGCATGTAAAAAATTAAGAAATAAAAATACCATATTAATTCTGATCAAAATAATATTAATGTGAATTCTGCAACTTGGTTAATTAAGTTTGTTTTTTACTGTATTATAAACACAAACACTTGGTAAATCCTATCATAAACAATGATAAAGGTGTCAACTGTAATTTAACATTGTAAAATGTATTAAAGTAATCAGCTGATTAATTGACTTCAAGACATGAGAGTTACTTAATTATTTTCAAAGACTTTTCACCTGAACTGAAAAAAGCAATAAGTTTATGCTAGATTTCCATGCATTCATTTGAGTCATCAGAAGTAAAATTGTATTGGAATAAGGATTTCATACCTTTTTTTGAGTGATCAGAGATTTTTACTTTTCTGAAATTGACACATTGAGGTTCAGCTGTATACACATGGCAGAAATTGTGTTCAGAGTGCTTCTCTGTAGGGTTATTTTGGTGTTATCACAGTTGTGGAGCATATTTAAAGATTACTGTTTAGATGTCCGTCTTTTGAAGGGTGTATTATGGTCCTGCTGTCTATCTGCATTATACTACATATAACTTGAAGATGCTTTTAATGACTTAAATTATTTTTTTATTATCCAAAGTTGTCTTCAGGCAAGGAAGTTCCCTTTGGTTTTTTAATTGTTTTCTTATTTTTAGTTTCACAGTTAATAAACATTATGCACCAAAATAAGGGAGGACTGGCAAATCATGATTAGCCTTGGTGTTAACTCTATTTATTTCCATGAAAATATATTTAGGGCAAAAAAATAACATGCATTTCTGATTACACCTTTGAAAAAATCAGAGTAATCCATGGGAGAAACATTCTGACTTTAACAGTGCTTCTAGAAAAAAAAACCTGCAGGTTGCTCTATGTAAGTTGAAAATTATTGTTAGGGTGGGTAGGGTAATAGGAAAAACGAATTTTTTTTAGCCTTATTTATTACTTCTGTTCCTTACTTTCAATAGAATTATTTTTGTTCTTTTGTTTCTGGCTAAAGTTTATGCTACTCACTCATTCCTAACTGAATATAGTTAGAAATACTCAGTATACTGTGTATTTGTTTTTGTAGTTGTAGATTTCTTATTTACCATGACAAGTGGTACTTACACGTGGGAATCATGGAAGAGGATGTTTAACAGTCGTGTATTTGCTCTTCCTCTTCTTCATGGTGACAACATGTACATCATTGGAGGCTGTGATCAGCTAGGCAAACCACTCCCAGCTTTTGAAATGTATGAGACCAAGAAGAGAAAATGGCACAATTTACCAGAGATGCCAACAGCCAGAGCTTCCCCAGCTGTAGCTTTAATAGGGGAGAAAATTATTGTGATTGGTGGAGTTGGGGAAGGACAGAATCCTGTTAATGCAGTAGAAATGTTTGACATCAAGGCCAAAAAGTGGGAGAAGATGGAGCCATTATCTGAGCCTTTACTTGGATTGTCATGTGTTGTCAGAGGTAAGCTTTAATGATAATGAATAAGTTGATATTTCTGTTTAGCTCACCTTTCTTCTTTCTGTTTAGCTCACCTTTCATCTGTGATGTACTGTCTTCTGCTGTCTGTTATGAACATTTACATAATTTGTACTTAACACTCACTTGGCCATTTTTAATGAACTTGACAGAAATGATGTTATGTATGGTTACTAAGATGACTGACAATTGCTACGTGTATCTTATGTTTTGGTTTACCTATATTTTGAAGATTCTTTGAAACTTAATGAAAAATCTATTATTAGTGTTGCTGTATCTCATTCATGGTAATGAATATTCCTAAACTTGAGTACTGGTATTAAACAAAAAAAATGAAATGGTTCCTCCTGACTTGAATTACTAGGAAGTAGAAAAATGTACTTTTCATACTGCTGTAAATAACGAGTGGGCAGTGTAGAGGAAATTAGAGATCACCTTGGACATTTGTCTCTTTCTCCATTTTGAATCGTGAGAGTACAACTCCCAAAAACCACTGAATTGATTTTGATAAAAGTTGAAATAAAGGTTGGGCTTCATATGTACATCCTGTGAAAATTCAACATAATAATTTTACATGTTTGGTGTTGCAAATAATCATCATTACACAGTGAAATCACTGACAGGTGTATATTAAAGTTTGTTGAGTGAGCTCGGTACTTTGATGTTGTAGAAACTGTGTTATACATATATCAATGCATTCATATAGCCTAAACTTTAGGCTTTGGATTAGTTGTGGCCTGGTAATTAGGTGTACCAAGAACTAAATTCAGCATTTTTTATGACTTTTTTTTCAGGTTGTTTAGACATGTTAGAGTCTCTTTTTATTATTTTTTTAGACAATAAAATAATAGTTTGTGGAGGAATGGGTATGGATACAAACCCTAAAGACACACTCTGTGCCTATGATGCAGAATCTAATACATGGAAAGCCATGAAAGGAATGCCTACTCCAAGATATGCAACTTACTCCTTTCTAGTCAATGAAAAATTATATGTTTGTGGTAAGTTTTTGATACTTTTATGTAATAGTTACATTTCTACCTTGATTTTACAGCATAATTGACTATTTTCATGGCAACTTCTATGTAAATCTAAATATGACGTCCTTAAATAGCTTATAGTCTGTTACCATGGTTAATTTCTTTTATTGCCATATAAAAGCATGTGCTAAAGTGGGTGTAGTTTGTAAAAAAAAAAAAATTCATGTACAAATGCATTTAGAGTATGCAGTATTAATTTGACTTTTAGGAGGAAGACAGGGTAAACTACCAAACACAGCACTAGAATGCTATGATTTTACAGAAGATAAGTGGGAGAAACTGCCTGATATTCCCAGTAAACGGGTGTTTGCTATGTACACTGCTACTGATAAATATATCTTCAGTATAGGTGGACTGAAACAACCTGCCACTGAAGGGTTTTCTGATGCTTGTGAAGTATTTGATGCAGAGAAAAGTAAGTAATAAGATCTGAGTGCAGTTTCATTAAGAATCTCAAACTGAGATTTTCCACAATTCCTTCATCAACTCAAATTTCTACTAATCAAATCACTTGAAATTGAAGATTTGAGAAAAAACTCAATTTGAGTTTGGTTTTTCAGAAACCCAGGCAGTTACATATTTTGATTAATTCTTCTGTAATTTTCTAATAAAAGGACTGTACTTATGCCTAAAAATTAAAACGAAATATTTTGTATCTATAAATTGATGAATGACTTTTGAAATTTTGTTGTTATCTCAGGATTGTTTCATTTGTTTATAACAAGTATGATGTGTAATAGTAACTTACGTGTGAATTGTATAAAACTCAAATGCAAATCATATAATTATCTACATGTACATACCAGAACTACATTAAGCATAAACTACGCTGTTCATCGATGGCTATAGCCAAGACCTTGATTTTCAAAGTCTGTCAGTTCTAGATTTAATGTCTATGGTCTGAGTTGCTCATATTTTTACCAGGTAGTTATGTAACCTGAACACCTTTTAAAAGGAACCATAACTAAACTAGTTGTACTAATAATTATTCATATACCAACATTATTTATCTAAGTTTAAGTCCTTGTAAGAATCTGGCAATAATTCATATTTTTTACCACTCTTGTCAAATACCCACAAATTGTATGGTATGTTTCACTCAAAAAAGTCTCCTATAGTAATTATGATTACCATTTGGTCTCTAAAATTCTGCCAAAATTAGTATAATTTTCAAAAGAATATTAAAAAGTTTTTGCAGTTGTTGATTTTCACACTTGGCTGTCCACCATGAAAATGAATATAATTACAATATCAGCACCAGCATTGTTTTTGTGTTGTGCATTTATTTCAGAATTTTACTGATTTCTGCCATGATTTTGTAAACACTATAGATCTGTTTTTTTTCTTTAATATCCTGATTTCAAAATTTTTTTCCTCTGTTGTATTTTTTCAAAAGCTGACCCTAACAATATTATATCTTGTCAGTTGATCACATTTAAGCTATGTTTGGTCTTTAAAGTAATGTTCTAGTCTTTATGGTCTTAAGTTTTTCTAGAATGCAAAAGATTTAATAAAAGTGCATTATGAGAATTGTTTAATTACGCAATAGGCTGAATGGTGTTTGCTGATCTTTTGTAAAATTGTTTTGGTGTCTGTAAACTAGGACAGTTTAACACATGCATTGCATCAGGTGTCCATATACTAGGTCAAAACTGACTTTAAAAGGTAATAAAATGTTTTCAAAATTGGTAGTTGCATCATTCATATTATTATTATTTGAAAGACAATAGGAGGTTCATATAATCATAATGCATTTGTGTAATTGAGATCAGATCTGTTAAAGCAAGTTTACCTGTAGTTCATTAACTGAGAAAAATTCCTGGTAGTCTTTTTAAAGATCTTACCTTGAGAATGAGCCTAAACTTTAACCTGTCTTATTCACTAAAATAAAGTTGTCTTTTATTGATAATGATTTTGTCTTACTTTTGTTAGTAAATAACTTTTTTTTCTTCAATTTTATAGAAGAATGGAAAGTTGGTCAACCCATGCCAACAAAGAGAGCTGACTTTGCTATTGGTGTGTTAGGAGGAAAAGTTGTGTGTGCTGGAGGATTAGGTCAGCTTAAAATTAGTAAAAAAAAATCAAATCAGTTTAAATTGATGATCAAAGATATGTATTGGTTGAAAAACAACTTTGTCTTCCTTTGTACATTTATATAAAATATATAATAGCAGTTTTACATAAAGGGACTTAATGCAAATTGATAAAACTTTAACACTGATTAAGCAAAGGGGTACATTTGGTTTATATGGCATCCAGCCCTGAAAATAATCAGTATGAATATTGCATTATATTAAGTAAAATGTGTGCTAACTTTGCCAACATAACTTTTTAGCTCACCTGGCCGAAGACCATGTGAGCTATTGCCATCACTTGGCATCCGTCGTCATGGTTAACAATTATACAAAACTCTTCTCCTCTGAAACTACTTGACTAATTAGGACCAGTCTTGGTATGAATGTTCCTTGGGGTATCCTGCATAGAATTGATGTGGGGATTTTTTATTTGTCAAAAAACATGGCTGCCGTTACTAAAAATAGAACATAGGAGTCAGACAGTAGTTTTTCGCATATATCACCTAAACCGTTAGGTTTAGCTGAATTCTGACATAAAGTGTTCAGCATGACGAGATCTATCTCTGGTCAAATTTTGGTTTTAATATTATAAGCCATGTTGGAGTTATTGCCCTTTTTCAACGATTTTTGCTATTTTTAATGTTATTTCTTTCCAAAATCTTCTTCTCTGACACTATTTGACCAATGGAAACCAAACTTGGTATGAATGTTCCTTGGGGTATCCTGCATAGAACTGATGTGGGGATTTTTAGTTCATCGAAAACATTGCTGCCATTACTAAAAATAGAACATATGGGGTCAGACAGTAGTTTTTCACAGATATCTCCTAAACCGTTAGGTTTATCCAAATTCTTTCAATAGCTGAAATGATCCATATTATTAGGACTACAAAAGTCTTCAGACTACTTGTAAGAGTTATTGCCTTTGAAAGGGGAAAAATGACTTTTTTTTAATAGTTTTCAGTCAATATCTTGAAAACTATGATAGATTAAAAGAAACTTTCAATTGTTGAAAAGATCTTGTGATAGTCCTACCAAACACTTCTTTAGTCAAAATTGTTGGACAACTTCTTGTTTAATTTATTGCCTTTGAAAGGCAAAATTCAAGAAGGTGAGCATTTTAGGCTCCTGGGAGCCTCTTGTTTTTTTTGTAATTCATCCCTGCATAACATAGAAATCTTAGTGCCAAATGGAACAAAATGTGTCAATTTTGCCTAATAATAAATAAATTTGAGAAAAATACTTGATTTAATTGCAGTTTTCTTTGCATGAGATTTTGGCAACATGCTTCAATAAATTAAATATTCCAACCATAATAGCCTAATGTATCAAGACAACTTTTGACAAAATATTAAGTTTGTTGAAGCATGTGGCTCATATATCCGAATGGAAAAACCATAATGTTATATAATCAACATTGTATAGTTGTGTAGTTTTTATGGCAAACATAAAAATTTTCATTTAGTACCAATTATTGCACCCCCTTCTACATGAAAAAAAAAAAATTATTGAACATTTTCTGAAAGTTTAAGTATTGATGACAGCCATTTTTTATATGACAGGGAATTTTTTGTTGTTGTATAATATTTAGCACTGTTGTTGGAATTGTAAGCACTTGGCTTTCATGTGATAACTTTAGTAGTCAATGGATCTGTATGATATTAAGAACAAGGTGTCTTTCTGCTACAAGAGGTTGTATTGGTTTTGGGCCGGGTCCTACATGTATTGTCAGAAATAGGAATTAAAGGAGTCTTTTAGTTTTGCTTTTTAAAAATTTTAGTATGAACTCTTGACCAAGTTGAATTAGCATAGATCTGGCTCATATATATTAAATGTAAAGAGGTTTCTGTATTTAATTTATATTGATTAACAAAAGACTTTTTTGGCTTACATATTCAATAGCATATTGTTTCTTGACAACACAATGAAAGTTAAATATCATTAGATGGATCAGTAATTTATATACTGAGTACCTTACACAAGTTAAGGGATCTAATTGAATTCAAAGCTCAGCTCTGATTGTTTAGGACATTGAGTAGAATTTCTTAAATGTTAAATGGTACAAAGGGGAATAACTCAATTTCAGCATGGTAAAATTCAGTGGAGTTGACTATAGGTCTCAGTATCGTATTAATTTTCCCATAGACTTCTATAGTGAAGTGCATATTTTTAGGATTTTTTAAAAAATATGTAAATTGATTCAATAAAACTTTCACTTATGTAGCATTTCTAAGGACATGAGAAAAAATAATTTCCCGCAAAGAAAATAGGGTGAGTCCACGAAGATCGGACAGAAAAGTAGTCTTGAACTATAAATAGCCATTTTCCTTACTTTCACTTTCGTTTTGCACTCACCAAACCAACCTTTTCAGTGGAACATTTTTATGATATTATGTTAGATTTTCTCTTAAAAAAGTTCTTCATCTTCCAGTGTGATGTTTGCTCTATTTTATAAGTCATTGTTCATATCTTTTGACAAAACATTAGTTTGTAGAGAGGCAAAAAGAAAATGCACTATATTTTTATAGCATCCATGTTTTGACGTACACCCGCTCAGGGATATGCAATACGATACTGGTACCTATAGGTCTCAGTCTTGTATTCTTTGCCTCATAGGCTTCTATAGTATACCTTAAATTTTCATGATTTTTTAAAAAATAGACAATGAGTTTTAATCTAACTCTTGACCATGTTTACCAATTAAGGAAATGTCAAAAATAATTTTTAGGTCCATTTTAGAAATAAAAGGCACAAACTTTGGTACACCAGGACAGGTCAAACTAAAAATAGACTTTTTCTACTTTCACTTTTATTTTGAGTTCATAAAATAGACCCCTCTTCTGAAGCATTATTTTTCATGAAAATACTGTTTTTTCTCAAAAACAATTTTTTTGTGTCATAGATTGATATTTCCCCTGTACTTGTGATCAAAAATGATAGTCCTTTGCCAAGAAACAAAAACAGGAAAAGGCAAAAAAGAAGCACGTTATATTTTTCAGCTGCCATGTTTTGACGTACACCCACTCAGGAATATGTAATACAAGACTGATACCTATTACTAATAAAGACTTTTAGATATCTTTAAATGTTGTTGCTTTTCTATAACTGTGTTCAATTTCCAACTTAAAGACAAAATATCTCTGTCCTCCTGCTTTCCTATGAATTTTTATTCGAATTTTCATATAGGTACCCTTTAACAGTATTAAGTCAAATATCTAAAATTTGCCAAAAAAAGACAAGTTTTGATAAAAAATAATTAAGTTACCTATTTAAACATTAAAAGTGGTCTGTATTGATAAGACAAATGCCTTAACTATTCTATGAATACCAAATTGTTTCAAAATCTCAAATTTGTTGGCCCATATTCACAAAAAGTCAAGTCAGGACCCCCCTTTTTTTAGCCTTAACACAAGGGAACCTCTAGATAATTTAAAATCTGCTTACTGAAACAGCCAATTGCACAAAGTTGAAGTTCTTGTTTACACAAAAGTAAAATAGAGTCAAAATGTTGTACATTTTACATTTTTTTTAATGAAAAAGACATCTTAGTTCCCAAAAATGCTGATTTTCAGTCAAATTTGGTACCCTGGGCATGCATAAATGTACTCTGTAATTACAAAAGGAGAAGTATCTCACAGACACAGATAGATATTTTGCAAGAATAGTAGATAACATACACAGAAAACATCAAAGTTTCTACTTACCTCACACACTATTGAAGAAAATTCATTTTTTATATGTCATTACCACCAATTTTTTTATAAGCCACATTAGAATTTGAGTGGAAGTACCATTAGAAATGGTCATTTATGAGATAAAAAATGTTTTATTGGTCAGTTTTCACTTTTAATCAATCAAATGACTGTAGTACAGCACTTCTTGAGCAGTTAAAGTAGAGTAAAAGTGAAAATAAAAAAAATATTTCAGTTTTTATATGTCATATGTAACAAGTGCAATTCAACCATTTTCAAGTCTCTACTCCAAGTATTAAAAATGTCAAAAAATCAAAACTGTTCATAATTCAGCAATTTAAGTCACCCTATTTATATCTTATTTAGTTTTGCTGAGAAAACTTTTAATAATAATAATTGTAATCCATTGGTCAACCTTTAATCTATAAAACCATTGCTAATTTCCAAATTTAGTAAAAATATGCCATAAAAGTAAAAAAATGAGGCCTTGCATCAATTTATTCCATTTAAAGTTGTTCCATTTAGTATAAAATATGATTACATTGTTGTTTGAAAGCTTCTAGGATAATTGAAACTCACTTACTAAAAATCTCACTTTCCACTGAAATTGTGGTTATCAGGTCTCAGTCTTGTATTCTTTGCCTCATAGGCATCTATAGTGTACCTTAAATTTTCATGATTTTTTAAAAAATAGACAATGAGTTTTAATCTAACTCTTGACCATGTTTTTCAATTAAGGAAATGTCAAAAATAATTTTTAGGTCCATTTTAGAAAAAAAAAGGCACAAACTTTGGTACACCAGGACAGGTCAAACTAAAAATAGACTTTTTCTACTTTCACTTTTACTTTGAGTTCATAAAATAGACCCCTTTCTGAAGCATTATTTTTCATGAAAGTACTGGTTTTTCTCAAAAACAATTTTTTTGTGTCATAGATTGATATTTCCCCTGTACTTGTGATCAAAAATGTCATTTGCCAAGAAACAAAAACAGGAAAAGGCAAAAAAGAAGCGCACTATATTTTTTGCCGCCATGTTTTGACATACACCCGCTCAGGAATATGTAATACAAGACTGATACCTATAGATCTGACATGTACATGATATATGTAAATGTAACTATGTGTCCATCATTTATTTTTATTGTGTAAGTTCTAGCTTTTTTTCTTTCAAGATAGGCTTTTGATATTTTGCATGAGAACTCCTTATCGGTGTCATTGCACTTGAAAGACCAAAAATGATCAATTTTTAGTGGTTAACTTTATAACTTGAAAACCATGAACTTCCATTTGTTGAAATGATCATTTTGGCAAGGTCTACAAAATACTGGTAAGGTCAAGTTGTATGATGAATCCTTATTGGAGATATTTTCAAAAATGACAAATTTTGGGGTGCATATAACTTGTTAACTGTAATTTATATAAACATAGTTTCAATTTTAAGCAAGACCCACTGAAGTCACCAAGAGATTAAGTCGTATGATGATTCTTTATTAGATTTATTGGCCTTTGAAGGTACAATATATCAGTTTGTTTTACCTGGTGAGTAAATCAGGACCTCTAGAACCTCTAGTTGTTTGCTAAGATATTTGATAAGGGTTCATAACTTTTCAATAAATCTTGAATTATATTTGTAGGTGGTCCAGGTAAACCTTTAGAGACTGTAGAAGTCTATGACTGGGAGCATGATAACTGGACTAAAGTCAAAGATATGCCAACTACTCATTGTTCATGTGCATATATATTAAAAAATGATAAATTAGCTGTGATTGGAGGACTGTCAACAACAGGACCTAGTTCTTGTACAGAGGCTCTGAGTTTTAGAAGTGATCGGTGATTGTAGTGTATTTAGGTGTTTAGACTTGTTTTAATCCTATGATCAAAACAGCTCAACTGTTCATGAGTTATTGATACTCATCTGAGATATTGTGTCACTACTGTCTGTCAGAAATTTATGAATGAATTTGACACATTGTGATGATGCCTCAATGATTGCTTTGAGTTATATAAGGTTTAATGATGTTTGAGCTGCTTTATTATTAGTTTTACAGTTGTAATTTAATGTACATGTTAATATTTATTTTAATCTTAGCATGATTGTGAACTGACTTGAAAGTGTGTCACTTACAAAACTTCATGACATAAATATATGTGTTATTTTTAAGTTTATATGTTAATGTCAAGTAGAATCCTTAATTCCATTCTTCAATTATTACTTTGAAATGGATGTATTGTACATTAATAAGAAAAAAAATGGATGTGTTCTTGTCATGATGTAAACTTATTCAAGCATTGATTCATACTTTTATAATGTACCACCTGCTGATGTCTTGGGCATTAAGTTTGATTGTTGTCTCTACTTGTGCATGTCTGTCCTGTAAATTTTCCTTTCTCAGTAACCCTTTATTGGATTGATTTGAATTTTTGTTTGCAGCTATTCTGAATTTGGATCAGAAAACCTCTGAAAACCGGAAAACAAGGTTGGATCAAGACTGCTTGCATGACCAGCTTCAGAGCAGATTTTTTTTATACTTAAATCACTTAGTTATTTATGAAGTAAACACTTCATCAAAATTGATTTTTTTTGCATACCTTGGTCAAAATTGAAAAAAAAATCTTAAATGTTCATGGAAATTAATGATTCTACACAATTTTATTTTTTTTTTCTTTCAATTGGTATGACAATTTTCTCCAACAGCATGTAATGTCTGTCATTTACCTAAATTATTTTAGCATTTTTATAAAATGCTTTTCATTATGTCATGTGTTTATGTGTTTATGTTTTGTGTTTTTTAAGTGACCTTAATTGAAAAAAAATTACCATATTTTCTGTTAATTTGGTATGTTTATAGACTATCAAAGTGCCATAACTTAGAAGAAAATCATGAAACTTTTGTTATTACAAATAGTCTTTAAGTTATTTGTTTTACGTGCTCTGATTTCCATTTTAGTTCAAAGCATGTTTTAAATGTAATTGTACATTTTTTGTAGGTAATAACTATCATGATTTCTGGTATTTTCACAGCTTTGAGGGTTATTTAAATTAGGAGTATATGTATTGGCATAGAAATATTTGAAATTTACTTAATGAATAATATGGTCTCAGGAATTCAAATTGGCTTTTACAATTGTTTTCCTTCAGTCTTGGATATCTTTAAAAAATGTTTTAGTGTCTTGAGCAGTAGAAATAACTACTTCTAAATGCACCAAAAAGTACAAATTACCATACAATGTACAGATAATGTGTGTTGACTTGATGTAGCAGCAATTTAGTGCAATGTCACAGAATACTTCATTACATTTACATATTTTGCTCATATTCTATACTGAATTCTGTGCCCTCCTTAATATCAGATTTATTGTTTATAAATCTGGACTTCAGTAGTTTTAAGAGTCATGTTCAGTGTTTCTGGTTTATAACAGATATGTGGATTATGTGTACATGTGTGTGTGTTAAGTCAAGAATGTACATAATTGTTTTGAGTTTGAGATTGCTGCACCTGGTTTGATTATAAATCTTAATTTAATGAACACTGCACCAACTGTTCAAATTGATCTTTTGCTAAATAGGAATATTTTGTTACTTTTTTACTTTAATATGCATATAAATACATGTAGATTGTCTGTTGTATCATTGTATAATTATTATATATTGATACTCTAAAAAATCTCATAGAATGTAATTTATGTAAAACTTTTTTTTTCAACTGTGAAACTTTTATTCTTTGTGAATTCTTATTCAGATTTCTAACTTCATTGGAGATTGTCATTGTTCCCTGTGTTTCAGCAATAGAACTTTTTTTAATTATATAATTATTGTAATCTATCAGTATTCTAATACATATATGTAATGCATGCTATTTCAATCCCTTTGAAAACAATTAAGGATATTACAATAAATTTTTTCAATATGCGAATTTGTTTTTGTTGGTTGTTGTTTCCTTTGCAATTTTGTAGTCACTGTTTATAGACACTTAGTTTTTGTGCAATAATTTGAACATCATTTAGTGGATTTAGATGAAATTTTTACAAGGTTTCAAATCAAGAAAGGAAGGTTGGTATTGATTATATGGGTTATGACCCCATTTGCTTTAAAATTAAAGGCCAAAAACAAAATTGTAATAAAAGGGGTAGGGTTATTACAGCCTATTTCAGGCCTGACAATATGAAATATTTACAGAAATGGTGATCCATACTTTGATTCACAATAGCTTATTTTAATGGAACTAAACACATTTATATTTTGAGGAAGCCAATCTACTTATACTGTTCTTTTATAGTGAAGAAAAAATAGAAACTGGATTGAATTACTTCTAATTTGCAGTTTTTAGTCTATGAATTGATTATTATTTTAAGTATGTCCACTTTTAAATTACAAATCAGTTTTAGTCAGAAAATGATACTGTCATAAGAAGTTTATGCATGATGCAGCATGAAGTATCTTTTTGTAACTCACATGCATTTTCAAGATATGGTTAGAAAATAACAGCATTTTAGATGGGACATGTATTACAGTATACAGGTGTCTGTCATTCATAATTCACAATTAGCACAATATAACTAAAAAATGTGGCCAACTTTTTTTTGTAAAACTTTAGTTTATTTTTATTGACATGAGTTCCCTTTCAATTTATTAATTACTGATTTTTTTTTATTTTGACTAATAAGACTATTTGTTCAAAAATGGGGTGATTCTGTGTTATTGGACAATAACTCAAAAACTCTTGTGGCTATTTCAATGAAACTTTGGTGAATTGTTGATTTATGTTGTTCTTTTTTCAAATTTCCAATTTCACGATTTAGACTTCTGGGACTTTATTCATAAAAAAGGGGGATTTCACAGTTTTTATTTGCTTTTTTCTTTTTTTTTTTTACCGAACTCAGTAGTGCTTGCATCCATACTCATGAAACTTTGGAAAATAGCTAAATCTGTTTTAGTGAGCTTCCTTTTCAAGTGATTTATATTTCTGATTTCCAAATTATGGGATTTCATTCATAAAAGGGGGATTTTCTTTATTAGTAGAATAACTTGAAAAATTGCTTCAGGCAATTTTTATGAGACTTTAGTGGATAGTCTTTATTTATAAATATAAGCTATATTTGGATTTTACATTTTTGTGTTATTGGACATTATTCATACAAAATTGGGACAATTTCCTGTTTTATACCTTTAGGACATCCTCCATTGATTGCAGTGGCATTGTGAATTTTTTTCCCTTTGATAAGGGCTTTATATATTTACTTACCATACCCTATATTAAAGGATCTATAGAAATCACATTGTCCATCTGTCTATTTGTCAGCCAATGTGATATTTCATAAGTCTTATTGCAAGCATTTTAAGATCTTGAACCACTTCCATTCTGATCAAAATACTTTTCTGCTTCAAATATTTAATCACTGTCATAAATATGAGCTGTATTAAGCTTGAACTTTGTGTCCACATTTGCTCCATCTGTTTTTGGTTCAACCTGTGTTCCACAAAGAATACAATAACCATCCTTCAGCACCAGAGTGGACTAGATCAATCAAAATATTTGAAAGATCAGTTCGGAAAAATCAAATGCTAGTAGTATTTAACACTGTAAAAACAAATACTTCTGTTCACAGTTATTCTTATGTTTTGGACTATTTGACAATTTTTGACTATACCTCTTCAACCATTAAACTCAAATGTAAATATCTTTGATATTGTACCACAATGTTTTAGGTCTGACTGCAATGATGTGTTATAACTTTAACGTTTAAGGAATTAAGAGCTGAAAAGGGCCAAAAAGAAACTTTTTTCCAAACGATAGCATTTGTAAAGTATATACACAGACACATGGGGCATAAACCTGACCACCCCACCTTTTTAGTTTGACAACCATATGCATATTTCTTTTATCTTGTAATTGGGAGCACCTTTAAATCAAATCCTTAATATTATCATGAGACACTATACGATTTGATTTTGAAGTGTTTAGCGATAATCTTCATACAAAAGGTGCACTAAATTGGCGTGTGCAAATAATGCAAATCAAGTATGTCCCAAATATAGGGGAAATAACTCTGCAGAAAAACCGGAAGTGAATTTTGCCACGTTCGTGTTGACATGTAAATCTAGCAGATTATACGTATTTGACGTATAAATAAATCGTTTTCACAGTTCACTTTAACATAAACAGGCACAATGGTAAGTGGTTTAGTTGTTAATTCTCTCATAAGTCTGTAGAAAGGAGAATAGCCCTTCTTTACGAAGACCTGGGCCGGTTTAATTGAGGAAAAATGGGAGAAAATGACAATTCATATTTTACTGTAAATCATGGACTTATTTGGCCTATTTTGCTGAAAATAACATAGTCTTGTGCTTAGTAATCCACTGTTTGATTA
The DNA here is from genome assembly GCA_037379345.1 of Perna viridis. Taxonomy (NCBI): domain Eukaryota; kingdom Metazoa; phylum Mollusca; class Bivalvia; order Mytilida; family Mytilidae; genus Perna; species Perna viridis. The sequence goes on from CM074511.1 coordinate 15,395,183, forward strand.
CCAAAAGTTTACAAGCCATATTTTAGAAAATATAATTTAAAAAAAAACAACTTAAACACTAAAACAGACAGAAACAACCAGTTGGGATTTTAAAACTGATAATTGAAGTTAAATCAGTACATGTTTTATATAGGACAGGTATAAACTATCACACTCTTCAAAATGTCTAAATAATATACTACCTTTGAGATTAACTTTCATTTTGCTAAGTAGTCTCCCAGCTATAAAAATGTACATATTATGAGGCATAAATTACAATGCAGATTTAAGTCTCCACAGAAGATGTCATGATCATATGGACAGAAGTATGTATTCATTAAAGTCCCCAATTATTAAGAGTTTCTGAGTCCAGCTTGGCATATTTTATACTGTGATATCATTTAGAAAACACAGGAGACCACTTTCAATTATTTCACTTGGTACATTGAGAGGAGTTAGAAAATGAAAGTGGTGCATTGCCTTAATCAGGAAATCAAAGTAAATGATAGATTTATTTATTGGTCTGAAAAAAAGACACAAACACATTATTTACACCTTCAGATGGCGGCAATGTCAGGCCATCAAATAGAATGTCTTCATTTAGAAAAGCCCTTAAAAATTTAAAAAATGCAATATCTAGTTCTGAGTTATATTTGTAGTTTTACGTAAAAAGTTCAGGCACTTGATATTCAATGTTCAAACAAATTTCAAATGGTAGCTTTAGCCATATACAAAATGAACATTGTGTGTCATATGATTTTTGCTTTTAAGCATTTTGTACATACATATTATTTGTACCATGTATATTAAATATGTTTTGTATTTCATTATGTTTGTCTGAACTTTGATATTTTATTTTCAGGTTTCTGTAATCAATTCTATAGACACTGCTCATGAAGATATGATTGTAAGTGATAAATGAATAATAATGAGTTGTCAAGAAGTTTTTTTTAAGTACTAATGTACATTCATATACATGTAAACCAAAAGCAATTCACAACAGGGCATAATTTAGGGGGAGAAATTAGCAAAAACTTCTCCTTGTTTATGATCACTACTCCCATGTTTCTTTGATGGGAGAAGTTTTTGTAATGGAATACATTGACAAAAATGCCAATATTGTTATTTTTCAAACATTGTTCTAGAACCCCTTCTCATGGATGCCTCGGTCTAGATCAGAATAAGGTCTTGTTTACAATCTACATGTATATGTATTAGTAAATAATATGCATAACAAAATAATGTAAACACACTAATTTTCACGGTGTTTTAATTTTTGCTATTTTCGCTATGGACAATAAACCACAAAAAATAATACCCGCGAAATTGATTTGGTAACACTATATATCGCTAACCATTTTTTTTTTTTTTTTAGATAAAGCCAAAATCAATATTCATGAATATGTCCATTTAACAGAATCCACAAAAGTTAGCAACCACGAAAATTAATATGTTTATAGTAATGAGTTTGTATCTGGTAAACTTTCACCCTTCATTAAAAACAGTTGTCACAAATATTGATGTGATATGGTCATTTTCACCTCTTTAATAACCCCCGAAACTGGTTATTAGCCTGTCAACCATGGCAGTGTCATTGATATCAGCCCACAGTCAATGGTAACATTATCAGTAAAGAAACTTACATTATGAATATATTTATAAATGTATAAATTACATTGATGTATATGGTAAGAAAAAGTTGTGATATTGCATCATTCCATAACATCCGTACATCAACCCTTGGTCCATACCGACCCTCACGCAGAGCTCTCAGGGTTAGATATGGAAGTCTGGCTTTTCTTGATTTACATGTAGATATTACACTAGAAAATTGCAAAATTTATGACAAAAGAGATTTGATTTTCCTATTTTTAATTTCCCATAATAGATGGTGACATTCTTGAAGCACCTTTCTATGGTATTTAAATTTCACAACTAGTCTGCTTTGCTCGTATTTGTAATAAAGTGTCAGATTTAAATGAACTCAATAAATTCCTCACAGAAAAGCTTTTGCACCAGGGGCATTGATATCACAAACTTCTAAAACATTTACTAAGTATTTTCACCGTTACGAAACTTTGATACTAAAATTTAAGCACTTGCCAGTTCCTATTTAATAATAGTAATTCTCTCCCAGTTTTTTACAGAAAAATAGTCTATAAAATTCATCCAAACAAGATAGGATGGATTTATTGACTTACTGGGGAAAATATGATTTTCAAATTATTGTCTGTTCCTTGAACTTCATTTTCACAACTAGAGATATTTGATCCCTAAATGCACCCCTATGTAAAAACTTAGTCATTTTAAAGTATTGCACGTCATCAAATTTGTCCTTTTTAGTACTTGAATCCAGTCCGTTGGAATTGTAGTGACTTATTATTTCTACTACTGGTAGTTTTAAGTGCTGATCTCATTTTGTTTATATGGTGCACATATACATGTATGTTGTGGTACATGTACTGCATGGAGAGAATTCGATGTATCATTGAGTGAATTTTATGGTGTTTTTATTTGTTGTTTCCGTTCATTTTTGAATTCCAATTAACATTGAAGTGGGATGGTTAAGGTCTTGTAAAACTAGTTTAATCCCACCACAGATATCATGCATCTGTCCACAGTCTGGAGATGTTTGTCATTAATGTGTCTTTGTGTATTTTTTAGGTTGATTTTGAAGAATTATTATTGTTGTGTAACTGTTGAATGTATTAGTGTTGTTGTTGGGACCTTTAAGAGCTTACTTAGAGTCATGTTTAAACTTATTGAAGACCTTTTGGTTATCTTTGAAAGTATTTATTATTATTATTTTATATTTATTTAGGTTGTATGCTGGTACATTTAATACTTTTTGCCTTATCCATGTTTTTTTTTATTTGTGTTGATACATAGGCTGATATGGAAAATAGAATGTTGTACTTTGAAAGTACTGTTGTTCTTGGGGTATCAATTTTTGTGGTTTTCTTTGGAAGGCCAATCCACAAATTTGGTTCCCATCGAAAAGGAGATTTCAATTGATGTGTATACTGAAGACCTCAAAACCACAAATTCAAGAATCCACATACTTGTGTTTCTTCCCTTATCCAGAAAAATTGATATCCATGAATTAAAGTACTGTCATAGTAATCTATAATTATAGAAAACCTAGTAAATACAGCTCTCCTGCTAAATATGCAAATGAGTGCTTGAAAACAGGGTATTCCTTGGTAACAAGTCCTTTTTTCTAAACTATGTGTAGATTTGAATTTCAGTAATTTTAATGAGAAGTATAGATTTTTTTCCTTGATGATAGGTATTTGCCCACATGCAATGCTAATCATGAAGTAGATATTTCTAATTCAAAGTCAACAAGATTTCATAATTCACAGAAAATTTGTAGGGTATTTCACTTATTTGAACAACACATGTGATTTCAGATTCAACCCTTAGAATAATTTATTTTTATCAATATATTTTTCTTTATAATTTTATTAACTTTGTTTTATTACTTTTTCAGCATGATGCACAGCTGGATTACTATGGCACTAAATTAGCAACATGTTCTTCGGACAAAACCATCAAAATCTTTGATGTTAAAGATGGTCAACAGACTCTTATAAATGTATTGCAAGGGTAAGACTCAAATACTAGTGTTGAATACAATAGGTCAACTTGGTATACATGAAGTAACTTCAAACACCAGAATGATAGATTTTTGCTGTATGCTGTTTTTACAGAGGGGAAATATTCGCACTTATTAGGCTCAGTTCTTTTATTAGACAAGATGCATTTATTTTCAATGACATAGCCAACTTTTTTTTCTTGGCTTTGTTGAATCTGTTTTTTTAAGTTATAAGACAACATTGAAAAGATAACAAACCATAAAGTACAATGTACTAATATAGTTAGTTAATACTCTTAAAATATTGATACCAAATTCTGTGAAAGTACTTTAATTCATGGATGCCAAATTTCGTGGATTAGAAAAGAAACACAAGATTCTTTAATTCGTTGTTTTGATGTTTTCAGTATGCACATCAATGGGAATTTCCTTTTCATTGGGTACCAAATTTCCTGGTTTTGGTCTACTCACAAACAATAATGCTTTCACAGTAATAAATGCATAAGGGTTTCCTCATCATTCATTAAAGACTTATGGGTGGCCTTGGGCGGACATTTTAATCCCAGTGGGGTTGTTGTCTCTTTGACATTTACACCATACCTATTCTTGTTATATAAAACTTGATATGATTTCAGTCATGATGGACCAGTATGGCAGCTTGCTTGGGCTCATCCAATGTTTGGTAATTTAATAGCATCCTGTAGTTATGATAGAAAGGTAATCATATGGAAGGAAACCAATGGAACATGGGGAAAGATTTATGAATACACAAATCATGACTCTTCTGGTAAGATTTAACAAGGAACAATTTGGTAGGAAAATGTCTTATTTACTTGTGTAGTATGCAATCTTTTTTTTCATAATTCTTTGCATGTGTGTATTGAATACATGTATATTGACATTTTCATATATACTTGATATACAAGTATGTCATGAATAGGATGAACATCAACACTTTTGCACATGGCTATTGTGCAACAGAGAGACTCAGTAATGTTCTTCACCTATCCATTAACAGACTTGTACATTTTAATGAATTTTGCTGGGTGTTGTAGGGTCATTAGGTACCTCATACTTAATCATGATCTCTGACCTTTGTACATGTATTTACAAATATGATATTATACTTTATCAAATTTAACCAGAAATGGACAACACATGGCTAAATATAAACATGTAGCCATCTTGTTGTATTCAAAATCTATCCAGGAAGCTCATGTTGTAGTTTTAGAACATGCTTTCTTAAAAGTAATGATTTGAAGAACTGTTATAATTATTTTGTCACTGTGTCACACTAATTTAATCTTATGTAAAAATAGTTTTGCATCTTATGTAAATAAACTGTTCAGAATAGAAGCATGAGTTAACATAGGTATTCATTTAAGTCAATAATTTTTTATTTCAGTAAACTCAGTGATATTTGCACCACATGAGTTTGGATTAGTACTGGCTTGTGGTAGTTCTGATGGCTCAATATCAGTTATATCTAGTGCAGGTCAGAAAGGGTTTCATTTTATAAAAAAAAATAATTTAATAATTTTTTTTATATTAGATGTATAAAGGTATTTGAGTGGGGATGACCTTGGTACATCCCCAATTTATTTTCCCTCACTACATCTTAAAGTCCAATAAAAGTTTTTTTTATCAACTCAGACATCTTCAAGTAAATTCAGTATGATAATGTTAAAAATGAAGTTTTCAGCAGCAGAGCAGTACATTGCTTTAGTAATCAGTTCAAACAACTCTTTGTTTACAATAGATCAAATGAAAAAATAGTTACTATAAACCATATTATTTTATTCATTATGCACTTATGTTTTTTTTTCTCATATTTGTCCAAGTTTTCAAAAAGCTAGAATTTTCCATATTTTATACAAGTCAAATTTCAAATCTATCAACATTAAGTCATTTTAGATGTAAAAAGAGCATACTTGAAGTAAAGTCTGATTGGCTTTCCTTTCTACTTGGAAGGCTAATTTGATTAAGTGAAATTCATATATTGATATGAATTAATTTTCTAACTTAGTATTGAAAAACCTTAAAAGCACTGTCAGATGTTACACTTTGTTCCTGTAGCTACCTTTAGGAGGTGAATTATGATTGACATTTTCATACATGTGTTTTTATAGGAGATGGAACTTGGTCCCCAAAGAAAATAAATAATGCTCATAGTGTAAGTGTCATATTTACAAATATTGCCAAATTATTGACTTGAAGATGATTGAAAACTACTCTTCATACTATACATTGGCATTATTAAACAGTTCACTGTATTCTGTGAACCAACTTATGTTCGCTGTGAAAATAAAAAGTTGCAATGAAGTCCCTTCATTATGGATTACATGTTGCCAAAAGTATAATTCGCAAATATATAATTGCAGGTAAATTGAGCAGACATTAATAAACTCCAAAATAAGTACAATGTATCTGTGAAAATAAATTGGTTTACAGGATAATGAATTATTAGATTTTCTGAAGCACTTTGAGACAGAGGCTTTGTTTGGTTTCCATACATGTTAGGTGTACATTGATTTAAAAGGTTAAAAAAACCAACAGATGAACTCACATGATATGAGTAATTTACAGCAGTATTTGGGGTTTTAAACTTTAAAGATTGATATTAAGCAAGATATATACACATGGTATGATAAAGCTAGTACATTTTCACGGACAAATAAATATGCATATACAAATCCAGTTGAAGAATGACTGTTATATTTTTTAAGTCTATGAAAAAATGACCTCAATATAACAGTTAATTCTTGTAATTTAATTTAAGTATCAAAGGTCAGCGAGGTAACCATTGAAAAATGTTGTCAGACGACGTCACAGTCATATACAAAATTTGGTCTATGAGATGATGGACAAAATTTTTTATCCAATCAGAAAGCATGTTACCACTGAAATTAAATTATTCCTCAATGTTTGGTCTCCTGCTACCCTACCTACCCTATTTTTTGTACCTGCCCTAAACATCAGGCCATGTTGCTCAAGCATGGTTAAAGTCTAGATTGTTTCCCCATTAACTCAAGTTAATAATGTTCATGCCTTTAAATAACTTTCCTTCCTACCTACCCTATTTTTTTCTTGTTGGTAGCAGGAAACAAGACTATTTTTTGTTTTGGCCTTAGCTGTTTGTTTTATTACTTTCATTCCTATTTCTCTGTTTAATAGATTGGTTGTAATGCAGTGAGTTTTGCACCATTTGTAAGCCCAGGTGCCCTGTTAGACCCATACAACAAACAGACACCAGTTAAAAGGCTTGTGTCAGGAGGGTGTGATAACCTTGTCAAAATATGGAGGTATGCTTGATTGAGCATTTGTCTTAAATATGGCATACCAAATATAGTACTAGCAAAATACTGCATCCCAATACTGTATATTTTCTGAACCATTTCAATATTGAAATGACAAAAAAAAACCAAAGAGAGACATGTATAAAATTTTGAAGTGAAAATGACCAGGACTAAGAATATGATATGAATACGAAAACTTCACTTTGATTCTGTTTAAGAGCTTTAAACCGAACAACACATCAAATTAATCAACTGTACTGTTTGAAATCTAGTAATCAAGTTAATAATGTGCATGCCTTTAAATACCATTCTATTATCAGTATGTCCTTTATTTTCTTGGCTTAATATTCAGAACAACCAAATTCTTTGGATTACTGGCATATATTTTTAATGATTTCTTCCTGGTGATTAAGATAAAAAAACATTTTTAAAAATGCATTTATTTCTACATAAATGGATACAAGGGAATTATATTTCAACCTTTAAAAATCTATTAGGGAAGAAGATGGAGAGTGGAAGGAAGAAAAGAAGTTAGAAGGTCACAGTGACTGGGTCAGAGATGTAGCTTGGGCACCTTCAATTGGTTTACCCAGAAGTACGATAGCTAGCTGTTCACAGGTAGGGATTGGTGTTTTAATATTGGTTTTTGTGTGTAGGTTAGTTTTAAGTATACATTAAAGTTGTAGGTGTTAAATCATTGATTTTATTGATGTAAAGATTACTTTTTTGATTACTAATTTATCCAAAGGAACATCATTATTTCAAAGATTTTTTGTAAGGCCATATAACAAAAATTCCTAGATTCTCAGGCCACTTTTTTAAAAAAATTTTACGCTTGAGGGATGCTTATTTTATTTCATTTTAAAAAAAATCTTTTTTTTTTTTATCATAAGCAAGTTTCCTTTTTTTCAAGAAATTTCATCGAATTGAACAATTCTGTAAACGTACAGGATGTTGAGAAGTTAAATAAAACACTCCATTAAAACTTTACTGGAATATGAGATGTGGCAAGAAATAAGAGCCATCTGTCCGCCACGAGATGTAATTTGTTTGTAATGATCAATATTAAAAATTAAAAGTTGATTCTGGACTGGATATGAAAATTTCTAGAATGGATATGAAATTTCTGGATTTTATCGTAATAACAATCGCAGACGTGGGAGGGTTTTTAGAGATGCAGCTGTGCCTGAGAACCTAACATTTTTTTTTTTTTTTCAGCCTAAATCAAGCAAAATATATTTAATCTGAAACATCCATTTAAAATAAACCAATCTAACAGTACATTTCACTCATATTGGTTTCCTGTCCATATATTTATTGCTGTCTGGTCATTACCTGTATGAAGGTTTGGACATTTTTCAATTGAATGTACGAAATTTTTGCATTTTGATGAGTTATATACATCTGAATAATTAATTTGTAGTGCATTTCAATAAATTGTAATACATCGCCCTTTTTACCAGAATGAAATGACAAATATTGCTTTTTAGTTCTGCTGGGATAAATAATTAAATTACACTGTCTGGGTATTGGACCCTGTTTATTACCAGTTTTTTTTCTTCTGCATGATAATTACAGACACTTATACTTTAATATTACAATAAATAATATAAGATAAAAAGAGTTCGATGAAACATAAAACCTTTAATGCAACTATTTAAACAACACCCTCTCGTTAAACTGCTATCAAAATTTTATTAGTCCCCTACTGACTTAAGCCTAAGGGAACTTTAGATTTGCACTCCATATGTCTGTCTGTCAGTCTGGAAAAAAATTAAAGTTTTCCACACTTTTTTTCTAAACTCTTGCAGATATTGAGCTGATTTTTGGTATGTGAATCAACCTTGATGAGTTACAGATCAAGTTTACATTTCATTCTGCTTTGCTGTTTTTTGTCCGAGTTATGGCCCTCAAACTTTGAAAAATTTACTAAAATTTAAGTTTTCCGCACTTTTTTCTGAACGCTTGCAGATATTGAGCCGATATTTGGTACGTGAATGTGCCCTGATGTGTTACAGATCAAGTTTTGGTTTCGTTTTGCTTCGCTGATTTTGGTTTGAGTTATGGCCCTTGAATTTACCAAAATTAAAGTTTTTCACACTTTATTCTAAATGCTTGCAAATATTGAGCTGATTTTTTGGTATGTGTATCTATTTTGATGAGTTACAGATCAAGTTTACATTTGATTCTGCTTTGCTGATTTTTCCAAATTTACCAACTTTCCGTTTTATGCCCTTTTCTCTTAAAAAAAACCTATTAACATTATCTCAGGGTGACAGTGCGTTGATATAACAAAAGATCAGGTTATTATTCATTTAGATTGATATGGAATTTGAAACCTAATCTGTCCAATTGCAAATCTGCATTGTTGAATGGATTTGAATATCTTTCTTGTCTTTGTCCATATCCCTTCTTCTGTTCAAAATCAAGGTTATTTCCTTAGTTTGTCATTTATACTTGATGATCCAAGGTAGTATTTGGGTCAGTGATATATACAGTCAGTAGGGGACTATATATTGTTTTGTAATACTCTCAGAATGCTTGTTTACTTATTGATTTGTTTCACCTTTTAGGACGGGGTCTTAAGGATCAACCTTCAAGAAAGAAAATTTCCTTTCTAAAATAACTGAAAATGTAACCGTATGGTCTGCCACATCTGTCATGTTCATGATCAGATTTCATTTCTTCTGTGATTTGTTGTTTGTATTGTCAACATTGGTGCGTGACTGTAGTACAATCACCTGGTCTTTTTTCACACTTTCTTTTTAATAATGAAAGTTTCCTCAAAAGATTTATAATATGGATGTGTTCTGTTATTGAAATCATATTACAATGATTCTGAAAATAATTTTCTATACTTCTGTAAGATTAAAATTTAGTTCAATTATGTTTTTTGCTAATTTTTAGGATTTCCGAGTTATAATATGGACAAATGATGGCACAAGTAATGACTGGACACCAAAGACTTTACACAAATTTAATGATGTGGTCTGGCACCTGAGTTGGTCTATCACAGGAAATATACTAGCCTGTTCAGGGGGAGATAATAAGGTATGTCTATCAGATGGAAGGATCACTTGCTCTGGTCTGATATAATGAAACTAAATCTTTTTAGCTTATAACTTTGACTATGTGAGGATTGAAAATAAATTTTTTGCTGTGATTTATAAAAGATTTAAATCTGAAGTAATTGTGTATATTTGTTTTCAACCTTATTTATTTAGGTATACTTAAGATTCTATTTAACTATAAATGCTAATATTTTTTTTCATGAGTTTTTTCTCTCACTTTATACTCTGGTTGAAATTGTGACAGGTTTAATATTTTTTTTGTTTACATTATCTATCAACTTCGACTCTTTTCCCATATAATGTACATTTGATTTGCAGGTGAGCTTATGGAAAGAGACACTGGAAGGACAGTGGGTGCGCATAAGTGATGTTAACAAAGGCCAAGGACAAGTAACAGATAGATCTTTATCAAGCTGATTGTGTAGCATAGTTTTGTTATTGTTGAGCTATTTATAGGACACTGAAAGTGAAAGTGAAACTGGAGGATTTGCTTTGCAGGAATTGACATTGTCCATGTTTGGATGTTCAAATAGATCATTATCACCATAGTCATTTATATTCATACCATGTCTCCCACATTAAATTGTTGTAATATAATTCTTATTAGTCTCTATGAAAATGTTGGAATTCAGGATTTTTCAGGTGATTACGTTGGTAAGCGTTGTGGGGAAATGACCTATTAACAACCTGAACAGTCAAAGCATTATAAAAAGTAGACCACTGTCTAACATTCAACACAAGCATTATCATGTGGTCAAACTGAATTATAAATCTATTGAACGATGTACTTCCCTTTTGTTTATAGATGTAATATTGTATACTGTTGTCCGTCCAACTGTCCATAGGTAGTATGGAAACTCAAAAATGACGTGAGGAGGGGATCTGGAATTTTTTTAAAGTTATTCCAAATTTTAGCAAAAAAAATACTTTTGACTCAGCCATGGACAGAAAAAATGTTACGATTCAATATTCCTCCCATTACTTAACAATGTAGATTTTCAAATAAAAATTTTAAACTACAGCTACTGCTGAAAAAAATTAATTATTGAATAATGGATGGGGGTATTATGTGTTTCTCTACTGTAACTACACATTAAAACTGATCTTTAACAGTACATGTACTGGTAAATGAGTCACCAACATTTAGTTTGGTATATTTAGATTTGCCTTTTACCTACCAAACCTTAATAAACATGAATGAATCTATCCTATAAAGATTCAGTGTTTTCTTATTGCCCATATCAGTAATACATATGTACATTCTAAAGACACTGGCTTTCAAAAATTTTCATTTTGCATTTACAAATGTCACAGATTTGAAGTTCCTCCAGAACACAAGAGAATATAAGTTGCTTTGGAAATTTGATTCTAATAATTGTTCCTTAAGGAACAAACCTAATATAACTAATGTTCCCAAAGGACTTTTCATTATGAAATAATCTATCATAAAAGTTCTATTGGAACATATAACTGTAACATATATAGATGCAATCACATGTACCAAGAACATCTCAATTTCTGCAAAGATCGACAATAAGTGTTCGGCAATTTTCTTTTTTCTTTTTAAAAAAAATGTAACTGTAACAATTACATATTCTGGGACTTTGTTTCTACATGTACTTTGATTCAAGTGCTATTAATCATACTGCTTAAAATAGATTTTTGCCACGTTCTTAACATTTTTACTCTTGATTTGTTGAGATGTGTGAATTTGTCAGGGAGATAACATTTGGTTTCAAGGAGAGAAGGCTAGAATCGAGTTAAAAAAAGACCAGACTTGACTTGTGGTTAAACAATCTTGTATGAATGTATGAACAGTTGGTCCCATTACTGGTGTGAAAAATATAAAATCAGAACTTAATTTAACCTGAAGAATATTGCTACACAGTCATATGTCTCCTGCTGATGGGATATTAAGTTGTCTTCTCCCATACCTCCTATAAAATTTGTTCCATCAAAAAGATGGTGTAATACACATTTTTACTTCATAACAATACATTCATTTAAACAGAAAAGCCAAATCACCAAGCAGTTTCAGAGAAGACACATCTACAAAAACGTTAGAAATGTTGAAAATAGTCATAACTTTTATACAATTTATGAATCAAAATGGTGGACTACAATACATGCAACCAAAAATTGAAAAAATGTGTCAAGTTGTTTTAATGAGATGCACCTACTATTATTGAGGAATCTTGAAAATAGTCCAAGTGGAATGAATTCCATTAAATCAGTGATAAAAATTAGCAGTCGCCCAGTAGCCCATGGCTACTAGATTTGAGCTGGGCTACCAAACTTTTGGAGAAAATTTAAATGAACATATAGAAAATATTAAATAAAAATATAGTCTGGGCTACCGGCTCAATGTATTTCCTAATTTTTACTCCTGTCATTATTCCTACAAATGACAGTTTCACTTCATTAAAATACAGCCTACCACAGTATCCGAACAGCCACTTCAAAGAAAATATGTTTTCCAGGATAGAGAAATGTGGACAAATAGCCTAAAAGATTTGATGAATCATAATGGTGGTAGAGAGTAAGATTTACTATTCATCACAATAAATGAAACTAAATTAGGAAAGAATCCAACAAGAAGTTTCTGATGAGATCTGAGATGCATCCACAAAGGTACAGTGACCGACAAAGATTATTACTATAAGCACATACTTCGAAGGTGACATGGGTTTTCAGGCATTTATATTCAGAAAACATTTACTAGTAATGACGACAACATTTAATGTTTTAAATGGAGACAAATATTTTAACAGTTTTCCACAACAAATTACTGCATACATGTACATTGCATAACTGAAATATAGCTGAGACAATTCACTAAATTAGATAGGACTTACTTCTTACTGGAAGGAAAGACTTACGATAATGAATGAAACCTCTATATTTAACTCCTTGCCTCGAAAGCTTCAGGTCTCATCCCCTTTTCACCTTCATTTGTCTATAAATTTCCCTCACAGAATGTTTAAATTTAGTTTTAGTTGACATTTTCTACTGACACTATCATCATGTACAAATGCACATATGGAAATAAGTCATCCTTATCAGTAATTTCACACATAAATATCTTACAGGGTAAGGTCCTGATTATTTTTTTTAGCTTGTTTTCTTTAGCTTACTTTCCACATCAAAGTGGGCTTGATTATCCTGAAATTAACTGAAAGTGTGTGGTGAAAAAACAATTAAATCCGGAAGTGGTTAAAGGTATGCAGAGGTGATTGACTGAAATAACGATACAGAATTACAAATCAATTTTACAACATATAAATACAACCTTAAAACAAAAAAATTGGACACAAGATAAGGAAAGTAATATGAGGCAGGTGTAACCTCTAATAGGACGAAGTTGATATTTTTTTGTTAAAATGATAATGCCTTTTACAGTTTTACATCAACAAGAATTAATTTTTCTTCATAATTTAACAAAACTTCAAGATGAGAGCTATAAACATTTAATGTTGTGAAAGATACAAAACTGAAAAGATCCTTGCCTTATATTACACTTAGTATTTTAAGTTAACTACCTGACAGACTGAAACCAGGCTCTCCAAGCTTCTAAGGTTAAAGGAATTTGCATTGACTACCATTATGAGGACTTTGTCCTCTATAATTAATGCAAATTAAACTGGAATAAGATACTCTTTGAAGTTATATAGAAAACAGCAATGGCAAAAAAGTTCCCAAATTACCACATGATGAGATGCACTTAATCATTAGACTTAAGAATGTATGAACTCAGCTGGTTATGTTATGCACATATAAGACCTGGGTGATATACCAATGCATTCTAGGATTTTGGTTTTACAATAATTGTGGAAATTACACTGTAATAGGAATTTTAAATTTTTAAAAAGTGCCTTTTGGGTTGAATAAATAACCAGTTTAGAACCAACATGAGATGTAAACTATCTGCTGAAAATATAGACTTTTGAATAAAATCCACTAATTCAAACCTCCGAGAATTTGTAAATTTAAACTGAACCATGAAAATTGTACCCCATGAATAAAAAATACCTCTCCTCTACAGTATCCAAAATTCAATATGACAGTACAATAACAATTCTATAGGATTTATTTAATGCCTCTATTTACACCTAAATTTTTCACGTGTTAATAATAAAATGTTTATTAACTTAGATTGAAATGGAACTAAAATTAACAGACTGAAAGTTTTATAACTGAGCACAAAATTGTTAAGATCAAATACAAAACAAACAAGTCTGATAAATATACATGTACATGTAGCTACAGAAGATCTAAAGCAAAACTAGAGTATAACGAGTCTGTATTGTAAGATACATCAATAAATGTACTACTGTGAAAGTACTATTGTGCGTGGAGTATCAATTTTCGTGGTTTTCATGGGCAGGCCAACCCATGAAATTTGGTTCCCAACAAATAGTAGATTTCCATTGATGTGTATACTGAAAACTTCAAAACCACGAATTCAAGAATCCAGAGACTTGTGTTTCTTCACCGATCCACGAAAATTGGTATCCATGAATTTAAGTACTTTCACAGTAGTACTGTAAGGTAGTAAGTATTTTTAATCTGTTAAAAGGACTGCTGATGATAATTACTAATTAAACTTCTTAACATATGACTTTTAAACAAGCCAATAGTACAGTTTATATGAGTACAAAACAATGGATTGAATTCAAAACGGTCATGATCAATTACAATGTCATTTCTAAAATTACATTCATGTCACTCTTATATTACAGAGAAGTGTCCATAGCACAGGGCTGTATCAGTATGACTTGCTGGTTCAAAATCAGCTTACCCACTAAGTTAACAATAAATCATATAAAAATTCACTTATTAAAGCAATAACAATAAACAATAACGACTGTTATTAGTAGATGACAAAAGAGCAATTCAAAAAATTCCAAAAGAATTATTAGACACTGAATAGAATTCTATAGAGGTTTTTATTTGTTGTCAACTGGTGTAAACTTTAAAACCTTACAGATTTTTCTGTCCCTTATGACAATTTTAACTATACAAGGTTCAACCCAGCAGAATTAAAAATCAATATCAATAACATAGTAGAATGAATTACAACATTAAAATTTCATACTTGAAATTGCGAAAGAATTACACTACTTTTTCTTTTTTTTCTTGAGAAGTAAAGCCACATTTGATGCAATAAACATTAAGCAATATTTTATATATACAATGTACATGTATATCCAATATATTGTAGATCAACATTACACTAAATTAGATATGATTAACATTATGATGGTTTATGTAATTAAAAATTTCTCCAGTGCACTGAATATATCAGGATTTAAGAAACATAATTAACACATCCTATACACTTTAAATTTCCATTGTTGTTCTAAGTTATACGTTACAAAATTCTGTCTCACTTAATCTTCCTTTCGACTTTTAATTTCAATATGGTTCAACTACATTTGTTTGTGTACATTTTATTGTACAGATAGCAGTGAATTACTGAATGTCCCCAGTGTAAATTTTTTTGATAATTCACACTGTGAAATAAATTCAGTAATTTCACTCCCACACTTTCTTCCACTAAAATGTAACAAATATCAATCCACTGTTCACAAAATAAAAAATCTATGTTGAAAATAGCAACAAATGATGGAGTTAATCTATATAATAAATAGAATAATCACATTGCTATCATGAAAAACCGAAATATGATCACTCAACGCATTAAGATTTAACTCATGCATGGAACAAGTTCCGCACACTCATTAAGTAGTGGCATTCGTCAGCACTAGTGATCATATTTTGGTTATTCACCACTTCCAATTTATTATCCTATTAATATCTTCTCAAATAAAAGAACTAATATTTCATTTAACCATAGACTTTGTTACTTAATAGTTAAAAGTCTTTCAGAAAGTCTAAAAAAATTAAGAAACTGTTTTTTTAAGAATTATTCAAAATTACAAACAATGATTTATTCCAAAAATGATAATATATTACTTCTTTTATCGAGTTAACTCAAGGTATATTTTTATGAATGGACTCTTGATACCTTCTACAGGTATTTATTGAAAGTTATTTAAGAAATGGCTATGATAAAAATTTTGTCCATTGAAAAATAACACATTTTCCATGCTGAAAAATTAAACAATATCACATGGAAAATTTATGTTATTTTTCAATAGACAAAATTTTTATCATAGCCAATTCTTATAAATTAATTTTAAAACATATTTTTATCTTTAAACATAAGAAAAGTAGCTCTGAATTTAACTGAATAGGAGCATGTCAATATTTTTTGTTATCCATTGAGATAAAACAAAATTACTTTAACCAATCAGACTTCAGTATTTATCTCAAATTAATTTATTAAGAAATGACTGTAAATTTTTCCTGGTCTGTGAAGAAATAATCATGTGGCACACACAAAATAAGTTGCATACCAGTTATTTTCAAGCATACACCACAAGCATATGAGTTCTTTCAAATAGATTAAAAAATACCATGATAATTCCTTATAATTTAATTTTTAATTCAAAATTTAACAAGTTAATAAACAAATGTTATGACATCACAATCACATTGTAAAATCACATCTATGAGATGAAAAACGAAAAATGTCAATGGATACATCCAAAATAATATTATGATAAAATGTACTGACAAATTTTTTTTAGTTATCTTCCCTTTAAAATTCACTCCATCTTTCAACAAATAAATTAACCCCTGCTAGATTCTTAGGTGGACAGCAACAAAAAATATATAATTTAACTCTTAAACTGAAGTGGTATGGCTAAGTAATACAACTCTAGAATTGCTAATACCTAGTAAAAGGGGAAAAATTTTAATATGGAAAAGTTAATTTATGTATACATGGTACCTGAAATACACTTTTGTGTAATTTTAAAAGTACATATGTATAAAGGCTGAAATGGTTCTTAACCTGGTTATCAGAGAAATTTAATGTTAATATCGCAGTTTGTTATTTTAAATACCTGCAACTATAAATGCAAAATGCAATTATAATTTTTACCCAATCTACATTTTATGTTTCATTAAAAAAAAAATAATAATAAATCCAAAGTGCACAGAGTTATCATATAGTTCGTATGTTTCTTTTTCTCATTAACATCTGACTTCACATTTCTAAAACTCTTAGCCATTGAAAAGAAAGGTGGTTTAACATTAAAAAACCTGATAGATTTTTGCGACCAGAATACTGGCGACTAATTCCATGCATTTTTTTTTGTAAAAATGTCACTGTTAAAAATTTAAAACATAAGTATTTGTCAAACTATTACAATGAGTATGCAAATCACAACAAAATCGATTGTTTACTCTCTTTTTGCAATTCAAATATGTTCACAAGACTTTCTGTGTATAAAAACATCAGCTATGCTGAGATAGATGTTTAATCACTTTTCCTCTGTATGTATCCTGTTTTAGTTATTGCTCATTCCTAAGTTGTTTTTTGTATGTAATATTGATTAACTTCATGGAACACATTTATGTATATGTATGTGTATGAATGTATATAATAAAATCTGAAATCTGAAAAATATTTTGTCAAGCACAAAACTGAATTCTCTGTACTGAATTCCCTCCCTTTAGTCAATGCAACCTTTCCAAACGATGTTAGAACTATCAAATTTGCAATATATATATATATATATATATATATATATATATATATATATACACACACAAAAATTCCTTCTACTAATCTTTGAAAATTCTTTCTACTCTTACAATTGTGTTCTTTGACAAACATGTACTAGTATAACAAGAACATTATTCTTGTAGGTTGTCACCTTAAATCTTGACCAAAATAGGGAATTAGGCCAAAAAAATAATAAAGTCTTGTTTTCTTCCATCAGAAAGAAAAAGATAGGGTAGGTACGGAAATTATTTTATTTTTCAAAAACATTTTACATTAAATTAATGGGGAAGCAATCTAGACTTTAAAACAGTGCTTGAGACAACATGTTCATAAAATGTTTAGGGTAGGCACAAAAAATAGGGTACATTTAGGTAAGGTAGCAGAAACAGACATAATATCTTTTTGAACTTAGTACACCAATCTACCAAGCAAGGATTACAAATGTTCCATTTATGAAAAAATCATAAAATATTGCATGTATCATAGATTTGCTTAAAAATATCCACTAGATAACAAAAGTATTAATCATATATATAAAATATATTCATGTTAATGACATTCAATTTTTTTTTTATTCCATTCCAACTTTACATGTACTGGCATCAAAAAAACATTACCTATAGTAAACAAACTTTTGGCAGTGACTTTCCTCATATTAATGTATTGTTGGTAGAAATGTTTTACACAAATTAGCTTTTGGGGAAAAATTAAGATTTTTTTTCCTATATATTGTAATGAAATTTCTGACATTTGAGTATTTTTTTTTAAATTGGCCCTACATGTGGTCAGAATGCTGGGGAAAATTGCCCAGGCCCTTTGCTTTCCAAGTTTAAAGGTAAAAGTTATCTGAAATAAGTTTTTCTTACTTCACTTTACATCTCAAAATAACCATTTTTTCACTGCTGTTTGAAAAAGTAGAGTTCAGGGAAAAGAGTTTTCCAGTAAACCTTTACAATAAGAAAAGAAATGTTAAAAATGTACCAGAACATGTATGAAAATTCAGTGAAGGTGTACATGCATCTTTCACAGAAAAATTTCTCAGGATTAGTCAAAAAAATATTTCTTATAATTATACAAACAAAACTTTGTTTCATCTTATGATGTGTAGCTTCCATAACAAAACCAAAACAAAAATACATCTAAAATTAATGCATAAAATACTAATTTCCTAATAATCCAGTTCCTTTAAACCCTGACTCTGGACCAGATGACACCTGAATCATATCCTGTAGCACCAAAAGATCTTCAACAGGCTCATCTGCTTGCAACATGATAACAGAACCAGGTGCCACCTTCAAACTACCTAAAGTTGCAGAGTCGTCTGCTAAAAAATGGCCATTCATTTGAAGTGTCTGATCAAAAGGTGGCACAGAGAAAACTTTCATAAGTTGTAACTTCAACTCTTTCAATGTCTGGGAGGATTTCACTTTGACCTCTTTTTCACCTCTGACCTTTCTATGACGTTGACTTTTTCTGGTACCATTTTCCATTTTTTGTGCTTTTTCAGCTGGTTCTTCTAACGGATCACTTGTGCTTCCTCGTTTTTTGGAACTGTGCTGGTTGAAATCTGGATCAAAATCTTTGGAATTTTCTGATTCATTTGAATTGACCGAAGTTGACCCAGGTTTTTGAGTCTGTTTTGGAATCTTTCGGACAAACACAATAGCATCATCATAATCAAATTTAGCGTTTTCTTCTTGATTGATTCTGCTTGCTACACATTCTTCACATACATGGGGAAGAGTAACTATTCCCAGGTTTTTATCATCATCTTCATAGCTCACAATACTAATTTCATAATCAACGTTGAACATACGGCTGATCTTTTCCCATTCAGTACTCCATGTGTACACAAAGTTATCATTTACATAGAGCTCAAGCTGCCCAGGTGAGTGTGGATACAAATAGCCACCATGCTCACATATCAGTATAGTATTACCAATGTCTTGAATAGGTGGATTTTTCATAGGATCTTTGATGAATTTCTTCCATTCTTCAAGAAATGGTCGGTTCAGAACATATACCTCTAAAGGTCTTTTCAAAGTTATTGGTCTCTTTCTATCATTGAGTAAATCACTTAGTGCATGTTTCTGTTCTTGGGCTAATCTTCGCAAATACTCCTTAGTTTGTTGCTCATTTCTCATTTGTTCATTGCACTTTTCACAAACAAGATCATCTTTGGCAAACTCTGGACAATTTGGGAAATATTGTTTCAGTCTATTCCACACCTCTGCTGGAACTAACTTTCTTCCAGTCATATTAGGATCTAATTGATCATGTGCTTCACACAGAATGTCCTCATTGAATTTAAAGCTCTCTTCATCATTTTTCATCACATTAGCACTAGTACTGGCCTTTTCTTCAGCTGATTCACACTTAAGATCAGAAGTGCAATATTCATTTTTCATATCTCCTCCATTGATAGCACTTTTTTCTCCATCTCCTGCAGGAGAGTTATCCTTCACCTCTTTTGCACCATTTTCCATTAAGGTGTCACCATCATTTGAACATGACGAATCTCTATGTTTATCATCTACACTTTCCCCCAGTTGTTCTAATACCATCTTTTTCCATGACCTAAATGATGCCTTGCCAACCCAGTAACAATCTCCAGCAATATTGTTTGTTTTAGTCATTGCACTAAATAATTTATCATCTTCTGTCATTTTGATTTTTGTCCTAATCACATGACACTGGTGTTGGACACAAAGCATGCATAAACTTTCTGCACCAACTAATCTTAGACCACCTTCATAACGATTGCACAAACTCTCACTTCCTAACAAATTAACGAATTTCAATTTCATTGCAGCATCTGGTGAAAGTTTGTCATGCTTACAAAGAAACTCTTTGTTGTCAACAGGGGGAGCTTTAGCTGGATCACTCAGCCATAATCCAATCCATTTCTGACTCATCCATTCCCCCTCATTTAGCTCTAGTTTATCAAATGCAAGTTTCTGATATGTATCCTTAATTTCCTCTTGTTTTTCCTTCCCACTTTCAATGTTCTGATCTCTAATAAGAATCAATTCAGAAACCCAGTTCTCAAAAGTTTCATTGTCTTTAATAACATAGTCTAAAACATGGGCAGGAAGTAGACTCTGGGCTTCAGACTTGGCTTCACTACATGATATATTTTCTTCATTGAGTGTATACACTAACATGTAGGCATTTCTAGATGAATGATATCCCTTTGGACACCGCCCCTTTTGTTTAGCTCCTGTTTCTTCTGGATCATCTTCAGTTCCAAGTTGTAATTTATTTCCTTTCATTTTCTCAATATCTTCATCATTGAACTTGTACCAGTTTTTGCTGTTATTGTCCTTGATATGTGCAATATAATGACCAGAATAAGCAGTTGGTCCACGATGAATAAGTACAGCGGATAAATTGTATGTAACTGAGTTCTGTGTCACTATTGAATTATAATCAGACAAATATTTCGACATGTCTATAACTTCTGGAAATTGTATAAAACTGTTCAGTTTCTTTTTCATGCCAGTCTTTTTATCAAATACAAATCTGAGAAGTTGCAAATTTAAAACTGGTGGCAAATGTTTTAAGTGAATTTTTCTTGCTGCATTTTGTTTACTGTTACAAGACGAGCACATGTACTGATTTTCACCATCAAGTTTCTCCTCTTGAAGAAAATCTTTCAAAGATTCATCTAATGTTTTATGACCTTTGATACTTAGGTCAAGTTCATAGAAAGTGGATGGCCTCTCAGACTTTGTTCCACATCTACTGCATGTTGTAACATAAGCATACTCGCCACGGAACTGATTCTGGATAACATTACGAACACTTGGCTCAGTCTGCCGAGATAAGCCATCTTCAAGGAGAGTCAAAAATAAATTTGAAAATTCCTGAGCATCCTGCTGTTGTCCAGCATCTAAACCCAGATGTGTAATAAAATCCTTGGGATCAAGGTATTTGCGCTCTGACAGTGCAAGCAAAGCAAAAAGAGTTTGTAAATGGCCCCCAATTGAGGAGGGCGACCACTCAACTGTGACATCTCTGATGACCACCTCATCTGGTTCCCTGAATCTATACAGTGCATTCCTTATGGCAGGATTATTGAACCACAGTTGTAGAAATGTATTAACATAACATGTAGCTCCCAAGTTTTTAAGTCCAACAAACATGTCATCATCACGTCTTTCATAGTTAGGATCTTCTATCTGATGCCAATTGTCATCATCAATTTTACCAAACCAAACCCTTTCTCCAAGAGCATTTAAACATAATGGGTTGCCTTTACAATTGCGCTTACACGTTCCAATACGACATGGTTTTAGATTAAGTCTATATGCTGCCAGAACATGTTCTAATATGACATCTTTTGGGTCTGTTGTCTCTGCCCATTGCCATGCAGCCTTGTCAAGCTGCTGCTTTGGAGGCATCCTGACCCCAGTTCTGAAAAACAAACAAGTTCCTAATTATTACATACTTAAAAGACTTGATTTTAACTAGAAGTGAAAGTGGTACAACTGAAGGGTATCCTCTACTGTGACTTACACTTATCCACATTGTTAACTGTAAGTACATAGCTCTGGAAGTCACTCCTTTCAATATTTGATTTTTTTTATAATAATGTAGAATAAAAATGTACAGAGCTACATTTTTACTTATGATTTTTCAGTTACAATGTATATACAAAAAAAGTTCCCTCCCCTAAAAAATCCATACATGTAAATGACAATTACTCAAAAATCATAACCTCTAGAGTGTATTTTCTTAAGTAAATATGCTTTAGTTACATCACAGGACCTCTACTGAAATCAGACTTTTAATTTATAAGTTTCACCACTGGAAAAATTGAAGATGAATTTTCATTTTGGCACAATTGGAGCCTGTCTAAAAAGCACCAAAATTAAACACCCCAAAAATGGTAACTGCTAGAATGAAAATGTTAGGCAAACACCAAAATAAAACATCCCTATTTTGGGAGAAAACCACCAAAATTACCTGATCCTGAAATATCCCAATTAATGTTAACAGAGTACTTATAACATTCGAAATAAACTGTTAACTGTCAACACTGATTCATGATACCCCATAACATTTCACGTACTAAATCTTGGGTTTTAATTTTCAGTTATGGAAACTAAATAATTTTATACTCAAAAATTTATTATAAGTTATTTTATGTACAAAGTTGTACATGTACTGTTTCTACAACACTTGGAGTGTTTCAGTAATTTGATAACAAACACCAGTTGAAAATTTACAACAGATACTGACTAATATGAGAAAGGTGAAACCGTAAACACTCCCAAAGAACACACAAGTCCTTTCTTATATTTTGTCAGCCCTATTATTTCAAACTTCCAAAATTGTAAAATTTGTTATGAGATAAGGTTTTTATTGTCCTTACGCACTCTCCTATTGTCATGGTCTGAAATATGTAAGGAACTGTGGGTGTGACTGTATCATGGTCCAAAATGTCTTCAGGTGAAATTGTCTGGTATTTTGATAAGCTGATTACCTCATTTTCATAAACATTCAAGTGCAAAGTTTTTACCATCCCTATCTATGATAAAGCTAAGATTCAATTTGTAGCAGTATTTAATCATCAGAGCTAGCTAATGTTTCCTAGACTGGTGTGGTTCTCAACTGCTTTTACCAAGTAAACAAGAATGAAGCTGCCATGATGCTATTTTAAACTCCTGATTTTACATGCATCAACCTGATGTTGATGTTTTTTACTGAACCCAGTTGATAATACAACTATTAATAATCCCTTTGGAAGCGTACAAGTGCTAATTAGATTTCTAAAAACACATTTCATCATCAATTGTACAAGTATTCCTTTAAGTACTGTGGACAGAATTAGTGAGCATGTTTTATGTAAAAGATGCATATGGTAATGTCCAATTAAGGCACAAAAGGAATTAGGGAGATCAATTTAAAAATCACTTATGGTAAGGGTAATCAAATGGATTATGATGATTTCTCAAAGGCATTCAGTTACAATTATTGGTTTGTTTGAAAGAAATATTGACAATTTAACTGAAATCTAAATGTTGGAAATTTGTCAATTGTACATGTTGGCAAGTTTTGTCAGTGGCACAGACATCACCGACACTTGTTTTCATCAATGATTGGTGACTCAAATTTGTGAATTCATATTTAATAGCCACTAGCCATAAATTGATACAAGTGACAGTGACAGCCATGTGAAAATTTAAACCTTGATGGCTTTCAATTGCCAAATTAAAAAAGTTGCTGCAGGATGACATTTATCATGTCGATATCTGTGTGAATAAAAAAGAATAAGTTAGCTGTTTCCATTTCAGAAGATCAATTTTTCTTAAAATTTTAGTTTGTCTAGTTATTTATTTCCATCACTTATCTACATGTATGATTGCCAAATACGAAAAGTTATATTTAATACAGTAAATGAGCATATATTCTGGACAAGTTTAATCAAGTTCAAACATCCAATATTTTTAAATTTGTGGTTTTCTAACTGTTTAAAATGTCAAGGTTATATTTCTATATTTTCTTTTAACAACAGAATTATTGTTCCTATGTTCGGTATTGAGTTTTGCTATGACATCATGTGACACCCATGATGCTTAACAATGACAACATAATCAATGGAGCATACAACCTCGCATTTCATTGGACAAAAGTGATAGCAACTGTGAAGGTTCCATTAGGGGTATTGATGTTCTGAATATTTTCAATCACATATATACCGAATTAGGAATAATCTTGTATATTGAATGAATGGAAATAGCTAACTTGTTGAACCAATTAAATAATTAAAGTATGGAACAGAGTTATCGAACAGTTAACCAAATAAAATCTAAATTCATTTGATTTGGAATGAACTAAGAGAGAAAAACGTCAGATATCTTTTTTTCAAAGATAGTACTTGTTTTTCAATTACACTTAAAACTGTAGGATCAGGGCATAAAATGAAGCTCACCTTGGTAAACCACAACACTTTTTTTACATATTATAGATGCTTTACCCTACATTGTATACCGTTTTTTTCGACCTATAAGTCGACGAGGAGTGTAAGTCAAATTGCTGAATTTTGACTAAAATTGACAAAAAAAACATAGATAAGTCTAGAGTCAGACATGCATCTTAGGTCATCGATGTAAACCGTAGTTGTCAGTGGAAGTTTTTCAAATCATATTATTCAAGCTCAGTAACTTAAAATAATACTATTAAGTTTGTTAGTATTTTTAATAACATGTATTTTGTAAATGAATTTTATTAGTTATACAGTCAAACCTCGGTAGCTCAAACTCCAAGGGACCATTGAAATGTGTTCAAGTTATCGGAAGTTCGAGAAATTGAAGTTCGTATATTTCCGGATTTTTTTCGTTGCCGGTCCGAGTTCGACTTTATCGTTAGAAATTGCTTACTTCCTCCAAGGTTGTGTTACTTTGTGGATCTTTTTCATTCGCTTTCGGAAGATTATGTTGATTTGTGGACATTAAAAATGCTGTGTTTTCTCTTAAAAACGTCCAGAGTGCAGGTTCATTGTCCAATAATTTGTTTTCATCCGATTTTCTTTCATCATACTGACTTCGGAACATTCTCGAACTTCAATCAGTTTTATCAAAACTACCTAATTAGTGATGACTTAAATATTACCTGTAATTAACTAAAATGACACTGATTAATGATAGGGCTTCAGTTTTTACACCTTATATTACCCAAGCTGACAAAATGGCTGACAAGTTCGAGTTAGTGAGGTTTATTCTCTGAGATTTATTACCAAACGGACCGAACAGTCAGTTTGAGTTTTCGAGAAATCCAAGGTTATTTATATTGATTATATAGGAGAAAATTTCGGTACTTTGAATTGTGTTCGAGAAATCCCGGGTGTACGAGCCATCCGAGTTCGAGCGAGTGAAGTTCGACTGTATTTAATTTGGTGTCAATTGCTCTGATATTGAAACCTAAAGATGTGAAATTAGTCTGGATAATTAAGACAGGTAATTAATAAACAATATTCTAAATTACAATAGAAATTTGCTACCTTTAAATCTAGTTGCAATTAGCCAATTAATTAAAACTTCAATTTAATATAATTTGTGCGTGTGAATGTGCTACAACATATCGTAAATGGGTATATAAAAGAACCAATATCTCTAGAAAGCACAAATCAGATTAATATTTCACAAACATATCCTCAAGAGTGTTTATATAATTATACAGTTTTGAAGAATAGCACTTAAGGATGATTTACTATAACATCGTCGTATGAATTCATAAATGGATAGCGGCACAGATCAATTATCTTTTGAGTTTGATCACCGGTTTGATTTGCATTGACAGCTTGTGTTTCCTAGGACATGTGATTGCACTTCACCCCATAGTATGAAAGCAAAAAATCAATATAATGTAATGCAATTCTTCTGAAATCACTTGTAGATGAACTGTTTTTCATGAAAGATCCTTATATATGTCAAAGTGGACAATAAGTCGAGGCTGACATTTAGCTGAAAAAAATATTGACTTCCAGTACACAAAATACGGTATATAAAATTAACATTGTACATTGTACATACACTTCAGTTTCATACATTGTGATACAGGAAAAATTTATATTTTGTTGTGTTTTTTGTCAGCATTCTAAATTAGTCCTTATATGTATCTATCTTATACAACACAACCCAGAGTATTTTTTTTCATGGTAACATTTTTGCCTTGTACATTAAACAAGTAGATCTACATGGTACATGAACGTCATGACAGCGAAACCAAAAGTTCATACTGTTAGGAACATGTAATGCACGATTAACGGATTTTAAACCGTCGAATATGATACTCCCAATATTTAACGCATGACAGAGTGATGTTTTATTATCTTCTAAACATACTCAATTTCACAACACCATTTCGTCTCTCCGGAGAGGAGCAGAGTTTGGTTGCATTCCCGCCTCTGGTTTGCGAAAGTTTTGTTATCTCCCTTCGGAATGATCCGTGTAAAGCAAGGGCTTTAAAATGGTTTAGTTTGCTTTTCCATTTCAGATTGCGCAAAATGTCTCCCATTTTAATCAGGTTTAATATCTGTATTTGCTATTTGCATTCACGTGGCATGCATTATTCTACCGTATCATTCAAATGTATAAATCTCAAAGTGTGTATTTAGGGGCGGATCCTGTAATAGTCACTTGTAAATTATGCTATAGCATTATTGACTAACGTTCGAATATTGGCCTAAATATGATCAAAACTCCTAATACAATACAAAATACAAAAGTGCGCCAATACGGGATAAATCTATCCAATACGGATTTAGCCGTCCAATACGTCATATTGGAGTGGTTAAAATCTATATTGGCCTAGCGTATCGGACTAGTTAGTCAATAAAGGTATAATCCCAGACTTGAGAGTACTGTTAAATTTCAATTTTTAAATTAAAAGTACCATGATAATATTATTTACATTATATTCTACACTTGTCCAACCCAGAGCTAACAGGGAGCCAACATTGAACCATCGTCGAAACAATTTCGGTAACAAACATGTTAAAGCAGGCTAATTAATGTTATTCTTGATGCAAAATGTATGTAGATTTCATGAAAAGTAAATCAAAGAAGAAAATCCGGACGTATGAAAGCAAATATTATGTTGCATCTAAACTGCAATACTAAGTTGGGCCAACGCTGGCCAAACGTTGAAACAGCAAAAAATATATATATTTATTAATTTAATTTTACTTCTTTCGAAAAAAGTTTTGTTGGCTCTTTTTACAAATTATGTCACTTGCATGTTTAATATTTATGCAACTAAGTATACGCGTTAAATATTTAGAACTTAATAACACCTAATATTATAATGAATGACCAAATCTAACTTATGATAACAAGAATGTACGTGATTATCTCCCCTTACACAGTTTTGTAATTGAAAGCATAATATACTTTGTACAAAACAGAAGTTGTCTTTCATTTTGAACAAATGTTTACATATTTTCAATGTAAATTCTTCACAAACAAAAAACAGTGAATGGCATTATCATTTGTCTATTAAATGCAAAAAAAAATTGCAAACTTTCAATATTTAGTATACCAATGCTTGTAGTATCTGCTAATTTTATAATAGATTTTCTTGTTCTTATCTTGATAATTACAATCATATTCTAACTGTAAAGGATTTAAATGATTAACTGAGCAATATTTTTGAGCGCTTATACTTTGAAGGAGTGCATAGAGTCATCACTGCGATATAACTAGGAAACATAATATAAAATTATGGCATTCTTAAGATAAAAAAATTAGGAATACCATCGTCGAACCACATAGTTGGATTAACGTTGGGTTTATGTTGTTTGCCTCCGTTGGACCAATGTTGGCTTTCTTTGCACTTACAACTTTGGTCCAATGTAAATGACTCCGTTGAACCAACGTTGGCCCAACGTAGGAATGCTGTTTGGGATTGCGTTAAGTTTTCTATATTGGCTGAGTTATTGGTCCTTGGCTAGAAATATTGGACTTAGGTTACACCTCAGTCCAATATGGCCAGCCTCGGACCAATAACTAAGCCAATATGGAAAACCTTGCGCAATAGTACTATATTATTGCGTAAGGTTTTTCATATTGGCTTAGTTATTGGTCCGAGGCTAGCGGCGTAGCCGAAGTCCAATATCGCTAGCCGAGGACCAATAATTCATCCCAAGGATTTATATATAGCATAGATGCAATTAACTCTTTGCTCAACCAATATAGAAAACCTTACGCAATTATACCTTTATTTACTAACTAGTCCAATATGCAGTTTAACCAGTTCAATATGACGTATTGGAAGGGTAAAAGCGTATTGGACGGCTAATTCCCGTACTGGGCGGCAAAATCCCGTATTAGCGCACTTTTGTATTTTGTATTGTATTGGCAGTTTTTATCATATTTAGGCTAATATTTGAACGGTAGTCAATAATAATCTATTTAGAACATTGCCGTTGCTACATGTATTTGGTTGTTTATTCGCCAATTTTCTCAAATTGAAACTTTGTTAAGAGTTTGTAAAAAAAACCACTGGATGGATTTTGATGAGTCATGTACAAATTAAACATAAAAGATTGGAGAATGGCAACATATATTTTTTTATTTATTGTAATAAGAGTACTGTAAATATTTTCCAAGTCAAAATTGGGACTTTTTAGACAAATTATAGAAAAATATCACTTTTTATGGGTCAAAAAGATTATTTGTCATTGAGTGTTTGTGAAAATTGAAATGGAATATCAAATAAGAAGAAAAAAAACAGCTAAATGACATTGGCAATTTTTAATGAATGTGCTTCGAACAACAATGAAATAATAGCTAATTGAATGTACCTATGTCTTAAGAAAGAATTAAAGGCATGATAAAATAAAAAGCATAATTATGCTTACTCACCAGATTCCATAAACACTAAGCACAGTCCGACATGATGATAAATATAGACTGCATCTATTAGAGGATAGAGAACGTTTTGGGGTAGACTTTGTGAAAAAAACACAAGATTTCATGTACAAACAAAATCCCAATTTAGGCAGGAACATACGTGGGTCTTCCCCTCTGAACCGACGCCCTCCCGGTTCCCAATTTAAGCAGGAACATACAGGGGTCCGCCCCTATATGAACCGACGCCTTCCCGACTCCCAATTTAAGTAGGTACATACAGGGGTCCGCCCCACTGAACCGACGCCTTCCCGGCTCCCAATTTAAGCAGGAACATATGAGGCTGCGCTTCTAATAACTGGCACCTTCCCGGCTCCAAGCAGTCGTAGAATGTAGCTCGCACAACAAGGTAAAGAATCTGCTCAATTTTAAGCCTACTGAGGTGGCTATTTATATATTATATATATTAGATTGGTATTTTTGTTTTAGAATTGTATTTTTTACATGTTCAGTGAGTGAGGGGGTATATCGTCCTTGACTACCCAGTCGGGTCTCGCACGCACGATTTACATGTTCATTGTGAGGATGGTCTTTTATATGTTTGGTAAGGTATGTCGAAGTCTCTTAAGCTGGGCCAATTTTAATGTACATATGCACTTCAATCCAATTGTGTATCGTTAAGTTTACAATCTTTTTTGTTTCGATTATCGATTTGTTTTATTTTGTTTTTATTTGTTTATTTTTTTTCAATCAAAACAAAAGTGCAGTATATCTGTTAATCATATTTGCAGGAATGAGTGGGTTTCTCAAATTGAAATTCAGTCCATGCCATTGTGAACTTTGTGGAAATGTGATTAAGTTCTGGATGAACTGCAACTCTAATAACAATGGTGGAGGAAGTCGGCTATCCGAAATACATGGTAATTGTGTTCTTCTTTTGGTGATCTTTATCTTAAACACGTATTTTTCAAAGTATACAATCGCATATGAATAAAATAATAACAAGGATTTTAGAAGTAAACTAGAAAAACCTTGATCTTAAAGTGGTATTACATTATCTCGAAATACCCTCACAAAGTGTAAAAAAATCCATATAAGACTTTATCATTCCATTAAAAAAATAATGAATATGGTTGTCATTTTGTGATAATTTGTAAGTTCTAAACAAGAAACAAATCACTGTCATTGTAAGGCAAGTATTGTAATATATACAATCCTTAAAATCGGAATTCACTGCCATACATATTGTATATGGCAATAAGTTTTGTTTTGTCATTCAAGATACAGTTAGACCATTAGATTCTTAGGGGCAGGCATTTTTTTCCAGGTCAGAAATTTTATTTCCAGCCTGGTGCAAATAATTGGCTAGATTATTTATTTTTCATACTTATAAAAGAGTCTTTTTTTCTATGACAATTTAAATGTGCATATCCGGGTTACCAAAATGTGTTTGGGTTCTATGTCAAAGCATGTGCTACTTTTTATGTTTATTTTAAATACATTATTAAATGAAGTTCAATCTCTATAATACAAGGCATAGTCACTACTACAGTATATCCGACAGGTGGCATTTCTGGGCCTGAAATGTGTCCCAATTTTAGGGAAATTGTAGGGATTTGCATACTATCTATATGTATGAATGGAATCTACAATTGCAGTATTCAACTACACATTACCCCAGTAAAGTAATGTATTTAATGTTGCCACTGGAGACTATTAAGGTGTTGTATAAAACGTGTGTAGTGTTTAAACATGTATACTTTTCTGATTTAAGAAATTATGGCGAGCGTAGCAAGCTATTTTTTTTTAAAGGTTTTTGTTAGCCAAGATCAGAATATTTATTTTCAATTTACAATTTACTGGCAAAGATCAGAACCCCGATAATCTAATGGTTGTCCCCTTAGTCTGGAACTACCAATAGATGTTTAACAATATGCCGCTGAATCAAGTGCGCTGAATAGACAAATAATTACTTGGACATGCATTCTTAAGAGGAGGCAGATAGTGGTGGTGCCATCTCCATCACCATCCCCATTTCCCCACCCCCTCATCTTTCTTCATCCTAACTGAAAAAAAATCTAATAAAATTAATGTTATATGCGGGATAGACATGAGAGGAAAGGAAAACAATAATGCTTACCACAATACAATACCCGCCATTTCTACATTGTTATCGCATTTCAACAAAATTTGACCTACACCTTTGGTGGTTATTTTTAAAGATTATGGGGTATAAATGCGTGGATATATGCAATGAAACATTTTTTTCTTCATGTGCCACACCTTGTATAGATTTCGCCAGGTTTACATATATATTATTCGCGGACGCTGGTGTAGCATAACCAAACAAAACTGAGTGGTGCAAAAACATTTTAGTGATCTAGATTAGAAAAAGAAAATAAACAAACATGAACAACTTCACGTGGTCTATGTTATGTCACGATGAACTACTCAGCATCATAAATTTTGCCGTTGACAGGCATAAGATATACGAGAAGCCAATCGTTGTTTGCAAGAGAAAAAGAGATCTTAAAGATGGCGATTTTACTTTACCCCAAGGAAACATTTCTAGAATTTCAAACGAGGTGACGTTCTATTTTAACTTGGTACTGCCGGTCGGATAGTAGATCCCTTCCCTTATTGGTGCGCATATAAACATCCATTTAAAAAACGTCGCACCATTACGATTCAGTATGAATTTTAATGTTTCAGGACTAGGAGTACTCAAGATACCGTTTATGGTGCCCTATTTCTGAAAACCAGATGGGAAACCGAAAACTAGGTCTTTAGATATGAAAACCTCAATAAAATACGTTTTTTTTGTAAGTAAGTAAGTAATTTTTATTTAGAGTCGTCATGATATGTACAAGTAAACAGTTAACATGAGCTCTGTTGAGCTCTTTGAACGACTATAGATATTCTAAAAACAAATAACAATCATGCATGCACACAATAAATAAAATAATATAGAAGCAAAGCAAAGCATAGCATTCATACTGCAAACTATGTATAGGGGGTACAAATAATAGTAAATAAATGGTTTGCATAAAGATAGTTCGGGTGTTGAAGCATGTATGAAAGTACATAATGTAATGTTAAGAGGATGCCTTCCCATTCATCCATTAACTGAGATTTGAATGATTTACATTATCCATATTCATGCAGGATACACTATGCAGCACATATTAAAGCTAAAAGCATAGCAGAATGAAACATAGATAAATACTTAGTAAACAAAAACCAAAGAGCAAAAGCAAAAAAGAAAGCAAACTGGAGTACATATAGGCTTGAGACATTGACTATGAGGCAGCAAGAGATAACGACAAGCACTGCAATAACATTTTTCTGCGAAACACCAGCTAGATATGAAGGTTTTGAACTGTCCAAAGGTTGATGAATTTCTTGCCTCGTGAGGCAAGGAATTCCAGATTCTGGCTGCCTCATAACCAAAACTTCTCTTACCATATCTGGTGGTTCTTGGCTGTGGAATGTCAGCTATGCCTTTGTAACTAAAATTATAACAGTTATTTTTGAAATTTTGTTATTTTTGTGATATAATTGATTCTGATGTTAAATATGCATTTAATAAGTTTTTTTTTCATGAAAAAGTTGCTTTTTTTGCATATTACAACACTTCTAAATACTAAATACCCAACGAAAGTTGGTAATAATCAATGTGGCATTGGAAAGACATGACATGTGACTAATTTCAAAGTACTGATGCATTAGACTTGTGTTGGGTAGTAGAAAATGTTGGAATAGTCATAATTTTTTTTTCATGAAAAAACTTATTTCAAGTATGTTTAAATAACATAGTGAACAATTATACAGTCCAAGAATGTATTTTATTGAGGTTTTCGGATATATACACCTGATTTTGGGATATGACTGAGTTTTTTGGTTATTCAAGCTATCAAGTTTCTGGACTTTGGGTGTTTTTTTTGGAGGGGGTGTTATGATTGATAGTGTATACATGTATACATACATGAACAAATTGTATACACACAATAACTGACTAATAATCATGCTTTCACTTTTTATCTGTTATCCAATAACGATGTTGCCATTGTCAGGTCAGCTGAACCAAGTGATCGCATTACCACATTAGCTTAAAAGCTAGGCGATCAAATTTTTCCATTATTGATTGACATCTGATACATGTATGTGATTATTTAGGAAATAATTCATGGGGGTTATGGTGTTTTAACTCATTTACACATGGGCTGGGTTTAACATTTTATTATTTTATACTGCGCCTTAGCAAGGTGTAAATGTGAATATAAAGACTAACCTGTGTGTTAATGAGTACAACACGATATCTAACATGAATTATTTCTTTTCTAACATGACAGAAAAGACTACATGACATTTCTGCATTTGAATCACCAAATCAACCAGGGGTAAATATATTGGGTAATGTTTTGTTTGACGTTTGTAGGACGTTACATTTGAATTGGAAGTCTATGGTCAGCCAATTGTTGATGGCCAAATAACCACTATTTCACACAAAAAGGGATATACAGACACACTGAAAGAAACAACCCAAATGATATCTACACCTCACCTACAACATTACTCATGAGTATATAATACAATGTACATGTACTACCATCATACCAGATGAAAATAAGAACTATGCATTGGCATAAGTGAGTTAATGTCTCCTTATGTCCAGAATAAAAGCTCAAAAATATTCACTATTATACAAGAAGGAGCTCCTCGTATTTCTCGACAAGAGATGCTCCTGCTAATAGCTTTTAGCAGCATTTATTGAAAAGATATTGAACTTCTGTTAGTATAAGCGAGAGGAAATCATTGGACAAGACAATGTCAGGAACATGAAAATAACAATGATTAAAAAACAACGCACAAGACGAAAGAACTATAAAATAGGCAGAAAAATGAACTGCAAACACCTTATTAAATCCAAGGGTGACCTCAGGTGCTCCAGAAAAGTGAGATGTTCCTGCTTCTTGCTGCTTGTTGGAACAAGGATATTCATGACAGACTGAAGTTGTTCGACGTAATGGAAACATATACTTTCCATATTAGGTCATAGTGACAACCGTAGTAATATTGAAATATGGACAACATACATCTATTGTTGTCCTTGTATCTTATGCACAAGTCACAATGCTCTTTCTAGAAAATTGCAATAAATGGTCTCAATTTCTGGGAAAACATGAAAAAAGGTAATAAGGAGACAAATAGGATGGAGCCAATGGAAAGGAAAAGATAGTTGAAAATTGGGAAATCAAAGTCTTCCTGATTGTCAAAGAGTTTAGTTGAAAGATTTCATCTTTGATAATTTTGATATGAAGGTCAAGATACATGAATTTAGTGTGTCTTTAGTGTCTTTAATTTCAAGCTCTTTTGGGTAGGTGAGATGTAGACGATAGACATAATACTATTTTAACAGTATTTTCTTACTTATAAATTAATCACTTGCAAAATTGGTTGGTTTACAGGAGTTGGTATGTTTTGCAGATTAACTTTATATTTACATATACATGTACAAGTATTTTTTTCTTTTATACATGTAGGTCAAAGAAGAAATCAAAGAAGACATTTTACAGAAGTTATCACATGGACCATGGAAGGTATCCCATATAAGTTTTCCCTCGTTCTGTTTCCTGTCTCTTCATCTTAACAAACCAACAGTGTACAGAAGTGTGTTGACACCCATGGTCACTAAAGATGTATTCCAGAAGGTTTTAGAGACTGAACAGAGGACATGTGTGATGATGCATATAGGAGATCAAAGCTCAGAGACCAGTTCTGTAGAAGACTTACGTATATTGATAATAGCACAACATATTTTCAACTTATTATCTTGCAATGGGTAAATTTTAATTGATAAATGTTTCAATCTGTTTAAATTAAATCTCCTTTGTCTTCTACCACCAGACTTTAAGTGAGTGACATAGAAGATATAATTTTTAATTAGATTTATAAATGTTTGAAAATATAAGTTCTTGAGAGAGGTTATGAGTTGCTATGATTGAACAGAAAATTTGGAAAAAAAAACACACAATGTGGAATCATATTTAAAAGTTATTAATGAATCATACAAAAACCATGGTTTTTCAAACTTTGGTACTTGGACCCTGTATTTATAATACATGTAGCTATTACATGTAGTATAGTTAAATTAAGGGCTTGGAGTCTGTCTTCCATTGA
The DNA here is from genome assembly GCA_037379345.1 of Perna viridis. Classification (NCBI taxonomy): domain Eukaryota; kingdom Metazoa; phylum Mollusca; class Bivalvia; order Mytilida; family Mytilidae; genus Perna; species Perna viridis. The sequence continues at coordinate 15,430,297 of CM074511.1, forward strand.
TTGAATGACCATTACATTTACCTGATGCTTCCATAATCTATAGTAGAAATGACAGTTAACAAGGAGATTAAACTTTCTATCATTTATAGGTATTAAACACTAAGTTTGACAGAAAGTTTTTGTTAAAAATTGTCCAGTTAACTGTCTAATGAAGCTGATAAATGAAATAATTCAGCTTAAAGTACACATACAGAAGCAGATAATAAAGAAAAGGGGATGTTGGCCATCATTTGCTCATTTTTCAGCTTTTTTTTTCAGCTCACCTGGCCATGTGAGCTTTTGTCATCACTTGTCGTTCTTTGTCATCATATCTATTGCCCATTTTTAACAAATCTTATTCCGTGAAACCACTAAACAGGATTTCATGAAACTTGGTCACAATCATCATTAGCATGTCTACTCCCAAAATTGTATCCATTGTGGTCCTTTGCCAAAAAACATTGTTATTGTTACTAAATATAGAACCTAAGGGTCTCACCATGTGTTTTGGCTTATAACTCAAAAACCATAACAGACAAAATTCTTAGTCTCTTTGGCTTGATAAGATCTAACTACCTTAGAAATTTCAAGTTGATTGAATTACCGATTTATGAGTTATTGCCCCTTATATGCAATTTTTAAAGATTTGTTGCAGTATTAAGTTTCTTGTAAAGTATAGTAGCTAGCTTGACAATTCCAACGATATGAACAATTACTGGTAATAGTCAATATCCATCAATGTTGCAAATTTCAGAAAAAATCTTTCGACTTTTATGTTGAAAAGATTTATTATTGATACAAATTTCAGAGTAATCTGTTGACCCTCCTTGGAGTTATGGCCCCTGAAAGTGTCATTAATGACAATTTTTCCAGTTTTTACCTTTTACATGTATGTTAAAAACAATAGAGGACTGGTTATTAATGTACAGTAAATTGAAAAATGTTCAGTAAAAAAAGACCTTTTTTGTGCAAAAATCTGTTTATTTTTCATGGAGTGGTAACCCTGAGAATGCACTTTTCACATTTTTTCCCTGTTATCCAGAAAACTGAAGTTGCTGAATTTGTATATATTTCATTGACATTTTGATTATAAATACATAATGATAGAAACAGTTGAACATGGCAGTACTGAACGGGTGAGCGATTCAGGCTCTTGTGAGTTTCTTGTTGCTGTTTTAGTTGATGTGCATGTGACTGAATACATAGGTTAAACAATTCAAATGTCATAGGTTAAAGTTTGTGTTGATTTTCATTGTTTCAGATTGGATCACATCCTTTCAAAAGTATGTGCACATGTAGTATAATTACTATGTGGTATGTTGGTTCAGGTTTAACCTGGTAGGTCCTTGTGTCACATCAACAAATACATTATATGAGATTTGGTAAATGAAACTAGAACGAGTGTCTCATTTTAATTTCATTCAACTTTTGAGAATTTCTGATGAAGAAGGTATTGAAATCGGAAGACTAATCTGCATCTTATTGTTTAATTTTGGGATCTCAAAACACTGCCTAACAATACAAAATCTTCTATTTTATGCTTTACTTAACATTTTTATGATGTGAAACTGGATATTTGTAATTTGTAATTGGTATTTTTACACAAATAGATGTTTTGCTTTTAATACTGAACTCAGCACTCTATAAATGGCAAATCTCCATGCATTTGAATGTTAGACTAGGACCCAATCTCATGAAACAACTGAGTCATGTGATGAAACTTACATAAGCTATTCCTTCTATGTTTTTAGGTTTGATGTGAAATTTGTATCACAATCAGTTTCAAAGAGGAAAAGACATTTAATGGAGAGAATAGGATTTGATGGAGATAAAATAGTCGCAAATACATCAGTAGTTGGTTTAAAATTCTCTGACGTTTTAGAAAAGTATAAACTAAGAAATAATCCTTACATTATATATAAAGAGGTTGTGAAGAAACATGACTCCCAAAGTAAACAAGATCCATGTGACTCTACAGAAAAGTGTGAAAATGAAATTCCTACAAAATATTCATATAGTGTACTATGTAAGTGTGCAGGGTGGGCTGAGGACAAAGTGATTTTAGCCAATGGTAATTCAGTTGATGATATTTGCATAGATGTGAAATCATATATGAAGGATGCAAGTGTAAAAACAGGGAGAGGAAACTATGAAAAAAGCATTGAACTGTTAACACTGTCCAGTAAGTATACATGTAGTTTGTGTGTATTCTTTTTGTTTATTTGTGTTATTTATGGTGTCTGTTCTCTTGGTCTTGTCTTTGTCTCTAGATTATAATCTCAGATTCCTGAGGGTAAGATTTAATTATTCTCTAACAAGGCTTTGCCAGGGTAGATAACTAGAACGTCTTACCCAAGGTGTCTTGAGATTTCCCAATCTTGCATGAGAAAAGCTGATGTTTGATTCTTTTTCTCACTTAGAGTTGGTTTTCCGATAAAATGTTGGAATTAAAATAACCTGCATTTAACAGCTGATTGTGTGAAAAATTTGGTCACTTAAAGAAATAATCAGTCACAGAATTTTCTTGTCTCTTTACTGAGAAATACAGTTCCTGGTTCTAGCCCTGGTTTTCTTGCCTTTACTTTGCCAAATTGTAGTAACATTACTTTTTCAACCTGTCACACATACATGTACTTACATATATATATAGTACCAGTAGAACTATATATACATGTAAGCTCATACTGATTTTCCATGTACTTAGCTATTCAAATGTTGATATCTGCCACATTTGAATATATTCATGTAGTGCAACATTGAATATCTGTAAATGCTACCATGCTATTATGGATATTAGACTAAATACTGGATCAGTTATTTTTCTGAACTTTTAAAATTAATTAACCAAAGGATGTTTACTGGCAGAACATTTTACTAATGACAGGTATTTTGTTTTGTTGAAGAAACTAAATGTCAGACCATTTCTATTACAGTCAGTGAGAAGAATGGTCGTTGCACAGATTTGATGAAAGAAGTTATTTTTCTTCATGACTCAGTCTTGATGGTAAGTTTATCAATCTAATTTAAGCTTGAGCTTTCGCAATCATTAAAGCTAAAATCTGATTGGCTGATCAGATAATGGAATCATACATGCAGTAAATGAACAGAACAAATTTATATTGTAGGTCTAATTTTTCATGGATTGAAAGATACCTATGTGGGAAAACAAATTAGAAATACATTTGTCTTGCCTTAATTCCATAATGTTTCTGCTATAACATAAATAATGGCAATTTTTGTGCTTGACCCTATTCGTGAACAGTCTCCAAAATTGTTTGTATGTCTGTGTAATATAGGAACAATTCTTTCTTTCTGTCTGTCTGTCTGTTCATTTGTCAAGATTTCTTGTAAGGGCCACTGCTCCTGAACCATACTAAGGATTTGATGAAATTTTATAGGAAGGATGGGCGTCATATATGTCGATGTAAATGAAATAATATAATAACTGTTGGAGGTCTCCAAGGGAGATGCCAAAAAAATGTAATTCAACTTAAGATTTTTACATGTTAAAATCTCAAATGCAACTCCTCCTAAATCGCTTATTGGATTTGGATGTAATTTAATGGAAGATTGGATACCATGTACAGTAGATATACATAAAATGAACAGGATGTGAAGCATCCAAAAACCAACTCTCCTAAAGCAAGGAAAAATTTCATTTGGATAGTGCTAAACATTTAGCACTTGCCAAGGAGGCAAGTGACAATTTCCCCTGAATATCAATACAGTTTTATGTATCCTTAACATTGCAAACATTTCCAGCGACCTAATAGATTAATTTCAGTATTTAAGGATGGTGCTTAAATAACTGGTGAAATTTTATTTTGGCGAGTTGAAGTGGAAAGTTATTATTTACAAATTTGGTGAGAAGAAGAAAAAAAGATTTCACACATCAAGGGGTATAAGTTCAATTAGTGGACAGTTGAAGCCTCATAAGCACAACTCCTCCCAAAGCACTGGGGGATTTTTATGACATTGCATAGAAAGGTTGGGCTTCACATGTGGATATATACATGGTGGAATATAATAACTGTCAGAGGACTTCAAATGGAAATAATCTAGCTTAAGGGTTTTACACTTTTAAATCTCATACATGCAACTCCTTATAAATAGCACAAGTGATTTTTGAAAAGCTTTAAAAGAAGGTTGTACATCATATGTAAATATAACAATAGTCAATGGACTTTAAAGGGAGATAAATGAACTGAATCAATTGAAGCAGAGGACATTATCTTTGTTAGCTTGCTTACAGTATTTTTAGTTGAATTGTGGATAACTATTCTGAGATCTCTAATCAGAATTTGTTCTAATTTTGTAGGATTATTATTCTTTATACTTACTGTAAATGTATTAATTTTTGCAGTTTACTAATTTTCCCTTTATTTGCGACAGTCAAAAAAAGCATGAAAAATAGTACTGATGAAATCAGTATTTACAAATATGAAACACTTATCATTTTTTTTAAACTATGAAAAGTGATACCCACTATTTTGTCAAATTGATAGAATCCGCCAAAATTGGCAGTTGTGAAAAGTTAATACCTTTACTATACTTGATCCTCTTTAATGCTGTGTTGTACAAAATGCATTAGGCTATAATAAAACATTTAAGATTTTCATCCAACTTTTTTGAAAAAATGGGCAGGGGGATGAATTTTATTTTTTATTTTGCCTACAGTAATTAACACTTGTGATGAAAAACTTGTGTTGTTGTTGTCATCATCTACATGTATGTATGCTTGGTGGTCGATTTTTCCAGCACTAACATATTGAAAAAGATCTATCAAAGTACATACTCTACTGCTACACCCTTACAATTTTTAATACGGAAGTTACTAAATGTTATAAATCAGGTCTGGACAAAACATGGAGTATTTTCCAAAATTTGAGCCAGGCATTAATTTATTTATTATGGCTTTATTGTGAAATACCATATCTTCATCATTTTGCAACTTGAATATGCAATTAATTTTGATACCATTCTGGGTTTAATTTCAGGCTAAGGGAAAAGTTCTTCTTCATTTAGATTCTGAGAAAAGATTTTACCATCAACAGAAACTGGACTTGTTGTTAAATACATTGTTTGGAAGAGATTTAATAAAACAGGTAAGTAGTTTCTGTAAACCTATACTGTGTCAATTGTAAAACAACGTCATTTTATCTTTGGTGAATGGTTAGTAGCAATAAAATCTAAGAGGGATTGATTTTAACAAAAATCCGTTGAGAAGGATAGCTTTTTTGGGAGGGTGACTTTGTAAAAAAATCAATGAATCAGGCATCATGCCAGGATAGCACCTCCATTTTTTATTGAATTCCTTCTAACTTTGGGGAATGGTTAGTAGCAATGAAATCTTGTATGGGATTGATTTTCATTAAAATCAGTCAAGGGGGACCACTTTTTTGTGTATAGGATAAAGGTTTTCGAATGAGTTCAAATGTGTGTGTGTGTGGGGTATTGTGAGTGCACTCACTGAGGCTATTTTATTTTTGCAGATTATGTCAAATCAGCATATTTTCGGATATTTGTGGTTTCCAAAAATGATTAGCATTACTTGCATATAGAGTTTAGAAATCAATTTTGCAGGGACTTTTTTTTTCACTGTTTTCTGTCCAAGGAAATATAGCAAGAATTAGTAGACCATGAAAATTAATACATTTACTGTAATTTATATTATTCCAGATGAATGGAGTTCTAAAAAATGAGTTCAATGTAGAAGTTAGAACATGTAACTAGTGAATAAATGTATCTAGAGTTTCTTTACCCAAATATCTTTTATTAGATCAATTTAATATGAAAAGCTGTGGTATTGTTTATTACCATAGTTTTTGCATTTTCATTTTGGTGAAAGAAAAGAAATCCTTCACCTTCAGAAAGCAAAATTATGTAGAAATTGTTCATAATATCACACAAACTTTGGTTTTGTATTTTTGTTTTTGTTTTATGGTATCACTTTCCTTTAGTTTTTGCTTCATTTTTTCTATTTCTTCGTCTTTCTCAGTCATTTGTATCTCCAATTGTTTTTTCTCTTCCTCCTGTTTTTCTATGTGTTTCTCTTTCTCATCAATTTTTCTAAAGAATGACTTTTCTCTGGCTCCAAGTTGTATTTCTAGTTGATTTTTTTCTTCCTGAAGAGCTGCTAGTTTATCATATAGCTCTGCCTTCTCCAAGTACAGAACTTCGATTTTGTCTTGTAAATTTAGTTCTGCTTCTTGTGCTTCATGCTCTTTCTCTGCCATTCTTGCTTGAAACAGTTCTTTATCATTTTTATGCTTCATCTGATGATCTTTTAGTTGTTGTTGCTTTTTTTTTATTTCACTCTCTCTTTCTTGTATGTCTGTCTCATACTGTTTTTGTGCCTCTTCAATTTCCTGATCCTTTAGTTCTAATTTTCCAAAGAAAGACTTCTCTCTCTGCATTTTTTCCCCCTGTAAACTTTTCTTGAAGTTGACGTAATTCATTTTCCTTCATACTTGTATCATTTTCTAAAGCTTTTTCTCTCGCTTTGAATTTATTTTCACTTTCCTGTTGTTTCTCCTTTTCCTCTTTTAGGGCTTCATTGTTTTCTGTTTTCAAGTTCTGCAAATGATTTTCCAATTAAAAAATCCTCTCATTTTTCTTTGTCATATCCGTATCTTTTTCTAGATTTTTCATCAATAGTTTTTCTACCTCATTGTCCTTCTCTTTGGCCTGTTTTTGTAATTCAGTAATCTTTTCATCCATTTGTCGACTTAACTTTTCTTCTCTTTCTTTGTATTGTTGAATAGTATGCTGGTATCGTTTTATGGTATCTGTTAATTCTTTTTGTTCACCGTTTAGTCTTTTTATTTGTTCTGTTTGTTCTTTTTCATCTTGGCTATGTTTCTTTTCTTCAGCAACCTTTTCCTTTTCAAAATTTATCTCTTCATTTTCTCTCATGTTCATATTCTTCTTCAGCGCTTCTCTGAATGACTGAATTTCATTTTGTTTTGTTATGATATTCTCCTCATATAAACTTTCTATTGTTTCTGGATTGTTTTTCTCTCCCCATTGTTTGTACTCTGGCCTTTCATTTTCTAGTTTTTTATTGTGTTGTTTTTGCTGTAATTCTTTGATTTGATATTCCTGTTTAGTTATGTGGTCTCTCAGTTTTTGTTCAGTGTTTTTCAGATCATCCATCTTTGTTTGATATTCTGATTGTTTTCTTTCCATTTTTTGTTTATTCTCTTGTTCAGCATTTTTAAGTTTCAGTTTCATGTCTTCTAACTCTTTGTTTTTGTATTCTAATTTTTGCTGCACTTTTTCAAGCTGCTTAATTTCTTCAGATTTTTTATTCCTTTGTTGAATCTGCATTAGAGAAAAAATAGAGCAAAGTAAAAGCTAAGACATTTCTATTTTTTTTTTTATGAAAAAACCCAAAATCATTTCAATTGTATGATATATACTTTTCCTGATATTTTTTTATTGTAATCTCAAATAAAATGATGGGGGGATTGTTTTAAAAATCCCACAAAACATGTCATGGAATTCAATATTTTTTTTTTCATTTTGTTTCATGACTACATATTTTCTAGAAAAGCAGAGGATGCTTACCCTACCAATTCACCTGGTCCATGCTCCCAGTTTTTAGTGGAGTCCAAGTTGCTCATTTACTTTTGTTACTTTGTATGTATTTTTTTAGGTTATTTAATGTTCTTTGTTGTGTATTTCTGTTTTCCATATCTGGTCTTTGTCTCTGGAATATATTCTTTTAATTTCTACTTGAATCTTGGTTCCCTTGATTACTTTTTCATGACTTTCATTAAAAATGTATTTAGACAGTTTTATGGATTTCCAAGTTTTTAGGATTTAATAAATATATATTTATTTTGGGAAAATTCGAATAAAATCCTAGATTTGCCATGTCTATAAAGGTATTAAAGGATTTGTTTTGAGCATATCCTTATTTTGTTATTTATACTAACTAGCTCCCATTTATCCTTTATTGCTTCTTGAGAAAGAGCAACTGTTTCTGCTGATTTCCGCTCATACACTTTGCCTTCAAATCTATACAAAGTTTTCAGCTTGTCCATTTTGAAAATGATTATCCTGAGGAGGTGAAGATCCTCTGTAAACAAATATACATATACATTCTAAATGATTAATCTTACGTTTTGGTATTTTATAGATTCTTTGGTTTAGAACTGGCTTTGATAAAAAAATGAATTAAGCTAAGGTGTTAAAGAAAAGTTTGAAGGAAAATGAAAGAAAATATGTGCCCACTCATATTTTTAAAAAATATCGTTTGATTTTTTTTACTGGAGACATACAGCTTGTTTCTTGAAATTTATCAGCAAAGCACATGTTACACAGCATAAAACTTCAAGATGGACACATTTCACAAACATATAACACACACAAAAAGTAATCAGTAGATGATAAAAGTTCTATTAAGTTCTATTAAAACTTAGCATTAAAAGCAGTAAACAATCTCAAATTAAAAGATACTGTTTGGCTGAAAAACATAGGCATAGTCACGCAGGAATAAAGCAAAGCAAGGTGTATAAACCAGAAGTATCACCACTGTCACATGATGTGAAAGGTTCATGGAAATCAGTATCTAAGGTACAGAAAGAATATGAACAGACTTACTTATGATACGTCTACTGTTTCTACATATTTCTAAAAATTGTACTTCATAGTGTTCTTTCAGCAAATTTGGTTCTATGTCCAGTCTCATCTTTCTATCAGTTGTTAACCTTATTGAATCTCGTTGATTATGATCTGCGTAGATCCCAATTACATGACCTATCAAAGAAGTAGATAGCATGAATATGTTATACAAAGTTGTTCATGATTCCTGTAACTTTCAATCTTGTATCAAAGTTCAGGGGTTAACATAAAAACTTACAACAAGAATAGGTATGGTGTATATGTCAAAGAGACAACAACCCCACTGTGATGAAAATGTCAGCCCAAGGCCATCCATTGGTCTTCAGTGAGCGACAGTAAAACCCTCACATCACACGGCAGGCTGCAGTTGGCCCAAAACATCATTATACACAGGTACAGCAAAAGAATTGCCTCTATAGACACAAGTAACATAATTCATAAAGATGTCAATGAAACAATACATACAGAGGCCAGAAATTAAAAAACACTTGTGACAGGCGCAAAAAATGTAGTAGAGTTAAACACTTAGGCATGATCACAACCCTACAATATGTACATTATATTACCCAATCATTTGTCATCAAGAATTCCGAAGAAATTTAGCACTTGCACTCAAACTAAGACCTGACCACTGGTAATCTAAAGGTATTATCAAGCTTATTATGTCACTTTTATTGTATTTTGGTAGACTTTTCATTTATGAAGGAATTTATTTTCATATGGGCGAATGAGGGACCCATCTCTTATCTGTTACTTCTCTTATAGGACTGAATGGAATTTTAATGAAGCTTTCATGGAATCTTTATTACATGTTCCCATTGTGCACCTCCTAATTTAGTATTTTACCTGAATCAGTTTGGGGGTAACATACATGTATTCTGTCATTTGATGATTTGGGGACAAAGGGAGGCCTATCTCTTATCTGTTACCCCTCCTATACTACTGAATGGAATCAAATGAACTTTCACCAAATCTTTATTGCATGTGCCCATTGTGCACCTCCTGAATACTGCTAGATGGAATTGACAGAAATGTAATTATATTTCCCAGTGTGCACTTCCTGTTTTAGATTTTGATCCAAATCAAATGGAGGTTAAAAGGTGCATGCTGTCAAATAGAGGAGGGGAGGGGGTTCAAGTTTGTCAGTATTACTCACAGTTTTTCTAGGTCAAAATTGATGTAGGTTTATTTCTTATTAATTTTTTTACAATTCTTGTTTTAATTTGTGTATTTAAAATTCTGTGTTACAAATATTTAACAGATTTAAAACAGCATTTAGCATTGTTAGTCTATAGAGTACCAAAGTAGGGCCACACCCTAAAATAAACTTTTAAGCTCATCTTGCCTGAATGGCCATGTAAGCTATTGACATCACTATTTGTCAGTGGTTGGTCAGTCCTCATCTTTAATTTTTTTTTAAACATCTTCTCCTCTGAAACTACTTGACAGATTGTTACCAAACTTTACTTAAATGTTTCTTAGGATAACCTTAACATTCTGACATGAATTAAAAGGTTCAGGGTGACGAGATCTATCATTGATCAAATTTTGGTGAAATCTGTTGACCCATGTTGGAGTTATTGCTCTTTTTGGACATTTTTTGATGTTTTTGATGTTATTACTATCAAAAATCTTCTCCTCAGAAACTAATGTACAGTATTTAAGGAAATTTGGTATGAATGTTTCATTGTTTCTTAAGGTATCTTGCACAAAATGCCTGTTTGAATTTTTGATCTGTGAAAAGACTTCTCTGCCAGGAACAAAAATAGAACATAGGGGTCATATAGCAGTGTTTTGCATATATCTTCAGAAACATTTAGGTTCAACCAACTTCTAATGAGGTGAAAGTGTTAGGCATGACAAAATCTATCTTAGATGTAATTTTGGTGAAAATTTGTTATTACTTTCAAAAATCTTTTCCTCAGAAATTACTGTGCAGAATTCAATGAAAGTTGGTTTGCTGGTTTCTTAGGGTATTACAAAATGACTTCGGATTTTTAATTTGTGGGAAAACATGGCCACTGTTAACAAAAATAGAACATAGGGGTCAGACAGCAGGTTTTTTTGCAAATATCTCCAAAACTGTTAGGTTTAACCAACTTCTGATGTGGTAAAAGTGTTGAAGAATAATCAAGGGAACCAAGGTTATAACGGTAATCAAAAGAATGTAATCCAGGGACAAAGACCAGACATAGAAAACAGACATACACAACAAAGAACATAAAGTAACTAAAATCATACATACAAAGTAACAAAAGCAAATGTGCAACATAAGACTCCACTAAAAATGGGAGTATGGACCAGGTGCACCGGTAGGGTAAGCACCCTCTACTTTTCTAGAAACACCCGCCGCGTTAAGCATGATGAAATTTATCTGTGGTCAAATTTTGGTGAAAATCTGTTGTTCTTGCTCTTTTTGGACATTTTTTGCTGTTTTTGATGTTATTACTTTCAAAAATATTCTCCTCAGAAACTACTGTACAGAATACTGTATAATGAAAGTTGGTTTGATTGTTTCTTAGGGTATCCTGCAGAAAATGTCTGTTTGGATTTTTGATCTGTGAAAATACTTGACATAGGGTAGTATTATTCACTATCAGAACATGGACCTATGCCACAATTTGCATAATGATTTGTTTTGAAGAAGTAATGGTCCTTGAAACATATTTTTTTGGTTGTTTTTCATGTGTAAATCTTTTAAAATCTTATGCTCTAAAACTATAAGGCAAAATTTAACAAAAGTTATCAAAAATTGTTTTTTTAGGGTATCCTGCACAAACTGATCATTTAAAAATTTTTTTATCGGTCAAAAAACATGGCAGTTGTTACTAAAAATAGAACATAAGGGGCAAAATGTCTTTTTTTTGCTATAGAAGACTATTGAAGATTAAAGCTACTCATAAGATAACCATGGTATTCTGAGTTGACTGGCTGTATTAAAAAAAATTTTAGGTTCTCATGGAAACATTGTGCCCTAAGTTGAATGGTAATGACGAAAGTTTGTTCTGGGTAGCCATTTTCCCGCTAATTTATATATTTGCTTTGATTTCGACCATGTTTGCTTTATAAAATAAACATGGTCTGCTGAGTTGAATGGAGATGATGAAAATGTATAACCTCATTTTATGTTCTTTTTCAGCAAGTATATACTAGGCTAATGCGGCCTCAGACCCAGTTGAATAACAGGCATAGGGGAACCCCGCCCATTTTTTTTTCCAGAGGTTCTAAAACACTTGAAAGGCATTTCCAACATTTTACAGTGCCTTAGGTACTTTGTTGAATTTATGGCATTCATCAATATATGCTCTTTTTGGCGTCCGTCATTGTCGTTGTCGTTAACAATTTTTCAAAACTCTTTTCCTCTGACACTACTTGGCTAATTGGAACCAAACTTGGTATGAATGTTTCATGGGATATCCTGCATAGAACTGGTATGGGGATTTTTGATCCGTCAAAAAACATGGCCGCCGTTATTAAAAATAGAACATAGGGGTCAGACAGTGTTGTGAAATTGTTACCTTACACATTATATTTATTTCATTTTTGGCATTGGAAAGCAGGACGGACACAACCCAACTGCTATACATTTATTATTCCTCAGAATTAATACACATGCATCACATAATTTAATTTCAATTTTATCTGCCCTCCTATGTGTACAGCACATTGGCTTTATACTAAATACAATTCCGTTAGCCTCCTTGCCCGACAATTACAGTTACAGGAGGTAGTAACGAAAGATTTAAATATAATTAAAGGAGCTAAGAAGAACAATTGAACACACTACAGTCACTGGAGCATTGAAATTGATCTCGATACAATTGCAGGAGCATTTAACAACTAACGGAACCAATCATTTAAATTCAATGAATGGAGGAACATATCTATTTGAAATTAGTCTCTAATTATTTGAGTTTTGCGACACTCCCGACGAGGAAAAAATAAGTTCTTCAAATGTACCATATGAGAAGCCAGTGTCCAAAATGTTAAAGTTTTCATCAATAAGTGTTTCAAATATAAGAACAACTGTATATTTTATTTTTTTCCCACACACTAAATCAACTGTTCTGTCTATGTTTTCCTCTTCATCACTTAATTATTATTATGTCATTATTTACTGATTTCTTGAATCATCTCTGCTTCACTGAGTTGCTTTGAACTGAAGTCATGAGATAGGATGTCATCTATATTGAATTCCCCTCCATTGTCAGGCACTTTATTAAGTCAATCAAATCTAATATCGTATCATCATCACTTACATCAGAATAGTACTAAATATCCGTACAGTCACCTCTAGTAGCGTTGATGGCTTTCATTCTAGCTACACTTTCTTCTACATGACGGATGTTAACAAGATCCCGAAATATAAAATCTTGTCTGATGAATTTTGCTGGGCACTGGTTTATAGGACAGTTCCAGTATTCTAAGCCATCTGTGTGTTTTTCCCTCCCCCCATATATCGTAGCATATTCTTGTGATACTTGTAGGTCTTTTGACAATATTTACAAGCGTACATCAACGGAGGAAGATTCAACACTGAATAATTTAGTATAAGCAGTTTACTTTATTTATACTATCAAGAAACAAAAGCGCATGAAATTCATGTGTAAGAGCGGGAAGGACTCCATTATAATTAAAGGAGCCAAGAATAATAATAGAACACAATACAGTCACTGGAGCATTTAAATTGATACCAATACCATTACAGGAGCATTTAAGAATTAATGGAACCAGTAATTTAAGTGCAATGAACGGAGAAACACATCTATTTGAAATTAGTCTTTAATTATTTGCGTTTCGCAACAGACAGTAGTTTTTTGCATATATCTCCAAAACCGTTGGGTTTAGCCAAATCTAAATCGGGTTAAAGTGTGCACATGATGAAATCTACCTCTGGTCAAATTTGAAAGACTTGAAAGGTTGAAATTATGAACAGCATAATTTAACCAGGTGAGCGATTCAAGCTCCTGGGTGTCTCTTGTTTGTCAAGCATGGTAACAAAGCATGATACCTTTATAGTTGATAGGGCATGTTTTGGCGTGTGAGCGATCCTGGCTCTTGGAGAGCCTCTTTTTATTTTTTTCGCTGATATTGAAAATTTATAATTTTTTTTCATTTGATTCCTTCTGGAAGTCCATGTCTACATTTTGAATTAGTGTTGAAATATTTCTTATTTTGAGTAATAAGGTTGTCAAAGGTACCAAAAACATCATTTTTTGGAAGGCTGTAATATATTTTCTGATTTTAATTATCTTTTTTTGTAAATTGTTTCTCTGTACAAGGAGTTTAAGGAATATGCTAGCAGATTTAATTTATCAGTTACTGTTTTTGAGATAATTGGGTATAAAGTGATCCAGAGAAGCATACTGAAAGCAGAACTTTTTACCTCAAAATATTGTGCAATATTGTAGGCTAGAAACCACTAATTCCACTTCCCATAGGCTTCTATGCTAATTTGACAATATTCAATGGCTTCTCTGGACTTTACCTTAACTTTAACCTGCAGAGGACTATATATCAGCATGATTCTACATATGTCAGCTCACAATCCTCAGAATGGCATGTGGGGTTACCAGACTTGCAGTGCAGTACTGGTCACCGGAAGTGAAGGGTCTATAAATAGCATGGGAAATCCCAGTGTTTTCACAAGAAAGGGGTATATTTAGAAACCATTATGGAGATTAGGCTTTACATCACAAGAAGCAAAATTCACCTACAAAATGTACAGAAATGTTTTTCCTTTCAGAAACTGTTTAAATTTTTTAAATAAGATGAGAACTTTTTTCACAGAGGAACAGGGGTAATTTCTGCATAGGACTATTTTTGCGTACGTTCCAAATGCTCATTGGTTGAATTGGTGGTCTGTAACCTGTATCCAAACCAGTTATTGTGTCCAGAATGAACTATAAATCCCTATATTTAAGTGTGTGAAAAACTAATATTGTATCCACACTTGCCCCAAGTGAATAGTGTTTATCTGGCTGTGGTCATATCATGCTGCACACAGTGAAGCTTTTTATTAATTCCTCAGAAGACTAATAGATCTGGCTTTATGTAAATATTTTCTGAAATAATTTTTTGGCTTTATAAGAAGTTTTTTTGATTTGTAATACATGTACATGTCCATGATCAAAAACCTTCAACTTATTAGATTTTCTGAAACAGACAAAACTTGCATATTTTTTATTCAAAGGCAAGCTTTTATCATTTGTTTATAGAGTATATGCTGTATTATAGGATAGATACAGTCTAATTGTTCCTTGCAAGGCATCATGGAAATGCCTGGCATCTGTCTGTTTGTCTGTCCGCAATTTCCACCCTTTTTTTTTGTTATGCTTATATCAAATAAGTTTGCTTTTGGTATGTGGCCTTATTATGAAGAGTTACAGATTTAGTTCGACTTTGGTTACAGTTGAATGATTTTTATGGAAGTTACGGCCTTTGTACAAAAAAATTCAAAGAATTTACAGTTTTCTGCACTTTTTTGGTAATGCTTTTACCAATTGATTTTATCTTTTGTATGTAGTCTTACAATGAGAAGTTACAGTTTAAGTTCGACTTCGGTTACGATCGAAAGATTTTTACAAAAGTTACAGTCTTTGGACTAAAAAAATTTCAGTGACTTTACAGTTTTCCGCACTTTTCCGCATAAATTCATTTAAGATCTGTTGAGAGCAGCCTTCACTCCTAGACAACTCTCAGGCAAGCAAAAATCCAGATTTCTGTCAAACCAGCGAAAATTTATTTTTTAATATGTTTAAATACATTGTATAAATACATGAACACTTACCAGAATTGTCAACACCAACAAAAAACTCAGCTTCTTGACAGTTGTTGATAAAGCCGCACACATATTTTGGTAAAACATTCAAAGCATATTTTATTCCTTTACCCCGACCTCTTTTAAATTCTCTTGTAGCAGTTTCATCTCAAATATTTGTATTAAAAGCTATTGGAAATAATTCCATTTTCATATGCTGCATTTGTTATGGATAACTGTATATGGAATTAATAGCAATTAGATATTTTGTTTTCTGTTTAAAAATCAATCAATAGTTCTTTAGAAACCAATTTGTATTTCCAAAAAATTCAAATCGAATTACAGGGAAACCTATTTAAACCAAATCCTGAATAATCTGAAAACTTTTCTAAACAGACAGTTTTTAAACACCCTTTATACCAATTTGAATGCACTTCTACCTTAGTAAACTCAACAACTGTCTTAACCAAACACATTTTAAAGTCCTATAGGGGTTCGTCTTTTAAATCATTGGCTTTTATTTACACGGTGCTAAAAACTGTCAACAACAAAAGTTTTTTGTTTTATTTTTTTGTGTCATATCAAAGTAAGTTTTAATTTACCACAATAATATGTTATACATATGATAGGGTATTAAAATTTTTCCTTTTATACAGTCAGTGACATGTATATTTTGTATCATATAACTCTTATTCTAAATATACCATATATTGGATGATCTGTGTTTATAGTGTTACATTTCTTATGAAAATTTACGATAGTGAATTTATGAAAGTGGTTCCATATCCAGGGAAACACCCATGATTATTAAAAGAATTAGACTATAGCAGTTCTTTTAGTTCAATCAAATCTGAACAAGGTATTATTTGAATTTGGAATTATTTTTGAATTAAGAAAATGACAATTAAATAAATTTGTAAAACTAACCCATACTAAGTGGGTTAGTCATTCCGGCATTGCTAAGGGGTAGGGTTAGATTTTGGAATATATTTGGGTGTATTTATTATTTAAGATTTGATTTCAGGTCCATGTCAGTTGTGGATTGGTCACCAGCAGACAGGGTACTAATCAAGGGAAGTCATTTGAAGCTGAAGATTTTATCAGGTCAGATGTATGAAATATGTACAGTCACACCCGTCTTAAGTGATCCTTGGACAGTCTCATATCATGGTCACACTAGACAGGTGGTCTTTTTATACAGATTACTTTAATATAGAATACACTATATAGGGATGTTTAATCATAGTCTTTTAAGGCAGGTTATTGCTGAATACAGATTTGACTGAACATGTAGTGGAAATGGTTATATCCAACTGAGTTTGACCATTTGGGTCCTCTTTATAAATACTTATCACTTATCTACAGCACAAACTGGTACTTTTATGATTAGGTCATTTGAAGATTTTGTCATTTTAAATTCTGAAAATTGAAATGACGTTCATCTCTTTTAGTTTTTAGAAAATTGGAAAAACAAATGAATATTATGAAATGCAAGAAATGCATCAGTTACCAAGGGAACCAAGATTCTAGTGGAAATTTATAATTTTAATCCACCAGTAGTTATAAAATATTTTTAAAAAGTGGGGACAGACCTATCATAGGCTAAAGGACGGCTGTTAATTCATGGTACCCATAAATAAAAAGTAAAAATTAAGGGCTTTAATTTCCCTTTAATTAATTGATGTAAGTATGCAATTCTCAATAAAAATCATGGTGTTTGGAATATCTTAATTTATTTGACATGCATGTTACATTATCAAGATGAAAAAAATACTTTGGGGGATGATAATCAGTTTTTCCATAGGTGCTTCACAAATGATGATTATTAAATGCATTTTTAACTAGAAAAATTAGAATAAGTAACTAATTTTGCATAATTTTTATTATTTAATTCATATCTAAGCCCAACACTTTCCAAAAATTAAGATTGTTATTTTGCAATTATAAGTTGTAGCTGATCAAAACTACGAGCTAAACAGATACAAAACACTGTTAGTTTAATGTAAGAGATTTCTCAATGACCATATTTAGCTGATTGCTTTGATTAGCTTTAGAAAACCTTCAATGATTTAACAGTCATGATAATAACTAATCGGCCATGTCATTTAATGATTCTATTATGTTCTGATCCACTATTTGAAGTAATGTATGTTATTTAGAAATTGAGCAGAACTTGAATCTCATCTTATTTTTCATTACAGTTCAAGACTTAGTCAGATGAAAGATGCTGCTGTTATGAAGTATGGAGATAAAGTCTCTGGTCAGTTGATTATAATGTTGGTGTTGGTTTTCTTGAATGATTTTGTAGCCAAAGCAAAAATATTAGTGATTAGTTTTATATTCTCATGATTCTAACATGTCTATGGGAAATCAGTTGGTTTCATTACTATTTTTCTTGAACTTCATTGATAAATCCCTGTTTGTTATTCATAAAATAGAGGTTATGCATGAATTGGATCAATTTCAGATTCATAATTCAAAGCTTCCCTTATATATGCATGGCTTGAGGGTATTTCAGCTTGTTAATCAGTTCTTTAAAATTTCCTAGATTTAAATGTAAGATTTGTGGGAGATATTAGGTTAGAATTATTACACATTCTGTGAATAATACTGAATAATTGAATTTTTACATAAAAAATTTGCTGATACATAAAAATCTCCCACGTTTCTCCTCAAAAGGTTAACAGGTATGACAATATTAATGAAGGGATGAACTATCAGTGTTTTCTTAAAACTGGAAATGCAATTTGATTGGAACACTAGTAATATACTGCCTCTTACATTTACAAGTGTAAACTAAATACAAAAGCAATTTCTCTGGCATCATGATAACCGGATATTTTTTATTTGCATAAAGGCATGCTTAGCAATGATTTAGATATACACTTATTATAGGAAGCAACTGGGAAGAAACAATTCATAAGCTAACAATGGCTAGTCTCAAGTTTGAATTTCTGACAACCAGCTTGAAGAACAAGGTGAGTGACAGAAGGATTCTCTGTTAGGTCAGGGGGGCGGCAAAGGATGGACAGGGAAAATATTTTGTAACATTTTTTCAGCAACAATAAATCACAGCCACTAGATCTTAGGTATGGGGTTCCATATAGTGGGAACGTAATTCCAGGGCTGTTACATGTCTACTTCCTGTTTACCAACTTGATGTATTTTAATGCAACTCAGTCTTTCTGTCTTTGACCCATTTTTCTTCAAGAAGGAATTATTTAATGTAATTCGCCAATGAAAATAGTAAAAGTTTGGTTTTTGCACATGCAAGCTGAGAATGTAACTTGTACCATTTCAAAGTGGAGAATTATCATAAGTTATTACTTCGCATAAGGAGGCAGGATGGATTTCTCTTACGTATTCAAATGCACACAGAAGTTGAATCCCTGCAGTTGTTGGTTCCAAAGTATGATATGTATTCACAGGCAGAGGAGAAACACCCTTTATATCCTAGTAATTGATTATCAAATATTCTGTTCTCTTCTTATAAGTTTAAATACAGAAATCTATGTGTATCAATTAGTCTTAACCCCTTTTTTTCAGGTTAAACTTGATTTATCTTCAGGACAGGAGTTTGGAGGAGGTGTTGACAACAGAGCTGGAGCATTTGTGATGTATAATTGTGCAAGATTAGCTACTTTGTTTAAACATTTTGAAGAGAGTGTTAGTAGAGGTAAGTTAAGGGTCAGTGTTTAAAACATTTTCTTTACTTTATAACTCATCAGCCGTGATATCTTCTATAGAATGGTTTTACATTAAGGTTTAAAAGACTGATATAATATAACTATGAAGCATAAGTTTAAAATTACAGTTGCAAACTGAAGTATCAAAGTGTCAAAGTGTTTTGATGCTGTTGTGTTTTGTCATGACTATACTCGGCGTCACATAAATAACATACTGTTAAAATTTGAATAAAAATATTTTCTACGACTTTATTGACACCAACCATCGTTTAAATTGTCTTAAATGACTTGCTCATTCGTTTAGCCAAACAGCTTCTCAAAAACAAGTCATTTATTAGCTTAAATCATGCGTAACAAATCCTTACGGGAAAATCCCATACTAATATCCGCCATGTTGGTTTTTACGGGACGATTTGTTTACAAACGGAAGTGCGTAAGTTCCCGTCGAACTCCGGTGACAATCGTCTGCTTGATCAACTTCTCGGTATGATACGTTGTTCGCGTAAAATAAATCCGAGATATCCGAAATAACGCCGAATTGCATTCTGGGTTCTTCGGTTTTTGGACAAACCATTTAAACGTAAACAACATCTCCTAGCAACCCGATTACTGTAAACATGGCCGACTTTTTACAATGTAAATATTGCCACCTAGAATTAAAATCTAACCGGAATTTAACGATTCAATGTTTAGGGAGAAGCCGTTTGGCTAAACGAATGAGCAAGTCATTTAAGACAATTTAAACGACGGTAGGTGTCAATAAAGTCGTAGAAAATATTTTTATTCAAATTTTAACAGTATGTTATTTACGTGACGCCGATTATAGGTTGTATTTATCAACTTTCACTTAATTAGATACTAACTTTATCGTTCAGATTGTCTGTAGTCCCAACATGTCCGATGTCTAGGTTTTATTTATCAACTTTGACCTTTTTGTATACTAACTTTATCGTTCAGATTGTCTGTAGTCCCAACGTGTCAAATGTCTAGGTTGTATTTATCAACTTTGACTTAATTAGATACCAACTTTATCGTTCAGATTGTCTGTAGTCCCAACATGTCAAATGTCTAGGTTGTATTTATCAACTTTGACCTAATTGGATACTAACTTTATCGTTCAGATTGTCTGTAGTCCCAACATGTCAAATGTCTAGGTTGTATTTATCAACTTTGACCTAATTGGATACTAACTTTATCGTTCAGATTGTCTGTAGTCCCAACATGTCAAATGTCTAGGTTGTATTTATTAACTTTGACCTAATTGGATACCAACTTTATCATTCAGATTGTCTGTAGTCCCAACATGTCAGATGTCTAGGTTGTATTTATCAACTTTGACCTAATTGGATACTAACTTTATCGTTCAGATTGTCTGTAGTCCCAACGTGTCAAATGTCTAGGTTTTATTTATCAACTTCACATAAGGTTGTACACAAGTGATAACACAATAACAAAAAATGGCATTGTGACGTATCTTTGACAAAATTTTACTAACAAATTTTTGTGAAATTGTCTTTTGTTGTATATAAATGTAAATGATCTATTATACTTCAAGATGATGATCAACTTTTTAATGACTCTGTTTTGTTTAAAACAATGAAATTTCAATACTTAATTCACTTGGTCAGTATTAGGAGCACTCAATGCATTTCTGAAAGTGACATGAAAGAACTGGTGTTAAAATTATGTACATAATTCAAAATCTTTTGATGTGAAACTTACAATGTAAAGGGACAATGGGATAATTAAAAAAAAAAGCAAAGAAAGAATTATTTATATAGAAAAATTCTCAAACATATGAAGTTGATGAAATTTATTTTTTATAGGTACATATCCACCTTTACCTGAAATAAACAACATTGATTTCTCAACTTTAAAAGAGGAGGTAATGCCATCAAGCTTTAAATAACTATGTATGGTAACTTCACTCTCTAAAAGTCAAGTATACTTTTTGTTGACAATATAGTTAGCTTGACTTAATTAAAAATCATTGAAGTTTTTTACAGTTTGTTATGTTGTTTAGACCCTGTACATGTTAAAAGTTGTTTTTAAAATTGATGTAATTAATTCTAATTGGTCCTGGATTTAGGTAGTTTTATGGACACTATATGTTCCTGTATCATCCAACCTGAAACTGTCTTATACTCTACCCATATCTATTTTTTATCATATCCTGGTCAGTTTAAACACATGATGATGTAATATGTAAGTATATATATGTACAGTGTACATGAAGTTGGAACCATTCAATAGTTAAAAGAGTTATGTGTCTATTTTTTTTGTAGAATGAATGGGAACTTTTCTTCAACTATATATTTGTGTATAATGAAATGGTACTTGAAACAACAGAAAACTGTGTGCCTGAAGGAAGTATAATATCTCCTCTACAAACTCATAAGGTATTGTTTTTAAATCATTTTTTAAAATATATTCTATCACTTGCAACATAGTACATGTAGTAGTTTGTGTCTGCCAAATTTGACTAAATTACTACATGTATTATCAATCTGATTGTTCCAAACTAAGTGTATGCAATGATATGAACATCCCACTTTATGATACAAATTACTTTACAAGTATTCTACAAGTTAAAGAAATTACCCTTAATTATTTTGTTAGTTTTAGTTACAAGTAGTAATAAGTACTATTCCGTGTAAGAATCAGGCAATGGGTGGCACATCATATTTCTCAGTTTGGTCTTTTTTCCTTGAATAGATTCAAAACATCTAGAAAACAGCTAAAAAGTTATTTAAATTTGTCCTGAACCATGTGCGACGTAGATACCTTTTGACTTCTTATATAAGGAAAAAGTGCGGGAATATTTTCCGCCATTTTTCCATAGTGCATTTCAACTAAATCTGACCTATCAATATCTTAAAAAGGCAAATTATACAAACACTTTGATGGTTATTCCCGGAGGTTATCAGGTATAAATATTTGGATATAAAATCTCTGGGTTTTTTCCTTCATGTGTCACACTTTATACATATTTTGCATGATTCTTAGATGGAGAAGTACTTAATGATTATTACATATTATTTGTTCATATTGGTCAATGTATCTTATTGAGGCTTCCATGTTAAGCACCAGGCTTCATTTGAAGAGAACTCTTGTGATTAAGTATGTGATGGATTATATGGAAGAAGGCATGATGTTTATTGCCAGCTTTTGTCTATTTTTGGCTACTGTCACATGGCTAAATATATGATAGTTTTGTTATTTAAGACTGATGGGAATCATTTTGTTGGTTCTTAATTTTAAAGTTACAATAGTTCTTTATTTTTGTCTGCCTTAGTTACATGTCTGTATATTTTAATAATATGACAAGAACAAATCAGTAAAATAATCACTGACCCAAAAGAATCTATGGTTACATGGACAAGGAAATGTACAACTAAAAACAAGATGAGAAAAAGTGACTTAATATAAAAAAAAAGAAGTTATATTTTATACTCATTATTGTTAGTAAAGAATTTTTTTCTGCAGTTTTATTTTTTTTTAAATTTAATATTTGAAACATGCAGTTTTAGCAGTTTTTATTCACTTATCTTTGTACACAAGCTTAATGGTGTACACTCTTTGTTTGTCCACTCAAACTTTATACATTGATTTTAAACCACATGAAGGAATTTGATCATTTTTTTTCAATTGTCAATATTTGACTTAAAGTAGAAAAGCTTTTGTATTTGGTTTCTTGCTTTTGGTTGGTTTTATTGAAGAGTTTTAAAAAACTAAAATTCTACAATGAGTGAAAGACAGTTTTATGGTGCTCTATTAAGTAAGGACCTAAAATAGCCCCTTATAAAGTTGACCACCCACCCTTCCTTCCATTACACCAGGACCCATTTCTTATCTGTGACTCCTCAGACACCACTGAAAAACATGGTCTTTGTCATTTTTGAATATGGGGACATGGTGGGGTCGTATCTTATCCATTACTCCTCTAACACCTCTTGACTTAAATTTTCACAGAATCGTTTATTATACATTCGTATTGTGCACTGCCTTTTTTAGATTTTGATACAATAAGGAGGTCAAAAGGTGTATGTTGTCAAGTAGGGGAGTGGAGATTTCAAATTAATGGGTATTGCTCACAATTTTTTTCTATTCTTTAAATTGTCTTAATTCCGTGGGTTAAAACATAAAAAAAATCACCCATAAATTTAGTTCAATAAATAACAATGCCACTTCATTTTGTTTTATGCCAAAAATTAAAACAGGTTAGAATTCACATTGTTCTTGCTTTTCGCCTATTGTCAGTTTTTTTTAGATAAATTTGGGTTTATTTTCAAGGTTGCCAACTTTCTGATCAGCCTCAGTAGACATTTGAGTTCATACTACAGTAGGACACATATTTTAGGGGTAAGTAAATGTCTCCATGTGGATTTCTGAAAGACAAAAATGTGTAGGCTTTGTTGAATATAGCAACTTAAACCATATTTTCATTAGTAAGTTCAAGGATTTGAATTATAAGATAGTATTGTAAGCTGTAGAAAAAAACCTTTGCTTCATAACAACCTTTTTTTGTTTAAATCAGGGCATACTAACTCTAACTATTTTTAAAATTGAAAAGCCAATACTTTAAAAAGCCAAATATCTTAGTGAATTTACTTATGATAACTATAAAAAATATTTTGTTATTTTTTTTTCAGGAAAACAGACCTCATCTGTTGCCCATGATGTATGCTAGACTCTATCTTCTGAAGGTCACACACAAAGTCATGTGTCATGCCTTGAATTTAATGGGAATTCAGCCTCTTAATCAGTTATGAAGTATTTATAGTAAAATATTTACACTGGCTGGTTCTGAAGAAGTGTGCTTATTATTTATATTTCAATAAATACATGGGAAAAAAATTGTTACTTTGATGTTTAGCCAAAAGTAATTTTGTTTATTTTTTGACCTTACTTAATTCACATTGCTACATGAATATTTTTATAGATATAATTCTTGACAAACATTGTTAAATTTGAGTTTGAGTCCCGCGGAGGGAACGACCAAAAATTTGCATCGCAAATTTGACAGTTCTAACATTGTTGGGAATTTTTCAGACCTTTCTATAAGTTTACATATCTTCCCTGTATCAAGTTGATCCGATGGAGCAGTGTAGCGAATAGAGTCGTCACATTCTGAGACGTTGTATAATATTGATTTGTTGTGACATGCATCATTAATTTGATCCTTTATCCTACATAATAACATCTAAAATGAACTGTCCCGTACTACCATACATCGTGTACTAAGTTACAACCCTAGATTAATCCTACGAGGAGGAATGACCTGGCCAGCGAAAGGTATATTTATATAGCCTAGCTGGCCAAGTGTGTAGGCGGCATTGCCAAAGATGTCACAGTGGTACAAGTTCAAGTCCCACGTAGGGAACGGTATACAGATAATCAATTCAAACTGTGCATAATGAATGGCACAGTAGAGAGGTGAACATATAGAAATGATACAAAGAATAAACAATGTAAGAGAAAAGTAATAATGTATTTACATATAACAAGAATACGTGGTGATTATGTCAAAGAGACAACAACCATACATACAAATATTAAATCTGTTACTCGAGAATTTACCCATTTGTTGATGATTCTAATAAAAGTACACAATTTTCTCAAGATTGGCATTTATTGCATATTCATTAGTATTTGAAACTCATATGTTTTACAATTTGAATAAAAAATCAATAGTCAAATAAAGTATTAAAATGAAATATTGACTCTAACAAGAAAACAAAAACGAAATTCAACAATTTTGAGAATGTTTGAGAAAAAGGAAAAAATGAAAAAAAAACACTAACAGAGAAAAGTTATTGTATATGAACTTAAATTTCAAGTATGGGATATGTTTCCGATAAGTTTGCATGTGAGATTGGTGTTCATCAAGTGAAAATCTTCTTTGCTTTTATCTTTATAAACTATTTGTAGTATCCTTTATCTCGTTCTTTGGGGTAGATGTGATGTATCAAATCCCCAAAATTAGGATTGTTTAAAGGTAATACATCATCTATATAGCGGAAACTGAGATTAAAGGATCTAGCTATAGGATATTATTTCTTTTGGATCAGATCAGCTATAGTCAGCCTCATAAAAGTAAAGGAATAGGTCAGCAAGTAGAGGAGCACAATTTGTTCCCACTGAAATGCCAACCGTTTTTTGAAAAACGTGTCCATCACACTGGACAAACATGTCGATTAAAAATTCCAGCATTTTGTAAACATCTTTTGTATATTTGGAAGATGATTTGGAATTATTTCTTACGAAGTATGAGGAATCTTTACCAAAAACTATATATTTGTATCTAGGTGTACCATCTTTTTTGGAAAAAAAACAATGATGTATAATGTTTTTAAGTCGGAATTTTAACTTAGTATAGGAATAGAAGTATACAGTGTTGAAAAATCATAGGTTTTAATGCTATTATACTCTGATGGTAGTCTTGAACTGATTGTCTCCAAAAGATCTTTCGATTTTTTCAGGATCCACATTGAATTAATACCACTACAGGAATAACAAGTGTTGTGAAAGGATTGCAGATCCTCTTTGACAGCTGTGAGTATAGAAGTTAAAAGTTTTGGAAGAGGTTTGGTGGTGCAATTTGTAGATCAAACTATGTAACGTTGTTTATGTAGATTCTTGTGGAGTTTAGGAATCCAGTACATAGACGGTAAATCACAATCATCGTCCTTGGTAGACCAAAAGAAGATAGCACAGATTTATTGTTTTCCACAATCTCTTCTTTGGTGAGTTTGGTCGCCGTATACGTCTAACTCTGACATTAAACATTGAATGTAAAACGTTTTGCAGACAAAACAATGTTGTTTTGGGCTTTGTCTGCTAGTGCGACAACACATTTATCATGTATAGTAGACAATGTTTTTGCTACATCGGAGTCTTTGAAAACTGATGTAGCATTGGCACTCATTGACCTACATAAGTATCACGATTTATATTACCATTCCACTTACGGTTAAATTCATTTAAAAGTTTGTTCTCTATTACGGTTATAACACTCAGATTATGAACGTTTGTGTTACTGTACCAATTGCCGATATTACATTCCTCAAATTGCTGGTGAAGTCTATAATTCGCGTTTTTGCATATCTTGTGACCCCTGAAATTAGTGTTTGCCAAATCGTCGATGCTTTTGTTTAATCGGTCATTGTCCATGTATCTCATTCGGGGTCTAATAATTAACAACGGTACGCCATTGTCCGATGAATGCTGGTTTCCATCTCTTTTAACTGCTACATTTAACGTTTAGCAACCCATTCCCATAAAGAAATAAATTGCTTCATGTTGTACGGACTTAATATATTCGAAACTACAATCACCCCAATTGCAGACGCGTAGCTGCCGTTAGGCAAAAAAGCTTTTGCCTGCACTTAATTTTGCCTTTTTTTTAAACACATCCAGGAGAGGCATAAATGATGCTCTAAAACGCTATCTCCGCCGAGTTTCGGGGGGGGGCTTTGCCCCTTGGACCCCTACCAGGGTTCCGCCTGGGCCTGCTGGGGGGCCTAAAGCGGCCCCCAGACCCCCTGCCGTAATTTTGCCTGCACTTCAATTTGGCCTCAGCTACGCACCTGAATTGTTGCCCCTAGCTAATAGTACTCTAAACAACAGAATCATAAAGTTTCGTAAATGTACCAAATGGAAGACTTCCAAACGATTTATATTTTGAAATGCCAACCCAAATAATCGGGTGGCTGAAGATGCTACCTGCTTAGCCATCGTCTTGTAATCCAAATGTGCAATAAATAATAGTCCAAAGTATGTATATTTTTCGACAAATTTAATGTCAAGCTATTATTGTTAAATTTAGCTATTAGTTTACGTAAATTTAGAACTGGAAATTATCGACCACCGGTGGAATCGGGAAGATGGCAAGGCATTGAGAGGGAGAATAGAAAATGCCATATTTGCGATATCGGGGATGAATTACAATATATATTGACATGCCGTTCTCATCTATTTAACAATATAACTGAAATTTTGTAATGTTTGAACATAACACATGCTTAATAATTATCGATATATGTTCAATATATTATCTTCTCTGTAAATATGTCTATATTAGTTCACGAGAATCAATTTCATTCATTCAATGGCAATTTTTCTACTAATTAAGTCTTTTTTTTCAACTGAAGAAAAGTGCTTTTGTAATCAATTATTATGATAATTTTTTAAGTTTACCACATTCATTCATTTTTATTTTACATAAATACAAAATTTATGTAAACAATATTCTAAAAAATGCATGGACGAAATTTACTGTAGTCGAGATAACTTTGGCCTAATTGGGTATGGACGAGATGATAACGTGGCCGAAACGACTTGCATCGTAAATTTCTATTTGTTTTATGTTTCAGTTTTCTATTTGTCTTTGCAACAAATCAAGTTGAGCCACTAAAGGCATATTTCATCCAAATACAAATAATTTAATTTTAATATTACTCATCTGGGCGAGATAGGTAATTTTCCATAAACTAACTTGGTACTGTGACGTTATTAAGGTAGACCGGTCCTCAGGTGAACTCTATTAATATGCTTGTCAATGCAAGGGCAATAACCACCTATACACAATAGGTGATTTAAAATGTGTAAATGAGTGGAACCATTTCAAGTGAATATCAGGTGTTTGTTTGTTTGTTTGTTTGTTTATTTTTGAACTCTCTGTAGAATTGGAAAAAAATCTTGCAAAAGTCAGGTCTGTTAATATAATTTTACATAAACTTGATGTAATTTTTTCACACATAGGGGATGCTATGCCTTAAAAATTTAAAAATAGATACACATGTTTGCTTGTAGTCGGAGGAAAATTTGGCGTGAAATTGAGGGCATATTGGTCGAAAGGTATAGATGAACGTTAAAGGGACATTTTTTTATTTTGTATTTTGCCATGTTTTCCTTATTAACGACAGCTTTGCATGTGAATTATAAAACATTCAAAAATATTTTAAAAGAGTCATATGAAATATATGAAATACAAAAAAGTGCAGTCTTCTCATTTAAAACAATATCCTACATTTTGTGCATGCAGGTTTTTATTTTTCAATTACCATTGTTTTCATACAAAATTTTGGAGTTATGTAATGGTATGGAGCAATCATTCTCTGTGGTCGTCCCAGTCATTAGTATGGTTTTTTTAAAGATGAGAAATAAGTTACCATGTTGAACAAATCTCAAACATTTGCATAACAATGTGTCCTTTTTCGACACATACTAGTGTAACTTTATCATACCCCTACTTTGTAAATTGACAGTCTTCCTTCTTTCCTTCCTTCCACTACACAGAGACTCCCATTTCTCAGGCGTTACTTTTCCTACACCACTGAATGGAACTGATTGAAACTTCCACAGTATCTTTATTACATGTTACCAGTGAGTACATCCTATTTAAGATTTCAAAAGGGGGCATTTCTTATCTGTTACTTAACCTATACTACTGAATAGAATTGAACGAAACTTTCACAGAATCTTTATTTCATGTTCCCATTGTGCACATCCTATTTCAGAATTTATTCCTAATCAATATGGAGATGAAAAGGTATATGTTATGAAATGGTGGTTTCAAGTTAGTCAGCATTGCTTACAGTTTTTCTAGTTCTTTAATTAATGAATTGTTTTAATCATTCATCAAATAATACATGTATAATACCCATCCCTCCAGCTTTAAATCGGTATGTAGTAATCATGATTTCCATTCATTTGCCCGCAGTTCCTCTCTGTTTGTCAATCACACATATTTATATATATCTACTTAATTCGTATGTGGATTTCTATGAATCATTGATGTCGCTTTGCATCTGTTATTAACATGAATGCATGTAGGATTTTATAAGCATAACATTGATTTCGTTATTAAATAGAGTTTATTGAAGAGGGTACACATCTTGAACCTGTAGCTCCTCCTAGACCCTTTAATGAATCTTCGTGAAACTTAAGAAATAATGATTTGATAATGTAATTTTGTTTTGATCCAAATGAATATGAAGTTTCCATTAGCATAACGTATAAACTAAGCCATTTACTCAGATTGATGGCAAAAGTAGCTGACGTTTTGTCTTAAAACAATCTAAGTATCTGGAAGTTTGGACATCACATCTACTAAAAGAACTTGAAATAAAAAAGAAGCACTACAGTCACATTGAAGTCAGTCTCATATAGGTGGAAAGGGAAAACTTATGATCAATTTATACGACAAACGCAATGACTTGACATTCCGAAATGTCAACTGGCAACATCCCTTTATAACCTGCGTATGGAGTTATTAGGCTTCTTGAATAGGGTTATGTTGCTACAAGATTCAAGTCATCACTACGGAGGTTTCTGGGTGTTATAGTTTTCATTTTCTCTTTTGTCTACCCAAAACGTGATATTTTATTAGCAAGTCGGCGGGTGTTTCTAGAAAACTAAAAGAAGCTTTCCCTATCAGTGGTATTGGTCAATACTCCCAGTTTTTAGAAGAGTCTGAATCGCTCATTTATTTCTGTTCCTTTGTACGTGTTATTTTGGTTAGTTTGTTTTTTGTCGGGTCTTTTTCCCTGTCTACTCATTATCCTTTGAATAAACTCTTTCGATTTCCGCTCGAATCTTGATTCCCTTGATTACTTTTAACGAGGATTATACAAATATGATTTTTATACAGGTTACAGACCACCAATTCAACCAATGAGCATTCGGAACGTACGCAAAAATAGTCCTACGCAGAAATTACCCCTGTTCCTCATAGTGCTGTGAAAAAAAGTTCTCATCTTATTTAAAAAATTTAAACAGTTTCTGAAAGGAAAAACATTTCTGTACATTTTATAGGTGCATTTTGCTTCTTGTGATGTGAAACCTAATCCCCATAATGATTTTTAAATATACCCCTGTCTTGTGAAAACACTGGGATTTCCCATGCTATTTATAGACCCTTCACTTCCGGTGACCAGTACTGCACTGCAAGTCTGCTAACCCCACATGCCATTCTGAGGATTGTGAGCTGACATATGTAGAATCATGCTGATATATAGTCCTCTGCAGGTTAAAGTTAAGGTAAAGTCCAGAGAAGCCATTGAATATTGTGAAATTAGCATAGAAGCCTAAGGAAAGTGGAATTAGTGGTTTTTAGCCTACATGCCAAGCATGAATGTACAAAAATGTGGAAGATATACAAAATTGGTAGACCATATAACAAAATGATTTGATCATAATAAGGAACAAACATCACAATGCACTGAATTAAACTTTTGTAAGCCATTCTAAAAGGAGGATACGAAATATAAATTTTTAGGATACAACACAAACGCATGACTGTCTGGTCTTATCCTGTTCAAGTTTGTTCATCTTATCTTCGTATTCCTTTTTAATCTTCTCTAGTTTTCTGTCAAATGATTTTTCTTTTCTCAATTTTTCATGGTCGTGTATTTCTTTGATACGTTTTGCCTCTTCCTGCAGTCTCTTATTTTTTTCTTCAAATTCTTTAATTTGTCCTTGATAGTCGCTTTTTATTCTTTCCTTATCATTTCTCTCTGTTTCTAGCTTACCCTCGAAGGATTGTTCTTTCCTCAGTTTCTCATGTTCATGTATATGTTTTAATTTTTTTACTTCGCACTGTAATTTTTCGTTCTTCTCTTCATAAACTGACATCGCTCCCTTCGTATCATTCAACTCATTGTTTAGACGATCGATTTTTATTTCGAGTTTCATTTTATCATCTTTTGTCAGCTCCGTTGTGCTCCAGTGTTCTCGTGTATTTTGCTTCCTGTTTTGCTTACGTTTAATCTTGAATAAAAATACAAAATACAAATGCGTTTCATAAAGTGGAAAACTTGAATTGAATGATGTAGGCATTAAGCATTTTTATCCTTTGAAGGGAAGGACGCCTGGTATTTGATGCAAAATTGGTATTAATGCTCCAGCTCGGCCTTGTTAAATAAGAATCATTACCTTTATTTTTTACAGTGACTTGCCTACAACCATGGCACTCTTTTGTTACCAATCGGCTGAACAATACAAAAGATTGACAAGCTGTTGGGATATTTATACTGACCAGTTGCTATTTTAAGAGTTGATGAATATGTAGCCACTCACCCATGAAACTTTGAGGTGTAAGCCAGCCAATCCCTCTATGTTTCACATCATATGGAATTTTCTCTGCTTATGAATATTACCCACAATGTGTTTCGGAAGAACTTCGTGCGTTTTTTTAATTTTTGATTGTTTTTGTTTAGATATTGCATTTAGCAGTTTACAGAAATATTTTTTTTGTACTTGCTAACATAGGAAAAATATTAATGTGGAAAATTGATGGTTGTGAATATTTTATATATTTTTCAAAGAAAAAAAAAGCCTTAAACTTACAGGACCAAAAGTTGATAGCAAACATGAAATAACAAGTTAAAGAAAATCAATGTACTTCTAATAGTAACACTCGTGATTTGAACAATAACTTGAAGTTACAATGTTTTGCTGCTATTTATTTGAATCGTCCCATCTAAAATCTGAATCAATTGAATACTGCATTTATTCATTTAAAAGATATGCATTGAGATATACTCCCTTTAATTCAATCAACTATCAATCAATCAATCTGATGAAATTTAATGCACTTAATCCATAAGTATAAATCCAATGAAATTTTTTTTCACATGAAACACTCATATCAGAGCTGTAAATCATAGCACTTAATACAGAACAACAATTACAATGTACGATAAACTAAGAAATATGCTCCATATAATCCCAGTTATATCATTGCACTTAATCCAAATTTTTAATTTGAAAATAACCTTTGCACTACATCCCAACTACACATTAAGTTAATGTAAATAATTGCTTTTACATAATCCACAAAAATTTTAGGGAAAAAGCATTTTATTCCAAAATTCACCAAAAATATTGCACTGCACGTAAATCCCAAACTACATATTAACTGCTCTTAATCGAAAGAAGTTTCAATGTAAATAACACTCAATCCAAATCTTAAATTTCATAGAAAATCATTGCACTTAAAATCCCAAATAGTGATTTCAATCAAACTCAATGTACTGAATCCCATCTGTGGCAACATCTCTTCAGCACCTGCGTATGGAGTGTTCATATCACAACTCATACATTATGCCAGAGCTTTCCGAAACTACGCAGATTTTTTTGCATCGCGCTAGAACTCTAACAAATAGGCTTCTGGAACAGGGTTATGTCGCTGCAAATTGAAGTCATCACTACAGAAGTTTTATGGTCGTCATGAACTCGTGGATCGTTATGGTGTATCCATCTGCACCATGAAAACTGATGTATTCAATGTGTCATAGTTTTCCTTTCCTCTTTCGTCTACCCCGGACCTGACTTTTTATGAGCAACTCACTCGTCGGGTGTTTCTAGAAAAGCAGATGACGCTTAACTTTCCGGTGCACCTTGTCCAGGCTCCGAGTTGCTTATTTGCTTTTGTTACTTTGTATTTATGATTTTAGTTACTTCATGTTCTTTCTTGTGTGTGTCGCCCCGTGCAGGTCCGGGTGTTAAAAGAATAGGCCTGCAGCAGCGCTAAGCTTGTCGTAAAAGGCGACTAAATAGTGCTCAGAACCCTAGCCGGGGGCTAGAGCGCTCTGCCCACAGAGCAACTGGGATGTGTGCCCCAGGTGGTTGAATGGCGTACCCCTGGCGTGTCACATGCTGGGGTTGTCAGGCTATAATACAGAAA
The DNA here is from genome assembly GCA_037379345.1 of Perna viridis. Taxonomy (NCBI): domain Eukaryota; kingdom Metazoa; phylum Mollusca; class Bivalvia; order Mytilida; family Mytilidae; genus Perna; species Perna viridis. Next base: position 15,463,040 of record CM074511.1, read on the forward strand.
ACCTGACCACGAACCATAGTGGTGCCCCGTGTTGGGAAAGATGCCACGTTCCTCGCACGTTAAAGAACCCTACTGTGGTTTTCTCCCGTAGTAGGAACCATAGGGCTCCGCCACAGGAGGCTAAATTGCCCGACCCTACCCACCTCTCCCTATTTCTAGTGGCAATCAAAATTTGTCGACCCCATTGTCCTTGTGTCCCATCCCTCTTTCATTTCATCATCATATCATGTTCATTTATCAATTTCATGTTCATCGTCTGAATATAGCTGAAATATTGCTGCTCGGACGTTAAACCCCAACAAACAAACACACAAATCTTGTGTGTGTCTGTTTTCCATGTCTGGGCTTCGTCCTCGGATTACATTCTGTTATAACCTTGGTTCCCTTGATTATTCTCCCAAACTATAACACAAATTGAAATTATTATAAACATGACACTTACTCCTAAACTATGGATACCAGTGCAGTTCATCCGGAACAATATAGTGTAAACAGTATTTATTCAGAAATATTACACGATAAGTACAGATGAATATATTTAAGAACTGAATGGAATTGGAAAACAAGTGACGAGTACTTTTACGAATTCCTCTCCCAGAGAAAGAAAACATAAAACACAGAAATGGTAAAGACAACTATAAATGAAACAATTACAAAGTATATAAATCATGACCAACAATATTACAGATATACCAAATATTGAAGCCAAATGATACAGTATAATATAAAGTCAATGAAGCCACACAATATTATTTAATTATTGAAATATTAATGCAGATTTGATTATCAAGTATACCTTCTCGTATTCAGTATAAAATTTTGTATCACAAGAAAGTTTTCGACATTTTCATTATCAGAAAGGTTAGTATCTCAAAACAGTAATTTATCAATAGTAATAGGATTTAAGATAGTTGGGCATACATATGGCGTTGTGTTCTACAAACCGAGCACAGACTAAATAGAAGTGTTCAGAATTTTCAACTTGACCACAAAAACAAAAAGGATTTTCAACTAGATTTTTCATAAACAAGTGCGCATTTAGTCCACTACTCTGGGCCTAATTCTATTATGATATATCTGGCCCATCCTTTTACTGGTATTAAAATATTTTGGAACAGAATGGGTCTTTCTCAAATGATTCTTAAAAAAAGATAAAGAGGAATTTCTAATATCAAATGGTAGATTATTCCACAATCGAGTGGACAACGGAAGAAAACTGTTTTGACAATAGCTAGTTCTTGATGGTACGTTTATCAGATTGTTGGCATTACGCGTATGATAGGCATGAATATCACCAAATGAAGCAGGAACTAAATGAAAGAGGTATGCTGGGGTATTATTGTTGACTATCTGGTGAAATAAAATCAGATTGTGATTTGTCCGTCTGTCTCTTAACGTCTCCTACCCTGTCTCCTCTGAAAGAACATTCATACTGGTCAACTTTGAGGCACCAGTAACAACATGTGCCGCCTCGTTTTTAATTTGCTCCAAATGATCCTTCATATACTCAGTGCAGTTATCCCATATGACGTCAGCATATCTGAATATGGGAACGAATAAATGAAAAATACATGGTCTCAAGTGATTTTCTTTCTACCATATACTTTAAACGACGTATAATATTTAGGCGGACAGATGCCTTCCTAATAATCTCAATAATATGATTGTACTAGTTACCGTCATTGGAAAACAGAATACCTAGATGCTTATGCGAATGGACAGTTTTAATGACACTATCATCCATAGGTAATTGAGGGTGATAATCGGGGTCAATTTTTCCAGAAATTATCATAGATTCAGTTTTCTTTGGGTTAGATGTTACCAGCCATCTTGAAGCCCAACGACTAATTCTTTGCACGTCAGAATTTAAGGCGATGGATGCTAGAAGAGGGCTGTCAACAATCACATAGATGCTAGTATTATCAGCAAAAAGTTTATTTTACAGCCAACTTCATCCACAATGTCATGAATAAAAATTAATTATAACATTGGACCCAGAATAGAACCGTGTGAAACACCAGCATTTATAGATACCCATGAAGAATCTTGTTCATTCAAAACAATCCTTTGCTTTCTACCTTCCATGTTAACATTTATAACTTGTAGCATATCTCTGACATCATTTTCAGTTATATGTAAGCTATCAAGTTTTCTATCTGGAATCGAGTCTAAGACCGGTACGGTTTTATTTAAAACATTAATATTGGACTGAGAAGAAAAAACTGATTGAAAGCTTCTGCTTTTTCTTGATCTCTGTTGATAACGGTATCGTTCGTCTTCAACGGAGAGATATTAGAATTACAAGTTTTGAAACCAATCACCTGAGAGTCTATCATCCACCATTTTTCACGTCGGACGTGCCGGCACGAAGTCTATCGATCAGACCATGAAGGAAATCTTGTTTAAGTTTTCTAATAAGATTAACAGTTCGGTTTCTACATCGTCTATAATTGGCCCAATGTTGTGGTAAATTTGAATTTCTGGCCTTCTCGTGTAATCTACAGCGTTTGCGTATAGCCCGACGAATGGTATTATTCAACCATGTATGATCTGAGCGAACAGTTATTTCCTTGTTTGGGATAGTCTCCATTGCAGAATTCATAAGAATATTTGTGAACGAGTCAACAAGGACATTAACGTTATTATCGGCGTCAGACACTGTCCCAATCGATCGAGCGTAATTTTTTCACGAAAGCCGTCAACATCTCACCGATCGTACAACCAAATTCGACGTTTAAAATATTCATGACTCGATTTTTCAATTCTAATAATTGCAAAAGTTGGACAGTGGTATCGTGTCATAGAATCGAAGAATGAGTGGCCGATATTAACAAGATCAGTCAGATATTCCATATTCGATATGACCAGATCCAAACACGAACTATTGTTTTCTGTGTAATAAGTCAGTTCATTAACAAATTGAAACATATCGTAGTTTGTAATAGTATTTTTCATACGTGTATTATTGTTGTTTAGATAGTAAAAAGTAGGGTGAAAACTATCTAATAATATATGTTATCATTAACGTCGGGACAAAACACACAATATCAATGTTACGTAGTTCAACATTAGAAAATTCCAGTTAGGCACCGACCATTTTTATACCGAAGGAGGGGGGGGGCTGGGATTTTCAATGTTGCTAAATTATTTTTAGTCTTTTTCCTCTACTACTTTGGTAGGAGCGTAGCATTGAATGACTGTTACTTTTGTATCTTTGACATAAATCTAGCCATGATAAATCTTTCACTCAAAGGATTCCATTCGATGAATGATGATTTGGGCTTCATGTTGCGTGAGATTTCTACTCCATGTTGATGGTTGCAATCCTCGTTTTGTGGTCCAGAGTACAGTAGAGTTTGCCCTAAAGATAGTATGACCGCTCAAGATGATGTCTATCTAACTTCGTCCCAAAATATCAAGGTTGTAGCGCTCCATTTCTATTGAAGCCTGGGCAGATTTTCCTGTTTCGTATAATGTCTCCACGCTCCAGCTTGCAATCATTGAAGCAGTCTTAAGGGAGAAAAGTTTCATCGGCGGATGAAAAATTATAGTTAAGTGAAATCGAATGTATTTTGTAATATATATCACAAGGATATTTCAGGAATGTTGCATTGGCTTCAGATCATGTATCAAAATATTAATTAGTTTCGTAATTAAATGTATTATGAAAAAGATGCATATATAAATAACGGTATATACATGTGATGATATTATCTTCAACAGGTAAAAAGTGTTATGGAGTAATAGTTTAATTGTTCATGAAAGATGTGCCTTATAAAGGTTTGGCCAGAGTCTGCTTCAGTGGTGGTTCTAATAGTTGAGAGCATTCAGGCTCATTAATTTATATAAGACAAGTGCTTTCGTAACAAACACATGATTGTGTGTAATGTTGGATAGTATTTTGTTACAAATGTTAATAACTTTTTATTATTTTTTTATTGACTTTAAGTCTGAGATCACACGATCTGTTCAGCACAAGTTGTATATTTTGCAGTCCAGTAACTTTTTAATGAATGAAAACTTTTGAGATTGTGCATTAGGCACATTAGACTACTATTTTAAGTCTTAAGTGTCGTAAGGTTTCACTCTATTCCATTTGGATTCAATTGCACTTTTTCTAAGAACTTTACTGAGAACTTAGATAATGTATAAGTTAATTTTAGTTCAGATTCTTATTAGCAATATTAAATAACATTTGAAGTTAATCAAAAGACCCATTAACGACAATAAAGCCATCATCTCGGAGCAAATTATGTTGTGCTTGTTTGGGAACTTTTCAACCATTAAGTTGAGAAGTTCTTACGCTTGTATGTCGCATATGTCAGGGCAAGGGACTGTCCTCATTGCACATCGTATTAAGAACTAATTCTTTTTGTCGAACTTAATCTCAGTTGTTTTTCAACAAACGGTCGACATTCCAATGTAACAAATTGTGCTCCTTTACTTGCTGACCTTTTCCTTCACTCTTATGAGGCTGACATTATAGCTGATCTGATCCGAAAGAAAGAATATCGTTTGGCTAGATCCTTTGATCTCAGTTTCCGCTATATAGATGACGTATTATCTTCAGACAATCCTAATTTCGGGATCGCATCTACCCAAAAGAACTTGAGATAAAGGATACTACAGACACTGTGAAGTCGGCCTCATATCTTGACCTGCACTTGGAAATTGATGGTAAAGGAATACTATTGACCAAACTTTTCCACAAACGTGATGACTTTTCATTCAAAATTGTCAACTTTCCTTTCATCTGTGGCAAAATTCCTTCAGCACCTGCGTATGGTGTGTTCATATCACAACGCATACGTTATGCCAGAGCTTGCCGAAACTACGCAGACTTTTTGTATCGCGCTAGACTTCTAACAATTAGGCTTCTGGAGCAGGGTTATGTTGCTACAAGATTGAAGTCATCACTACAGAAGTTTTATGGTTGTCATCATGAACTAGTGGCCCATTATGGTGTATCCATCTGCACCATGAAAACTGATTTATTCAACGGGTCATAGTTTCCTTTCCTCGTTTGTCTATCCCGGACCTGACTTTTTATGAGCAACTCGGCGGGTGTTTCTAGAAAAACAGATGACGCTTACCCTACCGGTGCGCCTGGTCCATGCTCCCAGGTTTTAGTCATGTCCGAGTTGCGCATTTGCTTTTGTTGTTTTGTATGTATGATTTTAGTTACTTTATGTTCTTTGTTGTGTATGTCTGTTTTCCATGTCTGGTCTTTGTCCCTGGATTACATTCTTTTGATTACCGCTATAACCTTGGTTCCCTTGATAACTCTAATAGAACAAATTATAATATAAGAAGTAAGTACTCATTGCTCAAAAGTATAGCATAGGTTTCTTTTTTTATTTCAAAGTGAATGTTATCAGCCGCCTTCATTAGTTCATCACTGAACATACTTGTATACATGCGTACATAAATTCCTTGGTCTTTAAATATAGGTAGCAAAAATAGTCAAGAAGTCTATGCAATTTCCACAATGAGGAATAATCGGACGACATGGTACTCTTATCTTTTCTCTATTGAAGATAAAATCTAAATTGGTCATTATGTTTAGTGGTAGTTGGCGTATTTTTTTTTTTTTTTTTTTTTTGATCTTTCTAATAGTTTGTTTAACAAACTGGATTAATATAACACGAACACTGGATTTTGATATTCATTTAGTTGCTTATTATAACATTATGAATTTTTCTATTAGAAACCGTAAAATATAAATATAAAAGACATTTGTTACATACTTCTTCATACATAATTTAACACGTTGAATGGCAGTTTTATGGTACATTCACTATATGTACATGAGATTCCTCTCCTTTCCTTTCCTTTTCTTTTTTTTTGTCCCCCACGACGCGTAGCGAGGGGATATGGAAATGCCGGGCGTCCGTCCGTCCGCGTTTTCCGCACTTTTTTGGTATGCTTTTACCAAAAAAGTTTGTTTTTGGTATGTTGCCTTATTATGAAGAGTTACAGATTAAGGTCGAATTTGGTTGCAATTGAATGATTTTTACGGAAGTTCTGGCCCTTGGACTTAGAAAAATTCAGTGAATTTACAGTTTTCCGCACTTTTTTGCAATGCTTTCACCAATTGATTTCAAATTGTGTATGTAGTTTTACAATGAGAAGTTACAGATTAAGTTCGAATTTGGTTACAGTTGAATGATTTTTACGGAAGTTACGGCCCATGGATTTAGAAAATTTCAGTGAATTTACAGTTTTCCGCACTTTTTTGTAATGCTTTCACCAATTGATTTTATATTTTGTACGTAGTCTTACTATGAGAAGTTACAGATTTAGCTTGACTTTGGTTAGGGTTGATAGATTTTTTTGGAAGTTATGGCCCTTGGACTTTGGAACGCTGTTGTTTTTTTTTCTACCTAAACATTTTTTCTTATGAAAAACAGAATACAACATTATTTTTTTTCACCATTAAGCAACTTCATTTATTTTTCTTGCCACAGCAAAAATATTTTTTTTAAATTTTTCTTCAAAGTGAAATTAATGTTTTCCTTTTCAAGAATATCCCAGGCCCGCCCCCTTTCAATATAAAATGGTCGGAGCCTTAACGAACAAGGCTCTGTGTGTTCAAGTGAACTAAAGACGGAAATGTATTCATACAATCACGAAATTGTCAAGTAAAACGTCATCGGTAAACGCCGATAACAGGCCAGATGTGACAGGGAAAGTCCGGGATTTAACTTTGCATCTTCTGACAGCATCATAATGAGGAACATCCAAAAGAGAATAACACTAAATAACAAAAGCTCATAATTAAAAATGTGAAATCGCGTATTACTATCAGCAAATGCAAAAGCTTTAACTGAGGAACGGAGCGAAACAGAACAAAAATGAGAATAACTATGTATGAAAGATAAATGAAATACTAAGAGCATCGGTAAAAACAGCAGCTGATCCTAGAGAACATATAAGATTTACAAAAAGTACATCATCAAAAACAAGGCTCTTTTGTTTAGGTCTGCGGGTGGCACTAAAGTGAATCAGACCTATTCTAATGCGATACTTACCGATGGACACCGACATGAGAAAAATCGCACCAGGACACGTCTGTTTGTGGCTTCAAATATATTTTTACAGTTGAACTTGTAAATGAATCATAACAGCAATAAAGCGGTCATCAAAAACAAATATATACCAAGAAAATAATGTGTTACATAATAACAAAAAAAAACCACTATATACAGATGCAAAATGCAGACCATGCATTTCACAAATACGAATAATAAAAAATGCAACCAGTAGCCGATTGCGTGTGGAAAAGTTAATATTGCTCGAAGACAAGGAGTGTTGAGAAACTAAAGGTTCAAAGAGGGGTAACCCAAGTTTATAATAATCAAAGATTGTCTTACAATTTAAATGTGTTCAGAAGAGTATTTTGACCGATTTATTTCTTTTATTCTTAAAAGAATCAATTAGATAATGGGGAAAAAACCTTTTAAATGAAATATCCATATAAAGATATACAAAATAGAATTTGCCATAGTGGCACAATTTCTGGTGATAAGATAAAATCAAGCTAGAATGACCAGATGTAGTCACAGTAATAATAAGTTATACAGGAAAATATTTAAAAGGGGAAAGAAAAACAAGCAAAGCAAAAACAAACAAACAAATACTCCTCCAACATTAAAAAAGTTAATTTAAAACATCACTAATGAAGTCTACTATATACATAAAGAAGAATATTTAACCATATTAAGTTTATCAAGACTTAGTGTTTAAACAGCATTCCGCAGGCCAGTTCCGTGTACTAAACTCTGTCAACCATTAGATCAAGTCCATTTCCATGTAAGTTAGTTATCTTCCGGCAGTTTGTTGAGGCATTGCGTACATCATAGATAGTCCTCCACTGCTTGCTTGAGGGCATTTGTTATTACTGAGGGTTAAAATGTGCCAAAGGTTGTGCCTGATGATTGTTTATAGGAGAACGGACCTGAAAACCCAGGAGCATCATTGACGGAGGATTTGACTAAGTATATGCAACTGCTGAAGTTTCTTAGCAACTTCACATACTATGTTTGTAGTGACTTCGTCTTGTTGTGGGGGCACCCCACTTATGCAAATGCGGCTTTTGCGACTGTACTGTTCAATGTCGTCTAATTTAGACGCCATATTCGGAATTTCATTAACAGTTTTTTTTAACCATACATTTTCAGCCTTCAGTTTATCTATTTCGGCATACAATGGTGCGGTTGCCGTGTTAACTTGATGCACACCTGCTTTTATTCTTTTCTTAGATCATCTAACAGAATAGATTTAACGGCCTTGATGTATATGTACCGTTATTATTAGATTCCTCTCGCTCATGGTCAAGGTCGCAAAAAAATTTTTTCCGCAAGGATTTTATACTATTTTTGCATATATTAGGCGAAGCTACAGATGAGTGTTTTGTAATGCATGTATTGATAGATATTGACATAATACATGACCGGTTTATAAATGCACAATGCTGCTTCAAAGTAATCGATCAGGTTGCACTCGACTAACTGTGGCTTTATATAACGTAAACAATGTACTTCCAGTCAATTATGCTGTACATTATTACCGATTAACACAATAAGAATGCCGTCCATTAAATTATAGTTGATATATGAAACACTCCATGTCCATATTAACCACAAAGAGCCGACTACGTGGTGTTTTTTTCCGTTACTGATTGATTGATTGATTGATTGATTGATTGTTGGGGTTTAACGCCCGAGCAGCAATATTTCAGCCACATTCAGCCGATGAACATGAAAGGGGTGATAAAATGAACATGAAAAGAAAAAGGATGGGACACAAGGATAATTAGGTCGATAAATTTTGATTGCCACAAGTTAAAAGGAAAGGATGGTAGGGTAGGGCAATTTAGCCTCCTGTGGCGGAGCGCAAAGGTTCCTACTATCGAATACCACAACAACGTGCGAGGAACGTGGCATCTTTCCCAACACGGTGCACCACTATGGTTTGTGGTCAGGTTTTCCGTATTATAGCCTGACAACCCCAGCATGTAACACACCAGGGGTACCCCATTCCACCACCTGGGGCACGCAACCCAGTTGCTCTTTGAGCAGAGCGTCTAGCCCCCGGCTAGGTTTCTGAGCATTATTTAGTCGCCTTTTACAACAAGCTTAGCGCTGCTGCAGGCCTATTCTTTTGACACCCGGACCTGCACGGGTTTTGTTCCGTTAAAACATTGTTAATTTACACAGTAGAAAAGGACGCAGCCATTGAACAATGTAATTCTAACAGAAATCCTTCACATTTTATAAAACACTTAATTCACTTAATAAACTCAGCACTATTTCCAAACATTTTAATTCACATGAACCTAAAACTGTTTTCATTTTATATAACACTTGTTCCTTAACTATTGCTTTCATTAAAACATAACCTGAGTATGACTCTTCCAGTTTTACGAAGGTTTTACGAAGGAATGTACAAACATTAACTTAGGTCTCATTTTATAATGATATATAAGACTTCTATGCAGTTTTGTTAAGATAAATATAAATATTCTTATATACAATTCTAAATCACGATTTTCAATCTTGTCAACAAAATACAAAATAAAATCTAATTAATTGAATTTGAACTCCCCTCACCACTGAAAATTAGAATAACTCGGGTAGCTGCTTCAGATTTAAATAACCAGGAGATGACTATGATTGATTGATTGATTGATTGATTGACTGATTGTTGGGGTTTAACGTCCGAGCAGCAATATTTCAGCTATATTCAGACGATGAACATGAAACGGATGATTAAATGAACATGAAATGATGATGAAATGAAAGAGGGATGGGACACAAGGACAGTATGGTCGACAAATTTTGATTGCCACTAGAAAAAGGGAGGGATGGGTAAGGTCGGGCAATTTAGCCTCCTGTGGCGGAGCGCAAAGGTTCCTACTCCTATCGAAACCATAGCAGGGTTCTTTAACGTGCGAGGAACGTGGCATCTTTCCCAACACGGTGCACCACTATGGTTTGTGGTCAGGTTTTCCGTATTTAAGCCTGACAACCCCAGCATGTAACATGCCAGGGGTACCCCATTCCACCACCTGGGGCACACATCCCAGTTGCTCTGTGGGCAGAGCGCCTAGCCCCCGGCTAGGTTTCTGAGCACTATTTAGTCGCCTTTTACGACACGCTTAGCACTGCTGCAGGCCTATTCTTTTGACACCCGGACCTGCACGGGGCGATGACTATGAAAAGATTCATAGGTGAGTAGTCATCAACTCTTTCAATAGTAAGTGGCCTGTTTAAATGTCTTTGTCAATCCTTTGTATTGTTCAGCAGATTGACAAGAAAAGAGTGTCACGGTTGTAGGGAAGTCGGTGTAAATAGATGAGTAATAAACAAATTGTACTTTTAACACGCTAATTCTACGATTAGCGGAATAAAGTACATTTTCTTAGTTTTTTACGCAGAATTCTATTTGCATTAACCTCGAATATTTTCTAGATCGGCGTACGAGTGATACATGCAAGGTCATTTCATTTTTACATATTATTGCTACATTTCTAACGCATTCAGGTATTTTCAGATATTTTTTTTTATCCCGTAATTGTGAAATGCAAGATGTGCATATTTGCGATGCAAATAATGCACAAAGTTGTTGTACAATAAATCTATTTCATTCTTACATAGTGTATTTGCATGAGTAATCGATGGGAATAATAAATATATCGACACAGATATTGATTGTACTACTTGTGCAAGAATGTATCTTTTGTGTATTGGTTTCAGTTTTGCTGAGATTTTTTTATTAAAATGAGTGTCTGGCTCATTCAAGCATTATGTATAGCTCATTGCACAAATGATAAGCATAAGAGTAATCAAGGGAACCAAGGTTATAGCGGTAATCAAAAGAATGTAATCCAGGGACAAAGACCAGACATGGAAAACAGACATACACAACAAAGAACATAAAGTAACTAAAATTATACATACAATGTAACAAAAGTAAATGAGCAACTCGGACTCCACTAAAAACGGGGAGAATGGACCAGGTGAACCGGTAGGGTAAGCGTCCTCTGCTTTTCTAGAAACACCCGCCGAGTTGCTCATAAAAAGTCAAGTCCGGGGTAGACAAACGAGGAAAAGAAGACAATGACCCGTTGAATAAATCAGTTTTCATGGTGCTGATGGATACACCATAACGATCCACGAGTTCATGATGACGACCATAAAACTTCTGTAGTGATGACTTCAATCTTGTAGCAACATAACCCTGTTCCAGAAGCCTATTTGCCATAAGGTATTGGTACTTACTTTCTTTCTTTAACTGTTTCGGGAAATATCAATTTTTTTGAATTTTTATTCCAGTGCTGACGTCATTTGTCTTTATTGACAATATATTAATTTTGGTATTATTTTAAAGGAAGATGTTTCCTGAAAAGGAATACCCAGACGAGAGTTGAATTTCCGATACACAAATACTTAATCTAACATCTACTTATGTTGTATTGCACATTTAATTATTTTGAAATACCTCTTTAAGGGTTTTCATTTATCTTCAATTTTCGTCGTTTGGTTTGAACTGTGTTTATATGCAACATCTGGTTTGCCTCTTTTTCTTTTTACTTTGAACAATGTCAGCATAGGCTCTTCCACTTTAAAAACTGTTATTTTAAGTACGTATGAATTTTCTGTAAAAAACAGTTCAGATATATATATATAACGTCTCAGAATGTGACGACTCCATTCGCTACACTGCTCCATCGGATACAGGGAAGATAACGTAAACTTATAGAAGGGTCTGAAAAATTCCCAACGATGTTAGAACTGTCATATTTTCGATGCAAATTTTTGGTCGTTCCCTCCGCGGGGATTTTTGGATTCAAAAGTAAATGATACATTATTTCTGATCATAACAAGATACTCAAAATTAATATCCACAAAAGATTTGAACGATTTATCTTCCATAATCGATGTAAAATTACATTTTGTAGTTGTACCCGAAATTTAGTCCACTGCAAAACGATTTTACTTTTGTTGCTAATATAAACACATAACTGCATCATCTTGTTACTAGGAAGTGTCTTACTATTAATACTATACTATATCCTAGTAACAACATGGCAGCATGCTGGAAGTCGAAATGAACAAGTAAAGAAAATATTTGCATTTTGGTAAGTAGAGAGCACCCCGTATTTTTACACTTGTCCAGTTGGTAACGGAGATTTTAACGTACATGCACACGCTGAAATTTCTCCAAATTTTGTGATTTATAAGATATGTTGTTGCTTTCATCAAAACATATCAGAAAATTTTTTAAGTAGTATTAGTGGCTAAATTTCCCGCGTTTTCCCGCAAATATGTCCCCTATGAAACAGTCAACTATGAAACGACAGTTTTTGTTTCGTAGTTGACAAAATCGTTTCGTAGTGGACATTTATTGAAGAAATCATTTTGTTATTCGTATTATATATTTTTCTAAACCAAAAAGATTTTGAAAGGAAAAAAATGTTAAGAAATACCTCTTTTCCACCAAAGCACATAATGATATGTATGTTCAAAACAAAGAAACTTACGTACATATGGAGTTTGATGCATTCACTCAAGATACTGCACAAGTCAGTCATTTAATAATTCTTTCCAAAGTGTGACAACTAACATTCCTATTATAAGACTCAAATGGTAGGAGACAGAATATATTCTGATTAAAAGGACAAACGATGAATCATGGTAACCCCAGGAAAACAAAAAGGAAGCAGTCATCAAAGTCCTCATTTCCTGTAGCTACTGTAGAGAACTATGTTAGTTCATATGTTTTAATAGAATACCAAGGACACGCGTATCCAGGATATGTATAATACATTGATTCAGAATCACAGATGTTATACGTTGAGTGTATGCAAAGAGTTGGATCTAAGGATGCGAATTGCTTTTTGTGGCCAAGAAAAATCCTTGACAAAAACTGGTATGATTTTGAAGACATATTGGGAATGATAAGTCAGTCAACGACGATTGAGGGGACAACACATTATCAGGTTGATGATAAAACATGGAAGGAAACTAAGGAAAAACTCCAGAAAAGGACACAATGTTAAAGGAGATCATCGCATACAGAGATATAAACTCATTGGTTGACTGTTTTGAATATGTGTAGATATTCTGTGTATTTTATATATGTAGCTACCATACTCTCATATCTCTAGGGACATATTTATAGTGATCATGTCGTCCGTCTGTAAATATGCCTTAGTATCATCTGGTACATGAAATGGGTTTCAGTCATACATTTTATTGTTCTAGTCTACGTATTCATATCATTTACACCTCATACTATTTTGCATATTTCGTCTACATGTATATTTGTTCTGCAAAGTTGTGCCAATTAAATGTCGAGATTTGTTGAGGATTCCAATACATATTCTAACCCTTGTATATCTTGCAAAGATCAGAATATATGTACTTTTGATCTAAATAGCTCCAATCTAAAATTATTAATTTCCATTTGCTCTACAATAATTGAAAAATCTTTTTTTTTCATGTAAGTTATAACTGCAAGCCTTGCCTTACTACTCCAATAATGTAATAATAAGGCAATGCCATATTCTTATCTTGTTTGGATTATCTAAGGCAATTTGAAAATATTATCTGAGTAAGGGTACATACCAGGAATTGAGTTAATTGTAATAGTTTTGTTATAATTTCCACTCAAACAGCAAGTTATGCTGAAATGTCCACTATGTAACGATTTAGTCCATTAAGAAACAGTCTTGTCCACTACGTAACGCAACATGAAAATACAATTTATGCTCATATGCAAATTTATTTTATGAACCAAATTAAACACCAATTTAGTATAATTTTATTAAATTATTGTATTTTTTATATAAAATGTCCAAATGAATGCTCAAAAAAGTGACATACAAAATATTGAGTAAACTTTTCATATCATTTTTGTCACAGTTAATGCCAAAACAACAGAAAAAATAGAAGTCAATTCCTTTTAATATTTTTATATTATTTATAATAAATAAAGCCTCGGGCCAATACAAGTGGTCGAAACCCAATACGACTGTACGAGGACATAATACAGGATTAATATGAAAATAACCATTTTATGATCCCTTTATTAACTGATGACTTAAAATAACAGGAGTTATCTGTACAAACCTTTAAATACAGCTCAGTATGACATATTTCCTAGTGAAGACTGTAACACTCCAGATCTCTTGATGCATTTATTCACCCCAACTGTTCTTTTCTATATAGATCTATATTAATATACCAAGTTTGCTGATACCTTCTCAAATTAGGTTTTTAATGCATTCTTTAGCTTTTCCCACGAATTTTATTAATGTGTAGATCATTATACAGTTTTGATTTTTTGTGTGTTAATGTGTTTTTTTTTTTCACATATAGAACTTAGCCATAAAGTGATCCCTTTATGAAACATACATGTAGATCAATTAAATGTATGAAAAAAAGACATATTTTTTTTTTAAATTGTCAAGGAATTGAATTCATTATATTAACTTTTATACAGGGCCAGAATTAATACAGGGCCCTGTATAAATTATGGTTGCTAAAACCTCCTGTTGTATTAAAGGGGCAATTTACATTGTATTTTAAGTCATCAGTTAATAAAATTGCTTATTAGTATGTTTTATTCAACAAAAATGACAACTGTTCTAGTATAAGCAGCCCAAGCTATATGATTAACTGAATATAGGATGGCGACTGAACACTTCTCACAAGTGATATATATTTATTTTAATAACTGTGATAGTATGTACGTTGCTTTTATATGCTTTTTATGTGTAATTTCATATTATTAAATATTTAATGAAAATAAAACATTTAAATATCAATAATTTCCATTAAAATAATGTCACATGTATAAAAAAAAAACAAAAACAAACCACCCCCTTTTTTTAATAAAAAAACTCAAAACTCAAAAAAAAATATACGTTAAAAAATAATGTAAAATTAAACAGAGCTTTCTTTCATCAATACAAACAATTGATTAATGTTTTGTTTAAATTGTTTAAAGCGTTTTAGAGTTAAAATGTATGAAGTATCGACGAAGGACGGTCGGACATTACCTCCCGTCAAAATACAAAAACGGTTAATGATAGAGAAAAGTTGCTAGCATACTCCTTAAAGTTTTCAAAGGTGTAAACTAATCTAACAACATGCCCATTCACGTACTGCAGTATACGTTTTTCACGTACAATAAAAATTATGTATGTACAACTAACGTTCATGCACATACATTAACAATATTCAATTTTTATTTTAATCTTTGACTTTCATTTTGTTCTTTGTAAACTATTCGAAACTAACGTCTGTTTACATCAGAAGCGAAGGTGAAACATTAGTCTGATTATATTATACAAACAAATCGGTCATTTGTACCAATAAAACAACCTCTGAAACTGCAAATTCAAAGGTCAGTGGATACATGAAACTTAAACTAGTTAGCATGCTGACAATACTATATTATAATTTTTGCCTTACTTAAACCGTTTCAAAATTAAGTTTATTAAAAAAATCATTACCCCAAATTTCAAAACAACACACTATAGAGAGAATAATAATCTAAATCCAATTATATTATTATATCAATCTCCAAAACAGAGGTCCTTGTACCTCCTACGTCAAACAAACACAGTACAGGGACGAAGGAGCTACCAACCTCTGTTTCTGAAATTGATATTATATCTACCAAATCTACTTTCAAGACCTATTTACCGCTGTCTCCCGAATTATTTGCATTTTACATCAATGACTTATTAGAGCGTATTAACAGTTCTCTGCAAATTGAATGTGTTGTAAATGTCGGCGATGATGTTAGCATTCTTCTTTACGTGGGCGATATAGTGTGGATAGCAACCAAGATGCCTGACATTGTATCTGACTATTGTACACAATATATGCTAACAAATCACACTAACCAGTTCTGACGTTAGGAATGTCGTGAAATTTTAATGGAATGGTCTCAAGTATAAAGGCATTGAAATAAGTTTCTAAAAACTAAAGGTCACCGTGCTTTTAACAAAGATATAGCAGTTCAAAAATTCGCAAAATCGAGAGTTTTTGTCATTTTCCGAATTCAATTCAGACGTCTCTGATCTTGCCAATATTTTTACGAATGACACATGCCATACACTAGTAGATTGGAAATTGTCTCTATTTCATTCATAAATCATTAAAAACAAAATACAATGAGTTTTATCCGCCTGAAAAGAACCTTTTATTGTTTCCCGCCGAAAGAAAAACTAACTTTTGAACCATATTTACAGTAATCTGAAATACTTCTACGTTAAGATTTTTTTAAAAACTTGCGGTATGAAAACGTATCCATCAGCTGATGTTATAAACCCTTTAAAAAGTTGGGGTCACCGATCAAATAAGAAAGTTAATCACATTTGTGAACCATTTCTGCATAATTTTGTTTGGTTATTGGACGTTTCCTACTCCAAATGTTATGTTGGATGACATTACGTAATAGTCAGGAACCGAACGTCTTAAGAAAAAAAATAGAATATTAAAACGGCAATAAAAAACTTGACTGTGAAGAAATAAGCGGAAGTTAAAAAAGAATTACGACTGGAGAGAACAGAATGACCGAGAGTAACGTCGCTCACTTCCGTAACACATTGATTTAACGTGACTGGATGAACATTTAACATATGACAAAGCAGTAAGAGATTAAAATTATTATGTTGAAGGTGAAACCTTTTAACGCTCCAGAAGAAACATTAATTAAAATTATCTTTGATAATTTTTGTCAGCTCTGATTTGATATAGTATACTTATAACCTTCAAATATAGTCAATTTTGTTATATATGGTTTTTATTGTCCTAAAGCATTATACTAATTGTCATGGTCAGATATATCTATTGCCCTTCGTAAGGAATTATGGGGTATCATGGTCTGAAATGTCTTTGGAACGTACTGTCCGACACTGTCAAACATTTATGGTTCTTATAAACTGCGAAACGTCTATTTTTATTCAATTTGTTTCAATCTGTTTCGATTTGTATCGTTTAATTTTGATTTACTTCGCTTTGATGCATTTTTTTTCGAATTTTTCCGTTTGGATTCTTTCTTTTAACGATTATTTTCGTTTCGTTTTAATTCGTTATCGTTTCGCAATTGTTAATTACCCAAGAATTATGGGTAATGTTTATTACGTAATTTTCGTAAACATCTGGGCGCCATACTGCAGACTGTTATGGCAAACCCTATCTTGGGAAAGCTATGATTCGATTTGTATTTAATCATCGAAACTAGCGAATATTTTCCAAGATTGGTTTGCTTCTCAATCGCATTTATACATGTACAAGTATACGAAAATGAAGCTGCCATTCTGTTCTTCAGCTCCTGAAAATGAAGGTAAAAACCGGATATTGATGTTTTTTCTTACCATAATTATACAGAACTAAGTTGATAATACAACTCGGTGCGTAGTATGGCAAGTTCATCGGTGCTGGCGGTATGTGACACATTTAGTTTATTCCAACGAATATAATAATATCTAAACTCAGGCTTATTGTTGTTGTAAATATATATATATATATATAACGTCTAATTATGTAACGACTCTATTCACTTCACTGCTCCATCGGATTAAATTGATACAGGGAAGATAATGTAAACGTACAGAAGGGTCTGAAAAATTCCCGACGATGTTAGAACTGTCAAATTTACAAAGCATTTCTTGGTCGTTCCCTCCGCGGGTCTCGAATTCGTACCGCTGTGACATCTATGGCAACAACACCTGCACAAAGTCAAGCGCCCTAGACCACTCGGCCAGCTAGGCAATATAAAAATATATGTTATTATGTAGGATAGAGGATCAAATTAATGATACATGTCACAGCAAATCAATATTATACACCGCCTACTTATGTGTTTAGACATAATTATATATATATATACATATACATATATATATATATATATATATATATATATATATATATATATATATATATATATATATATATATATATATATATATATATATATATATATATATATATATATATAAATATATATATATAAAGGTTTAAAATATTTCCAACGATGTTAGAACTGTCAAATTTTGCAAAGCAAATTTGTGGTCGTTCCCTCCGCGGGTCTCGAATTCGTACCGCTGTGACATCTATGGCAACAACACCTGCACAAAGTCAAGCGCCCTAGACCGCTCGGCCAGCTAGGTAACCAAATATAGCTTTCGCTGGCCGAATAGAGGATCAAATTAACAATGCATGTCACAACTAATATTATACAACGGTCTCAGAATGTGACGACTCTATTCGCTATACTGCTCCATCGGATCAAATTGATACAGGGAAGATAAAGTAAGCATAGAAAGGCCTGAAATATTCCCAAAGATATTAGAACTGTCAAATTTGCGAAACAAATTTTTGTCGTTCTCTCCGCGGGTCTCGAACTTGTTGTTTTGACCATGAATCCCCTCCACACGAATTGCATAAAAAATATCCAAAGGCTTTATTCAGAAATGCCTAAAATTTGCACTTGGCAATCTTAATTTGATTTGCTGTTGTACGAAGCGTAAAACATCAGTGGGCTTCACTTAAAAATTACCCTATGAAGCCATGCTGTGCGCATGCGCGTGACCTGGGGGGTCAGGTAAGTGCTTCTGTCATTCAACAAACCATTTTTTCAATAGTGTAAATTGATGTTATACCCGACTGTTTGTTATGAGTCGCGAAAGGACCCTCTCCACCTCGCAGAGATAGTCTTTCCGCTCAAGACCCCATGAAGCTGTGGGGAAAATGACGCGAAATCCTGTGTTCTGGTCATTACCTGGCATTAAAAATTATGCCAGAAAATCTAAAACCTATTTTCATGTATCGTATTTTGGCTTTTGAACTAAAAATAATCTTGTATCTGTTGTGCGAACACACATATTAATGATATATATATTAACTGCAGTGAAAAAAGTCGTAATATATGAGAATACCTCTTTAATAAATATTGTCATTTGGGGAAAAAAAATGTCAGTATAGTCTATGCATCCTACCACAATGCGATAGAAGGACATAGGAATGACGACACACAGGGAGTACAGTTATAGTTTATACATATTTTATCTAACAATCAACAATCCGAAAACATTTGAACTAAATCCGTCCAGCAGTTTCCAAGGGTTTGCGGATTGACGCACGGATAAACTGCCCAGGACCATTACCATTACGCCCCTTGCATTACGTTTGATGCATTTTACCTCCTTGGAAAATTATATGATTTCGTCAACACTTCGTCTGAGCTTCGCCATTTGGTGGCTGCGAAGATGTTTGAACAGGCGACTTTTCCACTGTCATTTTCATTTTGTTTGCATCTGCAACCAAATTCAACTAAGAGTAACGGCTATACGTAAAGTCTTAGTATCTTTTTTCAACTTAATTTTTACAGAGTGTTTAAATGACAACAATTACTACTCCTTACTTACTGTTAAAAGCATAAAACATACCATCATCCGTAACTCCACACATAAGCTTAACTTCATCTAGATTATTCAGGAACACGAAAACATATTTTGGAACTTCTTTTAAATTTTCATTGTGCCAGCTTTTTTAAACTCCAAAGTTGGATCTTCATTATCCAAATACTCATTGTACTGAAATGAAATGACGATCAATTTCACACTTACGACTTTTTGTGAAACCGACGCATGGAGTTTGCAATACGCCTTTAATTGCCTCCTTTAGATTTTCATCATTTTTGTTTCTTAAATTGCTTATTAGAATGTCGTAACCAGAATGACTGCACATAATTGTGTCGATCCCACTTTTATTCCCAGATTAGTACTGTGTATAATCACTGTTAATGTAGAAATTCAGGGACGGTCACGATATTGATTAAAAAAAAACATACAAGTCATGCATCCATTCAACACTTTCGGCGAAGCGTATACCCTTCCCTAGAAATAATTTGACGTTCATATCTGAAAAAGAAAAATCAAAATAAAATATACCAAAACGAACCGTCATTTTATTTCTTTTTTATCGTTAATACATTTTTTTTTATTAAAACATAATGGTAATTGTCTAGAATAATCACCGATATCAAAAACGGGGGTAAAATTGAAATTCAAAACAGGTATTGTTGTTCCCCCGTTTTCATGGTTCTAATACTTGGAAACCTTTTGGTCCACCACCACTTCACTAAACTGAATGTGGAATATTCAAAATAAATGATATTTCATCGGCTTAAAAAATAAATTGACGGTACGTTATGGTATATTATAATTTTTTTTTTGATTTTTAGATAAGACCAAATAATTGATCTATCCTATATGATTGTCTGAAAACCAACATTGATTTTTAGAAATATTATGAAACGTTCGTTTAAATTTGTAATGTTCAATAGCATGAAAATTTAACCTTTTATTTCTCAAGACCCTGTCAACGCTATGTGAACATTAACAATGAAACAACATATATACATATACAGAACAATTGAACGATGAATGGTATGATTGTAATTGCAATGGAATGTAAAGGCATAACTAATATACAACATTATCTTACAAAATTTTTGCGAGTTTGATTAATGTGTTATAATTATCTTAACAAAAAAAGATTTCAACTTTATAGTATTTGCATTAATATAAACTTTACGAGGAAAAAGATTTTTCTAATCAGTAATTCTTTTAAATCATCCCTTTTCGGGGATGACCGGTGGCGTAATGGTTAGCGTGCCGGACTGCGGCGGCGAGGCGGGTGGTACAAATAAAGGATGGTATCGTATCTCATAAATATTACACACCTTTATTTTCACTATGAATTTGTTAAGATTTTGTGCATCGCTATTTCATAGTAAAACATTTTATGTATAACAAGAATATACAATAATAATAAATATTTTATTATAATAGTCGTGAATCATAATTTATCTCCTTCGAATGGGGAAATGCTGAATGAATGGGATAACTTGGGAGAAGTTTACGCGTCAAAATGGAGCTCATATATTGCACGCGAAATAAACCAAAACTCCTTTATCTGTGGAATAACACTGTTATCTATGGGTTCACGGACCGTTATCTATGGGTAAACAGACTGTAACTCTCAATATCACCTGTGATCGATAGTTAAATTCCGCTATCTAAGGGTTAGCAACCCGCTAGCACATAGATAACGCTCACTAACCCATAGATAACGCCTGCTAACCCATAGATAACGGAAAATTAATTATCATTACCGTTTGCTATTGATAATTAATTCATTAAAACACCGTTATTTTTTAATTAATTTACGAAATTTTCGTTATTAGCAGGCGCTAACTGTAAGGATACCGAAGCAAATTCATAGATAAAGCAATTAATTCATTGAAAACACTTTGACCGATCAAATCAGGTGTAACGTCTATTCAGAGTGCTGAACTAAAGTATTTATTATCGCCGGACAGGATAACAAAGACATACCGCTCTGAGAACTGAAAAATCTTAGCATGCTTTAAATATTCATTTAGTAAACGAAAAAATGTATATTGTCGTTATTGTTTTACTTGTTATAATGTCTCTGGAAAGATGTAAGATGTAATTCTGGGTTGTTGTTGCACTGTCCCGTTTTGTTGGAAATTATGAGTGGAAAGAGTAAGTTTCTTGAGTTCTGGGAAAATAAGACTAAGTGAAGTACTTTATGTCAGACCGACTTGTCTCAAGGTAGAGTCATCTTGTTCCTGAACCGGCTGATCAACAAAAGTGTTTTCACACATCGCTGATAAGTTCTAGGTTGGCGTAGATCATGTATGTTTGAGATGACGAGTACAGAATACATATAGCTTAATCGAAATATATAGGTATGACATTATTTTCTTTTGATCTTTTGTCAGAATAGTGTTTACTCCTTAACGACCAGAGCGGTCATACGAAAAAGCAACCGGGAGCGTCAGAGTAGGGTAAAAAAGCGCTTGGGGATTTTTCTGGTCAAAATATTCAATAAAGTGAAGTAGATATTTTTTTTTAAATAAACAACAAAACTTATACAGTACGATCATACAAACATTTGATAAAAACCCATGACTATTCACTTGAAATAGTGACACTGGCCAACTAGAATAGAGGCCATGGTATTAAATTTGCTAGCATAAATGAAAAACTCCTAGCTTCTCAGGCTGAGCCCAGATAGACCCTGTTTTCACGCTCGCCCTGATTTTGTCAACTCGAATTTTTGGAAATATTTTGTGTCTTGTCTGGGCCCAGTTTTTTTAATCACTATTCAATAACTTATGGTTTTTAAACAAAATAAAGAAAAGAAAAAAAGGTTCTTATTCTATTATTTCTTTAAAACCTTGTTCCAAATTGAAGAACTAACTGGTACGGCTGTAGCATAAGAGGCGCATTGATAGAACTGCAACAAGACTTGTGGTGGTAACCTCTATTCCGCAGATGATGATAACAATGTTGGGGCGGACGAAGAATTTCAGGTTATGGGTTTTATTCCGGGTGAAGTGAGTCAATGAAATAGCGACATATAGAATTTTGTAAAAAATCAAGATAAAATGCTAACAAAAATGATTTCCCAATTTTAGCAGGTTGAACGTCCCTCAGCCCTTCACTGGAAAAAGGGATCTGTATGTTTTGCCCGTCTTTCCATATTTGTTTAAGTCTTCAAAGAAGCAAGCATTAAGAATACAGTTTTGTGAATGGTTTGCTTTTTCACCCAAGGCATTCCATATCTTTAGTTTCATGATGTTTCATATCAATTTTCAAAAAATTAAAGCATTATGGTATTCTCCGTAATGAGGGTTGTTTTGCTGCACACCCTGTTTTCCCCGGTTGTTTTTTCCTTATTCCCGTTTGCCCCGTCTTTTCCCCTTATATGATTTGTGAAAAGAGTACTTTTAAATATTATGTAAAAACACAAGGTGATAATTTCTTCCATCTTTCCTAAAATGTTATCGTCATTGTAATTAAATGGTATTAATGATCTTTTCAAATAGGTAAAGTATCCTTGAGGGATATTTTATTGTCAGATAGGTGGGATTTTGGCATTTCATTTCAAACTCGGCGGGTGTATCTAGAAAAGCAGAGGACGCTTACCCTACCGGTGCACCTGGTCCATGCTCCCAGTTTTTAGCGGAGTCCGAGTTGCTCATTTACTTTTGTTACTTTGTATGTATGATTTTAGTTACTTAATGTTCTTTGTTGTGTATGTCTGTTTTCCATGTCTGGTCTTTGTCACTGGATTACATTCTTTTGATTACAGCTATAACCTTGGTTCCCTTGATTACTCTTTTAATGGTACTAAAAAATTGATACTTATTAACTACTGTTTATGAACTCTTTATTAAAACTCTTGAATTGTGCAGCATAATGTATAATCTTTATTGCATTTAAATAGGAGCGAAACAACCCAGCACAAATCAACTCAGGTTGAACATTTAATGGGGCAAAATGACTCAATACCTCATTGTACTAGTAGGAAACATTAAGTGTGTGTATTTGTAAGAATCAGGCAAAATGGGAAAAATCAGAAACATGCATGTCAAAATCCCACCTATCTGACAATAAAATATCCCTTAAGGATGCTTTACCTTTTGAAAAGATCATTATTTGGTCTCTGCATCATTGGATTCGCTCAGAAAATTTTCTATAGAATCATAGAAAAATGAGTTTTTTTGACGGAGTTATCTGCCCTTGAAATGTTCATTTTCAGTGCATTTCAATGAAATTGTAACGCAATTGTTTTTCATGATTTTGACCTTGCAAATACAAATGTAGTCAAATTACACTAACAATTGATGTTTTTTTTTTCATACCATGATTCACCTACTTCCTGGTTCTTACAGGGACTGACACATAATATAATCATATACATTTCAATGTTCTGTGTTTCATTGTATTTGTTTTATATGTACATGTATTAGTATTGACTGATGTACAATTTCTGCATATGTGTAAATCTTCAGATTTAACAGTCAATTCACATGCAACTGATCCTCCTTTGTGCGGTTCTGGTGTTGACAAATGAAGACATTTATTTATGGTATACTTCTCAGTCAAACACAAGTCCAAGTATTTTACACATGAAGGAATTGTTCATCTCGAATTCTTGTTTAACTTTCAGGAAGAAGACTGTGAAGTGTAGAATAAGTTCAGGGGGATGGCATCATAATTTAAGAAGTTTGTATGTTTTTTTTCTGTCTTTTCCACACAGATGATTAATAGTAAACTACATTAGATTGTGATACTGCAGGTTAAATGGCAACATATATGGACCGGTTGGACCCTCCATATTCGATGGATCTCAGTAATTCTTCAGTCTATATGAATTTTGGGGGCAACCAACAAGTCCATTTAGTACTTTTATAATTAACTAAATGAGGATACAACCCCCTTTTCGTATGCAAGATTCTGTCAGTTTTTTAAGCATTCCCAGTACTTTTGCATGTGAGTACCAGATGCAAAAACTTTTTCAGATGCAGTTGTGAATTGTACGCTGGACTCAGTCCAAAATTTATGCCGTACGCTGGACTCGAGGGGGGTTACACCCCCTTGAATATTAAAAAAATAATAATACTAACGAAGAAGAATGTTTAAAGTAGTCCAAAAACCTTTATGTACAACTTTTTTACCACTGGCTTGATCAAAATGAATGCATCACATCTGAAATGATGAACATTTTACGTAATGGAGCTAGCCGAGGGGCAATGGAATTAAACACAATTTAGTAATTGGCTGGGAAAGAACCATGATTTTTTTGTCTCTAACAAATTAAATTAAGGTAGGGAATATTAACAATAGAGACATAGAGGATGGTGCTGGAAAGCACGAGATGGTTCTTTATGGTATCGGGTCCGTTCGCCCTAATTACATGTTCGCCCTGGGTTCGTTTGCCCTGGGTCCGTTCGCCCTATTTTATTTATTGTTTGTTTGTTTGTTGGGGTTTAACGTCCGAGCAGCAATATTTCAGCTATATTTAGACGATGAACATGAAATGGATGATAAATGAACATGAAATGAAAAAAAAAGGATGGGTCACAAGGATAATAGGGTCGGCAAATTTTGATTGTCACTGGAAAAAGGGGGATGGGTAAGGTCGGGCAATTTAGCCTCCTGTGGCGGAGCGCAAAGGTTCCTACTCCTATCGAATAACACAGCAGGGTTCTTTAACGTGCGAAGAACGTGGCATCTCTCCCAACACGGTGCACCACTATGGTTTGCGGTCAGGTTTTCCGTATTATAGCCTGACAACCCCAGCATGTAACACGCCAGGGGTACCCCATTCCACCACCTGGGGCACACATCCCAGTTGCTCTGTGGGCAGAGCGCCTAGCCCCCGGCTAGGTTTCTGAGCACTATTTAGTCGCCTTATACGACAAGCTTAGCGCTGCTGCAGGCCTATTCTTTTAACTATTTTATTTAATATAAGGTATAATTTTAATACTCTTACTATTGTTATATATATGAACATTTTTTTTGTAAAATTTTAATAAGTTTAAAAAAAAGACAGATCCAACAGATAAAAATTAGAAGAAAATGAAACAAACAAACAAAAACAAACAAAAAACAAACAAACAAGCAAAAAAACCCCAAAACAAAAACAAATTGCCGTCAACAAAAAGTATGAGGTAGATAATGAATGGACAAGATATCGCGAGTATTTTCTTTTTAATTCACACAAGGAAAAAAAATAGACGAAAAGCGTAAAAAAGACTTAGTGCCAAAAATATTACAACCATGTTGAAAAAAAAATTTAGAAAGAGGAAAAGGACACAAAAAAAATTATAAAATAATTCTTACATCATCATCATTATTAGTTTTAATAACTGTCTTTACACAAATATTTATTGGTCAAAGTGTTATCAATGATTTAATTGCGTTATCTATGAATTAGCTTCGGTATCCTATAGTTAGCACATGCTAACCCATAGATAACGGTAATTTCGTAAATTAATTCATATATAACGATGTTTTCAATGAATTAACTAGAATTAATTATCAATAGCAAACGGTAATGATAATTAATTTTCCGTTATCTATGGGTTAGCAGGCGTTATCTGTGGGTCAGCGGGTTGCTAACTCATAGATAGCGGAATTTTATTATCGATCACAGGTGATACTGAGAGTTACAGTCTGTTAACCCATAGATAACGTTCCGTGAACCCATAGATAACAGTGTTACCCCACAGATAAAGGCGTTTTGGTTTATTTCGCGTGCCATACTTATACCATTCAAGTGTTGTATGTACAAGACACGCTATTTTCATTTCTTTTTATATTAAAATTGTATCCCCATCTCCTTGGATATTTTCTGATGTTCTGGTTCTTTAGAGGAAGATTTGCAGTTCGCTTTGATTAACCTTAAAAGAGACTCCTGACTGTTGATGAAAATACATAAGACTACTTAAAATCAAAGACTGAAGTCTTCAAATTCGCTAATCACCAAATATTCTCTGCCACTGATTTGGCTTTCAACACCCGAAATGGCACAAATACGATCTATGCTCTAAAATCGGGCAGAGACCTAATAGTACAATTAAATTACAGGTCTATGAATCGGGTGATTTCAGCTAGAATCTTGGTTCTCTTAATATGATTACTCTTTCATAACCGTGATGACCCGAATGTTTTCAATTGAAACAACTGATTACCAGGAACAAGATTAAACAACTGGCAATGGCTACATATAGATAATGTATATGATTTATATAGTAAAATGTAACAAGTGTCTGTGTTTGAATCGGAAACTTGGTAATATTACAAAAAAATCAATGCTAACCGATCATTGCATCTTTTAATGTGAAGTGTCTAGATTCTTGTGAGAAGTATCTAGATAGTTGTGAGAAGTGTCTCTTTTTTTTTTTACATAAATGGCCACTCATAGTTTAGGGCAGAGGTAAATGAGGGGCTGGGTAATTCTAACAAGTGTTGTTTGCATGCATCGAAGTAACGCTCCTTCAATAGACACATCGCTTGATTGTAGCTTGCGCTAGAAAGGATTAATCCTGATATACATCGTTCGACAAAATGGCTCAGTTGTGAACGTAAGTTACTAAAGTTTTGTACTTTGTAAGGGACGGGTTAGTGTGGATTGTGGTCTTGATGAGTCCCAGAATGATGTCCATGCCATAAAATCTCCGTCAAATCTAGGCAAATCAAGTTTTGGTAGCCTATGTTAGAAATTGGGCGAGGATGCGACGCTGGGTTGGGATGCGAGTTCAGTGTTCGTATTGGATTCAGTAGTGTCCATAATTGAACCAAACTCATGATGGTGCATTTGTTGCTTTCCCTTTTCAATGAGATACTTATGTTTTATAATGAAAACAATGGAAAAAAGAAATTTATGCATAGTGTCATAATATAAAAATATATGTGGTATGATTGCCAATGAGACACCAAAATCCAAGTAACGAACGATGAACTTCTACTAGTCATAAGTCAATATTGGCTGGATATCAATATTTTTTAAATTTTGTTTCATTTGTTAACATATTTTTATCAACTGTTGTGCAAATGTTATATTGGTATGTGTCATTCCGTCCGTCTGTCTTTAAATTTAAACCGAAAAATCCAAATACACTCTAAGTGCATTTTCAGAATAATTTTAACATGCTTAAGGTAGAACTATACCTCTCAAATGTCACCTGGTAATGTATAAAAAATACAATACAATAGACTTGTTGTAAGGTTGTATTTTATTATTATCATTACTATTATTATTATTATTATCTTTGATTGCCTACGTTTAAGTTCTTTTGTTCTCTGTATGCATTTGTTCTGTTCCTGACGTTATTCTGTCAAAGGATTTCCAATTATTTGTGCCTTTGGTATTGTTGCTTCTACTGATAGAATAAGATAAACTTGAATTGTTCAAACGCTACAATCTAATCAAAATTAAAGTTATCAATTGTTCCATTCAGTCACTACATGCAGTGATCGAATGGTTCGATTGATAAGTTTAATTTTAATTGTATTGATTCAAAGTTATGGCTAACGTATCTAACACCCAAATCCCATTTAAAGACAATGCATTTCAAATAATCTATTTTATTTTATAATTCATTATTGAAACTTCTAGTTAATATTTGAATTCAAAATCCATACAATCTAAGCTCTCAGTGCGGTTCGAGCTCTTCTTTCAAGCTGTTTATTCTTTTTCCTATAGTCCTCAGAAAGCTCAAATACGGAAAATGTAAAAGCTCGCGAAAAAGAAAGATTTGAAACACTTCTTTCTCCAAGTTCTGGTGTTGGCAAAATCGGATGTGGCACTTCTTCCTGTGTGTCGTGTTCTGGAGCAACTTCTGGTTCAGTGTGAGATCTTGTAATAACATCAACTTTCTAAAAATAGTGCATTATTAAGCATGAATCTCTGTGAGAAAATTGCAAAATATCATGATAATACATGAGACTAACATGGTGTCAACAGTGATAGTATTCACAATATTTACATGTGCCATATGAATATACAGAAAAGATAATTATCCCTTTTCAAATAATAATACTCTGTGTTTAAAGTCTGAAACTTTTGATTAAGTCTCTTAAACTAATTTTTACCTTAATATCAACAATCGGTAATTGTTTTTCCTTCACAGTACTTTGTTTAGAAAATCCCTTCTTTTTGTTAGCAACTTTTGAAGTTTTATTTCCTGGCATGGTTTGTAAAAGCTGGCTTAAAGTCAGCATGGATAGGTTTGCTGCTCCGGTATCATTTTGTATTTTCTCTAAATAATAAAAACAGGTAATTAAGGAAAACACATTAAGTATCTAATGAAATAAGAGCAACAGAAATACAAAATCATTGAAAACAAAATATAATTCATAACTTACACTACTGGTTTAGATAGAAACCAACATTCAGAAAACGGTATAGTAAAATTACCCTGCCTACCAAAGACTAAATATCGTTAATTTGATAAAATAAGACGAAATTTTAATTGTTTTGTTGGCACTATTAAGTTATATGGTAATTTATAAATAACCGCAAAAAGCAATAAATATATGATAACATGCTAGCGTTATGGCAAGATCATAACTCAGCATTAATTACTACAGGAATTAAACTTTAATTGTTCCTAGAGTTTATTCATTTAAACGCTCGACGGACTAAGAGTGTATCTGCATATTGCGGCAACGATTATCTGCAAAATTAGAAATACTTTTACAATAGCTTTGGTCAAACAGTGATTATTATTGCTTACTTGGCTCGTCTTCTGACTTTCTTGGCAAGGGTTGCTTCTGTGGACGTTGTCTTTTGCTGTCATCTTCCTTCTTTGACAGGCGAAGTGTTCTTATTGTCGGAACATCATTCTTTAAAAAAGGTTTACTACCTGTTATCATATCCTGGCCATCCAGTGGTCTCACAAACCTTTCAAAGAGAATAGGAGATAGAAAAATATTCGAATATTGCCAAGGTTTTAAAGAAATCCTGAGACGATATTTGTGATATGTTTGCGCTTTGCGTGAAGGCCGTGAAGTTTAGAATCTTTCACGACGTATGAATGTGACTCTTGTTCAATGCATGTAAAGAACGGCATTTTTAAGATTTTTATTTTCATATCTCATTTTTGTGATGCTTGGTTGCTATTATATTAATTTTATTGTTTATATTGTTTTCGTTCTTTTCTCTCGTATCGGTTCTCTTTTTCTCAGTTTTGACTTTCTCAATTATTTTATGCTTAAGAGTGGATGCTGTTGGTGTCAAGAAGATTAAATCTATATCTGGCTAGAACTCATAAATATAACAAACTTACTTGTCTAAAACGTTTCGATAGTTCCTTGACTGTTTCCATGGTGGTGCTTGCTTTATTTGAGTGTCTGTAATATTCGGCAACTTCGATTTTAGTTGACCATCAGAGTATTTGTTATTGGATAAAGACTGGTTCTTACGGAGATGCTGCTTTGCCAGTTTTAGAATAGATTGCTGCATATTTGGAGGTACAGACACTGGTTTGGTGCTCCTTTGTGTTTTATCATTAGACACTAATCTTTGTCTCTCATCTTTTACAGATGAAGTCTCGTCATCTCCTTTAGAACAAATGGGCCATTCTGTATCGAACATCTTTTTTGCAGAAAGAGTTAGGGTAGCTTGTGCACTTTGCGTTGCGATGTCAAAATCCAGATTCTCTTCAAAGTTGGATTGATGCTCTGTGCTTTTTGATACTGAACATGATTCGCCTCTCTGACCAGATTCTCCTCTGATCTTGAGCATTGTACCATATCCATCTTCTACCCTCTCTTGTTTGCCATACCTATATGTTTTATCATATACCTCACTCTTGCAGAATCTAGTATTAAATATGCCATTTTTTGGAACCTTTAAATCTGATCCTTTTCGGAGAGGTACTGGAACATCAAGCTTATAGTCGCCACGCTCAGCTTGAATTTCTGTACTGAGGCGCGGTTGGTCATTTTCAGTATGACGTGTTGTCATAGATGCCATCTTTCCTGCAAGTACTGTTTCGTCTATGCTCTTCAGGAACGAAGCACTTTTTGTTTGTTCGTAGTTCCCTTGAAATGTGATAAAATCTGATTACATGTAAACTCCTACAATGTACTAGAATATAGATTAGGTAACCCAATGATTAATCGCGGGGAGTAGTTTCAAAGCAGCGATGTATAAAACCACTCGTAACATTTATAACTTTTGATGGTCATTTCTTGTATTAATTTCCTGTACAGAGGGTACATAGACGTTTTTTTCAAGGTTTTTACACATATGCCACATTCAGGACTAAACACCGCCTCATTATGCAATTTACTACAGTATAACGGAAACAGCTTTGGGAATTTGTTATGAGTAGTGCTCGTGCCCTGTGATTTTTTTCCTTCTGTATAATAGCAAACCCGACTCTCCTGTGCAGAGGGTATATCCACGATTTAAAAACTATGCCATAACGTGCTTAACCCCACCTCTTTGTGCAAATCAGTACAGTACATCAGCTATGTACTGAGCAGTGCTCTTGATCAGTGAAGTTTTTCACATCAAAGCCTAGATACTTACCTAATCAGGAAACACTTATTGGTCTGCGGGTAGTAAATTGGGAGGAGGTAATAGGTTTTCAGAGGAATTTGTTTTTATACTTATATATGATTAATTGATTTAGATAGACAAAACATCACTCGTCTTGTAATTCTTTCAAACAAACATGTGGACATTAAAATATTCATACCTTTTATAGCTGTTTCTAGCTCTTCATCAGAAATAGATGCATCTCTTTTTATCTCCAGTTTCTCGTGCAAATCTGATGCTTTTTTGATTTCTCTATCGTCATGATAAGAATCTGAACTTGCACAGTAAAGTATCTTTAACTGTTCCGGACCTAATAATTTCTCAACAGTTTCATTTCGACGACTGAGTTTGAACTTAAGCTTTGATTCTACTGTATTGGTTTCTCCATTTTCATCTATTTCTTCTTCGTCGTCGTCATCATCATCGTCATCTGAGCTAACATCTATTGAGCCAGCCTGTTTCCGACGACGGGTTGTTTTTCCTTTCTTCCTTTTTCGTCTTTTCCATCTATTGTATCTTTTATCTGTGTTTGGCTGGTAGTAAATGCTGTTTTTACTAGTTATATCTGTCGAGAATAAAGAAAGTCAACAAAGACCTCTCAGAATGTGACGACTCTATTCGCTACACTGCTCCATCGGATCCAATTGATAGAGGGAAGATAATGTAAACGTATAGAAAGGTCTGAAAAATTCCCAACGATGTTAGAACTGTCAAATTTGCGAAGCAAATTTTGGTCGTTCCCTCAGCGGGATTCGAACTCGTTTCGCTGACATATATGGCGGTGTTGCAATAGATGTCACAGCGGTACGAGTTCGAATCCCGCGGAGGGAACGACCAAAATTTGCTTCGCAAATTTGACAGTTCTAACATCGCTGGGAAATCGACTTTCAATACAAAAAGTTTGACTCAGCATCTATATTTTAAACAACACTGACCTGGTAAGAATCCACTGTTTGATTCCTCCCTCATACCATTTGTGCACTCCTTGATGATGTCTTGTAACATATCACTGCAATAAAAACAATGTAGTTTATTCGTCATGAGAAAAGAAACCTTATATGTAAGTGTTCAGGACATTAGAACACCTGCAGAGGAGATATCAAACTCAATTAGATTTTGATCAAGATAGAAGCAATGAAGCAAGTTTAAACATTTCAAAATGACAAAGCGCGAATAAAAATAGGCACTTTTTGAAGCATAAAAGAACACAAATATGCCCTTGATATACCTTGGTTCTAAGCTGCGACTTCTTTGGAGGAACTCTTCTTTAAAGTGAAGCTTCTTTGGCCTGTAGTTACCTTCTTTGCCTTCATCCGTCTCTTCATTTAATGTGTTTTTGATAGTAACTGAGACACACGGAAGTCTAGAACTAAGCTCAGTCTCCAGTTCGGAAGTACTATTGTCTGTTGATGGTAATGTTCTTTCAACTGTCTGCTCGGCACAAAATGACTGTTGTGCATTCTTCAAATTTTCTTCAATTTTAGGTTTTTTTTCTTGTCCAATGATACTATTTTCTGTTTTTGTTTCAGGATTAAGTTGTTCAGTACAGATATCGATTTTGAACTCTTCTCCTCTTCCCGACTCCAGGAAACCAGGATTTTCTGTATCGATTAGTGTTTTTCTCATGGTACCTCGGAAATTAAGTTGACCAGTATTAGTTTCTGTTTTGTGCTCTCCTCCTCCCATTTTCCTTTCTTGCTGGAAACCAAGAGTTTCTGCAACAATTGGTTTCTTTCTTTTAGTGTCTTGAATCATAAGTTGATCAGCATTGGTTTCTGTTTTATGCTCTAATTCTCTTTCTTCGTCCCTTTCTTGCTGGAAACCAGGATTTTCTGAATTAATTGGTGTCTTTCTTTTATTCTCTTGAATCATGAATTGATCAGCATTGTTTTCTGTTTTATGCTCTTCTTCTCTTTCTTGGTCCCTTTCTTGCTGGAAAACAGGATTTTCTGAATCAATTGGTGTCTTTCTTTTAGTATCTTGAATCATAAACTGATCAGTATTGGTTCCTGTTTTATGCTCTTCTTCTCTTTCTAGTTCTCTGTCTTGCTGGAAAGACTTATTATCTTTTCTTTTCTTAAGGTTTTGTTTTACATGTTTCTGGTTTGTTTCCTTGATATATTGTGTTTCAATGTCTTGTTGCTGCTCAATTTCTTGTTCATATAGTTGATCTTGTGTTATCCCACTATATTGTGCCTTAAATTCCGAATGTTTAAAATGCTTTTCTGTTATTATTTCTGGAGTTTCTTCAAATGTTACTCTTAATTCTGTATCTTGTTTGGCTCCACTGTTACTCCAAAAACCGCATACGCTAGTTATTTGATCAGTATATCCTAAGGGTTTACTAATAGATACAGGTTCCTTCGTTTCCATGTTTAACTCAACATCAGATATTGTAATATGTGAGTTAATTTCATCAGATGACGATGGCGTTGTCTCCTTATCACCACTTCTATCAAAGCTGTTCGAAAGATTAGCTGATTCGTCACCCGTGCTGTGAGTATAGCTAAAAGTTCCCCTAGGTCTCGATCCATGCTTCTGACTTTTTTCGTACTGATTTTTTGCTCGCATATAATCTTCTTGTAAGAATGGCGAGGGACTTTTGGTGTAAAAGTTCTTCCATATATATTCGTTTACTTCCGAGTGGCTATGTTTTACACAATCGTTCACACTATTGTTATCGAACCGGTTATCAAACGTGTTACAAAGTTCTATTGTCCTTTTTAAATTTGTTTCTCTGTTTTGTTTGATTTTTTCTGAAAGAGCACATTAACAATGACAGTAAGCTCCACTAATGTTCTGTAATGGACACGAAAAGGTTACCACGAGATGTTATATTGTTATAAAAATGGGCTTCCAACAACATATTCAGATGTTTAAGGCTATACATTTATTCCTGACTTGAGATGATAATTTTGAACTCGTAAGATTAAAACATCTATTCAAATCAGTAATATCAGTATATATTAGAGACGAGTGTTAGTTTTGATATCACTGAAGGAATTACCAATAATAGTGTAAATCATCAAATGTAAACTTAATATGCATACTAAAGACAACTTTTCTTAATTAGCATAAAACCAATTCCAAAATAACCATTCTAATAATCATTCAAATCATATGATATTCAGATATATGTATGATATTACCGCTGCTTGAAACATGAATAGCCGACAAACATGTTGAAAGCAGTATTTCCTCTTCTTCCAAATGTTCATTCCTGCTTGGAAATCTTGGCATCTTAGTTGGACTTCTTAACTTTCCTCTGAACTTTTCAATAATGGCTTCTGAAACTATTTTTTCTGCACCACGATGCAAATATTCTGGCAAAATAGGCGAGTCTCTTTGCAAAAGCACTCCGTCTTCATCGTCGCTCATTTGTTTCTCTATTCCATGATTAAAGCTTGATTCTTCTGGTGTGGCGCTGTAATTCCGGAAGTAGGACAGGAATGGGCTGGAGGAGGATTCCTGCATATGGGAATCGTGGGTAACCATTCGACCTTCACATTTCTCACAGCAATAGGACGACTTCCTTATTAGACCTGGTATGAAATCTTTGCTCTAAAAGTATTTTGAAAACATGTAAGAAAGTGTGAAGATCGAAAATCGCCATGAAATAGTAATGTATGAGGGTCGGATCCAAAAACTTTGAAAAGGAGGGTTGCCAGCCGAGTTTCCTCAGAAAAAAAACGTGTGTAGGACATAATTTGCCATTTTTGTCAATTTTACACATGAAAATGACAAAATTTCCAATAACAAGGGGGTCCCACCCCCTGCAACCCCTATTCTGGATCCGCCACCGTGTATTGATGTTTGACATACAAGCAACAAACCATGCTTATGTATGAGAAGCTCAAGAATATAAACTAATAGGAATAAATAGTGGACTGGGATGATTGTGTATGTATATACCGCAGGAGGTTAACTAATAGAAATGAAAAAAAGCATACTATAGAGGGAGTTTTTTCACACTTGCCTCTTGTTTCGGTATATTTTCCGGGTACGATAGTCTGAAGCCATCGAGTTTCAGACTGGAAGATGTCGGCGGGGTGGGAGATGGCGGTGGATTGTCTGGAGATTGACGACCACCACAGTGGCTGCATCCACTTGAGCTGCTACACGATGATGACGAACTAGTGTAGTATCGTCTCCGTATTAGTGGTGACGCACCCTAGAAATATAGACATATCTGTTACTCTATATTTATTAGTTTTTTTCTTGTTAAAGACCTTGATATAGGAGATACATGATTACTTTAATAATCGGCTTGACAGAGTTAAAATTTCAGTTTTCTTCCATTTTCAATATCATTGTGTTTTTTCGTGTAGTCTAGTGAGTCACCTCGTGTTGATTGTGGCATAAGTGGCCACGTGTAGATTGTAGGTTTGTCTTTATTTACATACCTCCTTCTTTGTTCTAGTTTTGACTTACCAGCCTCGGGGATAGAGATGATACTGATGTAAGCTTCTCACCAGTAATACTCAGAGGTCTTGGTATCTCTTCATTGGTATAATCATCATCAAAAATCATGTGCTGATAATATTGTGCACTAGATAGGCGTGGGGTTATAAGTTTCCGCTGAAAAGGAATAAAAAATAGAATTTAGAAAGTAAAGTAGTCATTGTCATGAGACGATGATGCACAGAATGATTTAATTGTGCCAACTAATGGAACAGACAAGTTGTTTTGTTGTTTGCTAGTCTGCGTATATGTGTATTAAAATGTTTATTTCCTTATTATGTTCCCCAAATTAAGTTATGGAACATATTGTTTTACTCTTTTTCTATAATTCTTCTTTCATCTATCATCCGTCTTGTCCACGCAAGTAATCTAAAACGGCGGAATGGAATAAAACCGAACTTAGCACAAAAATAGAGCACCATTTTAAGTTGTGCAGCGTCATATAAAGAAATCCAACATGGCCGTAGAAAGTTCATACTTGATTCAAAGAGTAATCAAGGGAACCAAGGTTATAGCGGTAATCAAAAGAATAAAATCCAGGGACCAGACATGGAAAACAGACACACACATCAAAGAACATAAAGTAACTAAAATCATACATACAAAGTAACAAAATTAAATGAGCAAATCGGACTCCACTAAAAACTGGGAGCATGAACCAGGTGCACCGGTAGGGTAAGCGTCCTCAAAAGTGAGTCAATGTATGCGCTTTTGATTGACTATATTGAAATCTAAAAAATTGGCGCCATTCCAAGATTGCCGCCGGCCGAAGAAAAATAAGATGAAAAAAATAGGAATAAAAAAAAAATTACGGAGGAGTACAAAGTGATTTGAAATGCTCATGTGACAATGGGGAAACTGGTGGAACCTCCTGTTACGCTGTGCCTAACCATTATATATATATTTGTTTTCTCGTTGATTTCTGTAACTCTTGTGTAAACGAAATGGACTAACTACTTTAAATGGTATATCATATTTTCACGAATCAGCAATATATATCGAAGGCACAACCTTCTTCGTCACTTGCAAATAAAAAGCCAACGGATACAAAAGCAAGCGTTAAATACATTTTGGTGGCGAGTTTCGCACTTTTGTTTGTCTTTATCCGTCTGTCCTCATCACTCACCTTTGCATATCAAAATTGCAAAGGAAAAGAAATGCATATAAAAATGTATTTTCCTATGTCGTCTCATCTCTTTATCAAACGAAAATGAAAATTATCTATTTCTTTGTCAATTTAACGGATTTATAAAACATGCATTCAGTCTGTCTAAGCATAATACTATACTTGCATACAAATTTGAATAAATACAGCTTACCTCTCTAGATATAGAATGTGAAACTTTCAGGTTCAGTTGATCTGGAGTATGTAAAATTGGCAAACCTATAACTTCATTAAAATGTTGACCACTTCCTCTCACGGATTTCAGTCTGTTGCATTTTGCAGCTGACAACTTGCCGATCTAAAATAACAACAAACGCCAATAGTTTGGCTGAACTTGAAAAAAACTTAAAAATGTATTGAAATAATACGATATAGAAGGTATTTTTTTTTACTTTGAGTATCTTCATTGAATGTCACTTTTGCCTCTCAAGTTACAATAGTTTACCTTGTTTAAACCTTACATTGTACAAATTGCAATAGAATCTATCTTATGAAGCAAGTAGCGATGAAGATAACTAAGTTACGATACAATGGCTTTTAACTTACGTTAAAGTAGCTGTCCTTGTAGGAATCATGCAAAATCTGAAAAATATGATACACCCCCAAAAAGGCTACATATTTTTATTTTTGTAATTAAGTTGTTTTATGGGTCTATACTATGAAATATGTAATTATTCATTGAAATCTGCCTGCTCTTATCAGATAATCCACATTGAAAATCCAGTTGATTATATTGTATTTGAGCGCCATTTACAGAGTTATCTCCCTTAATTTTGAAATCTACAGTGCATTCTATATATAATTTTTATCTCCTAAAAGCACGGGTTATATGAAAAACCACATGTTAATTACTGTTTACAATGACATTTCAGACAAAATATCAAAATTAAAAATATGTAGGCTTTTTACCCATGAATCACATTTTGCATGATTCTTAGCTTGAGCGCTACTTAAAAAATATTCTACTCGAAACTGAGTTACAGGAGGATGCATTCATTCCTCCCAAAAAAAGTTTTGTGGTATACATTTGCACTATGACCCAAGGCTATAATGAGCTATAATATACAATGGGGTTTTCCTATTTTTTTTTTAATGTATATCCACCCGCCCTGGGGTGTAAGAGAATCCGTACCTTTGCTAACTTCGTTCTGCTTCCCAATCCCTTGGTTGGCGATGATGAAACTGATCTGGGTATAACTGTTGCTTCTGTGTTGCATTCTAGTAACGTTATACTCGCCATTTCAGGCTTGGTTCATTCCGCTTGCTACATTTTTTCTATATTGTCGGACCAGTTAGTCTACTATTGGCAACGTAGCGTCATAATAGCCAAACTTTGACGTAACACGGTCGAGCGATAAATGGTTTTCAGGACTTTCCTATTGAACTAAACTTGTGAAACCACATGATGACTCATTTTCAGTGCTAGTCTGTTTTTTTTTCATACCAAATCGATCTTTTATGATATATAATTTTCTTTTTGCATCGTACAAAGTGCACTGCTTTGTGGAAATACATGTACTTTCCTGTTTCTTCAGTCGGAAATAGAAAAAATGTTTATGGGTAGCATGTTTTGGTTTGTTATTTATTTGTGTACTAAGTTTTTAATATTTACCAGCAAATTCTTTCCAATAAAAAAATGGTTAGCAGTGTTTGATGAGAAATGTATCGGCGGGCTAGAGTTTTAGAAAACATTTAAAACTGGACAAATCCCAATTCCTTGCATCGCCGGAGCGCCTGTAATTAACCCGGCCAAAACGTAATGTTAAGCTGGTTATGTAAACATTTATAAACATTAAAAATCCTTAAGATGTAATCGTAATTATTGAAAAAGTCACGCGTTCCTGTCATAACAATAAATTATTAAGGGGACGACCATATCATATTTGAAGGGGGTGGAAGAATTTAAAAAAAAAAATTTTGATAACCTTTTAAAAATTAATAAATTTAATGAGGGAGAAAACATATGTCGATCCTGTCAAATCACTCTGATCCTAAAATAATTCTTTTCAGTTCGGAAAAATAAAAATTTGCTTCGATCATAGACATGTCTGTTGTCTATTTATGCTTCGATGTATGCGGTGAAACAGGGACTTTACATTACACTCCCTAGGTAAAAATATGAATAACCTTAATTTCATTGTCAGTATTAAAACCATAATCCGTAGCAATCTTTTAAATCCATCTTTCAATATCAACTGATTGTCACCTAAAGTTTGAAATCATTTTTATTGTGAAATTTTATGATGCGCCACATTGGCGGGAAATTGTAGAGTTATCTACCTTTCATCACGCTCTTTCACTTGAAGGTACCTTTGGTGGAAGAAAGCTTCATGACAACAAATTTCTTTGAAAATGAGTCTAAGTAGATTTTTTACAATTGTATGACTGGTCTGACGAGTCAAGTTATAGCAAGTACGTATTTTTGTCTGAAATCACATCGCTCATTTAATAACGAGCTCTTGATAAACTTTTGCGACATACTTAATTCTTGCGATAATATTGCGTACTCGACTTAGCATTCGTATCGACATGATTGTTTTACTCGCTTGACATTTCGAGATCAATGAATACATATGCATCTTACAAGTGAAGAAATGTAGTGTAATTAATTAACTTTCCCTGAGGTTTTGTAATATTGGAAATTTGATACTATGCTCATAATATGACTATAGAAGTATAAAATAGTCCGAATTTCCTCTGATGATCTAATCAGAAAATAGCTCCGGATACTGAATCCCAAAAGGGATTACCTCTGATCATGCTTTGCTGCAACCCTCCTCTGTTTTATGTTTTATATGGACATTGATATGTTGGGTTATATCCATATAAAAAAGATGAGGGTTGCAGGGTCAGAGGAAATTTGGACTATATGTATTAAACAGGTGAAATTAGAAACATAAAATCATATCATTTTTCATTTTATTAGCCCTGTGATAGTATAGTGGGTTAACCTCACTCTGGTGGTCATAATATTATGCCTTTGATAAAAATTCAAAACAATATTTGATGGATATTTTTTGTTTCCATATACCTGACCTGGATAATCTTGTATTCAGTTTCGAAAAAAAATATTATGATGACCTACTTCAGGAATGGGTAAATGACAAGGGTCATCAGCTGCCATTATTGTTTTTGTTAAACCTGGTTCTGGTGCAAAAGTGAAATTCTCTGTCATATGTACATTTCATTATCATCTGAATTCAGTGAGGAATGCATCATACATAGCAAACCATTAATCAGTTCTGTCTATTTTATTGTAGGTTGAAGATCAGTATTATAATTTTAATTTGATTTTGAATACATACAATGATTTTTTGAATGTACAGTATATCACAATGACAATCTAATAAAAGGAATATTATATCATACATGGAATGTTGA
This sequence comes from Perna viridis, assembly GCA_037379345.1. Taxonomy (NCBI): domain Eukaryota; kingdom Metazoa; phylum Mollusca; class Bivalvia; order Mytilida; family Mytilidae; genus Perna; species Perna viridis. The sequence goes on from CM074511.1 coordinate 15,503,003, forward strand.
GCTGATTTGAATATGTTAGTAAACACCCCTTGGCCTGACTTTGATGACATATGATCCACACACGTGGGCCTTTGTTCTTTGTTACAAAAAAAAATCTGAATTTGTAATTGCACGGATATACAAGTAGGTTGAACTGGATAAGGTTAAACCACTGTAAATCCCATTGAGAACCAAAAATATATTGATTCTTTCAAATCACTCTGATCCTGAGATTATTCTTTTCAAATAGGGAAAATAAAAATTTGCTAGCTTTGATAATCAGATACAAAACTATGATTCGATTTGTATTTAATCATCAAACCTAGCGAATGTTTTGGTTCTCAATGGGATTTACAATAATCCCTAACAGTATACAGAAATAGAGCTGCCATGATTTTATCTTTAAGCTCCTGAATGAAGGTGCAAACCTGGTGTTGATAACTCTTTGTAGCTTTGTCACAGGAGCTTTTATTTTGATAATTGTATATATATCTCACATGCTCCTGCAGTGCAAGAAGTCTCTCAGGATTTGAATTATACACATATTTCTGCATATCAACCCAAGATAAAACATCAACACCCAGTATTCAATCTATCCGCCATCCTCTATGTCAAAATGGAGATTTGCCCAGACAGATTTCAGTCATTTTATCCTTTTTTCAGATTCTTTTACAATTTATCATTTTAAGATAATATATGTACTTACATTTACCGCATGATTTCAAGCTCCAAAATATAGAAAAAAATTGCCTTATAAGAATGAATGTTCAGAAAAGCATTATAATTATTGTCATAATAGGCTCTGTTCATTTTTATCTAATATGTGATTAACTAAATGTTTATATATTTTTTGTAGAACATGGAACAGTACACAATACTTGGAAGAATTGGTGAGGGTGCTCATGGTATTGTGTTGAAGGCAAAACATATTGAGGTATGGGAATTGTTGGTTGTTATCATACTGTTTAACATTTTTATTTTACTATTTTGGTAAGTACATGTACCTTTAATTTTTAGACAGTTATGTACTCATAGAATCAAGTGATATCACAAAGATAAAAAAATGCATTGCATAAATTTTCATACACTGTACTGGCATTGCAGTTTTGGTACATGTACCTACCACTGTCACATCAATAATAAATATTTCTTTGTAGAGTGGTGAAGTTGTTGCCTTAAAGAAAGTACCATTAAGAAAACTTGAAGATGGTATACCAAACACAGCCCTAAGGTAATTTTGATGATACTCAAAATAGAATTGGTATCAAAGATTAAAATTATATCAGGAATAGATATTTTTTACTTTATGATATATGATTTATAAATATGTTATAAAAAAATATTTTTTCAACATTTTTTACCATTCTGATTTTCCAGAAAGGTTTTGAGTGATTTATTGGCATCATTACATGTTTTGTTGAGTATTCATGATTTTTTTTCAAAGTTGAACATTTTATTTTGGAAATATGTAGCCTTTTTTCTAAAGACCTTATCTCCTGTGCAGATGGTATATTTACTGTTTCAATTTTTTTCCATCTCAGCCACACTCATAGCTTAACCCTGCTTAAGGGTTTTTATCTGGGTATTTTGGGAAATGCCTTATTCAGGCATTGTTGGAAAAAGTTATTGACAAATTTGCCATTTTTGAGAGTCAAAATTGGGAGGTTAAGTCCACATTTTGGGAATATTGCATATAATTTTGATATATTTTCTTTGGGAAAGGGTCCTTTACAAGATCATGCTGAATGTTAGAAAAATCCATGCCCACCTCTTTATGCAAATTAGTACTGTAAATACCTCATACCTTGTGAAATTTTCACATCCTGTATAGCAGAAACTAAAATCTTGTGAAGCAGTTAAGTAGTTAATTTGGACTGGGTTATAAGTCTGCAGAGGAAATAAACGATTACCATGAAATTTATGTTTTTATGCGCAGTCAAATATGCTTACGGTGGGAATCATATGAATTGAGCCTGATCTGATGATTATCATGATTATCATATGAATCGAGCCTGATATGATGATTATTATGATTATCATATGAATCGAACCTGATATGATGATTATCTTGATTATCATATAAATTGAGCCTGATATGATTAACATGTGTTTCAATTTATATATAAATAACATATGATTATCATATGTGCATTGGTGTTAACTTTAGAAAGTTTGAAAGTGGGAGATCTCCCTCTCAAAATTTTCCAAAAGTAGGAGGATTTTTCAATGTTTTGTAAAATGTTTTATGTTTGGCACCAGACTTTATTTTGAACTTAAATCCAATTTCACTGCACCAATTTCTTATGACATCTCATCCCCAGAAAGATAAGATACAATGTTTCCCTTTACTGAAATATAATGATAGTTATTAGTGGTCTTTTATTTTTCAGAGATCAATTTCTTTTGACAAGAATTTAAGTGATTTATTATAATTTTAAGATGAAAATTCAAATAAGACAGCAGAAATTTTGGAAATCTTCCACTTTGACACTGACACACAAGTGGGAGATTGTTCTATTTTTTTTTATGAAATATTGGGAGGCTCCTGCCAAAAGCGTGAGACTTAACACATATGTATGCAGCACATTTGGCTCTGTATGGTTTAGCATTTAGCTATGTGTTGATTGCTTATGTTTAAAAAATGTTTAAGTATGTTACAGTATTTAAAAATGTCAATTTTTATTTTTTACAGAGAAATAAAGGCATTACAAGAGATAGAAGACAACCCATATGTAAGTCTCCAAATGATACTTTTAAAATGTTCTAGTTATTAATTATAATGGTATTATCTGAGTACTCATAATTAACAATTTCTAAATTGTTTATATAAGATACATTATCTGTAACCAGACAATACAACCTCAGGTCAAATGTTTTAAACATATCCACTATAGCAAAAACAGATCACCATAAATTATATATTTTACTCAGTGGAAATGATAAGGATTTATATTTTCTCTAACATGGTTAGTCTTTACCCTACTATGACATTAATTATTCAACAGCTAATATTCAATTGGCTAATGAAGATCTCTGATTAACCACACATGACAATCCCTTACTTTTCAGTAATGAACAACCAGAAGCTTTATAATAGATGTTACTTGAATTATTATATGTTTAGAAAATTATATACCAGTAATCATTTTGTGTGGGATGTAATTTCTAACTACCAAAAAATATTTTACAGGTTGTGAGATTAAGAGAAGTTTTCCCACATGGCAGTAGTTTAGTACTGGTGTTTGAGTACATGTTGTCCGACTTATCAGAGGTGGTGAGAAATTCAGAGAAACCTATCACAGAGGCGCAGGTCAAGTCTTATATGCTGATGCTGCTGAAAGGTGTTGCTTTCTGCCATGAAAATAATATAATGCACAGGGTGAGATGGATATGAGGTATTAAGTAGCAATTTTTCTAAAGATCAGACAGGAGGTGATTCATGCATATTGAAAACCTACCAAATTCAGTTTTATTTCTTGTTCAGAGACAGTTACTGATCACATAACCAGTCTTAGTTTTTCATTTGGAGGTTGCAGTTTTGAGAAAAAAATTATATAGATTGTACATGGAATTTGCACTTTGCAAGAGTTATCGTTCGTGATTTGACTACATTTGGTTGATTTTAGTAGGAGATGTATGCATGATTTTGTAAAAAGTGCAGATCTGAATGCTTATCGTTGTGTAATAGTATAGCATATGTAGACTGAAAAAGCATTGTTTGTTTGGTGGATTTTTCTTCACCATGAATCACTACCATTTGTAGTGTCTGAATTTTATATGGACTGGTACTTAAACCTAGAAAGATTAACCATATTGACTTAATGCAAGTACATGTATAGGCTCCTTAATGATATTAATGCTAAAAATGTGTTGTTGGTTTTTTTTCAGAATTGCTTTATGCAAAATCAGTTATTAGATACACAACTGAGCATTTCTTTTTTTTTTTTTATAGAAACTGCTGAATTTCAATAAGAAAACTGTTGACCAGTGTATGTCTTACAAAACAAAGCATTGCTAAGCAGGAAAAATAACATATATTGTTGTCATGTTGTGAAAAAAAAACATCCACACATATCTTGATGTTTTTCATATGCTTAGGACCAGCATGAAAAACATATGCTTTTAAAAGACTTAATAAATTCATTATTGAAAATCTTGTAAATGGAAATCATTTGGTAATTATATGTTTTCAATAGTACTTCCATAGCTGACAACTTACACAATTTTAGCGTATTTTACATGATATTGACCTCTTGTTCTGCAAAAATTATTTTTTAAGGTCAAATTTAACCCCAAACCTGATGTTTTAAAATAATCTTGAAAACCAAGAAATCGTGTTTCAATAAAATTCAGTAAAACATGTATTTATAATGGAATATTATTGACTACAAGAATATTTTTTTTATTTTTGTTTTTTTTTATTTCAGGATCTTAAACCTGCTAATCTTCTAATCAGTTCAACAGGACATTTAAAGATTGCTGATTTTGGACTAGCTAGAGTGTTTCAGAATGAAGGAAATAGACAATACAGTCATCAGGTTGCCACAAGGTTATAACTTACATTGTCATGATTTCAAAAGTGATATTTAACAACAACAAAAAATGCTTATTCACCTTTCTCCACTATGAATGACTTTGATGACTTAAATGATCCCTGCTCTAGGTGAAGCTAAATTAAAATTAAGTTAAATATTATTACAAATCTAGAATAGAACTTCAAAAAGAATTTCGGAATAATCAGAGAAACAAAGAAAAAGTTATGGTAAGGTTTTCTTTTTTGCAAGAAGAAAGAATAAGTGTTTCAGATGAAGTTTTTTTCTTGTTTCTACCTTGGTGTACTTAACAAGGAGCATTTGATTTTATTTAAGGTGGTATAGAGCACCAGAGCTTTTATATGGAGCAAGGAAGTATGATGAAGGTGTTGATTTATGGTTAGTTAAAGAGTTCATACCTAACCAATAATGAGACTTTTTTTTAATTTTGAGATTTATATCATTTTCCCAGCAAATAACCATTGAGAGATATGTAGGAATCATTATGTCAGTTTATCCATGTTTTTTGAAGGCAGAAATTCTCTTAAATCTTCAAAAGATTTTAAACTCCAAGGTACCATTTAAATGTGTTTGAGTTATCGGGAGGTCAAGAAATTGAAGTTTGAAGATTTCCAGCTTTATTTTGTTGCCAACCCTAGTTCAGCTTAATCTTTACTTTGCTTACTTCCCACAAAGTTTTGTAAGTTCTAGGATATTTTTCATTCACTTTTAGAGTGTTATCTAGACAATAAAAATACTGTGTTTGCTTTTAAAAACCTTTGAAGTTCGAATTCATGGGTCTCAAACTTCAATCACACATTACACTCACTTAGTTTTCATCATTTAATATTTTAGTCAAACTTCATATAAATATTTAAGCAATTATAACCGGGGTAAACTTAAGCTAATTATGTCTTCATGTTGTTAAAGGTAAAATTACTGTTGCAGTTTGTTTCTAGTTGAATGTTTGATTAAAGTGCTGTTTTTATTTTTTCAGGGCAGTTGGATGCATATTTGGAGAACTGTTGAACACATCTCCACTTTTTCCTGTAAGTATAATGCATTAACAGACAAAGAGCAAAGACATGAAAAGTCAAAATTAGTTGAATGTGATAATGAAACTTACTATAAATAATGTAATGTGACATTGTTGTTTTCAGAAAAAATTAGGAGATAACTGGATTTATTTGTTAAGATGTGTGATTTAATAGTCACGAAATGAGGTTACTGACAACAAGCAAACAGATGCAGTGAACAGGTGTGACTGTCAAATCTATATTCTATATTAACAACAAAAAATCTTCAGAAACAACAGTTTTTTCATTTTACAATATGATCCAATAATATTATTTACAATCACTTCAATAAGATATGGACACTTTGCATTGGGCATATATGTTGACTTAAATTTTCAGACTGGTTTTTTTTTATGATGAATATTCTGTTAAGATCATGATTTATTTTTTTTTAAGGGAGAAAACGACATTGAACAGTTATGTTGTGTATTGAGAGTTCTGGGAACTCCAAATGAGAAGATTTGGCCAGTAAGTTAAACTATTCTGAAAAAAAAATTATATAAAGATGTCTAACCTTTTTATCTGCCATTTAATGGGCTTGTTTTGGGGTCAATTTATTTTGTAAGGTAAACTCTTCTAAACCTATTCAATTATGATGGTTGAGTATACATATAGATATAGGTGTGCATAGAGGAACACAATTTGTCAGATGTTTAAAAGTTGTCATGGGTTTATATGTTAAGAAGTATGGATACTTATTCTTTTAGTAGTCTGCACACAGTATTCTAATTTTTTTTTTAGAAATTTATATCAAAGTGAAAAATTAAATACAAAAGCCAATCTGCATAATATATGGTTAAAAGTAATTATGGTTATTTAAATTTTACAGTTTTACAAGAAAAAAGACATATCTAAAGCGATCAGAAAAGTATTTCTATTTAATTTTATATTTCAGGGTATATCAGAATTACCAGACTACAACAAAATATCCTTTCCAGACAACAAACCCATACCTTTTGATGAAATAGTTCCAGATGCTTCACCAGAAGCTTTAGATTTGTTGAAAAAATTTCTAGTTTATCCATCGAAACAACGCATTTCAGCAAAAGACGCTTTATTACATCCGTATTTCTTCACCGAGCCATTACCTGCACATCATTCAGAACTGCCTATTCCACAGCGGAGTAAACGTGGTTTACCACGGCGACAACAAACTCATGAATATAACTTTGAAACACCTTTAGAAAAGTCTCTGATTGACCCTGAAATGTTGGCTCCACATGTTGTCAAAATGAAATGATAAATTTTAGAGTAATTTTTAATTTCATATATGGTGAAAATGAAATAATGTTAGTTGTAAATATCCTCCTGAAAACTAAAGGATGGTGGAGGTTTGAATTGTAATACATGAGTTCATCTGTTGAAGGATGATGACACTGCTTTGTGATGCAGGTATCCTCGACTTCATTTTGTTCTTTAACTCCTTTTTGATGCCGGTGTCCTCGACTTCATTTTGTTCTTTATCTGCTTTGTGATACAGGTGTCCTCGACTTCATTTTGTTCTTTATCTGCTTTGTGATGCAGGTGTCCTTGACTTCATTTTGTTTTTTAACTGCTTTGTGATGCAGGTGTCCTCGACTTCATTTTGTTCTTTATCTGCTTTGTGATGCAGGTGTCCTCGACTTCATTTTGTTCTTTATCTGCTTTGTGATAAAGGTGTCCTCGACTTCATTTTGTTTTTTAACTGCTTTGTGATGCAGGTGTCCTCGACTTCATTTTGTTCTTTATCTGCTTTGTGATGCAGGTGTCCTCGACCTTATTTTGTTCTTTATCTGCTTTGTGATGCAGGTGTCCTCGACTTCATTTTGTTCTTTATCTGCTTTGTGATGCAGGTGTCCTCGACTTCATTTTGTTCTTTATCTGCTTTGTGATAAAGGTGTCCTCGACTTCATTTTGTTTTTTAACTGCTTTGTGATGCAGGTGTCCTCGACTTCATTTTGTTCTTCAATTGATTATTTGATATCCTTAACTTTATGCAATCATCAAATCTATGAAGTATATAGTATATATGTGATGGCAACATTTTTAAGATTTCCAATTGGTTGTACTCCTCCCAATATATTTGTATCTTGTAACTATGATTTAAAATAGGGAAGCGTGAAAAAAAAATATATTAAGATTGTTGCATTAATATTATGAAATATTGAAAAATTTTGTCCATACATATTCCATCTGTAGTTTAGTTTGTGTAGACATTTTTTTCCAAGAATTTGTTGACACTGAGAAGTTAGTGGCTTCACCTCTTTCTATGGCAATTAGTGACTTTTTAAAGTTCCAATTATATGCAACACTTAACTCTTTAAAAGTACATATGAAGATGCTAGAGTTGCATTTATTTTACCAAAAAGTTCGAAATTCTTTTCATGGAAATCTGTTAAGTATTATACTCATGGTAAATTATGTGATTTTTATTTGCTGTTAATACTTCTCCACAACATATTAAGACCCTATGGCCCATGGCTTTTTTTACATTTACCAACTGATCTTTACTAGTAGTACAACTGCCATAAATATTACATGAAGTCTTCGAAGAGGAGTTTATTAGAATAACATTGAGTATTTTTGATCTGTGTCAATAATAAATAAACACGACCAATACATGTATGAACCTGCTTCACCATCATATATTTCTCAGCACATAAATATAAGTATCGTTGATATGTATGTAAAGACTCACCATGTTAAAACACTACTGCGAGGGTACAAATTTCCAGAAGTTATGTACTATTTATAGCATAAACTGCTAAAAAAATCTACTTTTTGAGTTACAGTTACACAAAGAAGATTATATGTACTGTAGATTAACATAAAATGGCAAATGAGCAATTTGGACTCTACTAAAAATGGACCAGGTGCACCGGTAGGATAGGCATCCTCTGCTTTTCTAGAAACCTATGACAAGTTGAACAAATCAGTTTTCATGGTTCAAATGGATGCACCATAACAATCAATGAGTTCATGATGTCGACCATAAAACTTCTGTAGTGATTACTTCAATCTTGTAAGGACAATAACCCTGTCCCAGAAACCTAATTGTAAGAAGTCTAGTGAGATACAAAAAGTTCTTGTATTTACGGCAAGCTCTTGCATAACCTATGAGATGTGATATGAAAACTCCATACGCAGGTGTTGAAGGGATGTTGCCACAGTTGTTTAAACATGTGGTTATAATTTCTTGAAATTTACATATTTTGCTTCTTTTATTACAATTTAACATGGAATAAAATTTCAAGAGCCAAATAAATTTTAGAAAAGATGTTATAGGTACCCCCTTAAATATTGGATATATAAAAAAGGACCTTTTTTTCAGTATTACAACTAGGACTCGGGGGCAGAGTGGAGCAAATTTTTAAAAGGCCCCACTTTTAATATGTAAACTTTATATAAAAGAGGCAGTATTGTAATATTACTTAAACTGTATAATATCTTTAGACCTCATTGTACATTCATTTGTTTTATTATTATGATATTACATCAATGTTTTAAAATTTCTTTAAAAGTAAAATCAATACGTAAAAAATGTTCTTAAAATGAATGTTCTTCTATCAACAATAGCATGTATAAATCTAACTAATCTCTTGTTTTTGCGTCTGAAGTTTGTCTGTACATATTCATCAAGTATAGAATTGAACAGGTCTGATCACAGTTGTACTTGCTATTCTAGAATTTTTTACAGTGTCTGTTTTAATGTCTGCTCTGTAGCTAGTCTTGATAAGAGCAACATTTCTCCATAAGAAAATGTGTAGCCTTACTATTCTACTTCTAGCTTAATCTTACTCAACATTTAAATAAACCGAAGAGACATTAAAAAGTATGTCGAATCTCATTTTCATGCCTGAGACATCTGTATTAGAAGCTTACTTTGCTACATGTCAACTTCATCATCTTTGAATAGATGTTGGAACTAAATTTATTTTTGGTGATTTTAGAAAGTGTTTTAAGGACGTCCAAAACCACATGATTTTTGTTTGTGCACCAATTCAATTTCTGTGTTCAATCATTTTGCTCCTATAGAACGATTGAAGAACTTCATCATGAGCCCTGTTACAACTTACTCAAATGAATACTTATTTATTCTAACCCGATAGTAATACTATTTTAGGTAATAGCTTTTAGTTCGTTGTATTGAATGTTGGTCAATTCGATAAAGCTGTTATTTTATTTTGAAAGATGCTCTACTTTTTTGTTATTTACATATTTCGTGATTATAACATTTGCTTTAGAATCTTTTAATACTTTAATATTTTTACAAATAATCACCTAAACTTAGCCATAATATTCATCCATTATGTCTGAATTGCTATCAGTTTCACAATTCTGACAATAAATCTTATCTAACAAAGCTGTACGATAATAAATATTAGCTGCGAAGTCATCCATTAAATCGGTTTGAGACCCGGTTACTCGAAAAACGTTATTTAGACCTACGATTTTAACATTTGTACTCATCACAGAATCATGTGAATCTTCACAACTTTCATCTATTAACGAATATATGACGTCATTCTCCGCTCTGTCGTATACGTAGTTATCGGTCCAATAATCGTCATCCCAATACATTTCATTTATTTCATTAGCTTCCGTTATTTCTATTTGCTCATTTATAAATTGTATTGTACTATTATCGTCAACTAAAACTAATAAAGAATTTGACAAGAGTTCACTATATTGTACATCTTCACTTGAATAGAAATTGTCTTCTTCCGCTGAATCATCGCAGGAATCTTCATTTTTTGATGCATATTGTGTCACTTCTTTAAGTATATCAGCCGGGTGTAAACATTCTATGAAGATTTAGACCGTCTTGAAGCAATCGTCGTCTGATTCTGTATCTTCATTTTGTGAAAAAACTGCCTTGGTCTTGTGAGGTTGTGGTAATAAAAGTTTGTTTGCTTCACAATTTGAACTGACTTGTTTAGCTTGGTTAAAGCTTATTTGTTTTGTTTGTTTTCCCCGTTGACGGACGATTCGATTTCTACAACTAGAAACTTCTATTTTTTCTGAATTGTCATCTTCTTTTGTTTCGTAATGGTTCACTCTTACACCCCAGTCATAATGACTATTGATGAGTCTCAACTGTTTTCTAAAACTTCAGTTCCTAGTGGGTATGAATTTTAAATTGACGACACAAATCCTCTATATCTGAAATATTTCCCTTAATGCATGCTTCTCTGATCCTTTCCACTTGACGATTTTTTGTTTGTCCAGTACGTCTTGGTAATTTGGTATCAACAGACGATTTCCTCTTTCTAGAATACATTACAATCAATGCTCCTTCTACCTATTTTGGAGTTAAAAGTAAAACGTCTAATTCGTGAACAAGCTACCAGGAAGTTAAAGAAACTTTTTTTACCCAAAGTAGCATGGAATAAACAACACCACATATTTCTCGACATTGGAGACAGAGCCTTCTTTATGACGACAGACCAGCTCACAACATTTTGAACTCTCTATTTGGAGCTATGTAAGGATACGATATAATTCAGATATAAATAGCAACATGTGATAACCATGGTCTTTCCACTTAAACTAAAAATAGTGACTGTTGCATACATTTTTGTTATCGAGACGTAGCCTTAATATCTTGTTATCCATTTCAGCGAAATATAAATATACAAGAGGATGTAAATTACTTTGTTTGGTGTGTGTGTGTGTGTATGTGTGCGTGTGTGTGTGTGTGTGTGTGTGTGTGAAATATGCAGACAGTGAAGACTTCAAATTCTATATTTTAATGAAACAGGCGACTTATTCTGACAAAAATATAAATATAGATGACAAGATATAGCTGGCCGAGTGGTCTAGGGCGCGGGACTTTGTGCAGGCGGTGTTGCCATAGATGTCACAGCTGTACGACCAGAAATTTGCATCGCAAATTTGACAGTTCTAACATCGTTGGGAATTGGAATGCCAGAGCTTGCCGAAACTACGCAGACTTTTTGTAACGCGCCAGAACTCTAGCAAATAGGCTTCTGGAACAGGGTTATGTTGCTACAAGATTTAAGACATCACTACAGAAGTTTTATGGTTGTCATCATGAACTCGTGGATCGATATGGTGTATCCATCTGCACCATGAAAACTGATGTATTCAATGAGTCATAGTTTTCCTTTCCTCGTTTTTCTACCCCGGACTTGACTTTTTATGAGCAACTCGGCGGGTTCTCTAGAAAAGCAAGAGGATGCTTATCCTACCGGTGCACCTGGTCCTTGCTCCCAGGTTTTAGTGGAGTTCAAGTTGCTCATTTACTTCGTATGTATTATTTTTGGTTATTTTATGTTCTCTGTTGTGCGTGTCTGTTTTCTGCTGCTGGTCCTTGTCCCTGGATTACATTCTTGTGTTTTGCGCAATAATCTTGGTTCGCTTGATAACTCTTTCCATACAATTGATAGCATTCACGTACGTTTATACCAACTTATTTTATGGGTATATGTAAGACTCGGAAGTGAGATTGTAACGCCGAATTACGATGAAATCACGATGTGACGTGTTTATACTGCATTAATTTTCCATGGTAAGGGTAGCGATTATGTGCGTTTACACTATCATTCTAACATCATCATGACAATTATCATTATAGGTGTATATATCTTCCAGAAAATGTACTAATGATTAAAGGGACAATACATTGTTATATCGTTAAAATTTGTGTTGTGTCTAAAATATAGATGGACCTTAATATTTCAGTCCAAAACAACAAAGTTTGGGAAAAGTAAAAGAGCATTGCTGTTGACAGTGTAATGGATGAGACAAAGATCTTTTCATTGCTGGGCTGAAATGTATTAATATTAAGTAACATTAACTTACAGATGTTTGTAGGTAAAAAATATAGTAATTTCACTAGTTAATTTTTATTATTTTTCATAGAACTACTTGTTTTACAAAAGCATTTCCTAAATAATATTAGCGTGAAAGTATTTTTTCGTGGTTTATTGAAAAAATATCAGTTCGTAGATTTTTTAAATTCGTGGATTTGACATAAACACGAATGAATGAGTAATTTCTTTTTCGTTGGTAACTAACTTTCGTAATTTTAATGAACCCTCGAAAACCACAAACAATGATACTTTCACAGTAAATTATAAAACTGTAGATATCAAAAGTGTAGTTTATAATGTTAATCTTTGGTACTTCGGTGGTAGTAATTTTGTTAAGTCTGCAGTGGACAAAGCTCTACATTTTCTAAGTTAAAAAAACTATGAAGTTAACGTTACATTACTTTCATGAACATTCAACAAGACTTGCATAAACTATCAATAATGTTACTATAGAACATAACTGTCAATTTATGTGAACATATTTACGTGTCCTTCTGTAATGTGATATACACAGGGCACTTCTTCAAGCTAAGGACAATGTACTTTTCATTATCTTTATTTCTATTTTTATCTAATGAAGTAAACAATAGAGAAACTTTCAATTGAAGACGAAGCCTACAAATAAAACGATGTAAACGAAGTGTGTAATTACATTTAAAAAATGCCACACCGGATAAATCGTGTTACATACCCCACATGGTCATTTTTGGAAACCAGAAGAAAATGAGCATGTGACATACGCAGGATAAATAATTTTAAAGAATGGAAGATGATCATTGTTTGTTGATAAATTTTATCAGCAGATACTGTGGTGAGATACCTATAGAAGACGAATTGCAACAATAAATGACTGTGTTTTGTATTATGTGAACGGCCATAAAAGGAGATAGCAAGGAGCAGAAATCAAATGTGTGTTTAACCATGTGTGTAGTGTTTGTTCGGACAAAAGACGCTTTATTTAACTCAAATGATTTTCACTGAGAAAGGTCCGTTCTAAAGAGAATTTACTTAAAAAAGCTGATGGATATAATATTTGTAACTTTTTTGTAAAAGCCTCTTGTTTACCTTGTAATGTTTTGCTCAACATGTTAAAAAATGAAAGGAAAAAATATAGACTAAATTTTCAAACATATTTTTGTTCCATAATTTCTGATTTTAAAACTCTTAAGTCACATTTACCGATCCTAAGATTGGGAAAGGAAAGAGAATAATGAAAAATAGTTAAATAGCTTCATAAAGGAAATATTATAAGTAATAAGCTCCCAGGTGACCGTCTATGATTAATCAGACAGTCAGTAGATTCTGTTGGAGGGTGAGGCGTAAGACGAATAATCATAGACGGTTACGAGATACTATAACATTTTTGTACGATTTTGCGTAACTATATTATGGGAAATAAATTTATCTTGCATCGAACCATATTTCTTCGAAGTTTTTTACAATCATTCAGTGATTACTAGGTAAAATCTATTTTGTCTTGGCGTCCAGGTTAAATGTACAGACTTGTCAGTGGCGTGATTTAATTATTTTTATCACGACATTGAGCTCAAATCGTTGCAGGTGCTATACTAGTCTCAACGTCATTCTAATTGGTGGAAGGGTTTTCCTTTTATGGTCATTTGCCTATTGTTCATTCAAATATTTCCATCAATGGCGGAATTTTTTTCTATGTATCATTCTTATTTGCATATTGCTGCTTCGGTTATTTGGACGAATGATTTATTCAATCACAAATGGTCAACATAACGCAAAATCGTACAATGGAAATTAACCTTCGTCACAAATTGAAAAATATTTTTAGCTTAAGAAAGTGATACTTGGTGGTTCAACATTCCCAGAAGAGCAGCCTGCTCTGTGGTATGCGGGTTTCCTCGTCGGTCATTGGATACCAATGCGTGGCCTTGGGCTGACATTTTCACAGTTGTGGGGTTGTTGTCTCTTTGACATATACACTATACCTATTTACTTTGTTATATTACGACTATGCTTATGTTTAAGTAAAATATTGCATAAATATTTAAGCAATTATGGAGATATTAAAAGCAATCTGTTAAAAAAGAAGCATCGTGGTCAACTGCGATATCATCCAAATATTTAGTGTAAAACTCATCTACTCAGAAAAATATTGTTAGGCCTAGTTCAAACATTTTGCATTTATTGCAAGTCAAAATTAGAATGATCTAATTCGTTTTTAACTTTTTTTAAGGGAGGGAACTACCCGGTATGCATATACTGTCTATCCCTTTGTTCCTCGTCACAATACTTCTCATTTAAACCTGTCATTTTCTTACTTCTTTTTATTCATTAAAATTGTACTGTACTTATATCTTCAACTAGAATTAATAAAAATAGTATAATAGTTTCTTTAACAATAATATGTTATATATTTTATTTGATATATTTCTTCTTTTAATTCATAATATCATACGTGTGGAAACAATGGATTATAGTTTCTTAAAGAAGCATTGCAGTCGTCGAATTCTGATTCATCATTCTGATAAGATTGAAAGGTTAAAGAAGCTAGATTCTTGAATTTCAAAATATCGATATATTGACGATGTTCTCTCCATTTCTTAAACTTTGATAATGGCTTCCGTTCATCTATCCAGTGGGTATAAAAGAGATTACCGACACGATGTTTTATTTTCCTGTATGAACGACCAAACTTTTGTACTCTGTAATGGAGGGGCAACAAAATACTCGTGTATTACCCATATGTGGATTCCGAAAACCCTAAATCTTTAATCCCGTTCATTCGATGAAGTTAATTTAATTAAATGTTTACCTTCTCAACATTAAATACTTTCTTACTCCACAATAAATTGAAAATTCCTCTAATAGAATTATCAACAATGTATTCAACTGCAAACATCGCAATTTATCCAAATTTGGTTTTTTTAGGTTACAATCTACATATTTTTCCATAACATAGCACAACTACAAAAGCTGCTATACCGATCAACCGGTGATTAATAATAATAATAATAATAATAATAATAATATTATTATTATTATTATTATTATTATTATTATTATTATTTTTATTTTTATTATTATTATTATTTACAATATTTGTATAGCGCCAACATTTACTCTAAACGCTTAACAGCGTATAAATGATATACAATACAAAGTACGTCAAAGTACGTAGTAATCAACACCTAAACTTATACAAAAGAAAATGAAAACAAAAATATTATTTAGAACCCTAATTATGTATCTTAGATATAGAAATTTGTAAAACTAAAACAAAATACAAACTATGTAATCAAAGCATAATTAAGTATTAAAACATTATTTAAATAGTTTAAAAATATAAGATAATCACTGAATCTAAAATTAATTTAAATAAATTTTGCAAAAGTAAAATATTAAAATATCTAGAAAATATATTATATATTAATATTTTATCATTTAAATGAAATAAGAATTAAAAAACAATAAAAATGTCACCATTTCAAAAGTAAAAACCCAAAATATAACATTACTGTATTAAAAGTACCATTAACACAGAACATCAATAAAACATAATAACGTCAAAATTTATGAAAGATCACCATAAGCTGTCCTAAAAAGATGAGTTTTCAGTCTGGATTTAAAAATGTTAACATTGTCTAGAACTCGTAGTTCACCGGGAGGATTGTTCCATATAGTGGCAGCTGTCCTGTCGAACCTACGATCACCGTACGATTTCGTTTTCACTCTTAGCGTTTCAGGTGTCACAGAGTTCTGGTAGCGTAGTGATCTTGATGGAGTCAGAGTCAGAAGCTCTAGGAGATATGCTGGAGCTATACCATGCAGTGCTTTAAAAACGCATAAGATGAGTTAGTATTGACATCGGAATTGAACAGGTAATCAGTGTAGGTCAATTAATACAGGTATTATTTGGTCATATTTCCTGCGCAGTGATATCAATCTGGCGGCAGCATTCTAAACTCTTTGAAGCTTGTTCAAGGCACTAGATTTCACGCCATATAAACGGGAGTTGCCGTAATCCAATCTCGATGTTATGAGAGAACACACTAGAGTTTTGCAAGCACTGTCCGTAATGTAACAACGAACGAATTCGGCCAATCTTTCTCATTTGAAGGAAACATGTCTTGGATACAGCAGAAATGTGTTGTTCCATGCTTAATGACTCGTCTAAGTGTACACCAAGGTTCTTTACAGAAGTTGCATCTGACATCATCGTACCACCAAGAGCTATTTGGCGCTTCTCAAATTCCTTGAGTCGATGTATCGGAAAGAAAATAATTATTTACCTTGGTTGAGGTTTAACCGATTGCTCTTCATCCATGAGCTGATGCCGCCAACCAAGCTTTAAGTCGTGTGGATATTTCGGACCAATTGTCAATTGGTTCAATTCTTAATACACCTGCGAATCATCAGCGTAACAATGATAAATGATATGTCGTCTGCAAATTTCTCCGATTGGCTTAATATGCTACAACTTCTCCTTGACAAAAAAGTGAGTTTGGGCATGAGCATTAATTGTGCCCCTCTTCTAGCTTTTCTATTTATTCATGTGAATTAGAGTTTCTTCTCAATCCTGTGATCGACAAAAAAGTTAAAGAAGCCAGATCCGTTAATTTCACATATCGATATATTGACGATGTTCTCTCCGTTAACAATCTTAAATCTGGCGAATGACTTGCGTTCATTTATCCACCAAAACTAGAAATGATAGATACTACTGATACAATTCCACCCCGTCATTTTATACATTCACAACGAATTCAATAACAGTATTGATATAAATACAAAAATACTTGACAAACGAGATGATTTGGATTTAAAATTTAAAATAAATTTTCCTTTCATGTGCAGTGACATACCGTCTTAACCTACATATTATGTTTATATTTCTCGGCTGTTAAGGTATGTTGAAGCAACTACTGTCTCCTTAGCGACATCTTTAACTAGGAGACAGAGACTCTTTTGGACCTATATATATATACAGTTCTAACATCCTTGGGAATATTTCAGACCTTTCTATGCGTTTATATATTCTTCCCTGTATCAATTTGATCTGATGGAGCAGTGTAGCGAATATAGTCGTCACATTCTGAGACGTTTATATATATATATAAAGAAATAAGTCTCATGCGATGTCTGAAAAGTTTTGTTTCCGATATCAAGTATTATTGAGAATGGATTCCTACGTAAGGTAGTTTGTAATGGTCTAAAATTCACAAAACCACAGCGCCTCAATGAAATACATATTTTCAACACCATTATGAATGCTGTGGAAGATTATGCCAGATAATGGATATAGAGAGAAAAGAACCAAGAACCAGAAATCGAGTTCCTGTCAGATTAGATATGCACCGTTCGATCGTTGGTTCCCAATCTAAAGGTTTTGGACCAAGGTTATAATACGTCTCATACACTACCTTAAAAGAGATTTTGTTTCCGGTATCCAAAACTAAATTGAAAAAAAAATTCTGTTTCTAGACGATAGGTGTTCGTAATATTACCATATCTTCTGTACTGTTTAGACTTCTGCTTTTACCAACTCTGCCCGGTGGCAATTTTATGTGCACGTTGGTATTGTTATATACCTGGAACAATCAACTGTAATGAATGTTGGAGGTTTAGTGCGCTATAAAATTTTACTTAACCATTGGAACTGCCTGTACCAAGTCAGGACCATAGTGATTGTTTCCATCTGTCCGGTTTTGTTTCGAATTTGCCGTTTCTTATAAGGACTTTCCATTTTGACATTTCCTTTTGACTTCTCCTGACAGTTCGGTTATTTTTTGTAACCCTTCATTTTATAAACCAAATTAGTTTGCTGTACTGCCTACTCAAGTCACTAGACGATCTATTTCCTGTCGTGGAAGACTTAGTTGTTGAAGTTCACCAGGCGACGTAATATCTATATGTGTATACTTGTATATTGTAAGTATTGATTTACAGAACAGTTGTCACAATGAGAAATAAATCCTTTATAATCATTATAGTTTTTCCCGGGTGTCGTACCAGCTACTTAGTTAAAGTAAACCTTTGTTTTCTTCATTCAGACTGTTTTATTTTTGTCTTTTTATCTTTTTAAACTATGTTAGGAAACACTGTGACTTGATATATAAAATTGGAGGTAACAAAAAAAGTCATTCAACTAAGTAATTCACATAATATTTATACATCAACTTTTCCACGCTAACGTATTACTCAAAGAACTACTTTAAAATATCCTGATGAGCTAATCAACAAAGTCATAAATGATTTCAAAATCATAACTAGTACGGCTGTGTGATTATAAATATCTTCCAACTCATCACTATTTGTTTCAGAATCACTATCATATTCAAAAACACGGTATACCATATCTAATTTACGAGTTCATCATCTGCATTTAGTTCTGAATTGCTCCCAGAAACATTTTGACTTCTCGTCGTTTTCGTCAATATCTGAATCCATATCGTCAACATTTGAAATTATGTCGTCATATTCTGAATTTTCATTAGAGTTATAGATTTCGAAGCCGTAATCTATAATATTTTCCATTTCTTTCTATCTCTTTTGAAGGGCTTCTTTATATTCTCGTTTTTTTTTCTTTTCAATATTGATTATTCTTTTTTTTTAATTGAATCTAAGGAACTTTCAGAGTCTGACCATACTTCATCATACACAGTACCTGTACTCAAACTTGATTCATCTTCGTCCGTAGATTCTTCGTCATTTTCATTGTCAAAATTACCCAAAACCTGGTTAAAATATTTTTTCAGTCTTTTATTTGTATAACAATTCCGATAAAATACGAGTAATTTAACATGTTAGTTTAATCTGTTTCGAATTCTTCTTTATCGATTTAAGTCAACAGTGTGCCAGCTGAAACATTTCTGAAGACCGGGTATGGAATCCAAGGGACCACTAATTCCTCGTTGACCAATCTTTTCTCGATAGTTCCGGTTCATGGAATGATACAAGTATTTCTTCTGTAACGTTCTGCACGTTGAAAACTTGTTGACAAATGTCTTTTTCTTGAAGCGGCAGATAATAACCACAGAAGTTTTGGTTAATATTTGCCGCTCAGCTATGCCCTGATAAGAGGTAATTCGGTTAACAGTATTGTAACATATGTATAACTAGTCCATTACAAAGTACATTTTTTCCTATATATAAAATTTTAGTACAATGATGTGCGAACAGACAGTTTTTATGTTTCTGTTTTCTCACCGATTTGTAGTTTAATTTAGATAAACATGAAGTACATGTATTTCGGTATCCAGTATAGATACCAAAACCTATTAGATAAACATGCATATTTCGATATCCAGTATAGGTACCAAAACTGATTAGATAAACATGAAGTATTTCGATATCCAGTATAGGTACCAACCCCTGTTAGATAAAACATGAAGTATTTATCTCCGATGTTCTAATGTGGATTCTGTCATTATAAGTTTGCTTGTTTATTGGTTAGGAAACTTCTTTATTGTTTATTGGCAACTGATTTGCTACTTAAACCATCAAATGAAATAGGAATGATTATTGCTTTTTTCATGATATTTATCATATCCCTTTGATTATGACACATTCAATCAATTTTTGTTTTCAAACTTCCACTTTAAATATTAAAGGTTATTAATACAACCGCTTTAAATAAGTATATACAAGATAAACTGATAAACTGTTTCAGTTTTGATAGCATTCCAGATATTGATTTTCAGTATATGCAGTTTGCGTTCGACTACGTATATACGCATATTTGTTGAATTTAGAATAATTCATCCTATATACAATCTGGGTTTTTATATTTTTTTTTCGTTTTGCTCTATTGTTTTGTTGCTTTTTTTCGTTTGTTTTGTTTTGCTTTGTGTTAATTGTTTATATATACAAATTTATTCTATATGATTTCAAAAAGATGTTGAGTTACAAAAAAAATCATATCTACTGCAAATTTCGATATGATGTACTCGTGTTTCAAAGAGTAACCTCTCTTTAGCAGCTTTAGCATCAAATATATAGGAAGATATAAATCCAAAAAATCACTTTATGTAAGAAGTAATCAAAACCAAAACTATTGAAATAGGAAGCCGAAATCTTTCTCTGATAGATAATGACTGATTTTTATAGATAGATGCAATTTCCGAAAAAAAAAACCATAAATTTAATTCTAACTTGCATGTGTTTCCTTTGCATCAGATCGCATGAGATTCTGCGAAAAGAAAACTTTTGAAGGCTGTGAGTCCAATTGATTTCTTTTCTTTTTCTTTGTAAGAAATATAAAGGTTGGTCAACATCAAGAAATACAACTTTTAGTGCTCTGTTGGTTTTATTTTTCACATTTACTTAACATCAGTTTAGGTTCTGTTATTGCACATATAAACACCTTATCAATTGTGTCGAATCGCTGTCAAATCAACTTCAAAAGGCTGGCAAGAAATCTTATTTAACATAGAAGAGTGGTTATAAATATCAGCTGCAAAACTGCAATAATGGGAGGATAAAAAGGTAAAATATACAATTGTATCGTTTGCCCCAATTACAGAAACAAGGTTAGAATCAAAAGATTTCAGGTCTTATCAATTGACGGAGTCATGCTTACACTGTCTAACCAATCGTAGTTCGCAAAGCTGAGATCATCATAACAATACCTTTGATTTACGTCTGTCATATTTGTTTCTTCTATTTGTTCATTTATAAACTGTATTTCCCTCTCATCGTCAACCATTACAAATGTGGAATTGGACAACAGTTCTCCTAATACAAAATCAATATTTGAACATGTATCATGTTTGTTTTCTAAATCGTCGAAAGAAACTTCGTTGCTTGATATATATTCCTTTAATCCTGTAATAATATCATCCTGATGAAAAGAGAGACTTTTTTAAGCCATCGTCGTCGTCGTCGGATCCTGAGTCTTCGTTTTGTAATTTACATTGATTTGCTGCACTCTCTGATTTGTCCTCTCCAGCTTCAGTCCCTAGTGAATATATCGTAACCAATTCCTTTATTTCTGAAACAATTTCATAAAAAAAATGCTTCTCTGATCCTTTTCACTAGACTGTCTTTCTCCTGTCGTGAAAGTGGTGGTTGTTTGGGTTCAAATTGCGGTATAATATCCATATCTGAATAAACTGCAATTATTGCTTTACATAAATACCACATTTTTTCGTAAAACTTTTAAACAGTTTTCGCTATTAGAATGTGATTAAGACTTGTTCCATCCCAGTAAAAACACGGTACCACATGTCCGTTTGAAATTATAGCGTTACTTTTTTCAGAGTTGTGTCAATAAACCAGTGATTTATACAAGAAGTTCTTTTTACTGTTTACTATGGCTTTAAGCTATTTTAGGAGATGTGTATTTAAAAAAAAATAGTACGCGGAATTAAAATCAACATTCCATTTAAATACTAAAATAATGCCTAATCACACATATTCAGTATTGTATTTCCCCCTTTGAAAGTTGACTTTAAAACATTAAAAAACGAGAAACGGTATTTATTAGAAGAAAACTACATTTTTCTACTTGCTGACCTATTCCTTCACTCTTATGAGGCTGACTATAGCTGATATGGTCTGAAAGAAAGAACATCGTTTGGCTAGATCCTTTAATCTCAGTTTCCGCTTTATAGATGACGTATTATCGTATCGTTCCCCTAGTGTCGGGGATTCGATACATCGCATCTATCCCAAAGAACTTGAGATAAAGGATACTACAGACACTACCTCATAACATTACTTACACTTAGAGATCGAGGGTAAAGGAAAACTATTGACCAAACTATCCATCAAACATGATGGCTTTCCTTTTATCTAATGATACAGGGTAAATTGTAAATGGTGGCACCAAAGTGTGGTAATATCATAAGCATGTGACTTAAACGAAGGGTTGGCCATTTGATTCTCAGGAACTCTAGCATTTCCGATGGTCAGAAGTTTCATTACCGACTAGTTCAGATCAATAAATCTATTTCGAAATTTAAAAGGACAAAAAGTAGTATTTATTTACATACACAAGAATCAAGAGGGTTTTAAAATATATTTATGCTGCTTACGATAAGACATTTGTTTTTCAATTTCATATAGTCAATATTTTTGTTTTGTTTTGTTTGTTTGAGGTAAAAACGTCTTATACGGACATTTTTAAATTACATTTGTGGTTCATTTATGAAATCTTGCAGTATTCCAAATTCAAAAAATACGTAAAACACCGAGGCTTCATTCCTTCCACTGCATATGGTGGAACCTCTCGGTGATAGATTTGACTTGCTCTTTCGATAGATTTGGTTATGAGTACTTCTTGTATACAACTAATATTTTGATTAGGGTTTTCCTACATATTTGATATTAATGCTGCTGATGAGAGGTTACTCCTTGAAACACGTGTACAGTATATCGAAATTTACAATATATAAAACTGGTATTTTTTTGTATTTAAGAACCACTGGGTCGATGCCAATTGTAGTGGATCTGAGGTCGCTGAGGGTATTCACCAACACAGTAGTCAGTCTTGTCTGACCCCGAATAATATCACATTTTATCTACCCTATTTATGAAATCTTGCAGTATTCCAAAGTTAAAAATACGTAAAACACCGAGGCTTCATTCCTTGCATTGCATATGGTAGAACCTCTCGATGATGGATTTGGCTTCCTCTTTCGATTAGGTTATGAGTATTTCTTGTATACAATAATATTTTGATTATGATCTTCCTACATATTTGATTTTAATGCTGCTGATGAGAGGTTACTCCTTGAAACACGTGTACATCATATCGAAATTTACAATATATAAAACTGGTATTTTTGTGTTATTCAAACATTCGCGCTCATAATGGAATCTATGTTAAAATCATTAGATTTGTCGCCATTTCCATAAATTGACGAGACAACTTCTCCAATGTACAACATGTTGTATCTATTGGCACTATTATCGCCATCCCAATACCTCTCATATATTTGAGTCAAATTTGTTTCTTCTATTTGTTCATTGATATAATCGATTGTACGTTTGTCTTCAACAGAAACTAATAAAGAATTAGATAATAATTCACTATATCCGGCATCATTACTTGAACTTGAATCTCCTACGATTGTGGAATCGTCGGGATACCCTTCATTATTTGATAAATATTCGTTTATACCTCTGTCGTTGGATTCAGTTTCTGTGTTGTGTGAAGAATATTCATTTGATATAGTATTTATACTGGTTTCAAGTGAGTATGGATTAGAAAAAAATTGTGCTAAGTCTTCTATATCTGAGAGTTTTTCTTCGATGAATGCTTGTCTAATCCTCTGCACAAGTTGAGCTTTTGTTTGTCTAGTAAATATTGTCTGTTGAGCATCGATGAATACACTCCTATTTCGATGTATTATATTCTGATCCATTGCATCAGTTTTTTCGATTTTGGAAGTGAAAGCGCTTTATTTTTTGTTCATCAAAAACGCCCATTTCACACTACAAGTCAATTATTTACATTGCAACACATCTTTTCCAGTTTTAAAAATTGACAGTCATGTTTTGTTTCTCAAATAAACAGTTTAATTACATGTATGTTATTTATATTGATGTTTTCAAGTGTGTGTTTCCTATTAGAAGCTATTTAAAGATACTATGCAAGTTACATTTAAATAGAAACACGTAATGACCTTGATTACGTTAATTGCACTAAGGAACTAAAATATAATTGATCATATACTGAGGATGCTGTGATTTTATTTATTAGTTTTCCTGGTTGAAAAGACATTTCGTTGGATATCAAAAAATTGTGGTTTAAGGGTCAATAAAGTAAATAAAAACTGACAAGTTGTCTAAATTTCCGGTAAATATTCCCTACTTGCGGAGCTCGGGATACAGCCATATTTTATCCTGTTTTTGCAGAGTTATCTCACGTAAGAGCAGGTATAATTTCGAAGTCTCTCTAATCGATGTTCGGATTCGGGTGCAGAAAAAAGAGGGAACTCGAATGAAAATGGAATCTCCAGCAGACAAACACAACGGTTTTTCGAAAATTTACAGGGTGTTTCATTTTGTTTTGTTACATAAGGATGATTTTCATTTGTATCCCAGGTAAAGAAAATTTATGGCAGGGTCAGTAGAACGAGAAATTCCCTTTTGACTTTCGAGATTTTCTAAAGTATCGTCGATATCGGATGGAAAACCTTACGTGTTCCGAATAGATACCTGCTCCAAAGGGAGATAAATGTTGACAAAATGTTGGTCCGCAAGACGGGAATATCATCAAAGCAAATTTATTTTTGCTTAAGATTTAAAAAGGTTTTTTTTTCGTGGAAATGTGGTTCACAACGTACGTTTAAAAGGTGTTCCTTGGTGTTAAAGTAATTTTAACTACATTTGGAAGTTATGTATAATTATTAGTTAAATATAAACAATTTTAGAAGAATGGATAAACATATAACAATATCAAAGAAGGTTTCAAAACATCCATACTATTTCAAGGAATAGCCGGTTACAGTGCAAGGCATATAATATTTAAAAAAAAAACACAGTAATTAAACAGAAAGTGTTGAAAACTAGTCATCGTTTATCCAAGTTAACACAAAATCCTCATTTCTAAGTGCTTATCACATACACCAGGCAAGGCTTCTCATAGCAGTTCTGGGATCAGACACTTTTCCGTTGTTCAAAACATCTACTGAGCGTACTGAAACAACACTGAGATGAACATCGTAAGAAATGAACAATTAATTTTATATCAATTTATTATTAGACTTATAATCGAAAAATGAACTTCCAATCAGTGATTATGAAACCATCATTAAACACGAAATCGACATAACAAACAAAGACGTAAATTCCAACATGATGGCATATCATCTACTGCCTTTCCATGGCCTCAAAATCTAAGCAAAAGATTTTAAAAGAAATTTCAAATGAAGAAATAAACATGACAGTCAACAAGCTGTTATAGTTATTTCTTCCCACCACCTTACTGGAGATGAAACTTCAAAACTAAATGCATAATTCCTTAACAATGTTTTATCAGAAAAAGAATGTGAAACGACATGTTCATGACCTTTACTTCATCTTCAGTAAGGTGGTGGGAAGATAGCAACGGAAAAGTTTACTATCTAAGGACCTTTACTACTGCCCATTTCCAGTTCCTGTCAACGAAACCATCTTAACTCGACAACTTTGCTAGAAAATTAAGGATGATAGATTGAGTCAAGTGAGATTGATTAAGACTATAAAAAAAACTATCGATTTATAAAGAAAAGTAAATGTGTCCCTCAAAAAAAAAAACAATTTTACTTTTAAAACCTTTTATAGATAATGTAAAAAACTGACTCAATTAGAACCGTAAGAGTTAACATAGACAATATAGACCTGCAATTTGTTGGCAAATCAAAACATTATTTTTACAATCTTGTGTACGGAACGATCTAACAAAAAAGATTTTACTTCTCTAAGAAAACATTTCAGATTGCCAAACTACTGTCTCGAGAATTTGATTTCAACCATATGCAAATCCTTATTGTGGACAATGGAATAGAACACAATCTGGAGCGATTCAAAGAAAGTTAAACGGGATGGATTTTAGATAAGGGAGTTATTTTTTTGTCTTACATCCACGCAGAATTAATAAATAAAGTTATTTCATGCATTTTATAGTTTCTTTTCATTACAGTATTTGTTCATATTTTGAATTATATATATTTCTATTGACTTGATTGTACTTATACTGTATAAACATATAGTTATAAATTGTTGATAAAAATGACCGATTAAAACAACAATATCACTAGTTCACATTTTTATTTTAAGTTCACAATTTCAATATCACATATTAAGCACTAGTTATGCCACAAACTTAAAGCACATTTAGAAGTAAAAAATACACAGAACATATCAATTACAGCATATTATAAATATTCAGTCTAAAATGCAACAATTATGAAGCCAGATCTGCGTACTATGTCTCAAAACGGCGTCATTCTGTAGTTTATTATTGTTGGAGTCTAATGTTGATCAGTTCGTACTTTCGGCGTTTTGTTGGTCTGACACACCCCGGCTTGGTGAAGGATTATGGTATCTTCATTGGTGGCTGTTCTTTAAGGTACTAGGCTAGTGTGTAGATATGGATGTCAGTCCTTCGATATGGCCTCTACCTCCATGTGGCTTGAAGGATTAAACATTCATCCATTTTTTATTGCTTGGTCGTCAAAATGGGACGTGGACAATTATTTCAAAACTGTAAAAACAACAAAAAATGAGTAGTTAAAAATCAAATAACATTTTAAGAAAGACGTCGTTTAGAAAGGAATAATATTTTAAAATTCTATCAAAGTTTTTATTTAATCAATTAAATTTAACCTTTATTCATTTTATCTTCCAGAAGTTCTCTTGAATTGAAACAAAACTCATAATTTGTAAAAAACAAAACAAAACAAAACAAAACAAAACAAAACAAAAAAAAACACACACAAAATCAAAAACAAACAAATACAAAAAAACCTCATTATCAAACGACCCGCAATTTTTTTATCTGCCTAATAAACATAAAATTTTATGTTTTCATCGCAAGAACATATTTCAATATTTTTCTAAAACCTAAGATCGTGGTTGATTCTCCGCTATATTACTTAAAATGCTGTTTTTTAAACTAAAAAAAAAAACGGTAAAAGGTATTAAGGCGTTTACTTTTAATTGATGTAACTTGTTCATTATACCCGACGCTAAGTTACGGGGCTTTGACATTTTTACCCGTTCATCGTCTGTCCGTGTGTCCGTCATTATATCTTGTTGACTGGATAACGCCGCCGTTTTTAACGGATTTACTTCAAACTATGGTGAATGGGCGAATCCGGAGCTATATTGAAGTCTTACACATGAGTATGAAACCTCGTACGGCGTTGTTTAATTATTTTCCCGGAAGCATCAGGTAAACGTTAGTGGCTGCATATAATCTTGTGTCTACTAATAGATATCAAAACTCCCATCTTCCCATGTATTTCTTAATTATGAAATAAAGCACCGCAGAATATAAAAACCATCAAGCCACACGACATGTAACAGAAAATCCATCCAATTTGTCGAGCAAATGCATACAATTGTATTTACAGAAAATGGTTGACATGTCTCCTTGCATATATCAGTACCTCGACATTGGTTTACAGCTTACAATTTGATTAGTAATATAATTATGATTGTGGAACACAGTCCACAAAAGAATTACCTGTCTGTCAGTCGCGGGTAATTTACATGGTAGCTCAAGAATTCATTAAGAAGTACCCAGTAGTAAGAAGTTTTGGCATGGAAAGGAAACTTTCTAATAGATCAGAAAAAAACAAAGTCGTTCTGAACAAGATCAGCTCTGTGTTTTGGTTGCACCGGTACTAAGCGATGATGAAACTGACTGGGTTTTTAATCGACAACTAGTGATTATCTGTCAATTTTTATTGTGGTTTACATCATCACAAACATGAAATGTGGTACTAACTATTGAATTGAAAGAATCCCTCCCATCAATTGTTTCAGCATTCATGTCAACTTTGTCATCAAATTGGCGGAAAAGAATGGGAATAAATTACAAACATTTAAAACTTGACTAACCTCGTAATACACATCTATGAAAGTGTCTTATCAAGAACTGTTGACCTACGACATGGTGCAGTTTTGAAGCTATGCCAATGAAAAGTGTGAATATAGCCTTTGTAAGCAATAACACAATGCATTCAGGCAAAATCCATTGTTCCATTATGAGCAATTCGGTGGATGTTTCTAGAAAGGCCGATTAGGCTTACCCTACCAGCGCAATTGGTACATGATCCCATATTTTAATGGAGTCCGAGTTGCTTGTTTACTTTTGTTGTTTTCTACGTATTATTTTGGTTATTTCATGTTCTTTGTTGTGTGTGTCTGTTTTTCATGTATGATCTCTGTCCTTGGATTACATTCTTTTGATCTCCGCTAGAACCGTGTTTCCCTTGATTACTCTTCCACAATACCCACGAAAACCACGAAAATTGGTACCTAATATTTAATACAAATGTAACCATAGTATTATGTTTTGTCCTATTTCAATACACTTATAACACACTTTTTAACATTGATATATGGCTTTTTTTCGTTAACAAATAAAGAAAATGTGGCCAAATCTAACCACCATGAATACTCATCTCATCACCAACTATAATATGGTTTCAGGTATCCATATACCATTTACAAATTAATTTGTCGCACAGAACTGAAGCATTTAGACTTTGCCACATGTTGTTATGTTCGTTTTTCTATTCGTACATTTTAGTTTATTTATGTTGTCCTTCTAATGTTCCAGGCATTATTTTGTTCACGGGAACCCCTCTTAGAAATTTTGGTATGATTATTTTGTTATACCACATATCTATAATGCAAGAATACTTCTTGATTGCCTGAATTTCCCTAACTTGTACCTTTGGTATTGCTCCTTATGTTTTCTATGTTTTCTACTGAAAAAGATTAATAATTTCATATCATTTTTTCTCTATTTATACATTAAAAAAATTAGGATACTGAGAGTGATACAATATATAAATGTATGTATATATATATATATGTATATATATATATATGTATATATATATATATATATATATATATATATATATATATATATATATATATATATATATATATATATATATATATATATATATATATATATATATATATATTTGTTCATATATATTTTTTTTTCAACTGTACCATGTGTACCTACGTGTAATCTTACCTATACCTTGTGGTGGATCCAGAGGGGGTGCAGGGGGTTGGCACTCCCCTTTTAATTGGTAAAATTCGTCATTTTCATCTGTAAAATTGACCAAAAAATGGCAAATAATGTTCTAGCACCCCCCTTTTTTCTGAGGAACACCGGCTGGCACCCTTCTATTTCAAAGTGACTGGCCCCGTCTCGGAATACTGTACATATATAAAGCTATATATAGGTAGTTTTACATATGTGCAATTGGAATTATTGACGTAAAGCGAAAGGAAACAGGACCCCTTGAAACTCAACCATCTGAAGAGACAGCCTGAAAATCCATAACACATTTTTAGTTTCAACCGCATTATATTTCTCAAATCTCCGCGACAAAGTATTGCTTAATCAGACAGTAACATCATCGCAATAAAATACTGGTTCAGAAAAATGTTTTTTAGGAAAGACAGTTTTTACAAAAGCATGCGAAAAACCCATAGGACTGTTTGTTTATGTTCCAAACATACCCTGAAGGTCTTAAAACTATGCTTTACTTTTTTGCTTTTATTCTATATATTGTCTAGATTATTAGACTTGCCGAAGAGTGTAAGTCGCTTTCTTTGTATCATTGCTCTCTATGTCGTCGGTGCGCGGAAAAATTGGTATCTTTGTATGACCGGTTTGCTTGCAGGTTTCCAAACGCTATCGTTCTCTTCTGATATTCGCAAACATTTCGTAAGCACACTTTCAGTCTGTTGTGGTTGTATTATTGGTCTCCTTGTTGTCAAAAAATATCAAAAGAACTTCTTTGCATGGCTTTTCTCTTTTCAGATGATTGAAAGGTATCGTCTGTTTTAATCTTTTGTTTAAAACTAAAATGTCTATGCCGAAACGACGTTAAGAATGAAATTTTTAAATTAAATAATTATCGACCGATTTCACTTTTAAATGTAGACTTAAAGCTCTTGTCATATAAATTAGCACAGAGACTGAAGCAAATTCTTCCAAAATTGATTAATGAAGATTAAACAGGATATGTTAGAAATAGATTTATTGGCTTCAACCTGCGACAAATTCAGGATATTATAGATTATTGCGACTAATACAAAGTTGAAGGAGCTATGGTATTCATAGACTTCACCAAAGCATTTGACTCCGTCGAATGGAATTTTATGTTTACTGTACTAAAACATTATGGGTTTAACGAACCATTTATAAAATGGGTAAAATTACTTTATACAGATATTCAGACTTGTATAATCAATAATGGCTGGATATTCGAAATTTTCAAAAAATACGAGAGGCATAAGGCAAGGGCGTCCTTTATCCGCTTTACTATTTGTTTTATCTGTGGAAATCATGGTACACCGTCCAAGAAACAATAATGATATTAAGGGTATAAATATAAAAATTGATGGTAAAGATCATAAAATTAGAATTTCACAACTAGCATATGATACAACTTTGTTTTGCAGTTCGAAAAATGAGGTTATCTCAGGGATGAATGAAATTGAAATATTTGGGACATTTTCAGGGTTGAAATTAAATAGAAACAAAACAGAGGGCATATGGGTTGGAAAATTGAAATCTTGTAAAGATAAGTTCGCAGGTATTAAATGGACCGAAGAACCGGTAAGAGTATTAGGCATATATTTTGGACATAATAAATCCAAATGTGCAAGACTAAATTGGGAGACAAAACTTGAAAAAGTAGAAAAATTAACACAGTCTTGGAAAAAGAGAAAACTTACAATATTAGGTAAAATATTAATTGTGAAAACGCTAGTCCTACCAATCTTTACATTTGTTGGTACATGTTATGTAGTCCCTAAACAATATAACAAAGAACTTGAAAAAAAATGTTTTAATTTCATATGGGATGGAAAACCAGACAAAGTTAAACAAAATCTTATTATTGGAAACTATGGAAAAGGGGGATTAAAAATGACCGACGTCAAAAGTTACTTTGATGCTCTTAAAGCTAGTTGGGTGACCAGATTCAAAAATGACTCAGACGCCAACTGGAAACTGATTCCTAGAGAATATTTCAATGCATTAGGTAAAAACTGGTTAATATTTGAAACAAACAGCGAAGAAAACAAAATTAACAATCAGTTAAGTCATATAGCGGGGGACAAAGTTCGAATGCAAATAATTTGGAACAATAAATTCATTCAATATAACGTGAAAACTTTAATATTCAACAATTGTATTGAAAGTGGACTTATTTACATAAATGACATTATCGACGAGAATGGTAATATTTCACAATATAAAATTATAGATAAATTAAAAACCAAAAGAAATTGGATGTCTGAGTATATGATTATGAAAAAAGCGATACCCAAAGAATGGTTAATATTGCTTCGTTCTGATGAGTCAAAGAAAAGTATTGTAAATGTTTGTAAAGATAATACATTGTTGAGCAATAATTTAATTGAGGTTTCTGTATTGTCAAACAAAAAGCTATATTATATATTAATAGCAAAAAAGTTTGAAACATCCATTGGAATTATGAAATTGTTGAACATGTCATTATTAGGCAAAAATAACTTGTTTGAATTTATATTTTACTTTTTGAAAGAGAATAAGTTAAAATCTTTTAGGTGGAAGTTACTGAAATATATTATTCCAACAAAGAAACTTCTCAGACAATAGAGAATGGTCGAAAATGTCAACTGTAACTTTTGTGGACAAGAAGAAGACTACTTGCATTATTTCATATCTTGTCCATATTTATGCTGCTTTTGGGAAAAGATATCTAAAATACTCAAACTTGTAAAATTCGATATGCAAATTAGCCTGACACATTTAGTTTTTGGATATAAAATTTCCGATAAAAACTATTTTCCTTTTAACTGTTTAACTACTATGGTTGGGTACTCTATTTATAAAGCATATTATATATCTGAACAAAAAACAAAAGAAGTTAATGTGTTTAACATATTCAAAAAAAAGTTTAAGTCTAGCAAAATAATATAGTTAAGGATAAAATATTAGAAAAAAATGATAACTTATTAGCCTATCATACCATATAACTTTAATATGTCATCTACATATCATATTGTAAAACTATATTCTTTGTAAAACTAACATTAAGAGATATGTTTTAGGCTTACAAGTTTCCCTATAACTTAGAAGTACTAATTTCTATAGGGCTCATAGAGAGAATGCAGTACGTCTATGATGATTGTTAACAGCAAAATGCAATAAAGTGTTAAGTTGTCAAAAAAATTAAGTTTTTGTGCTTTTTACATAACGATGTCATTATCTTTTAAACTTTTTCTTGATATTTATCATTTATTATATATATATCTGCCAGAAAAAAGTACAAAATGGTAAACGAACTAGACATTGGTATGTCGTAAAAATGTATGTCTCTTTCCAACCTAAAGAATAAAAATGGAACTTCTGTATTGAATGGTCAAAAACAATTTTGGAAAAGTAAAAGAACATTACTGTATGGGATGGGACAAAAATACATTCATTGCTGGGCTGAAAATGTACCATTATGAAGTAATATTAACTAACAGATATAGGTAGGTTAAAGTATAAAACAATCTAGATTATTATTATTATTTCGATGTAATGACTTGTTTTACAAAAGAATTACCTTCAATATATCAAAAATTGAATCATGAATCGGACTAAGAAACCTTTACGCGAAATCTTAACCGGTCATTTACCCTTTTTTTAGAAAACTGGTTCAAAGTTGGCAATACACATACATATTGTATACTTTATTCAAGTCTTGGTGCGTTTGACGTAGCTTTTACTTATGTTTTGATTGAACATCAAATGCATTTGTTGGTCCCGCATACGGTAAGATAATTAATTCTGTTCGTAAAAATGGATCACTGTAAAAAAAATTCTGCCAACCTGGATAAATGGGCATTATCAGATCCTCTGGTTCAAAGAGTGACAAGTTTGAAATTTTAAATGCATAATTTATATCAAATAGATCGTAACTATTTAATCCTAATAAATAAGTCGTAACAAACAATTGTTAACTAGTAAGTCAAAATGTCTTACGCTTGTATGTCGCATATGTCAGGGCTGGGGGGACTGTCCTCATAGCACATTGTATTAAGAACTAATTCTAATAGTACAAATTATAATATTAGAAGTAAGTTCTCATTGTTCAAACGTATAGCATAGTCCTCTTTTTTCATTTCAAAGTGAACGTTTTCAGCCGCCTTAATTAGTTCGTTACTGAACATGCTTATATACATGCTTGTCATGTCATAAGTACATAGGATTTGTTTTTGTCATTTAGAAACTGTAAAAGTTCCGGGCTGTCTCGTATATAAGTTCCTTGATTTTTAACTGTAGGCAGCAAAAATTCGTCAAGAAGTCTACGCAATATCCACAATGGGAAATATTCGGACGGCATGGTCTTCTTATCTTTTCTCAATTGAAGATAAAATCTAAATTGATTATAACGTTTAGTGGTAGTTCGTATATTTTTTGCATCTTTCAAATAGTTTGTTTAACATACTGAATTAATATAAATCTCTGGATATTGATATCCATTTAGTAACTCATTATAGCATGAAATTTTCGACTATAAACCGTAAAATGTTAATATTAAAGACCTTTGTTACATACTTCTTCATACATAATTTAACACGTTGAATGACAGTTTATGGTACATTCACTATATGCACCATATGAAGATTCCTCTCCTCTTCTTTCTTTTTCATTTTTTAATTTTTTTTCTATCTAAACTTTTTTTTTATGAAAATACAACATTTTTTTTCGCCATTGTGGAATTTTTTTTTTTTTTTCTTGCCACAAAAAATAATTTGAATAGTTCAGGTTCTTATCAGTAATGTTAAATAACATTTGAAGTTGATCAAAAGACTCATTGAAGACAATAAAGCCATCATCACGGAACTAATTATGTTGTGCTTGTTTGGGAACTTTTCAACCCTTAAAACTCAATGATTGCAAGCTGGAGCGCGGAGACATTATAGGAAACCGAAAAAGCTGCCCAGGCTGCAATAAAAATGGAACACTACAACCTTGATATTTTGGGACGAAGTTAAATGGACATCATCTGGAGCGGCGGTCATACTATCTTCAGGGCAAACTCTACAGTACTCTGGACCACCAAACGAGGATTTCAACCACCAACATGAAGTAGAAATCTCACTCAACATGAAGGCCAAATCATCATTCATCGAATGGAATCCTGTGAGTGAAAGATTAATCGTGACAAGATTTATGTCAAAGATACAAAATGTAGCAGTCTTTCAAAGCTACGCTCCTACCAACGTAGCAGAGGGAGAAGACAAAGAAGAGTTTTACAACCAGCTCCAAGCTACCCTAGAATGAACGACACTGGGGGCATCTTGGTTGTAATGGGTGACATGAATGCTAAAGTTTGAAAAGATAACATAGGGAGAGAACTCATCACGGGAAAGGAATGAGTCGGTAACATCAACGAAAATGGAGATTTCAGAATGAAGATTTTTGCTCATAGAAGGTACGACATTCCAACTCCCTAACAAGGATATACACCAAAAAAACCTTGGTATTTCCAGAGATGAAAACTAAAAATCTGATAGACCACATTGCAGTCGCCATGAGATGAAGAAAGAGAATGACAGACGTTAGAGCTTACCGAGGTGCTGATATAGCATCCGATCATCAACTTGTGGTGGCTAAATTTGAGATCAAGATATGCATGGCAACTAGACATGATCAGATTAGAAGGCGAACGTATAACATGAAATAACACCCCATGCCAAGAAGAACTTAGATTCTCAAAGAAAGAATACAAGCCATGGTTATCTGACGATACAATCGCGACAACTGAGAAGCGTAGGTCTGGTAAGATATAACTTGACCAGGTCAAGACAAGATTGCAGAAAGAATGGTTGACGAGGAACATATAAGCATTAGGAAAGAAGTCAAGAGAAAGGACCAGACAGGATAAAACCTACCTACATCTACAAGCTCTCTTCAAAAGCAAAGAATACAATGCGCAGAAATGACAAGAAAACTGAGTACAACATCACACGCCAACTGGCAGGTAGAAGGACCAACACATCCAAACCAGTGAAAGACAAAGATGGCAATGTGCAAAGCTAGATCGACCACTTGCTCCTGATCTACCTCCTGGAGAACAGCTTGGTGTTGATACTGGCCTAATCACGAAAGATGAAATCATAAAAGCCCTACGAATAAAAACTGGAAAAGCCCCAGGACCGAACCAAATTTCCACCTGGGTGGGGTTTAAAGCACGATCAGCAATATATGAATGATTCTTTTGCCACTCGGACCTGCACGGGGCTCTACAGCACCTTGCATGAGCTGTTTAAAACCATCTGAGAAACAGTGGAAATCCCCGAGTGGAGAGTGGAGTTTAAGTTACATTATTAGGCTTCAAAAGAAGGGCGACCTGAGCTACTGCCAAAAACAGGAGAGGCATTCAGATTCCGATCTTGTATTGACCGAATTACCACGTTACAGGTCAGTATCGAGGAGTAAATGGGATGTCAATCACCCCTCTACATAAACTTCGTGGACTTCAAGAAGGCCTTAGCATAGTTAACAGAAATGTATTTAGGAAGGTACTAAGACCTATCAAATAGTAAAGATTGTCCAAGGACTCTACCTCTTATCTTTTGATAACATCATCCGGGTGAAAACAATCTACGATTGTAGAGATGGTCTTAAGCTAGGATCTTCGTGATCGGATTCTGAATATTTATTTATACTTATATATAAGTCAATTAAAATTGTTGTACTGCCTTAAGTTTCTTGTTGTTGAGTAGTTGTTGCAATATACCGGGAGGTGTAATATATGTTTAAGATACAGATACATCGCAACTAATGGGTTTACATAAGAAATGTCAAAACACATCATTTATCATGATATTGCCGTTTTTTATACGGATTTTTCTTTTAAATATTCATTTTAACTACTGCCTAGATTTTATGAATTTTGTTGTTATTCTTCAAATATAAAACTCAGTCATTTAATTATTGATTCCATTAAGCTTGGACCATTTCGTTCGTTTAGATATAAGGGACCACACTCAAATCGACCGGAATACAACACAGGCACTCCACTTGAAATATCGGGGACGATTCATTTTTTTTTCGCACATTTCCAAACCCTGAGGTAATGTTAAATGTTTTCTGGAACTCCAAAAATAATCTTTGAAACTGGTACTTAGTTTGCTTCTTAAATAATTCTTTTGAGTATACATTTTATTTTATCCGTCTTTTTAACTAGCATTTCACAGATTTTAAAGTCTTTAATACACTTCACCCTGAGTAATTTCTTGCACGACCTCCAAGTACCGGTTGCAATTCAGTGTCTTTTAGTCTGAATCAGGTCAAAGTTTATTACTTGTATAAGGCCAGTTACGTTCCAAAGTTCTTATTTATTGTGTTAAAAAGTAATACAAGTACGGGGTAAAATCCATGTTTTATACTATACTATCAACGTAATGTATATTGGTGATGTTGTTATTTGCTTGTTCGCAACTTTAATTAGGGTGCAGTCGTTTGATTCTCAAGGATGATTAGTATTTCCAATAATCAAAAAAAATAAAATATACAAAACGAAAGTCAATCAATTTAATTCACAAGTGATAAAAGGCATTTTCATTTATATACAATAGTCGAGAATGATCTTTTGTACTGAAAAGACAGTAGAAAAATGAATAGATATGGTGAAACGCAATATTCCCCTAACTAGTACTATTCATGTTGAAAAATATTTTGTATCTTTGTTGTTTCTCCGAGTACATGCATATGCCTTCTTTATCACCGTAACATAGGATTTATTGAGATATATTAGAAAAGGTTCGAACACAATAAACAACAAATGTCGGCTGTATGAATTACAGCGTTAGTAGGTGTGCCATGTATTTTTCTTACGTTGAACAGGTGAGGGTGGACTAAATGTAGTGTAAAATAATCATAATAGTAGTAAATCTCGTATTTATTACTACATACAATATTTTTATGATGAACTAATCAACATAGTCATACATGATTTCAGAATCACTATCACCATATCTTTCTTGGCAAATCATGTCTAACACGGCAGTTTGATAAATATTTTCTTCCAACTCATCAATATATCCTTCAGAATCACAATCATACTCATATACACGGTAAACCATATATTATCCTACCATTTTATCATTGGTCTTTGGTTCTGAATCGTCCGCAGAAGTATTAGACTCGTTGTCATTTTCGTCAACGTATGAATCCATGTCATCAAAATAAGAAATCATGTGGTCATATTCTGAATTTTCATCAGGATTATAAGTTTTGAAGCCGTATTCTTCATTGTAATATTTTTCATTTTTTTCTCTTTTGCAATCCACCGGGCTTCTTTGTATTCTCTTTCCTCTTCTTTCTCTTTTCGATATTCGCTTATTCTGTGTTTTTTCAATAGAATCTAAAGAATTTTCAGAATCTGACAATTCTTCGTCGTACTCTCAGAGTCTTCACTCAAACTTGATTCGTCTCCGTCCGTAGATTCCTCTTCATTTTCTGTACTGTCAAAATTTTTACCTAAGCGACCATATTCTAAAACCTTAAAAAGTTAAAATCTTTATTTTCCGCTTCTCTTATTTCTTTAACAATTTCAACATGTCATTTGAATCTGTTTTAAATTCCTCTTCAGCAGAAGTCAGTAGAGTGTCAGTTGGAACTTTTCTAAAGACCGGGTATGGTATCCAAGGGACCACAGATTCCTAAGTGATGAACTTTTTATTCGATAGTTCCGGTTCATGGAATGATATAATTTTTTCTTCTATAAATCTTGGTCGTTTTGTTCCGTAGCCCGATGAAAATTTGTTGACAAGTTTTCGTTTTCTTGAAGCTGCAGTTAAAAACCACGGTATTTTAACATGCATATAACCGGGTCTTTAAAATGAAAATATGTGTTTCTATATTCAAAATTTTAGTACAGTGCTGTGTTTACACTTATTGACAACGTTTCTGTTTTTACCACTGATTTGTATTTTAATTTACATATATATGAATTAGATAAACAGACAATGATATTCTCTTTACTTTCTTTCACTTCGTTATGGCTGTTTTCATGTGTCACTGAGACTTTAATGCTACTGATGTTATGACGCCATATGCCACCAGGATCCCTTCCTCTGTATATCCTGACATCTACTCCTCCGTTTTAGTGGTTCGTTTCCGAGAATCGAAGCTAAAAACTTTATTAACCAGTTTTATCACATTCCTAGTTTCTCTAAGTGTCTGAAGATCCACAATCTCCTATTGTCCGCTGTCCACCATTTTACGTTTTCTTTCATTACATTTATATTTTGCATGTACCGTCAGCTAGCTGATCTAATGTTTTTCCAATTGTAGTATTTCAACATCAATATCTGAACATGTATCGTGTTTGTCCTCTAAATCGTCGAATGAAACTTCGTTGTTTGATATATATTCAATTAACACTCTGATAATATCATCCGGGTGAAAACTATCATTGAGAAGAGAGGCTGTCTTAAAGTAATCGTCGTCGTCGTCGGATCCTTGGTCTCCGTTGCGTAATTTACATTGATTTGCTGCACTCTCTGATTTGTCGTCTCCAGCTTCAGTCCCTATCGAATATATCGTAACCAATTCCTTTATTTCTGAAAAAAATTCATAAAGAAATGCATCTCTGATCCTTTTCACCAGATGAACTTTCTCCTGTCGTGAAAGTATTACTTGTTGGTGTTCAAATTGCGATGTAATATCCATATTTATATAAACTGCAATTATAGCTTTACATAAAAATAGTCACCATGCAACGTTTCTTCCTAAAACCTAAAAGAAATAGTGTCTGCTTCTAGTATATAATTAAGACTTCTTCCATCCCAGTTAAAAGAAAACGGCACCATATGTCCGTTTAAAATCATAACGTCGCTTTTTTTCAAAGTTCTGTCAATAAACTTGTGATTTATACAAAAGTTTTGTTTTACTGTTTAATTTGGTTTTAGGCTATTTTGGGAGCTTTGTAATTTTTTAAATAAAAATAATAAGGAAAATTCAACATTCCATTTAAATACTAAAATAATGTTTAATCACACATATTCAGTATTTGTCCTCTGTTCAAGTTTACTTTAAAAAAAAAAAAACATTAAAAAAAAACGAGAAACTGTATCTTTTAAAAAAACACACATTTGACTACTTGCTGGCCTATTCCTTCACTCTTGTGAATATGAATCTGACTATGGCTGATCTGATCTGAAAGAAAGAACATTGTTTGGTTAGATCCTTTAATCTCAGTTTCCGCTATATAGATGACGTATTATCGTTAAACAATACTAGTTTCTGGGATTTTATACATCGAATCTATCCCAAAGAACGTGAGATAAAGGATACTACAGACACTGTGAAGTCAGGCTCATATCTTGCCTTACACTTAGAGATCGATGGTAAAGGAAAGCTATTGACCAAACATACGACAAATGTGACTTTTCATTCAGTATTGTCGAATTTCCTGTCATCTGTGGCAACACCCCTTCAGCTTCTGCGTACTGAGTTTTCATATCTCAACTCATACTTTATTCCAGATTTTTTGTATCGCGCTAGTCTTCTTACAATTCGGCTTCTGGAACAGGGATATATTGTTACAAGACTGAAGTCATCACTACAGAAATTTTATGACCGTCATCATAAACTCGTGGATGGTTATGTTGTAACCATCTGCACCATGAAAACTGATTTGTTCCACGTGTCATAGTTTTTTCTTTCCTCTTTCGTCTACCCCGGACTTGACTTTTTATGACCAACTCGGTGGGTGTTCCTATTTTAATATTAATTAAAGAAAGAGGTGATACAGGATAAAATGTCACTTGTGGCACCTAGTCAGCATAAGACTTAAACTATTATTTACATTTGATTCTCAAGAATTCTAGCTTTTCCGATTGTTAGAATTTTCATTATTGACTAGTTCAGATCAATATATCTATTTCGTCATTTATAATAAGGACAAAATTGAGCAATAATTTTCCGACTCATTGATTGAGTTTTATACAGTAATTAAACAATAGGCTAAGAGTGTTGTAATATGGCATGAATCTTAGTAGTTTATTTGCTCGACCACATTATCCACTTAATCAGAATTTCTATAACTTTGATTTTTTTCCTTAAAACATTTCTAGACATACGATTTTTAAAATTTAGTTTCTTTATCTGAATTGTCATGGAAACTCTATGGTTTGTCCTATTTTTGGTCATGACTTGAATTCCTGTTTTTATATATTCTATCGTAGTTTTGAAGCTATACCCTTCTAATAAACGTCATTTCTTTGTTTCTCTTTTTGTGTGATTCGTATACCATTTTTTAATTATATCTTTTCCCATTTTTTTTATTTCTCGTATAATTTTATTTACAATCGAAACTAAGATATTTCCGATGTTTCAAAAACCTTCACTGAACTCGGAATCTTCACCGTGTTTGTCAGATATATCTTTTGATACGAACACTCATCAGTAACATCAAACATTCAGGTTGGTGCACACGTAGTCACCCAATCTCTGTGACATTAACTATCCATTATATCAAATTCGATTTAATACAATAACAGATCTGTTTTATTATTAATATAAGCTACGAAATCCTCAATCCTCGTCTACTTGAAAAATACTTCCATATTCCTATTATTCAAACGATCTCGTTAATTTGATTTGTTCTCGATCATTTGATTCGTCATCATTTCCATTCATAGACGAAGCAACTTCCTCATTGTACATGTCTTTTCCATAGAAACTATAATCGCAATCCAAACACTTTTCATATATTTGAATCAAGTTTGTTTCTTCTATTAGTTCATTGATATAATCGATTGTACTTTTGTCTTCAACAGAAACTAACGAAGAATTAGATAATAATTCACTATATCCAACATCATTACTTGAACTTGAGTCCTCTGCGATTACGGAATTGTACATTTCATTATTTGATAAATATTCCTGTGTCCCTTTGTCGTTGGATTCAGTTTCTGTGTTGTGTGAAGAACATTCGTTTAATAAACTATTGGAATTGGTTTCAAGTGGGTATGGGTTCGAAAATAATGGTTCTAAGTCCTCTATGTCTGAAAAGTTTTCTTCGATGAATGCTTGTCTAATCCTTTTCACAATTTGAGCTTTTGTGTGTCTCGTAACCATTGCCTTTTCAGCGTCGATGAGTGAATTCTGAATTCTGAAATCTATATTCTGATCCATTGAAACCAATTTCATTCGATTTTAGAAGAGGAAGTGCTTTATTTCTGTTCATCAAAAACGCCCATTTCACACTACAAGTCAATTATTTACATTGGAACACATTTTTTCCAGTTTTGACAATTTACTGTCATGTTTTGTTTCTCAAATAAACAGTTTATTTACATGTATGTTATTTATATTGATGTTTTCAAATGTCTATTTCCTTATTAGAATCTATTTGAGGATACTATGCAAGTGATATTTAAATAGAAACAAGGAATGTCCCTGATTATTTTAATTGCACTTTAGGAAAAAAAACAACTGATCCTTTGATTTGGTTTTTTGATTTTATAAATCATCGTAGGTATCAGTTTATCTGGTTGAGAAAAAAAACATTTCGTTGGATATAGAAATTCGTGGTTAATGGGTCAATACGATCAATAAAAAATTGCAGTTTTAAGTTGTCTGCATTTCTGGTGAATATATCATCAAGCAGAGCTATTTTTATTCAAGATTTAAAACGATTTTTTGGAAACACCGTGAAGAACAACTTAAGATTTAATTCCATATTACCCTTTTTTAAAAATGGTTTCCAGTATGTGATAATGAAACCATTTTTTTAAACGCAAAACCGGGCCCTTCATAATAAACAAATACGTAAATTCCACCATGATGGCATATAATCTACTACCGTCCCCAAGTCTCAAAATCAACGCAAAAGACGCAACAGACATTTCAAATGAAGAAACAATCCTGACAGTCGATATTATATTACTGTTATCAGTCTTTCTTCACACCACATTACTGAAGATGAAACACTGTTAATATCTTAAGGCCTTAATTTCTATTTCTATCCAGATCCTGGTCCATCTTAACCGAGGAACTCGACAACTTTGTAAGAAAATGATCAAGGAGTACTTCCGCTTCAAGGGGAGTTAGGAGAAAGAGAGTGTGTGAGATTCAGGGTATAGGTTTATAAAGAAAAGTGAGTGCGTCCCTCAGGAGAGCAAAATTTTAATTTTTAATTTTAGAAATTTTATAAATAAATTTTGATGAAATTTGATGATTAGAACCGAAATATTGAACATAGACAGTAACTGGGACTGGGCAACAGTAGAACGCGCTACCCATCAAGATCTAAAACCAATAAATATTTCATAATAATGCCTACAGACAAAGATAGTGCAGTAGAGGTCATGGATTAAATCCGCCTATATTAAGAAAGCCGATCATCAACCTAAAGACAACCGTTCTTATACTACACTAAATACAAGCCTCACTCAAATATTTGCGCATATGGAGGAAACCAAATTTGAATTAAACAAAATGCATGAAATTGACCGCATTTACATATAAACAATTGAATATCTGTAACCTGTAGATTCAAAATCTGGTCGATTCTATCTCCTTCCCTAAGTGGACGATCCATGTAGACTTTTAGTCTCTGCAAATGGTCATCCTACCAAAAAAATCGAAATTCATGGACCTCCATACACGCCAACTTGTTAAAAAATAAAAGGTACCACTGATTAATTACAAACAAATACAGGCTCTGAATCGTCTTCCTTTCAACGCCACCTAATTCACGATAGACGTTACCATCATTTCTCATACTGATGGTATCGAGGCTTGTATGGACGTGTGAGATTCTCGGGAGATCAGGATGTCAAACTTCCATCTACTGACTGCCCGGTCACATTTACAAATAAATGACACAACCACTGGAACTAAAATGACTCTATCTATTGCTATTATATTGATTGGAAAATCTGAAACAGAACTCTAAAGAAGTAACACTGAATAATTTCAACACACATGCTAACAATCGATATCCTTTAATCGAGTTCAGTCATAAAATATCTGCCACAACCATCACATTTCTCGATACTTCCAGCACTCTATAATTGATGTTATATGTTATATATATTTGCTTTTAAGTTTTTGGCTTAATTTATCTAGTGCTATATATGTGATTTTAAAAATGTGGAATATAAATATAGTTGTTTTAATTGGTCATTGTTATTAGCGATTAATAAATATATGTTTACAATGTATAATTACAATAAATTAACATCGCATTTGCACTTTTGCAGTTTTACGTTACAAAAAAAAAAATACGTGACCGTAACGGTGAATATTGACGAATGTCAATATACTGCAAAAAAAGTATTATTAACAAACACCGTGATGAAAAGAAATATAACTATACAAAACATGGAAGAACTTCATATTTTTTTTTATTATTCCGTGTGAATGTAAGGCACTCAAGAGTTCTCTTCCGCTTCATCTACTGTGGATCGCTCAATATCATGTTCATTTGCGCAATTATGATTTGCACAAGGTTGAAATCCTTGAGACATTGGTTTGACACTTATAGGAGTAAAGGCTTATTCATAAGCGTTCAGACGTTGCTTGGATTCGTCAACATACTGGAGGCCAGAGACGGGGCAGTAAGGCAATTATCACTTTTGCACTCTTGCAGTTTTACGTTATATTTTTAACCTTTCCCCGTGACCGTGCTGATAAATATTGACGACTAAAGCAGCTCTTCGCGGCATTTACACTTTGTCACCACAAAAGCGAATCGCGCGCGCCTGGAGTCAAGTTCTGCCCGTAATAACAGCTTACACAAAGTATACGGCTGTCTGAAAAACAAAAATACCAATCATATATTTTGCAAATTTCTATATGCTGTACAAAACCTTGTACCGTAACAGGCTATCCAAAGCGTTGAACTACGATGTTCTTTTGGAAACTTGCTTTTATGGTATTGTGGTTATATCCCCTTATCATTTACACTTGGGAAATTTAGAGTAAGAATTTTACTCTTTTATTTGAAATTCTTATTTTTATTTTATTAATTTTTATTGAAATGTAAAAGATATTTTTTCTTTTGCTCAGCGATGTGTGGTGTAGAGTCATGCCATCTCTGGCTTGGGAACAGACTCATTTTTTTAAATCTAAAACAGATGGCGCATCAAAAGTCCTTGACACTGAAGATTCATTCCATGTATTGCACTTGGAAGAGCTTGTTGGATTTGGCT
This sequence comes from Perna viridis, assembly GCA_037379345.1. Classification (NCBI taxonomy): domain Eukaryota; kingdom Metazoa; phylum Mollusca; class Bivalvia; order Mytilida; family Mytilidae; genus Perna; species Perna viridis. The sequence continues at coordinate 15,547,280 of CM074511.1, forward strand.
TTCCATATTTTTGGCTCTGAGAACATCTTGTAATATAGTTTATCATTTTGTTTAGATCATCCAGTGTATTTGATTCCAATGCTACTTCTATAAACACATGTACAGCATACCAATATTTGTAATATTAATATGATTGGTATTTTTATATTTAGCGAACACAGGGTCGATGTCATTGCTGGTGGAGGAAAGGTCCCTGAGAGTGTTCACCATCCCAGAGGTCAGACTTACCTGACCCGATTTACATAACAGATTATTCGCTTATATTTGCAGTATTACAAAAATGCAAAAGCTCTAAGAATACTGAGGATTTATGTCTTGTATCGCACTTGGTAGAACTTTTCGGTGCTTGGTTTGGCTTCCTGTTTCTATATTTTTGGCTTCGAGTTCTTCTTGTATACAGTTTTTGTTTGTATTTTAGATCTTCCTATGCATTTAATTCAAATGCCGCAGGTGACCGGTTACTCCTTGAAACACGTGTACAGAATATTGTAATTTGCAGTATAAAAATGAGTGGTATTTTGTTTCTATTTTGGAAGTGGAATATGGTCTTTTGGATTAATCTTTCATTTTGTATGTAAAAAAACGGACATCAGTTTCGACACCGTTTTTTCTGAAATACAACGATATTAGGTATATATATAGAGTTTTATTCTGTAAATTTCGATTAAAAAGTGTTGAATCCAAATTTTAAAACTATTAATAAAAATTTCTATCACTTTTTAGAACAGCTAATCAACATAGTCATACATGATGTCAGAATCACTATCATTCTGTAAATCCTTGCAAATCATATCTAAAACGCCTGTATGGTTATAGATATTTTCTTCAAAGTCATCAACATATCCCTCAGAATCACTATCATATTCTTTTACTCGGTAAACCATATCTAGACCTACGATTTTATCTTTAGTGTATGTTTCTAAATCGGCACTAGAACTTTTTGATTCGTTGTCGTATTCGTCATCTTCTGAACTCATGTTGTCATATTCTGAACTTTCACTACGATTATAGGTTTTGAAGCTATATTCCTCATTGTAATATCTTTCATTTCTATCTATCTCCTTCGTAATTCGCATGGCTTCTTTTAATTCTCTCTCTTCCTCTTTTTCTTTTTCTCTTATTCTATGCTTTTCAGCAAAACCTGTATCATCATCAGAATCAGAAAATATTTCGTCCTGTTGGGAACCATCACTCAAACTTGATTCGTCTTCGCCAAAAGATTCTTCGTCAGGAAAGTCAAAAAGATTAGCAAAGTTCTTAATGTGTCCCCAATCCTTAAATTCTTCCCCTTCTGATTCTGTCAGCTCTTTTACAATTGGAATGGAATCTAAATAGTTTAACATTTTAGAATATGTCTCATATTCACTATCCATATCGTCTTCTTCATTTACTTTTTTCTCTTCATTGTCAAAAATACATAATTCATGCCTTTGGTTGTATTCATGAGTTTTACATTGATAGACATTTAAATAAGTACTTCTAGTAGCATATTTAACGGCATCTGTTGAAAGGTTAACATTATTCATTGAAGTGAAAAGCGAGTTGTTCCAGATTGGAACTGTTCTTACCAGAGGGTATGGAATCCAGGGTACAGTAAATTCCTCAGTGAAGAACTCCATACTTAGAGGTCTGCGTTCATAGTAAGTTTCACGCCGTCGTTTTCTTTGGCTCCCATGAGCTATATCCTGATCAATAAGTTTTGGTCGTTTTGGGTGGGAAAATAATGGAAAGAAATCGACATATTCATAATTTGTTATTACTTTATTCAAATTCTGATGGTCCGTTGGCTTATTCCGTGGGAAAACAGCCATTGCCTGTTTCGGAAAAGAAAGAACTGGTTTAGTACTTTTATTCAGCAGCATTTTTTCGGTTTTTACTGGTGGCATGCTTATTACTACATTTGGCGGTATAACCGACACGCCAATATTTGTCGCTGGCTCGAGTGTAGGCTTATTGGGTGTAGTTAAATTGGCAATTGACATAATACTATTATTTTTTATATTTTCTCGAAATTCTGGTTGAATATTTTCCTGTTTTGGTTTGAACCTTAATGCTTTTAACCTTACGATGCCATTTACCACCAGGATCCCTGCCACGATATATCCTGACATCTACTCCTTCGTTTGTAGTGGTTCTTTTCCGGGAATCGATGCTAAACACTTCATTTACTTCAATTTTCTCACATTTTCCAAGTTCTTCTAAATGTCTGAAAATCCATAATCTTCTATTGTCAGCGGTCCACAAACTTCCCGTTTTCTTTCATTACATTTATTCGAGGAATATCTGTTATCTTACAGGTACCAAGAACCAATTGATCTAAAGTCTCTCCTATTAAGGTACACCGGTGACCAGTTCGTCTTCCAAACTTATTCCCTATGGAATTTTGAGTGAAGTAAAACTTTTTTTCATCATAACAACGGTTAAGATGGCCAAACTACTTTCACTCTAAGAACTGGAACGCAAATCGAATTTCTCCATAATACATATGATTTCACATGTATCGTGCAACACACGCATATACCTGCTATGGTTTCACTGGCCTCTTCTGTGCTTGAATTTGCTTCTTTTAAGTGTCATCGATAATGTGTAATAGGTTGCGTTGCCATTTTAAACAAATAAATACAGGTTTTGAGAAAATCTACTTTCGGTATTGAGGGTTAAAACATACACATGATACATTTAAGGAAGAAATAACCTCAGTCCCGTGGTGCACACTAAATAACCTGCGTAGCAGTTTATTTTCAAGTGTGTGCCATACACGGGCATTGAGGTATAGAAAATTTCTCGTCGGTCAATGGAGGCTTATAGACTAATGCCCTTTTTCATAGTTTAGTAGGGCTGTTTCACGTTTCATATGCACTTTCTTCTCTATTGTCCATAAGGATGTTTACTCTATTCGGTTTAAAATACCATATTTTATTGAAGAAGTTTGTAAATGCCACTAATGGCTAACAGCCAATTCAATATATGGTCCTTACTTTCAATATTAATTTGCTCATTTACCACAAAGCTTCTTTGTTTATTGTCAACTGTGCCATGTGTACCTATGTGTAATCTTACCTATACCCTTTTACATATATAATGCTACATATTTAAACATATGTAATTGGAATTATTGACATAAAGCGAGGGAGAAACCATTGTTAACTCAACCATCCTAAAAGCAGCCTGAAAATCCAAAACAATTTTCAGAATTAACTGCATTCAATTGTTCATGTATTCATCAAAACATTGCAAATGCAGAATAATAATTGTTAATTGTTTCAACATAATCCAAATAAAATACTGGTTCAGGAAAATGCTCGTCCGTTTTGGGAAAAAAAATGTGTTAACAGTTTTAACAAAAGAATGCCCGGAATTGTGTTTGTGAAATACGTTTTCACATATATTAATTATCCTGAAGTATTTTGGGAAGACAAAAATATACTTAGGGATAATGGTTTAGCATTGTCTTACCATTTAAGTTATTAATTATTATCATTTTAACAGAAGTCTGTCGCTGTTTTGACGTCTACATTTTCCGCCAAAGAAGAGTTATCGTTCTTTTGGCGTATATTAATTATTATACCAGGACTGGTTAGATGCGGGTTTAAATTCCGTGTTTTGAGTAAATTAGTCTTGTTATAGAATATTGTTGTATATAGTTATGTTTTATTCGTTCTGCATATTTGTCAGTCGCGTCAGGGTTGTGAACGTCTTTTATTCCGCGAAATTAGTGTATTGCGGGAAATTTCATGCGTTGTCCTCAACAATCTGACGTTGGTGTTTCTACTGAAAATAAAGTTGGAAATTGGAAATTCGACTGTCCCAGGGATCGGCTGTGTCGTTCCCTTGACCTGTTTATTTGCCACGTTTAGACTTGTGGATATTTATATAGTCAGCAGTAAGCTTTATAGCTCTTTTTATACACATCTTCCTGTATTTCAAGTGTTTTAGACGGTGAATTCCGTAACGCTTTTACTTGATGGTGTTGTTTTTGTTAGCCCAACCCCGGCCTAGATTTGATATTTTATTATTATCACTGATAATTATTTAGTGTTATATTTATACTTTTGTCTAAATTACTGACATTATGCAGGTTCTTTGACTTGGGTAACGGAATTTGTATATTGTTTTTGGATTGTCAAAATTATATTCCTGTATAATAAACTATTCATTTTTATACGTGTTACATGCAGCTTCTACGCCCATCAGTTTCTGATTATTTCGTAGATTTCCGCTCGGTTTCCTTGTTTTACAATATTGGTGGCAGCGGTGTACGTACCCAATTCTCATCAGTTTGTGTAGCTATATTTGACTGACGATTTTTGTAAAATAGTAGTTGCTGCATGGTTTTTCAATGCTGAAGGACTGAATTGTTTGATGCAATACCTCTTAACTGGAACGTGAATTCGTTTAGTTGAGAGTAAATTTGACTTTTTTGTATTCGGAAACTGAACAGTTTTGAATACGTTTGGGTAGAAAATTCTACCATAGTTTTTTTTTTCTTTTAAGAGAATTAGTTGTAGAAATTGAATAGTAAAATAGTTCAATAATTATGGCGGATAGTTCTGTGGCTCATTCTAGTTCTCGTACTGGTGTTGTTACTAGATCTCAGTTTTCAAAAAAGGGGGAAAATATAGTATATGAGATGGGAAACTTTGACAATATTTCTCAAGCTGAGATATCACAGTTGGTAAGTAGTCACAGTAGTGGATCACTTCATAAGAAATGTTTAAGTGAAGGTGCATTAAATATAACCAGTTCTGAGGTAAATACAGAGTCTAGTGATGTTAGACAAGAGAATATGAAGCTCAAACAGCAGTTATCAGATGTAAGTAATCAACTAGCTCAGACAGAAGATAGTCTAGAACATGCTGAGCACGATGTATCAGAGACAAAAAAAGAACTTTTTGACACTATGCAGAGTTTGTTGAAGGTTACAAAAGACGTGTCAAATTATGAAAAGCTCTTGAATGATGCAAATGTGCAAAATTGGCATTTGAAATAAGACATTGAGAAGGTAAAAACTGAGAAAATCAGGTTGCAGTACGACATGAAAAAAGATCTTGACCAGGTAAAGAATGAAAATGTCAAACTAGAATACGAGATGAAAAACAAAGATTCAGAGATACAACGTCTGACATTAGCGTTGAGAAATGTGTCAAGGGCAGGTAATTGGAGTGCCACTGAGAATAGTAACTCAGCATTACAGAGAAACGATGGTGCACAGAGGGTAGATTATGGTCACGGAAATGAGTTTTATGATACTAGGGGTTACATTCAGACAGGTATGGGTAACCATAGTAGCAGTATTAACAGTTACGAAACCATAGGAACTAAGCTTTCATCCTCACGGGATTCAGGTAGTGTTAGTCATTCAGAGGAACCCAAGTTCAGACTGCCATATTTTAATGGTAAAAGTGATTTTCAGAGTTTTTGGGCTATCTTTGAGATTGGAATAAAAAAGTTCAATTGGGACAATGACAAGCAATTAGAACATCTTATGTGTTGCTTAAAAAATGAAGCTTTGGTATTTGTGACCAAATTGCCTGTACCTGTAAAAGGTAATATCAGAAACCTTTATACTGTACTGGACCAGAGATATGGTGATTTTCTGTTACCTGAGCACTATCGGGAACAGTTAAATCAGGTAAAAAAAGAACAGTAAAGAAACCATGATTGAGTATGCAACCAGAGTAGAGGAGATGGTGAATAAGGCATATCCAGAACTAAGTCCGCCTCATTTAGTGACCACACTTACTATTGAGCATATTTTAAGAGGGTTGATAGATCAGAACCTATCATATGAGGTAAGAACAAAACAACCAAAGACAATTGATGAAACCTTGCAACTCATAACCTGGCATGAGTGTTGTAGAAATGGAAACAAACGCCAATTGAGTATAAGGCAAATAGAGGAAGATGACTCTGGTGAAATTAGAAAGGTTGGTAACAGTAAGCAATTTGTCCCAGAAGACAAATTCAAAGAGGTAAAGAATCAGATAAGCAATTTAACGGGTGAAATAATAATTAACTGCTACATTGCAACAAAATGGTGCTAACAGAGGTAATACAGAAAGTCGTGAGGAAAAAAGGGCACGATATGCTGAAATTACTTGTTATAAATGCAATGAAAAGGGTCATACAAGCAGATTTTGTTCTCAAAACAACGAGAAAAGAGGTAACCCAAGACAGAGTAATGATGATAAGAGAAATAGGATCAAAGAAAATTATGGTAAATGCAAAGGCAAGAATGTGAGTGTTGATGATAAGTCTTTAAACTATTTGGGGCTAAGGCTGACGGCCAAGACTTAGCCCAGGTAACTATTGATGGAAATGAACCTTTGACACATGGCTTGGATAATTGTTCAAAGGTTGATTTTCCATCTAGTGTGGAAACTGTAGTTGATACTTCCACTGTTCCTACTGAGGAGGAAACATTCTCTAGTGTTGTAGTGAATGATAGTAGTAATTCAAAGCCTTCCGGGGTTTTGGAATTAGCTGATGAAATCCTTGTAAATTTGTTGATTTTCATGGTGAACTGGGTGATGCAGATATTGTTATAGATAGAGTTAGAGCAGTTACATTGAAGGTTCCTGTTGTCATTAATGGTGCAGTGGTTAATGCTGTTGTCGATACAGGGGCAGAGGTGACTGTTATGAGCAAGTCTGCTTATTATCGAATTCCTGAGGTAAATCGTCCATGTCTTTATCAGGCTCGGAGAAACCTGGTTGTAGCAGAGGCTGGAAGAAAAATGAGTACTTCAGGTGTTGCTGATGTTTCAGTACAAATTGGTTCTTTACAATTTGATTGGTCATTTTATGTTGCACCAATAGGGGACGATATACTACTTGGTTGTGACGTTATTGATGACAAGGATATCACCATAAATACAAGGAGAGGTTTGCAGGTTGAAGGAGAATGGATTAATTGTGATGTCACTCGTCGAGCTGATAAAGTTGCACGTGTACCTTAAAAGGAAACGGCGACTATTCCTCCTAACAGTGAAGTTATTCTACCAGGTCGTAGTGTTAACTCTGAAGTTTTGGATACTAGATATTGTTGTATTGAGCCTCTATTTGAAGATGACAGGAATTTGTTGGTTGCTAGATCTTTAGTAGACCCTTATCAGAAAACTGTACCAGTTCGCATTGTACATCTTGAGAATACTCCTATCAAAATTAAGAAAAACTATTTGATTGGCGAGTTACATCCTGTGGTGCATTTTGAAAATATTGATTCTGAGGTCAAGAATGAAACTTCAATGTATGATAATTTCTAATTCTATTAATCAACTGAATATATTTGATCCTGGTATTCCTTTGATTCCTGATGAGTGGAAATGTTGTAAAATTTCTTCAGATTGTTTTGCAAATGAAGGAAATTTGGCCAAAGTTCCTAAATTACCAGAACATCTTGTCGAGTTGTTTGATAAAAGTGCAGAGAAACTTGTAGATCAAAAACACAAAGTTAAGTTAGCTGAGGTTTTGTTGAATAATGCTAATGCCTTTGCTAAAAACAAATTAGATCTTGGTTCTTGCTCAGTTATTTCACATAAAATTGATACCTCAGGGACAAGGCCTGTTAGACAGCCTTTAAGAAGGACACCTCAAGGTTTTGAAGGTGAGGAGGAAAAATATTTGCAAGATCAAATTGCCAATGGAGTTGTCGTGCCATCTAAATCTAGTTGGGCCTCACCTGTGTGCTTAGTTAGAAAAAAAGATATGTCAGTAAGGTGGTGTATAGATTATAGACGTCTTAATGATTGTACTATTAAAGATGCCTATCCCTTACCACAAATTTCTATGTGCTTAGATTGTCTTGCTGATGCAAATGTTTTTTCTGTGATGGATTTACAGTCTGGCTATTGGCAACTTGAAGTGGCACCTGAAGATCGTCACAAAACGGCCTTTATTACAAAATATGGTCTGTTTGAATACACCAAAATGCCTTTTGGTCTTTGTAATGTCCCCTCAACGTTCCAAAGATGTATGGAGTTAATATTTAGAGGCATGCAGTGGAAGACCCTTTTAATATATCTTGATGATATCATTTTATATAGTTCAAATCTTGCTGAACATTTTGTCAAATTGAATGAAGTTCTGTTTCGCTTGAAAAATGCAGGTTTGAAGCTTAAACCATCCAAGTTCATTAAAGATGAAGTTGTTTATTTGGGACACGTTGTTTGCAAAGAAGGTATTAAACCCAATCCAAAGATGATAGATTCTGTGAAAAATTGGAAAACACCTTGTTCAGTCAAGGGAGTTCAGAGATTTCTTGGGCTCTGTAACTATTACAGATAATTTGTATCAAAATTCAGTGAAGTCGCTTCTCCTCTTAGTTCACTGACAAAGAAAGATGTTCCATTTGAGTGGTCTAAAGCTTGTAATGAGTCCTTTCTGTTACTGAAAAAGGCATTATGTGAAGCTCCTATACTAGCATATCCTCTTTCTAAAGGGTTATTCGTCTAAGATACAGACGCTTCTAATGTAGGAATAGGCGCAGTCTTATCTCAAGTTCAAAATAACAAGGAAAAAGTCATTGCATTTGGCTCGAAGAAACTTGATAAGCCTCAACAACGCTATAGCGTCAATAGACGTGAGCTTCTTGCTGTCATTACTTTCATTCACCAGTTTCGCCACTTTCTAATGGGGAGAAAATTTCTGTTACGAACAGATCATGGCTCTCTTCATTGGCTATTTAGTTTTAAAGATCCACAAGGTCAATTAGCTAGGTGGATAGAGACTCTCTCACAATATGATTTTGAGATACAGCATCGTAGTGGTTTGAAACATCAAAACGCTGATGCCTTTTCAAGAAAAGATGCTGAAGAACCTCTTTGTAAACATCAAGTCGAGGAAAGAGTTGATCCTCATTGCTCTTGTTGTCAATCTCTAAATGATAAATGGTCAGATTTTAAAACTGATATTGATGACGTTGGAAATTTAGGTCATACCAGTGATATAATTCGAGTTGTAACCAGGAGTCAAACATCAAATCGTCCTCAATGTAACTGGCTACAAGGTCATTCAGATGAGGAAGTTGAAATCTTTCAAAGGGAAGATGAAGTTTTGAAATATGTCCATGAGTGGCTTGACAATGGTCAGCCTAGTAGAGATGATGCTGCTGCATTTAGCCCCGCTGTTCGGAATTATTGGTTAAACTTTAATCATCTAGAGAAACAAAATGGTGTCATTTTCCAGAAGCGTTTTCTTTCAGACATTTCTGTACCTTCTTATCAGCTTTTAGTACCTAAAATATTAAGGAAAGAGGTCATTAAAGGTTGTCATGATGCTATGTACGCGGCACATTTTGGAATTAGTAAAACTGTTTCAAAGATAAAAAGTCACTTTCATTGGTATAAAATGAGTGAAGATGTGAAATTACACATCAAAAGTTGCGATGTTAAGTCCCTTAATAAAAAACCAAGGGCTGCCCTTCAAAAGTATTTAGTTGGTCATCCGATGGATCGCATTGGGATTGATATCATTGGTCCTCTTCCAAAAGAAAGTCAGAGAAACAATATATATATATATATATATATATTAGTGATCGGAGATCATTTTACTCGTTGGATAGAAGCATATCCCCTTCCAAACCAACAAGCTGAAGTTGTTGCTGAGAAACTGGTCCATGAGTTCATATCTCGGTTTGGAGCTCCTCTTGAATTATATTCTGATAGAGGTATTAATTTTGAGAGCAATCTTTTTGCTGAGATTTGCAAATTATTTGATATAAAGAAAACAAGAACTACATCTTATAGGCCTTGTTCTAATGGAATAATAAAAAAAAATAATGAAACCTTAGAAAAAATGATCCGTAGCTTTGTTGATAAGAATGTTTGTACCTGGGATTCTTATATTGGAATTCTTATTTCTGCTTATAGAAGCACCCCACATCCAGCTACAGGGTTTTCTCCAAATATGCTTATGTTCGGTAGAGAGGTTTTGATGCCCAACCAGTTGATGTTTCCTCTGCCTAAGGGCCATTCAAATACTGATACTGATACTTACTTAGCTCTTGTTAGAGAAAAGTTGGAGGAGGTCTACCATTTAGCTAGACAACACTTAAATTCTAGTGCTGTGGTACAGAAAAAGAATTATGATACTCGTCTTTCACAGACCCAATTTTCTAAGGGTTCCCTTGTCTATAAGTTCAACAATTCTTCTATGAAGCTGGCAGAAAAGTGGTCTGGTCCATATGTTGTTATTGGTACTTTGGGTCCAGTTCTGTATAAGATTCAATATAGACGGAAGGTTGATACTGTTCATCATGACAAATTGAAGTTGTTCCTATCAGATGATATTCCTTCTTGGGTCCAGGACGTCCGAAAGAAGATTTTACATTAGCTGATCCAAGTCAGGGGTACCTGCTGTCAGTATTTGTTAACTATAATGATTTTTTTTTTAAATATAATTAAATTTATTTTCAGAAGTCATGTCTGATGTGTACGTCTTTAATTGGAATGATTGCCTTGTGGAGTTGAATAAGAGAGATATGGTTCATCATGTACTGGTAACTCATGTGGAGGAGGAAAGAGTCCCTTATTACTGTACCCTGTGCCATTATAGAACTACAACTTTGAGATTGTTGGAGAGACATGTGTCAACATATAGGAAGCACAAAGATGCCATTGCAGATTTGACAGATAAAGAACAAGATTTTTTGAAAGTATCCTTTATTCCGTATTTTGTTGTTCTCGGTACAGACCGTTCTGTTGACGCCATTCTAAAATCAGCATTGCCAGAAGAAGCTAAAAGCGACTCTGATGGTGAAGCGGAAGACAGCAACTCAGAATCTGAATTTCAGATCCGGGAATTTAGCACAGAGTTCTCTTTTTCAAACACTGAATGCCAGTCTGATGAAACATTTCAAAACTACAACGAATTAAAAGCTGAAATTAATATACTTAAGGGTTCACATCAGGCAGAGCTTAATAGATTTGTTGATTTTATAGCCAGAAAGGAAACTACACTCAAGCATAAATCAGATGAAGTTAAATTTCTGAAGGAAGAACTTGTGAAAAAGGATGACAAAGTCCGCGTTCTTGAAAGGAATGTGAGACACAAGGACGATGAAATCGAAAGTTTGAGACGGAAAGTTATATTTTATGAGAATCAAGACTATAAATTATTTAAGAACAATAAAAGATTTGATTCCGAAAGAGATGAACCAGAAAAGAAGATGAAAAGCGTTGTCCAGAAACTGTTTTAAGTTTATTTATATTTCTTGTGGATATCTGTAAACAATGTGTGTTGATATTGTTACGACAGTATTTTATATTGTACTATTTTTATTTTGAGCAAAATTTTGTTCATATAATTAAAGTCGATTATTTAACGGTAACTACATCTTCTTAGGTGCTTTAAGGGGGTGAATGCCTCAGCACTTACTTGGATATTTCATTTGTTCTGAAGAAAAGAGATTACAATAAATTTTCATTATCGTTTCTTCAAAGAAATTTTTCCTTTTGAATTTCGAGGACGAAATTATTTCTTTGAGGGGGGTAGTGTTGTGAAATACGTTTTCACATATATTAATTATCCTGAAGTATTTTGGGAAGACAAAAATATACTTAGGGATAATGGTTTAGCATTGTCTTACCATTTAAGTTATTAATTATTATCATTTTAACAGAAGTCTGTCGCTGTTTTGACGTCTACATTTTCCGCCAAAGAAGAGTTATCGTTCTTTTGGCGTACATTAATTTTTATATCAGGACTGGTTAGGTGCGGGTTTAAATTCCGTGTTTTGAGTAAATTATAGTCTTGTTATAGAATATTGTTGTGTATAGTTATGTTTTATTCGTTCTGCATATTTGTCAGTCGCGTCAGGGTTGTGAACGTCTTTTATTCCGCGAAATTAGTGTATTGCGGGAAATTTCATGCGTTGTCCTCAACAATCTGACGTTGGTGTTTCTACTGAAAATAAAGTTGGAAATTGGAAATTCGACTGTCCCAGGGATCGGCTGTGTCGTTCCCTTGACCTGTTTATTTGCCACGTTTGGACTTGTGGATATTTATATAGTCAACTGTAAGCTTTATAGCTCTTTTTATATACATCTTCCTGTATTTCAAGTGTTTTTAGACGGTGAATTCTGTAACGCTTTTACTTGATGGTGCTGTTTTTGTTAGCCCAACCCCGGCCTAGATTTGATATTTCATTATTATCACTGATAATTATTTAGTGTTATATTTATACTTTTGTCTAAATTACTGACATTATGCAGGTTCTTTGACTTGGGTAACGGAATTTGTATATTGTTTTTGGATTGTCAAAATTATATTCCTGCATAGTAAACTATTCATTTTTATACGTGTTACATGCAGCTTCTACGCCCATCAGTTTCTGATTATTTCGTAGATTTCCACTCGGTTTCCTTGTTTTACAATACATTGCAAATGCAGAATAATAATTGTTAATTGTTTCAACATAATCCAAATAAAATACTGGTTCAGGAAAATGCTCGTTCGTTTGGGAAAAAAATGTGTCAACAGTTTTAACAAAAGAATGCGCGAAACCTATAGGAATGTTTCGTTTACGTTCCAAGTTAGATGTTGTAATTGGTGTTGCCAAACCTTGAAAGTATTAAAACTGAACTTTACTTTTTTGCTTTTATTCTAAACAGTGTCTTATGAAAACGATAGGAAAGAACTTTCGCGGTCGCTAAATTTATAATTATGGCCTGGCCTACAAATGGACAAAATTGAAGGAAAAATGTTACTGCTATATTGAGATGCGAAACATATAACAAATTTTAATTCGAACGTGCCACTCGACAATTTCTTTTTCATATTTGTATTCTTTGTTGCAAGCCAGTTAACCATATAGAGCATTTGTGATATATATGCTTAGATGTCTCGTAAAAAGGAAATGTTCAAGTGGCGGATCATAAATCTATGCGGCGTCGGTGAGGCACAGGGAAGCCGAAAAAAGAATCTCAAATCATGCCTATGACAGGAGAAGAGTAAAGGGGGAGGTAATCTATTAAAAGAGAACATAGTATCTTAGCGAAACCAGATAAATCAGAAAAATGCAGACTGAGATGGGATTCGGTCCTCAGTCAGAAAACAAACATTTTTGATAAATCTTACAATACAAGACCAGGTGTAAAGATGGTTTGCTACAAAGTTCACGGCGATGGTATTAGTGCACTTGGTACTGTTGGAATTGTTGGAGAGGAGTGTAGTAAACATAATTATAATAAATCACTGGCAGTTGTTTCGATTTTTTCAACCATTTACATCTATATAAACCCTTGTATACTTACGTTATCTTCCCTGTATATATATTAACATTGAAAGTAAGGACCATATATTGAATTGGCTGTTTCTAGCCATTAGTGGCATAAACTTCTTCAATAAAATATGGCATTTTAAACCGAATAGAGTGTGTGTGTGTGTGTGTGTGTGTGTGTGTGTGTGTGTGTGTGTGTGTGTCAGAATGTGACGACTCTATTCGCTACACTGCTCCATCGAATCGAATTGATACAGGGAAGATAATGTAAACTTACAGAAGGGCCTGAAAAATTCCCAACGATGTTAGAAGTGTCAAATTTGCGAGACAAATTTTTGGTCGTTCCCTAGAACTCGCTGTGACATCTATGGCAATACCGCATGCACGAAGTCCAGCGCCATAAACCACTGGGGCAGCTAGGCTATATTAAAATATAGCTCGCAGGATTAATCTAGGGTTATAACTAAGTACATGATGTCTGGTAGTACGGGATGGTTCGTGTAGGATAGAGGATCGAATTAATGATGCATGTCACAACAAATCAATATTATACAAACGTCTCAGAATGTGACGACTCTATTCGCTACGCTGCTCCATCGGAACAAATTTATACAGGGAAGATAAAGTTAGCATAGAAAGGTCTAAAAAAATTCCAAACGATTTGACAGTTCTAACACACCTTTCTTTTGTCATTCTTATCGGTTAATTTAAAAGTTCAAATATCACGACTGTATGTCAAAGCTCCCAGTATGGCAAGCTATGATATAAAGATATAAAGATAAAGTAATATTAGAAAATGAATTTTTAATATCGCAAAATCATTTTTTTTAATGTTAGAAAAAGATTTTTTAATAATAGAAATTCATTTTGTAATATTACAAATTTCTGATTTAGTAATATTATAAAACATCACACATTTTGTAATATTACAAATTGAATATGTAATATTAGAAAATGAAGTTGTAATATTCGAAAATGAATTTGTAAGATTAGAAAATCACTTTGCAATATTGCAAAATCAGTCAATTTTTTTAATTTACAAAGTGATTTTCTAGTATTAAAAAATCGTAATTGAATACAACAAATCCATTTTCTAATATTTAAAAAATCAATTTCTAATAATAAAAAATCGTTTTTTTATATTAGAAATTCGACTGAATATCTAATATTAAAAAATTATTTTGTATTATAAGAAATATAATTTGTAATATAAAAAAAAATTTTAATATCAGAAAAAAACTCTTTTTTGTCTACAGTGGCTTGCCATATCCCAGTGTATTTAAAATTCGCGCTCTTTAAAACTTTTTCCGAAGCGTGCAGGAAGTCCCTTAACGCCACCTGTTGGGAAATCCCGCTGGTATTTATGCATCAAAACAAACCGGCCTGTGGCCTGTGGTTAGTGGCCAAAAGATACCTAAGTACTCCTTTAATATTTTAATAGTTTTATTTTCAACTTAAGGACAGAGATTTTCATTATTTTGAGTGACTATGAGGGCCGTGCAATTGTTATTATGGTGATACGTGTGCACGAGTGTAATCCAGACACTCTCCCTCTTAAACAAATTATCATGGTTCCCACTTGGGATTAGCATCACACGCGGATAGATTAATATGAAGATGTGTTCAACCTTAACAAAAAATTTTAAATTGGTGATGAAATTGAAAGGGTGGCATGAATAGCAGTATTTCTGAAATGTTAATCCATTTATGATTTGATCAAAGATTTAGGAGTGTGTATTCGTATATATTCGAAGTTTTTGAAGCCTCAATTGTATGTTTGAATTTAAATTAAGTTTATTGGCAGCAAGATCTGTCAAATCCAGATTGATGTTCACGAATTCTTAATACATCAGTTCTAATGCATCTGTGGAATCTGTAAAAGAAAAAAGTATGCAAGCATGTGTTAAAAATTGAGTCATTTATTGAATTGACATCCTGAAATTACAGTGTTGTCCAATGAAATACAATGTTACAAGGCATGTCATGGATTGTTCTGATGTGTCCTGCACCATGAGAACTGAGCAGAGGACACTTGCATTTCAGCATACCTGGTCCATTCTTCCATTCCTTGTTGCTGATTTTATTCTGTTTCCACACGTACATGTATGTGCATGTTATGAATGAAAGATATTAAGCCATTTATGTTTCAAACCATCTTCTTATATAGATAGAATGTGGCTTACAATCTACGATTTTTCAGTATGATTTATCTTTTCCTCATTAGTGTGGCAACTTGTTATAATGTAGCATGTTATATTGATTAATCCTAAATGCAAGTAATCAGGGCCTACTCTGGCTGGATGATCAACATTTTGGATGTGCAACTTGAAGTCTTTTGTAGGAAAGCATTGGCTTCTAGTCCTTTCCAAACAAATTTGAAGTCAAAGGCTTTGTTTTGTCCTACTGCAAAAAGATGTTCAATTTCTTGTTAAATCAGACATGATTTTCTTCTACTTTCAAACAGAATTCTGCCTTTTTGCATCAGATTTTACCATTAGAATTTTCTTTTTTACTGTATATTGACATGTTCTGCCAATTTTCTTATTTTCCATTTTTTTTGTTGCCTTCATAAAATCATGTCTGTTAAATACAACCTTAGAGCAGTCAGAATGTAATATATTTCTGTTCATGTTTTAGTAACCAATAAAGTGACTCATGGATGGGATCGCTGTAGAAGACAATGGAGAAGTAACTGTTCAAGATGTGAGAGAAGGGGTTGTTAAGAAAGCTTTTAACTAAATTTCATGTTTCCTTATGAGAACAGGACATTAAAGAAATCTTAACTTATCCAAATGTAACTTAAATGATTTGAAGTATACCTTAAAAATGATGGAAGACATCTTAACTAACTTTTATATGAATGCTGGACTTAGACATTATGATAAGATCAAAGTGAATTAATTACTCATGAAGCAATATTTTCTGTATTCTATAACATGAAGCTTTCAATTTTAACGTGTACTTTCATTTCTCTAACAAATTTGTTAGACTATATAACTTCTATATATGCACCACAGTACAGAAATTTTCTTGTTATATATCAAATTTAGGCTGAAGATTCCAACTCAATGTCATTTCACACAGAAGCAGCTGTTTCAGTAACTGAGAAGTTATCAGAAGTATTACTCCAGGAGGCACAAGAGGTACTAATTCAACCAGAAGGATGTTTTTCACTTTTTAGGGGAATTTCACAATTTCAAATCTGGATATTACTGCTACAATTCTTTTTATTTTTCACTATATTTACTTCCGATTTTGCCAATTTCCGCTTTGTTCGTAAAGTTATCCATGATTCAAGCTGAAGTACTATTAATGTATAGACATCAGTTAGTTATCAGATATTCCCTGTGAAATAGATTTAGATAATTCATTTATGCTCTCTGAGACTGTCCCTACAAAATGTCACATTAGTTTTCTCTTGTACTGTTAACTTGTTTTACATAAAATTATATAATTGTAATATCAATTTAAAACAAAAAAACATTTAACTATTGAGAAAATTTATGTAATAAATAGGATAATCAGTTGGTTATCATGATTAACCAAGTTTAATTGGTTGTGCTGAGAATACTTGAAAATTAAACTCATGCACAGAGCAAGTTCTATGAGTTAAATCTGGGCATTCGTTGATACTCATTATTAAGTTTGGTTATTTTTTCTTTCCAAATATTTACTTTCTCAGTATTTGTCAGAATTAGACAAAATCATTCTGAAACACTTATTTAAATTATCCAATATTACAAAAATGGAAATAGGGTACACAGGAACATCAAATAGTTGCCCCTGTATACCCCAGCAACATAAAAGTAAACTGAAAGTGAAAACGAATCAATAAATATAGAGGCCCAAAATTCCTGACTCCAAACAGCTTTTGTATATATGCATCAACCTTCTAGATTTACATAAATGTAAGCTGGTAGTGTACAAGAATTGTTGAACTTGAATGGTTTGTACTAAGAGTTTTACTCTGCACACTTTATAAGACATTTATTTACAATATAAGCATTTATTTAGGTTCATAGAAAGTAAACATTTTACATGGGTAGCAGCTATTGTATTTCCCTGCTTTATGAACTTTATGTCTCCCCCACTTTTGTGGGGAGACGCATTGTTTTTGTCCTGTCCATCTGTTTGTCTGTCACACTTTTGTAAGTGCAACTCCACGGGAACTACTTCACCAAATTTCAAGAAACTTTGTAGGTAGTTAGAACATGATATGTAGTTGTACATTATACCAGAAATTTGTGATTCACTGAATTTTATGGGAGTTATGCCCCTTTGAAACTTTGAAACTGGGGGATGCATAAGTTTTTACAGGCAGAAAAATCTATAAATTAATAATCTAATCTTGAATATATTCTTAGGAGAATAATGGATTGTCAAAAGCAGAAGCCTCACCTGGACAAGAGCCAAATACAGCAGTATCTGGAACACATGGACAAAAGGTATGGATTATTTCACTAAGTTGCACTGGTTCTTAACTTGAAATCTTCTTGTGATTAACAAACTAACTCATAAGAATGCTGTAAAATTACAAATACAAAAATGTATTTTTGAGGTAAAATTGTAAGTTCCATTGCTTTGTTCAAAATAAGATACTGATTGAATGTGTGTTTTACATTTATGAATGACAAAGTCATACCGGTATTACATAACAAATAAAAGGGGCAAGCCATTAATTAACAAAAATTTCCACTCCTCAAAAATGATGCACATAAACATATAAATACAGTATTCCAGAATTTCAATTTTCTACCTTCTGTTGGAAATTCTTACATAAAAATCACCAGAGCAAAAACTTACAAATAATTCTTTTCATTGACTGAATAAGTAGACAATAACAGTACACTGACTTGATATTAAACTGATAGGTTTAGGTTTAGAACATCTACAAAATACAAGGCTGTGCTGAGCATTTTCACTGATTTGAACTGAATTTGTTAATCAATTTTTTAGCTCACCTTGCCAAAGGCCAGTTGAGCTATTACCATCACTTGGCGTCCGTCGTTGTCATCGTCAACGATTATACAAAACTCTTCTCCTCTGAAACTACTTGTCTAATTAGAACCAAACTTGGTATGAATGTTCCTTGGGGTATCCTGCATAGAACTGATATGGGGATTTTTGATTCGTCAAAAAGCATGGCCGCCTTCACTAAAAATAGAACATAGGGATCAGACAGTAGTTTTTTTGCATATATCTCCTAAGCCATTAGGTTTAGCTGAATTCTGAATGGGTAAAAGTGTTTTGCATGATGTTTGTTTGTTGGGGTTTAACATCCAAGCATGATGAGATCTATCTCTGGTCAAATTTTGGTTTTAATCCGTTAGGCCATGTTGGAGTTGTTGCCCTTTTTCAACGATTTTTGCTATTTTTAATGTTATTTCTTTCCAAAATCTTCTCTGACACTACTTGACCAATTGAAACCAAACTTGGTATGAATGTTCCTTGGGGTATCACTGCATAGAACTGACATGGGGATTTTTGAAAAACATGGCCGCCGTTACTAAAAATAGAACATAGGGGTCAGACAGTAGTTTTTCGCATATATCTCCTAAACCATTAGGTTTATCCAAATTCTTTCAATAGCTGAAATGATCCATATTATTAGGACTGCAAGTTATCAGACTCCTTGTAAGAGTTATTGCCCTTGAAAGGGGAAAATGACTTCTTTTTTTTTTTTTTAAGTTTTCAGTCAATTTCTTGAAAACTATGATAGATTAAAAGAAACTTTCAATTGTTGAAAAGATCTTGTGATAGTCCTACCAAAGACTTCTTTAGTCAAAATTGTTGGACAACTTCTTGTCTAATTTAATTCAGGAAGGTGAGCGATTCAGGCTCCTGGGAGCCTCTTGTTTGTCAAGTTGGTTCACCGTTAAATGAAAAATTTAAGATAAATATATGGTTTGAACAAGTAAAACACTGTTTATTAATTGAAGCAAGTGACATCCATTCAAAACAATGTAACATTTGTGGTATGGCAACATGAAGTTATATTCAGTTGGGGACAATTCATCATTTTTAGATCTGTTCAAATAGATAGTTTGCAGTATAAATCGTGTATAGCATTCTGAAATTTTCAATATTTATATGAGTATTTTTGTACATTTTGCTTACAATAAGAGGTAGTTAATAACGATTCTATCACCCTGAATTTGATGTTTAAGGGAAGAGACAAAAAAATTCTTCAACCCATTCAATACATATCTACTGGTATCATTTCATAGATTTAAAAACAATTGTTGGACTAAACCTGAAAGTAAAGAGACTTGGCAAGTTGGCTCCAGTCAGTTAAAACAGACAAGTGTGTCTATAGAATATTTTTTGTCTTTCCCAATATTTTTAGGGTCAACAGGTTATGATTTTAGTTGGTTTTTGTCAAATTAAGGTTATGCCTTGCCTTGAAAGTAAATTTTTACTGCAATTTTTATTAGTTGATGAAAAAATATACTATTTTGCTGTACCTGTTAATGTTTTTTTTTTTTTGGGGGGGTGGGGGTGGGATAGCTGCATTCTGCCCTGTAATGACAATGTGAGGTTTTCCTTGTCATCTTTGATGACCCATGGGTTGCATTGACCTGACATTTTTCATCCAGGTGGGGTTGTTGTCTCTTTGACATATTTATTATTTCCATTATCCTTATATTAACCTTTTTTTGGGGGGCCTTTGAGGATATCAACTTGATATTGCAACTTTTTATTTTTGCCATGGGCTCTCTGTTCAGCATGTTTTCCATAACAAGGGACTTATTCACGACTTTAATCTTCCAATATATTTTCTTCATCTGGAAATTAGCGGAAATTAATTGTTCACAATCATCAATTTAGAATGTGCCATTTTGTGGTTCAACAGTGTTCACATTTCATTATTGTTGTAAGAATGGTAATATGCATGTTTTTAACAGGCACCTGAACCTGTGGTTGCAGGAAGGGGGAGACCTAGAAAATCTGATGCTCCCAAAAAACTGGTAAGATATCTATTTGTTTTGCTAAATGTTTGTTGTAAGACAAAATCAGTTATTGTTTAAGTACATGTAAGGTTTGTACCATGCACAGGTGCTTTTAACCTTTAAGCCTTACACAAATTCTGAAGGTATAGAATAAAAATAAATGTTTTCTATTTTATTTATAAAGAAACAGTTCTTAATTTGTATGTGGTAGTATGGAATAGTTGCTGTAATTCTGTCAAAAACACCTATGGACACCTAATCTGTAGGAAGCTTTCATTAATGGATGTAAACTTTTTCTCACTTTTGAGACAATGATTTCCTTATTTTTAGCCATGTGAGATTAAAAGCTTCATTTGTAACAGCAGCCCTGTGATATCTTGTAAATACAGTAAAATGTGGAAAACAGTGCATTCTAAATTGGCATACTTATCATAAAATTGATTTTAAAAGTGAGAAAAAGTAGTGCCAACTGGAAGTGTAAGGCTATGGTATGATTTAGTTGTTCTCTAATTTAACAAAGCCTTTTATAGAGGTCTTTATAACTCTTAACCTTTGAGTTTCTTTGATTCCTTAAGCTTGCATGATAGTGGAGTTAGATTCTTAATACATTGTATCTTGTTCTGAAGATATGAAAAAGTTTATATAGTGTGATACACATATACTGTAGTTAAAACTATCTTGCAAATATTTCCTTCATGGCCATGCCTTTTCACCAACTTCATTTGAAACTTGGTATCTATGCATGATTTCTCTCTAAATTTGATGTTCTTAATAACATAATTTTGTCAGCTATTTTAGTTTGTGTTATAGTTCTTGATTTCTTCAGTTTTGCATACAGATTTTGTGTCTTTATATCCTTTGTTTCCTTCTAAATATCTGAGGTTTAGGGTTACCTTGAAACTATTTTGTAGATGGGATCCCGTCATTATTTAACTTCAAACAACACTTACTGTTATATGGTTTTTATCCTAACAGGACTGAGCAGGACATCAGGTATGTATAAACATACAGTTTTGTCTTGTACAAATGTATGTACAGAACTTTTTTTTGTATTCTGATAGGTATTTTTTACATTCGCAGGATGAAGTTCAACAATCAAACATTGCAAGTAAAACAGATTTTATGCTAGTCACACCAGTAAGTAGAACTATTTTCAGTGGTGTTATTTTTCTACATCTTCACTGATTTCTGCTTATTTAAATTCAGATTTTACTGATATAATTTTTTTGGGGGTATATTTACTTCCAATTTTGACAACAATACTTCCATGTTGTCCATATATCTCATAGCTTTGTCCATCAATTTCCTGTATCATTTTAAGAAGTTTCTTAATTATGAGAAGCCTGGTTCAACTATAAATATGCTGAAAAAAAGCTAAAGAATACATTCACTTCTACCCAGAACATGTTAATATCATATTCATTTTACTGATGATTTTGTATTAAGCTTTTAATAGTCTTGCACCAAACATGAAGTGGCATTCTTACCATTTAAACAGGCTGAATGTGATTAATTAATTTCTATTCTTTTTTCAATTGTTCTGAAGTCCATAGATCAGGTGTACAATCGTAAACATGTCAGTTGTGAGCACCAAGGTGTAACATTGATCTGGTATATTAATCTGTCATTATTACAACTATTTGTAATAAATAGGGTATTTTTAAGTTACAAACTAAATTTGCTGCCTTTTAATCTAGCTATTTGCAATTAGCCGTATATGTCACACTTATAACCAATTATGAGTTTGAACTACTATATGTGAGTATGTTACAACATATGGTAAATGGGCACTCATTTGCATATTTTAATTTATTTATTTGCAGTCCCTAAAAAGAGGCAGAGGCAGGCCACCTAATCCATTTAAAGTTATTGTGAGTAAACATATTGTCCAAGATAGTTTGATGTATCAAGATAAATCAAAAGGCCTTAATAAGAGATTCATCATTACTATGGGTTGATACTAACAAACTTACATACAGTATGACTTTAGTTATGAGCTTAATTATTTGATTGGGACATTAAAGTTATAGTGCGAGAACTTTGTTCAAGATAAAAAAATAAAATGATAGGAAGATTTTGTTAAAATATTAATTATACAGACTTTTAGGAATCTGTGGACTATAACAGATTACAGGTAACCCTAACTAAACTGAGTTTGTTTACATGGCTCAGAAATTTGAAATATTCAGTAGCACATTTTTGAGCATTAGTCTATGCCTTATTATATAAAGACTTAAGTACAGGGTCTTCATAAAATAACAATATGTGTTCATTATTTAAATAAAACAAATGTCTTCTTTTCTCTTAAGATTTTTGTCATGACTTTTTATATTCCAGAGACCGAAACCAGAAACGACAAGATCAGTTGGCAGACCAAGAATACATCCTCCAGTAAGGCTTAAGTCATAGATCGTTAGACTACATTTACCTTCATCTATTAATAGATTCTAATAACTTGAGAAAGCAGTGATTTCAGATATGCATTCTATTCATTAAATCACATTGAGTGATGATGTTTTAAATATTCAAAGTTTCACATTCACTATGCTATTTACTTATTGCAAGTATTGTTGTTTAAAAAAAAAAATTCTTCTTTATATACCCCTATTTATTAGAGTTGGGGTTGTCACATGTGTTGCAATCACCTTTTCTGTCTGTCAGTTACACTTTCTATAAAAGACATTTCAGCTTTTGGAGGGAATGCTTAGATGTTTGATATATCACTTTTGCATGAAGACTTGTATTGTGTCTTCCCATTACAAATTACAAGTTCCTTACATATCTACTTCCTGTTTACGATATTTGACAGACATGGTTGAGTAGGATGTTTTTAGCAGGATGTAGTGTGCAATATATCATTTCCATTGCAAAATAGTACTACATTAACATGTTATTATACTCAGAAAAAATGTTGAATTTATTTCACTTCAACATTAGTCATCTATATTATATGCTTTTTAATCAACATCTTGAATATAATTTTTTTAAATATTGTTTTTCTTTTTATATTTGTCACTCTTCTTCATCAAATATTTCTGACTGGTAGGAATATATTTATTTTATATTTTTCCGTTAGAAAACACCAAGTGGCCGTGGACCTGGTAGACCCAGAATTCACCCTCCTAAAGATGTAAGTCCTTGAAAATCAATGACAGGGTTAAATTTTGCACAGCATAGAAGTATGGAAAGTAAATACATGTAATTACATGTACTGTATAATCAAAAAAAATTTTGCTATTGTATGAATGTGAAAACACAACTGACTTTTAATTTGTAATAGATTTAAACTTGCAATATGGAATAATTAATATAATTAATGCAGGATTTTTCTCAAATTTGTTCAAAACTAAATCCACAATTATAGTAAAGTGACAAAAAAGCAACAATTTCTAAGATAACTTCCATGAAGAAGTGGTCAGTGGGTAATTAACTTGTTTTAAAAATACTGGTTCAGTGTTGTAACTTTTCTCACATTTATACATTATAGTTTTATCCAATGAGTTCCACCTTTAATAATATCTTCATTGAGTCTAAAGACCTGTATCCCAGTACACTATAACATACTGGTAAATATGTCTAAATACTTTAGAGTAGTTAACCAGCATTTACAATAAGTATTACTTTGAACTTGTTTGATATTTTTTTTTCAGATTGGTACGAAAAGATTTGCTAGACCTTTTAATATGGTAAGAATTTTTTCTGACTATTTTTATAGAGATATGTACAGTTCAACTGTGATATTCCAAAAACTCTAATATGACATGCTTCAAAGCTCTTTATACTACAGCCATAATAAAAAAAAGGGATAAACACACAATTAACATTTTGTGCAACCTATAGGCTGTATCTTTTCGAGATATAAAGAAACTAGTCACATTAGAATCACAGGAACTCCATTTCATCTTTGTTTTACCACGTGGTAGGCATTTATGTCGTTATTTAACTCCTTGCTTATGCTCAGGATAAAACAAGCGACATTAAATGGCCAGACTGTGGTAAAGTTATGATAAAATGGAATTCCCATGATTTATATCTGAAGTTTACTTTCCAACTCTGATACTAATGAGAAATTGATCAGGCCTCTAAATACAAGAATACCAATCATAAAGATATTGCAAATTTCTGTATGCTGTACATGTGTTTCAGTAGCATTAGAAGTAAAGCCTTGAAAGTTTAAGATCCAAAAATATATTGTACAAAGAAAGAACTAGAAACAAAAAAATAGTGAAATGGGAAGCCAATTTTAGCACTGATTCGCACTCACCTGATATTAGTAGCATATGTATGTGTAATGGTTTGATCGCAATCTGTTTGTTGATGGAAGTCTTGAAAGGCTAAAAAAAAATATGATACCAATTTCAATGCATATCTATAAAAGGCTACTGAATAATATTATTCTTGAATAATTCTTACATGAGTTGAAGTGGGTGATAACTTGACAACTTGTCGAAAAAAATATCCATTTAGCATAAAAAAATAAAGAAGGCTGAAACTGACATTAGTGAATCTTCACCTTTGGCCAAGGCATACATATGTTTGTCTGTGATATATACTGACATTAGTGAATCTTCACCTTTGGCCAAGGCATACATATGTTTGTCTGTGATATACTGACATTAGTGAATCTTCACCTTTGGCCAAGGCATACATATGTTTGTCTGTGATATACATTAGTGAATCTTCACCTTTGGCCAAGGCATACATATGTTTGTCTGTGATATACATTAGTGAATCTTCACCTTTGGCCAAGGCATACATATGTTTGTCTGTGATATACTGCTATGGTCAAGGTATACATATGTTTGTCTGTGATATACTGCTAATTGTTATTCTTACTTTGATTTTATTTCAGAAGTCCCTCCAAATAAAAGTGAAGTGTACTCAGAGAGGTGACAGAAGACGTGGTAGACCTCCAGGGTCCAAGAACAAGAAAAAAAATTATATTGTGCCAAAAGTTCACCAACCTCCAGGAAGACCTATTAAGTCTGAGAATGAGAAAGAATCTATGAGCTATCAGGACTTTGTGCGTCAAGTAAATGAGGAACTTCTGGCCATTCATGGTACAATACCAGGAATAAACAAACAAATTGAGGGCGCAATAGAAGTTGATAATACCAGTGATGATTTGGACTCAAATTTAGAGTTAGATGAGCCTACAGAAGATAATCCTATTTCAAAAAGTTTGCATTTAAATGTATCTACTGAAAATAACCTTCCATTGGAAAAACATAGGGGAAGACCACCTGGTTCTAAAAATAAACCAAAGGATTTTGACACTTCTGGTTTAGATTTGGAATGCACTAGTATACCAGCAACATTTCCTTCAGGCAAAAGAAAAGGAAGACCTCCTGGAGCTAAAAATAAACCAAAAGATATTTTTGTCTTAACAAGTGACTCTGAAAATAATTTAAGTGCTTCTCCATCTATCAAGAAAAGGGGTAGACCACCTGGAGCTAAAAATAAACCAAAGGAAATAAGCTTCCTTGGTAGTGATTTTGAAAACAATAGTCCTTCTCCACAAATTAAAAAAAGGGGAAGACCACCTGGAGCTAAAAATAAACCTAAAGATTTCTCTTTTCTGAAATCTTATTCAGGTGAGTCAGTAATTGGATGTAGTCCTTGCCCTACAGAAAAGCGACGACCAGGAAGACCACTTGGATCAAAGGACAAATTTTCCTCCGGGAGGAGACGAGGTCGACTTCCTGGTGCTAAAAATAAGTTGAATTTTAGTTTTACTCGTACAGAAGTTGATCAATCCTCTGCTGATGAATCAAGTCTAAAATTAGATTTCTCACCTGTGAGGAGACCAGGAAGACCTCTTGGAGCTAAAAATAAACCAAAAAGCCTTAGTTTTAATGAGCATAATACAAGTGTAAATTCACATTTACGAATTCTCTTTAGATCTCCCTCTCTCAAGCGGAAGCCAGGGAGACCACCATTGGCTGAAAATAAACATAAAAGTGATACATCAGACCAAGACCACCAAGTGAACACTTCTTTTTCACTCTCTGGTAAACGCAGACCAGGAAGGCCTCCTGGTGCCAAAAATAAACCTAAACCAGAATATTCATCAGAGGAGAATAATGATGAAAATTTAAAAACACTAGTTTCACCATTAGGGAAAAGAAGTCCTGGACGTCCCCCAGGTGCTAAAAACAAACCTAAGCTGGATTTTGAGGTTAAGAATGAAGGTTATGGAAACATTTCTTTCTCTCATCAAGTTAAACGAAGACCTGGTAGACCCCCTGGTGCTAAAAATAAACCGAAGTTAATTTATTCAATGGACACAAAATCTGAACTGACAGAAGGTGAAAATGAATTGAGTTCAGAGCCATCATCACCAACTAAGAAAAGGGGTAGACCTCCAGGGTCCAAGAATAAACTGAAATTAGCACTTTCTCCTCAAATGTTTGTGAAAATGGATACTGGTGAGATCAGTGGTGTGTTTGACAATAGTGTTTTAACCTCTTCAGGCAAGAGACGGCCAGGCCGACCGCCTGGTGCTAAAAATAAACCGAAAATATATAGCTGGGTGAAGATAGATAAAGAGTCTCGTGCCGTTACAGACCAGGTTTGTATATGACAAGGTGTTAACACTAGATTGCTAAATTTAAATGTACCTTTGATTTTTCATTAACTGCAGAACTACATAGAGAAGTTTAAGTGTACTGATTTCTTATTCTTAAGTGGAGCAAAATGTCAGAACAGTAAAATATGTTATTATATATGTATGCTCATGTTTATACACAAAGAAATATGCAAACATGTTTGCTAGCAAAAAGTTTCAGATCTGGTAAGAACTTCAGCAGGGTAAAAAAAATATGGAAATATGGTAAAAAGAGAAATGAAATGTTTTCTCAATCTCAAACGTAAACTGAAAGAGCATTATTTTTTTCTTACTTAGGTCATACAAATGTATGTGTAGGTTCTCAGGCCTGTTTTTTTTTTTGTTTTGTTTTTTGTTTTTTTGTGGTTTTTTTTGGTCAGAAGAAAATAGACAAAACGTTTCTGTGAGTAATATTTATTATCACACAGTTCAGAAACTGTGATTGTGGGAGGGTAAGTTTATGATACTCTATGGCATCAAGATCTTCCTAGAGAAATAATTTTGCACGGTTTTAATATACATGTCATATATCTGCTGAAGCGTTTTGAACTTTCCTGCCAAGTGCACAAACAATCTCAATGACAAATTAATAAAACTGAAACCGTTTTCCAGAACAGACACCAAAAAAAAATCAGGATTTTAAAGTTTTTTTTGTTTTTTATTTT
This sequence comes from Perna viridis, assembly GCA_037379345.1. Lineage (NCBI taxonomy): Eukaryota > Metazoa > Mollusca > Bivalvia > Mytilida > Mytilidae > Perna > Perna viridis. The sequence continues at coordinate 15,574,720 of CM074511.1, forward strand.
GTCATATAATAAAGATCAGGAGTGTTTTAACGATGCAGAGGTGCCTGAAAACCTACACTTTTTTATTTAGCCTTACATGTAAGATTAAAATGTACATAAATATACATAGTTTCCTTAAGTTTCATTGTATAGAAATTACTTAATTTTCAGACCCCTAAGATCAAAAGGAAACCAGGTAGGCCTCGTGGGTCTAAGAATAAAATTCCTTGTATTGAAGCAGATGAAATAAAACCAAGACATTGTAAAAGTGACACAAGCTACACAGAAGTTGTGGAAAATGTTGTAGAGGAGGAGTTTTCTGAGAGTGAAGAAGGGGAGAATGACACAGAGGTTCAGAAAAGAGGCCCAGGGAGGCCGTCAAAGAATAGAGAATCAACAATCAAAAGGAAGAGGGGGCGGCCACCAGGATCTCTCAATAAAAAGAAGAAATTAAGTGGTGTAAGTTTCTTTCATATAAGAACACCTGTCTTGAAGTTTGTTTTATGACATTAAATGCTATGACATATTTACCTGAACATCTGACTAGCTTTAGAAATTAAGTTTTTCAGAATTAAAAGATGTTTATATGTTATAGTGAATAATATATGGTCAGGGAATTGAGTATGTCTTCCCTTGATCAAATGCCTAGTACCTGACGAAGTATCTTAGATATTTCACTGGATAATTGAAAGGGAGATATTTCATAGGTATTAGTTTGTTAGAAAGTTGAAATCCCTTTGCCAGTTGTTAAATACCTAATGATGTTGTTGTCTTTTAATTAATGGAAGTCCAACTCTATTTCCAGAAGGCATTTGTTCCTTATTCTTTCTTTTATTTGAACCTTTTTTTATTACAGATATTATTAAGCATTCTAATATGATGTCCTTAACAGGCTTTGAGACTACTACTGTGGCCGATTTTCGATTGCTATATAAGCATCACACGACTTGGGCTTGGCTTGAGTTTGTGTAAATTAATGCCCACCTTAATCATGTAAACAAACATACGTAACATTCAAATGTGTATCAGCTGTTTTCATTCATTTCAGTAGCATGAATGAACATCTAATTCATATTTAATAAAAATATTAAAAGTTATATGTTTTAGAAAAGTTATATTAATTGTAAAAATCACTTACACACATACTTGGTAGCATTTGCCACATGCGCCATGATGTATGAAACCAAACAATAACAATCGTCAATGAATGACTTAAGTTGTACTTAATTCCCCTTTCCTTCATTATAAAAAACACAAGGCAAAGTTTCTCTAGAGACCAATTCAGCTGACATGGCTAGTGTAAAGTGTACAGCCAAATATGAAAAAAGGTGGGCTCAGGTTACCGTAATAGGTCACAAAAAATGTTAAAAAGTGCCGTTATTGTCCTTTTAGAATTTAAGTAGATCACAGAAACTCCATTTTATAATTGTTTTACCACAGGCTGACCATTTCTGCAAATATTTTACCCCGAGCAACATAGATGGTCAGCCCGCGGTAAAACAATGATAAAATGGAGTTTCCATGATTCATTTCTTAATCTGCATATTTATTATATTCCCAAGTGGGGGTATATAGTGATATGGGTGCCTTTACTTCTGTCCATCCATCCATCCTTCTTTCTTTCTTTCCTTGTTAAACAGAGGCACCCAGAGGTTTCATTATTTTTTAGCAATGCATGTACCTTTGAATTTGTAGGAGGTACTTTTCATAATTTTTTTTAATAAAAATGTATGAAATTTTGAAATTCTGGAGGTACCTTTCAGCAGTTTAGATGGGTAAAAGTACCTGGTACCGCCTCTTAATGAAAGGCCTGGTCACCAATCTGTTATACGTAACTCCTCCTACACCACTGAATTATATGAAATTTCCACAGATTCCTTATTTAGTATTGAAATATGTGCATCTTCTGTTTTAGACTTTGATCTGAAGTTTTTATAGGTCTCACATCAGCATACGTACACTTTATAATTCCCTGATTTGGGATACCAATACTCATCTCTTATCTGTAATTCATTCTACACAACCGAATGGAATTTAATGACATTTTCATAAATTCATTATTGCATATTACCATTAAACACCTTTTTTTTATCCAAATCAATTTGAAGGTCAAAGGGTGCATGTTATAAAATTGGGGGATTGGGGTATCAATTTAGTGAGCATTGCTCACAGTATTTTTCATTCAGATTTTATTCACTTTCAGTTTCTAGTAAACTACCATGTGTAAGACACAAGGTTCTAACAAATTGCATTGGTTTTCTCTAGACAGATTTTCACTTGCACTTTGATTTAAAAATGGGTTAGAGAAAATTTTTTGTTATAGTCCACAAATTATTAAATATTCTTAGTTATAAAAGTACTTTTTTCATTCTGTACATGTACCCAGTAGAAAATTATTCAACCTTCTCATTCAATCCTAGTTGTGGTCTGGTTTGTAATGAAAAACAGTGTAAGTTATTGTAAATTAGTGGTAATTTTGTTAATGTACACTGATAATCAAGGTTTACAGAACCCATGATACATGACTCCTGTCTAACACGGTCAGCTTCAATGCATTTTGAACCTATGGTAATGAATCACTTGCCTTAACTTACAAATCTTTGAGGGGCTGTGTTTACACATGGCCACACTTTGTCATGAAAATAGACATGTTCAAATAATTTTTTGGGATATATTTGGGTCATAGACCATTGCAGATTTAGGCTGCTAAAGTGTTCTGGAGATCCAAAAAAAATATAATTCCTATTTTCAGAGTTTGGTTCCAGTTCTATACAACATATCTCCAGAAACTTACCATGTGCCTACTGTAAATCAGCCCTCAGCAACTGTTACAGTATTTGCACCAGAAATTGTCGAAGGCATTATGGTAACTGAATTCAATTTTTGGCCAAAGCATCTATTTGTTTTCTTTTTTAGATTAATGCATTTTGTATGTGGTTACTAATTTGAAGGCATATTGAAATTAAGTGAGGCTCGTGTGTTTTGTTATTTAACTTTCCCATAATCAGAAAATCGTATCAAACTTCTAAATTTATGATTGAAAATCAAAATCATTTAAAAACACCTCATGTGTTATTGTCACTGACTACAACTACATGTATCACATTTTGTGGCTTTTGTCACTGAAGCAATAAATGATAAAAAAAACAAGGTTATTGTGCAGATTCATTTCTATGACTACTATTTATACAACAACCCCATCGTCAGATGACAACTCTTTACCCCTTTTCTGTCCAATTTGAAGATATTCACACTTCTTGGCTTACATGTATATCTCAGAAATAATAACTGATAGACAGGTAAATGTGCAGAACAAATAGACTGAAGATGTACGTTAGCTTCTTCTTGGAGTTACATGTATTGCCCTTTCCTTTAAATGATTGTCAATTTTTTAAACTTTTTTTACTGTTTACCAAAAAATTGTAACAAATTTATAAAATGTTAACAGGAAAGTATTCATCATGATGAGGGCTACTATGCTTCTACTGGGTCTGAAGATGTTTGACGACTCTTTGGAGGTGTCATTGACCTTTCTCTTTCAAAATTGATGCTTTGTACTAGTGATATTTAACGATTTGCACATTTTTAGCTCACCTGGCCAAAGGTCATTTGAGCTATTGCCATCACTTGGCGTCCATCGTCATCATCATTAACAATTTTTCAAAACTCTTCCCCTATAAATGTTCCTTGGGGTATCCCGCATAGAACTTATGTTGGGATTTTTGATCCGTTGTAAAACATGGCCGCCATTACTAAAAATAGAACATAGGGGTCAGACAGAAGTTTTTCGCATATATCTCCAAAACGGTTAGGTTTAGCCAAATTTTGATGGGGTAAAAGTGTTCAGCATGATGAGATCTATCTGCGGTCAAATTTTCATTTTAATCTATTTAGCCATGTTGGAGTTATTGCCGTTTTTCAACATTTTTTGCTATTTTTTATGTTATTTCTGGATTACATTCTTCTGATTACTGCTATAACCTTGGTTCCCTTGATTACTCTTTCAAAAATCTTCTCGTCTGACACTACTTGACCAATTGGAACCAAACTTGGTATGAATTTTCCTTGGGGTATCATGCATAGAACTGGTGTTGGGATTTTTGATCTGTCGAAAAGCATGGCTGCCGTTACTAAAAATAGAACATAGGGGTCAGACAGTAGTTTTTCACATTTATCTCAAAAACAGTTAGGTTTAGCCCATTCTGAAATGGGTAAAAGTGTTCAGCAGGTCAAATTTTCATTTTAATCTATTAAGCCATGTTGGAGTTATTGCCCTTTTTCAAAGGTTTTTGCTATTTTTTATGTTATTTCTTTCAAAAATCTTCTCCTCTGACACTATTTTACCAATTGAAACAAAACTCAGTATATATGTTCCTTGGGGTATCCTGCGTAGAATTGATGTGGGATTTTTTTTTATCCGTCGAAAAACATGGCCACTGTTACTAAAAATAGAACATAGGGGTCAGACAGTAGTCTTTTTTATTTTTTATTTGATCTGGCGACAAAAATAACCAGTTGGCGATTTTCATGGCACCTAGGTTTTGTATATTAAAATTGACATGAAGTTTGTCAGCAACAGATCAATATTCTCTCCAATTAAACAATGGTGTTGACACCTGGTCAAAGTTAATTAATAATATAAAGTCCTTGATAGAAAAAAAAACCTGTATGTTGAGTAGTACTATATTATTTTGCATATAAAAAGTGACTAATGGTTTTAGATCGTGACTAAGACTAGAGCTAAAAACCTGCTTTATACATATATCAAGAGTGAATCTTGGGTACATGTATGTCATAAATGAAGGGTTATTTTGATGAATTGACAAAGATAACTCATCACTGGACTTAATACTGTCATATTTTAAAAAATTAGATAAAAAAATTTTTGGCACTCATTTTGGCTCTAATTTATGAAAATTTGCGACAAAAATTGGCAGCTGGCGATTTTTCTGGCGACAGAATTTTGAAAGCCAGAGCAGCCCCTGGAAAATGACAGGTTTTTTTTTTTTTTAGTTTTCAGCCAATGTCTTGAAAACTATGATAGATTTAGACTTTCATTTACTGAAATGATCCTTATGATAAGTCCTATCAAAGTTTCCATGAGTCAAAATTGTTGGACAACTTCTTGCTTAATTTATTGCCCTTGAAAGGCAAAATTCAACAAGGTGAGTGATTCAGGCTCCTGGGAGCCTCTTGTTTGGTTTATAAAATAAGTTAACAAAAAATGACTGAACACTTATTGATCCATAATCAAGTCAAGTCAAAGATAAATCTGGCAAAATAGAAACAGCCATGTTTAAATTTGACTCCATGTTGAAGTTTTCCCTTTTCTGTAAAAGTTGACAATTTCAAAATTTAGAGATTATAACTAAAGAATTATAATAGTAAGAAAGCAACTGTGAAATGGAGAGTTCATGAGATTAACAGGTTATCCATACAAGACCCAGGTAGTGGGTGGCACATGCCAAATGTTGTTTTCAAAATATATTCATTTATTTAAGGTCACAAACTCATGTTTTCTTAAAAATTTGATGTTGTTATGTAATTTACTGAAATGATAAGAATAAGATAAATTACAAAGAAAGCACTACAAAATTTATAATAAAAGGAAATAATTTAGGTATGATCTGTTCATGATTTAGCTGATTTGTTAGGGAACTTTGAAGATATATTCTTAGTCATCCACTATTGATACAGAAAAATTCCAGTTCTTCCTGTCATCATAATGAGTTAAATATTACTTTGGAAAAAAATTAGTGGGATAAAATTAACCCTGTGCCACCCATGTCATAAGATCTGCCTGTTTATAACTCAGAAAGAAATGGAGAAGATGTGGTAAAATTAATGTAACTTCACAGAATTATAACAAATGGCTACAACTTTTTTTATATTTGGTCATAACTATTGCTGTTATGATTTACTAAAATTCTCACTGATTGCATGATGTTTTGTAAAACAAAGGATTAGTACCTCTGGTTCCCCTATTTTTATTTTACTTTACTACACACTTAACAACCGTGTTGTATGATTTCATTTAATTGCCATATTAAAATCCCATTCATACATTTTAATACCATGGACCTTTCGTTAAGTTTTGAACCTCTTTATTTAAAAAAAATATAAACACAATGAATTTCATCACTTTTATTTTAATACATTATAACCACAGTAATGACCTAACTTAATAATCCAAATTTAATATATTACATGTACTTCAATGTATGAAATATTAACATATCTACATTATGTTAGGTAGAAATCTTGTGATCATCATATATTGCATTTCATCTCATCAATTTTTTTTAATTGTATCCTATGCCAGATGCAATGGAGTTTTAGAAGCAAGCTTTCTGAAATGCCTACATTGGGCGAGTAGACATAGTACATGTATTGGTTATCATGGTATTAATTGTTGACTAGACTAACCTTGATTGTTCTACTTTTGTATGAAATTTTCACCACACCATTTGCTATATATATAATTTTAGGTGAAGAAATAATTTTTCTCTAGTGCATTGAAGATACTGCTAAAGGTTATAGATCTATCATAGCCTTATTTTGTTGCACAATCATTTTTGCTCTTAATTTTGGTTTCACTAATTCTTGATCATATTTTCAACAGTATGTTAGATACAAACCATACAATTATCAAGTAATGCATTTCATTTCATGATCTTTTTTATAATTGTGTCACATGCCAGATGCAATGGGATTTAAAGTTGCTTAAAAATGCCTTTTTTTTTTTTTTTGCTAATACGCATATTTATCTCGTGTGTTGGTAATCAAAGGAGTAAGATTTTGAATAGATTAATTCATATTTCCATTTACATCACAATATTCACTATGGACAATTTTCGATGGAACTTTTTTTTCCTATGATGAATGGAAGTTACTATAAATAGATCTGTTGTATACATTGATACTACTTAAGATTATACACCAGTCATAGAATTATTTTTGTTACACTGTCGTTATTCAGTTTGATTTCAATTATCCTAATTAAGGTCAGTGATTGTGACATGAAATGAAAGGAAATTTATGATTATTTACTATTTAGGAAGAAACTACTAGCCCAATTCAACAGAAGCCAACCACTGGTAGAAGACAGAAAACTCCAATAAACTATGCTGCCATGGCTGAGGGCGCCTTGTTAACTGATAGTGACATGTCAGAGGATGAAGGAAAAAAAGGCACACAACCTGAGACTGTGGTAAAGGTATCTGTGATCACCAGTGCCTCTGAAACAGATTGGAAATCAATGCAAGAAAAAACTGTTAACCCTGAAAATAGCAATCTCATTAAAAAAAGGGGGAGGGGTAGACCAAAGAAATCAGACCAGACAAAGAGGCCAGGTAGACCAAAGAGTATAAAAACAGACACTTTTGACCTCACTTTAGTTGAAGATGTATCAGATACTGAATCTAGTGGTGGAAGCAAAGTTCAAAAGAAAAAGTTGGGTAGGCCAAAAAAGGTTGATTCTTATCTGAACATGACTGGTGATGAAGAGCAAGAATATGATCCCTCTGGAATCAGTGGTATAACCATGGAGGGATGGGAGGGATTTACTGGTGCAGCTAAGGAAGGTACAAGTTTATGTAATGGTACAGTAAAGGATCCAGCTAGTGTCTCAGCCAAACTGTCTGTGTCAGATCAGGTAACTTACATATGTAAAATTAGTTCATATGAATATCAGAAGACTTTCACCTATTTGCCTGGTTATGTCTGATGAATTATTACTTACTATGCCTTCAAACTGGAAATTTTCTGTGCTTCTTTCAAAATGTTATCATTATACCTACAGTTCTATACAGCCCATGCATAATTAGAGAATATGAATTAAGTATGAGAAGAAAAAAAAATTATAGAGATTGAAGCAAAATTGGGGAAACATTTGAACTAAATCAGGTTTTTTTTAAACTATTCAGAGTTTAAATTTAAAGCATTCAAATTCAACTTTTACCTTACTTGAGCAAAAGTTAGATGCTAAAGGTACTGAATGACTTATCTATGATTACAGGAGATTTATGTAATGATGTTCCTTTCAGTTTATTTGTTACTGATAATGCACATTTTGTATGATTTCAGCCAAATTTACATTCTTTCGATACAGCAACTAAAATTAGTGACACTAGAAATGAGAAGAGAAAGACATCAGCTGTTGCATTTGTGGATGATGTAGTTATAATTGACTCAGATTCAAATGATAAATTTGAATCAGTAAATGTTGAAAACTCAGACACTACTCCAGATGTTATCGTGAAGAATAAAGTGCCAGAAGCGGGAAGTTTTTGTTCAGTTGTTGATCTGTCAAATTGTGAAAGGGAAAGTTCCCTCCAAAATGGCAAAGAAGGAAATGAATTAAATTATGCTTCATCAAATCAAATCAACTCTAGTTCACTACAGCCTGTCATCTCCACAGACACTTTTCGAAGTGTTGCCTCAGTTTCAAATCATCTTGGAGAAAAGTCAGTTGTAATAGACAGTATGCCTTCGACAGTAGTTGATATTATGCTAACATCTGAACCAGCTTGTTCCTTGAAGAATGAGGTAACTGAAAATTCTGAACAGAATGAGGTAACAGTAACAAAAATCATTACAGAATCTTTGCCACAGAATACAAATTCAGGCCTAGCTTCTTCATTGTTTGTTAATGTAAGTTTTTTTTTCAACTAATTTGGTTGATACATAGGGGTTATAAGAACAAAAACAACAATTGTAATTAGTAGACTAAAGCAGTTAAGTTTTAGTCCTACTCATGCTTATTCAGCCTCTTAATTTAGTCAGTTTTATGTAGATCTGAAATTGCAACTCATTTTATTTTTTGCCAAATACACACCCTCTCAACAAACAAAGGACTTTCAGTTTAGACAGGAATTTAATCCTTGGGATTGTTTGATAGGCTGAATCTTACAGTTTATTTAGATTTTTGATTTTGAGTACCATTTCCATATTGGTTTGCATTGAGGTCCTAAAGGTCTGAAATTAGTGTGATTTCTACTTAAATTGAATTCTTGAGGTTCTGTAATATGCTGTTCTAACTATACATGTATATTTAGATTCTGATTTTGAACATTTCTAATTTTTAAGTTCCACACACTTATTTTGTGTCATTAACATATGCTATGTCAAAAATTTAAGCATTATTAAAATTGAGAGTTGTACAGAGCTTAACTATAGTGTCAGTTCTGGCCCAAATGCTTCAGTGTTTTAACTGTAGTCATATCAAGCTTTGCCCCATAAAATAATTTTTTTGAAATCTTACTAATTCCTGTTACTAGCCAATCATATTTTAAATGCTCGAAAAGGGAAGTTAACAGTAGAGAAATCTGCTAAGGGAGTATCTGATAAACTATGGATCCCAAAACAATTCTGCAAGATGGTGTAAAATGAGTTTTTGGCTTGTTAACTGACTCCCAACTTCTGCCATTTTATGACATTACAGTGGAATGTGTGAATAGTGAGATCAAGGTACTCTGAGACTAACTGGGGATATGATAGTGTATTTTTTTTTCAGGAGTGTTTCAAATTTTACCTGTCTCATATTATAAATTTATTGCAGGCTCCCATGTCTTAGCTGTAGAACTGGGCAGTATACACCAAGGCAGCTGAAACACAGAAGATGTTCCTTTACAGATGAAAGGTGTTATTCTTTCTTTGTTGAGTTGTACATGTGTCTACAACTTATTTACTTTATCATGATCTTAGCATAAAAAGTAGAGTAACATGTAGCCATATTTAATTTAATTTTTGACATAGTGATAGATTGTGGATCATTTATACAAGTGTTTAGTTTTTTTTTCTTTAGTCTGTTTATAGTTTTTCTTGCTCTTTTTTTTTAACTTTTTCTACTTGTTAAACCTGTATATGAGGTCATGTTTTTTATTTCTTATGATGTGTATTACAACATTGTATTTGTCAATTTTAAAACCTACTTAAAGCAATTCAGACCTTATAGTGCCCAAGTATGATCTATTTCCTTAGTATCGACCAGTAAATACTGTAAATTGGGATATTTTGGCATCAGGATATTTTGGGGTCAGGATATTTTGGCATCAGGTTACTTTGGTGTTAGGATATTTTGGGGTCAGGATACTTTGGCATCAGGATATTTTGAGGATTTTATGGTTGAAGTAGAAAAAAAGCTTGTGGCAAAACTACAGTGGTGTTTACTAGTATGGTTTCTCCATATTTTCTATGAACTTTGACGGCAAATTATGCTCTATAGATTGTGAATATCTCCATAATACTTATATTTCACTAAGGTCAGGATTTTACAGATCAGTTCTGTTGACTTTGGTGGGGGGAAAAAAACAGATTGTTATCATGTAGAATAAACAGATCTGGAGTGACAGCGCTATAAAAGGGCTATAACTCCTTAAAAAGTTTTACCAGTACTAGTTATTGAGCTTTTTCAAGAAAAAAATACTTTCAGAGAAAAAAAGGAATTTATTCAAAAGAATCTTAACACAAATGAAGAATATCCATTTTTTTACAGAGTTTATGTGGTGGATCAGATCATGTTAAGAAGTATTTCTGTTTATTTTGTCATGTTTATGTTTTTTTATTACATTTCTGTTCTAATTCAACCATTGTTTCTGTTCACTGTTCTTTTTGACTTAATTGGGTTTGGTACAATTTACTGAATTATGCAATCACATACTTCACAGGTTGAATGAAGCAAAAATTAGATCGGACCAGCATCTAGTCAATTATTGCAAGTCTTGAAGTCTCATGTCCTTAAATTTAGTCATTGCTTAGAAATATAACTGTTTTATATGTCTCATATGTCACTATATAAATCAATATGTACCTTGTCTGTTGCATGAAGTAACAAATGGCCAGAGCACCATACAACTTGAAGAATACTCATGTCTGAGTATTTATTAACTTCCATGGTAACTCCAATCAAAGTCTGAGAATTTTATGAATTCATAAACAGTAAAGAATATTCTCATACTGAAGTAAATTTTAAAGTTTAATGGTGCCCAGGTGGGATTTATACCATAAGCTGTCTATGAAATATGTGAAGTTTTTTTTACTAATCAGTGAAGACCCAGTACACCAAGCTTTATTTTTTTTCATTGTTACTGTTAGTTGTGTATAATCTATGAAAGATATCTATTTATGATGTTATGTACAGAGGATATTTTATGCTCAGTGATAGTTCAGGTTGTTTCAGATGTTCATAGATATCTGCTAGTAAATAGCCATGTGATTGTTACTGGAAGTCATTAATGTATGTGAATGGTTTTGCATTAACTGTAGCTTAAGGATGAACTTGTTTGATGGTTTGGAAGATTTCAGACTTCTTTTTTATCTTGATTGTTTTTAATGCACTAGTTACAGCAACATTATCAGGTTTTATTGCTTTCATTGTGTCCCTCACTTTGATGGGGAGACAATACTTTTGTCCTATTTATCTGTATGTCTCTTTGTCACACTTTTTTTATGAATGCTACTCTTCAGAAACTACTGCACCAAATATTATGAAACTTTGTAGATAATTAGGACATGATATGTAGTTGTACATAATACCGGCAATTAATGATCTATTGAATATTGTGAGTTACACCCCTTTGAACTTTGGAAATTGGAGGGGGAGATTAATTTAACTTTCAGTATTAATCTGACAGTTTATTAATCATGCATCCGTTATTTTATCTGTCAGAATTGGAATTTTAACAAGGTAATGTAACTACTGTTAAAAGGAATATACAAATGCGAACCTTTATCAATAATGTGTGCTTTATGATAGACAGATAGTTGCCAATATCTTTTTTTTTCATAGTTAAAGAAAGAGCTACTAAGTGTATATTTTACGCATAAGAAGATAAGATACTGATTGTTTTTAAATTATACATAAGAGTCATATTAAGAACTTCTGTTTTATTGTATTTTGAAATAAATGTAATTCATCAAAATTTGAAATAAAAGTATGCACACTTCATTTGGTCATTATCCAAAATCATTTTCTTGTGATACTTGTGTATTTTGTGGAAAACAAAATTTCAGCTGCAAAATTACTGTTTTATTATTGTTGTGCTGAGTCTATTTTCCTTTGTTAAAATATTCAGTCCATCTTTTTAATCCAATTAACTTTAAAAGTTTAGTGTAAAAAGGAAATGTAATTGAAGTAATTCTTCCAATAATCACCTTTTTTTTTTAGCTCACCTGGCTGAAGGCCATGTGAGCTATTGCCATCACTTGGCGTCCGTCATTAACATTTTTTCAAAACTCTTCTCCTCTGAAACCAATTGACCAATTGGAACCAAACTTGGTATGAACGTTCCTTGGGGTATCCTGCATAGAACTGATGTGGACATTTTTGATCCATTAGAAAACATAGCCACCGTTACTAAAAATAGAATGTAGGCTTCAGACAGTAGTTTTTCGCATATATCTCTAAAATTGTTAGGTTTAGCTGAATTCTGACATGGCATGAAAGTGTCCAGCATGATGAGATCTATCTGTGTTAAATTTTCATTTTAATCCATTAAGCCATGTTGGAATTGTTGCCCTTTTTCAACGTTTTTTGCTATTTTTAATGTTATTTCTTTCAAAAATCTTCTCCTCTGACACTACTTTACCAATTTAAATCAAACGTGGTATGAATGTTCCTAGGGGTATCGTGCATAGAACTGATGTGGGGATTTTTGCTTCATGGAAAAACATAGCCGCTGTTCCTAAACATAGAACATAGGGATCAGGCAGTAGTTTTTGCATTTATTTCCAAAACCGTTAGGTTAAGCAAAATTCTTTCAATGTCTGAAACGATCCTTATTTTTAGGACTACCAAAGTCTTCAGACATAAAAGTTGTCAGACAACTCATAAGATTTTATGCCCTTGAAATAGGAAAAATGACTTTTTTTACAGTTTTCAGCCAATATCTTGAAAATTGTTATAGATAGAAAGTAACTTTTAATTGCTGAAATGATCCTTATGATAAGTCCTACCAAAGTCTTCTTGAGTCAAACTTGTTGGAAAACTTCTTGTTAAATTTATTGCCCTTGAAAGACAGAATTCAACCAGGTGAGCGATTCAGGCTTCTGGGAGCCTCTTTATACTTATTTTCCAATTACTTGTACCATTTTTTTTATTTTACATGAACATTGTATTGTTTTATAATACATGTACATGAAACTGCATGTGTTTTTTGTAATTTTTCCAATGTGTTCATTTTTATTTACTTCAATGATGAAATTGTACAAGATATTTTCAATCGAATCGTTAGTAGTTAAAAACAAACTTTTTTATTGAAAAATACAAAAAAAAGAAACAATATAAAAATAAATCTGAAATATGAATGTAAATAAATTATAAAAAGAATCATTATTTTTTAGCCATTATATTGTAACACAAACTATACTTGAAGTAATACTTTTTTCTGTGGTAAAGGTGCAATATATTTTGATAATTTTTTTTTAGAATTAATGTAGGAAAAGTTACTTACTTCATATGGGGCAGAGATACTGTTATTTACATATATATTGTGTTGTTGTATAATACATGTACATGAAATGGCATGTTTATTATCATGTTAAGCACAGTAATTTTGGTTGTGTTCAATATATTGCTTAGCGATGGAAAGGTTGAATTGTGACAAGCTGCGATAACTAGTATTGTTTATTGCATAATATTACATATGATTACACTTGCAAGCTTGTAAATGAATATTTTATCCAAGATACAGCATTTCAAGTCTTATGCTTGCCCCCTGCTCCAGGGTAACAAGTTTACCTGTCTGTCTCCTTCAGTTTAGTATAAATCTGTTGTCAATATTTCCTTAGCTGGTACATATCATTGCTACTGGATATTTGGGTTCTGCACTTCAAGATTTCCCTTCATGTAAGCTCAACTGGACCAATGGTCCAAAAGAGCTATTGTCATCACTTGGCATCTATTGTTGTAAACTTTTAAAAAATCTCCTCTTGAAACCACTAAGTAGATTTAATTTTAAATTTTCCGAACATTATTTTTTATGCGTTTGCTTTCAAATTTATGTAAATCATGCCTACCTTGAAAACCATGATAGATAAAAAAAGAATTTCAATTGATGAAATGATCCTTTTGAAAAGGCCTGGAAAGTCTGATGATGTTAGATGGGGCCTCATCTTCATCAGGGTTTTGAGTCCACCCTCGCTCCCTCAAACCCCTGACATCACTCATTCATATTTTGCGGGTATCGTCCAGCACCATCTAGTGAGTTACTTAAATTTAACCCAGATCCAAAATCCAATCAAATCACTCGTAATAGAAACTCTTCGATATAACTTACAAAGTAGCTATACATAACGTCAATTTTTTTTTTTCAGTAAAGACTAAACAGAATCTACAGTTATCATTTTTGCTCATATTGCATCAATTGTGACATCATACAACTTTCAGTTACTATATCGCATCGTCCATTACCTGGTATTATTGTTTACCTTTCCACAGACATTTTATGTTAAATCGATTTTCATTGGTGCTTCTCACCCAGAGAAGCAACCAATCGGAATTGGCTGGACAGTACCCTCTAAATATGAATTGAGTGATGTCAGGGGTTTGAGGGAGCGAGGGTGGACTCAAAACCCTGACTTGAGAGGATGGTGGGGCCTCTGTTAATTGAAATTCAAATAATAAAATTACGTTTCCACAGGATTTTAATATTTTTGTCTAGTGAGTTTTACAGGGTCTATAAAGCCTCAATTTTTTTACACTAGTTATAATGATGTACAGTGTTTGTTTTTTACTTTAATAGCTGTAGCTAACAGCTTTTGAGGTTTTTAATAAGCATTATAATTACTCTAGTTCCGAATGGAAGATTCATTTTTTGTTAGCTTCCTATGGTATTGTGCAATATGAAAATTTATATAATCTTTGATTAATAATATATACTTGCATTTATTATGTTAGGTGCTTTTCAGATCATCAAGCTTCTATTTTATGCTACTAGTAGTTAAGTGTGTGTTGACAACTTCATGACAGTTTTATGTGGATTTGTCTTACTCATTTGTTGATCTATATCTTAGTGTTTAGGTGATATTATTTTTCTGACACAAAATATTTATTGTTATACGGAAAGAGTAAAAATTGTGTCTTAATATCGGTGCAGTCTTCTTTAGATTGTCAAAGAGTGTATTGCTGATTTTTTTTTAAAAATAATAATCAGAATTATTTTAAATGGCACTCTTATCTTTTTTGATCTATTTGGACAAATGGTAGCATATGTTTGGTATCTGATGTCATCCGTCTTTTGTAATTGGTTATTCCTTCACCAGAAACTAACTGAAACTCTGGATAAACCAGGCATCTTTTGAAGTCCAGTTCAGTTTAAATAGGTTTTGAAAATGCATAAACCAAAAACCTGCATTAACCTAACATGTCCCTCGGTCCAGAAGTGTTTGGTATAAATAAGCTTCACTATATTAATCACATTATCAGATTTAAAGCCAGTGAGCAATACGAAGCATCTTGTATTTTAGAAATATTTAAAATTGCTCTGTGTCATATCGGCTCTTGCTCCACCCCAATTCAAATAGACTCAGTATAACAAACAACAAGCCAACAAATTTCAATGAATTTTCAAGAGCTAATCACAGCTTAATTTTTTTTTGTTGATAAGAAGCAGAAAGTGTTTTGGGTCAGATTTAAAAAGTTATTATATTCTATCTGTATATGATTTCATTTGTTAGGGATCAATAAACTTGTAAATATATTTTTTAGATTTATATCATTAACCTACAATTAATTTTTTAGTTCAAAGTTCCAATTGTATCACTGTATTTTGAGCAATTTTAAAACAAACTTTTTGACAATTGAGGCTCCTATAATTTAATTCTTCAGTTTTTCTCTCAGTTTTAGAATTGGACCAAACATCAATTTCATACTACCAAGACTGAGTCATCTTATAATTTACAGGTTATTTCCCTTGTGTTGGTTTTTAGTCTTTAAAAATAACTATAAATATTTTGTTTGTCAAATATTTTAGATATCATTTTTTAAAGATTTTTTTTTCCTATTGCCATTGTCCTAATTCAGATGAGGGACTTCTAATTACTGTGAAAGTACTTTAATTCGTGGATACCATTTTTTGTGGATTAGCAAAGAAACACAAGTTGATGGATTCTTAAATTCACGGTTTTCAGGTCTTCAGTATACACATCATTGGGAGTCTCCTTTTGGTTGGGAATCAGATTTCGTGTGCTGGCTCACCCACAAAAACCACGAAAATTGGTACCCAATGAACAATAGTGCTTTCACGGTATGTGTTTTTCTGAAAACAACTGTGCGGATATATTTTTTTATTTTTTTAATTTGTCTTTCTCTTGTTCTTTGTCCTTGTCTTACTAAACCAGGAATGCACTTGTCTTGAGAGAGTCTCCTACTGTGTGGTTTGTATACCCTATATATTACAATGATGTGTGTGTTTATGATCATGCTTGTAACATTAATGCCATAATTCTATCAGTTAATATTTCCATGTTTATTTTAGCATTTGACCATAGATTAGAAGAAATCACTTGTACTTCATTAATTGTTGTGTTGCTGTCATAAATTAAGTTGAATGAACTTAAAAGTTGTCAAATTTTTCTTAGCCAGGTTTCAATTAGTGTTTGAAAAAAAAAGATATTTGCCATGTACCAAGTTTAGGTTTATATTGAATCTTTCCCTTCCCTACTAAATATGCAAATATGAAGTGATCCTTGTGTCAGTTCAGCAGTTAGCCTTTTGCTTCTGAATAATTATCAGTTGATGTCCATTCTGTGTGCTCATAATACTTGGCAGATCTCAAAGGGATTTGGCAGGAATGACATGAAATAATTTCCTTTTCGAGTACTTCACCTAGTTGTTTGATCCATTTGTAAATGCTTCTCAGTAGTTCAAATTATATGTCCAGGTCTATGGCTCTTAAATATTATTAAAATATTATAACAGCAATAAAACAAAACAAAACAAAACAAAACAAAAAACAAACAAAACAAATGATAAACAGACTCAAACCCTTTTGTCCTTAAGGTGGGTGTACCGATATTTTGGTGGATATATAAAAAATGAAGTAAATAAAGTTAAATGAAATATAATTATACTTTTCTCTATCAATACATTCATTTAGGCAGTTCCCTTTGATTTTGGTTATTGTTCTCAACCATTATCAATCTTTTGAAAATGTCCTTGTTCGCAGGCACATATATTAATGTAAATAGGTTATATTCCTTCTTGGTGTAAAACAAGAATTGTTCACCCAGTTTCATTTAGGAGAGATGTATGTTGCAGGAAAAACTATTCAAGTTGGATACTTTTAAAAATGGTAAGCTGTTCAGAGACTGATGTGAATCACAGACTTCTCTTAGACCTCTCATCTTTATATATTGATATATTATAGTAGATTTACATTAATATGTGAATAATTTGACAAGCTATAGCAACAATGGTACAAATAGATACAAGGCAGATAACAATGTTAATTTTCCTATTATAGTCGTGTCAGACTTGCCAAATACATGTACATGTTTATCTACTGCTGCAGGTTTCTCAGATTATAATTTATGATTGTTAATAGCTAGTTAAGAATTAATTATGTCAACAAAGGTGACAAGTTTTAGATATGTAAATCATAATGTGACATTGCATAATCTTTAGGGTTCTTACAACAAACTATGGTTGGGTCGTTTTCTAAAGCATGCACTCGCCACAGATATCTTCATTATTTACAATAGTTGTAGTATGTACCCATGTGGTACAGTCTCTCCATCCCAACTGTTGTTGTAAAGTTTTTTTTTTATTAATATAAGTGCTTTCATTGACTAGACATGGATGGACTTATCCTAAAGCTGAAATGCGAAATGGTAAGTTACAACATGTGCTCTAATGTCTACTTAACGTAAAACTCCCGAGTTCACTTGCTGGAAAATCTCGGCATTTCCCGGGCTCTGATCCACAGTGCAACTGGAGATACACTGCAACCACGGTCTGCTTTACTGCGGAAACATTCTAATAAGATTTTGTTTTATATTTACAGTCGACCATCCATCCAGAAATCTTAATTGTGAAATATCGAGCATAATACGATTAGTTATTTTGATAATTTAATGCTTCTTTGTCATTTACCTTTTCCTTTATATCTCCAATTTGTTGATTAAGCGTTAGATATTTGGCCATTATTAAGCGTTTTTGAAAACAGTACGATCGCGTGATGTGTATTGCTACGAAATTAACAATGTTAGGTTTATATCATCTTAGTACAAAACACTGAGCAAATACTAAGGATATAGAAAATAATGTCAACAAAAAGACGAGACTAGTCTGTGACAAAAAATCATGATTCATTATGACAGTTTATAAGCTTGGAGCTTTTTGCAACAAGAGTTGTCAAAGCATCTTTCTAGATTTTCAATGCGACATACATGTACACGTAGTTTTCATTCAGTGCATAGTCATTTTTACCGAAGCATAGCCGTAACAAGATAATACTGTACGAATTTAAGATATGATAAACTAACAATATAGATATCTTATGCTGAGTGAAGACCGACAACTTGGGCAAGGAATCAGCACCATATTCAATGTATTTTTTTTTTACATTTTTTTTCTGTATCATAATTCAGTTCAATTTTTTTGTCATTTTTACTGCTGTCAATATAAAAGAAAAGATACTGGCAGATGATTTTTTTTCTAAGCTGTTTTTTTCTGGGATTATGTGTTTGCTATTATGCTCCACTTCGACTCAAATACGGCAGTGTCCTGTATACATTGAAGGTCAGCTTCTTACACAAGAAGAAATGTATGGGAAAGTTACTGGGATTATGTCATGATTAGGAGTTGATTTCTTCATTATGATAGATGTAGTGGTTTTACCTTTCTGATTTCATTTAAAATACATCGGTAACCTTAGTTTTGCCACGGACTTTCGTGTGTCTTGACAAACCACTGGAATGTGTATCTCATAAATTTTGAAGTATCCAATACACTAGTCATTCCATATCAATTTATTATCAAAATTGTGACAAGTGGGCAGTAATAAATAATAGCGTATTTAGATTTGCTATATTTGATATTAGTGATAGGGTGTTTATATATGCCAAGTTCCATATCAATCTTGACAATCGTTATTAAACTTCAAAAGTGAGAATATTTGAATGAAAATGATCTCGTGTAAAAAATTTAAATCGCTTTGAGATCGATAAGTATCACTCAAGCCTCTCAGGTGAAGTTTTCTGGTAGATAAACGTTCCACAAGGGTTAATTAGGTACATCTAACATAAATTTACTTTGCTGGAAAGCTATATTGACACAAAATATTTGTTCACGGGGGATGATGTTTTAACAAGGAGGGTAAACAGAAAATACAAAAGACTTACTTCGTAGGGGACCTTTAATGGTCTTGCAGACGAACAATCCAAGTTTGAGAATTAACGTGATTAAATCAATTCTCGGTGTATTAAGAAGACATATGTCTGTTTATTCATAATCTTCGTCCATGGTGCCGCACTGTATGTTCTCTTGTATTCATGGTATGTCGTACTGTATGTTGTCTTTCGTTCAAGATGTGTGGTACTGTATGTTGTCTTTCGTTCAAGATGTGTGGTACTGTATGTTGTCTTTCTCTCAAGATGTGTGGTACTGTATGTTGTCTTTCGTTCAAGATGTGTGGTACTGTATGTTGTCTTTCTCTCAAGATGTGTGGTACTGTATGTTGCCTTTCGTTCAAGATGCGTGGCACTGTGTTGTCTTTCGTTCAAGATGTGTGGTACTGTATGTTGTCTTTCGTTCAAGATGCGTGGTACTGTATGTTCTCTTTCTTTCAATGTGTGCTCGTTCGCTCAAAATGTGTCGTAATCTATGTTCTCTTTCATTCAGGATGCGTTGTACTGTATATTCTCCGTTCAATATGTGCTCATCTTGAAAGCTTGGTGTCGTAAACTTGGGTTTGAATTGGTCACTCAAGGAGTTACTAAGTATATGCGTGCTACGTGTATATCGTGTAGAGTAACTAGAATTTAACCATAATATTGTTCATAAAGAAATCTTCACAAATGCACCATCAATACTGTTATATTGAAGTGTGCTAAAAATAACATGTATGTTTTCATGTTCATACAAGACCCCTAATATGACTGTCGTATGTTTGATGTCATTTCAACTTGTACATTTTATTGTGATTAAAATACCAATTTAATATTAGAACAATTGATCTATGTGCGGGAGCTTGCATCAAACAACAAGAGAAAGCTACATATTGCAGTTCCCTGTATAATTATGTCCTTTCTCTATTATAAATTCGCCTTAATTAGAAGGTTTTCGATTGACATTGATCATCTGATTTGGTAGGCATTAAATGAGCTGCGGTCAGACACCTGTAAACCGAGATCTTATCTAAGGTAGCTACTATCACCTATCTCGCGTGATGTTGTCTTTTACAAACGATCTTATATGTATTGGGTTACATCAAATTTCTATTTGTAATTCGCCACTTTATGAAGGTAGCTCGTAAATTATTTCACTCGATCTGCGTAAATATTGTGATAAATGATACGTTTTTGTTCGTGACAATATTCCCAGAACCTTCGGTAATACACACTTGTAAGGGGGTCTTTGGTATTGTTATTTATTGGACTAAAATCAAAATTACATGGTAGCAGTAAGTAATGTAATATCAAGAGCATCCCATATGTACAGTGACATTCCTTTCTGGCATATTTACCCGTAGATGACAAAGACATAAGTACCATTTAATACGCGATGACCTCAAGCCCAGTAAAAAGAACATTTAGTGGCTGCTAAGAGAAAGTATTAAATAGTTTATGTTAATTGACTGTTCAATTCAACCTGTTGATTTTTATGGTCCAGATTGACTATATGTTACTTGGACTTACCCGAATGGTCCAGATTGACTATATGTTACTTGGACGTACCTGAATGGTCCAGATTGACTATACGTTACTTGGACATACCCGATTACGTATTTATTATTTATAAGGATCTTCTGGTTATCATTAAGCTCATTGAGAAGACCGGAACAATGCAAAACGTTCAGTAGTAATCACATGTGTATTTTGTGTATTACATTTGGTCCGAAGTCAGTCATATACCGACAACAATATATTATTTCGTGCTATGAGACTTGAATGTCGACTTGGGTTACAGATGTGTAGGAAAGACGGCGAAACATTTCGTTTGGAAACCATTCATTTTTATTGAAGATGATTTTACTGGGGGAGCCTGATTTTAAACAATCAGTTTATAAAATTCAAGCATACGTACATTTTATTCGAACCTTTCCCAAAAATCCATTGACTGCATCTATACAGATGTGCAATAAGCATATAATTTTACAATTTTCCCGATCGAAAATCAAACACTTGAAGCAGCCTGGTCTCATATAATATTTTCCGGAAGGTCACTTAATGACACATTATCTATTGGAAATCAATATACCAAAACCTAAAATGGTGTTTAGTCATGAAACGGAATTTCCCAGGAAAATGAAATTTATGACCAAAAGCTGTCGCTTAGAAAATTAACAAAACAGATGTGTTTTATATTGAATATTGAAGACCTGGGGAAACAGGTAAAAGTTTCATAGACGTTATTACGATAATTAAGTAAAATATATTCGCTGGACAAACACCGAAGGGTATATGACGAACACCTTTTTGTCAAAATCTGTTGATAACTTTTTCATCATTTTCTACATTTATTTATACTAACTTGACAGTTTTATGTTCCTGTAATTGAGTAAGTATGTGTCAGTGACCATAACTTGTCACTTATACACATGTTAAAATCATTAGTACTAGCTATAAGGGAACAATTGGATTTCCCCAATAATGGAGGTATTGTTTCTATTGTGGATACGCAACCTCTAGTTAATATCGATGTCCATTATTTTGCTTCATCACCTTACATTCTCGGTGTTTGCTTACATTGAAAGTTTATCGGCTTTTGAAATTTCATAATAATTTCGAAAATGTAATCAGTTAAGGACAATACTACGACTGTTTACCCGGAATATTTCATATGTGTGGTATTTATTGTTTCCATTAATCGCTCTGGATAGAACGAAAAAATAATATACTTGTAGACGCAGATTAGTCATGGTTACTTGTGACAGACCAGTGTTATTTATAAGCAGTCTGCGGTCACGACAGATGTAACTTAAGGGAAGAGATTGAATTATAATTAAGATATTAAATGATTTTTGGTGGCTTTGTAAATTCTTAGAATGCATTAAATGATTGCATGGAATTTTTTATGGATAGCTGAATTTCGGTTTATCTCGGCCTATGCATATAGCGGCACTTTATAGTTTATGCAGTTTTAGATGTTTTCGTCTCAGTATATACTGTCATGTACTAATCAGTACTCTAGGGGACCCAATGCATGGGACATTTTTCACGAATGCTGTGACACCTATTATCAGAACTGTAACATATAAATCCGTTTCACGGGAAGATTGTTTGTTTGTTGGGGTTAACTCCCGAGCAGCAATATTTCAGCTATATTCAGGCGATGAACATGAAGTGGATGATAAAATGAACATAAAATGATGATGAAATGAAAGATGGATGGGACACAAGGATAATTGGGGCGAGAAATTTTTATTGCCATTGGAAATAGGGAGAGGTGGGTAGGGTCGGGCAATTTAGCCTCCTCTGGCGTAGCCCTATGGTTCTTACTCCGGGAGAATACCACAGTAGGGTTTTTAACGTGCGAGGAACGTGGCATCTTTCCCAACACGGTGCACCACTATGGTTTGCGGTCAGGTTTTCTGTATTATAACCTGACAACCCCAGCATGTAACACGCAAGGGGTACCCCATTCCACCACCTGGGGCACACAACCCAATTGTTCTGTGGGCAGATCACCTTAGCCCCCGGCTAGGGTTCTGAGCACTATTTAGTCGCCTTTTTCGACAAGCTTAGCACTGCTGCAGGCCTATTCTTCACAGGAAGAGTACCTACAATTAATTTGTATTAATATTTTTATAACAACAATATCCGCAAAACAACTCTGGCAATAAAAAGGAAATAAACACAAGTTTGTTGTAAATTCGTGAGATCTTGTTCATTTGAATAATTTAGAGGGGTAATTATGGTTATTATTTCAAATATGACATTTTATGTTCTTATGGTAGTATAATTTGTTGTAAAGCCGGTATTTTTCTGACAAATTTATTAATTATTTTACGAAACAGGTGTTGATTTTCTGAAGAGTTCATGAAGACTTTGCCACCTATAATAATTATTCATTAGCCATGTTAGACATCTGTCTTCGGAGTAACAAGAGAACAGAATGTTATATATGTTTTGGGCGTTCGTTCTTGATACACTCATGCAATTAAAAAAATGGGCAATTCTAAAATTCAAAGTACGGCGGAACATGTCTATCTTACGAAGCGCGTAAGGAAGCAACTATTTGATTTTTATGGGGGGAGGGGGAGGGGGTGGGCTAAGATCAACTTGAAATAAAAGTGTAAGGCGGTAGGGTATAGTTAAAAATCCAGTATGAACAACAAGGTAAAATAAAATAGCAGGGTAAAATCCAGGACAGACTAGAGTAAAAACAAAGTCAGATTAGAAATTATACTAAGAGTCCAGGGCACAAAATTTGATCCTAGCCTTCCTAAAAAATCAAGTGGTTGTTCTAAAGGGATCATAGATAATTACGGATACGATAATGAACGTATCGGCGAGCAATGCCCGTTTACAAAAGGTTCTGCGATATGAACGTGTCTGACTAGACAGGTTGTACATTCATCATTGGCAATCTAGATCCTTCTGTACTCTTTGGTTTAATTTCGTGTATTGTTTGAGAGAACAAAATGACAAATAAAAGAAAGAAATTTGCACAATCCGCTCCTATAGCTTATTATCTTAAGAGTTTTTTTTTTCTGGTGTAAGAATCATTAAATCACAAAAAATAGTTTTTGAAAAGCACACGTTTGAATGCAAGTAGTTATTATTGTCAGCACATATGAGGCATTGCAGCAGTTTTTTTACCGCTTTTACACAGAAGAAAATGTGATTGTTAGCTAGGCTACCACGATGCCATGAAATGTTTTTTCGGTTTTTATCTTTGATAGATCAAACTTTGCTGAATTTTTAATTAACGTTTTCAAAATTTATCTCGGTGGGCATATTCCCATAGATGATTTAAATCAAGTTAAAAGAAATCCGACTTTCTTTTACTCGATCTATCAAACCATTTTACAAGATTTGATAGACAGGAAAAGAGAGACTTAATTTGGTTAGGATGCACTATTTATAAAGACAGAATAAATACAGAATGCATTATGTAATGTTTATCTTTAGAGTCTGGTCTACTTTGGTATAATATTTGTATTAAATTTCAGCATTTTTGTCCTTCCTACTAATTAAACCCAATCAAAAACCAATTATGGACTTAAAAAGCAAGGTTTAAACCATCAATAAGAAGTGCGTCAATTGCAGTTGCAAATATCATTTCATTATGGGATATCAACTTTCTACTTAATACACTTCAGCATATTATTTAATAAATATTAGTCTTTTACGCAAAAAAATAAAGTTTTGAATGATAGTAAAGAAAATTAAATCAATTGGTATTTGATCGTTCAGCATCTTCCTTTGAAAACTGTGTCTATCAATGGAAATAACTTATACAATGATTTCTATGCCTTGGTTTTCGGCTGTTCAATATAAATTTTGATTTGAGATTTTACCAATTATGGAAAAGTGGACGTTATTTGTTAGTTGATTCAAAAGATAGAAAACACGTAATATTCATTGTTTGCTTGCGATACAAAGTCTTTCACAAGTCGATACATCTTTGATATATGAGTTTCCCAGAGGAAACATGCACTTTTTAAACAATACAGAATTTAAACAAAATAGTAAAAAGTCTGCATAGCCATTTAATTTATCCACCGGAGCTGCCTTTGATGATTTTATAGCAGATATCGATGAAATATATCGTTTTCAGGGATAACGAAGAACATAGTTACTGCGATACTGGTACTTGATCTCACAGTTCCCTGGTATTAATTCATCGAATCCTTTGTCTCATTAATGAATTTTGGCCTTGAATTATGATTTATGTAACTACATAACAAGTCTCTTGGCTCTTTATTCGTCTGGAAAACCCATAAGTTTATTTATAAAGAGAGTGTTGCTGAGAAAGTAAAATTTGATATTGCTACGAGCAAATCTAGTAAACAGACACTGACCATTTGATTACCGGGGATCATAATACTGGGATTTTCATGTTTGATACTATACAAGTCAACTTTCCGGTAATAGTTCCATTTGACAACAGATTTACAGTTGGATTGCCTGTATATTGAGAGATGTTGGAGCACTGAAACTGAAATTATATAAAGCGACTTGATATTTTGCTATATTCAACTTTTACAAGTTATAAATTCCTTTGCAAAATTTTGCCGTTTGACATTTCGCCCAATCAAGTTTTATAGACTACACCCAAATATCTAACCGTCCAAGAAATAGATAAAACTACCAAATTCTAGATATGTCCAAAGTTCGGTTGATTACTTAACTTTACTCGTACATATTAGTGTTTTATTCGCAAATAAACAGGACACCAAAAAGTCTGGGTGGGTCAGAATGTCTTTGCGAAAACAAAAATGAGCTTTTGGGCTAAAATCAATCACAAATTTGATATGTTTGACACACATGATCAGTCCATGTCACCTGTAAGGTTACATACTTTCTATTTTTTCTTTGCTGACAGGTGATAGAACAATATTTATACAGCTTAGAAAACAAATAAGGACAAAATAGGTTTAAATCCCCGTAAAATCCTTGCACAGTCCTATCTAAACCGTAATCTGAAATTGGTTGTGTCAAGGATTGTATCGCTATAGTACTCTTGCTGATAACATCTTTGGCTTCATAGAACTTTTCCCCAGTTTCACATTTTAGAAGAAACAATGAGGTATATAACAATTTCCTATACAACTAGTTTGTTATTTTACTACATTTGTCCATATCCCCAAACAATTCGAAAAAGTGTAATTTTTCTCGATGGGGTCGTGGAAAGCTCTGTTCATCTTAAGTAGCTTTTACTGGTTATACATGTAATTTTACTCTCAGTGTTTTAAAAGAGCAGCCAGATTCAGGTTATGCTCAGAAACACACTTAGAATTAGAACAAACACCATAATTTTTTTCATCAACTTTTGATTTTTCCGATGATTAACTAATTTTAAACTCAATCACGGTGTCTTAGTAATGGTCCTATTACAATATAAGGCCAATTTTCAACAATTCTATCTTTTTATCTACATAATAATTTCATTACTCCCTAATCTAGTTATCTTAACCATCTTAAGTAATGTTGTTTTAACTATTTCCCCGAGGACAGAACTATTAATTTCCTCATACTAAAGTGTTAATTGGCTTAATTTCGTTTCTAAATCGACACTGAGAAAAGGTAGAAATGTGTTTCATGTATTCTGTTTGTTCTTTCCCGGCACCGGTTAAAATCAACACTGGAACCTGTTCATTGCCATTTTCGCTAAAATAAATATGTAAAGAATATTAAAGAATTAAAATAAACAGCCTTGGGGAGGACACAATAGAATACGTATAGATTTACTTAGCCTGTTTGAAATTGTTGACCTGAAAATTAAAGGTGGTTTTTAAGTTAAAAAAATAACACAATTGGCAATCATTTCGGGTATAACTAGAACCAAACGGTCACGGTTTCAACTATCTTTGTTCCACGAGAAATTGTCTTCCTATTCTTTTTAATTGTAATTGATGCACATTTAAAATTTTTATCTCCATTATTGAGTTTTTTCAATGTTTTGTGCTAGTGTTTCGGTTCGACGCCACCGATTGTTAATTTAAGGTTTGACTATGTCACCTAAAGTAGTCCAATCAAATCGGTTGTTACAAAGTAGTTCAGGTGAGAAATCTCAGGTGTAGTAGTAGAAGTCTTAACACTGAGTATAGCACAGGAAATAATTTATCTAAGGAGTACAAGTTGTTTTTCGTGTTTAAAATTTTATTTGATATGGAAAGGATACTAGATAAACATTGAGTGAGTATGAAACATTATATAGATTTTTTACTCTTCATTCCTTCCAATTTTCAAGAGGGTTCCAAAGAAAAAATATAATACAATATTTTTCATAATTTCGTCCACTTAAGTTCAAATAGTCAATTAGATTTGGCTACTAATTAAAACGATTTTTTTTTTCGTTTTCATTATCAGAGTAATAACAAAAGACTGTGCATAGACACCTTGATGCCATCTATGTGAATTGATTCAATTTAATAATCATCAAAAATCGTTTCAAATTTCATTTCAACTTCAAACTTCAGATAATGAGCAACATTTATAGGGTCACTTTCATAAAATTGTTGTTAAAAGTTAACCGTTAAAATAACCATTACAAAATCAAGGTTAACTGTCCATCTAATTGAAAGTATAAATCAATCTAAACTGACTTTTAGAGGAGATAAAATCACGGAGATGGGTAGCCTGTCTGAGTATGTCGTATTGGGGAAAATTTTATTAAATAAAGATCCTTTCAAAGATTGAAGTTTAAGTAGTTTTTGAGATAAGAGATCATTGCTTTAATATAAGTTAAATGGGAAACCTTATGCGGAGTGAATTTCGTTATTGGTCGTAAATAATTCCGAGGGATTCTTTTTGTAATAGAAAACAGTTTGGAATTTTCGTAGTTTTCTGATATACACATTTTATTTATGGACGGAAAATCAAATTGTATAAAGTTAATAAATGTGAGGAAAAAGTAAAACCCGAAAGTACAAGCATGTCAATTTCAAACTACTTGTTGCAATTTTCATGGAAACCGATAATTTCTACATATATTTGAAATGCTCATCACTAAATTGTTGAATTACGGAATATTTATACTGTTATAGACAATCCCATGGCTACTTTTTATCAAGTGCAAATAAAAAAATCCAATTTGTTTTTACTTTAACACGAACCGGTCTTTTCAAGGTTCATTTTTATAACTTTTTGGCCTTCCTGTTATTCCAACACCGACCACAGTTATGGTAGGAGGCGACACTAATCTGCTAAGGGTACAAAAAGAAGATTCTGACGGAACATTCAGTGCATGGTATTATCACTAATAATTGAATAATATGAAAAATATGCCCAAACAGCTGATACAATGTCTCGGATATCAAATTATACCATAAAAATAAGTACATTTTATTCGTTATGGTAAATTATGAATGCTATTTTTTTTTATCTTGATATGATTGGTGAAGATACAGAGTCTTGAATAGTATTTTGAAGACCAAAGCTCCTGATTTATTAATGAAGAGAACATTTTTTTAAGTTATTTATGTGATTTAAACCTTTAAATATTGGTCAGAATATGATAATACTCAATTTTTAAAGGATGTTACAAAAAACTACCATAATACTCCATATATAAATGTATGAACAGATAGACAAACAACTCAACATGTCAATTGTGACAAATATGAGCGATTTCTAAAAAGCCGTGATCAAACTGGGATGACAAACTATGTGATAAGTAAAATGCTAATTATACCTGGATATATACCTGTAAAAAGTTTATCAGGTGTGAAAAATGATCTATGATATTCTTTGTTGAGAAAGTGTGAGATCCACTTCCTCGGCTTTTATTACTTGAAAGTCCCGTCACTAACAAACCACAAACTCTCTCTTTTTATCAGAGAACGGATTCATTACAGATAAAAGAAGAAAAGATCCTTAAATCATCATGTTACTAACACAGATGTTTTTGTAAAACAAAACAATTACAAAAAGTCAACCAAAAAGTAAATGTCAAGGTTTTCCGTTATCAGACGTAACATTTGATCGCTGTCAACATTCTTTAGTTTTTTTTAACCATGAAAGCATGAGTAACGTCATTAGATTTCCATCCTGTTGAAGACCCCTAGCTCGGTCAGTTAGTTGGTTTTTTCTAAAGGACTCTCTCTGCTTTGGATAACTCTTTTGATCGATATACACATCATGCTTCCGTATGTTTACGAAAACAAGTACTATCTTTAATCCAAATCCGATGTAGATTTTATTTGATGACCTGCGTGATCACTATGCTATGTTCCGCATTTCAATTATTTGGCTGGTGTAAAATCTCGTCTGTTTGAATATTCTCTATCTTCTGCATTACTTTTTTTAAATAATTATCTACTGTGTTTACTGATCTTTTATTTTAGTTTTTACAAAATTAAAAGAAACACATTTAATGCAGCTAAATCACGACTGTCGTTAAACACAACTACTTATCACATAAATCTGTTTATATCAGTATACGTAGGGAGGTAAAACGAATTAATTTTCATAGTCCATGAAGGTCGAAGCAACCATCCGGTGTCAAATACCCAAATGTGCCATCATGAAATAACAAGCCACTGATGAACACACCAAAAAAGGGAAACCAATTAATACCTGGGAAGGGTTTAAAGGTCATTTACCAGTCTTTTCCTTACATCTTTGTTCACTTAAAGGTGTTGAATCTTAAATAATCTTATTTAAATAATAACCCAATAACTTCAAGGGTGACGACCCATTTCAAAGCATTATCCATTGGCCATTTTTCAATGTCACATTTCATAAAACGCAACTTAGTGAAGTGATTTCTGTAGAAGCATTATCCAAATGAATCTCTAAAATATTCATTGTATCTTGTCTCGCGATTCGTGGCCTTAGGCTTAAACTTGTTCGTGTGTTGTGATTTTTACCCCCGATAAGAGGACATATGACAACTTTGAGGACATACGAAAAAAAAATGTTCATAAAAGAGCACACAGGCAAAACTTCGATGACGCCATTGAAAAATAGATTTATATTTATATGAAATTCGACCTTCCATTTCGGCCGTAAATGAGTTATATTTGAAGGTTCTATTTCTTTTTTCTACAAGATCAGACAGGTAGTCTTCTTTTAAGTAAAAACCA
This sequence comes from Perna viridis, assembly GCA_037379345.1. NCBI lineage: Eukaryota > Metazoa > Mollusca > Bivalvia > Mytilida > Mytilidae > Perna > Perna viridis. Next base: position 15,604,614 of record CM074511.1, read on the forward strand.
TAATTTCAATCTGATGACAATTATTAGAATGCTGTGTAACTTTTAGTTTATTTAGATAAATAAAGGCCTTTTTTCTTTCAGAATGACCTCCGAAACAGTGGAGATGACTTGACTAATCAGATGTGGTTGATGTATGTAACGTTTGAGGATTTTATATATTTATCATACCCAGGGAAATCAGAAGCAATACTGTCAACGCGTGTTGATATAAACAATTATTTCCAAAGAAGTACTATCTCGAAATCCCATAAATCTGTGAAACAAGCAAGTGATAACGCAGATAAAGCAACCGAAGAAACGTGTGAAGAAGATAAAAAGAGACTAAATCAGAGCGATGAACATCGAATTCGGAGCGAGTTAAAACACCAATACGGAGAGGTTATCTTCTCCCATCGGTTTGCAAGAAAACGTCGTCTCAATTCGCTGACTACGGACAATACAGCATTTGACGGAGAGACAATCGATGTGTATGGTGCTAGAAACAATTTAGACAACTTTGGATCGGATTGCATTGATATGCCTTATCGCGATAAGCAAAAGATGCACGATCGTAAAAAGAAAGATCACAGATCAAATGTGACAATAACAAAGGATTATGGGTTTGGCAATTCATGGAGAATCCGTCAATCAGGAGATGTAATTAGGAATTGTCGTTTAAATGATCAATTAGTGAACCATAATGCCTCAGAGCAAAACCCGAGGACCAAAAACCTACCCGACAATACTGGATGTCAGCGTGATAATCCCCAATTTAAACTACAAAATAGGAGTTTAAACGGGCCAGCTGATCATTGTGTGGGATTAAGTCCTCGTAATGCTTATCCTCGGGATGTAAGCTGTAATAACCATTTAAATTTGAGCTGTAGTGCTACTAATACACCACTTTCGTTGGATTTAACGAGGGAACTAAACTGGCATAATAACATATTAAACGTCTCTGCTTTCAATCCAGGTGATTCAAAAAGTGCAAGATTTCGTTTAAAATTGGATCTACAGAACAAAATATCACCTCAGAGTCCGCGGCGAGCTATTTCAAAAGAGGACGTTATCAGCTCGCATGATACCAGTGCAACCGAATTGCCAAGATCTGTTTCGTTTGATAATGTGCTAACACCGGAACAAGAAATGCCATCTAAAGCTCTCTCATGTGAATCTTCTCCTGTGACTATCTCAAGTGGATACGAAAGTGATTCTTTGCCTACAAACGAGGCTGACATAGACAATATTTTTGTTCAAGGAAAAAAGCGAGAACAAAACAGAACAGTTCCTCCAATGGAATTACCAATTGACTACTTTTCTATGTCGGATAGTCACCCTTCACCCCACGGACAAAAACCTATATGTTCAATTGCAATGGTGACCCGTAAACCGGAGACATTTGTGCAAAATGAATTGATAGAGCAATCAAATTCAAATCAACCAGTTTCAAAGGACACTAGACCGCCGATGCAGTCTCCAAGGGAGAATGTTGACAATCAAACACAAGCCCGGTTTTCACCGGCACAAATAAACAATTATCAACTGACAAAGGTCGCACGTTCGATGTTTGAGATTATACATGATTTGCAGACAGAGAAAGAGCAGGAAAACAAAGCAAAATCTCGAAAACCTAAGCGCCATGTTCAGTGGCGAAAAGATAGGACAGATGTCGTTAGAAAGCCGTTAAATAATAACAGTGAAAACGAAAATTTTCTAAATTTAAGTGCAAGTCAACGGGAAAATTGTGAACAATTGCAACAAGCTATCAATCCCGCCCAATTGTCGGCGAATGGTAAAGTGTCCGTTAAATGTTTGAGGCGACCTTTGGGGAGTGACCCAACGTTCCAAAACCGACAATTTCTACCTCATAGCTCCGAATTTGATAGACTGACATATCTGAAAGACAGTTATCCTGAAATAGGCGTTTTAACAAGTTCTGATAAATATCCAGAATTTTCGCGACAGTTCAGTGAACCAGAAATGAGACAAGAAATAAATTCAGACAACTTTCAAATGAACCATTCTTTCGACTCGAGAGCCACTCGACATCAAATTGTGTTCGATGGCTGTGCGCCTTATGCAACCACAAAGCTTCCCGGTTGTTCACCGTATGCAACAACTAGACTGCCCGGATGCCAGACTCCTCGTCGTGATGAAAGGGACGATCATGTGTATGAAACTATTCCGGGTGATGATTTATTGCAATATGAAGAAATAATTCGAATGAGGTTAAATGGTTTACTCCCTCACACTGGCAAGTATTTTCCCCCGGCGTTGCCAGCTCGAAATGTGAATGATAGAAAAATGTCAGAGCCAGTGACAAAAGAATGGAATGCAAACTTTCGTATGCAACAAAACTTTATCCCTAATCTCAAAGTGGCACAATCTCATAAAACAAATGCCAAATCTACCTCATGTGATAATAGACAACCATTGAACAAACCCAGATCGTATTCATATGACCCTACTGATGCAGCTAAAAGTGTTCCGAATGAATTATTCTCTCGATGGTCGGCTGCAGATTTGCTAAATTATATCGATGATATTCGACAACCTCCACCAAAACGGAGGGAAAACTTTTATCATCTATTAGACAGCAAACAGAAAAGGGCATGCTTTTCCGAGTCGTTGGAAATCGAAAATAAAATCAAAAATATGGGCATAGCTTTAGAAGAACGGGAACGCTTCCGCATATCCGAAGATGGATATACAACTATGGACGGCGATTCACTGGATATGCCACCGCCATTTTGTGGTAGTTTACAAAATATGCAATCAACATACGTGTAAAATGTGCAATTGACAAATGATATACGAGTTCAATGTTTAAGTTCGTAGATTTCCGTTTTATAGCGGACACGGGTGTATTAATGATTTGATCTCACGCAGACTATGTACGGACGATAAATGTCCTACACTAATAGTGCTAAATGGCTGTGATGTTTTTGAATGTGTTTGTGATATTGTAAGTCAAGTTTGTGGGTGTTTAATTATTGTATTTGATATACAATATTAAATAATGAGAAAATCATACAGTTGTTAGGTTTACATCAAATAATGCATAAAACAAGCGGTGAAGAGGTGTTCGTACATATACCAAGAATACCAAGTTCTGGGTTTGATTTAGTATTAGTAAGTACACGCATGCATGTTTGTTTAAAAACAACATAGCAATGAAAAGAAAAACAAATCATGCTTTTTGAGGTGTCTTGTATTAGTTTCTGTTCTTATCTTCTATATTTGTAAAAGTTCTTCCATCTTCCAACTGTTTGCCAAACAAAAATCAATCTCAATTGATACAAAATAATAATAACTCTCTTTTGCTGTGAAAGAGGTCACCAAAAGGTCTTTCACAAGTGTAAGCACACCTTTTTAAAAAGCTCTGGAAGGCCCCAACAGCAAAAGTACTAAAATCCACGGTAACAGAACGATGATGACATTTCTTCACAAATAACACTAATAAAATGCTTCGGAGCGCAGCTAGATACACCAACAGAAGCCGAATCCTGAACAGATGGGGCTAATGTGGACACGGTCAAATAACTTATATCTAAATACTTTCAGTAGACTTCTAAAAGATATGAACAGACGACTTGCAAAGTGCTTTCTATAAATTTCAGAAGTTTGATAAACAAAAAACAAAACCCTAGATCAAAAGAAAAACAATTCACAATGTCACTTCCTTTAGGTTTTTGAGTTAAAGTAAAAGAAAAAAAGGTTTCCCCATATTTGTATAAACTCAAAGATGCAAAAAAATATATAAAACAAAAGGAAGCTTACACTAATAGCAATCAACTATTCAATAAAGTTTAATCAAAATTGCATGAAGAATTCGCAAATATCCTATCTCTTTTTATATCAAATTCCTACGCAGGCAGGGAATTTTCATGAGGAATCCAAATCCTTTTTATTCAAAATCAGACCAGAAATATAAGTTTTTTAAAGGGGGTAGCACCACTTTGGCCACCAAAATACTAACAATGCCAGATGACATTTAAACTCTCTTAAATATTCTTAAAACAGAATTGTATAAGAAACAAATTTTTAAAAAAAACGTCAAAATTAAATTTGAAGTAAACCTTCTACATCAATTTTAAATAAACACCTATTTACCTTGGTTCCCATGATTACTCTTCTCTTTACCTCTTTTGACTCAATTTTCCAGTAGGGGCCAATGACCCCCATTTTAAATAGCAAGCTTTCTTTAACACAAAGTAATAATATATCAAATTCCATGACATATGGTTTACTACAACTAAAGTTAAAGCCAAAAAAAAACAAACAAACAAACAAACAAAAAAAAAAACAACGCCGACGACGACAACAACGACACCACAACATAATACGCAATTTTTTGCGGTCGTATAAAATCTGGTTGAGCAATATCATTTCTAATGAAAACCGACAAGTTATTTTATATATTTTTGTATCCAAGTTTTGTAACGGCGAAAAAAAAAATTGGTAAATGTTTGTCACGGCAATACTTCTGATGCAAAAGCGTTCTGAGAAAACAGTTAAGATGACCTAAATTTACGTTTTTCGAGGTTTTGTTACTGTAAAAAGTTTGTTTTTTTTTTCATGAAAAATACTTTTACACTGAGAGGGAAAAAGAGCGGTTCCGAAGAGTGCTCCCCGCTTAAAACCCATATAAAAATTATATTTATGTACACAGCGGAACACAATTCTCACAGAAAAAGTTGCAATGCATATCTAAACTTGTCCCGATATAGACTGCCTTCGAATATATGTTGAAAATAGTTTGTAGGTTGAGCTATATCAACTTGAAAAAAAAAACCTTTCCATCAAACATGTATACACACAACACTGGTCGTTCGAACTACAGTTAAAGAATATAAATAATGGACAATCCTCTTAGGCCAATTATTTCGTACCCTTCCCTCTAAATGAAAGGAGCCGCTGCAGTGTAGCTCTTGGGCACATGTTTAAATATACCGTATAAACAGTCCTTTTCTAACGGTGCAGCTCGATGCATTTCACACGAGGCATTATTTATAGCTGCGTAAAAGTCAGAAAGATTAGTATTACGATTTATTTTCAATGGATAAACGCAGATTTGATTAAGTTTTAATACATACAACACCAACAAACTTCTCGCGAAAGGTTAAGTTTCGGTTAACAAAATGACCTATTAAAAATGCTTACAAAAACACAGTCTTCTTTCAAAACGGTTTACATATGCACATATTGATAAACAAATTTTAACATGCAAATTATTTTTACTATACAAAATAAAAAGACGGGAAGGTTCGTAAGATAAGAAAGAATTTCTTAACATTTTACTATCATGCAGTAAAGGGCATCTGTAATACTATTGATTTTTGTGAATGAAGCTCAAGTAAGCAAGGTAGTAACCGCGGAGTAAACATAAACAGAAATCTTGATGAATTACATTAGAGGTAGTATTGGACACGGACAAAATGTCTACTCTTTATTTGACCATTATCGAGTCAAATCAAATCAAACAAACAAACAATACAACCCCCCCCTAAAAAAAAAAAAAATAATAATAATAATAGCAGTTACAATCCGACTAACCTAAAAGTGACAACACAACTAACAAAATTAAAAAAAAAGAGTCTTATAGTCTAGGTTTAAAGAAATAAACCAACTATGATTTTATGGCTTCAACGGCAAAGAGTCAGCACTTGAAGTCTTTTACTTTCCCACGATAAATAATGAAACTCTTGGATTATAAAAACAATGGAACGTTCTCCGTTTAATAGTTATTACCCTTATCTTTAAGCCAAAGTGAACGGCGATATGGCAGAAGGCTGTGTCTAAGCTTTCAGATCGAAAAAGACGCCAATCCGATTAGGAAGACCCTGCTGATACGCCAACATTTAATCCGACCTTAATCCAATTCAAATTTTGAGGATAACTTCTTTCTAGCACCTGATGTGTTTGTCAGATATACTATTTACATTTGTCGAATCTTACGAATTTTAAGAACCGCTTAACACATTTCAAAGTTGATATCTACATTTTGGAACCTTGCCCCATGGGAAAAATGAACATTCAACTTCCATAACATAATTAAATACATACAAGTGTGTTAGAAGAATATGGAATCTTCTTGGGTATTTGTTTCTATAGTGTACGCTAAAATTATAATTAGAAAGACTGATAGAGAAGTATTGCTCATCTATACTAATACGAAGATAGGAACTAAATAATTATACAAAAATCCGTCTCTAAGACTATGTGCTTCTGAAACAGATTTTATTGACAAAATTAAAAAAAAAACAATAGTAGCATCGTTAAAACATAAAAAAAAACAAACAAAAACAGAAATAACACCAATTTTAAACAAATCCTTGTTCTTTTTTTCGATACAAAACTAATTTGTATCTTTTCGATAATTCATAGAATATTACCATCTTATTTGGGTCATTTTTGACATGATGAAATCTGGACGAAATCTATCATTTGTGAGTCAAGTAGGTATGACAAGGATATACTGGGACTCAGTGGAATGACTAACCCATTTAGTACATACATGTAAATATTTCAAGCTTTTTCATTTAAATTGACTATAATAACAAACAGTACCAATACCATATTGTTTTGGATGAGTTCCTCTATTGTAAATACAAATAAAAAGAAAATAATATAAGCCGTTTATCTTTTTTAACTTTTACACAAAAGAAGATGCCATTTTATATAATGTTACATACGTCTTCCGAATGGTATTAGTTTCTGAGTCAAACGAAATACGTAAAAAAGTCTGAGTGGGCGTTATTATATGTACCCGTATTGTTATTATATACTCTTTTATTATGAGATTAGTTTTTAATAAATCTAGAGTAAGATTGTCATATTTGATATGGATATTAGTCAGCTTAATTGTTTCTCGCTGTGTTTGATTTTCCGATAAGTGCCGTGTCTTAAAAGCCCTCGTATCTTAAAGCTGGTTTTGTGTATAGATCATTTTATGATGTTTAATGAAAACAAACTGTGTTTGCTTTGAAGAAAACACCATAACCATGTTAAACCTTGTTTGTAACTAGTTCCTGCATATTTAAGAATCTTTTTAGTTAGGTCACTTTATTTGCACAGCTTTCTTCCCAAGACCCAAGCAGGAAAACATATGCTTTACAACATTTTTTTCCAAAATATCTGCCGAACTGTGACAGATCATGTTCATCAATTAAATTTGAGTAAAATATTAAACACGATGTATAAACTAAAATTCTTTTTCTTCCTAAATCCTACAAAATTCAAAGTAAATACGCCCTACAAATAGTAGAAAGTGGTTCTCACGGTTAGAAAGTGTCAAACGATAATCTCAGTTGAAACGATAAGAGAAATAATTTATCAGACGTGTAGCGTTGTATGTTTTGACCCAACAATGATCGTAACTCAGATAAATTTAACTGGCCGAGAATTGATCGAGAAGCTGCACCATTGTTTTTAAGTGTATTGATAATGAAAACTTTAAAAGGTATCAAGGCATCAAATGTATATAGTCAACACATTTCGACGCACCAGAGAGAAGCAAACTTGTAGTCACTCAGAGAGATCTAACCAAATCGGTTTATGCACTAATTTGTACACTGGATACAAACAGACGACCTGAAGATATTCATCGATAATGTAAAATATATAGTGGTAAAGCTTACAATGTCCCACCATCTTGAATATCCCTAATACCTTATGGCTAAATAGGCGCATTATTTCTCGGTATTTTGAATAAAAAATATCATATTTCGTTTCAGCAATTGTAAGGCGACTTAACCTGTACATAACCAAGAGAGGCATTCTTTTCTCATATTAAATTGAGATAGAGGACGCATCCATCCAAACAACAAAACAACTTTAAACTCAATTGTTAAGAAAAAGGTTTAAATTTTGCAATGATACTCAGATAATTTTATCACCGTCATGGTTGCGATGTCACCTATAAGCCAGGGATTTAAAATTTCTAAAAATTCGATACAAAGCTATCGTTTCCCATCTTTTTTTCAACTTATGTTTATCTAACATGTTCTTATATGAGCTATGAAACAAAGAAGATCCTAGCCTACCCATGCAAATCTTCCCTAATGGCTTCACAACATACAGTATCAAGTACTGCAATTTAGGTCACCACCTAAGGCAAGACTAGAATTTCTTCATATTAAAGATTTAAACTAGTAAATCAGCTATTTTCATCTGTTTGGATCAGGACTTAAATGGTTAAACAAGATTAAAGAATGTTTACAGAAATCATTGGAAAATATTTGATAATTTGGTTTACCTGACACAATAACATTTCTCCATGTTGAACTAGAGGGTTAATATTGTTTGGATAATCATATTATCTAGTCACACAAACACCTGTATATCACATCAAACAACAATGATTGGTGGTGGTACCTAATTGTTGATTAGCATCTCTGAAACGATAGAGGTTTACTGTATACTGGGCAAAATAAACCTATTTAACATTTACATCAAACTGTAATCTAACAAATCACAGATAAATCTGTAGAAGACAGCTTAATTGATGAAAAATAATGATGAAACCTTGGGAGGGGATTCTGGGGGTTGGAACCCCCTTTCGTTAGAAAAGTTTGTTAAGTTAATGCAAATTTTGGACAAAACTGGCAAAGATACCCTTTTTTAAAGATAAATTTCTGGATTGCCTCTCCCCTTTATAAAGTTCCTAATCTGCTGGTGGAAAGGGTGTCATGTTTAAACAAAGAGAACAACATGATACCATCCTCTATTCATATTGATCAATTTTACATGATGGAAACTAATGATCTTGCACATTTCAGCCCCAAGCACCAATGCTGAAATTTGGATTTTATTTAAAGAAGGGGTTCAATGGGTGACATGCTGTGTGTATGCCCCTCTAAACTTGTGTAAAATAAATTCATGAAATCTTAATTTTCACAACATAAACAATGCAAATCATTTTGACTATGCCATCCTTACCACAAAACCTGGATCCATCTAGACTTGCTATAAGTCTCTCTGTATTAATAATTTACAAACTGTATATACCTCTACACCATTAAGTAGCACTCCCGCTAAGAATCATGAAAAATGTGATACATGAGTGAAAAGCCTACATAGTTTTATTTTTGAAATTTTGTTAGGATTGCCATAGTAAACAGAAATTAACATTCGGTTTTTCATATAACCAGTGTTCTTAGGAGATAAAAATAGAATGCACTGTAGATTTTGAAGTTAAGGGAGATAACTATAAATGACACTAAAATACAATATAATCTATTGGATTTTCAATGTTGATTATCTCCTAAGAGCAGACAGATTGGAATGAATAAATACACATTTCATAGTATAGACCCATAAAACAATTTAATTACAAAAGTAAAAATATGTAGCCTTTTGGGAGGTGTATCACAGTTAACAGATTTTGCATGATTCTTACAAAGACTACTACTTAACTATTCATCTCTTTACTGCAGAAAAATAGTGAATGACAGTATCAATTTAAATGAATACATATGTTACAGAGAGATTTGTAGCAAGTCTAGGATCCAAACATTCTTTACATACCAGTATCATTTGTATCTGCTGATTCCACCTTTTCAACTTGGTGAAGTCATTCACTGGTTCAATTCTCACAAGAATATCAATCAGTTGATTACTGATACTGATCTGATTTATTTATGTTTTAGCTTGACCCTTACTAATAACTGACGACCAGTTGATTCAACCTAAAATCTCTCGTTTTTTTAATTCATTACAAAGTTAAAATTAAAGTTGATTCAATTTGAATTAACATTCATCAGTATATTGATATATAAGATTCAGAAATCTCCTTGCTGATTCAAACATTAACTTGTTAGTAGGTTCAATTTGATCTGATTCAACCACCATTGGTTAAATGAAAAGCTATAACTTTATTTAGTTTAGAATTTCAAAAAAAAATATACATTCAGCATGAACACAGCTAACTGGTATAAGTTAACAGCACTCTTAGGATTATGTACAAATATTTTCAAAAGTAAATCTTTCCAGCCTTATCTAACCTCTACTTTCAAACTACATCAAAACACCTCCCATTATGGTTTGGTGTGTCTCTTTAACCTAAATTTTCAAAACAATAAGTTTGATTTTAATGAAGAAATGAATCATGGTGCAGCATTTGTGAGGCAGAGTTGGTAAAAAGTGATATCCTCTAAGTGGTCCTTCAATAAATCCTGTTGGTCCTAGAATCCTAGGTAATGTCCCTAATGTAAAATTCACAAATATTTCCAAACAAATAATGCTGAAAATTTGACAGATAGGACCGACAATTTTTGTTCACTCTGGTGAGGGGAAGTAGCATCATGAAAATTGAATAATTACACTTGTAAGTTTTTCTTTATAGAGAACATTATAATAGAATCTAGTTTTCTTTCTGGACTCCATACTTAAGATGAGCCTATTGATTTATACTTAAAAAAAAAAAAAACGATGTATTCAGGAGAGATTTTGGAATTAATCTTGAAGATTGCAAAATTTGTACCCCCTTGTAGATAAAAAGGCTTTGAATTTCTTTGTTTGTGATCTACATTAAATAGTTTTCAACCTTCAAAAGGTCAAAGGTTGGAATCATCTTCCAAATATACAGAGGAAGATGTTTACAAAATGCTGGAATTTTTAATCGACAACATATTTGTCCAGTGAGGTGGACATGTTTTTCAACAAACAGTCGGCATTTCAATGGGAACAAATTGTGCTCCTTTACTTGCTGACCTATTCCTTCACTCTTATGAGGCTGACTTATAGCTGATCTGATCAAAAAGAAAAAATATTGTTTTGCTAGATCCTTCAATCTCAGTTTCCGCTATATAGATGATATCTTTAAACAATCCTAATTTCGGGGATTTGATACATCACATCTACCCAAAAGAACTTGTGATAAAGGATACTACAGACACTGTGGTGTCAGCCTCTTATCTTGACCTACACTTAGAAATTGATGGTAAAAAAAAAACTATTGACCAAACTTTACGACAAACATGATGACTTTTCATTCAGAATTGTCAACTTTCCTTTCATCTGTGGCAACACCTGCGTATGGAATGTTCATATCACAACTCATACGTTATGCCAGAGCTTGCCGAAACTACGCAGACTTTTTGTATCGCACTACAACTCTAACAAATAGGCTTCTGGAACAGGGTTATGTTGCTACAAGATTGAAGTCATCACTACAGAAGTTCTATGGTCGTCATCATGAACTCGTGGATTGTTATGGTGTATCCATCTGCACCATGAAAACTGATGTATTCAACAGGACATAGTTTTCCTTTCCTCATTTGTCTACTCTGGACTTGACTTTTTATGAGCAACTCGGGGGGTGTTTCTAGAAAAGCAGAGGATGCTTACCCTACCGGTGCACCTGGTCCATGCTCCCAGTTTTTAGTGAAGTCCGAGTTGCTCATTTGCTTTTGTTACTTTGTATGTATGATTTTAGTTACTGTATTTTCTTTGTTGTGTATGTCTGTTTTCCATGTCGGGTCGTTGTCCCTGGATTACATTCTTTTGATTACCGCTATAACCTTGGTTCCCTTGATTACTCTTGGAGAAGAGTTATTCTACATTAATTCAAAGGACCAAATCCAGGACATCCCATTTTATACTGATCTTTAACAACCTTATATCAACACATAATAAAAGAATGAAGCAAATATTCCCAATACATTTGTAGTCTATGTGCACAGCCATTATTATTTAACAATATCACAGAAAACAGAACATAACAGCACCAACCAAATATCAATTTCATGACATTAAAATTTCTCTTCGAAGTTTTTCATCAGTCAAAATTGTATCATCCACTGGGTTGTCTTCTGCTATAACAGTGACGTTACCATGGCAACTAACCACACTACCATCTTGATTCATCTGCTGATCATTGTCATCATCTTCAAGCTGGCACAATAAATTGTCATTTTCATATGTTGGAAAGAAGTATCTGCAAAAGATAAACATAATTATGATAAAAAAAACAAGACCGTATACAACTCACTTCCATAAGGAGTCTTCCTATCATTTTACCATTGGAGACTAGGGTAGATTTCACGAATATAAAATTGTTTTTTTTACCTATTTTGATTTTAAGATACTGACAAAATAAAAAATAACTGCAAAAAATGGTAATTTTTCACCTTTCAAGGGTAATAACTTTAATAAAGAGTTGTCCTATAATGAGGACTTTGAAGAGCACTTGGATACAATTTATGAAGCAGTTTTAGAGAAGCTTTTTAAAGAAGAGTACTTAACACAAATTTTCATGAAAACTATTGCCATACAACCTTTTATAGTAATTATATACTCACCTAAGTTTGAATGAAATCTGACAAAAAATGAAAGCCCCATTTAGAAAACAAATAAGTGTCCCCAAAAATGGATACCTACAAAATCATACCCACCCTAGGTTAAAAGCATTTAATACAGGTTTGAAGGAAATTAGTCAAGAAATGAAGGTACTATCCAAGCAACAATATAATATAGTAATGAATGTCAAACTGAAAGACAAACAGAAAGAAGAACAGACCAGTCAGAAACATCATATCCTATGCAACTTCATTGCATGGGGTATATCTATAAGTGTAAATCCTTAAAAAAAAACCCACTTAATTGGCTTAAGTTTATAAATAATAACAATAATAATAGATTTTGTAGCCTTTAAAATGATATATTCTTAGACACTAGTATTGGATCTGTGAATATTGGAGTCCTTATTTCTATGGATATTTAATACATTTCAAATTTTAATTCCCATTAACCCCGAATACTTTTACAAAACTAATATATTATTATGGAATCTTATCTAATTTAACTCCAACTTGAGAACCACTTAGTGAAATAATTGTTGTTTTTTTTAATAAAATGCATTATCAAGGAGCACTTGTACCAAGATATTTAGACAGACAAGATGAAAAACAGTATACATGAATAATTATAAAGTCTGTATCCATCCTTTATAACCCCTTATCAAATCACAAATCAAATTTACATTGATAAAAATGGATCATAAACTTATATTAATTTTTGCCATCACAAAGGTTGACTACTTAAAGATGAAAACTAATTTCCCATCTTGTGCTTGATTTCACAGGATTTATTAAAAAGGAATTTACTCCATTCAAGCAGTTAGTGGTTACTATGACAAATGATACAACATACATTATGTTATTGATTTGAATAATGCATCACTATAAATAATTATCAGATTTTGTGGTTTTTGACAGAAAATGTGTCACCCATCATCAACTTAGGGTACTTTATCGAATACCTAGGGCTATTCAATAGACAAAAACAAATATTTTGGTTCATAGCTTTCAGCAGAAAGGAGGTACACAACAGGATGACACTTTCTTTAACAATTTTTTAATAAAACATTGCAAACTGGAATTTTAATCAAAGAAGTAGGCTAGCAAAAAGTTCACAAATAAATTTTTATTACTCTTGATAAGAGCCTTGATAAATGAGCAAATGGCACTCCTTGTGAAGTATAGTACCCTTTAAACTCAATACCATATTTTGTACAATTTGTATAGGACCCTTTGAGTACTCCTAGCCCTGAGGTGACATGTTTTGATACTCCATGACTTTTAACCAAATGGTATGAAACAGTTTAAACTAGTACACTCACAATTTCCATATTTGAAATATGGGGACTGCAATGTTAATATACAGGAAAGATACACAGAACACAATCAATGTTCACTCATGCTTAATTTGACATGTGTCGCTTTAGTTCCAACAAGTGTGACCAAAAGCAATGTATTGAGTATAGGCTTCTTAAAGTAAAAAGTTGCTCTAATTACTCTATGCATTTATTAGAAAAAAAAATCTTTTTAGAAAAGGCACTATCTCACAGGACACTATGTAGAAAAAAGGCATAATCTCAGAGCCCACTACATCATTAGAAAAGGCACTATCTCACAGGACACTATGTAGAAAAGGCATAATCTCAGAGCCCACTACATCATTAGAAAAGGCACTATCTCACAGGACACTATGTAGAAAAGGCATAATCTCAGAGCCCACTACATCATTAGAAAAGGCAATATCTCTGAGCCCACTACTTCATTAGAAAAGGCATTATCTCAGGGCACACTATGTCATAAGAAAAGGCAATATCTTAGTAGATGTTTAAAATTTTGTTGGGTAAAAAATCAGCAAGGTTTAAAATCAAAAGACAATGTTTCTCCAATAGAATTATTTTTGGAAATGCCAAATCTGCAGAAAAGCAAAATCATTTTATTTTTATTCTGATTCAGTGTGGGTTGAAATTCACTACCTACTCAAGAGAAAGTGACCATGTGATCACTGAAGCATAATTAATACCTTTAATAATCTAAAAATTGGATTTGATGGACTTATAAATTATCTAATCTGTGACATAAAATCATTTAAGGTTACTTGAAACCCAACACTAACTAAAACAGTTATGTCAACTTCTTAATGCAAATCATCACATCCAATGTTACCTGTAAATCAATAAAAAATTTACTGAATAAGACAAACTTCCTATCCTACATACTCCTGTCATTAAAAACTTAGGAAGCAAAATAAATGGTCAATGTTACTTTCATAAACAAGATTAAACCATATACCCAATTCAAACAAACCTGGCTTTTCTGATGTTTGCTTGTAGATTTTTCACTTAAAAATCAATTTCTTCGAGCTTAAAGGATGAATTAAGAAATGGAGTAAGATAACTGCTGCTAAACAACTAAGACTTCACACTTCACATCAAAAGACCAAATAATACAAAACACTTGTTCAATACGGTTTTCCAATGCATCATAAACTTAGCTTCAGTGACCCAACCCAACAATTTGCTAATTTTATTCTAATTTGTCAGGTGTGAGATTAAATCAACTAACTTACAGGTGTAGTAAATAATCTAAACACACATCCTTCTAGATAGAACTTCAAAGATATGTTGTTGGATTACAAAATTACTGGGTCGTTGGCAATAATCAAACCCAGTCTAAACTGATTTAAATGCCTGTTTCATAAAAGATGGAAGGCTCCCCATTAAAAATACAAGAATAAAGATCAAAGTCAAGGATTTTTCTTATGCTAATGAGGATTTTAGGACAAGAAAATGTTAACAAACAGAGGTGGTATTGTAAGCCTGACAAGCTCGGTACATCGCTGTGACAAACCCCTGACCCAAGTTTCAATCACAGACCTGTGGTCTCTCGTTTCTTTTTCACGGTTGTCTTTCTACTTGTCCTCATATTGAATGGATCACGTCAACCTGTAAAGTCACTCAGTAAGTAACCTGATCCATCACATTAATTTTATGTCGTTGATATTAGAGTTTTCTTGTAAATTAAGATTTTATAGGTGGCAATTTTCATCATGAATACATCAAGTTTGAATAACAAAGCGAGAGTATCCATAGCACTTATGATGATAAGGTCTAGCTTTTGAACAAAAGACCCAGACCTCCAACTGTTGACACTGTGAACACTTGCTTTCATAGAATTGAATTCATATTTCCTGTTGCAAACAAAAAGAACAATAATGTTGTGACAAAAAACACTGGCAATACTGACAAACATCGTTCTGAGGTAATGACCTAGATTTCAAGCTGTGGCAAAGTTAAGGCTTCCAGAAACAACCCACATACAAAACTTACAATTACTATATAAAAATGATGATAAAGCCAACATGAAAAAAATGACAGAATCATTAAATGGAAATCTTTATGGAATCAGAAAAAATACATTCTTTTGATTTTCATGAATAACTTGCAAAATAAAACCATAATTTCTTAAATAGTTTCTAAAGTAAAGCTATATAGCCAAACAGGAGCATACATTTTCGTACTTTTTAAACCTTGTTGTGCCAGTTCAATTTAATTCTGATACTTCTACTGGTATATACTGAGGGAGACGAATGATATTTGCAACATATAACCAGGACAGCATACAAAATAGCAAGACACAGATAAAAACTGTTCATAGCAAATAAGAATTTTCATTTTTTTTATTGGGATAGATACCTGGAGGATAACAATGATAACAGTATGAGACATCAAACTTCTTCCATTCTAAACTGGTGATTAAAAATGCATGTGACTTTTTAACCACAAGGTGATGAATACTAGTACATGTATTTTAAAGTGGTTCACAGTGGATTGAATATGAACTTTAGAAGCTTCAAAATTCTTCCAAGTACAACTTTCACTTGTCTGAATGGTAGTTTCACTTGTTCCGGGCAAGAGAACAACCTTTAGCTTCATACCCTGGCCTATATACCATCAATTTTAAGTACAATGACCTGACAGGCCCATGACCATTTCAACCAATGACCTCTAATACTCAAAACACTGACTCAACAGAAATTCTTAAATGACAACTGGGTGCCAAGTAGAAGAATGCTGGCCAACAATATACACACTATTGTATTATCAGTTAAAGATGGGGTACAATCAATCAAAAACATATTATCAAATTTAAATAAAATCATTTTGATTAATGTATTTGTGGGTGTATGACGTTTTCTTCATTTAACTGTTAATTTCAGTCCAAATTTCAAATTTCTGACATAGCTATCAACCAATTTTACATACCAAATACAATACCATCCTTTTCTCATGACCTACCAGTGCCTGACTTACATTGACCTAGAACTATTCAAATTTGAAATAAAGCCATTTTATGAAAATCATAAAATATTAATTTGAGTAGACATGGCTTTTTTGTTCGTTGGTACAAACTGGAGTCAATATTAAATATCTGTCAAGATATGTTATCCCCACAAAGAACTTTTATGTAGATCTAAAATGATACTAACCATTGCTTTTAATTGTTTTCTTTGAAAAATGAAAGAAAATTTTTGATTTAATTTAAAAATAAGCAGAGCATAAGATAGGCATGATTACGACAACATTACCATTGACAAAAGATTGAGATCGGGTGATATTATAATGTACTTGAAAACTGATAGGCGTCATCAAAAATTTTCCAATTTCAGTCACAAATAATGGTTTGTATTGACAGTTTTCTTCTTAATAACATAGATATGTAATAAAAAAACCTTTCTTAAGAACCAGAAAAATACTTGAATATGATTACAAAGTGTCTTTCATAACAAACATTGAGAAGATTGATGACTTTGAAAGCACCCATATAGCACTTCATCGAATGCTGTTGACATCATTTTTTAACAAAACCATCTTTGACTTGAGAAGAAAAATGACTTTTCAAAATCATGGAGTCAGAAAATTCCATGTCATTAAATTCCCTTAAAGTAGTTTGTACTTCCGATTAGTTCTACAATTGTGCCTAATGTCAAGAAATGACAATCAACAAAGTGATTATGAAACTGCACTTGGTTTACATCATCGGAATCAATTTAGCTAAAAACAATTCCAGGTCACTTTAACTTGAGTGGATGGAGTATATTTCAGTGCTTGTAATAATGATAAAAAAGCCATGGAATTGGTTAATATAAAAATAAGAGATGTAAGACAGATATTTAGTTTACACAGCTTAAAAAATATTAAAACTGATATAAAGTGACTTCAGAAGATGATTGATTTACACAGGTAACACATTTATCCAGTGTTCAGGTTTACACAGGTTATTCATTTAACCAGGGTTTGGGTTTACACAGGTAACTCATTTATCCAGGGTAAGGGTTTACACAGGTAACTCATTTATCCGGGGTTTGGGTTACACAGGTAACTCATTTATTCAGTGTTCAGGTTTACACAGGTAACTCATTTATCCAGGGTTCAGGTTTACACAGTTAAGTTATTTATCCAGGGTTTGGATTACACAGGTAACTCATTTATCCAGTGTTCGGATTTACACAGGTAACTCCTTTATCCAGTGTTTGGGTTTACACAGGGACTTATTTATCCACAGTTTGGGTTACACAGGTAACTCATCATCCAGTGTTTGGGTTTACACAGGTAACTCATTTATCCAATGTTTGGGTTTACACAGGTAACTCATTTAACCAGTGTTTGGGTTTACACAGGTAACTCATTTATACAGTGTTTGGTTTACACAGGTAACTAATTTATCCTGTTCTTGGGTTTACACTGGTAACACATTTATACAGGGTTTGGTTTACACGTTACTTATTTATACAGTGTTTGGGTTTACACAGGTAACTTATTTATCCAGGCTTTTGGGTTACACAGTTAACTCATTTATTCAGTGTTCAGGTTTACACAGGTAACTCATTTATCCAGGGTTCAGGTTTACACACGTAACTCATTTATCCAGGGTTCAGGTTTACACAGGTAACTCATTTATCCAGGGTTCAGGTTTACACAGGTAACTCATTTATCCAGGGTTTGGCTTACACAGGTAACTCATTTATCCAGTGTTCAGGTTTACACAGGTAACTCATTTATCCAGTGTTTGGGTTTACACAGGTAACTCATTTATCCAATGTTTGGGTTTACACAGGTAACTCATTATCCAGTGTTTGGGTTTACACAGGTAACTCATTTATCCAATGTTTGGGTTTACACAGGTAACTCATTTAACCAGTGTTTGGGTTTACACAGGTAACTCATTTATACAGTGTTTGGTTTACACAGGTAACTAATTTATCCTGTTCTTGGGTTTACACTGGTAACACATTTATACAGGGTTTGGTTTACACAGGTGTCACTAAAGTTACAATAGATTTCTTCCCTAACTGGTATTTACAGATATATATATATTTACTGGTACACTGTATTAAGTAATGATCTGAGGTTAAACAAAGAAATGCACTAGGACAAATAGAATTATTTAAGAATTAACTATTATTTTTTCGGTCTATGATAAAGTAACCTAAATCAAATAGTGCACACTAAATAACTGTGCTACGCCAGTATATACTGTACTGTGATCATCAACACTTTACCATGAGTGTCAACTCAGCCCTAAATCAGAATACATAGTCACTGTCCAATGTCAGCCTACAAAATACTGTGCCAATCTACAAATTACTGCTAGTCCATATTGTACCACATATATGTCTGTTCTACACTGATTTATACCAGTCTACACTGTTCTATTGCCAGTCTTTTATGCAAGTCTACACTGTTCTATGCCAGTCTGTTATGCCAGTCTACACTGTTCTATGCAAGTCTGTTATGCCAGTCTACACTGTTCTACACCATTTTACACTGTCCTAATCTATGCAAGTCTATTATGCCAGCCTACACTGTTCTATGCCAGTTTACATTGTTCTGTACCAGTCTACACTGTTTTAGTCCAGACTGCACTGTGTAATGCCAGTCTACACTGTTCTATGCAATTATACACTTTCAGCTTGCTAAATTATGGGTATGTCAATTTTCACTATTTTCAAAAGTAGTGGAATCTGTAAATAGTAAGATCAATTAACTTTCAACTTCACTTTTTAGAGTGGGGTGATATAGTTATGAGTATGTATGTTTGCATGGTATATTCCATTTACAATTGTAGAATTATAAAAATTTGTAAAAGGCAAAAATATCATTACTGTAACAACATCATGGTTTATATGAATTAAAGCTTATACATTTTTATACATTATTTTTTTGGACAGAAAAGTTAAGCCTTTCAACAGGTATTCCTACACGCCAGTGAGTTCATTTAAGCCTCTGTATTCCTACACGCCAGTGAGTTCATTTAAGCCTCTGTAAGTGTTTGAAATAATGACTATTCAATGACCTTTGTTCCAATTGAAATTTGTTGAAGCATCCATAATAATGGCACAATGGCCTTAAAGAAACCTGTATTCAACAAGGAACTTAATTTGACATTTACTTTTAAGGACCAAAAATGACCATAAAATGCTTTAATAGTTTTAAAGCTATAATTTTCATAGATTGGCTAGTAATTGTCAAGTTTTATTGGAACTCTAGACACGCGACGTTTAATAAACTTCGTCTTAAACTGAAGGTCACATATTACATTCCATGCAAATTAAGGAAAAGTTCTTGATTTTCTTGTTGAAAGTGAATTCATAAAACATTTTGAAAGCATAATTAAAAAGATAAAAAAATGAATACAAAGCTATTTCAAATACCCCATCTTCACCTTACATGAAAAAACATGTATTTATACAGGGAAATTAAAATTCTAGTATTCACCTGAGCTTTAATTATGCAGAAAATTAAATAATTTACATATGTTACCCTATAAAAGAGAAAAAATAATTGCCCAGCTGTAAATGAAACCTCAAAAATGTAAAACATTTACAACTAAATAGGAGAAAATGTATGTTTACACCTCCATTAAATCATCATCCATTAGACTTTGAAGCCTAAAAGCTGTCACACTTAAAATAGTTTATAGCTGTCTTCTCCGATTCTTATATATTTGCTAATATAGAAAGGAACACAAACAACTTGGCCTTGAAACATGAATTAAAGATGAGGAATCTGTTCCATTTACATGGAAGAATTCGGGGGTTTAAAATTTAATCACACACAAAAAAACCAAAAAAAAAACAACACAAAAATTAAACTGTATCTTTGATATCTGGATATCAAACAGAACAACCACCTGTGGTGGAGATAAATGCAGACAAATCTGAATGAATGGACATAAAGAACATATATCTTCAAGAATACTTTGTTAGATTACAGATCTAGTTAGGAGAGGTTATAGCTTGATGCTGACAACATTATACTGCAAGCATGGCTATATTTACCTTCATGAAATATCCATGAAATAACCCCAGGCAAAAATGACCCTGTTTAATTGTTGAAACATTAAAAATTAACACCCACACAATAAAGTAAATCACAAAATACACCTGCAAAGATTTGCATGTTTACAATATTACATCACAATTTTCACAATAAAAAAATGACAGTCACCCTGAATCATAAGAATTCAGTTATATACAAACTATACATTCACTTTGTTGCAAAACCACCCTTTTAACAAACCTAACACTGTCCCTCCTTGAAAGCTATTAACCTTACAAGGTGGTATTCTTATATAAAATGTTATGATTGAATGCAGCCATTGTACAGGTGCAACTTTTTCAAGACATGTCTATACTGAAAAAAAAATTACAATGTTGCACATGATCATGGCATAAAAAATAGGTAAGTGAGCATGACCATTTCTTTCAAGCACCTTGTCACATCACATTAGAATAATGTCCTTTTATATTACCACTTTACAAAAGGTGTCCTTCTTATTTTTAATGATCATGCAGGCTAAATTCAAAAGAACATCTTCTAGATATCAAAACCAATTATATCAAAAAATTAATAGGTATTACTAAAAAAATCATAAAAAAAATAAGCTCATTGGTAATTATTAAATTTGGTTTTTATCTGATTCACACTATTAATATTATTTTTCAGAATGGAGAAATTGAAATTGTATCCAATATCTTACAAACAATTATTGTACATATTATTGTATTTTTAAAAAATATCATTGTAGTAAAGTTTTGTAATGTTTCAACTACTTGATTTTAACAATGCATGTTTTTTAAAAAGACCTTTACTTGAATAGTTTTGGCTGTTAAATGCAAATTATATACCAAGTAAATGCCTTCCTGTAGACTCCCTACACCATTAAGTTTTTAAAGAATAATTAAATGTAATTTTCTCAGCCTTTGACTAATGAAATGAACTAAGATTGTTTCTTTTTTGTAACCTAAGCATACAATTAATATGGAGATAGTTATAGGATAATAAAATCCTTTTGTGGTATTTAAGTATAAAATGACTTTCAGCTGCTTATTTTAAGCCAGTTGACAACACAATAAATAACTCCTAAAACATTTGTACTTTCATCTACTGAGTAAGCTTTCATGTCCCTTTGACAATAGGGAAATTCCTAGGTATTTTATTGCTTTACTGGATGTTAAGACAAACGGTGTTACATTTGTAGCATTACAATCATGAAGTTTTATTGTTAAGTAAAACTAAGGACTTGTATGAAACATAATAAGTTTAATCTAGTTAGACTAAACTGACTTTTTACCTGTAGTAGATTTGAATAATTTCCTAATTTTGCAATGTTCTGCAAATATAAAGTAAAGGACAGATAACTGTCAAAAGGAACAAGTTTCTTGCAACTTAAACAGAAATCCTGATTTCTGCCAATTATATGTATAGAGATCAGTAAATATGGGTCAGTTCCTAGTCACACACTCATATACCTGTCAAAAAGAATTAACAATTAATTTACTATGAAACAAAACAGCATTGATTATTAAATGGCTAGTAATTGTAAAGATTCTTTGGACCACCAGACTTGTAACATTTTATAAACTTGGTCACAAACAATCCATGCATATAATAATAATAATAATAATAATAATAATAATAAAATCTTTATTTCAAAAGGGTTACACAGTTAGTTTACAAGCTAATCTTCCCTGAGGCCCTTACACACAAAAACTATATCTACTAAAAATTAAAAATAAACACAACACAAAAACAAAAGCTGATTTGACAATACCAAATCACTTTAAGACAATACAATATTGAATATTAAAAAAAAAATAGTGTAAGCAGCAACAATTTTCTCTTTTAAGATACTCTATTCAAAAGTGTTAAGGTACTTCTTTAGATTGATTTTGAATGAGTTGCCAGTGGCTTGATTACGTAAATATTCGGGTAACTTATTCCACAAGACAGACCCATAATATATGAATGAATGTCTGAAAAGTTCAGTTTTAATTTTTGGAATTATCAAATTTCCTTGTTCAGCATTTCTTAGTGAATAAGGTTTGTTTCTTGAAACATAGTTAAACTTTTCTGATAGGTAACTTGGTGCTTCCCCATGGAGAGATTTATAGATTAATAGGTATTTGTGATATTTAATCCTTGTTTCTACTTTCATGATTCCTAATTTTTTGAACAAAGGTTCTGATGGAGAAAAGGGTTCAGCATCTAGAATGAGGTGGATTCTAAGTAACAAAATATGAAAGAAATTATATGAATGAATAACAGAGGAGTAACTAAGAGATAATAATAATAATTATTATAATAATAATAATAATAATTGGAGAAAAAGTTTGTGAAAAGCATAGGGTGACTACAAGGTGAGCACAGGGTAAAAAGTATATTCAAAGCATAGGGCAAAATTGAAAATGTGAAACTTTGTAGAACCTCTATGAGGTAAATCTTTTGTAAAAATTAATTACTTCTCCATGGCAAAACCACAGAAACAAATTTGACCTACCAAATAAATTAACCCATATAGACCCCTGACAGCTACTTAACCTTGCCTCATATGTAACCTTAACATGCAAGTGAATGTTAATATGAGAAGGTAACATGTATAGAATACTAAGTAACTGTAATACAAACTACTGTTCAACACAGTTACAATATACCTAATCACCGCCAGTACCCAGGAATGTACTCAGACTAACCCCTATCTGATCTGCTCAAAATCAAATCAATAAATGCCTGTATTATTGAATAAAAAAGACCACAAATATCTGTTTTTTAAATTTTTATGTTAGTTTTATTGTCAGTAAGAGATTTAAATACAAATATAGTCAAAAATTGATAAAGTATTCTGTCGCAGCTTTTATCTTTTTCCTCATCAAATTTCTTTCTGATAAAATGATGTCTGGAAGTTAAAATTGATAAAAATGATATCATCAGTTTGCACATTTTCAAAGTAAAAGATTTCCTCATTTATGACAGAGGTCTGAACTTAAGCCCTCATTAAAGAAAATGGAGACTATAAAACAACATATGAAAGAAACTGTATGAATGAATAACAGAGGAGTAAATAAGAGATAGCGTGTCACTATCGTTGATTTGGTAAATCCTTATTACACATGAAAAGTATCACAGAACAATATATGATCAACTCATGGTATAAAAGTTAAGTACCAATCTATATCAAATTCTGACACTGCTAAACATTGGTAGAGGTGATACAAATCAAAACAAAATCCAAATCTTTATTTCTGATAAAGGACCTACACAGGCCAATGACAAATATGACGCATTCAAAGTATGATTGAAACAATAATAAGCACATAACAGAACACATCTTTAAATAAGTTATAACCATCACATTCAGATGAAGGATCCTGGACTTTATATTACCCATATAGAGTTACATGCTAAAATAAGGTTGTATATGAACACCCATAAATAACTGTAGCATACATGTACATTACATGTACATTATATATTTTTAATGTTCATTGTTGGCTTTCCAGCAGTGCAGAAATATCCACCAAACAAACAAACAATGCATTCTCGGTCTACATATGCCATATTTTAACGTAACTACAGTTCTATTTATAGATCTGTATTTTGGAGAAAACAATATAATCTTCTGCCTTTAAAATCAATCAAAGCAAGAACAACAACTCTGGTGTCATTTAAATGATTTTCATCTCAAAGGTACAAAAACTGATGACAAACTACGACTTAGATTATATGACCTGCAACTGTTTCAGAATTAGAAATAAAAAGTGGATTTTCTGACAAGCATGTATCACCTTCAGTCAGGATATTTATAAAGCATGTTGCTTAAATTTGTACTTCTGCACCAAATTTACGAGGATGTCTTGTATGTATGTCTATTGGAATTATTAGCTGTAGGAATTCCAAACAGTAATATATGTGAACAAGACCAATACATGTAGCATATATTTATCAGCACAAAAGTGTCTTCAATATGTTTATAAACACTAATCAAGTTTAAATACTACATTGTTGGTTACAAATTTCCATGTGTTAATGTCCTAATGATAGCATTTACTGCTGAAAAAATGGCTAAGTTCAACATGCTACAAATGTAGAGGAAAAAATTATCAAACTTCTTCATTATAAAAAACACATCTTCAACATGTAAATAATCACTGTGCAAAGTTTGAATAATATTACTCTAATACATATTGAGTTACAGATAACATTCCCAACATAAAATGAGAAACAATAGCTAAGTTCAGCATGCTAAAATGTAGGGAAAAAAAATATTTTTTTCCATAATATGTGGTGCACATCTTCAATATATATTTTTGAATAATTTTTGAGTTACAGATTACATAAAGTAGGTACTGTTCACAACATAAAGTGACAAAAATGGCTAAATTCAATGTGCTCAAAACATAGGTAAAATCTAAATTAATTTTCTCCATAATAAAAAGTGCACATCTTCAACATGTATATAATCACTGTACAAAGTTTGAATAGTACTGCTTAAATTCTTTTCGAGTTATAGATTACACAAAGTAAGTACCCATTAATGTGATGTATACACAGCTGGAAGAATGGATGGACGGATGGAGCTGAGTGGCTACAAAGACATTTTAAACAAATTGGACATTGTGCTTAATAACTATGTGAAGTTTCAATCCTCACTGGTAAATAACTAAAAAATAAACCTATTTTTACATACAGACAGACAGACTCTACATCCATCCTTATGACATTATTTAAAAGATTTCAAGTACACTATAGCTATACATGAATGGATCAACAGAAACAAATTAGATAATTGTTGTTATTTTTCTCATATTATAATTTACTTCTTCCAAAAACTGTTTTGAAAATATAACAAAGTTTTGATTATATTTTAGGCATTTTTAGCGCATATCAGAAACAAAAATCATTCCTTAACATTACCCTATGTAATCTTTGGAAGTATTGATGTAATTCAAACACTACAAGCTTTGTAAACCAAACACAAGACTATTATCATTTGTAAATTTGTTATATCAAAATCTCAGTAGGACCCATCAAAGATCTATCCACTATAGCCCTTAAATAATCATTAATTTGCTTTTTCCAACATAACATATTTATCAAGTATGCTACTTAGTCCTATTTTAGCAAAACTGTGACTTCAGCAAGAATCAAACCTATTCATCAACATTACCTAAGACTGTTTCTCCTTAAACAAATTATATGCACATTTAAAATGAAAACCATTGATTTCCTTGACAAAGGGGATTAACTCCAGCAGTACATAAAATCATTTATCACACGAGGTATATGTTAAGTATACAATCTCATTTAAATGAATTTCTGTTTAAATATTCAAGTACAAACTCAGTTCTGCAATTATTTAGATATTCATTTGATTATATGTTATCAAAAGAATTTACCATGCTGTTGGTAAACATGGTATTACCACCTTGAAAGTAATTACTTCTAGTATAGAACTCAGGATGTGTGGTCTTTATGATTTAAAGACAGCACATTGCCATCATAAATGGACATAATTAGTAGAGAAATAAGTAGTAAGCATTAATGTATTTATTTAACCATACTCAATTAAATATTTGGTTACCCATAAATATATGTCCATTTTAATTTATTACAGATTCAACAGATTTCATCACTTCAATTGAAGAATAATATTTTTTAGTCAAGATCAATCAATGAAAGTAAGGGTTGATCATTTAAATAGCCAATTTCTAAGTGTGACAATGAAAGCTATTTTTTTTCTTGTTTTTATCCATGATACAACTTTCTGAAAGTTGGAAGTACCTATACTTAAGATCTTTTAAAACATTGTTCATTCACATATGTGAAATTCTACATTTTACTGTACTTAACTTGGGACAACACATACATGTAGTTTTTCATAGACATAGAAGATACTCTAGATCTTCATTATGACCTCACATAAAAACCAATACTTCTTTAACATACAGCATGATGAACAACACATCAGGAACAATGTAATATGAGAGTCCATGTAGACAATACATTTCTTTAACATTAAAATAAATGAAAGAGAGAAAACAAGAATTTATCTTCAGAAATTTCAAACCAAAATACAAAGTTCCCCACTGACCTGGTGTTTGCAAAAATGGCCAACACAAGTTTCTACAATCACTTTTCCATAGCCATACTTGTATTTAAAATGATTGAACCTTACTGATACACATAAACAATCTATCTAAAACCATGAGCTCAGTTGTTTTACAGTTGTTTGGCACTATGTTTTAGAGGACATTGAACAAAAGAACTCTATAGATTAGGGAAATGGCTGCATTTGTGGTTTACTTAATATAGGTTCAATGCCTCATCATGGCAATTTTCCATTTCAAAGTTTTTCAGTCAAATCTTAGCAACATTCTTTTAAATCCAAAATATTTTTTCTTGAATAAATTGCAGGTTCTCCACATTATAAATCTGTATGAATTAAATGAAAACATTGTAAAAATGATACAATTAAATCATAGAAAAAGCAGCAAACACTAGCTTAAACTAGAAGAAATGTATCGTAAAGATGAAAATGTGCCTCACTCAAAAAGGATGTTGATGCTTGATTGAACAAAAGTCACAAAGATATTGTACAACTGAGGACAAACATACCGGTACAATTCAACTTAGGACAAGCAATGATAAGACAATTCAATAGGCAATTAGTTTTCAAGTGGTGACTGAAGTACTAGTCAGACATGTATGACCATAGAACACAATGAATGATTCTTAGCAAAATTGAAAAAAAGGCTGATTTTTTTCTTTTTTCAATTTTGAAAAGGTGGGTATTTCGATTTAACACATGCACTTTTGTTCATTTTCTGTTTTTTTTAAACACTAGTGCTCTTTTATAAAAATGATACATTTCATGAGATGGGAATAATTTAACCAATAACTCAATAATTTTAAGACTTTAAAAAATATATATCTAATAAAGCCTGTCTAAATTGAACCCCCCTCAGACTTGAAAATGTGTTGCGTATAGACAGATGTTCAGTATATAAAGTGTATAAAAATACACTTTGAGCTGAGACAAAAGGACTTAAAAAAGTGTTTGGTTTAGACAGTTTTTTTGGAGTACAGTTTAGACAGGTATCACCATGGTTAACCCTTGTCTGATTTGCTAATATACTTTTTATCATGAATGGATACAAATATTTTGCTGTAAAAACCAAAAATAAAACATCAGAGCAGAAAAACTTTTTTTTTTGGCAATTGACTCTAAAACTACAGCAGATAATAAAATCTGACAGGAGGAAAATTGTGTAGAATGACAAATCTATTTGCATGTAAATTTTGATTTTCTTTCCAACATTCATTCAAGAATTATTGATCTTCCTTAAGATAAAAATTCTAAAATGACTTCCTACTATAATACTATGAGAATAAACCTGTTGTTCAAGTAATGATTAACAACCAATATCATAAACATTCAATGACAAAGATTAAAAATACCATAGATTAAAGAAATGATTCATGGAAACTCAAGGAGGATAAAGTGATTAACATAAATGGCCAGACTAAGTTAAAACAATGAAAAACTTAAATCACTGTGAATTATTTAGATTCTGAAAAGTAAGTTATAGTTTTCTTACTTATTTTTCATAACCAAAGGTCTCATAAGGAGACCATCACATAAGTACCACCAGTTAACAGTTGGCAATCATTCAATATATTACATGCATTTACATAGTCAAAAGCCAGCATACATTACATTTCAACATGCATGAATAATAAGACTCCTAATAGGGTATGTAAGTCTCGTCATGTGACTCCGTGATTTCATGAGAATGGATCCTCATCTCCCATTCAAATGCATAGAGATTCGTCATTAACATAGCATTGAGTACAATGTTAAAAGCAAAATATATTTTTGTGAAAAAATACTGATAAAAAATGACAAATATCTAGTTCTACTGAATAAAAATGTTAAGAAAAGCATAGAAATAGAAGATTTTGCGAAGTGATACAGTGTTTTCATTTCCTGGAAGTGAACAATAAAATGCAGACCAGCCTTCGGATTTCAATACGTTCTACATCTAAAAGTTACACATGTAGAGGTTGGACTCTGAACAGATGAAGCAAACATGGACATAATATTCAAGCTTGTTACAGCTTTGAATTTGATTGCGATTAAATATTTGACACAAAATATATAAAAAGAAAAAAGAAGTTTACATCATTATAAAAAACTACTATACAACAAAGTTTGTTGAAAATTGTTATTGTGCAATTATGGATAAAGTCCATATTTATGAATAACACAAAATCAGAAATTCATAACAATGGAAGAGCTAACATCGGTAATAATAAACTATTTTTCAAAGTTTCATGAAAAGTGGTACAGCCATTCTGGAAATGTCCCATAACTCTACACCATAAACTTGGAGATTTGCAGAAATTGAAAGGAAGCATCCATCAAATATAAATAATCAATTCACCAACATTTCGTTTTCATTGCTGCAGGGATTTTGAGTTATAGTCCCAAAAACATAAAATCACCCATTTATGTATGGAAAAAGTCCTGTTATGCAAAGAAGAAGTGGAAATGTATAAATATCAAAAGAAAGAAAATATCAACCAAAGTTTCTCATTGTTGGCAGCATGTTTTAGTTATTGTGTTAAGTGTGAACGACGGAAGGACTTCAGTATACCATCAGGGGTTCAAATTAGTGAAGGTCTGAGGTCCAGGATCCTTGGTTTCTGACCCAGGACTGTTAATATTTCATTAACATAGGTCCTGAACCTTCAATACACTACATTAAATTTCTAATGATCACCACTACGATTTTGCAGTTTTTGCTTTTATTTTAAGAACAAGCAGATAGGGAAAAGGTTTCAATTGCTGAACTGTTTTTAATTATAAAAATAAAGCAAATCCTTAATAAAACATCAGTATACGATCGCTTCCTAGAATTATTTCTTAATTTACCACTAATAAACTCACTGCGGTTGATCCCATGTAGCAATCTGTGGTATATTATTTGTATGACCCTGTCTGTGCATGTGGTCCATCAGATCTGTTCTCTCATCAAACCTCTGTTGACACCCAAAACACACACCTAAATGAACCTAAGAAAATACAAATAAACAGAAATATTGTTATGATAATATGATAATCCACCTTGACAAGATGGAATAATACCAATAAGTTTTCTTGTAATTACGAAATTACAATTTTAATTATATTTTTCACAAACACATTCCCGCCTTTGATTTCACTTTCACAGTGAAATGTATTTATGGTTAACAAATGGTAGTGGGAAGACTGAGTTTAATAAAACAAAAAAAAACCAAAAAACTATACTAGGGAGGCAATATTTCTTCCAAAACTTGAGGAATTGCTTTTACAAAACATACCCAGAACAAAAAAGAGTATTTGTTTTGAATGTTTGTAAATTGGGTAAACACATCATTTTAACTCAAATTGTTCATAAAATCTGTCTTGATACAACTCCTGAATTATGTCCAATGACCTATTTGTGTCAGAGAAACAATGTTTATAAACTGTTATACCTTTAAAGCCTTTGGATTAAGTAAAACCAAGAAACAACCTTAAACTATTAAGAACCTTGAAGAAATACAGGTAACAAGGATTTTATAACACTTTCTCAAATAAAATTTTAAAACTTTTTACACTTATGACAGCTAGTGTTATAAAATCCTTGTTACCAGTATTTCTTCAAGGTTTTTAATAGATAAAACCTACCAAGACAAAACCTATGGAAAATCTAGAGAAATCCCTTTCCCACCAAAATTTCAAATGCTTACACAGGCAAATGTGCCACACATGGGAATCATATGGTTTGCATCATATGATTATCATATGAATTGAGCACCATATAATAATCATATGTTTCATATAACATATGATAATCACATGATTATCATATTGTTAATCACATTTTTCACAAACATATGATTATCATATGTTTTCAAGCTCATATCATCATGCTCTTTAACATTCATGATCATTTTTTGGTTTTTCACTCTTTCCAGTCGATTATTCTATTAATATGAAAATTATAAAACCTCTACTAGTGTCAATTTCACAAAAAGTCGTAAGAGTAAAGTTATAAATCATAACTTGGTCAAAAAACAATTCTTATTATTTATTTTCTAATCAACTCCAGTCAAAATTTAGATTGTTTCCTTAATCAAAATCTTATTTAGTCTAGAATTATTTGAATTACAGACTGTGGACCAATCAATGTTAATGACACCACAGTACCAAGTAAGTATATGAAAAATAGCCTATTGTACCCAGAAGAGACATAACCAATCAAAAAGCTTATAACAAAATCACATTAAATAATTAAGTAAAGGTTTACACTGATGTGCCTGTCTTAATTTAATGGATGTGCAGTTGAACTGTAGAGTTATAAGCCAGAGCACGGCTCAATACAGTAAACACTGAACATCCAGAAGTAGAGTGGAAGCATGTGTAACTCCACTTACCTGCCTCCTAATGTAATTAATTAATTTGACCTGCTGGTAAAAATTCAGATTCAGTCTCAATTTAATTTCTTTCAAATCAACATCATGGAGCTCCTATAAAAAATAGTGATTATGAATGGAGAAAGTTTTCAAAGCCAAACCTCTAAATTCCAAAATTTTGTTGACTGGAAATCCTTCAGTAGGCCTCATAGAAACTGTATTAGACAATAAGAGTGGAAATGAAAGTTGGTCACTGGAGATATTAACACGTTACATTTAGTTGCATTCTACTACAGAAAAGTACAGGAAAATTTCTTGCCAGAATTTTTTAAACTATAACCAGTCAAAAAATATTTCATGATATATAGCAAGTCCAAGGAATTGAACACAGCAAGAGTTGTTTTTAGGACATAACAAATGTTTTTGAACAGTTTCATCGATTATCTTGTGATATGATGAATCACCTCCTGCCTAGTGTTTAAACAGAACCATACTTAATTACAGTTAAAACTGTCTCAACCAAACTCCTCTAGTTTGGTTCATACAGGTGTTCAGTTGATTCAGGTTCAAAACCCATTTTAACTAATGTCTGGTTTTAGGTTTATTCAGGGTTTGGTTTAGATAGGTTTCAGTGTATTTTAGTTATAAATCTGTCATCAATCATTTAATAATTAACCATCAGTTTTATCAGAGAGTGCCAGAGATTTGTTCTGACCAAGTCTTTTTTTTTTAATAATTGAAAACATTTTCCGATAATCCTGAAAATTTAGAAGTTAAACCTCTTTATTGAAAACATACTATAATAAACAACTATAAAAACAGACTATAGTTCTTTGTCCAATTAGTCAAAAAGTTTTAATACATGTGTACTAGACAAATTAATTTCTTCATGAACACCATATGTCAATATCTCACAATAATATTTACTTACCTGCATATGAGAGTGTAATTTATCTGGAACACTTGATGAGAATTCACAGAACAAACAGACAGCTTGAGCCCCTGGCTCTTCCCAATCTCCATAACTATTTCTGAAATTAAAAAAAGAACTTTAACCAAATGTTCAGTCTAAATTATTTGTATATATTATAAGATCTATGTACTACAATGCATGTTATGGACTTTATTGGACGTGATATACATAGTAAGTGAGGGCTGAATGGTTAAAAGTCTATTCACAGTAGGACATAACAGATAATGCTGGAATATTCTGTGTTTGGTTTACAAAGGTTTCTGTGGTTATTCCAGATTAATATTTGCGACAGTATATTTTCAACATACTAATCTTTGGCAAAATACATTTTACTAAATAATTCCTATTTATTGATTACAAGGTACCAGTATTACAATTTTTTCTCAACTGAAGTTTATGCAGGTGGTTTTTTTTTTATTTCTAGTAAAATCAGTAAAATCCCAAGTACAAAAACTTTAAGAAATATAAAATGACCTTACTCGTCATCAGTTTCAGCATCAGTATCAATATTTGTATCATCCTCTGACTGTATAGCTTCCCAGTTCTTTCCTAATTCCTGTAATTATAGTAACTCTTTATGAGGTGGAAAAGTCATCTTGCAATGAAACTAGAGGCTCAAGAGAGCCTGAATCGCTCACCTGGTTAACCATTTGCTTATTTGAAAAACTTGAGGAAAGAGAGAGGCTATTTTTAGTATAGGCAGCCATTTCTATTCACTGATTGAAAATCACAACAGTCATTTTGAGCACAATACACTAAAGAACTATTATGCTTATTTTCATTTAATGATCTTAAATGGTTTTAGAGAAGAAGATTTTCAAAGTTGTACATGTGAAAAAAAACCAACAAAAAAACTGTTTCAGGGGTCGTAACTCCTACATTAGTCAATGAATGGTTTTGAAAATTTCGACATAAGTCCTTCTCATGATGCTTAACAATTTTACCATGCCAGAAATTTGCTAAAGCAACGGTTTTTGAGTTATTTGCAAAAAACTGCCTTCTGACCCCTATGTTCTATCTTTAGTAACGGCGGCCATATTTTTTCATGAATCAACAATTGAAAAGGTCATTTTCTGTGGGATACCCTAAGGAACATAAATGCAAACTTTCATTGAATTTTGTGCAATGGATTTTGAGAAGAAAATTTTCAAAGTCGCACATGCGAAAAATGCAAAAAAAACTATTTCAGGGGCCGTAACTCCTACATCAGTTGACCAATTGTTTTGAAAATTTTTGCACAGGTCCATCTTATGATGCTGAACAATATTACCCATGCCAAAAATTTGCTAAAGGCAACGGTTTTTGAGTTATTTGTAAAAAACTGCAATCTGACCCCTATGTTCTATTTTTAATAACAGCGGCTATATTTTTTACGGATAAAAAATCCCAACAGTCATTTTGTGCACAACACCCTAAGGAACAATCATGCCAAGTTTAAAATCTATCAGTCCAGTAGTTTCAGAGGAGAAGATTTTTAAAAATTTGTCCACGGCGACAAGAGCCGCCAAGTGGTGAGCTAAAAAAAGTGTATGAGGATATTT
This sequence comes from Perna viridis, assembly GCA_037379345.1. NCBI lineage: Eukaryota > Metazoa > Mollusca > Bivalvia > Mytilida > Mytilidae > Perna > Perna viridis. Next base: position 15,638,185 of record CM074511.1, read on the forward strand.
AAAACTGATTTCTGTTTCTAACACCAATCTTGAAACACAATACATCTGTACCATCTTACTTCATAATGTAATAATGATAAAATATATGGAAATATATTTTTTTTTTTGGTACTTAGTGCAGGTCTCAAAAATGAATTTCAGTTTTTTTTTTTCATTTACATGGAGCCCCGAGCAGGTCCAGGTGTCAAAAGAATAGGCCCGCAGCTGCGCTAAGCTTGTCGTAAAAGGCGACTAAATAGTACTCAGAAACCTAGCCGGGGGCTAGGTGCTCAGCCCACAGAGCAACTGGGATGTGTGCCCCAGGCGGTGGAATGGGGTACCCCTGGCGTGTTACATGCTGGGGTTGTTAGGCTATAATACGCAAACCGTAGTGGTGCACCGTGTTGGGATAGATGTCACGCACGTTAAAGAACCTTGCTGTGGTATTCGCTAGGAGTAGGAACCTTTGCGCTCCGCCACAGGAGGCTGAATTGCCCGACCTTACCCATCCCCCCTTTTCTAGTGGCAACCAAAGTTTGTCGACCCTATTATCCTTGTGTCCCATCCCTTTTTTTTCCTTTTCATCATTATTTCATGTTCATTTTATCATCCATTTCATATTCATCGTCTGAATATAGCTGAAATATTGCTGCTCGGACGTTAAACCCCAACAATCAATCAATCAATCAATCAATCATTTACGTGGATGTTGTACAGAAAATTCAGACAAAATTTTATACAACAATAAGGTCTATGAAAACAGCACCTGTGAAGTGAGAATCAATATATGAAATATGTTTGGAAGCAAACCACATGTACCTGGAACTCTAAAGATGAGCTTTCATGAAACTACTATGGAAGTACTTTAATTCGTGGATACCAAGTTTCATGGATTTGGGAAGAAACACAAGATGGTGGATTCTTTAATTTGTGGTTTGAGGTTTTCAGTTTACACACCTATCTCCTTTTCTTTGGGAACCAAATTTCGTGGTTTGGCCTACCCACAAAAAACCATTAAGATTGGTACCCAACAAGCAATAGTACTTTCACAGTATAACAATGTACAAACACTTTGTTGTCTACAAGAATGGCAATATATATTTCTTGTTGCCCACTCAACAATTACACATTTGTAGTTGTATTTTCTGATTTGATTTAAAGCTTGCTGTTAAATGTAATATGTATTAGTGCTCACTGAATGCACAGTTTGTAAATTTAGACAATTTATATTTAAAGTATCTTTTAAAATTAATAACAGAAAATTTGCACTGTTTAATTCATTTTGTATTTTTCTTGCCATTCAATCCTCCATCTGTACAAGTTTGTTTGTGAACTATCATCAGAAACCTCCGTATACATTAAAAACCAATCTGGATTAACAGCCAGACAGGAAGCCAAACTTGGCCTCTCTATTTTCAGGAAATGTTGGAACAATGATACATAGATTAACAATTTTAAAAATAATATAAAAATTCTTACCAAATAATTAATCATATAGAACTTGTCATAGGACTTATTCTTTGGGTTTATTTTTCTATGTTGTTTTTTCCTCATATGTTCTTTCAGTACAGTCCTGTCTCTGAAAATCTTCTCACAGTAAAGACATTGCAAGCTAAAATTAAGAGAAATTTACATTTTAGACAAATAAGTAAATATTGTAAAGGTGCAGGGGCATTAGGCTATCAATATTGCCCAAAAATATCAACTTAAATTCTTCAAAGTATACTTAAATATATGGCAACACCGCCTGCACTAAGTCCAGTGCCCTAATTCATTATAATGACATCATAATGGTGCTGTAATTATACATCATTTAACAAAAACTGATGAGAATTGTAAATTTTTTTTTCCAGATATATCTACATCCAGAAAACTATTCAAAAACAACTTTATATTTTCACATATAATAAACTATGTAATAATGTATGTATTCACTAAATATAAGTTTCTTGGGTGTGGACACCATTTCCTGTCAAAAAATATGACTGTAAAGTGGCCAAAGAGTACAACATTGAAAAAAAGTATCGGACTACTAGACAACTTCAAGCAATAGTTCTGTCCTTTTCATGGCAGAATTATCAGAAATCTTTAGGTTTTATTCATTTGTTAAAAATTCAAGTCTTCAAATTCATAATTAAATCTTTCAACATTTTATGATTAATTTTCAGTAGTTTTTCAGGCTAATGAGAGCCTTTATTGCCTTGTCTTCTTTGGAAATAATTGTAATGTTTATTTCAGTTAACTAATTTTGTTGGCAAATTTAACAATATTTAAGGAATGACTGTTATATTTTTTTGGCCTATGAAGAAATAAGGTCAATCATGTGTTGCACACTAAATAACTTATACAGGTTATTTTCATGTGTGCGACATGAGCATTGAAATTATTTCAAATTGACCAAAAAAAATTAACAATAATTCCTTATAATTTAATTTCAGTATCAACTTTCAACATGTAAATTATTAAAAAAGGTTGATGACATGATAGTTGCATTATGAAATTTGGTCTATGAGAGCATAGACAATTTTTTTTATCCAATCAGGAAGCATAAGACTTCTGAAATTAAACTATAAATTCATTATTCATATATCAATGAAGATGAATTTCTTTCTACATCTAAAATATTAAAGTACATTACATAATAAATTGCAATTATATTACAGGAATAAATAAAAAAATATAATTCTTCATGTTCATCAGCATATGATGAATAACCTTCAAATATAAAAAATATAAAAATTCGTTGAGTATCTAGGAGGAGTTTCACTTATGAGATGATAACATGTTTATGGTGAAGGTTTCATTATCTTACTTCACAGGTATTCTACAATATTTATATTCTATCATGCATATCTGCATTCAATGTTTCACCTTCCTATTAAGTTTCATCAAAATCTTTTGAGGACATTTTACAAATTATTAGTATGTAAAACCATTTAGTGGGATTGTCTCATTTTTATCAGACAATATTTATTCTAGATATTTTGATGCCTTACCAATTTTTACAGTCAATAAATATGCACTGAGTGGTTTAGGGGGGAGTTGAGCTTAACAAATATGCAGGCAAACAAACATACAGACAGACCAACCTACTGACCAACAGTGAATTGCACATCCAGTGGTAACCAGAATTTTTATGACAAACATTTTCTCTATCAAACCTTTTAGTGTAACATAGCAAAAGTCCACAAAACAAAAAAGTAGATATCAAACATCAATCAAAATTGCTACCAGTGACAAAAATTTGGACAGATCGAAGGAACAAAAAGGTGATTTCAATAATTCATTGGATTAATTCAATTTATGTCTCCATTTAAAAGATACTTACTTATTAAGTTTCTCTTGAAGTAAACTCAAAAACTCATCTTTATAGACTAAAAAAGAATATAATCTGAATGAAAAAAACTGAGGATCATTTTAACTTTACATCACTGCTAACATTTATGTAAAATATTATGTACGAGATAACATTTTTCCCCATGAAGGGTTTTTCATTTTAAGTGTCAACAGTTGAAAGGCAGGATTGTGAATCTCAAACCAATGGACACTGAATGTTCTGCTAAAGGATTGGACAAAGAATGAGTGAAGGTTTGAGAATTCCAAACCCTTCTTTTCAACAATTAACATACTTTATTACCAGAAAATAGCATTCCAGCCAAACAATGAGAAATTCAATAAAACTCTATGTGGAATCATATTATGATGAATTAAGGAAACAATAGTGTTTAAAACATTGTGCACACAGGTGAGATCAAAATATTGCATACTCAAAAATTTAGAAAAATATTCCTCTAATCCAGATTACAATAAAAAGCTTTGCACAGCACAGCATGATACAGCCACAGCATAATGAACTATGGTCACTTGAGGCAAATGTGGATACAATATCACTTTTTGACACGCTTAAGCATAGGGACTTACAGATCATTATTGACAAAATACTGCACAAAATCAAATTGAATTAAAGGTTTAAGAAGTTCTGCTTTCAGGATACTTATAAAAGACCTTTGCATTGAATCCCTTTAATTTAAAAGGGTAAGAAATATCTGAAATCTGATTTGAAAATGCAGGCAAGAAATTCCATAAGGAATCTAGTTTTTAAAAAATCTGAAAATCAGACAAAAATAAATAAAATGCAAAATTCTATGAAATGCTTATATAGACCCCTAATTCTAAATCAGTTGAGGCCATAACCACCAAAATATATACCAGATTTCCTTATGTGGTTTTGAACCTTGTTATTAATTTTATAAAGATCAACTAACTGATATTTAAGTTACTGCACAAAAACCAAATGTCTATGGACAACAATGATGCAAACACAGGCAAGAATGATAGTGTCATACCATTAAACAACCCCTGTCGCACACAGTGCAAATTATACTGCTTTTATTGCATAACCATTTTCATACTACTCTTATGAAAGGTTCCAAGCGTAACATCAATTTTCTTACGTTTCAGTGTGACATGGCTGATAAAAAACAAGTGTCAGATGTGAAACTGCAGTGAAACCAATGGACACCATGTGTACTATGAAAACAGATAAATGCTAGTAATGACATGTTGCTGACATTAAAGGGAGCAAATGAGAAAAAAGAGAGGGTTGTGATCATACCAAAGTACTTCAACCCAGCTGCTTTATTTTAGCTGTACCTGTGTATAATGTTGTTTTGGGCCAGCTGCAGACAACCCCATGGTGTGAGGGTTTCATTTGTCATTCAAAGGTGGCCATGGGAAGATATTTTTCATCCCCTTGGGATTTTTGTCTCTTTGACATATTCACCATTTCCATTCTCATTATATTTTTGTTGCAAGCTTATTGCATCGTTCAGCTCAGCCCAAATACAAGTTAACAACAATCATCATGATAAAGATCTGTGTCTTGATTGAAATGATTTCCATTACTAATGTTAAAAAGTTGATATTCTGAATTGATAAAAATATTGAGAAAGAAATAAGGAGATGAGAAACCTTACATATGTGTAATTTTATCATCTTGCTGTTTCCTGTAAGCAATATCATACATTTAAGTAATCAAATATTCCTAGATAATGAATAGCATGTCTTATATTATGATAAAGCATGATAAACAAATGATTTTAAAGTAAATTTCTTCTTAATAATGAAACCTACCGAGATTATCTGGGAGTCCAACATTAAAACCATGGTCATGGGCCATATGATCAAACAGAGGTCCTCTGAAAATAATTTGTTCATACAATGGTGTAAATGAAAGAGTGCATTCTGAGACATTGTACCAATAAATAAAGCCAAATCAGTGATTATGTTCCATTGTTGATTTGTAAGGTAATGTTGCTTGGCAACAATATTGTTTCAGTTGTTATGGCTGTTTATAATTTGTCTATGTTAATTTGTCTATGTCCCACTGAAGAAGAAGTTTAAAAATGTAATACCTTACCAAACTGAATAATCTCTTCTACTTAAACTTATGTTCTCTTACTCATTACCTATGAATCTTTTTTTTAAATAAAATGTGCAGTGCTCCAGGTCCACCTCCTTAAAATTTACAACAAAGTTGGCCATTTTCATTTATTCTAGCAGCTTTGTATTTCAGTGATAGTACTTTCTTTGAAAGAACCATGGAATGACATATCCTCTCTGAACTCAAACAAAGTCTATCAAAATAATTCTGATAAAATATCTTAAGCATACTTAGAAAATTCTACTTAATTGTGACCTTGAATTTTTACCTATTAACCTTAAGTTTATAGCTGTCTTCCTGACTCCTAATGTCTGTATGAGTTTCATTTAAACCCACCAAGGCTTACTGAAGTTATGATCAGAAAAGTAGTGTTCAATTTAACAACTCTATTTCATTAAGTGTTTTTGACATTAACCATAGAAAACATCTATACCTGTAAGTGTTTGTATAAAACCTTAATCTGAAAACAGTTTCATTAAAATCCATTAAGTTTTTTCTAAAGTTGAGATTTTGAAAGGATGGATGGAAAGCCATGATTCCATGATTCTCACCTGTCATGAGAAGGAGTATAAATAATGTATACCTATTGCCTTCAAATTTTTCTCTACAAAACAGACAATCTCTGGTTGGTAATGATTCGTCTCTTTCTTTCTGCTGAACACTAAGCACTTCTTCCTAAAATACAGATAATAAGATAAGCCCAGTGTACATACGCATGCATTTTTAACACAAGACCTGAGGTAAGACATATGTTTTATGTTTGTACTCATGTCCAATATTATTCAGTTATATGGTGAATTAGTCAGTGTCACTCCAAGTGAAAAAAAAAGGACTGTAAATTTTGCAGACTTAAAACTGAGGACTGGTACATGCCTGCTTATTTCTGAAAAAAGTCTTACCTTTTGTTGAAAATAAAATAGTGCCCTTTTGTTTGTAGGTCACAGTTTGACTGTTTTTATTGTTGTCTCCATGACGACTTCCAACATTTCTATGTCTAATAGCAAATCATGCCCATTAAGCACTATCAAATGTCCTATATGGAGTGAATCATAAAATGTTTAAATTAATATTTTACACCGAAGTTCCTTTCTTTCATATTGACTATGGACCAAACTTCATTAAAAATTTTAAACTTAATTTTAATCAAACTGACAAATTCATACAAGAAACATCTTTATTTCCCCTAATCTGTTGTCATATATATGAAATACAAACCAATGTTTTCTTTTGTAAAAAGTTACGAAGACTTTTATCTTCTGGCAAGACATCACTCAACAAGTAATACTGTTCATTTGGTCCTGTAACAGAACAAAATAATAAAATGATGTTAACTGTTCTTCCAATTCTGACTCTGTATATAGCCATGCACTGTACATTACAATGTCCTACCATATGTTGATTTTTAGGAAAAAAGGCTAAGCAAATTTGACGTTTCTTATTTTGGTGGATGTTTATTGGTGCACAAAGTACTTAAGCCCAGCGTATTTGGCGGCATTCATTCTGACGATTTTAGACAGACTGCTAAAGTATTCTAAAATTAGCACCCCGCAAAAATTACCCACTTTACAATACATTTGTATCTGCAACAGTCGTTACTTAGAACATTTTAGAATACTGTGCAATAACTTCTTTACTTCATAGTTCAATATTACTGACCCAAAATAAATAACTTTTCATATTCCATTGAGCACAAATTATTTCAATCCATCCCTTTGAACAACAAAATGTGTTCCTTTAAAGATTGTAAACTGTTAAAAAAGAAGAATAATCTCAGAAGCAAATATTCTCATTAAACTTGCAGACATCAGTTTGCTAATCACACTTAGCTAACTCATAAAAAAAACATGTGTAATAGCCAAAATAAGGACTTTAAATGGTAGCTCCTTCCTGTTCAGTTGTATAATAATCATACCAACATCCTTGTCCCCAGAATTTGTGATGATAACTGAACAGAAATCCTTTATTGGCTGCTCCTCAAATCTTGCCTTCCAGTAAAGTAAGTATCTGTAAATATATAAATGTACAAAAATGTATTTCTCTTTGTAATAAATTCTTTGTCTTAATTAAGAAAATATTCTGTTACACTTGTATTTCAAAACTTGTATATCTGCATAAACACGAAAATGATTCTAATATCTGATAATGGCCGTTAGTCATGTGTAAAGATAAGAAATGAACTACCAGTTTTTAGTGGAGTGTGGGTTGCTCATTTACTTTTAAGTGGAGTGTGGGTTGCTCATTAACTTTTTAGTGGAGTGTGGGTTGCTCATTTACTTTTAAGTGGAGTGTGGGTTGCTCATTTACTTTTTAGTGGAGTGTGAGTTGCTCATTTACTTTTTAGTGGAGTGTGGGTTGCTCATTTACCTTTTAGAGCAGTCAGAGTTGCTCATTTACTTTTGTTTCTTTGTACATGTTATTTTGGTTATTTCAGGTTCTCTGTTGTGTCTGTCTATTTTCCCTGTCTAGCCCTTGATATTTATTATTTTGACTACTACTTGAATCTTGGTTCCCTTAATTACCCTTTCGTATCTTTAAAACAATAAAAAAAAACAAGACCCATACATGTCTAGACCTGGGTCACTGTTATATGTTTGTCAGCAGACAAGTATCTTTAATATGTATATAAACACTAAACCAGTTAAAAAAAAACTAGTGTGGGTTACATACAATGTGTTTCCCTATGTAGCGTATCAAAGATAGTATACACTGCTGAGAAAAAAATGGTCAAATTCAATATACAAAAATGTAAGACAAAATAATTAAATTTCTCCAAAATAGGATGTACACATTACACCTTCAATAGGGACATACAGACAGTGCAAAGGTTGAATAATTTTAACAAAACTCTTCATGATAGGTGGTGTAAACACGGTACAAAGTTTGAATACTATTGGTTAAATACCTTTTGAATTTCAGATTACACAAAGTAAGTACCCCCTAAATGTAATGGACAGACAGACATATTTGAATGTCTGCTAGACCTACAATCACCAAAGGTGATGCTAGTAAAAACTTGAAATGTTCTTTTCTTATAAAGAATTTGGTCCAATTGTCTCCCCTTAGACCATATTCTGTACACATAATGAAAACTATTTTTGAGCTAAAACTCAGCTTTCTCCAATGTCTGAGATACCAGCTTTCTTCAAATTGATGAGACATCTCATGAAAAAAAAAATGTTGCAATTAATCAGATGAAAACCCTTTACCAAGAGGCAAATAAGTTATAAAGTATAAATAAGGGCTAAATTTAAAGCTAATTGTTACTGTCAAGCAGGTGAATTCCCATAGAGAACACACGGAGATACAACTCAGGTGTATTTACACTTACCTGTTAAACTGACTAATAAGGTTGACATCAGCAACTACAATCTTATGTTCAGTGACTAAATGATGCTGAATTTCATCTTTATTTTCAGAATTCTGGGTACACACCAAACAAGGGAAGACAATTGTCTCTTCTATTGCCGAAGTTTCAGCCCTACTGTCTTCAATGTGTGACAACTTCAAGGACTCAAGGACTAACTTTTCTGTAAAAAAATGAAATAAAAATATTCAAAAAAGGATTTGGAATTTAAGTACATACGATGTACATGTACATGAAAATTTCTTAATAACAGTGATCAGGTCTTTATTATATGAGAATATCTCTTGTGTTGGTACAAGGGAGTTAACAAAATATATGTTGTTAAAAGAAGCCAAATAAGCTTATTAAATGTCAGATCAATACTTCAAACATTTCCCATTTTGAATTTTTTAACATCACACAGAATCCATTTTTTTTAAAAATGCACCCCCTTATTTTTCATTTTTAAAGGAGAAGAAATAATAAAAATTCTTTCCAAAATGCCCATGAAAATAAATTTCCAGATTATCCTCATAAATCTTGTATGAGAATTCAGCCAAATTTTTGTTTACTAAGTAATTTCCCCAGATATTTAGGCAATGTAGGCAAGAATCTATAATTCAGCCAAGCTTTTAACAGTTTGTTACTAGAGATACATGATTAAAAACCTTCCCTCGTCTGAATATAGCTGAAATATTGCTGCTCGGACGTTAAACCCCAAGAAACAAACAAAATAAAAACCTTCCACTACATCTATTCTTAGCATGACTTTGATGTTAACATTTACATTTTGTCAAATGTTACCATGTACTTGTATATTACAGGGCTGCCAAGCTTTCAAGATGCATTGCAAGAGATTTGGCAAAAGTTTGAAATATCAAAGAGAAAAAAGAAAAGGTTCGAAAAGAATGCCACTAAATCAGCTGCAAATTCTGTGTCCTGGATTTTTTTTCGTCCCTACACCTTGGTCCATATAAATTTTTTGGTCAACCAACTATTTCATATAATGCCTTGCCATATGACCCTCAGTATCATGAACTATTTGCTAAATAGCACTGAAAGTTTGTTGTACATGTGCAGATACTTTTGTATGTACTTTGCACAAACCTTTGACTTTGCAAATACACAAGCATTTATTTCAATGATTATTTTCTGTTATCAAAGTAAAGTCTAAAACATGTAACTTGTACCCATGCAAGTTTTTCCCTGTTACCAAATAATATTTTGCAAAAATATTCATTATTACGGTATGTTAAGAACTGAAAATTGCATGAGATAGGCAAAAGTCCATTACTTTTAATTTTCAATCAAGAAAATGATATATAATTTTCTAATGTTTCTGTTTTATTGGTCTTCTCATTTCAAAAGGTCTCAAATGTGTAACCGGAAGTTACCATACTTAACTAATAATTGACTATTTCTCACTTTCTTGTCTAAATTTTACTATTTTCGGAAAACAATGTGAGGTTGAAATTTCACTTAAAGACTTTAATATTAATTTAAAAAGAATTGAATGGGTTTGAAATCTGCAACATACCCAGTATCTATCGCCATACCAGCAAAAAGTGGAGACAATCTTATCCATGATGAAAAAGAAAGTATTATATACAGGCTCTTATGCAATGAAGTCTTATGTGATTTTAATTTATCATCAATGAATATTATAATATTATGATGCTCTAATGTCAAATATGCATTAAAATTGTTCAGATAAGAAAAATAATGGACTTTGATTTACGGTATGGGAATTTCAGGAAGAATAAATTGAATAAAAGCAAGTTTTTCAAAATTAACTAAAGCCTAGCTATTATGTCATTTTGTACGTGTACCAACTTTCAGCTAGAAATATTATAGGATTAAAGTTTAAACAGCTATTTTCGGTTGTTCATGCATGTACCAACGGATTTCAGAGCTCCCAAACTCAATGAACGGCTTTAGCCATTCATGTAATGTCTGGGAGTGGAGAAATCCGTTCATACATACATGAATGACCAAAAATAGCTGTTTAATCCTTATAGTTCTATCCCAACATTTGGGAATTATTTTTTTTGAAATGAGTTGAACTGGTAAATGTACTTATAGAATCTAGTTCTGGGACAATTTAATTTTGGGACAAATTTACTTGTAGTTAGATTTAAAGCATTTATAAGTTTCTTTCCCTGAGCTGAAAATTACTCTGTAAACAAACTGTAACAGTAAAATCAATGTGGACGTAATAATCTATTCCTACGGCTATATATTATGCCATTTAGTTTGTTGCCACACTCTATCGAACTACATGGCCCCCATATTGATTTCAAGTTGACTGGCCAAGTTCATGCATGTATGAATGATCTGGCGAAGTTCATGCAAGTATGAACTTTCTGGCAAAGACATTCTCGACCAATCAAAAATGGCTATAAGCATGACAAATCTTGTGATCAGAATTATCAAGTAATAATGAAGAAATTGACAAAAGATTACTTGGGTATAGGGAAAAGTTGGTATACTACAGGTCACACATTTTTAGACCCTACCTCAGTACCTGTTATCAGACTCATGTCAGAGTTCATACTGCCGTCAAAACAACAAAGCTAGCAAGAATCTTTGATATTTGGTGCTTACATTTAATTATAAGCATACTTTAACGCCATTCCTATAATCACGTAACTTATTGTATGATAGCAACAGCTTGACAGGTTGTTGTTTATGAGTACGAATCAATATTGATATCATCGATGATAAGGATGGTTACAAACCCAGCATATACGATTAAGAGAGTGGATTGGTGTTATCAACAATCAATTTAAAAAAATGAAGAACGAAGATGTCGAGATATCATTAAAATAAAATCTTGACCTGTTAAAATTGAGTCTATACTGGGCGCTGCCATCTTGAAGTTTCGCAGCTAATGATTTATAAATAAATTTGGAAAATTTGTTATGCATCATCTTCCATCGGGGTTAATTGTCCGAAAAATATTTATGTTAAGAAATTGATGAAATGAGATATATGTCTTGCTTCGTTGAATAGTTTGTTCATAAATTTGACAAATTTGAGGTCTGGTCAAACACCGAAGAGGAAGATGTAAGAAAAAAGATGGATTATATGCTTTACAGACTGACTGTGACAGAAAGTGTTCAGTTATAGTTGAAAAATGAGAGTGATGGACAAAATGCGGAAGTAAACATTGTATAGTAATGGAACGCAACACATGGAAGATATCTCTTCAAAAATATGGTGTTGGTAAGGGAACATTTCTTTACATGATTTAAAATATATATATTTTTTTATGAATCACCAATTGTCTTTCTATTTATTATCATGACTTTTGCTGTTGCAGTCTCATAAATCTGATAATTTCACTTTATGTGAAGGATAATCCAAGTATATGCTTTGTTGCATGTACATGTAAAGAGTTAGTACAGGGATTAAAAAGTCTGCCCATCTGTTCGCTTTGCAGTGTAATCCAGTGAGTCCATGTTCGTGTATGTATATGTATGGTGTTAGTGACTGTGTTAGCTATTGATGGAAGGTTTGTTGGAGGAAATGTACTGATTTGATGTCTATCTACTTTAAAGTCCTGACATTCTGTTTGCACTTGACTTGAGCTTCCAGTCTATCAATACATCTGCTAGTGCCAGGCCATGTGGATGTTATGAGCTTAGATTATTCATAACATCTACTTGTTGGTAGGTCAATTGTTATAGCCAGGTCACTTTACATATTGTTTCTAAGTGTCCAGCTTATTTCCCTGCTGCCACTGCTGAATGCTGTACTGCAGCTTGTGTCATTGATGACACCATTCCATGACTGTGGAATAGTCGAATTCAAGTTCTGTAATGAATCTACTTTTCTGTGTATTTTTAAGTAAGCTTTGGGGAGGTTAAATTTATACACGTAGGTTACAAGAATAGTCCCAAAATTACATCTCCAAAATTTACATTCATACAAAATACATGTACAACTGCAATGTACTTCATCTTTGAGCTTCGATAAAATTAAACAGTGAACCTATTTTTGAAACGAAAAAAACTATTTTAACATTTTGTTACTACATGTACAATACCTTCCTATGTTCTTGACATCTTAAATTTAGGAAAAAATTTAAATTTTTCATGCTATATGTATTTAGAGGTCTAATTCACCCTGTTTGCTGGAGTTCCAATGCTAATGTCATACCATTTTTAGGATTTTAGGTAGACACATTTAGAATTATTCTGATACATTTGGACATACATGTAGTCTTCTTTAGGTTAATATTAAGCTAATAGACCACAGTTTAGTATTAGAGTGGGCATGCAGCATTTATCACATAATTAAAGTCATATTAAATAAGATTTTTTTTGGTAAACAAAAAATGTTAATTAATAGTCTATTGAAATTTGATTGGATAAGAGGATGGCCCATTATTAATCCATGTCTGACAAAAGATATATATGTGAAATTAGCTTTGAAGCTTATGGAAAATGGAGTGACAGGTTTCTAGTCTTAAGTATTAAACTATTTGTTACTGTACTTTGTAAGCATTTATAGCAACATATACAGAGTATTGTCAAATGAAAGAAGTATTTTGACCCAAGGAAGTTTACTGGTACTTGTCTAAATGAATATATCTATTGATTTTAAAGTCAAAGATTCACGGTTAAAGATATGCATGTAAAAAATTACATCTAACAGGACATAGTGATTTTCCAACCCGTATATTGAGTCTGAATTTGAGCCCTATTTTCAGACAAGCATCAGTAGCCAATCCAAAGGGAAGGTGTTTGGGGTTAGCATCCCCCTCTTTGTTTGTCAATTTCATGTTTTAAATTGACAAAAAATGGCAAAAATGTCCAACATGTAGCTTCCCCCTTGAAACATCATCTCAAGATTTGTATGTGAATAAAAAGGAGATTTATAAGATGTACAAAACTTCTTTCCACTCCTCTGTATCAAATTTGTCATCTGGAGATCACCTCATAGACTTCCATCTGGAGGTCACCTCATAGACTTTCATTTTGAGGTCACCTCATAGACTTTCATCTGGAAGTCACCTTATAGACTTTCATCAGAAGGTCACCTCATACACTTCCTTGCAATGGAAACTGCAATGATCATCACAAATTTTAATTAGAAATTTCATGTTTCGTGATTCATTTACTTGTAAGATTGATAAGGAATTGAAAATTCTTTGTATTGTTATATGTAAATGCGCTATATTACATGTACATGTACTAATATTTATTTTCACCTTCAGGTAAGCTATCCATTCATTGTACATGTACATGTACATATGCCTGTAATGAACATGTATGCAGGTGTATGTAAATGCACATGCACATGGTTTAAAAGCCTTTTACAGTTACATGTAACTTTTTATTAAGTTGAACTGTGTGTTCATGAATTTAGTAGGTTTTATTACAGGTAGTTTGGCATCTAAGGTATTTTATGATACTACTAACATTGGTTCCTTGTTTTCTTAAATCAATAATGACATACAAGAATGTGATTTCAAATTAAATGCTATTAATGTATTGATAGGTGTCAAATTAAGCCAGTCTCAGCTTTCTTCATGTTCCTGGGTTTATAGATAAATAAAATGTTCAAAACCTAGAATATGAATGTACATGTACATAGTACTTCATAGCCTATTATTAGTGTATAAATGAATAATATAAGGAGAATGGATATGGTGAATATGTCAAAGAGACAACAACACTACTGGGATGAAAAATATCAGCTGAAGGCCACCCATGGTTCTTCATTGAATGATGAGGGAACTTTCACACCACTTGGCAGGCTGCAGCTAGCCCAAAAACAACATAATACACAGGCACAGTGAAATTGTTGCCACTTTGTACTCCAGCAACATAAATTAAACTGAAAGTGAAAAAGAAACAAAACATACAGATGCCCAAAATTCCCGACTTTGGATGTTCAGCATATGTTTACTGTAGGTTATAAAGCATGTACAGTACACATATACAATGTACATGTACATATATTTTAATTTTTAAAAAGTGCAGAACATAAGATAGAAAACATGATTGCACTTCTGAAGCTTTGAATTAGTTTTATACATGTACCACAGGCACAGGGTTATTGTAAAATTATAAATGACGTTACTTTCTTCAGATCATCAACACCAAGGTGATACAATGTTTCCTGTCTTGTTGCCATATTTTTTTATTGAATGACCAAAACTTTAACCAGATTTGTTGACAATACTCTTTTCCTTTTGCCGCTAATAAAATAAATGTACATGTAAAAGTATATGCATCATTTTTTTAATTTTGTCAATCTGTGAAAATACTACCTGTACATGTATTGATGTCTTAAGACTACTGGTAATGTTTTTCTCAATTAAGATCCTAGATCGGAATAATTTGCATTGGTTTTGGTGAGTGCCTAGAACAATAATACCCAGGATGCCACAAATGGTGCTATATTTCACTATATTTCAAGTACTGAAAGCCTTTTGGTGATCTATGTAAGCTTTTATTATTATAAAGGTTATATGATGGTGTATATTTGGTGTTCCATCATATCTATTCCTTTTTCTATAGTCCCTTCTTTAACAGATACATTTATCATACAATGTACTAGCATTTTACTATATTTTGTTGTATTTGAAAGTTCTAGTGAGGTTTTATTAAATGATTCTCATTCGATATTACTAGCACTATTATCTCACTGCTAAGAGCGAAAAAAATTCAAAAATAAATTTGTGAGAATTTTTTTTTTTGCTCTTAGACCCCTTTTTTACATTTGTAACTCAAAATGTTCACAAATTTATACATTTGTATATTTTCTGGTTTATCATTGAAAGTTTAAATACATTAGGATCCTAGAGAAAAAAAATGAAGTAATGATTTATACCAAAGGTGTACTGATATTCTACTTTCAGCAATAAACAATTACAAGGGAAAGAAATCGGGATGTTTGTGTTTGACAGTGGGTGATGTTGTTCATATAATAGAAGAGTATGGAGCGGCAAATACAGGTACATGTATTATGATGTATAGAAAATGAAATCAGTTTCAAATTCTTTGACTCCAGTGATAATGAAAAGTGAATTGTTCCATTTCATTTGTACAAAAACTAATCTTTGAGTTTTTCCAAATATTCCTCCAAACTATGTAGCTTAATTAAACTGCCATAAACCAGAAAAAAATATTTATGAGTACAGTGTTAAACTTTAGAAATTAATTTTCAAAATATGATTTTATTTTATGAAATAAATAATGTTCAGAGAAATTGACTTGCAAAAGAGTAATCAAGGGAACCAAGGTTATAGCGGTAATCAAAAGAATATAATCTAGGGACAAAGACCAGACATGGGAAACAGACACACACAACAAAGAACATAAAGTAACTAAAATCATACATACAAAGTAACAAAAGCAAATGAGCAACTCTGACTCCATTAAAACTGGGAGCATGGACCAGGTGCACCGGTAGGGTAAGTGTCCTCTGCTTTTCTAGAAACACCTGCCGAGTTGCTCATGAAAGCTGTCATTTTTGGTAAATTGATAATTAAACTGAAATTCATTGTGATGTTTCAAAGTACTTCCCTGTCACCCACTTGTAGCATCAAACTAATACTTAAATTTTTCCTTGTACAAATGAAAAGCAAAACTAAATAATTATAATGTATTGTATAATTGAAAAGAGCTGAAATATCATTGAAAATCTATGCATTATATTTTTAGTGTGTGTGACCTGGGATTTAAATTCATTTTCCTTTGCACAATTGACTTAGTGTGTATAAAGTATACTAGTGTTACGACATATCTACATGCACTTTACTTTAACAAATTATAAATAGATGGAAAAGAACTTCCTAAACCTTGAAATGCAGTCCCTACATGTATATATTATTCCCTAAGTGTATATATCATTAAGATTTTACTTCAAAATAAATAGCTTGTAACAGCATAGTCAAAACATGTTTATATAGATATTTGGGAAAAAAATTAGGAGTAGAAATGCCAAGCTTAAGGATCTAGTTTCTTTCTCAAGATTTTGAAAATTTTACAGTGGTATAATGAAATAGTGCTGTTGTCATCCATGTTGTTGTCTCTGTCATCCTTAGACACCAGGTTTTTTTTTTCCTTCAATAACTGGAATATTAGTTGATACAATTGTACAGCGAAGTTTTATTCTACTAAAAGAAGGTTGGTATTGATTCCCTTTAGGAATAAGGGGGCAAAACCAAGCATTTTATATAATTGTATGAAGATGTGTGCTGCGAAACATTGTATTTAGAAGTAGCTATCAGATTCTCAACGTACATGTAATTCTGTATGTGGATGTAACTATCTGATTGTCACACCTACATGTATGTGTATTGTTTAATGATAAATTATTCTTATTTGTAAAAGTAAAAAAAGGATTAAGAGGCTTCATCCTGCCTTTCAATTTTTATCTATTTTGTATACAATTCTAATTTCACATGTATATTTCATATTTTTTTAAACCAGGAAGTTACTTTTTGGGTCTGCATTACTTATTTACTAAGTTATACATATATTATCCATCTTACATCTTAAGTATTTTTTTTAGTTTATCCAATTAGGAAGTCTGTATACAAATGTTTATTCTTCTAACGAGAAATATGAACTTTGAATTTCACCGCTGATTATTTTTAGCACTGTATCAGGAAGTTCACATGAAAGGTCTATTTGAGCTGGAAATTCATAGCTTAGAAACATGTACATGTAGAAGGCATGTGCAGTACATTTGTACATGATGTTGTAATGGTATTTACTTGGATGGAAAGGAAGAGAAACTCAGGAAACAGACACATACATGTACTTAATTAAGTTAGAAATGTACAACTTTGTCACTGATGTTGACCTAACAAATAAAAACCCCAAGAACTTGATTTAAAATTTTCAAAAGTTATTTATATAGAATAGAAAATAACACTTAAAAGCTGATCTTTAATTACTAGAATTCTGTTATTCTGTGACTCTTAGAAATCTAATAAATTATATTAGGAAAACCACAAAAGGGGTCCTAATTTTTTAATGATGGAAATTTTTAAAATAATTTAAGCACTGAATTTGTCGATTAAGACCAGGCTTGCTGCTTGACCATTTTATTGTTTCATTCAGACATTCCAGCATTCTACATCTGTTGTAGACAAACAAACACATGGTACATTGTACTTCAAGTCTGTGTAAGATTTTCAAATACACTTGTAAAAATTAGTGAACATTTCTGCTCTGTAGTTATCTACTTCAGAGAAAATTGTTTTGTAAGAAATACAAGTACATTTAGAAGATGTACAGCTGTATCTCAGCTAGTCTAAAATAAAGTGATCCTGTACCATTCTGTCTGTTAGCTCTAGCATTAATTTACTTTGGTCAGAACTGCTTTAAATATTTTTTGACGATACTATCATTTTTTAACCAAAAATATCCTATCACAGTTATTTTTTTAAAACCAAAATGTGTTGAAAGTGCCATATTGTACCCCTTTGCCCTAAAATTTCTAGCTGGAATGTGCAGTATGCAGTGTATTTCTATTATTCCTGATAATTTGGAATGTTCTGAAAGGTGGTCATACAGGGTAATAGAGGAATAAACTACAAGTTTCTGTTAAAAATGTATACCAGTAAACTTGTATGTTTAAGGCAAAATTTTGTACTGTGAAGGTACTTTTATTCATGGGTAACAATTTTTGTGGTTTAGGGGAAATAATATCAGTTTGTAAATTCTTGAATTTCCTTTTCGTTGGGAACCTAATTTCGTGATTAACCAAACCCATGAAAACCATGAAAATTGGTACCCCACAGATACATGTAATAATACTTTCACAGTATATGGTATTATACATGTATCTTCATGTATACTGTCAATAACAAATTTTTAGAAGTATATATGTTTCTCTCATAATGTTGTGTGTTTCTGTTCCTTCTTTAGTCCATATGACACAACATCTATATTTTTAGATTCTCAATTAATGCAGTATTAGATCACTCTGTGTCAGGGATTTCAAATTTGAACAGTTTTGTAAATCACTATTGCTATTGACTAATATGTAGTTTCCGCCTGCAAAGCACAATTAATTTAGACAGAGGTATTACTTCTTTTTTTCTTTAAAATGAACCCAAAGTGTTTCTGCAATATTAAATTTATACAGCATTGGGATATAAGTACCTTGAAAGACAGATTTATCTTTTATTTAAACAAATGCTGGTAGAATTGACAGATCTATAGATAATTTATATTAAATGTTTTCAGTTAAGTTTTAAAAAATCTGGTATGTACATGCCACTGTACTGATGTAATTATAATCTTGATTTATAAACACCCCTAATATGATTTTTTGTCTAGAGGTTGATGCAGTTGGACTTATTCTGTCAGTATTTTTGTTGATAGCTCAGTAATGTCTATCAGACCTATACTTGATATACATCGACCTGCATCATAACTTAGACAAAAGAAGAGGCATGTTTTTTGGGTTTTTTTTTTTAATGAGGCTTGAAATACAACATTTAGGTTTTCCCTCAAGTGTGTCTGTACTTCTTTTTTCCTGGTGGTCTGTTCTATAAATTTGAATGTCTGGTAGTGTTTTATTCATTTCCTCATTTTTAACAATAAATTGGTGTTAATTATGTAAAAGTGAATAACATTGCATGTTATTTACTTGAAAGATGTATCATTTTATTAGTTCTCTGTTTCTGTTTTTGAATGTGCTAAATATTTGTTGAATGTCTTAGACTTAAACAAGTCAAATGATTTTCAAATATATTTAGAAACAGTTGAAAATTGGAATGTCTCTGAAGATGCTAAAACTATGCTGTACAAAACTGGTTATTTGAGGAATACTAGTATTGTTATATTTTTTCAACCTATGAACAGGGCAGAGAAAAGAAAAGGTTGACAATTTCAAGTCAAGCCGAAACCACCTTTATTGTCCTAGAATTGAAATGGTTTGGATAATGAAAAGGGTAGATAGCTCTTATGGTCATAACATTTTAGTTTATAGAATGATATACCAACAGTATTCAAGTGTAAACAAAATTAAATTGGATTCATGATGAAAAGTTCGGATAAAAACTATTTAGTGTTTGATATTTTCCATTCAGAATAGATTGTGGTTGGATCTATACATAAAATCAGTATTATCACATTAAACTATTTACCCCAATGTAATAAAATCATACTATTTCAGCTATGAGCCTATTTTTTTTAAATATTAAATCTATTAAAAACCCATGAAATAGTCAAGTTATCTGGCAAAATAACCAGTTATCAACCAGGAAGAAGATTTTGACCTTCTGTGTTTAGCTACTTTATTGTATATCTAGCTCATACAGAGGTAATGTATTTTTCTTGATTGAATTTTGCTGTCTATCACAACTTTATTGTTTTATATTTTGGATGTGCATAATTACATGTAGATGAATGAGCATTTCAAGTTAAACAAAAATATAAGCAAACATATATATAATCCTTTTACCGTTGTAAATATATTTGGTTTTTTTTAGTTTTTGTTTTTATCTATCTTCTTTCATAAAATCATTTAGGTGATCTACAAAAATAAGTTTAATTAATGTTTTATGTTTTTTTTTCTCTATCAAAATTACTATAGCAATTGTACTTTCCGTTCATGTTTATAAGATAAATGTACACTTCTATGGAATAACGGTATTTGAGTACTTCTCCATGTAATGATAAGGCAGGTGATATACTGAAATACTCCAAGCTTAGTTTGACTGAAGGATCATGTGACCTATTACAATCCCACTGTCATATTTTACTTCAACCCATTTTTCCCAGAAGAAATTGTATTAACATCTTTACATTTACTATTTTTAAGAAAAAATGGCTGTTAACATTTTTTTATGAAAACCATGGTAGAAGAATTATTATCAATTGTCACTGCTAGATTATAAACAACAAAGAAAAGTTAATGTGACCAAATGCTTTACAGGGTCCACAGTAGGCGAGAAGATGAAATTGAATCTTTTATAGGAGTTATTGCCCTTGATCAATTGAACATAATTTGGGATTATTTAAACTATGATAAAACTCCCTATACTCGATCAAGTCTTTTGTAGTATTAGTTAGTAGTTGCACTCAAATAACAATATTTAAGAGAGTTACCAGTATTTCTGTGGAAAAGCCAAGTATGAGTTATGTCTTCTGTATCCATGTGAATCATATCAGTAGTTTCATCAATATTCCCTGGTACCCTATGACTTATTAAGTATGTCAAATGTTGTTAAAAGATATGTACTTACAAAAAAGTAAGAATTAATACAGTCTGAGCTATCAATGATCTCTTGACCATGTTTACCAAAACAAGTTTACTGTCATTTTTGTGATAAGGGGGTACAAAGTGATCAATGAAAGCACCCATAAGGCAGAACTTTTTACTTTAATTGAATTTCAAAGTATTGTGCAATATTGTATCCAAACTAGTTGTGGTCCCAATGTTGAAGTATGTCAAAAACTAATATTGTGCCCACACTTGCCCCAAATGAACAGTGTGACACTAAATGCAGATGTATCATGCTGCACTTTGAGAAGCTTTTTATGATTAAAGTTTTTATTTCCACCAATAATGAAACTCATGGTTTTAAAGATCTTAAATTGAGGTTTGTATTCCTTCTATCACTTAAAGGTCAACATCACTATCAAGGAAAAAGGAAATATTTAGATTACTGATTTCATGTAGGGTCAATTTTACCAAGTATTTTAGATTTCCTTCTGATAAACTAACCTTTTCCAATGACTTTCTAAACAAACCAATTTTGACTGTTTCAACTTAGTTGGATCTCAAAAGGATTCAAGAAACAAAACCCAAGAAGATATTGTATGACAATTAATTAGCCATTTTGAAAAAGACCTGGTATTGTTAAAATACTTGCAAACAAATAAAAGTTGACAAGTTGACATAGAAAATGAACTTCCTGTTTTATTTCATATATGAAAGTCTTAATGAGTTATTGTGAAGTGCTTGTATTGAATGAGAATACATTTCCCGCTCTTATATGGTCTGGTCTGTTATGTGCATCATCTAAAAGACCAATTGAGATTGATAATTGATTTCAGACTTAGTATCTTATTCTCAAATTTCAACAATTGTCAATACTGTTGAGATAAGCATTTGATGTCATTAATATAAGCTTCTTTATGTGTTGGTAACAGTGAAATGATGGTCTATAGGTAGAACCCTTATCACTGTGTGGGTAACAATGAAATTTTTGACTTTACATTTAGATTCAATATACACTTCCCACTGTGTGGGTAGCAGTGAAATTATGGGCTATTTGTGTAATAAACACTTATCCTAATGTTGGTAACAATGAAATGTTTGTCTATACATGTAGGTTTAATTCTTTCTGTGTGCGTAACAATGAAAAGATGGAATATAGATTTGTTTATTAAACACTTCTCCCAGTGTGGGTGACAATGAAATGATGGGCTATAGGTTTAATAAACACTTCTCCCAGTGTGGGTAACAATGAGATGATGGACTATAGGTTAAATACACACTTCTCAAAGTGTGGGTAACAATGAAATGGTGGGCTATATATTTAACATGTGGGTTACAATGAAATGGTGGACTATACGTTTAATACACACTTATCCCAGTGTGGGTAACAATGAGATGATGGGCTATAGGTTTAATAAACACTTATTCCAGTGTGAATAACAATGAAATGATGGACTAGAGGTTTAATAAACATTTCTCTCAGTGTGGGTAACAATGAAATGGTGGGTTATATGTTTAATGTGTGGGTTAAATGCAATGATGGACTATAGGTTTAATAAACTCTTCTCCCAGTGTGGGTAACAATGAAATAATGGACTGTAGGTTTGATAAACAAATGAAATGATGGACAATAGGTTTAATGAACACTTCTCCTTGTGTGGGTAACAATGAAATGATGGACTATAGGTTTAATAAACATTTCTCCCAGTGTGGGTAACAATGAAAAGATGGACTATAGGTTTAATAAACACTTCTCCCAGTGTGGGTAACAAATGAAATGATCGACTATAGATTTAGTGGAAGCAAGCTTCTGTGTCTCTATAGCAATCATGTTGACAAACAAGTATGATTTTTTTTTTATTCAAAATGAATTTAGCTATCATTCTCAATTCAAATTGCTGTGTTTATTATTTATGTGCATGTGAAAACAGTAATTGTTTGTGTCAAGTCCATTCAGGCATACAACTTTTTCTTGTGTCAAAAAATTATAAGTGCATGCACCCAAATAGCAGCTCTTTTGATATAAGACATGTAATATTATACTGTTTCTCCTAACGACCATTAATTTCACTCAAAGGCTTTGTTTAAATTCTTTAATTTTCTATATAAAGTCTTGATTTAAAAACTCAATGTAAATAAATACAGTGTACGTGGGTAATTTATCTATCTACATGTAGACTGAACTTCTTAAAGGATTAAGGGACTACTCGGTTTCAGCAGATGTTTGGTTTACTGAGGTTAAAAATTCTATGATATGAAGGGACATAATTATAAGTAATTGTCTGGTAAACCCAGGTTTACAGTATATTTAGGCTTCTGTTTGGATTTAAATTCTTTACTGTATTTTATGTCACTATAGACTACAACTGTCAGGCTTGTGCCCCTGTTTTATAATGTATAATTAACTGTTAAACAGATATCATATGTTTTAAAAAGAATTAATAGATAAAAGAAGCTGTGAGGTTCACCTGACTAATTCACAGCTGTTCCATTCCATTCCATACCCATTTCAAGATAAGTAACTCAAAGCCTGAAAATAGATAACTTTGTTTTTTAACCCTGATGAAATCTTTTATTATGACCTTGGCTTTAAGTAGGAAGCCTGACCTGTAATAATATCCTGCCTGATACCACAACAGATTCAAATCTGCATTATTTTTATGAATGAAATAACATACTGCTTTGTAGCACTAGAAGTTGTAAGTTGTATGATACTTGTATGTTTAGCAGCCTTATATCTGTGTTATCGAAATTCTTTGTTGTGCTTAGGTATAATAGCCAATTAACCCAAAACATTCTGACTAATTAAAGTAAAAACTACATACTGTCTACTTCCCTCCACCACCACTTGGTAGGAGGACACAACATACTCTTTGTACCCTATAGCTGGACGTTTTTGCATGTCTAAGGTGGTCATCTGAAAAAACAAAAATTAATAGATAAGTTCAGCGTAATATTAACTTTTGGCATACTGACTCAGTGCACCACCTACATATATAGTTGTTGTCTTAGTAGAAATGGTATAGTTTTTTTTTATACCTGTTTGCCTTGAAACCACAAATTTTTTCCACCATCAAAATAATCTGCTATATGGTTTCTGACTAATTTTACTCATTTGCTCTTCTTCACACTTTTATTTATCCTTTAAAAAAGGTTTATTCAGTAAATATCAAAATCAGCCCCAAAAACAAAAGTGCTTCAAATTAATTTGAAAATTGCATTAATTGGATTAAAAAAACTACCCTTAATCCTTTCATTTATGTAAAATTCTTTGAAAACTGTATAGAAGCAGTATTTTGTGACCTCATGTTGACCCAGTTGTGACACAGGTTATATTTTCTGTTTCCTAGGACTCAGTTATTATTCTGTCAAATAGCTGAGGGTATTACAAAAATGAGTAATTTACAGTTATTTATTTCCACATAGTATGTTTATAGATCCATCTTTTTGTAGATGATTCAATGCTTTTTCGTAATGTGAGAGTTATTTCCTGAAATTATCATCCTGCACCTAAATGAATTTAGGAAATAAACTCAAGGTTGTGACTTATTTATTGAAGAATGACACAGTTTAAGCTCAGACAAAGACTATGACCACCATACAGGAACAGATATTAATTAAGACTTAAAAATACTAAAAATAAGGGAAAAAAAACAAGTTTGTGTGAAAAACCTTTGAGCATTGGTAGGATACTCTGGTGAGGTAACCATCTTATGCTGTAGGCCAGATACTCTGTTGAGTTTGGCATCCCCTGCTGTAGGCCAGTTACTCTGGTGAGGTTGGCATTCCCTGTTGTAGGCCAGTTACTCTGGTGAGGTTAGCATTCCTTTCTGTGGACCAGATAATCTGGTGAGGTTAGCATCCCTTTCTGTGGACCAGATAATCTGGTGAGGTTAGCATCTCTTTCTGTGGACCAGATAATCTGGTGAGGTTAGCATCCCTTTCTGTTGACCAGATACTCTGGTGAGGTAAGCATTCCCTTCTGTGAACCAGATTCTCTGGTGGGGTTAGAACTTACTATGAACCAGAATTACAGGTGCATATTGTAAGCAGCCCCTGCTGTAAGCCAGATACTTTGGTAATGTAAGCATTTCCTGGTGTGGACCAGATACTCTGGAGAGCTCTCTTATTTGTACATGATTCTTTGAATCTTTATTGAAAAAAACAAGATTTTTGAAAGCCCTTAGAATTTGATTTTAGAATCTTTGAACATCTGGCTGAATTTGTACCAACATGTTTCTACATACTTAAGTAAAATGTAATGGCTTTTCATAACATGGATCATTACATTTTTTTACTGTAGACATGACTTACATTGAGATGGAAAACCTATAGAGGTGTCATAATAACAATCTTTTGAAATATTTGCTATTTAAGTACCAGTCCATATAAAATTCAGACAGTGCCAATATTAAAGGCATTTATGTTGAAGAAAAACCCACCGAACAAATGATGCTTTTTCAATCTACATATGCTATATTGTCCTTTCCATATTCAGATCTGTACTTTTGAGAAAGTCACACATTTATCTCTCACTAAAATCAACCAAATCAAAACAAAATCAAGAACAATAACTCTTGCAAAGTGTCAAGTTCATGTACAATCAATGTACTTTTTATCTCAAAAGAGCTATGTCCAAATGAAGAAATAAAACTGAATTCTGTGGGTTTTTGACATGCATGAGTCACCTTCTGTCTGGTTTTTATAAAGACTGCTACTTACTAATCATTCATCCCATATTGTAGCATTGACTGCATGTTTTGAAAATTCTGGAGTTACCATGTGGAGAACATTATGTTGAAACATGTATGAACATGTATGCATAAACATGCATGGCATTTTAAATGTGTAGTAGATTTATAGCTCAGTCTTTGACATACATTGAATATTTTGATCCATTTTAAATCTTACATTACTTCCTCCTTTTCAATTCATATCTGATACAAGTACTTGTACCAATGTTTCTGTGTAATTGGCTTTACTGAAGCATCTACAATCTATTTCAAATGCATTACATGGAACTCTTTCATAACCAAAATTTACAGTTAAGTGTTTGTCAATACGTAAAAGTTTTTATTTTCTGATTGGTAATGATGAAATTGACTGGTGATTTACCATTGTGTTTATTATGAAATTATTGGTTATTTTTGAATTGATTTAGCTTTAATTTTTGTAGGGAAGTTTAGATAATATTTAACTTAATACAATAGTTTTTCATAAGATTTAAACATTAAATGCCTGCAATGTCAAGTCCAGTGAAATCAGGGTTGGGCTAGTTTAAATAGTCTGAGATTAGGAGCAACAAGTTAGATTTTGCACAGAAAATATGATAAAAAACATTTTATTCAGTCTAAACATCAAGGTTTTTACTGTGAAGAGTCAGGGTAGTTCTTGTTATACCCCCCACAAAAGAAGTTAGGTGGGGTATATGTAGGTTTCACCTGTCTGTCCGTTTGTCTGTCCAAATTATTTTCTTAGCTGCTTGTAGAATTGTTATGGAACTTTGTGGAATGTAATGTAACCACATGTAGATGTGCATAATGTGTTCAGATGAAAATTGTAGAAATGACAGCTTAAGTGTTTTTCAGCAAAACTTGGTTTCATGTGTTATCTGTAACGCCTCCTCAATAACTTGCAGAATTGTTATGAAACATAATGGAGTGTTAGAGTATTATATTGGGATGTGCATATTGTCAGGAATTTATGTTTGGGCAAAAATTGTAGAAATGATGGCTGTTTGAACTTAAGCGTTTTTCAGCAAAACTTTGTCTGATGCATTGTCCACAATTCCTCATTAACGACTTGCAGGATTGGAATGAAACTTAATGGAGTGTTAGATTACCCATGTTGGGATGTTCATATTGTCAGGAATTCATGTTTAAAATAAATTTGCAGTCATATTCTGTCATTGTGTTATCTACATGCAAATAAAAAAATAGTACTGATTTTGGTTTGAAGTTTGATGTTTTAGAAATGGCAGCAAAATTGTGTTTAGTCTATCCCCCATAACAATTGTGTCAATTATAAATTGTGTGTCCACATTGGTCCTCAGATATACAGAGTTCAACAGGCTGTTGGGGAGGATATTAGTCCCGACAGGGGCAATGTCAAGTTTGGACTGGCTACAAGTCTCTATAATTTATATATTGTTAGTACTTTCAAAATTCATTCACTACTGGTCACCACTGTACAGAAATACAGCAGATGGATAGTGAGTAGTTCATACTGTAGATATTTATATCAATACAGAGAGCTTGCAGCAAGTCTAGTCCTCATTGTCAGGTAAACATCCTTCTGTAAAATATCAATACAGAGAGCTTGCAGCGAGTCTAGTCCTCATTGTCAGGTAAACATCCTTCTGTATCCTGAGGATGGGTGCGCTTGACTTGTTTAGGATTAAGTTAGCCAGTAATTATAAGTAATTAATCACACTGAGCAATTACTTATACAAATGTAACTCACCCAATTTATCTTTTTTTAAACTCAAGTATGGAATCTGATAACAAAAATGATAGCAGGTTATCTATCAATGGAAAGATGTTCACAGCTCTGAATTTTTCCCATAAAATTTATGAATAATGACTAAGATTAGTTTTGTAGAAGAAAGTATTTAGAAACTGTTATTAATTGTAAATATTTCCTTGATAAAAATTCTCTTATTTTTGCATATCAGTTTTGTCATTCATCATGCATGTTCACAATCAGTCTGACTAGTAATTTAAGTGTTTGTTCAAAGAAGTGTACTTGTGAGTTTATCACTTGTAAAAATTACAACTTGATTTACAATCTATTTTTTAGGATGGTTTAGAGGTCATGTAATGTCAAACAGAAATCAAGTGGTAGGTATTTATGGTAGATCACAACAATTGTAAAACATTCACAGATCATGCTAACTTGGCTCTGATTGAAAGTTTTTGAATAATCTTTTGAAGTAAATTAGGAACTATTTTTTTCCAGAAATAACTAAAATTTCTAAGATATTTGTTACAATTTTTTGTAAATTAATATTTTGTCCTTTGACCCTCAGTAATCATTCCAAAAATTAATAGTCCACTGAGGAGAACATTTTAATACATACATATTGTTTTGTTTTCCTTTTTTTCCACTTATGTAAGTTTTCTTTACTTTTACCAAAAACATATTTGTATTTTCATGCTAAAAGGCATTTGAAAATTTATTACAAAAACAAATTTAAGTGTTGATAGGCTGGGATGAGAACCACAACATTTAATTGATCTGGCCTTAAATGTTTAAAATTCAATTATATAACACCTACATGTAGTATAGTATACAAATTATTATTACATGTATTACATTAACTTTGTTACAAATTAAATGAACTTTTGTCATAAAAATTTCTAATGTTAAGTGCTGTAGTTAATTATAAGTTACATTTTGTAGTTATTTAGCGTTAGATTTAATTAAGTGCAACAACATGTTTGAAAAAAATAAAACATTACATATAAAGTAAACATGCCCATGTATGATGTATGACTTTATCAAATGGATGAATGAAGCTAAGATAGCATGTCACAATACATGTCAAGTTTTACTTGTCAATTGTCTTGCTGTTAGGGCTCCAATACACAGATGTGTGCCAACAAAAATTAATCACTAACGGGATTGTCACTCATTGTCATATGATTTTCTAAGGTTAAGGACAGAAAGGTTGACTAACCTATTTTGTGGCTATTAAGGGTCTCTTTTATTTAACTACCTGACGAGTTAATTACTTCATTCGTAATGGTATGATTAAGTCATAAGATGAAATAACTTGTAGTTTGTGTTGTACATGTAGTTTTTTTTTATGTGTATTACCTTTTACCTATATATTCATATGTATACTTACTTTTTGTAGGGAATATTTCCAAAGATGTACATTCGTACTAAGGATTGCGAAGTTGAAAATCCTGGGTAAGGAAATCTTTCTTCTCGAAGCCTATCTAATCCTGCAATATATTTTTTCTAGAATTATTGAGGGTTTTTTTTAACCTGTGTAATTCCAAAACATGTCTTCACCAATTTCTGGTCAATAAATATAGTAGATTAGATAGGTACAATTGTATCATTCATAGACATTTAGTTTTTGGACAATTACTTGCGTATAAGTGGGTAGAAATTTAACCACTAGGTTCTATACCACTTAAGGAGGTAGACCGAGGGTAAGTGATATAACTCTTGAAATCAGTGATATGTTTGCATCATATTCAATTTCACCTAAGCCGATCAATCTTTCATTTGAAATAGAATGAAATCAGTCCAAGTTACTTTGATGCTTAGAAGAGGTTGATGTAAAATGCTTTACACAAATGTTTTAGTGATTTGTAAGAGTTATGTCCTTTACCCTAGGTCTTCCTCTTTAAGGAAGGTTGAAATTGTGATTTCTAATAGATAATCATAACTATTAAATGTTCAATGTCCTTTTTGTATTTCTTTGACCACATTGATTCTGTAAGAAACCTATGTTGTATCAAGTATTTAATCACAATACAATGTCAGAGCTGTATCTAGGTAGAATTTTGTGTTCATATTTGCCCCATCTGTTAAGGGTTTTTACTTATGCAGTCATATCAAACTGCACACTACTGATCATTTAATTATCATTGGTATTTTCTCTGACTGCAATATTTTAAAAATGTTAATTACAACCCTTATTTGATGGATTTTATATGCTCTAGACTCCTAAATGTCTGGTTTAAATGATGGACTTCCTGTGCTCTAGACTCCTAAAATGTCTGGTTTAAATGATGGACTTCCTGTGCTCTAGACTCCTAAAATGTCTGGTTTAAATGATGGACTTCCTGTGCTCTAGACTCCTAAATGTATGGTTTAAATGATGGACTTCCTGTGCTCTAGACTCCTAAATGTCTGGTTTAAATGATGGACTTCCTGTGCTCTAGACTCCTAAAATGTCTGGTTTAAACTATATACTTAGAAAACAGGAAGAATGCAAGTTTTCTGAAGTATGTCTAGGGAAGTGTTTATATCTATAAGGGACTTGTCATTCAGATTGTCCAGTTTTAATGCCTGAGTGACAATGTTAGGATCTGCAATACTTTTTTCACTATAGCATAGTTGTTTATTTTCATGAACACAGCACCCCTCCTTCCTTTTGCCATATACCATC
Organism: Perna viridis; assembly: GCA_037379345.1. Taxonomy (NCBI): domain Eukaryota; kingdom Metazoa; phylum Mollusca; class Bivalvia; order Mytilida; family Mytilidae; genus Perna; species Perna viridis. Next base: position 15,668,275 of record CM074511.1, read on the forward strand.
CCCTTTGGAAGAAAATTTCTGTAATAACTGCCATAATAACTGTAATGTAACAGAGAAAAAAACAGGAAAAGAAAGATTTTTAACATTATCATAAACAACAGTGGAAATTATCACCTGCACATACTTGTATGTTCATTTGACAAAATCTTCAAAAATGATATGCTGTGAAAATAAATATGTTTATAGTATATTTAAATCCATGTTAAGACATGTTTTATTTAGAATATGCAAAGAAATGGTTTTTTTTAACCCAAAGAAAGGCATAAGCATTATGTTACCCATTATATGATAAATATGCTCTTTTGGTTCTGGTAAAATGTGCTGAATATTACCCTCAGATTACTTATGGTTCCCCTCTGCCCTTATTTGCAAGCTGGACTACAATATGTACAAAATTCGAGGCCCAACAAATAAAACAGTCCCAAGAAATTAATTTTTTGAATTGGCCCCAAGTACAATTGATGTTTCATGAAATCATAGAATTTATTTATGTACCACTGAGAAAATATTTCACAGAAATTGAAATTTTTAACTTCTCTTCCAGACAATTTGAGACTGTAACTTCCAAAGAAGATGTAATAGCAAGGGAGTTAACTGTCACATTGAAAGAATGGTGGGTAGCATGGAAAAAGATCTTTTTAAGACAGGTATGTAAGACTGAAATGAAACTTTTAGTTTTATTTCACTACCAAGAAAAGGTCAATTGACTTTAGAATAAGTGTTTAATATCTGTTAAATCATAGCACAAGGTTCAATACCTTAAAGGAAGGCTGGGATTATAGATGTTTAGTAATCATAGGCTAAAGCCAGAAATTTTTGTTTCTGTACAGTATCTTGAGTTTTAGTCTGTGCTTCAGCTTTAAGTTAAACTGCACTGTTTTGGAGCAATTTTATTTAATTCCTGATGTGGTATAACATATTTTTCAAAGGTTAAAGTTCAAATATTTAGTCAAGGTTTTGATGTACAGTGCATGTGTGTATTACTCCTTACATTGTGAAACCAGAAGAAATAAGTTATCTTGGTTCAGGTTTCTAAATTACTCACGTAGTCCGAGAATTCCCTGATGCTGGCTTCCTCTAAACCTGGAAACTGTACAAACACTGTTTATAGAAAGTTGATGACATACCATTACAAACATTAAACCTGAAGTTAGCATTGTTAGTTTCGATTCCTTTATGTATTTTTGATCTTTATTTTTCGTCAGGGTCAAACTTTGGTGTTAACTCAGATATATCATACAATAAAAGAGTTGATACTGATGCGACGGAAGTTGTTGAGTAGTATGTTCACAGTGGACAGTATGGTAGATCTCAAACAAGAAATAGCAGATATTATAGACTGGGGAAATGGGTAGGTCTGTTTTTTTTTCTTTAGACAACAACTAAAACTTATTTTGGTATAACATTATAAAACTTGTATGGTATTGTGTAACTGAAAGATTAAGGTGTATGGAGTAACTGAGATACACTGATACAGATGTTTGAATATCACATGCTACCAACAGAAACCAACTACAAAAAACTCCCTTTCTTCTTTTGATGTCGATAGTCTGATTTTTTTATACCAGCTACATCAGTAACAACTCAAATTTAAATAAGAATATATGCTTGGAGTACAGATTTAGTTATCTTTAAGCCAGCAGGCTTAATAAAAATACAAATCTGTCAAAAGAAATTAAAGGAGATATTGGTCCATTATGACCACATCAACTTTTTAAAACTTAATTTTTACTCTTTGATGTGGTTGACTGTACTACATACACCTAAACCACATGGCTAGAAGTGTGATAGACTTAGAAAGGTAGATAATCGTTGGTATTTCACAGCATGAATGGGTCATAACTGCAGTTATTGTGTCAGCGTGTGGTTAGTTCAATTAGGATGTTTTCTATTGATCACTTACTCTTTAATTACTGTAGATTAATGATAAAATACATGTCAAGTGTTCCTTTCCCTACTCAACTCATTCAGCTACTATAAGCTTATTTATAGAGGCTTGAGAAATTATGTATCTTGTACTCACATGAACCTTAACCTCTTTGATGACTACAGAGTCATTTTCAGTCTGTTCATATGTCTTTAGAAGATGAGTAAGGGGTCAATAATCACTTTTGCAAATTGTGTCAAGTATGGTTAAATATTAGAAACTTTACTATCATATTTGAATGTACTGGCATGACTACTTAAAATACACTAAAACAGTCTTGAGATATCTTTTCTAGGTACACTTTTTTTCAAGTGACCATGCTGTCTCAGTTTCTATAAAACTGCCAAATGGGATTTTGTGAAACTTTTACAAACTCTTTATCACATGATGCCATAATATCCCTTCTATTTTTTTTTTCAATCTCAATGAATTTTGGGGTTTCCTATATGGTTTCTGGGAGAGGAGTGGGGATATCATCTAGTGAGCATTATTCACAGTTTAATTCACAGTTTTTATATTTGATACATGTATCTGAATTACATTTAGTTTCCTTTGTCTTGTTGGCCAACAATGTAGAAAGAGGAAATACTAAATTACTGCAAAAAGACATGTGTTATGTAATGGTGTAACAGTGGTTTGTAAGATCTGTACTCTCTTTCTGTTCAGTGTAGTGTTATACAATGTAAATATGAAAAAGTATGGCTTAGGTCTAGGTGACTTAATGTTTACCGTAACCCCTTTTTTTCTGTCTCCAGACAACTTGGTATGGACCTGATCCCAAGAGTTGATGGTAAACCAGTAGATGTAGATACATGTAGTATTGTTAAGTTATACAGGGTACATTTACAGAGTGCTGAAATTGCCAAGTCTTCCCAGGTGAGTTCAAATATATGTGTATGTATGTAGCATTAAGGATACATTTACAGTATTAGATACAGTATCACTGAAAATTTCCAAGTAATCGAGTGTTTTGTGATTAGAAATTTTAAAGATTTAAAAAAAAAATCTGTGTTTGTCTTATAAGATAATGTCTATTGAACTCTTATATTACTAAGTCTAATTATCTAATTATTAAAGTTACATCTACAAAGTGCTGAAAATACATTTTATCTACTAAGTTAATGTAATACATATAAACAGATCAGCAAAACAAAAACAAAGCACATTATTGTTAATGAAAAATTAAGAAGTAAAATTTCTAAGATCAAAGTTTAATGTACTGACCATATTCCCTGACATGAAATTAAATTGAATTCTTCATTATTTATTTTTTAGCCAAGGAATAGAACTAGATCTAGATCAATAGTATCCTTGGGTCCAAATGAATCATTAGATGTGTTCTGTGTACTCGTCAGTTTTAAAGCATTGCAGTGCAATATAGGGGATGAATCTCAAATTGTCATGAGTGTATTTGACAGCAGAGACCAGACATTTGTTAGGTAATTTTTATTCCTGAGTATATTTAACAGCAGAGACCAGTAATTTGTCTAGTAACTGATATTCCTCAGTATATTTGACTGCAGAGACCAGAAATTTGTCAGGTAATTGTTTTACCTGGGTATATTTGACAGCAGAGACCGGAAATTTGTCATGTAACTGATATTCCTTAGTATATTTGACAGCAGGGAGCAGTAATTTGTCAGGTAATTGTTTTTCCTGAATATATTTGACAGCAGAGACCAGAAACTTGTCAAGTAACTGATATTCCTTAGTTTATTTGACAGCATGGAACAGTAATTTGTAAGGTAATTTTTATTCCTGAGTATATTTGACTGCAGAGACCAGAAATTTGTCAAGTAACTGATATTCCTTAGTATATTTGACAGCATGGAACAGTAATTTGTAAGGTAATTTTTATTCCTGAGTATATTTGACAGCAGAGACCAGAAATTTGTCAAGTAACTGATATTCCTTAGTATATTTGACAGCAGGGAGCAGTAATTTGTCAGGTAATTGTTTTTCCTGAATATATTTGACAGCAGAGACCAGAAACTTGTCAAGTAACTGATATTCCTTAGTTTATTTGACAGCATGGAACAGTAATTTGTAAGGTAATTTTTATTCCTGAGTATATTTGACTGCAGAGACCAGAAATTTGTCAAGTAACTGATATTCCTTAGTATATTTGACAGCATGGAACAGTAATTTGTAAGGTAATTTTTATTCCTGAGTATATTTGACTACAGAGACCAGAAATTTGTCAGAGAACTGTTATAACTTTCAGGTAAAATTTGTGTCAGTATGTGAGGTATTATTATTGTGTCAGTATGTGAGGTATTATTATTGTGTCAGTATGTGAGGTATTATTATGGTGTCGGTATGTGAGGTATTATTATTGCCTGGAGTTGTAGGATTATGATCAAAATGCATTACCACTACATAGAAGTAAAATTTTAATATAATTGATAACGTAATATCAGAAAGATTATGTCTGATAGTAGTAATGAATCCTGTTCTACTTTCTGATTATACATATGTATTAAAAAGATGGCAGTGAATTATAAAAAATTTCCTGTATAACAAGGTATTATTTTGATTTAGAATTATTTTTGAATTTTGAAAATTAGAATTATTTTTTGAATTTAAAAAATTAGAATTATTTTTTAATTTAGAAAATAATTTGTAAAACTTACCTTTACTTACGGGATTAGTCAAGTTTAAGGGGTAAGGTTAGTTGGATAACAAAAACTTACTACTAACTCCTCTTGGTCATTACAGTTTTACAAATAATTTTTGTTTATTTTCTTAAATCCAAAATAATTCCAAATTCAAATAATACCTTATTGTATTATTTTTTTTTTATATATTTAACATCCAAAATAAATTCCTTTTTTTAATTTTCACTCTTTGTCCTTCTCAGGCCAAAGAGTCACAACATTAATCTCTTTGAGTTGACTCTGATGTATTTGAAGTCACTGATAATTTGGGATATCGATCCACCAGTCAGAAAATCTAAAATTTATTAAATAACAATAATAAGATTTATTGAGACAGGATTTTATTGATCTTTAAGGCCTAGTTAATATTTCTTCTAATTTACAATTACAGTGAACAGTATGAAATTAAAATGAATAAAAATGGTGCTCCAATGAAACAAGAAAAAGTCAACAACTGTTTTGGAATATTTACAGTAAGTATTAATTATGTATATATTGTTCATTGCTTTCGTTTTGGTAAGTAGCTGTCTCTCCTTTGATTCTTATTTTTTTGCCCCAAGCTCTGATTCACATCAACAAATTAGCATGAAATAGATGTTTTATGATGTGTGAAGTAAAACTTACTGATGTATTGTTGACTTGAGTGACTAAGATATACTATATATCTTGTAACTGCAAATACAATAAAGTAAAGCTGAAAAATGGAGAGATTTCCATAAAACAAAAACCCAAGTTGTTCATTTCAAAGGCTGAAAATACCAGAAAACACTGTCTAGCCTCCAGCACACTTAATGTCAAGTTCTTATAAGTTTCTCATTAAACTTGTTATAAACAAACACTCATATGTTGAGTAAGATGAGTCAAACCTGTCTTTAATAGTCTTTTAAGGGAGAGCAAAATCATTATCACTTAAGGCAGGTGGTCTTTGTATACAGGTGAATACATAGAATGCACTTGGTGGGGATATTTTAATCATAGTGTTTTAAGACAGGTTTTTGCCAGATACAGAGACACTAGGACAGGTTTGACTGTAGATACATAAAAAGGGGGAATCTGAACAGTTCTGAAATATCCATAGAAAAAGGTCTATATCTTTGCAATTATATGTAAAGTCTCATTTTAAAGTCTTTAACTTATTAGATATAATTCAAGATATCTCAAGCTTTAATACAAATGACTAAGCTATTTTAATGGTCTGAACTGTTATAAATCTGAATAAATTGCTTTAAACATATTTATTGCTTAATTTTCAGGATTTACCAATAGATTCTCAGAAATACTTATATATAGTTATCAGAATATATAGGATTGGTAAGTAATATTAAAAACAATTTGGGGTACTCTCTAATATCAACTTGCTGTTTCATGAGACTGCCATTTTCACTTTTTTTGCCGTATGTAATGATTTAGAAAATTTTCTTCACAAATATTTTGGCTCCCAATAGATTGATTGGTCTGTGGCTTCATACATATATATATTGTTAGCTATTTTTGTTTTTTTCTGATATCAACTTCCTGTATGAGTGGGGGTATACCTAGCATGATAATACCTGCAACTGTTATTCTTGTGTCAAAGGGTCATAGCCCAGTTACTTAGTTATGAGGTCTGGTATCTATGTGGGATCCCAACAAATATCAAGGTTTCACAATACCTACTGTAGCTTTGTGTATAACCCATTTTCCAACTAAAAACTTAAGACTTTCCTACCATAAACTCTCAGCCTTTTATTGGCTGTAAACTTTTGTAATGATGGTAGAACTTGGGTGTTGTATACAATAGAAAATTATTTTTACAAAATTTTTAAAATCATTTCTCTACATAGTAATAACTTGTTACAGCTTGTAATTTGAATTCAGAATAAAATGTAGTTTATATTGTTTTAGGTCGAATGTTTAGTGATAATAATAAGAAGTCACCGACCAGACCGTACAGACGGCCATTTGGTGTTGGAGGTAAGTGTTTAAGTGTCAGTCCTTCTAAGAATCAGGCAGTTGGCGAAACATGATATGAAAAAAACCATCATTTTGATAGTGTAATTTGATTATTTGCACCATTACGATCAAGGAAAACAGACAAGATATGTCAGTTATAAAAACTCTTTAATAGCTTATGTTGTTTTGTTACATAACTTGCCGACTTGAAATCAAGCTTATTTGATTTGATTTGATTTGAGACAAGATTTCCCATATCATGCTGGACCATTGTGTTATAATTTCATTGAAATAGACTGAAAATGAACATTTCAAGGACAGATAACTCTTGTCAAAGACCTCATTTTTCTAACATTTTATTGAAAAATTTCTGAGCAAAGCCAGTGATGCAGAGATCAAGTAATGGTCTTTTCAAATAGAGAAAGTATCCTTGAGTGATATTGCATTGTCAGATTGGTGGGGTTTTGACATGCATGTTTCTGATCTTTCCCATTTTGCTTAATTCTTACAAATATTTACACTTAATGGTTAGAGAAAATCATAAAGGCTATAATTGAACATGTTAATATCCCATCAATTAAAAACTACAGTCTTAGATATTTAAAAACCTGTTAAAGTGTGGTACTTATATTTTGTTGATATGTGTATATTCATCAGTATGTTTCTCTATCCTATGAAGATCTGGTATGTGCCATCATATAGCTGTCTGTCTGTCTGTCTTTCTACAGTTGGTTGTTAGGAAAACTCAAAAACTTTCAATCATTTTCATGATTCTTTGCATCTGTGTTTGTGTTCATGGAAGAAAGTTCTCTAAGTTACTTTCAGATTTTTCTGAGAACATTAAAAGAGATGGGACAGACATATCATGTTCTTTAACACAGCTGTTTGTTATAAAGTTGATGTATATTATCATCATAAAGTTAGTTTAAATGTTTCTAGTTGATACAAAGGTGGCATTATCATGAATTTTTAAAAGTGCATTGTGCTCTACTGTTATATTTTTGCTTATTTTCTGACATATTTTGTTTTTTTTTTTTTAGTGATGAATATTGAAGATGTTAATAATAAAATGTTAGACAATAAATACGAGTGTATGGTTACAATAGCAAGGTCAGTTTTATTACAAAAGACATAAGATAACTTGACGGAAAATGAGTGATTCAGGTATTATCATGATTAAGATTTTTAAAGTACTGCATGTAATGTGATAATGCAATCCAGTAAAGAGTGTTAATGAACTTTGATAAATTATCATTTATAGATTAAGTAATGATATCCAATGAGCTTGAAATCTCAATAACATAAAAAAAGTTGACAAAATATTGCTAAACCTTGAAAATTTATACCTACTTGCTAAATTATGTTCCAGGTCATGTTGATTTTACAATTAATGTGTGTGTTGCCCATTTAAATGATATTAAATTTGATATGATTTTATTTGATTGCAGTTGTACTGAAAATGAAAACAGTTTTCCTGATAAACACAAAGAATTAATTAAAGGATCGACCAATCCAGGGTTTGGTGTATCCAGTGTTAGTAGCAGTATTAGTGGTAGTATTAGATTAAATACTAGTACTACCCCAACCAAACCTGGTACTACACAAGGTAGGATATTGGATAGGCATTGTTAGAACTTGATGAACTGCATGTTCACTCTCACTTGCTTCAACATTTAGTTTATATATGTCATGAAGTTTTTTGTAAAAGAAATTTTACAATCTGTACATAGTAACCTATAAAATTTTCAGTATCTAGTTTCTGGGGGAAGGGGTGTACTTTGACTTTATGTATACTACAATACCATAAGTCTTTTAAGTGCTTAACCTAAATCGAATTAGTAATTATTTTAAATATATTTTTACCTGTTAAAATAAAGAGGCAACATTTGAAATTTAAACACTTCCTCATTTAGGAAATGAATATCCAAAGAAATGATTTGATAATATTTTTCTATAATATAGGAATGTCATTGACCATGGATGTTACTGTGTATGACTTGGGCCTTCCAGCTGTTAGGGCAGAGAACCCAGTGTTGTTTCAGAAAGATATAAGTGTTATACCTAGACTCAGTCAGTTTGATGTCATAAACCCAGGTAAATACACAGGACAAATTTTGATGTAAAAAGGCTTTTTCACCAGCCTTTGAGCAATATGTATAGACAAACATGCTGCTAATTATTTAATATAAACATTTCACATTTAAAACATCATTAGTTTTGTAGTGATTGAATATTTCAACTAACATGTCATAACCATATACTTTTATTTACAATTGAAAATCTTTTACCTAAATCTCAGCTTAACTTGATTCTTAGTGAGTAACACACATTTAAAATTGTAGAAAATTGCTGAAATTATAATGAATTTTAGAATCATGACATTGTTTTTCTTCAGAAGAATTAAACCAATTTGATGGTGTGTTGAATTGAGTATTATTTATTTTTGTTGTGGTGGGTTGGGTGAATTGTGATTATTGACAAATTCTAAATTACCCCACCCATGCACCCCTTAAATTCTTTATGTCTGTGTAGCTATACACTTGCAGATCTTTATGTCTTATTCTATACTTTCTGTTTAAAATGAATGAAAACCAGCCAAAATCTTCAACTTTAGTCTCTTTAAATGCTTGCTTTTTTATGGACATCTGAGTAATGAACAGCCTGCACGTAAATAAGTATTTAGGACATAATACATAGATTTATGCATTCAAAGTTCATTAATTTCATAAATGAACATAATTAGATTGGGTTTTTCCTCATGTTAAAGTGCCAATATCACAACCTTTAATATGATAAAACTGTACTGGGTATAACTTGGTAAATCAATGTCATGAAATCATAGATATTGTTTGTGTGGATGGAAATTTGGAGAGAAATAGATCTTGATGCATATTAAGGTTTAAAAACTAGGGAACTACTTTATGTTTTACTAAGGAAACTTAGTAAAACATAAAGCTATTCCAAGTATTTTCCACATCCTGTGCCTCTTTCACATACAGCTGAATATGACACATCATATCTCTGTTAGAAGATAACAGGGTGAACTAGAATTGATGTAATGATGTCCGATGTAATTCACCAGTAGTCCATTATCTTGGTAATAAGTTGTTCTCATTTTATCATAATATATTTTATTTTAAAGCTTTCTATGTGGACACAGTGATCAGGGGTAAAGCATCAGTTGTTTGTTTTAATTTTCAGTTCACTTCAGTTTGATATATGTTTCTACTATGTTTTTACAAAGGTTCATATATATATGAGATAATTAGATTTATATGTTCGAAACCTTAGAGATAGATTAAATCACTGAAATCAAGAGTGATTATTATTTTAAATCAGAATATGCACACCATTATGCATGTCACTAGATTAGGATATCCTTTAATATTAATTCAGGTGTTAATAACGATTAACTAAAAAAAACAGTTCTTGCAGTGTCACTGCTGAGTTTAATTGGGGCCATGTACCTTTACTTTCGCTTAATTTTTTATAAAATGCTTATTTGAGCTTAAAAAGGATACAGTGTAAGACCATTCTTTCTCTGAGAATTATAGATAGTAAAAAACTTTTTGTAAAACACAGGGAAAGTCAATAAGCTTATTAGTGCTTTTTCTCATTTACTTTCTGTGAATGTACTTCAGTTAGTTTGAATCAAAAATTGGGAATTCTCAAGATTTTGTAAGTATGGGGATTTCCGTACAATCTGTTAGTTTTAACAGTAATTTTATGTTTGTTGGAAATATTTTTGTCTCGCTAAAATTGGTACCCATTGAATGATAGTCCTTCCACACAAAGTGACTACTTCTAGCTTACAAAGTTGATTTTTTGTGTCACATAACTTTTATTTCTTTATGTTTCTATTTTTTAAGATCCCTTTATTTTTGTCTCTCAATTTATCCTTCATTCATCTATTGGTGTCAGTTTTGTATGTTACACAATTTAGATGTCATTCAGCTGAAATTGTTGCGGTGTTGTCCAAAACAGTAAAATGGTGTATTTTATATATTGAAGTTAGCTCAAAGCTTTATCATTTGATTAAAAATGTTCAAAGCATTAGATGTTAGTAGATGCCTGCTTAATTCCATGGTACTGCCCTACCCATCATTTTAGCTTGATACATTGTACTAATATGCATGGTGACTCACAAACAAAGCCTTTACTATAATGTTGTAGAATAGAGCCAATTCAATCTTCATGCTATTACATGTATGATAATTTTCAAGGGTTGTTATTAAAGTGTTCATTCAGCAGTGGTTTTATATAAATGTATTCATTCAGCAGTGGTTTCATGTTAATGTATTCATTCAGCAGTGGTTTTATGTTAAAGTGTTCATTCAGCAGTGGTTTTATATTAATGTGTTCATTCAGCAGTGGTTTCATATTAATGTGTTCATTCAGCAGTGGTTTCATATTAATGTGTTCATTCAGCAGTGGTTTCATATTAATGTGTTCATTCAGCAGTGGTTTCACATTAATGTATTCATTCAGCAGTGGTTTCATATTAAAGTGTTCATTCAGCAGTGGTTTCACATTAATGTATTCATTCAGCAGTGGTTTCATATTAATGTATTCATTCAGTAGTAGTTTCATATTAAAGTGTTCATTCAGCAGTGGTTTCATGCTTTGTTTGCAATGTAATAATATTACAATATTGATGTCATCTAAGATTCATTAACATTCTAACAAAAAGACAGAAAAAAAATGTACCTTTATATTTAGTGAAACATGTGTGATGTGAGTAGCATTTAAAATTTAACATATTTAATGAGTTATATTAGTATGTCTAAAGTATTTATGATAAAAAAAATGCCTTTTAAAAATTATACAGCGATGGTATCTGTTATATTCTGTTTGCTAAATTTGCTATGAAAATGTACTTATTAGTATATATTTCCTTTTACACAGGTGAAGTTAGAAATGACATTTACCTGACACTTAGTGAGGCACAGTTTGAGAGAGGAAACAAGAAATCCCAGAAAAATGTTGAAGTTTGTGTCACAGTCCTAGGTGCTAATGGAAAAGTCATTGAGGTCAGTATTTTAATTGGATTAATTTATTTAACTTCCTATAGCAGACATTTCATGCATTTTAGGACAATAGAAAAGAACCGATGTGGTGAAATGCAACAAATGCATCGGTGTATAACCTTAATACAAAATAAAATATTTTCAGATCACCGAAAAGCCTGAAGACTCTAAAAAGCAGCTCCAATAAAAGTGATAAAATCTATGGTAACATAACAATGTAATCGTTACCACCAAGATGTGTTGACCTTTTGTTGTCCATGATGAAACTAAAAATAAGTAAATTCTTTTTAGTGGTATCAACAATATAAATACTCCAACTGTGATAGTCTGTTGTACCTAGACAATTGACAAAATATGTTGTAAGTTGAAACTGGTTTCTAATATTATTAAAGCACTATCATAAGAGGTTATTGAGAAAATTTAGAAACAATAAGTAGTACTCCAGCTAAGAATCATGCATCATGTGATTCATGGTTGGAAAGTCTACATATTTTTATTTTTTGATATTTTATTTAAAATGTTATGGTAAACATAAATTGACTTGTCATAGAGCCCCTGTTCATAAGAGATATAGAATGCACTGTAGAATTCAGAATTAAGGAAGACAACTCTATAAATGACACTAAAATACAATAGAAACTGTTGGATTTTCAGTGTGGATTATTTCCTAAGAACAGAAAGATTGGAATGAATAATTATGAATTTCATCATATAGACATATAAAGCAACTTAATAACAAAAATAAAAACATGTAGCCATTTTTTTTGCATGATCCTTACAAAGACTACTTCATAATTAGTGACATTATTTTGACACCTTAATGACATGAGACTTTAAAAAATATTTTATTTCTTTATATGTAATTTTTAACATCAAAGTATCTATGCAATCCAAAATTTTCACTTAGCAATGCCCAGAAATTTGTATAAGTAAATGTATCTTTACTGTATTGCATATTCTATTTTTAGAAATGCATCTGTCATGGTTGTGGAGAGGATGCTTTGACCCACTTTGCCACAGGTGTTTATTACCATGACAACAATCCCAAATGGCAAGAAACTATAAAGGTATGTAAAAAAACATCCATGTGAGATTTGTAAGCGTAGTCAAGAACAAAACCCCTATGGCCATCTCAATATTGAATTTGATCTAAGAAGGTTTTACAAATATGACATTATTTTAACCCTTTAGGACGTGAATGCACTCTCTGCCCTTTATGTTCCTGGTTAAACTTCCATTTTTTTCTACAATTTTAAAAAATAGTTTCCACTTGGTATTGACTTCCTTCTTGATCAGGAAATGATGAATTTTCTCAAAAAATTTAGTTTTAATAAAAAATCTTAAAAGTACTTTGTACTTGTAATCCAATAACAAAGCAGCTTATGATGAAAAAAATACAATGTAGTAAATTGCATACAATTGTCACTAAATATTGATATTTTCCTTGTAGATCTCATTACCAATGGAACATTTACCTGGATCTCATATTAGATTTGATATTTACCACTGTCAAGGTTGGTGATGATAAATTCAACAACATTTGTCACTTTTTTTCACTTCAGCGACATTTGCTGTTCAGCGCCAAAAAAACGTATAAATTCAGCGACATTTATCTGAGAATTTTAATGGTGAAAATATATTGTACATGTAACACCCCTTCTTTTAGCCAATGACCCCTGCACACCACGGGAGATGAAAGTAGGATTTGAGTGGGATATTTAATATTAAAAGTCAAATGACAGGCTGAGCTCTGTATGTCATGAGCTTCACATACTTGTATTTGCTTATATCACCTGATCTCTACTGATTCTGAAAAGCTTTATCAAGCTGAAACTTGATCCCATCCAAAATTAAACCTTCCTTTCCCCTATTGGTGGTGTACTTTTCAATCTCCATTTTGATTCTGACTTAATTTTATTAATCTTATCTTTTGAGTATCATTCGGAGAAAGTATTGGTCAAATGATCAAATGACCCGATACCTTCAGGGGTCAATTAAATCTTTTAATAAAGATCTATACAATTATTTTGTATTAAAACTATATTAATTTCTATGAATATACTTATCTATTTCATAATTTTTATTTTATTTTAATTCATTTAATTTTATCAATTATTTCATTGATAATCGATGTCGCAGAATTTATATGCAATATTTACTAATTGCATAGGATAGACGTTCTTGAAATAATACACCTAATTACTCAAAAAAGGTTGCCGAAGTGATAGTCACTGAATCAATGATGTCCCTGAATTTATAGGCGATCATTTTGATGACCTATGAGGATATTGTAAAGTGACACTAATTATTCAACATGTATTTAACGTTCCTAATGGTATTGACCACGGTCTGAGTCCATTTTAAAATATTTCTCTCATATGAGACCAGGATATATCTATTTTTGATGAGCCATGAGAGTTTCGTCAAACCAGTAATTTCAAGCTATCTAATTGGTAAAAATTTAAACTGAGGAAGGTTACTATTAATGAAACTTAATTCAGCCTGTATTGACATTAAAGTTAGTTGTACACATGAATAACTCTACAATATGAACCACAATGTTGTTCCAAGTTTCTGTTTCAATTCCTTATTCTTTATTTGGTATTGTAGTGTCATTAACATAAATTGATCAGCTTGGTTAAATTACATTTTCAACTTAATTAGACTATGTAGGCTCTGTTATAACTTAGTATGGAAAATTTAGTTACAAGACTTATAATTTGTGACCAAAATACACTTCCACTTAAGGACGGTTTACTTACAATCATTTACTGCTTCAGTTTCATGATCTTATTTGCCCTTATTGACATGCATTTCTACAAATCAAATTTTAGGGCTTAGTTTTCTGCCTCACACTAAATTGCAGTTTCAATGTGAGGACATAGAGTTTTTTTGCAATTTTACAACTTTTTTGTATTTCTATGTTCATTCAATTTTGGGTATGACATATAAATACTGTATATGTTTAACTGTTTCAAGTTAATTTGTTGTATTTTTTTTTTCAGCAAGAAATAGGGCTGAAAAGAAGTTGTATGGATTTGCCTATTTGAAAGTTACAAATGATATTCAAATTGTTATCAAAGACGGATCTCATAATTTGTGTATCTTTAAAGTAAGTTTCTACTAATATGCATTCTTTAAGTTGGGGTTCAAATTTACTTCTAAGAGTGAAAGGTCCTGGACTAAGTTTTAAAGCAATTGTCCACTTAAGAATAATCAAAAGTCCTCAATAAAGTGTCATTGTAAATTGTTAGTGTAAACAGTATTTATTCAGAAATATTACATGATAAGTACAGATGAAATATAAAGAACTGAACGGGATTGGAAAACAAATGTTGACAAATTGTTGAAGGTCCAGGACCTACCTTTAGGTGAATAAAATTTAAGGAGTCCTAGGTCAGAAATTTAAGATCCCAGTCATTGAACCACCATTTATTTGAATCTCTGTAAAGTTAAATCACTGTGACGCAATTTTGTATTTTTTTCATCAAGTTAAAAATCTTCTTTCTTCAGTCACTTGTTTGCTTCATTGAATTGTTAGTTTTAGCAACTGATGCTGTAATTGTCTGTCGTCACCTGTGTCATTGATCTGAGACAATTAAATATTAGTTTTTGTTAGAATAAGGCAAAATGGTAAAAATCAGAAATGTGTGTCAAAAACCCACCAATTTGACAGTATAATTTCACTCAAGAATGCATTTTTCTCGTTAAGAAGACCATTATTCGATCTCTGCAACACTAGATTTGCTCAGATATGTTTCAACAGAATGTTAGAAAAATGAGGTTTTTACCCACTGCTTGATTCTGACAGAGACTATCACTTAACTTAGAAAAAGCGAAACAAATCATTTTATATCAAATTTGAAAACAAAAAAATTGGTCTGCAGTTTTAATGACACCCACCAATATTTAAAAGTTGCTCATTCATATCACTAAACGGCTTCTCTGTAAAATGTGAATTTTTCAAATCTGATGACATTTTAAATCCAGATCACAATGTTTACATTGTCAAATTGACCGTGATTTGTTACCAAGATTATTTTTCGGTTATTGGTAGGTTGACGAAAACAAAGAATTACCACCTTATTTTGTATCATTCCTATTAAATAATTGTTTATTTTCAAATTCATGAGAAATTATATTTTTGTCAACATAGAAATTAAAAAATTAAAATTATCTGTACTTTATCAACAATCGGAATTACAATGAAATTTCTTTAAGCTTAAGGAATTTTAAAATTCTTGTTGATTGTGCATATCAGTTATAAGTATTGATGTTTGGTTTTTATATTAAAACTGAGAAATGCTTAAAAAATAAAAAATAATACAACTCTGCTTTCATAAAAGAACAGCTTAAGAAAATTATGATTAAATTGAAAATTTGCTTAAACTGAGGTTGAGTTTATGTTTTTTTAAATTATGTTTTCATAGAATTGCAAGTGACTGTTTTTTAGATACAAATTATATAGACACAATAATTTACAGGTGACAGTACTTAAACCACTGACATTTACATTTATTTAATAGTGTGAAGATGAAAAGAAAATAAAGCCAGAGAAATACACAAAATTACGTTTCCTGAATGAAGACTATGGTGTATTGTCCCCTGGTGGATCAGTAGGTTATGAAAGGCACCATAAAGATCACATTGAAGTGAAGACTTTATTGTGTTCTACCAAGTTTACTCAGACAAGTAGGTTATAAATAGCACAACTATAGTATCTGTACATTTATTAATGTCAATTTTTGTCTCGTCTTGGACTAAGTCTATCCATTTTGTGCATATGCTCCAACAAGTGCAACTCTTACTATGCAATGGATCTTATAGAAGTGTCAGATATCATATGTGTGTTCGTAAAGGAAGATGATTATTATCAAATGCTGCAAGAGTAGATAATACAAGTTCAGAGCTTTAAATTTTTTACATTTTGTTAGCTCAACTCCACCTCAACTACTCAACAGATTTTTGTGAAACTTTATTGGAGTCTTCAGCATCAATTTACCTGTAGATGATCATAAAAGAAAATAGTACATGTAATTATTAAATGCCTGCAAGGGTGAGCGAATCTTACTCAAAGGCTTAACTTGTTTTAAGTCAAAGTGTGATGGGCTGGATATCCTTTTTGGAAGCTTGTACATAGTATTTCCAGTTTGGTGGGATTCTTTTTTCATTTTTGTTCAGGTATCTTTCTTTATGTTCAGAGGCCTTTGTTTGCTTGTTTGCAGGATGTTTCCACACATAATGATGGTGTGCAAGGTCATAGGATCTTGATTTTCATGAAATATTACGTAACTGGGTGATAGTTAGACTTTGTTATTTTTGTCAGAAATATATCCCAAGCAATAAAGTTAGGGATTTGCTATGGGGGGGTATTAACATTTTTTATGTGTACATTAATCCATCCATCGATCCTCTTTTTCTCATTGCAACTAGTCTGACTCTACCGAACAGAATTTCATGAAACTATGTGGCCCGGATACAGTATGTAGATATGTATATATTTAGGAATTTCTGATCCCCAAATTGATCCCCAGACCATGAGTAACACAAGTCTTGGAAGGATTTCTGAATCTGCAAACCATGTCTTCATACAAAAATAAACATGTTCCTAATTTGGCAAATCTAGTGAGGGGGGCATCAAAAGTTTCTTACAGACACATTTGATTTAGTAAAAAAAAAAAAAAAAATCGCTATTAACAAATGAGGCGGGGCTCCTGTGATAAACAGGGCTTCTAGTTTTTTAGCTCACCTGGCCAAAGGCCAGGTGAGCTATTGCCATCACTTGGCGTCTGTCATTTTTGTCTATCGTTGTCGTCGTTAACAGTTATACAAAACTCTTCTTCTCTAAAACTACTTCACTGATTACAACCAAACTTGGTATGAATGTTCCTTGGGGTATCCTGCATAATATTGGTATGGGGATTTTTGATTCGTCAAAAACCATGGCCGCCATTACTAAAAATAGAACATAGGGGTCAAACAGTAGTTTTTCGCACATATCTCCTAAACTGTTAGGTTAAGCTGAATTCTGATGGGGTAATAGTGTTCAGCATTATGAGATCTATCTCTGGTCAAA
Source organism: Perna viridis (assembly GCA_037379345.1). NCBI lineage: Eukaryota > Metazoa > Mollusca > Bivalvia > Mytilida > Mytilidae > Perna > Perna viridis. The sequence continues at coordinate 15,685,894 of CM074511.1, forward strand.
TTTTGGTTTTAATTCATTAAGCCTTGTTGGAGTTATTGCCCTTTTTCAACGATTTTTGCTATTTTTAATGTTATTTCTTTCCAAAATCTTCTCCTCTGACACTACTTGACCAATTGAAACCAAACTTGGTATGAATGTTTCTTGGGGTATACTGCATAGAACTGATGTGGGGATTTTTGATTCGTCAAAAAAACATGGCCACCATTTCTAAAAATAGAACATAAGGGTCAGACAGTAGTTTTTCAGATATATCCCCTAAACCATTAGGTTTATCCAAATTCTTTCAGTAGCTGAAATGATCCATATTATTAGGACTACAAGTCTTCAGACTCCTTCTAAGAGGTAATGCACTTGAAAGGGGAAAAATGACTTTTTTTTTAATAGTTTTCAGTCAATATCTTGAAGACTATGATAGATTAAGAGAAACTTTCAATTGTTGAAAAGATCTTGTGATAGTTCTACAAAAGACTTCTGTGGTCAAAATTTTTGGACAACTTCGTGTTTAATTTAGTGCCTTTGGAAGGTGAGCGATTCAGGCTCCTGGGAGCCCCTTGTTGTTATTTTTGCCCAAGTTTCAGAAAGTTTTGACAGACAATAATGTATTTATCTGTTTTATAGCTGAACTCCTTGGAGTGTTGAATTGGAGAGAAGAGAAGTCTAAAATAGATACCAACTTAGACAAACTCATGTCAGTCCAGGGTACAGAAATTATGAAGGTATGCATATTGTGCAGAACAGTCAACTTGAATTGTTGTATTTTGTTGATCAAAGAGTTTTAACTGGAATTTGAAAAAAAAAAAAACAGTATTCTCAGGTCTATCCTCATATCTTTTAAGTGCTTCATTTAATGCCTTATCAGTAATTTAAACAGAAAAATTAGCATCCCTCATCATTTATTCTCTGGCTATGAACAATGTTAATATTAGCCTCATCACTTTTTGGGTACAAAATCAGGTAGAAAAATGCCTTCCTCATCCATTGCTTGAATAGCAAGAAATGATTTTTTTGAGTCAATGCTAGTAACAATAGAATTTCCTTCATCCCTATGTTGCCCTTTACAGACTGGTTTGACTGTACATATTAAAAAGATGGGTATGTAAATACTATAAACATACTAATTTTTGTGAAATCGATTTTTACACGATGTTACACTAAACATTTTTTTTGAAACCGCAAAATTTGATACCCACGAATATGTTCACTTGATAGAATACATGAAAATTAATATGTTTACAGTTTTGATGTTGTTTGCCAGATATTAAAGTTAAGTACCAATCCACATAAAATTCAGACACTGCCAATAGTAAAGTGATTCATGGCTCAGAAAAATCCACCAAACAAACGATGCTTTTTTAGTCTTCCGATGCTGTACTTTCACATAACAACAATCTTTTCTGCATTCAAATCTGCACTTTTAAGAAAATCATATATTCATCTCCCACTGAAATCAACCAAATCAAGCCAAATCAAGAATGATAACTCTTCCAAAGTGCAAATTTCATGTACAATCTATATGATTTTTCTCAAAAGCACAACAACCTAATGAAAAACTAAGACTTGTTATGTGATCAATAACTGTTTCTGTACAAGAAATAAGGCTGAATTTGGTGGGTTTTTAACATGCATAAATCACCTTCTGTCTGATTTTTATAAAGACTGCTACTTAATTAGTTTCTGAAGCAAAAATACAAATAGAAACCATCATTTATACCATGTTTTATTTTTTTCAGTTTCTTCAAAACTTGATGGATAGATTACTGGAGATGCTGGATGATGGCTGTGCCCATAAATCTCCCTATTGCTCTAAAGTCTTCCAAGTCATTGTAAGTAAACTCTTTTTAAATCAGTTGTTATTGTTTTAAAATTATTTTTATAATTAAGCAAACTTTACGGAAGAATCTTGAGTCTGGTAAGTCCTATCAATTGTTTTCATTTAATATATCAAGTCATTTTTTGGTCTTTGTAATGTTCACAATTTTTTTAGTCAGATTTTTTGTATTAGCTGGTCCCATGTGAAAACTATTAAAAAATGGCTGATAAAACAAACTCTGTTAATTGTGATGAATATGAACCTAAATGATTAATTTTTTTCTGCAGGTTTTCATTTTGAATTTGCTGCTGGATACACGATTTGAGAACTTCAAGCCAGTATACGAAGATTATTTAACAAAAACCTTTTCATTTCCTAATGTTTACAAGTAAGTAAATTCTTACAACCTTTATTGTTTAAATATTATGTGTAGTTCTATTGATTCAATACATGGTGGAAGTTCTTTTCTTTATTGACCAAAAATATCATAGGAGGTTCTGAATAACTGAAAATAATGGTAGTACAGTAAAATATAATAGACATTGAACTGCTGATACATGTACATGGACAGCAACTTAAACTTATTGTAAATCCCTCTGAATAATCAGAGAATAATTGGTAACTATGTACAAATATTCAGTGTTCAAATTCATGTTAAATTCTTTTCTCAATTGTAACAACACTCTATCAATATCATCCCTTGGGCTGTGATGATACACCATGTGATACAGATTTTGTCATTTTAACATTAAAAGAGGAATCACTTGATAAGAATCTACCACTGTATTTTAAGCAAGATGCAAAATTTCATTTTCCAATTAATTCATATCTGGTCCTTTCTTTCATTTACTTCTAAGTGTAAAGTATTAAAAAATTGTGACATTAACAAACAGTAGATACCTCTGTAGTGGAGGAAGTGCTATGACTGTTTGGATACAATTAAGTTTTATTTTGGCAGATGCTTGGTTAATACATGTACTCCTCCAAAAACACCGACATGAAGAAATCATACCATAACTGGTTTATTTGTGTTTTAAGATAATTGAGAGTGTATATCATTTTTAAAGAATTTAGATTATATTGAAAATTTATATCATTTTTGAAGATTTTAGATTAATGCAGATTCAATGTTTTACATTACAGACATTTAATGGACCAGTTCTCCTCTGGAATTGTTGTGTTCTGTGAAGGGAAACCTTTTACTCTATCTATGACCATGAAGGTAGATACTCATATATTATTCACAACTTTATCAGTTCTCCATTTCTCCTACTGCGTCATAATTTCTTTTCTCAGGTTGCCTTTCTGAATCTAAAAAATAGCAGCAATTTTCAATGACAACATTACGTAACATCCACTGTGACATCACTGATAAACAGAATAACATCAGTTTTGAACATCTCAGAATATCACATCTCGCCCTGCCAGGCTCGCTGTGATATGTTCTGACTACAAAACTGTAGTCATTCTGTATTTTTCCAGCAACTGTTTTGTCTCTTTCCAAGACAAATTAAGAAATGATTTCATATGATATTCTGTATGAATAAGGTGTCCATGAACAAATCTAAAATCATAAATTGTGAAGTTTCTGGCTTTTTTGGACACTTTTCAGTTACCATACAATTGATTTTGTCTTTAATATGAAATGTGATATTTTAAACTTAGTTTTGGTTTATGTTTTCAAGATTAAACTTTTATACCATCTTGAACCTCCCTCCTTACAAAGTTAGGGGGTATATAAAAATCACTTTGTTTCTGTCAAACTATTCATCAGCATATATGGTATGTATAAATTCTAAACATTTAAATATGTTTTGATAATAATATATAGATAGGGAAAACCGGTAATGATGTTTATTAGTAACATAACCCGCAATAACGTCACAGTAAATCTACTACACTTTCCAACAATGGTATAGCTGAGACTATGTAACTCTGAATGTGGGTCTTTTTGTTATTGAATTTTTTTATGACAATACACTTAAGTAGCAAAAAAAAAAATACAAATACAAAAAAGAGTGACCTTCTGAGTTACCATATTTGTTAACCTATGGAACAGTTCATGTGGGAGATTCTCCCCTATTACACTGTCTCAGATGGGAGATTTTTTTGTTAAAACAAATTGTTTATGTTAAACTTCAATTATTTAGTATTTTACACTGAAAATGTAGTAATTCTACCTAAAACTTCCAACAAATCTTACAGTTTAATGTGGGAGATTCTAAATGTTTTCATTGATTTTTTTGGAATATCCCCCCCTAATGTGAAATGGTTAACAGGTATGAGTTGCATATTTGCTGGGTAGGTAATGCTTGTTGAGTTCCTGAAATAGAATTCAATCAAATTAAAGTGGTTAACATGATTAATGTCTAATGAAGGTTTTATATTGTAAACTTGCTTGCAGAATCCAAGTTAAATTTTCCATATGAAAATATTGTCAACTATATTATAAGGGTTTAATGCTTCCACTCTGCCATGATCCTATTCATATCACGATTCTTGGTTGACGATCTGATTTGTTTCACGATTTTACTGACATGTTTTGTTTGTGTTATTTCATTTACAGTTCAACAAATTTAGAAAAAGTATGACACATAATCATGTCCATAGGTTTTGATTAGCCTTTATCCATTACACTTTAAGTAAATCTAAAGTGTTTGAAACAGCAGATAAATCATTATGTGATTGAGAAACAAAATTTGTAACGGACATTACTTTCTTTTTGATTTCTGGTTAAGCTAAATGAGGAATTGGATCGGAATTATAAAAAACAATGCGGTATCAAATTCTGGATCTTAAAAAAAAAAGATTGTGATGCACCAATGGATCATGACCCCCTAATATAGAAATTGCAATCCACAAACCATGTATATTTCAAAAGCACATAGAAATTTCCGTAAATCTACATATATTTTGTAAGATATATACTTTCTTTATTGTATAGGTGCTGGGAGAGTTGATGAGACTTATTACAAGGTCAAGGCACCTGGAGAAAGAAAGGTTGGTATATAATTTAAACCTGAATTTCACTTATAATTGAGCTGTAAGTTTGTATATTAGTTTTGGTTTAACAGTGGTTATTGGTATTCAAGCTATACTGTATAGTGATTTGTCAAGGACTACTCAAGTTGAGAATTTCCTCAAGTCCTGTGTTATTCTCAAATCTTCAATTTCAAATGATCTGATTGGTTGAAATTTGAGTTGAGGAAGGAATTTTTTTGTTACCCTTATTTGTTATTTACAGCCCTTTTGAGTCAAGTGATGTAAACTTTAAGAAGAGGCTTCAACAGGTGTTTGATAATATGGGACAGCTGTTGTCACAACAGGATGAGAGACTGAAGATATCACAGGTAATGGTAGCTATTATTTTTATTCCTACCACCGGCAAAGTGATGGGTATATAGTGATAAGGGTGTCCATCCTTCCTTCCATCCTTCTTTCAGGTACACAGTTCTCATGTCTTATCTGTTTTGGATACCACTGTATAGAATTTAATGAAACTTTCACAGAATCTTTATCACACATTCCCATTGTGTATCTTCTATTTTAGATTTTGATCCAATTCAATTCGGAGATTTCAAGCAACAAAACATTGACTTTGTCATATGAATATGGAGACAAGGGGGTGCCAATTTACTTATATGTTATTCTACACCGCTGCATGGAATATGATGAAACTTTCACAGAATCTTCATTACATATTCATATTGTGCAAATTTATTCTTATTATTTTGATCCAAATCAATTGGGAGGTCAAAATGTACATGTTAACAAATAGAGGAGGGGAGGTATCAAGTTTGTGAGCATTGCTCACAGTTTTTCTAGTAATAACTGTTTAAAAAAGCTCTGTTACATGTTTTTGTACTCATCAATGTAGATTGACAATATATAAATGGTTCTAAAAATACACTGCATACACATTGAGTTTATTTTTTTGTTCAAAAGTTCAAGGTCTATATTTATGAAATGTTTATGGAATACAAGTTAGCTTTGAAGGAAGTTGTGATATCACTCCAAATTATTGTTATACATTAGATTATTGCTATCATGAAAGTATAATACAGTTTTTGTGTGACTGCAAAATTTTGGTGGTTTTGTAATGTTTTGGGCTATTGCTGTGTTCTGTATCATTATCATACACAATTAATTTGAAAATTAGTTGTTCATTGTTTTTGATAAGTGCCAAAAATCTTTTTCTGCCATTTATCTACCTCATATTATATTTTATTGATTTATTTAGATGGAAGTGCTGAGGAATCTCCACAAATGTTATCATCCACTGATTGGGTTGTTAACAAAAAGAGAATTAGCGGATCACGTCCGTGATGTCATCACACGACTACCAAAGGCTAAAGATTTATCTGTAGAAATCAGGAGGACTAAGATGGAATTTATAAAGAAAACTGTAAACTCTGAATTATTCAGGGATGATGGTATGGCAAAAACTGAATATTTTTTTATGCCCCCGCAATGATAAGTTGGGGGGAATAATGTTTTACCCTGTCCGTCCGTCTGTAATTCCATTTGTAATTCTGTCCATCCCATAAGTTTTCCGCACTTTTTTTTGAAAATCCTTGAAGATATTGAACTGATTTTTTGTATGTGAGTCTGTCATGATTAGTTACAGAGTGAGTTAAAGTTTCGTTGCACTACGCTGAGTTTTACCAAAATTATGGGCCCTGGACTTAAAAAATTCTATGGAAATAACAGTTTTCCGCACTTTTTTGTAAACCCTTGAAGATATTGAACTGCTTTTTGGTATGTGAGTCTGTCATGATTAGTTACAAATTGAGTATAAGTTTCATTTTTCTACGCTGAGTTTTACCAAAATAACGGGCCCTGCACTTTAAAAATTGTATTGAAATAATAGTTTTTCGCTTTTTTTTTGTAAATGCTTGAAGATATTTGACTGGTTTTTGGTATGTGAGTCTGTCATGATTAGTTACAGATTGAGTTTAAGTTTTGTTCAGCTATGCTGAGTTTTACTCAAAACCACATTCAGGGGCATCATTTGTGTCTCACAGACACAATAACACATCTGACAAAGTGCTTTTTACAATTATGAGTTATGATATAGCTGTATGAAGGTTAAATGCGGAGACATCACTTTATCTATTTTAAATAAAGCAGTATTAATAAATTAACTATAATTCTGCTTAGACTTTTAAATTAGTGAATTGTTATACATAGAAGCAAGGAAAACACATGAGACTCTGCTGTTAGAGTGTTATTTTGGTTCTAGGCTAATTAATCTTTTGTTAAGTCATTGCAGTGTTATTATCTTAATGCCAGAATAAGCATTTTAAAGTAAATAAAACAGTATTTTTGACATTAAGCTGAAAACTGAATATTTTTTTCAAAGAGGGTCTGCAGTCCTACCACAACACTGTGGATCCTGAAAAATTCGAAAGATCTTTTGGAGACAATCAGTTCAAGACTATTATCTGAATATAATAGCATTAAAACCTATGATTTTTCAACACTGTATACTTCTATTCCCCATACTCAGTTAAAATCCCGACTTAAAAACATTATACATCGTTGTTTTTCCAAAAAAGGTGGTACACCTAGATACAAATATACTTTGTAAGAAATAATTCCAAATCATCTTCCAAATATACAGAGGAAGATGTTTACAAAATGCTGGAATTTTTAATCGACAACATATTTGTCCAGTGTGGTGGATGTGTTTTTCAACAAATGGTCGGCATTCCAATGGGAACAAGTTGTGCTCCTTTACTTGCTGACCTATTCCTTCACTCTTATGAGGCTGACTTTATAGCTGATCTGATCAGAAATAAAGAATATCATTTGGCTAGATCTTTCAATCTCAGTTTCCGCTATATAGATGACGTATTATCTTTACACAATCCTAATTTCAGGGATTTGATATATCGCATCTACCCAAAAGAACTTGAGATAAAAGATACTACAGACACTGTGAAGTCAGCCTCATATCTTGACCTACACTTAGAAATTGATGGTAAAGGAAAACTATTGACCAAACTTTACGACAAACGTGATGACATTTCATTCAGAATTGTCAACTTTCCTTTCATCTGTGGCAACATCTCTTCGGCTCCTGCATATGGAGTGTTCATATCACAACTCATACGTTATGCCAGAGCTTGCCGAAACTACTCAGACTTTTTGTATCGCACTAGAATTCTAACAAATAAGCTTCTGGAACAGGGTTATGTTGCTACAAGATTGAAGTCATCACTACAGAAGTTTTATGGTCGTCATCATGAACTCGTGGATCGTTATGGTGTATCCATCAGCACCATGAAAACGAATTTATTCAACGGGTCATAGTTTTCCTTTCAAAATTTGTCTATCCCGGACTTGACCTTTTATGAGCAACTCGGCGGGTGTTTCTAGAAAAGCAGAGGACGCTTACCCTACCGGTGCACCTGGTCCATGCTCCCAGTTTTTAGTGGAGTCTGAGTTGCTCATTTACTTTTGTTACTTTGTATGTATGATTTTAGTTACTTTATGTTCTTTGTTGTGTATGTCTGTTTTCCATGTCTGGTCTTTGTCCCTGGATTACATTCTTTTGATTACCGCTATAACCTTGGTTCCCTTGGTTACTCTTTTAAGGAAAGCAGTATTAATAGATTAACAATAATTCTGCGTAGACTTTTAAATTAGTGAATTATTATAAACAATATTATTGACATTAAGCTGAATACAACCTGGCAACATCAAAACAATGTAACACTATTAAATATGATCCCACAAAAATGATATGTACATTAAATAGATATTACTTGTAAATACATTGTCAATATATTTGGAATGCTCAATTAGATCAGTTGGAGTATAACAATGAATTGAACTTCATTTTTTAAGCCACTTCCAAATAATCTAGTTTTGCAATGATGGTTTTCCTTCTCGCCTAAACCAGAAAAGATACATGTAGAGAAGATGTTTTATTTGTCATTTATATTTGATGAGATCACATTTGCTACAGGAAAGTGAAGTAAAATTTAATGAAGGCAAAACAACAGTTCCACCTATTTTTTTATTTTTTTAAAAATTTTGTACAGATTAATATTGCTTAGCTGTTTAAAGTACTTGTGGCTAATTTAGGAGGTATGCTGAATCATTAAAGAAAAAACTTGTTATTTTACTTTCACTCAATGTGTCAAATATCCACAAAGAAATGCTTTTCATTTGTTTATTTTACAGAATCTCGGAGGACACTACTGTCTCTATGTCTTTACATTTGTTTATTTTACAGAATCTTGGAGCACTCTACTGTCTGTATGTCTTTACATTTGTTTATTTTACAGAATCTCGGAGGACACTACTGTCTCTATGTCTTTACATTTGTTTATTTTACAGAATCTTGGAGCACTCTACTGTCTGTATTTCTTGACATTTGTTTACTTTACAGAATCTCAGAGCACTCTATTGTCTCTATGTCTTTACATTCGTTTATTTTACAGAATCTGAAAGCACTTTACTGTCTCTATGTCTTTACATTTGTTTATTTTACAGAATCTCGGGGCACACTACTGTCTCTATGGCTTTACATTTGTTTATTTTACATAATCTCACAGCACTCTGCTGTCTCTATGTCTTTGCATTTGTTTATTTTACAGAATCTGAAAGCACTTTACTGTCTCTATGTCTTTACATTTGTTTATTTTACAGAATCTCAGGGCACACTACTGTCTCTATGGCTTTACATTTGTTTATTTTACATAATCTCACAGCACTCTGCTGTCTCTATGTCTTTACATTTGTTTATTTTACAGAATCTCTGAGCACTCTACTGCCTCTTTGTCTTTACATTTGTTTATTTTACAGAATCTGAAAGCACACTTCTGTCTCTATGTTTTTGCATTTGTTTATTTTACAGAATCTGAAAGCACTCTACTGTCTCTCTGTCTTTGCATTTATTTATTTTACAGAATCTCAGAGCACTCTACTGTCTCTATGTCTTTGCATTTGTTTATTTTACAGAATCTGAAAGCACTCTACTGTCTCTATGTCTTTACATTTGTTTATTTTACAGAATCTCGGTGCACACTACTGTCTCTATGGCTTTACATTTGTTTATTTTACAGAATCTCAGAGCACTCTGCTGCCTCTATGTCTTTACATTTGTTTATTTTACAGAATCTCAGAGCACTCTGCTGTCTCTATGTCTTTACATTTGTTTATTTTACAGAATCTCTGAGCACTCTACTGCCTCTTTGTCTTTACATTTGTTTATTTTACAGAATCTGAAAGCACACTTCTGTCGCTTTGTCTTTGCATTTGTTTATTTTACAGAATCTGAAAGCACTCTACTGTCTCTCTGTCTTTGCATTTATTTATTTTACAGAATCTCAGAGCACTCTACTGTCTTTATGTCTTTACATTTGTTTATTTTACAGAATCTGACAGCACTCTACTGTCTCTATGCCTTTACATTCGTTTATTTTACAGAATCTGAAATCACACTTTTGTCTCTATGTCTTTGCATTTGTTTATTTTACAGAATCTCGGAGCACACTACTGTCTCTATGTCTGAACCACATTAAGGCTTGTCTGATAGAGAGATACTTTATTGATATACAGATATCTACCTCCATTCTTGGTGATATTCTGGAAGCCTTGTTTGCTCTCAAAGAGGTGGGTACAGTGTAACAGTAATAATGAATCAGGAGGCAGACCTGTAATACTTCTTTGTTTTGGTTGTATTTTTATGAATTTTTACTGCAATTTATGTTCTATGGGTTTTCGTCATAGTATTTTTGTGAAATTACATGAAGTTCAAGATTTAACAGATAATTTTTGCAAAAAAGTAAAAAATATTGTTGGTTTAACAAAAAGTTTTAAGTGTGAACTAGGTTGTAAGATAAGCTATAATGATATTGTTTTCTTTTTAAGACATCATAACTAATTTTACTTTTATGACTTATTTTGAAATCTACCACTGATAACTTGGGAACAGATAAAGGAATATTTTTTCAAACTTTTAAACTTTTTAGTTCTTAAGAATACAAATCCAGGTTGAATTTAAGCACAATGATTATCCATTTATGCTATTGTAATATTTCATCATCCATTTTTTGGCTTTCAGATAATGACTTTAGCATTGATTTAAAGATTTTTTTATTTTCTAAAAGACATTGATTTATAGCCTCATACTGTGGCATCATATGATTTCCAAGATTCGGTATCATGTGAGATGTACATGAAAGAATATGATTACTGTTGAAGAACTCCAAAGGGAGGCAATCCAACTTAAATGTTTTACATGTTAAACTTAATAAGTGCAACTCCTCTTAAACCACACTCAGGATTTTGATGAAACTTGATATGAAGGTTGGGCATCATATGTAGAAGTGGATGAAGTCAAATAATTATTGTCAAAGGACTTGAAAGGGAGATAATTGAACTTTTTTCTTCATGCATTAATACTTAAACCTTGTAAGTGTAATTCCTCCTAAACCGCTTAAGAGATTTTGATGAAATTTTAAAGGAAGGTTAAGCATCACAAGAAAATGTGCATGAATAAATAATATTATTGTCAGTGGAAATGGAGGTAATAAAACTTATGACTTTAACCTTTTTTTTTTATTTAACTCCATTTGAAGCAGGGGTATTCTCTTTGTAAGTTTGCTCACAATATTTCTTGTTAATTGTAAATTTACTCCTAATTTCAATAGCTTTAGATTTTTTGTTGGTACATGTATTTTAAATTCACATCTGATTTATATATTATCAATTAAAGACCAAACGATTAGAACACCAAAAGGTAAGACTATTACCCCATCACTTTTGTTGTTGTCTTCACTCTTGTGCCCTGATAGCAAAATACTTGTTTTTTAAAACAAATGTCTGTGCATCTGTTTGTTCCCAAGCTTGTTTTAACATTATTACATAGTCATGTTTATACTGTAAATTCAGAGTATATAGGGTAGATTTATTATTGCAAGTTTTTCAATTTAGACCTAAATGTTAATCCTTTTTTTGCTGTATTGAGAAAAATTGTATTTCATTTATATTCGGAATTCCTCAGTGTGAGTTTCTGTTGTTATGATTAGGCCATTCAAAGTAATTATACTTGGTTCTAATGCCATTTTGAGTGGGAGGCATTTTTTTTAATTTTGCAATTTTCAACAACAATGGATGAGGATTCTTTAACATTGCTCACAACCAGAAAAAAAAATGATGGGGGAAATGATTTAAAAAAAATTAAATGGTGATAAAAATGGGTACTGAGGCACATTTAAAGAAAAGTTGGAAGACAAGAAATCTAGAAATTATTTTTAGATGTTGTTAAAAAAATCTCAAGAGTATCAGAATTTACAATATTTACACATGTTGAATAGAAAGAGTATATAAATGTAGACATATTGTATGAAAATATTGGCCCATGAATATGACAGATATTATCATAGTGAAAGTTTTAATATAGTATTCTTTTTGAAAATGTCCATTTTTTTAAAAGTTTTTGAATATGCATGATCCGGAAGAGATTCATGTGAAAAAAATACATTCTTGAATTACTTTATAATTATATTAGATTTCAATGATTTCTTCACATTGAGAAGTGCATTTTTTTGCAGTTGTATTTTATGCAAAATTTTCAAGTTATATGGAATGGTTTATAGGTAACAAATATTTTGGTGTTTATGAACTCTATTCTTTACATTTACATTAAAACCCTACCTTCATTTAAACCATAGAATTGTTTAACAACAAATGAAACTGTTCATGTATTAGTATGATTATTGGGGTTTAACGCAGCAATATTTCAGCTGTATTCAGGCGATGATTGATTGATTACTGGGGTTAAACGCAGCAATATTTCAGCTATATTCAGGCAATGATTGATTGATTATTGGGGTTTAACGCAGCAATATTTCAGCTATATTCTCGCGATTACTGATTGACTGTTGGGGTTTAATGCCTGAGCAGCAATTTTTCGGCTATATTCAGGTGAATTCATGTATTAGTAAAAATAAGGGCTAATTGAGGGCTAATTAACAGTTTCTTTAGTTGTAATGGAGTGTTACCTAAACAGTCAAAAATGGTTCTAAACGTACTGTGTGACTAGCATTTTCACCAGAGGATGACTGATTTACACATTGTACAACTTCCTGTGCAATTAGCAAATTGATCAAAGATTTTTTACATTTTTTTTTTCAAAATAATGTTGACAATTTACTACGCAAAACATTTCTGAAAGTTCAAAAAAAGGAGATCATTACATATAAATATTTTTACCTTATTTAATTATTCACATTTTTCAGACAACCCTGTTATCTTTTTCACATTTTTGTTTTACACTAGAATGAATTGAAAACCCCCAAAAATATCTTGAATGAATGAAAATTAGATTTTGACATTTCATATTATCTTAAATGACAAAAATGTGTGTTTTTGTAGTACTACATGAAAAACGATAAGTTTGTTTCTTTCAATATAATATAACACTTAGTTATTGGATAATTACTGAGTAGAAAGTTATATTCCTTCTCTTAACCAACTCTGCCCATGGCTTCCAATACTCCTTACAAACTTGATTCTTAGGGACGGCTTACTTACTGGTACTATTCCCCTCACATCCAATCAAGAAGCATAATTTATGATCCAGCCTTTAGATGTCAGTGACATCAAGTTTTACTTCAGTCTTCTTGTACCTACATCAGTTCAGTCTTTGTAATAATCCATGGAAAGGTTTTAAATGCAGTTTTCTTCTTAGGTACAATTCATTATTCATGTGGTAGTGGAGACAACCATTGCCATGTGGTAGTTGGGGACAACCATGCCATGTGATAGTGGAGACTACCATTCTGTGTGGTAGTGGGGACAACCATGCCATGTGGTAGTGGAGACAACCATGCCATGTGGTAGTGGGGACAACCATGCCACATGGTAGTGGTGACAACTATGACATGTGATAGTTGGGACAACCATGTCATGTGGTAGTGGAGACAACCATGCCATGTGGTAGTGGAGACAACCATGCCATATGGTAGTGGGGACAACCATGCCATGTGGTAGTGGGGGACAACCATGCCATGTGGTAGTGAGGGACAACCATGCCACATGGTAGGTGTGACAACTATGACATGTGATAGTTGGGACAACCATGCCATGTGGTAGCGGAGACAACTATGCCATGTGGTAGTGGATCCAACCATGCCACATGGTAGTGGAGACAACCGTGCCACGTTGTAGTGGAGACAACCATGCCATGTGAACACATTTGGTCTACTTAACTATAATAATGAGGTTATATCATCATGAAGGCATTTCAGTTATTTATGTGAGATGTTAATTAATAATTCATTGTATGATTATGGCTGGAGTGCAATCAGGGTTTCATACTACTCTGTCGTTTTATTTTTAGGAGGGGGGTTACTATAGCTAGAACTGTGTTTTACCTGCTGTTTGAAACATACTCTCTATAGAGTAGATATCTTACATGTACCTTTTGGAAGAACAAATGTTTGTCAATGTTCACAGTTGTGTCATATATCTGTGTTATACAGCATTTAAAACACTAACCCATGAGTAGAATTCTATATATATTTATATATCATATGATTTGAAGTTTTGACCGTATAGTGTTTTGATGAACTGCCATTAATGATTTTCTTAGCAATTGAAAAAATGTCAAACACTTCAAATACTAGTTTACCTGAAAATTACTTACTATCCACACATTTCTCTCAAGTACTGATATGTCCAACATTAACTATGCTATTTTATATAATGTGCTGAACATTTTAAAATATATAAACTGATAAATTACACAGTCATTACTGTTACATGGCAAGCCCATAAAATGAGGCAAGTTTGATCTAGGTACAGAAGAGGTTTTTTCTCTATTACTTAGATTATTCATGAAACACTGTTTATACCCTTATGTTTTAAAAACTGAATTGCTTCTTTCAGACAAGGAGTATTTCCCAGGACATCAATACTGTAGCTCTGTCATTATTTGAGGTGCTTCTCCAAAGTATATCCAAAATGGCTGATGGTGACCTGTTCACCTCTCCTCAAAACTATCCTCAAGTTACGGTGAGTTACTTCCCTTGTAAAGTATTTACCTCCCTTTATACTATATACTGGTATACAGTTTTTTAGTTTGAAAGGCTTTATTTATGCTTTTTTGGTTTCTTTTTAAAGAGTTATGAAAAAAAACAACTTTTTCATTACTGTTAGGACAATGGTGCATTTTAAGTTAAATTCTATAGAATTAAGTATGTTAATTTAATTTAATCCCTACAGTTATATTATGAAATAGAAATAATCTCCAATTTTGTCTTCGTCAGCTTCGTAAACCAAGTATATCAGAAAATAGTAGTCCGTGTTCTACATTAGACAGAAAAAGTAGAAGAAGTCGAACTCTGTTTCAGACAGGTAGTCGGCCACCATCAGAAACTTTTTCAGCCAAGGATGACTCAACAAAATTTTTTGTATGATTGTTTTTTTTTATCTAGATTTTATGGCTTGTTTTCGTCTGTCTTTTCGGCTTTGATATGATTTATATTACAGATAGCTAATATACATATTGATTTGCTTTAGATGTTCTATGAACATTCTAACTTTTTAACATTATTTCTGAGTTATGGTTCCCGGTAAGAAATTTATTTTAAACAGAAAATGATTCAAAATTTTACTTGAAGTTGTCCATAAAAATAATTATGGTTATAAAACAAGTTCTGACCTAATTCCATTTGAAATATTTAAAGAAAACCTATTTTGTCAGTCATTGAAGAACTTCACTGTAGCTCTATGTCTTATAGACTTCTCTTTCAATATTTGTAAAATTAAAGTGTAGTTTAATATGATACTAACATATATACCAGGACTATCCTTCATTATAACACTGCCATATTTCAGCTTGGCACATTAGTGTTCACTTTATAACTAGGAATTCTAGAAGCACTTTCTGTATTCTAAATACCCAGGTAAACAGCAAGTATTTTAACTACCTTATCCAAGCCAAGCTTTATTCACAACCCAATCATTCCTTACCAGGCTGTGTCAGACAGAAATTGACCTTATGCTACTAGATATTGGGAACTATGTACAGACCTAATTTGATGTTTGAGTTTTTACATGGATACTACAAATAAGTCTACACAATTATGTTTTGAAAAGAATTTCAGTACTAGTACCAGTAATAACTATTTTGCCAGAAGTTTATACCCTAACAAGTATTTTTCCACTATAAATATAAAAGGAAACTCTTATTGATAAGTTGTGGGGAGAACTATTTTTGATTTTTAATGGGGAATTTTTTTTGACAGATATATGATATACCACTGTCCCTTCATCCTCATATTCATCAGTTATAACATTATAAGAAAAATTGTTTGAAGGATTTTAATGAAAGGTGATTTTCAGTTTTTTTGTCTAACAATTTTTTCTATTTCTTTTTTCTCAACAACTATTGATCACAGTGGATTGAAAATTTAATACTCTTCATATAGGTATGCCATATGGTGGGATAAATTTCTGGAGAATTTGCCAACAACTTCTTGTTTACCATTGACTTGGTTTATTTTCCTTTTATCATGATGGAAAGTGGGGGGATCACTAGTGAGCCATCGCTCACATATTTCTTGTTCATTATAGTCCTGTATTTTGTTTTGAAGATACTGAACTTATTAATTTAAGAAATAAAATGTCTGTCTTTTAATCTGTTCAAAAGGTTTCTTTTAAATCAAGTTGATCCAAAATGAGAACCCTACAAGACCATTACACACCAAGACAAAAGAAATTTTAGAAGTTTAAGTGGTTGATGAAGATACAAATTTATCGTAAAAATGAATGGTATTAACAAAAATACCAAACTGATAAAGTTTGGGCAGTAGTCAAAAGGAATAGCCAGAAAGGAAAGCATGTATAAAAAAAAATGCAATATCAAGGGAAAAACTGATAAGTTGGAAACCATTGCAATGGTCCTTACATACATGTATTAGAATTGGCATTTTAGTTTAAAGGTAAGAGTGTCTTTTATTTTGGTCAATTTTTGTATGACAGGGTCAGATCTATACAACTGTTACTCCCCTGTATTCTCTATGTCTCTGTGATTGCCTTGATATCTACAGTGAATGTAAAATTATCTTGTTAACATTAATGGATGATTTCGTGTTGACTGATAAACACTTCTTTTCTTATTAGAAATGAAACTTTACTCTCAAAGTAGTTTATCAAGAATTTATAATTGTGAAGGAACTGCATGTATTTATTTTAATAATAGGAAAAGGAAACTCTATATAATCTTTTCCTCAGGATGTCTTTCTGTTCTAGAACAATTCACATGATAGGCAGTGAGTCTGTCCTCTGTGTTATAAACTGTTCCAAACAATTTTACAATCTCAAGGTCGGGAAAGCTATTTCTTGGTTATGTCATAATGCCTTGTAGTCAAATATTTAAGATACTCTTAATCAGAAAATAGAATGTCAAGTAGATTGAGTAAGTACAATGTGTGGCCTCTTACTCAACAATAGAATTAATTCAGTCAATTTGAAAAAAATGCTTATATGGCTGGAATACAAGATGTTTTTCATAATTTCACAATTCACAGTGGTGAACAGTTCACAGTAGAACTAGAACACTATCATCATCACCACAGTTTTGCTTTTTTTCAGTTGATTTATTTACATGGCAATTGATTGAATATTTCTTTGATATTTAAGCCTGAGGAAGAGAGGAGTAAAGCTTTAGCCGGAAAATCACGGAGGTTGACAATACAGCTGTTACCATCACAACAATTGAATATTCCATTTAATGATGACCCACAAGCTTATTGTGTAAAACATTTACTCTTTTTGCACCTGAATGCATGTCTATGAATGGTGGTGACAAAGTCTGTGTTCTTTTGTGTTTGTATGTTTGTGAATGTATTATTAATAGCATCCTTTGCTCTGAGGATAAGATAAACTTCTTATAGCTGATGCCTTCTATCAAAATATACTGAAAGTTTGTTTGGTTTTTTTTGGGGTTTTTTTTGTGAGGGGCAGTAAAGTAATATTATCTTTGCATATTCCTCACAGGCACAAATATATACAATCGGGAACCAGACTTTGTTTAATCTGTTAATGTTGACTGTCACTTGTTTCACTCTGAACAACCAAACACTGCACATTCCTAAACAATATAAATCAGTATATAATTTAATACCAAATTTAATCAACTGTCATATAAAGATAAAGCTAATTGAAATCATGTACATGTACTAACAAAAATTATCACTCAAATGAAAGTTTGGTAGCTATCAACAGCTGAAGCATTTACATGTTCCATTCAGCATGTACTGGTATACAATCAAAGTGTTACGGCATGCCTCCTTCCCATTTGATAAAGAGGAAAAGAATTATTTATTTCGACCAGAATATGGATGTACAATTATCACCTAACAAGAGTACTCTCTTGATATAAAACATACTCAACAAGTTACAAGTTGCAATAAATTATCTTAGTGGTGTTAAAAAGTAACTTTTCACTTTAATTTCAAAGCATTTTAATATCGATTAAACCATTATATAAGAGATTTCATAACTTTAAGGAAAAATGTTTCCGATGAAGTGACTAGCTGTTTACTTCATTTCAGTGTTCCATATAACATTACTGATTCCATATAATCTAAAAAGAACTGATAATAGATATATCAGTCTTGTAGCCTAGAGAGACATCAATATGTAATTTAATACATGTATACTGGTAATGGGTTGTGTCTTTATATAATTTTTTTCCTCTTATTAATGGGTTTAGTGGATATTACAAGTGACTTGTGCGTGACCCAAGGTAAAACTCCGGATTTTTTATGGTGGTATGCTGGTATAGTGTTGTCGTTGTTGTCCATAAACACTTGGTTATCAGTGAAAGATTTCTTGGGGGTTCTTTTATATGCTGAATCTAACATCTATTTAGACTGTCAACCATTATAAAATTTTTAAAATCATGAAGTTTATGATAAACAGGTAAGGATGACTTTGATTTTGGTCTCAATTGACTAGAGGTCATACTACGTATGAAGAAGTTTTGTTGCTAGGCTGGGAACCTGGAGCACTGTTTTTGTTCAATTCTACCCAACATGTTAAGAGTTCTTCATTTGTATCAAGGTGTGCTCTACATAGCATTTTATCAATTTATTGCCATCACTTGGCATCCGTTGTCGTCGTCGTCCGTTGTCATCATCGTCGTTAACAATTTTTCAATTTTTCTTCTCCTCGGACACCACTTGACCAATTGGAACCAAACTTGGTATGAATGTTCCTTGGGGTTTTGTTCATAGAACTGATTTGGGGATTTTGGATCTGTTGAAAATCATGGCCACCATTACTAAAAATAGAACATAGGGATCAGAAAGTAGTTTTTCGCATATATATCCAAAACCGTTAGGTTTAGCCAAATTCTGACTTGTGTAAAAGTGTTCAGCATGATGAGATCTATCTGTGGTCAAATTTTCATTTTGATATGTTAAGCCATGTTGTAGTTATTGCCCTTTTTCAAAGTTTTTTGCTATTTTGAATGTTGTATTTCTTTCAAAAATCTTCTCCTCTGACACCGCCTGACCAATTGAAACCAAACTTGGTATGAATGTTCCTTGGGGTATCGTGCATAGAACTGATTTTGGGATTTTTGATCCATTGAAAAACATGGCCCCCATTACTAAAAATAGAACATGGGGGTCAGACAGTAGTTTTTCGCATATATCCCAAAACCGCTCGGTGAAGCCAAAATCTGACTGGGTAAAAGTGCTCAGCATGATGAGATCTATCTGTGGTCAAATTTTCATTTTGATATTTTAAGCCATGTGGGAGTTCTTGCTCTTTTTCGACATTTTTTTTTTTGGCTATTTTGAATGTTATTTCTTTCAAAAACCTTCTCCTCTGACACCACCAGACCAATTGGAACCATGTTATGAATGTTCCTTGGAGTATTGTGCATAGAACCATCGTGGGGATTTTTTATCTGTCGAAAAATATGGCTGCTGTTACTAAAAATAGAACAAAGGGGTAGTTTTTCACAAGTATCTCCAAAACCGTTAGGTTTAGCAAAATTATTTCTATAGCTGAAATGACCCTTATTATAAGGCCTTCAAAAGTCGTCAGGGATCAAAGTTGTCAGGTGACTCCTGTAAGAGTTATTGCCCTTGAAAGATGAAAAATGACTGGTTTCTTTTTTTACAGTTTTCAGCCAATATCTTTAAAACTAAAAGAGGGAAACTTTCTATCACTGAAATGATCCTAATGATAAACCTACCAAAGTCTTCTTGAGTCAGAATTGTTGGACAACTCCTTTTCAAATTTATTGCCCTTGAAAGACAAACTTTAATCAGGTGAGCGATTCAGGCTCCTGGGAGCCTCTTGTGTTCTTTGTAACAAAATTGCCTAGGATCGTTCTATCTTTCACACTCGATAGTTTCTTTGATTTGAAAAAAATGTTCTAAGTAAATTCTAAAGAGTCGTAGATAAAGGGAACTGATTGCACAAAATGAATCCCTGGCTACTGCCTGTCCTTCACAAATGCATGCCAAGTAACTTTAGTAAGTAAAGAGGAAGGATTTAATCAACTGGAAGCTTATACAGTAGTATAGTACTGGTAACTGCATGATTGTTATGTGTTGTCACGACTCCTGCATATTCAAGGGAGGTAATGTTTATATGACATATAACCAAGTAGTTTTTATTTGAATTAATCTTTAAATGCATTAGTTTAAAATGAATAATTAACCACTATTTCATATACATTAGTAAGGAATTTCTGTGATTAGAAGGTATGAAGGTAAAAGAGTGTTATTTGTGAAATCATTTTCATTCCAAGCAATTGATCATTTTTATTGCTTCTCTTCTGTTCCTCTGTTCTTTCTTTCTATCTTTTGTGACTTGAATACTTTTGTTGTCATATTCACCAAAAAAAAACTTATGACCCTAAATTGAGACTTTAACTAGTTTGTGTGGTGCACAATCACATGATTTACTCCAAGTTTTATTTTTATGATTTTTTGGGATATGACCACTGGGTTTTAAAGCACAAACTTTCTGTGTTTGTTGGATATTAACAATTTTGTGGTTTTGCAGGGTGAAATGGTTGCATGTTTGACAGAATTACTAAGGTTAATGGAAGAGCATCATTACCATGCTGTGATACAGATTCATCCAAGGGGACCACCTCTAAAGGTCAGTATATAGGACATATATACTCCTAATAAATGTCAGTTCTTTGTACTCATGTAATCAAACTTGACTTTGAAAATTGGTAGTTGCTTCTGTTCTGTTAAGCATGTTGCATAGAGGAGAGAGAGGGATGATATGTTTGCTTGGAGTCACAGAATAATGTGTCAGATTGTGGTAATATGCCTTCCCATGGTCTCTTATCACATTAAAAAATCAGGGTAAGCATGTTGGATTAGTACAAAGCAGAGTATTTTGGATGTATTAGTTGATCATTTACTGAAATGTATGAAGTATCTGACATATGATGTTAAACCTGCTGACATGGAAGCACCACCTCCAAGAAATAATACTTTATGAAAGCACAAGGATTTGCACTTTATCTTCTATATGTATCACAAGTTGGTTGTAAAAAGATGTAATATAAACAGCAGTGAACCATACTCATTATATTTAACACTGATTTAATGATTTTTGCAGGACTTTTTAACTCAGGTTTTACATACATTCCAAGAATTAATCAAACCAGAGATGCTGTCTTCTGATTGGACCATCATGAGAATGGAAACCAACAAGTAAGTACATTCAGACTGGTCAGTAAACAGAGTACCATGTGTATTTGTCTTTTTCCTGAGTTTTCCACTTATTATACCCTCACTCCTAAGGAGAGAGGATATACTGTTTTACTCTTGTCTGTGTTTCCGTCTGTAGCAATTTTTTCTCAGCAACTACTTATCACACTAGCTTGAAATTGTAAGACAATCTTCCTGTAGGTATGTCATATGGTTTTTACTATTTTGAGAAAAATATGATAACTTCCTGTTTATTGAGGACATTTTTTTATTTTTTGCGTTAATATTTTTGAAAGTTGAAATTTTTGTCAGTAACTACTGATCACAGCAGATTTAAATTTTGATACATTCTTCCTGTATGGATGCCATATTGTAATAAATACGCATTTTCAGAAGAAAAAAAATTGACAGCAACTTCCTCTTAATTGAGGACATTAGTTTTTCTGATATCTTGATTTAAAGCGGATGAAACTAGTGAGCAATCTCTCACAGATTTCATGTTAATAATCATGAGAGATTGAGAACCTCCTTCAGCTTGAATAGCTCTTTGAAACTTTCTATAGGGTCAAAGATGTGTAATGACTCTTTATAAGAGGTTTTGCCCTGGACAGATGAAAAATGGCATTTTTTTGGCATTTTTGATATGATTGCAAAGTAATTACAGGATTATTATATATGATTTTATCATGCTGTCCTCATCACCATCAGTGATGGTGGCATTGTCATCATCTATAGACATTTTATGTCTGAAGAATAACTTTAGTATAAATGTATAAATCTTTACACTACAAGGTGCCATACCACAAAATGAAGGCTCAGATTGATATTTGGGACTGGTGCTGTTTATGAATGTGGGGACAAAAAGGGGTCAGAAACAGCTTTTTTCTGTTGTCAGGATAATCTAGTTTGAAGTTCTTCCAAAAAATGCAATACTCCGAAAGGAAGAAAAAGCTTGAAGTATCAAACATGGACATTTATAGCCAGGTAACAGATTATACAATGATGAATGTTGGTTGGATGGATAGGGAGGATATTTCCATGACATTTTTCTCAGCAACTATAAATCACAGCTACTAGATATTTGGTCTGCAACTTAAGTATTGGGTCCCATCAGGTCTTCTACCTCCTATTTACCACCTTTATGACAACCTGGCCATTACTGTCTTTGACCCATCTATTGCTGGAATGTTTTATTTATGACATAGAATATTCATAGGGCAAGGAAATGAGTTTCAAGTATGAGATTCAGGCCATCTAGGGACTTGTTAGGGATTACTGATATTTTTTTTATGTTCTTTTTTATTTATTTTTCAGTGTGATATTTTCTGCTGTAGAATATTTTTCTCAAGCATTGAAAAACCATTTCCTGGAAGGAGAATATTTTGACCAACATGTAAGTTACATATTTTATATAGACAGATTAAACAATGTACTTAATGTCTGTAAACTTCACTGTTTTTCAATCTGAAATTTTCATTTAAAGGAATCTTGGTTTGCTGTACAAAGCACCTTTTCAAGTAAGCACTGGAATTAATACAAACTTCATTAGTTTGATTGTTGCTACTGTAGAAATGTGATATTTTTGAAGTATTATTATGATTTTCCTGGGTTAGATAAACCATGAAATTCAGTTCCCAAAAAAAATGAATTTTACCATTTATTTGCATGATGAAGGTGACACTTTGACAAAATTCTAGAATTTCCCTAAACCATGAAAATTGATATCCATACATAAAAGTACTTTAAACTGATCACAGAGAAAGGCTCTTTAAGTAGATGGATATCATTGATATTCTGCTATTTTTTATTCTTTAGGTGAAGTATTTTTAGGCTGGATGTGTAACAGTATTTCTGTTAACAAAGGAAAAATAATATAATTTAGTCTTTGCTTTATAATTTTGTACAGTTGTGGAACTTGTATTTCAACCTTGCTGTAGAGTTTATTGTACAACCAAGCTTGCAGTTAGAGGAATACTCAGAAGCAAAGAGGAATAAATTTATTGAAAGGTAATACTATTACTATTAGTTCCTACAAAGAAACTGTAATGGTTTTCATTAAAATGTTTTAGCTGACAATTCAGCTCATAATGCCTTTTATTTTTGATAGTGTGATTTACACAGTTACAGTAATGAAGTTTCTCAGAAACTGTTTTTGAATGTGCACAACTTCCAAATCAACTTTTACCTATTGAGTTTTATATGTTTATAATGAAAATTGTTTTAAACAATTCCTTATCACTATTTTAATGAAATTTCTATTCTTCTAAGCCAGTGCTTACAAATGCCTATAACATTTTAACCACTGGGCAGTGATTCAATTTTTGCAAGGAGCTTCCTGTCATTTTTCATTTTCTAAGTTTTTTTTTTTTTTTTGGGGGGGGGGGATTTCGTGGGAGAAACTTGGTTCTATTTTAATTATATCTCTGTGCTCTATTATAAAATCAAGATTTTGACATTCTTGCTAGAGCTTGCATGTTGAAAATCTAAATTTTACCATCTCAACTGGGAAATAGTATAAATTACTCATTATTGATAGAAATTTTATATATAACTATTGATTCTGTCTCATGAATTTTTGTAAAAACTCACGTTTTAACTTCAGGTATCATGACATGAGAATAATGATGGGACATCAGATTCAGACACTATGGGAAAAATTAGGTAAGAAAATATAAATTCAAGAATTATTGCAATGTTTTTATTATTGCAAAAAGTATGATGGACTCTTAATCATTATCATTAAAACTCACACTACTGAATTTTTAACAGAAATAATGCTGAATTGTTTCTCATAATTCGAAATCACAACAATAAATGCACTCAATAATTTTGAATTTACACAATGTATTAATGAAAAACAACAGTTTATATAGTGCCCTGTAACAACAGAAAAAAATACTGACGATAATAAATCTTGTAGAACTGGCCATCTTCTGGAGTCTTCTATTAAACCATAAATGGAAGACTAGAAACATGGAAAAGATTTACTGCATGAGATATTGCTTTTCCATTCACTACTTTTTATATTGTTTGATTCACTACAAAACTGCTAATTTTTTTACTGGTACATATATACCAGGGATATAAGTACATTCACAGGACATATATTTACCTGTAAACTGAGCATCTATCAAACTGTTAAATGATTTTCTTTCTGTCCGTCTTGCTACAGATTAATGTTCCTGAATTTCCTTTTTGTGACTGGTTAAGTAGCCCCATGTTAAAGGTTTAGTTTCTGTATGTCCTCAGTGTTAAAAGTTTTGCTTTGATGTCTATTCCCTATGTCTATGAAGATGGATTTATTGTAGCTAAAAGTCTAAAAGCTAAAAGTATACATCATGATATGAAGTTATTAGCGAACCTTGAACCTCGACATTATATTGCTTCTATAGTCAAAGGGAGGTAAATCACAAACTTTGTGCAAAAGCAACATCAGAAATCGACTACGATACAATAGTTAGTGCCATACAATATGCATAAACAATAGTGTGCTATGTCTTTAAGGAAGCTGAAAATGTTACATCTATACATCATATGAATTTATTATATATATATAGCATCTAACAGTCTAGGTATCAGTGATTGTATTTGTATCTTATTTGATCTATTTATGACAGGGACCAATAGAAGACATTTCATTCCATCAATGATTGGACCATTCCTGAAAGTTACATTGGTACCAGAGAAAGAACTAAGGGCAGCAACTCTTCCTATTTTCTATGACATGATTCAAAGTGAACAGAAAACTGCTGGCAATTTTGTAATGGTAAGATATTTGATATATATTGTATATTCAAGAAATGTTAACCTCATGTATTATAATTATGTATTGTACTATTGGGGCATTAAATGTTAAACTGGAAAGAAATATGTTTAAATAGTTGTTGAACTGGTTAGTTTTGAATGTTTTCCGTAAGTAAACTTGGACTCTGACTGAGAAATTTGTCTGTGTTAAACCTTGTTACTATTACAGATTTTGAAATAAACAACAGAAAACAATTTTAACAAGCTTTTCGTTTGTTTGAAGGTTGAAAAAGAGATTATTGAAAAACTAGACATGTTTATTACTATCAACAAACACGGAGATGATGAATATAAACACCTTTTTAAGTCGATGTGAGTATTTGAAAGTCATTATAGTAAAACTTTTCTATGACAGCCCACTTATAGGGAAAGCACAAAAAGTCAGTATTGCAGTTTGAGTTCAAATTATCAGTACAGGTCAAAATAGTAATATTTCTTTAATTTTCAAAATCAGGATGTAAATATCCTTTTAGCATGAAATACATGTACCTGCAGCAATGTAGAAATGTAATTTTTTGATGTTCTTAAGGATATATGTTTTCTTTATCTTAATTTACAAGGATTTATCTGGTCTATGTTTTGATTATCTACATTGTAAAAAATCGTTGATTATTTATTAAAATTTAAGCTATTTTTAAATGTAGGAGTTTTTAACTATTCTTGGCGTGTCATTACTTGATAAGATCTTAATTCATAAGTGTTAATAATGGGACAACACTTATGAATTGTGGGGACAAATCCAAGTACAAAATCAGCTGATTGTAGTCACTGTCAAACTATTCAAAATAGACAAATTAAATGCTGATGATTAAAAATCACCTTAATGTATGGGACAATACAAACTATGGATGCTGAACAGTTGACATAGTGATATGTGATAAAGTTACCTGAGCCAGCATTAAGTACGAAGAAAAAATTCTTACATGGTAATGCTATTGTGCCTCCTTGAATTTGGCAACTCTTGTATATGGGACTGCAAAAACTCTTTTGTCTTCCATTTATTAATAGGACTTATTCTTGATTATTGTATGTGGCATATAACAATCACATGGGTTGCCTGATTGAATTTATGGCATAGTTTGTTGCCCAAATATGCCCTTAATTTATACATATAGATTACACCTAAAGATGTGCATGGAGTGTATTACTGAAGAGCAAAATAATCTACCTTTTAACTGTACAGGTTTTTCAGATGGGTTGTTCTTGTTGATTGTTGATCTTAGAAAATGTTGGAATAATCTTAAATTAGAACATGGCAGCTGTGGTTTGAGAAAGAATCTGAATGAAAATAAATATCAATTGACCTTTGAACCCATCCAATATGTTGTTATTGTACTCCAGACAGTTTCTGTCCTTTTGTATGTCTGTCTGTCCACCAATTCATCCCTACATCCATGTAGGTATGTTGTAGGTGAAACCATATGGTTGAAATTGACCTTTATG
Organism: Perna viridis; assembly: GCA_037379345.1. Classification (NCBI taxonomy): domain Eukaryota; kingdom Metazoa; phylum Mollusca; class Bivalvia; order Mytilida; family Mytilidae; genus Perna; species Perna viridis. Next base: position 15,712,666 of record CM074511.1, read on the forward strand.
TGTATATTGTATATATAGGTGATGGAAGATAATTTTTGTGGATGCTTGTAAGGAGTGATCATATTAAAGATTTATATCTTTCATTATCTTTTTTTTGCAGATAGTATTTTTAGATTTGTTTTAATAATATTTATTGCTAAAAATTTCCTAAAATTTGCTAATCTTTATCCATTTTTTTTCTTTTGCACTTTTTTCTGACAAAAAAAATAAGATCCACTAACATTTAAGAAATAATTGAATATAAAAATTTCACTCCAAAATTGTTTGAAGAGAATAGAAATCTAGACATATCTGTTTCTTACATAGATTTAAGGAGGTAGATCTAGGGTAAGGGACATAACCCTTGAAATTAGTGATATGTTTGTATTATATTCAATTTCACCATAGGCTATAAAGCTTTCATTTGAAACAGAATGAAATCAGTCAAAGTTACTTTGATACTTACATGAGATTGATGTAAAATGATGAATACAAACGTTCCAATGATTTATATGAGTTGTGTCCCTTACCCTAGGTCTACTTCCTTAAGGATTTATTTATGATCTACCAGCAATACCCTTAAAATCAACATTACACAAAATAAAATAATGAAAAAACAAAACAACTTCTCAAAATAGTCATGTGTTACAGAGAAGAATGTTTGAAATTGAGTTAATTGTTCAATTACAGACATGAGGAGCAGTTAAATGTTGGCTGGAATCTTTGATTTTCTAACTGTGGGGCAAATAATTTTACTACCCAACTGAATTATTTGCCAATGTATTACTTAAATGTAAGTGTTTGTAAGAATCAGGCAAAATGGGAAAAATCAGAAACATGCATGTGAAAACCCCAACCATCTGACTATATAATACCACTCAATGATATTTTCTGCATTTGAAAAGACCATTATTTGATATCTGCATCACTGATTTTGCTCAGAATTTTTTTCAGTAAAATGTATGAAAAATTAGGTTTTTTATAGAGTTATCTGCCCTTGAAATGTTCATTTTCAGTGCATTTCAATGAAATTGTAACTCAATGGTCCAGCATAATATGGAAAATCTTGTTGGTTTTCCTTGATTCTGATGGTGCAAGTAGTTAAATTACACTATCAAAATGATACCATGTTTCTATCACAGCCTGATTCTTACAGGGGCTGACACTTAAGTATCTCAGGAAACTTCTGCCAATAAAAGTCAATAAGTAAATGGGAATTTATCTGTACTTCTCAAAAACAAACAGAACTCAAAAATATAGGGTTGTATATTCAGGTAATTGATGGCTGTTTCATTAAGCACTGATGAAAGATGGAAAATTGTTTCCACACTTTGTGAATTGATTGGTGAGAATCAAGGTGATTTGGCTAATTTGTGTGAAATCATCCAGAATAAACTATTAGTTATTTTTGTACCAGATGAGTCTGTTGAGAAGTTTTTGGTGGAAAATATAAAAGAATGATGTCTTCTGTAGCTGTTCTGTTGCCAGATTTTTAGCATTTTGTAAATATTTTCCTTTTTTTTCCTCAGAAATGTGTCATGGTCAGTTATATTATGACCTGTATATCTGGCATTTCAGTACATTGTTATGCTTCCAGCATATAAATTTACAGCATTTTGAAGCATTTTCACTGGTTTACATGGTGTAATATGGTTGTAGGACTATGGAACTAAATATTCATGGCATTGTTCTTTTTACTATTTTTATATCTATGCCGTGTGTACAATCCCTCATTCCTTCCCGTTTTGTGATTATGAGTTTGGTAAATTTCTTATTACTTTTATTTGATCATGGAATACTGTAAACATATTAATTTTCTCAGTAGCTAATTCTTTTAAATTCTGTCAAGTGAACATATTCGCGGGTATCAATTTCTGGTGTTCAGAAATGATTAGCATTATATTGTATTAAAAATCAATTGCACTGGTTCTTTTTAAAGCTTTTCTGCACACCATGAAAATAGCAAAAACTAGTATTATGATTTAAAGTTCTTAGAATCCTGAATATAGCCATGTGGTATTTAATGAAGGGAAAACATTACAATGTATGGCATCAGAAACTCAAGCTATTAAAACTGTAGGGTGATTTTTTTAGGATATGCATTTAAAATGCCATATATCTTGTGAATCTGTGCCTCACTCAGAATATCCAAAACCTGCATCAATATTTTGAAAGGACCACCTGATAGATATGTTCTTTGAGGTGTGTTGTAGGGATTAAGATTCTTCAGAATTGATTGAACTTGAGAAATGTTTGAATGATATTTGGTCACTACCAACTGATGAGAACATCACTACAGAAAAAAAAACAATTTAGAGAGCTGCTGAGCCAGTCATGTAGAGTGGCAAAAAACTACATAAAAGTAAATGGTCATTTAGAATGCACCAAATTACCCTCCAAACATCAAAGTTTCATACAGTCATTGATATTTTTAAGTAGAAAAGTGCACTTGAAATTTTGTTTTTGTTTTCATGGATCATTCAGTAAATTGATGTGCCATTTGTTGCCTTCAGTATGTAGTCTGTCATGACATAGTAACCAAATTACAACACCCTGGTACATATATAAATTATGTATCAGTTTACCAGATAGATTACCTTGTTTTGACCTCTTTTATTTTCTAATTATTGACAATTTTGTAAGCAAGAAAAAAATGTAAAAATAAATTGCTGTGAATTAGTCTCTTCATCATGGTATTTATGTTAGACACTGTATAAATTGTGAAATTAAAGCTATATCCTGCAGCAGGAAAAAAGTCTCCACAAATATAAGTTTTATATCAATTCTTCCTTTGATTTTTACTAGAATATTGGTTCTCTTGATTACTCTTTCTCCCTTTTGATGTGTGAAGATTAAAAAATGGAACACCAAAAAATTAGTTACAATGGATTTTATGCAAGTACTATTCAAATTTATGTTGTTCAATGCTTAGATGACAATCTTTTTTAAATATAATTTGAATAGAGTAAATCCACTGTTTAATATCTTTTACTGATTTTTTTAAATTTTCTTGTAATCATTTTTTTGTTTTCATTATTTTATTTTATAATAATCCAATGTTAATTTTGTACACATATGTTCATAAATTGGACATTATGGGGTAGTATTTATTAACTTTGTCATGTCCTAAAAGTGTAGTTTAAAAACTATTAGTGTCAATTTATAGATAATTTGAATGACTGTTGATTTATCTTTGATAACAAAAACTGGTTCCAAAAGTTCATTATTTTTTTTTTGCATCCAAATAATAAGATTTTATAACCCAAATACCGTTTTCTTCATAATTAAAATGTTGTATAACCTTATAGAATTTCAGTAGCATACAGGTCTCTTTTTCACTGATCAAAGGAACAGGAAGCGTGATCAAAATATTTCATTAATATTTCTATTGAACTTTCTACTTTAAATTTTAAAAAATCAAGGTTACTTCAGTTGTTGTAATTGGTCAATTCAGTTTGACCTCAAGAGCAGATAATGACAGTTCAAATATTGACAAAACACATTCAGAATGTGGCATTGATCCTAGATTGAGGCTCTAAAGGAGCAATAACATATAGTTTGTTTACTTAAATTGAGGTTCTGGAAGGGAGTATTATTCGGTTTATTTATTTAAATTAACTACCGTTTCCTGCCTTTGCACATGTCATTCTGTTTGTTTACATGGCATTTTGTTTATTTTTATAGATTCTAAAGTAAATATATATAACCCCAGAACATCAGTCTTCTATCATATATGTTAGGATGAAGTTGAAGTGGAGGTTAGCTAAGATATTTTTTGGATACGGGTGATATTTTCTTGTCTTTGGTAGATTTTGTACTTAATTATTTTCTGTTGTGGGTCATTAGGTATATATAATTTGAATACTTAGATTTTTGTTTTAGAAATTAGCTTAAATAAGATATAAATTTATTCTCTAAAACCTTATTATACAAAATGTGCAATGTATAATAATGAAAACTATTTGTAGATTAACAATAATAGAATTTTATTTTGGAAATTAAATCTAAAAATTAGAAATGAACTATTTTTGCTTAAAAAATTATTAATTATTAGAAAAGTGTGATCTTTGTGATGAAAATATAGATCATAACATTTTTACAAAGTTAAAGTATGCTGAACAGTTTATATGTGCTGGGACCTTTTTCTAATCAGAATTCCTCCTCAAGTTCAATTCTTTTTGCAAAATAAATGGACATGGTAACTTTCTGCTATTATTCTTTATACTTATAACCCTTTTTAATTTTTCTGTCCATATTGATTAACTGAAGGGTCCTTATGATTTTCTGGACTAGTTAATGACTAGAGAAAATATGTACCCAGTAAAGAAAAAAACTTCCTCAATCATAAATATGTTCTTTTTTGTTCCAAACATGAGAAAGATTCAGTGCAAATGTCTCAGTAATGTTATTTCTTTGTTTTTTTTTTCATCCTGCAGTTATATTTAACACAATGGCTCTTTTGTACTACAATTAACAAACAGGAAATCTCAGTGATTATTATCAATAGTAAAAATCTGTAATCTTTTGTTATTTTTCTATCACTGGCAGTCCTGGGTCAATTATGCATTGATAAAGCTAAACAGTTATAGATTCTTGTTGAAATCCCCTATAGCAATTCTAACACCTTACTTAGGTAATCAGTCTGGGTCTTACTGTAGTGGCTGTAATTATCTTCCCTTTAAATACAAGTTAGCAAAAGCATCGGAAACTTTTATTTATCAGTTTGATTTAGGTCGTGTGTATAGCGTCACAATTTGAATTTTTTGATTTTTTAAATGGACAACTTGACATGATTTATATGGTAATCATGTGGTTATTGTTCGTTTTCATTTAATTGGCTTTTTTCGTGGATACAAGTTATCTTTTTGTATGGGATATATTGTGCTACTGTGTTAACTACAATATATAAGCTTTTTGTGTTGTTCATACCAAAATATAATGGTGCAGGAAAAACTTAGAAGGTCCTTTAGTTGTTCTTTTCATCAGAGGCCAAAGAGTTTGAAAAAGCAGAGGTTTTCAAGGTAATTTATTTTTTTTCTTATATTTTTTTATTCTTATTTGAATTAGAAATAAAATGAACAAAGTCTAGTTTGTGTTCTAATTATATAAGACATTAGTTTATTTTAAACTGATTTTTCTGTAATGATCCATTTATAAATTAAGAACTACTACTAAGAGGGTTTTAACATCCTTGACTACTCTTACAAGTCTTGTAAGGACGGCCCAATTATGAGGGCTTTATAATAGTTATTTTTGAATTTTAACTATAGTTAAAGTTCTCTAATTAAGAACCAAACAAAGGAAATTTTATACCATCCTTAATGTTGGTGCTGTGTAAGCCTATTGAGTTTTATACCATCCTTAATGTTGGTGCTGTGTAAGCCTATTGAGTTTTATACCATCCTTAATGTTGGTGCTGTGTAAGCCTATTGGCTTGTTTGTTGAAACTATGTTTTTTTTTTATTTCTTTCTCCATGGCTTTGATAAATTTATCTGGATATATGAATTTAGAAGGGACTTCTACCAAAACTTCATTAATGTTTCTTTTTTGTTGGGGTAGAATATTTATTCCCCCACATTATGAGTGGGTTGTATATTTGAAACATTTAGTCAATTCATCCATCCAAATCTCATATCAGTTTTCTCAGCTCCAAAGTGGTGGATTGATTTCAAATTATACAGATGAGGCATACACGAACAGCTATTTTGGTTGCCAATATCAACTTCCTGTTCCATGTTGTAACTACCTTTGGTGGCTGTCAGAGATCAACATCCTATTTTATACTGCAACCATTCTATTTGAGCAGTGACACAATGCATTGACCTTTTATTTACAAGTGATATACAGTCACTGACTGAATATATCTTACTGTTGTGCCATCACAAATATTGCTTTTCTTTCTTAAATCTTTGGGGTTTTTTTTTAATTTTTTTTTTAGTATAAAGATAATATCAGTGCTCTGACATGACAAAAACTTTGATGTACAAATTCAGCTCAAACCTACAAAAATGATTGGCACAGCATCACATTTTTCCCTGGCTCTAAACCTGATCCATATCAGTTTTTTGTCAATTCTATGCACTGTTATTGTCTATTTGTATGACTTAGCCATTTTTTACTATATTGAATGATTAAGAAGTATATTTGTCTCCTAAATCTCATATTCAACTGGACCAATTGATTTGAAATTTGGTATAAGACTTTATACAGATGAGGCATATTTTGAAATCGATTTTGGTGACTGTCCAATGTCACTTTTCTGTATCATAGAATTGCCATACCTAGAATGGCAAAGCATACAGCTTCATGAATCCTTGTCATTTCAATGCTTGTTTAGAAATTTCTGCTTTTGAATTTATCTAGGAATGGAGATTGAAGTTAAGGTTAAGGTATACTATTTGTTCTGATTTATTTAGGATTTTTTTTGCACTGTTAAAAAAGATGTTTCTTGCAAAGGATGGTCTGACAGTAAACTTCCTGTGATGAAACTTACTGTTTAATTTGTAAATGAAAGTAAATGAAGCATCAATCATGATAAATTTTAACATAAAACATATTTTAGAAATATGACATACATTGTATGTGAGCCAAGTTGTTGAGTTTGACCATGTGATGGTAATTATTTGAAGAGGATGTCGATTTTGAATGCTTGCCAATTTGCTGAAAATTTGATGTAATAATTCAAAATTACTATCAATTTTCCATACAACACAATTACAATATATATTGTGGGGAATTTGGAAGGTAAATATTAGGTATCCAGGATTGCAATACACAACACACAATCTTAAAAAATGAAATGAAATCAAAGACAATTCTTGAAAATTTACCAATATATTTCTATTCACAGTTTGACTTTGAAGATGGTAAATCTTTTCCTTCTTTTGATGTATCAAATCATTCTACCAATTATTGTCTCAATTTACTGCACAAAGCTGTATTTACTGTAGACACTTAAAATAAATTGATTTCATGCTTTCATGCAAAATATTCATGCAGTACTGCATGTCAGCTGATCTAGTTTATTGTTCAGCTATTAAAATTGAAGGTCATTTTATTGTTTTGTGATAAGTGAAACCTATCTATACCAACTCCATGTTTAGGGATACATGTACATTGTAAAATTGTATAAGGATTTGCTCGGTTTCATAATGTGCTTGACCCAAAATGAAACGGACTTCAGGAGTTGCATTTTCAAACATTGTTCAATCTTTATCAGAAATCATTCTTCATTCATGAAATTAAAAAAAAAATCATTGTTGTGTTTATATTCTACTTGACAAAAGTTATGGCATTTTTATTGATATGACATCTTATATAAACATTGATGTTAGTCTTGAAAACTAAAAGGTCTTGGTGATCTTATTGTTATTTTCTCAGCAACTGAACTAAATTAAATTTTGTTGAAGAATAATTAATTGTGAATGTGTACATACACATTTACACCAAGACTTGCATTTCAAGATGTCATCAATTCTTTCTGATTTATTTTCAAATGAATGTCAGAAACAAAAGAAATAAGGATGTATAATAAGGTAGCTTTACTTTATGCTCACTATTTAATGTTTACTTAATGAGAAAGAATTTCTTTTGTTTATATTTTCTTACATAATGTTTACAAACTTCAAAGAAAACTCATCCAGGAAAAATTGATTTTTATGAAACTTCACACCTTTGTTCTAGGCAATTTGCAGTCATAAAGTTATAGAAAAGATTTCTGATTTACAAGTTAACATGCATATAAAAATAGAGGCACTTCAAAAGAATTTAAAATAACATGAAAAAACAGAAGTTTTTAATTGATAAAACAAGATAATGAACTTTCCCTAAGGGCAAGGAACTCACTGTGCCCCTCCACTGGGGGTCCTTAGCATGTGTTTGATGTATACTACTAGCAGGAAGATAAGTTTATTTCCTTTAATTACTCTTTAGACTGGCTCAGTTCTTTAGGAACAGCTAATTTTTACATCAGTCTGTGAATCAGTTTACAACAGTGTTGCATAAAGCAGTAAAAAGTTGGCTTTGTGAATTGACTAATTAATTAATAAATTAGACTTGGATTTGATTGTGGATTTCAAAAATGACAGTTGTTGCAAAACCATAATTGTGCAGCTGAAATAAGAATATTTTTTATTGAAATTTAAAGAGCAGTGAAAAAAACGAAGTTGAAGGAATGTTGTTTATGATAAAGGTACGTCAGGATTTATGATTTTGTCATTGGGGATGACATCATGGACCATTCACCTGACGGAACCGACCATATTGATTACACAAAAATTTCTGACTGATTTGTTGACAATTTATTTACCAGAGGAATATATCTACCTAATTTTGCATAATGTGTGTATATTTATTTACCCAAAGTTTGACAAGTTTATGCCACAGGAATTTCTAGGGAAAAGTTAACAAGCCCTTCAGTGTACCAAATAATTAATGGAATTAAAATTGCATTCTAAATCACAGTGGTTCTAATGCTGGAACCCTACAGAAAGAATTCATTACTTCGAATTGTTCAGCTTATTTCAGTGTGGCTATTATAAGTTTATTGTGAAAGGACTGCTGTCTGTTATAAGGTTATTGATGCAAAATAAGTGAACAATTACCCTGACCACTTGATTGCTGGATGATTTGGTCACTTAATTAGTATTTCATTCCATTCAGTGTCTATTGTTCTTAACGCTGCTGATTGGTACTGGTTATATTTTATGGATTTATGAAAGACTTACTTATAGTTAAAGGTTTAGGTAGTTTGAAGATGATTACACTTTTGATATAGGCTTTGAGATTGAGGGCACTGGGAGTCCATGTACTTGGAATTAAGATATTTGTGAGCTGTGGCATTTCTATGGCCTCCGTGGAGTAAAACAACGCATGAAGACATTGGGAATTAGTCTCCTTATCCAAGATCTGTGAATTTTCTATTGATTTTAGGTAATTTGAAGATAATCTTATCTGCAATGGAGTTGAAAGATGCAGTTCTTTCAATGGATTTTTAACATTGTCAATACATTTTGTATTAATTTGAAATATTATTTTAATTAATGAGGATACAAAGTTAATATTAAAAAATGAAATTTTTCAACAGACTGTTGGAGCGTGTGCAGTCAGAGCCAACACTGAAGGACACTGGTTCACAGTTTATTGTTTCTGTGACCAATTTGTTAGAAAAACTTCTGGACTACAGGTAAGTCTACTCTTAACAGATCTTTATGTGTATTATTATAAGGTATAAACTCTGTGGTTTGATGGAAGTTTTTAGTTTGCTTTGTATTAGATATATGGATTTTTAGTCAATGAAAATTTTTTTTGAAAAATATAAAAAGGGGAATTTCTCTAACAGGTTATCCAAATAATCATGAAAGTTAACAAATAAACAATCTTAACTTTTCTAACAACCTGCTATATTTCTGAATTCTTGTCATCAACATTGAAGACATATTATTTTTCAGTTTGTTGTTCTATCACATCTCAGGTGTATGTATGCATTCAATCTCTATAAATCCTTACCTTAGAAGGTACAAAGAAGGCCGTCCATCTGTCCATAACTCTGATATAAACACTCTATATTCAAAACTTTTATAATGGATTGTATACAAACTTGATACACACATGAATATAGTCCTTATCTTTTGAAATAAAGAAACAAGAACATGCTTTAACAATAGTGAAGAACTTACCGGTACTTGAACTGGTCAGATTCATTTTCCTTTTAGGAATTGGTATTTAGGATGACAAGGTTAAAGCTGTAGGACATAAGGGCATTGCTGCAATGTTTCCTGTTAAAGGCCATAGCCAGGGAGTGCATATGAATTCCCTATACAATTAAAAAAGCTGTTGAATTTTGTGCATGATATTAGTAAATTGCTTTAACATGGGGGCTTCTGCATCACCTTGACTGCTTGCCGTTATTTTATGCACCCCCAATTAAAAATCCAGGTTACAATCGTGGTGTTTGGCATTGTTTTCAACTTGGTCACATCATTATAAAACTTAATATATATATATGAACACTGACTTTTAAGAATATTTGCCTTGTTTAAGGATCACCTTGGTGTTCTTAGGGTATCATGCTCATCTTGAGTGCTGGAGGTTGGCGGACAATCCCGGATGAGTCTCACCTAGTCTTTATAATTGTTAGTCACTGCTTCTCTGCCAAGCACACCTAAGAAGGGGATAGAGTGACCACTGGTTGGCTCAAAGTCAGAATAATATATCAGAGTTGGGGGACATGTCTACCTGTGGGCTGTTGCTTCTGTGAGCTAGCACTCTTAAGATCCAGCTCAGCTTTTTGGACTAGTACTAGTACAAAGCAGGGTCTGTTCGATTGGTCAATTGTTCTCTCCTGAAATGCATGAAATATCTGTCATATGACGTTAAACAGTAATCATTCAATCCTTGTTTTGGATCTAACCAGTAGGTTCATAGTTATTAGTGCTTAGACATTTTCTTTTTCCTTTATTTCTAAAATTATTTAACATATATGTGCTTTTAGGTTAAGCTATTTCCTACTCATTAGATCACAGATTTTTATAAGTGCATGGAATGATATTTGCACCTGTATTTAATACAAAATTACTCAAAGGCAACAAACTCAAACAGAACTAATAGCAAAAGGGAGAATTTTGTACATACAAACATTCATAATTAGGGAACATGAAAACTTGCCTTTAAGGAATATTTTGACTTGAATCATAACATGACAAGAAATGTGTAGGAATACTGAAAATACATTAAAACTATATTTCTATGGTGAAGAATGACAATTTTCATATGTAAGAAATCTGATGAGCCTTTATAAAATGTGCAACTGAAGGAAAATGACAAACAGAATTAGCACACACATACAAACAAAAATGCAAATGGCATATTTGATTCCATCTGCATTATATTGTATGAAATTAAATGCCAGATTAACATACAGAACTTGTAAACAGCACAGGCATTTGAGAAATCTATGGATAAAATCCAAACATATCTGGTTAATTGATGGAAGCATCTCCAGATCACATTAAATGGTTCATGTTTAGTAAATTACATCTCTGAAGAATAACTGTGGTATAAGTACTGACAGACATTACATTTAATTGTAAGCTGTTACATCTGTCAAAATTAATTCCATGTGTTTTAATGGGGGTCAAATTACTTCAAATTTTCCTCAAAATACTTGATGATAACTAATTTTATGATATTGTTGAAGGATATTGCTATTATTCAAAACTCATTGATAGGATTATTATTGGTTTTGAAACAAAAGAATTTATTTCCTTGATAGCACTATGAATTTGAAACCAACAGATGTATTTGAGAAGAAGAGCATTCAGGTAGTCTGATAACTTCCATGTATTTTAATCCTTGGTCAACTTTCGGTATTTGTTATTCAATATTTCTGGTTTACCTACCACAGAAATTTCTGTTGGTACTACATCAGTATCAACTTGGAAATAATTGTGACAAAACTTGAATAAAAATACTGAATGTGAAATCTGATTTTGTGTTGTAACAAAGCTGATTCTGTTTATACTGGTGAAATGTGTTAAAAATTTCACAGCTACATTAAACAATGCAAATTATGTCCATTAAAATGATAGGTTTAATTTCACAAAAATACTCTATGCATTTTAAAAATAGGCTGTAAACACAAAAAACTGATTTAAATAACTGCTAGTGAAATGGTTCACTTCATGAAATAGAGTGATAATATTTGGTTGTATGACTTTAACCTGAACATTTCAATCAAGGGAAGTTCAACTTTTCGCTAAAGTTAACTATTCCTTGGGCTATTTAACTCCCTGAAATAATTTTATAGTGAAAACATCTTTCCAAAATGTGCACATTTATTCTACCTATCAATGCTAAATCCCTTACGTACAATAATGATATAAATTAGTGTACCTGCTGAGATAAACTATAGTTAATAGATATAATTATACAGATGGGAGAAAAGTCATATTGACATGAGATATTGTTATTTTTCATGAACATGATGATGATATCTGCGTGCAATGATATGAGAATTGAGTTATTATTATTATTATTATTTTTTTTTTGAAAGAAATATTGAACATTTTTTTCTTTGGTTTTTATACCCCAACACATGAAGTAGCAAGGTACTATGTGAAGTTTTGTGTCTATCCCCTAATGGTTTCCAGATGATAACTTGGAAATGTATTAGTTAATTTTCAAAACTTTGCACAGTTTTTTTCAGTACCATAAAATTTAGTTATGTTCAATTTTAAGCCAAATCCTAAATTTAGTTCTCAGAGTGTTAAATTTTTTTTCTATCTTCCTTTGTTTCACCACTATATGACTTTGGTACTCCAGAGGGTCATCCATCTTGAAAATTCTCAAAAAAAAAATATTTCTGCCAATTTTTGTGTATCTGCTTATGTAACTGGATTTTAGAGTACATATGTTACTAGGACCCTAGCTTTAGATCATGTTCCAGTAATTCACCTTGAAATGGACTCTAAAAATGGATTTTTAATCATTTGTTTTTGATAAAACTTGACAATGATGTGTTCTGTTTATTTTCCAGACAAGTCATCGATGGCGATGAGAACAGAGATAAACGGATGCAGTGTACTTTTAACATACTTGTAAGTAAATGTTCTATGCATCAATGCCCTTATTTTACATTTATGTTCGTTTTTCTATGTTGATCTCCTAAGAGAACTATTTCCTGTTCTTTTTTGCACCACCGTGAAACTGTCTACTCTAAATCCCATTCAGGCAGAAAGATTCCTTGGCTGTAGGTACTTGTTTGGTATACACACATTCAATGTGGATGATTGAAAGGGATTTCAGAAGATTTCCATGGTTGTATAAACAATTTCTAGTCACATAAGACACAAGTGAAATCCAGTGGCCAGGATGTGATTCCATTTAGGCTTGGAGTTTGTATTTTATAGAGGAGCTGTGAAGCCAAGATTGTGTATTTATATAGTTACGAAGCCAAGCCTGAGTAAAATTTTGAGTACACTATATTAAAGGACAAGACATCTGTAATAGGAAAAGCAATAAACTCAAACATCAATCTCAGACTCCAATCAGAGACTCCATGGTGCCTTTGTCTAGTCTGTGTAATAAAAATCTGTAAAGGAAGCCAAAAAAATTGAAAGTTTACACTATTTCTATTGTCTATTGTCATTAACAGAGTAATCATATTCCACATATAGCCTAAGTATGGTTTTCATATTTCTTTTAGCTGATTTTAAGACATGAATTTGACCTTTTATTTCTAACATTATTCTGGTCATTTGATAATTTGACATCCATTTATCTAAATAGATTGATGAATTAAGTCTTTCACCTTTAATCAGTTCTGAAGGGATAATTGTGGAATTATTTTCCAATGGAGATCATCTGAACTAGTGTAAAAGTGTTTATAGTTATACCAGTAGTCAATAAGTGTGCATTTTTTAAAGAATTGTAAATTGTCTGTAGCTATTACTGTAGATGATGTATGAAGAACATCAAAGCATCGACAGACATCTGGATTATAAAATCTACTGCAGAAAAACTGCTCCATGTTAATTACCTGTTTTCTTATCAGTGCATTTAATAAATTACAAATAATAATTCTCTGACAAGGAGAAATAACTATGAAATCTGTAAGTCATAGACATAAGAACTCATTAACATTATCTTCAATTAAAGTTACAGTTGTATATTTAAGTTTGTATGAGTAAAAATTGGCATAGGAAAATAAAAAATATATGACTGGTATTATTATGGATATATACCCTAAATGTCATTAAGAGGCTAAACAAATTTTATTTAGGAAAAATAACAGATTCATTAAGAGGGAAACATGTTATTAATGAGGAATGATACCAATGATAGGATTGGAATCAAGCCTCAGCCATTCTACAACCTGGTGTCTAACTGACTTGTTTCCTTTAGTTAGACAATAAAAAATATTTTGAAGGGGGAACATTGTTAAATCCAGTTTGTTATGGAGTGCATCTTTGTCACATCCTAAAAACTTACACCCCATTCAAGTTTAGTTATCTCTGAAAATGTTTACCCCCAATCCCCTTTCTTGCTTTGACAAAGCTATCCTACACATATATTTCCTTCTTTACTCTTTCTGTACATTCCTGGCCTATTCACATGGCTATCACTGAATCCTTAGATGTTGATAGTAGTCAACTGATTGTTGGTATTGAAGTCTTCAGTACTCTTTAATTAGCAGGTAAATTTGTGGAAGTTAAAACATTTACACCTGTTACTTTGGTAAAAGATAAGATAACTGTAATGTTTGTATCCTGTCAGTCAGATGTTTAATTAACCATGTACTTCATCTGTTGTTCTCTAGTGAACCCATAACAGTCAGAGATATTTGGAAATCCTGTGAATGAAAGATTATGTTTTGGAGGGAATAGTTGTTTTACAACAAGTCAACATACTTGCCAACATTTTAAAATGTCCATGGGGTAAAATAGCCCATAGGGCTTTCTATTTCATTAAAGTGTTTTCTGGCTTTTTATGACACTGCAAATCTAATGCACCACTTATTTGAATCTTTGGTTGAATTATGATCAATTTTGCTCCTTCAAAATTTAGATTTTTGAGCTTTCACAGAATAAATCTTCCTTGAATAGAGACATTTTGCAGGTATGCTTGAAGTATTATTTTAATTCACCCTTTTTTGTCGAGATCAGGCATATATGTTCAACAAAATTTTAGATCAATTAGAATAAAAATTCTGTTTCCATAATATTTTGTTAGGAAAGTACAGCTCTTAAATTGTATTTTCTTGTACTACCCTTTCTTAAAATAGATTGCAGCCTGACCTGTGGCGTGGGGGTTTCCACGTAGTTCATTGAAGACCAGTGGATGGCCATGGGCTAACATTTTCATCCTGATGGGGTTGTTGTATCTTTGACATATGCACAATACCTATTCTTGTTATATTTAATGTATGACAATATAAAATATTTCTTAATTAAGTTCCAGGTTAATAAAAGACATGTAAAAAGTCAGTAAATATAAAAATCAATGATTGAATTGAAAAAAAATTATGTTTATTGATTAGTTTTTTTCATCATCATGATGAATATCTATTGATTTTACTGATCATTATTCTTCAAGCAAGTTACGACTCATATATAAATGATCTAATACACAGGTGTGATATCAGCATCCTCATAATAACTAGTTACATACTGATGTCATTTTTATTTATTGTAAATCCCATATGAAGTCACTTTTGAATCAGTAACATTCCAAACCTCATGGTTTGGTTTGTGTAGCTAGTACTATGCACTATTTGGTTCATCAAATATTCTTCTCTTCAACTTTCGGTAAATTTCAGCACTTATTGAATTTTGATTTTTTCAAACTTCAGAATTTCTACAGAGAGAACAAGGATAAGAGGCGTGAGATGTACACACAGTATATTAAGAAACTATACGATCTTCACAGCTCGTCCAGGAATTACGTAGAGGCTGGACTGACACTACAGTTATATGTTCAGCTCCTTGAATGGAAGAACGAACAGATACACAGTGAAATGGGATGTCCTCCAGAACTACAGTGTGAAAGGAAGGAAAAGTTATTGAAAGAAATTATTGAATGTTTTGATAGAGGAAAGGTAAATATATCCATATTAAAATATTTTCCGCTGTATTCTTCTACAAAAATATCACAGTGTCATGAAAATGTATTTTTGATTATTGTTTGATTATCCATAAAAATTACAGCAAAAAGCCCAGGCATTATAACCAAATCTAATTAATGGTAACTAAGTGCTATTTTCTTGATGTCAAAATTCATACCAGAAATGCCTTATATCTATTTTAAGAATAGTTTAGACATATAATGTGATGCTACTTTTCCATTGTTTCAAAATTAATTGTTTACTGTAAATCCAAAATGAATTTCACTTATTTATTGTTCATATCTTCTGTACTGTTTCGACTACTAGTTTTACTGATTTTGAATGGTGGCAATTTGATACTGCCCATTTGTGTTGAAATATACTGGAAATAATGAACCATTATTGAAGTGGATGTTTAGCACACTATAAAACCTAGTTTTATCCACCTTCATTTTGAAATGTGCCTGTACCAAGTCAGGACCATTACGGTGGTTTTCCAACTTTCTGGTTTTTGCCTTGATATTGCCATTTGTTATACAGACTTAACTTTAAGACTTCTTTTGACTATAGCCAGATATTTTATCAGTTTGGTAATTTTTGTTATTACCCCACATTTAAGCACTTAGCATGCACAGAATTATAATAGAAACAAGTTTTTAGTATGTAAGAAATATGTGTTTTATCTCCAAGTAATTATTTTTTTTTAGTTATGGGAGTATGGTATTCCAGTATGCAAGGACTTGGCCAGTTACTATGAAAATCATCATATGTACAGGAAACTCAGTGAAATTTTGGTATGTTCTATTATACCATTGCAATGACCTTGTCCATTCCTCTGTCCGTTACACTTTATTTTTTCTTAAAAAAGGAGTCATGCTAAAAATATTCTTGCAAGTTCAGACAATGGAACTTGTGAAGTAGTACACAAAAACTAAATGGAAATAGTATGGTTCAGATAAATACTTAGTTTTGAACTGTAGAACCTTAAGAATTTAAGATCAAACTAATGAAAGAAAACTTGATTGTAGGTTTATTGTCTCTAATTTAAAGACATGAAATATATGACATACTTGTGATTATAATTGTATCATTATTTATGGTGTTCTGGACTTAGACTCTTTCATCACTTTGTGCATCCATAATTCCATCAAGTATTCTATGAAGATGGCAACACTGTATGATATCAACAGAACATAAAAAATCAATCAATTTTTAATTCCATTAAAAAACTAAAGAGTGTGTCACTAATGTCACACCACAATAATATCATAGCTACTTGTGTTTTTTTTTGTTTTTTTTTGTCATAATACCAATATATTGATAATTGTAGCAAAGACAGGCATCGTTTTTCACTAAGATATTAGATGGAGTAGCAGTGTATGATGAAGGTGACCAACCAAAGTATTATCCTCGACAACGACCCTCATACTTCAGGGTGGCTTACTATGGCATGTCATTCCCTCCCTTTGTACAGGTAAAGATTTAATTCAGTCTGTGTATTAAACTGATGTTGTGTCACATATTTTATCAGTATCAAAATTCTGATATGCATCAAGCTTAAATATAGATTCTGTAATTACTCAAACTGTTCAGGTATTGACCTCTGTAGTAGTACATATTGTATCTACCTGGACCCATCCAGCTATTCTTTAAATTAATATATTGATCAAATACATGCCTTTGTAGAAGAAAGCTCCTTGTTTTTCCACCTTGATCTTTTTTTTTAATTGATTTATTTCTGTGTGTCAGGAGTTTTTGACTTTTAACTGTGGAATTTATAGACAGGCGTATCACAAACTTTAGTACAGCATTTGTTTTATTATATAAAACAAATTTAGTACATGAGAGTTCATTTGATATTTACTTTTAGATCTGATTGTATATTTTCAGAATAAGGCCTTTATCTACAGAGGGGATGAGTGTCTGAAGCTACAAGATATTATTAACCAACTTACTCAGGAGTTCCCGAATGCTGAAATACTTAAATCAAATAACCCCATTGAAGACAGTAAAAAGTATGGAGAGACACAATGTATCCTTGTCATATAACAGTACAGGGTGGTGAACTTTGTCATATGACATTTAACAAGCATGAGATTACTAAAGCTCTACCAAATGGGCTAATGTAAACATACATTTTTGTGGTGTACTAATTTTTGCTATTTTCACAGTGGACCATAAAGGGTAAAAACTAGTACATGTGAAATTGATTTTTAACTCTATATGATACTTATCATTGTTTGGAGCTTCAAAAATAGATACTTACAAATTTATTCACTTGACAGAATCTACAAAAATTAGCAACCACAAAAAATAAATACATTTACAGTAAAAAATGGAATTTTCAGCTATCCATGAAAGAAAGTGTTTTTGCTTGTCTTACATGGATAGTTGTCCATAATGAGAAAACTGATATATACAGATATTACTGTTAAGTAAGAACGATACAATATTTATGGTTCCTTTGTCTCTGTAATTTAAATACATACTGAATAGCTCATGTCAAAATCTTTATTGCATGCGGCATCAACCCGAAACTCCTATATAACCCAGCAGGCCGGTGGCCCTTGGGGTTATATAGGAGTTTCGGGTTGATGCTGCATGCAATACAGATTTTGACGTGTAATATTCAATATATCATATATTTTAACTTTATTTCAAGTGTGTTCTATGTAGGGGTGTGATATTGGGTATGAGATATAGGTCTAGATGTGTGATATAGGTATGTGATATAGGGTTTAAATAAACACTTATAATGCATGTGCAATGTGTATATTTTGATCTTTATATATGATATATGTAAATAAACCAGGGATTAGAAATCTTGATATTGATTTAAAATGATTTTTTTTCTTAAAAGCTAACATATCATCAGTTAAATCCTTAACTCGGTCTAGACATTCAAATAAGTGGTGTTAAACCAGTTTCTGACCCAAAGAACAGTTTCTCTGTTGATCAGAACGTTCCTAGGGAAGTGGAGCAGTTCTATGAAAACAATGATGTTGATACATTTCAGATGGACCGGTCCTTCCATACAGGCAAGAAAGATAAGGATAATGAATTTAAGGTATGTTGTAAATTTATAAAAACAATTTGATGATATTTCCACTTTTAAGGTCTTGTACTAACTATATATTGGGATATTGTCAATAGTATTATTTTTGCACAAAAATATTTTTTTATGGAATCTCTGCATATGGCCTTATAGACCAGATTTCTACAATGAAAGTGTGATAGAAGGTGGGGTTACAGATTTAACATTAGATCTTAATTGAATTTTACCATGAATAACTATAGAAAACTTTTCTATCAAAAGTTGTATACAATATTCAGTCAAAAAGTATCTGTTAATATATAGATATCTATGAAAATGAACATTGCATGGACTATTTGTAAGTTCTTTTTGATGCATCTTTAAGTACAGAACTGTACTTGAAATACACATCTTTTTAACAGACACTTTGTACAGAGAGAACAACTTTAAAAACCAATCATAAGTTTCCTGGCATTTTACAATGGTATGAAGTCCTACAGAGTGAAACCACAACATTTTCTCCTGTTTCTACGGCAATTAATGCAATCAGAAGTGCTTGTCATGACTTAGAAGTCAGCGTTGAAACATGTAGAAGAAGCTGCAGTGATAGTAATATGAAAGACCTTAGCCGACAGTTGAATGGCATGATTACAGCTCAAGTCATGGGAGGAATACCAAAATACCAAGAGGTCTGTTTTATTTTCATTTAGTATTTTATAAAAGTAGAAGACTATTTTTACACTCAATAATCAAGTTATCTTGTGCTGACAACTTCCTTTTTAATCACTAAAACTTTATTGAACAATCAAGCAACAAACCTATAGAAATACAAAGTATGAAGTATACAAGTAGTTTTTCACTCCATTTTTAAGGGAAAAAAATGTCGTGTTTCCAGTTTCCCAAATGATCCTGTTTAGACCCCTCCCCATTGCCCCTGCTGTTTCAAATGCCATTTTGAAAAAGGTTACCTGCCCACTCTCAATCAGTTTTTGGGGTTATTAGAAATATAACAATTTCACACTGTTTTTAGACCTCAGCATATGATAAAGCTACTTCTACTTTCAGGCATTTTTCACAAAGCTACTTCTACTTTCAGGCATTTTTCACAGATGAATTTATCAGCACTCATCCTGAAGAAAGAGATAATATTCAAGCCCTGAAAGATGGAATCAATCAACAGGTAAAGAGTATACATCGAATTTCATATGAAGCAAAGGCTTTGAAATATAAGCCAAGAAAATTTATCAAGAATTTTACAGTCATATTTTTGTTGTTGTAATTTACCCCTAGAAATTTGGGAGATAATGGTTTAAGTTGTAGGATTGCTTTATGTGCTTGAAATAATAAACAATGAGTTAATAGTCCAGCAATCTGGGACAAGGTTCATTATCACCTGAAAATGATATTTGTTATTATACTGTTTTGTGTCCTATGTAATGAGTTGCAGGGATATAATGTTTTTGATTAATCCATCTGTTGGATTAACCATCTGTTCATCTGTTTTGCATAGCATTTTGACACCTAGATAGTGCCTCTATTTTGACACCTAGATAGTGCCTCCATTTTGACACCTAGATAGTACCTCCATTTTGACACCTAGATATTGCCTCCATTTTTTACCAATTTCCTTGTAATTCAAGTTAATGTTAGTTTTGATGGCATTGATATATTAGTCAAGGAAGACCACTTTTAGTAGGGGTGATAACGTAAATACAGTTGATTTTGACTTGTTGCTTGGATTGCCCTTCCATTTTTTTTGACAGATTTCCTTCAAACTTTGGTGAATGGTTAGTAGAATAAAAGATTGGATGGGATTCGTTTACACTAAAATTGGTCAAGGGGGACCACTATTTTGGGTACAGGGAGACTTTTTTTTAAAGAGTCCAAATGTAGGCATGTTGGGTTTTGTGAGATTGCTTACTAAAGTTCTTTTATTAATAAATGATTGATCTTTGATTTTAAGTGTCCTGATCATGTAATATTTGAGTGATAGGAAATAAAGGAAATATCAAACATCAAGATGTTTTCTCAAACCCAGACTATATACATGTACATACATTCATGTCAGTAATTTAATGTGGATTGATTTTAAAATACAGATGAGCTTGCTGGAACAGGGCATGGGAATTATGAAGAAAGATAGAAGTGATGGGCTGGACAGACTTGTTCAGAGTTTAGATGAAGAATTGAAGAAACTGATGAAGAAAGTGGGCTATAAAAAGGAGTTAAAATCAGTGAGTTATCATCCTTTGTTATACCCTTGATGTGTGGCCTACACAGGCTTAAAAGAATGTAAATCATTCTCATAGCCTTTATCACTTGTGGTACATTATATCTTAACCTTAACTATTTTATCACAAACAGATGTGTTTAAATTTTGATTTTACAAAAATCTGTTTCCATTACTCAAGTTTATGTGTCAACTTCGCTGGTATAATAACACAGTGATACTGATAGTGACAATCATATCTTTTTATGTCATATATTATAAGGCTATTTTATAGTTTGGCACATCCATTCTGTCCAATATGGCTATGTGGAATTGAATTAAAATTTTTGTTTCTTTTACTAGGCATTACATAATGATCTGAAGAAATGGGATTCAGGAATGGGTAGTTTTATAGACCCTAGACCTGGTACACCCAACTCTCAACACTCCAGTGGAAGGTATGTACAGTCCTGACTGTCAATTTCAACCTTATAAAAGTAGCCTTTGGGGATATACATATTATTGTAACAAATTTCGTAGTGTTTTGTCTGTTACAGAATCCTAAAAAATATGATATCAGTTGTCTTTTTATGAACAAATTATTTATCTAGAATTCGAAGTTTCTATGAGTTGAAATAATACAACTACAGTCTTGGGAATGTACTTTTTTACCACTGAGAACTATTGTAATGTATCAACTAACATCAATGGGCATTATTTAATATCAATTTTGTTTTTCTTAAAGATGAAAGCTGGGTTTATTTTTCTGCCAGTTATGTATTGTTGGGGTTGTTGTCGTCCTAAATTATTGAATACCCTCTCTATCTTCTCTATTTTACTATTTAAGTTGCAAAGATCTCTCAATTTCTTCCTCAAAGCAAAAGTATCCTTATTTTACCTTTTAGTAACAGATCCTCAGTGATATCATCTGACTCCAGAGATAGAGAAGATTTGATTGATTTGTCTACAACGGTAGGTATACAGAAAACATAGTGAACAAAACCAACTATTGACTAAATATTCATATCCATATTGCATTTACAGTTCTAAATTTAAATTGAGCGAAGTGTTCTGTTGCTGACAGTTCAGGCTATGTAGGTTCTGTTGCTGACAGTTCAGGCTATGAAGTGTTCTGTTGCTGACAGTTCAGGCTATGTAGGTGCTACATCAATTTTTATTTGCTCTAGACTCCTAAAAATGCTTTAAAAAGTAAAATCCGGTAGAAACTTAAAAATTCTTTTAATAACAGTTTAGAACTGCTTGCACTAAGTAACATTGCTTTGATAGTTAGAAAAGCAGTAGCTCAAATTATTTACTCTGGTAGCTTCAGCCTGAGCAGATTTAGCATGGAGTTAGATTTTTAACGATGATTAATGATTATTAGTGCATGTATTTTATTATATGGTTAAGGAGATAGATTTATTTTGAATAGATTAGGGGTCTGAAAATTGTGTTGGTCCATATCAATTTTCTCAATGATGATATGACAAATTGCCATGTTATCCAAAACCTTGTAATGTGCAAATGAAATACCAATCATCTAATTTGCTAACTAGATTTTAAAAAGGCTCCAAAAACATGATGAAACTGGTAAGAAATTTCTTTTATGGTTATTTTTTTTCAAATGGGACTTAGTTTTAACTACAATGTAATTGTTATAACTTTTTTTTGTCATAATACTCTCTTGTTAGAGGAAAAAATAAGTATATAATTAAAAGCAGGGTTGATGGACATTAAGATAGAACCAAAGATTGTCCTATATATCTTAAACTAATTATAATATTATGGTTGAGTTAGCAAGGAATCTTGGGCAAAACTACAATGATTTAGAAATTATCTAAAAATGACCTTGCCTATTTTTAATTATTTCTATGACTATTTCCAGACCCATGATAGAGGCTTTTGTTGTAGTAGCTGGTATTTATCATGTGCTGCTGACTTATCTTCTTGCTTATACATTCTGCTTAAGTTTATACAATTTATTAGCCATTACTTGTTGCTTTTGAGTTCTCATTGCTTGTCCATTTATTTTTCAATTATATCTGTAACCACACCATTAATCATTCAAAAGTTCTTTATAGGAAAATTTAATTTCACTAAAGAAGTTTTGGAAAATTTGTTTCATTTTTTTTTTTTCATTTTTTATGCAACAACTAAAACATTTAACATTTAATATTCAGTCATAGTGAATGGTTTGACAACAGTGTTGTGTAAAATTAGAAGGTAAACAACATTTTTTTTTACCAGGTTTTGCATATGCTTGAAAGAAACATTTATAACATAAACAGGTTTTGGAAAAATCTTCAAATTCAAATTGTTAAAACTTTTTTTAATCATTAATATTACAATTATCCCTTTTGTTTTGGAATTATTATTAAAGAATTATGGATAAATTAATTCAATTTGATAATTGAAAGAAATTCTTGACTGTCTTTTTTCTACACATTGCACCTTTGCATGTTTGACACAGGATATACCAATCATTATTACCTCCCCTTCCAAGGTGGATAGGAGGCGATACAGCCATCATTTTCCTCCCCGGATACCAACATATCATCATGGTAGCAGACCTTTATCTCTGCAGTTTAGTGACCATATTTTCATTCAGGTATACCTAAGATTTGTGGTTATGAATTATTGTCAGCATGTGGCTGCTCCATTAAAACATTTTCTTTATACCTATGGGAAATTTCAGATTTGTAAAATTACCTGTTTTATTGGCATGTTGACGCAAACTTTATTATTTGCTTATTTGTGGTTATAAAAATTATGCAAGGTTTTTTTCCCTTTTGGTGTTGTCTTTTTTTTAAATTTTAAAAATTTTTTTTTTTTAGTGTGTGGTGGATAACTTGCATGCGCAGATTTAGTGTGTAGGATTATCATAAAATTGAATATGAGAATACATGTGCTATAAATAACCAAGTAAAATCAAACACTCAAGCTTTTCAGGTTTGCTGAAGTGATATAAGTTGCATTGTTTTGTATAAACTTGTTAAAACTGAAATTTAATTTAGTTTTCAACAGTTAACAAGCTATACTGTTCATAAACATCTTTTATTTCTTGTAAATTTTGAATTTATTTTGAAAAATTTCTTTTGAGCTTTATATTTTTCCTACAGAAATATTTTGAAAAAATCAGCCGCAAAGGTTTCAAATATAACATTGAATTAAAAATACTGGTTGTTGAAAGTTAAAGGTGTGGAGGCAGAGAGTACCAGTCTTGTCAAACAATCAACAAACCTGATCATTTAAAAAATTTTAAAAAGTTTTTTAAGTTACAGTCTATATAAAAACACATTCACTTTTATTTGTAACTCAGAAGTATTTACAGACCACATAACCATATTAGTTTGTCATCAGATTTTCATAATGAATAGTGGGAATGACTGTTTGGTTTCTCAAAAAAACATATCTGTATGCAGAAAGGACTATCATTTCATAAATATATAGCATATGTACACGAAAAAAAGAATTGTTTGTTCAGTGGGTTTTTCTATACCACAAATCACATCCACCATTTTTATATGGACTGTTACTTAATTCATCTGAGTGGAGCTAGAACTCACCCTTATGGTGTTCATTTACATTATTTTTCAATAAGCTTATCTTTTGAGCTATTTATTTTTACAAGTAAAATATTTATAAAATGAAATATATATATATGTGTGGTCATAATTTAAATCAAAATACTCATGTACCGAATCAATTTATATCAAGCATTATACTGATTTTTTACTTCTCAAATTGAAAAATAGGAGATCAAAGACAAGAACAGGGATTGAATTCAAATATATCTAAATACAAGCTTATTGTTGTAAATTGTTAATATTGAACTCATTGATTTATGTTTAAATTCACCATTTTGATTACGAAGGACATAAAAATTACACATACCGAAATTCATGATACATCATAGCAGTACACCTGTTTACGTATTATTTAGGTTCGGTATTGGTTTAAATGAACACAAAACTCTCTGACATATTGCATAATTGAACTACAAACTTCTAGTTGGACTTTCCCATTTCCTACATTCAATTTATTGACCTCCATATTGAAACTGTCTATCTACAGGTTATCACATAAACACCTATGTTTCATGTAAAAGCGCTGAGTTTCTGGGCACCTAGTTCCAGAGACATGTACATTAACATAAATGCAAAAGTCTTAGAATATACTGTAATTTCAACAATTATATCTGGTTCACGAAACAATAACCACACACTTAAAGGCCCTGTTGCACCCACAGCTCTATTACCATAACACACGGCCAAATAGCCAAATAGAATGATTATTACAAAAAGCAATATCACAAGATGGCAGATTGACACCATTCCTGAGAAATGCTTTATCGCAATTCCTATACCTTTGTCTAAGCAAAGTTTTATTTTTTCTAGTCATCTCTGGGCTTCTGATGTCATGAGGCGGTAACCGTTATAAAATACACAATACAGTTAGTGATACATCAGGATGGTTTAGGAGATTATGCTACACTTTTGTTAAAAAATAGCAACAAAAACATAAAAATTGAGCAGTAAATAATTGCATGGAACCCTTTTCTAAATATAAGTTTCTTGACTGCAATCATAAATATTTGGATCTGCTGGGGCCTGCATGAAATACCTAGACTAGAGACAGCTCTTACAATTGGTAATCAGCATTCTACTTTATATTTCATTTCTATGATAGATGACTATTTATAATCTCGTAGGGGCTTAATTTTTAGCTAAACATCAAATTGTTTATGAAAGCATTTGTATGCAACTTAAATATATAGACAGTGAACGACTAGTGTATTCCGGCAAATGCATATAAATGAACAGGTACTGGTAAGAGGTTAGAGGTCAACTGTTGTTTAATACAAACCAAATGAATTAGCATATTAAGTTGGCAGTAAAAGTTGTGTACTGGGTTTGTTTGTTGGTGTCAATAGCATAGAATTAAATTTGATTTATCAGAAATACCTACAGTAGACCTTACAATCTGCATTTATGCCCAACTTAATGATGTTTGCCAATGGGACTACTTTCCTGTGGAAAGATAATTGCAGATGCTAATAGGCTTTACAAATCTAAATGCCCTGGCAACTGCTGTATCAATTCTGATCTTCAATCTAAATTGATAAAAAAAGCAGTCACAATGACATTTACCATGCATTAGAAAGTCAGAATTGACCTTTATGGAAGTATCACATTGGATTACAGTATTCAGTATACATGTGTTGTCATTTGAAGTGATATTTTAACCTTCTACTCACTTTGTCACTAAGGTCATCTTTCTCACAAACTAATATTACAGTGTACTAGTATATAGAATTTAGCATGTTATACATGTAGTATAATATATAGATGTGTGTGTATGATGTAGTAGCTCTAACTCATTTAGATGGACTTTGTATTTGTTGTCATTGAAGGTATACAAATTTTTTTTCAGTTTGTGTGAGCTTCATAAACTGAGAGATAGAAACCTCTTTCATAATTTTATTCAATCTTACCAAGTTAGGTGTATTGATTTCCAGTTTGAACTATGGTCTGTAAGTCTAACTCTCCCATATTAGGGGAGAATCATATCGGCTTTTCACAAATAAGGAAATTTTATACCAGGGTATTTCAGATAGTTTTTTTTTAAGTATATGTATATAAACATTATTGTTTTTTCAACTACAAAAATTATTTTAATATTTCTCATTTAATGATCTGGTTTTGTTGATTACATCATTTATAAGGATGACATTGTGAACAATTTGTTCATCCCATTGGGGTTGTTGTCTCTTAGACATACTCACCACTTTCATTCTCCTTATGTTCTAAGTAGATAAAGTTTAAATCTAACTTTTATAATAACAACATAAAGCATGTGAGTAATGGTTTCAGAGTGAATGAATTCTGGGGCGTAATGGAACGTACGTTTATTTATACTTCTTTTTAATTAAACATCCAGTACAATAATAAGAGTCAGGGCTCTCATTTTAGGTCTGAAGCAACCATTTGTTTTAAATGTCGTGATGCCAACTATAGAAAAAACTTTCAATGGCTATTGATAAGGTGCCTTATTTGTCATTGATTAATTATAAAATGATGAAAAAGAGAATAATAGTGTGACCAAGAGGAGGTTACCTAGTACTTGGACATTCTGAAAGGATATGTATGATTCATCCTGGGACACTATTATAATACAACCATAAATGTACATTGATATAGTAATGTTGGTCTTTTTTTTTAGGCTGAGAGTCCCAGTACTGTGACAAGTAAACCACCAGTTGAACATCCAAAACGTAAGTATAATAATAGCACATTATAACTGAGATATGTATGGAAAAGTGGTTTGGTGATCATACCATCAATGTTTTCACTGTCTACAGCTCTTACGTCAGATCCATTTAAGACAAGTTTGGTATTTTGTAAACCTCTGATCTGAACACTCCAATGTTATAGCTGTAAACAACATAAACCATTTACTTTTTATTAAAGATACTGCTACTTATCATGTACTAACTGGCAATAAAAGGTATGTCTGAAAGATTGTTAAAATTACCTTAGATAAATTAGTCCTATTGATAAAATCAGTTGTCATTATACTGTTAATTAGGGATGTTTAAATTTATCCTGATTGACTCTTTTTATCTTTGGATATACATGTACAAATGTATACTGGTTTATCATTTAAACTTTATTTTTTTCATATATTTATATTTATTTATAATATTAATTATTTTTTCAGCTGTGATTGAACGTAATGTTCAACCAAGCAAATCACCACAAAGAAGTGCAACATCTGTGATATACAAAAAAAAACCACCGATACCCGACAGGAAGCGATCAGGTTTGTATTCAGGAATCCACATTGTCATATTTTCATTTTCTTGGTTACATTTAATTCAGTGATGGATCCAGAAGGGGGTTTGTTAGGGTTCTATCTCCCAGAATTCCTTCCCCTTTTCCAACAAAATTATGTTTATTTCATACAAAATTAGTGCAAAAATTATCAGATAAAGCCTTGAACCCCCTTTCCAATGATCAAATAAAAGCCTTTGAACCCCCTTTCCAAAATGCTTCAAAGAACATCTATTTTTCGTATGCTTCATTGTACATACTACTATTTTTCTCTGGTGAGTTATAAACCTCACAGATATTTATATATGATGTTAGATGACAGCTCGACAGTTACATGTACATGTACTTAAATGACCCCCCCCAACAACTATTGATACTTTGTAAACTTAGTGGTTTCTTTATTTTCAGACCCCTTCCCTGCAGGTGTGCCCCGCCCATTCTACATGCCTTCAAGTACATCTTCTGGTAATATTCCTGAGGAAGGAGCCCCACCAGAAATACCAAAGAAACACTCAACATCCAAGGTATTCATACTGTTTAAGTAATAGAAGGACTAGAGGTGGAAGTAAAAAATTATTGGACCCTACTATTGAGAGTATTACTGTATTTTATATTTTCATGGTTCACTAACTTATGGTGAATGTTGATTTTTTTTCTTTTTCAGTTTTTTTTTGTTAGAAAGTAAACTTGAAAAAAAATCATACCATAAAAATAGGTTAAGTTTCATTATAATATATTCTACATTTACCACTCAGGAGCCATGGCTCATTTCTTTTTGAAAATTGAAATGCAGGTGTATTTCTAGTGACCAGAGCATTGTTTTGTAGTTTTAAACTACATTATTATATTTGTGTGTGTTCTTTGTGGATACCAGGTCAGATCATTTGTACCACGACAAACCCTTCTACTTACACCCAAAGATGCCAGAACAAATCCAAACAAATCTAATTCGTATGAAAACCTCGTAAGTCACTCATGTCATTAACAAATTATTTGTACAAGCAGCAATATTTATAGCAACTAAGGCCAAATTAAAAAGAGTTATGTTTCCTTCTACCGTTCCTTCCCTATTTTTTCTAGCTGAAGAGAGTTTATCCTAAAGTTTTCTTGTCAATTTAAAAAGAACTGTTCAAGTCAGAATGTTTCGCCTATAGTCTCAATGTACAGAAAAAAATAGTAAAATGAAAAAAATTATCCCTACCTACCCATCCTATTGTTTTCAATGGTGTAATAGGAAACACACATATATTTTCGGGGCCTAATTTTCATGAAACTTATGCCCCAAACTGTCTACTTTACAATGGCCAGATTCCAAGTTTCACTTTACTAAATCTATCATACCTACTGTAATTTGCCTTTTCCTTATATATTATTATTGTTTTTTTTTGTTAATATTTTTTTCTTATTGTAAATTAATGAGAAAAATAGAAGTATTAAAGTATGAATGTGTATTACACATATCTCGGCATGAAAGAAAAGAATATTTCTGCTTTTACAAGTGCTCAACCAATATAAATAGTATATATATATATCACCTACAAATGGCTAGCTTTAGTGTGGTGTCTTTTTAATGTTGATATCTGATATTATCAGTTTCTAGAAAATGTTATTAAGTGAAAATGCCATACAAATGAAAAAATATGGTATTGTTATATCATTGATGGTTCAATAACCATTGTACTCTAGGTCAGCATATTTTTTATATCAGTATTGAAAATCTAAATCTGTGGCAACTTTTTTTAAATTTCATACTGTGTAAAATAGCAAATTTCTTTAAAAACACAACTGTGATCTAATTACTGGCTACTGCAGTTATCTTATCTGGTTACCTGAGAAAAGTTTTGTTTCTATTTTCTCAGTACCTATTCGGTCAAATACTTTAAGATATAGAAAACAGTTTTGACATAAATCTTGTTTTGCCAGTTCACAACTTCCTGTTTAATAGCAGGTATACCTTGTAAAAAAAGTATGTATAACATGAAAAGAACTCCCTCTCCACTTTAGTGAACTAAATGATATTTGAAACAATTTGGGGTATTTTAAGCATGTGGAAAAAGAAATCATTTATAATTTTCAATTTGTAAGAATTCGTTTCTGAGTTTATACTTTGTGGGAACCTAGGAAATCCATTAAAAGAGTAAATGTTGTTCTAATGATTGTAGAGTGTGATGCATGTGCATTTATTTAATTTTTTTTTTTTTTTGTAATAAAGTACCATAACATACATCCAATATATATATATATTTGCATGTCATTATTTTATTGCATGACCCCAGAAAAATATCACCCATGAATATAAATATGTTGAAACTTAGAAAGCTTTTACATATGAATTACCTAGATTGTGTTCCTGTCCGTAGGTTTTTCCTCTTCTGTCTTTTAAAAATCTTTTAGATGTTACATTATTGACAATATATCATTTAGGAATGTAATGATTCAGATTTTCTTTATGCAACATGTTAACTATGCATAATTTCTGTGTGTGATAAATTTTCAACAAAGAGATTAAATTAGAAAATTGTGAAATTTGCATGTGTCATTAGCCACAATATATTGTATGATTACAATAAATTTAAGACTTTTAGGACTTTTAAACATTTTAAGGCATGTCAATGATTTTGCTGAATTATTTGGTTTTTTTTTGGTTTTTTTTGTTATTTAATTTTTTTTTTCTGTTTTTTTGGTGGGGAATGGGATTGTTATGGGGCGAAAAATAATATGTGAACATTTGTTACATTTGACATTGTTAATTTTAGCCAAGTAAGACCACAGCTGGTAAATAGGTAATGGTCCAACTCATTACTGCCTTCATTAAAATCATTTTACTTGAACTAAACAGCATGGTACAGTATCTGTATATAACAATGAATTAAAATTTTATGTATGATAAACAATATTCTTCCACTTTTCTAAATTCAGCAGCCTACGGTGAGTCATTGCAATGCCTATTATATTATCAGGTCAAACTCCCATGGGACTTGCTTAAATGCACAAAATTGTATATCTTCCACATCATACCATCCATTACAGCAATGCCACTTTTAATCAGTTGTATAGATATTTGTCTGTTATGTTCTTTCTTTACATTCTATTTGTCTTCAATAACTATGTAATAAAAACTTGGAACATATGATATTTCATTGTGATCTGCAGTGTGAAGTCAAGATTTTAGTAATAGTATGATGATGGAAATGTGTTTGCCATGAATTTATTGAATTGTTCTTATTTTAAAGATATTTTTCTTTTCATAGTCATATAATTATATAGTTATATAAAGCTAATGATTTTTATCAAGCAGTAAATAATATATATGAATGAAAACAGGAAATGGATGATCTTTCAACAAAAAGTGTGATATACTTTCAATTAAATGTCAGATAAGTCTTTTGCTACCACGATATGTAGCTCCCCCAAAAATAAAAACAAAAAATCATAAAAATCCAAATCAATAAAGGAAGTACATATCTACAATGTTTAATGTGAAAGTTTCATTTAATACAGTATCATAAGATTATAGATGTGTAACCAATATTCATTGAGGATAAAGTTAATGTTTTACTAATGACCCCCCCCCCTTCAGAAAAAGAAATTTAAACATCTAATATTCATATCATAATCTACAAGAAGAGGAATATGTGAAAGTTACATTAAATTTCACTCTGTGTTTTGCTACTGGACCCCCTTCCACCCAAAAATCACAAAAAAATAAAAATTACATCTTGAGTAGGAGGTGAACTTCTTCAATA
Source organism: Perna viridis (assembly GCA_037379345.1). Taxonomy (NCBI): domain Eukaryota; kingdom Metazoa; phylum Mollusca; class Bivalvia; order Mytilida; family Mytilidae; genus Perna; species Perna viridis. The sequence goes on from CM074511.1 coordinate 15,744,069, forward strand.
TTTGATAAATATTTGGTGAAAATTTCATTAAATTCCATTCAGTGGTGTAGAAGGAGTACTGTATATAAGAAAAGGATACCCCTCTGTGTAAGGAAAGTAGACAGCCCTACTTTTTTGCAAGTCAGGGTGTGAAAACTACCTGTAAATGTTTTAGATTTTTGAGATCTGTGATAGAAAACACGAATGTTTTTAATGTATGTGGAAATAAACAGGATTTTTAGTAAAATTTTTGTGAATGTACTTTTAAGTAGACTGCTTCAATAATTGATAGATTTTCTTCTGGTGAATTGTAAGTATTAGCAAACTAAATTCTGCTATTTCATCTAACTTTTATGAAGGTACAAAACTAAAGTAGGTCACTTGTTTTAAATCTGGCTTTCTAGAAGAAGGTATTTTATTACTACACAGACTAATTCATGGTGACTCTTTTTGTACTTGTATATGATCAGGTCAGGGTGTGCTCTATTGGTACTGATCAGGTATGCTATGTACCTGCCTTTGGTTGGATCTCTGCAAGTTCTTCCCCAATGCCTTTAGTATTTATTTTTTTTTAAACAGAGATTATCCCCAAAATAACAAAAATGTGGAAAAAGGAAGTTTATATGCATGCAAGCTTTGTGATATACCTGCAAATGCCTTGACATTGTTCACACTGCAGTTTATAAACTGTTGTTCCCTTTTATTATTTTACTACAAAAATGTGGTTGTATAATGTTATGGCATGCTGTACTTGTCTTTGATAATTTGGGCCAAACAGTAACATGAGTTAAAAAATATGGATCTCTGTGAATTTAATGACAGAGTTATGTATACTACATAAGGAAGGTTGGGATTGACTTGGGGTGTTATGGCAAAAATAAGCCTTTTCTGAAATTTGTTATAAACTTTGTTACCATATTCTTTATTTGGTTTATTTTGATTTCTTGTGGTTCTTTGATATGCTATGAATGTAACCATGTGTTTACATTTTTGATTTTGGAGATAATTGCTCCAAATACAATTCTTTTAGTTATTTGACTACATTCTCTCTGTGTCAGAAACCTATTCTGTTTCAAATAATTATCATATTCCAAATTCAAAGATGTATAAATCTTAAATGGAGTGTCCCAACTGTTGCATTCATATCAAGTTGCACCCTATTGAGTCTAACATTGCATTCAAAGGTCATGGGGGTTATTTGGGTTTTTGATCCTTCAGGATTAAAATACCTTATGTCCCCGGTCTATCATTGGAACTTACCTACTATTTCTGTACACTACACAAAAATATAGTCCAAATGTAATTCCTTTTATATCATTCAATACCTCTTTTACAACAGGTAAATATGTTTCTTGCAATTAATCAGCTCAATAATATTCTGTTATTTCTGCAAATAAAATTAAGATCTAGTCTTCAAATCAACTCAAGATTTATGGGACTCTTTTTTGGCCTGAAAAGATATTTAGTAATAAATTTACATTTAGGGAATTTATTTCTTGCGGTAATGTGTCTGGAAGGATAAAATATGCTAAAATTTTTTATTTTAACACACTTATAAGTCAAATTATCCATCCTATCATTAATATTTCACCATAAATAAACAGGAAGTGAAGGGCAGTGATTTCAAGCAAGTAAAATTGGCAGGAAAAATTCAAATTGATGAAAGTTTCTTGTTTTCGAAAATCTTATGTTAAGGAAATTATTATCTTCAGCTGCTATTGGTTTTATTTAAGTCTAATTGTTATGTAAGATAAATACTCTGTTAATATAGCTTTTGCACATAAACTTTTGGATAAATTTAAAACTGGGGAAAAGGTAAAGTGGAACAAAATTTGTAAATTTGTATGATGTTGCATCTGTAGAATAGATTGATTTTCAGTTTAAACATAATAAAAAGGACACTTCTTAATAGTATTTTAAAATGCAAATGTATGATCACAATTTTATTTAACATCATATAATCTTTGAAATTTTGTTCATGCCACAATTTTCACATTAATTAAAAAATGACAATGCTATCAAGCACATTGATTTTAGTAAACTTAGAGGTTTTGTTGTTATTGATTAAATATGTAATCAGGAAAACAGAATAATGGCTGGAAAAAAATGTTTAAAAATCAAATAACAAGTTACACCCTCCATATTATTTGAAAGACATTTTTCAGGAAAAACGTTCTTGATAGTTCATAAAGTAACACACTCTTTTATAATTACTTTTTATTAGTGTGCATTGTATTAATTATGACTAGCATTAATGCAGAGACCATGTACCATACACTGAGCTTGGTTACAGTGTGCATTTACAGTTTGAATCCATTTAAACTGAAACAAAATTACAAACCTCAAAGCTAGTCTAAATAGTTCACAGTTTTACAAGTAACATTACATGTTATCATTTCAAATAGAATCAATGATTGTGGTCCTCATTAACAGAACTAAGTATAATGAAGTGAACAACAAAATGTTAGAAAATCCTATTTTGAAATAAATACTTTATTTACCTCAGATTTACAGGTATATTTAACCAATTTGACAATTACAGATTTGTAAAGATAATAAGTCAATGCAACTGTTGACTATATTTGAGAAAATTAGAATATGAAATATCTTAAAAATTATGTCTACATTTGCATAAAAAAATGTGGGTAAAACTATTGCACTTCACTATTTTTTTTTTTTTTTTTCAGTTTTTTTTTTCAATGTAACTTGACAGTACAAGAAATGTTGAATTTAAATGTCCAGTGTTAATAAGTGTCAGGATCCTAGTTACATGCATATGATTAACTTACAGAGCTTAATTCAGAACTATCTACTGTCTGTCTGCTTGTAAGGCCATATGATTCTGTTATCAATTTATGCATTATGCCTTAGTTTTTATGCTTTCAAAATTAATATCTACTTGATCTAGAATGAAGCTGTGTAAGTTGTCATTTGTCTGTAAACAGAAATATGTTGTTACCTTTCTTGTGACCATGAGTTCTTCACTTTACTCTACAGTTGATAAATTTTGTTGTGTTTATGATAATGAATATTACTGAAAGTGTTGGTGTTTAAAATTCAAGAAGTGGAGGCATTGTTCAGTAATTATCAGTTTTATTTTTTACATGGTGAAAAGTCATGTGTATTTTTCTTGTTATGGAAATTCTTTTCTAAAGTTTCTTTGTGAGCTACTTTGCATGAAGACTAACAGTTCTAAAATATATTGATGTTTTCTTAACATAGTTTTAAATTGTAGATATTCAAGGAAATTTTTCTTGACTTATTTTCAGCAGCACATGTATATGTAAAGTGATCAAATGTCCAGTTGTCACACTGCATAGTTATTGATATGCTTTTTTTATTAATTGGTCTTAAAACACTCCTATATTTTTGTCATGTCAAAATACTAACAAACAAGTAGCATATACAATACAGTAATTATGTTTTATGTAACTTTAAATTAAGAAATGGAGATTACTTATATCTAGGTCAAGTTTATTTAAATGTGTTTTTTTATTTATATTTCAGTTGTTAAGTTTAGATAAGACAGATGATGGATTGATTGTTTCTAGTTCACCAGTACCACCATTACCACCTCGGAAATCAGTTATAGGCAAATCATCAAGAGCTTCAACATTTTCGAACAGTTCAGGAGAAATTGAGTTTGGACAAGGAACTGGTCCTGATCCTCCACCAATTTCTCCAAAAATACCAACCATACCCTCAGGAAGAATTTCTGCTGATGGTGATTCACCCAGGATGCCACCCATTCCAAGTGGTAGAAATTCTTCTGACGGGGACCCAAACAATACTAGGTATAGTAGTAATCTTCTGAATTTTCCTGACTGTAGAAACAGTTTTGTTAGTTCTCACAATGGTCAAGTACCTGCTATTCCTGTGACACGAAGTCCTAGTGGTCGTCAGTTATGCGAACGTGAAAATTCAGATAGTGCACCTCCACCTATTCCAAGTAGACCAAATCGATTGTCCAATGTGTCAGTTTCATCAACAGCTTCATCCTCATCTTCATCATCAAGTTGTAATGCTAACCAGGACACTGAATCTTTTAAGTTTTAGCATGTCATTGTTATATATGAACATTATTTTTTATTCATTTGGTTGTTTCTATTTTTGGATCTTTTAAACTCTTCTGTTTAAAATGAATTACAGGACCTGTTTGTAACAAAAGTGCTATATACATATGTATATATTTCTGATTTTGATTTGTTATAGTGGATTATTCTTGATTTTTAACTAAATGGTAACTGTAATATATTTGTTCTGAATCAATGATGCCATAGTGTAGATAAAAAAAAATAATCTTACCATACCATAAGCTTATTGAACAGTTAGTTTTACTGTATTGATAACTTATATGGAGTAGCAGCATTAGTGTTAAAATAACTTACTCCTGCAGTACAAAAAATATTTCAAATCTTCATGTGTAAGGGGTGTGTGCTTAGTTTTACTGCTATTCATTTGCACTGATAACCGTCTAAAATGGATTTTTGTCAGCTAAAACTTGATACAGTGATCAAGCTAGCAAATCTACTTTGAAAAAAAAAAAAAACTATTGTTTATGGGTTATCAATTTTCATGATTTGTGGGTTTGGTAAAGCACAAATTTCCCATTCTTTTGTTTGATAGAGAGACAAATCTACTAATTCAAGAGTCCAAAGATAACTTTCCAAAACCACGAAATTTGGTAACCACTGTAATTATTTTGTGTAAATTTTTTCAGTACCTTAAACTTAAAATCTGTTAAATGAAAAATTGTAATTTAATACAAAATTGTACTGTGTATGTGTCTTATGACTTATTCTTGTCTTAACTTCCTAATCATATGAGTGTAAGATGTGCCAGGTGAATCCCTGCACTAATGAAAACATTTCTTCTAGTTTTATTTTCAAAATGAGCTAACTGATGGTGTACATAGATGAAATATGCATGCTTTCTTTGTACAGATACAATAAGGGTGTTATTAGAAGTTGTTTTATAGGTGTTGATGTATAAAGTTCAAGATTTAAATAAAACAGCTATATATAGACCAGAATACACAGAATTGAACTTACTTCAACTGTTATTTGTTGTTATCAAGTTTATACAAGAAAACATAACTTAACATGCATTGTAAGGTATCCTGAACTTGTTAAAAACTAAATGTAAGTTTCTTTATATTGATTTTTGTGTATCTCATCTTTCTGTTTTTCAACCCCATTAAGATTGTGAGTAAATTAGTTTTACTGTACAAAAACAATGGGTTTATGATAATCAGAATCAAATGTCTCTTTTTTTTATCAATGCCACACCTTCATTTTTAAACTTCTTGGAAAAAGTTGAGCCTTACACAATAGAATTATAATACCAGTAATCTTTACTTGGAAGACTATTTACAATATGCAAAGATAATAAATTCTTTATGGTATTTGACGTGTGGTAGCGTCCTTTTTTTCCTTAAGACTTATATGTAATACTTCATCTGTTTGAAATGAATTTTACATGCAAATATTGTTATATCAAATGCCGAGTTATTTGTTGGTAAAACCAGGTGCTTGATTGTAATATATTGTTTTTATCATAACTGAATAATAATACTTACAAGCAAGAGAAGCAATCATTTAAATATTGTGACCTTAACATGAAATAATAGAGGATTCCATTTAAGGCTACGTTTAAGGGTTTTTTTTTTCAAAACTTAATGTAAATTGGAATATTCTTATTTACCATGGGCTGTAGCTTCTACAAAACTCCATCACACAGTTTATTTTAAATATAGTTTTCTTTTGTATGTCCAAATTGAATGCAATGATAGTTCCTGAAGGTAGTTGTAATGACAGTGTTTACCTCCATTTATTGTACTGAGTTGTTGCAACGTCAAACATATAATTTTCACTCCTATTACAATTACCAAATCATATCCTTAACAAATATTGTGATAATTCCGAAACTAACTTATATTTAATATTATCAGAGGTATGATTATGATTTAGCGATTCCTTCTAGTTTTGGTTTTTTAAACTATTTGTGTGGCTGTTTGCATCTTTTTAATTGAAAATGACATTTCAAGGGCTTGTAAAAAAATTGTTATATTCATTCCAGAATAGGGTAATACTAGTAGCTATTGTTGTAAATAACTGAAATCAAAAGGAGTCGGCAATTCGGGAATGGGTTTGGCAAAGTTGGATTTAGTTTTGAGAACCAAAAAAAAAAAGGTTGGCAATTTGGGCATTGGCAATTTGGATTTGGCGAACTTAGATTCAGTTTTAGGAACCAAAATAGAAAATGTTGGCAATTTGTGCATCAACAGTTTGCACTCGGCAAACTCAGATTCAACAATTTGGGAATGTTACCTCTACACTAGACACATTTTGAAGTTCCTTCATATCAGTTATAAAATATTTCTTAACCTGAACTGAACAAATTCTACAATCAAAAAGAGGTTTCACACTGATTTTTATTACAATGTTTATCTTCATAGAAGGAAGTGTTCTTTTAGCATGTAAGAAAAGGGGGAGGTTGTATCATCTGTTCACAAGATACAAATCACATTATTCACATTTTTTTTTATTAAAAAAATACTGGTGCTGTCCTATATCCATCCATTTCCTGCACAAATGGGGTTATAAACTTGAATGGTATTTTGGGGCAACTTGAAGAACTAATTTCAAACAGTCCTGAAAAAATTCCAATGCATTGCAGCTTTGCCAGAAAATGAAACTGGACTAATAAGTCCAAGGATTTTATGTTTTACTGTGTAAAATTTTTCAAGGTCATTAATTTCCCCCCAAAAATATAAATTGGTAACGGGAAGTATACTTGATGGAATTTATTTTATCAATTTGCAAAAATTTTCTATTTAATTTAATTTTTTGATCTGATTGATGTTGCTAATTATTCATAACATGGTCATTTTTTCTCTTCCATGAAATAACTACATTATTTGTATATTTTGAAATGCCAAAACATGTAAAATAAGTTGTAGATTTTGTGTACTATAATTTTAAGATGCATTCACACATTTTGTTACATTTTATCTGTAAATATCTTTTTTACTTGTAGAAAGGTTTTTATTTATATGGATTTTAATTATGAAATATGTTTTACCATTTTTGATTTATTGCATAATACATGTTATAATACCAGAAGTCTAATGTGAAGAATCCTGTCTATATGTGGACAATAAACTGTTATAGATACTGTAGTTTGTCGTTGTTATTTGCTTGGAAGAGGATACTTCCTTCTCGGTTGGAGCAATTATTTCATACTCATGGAGGTTACCGTGATGTATAAAAAATTCTTATTGAAAACTATGATAGATAGAAAGAAACTTTCAATAGCTGAAGTGATCCTTATGATAAGTCCTACTAAAGACTTTTGAGTCAAAATTGTTGGACAACTCCTTGTTAAATTGAATGCCCTTGAAAGACAAACTTTAACCAGATAAGTGATTCAGGCTCCTGGGAGCCTATGTTTCAAATTTCCTTCGCAACTTCCGTTCTTACTTCTGCCCCATCATATTTTCTATCATCACACCAATGTAGTCATGGGCATTAGTATAGTTACATCAGAGTTTCTCCCAGAGAAACAACGGGTTGCAGTTTTTAGAAACAAACCAAAGAAAGAAATATAATATCTACAGGAACCGTTTTTATATGACATCAAAATAAGTTTGATGTAGTATGATGGTATCATGCTGTTGTCGTCTGTAGACACTTCAACGTCCGTTCAGTAACTTGTGTATGACTCTGTAGATCTTTATGAATTAGGGACCAAAAAGGGGTCACATCATTTCTGGCCAAATTCATATACTGTGTCAAACATTTAATCTCAATCCTAATCTCAACCCTGTATCAATTAAGCTTGAATATTAAGTCTATACTTGTTGGAATTTAGACATGAAATGTGTTCAAATCTGTATCAATGGTATTTGTTAATTATATTATAATATTTGTCCATGAGATAAGGTAAAAATACTCGGTTGGAATTGTCAAAACATAAATCGTTCTATATATAGGTCTTACTCAATATAGTTGCATATTAACTGTTTATTGATTTCATACATTTTAATTCTGTGTTTATTCATTAGATTCGTCATTTTTTTCAAGAGATTGCTGAAAAGTAAATGGTGTTATATTCGATTTTATTAAAAAAGAAAAAAAAACCAATTAGTTGAAGGGAGGTACCCGAAATCTCGGATGACCCTTCGTGGTTATATATATCGCATATCTGATATTTGGAGCAATTAAGCACCTTTGTCTGTGATCCGGACAGTTTCCTTAGGAGTACACACAGGTACTTGGGATCGGGATTTTTTTTTTTTTTTTTTTTTTTGTTAAAAAGAAAAAAAATACGAAAACAGCAAATATAGCACTTATACTGTCCATATGAAGTTTTCTGATAATGGAGGGGGGGGGGGGTCGACTGGTATAAAAGACGTAGTGGTGATGAAAGTAATATGTTGGATTACGAAGTTGCGAACCTTCTACGTCTTACATACCAGTCGCAATGGCGCTGAATTGGTAAAGGCATTTCAAACGAAATTGTGTGTCACATCAGCACAAAGAATAATTTACAAAAATGAATCATTTCTCATTGTTTTAGATGAAAATGAGGATTTTTCAACCAAGGACTGATATCTGTATACGAATTTGATAAGAGACCTCTTGAAACGTATTTCCTCATACCCTTGATTCAGGAGTCTTTTACGATGATATTTACTTCTTCTTGTCCTTCGCCATTACACTTGAATGCCAGTCTCCTCAACAAATCTGGCCGTCTTCTTTAGGTCTTCCACAGGTCCATACAGTTTCTCTGTAATGGGGGTTGGTTTATCCCATATCTTCTCTCTGTGTGCCTGGTGTAACTTGCACGTCTGCAGAAAGTGTTCTGTATTCTGCTCTGCTTCTCCACAGGGACACATAGGTGATGGTATGACCTTCAAAACTCGCTACAGATGTTGGTTGAGTCTGTTTGTGTCCTGTCCTGAACCTGCAGATTGTTGTTTGCTCAAATCTTTTTAGTTGATGGTACTACCTTGCTTCTGAGGGGTATTGTGCAGAGACTTGATGATGGTCTTCATTTCTGTGTAGCAGACAGGATTTTCATCTTCTTGTTGTTGAGCGAACTTCCTTTGCTAGCTTATCTGCTTTTTTCATTTCCATTGATTCCACAATGTGAAGGTATCCACTGTATGGCAGTTTTAAGGCTCTTGATGGAATAAATAGCTCTTTCAAGTTGTGGTAGTTTGTTGTTGGTCAGTGCTTGTATTACGGAGAGGGCATCTGTTAGGAATACTACTTGCATATTTTCTACACTTTTCTTGATGTAATTTGCCGCATGGATCAGTGCTTCTTCTTCAGCCATTTAGTTGGAGCAATATAATCCTGTTGATATCGCCATTGACTGTTATACTCCATTTGGGTATTCTATGTAGATAACGGCCCCTCCTTTTGTTGTCGCATTTGTGGCTTAGGTAGATGTTCTTGGTGTTTTCTTTGCAATTCTCTTGTTTCTAGAGTAAAGCTGAATCTTTTGAGTCTGCCTGAGGATAGTTGTTTCAGTCTCTCATTCATTGAGTGGTTTGGTAAGCATTGATATTTGGTGGCCTGTATCATAGCTTTACATTCTCTTCTCTTACTTATTGGTTGTATGTTTGTAATTTCCTGCATACTAGCAATAGGTGTTGATTTCATGGCTCCTGTGATGATGCGGAGTGCCTGATTCTGGACTTTATCTAGAGTCAGATGGTGAGACTTAGCTGCTGTCATCCAAGCACTAGAGCCATATTCTAGATGTGGGCGTATATTTTCTTCGTAGACAGATTTCAAAACGTTCTCATCAGCACCCCAGTTTGTACCAGCAAGTTTTCTCATATCTAGTTTTCGTCTGGCTTTGGCCTCTGCTGTCATTATATGCTGTTTCCATGTAAGTCTTTTATCGGAGGTTACACCAAGGTATGTTTGCTGATCTTCCATTGTGATATTGGTGTCATCCATGGTCAGTTTGACAGATTGGGTTTTAGGTGAGAGTGTAAAAAGGGTTGCTGTTGTTTTCTCTCTATTGATGGTAACACACCACTCATTGGCCCATTTGACCAACATATCTAATGCTGTTTGTATCCTGTACCTTGCAGTAGTTCAGAGCAGCAGAGGACAACATCATCTGCCTAGAGTGCTGATTATACACCATTTGGTAGTAGGAACTAGGTCATTCATATAGAGTATGTAGAGAGTCGGTTGCAATACTCCTCCCGGTCGTACACCCTGCTTTAGAAGTATTTTTCGGCCATGCTTCCCATCTACGAGTACTTTTGCCCTTCTATTGTACAGATATGAATTCGTCCATTTGTACATTCTTCCACTTACTCCAAATCTAAGAAGTTTCATATGAAGGCTATCTTTCCAAACTTTGTCAAATGCTCTCTTAAGATCTACAAAGACAGCTAGTGTTACTTTCTTTGATTGAAATGCATCCTCGACTACTTGAGATAGGTGTGTTGTCTGATCTTCTGTGCTCTTGTACTGTCTAAAACCAGCTTGTTCATGACCTAGAATGTTCTACGATTCCAAGTATTTCTGTAGGCGCTTGTTGATTATACGCTCCATTAATTTGCAGCAACTGCTTGTTAGGCTAATTGAGCGGTAGCTTGAGGCTTTCGACTTATTCTTTCCCCTCTTCAGAATTGGCATCATTATGGCTTCTTTCCAACATTGAGGGACTTGACCTTGTCTCCAGCTCAGGTTGAGTATTTATAGCAAAGTTGTTAATGCTAAGGTGCCAAGGCGTTGAAGCATTTCATTGGTGATGTTATCTTGACCTGGTGCCTTTTTCATTTTCATTTTTCTGATGGATGCCTTCATCTCAAACATGGTGATATCTCTCTGCATAACTTCATGTGTTGGCACCTTTGATCTTTCTCTCAATTCAGTTGATATTTACTACTACTAGGTGTTCAAGGAAATCAGAGTAGTAAGTACTTGCTCTAGCATAGCTAATCAATTGTGAAATATAAACACCATATGCAGGAGATGAAGGTATATTGCTGCACAAGTAAGAAAGATTTATCATTTTAAAACAAAAAGTTGTCTCTTTTATAATACTAGTACATCTTAGTACTGAGATGACGAGGAGAAGAGCACAATTAGTGCCAACTGGAATGCAAACTTTGTGCTGAAATATAGCTCCTACAAATGTGACAGATGTTATCAATGAGGAAATCAAGCATGCTGAAAACCTGCTTTTCTGTGTAGCACACTTTACCCTTCTGAGATGTTTTAGAAAAATATGTGGATTTGTGACCTAGAACAGTCAACATAATTTCTCGTATCAGCAAAAGATTTACGGTTAAGACCCTTTTAAAAGAGATTTGAATTTATCACGTGACAACGTAGTGTAAAGAGTTGAGAATTCAAACGTTTGCAGAGAACGGATTACCCCCAAAAAAATGGGAGATTTTATGTTTTCGAGTAATTAAAATCTTAAGAATTTTTAAGTATCTACATATCAATAATGGCACTACGAGAATATGTGGTATTGCGACTAGCTTGCTATACATCTTCCACGGCGGACAATGTCTTTGTAAGGTGAATTGACATATCCTCCGTGGAGCAAGATGAAGATCCAGCTATATTTTGCTTTGTGTGGATTCTTATGAAGTTTGGGAATCCAATACAAGTAAGGCAATTCCTCACATTTTGTTTGGATGTTGAGATAAGACATATGATTGTTTAGGACTTCATCTTGGTCAAAAATGATAGGTTTTTATGTGGCATATGGCAAGTGGCATAACCTGGGTGTTACAACGAATCAATGCCCAATTCTTTGATAAAGCAATTGAGGTATTGTGCTTTAAAAACAAATAAAATATTGTTTGAAGCTTTGTCCGCAGGGATGATAACATATTTGTCAAGCAATGATGAAAGGCATCCAAGTCGTTGAATACGGACTAAGGTCGTTTATTGACACACTTATTGAGATGTCAATACGATTCTGTACCAACAGTCGGATAGTACGTATCCAATCTAACAAGAACTCGACTTCTGGTTCTTGGTCCTTTCCTCTCGTTATCCATGATCTGGCATATGTTCAACAATATCCATTATGGTTTTGAAATTATATTTCCTAGGAACGCCCAGACTGTCTGGTGAGATACACATTTGTTTTTGTGTTGTCAATTTTATATTACTTGCTGTGGTTTTATGATTACGTTATGTCAGCATATGTGGAATTATCTTTACGCGTAGTGTTTTTTTTTATTACGTGAGATCGTTTCGTTTTTACGTTAGGTCGATCTCTAAATACTTTATGTGCAGCTTCATTTTCTTTACGTGCAGTAATTTGTTCTTTACGTGATGTGTTTTCTTCTTTACGTTATGTGGACAAAAATATCATGATGATGTGTGACCCCGGAACTTTTCGATCGTGTAAACTTCAAATTAGACCGTAGATGGCAAAATAGACACAACGGTTAGAAATGTGCTGAATGAAATAAATTTGGGTAGTCTATTCAGTTACTTCATTGTACAAAATGAAAGAGTAATTCGTCAGCCAGAAAATGCAATTGACCATTAACTACTCCTAATGCTTTGAACAAACCACAGTAATTTGACGTTTTAGTGGTGAATAGTGAAAAAAAAAAAGAAAAATCGCTATATATATCACAATTTTTCTTCATTTTTTCACTTTATTAACCTCTAAAACGTCAAATTACTGTGAACAAGCAGTCCTGTTTTACACGGGTTTTGAGGGAGTACATAGAATTACGAAGTATCAACGTGCAGCAAAATTCCAACAGCCAAAACTACAAAGGAAAGTGAGTCATTTATCAACATACTCAAAGAATATAGCCATCAAATACTCGGTTCAAACAATAATCAACTCCCACAATAATAAAAGTGGTGTCATGTGTTCCTGAATGATATACAAATAGAACATCGGCCGAGATAACCGCGTGCACCCCATTCATCAACCAAAATATGATTTTCAACTACCCTTATACTTCCCATTTACGAAGCATTTTGTCGACCCCCCCCCCCCCCAAAAAAAAAAAAAAAAAAAACTGAAGCATTGGCATTTTTGGGCTATTTTTTATATCTTGTTGAGGCAAAAATCAATATTTTACGATTTTTTATACTTCGAACTTCTCTTTTTTTTACAAAACGAAGTAAATTCGAAAATTTAGGAACTGATTTAGGCCAACTAGTAGTAGTCTAAAGTTCAGTTATGCAGTATGTCCGAGAGTTTTGAGTTCATTCTAGGTGTTTTATGTAAACCGACATCAAGCCTGATTATTACGCAAACTGGCGATCTCCTTTGATGCATCATGAATTTTGGTGTGTGTGTGTGTGTGTGTTTTTAAATGTGCATTATTAACCGTTTACAACAAGCTAGTGTTAAAATACGTTTGAAATCGATATCCATTCATTCCTTTTATACCATATTTTTGAAAAAAAAATGACGATTGTTTGAGGTGTAAAAATTCTATCGATCGATATAAGTTGATTCAGTACATGAATACTTTGATTGATTAAATTTGATTTGGTTCATTGTATCGGGTTTTCTCCATACAACATATTTTAATACAGGCTATGTGAAACTGTAACGCATATGTAGACCGAAAGAGTATCGTTTGTTCATCACATCGTTAATGGGGTTTTCTTTACATTGAATCACTTTAGCATGGGCAGTGTCTGAATTTTATATGTGCTGGTACTTTACTATGACAAAGAAGTTTATTGGCTACTTGATTTATCTGAAAACCACTTGTAAAAATATATTTCAGAAAATATTACTCATCAGATATGGGTTGCGAAAAAAAGTTCGTTGGTTTGTGATAAAGTACAAATCTCCTGTCTAACACCCCGGGTCATATTTTGTTATCAGATATATAAGAAAGAAAATTATGGGATATCTCATAAAGTTTGTCATATCTCTTACATATATATAACTTATAACATGTATAAACTTAGAAAGTAAAATATATTTCGTGCCATGAACATTTGAATCACGGCGGGATAAAAACTTTAACTGTCACGTGGTCTTATTTCATAATTTGATGAATTATGAATGATACCGACTGTATAGTACATGGAAATATGCATTTCCATTTCGCAAATAGCCGTTAGTGCCTCTGTCAATGTGAAGGCTTAGAGGATAATAACAACTTTGTTAGATGCTAACAGATGAGGTATGATTACGTTTTTTTTTGAAACCCCGATAATTTGTAATAAATTATGCTCATCAAGGATTTTTATGATATCTAAATTTAACTCCTTGTGCTCAGGTATGACTCAGCAAGTACTTTTTAAACATGTGAAAAAAGATGAAATTTCTACATTATATAGGGTGGGCCAGGAGTAATATGTTGCATAAAGATGAGATTGTGTTGCCAACTTACATTAAACCAGATAGAATGGTTGAACAACTGAATGGTACATATAAAATATGAAACGAAAACGATACAACCCGAAATGAATAGAAACGAAACTGAGAATCGAAACTAAATAAAATGAGATCGAAACGAAACGAAGTGAAATAAATCGAAATAGACATCTAGTGCCACAAAAATTAAATTATCTAGCACGAAAAAAAATCATATCCTTGTAATGTGTACAAGGACCCCACATGTACCGCCACTACATTTTCAATACTGTCCAAATAATTTTCTTTTTTTTATGCTACATTTTTATCTGCTAGGAAGTTTAGTTTCTTTTAACATTTTAAATTGTTTGTGTTTTCCGCTTATTCAACTCGATTTTCAATAGTTTGGCTATTTGAATTGGAGCTTTTCACGTTTTACCACATTTTTTTTAGCACCTCGATCGTTCCACTCTGGCAAAAACTTGCAATCATGTCACTTAAGTAGAAATTCGGAATACCCCCATGAAATTACTTGATATTTAGGCAACATTTTTGTCGTGCGTAAGAGCGGATGTTTAAATTAAAAATGAAATAAATATGTAACATTCTCATAAACGTAAACAAGCTTCTTTTAAATATGAATAATTAAAATTCCGTTGATGTTCATAATTCAAATCCACAAATTGTTAATTCAAGTAACATTCTCCAAACAAAAAACGATAAAAAAAAAATGTCAAATTGTGCATTAAAGAATGAATCACGTGATCAAGTTACTATCGTTCTCTACCGAGGCTGGTATAGAATTTGTACTTTGCATTATCATTCTTGGTTCTGTAGAATTAAGAGGGTAACAAACAGATATCCATACAGATTTTAGGTCTTTAATTACGTAAAAATGTGGTGATTGTAAACCAAAATGTTGAGTTTTTTGCACCTCGTATCACGTGTCTGTATTTGCAATAATATTTAAACATTAATTTTGCTTATTTGAAGTTGTATTGTAGTACTTGTGGAAATTCGGATTTTTGTATAAAAAATAATTTGGACTTGGTAACATTGTGATATTGCACAACTATTTTGTTATACAACATTGAAACAGCGAGTGTGATGTGAGGAACGGTCTAATTATTACTGTTTCTATACTTATTGTTACATACAAGAAGTTAGCATGATTTTCTTCCAGGTGTTTACGGTTCTACACAAATGAGTAGTTACAAATTTGTATGGTATGCAGTTCAGGTCATCTTTACTTTTCAAGTTGCAGTCGGTGAAAATAAGCCACGTGAGTGTTTCAACGATTATATGTGTAAAGTTTAATCAGAACAACTGTCGTGACCTTGCCATGTTTTTAAGTAAACTTTGTGCACTTGGTATTTTTTTCTTTAATATTAGGCTTAGGTCTTCGGCACGTACATGTAAATTATTATCGAACTCAACATGGAAGCTGAACCCCCTCCCCCAATCCGAGAAGGAAATGGTCTGTGTATAAGTTTAGGGATAAAGATAAAGCAATCAAATTGAGGCAGAGGCCAACAAGGATATCAATGATCGATAAACCATAAGGAAAACTAAATTTTAATGAAACAAAACTCTATGCCGAAAAGAAAGTAGCCCTACTAGGACCATAGTCTAAGATTATGTGCCATGCCCACATTTAAACCGAGTCCCTTTTTGTATATCAAGTTCAACAACTTTCTGATGATGTTACCATTTTACATATGTGCTAGATCGTATGGGTTTTATGGGTTGTGGGTGGACGGATATGACTATCCTTAATATACATATTGATCGTATATACACCAATACTGAGCATATAAAGATTAACGGCTTACATATACATTGTATTGTGTTTTTACTGTAGTGTCTTTCAGAGATTGTAGTAGTGACGATGTCTACAACGTTGATGATCAGACTAGTTATACATTAGAGTGGTCGGATGATTTCAAAAACTTTAACACATTCACCTGCAAATTCCGTGGCTACAAACAAAGTGAAGACAATAATGTCTTCTTTGTTTGTATAAATGCGACAACATGGGATATCAGAAATAATAGCCATTCATATTATGACAGGAGCCAGCCAGATGACATAAAAATGGAGTATTTCACATACAGCCAAACTAAAAACAATAAATTTGGTGATGGATGGCATATTTCGTCAACAAAGAAGGTAAGGAGCCAATTTTGAAATGAATTTCTATAGACTAACAGTTATTTCCATATAAATATATCCAACAATTTTATACTTTAAAATCCTTTAGTAACCTGAAAAACTGAAGGCACTTGTTGATACCTCTGCCCCTCCCCCTCCATAGAACCCATAAAATCCCTCAGATGGGAAAAAATAGAACGTGCACAAACGCATCTTATTATAAAGAATATGTGAAAGTTTTCATCAAATACCCTTCATCGCTACGAGAAGAGTTACGGGTAATAACTGGAGACAGAAGAATGCATTCAAAGTATGATCACTATACTCACAGGTGGAGCTGGCAAATTTTTTGGGGGCAGAATATTTATTTTTTTATACTTAGCGGGTCAGAAAATTTATTTTCAACCGCGCAGGGGCAACATTATTTATTTCCACTCCATTGTATGATATATATGGACTGAGGTGAGAAATTTAAATTTATTTATTTTCTAAGAGGTGTAGGCTAGAATGTTTTTAAGATATCGTTTTTTTTTTTCGATGATGCTGTATTATATATATGTAGCCAATAAAATGTTCGATGTGTACGGACAATGGCGCATTTTCCCGCGGTTTTAAGTCTCATCCGTATACATCGGTTTTATGTGTCAAGTAAGTGTATACAGTGTACAATATTAAAATCTTTTTCAAAGTACCGTGTGAATAAAGCATAGTTATATGCTCCTACAACTATCGACATTGTATATTATACTATCTGTTTTCTTTGCTTTACTTGTTTACTTGTTTACTTGTTTATTTCTTATTTCTTATTTTTTTATTTTGTATTTTATTTTATTATTTTTTTTTGTCAAGACGTTTTATCAACGTCCATGGCTTGATGACCAATTTGATCCAACGGAAACTTGGTGTGAAGGAAAGAAAAGTGAAAGCGACGAGATTGTTGGCATACAGCTAATTGTAAGACCTGGATCATCTGAAAGACGAATTGTATTAAACATCACTGGGAAGGCAGGCCCTGAGGATCACTGTAAGATGTTTAATTTGTTTGATAAGATTTCAATGTTTTCGAATAATCTGATTATAATATAACATTCCATACTCCGATAACGAAAAGTTTTGTGGCCGGAATTAAAACCTGAACTGCTTTTTACAGAATATTGACCGCCCCTTTCCCACAAATTATATCAATATGAAAAAAACGAGATTATTTCGTTTCTTATAATTATAAATTAAGTTAACTGTATTTTAATTGGATTATGTCATGAAGTAAAAATAAATGTGTACTAAATACGCTGTTCAGATTTATCCTACATCTTCATTTTCGTTTTCTACAATTTTAATTTTATCCTTTTTTTTAATTTCAGTTGCATTGATTTTAGGGTTAAGTTTAGGTACATTTACAGTTGTCACTTCTACTATTAGTGTTGCTGTCATAATCTGTTGTTACATGAGTAAGAAAAGGATGAGAGAACAAAGATATAGGGACGAATATCAACCTTGCACCATGACAGCTGACAGATGTAAGTGTTCGGTACACATTCATATATATGCTTATCATTAATGGGCTTTTAACCAAGTCAATACGTTTATATGAACCTGTTCAGATTATCTAATAGGTTAATATTTAACGCATTGGCGGAGTGAAAGTCCTTAATTTATATATTACATATGTAGATAATGTATTTTGGATATGGGCTTGAGTGCTGTAATTTTCCGCCGTGATTGGCTGAGAGCAATTACGGAACGGAATGGTTTACATCTGGATCTAAATTTAGGAGTGTAGCGCCAATATACATATAAATAGAATCATCGCATTAATATATTAAAAAAATAGAAACGAGGCTTTATGTACCTGGGATAATTATCCTTTGCATCACTTGATCATGAAAAAAGACAATGAATGAATATATATTAGGCATTTCGATAGCAAACCAGTGGGATGCAGGGGTTGGCATCCCCTTTTTATTGAAAAAATTGTCATTGTCATGTGTAAAATTGACCCCAACATTGGCAATTAATATCCTAGCACCCCACTTTTCTGAGGAACCTCGGATGGCACCCCTCCTTTTCAAAGTGTCTGGATCCGCCCCTGCACATCAATTCCTATACTGAAATCTAAAAAATATTGGTTGCTGTATATAACAGTTTTTATACCAACTAACTTTATTCATTTTAAACATTTTCAACATTAAGAAACTGATACCCAAATATATTTTCGATGATGGAGAATTCTTCACACACAATTTTATTTGATATCAATGAAAAATTGAACAGACTTTTCAATACTTGACAGTTCCTCAAAAGGGTTTCAAAAAAAGGTGGGTTTTTTTCCGCAAATACGGATGATAAACAAATTAGAAATAGAACTTAACAAAATCTGAAAGATTTTTCTCATTAGTTAGGCGATATGACTTTTTTAGACATTGCACTTATCTCTTATCTTATTAGACTGATGATTTATTTCATTAGATGTGATATGGTCATTTACATGTCAATGTAGCCAATGTATCTTTCTAAAGATGCTAAACATCTGTTATTTCACATTAAGATTTCCGTATATCGTACCCATTAATAACACCATAAAATGAAGAGTATAAGAACGAAGGGCAGTTAGAGGTTAGCTTTCGAACAAATCAGTTGCATAGAAAATGTTTTTGGATTCAGTAACATGGATTATGATAACCTGTATGTATTCTATATATTGACTTTTAAAGATGTAAAGTTAAACCTATACTGAGTTGAAAAGATATACTCATACCATGTGACACTACGTAAAAAGCTAGTTCCCTATGTTTACGGGTCAAAGACAATGGAAAAACAATACAAACAAAACGAACGCGTAACATATACAAGATCAAGGTTTCCTAACGCTAGTGATTCATTTGGTTTGTATACCTAGTTTGATGTTTAATACAAGTATATCAGTGATTTATGAATAGTATTTTTATTAGAATATTAGACTGTTTCTATGAAGTGGTGCTGGTTTTTTTGGGCATTATGCGTTCGCATTGTGCGGTTGTTGAAGCCATGTTGTTATGGTCAACATAAATCTTATTTGATGACGATGATCAGAAAATTTTTTTTTAAGCCATATCATTCACAAAAAAAAATATCGACCAAAATCCGTTTACTTTTAGATTTATTGCTCGAATATTTCGGCGTGTAGAAGCACAGAGTCGCGGATAGTTGTCATACTCATAAGCACTCGGATATTCTTAACCGAAACACAAGATAGTAAACTTACTCTCATGTGTTGCATGGTCTGATAAACAAGAAGATCACAAAGACAAGTGGACGTTTCTATAAGTAAATCTTTTGTATAAAAAACCTTCCGGGTGACTGTTATCTTTACATATACTCCTACAACGTAAGAGGTTGGAATTCCGTTCCTCCATACCCCAACCTCTTACTTTCTAGCGCCATATTGCATAACGCTTGTTCCGCCGTTCCTTGAAATCGGCAGAGTTACAGCGAACTTATTTCCATTTAAAACGTTTTATACCGTTTCTTTACCATTACACGGGAGAAAGTGGCTAAACTAAAGAAAAACGATGACCTACCTGATGAGAAAATCCAGCAATTTCGAAATCCTTTGTAAAAGCAGTTAAAATGAACTTCATATTTGGTTTTTAGCTTTTTGAGTGTGTAGTTCCGTTTGATAAAATTATGGATTTAAAAATTTGCGAAACGAACATATCAAATTAACCAACGAATTGCCTTTACCAACTTTGTGTTCGTTTTGTCAAAAATACATTGTATTCCGTAAAATTAGTGACCTAATTCAAAATTGCTTGTCATTTTGACACCTGTCTTCATTACAAATGTTTTCTAGGTATTTAACAAATATTTAGGACTTTTATCGTTCGATTTCCGGTTGGTTAAACTTCTTTTAAGTAAATAAAAGGCATAAAGTATTTTAAAACACATGTTTAGCTAATTAACATTTGCAATGGCTTTCAACATGTCAGATGCTAGAGGTAAGGATGGCACCAAGTCAGAAAATAGCTTGCCAGACAACCTCTAGCATTGCTGGAGTATCTTTACATACAAATCAGTTGTTTCTTTAAACACTATAGAAGTAAGAGTTCTTTTAGTGTATGCTGTCTTATTGGTCATATTCTGTCAACGTTTTCAAAAGCGATACACAGACGTTGAATTTAAATTATTGTAATGTAGAAATATTATTACTACTGTGTTCTAAGCTTAATTGTTCGCTTGAGCTAAATAATTCGTGTTGAAATATCACATAAACTGTGTTAAAAGCTACAATTTCTCGACTTAGGTGCTTTAATAAAATTTATGATGCTTTTCTGAATAGTAGTCACAATTTTTTCCTTTTTTTTTCAATTTTTCTGTTCCTTGTGTACATTTTCATGAACTTGCTTTGCAACTGCATTTGCGGAAGGCACAACTGCGGAAACAACATGTCCTGAGTGGTAAAATAAAAGTGGTGATGGTACGAATTGGTTAATTTGATGCACAAAATTATTTCAAAGTTTGTCCCTTTTCTAGATGAAAACTATAACTATTTTACCATAAAATCTTTTGCTGAAATGCATCTTGCCCACATTTAGATGCCCAGATCTTCGGCAACGCATAGATTGTAGTTGGATACATCGTTCGTTATTACAAATCAATCTGCTTTTTCTTACAGCAATTGGAAGGCAGGACAGTTTCGATAATTCAAACCTAACAGAGAGAAGTGAAATAAACAGAGTTACTCCAACTGCTCCACCACCTACCTACGACGATATTTTTTCAGAAGATATAGGAACCAAAGAGACCTATCAATGTTAAAATCTAGAAGCCCTCCTACTTCTCATCCATCTGTTCGAAAAGGGCGGTCTGTCATACAAATTTACATTTGATGTGTATGTTGAAACTGAGATTTAGCCAGAAGTATACTGGTGTATCTTGGTATTTGGTGGGGAAAATAACTATAGTATACTGCAGTTTTCGATTACATTACTAAAAACTTGGTATAGTAATCGTATCAAGGCGGTCAGAATATTCAGTAGCTAAAGAAATCGTCGGTTATGACGAAATCGTTTGTGTGAGAGTTTTGCAAACTTCATTTAATATATACGGGCTGGTGGATCGTTAAAAACGATGCGAAAAATTAAATAAACGTCTAAATATGTGAAGTTTTGTGAGTTTTATGCTCATATAGTTTTATGAGTTTTATGCTGAGGAAAAATATATGATAACTATTTCATTACAAAAGGGAGCCTAAATTCCATGCTTTTCCATGTTTTTTTACTGTTCTGCAGAAATTAAAAGCAAAATATTACAGCTGAATTTTATATTGATTGGTCGTCTCTTTGCGACACAAAACATTAGATGAAGTTGTTATCTTAACTGTTTTCGGCATGCCGTGGATTGTGTCCGTATTGTAAGATTTAGGATGTACCGTAGTTCTCAATACCCAAATTTTTGTTGGTTTAAAATGATCTGGAGCTGGCATGACAGTTATATTAACTGCTAGTAGTCCTTTGTTTATGTTCATTTTATCATCCATTTCATGTTCATCGCCTGAATATATAGTTGAAATATAGCTGCTCGGGCGTGAAACCACAACAATCAATCAATCAACCTTTGTGCATTTGTGTAACATACAGTCAGTTTTTTTATTTACGTTTTTAACAAGGGACTCGGATATTTAGGTGTGTTTAATTATGTGATATTTTCCACACTGACCATTTTTAAAAATGATAGGGGTTGGACCCCGCCGCTTTTTTGCGCCTGTCCTAAGTCAGGAATTTCTGGCCTCTGTATTTTCACTTTCAGTTTACTTTATGTTTCTGGGGTAGGTAAAGGATGTACCTGTGTATAATGTTGTCTGAGGCCAGCTGCAGCCTGTCCTGCAGTGTGAGGGTTTCCTTGTGGTTCGTTAAGAAACATGGTTGACCTGAGCTGACAATTTTCATGCCAGTAGGGGTGTTGTTTCTCTGACATATTCACCATATCCATTCTCCTTATATCATATACTGGTAGGATATAGTACCAAGGTTAACATCAGGTTCAATCAAATTCATGATTTAAATACTCGGTATCAGGAATTTTACAATGTTCTCAATTTTCTTAAGTAAAAAATAAAAATCTCAAGTACATTTAATTATTGCAAAATTTCCATATGCATATTAATTGGAGATTATATATCCCACGTTCAAACATGGAAGGGACTCCAGTTAGCTCGAAGTCTGGAGAAGACTTAATGTTAAATGATCTGACTTTTTCAATGAAACGGGTGTGACAAATGTCGTGCTGTCTGAAATTGATTATTTAAAAAAAATAACTTTATATATGGCCATACATGGCGTACAGGCATAAGCTGAAGAAGGTAAAAGAAGCAAATCTTCACATTCTAGTTTTATGGTCGATATTCAAAAGCGTCATACATAAACCCAGTGTGCACTTTTAGCTTTTTTCTGAGATAATCCAAACATTTTAAATTCTACACTAGCATTACATTTGCACGGAGAAGCTTCTTAAATCAGCGCGATTTTACTGGTATATAAACCTGTGTCTTACGTCTTGTGTATCTTGTTGCCTAGTATGATAGGGTATGACTGGGAAATATTATCCCGAGTAGAATTTTGCACGAGTTCACGAGTTTTCATGCAATAACTCATTTATTGTATGGCAATATAATTTAGTCTTGTTTATAATGAACTTTTGTTACGGATAACGTCACAAATTTTAACTTATTTACAAAATGGAAATTTATTGCACCCTCCATGTTTTTGGAACACTTACAAGAAATATAGACCGAGATCTATGTGTTTTCAGTATTCCATAAAATATAATGTTGCATACAGCAGTATGCCATTACTGTTTTATTACATTTCTCTTTACATTTTTTTTTTTATAGAATTCCCCATTCAGTTAGTGAGTTACTCTATGGCAAGCCAAAGTGGACAAAAATGAGCATTTCCTAATATTATAAATTCATTTTCTAATATTACAAATTAGATTTCATATATCACAAAATACTTTTTTAATATTAAAAAAAAATATTTTCTAATGTTAGAAAATGGATTTGTCATATTCAATTACGATTTTTTAATATTAGAACATCATTTTGTAATATTAAAGAATGTAACTGATTTTGCAATAAATATTGCAAAATGATTTTCTAACATTACAAATTCATTTTCTAATATTACAAATTCAATTTTACATATTACAAAATGTGTGATATTTTATAATAGAATAAATCAGGGATTTGTAATATTAGAAAATGAAATTTTAATACTACAAATTGAATTTCTAATATTAAAAAAGATGATTTTGTAATATTAAAAATTCATTTTCTAATATTACAAAATATTGATTTCTGTCCACTTTGGCTTGCCATATTACTCTTCGGTTTTTTTTATGTATATGTTTTTCGATGTATCTTTTCAAGTGAACAAATTTAGACAAATACCTTTAAATAAATATTTAGACAATTGACTCGGTTTCTGATAGTTTAGTCACAAAAAAACAGTTTTACAGCGAATAGATACAGCCGTGCAATGTCACTTGTAACCAAAACGCCAAGCGTGTTATATCTCCAAATATGGACGTGTTAGAAATACGTTGATAAAATGGAAACAATAGAATAAGAAATGTAATAACCTATGTTATATTGATGCATGATCATATAGGTACTGTGACTTGTTTGTACTATATCAGTTTTACTGCATATTTAATATTAAGAGTTATTTGCTTGAGAAAGCACACTTCCTTTTTGTTCGTGGGAGAAACGATTTCACATGCATGCAGGAGTAGTCGGTGACGGTGAGGGCTTGAATTATTCGAGTTAGGGTATTACTAATGTCCGAAATCCCCCTAATACTCCGAAAACCCCCAAAATATATCCGAAATCCCCGCTGGAATAGGGAAATCCTTCATGACATATGACATATATACTTACTTACTTACTTACTGCCCTTTACGCCACTGGCATGTAGGGCAGCAATGACATATAGGTTACAGACCACCAATTCAACCAATGAGCATTTGGAACGTACGCAAAAATAGTCCTACGCAGAAATTACTCCTGTTCCTCATAATGCTGTGAAAAAAGTTCTCATCTTATTTAAAAAATTTAAACAGTTTCTGAAAGGAAAAACATTTCTGTACATTTTATAGGTGCATTTTGCTTCTTGTGATGTGAAGCCTAATCTCCATAATGATTTTTAAATATACCCCTATTTTGTGAAAACACTGGGATTTCCCATGCTATTTATAGACCCTTCACTTCCGGTGACCAGTACTGCACTGCAAGTCTGCTAACCCCACATGCCATTCTGAGGATTGTGAGCTGACATATGTAGAATCATGCTGATATATAGTCCTCTGCAGGTTAAAGTTAAGGTAAAGTCCAGAGAAGCCATTGAATATTGTGAAATTAGCATAGAAGCCTATGGAAAGTGGAATTAGTGGTTTTTAGCCTATATACAAGTAGGTTAAATTATATATAATTATTTTACCAAAAAAATATAATTTGATGAAATTATTTAATGTTTTACATTTTGTACCGTTTCGTCCTATACAAATCCAATATCGTTGACGCTATTGGAAACACCAAAACAGAGATTACCAATACCTATAATCATTTCTATTGTTTTTTTTTCTTTTTTTTCTTTTGTTTTTGTTCCAGATTTGATATTCTTGTTTTATAGATTTTTTATAAAAATTTCAGGTGGAACTCTCCCTAGTTCGCCATACACCATAAAATTGGGCGTGTTATTTCTTACATTCAAGATATTTTTACAAAACTGAAAATACATTCTTTCAATATTCAATATAAACCCCCATACCTCTGAGGAATACAATAGAATTGGAGATATCAAAGCATCGAATAATTTCGGCTGTAAATCTACTGGTATTGTTACGTTTTTATTTTTACTAAAGAGTGCGAATGTGTTGTGTGTGTGTATCTTTTTATCTATATTAGTTTTAATTAAGTTCCTTATGGATCCTTATGTACTACCATCTCTACCATGAGGACAGACTTGTTTTAAGTGTCTTGGGTTTTCCTCTTTCTTCTTATACCGGATGTGACAACATATGAACGGCTCATGAAAACTATATGATTTTATTATACAAGAAATTACATTTAGTTTATTTGATAAAGAAGAACACATAAATAAATTAAACAAATCATAGAAAACAAAATATTATTATTAAAAAAATTCCTAATGTTTAATGAATGCCAACCACTGGCTTTCTAAGCCATAGTTCACAAAATTCACATGCAATAATTTATAAAGAATAGAAGAAAATTTATTCTCATCTCCATTTACTAAACGAGACCAAAATTTTATTATTCTAATCTTTACCGATAATGAAATAGGAAATATCCCTAGCTCGCCGTATACCACACAGTTCGGTGTTGATTCAAAATAATTTTGTTTTTTTAAAAAATAGTTCTCGGTTTGACTAGAAAGGCCGAGGAGTTCCGATTGACTAGAAAGTCTGAGGAGTTCCGATTGTGAATCAAACGTAAACAAAACAAAGCCTTTTCTGAAACAGGAGGGTACGTCCAACCAATCGATTTACTCCATATGCATATGTTTCAAAGTCAATAAGAAGATAATGATGTATAATTAATATATCCAAATAATTTTATTTAGAAATTCTGACGTTTACACTGAATACGAGTTAAAATTCTAAATTAAACATACACAAACTGTATAATAAAAATTAAGTTACAAATTGCGTACCGTCATTAATGTGATAAATGCTCCTTTACTTTATTAGTATAAGAGGAAAATATTTATCATTTCAATGAGCAATTTATGAGAAAACCCATTGTATCCATGTCCATTTTTACATACATGTACACGTCGTTAGTGCTCCTATTTTAACAGTCTCTGGAACAGCGACCCGGGTCAAGGCTAGTTAAGGGGTAGACCTATGGTAATAACTCTTGCTAATAATTGGAACGTTTTTATTTGTCGGATGCTTACTTATAAGGAATATGATTTTATTTAAGTATAGATCTTTAATATTTTACTCAAGTGTATGTTAACTAAGAAACGATTGTTTTCGTTATGAGTTCCTTTGGCAAATGAGCTAAATAGTTGTTTTAGTTTTAGGGGCTGGTCTTCATTTATCCCCTGCTGAAAAAGTATTGGGTGTCAAGACAGAAAAAAATAGGAAATTGAAAAGGGGGGAGATTATTGTTTTGTCGGATTTATTGAAAAGGGGGGGGGTGATCATAATAATTCATTCATGATTACATAATTCCAGAAAATGTTATAGGAGAGTTTACCAATCTCATTAGTGATGTCATATTCACGAATTTGCATATTATTAAGTGTCAAATTGGTTGGCAAATTAACAACTAAATAAACAATTGACAATTTCATGATTAGAATCCCAATTTTCAAAACTTTATAACTGTGTTATTTAATATCCATATTTGGTTCTGTAAAATGTTTCATTTAGATAAAATAATTCATATTATGTATGTAAATTTATAACTTTTACTTGAAAAAATAAATTTGTAGTGATATTTATATGTAAACCTATATTTTTGTATAAAATTATAATTAAAATCTTATGTACATATTGTCTAATTCCTGAATATTTATTTAAAAATTCCATGGATAAAAAGAATTTTATTTGCAATGTTGGAAACTAAAAGAATTTTTCAATTATCTTTAAAAAATGAAAAATTTATGATGATTTAAAATTGATACTCTATGCCACTCAATAGATTTTTTGCCAACCAAAACCAAATCACAGGTAAGTGATGACATTACGAAGAACTCTCCTATATGCAGTTTTATACCTTTTATACTAGATGAAATTTTACAACACTGTTTGTTAAATCACTCCCTGTGTATGGTATGTGTGTTTTTAAAACCCCATACTGCATATAAAATCACTCCCTGTGTATGTAACATACAGTTTTATACCCCAGTCTTGATATGAAATCACACAATCTGTAAGTTATATGCATAGAAAATTACTCCCTGTGTTTAGTGCACTTTTTATCCATGTCTGCACATGAAATCACTTGCATGATCCCATTTAAAGTCACAGCAAGAGAATGTTATATACAGTTTAAGCTCACCTTGCCTAAGTCCACATGAGCTATTTCCATCACTTGGCGTCTGTTGTCATTGTCCATCGTTAACAATTTTCGAAACTCTTTTCTTCTGACACTACTTGATCAATTGGAATCAAACTTAATTTGAATGCTCCTTGGCGTATCCTGCATAGAAATGTGTGGATTTTTTATTCATCCAAAAACATGGCTGGCTTATTATAAACATACGGGTCAGACAGTAGTTTTTCACATATATCTCCAAAACTTAGGTTCAGCCAAATTCTTTCAATAGCTGAAATGATCCTTATTATAAGGCCTACAAAAGTCTTCAGGGATAGAAGTTGTCAGATGGCTCCTTTTTAAGAGTTATTGCCCTTGAAAGGGGCAGTATTCAGCCAAAATCTTGAAAACTATGATAGATAAAATAAAACTTTCAAATGCTGAAATTATCCTTATGATACATCTTACGAAAGTTTGTGGGAATCAAATTTGTTGGATGACTCCTTGTTAGAGTTATTGCCCTTGAAAGGCACAAAATTATGTTTTAAAAACATTAACTTTTTAGTAGTTTCAGCCAAATTTTGAAAACTATAATAGATACAATGAAACTTATCATAATGGATGAAATGATCCTTATGATAAGTCCTACAAGTCTTCATTGAGTCAAAATTGTTGGACAGCTCCTTTTAAGAGTAATTGCCCTTGCAAGACAAAAAATTAACCTGGTGAGCGATTTAGGTTCCTGTGAGTCTCTTGTTTACTCCAGTATGCATATAAAATTCCTCTCTAGGTGTATGTAAGATGCACTTCTCTACTCCTCTTTGCTTACAAAATAACTTACTGTGTATTCTGTATGCCTCATTTGCCTCAGTCTGGATATGAAATGAATGCCCTATCAATGTAGATGGATTTTTATACTTCAGTTTGCATATTTAAACACTCCCTGTGTATTATCTATGCAATTCCAGCCTCTGCCTGCATATTAAACCACTTCCTGTGTAGCCTACATTTTCATGATTTTGTATGTGCTATTTTTACTGCAGACAACATACATCATGTCATCAAAAATATACATGCCTTAAAAAATTATTACTGACACTTAAGTATAACATTGACAGTGAAATTGACATTTCTCAATCTATTCTCATAAAATTTGGCAGAAATGCTTCTGATGTTATGCAGTTAAGATGTACAGTCAGTCAAATCATTAGGTGGTATAACAATTTGTGAATGTATGCAATTTTTAATTTTTTGACTTTTTTATCAGCTTCTGTGAAAGACTAATCAACCCTTTTTTGTCCTGTAAATGAAATTAATTATTAAAGTTTTAAGCTAATAATATTGGCTAGATTTTCACCAAATTTGGACACATTTGACCAAAAAATAAAAATTTGACATAAAATTAATGACATACCGTTGAAATTATACAATGCTATTTCAGACACACAAGTTTGGTTTTGACAGTAAAAATTGACATTTCTTTGAATAAGGCTTTGAAATGCTTCCAAATTATCAAACATGTCAGATAGACAGTTCAAAATCAACAACACTTCAGGCAGGCAAGTGATAAAATTAATTTATGCAATTTAGGATTTTTATGACATTTTTCAGTTGTTGTTGTGAAATACCTTTTCAACCTCTACCTTATGAAGGAAAACAGTTTTACATATTGTAAGCACACAACAATTGCTAGATTTTCTAAAAAATTAAACACATTTAACTAAAAACAAAATTTTGACATTAAATTTTATATGTCATACCATTGAAATTATACATGCATGAACTATGAATACTGAAACTTAAGTATAATTTTGACAGTGAAATAGACATTTCTTTGTTTAATGCATTGAAACTTAACAAAAATGCTTCCAGTGTCTTTTTCACTAAACCCTGTTTGATGCATTTTTATTGATTCTTTTCTTTGAGTAAACAAGGTGTGCTTATTAGTTACTTTTGGATTGTGAACTTGCTTTCTTTCAAGATAAAAACAGCTTGTCTTTTGTCCTATTTGTTGAGTGTTTGTATTCTGTATAAATCTCTAATTTAATAGATTTTTCTAGTTCTTTTTCTACCATTGTCCCATGTTTAGGGGAGAGTTAAGTGCTCAAACACATTTTTAACCCCAATACATACTTCATGTGCCTGTCCCAATCAAGGAACCTGTAGTCTAGTGTTTGTTGTTTTTACCACACTTGTCTATTGTCATCACTTGGCATCAGTCATCATCCATTGTCATCATGGTAAACAATATTTTCAAACTCTTCTCTGAAACTATAAGATCAATAAGAACCTAACTTTGTATGAATGTTCCTTTGGGTATTCTGCATAGAACTGATGTTGGGATTGTTGATAAATGAAAAATACTGCCATTGTTACTAAAAATAGAACTAGAACATAAGGGTCAGAGAGAAGTTTTTCACATACACATGTATCTCTAAAATCATTAGGTTTAGCCCAATTCTGATTTCTATATGTGGTCAAATTTATGTGTTAATCTGCTGTTAATCATGTTGGAGTTATTGCCCTTTTGGGACTTTTTTTTGTTTTTGTTTTGCTATTTTGTGTTAATCTGTTAAGCCATTTGAGATATTGCCATCATTGTTGTCCTTTGTTAACAATTTTCCAAAAAACTTCTTTTCTGAAACTTTTGGGTCAATTTGAACCAAACTTAGTATGAAAGAATAATTAAGGGAAACCAGGTTATATCGGTGATAAAAAAAATATAATCCAGGGAGAAAGACCAGACATGGAAAACAGACATACACAGCAAAGAACATTAAGTAACTAAAATCATTCATACAAAGTAATAAAAGCAAATGTGCAACTCAGACTCCACTAAGATGAATGTTCCTTAGGGTATTATGCATAGAGCTGTTGTTGGGATTTTTGGTCCATTTAAAAACATGCCCTCATTACTGAAAATAGAACATAGGGGGTCAGTTGGAAGTTTTTGTATATATCTCAAAAAACCTTTAGATTTAGCCAAATTCTGACATGGGTGGGAAGTGTTGAGCATGATCAGGGAGAGTGGGAGGGCCAATGTGGTAAAATGGGTGTCACTTGAAAATGGTCATTTTTGTTTATTTCTGGCCATTTTTTGCTACACGTGGGGTTCAACAGGAGCAAAATAGGAATCAAAGCACTTTAATTCCACAGCTTATACATATTTATCAAAATACTTTATGTCACTGGGGGGACAGATGTGTGGCCAATATCGATCTACTTTTTACGATTAGTGATACATGGAAAGGGTGGGCATTTTAGTTGCAGTATAAGTTATTTAAAAATACTTTATACTTATACATGGTTACTGATTCAACATCAATTAAATCATCCTTAAAATTATCCAAGTAAATAAAGTTCAACACTTGACTGATAAGCAGGAAGGGCACCAATTAGCTCTGATATGATAATGAAGTTTTTAGAATGTCTTATGTTCTGATTACTCAAGCAGTGCTAGCGGTTGTCTGGGCAGCTATTCTCTGACTTGGTGCCATCCTGACGTTGGGGTATGGAGGAATGGAATTCCAACCTTTTAAGTTATAGGAGTAATATTCTGAACAGCACCCTGCTGTGATATGTAGATACTGATAAATGCCATACATATATATGAATGGGTTGCAAAAATGCATTACATATATATGAATGGGGTGGGTAAAAAATTTCTGGGCCACACACCTGTACCCTTTTACCTGTTAAATTCCCCTCACATGTGTTTTACACACATGTATGTATGTATTTGCATTTATATGCAGTATTTGCATACCCAGGTATATTTAAACATGTATAAAAATACATATGTATGTAAAATTGTGAATGGAAATGGAGGTTAGTATTATCTATGAACAGTAAACTTGTGAAAACTCCAATGTTTATATTAAAAAAAAAAGAAAAGTGAAAATTAAAGTATGAGATGTGACGCTGTGATGAAAATGGATTGAACCTGCTAACAAACTATATTGTACAGTAAACGAGCGGTGTGATTAAAAATTATTTGAGTTTGTATGGTGTTTGTGTTCCATATAAGTAGTTAGTATGTTATGGTTTTACAGGAATGAGAAATACCGTATGGATATGGTATACAGTTCTGGTCATCTTTACTTCACAAGTTGCAGTTGAAGAAATAGGTGAGTGTTACAATGATTTTGTAGGGCTATACGTGAAATGTGTACTTCAGTCTAGACCCCCTACTTTTCTGCGATTCCGACAATTTTTTCAAGAAGAAATTCTCCTTTCTGCATCCCAGGTTATTTTTTAGTGTAGCGGAAATGGCCCAGTAGTTCCGATTGGAATTTTGGCGCGAAGCGAGGAACTAAGAAAAAAAGTAATGCTTAAAATTTCAACCAATAAAACTAAAATTTTAGACTTGGATCGGCCAAATTCCTAGTTACACAGAAGAACCTCGGAGGCACTAGGCGAAAGAATCTATCCGGAATTTGGCCGATCCGAGTCCAAAATTTTAGTTTTACTGGTCGAAAGGCTTATAAAAATCAATCTTGGTATGGACGTTCCTGGGTTATCCTACATAGGACTGATGTGGGGATTTTTGATCCGTCGAAAAACATGGCCGCCGTTACTAAAAATAGAACATAGGGTCATACAGTAGTTTTTCGCATGTATCTTCAAAACCTTTGGGTTAAGTCAAAATCTGACTTGAAGTGTTCAGCATGATAATATCTATCTGTGGTCAAATTTTTATTTTAATTTGTTAAGCCTTGTCGGAATTAATACCCTCTTTCGACATTTTTTTGCTATCTTTCAAAAATCTTCTCCTATGGCACTACTTGACCAATTGGAATCAAACTTAGTATGAATGTTCCTTGGGGTATCCTGCTTAGAAGTGGTATGGGAATTTTTGATCCGTCGTAAATACGTGGCTGCCGTTAATATTCAAAGTACTGATGTACCGAGTCAATGAAGGCCTTCAAAGTTTGCTCTGTTCGCAATTCAAATATAAAAAAAAATCAGAAATTCCTGTCTACCGAGGACTTAGCTTATTTTAAAATTATATTTTGCAAGTTGAAATTTTTTCGTCGAAGTTTCTCAGCAACTACTCATCACAGTAGCTTGAGGTTTAAGCACATTGTATTCGTACTTAGATATGCCATATGGTACGATACATTATCAGAAAAATCGACAACAACTTCCTGTTAATCGAGGACTTTATTTTTGACTTAATATTTTGAAAATTCGACAACAACTTCCTGTTCACCCAGTAATTTGTTTTCCCCTCTTTTGACTATATGGTAGGATCCATTTTGAACAAATAAATCGACAACAACTTCCTGTTTACCGAAGACTTTGTTTATTTTCCTTATAACGTGGTTTAAAGCAGGGGTATCACTAGTGATCCATTGCTCACAGATTTCTTGTTGAAGTTTAATTTACTCTGTTAGACACAAAGCTTTTTTCAAAAGAAGGTTATAAACCGAGCAGTCATGACACCTAGACAAAACGAATGGGAGAAAAATTACTCACAACTTTTTCAACTTTTCAGACACATAGATTTGATGATACTCATTTAAAAATATGCATGTTGAATCAATCTCGTTTGTTTATTTGTTTCACCAATTTCACTACAAAGCATTTGCTTCTGCTTATCATAGGCTTGAACCAAATTTTATTACATGTATGTCTTAGAGGCTTTAAAATTAGGGTTATCCCAAAGTCATATAAGTGTATTGTAGGCTTTTGTGGCTTAACTATTGAATCCAGTCAAAGCATGTCAATTTGCCTTTTTGCTGTCTAATTACCATCAATATGAATGAAATGACCATATAATCAGGCAAGAGCATCAACACAGCAGCCCAACCAGTAGTATAGACATATTCTGAGTTCTATCTGATTACCCAAAGGCTGGATTCTGTCACCTTTTCAGTACTAAATACAGTCACTAACAGAATCCCATTAAGGAACAGTCCTGAGAGACTCAAAAGGGTATTCAAACAGCTTGTATCTTTCAGTACTTTTGGATTTCATATACTCGATGGCTAAATCAGAGAATTAGCAAGCAAGTCCCATTCTAATTAACTGCATTGGTGTGAAATATTCCAAATGAACATAAACTGAAGACTTTTGGTGAATGAAATCTTTACCAACTAAGACAAGAACTATGTTACACATTTTTCAATGGGTATTGTTAATTGTTATGTATTTATGTGTTAAGATAACAAATAATAATAGCAATATAATTATGGAAACTGAACTTATTACATGTACAATGATTTTGAAACTGTTTAAGTAACAATATGTAAAAAAAGAGTTGGTTGGTATATATGTACGATAAACAATATCTATACTTTTGATGTTGTTCACACCTTCTTCAGTTAGTAACATGACTATAATCATGTTTTATATAGCAAAATAGGACAAAGTATCAGAACAGAGCTAATTATAGTTTCTTATATATTTATCATAAAGTAACTTAGTGCAAAGAAGACAATTTTTGTACAGTGATGATTTAAAAAGTTCCTATGATTACAATATTTTAATAATTTAAATCTGATTTCAAATATAGAAATAAAACATGTACTCCATAGTATTGCATATGATTTTAAGTTGATGTTCTCTTTCAAGGTATTTGCTGCATCCTATTTCCATAATTTAGCATTACATTTTCGCAGAAATGATGTTACGTTTCTGCATGAGAACCTTTGTTTAGGGCTGTTTAACATCTACATCTTGGAATAATCCGGCAAATTAAAAAAAAATCCGAACTTGACATGATGCTCATCTGGTGATGGGTGACGCGATGGTACTAATAGTACAAATAGTAAAACTTTCCCCAATGGCGTGCCCTTCAGCTTCAGCAACTTTTCTCCTTAACCTGGCAACCCGGTAATATTTTTGTTCTACAAATTTCTCACAAACATATATTTAGCGATCCTATGGTCACTTATGATATTGACCAGCAGGGAACCAGTGAGATTACTTTTCTCCTAAGGTCGCGTAAGAAATTAATACCCATGGGATAGTTTTCGACTGCCACCACTGATCAAACAGTCCAATGAAACAAGTCGTAAAATAGTGCGAACTTATTATACGGACTTCTAAATGAAATGAAAGATGCGAAATTTTTCATGCATGCTGGTTTTGATAAACATTGTATTTTATGATTATTTTTAATCCTTTCCATTTCACGTTTCACACCATTCCATTGACTATGGTCTGTGCCTAGAAACTTGATCGCGGATGCTTGTGAGTGCTACTGTAAAATATGAAGCAACGAACGAAGCAAGATTTTGCGTGGTGCCTTCGTCAATTTCAGCCACTGTCGTGGCTTCATTGACAAAAATAGAACATAACGGTCAGACAGCAGTTTTTCGCACATATCTACAAAACCGTTAGGTTTAGCCAAACTCTTTCGATTGCTTAAATGTCCTTATTATACGGCCTTCAAAAGTCTTCAGGGATCAAAGTTGTCAGGGGATTCCTTGTAGAGTTATTGCCCTCGAAAAATGAAGAATGAATTTTTAGCTCACCTGGCCTTCGGCTAGGTGAGCTATTGCCATCACTTGGCGACCGTCGTCGTCATTAACGATTTCTCAACATTCTTCTCCACTGACACTACTTGACCAATTGGAACGTAACTTGGTATGAATGTTCCTTGTGGTATCCTGCATAGAACTGATGTGAGGATTTTTGATTCGTTGAAATACATGACCGTCATTATTAAAAATAGAACAAAGGGTCAGACAGTAGATTTTCGCATATATCTCCAAAACCGTTACTATTTGCCAAATTTTGACTAGTTAAAATGTTCAGCATAATGAGATCTATATGTAGGCAAATTTTAATTTAAATCTGTCGAGCCATGTTGGAGTTATTGGCTTTTTTTTTGTTTTTTTTTGTTTTTTCGTTTTGCTAATTGTTGATAGATCCGTCGGAAAATATCGCTACCGTTACTAAAAATAGAACATAAGGGTCAGACAGTACTTTCTTTTAATATATCCCCAAAACTTCTAGGATTAGCCAAATTCTGACCCAGGTTAAAGTGTTTAGCAATATGAGGTCTATCTGTGGTCAAATTTTGATTTTAATATGTTAAGCCATGGTAGAGTTGTTGCCCTTTTTGACGTTTTTTTTTTGCTGTTTTTAATGTTTTTTTCTTTCAAAAGTCTTCTCCTCTGACACTACTTGTCCAATTGAAACCAAACTTATATGAATGTTCCTTGGGGTATCCCACATAGAACTTGGGTCAAAGTCACCACACCTGAAATTTTTTTTTTTATTTTTGGTCCGATTTCAGATTTTTTTCATTGGATTCCTCATAAAAACCTGCATTTTGCAATAAAAAAGGAGATTTTTATTATTTGTCTGTTTTTTTTTTTTTTTTATCAAATTTAAATTTTTGTGTAGTATAGTGTCCTAACCATATTTTTTGTTTAATATAGTGAATTTCAGGGATTGTAGTAGTGACAATGTCTACAACGTTGATGATCAGACTAGTTATACATTAAAGTGGTCGGATGGTGTCGAAAATTTTAAGACATTTACCTGCAAATTCCGTGGCTACAAAAGTGAAGTTTGTATAAAAGCGACCAAATGGGATGTCAAGTATAAGAACACATATTCAGGTTACCATGGAAGTCAGATGGAAGAAAATGATATTACATTGGAGTATTTCACGTACAGCCCCATCAAGAATAAAAGATTTGGTGATGGATGGCATATTTCGTCAACAAAGAAGGTAAAAGCCTTTATTTGCTATGAAATGCATAATTTTGATGTTGTTACCATACAAAAAATCCAAAATTGTTATGAGTACATCATTAAAACTGGCTACAGGTCACAGGCACTTGTCTTAGAAAAAAATCGACCACTATACCTTTCAAATTACAGGGTTTGGGGATCGATTTTTCTACTAGTACAGGAATATTATTATTATGTACAAATGATAACGTTTAATTTACAGAAAAGTAACCATATCTTTTATATATATATAAATATTTTTACCTGAACCAAAGGTTAACATTTCTGAAAAAAAATCGAATCTGAAACCACTGCATGCATTGAAACCAAATTTGGTAATCTGCATTATTAGGGTGTCTATACACAGTCAAATGTGCCATGCATGATAATCTTATGGTGCTCGATTCATATGATTATCATATTGAAAATCATAATTATGGTATTCATATGATAATCATATGGTAATTTACATATGATAGTCATCTGATTTTGGCTTGGAAACATGTACTATCAAACATAATCAGAAGTAAAGTGGGACTCTTTTAAAAACGGGAAAACTGGGAAAAAACCTTCAGTATTAACTTGGTATTACTATAGATGAAATTGCTTGACAGATCCTCGCATGCTCTGTGAATACAAAGTCTTTTCAAAGTATTATGTGATTAAAGTGTAGTGATTTGCCCTGGATATGGTTTAAACAGTTAATCATTTCATGATATTATTCCATTCGTGGATTGCTGTTTTGCTAAAGTAATACCTTTTTTTATTGTGTAGACGTTTTATCAACGTCCTTGGTCAGATGACCAGTCTACTGACCCTACAGAAACATGGTGCGAAGGAACGAAGGATGAAAGTGATGAGATTGTTGGCGTCAAACTACTTGTGAGCCCTGGCTCATCAAAAAGACGAGTTGTATTAAATGTCACTGGAAAAGCAGATAACTGTAATTATTAGATTTTTACTAGTTTGATCTAAGTTCGAATCAATTTTAATATTAAAGGATAAACAAAGTAGAAAAAAACGGGAATAGAAAATGATATGTACCGAACAATACCGGAAAAATAAAGTGGGGAATTTTGATTTGAACGTTTTACTTCTTAAAGTATTGAAACATATAATAAATAAACGAAATCAAATTGTCTTGATGAGGTTGATATGTTTTCATGATACTATTGTGCACCTTCTATTTAGCAATTTCATGTGAACGACATTTTAGGGTTACATGATATAAAAATGCACTTCGTCATTCGTCAACCAGGGAAGGGACATTTTTCTCTGCATCAAATTATCAGTCACTTGATATTTTGACAAGCTTAAGGCATGTCATACCGTGGAGCAACTTAGTTACTTCTTGTTTGATGACTGTTCCTATTTTGACAATGATGTCTTGGGAGGGGAGCAGAATATATCTTTTAGTGAGCTTTGCTAACAGCTTTTTATAGTTAGCTCACCAGGCCTGAAATGCCATGTCAGCTTTTGTCATCACTTGGCGTCCGTTGTCATTAGTCCTTAACTTTTCTTAAAAAATCTCCTCAGTGGATTATTACCAAACTTGGTCATCAGCATCCTTAACCTTATGTGCTTTTAAAATTGTGTCGATTATATAGATCTAAGGTAAAAACATGGACGCCTTTGCTATTTTTAGAACACGGGTCAAGTCGCCAATGTATGTATATAAAAAACATATATTGTTATATATATATAATTTTTCAAAAATTTATTTGAAAATAAATGTGACCTTCCTTCTTTATGTTAAAGAGCTCTGCCAAAGTCACCATTGGGTCAAAGTTGTCCGACATTTCCTTGTAAGAGTTACTGTCTTTGAAAGACAAAATATGTTGGTTTTTTTTGGCAATTTTCATCCCATACCTTGAAAACTATAATAGGCAGAAAAAAACTATCTATTGATGAAATGATCTTTATGATAAGTCATATAAAAGTCTTTATTGCGTCAAAATTGTCAGACAACACCTTGTAAAAGTTATTGTATAGAAAAGCGAAAAATGACGTTTTTTTCTAGTTTTCATCCTATATCTTGAAAACTATAATAGATAGAAAAAACTTTCAATTATTAGGCCTATAAAAGTCTCCATTAGTCAAATTTGTCTGGTGATTTCTTTTAAGAGTTATTGTACTTTAAAACCGAAATATGACGAGTTTTAGCTCGACACCAGGCCTGAAGGCCGTGTAAGCTTTTGTCATCACTTTGCCTCCGTCGTCATCCGTAAACTTTTTCAAACATCATCTCCTCAGAACCTATTGGAAGATTGTAACACAACTTTGCTTTAATGTTCCTGATGGTATTTTTTACAATTCTTTTGTGGGGATTTTTCATATGGTGAAAAACATGGCTGCCATTACTAAAAATAGACCACAGGAGTAAAATTGCTCAGCATGATTAGATGGACCTATGCCGAAATTTTCAAAAGATCCGTTGACGGATGTTTGAGTTATGGGTCCTGCAACGGATTTTTTTCCTGAATTTTACGTTTCTAACTTTGAAAATCTTCTACTCTGAAACAATTGGATGGATTGTTACCAATCATGGCATTAAGGTTGTAAGGATATGTATAACATTCTTTGCGGGGAGATTTTTATTCTGTCGAAAAACATGGCAGCCGTTACTAAAATTTGATGATTTGTGGAAATAACTCGAAAACCATTGTAATATGAAATCAAGTGGGATAAGTAAGATGCTCTTAATTGAATAAATGATTCTTGTGACATTAGTACTGTGGGGTCAAGTGTCCAGTTTAGAAGGTTAAAGACTATTTCTGACTAGGTGAGTGCTTCAGGCTCTCGAGTACTCCTACAACATAAGAGGTTGGAATTCCGTTCCTCCATACCACAACCTCTTACTTCCGAGCGCCATATTGCATAACGCTCATTCCGACGTTCTTTGAAATTGGCAGAATTATAGTAAACTAATTTCCATTTAAAACGTTTTATACAGTTTCTTTACTATGACACAAAAACAAAAACAAAATGACCTACCCGATGAGAAAATCCTTTGTAAAAGCAGTTAAAGGGAACTTCATATATATTTCATGGTTTTTAGCTTTTTGAGTGTGTAATTCAACTCCCGAGGGCATTCAGCCTTTTATCTTGAAAACTATTATAGATAGAAAAAAAACTATCATTTGGTAAAATGATCTGAATGATCATATAATAGTATGTTTTGGTCAAAGTTGTTAGACGACTCATTGTTAGAGTTATTGACCTTGAAAGACGAAAAATGCGTGTTTTTTTCTTTGCAATGTTTGGCTGATAGCTTGATAACTATGATAGATATTAAAAAAAAAACTAACATTATTGGTGAAATGGTTTTTATTATACAGCAAATAGGTCGTCAGAATTTTAAGACGAATAGCTGTAAGAATTGTTGCCCTTTGAGAGCAAAACTTGAATCAAGTGAGCGATTCAGGCTCCTGGGAGCCTCTTGTTTTCAGTTGCGTTTTGTCCGCATGTGACATTTCTTATCACATCTTAAAATTCTACAGGGTTCTTAATATACATTGTTTAATATATATCTCTATTTTTGTTTTCTATTATTTTTTTTTCTTTTTCATTTCAGTTGCATTAATTTTAGGATTAAGTATAGGTGCAGTTGCAGTTGTTACTGCCATTATTTGTGTTGTTGTCATATATTGTTTCGTAAGGAAAGAAAGGAGAAGAGAAAACATCTATAGGAACGAATATCGATCTCGTAGCATGACAGCTGACAGAGGTAAATGTTTAATTGTATAAAGATTTTAAAACAATGATGTAGGTGATTAGACTGATTTACTTTTATACCAAGAATAGCCCATAATGTGCAAATTGCAGAATTATGCAAATAACACGAAACATTTGGTTAATTGCTCAGCATGATGGGGTGAACCTGTGCTGAAATTTTCAGAAAGACTCGTTGACGGATGAATGAGTTATGGGTCCTGAAATGGATTATTTCCCCAAATTTTAGACTTTTTAATCTTCTCCTCTGAGACTACTAATAGGGTGGATTGTAATTGAACATGGCATGAATGTTTGTAAGAATATCTGTAACAATCTGTATGTCTAGATTTTTGGTCTGTCATAAAACGGTCGCTGTTAGAATAACTCGAAAACCAATTGGTTTAGCCAAATTTTCATGTGGTGAAATTAATCATCGTGGCGAGAGGGACCTATTCAGAAATTTTCATGATGATCTGTAGATCGATGTTGGAGTGAGTCAAAAAATGATGGAGAGATTTATTTTATAATATGGAAACCAGGCAGATAACAATGATGCTCTCTTTATTAAATGATTCCTGTGACAACAGTACAGTAAGGCCAAGAATCCAACTTTCGAAACTTCAGAAACTTTTTGACTAGGTGAGTGATTCAGGCTGACTAGGTGAGTGATTCAGGCTGTCTGGAGCCTCTAGTTGCAGTTTTAACCAATATCTTCAAAACTATAATAGGAAGAATAAAACCTACATTGGATTAAATAATCCTTTTGATAAAGCCTAAAAAATTCTCTTTATATCAAAGTTGATGGACGACTCCTTGTTGGAGTTATTGCCCTTTAAAGGCGAACAATAATATTTTTGGCAGTTTTCAAGCAGTATCTTGAAAACTATGATAGATAGAAAGAAACTGTCAATAGATTAAATTATATTTATGATGAGGCCTACAAAATATTTTGGACGGAAGTTGTTAGACGACTTCATGTTGGAGTTTTTGCCTTTTAAAGATGAAAAATTACATTTTTTTGCAGTTTTCAGCCAATATCTAGAAATAAACTTTTGATGGATGAAATGATCCTTATGATAAGGCCTACAAATGTCTTTTTTAGGTCCAAGTTGTCTGACAACTTCTTGCTAGAGTTATTGCCTTTGAAATGTGGAAACAGATTTTTTTTTTGCAGTTTTCAGCCAATATCTTGAAAACTATAATAGATAGAAATAAACTTTTGATTGGTGAAATGATCCTTATGATAAGGCCTATACGAATGTCTTTTTAAGTTCAAGTTGTCCATCAACTTCTTGTTAGAGTCAATGCCCTTGAAGTGCAAAAGAAAATGATGTTTTTTTTCAGTTTTCCGCCAATATTTTGAACAATAAAATAGAAACTTTCAATAGGTGAAATAATCTTTTTGATAAAGCCTACAAAAGCCTTGTTGGATAAAAGTTGTTGGATGACTCCTTGTTGGAGTTATTACCCTTAAATGGGGAACAATGACATTTTTGCAGTTTTTGGCCAATATTTTTAAAACTATAATAGATAGAAAACACTTTCAATTGATGAAATGATCTTTATAAGAAGGCCTACAAAAGTCTTCATTGACACAGAATTGTTTGATGACTCCTTGTTAGTACTATGGCCCTTGAAAGATGGAAAATGATGGGTTTTTTTTGTAATTTTTGGCGAATATCTTGAAAACTACATGTATAATAGATAGAAAAAAAAATTCAATTGATGTGATGATTCTTACGATAAGGCCTCCAAAAGTCAAATGGGTTATCAAAGTTGAAGGACGACTCCTTGTTAGAGTTATTGCCCTTGAAGGGCAAAAAAGGAACCAGATGAGCGATTCAGGCTCTTGATAGTCTCTTATTTATCTTTTATTGAAATCTGTACATTTGTTAGTCCAAAACATCAAGTGGTAGTACCTTATCCCGCTCTCTTTAACATTTCACAATATAAACTATATCAATCTGAAAATGTGTCTATCAAACAATATATACTATGACAATATTATGTCAAAGGACAATAACAGACAAATAGATGTTTTGTTGATTGCAAATTAAGTT
This sequence comes from Perna viridis, assembly GCA_037379345.1. Taxonomy (NCBI): domain Eukaryota; kingdom Metazoa; phylum Mollusca; class Bivalvia; order Mytilida; family Mytilidae; genus Perna; species Perna viridis. The sequence continues at coordinate 15,786,045 of CM074511.1, forward strand.
CTCCAGACAAAAGTACAGATTCACAAAGAAGGTTTTTAATTTGTATAGTAAGAAATATTGATGTACTACCCGTCCTAAAAGGAAACTGAATAAATCCAGTATGAATTTGTCTGATGGTGTGCCATGATAGCAACTCAGATATGAACAATGGTAAAAATTGCAGAAATGGTGACAATTTGAACTTGGGCATTTTTTCAGCAAAACTTGGTTGATGCCGTGTACACAACCCATCCTTAATGACTGACAGGATTGTAATATAGTTCAGAGTGTTAGATTATCATATGGAGATTTGCATATTGTCAGGAATTTATGTTTTGACATAAGTTGTAGAAATTATGACTGTCGGAACTTATGGGTTTTTCAGCAAAACTTGGTTTGATGCGTTGTCCACAATTCCTCCTTAAAGATTTTCAGGATTGTTATTTAACTCTTTGGAGTGTTAGATTACCATATGGAGATGTGCATATTGTCAGGAGTTAGTCATATTCAGTTAAAATGTTATTGTGTTGTTAACAAAAAAATCTTAATGATTGCTGCTTAGAGTTCGGTGTTTTAGAAATGGCATCAAATTGTATTTCAACCGTCTATCCACCATGAAATTGTGTCCAATATTAATTGTATGTCCACATTGGTCCCCAAATGTATAGGGTTCAACAGGCTTCGGGTTATTTATTAGGGGCAGTGTCTAGTTTCTTATTCATCCATACTACTTATTAACAGGAACTAGTTTTTATCATTTTTCAACATGTTACTGACAGCCTCTGAAACTTGTTTATACTACAAAGAATTCTTCAAAAACAACCTGATACAATCTAATGAATAAATGACCTTATAAGCTCATTTGAAAGAAATAACAGCGTTGCTAAAATACTTATAATGGTGTGAATTAACTTCGTTAATAGTCTGGTGGCATGTCTTGAACTCTTTTGCCACTTATGCTAGAGGCCATCTTACCCATGCTCAAGTATCCGAATAGGGTATGTAGACTAGTAATTTTAGTATCTTCGGTTCAATACATAGTTCCTAACTACTTTCAAAACATTTATTTCATCAATCTGTTTTATTTACAGCGACTGGAAGGCATGTCAATTCCAATAATTCAAACCTAATAGAGGGAAGTGAAATAAACAGAGCAACTCCAACTCCTCCTCTAATTGCTTATACTATAAATGGGGAAGTTATAGACACCCCACCACCTTCCTACGACAATGTTATGTCAGAAGATAGAGGGACCAATCCAAGTCCAAATGGAGAATCCCTTCCTCCTCCCTATCAATCTCTTTCAAAAGATTATGGAGGGTCTATTATACAAACTTCCGTTTGATGTTATGAGACTGCATTGATTTACACGAAGTACACTGCTGCATCATGTTTTATCATGGAAGATTATAGTATACCGTGTAGTGTTGGATTACCAAATACTGAGTACTGTAACAGTATCAAGGCGGTCAGGATAATTGGTAGCTAAAGACACTCACAATCGTAAGCGGACCGTAGCATTGATTCGGAGTGAAATGTCACCGATAGCCAATACAACCTTCTGGTAAAAGGGTCATACCACCGACTGCAATGTATGTCTGTAAAAGTTTGGACAAACTAACAAACACTAAATATGAAGTGTTCGGACAGACACGTTACTTCGCTCGATTTGACATATGCTTTGATAAACGAACCCCAAAAGAACCATGCATCAGAAACCTTTAGCTTTGGTGTAGTATCTGTGGACTTAATTATGAACTTAAAACTGCTCTTTTTGGAAGGTTAATTACACAATACACAAGCAACTTTCAACTTACGCCCTGGTAAAATACTGAAACATCTCTTAACATATAACTTGATGGAAACTCTGGCAAAATATGACATGCTTTCTTTTCTTGAATACTTACTCCTACAGCGTAAGAAGTTGGAATTCCGTTTCTCCATACCCGAACCTTTTACTTCCGAGCGCCATTTTGCATAACGCTCGTTCCGACGTTTTTTGAAATCGGCAGAATTATAGTAAACTTTACCATTTACAACGTTTTATACAGTTTCTTTACCATAACACGGTAGATTGTGACTAAACTGAAGAAAAACAAGTGACCTACCTGATGAGAAAATCTAGCAATCCTGGAAATCCTTTGCAAATGCAGTTAAAATGATCTTCATATTTGGTTATTAGCTTTTTGAGTGTGTAATTCCAGTTGATAAAATTAAGAATTTTAAAATTTGCAAAACGAACATTTCAAATTAACCAACGAATTGCCTTCACCAACTTTAAAGTTCGTTTTGTCAAAAATGTATTGTAGTCCGTAAAAATTAGTGACCTAATTCAAAATTGGTGGTCATTTTGACACCTGTCTTCATTACAAATGTTTTCTAAGTATTTAACAAATATTTAGGATTTTTGTCGCTCGATTTCCGGTAGGTTAGACTTCTTTTATGTAAATAAAAGACTTTAAATATTTTAAAACACGTTTAGCTAATTCGCAAGGTGTCAGATGCTAGAGATTAGGATGGCACCAAGTCAGAAAATAGCTTGCCAGACAACCTCTAGCATTGCTGGAGTATTGAAAACTTTCTTGATGAAACCTTTTGTGGTCGAAAATAGTTAGTCAGATAGTGACTATTTACGAATAATTCAATTTGATTTGTAACAAACTTTTTGATTGATTTGGATCCGTTTTAGCAAACCAGGTTTTATTTGTGAAACTCGGCTTGGTACTACGACGTCATTAACGTCGATTGGTCCGCACTCTGCGATTCAAATAATCCCAAATAAAAAACGTTTTGAATCCAAATCAGTTGTCTGTATTTGGAATATCGCTCATTGGAAATTAAATTATAAGGACCGTTTCAATTTTTTTGAACAGGTTATACTCGATAATCTGGATAGGGCCAGTTTCCACTTTATATTAAGTGTAAACTGCCGCAAAATAACCGTCCTTAAACTGATCAATCGGAAGTCGCCATGATATCAACATTTATTCTTGTTTAACGAAATTAGACTTGTTGGGCTAACTTATCTTCGAACAATACCGAAATTACGAAACAGCTTCTCCTTGGTGAATGTTCAATCATAGATGGCCATAGATGGCCAGTGTACAATAAGTAAATAAATTAATTATATATTATAGTGACAAATGCTTTTAACATAATAAATTTACGAATTACATACTTACAAATTTAGTCATTACCTGTCCCAGTGGACCTATATTTTAGTCATCACCTGTCCCAGTGGACCTATATTTTAGTCATCAAAGTGTCACGGACAAAATGTTTAACCGACTTGAACAAAAAATTCCATCTCCTAATAGTAAGATAAAGATTCTACATGTAAAAGAACATTTGAGTTTTCAACCACTAAGATGTTTTAGTTCTTTGATAAATACAGAAATAAGCAATTTTTATTGAGCGATTAAAGATTCCAATTGACTGGAAAGGTATGCCACTATTACTCAGCACTATAAATATTATGGAATCAGTTATACATGTATGTAAAGTTTCTTTGAAGATGACATTAATGAATATTTAAAAAAAACATTTTTGTAAAAAATTAAAGTGAGAAAAAAAATGAACAAAATGACATGTATATCATACATTAGGAATATAAAATCAAACGACGCTTTGAATAAAACCATTTGATATTATTTTTCAACATTCCTTGAATGATTAAGTGCAGAGCACAGCAAGATACGTCCAAAGAGGTGGAACGCTGAACAGGTGGAACAAATATGGATAAAAAAATTAAGCTTGATTAAGATCTTAATTTTAATTGTGAGTAAATATTTAAAATTAAAACGTATCTTACAGTAAGCAGAGAAAACAAAATCCTAAATTTGATTGAAGCGTTTTCAAGTTTTTATGTAATTATAATAGGAAATCCCCATTTATGAATAAAGCCCAATACCTCGAAAAGAAAAAAAAAAGACTTTAATTTCAGTTGAAAAGGGAAAAGGAAAAACAACATTAACAGTAGTAACTATTTCTTTTCAAACTTTCATGAATTTTGAGGGAACCACTACAAAGTTATAATACCAAAACTGTGAAATTTCCATTTTTATGAACAAATTCCCATAACTCTAAATTATAAAATTAGAAAAAAAGGAGCTTATATCAATGAAGTTTCATTGAAAATGTTGGAGAGGTTTTTTGAGTCCATTATTTCAGTAATAAAGTCATAACTCAAAAATGAAAAATAGACTATATTTAGAACAATGAAAGGGAGCTCCCCTCAATAGATGTTTCACAAAAACGGTGGGAGCATTTTTAGCGAAATGTGTGAACGACGGAAGGACTGATACCGGTATACCATAATACGTTCCGTTTAGATTGACCCACATATGAAAACTAACGATGGCAATTCTCGCTGAAATTTCACATATGGTAGTTGTTTTTTTTAAGCACTATGACCATAGGGTACTTTCACTTCGATTTTTTTTAAATTTCTCTCATCGCACACGGTTTCATTTGTTCTAGATTGGTTATGCAAAATATTTTACGACGGCGGTTTGGGACATCTTAGAAGAAAGCACCCAACATAGCCAGAAAAGTCAATCGACTCCTTTTACTAATATTGTTTAATACTGATTTGTATGTGGCTATTGTCTATTTTATGCTACAATTGAAACACACACAAAAGAAAAAAACATCATAATTAAAAATTGATTTGCAATAAAAATACCGAAGCATGAAAACAGAGGAACAATTATGACATTGAAATACAAGTACTTAGTTAAACATGACGCGAAGATATACATACATACACGATGTGGACAACAGAATCAAATACAATTGAATTGGAAAACAAGAAATCTTACGAAAGCTACAGCATTTCCAATATGAACTCTCGCAAAAAGAAAAAATTAAATTAACAACCGGGAGTGACACCAGCTACTTCAGTGGCGTCCGTCAGTAATTAAGGGAACTAAGATTCGAGCGGAAATCAAAAGAATACATTCCAATCATTAAATCTAGACAGGGAAAATTGACACGCACAACAAAGAACGCGAAACAAACAAAAAAAAAACAGTAAACGAGCAACCGGGCGCCTCTCAAAACGACTCGGTGAATGGACCAGGTGCACCGATAGGGTAAGCGTACCCTGCTTTTTAAGAAAATCCGATTCTATGGGTTGTCAATCCGGTGAGGCGTGAAATTTAAAGTGAATATATCTTGTCTCCTCCGTGAGATTGGAATTTCACATCGAACAACCAAATTGTGATACCAACCATAAAACTTCTGCTTATGATAAGCCGTAAACAAAGGCCGAACATAATCCGTCTTTGATTTGGATCAGAGGAGCTTTACAGTCAGCCTCATAAGAGTGAAGGTGTAGGTCTGCGAGTAGCGGAGTACAATTGGTTCCCAATGGAATGCCGACTGTCTTGAAAAACGCGTCCACCACACTGGACAAACATGTTGTCGATAAAAAATTCCAGCATATTAACAACATCTTTGGTATATTTGGAAGATGATTGGAATTTTTTACAAAGTATGGGATTCTCTACCAAGTACCACATACTTGTATCCAGGTGTGTTGTCTTTTTGGAGTAATAACGATGTATAATGTTTTTGAGTCGGTATTGCAACTTGGTATAGGGAATGATGAAGGATGTTAGCCAAAGTATTTGCACCTATACCTTCGGTGACGAAGGTAGTGAAAGAAATGAACGTTTTTCCTTGACCTTGAGCTAGAACACAAACTGTTCGTAGTTAATGTGGACAACTCTCCCGAAATAAAAGTAGCACCTAGGTGTACGTTACGTTAAAGTAAAGAAATACAGCTAATATGTGTATAGCCCGTTTTTCAAACAAAGAAGTGTTCAATTTTTTTTCCCATTCTGTAAGAAGGTCATTTTATAGCCCAAGTAATTACAGAAAAGGATGGAGATCTTACACTGTATGGATTTGTTCTTGTATAAGGTCGTGATACAACATATCCATGACTTGATAGAGATCTTACACTGTATGGATTTGTTCTTGTCGTGATACAACATATCCATGACTTGATAGAGATCTCACACTGTATGGATTTGTTCTTGTATAAGGTCGTGATACAACATATCCATGACTTGATAGAGATCTCACACTGTATGCATTTGTTCTTGTATAAGGTCGTGATACAACATATCCATGACTTGATAGAGATCTCACACTGTATGGATTTGTTCTTGTATAAGGTCGTGATACAACATATCCATGACTTGATAGAGATCTCACACTGTATGCATTTGTTCTTGTATAAGGTCGTGATACAACATATCCATGACTTGATAGAGATCTCACACTGTATGCATTTATATGCTGTTATTTTGCAGCTGTGAATAATATATGTGCAGGTTTGTTAGGAAACAGATTTCATATAATTTACTCGCCCTACAAAAGAGCCGTACTAATGTTGCGAACAAATATTATGTCGCATTTAACAATAATATATATAAAGAGCTTTTTGGAGCGCAGCATGATACGACCGCAGTATGTCCAACTCTGTTCACTATGGGGCAAGTGTGGAAACAATATTAATTATTGACACATTAAACTTGGAAACTTAAAGTTCATTATGGACACAACTTTATAGCACAAAATTTGAAATGCAATTAGAAATTTTCAAAATCGGACCAAAAATAAGAAAGTCAATTTTTTATGTGACCCCTTTGGTGCCTTATAACTTAAAAAAAACCTAAGAGAAATCTGATTGAAAAATTCAGGCAGAGATTTTCATAAGGAATAAAACAAATACAAAAATCGCATCAAAATTTAAATAGTTTACTTTTTCTTTTGGTGTGACCCAATTTTGTACCCCTGTAACTCCAAAACAGTTAAAGATAAGCCCACCCCTTAAAAAGTTTTTAAAGGGAATTTCAAAGGGAACAGATTGACATTTGAATCATAAAAATCGGATCAACAATAAACAATATCTATCAATTCTAATGAAAACAGCAATTTTTCCTTTTAGCCTTTTATTGGTTTATTGGTCATTCAGAATCAAAATACCGTATGTCACCGGTCTATCACTTGAACTTCCCTGCTATTTCTGAACACTACACAAAAATATCGTAAAAATTTGATTCCTTTTACATCATTCAATGCCTGTTTTATAACAAGTAAATATGTTCCTTGCAATTTATCAGCACAATAATCTATTATTTATGCAAACCAAATTAAGATCTAGTCCATATTAACTCAAGATTTGAGGGACTTCTTTTTGGCCTTGAAAGATATTTAGTAATAAATTAACATTTAGGGAATTAATTTCTAGGAGTAATGTGTCTGAAAGTATAAAACGTGTTAAATATTTTCATTTTAACACACTTATAAGTCAAATTATCCATCCTGTCATTCCCGTCTCGCATTCGACACGGGATAAATAATTTAAAGCTAAACAAGGGGAACCAAATTCCCATCTCGCATGCAACTGGATAAATAATTGAAAGCTAAACACGGGGAACCAGCCGCTTTACATGAATAAATATTGAAAGCTAAGCACGAAGAACCAGTCGCTTTACATGAATAAATATTGAAAGCTAAGCACATGGAACCAGTCGCTTTACATCGGTAACAGTCAAGGAAATAACGGTTGCTGATTGGGCAAGTAGCTTATTTGGCTGAAAAGAGGATGAGAATCTACACTCGGCACGGGATGGCCGCTCTTAAACTAGGTAAACCCGAACAATAGAAAAGCCAAGAAGACAGAAAAAATGGATGTTCTAAAGAGATGAATGAATATTAAATAGAATAACTTAAATAAACTTAACTATCTTGTGCGTGTTTAAAAATATTTTCGGTGAAAAAATATGGAAACGTGTTACGGAAATATGCGGAATCTACCGAAAATACACGATGTACTAGTTACATTTCGCGCGCTTTTCACACTTCTCATGTCATCCTTTACTGCAGCACAAATTTAACGAAACTTTACCAAAAAAAGTCTCCATATGAAGATGCCCATGAAAATCAACATATTCTCAAATATCATGATAGTGAAAAATAGACTCTACGTTTTGGTCAATATTTCTCTTTGGCCAAACTCCTCCTATACCTCTGAGATTAAATGAAACTTCACTGAATTTAAACGACACTATATAATGATATGCATGAATAAATATGATTCCAACACAAATGTAATTAGAATTTAACAGATTTGTTCCATATTTACCGTAAGCATATCTCGTAAACAACTTCACGGATTTGAATGAACCTTTACACAAAACAAAAAAAAAACAAAAAAAACATCATTTACAGATGTTTTAAAAGAAATATATTAACTGTCTTATTATACCATCGCCAACAAAATTGAGATGGGATATTGTAATGCAACCGCTCGCCCATAATATATTTGTGATTACAATTAACGTCACTCAAAAGCTCCACACAGCAGTGGATGTTCGTTTCCTCCCTTACTAACCGCTGCAGACAGGCTTTTCAAAATTCTCCGACATAATCCCAACCAAAGGTCGTTTTACAATCGAATAATGATGGACACTTTAAACTGGATATAATTCTTGAACAAAAATAATTCAGATTTCCAATTATCATATTTGCTGAGGTAAACATTTGTATCTTCACATTAACACAATTATTCCAACATATCAGTTTAGTAAAATACCTGTAAAGTTGAATATTTACTTTACTACTTTCAGTAGGGGGACTTTCTTTCATGCGATTACCAATCCTCATTGAGCAGTTATAGTTGCGACTTTAACATTTATCCAAGTTTCTATCATAACAAAAGAAAAATAAGCTATCTTTTGTTACTGCTTCATTAATTCATTCATTTCTTCACTTGATCAATTTAATTTTCGTTTTTGACAACTATAATAACATTTTCATCTTCAATCACATATAGCAAGTATGTATACCAACAGAAATCTTGTCTCAATATCGTAAAAGTCAATGTACTAAGTATCTTAAACTACAATTAAAGCTAAGAGACGCGGCTAGCTTTTTGGAAAAAGCTACTACTTGTTAATATTTTACCATTTATAAATAGGATGTGAAGAGCAGTGATTTTATTCAAGTAAAATCGGCGGGAAAATTCAAATTGATAAAAGTGTTTAGTTTTTGAAAATGTTGTGTTAAGGAAATTATTTTCTTAAGCTGATATTAGTTTTGTTTAAGTATAATTGTTATGTAGGATAAATACTCTGTTAATACAGTTTTTGAATGTAAATGCATATTAACTTTTGGATAGATTTTAAATCGGGGGAAAAGGTGAACTGGAACGAAATGTGTGTGAAGTTGCATCAGTAGAATAGATTGACTTTCAGTTTATACATACTAAAAAAGGACAGTTCTTAATAGTATTTAAAATGCAATATATGATCACAATTTTATTTAACATCATATAATCTTTGAAATTTTGTTCATGCTACAATTTTCACAAGAATCAAAAACCGCCAGTGATATCAGCACTTTGATTTCAAAAAGGGGCAAAAACTTTCAAAAACTGTGTTAATGTGGAAACCCTGTCTAGAAAACCATGATGGTTGGTGAGTTTTTGGTCATGAGGTTCACAAAGTTAATCTAGGAGGAAAACTGATTAATTCAGTCTTTCGTCTTTTTTTCTGAATTTTCTTAATTGTGGCTCGTAATCTTTAGTTATTATCGTTCATTATTCTACATTTTGCATTCATATCCTGGTAGCCTTTACATTGTATTTTCATGAATTAATTCACGAACTATGATTAAGAGTAACTACAGTCAGGGACTTGATATATACACTCCCTGGTCCAAGTTATTCAATTTTCTCTGACTAATTAAGAAATTTGTTTCTGACAAATAAATATTAATTTACTTCATTTCTAACTTGATTTTCTACTTCTCTTGATATAAGATCAAGGAGTATATGGTCAGTCTATTAAGTCCATAATCATATCAAGCATTTCACCCCAGTGTACGCGTACCAGTGAGTCGAATATATAGTTTTTTAAGTGCATTTGTCTATTTGGGAGTATTTTTCTCAAATCTGCCCTACAATTGTAGACACATGTTATGTGCATGCACTGAACACGCGACCCTTTTACCCCTAAAGGTGATATGTATATGATGATGCAACTCAACTGATGATGCAAGACCAGCGTTTTATTCGGAAGTTTTCGTGTATTTTCCTATTCAATATTGGTAGATACCGTTCCGGTGGCAAAGCACTACTGGTTTACTTTATGAATCACTTTAATCTTTGAAACGCCATTGGGTGAAACCAGATCGTCACACCTAAAATTTGATTGGTCAATTTTAAGCACACCTACAACATTGTTTATTTCAGGTGAAGGTCACTCCTGGGGAGATGTCGATCTTGGGAAAATTGAGTATTCAAGAATTGAATTATTTAAATGTTCCGCTACAAAGATTAGTAAATCATTGCTGTAACCGACATCAGAATAGAAGTAGTTCAAGTATCGTAAGTAAAAACTAACACTTTCGTTCAATTTATTCTAGAAAATTGGATTTCAAATTCCAGGTTGAAAATCAGCTGATTTTTAGGACGTCCTCAAATGTCATTGTAATAAACCAATCATTTTATAGTTAAGGTGCAGTGCAAATTCATATTCCAAGAAAAAGTCAGATTGAATGTCCTTGCTATGAACATACGGAAACTGATAAGGCTATTTTTTAAATGGTAGTCACACAGGATTTTACTGAACTGCTGGTCTGAAATCGGACAAATACATGAGAAGTGGGCATATTGTTTATGAAATAAATTACTGAAAAAAAACAAGGGAAGATCAATGAAGATCTGTATTGTCTTAATTATTGCTAATGGCAAGAATATAATTTCACTATTTTAGTATTTGGTTATCTCTTTCAAATTAACTTTGTGCAGACTCTCGTTAGTTCCTTATTCATTTGTGTATTTCAGTTTATCAAATCAAATTCTTTATTGCCAATATTGGACAATTCTATATTGGAAAGTGCACATTAGATGCATGATCCATACATATTATAGACAATATACATTCACACCATAAAATAAATATACATGAGGTGCATTATACTTCATAAAAGTACATTAGACATTATTTTATTTACCAAACATGGGCCCTTGTCAGGCAAAATACATAGTATCATAATACAATAATTATTATTACAACAATGCATTTTTACTGAATAATACACAATACACAAGGAAAGAAATAAAAATGTGAACAATAGATTTGTATCAATATGTTTACCTTGTCCCAAGGTCATATATCTGGGCCCAAGGCCCCCAAGAACCTTTTTAACCCATGTTGTGCTGCACCCTAGACTTGCTACAAGTCCCTAACTTTATATTAAAGAATATATGAAAAAGTTTAATGATTGCATGTATCCCTCTGATAGCAAATCTACTAATTATTACAGGAGAGAGAGTCCCTCTTTCACAGAAATTAGTAGTGGTGCTATCAGTGAGGTTAATTACATAGTTCTGTGTCATATATAAATAATAAGGAGGGACTTGTAGCAAGTCTAGCTGCACCCAACTTATCCGGGATTGGTTCTTGCAGTGTTAATCTTAAGTTTAGGATAGCAGATGATCATTTTTGTACCCATTTACCCTGTTGGCCCACCCACTCTCCCACCATCTCCTCAACCCATCCACCCGACCCTGTGATCACCCATCTTGAACTTATATATAACAATTAGCATCAGTACCATTGTGCAACTAATTTGCATAAGTTTGCAAAATATAGACATTTTTTTCAGAAATACTTGGCACGACAAGGGTTAAGTTTCTGTTGTCCATTTCTGGTATGATACTCACTGTAATTATACATGTAAGTGTATTACATTGGTACCTGTTGAGAGTACACCAACCAAGTAACAGTGATCGAAAAAGGGGCTGGAAACAAGCATTGTCATGATGTCCAAATAGTTTAGTTGAGTGAAGGTGCATTGATCACTGTGAAATTGTACTACAAGGTGTCAAGCTACATACATATGATTATGAATGTAAAGAAGACTGTCTGGATTGATTTCGGGGGTCATGACTATATAGAACCAATTTGGAATTAAAGGCCAAAAAGATGCCTCATTGATTTCTGTCTTATTCTGTGTCAAATATTCAATCACAAATAAACTTCAGAGCTGGTTCTAGCTTTGATTGTTATGTCTATACTTGCCCAAACTATTAAGAGTTAGACCTTTATGGTCGTATCAAAGCTGCACCCATCTAAGTATTTTATTACTATATGTTTTGGTTTAGTTTATTTTTCTAGTGATGCATGCTTTTATGTTCCCTTTATATTTCTTTTATTTTTGCTGTATCCAAATACTGATCAGTTGAATGTCAATCCTTAGCTAAATTCTAATTTAAGCCGCCTATAGTCACACACCAAATATGAAATCGTAGTAATAATAGAAGCCTAGACAAATGTGATTCAGATTTAAATGAATGAACGAGTGGACAAGCAAGATGATTATTGTTGTTTATTGTCCCACTTACAGGTTGTACACTGTACGTGTACATTGTAACTATTATTACAAGTCCCACATCTGTTTCACTGTGTTGACCAGTAGCTGTAAAGGCATTGGAAAGATTCTTGTGTTGTCTAAATTCGTAATCTTCTTTATGTGCCATGATTGCATTGTAATTTGTTCTGTTTATTTGCCTAACCTGTACAAGGTTTATTTTGCAATAAATATACAAAATACTTGTATAATGGTATGCAGTTTTCTCTCCTTTTACTTGTATATGTTGTAAAGTATTCTGCATTGTCAAACCAGGAATTCAACTCAAGTTTTTGTGCAAGTGAAGAGGTTCTAAGGGACGAAGTTTTGTGGATGCAAAATGTTAAACATTAAGTTTCAAATTTGAAATATGATAAAGAAAATTGCCCAAAAGTTGGGGGAGGCAGCTGCCTCTTCTGCCTCTTCTGCCTCAATGAAATATCCAGCCCTCAGCTTTGTCACGATAGAACTTCCAATTTTAAAGACATACCAGTAAAATGAAATGCCTAAAAAATACACAAAGCTCTCTTTGCTCTTTTATTTTCAATACACTGGTCAGGAACATACAAAACAAGAGCACAGTTTGTTTACTCATTGATCAAACTTTGATGGCTTTTCATAAGTTTTGACTTCATATATTTTTTATTGCACTAAGTGGTCTGTATTACATCTGTAACTTATATGTACATGTATCTCAGATTAAACTTTTTAAAAAGACTAGAACTATGCTAGGCAATATAAGTATGAAGTCAAGAACCATTCCATTCCATTTGTCAGTCGTTAGACCACTTTTTGTTTTAGTATACAATGACTCTGTTGCCAATTAAATGATTGCTCTCAACCTCTCTTTGGAGAGATTTACTTGGATTGGCAGCCCTTGATATCTTCTCATGTCACCTTGAGTTGTAAGTTCACCTTCCATAATAGAATACAGCATTTAATTCTATATTTAACAGTTGATTTAAATAGGTAAAGGACTGTATAGTACATGTACATGTATATCCTGCTAACAGCATATTAAATTATATTAAGTATGGCTTTCATGTTACTTCATTATTAGAGTATTCTGAAGCTACCTTTTCTTGCAGTCAAAAATAGGGTTGTACCATGTGTTTTAATATAACTCTACACTTCAGTGAACTCTGTAATAAAATTTATTTGTGCACCATCAAATTCAAATAAGTGGAAAGTTTTCTTTCACTCATAAATAATACATGTATAATAACTGAATTGAAATGAAACCCCAATGGTTTATTACATATACAATGTTTGAGAGGTTATAGAGTTTATTGTTTGACTCATTTCTCTGCATAATCAAAATTAATACAGACTTAGTTTAAACAAAAATATCAATGAGATGATTTCCTTGAATCCTTCTTAGATTCAAATTTCAACCAGTCAGCTAGCTTGAAATTTTAGGAAAATCTCAATTCAAAATTTTATAAAACTGGGCCCAGGTTCAGGTTTTGTGAGTTTTTATTGTTGGTGTTTTGTAATGCATTCTGAACACACATATTCAATAATGTTTGAAGATAAATTGATGATGATTGTAGGCCTACCCAAATTATATCATGATCCATCAGGACCATAAATTTTGTTTGAGTTTGTTTAATCTGAAAAGAGGAAGGAAAGATACTTTTTATTAATTATACAATGGACATCCTAAAAGTTTTTATATGGCCACAAAAAATTGCGGCTTGAAAGTAATGTGCCAAAAGATCCTGAAGAAGCTGTTATAGACAGTGAAACATGTTCATAAATAAATAAATTATACAACTTCGATTGCAGTCTACTGAGGTGATGTTGTCTTAATACATGTACATACATGTAACTGCTGTTGAATTTAAATCCGAAGTTTCATTGACCACTTTGGACCCTTTATCTCAAAAAAGGGTAATGTTGAGTAAATTCCTTATCACACTTCTGAAAAAAAAAACAATCTTGCTCCTTTTAGGTGTAACTTAGCAAATACAGTTATAAAAATTTCGTCACTTTTTGCAGGCTTAATGTTTGATAATTTTGATAATCATGTACATGTAACATTACCTACATGTATGTGCAGCAGTTTTTGAGACATTCCCTGACCTAATTTCATTTTATTTCACAGAGAGAAAAAAAAATGCAATCAGTTTTACCTTTCCTTTTTCAGGGGAGTTCAGGAAAGTTTGGATTTTTGTTCGATATAGATGGTGTTATTGTCAGAGGAAAACGATTGCTGCCTTCAGCCAAAGAAGCATTTCAGCTATTAACAGATCGACATGGAAAATTTAATGTTCCTGCTTTGTTTGTTACTAATGCAGGAAATACTTTACGACAAAGAAAAGCTGAGCAATTATCAGAATGGCTAAATGTGAAGGTATACATCCTGTTATCAGTTCATTCGTTATCCTAAATATACAATGTACAGGTTTAAAACTCATTTAACAAGTTTGCATGTTTATAATATACTTTTAAACAAGAATTGAATCCATATTTGTCTGATTACCATGCATTTAATGGTATACAATGTAATAAAATTGGTGGATATTTGACTTGAGAAAAGGTACACCAAGTTTTATTGAATGTGGAAGAACATGGAATGTTGCAGGTATTACAAATAAACTGAAATACACAGTACATTTGTTTATTTTCATTTCAATTTTGAAAATTAAGAATTTCAGGTAAACAATGCATAAATTTCTAAATTCAACACACATATTTTAAGATAAGTTTCTGCTGCATGTTAATAGCACTTGAAATCAATCAGTTTTGAATATTGGTAGAATATATTTCAGGTCAGTACAGATCAGGTTGTCATGTCTCATAGTCCTCTGAAAATGTTCCACCAGTTTCAAGACAAACATGTCCTAGTTTCGGGTCAAGGTCCTGTGGAAGAAATAGCAAGAGGTTTGGGCTTTACAAACGTGTCAACAGTAGATCAGATTCGGCAGATATACTCCAACCTTGACATGGTTGACCATAAACGTAGAAAATCTGCAGTAAGTACAAAATGGTCTGTGTAAATTTAGACTTATTCACCAGTGTTATAAACTGTTGGGATGATCATGCTGGACCAAGATTGTTATGGAATTTAGTCTTTCTGTCATCATGGAGTAGTATTATGTACAAGCTACAGTGTACATGTAAGTTTTTTATATGGAGAAAGGGTCATTTTCTATTCAAGTTAAATGAAAAAAAATCACCAATACTTATTGATATGTACCTTTAAAAAAGGATTGTTTGTTTCATAAGCTGTACTAAATACAGATGTCAGATTGATTTACTCTCAGAGAAGGTTGATTTCACCATGTTGTTATACAGAAAAAAAAAATGAAGTTCACAGTGTGTTTTTCAGGCATGTTTGTTTTTGTTATTTCAGCCTTGTGGATTTGCTGATTATTTTCCAAGAATAGAGGGTAAGTTGGACAATAAGCAATATCAAAGTTGCACCAAGTAACTTTGGAAAAGCCCAGTGCAATCCCTGCATCATTTTTTTTATTGGGGATTAAATGAAAGTACCAGGGATATTCTGATGCCTCAACATATGTATTTATCACCAATTAAAAGTTTTATGTACAAAGGAAAGTTTATGTATAAACCTCTGCTGGTATATCAATATCTTTCAAATTAAGTTTTGAAGGAGGGATGAGGTCATGAAATAACTTACTGTTATTTTATTTAGTCATTGACTAAAACAACATGTAATTTTATCGTTTTTTAACACCATCAATACTATGCCTTTTTCCTACATTTGTATATTAGGGTATCCCCTACCTGCAGAGCTTGGGATGCAGCCATATTTTATGTTCTTTCAAAGTTATGATTATGTAGTGGAAGTGTCAATGTATTTGATTTGTTAGTATGTGTTAAGTACATTGTAAGTGAATTTACTGGAGAGTTTTATTTTCCTACATGTAATTCAGACCCTACAGAAAAAAAAATACTGCTTTGAAATATCTTTTCTTCAAAATTGACTGGTTTTCTTTCTGCATGTCTGCGTGTTTACACAAGAAAAGAAATCATAATTAGATGGTATATGTTTTTCTGTGAATCAATTTAGTTGCTTCTAAAAATTTTATTAGTTGATTTTTGAATTCATTTATTTCAGTTCAGCCAATAAAGTTTTCAAATTTCGTTGTTGTTAGATAGAACTGAGAACAACAAAAAATTTTTACCCAATGAACGACAGTTCTGTTGCAGTGCATCATGTAACAGCAATTATGTTTAAAATCCTTGAGAAAAATATCATATAATGTGAGTGACGGTTACAAAAACAATATCAATTCTTGGACTTTGTTACAGCTGCCTCTTTTCAATTTTAGCTGTGATATTATTTGGTGAACCAGTAAGATGGGAGACGAATCTCCAGTTAATTATAGATGTCCTGTTAACCAATGGGAAACCTAATCGAGCTCCTGCTGAAATTCCTTATCCACATTTACCAGTATTAGCCTGTAACATGGATCTCTTATGGATGGCCGAGGCATGCATGCCAAGGTATATTTATATTAGGACAAAGAATTATTCACTACTGATAAAGAAAACATGGTAAAACTTCATGATTCTTCTTGGCATTAAAGGTAGATTGTATATTATTACATGAAGCATCTTGTTCAGTCTTTATGAATATTTGTATATGTATTTTCCATGATAGAAAAGTTTATGAGATATGTCAAACCTTTATCTACATACATGTATTATATCAAAAGAATTGTTTATGGTTATTTATATAAATTACAAACATTAATACAATTCAACTTCTTTAAAAGGGATATGGTAGATGGAATATTATTCTGTAGAAATATGATAGAAATTTAAAGGTTTTTTGGTTTTTTTTTCATTTAAAATGCAAGACAATGAAATTTGTAACCCTGAAATTTCTTTCTTCAAATCTGAAAGAATGTCAGATAAGTTTTCTTTGAAAAAAAATCTGTAGATCAATGTTTTATACCGCACCACATAAAGTGGCGTGGTATTATATGATTCCCTCTAAAACATTGTAGCTGACTGTCTGTCTGTCCCTGAACAGCTTCTGACAGTACATAAGACATTATGATATGGTGTTTATTCTCCAGAATGAACACCTTTGCTTTGTGGGTATCATTTAATGTCCCATTAGATGTCCTATTTTTTATTGTTGATAATATGGCAAATTCAATATAATCTAAACAATCTCTAAAAATCTGTTTATCAAATCAAATTTTTCAAATTGACATTTTAAATATGTCACCCAGCATCATCTTTGACAAATAATTGGAATATCTTAATTTTAAGAATGATCTACCTTAGTTTTACAATCTGTATTCCTATATGTGGATTATTAATGAAGGGTGGGGTACTACATGTACATGAGTTCATCCTGTTTGCATTTACTTAACCAGAATCTGACTGAGAGAAGTTTTATTCTTTTTTTTTTTCAAGTTATCTCTGTGATAACTTCCTTGTATAATGTTAGAAACCAAATTAAGGATGTTCACTTTTCATGCCTAGCCATTTTTGTCGGATTTTCTGACTCTTCTGGTTTTATCCATCTCATTGCATTGATAATTTTTGCCTAGTGACCCCCTCTTTTCTTTTCATAATTTCATTAAACACCTTTAAATGTTATTTGGAAAGTTTTTATGAAATCTTGTTGTTTCTTCAGTGTTTTTAACACATAAACCTACTAAGACAAAACCAATTGAAAATCTAGAGAAACCCTTTTCCTGCCAAATTTCAAATGCTTATTTCTCAAAATCAATATTTCACTGATTCATCTATTTTTTTTTCTTTTTATATTGTTCTTGCATGAACGATCGTAGATTTCACAACCCTTTGAAATTATTGTTATTTTTAAAATAGAGCAGTTTTTGAACATAATAAAATGTGAACATTATTTTTATTTGATTCTATAATGATCCGAAAATTAATGTAAATGCATATATTATATAGTTGTATTTTCATTTTAGATTTGGACATGGATGTTTTTTATTATGTCTCGAACAACTTTACCAGGTAATTTGTTTAGAAAACCATGAGTGCTGAATTTGCAGATTTAGAAAACAGAAACCCTTTCCTTCTTTCTAAAATTTAGTTTACGAGTTCAGATAAATCTAGTTCTATATAACCAGCAACTAAATCCTTGTTTGCTAGTACTTATTTCATATCCCCAAAATTTCTCCTCTGGAAGCATTCCAAACTTTGGGTCATTCCAACTGTGGATCTTTCTATGCATTATGTGGCAGTCAGATTATTCCTTTTCGTGATTTTCAATATTATAATAAGCAAGGTCAGATGGTAAAATGAAACAATGAATAATAGTTTTATTATTTATTATATTAAATCTGAAATGAATTACTATAAGATAGAGGAGAAGAACATAGATTTTTATCTGTCACATATTTTTCTCTTTATATGGTGAAACCTGTCTACAGTGTACTCTGAATAATCCTAGAACCTGTCTAAACCAGACACTATTAAGTCCCTTTATATCAGTTCAAATGTACTTTGAAGCTTGGTAAACTGAACACCTGCTGTCTAAACAGAACACCTGTCTTAACCAAATCATTTATGGTACAGTTTAGACAAGTTTCACTGTATATTTGTATTAGGATTACGACCAATGCATTTTCCTTTGCTGATGTTTTTTTACTTTTACAAGTTGTAGTTATACTCGTGTTCTATGTTTGTCTTGAAAATAGCTCACTTTTGTTTTTAATTGTATTCTGAGTTTTTTTCCCTAATTTATGAGAATTATAACACTAAAAAGGGGGTGTATCATGTGTTCAATAATGCAGCTATGTATTCAGTGTCAACTTAAAATTGCTTAAATAAAAAAAAATCTTTCATTCTTTTTTAGAAACTTTCAGGAAGGGAATTGAAGTATATAGCCTTGATTGGCAAACCAAGTGAGATTACCTATCATCATTCAGACTATTTGTTGTATCAACAAGCTAGAAGTTTGGGAATGAATAATGTAGATACAATATACTGTATAGGGTAAGTTATTAAATATATCATTAATGGTAGTTTGAATACATGTCTTTTATATGTGATAATGTTAGGAATTTTGTCTTTACTACTACTCATAATATATTTACCATTACACTTCATATAAGTGTTGTTAATGCATGTAATAACACTCCTCAGAACAATTTTCACTCATTTCTTATATCTTTAAATTCAAATTTTAATTTTAAATTTAAATTTGTTTCACCCTGCTAAATGCTAATTCTATTTTTTACAATTTACATCCTTGTGGTTATATTAAACTTTTTTTTTTTAATGAGGTTACGTGTGATGCCTTAATGTAATATGTGTATTGCCTGAGTGAACAGAAATTTTACTCAAATTGTGCAAACTGGGTTCATGAGAATTCTTTTATTTCAATCAGTCCTCTTTTATCTTGCTGCAAACCATGCTTAATGCAATGTATATTTTATTTCAGTGATAATCCTGAGACTGATATATATGGCGCTAACCTATATGACAGATATCTCCAAAAAAGAAATTATCAGCTTAGGACAAAATCTAAAAAACGAGTCTCAGCAGGAGTTATAGCAACATCAGATATTGAATCAGATGATGAGGAATCAGTGAGCTCTGTTGTGAACACTATAGAAGGCGATAAATCTGAAAGTAACTATGCCATGAGCTGCCAATCTATCTTAGTGTGCACTGGTGTTTATTGTTCTTCTCGTGATTATGTGACTTATGACAATAAGCGCCCTTCAAATCATAACCACAGAGATTTTGTATTGGACCCACAACTAAAACAGCCAAACTATGTGGTACAAAATGTACATGAGGCTGTAAAATTAGTCTTTCAAAAAGAACAATGATCTTAAAGATTTTAGTTGTTAAGGTTATAATGTATTGAGGTATACATTGATCTGTTTTATTGTTTTTTTTTTTTTTTTATGTCCTTGTTTATTTATTATTTTAAAACCTCTTTTATTTTATCTTGTGTTTGATATTTTATTATGCCCCAGCCTTATAGGAGTCAAGGACTTTTAATGTTGTTTTCTGATATCTGTATCAATCAACAAAAAATCAAAATAATGACATTCTATTATCATTTATTAATTGAATTCCATCAAATGTATATTTCTCAAGGTATTCTGCAATGTAATTTATCATTGCAATGAAAGCACTGGTCAATTTAACACTAATTATTTTTCTCTAGAATTAGGGTGACAGGTACCCTTAAGCTGTTTAACCCAACATTAAAACAGAGGTTCCTAGGTGACAGTCGTTTTGGAAGAAAGTGGATATCGGTTGCAGTATATTTGTGCTACTGTTCTACTTTTGATCAGTGATGAAACTGTTACATTCACTCGAATTCTTCTGTACATTAGCTTGACTTTATGAATTTATTTGAGCATCTTAAGTATACATTTGAAAACCTATGATAAATAACACTAGGGATAACACAAGGGTTTGTTGTTTGGCACATTTGCAATCTCCCACGTATATATATTCATTGGGTACACAAGATGTTACATGAATTTAATGTGATTATTTGACCATAACGCATACATGATTAAGGTTCTGCTTTGGTCAAAAGCTAGGACATTCTTTATTGAAATGTTTTCATTCATAATTATAAGCTAAATGCATATTTGTATGTATTTGATACACTAGCATAGTCAAATTTGGGGAAAAAATGTTTTATAACGTTCATAAACAATAAAAAATGTATCGCTAAGCTGCATATTTCAAAACAAATCTATAGCTGTTAAGAACAAGATTTAAAGTCTGAAATTTATATAGTCCTGTTCATAAATGTGTTATGCAGTGAGAGGTAGCATTGATTTGCTTAATTAATTGTCATTTCTTTAAACCAGAGTAAATTCAAATAGTTTATGGTATGGTCCAGGTTAATACCAACATCAATGAACATGAAACGTTAATATTTTTCAAATCTGGTAATTTATTGCAAATTATTAGTAACTTGAACTGCACTAGATATTTGGGCTTAAGAATAAAATGAAAAGCTTTTCTGGAGAAGCTGTGCATTTATTTTAAAATTTGCAGTTAACACTTTCATTGTCTGTATAGTATTGTTTTAAGTAGAAATACTGTAAGCCAAGCTCAGTTTGTACCTTTTATGTGTAAAACCCTTTAATTGGATTATCCCTCTTCCAAGTCCTCTAAAAGTACAATGTAATTACATTATTTCATGCATATCTGTAATGATGCCTAATCTTCTTATAAAATTTCATAAAAATACTGAGAGTGGATGAGGGGTTGTGCTTACATGAAATGTCGACAAGACAGGGTGATATCTATATAAACCCTTAACTATTCCTTCATGCACATCTACATATGATGCCTAACCATTCGATTAAGTTTTAATTAAGATCCCTTGATCGATTTTGGAGGTTGGAGGAGTTACACTTACTGAACATGTAATACCCTTAAACTGGATTATTTACCTTTTAGTGCTCTGACAGTAACTATATTCTTTGATGCACATCTACTTGTGAAGCTCAACATTCTTATAAAGTTTCATTTAATTCTCTTGATTGGTTAGGAGTTGTGTCTATGAGGTTTTAACAAGAAAAACCCTTAAACTGGATTATCTCCCTTCAAGGTCCTCCGACAGTAACTACCATATATTCCTTCATGCAAATTTACATATGATGCTTTACCTTCCTAAAAATTTCATAAAGATATGTTTGGTGGTTCAGTAGGAAGAGTTGCAAGGTTTTACATGTAAAACCCTTACATTGGATTATCTCCCTTAAGAGTCCTCTGACAGTAAATATATTTCTTCATGATACTTAACCTTCCTAAACATTTCATCAAGATCTATTTGGTGGTTTAGGAGTTGTGCTAACAAGGTTTTCATATGTAAAACCCTTAAATTGGATTATCTCCTTAAAGAATACATGCTCATATTTAGAACACTGTATAAAGGAGCATTTGGCAAAGATTAAGGAGCAAAATATTTGCTGAAGGAACAACAAAAAGTATCTTGACAAGTTATGTCCTTCATTTTGATTTCAGCTGCTCTGCAAGAATAAAACCTAACCCAAATAATACAGTAGTCATTTCATATTACCTATGTTCACTTTACTTTTTGTGAGGGATTGAAATATTTTGGTGAAATAGAACAAGAGATTTGTATTTGATAATGAGATCCCATTTACCTTTTTACAAAGTTGTTCTTGCACAAATATAAACCAGTAGCATTCTTTTAAATGGTATCTAAGAAAGGTAACTCTGGTCAAATTGAGTACAGTCCGGATCTTTAGTGATGGGCAACTTCTAGTCTCTTTTGGTATCATCAAAGGGAGACCTATTTTGCCTTAGTTGCCCAGAAGCATGAGCCCTGTAGCAACATTCACTTTTACAACAGAAGGCTTGTTTAAAGACACAAAATTTATTATCCACAAAAAAATTCTTTTTAATCATCAACTGTATGAAGTAAAATAGTTCAAATATCACATTGTCATTTTCAGAATTTAGCTAGGTTTCCAACTTTCTATTTTTGGCCCAGTAGTACTATAGGGTACATAACATTCCTTAGTTCCTGTCATATTTTCTTTGTGATTGATCATCCATTTCTTCCTAGTTGGGGGTACATCTACTGGAGTATCATCTGTCATGTAGTGTAACCATCTATGCCTGCCATAAATAACAAAAAAATTGGCTTATATGAGTCAATTTAATATCAAATTGTTCATGTATATAGACTACAGAAGCTCAAATA
Source organism: Perna viridis (assembly GCA_037379345.1). Lineage (NCBI taxonomy): Eukaryota > Metazoa > Mollusca > Bivalvia > Mytilida > Mytilidae > Perna > Perna viridis. Next base: position 15,809,128 of record CM074511.1, read on the forward strand.
ATCCACCATACTTGACACGATTTCAGTGACCAAATAATTATTAAATGACTGAAGTCCAACACAATTCATGATATTGTTAATTATTGTTTAGCTAAGGGTAAAATGAAGGTATCATTCAAGAAGAAAGGGAATAAATATTACTTTGATCAAATCAATAATGGTTAAGACTACAATATTTGTGAAGCAGAGAATTTTTGTTTGACTAATTTTGAAGAATTTATATACTGAAGATTAATTTTGCACTTTATTTCCATCTTCCTCATGCATGAACTGCAAAAATGGTTTTGTCATCAAATACACATTTTACTGTTTTGTCATATCCAATTTGATTTCTTTTCAGGCCTAAGTCAAAATTAACCAAACCTACCCCTTTATATAACTAATGAAGAAAATTCAAGTGATAAATATACACACCACTCAGCTGGAATCTGACTTGGGTCATACTCTAAATGCTGTTTTTCTGAATATCTAATCCACCTATTTCTTCCTGTAAATTAAAAATACTATCATATAAAAAAAACCAAACAAATATTGACAGAGCTTGAATATTTTTGAGTATTTTAATTCATTGTATTACAAAAAAAACTTCTGATTTAATTCCAGGAAAAAAATGATTAAGTGAGTTACAGTGTACCACCAGGTAATGACAAAACATATGAAAAGACTTGATATTTGACCAAATTTAAACATTTTGTTCATGTACATTCAGTAGTGGATTCAGAGTGGGTTGGCACGTCCTTTTTATTGGAAAATTTATCATTTTCATGTGTAAAATTGACAAAAAGTGGCAAATAATATCCTAGCAACCCCTTTTTCTGAGGAGCCTCAGCTGGCACCCCTCCTTTTCAAAGTGTCTGCATCAGGCCCTGTACATTAAGAAATTTTATTTAAAACAACAATTTTTGGGTAAATCTGCTGATTGCACAGGAATCAACTGAGTTAATATATGTTATATTGGTTCAGTTTAAAGCAAATTTTATTAAGTATTAATTGAAATGGATAAGGCAACAAGCAAATTATTGTGCCACCTCTTCTGTTTTATGAAAAAAAAAACACCAAGCGTCTTTTACCTATATCAACTTAACGTTGCTTCAGATACTTTAACACTCTTATGCATATAAGATAAGCTGAGAAGTGATTAGTGAAATACGTAAAAGTTCCTTTTTTTTTTTCCTTTTTTTACTTTATGAAGTACATGTCATGCCCCATAACTTTATTCTTGATTACTAACTACAGCATGAAGAAGAATTCAATGTTCTCAGAAACATGGTAGAGCCTCTTTAGAGAATTTTGAATTTTTACCCTATGATGTTCCTCATACACTTATAAGGGAGTCAAAGATTTTTTATTTCTAACATTGGGCTGACATTGTAAAAATTAAATGAGAAAAAAATTTAACTATTACTTACCATAAAAATAGCGATCATTTTCATAATATTTATTTCCATATATGTCTTTGCCTTTTAAAGTTCCATCTTTAAGATCATCAGTTCTGAAAAAAATGTTTAAAGGAACACTTCATCAAGAAATAATGACTAAATGAGGATTTAATTCTCCATTGATAATAAAAGATGGCTTTTTGAAATTGACAATCAAGATAATCTCCACTCCTACTTGAGGTTGACCTTACCTGTAATTGTGCATAGTTCTGCACTAATTCTAAAATCAAATCAGACTTGACCATATTAAAAGTCTTAAATATCATTATGGCTCAGTTTTGATATTCACTGGAAATAAAACAAGTAGAGTGATTCCATTCCACTTTACCAATGTGTGGATATTCCCTAATTTTGACATTTGCACTGTAAAAAATGCATACCATGTTTACAATTTCTTCCTACATAGAGTTTTTCTAAGATATGAGCAAAAAGCTATGACAAATCATGAATTTTGACAGGAAAAAAGACAATTTTACAAGGCATCAAATCACCCCAATAATCTTGATATTTCCTTTAATATAAGACAAAATACCAGTAGCTATGCCTAAAGAGTAAAATACTCAAATTGTGAATAATGGATAATTGGTATATGATTTAGATTTAGATATTATATTGTTTACTTCTTCCTCAACAAGAAGAACTCAACAAAATTTGTCATACAATGTAACTAAATTGCAGTGTAGTATGCACATATACATCCCATAACAATACATGTACATGAATCTCAAACAAAACGTATAAAAGAATTCATCAAGTGGTTGAGTAAAAAGTAGCCAACTTTAATTAAATTTTGTTGCATGGATTCAGAGAAAAAGATTTTCAAAGCTGTACATTTAAAAAAAAAACAACAAAAAGTCTGTTTCAGGAGCCATAACTCCTACATTGGGAGACAAATCATTTTGAAAATTGCAGCATAGGTCTGTCTTCTGATGCTGAACAATATTACCAATCAGAATTGCTGAATTCAACTGTTTCGAGTTATTTTTTACCCCTACGTTCTATTTTTAGTATTGACAGCCATGTTCATTAACAAAACAGTTTGTGAAGGATACCCTAAAGAACAATAATGCCAACTTTTATTGCATGGTTTCAGAAAAGAAGATTTTCAAAGTTGTACATGTTAAAAACAATGAAAAAATCTGTTTCAGGAGTCATAACTCCTAAATCAGGTGATGAATTATTTTGGAAATTTCAGCAAAGGTCCATCTTCTTATGGTAAACAATAATACTCACACAGAATAGTGCTGAATTCAACTGTTTTTGAGTTATTTGCAAAAAACTGTATTTTGACCCCTATGTTATATTTTTAGTAAGAGCAGCCATGTTTTTTTAACATTTCAAATATTTTAAATGATCAGTTTGTGAAGAAAACCCTTAGGAACAACCAAGCCAAGTTTCATTCCAACTGGTCACGCAGTTTCAGAGGAGAAGTTATTTGAAAAAAAAACTAACAACGACAGGTGACAACTAAAGATGACAACAGACTCAAAGTGACGACAATAGCTCACACGACCTTTAGGCCAGGTGAGCTAACAAGTATGCACATCTACACTTCATAAAAATACATCAAACCAAATGCATCCACAACTGAACACAAATCAATATGGATGCCTACCACTTACAAATTCTGTCAGTTGAAAAGTGGCGAGGACAAAAATGTGATGTGATACATGTACATTTTAATTTTTGTCAATATTGATTGTCCCTTATTGTACTTATATATCAAAGTTAGCATACATGTAGAAAATTTGGCCACATACATGTACTAGCAACACCAAAATGAAACATTGTAAGAGTTGTTCATACTGTATATGTTCTCATTAGAGACTGGTTTCTGCATAAAAAGTAATTTGTGGAATCGGACATAATTTAATAAAAACTTACGCAAACAACATGTATAAATCTATCTTTATTTGAACTACATGACAGGTAAGTTAAAATAAATATATCAAATTTTGTTTGAGACATCTGCCAACTTTCTGCTCCTAGGTCGTTCAGATGTGTTCCACAAAATAGGGTACTGCCTGTCTTGTTTAACTTAGACATACATATTAGTAAGTACATTAAATATGGTTGCATGATCTTTACTTGAAAATAATGTCGCATGAAAATAGACAGTTTGAACTGTGGTATATTAGAGGAAATGTATTGCCATATCAATCAAGACTAACAACATGTAGTTTACCCTAGGTAAACACGTGTGTTAGGTTATTTAGGTTAAAAATCATGTATGACCTGTCCTGTCCTATAATTTCACAAAATTGGATCCAGCTCTCTCTTTATGCTTTCATGTTAACCTCCTATGTGCAAACATTGCTAAACAATCAAAACAGTTAATGTAAACATTTTTAGCTCCTATATACCAGCATGTACAGATATGCGGCTGGAATGAGTTTTTTTAGAGTTGAAATATATGAATGAGTCATAAATTTTTCCCTTTCCAAAATCAATGGGCTGTCATTTCTGAGCTGAACTATATCAATGGGTTATTTTCTACATTTTTTCTACAATTAAATGTATAATTATTGCTTTTCTGCAACCTGCTGAAGACATAAATGGTCTCTTAATTAAAAAAGATATTAGGTACACACAGGGAATGTAATATAAAGTCCCTGGTACACAGTAGTTGAATATAGGAATGGGTATGTATTTTTGGCAGTAGAGTATTCAAGGGAACCAAGATTCTAGCAGAATTCAAATGAATGTAATACAAGGACAAAGACAAGACATGGAAAAAAGACAAACACAACTAAGAACATTAATAGTAACTAAAATAATACATACAAAGTAACAAAAGTAAATGAGCAACTTGGACTCCACTAAAACTGGGAACATGGACCAGGTGCACGGGTAGGGTAAGGATCTTTTCTAGAAACACCAACGGAGTTGCTTGTAAAAGTCAAGTCCAGGGTAGACGAAAAAGGAAAAGAAAACAATGACACGTTGAACAAATTAGTTTTCATGGTGCAGATGGATACACTGTAACGATCCAAGAGTTCATGATGACGACCATAAAACTTCTGTTGTGAAGACTTCGATCTTGTAGTGACATAAACCTGTTCCAGAAGCCTAATTGTAAGAAGTCTAGCGCAATACAAAAAGTCTGTGTAGTTACAGCAAGCTCTGGCATAAGGTTTTACTTGTAAAAAGAAAACTTCATATGCAGGTACTGAAGGGATGTTGCCACAGATGAAAGGAAAATTGACTTCTGAATGAAAAGTCATTACGTTTGTTATAAAGTTTGGTCAATAGTTTTCCTTTACCATCAATCTCAAAAGGTAGGTCAAGATAAGAGGCTGACTTCACAGTGTCTGTAGTATCCTTTATCTCAAGTTCTTTGGGGTAGATGCCATGCATCAAATCCCAAAACCAATACATGTTGTACTGTTTAATGATAATATGTCATTTATATAGCGGAAACTGAGATTAAAGGATTTAGCTAAATGATGTTCTTTCTTTTGGATGAGATCAGCTATAAAGTCAGTCTCATAAGAGTGAAGGAATAGGTCAGCAAGTAGAGGAGAACAATTTGTTCCCATTGGAATGCCGACCTTTTGTTGAAAAACATTTCCACTAAAATGGACAAATATGTTGCAGATAAAAAATTCCAGCATTTTGAAAACATCTTCTTTGGTATATTTGGAAGATGATTTGGAATTATTTTTTTACAAAGTATGAGGAATCTCTACCAAAAACTATATATTTTATACACCAGTAGGTGTACCATCTCCATTGGAGAAACAATGATGTACATGTATAATGTTTTTGAGTCAGGGTTTTAACTGAGTGTGGGGAATAGAAGTATAAACTCTTAGACAGCTGGGAGTATATAAGTTAAAAGTTTTGAAATAGGTTTGGTGGTACATTTTGCAGAGTCAGCTATGTAACATTGTTTGTATGGATTCTTTTGGAGTTTAGAAATCCATTACAAAGACTGTAAATCACAATCATTGTCTTTGGTAGAGAGAGCAAAAGAGGATAGCACAGATTTATGGTTTTCCACTATCTCCTCTTTGGAAAGTGTACATGTAGTTGCAGTATAGGTCTTATCACTGCTATTATTTTCTACATCTATCTCTGATAAAAAACATTGGATGTAATATGTTTTGCAGACAAAAACAATGTTGTTATGGGCTTTGTCTGCTGGTACAACAACATATTTGTCATGTATAATATGGGGGCGTTTTTCCATCTCCAGCTGCATCCCATACCAAATTTAAACATTTTTTACAAATTTACACCCCCTCCACGGTGAAAGTTAATTATTATTTAAAATTTAGCCAGATGTATGAAAATTAAAAAAAGACAGTCTTAAAGAAGAAGACTATGCAAGTAATGAATATCAAAACTAATCTGCTAAATTCAAAGAGAAAAATTCCCTTTTCTTAACTAATTAATCCTCGATTCATAATTAAGAAATTTGAATTTCACGTTTTATGGGTGCCACCATGATTGGTTGAGCTGTGATGTCACAAAGTCGGTTTGTAAAGTGAAAATAAATAGGTAATTGATTACGATGTCCGACGAAAGCGAAACACAATACATAGAAAAGATTAAAGGACAACATGTAAGCAAATGTTAGAAAACAAACATTAACATGGTATTTGCAGCTAGAAGACCAGTATTTCTGAGGACAATCTAATGGCTACTTCATGTTTTGTGTTGCCTGTAAAAAACCATTTGAATATTTCTCTTTTATTATTTGCGCAATCATAAGCTTGACAAGACAGCATGTTTTGGTGATCAGAAAAACAGCCTTTACAGGATCATAGAAATATTTATGGAATATTCTTTGTTTACATATTAATATGCAGTAATTGTATCAGTACAAAACTTATTGATTTCACGAGCTAATCAGAAGCTACAATGTATAGGTAAATTCAGTAAAGTCTGCATATGATCAACACTATCAACTCCTTCAGAAAAAAGAGATTTGCAAGATAGCTATTCACATTTATCTCAAAGATTTTGCATAGCTTTGTGCATTTTATAAAACCACATTTTGCATTATAGGTTACTAATTTTTGGTTACCTGTGTATGATTTTTCATAAGAGTTTAACTTAATGCAAAGATGGTATTTCCCTTTAACCAAGCAAGATGAAATATGACAATATATAAATTTCATGTATCCTACATTGTACATAATGTAAATTTTATACATTTTAAATTAAAACATACAAAATGTACACAAAAAGTTTTATTTATTGTGCAGTAAGATGAGGCTATTTGCATTCATCTAACATGCTTTAAAAGCTCAATGAGAGTGTTCATTTACCGTCATTTGCTGAGCATTTAGCATGTCTCTAGGTATCGTGAATATTGGTAGGTTTCAACCTTATTTATTATCTTAGACTTCTAAAAAGAAAGATTGGTTGGAGAATATCCTAGAAACCAATAAACATATTTAGAAGCCATAAAAGGTTGACTACTGGAAGGCTGACACAACATACATTGTATGTCGGAGGCAAGAGAGTAAAAGGTTACAAACATTCTAAGCATGCCTAACATACCAAGCCTATTGTCCATTATAGTGAAGGCTGCTGTTGATGTAGTCCAAATAATTATGCCATCTAGGGAGGCTGATTGTGAGGCATAAATATAAGATTTAAAAAATACCTCTGTGAACTTCATTGATTATCTGGACTACTTTTGACATAATATTGCTTAGGTTTCATATCAGTCCTCCTCTTGTAGGAATTGGGACCCAAAATCAATTATGTGAAGAAAGACTCTTTACCCCTTTTATTAGCTCTCAAGGACTCATTTGAAGAACAATATATAACTGGTAAAAATTGAATCTACACATCAAGTAAACAATGTCTGTTGCTGCCTCTTTTAACTCACTTTAACTTAAAAGGGAGCATTATAAATGACAGTGTTCTAGCTAGGGTTTGAAAATAGAGACGTGCAGGTAAGAGGGCACTTTAGAATGTTTATTTATTTAACAAAAAAGGGACACTGATTTTGTATGTTTGTGTTAAGTCAGTAATTTGTATTCTTCTTGCTTGACTGCCAACTTTTGAAAATGAGGGTTGCATCATAACTTGCAAACTGAGTAAATTTGACTGCATGATTCAGATATGCATGACACCCTTATTGTATTGAAAGACCTTTCTCAGATGACCAAGTGCTTTTAGAACACAGATACATCTTATATAACACACATATATATCCCTTTGAGAGAGTTTAGAATTCAGTTTAAATATCAGGTTGTTGTTAGGACAAAATTTGTCAATGTTAATGCAGTGAGGGAGCATGTTAACTTATGGTAGTGATTAAGGGCAAGTAATTCTTTACATTAATGACATACTATGAGGTGAAATTTTGCATGAAATGTTACAAATATTCAATATTGTTCCAATTAAAGATCAAAATCCTACGTAAGAAGAAGGAATATCTATTCCCAGAACTATTGCAATTACAACTTATGGAAAATGTCCTTTACTGTTGAAGATATAGAAAATTTTTAAAAATATTGAAATTATAAGGGAGATAACTGACATTTTGAACAAACAAACATGTACATCATGCAATTGTTTACACTGGTAGTTCTACAAAATTTAGACCTGTTAATTTGAAAATATTTGTAAAATAAATTGTGCAGTAAAAATTTATTATTAACCAATGATTGGCTGTCCATAAAATTGTTATAGATCCAATTGGGAAGTATTTTCTACTTGCCAATCATTATCCGATAACCCTGGTCAGCTGATTGATCACCGATAATTACCTGAGGGTTAATTTAATAATTACGACAGGATGTAGTTAACGAAGGTGACACTTCTTAATTGGCTTGGAATAATTTATTAACAAGAGTGGAAATCTTAAAGGGCCATTCAGATAATTGTAAAAGGGGACACTCAATAGGGGCAGAGGGGCGCGGAGTGATAGGAGCAGGGCGCAACACCCCTCCATGTTGCTCTAGCTAGGACACTGAATGATATTAGCATATAAACATATGAAAATTAAAAGGTAACACCAATACAAATAGAATAATTCAGACTATAAAGTCAACCAACATGGAAACTATCCTGAATTTGCTGAAAACACCAGTTTTGAAGCCAGAATTGCAGAAAATTAAAACAACCTTCAATGCAAGACACTGAAATACAATCCATCTGAACTATTTGACTTAAATCAACAAGTTTCATAGTATCTGATGAAATCAACCAAAATATCGCTACGTCGTACAATATTTCAATACTGACAATAGTAGTAAATCACTGAATGTGACTTTGTGCAAGGACATGATTGATTGAGTTTTAAAACCAATTCGGTGACGAAAAGTAGATACGTCGGACAGGATTAACTTACAACCATAGCACTTTTAAAGAGGAAATGATGCCTCCATTTTGCTTAAAGATCCGCATGGCATTTTGTGCCGCTTCAACATACGGCCTAACAAAACTCATCTTTTCAATCGGAAGTGGAACTGGTTACAGTTGTACCGGGTCCCTGTTGAAATGCCCTTGGTCGTTGCTTTCCCCTCTATTATATATCCCCATTATAAACATGAACTATGTGCAAGAATCTTGAAGTTGATTGTATGGAAGGTACATTCCATAGACAGCTTTTAACATCACACAATGGATTTCTTTCCTGGTGGAGCAGAAGATGATTTTGATGAGCTTGATGAAGATGGATTTTTCCTTGGATATGACCATGATATTGATAACCAAGTTTCAAATTTGCCGAAGCAACCCATAGTCATAGAAGATTACAAAGAATTAAATGTAAGCACTACATGTAATCCTCCTGGTCAGAAAGTCAAATCAAATCTCATGTTTTCAAAGATGGTCTCCTGTCCTCCTGTTCAAAAAAGTGACTTACACTAAGTTACAGTTACAATAATTGTGAAGTAGTCCTATACTGGCTATAGCATAAGACCAGAGTTGCGTGATGTTTTTTTCTTTGGATGTTTATGTAAACAACATCCAAACAAAAAACATCGTGCAACTACATAGTCTTGTGTTACAGGACTACATGTGAACCTCTAAATAGGAGAGTCAATTACATGTAATTCTTCCATTTTCAGAGATGGTCTCCTGCCCCCCCCCCACCCCCACCCACTCAGTATATACATGTATAATGCCTGTTTGAAAATATAATTTGTTAAAAATTTATTTAGGTAAAATAGCTTACTCTCAGACTGTTAATTGAGTATATGGCAGCATGATGGGTGATTTGTCATAATTTTCCCGATGTAGTTTCTGTTTATGATACACTCTAATGATGATAAGTTTGATTTATCAAACTGGAAAGCCCCGTGCAGGTCCGGATGTCAAAAGAATAGGCCTGCAGCATCACTAAGCTTGTGGTAAAAGGCAACTAAATAGTGCTCAGAACCTTAGCAAGGGGCTAGGGCACTCTGCCCACAGAGCAACTGGGTTATGTGCCCCAGGTGGTGCAATGGGGTACCCCTGGCATGTTACATGCTGGGGTTGTCAGGCTATAATATGGAAAAACCTGACCGCAAACCATAATGGTGCACCGTGTTGGGAAAGATGCCACGTTCCTCGCATGTTAAAGAACCCTACTGTGCTATTCTCCCGGAGTAGGAACCATAGGGCTCCACCACAGGAGGCTAAATTGCCCAACCTTACCCATCCCTCCCTTTTTCTAGTGGCAATCAAAATTTTTCGACCCTACTATCCTTGTGTCCCATCCCATTTTTCATTACATCATCATTTCATGTTCATTTTATCATCTATTTTATGTTCATCGTCTGAATATAGCTGAAATATTGCTGCTCGGACATTAAACCCCAACAATCAATCAATCAATCAAACTTGCAAAGATAATTATGGCGGAAAAATGAATATTTTCTTCAAAAACATTTTTGACCTAAAACAATGCAAGGACAACTGACTTTAAATAGTGCAGTCACACATGAAAAAGAACAGTTTCAAATCTTCAGATCTGAGTTTCAAGTTTCATCACATGTACATGTACATGTATGGTAAGACAATAGGTCAAAATCTTTATTTCAATCTCCTTTCATTGTTATTAGCACACACTATGGTCCAAGGATCACTTCAGGGGTGGAGTCAATCAGGCCCTGGTCCCTTTACTCTTTTCTATGACCCTTGCATTTAAAAAAAAAAAAGAAGTGAATGATATGTACTGATAAATAGCATTGGGAATCCCTGTGTTTTCTCAAGTTTGGGGTATATATTAATAAATCATATAGAGCTAAAGCCTAACAACACAAGAAGATAGCTGTATAAGATGTGTGAAATTGGTTTTCCTTTCAGAAACAGTTTCAAATGAGTTTTTTTTTTTTCACAGTGCTTTAAGGACTATTTTTGTGTATCAAATGTTCATTGGTTGAATTGGTGGTAAAAATGTATGTATACTGGTAACCTAACTTGAACAAATAAACATGAAGATGTCTATAGACTATAACTGATGAAAATGTCTTTTATTTAAGATAAAATGTGGAGAAAAATCTATTATTTAGAGTGTAGACTGATGGGACTGTCCTTAATTACCAGGAGATGGGAAAAGTTTCTTCACAGTTGAAGGAAAATAACCTTCTATAAACCCTAGAAATGTAATTTTCAACCCCCTACATTATTTTTTTTAACTCCTTGAAAAAATGGAAATTCAATATATTGGTATGTTGGACAACATGGACAATTGCAAGGCATATTTGATGTCAAGTTACATGTACAATCATGCAGTAAGCTAATTTTGTGGGGAAATAAATATAATCTTCTCGTGATATTATGTGGTGACTGAGGCAAGCAACTTTTTACTGAAGATTTGAACCACATTTTGGTACGCCCGTCTAAGACGGGATGGTTATGGTATATTATACTTCATATTAAATTCTGGAATTTTGATTGGATAAAAAGATAAGTGGTATTCCAGTATGCCAACCGCTCCAACCGGAAATGTATCTTGTCCGTTGCGCAGTCAGGTATTACTGTACATTTTCTAATTTCCGCCCAAAACAAAAACACCAGACGGCAGTTACAATGGCTTTTGCCGAGGTTAATGAAGATGCAATTAATGAACTTATAGCAAGCAAGGACGCCAAAGGATGGTTTTGCAGAGGAAAAAAAACACTTCACAATGAGAAATATTAAGTCAATGGACCTTTTGTTATTTGTTTATCAATAGAAGGGTGGTATACTGGTTAAAAAGATATTCAGTATAATATAACACATACTGCCTGCAATTTAGGGTGGTAAACTGGATCACCAAACTCAGGAAAGAGATGTGATATTTTTCCTTCCTGTGGTAATCCAGTATACCACTGTCAATTGCAGGCAGTAAGTGTATAATACCGTTGTCCATCCATCTGTCTGTCGTCAACACTTCGGACAATAACTCAAAAAAACTTTCACGAACTTTTATGAAACTTTGATGAATTGTTAATATCTATTGACTAAGCTCCCTTTCAATTTTTACAAATTTCAGATTTTTCGGTTCCGTGTTATAAATTTTTATACTTAAAAAAAAAGGGGAATTGTCAAGTTTTCGGATAGTAACTCAAAAACATTTTCACCAACTTGTATGAAACTTTGGTGTATTGTTCATATGTATTGAAGTAAGCTCCTTTCTGATTTGTATTAATGACAAATTTTATGTTTCATTGTTATGAAGTTTTACTCTTTAAAAAAAGGCAGAAATGGCCAAGGAAGTTTACTAGTTAAAAAATCATTGAATACAGACCATTTGTAATGATAGTGCCAAATTTTTTGTGCATTTTTTTATTTACTTCGTGGGGGGATGGGGGAGGGTATTTGGAAGGGCTCACAGTATTTCTAGTTGACCATATAACTTCATTAAAAGCATAAGGACAAGTTAAAAGGGCAACAGGCATATCATGCGTTAAAGCGCAGCTCTTTATTTATACCTCACCACATGAAGTACATATAGCAAAGCATTATATGACACCCTCTGAAAAGTTGCATGTCCATCTGTCTGTTCATCCCATGACAGTTTTTAGATGATACTAAGATGATAACTTAAGAAGATGTTGATGGATCTTTTTCAAACTTTGTATAGTTATTTAGTATTGTAAAATACAGATCAAGCTTGAATTTCAGTGATTGGATTAAGTACTCAAAAGTTTTGAACATTTAACGTTTTTATCACCCTAAAATTTGTTTGATGAAATGAAGTTATCTTTCTTTGTCTTTGAATATTAAAGAATTGTTAAAGTAAGTTCTTTTGGGTATTATGGAGTACAGATGAAGTTTAAATTTCATTTTCAGTTATTTTTTCCTTGTCATTTTTTTATTTTTATGAGTAAGAGTTATTATGAATAGGAGAAATTTTTTTTTTCTGTCAATTAATTGGAGTTATCTTCTTGGAATGCTTAAAAAAGGTGAAAGTAAGTTCTTATGAGATTATGGAGTCATGATAAATATTGAATTTGACTTTGTTGTTACTATGTAATGATTTCTTATTTAGCATCATTGATATTAATACAACATGGCAGGGTATGATTTAATGTCCCATTAGATGCCCTATTTTTAACTACTGAAACAAAGAGATAATACAAATAATAGGAAATGAAACAGAAAAAAAGTGGCACATTGTTGACCCACAATTCTCATGAATGATTGGGAGATCAGGAAACTTTAAATAGTCCCAAGTCACCAATAGTCACCAGCAGTGGTACATGTATTAATTATAATTATCTTAGCACTAATAGTCATATTGCCTATTTTTTGGCAGGATTGACTATAAGAACAACCAAAAAAAAAATTGGACTCCGACATTAAAACCATACAATAAGTATATAACAGTGTAAGACACAGTGAAAGAGCATCAATATACACATCTTAGAGTGTATACACTAATATCATTATATCATAGGGTTTTAGCATGGAACAAAATTATTTAGGTGTAAATACTTCTAAATCTTGTTTTTCTGTAATTATGAACGTTGAATAAGGCAATTTGAGTGTTTTAAAACTTACACTCGGACTCTACTTTCTTGTTTGTGGAGTTTTTTTATTTAACTAAATGCTTTCTTCCTTTTTAACATATTTAGTGTTTTTTACATATTTTCTGGCAGCAACTCATAAATGAAATAAAGGCCTGCTGTCATATAAAAATGTAATTCACGTCATTTTTTTCAAACCTTGTTAATCAAATAACAACAAGATATCTTTAAATTGATGATTTAAGATATTTTATAAAACTAAGCCCAGCATCATACAACATATGAAGACTGAAATAAAACTCAATTTTACGATGAAGAAAGTAACATGTGAACTGATAATTGTGATGATATGATAAAAACATTATATTTTAGAGTTTTAACGTTCTAGGAAAGCTACATATTTATCTGATGTAACATTTTCTTATAGCATAATGACAATGCACATTCTTTTGGGAGAGGAGGCTTTGGAGCACCAACTGGAAAAACAAAGAAGAAACAACTGAAAGATAAGCCTCAGAAGAAGCACATAGCCCCCAAGAAGCTTGGCATTGATGACTTTAGAATGGCCATTACTAGAGGAAATCTTGAGACTGTCAAAGAATCAGTTGCTCAGGGTACTCTACAGTTTATGTTTGACACTTCAAACTTGTCCTCACCTATTTTCACTGGTAGCCATTATAAAAATTATGTAAAGAGTGAAAGGTGGTCCCAAAAAACCCACAAAATTTTATAGTTTAATTTTACTATTTATACAAGTATAAGTGCATTATAAGTCCAGTTTATGCCATTTTTTTCTGGTAAAGCGACTTACAATTTTATTGAAATATACTATAAATGTGCAACACAAGGGCAACTCTGATTGCAAAACTCTATCATTCTGTTCTACTTTGAATATGCGACACAAAGCCAAATAACTGTGTCTAAATTCAAAACTCTATCATTCTATTAGAGACAGTATACCGGTAATTGGCAATGGAAGTACAGGACCATTAGGGGTGTAATTTTTCTGTTAGATTGCAGGATTTTGATAAGCATGTTTAAAATTTTTAAGTTAGCTTCATTCTAACAAAAAAATGTACTGTTTCAGTTTCCAAGAGAGCTGTCATGTAGAGGTGTATAATTACTTATGATTAATTAATTCTATATAAAATGAAAATAAATATAAAGAAACAAATTGAAGAAAATAAAAAAAGAGGCATTTACAATGTACTAATAGGCAACCTGTGTATAATATTATAATGGAAATGTTTTGTTAATTGCATTATTGTCTCCCTTACAGATTTTGACATCAACTGTGTATTGAAGTGTGGATGGACAGGACTGATGTATGCAGCTAATTCTGCCAATAAAGACATTGTTAAATTCCTGGTTTCAAAGGGAGCTAATGTCAAGTGCCATCATGGTATGTAATTATAAACTATTAGGAATATCATGTTGGAGTCATTGGGCCATTTTGTATCATTAAACAACATTTTTGTACATAAACTGCATGCCCCTTCTTGGGAAGTACATGTATATAGCACTTGTTAAACTGTGTCAACTACTAAGTATACTTCCCCCAACTCTACTTAAACATTGGGTATAATATAAATATATATAATATAATATATATATATAATATAAAAGTTTATAAACACTTTAGATTGTGATAGCCATAATGTAAAACAAGCAAAGGTAGAAAACAATATAATTTAAAAAGAGGCCCATTGCGAGATTTGATTTTACTACTCAAGCAAATTTTCAGGCCTACTATTTTGCTGAATTTGAAATTTTCTATTTGCCTATTTTAAAGCTAAAATGCTATCTGAATACTAATATACAGAAAATGCAAGCTGTTGTGTCATAATTTAGTCGCAAGGAGGGCACAAAATTCTATATCTGCACAGTTTTTTTTTTTCACAGAATTATTCATAAAAATAAGGGGATTAGGGGTAGTCTTTTGATCCAAAAATATAGAGCGCAAGCTATGAACAACAAAATCTTTTGCAGAGGTTGTGATGGTACAGAAGGCAATTTTGTTTAAATACCATCTATGAAACTGTATAAATACATTTGTTAGGTCCTTAAAACAACTCTTCCTATGTTCATGTTCTTGGATCTGCTACTTACCGTGAAATATTTTTGACTGGTTGTAGTGTAAAAATTTTGGTGGTGAATTTTCCTGTACTTTTTCTGTAAATGCATGTATTAAGTTTAAATACCTGTTTGACCGCAAATACCAACAAATGACTGGCCTATAACATCCCATATAGATTTTTTTCATGAATAAATCATAAGCTCTTTAACTAAATACATTTCTAAGAGCCGGGTGTTGCATGTCCACCTCTGTCATGTCCGCCATCTTCTTTAATCTGGAATATCTCCAGTGGGCAACTTTCATTTGCACTTTTATTTTTGAATACAGTTTCTATGACTCCTTGATAGAGTTATTGCTCTTGAAAGGCGAGAAATGGCAATTTTTGGCAAAAATCTTGGAAATTATAATAGATAAAAAATAACTTTTATTGGATGAAATAAATCTTATGTGAAGGTCTGCTAAAATCCAATGGGGCATCAATGTTGTAGGACGACTCTCTGTTAGAGTTATTGCCCTTTAAGGGCAAAAATTGAACCAGGTGAGTAATTTAGGCTACTGAGAACCTCTAGTTTTTTTTTTAACCAAATTTGAATTTTTTTTATTGGATTTCTCATGAAAATTCTGCCTGCATTTTTCAATCAGGTTTCAGATATGTCTCATGGTGTTCAAGTTATAAGGGGTCAAAAAGGCCACACTCCAAGAAGGTCAATTTTTTTAGTTTTTGTACGACTATGTAAATTTTTAGTTTTAGATTTCTTACGAAAATCTCTGCCTATGTTTTTTCAAACAGATTTCAGATTTCTATTACAGTTTTTGAATTATGAGGGGACAAAAGGATCACACCTAAAAAAAATCAACTTATCCGTTTTCGGTCTGATTTTGAAGGGTTTTTTTTAAATATGATTCCTTATGAAAATTCCCTACCTGTATGGTTCAATCAGATTTCAGATAACGCTTATGGTTTTGGAGTTATAATGAGTCAAGGGGCCACCTTCACCCCAAAAAATCAACTTCTTAATTTTTGGTATGATTTTGTAAATATTTATTATTGGATTCCTTATGAAAATCATTGCCTGCATTTTTCAGATGGATTTCAGATATCTCTTACTGTTTTCAGGTTTTAAGGATTCAAAAGGGCTATACCCCAAAAATAATCTTTTTTTTTTTTGGTCAAATTTCATAAATTTTTCATAGAATTTCAAATTTTGTGCTATATTATGTCCAAAGCAGTTGTTGTGTCCATATTGAACTATAATTTTCCATTCTTAAGTGTGCCAAAAACTTGTATTTTGTCATCACTTGCCCCAAGTGAATAGAGTTTGACATGCTGTGGTTTATCATGCTGCACTCGGCATAGCTGTTTATAATATTTTTAGTGAAGGTAGGGCAATGCAGTTGCACTTATCCTTTTTGCTGTATTTGTTTGTTTTTTCCTCTTATGTTAAAGTATTAAGTTTTAAACTTGATGGTTAGATGTCTTGTATCTATAATAAATGAAGGGTATATTTTTACAATTTGTTTACTGTCTCAGAGCATGTTTACAATTTGTCTTATCAAGGTTTATTATAGATCTTTATTTTTGAAATATCCAACAGATATGTTCAATGCCTTGATGGCAGCATGTTCAACGACAGTCAACAATCAACAGGACATTCTAAACTGTGTTAAACTTCTGATTGAAGCCGGAGCTGATATCAACAGTCATGATAGGTATTATAGTTGTATTAAGTTACAAATGTACTAGTACTTGTATTAAGGATAATGTCAGCCTTAAGACCAAGGTGCTAAAAGGATTACTTTGATATAATGTGGTGATATCGCTTGCCTTAAATTGCATCTGAAATAAAGTTGTTTCACCAATTATAAGTTTTCAAATTTGTTTAAAGAATGGCTAAAAAGATTATCCCAAGTAAGGTAAAATATTTAAAACTTAGGTTTTTTTATATGGGGGATATGTTATAAGTGATTTAAGGTATTGTTGAATATCAACTTCCTGTATGCATAGTGATATGCCCAGCTCAACTGCGCTTAGTCTAGACTAAAAATACTTTTTTTTCCTCTAAGATTCCGGAGTCTGTAATGCTATGATATTAATCTTTTATGAGACAAAATTGATTTCTTCGATAAACAAAAAAAATCAACTATTATTGTGTAAATAGTAGCTAATACAGCGACAAAAAACATTGTATATTTGTAGATATCACATGTCACCTTTGATATATGCTGCAAGAGAGGGCAAAGACCTAGTTGTCAATTATCTACTGGATCGTGGTGCAAATATTAACAAACAAGATAGCCGGGGATGGTCGGTAAGTTTTATTACATATACTTGCATTACCAACATTAAAAGTAGGTTGAGTTGACCAAAAAACTCTGCAGTGAATGATTTATTATACAACCACAATAAATTTGAGGTGGTATAATGGTATCATCGGTGGCATTTTGGTCATTGTCCTGGACAATTTCTGGTTCTGCTAAATAACTTTAAAATTATATCTGTGTAGGTCTTCACGAAATTATACCACAAGGTGACATATCAGAAAAGGAAACATAGTACTAATTTTTTATGGTTTTGATTTTAGGAATTAGGGGACAATATGGGATCGGAAACAGTCATTTTCACGATATAGAGGCCATAAACTGGCTTTTTTTCTTTGAAAATGCTCTACATGAAAGAAGAATGGGGTTGATTTTTGGGGTTTTGAAGACAATATTAATGATGAAAGTGTATTTAGACTGTAAATTTAAGGCATTTACCAGAAATGTATATTGGGTTTCTAATTGTGAATTGGAGTTATCCTTCTTTGAATTGTCATTATCAAAATCTTTAACAAGATAGTGATGAGCCATCAAGATTATTACACATTGATTTGATATTGTTTTCATGTTATGATGTATTGATTCATGTGATAAGTGATGTTATGCATATTTTTAGATTCATTTATTTTTGGGCTGATTTAAAAACTTTTTTTATTGGATTTCTTGTGAAAATAACAGCCTGTATTTTTCAATTAGATTTCAGGTGTCTCTTTTGGTTTTTTGAGTTATAAGGGTTCAAAGGGACCACACCCAGAATATTGACTTTTTTATTTGTGGTTTGTTTTTGAAAATGTTTATTTGAATTTCAAATTTTGTGCAATATAGTTTCCAGTTGTTATGTCCATAATGAATTGTAAGTCCCCATGCTTAATTGTGTCAAAAAATAATATTATGTCCACACTTGCCCCAACTGTTCAGGGTTCGACCAGTGTGGTCTTATCATACTGCAGTTTGTAAAGCTTATTGTCCCCTTTCGGCAAATGCCGAAGGGGACTTAGGTTTGCACTCCGTCCGTCCTTCAGTCTGTCAGTCAGTCCGTCAGTCACACTTGGTTTTCCGGACTTTTTTTTGTAATGCCTCATCCAATTGATTTCTTATTTGGTATATAGTCTTATCATGACAAGTTACAACTTAAGTTCGAAGGACGTTACAGTTGAACAATTTTTACAGAAGTTATGGCCCTTGAACATAGAAATTTTCATGAAATTTTATGTTTTTCGGACTTTTCTTTGTAATGCCTCATCCAATTGATTTCATATTTGTTAGCTAGTCTTATCATGACAAGTTACAAATTAAGTTTAAATATTATTGTGGCAAAATGGTTTATATGGAACTTGTGACCCTTTGACATAGAAAATTACATAAAATTTTATTTTTCATCATTTTGATGCAAATTGCTGCTGTCATTCTAGAGTTATTTGCCCTTTAGTTTATAATAACGAAGTTTTTTTCAACTTTCCAGGTGATAGAAAGAGAATGTCTTTATGCAGCTTTCTGTAATGCAAAAATGATATTATCTACTGTAAAATGAAGCTCAGGTTTGATTTTGGTGGAATTTGCTTTTGCTGTTCACGAGTTATTTTCTCTTGATTGTTAAAAAATAACACCATCCATTGTTAGTTCACATATATAAAAAAAAATCTCATAAAGGCAATGAGTTCAAAGGCTGAAAGGGGACACTGTATTGCATCAGCAATGCTGTCAGAATGCTTGTTATTTTTAATTTGGTAGTTTGGTTGTAAGTTTTAGTTCCTGTCTGATATCAACTTTCTGTACAAGTTGGGATATACCTAGCAAGCCAATGTATGCAACTTCATGTTGTTGGCTGCTTTTGCATGATTCATATGTAAACGTGTACTTTAGTATCAGTCTTTATAAAAATCAGACAGGAGGTTATTCATGCATAATGAAAACCCACCCAATACACTTTTCAGAACACTTTTAAAAAAAATTGAATTCTGTTTAGGCACTTAGCTGGTCAGTGAGTAAGAATTTTACAAAGGTTGTGAAGGTGCTGGTAGATAGAGGAGTTAATATTAATTTGAAACAGTGTGATGGACAGACACCTCTAGACTTAGCTGTTGTACAACAATATAATGAGGTAAGATAAATTTCAGCAAAAAATTAAATAAACAAAAAAGACCAAGGAATATTTGAACACTTTTAAAAAACTAAGGAATGTTATAAAAATTTCTTTTGCTACTGGTCAGTTAGTGCTCCTTCCCATTCTTCAATGTCTGTGTCTTACCCTGAATTGTGTATTGAGCTAAATGGAATGAAATAAAATTATGAACGATAGGAATTTTGAAGGCTGATGTATACAATTTTTATAAAGGAACAAACATGCAGAGGCTTCACACACCATTATTGCTAAAGTTGTTCTAGTTCTTGAAAGATAGGCTGTTAAAAGTTCGTTCTACTTTAACTATGATTTTTTTT
Organism: Perna viridis; assembly: GCA_037379345.1. Taxonomy (NCBI): domain Eukaryota; kingdom Metazoa; phylum Mollusca; class Bivalvia; order Mytilida; family Mytilidae; genus Perna; species Perna viridis. The sequence continues at coordinate 15,829,305 of CM074511.1, forward strand.
TCAATGTAGATTATATCCCTTCTTGGTGGAGAGATGAGTTGTAATGAGAATTTAATGGAGTCACCAAGAACCATAACTCCAAGTATACCTTACAATGGTGTTAGTAATGATGCAGATAGTGAAGATAACTCACAGTGAGTAAATAAAAAAAATCTTACAAACCCTACTTACAATCCTATTGGGCATTTCCAAAAAGTCATCCTACTAAAAGTGGAAATTCGCTGTACATATCAATCCTATTCAAGCAGTTATGGGTTATACAAACAACTTGTCTAAGTATGAAGGAAATCTTATGAAAAATGAAGGTGCTATTGTGTAGACAAGCATTCTTAGGAAAATTAATTCCACTGAAGCTTTTATGGTTACCAGCATTTCTTCTCTTGTTACTTTGTATGTATGATTTTAGTTACTTTATGTTCTTTGTTGTGTATGTCTGTTTCCATGTCTGGTCTTAGTCCCTGGATTACATTCTGTTGATTACCGCTATAACCTTGGTTCCCTTGATTAATCTTCCAAGTTTGAAGGAAATCAGATCAAAAAATGAAGGCTGTGTCCAAGTAACAACATGGTGATGATGGATAGACAGACGAGTGAAAAACATCAGCGTTGTTGCATGTGGTATAAACTAGTAAAAATAGCTAGGTTTCATTCAAAAGCTGTCTTAATGAACTTTAGACTACTCTTATTTAATATAACTAAAGCAAGATTCCAAAGGAGAAAAGTGACTCAGTCATGATGAAATGTTTGTGTCTGAAGGCAATTCGGTCTAGCTGAAACTTTCACATTTTCACATTTTTTGTTGAACATAAGGGGGAAAATCCAAATATGTGGCCACGTCTTGGTTCAGGACTGATGGGTCCTTGATGTTCTATAACACTGTATTCATTGATCTTTGCAGAAAACTGACTAAAAAAGTGCTCAATTTATGTTCATCACCAAAATAATATAATTGTTTTTAAATTCATACTCTATTTATAGGTCAGTAATAAAGTATGGAGAATTAGAACTTTTTTTATGTGGATTAGACTTGAGTCAGTATGTAAGTCTGTTTCAACAACAACATTTAGATTTCACAACTGTACTGAGGATGACAGATGAAGATCTCATAAAGGTTTAATTCAGTTGTTTGTTTTGTCTGATAAAATAGTTTAAGAGATTGTGTCTTTTCTTCTTTTTTTTTGTCTTTCAAATCAGAAATTCACATAAATCATTTTAAACTATTTTATGTATTTTGAAATAATATTGCTTTAATAACTTAATATTTGTACCATCTTAGAATCACCCTTTCAGATTCATTTTGTTTTTATTCCTTTTGGTAATTGATTTATAGAGACTCTGTGATATTAAATTGGTCATCTTTGTCTTTATTTTAGGTTCTTTGATAAATAGATAAGCCAAATAAAATTAATTAGTAGTTTCCTCCCCTATAGCAAATATCTGGTAAGGAATTAAAAAAAACTCTTCCCATCAGCCCCAAAATTTTTGTGAAGGTTGGATGATAATCTACCATTTAAATTTACTTGGCCTGAACAGAATTCAATCCATTTTGAATGGAGAGGTGATCACACCTGTTTTACTTATGCTTTCTATCAGGACAAAACTGATACAGTTACAAGGAAACAGTACTGGTGTATTATTTTGCAATTTAAAGTTTTTATTTGTTTTGAAGATGGGAATCCACCAGATTGGTGTTAGAAAAAAGATATTAGATGGTATAAGAACAGTTCATAAAAAGGAATGGGAAACTACAAGTCTTCAGCAGATACAGTATAGTAAACAGTTAAGGTCAGTTCAGTGCAGATTATAGATTTTCTAAATAATAGATAGAGATCAGACAAAAAAGTTATTCAAACTAGAAAAAACTGTGAGCAATGCTCCCATTTGCTCACATGTACTTTTGACCCCTATATCAATTTGGATCAAATTTAAGATATACACTTTATTTAACCTCAGACACATGGGTGTACAAGAGGACAAAACACAAACATGCATTTTCACAAGAATATGACAAGATATCAATGTCAATCACATATAAAAGTAAACATACAAATTCAGTATACATTTTTGTTTAAGAAATCGTTGCATTTTTCTGATAAAAGTGGCTAAGTTTCTATTCATTTGCACATTTCAGAATGACTACATCCCCTTTGGTTTATATTCTCTTGGTGTTTTAATGTAATATTTTGGTATATAACTTACTTAAGATTTTTAATATCATTATAATATCATACAAAAAGGTGAAATTCATTTCCCAAACTATCATTGCAAAGATGGCAGACTCTATTTTGTCACTGTATTCTTGACCATTGTCAAATTTCAATCAGAAATTTAATACATGAGTATCTAAGGTTGGCTATATATATTTGGTCAGTTATGATGTGCCGAAGTAAATAAGTTTCAAGTTTTAGTTCTTCTTTAAAAAGGAATAGAATTCTCCCCTCGTGGAATTACTCATTTTGGAAAACCAGTTCTGAATGGATTGGTCATTCAGATTTTGTTTGACGAGACTTTTAAATAACAATTTGTTCATTGGTATTTGATCATTCCAGATGAAACTTAAACCACAATTGTCAAATAGATTTTTCATATAAAATCCCTTTAAATTTTGATAGATTCCCTATATGAAGTTTAAACTTTAGCCAATACAAAATTGATGATAATTTGTCATTATCATTTATCAATTTATTCCATAACATGATCATTTTTTTGTTTTACAATAATTTCCATAGGAAATCTTCCTATCTCACCATATAGTCTAAAATTTGGTGTACTGTTGCATACTTTTAAAATTCTCTTACAAAACGGATAATGGGAATATGTAATAAAGATTCTGTGGAAGTTTCATTAAATTCCATTGAGTGATGTAGGAGGGGTAATGTATAAGACATGAAATCCCCTCTGTGGATGGAAGGAAGTACAGACATCCTCTGACTTTATAGCTGATCTTATGTAAAAGAAGGAACATCGTTTAGCTAGATTCTTTAATATCAGTTTCAGTTGTATAGATGACGTATTATTGTTTAACAATCCCAGTTTCGGGGATTAGATACATCACATCTATCCCAAAGAACTTTGGATAAAGGATACTACAGACACTGTGAAGTAAGCCTTATATCTTGATCTACACTTAGAGATTGATGATAAAGGAAAACAACTGACCAAACTTTACGAGGAATGCTATGACTTTTCATTCCGTATTGTCAACTTTCCTTTCATCTGTGGCAACATCCTTTCAGCACCTGCGTATGGAGTTCTCATATCACAACTCATATGTTATGCCAGAGCTTGCCGAGACTATGCAGGCATTTTGTATTGGGCTTGACTTCTTACATTGGGCTTATGGAACAGGGTTATGTTGATACAAGATTGAAGTCATCACTACAGAAGTTTTATGATTGTCATCATGAACTCATGGATTGTTATGGTGTATTCATCTGCACCTTGAAAACTGATTTGTTCAATGTGTCATAGCTTTCCTTTCCTTTTTCATCTACCTGGGACTTGACTTTTTATGAGCAACTCAGGGGTTGTTTCTAGAAAAGTAGAGGATGCTTACACTATCGGTGTACCTGGTCCATGCTCCCAGTTTTCAGTGCAGCCTTTTCCCTTGCTGTATATGATCAATAGAGTTATAGTTATTCATTTTGTCCTTTCTAGTTGTGCAGATACTGTAGCTATGGTGGCAAACATCAGTAAGCACTGTAAATATATATGCAGCACTACTGGTTATATCAGAGACCATATCCTCAAACATAAGGATATTTTAGATGCTCAAGTAAGTACTAACTCTCAATGTCTACATCATAACACACTGATATCCAATTTTTTTGGGTGGATACTTTGTTTTTGCATATTTGTAGAAAAAGCACAACTTAGAAGTCCTTTTTAGGAATTAAAACATACACTAATTATACAGAAAATCAGTATTAGACACCAAGAATCAAAAGAAATGAAAACTAGTAATATATAATTTGAAACCAAAATGAGTAAATTTCATTTACATCCTCATAAACTAGAATACTTCCATGGTAAAACATTTTTTATCTACATGAAATCAAGCGCACCCTAGTAAAACAAGGTAAAAAGATAATAATAATCTTTTGAAATAATAATCAAAATCTGATAATACAAATTATAAAAAACATGATCAACATATAAAAAGTAACTTTCTGAAGTGATTAAAGAGTAGCTAGACTTATAGAGTACACTTCCTCTTTTTTTCTAGATACAAAAGCTCAGTTCTTATGTCTTCTAAGACTTATGTGGTACGCTGTACATGTTAAATAAATGCAAATTGAAAGACCATTTCGCAATGCACACACTATGGTCATAAACCAAGTTAACATTTAAATCCTAGTTTCACTGTATACTAATTGGATTGTTACATGCAAGTAATATTAATGGTGAAAAAAAATTTCATGGTTAATGTCATTTCATTTTTATGCGCATGTCTAAGACGGGACGTATTATAGTATACCGTTGTTTGTCGTGCCGTCCGTCTGTCATCTATACTTCAGACAGTAACTCAAAAACACTTTTGCCAACTTTTATGAAACTTTGGTGAATTGTTTATACCTATTTATGTTAGCTCCCTTTTGATTTTTATTAATTTTAGATTTTTCTTTTCCATGTTATCAACTTTTATACTTAAAAAAGGGGGATTTTCAAATTTTCAGACAATAACTCAAAAACACTTTCACCTTCTTTTATGAAACTTTGGTGAATTGTTCATATCTATTGAAGTAAGCTCCCTTCCGATTTGCATAAATGTCAAATTTTACATTTCCTTGTTATGAAGTTTTACTCTTTAAAAAAGGCAGAAACTGCCAAGGAAATTTATTTGTTGAAAAATCATTGAAAATGGACCATTTGTTATGATAGTGCCAAATTTTTTGCACATTTTTTATTTACTTTTTTTTTTTTTTTTTGTGGGGGGGGGGGGTATTTGACAGGGCTCACAGTATTTCTAGCTGATCATATAACTTCATAAAAAGCATAAGGACAAATTAAAAGAGCAATGGGCGTATCATGTGCTTAAAGCATAGCTCTTCATTGATAGCAGCTTTATTGTTTTGCCCTGTCCATCTGTCTTTCTGTTACACTTTAGTAAACCTCAAACAACTGCACCAAATTTCATGAAACTTTGTAAGTAGTTAGGACATGACAGGGATTTATGATCTACTGGATTTTATTGGAGTTATACCACCTTGAACTTTGGTTGGGAGAGACATATATTTTTGAAGGCAAACACAAACTTAAATTTTCTTGATCAGTGGCCCTTTTCACAAAAAATCGTAAAAGTGAAATTTGTCATAAGTTATGACGTCACAATACTTTCATTTACTATGACGTCATAACTTACGACTAATTTTACACTTACGATTTTTTTTGTGAAAAGGATCACAGGCCCGTTGCTAACCTCCAAATTTACAGCAGGTGAAATCTAAGGATTTTTTTACCCCAGTACTGATAAATGAGCAATAACAACTACTAATTTGAAAGTTTGCAGATTATGTTGTTTTTTTTGTTTTTTTTATCACAAAAACGTTCTACTTGCAGAACCTTCATACAAAAATCATGCTTTTTCTTAAGTGAAGTGACATAGCAAGAAAATATTGTTGGTACTGACATTTTAATATTGGTCAAAATAGTCACTTTATATTTGTTATTTGATGTTATTTTAAGGATGGTATGGGACCAGAGTCACTTTATGTTTGTTATTTGATGTTATTTTAAGGATGGTAGGGGACCAGGGTCACTTTATATTTGTTATTTAATGTTATTTTAAGGATGGTACGGGACCAGAGTCACTTTATATTTGTTATTTGATGTTATTTTAAGGATGGTACAGGACCAGAGTCACTTTATATTTGTTATTTGATGTTATTTAAAGGATGGTACAGGACCAGAGTTATTACTACAGCATACTGAGGATACAATGAAGAATGTTCAGACTTTATATACAGAGTTAGAAAAGCTCACCAGGACATTAAATTTGGTATGTTTTAATAGGAGGAAACTTATCTGTGTTGTTCTTGTCTGATCAATATTTATGATGTGATTTATTCCTTTTATATTTGTGCTGTTTCTTATGTGTGTTTTTTAAAGTACCTTTGTGTTTTAAGATTTGTTTTTAGTCTGTTGTGTATTTGGTGTTCCCCCTGGTTTGTTATATCCACAGATTTCCCCTTAATTGCAACTTTTTACTTTCAACAAATTTCATGTTTTGACATTGTTTTGGGTTTCTGTTGTATAAAATTTGACATAAATGCAACTTTATTCCTACCTAATCATTACTTTGACCAATATTTATATCCAGTCTCCTGTACACAGTTGCTAGTTTTTTCAAGGATTTCATCAAGTGAACATTTTTCATGGATATGTATTTTCAAGGTTTCAAAAATGATGAGTGCTATAAATCAATTTCACAGGAATTATGCGTTGTAATTTTTTGTTCATTGCAAATATATCAAAATTTAAGTATCCCTCTAGCTAAGAATCATGCAAAATGTAATATATAGTTAGAAAGCCAACATATTTTAATTTTTTTTTATTGTGTTTAAAATGCTTAAGTAAACAAAAAAATTGTACGTGAGTTTTCATAGAACCCTTGTTTATAAGAGATAAAAATTATATTGAATGCACTGTAGAATTTAAAATTTAGGGGGATAACTCTGTAAATGACACTAAAATACAATAGAAATTTTCAATGTGAATTAACTCCGAAGGGCAGACAGATTGGAATGAATAATCATTCATTTCATCATACAGACCTCCAAAGCAATTTAATGACAAAAATTAAAATGTGAAACCTTTTTTTTTTTAGATGTATCACATTTAACAGAATTTGCATGATTTTCACAAAAACTGCTACTAAATATGTTTACAGTAATTAAGATTAGACCTAGGTATTGTTCCATTCAGTCACTGCATGTAGGATCTAACATTACTCTATTTTACTTTCTATTCAGATGACCATTCTGATCAGTCAGTCCTATTTCAGCTTTCATGATAGTGAGAACACTATTTAAAGAGAAAACCCAATGATTATGAATAGGTTGTATAAACAGAAAGTAGAATGAGTGTTGTTTAATTTTACATAGTGACTGAATGGATCTATTAGTTGGTTTCCCATCCATGCAAGGCCTGAAAGGGTGAACAGGGATGTTAAAAAACACCTCAGTCAGTTAGTTGGCCTTATTTTATTTTAGATAGTTACATCTATAAATTAAATCCGTCAGTAAAAAGTGCCGTAATGTTGAACTAGCTAGTTAGTATGTAATGTATTAGACAATGTGTCCTTTGTTCCTTGAACACTATTAAAATATTGACATAACAAATCAATTTTTATCATTAAATTTCAGCAACTAAAAAAGAAAGACTTCAACCCACCAGATCTTGTTATGTCCAAAAGGAAGAAAAGAGGTTTTAGAAAGAGAAGAATATTAGCTATGAGTGGTGTTGTGTTGATCATAGGGTTAGTCTGGTGGAAACAGAAACCTATCACCAACTATATATCATCTGTAACATAAATTTACACCTGAGTATAGGATGCTAATACTCTACCTCACAAATCAGAGTCATTTGGTATATATACTTTTGATGGTTATATGTTGACCAAAAAATAATTTATTCAGCTCAAATGTAGCACTTATTGGAATGAGAAGAAAAACAGTAACAAAGATCAAACTTTTTACTTTATTGATGAGAAAAAGTCACTATGTTATGTGGCAATTTAAAATATGGATACTGGTATGTTACAGTAGATGTTCCACCAAATAGATCTTGATTATTGTCATATTTTGTTGTGGTGTCTTGAAGCATGAATCATCCATTTTGCATTGTATGGATTGTGTAAACATACACCAGTTGTTGAGTATGTGTATGTTTTGTCAGATTATTAGACAGAGAAGTACTTTTTATGCGTTTTAATATGCTGACTGGCCAGAGAGGTATCGGTCAGTATGAATTTTGTTATTTTTTTATGCATTATTATTTACAATCAATTCTGAATAAAATTCAGTATGAGAATTTTGTAAAATTGTTTTGACATTAATTCTTTATTTTTGAAGCGGAGTCATATAATAAAGTATTTTGTTTGAACAATTACAGACAAATTAATATTTTGTAGAAAACCAGATGTAATAAACACAATGTCTTCCTGATTAAACTATCAAATACTTATCACATGTATGGATACATTGGAACCCCTATCTGTAATCACATGTATGGATACTTTGGATTAAGGGGTTCCATTCTTGTCTGTGATTACATCAGCATATTTACATTGTTAGCCAATGCAGAAAACAATACATTTTCCAGTTGTTTTCATATTTAATTCTCCTACAACTGTCTGAAAGATTAATGATGTTGACATCACAGTATAAAGACATCAAACCTCTGATGTGAAAAAGTTATTCAGAGATACTTCCAGGGGCATTAGATTAAAATGTACTGTGTTAATTTGAGTAGAATCATGCTTTAGCCACAACTGTTGGAAGCATGTAGCTTATCAGTGTTCTGCAGTTTTCTATTCACCCGCAGATATTTAATTAATTTATTGGTATGTGAGTATATTGTATCATAATTAGATACAGATTAAGTTTCACATTTTGTTCTGCTTTGCTTGGTTTTTATGTTGTTTTAGGTGTTGCTTCTTTTTAATAGTTTCAATGACATTAAGTAATTTCATTGGTAAATGGTAGCATATATTATATTTCAATTGAAATAGAAAAAAAATGCATATAAAATCTACTCAAATTAATAAATAACATGGAATGCCAACAAAATTTTATTCTTATCATAACCCCAATTTCTTCATTAGTTAATAACTAGATATATATGTACATGTAAATGGACAACTGTTTACATATTATAGCATCAAAAACAAAATAAATAAATATGGTGGTCTTCCATCAAAACAAAATCAGAATTCTAAAGCCTTGAAGGATATGTCTAATGTAATTGATTTAAAAATGGACAACTATTCAACAATGATGACATTTTTCATTCAATGTTACTTCAAAGAATTACAATATTGTCCTTAGATCTTCAATTCAACAAAAGATGAATACCCAGAAGTCAAATAAAAAAAAAGTGGATAGTTCCTTAAGAGCATACAAAAGCTGTTCAGTGTATTGAACACTTATTTTGGCTTTTCTCTTCAATAAGATTATACCAAATGGTGGTTGTAAAATTTGGCAATTTTGGGGCAAAAAGGTAAATAAAATACACTGCTGTTTTTAATTTTGACAGATGCTAACTTGTGCACTTAGTAATTAAGCCAACAGAAATATTTTTGCTGAATTTAATTTGTTTTTATACATGCCTCTAAAATATGCCAATATTAAAACCCCACAAATATTACCCATTATATAGTACAAGGGCTATTCCAAAATTGTTAGGGGTAGAAAGGCACTTCTATTAAAATTTTATGGGTGGTTATAGATACTGGTAGCTAGCCTTAACAATGAAAGAAAAGAATCAATTAAAATTGTATGCATTGTGGGGTCAAATAAAAAAAGTGCTTTCCGACCTCCCCCCCACCCCATATATATTTATTTCTAAAATAACCCTAAGCATTTGCACTCATACAATCAAATATGACAAATATGGAGACTGGTTGTTTTCCACTAATAATGCTATGAGATGGTAGAAGCATACAATGATTGGTACTTACTTTACTGGATACTTAACACTGTACTGTGTAATGAAAGCAGAAGTATACTTACAGGCACAAACAAATAAAAACTGACTACCGGCAATAAAAACTTTTTTTCAGCATGGATGGGGTATTTGTTTCTAGTATGTTTATATAACATAAATTTAATAAAAGAAAATTTACTTGTCTCCATCAGCAACATCTTACAACTTTTTTTGCCAGAAAGGGTTTCAGTATGCAACAATACCTTTCATAGCAGGCAGTTCCTATTTTTTACATTAAAAAAATGAACACCATATCACTTTAAAGCACCCGCTTTCTAGTGACCAATAGAAAAAACATGATTAAAAAGCAACAATGGCCTGTACAAAAATAAGTTATACTATCAGATAATTTTTACAGTTCATCACAGAATGCTTTTAAATCAATTCCACATACAGTCTCAAAAGTGTTCAAGCACTATGTACTTCAAGGCATCTAACCTTCCACAAAGTGTATTAATGGTGTTGAACTTTAAACTATCATCTTAAAACCAGAATGTAAACTCCCATGAGAACACATGATAATGCAACAGGTATGTGTAGTCTAGTGCCAATCACAGATGCTGGAAAATAAATACATAAGTAATAACAATTAAAGGTTCGTTAGATACAGTTCACATAATTAATTAGCAAGACTGTGAGCAATGCTCTCCTACTTTATATCCCCCACTCTCCCATTTGATTACATGCACCTTTTGACATCCAAACTGATTTGGATCAGAATTTAAAATAGTTAATGCACAATTGGAATTTGTAATGAAGATTCTGTGAGGGTTATATATAATTCTATTCACTGGTGTAGGAGGGGTAACAGATAAGAGATGGGCACCCTCTGCATAACAGAAGGAATCAAATATAGTTGGAAGGATGGATGGAAACCCCTATACCCCACTAAAGTGGGACATGCATGTAGGATAATGAATTTTGAGAACATGATAGGTTTGTCCCTTTTTTTCTGGTGTCCAATAATCCTGAAGCAAAAAAACGGAAATGCTGAAAAAAATCAAGGGAGCTTCCTTCAATGACAACCAACACTGTACTAAAATGTTACAACAGTCCTTCACAGTTCTTTTCATACAAAGACTGTCAGTTGTTTTGAAATGTATGCCCTGTTGTGTGTAACTGATGGTAATCATGACTTCTTTTGTAGACTTTGTCATATGGTCATTTATTTCTTGAATTTAAATTCATAAAGTAACAAAAACAAATTGAAATGAGCATTTTTAAATGAACCCATAGCATATAAATAAAAATTCTATATGTAATTACTTTGTTATAGGATTAAACACTGTTTTTCCCAAAATAATGGATGTGTAAAATTGGACCATACACTAACAAAACAAATAGAAGTCAGAAGGACTTTTATGACAGGTTTGTGACTCAATGGTCCAATTTTACACATCCATAAATTGTGAAAAAACAGTGTTTTATCCTTATAATTCCAATCCCTAACTATCTGAAATATATACAGTTTTTTTTTATCTTTAAGGCTCTCATTCAGTGAAATTGACACACAAATTTGATATTGCAAATGGCAGCATTCATCTGACAATGTGACATGGTTGTCAATTTCAATCTTCAAAGTGTTTGCGGGCTACTGATAACTGCATTCTTTCTAAAATTGTTTTAAATATTCAATGCCGAAAATTAATGGAATAAAGCAGATAATACCGTTTTAAGCATTTAAATGGCTCCCTCCATTGTCTAAGTGATGATAGACATGTTGTTTACGAAATGTACACTGAATTTACGTTGTTGTAAAATTGTCATTGCTGAGGTTGTAAAAGGTGAACCCCCAGTCATAATGCAGGAAGAAGGCATATGCTAAATAGATGAAATTAAACAAATTTAAGAACATTTTCTTTAGATTTATTATTTGAAAAGTATGTTCTCTCTTCTGTCTTTTTGTAAACTTTCCATGTCAATAACTGTTTCTTGTATATTATACATATGTAGTTCAGCTAAAATCATACCTTTATAAAATACTCCTAAAAAGCCCTTTTTCTCTGACAAAAACCATTGCTTAAGTCTTGGAACACGTCTCATATAAGCACAGGTACATACAACAAGAATGCTGAATACCAAAATACCTTCAAATGAGTAAGCTGAAAACAGATTTTAAGAAATGGTGTAAACTTTGGCTATATCATAAATGAATCTTTTTAAAAATCAAGATAATCTTACAAAACTTAAGGGAAAATTGAATTAATAATTTGAGTTGTTTGAAACCCTTATAAATCTTTAAGTTTTTAAGTTGAATAAGAGTTGCTAGATCAAAAGCTTGGTTTAGCCATTCTTCTTTTTCCATATACTGTCCACATTCAACTTGCTGAATATACTGGCAGATTGCCCATGGTTAAAAACAGGATAAAAACAATTGTCGAAGTGTTTTAGTGCACATACACAGGTGAAAATAAGAACATAAATAAACCTCACAAAGTGCATGTATGTACAAGGATTACACGACACTGGCCAGTTAAGACAAACCAGAAAAGGATCGTTGGTATGTAATCTTCTGGAAATAAGACTGATTGATGGCAATGTCCAGTCATAAGGTTTTGAACTTTTCAGAAGTCAAATTTATGTACATGTCTAGGCTCTAGCTCAAGAGAATCCAAAGATGCAACTAATTTCAAAACCAAATTTATTGTGTTATTAGTAGTCAACTGATAAACATGTGTTCGTGCTGTTGCGTGAATTTTAAGAAATTATAATGTTACATTTGGGTATTTTCTTCACAACAAACAAATGATCTTTAATACATTATAATGATACCTAACACAACACCTAATTTCTTACCATTTGTCATTTTTGCGTGTCCCGGAAATACCAAAAGTTACAACAAAGTTCGGAACAAAGTCGGTTTCAAAATAAAATTCCGGTATTGTTCGTACGACCTATGTGAGTAGCAGTCTTTGTAAGAATCATGCAAAATCTGTAAAATGTTACATATGTACCCTAAAAAAGGCTATATATTCTTATTTTTGTCATTTAGTTGCTTTATATGCCTATATGATGAAATTTGTAATAATTCATTCCAATCTGTCTGCTCTTAGGTGTTAATTCACATTGAAAATCTAATAGTTTCGATTGTATTTTAGTGTGGTTTACGAAAGAGTAATCAAGGGAACCAAGGTTATAGCGGTAATCAAAAGAATGTAATCCAGGGACAAAGACCAGACATGGGAAACAGACATATATAACAAAGAACATAAAGTAACTAAAATCATACATACAAAGTAACAAAAATAAACGAGCAACTCGGACTCCACTAAAAACTGGGAGTATGGACCAGGTGCACCGGTAGGGTAAGGAAGTTAGCTCCCTTAATTTAAAATCTGCAGTGCATTCTATAAAAAATTGTTTTTCTTAGATCTCTTATTGACAAGGTATATATGATGAGCCCCATGTAATTTTCTGTTAAATTAAGTATTAAACAAATATCAAAAAATAAAATTTTGTCGGCATTCTAACCATGTATCACATTTGCATGTTTCTTACCTGGAGTGCTACTTAGTTTGTGGTATTGCATAGTATACGAACACTAATATAAAAATTGGTTCTGTTTTTCATGTGGCAACAGATGGAACGGTATACATAAAGTTCTTATGGTTAAGGATTTGATTTATTTTGGGGTTGTTACACGTACAGGCACTTAAAAAATGATTCGACCCAAAGGGTGAAAAATGAGCATTTTATTATTAAACTTATTCAGTTCTTGAAAGTTAAAATGAAGTATGAGAAAAAAAGGCAAAAATGGCGATGCATCACGAATTACATGTCAATTCAGATACACTGGCATGGTCTGGACTTCAAGAAACGAAACGAAACAGTTACGTTTCTGGAAATAGTAATTTCATGATACAGCTATTTATGATGAGTATTTCCAGAAACTGAAACCGCTTCGTTTTGTTCGTTTCTTTTCGTTTCGCTTCAGGTTACAGACCACCAATTCAACCAATGAGCATTTGGAACGTACGCAAAAATAGTCCTACGCAGAAATTACCCCTGTTCCTCATAGTGCTGTGAAAAAAGTTCTCATCTCATTTAAAAAATTTAAACAGTTTCTGAAAGGAAAAACATTTCTGTACATTTTATAGGTGCATTTTGCGTCTTGTGATGTGAAGCCCAATCTCCATAATGATTTCTAAATATACCCCTATCTTGTGAAAACACTGGGATTTCCCATGCTATTTATAGACACTTCACTTCCGGTGACCAGTACTGCACTGCAAGTCTGCTAACCCCACATGCCATTCTGAGGATTGTAAGCTAACATATGTAGAATCATGCTGATATATAGTCATCTGCAGGTTAAAGTTAAGGTAAAGTCCAGAGAAGCCATTGAATATTGTGAAATTAGCATAGAAGCTTATGTGAAGTGGAATTAGTGGTTTTTAGCCTTCATGTCTTGGATTACTAAGGAAATTTCTTTAAAAGCATGATTAAAAGATCAACAGTTACTTCAAGTTTCTAATCTATTAGCATCAGGGAAACATCAGTCAGGGTTGCAGGATCAGAAGATATTCGGACTAGTCCAAGAGTTGAAACCCCGACTGGAACCCACCCTTTTGTTGGACATGTTGCTTAATTTTGTGCAAAACTTTGGCAAAATGTGCCAATAGTAGCCTGAAAAGCCTACCCCTTACTTTCTGGAACTTCACTTTTAATATCTCTCAATCTGGAGTTGATAGCTTCTCCACGTATTTATTTTGAAGATGTGTGGGTGGCTGTTGATTTTACAAGTTTCATATATTTTCTATGCCAAACTCTTGAAGCCGAGTCCTTCTGTTGAACATTGGTTCGAAACATTTGTGTTCGCATTGATTTCATCCGTTGAAAGGCTGTAGTCAGACTAAATTGTCGATTGAAATGCATCACCTTCTGAGTTATGATTGTAAATCTGCAGCTCGGCGGACTAGAAAATGTATTTCGTCTAAATTCTTCCAAAATTCACTATTAGTTTAAACTTCCATTTTAAATAATTAACAAATTAAAACTAAATAGAGCAACTAGAAAAAAATAGAAATGCCAGGAGACATCCCTCGAATTTCGACCAGGTTGCGTTTGAAAGACTAGAACAATGAACATCTTATTTAGATTATAACTGAATAAGGTGACCAGGCTAACAATTATCGCTACAAAATATTTTTTTTTCTCACTAAAACCGGAAACAACTCATAGTGGAAATTCTTTACCAATTAAAGAAACGAAACGAAACGGTTTCTTTTCTTGAAATAATAATTACTAAAGCCGAAATAAAATTTTTGCGTTTCGTTTCTTTTTTTGAAATAGCAGTCCCCGCCTGAATGTAAATAAAACAGGAAACGAATCGAAGATGGCCTACACATACCCAACATAGCGAGCAGAATACAATAGATAACATATAAAAACTGAAAATAAGGAAAACAAAACGTTACAAAAAAAAAACAAAAAAAAAAAAAACGAAGCACTAGAAATATGAACTCCCACAAGGAAAACGGGAGTGGCATTAGGTGCCGGAAGAGTAAGCATGTCCTGCTCCGCCAGCGACATCAATCACAACTGCAAGTGAGTATAATGCGGTAAGAAAGTCACCAAGGGGATTCCATTAAACAACGTCTTGGGTACATTCAGTCTGATTTTAATATGGACCTTGTTAGCGACGGCACGGTTGGATTACATCATATGTCCCATACAGTTTTGACCAAAACTGAAAATGCAAAATTAAAATTTTTCAATTTAAGTTCCATGACCACATTTATTACATGTCAGAAATATATATGCTTTGTCAAATATCACAATAAAAATTCAGAGATGCATAAGTTCGAATCAAGCTGTGTCTAGATCTGCATATAAACAATAAAAATCAGGACCAAGTGCTGATTAATAGCAGCTTAAGTTCACCTAAATGCTTTTTTTCGCGCTATGAATCGTATTATGCTAATGAATGATTTTATCTAGCCAAACCAACCTTCCTAAATTAACAGTTTTTTTTCTGAAGGAGTTTCCAAATTTAGATATTTTTCTCTGTGTCGAGCCTACTCATTTCAGTGCGTCGAGTTGGTTCCTGTGTAAACTCTAACCCGAAATAATAAGTTATAAAACAGGCTACACCCTTCATTTAGACTCTTGAATTCTTTCAACTAAATTCGAAAAATGTAAGAATTATTTTAAATGAAGATGGAGTCACTATTTCGTTTGTTTGTTTGTTTGTTTGTTGGGGTTTAACGTCCGAGCAGCAATATTTCAGCTATATTCAGACGATGAACATGAAATGGATGATAAAATGAACATGAAATGATGATGAAATGAAAAATGGGATGGGACACAAAGACAGTAGGGTCGACAAATTTTGATTGCCACTAGAAATAGGGAGGGATGGATAAGGTCGGGCAATTTAGCCTCCTGTGGCGGAGCGCAGTGGTTCCTACTCCTATCGAATACCACAGCAGGGTTCTTTAACGTGCGAGGAATGTGGTATCTTTCCCAACACGGTGCACCACTATGGTTTGCGGTCAGGTTTTCCGGATTATAGCCTGACAACCCCAGCATGTAACATGCCAGGGGTACCCCATTCCACCACCTGGGGCACACATCCCAGTTGCTCTGTGGGCAGAGCGCCTAGCCCCCGGCTAGGTTTCTGAGCACTATTTAGTCGCCTTATACGACAAGCTTAGCGCTGCTGCAGGCCTATTCTTTTGACACCCGGACCTGCACGGGGCGTCACTATTTCGAGTCTGGACTTTAAATTCTCGCTTTCCGTACTTTATCTAAAAACAAATCCTATTCTGTGTATATCAATATTTTTAACTCTGTTTCAAAGCTCATTTTTTAGATTTATTCCGATACCGGTCAATTGGAAAAATCAACTATACATGATTTTTTTTTCAGTAAAAATCATCACCATTATCCCTGCAGTACCAGTGGTGTTCAGTGTACGGGTATTTTGTTTTCATTTTCTAACAAGGACGACATTTTTATAACTTTGGGTGTTTTTATAGTTTGTTAAATGATATTATGTTGGGCACGTGATTTAATTAAGTATATATTTTGTGGTCATTTATTGGTTGGACAAAGTACATGATTATCTCTACGTCGTAGTCGAGTACAAGCAATTCAACCTTGTTCCGTGCATGTTCAACGAAAAACGATCGGATCCGGAAGATTTAGTTTTATCTTTTTTTTTTCTTTTTTTTTTTTGGTTTTGTTTGGTCAATTTTTTGTTATATGGCCAGCATTCAAGTTAGGGAAGCCTCTTCTGATATGCAGGGGATTTTGATGTACATGATTGGAATGATAAAAAATTGTATTTTGAATTTAAATTTGTACCTAAATCACCACCTCTCCTTCTACTTACGTCTTGTTTTTCTAGAACTACAAGTATATATTATTTGATTGGTACTTCAAAATAGTTTTTAAACTTAATCGAAAATAAAAGAAAGGTAGCATTTAGAATTATACAGGGCGTCCTCAAAATGTTTTGTATTTACTTGTCTCTTATGAAAAACTTTTATTTATCTATGAACTCAATCCAAATATACGAGATCTAGAGGAGATTATACAAAATACGTACTACATATTGTTTACCTGTACAGGCCTAACATTACAAGGGGAAATCCGCTTCATTGATCGACAACTATTTCTAGCGACCAATCATAATAGCTTCCTCGTGTTTTACTTTGATATTTCTATTAGAACAATCAGTTCGAAAAATGGCTTATTCGTTAATAGATGCAGTTCGCTGTGGTGATACCGAGACAGCAAAAAAGATCTTAATGAACAAAAAATATACATCTATAGACTTACAAAGTTCTAAAAATGATGGAACCGCTTTATTCTGGGCATGTTGCCGCGGATTTTTGGACATTTTACATTTACTAATAGTTCACGGTGCCAGTTTGAGTTCTAAAACAGCTTGGGGTGCAACTCCAATGCATGCTGCATGTGATAATAATCAGCCAGAAATAGTTCGGTAAGTTTTTCTAACATATATATTTGCGATATTCTTAAAAGAATGTGTGGTATTTGCCAAGAATTAAAACCGTGGAAACGATACTGTACAAAGTTGGAGCTATACCTTGATAACTTGTTGGCGGACCAGCAGTAAACAACGAATCGAAAGAACTATTTATTATGGAATTCTTCATCCTTTTGTTTTAAGCCAACCTCCGCCCTCCCTAACCCGAATTTAAAGATTGGTTACACTTTATGTGTTACAAATCGATACTTTAACTTAAAAAATGAAGGAAGTTGGTTGCATTGACTCCACCTTGTTAAGTCATTGTCTCATGTGTCTTACGAACATTCCCCTCATCATTTTTTTCTATTTCCCCAGCCGCTGATACATAGTAGTAATTTGCCTTTTTTTCTCAGAAAAGACATTGATATAGCTATGCATACGCTTTGTCGGTGGTTCACGGTCAGGGTTTTTGTTTGTTTGTTTGTTTGTTTGTTTGTTTTTTTGTAACGACATTGTCTCTAGATAGTGTATTTGCGTTCTTTGATACAAGTAATACCATTTAATTATCAGAGCTTATGAATTAGACAAAATAACTTTTATTTTTTTAAACAAGATCATAGTTTAATACACCAAATTCCGTTGAAGTAAAATGATAATTATAAAACATAAACGAATATATATATCTATACCTTGGGTACTATTGCTATAAATCATACCTAGACAATTTGTATAAATAAGTTCTGAACATGAATTTAAAATCTAACATGACAATAATTTATTTACATTTAGCCAAGGAGTTAAATATGTCTACAATAAAAATCTTTGATTCAGTGTAGTTTATTTCATTTTTGAAGTAGAGTTTAAAAAAGAATAAATATAACACGAGTTCGGCGACAAAGATACAACAGGGACTTGGCGGGTTTTCAAAATATATTTTGGAAACCCACCGATTTCCTTTGCAAATATCGACCCGGGCTGGCGTTATCGAGGCTAATAAATACCTTGGAACCGTATATGTGGAATCTTAACGTAAATAGTTTAATAAACGACCTACAGAGGTATTTTTAATGATTATTACAGTAAACATAAAAATAAGAAAACATATTATAATTCGAATTTAAGATTTTAATTAAAAATATCTTTTTCTCAAGTTTTCACGTTGTTGTATGCATAACTATTTATGAAAATGTATTTGTCTGTTTTAAAAATTATTCTTATGTTGTGACAAAACATTATTAACCCTAAAAGACATAATTTCTAAAGATTATAATGAAGTATTGGTAGCTAGTTCCTATTACTTCTGTACCCCTATATTGGTCAGTGACCTTTGTTGAAAGAATATAAAACATCGAAGATAAGCTTAACTTCAATATCAAAATGATTGTTCGTATAAAAGTTCCTTCGATTTAATTTTGAATCGTGAAAAGTACTATTCCATTAAATCTGGTTTTAATTTGATCTTGAGTCACGAAAAATACTACTTTAATTTGATAAGTATTACTTTGGTTCCTTCACTGATATCAAAAGACGTAGGCATGACAAATAAATCGCCCCCGTTTGACTTCAACAAAACAGTAGGGTCTTTTTTGATAATGACTTCAAGAAACTTTGAAATAAGATAGGTAGATCTATTTTTGACGGGGAGTGTTATTTTTAGAACATGTATTTTCCCTCCTGGTTCGGTAGTATTTTGTTCAAACTTGGATTCTTCTGACGTAAATAAGGTTGCAAATAAACAACAACAAAATTGAATATGACCGCATTATGTCGTCAATCCTTTATCCTGCCAAAATGAAATATAAACAGCGAAAATGAACGTAATGTTAAGGGGGATAAAGAAACAGGAAAATTTCTTTCTACTACGATTTAGTTTTTACCAAAGCTTTAAAGCCACCAACTCTTGATCAGTAAGCTCGTTAATAGTCAGTGACTATTCAAATCAGTGCCCATTAAAATGGTTGGCTGATTTAGATCTTGATTGTTTGGGAAAAAATACACACAAAACAGCGACAGACTATCATAATTGTAGCCATTACCAGTACAAAATAGTCCTTGCTTACCCATCTGGTTCCACAAGGGCAAAGTCAATACAATTATTATACATATCGACTGTAGTACCAAATAAATACAAATCATACAAATAGCATTTCCAAACTCCTGGAAAGCAAACAATAAAATTGTCTTCTAAAATAAAAAATTAAAGGATATAGCAAATGATAATTTACCCCTCTCCCCATAACCTTTTGGTGAGATAAAGGTCACCAAGGACAAAAGCAATATATGTAACACCACCTCTCACTGACATTGTATCTCTCTTTTCCAGGTCTTTAGTAAAACATGGTTGTGATTTAAACGAGAGAACAGACAGTGGAGATACGCCTTTACATCTAGCCTGTTATCGTGGATTACCAGAAATCGTTCAGATTTTAATAGAAGCTGGTGCTAATTTTAATGTTTTTAATGACAAAAATCAACTCCCATTAGACATTGCATACGTACATGGATATTTTACAATTTTTAATTATTTACAGGCGGTTAAACAAATAGGTATGTACTCGTACATATTAGTTCATCTTTTAGTACATGTATTTTCCTCAGCCTAACGATTTAACAATTATTCATGCACAATATATTGAGGTTAAAAATATACTCTGTAAAATATCATCGTCATTTGAAAGATTTATTTACTAAGTGAACAGTTGCTATAGCCTAGCTAAAATTAAAGAGGAGTAACTTGCCTTGGTGTTCGCGAACTGGAAAGAAAATTAACCCATTACAAAATGTATGACAAAAAAAGATCCGTATATCCCAAGACATAGACTAAATTTTAATCATGAAATGCATTTACTTTAATGTATAACTTTCAACAAACCGAATTCAAAGAGAATTTAATAAAGAGTAGAAGAAAAGAGTTGGAACATGTTAGTCTTTCTTTTAATTGTACCCAGTTGTATACCAGACATTTTCGTAATAGACAATTTTAAAATGACAGTATTAATGACTATATGTTTGATGATATTTACCTCTTTCTTGCAGTGAAAAATACATCGACAAAAACAAAGCATAAAAGATTAAGTGAGAGAAACTGTGTTACGTGTTGTATGTCAGTGGACCAAAGTGTACCAAAAGAAGTCCGAGACTATTGGTCTCAAAATGACAATTGTTTACAAAAATCTCCGGAAAAAGAGAATAATTTGTCTTCAGTGTCGAGTCATCATCATAAACCAACTTCGTTTCAGAATAATTGATAGAGTTATCCATGGCAACCTTGGATTATTGTTTCGCTCATAGTGCCCTCAAGTCACTGTGATTTCAGTTGTTGATTCGACCATAAAATCAAGGAAGTGATCGAGGAAAAAATTAGCTCATGTTTTCTGAAAATGACATTCTTATTGCCGATCGCATTAACATGTTTGGTGGAGTTTTATACCAGTTTTCCTGGTATGCGTTCAATAACTTGTGAACGGGAAACGTGCAAAAACTTTTATATTCATTAGTTACTATATAGAGCATATAATGTAGTATCAAAAATTCACGGACTGTTTGTATTGCGTAAAGACGTCGAAAATTTTGACATTATATTTTGTATTGTTCCTGATTAATGTTTAATTTGTTAATTATTTGATGAATGTATAGACTGTGATATCAATTAAGGCATTTGAACGGAAGTTGGGTTCACGTTATTTATATTTTATGTTCTGTTTTTTTATAAGCTACAAATGTCGCCCTGGTTAGTTGTTGAATAAATACTTGACAATAATAGTCGCTAATGTCTGTTTTTAGTTCCAATAACAAGAACATGTAATGTATTCAATTCGTTGTCATTGCATAGAGATCGCGGCTTGAATATATTGACATGCATTAAGGTCAAATACTTCTGGTGCCTATAGTGTTGATTTCTGTTGCTTGCTTGCTTGCTTGCTATTGGCAGATCAAGTGGGGTAAAGGTTTTAGGGGTTGTACCCCCTCCTCCATTGATGGAAAGTGATGCTATATTTTTTTTTAGCAAAATTTGGTTGAAAAATGTGCGAATTGTGGCCTGAACCCTCTATTTATAAGTTTCTGAATCGGACCTTTTTTTTAAATTCTGGACTTTGCAGTAGAATGTCTTTTGGGTGATAAATATCATATCATCAGTTAGGTATAAAGAAGATCGATTCGAATTATAGCTAAAACTTTAATTTACCTCTAATTTTCCGACATATGCTCTCCGAAAGTTTTTTTTTTGTATTTAGGTTATATACACTGATGCATTTGTTGAGTTTTGCCATATCCATTTTCTATCTTGTAGTCCTGTGCGGTTGATAGTGAGAGGTAAAGCCAATATTACTGTTTGTTACAAAAAGTTCTTTTATGTCAGAAAATTTAATGTCCCTTGAGTATACCGGATAGGTTGTTCTTATATCAATGTACATATGCTACCAAATTATCGCTTCCAATTTGAGAGATTTTAAGTATTATGGGAAAATCATGTAGTCACTGTAGGAAACAAACTTGACTGACATATGTTGGGCTGAAAAGATGTTATAGAAAATACAGTTTACAGCTTGCAGAAAAAAAAAATGAAATATTCTTTAAACCGACAAACAATTGTATGCCTACAAGATTATTTTAAAAAATGCATATTCTGAAAGACGCATCGGTTATGCTAAGAGGCTCGCTGCCGCTATCAAATATGCAGTCCGACAAGTTTAGTGTTTATATATTACTTGGGTGGCATATTTGTAGTATAGTGGGAGTAAGCCCGCAAGAGATTAAGTACATAACAATGTGAAAAAGCAGTATAGACGGATCGATTCAATAAAGGCTGATCTACAATTTTTATGACAACAAGACACTTTAAACCTTTCTTAACTTGGTTTTACCCAAACTGTAATCCTTTTTGGGATTCGGCGCTTGATATATTTTTTTGTTTTGACCACCACCGCTTCAACGCCGAATCCCAAAAGGGATTCAAAGTTATTTTTACGTGTCTTGTTTACAAAAGCTGTTAATAACCTTTATCATTGCAAAGCTCAACTCAGATTGGGATATTGCCGTCTAAGTCCATCCAAGTTTCAAGAAAAAAGTAGGATGAAATTCTATTCCGTCCAAGTCCATTATAGTTTTTTGTCAAAGTTTTTCTTTGATGGTGGACATTATCAAAAAAGATACAGAAAGTTTTGTTAGTGTCAACAGGGCTTCATATAGACTCAATGTAAAAAAATCCCTACCTAATGTACCCTATGTTTTTTTTTTTCAAATTTGTGATAGG
This sequence comes from Perna viridis, assembly GCA_037379345.1. Taxonomy (NCBI): domain Eukaryota; kingdom Metazoa; phylum Mollusca; class Bivalvia; order Mytilida; family Mytilidae; genus Perna; species Perna viridis. Next base: position 15,852,203 of record CM074511.1, read on the forward strand.
AAGCGCACAGGTTATTTTCATTTTTGCCTAACTTCTATTTCTTTCCCCGACAATGATGCATTAATTTCAAAAGACCAATTTATGTTTCTTAAAGAGAATGAATCTTTGTTTTAGAAAGAAAAGCCGTTAATTCCCCCTCGTTAGCAGATGATTGAAGCCCTACTAACAGAATGATGTATGATCGAATAAGTTCGAGTTAAAACAATCAAACTTTACATCAGACAACAATTTAAGATTGATGATCATGGAATTCCCCCTGACAATCATAGTTGTTTCCTGCATAATTTACTCGACAGACCCATGCTGCTGCCAATGATCTAAAAATAATTGAAGATTCATACTTTGTATACTTCATTAAAATGTAAATAAACGAATTGTACGTGCGATCTTGTAACTCCACATCATCTAGTCAATATTGTTCTTGATCTTGCAATCGATTCGAAAACAAATTTTATATATATATATAGTTTAACTCTTGGGTAAATCATGACGCCAATATACATGTAGTGTTGTGCTGGAGTTTCTATGTACTTGTGGGGGGGGGGGTCGATTATATTCTATTCTTTTTTATAAAACATCCCAAAATTTATTGACTTGAACCGGGCACAATTCTTTTCTTATGTACACAATTTCTGTTCGTTAAAGTAATTGTTTAGATATTTCGAATCTCTTTATTTAGCAGAGCAATTTATACTGAACCAGAAATCAAACAAATTGATTTTAGAAATGTAGGGTCAAGACACTTAAATGTTTTAGTAAAGTCGTTTCAAATACTTTGGAAGACATTTTCTGCTGATAAACTCACAAAAAGACAAAAAAAGACTTATTCTGCACAGTTAATGTAAAAAGCGCGTGGTTGATTTTAAAAATGGGAGTGCCAATCTTAAAAATATGTTTTAGAAATAGGTCGGAGGCCAAATTCTCGGATAAAACTGAATAATGATATAGGAAGCACCAGTTATGAGAGAGTAGTGCTTTGTGTTTTGTGTGGGTTTATATATATAGGTAAACCCACACAAAAACACAAATACAAAAAAAAAGAAGAAAAAAGAACAGAACTCAGTTGCAACCCTCCGTAAAATCAAATTGTTATTCCTTCACGACAATTATCCGTTCGCAGAGTACCAGTGCACTTAATTTCTGTTGTAAAATCAAATGATGTACTTTAAAGTGCAAATTTATAAATTAACCAATGAAAAATATAACGTAAATACTATATTTTTTGGAGTTGAACTTCTTTCAGCGTCAAGCCGTTCAACAAAAACATCCTGGAAGAGGTTTAATTTTTACCAATAGTTTTCATTCATAAATTTTATGTGTTTAAAATGTGATTACATTAAAATGTTTATTTCTTCCCCTAAACCACACTTGAATATGATTGGGTACTTTTTGAATGGTATCTTCGACGAGATAAAGTACTTGTACATGACTTCTGTCATTAATTCAGTATTTATCTACCTAAAAGCTTATTCATAAAGCAAGCATGTACATACAAGGACAAATGTGATGTGATAACGAACTACAAGTACAGTGAATGAACTTGGTGTAAACAGAACGTGTAATGCGAAATAGATCGTCTGTATCATTGAATGTTTAAAACCACAAAATTTTAATTCAAGTCCTACCCTCCCCCCCTCGTGTAGTAAAGTTGTAGGATACAACATATTATAGAAACGAAATAATGACTTGCTTTTACGGGACAAGTTCGGAGACATCCACATGCCTACGAGTCTAAAAATTTTTTTTAACATTTTGCGTTGGTAGGGGCTAGGAAAAAAAATATATTAAAAGGAGGTACAGGTATCCCAAACGGTCACATGACCATATTAGATAACAGATAAGCAGTTATTTAAAATAAAGCGATTAAAAACAAAGCCGGATCCAGACACATTGAAAAGGGGGAAGGGCCCACGCCGAGGTTCCTCAGAAAAAGGGGGTGCGAGAGAGTAACCAAGGAACCAAGATTCTCGGACATTATTTGCCATTTTTTGGGGGGTCATTTTTACACATGAAAATGACAAACTTTCCAATAAAAATGGAACTTTTAATCCCCTGCACCCCCTCTGGATCCGCTACTGTAAAATGTTTGGTTCTACAACCCAGTTACAATTAAAATTAACTGTACTATCCCGATACAAAAATATAAACCATATAAACATGGGGATTTTCAGTATGATGTACATATGTTTTAAGGAGTGACCTCTTATCAGCGCGATTTAGTTATTGTATCAGAGAGCAATGGTGCAAAAGAGAAAAAAAAGGCGCACAATCAAGAAAGTACGGTTTATTATTACAACCGTGCAAAGATTGACACTCGACGTTGACGATGCCCGACCATATGAGCCGTCACAAACATTTGACGGCAATCTTCATGGTTCTTGGACGTGTAATTCATCACGATATTAGATTTGACAACAACATCCGTCATCTAGAGTGTAAAGATCGACACAGAGATTTGACAGCCACTCTTGACCGTTCATATCGTCACAAGGATTTTACATCCACTCTTGACGATTCGTGTTCGTCTATTTAACCGTCTAAGTCCTAACAAGAACTTGAAAGCAACTTAATCTCGATGGTTCTTGATCGTTTAGGTCAGCACAAAGATTTGACAGCCCCTCTTGACGGCCATTGACCATATAATACTGATTATGTTCATAAACCCGGATAAAACAGATCATCATTCATTCAGTCTATCTAAATTGAAATTATTGAACTCATCCTAAAGGTAGGCTTTAATTTCAGTTCTGCGTTCTACAATTTTTTTGCATATTTTGATGTCTTGTCTGAGTGTTATAAGAAATCGACTGGATATCGTATCCAAAGTATATTTGCACGAAAGCTCACTGAGCTCATTTTCGTAGAATGAAAAATGAAATATTTTTCGCGTTATAATGCGATACTTTCCCCAAATCATGCAACGTTCGTATTGTTTGTTTATATAAAAGAATATGTCGAATGAAATGTCCACATTTCTACACTTGGATTATCGAATTCTTTTTTCTAGATTTTTTTTTGTGTTGGATGTCTAAACGGAGAACTTCAAAATTGTTTTGTTTTTAAAATAAAGAATCAACAATCTACTTTGATGTAAGAAATACTAAAGATAACAAAGTATTATTAGTAAGTACAGACATGATATTTGAAAGTTAAAAAAAAATCCTTACTTGAATTGCAAAAGCATCGTCCACATTAGATAGCTATCCTTTCCCCTAAAAATGTGAACAATACAAATAAATAAAAACACCGACATAGCAAAAGCATAAGGTATTTATATGGTACGCAAGCCGATACCGCTAAGTAACAAAATATTCCGAATCATCTTCCAAATATACAGATGAAGACGTTTTCAAAACGCTGGAATTTTTTTATCGACCAATTATTTGTATAGTGTTTAACAAATAGCCGGCATTCCAATGGGAACAAATTATGTTCCTCTACTTGCTGATCTGTTTCTTCACTCTTATGAGGATGATCTTTTAGCCGATCTGACCCAAAAGAAGAAACATCGATTTTGTACATAGCTTCTACCCAGACTAACTGGGATAAAGAATAATACAGACACTTTGAAGTCGGCATCTTGATATACACGATGGAAAAGAAAAATCATGGTCGAAGTTATATGACAATCGCGACGACTTTTCGTTCCGTATTGTCAAATTTAATTTACTTTGATCTGTGTCAACATCCCTTCAGCATCTGCGTATGGAGTTTTCACAATTATACTAGAACTTGCCGTAACTACACAGACTTTTTTTGTACCGCGCTAGACTTTTTACAATAAGGCTTTTCGAACAGGGTTATATGTTGCCACAAAATTGAAATCATTACTACATAATTAGTTTTATGGACGATGAACTCGTGGATTGTTAGGGTGTATCTATCTGCACCATGAGAACCGATTTCTTCATCGTGTCATACTTTCCCTTTCCTCTTTCGTCTACTCTGACATTGACTCGACGGCTGTTTACAAGTATAGAAAAGCAGGGGACACTTCACCTGGTTCGTGCTTTCAGTTTTTCGAGTTTTGATTGTGTTTCCTTTCGTGTGTGTTTTTTTTTTCATTGTTTGTGTGTCTTGTTCCCTGTCTATTCTTTATCCGTTCATTCTTTTGATTTCCGCTGGAATCTTGGTTCCATTGATTACTCCTTCATACAACCAACACGACAGCGAGAAAACTCACTGCTATGTATATAGTTCATTACAAAACCAAATGATAAACATTTGAAACAAAAATAATAAAATCTCGGTCTATATCCAATTTTGCACAAGTCTTGTAATCAAGAATACCTATCATTACGCGAAAGTTTCACGTAAAGCACTAGTGTTGCGTTATTATTTTTTTTCCACTCTACGAAAATAAGCTCAAAAGACTATCGTATATTTGAGATAACGATAGTATCTTATAAAGTTTATCTTTTGTTTTCATTGTCAACGTTTTAGCCATTTCATATATTATCTGATCGCCATCCTTTACCTACAGAGTATGCACATGCGAGATGACGGTATGCTTGCTATTGAAACACAAACTGATGACGACAGTCAGCCGACCAAGCCGCAAAAAAGTAAGAAACGTCATTTTAATGGTTTTAATGTTCATATTGTTTACCCGGATGTTCCAAAATAGTTCAACAATAAAAGCTCAACGACAATCAGATAATCCGTCAAAACATTTGCATAATGACAGTAATATAGCTTTAGTTCTCGAGGCAGCACTGGCGATGAAGGAGCGGCAGGTACTGGTCACTGTAGTCAACGATGGTTACTACGACATGGTCTACAGTTGGATATGTCATACAAAACACATGGGATTCCATAAACAGGTGAAGTCTTTAAACGTGTGAAAATAGTCACAATAGATCCCAAATAAGACGGTAAGTGTGCTGGCAAGACATTGTTGCTAAAACGGCACTAGCAGTCCGAACCATAATTTACTAGTACAGAATTTTTAAAATTTTACATAAAAAATGACGATGTGTACATAGTTTCAAATTATCTTCTATAAAAATAAGAAACCACAAAATTGTGTGCAAAACTCTCATAGGGTACATTGCTAAAACACAATTTGATCAAAATATAAACAATTAATTTCATAATTCATCAAGAAGGAAGTCGACACTTAAATTCTTAAATTAAGAATAACATTCTACGATATGGTATCCCTATTTTAAAATGTTGGAACCAAGTGACTGCGATAAGAAGTTGCAGAGAAAACTGCCCCCTTTTGTTCAATGAAAATCAACGCCCTGTATCATGAAAGATAAAAAGTCATTCTGGTGGCAATGAAAAATTGGAAATGCACAATGGCTTCAAGTGACACTAAGTGTGGAAGTTGGACTGAAATCCACTGGACTGGTTTCTGAGGAGTTGCGTATAGGAATATGGTTAACGAATGTTCATGGTACATAAAAAAAAATTCATTCAGACGGAAAAGCAAAAAACATAGGTGCACAATGGCATTATGTGATCAAAAATTTAATGTGATACTTCTTTTTGAATTGTATTCAGCGGTTTTGAAGAACTGGGGATAGGCGAAGACAAAACGGACGAACGGACAGTATGAATACTAGTACTAAATTCTAGTACCTGCCATTAATTCTAAGTTAAAGGCATAAAAAGATACACAGCAAAATATTTCATAGCCAGGAGATCCCCGGCCAAAGAAAAAAAGGTCTCGGTTTTATAATCATCCGTTAATCCATATATCGCGTGTATGGCAGAACCATATATATAAATTCCGAAGTCACTCTCGAATGTCAATGGTATCAATATAACTACTTAAGCTGCTGGTATGCAGATCTAATATACATTTTTTTCTTTATTATTTTTGTGTATCTTCTGTTCGACTTTATTTAGGTTCTGATCATTACCACAAGACGAGATGGTGCAGAAAAAATGACAGAATTGTCACCTGACATTCACGTGGTTGTCATAGATGTAGAGGAATCCATGCATGGACATCAAGAGTATAGTCATGTTGGATATTTAAAAATAATGGTACTGAGAACAGCCATTCAATATGCATTGTTACAAAACAATATAGAAATGTTTGCTTTCGAATGCGACGCCGTGTTTTTTAAGAACCCAATTCCAGTAATGGAATTTAATTCTGGTATGTATGATGTGTTATTTACCAGCAACTACAAAAACCCAAAAGCTGTTAATGGAGGTTTCATCTACATGTTCCCAACAACTGCAACAAAAGAGACCTTTAAGCAATTAAATAGACAAATGCAGGCATTATACAAACAAATTAAAACGTATCCTTCGGATCGTCGGATGCCAACTTCTCACAATGACCAGGAATACCTATCAAAGTTGGTAAGAGAAAAATGCGCTAATCTGAAGTCTGCCGTTTTTCCGTTTGAAACATTTCCGGATGGAAACTGGTACGAGTTGACAAAGGAAGAAAGATGGAAAACTGATCCTGTTATAATTCACAATAATTGGATACGAGGAAATCAGGAAAAAATAGACAGATTAAAAAAGTGGGGTCATTGGTTTTTGAAAAGTGACAAATCATGCAATATCGATAACATAAAACGATTTATCTCTAACACATTGCACCGAACAATTTAACTTCACACTATAAAATTGTTTAACTATATAAATAACGTATTTGTCGAAGCTTGTATGCGATCACTTCCGGGATTAAAGCAGTCTTAGCCTGTTAAAACGAAAATGTAATGTATTTTTGACAGCTTCTAGACTATGTTATTACATTATTGCGTTACTTCTGCTTTACCAGAATTTACTATTAAATGGGTTGATTCGTACATCTAACAAATGAAGATTCTGTCTTTACCCCAAGCCTCCTATCCCAGATACCTCGCATATGCTGTTCGTGTCCGCTGTCACATAAGGTCATAAAATACGTCAGAGTCTGTCGTGGCTGCCGTCCTTCCTGACGGCCAACTACTCCAACCCTGTCACATTCTCTCTAGTCAACAGTCCCCCATCATGTTGTTTTTTCTCTTTCTTCAGGATGCCATGTCAAAGCTGTTAAACATACCCTGGTGTTGTACATTCTGAGTACATGTCCAAGCACACAGACGTTAACTTTGTAAGAGCTACTAGTTAGCAAACACAAACACATTCCCTTTTTTAAAGCTGAACTTCGTCTCGTGGTTGGTTCGCCACAGGTTTTCTATAAAAAAAACTTAGGTATATTGATGGAGATTTTCTGTTTCTTCCAATTCATAATGGGAATCTTGATAACATTTTACATGTTGCCTTTTCATCTCACCCGGTCGTGGGCCATGTGATCTATTACCATCACTTAGCGTCCGTCGTCGCCGTCGTCGTCAACAATTTCTTCAAACGTTTTCTCCTCTGAAACTACTGAATGGATTTGGATGAAACTTGAGATGATTTTTCATTAGAGCATCCTGCACAAAATGACCGTTTTGATTTCTGATCGGTTTAAAAACATGGCTGCCGTTACTAAAAATAGAACATAGTTGTCAGACAGCAGATTTTTGCATATATCCCCAAAACCGTTAGGTTTAATAAAATTCTGTGGTTAAATTTTGGTGAAAATATGTTGACCTATGTTGGAGTTAGTTCTCTTTTATGACGTTTTTTGTTGTTTTTTGATGTTATTACATTCAAAAATCGTCTCCCCAGAATTCAATGAAAGTTGGTATTTTTTTTGTTTTTAGGGTATCCTGAACAAAGTGGTCCGACAGTAGTTTTTTGCATATATCTCCAAAACCGTTAGGTTTAGCCAATATCTTTCAATTGCTGAAATTATCCTCATAATAAAGCCTACAAAAAAAAATTACTTTTTTTCTTTTACAGTTTTCAGCCAATATCTTGAAAACAAGATTGAATGACACTCAGTTGCTGAAATGATTCTTATAATAAGGCCACAAAAGTCGTCAGACGACTCCATGTAAGAGTTATTTCCATTGAAAGGCAAAAAATAGCATTTTTCAGCCAATACCTTGAAAACTACGATCTATAAAATGAAACTTTCAATTGATGAAATGATCCTTATGACAAGTCCTACCAAAGTCTTCTTGGGGTCGAAATTGTCGGACAACTCCTTGTTAGAATTATGGCCCTTAAAAAGCAAAAAAAAAATAACGTGGTGAGTGATTCAGGTTCCTGGGAACCTCCAGTTTAATTTTACTTAAATTATAAATTTGTCCATTAAAAATATTCAACCAGTAATTTTGTTCGTGCTTGAAATGCTCTATCTGCCTTTAGAATTCATTTCTATCGGGATTAATTATGTTCCTGAGTGTTACGAAGGAAAAAAAACATCCTGAATAGTTGCATCAAAGCATCTCTTCAATATACTACTATGTTTTTTTTACGGTTTTGAATACCTGTCGGGTCTTCAATTCACGGTCGCCTCGGGACTGTTAGTATCTGTCGTTATTATAAGATGACCAACGGGTATTGTCCTTCGGGGTACCAGACCGAAAAACTCGATGAGAGCGAGTCCTACGGGCAACTGGGCTATTGCGTTTACGCTCTGACCTACTCCCAGACCCCACGTCCACTAACGCCTTTAAAACATTTTGACTTGAGTTGATAAATAGTCAGTATTATTCTATGGTCTTTTAAGTGAAGTTTCATGCCTCGGATTTTTAATACTGATGGAGTTTATTTAACAATGTTACATCTGAAATTTTATAAATGTGATTCTAATGTATTACACGGATGACACATGGTGACTAGAAAAATTCCTGGAACTCACTTTTAAATAGTTGACCACAAATTACAATATATAATCCAGACTTGCAAATTGATGGAAAGTCCTTTTATTTCTGGTTTTTCTTTACATCAGAATTCGTTATTAGGTCAGTAGAGAATATATATGTGTGTTATTTAAACAAGATGAATAATGACCTGTCAAGATTGATGAACCCAGAATATATAAGTAATGTTTTCGTCTACATACTTTTACAACCCCTGAAAGTGCATCGTTGTATTGAGTAGGAGGACAAAGAATTTATAGCGTTGTACTATTCTCGTATTGACGAAGACGTTTGTTTCGTTATTTTTGCTGCATGCTCTTTTTTTTATTGATAAGCGGGACAATCGTCTTGTTTTAGGGGATCACTTCAGAATTTCACCTGATAGTGCACATCCTTGTTAGACCCAGTATTTGCTTTAACATGCAAAACAGACCTTAATTTTTCGTCGGGAAAAACAAAAAGCTTTTGTGTCCCTTTTGACCCCTTCTTACTCAACAACGGTGAGAAATATTCCAATTCTGATTGAAAAATGCAGGTAAAGACTTCAAGAATGAGACAAATGAAAAAAATAAAAATAAATCAAAATCAGACCAAAAATTAAACAAGAGGGTCTACAGAGCCCGAATTGCTCACCTGGCTTGATAAGCCACATTCTATTTTTTTTGTAAAAACTGCCTGTTTTTTTTGTTGTTGGAAAAAAAGGGCCTTGTTTTTTTTTCTTGGATAAAAATATTCCTAATGCTTATACCTAAGAAACAATCAAATCAATTTTCATTTAACTATGTCCAGGAGTTTCTGATGAGAAAATATTTGAAATAACATTGAAAATTCAAAAAAAGACGTCGTAAAGAGAAATAAACTACAACATAGCTTTAAAGATTTACGCAATTTTTTTTTATCGCAGATAAATCTCATCTTGCTTAACACTTATACTTTCTGTCAGAATTTTGATAAACTTTACCGTTTTTTGAGATATATGCGAAAAACTTCTGTTTGGCCACTATGTTCTATTTTTAGTAACGGCAGCCAGATTTTTCGACAGATCAAAAATCCCCGGGCCAGTTATATGCAGAATACCGTAAGGAACTTTCATACCAAGTTTGGTTTTAACTGGTCTACTAGTGTCAGAACACTAAAATAGTGAGAGAAAAAAAACGTCGTAAAGGGGGTAATATCTTCAACATAGCTTAACATGCATACCAAGTCTGGTTCTAATTGGTCCAATGGTGTCAGAGGAGAAGTTTTGTATTTTTTATCGACTTAAACGTACGACGACGGATGACAAGTGATGGCAATAGCTCAGGTGAGAAAAAAAAAGTTTTTTTTTTTTTGGGGGGGGGGGGGCGTTGTAGCCCCTTTGACCTCTTATAACTGGAAAACCGTAAGAGATATGGAAAAATCTGATAAAAAATTAAAACAATAAAAAATATAATGTTCAAGACGCACCAAATATAAAAAAAGTTGATTTTTAGGGTATAGCCACACTTTGGCCCCTATAGACTGAAAATGCTAAATGCTGTTAAAAATCTGTTTTATATTCGTAAAACAGAACTTTATAAGAAACAAATTAAAGCAAGAATTGTCAAAGTTGAACGAGAAATAAGCCTACGTCAATTTTGAATAAATGTCTATTTTACCCCTTATGGTCCTTTTTGCAGAACGGTGGTAGCCAGTCCTACATTTTATGTAGCAATGTTCCAGGTAACGCATTGTTTGCGGTCATTTTCTAATGCAGGTAATTGAAAACTTCATACAGCGACTCTCTAAAATATTTCGGTGGTTATACAAATGAAATTCATTCCAGGAAATTTAGATATTTTCATTATACAGCTTTAATTGTTTTTATCCGGTTTCTACTTTAAAAAAGTTATCTGTTCTATGTACTATTGCTGGTAACGAATTCTTATGGAGGCCTATAAGGGTAATTCGGAAAAAAATCAAGTCAATTTGCTATGCTAGGCAACAAGGCCGATGATGGTTTTTATGAACGAATTTCATAACTCTACTTATTTACTTCCTCCTAATGAAGTAACAAGTGTTTTGCAAAAACGACAAAAGCGTCAGAATAAGCCTATTTCTTTCGCCAATTTCCCTTTTCTGATTCATACCAAGCCGGTTCGACAAGGCGATGACGCTTTTTCGACATAGTATATCATATCCGACGTGACAATGGCGTTGTTTCGAAAACTCAGTCTTTTTTCTCAAGACACGATGTAGCGATGCCATAATATCGGCATCGCTATATCGTTGTTTTCAAATGCTATGTCGTAATACGACAGATTTTTTTTGTCCTTTATCGGCTTTCGTAGTTCTTCAAACAACCAATTAAATTTACAGAATAAATATCAAAATATGGCTAACTACTTTCAATTGACCTTCGTATTCAACAAGGAAATTACAGATTTATGCCTGCCACTTGAAAAATGATTCGTCAATGGATTAAAAAATCTATTCCATTGTTTTTGGATTTGTTTTTATTTTTGTTCTGTTTTGATTTGTTTTTTTTTTTGGGGGGGGGGGAATCAAGTCACTTCCAGTAAAACATTTCAAATGAAGTATTCAATAATACATATTAAAACTCTTTAAAAAGCCATTGTGACGTTTGAAATTTGTTTTCCATTAAATGGTTCAGGCGAACAAGTATTAGCTTTTCTCTTAGCGTTAAAATAGAGTACGTGAATGTCCTTAAATGTTATATTTTTTAAATTATAAAAGATATAAATTTTTAAATATATACGGTAAATAATTTTCGGTAAAAAAAATAAAACTTTTAAAGGCTGTAATGTTTCAAAACATTTTGGATTTTGATGTAATTTTGCAGGTGGGTAGACTTTTCAATGCTCTACATTATGGCTCCTTATATTGATTATCTATCTTGTATAGTTTATGAGCTGCAGCTCTATCAAACTTTATGAATTTTGATGAAATTTTGCAGAAAGGTAGAGCTTTGAATGTTCTACATTAATGCTTCTTACATTGATTACCTATCTTGATGCTGACAGACTCCCAACGATATATTCCCACAACTCATTTCATCATCCTTGGGTACATAGTTTCTTAGAAATTGACTTTGACATAAAACGTAACCAAAGTCAATCATGCATGATCGAACTTTCTTCTATGTTTACGACAAAATCATTCATGCGTGAAAAGCCCGCGAAAATAAAACGGAAATGCACGATAGATAATATAGTGTATATTAAATAACACTGATAGTATCAAAACTTTCTTGAAATTATTGTTACATATCAATACCATATTGAATGTATATCGTAACTCTTTTTTTTAATTTGATCGTTGCCACTTTTACGAAGTTTACCGTTTCTTCTGATTTAAGACTGGTTCCCGTTCAGCCAGTATCAGTCTAAAGAAGATGCTAAAATAATGATAATATACCGTAAGCGCATACGGTTCTACGTATTAATTTTAGAGTGTGTTATGTTGTCAGCCAATCATAAATAATCGGCGCTTCACTTCTGCTTTATTTGAGATTTTTATCCAATGAGATGATGGTTTTCAATTTCTTCGTGCATGTTATCTGCTTTCAATTCTTTATAATCGTCTCCACGGAGACGATTAATGACGTATATTTTCAACAATACATGCCATTTTCAGGACATGCCGAATTAGAATATATATCTTGTGGCAAAGGAGCCAATAACGAGTCATTTCCAGGGGTGGATCAGGATTTCAGGCTCGATCGAGGGGCCGTGAAAATATTCTCGCGAAAAAAAAAACCAAAAAACAAAAAAATACACATTTTTTTAGTTTAAATTGCAAAAATACAGTTATATTGAAAATATATCAACCCGTTTTAATTTGATTTAAGGGTAATTTTTTTGTTATATAAAATCACTTGAATTATGAAAATAATATATCTCAAAAGTGTGGAGTACATGGTATAAATACATCTGAAAAAAAGTAACAAGTGTAACCTGAAAGATTACAAATAATGATGTATGCACCGGGTCAAGAATCGTTATGTGATACGTGAGTGGCAAGTACTGCTAAGTCATATATACTTCAAGACAGATCAACAATATTCAGATGAACTATACTCGGCATCACATAAATAACATACTGTTAAAATTTGAATAAAAATATTTTCTACGACTTTATTGACACCTACCGTCGTTTAAATTGTCTTAAATGACTTGCTCATTCGTTTAGCCAAACGGCTTCTCCCTAAACATTGAATCGTTAAATTCCGGTCAAATTTTAATTCTCGGTGCCAATATTTACATTGTAAAAAGTCGGCCATGTTTACAGTGATCGGGTTGCTAGGAGATGTTGTTTTCGTTTATATGGTTTGTCCAAAAACCGAAGAACCCAGAATGCATTTCGGCGTTATTTCGGATATCTCGGGTTTATTTTATGCGAACAACGTACAATACCGAGAAGTTGATCATGCAGACGATTGTCACCGGAGTTCGACGGGAACTTACGAACTCCGTTTGTAAACAAATCGTCCCGTAGAAACCAACATGGCGGATATTAGTATGGGATTTTCCCGTAAGGATTTGTTACGCATGATTTAAGCTAATAAGCGACTCGTTGGTACTAACACGTCATCCATATATGCGAACTATCTTCATATTAAATGAAAGAGAGACAACTCTAGCGGTAAGTCCCGACGGTTTAAAAAGTAGAGCTTCAATTCGAAAATGTATTGTATGTGACGTCGAGTATAAATAAATACTAGTATATCGACCAATTCATCAAATGTAGCATGTTCATTATTCTTTTAACTGACCTTACAATAAAAGTTGAGGTACAAGTATTTTAAAAGATAAGCATCGCAAATATCCCTGCATTATGGTGGGATAACCCAATCCGGTGATTTTGAAGTCACCAAAAACGTGACACGGATTATTTGAAATATTTTTATAGCTTTAATCTTAAATTATAATCACATACTCGTCATGCAGGGGTATACAAATACGGTGTCGCTATTACGTATAAAAAAGTAAAATAAAATAAGGACTATATGCAGCTTTATTGTCGTTAATTATATGTTTTACGAATAAGTTATTTTTTGAAAAAAGCCTTTCATAGCGATGGTCAATGAATTGCACTTCTTCCAAAAATGTACAATTCATCGATTTTTGACACTTGGTGACAATACACATTTTACAAACTTGTTTTGACACACCATAAGACTAAGCTGTAATAAATAAAGCTTTATTAAAAACATCCTAACCATAAATGACATATTTCCGGTTTTGTTTTATCTTCGTTTCCTTCCAAAATGTTTATGTGAAAACCACATTCCTCTTATATGTCTCGATATTTAAGGACCCGCTTATATATGACGTATACTGAGTAGGAAAACTTATTCACTTAAGTACAAATAACCTCTGTTGACCACGAATTACATTGAGCTGTACTGTCGCCATTGAATATCAGTGCATGTTGTCTTAACAATCAAACAAAAAGACTCTTCGTACATACATCATATGCAAGAGATATGAGTAAACAATAACCTAGTGAGATGGATCTAATACACATATCAATAACATAGCGAGATGGATCTAATACACATATCAATCAAATGTTAACAGGGCGCAGCTTGATGCAAACACAGAGGCTGTTCTCTGAACAAGTGGGGAAAGTATGCTCGTATTGATACAGCTTTGATTTTTGATTGTAAATAGATATCTAGTTCAATATATAAAAATGACTCATTTGGTCCCTCATTCCTAAAAGGTTCCAGTCACAACCCCAAAAATCAACCCCAATCTTCCATGGGGGTATGGTACTTTGTGGTAGAATTTTATTAGAGTACCATTCCCTTTTACTCAAGTTATCCAGAAATCAGAACTATTCTAGTGATTTATTGGCTCAAGCCCCCCCCCCCCAACCAACAAAAAAAATAATCAGTCATCTTTAGATGTAGATTCATATAGCACAATTTAAAAGAGATCCAGTCACTCAAGATATTGCCAGGAAATCAGGAAAATGCTTATTTATGGTCCTTTATTCATTTCTTAATTAGTTCAAGCCATAGCCCCTATAATTAATTCAAGCCTCCCTGCAGAGATGCGGCACTTTGTGGTACATTTTTAAAACAGATCCAATTATATACAATAATTGTCTGGACAACAGGAAAATGCTGGTTTCTGATCCCTCATTTCTTAACTGTAATAAAACAATGCAGATCTCTAATCCCAAAATCAACCACAGCCACTGACCATTGCAAGCAATTGTGATAGACATCCAAATGTTTTCATTAGACTTACATGGTTAAATTCTATGCAATGTTTATTTTTGGCCCCAATTCTAAAACAGATGAGGACAGTGCAATACCACTTTCTGGGGTCATATAAAAGTAACATTGACACCTTTTTGGTATAAATGAACATAAACAGAATTCATGTGATTTATAAGTTCAGACACTACCAGTATTCTTCAAACAGAATTATTCAAGATAGAGGCTCAAAATTATGCATGTAAACACCATTGCAAACATGATATACCGGTAATAGAAATACTAACAGAAAAACCTTATATACTCTGGTAGGGCATTAGTATAAAAACCACATAAAAATATTAATATAAATCCATGAAGTGAACTAGGCATCATGGACAAAGGAGGAAGAAATATATTAATCTTCCACAAACCTGATTTTAACAGTAAAGCAAAATGATAGTGGCTTAAGAGGACAAAATTTTCATTTTATTTTTAGCTATATACATATATGCCACTTGAATAAATAAACAAAGTAAGGTAGTGTGAAAATAATTTTTATTGTAAAAAATTTAACTGAGTAGCACAAACTAGTATTTCAAACAGATTTAACCGGTAAATGCATGATCAGGCAGAGTACTGATTCATAAATCAACACTTTAATACTGCTTTTCTTTACACATTATTATTCATCAGGTCGTATACATGTAGTAGCTTCTTGAGTCTTTTTTTAAAAATGAGTTTATGAATTAAACAATTTATTTTTGGAAATGCTTTTAACAATGTTTCCGTGAACTATCCAGACAAGGCCAGAAAATTTTCACATTTCTGAAAAATCTTTCGTAAATGACGAAAGTGATGGGTGGAAGAAATAAATCAACATTAGTTCAAGGAAGTGTGATACTGAAAGACTTTCAATTTTTGCAAACATTTCAGGAGCTTTTCCTCTTTCTTTATATATAATTACATGTATTGAGTATAGTAGTCAACCTGTCCACAAAAATAATGTATGCTGGTTTATAAATTCCTCTTGCCAAAATAGTGTTGACATATTTATGATATGCTACAAGCATGTTCCATAAAATGTAGTTTAAAAAATCTTCTGCATCATACATTGATATATTGTTAGACACATGATTAACTTGAATACTGATTAAGAACAACAGGTAAATTATTATTTTTTTTTTGCTGGTAATTGAACTGTTATCTCAAAAGAATAAAAGCTACATGGCATCTGTATAATTCTATACTGAAAGAACAACAGCATTCTGTTGTAAGATCAGTACAACACATCATCTTGAAGAGTTCGATTTTCAACATTTGAACAAGAATTTAATGCTTTTTACAATTGATTAGGACCATAATGGTGCAATATCTTATAAATCAAGTTTAATGTGATTTATCATAGGGTAGTACTACCGGTATATTATAGGTCTGCCTGATCAGCTAAATAACTTTGAATATCAAGATATCCCTACTAAAATTGTTACTGGTCTGAACCCCGTTGAATTTGGCTTGCCATGAAAGATAGAACCATTACAACTGGTTATATAGAATAACAAGTTTTGAAAGAAAAAAAAATTATGAACTTACATGTTACAAATTTATAAGTATGAACTAGCATATTCCATACAGGTATAAAATACTATTGATAAAGAAAAAGAAGTATCAAAGTGAATTAAAGGTACAAAACGTTCAGACCAGGAAGTAAAACAATATAACTCATTTGACAAAATACTTTAAATTTCTCATAATTTGTAGACTCCATTAATTGATATATTTTACTAAAAAAATATGAACAGCGTTACTAGAAAACAAAAAATATCAATAACAACTTTTAAAAAACATACAAATTGTTAAATATCCTTCAGAGATTATCAACAACAATTTACATATAAAATGTCAACAATCAAACACAGTATACATCAACTGCAAAAATGATCATACCAATAAATGTAGGCTCTAATGTCTGGACAATGGCCCTAAAAATGCTTGTGATATATGTAAATGATTCTTATTTATAAAATAAAATTAAAAGGAGATTTAGTACCCCTTAAAAATCTAATGTATTTCAATAAATTGTTACTTACTGAACCTTACAAATGCTTTGTAATACTATTTATGTAACTTGCCTGTTTCAGCATAATTGTCCAAATATTTTCTTTACAACCAAAATAGAATAATGAAAAAGTTTATAGTACATCTCATCCTATACATAGAAAACTCAGAGCATATGTTCACTCAAGGATCAACTTGGTACTTTTAGCAACAAGTTTGAAGTTATTGTCCACTAAAAGAAACTGTATTACATACTTTCTTTAAAATCCCTCAAAAAGTTTCCTGAGATGTGATTAAAAGCATTATAATAATGATCAAGGTGGATAATAATTTACCATTCTAAAAAAAGCAGGGGCAGATCCAGGAGGGGTGCCAGCCGGGATTCCTCAGAAGGGCAAAGGTTGGGGGGAGAGTGTGCTAGGACATTATTTCCGATAAATATCATTACAACATAAATCTTACCACAGAGTAGGTATTAAAGAAAATCAAGATAATTCAGACTCAATGATCTTGGGTACATTACAATTGACTTTGTCATTTTGCCATGGAAGGACAAACAATGTTTGACAGGAAGCCATCTATATAAGTTACATATATTTTAACATATAATTATAGTAAAACTCTAGTTTTCCAATTTGCCAAGTTGCCATGGAAGGACAAAACTTGTAAGTCAGGAAGCTTTCTGCATCTGTAGCACAAATCAAAACACCTAAGTAAAACTTCAGCATTCCATTTTGTTTCTGGTTTTTGGTCAATAGTCAAAGCTCCACTGTTAATTGATCACAAGTCAAAGATCCAACGAGTAAGTATCTGAGGAATATTTAACTTCGTACGATGAATATAAAAGAGGACTCTGATGTGACACAATGTACAATGTCTCACACCATTTGTTCTTCATTACGTAGTTTTCGCTTTTTTAGAATTGGATTGTCTGAGTCTGCTAAGTTCTTAATTGGGCATTGTTCATAATCAACTCTCATTGTTGCTAAAGCATTTGTCATTTCCTCCTGAAAGTTAAAATGTTATCAAGGTTAACTTCTCTAAACAGGAAGCACATAAATTGAAGACAGATTTTGCATAAAAATATATGTGTACCTCTAATATACTTTGCTGCAAACAATAAAAAGTTCTTAAAGAGCATCTAACATAAACAAGAGGCTCCCAGGAGCCTGAATTGCTAACCTGGTTAAAGTTTGTCTTTCAAGGGTAATAAATTTAACAAGGAGATGTCCACCAATTTTGACTCAAGAAGACTTTAGTAGGACTTATCATAAGGATCATTTCAGCAAATGAAGGTTTCTTTCTATCTATTGCAGGTATCAGGATATTGGCTGAAAACTTAAGGGCAATAACTCTTACAAGGGGTCGCCTGACAACTTTGATCCCTGAAGACTTTTGAAGGCCTTATAATAAGGATCATTTCAGCAACTGAAAGAGTTTGGCTAAACCTAATGGTTTTGAGATATATGCGAAAAACTACTGTCTGACCCCTATGTTCTATTTTTAGTAATGGGGGCTATGTTTTTTGATGGATCAAAAATCCCTACATCAGTTCTATGCGGGATATCACAAGAAACATTCATAAGTTTGGTTTCAATTGGTCAAGTAGTGTCAGAGGAGAAGATTTTTGAAAGAAATAACATTAAAAATGGCAAAAATCATTGAAAAGGGGCACTAACTCCAACATGGCTTAACGGATTAAAACCAAAATTTGACCAGAGATAGATCTCATCATGCTGAACACTTTTAGATTTTAGCTAAACCTAACAGTTTTGGAGATATATTAAAAAATCTACTGCCTGACCCCTATGTTCTATTTTTAGTAATGGCAGCCATGTTTTTTGACAAATCAAAAATCCCCACATCAGTTCTTTGCAGGATACCCCTAGGAACATTTATACCAAGTTTGGTTCTAATCAGTCAAGTAGTTTCAGAGGAGAAGAGATTTGTACAAGTGTTAACGACGACGACTACGGACGCCAAGTGATGGCAATAGTTCACATGGCCTTTGGCTAGGTGAGCTAAAAATGATAGGCTAGAGTAATTCATTTTCGCATGCATCCCTGCCACCCAAAATAAATCTGCTTTTAGCTTGAATGAACAGTACAATTATATTGATTCCTCAATCTACTATTCCAGATTGTTTCCTAGTGTAGTCTGTTAGATCAGTAAGTCATATCACTAACATGAAACAATCTAGAGTAAGTATGATGTCATAACATACCTGTACATCTTGCCACATGTCTTCGTCTTCTTTCAATATTTTGGCAGAAAATAATGGTGT
This sequence comes from Perna viridis, assembly GCA_037379345.1. NCBI lineage: Eukaryota > Metazoa > Mollusca > Bivalvia > Mytilida > Mytilidae > Perna > Perna viridis. Next base: position 15,871,440 of record CM074511.1, read on the forward strand.
ATCAGGCACAATTGTGTTGTCCTGGTAATAAACAATAACAAATGAGACAATATAGAATCCATAATAAATTTTCTTTAACTTTTCTGTTAACATACATATATACATATCTAAGTCAACTTTGCTTAAAAATACATTACAATAACTAAACAGGAGTCCAGCTGTGTCCTTTGATAATCTTTTGTGAAAATTCCTTAGTTGGAAAAAAAGGAATTAGGAAACTTTAGTCCCAGTTTCTGCCCTTGCTGGTAGGGGACTTATCATAACTTCAACAACCAAATGTGATCTGTATACACAGTATAGGGTTGTATACACAAGGGCAGAAGCAGATCTGTATATACAGTATAGGGCTGAGGAAGAGCTGTATTCACAGTATAGGGCTGAAACAGATCTGTATACACCGTATAGGGCTGAAGCAGATCTGTATATACAGTATAGGGCTGAAGCAGATCTGTATATACAGTATAGGGCTGAAGCAGATCAGTATACACAGTATAGGGCTGAAGCAGAACTGTATACACAGTATAGGGCTGAAGAAGATCTGTATACACAGTATAGGGCTGAAGCAGAACTGTATACACAGTATTGGGCTGAAGAAGATCTGTATACACAGTATAGGGCTGAAACAGAACTGTATACACAGTATAGGGCTGAAACAGATCTGTATACACAGTATATGGCTGAAACAGAATTGTATACACAGTATAGGTCTGAAACAGATCTGTATACACAGTATAGGGCTGAAACAGAACTGTACACATAGTATAGGGCTGAAACAGTTGTTATATCAGGAAGGACTTCAAATGATATTACTTTCCTTGTATAAAGGAAAAGTGGCATAGGTCTTTAAACCTTAGGAATACACAGTAACTAAACAATATTTTCTTGTTTTGAACAAACAAATGATTCTCTATAAATATAAAATAAAGTATTTCTTGGACGTTTGTTTTTACGTGATGAGAACCACCTCATTTTTATATCACCCAACTTTAAACAACCATATCAATGTACATTTGTCATCACTGATCAATTATTACTTTGGTAAAAGGTGTAACTAATATGTGATAAATATCAAACTGGACTTGTTTCTCAAATTAATAGAAGAATTAAAGGAGTTTTACATAAAAACAATAGCACTGTGTTACATGAAAAGACATGTTGTATAGTGTCAATGTTATTGCAGGAAGTTTTTTTTAAACACTTCCTGTAAAATATATTTTCATTTATTTTCATTCATAGACATCATCCTTAGAATAAATTTAAACTGCCTCTTCCTGTTTTTAATAATAAATCTATGCCAGTAACAGCTGCTAATTTCTATAAAAAACCAGGAAAATACAGGAAATAATACACATATTTGCAACATTTTTCAATTGTGAGTTCCCTAATAAAATTAGTCATAGATTCCCCCCCCAAATAATGCATTGTATTCTAGTTGCTTGAAATAAAAAAAAAATGCTGTCCATTCAAATACTGGGTGATATCAAAAATTAGACATAACTTACTGCTATCCATTTATTGGGTTTATATTAAAATTAAGACACAACTTACTGCTATCCGACTCCTGAATATAACTGAAATATTGCTGCTCCAGTGTTAAACCCCAACAATCAATCAATCAACTGCTTTCCATTTATTGGGTTTTTTTAGTAAAAATTAGACATAACTTACTGCAATCCATTTATTTGACATAACAGCTTCTATTGATAATCTTTCTTCAGGTACTGTCTTCAACAAACCTCTTATTAAATCCTTAGCTGAAATCAAAATAAATCTCTAAATCAATTCTATACTGAGACTATTTCCTCAATACTGAATCATTGATTACTATGGTTAAATGTCCCATGCCAGGTACATGTTTTTCATGCAATCAGAACGATTGACTGATCAAGCAGACCCTGCTCTGTACTAGTCCGTCAAGCTGAGCCAGATTTTTTTGGTACAGAAGCAACAGCCCAAAGGTAAGGCATGTCACCCACCCCTGACACATTTTTAGCTAATAATTTGTCACTCTATCCACTTAATTGCCATTTACTTGGCAGAGAAGCAGCAGCTTCTGACACTGAAATACATCCAATAGACTGATCTCAAAAAAATTCCATGATGTTTATAGCAGAGCTTTTTAAATCTTGCCTTTTTTTTGGTGACATCTCCAAGCTTTAATACAATTTTATGTTTTGGTAAAAATATTGGCAGCGGAAAGAAGCCCAAAATTATATGAAAAAGAGTTGCAAGAAATCTGATACATGTACATAATAGAAGTCTAAAGTGATAAGTAGTATTTTTACCTTCTTTGGACACTTTGCTCCACTCAGGATTAGGAAACTCATATTGACCATTCCTGATTCGTTTTTTCATACCAGGTGAAATAGCTGCCCCATGATTACTGTAAAACGGTGGGTATCCACACAATCTGCAAAGGAAAAATAAAAATAGGGCTTTAATGGAACAATTAGTGATACCCCACCAGGTAATGGTTAAAAAGAGGGATGGTAAAATGTTCAAAATGGCATAATTATAACTACAATTTGTATTTTACTCAAAATTAAACTTAACCCGTATTTAATGGTACTAAACAACTGTCAAAAGTTTAAAAAAATTCACCGATCTGTTCTCAAAATATAATCTGGAAGCCGTCAAGGAAGGATGACTGGAAGGATGGACACACTTTTTAGGAGGGTATCGCATAATACAAGTGTACCTCATCACTCTGTGTGACGGAATATAATAAGTAACAGTGCTTTTTGATAATTCCTAAGATCATACAATGATAGAAACTATGAGGCACATAACACATAGCTCAACAGTCTTTACCCTATACAATTTATATTTATGAAGTACTCTTTTGTGGACTGCATCAATTACTGTATAGCAGATACTTTTGCATATTTTAGCAGTCAGTCAAAAACCACCAGAATAAATCCACAAAATTTTACTCTAAAATTATGTACGAAGTGTATCACTTAGCACCTTCCAAAATAAGAAAGGCAAAAATTTTTTGCATACCTTTTTTCCTCGCAATCGCAAAATTTTACCCCCACCAAAATAACCTTCTTACAGTATGCCAACAAGTGTAATATCATCACGAAACAAGTTAAACATTGTGAAATCATTTAACGGTCAAATACTTTTGATTTCCATCTCAATACTTAATACTTTTTATGATTTCTGGAAAAGCATTAATTTGTTTTACCAATAAAATGGTCTTATAAATCAGATTTGTGTTTCAAAACTAAGTGCATAAGTTACTTTAAATCCAAAATGACAAAATAACAAGCCAAACAAGAATTAACATAAATATCTTTTTGCCTTTTAAGGAAATAACTTCAGCAATGTGTTCTCATACAACTACAAACCTTGTTAACTTCTAAAAGCATTGTCATAAAGACCATTTCATAAATTATAGTAGAATTTTTTTTTTATCTAACTTAAGGTACAAGATATAGTCACTCTTTTCAAAACAGCCTATATTCTAAGACATAATAACCACTTGAATCTTCAGGATATTTAAGTATAATCCCTCGAGTGTTTAGGTATTCAGTATTAAAAATTCCTTATTTAAATCCAAAACCCTTCTTTAAAAACATGAAAGAAATGTGATAAGCTTTAAATATATTTCCTAAAGAATTGTATGAAAGTTTCTTCCATGTTTTTTTTAAGTGCAGTGTGTGTTTTTTTCTAAAAATGTATTTAAATATTAACAAAATTAAACTTTGATAACCACAAGCAAAGGGTAAGTTCAAGTGCATTAATTCAGAAATTTTTGAGACGTTTCTATCAATGTGAAATATGTGAAGGCCCTACATGGCATTAATAAACTCACAATGTGTACCTGAGTGTCCTTGATTTATATACCACGATAACAGGTGGTACAAATTGATTTAGGGCACCACAAGGTGTAATTAAATAATGATGTCAAATACTCAACAAGACTGATATTGAGATATTTTTTACTCGGATTGTATACATCAAAACCTGTAAAGCATGTAACTGTGTTATTTTTTAGCAATGTGTTTGATTTCCTGTAGAAGGTATATGTTACCCAAGCTTATCCTCAAAAAAAAAATTGTACAACCAATCTAAAACATGGGACATTGTGTTCTTAAGGTTCAAAATCCCCACATTAACTCATGGTCTGATGCCTGTTGAAGGTGATGGTAAAAACTGACTAGATGTGTATTGCATCCAAATACCAGTTTTGACATTTATAAGGGAATCTCAGTCCCCTGGTAAATATCAACTGTAAACACAGAAAATTCCAGATTTTATTATTTTTTTTATCTAAATGGCAAATCGTGAAAATAAACCTCACATTTTTTCCAGTGACTCAAATCATGAAAATAAATGCACACAAAAATTTCTGAATTTTCAGTATTTTGGATTTTATTTTTGTTTGTCCAGATTGTGAGAAGTAACATTTTGCTGCTGATATCATTTTACAAATTTTTTTACTAATCTGAATTTCTAGTACTTCATGCAAAAGTAAGTTTTATCATATAATCTTTAGTTTTGATTTAGAATGTAGGCAACCATGATATTTAGATAAGTCTTAAAAACTTACAATATATACATAATAACACCTAATGACCACATATCACATGATTTGTCATATTTTTCTGGACCCAATACTTCAGGTGCTGTAAAGAAAAAAAAATCAAATTTGTATAATTAGTAACTGGGCTACATACTTGTCTAAGAGCATTTAATGAATGCTTTTGACAGTTTTGTGTAAATAAAAATGATTCCATAAGAAATATCAAAATATTACCAACCAACAGTTTGCAGAAAAAATACCACTTTACCATAACATATCTACATAATAGTCAGTCAGAAAAAGACTTAAATAAATCTTAATATACAATTATGGTGCAGATAATACGATAAAAATGACATAAAACAAGATTGCTACACATAGCCATAAGTCCCTGGCCACAGCAAAAAAATTGTAAAAGCAAAAGCCCTTTATCTCCAGTAAAATTAAAAATTTGTCAAAACAAAATTGCAGGGCAATATGATCAACTACAAATGGTGACTAACAATCCCGCAAAATTTGAACAAAATCCAAGGAATTGCATCAACAACCTGTCCTATTAGTGTAGAATGTACAAATTTAACCAAGTCCCATAACTCCTGTAAAATTTGTCGAATCAAAACGGTGGTTTAATATGATCAACTTCATATGGTGACTTAACAATCCTACAAATTTGAACAAAATCCATTGAGAGCTTTCTGAGGAGTTGTGTCCACAAAGTACAAAGTGTTCCTATAGTGCAGCATGTGAAATTCAACAAAGTCCCATAATCCTGTAAAATTTGTTAAATCAAAAAGGTGGCACAATATGACCAACTACAAATGGTGACTAACAATCCAACAAAATTATAACAAAATTTTTTTCCCAGTTTCCTAGGAGTTGCAGTCACAAAGTGTTCCTATAGTGTTATTATGTACAAATTCAAAAAAGTCCAATAACTCCTGTAAAATTGGCAGCACAATATGATCAACTACAAATGGTGACACAATCCCACAAATTTTTAACAAAATCCATCAAGAGTTTTTGAGGAGTTACATCCACAAAGCACAATTGTGATTGGTCGATAGGTTACCAGGAAATATATTGGTCAATTCCAATTAGTGACATCACTGCACATTAAGTAAAAGATTAATATGACTAAGTGGTCAAACAGGAATTCGTTGTTCCTCAAAATCGACCATACACTACAGAGATAAGTTACGCCGGTACAAAATTGTCAAGTGGTTGGGACAAGAATTTGCGATGGACAGACAGATGGAAAAGGGTATTAAAAACAAAGTACCCTGTCACAGACTTTAAAGTAAGGGTGTAATGATTCCATTCTATCACTATCCAATAAATGTCATGATTCTTGGTTGGTGATCTGATTTGTATCACAATCTTTACAGACAGGGTCACATTAGTGTTATTTCTATTTTACTTCAACAAGTTCCTTACAGTTTTCGCGAATTTGCAGTGTTTTCACAGCAGATAAAATGGTTTCAGGTTTAAAATTAAATTTTAAGCTGGTCATGACACCATTTTTGATATCTGGTTTAAGTACTTGAGGAAACAGTATCAATTTTCATAATGTAACTGAAAGGATCTAGATAAAACGATGGATTATTATCCCCCTACTTTTAAGCCCACCCTCTTGTTGACAATGATGTAAATAAACTATTTTAAGACAAATGGTTATCTGTAAACATATCCGAAACCACAACTTTTTCATAATATAATTGATAAGACCACTTTCTTTGTCGTACCAAATATTTTTTATGGGCCTGTAAGTAAATCCTGGGAAAGTCTTCCCTGCTCTCTGATTTTAATGTATATTACTATGAGTGGATAGCTACTGAAGAAAATGCTGTTATTGAAATTATATTGAGGTAACATTTTCTTGATTACTGTGTGTAGTTTTTTATTTAATTTCACAGAACAAAAAAAAATTATAATAATTTGTGATCTTGTTGTGTCTCTAGAGTAAATGGATGTTATTTTGTATGCGATTTACATGATAAGAATTTATGTCTCAGATCTTTACATACCAACATAATAGGGTGTGTAACATGGAGTCTGTAAACTTTTAGAATTTGCTGAAATTTCTTTGGCAAAACCAAAATCTGTCAGCTTCAGTAAAGCTTCAGGTGATTTCTTTGTATAAAGTAAGTTTTCAGGCTACAAAAAAAAATCAAAATCATAAGAACATTTAAAATATGACACAACATTATAAATTAAATATGTAGATCAGAAACTGGATACAAAATAGTTGAATAATACATGTAGCAATTATAAGAAGTTAATGTTTCTTTTCAGAAGCTAAAATCAATGCTTTTATTTTAATTCGACATGTTTCACTTCTTTCATTTCACCGGTATCAAAGAGCCTGCCTGTGATAGCGAAAATGGTTTTTATTGTTTTTATTTTCAGAATGCAATAAATGTAGTCTGGAATTATGGGCATGGCAAACAAATGGCTGAAAATGTGTTTCATTGACTCATGAAACATCATTTATCAAGCTAATTATCCAATGAGGTAAGCATACTTTAACTAAAAGGACAGTAAATGCAATCATATAAATAAGGCCAAGTTAAATGTTTTGTCAGTATAAATGAAAAAGAATCTCAAGGTTTACATTCAATATTTAAGAATTTTGAAAAATCAGTAAGGCAGTGGACCTGATTTGTGCATTCTCCCTTACTTCTAGAAGCCAAAACAGGCACAATGAAAAAAGTTAAAGGAGTGGGCAAAACATTTCATTACCCTCAATGAACCAATCTCTTCTTTGAAGAGTTTTTTTTTAAATATAATATTTAACATAAAATTAAAAAATTTTAAACATTTTTTTTTGCATTAATATATAAATAAAACATACAAAAAACAATACTTAACTTTTTTAGTTGATGGGATTTTCATGGAGCAGAATTAGTCTACCTATCTAACATTACAGCTATAAACTGAGGCCGAAACAAACATATATATATTTATATTGGCCTAATCTATCTATAGTTAATTCTGTCTACTGTAATTTCTCCTGACACAAGACAACAAAAGTACACTATTAATGCCCATGTTTTGAAGTGGCAAAATTGAAGTAAGAGTTGGCTTATGTTGATAATTTACCTTTAAATCTCGATGGGCTATGTTCATGGAATGTAAATAATGAATTGCACTAGCAACCTGAGTGACAATTTCTGCTGCCTCTACAGAAAGAAAAATCAATACCATGCACCTAATTATTCAATGAAATACTTGTAATCTTCATAACTTTGGTCCTGATATTTTTTTTTTACAAATGTTGATAAGCATGTTGATTGTGACAATCATATTTTTTTTATAAACCTTTTGTTTTTGTTTTTCTTGGGTTTCAGAGGATACTTTGTTTTTGTGTTAGCAATTAATATGGCTATGGTATCATTTGAAATTCAATATACTTCAGAAAGAATCACTAAAAACTACTACACCAGTGTTCCAGCTAAAAAGAAAACATCCTAAAACAGAGGAAAATAGATTATGTCTGCATTTAGCAGTACTTTTACATGTACTTCAGTGGAAACTAAATGTATTATATTTCCTTTACTCAGAATGTATAAAATGTGTATATGTCCTCCAAGATGGTGACTCTAATCCTAATTATTTTCAAGCTGTAACATCTCATTACTTTAGTATAAAGATAACTCTGAAACCAAAATTAATGTTTAAGATGATCTGTTATGCAGAACTGTAAAAGTAAATATATTCCTCAATTAGGAATACCAGGTCAGAGTTAATTAAGGGATGGTCTCACCTCTTTCTGTAAATGCACTGTCTGCTCTCTCTTGAATTCTGCTAAACAATTCTCCACCTTCCATGCTAAAACAAAGTGCATATAAGTATACAATGCAGTTGTTGTTTATTAGAAAACTATAAGTACATTACAACCTTTTAATAAATCCTCTACCTGGTACCAATTTTGTTATATTATTTACAAGTAAATGTATAATGTAGGTGTTTTCCCATTTAGCAATCCATCCCAGCCTTCCTAGTGGTACACTTTCAAAGAGATCCATTTACTTTCGTTCATGTTAGATGAATATTAAGAAAACACTTCTTTCTGGCCCCTCGTTCCCTATCAGTTCAATTCACAAACGAGAGTCAATCCAAGTCTGACCATTGTGGTGTAGAATATTGTGGAAAAATATTAGGGCAGGGATTGAATTTAAGAAATTTTATTCACTAGCAAAATCAAAGTTTCTTGAGTTACTTCTGAACTGAACTGATGAATCATAAAGAATTTCACAAGCAAATTTTAGCAAGTGGAAATAATTTCTACTAGCAAAATTGAATTTTAATTTGCATTTAGCAAGTATTTCCCCATAAATTTAATCCCTGTTCCTATGCTTATACAGGAGTTATATAGTTAAATTCTAAGAAATGCTTGTTAAAGGCCCATATTTCTGAAATTGTGAGGGCCATAACCCCCAAAATCAATACAAACCTTCCTTTTGTGGTTTGGAACTTTTAAAAAGATCAACCAAGTAATACTCAAATTATCACAATGAAACCAAGTATCTACAGATGACAACAGCACCATACCAATTTATGACCCCAATTTTTTGCATTTCATTTTAATCATGGCATGTACATGCATTACTGAGTTCATTTCATATCAATTTTGTACACTTAAACTATATTCAGTGTCCATCTTTTTGATATATTTTTCAAAGCTTTTTGCAGTCGTATTAAAAGGACTTCAGTCCTTACTAATTTAAGGAGGAAGACCTTAGGTAAGGGGCATAACTCTTGAAAAGCATTGGAATGTGTGTGTAAACATTTAAGATCAATCTCTAGCATGTAATCATCAAAGTAATTTGGACTCATTTCATTCTCTTTCTAAAGAAAGCTTGATAGGCTTTGGGTGAAGGTTGAATATGATACAAACATATCACTGACTTCAAAAGTTGTCCCTTACCCCATGTCTACCTACTTAATGGGCAATCTCTACTAATTAAATGAATTTTTGTGGGTAAATTACAACTTCTTTGAAATATTGATCACATATTTACAATGATATATCATTGAACTCTTTTTATTTGTAAACAGTGAGCTTATCAAATTATGTTTTGATAGAAATGCCATTGTCTAAAAGAATAATACATATACAGTCGAACCTCGTTAAGTTGAAGTCGAGGGACCATGCAAAAAGGTTCGAGTCATCCAAAATCAAGTATAACCCAGACATAGTTTTGTCGATGATTGTTTGTGCATTTACTTCATTGTTGTATTTGTTGTGCTTGTACATGTACTTCACATTACAAGGTACTTTGTGATGTCTTGCGTTTCATATCGAATGATATTTTTGTATACTGTATATCATATTTGAAATATTGAACAGTACCTAGTGTTTCTGGGAAATTTCCTTTTTATTTTTTTCCACACTGAAAACGTCATAAGTTCATAACATGTTTGTATGACTCACAATCAGGAGTATCGTCAAACCATGTGCTCTACATTTGTATAAAAAATTTCAGATTCACAAGCGACACAAATGTAGTCATTAAAACACACTAACTATCGTCTGTTTGATGTGTAATTGAATTAACAGATACCATTCCAATTCATAATAATGTATTTTAAAAATTCTTTATCAAAATATATGACATCACTTTGAGTATAAATTCTGACGTGATTAATAAAAAAATTGTTTCTTTTCACTACATGCGCAATGTTGGATTAATCAAATACACAAATCGAGCCATAAAGAGTGTCAACAAATGAATAAAAGAACAGCGTTCCAATGTCTCCCACGAAAAAAAAAGTGGGGAAAACTTTTAATTCACTGAAATTCAAGTCCAAGGACCGTAATTTGCATAAAAAATTAATCAACCATAACCTAAGTCGAACTTAATCAGTAACTTCTCATAGTAAGACTTCATACAAAACATAAAATCAATTGGTAAAAGCATTACAAAAAAGTGCAGAAAACTATAAATTCACTAAAATTGAATAAAATCCATGGGCCACAACTTCCGTAAAAATCATTCAACCGTAACCAAAGTCGAACTTAATCTCTTCATAATATGGCCACATACCAAAAACGAACTTATATGGTAAAAGCATTATAAAAAAAAGTGCGGAAAACGTGAGTGGACGGATGGACAAATGCCAGGCATTTCCATGTCCCCTCGCGACAAGTCTCAGGGGACAATTTACAAAAGCCACGCTAATCGTTGTAAAAACACACTCCAGTCATGGTTTGTAATAAAGCAATCAGTTTTCCGACTGATTGGTTGACTTCGCGACATCAGGGTGAATTAACCACAAAGCCCAAACGACGGGATGGATTGATAACCCCAAGTTATCAGAGGTTTCTATTCACTGGAAGTAAAATTGTATTGGTGTATGGGGAGTTTTGCTAGGACATTGTTATTAGTTCGAGTTATCTGAGATTTCGACTTTTTCAAGGTCAACACATTGAGGTTCGACTGTACATAATCAATCATTACATGTCATTTCAATCATGGCAAGTCCATTTCATATTAATATAATTTTTTTTGTGTACACTAAAATTATATTCATGTTGTGTATAAATACATATATACTCATTACCACTCCATAACAACAAGTAAACATCTTTGACCACTGTAAACATTTTCATAAACATCTAATATTCTGACAATGTGAGGACAACCAGATGCACGCCAATGTAAATCAACTTCTCTCCTAGCTTTTGGCACATCTCTTAAAACCTAAAAATAAAAAAAACAAAAATATGAAAAAAAGTTTTGATTTGTCAATGCAAAATGAATCTGGTACATTTGCATATCGTATTCTATTTTGTCCTTACATACAGTTATGTACATGTACTAAGTAATCATTGTTTGTACTTTGTATGCTTATTAGACCCCTTGATTTGAAATAACCCTTTTTCTTCTTCTTCATCAGGATTTTACATGTCTATGGGGAAAAAAATCAGGTCTCCCACTACTGAGCAATTTGGGCTAAAAAGTCACCCTGGTGTTGCTCACTTCACTCTCAGACAAAACAAAAAGCCAAGTGAAGTCATATTCTGAGTTCTCATTTTCAGACATTTTCAAAGATCTGGACTGTACTCTGCCTATTAGAAGAATTTTGACCAATGTTTCTTAATGTGTACATGTGCATGTATATAACATCATATATCACATATTTGATAAAAAAAAGCAGTGTTTCTTTAAAAGTGAAGTCATTTCTCCCTGTTTAGGTAACCTGAACTCTCCATTACTACTTTTGACATTTTATCAGATAATGGTCATTCAATCTATACACACTAGTATAGTAAACTATATGCAGGCCAGGTATCCGAACATAACCAACCAAGAGCTGTTTGGGGAGACACAATGAGCATTGCACTATAGAGGTATTGTATATCTGGACACACAGAGTCTGATACATTTGTATGCCTGCAGTCTGCTGTGTGGAGATTAACACAGATTCTATAGAGCCACTAAAGAGTGAAAAGAACTCAGTTAATTAAATACCTGTATATTCAGAAAAAAAGCAACATTTTTATCCTTTTCCAGAACAAAATATTTTCAAACTTATCAAATATAAAGGATGTCACACTAAATAGGAGAATTAGGCTTCACCTCAGAAATATTGAAGTAAACAGATGTTTGGAAAACAGGGAACAATTGAACTTGGCAACAACAGTACTGCTATATGAATAGAGTATTGTCTAATTTTAAAAAAAATAGAGTGTTATGTCATCGGTAAACGGACAGAAAGTCACAGGACAAAAAGTCACAATACTTTATATAGCACCATAGACAATTTATACAAAACAATAAACAAACAACAATATAAGCACAGAAAGTCAATAAATAAAAAGTTTTGCAAGGTTTTCTTTAAACACACAATATCACTTTGTCATATCATTTTGTTTAAACACATGAGTTCATTTTCACTATTGTCACTGTTTTAGCAAACACTGTTGAAAGTCTATTTAGTTAGAAACGTCTAACTCTGCAGCTGTAGTACATCTACCCAGGCAAATGTTGAAGGCGACACCATTCAGGAATTGAAAATGAAAGTTAGCTGTCTCCTCTGTATTGTTTTCCTTTCTAGAGAAGCCCTAAATTATCCCACTGATTATAAATTGTTAAATGTTGCAAAAACTAATTACTATCACCCCCAAATTGTTTATTTAGCAATTAGATTGTTGTTTTAATTAGTACATGCAGGTCTGTCCAGATGTTCATGCATTTCCTTGGAAGCCATACATCTTTAAAATCACACATCGATTGGTCAAACAAAACTCACCACTTTCACTATGCACCTTTTATCAAGTCATACAGATTTTGTAGCACATTCATTGGTCATAAAAAAAAAACTACTGGAAATTTCACTTCTACAAATGTATATCCAACAAAGAAGAAAAAAAATAATACTTCAAAACAATCTTAATACCTTTTTCATAAAAATTAAATATTTGCCTGTAAACTTTAGCAAAACTCTTATCATTTTACCATAATTGAAAAAAAAAAATACAAAACTAAAAATTAATCCCCCCAAAAATTAAAAAAAAAAATATTTCTATTTCATATTTGCCTTAAAAATTATCAACATTTTATGATTTGTGACTTTTTGTCCTGTGACTTTTTGTCCTCAATTTCCACTGTGACTTTTCGTCCACGACTTTTTGTCCATGACTTTTTGTCCGTGACTTTTTGTCCTGTGACTTTCCGTCCTACATTCATGTCATCTAAGTCAAGTCAAGAGGCATCAACTAACATATTTAAATCAGCTCAACATTCTTTATATGGATAACATTCCAGGATTGTGCTGGGCTTTGCCATGTCCCAATTTGCGATTTTTTTACTGGATATCGCGAGAAAAATAACCAGTTGGGGATTTTCTTGGCACCTAGCTTTTGTATATTAAAATTGACAGGAAGTTTGTCATCAACAGATATTCTCTCCAATTAAACAACTGTGTTGACACCTGGTCAGAGTTAATTGACCATAACCAATTTAGGTATTAAGACCAGGTGACTGTGACTCACAATATTCTCATGGGAGGTGTCAATCAGATGTAAATATATTATTGAGCTGATTAGAACTCTCATCATCTGGTCAAAGGTAAACACAATCATGGCCATGTGCACTTGACTAAATACCAGCTACATAGCTCTGTTAAACCAGATGGCATATGATACATTCAGAAACAGATTTACCATACAAAGGAATAAATTAAATCCAATTAACAACGATGATCCCACCAGGAAGTGTCTAAAACCCTTTGAAATGCAAGAATTCATTAAAGAAAATGGATGACACTTGTTTTCACTTTTACCATGTGACTTTTTTAGAGGGAAAATTGATAAATAAATAGCATGGGGTTCCCAAAATCTAATTAAGGAAGTAGTGAAGGCATTAAGTTATAATATTCAGATATCAAGCAGAAGGACAAGAGGACAAGAGATAATTAAAAAGGGACACAATTAATAGACCAGGGTAGTTTCCTGGAAATTTTATTACTTGAAAAAAGAATCAAGTATGAAATTTTATAAATAAAAAATCAAATTATATTTTAAGACAAATTTAATTAGACCACACAATGCTAGTCTATAGCCACTAGCCCTAAGCCAGTCAAAATTGATTCGGGTTAGTGAAATAATGTGTACATTTCTTGTTTCTGGCTAGTTGAATCCTATACAGTCCTCTTTTATCTGGACTAGTCATTGAGAATTTTGAAGGAAAGGACTGACCACAAAGGAAAAAGGTCAATATGTTTTAAAATCATGGATTATATGAGCATAGTAATGTAAAAATTTATTGATAAAAATAAAACACCAGTTTCTGGAGTAGAACTTTGATTTTGCATATGAAAAGTGACTAATGGTTTTAGACCCTGAATAAGACTAGAGCTAGAAACTTGCTTTATACATGCAACAAGAGTGAATCTTTGGTACATGTGTGTCATGAATGAAGAGGTTATTCAGATGAATTGACAAAGATAACTCATAAGTGGATTAAATATCGTCATATTTTTAAAAAAAATAGAATAATCTCTTTTGGTACCCATTATGGCTTTAATTCCTGAAAATTGGCGAAAAAATTTGGCAGTTGGCAATTTTTTGGGGCGACAGAATTTTGGAAGCCTGAGCAGGCCCTAAACATTATTTTTATAAATTTGCCATTCTGATTTACTGTACAACCATAAAATCCTTTTATTCAGTCAAATTAAATTCATATTTTAAAACTGATTTTCAACACACAATAAAATAAACAGAATGGATTATTAGTCTGCTATGTATGAGGCATTCATAACTAAAATCATGACAATAATTAAATGCACGCTTGACCAAAAACTCCACCTTCGCACCAGAACCAGGTTAAACAAAAACAATAATGGTGACCGATGACATTTGTCTGATGTCATTCATGCATTCCTTAAGTACATGTAGGTCAACATTAACAATCATGACAATTTATTTTCTTGGACATTTAATAGATGAATACCCAAACCACATTAAAAAATCAATTGCTGCATAGGAATTTTATTGAAGAGTTAACATTCAGACCATCTGTGTGGGGTTGAATCAATATAGTCATAAGCAAGCAATGCTCAGTCTTAAATGAATAGAAATAAAAAAAAATATATCACATTGACACTTGAGAGACTTTCATCAAGGCAAAACAATACATCACAATCTATTGAAACTTCAGAAAAAAGTCCAAAATGCCCCCTTAACAAAATGTTTCGAAGACCTTAACGTTATTTGATTGGAACTCCTCAGACATTTTGACGTTTTCAAAAAGCCTACTTACAGTTGTGATAAAACCAGGCATTCTGGAACCTGGAACTGATTTAATGAAAATATCTGTAATCCAACTTATCAATAGTGGTAAATGACATGAATCAACTTTATTTAAATGGGAACCTACTTTATGCTTTGCTTACACATAAAGCTAATGCCTTTTTCAAATTATTAAGCATTTGAATAGATAATTATAATTAATACCATTTCTCCTTAGAGAGTGGTCTTACAATTGATCAATTACTCGTGATACCATCTGAATCTCCATCGTGGTTGAAAAGTTGCAGAATTTAAATATGGAATAAGTGCCGTTTCTACATTGATCAATAAATGCTGGAGGTATGAAAACACAATTAATTTTGTAGTGCATTTCAAGACCCATTTTGTCATATAAAAAAAATTCCACCGCTTCAAACCCAACACAACTTCACAAATATGGAAACAGGTATAAAAGCAGACTTCTATAAGAGTGCCAGAAAAATTCACCATCATTTTTTTATTTTTAGCACCAATGCTTCGGACACACTTTAGACATGAAAGTGACCACTGCCAAATGTCCTAAATCTTGACCTTCTCCCACAGGACCAAATCACAACTTCCACATAAAATTACAGAATGAAAAAAATCCCTCGTAATTTAGATCCTTGCCCTACATTTCTGCAGCAAATACTAAGCACTAAAATTTAGGACAGCAAAGAAAAAAAATCGGAAAGATACACACTAAAAAACAAAGACTCTATCTCAGACATTACTGAACCTAATGTCCAATAAAAGCCAGAGCACCTTCAGAAAAACTGTCATTCATGTCTTATATAATATAAACAATGTCTAAGAATCAGCAGGAGAGACCAGAGGGAACAGTAATTTTCCAAAACAGTACTTGGAGAATATGATTTGGTACTGGAAGTTAGTAGAAATAGCAGATAGAAATATAAAATAACTATTGGCTTAGAACTGGTTTTTTTCCAAAATTGTTGTAAGTGTATTTTTCCCTGCTGGCCAGATATAGTCCTGACAATAGTGACAGTGAAAATTATATCAATCTTAGTCCGAAATACCTTTAAGGCACATTTCTGATTTGAAGTTTTCTGAAAACATTCGACAACTTTCCCGTTAATACCAAGCCCTAAAACGCTTCCTGTTATTCGGTAATCGTCACTGATGGGGTTCTTTTTCGGCTGTAAGTTCCTATACACCGGTACATTTTGGAACATACTGGTAACCTTACTTTTGAGTAACCTAAAAATTTTGAAATGTAAGTATCAAGGATGTTAAATTGAAATATTTCACAATACTCTGAGTTAGCTTGATAGACTCATTGACAAATCTGTCTGTGTGTCATTAAACGGAAGTGACGCAATTTGTTGATAGGACTGGTTTATTTTTATAAAAAGGACCAGTCAATAACGGGCTGCTTGATTCACATGTTTAAAACCTTCCGAATTAAAACGAACGATAGGCCCGTCCGTTTGTGCGTCCGTCCGTAACACAATATGTTATGAGCTTGTCAGAAATTCTTGTGAACGTGGCAAAAGGTATCGGAAAAGATTACATTTCTGATAAAGAAAATCATCCTAGTTTGAGGAAAATTGAAAATAAAAATCTTGAAAAAAAAAGTTTTCAATTTCAAATCTACCAGTGAAGAAAAAGTAGTATAATTTATAAATAAATATGATGTAAGAAATGCTACGAGTGTTGATGAAATTTCCGTGAAATTGATCAAATATTGTAACTCATCAAGTTAAACCAAGTACAACTATAATAGATTTCAGTTTCAATTGATCTTGTTCTTTTCCAAACAGGCTGAAGGAAGCACAGGTTACTTTTATCTACAAGAAGAGCGATTCTTTTCTGAAAAATAATTATAGGCCTGTCAGCATTCTCCACATTCCTTTGGAAAAAGTGCTGGCGGAGCAACTTTCAGAATTTTTTTCGAAAATATGTTTTATAAATTTCACTGTGTATTCAGGAAAGGATACGGCTGTCAAACAACTCTACTTTTGGAAGACTGGAGACTTGCTTTGGAACAAAATAAATATGTGACTGCTACCATTGTGGACCTATCAAAAGCGTTTGACTGCCCCACCTACCCCAAGGCTCAATATTGGGACTATTACTTTTTAATGTGTTTATCAAATATATTTTTTACTTTATTGATAGAGGAAATTTGTATAGTTATGCAGATGACAACGCATTATCCTATGCTTCTTATAACTATAATGAACTTGTAAGTACTTCAGAATTAGACAGCAATATTTTAATAGATTGGCTCCACTTTATTAGCATGCAAGCAAACCAAGACTAGAAAGTCTCAAGCGATAGATGTAGCTTGAAAGACGGCAGATACAGCACCAAATTTTAATATTGGGGATAATATATCTTGTGACTTTCAGGTGTAGATATTGATTTTATGTTAAATTTTGCAAGAAAGCTGTACAACTTAATATTTTAAAAATCCTATGTAAATTAAGTAGATTAACTATTTTCACACATTTATATTGTCAAATTTAAATTTTTACCCCCTTTTGGCACTTTCGTTCATTGACTAATACATAGAAAATAGAAAAAAAAATACAAGAAAGAGCTTTACGGTATGTCTATTTTGATTGTAATTCTTCTTATTTTCTGATCTTTTTAGCAAAGGCCAAGATGCCTACTTTTCATGTAAGACGTACCAGAGTAATGGCATTAGAAACTTCTAAAATATCATATGATCAAGCTCCACCTATATTATCGGATTCAGTGTGTAAACAATATCATTGGTATAATTTCAGATTCAGTAACTTATTACAGATACCACATGTTAAAACAACAAGCTATAGGAAACAACAGGTACGCTGCTCCAGCCCCCTGGAATCTTTGCCTGAAAACTTCAGGCAGTGTTCGAACTTCAATCAGTTCAAAACCATGATTTCAAGATAGGAGGGGAAAGTGTTCTTGTGTTGAATGTAGCGACTGTTAATCATGCCTCAAGCAGCAACCACGAAACCACATATTTTTGTTGATTTTATATTTGTTTTGTTTCTGCCTCTATGCTTTTAATTCCTTCGCTTGCTTTGCTTTGAATTGCTATTTATGTTTGTATGCTGTATGTGTCTTTGTCTTATTATAACTGTTTGTCTTATTGATTTGTAAATGTATTTTATGCTATCCTCTTTTGGTCTCTCTACCAAAGATAATGATTGCGATTTACCATCAATGTACTGGATCCTAAACTCCAAATCCATACAAACAGCTTTAATTATATTGATCTGCAAAATATACCATCAAGCTTCTTTCAAAACTATTAACTTCTACACTCACAGCCGTCAAAGAGGGGCTCCAGTCTAACTACAACACTTGTTACTCCCGTAGTGTTATTAATTCAATGTGGATCCTGAAAAAATCGAAAGATCTTTTGGAGACCCTCAATTCAAGATTATTATCAGAATATAATAGCATTAAAATTAGATAAGATTTTTCAACACTGTATACTTCTGTTACTCGTACTTAGTTAAAATCCCGACTCAAAAACATGATACATCGTTGTTTCTAAAGATGGTACACCTAGATATAATTATATGGTTCTTGGTAGACATTTCTCATACTTTGTAAAAAATAATTCCAAATCATCTTCCAAATATACGGAAGAAGATGTTTTCAAAATGTTGGAATTTTTGATCGACAATATATTTGTCCAGTGTGGTGGACGTGCAGTTAAACAAACGGTCTGTATTCCTATGTGAACAAATTGTGCTCCTCTACTCGCTGGCCTATTCCTACCATCTTATAAGGCTGACTTTATAGCTAATCTGATCCAAAAGAGAGAACATCATTGGCTAGATCCTTTAATCTCAGTTTCCGCTATAGATGACGTACTATCATAGTTTTGGGGACTGGGTACATCGCATCTACCCCTTTGAATTTAGAAATTTACCATAAATCGTCGTGTAATAGCATGTAATCACGAGTTTAAAAAGAATACGGAACAGTATTTCATAAAACTTAGTATTTAACAAGAATATCATATGTAGTACACAGATGATACAGAAAATAACAGAAAACGAAACTTTATGACGAACCTTCGTTTGAGTAAACAAGGTGTGCTTATATCCGCTCGGATTTTGAGATACAGCTTGTTGTCTTTAGTCCTACATGTGTTTATTAAAGTGTTTGAATTCTGTGTCGGTCTCAAGAGTTAAACCCGAATTCAACAGGTTTTTAAAGTGCGTTTTATTGTTGTATTTTCTCACCACTGCCCAGGGGTGAGCGATCACTAATATGTTTAACCCCGCCTCATACTTGATGTGCCTGTCGCCCACTCCAAGCTAGGATTATGCTGTCCAGTGGTTTGTCGTTGTTTTTTTTATGTTCATTAGTATTCGTTTTACGTTTTTTCTATAGATAAGCCTTAAAGGCCGATTTACGTCTTTTATGAATAGTTTCACTTCATTTATTTTGAGGCTTTTACAGCTTGCATTTTTGGTATAGGTTTTGTCCATCATTAAAGACTGTGTGGTGACCTGAAGAAGTTACTTTTAAGTTTAAGTGCATGGATGACAGCCTCACTGGCAATCATGCCACATATACTATACTTACTTCTCCATTCTTAGTGGCAAAATGGCGACATTTCCAGTACTAATGGAGTGAACAATTCGCAGTCTTGTGTCGTACTTGTGATCTGTACACGGACTTTCTTTGAGACCAAAGCGTAAAAAAAGAATAATAAAATACGCTTAAAAAGTAAAATGGAGCAAATAAAATACATAAATATATTAAAGATTATCTTTTTAATCTTTTATCTTCGACAATTTTGTTTCATATTCCACCTTTCCAACTCTACTATCAAATGCGAGCTGTGTTGAAAAAAAGTGTGTCGGAGGAGCTACATATATTATACCTAGATTAGCAATGACATTATTTTACTTAGTGGCATAGTGACGGAGCCAGGATGACGGGTGTCACTGTCGGAGCTGGACTTGCTTACTCTTTCAGAGCACCAGATGTCACTGAAGGTTTTCAGTACGGAGGGTTATTGCAAATGAACGCTTTACTTTTTTGTGTTTTGTTATCCTTGTCTTCAGTAATTTTGATATATAATAATTGTGGGTTATTCTGTTCGCTATATTGTGCAGACTGTCTATTTCCTGTTTTATTTACTGGATTTTACTTCCTATTTCGTTAGCTTAATTTGGTTTTGGGTGCTTCTTTTTTTTGTATACAATTCATTTTTGGACCGATGAGAGGTTACTCCTTGTTAAACACGTGTACAGCATATTGAAATTTGCCATATTTGTTATTTTTGTGTTATGCAATGGAATTGTTCTTCTATTTTTGACCTTCTGTATTTTTGCCGGTATCTTCAGATCGCACCAGTGAATGAATTCTGAGTTTTTGAAATGATTTATTTCAAAGTATATCATAATCCAGACATAAAAATCATCAAAATATATATCCTATAGAAGCTATAATCTGACTTCTTCATGGTATGTAGCTATATGCATGTCAACATAGCAAAAAAAAAAACGACAAATGTTAATTGATAGCTCTTATGACCTTAGTAATGTATGTAAAGCGGACCAAAAAGGAAAAAAATATAAGCACTACTAAAGTGGATACGCCGCTACGACGTAGCCCATGTAACATCATGTACAATATTCTCCAACCACCGCCTATATAGGTTAACCTATCGAATACAAAGGTAAAACCACCGCATATAAAGATAAAACCGCTACATTTAAAGAAAATGCAACCGCATATAAATAAGAAAGTACCGAATATAAAGAAAACAGTACCGTGTATAAATATAATTGACCAGATAAGACAGTTATGGCGTTTCATACATTACGCTTTCAAATAAAAGTTAGCGACATTCAAAGTAGGATGTTTAATTTGTCATGAATGACTTTGAAGAACCCCGAAAAATATACAAATGTACATGCATACGCCCTACTTTACTACTTTAATGAAGAAATTACACGAACATTAATGAAAGTAGTCATAAAATATTTACATTTCAATAGTCCAGTTCACCATGGTGTTTCGACAATGCCAAACCCTAATT
Organism: Perna viridis; assembly: GCA_037379345.1. Classification (NCBI taxonomy): domain Eukaryota; kingdom Metazoa; phylum Mollusca; class Bivalvia; order Mytilida; family Mytilidae; genus Perna; species Perna viridis. Next base: position 15,892,770 of record CM074511.1, read on the forward strand.
TTACAATGAGACACATGAGCAAAAAGAAATCAAATAAATTTATCTCTGGAAATAAAATTATTCTAACATAACAGTGGATAGGACGAAACTACACAGATAAATCAATTTAAATAAAATGCTTCGCTGATTGCAGCTTCATACGACTGCAGTGGTAAGTTGTGAACAGTCGGGGCATGTATGAGCACACGTACCATTCAAACTTGACACAGATATGAATTTTAATTGCGATTAGACATTTAACTGACACAGGATAACAATTTGACATGAATCAATAAGGCCTGGTTAAGGAAACACTAGCCATGCACTTTTAAAGTCTATTTTAAAGACTATAAACACCTAAAGCTCTATTATCACATACCATCATAGATTCTTAACCCGTGGCCAAATAGCCAAATAGAATGATTGCAATAATACCAGACTGCAGACTGACACTACTCCTGAAAAAATTGCATTATTAAAATCAGAATGCCACCGTCTAAGTAAGATCCTATTTTTATTTATCATATACTTATTATATCACGAGGCAATAAAGTACTAAAAATCTGTTAACATAATTTGTTTGCAACATAGCTCCAAGATTTTAGTTCGTTTTTTTTGTTTGTTTGTTTGTTTGTTTGTTTGTTTTTTTTGTTCAGAGGGATATAGAATAAGAGTTTCATCTGTGTCCATAAATAATGGAACGAACCCTTTCGGCATAACCAGGACAACATGAATATCGTATTGCCAAGTAATACAGGGAGAAACTGTGTGCATATTTATTTCTTACCAAACGATTATCTCCAACAGATAAAAACAATATTAAACCACCAACCTTGCTTGCGTTTCAGTCATGGTGTCCGCGTTCGTTGTGTCCGCTCCGGTTCCAAAAAATCGGAATACCCGGTGTGATTACGGTATGATGCTAAGAAGGTTCCATTTTTTTTATAATGCTGGTTCGGGGTTTGGGTCACCCTTTTTGTTTGTGTATATTTTGGTCAAAAGAGCAACTTTTATATCCTGGATACTCTTATTGTATCGGAATCACTGTCGCCCTGTTTGTAATTTGCTTGGATCCGTTCCCGCATGAAATATGAAGATTTCAATTAATTGATACTCAGCATCGATCTTTATATTTTCCTTTCTTCGATTGCTGACTATTTATAATCTCATAGGGTTTTCCTTCCTAACTAAACATCAAATGGCTTAAATATGCGTTTAACAAATGTTGGGTTTAGCGCCATATAAAACCTGATTTAATCCACAATAAATTACTGTACCAAGTCAGAAACCATTACCCTGATATTGCCATGTGTAATAAGGATTTTTCTTCATTTGAAAATAACTTGAATATCGCGGAAGTGAAAGACTGGTATATTCGGGTAAATGCATAGAAATGCACATGTACAACTGGTACTGATAATAGGTTAGATGTCAGCTAGCTGTTCTTAATTGGGTCGTTATCAATTAAAACCAAATTAATTAGCATATTTAGGTCAGTCGCCAAAGCCTATTCTATAAAGCCTGTTAGCATCTGCAACTATCTCGTACACCGCCGCAGGAAAATAGTTCCATTGACAACCCCATGAAGGTTAATTTGCATGCTATATCAATTTCGATCTTCGATCGAAATTGATAAAAATCGCGTTAGTCCCGTGTACATGGCAAGATACGGATTTTACTAGAGGGGTTACAAATTTTCAACAAATAATGTATGTATGAATTTTCGTTGCCTTAGTCTAATTTAGTCAATTTCGGCCGATATTTGTCCACTATTTCTAAGTTGTCTTCTGCGCATGATATCTGGTTAGAAATGAATGATTTCAACGTAATGTCAACGTTGGTAATTAATGTGTCGTCGTGTCTTTATTTGACTTTTTCGTTTATTTTGAAGGAGTTACCGTGGATTTTAAGTGATTTTCTAGCTTTCAACAAGGTCCTGTATAAGGACCATTTCCCAAAGAAAATTATAACAAAATCATGCACTATTCCCAAAATTTCGACTTTCCCTCCCTAATTTTAGTCCCAAATGGCGACCCCCCCCCAAAAAAAATGCCCGGATAAAGCATTTCCCATAGTACCCAGATAAACCCCTGTTACTTTTTTGTCGGGTCTTTCTGAGCTTACTTGAAGGTGTGTATACACTTATTGAAGACCTTTTGGTGATCTATGTAAGTTTTTTTTCTATTTTTATTTTTATGGTGCATTTGTTGCGTTTCACCATATCTTGGGTACATTATATATTTACATTTATGCGCACTGTTCACACACCAAGTAGAACCGAGTCTTATTTGTAAAACTTAGAATTTGTTTAAATTTATGTATATACTGTGTGTATTTTGTTTCAGCATTCAGGATGAGAGCATGCACGGAGGAAGTGGAAAAGGTTTAAAATAATAACACCTTTTTCGAATCATTTTCTCACAATTTTGGTTACTTATTAGGTTAATTAAAAAAGCCTTCTTTGTAATTTGTAACTCAGTAATATATTTTAGTATGTTGCTGTGGCTTGGTTTTTATGACAATAATCACTTATTTATTTATATATCAATTAAACCTCCATATACCAAGCATAAAAAATATATAATTTTTATGAAAAAAAAACACTTGAAATTTCTGTGTGGACTGCCTCAAAAATGAGACCAACACGTAAAGTATTACCTTGACTACCCGTTCCGTTCTCGCACGGAATTTATTCAGGGCTTTAGACTTTTGTCCAACCCCACCCCGGAAGTCCAGTTTACTCTTGATATTTTTCTTTCGATTACACAAAGTAGTGCTTTAAATTAGTCTCGATTTTTGCAAATGAACAACTACACAGAATGCAAAAATAATATGTTTTATAGAAAACTAAATATTACGGGGCATTAATGTGATGCTTGTATGTTTGATTTGAAAATTGATGCATACCTGGTTTTGCGGAAGGATATACTGAAAATGCATATGGCTACGTGAATGCGTTGGTTAATCTGAAGGAAATTATTGTGTAAGAAGTTGCAAATCAATGTACAAAATGAAGCGTTCACCCATGAGAGACATTTCCCCAACTATGAGTAAGCGATCACGGTCGTCATACCGTATGTCTGATCATGAAATGGTCAGAGGTATGTCCCCAGACATGTACGATCGAAGAGAATCCAGAAGAGATCATATGATGGTGAAAAAATCATATCGTGACATTGATCATGATTTTGACCGACCACGTGCTAAATATAGAGATGATCGTATGCTTGATTACTCTCCTCCTCCAAAATCAGATGCACGACAACCTGATTACAGATCTATTTGCATTAGCAATGTATCTGGAAAGATACCCGTGCCCCTTCTCAAAGAAACACTCTATCATGAGTTTAAAAAATTCGGTGAATTCAATGTTAATGTGACTTACAGTGGTGATATAAGAGTAGCCTACATAAACTTCAGGTATCCAGAAGATGCGAGAGAAGCAAAACATATGAAATCTAAAATGATATTATTTGAAAGGCCTGTGCGTATTGAGGCTGTGTATCAGAAAAAGCGAAGTCATAGTCCAGGTGCAGGTCCTGCACCTGAACTTCTTTATGAAAGGCATGATAGTTATGGTAGTAATAATCATCACAGTGGTGGCAGTAGTTTTCGTGGAAGAGGTTCATTTCGTGGTTTTTCGGGTGGAAGGCGACCATCTCGTGGATTCCACCAAAGTCAAGGACCTTCTAGGGACTATCATGTGCAATCTCGAGAACAACATGAATATCGACCTGAGTTCTATCATCCTCCAAAGCGCAATGAAAAGTTTCCATATCATTTAGACCATATCAATCCAGAAGATGATGAAAAAGCAACAAGAACTCTCTTTGTTGGCAATCTTGATTATAATATAACTGACCAAGAATTAAAACAAGTGTTCGGAAAGTATGGAACGATTGAAGATATTGACATTAAAAGGCCTCAGAGAGGGACTGGAAATGCATATGCTTTCATTAAATACATTAACCTTGACTGTGCTCATAAAGCTAAAGTTGAACTTTCTGGTCAATATATTGGTAGATTTCAATGTAAAATAGGATATGGTAAAGTGACTGCAACAACTTGCTTGTGGGTAGGTGGTCTTGGTTCCTGGATAACACACAAAACTCTAGAACAAGAATTTGACAGATTTGGAGTAATAAGTAGGATTGAATGGCCCAGAGGAAAAGATTATGCTTATGTATTGTATGAAACACTTGATGCTGCACAGGCAGCCTGCCAAGATATGAGAGGTGCTCCACTGGGTGGAAATAATGATAGACGTTTGAGGGTAGACTTTGCTGATCCGGCTCACATCATGAGCCCAGATGATGGTGATCACTTCTATGATGAATCAAGGAAAGAAGGAAGGGAAAGTCGTGCTGATTGGCATGAAGGTGATCCAAGAAATTCTGATGGTGAGCGTAGGCATAGTGAAAGTTGGGAAGAAGGTAGAAAAAGACCTATTTCCCCAGATGAATATAGAAGAAGAAAAATTTCACCATCTCCAGATCCTCGATTTAGCAAAGATGAAGACTCTAGAGGGCGGTCGAGGGAAAAACGAGAGCTTGGCGAAATTTCACATGAGGATGAAAGAAAAAATTCTGCAGATGGTGTAGATATAGCCATTGATCAAGTAACGACTATTCCAGAACTTTCAAAGTGCTTACCTGTTGCATGGAATGGTGCTGTTATTTTGAAAAATAGTGCATTTCCTGCACGAATGCATGTGTTGAGTGGAAATGTAACAATTGTAGATACACTCATGAGGGATCCAAGTACAACAGAAACACCTGTTCTCCGTGTTAAACAGCGCCTTAGGCTTGATCAGCCTAAACTAGAAGATGTAGGAAGACGTGTTTCTACTGCTGGCAAAGGAGGACACTGTATACTGTTAGCAATGACAAGCACATTACAAAATTACGAAGATCCTAATGTTCAACAGAGACCTCTAAAAAATTTAGTAAGCTATTTGAAACAGAAAGAGGCAGCTGGAGTTATTTCCCTTCCTTCATATGAATCTAAAGACAAAGATGATGTTGGTGTTTTGTATGCATTTCCTCCATGTGAATTTGGTTACAAGTATTTGACAAGCAAAGCTTCAAATCTTCCTCCTGAACCAATAAATGATGATTATATGGTAATTGTAGTTGTCACTGGTGCTGGTTAAAATGGAATGTATTTGTATGAATGAAAATTTGCATTGTATGCATATAGTACCTCTTAATTTTTGTAGGTGATTAACATGTAGGGTAGTCAAATACAAAACACTGAAGTTTTTTTTGTAAACAGAATTTTGTACATGTGAATGGTTTTACAAGGGTTTTGTTGTTTGTACATGTAATTATTTTTTTCAATTGTTATGTACATATAACTGCGCCCAGTAGTTTTTGAATTCTAATATGAAGCATTTCAATATGAATGAAAAAAATCATGCAGAAGGTTAACTCTATGCTGAATTAAGTGGATATTGATGACTTAATGAGTGTAATAACTTTTATGTTGCCATGGATACTACTGCCATCTGTATGTGGAAAAACCAATGAAGTATTTTTAGAATAAGTACAGTTATTGAATTTAATTAAGAAGACTGGATTAGAGTTCATTATGAATATCCTGGACAGGTTATTGTCCTTTCACAAAAAGCTTTAAATTTGAAATTAAAGAAATTTCGACAGCAAAACAAAACTGATGAAGACAAATCCAAACTTCCCAATGAAATTAAAACTCCAAATAGTTTAAATTGCATTATTGCTGTTATATTATACACCTGTATCAGGGATTTCAGTAACTTTAATTTCAACAGTAGAAATTGAGACCTGGACAGGTGAACTCAGATTTTTTCTGATGTAGTCAGTATAGTTTCGCTTTTATCCTTTGACCTTTAAGATGCTCTTCCATAGAAACACAAATTCTGTTTCCCGATTGGCTAAATACTGATAATTTAGTGGTGTTCGAAAAAAAATTGCATTGGAATTCCGTGCTATGTGTTATTTTCTTCAATGAAATGTAGAAAATTATAAGTAAAAAGAACAAGATTTTACTGCGTTGGCTATCATTTATTAAAGATAGCACTTGTTTCTGTTTAAGTTCTATATCAAAATTCAAATTTTAAGTGGTGATATTTTAAAGTGAAGCTGAAATTCTCCTGGTGCGGCCTCCTGTTGAAAACCTTGGCCCTTTGAAAAAAGTTTTTGTTGAGTGTACATGTACAAATGTTTATGTTTGAAATTCTATCTAGATTATTTTGAGATCAAGTAAGAATTTTGGTGAAACTTACTTGTAAATTAACTATGTACTGTACTTGTTTATTTTCTGTTTCTGAAAAATTTGAAAGATGGATGCAGGTCATCAAGAATGTAATTTTTGATATGAACACCCTGCAGTAAACTTAATTACTGGGTTTCAGTTTCAAAATGTAGGTCATGCATGCTTCAGATCAGTTTGTTTTAAACAAACTTTTTTCAGTCTTGTCTAAAATTTACAAAAATAATATAAAACATTTATGTTTCTGAAAATTTGTTCAAAATGCATTTCATTACTGACTTTCTTAACTTTTAATATTCCCACAATTAAGAGGTTCAAATTCCATTCTTTTAGGATGGGAGTGTCAGAAACATATAGCTTGCCAGCCTAATTGTAGAAATGCTGGATGATATTATTTAAAAAAAAAAAATTAAAAAATGTATTTCGTACTAACTAATATTTTGCAGTTTAAATGAAGCAGTATATAGCAGTGAGTGTTGTTTGATTCTTGGCTTATTTTCTAAGCAGCTACATGTACATTATTAGAAATTTTTCCAATGTCTTTAACCAATGTACTATATTTACTAATTCTGCTGGATCGTTTTCAATGCATTATTGTATTTACTACATGTACATGTATGTATGTTGTATTACATTGTATATTCATGTGTATTAATGTATTTCAAGTTACAAGACTGCAATTTTATGTAGGTTTTACTGCAAATACATGTACATCTAAACTAATATATATATATATTTTTCTTCAAATATGTGTTTAATGAATTCTTGCATTTTTGTCCTTTGGTATATCCCATTTCTTTCTCTTGTGCTAATGAAGAAGATGTGAGCCAGTTGAAGCATTTATTATTTGAATTGCAAATTTTGCAGTATTAATTTTTTATTTCAATTATATTGACTATTTTAGATGCTGTGATAAGTTCAGTATATTCAGTGTTTGAAATATGTCACCTAAAGGTAGAGCATTAAATTGGTGTATGTGGTAAGTTTGCAAGTCAATAACTATTGTATGTTTATCAGAATTCTACAATGTAAGGTGTTGTTCCTTCATTGTGAAAGCAAAAAGAAGTTTGTGAAATTAGGCACTGCCAACTTGATTGTTCATTCTTGTGATTTTGCTTTAATGATATTTTTTTATGATAAATTAATAGATTTACATTTATTAGAACCACATTCCAGACATAAATTTGAAAATTTCTCCTTTTGTTTTAGTATGAATTCTAAATTTTACACTTTTTCCTTAAGGTTGATAAGAAATTTAATATTGAGTGTTAACCATAAAAAGAACATTTTACTATGGTACTTGGTACTTGACTAAGTAATTGTATTGCTATATTTTTCATGCTGTCATGTGAGAGTTGCTGATTTGAAAAAAAAAAAGACTTGCTTGCTCCATTGTTCTTCTTTAAATCAGATGAAGGAATAATCAACTTGTGTTAGTGGCCTAAAACTACTTATTAAAAAATGTGTTTAAATTATGTCCATGTTTATATGAATTTGACCGTGTTAACTTTATTCGATGTTGTAAAGAGTATGTTTAAATTTTGATTACATACATGTAGTTATAATATATCAACCTGTTTTTTGTTGTACATGTAGAAGTAGAATCACCAAAACCCTTGTGTTCTCAGTCATGATGTGTACATATGAAATAGTAGATAGTTGATTATTATTGTAATTTTATCAATAATTTGTTCAGTTTTATTCAGAGCACCTGAAATATATTGGAGAAATAGACAGATGAAGGAAACACTCAGGTTTGTTCACGAAAGTACTGGGATGATATATCATTGTAGATAAAATGTATCTATGAAGAATATATATATAAAGAATTATGATCCAAGAAATGAAACCTTTCTGTTAATTCATCACATAGCCTGGATGTGCTTAGTATATATACTTCAATATTGCAAGACAGCAAAAATGAAAAGAAAAAAAAACACCAGTTGAAAGCAGTATTCTTCAAACTTTTATCCAGTTAATCTTTTGTATTTGGTGTTTTATGTCAAGGTAACAAAATAGATGCATTGCATACAGAATATTGACTTTAGCACGTGATTGTGTATAATAAAAGAACTTAAATTTTTGGGCTTGAAGTCGTGTATCCTTATTTATTCCTTATTTTATAATGATAATTCTGTTTCAGGTTTCCTTTTAAAGAGGCATTGTAATCAAATCATTGTGCAGCATCTAAAGGCTTATCATAAGAATGGTGACATGGAATAATGGAAGCTATATGTTTAAGAATCTATATGAATTATAGACCATTGTTATTCTAAGACTGTTCCTAATTGGAATATCATCTTAATACTGATGTGTTCTAGTGACCTGAAGTCATTTTTTTTGTGAATTGCAATCAACAAATGAAGTAAAGAACTTGACAGTTGTTAAAAATTCTTTGATCATGGCTCATCTCTTAGCATCTGTGTGTGTTCAGTTGAAGTCAGTTGTGTAGTAGGAATTAGACTGTGAAAATCCATTTTTGGAGACATTCAGACTTGCCAGGAGTGAACAACCATTCTTATTTATGTATTTGTGAATTGTGATCTTATATATATTGTTTGTGTTGAAATCATGATAGTATATTTAACATTCTTGAATGTGTCTCCAAGTGCTAGAAATTCATTGGAATTTATTCCTAGTGTAGCAGCCTTTTAGTGATTTTTTTTTGTCTTGTGTTGAATTTATTCTTCAATGCTTTTATGATATATGCTTTACTAGTGTGTGTGACCCCCTTAATGTCAACAAAATAAACTGAATCATTTGAAATGAATTATATTTGTGTTTTGTGGAATTCACTTGAGCGCATGATTTTCGCACAAGATTTGGAATGGGAATAGTGGATTCCTATGATTAGAGCAGTGAAAGTAAAGTGATGTGTGTCAATTTATTTTGCTGCGAATTTGTGTTTACTTCTGTTACATATTCTAGCAATCAAAATTCAGTGAATATTTTGGTGTAAATCAGCAGCTTGTATTGTGTGTCTCTGGAGACTCACTGTTTAAATTCAGGGAAAAATTCAATATTTGGCCTAGTGTTGTGAAAAAATTCTTATTTATACATGTAGATTTGAGGAGGAGCTTCAGTCATTGTGTTCCTAGACTTGACTGGAGTGAACAAAAATGTACAAGCTTTAGAATAAGTAAGCTTCATTCAGCAATGTGTATCTAATCCCCTCTGGGAAAAGATTTCAAAACTAATTTAATTCTTACTGCTACAATTATACAATGTACTATGTACACAATGTACATTCTTTAAAATTTGGAGTTGGAGAAAAGTTTTAATTCTTCATGTTACAATTGTAGTGCTAGTCCTATGGCTTTCCCCAAAGAATCCATGAAAATAAAATATTCCTGAACATGAATGTGTGGAATAAGCACATTATTGTCAGGGTGTTTCTGATGCAATGTGCTTCATGAATAAAAAAGGAAATGAGAAATCAGCTGATCAGCTTCAAGTGTACATTGTACATGTCTATGAGGAAGTTCTTTGATGATAAAAGTTATTGTGTAAAAGTACATGGAAATGTTTGTGTAATTTGGGTGGTCTCTCTTGAAATCCCAGGAATAATTGGTGAAGATAACCATGAAAATAGTACATGTACATGTATATGTTCAACTTAAGTGCTTGACTAGTGCATGCTTAGTGACCGTCACTTACATGTTTAGTTTTATGTACACTATGCCCGGCAAATATTTACGCCAGTTTTAAAGATCTCCATATACTGTACATTCGTGACATGTTCATGAGAGGAAATGCATAATTTTAGTAAGAAGGTATGTACGAGTAGTGACGGTAAAAATTGGAAAGATGGTTGGATTGCTTCCATTATTCCAATTTGACTTCAGAAAAGTTACCATCGGATGACGGTATTCAGTACTTTGGATATAGTAAGAGCTAGTATGTTACAGAATACATCTTCGTGGCGTTACTCCCCACGTGAAATGTATAACAGATGTTCGTTTAAGTAGTCTGAAAATTAAATGAAACCATTACAAACAATCATGGACGAAGCCCATGTATATCTTTGAACTTCAATAATTAGAAACTTCCGAGATCCTTTATTTTGGTATTATGGGCGTGACCACAATGGTCACAGTTAATACATGTATATGAGAAAGAAACAATCTGAGTTGTCTCCGAGTATTTAAATGAAACTAGCACTGATTGAAAGGAAGGCAGCTCAGTAGATTTAAGGTGAAAGTATGCAAGCCAAAGTGGACAAAAATGAATTATTTTTTAATATTACAAATTCATTTTCTAATATTACAAATTAGATTTCTTACATCACAAAACACTTTTTAACATTAAAAAAAAATTTTTTTAATATTAAAAATTAAATTGAATTTCTTATATTAAAAAAGACTATTTTTGAATATTAGAAATTCATTTTCTGATATTAGAAAATGATTTTGTATTCAGTGACGATTTTTTAATATTCGAAAATCATTTTGTAATATTAAAAAACGTGACTGATTTTGCAGTTATGCAAAGGGATTTTTTAATAATACAAATTCATTTTCTAATATTACAAAATATTGGTTTTTGTCCACTTTGGCTTGCCATATGAAAGGTTTCAATTTTAATATGAAATGATAATCTGTTGAGTGTGGCCGAGCATTTAAATCCAGTTTCGTCGTCGTCGTCCGTTAACTTTCTCTGAAACTACCAAAGACTGTAACGAAACTACGCATGAATGTTTCTTAGGGTATTTTTAACAATACTGGTGTGTGGAATTTTTTCATCTGGCCGACATGGCCGCCATTACTTAAAAAAGACCAGGGGTCAAATTTCAGAATTATGCATATGACTTTAAAACTTTTGGGTTTAGCTGAAATCTGACGGAAAAAATTGTTCAGCATGTTGGTTGGACGTATGCCGAAATTTTCAGAAATATACGTAGACAGATACATGTATACAAGTTAGGGGTCCTGAAATGAATTTTTGTTTTTCACAAATTTTACATTTCCAACTTTGAAAATCTCTTGGATTAAAACAAAACTTAGCATGAATGCTAAGTAGAACATCTCTAACAATCTGTGCGTGGGAATTTTTTTTATCTAGAAAAAAAAACATGGCCGCATTTACTAAAATTAAAGTAGACCAAAGGAGTCAAATTACAGAATTTTGCTCATAACCCAGTAAACAGTTGGGTTAAGCTAAAATCTGGCAGGGAATAAAATTGTCCAGCATCTCGAATTTGACCTATGCCGAATTTTTCAGGAATATCCGTAGACCTATAAATGAGTTAAGGGCCCTGAAATGATTTTTTGTTTGTCCCGAAATGTACATATCTCCTATGAAATAACTGTGAATTGAACCAAAATTTGGCTGATATGTTCCGTGGAACATCTTAAACAATCTATGCATGGGGATTTTTTTTGTCTTGGGGAAAACATGGCCGTAGTTACTACAATAGACCATAACGGGCAAATTGCAGAATTATGCATGTAACTCAAAAACAGTTTAACCCTGGCAGAATAAAATTGTTCAGCATGATTAGTTGGACCTGTGCCGAAATTTTCAGAAAAATCTGTAGACAGATTAATGAGTTATACGGGTCCTAAAAAGGACCTTTTTCGAATTTTGTATTTCCAACTTTGAAAAGCTTTGACAGCTAGTATGATGGATTGTTACCAAACATGACATGAATGCTTGTTATGTTATCCTTAATGATCTCAGTGTGTAGATTTTTATCTGTTGAAAAACATGGCCATCATTACTAAAATTCAGGCGAATTAGACGAACCATATAAAATGTCGAGAGTCAAAAAGGAGCAGCAGCAAGCATTTTCGTATAGTCAAGCAATTTACTGATGCCTATGTGATAACGTGAGTTATACATGAAGGAATAAATCTTTTTGAAGTTGTACCACAAACTACCATACCCCAAAGAAAGTTGGGATTGACTTCAAAGACTGACTGGAACCATTTAGGTACATGTATTGAGGGTTACAAAAGGGATCATTTCGATTCTGGTCAAAATATTGTTGTGTCAAATGTCTTATAATGCCTCTGTCGTTGCTCACCTCGAGTGCGAGTGGTCGTGGGTTCGAGTCGCACCAAAGACTTTAAAATTTGTTCTACTGTGACTGATTGGCTCGAAGCCAGAATAATGTGACCTAGTGGGTTGGTATAGTCATATACCTACAGGCTGTTGTTTCTGTGAGATAGTACAGCAGGGTCTGTTCGATTTACAAATTGTTAAAATATATATATATATATATATGAAATATCTGCCTTAGGACGTGAATTCATAATCAATCAATCCATCAATCATGGTAATATCTAATCACTATCAAAATTCACGCCTGTATCAATTGTACTTGAATGGAGTTTCTATACGTGCTCCCATTCAGGGTTTGGCTGTGGTTGTATCAAGCTGCACCTTGCAAAGTTTGGCACGGAACGCTGCTCTTGTTTTATTCATTGCGTGTATGTACATGTACACGGTGAAACCAAAGAAACAAAGAAATCCCACATGTACGGTTTAAGTTAATTCTTCTTGACATGGTCCATATATATTTCTGGTCTAAATAAAATGAATGTAAACTGGTTATTTGGTCGCCTGTTTGCCGTGAGAAGAGTCATGGTACAATACAACGTGTTTCTCCTCATGCCAGATTTTGAACACACACGTATACAGTTATACATGGTACTAATGTAGAAAGTTTTCACTTAAATATATTAAAATAGAGGCCACCGACTAGCGTCCAGTAAATGTTTTAGAATGGTTTTAGCATGGATATAGCTTTATTAGGCGTTACTAGTGGGAAACTTAAATTTGAGCTTAAAATTGATCCACCATCATACAATAACAAATATACTGTAATTCATCAAGCAAGCAAAACCACGCCTTTTTAGAGGTGTGGACTATAAAGTCTTGATATCTTACAGATTGTAAGCTGATACAACCGTTGGTTTAAGTATAATTTTTACAAGAACTCAAGCTGTGTCCTCCGATACAATTATTTTCCTCTGGACAATTAACGAAAGTATAAAGTTAATTAACCAAACGGTTCTCGATCTTCATAGGGCAACACTTTTGCCGGATGTTAGTTAATGCATCTAATCGTTAGTTGAAAGACATCCAGCTAGCCACTGTTTAAAAGCAGCCATGTTTCTGCCAGGGATCGAACCATTTATGAAAACTGTCACTATGCACTTATGTTATATACTTCACTGTTTGGCCACCGATTGCTGAGGAACACATACATTGTATTTCACCGTTATCAAACGAGACAAAAACAATTTAATCGACTTTTGCCAATTTTAAAACCTGTAATGGCATGTATATTTGTCTTGTGCGGTGGACTTGTTTTCCAACAGACGATCAGCATTCCGATGATAGTTATTGTGCTACGCTACTTAATGCCTTATCGGACTGACTGTATACGTAGCTGATCTTATCCAAAAGGACCACAGAAGGAAAATCGTTTAGCCAGATCTCGGTTTCCGCTGTATACATGTTGGATGTAGATTTCGACGTTTTGAGGTCGATGGAAAAGGACAACTCATGACTAAACTATGCAACCAACGCGATGATCTCGTTTCGTATCATTAACTTTCCTTTCATCTATGGCAACTTTCCTTCAGAACTTCGTGTGCAGTTCTCATATCATAGCTCAAACGTTATGCCAGTACGTGGACTTTGTGTAACGTGCTAGATTTCTTACAATTAGGTTGGAACAAGAACATGCTGCTATCTCCACAGAAAATATGATCGTAACTATGAACTCTCGGATCATTAGGTGTACCCACATGCACTATGAGAATCTATTTGTTCACTGTGTCATAGTTTTTCTTTTTTCTTTCATCTTCCCTGGGCGTAACATTTTTCAGCAACTCGGAAGATGTTTCAAAAAGAATGAAGAAGACGCTTACCCTACCAGTGCATCTGGTCCATACTTCCAGTTTGTAGTGGGTTGTTAAATTACTTTATTTATGTGCGTTATAGTTTAGCTGTTTCATGTTCTTTGATGTGTGTCTGAACGTTAATTGTTCTTTAATTGTATTCTTTTCGATAAACGGTATAATTCTGGTTAATTCCATCGATTTTCCTTACTTGCGAACAAAGTACATGTATACATGTATATACAAATGTACATGCATACGAATAATAACTCATCGGGGTGGGGGTGGTGTTCAGAAACATATATATCACGGGAGTCGTTTAAAATTCTTAATTTATATGGACTTTTATATGATAGGTATATTTATATAAAGATAGTACAGAAAAATTGAACATAAACAATTACTATCGTTCGCATTCATGACTAGCAGGTAATTTAAACGAGAAATAATGGTTTACAAAAAATTACCAAATGGAAGTGTTTTAAGTGTGTTAAATATAAGAAGTATGAGACCAAGTGTCGCGCTGACTGAACTTGATCACGACTTTCGATACGTACATTCCTTGAGACGTTTTGGTATCCCCCCACGCACGATACATAAACGCACGCTAAAGGCTCACTAAACGCACGATAAACGAACGCTTCTATCGTGCGTTTAAACGAACGCTCCTATCTTGCGTTGAAACGCACGATAAACAAACGTTCCTAGTGTGCGTTTAAGGAGATAGACCTAAAATAAGGGAAACAACTCTTACAAATCATTGGAACGTTTGTACTCAGCATTTACATCAATATCATGTAAGCATCAAATTAACTTGAATTGAATTAATTCTATTTCAAATAAAAGCTTGGTAGGCTTTGGCGAAATTGAATATGATCCATACATATCACTGATATCAAGAGTTATGTCCCTTACCCTAGGCCTACCTCCTTAAACGCACGATAGATGAACGATGAAAACTAATAATATGAACAAATAATGGCCAAAGAAAAAAATGAAAATTGAATTAATGAAAATATATAAATTGATAATAGCAAAATATAAAAATAACAGTTGAATCTAGGAAATAATCAAAGTACAAAAATGAACGCTTCTATCGTGCATTTAAACGAACGCTCCTATCGTGCATTAATCGCGCGTTTAAACGAACGCAAAACGTGTAAACGCACGATAAACGATGCACGAACGCTAAGACGGGAAGCGTGAACGTTTCAAGGCGCAGATTCATAGGATACAAACATCTTCTCGACTCGCTTT
The DNA here is from genome assembly GCA_037379345.1 of Perna viridis. NCBI lineage: Eukaryota > Metazoa > Mollusca > Bivalvia > Mytilida > Mytilidae > Perna > Perna viridis. The sequence goes on from CM074511.1 coordinate 15,908,105, forward strand.
GCATGATCTTTAACTCTATTTTTAAATTATATTAACCTGAAATCCCGGATCCGCGCACGTAGTAGTACCATTCTGCCCAGAAAGTTCTATGTATAGTTTTTAAATATGCTGTGGCTTAAAGAAACAGAAGGAACGATGCTTCGCACTGGACTATTTTCAGTGACCAGGTCAGTAACCTGGGTTCCTTATCTAAAAAATACATGAAACGTGTTGAATGTAGTGGAGCGGGTCTCCCGGAGTGGGTCTATGAAAGTTTATCGCAAGTTTATGCAAATTTTTACGTTGATCAGAGGAACTAATAAGCTACATAAATGTATAATTTAGTTTAATTTGTCTTCGATCAACATATACCCTGGGAAGGAAAAATTGACTTTCCTAAGATATTGGTCCGGCCTAGGATCTCATGGGTGGATCCAGAAGGGTGCCAGCCGGGGTTCCTCAGAAAAAAGAGGGGTGCTAGGGCATTATTTACCATTTTTTGTCAAATGACATTTTATTCCAATAAAAATGAAAGGTGCCACCCCCTGCACATCTTGGATCCGCCACTGGATCTTCATGCGGATCAGATTTTTTTGCCCTATTCGTAGGACCAAAATTTAAAAAAAAGAAACGTGTATCTAAGTTAAGCGTGTTTTATTGTATTCTTTTCACTATGGCGAATCGAGACAAACAAAAACAGCTGAACAAATGAATATACGGTTAAAAGAAACCTTGGTCTCGTGACCATAGCTGACGGACTATGCGATCTCCGTTTATGGCAAGCTCTCGATCAAGGTCGTTTTGTAAATTTCTGAACGATATCCATATATGGTCGTATATATCGTAAAACGAAACTAGATAATTACCTGTCACATCTAAAAATAACTTAAGACACCTATAATCTACTTTAAAATGTAAATGTGTATTGGTAGAAATCGGTTTTGTTATACAGAAGCGGAATGGACACGAACACAGAGTAAGTGCAATTAGATTCTTATAATGAAAAATAAATTCATTAATGCAGGATGTTGTTTAGGTTGCTTTAAGTTCCACTGATTAATGTATGTATTTATAGTGTATAGCATATATCTATTTTTGTTTTTAAGCGTCCAGACATCATCACCTAAAAGATGGTTAAAAATCTGAATGTAAATTTTAATTAAAAAATATACTTCACAGGCAGATCTCAGGGGCGGACACATGATTTCATGATGGTGGGGTGGGTGTAATAGAATAAAAGACAAAACGAGGCAGAGACATTGTTAGGGGTAGAAAAATCAAGATTTCTGGACCTCCACAATTCGATTTTCGGAGCTCCTCTAATATTTACGGAGGTCGAGAAATATTAGAAGAGGTCCTGAAATCGAATTGTGGAAGTTGAAAAAATGATAAAGGATCTCCTTAATTAATGATAATTTTGTCTGATTCCGCGCCTCATTTTGTGCAGTCGGTGAAATGCAACTGGTGTTGAACTCAGAATGAAATATGTTATTTGAAATTCTGATGAAGGATTGTCTACAGATAAATGTAATCGATGTTGAACTTTTTTGAAGATGCTTCTAACGATGTTCTGTATCGTTTAAATACCTTTTATAATTATTTTTTGATTCAACTTTTTTTTTATACTTGTAACCACACAAATGCATAAAAATTTACCTCTTTGCTTTGAAATAATACGTTTAAAAGACTAATATTCGAACACTTTATTTAGATGACAAAATTAGTGTAATGGGACCATTAGCCATTATTAATTATATAAGCAACTGGTTCGAAGAGTTTTTACGATCAGTACTAATTGAAATTCATCCCTTATAGTTCACAGGTTCTCTGGCAGCCATGTGTTCACCATATTCAAGGCACAGGGAAAGAGGTAAAACATATTACAGTTTTCATCCTCTGAATACCTTTTATAATTACATGTATAGAACTTTACTGATTTTTAAACTATCAGATAATAGTCGCTCTTAAAAGGCACATTTGTGGTATAAAGATATTTGAAAAGAAACACCAATGAGGTAGTGGGAAGTTTCTAAAATTCTTTTAATTGTATAGTATTTGATAAGAGCAGAGTCAGAATAGAAAAAAAATAATGAGGTTGGTTCAAATTTGTTTGAGTGTATTACTTTTACGTTTGTCGGGGAATCCTTCAAATCTGGTGTGTCGAGAGTATTATTTTTCACGGAATCTTTTTTCTGTCCACTTGAAAACAACAAAATATACTTGATCACAAGAAAAAGACCCCACCACTAAAAAAACAACGAAAAACCCAAACAAACCAACAAGTACTGTCCATTCTTACACCACATTTAGGTGAGATTCGGAAGTTTATAAAAGGGGAAGGGGTCACGATCCAGAAAATTGTTAGAAGGGGGTGGGAGGGGGTCCAGGATATCATTAGCTCAATTTATCGTGTAATCGACAATATTTGGAAATAAAAAGGGTTGAATTCTCACCCCAGAAACCTCTTCTGGATCCACTCCTTGTTGTCAGTCTGGCATTTTATTTTTGGGATATTTACACCCGTAGTCAGTGCAGTCTGTCATCCTGTCTCTTCCATATATTAGTGTATTATATGAAACCATTTGATATTGGTTACGATACCATAGATTATTCGGTTTTAGAGGTCTAATTGTGTAACACAATGTATTTTACATTTTCAGCGGCGGATTACCTTAAGTCTGAGTGAGACAATACAGAAATTAGAAATCGAGAAATTTGCTATGTCCTTAGGAGGATTTCGCTACTGTGCTGATGTGAGAATTTCTTTTTCTGAACATACGGGAGTTATCTATCAACCTCATAAACACACTTTTGCATTTTTTTATGTGTTTGTGTTTCAAGAAATTCTTTTTTTACCATTGATTGAAAACAAACACACTGAAACATGGGTTTATGTCAAAGTGTAAATGTATTCTTCTTTTTCTAGTACCTGAAGTAATGCTAGCTTTTGTTCCATTAATCTTAAAAGTTGAACGGGAAAACACATGATTATTAACATAATAATATGATAAAATCTAGTTCACAATTGCATATGAAAATATGTTTAACTGAAAGATATAGATTATTTCAGTTTTTCAAGGGCTTGTTGAAAGTTGGCATACACAAAATAAGTGGTACCGCACAGAAACAAATCTTCAGGACAGTAGAAGCAATGGTCTTCGAAGGTGGGCAATAGGAATTTATGTATAATTAATAAAGTATCTCCAAAATGCACTAGATGAGATTAAATAAATATCGTCCTGTTTACGTGATAACCACTTGCATTTTTCACATCTGTTCGGGTCTACAAAAGTTAATACATATTGCTCTTGTAAATCTTTTCTTTCACTTAACAATATGTTAAGACATTTGTTGTGCGGGAACTTAAAAAACTAGTTTCACTCTTCCCCTTTTCCAATTCGAAATGTTTTCGCATCAACAAGTACAAAAGCTACACTACTGCTGGAACATTGCGAAGAAACTTGTTTTATGCCTAACACACCAAGACATAAAATGAATCTAAACCCTTTGCAACTCAGTGTGACAAAAGTATTTAATGTTTTTTTTTAGCTTTGGCTACCGAAATGAATATTATTGGTGCCCGAGTTCTGCTACGATCAGCACTGTTATCATTAGAAGTAGGACAACACAACAGAATAGGCAGTCTACGTTTGTGGAAGAAACATCAAGAAACAGTCAACAACCTGCTATGTAAATTAGATATGCACCAAATCGAACAGGTAAGGAAGGCGGCTATATATACTTATCAAGCAACTGAAAAAGGCCAGATTGAAAACTAGAATTAAGTCATTTAAGATTGATTATGAGGTAATGTGCACAATTTTATACATTTTGGAAAACTGCTACTATAACAGAAGGTATGGAATTCCAACGTCAGAATGTAGCTTGCCAGCCAATCAATCAATTCTGGATCCCAAGGACAGGTTTTCAAATTTTAACCATACTATATCTTTTGTAAATTTTGGAAACCATCTCCCATGTGCTGAATTAGGGTTAAAACATACACACAAAGCATGACAAAAATATGAAACCACAGCATAACTATCTAAGGCTGATTCGCTAGGTTTTCTATCATATTGAAATTTTGAAAGCTCAGCGGAAAATTTTCACTTTTTTTACTTACCACCGAAAACATATGTTTTACATATTGATAGAATTAACTACTTTCCCTTTGTAGAGAGAAGAGGATGGGAAACCACAGTTGTTTGATCTTCCCAAAGAATGTCTCTACAATATTGTATCAAGACTGACAAATCCTAAAGACATCCTCAACCTGCGTGAGACCTGTTCTTATTTACATGTGATATGTACAGACTCGTTGCGATGGCAACAGTTGTGCTTCCTTCATTTCTCAGAGAAACAAATAGCCTCCCTGACAGACGATGAAGTAGATTTCTGTGATACTGACTGGATGCAAATGTTTTACCTTTTAAAAGGGTAAAGATAATAGTTGATTTTTTTTATGAAGAATAGTGTATAGATTAATTTCAAAGGAGTCATAATCTTCTGTGTTACTTATATTATTTAGAATAATTTCATGCACATACTGGCCTGGATTTCTAAAAAAAAAACCTCAACTTGACATTTTTCTCAAATCTTCAACTTCAAATAATTTGATTGGTCGTAATTTGAGTCGTGGAAAGATTATATGATTCTTTGTGAAACCTGATCTCTTTTGTCTGTATCCAATCACCTCCTGGACATTTTCATGGCAAAAATATGAACTTGCTTTAATATAATGTTAACACGTACTTGTTAAATTTATTCAAGAAGTAAACTTATCTGTAAGTATGTTTAAAGGTTTCATTCCAATTTTACTGATATTATTGTAAATTTTAGTAACAGTCAATTTTAGTAATTTTTGTGTCTATGTAAAATTCAGAACCCTATTCTGTTAAATTATTGTTACTTTAATTTGAGACCATGTTCAAGCAACTTACTTGCAGATATTTTTTTTTATTTTATAGGAGATACAAATTAATTGTGAAGGAGTTTTATGGTGAAGAAATTGTTCTTTGTGACAACTGTAGGAAGCTATATTGGAAGGTGGGTTTTCAGATGATGTAAACCAGGTTATTTGCATATTCAAGTTTGACATGAATCCATTGGTTTAGAAAATTTATCATTACAAAATGTTAAATAATAAATTTAGTAATGTTTTTGAAGTGCACATTTTTAAAATAAGAGAAAATATAAAAAAAAAATAAGACTCCCCAACAAAAAAAAAACAAAAAAAAAAAAACTTAATTATCATGTATGTTGAGACCACATTAATTCTAGACTAAAACTGCCAGGTTGCAGTATGAATGTAAAGTATTAACTATGTAGTGTATAACTTACTGATTTATTTTACAGTTACAAGGCCACCTCTGTTTTAACCCAGACATGAGTCCTTCTTCATCTCTTATTACACCACAACAGTTTGTAGACATGTTCCATTTGTAGCACAGATGAAGATTTACTATCTGGGCCTTTCGAACAATGACTATAATTATCAGAAATCATATTTGAATCTGTACTTGGATTATTGCTTACAAGATCAAGGTGTTAAGATGCTTCTGAATGGCATACACCAAATCAATAATCCAAAATCATTGTCTGTCTCATGTGAAGATATAAAGTGTCCATAACTTCTGTAGATCCGATTAGATTCAAACATTGGATGGACAGGTCTTGTATTTCACATGGAATTTGATAGACACCTGTTAAAGCATGTTTTATAGACCTACTATAGTGGAGATAACTGTTTTGTGTGGATGTCAAAATTGTTCATGGGCTAGTTACTGTAACCCTCACCCCCTCTAGTTATTTAGCAGACCTACCTAAGGTAAAAGATATTTACAACTGCCTGTCTGCCAAAAAAAAAAATTATAATAATCAGTTTGGTGTTGCCATGGAAACAATAATCAAAACGTTAGTTTAGGTGGTAAATCTTTTATTACAATCTGAAAATTTAAAATATTCGAAATTTATAGACTAACAATGTGCATATTTCATTATAAATGTCTCAATGATACAGAATATTTAAGGAATAACTGTTATAGTGTAGTCTGTCAAGAAAAAACCTCAATCATGTGGTGCACACTAAATAACCTGCGAAGCAAAGAGGTTATTTCGATTTCAAATAGATGGAATGTAATTCATATCAAAATTCAACAAGTAAATCATAAAAGAAAAAATGATGACGTCATGGTCACCTTACAAACTTTGGTCTATGAGTCGATGGACTGGATTTTAACTTACTATTATGGCTACACAAAAGACAACTATATATTGAGTTCGGTTATCTAACAACCAATCTACCTGATGGGTCTTAGTTCACCATTGTTTTCTCTTTTCTTTTATTTTGAAAAAAGCCTTTGCATTCATCAATTCTAAAAAAAATTCACTTCTGATGAAAAACAGACCTATGGCTTGACAATGAAGATCTTCACGATTCAATAAAGAATCTACTGCACATTGAGCATTTCCTAAGTTAGATAATGTATGATTCATGGTCTCTGCTACCAGACGCAGTTTGTTCAATGACCGTCTGCTCTCCTTTACGATACTAATTTGTACTTTCTGAAATAATAAAAATAAATGCATGAAAATGCAATGTATAAATTGAGTTATCTAAAAAGATGGACGCACTGAATTTTTTTACCTTAGTGTAAATACAATAATAAAAAAAAAAACAATTTACATAGTTTTTTATCCAGTGCTGAGAAATCAAGCAAATGCCACCTGTTTTTTACTCCCAAGATATTTTTTCCAACATTTTATTTGTGTTCTTAAAAGTTTTTGCCTCATTATGGACTTAAAATGTGAAAATTTAACACTTTTTTTTAAGTTTGCCTTTTATCCAATGTACTTGTATTTTATGACAGCTATAAGAATCATTTACTTATAAAATTCTGATCTAAGGTAATCAGTAAGACAGTTTGTAAATTTAAAGCCTGCAATGAAGATGAATTTTGTGAACTCGTACAACTGAGACATCTGTAGATAATCCTCCCATTTTAAACATGAGAACGTTGCTGTAAAATATAAACAACATTGTCATAAAATAGTATAAGATAAGTGGCATAAAAATAGCAGTAAGAATCTAATACACATCTATTAAGGTAAAAAAAAATTGTCTGTTTCCTGCTACCCTTCTTACCCCTTTTTGTGCATATTTTATAGCCGTTTTGGGCCAGTACTGATTAAGTCTAGTTTGTTTCCCCACTAACTCAATGTATTTTTTTAAAAAAAGGAATGAGAAATAAACTGATTAGCTTCAAGTGTACATGTCTATGAGGAATTTCTTTGATGCTAAAGTTTGTTGTGTAAAAGTACATGGAAATATGTGTAATGTGGGTGGTCTCTGTTGAAATCCCAGGAAAAATTAGTGAAGATAATCATAATAGTACATGTACATGTATGGTTTTATGTATATTATGCCCGTCTAATATTTACGCCACAGTTTCAAAGATCTTCATATCCTGTACATTCATGACATGTTTATGGGAGGAAATTTATAATTTTAGTTAGAAGGTATGTACAAGTAGTGATGGTAAAAATTGGAAATACGGTTTGATTGCTTCCATTATTCCAATATGACTTGAGAAAAGTTTACCATCGGATGATGGTGTTTAGTATTTTGGATAGTTAGAGAATACGTCTTCGTGGCGTTCTCCCCACTTGAAAAGTATAGTTTCATGGTTGTTTGGTTAAGCGTGTGGTCTGAACAAAATTAAATAAAACCATTACAACCAATTATGGACGAAACGCATGTATATCATTCAAATTCCGAAATCCTTTATTTTGGTATTATAAGCATGACCACTATGATCACCGTTAATACAAGTATATGAGAAAGAATCAATCTGAGGTTGTCTTCGAGTATTTAAATGAAACTAGCATTGATCGAAAGAAAGGCAGGTCAGTAGATTCAAGGTGAAAGGTCCCAATTTTTATATGAAAAAAAAATAATCTGCTGAATTTGGCTGAGCATTTGAATCCAGTTTCGATCGAAACAAAGGCGGTCAGTAATGGTAAAAGGTCCGATCACTTGTCAGATTGCCTTGCCATTACTTTGTGTCCGTCGCCGTCGTAAATTAACTTTTTCAAACATCTGCTCTTAAACTACGTGACAGATTGTAATCAAACTTTGCATGAATGTTCATTGGGGTATTTTAGCAATCATCGTGTGGGTAATTTTGGACTGGCAAAAACATGGCCGCCGTTCCTAAAAATAGACCATGTAGTCCAATTGCAGAATTGTGCATAAAAAAAAACAGTTGCGTTTAGCTAAAATCTAGAAGAAATAAAATGATCAGCATGATGGAGTTCGACCTGTGCCGAAATTTTAGAAATATCCGTAGACAGATAAATGGGTTATTGGTCCTGAAATGGATTTTTTCCCCGAATTTTACATTTCCAACTTTGAAAAATTTCCTCTGAGACAACTACTACATGCAGGTTGTTGCTCACCTCGAGTGTGAATGGTCGTGGGTTCGAGTCACGCCAGATTTTAAAATTTGTTCTTATTGTATACACTCGGAGTCAAAATAATGTGTCCTAGTGGGTTGGCATGCATATACGTACAGGCTGTTGCTTCTGTGAGTTAGAAAATCATGTCAGCAGGATCTGTTCGATTTATAAATCGTTTCCCCTCCTGAAATGCATGAAATATCTGCATGAGGACTCGTAGTCAACCAATGAATCAATCATGTTAATGACTAATCGCAATCAAAATTCAAGCCTGTATCAATTAAGCTTGAATGAAGTTTCTATGTTTGACTCTGGTCGTATCAAACAGACCTTGTACAGTGGGTACATGGAACGCTGCTCGTGTTTTATAAGTTGTGTGCATGTACATGATGAAACGGACAAAACCAAGAAATCCCCCCCCCAAAAAAAATGTACGGTATAAGCAAATATATTTCTGGTCTAAATAGACTGAATTTAAAATAGTTATTGGTTGTCTGTTTGTCGTGAAGGAGTCGTGGTACAATATAACGTGTTTTTCCTCGTGCCAGATATTCCACTCACAAATAATTTTATAGCAACACACACGCATACAGTTATACATGGAACTAATTTATAAAGTTTTCACTTAAATATTAAAATAGAGGCCACCGACTAGCCTCCGGTAAATGTTTCAGAATGGCTTTGGCATGGGTATAGCTTTATTATGTATTGCTAGTGGGAAACTTAAATTTGAGCTTAAAAATTGATCCATCATCACACAATAACAAATACACTGTAAGTCAGCAAGCAAGCAAAACCACGTCTTTTTAGAAGTGCGGACTGTAAAGTCTTGATATTTTACAGTTCGTAAGGTGATGATATCATTGATTTATATAATTTTTACAAGAACTCAAGCTGTGTATTTTCCACTGGACAATTAACGAAAGTGTATAGTTAATTAACCAAATTGTTCTCGATCTTCGTATGGGAACAATTTTGCCGTATGTTAGTTAATGCATCAACTTATCGTTAATTGAAATTCATATCCAGCTAGCCACTGTTTAAAAGCAGCCTTGTTTCGACCAGGGAACCATGTATGAATAATGCAACCATGCATGTATGCTATATACTTCCCTGTTCGACCACCTATAGCTGAAGAACACATGCACTGTATTTCACTGTTAACAAACTAGACAAAAACACAGATATCCCCGCATTCGTTAAACGTTATTTCTAATGTTTACAATTTAATCGACTTTTGTCAATTTTAACACATGCAATTGCATGCATAATTGTCTAGTGTGGAGGACTTGCTTTCCAACAGACGATCGGCATTCCGATGGTAGCAATTGTGCTCCTCTAGTTGATGCCTTTTTGGACTGATTTTATACGTAGCTGGTCTAATCCAAAAGAAGGAAAATCGTTTAGCCAGATACTTTGATCTCGGTTTCCGCTAAGTTTTTGTTTGGATGTAGACATTTTGAGATCGAAGGAATGGTAAAACACATGACAAAACTATACGACCAACACGACGACCTCGTGTTGTATCGTCAACTTTCCTTTCATCTATGGCAACTTTCCTTCGGCACCTCGTGTGCAGTTCTCGTATCACAGCTCAAACGTTATGCAAGTACGTGGACTTTTTTGTAACGTGCTAGACTTCTTAAAATTAGGCTGGAACAAGATCATGCTGTTATTTCTACATAAGTATTATGGACGTCATCATGAACTCTCAATCATTATGTGTATTCATCTGCACTATGAGAACCTATTTGTTCACTGTGTCATATTTTTTCTTTCCTCATTCGTCTTCCCTGGACGTGACATTTTATCAGCAACCCGGCAGATGTTTCAAAACGAATGCAGAAGACGCTTACCCTACCAGTGCATCTGGTCCATACTTCCATTTTGTAGTGGAGTGCGGGATGCTAAATTTCTTTTTTATGTGCGTTTTCTTTTAGATGTTTCATATTCTTTGCTGTGTGTCTGAACGTGAATTGTCCTTTAATTGTATTCTTTTCGATAAAGGTTATAATCCTGGTTCCATTAATACTTCATTTCCATTAATGAAATAAAACACTCCTCCTTAGGGGAGCTGTTCTAAAACATATATCACAAGAAATATTAGACAAAGTATCACGCTGACTGAACTTAATCACAGCTTTCAATACGTACTGGTTCAGGCGCAGATTAATAGGATTCATACCCCAAAACATTTTCTCGACTCGCTTTGCACGGCTTTTAATTCTATTTACACCCTCTCACCTGGATTCCCGGATCCGCTCATGTAGTAGTTCATTCTGTTAAAAAAAGTCTATGTATATTTATTAAATATGATGTGGTCTAAAGAAACAGAGGGAACAATGCTTTGCACTGGAATATTTCAGTGACCAGGTCAGTAGCCTGGGTTCCATATCTAAAAATTACATAAAACATGCTGAATGTAGTGGAGCGAGTCTCCCGGATTGGGTCTATGAAAGTTTATCGCAGCTTTATGCAATTTTTTACTTAAGAACTAATATGCTACATAAATGTGTATTTTTATGTTTAGTTAAATTTTCCCCCGATCAACATAAGAAATTTGACTTTCCTGAGGTAATGGTCTTGGCTAGGATCTCAAAGATGGATCTAGACGGGTACCAGCCGGGGTTCCTCGGAAAAAAAGAGGGGGTGCTAGGACATTATTTACCATTGTTTGTCAAATGACAAATTTTCCAATTAAAAGGAGGGTGGCACACCCTTCACCCCATGGATCCGCCACTTGATCTTCATGTGGATCTGATTTTTGTTTTGCCCGCTTCGTAGGACCAGAATTAAAAAAAAGACGTGTATCTAAGTTACGCGTGTTTTATTGTATTCTTTTTAGGGGACGACCATTAGATTCTTAGGGAGCCTGACAACTTTTTTAGGTCAGAAATTTTATGATAAATGAAAATGAAAATGTGCATGTCCTGGTCACCAAAATATGTGGTTTGGGTTCTATATCAAAGCATGTGTTACTTTTCATGTTTATTATTGAAGACATTTTCAAATGAAGTTCATGCATTCTCAATAATACAAGGCATAGTCGACAGGTGGCAGTCCTAAACCTGAAATATGTCTAAAATCAAGCGGAAAATGTTTCGAGGGATTTTTTAGAGACAGATTCGCATATCTATGTATATAAATGAAATCTACAATTGCAATATTCAACTACATATTACCAAGTAAAGTCGTTTATGTACAGAGGATACCACTTAATCGTATACCTGATTATTGCATATTTCTGTTAATTGTAAATAGCATTTTCTGTTAATTGTTCATAGCATTTTCAAGAGCCAAATCGCAACCAACAAAGTTGAAACAATGACTTCCATTGAGAATGCAGAACACGACATTGTCTATACTGAATGTAACAAAACACTGAAAAGAAACAAAAAAGATGCAGAAATGCATATCCGTCAAAAAAGGTAATTGGACAAAAATAAAAGAGAACATGAAAACAATCACAACTGAAATCAAGGATCAATACCATTAGCAAACATCCAACGATCTCTGGAAAAGGATAACAAGTAGAAAGAAACTGCCATGGATTTACAACAAACTCAGACTAAAAATCAAAAAATCAAAAAGTCTATATAGAAAAAAAAGCAAGAGTGCAGAATCTTATATTTGACTTACCAGCAGGCGAGCCTGATGAAAACAGGAAAAAAATCCAAAAATCTCTTCACTTACATCAAAGGTATGAAACACGACAACAACGGCAAAGCAGCAGTACGAGATAATGCACACGTACTGAAAATCCGTCTGAAAAACCAAACATCCTCAACCGTCAATTCAAAAAGCACTCTCAACTGAAAATACCAATACCAGATGAAGGCAAATCCACTCATCCACTAATGGAAAAAATCAACATCACAGGACAAGGTGTACTCAAACTGTTAAAACAAATAAATCCACACAATGCCACTGGTTCTGGCCGGATATGTAGACAGGTACTGAAAGAACTAAGTACAGATGCGGTAACCATCATTACATGCATTTTCCAAAGACACATTGACACCGGTAGAATACCAATAGATTGGAAACATGCAAATGTTTGGGTAACAACATCTTATACGACCTTCAGTATGGATTTCGCCATTCAAGATCCTGCGAAACCCAGTTTCACTTATTCAAGAACTTGCTCAAAATAGCAATAGCAACATACACACAGATGTAATTGTGATGGACTTTGCCAAAGCCTTTGACAAGGTCCCTCACAAAAGACTCCTACATTAACTCAGTCAATATGGCATAGATTATTACCCCTAAAGGTGCATTGAACACAGAACACAGACAGTCTTTGTTGATGGTGAGAGTTCAGAAAAAAAAATCGTGTTACATCCGGCGTAAGGAACATTACTATGTCCCATTCTGTTCCTTGTATACATCAATGACTTTAACGACTATATTAAACATAGTACCATGCGTCTTTATGCAGATGACAGCATCATATAAGGCTAAAAACCACTAATTCCACTTTCCATAGGCTTCTATGCTAATTTCACAATATTCAATGGCTTCTCTGGACTTTACCTTAACTTTAACCTGCAGAGGACTATATATCAGCATGATTCTACATATGTCAGCTCACAATCCTCAGAATGGCATGTGGGGTTAGCAGACTTGCAGTGCAGTACTGGTCACCGGAAGTGAAGGGTCTATAAATAGCATGGGAAATCCCAGTGTTTTCACAAGATAGGGGTATATTTAAAAATCACTATGGAGATTAGGCTTCACATCACAAGAAGCAAAATGCACCTATAAAATGTACAGAAATGTTTTTCCTTTCAGAAACTGTTTCAATTTTTTAAATAAGATGAGAACTTTTTTCACAGCACTATGAGGAACAGGGGTAATTTCTGCGTAGGACTATTTTTGCGTACGTTCCAAATGCTCATTGGTTGAATTGGTGGTCTGTAACCTAAAGAGTCACTTTTTGTCTTAGAAAAAATAAATAACTATACAGGTATCTTCTTACACACATACTGAATGCATTTGCAAAGTTTCAGTGAAATGTGACAAGCACTTTTTTAAATATTTGATTTTTAAACATAGGGTAACCAAGTTGTGCGAGCAAAAAAGTGACAATATTCTACCATACTTAAATGCATTAAATATTTGCAAAGAACTTTTTCTGACTTTTCAAATAAAAAATATCAATCACAACTTGTTTTTTAACAATATTAATGAAGAAATAGTTTTAAAAGTAATCATTTTCTGAGAAATTGGTCTATTTTTAAAAATTTATTTCTGACATGCCTCCCCCTTTTTCTTGATCACATGTCAAAAATCCTAAATCTTTAAATTTTCACAAAAGGTGATATATTTGGCTTTAAATTTGTAAATACAGTGTTTTCACATTAAAACATGACCAGTAAAGGGCACCTAAAGCAAAAAAAGTACTCAATAATGGATTTTCCATGTTGCCATAGGGGAATGCTGATATGGCCTTAACCGCAGTAATGAAAGTGAGTTTTTCCTCATTTCTAACCTAATTTTTGCTCAAATCTACACAAAACTTGATTTCAAGTGCTTATTACCACCATATTTAGGTAAATATAGCCCTCAAAGTTTAATATTTGATATTTTTACTAAATTTTCTACACTTTTTACAAGATAGGACATAAAAATCAGCCAAAAAGACCAATTTTCCATAATTTGGACCTATAACTTAAAAAAATGCATATTTTGAAGGATTTTTGTAGTGTATTCCTCTCATGGCAAAGTTAACAAGATCTTCAAGTAGTTTAAAGCTATTTCAAGAAACTTTTCATTTTGCCATGGCTTCAACTTAAGGCTAAAAACCACTAATTCCACTTTCCATAGGCTTCTATGCTAATTTCACAATATTCAATGGCTTCTCTGGACTTTACCTTAACTTTAACCTGCAGAGGACTATATATCAGCATGATTCTACATATGTCAGCTCACAATCCTCAGAATGGCATGTGGGGTTAGCAGACTTGCAGTGCAGTACTGGTCACCGGAAGTGAAGGGTCTATAAATAGCATGGGAAATCCCAGTGTTTTCACAAGATAGGGGTATATTTAAAAATCATTATGGAGATTAGGCTTCACATCACAAGAAGCAAAATGCACCTATAAAATGTACAGAAATGTTTTTCCTTTCAGAAACTGTTTCAATTTTTTAAATAAGATGAGAACTTTTTTCACAGCACTATGAGGAACAGGGGTAATTTCTGCGTAGGACTATTTTTGCGTACGTTCCAAATGCTCATTGGTTGAATTGGTGGTCTGTAACCTATATAAAACTATAAGAAATAACAGATGCTGAACAGCTCCAAGGAGATCTATCAGCTGCAGCTCAATGGCAGGGGGACTAGCTCATGTCCTTCCATGCTGACAAGTGCTCAGTTCTCCATGTTACATCGAAAAAAAACCCATACAACATAACTACACACTCCAACATGTACTACAAATAGAAATAGCTACAAAATATCTTGGAGTCACCATTCAAAATGACATAAAATGGAACAAACACATAGATAACATAACATCAGCAGCCTCAAAACAACTAAACTTTGTCAAGCGTAACCTAAAAGATAACTTACAGGCAAAAGAGAAAGCATGCACATCAAAGGTTCGACCAAAACTGTAATACAGCAGCTGCGTATGGGACCATCGCAACAAATCACAAATACAACAGCTTGAAATGGTACAACGGGGAACAGCACGCTATACTTACAACAAATACCACAACACTTGCTCCGTAACTGATATGCTGAACCAACTAAATTTGCCAACTTTACAAATACGACGAACAAGAACACGTCTCATCTTCTTTTACAAATTAATTCATTACTTAGTAGCTATTTACCCTACAAACCAGACCAGACGTCCGTGCCAGACAACATACACATAATTTCTTCCTCAGACAAATCCAAAAAAAAGACACGTACAGATACTCCTTTTACCCAAGATGAATAACTCAGTGGAACATCTTACCGGCAGCTATTGTACACTGCACAACCCTTGCGAGTTTCAAACAGCAGACCACAACATTTTCTCTTGAAAGTCTCTTCAAACAGTAAAATAAAACATTGTACATAGTTTTAACTCTAATGAATTGTACAAAATAATAAAACAAAAATTGTATTGATATTGTAAATACTTTGTCAAATTATGTTTTGTAAATTGAAATCCATGCATGCATGGCAGGTAATCATCATGATTGGTGGTATGCGGAAAATCAAAGAAGATTTCCCATCTCTTCCATGTTAAAAATTCGTCCTTATTGCACAGATCAAAACAGACATTCCTCTTTATTGTTATTTTTTTCCAAAATGTAATAAAAATTGACATTTTCTGGCCTTAACGATGTAAATTGGCCAACTTTATTTTTAACAATTACTCAATTAAAAGGTATAGCTAATTCAACTGTTTGATATTGTGTTTTATAGTAAAATTACTTAAAAAGCCATATAACTTTATTTCTTTGTTTGTAATTACATTGTTTTTGTTTAATCAAGCCCTAGAGTTGTTTGTATAGGAACAGGAAGTTGTATAGACGAATAAGACCATTATACCATAACAAATTCAACATTCCTGATAATAGCAATATTATTAATTCATTTTCATATGTTACAAATTCCTGATTTAGTAATATTATAAAATATCACATATTTGGTAATATAAAATATCACACATTTTGTAATATCATAAAATATCACACATTTTGTTACATCATAAAATATCACACATTTTGTATTATCATAAATATCACACATTTCGTAACATTAGAAAATGAATTTGTAATATTAGAAAATCAGTTACATTATTTAATATTACAAAATCATTTTCTAATATTAAAAAAATCGTCATTGAATACGACAAATCCATTTTCTAATATTAGAAAATCAATTTCTAATATTCAATAATAGTTTTTTAATATCAGAAATTCAATTGAATTTTTAATATTAAAAAAGTGTTTTGTGATACCGGATATCTAATTTGTAATATTAGAAAATGAATTTGTAATATTAAAAAATCATATTATGATATTAGAAAATGCTCATTTTTGTCCACTTTGGCTTGCCATATTTTCTGGTGTAATGAGGCCAGATTATTTATTTCCTACATAATCAGGGACAGATAATTTATTTTAAAAATCTGTGCATGCCAGGCCCCCTAAGAAACTAATGGTCGCCCTCTTAGTCTGGAGAATCGGGACAAACAGGAACAGCTGAACAAATCAATGTGTTAAAAGAAAACTTGGTCTCCTGCCCATTGCTCACAGTCATTGAGATTTCGGTCTATGTCCAAATCTGGAGCAAGGTCGTTTTCGATATCCATATATGGTCGCATATATTAGTAAAACGAAACTAGATAGATACCTGTCACATCTAAAAATAACTGAATACATATACAATCAACTTTAAATGTGAATGTGTGTATTGGTAGAAAATCACTATTGTTAAATAGAAGCTATATACAGACGGAATGAACACGAACACAAAGTAAGTGCAATTACAATCTAATAATAAAAAATAAATTTATTTATAATGTATGATGTTGTTCATGATGCTTTAAGTTCCACTAATTCATGTTTCAATTGTGTAGTGCTTGTATCTATTTTTGTTTTAAGCGTCTAGACATCATCACCTAAAAGATGGTTAAAAATCTGAATGTAAATTTTAATACAAAAAATACTTCATCAGACAGTTCCCAGGGGCGGACACATGCTTTCATGTTGGTGGTGTGGGGGTAATTGAGTAAAAGGCGAAACGAGGCGAAAACATTTAGGGGTAGAAAAATTCTCCACAATTCGATTTTAGGAGCTCCTCGAATATTAATGGAGGTCCAGAAATCGAATCGAGGGGGTTCAAAAATGATTAAGAACCTCCTTAAATAATGATAATTTTGTCTAATTCTGCGCCTCATATTGAGCTATCATTGAAATGCAACTGGTCTTGAACTCAAATTGAAATATGTAATGTGAAATTCTGATGAAGGATTGTCTAGAAATCTATATTTAGTCGATGTTGAACTTTTTAAAAAGACGCTTCTAACGATGTTTTGTATCGTTGTCTGATGATCCATCGTCATTAGTCACGACTTAGGTCTCACTAACCACTTCTAACGTTTCCATTGCTTTACATGTTAAAAAAGTAATTTTCGAAGTCTCACTGTGAATTTCCAGGACAAATGACATCTTAAAGTTGCATACCGTTGCGGAGCTTGGAAAATAAGGCTTCCAAAATCGTTATGCTAATGGTACGATGATAGTAGAAATTCTTCACAAAATTTACTTGAATGAATAATACTGAAAATCCACATTTTTACCTGTTCTGCTAACTGACAGCATGGAGGCAAATTATTCACACATGTAAACAATATTCATACACTTTTGTAGTTAATTACATATATGATTTTAAAGTACACATTCTCAGCTTTATTTTGACTACTTTTAATCATAATACACACAAATAATGCACTTACAATGCATATGTCTAGGTTCAGTGTGTTTTTGGTACTACGTAGGAGGGGTGGCCATTTGACCTGGAAGTGGTTAGTGAGACCTTAAAAACATTTTATGAGTTTTTATGCTTTTCTTTTTTTACATTTTATGAAAGCTTGTGGTATTGTGAGTCTAATAAGACCAAAACTATCAAAATCAGACATAGGACTACAAAGAAATGGTCATTTTTATATCATGCCCCTCAGTGATATTTTCCCTAAATTACTAAAAAATTACAATTTTAACTAACTTGTCACACCAAAGTGATACCTATGATAATTCAAGAAGTTGTAATAGCAAATATCATTTATCATTATGAAAAAAGAACAGATTTCAACAATTTATATCATACCTATTTTATTACTGTGTGATTCTAAGTCTGTGCTGTGTGACTATTTGAGTACTTTGAATATCCCAAGCAGTGACGTCGTGTATTTCATGGGTGACGTCAAGTTATGAGTCACTGTTACTGATGAAAATCTTGTTGCTATGTTGTTTTTTAAAATACCTTGCACAATGCACCTCTTAAAATATAGCCAGATTACCGATATCACTATACTGATTTTATGGGAAAATGGAAATAATGACCAGGAAAGAATTTTCCTCAAATTATGCATTTCTCTGAAATATGCCATAATTTAATTTATGGTCTCACTAACCTCTTCTAACGTTTCCATTACTTTACATGTTAAAAAAGTAATTTTCAAAGTCTCACTGGAATTCCCAGGACAAATGACATCTTAAAGTTGCATACCGTTGTGGAGCTTGGAAAATAAGGCTTCCAAAATCATTATGCTAATGGTACGATGATAGTAGAAATTCTTCACAAAATTTACTTGAATGAATAATACTGAAAATCCACATTTTTGCCTGTTCTGCTAACTGACAGCATGGAGGCAAATTATTCACACATGTAAACAATATTCATACACTTTTGTAGTTAATTACATATATGATTTTAAAGTACACATTCTCAGCTTTATTTTGACTACTTTTAATCATAATACACACAAATAATGCATTTACAATACAATAGGTTCAGTGTGTTTTTGGTACTACATAGGAGGGGTGGCCATTTGACCTGGAAGTGGTTAGTGAGACCTTAATGTTTTCAACTTTTTTATTTGTAACCTACACGAACTCATAAAAATTGACGTTTGAAAGACTTATTCAAAAACTTAGTATAAATTCGTGTAATGCAGGCGGGGATCCAAGGACTGGCATACCGAGCGTACGCCCCCTTAATCGGTAAGAAAAAAAAATCACCACAAGTTTCACCCCATAATATTTTTTGCCTTGCTTCAGTGGTTGGGAAGGCCATGCGCAATGCACAATTTGCGCATTTGTATCGAAAATGGCGCATCAAAGCACAATCAGAAAGCGCCGTAGTGCGCCCTTAAAGTTCTTTTATTGATCGGTATTATTCCTGTTCTGTTCCGTTCTGCGTCATAAACTTTTGTATTATTTTTAAAATGACATGAAATCGCGGTTTTTCCCCGATTAAAAATAGACTTTTAAAATAAATCGCCGATCTGATTGGAGGATAAATTTGTACAAGCGGCTTTAGCCAATGAAATTGATTGTTGTCGTACGATTCTCGGAACTGTATTACCAATTTCCCGCATTTGGGGTCTCGATATTGGCCAATGTTGATATCCCTCGGCAAAATGAAACGATCGTAAACCGAAAGAATATAAACAAATAAAATGAACTTGAATTGAAGGTTAATATTGAAAATAATGCTTTTAAATGTTCTAAGTATTTTCTATCAAACTTTTTGATAAACCCTACGCGATTTTGATGAAATTTTTGCATCTTTTATGTTACGTCAAACAAAAAATATTGAAAATCCAA
This sequence comes from Perna viridis, assembly GCA_037379345.1. Classification (NCBI taxonomy): domain Eukaryota; kingdom Metazoa; phylum Mollusca; class Bivalvia; order Mytilida; family Mytilidae; genus Perna; species Perna viridis. The sequence continues at coordinate 15,927,875 of CM074511.1, forward strand.
ATAAAGTCGTTACTCGTTTATTCAAAATTTTCTCCTAAATCTGAACAAAATGGCCCCCTAAAAATTCAAAATGACCCCATGAAATTGTCAGGGATGGGGCCATTGTCCCATCATAAAAAAAATCCTTCCCAATCACTGTTGCTTTCCAATTTACGTCCCCCCCCAAACTCAAATCCTGGATCCGCCCCAGTAATGGTACCATTAGCCAATATTAATATTTAAGCAACTGATTCGAAGAGTTTTTACAATGAGTATTAATCACTGAAATTCATCTCTTTGTAGTTCTCAGGTTCTCTGGCAGCCATTTATTCATCATATTCAAGGCATAGGGAAAGAGGTAGAAACATATTTTAACAGTTTTCATTCTCTGAATACCTTTTATAATTACATATACAGAAATTGACAGATTTTTACAATATCAGATAATAATCCCTCATAAAAAGTATATTTGTGGTAAAAAAAAAGTATTTGAAATGAGACACCAATGAAGTAGTGGAAATTCTGTTAAATATATCTGATAAGAGCAGGGTAAGAATAGAAAATAAAATAATGAGGTTGGTTCAAATCTGTTTGAGTGGATTACTAGTATATTTGTCGGGAAAGTCTTCAAATTTGGTGTGTCGAGGATATTATTTTACACAGAATCATTTTTAAATCCACTTGAAAACAACCAAATATACTACACCAGAAGAAAAAAACCCCACCAACAAATAAACATCTAAAAAACACAAACCAACAACAAGTACTGTCCATTATTACACCACATTTAGGTGAGATCCAAAAGTTTATAAAAGGGGGAGGGGTCACAATCCAGAAAATTGTTAAAAGGGGGTGGGGATGGGGTCCAGGGTATCATTTGCTCAATTCATTGTGTAATCGACAATATTTTCTAATAAAAAAGGCTGAATTCCAACCCAGAACCTTCTTTTGGATCCATTCTTGTTGTCAGTCAGGCATTTTTTTTTGGGGGGAGGGGATATTTACACCAACAGTCAATAAAGACTGTCAAGTCTGTCACCCTGTCTTTTCCATAATTCATATTAGTGTTTTATTTATCATATGAAACCATTTGATATTGGTTACGATACCCTAGATTATTCAGTTTTAGTGGTGTAATTGTGCAAAACAATATATTTTACATTTTCAGCGGCGGGTTACCTTAAGTCTGAGTGAGACAATACAGAAATTAGAAATCGAGAAATTTGCCCTGTCCTTAGGAGGATTTCGCTACTGTGCTGATGTGAGAATTTTTTTTCTGAACATACGGGAGTTATCTATCAACCTCATAAACACACTTTTGCGGTTGTTTTTATATGTGTGTGTGTGTTTTAAGAATCTTTTTTACCATTGATTGAAAACAAACACACTGAAACATGGGTTTATTTCAAGATGCAAATGTATTTTTTTTTCTAGTACCTAAAGTAATGCTAGCTGTTGTTCCTTTAATTTAAAAAGTTGAACGGGAAAATATTATAATATGATAAAATCTAGTTCACAGTTGCGTATGAAAATGTTTAACTGAAAGATATTGCTTTATTTCAGTTTTTCAAGGGACTGTTGAATGTTGGCATACACAAAATAAGTGGATCTGCACAGAAACAAATCTTCAGGATAGTAGAAGCAATGGTCTTCGAAGGTGGGTAATTGGAATTTTATGTAAAATTAATAAAATATCTCCAAAGTGCATTAGATGAGATTAAGCAAATATTGTCCTGTTCCTGTGATAACCACTTGCATTTTTCACATCTGTTCAGATCTACAAAAAGTGAATACCTATTGCTCTTGTAATTATCTTCTGTCATTTACCAAAACGTTAAGACATTTGTTGTGTGGGAACTTATAAAACTAGTTTCACCTTCCTCTTTTCCACTTCGAAATGCTTTCGCATCGAGCAGTACAAAAGCTACACTGTCTGAACATTGGAAAGAAACACTTTTTATGCCTAACACACACAGGCATAAGGTGAATCCAAACCCTTTGCAACCCAGTGTGACAAAAGTTTTTAATGTTTTGTTAGCTTTGGCTACCGAAATGAATATTATTGGTGCCCGAGTTCTGCTACGATCAGCACTGTTATCATTAGAAGTAGGACAACACAAAAGAATAGGCAGTCTACGTTTGTGGAAGAAACATCTAGAAACAATCAACAACCTGCTATGTAAACTAGATATGCACCAAATCAAACAGGTAAGGAAGGAGACAGTATAAACTTATCAAGGGAAAGGGCCAGATTGAATACTAAAATTTATGTCATTTAAGATTGATTAGGATGTAAGGTGCACAATTTTAGTACACATACTTAAATATTCAGGAAAACTACTCTTACAACAGAAGATGCAGAATTCCACCAAGTTGGGATGTAGCTTGCCAACTAACCTCAATCAATGCTATATCTCAGGGACAGGTTTTCAAAATTTTTACAATATTATATCTTTCTAAATTTTGGAAACCATCCCAATGTACTGGAATAGGGGGAAAACAAACAAAATATGACAAAAACATGAAACCACAGCATAACTATCTAAGGCTGATCCACTAGCTTTTCTATATTTAAAATTCTGAAAGCTCAAAGAGAAATTAACACTTTTTACCTTACCACTGAAAACCTGCAAAATTGGAAAATCAGAAATATGCATGTTAAAACCCCATCGGTCTGACAATATAATTTCACTCAAGGATGCTTTCTCTATTTGAAAAGATCATTACTTAATCTCTGAATCACAGGATTTGCTCAGAAATTTTTCAATAGAATGTTAGGAAAATGAGGTTTTTGACAGAGTTATCTGCCCCTGAAATGTTCATTTTCAGTGTTTTCCAATGAGATTATAACTCAATTTAACAAAGTGATGTGGAAAATCTGATCTTTTTCCTTGATTCAGATGGTGCAAAGAGTCAAATTAAATTTTCAAAATGGTGGGACCTTTAAACCATGTTTCACCCACTGCCCGATTCTTACTGAGACTGACACAACTACTTTCTCTTTGTAGAGGGAAGAGGATGGGAAACCACAGTTGTTTGATCTTCCCAAAGAATGTCTCTACAATATTGTATCAAGACTGACAAATCCTAAAGACATCCTCAACCTGGGTCGGACCTGTTCTTATTTACATGTAATATGTACAGACTCATTGTTATGGCAACAGTTGTGTTTCTTTCATTTCTCAGAAAAACAGATCACTTCCCTGACAGATGATGAAGTGGATTTTTGTGATACCGACTGGATGCAAATGTTTAACCTCTTAAAAGGGTAAAAATAATAGTTGATTTTTTTTTTATAAATCATAGTTTGTGAAGTAATTTAAAGGAGTCATAATCCTCTGTGATTCATTCCAACTTTTATTCTTTAGAATATTTTCCCATACTGGCCTGGTTTTCACAAAAAAAAATCTCATCTTGAGATTTTCCTCAAATCTTCAACTTCAAGTGATTTGATATGTCTAAAAAGAGGTAAGATTTAAGATCTTTATGAAACCTGATCTAAAATAGTATTACAATCAAGTGCAGTAGTACAAGTCTGTATCCAATGGCATTCTTGACATTTTCATTGCAAAAATTTGCACTTCATTTAATATTATATAAGCAGGTACTTTTTTTAATTTATCTTTAAGTGTTTAAATGTTTCATCCTAATTTTACTGATATAATTGTAGATTTTAGTAACAATTTTGTGCCTACGTTAAATTCGGAACCTTACTCTGTGAAATTATAGTTACTTCAAAAACAACCATTCATATTAATTTGAGGCCATATCCAAGCAACTTGCAGATATTTTTTTTTTCATTTTATAGGAGATACAAATTAATTATGAAGGAGTTTTATGGTGAAGAAATTGTTCTTTGTAACAACTGTAGGAGGCTATACTGGAAGGTGGGTAATTTAAACCAGGTTATTTATATATTTAAATTTGACATGAATCCATTGGTTTTGAAAATGTATCATTACAAAATGTTAAATAATAAATTTAGTAATGTTTTTGATGTTCTTATTTTTAAATCAAGAGAAAATAAAAAAAAAAAGAGAAAAATACTGAAGACCCCCCCCCCCCCCCGAACAGAAAAAAATGAAAAATAACTAAAACTTGCTTTAATTTTGTGTATTACTTATTTTCTAATTATCATGTATGTTGAGACCACATTAATTCTAGTCTAAAACTGCCAGGTTGCAATAAGAAATGCACATAGAAATTTCTGAATGTAAAGTAATAATTATGTAGTTAATAATTTCCTGATTTATTTTACAGTTACAAGGCCACCCCTGTTTTAACCAAAACAGGAGTCCTTCTTCATCCCTTATTACACCACAACAGTTAGTAGATATGCTCCTTCTGTAGCATGGACGAGGATTTACTATTTGGACCTTTCATACAATAACTTTGGTTATCAGAAATCGTACTTGAATCTCTGCTTGGATTATTGCTAACAATACCAAGGTTTTAAAATGCCTCTAAATGGCATATATCAAATCAATAATCCAAAATCATTGTTTGTCTTATGTGAAGATATAGAGTGTCCATAATTTCTGTAGATCTGATTTGTTTCAAACATTGATTGGACAGGTCTTGAATTTCACATGTAATTTGATAGATACGTGTAAAGCATGTTTCATAGACCTACTGTAGTGGTCACCATGCTATTTGTTCCTGGGCTAGTTACTGCAAACCTCACCTGTAGTAATTTAGCACACCTACATAAGGCAATAGATATTTAAACAGCCAGTCTGCCAAAAAAGTTAATAAATTTGGTGTTGCCATAGAAACAATAATTAAAAAGTTAGTTCAGTTATGAAAAGGGTACTTTTTAGAAAATGATCCTAATAGGAAGATACTGTCTATTATTCAGAATATATGAGAATGCTGCTTATAAATTTACAGATGAAAAATAAATTTACAAGAATGAACTATACTTTTGTATAATGTGAATGAATGAACATCATTTTTATTTTAGACAGTATGTGTCTTAAGTATACAAATATAAAAAAACAAACAACTGAGGTAGTTAAGACCAATGGCAAATGTCTGAAGAAAGGCAAAAGGGTGCTCTTATTCATTTAAAACTATATAACTTTGCTCCAGGTACAACTATCTTTAGTATGCGTCAGTACCATATTCAGTATGCATTTGTTTTTTTGAGAGGTTACAATTTCTGAAATAAATGTTCTAGAGACATTCTTTTGTTTTACCTTGCAAAAATTTCAGATTGAGAACAGCTTCACAAAATTACAATAGTTTAACTGAGAACAATAGAGTGTATATCTTGTAAAAAAGGAAGACATCAACACTGAAATTACGTGTTTTTTTGTATTTAAGTAACCTCTACAAACATACAAACATTCATACATCGTATATCGTTTATAAAAAATATTAACTAAAAATCAGCACTTATACCACTTCTTAAACATAAACGTAATCAGATTTAAAAAAAAAAGGGTTTATGAAAACTGCAAGGTCACTATTAAAACACACAGTAATTGTAAGTGATTTATGCAAAGTTACAACAAGCCTCCAAAAATACAAATTAACAATTCATTTATTGAATGATGTGTACTTATTAATTTCTTTTGAATATTTCCAAAAATATCTGCTTTTGGAATTGAACTAATCCATCAAATACAAAAAAAAAATTAAAGCATTCAAACTTGATTTATCAAGAAGAAATAAGTACCAGTAATACATGTAGTCGTGAGAAATGTTAATATACAATGTTTCTTCTGCATCTCAATAATGTAAACTTAAGAGTTCATTAGAAATAGTCCAAACGTTTAAACATTCAGTTCTTGTCAACTTTGCACCTCTACTGTAACAGAAGCAGTCTGTTGTGTGCTTTCTTCTTTACATGTAACATGCAAGGACCCATCTCTGTAAAATAAAAAAAATGTAAATTGGAAAGAATTTTAAAATGAACTAATTTAGACCTAAATAGTACAGTGATAAAAATGCTGACATACCACTAGTAATAAATAAAAAAAAACATGATACTACCACTCTCCTTTTGATGGAAAACTTTGTTTGTTTGTTGGGGTTTAACGTGCGAGCAGCAATATTTCAGCTATATTCAGACGATGAACATGAAATGGATGATAAAATGAACATGAAATGATAAAAAAAAGGATGGGTCACAAGGATAATAGGGTCAACAAATTTTTATTGCCACTGGAAAAAGGGGGGATGGGTAAGGTCGGGCAATTTAGCCTCCTGTGGCGGAGCGCAAAGGTTCCTACTCCTATCGAATACCACAGCAGGGTTCTTTAACGTGCGAGAAATGTGGCATCTTTCCCAACACGGTGCACCACTATGGTTTGCGGTCAGGTTTTCTGTATTATAGCCTGACAACCCCAGCATGTAACACGCCAGGGGTACCCCATTCCACCACCTGGGGCACACATCCCAGATGCTCTGTGGGCAGAGCGCCTAGCCCCCGGCTAGGTTTCTGAGCACTATTTAGTCGCCTTATACGACAAGCTTAGCGCTGCTGCAGGCCTATTGTTTTAACACCCGGACCTGCACGGGGCTGGAAAACTTAGTTCATTTTGTTCAAACTTAGGGTAACAACAAGTGATGGCCATGTTCCCATTTTATGTATTATACAAATCACAGTAGAGAACTATTTGTTGTTAGTGGTAGACCTAGAGCTAAATGTATCATTAATTGACCTCAACAGGGATCAATACTATAGAAATTGTATTACCTTCTCAGATGAAATGTTACTGTTACTTTAGATGCTGGTGGTAAATCTTTCATCACAATCTGAAAATTTAACATATTCAAAATTTATAAAATAACAATGTTCATGTTTCATTATAAATGTCTCAATGATATAGAACATTTAAGGAAAACTCTTCTAGTTTTCAGTCTATGAAGAAATAACCTCAATCATAAGGTGCACACTAAATAACCTGCGTAGCAATGAGGTTATTACAAATAGAAGGAATTTAATTTTCATATCAAAATTCAACAAGTAAATCATTAAAATAAAAAAGAATGATGACCTCATGGTCACCTTACAAAAATTGGTCTATGAGACGATGGACAAAATTTTGTATCCAATCAGAAAGGATGTTACTTCTGAATTTGAATTATTTCAATATAGAAGTAATATTTCTGTATTGGAAGCAAGAATATATTTTTGTCATGCCAGAATGGAATGAATACACCAATATGTTGCATAATTTTTTAGATGACCAGCTAAATAAAACAAAATAGGCACCAATGTCCTAATTTCATTAAAACATCTATCTCCGACCATTCAAAAAGAGCAAATTTTGTTTTTATTTTCTAATCCTCCTTATTAATGCTGACAAGTACTTAAAATTTTGCTAATATGAAAAACAAAAACCAGGAACTTTCATTTTCAAATGTTAAAACTCAAAACCTGCTGGGGAATCCCCAGATCACTTACCACTTCTCAATGCACATTGATTGTTTGTTACACCTGTGGATGGACCAGCAGTTGCACACAGATATACAGTAATACATTCATCAAAAGATGCGCATATCAAATGGATCTAAAGAAATCTCAGTATTGAGGATGTTAATGGGAAATTAAGAATCTAACAACCCTGAGAATGCAAGGACACAGAAATACCTACGGGTAAAGATTTCTACTTCTCTAAAGAGGCTATGACGAGTTAAAGAACATTAAAATCTTATCCAAGGGTGTCTAAGATTTCATAGTCATGTATTTTCCTGCAGTGCTTGGTTCTTTTTTTCACTTTTAAACCTAATCTTGTGATTAGTACGCACTTCCTGCCTAAATTGCTTTGAATTTACAGGACGTAATATAACTGTATTGACGTTACAAACATTGCATGTTTCATCTCAGATGGCTAATAATAGAATCATCTTTTTCTTGCCAGACACTAATGAGATATATATATTTTTAGCCATGTGAGATATCTTTATCTCAAATGTGGGTGAGATAAAACATGCAATGTTTGTGTTGTCACAATAAAATGTTTTATGATATCTTGTAAATTCAATGGACTTTAGTCAAGCAGGAGGTACTAAGAACAAAGGCAATTTTAAAAGAGTAGAAAAGAATCCAACACCACCAGAAAAAGCAAAGAGACTAGGAGAGCCTCAGGTGAGATTTCCATAACTGGGTAGATCCTCATTACAGAACTGGAAATCTTACCTTAGGTGTCTGAGATTTCTCTATCTTGCACTCTCACCTGTTTTAGATTCTTAATATATCTTTTAGTGAGAAAAGTCAATTAATTTTTTACTTTGCCATGTTTTATTTTTTGCCTCACGAAAACTTAAATGTTTAAGTAAACTTCAATTGAAAACATTAATTTTCATTGATTTGAGCAGCAACCCTACAAACCTTAGCCAGATCTCCTTCCAATGAGTCTTCACAGCCACATTCACATAATTCCATACTAAACGATGTTTGTTTTTCTGCTAATGTAACAGTCTCATGCTTCCGACAAGGGAAAGGTGTTAATGAGGGAAATACTGTATAACATGATTTAGAATCACTACCCTGAAATTATACCTTTGTTATAATAGGTTGTATGATAAATTTGCGTGTAATAATTATTTTGGAAGAATTTGTAATTCTCATTTATTTTTTAAGAAGCTATTTTTGACATACATGGCATTAAGATTTTGGTCATTATCAATAAATATGCATACTAATGTATTTGAACTTAATTTAAGATTATTATTAGATATATTTTTTTATATTTCTTCCTACTAGCTGTACCAATTTCACAGGTCAAGAAAAACCAGATTATTCATTATGAATATTTGACATAATTTCACCACCACTAGAAAATTTTCAGTAGGTAAATACCGTATTTTGGTGTGTATAGTGCGCATTTGTGTATAATGCGCAGGATGGTTTTTCCTTTAAAAGTTGATGTAAAAAACTTTTTTACTGATGTATGTATGTACTGTACACAGTGAAAAAAGCGTAACTTATTAGAATCACAAACATTTCTGGCTTTAATTTATTTGTAGATAGAAGGGACCATTTCGTCTGTTTTGTGTATTTCTTTCAATAAAGAATATTGTTTTTGTTACTTTTTGTATTTATCTGTTTTGTCCGTGTTTATGTGTATTCATTTTAATGATTTACTATTCGGGTAAGAAATGCTTAACGTAGACAATAGCTGAAATTGTAAGCTTGGACATATGTTTTGATTACCTTTGAAAGGTTTCTATTGAGAATAATCAATTTCTGAAGATTGCTAATTCTAGAAGAAGGACTGTTTTTACTACAATCAATAAAGGGGTCTAAGCGAACAATGCAGACGGTCATCAAATAGGGCATGTGTGTTGATAGGTCGGCCAAGGGTGATAATGAGATGCATAATCTTCTCTAATGTGTATTGGGGATACATAAAGGGTTTATGTTTGAAATTAATAGTTTTTATGTTGGATAAGGATTTTGATATTAGTTCACTGAAAAAAGGAAGCCAATATTTTCAAAAAGCAGAATATCCAATATGAAGTAGAGTTCAATACGATGAGTAAATAACGATATTTTTTTTTATACAAACTACTTTGTCCAATGGAAATATTTTAAGGCTCTATGAGCAATGTGCCCAAGATTTTGTTATTCAGTAATTAAATTAATTTAACTTGTGTGTATTTTAATTATTTCTTTCAAATCGTTAACAAGTCGTATACATCGTACAGACATAAATATATACACATCGTAAAACAATTTACAATCTCCTTTGATAATACCAGTAACTAATTGTCTTCTGTCCTTGTCATGATTAATTAATCCCCTCAATAAACACGTCAATTGCTTGTTAGATATAAAATTAACAGGTGAAACCATAATCAGTGACATCTAAATACCCTTTGCAACGCCTCAATTACCATGTGACATCATTAATAAATCGATACACAAAAACGAAAGTACGGCAGTTGTTAATATAATCTACCGTGTTCTTTTGGGAGGAAATAAATTAAAACCAAATTCTGTTCCAGAAAATTTTATTGACAATCTATGCTTACAAAGGTAACAAGTCAACAAAAAACATAAGTGGTCCCTGATTCGATGTTGACTTCCTCGAGGTAGTTAATTTTCAACTGATCTTAGGTCAGTAAAAATGTGTTGAAAAGATGTATGTGTGTATTATACATACCCCCATGTTCTGAAATTAGTTTCTTGGTAAAAAAGTGCGCACAATACACACCAAAATACGGTAATTTCAAAATATTTTAAGATTACTCAACAAAGTATACACCATTAAGAAATTACTTTATTCTAAAGAATACAAACCTTTATGCATATAGATTTCTTTAAACATTCAATTTCATTTTCTCCATAATTAATTTTAATATCAGTTTCATCATTTCCTGTAAGTATGGCTGCCTGAAAACAAAAGAAAAAATTCAGTAAATCAAAATGCAAAGAAAAGTGACCTTGTGATCACAAACCCGTACAAGTTTTCCATGCGAAAAAGGGCCATAACTCTGCAACAATTCATGGTCCACAGCACTGTGTTTAAACTTTACAAAATATTTGGTTTAGCAGTTCTCTAGAAATTATGCATCAGCCAGTTAAATGGACACGAAGATCACCATGGAAACTGTAGCAGGACACCTGTTATAGCCAAGGCTCTTCAAGCAGAGCTTTATAAAATCTTTCAAAAAAGGCTTTAAAAACTTGATCAATCCAGGTTGAGAATTTAGTTTGTTTGTTTGTTGGGGTTTAACGTCCGAGCAGCAATATTGAGAATTTAGACACACAATGTAAATAAAAAGTTAAAAACAGGATACAATAATAATCCAACAAAAAGTAGAGTAAATGTATTCATTAAAACAATCACATTAGCTGTTGCTCCACCATCTCCAATGTGCCTCTGGGGAGATGGCAGAATAAGATACAGCTCACATTCTACAGACATTTCAAACTATCAGGCACTGGAGCAACAGATATGGCCATTATCAACAATAATCTAGGAAAAGCTTTAATTTATGGAAAAGAGGATGCCGCAGGGAATACCACTAAGATTCCTAGTGGAAGCAGAAATTCAACAGTGAAGGCAAACAACAGGAAAAGAAGCAGTTACTCCAATTATTTGAAGTAAACGTTTGATGTAATTTTTTGATTCATTATTTATGTCCACACTCACCTGTTTAGCTGCACCTATAGCTATAACTTCATCAGGAGGTATAGAGTTCAATATATCTGCACCTTTTAATGCCTCTGTTATTGTTTTCTGTACAAGTGGGATTTTTGTACCACCACCACACATAATAACCTACAGGAGAGAAATACAGGTTCATGTGGTAGAAATAAGAACAAGATGTTTTAATGTTTTCAAAAGAACACTTCTAAAGTGCTAAATGAAATAAAAACCATGGACATAGGCTATTTTCAATATTACCAACTTTATAGGTAAAAAACAGGTAACACAACAGATATCAGGGTTGTAAGCAGGTTAAGTTTACTCCTCTATTAAATATTTTCCTAAAAATGCAGTGAATGACATGAATTATTTGCAAAATTTGTCATCTTGAGTGAATAGATATTAATTTTACTTAAAATATGATCGTCTTGTCATGTAATCCAGAATTTTCTGGATTTTTTGGGAATGTTCTAAACATTTTAACATGGGTATTATGGAGAGATTCAAAATCATCAGTACAACTTAATTTGCATCAAATTTTGTAGAAACTATAATGGTAAACACCTCTGTTATACTCTGCCATGTAGTCACATTTTAGCTAAAACATAAGCAAACTTAGACAACTGTGTAAACAGATGTTCTCAGCTATTAAATACAAGTTCATTTAAGAATCATGAAAATAAGAAAAGGGTGACATTACAGTTTCCAATCTTTCTTAACTCCTTTTAATCTTTCAGAAAGTTACATTTATGTACAGTAGTAACTTACATATAGATTGAGAAAATAATGAAATCAATAAAAAAGTCTGTTGAATTCTACAGAAATATTTTTCCTTCCAGTTTTGTTCAATATATTAAGCCATTTTTCTGTCCACTTCACTTACAGTGTTCATTACTTATTTGACTGGTTTTGAATCACTAATTAGGACATACCAGATGCATTTACACCTCACAAAAGCTGACAAAAAATATGGATTTATTATGCCCTGCACAATTCTTAGATAGACCAGTACTTAACTGAAGGTTCTTTGACATTTCAAAGATGTATTATACATAAACCTAACATTCCAATACCTTGTGTATGTCTGATTTAGCTATATTTGCAGCACAACATGAATTGTCTATTAAACCTGTACATTGTTGAACTAAAGATGAAATCAAACTTTCAAATCTGGCTCTGCAAAAGCAAGAAATTGTAAGATAAATACAATTAATACAAATTAAAAAATTCAATCTTTCAAATATGTTTAAGTAAATGGTTGTCACATTGGGTTCAATTAGAGCTATTTCAAATATCAGTGATTTCTACATTCTTATCAATAGTAGTACACTGGTGATGTACGAATTAAGTATGGTTCTGTTTAAAAATCAGGCAGGGGTGATTCATCTAAAAGATAATCAGTAAAATAGTTCCGATACAATTGTTAGGTTCTAAAAACAACTCTTCTTATGTTCATTTCCTAGGACCTGCTGAAATATTTCTTGACTGGATATAGTGTAAAATATTTGGCAGGAAATTTTCCCGTATTTTTCTGTTGTAGAATGTGACCATATTTGGAGTATCAATATCTGCAGTGGGGAACTTTCATTTGAACTTTTATTTTTGAATACAGTTTCTTTGAGACCTACTACAGGATTTCCAATTGAAAAATATTTGGGATTAAGAAATGCATGAATCACTAATCATAAGCTTCTGCTTGATTTTAAGGCAGAGCAGTACGTAAGTATAGTATAAAAATTCATGGCAAAATGAGAAATCTATTTGGGTACTAAAATTTAACATAAATCTTACTTCATTCATATGAAGATGTCAACCCTGTTTCAAAACTAGTCAACAAAATGAAAATTCCAGCAACTTATACATAGCCTAAAAGTCACCTTTATATTTCAACTTATCATGGCTGTGTAAAAGACAACTATCACAAAATCCAGTTATCCTACAAAGAATCTACCTAATGGGTCTTAGTTTTCTCTTTTCTTTTATTTTGAAAATGCCTTTGCATTTACCAAATCTAGAATTTTTTTTGCTTCTCCAGAAAAACAGACCTTGTAACTTGACAATGAAAATCTACACCATCCAATAAAGAATCTACTGCACATTGAGCACTTCCTAAGTTAGATAATGTATGCTTCATGGTCTCTGCTGCCAGACGCAGTTTGTTCAATGACCGTCTGCTCTCCTTTACATCTAATTTGTACTTTCTGAAATAAAAAAAAATTGTATAAAAATGTAAAAGTATAAAATTTAATTACCTAAAAAAGCTGGAAGCACTGCATTTTAAACCCTAGTGTATATACAATAATATATATATAAAAAAAAAAGATTTACATCGTCTTTTATCCAGTGCTGAGAAATCAATTAAATTCCACCTGTTTATTACTCCCAAGAAATTTTTTCTAACATTTTGTTTGTGATCTTAAACATATTTGTTTCATTATGGACTTAAAATATGATCTCAAGATTAATCATGGATAATTTTCATTACCACTAAAATTTTTTCTAGTTGGTGTTTGAAAAGAATCGATTCACAGTTGCAGGGTTCTCAAAAAAAAAAAGGTATCTTTTGGTAAATGAGGGCCTTTAAAAAACCCTGCAGTCACACCAGAATGAAAAGCATTTGTTTTGGATTTGGGAGTATATCACCCTGTTCATACAGAAAAAAAAACACCTTAAATTAGCCTTTTCTCCATTAGATTCCATAAAATATTTTCTTTTCATATAATAATACAAAGACAACTATGATACATCTATCTACTAGACCCTAAACAGCCTATTTCCAGCTTGCATAGAAAAAATCTGATTCAAGTCTGGTAAACATAAAAGCCTGAATATTTAACACTTTAGATGTTTGCCTTTTATTCAATGAAATTGCACAATATGAAAGATATATGAATCATTTACTTATAAAATTCTGATCCAAGGTAATCAGTAAGACAGTTTGTAAATTTAAAGCCTGCTAATGAGGATGAATTCTGTGAACTAAGGACTCTGTATAGACCATTCTGTACTCGTACAACTGAGACATCTGTAGATAATCCTCCCATTCTAAACACTAGAACGTTGCTGTAAAATATATACAACATTGTCACAAAAGTCATTTATGGAATTACTATAAGATATGCCCAATAAAGATAGCAGTAAGATTTTCATCCACCTGTATTTAGTCCAAAAGAAATAACATGTCGGTTTCCTCTACCTTTTCTACCCTATTTTATGTTCCTACACTTTATATTTTATGGCCATTTTGGCTCAAGTGCAGTTAAAGTCTAGATTGTTTCTCCATCAATGTAAAACATTTTCAAAATATAAAATAATTCCCCAACATTCCCACCCTATTTTTTTTCTTGCTAGTAGCAGGGACAAAAAAGAGTACCGGTATTAGCTTTTGGGCCTAAACTTAAAAGGTTGGAAGAAAATTTCATTTCTATTTTTAATATATACATGATTTCAAAGTATTTTTTGTGAAAATCAAGCTTTATGAAAAAAATGAAAAAAAAAATTCAGTTTTTCAACACATCTCTATACAACTGAAACCATTTGATAGTTAATCCTAAATTTCTACTGCTTTATTGTGTAATACTGAGTAAAAAATTGAAAAAAATAAATAATTGTGCTTACAATGTTTGAATGAGCATATCTTTGTTGTTATTGATCTTAAGGCTTATAAAGTTAAATGTAAAAGTATTGTTGGATTCTAGAGTATCTTTTTATTTTTACGTTTGTTGGTTTCCATCAGCAATTTTTACCTGTCCAGGTGCAGACAATTGTTAGATAATATGTGTTATGATGATTTAATATTTGGAACAATTTCATAAATATAAAGCTTCATCAAAATAAACACATGTCAACATAAAACTTTGGAAAACATTTTTACACATGAAAAAGTTTCAAAGTCACAGATAAATATCAAGATATGGCACAGGCAAGTCAAATATTTGATTAACTATCAAAATGTCAAAGGAATGCTGAAAAAAAAATCATCATCAGCCTTCGTTTCGGCAAGGTATATTTCTTTTTAGATTATCTTTTATGGTCCAAAATGTTTGAATTCAGCATCCTCATCATCGCTATAGCTGAAAAAATTGGCGACTTCATCATCATCACTCCAATCAACATCCGCAATTTCAAGATATTTTTTATCAAATATTCTACTTTCGATTTTATCCTTGTAATTCATAAAAACATCCATGAATCTCTAAAATACGCCAGATTTTGAACAATCAACAGCTTAAAAAAATTATTTTCATTATTACCGCTTCCAGAATCCCACCTGTTGTCTAGGAATGACCATAAATTTACTAATGAAAATAACAATAGTTGTATGTAGCTAACATTAATAAAAATATTGGAACAACAAAACAGTTGAGAGTAGCAGCTTAAGGGATATGGTACCAGAATAATCTATTGAACTTGGCCTTTAAGTGGATGACATTTGTCCCTACTTCAGTTGAACTAAACTTACCATTCCAATGAATTATCAGTTTGGCCAATATCATATGACAACAATGCTGAGACTGGCTCTGATATTGTTCTTAAGACAGAAAATCCTCCAGCATTTGCACTTTCACTGAAAACAAAAAAATAATGGTAAATTTTCAGGAAACCACACTGTTACATATTTCAGCAACTAATGAAGATATTCTATTATTTGGTAAATATTCATAGCAGTATATTTTTGGGGTAAAGTCTTGTAATGAAACCATTGCAATATGTTTCAAGAGAGATAGTCATAATTTTACTGATAATCACGAATTAAACACCAAGTGATAGAAGATAGATAGCAAAGATATTTGCTGCCATTTTACACTTCAGTATGCAGTAGAAGTCATACAATTGAGTGATAATTAATTCTAATTACAACGTTATATTTTTTATAATACTGAAGATTGAATCTAATTAAAAAACAAACCTAAACACTTGTCTTTGTTCTTCTGTAAAATCTTGTGGTACAGCTAACACAGAATCATGAATGTCTCCATCACCATGACTTCTGGCTGTCTCTATAAATAGAGAGAAATTAACCTAGTTAATTTATTTCCATAGTGAAATTAGTCAGTTTCAACGCATAGAAGAAAGTCCATTCTTATATATATTGCTTTAGGAGCTCTAACAAAAAAAAAAAAAAAAAAAAAAGAATTTTACTGGATCAACAATAACCCAGGATATTATAAATTCCAATTTGAAAAGGAAAAAATTATGCAGTGTTCAATGATTTCCATTTCAATAACCCTGGGCAATAGAAAGCTAGTGTTTGATTCCTTTTCTCACTTTGAGTTTGTTTTCCCATTAAATTTTTGAATTTTGAATGACCTGCATTTAACATCTTATCATGATGTATCAATGTGGCCATTGATACTTCACGAGCAGGTGTAAAATATTGGTCAATGTAAAACATAAACTGCAAGAAATAATCAATCAACGGTTATTCTTGATCAAAATTATCCTTCCAAATTTTTGAAAGGAAAGCTTCTTATCATCTTCCACCTCCTCTTTGGCAAGAAAGTTTAAGTTCAGTACAGAAAGGTTAATATGATTGTGGTAAAATCAATTTTCATTAGGAGCTATCTGGTCTTAACAATCCATTTGGTTAACCTATGAAGTCTAGTTTACACATCTTAAGGCTGTTCCACAATTAATCATGTGAGGGGGTCGGGAGGCACTTCTTATCAATATATGAATGCTGGGCATAGGGTATGTAAATCTCGTTCTAGTTTCATTTTCTTTACCGGAATTTCTGATGAAGAACGTATTGAAAACCAAAGACCGATCTGTATTTTATTGTTTACTTCTGGGTACTTGAAAACCTTTATAACAATAAAAAATCTTCTTGTTCATGTTTTTTCTTGCTATATTTATCATGTAGAAAGAGTTATTTGTCATTTTTATTAGTATTTTTTACACAGAAAGATTGTTGCCCTTAACACTGGACTCAACACTCTCTAAATGACAAATCTCTATGCTTTTGAATGGTAGAAAATGACCCATTCTCTTGAAATCATGGGGTCCCATGATGAGACTTACATATCCTATAGTGGCATATTTTTGTATTGAACAATACACATTTTTTTGTGGGTGGTGGGCAGAGAAAAAGTGCCTCCCGACCCCCCATACATGTAATTCTGGAACAGTCCTTACCCATCATTCTAGCATAAATGGCCTCAGCAATTTTAGATGGGGATATCTCCTTTGCCTGTCCTTTAAGTTCTACTTGGTAAACAGGTTCATCATCTTTTATCTTTATCTAAAGGGAAGAAATATAAGAAAAGTAAACCTCTTAGTTTTCTAGACATGAGATGTAAAACTATATACCAGGGTACATGTATATCATTATTAGTCTAAGGAGTTCGGGTACCTATGGTTATTAAGAACAAAAACAACACATTTAGGTACTATAAATTCAGAAATTATTAAATGTACCTGTATTAATTAATTATTGCCATTTTGAAAAAAAAAAAATCCTACATTACTTTTTTAGCCATCAGAGTTTTTTTTTAACCTTCCTTGTTGATTTTAATTTTTATAATGTTGGTTTCAATTATTGCTACTGATAGTCAGTTGCATAACAAAAAACAATTATTTCCCAATTTACAGTACTACAAGAAAGCCTTTACATCAAATAAAACTGACCAAATGTTATGAGACACCTAAATACTTCTTTAATGGAGATAGAAGGCAAAATTATTACATTCTACTTTTTACATTACATCATAAAAGTATTATTCTTATTTTTCAAAGAACGAAATGATTTTTGTTTTGATGCATTATTGGTGAGAAAACGGATGAGCCTCAATGTTGACATTTTTGCTTCACATAATTAACTGTAAATCATTAACCCAAATCTTTGTTTACACACAATTAACTGTAAATTATTAACTCTGTAAGTGATTTAACACATTCAGACGTAAAAATAAAATAGGAATTGCACAATGGCATCATGTGATAAAGAATCTGTGAAAATTTCATCGAATTCAATTCAGCAGTTTCAGAGGAGTTGTAGATTTGAGGATGGTTTACCCTTGATTGACCAATGACAAAGTCTGTGGTTTCCATTAGGATGGAAAAACATAATAGTAGGTGCACAATCACATCATGTAATAAAGAATCTTTAATAGATCCATCAAATTCCATTCAGCAGTTTCAGAACAGTAGCATATTAGAAGATGGACCCCCTTTGGTTGACCAATAAGATAGTCCATGTTTTGCAACAGGAAACCCCAAAGTCATTCAGGTGAAAAAACAAAATAGGAAGTGCACAATGGCATCATGTAATAAAGAATGCGTGAAAGTTTCATCCAATTCCATTCTACAATTTCAGAGGAGTTGCAAATTAGAACTGGGGGCGGATGAAAGGACACCATGATCACTATACACCTTCCACTTTTCAAGCTGTGGGTATAATAACCTCGTAAGCAGACATGGGAAATTTTTCTTGAATTATTTGCCATAATTGAAGTGATACGCAGATCAAAGTAGTTCAATTCACCAGGTAGTGCTTAAAAGTTTAGTTAGATATCATTACAAATAAAGAACATCAACCCTTCCAAGAATTTTGACACTAAAGAGTAATGGTAAAAAATTCAACAAGTTCAACTATACCAGTAGAATCTGATCAGAAAAATCCAAACAGATTCTTAAGCCTAAAGCATACAAGGTTTTGTTCTGTGTAATGAGAAATGAGTAGTTTTGATTAGGCTGTAATTTCAAGTCTTAATCTGAATCTTACTATGTTGCATCTATGTACAGGTTGCACTGTAATAAATTATTCATTTGTTCCTAAGGCCAAAAGAATAATATGACTGTTTATGGTTACATTCTAAACAAAAATAGGGTCGGTAGGTCGGCATTTTCATTTTATTTTTTCTGCACAGGTTTAACCTTTACTTCAACCAAATCATTAGTTTTGAAGTAAAATTTTGCAGCCAACTTCCTTGAGGAAATGTTTCTATACATCTGTGTTTATCATAAGTCTATTAGGAACTGCTGTATTTACTTAATTTCAATGCTGGTCTTTTTTAAAGAAGCTTTTCTTAGGCAACTGACAAGATGGACAGAGCAAATTTAGATTTGTGGCATACATATATTAAGCATACTTGTTAAAAGTTTGTTTGTTTGTTTGTTGGGGTTTAACGTCCGAGCAGCAATATTTCAGCTATATTCAGACGATGAACATGAAATTGATGATAAAATGAACATGAAATGATGATGAAATGAAAAAGGGATGGGACACAAGGACAATAGGGTCGACAAATTTTGATTGCCACTGGAAATGGGGAGAGGTGGGTAAGGTCGGGCAATTTAGCCTCCTGTGGCGGAGCGCAAAGGTTCCTACTCCTATCGAATACCACAGCAGGGTTCTTTAACGTGCGAGGAACGTGGCATCTTTCCCAACACGGTGCACCACTATGGTTTGCGGTCAGGTTTCCCGTATCATAGCCTGACAACCCCAGCATGCAACACGCCAGGGGTACCCCATTCCACCACCTGGGGCACACATCCCAGTTGCTCTGTGGGCAGAGCGCCTAGCCCCCGGCTAGATTTCTGAGCACTATTTAGTCGCCTTTTACGACAAGCTTAGCGCTGCTGCAGGCCTATTCTTTTAACACCCGGACCTGCACGGGGCACTTGTTAAAAGAAAATACCCTAAAACTTGAGGTTGGGTATGGTACATGTAAGGTACAAAATATAGATAGGTCAAGCATATAAAAAGCAGCTTTTATTTTGGTCTAAATACCTTGACTGGACAGGTATCAATATACTGTTGCAACAAGTGGTCATCATTTGATCTTCCAAGAATCTGCTTTACATTACACACTGTATTCTGGGCATTTCTTACCATACCTTGTTTGGCTGCCACACCCACTGCCTAAAAATAGAACAGATAAAAATGTCTTGCCTTTAAACTTTTAATAAAGTTTTATTGAAAGAAATTTATATTCTTGTAATTGACAGTTAAATGATTCTAATCAGAATGACAATAACACTTTTAAAAAAGTTTCTCATAGAATTGAAATTTGAAGCTTATTAGAAATTCATTGAGGTCAAGCACTAAACTAGCTACCAAATTTTCAAACCACTTCCACATAAAATTGCTACACCAAGTCATAAGTCCTCAATTCCTATTTAAACTGTAGCATAAATACATCAAAGTTTCAGCACTCCTGTTAAACTTGAAGAATAACAGTCGTAATAAATCTGAAATTTCAGCTGTAAGACTTAACAGACATATTTCTCACTTGATCATGGTCAGTAAATGCAACAATACAGGGTGTAACTCTGTCTCCAAGCTCATTGGCAACCACATCAGTTTTTCCATCCTGAAAAATTGACATGCATTTATGTATAACAAAATTATACAATCGGTAGTTACCAGTACATATTTAAGTGTATAGTAATGTTCAAAGACAAAATAAAATGACACCTTTAAGAATTTCTTCTCACAGGATGTAACCCACACACAAATAAGTTCAGTGTGCTGTTAATTTCTGCTTTTGTAGACTGGGAACAGTCATGAAATTAGGGTTAACCCCTCGTTTTGAATACTACCCCACTTTTAACTAAAATATTATTTTTTTCAAACTTTCTAATTTATAAAGGGTAAAAAATACATCATACAATGGATAGTACTCCAAACAGGGGGTTAACCCTAGTTTCAGGACTTGTTCCCAACCTGTTCAGTTTTGACAAAATCATATAAACTGATGGCTATTCAACCTTGATAGATCACAAAGGTGTTCCAAAGAAAATTAGTAGGACACATTGGTAAATTGTTTTCTACCTAGAGAGCCACATGTATCTAAATCACCCAGTTACATGCATAAAGCTAGATTTATATTGAAAATGGTATCAGTTACAATTTGGTGAAATCAGAGACCTATAATCAAAGAGATAAGAAACTTGTTAATTAGCAAGTTTATCGATAAAACTATCACATGGTGGAAAACAAGATTCCTTGACCGTTCCCTTTCCCTTTTGAAGAAATTATCTGGGGTGGGGGTAGGCAACTTGTTTTCAATACCTTTTTTGTTTGTTATGGTAGAAAGAATATGTGGTATGAACATGAAGCTTAGATATCATAGAATACGAAACAAAAGGTTTTATTTTGATATTGGCAATACTTTCATAGTTGTGATCATTTAACTTTTAAGATCAAGTTGTCTTGTCTTTTAAGTAAGTACAAAATCTTGTTCCCTGCTGAGTGATTATGTGAGATTTCAGTTAGTTGCGAATCTCTTTGATTACAGGTCTATGGTGTAATGTACACAAATGTACAATAACTCCCATTAATGGCATTATGAACAGTCATGTCACCAGCCTGACCAGGTGTAAATAATACTGCCTACCTATGCTTTTACTGGTATTTGACAAATTGTATTGGAAAATTATCACAGAGGTGATGAGATCAAGGGGACTTTATGTGTCTAATGGGCGAAACATACTTTATAAACGGCTAAACAAGCAGAAGTTGAGCCAAAATGAACTCCAAATGCAGCCATGAGTTTCACATGGAACAAACTTCCGGTGGAAAGGAGAAACCTAAGTAAGCGCAATAATCCCGTAACCAGAACAGAAAAAAAAAAAGAAAGAAGCAATTCGTCCACCACTTAATTGTGTTTTATTTATTTATTTTTTTTAAAATAGTATAGGTACATGCTTATACTTTGGAGGAAAAGCACCTCATTTCTGATCGGTACTTATCAAAGGGGCTTGCTCCCACTATCTAATATATATGCAGTCCCACTAGTATATAGCATATTATTGTTTAATTGTGATTGTGGGCTGCACATTTGATAGTGGCAGCAAGCCCCTGTGGACAGAGCTTTTGTGTTGATCTGTTCTCTTGTAGGATATTTGTTCCGCTAGAATATGTAGACTGGAAAAGGGCCTTGGATAATAACGAATACCTAGCTGCCATATTAATGGACCTATCCAAGGCCTTTGACTGTCTTCCACATGACATTCTCCTCAGCAAATTATCAGCTTATGGTTTGACTAATAAATCCACTAAATTACTTAAATCTTACCTTTCGGATAGAAAACAGCAAATTAAAATTGGCAGCACTGTTAGCATGTGGGAAAAAATTCAAAAAGGGGTTCCACATGTATCAATACTTGGCCCTTTACTTTTTAATGTTTTTATTAATAACATTTTTTACTTTATAAATAAATCTAGTCTGTATAATTATGCTGACGACAATACTCTATCATTTCACTCACCTGATTTTGATAAGGTCATATCTACTTTACAAGAGGAAAGTGATATTTTAATAAAATGGTTTTCATTTAATTGTATGCAAGCCAACCCAGATAAGTTTCAGGCAATTGCTGTAGGAAAGAAAACATATGATAAAAAGTCTGTATTTAATATTAGTGAAGCAAACATAAGTTGTGATGATGTTGTTAAACTACTTGGTGTAGATATTGATTTCAGACTGAACTTGGATTATCATATTACCAACATATGCAAAAAGCAGTGCAGCACTTAAATATATTAAAACGCATTGGTAAAAATCTTAGCAAACTCAATAGATGAACGATTTTTCATACATTTATCTTGTCGAATTTCAATTTTTGTCCTATGTCATGGCATTTTTGTTCTGAAAAAAAAAAAAACAAAAACAAAAAAAGATTGAAAAGATACAAGAAAGAGCCTTGAGATTTGTTTATTTTGATTACACTTCTACTTATGATGAACTATTAGCTAAAGTTAAATTACCTTAGTTTACATATTCGCAGAACAAGATTAATGGCAATTGAAACTTTTAAAATTATTAATGGTATTGCTCTACCTGTATTTAGTAATTTATTACATAAAAGAGAAAGTCATTATAATTTCCGCTATACAAATATTTTACAGGTACCTCAAATTCGAACCACAAAGTATGGTAAGAACTCATTCAGCTATGCAGCTCCAGTTCTCTGGAACTCTCTACCCGAAAACTTTAGGACATGTAATATCTTTAACCATTTCAAGCAACTTATATCAAATTATTCTGGAGAAGACTGTAAATGTGTTATTTGCAAATCTTGAACTGGTAGCTGCATGGCTGAATATATATCTTTTTATGCTTTTATTTGCTGTATGCTTAGTAGTGCTAGTATCTTTTATTATGTAGTTTAATTCTTCTCTTTGTCTTTATTTTGTGCTTCTTATTTTTAGTTTGATTGTAAGCTTATGCATGACTGTTTGCTTTCTTATATTGTGATTATCCTTATCTGCTTATTATACTGCCAAAGTGTACCTGTCAGCTGTTTTTGTGTATCAATGTTTGTCTGTTTGAATGTATGTATGTATTTATGTATGTATGTGTATTTGTTTTCGTGCTGTTTTATTGTTTAGTCGGTTCAAAAGCTCACAAGAGCTTATGTTTACCTGTTACAATGTCTTGCCTACTTAAAATAAAGCTTATTTGATTTGATTTGATGTTTATTATGAAATAAGTTTCGGGGGGATCAATTGGACTGACAATGTCACAATGACATATTATACGTCGTTAATACATAATTTTATTTTATGGAATTATACACGTAGCGATTATTATAAAAACCGTGTCTGGGTAAATTTCATGAGTTACCTGTCCAATTTCTTATACAAACTTTAACGAATGAATGAACTTGAGTGAATGAATGAATAATTAAATCAATCAATCAATCAATATATCGAATTCTGGAATGTAAGAACTATCTTTTCTTATACAAGTTGAACTACCCCCTCTTTAATAAATGAACAATGAATCACATTTTTCAATATCTATATCGTGTACTCTAGATTGCACTCCATCCGGCTTTTTGTGTACTAATAAAACTGCCGTTTTTAGATCAAAATCGGAATAGATAAGAATGTCACTAGATTGTAGAGTCTTATTCTAAACAGATAGCGCAGAAACTGTTCGCCATGTTAAAATCAGAAGAATTAGTAATACCGAAAATGCAATCAAAGGGAATTCCTTAACAACGCAACAAAGGGAACCCCAATATCATAAAAAATACACACAGATAGTACTTAGTAGTCAGGCATGCTGACACTACAGTCAGCTGTTTCGATCACTGAAGGGCGAGGGATGTATTATTATACACAGGAAGGTGCTTTGTAAATGATGTGTGGATCCACCTTTGGACGGATCGGCAATTCTTAACTCCAGCAATGAAACAGGTTGGCTTGCAAGTTATTTTGTGATATGGTACAATGCATTATCCAATTGAGAATAGAGGAACGAAAATTTATTCTCTTCCGTTGCAAGTATTTTTTACATGATACTGGATTATGCTACCTTCCATATAATTCCCTTAATTTCATCATGCTAAAGATCCACGTGTGCAGTGCACGGTTTGTCGTTTCAGAGGTATATGCCAATTCTCGATTTTAAGTTAATCTTGCCGTGTTTACACCGTCATAGTTTCATAGTTCTAGCTTCATACGAGATCAAAATGTACCACTTAAATATCATGCACATGTGTTCTACGTGTGTTTTCAATTTGCTTGTATGAGAACGGGAATTAGTTTACTTTAAAAGGTAAAATGATCGGTTAGCATTGAACATTACCCAGTTTCCAATTCAGACACGTACAAGAGCTCGTTACAATTGACTATATAGGTAATACATACATATGACACGCGAAATTAACCGAAAGACCGTTATATATCATGGGTTACCAGACTGTCACCCACAATATCACCTTTGATCGATAATTTAAATTCAGCTATAGGTTACAGACCACCAATTCAACCAATGAGCATTTGGAACGTACGCAAAAATAGTCCTACACAGAAATTACCCCTGTTCCTCATAGTGCTGTGAAAAAAGTTCTCATCTTATTTAAAAAATTTAAACAGTTTCTGAAAGGAAAAACATTTCTGTACATTTTATAGGTGCATTTTGCTTCTTGTGATGTGAAGCCTAATCTCCATCATGATTTCTAAATATTCCCCTATCTTGTGAAAACACTGGGATTTCCCATGCTATTTATAGACACTTCACTTCCGGTGACCAGTACTGCACTGCAAGTCTGCTAACCCCACATGCCATTCTGAGGATTGTGAGCTGACATATGTAGAATCATGCTGATATATAGTCCTCTGCAGGTTAAAGTTAAGGTAAAGTCCAGAGAAGCCATTGAATATTGTGAAATTAGCATAGAAGCCTATGGGAAGTGGAATTAGTGGTTTTTAGCCTTAAACTGAGGTCATGGCAAAATGACAAGTTTCTTGGAATAGCTTTAAACTACTTGAAGATCTTGTAAACTTTGCTATGAGAGGAATACACTACAAAAATCCTTCAAAATATGCATTTTTTTAAGTTATAGGTCCAAATTATGGAAAATTGGTCTTTTTGGCTGAATTTTATGTCCTATTTTGTGAAAAGTGTAGAAAATTTAGTAAAAATGTCAAATATTTAACTTTGAGGGCTATATTTACTTAAAATATGGTGGTAATCAGCACTTGAAATCAAGTTTTGTGTAAATTTGAGCAAAAATTAGGTTAGAAATGAGGAAAAACTCACTTTCATTACTGCGGTTAAGGCCAAATAAGCATTCCCCTATGGCAACATGGAAAATCCATTATTGAGTACTTTTTTGCTTTAGGTGCCCTTTACTGGTCATGTTTTAATGTGAAAACACTGTATTTACAAATTTAAAGCCAAATATATCACCTTTTGTGAAAATTTAAAGATTTAGGATTTTTGACATGTGATCAAGAAAAAGGGGGAGGCATGTCAGAAATAAATTTTTAAAAATAGACCAATTTCTCAGAAAATGATTACTTTTAAATCTATTTCTTTATTAATATTGTTAAAAAACAAGTTGTGATTGATTTTTTTTATTTGAAAAGTCAGAAAAAGTTCTTTGCAAATATTTAATGCATTTAAGTATAGTAGAATATTGTCACTTTTTTGCTCGCGCAACTTGGTTACCCTATATTTAAAAATCAAATATTTAAAAAAGTGCTTGTCACATTTCACTGAAACTTTGCAAATGCATTCAGTATGTGTGTAGGAAGATACTTGTATAGTTATTTATTTTTTCTAAGACAAAAAGTGACTCTTTAGATGAAGCCATGGCAAAATGAAAAGTTTCTTGAAATAGCTTTAAACTACTTGAAGATCTTGTTAACTTTGCCATGAGAGGAATACACTACAAAAATTCTTCAAAATATGCATTTTTTTAAGTTATAGGTCCAAATTATGGAAAATTGGTCTTTTTGGCTGATTTTTATATCCTATCTTGTAGAAAGTGTAGAAAATTTAGTAAAAAAATAAATATTAAACTTTGAGGGCTATATTTACCTAAATATGGTGGTAATAAGCACTTGAAATCAAGTTTTGTGTAGATTTGAGCAAAAATTAGGTTAGAAATGAGGAAAAACTCACTTTCATTACTGCGGTTAAGGCCAAATAAGCATTCCCCTATGGCAACATGGAAAATCCATTATTGAGTACTTTTTTGCTTTAGGTGCCCTTTACTGGTCATGTTTTAATGTGAAAACACTGTATTTACAAATTTAAAGCCAAATATATCACCTTTTGTGAAAATTTAAAGATTTAGGATTTTTGACATGTGATCAAGAAAAAGGGGGAGGCATGTCAGAAATAAATTTTTAAAAATAGACCAATTTCTCAGAAAATGATTACTTTTAAATCTATTTCTTTATTAATATTGTTAAAAAACAAGTTGTGATTGATTTTTTTTATTTGAAAAGTCAGAAAAAGTTCTTTGCAAATATTTAATGCATTTAAGTATGGTAGAATATTGTCACTTTTTTGCTCGCGCAACTTGGTTACCCTATATTTAAAAATCAAATATTTAAAAAAGTGCTTGTCACATTTCACTGAAACTTTGCAAATGCATTCAGTATGTGTGTAGGAAGATATCTGTATAGTTATTTATTTTTTCTAAGACAAAAAGTGACCCCTTTAGGTTACAGACCACCAATTCAACCAATGAGCATTTGGAACGTACGCAAAAATAGTCCTACGCAGAAATTACCCCTGTTCCTCATAGTGCTGTGAAAAAAGTTCTCATCTTATTTAAAAAATTTAAACAGTTTCTGAAAGGAAAAACATTTCTGTACATTTTATAGGTGCATTTTGCTTCTTGTGATGTGAAGCCTAATCTCCATCATGATTTCTAAATATTCCCCTATCTTGTGAAAACACTGGGATTTCCCATGCTATTTATAGACACTTCACTTCCGGTGACCAGTACTGCACTGCAAGTCTGCTAACCCCACATGCCATTCTGAGGATTGTGAGCTGACATATGTAGAATCATGCTGATATATAGTCCTCTGCAGGTTAAAGTTAAGGTAAAGTCCAGAGAAGCCATTGAATATTGTGAAATTAGCATAGAAGCCTATGGGAAGTGGAATTAGTGGTTTTTAGCCTATAGATAACGCTCGCTAACCCATAGATAATAGTTACATCTATTCGGAGTGCTGAACGAACTGCCGAAGAATAAGAATAACTCGAAGATTCGAAAGAGAAAAAAGAGGGAGAGGTCGGAATCTTTTGCGATTATCCATATGTCATAGGTATCAGTGACTGCAAACTTTGAACAGAATTTGACGTGCGAAGCTAATTCTAGAGAGGAAAACTTCGTCTGCCTGCCGCTGACCGTATATGCAGCTACAAAGGCAGCCACTTTGATACAAATGATGTACTATGTGATATTAATAAGAATATTATTCATGATCAGACCATGGTTGCAAAAATTTTAATGATTTTTCTGTAAATGTAGCTTGAGATATTGGTAATAGCAGCTGTAAGGTAGACTAAGATCATCCAAGTGTCAGAAGTATACATGAAAATTGTATACATGAAGGTAAATTGTATTTTCATGTCATTAGTAATGATTTTGTAGACAAACAAATAAATAAAATCAATGCATGCCAAGACAAACCGCTCCAGAATCCAACTTGAAACTTCGCTTAGAAAATAAATACATTAATTTATTCATCTGCACTATCGCGTTACCAAAGATAGTTAGTGCCTGTAGGGGGTAGACCAGAATTTTTTTTTTTTTTTTTGGGGGGGAGGGGGCATTTCTTGGCATGTTACCATTTATTTTACTCAGTTATTCATTTATATAATCAGTGCTTATTTAAGCTTTTAGCTTGCTTGTTTAATTTATCAGTGTGCGTTTTAGATAGTGTTTTGACATTGCATGTACTTTAATTTGTCCGTATTTAAAAAAAAATGACATGTATTGCGTGTGTCTAATTATGTATCTGTATGTATGTATGTCTGCATGATTTTTGCGTTGTTTTGTTATGTGAGTCTGTATAAAAGCTCTACAGAGCTCATGTTTTTGTAATGTGCAATTGTCTATAAATAAAAATTTCTGTTCTGTTCTGGTCTGTTTGTCCCCTTGTGCAAGATTGAAAGGGAACGAATTGAGCATCTACCGGCAACGTCTTACTTCCGGATTTTTAATCCAATCAGAAAACGCCAAGTACATGTGCTTCCTGTGATACACGTCTGTCAAAATTCAATTTGTCATGAAAATCTGAAAACTACTTTTACACACAGAGATCAATCGGTCATTATTTGAAAACTTTTCAGAACTATTTGAAGGAAGTTGTTTTTCGAACGACTCCTATCTGTTAATATCAACCATGAGGCAAGAAACCTACCTTGTTTTGGTTGTGTCTCTTGTTATTTTTATGCTGACCTGTTCGTCTGCTTTGAAAGAAGGGCAGTGTGAAGGTAAGATGCGATTGAACAAACCTTACTCAATTTTTCCTCACCTTTTCGTTCTTACCTCTGCCTTTTCTTCTGACTTGAGACCACCCACACCTGGCCTAAGCCTTAAATTGGACCATGTCACGGCATGTGAGCTTTATTGCCATCGCTTGGCATCAATTGTCGTCATTTATCGTCTCCTCTGAAACCACTCAACTCTCCATTTGGTCAAAGTTGCAGGATGACTCATTGTTAAAAGTAACTGCTCTTGTGATTGGTAGGCAAATAAGAGGGTTTCAGCAGTTCCAATAATATCTTGAAACTATAAAAGATAGAAACAAACTTTAAATAGATGAAATGATCCTTATGATTAGGCCTTTAAAAAGTCTCAGTTTTGTCAAATTTGTAGGATGTCTCCTTGTTAGGTTTACATGTACTGCCATTGAAAGGCAAAAACTGATGTTTTTGGCAGTTTTTCTGATGCAGTTGCATTTTACCCTTTGACCTTAAAGATGCTCTTCCATGGAAACACAAGTCACCTGATCAGAATTCTGTTTCCCAATTTGTAAAATACCGTGGCGTTTGAAAAAACTACCGGAAATTGAATTTGCGTGCCATGTGCCTTGAATGAAATGTATAGTAAGTAAAAAAGAACAAGTTTTGCTGTGTCAGCTATCTTTTTTTTTTTGTAAGATTATACTTGTTAGCCAATATCTTGAGAAGTAAAATAGACAGAAAAACTTTCAATTGATGAAATGATCCTTATCATGATAAGCCTACTAGAGGCTTATGGGTCAAAGTTGTCAGACCACTTCTTCTTAGAGTAATTGCCCTTGAAAACAAATGAACAAGGTGAGTGATTTAAGCGCCTGGGAGCCTTTAGTTCAGTGGTCATACATCCTGCATCTATGATTTACATTTGTACATAAATGTATATTAAAATCTTCAAAAAACCCTCGGAAAGCACAAATAGTTATTGATTATTGATTACGTGCATTCACAAATTACATACATCATGGAGTGTATTACTCACACAGGACATCAGTTGTTGTGATAAAATGGGCTACATGTACATACTTGAGAACAGAATACAACCTTTTGTCTTAACAACAGGGTATTTGATAGGCATGCTTGACAAATATACCTTAGGAGTCAGAAAGTTAGGGCTTTTGGTACATGTAGAGCAAAAGATTTTCTTCATGGATGTACACTCCTTGATGCATTCATATTTCCCATTTCAGTGTTTGTGCCTTGTTTATTGTGCATATGCAGAGCATTTTGCGTGCCTTTAAATGCATGATGATTGCAAGATGGAAGTGCTCTTTAAACACACGATAGAAGAATTGGTTTAAACACGTAATACAAGCTTTGTTTTAAATGCATGTTTGAAACGTTTGTAAACTAATTTTTTGCTTTTTACTTCTTTATTATTGATTTCATACAATATCAATAAGGACTGTATGATAGTTCTTTTATTAGCAATACAATTTTGTTGTGCTTTTCAGTTTGTATCAAAGTTGTGGACAGATTTATCAATTTCATTGATGATGATGTAAAAAAATCGCCAGAGAAAATTGAAACAGAGATGAAGAAGTTTTGTAAAAACTTAAGAGGGAAGGAAGAAAGATTTGTAAGTTTAAAGTGTTTGATTAAACTATTGCTTATCAAATTCATGGAAACTTAATCATATAATGTTAATGTATTCGAATGTTGAACAAAAATAGTATATATTTTCTCATAAATATTTTTTGATGGCATCTTTAGGAAAAGTTGGTATTGATTTGATAAATTGAATGAGATGAAGTTTTAAGGTTTTAAAAGTAATTGTTTGTTCCTCTCATTTTCAGTGTTACTACATTGGTGGATTGGACACTTCAGCAACAAATATCCTGCGAATTATATCTAAACCAATCAGCTGGCACATGCCTCCAGAAAAAGTTTGTGGCAAACTAAAGGATGCTGATAGCCAAATTTGTGAACTTAAATATGGTATGTAAAAAAAATGCACTTTCGGGACATAACAGAAATCCTTTCTTAATCTGATAATGCAATTGCAGATGTACGTATAAAAACATTTCAAGTGTGTTGAACCCAGCTACACTGACAGCAAAAACTTTTCGCCAAATGCTTTAAAGGGTATGGGTAGTTGAAATTGTTCTTTTAGTCAATAGCAATAAAACTTAGGTTGGAAATCACATGCTTTATTATGGGTTTTACAATCATATTTTTATTATCATTCATTTACTTCTTAATTTTCAACTCCCTACATTTTATACATGCATGTGTTATGGAAAAAAATAATCATATGAACTTCTTACATTTATTTACACATTATATTAAATTTATTTCAGATAAACAAATTGATTTATCAACTGTCAATTTAAAAAAATTGAAAGTGAAAGATTTGAAGAAAATATTATCAGACTGGGGAGAAGACAATGCATGCAAAGGATGTGCTGAGAAATCAGACTTTATTAAAGTGGTTGAAGACCTGATGCCAAAATATGCCCCTGAGGCTGCCAAGAAGAGGAAAACAGAATTGTAATGTTTGAGAAGTTTAGGTTCTTAACATTTTTTTAATTTATATAGTGCAGTTTTGAGGTATTTCATTGTTATGAACAGGGATTTGTTACATATGGCACAAGAACAATACAATAGTTTAAGACACTTGTACAGTTATTTTCAAATGCAACATGTTTAATAGATGTTCAAATGCTTGTAACTAATATCCAATTTCTCTAAATTGCAAATCATTGCACAATCGATAGCCTCGCTTTGTAAATCATTTAAAATTTTTACGGCTTTGAAAATAATCAATTGTATTTTGCCATGAACCTGGAAGAACTTAAATTACTCACAATGTTGTTTACTAACACTATATTTTGAATGTATTATGTATTTTAAATATTTGCTTTTTTTCATGAAAAGAGATGCATTTTATTTATTTACTGTCGTAAAATTATTTTCTTGGCCAATAGGTGTTGGAAATTGTTTAAGGAAATTTTTGGAACAGTAAGTGTATTTTAGTTCAAACTAGATGGGTATATGTTGTTGGATGGAGTATCTTTCATGTTGCAGTGTATGTATACTTTTTTGCACAGAGAATGGTAGATGGATGCAAGGGAAACTGAGAAGGAAGGGTGTTCTAAGTAAATGTGAATTTTCATAGTATTTTTGTCATTAATGTATGAAATTCAAAGCTACTTTGTGATATCATCTATAGCTGGGAGAATTTGTTTGAAGGTTTCTAAGGTCCGTAATCATATCATTTTACATTTTTAGGGGCAACTTCTTTATGTAAATTGTGATTGTCAAATATGAAATTTATTGAATAATTTTCGGGAAAGGAAGAATAGATGTAAGAAATATGTCACTAATCATCACATCAACCATTAATCAGCTTATACATATCAAGAAGATTCATATTAATTGTTTTTAAAATTAGAATTGAATGGAAATGGCTTTGTGAACTAATAAAATTTTGGTGTTAGAAATTGGTACTACTGACCAATGGTTGAGTACCGAGTTCCCATTCGCATCACTCCTTTTTATACCATGTAAAACTTTATGACACGATTTTAATTACAGTATAGGTAAGCCTGCATGTGATTACCTTGGACTCCTTCAGCTGATTACTCTCTGCAATCAAATGTCATCTAGGACTAGTTGTAAATGTGGTGTGAATTGTGTCAATGATAGAAATATTTTGTTATAATAAATAAAACATACTAAAATATGGTGTTGAAGTCTGTATTTGCCAGTTAAGTACATGCATGTTTTTATGGATATATTATGGTAAACCAATAGCCATATTTCCATAATCATGAATAAATATGATTACTCTTTTATATTAAGTATTTCAAATAATTGTATGACCACAAAAATTTGTGTTTGAAGGTAGTACAGCCCTGGGGTCATTGTCCGTGTTATAGACACTTGTTTTTCATTCAATGATTTCATGGGTCTTGATATAAATGTTTTATAGCAAGGTTCCAAACCACAAAAGAAAGTTGAGTATTTATCTTGGGTGCTAGGGCAAAACCTTTTTGGAAGTAGGTGCAATAAACAACCATAAAACTCAAGTATAAGCATATGGGTCTATGAATTTGTACCATAAGGTGCCACAACACAAAAAGAAAGCTTTGATTACTTTTGGGAATTCTTGGTAGAAATTACGGACCTAAAAGGAGGCCAGAATTTAGCATATTTCTAATAGTTGGACAAAAACTTATTAAAGAGAATGTATCAATGATATTGTACTTTTAAGGCTTCATACCACAGAAAGAAGGTTATGATTGATTTTTAGGGTATAATTCTTAAGTGCTCAGGAATAGGGATCAGGGGCTAGAATCAAGTATTTTTAGCTTGTCTGGCCATAGGCCATGTGAGGTATTGCCATTACTTGGCGTCTGTCGTTGTCGCTAACAATTCAAACATCTTCTCTGAAACTATTGAACGGATTTGGATGAAATTTTACCTGATTATTTTTTAGAGTATTCTTCACAAAATGACCGTTTTGATTTTTGATAGGTGAAAAAAACATGGCTGCCGTTACTAAAAATAGAACATATGGGTCAGACCAGTTTTTTGCATATACCTCCAAAATTCTTAGTTTTATCTAAAATCTGACTGAGAAAAATTTTAGCATGATGAGATCTATTTGTAGTGTTATTTTGGTGAAGATATGTTGACACATGGTGGAATTACTGTTGCTTTTTGCTGTTTTTGATGTCATTACTTACAAAAATCTTCTCAGAAACTACTGTACAGAATTCAATGAAAGTTGGTACATGTATTACTGTTTTTTAGGGTATCCTAAACAAAATGACTTTTGATTTTTGACAATCCAAAAAAACATGGCCACTGTTGAGTTGAATGTTGATGACAAAAAATTGTTCTTGCAGCCATTTTTCCGCTAATTTTTATACTTGCTTTGATTTCAACAAAAATGAATGGTGATGATAAAAATTTTGGATAGCCATAATTTAACTTCATTTTATGTTGTTTTTTTTTCAGCAAATCTATACTGGTCTAATGCCAGACCTGCTGGAATAACAGGGCATAGGGGAACCCCTGCCCAAATTTTTTCCAGAAGTTCTAAAAACACTTTGAACACATTTCTAATGTGTTACAGTGCCTTGGGTACTTTTTTGAACTAACAGCATTCTTCAATATGTACTCTCAGCAATTTTTTTGTCAAACATTGTAACAAAGCATGATACTTTTACTCACTTAGTTAATAGGGTATGGTTTGTCAGGTGAGTGATTCAGGCTCTTCAAGAGCCTATTGTTTGTTAAAGCAAAAGCAACGTAAGTATATGAGTATGAATCACTAGGAATTGTATCACACCTTAGTAGGTTAGGATTGATTTTGGGGTTGTTAACCAGTATCCATGAAAATTTGGGACCAAAAAACATTTTCTGGTTTCAGGTCAATAACTTGAATAAAAGTCTATCAGTCTCAATAAAATTGTACTCTTGTGATCCACACCTTGATGTTTATATAGGGTAATGGCCCTTTTTTTTAGGAACAAAGAGCAATTAGGAAGTTAAAAGCAAGCATTTTCTTCTATTTGTATAAATGGCTCATTTCCTATGTCCAAGATACAAATTTTTAAGTTCTTTGACCAATTTCATTCTGGTCAGGATCTTGTCAAGCATTTAATCACAATCCAAATTAATTGGTGCACTAAGTCTGACGTTGTATAGGCTAGAAACCACTAATTCCACTTCCCATAGGCTTCTATGCAAATTTCACAATATTCAATGGCTTCTCTGGACTTTACCTTAACTTTAACCTGCAGAGGACTATATATCAGCATGATTCTACATATGTCAGCTCAGAATGGCATGTGGGGTTAGCAGACTTGCAGTGCAGTACTGAAGTGTCTATAAATAGCACGGAAAATCCCAGTGTTTTCACAAGATAGGGGTATATTTAGAAATCATTATGGAGATGAGGCTTCACATCACAAGAAGCAAAATGCACCTATAAAATGTACAGAAATGTTTTTCCTTTCAGAAACTGTTTAAATTTTTTTAAAAAGATGAGAACTTTTTTCACAGCACTATGAGGAACAGGGGTAATTTCTGCGTAAGACTATTTTTGCGAATGTTCCAGATGCTCATTGGTTGAATTGGTGGTCTGTAACCTAAAGAGTCACTTTCTGTCTTAGAAAAAATAAATAACTATACAAGTATCTTCCTATACACATACTGAATGCATTTGCAAAGTTTCAGTGAAATGTGACAAGCTCCTTTTTAAAATATTTGATTTTTAAATATAGGGTAACCAAGTTGCGCGAGCAAAAAAGTGACAATATTCTACTATACTTAAATGCATTAAATATTTGCAAAGAACTTTTTCTGACTTTTCAAGTAAAAAAAATCGATCACGACTTGTTTTTTAACAATATTAATAAAGAGATAGCCTTTAAAAGTAATCATTTTCTGAAAAATTGGTCTATTTTTAAAAATTTATGTCTGACATGCCTCCCCCTTTTTCTTGATCACATGTCAAAAACCCTCAATCTTTAAATTTTCATAAAAGGTGATATCTTTGGCTTTAAATTTGTAAATACAGTGTTTTCACATTAAAACATGACCAGTAAAGGGCACCTAAAGCAAAAAAAGTACTCAAAAATGGATTTTCCATTTTGCCATAGGGAAATGCTTATATGTCCTTAACCACAGTAATGAAAGTGAGTTTTTCCTCATTTCTAACCAAATTTTTGCTCAAATTTACACAAAACTTGATTTCAAGTGCTGATTACCACCATATTTAGGTAAACATAGCCCTCAAAGTTTAATATTTGATATTTTTACTAAATTTTCTGCACTTTTCACAAGATAGGACATAAAAATCAGCCAAAAAGACCAATTTTCCATAATTTGGACCTATAACTTAACAAAATGCATATTATGAAGGATTTTTGTAGTGTATTCCTCTCATAGCAAAGTTTACAAGATCTTCAAGTAGTTAAAAGCTATTCCAAGAAACTTTTCATTTTGCCATGGCTTCAGCTTAAGGCTAGAAACCACTAATTACACTTCCCATAGGCTTCTATGCAAATTTCACAATATTCAATGGCTTCTCTGGACTTTACCTTAACTTCAACCTGCAGAGGACTATATATCAGCATGATTCTACATATGTCAGCTCACAATCCTCAGAATGGCATGTGGGGTTAGCAGACCTGCAGTGCAGTACTGAAGTGAAGTGTTTATAAATAGCACGGAAAATCCCAGTGTTTTCACAAGATAGGGATATATTTAGAAATCATTATGGAGATGAGGCTTCACATCACAACAAGCAAAATGCACCTATAAAATGTACAGAAATGTTTTTCCTTTCAGAAACTGTTTATATATTTTTAATAAGATGAGAAGTTTTTTTACAGCACTGAGGAACAGGGGTAATTTCTGCCTAGGACTATTTTTGTGTACGTTCCAAATGCTCATTGGTTGAATTGGTGGTCTGTAACCTAAATGGTTTCATT
Source organism: Perna viridis (assembly GCA_037379345.1). NCBI lineage: Eukaryota > Metazoa > Mollusca > Bivalvia > Mytilida > Mytilidae > Perna > Perna viridis. The sequence goes on from CM074511.1 coordinate 15,964,136, forward strand.
TCTTTAGTTGTATCAAGCTGCACAAAGTGAAACATTTTTCCTTGTATCACTGTACATAATTGTCTTGTCTTGAGTTATGAGACTATCAACAAATATTGAAGTCAAGGAGGTAGACAAAAGGTAAGGGACACAACTCTTACAAATCACTGGAAGGTTTGTATTCAGTATTTGACATCAACCTAATGAAAGAATCAAAGTAACTTGGATTAATTTTTTTCTGCTTCAAATGATAATCTGGTTCCCAGGGATTTAGCCAGGATTTTCAACCCATTAGTCACTTTTGCGTTAGACTAAATCTCAATACTGTTTTTTCTTTTCGCGTTGCAAATTTATCAGCATGCATGTATATACATATACTTATAACAACTATATTATAAATAATAACATGTTTATTTCTATTTCAGCACTGGTATATAAATAACAGATAATTCATATTAATAAAAAATATATAACAACATACAGTTTCTATATTAGCAACTATTCATGAAAAAAAAAATGCAAAAAAATACTTTGTTACTGTGTCATACATATTATGCTACTATTGTTGGCATGTGTCTAAGAATGTAAAGCACTGTTTACTTGATCAGTAATGCATAAACCTCCTGTCCTTAGCCATGCACCACAAAGTGAAAGCCCTCTTAAAATCAAAGGAACCCATATCAGAAGGATGGAGACAAATGCGTTGCTTCCGATAGAAAATGTATTGGTAAGTCCAGCATCTTGGCAGTCACAGCAGTACATCGTCCCATCTTTGTCATTCACATGATGTCAATACCATAAGCGACCCTAGAATAACTAAAACTATAGACTCAAGGCACCACCGATGGATATGCAAATATTGACCTGGAAGCCTGGGAATTTTTTTTGTTCCACAAGTTTCTCTCAAATATAACAGATTTTGATGATTCTGATGTTAATGTTTTCCTTTTGACATTCTGTTTTTTATAATTTGTTTTTACATGATAGACTTATCTTTAATTGTTTTTTTTTGTTACAAGATTGGCCACATTAAAAAATATACTTTTTTAAATTTTTGGTCTGATTTAAATCTTTAATTCATTTGATTTCTCATAAATTTTTCAATCAGATTTCATATATCTCTTATGCCCAAAAACTTCTTAAATTCTGGTCGAATTTTGTTTTTTGTTTTTTGTTTTATTTTTGTTTTTTCTTCCTGTTTTTTTTAAAATAAATTTCTCCTCCTTAGTGCCTTTTTTTTTTATTCAGATTTCATATATTTGTTGCATATTTTAGTTTAAAGGAGCCAAAGAAGGCCAATGCCCCCCAAAAAAAAATCAATTTTTAAATTGTTGTCTCTTTTTGACATTTTTTTTTCATATGACTGCAAAAAATTGCAGTCATATTATGTTATAATTTTGTTGTCGTTATTTTTTTTCGGTTCCGTGCGATAACCTTAGTTGTAGTGAACCAAATATCATTAAATTTTGATATTATTACTTGCTTCTAGAGGTGCTTGATTTTTAAAATGGGGTCAATTGTCTGTACTGTTTTGAAAAATGGGACCAAAAGGGTTGAAGTAGGTTTTTATTTAAAATTGACGTAAAAGGTTTATTTTTCATTCAGTTTAAACTGTTCTTTTTAATTCGTTTCCTACAATTTCTGTATTAAGAATATTAAATGGACTGTGGCCAGATTTTAAAGGGGGAAGGTTGGGATCATGCCAAAGTACTTTAACCCCCACCGCATTTTTGTGCCTGGCCCAAGTCAGGAATTTCTGGCTTCTGTATGTCGTTTTGGTTTCACCTTTAGTATATTTTTTAAAGTTACTTGAGTATATAGGGGCAACTCTTTAGCTGCACCATTGTATAATGATGTTTTGGGGCCAGCTGCAGTCTGCCCTGTGATATGAGAATTTCCTTGTTGTTCATTGAAGACCAATGGATGACCTTAGGCTGACATTTTCATCCCGATGAGGTTGTTTTCTTTTTGACATATACACTATACCTATTCTCATTATTTTTAAATAGCATTTAGCATTTTCAGTCTAAAGGGGGCCTAACTGTGGCCACACCCTAAATGTTTTTTCTGGTCCGATTTAAAAAAAAATCAGTGAAATCCCTACTTGTATATTTCAATAAGTATTGAAATGTTTCTCACTGTTTTTCAATAAAAAAGGAATCAAGGGGACCAAAGGCATCATTTAAATTTTTTTTTTTTTAATTTTTCATCTGATTTTAATAATTTTTTTTCTAAATAGTTCCTCTTTGAAAGGGCTTTAAGAAGTATGCTAACAAATTTACTCTATCATTAATTGTTTTTGAGATTTGGGATACAATGGCTGCAGTCTTATCATGCTGTGCTCGACTTTTCATTATGAGATTCCTTATGAAAATCCCTCCCAGCATTTTTATTAGATTTTAGATACCGACATCTTCCATTTTTGAGTTATTATAATTTGGCCCCTTGTAAGTAACCCTCTTTCCAATACATATTCATTGGAAATCAAGGAATTCAAACTTGAGGCATACACTCTTGTGTAGAGAGAAAATTTTAAGATCTTGGGGCAATGGTAATTCCACCAATAAAATCAAAGATGGGGTTGTCATTTCCCGACAATCTGTCAATTAACTCACTACACAAGGGATTGCGCCAACAAACTATATAATTATTCCAGACACCCAATCACCACCATTACAGTTTCTCAATGTTTTTTTCTGAAACTCTAGAAAGCCCTTTAACGGAAAGTGAACTAATCCCAGTCTTACCTTATGGATGATGTGATTCATTGGAGAGAAAAAAACACATAATGCTTTTGGATGGCCTTATAAGCACATCATCTACAAACGAAATTCTTTCTTCTTATATGTAACCGCTTTCCCAACTCAATGTGAACTTGGTTTAATTGAGAAGTTCCGTGTCGGGGAGCGGAACAACAAAAACTGCTTGAACCTAATCATGAACATCGGGTTTTTACGTGTCTCTAATAGTTCTTCGGGATTTTACCTGTCAGATGACAAATTAATGAATCAGGAAGAAGGAAGAATGTTATAAGTACTGTCATAAAGCTGAAAATGTCTGGTTTTCACGAGTCAATCAAATCTCTATTAGCAGGTAATTATTTATTTTTCTGTAGAGCAATTTACATCGCTCAATGAATAACTGCTTATAAATGTTTGATTAGAAGGGGGAGATATTGATACTTGACAATGATTAGTGTACGTAAATATTGATTGGTGATCTAGCGATGTTATCCTCCTTGCGAATAGTTTCAAGTAAAACAAATTGACAAAACCTCCTCGTCATTTTGAAAATGATGGTTGTGCTTCCAAAATATAAGAACAGCTCTGTTAAAATTATATTTATTGGGGATTTCAACCTTGTAATGTTGATTGCCATCTTCAGTCTTCTCTAGCTCTGTAGTCTTATTGTTGATTCATGTTTTATCATAGTTTTCTCTGCTATATTACCATCTCTGCTCCTCTGGTTGAGAATGTACATGGAATTAAGAGTATAGAGTGGTGACTGGTTGGCTCAGAATCAGAACATCAATGTTTCAGGGTGGGTATGCCTGCTTCTGTGAGCTAACACACAGAAAAAAGGTTCTGACTTAGGATGTCATAATAATACAAAGCAGGGTCTATTCAATTAGTCAATCACTCTCATCCTGAAATGCATGAAATATCTGCCATGGGATTTTTAACCATAAACATCCAACCAATCAATCTAATTGTGACGGCCCTTCTGCTTGGACCCTCAAAACAGATGCTGCCTGTACATGTATCCTGTATATTTTCTCATAGGGCCATCAACTTGTTTTGACAATCAAAATAAAAAATACCGGTATTATATATTTTTGATTTGGACTGTCAAAACAAGTGTTACATGTACATTATATACCAGTATCTTCTTTTTGGACGTTCAAAATAGATGTTTCATGTATTTTATACTATATGTTGTTTGTTTAAATAAAAAAAATATCACTTACTCAAGTGCTGCTATTGGTACACAGGAGTTGATCCAGGATTTTAGATTAGGAGGGGTTGCATAGTTAAAATTTCGCCAAGCAGAGTGAGGCAAAAAATATTTTGAGGTTAAATTTTTGAAATATTCTTCTAGAGTGAATGCAATGTAGATATCTTTTGTGGTAAAATTAGCTAGAAAATAAAGTTTCAACCTTAAACCCCCTAAATCTACCCCTGACAACCCATGCTTTGCAAATTTTAGGCGGGGAGGGGGCAAGCCCGCTATGCCAGGCCTGAATCCGCCTCCGGTGCAGGCCTCCAAAATCTTGTATGAATCACTTTATACCTTGACACAACTTTTGACTTTAAAATGCAAATTTTATATTTCTTTTCCAGAGGTGGAAAAGTTTTTGTTGGAGACTTTAAAGAATGAGAAACTTGGGAAGTCTGCCAAGAACCACAAACAAGATATTGTGGATAAAATTAATAAACTGAAAGAAGAATGGCCTGCTTTGGGAATGCTAAATACAGACCAGGTCAAAACATCTAAAGGTATACTATTATCAAACAATTGTTATAATAGGCATGCTTATGATAAAACAAATATAATACAAAAAAAGAAGGAAAGGCCTGTCTTTGATTAAGTAAGGCCATGAGCTGAAACCTGGTGTTTAGTTTCAACTTAAACCTGGATTTGACATCATATGAGTAACTCAGCAAGTGTTTCTAGAAAAGTAGAAGATGCTTATCCTACCAGTGCACCTGGCTCATACTCCAAATTTTTATTGAAGTTTGGGTTGCTCATTTATACCTTAGTTTTAGTTAAGTAGCAGTCTTTGTAAGAATCATGCAAATTCTGTAATGTGTGATGCACCCCAAAAAGGATACACATTTTCGTTTTTGTTATGAATTTGTTTTGTGGGTCAATATTATGGAATTCTTTATATATTTTTATAACTCCTTTGAATAATTGTTATATGAAAAGCCACATGTTAATTTCTGTTTACTATGACACTTGAAACAAAATATCAAAAATAAAAATATGTAGGCTTTCCTACCACGAATCACAATTTGCATGATTCTTAGCTGGAGTACTACATGTACTTATTTATGGCATTTTGTCTGTTTTTATAGTCTAGTCTTTATCCCCGAATCATGACCCCTGTTCTTCGTTTTAATCATGGTTCCATTGCTTTTGCTTTTAACAACAGTTACTGATATATAAAATTATAAGTTGAATTGCAGTGAACTTGTTAAGTATATTTCTTCACAATCCATAAGATAAATGAAATAACATATAATAATGAAGAAAATGTTTTATTTCCATGTACACTTAAAAGTCTGTATTGTATATTGACACTGATGTTCTGATTGATTTGTATAAAACTTAGAATGATGGATACCACAACATACTGATAAATGTGCTTTCAACTCTACTTTGGCTCCATTTGGATCATTTTACAACTACTGTGAGAGTACTATTGTTCATGGGGTACAAATTTTTGTGGTTTGCGTGGGTAGGCCAAACCACGAAATTTTGTTCTTAAAGAAAAGGATATTCTTATTGATGTGTTCACTGAAAACCACAAACCATGAATTCAAGAATCGACGAAACCTGTGTTCATTCCCTTATCAAGGAAAATTGGTATCCATGAATTAAAGTACTTTCACAGTAACAAGTATTCCATTTTTGAATTTTTTTCATTCATTGTATGTGCATTAGATTGGTTTGGCACTATAAATCGTTGGAGAAGGAGAAGTGTTATGTTCCTTTGGAAGGGTAAGATCACATTGCATGCAATTTTTTTCAAAATTACTTTTAAATTTTATGGTTTATGGGTGTTCAGGCAAAATACAAGTTATTTCTCTGGTAAATGAAAGATATTTTAAAACTGTTGTTAGTGATTGTTTTAAAATAGGTATGTATACAATTTTAGCAAAAGCAGCCATTGATTTAAATCTGCATGGAAAGGTGGTTGTTTTTTCACCTACTGTAACATGATCAATCTTATGGGAGATAAAGTGAATGGAAGAATTAATTCTTTTCTTTTAGGCTTGTTTATAACATTTATGTAATTTTGAAATCAAGGGTTAACATGTCTTACTGTTATACTGACTGATAGAAAATTGTGTTCATCATTGTTTTACTAATCTTTTTTTAAATTTTTCAGTGACATTGCCAATTTTTTACTGCATGCTTTAATATTTGAATATTTTCATTGCAACATTTATTCTACCGCACACAACCCTTAATTTTTCAACTCTTTCCTGTCTTTCCTAAATTAGACTTAATATTGAAATGATCTTCGATGTCATATTCTCAAGAATGCAGTGAAATAAATATTTTGATGTGAACTAAAGTATTACAGACAAAAGTACACTAATACTGAATCTACAACAACATTTGACTATGTAGAACTGAAGCTATTAGCCAGGTTCTGTCTGATCTGTTATGCATACTGTATGCTAAAAAATTTTCATGGCAGTTCTTGTATCCTCCGCAAACAAAGTTTGGGGGGTATATAGGAATTACTCTTTCTGTGTGTCTGTTTTTCCATTTGTCTGTCTACATTTCTTGTTAGTGCAACTCCTTAAAAAACTTAAGGGGTTTACATAATTTTGAAACCTCACAAGTGCAACTCCTAAACCATTCAAGGTATTTTGATGGAGTTTTATAGGGAGATTAGGCATCATATGTAGATGTACATGAAGGGATAGGACTCCAAAGGGACATAATCCAGTTTATTTATTCAAGGGTTTTTACATACCTGCCAACTTACACAATTTAAGCATGTTTTTCATGATTTTGACAATTTTTCCAGCTAACACAATTTTTCAGGTCAAATTTGTCCCAAAACTCGATTTTGTCAAAATTACCTAGAAAAATCATAATTCAAAAGTTTACATTTAACAAATTTCCTTCTTCATTCGAGAAAGGGGTATTCTCTTTGTGAGCTTAATTAAAATATTTCTTTTTTTATTTTTGCTATTTTTTTATTCAAACCTTGTACATGTGTTGCAAAAATATGAAAACTGTAAAATCTAAGACTACACGGAAGTAGATTAAATTATATTTCAAGGCCTCCCCATTCACCTCTCCAAAAAAGATGGCATGAAAATTTGCCAATTTATGGCAGTTTTGACATGGTATGAGGATGTCAAGTTTTTGTTTGGTTTAGGACTTTAATCAATACCTCAAGTTCTTCTCATTGTAGAAATCCCAAAAGATGATGAGTCAACCAGGACTGGAGGTAGCTCTAATAATGATGATGCTGAGGATCCATATGTTGATAGTAAGTTTTACTATGTACTGAACATCAATCATGAAAATTGGGGTGGTGTAGATTGTAGAGGGATATAGACTTTGTAGAGGCCAAGTGAAAGGGCAAACATTACACAAATTGGAAAGTTTTTTAAGATAAAGGGAAGGAAAGAAAAACTTGTACAGAGTGTTTGAAAAAGTTACAAGAAAAAAAATCAGTGAGCAGTTACTGTTGTGAGAATACTTTTGTCCCTTTCTATTCCAATATGATAAAAACAAGAAAAAAAGATCATTTATATATATATATATATATATATATATATACACACACACACACACACACACACATTGTACACATTAACAATATTATACATGTCCTATTTCATTTCACATTTCAAGAAGCTATCAGAGTAGACATACTGTATTAGTAAATGCTTTGTTAGGGATGGAACAGCGCTTAAGTTATATATTTTCATCGTTATCTGTTACAAAAGGTACATTAAATAATATTTAAATCATTTCATATTTACTTCTGTGCAATTAAAAGAATAGATATTAAATTTATAAGTTTAATGACAAGTAGAATTTATTCATTGTATTTTCATACTACTGCAAAAAAATATTTCGGTCATATAATGGTAACACCCTGTCTAAATTGTCATAATTGGTGTCTGTTAACTTTAGTTTATGTACAAAACTTGAGTAAACTTATCCAATCTTTTTAGAATTTTAACACATTGTTTCTAGGAACATGGTGGAGGACCCTATAGCTTTTGGAGGTTTTTGCCTCACACCGTAGAAATATCAACTTTTTAATTTTTTAGTCGAATTTCAAAAAAATTTTAATTAATTTTCAAATTTTCTGCTGTAGTTTGTCCATACTAGTTGTTGTGTCCATAATGAACAATAAGCCTCTATGCTTAGTCTAAAAAAATTAAGATTGTGTCCTCACTTGCCTAAACTACTCAGGGTTCGACCACTGCTGGGCTTCAATAAGCTCTTTATTATGATACAAAGTGTTCTGTCCATTTACCTGGTATATAGCCCCTTGCATTTAAAATTAAGAGTTTATAAATTTGGAAGAAGTTCTGTCAAGAACATTAAACAAAAATGATTCTTTTTAAAAGAATGTTCCTTATAACAAGCACAGATCAAGAGGTTCTGTTATCTTGTACAGAAAGTCAAGGCTGAACATAAGGCAAAAGAAAATCCAAGATGATAAAATGAGCATAGCCTCTCCAATTAAGTAGTATTGTGGCTAGGAATCATGCAAAATGTGATTCATGGGTGAAAAGCATACATATTGTTATTTTTGGTATTTTTTGAAATGCCATAGTAAACAGAAATTAACAGTGGGTTTTTCATATACCCTGTGCTCTTAGGAGATAAAAATTATATAGAATGCACTGTAGATTTCAAAATTAAGGGAGATAACTCTGTAAATGACGCTCAAATACAATAGAATCTATTAGATTTTCAATGTGATTATCTCCTAAGAGCAGGCAGATTCAAATAAATATTTACACACTTCATAATATAGACCCATAAATCAACGTAATATCAAAAATAAAAATATGTAGCCTTTTTTGAGGTATATCACAGTTTACAGATTTTGCATGATTCTTACAAAGACTACTGCTTTAAAAAATCGATGTTTATAAAATGTTTTTATACAGTGAAACCTGTGTAACCTGATCCCTTTTGGACGGAAAGATTTGTTTGGTTAGACAGGTTTTTGAGTTATACAGGTTTAAAAAGAATTGAAATTGATATGAAGACCAGTAGATGTTTGGTTAACACAGGTTAAAATTTTATCGAGGGTTTGGTTTACAAAGGTGTTACTGTATTATGAATTTTAAAGATCAATTTCTGAATCTGTCTTTCAGGCAGCGCAGACATACCTAATGTACCGGCAATGGAACTTACTGATTTTACTAAAGCTGGTTTCTTGGAAAAGAAAAGACCATCTGGTATGTATATGGCCCATCTTAAGTTTTATTCTGTAACAATTATTTCGTTGCTTAAAGTAAGTTTCCATGAAGCTATACTTTATTCTAATTAGCCCTGTTAACTCGGGGGTTTGGAACACCGTCTTTTGATAGAAAATTAATTGTTTCAAATAATATTGGACAGAGAAATAGCCTGGACACCGTTTTATAATGTCTGGACATAGTTGTAAGATCATCTTATTTTAATTGATTCCCTGTTTGATTAATTCTTGACTCTATATAAAGTCTATACAGCAAAAATATCCTTAATATTGTCCTATAAACAGTTGTCAATCTGCTCAGTTTCACATTTTTATCTGATTACTTTTTGGTAATATCATGCAAGTGTGTGAGAAAAATGCTTTTTTATGGAGAATTTTTGCAAGAACCTTTATATTGTTTTTAGTTTTTGATATTTTAATAAACCTATGTTTGAAAGGATTTGCAAAGTGTCAGTGAAATCTTTAGTTTTCTACAGTGTTTTTATAAATCTAAATATTTTTCCCAATCTTTCATGTAACAGAGGCAATAGGTAAGATTGGTATGTATAATAGCACGCTTCCTGCTCTACTAACACCACCTGTCAAATGCAGATGGTATTGGTTTGTATTTGCAGGCCACATCAGACATAAATGCTTTTTACAAATGTGTGACACTGGTATCAGAAAAAAGTTGGTAAATGGTGGTTTTATTTAGGTACAATTTATAACACCCTTCATTTAAATTCAACTTTTATCTCACCTGGCACCATCACTATGCGTCCATTGTCCGTCGTCATCATTGTCCATAAACTTTCTCAAACATCTTCTTCTCTGAAATTACTCTATAGATTGTAACATAACTTTGCATGAATGTTCCTTGGGGTATTGATCTGGCAGAAAACATGGCCTCCATTACTAAAAATAGACCATAGAGGTCAAATTGCTGAATTATGCAAATAACTCAAAAACAGTTGGGTTTAGCTAAAATCTTGCAGGAATTAAAAATTGTTCAGCATGATAGGATGGACCTATGCAGAAATTTTCAGAAAGATCTGTTGAAGATTAAATGAGTTATGGGCCCTGGGATTGAATTTTTTCCCGAATTTTACATTTCCAACTTTGATTATCTTCTTCTCTTAAACTACTGGATGGATTGAAACAAAACTCTGCATGAATGTTATATAGAACATGATTAACAATCTATGTTTGGGGATTTTTGATCTTGCGAAAAATATGGCCACCATTACTAAAAATTGATCATAGGGATAAATTGCAGAATTATGCAAAATACTCAAAAGCAGTTGGGTTTAGCTAAAATCTAGTGGGGTAAAATTATTCAGCATGATGGGATGGACATCTGCCAAAATTTCAGAAAGATCCATTGAGAAATGAATGAGTTATGGGTCCTGAAATGGATTTTTTCCCTGAATTTTATATTTCCAACTTTGGAAATCTTCTTCTCTGAAACTACAGAATAGATTAAAACAAAACTTTGCATGAATGTTATGTAGAACATGTTTAACTATCTGTGTGTGGGGATTTTTGATTTTGCAAAAAACATAGCCACCGTTACTAAAAATAGACGACCGGGGCCAAATTGCAGAATTATGCAAATAACTCCAAAAACAGTTGGGTTTAGCTAAAATCTGGCAGGAATTAAAAATTGTTCAGCATGATGGGATTACCTAGATGTACATGTATTTCAAATTTTCAGAAAGATCTGTTGACAAATGAATGAGTTATGGGTCCTGAAATGGATTTGTTTTAAAAATTCCTCTTAGACAACTTGAAGGATGGATTATAACCAAACATTGCAACTTTATATCTGTTGAAAACATGGCTGTCATTGCTAAAAATTGACGACTTGTTGAAATTACTTGAAAACCAAAGGGTTTAGCGTAATTTTCTAAGTGGGAAATTTGATCAGCATGGTGAGGCCAACCTATGCTGATATTTTCATAAAGATCTGTTGCTCAATCTTGGAGTTATAAGGTCAAGAGTTCCACTTTAGAAAGTTACAAAGACTATTTTTGATCAGGTGAGTGATTCAGGCTCTCTAGTGCCTCTAGTTTTTTTGACTTGATTTAATATAATTGTAACTGTCTATGAAGTCAGTGGAATTCTGTAAGAGAAATATCTTAAAGGGGATAAATTTCATGATTTTCTCTTTGAATAGGGTTATTAAATTTTGCTTTTCGTGTCATGCCATACGGTCTACAGGAGATGACTGTGACTTGAGTTTGGCAAGCTTGTGAATATAGTAATATTATCCTTCTGTAATGTAAATTTCTTATAATGGTTTAATGATATAATCATACCAGTAGTTTACTATAATTTGGAGGCCTACTTTATTAAAAATCATGGTCTACTAGTATCTACAAATATTTATCAATTCTTGTACATGTACATGTAGTAATCTTTATACTGGTTACATATATAGGCAATAACAGTCACTGACTTGTAGTTCAGTCAAAATAAGTTTTAAACTTAAACAAATTGCAACAGTTGAATAAAATACGTAGCATTATGACCAAAATAAACACAGGAAAAAGTCTTAACAAAATCTAATGTGCAGGAACCTCAAAATATGCATTTCAACTTTCCTTGGAAATTTACATTGGATAGGGGAGATAACTATGTAAAAATAAATTTTTTTGACAGATTTTTGTGCCTTTTTAGCCCACCTGGCCATAGGCCAAATAAGCTATTGCCATCACTTGGCGTCCGACGTCATCGTCGTTAACAATTTCTTCAAACATTTCCTCTGAAACTACTGAATAGATTTGCATGAAACTTACAATGACTGTTCCTTAGTGTACCCTGCACAAAATGGCTGTGTGGATTTTTGATCAGTTAAAAAACATGGCTGCCGTTACTAAAAATAGAACATAGGGATCAGACAGCAAATTTTTGCATATATCTCCAAAAGCGTTAGGTTTAGCCAAATTCTGACATGGGTGAAAGTATTCAGCATGATGAGATCTATCTGTGGTCAAATTTTGGTAAAAATCTGTTGAACCATGTTGGAGTTATTGCCTTTTTTGGACATTTTTTGCTGTTTTTGATGTTAATACTTTCAAAAATCTTCTCCTCAGAAACTACCATACGGAATTTAATGAAAGTTGTAATTTTTTATTTTTAGGGTATCTTTAATAAAATGACCTTTCAGATTTTTGATTGGTTAAAAAACATGGCTGCCTTTACTAAAAATAGAACATAGGGGTAGTAAAGTAGATTTTTGCATATATCTCCAAAACCATTAGGTTTGGCCAATATCTTTTAATTGCTGAAATATCCTTATTATACAATGTAAGGCCTACAAAAGTCTCCAAGGAATCAAAGTTTTCAGACAACTCCATATAAAAGTTATTGCACTTGAAAGGCAAAAAATTACGTTTTTTTGCAGTTTTCAGTCAATATCTTGAAAACTATAATAGATAAAATGAAACTTTCCATTGATGAAATGATCCTCATGATAAGTCTTATCAAAGTTTTCATGGAGTCAAAATTGTCTGACAACCTCTTCTTAGAGTTATTGCCCTTGAAAGGCAAAAATTTAACCAGGTGAGGATTCAGGCTCCTGGGAGCCACTTGTTTTTTTATCAATTTCATGTGAAGTATTATATTTAGATGTATTTTTTCCCCCTTTTAACCCTTTTCCTTAATATGCTGCAGATGATATTTAACATTTTGAAGTAGGATAGGTATATTTAATTTTTTGGGAAATTTTCAATTACAGAAAATGCACTTCCTTCATTTTGAATTTTTATAAAATTCAGTTTATAAATTTGTATAAATACAATTTATTTGTATTGTTTATTTCTGCATGCTATTTATTAGTAGTTTTGCCTTTGTTAAAAAAATCTTTTAACCACAAAAGTAGAATATTTACTTCATAATTTTATTCAAAATTGGAATTCTTGAACTTCATTATCTTGAAAAATGGACACATGGCTAACTAATTAGTTTCTAAAAACTAAGTTGTTGTTTGGAATAAGATATGAAGACTCTTAATAAGTTGTTGATGACCCCTGATCAATGCTGTAATGTCAACTATCGCCACAATTTATTCATCAGATAATTATGATTTTGTATCAAATTGTATTGTTATAGCAGCCATTTTGACAGAGTTATCTCCCTTTCCCAATGGTAATTTTTTTATAGGAAATTTTAAATGCTTATTTTGAAGTTTTTCAGACAAAAGATTTAGTGAGACTTACTGTGCTTATTTTTGTCATAGTGCCATAATTTAGAACAAAATACCTATTGTTCAATTTGTTTACATGAAGGACAAAATTTTGCTAAATTGACAGGACTATTGACATAAAACCAATATACAGATAACTTGATAACTGATTTACATTGGTTCAAGCCAGAATTGTATTTCAGATTTTTTTATCAAGTCATTGCACTGTTAATATTAACTGCAAAAATAACTCAAATTATGTTTTAAGCCAGAAAAACAACCCTTTTGATTTGAAGAAAAACAACTCATTTGTTTTGAAGCTGGAGACATTCTTGCAACTTCAAAATAATGTAGTATTAGTATCATCTTTTTTTATTTTTGGACCAATTTTGAATTTTTTTTTTCAATGGATTATACACATTATGAAAATTTCTATCAGATTTTCATCTCTTATGTTTTTTTTTTTCAATTACAGGGATTGAAGGCAAATGTCTTTCATTAGCACCCTTAAAGCAGAACTTTTTTTCATCTTTAATTCAATTCTCAAATTTTGTGTTATAATGTGTCCAAACCAGGTGTTGTGTGCATTATGAGCTGTAATGTTGTCATTTGTGTATTGCCCATCATGACATGTCGTCTAAGCATTATATAAGGGTGTATCCTACTTGTTATAAATAAGTCAGCTTGTTAAAAGTGTTATTTGATGGAATACAAGAAATTGAAATATGGTAAAAATGACAATTTTGTTCTTAATTTTGGCATTTTGCCTTAATGAGTTAAGGTCAGATATGTTTTTCAATTTCATTATTAGGACCAAAATTTTTGTTTAGTTCGATAGAGTTGAATACACTTAGTTGAAAGACATTAGTTTAGATTAGGGCAATTATAGGCTGAATATCTAAGCTTTGATCTTTTCATTTTTCAAGGGAATTCCCTTAAAACAAATGGCGGTCATATCTCTGTCATCCTCAATTTTTGAAAAAATAAAAAATTTTGCAATTATAAGTTTCTATTGGGGCCCTACCAGATGCACTAAAGTTTATGTGTAATTAGATTATCACTTTGGGAGAGTTTTGCATGGGTTTCTCATTGACAGCCTCTTAAGTATATTGAGATCTAGTATTGTGTCTACACTTTCCCCAAGTGAACAGAGTTTAACATACTGAGATCATTTCATGCTGTTCTCTGTGAAGCTCTTTGTTAACAAAATGCTGGAAATCTATGCAACAGAAGCTTGGAAGCTTAACTTAAAACAAAAAGGTTTTGATAAAATTTTGAAAAATATTGGTCATCATCTAATTACAGCTTTAATAATTTGTAGATTGACAATATTTTATCCTGAAGTAGGTTTTTTACACTGTAACCTCAATGAAAGAAGATTGTAATATTCCCACCCTGAATCACTATTGAAAAATAAAAGGTATATATGTGTTCATGTATCTTCATTTGATTTTATGTTTTATATAGGTCTGAAGACAATGCAGAAGAGGTGGTGTGTTATCAAAGGTAACATTTTTTTCTACTTCTCTGAAAAGACATCTAAGAAAATGAGTGGAGCATTCCGACTGACAGACTACAGTTTTGAAGGGGCACCAGATATTGTGAAAGACGAGAAAAAGAAAGAATTGTGTTTTAAACTTGTAAGGCCTGCAAATAGGACGTATGAGGTTAGTAATTGATAAACACAATTTATTAAGGCCTTACTGTGAAAGTACTTTAATTCGTGGGTACCAATTTTCGTGGTTTAGGGAAGAAACACTAGTTCATGGATTTTTGAATTCATGGTTTTGTGGATTTCAGTATACACATCAGTGGGATTCTCCTTTCCGTTGGGAACCAAATTTCGTGGTTTGGCATGCCCATGAAAACGATGAAAATTGCTACCCCACGAACTTGGTTTGTGGTAAGAATACAATATGCAGTTGTGCATATTTATCAGAAAATTTTGATTCCTCATGTACCCCTTTGAACTTAGTGTCCTGTAGTAAGTACAATTCTGAAGCATTTTGTTATCACAACTCCTCTCAATCTACTGAACAGAAGTACACAAAACATGGTTTCTAGTAAGGAGACAATATTTACTTTTGTATATTAGCAGGAAATTTTGATATGTCCAATAATTTAGAGTCATGCCCTTTTAAACTTTCTAGAGTGAAAACCCTCCCATCATACAGTAAATAGTGACCTAATTGTTTTTTTTTGTCATCTTGTCATCTGAGGTTGACAGTGTGTGTCTCTTCTTGTCCACTACTATTTGCCCTCATTGAAGTGGTAAGGTTGAAAATTTGGGCCTCCCTTTCTTTTTTGTCTGTATTTATTTGTATTTAAGTTCCCTTTTACTTTTTAAATGTAGCTACTCTTTACATTTTTATCATTAATGTATATGGTTAACTAAGTTTTGTCAATTATATATATTATTATTTTCAAATTACTTTAATTAACTTGCATCATGGATTAAGTGTCAGTCCCTGACAGGAACTCACTGTAAGAATCAGGCAGTAGGTGAAGCATGGTATGAAAAAAAACCCCATCATTTTGATAGTGTAGTCTACCTGTTTGCACCATCACAATCAAGGAAAACTGATAAAATTTTCCATATAATGCTGGACCATTGAGTTACAATTTCATTGAAATGCACTGAAAATGGACATTTTAAGGGCAGATAACTGTCAAAAACCTCATTTGTCTAAGATTCTATTGAAAAGTATCTGAGCAAATCCAATGATGCATTGGATTTGCTCAGAAATGCTTTCTCTATTTTAATGGCCTTTCCAAATAAAGAAAGCATCCTTGAGTGATATTACATAGTCAGATTGGTGGGGTTTTGACATGCGTGTCTCTGATTTTTCCCATTTTGCCTGATTCTTATAAACACTTACACTTAAGTATTTTTGATTAAATTGTTCCTCTTTAAATTAACTTCACCTTTGATATGGAGAGAATGGTGTGGGATATGCGAGTATACATTTATTTACACACGAAAATGTACCTTCAGCAATGCATATAGGCTGTTCCAATACATTAAATTAAGAAAAGACTTCATATTTCCATGTGTGCATAATTTTTTTAACTGAACTGAAAATTATGTCAGAATAGAATAATATAGAATACATAATAGGCTTATCAGCCAGAGAATACAGGGGGAAAATCACATTCATACATTTTACATGGGTCAGTAAATAGTATATTTGGATTGATGAAATTTTCAACATTTTTTTATTCATTCTTTTTTTCTTGCACAGTTCATGGCACCAAATAAGAGTGATTTTGAGGAGTGGAGAACAGTTGTCAATAAAGTCAGCTCTATGACACCTGAAACTCCACAAATTGAGACTATGGATGATGGTAGGTTTAATCTAACAACTGGGTTATAAGACTAAAATTGTGATGTCACTTGAAACATTTCAAATATATCAAAATCCAAAAATAGGCTTAAATGTGAACACATGAAAGAAAGACGTTCTACGTAGACAATGTAGGGAATCAAATAAAATAAATTGCACATGAAAACTGATGATAAGAGAAACTAAGATATCAAATTTAAATGCATTGTACTATTGTGCTTTGAATATTTCAGATTGAATCATATCTTTTTACCTTAAACATGTTTTATAGTTTCAGAGTTATGGAACTTAAAAACACAAAGAAGAATGGATGCATGCTTTGTGTACTTTAGGGTAGTTTATTGTTATATCTTGTAAATGTTGCAGGAGATATATACGAACCAGTAGGTGAAGATGCAAACCTTCCAGAGCCAATACAAGATGATGTATATGATGATGGCATGGAGGGTGATATCTATGAAGCAGAACCAGAGGTCACCCGACCAGAGCCAGAACCTATTCAGGATGACATCTATGATGAAGGACTTTCAGCACCTGTGCAGGAAGAAGAATATGAGGATGCCTCCACTGCCCCTCCTCCACCATCAGCACCCCCTGCAAGAGGTGGTGGAAGACGACCGCCCCCTCCCCCAGTCCCAGATGAAGATCCATACCAAAGTAGACCCCTGCCTCCCATAACTCCAGCAAGGAGGACTGAGGAGGTACCTGTGCCTCCTGTACCAAGGAAAACAGAGGAACTTCCACCACCTCCTCCTTCAAAAGAGCCTAAATCTTTCAGGAATGAAGAGGACTTTGAAAATATGTTCATAGGAAAATGGGACTGCACTGGTGATAATGAAAAAGAACTGTCATTTAAGAAGGGTGATATTGTATATATCATCAACAGAGATTTTGATGACAAGTCGTGGTGGGTTGGTGAATTAAATGGCAAATTTGGGTTGGTTCCCAAAAACTACCTGACTGCTGCATATGAAATTGCATTCTAATAAAACTTAAGTTTATACATAAAATAGTTTCACTTGCAATGATAAGGGCCAGTATAACTCCATGTTCCTACGAAATTGTTACCTTTCATTTAAGCATAAATCAAATCTCATTAAAACATTTGAAAATATAAAATTCTAAAACTGCTTTTTGCAATTTTTTTACTGGAATTTGCTATTTTTTCAGCTAACTATTTTGTTGTAGTAGATTTATACTTAAAAATATTTGGGAATCGTATTGTGTGTTTTAACAACATTTTGTAGTTATTGGATTCAGATAAAGAAATATTTTCTGCAAAATGAAAAACCATCCAATATCTTGAGAATGTAGTCTTCCTCAGATAGTTTGTATTGTTAACTATACAATGCAGATAGTCTGTATTGTTAACTACACAATGAAAAAGAGTCTTCAGGTAATTTTGAATTCCATGATTTCACAACAGATGACAGTTTTTTTTTCTTGAGTACTATTGTACATTGATTTCTAAGAAATTCTATGTTATACCACATTTTCAGAGGTACATTTCAATTTTTCAATTTTAAAGGTTTTAAATTGTATTAATAATGCAACATTCCATTTTTTATCTAGCTGATTTTCTTTACATTTATAACAAATTTTTAATTTGTTTCACATAACTAAGGGTTGTATTCTTAATGTATATGCAGTTATAGGTCTGTAGGTCTAACAGTGCCATTTCACCATTTTGTGACATTTATGAACAGAAAACAAGTAATAATTGTAAATCTTCATAAATATGCCAATAATTAATTTTGAAAAGAGGGGATAAGTTTTGCCCAGTGCCAGTTTACTATTTATCTATACTTTCCTGGTTACCTTACTCTATACCCATGACAATTGAATAAGACACAGTTTCAGCTATTTTGAATAGTTGTATCATTTCTTCCGAGTCAAAATCCTCTTCTGCATTGTCCAGATGTGAGCATGTCCCTTTTCCAAACTGATAAATGTCAGATCTTTTTTTTTCTGTGTGATCTGCCAAGTATGTCTATTGAAATTTTCATGAAGACATCATTGAAAGGCATTCTTTTCCAATTTTTAATATACATCACAGCATTGAATGGTATGAATGAACTAAAGAAAACTTTAGGCTCCTACATGTTCCTACCATTGTCTAAATGTAAGCTAGGTTTGTGCAGTTCCTATTTTGCATTAACCGAACTGTTGTATGATAGTCAAAATAAAATTTGACCTTAAACTAACGACAACAGAATATCTTAAATTCGATATGCTTGAATATATCCTAATATGAACAAAATATTCACACAAATTGAAGGAAAACTATTATTTTGTTCAAATGTTTGCAATTAAGAAGCTTTAGTGTTTAACTGAAAAACAGAAAAAAAGAATAAACTCTTCTCTTGCCTCAAATCAATGCATGAGATATTTTGTTGGGTTAAGTTTTTATATTGTGTATTTTCTAAGAGGAAAAAATCACATTTCTTTCTACTCTTGCAATTGTTTTGAAATAAGGGACAATTGATTAGATTGACTGGATTTTGACTAAAACGGTACTACCATTTCCAGTAAGGTCGGAAACGTTGATAAATAGTCGGTAGTGTTGATTGAATGAGTGTCACTGTTATTTGCACTTTCCATTGATTTATTAGCATTAAATCGTTTATTTATCCTGCATGACCTTTTATTTATCTTGCATGACCTTTTATTTATCCTGCATGACCTTTTGTTTTTTTTTTATTATGTGTATGTTTCATTGTTTACTAAGTTTATATTCTCTTATAGCTAAAGTCGTGTCTTAGAATCTCTGAATGTTTTTTGTCTATTTACAAATGTATTTAAAATGGAAAGATGAACAAGAGCTAAGGAGAATTTTGTGATACATAGTATCGACAGAGATATTAAAGTAGGATGTAATCAGAAAGATAACAAGTTAAGTGGGAGTGCTAAAGCGGTATTAATCTGATCCCCGCTCCGCCGCTCTATAACTCCAGTTGTTACCGTAATTTGTTTTGTCTGTAAAGATTAGCCCTCTCTTATTCACACAGACATTAATGTTAGATATACATGTGCAATAATAATAAACATACTGTTTAGATATTTGTCTTGTTGTTTAACCTGTGTCACCAACTTTGAGAAGCAAGTTTAGTAACCGTCCACGGACCCGCCTCTCTGTCTGTCATGCGTAGGGGCTACCTACATTGTGTAATCACTAACTCAAAAAAAGTATCAAACCAGTATAGTTTAAACTTTGCATTGTGCTTATCTACATGTTAAAGAGAAGCGCGTCGTAGTTTTGGACATTTCGCAATATATTTCCCAACATTTTGCATGTTGAACTTACTAACTCCGTGTTTTGCATCTTCATGTATTGGACGGTACCTACTCTTATGTAGAATATATTTACTCGTCGCTACCTCTTTACAAGCTGAGCCTAGTAGTAGGAAGTTCCTACTTAATACTGGCTTTCCATATTTCACAAGTCACCTTATAAATAGAGGTTCAGTTCCACCTCAAGTCACTGCTCTACAACTAGTCTATATTCTACTTACTAGATCTATCTAGCGGTCAATACTATAAAAAATAGTCCGAATTTCATCTGACCCTGCAACCCTCCTCTTTTTTATTTGGAACCCGACATATTATCATCCAAATAAAAAAGAGGAGGGTTGCAGGGTCAGAGGAAATTTGGACTATATAAAAATCTGATTATATAATTTTTTGTAACAAATCTTATGAAAATAGTGCCTTTTACTTTTTTTAGTGTATTAAAAACTCGCTTGAAGTGCTTGATAAATTACATGTCCATGTGCATGGATCTTTGAAGTCAGTTCAAAATTTAGATATTTTTTTTTCATTTGTATGCACTACACTTCCTCGTAATCTCATAAAACAAAAATTCACATATCTTATCAAATGGTTTTTCAATAAATCGGGGTGTGAATATATTTATTCAAGTTTTAGTAACGAAAAGCATAAAAAACTACGTTAATTAGGTTACCCTTGTATGCTTACAGTACTCGAATTCCTGTCGGACAACATTTTGGCGAAACCGTTTATCGTCAAGTTATTGGAATTTCGTAAGGGATATGATTATGATATTTTTGTCAAACCGTTAAGAATAGCATTTTATTGGTATTGATTCTCTCATAGGGTTTTAACATAGAAATCAAAACACATAACTTAGAAGCAGTTTTTGACATGACATGGGTTGTGTCTGTAATATAAGACGTATGGTGTCAGTCTTTGTGCAGTGTTTCTGTACGTACTGAAGATCGTTGTACAACACTGCTATGGACAAATTTGACAAATATTGCTTAGAATTTTTTACCTGTTGATTTTAAGCAAATTTATAAAATTCGGATAAAAACAAAACAAGGCTGGCTAGGTCTACTTTTACTATGCTCTGGCCAAGATGGAGATAGTAGATATAGCCGGTATTGATTTTAAGTGGGGATTGGTGTAATCTGGCGGTGGCAAAAAAAGAACAGTAGTACGTAAGATAAGTGATTATCATTAATTTTCGACAGACAGCAAAGAGTTTCGAAGCAGTAAACATTGTCATTGATTATTCCACCTCATTATGATTTATAAGGAATAGTTTTTAAATGACATAATCACGTGATGTCTTCTTAGCTGTCAACATTTTGTAAAGATATTTTCTTTGGATATACATCATGTCGTTTTCCTTTGTTTTCATTTGAATAGGTTTATATCGCTATTAATATCAAGTTTATAAGATTTCAAAATTTCTTAAAGCTAATTTTGCTTAAAGATTAAACAGTTTTACGGCCATTTTACAAAATGCAGTTGCATTCAGAACGACGGAAATGTAGTTGGAGGTGTGTTCTATGACGATTATAGTTTCAAGAGAAAAATAAAAAAATGTCCATTTAATGTTCAATTTGTAACAAATAATTCTACATCAAGAAGTGGAGGCGTGTCTAATGGGTTCACTTATGTTTTGTAAATTGCGTGATATAAGTCATAACGAGACTTTGAAATGCCGATTATTTTTTTCACTGGTGCCTCAAAGTTATAAATTTTAAATTATTTATCAGTTTCACCAGAACTGAAGAAGATAACTTGGAGTAACGTAAGTCAAGGTAAGAATGAAATAGGTAACACAGGGATCAAAGGAACACAAGTCGCGTTACATTCGAATTCACCTTTCAATAAAAATGGAATTTTATTTGTCGTCATAAAAGTAAATTAAATGGACTTTCGTATGAAAAACATTTTCTCTTTAAAAACGGGACATAATTTTTCAATCGTGTGAATTAATGTTCAGGTAAAAGTAAAATTATTATTATTATTTTTTCAGAAAAAAAATCATGTGGATTTGTTCAGTAGTTGTTGTTTTGGCATCTGCTGCCACGGCGTACGAGACGAGCAATAAATGCGAATGTCATGCTTATGACAATCCACCTCATCCTCAGGTTCTGTACAGAGACGCCGCTTTCTGTAAGTGTATCAGTTTGTTTTAAGGTAGATACAATCCTATTAAACGGAGCATTCTTTTCTGTCATTTAGCAAAATCATACATAAATAAGTACTATTAATGATCAAATAGTATTGAAAAGATGCAAAAAAAAAAATCGTCTTTAAATTGTTCAATAAGATGTTTGAAAAAAACTTACGAATGGCCAAATTACAAACTTTAATTTTGTATAAGGGAGTTAATTCGAGGGGGAGATAATTGGCGGGAAAATGTTCTATAGATATGTAATTGGAATTCTTTTTTAAATATCACAAGAAAAAAAATCGGCGACCCCGGTTTTTATTTTTGAAATATAAAATATAACATTTAAGCTATAAGCTATGGAATAAACTACCTAATAAGATTACTGACATAGAATAAAAAAAACCCTTAGGAAATCCTAGAAACTAGGATACGGAAAATTGAACACGGATTATTTCACAAAATATGTGCACAATTAGGGCAAAAATAGACTTTTAAATGAAATACACATGTTAAGATGTTTTGTTGATATATTTGTCTTACTAGTACTATTTTCAGTTGAATATATTTTTGGTAAACATCACCCACATTTAAGAATTACGGATACTTTTGACTATATATGTTCTAATTTGATGATAGATTTATGTTGCTCACTCCGTCTGAGTTTTATCGATTGCCTAATTTTATGACCCATAATGGTTTTCATGTTTTCGAAAGTATTTAACAGTTTTTACAGCTTTGCTTTTAGATGTAACGTTAAGCTTAAGTTTTCTGTTAACAAAAAGCGCTGAGGTATATTTCAAAGAATAATTTAATTTTCAGGTGTTAAGGGAAAAGTAATAAGTGGAAGCGATGAAGGTTACCTAGCTGGTACCAGTGTTACTAGGTATACTGTCAAAGTCAAAGATGTTTTCAAAGTGAGTTGGTGATGACAATGTGGTTAAAGTATCCGAGTAACTCCGAGTTTCTTTTATCTTATCGTTCTTAAAATTTGTTTCAGCCCTAACCAATGTGACCCTTTGAATTTCTTGCATGTAATTGTATTCATTTTCCTTATTTTCCAAATTTCGATATACTCTATGTTATACAATGGATCATAAAGAGTTATTCTTGCTTCCTATCGTCTGGTCAAATTGACCGTTAGTATTTATCTTGTTTTCATCATCTTTGTGTACAGTTGTGTATGAATTTAAGGTTTGTGTGTGTGTTTACATGACGTTGAAATTCTAGTTTATCAATTACATTCTCTTTAACTATAGGGCACAGAATGTCACGAAGGTGAGACTATTGACATCTATTCCATGCATGCTGCGTGCTACGTGGCTTTAGAAGTAGGAAAGAACTACCTTCTGTGTGGTAAGTTAACCATTTACAAAAACATCAAATTTGTAAGTTTATTTTTTAAAAAGTAAATATAAAACGTGTACCTTAATGTATAGCTATTCTATCAATTGAAAGTCGATCGCTAAAAACGATCACATTATCAAACGTTTATATGCATGTATGTCTATAACGGAGTCAATAGAGTAAAATGAGGCTTCATTCCTTATAACAGCAATCGATATGACAATAATTTGAAGTTTTAGCTTTGTAAGATGTATCATGTGTAAGCTTTTGGTTCGATAATGTGTTCGTTATGTGTTTCAGCTTTTTGGCTCTGTCACTCATCGACTTCGTCTTTGGCGTAACTTGTATTTGTTTACTAGTATTTTTAAATGGACTTTCAAAAATCTTCATGGCTTAAAACTTTACTGGAAATGTTTAATGTTATTTGGTATATATATATATGCACTTGATTGTTTACCGTAACATTGTTTTGCTTTTTTCAGTTCCGTAAGTTTTGAAAAATGCTTTATATTTTGTATAGAATCCTAGCTTGATAGATCAAACAGTTATGGCTCATTTATTCACCGAAATCTTGTCAGGTCTTAGGTTTTGTTGCGATTTAGATTTTCATAAATTTCGTCGCATGAAAGTCTATAATTTAAAACTTGAACCTAAAATTTATGGAATAAAGTCCAGCTTTGTTCTGAAGCTCCAGTCTGATTGTGTGGGATATAAGTGCCACATTTACCTTATGTTGAATATTTCTTCAAATTGTAGAGATGGCGGGAAATCCACGCCCATACATGCACACAGGTTTGTTATGGGAAAATATACTACAAAATTAAAATAAAATAAAAGCCTGTTTGTCAGAACAAAATATAATGTTCAGAGAACTCGTCATTGAAAGACGGTGTCGATCATTGATTGATCCAATGTGAGGGTCAATTTTCGAAAATAGTATTAGCTAAACTATTAAAATATAATCAAATAAATCTTTTGCATAAGAGGGCAATTTTTATCAAATGCCTTGTAGGACCAAGAACAGACAATATGTATTGGATCAACCAGTGTGGCTACAATGGACTGTGGAAAGATGTTTCATTACACCAACGTAATGCTTTGAAAAAACGATATGTAGCCAACATGGAGTGCACAGTAAGTCACTGAAAGTATTAACAAGGAAATTCACAGAGTAGTCAATATCGAAAACAAAATTGTTTAAAATATCCGAAACAAAACCAAAACAAAAACAATAAGGAACTTTGAAGATTAAAGTAACCGATACAAACGCATTTGAAAAAGCTCTCAAATTGTATACAAGCCATCCGACCCCATAAAAGATGAAAGCACGACACTAGAGGATGTTTATCGATTTTCAAAGAAGACCTCGTTACTATTATTTTTGTTATTTAATAAAGATTATGATACCAAGAAATCCAGGAAATCAAACAAAATGTGCCAATATTTTAAAAGTCAAACTACCAATAAACTGTTTTTATCTTCAACGTAGGGCATGTGTGAAATGGATCCAAACATTCCGACAATTTGTTACTACCGGTACGCCACCTGTCAGATCTTCACTAAGGACTACCAAGCCGGATGCAAGTGGGTTAAAGGTATTGGAGGCGGTTTTGGAAAGTGTGTAAAGGAATACATAAACACATACCCAAATGCCTATTAGAACATACTGTCTTATGTTTAATAAAGTAGAAATCTAGCTTGCATTAATTATGATGTGTATTGAAAAAAAAAACAGTTGACGCCAACCGATTCGTGATCAGTACGAATACTAGTTTGCACGACCTTTCATGTCAGCTTCTATTCATCTTAAGCTTACTTTTAATATCTGTCTAGACATGAAGATCTAATGATTTGGGGTAAGGAAACCTTTATTTCTTATGTCACACGTCCAGTCGACATAAAGCGTGGATGCTTAGATATGTTGAAGTCTTACACGCAATACATCCACTCTCGCGAATGAACAACCACAATAATAAACTCACAACTAGATTCATACTGAATCAAAACCTTTTCGGAAAAATAATCGTTACAAACACGTCATTTTTTGCAAAAAATTGTTCTAAGTAGCATAACGTTACACGACTATTTAACCGACTTGCACTAAGTTTAGCGTAAGTTAAAATATGTATAGATATGAGCGAACTAAATATAAAACACGTGTAAGAATGGACCATAAAGACCACACAAGACCAACAAAACATATAAATTAGTGTGAGATTGTAATTAAACGACGTTCTAGCAATGAACAAAAATCTCCAACATTTCCAAAAATTAAAAGTGACAAATATTTGGTATCAACATCAATAAATTATCAAAAATTAAACAAGTTACCCTATATCATAGGCTATAACAATCATCTTTAAAAAAATTCTAGAAGTAAAACAACTTTCAAATGGGTAAGCATTTCAATGATGATGAGAGATAGTCCATTTGATTTCTATAGGGTTATGAAAAAAAATCTTTGAAAATCAGATTTTTTGCCAAAATTCAAAAAGAAAATTTTCTAACACATTTTCAAAATCTTATGAACTCATGAAACATTTACCAAAAACATTCATCTAGAAAAAAAAGTTTCCCATTACCCCCGATGCAACATTTTTAATTAAATTGTTGAAGTGACCAAGCAAAAGTAATAACAATTTGTGTATAAATACAAACAAAAGTCATATGTTTTTGGTCTATTTAAGTATGACATGTGATGACCTATTTATACCAAAAGCCCCTCAATAGATTGAAGCTAAAATATACCCAAAGCACATGGTTTCTATTTTTGTTCACATTTACCTGAGCTATTCTTTTTATCTGAGCCCTACGATAAATGTGGTAATATAAAGTTAAAAATTGGCATTAAGGGTAAAGGAAAACTTTTTTATCACATGATATATTTTTCGGTAAATGGTTTCAGAGTTCAAATTATGTTAGAAATGTGTTTGCCAAAAATTTAATAAATTCTGATGAAAATCTTATTTTTACAGATTTTTTTTCATTATCCTATAGATATAAAGCGGACAATATATTAGATTGTACAATATTCTCCTTTGACAACTGATTAAGCTTGTCATCAAGAAATGCTTAATAAAAAAAGTTATTCAGCAGGCACACTTTGGAATAGTAGAATAGAGTGAATTGATAACGCTAATGTTCAACAAATGTTTTAGAATTGAGTATCTTCGGTTCTGGTGTTAGAATCTACTGTTTCTAGGTCTTCAATTGGTATAACATATCCATCTCCGTTATCACGAAGTGATGCATTAGTGGTTGAACCAATATTCAATCCTTCAAGAGATAAATGTAATGACATATTATCTGTCATTTGATTTTCATCTTCAAGCATCTCCTCTTCGTTGATCGGATTCTCCATGGAGAAGCTTTTGCGAGGAGAATTTGCTTTCATCAATAAATCTTTTTCACACTGTAAAATAAAATTAAAATTATATCAGTATTATTTGAAAGTAGTAAAATTTTGGGATTCTCAGAGTAAGATTGATTGACAAAAATGTGAAATATAAATTCTGAGCAAATATGGATGATTTGATGTTCAGAACTACAACCTTTAATAGGTTTTTGTTTCAATTTAGAATACTGAAGAATGAAGTAGTCTTTTCAAACCATTTGTATTATTTAACAAAGACATTGTCTTCGAAGAGTCAAAAATAAAAACTCAAATAACTAATTACCTACTTTTGAATAATATTCCTCTTGTCTACATGTCCAGGTTCTGGCATGTAATCTGCGTCTTATGCATAAAACAATTATGAAAATACCAAGCAGTAGAGCCACACTCGAAGTAACAATTATAATAAAAATGTCTAGGTTTTCTTTGATAAATTCTTCAAAACTTTTTATTGGCGGTGTCATTTTTGTAACAGGATCATTGGTTACTTCATTTAAAACGACGGTTAAAACTGATGATGACCTTACAATGCGATTTTGTGATATAACAGGCTGATCACTTAGGTATTCAGATTCTGACGGAATTAAAGTTGAAGGCAGAGAATTATCTACACTATAGTGCCACCAAATGGACTGAGTGGATGAAAGTATGTGCTCGGATGCTTGGGAAGTTGATGCTGTATTTAGTTCTAATTCGCTGTACCTAGATGATGACTTCATTGCATACGTAGAAGAATAAAGATTTGAACCTTCTGATGCAAAAGATGCTTCTAAACCCGAAGAAGAAGACAAATAAGCAACTAGTTTGTCTTCAAAAAGCGTTGGTGATGTACCCGAAAAAAGTTCTTGTACTTTTAAACCCACTGAAGATTCTAAGGGACGATACAGTGATGAGTAGGATGGTCTCAGGCTATATGAAGACGTTTTGTCAAAGATAGATAAATCCTTTGACATGACAACTTGGCTTATAGATTGTTCTAGAATGGTGGATGGAAATTCGGACATCAATGTATCTTTGGAAGGTCTCATGTCTGTTGGAATAAAGAGTTTACTCTTTACCTCAGAATGCAATCTTTTTGGTGATGTTGAATACAATGAACGCACAGAACATGGAGAGCACGAAGAGCTGTGAAAATCGTTAAATTGTGGTGTATCAAATAACTCAGAACTCAAAGGAACAAACGATGATTGCATTTTAATTGACACACCGATGTTTTGTAGTATAGAAGCTGTATCAAGTGTTGATGCACGTGTCACTGCAGTCACGTCTGAGTTAGAACCGTTGTTTTCTTTTGATGACGGAAACACTTTAGATAAAAATTTGCTCGAGGCCAAATCATAAGATGGACGTATGTTGGAATCTGTAAAATCAGATCGAAATGTACTTCCTAGGAACGATAAAAAACTACCAGAGTCAAAATGAATAGACTGTAGAAATTCAGAGTCTCGTTCAGTGTTAGCAACCGACGGAGATATAAATGACTCTGAATATTCATATCCAGATGGATTAGAAGTAGACTCATTTGTGTGATGTCGAGGACTGTTGCTTTCTTTATTTGATTTTAATGAAGTAACACTGTCACTCCCACGAATCGTAAAACTGAAAGATAGCAGAGTGGGTGGATCAGAGTTAGAATCTTTGTTTAGATTTATTAAATTTGGACGGTTTAGCGGTGTGAGCGACGTCGTTGGTCGAAGTATTTCATCTGAAAAGTTAACGTGAATTATATAACAAATGACATGACGTTTTGAAAGACACAAGCTTTTCCAGTTTAAAAAGAATATACTGTTTAACATGCACCGGGAGATATAATCTAGCTGCATGACATTTTACAGTGACCTTACGAATGAAATTAACTTGTAACTATTCACTTTTTTACAACGATATAATGATGACAAAAAGGATCGCTGATTTCACCTTGTATTTTCGATACCATAACACATAGAATTGTGTAATATCTAGATACGGTGATTCGATTGCAGGGCATGATTCGGAAAAGCAATCGTTATGGTGTATCCATCAACACCATGAAAACTGATTTATTCAACGGGTCATGGTTTTCCTGTCCTCGTTTGTCTACCCCGGACTTGACTTTTTATGAGCAACTCGGCGGGTGTTTCTAGAAAAGCAGAGGACGCTTACACAACCGGTGCACCTGGTATATGCTCCCAGTTTTTAGTGGAGTCCGAGTTGCTCATTTACTTTTGTTACTTTGTATGTATGATTTTAGTTACTTTATGTCCTTTGTTGTGTATGTCTGTTTTCCATGTCTGGTCTTTGTCCCTGGATTACATTATTTTGATTACCGCTATAACCTTGGTTCCCTTGATTACTCTTAAATCATTTGAAATGCAAGTGAAATAGCAGAGAACACAGCCCTCGTGGTTGCATTGAGTCAGAAAAAAATAGTTTTTCTAAAAATGATTCGTTTTATCAATGACTAAGCAAATGTAGATTGAAAGCAAGATACAAAAAAATTCGAAAGCGAGAAAGCTTTCAATAACTGACATTCGATAGCAATGCACCTGAAAAACAATGAGATGACAATATTATTAAAATAGCAGCACCAATATACAAACGAGAACAAACAATTCTTGGACTACGACAGAAACATCAAAACACAAACAGAATAAAACCAGAACAACACTATCGTAGAACACAGTATAACTAGAACAAAAACACACACAAATCAGCTCGAATCTTGTTGCTCGATGAAGGCAACAGAGGAAGAATATCTATAACAACATGTCGTTAATTGTTTTATTTGAACGCCAACTTCATATCAATCAATTCTCTTTATTGTGACGATAGAAGAATTTCCTTTAGGACGACATTAATGTTTTGGCAACATCCCTTTATTCCAGTATTTTTTGGGGCAAAACGTTTATCCCTATCAACATATTTTAATAATTTCAATTTGAATTAAGAACCAAAACCTCAATATGCAAAAGCAGCTTGTTGACAAAAGGTAATTGCATTCGTTATGGAGCTTATATGGAAACTATTTTTTTTGTTAATTTCGATGTAAAGGTCAATACGAGACGCAGACTGAATTGTGTATGTAGTAATGACATTAATGTTAAGCTCGTTTGGTAAGGTTCGGTGGATCCTTATTTTTACTTGAGGGGAAGGGCCCTAACCTGGGCCAAATGAAAATGAGAAATGAAACGTGATTAAAACGCACTATACTTACTTGTGCATATAAGACACTGCAAAAATTAATTTGCCTAATGCTTGTTTTTAGGTGTTTTAGCATGGGATGGTTTGGGGGGATGGATGGAGGACAACCTACCAACCATTGGATCTGCCTATGGAAATGTGATGACGATAAAACTAAAGCCAATGTTACCTTATCATCCAACTTTTGTTCATGTTGACATTTCGCCATGCCAAGACATATTGCTGGAATGACTTACCATGATAAGACGAAGTTGTCGACGATTGAGAATTACTTGTACTATATTCAACCGTTATTGTGGAAACAGTGTTTGTAGATGTTGAGGATAGGGAGCTAGAAGTAGCACTTAAGACGACGGATGATTGTATTGAACATTCCTGATCACAGCCATATGAACATATTTGCGTGCCTTCAGGACAAGTAATCCTTTCTGGAAAGACAAATAAATTTGGAAATACACGAGTTAAATGTTAATTATTTGACAATGAAAATAAATTTGATGATAGGTAATATAATACTAGTTTATAATATAAATACATTGAAATCTTTGGGATATACAGTCACAGAAGCAATGTTCAAATAAAAAAGGACACGTAATTGTTAATGAAGCTGCAGATCAAATGCGTAGTCATTATCTCTATAGAGAATGTATCCTATTTAAATCAAAATGCTCTGGTGCCTAATAAGGCGTTATGATAATGATATTGTTTAAAAATTTAGTCAGTAATTATAAATATTTATCGTATTTAATGTCAATATGCTCCGTAAATACAAATGATAACATTTACTTGGACATTTTTCTTCGTCTGAACGATCATGACAGTCAAAATAGTCATTACATCTCTTTATGCTAGTATAGCAACTACTATTATCTGCACAAGACAAATAGCCATCAGGACAATTGCCGTCTGAAATAAATTTGGTGATATAGGTGTTAATGCACAACCTAATTGTGTGGTACTTTGGTATCTCCGAATCAGCGTGGAGCATAAGATGCAAGAAATTAAGTAATGTTTAAGTTATAAAATTGTTACACAGCCATTCCTCTTTAGCAAAACAATATTGAGACACGAAGGAACACATTCAAAAAATGGTGGCATTCAAACCAAAAGACATGCTGGCAATGGTTAAAATCTAAACTAGTAGAATTGAAGCTCTAATTACATTTAATAAAGGTAACAAAAGTACCAAACTCATGATCAGGAAAGGAGAAAATAATACAAGAAGTGGCAAAATTAAGGATAAACTGGGTTAATGAAATAAGCCACTACTAGTTAAAGGACGATTGGATAAACAATGAATGATTGCTGTACCTTTCCTGACAGAAGGAATATCACGAGGTTGAATTGAATGTTCTGATGGTATTTCTATGCCATTGGACAAACATATATTACATTCACGCGGTGTAACATCTAGAGAAGTAGCAGCTTCACCAGTTTTAGCCGTAAATACCTCTACACCATCAATATTTCCTAGGTAAAGATATTTAGATAAATAAAAATTAAAAGCTTTGGGGAGCGCAACATGATACGACCACAATAGTCGAACCCTGAACAGAAGGGGCAAGTGTGGACACAATATAAGTTTTTGACATATTTTAGCATTGAGACTTACAATTCATTTTAGACACCATATTTTATAAATAATAAAAGAAAGTTGTGTGGCCCTTTGACCCCTTAAAACTCAAAATCCGTAGAGGCACCTGGAATTTGATTGATAAACAATGGCCAAAATTTTCATAACCTATCGAATAAAAAATATGACCAAAAATTAAAAAAAATAGTTAAGTTATGGTCTGTACATAAAGAAAATGCATATTTCTGGCCCCCTTTTGGCCATAAATTTCTAAAGTTCAAGTCATTGCCCCCCTACCAGAAAATCAATCCAAGTCTGAAGTTTAGAATACTGTGGAACAATATCATAGACATTCCTAAGCTTTTACTGGAGTTATATAATTAAATTCTATTAAATTCTTGTTTAGGCCCTTTTTGGCCCTAATTCTAAAATGGTAAGGGCTTTAACCCAAAAATCGATACAAACCTTCTTTTTGTTGTTTGTAACCTCGTAATGAAATGCTATAAAGATCACTTTACTGATACTCAAGTTATGGCACGAAAATCAATTGTCTACAGACGACGACAGCATCATATCAATATACGACTGCAATTTTTTGCAGTCGAATAATTAAGTTAAATACAGCAGACTGCGCAATATGAATAGGTGCAATACTAGTTTTTGAAATTTATATTTTTAATTAAAAAAAATTCTTACGTTTCTATGGCCGATTAAAAGAGTAGTAAAATGCTTTAAAAATTTAAAAAAAGGTTTGAATTGTTATTCGTGTGATTAAAATCTTATGATTTACCTGTAAATCACATTTTTTAATTGAATTTCGGAAACCCCAGACTATACATTTAATAAGGATAAGGGCGTATTTTCTTTTTATTAAATGGATAACTCTTGAACACAATTAGTATCAAATATATTTGAAGATTAGAATCACATAAAACCAACAAAACTACGATGCACACACCACATGCTGAAACACCAGTAAATTACTTACGTTTTATACAATATCCAGCGTTACAATCAGATAACGGCTCCAAATGATAGACATAGTATGTACCGCAATTTTTCACTAATATTGATTCTTTCAATGCACAGCATTGCCATTTTCGAAATATGGGATAAGCAGTACAAGCCCACGCACGTCTTGTCTCCTGATGAAATGGTTCTCCAGTTTCTTCAAACTCTATGTGTACCGGACTGATAACACCACATGCAGGACCCTTAAATGATATATAATTATTATAAATTAAACAAAAGAAAGACGTATATGGGTACGTAAAGGACTTTTTAGAAAATGAAAATTCATCAAATAAAAAAAAACAAAGGGTGCGCATTTTGAATATACATTCGGTACGTTCATACGTTTCTGAAGTTGTCTGGATATTTATAGTTGCATCATAAATATATATTCAATCATATTATTAATTATATATCATAATTTATTGAGATGTAACAAAATTTTTAGTTTTTTTCATTGAACGCAATTTAATTTTGAATTTAACAAAATAATTAGGAAAACAACATATTGTTAAAAGGCTAATAAGGGTAACAAAAAATTACCGAACACTAATCCGATCCAAAATCAAGTCATGTCCAAAATAAATCTGACAAAATAGATATTACATCACCGGAGTAGTTGGTACCGTAATGGTCCTGATTTGGTGCTGGCATTCCAAACAAAATGGTAGATTAAATCTAGATTTTACAGCGCGCCACACCTCCTTCTTCGATTGCGGCGTGAATATATTGGTGGTGATTAAGTAGCAATTGCTTTCCATAGTGAAATAATCGGTTAAACAGAGGTCACATCAGTATGTATGTTTTTCATGTCTGGTCCTTGTCTCTGGATTACATTCTTTTGGTTTCCGCTAGAATGTTGGTTCCCTTGATGACTCTTAGGAAAAAATATGTAGATTTGTAACCAAGAACAACATAATTTCTCGAATCAGCAAAAGATTTACGAATAAGTCCTTTTAAACGAGATTTCAATTTATCATGTGACATCATAGTGTAGTGTTGAGACGTTAAAAGTTAAAACTGTAGGATTTTAGGTTTTCAAGTTAATCTTTATAATTTTCAAGTATCTACATTTGATTAACGCACTACTAGAGTAGATAGTACTGCAACCATCCTGCTGTCCATCCTTCACTGCGGACAATACCTTGCTGTCCATCCTTCACTGCGGACAATACCTTGCTGTCAATCCTTCACTGCGGACAATACCTTGCTGTCCATCCTTCACTGCGGACAATACATATATTTGTGAGGTCAATTGATGAAAATGCAGCTTTATACCTCTATTTGTATAGATTCTTATGAAGTTTGGGAATCCAGTACAAGTAAGGCAAGTCCTCACGTTTTTTTTTCAATGTTGAGAAAAGACATGAAGAACTAATGATTGTTAAGGATTTCATCTTTGTCAAAAGTAGTACGTTTGTATGTGGCATTACCTGGTGTGTTACTATCAATACCCAATTACTTGATAAGGCAGTTGATGTAATGGACTTTACAACCAAATAAAATGTTGTTTAGAGCTCTGTCCACAGGGACTATGACATATTTGTCATGTGTGAGGAAGTGCATTCAACTGCTTCATGCTTGAATACGGACTTCAATGGTTCACTCTTCTTCAAGACACACCTCTTGAGATTGTCAATACGATTACATACCGACAATCAGATGGTACGTATCCAATATGACAAGGATGCGACTTCTGGTTTTCGGTCCTTTTATCTCTGTATCCATGATTTGGCATAATCTTCAACAGCATCCATTACGGTTTTAGAAATTATATTCCCAATTGAGGTGTTCGGTTCTCAATTTTTTTTTTGGACTATTAGAAACTGCCTTACGTAAGACTTCATTCTAAATAATATTCAAATCGCCAGTGGTGACATGGCCAGAAGGACTGTAATTAAAGGGAGAAGAAGCACAGTCACAAGTCAGACAAGTCTTCAAGTCCTCCTCAGTGTTTAGATTCTGCAATGTCTTTTTGTGGTTGAAAATTCTACTACTTATTGTTTTAGTATGGCAGTAAGAGACAATAAGTACAGATTGACTTTTGAAATACATTTGAATCTTTATGAAGAAGAATATTGCTAATGCTAATAGCATATATTCCTTTAACGGAAAGTGGTATATGGATAAACTTCCGATTCTCATCGTAAAGAAGCTAACATTTAACAGGTTTAAAGAAAACGGAACTGAGTCAAGGATCATGACGAGGCCAAATTTGAAATGTTTGTAAAGAACCGGCTATTTAGAATTTTTGGCATTGTATCGATGTGTATTCATATGTTTTTTTTTCAGTTTTACCAACATATATCATTTGCTACACGATACATTAGGGAAGCCTGTTATTTCAACATAAAATGATACAAAGTAAGATACAAGCCACTTCTGTAATTTTCTACAATCAACATCTTTTGGTCAACATACCTTGATACAGTCATGAGGAATTTCTGCTATTTGTCCATTTATTTCCATCTTGTACCAACCACGGGATAAATTTTGGTCACAATGAGCTGATGATTCTGTATTGTTGACCAATCGCCAATTTTCATCGATTGTATTGTGAACATAACAGGGATCGGTAACTGTGGATAATAATAAGTTGTTTGTTATACCGCCGACGTTTTATTTTCATTTTTAGAGGTTAAAATATAATTGTTCGATCACTCGTTGTTATCGTATATAGTTGAATTATTCTATGATATCAAAACAAGCTTGGAAATCAACATCTACATCAAAAAGTTGTGAACACTTTTACAGAAAATGAGCTCTTCAATCTTAAAATTTAAACCATTGAACAAATTAGAGAAAATATACTACATTGCTGTCATTCATTTCCAACATCAATGAAAAGTAGGTTGTTGTCCTTGCAAATCGCATATATATAATTTCATCACAATTTTATAGCCTGTTCATAGAATGGGGAATCGTGATATAATAGACAATTACAAATCCTTTGACGTTTCCAAAAAAAAAAGAAGATAACCATAATTTCTATAGAGTTATTTTCTATATATCTTAACATCATAAATATCCATACAAAGAGTGTGTTATTGCTAGGCCAGCCAAGTACACTGCCGAATTCCTTTCATTTTATTTTAACAATTATGAACGGCTCCCAAAATTATTGCAATACTTCTGTAACAGAAGTAGCATCTAACATTGAAGAGTTTCAAAATAAAGAATTTTGAGAGAATTTTACCACTATACCTCTCTTTCATACTCATTAGGAAACAAAACTTTTAATAGATTTCCCATTCCTTATTACTAAAGACGCGCTTTACTTGGCCTCTTATTTTGACCTTCATCTTGAAATTGACTAAAGAGGTAAGTTTTTAACTCAAATTTTCGATGAGAGCGACAACTTTTATTTCCCCATTCTCAACTCTCCTTTCCTATGTAGTACTATTTCAGCTACTAAAGCATTAGTTTTTACCACCTGACATGTACGCCATGCTAGAAAATGTAACCATTACATTGATTTTCTAGATAGGGCTCACCGGCTTACCAAATATTTAATAAGACAAGGATATGTTGCCTTTAGATAAAAATTGTCACTCAAATTATTTTTATGTCGTTTTTTATTTACTGAAATAGTGTTCTTAATTTTTCATATATATTTCTTTCACAGTCGTTCGACATGATCTTTAATTAGCAGCACCATGAATGTCTACAAGAAATGTACGTCCTGTCGGAACATCTGATTTTACCATGATTTTGCCATAATTTTCAGTAGAATTTATATGTGTGAACTTTTTAGTTTTTCCATATTGTGTGACTTTGATGTTTCGGGCATTGTTTTGTAACTTTTTTATTTCTTCTTTTTTAGTATTTTGTAAAGCTTGTTAGTTAAAACAGCTAACTCTCTTGTCTGGTGTCCGAGACTGAAATGAGAAGTTACGTCTATCAATTGCTCGATAGAACATTTCAATAGTCACGTAAACGACTCCTGTAAAAATAATTACACTAAAGCTTCAGGTTTTGGATAAGTACAAAGTACATCTACACCAAAAACTGATATAAGTTCAAAGGTCTTTTATAAGTAAGTTTGATAATAAGAAAGTGTTTGATGCCTGAAAGATATCATCATTTGCTTGACAGTATGATCGAAACGATTGGATTTATATAAAATTGTTACAACAAATAAGTCGGTTGTTAAAAAGGGGAACATATTTATTATCTCTGCTCTGTCTATAGGATACAAATGCGCAATTATATGTTTACATTCTACCGGGAACTTTTTTACCCCAACAAGGTACTGAGTACTGAATACAAGGTGGTACCTGATTGGTTGGATAAGGCTTGAAATTTATTTTCATTTCAAAGCTTACCCATTTATGATTGATTTTATTTTGGTAATAATTAATAAAATGTTATAGGGTTGAAATGATTTCTCATAAATGAAATCTAGGTGCTTCGTTTTTTCCCAGTGTATTTTGTGCTGAATTTTCAACTTTTGCCGCATGACCATATACTTTTTGTTTGTGCAAATAAAAAGTCTGCTTTTCTAGTTTCAGGAACTGAAACCTATTTTCTACTAATTTGTGCGGTTTTCTTGAAATTAATTATCAAACTACATAGGTACCCCATGGGAAATGCATTACAAATAATTGCACTCTTGTATCCTATAGTGAGATCCTGCCACTCTTTCTGAAAACATGTAACTCAATGCATCAAATATAATACTAGTAAATTACCCTGTGTTGTGGTTCCATTTGATTCATCTTGCGCGTTTGTTTGTACGACCAATTCTGAAATATATACATTGATATAATATGAGCGGTTTCAAAGTAAGTACGATGGAAGATGAAAAGTTAGTTCATAATAAATTATAAAGATATATAATCTGTAGAATACACACCGCTTCAAGGTTTGTTAGCGTATATTGTTCTGCATTTTGAATAACAGCGGTCGGTGAAATCACCGGATGTTTGACTTTTTTTTATTTTTAGTAAATTGTATTTGAACTCCTCAAGTCATTCGCACAGCTTAATTTATACTTGAATTCTATTTAATAAACCAATAATATTCTTAGTGAAAGTGTCATTCTTGATACAGCACATACATGCTATTAATGGAGAAATTTATCGCAGGTTCCCGATAATATATAATTAATGAGATAAAAGCATTCTTGTACTGAGTGTAGTCTTATAGAAGCTAATTATGATAAATATAATTAAAATGTACTATATGATAACCTGGGGTTCCCATTGCAACATATCGACTAGGGTGATGCATGCCACTCAATTAAAAAAGAAAACTGGATAAAGGACAAATATTTGGAAAAGGGACATGAAAGGATTTTGAAATACTTAATTTGACCCAAACCTATTGGAAAATAATTATTTCGAACATGAAGATGAGAGAACAAATATCTTGCTCCTTTTAAATTACTCTGGTATAAACATAATTCTATGACACAAAAAAAAAATAATCTGATTAGATGTATGTAAGACAATATCAAATGGTCCCTTTACTCGCAGTTATCATGTTCGTCATTGTGTCAATAAATTTCTATATCAAGGCATACGATATAGTGCGAAATGTGTCTTTACAAACTGAGACAGGAGTTGATACTTGCATTCAAAAACCCTCCAAAGTTACTTTCTTTTTCAAAAACACTTACATATGGCAACTCTTAATTTGACATTCGGTTGTTGCACTTGTGAGATAAAAATTGTAGAGACTGCGTCTTTCCAAGAGTGAGTTATTGTTCTTGGTTTGGTTGAGATATATGGAGGATAAATGTATGTTTAAAAAAACAGATCTGCGTATAGGAAGGACTATAATTAGATAAAATATGTATTAAGACCAAAAAGGCTTTGATTGGTGGATTTAAAAAAAAAAACAACATCTGCGACCAAAGAATTTTCTAGATGGTTCTGAAGTCATATCATTTATTCATCTATAGATGTATGGGTTATACATATATGATTTGCTTTTCACTTTCAATCAGAGAATGGAATCTCATATCAGCACAGCTATTTTTCATTTTTCGTTTTGATTCAATAGCATCTGGTTTCACATGTACTTATAGTCAGATATACTTTCATATTACTTACTTCATTCATGATGTTTCAGTATTGGTCTCTATTTCTTTCATTTCCGTTTCGTTACTTTTGAACAACCTAGTTTCTATTTATTTGGTCATCATAGTTTGTCAAGAACATAAACATTGGAAACAAATTTAATTTCAACACACCACAAACTCAAAGATATTCAAAACAGACACATTAAATATGGACAATAAAATAAAAACAGTGGGACATCTGAATTGTAAATATATAGGTAAGACTTGTAGTCATCCGTCTAATTAGATTTTAAATAACGATAAACATAAAAAAATTATACTAGTAACAAATTAATTGTACAATTATGTAATATAATACGTTTATACTCACTGTCTATGATGATTAAAGTTATTAACACCACCAACTTCATTGTAAATTTGTCACAAGTGAAACAGAAAGCAGTCAACACAATTCTACCATCAAATCCAATTATACGAAATTACATCACAGTAAACATAGTCATTCTTTCTAATAAATGTGCGACAATTACTTCATTTTGAACTTTTAACTACATCCATTAGGCTTGTTTGGCATTTTGTGTCCTATCAGTTGATATTAATACTGTACGGAATTTGGTTACATGCCCACATTGACCCCATTTCTGATAACATGCTCCATAAACAATACGCTGAATAATAACATATAAGGGGTGCAGTGGGGATGCTTAATTAAAGTCAATATTTGCAAGACCACGCATTCAAATGAAAAAAAATATTAATGTACGTATTGATAAAGACACGTAAGTGTATAATATCAAACGTGTCTTTTATTTTTCATTTTGTATGATCATTGACAATAAGACTGATGCTCTTGCAATACTGGTGCCAGTTCATACAGTACGTGTAAGCCTGTCTAAATATCCGGAACTACAAAAACGTGGGAGATTATTGATGGGGAAAGTTTACATTAATTAAAAGTACATAATGTAATAATGAAATAATGTTTGGATGCAGTTGAAATGTAAGTCAAGGTTTATATAATATACTCCTACAATGTGAAAAAAAAATTGTAGAAAAGACAGAAACCTGAAGAGTGAATTATTTATTATGTATACGCCCAACATAATTCCATTACTCTTAATCAGAAGACAAAAGATATCGATGTATCACGGAATGTTTCAAAGAAGCATTGAAGTTTAGGTAGCATTTCGAAAAATACATTTGTTTGTTTGTTTAAACGTACTAGTATTCATTTTTTTCAATACAATAGTAATAGAAATACATATATTTAAAATGAAGTATTTTTGACGAGTGTGTAGCCGAGAATCAATTAACTGAATTATTGACACATAATCTAGAACCTCTCACTTGGTAATAAATATAAAATTGTTCTTTCAATAAATATTTTAAATAAACAGTAAAAATACAGGCGTCTTTCCAATTCATACAACCTTCCACTTGTACAGGTTCTCTATTTTTTTCACAATTGCGTCGCCATGAACTAAACTTCGAATGGACAAAACGAAAATTATCCCTCCGATTCATCGAAAAGCGAAGAAATTCAGAATTTCATTTAATATTTCAATTGTACAAACAATTTTCCGATAAGAAAAGCGCTAACAATTTGTTGTTTTTCTACATATTTACGCTTATTCCTTGTAAAATAATGGTGTGGTTATGGAAAGTTCGTTCACAATCTAATTCATTCTCTAATGTTTATTGTCATGTAGCAATATAAATAGAACAGAACAAACACACTCGAATTGTCTACGTAATATACATGATAACAATCTTCGGTGAAAGTTTTCTCGTCCAAATTCCAAGTTTATCGCTACCGATGTCATCACACTTCCACTTGAATCAACCATTTATTTGGTAAGATTTGCGATTATATTTCTCTTCGTCACAACATCTAAAAATAAAAAAGTAAAATAAAATAAAGTAAAATGAAAATAATATAAAAGCATAACATCGTACAAGCAAAGAAACTTACAAGCGAAGTATTTACCAGAACAATGTTTATTCGCATTGAAATGAGATATCAGAGCAGATGTTGTACCTATACTAAATTTTGTGTATGTGATAAGCATTAGTTACGGATAATTGTCAGTTTAAACATTCATCTTCATTTCTGAAGTAGAGCGAAAGTGGATTTCGCTTTACAGTTAAATTACATATTTTTGCTCTACTATATACATAATATGAGTAATTTTGAAATAAAGGAATAAAATAAAAACCTTCAAGGAGCGCAGCATGATACGACTGCAGTGGTCGAATTCTGAACAGTTGGGGCAAATATGGACTCAATATTAGTTTTTGACACGCTTACGCATAACGACTTGTGGCTGATTATGGACACAACAGGTGGCTTGGAACACTACAGTATGAAATTCGAAAATTAACAAAACAAATTCAAAATCAGACCAAAACTAAAAGTTGACTTTGGGGTGTGGCCCCTTTGACCCCTTACAACTCGTACAACGGTAAGTATTATCTGAAATATGTCAAAGAGTAATCAAGGGAACCAAGGTTATAGCGGTAATCAAAAGAATGTAATCCAGGGACAAAGACCAGACATGGAAAACAGACACGCACAACAAAAAACATAAAGTAACTAAAATCATACATTCAAAGTAACAAAAGTAAATGAGCAACTCGGACTCCACTAAAAACTGGGAGCATGGACCAGGTGCACCGGTAGGGTACGCGTCCTCTGCTTTTCTAGAAACATCCGCCGAGTTGCTCATAAAAAGTCAAGTCCGGGGTAGACGAACGAGGAAAGGCAAACTATGACCCCATGAATAAATATAGCATACAAAGTAACAAAAGTAAATGAGCAACTCGGACTTCACTAAAAACTGGGAGCATGGACCAGGTGCACCGGTAGGGTAAGCGTCCTCTGCTTTTCTAGAAACACCCGCCGAGTTGCTAATAAAAGGTCAAGTCCGGGGTAGACAAACGAAGAAAGGTAAACTATGATCCGTTGAATAAATCAGTTTTCATGGCGCTGATGGATACATCATAACGATCCACGAGTTCATGATGACGACCATAAAACTTCTGTAGTGATGACTTCAATCTTGTAGCAGCATAACCCTGTTCCAGAAGCCTATTTGTTAGACCTCTAGCGCGATACAAAAAGTCTACGTAGTTTCGGCAAGCTCTGGCATAACGTATGAGTTGTGATATGAACACTCCATACGCAGGAGCAGAAGGGATATTGCCACAGATGAAAGGAAAGTTGACAATTCTGAATGAAAAGTCATCACGTTTGTCGTAAAGATTGGTCAATAGTTTTCCTTTACCATCGATTTCTAAGTGTAGGTCAAGATATGAGGCTGACTTCACAGTGTCTGTAGTATCCTTTATCTCAGGTTCTTTTGGGTAAATGCAATGTATCAAATTCCCGAAATTAGGATTGTTTAAAGATAATACGCCATCTATATAGCGGAAACTGAGATTGAAGGATCTAGCTAAACGATATTCTTTCTTTCTGATCAAATCAGCTATATAGTCAGCCTCATAAGAGTGAAGAAATAGGTCAGCAAGTAAAGGAGCACAATTTGTTCTCATTGGAATGCCGACCGTTTGTTGAAAAACACGTCCACCACACTGGACAAATATGTTGTCGATTAAAAATTTCCGCATGCAAGGATTTCCATAAAGAATCCGGTAAAGAAAAATTCGAAATCGGAACAAAAATAAAAAAGTTTATTTATAAACATTTTCAAAATAGAATTTTAAGAGAAACATATCGACATCCGAATTATAAATATCAGATCAACAATAAGCTTTTTAATAACACATATGTTCCCCTTTTTAGCCCCTTATTTCCAAAAGGCGGTGGAAAACACCTATAAAAACTAAAGGGCCTCCACCATGTTCATAGAAACAAAGTGTTAAAATTTCAAAAAAAGATTGGATAAGTTCTTCTCAAGTTTTCGTAAATAAAATAAATCAAAAGGACGCCATAAAAAACGACGACGACAATGCTAACCTTGTGATACCATTATACAACAGAAAAAAATGCTGTCAAATGAAAATAGCACATACCAAGAAGTATCCTGAAATCAAGACAATTAAATTATTTGTTTTTTTCGTTAACTGACCTCATTCGGTGTGACAAGCCACTGTTTGAATGGCTTAAGGATGCAACATCAAAATAGGTAATAAAAAACTTAACTGCTTGCAATTGATCTGCAAAGGTTTAAAGTACCTCTCTAAAACCATGGTTTATATTTTGCCGTTCACTATAGAGTTATTATATACTAGTTATTATACAGATCAAAAAGCGACCAACCCTGACCATTCGCAATATCTAATAGACTGATGATATACAAAGTTTTAGGACCGTCCAATCTTTGTAAATAAGTCGAGTAATAATCAAATTCCGAGGACATTTTTCCAGAATTTTGACCAATGGTAGAACCAGTTTCAAAATTTTCGAATAATCAAATTGAGAAATAGTTAAAACATTACATACAAAAATGGTTGAAATCTCATTTTCTACATTTTTGCTATAATAACCTAAACACTTTCGGTTTGGAATTTATGGAGAAGATTTTGAATCATTACAATACGAGTTTTCACATTTTACATTAGGAAAAAAAACTATTTTTTAATAGATGAAAGTTGGTTGATTTTTTTTGGTGAAAATTAAAAAAGTGCAAAAAAATGAAAAATGAGTAAAAACAATGAACAGTATTACTATTTTAGCTAATGACGAAATATTCATAGAGCAAACGCCTACACAGTCGAATACTAAAGAATCTCTATGTAAAGTTGAGATTTTTACCCGAGTCATCTCCATTGATGTTTCGATGTAAACTCATGACTTTCATACTTACGACATACATCCTAATAATGACGGACACGACTTCTTAACACAGGCAGCACAAGTGGGAGTGTCGAAATGTCGTATTTCGTCCCTTCCTAAAAACTTTAATAAATCGCTACGATGTTCTCTTTTGTAATCCTGAAAGTTTGTTGTATACTAATAAGTGAAACGTAAATGAAAATAATTCATTCGGAGAATATACATACCTAAATTTAAACATTTTTGTTTTTTTGTTTTAATGTTGTAAACTGGATTGTGCCAATGATGAAACCAGAAGGGCGAGAATTAATTTCAGATATTTAGATATTATCCGCTATTTTCGGCATTGACCAATTCAAAGCAGAGGATAATATCAAGAGAAAAAAACACAGATATAAACAGATGTAAAGGTATTT
The DNA here is from genome assembly GCA_037379345.1 of Perna viridis. NCBI lineage: Eukaryota > Metazoa > Mollusca > Bivalvia > Mytilida > Mytilidae > Perna > Perna viridis. The sequence continues at coordinate 16,007,983 of CM074511.1, forward strand.
TATGGTAACGGCATTAGTAGAATCAATACAGGGAAGTGTAAGGCACTTCTTACAAATTTTTAACAAAACAGCTTAAAGGACTTTTGTTTAATAATATGATACTTCTTTAACTAAAGTAAAAACTAATAGGCCTATACCACATTTATTAGGTATATGTATGGTAAGTATTAAAAACAATTTTAAAGGAAACTTAACCAATCAGGGAAGCGCATGGTACATCTAATGTAATTCTAATCAATAAAAAAATATATTTTGTAGACATACTTCCCGTGATATTAAAAGCTTACATTGTCATGTTGGTGTTCATATGCTGTGTTAAATATTGCAATGAATATGTTCAGTGTCACCAGGGTAAACAATGCGATGAATGCTACGAGGAAGAACCCGTTAAAGAACCACACTAACTGCTTGTCAGAATCAACTGCTGTGAAGGTCACAAAAATCTCATCTCCATTAACCAATGCAAGGAGTGATTGGAAGGTCGATGTCATGGAAGAAAACTGTTGAAAAAGAAAATACAGTATCAATTATATGTTTATTTAGGATAACTAAACAACCGGATATAAAAAAACAACCAAAATATGATAACGAGTAGCAATAACACCAAGTTTTCTGCATCCGTTATTAATGATTTATTCATCCATGCATGAATGACTTGCAATACGGTCTCAGCATGAGTAATTAAGTTATAACAAATTAGATTTATTGAAAAGATCATCTATAAAATCATAATTATTTCCAAATAAATTCTTCATTTTGTCCTAGGCTGATTGATATTCCAAATAATCAGTGATGTCAAATAGAGTTTACGTCACTTGCAAATGGAATAGCGTTGTGTCGCTTTTTTTGCAAGAGAAAGTTCACAATTGCAATAAAAGAATCTATTTTACTTCTTCTTGTCGTTTGCCATTACACTTGAATGCCAGTCTCCTCAACAAATCTGGCCGTCTTCTGTAGGTCTTCCACAGGTAATGGGGGTTGGTTTATCCCATATTTTCTCTCTCTGTGCCTGATGCAACTTGCACGTCTGCAGAAAGTGTTCTGTATTCTGCTCTGCTTCTCCACAGAGACACATAGGTGATGGTATGACCTTCAAAACTCTGTACAGATGTTGGTTGAGTCTGTTGTATCCTGTCCTGAACCTGCAGTTGTTGTTTGATCAAATCTTTTTAGTTGATGGTACTTCCTTGCTTTTGAGGGATATTGTGCAGAGACTTGATGATGGTTTTTATATCTGTGTAGAAGACAGGATTTTCATCTTACTGTTGTTGAGCGCCTTCCTTTGCTAGCTTATCTGCTTTTTCATTTCCATTGATTCCACAATGTGAAGGTATCCACTGTATGGAAATTTTAAGGCTCTTGATGGAATAAATAACTCTTTCAAGTTGTGGTAGTTTGTTGTTGGTCAGTGCTTGTATTACGGAGAGGACATCTGTAAGGAATACTACTTGCTTATTTTCTGCGGTTTCCTTGATGTAATTTGCCGCATGGATGAGTGCTTCTTCTTCAGCCTTGTAGTTGGAGCAATGTAATCCTGTTGGTATTGCCATTGACTGTTGTACTCCATTTGGGTATTCTACGTAGATACCGCCCTTCCTTTTGTTGTCGCGTTTGTGGCCGAACCGTCTGTGTAAACTCTTGCCTACAATTGGTCGCGGAAGGTTGTCAAAGCCAAGGAGTGGTGTTGGGAATGGGCTCTCAATATCATTTTAAATGCCCCTTTCGGCGTGCGTTTCAAACAGCCTCTGACAACTTAAGTCCAACTCCAACCTTCACGACAGGTTTACCAACTAGTGGACCTGGTCCGACCGTTTCGACTGACTGGAGAAGGGGCGAAGGCGATTCACTGGCGCCTTAAAACCAGATAGCCTCGGGTAGATGAGGCTCGTAAACCTTGGAGGATAGCCCATCTAGAAGAAGGAAAACTCTGATCTAAAAACTCCGCTGCCTTGCGGCTACACCCATCGACAGGGAAAGGCTTCAGGAGACAACCTCGAGGAAAACTAGGAATCTGTAACTTCCTTCCTGTACTTCAAGGATCAGAACTTCTGTTCAGAATCTAAGGGTGAGATAACCCCGACAGAAAACCTAGAGTGCTGAAACAGATGTGTTGGGCGATATAGCGTACTCGAACAGACCACAACACCACGCACAAACAGCCAAAATGTCACTTGAAACCATCTATTTTACTGAGATTTATCGATTTTTTGGCAAGAAAGAACATTCTATTTTCACTGCTATGTATATCATATATTTGCTTTCTGCTTTTCAACGTGTCTTCCCTGTAGTATAAAAGTCAGTTGATAAATGAATATTTTACAGGTAGAGTTATTTAAAAAAAGACATGGCATTGTTGAAAGTCCCTTTGTTGAGGTCGATAATGTTCACCCTTAAATCTTTATTGAATGATAATCTTTCTTGTTAAAATGCTAATTAATTTCTAACCTTTATATGGTATGGTCCGAGAACTGCCCAACCACAAAGTACAAACCCTATGAAAAGGAGGGATGTACACGCTAAAAACTTTATTACAGCAAATGCAGATCTTTCCATAACGGAAAACAAGAGCTGCAAATAAGACAAAAAATGTTTTAAACAAAAACATAAGATAAAACGACTGAATTGAATCATTCTAATGCATAATAAAAAATCACTGAAAGCATTTTAGATATTAAACCAATAAATGCAACACAAAACAGGCAACAAATGATATAAATCTTCCTGCACAAGAGGAAGGCCGTTTTAGAGCTAATGTGTGCATTTGAAGATAAAACGGAAATTTTTACAGTTCCTATTGTAAAAATATTTTGAAAGATATTTCTACTCACACTAAAAACATGATCATAAGCCAGATAATGTAACACACTCAGCCATGTAAACAAACATCCGAGTCCTAGGAGTATACCCGTGGCATCATAAGTAGCTATGATATATTGGCTTTGCAACTACAATTAAGTATCTCTTATTATTTTGATAAATTCTTTAGAATGCACTGTAGCTATACACAGAAAAAGTCTATCTTGATAATATTTTACAGTCCTTTTGTCATTTCATTTGTATCAAGACAATGAAAAGAATATTTCACTGTCTAGTTAGTCGACCTAACAGTAGTTAAAATGCTAGTATTTTCTTATAGAAAAAAAGTATATGCAACCATCAACTTGCAGAATACTAAGTGGCATTTAAAATATAAGGGAGACAATCGAACACATAAAACTGGCATGGGATATAACGTATTGTCTAACTGTTATATCGCATACCTCCTAAGCAACTGAAGTTCGTTGGTCATTTGTTGTTATGATTTGTTTTTGCAAACAAATGCACAGTATTAGCAATTTATAATATACTTTTCCGTTCAAGGAAAATCTCAAACATTATACATACCCCTTGATCTATACTCATTTTCATAACAGATCCTGAGATAGTTATGGAATGCGCAATGAATAACAGTAAATCATTCAGTTTGAAGATCTCCCAACATGCCCTTGATGACAGGCGCTTCCCGGTCATATCTGAGTAGTAAATGTTTGTTTGCTGTTGCAGAAAATTTAAGTTACATATATTATAAAGTGCTACGAGTTTAAAAGTATTTTTGTTTTGAAAATATTGTTGTACGTATTTGCTTCAGGAATTCATATTGTTTGTTTTCAACTAAAATGTAACTTTTGCAATCCATTGCACTATTTTAACCTTTTATCATTTTCTCATGCAAAAAAAAACAAGAAAAAAAACGTTAAAATGCCATGAAAATTACTTACTCTAAAAAGAATTGCAGACGACACCCAGCCGTACAAGCAGCATGCGCCGTGTAATCCACAAAATATAAGAACTAATGCAGATATGGCGATTTCCTGACTTTGGCCTGAAAAATCATTCAATAAACAATAATATTTACTAACTAACGTATTTTTGGGGGTTTCTGCAAACGTCTTATCAATTTTGACAAATATAAAAAATACCTTGTAATAAAGAAAGCAAAAAATCTATCAAGGAAACCATACATACGACTCTTTCTTTAACCATTTTGATTAGGATAGAATAATAGAAATTCTGGACATTACTATTGAAACCATTGAGATACGATTATAAATGTTTGAATTTTTCTTGGTTTTCTTAACAATATTGTTATTTGATAAAAATATGGGAAGGTTATTTTTGAACAGTTAAGGACGTTGACAACAACTTATGAAGAATTACCGCGGCCAATATTGTTATCAGAGCTGCATTTCACTTCCTCAATACTGGTTTTTAACTTGACTGTAATCTGACCATTTATCTCTGCATTATCAAAATGTACCTAAATAAAAAATCCTATATACATTCTTCAAAGCATTGTATAAAGCCAAGAATTAAACATTGACTCATTGTGTGCAATATGACGAAGATGTAACCAGAGAAATGACGAAGTTGAATATTGACATTTTAAAAGAATGATCATGCATTTTACAGTTTAACATTAACTATGATTTATTTTTCTTTATAACTTTATAAAAGTTAAAGGTGTGAGCTGTAAACATTTTGTTTTGTTAAAGCAGGGACTTTATATAGTCCCTGGTTAAAGACACGAAACTAGAAAGATCCTTAAATTACTCCGCATTACAGGTTACGAACAGGGATTTTACTGCACGTACTTATGTTATCCATTTAGGTTAGGAGTATGCCTTCCTCAGGTTAACTTCATGTCAGACTGATATAGGACTCTCGGTGCTTCTAATGTCAAATATTACTTTTGTACAGTTTACCAGTATGTGAACTTTGACCTGTATAAACCTCTTTTTACTGAGCAAACCAAAATAACTTAAATCAGTAGCACAGACAACAACATGGTACTTTTTAAGCAGTTCAAATAGAGTTTTATCAAAAACTAGGAACTTGTTTTTATACAATATGAATATTGGAGGTATTTGTTATTTTTTTCCTTTTTTTTTTTGCCTACATTGTTATTAATTCTTATATTTACAAAACGATACAAGGAATCAACTTCTATTAATTAAGGCTGATTATTTCTACTTTATGTGAAGAAAACAGATTTTCATTTTTTTTTAGTATTGCAAGTGAAATCTTCTCTGGAGGGTAGTCAGTAAAACACAACTGCAGTTTAGGGTTACTAACATATTCATCAACTTCCACCTGTACAAACGTCATTGCTGTCTACTAAGATAATTAAAATCATAATCTACACAAAATTGTCGAACTAATTGAAGTGATTGATAGGAGCTGTATTTTAAATATGAAATGGCAAGAGGAAACACGTACCGAGTTTTTTCCTATAACGCCAAGGCCTTAATATTGGAGGAAGGAAGTATAACTTTTACTAACCGTGGATACCAAAACACTGAGCAGAGAGATACGAAGTTGAATATTGAAATTTTAAAAGAATGATCATGCATTTTACAGTTTAACATTAACTGTGATTTATTTTTCTTCATAACTTTATAAAAGTTAAAGGTGTGAGCTATGAACGCATTAAAGGTTGCAGACAGGGACTGCACGTATATAGCCAAGGCTTCAATATTGGAGGAAGGAACGCATAACTTTTACTAACCGATCCGTGGATACCAAAACACTGAGCAGTTGTCTTTGTTGTAGGATTCAGGTGTACGGAGCTCAGCTTGAAGTATACGTCCACATTCAATAGTCTGTGGATATACATTATGTTTTGAGTTAAAAAAATAACAAAATCAAAAACAAAAAAAAAAAACCAACAAAATTAACAACAACAATCCCAACACCCCCCCCCCCAAGAAAAAAAAATAATAACAATACAAATGATTGAGAACGAACGTATCTAGTCAATATTCACGTCCCATAGAACTTTTATTTTCTTATCTTATTACTTATACTACACATATCTGCAAGCAATACATTTTTAAAATTCTACACTTAAGTGCCTCTGAGGATGAAACGCATAGGTAATGTGACTATTTGTATTGTTTGTTAAGTTAACAAACACGACTAATCCAACTTACCTTACTAGTTTACCTTCCGTACTTCTCATCAAATCGTATATACTTGGATTAAATCCATAGTCGTTTTGGCTCTCCTCGGCAATTTCGTTGCAAACTAGATTACAAGTATAAACAAGAAGGTACACCAGGGTCACCAAGATAATTATTACATATAAAAAACTTATATGACCTCTGCTTAAACTTGACTCTGGTAAACAACAGTGAATTTCATGCACAAGCAAAAGCATGCAATACATGAATCTGATTCTTTACTTGCGACGAATTCATGAACGAAGAAAATATAGAAAAGGATGTAAATTCACGCTTGTCAAAGCTGCGACGATGGAAATGTTTTTGAGGTGTCCAAAATTTGGTTTGAAACAAAAGTAATTATTTTACAATTACCTGTATTTATTGTGGGATCAATCGTTTGTATTTTCTCTGATGCTTCATCATAAAGTCCCACTTTATAGTATTTTAAACAAAGTTTAACTGGTTTTTCATCAATATCACTACCATTTTTACGTCTGATGAAAAAGGATCCAACAGATGTAGTGGGTATGGTGTACACCTTTGAAAGTAAAAGAAAGTTTGTTTTAAATACAAATTATGTTAAAATGTACTGTTCTTCTATCTTTGCCCACTTTATATCTGCAAAATTGATATTTTGGTACAGTCATATATGACATTTGACATTATTTAACCTTATAGTCGTTAGTTTGAATTTAAAAAAAATTGCAAATTGCTTTTTCATTTTAGTTTAGTAATAATTCAATATTAATTTTCAGAAACTAAAGAGAGTGCTAAAACCATTGGTATCAAATTTACATTTTTCACAGTGTAGTTGATATGCTCTAAGAGTTCATCTATTGTGTAAATGGCGTACACCCCAGTCGCCGGTGGGTAGGGCATAGTTTCAAAATCCCTCGACCAATCTTTCAGGAGCAAATGTTTCATGGCTATCTCGTTTCTTTCTAAGAAATCAGCAAACTGTGATCTGTCGCTGGCAAACAATATCAGCTGTTTAATAGATATTAAAAAATAAGATGCTCGATTAACTTTTGATAATGAACAAATTAAAGCGTATGGAACAATCTACTACTAAGGTGAACTTCATTGCAGTCGCATTTGAAGTAAAAAAAAAAGAACTACTTATTTAATATATTTATAAAGGAGCACTTTTTTTACTTTAGTATAGGACACTTACCCTACCGGTGTATCAGGTCCATCATTTTTTTCATCTTGTTTATCATACACAAATGACAAAAATGATAATGTTATGACACTGTATATTTTTAAATATACATACTTGGTAGGTACAAAAGATCCACACAAAAGGCAAGAGAAGAAGTTTTTCTGGAATTCTTTTAAATCCACTTTCCCTGCATGTTTTTGTGTATGGATCTCTGAAATGATCATCTAATTTCGTCAGGAGTTCATCATTATTTAATTCCTGTTGATCGGGAGAGCTGGTGTCTTTGGTTTCTTTGACTACAATTATCAATTGAAATTGCTATTGTTTTCATCATTACCGAAGTTATTTTGAAGAGGTGGCCTTAGTCGTACATATTACATTACCCAGTACCAACAGTGTATGAAATCTCATTACCCAGTACAGTGGATCCCTATTAATCGCATTACCTATTTATCTAAAACAATATAAAATTACAGGTATATGTAATTAACAGAAATTGTCATTTCAAGGGAAAATCTCCAAAAACACCACATACACAAGTAATAAAACCAGATGACCCGGATTTAGAACATACCTACAAATGATTTATCATGATTATACTGATTAAATTGAACATTTAAAAAAATGATAACAATTATACAAAATTGATGCATCGTCACGAACGACTTACCACCATTTGGAACACAAAACAGACATTAAAGAATGTTTTAATCATTAGTCCACAAACTAATTTAAGTTAGATACGTTATAATTACTATTTTATGAAAAGGTAGAAATAAGCATAGAACATTTACATACCGTCTTTGAATTCTGAATCCATTTCAAATCCAACGCGTTCAGTCTTGGCTTTTGTCTCTCCATTTCTGCGTCTTTCCATTTTTGGATTAGTTGTAATGTCGCATTAACAACTTCATTGATATGATTAATTGTTTCCGTATGTGGTATGTATACACGGGAAATATTTATTAAACCACCTCCTCTTTATATGATATGTAACATATTATATACCTCTATCAACTTCCCCGTTATATACTGATACGATTATACAAGGTTATAATACCGTGAAACTTTTTAAAAGTAAGTTTTACATCCTATTAAATCACAGCATCGAAAAGAAAAAAAGTATTCAACAGGAACGATAGTAAATAGCAGTACTATAAAAGAAAAATGATTAAATTGAAATTAACAAAAGACACACGAGTATTGTATACTCTAATAACATTTTCTTTCATTTTATGTACTTTATATTGTTGTTATCAACACTAACCAATGAAACACATACTATGGTTGAAGAATTTTAAGTAAACCTCAATCTTACCTACTGTGTGTAAACCCCATATTGGGAGCTGAGTTTTTCCTTTTCTATTTGTTCAAGGACAGTTTTTTGCACCATCACAAGCATGACTTTGTTACTTCCTGATTTCAGTGCAATTTTCTAGCGACACTAAAAGTGAATAGTCAAAGGAATAAACTCAAAATAGGGTAACTTGACTACTCTTCAGGAAATAAGATATTGTTCAATTAAAGTGAGGATAGTAATATCTTTCGCCAGGTAGGAAAGGTGCCTTAAGTTGCAACTCAGATTTCTTTAGGTCACATTTTCAGATTGAGAACTGTTCTCTGCAGTGATATTTTCAGACAGTAGTAATAAAATGTAAATAACAATTCGGCTTTCCGCAGTTTGGTTAAATTTTCATTATTAAGAACTTTTAAACCTGGTTGTCGTCACCCTGCCACACAATGCAGATAAAAGAATAACCATAAATCTATATATACACACATCTTTTTTATAAAAATATGTCAAACGTTCCATTGAAAATTCCATAGATACAAGGATGCATCAAAAGGACATCCGGTAAAATTGAAATTTGACAGACTACCAAATTAGATTTAACATATAACAGGACGGCAATGTCAAGGACGTTATCAGTGGTAATTCAGCGATGTACACCTATTTATAGTAGATATGCGACATTTTATTTAATGGTTTAAATTTAACGAACGACAGTATTATACAAGAATCAACAAAACTGAGAAAAGATAGTATACGTCTATAAGAATTCGAAGATTTTTTATATGTCTGATAGACTTCAGTTTAAGGAATGTTATGGTAAATTTAGCCATTTCCTCTGTTATTATAGAAATACCAACTAAATCTTCCTGCCCTGTTCGGTATTTAAAAGGGGAGTTTAATTGTCAGAAAGATCTTATATAAGATTTTTAGCCATATAATTGAGTTTTTCTCATTAGCAAACAGTGCCTTACACGAGGCATTTTAATCTTGTAATTTGATTTTGAAATTTATGTAAATGTATCTTACAGGTACAAATGTACCATGTTTGATAATAAGGAAAGTGTTTCAACCATACTTTTTATGCTCAAATTTCTCCTTTTCATAATAAAATGTACTGTTACTTTCAGGTCTACCACCTTTGATCCACCATACAACAAGGTTATATTTTGAAGAGCATATTACATTGTCAATATAGAGGGAAGTAAAATACTACATATATATTAAAAACATGTTAGTTGAGAATAATAATTTATTGAGTGATCATGATGATAAAATTATCTTATCTTGCTTACCAGATATATTTGCTATTAAGTACTAAGTATTTTGCAATAAAACGATTTTAAAATCTTGAATAAGGCGTAATTAAACTATAAGTCAACTTTTCTAATATAATGAAAAAAATACAAATATTTTAACAATTATATATATATGTATATAATAATTGGCTTCAATTGGATCCCTTAATCATCAAAGAATATATCTATGTACACATAAACGTATCTATAACTTCATTCATTTTCCTACAGGGGATTAATTTAAATGTTGCACAGTTGATTTGATAAACAGAAATATTGACAAATAAGCCGAAGTAAAACATCTTGTACATATCATGACACTTTGTCAAGTTTAAAACATAAACTAATGAATATAAAGCTTAAACATTGATGAATAGGAATGAAACAATCATTGTTGACACAACTTTTAGGGCAGAGATTACAAATACAATAACTATACTAGAAGTATACGACATTTGAAAATGGACAACACTATCTCTATGGTAAGTGTAGGATCGACAGAAACTGTAACTATTCAATTATAAATAAGTCTAAAAAGCAATCATAGTGGGATTTATTTATGCATGTCTTATTCAAGAACCACATATTTTGACATATTTAACATAAACAGTATTAAGTAATACAGTAAATATATCAAAACCATATAAACATTTTGGTAGTTTAGTATATATTATTATATAGATTATTACCTTTAACGAAATTTTTCACTATTAGACATTTCAGTCATTTCTTTATATGGTTTTGTTATAAGTAATTGAACAGTTAACAAATAATGTTCGTAATTCCATCATTTCGACACAAAAAAAAATCCTTTGCTGCTAAGCAATTACAGAACGTTGATCCATTCTTATTTACAGCATTTCAGTATATTTTCATCATTTCCTGCTTTCATTAAGCATTCATTTGTCATTTATGTTTGTATCTTTGGTCGTCACAGCGCCTGAAAAAAACTAAATAAGTATTGGTTATCGGGTAAACGATAAAGCAAGTTTAATGGAAGTTCAATTAATGTAACGCTGATTCCGGAGTTGTGTCTGGTTTTCGACAAGCCTTTATAATGCTTACGTCAGTAACCTGTTACCTCATTGTCAGCATTCATTTCATGAATGGCGAACGGTTCTCAAAAATGAAATGCATGCAATTCAAAATTTTCAACCTGAATAACACAAAAGGAGAGAAGCGAGGAGAACGTGCAATATCGACTGATCCCTCAGTGTACGTCGATTCAAGCTTGAGCTGGAAAAAGTGCCATATTGTGGACTCTGTCAGTTCTGTTTATAATAAATCTCGGTAAGTTAATTGCTTCACTCTTCAAACTGAAAGTTTTATTTTGTTTATGTTTTGAAGTTCACGGAAAAAAATCATTTTTTACTTGTAACCGCTTGGTATGAAATTATATTCATAGGTTATATCACCTTCAACATTTGCAATAATATTACTGTATAGGCAAACTATGGAACGTTAGTTTTGTCTCCGTCAAGGGCAGTGCACAAGGTTTTTTTTAATGAATGAGTATGTAAACTACACAAACGAATCATCTACATATGTGACAAGCTGGTGTTACTCTTAAAAGGAACAATTACAATTGGAATTTCTATTATCGTACATACATGTGTGTGGCATTTACGGCTTTATTGTACTGCTGAAATGTGACTTTTGCGTCCGCACCAGTCCCCCTTCCAGGAGGCACTATGTAGTAGGTACATTTTTGTCGAAATAAAGCTGTCAAATAGAAAATTCTAGTTCCCCCTAGAGGCACGTCGAAGAAATTTGTATAATCACACATAAAATGTTTTGTTAAATGTCGGGCACTTGGGAGTCGGTCACAAGAGAAGGTATGCCGAAGTAAAAAGAGAAAGCAAGAAAACATTGATTAAATCAAAGAGCTGGGTATTGCAGACCTAGAAAAAAGGAACACAGTGACTGCAACACTAGAAATTGAACTACATGTAACCCTGACACTTAAGGAAAATATATATAACCGATACCCCGTTACAAGGGTTTCCGATACACGGTAAGTTCTTTAAGTTAACCAGTTTATATTTAGGGGAGAGAACATTACGAAAGGGGGCAGAAATATTTTGAATACCTTGAATTACAATTAGTTACAATCAGATGCATCACGTCAGGCTAAGTGTTAAATCTACTACTTTAAGCATTACGCCAACAAATTTTCGGAGGGGTCAGGCATGCGTAGCGTTCGGAACAGTACAAAGCCATGTTGTACTTAGGTTAGAGCGTGAGTATGTATCTCGAAATTATCACTTGAAACCTGAATTTCTGTTGTATTTCATTTGCACGTGCTTAGAGTCAGTGAGTTACTTCTTTTGTCCAGAGTTAAACTGTTGAAATGTTTTGATTAGTTTGTTGAGTTCCATAGTCTACTGTTGTTCTTGTATGGTCGAATCATCTTTATGTAGATGCAAATTTTGACACAAGATGTAAGAATTGAGAAACATTATTACTGTATGATACGTGAAGAATACTATTAATGGTTTCGCATCTTTAAATTGTACACAGATTTTACGAGACTGTTTATGGAGGTCACCTAATATGTACATGTATATAAAAAGAGGTGCGTATAGAATTTATTAAAATCGATATTACTTTAGGGTTTAGCATCTGCAGATTCATACAGACTTATGTATTCTTATTGAAGTCATCATTCAAATTACCATTATTAAGTTTCTTTTTTTTTTAAATTTTGGAGCACGACAGTAGCTTTGAGCGAGATACTATCCAGAAGAAATGGTAATACTACTACTGCACAAAACATATAGTAGAGAAAACTCGAAAAAAACTCCGTTGTTGATGAATATCAAACATTAAAGCAGTATGAAATATAGAAACAAGCTAACCAGTTTGCTTCGAACAATCAGCCTAGATTTTAATTCTGCACAAAAAAATTATATCATTTAGCTGTAGAAAAAAACTCGAAAAGTGAGGAAACTAATTTGCTAATGAATATTAAAACGATCGTATATATCAGTACGATAGTAGTCTACATACATACATATAATATTTTCTTCGGAAGTGGTGTATCTCGCTCTCTTTTCCCGCGCTTTGGGGATGGACACATTGGGACGTGACCATTTTGGCGGAATCTGGCAAGATGAGAGGGGTCAGGATCCTATAATTCTGCGTTGGACCATATTATTTTATACCTTTCTGTGGTACCACGGGAAGGTGGGTTTTAATGAGGCTTTATCTGTTACCAGAGCGGCCGGTTCACGACTGGTACCAGTCGGAATTTCTCGTCCTCTCTAACCAGGGTGACTTATTTACATGTAGCCTAAAGTATGTAAGGATCGGGCTCCCTGTCCACTCAGTAATGCACAGAGGAACTTCCGTTATCACTGTTACCAGTGAAACGCCTATCTTAGCCAATTTACTTCTCGGCGGTTTGTACCGTCTTGCCAGATCACGTCTTTCCACTTTCTGCAGCCGTTTTGCCAACACAACATTTCTCAATTTATTGGATCTTTTATTAAATATAAAAAAAAATGCAATTTAATAACTGCAAGAGACGGAAAAGACCAATGGTATCGCCAGACTTCATTACAAAATTAGAAAAACTGACACACTTGTTAATACCTCTCCCTCAAACCAACAAAGGAAACCCAATTAATCATTCAGATGGCAAAAAAATCCGAACAACAAACGAACAAAAAAAAAATGAGGTGACCCATTGCATCATGTGATAAAGAACACCAAAGGTTTCATTGTATACCTCCCGCTTTGCAATGGATTATAAAAATTGGCTTTGATTTTAGTATTATATGATTATATAACTTATAATGCAAGAAAAGTGGAAATCGTCTTAGATCATATCACAAAACAAAACAAAATATATGCACAACAAAACAGCAGATCATTCCTTTTACATCTAAGTTCTTCCGTTCAGAAATTATTATCAGAGAAGGCAAAGTCAAAGTATTATGACTTGAGTAAACATATTATTCATACGACATGCATCCCAGTAATAAAGGACAGCATTAAAATTTTACCAACACAAGCGGTACAGGCTGGGACGTTACATTGTCTTGTTTCTTCGCTGTTTGTAAACTCCAGCAAATCACCACGGTGCTCCCTTTTGTACTCCTGAAAATATATTTTACATTCAGATGGAAGTCATATTGAAATGAAGTTAGCAAGTCTTCTGCACAGAAGCATAGTCACTTTAAAGCTCACATACCCAGCTCTGGCATAAACCTTACCTCTTTACGTGAATTAGAGATATGGTACACCCGAATAGCTATAAGAATAATCTTGCACTGCAGTAAGATGAGTATATCATGTCTTATATTCAACTTTTTGGTGCCGATCACTGCTGTGACGTGAGGAGTTTTATTTAAGGGAACGAAGCAAGGTATTAAAAAATATTTTTAAAAAATGTTGATTGAACATAAATATTTCATCTCGATAACATGTAGTGGAGTTATTTTGCTTGTTAGGTATAGAGAAAAGAGATAAACAATAACTCAAGGCTTGCCAATTGATTCTATGGTTGTTTTAGATATAAAACTTACTTTCTTCCTTTGATTCTCATATGCTTGGTTAAAAATTGCAATAAATATATTCAGTATCACTAGTGTAAATAAAGCTATAAACGCCGCGAGGAAGAACTCGTTAAATAACCAGACTAATTCCTTGTCAGAGTCAACTGCGGTGAAGGTCACGTAAATCTCATCTCCATTCACCAGGGCTAGGAGTGATTGGCAGGTTGACGTCAAAGATGAAAACTAAAATTAAAGACAATATTGATTCAGAATATTAATTTAGTTTAAATATGTATTTTTTCTTTGAATGAAAAGATATGGTAATTATTTTTCACTGGACTACTTTTCATCAAGTAGAATTGAAATGTAAATAGTAGTATATACTTTACCTTGAATTTTTGAAAGTTAAAGAATCGTGGCAAAATAGTGCTTTAAAACGGACAACATACACATTTTTATAAATGAAGTAGATGTCAAGAGAAATGTGTAGACAGTCATAAAAAAAATCAGTACTTTGTTCTTCTTTTTAGAAGTTATTTTATGTCTACAAGTCCTTATTTTTTTCATTACTTTATATGAATTTGTTAAAAACGAAAATGACGTTTGAACATTATATCAGTGCAATGAAGGCAATAATGTAATATTACTACCCCAAATTACTTTTAACACTGATCTTAAGAAAAACACAAAACAGGCGCGCAAATCAAACAAGCGATTTTCGGATGACTAGAAAAGCCATGAACAATGTTCACTAAATTGATACCCTCACAATTAGACATCATGCATCTTTTGACCTCCAAATTAATTTGAATTAAAATCTGATGAAAGGGAGTGCACAGTTATAATATGTAATAAAGATTCTCTATAAGTTCCATTACATTACGTTTATTGGTGTGGAAGAAATCACAGATTCTTGTTTTGCTAATGTGAGACCTAAAAAGAATAATAATGATACTAATAATAATAAAACATCAGATCAAAAACTAAAATAGAAGGCGCAAATATTCAATAAATATTCTGTTAAAGTTTCATTTAATTCCATTCAGTTGTGTAGGAGAAGTTATGGATGAGAGATGGGTACCCGTGTACCCACATACATAATGACTAAGTCTATATTTTCACATCCGTATTAGTTTAGATCAAAATGTAAGGCCAAAAATATGTTTCCTGCTATCAGCAAGAAAAAAGGTAGGTAGGAAGAGAAATTATTTTGCTTTTCAAAAAACATTTTACATTGAATTAATGGGACAATAATCTAGTAGAATTTAACAGTGCTTGAGCCAAAATGGCCATAAAATGTTTAGAGTAAGGGGAATAAAGGGTAGGTAGGGTAGCAGGAACCAGACATATTATTTTTTGGCCTAATAGGAGATACACAATGGAATTATGTAATAAAGATTACACGCACGATTCATTAAATTCCAATCAATGGATGCTCATACATACCAACAGAAAAAAACTTAGGATTTTCTTATTCGGTTCATTAAGTCATCAATGGTAGGAATTACCTTTATGTGATACGGTCCGAGAACTGCCCAGCCACACAGAGTGAGTCAAACAAAAAAGAGGAACACACACAAAAAAGAACTTGAAGACAGAAGAAGCCGTCCTTTCCAATACGGTAAACAACAGCTGAAGGAAAAAAAAACAACAAAAAATCATGCACATATTTTTTTTTATTCTTTTCTAAGTTGGTCAATTTAGATTTTGTTCTCATGATGACTAGCTTTTGATTATGTATAGGAGACTTAAGTATTTTTTTTTGTTGTTGTCGGTACTGTTTAACCCAAAATTGATTTTGAGATGAATTGGGTATATTGCAAATAAAGCCAGACCCGGATCGAAAACAAAACCAATTCAGAAATAATTAGGAAATAATACCTCAATACTCACACTAAAAACTCTGTCGTAAGCCAGATAATGCAAAACACTCAGCCACGTAAACAAACACCCGAGTCCCAGTTGCATCGTAAGTGGCTATGATATATTGGCTTTGTACCTGAAATGAATAGAATAAACAAACTACTGCGATTAGCGTTTGTAAAGCATATGAAAAGCGCAAGTATTTACTATGATATGAAAATCATTTATATCACTCATATCGTGTTTTGTTTTGTCTGCAGTACTTCCTCATACTGTGTTTTTAAAACATGATTTTCGTGTTTACACGAACTGAACAAAAAACAACAATAAAATCAACTTGTGTGAATGGAAGAACCAATGTAGGTGAACACGCTTGCATATCATCCATGCACTTGTGTCGTCACAGGAATTTGTGTAAAACTCAATCCTTTTCAAGTTTTTATTGTTTTTCAACGCGCGTTTTTAAGGAAATCAGACAAACAAGTCTCCATCCGGACGACAGAATTGATTTATCTGATATTTTACTAACATACCCTCCCAAAAAAGTTGCCTTTCTGTTTAAATTAACCCCATTCAAGCCTTTATGTTTACCAATATTTCATACTGATTTGAACGTATGCCTCAAAATGTGAAGGTTGTATCTAAGGAATAATATTGGGATATCAGACAGACGGCCGGACCAGTTTAAATATAATACCAATACCGTCTGCAGACAAGTTCGTTGCCTGTGCAAAATAAATATTTTCCGAAAAGAAGAACAGCACACTAAATACATAAATACCACCACTTTCTCTTTTGTCACGTTCATATTACTAATTTCAAATTCGAATGTAGTAATTCATTGCAGTAATTCATACCCCTTCATCTATGATGATTTTCATGACAGATCCAGATATAGTTAATACATGCGCTAAGAATGATATCAAATCATTAAACTTGAATATCTCCCAGAAGGCTCTTGGCGAGAGGAATTTCCCAGTCACCTCGCTGTAGTGAAGAGACGTTTTCTACAACAGAGGAGATATTGAGATTGTCATTGCGTCTTCAAATTTGAAAGCTTTGTTTGTTTCATTTGTATTTATTTGTGTTTTCTTTAAAAATAATAAAAACAATCACAAAACAGAACATCATATAAAACATAAAAAAATACACGGGCTATAGTCATAGAGTCTGCACTGCTGGTCTGGTCCTTGTACTGAACCCAGTTTCATAAAGAATCTCAAACAGATTTTCCTGAAATCCTTCCCAACTCAAATTTTGACCAATCAAATCATTTGAAATATCGACTTGAGTTTTTTTTTAATATACCCATTCCTGTAGGCGTATCGATGGAACGAATAATATCTGTTGACAAGAGTCTGGAAAACATTTGGGAACGAGGAATCCAATGTAGATCGTTTTCATCCTGGTCATTTTATTGCTCGGTCAACTCTAAATAGGTCTTCTTTTGATTGTGCAAGTATTACAGAATATCTAAAGTTGAGATCTCGACTTGAGATTAAGGTCAGTTATGATTTAATTCAATTTGAAATAAGGTCAGTTATGATTTAATTTACCTTTAACTTTTGTTCCAAGGTTACCAAAGTATTAAGTTAATGTTAAATTGATATGTGCTTACTCTGAAAAGCATAGCCGATGATATACAGCCAAATAAGCAGAAAATGCCATGGAAACCACAGAATATGATGACTAGTACCGGAACTGAAAGTAAAAACGAAACCATACACACAGAGGCCAAAAATTCCTGACTACGGACAGGCGGAAAAACACGGCGTGGTTAAAGTACTTTATTGTGATCACAACCCTCCACCTCTTAAATCTGGACACGCTGGAAAAACTATACATATTTAAACACACATAAAAATCAGTTCACAACGGTCTGAGTCCAATGTTAAAACAGAAATAAAGAAAGTGATTATACGTTAGACAAATGCACAAACATAGGGGCTACTAACAGTTAACTGACATACCAGCTCCAAACCACTCTAAACCCACAAAAATTCATATGTCCTTATCGTATAAGCATACATCATTTACCATATATATATATATATATATATATATATATATATATATATATATTCAGTTTTTTTTTATTTCAATTAATACTTATTTGACTAAAAAGTCACCATGTACATATACATCTTAAAAAGATTACAATGTTATAACACGGTGGTATTTTCATTTTTTTTGACTGATGAAATGGATGTTTCATTCTGTCGACTTTAATCAAGATTTACCCCCGTCATTTGATTTATCAGAACATTTCACTTCTTGAATATTGGTTTTTAACTTGACTGTAATCTGTCCATTTATCTTTGTATTATTAAAATGTACCTTAAAAGAAAAAAATAAGACGAAACCTATTATATACGTTTACAGCCTCTAAAATACATAAATATTATTTCAATATTTTGGATAGTGTGGATTGATTTGTTTTCACTTTCTAAAAGATAGCATAGTAATGACAATTTATTTTGTTTAATTTTTGAGGTACGAACAGAGAATGAAAACATTTTAAGTCGCTGATATTGTTAGCGAATTCTGAAACTCGTAATTCCAGTACTGTACATTTGTATATGATTTGCATAATTACATATTATTACACCAGCTTAAGCTGCTGATCGGTACTATGGAACCGTCAATTCTAACTTCATGCTACGAGATCAAAATGAATCTCTTAAAAAATACTATACTTGTGTTTTTACCTGTATGAGAGCGGGAAGTTTACATTAGAAGATGAAATGATCAATTAGTATAGAACTTTCTGTAACATAGCTAAGAAATGTCTAGTCTCCGAGTTGTTTTGATCGAGAAACATTAGGGACATCAAGGTTACGAAATCACCCGATTGTAAATAGAGCATATCGCAACTTCGCTTGAAGTTTGCCAATCTTAGCCGATTGACAAACTGTTGCGTTATACAACAACTTTCAAAAGTAAAGTCGGTACATGTAAAATATTACAACATAAGCTTCAATGAGCTTTTAAAACCGACATAAGTTTTGAAAAGTTCTGAAATGTGAAGTATAAATTATTTTCGAAAAAGAATACACTTATATTGCTAGTAATGTACAAATGTACGATATGTCAAAATATGTGAAATGAAAAAGAACATGAATATTTATCATCAATCGATCTAACATCTTCAAGTTTCAGTTCACTAAAATTCGTGATTTTTAGAATTCTAAACAAAGTCCATACATTGAGAAAATCACTCATTGATTGGGAGTTCAGTTAGTAGAGCATTGAATTCGTCTGGATGTTGAAACCTAACTAAAATCAGTGGCATAGAATATTTGACGATTAGCGACTATAAGACTTCAGTCTTTGGTTCCTTTTGTGAGGACCAAAATAAACCCAGAGCGTTGATTATCATAATAAGTACTTGAAATAAAGTTGACATTATTTTGGTATGTGAGGAACTTAAAAAAAAACAGAGCGTTGATGATCATAATAAGCACATTTATTTAAAAGAATTATTAGGAAGGTATAAAATATATAGTTCAAAAGGCGTTTTATATGATGCATGTATGGGATTTCATTTACATACATCCGATTAAACAATATTATTTCCTTACTAGAAATTGTCAGATTGTGAATCTAAGATATGGTCAGATTCATAGCAGAACATCTTACTCAATAGAAAAAAGGTAATCTAAGCATGCATGTAAACCGTAAAAGGTGAAAAACAATCCACAACTTACCGTTTCGTGGATAGCGAGACACTGAGCAGATTTTTTAGTATCAGGATTCAAGTGTACTGAGCTCAGATCAAAATATATGTTCGCACTCAACTATCTACAAACATATTGGAATTTCATACATCGATTAATTTTGCTCGGCAAAAAAGTAAATAATATCATCACCATGGACGTTCGGAATAGATCCTTCTTTATATGTCGCATAAAACCATAAAATCATTAATTCCAGCTATTTGGGCCATGTTGTGTTAATGCCATTGTGTTTGGGTATTACTATTTTCTGATCTCACAAGTCATGAATAAGTTCTAATCTTCTGGTGTCAAATGTAAGGCAAAGGTATAGAGAGTGTCGGCTTTAAACGTGTTCAGTTATTCATTATGATACCTCTTGTCAGTCTTACTTACCTTACCAAATTACCTTCTGTACTTCTCATCAATTCGTATGTGCTTGGATTGAATCCATAGTCTCCTGGGCTGTCTTCGGCAATTTCCTTGCAATCTAAATTGCAAGTATTGACATACATTTGTTATTACTCAAATAACTTGCATATTATCAAACCAAACAAAAAGAAAGACCTGAAAGTATTCCATGTAGATACAGTCCTGCTTACCATTTAAAAACGAAAAAAACCTTCTAAGATTCTATGAAGTAGTTGGAAAAATAAATCAACATTTTTAATGCGAAAAAATATCATTTGAGTCAATGAAAAATATTTTAATAAGATGCTTTTAAATGTTGATAAAAATTCGTTCAGTGTGGTTCAGTTTGACGCGAAATTCTTTATTTCCATTGTGTTCCTTCAATTAGATTTACTGCGTATTACTCGGCTAGATTGTACGACGTGAAAATATTCGCAGAGCATGAACACTACCATTACAAATCCGCGAAGTTCTATCTCATTCAGTGCTGAACACTCACCCTTTTATGCAAATTAGTACAGTTGACCGAAAACATGTGTAAAGCTTTGAAATACTAGTAGTAAATATACCCTCTGCGCAGAAGATTGTCTTCAAACTTACCGATTTGTTTCGTTACTAAGTAGTATATTCTCGCTGCTTGCAACATCGCTCATCACGATATTGCGGCGTTAATGTAGTAGAGTACAACAAACTCTGACAAAATAAATCATGCAATCTAGTAATAAATTCTTCACGAACTTTCAAGATACGATTAAAGTATTTGAAAATCTTAACTGAAGATAGGTTTTAATTAATTTTTTCTACGAACTACAGTAAGATTATTGATCAACTGGTGCCCTACTTAATCTATGCTCTATCATGTTTTCTAAGATGGATCGATATAATTTCGTTTTGTTTTAGATGAAACTATTAACGAAGTTTATTTTAACATTAAATCAATATTAAGAGGGTGCCAAAAGAATCTAGACCCAGGTTCATTTTTATCTGTACCTAAGGTGTAATTATCACTTGTTTCGATAGTCGGATCAAACGATCGTATCTTCCCTAATGCTTCATCATATATTCCTACTTGGTAGTAATTCAAACTAAGTGTAACTGGTTTTTTGTCCGTATTACTGCCATTTTTATGTCGGATAAAGAAGGATCCGAAAGAGGTAGTTGGTATGATATACACCTGTAAACATAGATAGAAGTGATCTTATGTTTCAATGACGGTCTTCCTTATAAAAGCAGTTAAAGTGGCGCTGTCAAATCTATCAAAGAAAAGAAGAAGCCAAAGAATCTACCTAAAAAAAGAAAGAAGTCCAGTGTTGTGCATCGCATCGTTTAATAATGATTTTTTAAAAGAATATTTCAAATGGAGAAGATTAATAATCACTGACTTGATCGTTTTCTGTTTAACTTACATTTTTCACAGTGTGATTGATGTGCTCTAATAGCTCATCTCTATGGTGTAAATGGCGTACACCCCAGTCGCCGGTGGGTAGGGCATAGTTTCAAACTTTCGCGACCAATCTTTAAGGAGCATATGTTCCATAGCTATCTTGTTTCTTTCTAAAAAATGAGCAAACTTTGATCGGTCGCTGGCAAACAATATCATCTGTAATTCAAAAAGAAGTACTTTAAAATAGCAATATAAAATAATTAAGAGCATTAAACTATGTTCGAAGTGATTACTTAGTGAAAAGAAGTACTTGATATGTTTGTAGAAAAATTTAATTATTATTCATGTTTCAAATGTTCAATTATATACTGATGTACTCGTATTTCTAAGACTTAACTCAAACTCCCGTGCATTTGAATGGTTTTGTATTGAATTAGCTTTTTCGAATCTTATACTCTAAGTGTTTTCAGACAAAGAAGCCCAAATTATCTAACTTTATTTGTCCTCTTTACAGATAAACTAAATATGAATAATATAAAAACCTGCATTTTATATCCGTGTTTTTTTTTCATCTTCAAATATTGACATTATCGAGGGGGATAGGTCTAAAAAAACAGGAAATCATAACCAGGACTATAAGATATAAGATTTCATGTGACTTTATTCAGGACTTCGGAACCTGTCCAAACCCCCTCGTTATCCAATCACCGATCAAATATATCTAACATTAGTACTAGTTCTACAAATAATCTGAAATCTCCGACCAACATGTATATGGGGAAAATACCGGTCCAATTTCTCCGTATCCATAGAAAATGAAAATTTTCTTCCAACGACATAAAACGATATATACTACTAGTATGTAGTTAAGGTTACAGACCACCAGTTGCATCATCAATTTGGCACGTACGTGAAAACAGTCCTACGCCAAGGTACAAAGTAGTTCCTTTAACGACACACACAATATAAAAAAAACTATTTCCCGTATCCATAATTACATTGAAAGTAAAAGCAATTTTCTGGAAATAATGAAAAATTACAAAGGGTTACCCCCGTACCGAAATTCAGATGACAAAGATATTCGATATTCCTGAAGTGAAATTGCAAGGTACATGTATTTTAGATCCCAATATATCCTGTCTAATCATCAGGCTTTATATTTAACCCTGTCCGCAATCAAACATCTTCAATCTATGTCGAATTTTAAATAAGTATATCAGAGTGTAAACAAGATTCCGAGATCATAATGGGGGAGAGAACGAAGTCAATGACAATGATAAATAAACTGTTCAAGTGTCTCGTCTGTCGCACATGATCGCTATTATTCAAAATCTGATAGTGACTGCGGGTGCAGATATGAAACTGCGATGTAGTGGTGCTAAAACAAATGTAGCCCAAAAATGATTGCCCTGCGGAAGTAGTTCATATTACACTTACATAACCAGAAAACTTAACATAAAATCTGAACGCGAACGTTGACCGCCTTCCGTGACTTTCGTCGCAGGCGAGACAAAACAAAAAAGAAAGACATCAAGACGGAACAACGTATGACAGAAAGCAACTAAATATATATGCACACACAAGTAAAAAAAAAGAATAATCAAGGGAACCAAGGTTATAGCGGTAATCAAAAGAATGTAATCCAAGGACAAAGACCAGACATGGAAAACAGACATACACAACAAAGAACATAGAGTAACTAAACTCATACATACAAAGTAACAAAAGCAAATGAGCAACTCGCACTCCACTAAAAACTGGGAGCATGGACCAGGTGCACCGGTAGGGTAAGCGTCCTCTGCTTTTCTAGAAACACCCACCGAGTTGCTCATAAAAAGGCAAGTCCGGGGTAGACAAACGAGGACAGGAAAACTATGGCCAAAATCTAAGTAGAATCGTTTACATGTATCGTTTCTCATTCTATCCCTAGTTTGTCCATACTTTGTCGGTGTAGAAGCAATTAACAGTGACTGTAAGATGCTGCTAACAGGGAAGCTCAATTCCATTTTAGACACAACGATGCTGTTGCCGAATTGCTCCAATGATTACTGAATCGATGTTTGTTCTGTGTTCGGCGGCAGACTCAAAGTAATATGTTAGGATTTTTATCGAACGTATATTTTGATATAGTTGTTAGTACATGTCTTAAAATATGAAAATATATAAAAGTATCTATAACTAAAAACGTTGGATAGCTCTTGAGAAGCCTAGAATGCAGGATTTTACACCATATATTCAGAGCTTTTGAGAGTCTTGAGCAGCCCCAAGATCTCCTTCTGTTAAAGTCATTGACTCTCCCCTGATCCCGAATTAGATTTTACTATAACTTACTTGGATTGTACATGCAACCCATACAAACGGCAACAATGCAAAGTTTTCAGGAACTCTTTTATATCCACTTTCACTGCAACTTTTGGTGCATGGATCTGAGAAATGTTTCAGCAATTCTTTGTGCAGCTTATCGTTACATTCATGTTGATCAAGCGGAGTAGGTTCCGCATTCACATTTTCTACAAAAAAAATCAAAACAACAAAAAGCAACAAAAATCAACACAAATTCTAATTTAAAACAGTATGGATTCAGAAATTGACGATTAAACTTGTTTGTGTTTCATTCCGATTTTGTACAAGTACAAAATCGAGTATCTACAAGAAATTTTCCATTTATTATTCTCAGAATGTCAAGCACCTCTATCGAAACAAAACACTTGTATCTATAAAAAACTGGAGTTGTACTAATCGCCATGTG
This sequence comes from Perna viridis, assembly GCA_037379345.1. NCBI lineage: Eukaryota > Metazoa > Mollusca > Bivalvia > Mytilida > Mytilidae > Perna > Perna viridis. Next base: position 16,032,334 of record CM074511.1, read on the forward strand.
AGTATGAGTAATTCAAAGTCTGCTAACATGCATAAAAATGACAAAAAATGCATAAAACTATTCCAAATGAACAATTATATTACATCAAAACAACAAACAGGCTTTTATTCAGTCTATACATAAGAGATACGAAAAGAAAAGTCTAAACTACCTTTATTTAAGGTTACAGACCATCAATTCAACCAATGAGCATTTGGAACGTACACAAAAATAGTCCTACGCAGAAATTACCCCTGTTCCTCATAGTGCTGTGAAAAAAGTTCTCATCTTATTTAAAAAATTTAAACAGTTTCTGAAAGGAAAAACATTTCTGTACATTTTATAGGTGCATTTTGCTTCTTGTGATGTGAAGCCTAATCTCCATAATGATTTTTAAATATACCCCTATCTTGTGAAAACACTGGGATTTCCCATGCTATATATAGACCCTTCACTTCCGGTGACCAGTACTGCACTGCAAGTCTGCTAACCCCACATGCCATTCTGAGGATTGTGAGCTGACATATGTAGAATCATGCTGATATATAGTCCTCTGCAGGTTAAAGTTAAGGTAAAGTCCAGAGAAGTCATTGAATATTGTGAAATTAGCATAGAAGCCTATGGGAAGTGGAATTAGTGGTTTTTAGCCTTAATAGCCGGGTTGAGCATTATATTTCGTTCAAAAGCATCCAAACCATAAAAATGTACCTTACCAACTGTTGCCTTTAATTCTGTCCCAACACTTTCTATATTTGTGTTTGTATCGTCACTTGTTTGTCCTTCCTGGTCCATCCTCGTTATCGTTACAGTAGATGTACAATTAACGGTGTCTGTATTGATTCCTAAACTTAATGAGTCATGCGGCCAATTGGCCGACTGTAATTATACTGCAATAAAATTTAAATTTAGATAAAGCATCCACAGAGTATCAATGTAACTAATGAAGGGTTTATTACATAATTATTAAATTACAAAACGTAATAAATAAGAACTTCGAATGAACCGTACTATCATTGTCGGCTGTACTTGTAAAATAAAAGGCGAAAAGCACTAAACACTGTCATCCAGGTAAAACCCGCTGCTTCCAAAATGGTAATTCTCGCAAATGCAGGTGAAAAACAAGTTCATGAAACAGAAAATTTAATCATAAGGAAATGTTGCAACTTCTTTTCAGACAAGAGTTACACCATTCCCTCGACAAAGGTATTCACATTCAATTTGGCAAATGATTTGAATATTGAACTAACCTTTCAATTTTCCGCTTAAAGAAATAAAATTCTCTTCTTTCTACCAAATATTACACAGATAATCTTGTTCTTTTGTAAATTGGCAAATCGAAACGCAAAAAAAAAAACAAAAAAACAACTGTAACAACATTTGTTAATCACTTTGCAATAAGAGCAATTCGAGAAAATGTAGCCTTTAACGCGGGTGGTGTATCACAGTTAAGAGATACTCCATTATGAACCCCTATTTATTTTCAATTTAATTCTGATCTGTGTTGCCGTTACCTTAACTCGACAGAGCAAGTTAAAAACTAGTTGGAAAGTCCGTAATTCAGTTAAGTGAACATTTATAGCGATGATGGTATTAATTATGTAACTATGAACTTACATGTATCATATTTACACACACACAAGGACGCGAAAAATTTGTCGTATTAGAAATACATTTAATGCAGTTATTGTTTGTGACCCATTTAATTAAACTTCTCGCTGGCTTATACCTCCTGAAACCAATAGACTGGTTTAACGTTTAGTTATACTAAAAAGTAAGTCAAAGACAGCAGTCATCCGTAAGGTTTTAATTGAAAATGAAAGCATTACTTATACTGTTCTTTTGAATCAAATCCACAACATATGAATTTGAAAGTTCTTGATTTTATGTTTTGCAAAACACTAAATGTGTGACTATAACCTTTGACACTGTGTTTATGGAATTCGAGCAATAACTCTAAAAGTAAATGGCTTTAGATATGTTTCGTCAATGTTATGGACAAAAATGAATTTTCTCCGATATCATCATCATCGACTTATGTTACACTTGAACTGAAAATCCTACATATTGTAAAATGTCTCCAAATGCTAAATGTATATGATCTTATATAATTGTGTGTCTGAGAGAGAACTTCTATTAGTTCCGTTATTTAGGTCTTACTGACTAATTTCATTTTATCTTTTAGTACCATTCTCTGTTGAGCACTACACTGATATACCCGGTCTTTTGTTTTGTCTATTGTTCTTGTTTACTTTATGTACTCAGTCGGGTAATTCATGACGGATAGCGCCGTTACCTGCTTCAATTCTTATACACGGGGTCGGTTTTCTAGGCGCCCTGTTTTGATCTTACCATGACTAATGTATAACAATAATGGGATTGTTCGGAAAAAAGTGTATTAATCCTTCTCATAAGGTACCCTCAAGACTAAATATTCAAAATCGTCTTTCTATAAACACTACTATTACCAATACTTTCAATAACAAGAGTCATGGGTACCCTTCTATCGATAAGTATCATGCCAACAGATGATTACTTTTTCCGCGTCTTTCTCGAATAATACGTCCAATGTAAGTGCATGGTCGCACTTTTTCTTTGAAATTTGATTCCGATATCACATTCAAGACTAACCATTTGATCTACTTACTTATATGAAGGAAACCGGGTTGTGGCATTCAGTATTTGGGTGAAACCGGTTGATTATTATCTATACGTACATCTGTATCGTTTTTTTAATTCATAAAAATAAAACAAGTTTAAAAGTGTCATTTATCACCATTGAAAAAAGCACAGTCTTTGGAAATAATTAATAAACAGACGGTATAATCTAATTCCAAATTCCGCCATTCTTGTAGATTGCTTGAATAGGAATAGATACGAAGTTACAAACTGTTCTTAACGATAATATCATGGGAATGGGAAACATCTCAAGAACAGATTTGCTCAATATTTTCGATATAAATTTCTAAACCAATGCGTAGAACAAGTCTCATGGACGCAGATTAAATCACAGCAAGAAAACAGAAACATCGAATTTAATAACAATTCTAGAGTTTCAAACCTGATTACATTAAAACAAAAATGCCGTCACAACTCTTAACCTAATTATGTTCACTACCAGTCACTAGATTACACGCTGTTCTAGAGGAATGTAATTTTATATTTAGTTCATCAGTCCAAAATATGAAAAATCAAATCATAATTGCTTACTGTTACTCATAACTTTTTTTCTGAAAATTGAATTGATTGTCCCGAAAATCGCAAAAAGCATTTTGTTGAATTAATCATATTAAAGGTTGTGATTTACTAACATTGATGGTATTTTGAATGATCATTAGTTCAGGAAACTATCACTGCTACTGAACTCCCTTATATTTGTTATATTTAGGCCAATCCGTAAATATGTCTTCAATTGTAATGAATTATGCAAACATGTGAACATTACGGAAGCTACACCAATATCTTGAAATTTCAGTTAACTCAAAATATATCTATGGTCCCAGTTCCCATGTTATAACAGGTAAACTATATACGTCGTTTGTTAAAACATTTCTTCAAAATGAAGGGACCTTAGTTTTGTCCTCTGGCTACTACCAGTTGGAATAAATGTAACATCATCCAGAACTCAATCCATACGAATTGTATGAAATGAATAAAGCGCGAGGAAGTAGACAAGAAAGCATTAGATTCTTAATTCAAAACGGTTATGAAAATGGTTGACTTTCGGAAAAATCATTTTGAAGAACATGTACTCCTTATAAAAAACTTAAAAGCCGTACTTTCCGAATAAAGCACAAAATTAATGGACCCGGGATTTATTTTAATTCCTGCTGATAAAGCTGCAAATGATATTTTTGTAATTTGACGTAAACTTTATATATCTCTAAAAAGAAATTACGAATTCATCTACATTTCAACTGACTAAACTTCCAGAAATGAAACTGTAAACAAAAACAAACTTGTCGCTACCTCTTTACAAGCTGAGCCTAGTAGCATGAAAGTTCCTTATATGTATACTGGCTTTTCAAACTTCACAAATCACCTTATAGATATAGATTTATTTCCTCTTCAAGTCATTGCTCTTCAACTAGACTTTCTATTTCCGTTTATCGACAAGTTATTGGAATTCCCATGGGAATTACGGCTATACTGAACATTTTTCAGATAACTTTCTCATACTGAATGAGAATCAAACAGGCGTCAGACAAACATATTCCACCATTGATTAAATTTACTATATATTCTTTTTTCGAAATTCTTACGATAAAAAAGCGAAAATTATACTGCGCTTTATTGATTTTGAGAATGTGTTTGAAATGGTCTGGAGAAACGGTCTTTGGCATAAATGTATTCTTAATAGTATAAATGGTAAAATGTTAGATGTTATTCAAAATATGTATTTTGAATATTAAATCCAATATTATTTATAACAAAGGTGCATCTGAATATTTCCCATGTGAAATGGGAGTCAGACAGAGTGAAAATCTGTCTCCTTTTTTGTTTGCTCTTTTTCTCAATTATGTAGAATATTTAATTGATAGACATGATGCCCCAGGGCTGTCAACAATATGTGATGAGATAGAAAATAAGCTTAATTTATATATGAAAATTCTTATTTTATTATATGCAGGTGGATCAGCTCCGGCGGCTGAAACGCCAAAGGACCTACAAAATCAATTAGATATTTGTCACCAGTACCGTGAAACATAGAGACTTAAAGTTAACAAGACTAAGATTCTTTGTTTTTTCTAATGGTAGATTGCCCAACAATATAACATTTAATTTCAATAACCAAGATATCGATATTGTCAAAGATTTCAATTACTAAGGTATTCTCCTTTTAAAGAGTGGAAAATTTGCGAAAGCAATACAATCACAGGCAGAAAAGGGAATTGAGGCTATGTATGAGATACTCAAGAGAGGTAGACACCATAATAAATCGATTTCTTGTCAGCTACATCTACTTGATAAGGTTGTAAATCCTATATTACTATATGATTCAGAAGTTTGGGGCTTCGGAACACTGAACCAATAAAAAACGGTTCATCTAAAATTTGGCAAAAATTTGCTGTGTTTTAAGTCTTCAACTCCAAGTGTCATGGTTTATGGTGAAGTGGGTCGTCATCCATAACTTTTAGATGTAAAACATAGAATGGTTACATGCTGGAAAAAAACTTGTTTCTGGAAAGCCAAAAAAAAAAAAAAAAGAACAAAACAAAACAAAACAAAACATTCGTATGTAATGTTATTATACAAGATACAATCAAACCGTGGTATTTGATTTCCATGGCTTCTTTATGTTAAAAGGTACTTGATGAGTGTGGTCTTTCTTATGTATGAATTACCTAGACTTTTTGTTGTGATACTTGGTTAAAGACAATTGTTAAAACATGTTTTTTAGATCAATTTCAACAAGAGTGGAATGATATGGTTCATAAAAGTGCTAAAGCTGTAAATTATAGAATTTTTAAAAAGATCATGTATATGAGAAATACTTTGATATTTTGGATGATACAGATTATTTTTTTTTTTGTTTTGCAAATTTCGGAGCACTAATCACAGACTGCCTATAGAACAAGATAGATGGGACAACATTTAAGAGAAAACAGGTTATGTACATTATGTTTTGCTAATGATGTAGGTGATGAATACCACATATGATGACATGTTATTATTTTTTTTCAGTATTGAAAAAAGTTTATCCACAGAAAATTTTATACTAGACCAAATGTTTTGTTGTTTAACGAATTAATGTCTTCACATAACAAAAATGAACTGGTCAAAATATGTAAGTTTATACGTCTTATTATTAAGACTGTGTGCCCACTTGGCTAAACACATAGATTACGTTGTAAATACTGTAAATATGCATAATATCTCTGTACCTATGTAATACGGTGATGCGAAATAAAGATTTTAGAGTGAAGTGTCAATGTACCAAGTCAGAACCAGTTGCGGCACTAGTAACTCCGGTAGTGTGATGTCTATTTTGTCAGATTTAATTTGGACTTGATTATGGACCGGATTAATGTTACTAGTGTTCTGTAATTTTGTTGTTACCCTTATTTTTAAGGTATTGAAGGAATTCTACAGTCCACATAACAGTGGTTGAATATACAATAAAAACACATTTTAAAAATTGTCCAGTCCGGGCTACGTACAGTCTGGTGGACCGTCTTCAGCCTATATCCCGCATGTGAAAATCGGTTGATCCCTGGGTACATTACTTTATTCTGATCATGTTCTTGATCAACTTATGATCATGAACATGATAAAAAGTGTTGAAACAGCCTATCATGATTTTTTTTACATTATCATTTTTGTGATCATGTTTGAATACATTTATGTTCATTTGATCATGATCAAAATAATATTTTTCAATGATCATTTCAGGAGAGAGATACATGTAGTCCTCCATACCATAAGAATTTTGCCGCTATCTTTGATCATGAAATAATCATGGTTCATATATTGATAGTTCTTTCATTGATCACATTTTGATCAGTGTAAGAAAAACTATCACGATCGTGATATGATCAATAATCAGAATAAAAAAAAATGAACCCTCTATCAGAAAGACCTATAATTTTAGTATTCCAAAACCTGACAAGCAATGAGTTGAATGACAAGCCATAATATAATTCCCTGTTGAAACACATATCCGTATATGTTGTTTTACATAGTTTGCGAGTTACATATATTTTTATTCTGGCTTTACAATTGCAGATACACCTTTGTAACGCATTGTTTTTCCGGAAAATGATGGCCTCGACCCGGAGCCGACTTAGACTTTACATTGCGCAAAATGTCTGCGCTCATGAAAAATTTTGAAACATTTTTAGTTTAAGTGTTTACAGTCTCCAGTTTTTGAAAAGTAGGCGAAGCTGTATGAGGTCATTATTAACTTGGTATTTCTTTTTCAATTTAGTCAGATAACTAGGGAGAAATGCTGAAAATACACTTAATTGGACCGCCATGCATAGCACAATCGGGGAATAAAATGCAGTTTTTGTGTTTATCTGTTTATCTTTCATGTTTTCAGGGATATTTTCATTTTTATGGTGAAATTGTGCAATTTTACTATGAATTTAAAATGAAAATATCTGATGAAAACTTATAGATAAACTAGAAGTTCAAACCCGAGAGCCTCATCCGCTCACCTTGTGAAAAATGAAGATATTGTTGGCCGTTAGGTCTTGCACAAAAATGGTTTTTGCTTGATCTGCATGAATTCAACTGGCAAGGCCCGACAGGTCCAATGATTAGTTGCATCTTTGTATCTTAAAAAAGGTTGCAGGTCTCGAAATAATGTATTTCACTTGGATCTCAAGACTTAAACTATGTACTTGAGAAAACAAGGAGAAATTACTTCTCTTTTAAGGCAACCCCAGGAGGAGGTGGGAAGGGGTCAGGGAGAAGTGAAGAGAAGTTTATTTTGTGTGCACACTTATTATTATTAATTAAGCATGTACATGTATATGATATACATTTTGTATGATGGTTACAAACATGTATAGAAGCATTCCCCAAAAAACTGCTTGAAGACAGAGTACAGTCTTGATCTTTGGAGTGATGTCTGAAAATGAGACTTCACTTTGCTTTTGGTTTCTTCTGAGGACGATGTTTAAATAATGACACCAGGGTGACTTATTTTGCCAAAAATCACCCTGGGTCTGTAACTTTTAAAATACATATACAATGTAATGAAAATGAAAATATACTTCCTTTACAAAAGATACTCAAAATTACACAAATTTTAAACCATTTTTCATATAAAGACTTTTTAAAAGAATACTTTGATGGGTAAAGTGTTCCCCCAGACTTCTAAAGCTCTGTACATTACAGCGCATTTGAGTTTGAGCGCAGCGCTATTTACCTATTGCTATTGCTATCTTGCTACCAGCACTGTGCTATAACGGTTAAATCAATATGGCAGGAAACATGTACCACGAGGTCATTTACAGCGTCCTAAAGGTACATGTAATTAGCTCAACCGATAGCAGTACACATGCTATGGTCTGTTGATCACCGAATGAATGCCTAATTATGGCATTTAATAAGTCAACCTATACCTGACCACAAATTAATTTTAAGGGAGGTGTCAGTCAGATACAAATTTCTTTGCACTGAGCCTATCAAAACTGACTATGATTGAAGGTTTGGCAACCCTGAGCAAAAGCATGTGGCTATTTATAAATGCAAGGTTGAATCACAAGATGTTTTCATTATTTAGAAACTACATTTACATGTAATTTACCTTACAATAAAACGTATTAAATTCCCAAATAATATTTATTCCTCAGATACTTCCTAAATGCTTTGGAAAGAAAAAGGAAATGGCTGCCTTTTGTTCACATTTTCAACTTTTGGGAACATATGGTTTACCAAGTGTACAGATAGTACTGCAGGTTCGATGAATGAATATGGACTTTTAAGTCATGATTTAAAGAATGTAGAGATGGGGTTTCTGTCATGAATAAAATTAATTCATGTTAATAATAATTATTAAAAAACAAACAAACAACAAAAGAAAACAACTAGTGTGTCAACTTGACAAGAACAAGATTTATGTATTTTTCCTGGCAACTAAATTACATATGTAGTTCCTACTAACTACTAACTCTCTAAAAATTGCCAACTGGCATTTTTGGCAACATGAATTTTAAGACCAGTGTGGTCTAGTACATATACAGATGTACATGATTAGATAATTCTAAATCTGTAAATATATTGCATGTTACAAAGACTAGAAAAAAAGAATTTAATAGAGAATGCTCTTAACCAAATGAATATCACATTCAAAAGAGCCCCCATACAAATGAAAGATTGTTTCTCCAATGGGTCTGAAGTCAGCAAAAAAAAAATGCAGGTAAATGCCAATAAAGAACCCTGGGAGTGTATGTATTAGAGGAAATGGGAATGAAGAATTACTCATCATAATTTGATGGAATATCTTTTTAATTTTTGTGTTTACTATAAAAAGGAAAAAAGAAAAAAAAACAGCATTATAGTTAAAATTGATTCAAGTTCAATGGTAAAATATTTAGCTATGATTAAATCATATTAACATATACAGCAAAGTACATTTTGAATTCACAGATCAGTTTTTAGATAATACATAAAATTTGATGAGGTACTTTTCCACACAAGACCTAATATCACGTCACTCACACTTAATACAGCATGATCAAAATTCCTAGGGAGAACTCTGGGAAAAGATACAATGTACATTTACCCATCCTATGATAGGTAGTATAAATGAACAACACATAGGGGGGGTGTGTTGGTGGCTTGAATTTGACTTAAACATGATAAACTTTTTCATCATTTGCATTACATTGGACATCTATGATGGTTTTCCATTTCATTTGGTCTAGGCCGAGCTTGTCAATCTGATCCCAAGTCTAGTCTTGTTGTTTTTCTCCTGTTCTGTCATAGTGTGAATCTTCTCAAGGAGCTTTCAGGTCTTCCTCACTTTCATTGCCCAGGTGGATTGAAGGTTTGGTTTACAATTGTGGTTTTTGGCTTTCTTAGGGTATGTCCTATCTAGGTTCATGTAAGCCATATACATGTAGTAATACACATTTTATGTTGGAATTAAAAATTTTGATTTTGGAAATTTCCAAAGAAGTCCATATTTGCCATAGTGTCTTAAATACTGCTGAGGCTTTTTCAGTGCGCTAGCATGGGATTCTATGACCGTCATTGGCCCATCATTGCTTACAATGATGGAGGAGTTGGATAACCCTAATTTCAGGATTTGCTTTCAACTTGATTCAAATTCATTATTACCTTTTGACAAACATGTAGACAAAAACTGAGGCATACATGTAGCATAAATAAGATATATGAAAGTTTCATTAATTTCATGTAAAATGAAATAAAGAACTTGTCTGAATTATGCTGTATTTGCGGTAGATGACAGTAGACACCACTTCTATCATCCTTCTACACATGTAATGAATAGGGCTTGTAAGTCTCTTTAAATGATTCTGTATATTCACAGGGAAGGGTCCCTAGGTACCATTCAGATGAATAGGAAGAGATTGTTTACAAAGACTACAATCTTATTGATGAAAACCTCTCATGTGTAAATGCAATGATGTACATGTAATGTTTACTGTTTCTACATTATGATAATTCTGATGATAATACATCATTCTGATGTACCAAGCAGAAGCAAACTAATTAGAAAGAGGTCTTAGATTTAGAATGTTTTTAACAGAAGAATTTTTTGATGAGAATAAATGGAGAGCATGAGGTGCAAGCCCTGTTATAAAATAGCCCTCATAAAATTCTTTTGTTTAGAGCTATATTTTGATTTCCTGATTATCCATGTAGAAAGAGTCACAAGCTCAATGTGTTACTAAAATTGTTTTTGATTAGCATCACATGCATATGTTGATATACATGTACATCAATTTTTTTTAATGTATCATAAATTTTGTTTTTAGTAATTTTGACATGTTTTTATTTTTTAGAAGTATGAGGTAAGGTCATAGAGTTGATTGTATGAAGATGGAAAACTTGTATGACATATTGGGTTGTTCAGAAGATGCAACACTCGAGGTAATAAAACAGAAGTATCAAAAGCTAGCACTGACATATCATCCTGACAAAAACTTAGACATATCATGTTCTGACAAATTTGTACAGATTAAGAAAGCATGGGAAATACTTAGTGATGAAAAACTACGACAGGAATATAACATCAGGTGGCAACAGAGGAAAGTTGCTCAAAGTTATCCCATCCAGAATGAGGTTAATATTGAGGAGTTTGATGAGGAGGAATCTGAATGTTGTATGACTCATCCCTGTAGATGTGGAGGATTTTATGTTCTGACAGAGAATGATGTCAAGTTTCATTATGATATTGTGTGCTGTGATACATGCACCTTAAGCATAAAAGTTATATATAGTGATCAGACTTGACTTCAAATACAGTTAATACTTTTGGACTTTATTTCAGGCAAATGGGGTCTTAAAAATTATAAATAATCATTACTACATGTGTCTTTCAAAGTTTGACTAAGCCTAACTTGGCATATCTAATTATTATAGTACCTAATATATTAGAGAATTATGAATTGAACATGATTGACATTGTTATAGAAATTGTTAGAATGTTTAACACCTAATCATTAATTAATACCTTTAGTGTATAAAGTACCAGTCCACATAAAATCCAGGCACTGTCTATGGTAATGTGATTTATGGTGTAGGCAAACCCATGGATCAGACAATGCTTTTTTGTCTGCATATGTTATATTTTTATGTGGTAATAATCCTTTCTGTATTCAGATCTGTGCGTTTGGGCAAACAAAACTTTTTAAAAAATCCCACTAAAATCAACTATATCAAACCAAAGCATGAATGATAGCACTTGCAAAGTGCTAATTTCATGTACCATCTATATAAATTTTATCCCAAAAAACACAACCCCCCAACTGAAAAACTAAGTCTGGTTATGTGATCTATAACGGTTTCTGAACAAGAAATAAAACTGAGTTCGGTGGGTTTTTGAAATGCATGAATCACCTGTCTGATTTTTATAAAGACTGATACTTAAGTACAACTTTTGCATTATTGCTATTTTGTTGACTCTAGAATTTTTTATGTATTTTTCATGTATGATTTTTTTTTGGACTAGAAATATAGCTTGTTTTTTGAACATTAATAAATGATAATTTTTAATATTATCACCATATATATGTGTAGTCATACATGTATAATGGCTTGATGTTGTCAGCAGACTTTTAGTGTCAAGACAATAAGTTGGAAATAAGTGAAAAGATATCAACATAACAATATACAAGATCAAGGTGGCATATCACAAAAGCACAAAAGGAAGGTTTGGATTGATTTTGGGGGTTGAGACTTGATCTGCTTGAAAAAAAGGCCAGAAATAAGCATTTTCCATTGTCTGGACAATTTCCAGAGAAAATGAGTAAATGTACATGTATATTGGAAGGCTAAAAATGTTTTTATACATCCCTGCACCTGTCCTGCACACTTAGCACAGTAACTGAAAAATAGAGCCATCAATTTTTTGTGAAACTTGGATGAATTGTTTCTTTTGATTGATGAGTGTTCCCTTTCAGTTTTTATAGATTTCAATTTTTTTGTTTTGAGTTATGGGACTGAATTTGTTAAAAAATGAGCTGATTTTCTGTTTTCGAACTATAACTAAAATATCTGAATGAAACTTCACTGAATTGTTTCTTTATATTATTGAAAGCTCCCTTTCAATTTTTGAATAAAAATGGTAATTTTCCAAATTTAGAGTTATGAGACTTTATTCATAAGAAAGTGGGAATTTCACAGTTTTCAGACTGTAACTCATTAGCGGTTGCACATATTTTCATGAAACTTTAATGAATTGTTATTTTTGATTGATGAGAGCTCCCTTTCATTTTTTTAATATATATATTTCAGATTCTTCATGAGCATCATTTCATCAATTGAAAGTTTCTTTCTACCTATTATGGTTTTCAAGATATTGGCCAAAAACTGCTAAAAATATAATTTTTCGCCTTTCACTGGTGATTACTCTAACAAGAAGTTATCCAACAAGTTTGATCCCACAGACTTTTGTAGGCCTTATAATAAGATCATTTCAGCAACTGAAAGTTTCTTTCCATATGTCCATGATAAATTGTGTGTCAAAAATTACTATTGTGTCTACAGTTGCCACAACTATTCAGGGGTCATCTATTGCTGATGTAACATGCTGTGCTTGGAGAAGCGTTTTATGATGAAACTATGGTGAAATCATCCTTCTTTTGAAAAAAAATTCTAAATTTACCTTTTGGAGTTAAATGTAGACTATCCATAAAAAGGGTCGATTTTCCGATTTTCACACTGCAACTGAAATGCACATCCACCAATTTTTGTGAAACTTTTTGAGTTAGCTTATTTCTTTTGATGCAAACTCACATTTGATTTTAAAAGAGATGTAATTTACCATTTTCAACTTATTGGAATTGCATAAAATTGTGGCAATTTCCCGTATTCGGACTATTATACGCAATTCCACCAATTGACATGAAACTTTGGTGAAATGTTATTTCCATTGATTTAAGCTCCATTTGACCTTTATTCTCTTCAGAAGCAAAATCAGTGGGTATATAGATTAGAACTGTGTTGTCGGTCTGTCTATTTACATTTATCTATCAATGTACGAAGTCATATTAGAAGAACTTACAAGGAAGTTATTTGAACTCTTCCATTCTGGTCAGAATCATATCCTCAGTGTGTCAAACTTAAAATCCCAATCCAAATTCATAGCTGCACCAAGCTTGAATGTGGTGTCTATATTTACCTTAACTGTAAGTTGAGATTTTTTTTTACCTCTTCGGGCACATGTTGCGCCAACTAATGCATTTCACCATTTATCATACCGGCTTTTTAGCTCACCTGGCCGTAAGCAATGTGACTTAGTGCCATCACTTGGCGTCTGTCGTCGTCGTTAACAATTTCTTCAAACATCTTCTCCCCTGAAACAAGAATGGATTTGGATGAAACTTAAGACGGTTGTTCCTTAGAGTATTCTGCACAAAATGACTGCGTGGATTTTTGATCGTTAAAAAAACATGGCTTCCGTTTCTAAATATAGAACATAGGGGTCAGACAGCATATTTTTGCATATATCTCCAAAACGGTTACGTTTTACCAAATTCTGACTGGAATAGAAGTATTCAACATGATTAAATCTATCTCTGTGGTCAAAATTTGGTGAAAATCTGTTGACCCATGTTGGAGTTATTGCCCTTTTTGGACGTTATTTTGCTGTTTTTGATGTTATTATTTTTAAAAAAATCTTTCACTCAGAAACTACAATACAGAATTCAATGAAAGTTGGCATTTTTGTTTTGTAGGGTATCCTTAACGAAATGACTGGATTTGTGATCTGTTTAAAAACATGGCTGCCCATCTTAAAAATAGAACATTGGGATCAGTCAGCAGATTTTTGAATTTATCTCCAAATCAATTAGGTTTAAACAAATTCTGACGTAGGTAAAAGTATTCAGCATGATGAGATCTGTCTGTGGTCAAAATTTGGTGAAAATCTGTTTACCCATGTTGGAGTTATTACCGTTTCATTGTTATTATTTTTAAAAATCTCCTCAGAAACTACTATACAAAATTCAATGAAAGTTGGCATTTTTGTTTTATAGGGTATCCTTAACGAAATGACTGTTTGGATTTTTGATCTGTTAAAAAACATGGCTTCCGTTTCTAAAAATGGAACTATGGGGTCCGACAGCAGATTTTTGCATACATCTCCAAATCCGTTAGATTTAGCCAATAGCTTTCAATTGCTGAAATGATCCTTATTATAAGTCTTACAAAAGGCTCCAATGAATCAAATAGAGTCAAAATTGTCGGACAACTCCTTGTTAGAGTTATTGCCCTTGAAAGGCAAAAATTAACCAAGTGAGCCATTCAGGCTCCTGGGAGCCTCTTGTTTGGGTTTATAGGAATCACTTAGTCTTCTGTTTGTGAGTCGATGTCATTTTGTACTATTCTGATTGCAAGTGTTTGGTTCTTCGACTACATGGGAGTTTGATCAATATCTTATCCTGAGTGTCGAACATTTAATCGCATTGGAAATTCAGAGCTGTATCTATCTTGAATGTAGTGCCCATACTTGCCCCAACTGTTCAGGGTTTAACCTCTGCGGTCATATCAAGCTGCGTCCTTTGTCTTAATGACAGTTAATGACAATTGTGCTACTGTCTTTTTTGAATATATTTTTAAATATAAAAGATATATGTTGTCCATTGGGTGACGTAATATGTTGTAATACAGTATGTACATGTGTGTCCATCCTTTTGTCCCCACCTCGTACGTACATAATAACAAAAATGTTTTGAGGAATTTTAAACTTTTTTGTTCAATGAACGTCTTCATTGAATGAAGCCCTTTTCTTCATTTTTTCTGTTTTATTTTTGTTTGTTTCAAAGTTTTACAATCCTTAAAAGGGTTTAATAAAATAATACCAGGGCCACTGCAATTTTGTTCTTTTTTATATACCAATATGAATTGAGTTGTTGACTTTGAAAAAAAAAATTCATTCTGATTAAACAATTAAAAATATCAATGGCATTAAAATAAACTTTGTGGAGGCAAAGACTCATAGAAAAATATGGTGGCAAGTTGATAATTTCAGTATCTTGATTTCAGAAATTCGAAATCTACTTTATCTAATCAAATTTGCAATGACCGCAACGATTATGTGTAGTATTAAGTCTTTGTACGTTTTTTACCGGCAAACTTGTCCGCGCGTGTTCTCGGAAACTAAGTGAGGGATTGGAAGGAAACTTGCTCAGAAGTTGGGCCTTACCCCACATATGTGCACGTCACCAACAAATATTTAAAAGGAGGGGCGCCTTGGCGGAAAAGAGGAATAGGTCATATTTCGGGACATTGTTATTAGCCATCAACTTGAAAATTGGTGTGATGGTAGAGTTTGATAATCTCTATAATATTATACTGAAAAGGTGAATTGATATTTCATGTGTTGCCATGGTAACGAAATTTTTTTTTTTGGTGATTTTTCAGACGCTTTTCCTTTATGTAGGAAAAATGACTTGAGATATCTTCACCAAACTTAACAAATGTGAATAAGTTTCACACTTTGGGTCATTGTAAATGGCTGCCTTTCAGAATGCCGCCTTCTAAAATAAAGTGCTCCACTGGAAAACAGTGGAAATTTCATCCAAATTTTATGAAACTTGGTATATAGGCTCAAAATTGTATACTGAATTTAAATTTTGGGATCTGTGATCTTTTGGGGGACATGAGGGGACATGTATGTGACTTGTTTGCAAGCACAACTTAAAACTTGTTTTCATTGTCTTTGTTCAAAGTGTATAGTGATTAAAAGAAATACAACATTGTACTTTCGATTTCAATGATTTGATTATTGCGTGAGATATTATTACATGATGTCATCGATGACTTGTGTTATATCGATTGTAACGAATTTGTAAAACAGTCCATATAGTATTTGGGAATTTTCAGTTCAGATCTATTTTTATCCTTTTTCATTTTCCGAAAAATACCATTTCAAAGCAACATAAGCCATGTATATTCGTTTTCGATGACTAGTTTTTTTTTTAAATGAATGAGCTTTGTGATTAATTGGTATGGCGTCTATAGATAGCATTAATTTATTAGGGACCGTTCAATATTTATCAAATTGCTGGGCCGGTGAAAATGACCACAGTTAATCCCCCACTATGTTTATTATGGCATTTTTTAATCGTCTGAATATAGCTGAAATATTGCTGCTCGGACGTTAAACCCCAACAAACAAAAAGCATTTTAAAAAAAAATCCACCTGCTCATATACATATGCAGATATATAGGGCTAAAAATATGATACGTGACTTCGTCGCACATTTATGATATAAACATACATTATTGTGGGAATGTTGAACTTTTATCATAATTAGTATGTAAGTTTTTTTTCCTATTTTTATCTTTTGGAAAACCGTGCATTTTCAAAAGGTAATTTGCTACCCACATTAAGTTTTTGTTTAACTATACAAGGAGATAAGCGGTCACGGTGTATAAGCGTAATTAGGTATTCTTAAGAACAAGTTTTTAAATGATTTGAATGTAAGAACCCAAGAACTCATTTATGGTAACCTTAGCAATAAGTCCGCTTGTTTCTGAGATTTGAGAAATGAGGAAGACATTGGCAGTTTCCAAACAAATGTTATTTATTGAATGATGGAAGTAAAAAAAATGTATAATAACAGGGTCAGACAAAGTTTAGTTCATTATATCTGAACTCCCTGTCACCAATGATGAATGTGTGGCCTAGGAAACGGCCATCCCTCACCTGATTATGATCACACTTGTACATAATAGTTATAATAAATATATATCATGGCGAATATATTTAGGGGTGGAGGTAGGTCAAATTGATGCATAAATGTTATAAAACATGTGCCATTTCTGTTCGTATTCTGATTTTAATGTCATCATGACCAGGTGTCGTTGTGCACACCAATGTAAAGATCAAAATAATCATGATAATGTAATATTGACGACCCCAATCTCATTTTAGCTCACATGGACGGACGCCATGTGAGCTATTGTCATCACTTGGCGTCCGTCATCTTCGTTAACAATTTTTCAAAACTCTTCTCCTCTGACACTACTTGACCAATTGGAACTAAACTTGGTATGAATGTTCTTTGTGGTATCCTGCATAGAACTGATGTGGGGATTTTTGATCCTTCGAAAAACATGGCCGCTGTTACTAAAAATGAAACATAGGGGTCAGACATGAAGTAGTTTTTCGCGTATATCTCCAAGGTAGGTTTAGCTAAATTCTGACAGGATAAAAGTGTTCAGCATGATGAGATCTATCTGTGGTCAAATTGTTCTTTTAATCTGTTAAGTATGTTGGAGTTAAAAGCCCCATTTCGGCGTTTTTTTTGCTATTATAAATGCTATTTCTTTCAAAACTCTTCTCCTCTGACACCACTTGACCAATTTGATCCAAAGTTGGTATGAATGTTCTTTGGAGTATCCTGCATAAAACTGATGTGGGTATTTTTTATCCGTCAAAAAACATGGCTGTCGTTACTAAATATAGAACATAAGGGTCAGGCAGTAGTTCCTCGCTTATCTTATCTCCAAAATCATTAAGTTTAGCCAAATTCTTTCAATTGCTGAAATGATCCTTATTATAAGGCCTACAAAAGGCTCCAATGGATCAAAGTTGTCAGACGACTCCTTGTAAGAGTTATTGCCCTTGAAAGATGAAAAAGAATGGTTTATAACAGGTTAGCGATTCAGGCCCCTATTCCCTACTTGCGGAGCTCGGGATACAGCCATATTTTATCCTGTTTTTGCAGAGTTACCTCCCGTAAGAGCAGGTATAATTTCGAAGTCTCTCTAATCGATGTTCGGATTCGGGTGCAGAAAAAAGAGGTAACTCGAATGAAAACGGAATCCCCAGAAGACAAACACAACGGTGTTTCTAAAATTTACTGGGTGTTTCATTTTGTTGGTAGGTGACATAAGGATGATTTTCATTTGTATCCCGGGTAAAGAAAATTTATGGCAGGGTCAGTAGAACGAGAATTTCCCTTTTGACTTTCGAGATTTTCTAAAGTATCGTCGATATCGGATGGAAAACCTTACGTGTTCCGAATAGATACCTGCTACAAAGGGAGATAAATGTTGACAAAATGTTGGTCCGCAAGTCGAGAATATGAGCCTCTTGTTTCATACGACCAAAAAAAAATTGTGATCATGCTGTCGTCGTCGCCGCCGCCCCTGGACATTTCATGTCCAGACATTAACTTGAGTATAAGGGTAAAGATTTCTATGAAATTGTACCACAAGGTGTCATACTACAAAAGTACTTTAAGTAGGCGTAGGATTTAATTTGGACTTGGTTTAGAAATAAGTGTTTAAACAAATGGGCCAGAAACAATCATGTTTCATGATGTACATATAATAAACTTTCTATAAGTGAATGAATCTCCGACCTTATACCAAAAGGTGCCAGAGATTTCAGATTTTAAACCATTTTTAGCATGATCTAAGCATGGTTTACACTTGCAGTATAGGATAGTTCTTGGTGATGTCAATTTTGTGTTGGTTGGCAAAAAATCCATTGAGTGGCATGGGACATCAACCTTAAATTATCAGTTTTTTTCTTTTTCAACTTTTTCATTTTTTAAGAAAATTGAAAAATTCTTTTGGTTCCCTACACTGCCAATAAAGCTCTTTCTATCCATGAAATTTTAAATAAATATTCAGTAATTGGACTAATAGTGTTCCCATATACAAAATATGAAATATTTTATCGAAATGAAATATTTCACAGAACCAAAATTGGATATAAAATAACAAAGTTTTAATGTTTTGAAAATTGGGATTCTAGGCATGAAATTGTTTATTTGCCAACCAATTTGGCATTTAATGATATGCAAATTAGTGGATATGACATCACTAATGAGATTGGCGAACTCTCCTTTTTTGCATTTATATGAGAAAATGCAAACTACTGATTTATTTAATATTGACACACTTTATAATTGTCAAATCATGAAACTTGGAGAAACAAGACAAAAATAGATCTCCTTCACTTGAAGTTCGTCCTTTTTCTCTAATTTTTCAATGTTCGTGCCTTTCAGAAAGGTCGTTGACCCCACCTGATACAATGTCAACTGGTTCCTTTTTTTATGAATAGCGCTTTCGCCACCGAGATAACAACTTCCGTTTCTAAACCAGTCCGGACTCACTCACGATTCAGTCGTTACCAGAATCCGATAAGGGTATCCGCTACAGAACCAGTTAACAAAGTTTACAAAAGCCATAAGGAATGTTCGAATAAAATATGCCAAGAATCATCCAGAAAACAGGTCAATTTTACTGATATAATTTTCTGGATGATTTTTATTTAATCAGGAAGACAACCAAGCGTTATGAATGGACTAACTTGGAAAAAATGGTCAAAATCAGACCTCACCCCTCTAAACTTTTCTCAACGAATTTACACTGACCTAAAAAATAACCAAAATCATTTTGGTCACAATCGAAATTCAGAACTGTATTAAGCTTGAATGGTGTGTCCATCCTGGCTTTAGCTGGTCAGGGTTTGACCTCTGTGGTATCAAGTTATACCCATCGAAGCATTCAATTGAAGTTAATAAGAGTAGGTTGAAGGATTGGATTAAAGGGCATTCCCTTTTAGGACTTTCATTGTTTTTCATGTCAATCCTTCCTCTGAATACTGGTATAAAAATAACACCGCAAGTGGCTATTTTAATCTAGATGTATAAATAATTTACCTCCTCGGCAATGCTGTTTGGTCATTGTTGTAATTCACATGCATGGAAAATTTAAAAAAAATGTTTGGAAATGATCGCATCGTGCTGCTTGTTTTTATTTGTTCAACTTAGAATATCGTTTGGCTAGATCCTTCAATCTCAGTTTCCGCTATATAGATGACGTATTGTCTTTAAACAATCCTAATTTCATCACTACAAAAGTTTTGTGGTCGTCATCATGAACTCGTGGATCGTTATGATGTATCCATCAGCACCATGAAAACTGATTTATTCATCGGGTCATAGTTTTCCTTTCCTCGTTTGTCTACCCCGGACTTGATTTTTATGAGCAACTCGGCGGGTGTTTCTAAAAAAGCAGAGAACTCTTACCCTACCGGTGCACCTGGTCCATGCTCCCAGTTTTTTAGTGGAGTCCGAGTTGCTCATTTACTTTTGTTATTTTGTATGTATGATTTTAGTTACTTTATGTTCTTTGTTGTGTATATCTTTTTTCCATGTCTGGTCTTTGTCCCTGGATTACATTCTTTTGATTACCACTATAACCTTGGTTTCCTTGATTACTCTTTTTATCAAAGTATTTTATGACTTTTAAGGAGAACAGGTTATAATTAGTTTGATTTATGTGACACGATTGATTTTTTATTTAAATTTATCTGTCCCTGTGTAATTAAATTATTGTGAAACGGAGGACTCAACTCTACATCAATTCAGTTAGCCATAATTATCAAATAACAAATATAATGTAAAACATGATTTGTGCCATTGTCCATAGGGTAATAAAAAATTGTCACCGTCAGCTTTTGTCTCCAAAAAAAAGTTCGGTGTTCATAGGGATCACATTGTGTGTCTGTCCATGAATACATTGATCCTTGCACCTTGTAGACAAGTATATAACTTTGTATATAAGATCGTGTTCATCCAGGTAACCAAGGTTCAAACATACAAAACCAACATTATGCAGAAGTGTCGCCATATAGTTTGGTAAAGATCCAACTTGTAATTTAGAGATAAATAATCAACATCACGTAATGACTAAGTATCATTAGATTAGAAAGGCAGATCAAGTTCAAAATTTGTTTTGGTCCCTTGATTTTTTGCCGAGTTATGGCTCTTGGACTTATAGAAAACTAATACAAAAACTAAGGTTCCCGCACTTTATTGGTAATGCCTGAAGATTTTTATTTAATGTTTGGTATATTTCTTTACCACGACAATTTATAGATCAAATTCGAATTTTGTTCTGGTCCGTTAATTGCTTGCTTAGTTATGGCCTTTCGGCTTAATTGGAAAATTAATACAAAAACTTTGCACTTTGCTCGTCATCTTTGATATTTGATACATTTGCTTTACCATTACAAGTTATAAATATCAAATTTTAATTTTGTTCGGTCCGTCGATTTTTTTTAACTTTTGAAAATTATTTCAGAGTCAGGTATCTGCATTTTGATCTTGTCTGTTGATTGTTTGCTGAGGTATGGCCATTGGACTTATATTTCAAAATATTTCAAAAATTCAATTTTCCCAACATTTTCGTTTGCTTGCAGATTTGCAATTGATATTTGGTAAACTGTTTTACCATGACATGTTATAAATCAAGTTCCAATTTTCTTGTTCTGATTCGTTGATTTTTTATGAGTTATGGTCCTTGGGTTTTGACAATTTATGCAGACTCGGCTTCCTCTACTTTTCTCATTACCGAATTATGCATGAAGTTTGCATTATGTTCTCTTCAACATATTTCTTTTCGGTAGGGGACTTTGTATTGCCGAACAACACTCTTAGAATGCTTGTTTCTATCATTAAAAATAAAGCATGAATTGAATTTATTTTTAAACGCGTAACATTTAATTTTTGATATACTGCGTTCCGTACCTTTGTCCTTTGTTAATATAAATTATGTAAAATCATGCATATATTTTTACATAATTTGTTTCTACTGCTACCATTTTAAACTTCAAATATAATCCAGACTTACTTAAGGTTCTGTTAAAGTCAAAATCTAGGACATTAATTGTCAGGACAATTTTAGTCAAGATGTTAAGAATACATTTATTATGTTCCTGAAAACTTTTCGTAATACCTCTTTTTACAGTAGTCTACACATATGCATGTTTTCTTCCTGTACAGATTTAGGCACCGACCATTTTTATACTGGGGGTGGGGGGCTGGGATTTTCGATTTTGCCAAAAAAAATTTTTTTCTGCACTTCTTAAAATTGTTTTATTTTTTTTTTCAATAGCAAATGAATTATAATTTTTTTCAGGCATAGGCAGACAATTTTTTTGCCAGTTAACTTAATGATAAATAATAAATGAAAAATATTATATAAATATCAAGGGAGGGCATATGAAAGTAAAGATTCAGTTCAATCAGATATTTTATTCTTGACAAGACCAAATTAAATTAATAAGTAGATTTTCATCCTCTCCCGCCCCTACAAAAATGACAAATTAAAAAAAATGGGACGGGAATTTCAAATTTAGGATTTTTCTCGCCAGTTTCTTGTATTTAGAAGGTACTATAACAAGCAAATCTTTCAATTCTTGACTGAAATGAAGTCTCTTCCCTGAAAGTGATGTGGCTATGGATTTAGATTATATCAATACATTAAATAGCTAAATTTAGGCTAGCAAATATCTGATAAGAAAAAAAATTTAAAATCCTCCCACCCACCCCATATTTTTGTGAAGGTTGGTTGAAGTTTACTTGGCCTTTTATTTTCAAATCTTTGTCAGCTATAAGGCGGTTTTATAGATTATACCGAAGCGTTTGATACAATTAAAAATATATGTTATGGTATAAGTTATCTAATATTGGTACTGAAGGAAAACTATTATCTGTTATTAAATCTATATATCTATTAGTGTTGATGGTTTTAATTCTGAATACTTTTTAGTTTTATCACCTATTCTTTTTTCTTTTGGCTTTCATAAACACTGACACTATTCATTTGAGGTTAGAAAGTTGAATTTATTTTTACTCATGTATGCAGATGACATGGTCGTTTTTTTCAGAAACTGTATCTGGTTTACAAGAGATGATTGATACTTTATTTTTATACACCTGAAAATGGTCATTTAGTGTAAATATATCAAAAACTAAAGTTGTAGTTTTTAGAAAATTTAATGGTGGTAATACTAAAGAAAATATGAAATGGTATTACAATAACCAGGAATTAGAGATTGTAGATAAATTTAATTATCTTGGTATCTTTTTATATTATAATGGTAAATATAATACGTTACAGCAGAAACTTTCTGAGCAGGGTAGAAAAGCTGTATTTGCTTCAAGAAGAACTACCAATGATATATTTTTGAATTATGTAACTTTATTGTCACTTCTTGACACTTATATTAATAATGTACATAGATATATGGTTGTGAAATATGGAGCGCTCATAAAGCTACAGTTATAGAAAGAATGCATTTGGAATATTGTAAAACAATTTTGAAAGTAAAAGGCTCTACGAATAATGTCATGGTTTACTATGAGCTAGGCAGAATGCCGTTGTTGTATACTAGAAGGTGCAGAATTTTCGAATATTGGTTCAAATTATTATGTACTTAAAATTGTATTTTGAAAAATTGTTATGTATTTTTATATGAACAGTTGTTGAATGTCCTGGTAATAGCAGTAATTGGTTGCATTTTATCAAGAATGAGCTTTTCAAAATAGGTCTTGGGGAGATTTCGTTTAACCAGGAATCTTTTACAGACACAAATGTCTGCAATGCATTTTTATTTTTGATCAAACAACGTTCATATTATTGTCAGAAACAAGAGTTGAATAGACTCTTGAGAAGTTCATGTAAATGTATTAGTTATCAATACATGGTTCAGAATTTATGTCTTCAATTTTATTTATGTAAACCTATACCAGATGTATATAAAAATATTACTAAGTTGAGACTTAGCAGTCATAATTTAGTTACTGAGTGTGGTCGTTTTTCCGCAATCTCTAGAAACAACAGACTTTGTTTATTTTGTAAAGAAGACATTGAGGATTTTTTACCTTTATAAATGATATATCTGATGATTTGAATAGTTTTTACTAGATTATTTGCTGATGAAACCTCACTAAGCTGTTCGTCACAGAATCATTTAACAATAGAGCATACCATAAACTCAGACCTTGATAAACTACAAAAATTGTCTGAAGACTGGATGGTAGACTTCAACCCTGCCAAAACCAAGGCTTTATATTTTACAAACCAAGAAATAGAACAACCAATCAATATTAAATTTAATGATCAACGAGTAGAGATGGTCGATACTCACAAGCATCTAGGAGTAGTGTTGTCTTCTGATTGTAAGTGGTCAAACCGTTTTGATTATATATGTCTGAATGCAACAAGACAATTAAGTGCCCTGCGAAAGCTCAAGTTCACTCTGAACAGATCAGGTTTGAATAAGATATATCATACTTTTTTACCATTACTGGAATATTCTTGTGAACTGTGGGATGGATGTTCTGCATAATGTGCAAATAAATTAGATAAAATACAAAATGAAGATGCCAGAATTGTAACCGGTCTTCCAAGATATGCTAGTATTGAATCTTTATATTTTGAAACTGGTTGGGAGACATTAACAGATCGTCGATGAAGACGTAAACTCTGTCTATTCCATAAAGTTCACAATAGTAAGGTACCAGCATATATAAAACACTGCTTAACGCCTATTGTAGGCACAACCAATCAATATAATTTGAGAAATGAGACCAACTATGTTTATCCTCAAGCCCATATTAAAACTTTTTCGAAGTCATTCTTTCCATCTGCAATACGATTGTGGAATAGCTTAGATCTACGATTGAGACATGTACCAACCTCAGATAATTTGAAAAAAAATACCGAGAAATCAAAATCCCGTGTCCAAACCACCCTCATATTATTATGGTGGAATTCGTAAGCTTAATATACATACAAGGCTACGTCACATGAGTAGGACACTCAAGGCTGATCTGTTCAGAGTGGTGCCTGACCAGAAATGCACCTGTGGCTGGCCTATTGAGGATAATATCCATTTCTTTTTAGAATGTCCTTTGTATGTAGAACAACGCAGGTTATACGGACAATCTTTCGGATACTGGTGAAGATCGAATGACTATAATTTTATTTGGTAGCGCAATACTTGGTAACACCAGCAATGCTGACAACTTTAAAACAATACAACATTTTATTCAGCACTCAGGTCGATTCTGTTTAGACTGATCCAAATACCTTTGGCATTTTTCTTATTTCTTTTTTCATTATTTATTAACGTTTTACATCAATTGTGATTTTTTTCCTTTTGTGATTTGGACCTACTGTTGTAAAAGGTTAAATTATCAATTTCTGTACACTACACTTGTCGTTATTTGTTCAACAATTTATTGTGTGTTATATTCCATGTATGGAGAAGACCGTGCGAGTTGGAATAACTCGTGTCTAATCCAAATTTGTTTATGTGCAGATAAAATATGTTTAAACTAAATCGAGGATGGGATGCATTTTGTGTTAAAATGTCCTCACTACTGTGGTTTTAGGTCGTATTTTAATTTTTTTTGTTTTTTTGTTTAAAATACTGGATTGATATAAAACAAAAGTCTCCCGATCTTGATATCCATTTATTTGCACATTATAACATCATAAATTTCCGACTATAAACCGTAAATGTTGATATTAAAGACATATATTACATACTTCTTCATACATAACTTTACATGTTGAATGACCGCCTTATGATATACTCATTATATGTACACGAGATTCATTTCCTCTCCTTTTCTGTCTTTTTCTTTATGTAATTTTCTACCTAAACTTTTTTTTTATGAAAAGCAGAACACAACATAATCTTTTTTAACCATTGTGGAACTTAATTTATATTTTATTGTTTTCCATGCCACAGAAAAAAAAATATTTTTTTTACTTTTCTTCACAGTGAAATTAATATATTTTAAAAAAATATATTCCAAGCCCCGCCCTTAGTATAAAAATGGTCGGTGCCTTAACAGAACAGATTTTTGTTCGGAAGTGCGAAATATATTGTAGCCAAAATATTTAGTACAGTGTAAGCTAGCAATAAATTTGTGATAAATTTCCAGATTTGAATAAAAATTCTGATATGTTATGTTTATTGGTGTTGGTATTTAGATGGATCATCGAATAAAATATCTCAATTCATCTAAATTTAAAGAAATGATAATTTTTTCAAGAAATTTAATGCTAGCTTGCACTGCATAATATATTTAGAAACAGGTTTTTATGAATTTTAGACTTCAAGTCTTGTTTTTACAGCTGTAGATTTATTCTAAAATATGTTGTTTACACTTTTGTTGTTAATGCTATATAGAAACATTTTTCCTTAATTTGACTTGTGCTTGCGTGTTAAATACATAAAAAGGCGGATTTAGCAATGTTTCGGCGGTAAATGTAATGTAATATTAAACCTATCATGAATGAAAACATTTCATTAAGGAATGTCTTAGATATTGACTTTCGCTGAACCGTATCAACGAAATGCCTAATACCACCATCTAAGAAAAAAACCGACTCGAGTAGTAGTTTAGGAAATCTTTACTACTATTTTTAAAATTAGACGGTGGTATTTCTTAAGACCTTATTTTAGCCAGGTGAGTTTTAACACATTTTCAAAAATCTTCTCTAAAACTACTTGATCGATCGGAACGACACTTGGCACGATTGTTTCTAAGAGTATCCTGCACAAAACGATTGTTGGTATTTTTTTTATACATGATAAGATATGGCCACCGTTACTAAAACATGATGCGATCAATCTGTGTACATTTTCGTGAATTTCCATTGACCGATTTGGGAGTTATTGTCCTTTTTCGTAATGTCTTGCAATTATTGATGTTGTAATTATCAAAAAATCTTCTCCGACGAAACTACGGGACCGATTGGATTTAAACTTGGTACGAGTGTTTAAGTACTCCTCCGTCTAAGAATCAGGCAAAATGTGTATAAGGTGTGGCACATGAAGAAACAATACAGAGAGATTTCATTGCATTATCCAAGTATTTATACCTCATAACCCCAAGAAATTACTGTCAAAGTGTTTGTAAAGTTTGCCTTTAAAAATATTGATAGGTCAAATGTAGTTGAAATGCACTATGGAAAAATGGTGGGAAAATTTTTCCGCACTTTTTCTTTATATAAGCAGTCAAAAAATATCTATGTCACAGATGCTTCAGGATAAATTTAAATACATGTAGTTGTTCAGTTGTTTTCTACATGTATTGAATATTTAAGGCAAAAAAGACCAAACAGAAAATTATGATGTGCCACCCATTGCATGATTCTTACACAGAATGGTACTTAATGAGAATTAATTTAAGTTGGCGATAAAAAAAATAATAGTTAATAATTTTAAATTTTGCGATATGACGCAAAAAATTCCGGTTGTAGAGAAATACCCAAGGACACAACACAAGACGACCGATTATCGGCCAAAAAAATCGAAATGCCCCGATTTGAATGAAAGTTTTAGATCAGGTAAGGGGAATATTTTGCTGAAAAAATCCAAAATGTTTAGCAGTTTTTGTCTCTTTTAATATTGGCCACGTGTAATCACTCAAGCTTCATATATATATCACACTACCAATAATTTACCAACGTTAATCTAACACATTTCTATTTTGTACTGAAACTGTACAGTTGTAATGACTACTGAAACAGTACTGTATTTTACAGTGACGTTACAGAAATTTCTTTTACAGTAATGTTACAGTACTGTCATTTAAAGTAATGTAACAGTACTGTAATTTACAGTAATGTAACAGTACTGTCATTTACAGTAATGTTACAGTACTGAATTTTACAGTACTGTTCAATTACAGAGTTTTACGGTACTGTCCCTTTACTGATTTTTACAGCACTGTTTCATTACTGATTTTTACAGTATTGTTTTTTTACTGAATTTAACAGTATTGTTTCATTGCTGAATTTTACAGTACTGATCCATTACTGAATTTTACAGTACATTTTCTGTACTGTGTGTGTTACAGTATCGTTTCAATAAATTACATTTTTAAGTACAAGTACGGTGATGCATTTCACAAACTTGTAGGTCTGTACTGTGTATTTATCAGACCAATCAAACACTGACATAGTATATTTGAAGATCCTACTGATAGACATCGAGGCTGTTTTCACTTGTAACTCTCGAGTTAACTCGAATGATGTCATAATCGTAAAATAACTCGACAATTTCATGCGCAATGAAATGAAAGTAAGGTTCGAAATGAATGGGTAACTCGATTAGGGAGTCAAAAACAAATATGGCAGACCAAGCTACAGTCGTAAGCTATGGAACATTTTTCAATCAACTAGATTCATTTATGGATAATGAAAGCGATTCGATACTTCAGCTGACTGAACGGAATTTTGAAATTGCCGTTTTGAAGTTGATTCAAAACATGAAGAGGCCTAATTTACCAAAAATTTGTGGCTATGCGGAAAATGTTATCCCTTCGTTCATCACAGAAGATTATCGAACTCATTTTCGAATAAGTAAAGAACTATTTCAGATTGTGCTTGACAAAATAGCTGATAGATCTACATTTGTTCATGCAGGCGGATACGACCAGGTACCACCATACAAACAATTATTAATTTTCTTGTGTTACATGGCCAACCAGGAATCCATGCGCGAAATAGGACAATATTTTGGACTTGGAACTTCCACAGTTCACAAAACAATACAAAGAGTTATTGATGCATTCAACTCCAACTTTATAAATGTATGTTTAATATTTTTATTGAATATTTGGGTATAGCATAGCATACTCATATCTACTAACTTAATAATCGGATACTGTAAGGAAGAAAGGGTAATTAAAAGAATCACATTAGCATGAATATATTTTCCGTAGTCATTACGCTGAGTAAAATTATCTGCCTTATAATTATACAATTTTTTACATGAAATGTTTCATCAAAAGAAAGATAAGATGTACATGTATAACACATATGTAAGGGACTAGGGCTGGGTATGTTTTCTTCAAAGTTCAGCATCAGAATATTATTTAAAATAATTAAAAATATATTTCCTTTCTGTCCATTGTAAATTTTCAGTCCATTTATAATAGTATAAAAGTTACGAAAAATTAATTTGATTTCCACGATTACATGTACAAAATGTACATGTATATCATGTGTTCATACTGCTACAGTAATTATGTCAAATTAAAAGACACTGAAATTACTGCTGAAGACACACTTCTGGAGAACTAATCTGTCATCAGTCGTGTTAGTTGTGGTCAATTATTTAAGGATTATGTTACTTAAATGCTAGTAAACACTCATCAAGCATGGGGGAGGGACTGCGATTGTTTAGAAAAAAAATTTCTTACCCTGTTTTTGTCCAAAAAAAAATTGTGTGACCAACACTTGGGTTGAAAAAAAAAACATAATCTGGCTTCAATTTTGGCAATAAAAAACAAGAATTTGTCAACAAAATTTTCTTGCATTGTAGGTGTGAGAAAAAATAATCCAGCGCGCGAAAAAAAAATTCCGGCCCAAGGTAAAATCTCAGCACCCACCCCCTCTCGCAAATTAAAATGATCTGCATACCTTGCCAATCGTACACATGGCACAGGTAAATAACAAAAATCGTCCAACATTTAAATTACGGTATTATTTTTAGCATTGGTTATTTACTTCTTAGTTAAATAATACTCAATTACACGTGTATATTGTTTGTTAGCATTCCATATTGCCTCTTATAAAAGACAATGGTACAAAAATCAGACTTCAACTTACAATGTTGCTCCACCCGTCGCCATCTAGACTTTTCACTCGACTCGACTAATTTCAAAGGGTTGAACCCGTCTAGGGTCAAAAGGTTAAATCACGTCACTCGAGTTGGAACCTTCGTTGTTTTCTTGGAAATCGCGTTACAAGTGAAAACAGCCTTTGAGAAATGTTATTTTTTAAATGTGACGTCACAATGTTTGTAACGTCATCAACTTCTTGATAGAGTAATCAAGGAAACCAAGGTTATAGCGGTAATCAAAAGAATGTAATCCAGGGACAAAGACCAGACATGAAAAACAGACATACACAACAAACAACATAAAGTAACTAAAATCATACATACAAAGTAACAAAAGTAAATGAGCAACTCGGACTCCACTAAAAACTGGGAGCATGGACCAGGTGCACCGGTAGGGTAAGCGTCCTCTGCTTTTCTAGAAACACCCGCCGAGTTGCTCATAAAAAGTCAAGTCCGGGGTAGACAAACGAGGAAAGGAAAACTATGACCCGTTGAATAAGTCAGTTTTCATGGCGCTGATGGATACACCATAACGATCCACGAGTTCATGATGACGACCATAAAACGTCTGTAGTGATGACTTCAATCTTGTAGCAACATAACTCTGTTCCAGAAGTCTATTTGTTAGAGTTCTAGCGCGATACGAAAAGTCTGCGTAGTTTCGGCTTAATTGATGTAAACCATGAAAAGAGTTCAGGAAATAGAATAGAAATATTTTTTTTTATGAAACAGGACTCTGCTGAGATTGTTTTACTAACTGTATCAAAACGAAAAATCAATAGACATTATATTACTAAGCTTAGGAAAACATACTAGCTTAAAAACATCGGGAAAAGAAAAATAATCTTTTTTTTTTGCATACCATTAGATATCCGTTGATTTTTATATGCCAAAAAAGTATATGTGTTGTACACACGGTCCAAGAATTTAAAGGTAATTGCAGAAGTGATATGTACGGCATTTAGTCACTTTTCCTGTAAACAAAGTACATCTTTTGGTGTTTTACTAATAACATGATTACAAGAGTACCCATTTTGCATATAGGGGATCAATAGACATGCCTTCTTACTATCGTCCTATTTCAGTTTGTTCTTTGTACAATTTCCAATGATTACAAGAGTACCCATTTTGCATATAGGGGATCAATAGACATGCCTTCTTACTATCGTCCTATTTCAGTTTGTTCTTTGTACAATTTCCAAAATTTTTGAGGGACACGTTTGTTCATATCTCTATGCATGCATAAGTATTTAAATAATAATAATAAAAAAACGAGTACAGGAAGATCAGTCTGATTTAAAACAAGTCCATTCATTTTGAACATATAGCATTCACGAAGTTACTGGTAATTGATTAATGGTTGAAGTATATAAATGATATTTTAGCAAGGTTGTTGATCTCGTAAATCGTTTTATACTTGTTGGCTCAACTGAAATTCTATGGTATTGAGAGTAACCTTTGGTCCAAGTAAGCTAAAAAGGGGTTACCAACCCACTGAACATCCTCAGTATTCGGAGATTATCCAACTGTACGAATATCATAGCGTTTTGACGTTGCGTACGGTGTTGGTGTCATTTTTGGTAACGTCGAAATCGGCAAATTTTGACGTCTTTTTTGTATTGCGAGGTAAATCGTTCTATATTCGTTACATGTAAAAAGAAGTGTGCTTAATTAATTTTTTACATAAAATAACACACACGACATGTTTTATTATTTAAATATCCGATTCGATATTAATTTTTCGTACGTTTTGGTCAATTGAAATGATCAGATTACATCCTGATATGGCAAATACTTTGGCATCAACCATTTAAAAATGATTTGAAGGAAATTTTATCCTATGAGAAAAATGTTAGGAATTATAAAAACAAATTTGGTGATGCGAAAAAAAAGTAAAACACCCTCACTAAAACAGAAAGCCAACAAACCTACAAGCAAAATAGTCTGTAACACCCCCCCCCCCCACGGAAATCAAATTGTGGAAGCGTATAAAGTGAATCTTTCATATTTGATTTTATATCTCTAATGTAGATGTATTTTGTTATTTCCAAATACATGTACTTGTTTCGGAATTTTATAAGGTCTATTGCTAAACATAAAACAGTGCTAAACATTTCGAGAAAAACAAAACCTTTACAGATCTCCCTCTATGAGAAAATTTGAGAGCGAAATCTCCCGTTTTTATTATACGACGAAAAAAAAACTTGCGGTCGTATAATGTTATGGCGCAGTCGTCGTCCGCGTTGTCGTCGTCGTCGTCTGGGGACACTTCGTTTCCGTGCAATAACTTTAGTTGTGGTTGACGAATTGTTCTGAAATGTTGATATGATTTTACCAACAACTAAGAAGATTCCTATTTAATTTGGACTTTGTTGCCCCTGCCCCTTTAGGAAAAGGGGTAAAAAAGGGTCAAAATATGTATTTTATTAAAACCCATGAAGATTGATCGTTTTTTCGATTTTCAATATTCTGTTTTGAATGTGTTTTTTATTCAATTCGGCTAAACAAGTGTACAGCAGATTTTATGTGTTTTGGACTGTTTTCAAGTCATAGGGGGTCAAAGTTGGGCAACCTTCCGATTTCGAAATTTTTTATTTCATTGGATTCTTCATTGGATTCCTCATTAATTATCCTGCCTGCATTTTTCGGATACCTCTTACGGTTTTCGAGTTATAAGAGGTCAAAAAGGCCACACCAGAATAAATCATTTTTTTGTTTTGTTTTGGTCCGATTTAAAAAAAAATAAAAAATATATTTTTGCAATATTTGTACAGCTTATTATATCTATAGCTAAAATAAATGTCAAGATGTAATTAGACGATCATGAAATACGTTGATTTTACAATATTTCACTAGCAAATGTGCAAGCGCGTGTCTACACATTTCAAAATACTTTGATGCAAGCACGCTGATCCCGATTTCACCAGGACATCATTGCATATGAACAGACAGGAGTGCGCGCAAGGGGGCTTCCTTTTTCCTGTTTTCTTTTCATCTTTTCAACATTTCTTTCATTATTTTATCAGATTAGCTAAAATCGTGTTTTTTTTTAATTCATTAAGACCACAGTCGTAATAATTTAATCTAGTATCGTAACTTTTCAATACTTTTCATTGTTTTTAAAATTGACGTTAAAAAGTTTTTACGTCGTTAAACAGAACGTTACTTTGGAAACGTCAAAAATATATATATATATATAACGATCTTCAGGTGAAAAACTACAATAGTATCTAAGTAATGTTTCAGTGACGTTACAGATATAGAACGACTTAGTAACGTTATAAATAGATTCAACGTTATAAATAGAGTTATAACGAAACTGTTGTTGTTGGGGTTTAACGTCCGAGCAGCAATATTTCAGCTATATTCAGACAATGAACATGAAATGGATGACAAAATGAACATGAAATGAAAAAAAAAGGATGGGTCACAAGGATAATAGGGTCGACAAATTTTGATTGCCACTGGAAAAAGGGGGGATGGGTAAGGTAGGGCAATTTAGCCTCCTGTGGCGGAGCGCAAAGGTTCTTACTCCTATCGAATACCACAGCAGGGTTCTTTAACGTGCGTGGAACGTGGCATCTTTCCCAACACGGTGCACCACTATGGTTTGCGGTCAGGTTTTCCGTATTATAGCCTGACAACCCCAGCATGTAACACGCCAGGGGTACCCCATTCCACCACCTGGGGCACACATCCCAGTTGCTCTGTGGGCAGAGCGCCTAGCCCCCGGCTAGGTTTCTGAGCACTATTTAGTCGCCTTATACGACAAGCTTAGCGCTGCTGCAGGCCTATTCTTTTGACACCCGGACCTGCACGGGGCAGTGTAAGCTAATACATATAATAAAAATTTAATTTAACGTCCGTTTGAGATAGGTTTAAATTTTTCAATAAACTTCTTCGTTCTTTCAACTCCCTTAAAGTGTCTCTCGGAGTTTTCATTTTATAAAATGGAAAAATAAAAAAAAATCCACCGAACAATTCGAACCTAAGACACATCGAACCATGACAATTAAGACTATTCAAATTGTACACATGAGGCTTTTAAAGTTGTCATGAATATAAGAAGGCTGATAAAAAGAAAGATGAAATGAATTTATGTTTATCAGGTTTCAATTGTATAATATCATGCTCGTATTAGACGAAAACTGGCATAAAGACATCTACTGGAATTTCATATTTTAATTTAGTAATGGTCTAAAACTCATTCTGTGCAACAATAAATCTTGAACGTTTTTTTTTTAAAAAATGGAATTGTCACATGCTTGTGCATATCTGAGTAAGACCGCTTTATACATATCGCAATAGGTCACGTCAGAGCTTAAATCAAAATCAATATAATCGAATGGATATGGTGAATATGTCAGAGTTAACAACCCCAACTGGATGAAAAATGTCAACTCGAAGGGCCATTCAGGGGTCTTAAATGCGCGACCAGGAAACCCTCACACATTAAGATTATTTTATAAGTGACTGAAAAAGAACAGAAAACATTATGTTATTAAGGAATGAAAAGCAAACTTCTATATATAAAATGTATAAGATAATTGATGTGTATGTTTACAAAGGACCAATAATGACATAGGTATGAAAATCTATAAAATATGCGAATCCAATACAAAACATGTAGATCGCGTTCATAGTCTTTCCTA
Organism: Perna viridis; assembly: GCA_037379345.1. Taxonomy (NCBI): domain Eukaryota; kingdom Metazoa; phylum Mollusca; class Bivalvia; order Mytilida; family Mytilidae; genus Perna; species Perna viridis. Next base: position 16,066,561 of record CM074511.1, read on the forward strand.
GAACACTAAATATGTCACTAATTTGAGATTATCTATGATTTTTGTGTTTCAATTCCCAGTCTCTTTTATCAAACTATTTAAGTAGTTAACTTGAAGCGATAGGGACTTTTTAAGTTTGACTATATCTACATATTAATTAATTTTAAAACGTGTCTATTCAGTGCAAGGTTAATTGAAAATTGATATTGCTTTGTGATTATTGACCTTTAAAGAGCCATTTGTGGGTTTATTGTCATCAAATTATTTATGTTTAATATAATGTCTATTAGAGTAACCAAGGGAACCAAGGTAATAGCGGTAATCTAAAGAATGTAATCCAGGGACAAAGACCAGACATGGAAAACAGACATACACAACAAAGAACATAAAGTAACTAAAATCATACATACAAAGTAACAAAAGCAAATGAACAACTCGAACTCCACTTAAAACTGGGAGCATGGACCAGGTGCACCGGTAGGGTAAGCGTCCTCTGCTTTTCTAGAAACACCCGCCGAGTTGCTCATAAAAAGTCAAGTCCGGGGTAGATAAACGAGGAAAGGAAAACCATGACCCGTTGAATAAATCAGTTTTCATGGTGCAGATGGATACACCATAACGATCCACGAGTTCATGATGACGACCATAAAACTTTTGTAGTGATGACTTCAATCTTGTAGCAACATAACCCTGTTCCAGAAGTCTATTTGTTAGAGTTCTAGCGCGATACAAAAAGTCTGCGTAGTTTCGGCAAGCTCTGGCATAACGTATGAGTTGTGATATGAACACTCCATACGCAGGTGCCGAAGGGATGTTGCCAAAAATGAAAGGAAAATTGACAATTCTGAATGAAAAGTCATCACGTTTGTCGTAAAGTTTAGTCAATAGTTTTCCTTTACCACCGATTTCTAAGTGTAGGTGAAGATATGAGGCTGATTTCACAGTGTCTGTAGTATCCTTTATCTCAAGTTATTTTGGGTAGATGCGATGTATCAAATCCCCGAAATTACAATTGTTTGAAGATAATACGTCATCTATATAGCAGAAACTGAGATTGAAGGATCTAGCCAAACGATATTCTTCCTTTCTGATCAGATCAGCTATAAAGTCAGTCTCATAACAGTGAAGGAATAGGTCAGCAAGTAAAGGAGCACAATTTGTTTCCATTGGAATGCCGATCGTTTGTTGAAAAACACATCCACCACACTGGACAAATATTTGTCGAATAAAAATTCCAGCATTTTGTTAACATTTTCCTCTGTATATTTGGAAGATGATTGGGAATTATTTCTTACAAAGTATGAGGAATCTCTACCAAAAACTATATATTTGTATCTAGGTGTACCATCTTTTTTGGAAAAAACAACGATGTATAATGTTTTTTAAGTCGGGATTTTAACTGAGTATGGGGAATAGACAATGAAACAATGAAACTGAACATGACCTTTTTATTACGATTTTAATGTTGTTATATATTTTTAAATCAAGGGCTACTGTTCTTGTTAAATTTCATAGTGTGGAAAATACTTGGTCTAAAAGTCCATTCAATATCAAGGAATAAATTTGGTTTTTTTAAACAAACAATGGAATACTTCAGTTCATTTCAATAATCGAAATTAATTGTGCCAACATCTGATTTACATTTGAAAAAAAACAATATTAGTCCTATAAAATGTAGTACTAGTATAAAAATTAGAATGTGCGTTTCTTAAAAAGCACAACATATTTTCTACAAACAAAATCTAATATCTTTTCAATAAATGACTTCAACTTTCTATAGATCGGGTAAACAATAATTCTTTAAATAGCTTCAATTCAAATATTTTTTTCATTTTGTTTTATTGCATGGCATGTTTTTATTTTAAGTAAAATCACCAGCTAGCCATGTCTTGATCTGATTTAAGACACAAAAAGCTGGTTAATACATGACACTGCAAAATTACCGGATTTTCACCTAGTACAGTCGAACATTTGTCTTAGCAGCTAAGAAAGCATGGACCAAATGTACTTTTAAAGCAACCAGAACAGATTTGTAGAGAAAATTATTAGATGAGGTATTTCAAACTGTGCCAAGAACAGGATTTTAAAACTGCCGGTTTTGCTGAATATACCAGTTACACAAAAATATTTCCCTTACAGGCTTAAAGTAATGAGCATATGTTTTGATACTCATGTGGAACATATGAACTGAATACATATGTCTTTTTCATATGAGGTCAGATATTGTTTCTGCTTTGAGGTTCTTTAGTGTATGCTCTACTTCAAAGCAACTGTTTTTTGAACAAGTCAGTAGGTGTTTTAGTGACACATTTATTTACTAAACATGCAGAAGAATGGGTAATCATAGTTTCTTCTACACCTTCTACATTTTTGTTCTCATTATTCAGAATTTTATACCAATACAGTGCACAGGAGATTTACAAGAGGTTGCAAAAATTGACAAAAACTGTATTTTTGTCACATATCCTGTGCGGCAGGTTAAAATATCTTCTAAATGTTAAAAAGTTTGCGTATTCCCTGTCAGTTGGTCATGAATAGTGTTTATCTGCTGTTACGTTGATACTATGTGTGCTAAAAACTCAAAATGAGATATCAAATAGCCCATTTTTACATAAAAATAAAAATATCAATGACAAAAAAGATAAATACAGATTTTTATTTTTAGTTAATGCATTGTAGTGTCCATGGAACGAATACATTTTTCATCAAGAGTGCCATGGGACAAGAAATTTTTTCAATAATTTTCCGCATGAGACATTAACTTTTTTGGACAACTTTTTTTTATTTGCACCTGCTTCCTCCCGGCAATTAATATTGACCTGTTCCAACTGTTGTAACATTTTAAAGGGGGGAGGGGTCATCTAATTTATATTTTCAAAAAAAGTTCTTAACGTCAGCTTTCGACTTATTTTTGACAAAGGTTCATATTAGGTGTCATTAAAAATGAAAATTGGCACTGAAAGTCACTCGCTATAATATCTCCGAACAAATTAATGTACATTTCACAACTGATCCATTACTCTCTTTGTAAAGGGAGAGAACTGTGACATTTTAGACCAACAATTCAAAATAAGAATAACGGAGCGGATATGCATAACTTCCGGATATAACAACTTCTTCTTTCCTTTTAATATTGTCATTCAATTGTTTGAAGATTGTCACTTTTGAAAATACACTAAATGTCAGCGATTGACAAATGAAAATTGAATACATTCTTACTCAAAATTTGGATTGTCAGCTTTTCAAATAACACAAAAAGAACAGTTCCTATTAACTATGAATATTAAGCAACTAAATAAACTATTGAAATTAAAGGAAAACACAAATAACTTAGCTTGATTAGATTGCCTGCCTGGAAGTAAATAAAGGGGATTAATATGGCCTGATCTACCTGGTCCCTACACTTAACGCACATGGTATTGTAAGTAGGATGGCGGTTTTCTCGCACGCATTAGGATTTGTAGGTTGTGTTGTTTCTTTCGACACAGTTTTATCTCATGTTTTGGAATCAACATCTAATTCTGTTTCTTCGTTTGCATTCGCATTGTGGTGGTGTTTTAATTCGCCATTCACATTTTGGAAGTGTGAAGAGTTTCTGGTGTAATCCTCGAACGAATCTTTATTTTCAGTTATGGTGTACGAAACAGGTGTGTAAGGTGTTGATAGATTATTTGCATGTGGTGTTTTTACTAGTACAAAACAAACTTCCTTCAAAACAGAGCCTTTAACATTGCTCTTAATGCTTCAATAGTCTTTTATTTTCTGTTTGTCCTTTTCATCAACATGTCAAATGTCTGTTGTCTTTCTTGATTTGATATTGTATTCGGGCAGTTTAGTTTTAATGTTCCTTCCAAATAAAGCTGTAGTTGGGGCTACACGTGTGGTGCCATGTGGAGTCGATTGATAACTTTTTAAGACTTTGTGCATTCCCGTTTCTAGCTTTTATCTTCAATGCGAGCAGCTTTCACAGTCTTGCTAATGGTGCTCATAGACCTCTAGGCCTCTCCGTACGCATTTGCTCTTGGCCAAAGCAGATCGATTTTCCTGTGGCGTAATCCTAAGTACTATGAGAATTTTTGAATTCTTGGATCTGAAACGGTGGTCCAATATCGGACAGAAGCTCTTCTGGAATTCCAAATAGCGCAAAAAATGTTACCTAACTTCCGAATAACTGTTTTCGAACTAGTAGACATCGCAATTTCAACTACTGGGAATGTCAAATAGTCATCCATTAGAACTGATATATACTCTCCTGTCGGTAGAGGTTCATAGAAATCAGCAGAGACGAAAGTCCATGGTTTATCTCGGAGCTTTGTGATTTTTTTCAACGGTTCGGTATTGTTAATGAGTATGCTGGCTTGACATTACGTGCGATTCGATTAAAAACATTTCAACAATATTATTTATACCAAAAAACATATTTTTTCTCTCAGAAGTTGTTTGGTTTTTACAAGTCCTTGAGCAATATTTACTACTTTTTCTGTAAGCGGTGGCGGTATGACAATACAACAGTTGTAGAGTAAAGCACTATCTTTAGTCGGGACGATAGTTAGAGTGTCATTGATACAAACTGATTCTGACCTGTTTTGTAGTCCTTCCAAATTTCTCACGAATAACAATGTATCTTCTGTTGTCGCGATTGCTATTTTAAACATCGACATGGCTTTTGGAATAAAATATTTGTCACAAAAGTTAGACATTCTTCTTCCTTATTGTCATGACGAAAACTTGTCTGGCCATTGCTTCCACAAGGGTGTCGTGACATATAATCAGTTTGATTGTTCGAACCTTGTTGGTACTTCACAGTGAAATTGTACTCTTGTAGTCCAACGTTCTTTACGTGCTGGCGGCTTGTTGTTGTTAAAGATGACCTCAAAGGGCTTGTGATCAGTGATCAAAGTAAAGTTAAATCCAAATAGAACCAAATGATAATATTCGCATCCCCATACAATGCCAGTGGTTTCTATTCAGTATGTGAATATCTCTTCTTCAAATCGGATAACGCACGGCTTGCATACAATAGAATTTTGCTTTCCTGGACAAGAATTTCCCCTTAACCAACTGGGTATCAGCGATAAAATTCGGATATTTTACTTTCCACCTCTGTACATTATGTCATATTCTTGTTTTTTTTTTGTTTAATTATTAAACCAGTGAATGAAAATCAGTTGTCAACTATCCACCATTTTTTTTGTCATTATGTTTTTCTTTAGAACATTGTTTTTAAGATGAGGGAAGAAATGTTTTAATTTGTCAAATCTTTGGACAATGTTTTTATTTATCTGCCTTTCCATAGTTTTTTCCCTTGAAACATGGCGTATTTTGGTCATGTGATTGTTTTTGGAAGCTTTTTAAATGGCAGGCGATAAATCAATATCTATTGATGGGTTCAATGTGTATTTTCTACATTTCTGAAAGGGATAAAATAATATGGCATACAGAAGTTTGGGAATAGTTGGACATATTCTATGCTGAGAATAAAATTTAAAAATTACCTGGAAAGCCGGCAATAACACCGTTGTTGGTGTGTCGATGAAGCAAGCAGGTTTCAGTGTCGACAAGCTTCTGACCTCTGACCCAAGTATGTGCAATCAGTTCCGTACAAAAAAGGAGATATTAATAACACACCGGAACAGTTATACATCGGAATAAATTTTTAAGCAGTATGTATTTTGTTTTAGATCGTATAGCCCTTATAAAGATTCTCGGATAATCATCTGAAATTTCTCCACAGCTGATGAAAGGTCCAATATAAGTCTTTTATAACGTCTTAAACCTACATGTGCCCAGATGTAGTTCTAGATGTAGTGGTATCTAGAGTTTAAGTCTAGCTTACTAAATACTTTTGCTCCATTTTACGCCACTGTGATGTCATTTATAGTAAGTGTTAAGTGTTGTTCTCTTTTGACGGCTTCATTAGACAAGCGCATATCGACGCATATTCGGATTTTTTCTGGATTTTTAAGTTTTGGTGCCACATCTTCAGGAGAAACCCATGGAGTTGGGCCAACAACTTTTTCGATGGTGTCTAAATCCTCAAAACGCTTTAATGCATCCTCAACTTTCTATCTTACGTGAAAGAGGATTCTGCGGTGAGGACGTGCTACCGGTGTACCATCCTCGTCAATGTGTATTTCGGCTTGATTTTCCCTATGCAATGAAAACGATCATCATACTCTTAATTGATATCATCTACTTCAACTACTATCAACAACTCTTATAGTCGAAAACTTGTACAGGTCAGCTGCAGTAGAGTAATTGAGGAAAGAACCATAAATTCCTTTCATTACATAGACAGTCGCTTAAGTGCGTGTCTTGTAGATAGTGGATTTGATCTTAGTGCCAAATGTTCCAAAGAGGTTAATAGTATTTCCTGATTTATAAAGAAATATCTTGGCTTTACTTGCCAAACACCTTACATGCTGGGGTTGTCAGGCTATAATACGGAATACCTGATCGCAAACCATAGTGGTGCACCGTGGTGGGAAAGATTCCCGGTTGTCGCACGTTAAAGAACCCTGCTGTTGTACTCGATAGAAGTAGGAAACTTTGCGCTCCGCCATACGGAGGCTAAATTACCCGACCCTAACCATCCCTCCATTTTTCTAGTGGCATTCAAAATTGTCGACCCTATTATCCATGTGTCCCATCCCTTTTTCATTTCATTATCATCATTTCATGTTCATTCAATTATCTATTTCATGTTCATCGCCTGAATATAGCTGAAATATTACTGCTCGGACGTTTAACTCCAACAATCAATCAATCAATCAATCAATCCATTTTTTCCACCGTGCTAATGTCGAACCTTCTCCATGGACAATTGAAGTTGAGAAGGGTGGAAACGATGCTTTTGTCAATGTTTATTTTCGTTGTACGTGATTTTGTTATGTTTAGTTATTTATACACTCTATGTAGTTGAACGGGTGTTTAGGCGATTCTACACATATTTCTTGTTGCGTTATTTGCTGGTTCTTCGTCGCCAGTGTGATATGTGTTGGCATTCTTTGCAAAATAGCACATTTCATTCAGTTGATATATTTATTCTCTCCAGAAGGGGATCAATACAACACAAAACAAATAATGGAATGGACATGAATAACTTTCAGATACAAAGTCAAAATATATTCAGACTATGTTGTAGTCATCAACACAAATTTTTGCGACAAGATAGCCAATGGACAGGTCAAAATCAACATTTATAGCACTTTAAAAGTTAATCGGTACTAAAAGTATGTCAATTTTTAAAGAATCTTGCACGGAAAAGACACTTTTTACATTAATAATAAAAATATTGTTGTCTCTACAGCTAAAGCACGAACATAAATAATCTTTATCCTTTAACTTAATAAATATGGAAGTTTAAAATATTTTAGAAAGTTAAAAGCGTGTGTATCATTTATTCAATACAATAGTTATGATAGCAATTTTAAAAAAAAAAAATAGCATAAAATGTATGGACTTTAAATTCTGATATGAATACTTCATATTTCTCTTATTTTACGCACTTGAATTGTGACAAAGAGAAATACCTGTGTTCGGAAAATAGGCCGTTAAATTATACCAAGAAAAACTGGTTGGTATGAAGTCACAGGTGATTTGGTAAGTATTAATGTTATAATTCTATATAAGAATTATATATATTACATATAGTCTATAATATATAAACAAAAAATAGATTTTGTATTATTATTCAATTACAAAACTTTCTTTGCGATATCGTTTACGCTGTAAAATTATTACGAGGAAGTAATATGGCTGTACAGCCAAATGGTCATGAGAATTAGACAAAAGTTTCCTTAAATATCAGGGCAGAAAGACCCAATTTAAATCACGCATTTGCATTCACGTATCAGTTAAAGTGGACCTTTGGAGTAGATTTAATATGAAAATATTCATATTTGCATCAATATCAACTACTTTGTAAATTTATCAAACTTCTTAGGTTTTAGATAAAATATAAGCGAGATTGTCCTTGTTTTCTGAGTTTGAAAACAACTTATATCACAAGAAGAATGTAAATGTTCACAAAAAACAGCAATCAAGGGAACCAAGATTCAAACGGAAATCATAAGGATATTCCACGGATAAACACTAGAGAGGAAAAAAAGCACACACACGCACACACACACACACACACACAATAAAGAACATGAAGTTATAAAAATAGCACGTATAAAGAAACAAAAGCAAATAAACAGATGACTGGGAGCATGGGCCAGATGCATAGTTTGGGTCCGTTTTTCTGTTGTGTATTGTTTTAATTGTTTTTCGTCATTCAGTAAACACTTGGATGCTTACACTGTTATCTATGTAAAATACCCCTTAAAATAGAATAAATACACATAAACATAATAGTATGCCTCTATACGATCCGAAAAAAATAAGATTTATCTTCATAAAATGTGTGATCATACAACATTCATAACAGCAAAACAATGGTATGACTATCATCGCCTTGCAAAAATCAATTCCACGCCGAAAATAATTGCCATCAAGTGATAAACAATATTAAACATTGAAAAATAAGTCTTGTTTTGAAAGAAAATATATTTCATATAGGTGTATTACATATTGTTACATTTATTAACAAATGAAAAGCAACTAAAAAGTGTTTTAAACAAACACGTGTATCCATAGGTAATGAAAAACAACTGATGGCATCTTACTTAGTTTAAATCACCAGAACAAAAAGGATATTGTTCATGTAGAAAATATCTATGGATAATAAAACTCATAAATTCCCTCTACGATGTTCTGTGCAAACTTCCCGAATGCCTCGATGGTAATGGCCTATGTCAATGTTTTTTATTCACCAATTAAAGATTTCGTAAACAACATCACTGTCGTGGTTATTTGTACTCCGCCTGCATTTATATTGATGGTATCTTTTACATTTTACAATGCAGATGTTTGTATATGTTTGTTTCCATAAAATGGAAAATAAAATATTACATTCTGCAAAACCCTTTAATATAATTATATAATTAATATAATTATAAATACATGTCATTTCAATTTGCCAAATTGCCGACAAACAGTGCCAAAGTTATTTAACTTTATCCATATAAATTGTTTATGCATTTGTTGGACAAACATTATGTTCAAAATTAACAAAAGCCCAGCGAGCATATTTTGGTAGACTGAAAAGAATATTTTCGCGTTATAAGGCGGTGCTTTTATAATAACTCGATACTTTTGTGTTATAACTCGATAACTTCGCAAAATACCCGATAATTTTGCAAATTAACGTGAAATATCGTATTTGTATGACGAAAGCACGCATTATAAGACTTGTGAAAAAAAGATGGATACCATATGCATTAAGTTAACTATATACGCAGCAATGAGTTTCCTTGCTGGCATGGTGGTAAATATACTCGAAACATCCGAAAAGCAATGTCAAGACCACGCGAGTCGGAAAACCGATCCCTGTTTGTTCCTATAGCACAAATAAATCTTTATTAACTAGGAAATATACTGGTATATATTGATTTGTAAACTGGTTTTGTAGTACCCTTTTTGGTGATTTATGTTCTGTGTTGTGGGTGTTTCTGTTTGCCCTGACCTTTTTATCCCTGGATAATGATCTTTTGATTTCCATTAAAATCTTGGTATCTTTGATTACTTTTTCTACTCACGAATACAATCAATACAAAGAACTCATGTAAACAATAATAAGAAATAATTGCCATCTTCATTGTAACTTCACCAAACAGCACTGTTACACTTGGTGAAGTACTGATATTGTCGGCAATGAGTTTCAACAATACGATCATTCAATTATATTTCTTATAAATTTCTTCTGGCAACGAGGAATGAAAAGACCTGTCATATTATAGAATATCTATCTGCATTTCTTGTGTTACATATACCAGGAGAATAAAACAAAACTCCAAAAATATGTAGTTGAAATAATGTAAGGGTTCACTCTGATAGATTTGATACATTTTTAAAACTGGGTAAGTAAGTAGTCCTGAAAGATTGAAATAAATGCATCTATATGGGTGTTCATTATTTTATCATATATTTCGTTATCTCCTACGGTCTTGTCAAATCAGATTGACAAAACGATTTTTGTTTAAATGTCACGTAGATATTTTTACCATGAAACCCCAAATAATTCGCAGCGAAGCCATGGATATATAACATTACAACGTAAAATGCATTGTTCCAACCTCTCCATGTTCACAACCCTGCCTTTATTTTTCAAGATTTTCAGGAGGCGAAACTTTGGAAAGAAACGAATTAAATGTGTTATATGATGCAGCTGAATGATATAAAATAAAACTTTGTTAACACAAAATAAGACGCTACAATCTGCATGAATATTTAAAAAAAACGACAAAAAGCTGAACTACTGACTACATATACCACGACAGGAGCTTGGAACCAATATCAGACTATATCTTTCATAACAAATACTAAAACTACATGTAGACATTTACACATGACCGTTGAGAATTTAGATGTTAATCTATGCACCTCGTAAAGTGTTCGGCAAAGACAGCTTTTATATAATTATGGATCAGGGTTTATAATAGTTTTATTTTTTTGGCGTGTGTTAAAAAAAGTGTATACTAAATACGAAAAAAATGTTGTAATTTTACATTATACATTATATACAATAATCTTAAGAGACAGGATTTTGTACACACACAAATGCGTAAAAATGCATATAGAATATCGAATACATAAAGGGACATGTACGATAAGTGTACATTGTACATATACATGTATTTAAGATATTTTTTTTTCCTGAAAGAGAAAGCAGACAGGACTATTCTAAATCATTTTATTAGATAATTACACAGAGCCTTTTTACATTCAAAAGTAAGAATCAGGAGAAAGTTAAATCTTTATTTGCGTTTGATATTTAAACAGTGTTTCCAGCTTTGGCAGACAGTGTTAGGGAATAGAATGCGTTGCTACATTTATTACAAACAAAATTGTCTTTAGACATCTAAACACTAATGAGCTTTTACGAGCTTACTTCTCTTTCATGTAAATTACAGTCAACGCAAAAGTAAATCATAATGTAGAACACCATTATGTTGAAGAGATGTTGCCACAGACGAAAGGAAAGTTAACAATATGGAATTAAAATTCATCGCGTTTATCGTATAGTTTGGTCAAAATTTTTCCTTTACCATCGATGTCTGAGTCAAGATATGAGGCTGGTTTAGCAATCAATATTGTACTTTCATTGTTCGTTTAGTTTTATTTGTATGCTTTTTATGTCTACCTTTAATTTTAATTTATAATCCGTAAGTTCTATAAATATAAAGAATCGAAGAACGAAAAACGGAAAACTTTTCCCATTTCCCATATAACTGTAACAACATTCAGGGATCCACCTATTCTTAAAAATACTTGTCTGTATATTGTGATTTAAAGTTTTGACCCACATGTATTGTCTCTCCTGGCTTAAAAATGTTTTTATTTTTGTAGGACAAAAATGCCTTATATAATACGAATGATTGCACTATCGATTATTCTTGTATTATTTGAGCCAGTAACGTCAAAGTAAATTATTATAATTCAGTTTTGTAAAGCACTCTTATTTGTCACACTTGTGACCAGGAAGCCCCCACAAGAAACCTTGTCTCTGTAAAATAAACAGGAGAAATTAGAAAAAAATTACTTTTTTCAGTTTAACAATATATTTATTGAATAAGGCAGCCAAGCTTATAAACAAATATCGACTGACAAGTTGAGTCCGTTAGAAGCAAAACTTTGATAGGATCCCTTAAAATGACTCTCCTATAATATCAAATTGCATCTATATTACATCTAGGTTATGTTTGCAATAAACTAGAGTCATTAGTCATAAAGTTATATGGTTTTCAAGACCTGACTTAATATGGATATTCCGGTATGACATTCCATTTCCATCTGTCATTCATTAATGTAATTCCTGTATTTCAACCAACGCGACCTTTAACGAATAACACGGCGGTTGTTTTGTAGGAAGCAGGAACTTTCACCTTTTTGGTAGCAATTGAGTTAACTACCGGTTTGAAAGCATTTCTTGAATATTGTAATTTGTTTTTTCTTTCTTTACGACCCTCTATCCATACATGGGCTTTGGGTATTTCTTCTAAAGAACAGGGATAAAAGACATCAAAATGTACTCACATAGAAACCTCATTTTACATAGTTATAATGTATGAATAAATAAGGATAGTATATGGCGAAAATCAACAATATAAACCAAGATGGGGTCCGTGTTGCTCATCTACTTTTGTTACGTTGTACGTATTATTTTAGTTATTTTATGTTTTTTTTTGTTGTTTTTTTCTTTTTTCTATGTCTGTTCTTTGTCCCTGGATTTAATTTTATTGATTTCCCCTCGAATTTTGGTTCCCTTGATTACTCTTTCAAAATCACTTACTTGCAAAACAACTTACTGTCAACTTATCTCGAGAAATAATTATTTAGAAATGGTAAAGTCGTTTTTATCTCACTTTGCTTGCGCGAATTATACACCCCCCCCCCCACCCCGCAAAAAAAAGAAGCCACCCCCAAAAAATCAATAATTGCATTCGTCTTTCAAGTTTTTCAATTTCGTTACTCCTGTACGTGTGGGCATAATTTTACCAAGCAAAAAAATCCAAAATAACAATAAATATACAATCAATAGTCGTGAATTACAAAGCAATAGTAGAGACATAGCTTTGGAGAAAACATGCCGTGCATGATTTTGTGTGTTTTAATTTATTCAGTTTCTATTGCGATTCATTTAATTATTGTTCAACGTTAACCTTGATAGTATCATTTTTTATAAACCAATTCTATTTGAACAATATAACTATTCCTGCTTCTTTAAAATATGTTTAAAACCTAACAAACTGCCCAGGAAAAGGTTTTATCGTCACTAGAATAAATTTTCCATATTTAAACAGCAAAATTCACAACTTGAATTATTAACAGTTATGATATTTATGGCGTGCTTGTTCGTTGTTTCAGTTCATTTTTGAACTTACATTAATAGGGATGGTTAAGGCAGACCCCAGATAGTTCTGCGCCGATCCACAGTCAGGAGATATTGGTCATTAATGAGTTTTTGTGTCGTTATATTAATTTTTAATTTGATTGTTGCAGATTTGTTATCGTTATGTTACCGTGGATGATATAACTGGTGGTATCCATGCTTTCCGGGCTAACTTGAATCTGTGTATTGGGTTTGAAGACCTTTTGGTGACATAGAGGTAAAATATTATTTAAGAGCAGCCAACTTGCACGCTTCAAAAATTTCCATTACATAAAACATCGTTTCTAGTATGAAAAAAAAATTAGAATGTGTCTTTCTAATAAAGTATAATATATCTCATTTAAACAAAATCTAACGCCTTTCAGTGATGTAAGAACTTTTTATTTGATAAATGGGAAAACACTTAAAACCACGTACTCTATGTTCAAATTAAAAATAACTTTAAACAAGAATGTACTAAAAAAATCATTCAAATTTAAAAATTTGTTATTCAAACTTGAAATATCATATTATCATAAATACACTTTGTCATGAAAAGAATTGAATTCGAAGGCGTTAAACCGTGAACGTAAACAAGAATGTACCTGACCACTATATGGAAAACAAACCGTAAGTCAACCTGTTTCTTAAATTATTTTTTCTATAGATAATACGCACTCACTAAGGACTTTTCCCTAATAAAAGAGGGCCTCATTGTATTTGTTCCCTCTCAAAGTTTCTTAAAAAATACTGGGCAAGGAATCCATGCAACACATGAATACAACACTAAAATTTATTAGTTTTAATCACTGCATTATAAGCTAGCCGGCTATTCATAACCTTTATCGTAATAGATATATATACAACATAAAACGTGTATGATATCTGTTTAGTCATTGGTAAAACTATTATCCCGTTTTTACAGAGCAAATCGCCTAGTCCTAGTGTGAATTATTCAATTTTGACAGGAATCAGGTTGCTTTTTTTTAAAACTATAACCATAAGGCATAGAGACCGTTGGTGAAATTTATTGTGAAAGCTCGATAAACGAGTCTTGTTATCGAATAACTGTAATATGTAGAAACAACCAGTAATCAGGAATAATACTCCATTATCAGTTATGAAAATGAAGTCCAATGACCACCTATTAGTGAGTTTCTTTTTACTTTTCTTCTTACGTACATGTTTTCTCCATGTACATAGCCAAGAATGTAAACCACTCGGCCACACGAAAAATTTGTCTAGCTAATTTGACTTTTCTTACATCGTTGGGAATTTTTCAGACCTTTATATATATATTCTAACATCATTAGAATCGATGTTGGAACTGTCAAATTTGCAATGTAAATTTTTGGTCGTTCCCTCCGCCGGACTCGAACTCGTACCGCTGTGAAATCTATGGCAACACCGCCTGCACGAAGTCCAGCGCCCTAGACCACTCGGCCAGCTAGGCTATATAAAAATATAGCTTTAGCTGGCCGGGTCATTCCTCCTCGTGGATTAATCTAGGGCTCAAACTTAGTACACGATGTATGGTAGTACGGGACAGTTCATCTAGGTGTTTTTGTATAGGATTGAGGATCAAATTAATGATGCATGAAAAATTCCAAACGATGTTAGAACTGTTTGCTGCTATCGATTGAGTCATGAGACAGGGGCAACAACCGATAATAGTTGAATAAGATGGCTCATCAATACAAAGCTTGAAGACCTTCATCATGCAGACGATCCTGCATTTCTTGCAAATGACCATGAACGCATGCAAGACGGCACATCCAGACTCAGGTACCATGCAGAAAATGGGCTTAACTTCAATACCAAGAAAACGAAAGTTATGAGAATAAAACACTCGACAAATGTTTTTTATGTTACAACTATATGGAATAATTAAAATACTTAACTTAAAACCAAAAGAACTTTTTCAGTACTTTTAAATTCGTTCTACTCTATGTCTGTGAGTGTTTGTTTCTCTGGAAAAATCTAGAACATAAACTAGAGTCGTCATGTCGGAGAACCATTATACAGATATGTCGGCCTTATAAAATATCGAACAGGGAACTGTATGAAAATGTCAACAAGAAGACATCATCACAGATATAAGAAGAAAATGGAGATATATTGATCACATTCTTCACAAAGACCAATACGACATTACCAGATAATCAATAATTTGAAATCCGGATTGAAAAAGAAAACAAGGTCGACTAAAAATTAATTGGAGGCGAACATCAGAGAAGGAACTTATAGTACAAGGATACATCTTGGAAAACGCAAATGTACTTGCCAAAGATAAGAATGACTGGCGAAAATATGTGGAGAACTTATGAGCCTGAGGACACGAAGAGGACTAAGTAGGTTGGAAAGTATGAAGTTTAGAATAATACACTATACAAAAACTACAACGAATTGGCTTTTTGGTCTCAAAATGAAAAAAAAACCGTAACAAATAGAGACAAAGTAAGTGATTTATTTGTCTTGTCTTTAGCGGTGATATAAAACATATCAAGACTTTGAAAACTTTTGTTTCTTTTGGGCAACAAAAAGCACATTGCAAAGGAAGAAGCACGGAAAGTTTTTATTGAAGATAGCTGAGTATCTCGCTCTATTAATGTTGTGTCTCTTAAGAGTTTTTTGAGAATCCACATGTATACTACTACGCGAGTAAACAATTTCACAATATATTTTGTTGTCCCACCATCACTATTGACAAATTATTAGTAAGCTGTAGAGGAAGATCTTTTGTCTAACAAGTAGATGACTCTGCTATATACCTTTGCTGGTATGGATGTTTATGTAGTTCACATTAATCACATACCTACAGACTTCTCACTTGAAGAATATTTAACAATATTCGTTATGTAAAACCAGTCATAAAGCTATTAATTACATCTTAGTTCAAGGTTGACTATTTTCACCCTTGCTTGTTGCTATCAGTTGAGTCATGAGACAGACAACAACCAATAATACATGAATAAGATGGACTAATCGATACAAAACCCAAAGACCTAGTTCATGCAGACGGTTTCTCACTCCTAACAAATACTAACAACGCATGCAATACGGAACATCCAGACTCAGGTACCATGCAGAAAAAAAAAGGGCTTAAGTTCAAGACCTAGGAAACAAAAATCATGAGAATAAATTTTGAAACACTCAGCAACCAGGCCATTGAAGAAATTAAGTACATGTACTTTAACTACCCTGGTTGCTCCATGATATCAAATAGTGGGGCACATTAAGACATCGATACAAGGATAGGAAAGGCCAGATAAATGTTCTGTGAGTTATAACCAATTTGGAATAATTCAAATATTTCCCTTAAAACAATAACTAGAAAAAAAAATACTATACTGTTATTTTTTTCTTCTATATGGGCGTAAGTGTTGGCTTGTCTGGAAAGATCTAGAACATAAACTTAGAGTTAACAGATGTCTAATAACCATTGTTGTAAACCGTGAAATTTGGTGGCAGTATGATTTTCACTATTTTTGAGCCAATTGAGCGAAAGTGTTTATTGAAGTTAGCTGAATATCTCGCCCTATTTTGTGTCTGAAGAGTTTTTTGAGAATTTACATGTATAAATTATTAGTCAGCCGTACAAACAACCCTTTTGTTGAACAAGTAGTAGATGATCCTGCTGTGTACCTTTGCTTGCATGTATGTTTATGTAGTTCAGTAATCAAATACAAACAAAGTAAGTCCCCAGACTTCTCAGTTGAGGAATATTCAACGATATTCGTTATATGTCCAAACATTCATTAAGCTTTTAATTTCATAGTCTTTAATTCATATTTTAAAATAAAATTTTAAACAGGACAATATCCACACCAATATTTATTGAGCAGAAATAACCAGCATTAGGATGGGAAATGCTAGCTTTGTTTTAGTAGTTTTATCAGTCGCCAGTATCGTCGTTAAAGGAGCTAAGTATGTATATAGTAACATATCTTATACTGCATAAAAAATTGTTTGCTCAAATATAAATTTTCGTAAAGAATGTATTATTAAATAACACTACAACAATAAATTTGAAAACGATAGCACTTTCCGTATATCCATTACTGCCTTTGTAGATATAAACCACTAAAATCCCGAAAAATCTTTCGTAATACAGTGTTAGCTAATCATTTGCACGATATGAGTGACACTGACCATCAGCTGACTATTGCTGTAGTCGGTTTAGCTGTCTTTTTCGTGCTAACATATATACTCAATACTTTAAGACCCGGTTTGCTCTCATATATATGGTATTTATATTACATGACGGACTGAGGGATTTTTTAACGCCCTTGTAATGCATCGAAGTGTTTATAAAGTCCCCCGGCATAGTCATACCTGTGAATGTGGGTCATTGTGTAGTTATTTCTAGTCATTAAATACATTATCACATGATTTAATGTCGATCTGTGACCTAGTGATCCAATTTGTGATCTGCATGATACACATTGTAGAGCATACAATATTTGCAGAATCTTTTACCCAGCCAAACATTTTTTGGGTAAAATCAACACTTTCCAAAGCATGTAGGATAGGTAGTTAACTTATTAGTGCTTGCCAGTCAATTGATGAGAAATATCCAAGGCCAAAAAAACTATTACTCCAGCAGTGGTAAAGGTCGTCTGGCAAGCTTTTTTCTGACTTGGGTCGGGTTGTGGAGGAACGGAATTGCATATGAGGTTTTTCAAAAGCGCTTTTGTACTTATAAAAATAAATATACATACTTTGTTGTCTGGTGTCCAATGGTGTTTTTATTAACGTTGTGTTTGTTCTGCATAAAAAAGGCTAAAAACAGGGCAATTCTCGGTATGTCTTGTTATTACGAAATACCAAAGAAGTCAAATTCAGCATACAGAAGTTATATCATGAAATAAAGTATTTGTGTTAGAGGGATTTATGTATTGTGACTTTTTTACGATCGGTGACTAATTTATAATATTTTATTGGTCTGAATGCTAGTCTGATGAATTCCATTTGGTATCTTTGTCCTAAGCAAATACATCGAATTGTTAAAATTTTGCAAATGTTGGTATGCTACAATATTAGAACCGAAAACATAGGAAGATCTATCAAAAAATATTATAAACAAGAAGTACTCATATAATCATAGAATGAAGTTTTGATGTTACATTATAACTTTTAGTATACAATCTGTTATTTTTCGCATTCCGACAAGTCTTACTACTAGGCTGGTAAATACCCTCGGGTACCTTTGACGTTGGAAATTTCGTAAAAAATACCGAAGCGTCAGCAGTAATGTGGTTCAAATACATCAACCTCTCAAAACATGCCTAAACGTGAACACATGAAAAAAAGACAATCTACATGAACAATGTAGGAACCAAATAAAAAAAAGAAAACACATACAAACTAAATATTAGGGAAACAAATCGTCAGACTTTAAGTACTAGAAATATGAACTCCCACATAAAAGGGGAGTGAAATCAGGTGCTTCGGAAGGGTAAGCTTCACCAACGGTACCCGTCATATTGCGATTGAGTATAATCCTGTAATTATCTAGCAACAATAATGCAGCTCCGTACATGTGTCAAACACTATACATACTAGGAAAATAGCATTTATCTAAACTACGTTTCACGATGTAAACGTAGTAAATAAGTTGGAAATTGAGAACAAATATCTGAAAATGATAAAATAAGATAACCGCAATAAAAATCACCATAAAACCTACGCTAAGATTAAATGAGATCAATCGAAAATATTAATATTTATTTTAGCTGCACCTGCGTATAAATATTTGTGTACATGTATCAGAGATATTTTCAGAACATTTTATCTAATTATGTTTAGACTAAAACTCAAAATAAAATGCGTTTTAAAAATGCAAAGCCAGTGCATGGATCCAAAATCACAATCATTATTACATTGAAGTATGCCATTATTTGAAAATAAAAATCAAAATAAAACATTCCCTTCCGACAGAGGATCTTATCTTTTCAGACATGGGCAAATAAACTTTTAACAAAAACTTGACAAGCATTCAGCTTTTTTGGTAATTTCAATGCACTTAATTTATAATTAAAAACCGCAGTGCATCCTATGACAGAGCAACATTGACTTACCAATTTAGCTACTTTACAGCGGCTAGCAGTTGTAAAGTGTGGAAGGTAGTTAATCCAGTAACACATCGAATACAATTGAAGATATATTGTCTCATCCTTGAGATTGAAACTTCATATCGCTCGATTAAATTGGTATGAGGCAGACGAACTTGTATCAGTTGTCTTTTAAATTTCAAGTTTAGTTTGGTAAATAATAAAAAAGGAAAAGACCAGCTTTGCATTTAGTTAGGCTCTTAAGAAAAAATATACCCATGTAAAAAACAATAACAACCAACACCTTTCGTGCAAAATGAGCTCCATTAAAATGCACAAGCCTATGCAAAATCGAAATATATGTGGATCGCCATCTTGCAGTACTTTTTCTGAAGGAAGATTATAAACAGGCTTTATTGATTTTTACCGATAGCTTCCGATTAGCTCATGACGTGAGTTCCTACCGTTTTTTCTAATCACCAAAACAATACTGTCTTGTCAATCTTACAAATGCTCAAATTATTAAAGAGAAATATTCGAAAACTTTCCGGCAACACGAACACTCTTCTGAAGTAGCCATTTGATTTTTCCCGTTGTGCCTCTGTCTCTTTTTCCGTATATTTTGGGTTGAAACTATAGAGGAAAAGTCCAAACTTTGCACTTTCTTCGGCACATCGTATTTAATTACCTATTTACTTTCACTTTAAGAATTGACTTTTTGAAATCACAGTTCAACTGATTCATAGGCGCTGGAAATTCAAATTCCCTGATTATGAATCGCGATAGATTAATTGCCTTTTTAAATTCAATTTTCATAAACATTTAACAGGTAAGTTTTGGTATCTATGACTTGCATAATAACATAGTCTTCTGTTTTAATTTTTACGTTATTAAAAATTCTATCAGTGTTTTACATACGTTTGGTTTCTCGGTAATGTGATTCATAAAAGCCATTAATGGTATTTTAACTAAGTAAAGGTTGCATATGCTTGGACGTATTCATTTGATGTCTACAGGAAATAATTGATATGAGTATTTAAATATTCTGAAATATTCTGAACAATGTTTTGTTTAATAATTTCGTTTTTGTAAATTTCTCTATTACTGAAATGTACCTTTCAACTACTGAATACAGATAACAACATTTCACACCGACTAATGGATTGTTTCAAAGCATAACACACAGGGAATGTAAAAAACTCAAAGTACACCTTAAACCACTGAATTGCACTTATTTATCTTTTTCTAGCCATGTTAGTATGAAATCAGTACGACATTACCTATTATATCTTACTAGAACATGACTGTGAACTGTGAAAAAATACAGTTTATACACATAATGATATTAAAAGATGGTAAAAATTGTGATGTAAAAATATAAAACTTTGTATTCAATTACATGCACAGGTATATTCTAATAGAAACTGGATACTATAGATGTTAATTTATTTCAGTACCTAATATTTACAGTAATAAGAATAAAAGCCTTTTTAAAATGTAGTTTTAAATAATGTCAAATCTCGGAAACGTTCTATCAGTTGACTATCTCTTCTTCAGTATTTGCCAGCATTACTACGGAACCAAGACCTCATACTCTTACAGTTGTGGTGCATGGGACGCATGGAGATGCACAGGCTATAAGTAATATCTTTTTGTCTTTCTGCTAAAATGATCAAATACTTGTACCTTTTTAGACTTCAAAACACATTATCTTCATGGTGAGAAAATGCATAGCATTAAGGCGAAATTGAAAGATATCTCGAAGGCAGGACATTATTCCTCAGTTGCAAATCAATATGTGCCAACAGATACAATAAGAAGGAAAATCAAGCAATAAACCCGTCGATATTCATCTAAATTCCAAATTGCATAGAATAAAGCAATTTAAGTTCGTTGGAATAACAAGTAGAAAACGAAAGAGTATACGGAAGAAATAATGAAACATTTTAAGCAGTTTTACAACAAGAAAGTGTAAATATAAGACAGTAAATATTTAGATTCGCCCAATTGTATTTGAAAAAAAGTAGTTTAAAATTCAAGATCAAATGTTTTATGAATCTCTGGATTATGAGAATTCTGCAATGTAACGTTAAAATTATGTCTATGCGTAGCATTGTTTTCAGTTTTTCCCGTTGTTTTTATGTGCCATGAACAAGGAAGTCGTGGCGTCGATATGTATTGCGACTAATACACAATAAAAGTAATAAAATAAAGTAATGGAGTGTGAGTTTTTCTTTTTGTCAGATATCGCCAGTCACTTTTACGGTACTGCTGTCCGGAGTATGATCATTACCCATCTTGTTATCGTAAGTATGACAAATACAAATGTTTTTGGAGTAAAAAATGTGTATAAATTATAGGGAAAATGTCATTGAGGTCGATTATACAATTACAGGGAGCAAAGAAGATTTGTGTCGTCTCTTTTTTTGTTACGGTGAAAGTACATTTAGCCGAGCGGCGGAGATTAAAACAGTCTTCTAATTAAAAAGTTTAAATTACCTAAAGTCTCATTGAATGTTATTGTTTAGATTTAGATTATTTTAAGATTTCAGACAGCCAATTAAGTATTCAACTTTCTCGTGTCGTAAAGGGTCAAAAGTGGTCCCTTTATGGATTTAAATACGATTTAAGTGTAACACCCTATATGAGTTAACGACCCCATGAACGATTCGATATAGATTTTATATATTTTGAAATCGTTTTTGCAGAATTGAATACATGCACACCTGTGGAAAGTTGTGTATATTTATATTTTTTTAAACCTTTTTTACCTCGATTTATTTAATTAATGGCTTTTTGAAAGTAAATTGTTTTACGATAAAAGCAAAGCAACAATGCGTGATTTGAAATAAAACAACGATTTTTAAATAATTCATGAAGTTAAATATTTTTTTTAAAAGTGGTGGAATTTGTCATATTGTGATTCCGACTTTTTTACATACTTTTCCCGAATTCGATTTGATTTTACTTTCAAAACAGCAACGATTTTGTCATTGCTGTTTAAAGTCAGCTGGTTGACGAATCGCTACAAGTTTACACGCATTTTTTATTCGCTTGATTTGTTTTCATGGTTCCGTATTGTTTTTTCGGGTTGTTTTAGTTATAACTTGGCGATTATTATTGTTGTTGTTCGGTGTGTTTGTATATTTGGTGCGTTTGATTAGTACATTAATATTGATGAACAGTTTTGATACCTCTTTGAAATTCGCACCTTCTGATGCGAAACAAGGGCGTTTTGCGTTTGATTTGACAAATGTGTTATTTGTAAAGACGAAACTGATGAGAAACGTTGAAAGCATTAAAACCTGGACGTGATAGTTTGTTTCGTTCATCTGCTTTACGCAAAGATGTCTTCAGAGCCATGCATAGTGCAATACCACCACTCATGTTTCAAAAGATACACCAGTAAGCAAAATACTGGAGAATTATTGCTCCGTACAAATAATATAAACAAACAAAAGCTTGCTGTTGGTGGAAACCCCAGTTCTTTTGAATCTTTAGCCAATTTACTGGAAAGTAGTAATGCTCTTTGTTTTATATGTAAAAGGAATACTCACAAAAATAAAACATTACACAAGCTGCTTTCTGATGAGAGAAAGAATGGTCTTGAGGAGGTTGCTTTAAGGTTCATTTATAAATGTTGTTCAGGATTTCTAATAAATCCTGACTTAGTAATGCTTTTTATCATTCTGCTTGTCGGACTAACTATTTGACGGTAAAATGTTAAGCAGAACCTTCGATACACGACTTTGCATTTGAAAACTTTGCCAAAATTTTAGACCATGATTTAACAAGAGACAAAAAGACTTTTCACATGGCTACAATCATGAAGATTTATCCTACTTTCCTACCAGACGGTCTTAGGGTAATCAAGGGAACCAAGGTTATAGCGATAATCAAAATAATGTAATCCAGGGACAAAGACCAGACATGGAAAACAGACATACACAACAAAGAACATAAAGTAACTAAAATCATACATACAAAGTAACAAAAGTAAATGAGCAACCCGGATTCCACCTAAAACTGGGAGCATGGACCAGGTGCACCGGTAGGGTAAGCGTCCTCTGCTTTTCTAGAAACACCCTTCGAGTTGCTCATAAAAAGTCAAGTCCGGGGTAGACAAACGAGGAAAGGAAAACTATGACCCGTTGAATAAATCAGTTTTCATGGTGTTGATGGATACACCATAACGATCCACGAGTTCATGATGACGACCATAAAACTTCTATAGTGATGACTTCAATCTTGTAGCAACATAACTCTGTTCCAGAAGCCTAAGTACTCTTTAAAGGTCAAATGGCTTCTGACTTTCATTGAGATCTAATTTGGTAATGCAAGAGCAAAAAGCATGTTTAAGAACGTGTTTCAACAAAGAGCAAGGAAATGAATTGCTCTATCTTACATTCATATCAAAATAATGAGGGCTGACTTTATAGCTGATCTGATCAGAAAGAAAGAATATCGTTTAGCCAGATCCTTCAATCTCAGTCTTCGCTATGTAGATCACGTATTATCTTTAAACAATCCTAATTACGGGGATTTGATACATCGCATCTACCCAAAAGAACTTGAGATAAAGGATACTACAGACACTGTGAAGTCTCATATCTTGACCTATATTTAGAAATCGATGGTTAAGAAAAACTATTGACCAAACTTTACGACAAACGTGATGACATTTCATTCAGAATTATTCTTATTTTTAGCAAAATGTAACGGGAAAACATTATTGGAAGCTGCATGTGATGAACCTTATTCATATGATAAGATAGTTTACAGAACTGGTGTCACTCGCAACCGTGGAGGAGGTACATGTACGTCCCCTAACTACTGCACGAATTGTCAAGATGGTTTCTATGCCTACGGTGGTCAATGTCTAAGTAAGTTTATCAAAAAATATGTATGAGAAATATAGAGTACTAAAACCACATACACAAAGAAATAATTTAAAAGATTTAATCTCAAAGATATTGTGTTCTAACTCCTAAAATTAATATCGACCAATAATCTAAAATGAAAAATGAATTTTGTTTTCTTTTTTCAAGATAGTTAGTCAGCCCATACAATACAATATACACAGAAGTGTGCAGTGTTTGACAAAACTATATTCAGTATTTTTTTTGTATTAATTTGCATGAAAACTTCATAAAAAAACCAAAATAGGTCAAGCTTGACATTAACTATTAGAAACTAAATAGACTTTTCCCGATTGCATATGAGCTATCCATATACAAGTTCTTGGGAAATGATAGCTCGATAATTATTCATTGTTTCACTGCTACATAGTGTTTACTTTATAAAACAAACTGATTATAATTATATATTTCTAAAGGCCGTGAGGTCTTTAATTTGAAACGAATGAAAGTTTTAAGTAGGTCAATGAGTGCAAAGCCTACACCAGTTTTCAAAGACCCCGATGTAGCAAAAACATTGTCTACTATACATAGCGAATATGTTGTCGTACCAGCAGACAAAGCCCAAAACAACATTGCTTTTGTCTGCAAAACGTTTTACATCAAATGTATATCAGAGGTAGACGTAGAAAATAATAGCAGTGATAAGACATATACTGCTACCACACTCTCCAAAGAAGAGATTGTCGAAAAACATAAATCTGCTATCCTCTTTTGGTCTCTCTACCAAGGATGATGATTGTGATTTACCGTCTACGTACTGGATTCCTAAACTCCACAAGAATCCATACACACAACGTTTCATTGCTGGATCTACAAAATGTACCACCAAACCTGTTTCGAAACTTTGACTTCTATACTCACAACTGTCAAAACGGGTCTGCAGTCCTACCACAACGCTTGTTACTCCCGTAGTGGTATTAATTCAATGTGGATCCTGAAAAATTCGAAAGATCTTTTGGAGACAATCAGTTCAAGACTATTATCTGAATATAATAGCATTAAAACCTATGGTTTTTCGACACTGTATACTTCTATTCCATATACTCAGTTAAAATCCCGACTTAAAAACATAATACATCGTTGTTTTTTCCAAAAAAGATGGTACACCTAAATACAAATATATAGTTCTTGGTAGAGATTCCTCATACTTTGTAAGAAATAATTCCAAATCATCTTCCAAATATAAAGAGGAAGATGTTTACAAAATGCTGGAATTCCAAATCGACAACATATTTGTCCAGTGTGGTGGACGTGTTTTTCAAGAAATGGTCGGCATTCCAATGGGGACAAATTGTGCTCCTTTACTTGCTGACCTATTCCTTCACTCGTATGAGGCTGACTTTATAGCTGATCTGATTCGGAAAAAAAGAATATCGTTTGGCTAGATTCTTTAATCTCAGTTTCTACTATATAGATGACGTATTATCTTTAAACAATCCTAATTTCGGGGATTCGATACCTCGCATCTACCCAAAAGAACTTGAGATAAAGGATACTACAGACACTGTGAAGTCAGCCTGATATCTTGACCTATACTTAGAAATCGATGGCAAAGGAAACTATTGACCAAATTTTACGACAAACGTGATGACTTTTCATTCAGAATTGTTAACTTTCCTTTCATCTGTGGCAACACCCCTTCAGCACCTGCGTATGGAGTGTTCATATCACAACTCATACGTTATGCCAAAGCTTGCCGGAACTGTGCAGACTTTTTGTATCGCGCTAGAACTCTAACAAATAGGTTTCTGGAACAGGGTTATGTTCCTACAAGATTGAAGTCATCACTACAGAAGTTTTATGGTCGTCATCATGAACTCGTGGATTGTTATGGTGTATCCTTCTGCACCATGAAAACTGATTTATTCAACGGATCATAGTTTTCCTTTCCTCGTTTGTCTACCCCGGACTTTTTATGAGCAGCTCGGCGGTTGTTTCTAGAAAAGCAGAGGACGCTTACCCTACCGGTGCACCTGGTCCATGCTCCCAGTTTTAAGAGTCCGAGTTTCTGATTTGCTTTAGTTTCTTTGTGTTCATTGTCGTGTATGTCTGTTTTCCATGTCTGGTCTTTGTCCCTGAATTACCTTCTTTCGATTACCGCTATAACCTTGGTTTTCATGGTTACTCTTTCCATTAGTTTAAATGTTTTACCTTAATGTGAACTTTGATAAAAAATATTTATTCAAACTCAACTGAATATAAATCAAAAGAAATGTCGATGTGTTGTTAATTGATATCTTTTTTTTGTCGAGGAAAACATGGTTTGCTACATTAACAGTAAATATTTTTCCAATCATACATGTATGTAGTGATATGCAATAAACTTTTATTGTTAGAATACATACATCATTTATGGGTAGGTAGCAATTTGGAAACTATCGCTGTTGAAATTAATTTGTCTAACAGAACAGTCATATTTGTTTTTATGAGCAAACTACAGATACATGTACTCAGAAATATTTACAAAAAGTTATATTTTAAAGGAGGCTTAAATGTTGATTTGCCATGAAAAATGATTGAAAGTTTTTTTTATCAATGAGTATAAAGTTTTCTTTATAATTTTTATTCAAGTATGTCCTCAGATTACTAACTGTAACCACCGGAGATGTTCGACACCCAGTGATAACTATTGTGAATGGTGTCAGTACGAGGTAGTAGACAAGAGATACTTCAGGGGGTATACACGTCATTATGATGGAGACAGAAAACAATGTAAAAGTAAGTCATAAATTGATAGATAAATTCAAAGAAAAAAGACACAATATACAAAACAAAAAAGCAAAAAACAAAAACAAATAAACAAACAAACAAACAAAAACAAAACAAAACAAAACAAAACAAAAAAAAAAAGAAAAAAAAGAAACGAAAGTGACAAGCACCCATTACCAAACAAAATTTCAAACAAATTTAAAAAAAATCCACATGTCTTTTTGGTTTCAAATTGGATCAATTTGGTTCATAAAGATACTGTTAAAGCTGTATAAATCGAACCCCCAATAAACCAGAACATGGTTTCACCAGACACTATCTAAAGGCCAATTCAATACAAATATCTTCCAGTTGTGTAAATGGAACATCTGCCTTCATCGTACTTGTTCGGTTTACAAGCAACACAACATATATTGATGCGCATTTAAACCAGTTAGGGTTGCGCATTATGTCATTTTACTGTAAAAAGAAGCGATATCATATTACTCGATTTTCAAATTCCAATTCATTTTACCGGATGTTATTGCTGTAGACTAAATAAGCAGAATGTATTGAAATATCACCATCAAATTTACTTTCAGAGGCGTGTTCATGGCGATCAGATAGCACCCGATGTTATCCAGGAAACTGTACAAATGAAATAGTAGAGTCTTGCTCTTGTACCTCTGGCTTTGGAGGCAATCAATGTGACAGAAGTATGTTCGCAGTTAAACTGTTGTCTGACATCATTATTTAAATATTTATATTTTAAATAGTTATGTTATCGGTATACCGCTGACATTAAAACCATACAATAAATGATAAAAAGGAGGAAATAACCTAAGTAAATATTTTATTTTTCTCTCGTCCATTCGATTGGTGGTTAAAATCTACACGATTATGTACAATTTTTCTTTTACCAGGAAACTTTAGCCATACCATATTCTGAATGGTTGTCGCCAAAGAAAACATATGTAACAGAATGTATGAATAATAATGAAATCTGAGAAAAAAAGACAAATACTATAAATTGAAATATAACACTTGTCATCAGCCTGGGACTAACTGCCACATAAGATATGAAAAAAGTGAGAACGAACTCCGTCCTAGCCCTTAAACAAACCTTTATGCACCTATATAATAATACAAAAACAATAAAATTGTAGGGTTATTCTATGAATATGAGAAAAATGTTTATTGCACTCGCAAACTCGTGTAATATAAAATTCTACTCGGGATAATATTCCACAGTATTCATCCAATAACCCTTTCATTGTATGGGAATCTAATTTAGTCTTGAAAAGAACTTTTGTCACGGATAACGTCACAAATTTTATTTATATTTGCACTAATACAATATGACAATGTATTGCACGCTGACGTTGCATTGCTTTCTATGGTGAAATCATATTGCTATACAACAATATACAATTACTGCAGTTGAACGAGATCAATATGTGGTTTTATGGAGCAGAGTGCAACAATATTAAACGAGGCAAAGCCGAATTCAATATTGTTGCACTCTGTTCCATGAAATCTCATTTTGATCAAGTTCAAGTTTAGTAACTGTTTTATTACATAAGGCTCTATTTTACTGTTTTTCTCTTGGATGGAGTTCGAGCTTGGGTGTAGATAGAATGGAGTCTAATTCCTGAGGCAATACTCTTTCTGTACTGACTAACGTTTCATTTTCACGTCAATATTTGGTTAAAAGCCTCAGCCCTTGGTCTGTCGATTTTCGTATGTTTTCAGTATCCTTTTGCTTAATATTTCCAATGATTTCTGAATTAGTTGTATCGGCAAATCTTCTTTTAATAGCTCCAGTGCTGTCGGATTTTTCAAACAACCATTGAATTCCGATTAGCTTCCGATACATTTTTTATTAGCTCGATTCATTTATTCGAAGCGATTTGATCTGGCTATTTCAATTTCATTGAAGGTGATGGCTCGTGCTATGCACTTTCATTTATAAATTGAGCTCGAAAGTGCAATATGATATTTTATTGCACAGAAACGTCGTTTTGCTAATCAATATGTTAGGAAATGGAATAGAATGTGTACCTCTTCTGGCCAAAGTATAATAGAGCCGTATTTAATAAAACTATATATACACTATACTTGTCGTGTATGAAATTGCTTAGACGGATAGAAATAAGCATGAAAAGACATCTGAACAGTACTCAAGAAATAACTCTAGTAAAACCGTTTCCTTACAATATGTAAAAACATCTTATTCAAATCTTACATAGATATGATTTCTTTAGCTTTGAACAACCATTAATGCTAACACAACTTATGATTTTCTTGTGAATCAAACCTATCTGAAATTTTAATTTTCAATCATCCACCACTGATCTAAACATACAACTAAAGTTGTTATTATATTACAAAACAGTTACAGAGGAAACATCAATCCTATATGCTGAAATCAAGTTACATAATCCCTCTCATGAAACTGTGACGACACCGACAGATTCAAGTGAGACCGGTCCACAGCCGATCAGATTTACAAACAAACGGGATTTAAATGAAGCAGAAATAGAATTTCATGCAAAGTTTGTCGCTTCTGGTACACCTCCACCTTTGGACCCTGAACATTTTGTGACATATTTTACTTATGGCATTGTTTATGGACAGATGAAATTGGAATATGTGATAGGTTAGATTGTACTCATTGTAGTAAAACATTTGACCTTTCTAAATCAATATAATGTGACAATATTAATAATAAAATTTTTATACATTGTAAATCAAAAGAAAATTGCATTTTCTTCTTTTAAGGAATTTTTCTATTTTTTTTATAACAACTTGCCCTACCCAGGTTATTGAGTAAAAAAAACATTCCTTATAAATGATTAAATTTCTTTTTGAGTCAAATATTAATAATGAACTAAATTCGTTATTAAACCTATTTTGTTTGGGACGATTTGATTTGCGGAATGCGGACTGATCGATGCTTTATGTGTACTTCATCGAATTATTATAAAGTTTTTTTCCCTCCACCATGCATGTATATTCAATGCTAGTATCTGCATCTCTTTATCGAATCAGTTTTACTTTAGAATATATATTTGAATATTTAAAAAAAAATCATGGTAAAATACCTGAATCTGTCTACCATTACAAAGTTTACAGCACACTGCATAATGTAAATTGCATGGTTTTTTTTTATAATTACAGGATCATCCAGCAGTTTTCGCACATTTAGTTGTCCTGCCACTGAAGATTACCCTATTACAACAAGTTATGTATGTTCAAGAACAAATACTAACAATAGTGCAATATATCTACCCACATTCGGCCACAGAGACAAGTAAGTATGGCAAAAAATGAAACTTCTTGATCCGTCTTGCTTTTTGGATAATTTCATATGCTTGATAATCATGTTCTTTTTGATTTTGAAGGCTTATTTTCACAATACAAGCCCGCAATGGAGGTTACTTAAGATATCTGAACAGAGAAAACTCTTTGACATCAACAGTCAGAACATCACTCACGGGTATTACAACAACAAGGAGTTACACTGTACAATGGGATTATATGACTCCTTATTATACCTGTCTACAGAACTTTGGCAGAAGTTGTTCGGACTCACCAATAGATGTAACGGATGTGACCGATCAGGTGATTATAACTTTACTAAAATCATTTATGATTAACAATTAGTTATCATATTATTTAGATTTAGAAACTCTTTTGAATTTTCAGGACAGTTCGAGAGTCCAGTGTACAATATATCCATTCAAAAATGAAAAATGTTGTTTTAGTCAGGTATATGTTCGCTTTCTCCATGCTGTGATTGAAAAGCATTGAGCATTAACGAAAGGACGCATCTATCCAAAACTTCCTAAGTAATCCTACTTTTATTGAAGTTGCTGTTTTATTGTTACTTAAAATTGATGTCCGTCTCATCAACTTTGTGTCCCGCGCTTTGTTGTATGTTATTGTGTTATTATATACTCTGACAATTAAATTTGGAACGAGTTTATTAAAGACAACGTGATGGTGATATTAGAGATGTAGTTTTGGATTTTGGCTATGGCATTCAAAATACATGATAATATGTTTCAATTGCATTTTAATTGAAAATGGAATTCTTAATTTCTCCAGAAATTGATAATGTTTACATGGAATTCTTGGTCAGACGATTTAGCTGGAGTTGATTTTTATGAGTATGAAATTTACCGCCTAGCTGATTATGGACAATTTCTTAGAGAAGCAAACAAGTTGTTTCATTCCAACGAGACAAATCTTAAGGAGGTATGGATATTGTAAAACGTAAAAGTAGAGAAAAAAATAGAGAAATCTATCACTGTCTTATACCACATCCACAAATAAACTTGTTAACTGCGGTCACAAATATTCTTATCTGTTCCTTTTGTTGTATTATGATGCATCTTAATTTGTATTCGTAGTTTCTAGCGATGAAGACGGTTTGTATCGAAATTAAGCATTGTCATTTCGATAATTTGAAAACTCCCCCTGATAACGATGTATATATGCACGGTGACTGGTGCCCGCACATCCTTTCCTGTCACAACTGTTCCCCGTACGCAAGTAATATTTTGCCATATTCTTGATAATAATACCATATTCTTTTTTTCTTCTTCAGGGTGAATTTAATGTAACACAGCCAGGCATGTACTCTATTATTCTAACAGCTTTTGATAAGGCTGGAAACTATAAGTCAACGAGATCCTTATTGTTCTTTGATGACCAGTCAGTAGTAGAAAAAATAGAGGGAACCAGAACGATAGTTAAGGAGAGCACCCTGAATACCAACCGGACATGGGTAGTCTCAGAAACAAATCTACTTCATGTCACGTGGCTTGGAAGATTTATGAATGAAAGACATGATTTGAATAAATGGCTATTTCCAGTGGAAAACAACAGTCACGTAGACAACTTATATGACGACTTCTTTGAACGAAGGACTGTTAATTTGTTTACTAATGTCAAAGGTATTAGTTCGCCAATACTTACACTTAACTTTGGCTGAAGCGTCCTTACTTTAATACCTAAAAGATATAGGAAACAAGCATTGAATTAGAAAAATATCGTCCTTTTGTTTTATATATGTCGTGACATATGTTTTGAACAAGTTATTACTTCTCTTATAAGTGGTAAAACCTTTGCGATAATGCGGTTCCTTAGAATCTCCTAAAACCTATGTAAAATATAAATTTGTTTTGAATGATTTTGGAATACACAATGGTTGTTTTGTATATCGTCAAGACGCAACGCAAATGTTAACGTGTTTTATCATTTGAACTGAAGTCCACGTGTATCGAACACGATAATATAGCTTTTTAATTATGCTTTGGTTGTAGGAGTTGTTAAATTCGACGTTAACTATACAGTATCCGGTCAAGATGTCAAGTCGTACAAAGCCTACACCAATGTGATAGATATTTTACGGGAAACGGAAGTGCTTAACGTTGTTTGGGAAGATGGCGAGAAACTAGACATCTTCGTTAAAGCAACAGACATAATTGGAGAACATATTGAAGATTTTATTACAGTGTATCGGGATGTAACCTATCCAATTATAGAAAACTTATGGTTGTCATATGGGAATAAAACAGAATTATTTGTACACCGTTTGGAGGACTTTACAGAAATGACGTGAGCAATTTTAAGTTTAATATATTCCTGAAAAAATATGTAGTCAATTAGTATTAGTAGTTTAGTTCAGCTTTTGGTTTTATTATGTTATATTTATAGCATAGTATTCCGAGTTAGACAAATAAACTTTCGAACGCGCAGCGTGAGAAGTTTATTTGGCTAACGAGGAAGGCGTTGCTATAAATGATTTGTAACATGAATGACACGCCCATGACAGTCCGTGCAGAAAAAAATAACGTTTGGCGGGAAAATCTAATAACCCGCACAGTAGGCAGTATGGCAGACGCATTCTCTCTACCAGATTGGCTTGACATTGAAATGTAGAAAGCGATGATTTGGTTCTCTCTCAGGTGTGTATTTTTTAATTGAATTAGACTGATTTACGCTAATTGTCTTTTTGAAGGCTTTTAAACACAACTATTTGGGGCATGGACCCCCTTTTTTGGCCCAAATGTAAAAAAAAATCTATTTATTTTTCCATATTTACAATTTTCTACAATATGTAGCTCTGTATTTGAGCAAAATTTCATTTCGATACATTATGTTCAACTTGGGGGTTGTTTTTTTTTTGCTAATATGTTTCAAAAGTAAAGAAATGTGTATTTTTTCGGTTCTATCTTTAAATTAATGAGTAGACATTATATTTTTTGTTCTCTGTCTGGCAAAGAAAACCTGCAGAGATTTAAAGATTTGTATTTTATTATATGAAACCTAATAAAATTGACATTTGTATGTGTGCTTTTTTGTAGGCGTAATCTTTTCCCAAAGAGGCGGAGCTTACCCATGCAATATTGGTTTTAGTGTTTTGGTTATTTCATGGCTGTTTCCTCATTGCATTATATAGGCCCATGTGACCTTTCATGCAATATTATTTGGTTGCTTCAATTTAGAGCATACATTTTGGTACATGCTTGTCGTCTCTATGTTATTCCATAAAAAGATCAAAGGAAAAAAGAAGATTCATGTTACAACATGGTTCTAGAACACAGAGATCGGTTATTTTTAAACAGAATACTGTTAAATTAGCACTGGATTGAAAGGATTTTCAATATTTTGATCTTGACGCAAATTAAAGATTAATCTTTAAAAAATTATCTTCTTAGAGCTGAATTTGACGGTTTTTTTTTTATTTTGATTCGTCAATTTTCCTTTTTTTACCAACAGGTTTGAATGGGATGCTTTTGATTACCACAGCGGTCTCCACAGTGTTCATTGGAAATTATACGATAATTTTACAGGAAGTGATATTCTGCATGGAAGTTCCCATATCCTCGCTCAGGGCAATGCAGAAGTATGTATTTTCAACTCAAATTCACACACGTCTTAAATACTTATAGGTGTGAAGTGCAATAGTTATGACAAATGGAGTATTCGTGACTACATTTTATTGGGTGAAAATTGAAGAAATTAATATCTATGAAATGTATTACTTTCATGACTCTAAGATGATTTGATAACATCGTTCCTACATAGATTTAGAATATTGTTCTTAAGGGCAAATGCTTTCATTCAATATTTACGTTGGGAGAGACTGTATCTTAGATCAATATCATTAATTGTCCGATTAAACAAATTCTAAATATTCCTAATTTCGTCTCTTTGTAAAAACTTTTTAACAAGTAGATTAAACTTGATTTCATCCAAAACATCAGTTTTATTGCAACTGTTATTTCATACTTTTATTCAAGAATATTACTTTGTGTGAAGATCTCTACGAGGCTGCTCCTCGTGGTCCTGATTGTTACTGTACATTATACCATGGATGTTTCCATCGACATTTTCATATTAAACCGGAAATAGTACTCGGAGCTGGTCTTGATCCAGGTAAAGACAAGGGCCTCCACGAATCAGATTATTTTATAGAGATCACAGTGATTAACCAGGCAATGTTGACTTCGGTACTTACTCGAAAGGTAAATAATTTGATTTCCTTAACAACTTCAAAAAAAAGTCACCTAAGCTCCCTTTGTCAAAATCCAACTGAGAGCATAGCTAAGCTCTGAGAAGTAATATAAAAACCATTGACATCCAGTGTTTATAAATATATAGTCTATATATATGTACTAACTTCGTAAAAACAAGTTCTACATATACTCATTTAAATATAATTTAGTGTTCGGAAATCTTTTAAGGAATGCTTCATCTGTATTCAATTGTTTTTGTTTCTCTCGCAATAACCTAAGGCTAACTTTTGCCGTCTACAAGTTATTTTGACATGAAATAACTTCAGTTTCAAGTTTTTCAAGGAAATTGTGAAGATGCAAAAGAAAAGAAATTTCAATTAAAAGTATATAATCGTACTGGACATTAAAAATCACCAAACTTGAGTCAATTTATTTGGACGATAAACCATTTTGTTACAGATAACTATTGATACTAGTCCACCAGAAGAAGGCAGTGTGCATGATGGTGTAACAGGAAGTCCAGAAGTCGACTATCAGCAGGATTTAACATTGAACTTTCACTGGGACGGGTTCTTTGACCCAGAGAGCGGAGTAAAGTATTACAAATACATAGTGACAGATCATTGTCAAAACAAACAGGATGTTTTAACAAGTGATCAGGTATATAAATTATTTTATCTCTGGCATAGATGAAATAGTTTAGAACATCGATGACCAATGTTTTGCCCTTTTCCTTAATAATTGAGGTCTTACGTTGGTTTATTTGATAAAAAAAACAAAAAAAACCTGCAAAACGCACATGCAGTAAAACAGTGATTTTGAGGGTTGTTGACTATTTATTGTTATTTAAAAAATCTACAGTCATGTTTCTACTCTCAGTTTTACCATATGGATAAATATAACAGTATTTACCTTGTTTTGTTATTTTACTTTTGTTATGGTATGTCATTGATTCATGTTGTTGATAATGTCACTGTCTTTACCCGATAAAAATATATTTACATGAAAATAAAACATTTATATGTATTTCAACCCTTGTCACACACATTTTTTTATCTGTTCAACATAATTATATTATAGATAAAAGAAACCACTCTGACATTCGTCAGCCACTCAGCCACTGTAGAGGGTACATACTTTATTACTGTGGTGGCTATGAACAGAGCAAACGATGCTTCGCATGCTGTATGTTCAGATGGTGTCACCATAGTAACAATTACACCATCTGTAAAAAATGTCGTTGTTGAGGGAGCAAGGACAGCCCCGCAACTCATTGAAGACATGGATGGTCAAGTGTGGGTTTTGGCAGAGAATATGACACGAGCACCATATAATCATTCTTCAGGCTGCAGGTAAATACATTATGATCGACTTTTTATCCTGGTTTTAAAAGGTTATATTTTAATAAAATATTAAGTAAATTTGTTGTATGTTTTTTTAAACATATTGTTGAAGTGTTCGGCCTTCTGAATTAATTGAGATTAAAACTGTATTGTAAGTAACTGTTACTTTTTTGTAGCGCCAGTCCTTCGATAGTAGATGATATTAAACTGATTCCAGAAACTCGGTCATTTTTAGTGACATGTAACCAGCTTCAGACATCCCTTTCCAAACTGTTACAGATTATTCCCCAAACATCTCAAGTATGTATCATACCTTTAATAGTTATATGGATTTACAAAGACACAAGGCTATGCTAACTTCCTTTAAAAATTAAATTTAGACAATATTATATTACATGTAGTCAGACTGATTTTCTAATTCACCGAAACAAGTCTAATATCATTAGTCGGTTTGAGAATAAATCGATGTAATTACAAGTAATATAATTTTACCTAAGTATTTATATAATGGTCATAAAAGAAATACGAGGTATAAATATTTTATATTAGTTTTCTTACAAAACCTGTTTTTTTAACAACAACTATTTGTTAATTTTTATTACCACCAGTAATATGACTTATTTGAACATGTTTGATAAATGTTACTGTAACAACTATGAACTGCATTGAAATCGTCTGTAGATGGTTATTACCTGGGACTCAGTAGATGAGGAGAGAATTGTGTTTGACTATGAAATAGGATTTGCATCCACCAGACATAGCCCTGCCCCTGATATTTTGCCGTTCAGGTCAACCAAACATCATCGTCACATCAGGGTAGATAATCCAGACCTAGCAGAGGGAACTTTGTTTTATATTGTCATAAAAAGCATCAGTAAAAGTGGAGTGTCCGGATATCAGGTACAAAATAAATGATTTAAAGTATAATTAACAATTGTGTCAAACATTCTATGGATATTTCTGTGTCTTTCAGGGATTAATGTGAGATCTACAACTGATAATACTTTAAGAAGCTATGTTCAGTACATTCTTCAAAAATTAATTATCGATGAACTCCTGTATATGTTTTTAACCTATTGTAATGCAACTGTGTAACATTTTTAGGCGGGAAACATATTAATTATTACAAAATAAACTGCATAAGGAATTACAAACATTTTGTATTCAGATTAAGGTAATCGTCCATATGTTATAGAGCATTGGACCAATTATAATAGATGTGACACCTCCAACATATCATGGATCAACAATAGATGTCAAATACGAGGACGGAATACTTATTGCAAATTGGTCAAAAGGAGCCTTTCAAGACACCGAGGACCATTATCTCCTCAGTTTTAAATTTGCAATCGGTAAATATTACTAAGCTTTTTTTAATTGCTACTCGGATCAAAAGTACATTTGTCAGGAAAAACAATACCCATCCTGTATAATGTGTTAAATTTGAGTAAACTGTAACATGATAATGAAGCTATTATATTTGCCCGAGTTTAAGTGGAAGATTTTGACACATTACTGTAAATTATACCTGCTGAATCTTTGGCTCAAATCCTATGTCCGGATCCCATGCCCATTAAAGTATAGTGTGTTGCCTTATTCACTGAAATGGTATATTAGCAGTTCCAGGGGTATTTAAAAGCCAACTCTAGATGTGTGAAGTATTGTTTATCTTCACTTAAGTTTCACGTAATTTTATTCTATCCTGTTTGTCGCATTGGTCTATTTTTATTTTTTTTTCAGATTTGCTTAGATTTTAATGTACATATTTTTTCTAGAAATCATGAATCAATCAAATAACTAATCTAATTATATCTAACTTAAGGACAAACTAAAGACCGCACAGAAGTTGCAGGATACCAACCATTGAATTATAACTCTAAATGTACGCCTACACTTCCACCAGAATGTACAGCTATCGATCTATCTGTGTTAGATTCTAAGTTACACGCTCATCACATGTATTATGTGACAATTAAAGTAACAAACCTAGCAGGGTTAAGCACGTCAAAGACATCGGAGGGTTATATACATGATGTCCAGGTGCCTTCAGTGGGTGTTGTTTATGATATTAATCCAAACGATGTCAACAACAAAAATGTTAAGGTATGTTTCGCTGTATTGAACCGTAAATGTGACAGATGTGATGACTTTTCATACCGTATTGTCAATTTTCCTTTCATCTGTGGCAACATCCCTTAGCACCTGCGTATGGAGTTTTCATATCATATACCATACGTTATGCCAGAACTTACCGACACTACGTGGATCCTTTGTACCGTGCTAGTCTTCAAACAACAAGGCTTCAGGAAACAGGAGTATGTTGTTTCATCTGTGAAGTTATTACTCCGGAGTGTTATAATATTTATCATGAACTATGGTGTATCAATCTTCCAAAATGAGAACTTGTTTGTTCACCGTGTCATATTTTCCTTTCTTCTTTCGTTTACCCTTGAACTGACTTCCAATTAGCGTTTCGATGGATGTTTCTAGATAAGCAGAGGACGCTCAATGGTTTAGGTTTTTATTAGCTAATTTTTGCTCAAATGGCCATGTAAGCTATTGCAATCAGTTCCTTAGGGTGTTCTATATGGATGGGATTTTTGATCAGTAGATAATCTTGGCCGCTACACTGAAATTAGAACTTTGGGGGCAGACAGAAGTTATTAGCATATATCTAAAAAATCGTAAAGTTTAGCCGACCTCTGACTAGGTTGAAATATTTATCTTGATGAGATCTATCACTGTTCAAAATTTTTGTGTAAACCTATTAAGCCAAGTTGGAGTTACTGACCTTTTTTTCTCGCTATTTTAAATGTCATTTATTTCAATAATCTTCTCCTCTGACACTACCAGACCAATTAGTACCAAATTTGGTATGAATGTTTCTTAGGGTCTTCCGTACAGAAAAGATGTGGGGATTTTTCAGCTGTCGAAAAACATGACAGCCGTTACAAAAAAAAAAAAAGAATATAGATCTAAGATAGGAGTTTTTCACGTATGTTTCCAAAATTGTTAAGTTTAGCCAAATTCTGACAAAAATAAATGTTTTGCATGGTGATATCTATCTCTGGTCATATTTTCATGTAGATCTGTTAAGAAAACGTTAAAAATATTGCCCTACTTCGACATATTTTTGCGATTTTTAATTTAATTACTTTAAAGATGTGCTCCTCCTTAGTGGACAGAATTTAATGAAAACTGATATGATTGTTTCTTAGGTATGAATGAGCGTTCGGAAATTTTATTGAAGAAAAAATATGGCCGATTTTACAAAAAAAAATGAATGCTGCTTATCGAGCCAGGTGAGCGATTTAGGCCCTAAAGAGCCTCTAGTTGTCCGGGTAGCTTATTTACTGTGTTTCTTTGGACGTATTATTCAATTCATTTCATGTTCTTTGGCGTGCGTATCTATTTATTTTTAGGTCGCATCCTTTGATTATTACTCTTTCTATCTCTTCTGTAAGTTTACTTCATTTTACTGATCGAACATAATAAAATGAAATGTATAAATGTTCATGCAGTAGGTAAATACATCTGATCAGATGCATAACCCAGTTAGAACATTGGATTTATCTTACAGGATGTAATAGATGTCGATTTTTCGGAAGAATCTAATACCTTGGCTGTGCAATGGACAGGTTTTCGTCATCCTCATCTACCTGTTATGTACATAGTCTGTTTAGGAACAACTAGTGGAGACTGTGATTTCGCCAAAAGAGACAACATTGATGATTCTATCAATCAAATTATATTTACGAACCTGCAACTCGTCTCCTTTCAGGTATCTTTACACGAATAGTTCTTGAATAGATATAGTTGTAAGACATAATACTATCCGGATGCAATCTTATCATGTAGAAATTCTTGCACATTAATTGTTTTTCCGAAGGATATTATTTCACTATGAAAAAGTTTTCACACCTATCAAATTGTTTCCACGACTTGAACAATGATATTTTAATTACTATAGTTTGTTATGAAAAAGCTAGAGGTATTCCCAATTGAAGACAGGATATTATTTCATACTACAGTATTAAATAAAATCCTGAATAAAATTCACATATGAAGAGTTCATACTCTTGATAAAATGGATAATATCAAGTAAATAGTATCCTGGATGAAAAACTATTTGTAAAATATCCCATGAAACATCATCCAGGATACTTATTAATATCGAAAAACATCCTTGATGAAAATTAATATTTAAAATCTTCCCGGATAATATGTCATATCAAAAAACTTTCCAAATCATTAACAATTACAACACTGTGAACTATGTTTACCCAACAGAAAACCAAGCCCGACCTTTTTTTTTAAAAAAAAAGTTATAGTATCTCTAAAGAAAACCCTTTCAGACATGTGTGTGTTAAATCCTATTATCATAAGGTTGGGTATTTAAACAATTTAATAGTCATGGAAAACATTTAACTATAAAATATCCCCGGATTAAATTTGGTATTATTTTTCGGTGGAAAGTATCTCACACAGGATACTATTGGATGTTACATAATCTACTTATTCTATAGTATATTTGAGTTTAGGAATGGGAATTGGGATCCTGAACGGGACGAGAATTATGCTGATGTATGGAGTAAATTAAATTTCAAACCATAGAACAGTTTTACAGAACGAATTTCATAGATTATACACACAATATACGGAGATAATGTAGAATGAGTATATTTGATGCAACATATAACAATAAAACCTCTTTTTTATTATTGTCTCAATTCCCTTTGCATTTTGACAAACAACGATCACAGCCCTAAAATTTAAATAAAAGGGAGATCTGAGAAGTTGATCCATCAATATTTAAAAAAAAATGTCTGTATGTGTTCCATATATTTGTTCATAATAGACCGTATGTAGGATATACCTCATTCTACTTGAATTCTAAATGCATTTCATACATACTAAGATAAGTGTAAACTCAAAAATGGTATCAAGAACTGCGTGTAACTGTAAGATGTGATCTGAACAGAGTTATGTTTAATATTCATTTAAAAAAATGTTTCAGAAATATTATTTCACTGTGAAAGCCATTACTTCAGCTGGTACGGTTGAGTCATATTCTGATGGAGTAATGGTTGTTGACACCGGAACTAAACTATCAGGAATCTCAATACACGACGGTCCCGTTTGCACTTGTACGTAGAAACATGTTATATTCACATTGTACGGAAGATGATGAAGTTGTTTCTTGATTTGAATTTGCTGATTATTTAATAAATCATCAAATTATAATGTTTTTTTTTGTTTGCATCGACTCGTTGAATCTGAAAAATGCTTAGTATCAAAGTATAGAACGAGAGATAAATAGTTTACAGATTGACATTAATCAGATAACTTTATGTCAGAAGCCATTGATTAACTCATCTTTTAATATTCCCATTAGAAAGCTCCATGAGACCTTACTATTATTCATCAGTTAAACTTTTATGCAATAAAATTTAACCAGCCATTCTGGTTCGAGATTTATCTATAATTTTAATGTCAATAGTATTAAGATAAATTTATAATTACTATAGATTATACATAATTACAGTAACGGTATTCCACTCCGAAAACACACACACACTAATATATACAAACAATATACCAATATGAATTTAAAAATGTTCATGAATAATGTTAGTTTAACTGGTAACATCTCCCGTCATTTCATTGTAGATGAAACAAGTCTAAATGAAAGTCATCATACAAATGTAAGTATAATAATCAAATTTTAAGACTTATTAATTAACTTTCAAGCCTACAAAGATTATTGCTTCAGAAGTTCACGATACACGATTTGGTGTTTGCACCCGTTTGGCTTGCACATAGCAATGCTTACACCAATGAGCAATCAATAAAGCTTTGATGCTTTAATAACTGTAATTAAGGTTTAATTATTATGTGTATTGTGACAATTTGGTTGTAGGATATTTTGAAGGACTGTCTACAAGATATTGATTACCAAACCTCAACGACTACGTTCTTTGCTAAATGGGATATTCCAACAGCTTTACACGATGTTATCAGAAGTTCCTGGATATCTGTAGATATACGATCACCCGTTGGAGGTTAGGGAAATAACACTATATGCATGCACGCAATGTTTATGGTTGAATGAATAAATATACCGCTTACTTTCATACATGTTGTACATTTGCGAAATAGTGCGCCCTATATTTAAATTAACTTGTTTATGTAAAGCAATTTCTTTAGCAGTATTAATAGACGTTTCATTATGGCTCATACATTTACCATACATTTTATACCTATTGACTTATTGCTAATACACAGACCAAAATTAACATGAAAACTTGAAACTGGCTTGAAATAATATGACCCACACTATGTTCATATAAACATGCATACCCTAAATTGTTTTACTCAGACTACTGGAGTACTTTTATTGAGTATGGATACATTGGAAGTCATCAAGTAGCAGTACTGGGGAATTTAGATCTTCAGCCAGGAAGAACTTACAGGTTTAATATAAAATTATGTGCTGACAATC
The DNA here is from genome assembly GCA_037379345.1 of Perna viridis. Classification (NCBI taxonomy): domain Eukaryota; kingdom Metazoa; phylum Mollusca; class Bivalvia; order Mytilida; family Mytilidae; genus Perna; species Perna viridis. The sequence goes on from CM074511.1 coordinate 16,108,547, forward strand.
TTTGCTTTCCTCCATTGAGAAGTGATGGTGTTACAGTAGTACCTACTGCCCCAGTTACAGGCTATATCGAAGTTCAACTAGATAAGTCGAAGGTAAAACTGATCAATATAACAACTTGGCAATTCAACAGAAACAGTGGTTTGATATTGTTCAGGAGTATGTTCTGTATTATATACCATTTTAACTCCAAAAAGCGCACAATAATAAACACTATCGATAGTTTGAACTATTTGTGTATTCTGAATTTAATTAATGAGTATTGTGCTACGTATATAAAAATTATCTTTTGTGTTATGGGCAAATTTGTTGTTTTTTTTATTTTATCTTACGATTGATCAAAAGATTGCCTGACGAAAGTGTTTCCATGGATCGAACTGATTCCACTTTAACTATGTTAACACTAAAGCACCCGGCTTTTACGTATCAAATCTACCTTTGTATCTTGTTTTATTTTGTTTGATTTAATTAGTTTTAAGTAAACAATGTAGTTTGTATTGTAGATGACAGTCCTTACAAAACAAATGTATGACCCTGATATAGAAGACAGAACGGAAGCCAAAGAAGCTATCGACTTTTATGAATGGGCAATTGTCGACGGTTCAAGAGAAGCGGGTGTTTATAAAAAGTGGGAAAGGGTTTCAACAGTTCAAAGGATAAATAATACTCATGTGAGTTATTCTAATTTTAGATTTCCGTGTAATCAAAATATTTACTTTTCTGTAAAATCATTTTCTGTATCAACGGTGTATTTTCCTTTTTATTGTAATGGATAAGAGAGTGTGTCAAGCACTCGATGGTATTTCTGTCCAGCTTTGATTGAAGATTGAACACACGACTGTAAAATAAATGAAATGTCTGACAATTGAAAAAAATTACCCAACTACAAAAAAAGAAATAATACAAAACTTGATATTTAGGTAAAATTTGACATCATCCTCGAAGATGATATAGATTTTGCAAAGTGTAAAAGAATTGCTTTACGAGGATACAATAAGGCTAGCGTATGGAGTGAAGTTCAGACAGAAATAAAGAAATGTCGCATAAAAGATGACCATAGCCAGATCATCCCAAGGGTAGTAATTGACGCTATTGGAAGAACTGGTAGGTACAATATTTATGCTTAATTTATAATGTGTTGACAAGTTCATGTCAGCTATATTACTTCTGTCAATGAACCTATATGCGGTATAATATTTGGTAAGATAAAGAATAGAAACAATTTAATAGAATGTATATTTTTCTAGTAAAATGTATACAGTATTAACAATTGTCAAATGAGATGAAATGGCTTAAGAAAAAAAAAAAACTACAAAATAAAAAAACCCTAAAAGGAAAATGCAATTAGGTAAGCCACCTTGAGCTAATGGATGGTTTGGTTGTGTTTGACCATTGATCAAATGCACTAGTTAAAAAGAGCCTGTCCGGACATTATCTATTAACTTATTTTTCTAAGTCACATTTGTTGGTACAAAGCGCATTTCAAATCATAAAAACGATACTTAAAGATATCCTTATGGATATTCCAGATGACAAAGATATTCTTAAAATCATAAAAAAAATACTTAAAGATATCCTTTTATTCTTTTATGACATACTTTTTCCTGTATCTCACACACAAACAATTTGAGGATATTTGTAAGGAAGGAAATATGTCTAATTCAGAAACCAAATTGGGTGAAAGCGAGTTGAAAATTGAAAATGAACAATACATTGAATATTTTTCTTTATGAATTCGATAATTTATATATACGTAGGAAATGTGATATGATTGCCAATAAAACAATCCTCAACCAAATGCCAGGCATTGAACGATTTGTTTGATTTAAAACTTAGTTTTAATTCTATATTTTTTTTAAAAGAAGAAGGATCATTAAAGGATGTTTTGTTAGAACCTAACACACCATGGAATTTACCAGATGTAGACTATATACCAACTAAAAACGTATTATCAGCTGTGTGGCCATCTTTACACCATGATTCATATCAGTGGGGTGTTTTAGAAGTTCGACCAAATGATGCTTTGACATTTTACAGAAACTACACTGATCTTGTTATCACCGATTCTTGCTCTCATCCAGATATCATCAAATGTGGTCATACAGGTAAAGTGTTTTTATTAGAGTCATATTGTGGACCACAAATGTAAAATATTACCATAACTATCACAGATCAAGATTACACATACAGAGTGCTACCAGAGGAATCATCTAGCGTGTTCAACTATTATCAATGTAGTCATAAAAGTAAAATGATACCAGAAATATGATCAAATTAGATTATTCTGGTAAAATGAAACAGCCAAATGAGGCCAATATTGAGAAATATTCCTGATAGTATCATCAAATTTGTTCTTTCGGCTGTATAAGTATTAATGTAATAAGCATTGTACGAGACCATATAAACATAATGGTATAAGCGAATCACCAAATGTGTTAATGGAGGTACAACTTTTTTTTATGTTAATTGGAGTGGTTTAGAAAACTGACATGTCTGATAATAAGGATATGTGGTATAACTATGATAGGTGTTTCACAAAAGTGAAAATACAAACAAACCTCATATTTAAGGACCTGAATGATATACAAATTTTAATGAAACTATCAAAAAAACCACTCACATTTCAAAGCCTTATTCCAAATATTGCTACTTGCTATAATTCCTCGAAATTATTTTTACTATAAACCAATAAAGTTGTAAGATTGTTACTACATTTAACTTACGCCTGAAATGTGAAATTCAATAACATCAGATTTGACGGAATATTATACTTTAAAATTTAAGAACACAGATATATCAATGTACATTTCAATGATTCTCACGAACTTATACATGGAAAACGATACGCTGTATGTGTCCATGCTGAAAGAAAGGAAATTCAACATGAAAAATGGACAGAAATATTAGACGCTGTGTCGACCTGCAGTGATGGTGTAGTAGTAGACCTTACAGCTCCAATTGGAGGAAATGTCTGGGTGGGAACAAATAAGGAATTTTTATATCAGGTAAATAGCTTATTAGCAAAATTCATACTGACCAAAACAGGCAGAGACTAGCGGTAAATAAATTAGATGTCATTACATCGAGTATTGAAACTTAAAACACATAACAAAAACAAAGAAAAAATATAATATATTAAATAGCTAAATATTAAATCCCATGGCACCAAACAAAGGCAGAGTCTGACGGAAGATTACACAAATATAATTTTTTCTGGTAAAAAGTTGATTCCATACAAAGTTTCAAAGATAGGTATTTGGTCTATATGAGTATTAATATTTTAGATGCTCATTTATGACACAATGAATGTAATGTTCCAATATATGTCGAAGCTCCAGTCATAGATTGTTATTATGTTCCTGTTTACATTTTAAATTTCTTATAACATATAACATTGATTACAATGATGTCACAAAAGTGCACAATGCACGAATTTACCAGACATGAAATCGTCATTAATTTAAAATATCAAAATATGTTCGGCGGCCAAAGTTAAAATAGGATAGGGAACATGAACACTTTGGAGTGATGAGACCTTTCTAGAAGACTTTGAGCCTTAATCTGGTTAATGTCATATCAATGTCGTACTCTATTCAAAAGCATCACATCAGCACTAACACTTGTCTTAATAATAAAAACCGTAAAGTATTTTCGATTTTAAAACGATTTCATTTTTGTCACAGACATCCTCGTCAGATATTTACGTTACATGGGATTCCTTTATTGATGTTGAAGAAGAAGGGCATTCGATGCACTCATCCGGGATATCCCATTACTTTGTCTCTGTTGGTTAGTATCGTTTTACAAAGAAATAAAGATAATAAGCAAAAATTACATTGAATATTTACTCCTTGAAACTCGTGTACAGCATATCGAAATTTGCAATAAATATGATTGGTATTTTTACCAATAAATCTTATTAGTAAGCTTTTATAAGCGTACACACAGTTTATTATTGTCTCTGTGTTTGTTTCTGTTTTGTTTGCTTAGTTGCTTTTACAGTAAACATGTATAAGGAAAACGACACAGACGAAGACGAAATATTGTGTTCGGTTTATCAACTATTTCTTAATGTCATTTTTTTAAAACTTTATTATGTAATTCAGTATTTCAGTGTTAATTGCATTTCATTTTAGAACTAAAAGCTAACCTCCAAAAGAAAACCCAACAAAACAAAAACGATAAATGAAAAAAGAAACGCACATATGCATGATCTGTTCGATATTTAAATTACAATACAAACTTCAACATTGTATTTATTAGATTATTGATAATATTATTTTATCTTGTTTGAAGGTTCTGTTAAAGATGGAGTTGATGTTATTGACGAACGAAATGTTGGCGTTACCAATCACGTGTCTTTTCACGGCCTAACCTTGCAAGAAGGACATACATATTTCGTTTCTGTATCAGGTAAGTTTATTTTAACTGACTATTAAAAGAAAACAAATATAACATAAAACTAATTCCGCTGCCCTGTTTTAAAGTTATCGCAATGAAAAATGTACATCTCTGTCTAAACTTCTTTATTTCTAATCAGTGGTTGTTTTTAATATTTACGTAAATATTTATTAGTTTAATAACCATACAATTGTATTAAATGTTGAATTTTGTCATCAGGTGTTGATTTCATCAACCGAACGACAAAAGTTCATGCCAATCCCGTAACAATAGATACAACACCCCCAGTAGTTTCATCAGAATCTATATATATTGGTGGCAGAATTTTAACTAATTTAAGCCAGATAGAGATTTGGTAAATATAATTGAAGTAGAATGGCCTGATTGTAATTACTTAGAAATAACAAGTTCAAACGTATTTTTTTATATGGGACAATATATGAATTTTCTACTCAATACAAATTATATATACATACATTAAAACTTGACTTCATAAGGTACAAGAACGCGCGGAAAACTATGCATTTTTTGTCATAGATTTTCTGAAAAGTTCCATATTAAAGAATGTTCAAATCTATTTTGGTTCCATAAGATAGCCAAATGATACTTTTGAAAAGATCCGCTCTCTATTTGATATACAAAGATCATTCAGAAAAGTGGTATACATCTTATCAAATAAAGCCACATTTACACGAAGGAATTAAAATCGAAATAGTAATTGTTCTGAACAGATCACAGTTCAGAAATATTGCTGAACACATTAACTGTATAAGAATTATAATTTACGTTGCCCGTGGTGCTTTTGCATCAATCCGACCACATGTTTTATGTAAACAAAGTAGATTTTTTTGGTAAATAACTTATTTCTATTTCTGTTGTTAAGTGGCTTTATAGGTCTATATGTTGAAATGTAAAATGACCATTCCAATCTTTCTGCTCTAAGGAGATAATTCACGCAAAAAATTAAATGATTTCTACTGTATTTTAGTGTTATTTACAGGTTTATCTCGTTTATTTGGAATTCTTCAGTGCATTTAAATAATTGACATCTCTTATGAACAAGGATTATATGAAAAAAAACACGTTTTAACCTCTGTTCAGTATAACGTTTTAAACCAAATATTAAAAATAAAAAAAATCTAGGATTTCCAACCAAGAATCACATTTCACATGATTCTTAGCTGGAGCACTAGTTAAGTACACTAAAATACCTTTTCACACCCGATATCAAAGTTTTCAGTACGTGCGTTTAATTTATTATTGTTATTGAAAGTCACCCGAAATAATTATAGTGATTGGTAGTTTGAATTCATTATTAAAATTATTAATAAATATATGAAATGTGTTTGAGATTTTACAAGAATTGAGTTCTACAGCCACTTAAAGATGATCCGAATAACATTGCACTTATGTATTCATTGTTTGAAATATACTAGTTAAAATTACTTACAAAAGGCTTAATACTACTTGTCTACGTAGTTGTTCCTTTTTCAAATGAAATTCATTTCCTTCTTTTTGTAGTTGGAAAAATATATTCTTTGATATTGAAAGTGGTATCGACCATTACATGGTTGGATTAGGTTCATTATCCGGCCAGGATGATCAAATAAAATTTTCTAGAACCGGCCAGAAATGTGGCAACTTGAAACCAGACCAAAATCATCAAATGATAGAAGGCCACCCTTATTTTGTTACTGTGAAGGTAATTCATGATTCATAAACAATAGTATGTCAACTGCGAATTGAATTAAACAACCATTACTTTTTTTATTCACATCAACGGTTTTATGTTAGAACCAATGCCAAACGAAATATTGTTTTATATGAATAAACATATAAAGAATATAAATATACACATCTAAAATATCCATGTGCTAATCAATTTGTATCCTCAATGTAAAACTGCGGAAGATAATTAATTATCGTATAAATCATAATGCATGATTATCATATGACATTACGTCACACTACGTCCATTTCATATACGTAACGAATGCTGTTATGTTGATGGATGTACAACAGAGAACTTTCTGCTTGTTTGAATATTACATGACAAATTTTTGTTGTGTTTAGGCATACAACATGGCCGGACTTTCCACCAGTAAATCATCCCTAGCTAACATTTACGACATTTCACCCCCTGTTGCCGGACATGTGTATGATGGGAAATCAGACGCAGTCTCGTCTCACTCTAAAGACATTGATTACCAAACAGATATGAGTCAACTATCCGTTTACTGGGAAGGATTTTATGATCCCCATTCAGTTATAAAGTGCTACCGCGTTTATATCGGAACTTGTTCTGGATGTTATGATATCATTAATGAACAAGTTGTAGGTGCTCATGCATGTAAGTATTTCAATCCCGCAATTGCATCTCATATTGACTTTGGATATGTGAATACATTGATCTTGAAAGTCAAGTCACGACCAAAATTAAACAAAAAAAGAATTCTTTTATCTCAGATAGGGTTGGAATGCATCAACTCATTGACTTTGATATTTCAAATGCGACCAAATGCAACTGAAGAACACACACGTAAATGCAATCGTTCTTCGTGAGTTAAGAAAGATACTTGTTAGATAGTAACCTCATATAAAAATGTGATAAAAGCCAAGGGTTATTGTGAGCACAAATTTACAATTGATTTTCAATATATTTTTGTTCAGATTTTACCTGGTCAAATGTCGCCCTGGAGGCTGGTCGTACATATTATTCTACAGTAACAGCATGTAACACTGGAAATATGTGTACATCTGTGACATCAGACGGTGTAACCATTGACAACAGCCCTCCTGTACCAGGTGTTGTTCAAGATGGCTCTGCTGATTATGATATCGAATTCCTGTCAGTTAGGTAAATAAGCGTCTATTCAATTTTATTCAGAGTACAAGATATATTTCATAATGTGTTATATATGTGACTACATTCGTTGTTTTGGCTAATATTATTTCATTTTTGATCAGATGTATTTTGAACTATGTTTCACAGATGTAATTTCACACAAGCCGTATTTCATGTCTTATTTAGTTATTTTTTTCTCAATATCTTTCCAGGAATTACATTTCAATTAAATGGTTTGGATTTAATGATGCACAGTCTGATATAGATTACATTGTTGTTCGGGTTGGTACGTCTCCGGGATCAGCTGATATTTACCCCCCACATATTATCAGTGAAACAGATATGGTGATTATAACAGACTTGCCAGCACCTCTACCACCTGGAAGACGTATTTATAGCACCGTCCGTGTTTACAACAAAGCAGGTACTTCTTGATATATTGATAAAATCATCTATGCATACCATAATATTGAACACCTCAAAACAAAAACAGTAAAACTAACGAAAGTTTTTATCAAAATGTCATGTACTTGCAGCTACCAATTTTGGCTTGATTCGATGACAAAATTATTAGAAGATTTATTTCTTATTTCGCTTTTGAAATTGAATTAAAGTTTGAATTTCTGAAAGGTAGGGATAAAGGAGGATGTTATATGAGGCAATGTAACCTGTAAGATGACGTAGTTTATTTTATTGATATATTTGTTTTTAAAAAATCATAATGCCTTCTACAATTTCAAATCAATTAGGATTTATTTTTCAAACTATTATCAGTACGAAAACAAAATATAGATATTAACTTTCTGGCAGACTGAAAGGCTATCAGTGCTTTTAAGGTCGTAGGTTTAGCTTGCATTGATTATCATTATGAGACTAGCATTTGACCTGTAAGACAAGTTAGAAGAAGAAAAAATACATAGACTATGAAAGGGCCTTTGATCATTGTGGATCGTTACGGTATATCCATCGGTACCATGGGAACCAATTTGTCATAGTTTTCCTTTCCTCTTTCGTCTACCCTGAACTTGACTTTTTATAAGCAACTCGGCGGGTTTTTTCTAGAAAAGCAGAGGACACTTACCCTACCGGTGCACCTGGTCCATGCTACCAGATTTTAGTGGAGTCTTAGTTGCTCCTTTAATTTTGTTACTTGATATGTATTACTTTTGTTAATTTATGTTCTTTGTTGTGTGTGTTTGTTTTCCATGTCTTGTCTGTTCACTCGATTACTCTTTCATCGTAAAGACATGGATTTGGTGCCCCTTTTGTAGGTTTCCGTAGAGGAATTGATTCAGTGAAGATTCTAATAGATTCGAAAGATCTTCTGGAAACCCTAAATGCTAGATTATTTTCAGAATATAATAGCATGCGCGGTTGAAAACGAAACTCAGAAACATGAGACATCGTTGTTACTCCAAAAAAAGAAAAGAAAATAAGACGATAAACCTAGATACAAAAACGTAGTACTTGGAACGTAATGCCTCATTTTTTGTGAAAATATCATCTTTTAAATATACCGAAGGTGTTGTCTAAATCGTGGAATTTTCTTTCTACAACATTTTGTTTAGTGCGTTGGACGTGATTTTCAGAAAGCGGTCGGCATTCTGATGGGAATAAATTGTGCTCCGCTACTCACGGACTAATCCTTCTGTCTTATGAGGCTGACTAATTATCTTAAGATCTGATCTATAGAAAGGAACATCGCTCGTGAACCGCGGACGTGACATTTTATAAACAAATCGGTAGAAGAGCAGAGAACTTTTACCTTATCGGTGCACCTTTTGCGTGCTCCAAGTTTTATATGGAGTCCATGCTGCTAAATAAATTTTATTTCATTGTGTGTGTTATTTTGGTTGTTTTATGTCCTTTGTTGTGTGTGTTTTCCCAGTCTTGGAATATAATTATTTGATTTTGAAGCTTGGTTCTCCTGATTGTTCTTTCAGTAAATATGTGTCTCTACTGTAATGCTTTTTATGCTTAAAATTAATAAACAAAAGAAAAATAAGGTTAGCTTAATGTTGTAATGTAAATTTAATTTAGTTTATGTTTTCAGAAAAGTGAACCTTCTCTTAGCTTCATATTTTTGACCTCAGGGTTATACACAGAATCTACATCAAATGGATTTCTTGTTGATGTGTCACCCCCAGATGTTTTGGAGCCACCAAAATTATCACGTGATATTGGCTCATTAACTGAGGACACATCTGTCTTGAGATCGGCAATTAGATTCCAATGGGATGTTGAAGATAAACAGTCATCTATACTCCGGCAATATATATCGTTTGTATCACACCAAAATGGAGAGTTCAATTCATCGTCAGTGATGGTAATTGTTTTCCTTAGTACATTTGCTGTAATAATTATACAATATAAAAATAACTAAAACGGTATTCAACTACAGCCATTCCCGTAATTGACATGAATAAAAAACAAAATTATCATTGTAATTTAGATAAATATTGAGACGATTCAATGGATAACAAAATATGCTATATGTCAAATAATTTTAGATAAATGGAATACTCAGAGAATATACGCTGACTGATTTAGAGTTACAAGACGGAGGAACTTACTTCTTCAAACTGATAGTTTGTAACGGAGCTAAGATATGTACAGAGACAGAGTCTGATGGAGTATTGATAGATACAACCCCACCTACGTCAGGTAAACTTTTTAAAAACGAACAACATCGGATAGTTGATATCACAATATACCTCTAACAACAATATAAAGGGATATATAGTGAATATTCGTTTAAATTTGTATTTTCTATTACAGTTTCTTACAGCGTCTTTTTATGCCTGCTAGAGTTGAAAACTTGCATTTGTTACATATGTAATCTGGATTAAAAGTCGTTACTTTCGAGGTTAAAAATTCTAATAGAAAAACATGCATTTTTTATCATTTTGTTTCAAGGTATGTTTGCTATTGGTACTTATCACGCTGCTGAACTCACAAGACATACAGAAGGATGGATGACTTGGTCTGACTATAGACTGAACTTATCCTGGGTTGGATTTACTGATCTTCATACTGGTATAGACAAATACTATGTATCTGTTGGGAGTCAGTTCATGGGGAATGATTTAAACAAGGTATGATACACACATTGGTATAGAAAAATACTGTTTATCTGCTGGGACATTACGTGGAAAATGACTCTAACAGGATATGATATACACACTAGTTTAGAGAAATTCTAAGGAACATCGTGATTACTAACTCATTACACAAATATAAGACTACTACAGTACACGTTCACTCATATGCACAAATATTATTTATCACTCAAAGCACACTCACTCACATTTCCTAGGAATACGTTGACTTACCATTGCACACGTTTGATACAAAAATATAAAAACACTTGCAGTTTCTTGATTAAAACTGGTGTTGCTCACACAGTGTTTTTAAAATTGAAATATAATCTATAAAGCACACTCTTTCAAGCAAAATCGAATGAATTTTTCAACTGCCGTAAAACTTATTACGATTCTCAAATCTATTTTTACAACCTTTCTATTCTTAATACATATATTTAGCCCCTAATTGGAACCCTACGTAAAAACTTAAAGTCTGTTGTTTTAGTATTGTACTACCTCAAATCTGACCTTTTACTACTCCAAATCCAAGCGACTGGTATTATAGTGACCGTTGATTTTTTTAATGCCGGTGATTTCGATGGTGTCCTTTCACATGTTCTGAGCTTTATTCAAATATTTGTGATCATTCGTTAATTAGATATTTCCTTTTGTTTATATGTTGCATGTTGGGTTAAGGAGAGTATGATATATAATTGAGTGAATTTTCTGGTCTGTTTATTTGTTGTTTCATCTCATTTTTGACCTTACATTAAAGTGGGATTTTTAAGGCATTATAAAAACTAATGTAATCCCATCGCAGACGTGCACCTGTCCTGACCTTGGATTTTATTACTTTTGTTGTCGGGTCTTTCAAAACTTACTTGTGGGTGTGTTTATACTTATGAAAGACGTTTTGTTAATCTCTGTTAGTACTAACTTTTTTAAAGGGTATACGATGGTGTATTTGTTGCGTTTCACCATATCTGTTCCTTTTTCGATTACTCCTTGTTATCGCCGAAACGTATTACTAGTTGTTTACATATTTTATTTAAATAACACAGATTTTGCATATGTAATAAAAGCATTGTTTTCTGTAAACTATCTTTCCCAGGGCAATAATATTTTAGCAGTACAGAAAACTTGCGTCACTTCCGCCCAAGTTTTAAAAATGAAACGAGACTTATTCACTTTATTGGTGACATCATAGTCGGTTTATGTAACGTTTGTCAGTTGAATCTGAAATATGAATTATCAACAGAAAAGAGACTCATTTTATCCACACGTCATTTATGGGTGTGTGTTTTTTTTTCAAATGAAATGTAAATAATTCATTACTAGCTAAAGCCCTCGTAGTCAATATCAAGATTTCGGGCAAAAATATTAAATTTGGGTTAAATACAGAAAAGCTATAATTCAGTCATGTTGTTTGTACCTGATCAAAATGTTTGATTATAAAAAATGTTTATACTAATTCATTGTAACATTTGTCGTTAATAGGTACCTGGACTCCCTGCAGAATTCTCTCATAATGAGTCTACTGTAGAGTATGCAGACGAAGGTCCTTTACAGTATTTTGTAATTTCAACGCAGCATCTTGTTAATTACGAACATGTATTCATCACTGTATGGGCAACGAATAATGTAATTCTATATAAAAAGCATTTAACACAAAGTTTAGCGTGCATGATAATCATCTTTTTTTCTACAACATTTAAGATTTGATGAATATGTTGATAAATACAATTATCCTATCAAAAAGTACAAATAATACAAACTGATTATGCATAACACATGATCCTAAGGTGATACCCTACTTCCGTTATTAAGGTAAATAATGACAACCATAATCAAATGTTAGATATAATAGGTGTAGGCTTTACAAGCTGACTGCAAATGTGAAATGTACTTCAGTGAATACGCATGAAAATGCTTCTTGGTCAAGATTAAGAATCAACTAAAATTAAATTATACCTTAATCTTGGTGGTACATGTTCATTTGTTTACATATATCTGCAGAATTTATTTATTTTCCATCGTAAAGCCTAGCCTTTATAATTCATTACTTATGAATGTACATTTGTAAACACTTTGCAATATACTCTTGTAAAAGTTATATGAAAAATGACAAAACTTTATTATAAATCTCTCTTTGTAGAAAATGTTTTTTTTAAGGTGGTAAATATTCAATTAATCAATACAACCTTTCCTGTAAGTTATAAACTTAAGTATAAACGCTTACAAAAACACTAATATGTAATATACTCCTTTCTAGGTTGGCCTGAGAAGCCACATGATTCATTATCAGTTCCGGTTAATATCGGGAGGATATTTGGATCTGGTCAGAAGATGTGATGCTCTATTTTGTTTAGGACATTGTGTTTGTTCTCCAAAAGGCCAACGTTGTCATATAAATGGACAGACCTGTACGGATGTAATTGCAGGTCAGTCGTGTCAGTGATTGTAAATTTATGACTAAGTACCTGTGTTTTATATAAAAATAATAATAAAAGATAGAAGACTTTCTAAGTATGTCGATTTGATGTGTAGTACAGTTGGTTTTAAAATGACGTCATGTCAACTTTTCTTTGTGATAAATATCTTAAGATTTGATTATGCTGTTTTAGAATTGAAAAGGGACCAAGAGAATCAGGATTCGGTTAGGAAGCGAAGATTATAATCCAAATGTAAAGAGAAAACAGGCACACAAAAAAAAAATAAAATAAAAAATAAATAAATAAGTAAAAAAAGTCGTACACAGAAACTATAACAAATGAGCAACCCGGAATGGAGATTGAAACAATGTCAGCTTTTCGTATAAAGATTGAACGTTAACGTCATCTACCGTGTGATTTATTTTTCCCACGCAATATTCCATCACCGTACTAACGTATTCCGTGAGAAGAGAACTTTTTTCCAAAAACCATTACTCATCCATAAAACTTTAACTTGAAAAATAACATCACTTTTATGATATTTATAATTTCATGTACGTCATGACATGTACATAATGTCGTTAAGTTAGATTTGCTTATTTATTGTAGAAGAGAACACAAAGATAACTGTCGATGACATTCTAGATCTGTCTGGATCTCCTCAGTCTGACGTAAAGTTTACACCTAGCAGTTCTTTACTAGCAGCGAAATGGAAGATCACAAAACAACAGGGCTTATCCCCTCAATGGTATTTTTTTTTTCATTTTAGGGAATAAAAGGATAAACTGCAACAAGTACTATTGCTTTTCAGTTTTTTAAATCATTAAATGAATGATAAAAACACTTTAGACAATAGTCAAATGGAGTAGTCAGTTGGAAATTCTTTATCAAAATGGCAATATTAGGTTTAAGGCCAGAAACCAGAAACCACAGTATTGGTTCTGTCTTGGTTCAGGCATTTCCGATAGAAATGGTATGTTAAACAGGATTATATAGCCCACTAAACCTCCTGCTCCTCCTTTCTTCGGTATATTTAAGGTATGAATGGAGTGTTGGTCTGTCTTCTCAAGATTCTCCAGAAGGTGTTATTGATACATCAACAGACCCACTATGGAGACATTCTGGACAGAAAGAAGAAGCAGTATTTTGTTTAAAGCCAGGTTGGGTTTACGTTTTAGCCTCGAAAGAAAAGCTTTGTAGTGTATAAAACAAATTAGGACCATACAAGATTTTCCTAATAATAAATCAATTCATATAAAGAAACAATGACTTTTATTAATCATTCATTGGCAAAGATGATATACGAAAAACTCAAACCTATACCCTTCGTTGCTGCTATGGTTTGGTCACAGTGAACTATTAAACGATATGTTGGTCGAAACTTTGTGATTATTATTGTTTTATCAACTCTTTGCTTGCAGGACAAGAATTAAAAGAACTATATAAATACTCCGTCTTTGTCAGAGTTTGGTATAGTGGTAATAAGTTTGCTGTATTTAAATCCAATGGCATCACAGTTCAATCTCGCTCTATACTTGTGAATGACCTACGTGGAACTGCAGTAGGTCTATTTCTTTTTTTACAATTTTCATGTTCCTTGCAATTGCTTTGTAATAAGAAAACATATTTAGCAACGTAAAATAACTAGACATTTTACTAAATTTAATATGGATTATGCTCCAATAAAGTAATGTTGATACAGAAATTTTATGGTCGTCGTCATGAACTCGTGGGTCGTTACGGCGTATCCATCTGTACCATGCAAATCGATTTGTTCATAATGTCATACTTTTCCTTTCCTCTTTTGTTTACCCCGGAGTTGACATTTTTAAGCAACTCTGTGAGTGTTTCTGGAAAAGCAGAGGACGCTTACCCTACCGGTGTACCACGTCCATGTTCTAACTTTTGGTTGAGTCCGAGTTCCTGATTTGCTTTTGTTTCTAGGTACGTGTCATTTTGGTTACTTCATGTTCTTTGTTGGATCCTTTACCTCAGATAACCTTCTTTTAATTTTTTGTTCGATCCTTGGTTCTCTAGATTACTCTTTGTATTAGTTAGGATTCATAAAAAAAATACTTATCAAAATGCATTAATTTTTAGAAATTGATATTGGAGCCTGGTCCATTCTTCTAATTTTTGTTAGTGGGGTTCCAGATTGGTCTTTTACTTTGTTTCTATGAACATGTTATGTTGATTATTTCATGTGAGTTCTTTGTTATGTGTGTGTATTGTTATTGGATTATGTTATTTTTGATTACCCTTCAAAACATATTTTCTTTTATCTTTTAAATGAAGGTCAAATTACTAGGATGTTTTTATTATTTAAGAATCTTAAAATCTTATTAATCTGTTGAAAATACGTTTACTTCTTGAACTAAATATTGTCAGATGATTTTTGCATAAAGGTCTCAGAAAAGATTCATAACTTCTGGAAGGCTGATGTTGATTTCATCGAACAAGGATCTTTATACACAGTTGATTGGAAGAATGTGTTCGTGTCATCACCGGGAAATATAAAAATGTTTAACGTGTACCTAAGTAGTTATCCCGAAGGTAACTAGTTTTTTAAGAAATGTTATTTGAAGTCTCAGAAATAATAAAACAAAAGTTAAAGTTAAAACTTGTCAAATGCCTTAGATAAATACTGAAAATGAGTTTATGCTACGACTGTGTTCTACATAGTTTAATGTCAAGATGAAGCCTTAGGTTTGCATTAACCCCAGTACAGTTATATTTACTGCAAGATAAACGCGAAGAATGACTTCATTGCTATTTAGAGTTTTTTGTTAATTATTTTTTGTAATTATTATGAAACAAATAAAATACACAGGTTCGTCTTATATATATACAGTATTGGATTACTGGAAATAATATTTATTCTCTTATCAAGACAAACTATTTGCATCATCTTAGGAATATATAATTGATATCATGCAAACTTGTTTAGTATAATATACTTTATAAAGGTACAGATTTACACACCGTAAATATAAACATAGACCCTACAATAACAGCTTTAAACATCAGCCGCCTTGCCATGAGCCCTAGTGTGCGTTACTATAGTAACGTTGTTGCTAAAACACACTCGGGACTTCAGACAACAGCGTCTTCTGATGGTGTAATGGTAGATGCTTATAAGCCTATATGTGGTTCAGTTTATGATGGAATCGGTAAGATAAATAGGTTAAAGATAAGCATTATAGCTTTTGAATGATAATAAATCATAAAAAAATGAAATAATGAAAATTAGAATGAAGGTAAAAAACAAAGTTAACATTTTTTATTGTTTTGAAAATGTCGGAAAATGTAATTTTAAACTGTCAAAGCAATAATTTTAGTGTAAGTTATCAATTGTATGAATTGTATGAGTGATTCATATTGTACGCGAACTGAACTATAAGTAATAATTATTTTTCATCAAAACAACAGGTTTAAATGACATGGATTACCAAAATAGATCAGATATAACCGCATCTCGGTGGCACGGGTTTACGGACATGGAGTCTGGTATCGTAAAATACTCATGGTGCATGGGTACTGATAAGACTGGCGACACATGTGACATTATTTCCTGGAAAAATAATGGAATGCAGACATCTGTTTCGTTCAATTTACACACGCCACTAAAAAACGGTCAGTACATTTATGTGAAACAAACAAATTTATTATTTATCACAATTGGAAATTTCTATCATCTTAAGGGATCTTAATGAAAATAAAGGCATATCAAAATTGCTGCAAAGTATAGTCATATTTTACCAATTAGTATTGAAGGCATAATATTATTGATATACTGAAGATTGTAAATGGAGTAATACTTTTTTTTAATATACAGGAGCAACCGCATACAGCAAAATCAAAGCAACTGATAGTGTCGGTCACGTATCAGATGTCATGACATCAAATGGAGTTAAGGTAGACACAACAGCTCCAATACCCGTCAACTTTGTACATAAGGACCACAATTATGTAAACAATCCATCCTTTGAAGATACTCACGGATGTTTTATGAACATAACAGAAATTTCATCAACAAACATTTGTGGATTCGACAATTGTTATCATCCTGTTTCATGGTCGGTAGCGGGATGTGCTATCATCATCCGTTCTGACGTCAATGCAGCATATGAAGGACGGTCCTTTATATTTCTAAAAGGCGTGATTCAACAGAATGTTACACAACTGAATATCGGATCTATTTATAGACTTTCGTTCGTGACAACACACCTACCAATACAAGAAGCTATGATCTCTAATGTAGAAGGATCAGTCAGCTTTGGTCAACAGGAACACGTGTTTCAAATGTACACCAAGTCAAACCAGTCTGATATAGTGTGGCATCGTCACGTGTTTTACACGAAATTAGAACATGCTATTTCATTGATTAAATTTAGTAGTTTAGATAATCACGTGGGTTTTCTGGTTGATGACATCCGAATCGAAGAAGTTGAAGGAAAGACTGGTAATCATACAGCTATACAAGTCCATACAGTAGAACTACACAGATGGTCTTCTATTCACGCATCCTGGCAATTTGTGGATCCCGAGAGTTCAATTAAGGAATATTTATGGGCAGTTGGTAAGCTAAGACATTTCCTCCTGTAAAATGTATTATAAATCGGAATGGTTGAAAACAGATGCGAGTGTTGGACGTCTTTATTAAAGTTAACATGTTGATTATATGGTATTGACATTCATAAGATATGTTATACAATCATCAATCTGATCTGTGTTGTATTGGTGATATGAAGTTTGCCTTGTCATGTGAATCAAAAAAAGAAAAAAATATTTTGTGAATTCACTCCTACAGAAACACCTTTTTATTCGATATTTTGTTTCCGGTGGTTTATTGCAGGCAGTATTTTTATTGTCTACTAAAACAGAAACCTATTGAATTCGAAATATAAACAAATATTAACAAAAAGAAGTACCATATTGTTTTTGTCTACTTAGGAAACACAGAGGGAAGTGCTGAATTACAGGATTTTAAGAGTGTTGGCGTTAATACATTTGCCTACAATTATAACTTGACATTAGTCCATGCTTCACAAGTATACGTAACAGTAGTAGCTATCAACGGTGCTGGTCTGAGAAATGTAGCATACTCAACAGCGATAGACATAGACAAAACACCACCAGTACTAGAGGAAGTTCATGATGGAACAGGTATGTAGTACTAAATGGTCATTTCTTCCGAACCAACAAATAACTATTCAAAAACACAATATAATTATAAGAATATAAAAATGATCGTAATGTTGTGACATGTGATTGGATGTAATGTAGATGGTTTTAATAGAGGGAGTACGTAATGGAAGAGAATTTAATAATGGAAGATAGTTTAAATACTAAATATGTCTCTGTTCATCCAAATTGCATTTAAATTTCAATAGTTATATATGCATGTAACATAGTAAATGTAATAATTTGGACACATAAATATTTAACACCAACCTAAAAAAACAAGAACATGATTGACCTACGATTATTTCGAAAAAAAAAAAAAAACTACTTCCATGTGAGTGATGGGAATATGTCTTATATTATCAGGTGTCGATATAGATGGTCAGACTAGTAACACTATAGCTGTTAACTGGAAACTGTTGGATCCAGAATCAGGAATAAGTTTCTGTGAATGGTCAATAGGTAAGTGAATCTGTAGGCAGTATTAGTTTCAACGATTTTCTTGCAATAATGACATTATTTTGTCATCAATCTACTTAACAATACCAAAGATTGACGAAAAGCTATTTGGGTATTCATACCGACTAGTTTGATGAATACTCACTTGTAGAACTCCTTGTTATTTCTGAAGCAGCTACCTGGTTTATGCTTATTTTCCTAGGTAATGTGAGGTAAAACTTTTTACTAAAATTTTCTTCATTTTTTTTTGTAGGCAATATAGAAAAACGGGATTTAGAAAAGTACTTTAAAATCTTTACTTTATTTTTTAACATTGCATAGAAGTCTTACACATCATTATAAAATGAAGCCTAAATTAATGCTGATTCCTAACTTTATAAAATTGGAATAGTCCTACTAAGATGTCCTTTTAATGAAAGGTGTATAGTTCTTATTATAAGTAAATTTCAAGTGTCAAGTTGTGAAGTTGTAAATTATTTTATTGTGGATTAACTGCACTGCTTTGTATAGTTTGGAAAAAAGTGTCTTAATTATTATGATGTTCATTGTCATTATACTTTAGGACTGAGTCTGATTAAAAATAGGATTTGAGATTTATAAATAAATTGATTTTAATTAAGTTGCAGATGTTGAACGAGTGCTGTTTTTTATTCCTATTTTGTATTGATATAAAGATAATAATTACTATGCTTTACAGCTCTTAAATGAAGGCTTTGTGTGAAAGATTCCTATTGGAATTATACTTTTATATAGATTATGTGCATAAAATTTCATCAGAACTATGTATACATGCATAATTATTAATACAGGAAAAATGCAAGAATATATAAGAATTTGAAACAGTTAAGTAGATACCTTTTGTAGTGACTTCTTACTTTACATCTGCCCAAGTAAATTTTCTTGGGTGAGTGGCTACCTACTCACCGACTCTAACAATATCAACTGAGCAGTTACAGTACACTAACAGTTGGTCAACTCTTTGTATTGTTTAGCATATTGGTAACGAGACAGTGTCATGGTTGTAGAAAAATTGCTGTTATAGAAAAAAGATTAGGAATAAGGGACTTTGCTTACATCGATGAAGGGAAGGACGAATTTCAAACTTATTCAATAATTTTATCTATATCATAAATCTTCTTCAGGTCTACAACCACTTGGTAATGAGCTTCAATCTTTCACACAGACCACTGACCTCAGTTCTGCATCTGCTATCTTAGACGAAGAATCTGTTTCACAGAAAACTATATATTCTACCGTTAGATGTCATAACAAAGGAGGATTATACACAACAGCGTCATCAGACGGTGTAACTGTATCAGAAAAACCGCCATCTAGTGACAATGCTGAGATAACTATAATTCCGTTTCCTGTGACGGAATACAATCCGGAAGATTTTGAACAAGGAAATGCCGCCACAATTCGAATGAAATGGACGGGTTTTACCGACCAACATGAAATAATGTCATTTGTGGTAAATGGTCTTGATCTGCATATCTATTTGGTCGCAATGTCATCTTTATTGAATTATTCCAATTACATTAACTATACTGTCCTTAAAAATAGAAGATAAGGTATGATTGCTAATGAGATAGTCATTCACCAAATGGCAAACATCGAACAATTAAACTTTTACAGGTCATTGCACTGTCTTCAATAATTGGCAAACCCCACACAACAAAGCAAGCTGTAAACAGCCCTTAAACAAATGATGTGAAACTATTCATAAAAGACGAAAATCAACATGTAGAAAGTTATTGTTCGTTGCTTAGGCTTTTTTGTGGATGATGGTCTCATTGGCAATTATACCACATCTCCTATCAATACAAATTTATACAAAAAGACGTTAAAAGGGAAACAATGAACATAAAAGACTAGACTAGCTATTTTCACATTTCACTTAAAAGATGACATGCAATATTGAAAGTGCATAAATATATCATACTACGTGGACAGAGATAACGCCCATGCACCCTCATGCATCGACATTGAAATAACTTGTATGTACCCATATACCTCCCATTTATGAATCAATTCGAAAAAACAAAATTAAACTGAAACATTGTTGAATTATCTGGCAACTTTTATACCTTGTCGAGGTAAAACTATTTAATGGTTTTTTTTATTCTTCAAACGAGTTTATTATACTGAACGACATAAATCAACAAATACAGGATTCAACTTGTAGCCCAATGTCTAAGATATCTATCATGAGAAATACTAACTGTCATAAAAATAATATAGCAATAAATTCATTACCGTTTTTACCAATGTAGTCTGTGTTGCATTTGAAGGTTAAATTGGATGGCAGAGACGTTCATTTGAGGAATAACATCTTAAATGTAAATAAAGGTGTTACATACATGTCCGTCCACGGATTAGCGCTGAAAAATGATGTTTATACAGCGAGTGTTGCTGCAACCAATTCTATGTACATCAGAAGTAGCCAAGTCTATACTAATATTACTGTTAACCAATCTTCACCTTCAGTTAAAGGTTAGTAGAAATGATATATTCAAAGATCAGTAATGCATGAAATTGTATGGTGTGAATAAAAATCAAGTACAGGTAATCATTTGGGCATTGGTCGCCGCTACCATTCGATACTCCATCTTTATTTCTTTTAGATTTTGTTTTATATTCTGTATTCAAAGTTCATTCTGTATTATCTATCATGATAATTTCCATTTTCAATAATCGAACTTCTCTTTCAAAATCTTTTAACTGTTCCCGATGGTATTGCTATGGAAGAATAGACTTTTGGCAAAGATATATTTCCCTTATAAATTATAATGAAAAGTACAATAAGGCCATTCGGAAATCTTGTTTTCCTTTCATAAAGTTTTTTTTTATGTACAAGGCTTAGATTTGTATGCAAATGTACCACCCTCACATTCACTATACAGCGAGCATATCGTTGTTTATATGATAAAACAAAATCTAGTCAGAGGGTATGGGCAATGATTAACGGAGATGGCATGATGATTACCTCATATAAGAGCTAGTCTGTGCTTGACTTGTGTATTCCAGTTATAAAGTTTACTGACATAAATCATTATTAATTTCTTAATTCTTTTCTAACGTTTATAATTTCTTTTAATTAAAGTGTATTGTTACGAAGGTATTTCTTGAATGTATTTGTTCTCGTTTTATGTCAGTCTTAATAAAATGTAATTCGTCAGAAGGGTCATCGATGAAAATTGCAAGAACAGATGATGTCGTACATGTTGACTGGCAGGACTGTTTTATACACACTGGACGTTTGGTTTATGAAGTATCGGTTGGAACATTTCTGGGCGGAGCTGATGTCATACAGTGGCAGGAAACAACTAACCATTTTATTGATGTAACAGTAACTGAAAAACTGAAGACAAAATCTACTCTGAAATTTTATATCTATATAAGAGCTATCAGCGACAGTGGTTTGTTTTCTACTATGAATGATGACGTGTCTCTATAAACAAAATAAACTGCCCTCTCTGTGTGCGTGAAACTATATTTGTGACGCAAAAATTCAAAAGGACACAAGTCATTGTTAAAATGCACAACTTAAAAAATATCTAACTTTTGTTGATTGTTGATTTTGATTATCCTTGGTTTGGATTAATGTATGTTTTGTATTGTTATTCCATTTTTTTTTTAACATTTATCGATATCACTTAAGCATTTAAGTTGTATGCACACATGCTATTGATTACACATGACTTTATATTTTTTGTTACTTTTACTCTAAAATACATTTCAACAAAAGCCTTTTGATTTTGTTATTTTCATTAAAGTTGAATATTTTGTAACCATTGATGATATATACCAGTCTTTATAAAACTAAATATAATCAACATTCTTTAAAATATTTAGATGAAGCAAAAGTATCTTCTTTCAACAAGCCATAAATTTAAATGGAAACGGTTATCCAAGTAGTGAAGTGTACTTTTCTGCGGTCTTCGCAATTAAGTAATGCATGTCTTTAAAATTTGCTGAAAAAGCAAGTGTCCGTATTACGTTATTCGAAATAAGTCAAATTATTATAAAATAGTTGTACGTTAAAGAAGGTTAAAAAAAGGAATGATATTTAATTATAAGAGCAAATTATAATTGCAAACCGTGCGTATTGATATCTGCTATACTCAAAACTGTTGGAGGCTCATTTAGAACAATAACACAATTACTGAACTTGTAAACCCTGGCAATAGTCAGAGGGCACAGTCAAAAAGAAAAGTATATATTTATGATGGTAATATCAAAAATATCAAGACCGAAAAGGGAAAGTTAAAAAACAACCGTAGCAGTCCTGCCTTAGAACAAGCGCATTTCCTCATAACCGTTCGCTTTCATTACGGTTAATTATGAGTGGTGTATTGCAATACAATTAGACAGCACGAAATTGCCAACGGTGGAAGCTAAAATGTACAGAAGTTGTATTGTTTGCATTTTGAACATTCATCATCTATAATCGTTTTGTCAGAAATAGTTTTGTCATAACATTATTTTGGTCAACTTTAAAGCTACCGGAGACACCTTTTAACTTCACAAAAAGACAGAATATTACAATTTGATTTTAGCCTTGTCACTTCATCTAGATGTTGGCAGCCTTCCCGGTCATAAGCAAACTATAATAGCGAAACGGTAATTATTAAATACAAAATACCAACCATAACCCACGTATCAAAACAGTTTGCTATGTAAACTGATATTTGGCTGAATAATAATATTGTTCTTAAGACAAGTGGTGAAATAAACATTCTTCACATAATCGTGATATTAAAAAGTGAACAACATAATAATATTTTAAATATACTCTTATAACAAGAAACGCATCATCAAGAGTAAAGTTCATTACTATATTAATAATGCCTGCTGCTGAAACCAGACTATATCAGTTTAAAAATTGACCGTACTTCTTAAATCCTCATCGTAGCAAGTTAAATTCTCACTGGTAATTTATTCAATGTTTGAAATGTTTTCATATGGTGGAAGAAACGTGGTTTTTTTTTCTTTTCCAAGTCAAATTAATAATTGAAAAATAAAACTAAATTAAGATAGTGAAAAGTGCATACTATAATTGTATTCCCTTTCTACCGTTTGATTAAAGCGATTCCTTTTACACATAATAGTCAAGAATATAACTTAAAAAAAACCAAAAAAACAAAAAGAATCTTGCGAAATGTGATTTATGGCTGGAATATGTTTGATATTTTGTTTAGAATATTATACTAAACAGACATATCTTCCCTGTATCAATTTGATTCGATGGAGCAGTGTAGCGAATAGAGTCGTCACATTCTGAGACGTTTATATATATATATATATATATATATACGGTCTGAATAACAGCGGCCTAGACCACTGATTGTAGTGCAGGCGGTGTTGCCATAGATGTCACAGCAGTACAATTTCTAGTCCCGCGGAGGGAACGACCAAACATTTGCTTCGCAAATTTGACAGTTCTAACATCGTTGGGAATTTTTCAGGCCTTTCTATACGTTTATATATATCTTCCCTGTATCAATTTGATCCGATGGAGCAGTGTACCGAATAGAGTGGTAACATTCTGAGACGTTTATATATATATATATATATACCCCCATTTGTCAGCCAAAGAAAAAATGAAATGATAAAACCATAGACGAGGATGGATACATACAAGTATATGAAGAAATCGACTCAACACCATTTGTCTTTTTGAACAATTCGTTCGAATGGTGTACGCGTGAATAAATAAAATATACAAATTTTAGATGCTGTGACATTTTGGTTAGACACAGACAAATTGCTGCGCTTAGATAACAAAAAAAAAGCTTTTGATAAAGACTGGGTAGCACGCAACGCGTAGAAAACGACGGGAAAAAGACAGCGTGACATCACAACATACGTGCGTATTTATCTACTATTAGACAATAAAACTCATTATTTTTTTAGAATAAACATGATATTCTGAATATTTATACAGTCCTTTAAGCGTGAATATACTTTGGTAAAAATACTATTCGTAGTTATATTTTAAAACCGTAAGCAAGAAAGTACCCAACGATGAAAAAATTAAGATTTGTGACAAAAAGGCTTTTAACAAAAAGACTGACTGAACATTTTATATATAATTTCATTGGGGTTATGTAATAAAATGTCAATATAGTTAATAAAAATCCCGATTAAAAAAAAGCCGTTCGCATAATTTAAAAAAAATGTCTAACATTTTGTCTTCAAATCGGTTTCATTCCATTTTTACAATGTCCACATTAAAGGGGAGATATTTGTAATATTGTAATACGCTTTGATCTTATCATTACGTCATGAAAAATATGAAATCGTCGGCAGCACTAACTGCTCTTTCCAAAAAAAGTTTGTTTTATCAAATTACGTCAAAAAACAACTTAGATATATTGGTGAAATGGGAAGCAAGCATTTCTTAATGTTACCCGTCCACAAATGGAAATGGACATTCTTGTGATCGAATAATGCTTTCCCTCCACAATTATCGGCATCTTTCAAAGATTTATGATTGTAATCCTAAAACATCGACCATTTTCGAACATTTTAATATCTATATTTCCTTTGATAACTCCACATTCTAATAACAATATTTCATTTAACAATATAACAATATATAAAGTGGAAACGGCTTGTCAAGCTTTCCTGTAGATGATGTTGGAACTGTGATGTCGGCCTAGATTTCATGAATTTATTATTCCAACCAGATGATTACTTAAAATTTCTGTCAATGAGATGCTTACAGTCCAATAAAGAATTTGCCCCACCCCCCCAAAAAACAAAAAAAAAAACCGTGGTAGTTTTTTTTTATGTAACATTTCATTTCCAAGTTTGGTGCTTTTATGAGTAACTAATAGTTGGTTGTCCAGAATATGCGCATGACGTCACATGTTTTCTGATTGGCTTTTTTCTTTCCTCCAGCTGGTCTACCACGATGTCTTTTTGGTGCCTCACTTTCTTTTGTCATTTCATTCTGTGGTTTGCATTGTGCACGTTTTGTCGTCCATTGCACATGTATGGCAGCTTGTTTGGTGACCTCTTCTAAATGAATCCCTCGATAGGGAACTATCTTGTAAATCTTTATTGCTCCGGATGCATCCATCTCCTTTGCGAGTCTGACAAGAAGTGACCACACATCATTTTTGCATCTCTATACTCATCCAAGAACACATCCTGAATTTCCCATGGGAAAATGTTTCTTCTCAATCTCAAGTTGTCGGGAGTGCCCTGTTTCATGTCGATCAGTAAATATCTGTGGGGTTTGGCGGTGGCATACTCGTACCAATTCATGAAGTAGTTTGTCTTTTTGGGGAACATTTGTTGGGCCATGGTCATGGCCTGTGATACGTCTCTGGGATTTTTAAACACAACCAGGTAATGGGCATTTAGACTGAAGGTTTTGTGATACTAGTTTTTGTTGAACAGATCCTGGACCAAGAACATGATACTTATATTTTTATAGTGAGAATATTTCGTGGAGAGATGCGAGATAGATTCAGTGACCGAATTCATCATATTGTCCAGAACAAGCAATTGTCTCTCTCTCGTTTATATATGATTCAATGTTTCTTGAACATTGTTTGGTTTACCATAAGTGTATGTGAATGTTTGTTTATTGATGTGTGTGTGTGTGTGTGTGTGTGTGTGTGTGTTTTGTATGTACGTGTGTTTGTCTATGTGCATGTGTGTGTGTGATTGAAGTCAGATACACCCCAACTCTAAATTAACTATAATCCTGAACAAACATCAACATCTGACCCCAACCTTAAATATAACCCTATACCTAACCAAACACTTAACCATAGGCGTAATCTTTGTCATATACTTGATCCTATATTTAACGGTTGAGTCTAACAACTTTCTTGACACTAGACCTTATCTGAAACTCTAACCCTAACCCTAAATCAAGCCCCACTGACCTAAGTACGATACATAGCACCAGACGTAACCCTATACTTAACCATACACTTAATCTGCCGTACCCTAATCTAACCCTAACCCCTAACCTTAACCTGAACTTAACCATAACCCTGGACAAGCATCAACATCTGACCCCATCCTTGAATATAACCCTAAGCCTAACCAAACACTTAACCATAAGCTTAAACCCTGTCATTGACTTGATCCTATATCTAACGGTCTAAAAACTATCTTGACACTAGACCTTATCTGAAGCTCTAACCCTAAACTTAACCCCAAGCCAACATCTACTGATCTTAACTCTATGCATAACACTAGGCGTAACCCTATACTTACCATACACTTAACCCTAACCCGAAACCTAACCCTTAATCCTAACTCTAATCCAAACTTAACCTTAACCCTTGACAAACATCAACATCTGACCCCAACCTTAAACATAACCCTAACCCTTACCCAACATTTTACCACAAACTTGACCTTTGCCAGACATGGGTCTATATCTAAAGATTGAATCTAACAACTTTCTTGACAATAAACCTTATCTGAAACTCTAACCCTAACCCTAGCTCTGATTTTATCATGACGTTTTCTTTCAACTTAACGCAATCGCTTTCACTATATTCCAAACACTAACCCTAAACATTACCCTGAACCGAAACAAATACCTGTATCTTACCCTAACTCCACAACTAACTTTCATAAAGACATCACCATAGACCACCACGACCAAAACCTAACAAAAGACCGAACTTTAGATCTAACTTTAACCTAGACCTAACCTAAACCTATATCCCATAACCCAACATATTATCTAATTCACTATTATTATCTAAGACACAGACATTTTTTAGTTTTTCAGGTCTAGTCCTTACGTTTGTTCTGACACTTTTTCTATAGCAAATCCTAACTTTCTTTAGACTTGTCTTTTGTATGTAAACCCTTGCACTTCCTCAAACCTAACCATGTGACTTTGTATAATGTGTCTATTCCGTATCATGTGCTGCCTATTTTGTTAACTCTTACCCCAAGGCTTACCCTAATTCTAACCCTGACTCTTACCTTAACTTTGACCCTTGTTCTGTTTGTTTTTTTACCTTAACTCTAACCCTAATCCTTGTTCTGTTTGTTTTTCAATTATTCAAACACTAATCCTAACCCTGACCATAACCCTTGATCCTAACTCTAACCCTAATCTTCATTGTGGTTGTTTTTCTATTACCTAATCTCTAATATCAAGTCTTTAGTGTTCTGTAAGTCTTTTCCGTATCGTTCTGGTTCATTTTCTATTATTCTAACCCTGACCCTGACTCTAACTCTAACGCTGACTTTAACCCAAACCCTAACTCTAACCATAGCCCTAACACTTCTGGTAGTTTTTCTATTGTGTTAACACTAACCCTAATCCCAAGTCTCTAGTGTTATGTAAGTCTGTACCGTATTGATTTTATTCATTTTCTATTTTTCTCACTCTAACCCTAACCCCGACTCTAACACTTACTCTATTTCTAACCCTAGCAACTGTAACCCTAGCTCTAACCTAAACCCTAATCCTAACTCTTTCTTTTGAGACTTTATTTTTTTTACTCTTTACTGTTTTTTGTTACGTCTAGTACATTGCGTTATTTATCTTACTTCTTATAAACATTTGATAAAAAAGTAATTATTACGCATTGATAAATATCGAAAAAATAAAGTCATAAAATGTTATATCATGTACAAAATTATAACTTGTACGCAACATATCCACCAAATTTCATTTTTTAAGTTTAACAAAATTAGACCGGGTCAATTTGGTGAGCGAAACAGTGCATATAAATGTAACTTAAACCCTTTAGGTGTCGGAAGAATTTATGTACATTCATCTAGCTGTTCCTTGTCAACCAGCCTAAATATTACGGCGCACTATTGCGATGCCACATGTACACCTCGTCATACAGTAGAAATGATCGTAAACTGATCGATAATACATGTCAAGTCCTGCAGTTGATCAAGAATGAAGCAAGTTAAGGATCGTGAGCATATTTTTTTACTTTCTCGACAATTTGAGCAAAAATAGATGTCAACCAAAGTTATTACCATTTTCAAAGGATACAAGTAAGGCGTCTTTTAATAAATCATTTTTCAGAAAATTTTGGAAAAGGCAACATTTCAGCATGTTGATAGATACATCATGCATATCAAAGTTTCGATTTTTCTCTTTTTTACTGGTTAAAGAGTTCCTATCTAGTTTATGTTGTCCTGTATAAGAATGGATGTGTTGTATTTTTCGTTATTGACATACATGTTTTTGTGTACTAACTTGCTACAACACATACGTCGAAATGTTGCTATATAGTTTAGTATTTATCATTGCTGATGACGTTATAAATATTGTGACGTCGCATAAGACAACAAATTCAAACATGTAATTTTGAAAAATGTCTATGCGGTCTTCAAAGGTAGACCAGCTGTTCAAAGTAAACATTACTGTAATTATACTGAAAAATGTAGTACTGAAATAATACTGTAAAACACAATAAAAAAAAACTTACTGATACATACAGTATTAGAAATGTACTCTTTAACACAGTACTGAAAATGCGTTGTAAACGACAGTACTGAAAACGTACTGTGAACTTCAGTAAAGAAATAATACTGTGAAATTTAGTAATGGAACAGTACTTTAAAATTCGGTAATGAAACAGTACTGAAAAATTCAGTACTGAAAAAGTACTGTAAGTAACATTACTGTAAAAGACAGTACTGTAACGTCACTGTAAAATAAAGTACAGTTTCAGTACAAAATAGAAATGTGTTAGTTTAACGTTGGTAAATTATTGGTAGTGTATATGTATAATTGTAAATTACAACCCATATGCAAATATATTGTATGAACAAACATGCGGCCACTTCCGTTCCACACATAATCCACCTTACAAATTGCAGAAATATAAAGATTTTGAGGATAATACCAAAATGTCAAAATGCCCCGATATTGATAAAATATGGTTATTACGGTGAAATGACACCCAGTGTTCAAACGTACTTTTTGAGAGAGTAATCAAGGGAACCAAGATTCGAGGAAGAATCAAAAGAATATAATCCAAGGATAAAGACCAGACAGAAAAACAGATAGTTACACACAACAAGAACATGAAATAACCTTAATAACACGTACAAAGAAACGAAAGCAAATGAGCAACTCGGACTCCACAAAAAAAAAATAAAACAAACAAACAAACAAACCAAACACAAAAAACAAAAAAAACAAGGAGCATAGGTGCAGCGGTAGGGCAAGCGTCATATGCTTTTTTTCCGCCAAAATTTTAAAATGCTATGATTTGGATGAAATTTGGTTTTAAGGGTGAAAACAATATACCGAAGCCAAGTTGTGAGGTTTTGAGACTGGTTAGAGTCACAGACGAGGTGGTTTTTGGAAACCATTCCCGATCCTTCATCTCTTGTTATTTTTTCGTCATCTTCCGTCTTCCTATCATTGCACCTGTACAGACAAAATCTCAGAAACCGTAAAGCTAATTCTTTCAAAACTTTGCAGAAATATTCGGTACCATCTGAAATTGTTCGTAAACTTTATCAAATACTCTAAAAAGGTCGGCCATTTTGAAATGGCTGTCAAAAAAAGGTCAGAATACAGGACATTGCAAAATCTGGAAAACCTAGGTGGCCAGGTACTTGGAATTTTGTTCAGTGGTAGATATTGGCATGTTCAACAAGATTGTGCAAAAAAGGAAGAAAATGGAGACGATATGTTGTCCGTCGCCATGAAACCGATTTTTCCCGCTACAATTTCAAAATCAACCGTTAAGAGGTGACTTGCCCAACGTTTCGCACAACGTAAACTTTAATTGCGTATTGGACTTTGTTCCAAATTTGGTTTATTTTCATAGTGGAACTGTTTTCCTATATTTATCACTCGACATTTTGGTATTTTCTTTGCGTCTGAACTTTTGTAGATCTTTATTTTGCAATAAAACTATGTTTACAGGAGACGAAACGTAATGTAATATTTTATCATGGAGAGATGTGAAAGTACACAAAAGCACAAGCTGGTGGGCTGTCCAGATGAAGCCTTAGTATGTGAAATTTCTTGCCTTGGGAAACCAAACTGTTTCCCAATATCTCAGGACACGATACGAGTTGAATGGAACAATTGTAAACAAAACCATATACAATACAGAGCAAATGAAAATCACCGAATGAAAAAAGCTGGTCAGGGATTCCAGTACACGACAATGATACTCAGTTTGACGTCAACAACTTGTCAGATAACGTTTCCTACTGTTTCAGGATAAGGTACCTGAACAACAACAAAGAGCATCTTTTTGGTGAAGAAAGTAATCCAGTATCAACCTCCGTCAATGCGTTAGATTTTAAAACGGCAGATAATAAAGTACACGAGCTTGATTTAATAGAAAACAGAAGCACACAGAGTGAACCTGAAATATATATACCACCAGGACCTGCAGCTGACTCAAATACACCGAGTATAATTGGAGGAAGTGATTCAGATTCAGTAACAGCAGCGACCAAATTTACCTCTAGTGATCTTAAAAATAAAAATGATCAGAAACTCGATATTGTGTCAGAAGAAACAACCAGCGAAAGAAATGAACCTTTATCCAACAACTGGTCGAAAGAAGATTGTTCAGTAAATATTTTGCCACCAAGTAAACCAGTTTGTGAGCCTATAAATAATAGAGGGATTAAGGTGACATGGAAACCTGTCACGAACCAAAATCTTACACAATGTTATGAAGTACGTTACAGAGAAGTTTCAGAAAAAAATATGGGATGGAAATCAATATCAACCAGAGGCAATGAATGTTCAATCAATATATATCATCTTGAAGAACGTAAACCATTGTGTTTCAAGGTTCGAGCTATTTACGATGAGACGGAAGGTCCGTTCAGCGAGGTCAGTTGCCCTGTTTTACTAATCAAAGATGACACTTTAAATCTACCAGGTGCTCCTGAAATTGTTGAAAAGACGTCAAGTTCAATATCACTGAAGTGGGCTCAACCAACAAAAACAACTGGCGACATAAACTGCTATGAAATTAAATTCAAAACTACTGACCCAGTTGTTAAAAGATGGCAGTCAGACTGGACGAAGTATGACGAAACGGAAATAATCATAGATAAATTAGAAGATGACACTGAATATGTCTTCAAAATAAGGGCAATGATTGACGGTGAAGATGGACCATTTAGTGAGCTTCTTACAAGTAGAACAAAACTACAGGACATGCGTCCTTGTCCACCAAAGAAGATATCATCAACCATAAATTCTATATCTGTCAGCTTAGAGTGTAAAGATGCAGATACAAGAAAATGCACCCAACTTGAAATTCGATACAGGTCTGCTAAAACTGGACTTCGATGGTTTCCGTTGTTCATCGAGTCTTCACAGAAAAGGGTAACTATTCAAAATTTGAAGTCTGGCACGGATTATGAAGTAAAAGTTCGAGAGCTATTCGACGAGATAGAAAGCCCATTTAGTGAAACTTCAGTTATGTCAACAACAACAGAGGACAACAACTCTTCAGATAAACACTGTCTAATTGTTGAAGACATACAAGACACATCAGTTACAGTCACTTGGAATCATTTTGCAGAAGACATTAAAAATACCGAATTGATTGAAATTAGGTATAGGAAGCAAGGTGAACAATGGTATTCCAAAAGCTTTGCAAAAAATGAAAACCAGTGTATTCTTAAAGGATTGGTGCCATTTTCTACCTATGATATCATGATGCATGCGGTACAAGACGGTACTAATAATATATTCAGTAAGACACAAGAAGTGAAAACAAAGCCATTACAGCAAAGAGAATTAAAACCAATATTGCCTGTTGTAGTAGAAACTACAACTCAGAGTATAGAAATAAGATGGGAACCTTCATCGGTCGACAATAAACCAGTTTTACATTATGAAATAAGGTGCAAACCTTGTCGTGGAACACAACATGAATGTCTAATTTACCATTCAACGGAATGCAAAATGACGATTGGCAATTTAAATGCCGGTACTGAATACGAATTCATAATCCGAGCTATATACACGAAAGAAGTAGGGCCATTTTCGGATGTTATAATAATTTCAACCGAATCAATTAATGAGGACGTCGTTGTTTTAGAGACAAAAGAAATTTCTTTTGAATACGTCTCTCTGTACTGGATGAAGCCAGGTTGTGCTAGAAATATTAACTCATATGTTGTTAAATACCGAAAGTGTCCGAAAGGCAAATGGGTGGTCTTTTCCACTGCGAATAATGAAACCACAGTTTCAGGTTTAGATGAAGGGACAAGTTACGAATTTGTCATTAGGGCAATATTTGATGAAACTGAAGGACCTGCAAGCCAAGGCAAGAAAATAACCACACTAGTAGAAGACCAGCAAGTAAAAAACCGAAGACCTGGTGTTCTTGAATCTAAAGTTGTATCGTTTGATTGCATACAAATTCAGTGGGAACCACCAGACGACTCTGTTGGCTTAAATTTCTACGAAGTACAATATAAGCCTAAAAATAAATGCGAATGGAATGTACATACATCGTATACAAACATAACGACACTATTAAATCTACAACAGTCCACAAACTATAATGTGATAGTTCGCGGTGTATATAATGATGACCTTGGTCCTTTCAGTGCTGTTGTTGAGTTATACACAGTATCAAAGGACGACGTGCACAAAAATGATCCACCAGGTATACCGGAAGAGATAAGTTCAGGATACTGTCACGTTAAACTTAAATGGTCGAAACAAAAATCATGGATGAAACAGATCGACCATTACGAAGTAGAATACGTACACTTGGAGGAAAAAGGAATTGATGAAACCTTAAACAAAATAGAATGCCCTTTAGAGGAATATACTTTGCAGGCGTTGGAACCATCCATGGACTACCGTTTTCGTGTTCGAGGAATATTTGTTGATAAATCAAAAACTCATTACAGCAAATGGAGTGGCAAAATCGCTACGAAGAACTGCGATATCGAAAATATCAGAGCAACAGAAATAACTCATGACAAGTTGGTACTCATTTGGAAAGGACCGATGCAATCAGAGGAAATAAAATGCTTCGAAGCAATTTGGCGAGAAAATTTAACTGGCATTGATGAATGGCAGACATCTAGAACGAAAAAAAACGAGGTAACATTATTTGGTTTGAAGGACTCCACAGAGTACAATGTAAAAATTCGATGCATTCTAAACCATGACCAGAAAAGCAAGCTTTTCAATTTAGTACCTAATCCTACAACTAAATTACACCCAGAGAAGAAGTTTCCAGGAAAACCCATTTTAATTGAGTGCTCAGCAAGATCAATAAAACTGGAGTGGAAAGCATGTAAGATGCCAAGAATTGGATTTTATAAAATAAAATACCACGAGTGTGGGACAGAGACAAACAAATGGATGTCTCTTTGTACAGAAAACAATAGAACAACACACACAATCACTGATCTAAGAAACGCCACAGACTACGAATTCAAAGTTGCTGCAGTAAAGGATGGTGAAACTGGCCAATTCAGCGAAGTAAGCGACAAAATGACCACAAATCTGTCCTTGGCAAGACAATTACAAGTTGTAACCAATTTTCGAGTTGAGAATGGACCACCACAAAAATTTAAACTACCAATTGTGTGTTATGTCATGAATAGAACAGCTAAAACACGAAAGTGTGTGTTAGGTAAGCTTCAAAGGATATGGTATGAATGCCAATATTTGTAATAGTAACCATTACTTATTACGACGACACTCATAAAATACATCGGGGTTGAACTTTACACACATGCGTTTTAATTTTAGTAAACTGAATTATAAATTTCGACGTTCTTCTTTCCCTATAATCGAAAAAAGAAAACTACTTCTTTTTATGTAAGAGGGACAAGTCAAGGTATAGACTATAAAAAAACTCGAAAGATGTTTTTTTTCTTATCTTATCTAATTGTGTTTTTATTTCAACTGATTGTAGATGAGACTGTTCTCGAGCAAGCTGATGGTAAAACAAGACCTCATAAAAAAAGTGGTAATTTTTTTAGACATCACATGTATCAATCATGCTCGAAGTTACTGAAGATTTTGTCATTCTTACAGGCAGTAATTTACTTTAAAAAAATAAAAGAAAAGTACCAATTTGGATTTATAATTACATGTATGTCTATTGTATTTTAGGCGGGGACACTACAAACCACAGACTCAGCTGTGTCTTTTTCAAAACAATTTCTTATTCACGTAAATGATTGATCTATAAGACATGTCCATAACATTGATATAAGAGAAAAAAAATATACAATATATATTGAACCTTAAAGAAATAACACCAGATATAGTGTATCTAACAAATATGCTCTATGGGTAGGGTAAAATAGTATCAAGATAATTTCAAGTAAAAAATCCAAACCTTCTATGGTCTTTGTTTACTTCCAATCCAACTAAGATAAGACCTTTCAATTGTTTCATTCAGTCACAGCATGTAGGATCTAACAACACACCCCATTCTACTTTCTGTTCTGACAGTTGATAGATTTATTTATGTGTCCCAAACTTTTACTTCTGTTTTAAAATTATTCTTTTTCTAACCGCCGTCTTTTTCCGCGCAACTCCTCAGAAACGGCTAAATGGATTAAAACAAAACTTGGCACAAAATAGACTATTATTTGTAAAATGAGCACAAAAGTATTCAAATTTCAAACATGAACGCTATAGCCATATTGATATTGAAATTTAAAAAAATTAAATTCTTAATAATTCATGAGGCATTAGATTGGCGAGTTGGGGAACATCCTGTTACGCTGCGCGTAACAATTATAATATCAGGTTTTAATTAGATTGCATTTACTTCTCTTTTGGTGTAGTTCATATTTTGTAATCATGAATTGATTAGCAATTTACTAGCAATTTTAAAAAAAATGCGAATAGACCCTTTTGTGGTAAGTTGGTGAGCATGATAAATACACACTTCCGCGAGGTAGGGCTTGGGTAGAACAAAAGAATTTTCCTCGCGGAAGTGTAAATTGAGCATGCTCTACGCATTCTCATCGACTATCCTACAGTTAGCACAAAAGGGTCTATAGAGACATTTGTAGTTCTTTTTTTAAATTATTGAAATACGTTGTAAAATTTTGCCTACTGCAGAAAAGAAAAATTTTAACGACTAAATATGACTTTCATATGCCTAGTTATGATAATCACCTCATCATTTGACAGATAGGTTTTTCAAATTTAAAAATTTCAAGTTTGAAGTCAACAGCACCCATAACCTACAATTTATGACATTTTAATGTTTAAATGTGCTTTCATGTTATCTTTCAATTATTAAGTCTCTAAAATAAATTTGAGAAACTTGTTTTCTTTCTATTTTCCGAAGTTACGGCACCATAGGGTTCGCGACTTAATTTTTGGAAACCTATGATCTGTAATATAGTATCCCAACACTATAGTCGGCGTCACATAAATAACATACTGTTAAAATTTGAATAAAAATATTTTCTACGACTTTATTGACACCTACAGTCGTTTAAATTGTCTTAAATGACTTGCTCATTCGTTTAGCCAAACGGCTTCTCCCTAAACATTGAATCGTTAAATTCCGGTCAGATTTTAATTCTAGGTGCCAATATTTACATTGTAAAAAGTCGGCCATGTTTACAGTGATCGGGTTGCTAGGAGATGTTGTTTACGTTTAAATGGTTTGTCCAAAAACCGAAGAACCCAGAATGCACTTCGGCGTTATTTCGGATATCTCGGATTTATTTTACGCGAACAACGTACAATACCGAGAAGTTGATCAAGCAGACGATTGTCACCGGAGTTCGACGGGAACTTACGAACTTCGTTTGTAAACAAATCGTCCCGTAAAAACCAACATGGCGGATATTAGTATGGGATTTTCCCGTAAGGATTTGTTACGCATGATTTAAGCTTATAAGCGACTTGTTTTTGAGAAGCTGTTTGGCTAAACGAATGAGCAAGTCATTTAAGACAATTTAAACGACGGTTGGTGTCAATAAAGTCGTAGAAAATATTTTTATTCAAATTTAAACAGTATGTTATTTATGTGACGCCGAGTATAGAACTTGTTTAAAAGCTGTAGTCAAACTATTTTCTGTCAACTAAAAATACTCTTGAAAAAACCTTGATTCATTAATTGGTTTAATCAAAGAACAACTTCATTTCTCATGCTTATATTTTTTTCTTTTCAGGAAATCCTTTGCAGCGGTTTAGTGATTGGGTAACATCTAGTAAGTAGTTGCAATTATTATAACTCGATTTCTTATTATCGTGATTTGAATTACGTGCTTTCGCTCCCTTAATGATTTCTTTACTCCATTTTGCATCTTTTAATATGTACATGACGAATGTCTTGTCCATTCGACTATGACGTAAAAATTAACAAAACAAAAACCCGTGATGTTTAAATAGACGCGTTTTTATGACAAAAAAATATATTGTGTGCTTTTCTGAAAGACGAAATTCATCATTTCATCCAGAATTAAACAAATATCTAGTTCTATTGCAGATAAATGCTTATAAGGTTCAACAAAATTTGTTGAATGTAATTATACTTTAAACCTGTTTAATTTTCTAGAAAAATCTGTCAGAGAAAGACACAATGGGTATAAGGAAAAAACGATAATGCTGGTCGGAGCAACGGGTTCAGGAAAAAGTACACTGATTGATGGCATGATAAATTACATTACTGATGTATCGTGGGATGACGAGTTTCGCTTCACCCTGATTGATCTGCTTGATGAAGAAAAACTTAAACGCGGTGATCAGGTATGCGATTTTAATATTTTTCTTGTATATTTGTATTCTCCTCCGAATTACATATAATTTGCAAATGAAAGTCTTTGGTACCTGATACAAAGTTGAATGATAAGACTGATGGTTTAAACGTTCAATTTTCTAAAAAGTGGATATTACAATACTTAAAATTGACAGCTTTCTTTTACCTTTCCACCCAATATCTCAAATAACGATGACCGGTGGCGTTAATATGAACGTGTTTGACTTCAGGCGCGGATTGGGTGTGCTGTGAGGGGATGGGTTCGTTTCTTATAAAAACACACAAATTTATTACTTTATCATTTTGTAGACCATTTCTCAAACCGATTGGATCACAACTTATAGGATTTCTCATATTCAAGGTGGTAAGCTGGATTTTAATTTAAACATCATCGACACGCCAGGCTTTGGGGATACTAGAGGTATAACAAGAGATAAGCAACTTGTGGCCCAAGTAAAAGAACTGTTTGAAGCTAGGACTGATCATGGCATTCAGATGATTGATGGTGTATGTTTTGTTACACAATCTCCTCTTTCAAGGTTAACCCAATCACAGAAATATATTTTCGACTCAATCTTATCTTTGTTTGGAAAAGACATTGCCGAAAACATCTTTGTGTTGATAACGTTTGCTGACGGGAAAAGACCACCGGTTCTTGATGCGCTCGAAAAAGCCAAGATTCCGTTCACCGACAGTTTTATGTTCAATAACTCCGCTTTGTTCGAGAGCGAAGATTCGAAAGGCAAGTTTTCAAAAATGTTTTGGAAAATGGGAGAAGAAAGCTTTCAAAACTTTTTCCATAAACTACAAACCGTTGATCCTAAAAGTTTGCAACTTACAACCAACGTCCTCAGAATAAGAGGTCTATTAGAGGTGACCATAGAAGGACTCCAAGAACAAGTTGTTGTCGGAATGAACCAATTGAACACTATCAAGCAAGAAGGTGAAGTTTTGCAACGTCATAGAAATGACATACAAAACAACAGAAATTTTAATTACGAAGTTGAAGAAGTTGTCATGGAAGAGGTCAGATTAGGGCCTGGTGAGTATGTTACAAATTGTTTAACTTGTAACATAACCTGCCACTTTCCATGTCGAATACCAGAAGATAAAGATAAAGAATGTTGCAAAGCGATGGATGGTACAGGAAATTGCACGGTATGTCCAAAGAATTGTCATTGGACTATGCACAGAAATGCTGGGTTCAGACTGGAGGCAACAAGGCAAAAGATTGCAAAAACCTACGAACAGCTGAAACGAAAGTTCGAAATTGCAAAAAAGGAGGCAACAAGTCAAAAGGCAGTCTTAGAAAAAGTGAAGAACAAATTTGTAGAATTGCGCAAAAGTGTAAATGACAAAATACAGGCCGTCAGAAAATGTATCAATGACTTAGAAAAATTTGCACTACGACCAAATCCACTGAGTGATATTGAATACATTGAACAACTAATCGCAGCCGAGGAACACGATTTGAAGTATGGTTGGCAAGATAGAATTAAACTTTTAAAAACCTTTAGAGAAGAGGCCCAAATGATTAAAGATGCCAAAACAGGTACGTTAGAACCATTCAAAGATACAGAAGAGATTCTACGAAGCTTTGACGTTTACAACTAGCCTGCTAGTTTACGGGGCGGCTTAAATAAGATTAAGTTCAGCAGAGATAGTCGAAATATATAAATGGCATTTAATTTGTCATTATCTCACCTGGTCGTAGGCCATGTGAGCTATTGCCATCACTTGGCGTCCGTCGTCGTCGTTAACAATTTTTCAAATATGTTCTCCTCTGGAACTACCGTTGAAAAATAGGGCCGCCATAATTAAAAATAGAACACAGGGGTCAGACAACAGTTTTTCGCATATAACACCAAAACCGTTGTTTAACCTGATTCTGACGTTAATGTTTTGCATGATGAGATCTATCAGTGGTTAATTTTTTGTAAAAATCTGTTGACCCATGTTGGAGTTATTACCCTTTTAGGCGTTAAAGTGAAAGTTGGCTTGGTTTTACCTTACGGGATCCTGCACGAAGTCTATGCTTCAATTTTTGATCCATGAAAAACACGGCCGTCGTTATAAAAATAGAACATAGGGTCAAACAACAGTTTTTTTTTTGCAAATATCTCCCTCAATGATCGCCCTTTTTCGACATTTGTATCTATTTTTGAGGTTATTATCTCAAAAATCTTCTCTGCGATTGCTATTCAGAATCAAATGAAACTTGGCAAGATTGTTTCTTAAGATATTCCGAACAAACTGATTGTTTACAAATTTTGAAACGTAAAAAAATGGCTACCAGATCATAGGTGTCAAAATACAGTTTTTTGCAAATAACTCAAAACCGTAGAATTTAAGAAAAATTCTGATGGAAAGGAATATAATTGTTCATCGTCAGAAGACGGACCTGTGACAAATTTTCAAAATGATGTCAACCGATGTAGGAGATATGGGCCCTGAAACCGATTTTTTTTTGTCGTTTTTCACGTGAACATCTTTGTAAATCTTCTTTGAAACCATACGACAAAATTTTATGAAAGTTGACATATTTTTTGTCAGGGTATCCTGCACCAAATGATTGCTTAAAATTTTACATTTGGTCATTAAACATGGCCGTCGTTACTACATGTAAAAATAGAACAAAATATATTTTTGCTATTTTTTCTTGTACTATAGAAGAATAATGAAAATGAAAAGTACTCACAAGATAAACATGATATTCTGAATTGACTGCAATATTGATTTTTAGGTGTCTATTTCGCGACCATTTTCACCAGTTGCACAGATTTCAAGATTTTTTTTATTTCTTGAGGAAACATGGAACCGGTTTCATAAAAAATCTCAAACTGAGAATGTCCTGAAATCCTTCCTCAACTAATATTTCATCCAATCAGATCACTTGAAATTAAAGATTTGATGAAAACTGAAGGAACTGAGAAAAGTCTAAATTTGAGATTTTTTTTATGAAACCGGGCCATGGTATTTTGAAATGACAGGCATTTTTTCCGATAATTTTTGTACTTGATTTGATTTCAACAATATTTGGTTTTCATAGTAAACATAGTCTTCTGAGTTGAATGGGGATGATGAAAATGTTATATGCACACTTCATTTTATGTACTTTTTCGGCAAATGTATACTTGGTTTTTGTCCCCTCAGACCCGGTGGAATAACAGGGCATTGGGACACCCCTGTCCAATTTTTTTCCAGAGGTTTTAAAAACACTTTGAAGGCATTTTAAACATTTTACAGTGCCTTAGTTACTCAGTTGAACTTACAGCATTCATCAATATAATTATGCTTTTTTCGGCATTTTTTGTCTGATATGGCAACAAAGCATGGTTCCTTTACTTCTTTGGTTGATAGGGCGCGGTTTGCCAGGTGAGCGATTCAGATGCTTCGAGAGCTTCTTGTTTTATTAATAGGACGTATTGAGTTATCCTGACTTGTACCTGGACGCGTGAATAAATAAAAAGCATATCCCATTTTGATGTCATCCAATAAATAATATGTTCCTTCTGTTTCTGTTATCTAAATCATCTTTTCCTTCAAATTAATTGAAAGATATCATTTAGATAAATACCACTATCAGTATTGCCACTGTATTCGAACTGATAAAATTATTGTAATACTGCGCTATTTTCCTTAATTGATTCCAATTAATACTGTATTTGAAGGACGAGCAAAAACTTTATTAGTCTGATACCAGTGCTACATTTCTGCACAATTTAAATTTAAATTGTATTTTATACTACTTCTGTGTCATCATTTTTCTTTTTATATTACTGCTTTAATAAGTTTAAAGGGCGGTCATGCAAAAACCAGGCAGTGGGTGGCACAAGACAAATTTTGTTTAAAAAATTTTCATCTATTTCATATCACAAATGCATCCTTTCAAGTTAAATGTTGGATTTGTATTAACTGCAGCGAAAAAAGAGAAATAATTACATAGAAAGCATTGATTAGAAGAAAATTCTTAAATTTGAACAAAATTTGGTTGCTTTGTTAGGGAACTTTAAAATCAATTTCCGAGCCATCCATTGTCAATTCAAACAGATCTTTATACTTTTTGACATGCATGAAGTATATACATTACATCGAAACAAAAACTTCAGTAGGATAACATTTACACTGTGCCACTCGTATAGGATCTGCCTGATTTTTACATAGATAGCCTCTTAACATTTTTTACATATTTTGTCTGTTATTAATCACAATTTATTATGAAAAATCATATACTTTATGTTCATATTGTTAGTTATTATGACACGTATTTAATTAAATGTGCTAGCTTCTGTAAAAAAGTAAAAACGAGTTATGTACTTGAACGTACCGGCTCCATTGATGCCTTTCGTTTCATCCACGTTTACTTTCACTTTTTATATGTAAACTATTATGAAATGTCGAAATATTATTGTCAACTGATTTATTTTTGTCTTAAATTTCAAATCATTGTGTTGTAAAAGACAAATGTGTTACAAATAAAACTTATCCGTTAAGTATTTTCCGAGAAAAACACTATTTCCTCGATATAATTCGAATTTCTTGCAACCTGTGTGTGTATTAACTTCAAATGAGTTCTGTACGTGATAATTGGCATTATGTTCAAGACTGCAGGGTTTGTGATGCACTGAAACATTTTACTTCTTAAATGAAAGTAGACTGTGAAGTTCAATTTATATATGTATATGTAAAAGTGATTTAGAACTTTTCGTTTCCCAAATCTAATTCAGTTACTGGGAGTAAAAAATATGATATATTCTAGTAATAAGTTTTGCAGAGACGGGACTAAGGACGAAATATAATAAACTGTAAGAAATGGAATTCTACGTACAGTACATTGATTGATTCATTTAATTATTACATGTATAATGTAGACATAGTTTGGAACTAAGTGATAAATAAATAGAATTTTCATGAGTACAGATTATCATTTCTAAACAATGTAAATTTAAAGATTAAAATTGACAAAATGAATTTATTTGACACGAGTATTGCTGTCACAGTGGTAGATTAAAATTAGTCATTATGTTTTGTTGGCTTAACTTATCTCTAACTTAAATTTGAAGTCGTATTAGCCCATATGCTTTTTTACTTGCATTTTTTATTACTCGGAACACGTTTTTTTGCCATTTTCTTTTCACTGTTTTCTTAGGTAAACGAGTTTAATATCCATTGCCTTTATTTTTCTCCTCTTGAGTTATTTCTCTGAGCTCTTTCTCTTGAATATCTCTGATCAATACCACTGGAACCCTGTACTGGTTCTGCACCTCCTGTAGCTTCCTGGTTATACACATCCGGTATCATGTCTTCCCTCGTTCTAACAGTCCACCACGACTCAGAATGGTTGTAAGGCAGATAAGTGTGAGGATGGTAGGCATTCTGTGCCAATGTTTGATCGAGTTTCCTGATGATGTTATCACTACTGTGTCTGCCCAAGTAATCCATTTCATAGTGTTCCCAGGCGCTGTATTCTGCCCAGTCATGAGCAGTGAAATGATCCGTGCGGTATGGGTCATTGAAGGAATACAGCTTCCTGCTGTATACATGTTTTATCTTAGGTGGTGGATGGCAAAAAGCAAGAGATTCCTTGTACTCTCGGTTCTTCAATAGAAGAGATAGAGTCGATTTATATGAGTTCAGTTTACGAGATAGGTGATATCAATTTTATAGAAAAGAAGACAAAGAGTACAGCATTGAATAAATCCAGGTTGATATTATTTTCTATAAGCCTTTTGTTCGGAATAGGAGAAATATATGATTTAAAAGCTTGTGTACAGGTTTCCTTTATATACTTACGACTGAGAAAAATTCTTCCACATTTCTTGGGTTCCTCTTTTTCTCCCACTCCATGGGTTTATCATAATCTTGGGGATTAAGATAGAAGTTGCTGTAAGTGTTCTCATATGTCTGCCCTACATAACGTTCTTTAGCCACTGGCTTCACGTTGGTAAAGCTTGCAATATCTGGTCTACTCTCTTCTTGACAGGTTACTTTGGCCTACACAAAAACCAATATACATGTAGAATATGAGAGTGGTAAAACAATATCAGTGAGACAATGACCCAACAATTTTTTATTGATAATATGAGGAAGGTGAAACCTTTTAACACTCCCGAAGAAACATTAATTAAAAACACCTTTAACAATTTTTGTCAGCTCTGATTTGATATATCATACTTACAACCTTCCAATATGGAAAATTTTGTAATGATAAAATAGCATTGTGCCGTCATAAATTAAGATCAATTTCACACTTACGACATTTTGTGAAATAGACGCCAGGTACAAACCGGATATTGATGTTTTTTGCCCATAAGTATGCAGTACCAAGTTGATATTAACCATGTTTGGAGGGTATAAAATAAAACAAGAAGCCGTCATCAAAAAGAACTTGCAATTTTAGAACGTTTGAAATTACCATAATAGATTGATGTTTAATTTCAAAATGTGTAGGTCATGATAAGGGAGATTTTTTTTCGGACATCATGGCCAGTACCATTTGGACTGACATGAGTCCATCGGTCAAGCCGTTTCGTCACCAAAACCAGTACATTTAGGAAAATTAAATTTAAAGGAATACATATGCATATGCAATCCT
The DNA here is from genome assembly GCA_037379345.1 of Perna viridis. Taxonomy (NCBI): domain Eukaryota; kingdom Metazoa; phylum Mollusca; class Bivalvia; order Mytilida; family Mytilidae; genus Perna; species Perna viridis. Next base: position 16,152,247 of record CM074511.1, read on the forward strand.
GGCAACAATAACAAAAAGTAATCAAGAGAACCAAGATTCGAGCAGTAATCAAAAGAACAATTATATATTCCAATGGTAAAAAATAGACAGGGGAAATGAACACACAATACGGAATGAGAAACAAACTGTTTATATCCCGCGTGGAAAGGGGAACCAAAATAAGAAGTCGATACATCTTAACAGGTTGTAATAAAATCTTACAAAATAGTTTCCATCTGGACTGGTATTAATGATAGATTCATTTAGTTCAGGCCAGAACGCCATTGAAGTAGGTTTGTTGAGCTCTTGTTTGGGGCTCATGATAGTCGGTTTGTTGCGTTCTATTGCAGTTTCAATGGGAGCACACTTCTTTGTTTCTAATTTTAAGCGCATTTTGGGTCTTGCACCGGTGGCATTCGGATCTACATAGCCTGGAAAACTGCCGTCTGCAAAATGAACCATCTTAGGCAGCCGGTTATCAGTTACTGGTGGCATCGTTTCTTTGGCCACCTTTTTGGTATCCTGGTGAAGTATTGGAAGAAAAACAGACGTAATAATTGTTAAAGTAAGTGAAATTCAATGATCCTTATCCAAAATGGAAGAAACAAACCACATTAACAGTAGAAACTAAAAAAAAAACATACAGAGTTTTTTTTAATCGAGTATGGAAACCTCGTGAAATACCAAATAACCAAGCATCCAATTTGTAGGTAACCAGAATTTTATTATAAAGGTTTTCGCGGATGAATACAGTTAACTGAAATGAATTGTTATTCAGAACAAAACTTCTCGATCTCAAATTGATTATAACAAATCCAGCAGGCATACAACCATCCAACTGAAGCTATATAATTGAGCATTCAATTTGAAATAAACGTGCAACGTTTGTTCCGTGTATTCTTTACAAATGAACATTACACGTCTACTTGGGATTGGTGTTTAACTTACATGATTTCCATGTGACTTTATCACAGTTGAGGTGCTACAGGGTTCTTTGACAAGTATTGCTTTGGGTCTTGTGTCGGCTGCATGATTGAAAGTGTGCCCAGGAATACCACCATCAGAAAAATGAACCATCCTAGGAACCCTGTCATCTCCAGAAGGTGACTTCATCTAAAAGGATCAAAATTAATTTGGCTTTGATGTAATAAATGTATTTAAAATGTCATTCTCTGTGCAAGCTGGGCAGTTGTATGCAAGAAAAAATGTCACTCTGACATTGTAAACAAAGTTTATGTACCATTTGAGTTAATGAATATATAGGTCAGATTTGCCACTTCATTATATTTCAAAATTAGTAAAAGGAAGGGTATGTGAAACAAATCAGGTGCACTGTGTGATAACTGTCGACTACACGATCAGTGTTGTCATGGTGTAATTGTGATCAACTAGATAACTCACTATCTTTTTTATCACTTTAAGCAATGATATAATATATCAATTTGAAAGTGATTTATGTCACAAGTTGAATGTTATTGTTGCTACTTCGATATAGTGAAATCGGAATTAAACCGAAAAATCTTCAATAACTTACAACTACACGTGTCTCTGTTGAAGCTTGTTTGGATAGTTCCTTGTTTGTACTTTTCTTTGGTCTTGCACTGATATCTTTTATACTATGTTCAGTGTTTTCGATTCCCGAAAAATGAACTATTTTAGGCATTCTCCAATCGTCTATTGTTGCCATCCTTGAAGATTTGATCTTAAATGCAAGAGTTAAATGTTTATATGAATGTCTAGAATTATTCATGTATTTCATTCCATTTAACCATCCGGTTTGGAAGGTCGGCTAATAATTTCTGATATTAGCAATTTAAGTGCGCGCATTATTTTGATATAATTGTGATTGAAATCAGTCAACAACAGATTTGTAATCAAATTTCAGATGTCTCTTCAAGACTCCCAGGTTGGTTTAGAAACAACACAAACTGTAGAAAAAAACAAGATATCTGTATAAATCTGTATATGTGCCAAACAACAGCTTGGTATCACGAAAGAACATTGCTCAAAATATTGCTAAAATGCAACTTACTTTTAAAAAATCTCAATATATACATTTCGCTTTGATGCAGAGTCAAAAAGAAAAAGCCAAAATTAATTCCGGCCAAAATTCAAGAAATCGTGATGACACACGATTTTTTTTATATACACAGTATTTCATAAATTGAGCTTAGACAAGACTATATGATTTTAATACTTTTAAAGTTAACAAAACTTACAGGAATGTCTACTCTCCGTGAGATGCTTGTAGAGCAACCAGCGAGCGCTGTGTCCTGCACAGTAAGTGGCAAAACTGGTAAACTTAATAACTCGGGTGGTGAAAACTTTGCTTTTGGAATTTTTGTTCCAAACAAATCATACTCCTTGAGAGTGCCATCGCATGTAGGCTCATAAACTAAAAGACAAAAGCATATAACAATCAGTTTTGGAGAATATGTTTAGGTGAAGAAAGGTGCAAAACATGTTTATATTACGGGTATTTACATGTACATATATTCGGAAGTCTTGAAATAAAAACACTGATATAAAAAAAAAACTTGTTACAAAAATAATCGAAGGTGGATAGGACAACAATATCATTGGTAAGACCACTGTATTTTTCTAAGGCAATTAAAAATGAAATAAATATCCATGCCCGTTCCCCACTACCCTACCCCGGTCTACCCTGATATAAATAAACAATTTATGGTCATTTTGGCTCATGCACTGTTAAAGTATAATATAATATTTACTCCATTAACTCAATGTTAAACGCTTTTGAAAAATACCTACCTACCCAGGTTTTATTTCTTCTTACTAGCAGAAAACTTACTTATTTTTTTTTGCCTTACATGTATGTTTGACAACCTAACAGTTATATAACACATAATAAAGGTGTGTAATTAGGCTGAAAAGTGTGTTTCTAAATTATTCCAGGTATATATAAGCTGCATTCAAGCAAATAATATTAAATTGAAAAAAACGATTTCTAGAAATATGGAGGATGCAATCAAGAGAATTGTCAATTATTGCTGTGCATAACATTTGTTATAATCAACAACATGCAAGTAAGTAAAATGCAATAAAGGAGAAAAATACGAAAAGAAAAGACAATCAAGACAATAACAGTTTCCAATGCTAATTGTGAGATATACCTTTATAGTTACTGTCCTTAAATGTCTATTTTAACTCCTGTGGATATTAAAAAGTCAAAACAGTTACAGTAGCCTTTTAGAATTAAGATTTTGCAAATCAGGATTTCTTTTACTACATGTTCATGACATGACATATGAATCTCGAGGAGAATGATCGGTTATACTATATTTGCAAAATGTAATTATTCTAATCATTAATCTCGAACAAGAAAGTATTCAATTGAATATAGATAGTATCTTATTGCCAGTACTTTTAAATATAGCTAGCACATATTGGCCGTAAATTATTTTGTCACAAATAAAAACGAGACATTACTGTACAGTAGCATCATCTTACATTTGCACTTATTCAACTGTCTGTAAACCGTTGGACCAACTACTGTCAGTAGGGTTAACATATCTGCATCTGTCTAAAAAGAGAAACCAAGAATTTGATTAAATTAAATACCTATTGTTTATGCTTTTACATATGTATACATATGGGGATACAAACGTACAATATCTTAATAGTAGGACCATTGTACTACAAGATCTGTGACCTCTGTGGTTCGATCAAGCCAAGTAAGTGACAATAATCTACTGCACACCGCGTGCACGAATATCAGATATCTTCCATCAATATTATGCGTACGTCCTGAATATCTTAAGAAACATTTCAAAGTCATTATACTGCAGCTACAGAACTTGCTTAGAAAAATTCACAGTGACGAATTTAAGAAATTGGACAATATAACGAGAAGGGATATAGTGAACATGTTAAAAAGACAACAACTCCATTGGGATGAAAAATTTTAGCTTAAGGCCATCCACGGGTTCTCAATGAACGACGAAGAAACCCTCATATCACAGGGGCGGGCTGCAGTGGGCACCAAAACAACATTATATACAGGTACAGCGAAATAGTTTCCTTGATACTCCAACAACATAAAAGAGGACTGAAAGTGAAGACATAACAAACATACAGAGGCCAGAAATTCCTGACCTAGGACAGGCGCAAAAAATGCGGCGCGGTTAGATCACAACCCTCCCCTATCCCTGTATTTAAACCTGGCCACTGTGAAAAATTATTACACAATCATATCTGAGTCAATTTTAATTTAAACAACATAACAACCCCACGCAAAAAACAAAAAAACAAAACAAAACAAAAAAACACAACACAACAAACAAACAAAACAAAACAAAACAAACAAACAAACAAACAACAAACGAAACAAATCAAATCAAAAACAAAAACAAGAAAAAATCCAACAAACCATGAAAAAATCATTCAAACATAAAAACAACTACGTTAAAGCAAAAACAACACTTTTTTAAAAGCAAAACAAATTTTACATTGAAATTTACAAAAGTAAATAAAAATGATGATATTTTGTTAATATTCATAGAAAGTTTACATGATTTTTCTTCAAAACAGGAAAATCAGCTTATCTGCGGAAGTCTGCTGTTGTGTTGCTCGTTGTTGATGTTGTTGATTTTGAATCATGTGACTTTTGTAACTTATGGTGACGATTGTGATCACATGACATTATTGACGTTCCGTATTGTTCGGTTCCGTACCTGAGATTAGTTTGATCCACCGGAAGCACGTTGAAAAGTGAAAATGGCCAGTGATTTGACAGCGACGTTTGTTGGCATTGGTTTGAGTGAACAAAAGGCTAAAGAAACTTTAAAAAACGACCAATTGTCTTCAAATTTGAAACAAGCAATAGACCAGGTAATCTCACCAACCTAAATCTAAGCAAATTAATTGTGGTGTCAGTTTTTAATATGTAAACAAACAGATGATGCAACACTTTTTTTTCTTTTTTGCCCGAAAGTTGAAAATTCTTCCCTGTCGTTTGGTTTGGCGCCAAAGGCTGCAAGCCTGACCAAAATAAATTGTGCTGGACCAATTTATTTTTTAGGGAAATTGATAAATTCGGTATGCAAGTGTTTGAAATCAGTTCGAAGTTGAATTCTTTTAATATCTACACACCCTCAATCCCCAATCTCATGCGTATGGCACAAATAATCACAAGGTGCTGCATGCACACATACTTTTAATGAGGGAAAGTAATTTTCTCATGACACTGTTATGCCTTGAGGTAAGATTTAGGACAATTTGGTATTGCTAATTCTGAGTCATCTTACTGATGGTATCCCTCAATGGCTTCTATTACAAGTAGGCATTGGAATTTGCCAGATGCTAGAATGAAGTTTGTAACTATATTGAGTTTGTGTTTTGTCTGTTTGTGTTGTTTTCCCTAGATTTGACTTAAGATGTCTCCAATGTTGATGTTCCTGATTCCTCTGCTAGTTTCTTCATCTAAGTTGACAAAGTTTCATGTAAATATGTTAAATACAATAATGTACTGTAAGCCACTCGCCGGTATCCTGTCCGTAATACCTGCCGGTGGTTACCGTAATGTACATGTAGAACATGTAGTGCTATATTCATATAACTGTTCGATTTTAATAGTTGTATTTGTAGTTTCCATTTTTTTGGGTTCACTTTTTATAGGTTTTACTTATGTGTATATATATATATGCATAGGGTTTTCTGGTATTAGTCTTTGTCCTGTGAGATCGGATCTGGTATGCGTTCCTTTGTTTTGTTGTGAGCATGGATTCCCAATGTTTCTGGTAATCGGGATACTGCTCATAAGATAGGGTATTTGCTGTTAACTTCAAAACGTTTATTATAATAATAATAATGTTTACATATAATGACTATATCAACTGTACGAGTGGTGTCCGACGTGGTGGGAGATAGAACTGTGCTTTCATGAAAGCGGTTATATTATTCCGTTAAACTTCCTGCATAAATAGAGAGTAATATTAGCGGCAGACATACAGAATCATTATCTTCCGTAAGTTAAGTAAAATCCATATTTGGTATAATTTCTTCACCTAAAGTCTGGAAAGATTTTTGGCAAAAATTCTGGATATGTAAATTGCCGCCGAAGATACTTTCAGCTATCTGCCATGTTGAAATACTTTCGCGTTTAAATATATGTTGGGAATTTGTACCAGGTGACCTAAAGTGACCAATGGCAGATTGTCCTTTTTGTAAAGGACGGGGTGTATGGACAATGGGAAATGCTTAAAACAGCAAAAATAAGTTATGTCAACTTGTCCGCTAACTGTCCTTAGTAATATATTAATGAAACAATTCGAGTGAAAGTAAGAAATGGACAAGTTGTGATAAAATAAACGATTGGACACCACATTCATAAATGCGCATCAGTATAGGAGACGAAACAACAATGCATAAGTTTCCTTTGACAAAATAGTACTATTCTTTATAACAAAATGCATGTTCAAGTGTGGCAAGGTGCACCTTACATAAAATTGAAAACTGGGACCTTTACAATGATCCTAATGTGATAAAATTATTTTACATGATGAAATAAAAGAGATTCTTTGACGTTTCACTCCTATCCCCGAAAATGGCGACTTGTTGACGCTGAACAAAACAAAGTACAAAAAATGTTGAATAATAGCCGTGAATCATAACAAGAAGTGATATAACATGAATGACTACTCCAACAATCTTGTGCAGCTACAAGTTACTCCTGATAAAGAGTGGCATAAGTCTGTAAAATGACAAAAATCAATGGAAGTGGGTAAGTGCAACCTTGCCATAGTGAACACTGATTTGACAATTATACAAAAATTGAAATTACTATGAAATAGCATGTGTAGTGACATGTCAAATACTGCTTGTCTTGTGCCACAAGCATATCAAGTATAATAAATTCCTACCCCCATCTCTCCATTAAAAAAAGATTAATTTCCCAAGAATAAAAAAAGTTTCCTACTGCTTCTTACAGTACTTTATCTGACCGAAGCAGTTTACCTAAAGGTGTAGGAGGATGTGTTATTTCATAATTATTGTTAATATTGTGTTTCTCCTTTGTTAAAATCAAGCAATTGAAAAACAGGGTATTACAATGTAACTAGATTATTCCGGCATCTGAGCAATTCTGGGGAAATACAAATAGTTGCACTGGTGTCACTCACTTCACTCTCAGTCCACACCAAGAACTACTTATTACTGGTCATTTGGTCAGATGAAAAATGAAAAACTACTGGTCCCAGCATATTTTGGAAAGACTTTTCAGGACATAATATTAACAATTTTCATTTAATTCTGTGTATTTATTTTAATTCTATACTTTGGTATGATGAAAACAAGGTGTGTCAATTATTAACATTTTGCCTTTTAAACAAAAGTGAAAACACTGAAAAAAAACATTACATAGTAGTACATTTGTGTATGAAGGTCACCAATATTTTTTGTTTTAACTTTGTTAAGTTAAACTCAAACCCATGTACATGTATTATTTCAGATTTTAAGTTTATTTTAATTCTATACTTTGGTATGATGAAAACAAGGTGTGTCAATTATTAACATTTTGCCTTTTAAACAAAAGTGAAAACACTGAAAAAAAACATTACATAGTAATACATTTGTGTATGAAGGTCACCAATATTTTTTGTTTTAACTTTGTTAAGTTAAACTTAAACCCATGTACATGTATTATTTCAGATTTTAAGTTCACATTTGATTGTGATAAGATATTACTTATTGATGCCCATACATTTAACTGAGCCTCACGTTATTTGACACTGATTGTATGTAAATATGTTACTTGAGGAGAATGGGCAAGATAATGCAATTTATAAACAGTGCACACGGGGTTGATTGAATGGTGGATTTTCATGCAGCTTTAAATTTCGGATCAAGTATTAGAATGCATATTAAGTCAAAGTTAGGGATAAATAATTCATAGATTTTCCAGATATTCCTGTTCTGAATGAAAATTCAATTAAAAGAAGGCATACAATCCATTTGTTTGTTGTACATTGTTGAAAAATTGTGTTGAAGCAAACCTGGGTGCTATTTAAATAGCATATCCACCCAGATTTGCTTCAACTCAATTTTTCCCTGAAAAACTAATAATTGAACTACAATTTACAACAAACAAATGGAGACACCACTGAAAACAGGATCAGTATTGATTGAATGCCTTACGATGACATTTCATCTAAATGATCTTGCCCTATTGGGCTCTCTATGATGCTATCTGTCTTCAAAATTGCTGTTAATACATGTATGTATTAGACATTTACATAACACCAATGTATTCTTTTATATTCAGGCTAAAAAATGTGGAGCAAGCACAATAGACAAAGACATGGGAAAGTTATTATACAGCATTGCTTCCAAGTTAAAAGCACAAATTAAGTCCCACCAATCCATGATAATTGAATATGTGGCTCAAAAGAAAATATCATCAGAAATTCAGTTGAATGGTAAGGTTATTTGAAATGCTGTTATAATTTTTTTCCCTTACTCCGTTTACTGGTAAGCTCTGATGATGTAACTTATGGCCTGATCATGTTGCTTAAGGTCTGATAATGGTCTAATCTACATGTACATATAAAAATCTGTAATGACTTGTCAGCTTATCTAACATAAAAGGGATTTCTATATTTAAAGACAGCCATTATAAAGTATTACACAAGCATTTACATGTTACATGTAAAAGATTATTTGCACCCCATGCTGTATTTTTGGTGAGAGGTTAATACATGTACTTGAGCAAGTGATTTCAATGGCAACGTGTATGACTGAAAATAAAGTTCTTGATAGTTACCAGCCAAACTGGATGTTGTTTGGTTATCAGCAGAAACAGCCTTAACAGGGAAGTTCTGCAGCATGGAAATAAAAAAATAAATAATAAAAATATATACCTGTCTGAAATGCATTCCTTTCATTTTTATTTGACTTTATAATGAAACTCATGGAACAGCCACATATTTGATAGTTAAGGAAAAGTTGGATGTACTTATGCATCTTTCTGCACTGTTCTACTGGCTGTTCCAGCCTGCCTTGGAAATAATTTAGCTACGATCATATTATTCAAATCAAAGCATAGCTTTCTAGGATAGGAAAAGCAAACAATTTTTTTATTATGCAAATCTGTTAGCTTTATGTGCATTTGAAAACATCACAAGTTATAATTAGAATATTTGCTGCCATCCATGGAAATTGATATTTCCAGAATTTGCACAAATTCTGAATCAGACCTGCTAAAATTAAGGATATGATAATGATAATTCAAGAATGTTGAACCTTGTGGCATTCCCCTATATAGGCAATGGCTTTTGCCAACTACATATTATTGTGTAACTCATGCGAATGTACTTTAAAATATGAGTGTTTTAGACAGGTTTTTTGTTAATTCTGGTTTCAATTATTCAGTTGTCTGATGCCATTTCAATCTTTTTATATCAACCATTTTAGCTGCAATGGACTACCTTCTTCACCATCCACTGCCACCTGTAGACAGAATTAAGTTTGAGGAGGAGAGTGGGGTGGGAGTTACTATCACACCTGATATGATAGAGGCTGCTGTAAGTATGGTAATTGCACTGTGAAAGGTTTCATTGTGTTTTGTTTGTTTTTTTTTTTTTAAATATTGGGTTTCAAGTATTCAACACTGATGTTGCACCATAATACAAGTTTTAAGTGATTATAATTATTAAAGGTGTTCCCGAAATAATAACATTTATAGTGTTTATGTTGTTCTGGCGTTTAGCAATTTTAAACATACATGATTATGTAAGTATAAGTTATCATATAAATGCATAATAAAAAAAAACAGAAGAGTGGTAAATTTATTCAACAGGTTGTTTTCAGGTCATCCTTCTAAAGTTATCCTGTATTGGTCAGAGAAATAAAAGTATTTCTGGATACTTTTCATAGTACATGTATAAACGTGAAGAAAGAAAGTAAATTTTTTCCAAGATGCATCCAGTCATTATGTACTTCAAAATAATCAAAGTGCTTTAGACGTGTCATTACAACCTTTGTTACAGAAGAACATCGCTGCATATCAATATGGTTGGTCAAATTACATGTACAGTGTATGGATATGAACATAATTGTACAATGCTATTAATGAACTTATCTAAAGTGTGATACCAATTGTCCTGAACAGGTATACAATGTAACTGTTTGAGGGCCAGTGGAAGGCTGTGGGAAATTTCTCACTGTTGATTAAAAGCCCATAGACTGCCTTGTGATCTTTTTATACTCCCTGGGAACAAAGTTAAGGGTGAAATAGGAAACACTATGTCTGTCTGTCTTTGCAGATTCAGGTCCCTGCTATAACTTATTTGTTCTTTAACATTACTATACCATATTTGGCACATTGGTGTATCACTATTAGACAATGTGTCACATACATTCATGACCTCAATATGACTTTGTCCCTTGACCTCAAGGTTTTTTTACTTGGATTTGTGTCTAGGACACAATATTTTTGTGTTTTGGTGTAGGCTTTCAGTTTTCAGCATGTGGGTGAATCACCTTAAGACATTAATTACCTTTAAATGACCTTGATCTTTGAACTCCAGTTAAAATTATTGGAATTTTATTATTCATACCATATTTGGCGTATGAGTGTATTAATAACATGAGATGATGCAAAGTTCATTGGGGTGTATAGGAATCACTCTGTCTGTCTGCAGATTCATGTGTGGGTCATACCTTCTTTGCTCTTCATAGGCATACCATACATGTATTTAGCACATTTGGTGTCTTGGACATTTACTGATGTAGGCTTTCTATTTTTGGTGTGTGGGTGTCTCACCATAAGAGAATGTGTGGGCTAATATTCATTACCTGTAAATGACCGCTATCTTTGAAGTCAAGATGAAATTACATTGCATTGGATTTTTTTTATATTCATACCATCTTTCACATGATTCTGTCCTTTAATGTTTTTCATAATAACATAAAACAGCTTCAGTAACTCAAGTCAGCATAAAATTATATGGTTGGCAGGGGGTAAACTTTGTGAGTTTTACTCACAGTTTTTCTACTTTTTTTTTGCTGTCTGGTGGCATTGTTATCTCTTTTCCCCATTCCCTTCCCCATTTTCCACTTTCTTTGTTCTTTAGTGGATCATATAACCTAAAAACTGTGAACTTTTATGATTACAGGTGGAAGAAGTGATTCAAAAGTATAAATCAGAAATAATGGAGAAAAGATACAGGTTTAATATGGGAACCATAATGGGTAACTTATCAGTTGAAACTAATCATAATAGGAAATATTTTGACATGGCATTTTTGAATCGGAACATAGATATATTATTAGCTGTAAATGTTCATTTTGCATGGTATATGTTTAATGCAGACATCAAAATAAATTAATGTCTTGCACTCTATTATAAACCCAAAATCTGTATAACCATAACTTAAAGGGTAGTAAACATACTTGAAGCTCACAGTTAATGATGACATGCTTTTGATTGAGTTTTTAAGTTGTAAAACTGTCTTTGAATCAAAGGTCATGAAATTAGCTCATTAAATTTTTTTAATGTCTTAAACAACTTGTATTTTAAGAAAATAAGATATGTTAATAGTGCTATATTTATGCAGACTTTGTAATTAGGCTTTTATCTTTTCATCTGGTTTCAAAAATCACAAATATCAATTCAGTTGCTCAATGTATAAACCTGTTGGTAAACATTAAATGTGCTGTTTTGTAGGTGATGCAAGAACCAAGCTCAAGTTTGCTGATGGTAAAATTATAAAGAATGAAGTTGATATGCAGGTACATGTATACAGAACTGAAATGAACATTATCCTTACCCGTATGAAATTCTGTTTTTCATTTACACAAAAAGAGTTAATTGTGTAATGACTAACTATTAGTGTGGAGTTATGTGAATTGGTGGGTTAAGATTATTACATTTATGTGTTGTTTTTAATAATTTGTAATTCTGTTTTTGGTCTCTAGTAAATTTTAATATATACTTGCATATATGTCAATTATAGAAGCTGTTCAAGTTTCACAAATAATTAAGACCATTGTTTGAGTAAAAAATGTATGATTTTATTGTACAAGTGGAAGACAGTATTTTCACTTCTTATATCTTTTGTCTGTCTTTTTTTATATACATCTGTTATTCTGTCACTACAGGTGTTAGATCTGCTTGGTCCAAAAACAGATGCAGACTTGGCCAAACCAGTGAGCAAAAAGGTATTATAACTTTGTTCCTAGATTCTGTAGGAGTTCAGCCATCGGGTCTTGGACAAAAGCCTCCCAGACAAAAGCCCCTATCTTATAATATGCTTAATGTTAATGTAAAAATATATATATATTTTTTTATTGTTATTTTTGATTGTTTAGTTGTTTTTTTTTGTGTATTTTTTATTTTTCTTTTGTTGTGACTGTTTATATTGATATTGCATTTTATTTGTGTTTGTCTTTTTTTGTAATTTTTAATTCTGTTTAGTGTATTTAGGAAGTTTTTGTTTTAATTAAACTGTGTCAATTTCTTTCTATGTTTTTTCAAGGGTATACTCATTTTATATTTGATATTGTATTTCTTATTACCAGAATCATTTGAAATTTCATCAATGAAATAAGAAAAGCTGCCAGTAATACACTTCTTAAAAAGACAACAAAATGACTGTTTTTAGATATATTTCCTTTTTAAAGAGTGTATATTTGAAAACTGTTATCATTTTAATGATGTAATATTGTCTTAAAAAGAAACAAAAAGTTAAAATGTTAACAATTTAGAATTTAATTTCAAATTTTACACTTTCAGTATTAATAGTAATATTATTCGTAATTTATAAAACAATTTCTCATGGGGGTTTTTATCCGCGGGGGGGAGGGGGGGGCTTTTGTTGTCCTGATCCCCAGCCATCTGTGTTGTTTATTATATCAAGGGACTAATGCTTAAATTTGTATTGAGCTCTGTCTATGTAAATTTTGTTGGTATGACTGTCAAAATAGGAATAATAATGCATTAGGACTGAATTTGTTATGTTCAAAAGCTTCAACTTTTGTTTTGAAGTCCAATAAAGTCATGTTCAGACTAGTAAGTCTGACCTCTTTACTGGTCCAAATGTCCAGTATGGCCATACAAACTTTTTGAAGACTACAAGCTGTGTGTTTTCATAAGGTGGTTAGGTTCACATTTGTAGAGCTTGCAGAGCTATTATAATCATTAAACCAAAACTGTAATTAAATGTTCACATCATGGTTATTAAATAGATAACTCAGAAAGAGTAATTTTAACTCCAAGGGACCGTTCAGATGTGTCGAGTTATCAGGAGTATAAGAAATTTAAGTTTGAAGATTTCCTGATTTTTTGTTGTTGTTGTTGGTCCGAGTTGTATTTTATCGTTAGAAATCACTTACTTTCTATGAAGTTTTATTCAGTTCTTGAACATTTTTCATTTTTTTTTTCAGAAGGTTATGTTAATTGATACACATTAAAAATACTGTCTTTGCTTTTAAAAACTTCCAAAGTTTGAGTTGTTGGTCAAGAATTTGTCTTCGTAACATTTTCTTTAATTCTTTCATCATGCCGATCAGTACTATGTTAATTAGAACAACCTAATTCGTAATTACATAGATATTACCTGTAATTTCTTAAAATGACACTTTGACTAGGGCTTCATTTTTTCACACCTTTTATTACCTAAAATTGTTGATGAGTTAGAGTTAGTAAGGGTAATTTTTTAAGATTTATTATCGTGCTGTCCCATTAGTGAGTTTGGGTGTTTGAGAAAACCCAGAGTAATTAATATTGATTTAATAGGAGAAAAGTTCGATACTTTGTATTGTGTTTGAGAAATCCTTGGAGTTCGAGCTGTCCAAGTTTGAGCAAGTGAAGTTTGCCTGTAGTTTTGGTACCACGAAGAAATATCTGTCAAAAATGTTTCAAAAATCACACAAATTAGGTTTTCTTTACCTTGATTGCATACTTAAGTATGGTAAGTCTGACAGCTGTAAGTAATTTTATGCATTGACTTATGTCATGAAGAATTTTTAAATCTGAAGTGGTAAAAGGTCAATTAATTTATCAGGGTGATAAAGGAGGGAAATCTGCTGAGTCAAGTAAAGCAACTAAGGATGATGCCCCCAAAGCTGCTGAGAGCTGTAAGTATGAGTATGTGTTTACTTCGAATCACTAGTAGATACACAGGTTATGCATAATTATCTGGGGCAGTGATGTTGTTGGAATCTTTCTTATTTTGATATTGAGACCAAGATAATACCAATGTTGCTGTGAAATTTAAGAATATGATTTATTAACCAATTTATTACAATATGTATAGAAATGTCCATTCTTTATGAACTGAAAATTTCAACAACTGGTCATTATGAACCGGAAATTCCTACAGCCAATCATTAAGAAATAACACCCTTGCATAATGATGTTTAAAACGGGGCATCAATAGGGGACCATTATGGACTAAATCAAAATGGTGTATATTCCTTACAATAAGTAACTTTGATTAAGTGTGACCTAATAATTCCATTAATTAGATTAGGGTATTCAAAGTTGCTGAAAGACAGTACTGGGACTGAGTATATTGAATTATTAGGTATGTTTCATCTTGTACTGTAAATTTACAATTTTTTTTTTGGGTGGGGATTACTGCCTCGGGCCATTACAGCCATCCTTGGCCATTATTAATACCTCGTGTTACTAGGCCAATATGGAAGAGGCCATACATTAATACTATAATAAACAATGATTTTCGTCAGTACCTTCATTAAAAAAATCTTGACATTCTTTATATTAAAGTCATCAGTAAAAACAAAATGTTATTGTTTTTGGAATGTTTGATAATGATGTGTACAGATAGCCTTTTAATCAGATGAGTATTGGGGATCAGATGTAATTTTGAAATCACAAATATAACATTTAAATCAGTTTCTATAGCAACAATTCATAGCTAACTTTCAAAGAGCGATGTATTATTTCTTGTGAAATTGGAACTATGAAAACAAAGTTGTATTATTACCATAATAGTACTTTAAATTGTTTCTGTTTTCATTAGAGTCAAATAGTCCAACTAGGTTATCCATTTAAATTTATTATTTGGCTAGTTATTATAGAGCTACCATTGTGTATGGTTGTCATGGAAAAGGAAAACATGAACTATTCTGATTTTTATGTGTACTATAACTGCCTCTAAATCTTGTGAGTCACTCTCAAATGAACTCAGTTGAGTTTGTTAATTTTGTTTGACTTAAAGACCATATTACTTATTATTATGATTGACTATGGATGAGAGTAAAACTTGTTTATCATAAATGATACTTCTTCCTAATTATTTTGTTAATAATTTTCAGTTGTCAGTGAGGATGGTGAAGTTAAAAGCTTTATGGATATAATGGGTGCTGCTCTTAAGTTTCACAAAACAGGTAAGCTTTTTAGCTTCTAGATTACTACATGGTTACTTCTTATATTTTGTTGTGCTAATTTCCTTGTACTTGTTTTTATCTTGTTCTGGATTAAGTTGGAAAGATTTTGGTAGAAAAGATTTGGACATTATTTAACTTACATAAACTCTAAAAAAGATGATTTCATTTTTTCAAAATAATTTTGATAAACATTTTCAACACGTAGCCTGCCATTTAGAAAAAAATGTGTCTTGTCATTTGAAACAACAAATTCGAAGATCAAAATATATTGATCTCAGTAAAGATAGTATTAATAATGAATATATTTTAAACTTACGAGTCAGATTGTGGAATTTTGTCAATAAGTAAGTAATCTGTTAGCATTGGTTAGAAACTAGTGGTCAATATATCTTCCTATTTTAGGTGAAAATTATAAAACAGAAGGTTATGTGATTTATCCTAGGACCATGGAGCTGTTGAAGAAACATATGGATGAAATTGAAGGAAAGGTAATATTAATATTTTTTTCTGTTTTAAATAACATATTCTATAATACTCTAAGATTTTTATTTATTTACTTTCTTTGATATATCTGCAGGTCCATACAACATTATATGGACTGCCTTGCTTTCAAATTCAGAAGGTGATGTAATGATTTATGAAGTGATGTATGATTTTCTCCTTTCTTTCACATAAAAACTCCAGAGAAAACTATGTATGAAAATTTTGCTATAACAATTAGTTCATGATACTTCTGGTCAAATTACATTATGTGGGCAGGTTAGTCACCCCAAACTTTGGACTTTACTTATATTTTTCGGTGACCAGCTGGTCCATATCATATATTGCCATATGACTCAGAGCATCATGAAGTGTTTGCTAAATAGATTTTTTCATTATTCATTCTAAACCATATTCTAAATAATATAGCTTCAAAGCATATAATGACATGTAAATAAGATTCTCTATGATTTTGGTTGTTTGATCTACCATATAAGTGTTTTTTTGTTTTTTTTTGCACATGGAAAATTTCACATTTTTTTTTTTTGGCGTAATGTAATTTTAGTGGGAGACAAATAGTTCAGTGAATTTGTCAATGATAAATAACCTTTCATAAATGTTTCCTATTATTTAATTTTTGTGTTTCAACTTTGATCACCAATATAGCGAGAATTAAATCACCATGAAAAAAAGAACACTCATGGTACTTCTTGGAAGGCTAGATATCTGTGATATCACACCATGAACTGTGTTATATCAACTAGTGATATGAAAACTTCACCGTGGCAATTGGGTTATTTTGTGAATGTGTATCATTTTTTTTTTAAAAATGTGATTGGTCAAAATGAAGTTATGACGTTTCTAATATTGTTCTCCAACGCCAATGGTGACATCATTGGCGCCAAATCCCTAGAATTTCCACCATGCCAGATGACAAATGTCAGACAGTTGAAACATTCCAAAAGAATCATTGAACAAAGGTTATGACTTGTGAAAGTCGATTATTGCAAACAATTACTCTCTTTGTTTAATCTCAACGTCATGACAAACTCATCGAGGCTCATTTGTTATGATGTTGAAATTAAATAACTTGAGTTGATATTATGCAATGTTCAACTTTCACTCATTATGAAACCTATAGTGATAGCATTGATATTTTAGAATATTTTGTATATTTCACAAGCTTGAGAGTGTCAGATATACTATGAAGGATATACTTTTTGATATTCATTCAGTAACTCTTTTGTTGTATACCAAAGCTTAAATTGTGTTATAAATGCCTTTGTGTTATCAGTGGCATCATGAATTTCGGCTATATTTGCACTAGTGTTTACTTGAAATATATTGCAGGCTGATGTTTGATTGCTTTTTAGCTCACTTGGCCAAAGGCCATGTGAGCTTTTGCCATCACTTGGCGTCCGTCGTCCGTCCGTCGTCCGTCCGTAAACTTTTACATTTCAATCTTCTTCTCTGAAACCACAGGGCCAAATAAAACCAAACTTGACACAAATGTTCACTGGTATGAGGGGATGAAAGTTTGTGATTTTGGTGCCGATCGGAAATTCAAGATGGCCGCCACCGAGGATCTTAGTTTAACATTGGACCCTATGGGAGAAACATGTAAAAATCTTCTTCTCGGAAACCACTTGACCAAATTAAACAAAACTTGACACTATTAAATGTTCACTGATATGAGGGGATGAAAGTTTGTGATTTTGGTGGCGATCAGAAATTCAAGATGGCCGCCACCGAGGATCTTAGTTTAACATTGGACCCTATGGGAAAAACATGTAAAAATCTTCTTCTCGGAAACCACTTGACCAAATTAAACAAAACTTGACACAAATGTTCACTTTTATGAAGGGATATAAGTTTGTGATTTTGGTGCCAATCGGAAATTCAAAATGGCCGCCACCGAGGATCTTACTTTAACATTGGACCCTATGAGAAAAACATGTAAAAATCTTTTTCTCGGAAACCGCTTGACCAAATGAAACAAAACTGGAAACAAATGATCGTTGGCATGAGGAGATGAAAGCTTGTGATTCTTTTGCCATTTCAAAATGGCTGCCACTGTGGATCTTAACTTAACCAAAGTTTCCGCTCGAGAAAATATACATCTAGAGGTCGCCACATGATCTTCAACCAGTTGGAAATTTCCTCCATGTAGCAAGCTCTAAATTGCCCCAATAAAAACAAAGTGGATAAATCAGTGAACACAATACTGAGGGGGGGCTGGAGGGGGTCTGATCCCGGAATCCCGACTTTATTTTTACTAAATCCTGAAATCCCGAACAACAAAGGAACTTAAAAACTGCTAAAATCCCGATTCCCGGAGGATTTATTTCCCGAAATCCCGGGCTTAATTCTCAGAAATCCCGAAATCCTGAGCTTAAAAACCTCTGATCCCAGCATCCCGAAAAAGGTCCGGCCCTTCCTCAATACTATATCAGTTTATCATTTATGGTAAGAAACTAAAATGTTTTAAAAAAAGACAACTACATGCCAGTGACTATATTTCCTGCCTTGGGGCAGGCGCAAACAATATGCAGCGGGGTTAAACTAGTTTTGTTGGATCCAAACCCTCCCCCTCTATACGGTCAAAGGCTAAAATAAATACAAAGTTAGACACACAGTAAAAATCAACCTGAAACACATCCAATTCATTAGAAAAGTACCTCAACAATTATTAACAATAACATAGAAGACAAACAAATGAGGTATAAACAATGAATGCTCGCAGTTACTGAAAGCAAGCTCAGGACACAAATAAGGATGACAAATCTTCAAGCCTCCCAACACAAAAAATATCAGTTACAAAACTTCCAAAGGATTTAGAACTGCAACATCATAGACTATGTTGGTCTAGCAAGAAGTTGTGCAATGACTAAAATGCTAAAATATGAATGATTAAGTTATAATGTAATGATCTAATAAGAGTATCAATATTTTTTCCTACAAAGACAAGATTTAATGATCTAACAACAATGTCGAATTTATATCCTTTATGAATCAGTCTATTTAAATAATTCTTAAGATTTGATGGACATTGTTTGCATTTATGTGCCTTGTAAACTATATTTCCATACAAAACTGGATGTGAAATGCCTAGTTTAATAAGATTAGTTTTTTAGCAAAGTAATCATGTTGGAGGCTAAGAAACGCTGTGTTTTGCAGAAATTTCATGGATTCCGCAAAACAATGGCAATTTCTGCATTTTTAAAGGCCTGGTTCCGGATTTTAGTATGTTGGGGTTGCGAACTATGCATTATGTCCCCTTTCCAGCCTGTCCCATGCAATAATTCCTGTTTACCAATGCTTTAAATTGCAAGAAAATCTTCATCTAAGGAAAATTCCTTGTAAATTTACGCAAAATTATATGAAATATTTAGCAAGTAATTAAACCAGGTGAGCGATACAGGCTCACGTGAGCCTCTGGTTATAGTTAATATGTTCGTATTATACAGAAATTTATTGTTAATATCTTTTTTTTGTTTAATTTATGATGATAATTTATTACAGGTACACACCAGATTTCCACCAGAACCTAATGGTATATTGCATATAGGACATGCTAAAGCTATCAACTTCAACTTTGGTTATGCTAGGGTAAGGTAATTTATTTATTCCATTGTATGAGATCAGAAAACTGACTTGACACCAATATCCCTCCTTTTTGTACCACCACAAAAAAAATTGCAGTTATTCTAACCTGCTGCTGTTGTCATCTGTGCACAATTCATTTTCAAGACAGTAGTAGTGCTTGTTTATATATTCCATGATGAGAGATCAGAAAACTGACTTGACACAAGTATCTTTCGTTTTTGTTATCTGGATGGAATTTTACCCTATTCTGCCATATCACTAAATGAGGGCTAGAATTGGTTGTGAGGATTATGACTGGAACCATTTTGGAAGTAGAGACAAAAAAGGAACCAGAAACAAGCATTTTCAGAATTCTTGCCAATCACTTGACTACTAGTAATTGGATCTCTTTGATATTGTACCACAACATGCCATACCACCAAGGAAGGCTGTGATTGATTTTGAGGTTGTGATTTCAAAATTAGGGGCCATTAAAGCACATTTAAATCAGAGTTAAAAATTACAAAAAAATACAGAATACTTTTAGACAGAATTTCCTAAAGTGCTTCTATTATTTCAGGCAAATGGAGGAAACACATATCTCAGATATGATGATACCAATCCAGAAAAAGAGGAAGAAAAATTCTTCAAAGCCATCTTAGAAATGGTCAATTGGCTAGGTATGAATAAACATTCTACCAGGAGTAATATTTGATGTACCATTCCTTTTTCTAATCACACAACCACCTTGCTGCCTGTAGTCCATAGTATGCTTACTATTACACCATCAGCCATTCCCTGCCCCCCACCCCAACAAAAAGAGAAGGTATGATTATAGTTATTCAACAACTTTACTATATACAATGCAAGGAAACAAGTGCACAATACATTAGGTGGGAGAACTTCACTTTCCACTATTTTTTTGTGGATTCTAAAGTAGTATTATGCTTATAGCATGTTCAGATACCAGTCAGACATTTAAAAATGTTATTATTTTATTCAAGGAACATTCCACTAGCTTTGATTGAAGTATGGTTTCACATTGTTGTCAAGATATATGGGTCACAACCTAAGAACATAGTTAAGGGATGACAATTTAATGACAAAAATGTGATATGTATTGTTTAATGGATGATTAAATTGTGGTTTTAAATTTTCACCATTTCATTAATTTTCAGTTTTATTTTATCTGCCAAAACAACAAAATAGGGGAAAAGGTCTATTATCAGTGCTAAATTTGTTATTTTCAAAGGTCTCCAAAGCCAATTTAATTTAGGACATCATATTTTCAATAGTTGAGTAATGATATGCTTATAAATATGGTAGAACATGCTAAATCATTCATTAAAATTCTAAACAGCAAAAAAAGAAAAAAAAAATCTCCATATCAAATTTCTAATTTCAAGTCCTGCAGGAGGCCAAATACGGGCCTTATCAATTTTAGTCCTTTGCAATGGTTGTCTTCATCATTACATATATTTCTTGCATATGTTTACAAAATAAATTTAATTTTTTTTTCTTTCACTTTCTACCATGACAATTAGTCACTTTCAGGAACATATATGATTTTAGACTTATTGTATCTTTTTTAGGTTACAAGCCTTTTAAAGTGACCCATGCTTCAGACAACTTTGACAAACTGTATGAATTGGCTGTTGATATGATCAAGAAAGGCCATGCCTATGTCTGTCACATGAAATCTGAGGACATCAAAGGCTTCAACCCACCAGACTCACCCTGGAGGAACAGACCTATTGAAGAATCTCTACAATTGTTTGAAGTAATGTTTGCCCCTTTTAAATTGGAAAGGAGTACATATTTCTAGCATAAAATCTTAGTTTTACACAAATTTTACCCCTACATAATCCTAATATTGATCTAATATTGGAAAATAATTGTTACTAATTGCTTGATGTCATGTTTCCCAAAAATCTTTTCCCCGAAAATAAAAAAGTTGAACCTCGTACTTATCAGTAATGCCTTATGTTTACACACACGAATCATGGTTCTGGCACAGATATTGAAGTAGCAGTCTTTTTAAAAAATAGACATGAGGTGATTCATGTATGTCAAAAACCCACTGAATTTTATTTTTAAAATTCAGAAACAGATACTGATCACATGACCAGTCTTAATTGTCATTCAATTGTTGCATTTAAGAGATAAAAATTATATAGATAGTACATGCAAATTGTACTTTGCAAGAGTTATTGTTGATTTAGTTGATTTTAGTGGGAGATGAATGTATGGTTTTCTAAAAAGAAAAAAAAATACACTGTTTACAGAAAAGACTATTGTTATATAAAATTATAACATATGTAGACCGAAAAAGCATCATTTGTTTTGTGAGTTTGTCTACACCATGAATCACCTCTACTATAGGCAGTGCCTAAATTTTATATATAGACTGGTACTTAAATATTTTCCCCGAATAACCTCAGATCCAACCAATGTAATATATAAGAAGCCTTTATGAACTGTCAAAGAAAGCTGTCTAATATTTATTCCTCTACAACTCTTGGAAGCAACTGAAATTTATGTAAGCTTTTTTATCAAAGTTTTGTTGTAACTGTATTTGATTGCATTATTTAAATAACAGATATAAGTTCTGCATTCTGATAATAAACGTCAGAACCGTAATTATAGAATAATGGATTTACTGTTTAGTTACAATACTTGATTCAATAAGTAATCATTATTTGTAGGACATGAAGAATGGAAAAATTGCTGAAGGAGAAGCCACACTAAGAATGAAAACTGTTTTAGAAGAAGGGAAGAAAGATCCAGTGGCTTACAGGATTAAATTTACTCCTCACCATAGAACTGGGGATAAGTGGTAAGTTTCCTGGAAACATTGACATGTCCCTCTAGTTTGCTGCAAGGTTAAAAGTTCACTCAATTCCCCCTTGAATGCAGTCATAATTTACTTCATCCCACAACTTGTTTTCACTAAAAACAGGAGTGCCAAATTTGAAGAATTTTTAGCAGCTAATGATGAAATTATACAGTGACTAAATATTAAATGTATTAGATTTAACCACTTCCTGTATAAATGGCCACCCCACCCCCCATGTAGTACCAAAAACACACTGAACCTAGACCTATGCATTGTAAGTGCATTATTTGTGTGTATTCTGATTAAAAGTAGTCAAAATAAAGCTGAGAATGTATACTTTAAAATCATATTTGTAATTTACTACAAAAGTGTATGAATATTGTTTACATGTGTGAGTAATTTGTCTCCATGCTGTCAGTTACCAGAAAGGGTAAAAATTTGGATTTTCAGTACTATTTATTCAAGTAAATTCTGTGATGAAAATCTACCATCATCATAACATATAGCATAATGATTTTGAAAGCCTTATTTCAGAAGCTTCGCAATGGTATGCAACTTTAAGATGTCATTTGTCCTGGGAATTCACAGTGAAACTTCTAAAATTACTTTTTTTACATGTAAATTAATGGAAACGTTAGAAGTGGTTAGTGAGACCACAAGCTAACTTATGATATATTTCAGGAAAATGCATAATTTGACGAAAATTGCCTTTCCTGGTTATTGTTTCCATTTTCCCGTAAAATCAGTGTAGTGATATTGGTAATCTGGTTATATTTTAAGGGATGCATTGTGCAAGGCATTTTGAAAAACAACTTGGCAGTAAGATTTTTATCAATAAAACAGACTCATAATTTGATGTCATCCCTGAAATACCTAACGTCACTGTTTGGGATATTCAAAGTATCCAAATTGTCATACAGCACAGACTAAGAATTACACAGTGATGAAATAGGCTTGATATTAATTGTTGAAATTTTTCCTTTTTTCCTAATGATCAATGACATTAACCATTACAACTTCCTGAACTATCATAGATATCAAATTGGTATGACAAGTTAGCTAAAATTGTCATTTTAAGTAAGGAGGGGCATGATATAAAAATGGTAATTTCTTTGTAGTCCCATGTCTGATTTTAATAGTTTTGTAGTGTTAGAAACTTAATTTTTGGTCAACATAGGCCCATCATAATTTAATGTGGACCGAACTATACATTTTAAAGGAAATTAGGTCCATAGGTCTACTGCTAATTTCTTTCACTGGTTTTGGTCTTATTAGACTTGCATTACGACAAGCTTTAATAAAATGTAAACAAAGATATACATAAAAAATCATAAGATGTTCTTAATATGGAAAATGAGTATGATTAAGTAATAATTTTGTAGAATTTTAACTCAGATAGTCCTTTATGGTTTGTACTTCAATAACCTCTATGTATACATGTTCATTGAAAGTGAAGATTTTCCAGTGTAATCCAGTATATCACAAGAACCATTGATAACACATTGAGTGCTGTAAATGGGAAATTTTCACACCATCCTATTTTCACTATATCTGTGATCAATCTAGTTTCAGGCAGTTTTAAATTAAGGATCATTCCTCAAATCATGTAATATTCTTGGAAGAAAACAATCAGGACAGTTTTAGTTTGGTGTAGCAGGTCTTGCTGCAAAACTTTTGAAGGAGAATATCTTTGCAAAAAAGTAACATAACCTTAGGAATTAAATGATTAACTTAAAGCGTATTGTAATAAAAATTTGATGAGAATTAGTACTTGTCATTCTTTTTAATTTCTCATTATCAAATTAATTTAATTTGTACGTTATTTCAGGTGTATATATCCTACCTATGACTACACCCATTGTCTGTGTGACTCTCTAGAAAACATTACTCATTCTCTATGTACCAAAGAATTTCAGTCCAGGTAAAATTATTATACAAGTACTATTTATATGTTGTATATGCTTGACAAAATATTAAACAAAATGTTAAGTTTCATTTTTTTGTTGGGAAACTTATATTTGTGACTTGTAGATTTTTAAAAAAATGGGCAAGGTAACTTCACCTTTTTAGTCTCATTATCACCAAATCAAAGCTCTTTTTGACATGAGTTTAGGAACTTAAAAAGGTAAAAGTATTTGTTTTTTTCTTTAGCCGTTCCATGTTGTACAATACTGTCATTTAAATGGCATTTATTAAGACAAAGGTAAATTCTGTTTCCGATGGAAGTTCTATTTATAGGAAACATCTGTTTCCTTCCCCCAATTATCAAGTAAAAGTGATATTCCTGATCGTCATAAATATTGTGCATTGTTATTTCTGCTTTCATTGCTACTTTACAGTGTAATGTACTGAACTTCAAATATGCAGATTACTTGAACTATGGAAAAACATCAGTGTAACTAATTTCACTTACACAATTGATTTTGGTAAAGCTTGTATTATCTAAGCCAGACAGCCCTCAGATCGCCGAAGGGGTGAAATGATAAAGTTAGTTTGATTTTACAATGTGTAACAATATGGCTTCTGCAACTATGAATCTTGAAGCATACAAGATTGAACCTCTAAGCCATTTCAAGTGTACACTTACTTCCTTCTGTAAAATTTACTATACCTAGAAAAGTGATAAATATAAAATATGTAATTTTTTTTTTCAGACGCTCATCATACTATTGGTTATGTAATGTTTTAGACCAGTACTGTCCTGTACAGTGGGAGTACGGACGTCTTAATCTCAACTATGCTGTTGTCTCCAAACGTAAAATAGCCAAGTTAATTACCTCAGGACATGTCAGGTAGGACAGTTAATTACCTCAGGGCATGTTAGGTAGGACAGTTACTTACCTCAGGACATGTCAGGTAGGACTGTTAATTACCTCAGGACATGTCAGGTAGGACAGTTAATTACCTCAGGACATATCAGGTTGGACAGTTAATGTCTGATTAAATTTCATAGTGTAAAATTAGAGAGGATTTTAAATACTGTTTGAATAAAGAAAATATTTTATATCGAGTTTACATACATAATATTTTTAAGTGAATATTCCTGATGAAAAAGTTGGTTTGATGTAAATTGTGAATATTTATGTTTCTATTACATTTAAACAGAGTTTAAATTTAACATGATTTGGTAGGCTAATTTTGTAAATAGATAATACCTCTTATTAAGCAAAATCTTCATGTTTTATTCTAATACAAGTAATGTATTTTTGTGTTGGTGTTTCACTTTGTGCACATGATAGAAAAAAGAACAGATATGGCGATATGTAACAAATGGACTAGCACATATCCTGAATACAAAATAGTAAATATTTTCTCCTAAAGGTCTTCAACAGGTGTAAACACACCCTTAAGTAAGCTCTGAAAGGCCCAACAACAAAGTAATAAAATCCATGATAACATAAGGATGACAATTCTTCAAAATCAAACTGAAAAATAATATAAAGACACATTAATGATCAACATCTCCTGACCGTGAACAGGCACATGAAATCTGCCATGGGGTAAAACTAGTTTTATAGGCCATAACCATGGTAGTCAGTATCTCAAAACAAAACAAAAATGTATCATAGTAAAAATATGTATATTTTAGAGATTGGGATGACCCTAGGCTTTTCACACTGACAGCTCTTCGCAGACGTGGTTTCCCACCCGAAGCTATCAATCTCTTCTGTGCCAAGGCAAGTATTTTTACAATGACATTAATTTTGTGTTTATTTAAGGCCAATGTTATTTCCAAAGATATTTGGAAAATAGCATAAAGTACTGAAATCTTTAATTCGTATACATGATTATGATGATGTGTAATAAAAGTATGGACCCAGGAAGATCAGCATAGATCATTGGTTTCCTGGTTTGTGTGAGTACTTTAAACCTAATCAACTCCATTACATTTGTTTCACAGTTTAATTACAGTGTCTATAACTTAGCCAGGCATGACCCAGATTGTTGTTTGTAATTGAATGCTCTTCAGATGTTGTACATCTTCTTATTATTTGTGACATCTAATACAGTAGATTACCAAAAAGAAATGTAAAATGTAAGAAAGCGATTTCGAATTAAAAAAGTATAATACAAGATCGGACATGTTTTGAATCTGGAACGTTTAAGGTCAGCAGCCCATTTCACAAAAAATTGTAAGAGTAAAATAGTAAAATTAATTTATGATGTCATAAATTACAACTAATTTTACACTTAACAATTTTTTGTGAAGATGGCTGCTGGATTTTATTTGTGAAGTATAAAATATTGAAAAGTATTGAAATGTTTTCTTTTGTATCTGTTGGCATTTTTTGATTTGCAACTGAAGAATGTCATGCCTTTCAATATATATTTCAGATTTGTGTAAATATTAAGAGATAGCGAATATAAACCTTAGTTATTGTTCCATTTTATTTTTTCTGTCACATTTGAATTTTACTTTTGTAGGTTGGTGTGACCATGGCCCAGACAGCACTAGATCCTTCAATGTTAGAGGCCTGTGTCCGAGATGTACTTAATGTTACAGCCCCAAGGTAAACTTAATTAACAAATTACTGATAACCTTGCCATTTAAGTTCATTGAAATGGAAACGATTTCTGCATGTGTTTACAAGTCAGTCTGTGTGCATGTCAGACTCCATGTTATGTAGTCAGATTAAGAATATGGTAGTTTTGAACTTGAAAAGTTATATATATATTGATTGAGTCTGATATAAGGACTGGTTAAGAAATGGATGTATAATTAGTGCAGTACCTGTGTCTAAATGTGAATATTTACCCACTTTTTTATTTGCCTTGTTATCAATAAACCTTGCACCCCCTGTCACTAGAATTCCTTCTCTGCAATTTCAAGACTGTTTTATTTATAATAGTGCCAGCATGTGTCACCTTTCTTTTCAGAGTAATGGCAGTATTGGAACCCTTGAAAGTAACCATCAGTAATTTCCCTGGTGACCACTCGGGCAATATAACAGTCCCTAACTTCCCAGCAGACGAGTCCAGAGGTTCACACACTATTCCATTTACCTCCACGTTATATATAGAGAGAAGTGATTTTAAAGAGGTAAGTTAATAGTTGTGAAAATATGAGGAAACTATGTGTTCATATACTCCCAAATCACAAGAGTTAGAATAACAAAAAGAAATTTAAAGAATTAAAATGTAAATGATTTGCTAGATTTGAAAAGGAGGAATGACCAGAGTTACATGTATATTCAATACTGATGTTATTAAAAATTTTGATAGTCCTCTTAACAAATCATTCTGACATCCATTTGTTACAGTTTGGGTTTCTGACTTAATTAAATCTTTTCAAACTAAAACAAAATGTTTTTGACTTTAAAATACAGATCATGTTTCTTTATGGCATATATTGCCTAATAAGGGGTTGATATTATAAACAGAAGGTATCCCAGACAATCATTTGCTCACTTTTTGCCCAAATTGCACATGCCATCAACAAAAGATTCCCAACAAAAACAGGGATTCCAATCCTGGAACCCAACCTCTGCCAACGATTCTGTTGTATTAGCCCTTTTCCATGTGAAGTGTAGGGGTATATGTTGTTACCAGATCAATTTTCTCTGGTTTAAGTAAAGCAATATTCAAAACATTATTTGAGCTGAGATTGAATGCAATATTACTTATCTGTTATATCTATTGTAGACTGCAGATAAGAATTACAAGAGATGGTCAAAAGAACAGCCAGTAGGACTCAGACATGCTGGTTATGTTCTTACTGTGGATAAAATAAATAAGGTAAAATATACACTGAAATGTTATGCCATTTGATTTTGTTATATTTATTGTATAAGGACTGTTTATTTCTGATCTTACTGATTTGTTAAAGCAACAAAAAATTGATGTGGAGTATTATAATTACTATGTGCTTCAACCCTTGGAGAATATCCTTTGTGTTGGACTTTTTCTCAGAAAAGCACAAGTGAAGAAAATTTACCAAGATAGTAGTTAGTGTTTGAGAAACTGTTAGCATGTTAATAGGAAAACTGAATATTTACAAGGTAATTAAAATCATTTTTTGTCCAAAGTAATGAACTTATGATAGAATTTCAACTTATTTTTGGAAAAGCTGTTTTTATAAAACAAAAACTGTAACAATTTCCTGGTGTGAGTAGTGGTTAATTTCCAAATTCTTTTACCCTTGTTTTTTTTAATTTATATTCCAGGATAGTGAGGGTAATATAACAGGTATAGTGGCTAAGTGTACTAAAACATCCGATACAGCAAAACCTAAAGGATTTATACACTGGGTTTCTAACCCTATAATATCAGAAGTCAGACTGTATGAATGTCTGTAAGTATATATTATGATACAGGAATTCATTGATGATGGTGTTAGGGCTTTAATCACCCATTCTTTTTGTCAAAGTATTGTTAGTTTAGAAATTACAGAGATAAAAAGTGATGTAGTTTTTATTTTTTGCATGTTACCTTCAAGTCCAACTACATATTGCTGTATTTTTTTTCTTTGTGAATTATATTATTGTGAAAATAACCCATGTGTAATTCTGGTTGTTACAATAATTCCTATTTGTTTTTAAATGCAAACTTGTATAGTACCCTTAAATATGCAAATCAAATCAATAAATTAAGATAGAAAGCAATGTTAATATAAAGAAAACAAAGAAACAAATAGATAATATGCAAAAGGGGCAACATATTTATATTCCTTATTTTTTTGGTATTGCCTTTGGTATAGATGCAAAAAGGTAAACATTTGTTTATAAATATATAATTGTAAATTGATTATAAATGCATACAGCAAATGAACAAATAATTCATAGACGAGAGACACTCATTTACATTGGGAATGATGATTTTCGTACTTTTTCAGATTTTACCACAAAAATCCAGAAGATCCATCTGAAGTGCCTGGTGGATTTTTGACAGATATTAACCCTGTGAGTTTGTTGGCATGCATTTTACACCATTATTTGTAATCTTGTTACCTATAATAGAATAATCTACTTTAGTATCAGCCCATGCAGGACATAACATGTTTTCCATACTGAATTCTCACAATTAAAAATTACATTGTCAAAAGATCATACTTCACAATTCTGGGGTCATTTAGAACAAATGGTCATGTATGAATTGGACTATGGCTTGGTATAGAGGTGTATGTTGCAAAGAATTAATAAAAAAAAAAGCACAGAGCAACTGTCAACACTAAATAGTAAAATTTTAGTATGAAAATGGATCAAAATAAATCTTAATCATTTCTGGACTATATTTATATGTGTAATGGTGTCAAATGTACAGTGTTAACAGTCGATAAATGGAGGTCATGACCTAAAATTTGACCAATGAAATGAATCTACTACATGAGAATTTTAAATTCCCTATGGAATTAAAGTGAATGGAAACTGTCCAGCAACATTAGTGACATTAAATTTTTGAAATAACATATAAATTGACTGCCCATGCAGATGGGTTCATTTGCTTTAATTTATTTAATTCAATTCAATTACATGTAATAAGTAATGTATCATGCATCAATGGATGTGGGTTCAGTAGTTGTGGCCTTTAAAAGTATCGTAAATTGCAGAACAAATACTTGATAATTTGACACAAGCTTTATATAGATGCACCAAATTGTGGGATCTAATTTATTGTAGCAGTTTTTACTCAACTGCTTGTTACAATCACTTGATATTTAAAACGATCTTCCTATAGGTTTGGCATGTTGTGAATTTTTATTTTGGACTGTTGTGACAAGTGTGGCTTCCTGTTTGCGAACTGTTTATATTTTTATTGTACACTTAAGTTTATGTATGGCGGTATTACTTGTGGGCTTTGTTTCAGAGATTAATTTTTCAGTTTTATTTGATAATGAATAATTTTCATATGTTTTTTTTTTCTATCTATAGAAAAATAACTTCAATCACATGACGCACACTTTATAATCAACTTGGCTTGTAAATTTTCAAGTTTGCACCATGGGCATTTAATACAGGACATTTGTATTGTGGTTGATTGGGAGGTATCAGTTGTGATTTGGTGGTTACAAGTATGAAAAATGTTTGGTTTTTTTGGCGGTGTGATATAAACAGGTATTTTCATCTTCAAAGTAGAATAGATGCTTTCATCTATGATAAAAGTTACACCCATTTTATTGCAACTGTCAAGTTATTCCTTTAAAAATTATAATTATAGCAGAAAATAAAAATAGCTAATGCAATAAGTTAAATATATTTAAGGTATCAGTTGTAGGATCTATCCTTTTAAATCAGAAATTCAGTAATTGAGATTGGGCCCTACCCCAGGGCTTGACATTTACCGGTGCACCTGGTCCATGCTCCCAGTTTTTAGTAGAGTGCAAGTTGCTCATTTACTTTTGTTACTTTGTATGTATTATTTTAGTTACTTTGTGTTCTTTTGTGGTCAATTTTCCATGTCTGGTCTTTGTCCCTGGATAACATTCTATTGATTTCTGCTAGAATCTTGGTTCCCTTGATTACTCTTTCTTTAAATTATGTGAACAAATATGCATTGTATTTGTGTTAATAATACAAATTACAATGCTAAATAAGATATTCATTTGATTATCTATGGATGTATGTTGTATTCTGAGTATTTTGCAATGATTTGTCACAAGAAATATAACATTATAAAAAAAAACCAAATCAGTCCGTGAACATTTTGAACATCATCCAATCCAAAAATTTGGTGCATTAGAATGGACACAATTGTCTGGTACCACATGTGTAACATATCTTTATTTCACATGTCTTGATATCTTGGAACATTTTTAATCAAGTTTATTTTTCTATATGATATATCTCTACTTTCTTTAAAAAAAAAATAAAACTTAATGGATAACATTCAGATTATTTCAAATCTGTTGCAATGATATTTCATTTGTAATCCTCTTCACAACTTCACAAATGTAAAATTGATATAAAGTAACAGTTTTTGTTGATAACAAGTACACTATGTATAGATATGCACCTGATTTTATCTGATCAATGCAGAGAATTTTTTTTTTTCTGACTAAGATAAATCTAGAAGTTTTATTTCCAGTGTTAGGATTAATGAAATGTATGATAATTTGATTCAGAATTATATATTTCATTTACATTTTCCTATTTTTAATAAGAAGTCTGTATACTGTACTTTCTTTATCTAAGTTAGAGTGTATTATTGTTTTCATATTAAATATTACAATGTCAACTTTGTCTGACCTATTGTATTTATGGTAACTTGGCTGTTATTTTTACAGCATTAGTCTTTTTAACACAATCGTACTACTAATTTGCATCTGTCCACCCACTAATGTTTAATAGGAGAATTATTTACAAGTAGTTGCATAAAATACTTCAGTGGTATAGTTTTACTAACTTTGGCTTCAATGATAAAAGTCTTTATGGTTAAAGATTTAAGTTATATAAGACATTCACTAACAATTGTAGTCACTGCCACTGTGCCAAATGTGATATTAATCTGATAGTGGCTGTTGTTTAGCTCAGAATGAGAATGAAGTGTTAAGTTGGAGTACATTTTTTATGGGCGAGCTAATATAAATTCTCAGTGTCTTGGTTTTCTTATTAATCTCTGATTCACACAGATTTAGGTCTAAACAGGTTCTATCAAGGGATTATAAATATTCTCCTCCAGAAATACATGGAATTTTTGTAATAGATGTTGCATATCAATCAGATATTACTGTATAATGTCATACATCACAATAAAAAACAGATCTGTTTAGTGTATTATTTGTTTTGCTGTTGTGACTTCAGCATCATGAATTACTTCTGAAATGTGAGGTTCTTTTTTCAGAATAAAGTTCTTAATCACTAAAGACCAGATTGTCAATACTTTTTCTCAACTATGTCAAAAATATATCTACAAATTACAACACAGCTGTTATTGTTTTCTTTGCTTTTTTCTCATATAGTGATAATTATGTGCTCTTTTGATATTTCTATGTAAATTATGTCTAACTATTTACAGATGCAAGTCATCAAATAAAATAAAAATATATCAACAAAACTGTAAATAATTACATGAGCTGTAACATCTGGTTCATTAGTCACATGACAAAAGTTGATGATCATGTGATTTATGTTTTCAGAACTCTATGTCAGTGATAACCAATGCATATGTGGATGTGTCAGTAAAGAATGCCAAACATTTTGACAAGTTCCAGTTTGAGAGAGTTGGTTTCTTTAGTGTTGATCCTGATACAAGCCATTCAAAGGTATGACCAATTGACTTAAGTAATTGGACCTCTCAATATTATCTGTAATTGAAGGTTATTTTGTAATGTACTATTCAGGCACAGATCTAAGGACAGGCATGCTTGGACTATCTCCCCTAAATTTGGGTAAAACTATTTTTGGCACGAGATCTTGATTTTTATCAAATTCACTTTGCTTGGCATTTAATTTTATTAACACACCTCCCCGAATCATGGATTGGCCTGTGCTGTTGCCTATTATAAGTACCATACATGTAAAAAGTTTGTGCTATATTAAGAAAAGAAGTTTAGGAAAAATCATTATGTTTCATTTTTGTTTTTCATAGAACATGTTTTTTTACACTAGATATACTTATCAACAAATTTAACCTTTAGTTTATAAAGTAGAACATATAATATCACATTTAAATGTTTTGCAGAGGTGGATGAATAAACATCGATCCACTTGTTTTGTTTCAGATGGTGTTTAACAGAACTGTAACATTAAAGGAAGATCCAGGAAAGAAATAGACAGTGCAATGTACTTACCATAACTCTGAATAAAACAGAGCAGGATTATTTATTAAATTAAAATTTTAATTTTATGACATACAATTTTCATTTTCCTTATATAAAAAATGCTGCAGATCTGTTTTTTCCCCTCATCATTTTGTCCACATATTAAGTATACGATAGAAATCAATTTCTTTACCATAATGTCATCACTCAGTAATTTAGAAAGCTATTGTCTATTTTTGTTAACAGGGATGATTTTTAGCGGAATTCTGCTAATTGAAATCTGGATTTCACCATTACGATTCTTTATTTTTACAGTTATTCATTTTCGACTTTACCAATGTCTGCTTTGTTTGATGACCTCGTAAAATCATCCCTGTGTTAATGCTATGAAGAATTATACTTATGAATCTGAAGTACGTTTGTGTTCTTAAATTTTGAATTTTAAATAAGCTGTTAATGTTTCTCTGGGTATCCTCTTAACCACTGCATAACACTACAAGTCAAACTTCCAAGAAAATTTAAATCTGTTGTACTAAATGTCCATCCATTCAGATTTCACTGCAAATTTCTCTAGCCCCAAAAGAATGGATTGATTTAACATTTTGTGTGTAGCTGTATATAGATACAATTTATGTTGTAAATTATTTTGGGTGCTGTTTGATATCAACTTCCTATTACTTTGGACTTAGCCACTTTTTACAAAATGAAATGATAGAGAAAATGTTCATTACAAAATCTTGTCTCCCAATAAGGCAAAACTCTCATCTCCCGGCTCCCAACAAGGCAAAACTCTCAGCTCCTGGCTCCCAATAAGGCAAAACTCTCGCCTCCCGGCTCCCAATAAGGTTTGTAAATCTTGTTCTCAATCTATTTTTTATCAGAAATTTTTACTATTAACATCAAAATCCGAAGACCAATTTGTGTTTAGTTTGCTACCCCTAGATACATCAATGCATGGTTAGCAAAATTTGTCTATTATGAGTTATCAACAAACTCATTTAATGTGGAAATAATTGTAAATGTCATATTTTTATCTTCCAATTTATGCAAATGAGATTTTGCTGACAAGATTGTAGTCCTCAACTTAGTAAACAACCAATACCTTTGATATGGACCCATTTTCATACAATCACAGGGTCACGTGACGAGACTTGCAGGCCATATGGATTGATTGATTTCAAATTTGGTGTGTGGCTTCATATAGATGGGGCATATGTTATAAGTAATTTTCATTGCTCTTAGAATATCAGCTTCCTGTATGAGTTTGGATATTCCAATCCAACACATGTAACGTCATTTTTTTTCATATACCAAAAATTCGAATTGAAATGGAACTGCTTAGTTTTCTTATCACATTCACTAGAAATTAAAGTTTTAAAATTGGATAACTTAACTTTAGAGTGCATGTTAATTTCACATTAAAAAATATCCATTTCTTTACAATTATTTACATGTACATTTAATACATATACAATGCTTTTAACTACTATTTGTTTATGTCAGCAATTTGAGTACTTCAGACCAAATGTGAAGGAACTCAGACTGTGATGAAAATGCATGCTGGGCTGGCAGAACATGTTAAATATAAGGTTTAATGGGGAAAAAAAAAATGCAGAATCTTGTAGGCCTTGTCCTTCTGGCAATCCTGGGTGCATTTCTTTTACCTGAAGCTGAAAAATGTTTCAAAAAACAGAAACATGATTCGGTGATTAAAAATACAACATTTGAGAAACTGTCACATGTTTCAGTTTCTATCAAAACAAACATGTTTCAAAAGTAACAAAATGGCTTGGTAGCGAAGCAAAATAATATCGGGACCGGTTTCGGTTTGTGTTTCAGTTTGAAACATCAATCACTTATGTTTCAAATGTTTCGATATCATGTTTCTGTTTCAAGTAAAAGAAACAGTGAAACATGAAAATGATTCAGAATCATGTTTCAGATTAGGGTAAAAGAAATGCGCCCTTGCAGACGAAGGTATCCAGGAAGGGTTTCCTACCGAAATGAATTTAATATGGTTCCAGAATTTGTTAATCAATTGAAAGAAATTGTTCAAAATACACAAATGAAAATTGAATACAAATTTCACTACCATAGAGATAAAAACTAAGGTTAGTCGAAAAAGAATTGTTCAGTGTTGTATTCAATAAGAAGAAAAACTGTTAATTCGATTATCCATTTAAAGTAGTCTGTCCGCCACGCTTAATGGCACTTACTTTGTCTTACCTTACTTTTAAAGGATATTAAACCGATAAAGTAATTTAAACTGTGCACGATGTTTATGTACATAGGTTACAGACCACCAATTCAACCAATGAGCATTTGGAACGTACGCAAAAATAGTCCTACGCAGAAATTACCCCTGTTCCTCATAGTGCTGTGAAAAAAGTTCTCATCTTATTTAAAAAATTGAAACAGTTTCTGAAAGGAAAAACATTTCTGTACATTTTATAGGTGCATTTTGCTTCTTGTGATGTGAAGCCTAATCTCCATAATGATTTTTAAATATACCCCTATCTTGTGAAAACACTTGGATTTCCCATGCTATTTATAGACCCTTCACTTCCGGTGACCAGTACTGCACTGCAAGTCTGCTAACCCCACATGCCATTCTGAGGATTGTGAGCTGACATATGTAGAATCATGCTGATATATAGTCATCTGCAGGTTAAAGTTAAGGTAAAGTCCAGAGAAGCCATTGAATATTGTGAAATTAGCATAGAAGCCTATGGGAAGTGGAATTAGTGGTTTTTAGCCTTAAGATGAAGCCATGGCAAAATGAAAAGTTTCTTGAAATAGCTTTAAACTACTTGAAGATCTTGTTAACTTTGCCATGAGAGGAATACACTACAAAAATCCTTCAAAATATGCATTTTTTTAAGTTATAGGTCCAAATTATGGAAAATTGGTCTTTTTGGCTGATTTTTATGTCCTATCTTGTAAAAAGTGTAGAAAATTTAGTAAAAATATCAAATATTAAACTTTGAGGGCTATATTTACCTAAATATGGTAGTAATAAGCACTTGAAATCAAGTTTTGTGTAGATTTGAGCAAAAATTAGGTTAGAAATGAGGAAAAACTCACTTTCATTACTGCGGTTAAGGCCATATAAGCATTCCCCTATGGCAACATGGAAAATCCATTATTGAGCACTTTTTTTGCTTTAGGTGCCCTTTACTGGTCATGTTTTAATGTGAAAACACTGTATTTACAAATTTAAAGCCAAATATATCACCTTTTGTGAAAATTTAAAGATTTAGGATTTTTGACATGTGATCAAGAAAAAGGGGGAGGCATGTCAGAAATAAATTTTTAAAAATAGACCAATTTCTCAGAAAATGATTACTTTTAAAACTATTTCTTCATTAATATTGTTAAAAAACAAGTTGTGATTGATATTTTTTATTTGAAAAGTCAGAAAAAGTTCTTTGCAAATATTTAATGCATTTCAGTATGGTAGAATATTTTCACTTTTTTGCTCGCACAACTTGGTTACCCTATATTTAAAAATCAAATATTTAAAAAAGTACTTGTCACATTTCACTGAAACTTTGCAAATGCATTCAGTATGTGTGTAGGAAGATACCTGTATAGTTATTTATTTTTTCTAAGACAAAAAGTGACTCTTTAGGTTACAGACCACCAATTCAACCAATGAGCATTTGGAACGTACGCAAAAATAGTCCTACGCAGAAATTACCCCTGTTCCTCATAGTGCTGTGAAAAAAAGTTCTCATCTTATTTAAAAAATTGAAACAGTTTCTGAAAGGAAAAACATTTCTGTACATTTTATAGGTGCATTTTGCTTCTTGTGATGTGAAGCCTAATCTCCATAATGATTTTTAAATATACCCCTATCTTGTGAAAACACTTGGATTTCCCATGCTATTTATAGACCCTTCACTTCCGGTGACCAGTACTGCACTGCAAGTCTGCTAACCCCACATGCCATTCTGAGGATTGTGAGCTGACATATGTAGAATCATGCTGATATATAGTCATCTGCAGGTTAAAGTTAAGGTAAAGTCCAGAGAAGCCATTGAATATTGTGAAATTAGCATAGAAGCCTATGGGAAGTGGAATTAGTGGTTTTTAGCCTACATATTGAAGATGTGCACTTCTTATTATTGAGAAATTCGGTTAATTTTTACCTACGTGTTCTATATGTTGAACTTCGCAATTTTCGTCATGGACAGTATCTACATTGTGTTATCTGCACAAACTTTGCATAATTTTTATATACATGTTGAAAATGTGTGCCTTGCATTCTGAAACAAAAATTACAATTATTTTGGTATGAATTTTGATCTATTGAATTTAGATATGTTCAGCAATATAAAACAACGCTGTCTAGCACTTTCAAGTATAATTAAACGTTATGAATGCTGAATCACTGGACAATTTTTCGTAATGCTTTTGCAAAATTATACTGATGCTTTTAATTCCATCGTTAACATTTAGTTAAGTTCAAGTAGACAATAGTTTATCAATCTTAATGAGAAGAAAGATTCCGTCACCTGCGGGTGAACTTGTTCACAACCTTTGAAAATTCCATAATACCCAAGTGCTTGATAATAAAACGGTAAGGTTAGAAAAGTTTATAACATAGTAATTTACAATAAGTAGTTTATCAAAGAGATGGATGATTCACATTTGAAATAATTGAAATTTTCGGACAACTGGACCGAAATAATTTTTTTAAGAAAGCAATTGGCCCTACGAGGGTCCTGGAGTTATTACTCGCATTTATGGAAATAAGGAAGGAAGAATGGCTATGTACGTGTGGTTGAATAATTTCTCCTTCAAAGTAACTACTTTTCTTAATTTCTGTAATTAACCTTTTCCCGAGATATGTGGAAATATCAATATTTATTTGCAACACGCTGGATGATTTTCCGATTTTTGTCGTTACTTTTCGGCCAATGCGTTTCATATAACTTTTAAAGGGGGCCATGGTCGACAGCGCTATTAAAATCAAGACAAAAGACAAACCAAGGAAAACGACATTACACTACACTGAAACACAGCGACTAAAAGAACATCGAAAAAAAGAAGATAAACAAGTGCTTGGTAATAAATACTTAGTTTTGTAATTTTCCTAAATAAAAAAACTTAATTGTCTTCATGTTAGTGTTTCCCTTTTGTCATGCTCCATTGTATAAATGTGGGGCTCTATGGCAGGCGATAATTTCGGCAATAAATATAATAAAATTAAATGATTTTTTTTTGTCGACTGACTTTAGTATACCATTATAATTTTGACGAAGTGATGAATGTATTTTTAGAAATACATTGGTTGTATTTTAGCACTTAACAATTTAGCTTTCTTTTAGTGCAGATGAAAATAAACAATAAGCTTGCTCGCTCAAGAATATTGTATTATAGAAACCGGGAAATATTTTCGCCGCTTGCTTACGACTATAGGAAGCTGATAGCATAATTCAGCTATCCCAGGACGTTGTCGTTTCTTTTCTCACTTAATTGGAGCCGACAGCATCATCAAATCAAAAGACCCAAAAACACAATATTATGCAAGAGAAACAGTGATAAAACATTTTTTACTTCCTACAATCCTGTGACCTTTATACTTCCCCCGGGAAGGTACGCCAAACTTTTCATATGTAAATGTAGCGTTGATTTGATTATTTAGATGGATAAACAACACTTCGTACCATGTATCTTAATGTTTTATACTGTAAATTGCTGATTAGTAATATTTCCCATGAAATGTTCTACATGATCAATGGTCCAAGACTGGCCTGTATGACCAACGTTTTTTTGTTCTTTTTTGTTTTTGTTTTTATTATTTTTATTAAAAAAAAAACAACGATTCCGTTCATGAAAAGCTTCCGAAGTGAACTGTGGAATAATTTTGACTTAGGGGCGTCATACATTGTGTTTGTGTTTTTTTTTGTTGTTGTTGTAAAAACCAGAATGGCGTGGTATTATGTGGTGCCATGCGTAGTAATTGACAGGTATGTGTA
This sequence comes from Perna viridis, assembly GCA_037379345.1. NCBI lineage: Eukaryota > Metazoa > Mollusca > Bivalvia > Mytilida > Mytilidae > Perna > Perna viridis. The sequence goes on from CM074511.1 coordinate 16,191,176, forward strand.
CGTTCCTCTGTCCAAGTGACAGTCTTTCAAAAGACTACTTGATAAACATTGAAATATTTGTTTCACGTAAGCATACTTGTGTAGAACTAAAAACTAAGATCTATTTTCAACACAGTTTTGGATATAGGTCATCCTTCTTTTGTGATAATTTCCTGATGGTTATATAAGAACAGTTCGAATATTCAAACGTTGCACAATTGTCTAGTGCCATAGAATAAATATTTTAAGGCTTCAAGAAAATGTTCAAGGTTCAATTATCCAGTATTTTAGTTTTGCCGCCCACCCTCTTTCTGTGGTTTTGATTTTGTGTATAGTTCATTCTGCCCGACATTCAGTGTGAAGAGATATCGCTTAATATGCCTTGTTTGTTTATGTCTAGAATAACTTTGAGGATGTAAGTAAACTTTTTTAATTGTAAAACGAAATAGCAACAATAAACATTTGAAGACATAACCATATTGCTCGTATATGTGCTCGTGATTACTATAAACAACACTTTTACAATAACAAGAACGATCTCTCAATAGTGATGCCTATTTGCCTTTGTTAGGTACACATGCAGTGCATATGAAGTTCCTGTAGATTTTTTTTCAATGGCCATGCTAAATCAATGAAATATGAATATTACATCACACGCGTGTGACCCCATATCACATTGTTTGCTCAGACTATCACATTTATATCAGATGCAGCTACTATGGAATGCTATTATCTCCCCTTAACGATCCGACGAACGTTCGTTTGATCAGGACGTCAATTCCGCGTGTCGACTAACAGATGAGGTACAAATCCAAGATGGCAATATCAATGCAGAGGAATGTTATTGCACGTTGTAAAGATGTATATTATTTTTATTATGAATAAAGAATGTGACATAGATACGGCAGAGTTTGACCCGTCACTGGCATTGTCATTCAGATTATGTCGCACTTGAATTTTATGCTGAATACTGTCTGTAATAATATTCTCTCTGTCAAGTTCTGTGGTTATCTGCACGACCGTTAATGCTTCCGTTGAAGTTGATACCTGAAAAAAAAGTAGAAAATATCCAACGAAAATTTCAATATGCATTTACCCTTCATTTTTACCTTTTTAAACCGAACGCGGTAAATCATATGGTATAGCCAGTATTTTCACAAAAAGGAGGCATTCCAAAACAAGTCAAAATTGGCACAATACAGAAATAAAGATTCCTATCACTGCTCCACGACTTGAAGGCGCTTCCCGGAAAGATACCTAAATGTTTATTTCTTCAGGCCGAGACTGGGAATGAGTGTTAGACAAGTGATTCAAATATAACTGATGAAAACGTTCCCATGGTATATGGAGTGAACACGATAGTTGTAATATGTTATTACCAAACTAGAAAGACATTAATTAAAATAATTGACACGAAATCTGAAATATATATTTATTAAAGTCTCGCGCTATTGTTAAATTTCTCAGATTAGAAACGTTTGCCAAATTGAACGCTTTTTTGTCTACACATTTTAGTATTACGAAATAATGCTCTCATTTTGAGTGAAACGAGTACGCATGAGAAGACATAAATAAAAGCATCAGACAAGTTATTGTTATCAAAGACAACAGGAAGCCAAAGGAAAAACTATTTTTTTCTGCCATATGTTGTATAACTTTGTGTGAATCTGGAATTATCAAATATTATCTAGAACAAATCACAAAACACATTGCAAATTGTTTTAACAACAGTGATGATGTGGTGTATAATAATGCCATCTTCACCTGGATACTGAGTGAAGAATTGTCACTTAAGACTACCCACATCGATAAATGAATTTGTGCTCGCTGTTTTATGATAGAAAACGCATAAAAAGCCGTTTTTGATATCGATGCCGAAATCACGACTCAGTTCATTTTGTAAACTTTTACACGAAGTGGATGTACACTTTCACTTTAAAGAAAACAATGAGATTAAAGTCCAAATTGTTATATATCAAACACTTATCTAGAAAAAAAAGAATGCTATTGTTTTTATCCGGTTTTAATCATCAAAAACACAAGCACAAAAACCCTTGATAATAAGGACTGAATGTAACTGGTGTTTTTCTGTCCGAATCATGAAATAGTCACTTAAAAGAAGACACGTTTTTCAAGAAAGACAAGATCAAGTATAGAGACACAGTAAAATAACACCGATACTAACAAGAAATGCACGAACCGGGTTATATTTCACTGAATATTTTAACAGTCGGACCTACATGGCAGTGATTGTGTGAAAAAAAAACAATATGAAGGGTTTTACGACATGAGAAAGGAGATAAAATTTATTCCCCGATGGAGCTATAAAGTTTCACGTCGGTGATATGTTCTTGATGCATGACAAAATGAGGCTTTTTGATTCATTCTTCAAGTGTTTAATTGGAATGCCATTTAGTTAACATATGAAGAGCAAAATACATTATGCAATTATTTGAAATGATACATCGCTTTTAAGATAATGCAGTTGAACTTAAAACATCATGTACTTGCATACTTTCCAATAATTTCAGTTCAAGTTATTCTTGTAAAGACGGCAAAATTAGAAACGAGGAAAATTAAAGGTATTTACTTATTATTTAGCATCTTTCAGCTACTATGAGTCTACGAAATAAAGACAACTTCCAGATACCTTTTCAGGGCCGATAACCAGACTCATACTAGTAGTTAAAGAATACCACAACCGTCGAGAGAAGACAAATCAGTTAAATTTCAAATTCCTGCTTTGAATTGAATCGCTAAAAAGTTATTGATACAATCTCAGTTTATGTTTCTGTGTGTGTGTGTGTAATGCAGCAGCAGAAAAGTAGAGTCGTTTAATATGTGCAATACTTACAAATATCTGAGCGTCGCGATTGATGTCACAATCGCTGCTCCGTCTGATCATTGGTTTTACTAAGACCGGTACCAATTTAGCGGCCTCGTTGTCACATCTTCTCTCAATATTTGCCCTAATACAGTTTAAAGTTAATCTGAAATTTCTGTAAAATCAATAAAAAGAAAAATGTTTCAAGTTCATGAATTTATGTGAATGCAAATCAGGTTTGAAGACTTCTTCGACTTATATGAAGACTTATTGTCTCTGCAACCGTGAAGATAACTTAACTATTGATGTACGCCACCGTCAGCATTAATGGACTTTAGATTTCATTTGTTGAACATTAATAAGCCGATTTCCAACCTTGAAACGTACCAGGTGTATTTTGTTCAGCATCTATTAATATCCTTTAAGAAAATATATTTTTCACAAACGATCATTTGTTCGAAGTCGGAGATAACGAGAAGAACGTACTTAAAATTGCTTTTATGTTAAGGATCAAGGCATCGTTTCACAAACCACTCGTAAGACTTGCGTACACGCAAATCTTTAACAAACCAAAGGTACCCACCTGTATACAAGTCTTACTTAAGCTTTGTTATACGATGCCAAATATACTATGTTACTTCCGGGTTGTTACATGCACAATGAAGCTCAGTAACGATGAAAACCAAACATCAACGTTGTGTTTTATTATCGTGTTTTGCCAACGCCTCTGTCGTTTGAATTAAACGGCTTGCCAAATACCAACAAGAAAGCAAAACAAAATATTAAGAATAATAAATATTGACCTCTGTTCAATATATTTTTTCAATTTAGATATCTCAGATTAGTGTGGACAATAATTGTGCAGGCAATTGTGAATACAAATTGGAACATAAAGATTAAACAGTTATTACAACTTTCATATTTTTGGAACATGTGAATTTCGCGTATGAAACATTTCAATTGACAAGATACATAATATATACGTGCCTACAAAGCTGAGACAAAGAATAGTCATCAAATCTTGACATGAGTCTGACAGATGAATTCATATTGTCCTCAAAACATCTCTCGGAATTACTCCGAGACATCAGAAAACATGTCATATGTCTTGCATATACTGAAATGAGAAAAAAAAACAAAGCTATTAATTCATTCAGATGCATTAATTTCGAAATTGCTTGTCTGATATTGGTCTTTAAATCTTCAAAATGATTTGAGTTTATATTGATATGGAAGATTTATTCATTGTCTGATTCTTATTTCTCTTAGATAATCTCAAGTCGAGGAAGTTGGACGACTTGTCTCTCTTATATAATCTGGATCACCTCAAGTAGTCGATATCATGACAGTAAATAAGATCACAGGAGTTCCCAGCTGACCGGTATATCATATTTACGGTATAATAATGTAGCATGTACTTCCTACACGTTTATATTTCATGGATAAGTTACACTTTGTATTATTAAATCTTATGTTTGTAAAAGAGTAGTCAAGGGAACCAAGATTTGAGATTCCAGATTTAAAAGAATGTAATCCAGGGACAAATACCAGACAAGGAAAACAGACAAACACAACAAAGAACATAAAGTAACAAAACATTCGTAGATCAGGTATATCAAATGTATTTGTCCCCATTTGTCAATGCTAGGAAATATTTTTTTCCTGTATCATCGTTTAAATCTGCAAGTACGTACCTTCATATAAAGCGTCGTCTTTACATAGGTCACTTAGCTCATTTCTGGCTCCATCGAAATGAGACAAGGTATTTTCAATCTTCTGATGAAGACTCTCTGGGCAGTTGGCTTTCAGTCGCTCCACACACTCCATTGAAATGACATATGCACTGAAATTGATATATGTTTCTTTCGCATTTAATCTTAAATATCAGAGTGCTTAAATTTCTCATTATATCAACGCTTGTAAATTTCTGTTCATTTTATTGAGTTAAAGATAACAAATGAATATTATTATTAGTTTTCATGGTTTAGTAGTCCATCCGCTAGCAAATGTTACTTCTATGCATCAAGACAGATATTAAAGTAAATATTCAATAAGATAATGCATGTTTGTATATTCTTTAAAAAGCGCAATGCAAGCGTTTGGTTTCTTCAAGTTGAGAGGATTTCAAAGAAGACATTTGTTCAGTTAATATTTATTAAATTAATCTAGAGGTGCACACATAAACATAGTTATTGGTATAAAGTTATTGCAGGTGTACATGTTCATAAGTTTAAAACGTTGAATGCATATGTTTGATATGGTATTAATGTGACATAAGGCTTTAAAAGTATAATTTTACATGGGAATCAATTAAAAAGCTCCTTGCAGTGAAGTTTTCGGGTCTATACGTTTCGCACTGTCCGTCTGTCTGTTCAAACTATTTTCTTAGCATATAAAACGTCTTGGGATTTAATATAACCACAAAGATGTGTGCATACTGCCATGAATTTATGTTTGGTCAGAAATTGTAGAAATGACGACTGCTGAACTGTTTGTCAGCGAAAATGTCCGCAACTTTCCTCAACGACTTGCAGGATTGTTACGAAACTTAAAGAGGTGTGCATATGGTTTGGAATTTATATTTAAAGTAAAATTTATGTCATACTCATTTATTGTGTTGACAACAAAAAAATAGTACTGATTGTAATTTGGAGTTGTGTAATTAAGAAACGGCAGCAAAATGTGTGTCTAAAGTAATTAGCCTACTCCCCCTACATAAAATATTTTTCAATATGAATCGTATGTCCACATTGATGCCCCAATGTACAGGGTTCAACAAGCTGTGGGGGTATTAGTCCCGTTAGGGGCAATGTCTAGTTCGTTTTCTTAAATCGTTGTTCTAGTATAAGTACAGTTTTGGATTTCTGTAAATAATTATAATATAAATTGGTGACCTTACCGCCATTCTACTTGTTTAGATATGTAGATAGTGTACGGGCATTTTATATTTTAGTACAAAATGTAATTGTAATTGATGAAAAGCCAATTTACAACTTCATTCCTGTATATTAATGCCGAATAGTATTGACAAACATAAGTACTTTCTCCCCGATGGGAAAAGTTCAAGTGACCTAAAATTAATTACTGACAGGTCGGTATAATGGTTTAATCTCTACGATAGCCATTGTAAACAGGGTGTCTATAGGAATACTCACCTACAAAAAGACCGTAGGAGCTCTACGTCGACTCCTGTAAACAGTGTTTCAGTGCTCTTCGTCATACTCAGTAATTGGGTGCTGTATCCACCAAAACATGTAAAGGCTTCTTTCTGGACATTGCTGGGACAAAGATTTCCCAGACAAACTGTAATCACTGAAATTGAAATATATGTAGCTCTAAGTCTTATATGTATAAAGTTACTATAGAGTCATCTTTTGAATAGTTTGGTATATAAGAGTCAGTATAGATATCTGCATTCCTAGAAATATGCATGGAGTGTTTATAGTGTCAAATCAATTATTGTGGTCTGTAGATGAAAACTGACATAATTTTCCTGTCCTCATGGCGAACAAGAACAACCACATCTGGAGACAAACTCATCGATGGCTGTTTTAAAGTTATAACTTTAGACAATTGTTACTATTCAAGTCACAAAATGTGTGTTTTTAGCCAGTAATCCTAAACCAGTTATCTTGTTACTTTTACTAATGGGTTTTGTAGAATGTAATTTCAGATTCGGGCGTTATTGCAAAATGATTTCATATTTGCTTTGATCTTAAAAACGACATCAACATGTTATGGTCGAGCATAGTCAAAGAGGAAATCTAGTACACATTAAACACGGTGCCAAAATATAATTATCCAACAAAAAACATGATCGTGATGGATGTTATTTTTTTTCAATATTTATTTTCAGGTATTATTTCGTGTTGTTATCAAAGCATTAACCCCGAGAGTAATCTTATCTCCCACAAAGATCTAAACCAATATGAAACTAGTTGTAATAAATGTTTACTTATCAATAACCTACCAAGGGCCATAACAAGACTCAAGTATTAAAACAATAATAAATCATAATCTAGACAGTTTTATCTTTGAAGCTAATAGTGATAATTACACTAATTAGATGTCTTTAGTGGAATGTGCGCTGTGCAATTCATAGTAAACGAACTCCGACCAAATACAAGTTATTGCAACAATAAGGGTCGAAGTACTGAGATGTGTTAGGAAAAGGCTTACACGGGTAACCGTAAATGGTTTCAAAGCTACTGTACATTTGTGGTCTGATCCAGAGCTGGAAAATTAAATGTCTTTACAACTTAGTCCTTAATTGTTGGAATGAATCTTATTTAATGGACAGTCTAAATTAACACGTAAAATTCAAGTGTAATAGCAATCGTTCTATGTACTAAACGGTCTAAGTCAGCAAGGCTGTCACTAGATTTTGGCAAAGAGGGTACAGTCGGGGGGGGGGGGCGGTACGGGCTGGGAGATGCAACCCCTCTCAGACATTAGAAAACCGAACAATTTTGGGCACTTCTGGTACTTTCTGTACTAGGATTTATGAGTTTGATATTAAATTACAAAGGGGATGTAATCGCACCCAATTTTGACAGCCTTTGTCTAGATAAAAACATGGTAAACAATCATTAATTAGGAAAATAAAAATATAATAGGAACAAGAGGGGGAAAACAGATAAGCTTGTGATATATGATATGATATTTTTATTTTTTTAAAGGTCCATTTATGTCTATGTCTGTTTGACGTGTTGTTACAAAACAAAAAAAAACAAAACAAAAAAAACAAAAACAAAAACAAAAACAAAAACAAAAAAAAAACATTAGCCTCGAATCGCTATTTTAGTTATTTTTGTCTATACTCTTCAAATTTAAAGAACAGTCTGAAATCCCCTAAACACCATCTTCAAAGGATAGCTTAAAATCTCACACTATTATATAAAATTAAATTAGATGAGTCTTATATAATACTAAAAACATCTCATAAAGCCAGTTTTACAACTTTCGAAATGGCCTTTATCACAGCAGATAACTGTACTTGGGTTAGTTTAATGTGAATCTCCAACATGAAGACGAATAGATTTAGAAGTTGCTAATTACCAATCTCGTCATAGATTAACTAGAATTACAATTAAACTAGCCAGTCATTCTGGTGTAAATGCTTGTTTGTGCACTAATCAAGAACATTTTTGGTTAGGTGCCTTGGGTTGATGTTTAAACACTTGCATAATTTAATCTTGCATTCTCTGTTCTATACTGTTATTGTATTGGTAATGCCTACATACTATTTTTACAGGCAACACAATCCAGCTTGCATCAATAAACAGGTTCAGTGCTTCAAGACTCTAAGGTATTAAACATTTTTTGTTAGAAAAAATATTGCTATATCATATCCCTGTCTCTAATGTAAAAACGACATTGATTTTTCATGCTTGCCGAAAGTTGCGTCGTTTAGTGTTGACTTCGAGGTTTTTTTTTTTTTTAAATAAATTTCAAATTGTATATATAAACACACCTAAGGTTAATTATTTGTTCAGTTATTTTGAATTGTAATGTTTTTCAAATACTAAAAAGATGAATTTGAAACAAATTGAGTGATATATATCCATTTTAGTCTCTTTGCAAGTAACATGCTTCGACCACTAGAAATCGTGGTTTGATATTGATAATGCTTACTTATAGATATAAAAATCCTAATGCAAAATACGTAAACCAATCCAATATAAGATGAAAATGCATCAATTATAACCCGAAATTAGCAGTCCAATTCGTTAAAACGTACCTTACTACTGCATTTTATAATTTGATGAAGTGTTTCCATATATGTATTAATTAATTGTAATTTCATTCTAATCATAAAAAAATATTTCAAACCCATGAGTAAAGAAAGGTTACAGAGGTCTTCATGCATAATTATTTGACCAAGTTATTTTCTGTTACAATTATTAATATTCAACTGTTTTTTTTTTTTAAATTAAAACTTGGAATTTTACTTGACCTCTTTATATCTGGAATGTATTTTTGTATGAATGCTGCTAAAAAACGTGGACGTATTTGAATATTTCATCTCAAGAAATACAAGTTCAACTCCCACTAAAAGATAAAACCACAGATTTGTTGCTCATCAGAAAATCAGCCGTGGCATTCACGATTTGAAATGTGTCAGTTGTATCTCCCAGAAAAGCAATAAAAGCGAATTTGTTGAAACATATACAGCCTCGTTAACTGACAAAACAAATATCAGCTCGAGAATTCCTTTTCCCTGGTTCTTAATAGGTCTCTTTAGAAAACAACATTGACATTTTGGAAGGTTCACTTGGTTAACCGGAGATTCCAACCTAGAAGTTTGATGGGTGGTGTCTTATTCGGTGATTTTGAAGGTCGTTAAAACAAGTTTTATAATAAACTATAATAGTAAACATCTCAACATTTTTCTAGAAACAATATTTCAACTAAACTATTATAGAAAATCAAGATATATAATGACTACTATAGAAATAAACAGATTAATGTTTGATACATAATATATATTCTGATAGAATCGAAAATCACCAACGTTCCTCCTGGAACATCTATGCAATATTATTGTTAACACTACTAATTTTCAAGACTAAAATATGTAAAATAGTTTGCATGTGTATTATAAACGGACACGCGTCAGTCCACTTTTCTTAACGAATTTAAATATTCTTTTGTAAAAACAGAAATAGTATTAAATGTTTCATAAAACTGAAGAATAAACCAATAACACCAGTTTTAACACAAAACATTATAATGCAAAAGTAACTTACCTTGAAGAAAAAATATCAAATTAAATTTAGCTAAGTTAAGAAACTTCCCAATATTAATTCCAAGAAAAATTCCACTCTTCCACATATTGCAATGTACATTGGTAAAATTTGTAATTGATCTTTAATCGTTGAAATATACAACCAATTAGAGCAGCATACGTAAATAATTGACTGCACTTAGGTTCTTTTCCGTGTCCTACTGTTGATAACAGGTTTTCCTTGCTGCGCTATACGGATTTTTTTGACAATGATTATCATTCAGAACAAGCGATTTGTTAACATAAGTAAACAAATTCCCTGCCAATCACTACTCTTCCTGAAGACGATAAAAAGAAACTTTGAAGAGTTTCTGATGAAGAAGTTTCAACTATTTGTTTCCGATGAACAATCTTGTCGAGAGGTTTTCACTATATCAATCATGAACGTCAAGTGATACCGCTTTGATAAGTATTTCTATTTTGTATGTATCAGTCTCATAATGCATGTTTCTATGAAAGAGTTCGTGTAGTCTGAATACGCACTTGCATGTAACAAACCTTTTGATATTTGATTTGGTGCAATTTACACCTGTTTGTTATCAGCACAATGGCATAAAGATTAATGAATAAAATACCACGTTTTTAATTTTACAGGTAAACTGCTGTCAAGTTCTTATGTGGATGGAATTTACAGAATGTTCATGGTTTGTTTTAAAATAAGACATATTTAACCCCTGGACGTAAACAATTGTTTAGACTTCAAATAGCAAAGGTCTTTTCAAACAATACCCTGTTAGGATATACACGTGTTTATGTTTACATTGAACCTATATTCACGTAAGACAAATTTGTATTTTTGTGTAAATTTTGTTTCAATTGTTCGTTTTAAATTGTTTTTAGTCTTTTTTTTAAAATCATCATCGTTTTAACTTTATTATACACGAACTCAACGAACTCACATACTATTTCATTGGTACATACACTGTTTCATATGAAAACATAAATGATGGCAAAATCAATTTGTACTTTGAATTAGTGAAAAACCGAATTCATTTATGATCCTTTCAATAATTTTATCGTCTTGTTAATATTAAGTGAAATCAATCAGCTTTATTTTCCTGGTCACAGACAATCGTTATAATAAATTGCGTATTAAAAATCAAATACAGGCAAGACAACAAAATATCATAAAATTCCCTCATACAAACTAGTACAAACCTTAAGTAGTGGGCCCGGGTAGAAACAGTTTTAGATCTTTTAAACAAACCAATTTATATGGAGTTTAGCCAACAATCAAGGGTGCAATGGAAGTATTTCAATCTAAACTTTTGAATGTTTTGTAATTTTAGCGTACTTCTACACCTTAATTTGGTTCTGCTTTTTTCCCTTTCTCTATTGAATTCTTATACGAAGTTGTAGTTTCCCCGTAATAATTTCTTCATGGATACACAAATGTAATTCATATGGTATATATCTATATGTTTATCTATAGCTAGCTACAACATGGTCTTCAAATCTTTGAGTTATCATTTCTGTTAAGAGACAAAATATTGACTTCCGTATCATAGCTACTGTATTAAAACATCTCATTTCACTTAATTTGACTTTAAGACATAAGTGGTACCAATTTCAAACAAGTTATTGTTGCTATTCGGAAACGCATTATATCGCTGAAGATCAAGCTTGATTGTTCCTCCTCTGTAATGAAAGTACAGATTGATTATATTCTTTATGACATAGTTATTAATAGATTCCGTCACAGATAGACATGAAGGATGGGGTACAATGCGCGTAAATATTATGTCTGGTCACTATACCCAATTATTGTAGACATATTGAAAATTTTGCATTTATCAACAATGATAATTGGAAATACCCAAATACTTTCTTACTATGATAACTTTATAAAGTCGTACACATGTTTGTTATTGACGAGATTGCTAATATTCCATTAAAAATTTTCTCCCTAGGTCCATTAAGTTCAATTCCAATGATGATATCTACCATACCACAATCAATTTCAAACTTATTAGGATTTGTTGTGATTGTCGAAGCCGATTTCGGTAAATCCTTCACAATCATAATGTTACATGCTGTCCAATATGCTCCTGCTTTTTTGCTTGTTTGGGAGTTCATGATGTAATTATTTAAGCAAGTAGATTGCAGATGAATGTATTTACTCAAAACCTGTGGCATTGTTGTCAACGTCCGTTGCAATTTGAGACCAATGGCTCATTCGATGTCGCGATTTTTTTATTGTTAAATCTATCAGTAAGGTTTTTACTGCAATATTTCCTTGCCATTCACACATTCATTAGTCTTGAATTATTGGTATTAATTCATTATTCTATCAAAATATATCTTATATAATATGTACCATGATGAGGCACTTACATTTGCTTTGGCGCAATAACTCATTTCATTTGAAACCTTACACAGTATGTGTATAAACATTGAAGATGTTCACCTCCTACCATGCAAAAAATTGACTAATCGTTTCTTACATTTTTATTTATTTATTTTTATTTTTTTTTATAAATATATTTTTTTGCATTTAATCTTTGTCATTTTTACATACTTTGAGCAACCTGTAACTCGAAAAGTGTTGAATCAATATTATTAAAACCTTGCACAGTGTTTGAATATTGAAATTCCGCACGTCCTGTTACGGAAAATTTGATGAATGTTCTCCTACAATTTCAGCATGTTGAATTTAGCCGCACTTTTTTTGTTACTAGTACTTTATGTTGATGACAGTGTTTACTTTGTATAAACTGCAATACAAAAAGTTTTGAAAACATACTATTCAAACCTCATAAAGTGTGTTCGTATACGTAACGAAAATGTGCATCTATATTATCATAGACAGTATGACAAATAATTGATATTAATTTTTAACTGTTGAACCCGATTATATTTTCAGCATTTCATGCGATCATCAGGAATACTTAAGATAAGTTGTAACCTACACTGCAGTTGCCTTGTACTTGTGCATATATTGAAGAGTGATGCAGGTCCAGATGTGTTATCAGTCTTGTTCATGAATGGACATTAGTTAAGCACGCTTGGAGATGTTCTGAAGAAACTGAAAGAAAGCATAAAGTCCGTTTTACTTGAATAAATGTGTATTCGACAAAACCTTTCATGGTGAAAAAGACTGAAACTAAAGGAAATCCAAAATGTGTTGGATATTGTTTTTATGACAATCCGGCTGCATTCCTAAATTGTGAATCATATCATATTCCTACTAAATCCTGCACTACTTAATTCAATATAATACAATTTATACGTCATTCAATTATATGATATTAAGAGGAAAAAGGCTTTTGAATCAATGAATGATTTTTTGAATTAGGGTTCGAGGAACAAAGAGATTTCTGTCGTTGGAGGGTGCCTGGAATCAAACATAAAATGGGTTATCTATAGAAGCTGAATTATTGTGTAATGCTTAATCTACTGGGAGCTTTTATATAGAGATTCTTCTATCTAATTCCTTGAAGCGTTTCTAATTTATGTTTAACATTCTGCCAAAATATAATTCATTCTACAATTCTTTGGAATTAGATGATAACATGTGAATTATAGATGCTGGAGATATGGGATTATAAAAGAAAAATATATGGGTTTACTTCTGATTGTTTATGTCAAAATTGTGACAAATGTTCTATGAAAAAGCGGAAAGTTCTGAAAACATGGGATCACTGTTTATTTTGTTAAGATAAATCCTGTTTGCGAAAAGCATAAACCATGATAAAATGTCCGTTTGGAAACGACAGTACAGGTGTATAAAGCAATAAAAGTTTTTAGACTTTAAAAAATTCGAACTGTAGTCTGATATATGTATGAAACCCACAAGTGACAGGCTAATCAAAACTACCAACAAGGAGTTGTTATATAGTTTGGCATCCGAATTGGCCAGGTATGATAATAATGACCGTATGCATTTTAATAATCATATGTGATTAGATGAGCATGCTAAAATTTACACATGCAAATCAAATGATAATCTCATGGTTATCATATGCAAAGTAGCATTATTATGACTGTCACATGATCGAGCGACTGTTATCATTATATTAATCGAGAAACATAAGATTATCATATGATTATCATATGTTGGAGTTGAACTTTTGGCTGAAAAGTGGGCATTTTAACGGTTACAAAATGTTTTGAAGTAAACAATTAAAAAAGTTACGGTAAATTCTAAATTACGTCTACCATTGCCATATCTATGTTGTTGATATTGTCATTTGTCACATATTCTCTATTCTAGATATTACACCATCTCCTATTCAGCGTGCACTTTCTCTGATGAGATTTGCTGACAATGCAATAACTGTAGAGGGGGTACGACCTGTTATAACCACTGGTTTTTATTCTCTTAGAAAATGTTTATTTTAACAGCTTAATTTAAAATTGCCAACATTTTATGTCATTTGTATTGTAGAGTCAATGTGTTGATTCAAGGATCGGTGGCATTGTGGTCTGCTTATTTATTTTGATGGAGATTCAACTATTAAAAAAACTGACAAAGAGTAATGAAGGGAACCAAAAAATATAGCGGAAATCAAAAGAATGTTACCCAGGGACAAAAACAAGACATGGAAAGCAGACACTCTCAATAACGAACATAAAATCAACAAAATAATACATAAAAAGTAACAAAAGTAAATGAGCAACTCGGACTCCACTAAAAACATGGAGCATGGACCAGGTGCACCGATAGGGTTAGCGTCCTCTGCTATTCTTGAAGCATCCGCCGTTGCTGATAAAAGTCAAATCCCGGTTCGACAAAAAATAGTTATTTTATCTATATGAAGTCCCAAAATAATACTTTAATTGAAATAATTAAAAATATCCCCTTTAGTTTATGAACCGGACCTTACCAATAATATTTACATCAGGTGCAGAAGGACATGGTCCACACATTTCAACTTTTCATCATGGAAAATCAGGAAGAATAAACTTAACATAGAATATCATATCATCTTATATTTTGATCCTTTAATTATAATTGGATATTGTAACTATTCGGTTGTACAAACAAATGACTGTACAAAACTGGAAAGGGACAACAATCTTTAAACCATTGGTCGAAGATTAAATGCAACATGTTGTCACATATTAGGTGAAAAAGGTTTCTATCTGAATAAAAACAAGAATGTCAATTTTGTAATGACCTAAACCCTCATGAAAATTGAATTTTATGAGGTCGTGCAACTCATTAACGTGAAGAATAGGTTAAAAGGCAGATCTGTGAGTGTAACAGATCTTCATTCCGACAGATTCCTGTAGGATTAAAGTTAAAATGGTCATACCAAGCCAGTCTATTATATTTTCCAAGCCAGACTACCTATGTTCTGGACTGGCCATACCGAAATTGAGGCTAGGCCAAAATCAAGGCCAGGCATGACTAACGAGGCCAACCTATGTTTACGAGTATGCCGTTTGCACGTAGATGCACGTACGACTCTTAGATCCTGTCAAATTAATTACTAGAATATTCATTATCAGTGATGATATTTCATATAACCTGTGACATTGTTGACTGGGAATTGCATGTTTTTTAAGTGACAAACACCAAACCTTTCGTCTTTTATTTCGTGTTTGTTGCATTCACACAGTAATATGACGACATTTATTGTGTTTCAAGCATCGTAACATGTTAATGATGAAACACAACCAGGCTTTAAATTGTGTTGAACACAGCTATAATATTTGGCACGCGTTTCAAAGATATCTAGATTCCAAGATGCATAAACTATGGCGGTCAAATCTTTCAAGGTGATAAGAAATCTATTTGTCTATCTAAATTAGGTTTCCGTGTTCTTGCTGACAAGAGCAGACTATATTCATATCATAAAAGAAAGATGTAGCTCAATAATGCTTTGACGAATGAACAAATTTTCTGATACAATTTTTGCAATTTCAATCAAAAATATTTTTACAAATGCAAATATAGCAGGATAAAAAAAAAACCATAATGAAGCAAAACAAACAAAAACGCAAATAAAAATTGATAATTTTTAATTTTTAAATTTTAATTGAATTTTTACTTTGAATTTTTGAATTGCTGTATGTGGCCCACAAAAGTCTTAACTTATTTTGGAACTTTCGATTCAAAATTTAACTGTTTCTAAATGACCACTGTTATTACCATTTTTTAAATATCTGTTTCTTTTGGAAGAAGAAAAATATAAACCCAGTGAAAAGCATGGTTTCCGCGCTTTTTGAGTAAGACGTACACTATCCAATGAAAGGCATCTCCCACAAATATAACCAGGTTTTACATGCTAAGAAAGTAGGAAAAATTTGTCAAATATTTCTATAAAACTAATATACAACATGTCCAAATCTATGAAATTGACCCTTAAAATTATTGCTTTTTATTTGGACCATAAGCAGAGAAATTATTGAAGTTTTAACTTTACTACTTGATTATTTGGAATCTAATTTTAACATAAAATAGTGCAATGATCATGACTAACATTTATATAAATTATATGTACTGGTATCTTTCTTAATTTGCTCTTCCCTGTATACTTTTATCATAATATTTTTTCCTTAATTGTATGTGTCAAATTAATGCAAATCAGACATGAATGGTTGTGTTATATGTAAAGTATATTGGGTGTATGCTCAATGTTAGTAATTTCTTGTGCCTGCAAAGTAGGCAATAACAGTATTTGTATTATTTGTATAAAAGAATGTGCTCATGTTCAATGTGTATATAAAAACTCTGCAAAGTTTTAAGACTAATTGCTCAATATATTTTGAGTTACTAATTACACTAATCTTGACAGACGGGGGTCGAGCATCTACTACACCAGCTTTCACAGATGTTGACGCAAGTAAAAACACATTCATTGTTTACCATTCAGTGTTTATCAGTATGTTTTGTTAAAATGCATATATTTATTGTGTATACCTAAATATTAATGCTTCACAATACTCTAAATTTGTCGTTTAAGTCCGAAAGGTTTTAAGCATATATGATAATTACATATTTTATTTATTCTTTAATAACCAGTGATGTTCCTTTTACCAAAACACAACTCGTCATTCAGTTTAAATTTTGATCATTCAGATATGGTCAAGCAGAGGAAAATAGAACCTTACCAGAAGATTGTTTTCTGTATGAAATTATATTCAGTGAGATATTAAGTTCTACAACATCAAGTGATAATTATAAGCACCAGTGTTTTTTTTAAATGGTACAAATTAGTAGCGAATAGATAGACCCGTTACTGTGTATGAAAACTTTCAAACATGTAAAAAAAAATATTATATACACTACCATAATAAACCGTACTGATATGTACCGGATGCAAATGTTATAGGTCTTCGGTAAGATAATAATATACGTCTAGTCAAAATAAAGAAAATGAGAATTATCTCTCTCTTGTAAAGAGTCATCAGCAGGAAAAATGTTGTGGTATTAAACCCCAATTTGTCTGTCCTGGACTATCACTTTACAATACTTGTAAATATGATTTTATTACTTTATAGAGAAATTGACAGCCACTGTATATTTATCTTCAACATTTAAAAACAATGATGAGTATGATGAAGGAACAAAATTTTGCACACACAGTTTTACTTAATAACTTGACGTTATATATGACAAAGAAGTGAGTCAAATAATTAATGTGGCTACTTTACATAAATTTAAAGTAAAAAGAAACCACTTACATAATTTTTGATAAAAATTATAAGGAAAACAGTTTTCGACTGAGGGTTTAACAACTTCTTTTGTGTATATTCCGATACAAGTTTTTAGCCGATATTCTAACAAAAGAATATCTGTGCTTCCAGGAAAACTTCTAAGAAATATATATATTTATATCCCAAATCCTAACTGAAAGGTGTATGTCTGCTTTGTCTAATGAATGGAATATTTATTACTAAGACGATATTCAATTAACATGCTTTCGCTCATGTGAGATAATTGGGAATTATAAACAGACAATAAATGTCGAATGTATTCTGTCAAAACCCAGTAAAATTATAATTAGATCATAAACCTTATCTGCAGTTTGAACTAGAATGCTCTACCTGGTGTTGATAAAACAATATTTTTTGTCGTTATTTTTTTATAAGAAATATAATGCTATTTCTTCACTGATATTAATTGGCTTTGAATAGAATTTTCTGATTTGTTGCTAGCTTTCATTTTATTTAAAAAAAACAAAAAAAACTGGCAAACTACCACATGTAGTGCCGTCATAGAGCGTCAGAAATTTTGTTGAGTAACCCCAACTTCCCAATTTTAGAAATGCTTTAGAGAAGCCGAAAGTATACTTATTATACCCTGAGCCTAAACGAGAGGCCAATTTCGACGGATCTCAACCGTGCGTCGTAGGCAGCGGGAGTTCCACGAGATATAGAATGTGTGCTAGGTGGGGACACTAAACCAAACAGATCCGCCGAAAATCCCAGCGATCAATGTTCAGATGTGTCTCCGGGACACACGCTCCAGCAACGATAGAGTTGTTATCGTAATATAAATAGTGCTAAAAGGTATCAACGCCAATACGTGGTAATAACTATTATGAAAATTTGCAAAATTTTGTAGAATGGTAAAAGTTTTGTATTGCAATTATTAGAGTATATAAAAAGTAAATTGTATTACTGAGCTGACTTATGAAATACTGATTTATAGGAATATTTTTGTTTTTTCCGGGTATAAATGCTTCGAAGGTAATTACCCTTCACAGTTTGAATTATCTCCCTTACGTCGATACTCCATAGTACTTAACACAAATAATTTAAGCCACTTTATGTTGTGGACGGTACCTATCATGTGTAACTAGGTATCTCAAAAAATGTTGGATCAATATTATTCAAACTTTGCACAGTGTTTATACCTAACTATTGTAGATGCGGACCTCCTAGCATGGAGAACATGTGAATAATATGCACTCCTTGAGACGTTCACGTTTCCCATTTTAGGGTTCGTGCATCGTTTATCATGCGTTTACACATCATTTTGCGTTCGTTTAAACGCACGATACGAGCGTTCGTTTATTTTTGTACTTTGATTATTTCCTTGATTTAACTTTCATTTTTATATTTTTTTGCTGTTACTAATCTTTATATTTTCATTAATTTCATTTTCTATTTTTTTCTTTCGTCATTATTTGTTATTATTATTATTTTTCATCGTTCGTCTATCATGTGTTTAAACGCACGCTGTGAGCGTTCGTCTATCGTGAGTTTAAACGCACGCTGTGAGCGTTCGTGTATCGTGCGTTTAAACGCACGCTAGGAGGTAGACCTAGGGTAAGGATAAGTCTATCAAGCTTTCAGTTGACACAGAATGAAATCAATCAAAGTTACTTTGATGCTTACATGACATTGATGTAAAATGCTGAATACAAACGTTCCAATGATTTTTAAGAGTTATGTTCCCTACCCTAGGTCTACCTCTTTAAACGCACGATAGAAGCGTTTGTTTATTGTGCGTTTGGTGAGCGTTTAGCGTTCGTTTAGGTATCATGCGTGCGGGAAACCTAGGCGTCTCAAGGATTGTATGTTTCCACTGAAGCCATTTTCTATCAATGTACGTAACTTTTGTAATCTCGCATATTGTTCATGCATTTATTGAAAAAAAAACACAAACAATAGGTACTTACTAGCATAATTATGGTGGTGACGCAGGCCCAGACATTTCAAGTTTGTATTGTATTTAAACTTATATGAAACAAGATTTGAGTTTTTAACGTCATTCTTTACATGATCTTAAAAGAATAATCAAGGGAACAAAGATTCGAGCTCAAATCAAAAGAATATAATCTAAGGATGAAGAAAGGGAAGAACATGAAATAACCAAAATAACGAGTACAAAAAAAAAGGAAATGAGCAACTCAGCCTCCTCTAAAAAGTAAATGAGCAACTAGGACTCCTCTAAAAAGTAAATGAGCAACCCACACTCCACAAAAAAAGTAAATGAGCAACCCACACTCCATTAAAAAGTAAATGACCAACTCGGACTCCTCTAAAAAGTAAATGAGCAACCCACACTCCACTCAAAAGTAAATGAGCAACTCGGGCTCTTCTCAAAAGTAAATGAGCAACCCACACTCAACTAAAAAGTAAATGACCAACTCGGACTCCTCTAAAAAGTAAATGAGCAACCCACACTCCACAAAAAAAAGTAAATGAGCAACCCACACTCCACAAAAAAAGTAAATGAGCAACCCACACTCCTCTAAAAAGTAAATGAGCAATCTACACTCCATTCAAAAGTAAATGAGCAACCCACACTCCACTAAAAAGTAAATGAGCAACTCAGACTACACTAAAAAGTAAATGAGCTACTCGAACTAGATTAAAAAGTAAATGACAAACTCAGACTCCACTAAAAAGTAAATGACAACTCAGACTCCACTAAAAACTGGGACTGTAAACCAGGTAATTCGGTAATGTAACTCCAACGATTGCTAAAACTGGCACCCTAAACTTACCTAGCTGAATCATAAAAATATCACCGTTCTCAACTCAGCGCTTAGATTCGCACGAAAATCGCTGATTTTCATTTTTAATTGAAAATAATAATGTACGAAACGTTGTTCAAGATGTGTTGCAATTCATATAGTCGTATTAGTTTTTCGTGATTACATGTATATACAATTGACTGTCACACGCACGTTTTGAACAGGACGAAAAAGTATATTTTTGACAGCTTTTAATATATAAACAAATGAAGCGGAGATCATTACATTTAAATTGTCCATATTAAGTTCTGTATAAAGTCATTGTGTTTTCATTCGTTCATGATTCATTTATTTCTATTTTCAAAAAATATTTACAAACGCTGCTGGCCCTAACATCTCTGGTTTCATTTTTAAAAAGTGAGTTTATCCATTGGTATAGTAAACAAAAATACTTAAAAGTATTTCTGTTTTTTCACAGCTTTCTGCATTTAAACATCACTTCTAAATATGAAGAAATTTCTGATCTGGATGTAATGAGTGCTCAACTCCAAATCGTGAGAAATGTTATTTCTTTGACATATTTTTTCAAACTGATTATTTGCATCATTGACGGTGCCCAGGTCGATTTACATGTCTGTTACTGTGTATGTAACTACTTCCTGAGATCTAGTATGTTGTGTCTTTAAGTCTTTGGTATAAATGTGTGTCTATTGTCTCTTCCGATATAATAAAACACTTACTGACTCTATATTCGAGAATATGGTAAGTTTATTTTCCCCGAGGTATAACTATAGTCTTGGGGCATAGCCGAGGGCAATAGTTGTAACCTCGGGAAAATGGACTTACTATTCCCCTTATACCCAGTATATAAGAATAAAATATACCCAGTGCCTCGGTTATATTAAGACCCAGAGTATGTTTTTCGAAACATGTCGTAGTACGGCTCTAAGTTATCTGAGACTTACATGAAGTTTAAGAGTGTACCTTTGTTAGTATTTATCTTATTTGTGTGTCTGTATGTGTGTGTGTGCGAAGAGATTGCATGAGAATAACATTTTGCTGTTAAGTGGATTATATGATATTATGGCTATTCAAATTCTTTAATTTGCAATTGGAAATAAAATATACTACATATAAGGTTGTACATTTATTCTAATAAAACTTGTACAGGGAAAACAGACTTTCCTCAAGAAATGAAACATATGTAATCCTTGTTCTCAAATGTTTGCATGGATCTACATGAATTTGGTTTGACTTTTAGCAAAATTTAATGTAATAGTTTCATTGCATTTCAACTTCCATTATATAAAACATGCTCTGTGTGCAATATATTTTATGATTTTCTTAACAAAAGACCGTCAACAAATACCAAGATTCCTGTAATCTACAATCTAGGATATGACATAAGATGGTCCATAAGGGCCTATTGTTAAGACGTAGGAAATGATATGCTGAAAATACAAGGCAACAAACCGAGATCATCAGAGGACAGTTAATGAATACATGATAGGGAAATCCATAAATGGTAGGAACATCCTGAACTTCTACCTTTCACATGAAATTCAGGATAATAACTTCAGATGTATTCCTTGGTATGACATGAGCCTGAGATTGTTATTGTGTTCCTTGATATGACATAACCCTGAGATTGTTATTGCCATAACACTTAAGTTTTTCATAAAGATGTATACACTTGTTCTTTGAATTACGCCAGCATAATTAAACTTTTAAAAAAGTACTGTCGATCTGGTACTTACAAAACCCGCATTTTATTATTATAAACAGATTTTTGCTACTTATATGCGGACAATTTTATTTATTACATGGACGGTTTGGGAATTACATTTTAATTTATAAAGATATTTTTTCTAACGTCACACAGAAATTGTTCGAATCATTTCCAGGGACCAGAGCATACACATAACCAATGCGCAAACAGTGGTGAAATAATAAATATTTAATTTCTGTTTTGTTTGTTTTTTTTGGGGGGGTGCGAACAAAAATAATATATTTGTAACACTCGTGTAGCACAACTTACTTGTCTGAAATAGTTTTAATAATTAGGGCTATTTTTATCCCTTTATTTATCTTTCTCGTTATCACACGATCCGGGCACACGACACTTTCCTTTGCTGTCGTTCCGTTTACGTATTGTTCACCTGGATTCACCACCACTGTCTTGAATGTTAGTATTCTGTATGTTTTATTATTTTTTTTAGATATTTTGTGCTTTTCGATTTGTTTTTGTTTTGTTTTTGTTTTGTTTTCGTTTCGTTTAGTTTCGTTTTTTTTTTTGTTTATGACTTGTTTTTTTTTTCAGTTTTGTGTTCCCCATGTATATACATGTACCTCATCCCAAGTCAGGGTTTTGGAAGGATGTGGATTGATCGATTGTTGGGGTTTAACGCCCGAGCAGTAATATTTCAGCTTTATTCAGGCGATGAAAGGATTACTCCTACAACGTAAGCGGTTGGAATTCTGTTCTTTCATACCCCAACCTCTAAATTCCGAGCGCAATATTGCATACCGCCCGTTCCGCCTTTCTTTGATGTCGGCAAAATTATTTTAAAATATTTACCATTTAAAAGATTTTATACAGTTACTTTACCATAACACGAGATAAGGTGAATAAATAGAAGAAAACAAATGACCTATCTGATTAGGAAATCCAGCAATCCTGGAAATCCTTTGTTAGCAGGCTAAATGAACTTCAAATTTGGTTTTTAGTTTTTCGATTGTGTAATTCCGGTTGATAAAATTACGGATATTAAAATTTACGAAACGAACATATTAAATTAACCAACGAATTGCCTTTATCAACTTTAAAGTTCGTTTTCTCAAAATATATTGTATTCCGTGAAATTAGTGACCAAATTCAGAATGGCTGCTCACTTTGAAAACTGTCTTTATTATAAATGTTTTTTAGGTAACAAAAAATTAGGACTTTTAACGCTTGAATTCCGATAGGTTAAAACTTCTTTTATACAAATAAAAGACTTAAAATATTTTAAAACACATGATTAGCTAATTCACATTTGCGGTGGCCTTCAACATGTCAGATGCTAAGAGGTTAGGATGGCACCTATTCAGAAAATAGCTTGCCAGACAACCTCCAGCACTGTTGGAGTAATGGAAGGATGTGGAATAAAACAAAACACAAATGGCATTTTGGGCTATCAACTGCTTCTGTCGAGTGAAATACTACTAACACATATTTTTCCAATATTTTATCACAAATAAAAACAAATTTGCTTTGATTAACGAGTACATATAAGATATAATTATGATAACAAATGTAACAAAATAACGAAAAATGAAATATTGCAAAAATAAGCAAAAAGAACGACAACTCAAATCTACATAGCTTGTGAAATAAATGGTTATTCCCCTTGGGTCACAATCGCACGGAATGTTTAAAAACTATAAATATTAAAGTCAGTAACATTGTTTTACATATACTGCTATTCCATAAACTGCTTCCTGAGTTACTTATATTGTTATATTTTGACCCTGATGTCGATGTCTGCTGAAAAATAAATTAAAACATATTTATTATATGCGTGGGTATGAACAGAAAAATCACAAAAATATACTGAAAAGCCAACAGAACACCGACAAGCATTCAAAGCGGATTTAAACAAAAACAATGTCAGCAAAACAAGTATAATCACATCTTTAAAGTAGAACTAAAGGTGGTCTGAATAAAAGAGTGTCAGGTCCGGAGAAATTTGTTTTTTGCTTTTGTTTTTGTTTTTTGTGTGTGCAAAATTGGCACATGATAGCCTGAAAACCCCTTTTTGTGATGTCAGTATTAACACCATTTAAAATATTTCTATATTCACCACCTGCTCAGTATAAGTTAAGAAACGCATTAAAACACTAAAAAAGTTTGTGCTATTTAACACATTAAAAACCTGCATGGACGTGATTAAGGGGTGGCATAAGAAGCAAAGGAGCCTTTGTGTTAATAGAAAGCTACTTTTTTTCTTTGCTCAAATATAAACTTTCATGTTATATAAAGAATATTTTCCTTTCTCATATGAAGAATGAATTTGGGAATTATGTATATAATCGTCTTTCACATCAACATGGATTACATTAATAACAGTATAAAAACCGTTTAAGTACTTAAGAATGTTGATAAAATGATGATATAGTCTTAAAGGTGTTCTCGGCTGGTTATATAATGTGACTTGAAAGTTAAAAAAATGTGACACAAACGCTTCAAAAGCTTGAAATAAGCTTTTAAATTTGAATATATTAAAATCATTCACAACAAAATATCCTCTACGGTTTTATACCCATTCCACCTAAAATTTGTACCTAAAGCTTTGGATTAGAAGTGATATGCGCCACTACGCATCAGTTGTGTCCATTTATACCCCAACACTGCCATCATATTTCAGAGCGAAGACATGAAAGTGACAAAACCCTGCCCTACGGGAAGCAATAAAACCAATACCCAACTTTTCGTAGTTAATAAAAGCAAACTAATCTTCTTTTTCTAGGGATATAATAAAAGTACAAAAGGCATTTCATCATAATGAATTAAATCAGTGCCATATTAAGCCAGGGACATCTTTTTCCGAAACTTAAATCGCACGATTGAATTTTGATCTTGGTTTTATCCTAAATAGAATAATTAACGTCACACTGTGATAGCCAGTGAAGAAAATAACGTCAACAAATTTTTAATATCGTAATAAATAACCTTTTTGTGTGGTCTAATGGTTAATTCTCAAGTGCAATGCTTGAAGTAGCATCCTACTCATTTAAGTTGTGATATACTGCAATGCGCCCTGACATTTAATCTTCATATCAATTAATTCGATACATATTTTGTTGGCAGTTATATATAATTCAAATATTGCTTATCATTAATAAGTTAAAGTGTTCGCTGACATTTGGCCTTAATTCTTTTTCGAGTGATTTTGGTTTATTACGTTAACATCATCTGCTTAGTTTTTTTTGTATATTCCAAAATATTAATTAGTTGAATATCATGGTACTAATCAATTTTGTCTTCGTTTTTATACATGCTAATAGCCAAATTTGCCAATATGTCAACCTTAAAGATACCAATGGTAATTATGATTGAACCCCACATGTTAATATAATGTACAAATGCATCCAGGAAAATAACGCTAAAGGCCATAGTAAATATTTCCGTGGGACAGTGGTCACAATGTGCATTGTTGATCTTTAATTCGCATGTGCATTCTCATAAACCTTAACTTTTCCATTTTTATCTTTCTGAAACTGAGAAGAACTCGTTGAAACATAAAAAGGTTCAATTTTAACCCCTGCTAATTCAAAGGGAATTTCTCTGTAATTAAAATACAAAACATAAAGTATTTAAAGAAAAGATTCTACAAAAAGTTGTCATTACAATTAAAATTTGTTCGATTGGATAGTGAATGTAATGTTCAAATAGTTACCAAAGAAAGGAACATAAAAGAAATACAGACATGTAAAAAGTCTTATGTTGACTTCCGACACCTAGCACGTGATATGCAGACGGTAGTTCATATAAACGAATTTGAAATGTGTCTTCCTCATTTATTTATGTCTTTTTGTACCTATAAGTCACGAGTTTTTAGTTGATTGCATTTCCGGGTTATGTCAATAAATTTCTCGTCTCACCTCGGTCATGTTAAGTACTACATTAAAATGGACCAGTTCAACTATACTCGGGTAATGCTAAATCAAAATACGTCTTCCAGCTATTACCTATTATATCAAGATATTAAGCATTTTTCTTTTAAGTTTTACATATTGCAATGAAATAAAAACCTATGAGTAAGTTATACGAGTCGGTGGATTGTGTGCTTGTTGACTTTGGAATTATATCTCTTGGACCACTATTGTATTTTTCGCAGGTTCTAATTCGTGTCCCCGGTATCTTCAGAGCTTATAATTCAGACAAATTTTACTGCATATATTTTCTATTTTTCATTATATTTTGTACATTAATAATAATTATACACATGGGCATCGTTTCACAAAGTTTATGTAAGACTTACTTGGTAAGTCCCTTTGGTTTATTAAGGATTTACGTGTACATCTTACGAGTACTTTGTGAAACGGTGCCCTGAATGATAATGTAGTTGTTTTTAATATTTTCCTATCCTTTTGTACGCCTCCTTGAGAGGAAAAAAAAAACAGGAATGAATTTTCTTTAGAGTGACTAATGACTTTACTGAGTAAACTTTAATGAAGAAAAAAAATTGATCTTCTGAGAGACAACTTTACCTTATATCTAATGTTATATTATATGGAAATGAAGTAAATCTAATTGAAATGTACCATTTAACACAGAACATAAATCAGTCTTTTGCTTCAGGGAATTTTCCTTTTCTATCAAAACAAGTTGAATACACATGACACTATTTGTCACACTTTAACTTGAACAATCCGATATGACAAAATAGTATGCAAAGATGCATTATTATAATTAATCTTTCTCGTGTCAAACTAGTTTTTACTATCTGCTCCCAAGCGAGGAAAATGCGTATTTTTGTTTCTACTTGCGAGGTTCCGTGTTTTACATTAGTTTTTTTTTTGTTTGTTTGTTTTTTTTTTTTTATAAAAATATACTACATTAGCTCAACAACAAACCTACATCTATGGCGTAACATTTCGTATTCAAGTTTTCGAAAGACCATCCTTAATGTTTTCAATATGCTGTTAGTTTTAAACGGAATTTTCATATCAGGAGGTTTCCAGGGAGAAGTGTGAGTTGTCTGATTGTATCTGTCATAATTTAATGATTTGAAGAATTACCCCTTCTAGCCGTGAATCCCATTGATTTCACTATATTATGATTATTGTATTGACCATGATTTCATCTGAATATGTTGAAGTATAGGGAGATGTTTGTGGAACTGCAAATTGTTTTTATCGAGATAAACATAGTATGACCCTCTTTACCCCAGTTCTTAATTCGTACTTACCTGTAAAGGCACGTCTTTATCACAATCTTTGCTACGTTTTATAGAGGCTCTTATTAAAGTATCTACCAAGCTTTCGGCCTCTGGACCACATTTTAAACGGATATTTGTGCTGATACAGGAATTTAAACTCTTCATTTCACTGAAATATAATAATAAAAAAGAATAAATAAATGAAATCAGATGCGTATCTTATATTTCTTATCAAAACCACATATTCTCTAATGTTCATTTGATACCAGACCATGGTATGGTATTTTTTAACATTAAAAATAGTTTAAATCTGCAACAAATGCACTCATTTGCATATCATAAGCTCATTCGTTTTTTTCTATATATTTGCTGCTGCCTTCTTAATCCATATATGCACTTTATGTCAATAGAAAACAGAGTTCTGCACAAGTGCACAACAGTAGGCAAGCACATACTACAAAAGTGAGTGATGCTGTGATTGCATGTTAAACACAAAAGTCGACAATACCTGCAAAAAAAATCAAATGCAGCCAAATTATGAAGCGGCCACTGAATTCGGAAAGTAATTTTTACCCTAGATATCAATTTTCATCGAAATCAATCCATGTTTAAATTTAACCGACTTTGTCTGCAATTTTGAAAAAAAAAATGGCGGCTTTGTAAAAAAATGTTTACGCCTGTGATAGCAGCAAGTCAAGAAATGCTTTTTGAAATATTTTCATACAACTGAATAATTTTATACATTTTTATTAAAAAAATTATTGTTTTGTTTTGAAATTTCGAAAATTGCATGCACACCCCCCTCAGCATGCTTGATTTTGTAGCCAAGTTTGGTATGAATTGAATAAGCGGTCTCCAAGTATTCGCTCTGTCATCTTTCAGAAGAAGAAAAAAAACTTCGTTTTGGCGACTTAATAATAAATGTGAAATAAAAACCATCAATTTTTTTTTTGTTCTTGAATCTGTGAGAAACGAAATGTTTGGTCTGGTTGATCATTAAATTATGACTGTTTTGTGGATGCTTCATTGCAATAAAGTTTTACGTTTATATCTAAGAGAACATTGCGGTCCTCATGCTGTGGTGGAATTTTTCAATTTTGTGCCCTGTTGTCTTATCAATCCTAAATAAGAAGCAATTTTTAATGTAATTATTCAGCAAAGTTTTTAATTAGTTTATAGAGGCGTAACGTACTCTGTTCCAATCCCAGGTACGTTGTTTACTTATCACTGGTGCATAACAGTAGAGATATCGGAATTCTGCTTCTTGTAAACAGAGAACATAGCGTGTACGATATAGGAACTCCATGATAATTTGTATTTTAAGGACTTTGTAGCTTCCGTATGTTGTAGAGTCATCTACTTTAATTTCAATCTATCACAGGACTTCGAAACTCGTACAACTTGTCAATCAGTGGACATTCTTGTCATTAAGAATATTAATTCCGAACACACACACAACCACATTATTGTTACAAAAAAAATCACCGTTTTAAGCTTTTACCACAGAGGCACGATTTAATTTGCGATTTCAAGGAACTATAAATAGAAATAGCATAGTAACAACAGCTAGTAAACGACACAGACCGTCGACAAAAATTTGAAAAAAAATAAGCTAAAGAGTTATTCTCATGGGACTTCGCAAGCAGTTAAGAATAACCGGAGTCTGAAGTCATTGTTTTAGGTTCCGTGTTGGCGAGGCTAGTCTTCGAACCAGAACACCTCTGCTACATGTATGCAAATCATAAGCAATTGTATTATGTCCACATTTTATTTTTACTTACCTACAAAACCGGTTTAAAGGTTTATTAATAACATCATCAAGTTCTGAAACAGCTAGTTTCATTTTTGTTTCAAAACATCGTTCAGAGTATTGTCCATGCTGTATAAAACAGTTATTATTTCTTGCATATACTGAAAAAATAAAGCAAATCATTATTGTTATTAAAAAAAAATAAGACACGATGTAGTTACTGAAGAGTACAACATACCGAAGAGCACATCAGACCAAAGAGTATACCAGACCGAAATGGACAACAGACCAAAGCGCACACCAGACCGAAGACGTAGAGCAGACCGAAGAGTACATCAGACCAAAAAGTACAACAGACCAAAGAGTGCAACTGACCAAAGAGAACATTACACCTAAAAGCACACAGACTGAAGAACAAATCAGACCGATTAGTACATCAGACAAAAGAGCACATCTGGCCGAAGAGCACCTCAGACCGAACAGTACACCAGATCAAAGGGCATACAAGACCGAAGATTACACCTGACCGTAGAATAAATCAGATCAAAGAGCACATCAGATAGTTGAGTACATGAGACCGAAGAGCACATCAGATAGTTGAGTACATCACACCGAAGAGCACATCAGACTAGAGTACACCATACCAAAGAGTACATAACTTAAGGTATTTCAGGCGATTTTAAATCAGCGTTATTTGCTTGTTTTTGTTTTTCTTTTGCAAGAAATATAGAAAAATTGCGTTTATATATAAATATCTATGTCCTAAATGCCCGCTATACTTCACGATATAATATATAAAGTACAGAAATTGTAATATTAAGTTCATTTTATTTTTTGTTTGTTTTATAAACGTGAATCCTGAATATGTTTTCGAACATTTAACTGGTCTTTGATATTACCATGTAACCTTTGTGGCATATTAGCATTCTGCCATCAAATTACTGTGTGTTTTGGCCATTACAAAGACAGGTCATGTTTTTATTGGAAAGAAAAGCATAGCTCTTTTGCCATATCAAACAAAATGAAGGTTCAGACATTCTTTTCAATGATGACAAAAACCACCGACTCTGGAGATGTCAGACTGCTAAATAATTCTGTTAAAGCTTTTTCAAAGTATATTCTCGAATGGTTTGCCAGATTGACTTTCTCAAAAAGGCATTTTTTGTTTTTTTTTTACGTATATGACATGTGTGTATGTGTATGTGTATGTGTTTATGCGAATTCCAAAGTTGTTTCCCATATGTCATTACATACTTATGCTTGCTTTGTTGTTCTGTGATATGTTTATGCATATTTTGATTTATTAAAGAATCTTTGGCTTCAAA
The DNA here is from genome assembly GCA_037379345.1 of Perna viridis. Lineage (NCBI taxonomy): Eukaryota > Metazoa > Mollusca > Bivalvia > Mytilida > Mytilidae > Perna > Perna viridis. The sequence goes on from CM074511.1 coordinate 16,221,140, forward strand.
TTAGCAAAAATGTCGTTTTGATAAGATTTAAGTTTGAAAAATGACGTAAATCAGCAAAAAACAGAGATAGCAATGTTTTAAATTTTAGAATCTTTTTTCATTTTAACCTTGATGTTTTCAGAATGGAGTACGTCATGATTAGCTTTTACAAAGAACACGAAGTTGTTAATTCCATCTTTTCTTTTTCTGTCAAGTACTTCCGCTTTGCTCCATTAATCTCTAAAGTTAAAGTAAACAACACGATACCTGTCCTCTTGTATTCACATAAACGTTTTCTTTGCACTTAGAATAAAATTAAACATAACAAGATTTGCATTTTTGCAGGACATATAAACTAAGTAAAGATTTATTGCCAGACTCTCTTACTGTTATCACAATGATTTGATTGCGTTTACGAAATATTTGTCCGGGTTTTAAGCGACCCCCAAAGGTTTCCGATGACAATGAAATGATTATGTAATGCACTTTTATGTCAGCAAGTTGTAAGCAAATGTCATTGTAACAGTGACAGCAATAAGTTACAGAATTTAATTTTAAATAGCTTTCGTGGGGCAACATGTTTCTGTCCATTTTTTGTCTTGAAATATTGTCGATTTATGGTCCAGTTATGCTAACTACATGTATGCATTGACATAGCAGTTGTGCTAATTTGTTATCTTACCATCTAACATATTGTCATCTTTGCATAATTCAGAGGAATCGGTTTGTCCTGAATGTAATGTTACTAAGGCAACGTCTATCTGACTCTTTCTTCCTGGGCATTGACCATGAAAATCTCGGATGCATTTGAACGCTGCTTTATAGGATCTGTAAAATATAAAAGCAAGCACATGTTTTCAAATACATGTAACGAGTTTAGTGTAACTAGTGGACAGTCGTAAGATGCAAAAGTTATGCACAAAGACTTGGTGGTTTTGAAATAACATTCACTGTACTACTTAGCTGTATTATCTCCGCAACATCAAAAGACTGTTACAGTATTGTGGACATTTTGATCTAAGCCCCTCCCCTTGTCTCGAAAAAAGAAGGAAAAAAATTCAGTCATATTCTCAATGACCAGGGATATTTTATCCCAAATCATGACACTTTAATTTACAGTTTGGTGCTCTTTTCCCTGCAAAGTTCATTAAAAACATCTTTCAGCAGGCATAGCTGATATGGGGAAGATTATAGGCTGGTGGGTCCTGTCTTCTAGCTATTCCTTTCTATAGGAAATAGTTGTTTTTTTTTAATCTTGTCTAGTGCACTGTATAATTTTATTGTGATTATAAGCTGACATTTTAAAAGTTTTTTTTTCTGCCATGGCACTTGATATGGATCTATTAGGTGGTAAACCTACATTTAACCGAACCATACATAAAATTCATTATGAAGAAGAAGATTTCTTTATCGATTATTTAAACATATTTCTTTATAATATGGTTGTTTTTATTCCATGATAGGTACAACATGTTGTGCCTACTTGTTACCATGGAAACTACAAGAGCCTAATACTTAAGGTTGCAAAATGTCCTCATGCAGTTCATTTTGGAAATGATTTTACTGTTAAATTGGCCAACATGGATTTTTCTAACATCTCCGATTAACAACTGTTTGATTTCACTTCCTTCATAATTCTTAACTCGTTTATAAATATTTTACAAAACGGTTATGATGTCAAAATGACGCTTAAAGGAATAAAGTGAGATGTCTGACATACTTTAATAGAACCAGTAATTGATATTTGATCGAGAGAAAAATATTCGTACTCTAAATCATAACTCAATTCTATAATGACATATGAGCTTAAAGTATGTTAACGATCATAATTGGCAGATAAATTGCTATATTCATGTTTTATCGCTTCGATTCCAATGAAAAACGACTGTTACCAGATATGTTAATTGTCATATTTAATAAGTCTGTTTTGAACGGCTATGAAATAGACTGTCACAATTTGTTAATTTGAGGTATTTTTATCATTTAAGAAACCTTAGATAAATTCAAGTGTATTAATTATTTCGTTTTTAAGGTCTTCGATAACAAATTATGATCTCTGCTATGTCAAATTGTTTTGTATTGAAAACACAAAATGTATTTTTCCGCCCAATTTTTTTTTTCAGCGGCAGATTAAGGCCAATCATGTTTATGTGAATAGGAAAATAATTTCCATGTCGCCAAGAGGGGTGTAATTACACCGTTTAATACCCTTTATCCACAAGTTAGATATAAACTAAAATCCCCCGTCGATATTTGAAAGAACCCATTTAAAAACGCCCTGGCAAATCTTCAATTTATGAAATTTATTAATGTTTTAAGTAGTTAAATACAAGTCGGTTGGGAGCATCCTACACTCATGGGATGTAGTTTGTTAGCAACCAGTGCCGTGCTTTTTCATAAAAATTTGATAGAAATTTAATAATTTCTGTTCTTAGCCAAAGTTATAAAACGGAAGTTATGATAAGTTATGATATCAGTCAAGAATAAGCCTGTAGGGTTTTGATGGGGCTGTAATTTCCTTCTTTGAAATCAACTTGGCATTACTACATTTACATGTAAATACATGTAACTTCTTTTGAATCAAATTTGACAAATGGTAATGGTTCTCTATCAAGGTTTCAACATTTAGACTCTTTCAATTTTGTATGTGTTATTGTTTAGGTGTTTTTCTGAAAAATCCATTTTGATTTGTTTAATTACAGATGTCTCTAAATAGAGTAAATATACTACTCATTCAACATTTCAATATTCATACAGGACTCAATTAACAAATCTGTCTCATATCCAAATAACAGCCACCATACTTACGCGCATAAACGTCGAACGTTTTCCACGTCGACACCAGAAAAGAAAGTTCTATCAGTCTTGTGTATATGGTCTAGCCACATGTGGTATTGATTAAAGCACTCGTTGGTGTAACTATGGACATCTACTGAACAGGAAGAGTAACATGTCTCTATAACTGTAAACAAAAACAGAATTTTATAAACTTTGAAATATCTGATTGGAAGAGTACAAATGCACCCGGTGTGAAATTTTAGTTCTACCGTGGTTGGAATGTTAATATATAATTTTATCGATAGTAAACTTGCATGGAATTAGCAGATGTATCATTAGTTTATCAAATGTCCAGACTAGAACATGTTTGCTGAAAAAAAAGATGCAAGCATTTGGCAAGTTTCCTATTAACGATATAATAACAAAGATACTTGCATTGAGTGGCAAGATTTTTCTAAATGATAGTCGTACAAAAAAAAAAGCTGAGTTTAATATTTAAGCAACTCAACGATACATGAACTAAACTAAGCCTAAATCGTATGCAAAAAGGCATTAGTTTGCATGTATCTGTTACAGAGACCACAAAGGATTGGGTTAAATATCACAGCGTTATACCGCCTTAAAGAAAATAAGACCAGGAAATACTGTTGCAGCATCGCTTGCTCGAATTAATAAAGACGGATGTTAAGTTGTGCACAAGATGTTTATACACATGTACATTTAGTCTTTCACAACGTAAATGATTGGACACCCATGGGATTGTTCTAAGGATGAATCAGTGTAAGAAGGTGTTAAATATGTACCTCGGTCTGTAATCCAACTCAATACGAACTACATATTAACTAGTGTCGTAAAATGTTATGCTTTTTATCCCCTTCTCAAATCTCATTTACGACATTATTTATGAGGTCACTGAAAAAAGGATATCTCAAGCGTGTAATTATACTGGCACCACGGTGTAAGTCGGTGTAATTAATACACTGTTGAAGTGAAACCAGGAGTTCAAGTAATGTTGAAAGCTTTTTCACGAGAGTTATACATCAGTAATGTCAGCAATTTTCATTTAAAAAAATCCGTTTTTATAACTTATAGTTAGCCAAATGATTAACGGATTGTACGATATCCTTAAGGTTATTTAAGTTCAGGGCATAGTCCACCAAATCCTCTGCTTGTTTTCGGAGGCTTTAAGTTTCGAAATTTTAAGATTTAAAATGTAAGTTGACTACACCATTCTTGGAACTGAATTCAGTTGAGAAATTTCTGTCCTCTGACACGGTAAAATTACCGACATGTATTTAGTAAAAATGTATGGAGGTACATTATATGAGTAAGCAAATGTGTTGTCGTTTGATAAAGACACGTCTTGTATTCCATAAATTAATACATGCAGCTTTTTTCGCCAACAACGTCGTGTGTGTTATGATATTACGACTTTCATAAACATTCTCCAAGAATGACAACACAAGAAAACATATTAGCATTAATTAATGTTGTTTTTGTTTTTAATTAGTCACATATTCTTTATGGCTGTAATAAGTCACTTATTAAAATTCTCTCGTCAAACTTTTGACAGTTGGTCTGGTACAGTGTGTTTCCACAACCAGACAATGATCAACATAAGTCAAATTAAACATCAGGCAGTTGGTTAGGCATGTTTTAACAACATTATAATGAACTACCTGCTAAATATCAGAAAGTTCACAATTGGTTATGACAATGCTCAAGAAGTAAGTAGTCTTACTAAATAGCAAGTAAATTGTAAACAAGACAAACAATTATATCTACAGTAACCATCCCCACTAGATATCAGGCAGTTTAAAACAACTGGTTACGAATAAGTGATTTCGTGATTAAAAAATGTGTCGAAATTGTTATTCATCCTTGTAGCCTCTTTCAAATCTGATGAATGAACGGAATAATATAGAGAAAAGGTCGAGTATCTTATTTTTTTTTATATCTTGGCGACGTCTGTAACGAGAAAGATTTAATTCTATTTACATCGAGTTTTTGATAAGCCAATTTTACTGCTTTTAATTCGAATGAAAAATCATTACTTTAAAACTACATTTACTTTTAAAGCAAAAATAATCGAGATTTAACGTTAAAATAGAAAATGCCATTTTTGATAGACACGATTTTATAACAGTTGATATTTGCTTTGATTTCATTTCAATGCTTTTGCACGAGGACAACCACGCTTTGCACAAGCTAAACAGCTGTGCTGTAGTACTAAGTATAATTTACCAGTACAGTTTTGATAAACTGTAAAAACTAACGTTCTTGGAACATAAAGCTCGTGTTCAATAGATATAACCGTTTGATGTAATAGGACAGTATATATATTAATGATGATTTAAATAAATTCTATTTCTATAGAAAATATTAGTAATTATAATTCTGTTGTAATTCAAGACTAGAAACTCGAGCGAGTTTTATGTAACAATGACTCAAAATTTTCTTCAAAAATTACATAATATACATTTGCAGAAAATGTAGGTTCAACAAGTAAATACGATCTAGTAAACTACTATAATGCCAAATGTTTTTCTCTGATCTCTTCGCCTCCGAGACAGATCTTTTTCCTATAAAACATCACTTCTAAGCAAAGTTCCATTAACATTCCCTATAAACTATCTCTAAGGGGCTTTAAAATGCATTTTATTTAATTAAATGCAAAATATCTCTGGGATACGGCGTAACTCGATGTAATTATATTTGATAACATGTAAACAAAACATTGACTCTTAAGAAAGCAAACTACATGCATGTGTATACAATTAATATAGTTTTATCGTCATGACATATACTATGAATGAAAACAAAACTTCGAACGATTATGTTTAGGATGAAAACATTCTATTCACTAATAGCGCTATGAAGTTTTTGTATACACCAACATATTATCTGGGTCAAAGGATTGGATTCAGGATGGGTAGAGGTACAACGTGCATATAATATTTATTAATTTTATTTATTATTATTATCATTATCATCATAATTATTATCCTGTAACTAGGCTTCTACTGTACACATAAATTATGTCAAATAACGCGAAGCTTTATTCCTCCACTGCATAATAACGTCTCCTGGTTACTTTTTTCGTCTGAATACAGCCGAAATGTTGCTGCTCGGACGTTAAACCCCAACAAACAAACAAACAAACAAACAAATACTTTTTCAGTTATGAGCAAAGTCAAAACAGGAAACAGATGACCAGTTTATAGTTGCACACGCCAACTGCTGCACTCAAATTACTGCTAAAAAATCAACTTTTTAGGGCAAATTTCGCATGTTTTATTTAGAAAATGGGGTTGCATGATACAAACAAATCAAATAAATTTAATATTTTCCGGCAATATACATGTATTGCATATCTATTCGAATCGCCGTTTAAAGAATCTAATTAAAAACGAAACAATGCAAGTTCTAGTCTACACCGACAGTAATAGGAATGAAGCCAGTTTTTTTTTTAATTTTATTTATTGTATTCGATAAAAACTATTTTTTCTATCTTCTCAGAAATCATTTATGAGCAAACTGATCGTGATGCACGGGCAATAAAACCTGTTATAAAATTAATAAATTACTGCAAATCAGTGTTAAGACGGGTGAACATTTGTTTCCACACGTCTCGTTACAGTGTTTGGCCATCTATAACTCCCAACTGTCAAGAATGTTACACCTGCCGCGAGTCGGGCGCACAGTAAATCATTGCTAAGAATTTTCAGTATTCGCCATTCTTGCTTCCTTGGAAGCTGAAAGAATTTAGAAATCTCCATTACACAAAGATTTGCCTTCATAAAGTGCACACTGCATGAAATGACTTTCCACAAGTTTACTAGTTTATGATGCTAATAAAAATAGAACAATTACACAAGATTCGTATAAAGCAACATCGTACAAAATATGCAGATATAATCAAATGACCCTTACCAAGAAACTAGTTGAGCAAAACTAGAAAAAAATACTAACTAGATTAAGTCAACTTACTTTGTCTAAGATACTGGTCTATCCTTTACAGTGAAACCCGTCTGAACAGAATCTCTTAGTGATTGGAGGAATTGTTCGGTTTAAGAAGGTGTACGTTTAATATAGGTTCTAAATGTACTTGAATTTCGAAAGAATTCTGGGCGGTGTTCGTTTTAAATAGGTTCAAAATGTACTTGAATTTCGGAAGAATTGTGGTTTGGACAAGTCATCAGTTTATTCAGGGTTCGGTTTATACAAGTTCAACTAACAGACGCTTAAGTAAGTACGTAAAGTACGTAAAGCAGTTGGAATGGACAACTAGAATTGCCATTGCAAGCAAAAGCGAATGTCGCACCGGTAACATTTTCAGTTTTGATTTTTTTTTTAAATACATAGTAATGAAGTTCGGTATAATAGTTACATTTGTTGAACGTTTTGTTATTAGTCAACAGTAGTTTTTAACATGTTTAATATTCCACAGACTAAATTGCTTTCTGGTCTTTATTCATGCATTATGCACAGTATCAACACTTTGTTTATTTTGGCTTAGCTTATAGGATCATGAGTTCTCAATTTTTTGTCTATAGCCCATGGACACAAGCAGTTCATTTCGTTTAAATCGTAAATTATTTTGTAGATCACAAAAGATTCGTACATCAAATCGATTCTACAAGTTTATTTTTGTATCAAAACATTCCGTTCATTTTCATTTCAAACGATTACATTATGTGCATGAAATAGGCAATTTCCCTCCTCCTTAACCCAAGTTCAAATTTTTAAAAGGCGGTGAGATTTCATGGCCTATGTCAATATTTATATTGTAGAAAATCAAACTAATTTACCGTACGCCAACTGACATTGAGTAGTATTACAAGAGAGATAGATTACTAAAGAAAAATAACTATTCGATATGTTTTTATACAACAAATGACATAAAAGCTCTGCGATCGAAAGGTGGACCAAGGGAATTTTCAATTTTCTCGGAGATTCGTGCATTTAAAAAACGGAATATTTAAATTTCCAAGTCTAAAGTAAACTTTATGATTAAGTTTTCTAAATAACTTTTACTTAATGGACAAAATGAAAGGGATCGTGGTCGTCTTTAATCCCCCTGTCAATGTTGGCATGTCTGTGATGCAGACGACTTCTGTTAAAGGTGTACATAATGTCAAAACAAAGCAGGAATGACTTAAAACGGTCGGTCAATAGACGAATCCTCATAAATTGTAGTATGTGTGTAGGCTTTTATATTTTAAATGTGAAACTGAAAGTGGAAAGCATACAGCGTGTGATATGGAATCCTGGATGTTTATGCAAATCTAGTTCAATACAACTTTCTCTTTCAAGTCAAATCTTGGAAAGACATGGAATTTTGTTCCTTCCCTTTTTTCTTAATATATTTCCGGTTTATTCGATAATTCATTTTAAAGAAAAAAAACATTTTGTCATATGATCGTCTTTCTCATTTATCAATTTACAGGGCATTATTTTAGATCAACTATCAATTGTAATATATCAGCTGAGGAGAGAAGAGGGTAGTATCTACCAACAAATCCTGTAATATTTCTTACTGACAATGAACTTTTCTTAGCTTTACCATATTCATCGTTTTTCGGCTCTTTTTAGGAGGTAGACCTAGAGTAAGGGACATAACTCTCAAAATCAGTGATATGATTGTATCATATTTAATTTCACCAAAGCCTATCAAACTTTTATTTGAAACAGAATGAAATCAATCCAAGTTACTTTGATGCTTAGATGAGATTGATGTAAAATGCTGAATACAAACGTTCCAATGATTTGTAAGAGTTGTGTCCCTTATCTTATGTATACCTCCTTAATTGTTATTCAGTAATTTACATACTCTCGTGAAATCTAATGGATGAAAAGATCGCCCCATAGACTGTGTCTTCAGTATTTAATCAGAAGTTTGGCAACTAGAGTTGTCCTGGTGATACTGGGAGTAGATTAAATGACAATGAAACTTATCAATAAGATATTTCCTATTTCGAATACAAAAAAAACTTCCACAAGCGCAGCATAATACAACCACCGCCATTTGAACTCTAATCATTTCAAGCCAGTGTGGACACAATACTGTTTTTGACATACTTAAACATAAGGACTAATAGTTCATTATGAGCTCAACAACTCATTTAGATACAATATTGCACAATATAATTTTGAAATTCAATTAAGTACAAAGTTCTGCCTCTGGGTTCTTTCGTGGATTACTTTTTACCTGATTATCTCAAAAACAATAAATGACGGAGTAAATTTGCTGAGCTCATGGAAAGGCAGGGATTTTCATAAGAAATCCAATTAAAAAACAATCCAAATCGCACTAAAATGAAAAAGTAGATTTTGGGGGGGGAAAGGCAGGGATTTTCATAAGAAATCCAATTAAAAAAAAATCCAAATCGCATTAAAATGAAAAAAAAGTAGATTTTTGGGGGCTTGGCACCTTGCAACTTGAAAACCAGAAGAGATATCTGAAATCTAATTGAAAAATGCAGGCAGGCGCTTTCTTGAGGAATCTAATACAATTTTTTTTCAAAATCAGACTAGAAATAAAAATGTATTTTTTAGGGTGTGGACTCACTTTGACCCCCATAGACTGACAGTGCTAATTGCCATTTAATCTCTGTTGAATATACTTAAAACAGAATTTCACACGAAACAATTTTTTTAAAAAATTCAAAATTGAATGAGAAGTAAATCATCTAAATTAATTTTGAATAAACATATTTTAATAATTTTTCACCATTTTTTACAAAACGGTAGGGACCGGTGACCCCAATTTAGATACCAAACTTCCTGTAGCCGCAGGACTTCCTATAGTAACAATATATGAAAATTTCATGACATTCGGTTCACTAAAACTTGAAATATGGCACGGAAAAGTAAAAAATAACAACGACGACCACGACATCATAACGTAATACATTACATTGCAGGGTTTTGGCGTTAAACATCATTTTATAAAATACTTATACAAAAAAAAAAGGAAGTCAAAAACTAAATGTGAAAGAAAATCGCTAACATACTGCGTTTGCTTCAGCTTCTTACGAAGAAATCTATGTAGACAAGACCCAATAATACAGATTTTACGAAAACTGTAGAAACATTCTAGACATTTTCATACTTCATATTTAATAAGCTGTGAGATGTACAGATAACAGTTACTATTGTCTACGTTATTTTACTTTTTGAAAGAACATTTTATTTTTAAGCCAATATATGCCCAGGGACTATTAAATGGACAATGTGGTGTAATAACGAAGTAACAGAGACAAGGAGGCGTTTACGGGTCATTTAAGTTCAGAATTACAATAGTGTATTGGTACAACTAAGCGTTTGGACATTTATTGAGATATGTTACCACATGACTAATATCTGACGTTTATCTATGTTATAAATTGCCCAAGAAACAGATGGACGAATTTCGTGTCACAAGCCGCTTTCACGGCAGTTTATTGCTGGTTTCTGAGACATGTAGCTTAAGTGCAAATATTAAAATGTAAGACATGTTCACAGTAAGATGATCCAAATGGACAAGACAAGATAAGGAAATATTACATATGGTGTGGAAAGAGAGGGCATTCATTGCACTGCCATCCCAACAGAATATCTGTATTTTAAGTTCCGTCATTTTTTAATGCGTTGCTCAATTAATAATATCACAAAACTTCAGCTAAATTTACTAGACAACATTTACTCCTAGTTTTAAGAATATTTGACTGGACTTCAAAACAAACCAAGATGTTTAAACATTTGCTAATAATTTCTATATAAAAATAAATTCTGGTCTTTATAATGTATCTCTTCCCCTGGCCTGTATAGTATGTGCAACACTGAATAATTGCGATTTGAATTTCAAGTCGTATTAACTTGAAATGTACACTCTTTCTGTCTATAGAACTCGTTAGTCCTTATGGACGTTAAAATAGGATTGTAACAAGTCAATTTATGTTGGTAGAAAATATTTACATTTTTGTTCCAATTATCGGTCATTCAACAATAGTTAGCATTTTTATTTATGCTCTTTGTCATACAAGTTACTTAAATGACAAGAAGATATTACATGAAACCCTAAACCTGAAACTCAATACACTGCATAGGTATGCTAAATTATTCCTTTAATTGACATGGTGTCTTACTCTATAATTTTCTACCATTGTTTTCGTGATATCAACTTTAAACTGTCAAATAAAAGTGTGATATATCACAGCATAATGCAGATATCATACTGTTTGCCGTTTTCTAATTTTACAATGCAAACAAATGATAACTAATTTACAAATATACATGTCAGCGTGACATTTGAACTAGGTTTAGCACCGACATAAAAATTTCAAGTATATTTTCATTCTCCTTTCTCTGGTTGCAATGCAGCCTTTCAGTGTGTTGGTTAGGTCTCCATGTATAACATTAAATATTTTATCCATTTTCGGCCTCTTGTCAATGAAAGTTTTGTCTTAAATACCTTTTTACTAAGTACATGTAAGCGTGACGCAACGATTATATAAAGGTCGTGTTTTTTTTCGGATTTACCATTGGAAAAGAGTGATTAGCTCTATTTGGCAGATTAATATATTTGACATTTTTTCAAAGTGTAGATATGGATTTTTTTCATTTGATACAAGTCTAATTAAAAGTTAATTATAAGAAACAACTCTCTGGTTGAGAAATATAACTAATATTAACTAAATAGTCCCCATTTTACAAACTTTTCTCTTTCAAAAAACTACCATGTCCACAAGAACATGCCATCATATAGATACCGAGTGGTAAAGTTGAATGTATCAACCTATCGCAACGGTTTTGTTTTCATCGTAAATCCCGCTAATATTTAACAATTGTAATCCATATATGTCAGGTTTAATCTTCAGCCACAATCGATATGTGCTACCCCCCCTGGCGGTATTTGTCTGAATTTAGCTAGAATAATAAAAATGTCACAAACTTCGTAACACAAATTTTCTTCTTTTTTTCAGTTTGAATTTTTTATTTGCTGTCATTTCTCTGTATGTGGTCATGGTCTGTCTAATCAGTCATCATTGAAAAAAATAAAAGTAGACCTTATGTTTGTTGAAATCTAGCAAAGCCTCTTTAAAATACAGGTATTATGACACAAAACAAACACTTAATATATTTCAATATTTACTTTCTAATATTACATGCTAGTAATATGAGGAACAAACAATAAAATTCTTAATCACTTCATGACCGCTGCCTACTCCAGACCTCTTGATTTTATAAGATTATCGGTATCGATCATGTTAATCGCCACTCAAATGATTTTTAAGCTGATCATAATAAAAATCTCAATTTCACATTATCCGCTGTATTTAAATTAAATCAGGCATTTATGGACAACGATAAGAAAAGTTGAAGTAAAGGGTTAGCGGGCAGTTTAATGTAATGTGTGTATGTTAGTAAACGATAAAATAGCCCAGATATCTTTAGATCTGAAAGAATGTTTACATTATTTGCTCTTTTGAATACATTTACGGCTTAAGACTATAAACACCGTCTGGATATAGATACTTAAACGGTGTACCTTGATATAGGCTAGTACTAAATAGCAAGTAACATCAACTCGACAAATAATTACAACCCATAAACTCCGTTATTTCTTTCCCATTTTCGGTCTCAACAACATTGCACAGTCGCTCGGCTGAAGATGAGAAGGGTGGGTTAGAAATCATCATGACTTGGCATCCAACCGTCAGCATCAAGCTGTATATATTAGGTTATTGACACGTAATGAGACACCACGCAACAACGCAAGCCTTTTATATGCATTATTACTTTAGATACATGTACAACGTCCTCACGGTACTCAGGTACTGAGGATACATGTACTTCTGAATATCATTATTGAACGGAACTTCAACTGTAATGGAAGTCTTTTAAGTTTTAAGATATCTAACCAGGATTAATAATCAACCGAATGATGTTTGATTGATTTCCTTGTATCTTGTGTTTGACAATTTTTTCTAACTACATGTAAGTCAGTAGAGACTTGCCCATGACTACCTACATGTAAGTCAGTAGAGACTTGCCCATGACTACCAATTTTGAACTGGTGTGTATGAAAATTTTTTTAACCTACACCAATTCAATCATAGGTTCTACCTTAAACTTAGTTGCATGTACCAAAAGTGAATAAATGGAATTATCACCACATCTTTAACGTGAGTACCACGTGGACCTACAGTATGATATACAAGAAATATTTGCCCCGCTTAAGACTCGGGAGAAATCATCATCTACTTCTCCCTTAAGATATACTCCATTTAGATGACAGCACTCCCTAATGCACAAATCATAAAAATTATAATTTCCAGCACGATTTCATGTTCAGCAAAATATTACATAAACTGGCATGTGTCTATCAGGCTATTTAGCAATCACCAGTTCAATTAAACAGTTTATCTACAATTATTGAGATAATTTAGACAGAGCCAGGATGCTGCACAATTTTATTTGACAGGCATCAGATTGTACGGCGATGCTAATTCGCCAGAGGCTTAAAGATGAAATGAATAAAATGGCTTTTGCTTATATAAACAACCACGCAGATGTTTTGGGAACATATGACTTCAGATCTTTTGAAGGATCTCACTATAAAGCAGATCACTCAAGAAGTTTAGTTTGATTAGATTTCTAAGTGGAAAAGATGCTTGCCCTGGCACCAAAAGAGATTCCTTAGTTTGTAATAAGCTTCTTCCTGACTATCCTACAACTTCTCTTGGACTCTCCTACCACCGTATAACAAGCTTTGTCCCATGTCCCATGTTCTTAACTTATGTGTTGCTACATTTTTAGGTAGATTTCACTTGTAGTCTCCATTTGATTGTATAATTTCACACGACTATCGAGTTTATTTTTGTTTTTTCTTCGTGTGTCAGTTTTAAAACAAATTAAATACGAGACAGCAACAAGAGCTTCTTCTCAATGAGATGACAGAACTATTTAATATAGTTATACTACCTCGCTTTTCGGAGCTCGCTAATTTTGAATATTATTTTTCAATTTTTGGGGTCAAAATTATTTTTGTTCCGAACATTACATTAATCAAAAATAATTTTGAAAATAATGTTAGGTTGTAATTCGGATAAGCCCGCTAACTCACAAATGACAATTATTTCTCCGAAATTTTAGATATTACAGATGTTGCTAATGAAAAAAATGCTCTAGATAAATCGAAAGTAATCCATTCAGCGTTCTTGTCGAGATCAATGGCTAAATTTCACCAGGGTTTACCATTTATAGATATGAACAAACACAAACACGCGAGGCCAGTCTAGTCATATTGACTTGCCATCTATCACATACGGCCACGACAAGTCTGAAACCGCAGGCACAGAAAAGGCTTAACGAGACGATTTACAATTTTATGAGCATCTTAATATAAACCAAACGTAAACACAGGACTCTAACAGTACTTTATCTAATAATCTTCGCAATGATTTATAAATGGAGAGCGGAAAGGAGAAGACTGTATGTTTACAGACCATCGTTTAACGAGAATCCAATCTAAACCTATACAAATACATTACAATAAGACTTCAAACGGTCTCTATGACATCCTTATCGCAGAAAATGTTGAGAACAGGTAAAAAATGAACAGGTGAGAAATGGAAATTGATAAAAAGTTAAATATTGACTTCGTGTTGTATTTGTACCAGGTGGATCGAGTCGGGGAAAGGTATAGAAAGGAACGTGCATCCTTTCTTATAATCACAAACTCTTCCATTTTAATAGAAATTCATAATTGTCACATCATTCAACAATACCCATGATTTAGAAAGCTTATCATACGTTTGTTTTGTTGAACAAAACAAATCTGCTCAAAATCGATATTCTTTGCTTCATTTTGCTTTATACATAAAAAAAACTATTAATCCTGCTTTGCGCATACATGTATGACCTCTTCAGAAGACGATCAGTACTCCGTTATTTCCCGTTATTAAATAATCGGTATTGCCTAAATTACAGTTCTGTTTATAGGTGCATTGTCGTGCAAAGACTTCAAAGGCCTCTAAAAATAAGTACCAACCCGAATTTGGTTGTCAAAAAGAAGAGCTGCCGTGTTAAAATTTAAAGAAAAAACTGTCAGAAAATTAACCACTTTGTAATTAATCAACAAAGTTAAAATTCCATTAAAAACTACTTTCTGGAATAAGTTTACCTAACGGAAGTGTAAGATTAGAATTGTCGACATTAAAGTTTCAAATTGACATATTTTTCATCCTGTCAAAAAATTGGATCAAGTGTTGTAATTAATCTTGAATGTGCTTCATAAGTATTTTCATTATTAATGAAACGTCTTGGAATGTTTAAAGTGACTGATAAACTCGAATTGAATATAAACCGTCTTCCGATGTATTGCTGTAGATTGACAAACGACCTTTCCAAAAGAGCCCGCGGGCAACATCATAACTTTATATCTTCTTGTTATCTGCTGTATATATTCCATTCAGAACACACTAAAACCCGGACACTTAAAATCCTATACTTTTGTTTGAAAAAATAAGCTTATATAAAGAAGCAATTAGGTGGCTAATATAGGATATGAACAATCATTAATCCCTGTTTTTTTCTTGTCATTTCTGATCTTAATGTTTATATTAACTATACAAGTGTGACTTCTTATTTTAATTTCTGCCTTCTAATAAAAATCATATTGTTGATCCAAAAGCAGGCAATTACTATTCATAGCTTCAAAATTATTCTGTGATAATATTGCAATATTGCATTATATATTTTCACAAATCTACATTAAAATTTAAGATTAGCTGTATGCATTTTTCACTAATCGGTTTTAAAACAAATGTTTAATTTATGAAATCTAAAAATCCATTTATTTTAATCACCAGGCAAAGTTTCCTGAAGTTTTTCTATCAGTTTCGTAAACATTTATATATTAAGCTATCTCTCATTTATACATAGTTCGATAAGATAGCAAACTAGAAAATAGTTTTGTGGGAACTATTTGATACAAGTTAAAATACATCAACCACTTCGAGGTCTGATCCTACTTTCAACGTGATATTTTTAAGCGGTCAATAACCTTTTCACTGAGTCGTCATTTTTGGTTTTACATTTAGCAAATATAATATCCTTAAATTATTTTATTCCAAACTGATTATACAATCCAAATACACAAATGTAGAATGGTTATCTCTCTGACTTGGCGCGCCGTATGTTGATGACCAGTTTAGATTCGATCCAATTTTTTTCTCGGAATCAAAACTTACTACTGCATGCTTCTACCCCATCATGTCTTATAGTGGCATATCAATAAAGAATGAAGATCTATTTGTCTAGCACAAATAAATTGATCTTGGAATGATCAGTCATCCAAAGTAAAGGCATTAATAATTAATTAATTTTCCGGTGCAGATTTCAGAGTGATTAACTCCCAATAAAGTTTTCAGACCATTTACACCTAAGAACAAATCATCAAATTTCTCCCATAATCCTGATTAATATTTCAGGATACATTTCGAAGCAGAGACGGCACTGGATTCATTTGCATATCCTCAAATGACCCGGAAGTATTACCGAGTGTTACTGGACAGAGGACAGGAAGGGCTATACTACATATCATTTCCGTACGACTAACGCTAAGTGACGTGTTGACATGACTGATGACCATTTTTCGGACAATCGAGCAAACCATATATAATTATCTTAGAAAGTGTCACGGTAATAAAAAAAAGACGAATACGTTTTCAAAAGAAATAAACGAGCATTTTTTCCCATTCTTTAAAAAGAAATTTGGTTTTTGCGGTATCACATTTCAAGTGATCATGCAAAACTCTGTTAAACTTACGATTGGTTTATACCTCGTAGCAACAAATCATTTTCTGTTTGACTGGACACTAGACTGACATTATCATTGGACAGTAGAAATGTAGGGAAAACAAATTAATCTAACAGATGACACGGTAATAAAAATCAAGCCTTGTCCCATGTCTGACTATCCTTAAGGTTTATTAGTGTCCATATCTAGCTGTCCATTAGAATTATTGCTGAATTAATAATACACCAAAGCTGTTGGAAAATATAACCGCGCGATTTAGAGTTGGGAATATATGCAATTGATCTGATATAAAGGATATGTATATTGAAGTCCCAAAGTCGTCTAATCAATGAGTATTATTCACGGAATTCCATATAGATGATAAAAACGATAAGAGAAATTGTAAAAATGGAATATAAATCGTGGCCTCTGACGAATATCATACTAGAAATACGGTGCCAGGATGGATAAAAAAGGAGGATAGCAATACACATAACGCTAATTAAAGCAACAAATCAAATTAAAACGCATCAACTGAATTTAATAACAACGTCCCTGTTGTTCACTATTCTAAAACATTCAATACCATACCAAAACAAACGTGAATGTATAAAATCCAAATGTTTACAATAAGAGAATGAATCAATGATAATTAATTGAACATATTGGTTACTTTTCGCAGAATAGAAATGAATTAAGGAACGTCATCAAATGGAAATATATCATTAAATTAACTTAACACTACTTTAAAATCACCAAAC
The DNA here is from genome assembly GCA_037379345.1 of Perna viridis. Classification (NCBI taxonomy): domain Eukaryota; kingdom Metazoa; phylum Mollusca; class Bivalvia; order Mytilida; family Mytilidae; genus Perna; species Perna viridis. The sequence goes on from CM074511.1 coordinate 16,238,444, forward strand.
TGGTGATGCCTGAAGTGATCAAAATGTAACTTTCCCAAATATGACGACAAATTCAAGTTTTTCACTAAATGACAAAATAGTTACTGTAATTTCCCCAAGCATAACATTTCAGTAGCCCATCAATCATAACTAATTATTACTGATAGGTATAAATGTATACTTGACAGATTAACATGAACGAATCTAAAATCCTCAAACTGCAACCTTAATGTGAATAAAGAATAAATGCAATTCTCTTTTTTATCATAAAACTTAACGTATAACAAGTTTGCGAGAGAAAAAAACTATGTTACTATCGCTTTCTTGATGGGTTCTTTCTATTTATGTATAGTTACCCCATACATGTACAGGAATGACAATTTGGTGAAGAGAAGGAATCCGAGTGTTTTGGGGGATTCGTTTGAGTATGTTAGTATTTGCAATTGATCTTAGAAAAATCCTTTTAATATTGAGTCAACAAAATGGCTTTAAATGAAAGCATTTTTATTGAAAGTTAATTTGCCCTTTCTTGCATGTAGTAATGCACAGTATTTACAAAAAGCTTTGTAAGTGTTAAACAATACACTGCTATATCTGCGTAAGTCAGAATCTTGCAATTATGTAGTAAAATCCGAATGCAAATACTCGAAAAATGAATACAGTATTAATAGAAAAAATGTCAATACTCACATAAAAATAGCAATACAAAATTCCAGAAAACAAAATGTTTCAATTGTATACGAATTGGAAGTGAAGAAGACATTGCTGCACTTTTCACAATCTAATTATGTATTATCTCTAGACTCCATCACAATATACCATGTGCTTGTTGTACATAACATGTATGTAGTTAGTAAATTATGTTTAAATTCCAAGTCATACTTTATAACATAAGTTTGTATATATCACCGCCCATTTAACTGACTACAAACAAGCTACCGACCAATCGAAATAAGTGATATTAATTCGCTGTCAGATTCGATAAAGAACAATTGACCCGTGATCTTAAGGTCATACTACATGGTGCTTGAAAAGCAATGCACATTTTTATTACGATTGTTGAATCAACAACGACTGTGCTCTTTTTAAAGTTAAGTAGCAACAAATAGTCGATTAGACTGATATCGACGAGGTTTCTTCTTTAGAATAAGGGATTTGTAACGTTTTCCTGAGCGATACACAATACAACATTATTACGTTTACTGTGTAATAACAAATGACAACTGTCTCAGACTTTCTGTATAAAATGTTTTTGGTCTATTGTCCTACATAGTATGGGTATATCCACATTATTTCTAACTGATTAAACTCCAAGATCTGTCACTTAACGTTCACTTCCTACAGCTTGTGAATCGTGCAGTCTCATTAATGAAAAATATAAGAAAGCTTACATAATAATGATAAGAAATAAAAAAGTTTATTATCGGACAAAAGTTTGAATCATGTAACTATTGGAAAATCATAAACGCAGAATTTTTTGTGTAGTTTTTGAAAAATTGTAAAAAAAGATACGACTTGCACATTGTTACCAGTATGAAAGCGTCACTAGAAGTACTGAAAGTTTAGAAGATCTTTATCAGCTGTTAACAAGGTTGTGGTGTAAAACTTTAATTATAGGTGGTAAGCAGGTAGGAAACGATGGAAAAAGATTGGAATTTAATGGATTGATTAGAGTGTAATTTGACAATTACTTTCTGCTTTGGACGTCTGGCTTGTTGCTCGGTTGATAAAAAATATTGTTATGTAACAGATTTTTTTTTACCATAATCAGATGTGAGTGGGTAGATTGAAACAGAACTCGTTACTGTATATGGAATACTTTGTTCCCAATAAGGATGCTTATTCCATTCATTATAAAACATTTCCGTGAAAAGTTAAGCTTGGCATTTTTCATTACGGATATTGTTTGGTCTATTTGAAAGCCCGAGATACGTTATACTTTATAAATATTTCAATCATGATTTCGTCTAAACAAACCTAAGCATTCAGCGATATAGTACTTGTTTATTCCTATGAAATATCTATTATTCAGAATGAGAATTCTCCATTATGAATTCTTCGTTGTCTTATAAAGTGTGAGATTATAATTGTACGTACATATTGGTTTCATAAAGCAACACAGCTTTAGATATACGGGTATGGATAATAACAACATTACCGAATTGATCAACTCTCTAGGCAGTAGCCAAAGGAAATTCTGTATAAAAAGTGACAATATCAGGCTACAAAAGGGAAAGTTGGAAACCACCGCAATGATCTTGACTTGGTACAAGCATTTCCGTTAGAAATGGTAAATTTATGTCACAACAGCTTTAAGTGGAAAGGTCAAGGTCAGATCCCAGCAGAAAAAAAAACACGACTATGCAACTGCTGCTGTTTGTAACTTTTTGTAATTGGCGGGTTTATAAGTAGGTCATTGAATTACATGTTTGAATCATTATAGGAATATTTCCAGTTAATATATATAAGACTTGAATGAGAACAGTGAGAATGTTTTATATTAACATTTAAAGAACTTTCATTGTTGAAGATTTGTGGATGATAAAGTGAAAAAAAAAAACATTTGTTTTTTTATGTAATTAGTTAAACTATTCTTAGAATTTAAATAAAAAAACAGTTGCAATGTGGATATAGCAAACTACCTACACATAAACACAGGAAGAAAAAGTATGTCCACATTTGAAAAGTAAATAACACAAAACATGAAGTTGGTTTAAAGGTAAATTTAATGTTCCAAAAGTTTCGACCATCAGGTCCCCGTTAGCAGAATTATTAATAAATTGAAGACCGTAAAACATTAGTAGATAAGAAACCCAAACCATCTAAAAGTGCAAGCATGAACCAAATTCATTGGCAGGATTTAACCTCCTTTGCTAAAAGTTTCTTCTTTCTTCTCCATAATTTTTCTTTATTGTTTAAATGTTCCCATTTTGTGGGTGGGGGATTTTGGTTAATTTGTGACTTTAATATCATTGTATACGTAGTAAAATCGTGTTAAGGGAATACATGGTATGAAGTTTTTACTTTTATAGTATTTCCAAATTAGTTGTTCTACGTAATACAAGAAGAAATTTTGGGGAAAGTTACCTAAAGCTAAAATAAATAAATAAATAAATAAATAAATAAATAAATAAATATTTAAATATATATATTCTGTTAAAATATATAAAATATAAGGAATATATGACAATATGGACCCAAGCTGCTTCATTATATTGAAGAAGAGAAAAGATGAAATTATCTCTGTGACATACAATACAACCGATAAATTAAAAATAAGATTTTTGAATATTCGTGTGTTTTTTTTCAGCTTAGTTTTACTGTACCTATGAATCTTTAGTATCATGAAAATATTAAATATGATTGCATATGTATTTGTTCATTTTTGTTTTAGTATACAAACGTATATAGGAAGTATGGTACCAAAGGTCAATGCTATCTAGAATTGTTCTGGTATCAATCAGCCATGATCGCCTATCTGCAAAGTCATAATGGAAATTTGCTATAGAAGAAAATGCACTGTTATATAAACAAAACACATCCCTTTCTTGTTTAGTTGTCTTGAAAAAAATGTCCCTGCCGAATCATCGTATAACAGAAGTCACAAGTCGTATATTTGTAGAGATATGAGAAAGACATCGTAGTCTGTAGTGCAATCTGCCGCAAGCCTTTAGAATAGATATTGGTCGTGTGTGTTTCAATGTGTTGTAGTGAACCTTGTTACGGGATGTTATGAAAAGTAACTGCGTTTCTGTGACAACAACAATAGAGATGTGTTTTATGGAAAGACCAGTAAATGGTGGGTATTTAATAAAGTGTTTTTAAATATTAGGTCTCAATACCATTATCGCTATAATTCAAAACTCACACGATAAGATTAAGTATTTCTTTTATTCCGTAGTTTCAAGCAAATATAGAAATTCTTTTGTCCCTTCCCCAAACTTCATTCAAGTTTATTTTCATCGGTTATTGGCTGATTACTCAAATGTGGAATAGTGCATTTCCACCCGTGGTTTTGAAAGCACATCTGAAAGCGTATGGTTAATCTGAGAAAAATAAAAAAAAACATTTACAATGTCGCTAGTATCAGTTGACAATCTGCCCATGTTTAGTGTCGGTGTTATCTCCTAAATCTTTTGGAAACAACATGTAAAGCATGAAGAAAATTAAAAAATCGCTAAATGAGAATGTGTGTATTAAGGTGATTTTGCATTCCCTATTCATAACACGAACTTAGCAGAATAGAATCTATAGAAACTATTTTTGAGCTGTTGAACGTCACATTACTTCTCTGTAAGTGATCTATGGGCATGACGTTGTCGGCTCCACAAATAAAACTGCTAACAATTCAGAAAGTGTTGTTTGCAAAGGATTTCGTCTAATGTAGACGATACAGTTGCTGATATAAGCGAGACGCCAGAATTTTCAAAGTATGAGCAAAACATATAAATATTGTAAGACTAAACATCAATATAAAACTTGACTAATCCATAGATATTTAGATTTCATCCAATGATATGATATGTAAATGCATACATGCCCTGATAAGACGACGACAAGTCACTATAATACAAATCGATGGGTTTTTTTTTTAATTATAATACATACCTTGTATTCATTTTCTTATAATGTTTATCTTATTTTTGTACAAATTTGTATTTAACAGTTGTTCGTTATGGTTTAGGAAAAAAAATAATAAAGGATCACTCTCATTTTGCTTGCTGAAAGTGCTCCCACTTTTTCCGAGTTGGACTTTTTATGATAGTTTATACATTGGATTTAATGGAGCATCAGATATAAATATGCTGAACCAAGATAATTTGCACAAAAATTTCTGAAAAGAACACTTTTTTCGTACATAGTATTAAAAATTGAAATTGGCAATTGTTACTCTTCGCCCCTTTCTCATCTTATGATGGTCTTATTAAGGGTTCTGGTCAAAATTATTAGTTTTGGATTTGTTTAATACCATAACAAATACAACTGTGACACTTTGGATAATGCTTCAAAAGAAGTCATGTTATACATCTGCACGTGCCATGTTTGGAGAAAATATTCCGAAGTAGCAAAATCTTATGAATACCAATTATGTTTACAAAATTATCTACTATTGAATTTAGAGGCTTGATGGTTTCCGTACAGTCTGACGGACGATCAAGTATAGGGCAACTAGACCAATTTCTTTAAATAAAATGCATGAGTTAATGTAAAATATTGGGTAATATTTGATTTATTTTTATTTGGAATTCAGCCAAACCCTAGAAAATAAAAACCCAGAATATCTATAATATACAAATTGTAAAAAAAAAACAAAGACTAAAACAAAACAAACTTACTTTTTCTGCTCTTTGTTCAGTTGTTTTCCCTGGATTGTGATTTTTTTTATTGAAATTTTAATCCTGGTTCCCTAGAATTCCCTTGCATGTTTTATGCATTCCCAACAGTAACCATGCATGTGAGAAGCGGGCTGTTATTAGAAACGTATACTTTCTTAGAATTTTCATATCTTAATCTTACTTGAAAAAAAAGACCTAAATTGATATATAGTGTACAAAAATGTTGGGCAATTCATATTCAGGAAGTAAAGACTCATAATTACTGTACAAGTGAACTCATTGCCAATAATTTCATTTTTTAAAAGTGGTATATTTTCATATCGTTAACTTTCTTTTCGTTACAGACTTCTATAATTGTTACTGGTAGCTACCTAATTTCCAGAGAAAAGCTTGACTACCTTTTGTTGTAGCTATGCATTTAAAGACAATTTTTGAAATCAGAACTCAAATGGTGTTACAAATACACCAATTCAGATAAAAATAACCAGAAAAAGATAATGAAGTTTTCCCAAATGTCTCTGACGCCTGGTTAAAACTATGTTGAAAAATAAAAACAAACGTATAGAGCCTATTCTACCAGAAAGCTATAGTTTTTTTTTCGATTCTGATTGTGTCTCTTTTATTTTGGTTACATATACATGTATGAGAAAGGTTGATTATTGTGGTTTTATTTCTTTCTATGACTATTACAATTTTTTTTCACTAGATTTGGCTGTCTAGGTGTTTTTCTCATTCACAAAGATGTACTTTGCAAGGGAATTTGGGTTATACTTTACAGTGAAATACATACAATTTGATAGACCTGTGTTCATTACTTTTCTAATCAGCTCCTGGGATCATTTTTCCACATTTTTAGCAATTTCCCATTTTAATTAAAACAAGGAAAACCAGAAGCAGAATATACAAAAAAATTAGAATGAGAACACAAACGACAAATACTAATTTACATTAAACCAATATTCATTTGCATGAAATATATAATTAACATGCATGTCATTCAAAGCTTTCAATATTTAGGATGAACTACATATTCCTTCAGACTAACTTTGATGACGCATGGAGCAATCAAATTAATTAATCTTTCCTTCTATAACTTACTTGAAAGCAGTTTAATTTTATGTATGACGGAAGTCATGCTCATCGTTTAGACAAGAATTCCACGAAGATTTCTGTCAATTCTCCAATAAAACAGACACGCATAGTGAAACATATCTTAGAAAGTATTGGATACAAAAGAGATACAAAAATCACTGACGAAAGTGGCCATATTGTTGGATCTTTTCTTCTTTGATACACATTAAACAAAATTCATCATAAGTTTTATGTTATGTAGCTTATCTGCTTCGTTGAAGCTCCATATATCTTTTTTTTCTGTTTCAAAAGGACTATGTATTGCTCTCCGAAGATAAATATTGTTCATTCTAAGAACATGATTTCTTGAACAGCTTTGTGTGACATTTTTTATTTGTAAAAACAATTAAAAATACCTACTGACTTTCAATGCATTTAAATAGATGGTTTCAAACATGTGACTTCTTCTGTAACCAAATTGTCAAAAATGTTTATATTAGTAGGGAGAAACAGAGTAGAAAAAGTCATGCCCATTTTTCTTCTTTGTAATGAAACGAAAAAAAGTGCGAGTTCCAGATGTACTTTGATTGAGTGCATGAGAGGAACTTGACACCGAGTTTTTTTTAAAGAGAGTATTGACCCTTCCATCTAAGTGCTTTTATTTATATCAATTCTTGCATTTGCGTAGCATAAATTTATCACGTGGAAATGTTACAACAAACCCATTGTAATGCCCTTATTTTTTATGTAAATTAGTCAATTCCATTATATGGCATAATATAGAAATACTGCATCACTCTCCTTATACTGAAAGTTTCGAAATTATTGCGTGCAATATCATTTGCAGTTTTGACATCTTAGTTAATAATGCGAGTTTTGGTTTTGTGATTTTCTTAAAAAAAAAAGGTCCACATTTATGTCAGAAATTTCACATTGCAACTATCAATTACTGCATTTTTTTTGCAAGAATTAACTTAATCAATTTTTTTAACTTAACAATGTGTCTTGAGTAGTTTCCATTGATATCTCTCCTACATATAATATGATACATTGTAATACCATGAGTTGCATTTCATCTGATATGTACAAGGCTTGTATAATACCTGTAGGAAACCATTGTATTTTTTTTTCTGTTTTTACTTTTAAGTTTTTTGCAAAGTATCAAAAAAAGGCATTTTGTTTACAAGAATAAATTACGCTATTGTCGTTTTAAAAAATTAATAAAGGTCGAGGAAGGTCACAAGGATGAAATCATCGTAGCCCGACAGATATCACTTTAAACGTTATAGATTATCTATAACCATCTGTCTTGTAGGTAGTGTCAATATTCAAAAAAATATAAATACTCGCAAGATACTTTTATATATAATAAAAGAAAAGGTCATCTAAAATATATTAAAGACGTCGATAACAATCTGTGTCCTATGGCCAAAACAACCAACAAACATGACTCTTCAGCAAGCCAACAAAGAATGATAGATAGGATATGTCAGCTTACACAGAAATGAACGAGACACAAAAGAGAAAATTTTGACAATTTATCAAGCATTGAAAGACCCAGCAATATCTGGACGTTCTTGTGACGGAAAACTATTCGGTTGACGATTTTAGACTAGTTAAAACCATTTTATTTTATACACACATTTTTTAGGGTAAAATTAAGATATAATACTATTTGTCCACATGCAGATATATAAGACACCAGTGCTTTGATATGTTTTAGAATTAACAGACAAAAATGTGCGTTTAAAATGGTATTTTGGGACTCCAGAATATGACATTTTAGGCAGATTTAAGGTGAATCCATGATTCGATTTAACCAAATCACACGGTTAAACCTCGTATAATCTGATAAAAAATCAAGTCGTTTAAATTATTCAGCCTTCTAAAACGTCGATTATACGATAGAGAAAGTGAACAACCTCCATCTTGAATAATGAAAATGAATTACACAATTATGAAATAAACTAAGTAAACCTTAATTTACCTTCACGAAAGGTTGTCATTGTAGATAAAGGAACGTCTAAGCTCATTGTTGTTTTTTACCATTACCTCAATTCATTTTGCCAAGCCATTGGGAGTACTAGTATATAGTTTTAAAATTGTGAATATCAAAAAGAGACTATCTGCCTTCAACATAGCAGATCGCTTTAAATTAGACATTATAAGGATATGTCACAAACAAATTTATTCAAAATAACAGGGAAATTTTGTTTCATATGATTTCTAGTTCTAGTTTCCGATGTTATGAAATTGATCGTTGCTCACTTTTTTCTATGGAACAGCTTATTGTGGCTATCTCAGATATAGAGCACGCCCAAGACAAAACATGAGGAAACTAAAGAATTTTGATAACCTGATATCTTAATGGAGATCGGGATATTTTGTTTCCTCTAAGCAACCTTTGCTTTCCAGGTATTATGTATACAATGGCTATATTGCACACTGAGTACACCAGTATTGTGATAAGTAAATGATGTTTAATTGTATGCTGTATACATATAAAGGCAGTAGAATTCAGAAATGATATTGTACCACTTTACCAATTACGCCGTCGTTTATCAAAATTTAGAATAGCTGACCATATCTAGTGTACACTTCGCAGTGCAGAAAACATTCAGGGTGTGAGAATATTACACGCCACTAGCTCTTTAAAATAGCTATTGCAGATAGAATATTTACAGGTACTGGAACATTTGGAATAGTGTAGGTAGTATAGAATCACACATTTAAAGTTGAAATATGCATACAGCAAAATCACCTTTCAAGACACAATTATTGTTTCTTTAATGGCATCGGCCACGAACAGAATAAACTATAGAAAATATACAACAAACGATGTTTTTGTAGAATTGAACTTCTTAGACTTGTAGTCATTTTGATTTAAAATCAAAAACTGTTTGAAAGCCACAACGTTGTTGAATTTTAATTAAAAGAAACCAATCTTTAATTAAATAAGTAAAACATACACATTTAATTGTTTAATTAAGTTTCAAAACGAAGCAGAAATGTTGTTCAATCTTCTTGAATATCGGTGAAAGATATTCATTTTATTAGATTAACATGCCATTTCTTTTATTGTTTACTCTCTTGTTAGTTTACAGGAAAGGAACGTGCATGTTACAAATTATTCGATTACAGACCTCTCCTGCCGGAAATATAAACAGTCTCACAAGGAGGATAGTTGTCTCCCTTTTCTGACTTAAATCAAATTAACAGATGTCGATCTAGACTAGTTAACCAAGATTTGGGTTGAGGTATGTTTTCTTAATTGTTTATGGGTTTTCTATGAGCCTTGATTAATTAGGAAAACCCAACTGACGGGGCAGCTTGCTTGTAGTCTTAAAACTTGTGTCAGCTCTTATTATAGGAATGACTGTATATACAGACAGTTGAAGCAAATCCACTTTACAAAGATAACATCTTAACTTTAATCAGTAAATATGCTACAAGCTATTTTAATGGTTTAGTTCAAGCAGGAATCTTTTTCTGCAAAATCGTACGATTGCTTTAAATTCCATAGCATGCTTGCAAACATTTCAAACAAATCGCATCTTTTTAAGTTAATTATTTAATTATGTTTTGTGGGAGTCGTTCTGTACTTTCCAGTATTTAAATATTCGTATGAAAAAGCAGATTAGAAATTTGACTCTTTTTGCTATGTTCTTATTAATTTTTAGACCAGACCCATATAATTAATCATACTTCCACTTGACCTATTATTATGAAGTAGTTGACATATTTATTAAAAGTTGTAGCTGGTGCTTATCTTTTGTTGTTTTTGTGACAGATATCTGAAGAAACATATTGTTTTTATTTTACAATTTTCGAGGCTGGGTACATGGTTGCTTTGTCCCTTTTATGGTTTGGTGTTTTTGTAAAATATTTGTTTATATGTAAGCTTTTGCATTTGTCTCGAAAATTAATAAAAAATTGTTGCTGAGTTCACGTTGCATTGATACTAGACAAGTGTGTTTTTTTATGCAAGTCGGTTTCCTTGCATGTACATGCACTTATCGTCATATGATATTGTAGGGGGAAGGTCTAGGCAAGATTTATTGAATGTAAGCAGAGACTACTAATTATATAGGAATGTTTTTTACATTATTTCATATATTTCAAAATAAGTCTTTAAAGATGCAAATCTCCAATTTTTGCCACAAAATAACTTGAGTCAGGCATGTTCTAGCCATACACATGTGTAGTGTTTTATTTATCATCAAGAATTGTTTTGTGACTTATTTTATCAAAGACCTTGACAACGTTTTGTTTATTGATGACTCTAGTTTTTATTGCAGAAATATTGAATACTTTCAATCAAAACGCTTTCAATAATACAAAACAATTCTAATCTTTTTCAAAACACATCTTATAAATCGAAAGATTAAGTATATTTTTTTTGTATTGATACGTCTACTACCTTATTTTATTTTGCTCGTCATATTACTTTTTCTGATATTGATAATTGAAACCAGTGCGTTCTAAACTAATATCATGTGTAACTGTACTATATCAAATTTTATACCTTAGTATTAGTAAAAGCATGGACATACTGACAACTATACGCATGTCTGTTTTTCTATGTTCTGTTTTCTCCGTGATGGAAATGTCTCTTTCTTTTTTAAATATTGCTCAGTTTAAAGGCCAAATTTTATCGTAGAAAGAGACAAACATTATTGTGACTATGGAGAAACTTTATAGTATAGTTCTATACGAATAACGCATTCAATGAATATGTTCAGGGGTTAGAGTTAGTAGTTGGTAGTTTACTGGACAATTTTTCTATCAATGCATAGGTATTTGAATCTATGTCAATTGTCCAGTTGAAAATCTAAGGAAGTTCATCGGGAGATCTCCATTTAATCAAGAAAAGGCCAATTATATCCTTTTAATGCTGTAAGATATAGATGTCACTATCAATTGGTACTTAATATGCATAATGTCCGATGTTAACCACTGTGAACCAGTATGTCTTGCATGCTTTCTGTGATAATATTCCCATGTGAAACAAGGTGCTTAGACTTCTACAATGAGCTCTGACAAGTTAATGTGACAATTTTATGTTATACTGACTACTATCGCATAATTTGTCGTGTGTTGTAGTCTAATTCCATTATCTTGGGAAATTGATCACTTCAATCCCGACCATTAATTGAGACCATCGGGTCAAATAGATATACTATTACTTATCAAGCTATAATGATTACTAGAAGAAGACATCCTACGAATTCCACGTCTTATTGATTATTCAGTACTTGAATCATGTTTGATTAAAATTGTACAGTTTGTGTGATACTGATGCGTCGTCGTCGTTTTCTTTTGAACTTAAAAATCGACTGTTGAATTTATTAAGTTATTGTTATATTTTAGTTATTTTATGTTCTTGGTTTCCTTGATTACTCTTCCTCGGTATTTTTTTACATGCCATACACACTGCACAATATATTTACTTATACGAAGGGAGATAATCAGTCTTTGTCGAAGAAGTTCACTAGTTCTTTAATTCTATTCCTTAGAATAAGAAAAATTCTCATAAAACAAATAGAGATAAATTTGTATTATGGTGATGTCTCTATTTTTAGTAATGCTGCCTTTTTTTCAGTGCCATATCGCTGTTGGAAATGTGTCTTTAAATGTTCAATGTTAATTTGATCTTGTTTTTCGTTTGAAACATTATTTCGTGTTGGGCTTTCAGTGACAAAAAGTCTGAAGTCTGAAGCTTAAAGCTATTAGGTTTTTATGAAAATATAATCCATTTTTAACTAATTTTTTAAGATAATGTAGATTCCTTGAAATTTAACCTGTATGATGATAATAACTTATTACATCTCTTCTACATGACAAACTCACACTATCTTCATTTGCCCATTGCCCATTTTCCTTACTCCATTGCCCCATTATCCATGACCCATTCCTCAAGCTCAATTTCCATTTAACCTGTGTCACCAATGGTGACAGCAGTAGTAGCCACTCACTCCGTCACTCCGTTCGTGCGTCCGTTCATCCGTTTCAATAATGAGAAACTCACTTTGTGTAATCTGTAACTCAAAAAGTGTGTTATTACTCAATATTACTCAATCTTTGTAAAGTTATTATATACTTGATGACGATGTGCACCTCCTATCATGGAGAAATTTATTATTTTTCCCCTACATTTTAAGCAAGTTAAGCACGTTGAAGTTAGCCATATTTTGTTATACTTTATGTTGTAAACGGTACATACATATAATCTGTAACTCAAAAGAGTACTAAAGTAATATTATTTAAAAATTTACGCAGTGATTATGTTTGTTGTGTATGTCTTCCATGTCTGGTCTTTGTCCCTGGATTACATTCCTTTGGTTTTCGATAGAATCTTGGTTCCCTTTATTACTCCTATATATACATTTAAGACTATATCTATCATAGGGAAGTTTAATAATTTTTTTCCTGCATTGCTAGCATGTTGAACTTCACAATTTTTTTTCAGCAGTGTATATGCAATCATTAGGATATTACATCTGTAACCCACACCGTAGTTTGTTTTTTTTTAACTTGATTGGTGATTATGTACATATTAAAGACACTTATGTGCTGATAAATATATGACAATGACGTAGGCCTAGATTGTAGTGGTCTTGTTATAATCAACATTCCTTCATACGTGATAAACTCGTATTTTACAGGTATCTAAAATTAATTTGTTATTAGTGCATAATTAATACAATATTCGAAGACTATAATTTTTTTGTAAATGTGATTCCCCGTTGCCCGTTGCCAATTGTCCCTTAGTTTATTGCCCATTACCCCATTCCATTAAATGAGAAGTTAACCATATTGTAAAAATACGGCAAATGCAAATTGCTTAAGTATGATACAGCAACGACTCTCTTAAACATTTTGTTATGTGCAAAAGGAGTGACGATAGGGGCAATACGACTTTAATATTATGTTTTTTTCTTATTTCGGCCAAATGATACTTTAAATCATGGTCTGGCTTTCTTTTAGATATTATTGAATCGATAAAAAGTAAATAGATTTACAGATATTATATTCGAAATGTAGTATTACTGGAACGGTGTTATGAATTATATACAGACGTTTATCACATACCTATTGTTTAATCTCTACTCTAGATCTTTATCTCAATATAACAGCATTAAAAGTCATTAACCACTGCGCATTGCAATGAAAATTAATGTACATCCTTCTTGCCGACCTGTTCTTCTCTTGGTAGCAGAATTTGTACAATAGAAAAGAACACCGTATTGTCATGTTTACGAATCTCAGCATTTACAACTTCTTGACTGTTCTTGAACCACAATCAAAGGCTTGTCGAGCTAAACATAAGGGCTTAGTAGTCTTTAATTACCATCGTCGGATGTTCATATCCATCATTTTGGATATCAAAGTAACAACACAATAATAAACAAATCAAATGCTTTTTTTTTCTTGAAACAAACAGTGTTTCTATCCTACACACATTGTTAATGTTATTTACAATTATACCTCATGACAAACCAAAATGTCGGTATGTCTAACGCTCAGTTACTTTTAGTTTTCCTGTGGTTTCTGTTATTTGACATTGTATTGGACATGAGAGCAAGGTTTTCAGTTTGCATTCAATTTGAACGAAGTTAATATGTTTATTGGTATGAAAGTAAGTTACTATGATAGCTCAGATATTTTTATAGTAGTTTCCTCTGATATTATGTTGTTTGAACGGTGTTTTAACACATATACATACATACATACATACATACATGTTTACACACATTCCACACATTTCAAATATATTTAGGTTAGGTATGATATGCGAAGTTTTTAGCCACATCCTGCAGATTTGTTAGAATTAGGTACATAAGTACTAGGTTATCTTTCTTTGTACTATAATTACAGAAAATGTACGTTGTCAAACAAGCACATTGTGTATATATTTCTGTTTAAGTTGACACTGTAACACCAGAAAGCGTGATTTTGGTGATAGAATAGTCTTAACTTTTTCTGAAACGAAATTTGCCCCATTACATGTGACCAGCAATTATCCCTAGTTTGAAAATTCATTTAAGAATCTGAGTGGTTTGGTTTTTTTTTTTAAATATCATTCGAAATTTGAAGCTGGGGCTTAGTCAGCTGATAATATGTATAAACAATGCACATGTCACATTTTCCAATGTACGAAGTTAAAAAGCCTATAACTCTTGAACAAATAATATACAAACAATGGTTTGAATAAAATATGTTAAACCTAAAGGTGATTACAGAATACATAAACTCATATCTTCTTGAGTTAGGATTTATTATCAACTCATATCTTCTTGAGTTAGGATTTATTATCAACTCTGAAGCAACAAAACAAGCAAAAGAAGAAAAAAAATGGAGACTGTTATTATAAAGGCTAAAGTGAAACAAACTAAATCCTGTTTTCCGTTGCTAGATCAGTTGATTGTAGAACTTAATCTCCCATTACTATCGGCTGAACCTCGATTATAGATTATAATATGTTCAACATCTCATAGGATGCTCTGCTTGGTGAACATACCGTCATGTCGGTTTCATATTAAGTGAACAAAATTGGGTTTATAGTAACAAAGATGGGACAAAATTAACTTTCTATTATTTACAACAGTCTCATGTTCTCAGCTATGGTTTTTGTAAATGATATTTTTGACATTGCCCGTTTTCATTTATTCTCAGTAATTGTTGATTTGTTTACTGTTTTGAGGATGGTTAAGAAATATCAATTATTATAAAATGCTTATAATAAGGAAGTGTTCAAATTAATGGAGAACATAAATTTTAACCCGGGTTTTATAGGGGTGTATTCTGTGCGTTTTCTTTGTCAACTGTTATGCTTTCTTTGTTGTGTACAGTTTGTCTTTGATGATTAATTCAATAAAATGTTACTTAAATCAAAGAGTGTAATGGGTTTCTGGTTTGGCTAGAATCAAATTCAAAATGATAGAATCAGGCAGGGGAACATATTGATTTGACACAGGGTACTATAATCTTATTTTTACATTGGGAAGTAAAAGTCATAGGCAAAAAAATACAACAATTAAAAGATTTTATCCTGTAACCCCAAATATGTAGTCAAATAGCCTCGTGTTCATCATATAATCCTTTCTAAGACCCATTGTTTTTACTAAATTTCAATTCAAGGTTCATCGTGTAAAGGCTGTTTATTATAGTGTTCCTTCCAAGGTCGCATTGTAAATCAGGTTTATTGAACTGGGCTATATACCAGTTTAATAAAAGAGAATTCCGAAAATTCTAAGTTGATCATTTTAAACTTACATAAATGCGCACGCACATTTTGCGGGATGTGGCAAGAATTCTGGGTCACGATTCTTACTGCTAGTCGTCGTCGGATCTTTTTAGGCATTAACTGTACTGCGATACCGCAAGCTATTCACCAAAGGGGAGAAATGGACTACTAACAGTTAGAACTTGCCTGTTTTAATATACTATGTTATCTAATTGGGTTTTCTTCACTTCCTTGTTATTCAGGCATTCAAGGAGTGATACGAATATGAGACGATTTATTTGGTAAGCGTGCACCCTCGTTCTCTCTTGTTAAACCAAACGGAATTTTCAAGATTCATTTTTTACCAGTTGAGGACAGATTTGTTCAGATTCCCATCTCCGGCATTCTGTTATTTTTTGCCAGATCTCAACTATTTAGTGCACTGTGGCCGTTTTTCTACCAATCAATTGTGTTGTCTTCTACTTAGGAACTATTCTTGGATTAATTTGTTCTGGCAAGATATCGAAATAATCTTGTAGAAAAATGCAATTTTATATTTTACATGAAGGTTCCGTCCAAGTTTATACATTCAAAGCATATGTGTTGTGTTTTCGTGTACCTTTGAGAAACTGGATGTTCAAAAATTTATCTTTTTTATTAAAAAATTGTTTTACTCATCATCTTAGCTGTAGTACTGTATATTTTTAAATCGTTTTATTAAAACCTTGTTTTACTCATCATCTTAGCTAAAGTGCTATATATTTTAAAAAGATCTTATTTCCACTGGAAAGTGAATTATAGAAAGCATAAGTGGTACTCGTATTATTCGATGAAACATTTTGAAAAAAAATGACAAAGATAATTCTTGATTTTCATATGTGTAAAAATGATCAACCTCATTGTTTTCGAGGTCTCCGTAATTCTACACAATGCCTTCAACACTTTTCCACCAAAAAAATCGGTCTATCAAGTATATATAATAACCGTGTGTTGCTATTTATCTTGTTGTTACGCTTACTGAATTCAATGAGGTTCATAAAAACTTTCAACAAGAATTATTTTAATCTAAAGAAGAAATATTTTTGTGTTATTTCATTCCACACCATAATGCAAGTTTACAATTATACGACGTAGTTGATATTAATACTGATGAGTTTTATCACTATTGTTAGCCTCGTACTACTTATCGACCACTGTTAATAAATGAAATAAGGAAAAACGAGCAAAAACGATAATGTATATGTCTTTTTTTGCATATTTACAATGTGTTGATTGCTATCAGATTAACTCTTTTAAGATATAAGGAAAGTAATTGTCAATGCTTGTCATCGACCCAGAAGATCGGTTGATTTTTTCCACTACGTGTCTATGATACAGAAACCACTTCTCTTGATACTGTTACATAATCAAGGGAACCAAGTTTCTAGTGGACATTAAAGAAATGTAATCCAGGGACAAAGACCAGACATGAAAAAAAGGACACACACAAGATAGAACATTAAAGAACCAAAAGGATACATACAAAATAACAAAAGCAAATGAGCAACTCGAACTCCACTAAAAACTTGGAGAATGGATCAGGTGAACAAACATGGTAAGCATTCTCTGCTTTTCTAGAAACATCCGCCGAGTTGATCAGAAAAGTGTCAAGTCCACTGTAGACGAAAAGTAGCAATACTAAAGGTACCAAATTGATGAACCAGTATTTATTCAATAACTGTGCAATGTTTTTGGGTACATTATAATGAGAAGCACGTGAAGGTATTTTTTTAACTTTCATGCCTTTGCATTATTTTTAACTTGAACCATACTAAATAAATTGTGTTAAGTCTAAAGTCGAACAGTTTTACGTCTACTGTTCCTACAGAAGGAAGAAAAGGATGATTGTATTGATAAAATTTTAATCGGATTCCGACCATTATCAATGCGATCGGAATATTTGAAATGCACTTCAATCATAATATACTTAGTGAATATCAGCACAATCTGACATTGCACTTTACACGTTATTGCAAAATTTTACATTCCACTTGTTATTAAGGGTTGGGAAGTCAGAATTGTATAAAATAGGATTTTAAAGATTAATTTTATATACGAGTTCTCAATTATAGTTACATAGACTGGTCGATGTATGCATATTATATCTCAATCCTATCTGCTTAGACAAAGTAAAAGGCCATTATCTGTCTGTACCTTATCATATTGCTATCTTTATACATTTATTTTTTAAACCCCAATCAAGGTTGTACAGAACAGAATCATGTTAAGTAAAGATTCAAGAATTAATTTGGAAGTTCACTTGTCCACCAATATGTCGACTACGAGGACATGAATTATTCCATTCGTTACATTTTTTTCTACTGTATAGTATGTACTTGATATAGTGATACAAGTTAAGTGGCAGATAGTTTTACAAGAGGTCATGTACGTTTACGTTGTATCTGGTCCATACTTCCAGTTTGTCATGTGGAACGAATTGCTCATTTAAATTTTATGCGTGCTTTTCTGTTTGTAGCTGGTATTTTTAATTCTATTTGTTCATTGATTTATGTAATTTTCAGTTGGTTCAATTTGTAATTTACTATTGATGCAATAATCATTTAGAACTTTTAAAAAAAAACTATTTATAAACTTTTTATGAGCAACTCGGCGGGTGTTTCTAGAAAAGCAGAGGACGCTTACCCTACCGGTGCACCTGGTCCATGCTCCCAGTTTTTAGTGGAGTCCGAGTTGCTCATTTGCTTTTGTTACTTTGTATGACTTTAGTTACTTTATGTTCTTTGTTGTGTATGTCTGTATTCCATGTCTGGTCTTTGTCCCTGGATTATATTCTTTTGATCTTTTTGATTAACGTTGGTTCCCTTGATTCTTTAATATACTCGTACTGATCTTAACTGTTACCAATGTCTTATGATGTAAACATATATTAATTGACTGATTCTTACGCCAATGATAGACACTGTAAATGTTGACTACCTTCACAAAGAAAAGAACTAAAACAAATATGTTTGTAATAATACTCAAGGTAATGCATATATCTTGTTTTCTGCATGTTATGAGTTTAATGATTGTTTCCTGATTATCTGCATCTCTTTTAAGATTGTTCAAATAAGACAAAGACCAGGAAGTTGCGCTTTTAGTCAATAAAATATACAACGAATGTTCTCGGTTTTCTTTTGTCTTATCCCCATGTCTTTACTTTCGACTTTTGATATGTATATTTTTGTACTTAATTTCACTGTAAAAAAGTTCCTTTACATTAGTTTTGAACGAATGTATAATATTTTAGAAATAATTGGAAAGTTAAGACTAATAAGCTATTCTTAAGTTCTTTTTTATCGTCATCGTAAAGCGGTTATGGTCTTTCAATGGTTTGATAGGATTTGTAAGTCTTGTTCTAGTTTCTTTTTCCTATACGGAATTTCCTACGTAGAACGTATCGAAATCCGGAGATCGTTCTGCATTTTATTGTTTACTTCCGCTATCTGGAAAACGCTGCATTACAATGCAAAATCGTCTATTTATTACTTTCTAAACATTTGTATTATGCAGAAATTGATATTCGTTCATTTTTCATCGGTGTTTTTGCACAGAAATATGTATTGCTTTTAGTACTGATCTCAACGCTCTATAAATTACAAAAATCCATGTATTTGAATGGTAGATTAGGACCCATTAATAAAGCAAATAGGAATATAAAAAATGGCGGATGATTAGGTTAGTTCATAATCAAAAGTAAATATTTTGCGGAATCATTTTGGCATTTTGAGAAAAACGCGCCAAAATTAGCACCCCGCCAAAATTATGGGCTATCCGGTACTTCATATACACGTTGGTTTTTACAGTCTTTTCAAACAGCAAAAATATTCACGGTGATCACAAGATCCCCATACGGCATCATTTATCCACATGGGTAACATATGAAGTTATATAAAGAACATGATGATGACATTATACTCTGCACAATTAAATCAACATCTAACTAATTATTCAAATTCAAAATGAAACTGAAATTCCAATCAATAGAATTTGTTAACTCATCTGTATAAATCGTTACATTGCATTTTTCTATATGCATGACAGAGGTTTTCTGAACATTGTACATTGATGCCAACTCAGTCCACAATTTTGATGTACAAGAACGCCCTTATAGTAAACAAAAATGATGTGGTCGATTAATCAAAAAAAAAAAAAAAAAATTAAAAAAAAATAAATGACACAAACATGTATGAATATGTGTATAAATTTATTTCACCAACAATGATTCAAAAGTATGTGAAAACATCCATTTCTACAATTCACTTTATAACAACAATACAATAACAGCTAAAACAGCTATGAAATATCTTTTAAAGCTCATTAACCCCGAAAAACAGATAAAAAGACATGTGTGAGTACAAAAACGTTCAGAAAAAAAACAAAAAAACAAAAAACAAAAAACAAAACAAAACAAAAAAAAACAACAAAAAAACCCGACAAATATTAAATATGACATATTGATGACTTACCCGTATTTTTTTAATTTTACTCTTATTATAATCATTTAAAGGTACATGTTAATCCAATGGAACAGGTCTTTGATTTTTTCACAAAGGATAAACTTCATACTAAGTTCTTCTAAAGTACCATGAAAATTTATACACCAACTTTTATGATGACAAACTTCTGAATTGGCCTTTCTAACTTGATATTGATCTTTACCATATCAATTTTTGAATTAGAATGCAATTTACGTTTGGTAATCAAGATTTAGTTTAGAAACGAAATATTAAAGAAAAAAATAAATCAAATAATAAGTAAATTGTATTGGAATAAATTGTGATTAACATTATAAATAAAAAAAAATGTTAAGTTGTAATTGTAGTAGGTCATGACATATAATACCCATTTCGCGAGGCTTGTCGGCATTGTAATGCGATGTGCTGTTTAAAATGACAAAGATAGTAAATGATTTGAATTAAATTCACTTTTGGGAAATTTTACGAGTTGGTGATAACTTTAAGCAATCGTTGATCAAATTAAACAAAATAAATCAATATAGAAGTATTTTTTCTAAAGTCAACAGTATAAACAATATAAATAAATGAATTTGTCATTTAAGCAATTGTCGATCTAATTCAACAAATTCTTTTAAACAGAATAAGATTTATTTACAAGGGCCGAGTAAAGAAATCGAAGAATGCCTCGGGCAAACAAACCGCTTCACAGCAAGAAGCGAATAACAGTAGTCTCAAATGCTTTCTTTACACGTTCAAAATTGTGCAATAAACGATTTCAAAATTACAATGTTCACACTAAATGCGTTTCCTGGCGGGTTTTTCGAAAGCTTTTGTCCGAAACGTATGAAATGTTAACCTAGTATACGTATTTACAGTTTTAATTGGAATACTAAAGATTTGTTATACGAATATCGCATTCTATTTATTAAGTTGTTTTGGCACAATATTTGAGCCCCGTTGAAAAAAAGCAGTGGAAAAAAGATGTATCAACTGGGGTCTTTCTCACATACAAATCGTCTTGTAACCGCACAGTTAACGTCATTCCATTGGTATTGACCTCTTCCATAAAACGCCATACAGTGCTGCTCTGTTCCACCATTCCCATTATCTGGTTGATTAGGTGGGTACCAATCATGAAATTGTCCACTCCCGGGAAGATTAATAGGTTGATTTGTATGGTCCCAGATAAAAGTTCCCTCTGTTACAAGATCTGAACCTCCCATCCAGAAATCTACACTCCCTAAAATATTTTACTAAGAATTTATTACTATATTTTTTTAAGGAGGTCAATTCTTATCTATCAATTTACATACGTTCATATGGTTTATTGCCTTTGCTGTAATGTTGCCTGGGATTATCATTTGTATCTTTGATGACAACAACTCGACTGTCATTAAGACTACAAGACTGGCTTCATTGACCCTTTCAAAATTAATTCAATAATAAATTAAAGATATCAATTGTTTGACGAAGTAATAATGTTTTGACAACTTAGAGCAGGGTAATGCACACTTGTCTAAGACGAGTGAACATCAAGCCAAACATCTATTTGAATAAGTCAAAGTGATTTTTACCATAGTTGACCCCGAATTATATCATATTTTATCTACCCTATTTATGCAATCTTGCAGTATTCCAAATTTAAAAATACGTATAACACTGAGGCTTCATTCCTTGCATTGCATATGGTAGAACCTCGCGGTGATGGATTTGGCTTCCTCTTTCGATAGTTTTGGTTTTGAGTACTTCTTGTATAAAACTAATATTTTGATTATGATCTTTCTACATATTTGATTTTAATGCTGCTGGTGAGAGGTAACTCCTTGAAACACGTGTACAGCATATCGAAATTTACAATGCATAAAACTGGTATCTTTTGTATTGAAGTGATGTCACAATATGACAATCGAATGAATCATGCAAGTCGTGACAATTTTTGACTATATCCAAAGACTGCACTCAAATTCTAGGGTTAAATAGAAGAAATTGGTATTTAATTCGTCCCTATTGTTTTTTATTGTTTTTTTTTTATCGTTTTTGTTTTTGTTTGTATGTTTTTGTTTGTGTGCTTTTTTTTTTTTTTTTGGAAAAATGGGAAATAATTTATTTTTGTATCTATATAGAAAGAGAATTGTTTATTTTTAAAATTATTGTGTTTCTATGTAACTGGATTGAGTTATACAATTAAAATTGACAGAGTTATAAATATCAGATCCAGATATTTACAAATCGGACCCTAATCTAGGGTCCAAAATTAGTTAATTAATCATATTATTATGCAAATTAATATTTTACGATTCTATGAAGGCATTCAAAATTTTATTTCAAAAGTTTTCAATCTCAGTTTGAATTAATCAATCTGAAATGCATTAGAAGTACGTGCATAAACACAATAGTGTCGAAAATTTTATTACGAAATTATCCAATGATACATTATTAATATGACATGATATGGCAAAGTCCGTTGTGGGTTTGTTATGTTCTATGATTTTTAGATATTGGAGTTTCCCTTTATTGTTCGCTGCTTTATTGTTCGCTAGCTTGATTGGGCTTGTTGTCCGCTAGCTTGAGCTTGGTGAATGAATCAACAAATTCCATTCGGACTCGTTAAAGCAGAGAAATGGAAGGAAAATATGATTTCCAAATGACACTCATAAAAATAACCGTTTTCATTTACTTAAAGGAATATTTTCAATAGTACCCTTAGTAGTAAATGTACTATACATTGAACGTTAAAATCTAAAACATCACCGAAGCAAACTATCAATAAGACAGTCCACATATAACATGTGAAAACTAAACGGAAAATGTGAGTCACGGAGTCCACACGAAGTTCGAATACTAGATGAACAGATAGAATATGTTTCCTACACTTTTATACAAAGATTCCCCATGAAATATATGAGTTAAAGGTTACTCTTGATACCCCCGCAGAATATTGGTGTCGCTAAAAGCCAAAAACCTAATTATGATTCACCTATATAAAGAAGCGTCAAAATATTAATTGCCTGTGACAAGTAGTTGCAGAGAAAATTGGTATGAAAAACGTGTGACCGACAGACTGACAGATAAGCGTAAAACGTTGTAAGAGACTCATTTGTAAATTTGAATCTTTAACATTAAATATCAAAGTGATGATAAAACGGTTATTTAAGAATTGGCTATGATCAAAATTTTGTTTATTGAAAAATAACATAAATTTTCCATGTGCATATTGCTTATTGCGCGAAGTGCAATAAACAAAATATGCACATGGAATATTTATGTTAAATTAATTAAAATTAATATTAATTTTAAAACATATTTTTATCTTTAAACATGAGAAAAATAGCTCTGAATTTAACTGAATAGGGGCGTGTCAATATTTTTTTTATCCATTGAGATATAACAAAACTATTTTAACCAATCAGATTACAGTATTTATCTCAAATTAATTTATAAAGAGTTAATACAATTATCGAAGAAAATCAAGAGAAAAGAACTGTTGGTAATGAAATACACTGGCAGCATAGATTACAGACTATAGAATTAAATCTCATAGCAGTGAACCTGTCTGTCTTGATAAGAATAGTTATAAAGTATGATGTAAGAAACAATGATATGTTGTATAATTAAGATGGATACGCTAGGGATGTATACCCAACCCGCCATTACAAGATGTATTAGCGTTGAGTCCACTTCCTTATCATCATCATCATCAATTATTATAAACTAGATTGGTACAGTTGCTTATTGTGGACGATGTTATATTAATATTTATAAAGTAATCAGTCGCAAGACGATTCGTTCTATGATCTGTTGTTAATTGATTCCACTATTGTTGCGATTCAATTGAAATGATTAATAACTTCTTCCGGATGGTAAAGACTTCAAACCTAGAGTTTTGAGGTAAAATCCGTAGATAATTTTTACATTGAAAAATATGCAGATACTTGGATCTGCAAATTCACTTCCCACAAGATAACCTAAGGACAATTTAGAGATTTCAAAAATGAATTATAATGCAAATTCTGATATTTTTTCTACTTTTTATCATAATATCAATGAAACCAATTTACAATAATTTTAAACAATTGTTTTCTGAAAACTAAATTTGTCTTTTCAACTCCCAATTAACTTAATTACCTAATAATGACCCATTAAAGAGCTAAGTAGTGCATTTTTCTCAATCAAAGTTAGCATTAAAAAAAAACAATGAATGTGGTCCTATGCAATATTAACATACCATATACTGCAATATACTCTTTTAATACTTCATTTTCTTCAGTAGACTCTATAACTGTCAGATATCCACCTTGTTGGGTACATATGCTCTAAATAAACAAATATATTTATCTTTTATAAAGACCCGAAAGTTTCATTTTCATCAAAATATATTATCGTGAATATAGAGTAATCAAGGTTATAGCGGTAATCAAAAGAATGTAATCCAGGGACAAAGACCAGACATGGAAAACAGACATACACAACAAAGAACATAAAGTAACCAAAACCGTACATGAAAGAAACAAAAGTAAATGAGCAACTCGGACTCCACTAAAAACTAGGAGCATGGACCAAGTGCACCGGTAGTGTAAGCGTCCTCTGCTTTTCTAGAAACGCCCGCCGAGTTGCTCATAAAAGTCAAATCCGGGGTAGACAAACGAGGAAAGGAAAACTATGACCCGTTGAATAAATCTGTTTTCATGGTGCTGATGGATACACCATAACGATCCATGAGTTCATGATGACGACCATAAAACTTCTTTAGTGATGACTTCAATCTTGTAGCAACATAACATTAAAGTTAATCGAGGTACATTCTTGGAATGTTACATATCATTTTACTTTTGTTTTTGAAGTGTGCTTCTATGAATGGATTGTTATCAGTATCGGTTGATATTTAACAAGCAGGTTTCGAATTCTACGAATTTTGCTCTGATCCTGATTTATTTCACAATACGTCGATCGTAACTTGTGACGTCAAATAAAACAGAGCATTGTGACGTCATAAGTTACGATTAGTTTTACACTTCTACCTTTTTTCGTCATTGGTAAAAAAAATGGGAAAATCAAGGGAACCAGGATTCGAATGGTAACCAAAATTAGCATATTCCACAAATGACGACTAAACCAGGTAAATAGCATAATTACTCATAACAAAAAGCATAAAATAACCAAAATAACACATACATAGCAACGAAAGTTAATGAACAACCCGGACTTCAATGAAACTGGGTTTATAGACCAGATGCACTGGCAGGGAAAGTATCTTGTGCTTTTACATTTCAATACATGAAAGAACAAAATAGATGTTGGACATGATACCAACTAATTGAGTTCTGAATGTAAGACATTTTTATGTCTTAGTTATTATGAAAAGTACCGTAAACATCCTTCGAACAAACGCACCATATATTTTGTGCTTCGTTTGTTATGTTTGTGAACTATCCCAGAAAATTAAAACTAACAGTGCATGTAATTGAAGGACTTTTCCTCAGATAATTAATACTATGGCAAAATAATATTGAGTATCAGTCTTTCTAAAAATCAGACAGAAAGTGATTTATGTTTTTTCTTCACCACGAATGACTTCATCATTGGCAGTGTCTGAATTTTATGAGGACTGGTACTTAAAAATGGATGTTTCAGTCTATGCTTTTGTTGGTACATACGGAATTTAAAAAAAAGACATTTTACAACATGAATTCATAGTAATCTAGAAACTTCCTTGTCTTGTCGAAATTGTACAGATAGTAACTATGTAGAATTATTCTGTCGTGTACAATTCTAGATCTATGAAACATTTAGAATTAATGAGAATAATCGATTAATCATTTAGTTACAATAGTGAGTTCACTTCAGTCTCATGTGCTCGTGTAAATGTGTTAATTGCGACAATGGTTATAATACAGTTGAATTCGACTTTGTCTCGCAAAAGTGAACGGATGTGTTGAATTTTAGTGTAACACATATTCAGAAATGTATCCTTTTCTGTTAAAAGTGTCAAATAATTCATTTCCCTAGAAATTATTTCATTTTGGCGAATTAATCCAAAAAAGAGTCCATTTTAACCAGTCTACAAGTCATGCACAGTATTTTGTATTTCCTGATAAGCTATCAGGAAAATGTGTTTGAACCCGGGGCTATTTTTTGTATTTAGTTTAGTGTCACCAAATCTTTGCTTCAGACAATGCACTAATACTAAATAATTTCATTAACCAAAATTACACCTTCAAATTTTTAAGTTCGAAAATAGCCCTTATGAGATCGCAATATCGATATATACATAGCATTACTATGACTGATACTAAACCGAATTTTATTTTGATGCAAAGGCTAAGCTAGGGTTATGTTGGGAAGATAACATGTCTGAACAATCTTCTTTAAGTATAATTGACGAAAATATATTTGCGAATACAACAGCCATTTACGTATTACTGATTAACTATTCAGGTAGAATGCTAAATGGAAAGTGAATGATTTCGTTTTCAACCATAATTGTTCAAACAAGACTGTTAACAGTGTATCGATTTAAAGAGGAGAGAAGGAAAGAAAACACTCTCAACAATAAGTTATTTGACAAACGTCTATAGAAACGCATACGACTAAGTCCAATTAATTGATGTTTCTTACTTATCTTCATTTTTTTATTTATCTATTCACAATAAACTATTTTTGGTATTTATAATAATCATATAAATTCATTTTATTTAATTTTAATCGAACGCATAGAATACATTTAATAGTGATAAGACATGAAGTATTGTCTCGTGGGAAATTAACCCGGGTCATTTATCATAAAGGTTGACTGATATATATTGTGTGTTTTTTTCTTAATTAATGAATGAAACTGAATAAATGCAATTGTTTAATCAAATTAAATTATTCAAAGATAAACTCTTATCAGCATTTTATTCTTAACTCATTTAATGTTTAAAGTTATATTTTGCTTCCAACAGCAATTGATCTGAAAGGAATTCTTTCGTTTCTTTTCATACACTAAAATAAGTTGAACACAAATATGCTGGGTCTTTGAATCGTATATAAAAGTGATATTTCTAACCAAAACTGTTTAGAATCCATGTAACCGATGATAACACAAAATTCTTTGCCGGGGCAAAGAAACAGTGAATTCCTTCGTTGTGGTAAAAATTATCCGTCCAACTTCTTAAATTGCATTGAAACATAATTTATGTTTTTTACTTTCAATAATTAAAACATTTCAGTAATGAGGAGTTTAAATCATTTGTCAATTGAGATTATCAAATTTTAATTTTACTTGTGATCATGTTTAATTCTTATTTTTACCTTTAAAAATGGTGAAATAGTTTAATTCAAGAATGGGCTGGAGGAGAATCGGTTTCTCTTATGGAAATAGAATTACTGCCCATTGGTTAAAAGCCACGTGCATTTTTATTCACCAGCTTAGAATGGGAGAAAGTATTTCCAATATGTATGTAGCCTTGTATACCAAAAGTATATGATTCAATATTTGAAAATATCTAGGTGTAAAAAGAAAACAGGATATGCTATTTTTGACTTTTTTTTTTATCTTACCTTCAACATAGCCCCATTCAACCCATATAAACCTCTCTTGTGTGCTCTCGAATAATATAGATGTCTTGGAGATGCTATGGAAAGCGATTAAGTGTTTTGAATTTTCCTTTATAACGAAACGAAAACGAAACGAAAGAGTAACAGGTTTTAGGTGTGTATTTTAGATGTTCACGTGTAAACTGATTTGTTGTGTTGTGGTAGTGTTACTGAGTAAAACCAAAAAGTATTCATGAACAAGCGTTACTTATTTCATAATACTACCTTTGCTTCTGTCCAAACAACTCTAGTGTTATCTGGTGGTGTGAATTTATAACAGCCTGTTCCTAATTGTACCCATTGAGGATCACATTGTACCTGGTTCGTCGATTCCGTAGTATATAGTTGTTGTATCGTTAATTCTGTTGATGCATGCGATTTTTGTGTCGTTAACACTGTTGAATAATGTGTCGTTGACTCCGTCGAAGTGGTAAATTGTAATGTCGTCGTATGGTCAGTTGAAAATGATGTTCTGTTATTTAAATAATCTAAAATGTACAATTTCGCATTTTAATCTATCGTTTTCTAAAAATGGATGATAAATTCCCACTGCGCTGACTTAACTTTCTTTTAATTGCATAATGTTCGTTCATAATATGATAAAAATATAATAAAATGTTAGTATATGATGTTCTTTCAGTCAACTTTATTCATTTGGTTATCTTTGAATGTTTATGCAAGGCCTCTGTGCGATTAAATGGTAGAGTTTTGCAGTATTTTAAATATTAGTGTTTGTAAGGAATCTAAACGACAGTATTTTATCTCAATACAATATTCAATATAAGTGTTTTTATTTTTTTTCAAATGTCCCGAAGAATCCTAAATTAAACAAGCAGTTATACAAAAAGCAGAAACTATAACATGAATAATTAAATTCAAAACCTTGATAACAAAGTTGGTCGCAGCATTGACGATAATGTACAGTACTTCATTCTCTCCAATATTTCAAAAAATAATTTAAAAGTATTGCCAATTCGAATTTAGGAGAATTTTATCTAATAATTTCCACTTAATTAATAAAAGTATGCCTTACATAAATATTTTATTAAATAAAATCAGAAGCTTTTAGGTCTTGAAAGTTTTAGTTTACCTACCTTTATTTATATAGTAAACAGTTTTAGCTAACTTCATGCAATTCGAGGAATGATATAGAACGGTATTGTGAAGCTGACAGACCCCGTTACTGTTGAAGAAAAACGAACGACAATGTATTTGTGCCGCACAATATGAGGAACATCTAAATTTACTCCATGTATTATTTTGTGCTTCCAAAATTCCATCAATGCACAAAAAGTCATCAAAGACATTTTCCTTTTTATAATTAGTTTCTAAAATATTATTTCCATATATAGCGGTTGTAACATAAGTTACCACAATCCACGATCCATACCAAGGCATTTTATCTATTATAAAATAGCTTTGCAAGTTTTTCCAGCTATTTTAAATGTCATTGCGTCAATGAATGCAGTTTCTGTTTGTTTTGACTGCTCGAATGAAAATCAAATGATCGATACGATTTCGAAGTATGTTACAGAGTTGTGACAAGTTATCAAGTAACGTTAGTGTTTGCTATGATTCGAACCGAAAAGAATGAATTCCATTATCATCATTTCAAGCTCAACATCGCAAAAAGCCGATATATTTTGCAAAATGTTTGGATGTGATTAAACCGGAAATTAATTTTTCATGTCATCACTTTAAGGATTATAATTGAATTTTATTTTACTTTTTTTATTATTTTTATTATTTTTTTTTTTTTTTATTTTTAAAGCGTTGTAATTGCACATGTGTAGTTAACGATTTTTGTGATCATTAATTCTGTCTTTTACCCTATTAAAAAGTCCGACATTTTGATAGGGTAAAAGACATAATACTAGACGGAAGAAAACCAAGGTGACATGTAAAAAGGGTAGGCATGCATGCAATAGCAAAATATAAGCATGAATATGTTTTCCCATTTCTCTACGACCGTGGCCATCCTTGCCGCTTTGAAAGAATAAAGAAAGATTACAAAGCTTACATATGGCAAAAGAAAAATACATCTACGAGTCTATTACTTCTTATTTGACATCTAAGATATCGCTTTTCTACATTTACTCCTTTCTGTTTTGAAGTTATTTTTGGCTTACAAGGTGTGCTATAATACCATAGTTATCATTGTTGGCTTGCAAGGTGTGCTATAATACCATGGTTATCATTTTTGGCTTACAAGGTATGCTATAACACCATGGTTATCATTGTTGCCATAACCATTGCATTATTGTATATATTGGACCAAAACTTAAGTTTACGACAAAAGTAATATTTTTACATTAAAAGATATAACCTAAACAAAAGATGAAGTTTAGATGAACGCCATTAGAATTTTTTTCTTTGTAAAAATACCTACTAAGTTCTAGTTTCATGACAAGTTTTATAACAGAGAAACGACGAATGGAGTTAATCTGACATTATTGTGGAGTGGAACAACCGCGGCTGTAGAACGAGTGATCATTTTAATCATGAGTTTATTCCTTTTCCAGAAACCTCTGTTTAAAGGGAAAACATATCGTAAAAATAACAATAAAATAGTGAAAAAAAGAACTCACATATGTATATTTTGTGTATGACTTTTTTTTTTTTTTTTTTTCCGTTTAGCGTAAAGATAACTAGGTATTGTTTAATATACAGCAGAAGTAACAGGAAGATGTATAAATGAGGCCTTTAGTTTGTCCGTCAATGTACAATATTCGAGCATTTTTAATTATCACGCTATTATAAATTCATATCTGGCCGTCTTTAGCACCTTTAATATTTTTACGTACAAATTATAATATTTGCATCATATTAATCGTTAATAATTTTACGCATGTTTATAAATCGCTTAACCAGGTCGGAAGTTCTACTATATAAGGATATTGTGCATGTTTACTACAAGTTGTTCTCACGTGCTTGCATATAAATCATGGATACATTTTAAATTGATCTCTCCGCCTAAAAACTTCCAATGTTATTTTCTTTCTGTCATAGAGTACTAAGTGTACAGTGTAAAGCAGTATTTCCATGAACCCATTCGTCGTCTGTAAGACTAGCATCAGAAAAATTTTTCATAGAAAATATGTGATTGGGTATTACTTAAAACCCAAGTATTGTGAAATCATATTTCCATATTATAATGTGTGCACAGAATATGATATAAACCATTTATGTCTTTGAAAAAAGTGGAATTGGGACTAGAACATAACTGAAAATCTGAACAGCATCTTATTACATTTCGCGTGTGGCCAACTGTCAGTGCAGTTGTAGTAGTGGACGATAGTATTTGAAATGATTGTGTATTTGAAAAAAAAAACAAAACGCGTGAACATAGTACATTGTTTTGTGCCTTATTTGGCTACAGAGGCGTGGTATTCGTTTGCACGTCAGAATTCCAGTGGTCTCGATCTGTTAGCGGTTCATGAAGGAACAACCCCAAAGCCGAGTTAACCGTATAGCATGGTCAAAATGAAAAGCATCATTGCAATAAATTTTAATATCTTATCGACTCCATTACAAATAAAGACTTGAATTTTTGTCAAACCATTTTTAGTTTAGGAATAACTGAACCGAAGACTACGACCAATCTACGTTAATGACGTCATAGTACCAAATTATTTGATAAAGAATGACGTATGTTGTCACAAAAAAATCATTCAGAAAGCTTAAAAAAGACAAATTAACACATTGTCATTACCAAATGAAACTCTTAAGAAACTACAGTACCAATACCTAATTTAAACAGTATTCATATTTTTGTTAGTCAATCCTCAAAGACTTTTGTTCGAAAGAAAACCCTTATAGTTTTTACATATGTATGTAAATTTTCTAATTATCAATATTTTAATTAAATTTTATTAATGCAATTTCAAGGACTATAAATGCGAAAACTTATATTGAATAAAACAGAACAAATAAATCCTTCGGCAACTCTTTCCACTTGTTTTATCTGATCAATAAAATCTCGGAAAATATCTTAAAAGTGGTTAGCTTTCACGGTCAATACGTTCGTGCTGATTTAATGTGAGTATCGCACTAACAAATCCATTACTATAGATCCCAAATATACATTTTGGCGGTTTGTACCCAAATTGAAGGTTTTCTAAATCCTATTTACCAACATATGGTTAAATTAATACTTGTAGAATTTATTTTCTTGGCAAGGCCTATTATACTTAGAGAGAATTCGAGGGAAACACGTTTATTTGTGAAGCAACTGTTAAAAATACCAATTGCGATCATATATGGCAAATTCGTTTAATTGTATGATGACGATGCAAAGGTATATGATGCTTCTATTCCAATAAGTTATCTCACAAATTCATTTGAACAATACAATTATTTTTTAATTTTCTTTTGTTTCTAATTTTGGTTTGTTTGTTTTTGGTACACACTGTAAGGTATTTGGTTATCTGGATACAATTTTAATTGATTTGCAACACGTTTTCTGATTGATGGACAATTCTTAGTAACCTGGTTTTCTGATTGATGGGCAATCCTGAGTAACCTGGTGGATGGGCAATCACAAGTAACCTGGTTTTGTGCTGTGTCGTCATTATCGTCGATAAGTACGCAGTCTACGATTTAAATAGTCCAAAATGGTTTCATTCTCAAACTTATATTAACGAAATAAAACTGCAAACTATAAACATAACTTGCTTTTTATATATGTTGAAAGAAAATTGTGTTTGGACTAGAAGATAATTATAGAAGAGTGTTTGCGATAAATAAATATTCATTAGAACAGACGTCATAGTCTTATCACTGCTTTCGTAAATGTTAGATACCTTTACCTTGAGTATTTAGTAAAACTGTCAAATCAATTGTATCCCCTTTTTAAAACAAGACAAAATGCTTTTTTTTTCAGACGCAGTCGGTATAGTTTCGCTTTTCGACCTTTGACCTTAAAGACGCTATTCCGTAGACATGCAAGTCACCTGATCACAATTCTGTTTCATTATTGGCAAAATACTGATACTTAGGGGCGTTCGAACAAACTATATCGAAAATTGAAATTGCGTGCCATGTGTTATTTTCTGAATGCAATGTAGAAAGTTAAAAGAACAAATTATACTGCGTCGGCTATCTGTTTTTAAAGGTAGTTCTTGTTTGTTTGTTTGTATTTAGTCATACGCTTAACCAGAGTTTTGATGTAATATTCCACAGAAGCAATAGACCGCAGGTAGGTATGTCACAATACTATTGTGATTCTCCTGAAATATAAATGTGCGTTTTTAGACTTTTGTTGAATTTGAAGTCTGGCTGACACTTGTATATATATAAATGACTCAAAGAGTACAATAGGGTCGATGACTTAATGATACAACACTTTTCTATTCATTTGCTTTGACTTAAAATTCAGTACCTGTTTTATTTTTACTTTATTTTTATTTTATTTTTAAATGTACTAATAGATCATTTCTATGATGCACCAATTAAATTCTAATTCTGTCTTCAAAATAAGAAGCTGATCCACTATCTGGCAATTACTGCAAGATATGACAAACATGTTTTGTAATATTCCATCTACGTTGATTAACCAAAACAGTCTTTGATAAAACTCATGACTAAAATTGAATTTACGTAAACCAAAACGATACTCCATAGATGCTAACCGGTTTAAACGTACTTGCCTTTCCTATGCATCGTACCATTTGAGCAATAAAACTTGTATCTCTACCCTAACGATTTATTTTTATTTCAACATATTCACTTTGCTACGTTTTCTTTTGATAAATGTCATCCAATGCCATAGCGATTATATAGGAAGAGTACCCGTATTTTCTATAGGTTTAACTTCAACCTTTGATAATTGATGCCATATATTCTCTCAGTGATGCAATGTAAGTATTTTGTTTTAAAAGATGATTATTGCAATTTTTTTATTATGACATTTCTGTGTCAAAGTTAACTTAAATGCAAAAACTAATAGTTTAATAAATATATTGCATTGTTATGAAACCTTTTCCAAATCAGCAATTTACAAACTGTAATTAAGAATGAATAAGAATAATCTTAATTGTAATTGCAACTATAGTTATTATATTTTCTAAAGTTGTGAATTTCAAAAGATATTGGAGGAACTGGGATGATTCGTGAAAATTTGTGGCAATTTTTTGAATGAAACATTGTGTCATCAGTAATATTGTTTAGATTTTAGTTATAAAGATAAGTAATTTGATTCCAGAATTGCAGTTAAAATAAAAAAAAAAACAAAGATTAAAATATTCATGATCCGGGGGACAAAGATTAGATAAGAGACATTACACTATACATAACACAAATTTATCAAAAGAACATATAAACTAAAGAATAAGTAACTCAGAAACCAATATACACTAAAAAAAAGAAATAGAGACCAAATGCACCAGTGGGGTAAACCACTTTTCTTTTCTAGTAAACCCTCCGAGATATTAATACGATGTCAAAGCCGGGTTAAAACAAATTAGGGAAAGTAAGGTATTGCGCGAACTAGTCTGCCATCATTTAACAGATGGTCACATTTCTCTGACCGAACGACTTTTGAAGTGATGACTTATGGTTGATATCTACCTCATTCGTGCTCAGTTGAGGCATAAAACTAGTTTCAAAGTATTAAAAGACAGTCGACACCGTAAAAACTTAAATAAATTTCCGGAATGTGTTTTCAAAGTATATTTTATAGGAACATCTATAAATCAAGTTATCAGATACACATAAAAGTTTTACAGCTTTCCTTTCAAAAACGACGTATCCTACAGAAAGTAGGATTTCATGATTGCCTTCAAAAATTTATTTGCGACAGAAGTTCATATTATACTGCTGGTAACACTCAACTATTTAATGAATTGTTTTAAACTATTGTCTCATTTGACTTCACATGTTTTAGTTATGTAATTATTGTATTGTGTTACGATATCCACGGCATAATCTTTAAGTTATTTCTCTTAAGAACTCGAATTGAAATACTTTCTGATCATGGATATCGAAACTTAACCTTACAGATGAAATTGTCATTGAATTTGCTTTCATTAAAGATTTAATTTACCATACCTTTCACTTTGTTTCTGACCCCACCTCACCATTATACAGACTTCTTGTCGTTATTTTAGATATTGGTTTCCGCAGACTCTTTAAACCAGTTTGTGTGAAAAGTCAAGATGAAGAAAAACGATCATTTCTTCCACTACCGTTTGTCTACAAATGTATAAATGCAATTAATTTGGCTTACATCCTCCATCACAATTTTTCCATATTTCAAAGACAAATCCATACCAATTATTTCATATTCATATACTTCACCCATTGCATCAAAAATTTTCAATTATAAAAGGCTATGGTAGAACCTCGAGATTGAGGACTTCAAGGCTAAACCACCTGACTGTTCTTGCAAGAGCTCTCCATTCAAATATGGTCCTTCTGGTCACGTCGTTACGGAAGATTTAATAATCATCAAAAACGAATCTCTGCTTAATATCTAAAATTTCTAAAGGTCCCAAGTACCGTGAACCACGCTCCATAAATTTGCATTATAACTTTAAAGTTCTTATGGATGCCGTGGAGGACTATGCAAGAAAAAGGATAAAACGAGAACAAGAAGACATTTATTCTCTGTCAGAGTGGTTAAAGGCCGTTAGGTCTTTAATTTTGAAACGGAAGTTTTAAGTAGGTCAATGAGTGCCAAGGCTACATCAGTTATCAAAGACCAAGATATAGCAAAAACTTTGTCTACTATACAGGAAAAGTATGTTGTCGTACCAGCAGACAAAGCCCAAAACAACATTTTTTGTCTGTAAAACGTTTTACATCCAATGTTTATTATCAGCGGTAGACGTAGAAAATAATAGCAGTGATAAGACCTATACTGCTACCACTCTCTCCAAAGAAGAGATTGTGGAAAACCATAAATCTGTGCTATGCCCTTTTGGTCTTTTTACCAAAGACAATGATTGTGATTTCCGTCTATGTACTGGATTCCTAAACTCTACAAGAATCCATGCAAACAACGTATCATAGCTGGATCTGCAAAATGTACCACCAAATCTTTTTCAAAACTGTTAAATTCTATACTCACAACTGTCAAAGAGGGTCTGCAGTCCTACCACAACACTCCCGTAGTGGTATTAATTCAATGTGGATCCTGAAAAATTCGACAGATCTTTTGGAGACTATCAATTCAAGACTATTATCGGAATATAATAGCATTAAAACCTATGATTTTTCAACACTGTATACTTCTTTTCCCCATACTCAGTTAAACATCCCGACTTAAAAACATTATATATCGTTGTTTTTCCAAAAAAGATGGTACACCTAGATACAAATATATATTTCTTGGTAGAGATTCCTCATACTTTGCAAGAAATTATTCCAAATCATCTTCCAAATATACAGAAGATGTTTAAAAAATGCTGGAATTTTTAATCGACAACATATTTGTCCAGTGTGGTGGACGTTTTTTTAACAAACGATCAGCATTCCAATGGGAACAAATTTGGCTCCTTTACTTGCTGACCTATTCCTTCACTCTTATGAGGCTGACTTTATAGCTGATTTGATCCGAAAGAAAGAATATCGTTTGGCTAGATCCTTTAATCTCAGTTTCCGCTATATAAATGACGTATTTTCTTTAAACAATCCTAATTTTGGGGATTTGATACATCGCATCTACCCCAAAGAGCTTGAGATAAAGGATACTACAGACACTGTAAGGTCAGCCTCATATCTTGACCTACACTTAGAAATCGATGGTAAAGGAAAACTATTGACTAAACTTTACGACAAACGTGATGACTTTTCATTCAGAATTGTCAACTTTTCTTTCATCTGTGGCAACATCCCTTCAGCACCTGCGCATGGAGTGTTCATATCACAACTCATACGTTATGCCAGAGCTTGCCGAAACTACGACTATTTGTATCGCGCTAGAACTCTAATAAATAAGCTTCTGGAACACGGTTATGTTCCTAAGATTGAAGTCATCACTACAGAAGTTTTATGGTCGTCATCATGAACTCGGTGGATCGTTGTAGTGTATCCATCTGCACCATGAGAACTGATTTATTCAACGGGTCATAGTTTTCCTTTCCTCGTTTGTCTACCCCGGACTTGACTTTTTATGAGCAACTCGGCGGGTGTTTCTAGAAAAACAGAGGACGCTTACCCTACCGGTGCACCTGGTTCATGCTCCCAGTTTTTAGTGGAGTACGAGTTGCTCATTTGCTTTTTTTTAACTTTGTATGTATGATTTTAGTTACTTTATGTTCTTTGCTGTGTATGTCTGTTTTCCATGTCTGGTCTTTGTCCCTGGATTACATTCTTTTGATTACCGCTATAACCTTGGTTCCCTTGATTACTCTTACTATATTTCATCCCCTATAACTTGTATTACAGTTATAGCACCTGAAAAAAAACGATATCTCATTTAATTCCGTTCTTTCTAATCAATTATAATTCTAGTCCGGAACGCGTATTTGATATCACTGGATTGTCTTATGCAGTTTTAATTTGTGAATAAATAAAAGATTAATTTTGATACGTTAGATAAACCCGATATATAGGACAAAGTCATGTCACGATTTTTAAACTTTGCTACAATTAAAGAATCAATGATTACAAAAGGTTATTTCCACATAGTAGTATAAAGCCTGTCGTGTTAAATAAGTGTTTATTAAAATCTCTTTTGTTAATTAATTGTGGAAACTAGCTGTTCCTGGCATACTGGAGAAACAAAATAAGATAAACATATGCTGATTTCTGACATTTGTAATGGAAAGTTGTTCACTGCTCTTGGATTAAGATTTATTCTTACATTAAACAGGTAAAAGACTAAAAATCCATTTCATCAGTGTGCACCAATTTTGTACCGGAAGTCATACAAAGAACGCGTATTTCTTTTTTTCACTTAATATGCTTAATTACAATTAAAATAAATAAGTCAATTTCAACAATTTAATTGCAGATATAACAAAGTCTTTTCCAGTGTATTTTCCTACCAAAAATATTCATAAATGCTATAAGATAGAGTCGTGTCTTTGAAAAAAAGTATGTCCATGGAATTCTTATTTTGCTTATACCTGATCTGATAAAGGTTAATGCATAGCATTTATCTTATAACTATTAGCGATTATTTGAGTCAATTAAAGCGATAGAAAAAAATCAATTAGTAACTCGTGGCCACAAGTTATTTTTACAACTATCTTGAGGTACATTTTGTACAATATGTCTAGTGATTGCGTGTTTGTTTTTATATACACGTACTTAAATTTTAGATACAATATAATTGCTGAAAAAGTTCTTACAATTATAAGGGCCCTGTAGGTTATCGGCGGGAGACCTATTGTTTTCGGCCTTTTCCGTCCGTCAAAAAATTGAATCCCATTTACAATTTTAGTAGCTTTTGGAAATCAGCAATGAAACTGGATATGATGGGTGTGTCACGAAAAAGAACGAATCCTGAAGTTATAAAAACTTGGCACAAAAAACTTAATAATAGAATATGGGTACCCCTATACCAAACGTCCAAATAGCATGCCCCCTATTTAACCTTATTTGTTATGGAGCTTAAAGGTGAAACGTGGCATAACTATTAACGGTTATTAAATAGTGTGTCGCTCACAAGATCGAATCCTTTTGGTTAAAAATCCAGTGTTTTATTCGTCTTAAGCCCCCTCTTAAAATACATCACGCCTTTTTCTTAAAATAAATGCACGAGGAACCTTATGGTCTTCATTACTTTATACGAAATCGTGGTCATGTACTCAATCGTGGCCACGATATACTAATAGTTTATTGACACATCTTGTGAACACGGAATTTTTTCTCTCGCTAATTTGACCCGATTAAGGTTTCATGTTTCGTATCAAAACGAATATGGTAATCATTATTGTTATTGTAACATTTCATCCGAATCTTTTAGGTAATCCTATTCTAAACGGATGAAAAATAAGCTGAGCGCGGCCTGTTTACGATAAAACTTATAGTTTTCCAGCTGACTCTATGGCAAGCGAAAGATTTTCCGTTTTATCTATGTATAATGTTGTTTGCCTGCCTTTTGGTGTGAGGGCTTCCGGGTGGGGTTGATGTCTTTTTGGCATGTTCACTGTATACATTATATTTTGAAACAAATATTTTTTTTCATATTTGGCAATTTAGGTTTTATAACTGTTTGCTTAAGGCAACAAGCAAATAGAATTTTGATATTTTGACAGTATATTTTTATCGGTGTTGTATCAGAGTACGAATTTTGCCGCTAACAAAACATGAGGTTGTGCAAGAGAACAACAAACTTAAAAACATCAGTCTGAAAAGGGAGGTCAAACAACGACAAAGATAGAACATTATTGTAACGTCACATTTGAAGTTACTTACAAAAATCACAACAGATTGTTGTATGCAAATATTTTTCAATGTTTCTTTCTCTTATTGTACACACAGGCAAATAGTAGCCATGGCAATGACTGATCCTTTCTAATTCCATTGAAGTAAAAATACTCTTTTCGTCGTCGGGGCCTTTCAGAACTTACTAAATTATTTGGGACCTTTTAATGATCATTTTAAGTATTAAATACTCTATAAAGGTTATACGACGGTGCATTCTTTGTGTTTCCCCATATCTGTTCTTTTTTTTTTCTTATTAAGACAATCATTCTAGCTACCTCACGATTCACAATCAAAGAAACAATAGACATGTTAAATAGGCAATTTAATCTAACCGCATCAGAGTTCATTAAAACAGAAAATACAAACAATTATATCATAAGACAATTCCACAAATACACACAATACAACTATTCAAGGCAGTATCAATACATATAATTACAATATTTTTTTTCTTAATGCTCATGAAGATAACAATACACATGACAACAATTGATTTTTTCTTTGATGAGTTTTAATGTTTCTCTTACTTCATAAATTCTGAAAGAATAAATCACTGGGTTAAAAGCAGAGTTCAGACTGGCTATGTATATGATCAGCAATCTCTGTTTTGACGTAAGGAAAGAAAACCCCTTCCATCCTTCGAGAAAAAACATAATGTTTAATGGAATAAGACATATGATCATACAAATTGCCATTATTGTTATTGTTTTAATAGCCGCTCTTTGAGACCTGGTGACCCTTTGGTGAACATAGTTTATGGTATTATTAGAAGTTGTTCCCACATTCACAAAGGAAATGACAGCTTCTTTTCTTACTCGGGGTAAGGGTTCTACATAAATGATTTGAACACTTTTGGAAGTAGCATGGGTAAGACGTTGTGAAGGCCGTTCCGGGAAAACATTATTTCTTCTTGAATTATGTATTATTCTTGCGATCATCCAAACACAAGAACCTATCACTATTAAAATACCACACAGAAATAAAACAGACCATATCTTGAGTAATGATCTACCGTCCCTGTCAGTGAACACCGTCGCTAGGGAGCAAAATGGAATACTTCTCTCCCTTTTTAAAATATGAAATGGTAATAGTACGCACATTGCAGCACAAAGCCATGATAAAATTATTTCAGTGCAAAATCGTAGTCTTGCATTTTTTACGGATGGATTATAACAGTTGCTAAGTAGTGTACATCTATCTACGCATATAAATAATACATGAAAGTATGATGCTACCAGGCATGTTGTATATAAAGACATTCTTAACCAACACATATCGTAATCCAGAATAATATGTCCTCCTGTCATTCCTTTCACGGTCATTGATATAGGAATAACATTTACTCCAACAAGTGTATCTGTTATACTCAGACTGAGTATGTGAATGTTACGTATCGGCTTTCCAACAATCTTTCTGGCAACTAGTATGAACACAATAAAAAGATTAAGAAATAGTATAGCACTTGATACCATCGTTAATATGATTATATATTCAAATCTTTGAGAATTTTCGTTTATATCTCCATTTGCAGATGCGTTTCGAGAGGCAAAAGACATCCTCAATCTTGAATCGTTGTCTATCTGATAAAAAATCAGCCACGACCCAAGAGTAAACAGATGTAAATGATCAATATTATACACAATAACTTCAAGTCAAGTATCGTCTTGGATAAAATTCTTTTTTAAAAAGAAGCCAAACTACCCATCAATCGGTTTTTATATTACCTATATGTTGATAATATTTATGTTAAGTTACCTTATATAACCAAAAAGCCATTCTTTTTTTATTGATCGTTCATTGGCTTCCCAACTGAGATAAAGAGGTTGTACCCAACCTTAATTATTAAAAATCACGATCATTATTGGAAAGCATCTTCCTTTTATCCTGTATTAATATCTATATACTGTCAACTCAATTGATGCCTTTCGCAGTCGACCCTTCAATAAAGGTTCCAGCTTTATGTTTATCTCATCTACTACTGCTGTTAAATGTATCAATGTAACGCTAATTGGTATTGTGTATTCATTATATGTTAGTGGATAAAGGAAGCAACATATAAATAAACGGCTAAATAGGCAACTGGTCTGAAGCTTGAATGTCAGTAAACTGCTAGTAGTCCTTTGTGCATTTGTCTACTGTATAATCAGTTTCTTCATTTCCATTTCAATAAGGGACGTAGACTTTTTGAACTAAATTTTAGGATTGCTTAATTGTGTAATATTTTTTTTTCCGAAGTGCCACTTTTAAAAGGTGGAGGGTTGTAATTTACATTTTTGCGGATGTCCAAAGTCATGATTCCCGACTCGGTATGTCTTGTTTGGTGTGGGGGTTTCCTCGTCGTTTATTGAAGACCCATGGGTGGCTTTGAGCTGACATTTTCTTTCATTCCGGTAGGGTTGTTGTCTCCTTGACATATTCATCATACCAATTCTCGTTATAAACGTGTATACAGAATTAATCAATTTTCACCTGTCCAATTCATTGTCATTTAACTGTTTAATTTAAAGTTAAATAATTGCTTTACCAAGTTTCCAATTCATCTTTCCTGATTGATAGATTGATTTGTATTTTTAAAAATTAAGTTGCATACCGTGTCTGCCAAATAATTTTAATCAAAGAAATTGATTTATTGTGTTTTGATATATGAGAGCACTTTTATGCAATACGCATCACGCATGCGCATAGATAGATTGCATTCACGACTTTCTCCAGCAAAGGAACTAAATCTGGATCAGTCATTCAGTCCTAAGGTCTTAAAAGATGCTTTCTTACTAGATAATCCTCGATTTTAATGACTTTCAAATGTACCTGACAAGACAAAACTGACACACTGAAGTCTTCGCCTTATATTGAATTAATCTGATTGTGACCTTAATTGACCGAGTTTATATTGCTTATAAAAATAATGACAAATGTCCTACTGCTGTAGATGTTCATATATTCTTTAGTCGGAGCGTCAGATTTTTTTTAAAGAAAAGCATAAGCTGTCAATAACTGCGGAGCTCGGAGTTCGCCCCTGGGTTTTAGTGGG
This sequence comes from Perna viridis, assembly GCA_037379345.1. Taxonomy (NCBI): domain Eukaryota; kingdom Metazoa; phylum Mollusca; class Bivalvia; order Mytilida; family Mytilidae; genus Perna; species Perna viridis. The sequence goes on from CM074511.1 coordinate 16,280,537, forward strand.
CTAATTTTTATGCGCATCTTTCGGTTCTTTTAAATTGTGTAACTTTTTTATCTTTTTAAATTCCTAGATGCATCAAACATAATATCAGATATGTTATCTTCATCTTCAATCACTCCAATGTGCTACAAAAAATTGTTCAGATATATATATGTTCAAGGAAATGTTTTTTTGGTTGTTTTTTGTTATGTTTTGTTTTTTGTTTTGTTTTTTGTTTTGTTTTGATTTGATTTTTGGGTTTCTTTTTGTTTGTTTGTTTGTTTGTTTTGTTGTTATGTTGTTTTTGTTTGTAGTTATGTACATTAATACATTAACATGAGGTAGTTTTAAGAAGGCTTCTTTGACAGGCTTTCACAGTAAATTTTAAACGGGTCAGTTTTTATCTGTTTGATCTCTACCGAAACAATTGACAGTTATACCTCTAGCAAAATTGATTAATAAAACATCGCCTTTCACTACTGCGGGTTACGATCTTTAGTCCGATTAGTAATACCGATTTGCATAGTGATTTTCATTATCCTATATGCGTTAGGTTGGAATGAGACTGTATACTACATTATGTAATACCAATAAATGCTTGAGGATTTACACTTTTTAGTTAATTTAAGCAGATTGATTCAATATAAGAACATCATTTTAATTTTTTTATCGATAAATTATACCAGTACATTTTAAAATTCAAGTGCAACTGTCTTAGTTCAGTATTCATTATCGTATTCTTTCCGTCTTGGAGTTTGCTAGATCGAATTTCTTCATTTGAAGTTAATTATTAAACTTCAGGTGTGACTCGAGTTCTGAAGTACAACGTATGATAAACTCCCATGTCTGTTCTTTATAGAAAGAGAGAGACAGAGTCATGGATTGTATTATCAGGACTGAAAAGGTGGCCTCTGCGTAATGGTTATTTTTATTTTCTGTTTAAAACAGTTATATGCAATAAATTGGAAGTTCACTTTGGAAAGAGTAATCAAGGACATCAAGATTTGAAGAGTAAAAAAAGAATATATCCCAAGGACAAATAATAGACAGAAAAACAGACACACAACAAAGATCACCAAAAAAACTAAATAACACGCGCAAAGAAACAAAAGCAAATGATCAGCCAGGATGCTCTGTAAACAAATAAAACGAACATTAAATTGAGGAGTTGTATTTTCCTCTGCTTCCGGTTGCACTGGCTTTTAAAGAAACTGATTTTTAATTGTCGTATTTTCTAAATAGAAACAAATATCTTCGTTCAACATTTATGGAAAGAAGTTGCCCCTATGTGAACAATCGTGTGATAATTGGTGTAACCAAAGTTTTACTTTGTTCCAAGCCAGAGTAAACCAAAGTACGCCGATGAAAACAGTTTCAAATACCTTCAAGTTTTCTACGATATGTTAAAATACAACAACAAAAACATTTCAAGCACCAGTAAAAACCATCCTAGTGAGAGGTTAATAGTTCAAAATGAACACTGAACGAAATTAAACGTAATATAGGCTAGAAACCACTAATTCCACTTCCCATAGGTTTCCATGCAAAATTCACAACATCCAATGGCTTCTCTGGACTTTACCTTAACTTTAACCTGCAGAGGACTATATATCAGCATGATTCTACATATGTCAGCTCACAATCCTCAGAATGGCATATGGGGTTAGCAGACTTGCAGTGCAGTACTGGTCACCGGAAGTGAAGTGTCTATAAATAGCATGGGAAATCTCAGTGTTTTCTCAAGATAGGGGTATATTTAGAAATCATTATGGAGATTAGGCTTCACATCACAAGAAGCAAAATGCACCTATAAAATGTACAGAAATGTTTTTCCTTTCAGAAACTGTTTAAATTTTTTTTAAATAAGATGAGAACTTTTTTAACAGCACTATGAGGAACAGGGGTAATTTCTGCGCATGACTATTTTTGCGTACGTTCCAAATGCTCATTGGTTGAATTGGTGGTCTGTAACTTATACGCATTCAAAATTCACGGATTTCAACTGTTCCTTTGAGATGCATGTCATTTTTAAGCTATTGTACGACCATTAGACCAATTTTAGAGGTAGGACTTAACGACGTATGTAGAATTTAGGGTATGTTGCCCATATCTAACGGACCTCATCATATCAGTCGTTTCCAACGGTCGTCTTTCTCTTTCATCGGACAGATTTCATCGAGAAACACGACGGGTAACTCATGACTCGATTGCCCCGTATTTCCCCATACTAAACAATATTCGAAATTAACTGAAGTCCATTAAGTAATATCAAAAAGTGTCACAACACTGTTAAGTAAGTACTGCTATACATAATATCCGCATTAAAGAGATAGGTTACCCGCACATTCCGAAGTAACTGTTCTCCTTTAATTATTTATATACAGTGTAAAGAAGAAGCAAAGAGGATAACTCCTCGGAGTTGACCATAATATATCAAGTAATATTATAGTATTAATACATTTTAACATTTAACGAAAGCATTGCTCTTAAGTTCAACTTATATTTATATATTCAAACAATTTATTAAATGTTTTATTAAACAATACTAGTTTTCTGATGTGGTATAAGTAATCATTAGTTCTAACACACCCAAAAGTTCGATATCAATTGGCGTCCTTTTTAACAAAGGTATAGATGCAATTAATTTGGCTAACATCCTCCATCACAAAAACGTTACCAACAAAATTCCCCTATATTTCAAGGACAAATCCATACAAATTATTTCATATTCCTATACTTCACCCATCGCATCAAAAATTTTCAATTATAAAAGGCTATTGCAGAACCTCGAGATTGAGGACTTCAAGGCTAAACCATCTGACTGTTCGTGCAAAACCTCTCCATTCAAATATGGTCCTTCTTGTCACGTCGTTACGGAAGATTTAATCATCATCGAAAACGAATCTCTGCGTAATATCCTTTCTAAAGGTCCCAAGTACCGTGAACTACGCTCCATAAATTGGAATTATAACTTTAAAGTTCTTATGGATGCCGTCGAGGACTATGCAAGATTATCGATGAAACGTGAACTAGAAGACATTGACTCTCTGTCAGAGTGGTTAAAGGCCGTGAGGTCTTTAATTTTGAAACGAATAAAATTTTAAGTAGGTCAATGAGTGGCATGGCTACATCAGTTTTCAAAGACCCCGATGTAGCAAAAACATTGTCTACTATACATGACAAATGTACTATGTCGTCGTACCAGCAGACAAAGCCCAAAACAACATTGTTTTTGTCTGCAAAACGTTTTATATCCCATGTTTATTAAAAGAGGTAGACATGGAAAATAATAGCAGTGATAAGACCTATACTGCTACCACTCTCTCCAAAGAAGAGATTGTGGAAAACCATAAATCTGTGCTATCCTCTTTTGGTCTCTATACCAAGGACGATGATTGTGATTTACCCTCTATGTACTGGATTCCTAAACTTCACAAGAATCCATACAAACAACGTTTCATAGCTGGATCTGCAAAATGTACCACCAAACCTCTTCATAACTTTCAACATTCTATACTCACAACTGTCAAAGAGGGTCTGCAGTTCTACGACAACACTTGTTACTTCCGTAGTGGTATTAATTCAATGTGGATCCTGAAAGATCTTTTGAAGACAATCAGTTCAAGACTGTTATCTGAATATAATAGCATTGAAACCTATGATTTTTCAATACTGTATACTTCTATTCTCCATACTCAGTTAAAATCCCGACTTAAAAACATTATATATCGTTGTTTTTTCCAAAAAAGATAGTATACTTAGATACAAATATATAGTTCTTGGTAGAGATTCCTCATACTTTGTAAGAAATAATTCAAAATCATCTGCCAAATATACAGAAGAAGATGTTTACAAAATGCTGGAATTTTTAATTGACAACATATTTGTCCAGTGTGGTGGACGTGTTTTTCAACAAACGGTCGGCATTCCAATGGGAACAAATTTGGCTCCTTTACTTGCTGACCTATTCCTTCACTCTTATGAGGCTGACTTTATAGCTGATTTGATCCGAAAGAAAGAATATCGTTTGGCTAGATCCTTTAATCTCAGTTCCCGCTATATAAATCACGTATAATCTTTAAACAATCCTAATTTCTGGGATTTGATACATTTGATCTACCCAAAAGAACTTGAGATAAAGGATACTACAGACACTGTGAAGTCAGTCTCATATCTTGACCTACACTTAGAAATCGATGGTAAAGGAAAACTATTGACCAAACTTTACGACAAACGGGATGACTTTTCATTCAGAATTGTCATTTTCCTTTCATCTGTGGCAACATCCCTTCGGCTCCTGCGTATGGAGTGTTCATATCACAACTCATACGTTATGCCAGAGCTTGCCGAAACTACGAAGACTTTATGTATCGCGCTAGAACTCTAACAAATAGGCTTCTGGAACAGGGTTATGTTGCTACAAGATTGAAGTCATCACTACAGAAGTTTTATGGTCGTCATCATGAACTCGTGGATCGTTATGGTGTATCCATCAGCACCATGAAAACTGATTTATTCAACGGGTCATAGTTTTCCTTTCCTCGTTTGTCTACACCGGACTTGACTTTTTATGAGCAACTCGGCGGGTGTTTCTAGAAAAGCAGAGGACGCTTACCCTACCGGTGCACCTGGTCCATGCTCCCAGTTTTTAGTGGAGTCCGAGTTGCTCATTTACTTTTGTTACTTTGTATGTATGATTTTAGTTACTTTATGTTCTTTGTTGTCTATGTCTGTTTTCCATGTCTGGTCTTTGTCCCTGGATTACATTCTTTTGATTACCGCTCTAACCCTGGTTCCCTTGATTACTCCTTAAAACGTTAAGTTCCTGAAACATATATTATCATATTTTTTGTTTGAATAAATCCGTAGTAATGGAAAGCCTTTCCGTCCCTTGTTTTATTTTTTTTTTCGTGTACATTGTGAACATGTTTGAAATATAAACAGATTATTGTAAAAGTTCATTTACTATTCATATTGCACTAGCAACATACGTTATAAAATTTGCGATAAGCTCATGTTAGTTAAATTGGCCTTCAAACAAGAAGACTGCGGTGTAATTCTTCTCTTATATGTTCATGTTTCGTGTATGTTGACCGATACTAACATGAGTTCTGAAATAATTATTGACAAAATAAATAACAAACTAAAAATATTTTACTGATGATTTGTCACAGTTTTCTTTCGAGAAAAAAGCAAACAGTCCAACATAAATTATGTTGACAAATTAAATATTGCAGGGTAGCCATTCATCTTTAAGATCTAGACTGTTGGGTTGATCCAAACAGTAGTAGTTCCAAAGATAAATTCCGTCATGTGTCCTTCAAGTACATGTAGTTAACACAAAGAACATCTTGAAAATACCATAACAAGCTACAATATACGATTATCACTTGAAATTGTCACTCTCATCTGCATTGAAGAGTGATAATAAGTCTGGTGTTTATCTACTGCCTCTAAATACTTTCAGAAATCTCTGGAGGGCCCGACAACGAAGCAATAAAATCTGTGGTAACAGAACCATGACAATTCTTTAACATCAAACTTAAAAGTAATGTTCTGACACTAATACACATGAATGACCAACATACCCTGACTGTGCACAGGCGAATGAAATCTGTGCTGAAGTTGAACTAGTTTTAAATTCATAAAAGGCCTTAACTATACCCTCTATATGTAAGGAGAAAAACTGCAACAACAGCAAAATATCACACGGTAATATTCATTCGGTAATACATCCAATTCTCTAAAATGGAATACCTCGACATTAACTATATAGCTATATAGACGAATGAAGAACTAATAAGAGCTACCTCTGAATGTATTAAAGTATGACAATACAATCAAAACTAACTAATCACTCACTACAATTCCGGTGGCTGGAATTGGAATAGTAACATCAAGTACTAAATAGGCAAGATTAGATGCAGTGTCGTACTAAAAATGACTTTGTTTTTTACGCAGAGATGCAATTAGAGGTCGAATATATCTCTTTGTGGAAACAAAGTTCAAAGAAAAGACATTAATTTGAAAGAGTAATCAAGGGAACCATGATTCTGTCGGAAATCAAAAGAATGTAATCCAGGGACAAAGGTGCACCGGTAAGGTAAGCGTCCACTGCTTTTCTAGAAACACCCGTCGAGTTGCTCATAAACAGTCAAGTCAAGGTTAGACGAAAGAGGAATGGAAAACTATGACACGTACGTTGAACAAATAAGTTTTCATGGTGCAGATGGATACACCATATCGATCCACGAGTTCATGATGACGACCATAAAACTTCTGTAGTGATGACTTCAATCTTGCAGCAAAATAACCCTGTTCCAGAAGCCTATTTGTAAGAATTCTAGCGCGATACAAAGATTGTCTGCGTAGTTACAGCAAGCTCTGGCATAACGTATAAGTTGTGATATGAAAACTCCATACGCAGGTGCTGAAGGAATGTTGCCACAGATGGAAGGAAGTTGACAATACGAATAAAACGTCATCGCGTTTGTCGTACAGTTCGGTTAATAGTTTTCCTTTACCATCGATTTCTAAATGTAGGTCAAGATATGAGACTGACTTTACAGTGTCTGTAGTATCCTTTATCTCAAGTTCCTTGGGGTAGATGCGATGTATCAAATCCCCGGGACTAGGATTGTTTACAATAATACGTCATCTATATATAACTGAGATTAAAGGATCTCGTTACCAAAAAATCTATTTATGGCAGTCGATAAACCAATCAGATTTTGTTTGAAAGATTGTAAGGAATTATTTTGAACAATTTATTTCAGATTCACTTGATAATAAACATTCCGTTATATAGCCCAAATGAATGTGTATACGGGTCCTTGTTTACAGTAAAACCATATCTTTTTGCCTAGAAAAGTGGAAATGGGTTACCATTATCATTAAATATACTATAACAAATAAGGGATAAATGATTAACAAATACGTGTGGATAAATTCATAGATATATGTTATCAAAAGACATTCTATGATCTTTGTATAACATGTATAAAATAACTATCCAATAAATACCCAATAATGTTCTTCAAAATATTCACAAGGTTTTAGTTTGAAAGTTCTGATAAAGCGCTTTTTCCACATTTACGGTTAAATTTCTAGTTATCATGCCTCATAAATGTGATAGTTTTCTTCTTCATTTAAATCAGTGTGGTTACAAATTTTCCATGTGTCAATTTCAAAATTACAAAAACAGAAGTAACTAACGAGGTGATTGAATTATGATTCGTGTAAGAACCATGCATAAACACCCTTCTCAGTGTAATAAACCATCGTTAAATTACATATAAGGTAATAACAGAATTACCGAACTGATAAGCTGTAGGCAGTAGTCAAAAGGAATAGCAAAATAGGAAGGTCTCTATAACAAATGGCAATATCTGGGCAAAAACCATAAAGTTCGAAACAACCGCAATGGTCACACTTGACACAAGCATTTTGAATGGAAATGGTGGGTTAATCCAGGTTTTATAACGTACAGTCTTAATTATTCGTATCATTAGTCATAGAACAGGTGTATAGCGGTCTCAAAATTGTTTTGTCTTGGCAAAAATGACATGAGACATGTCCATCATTCCCAATCTGTTTTGAGTTTATAATATTCGGTACAAATACTTCCATTTAATATTATATCATCCAAATGGACTTTTTCTTTGTTGAAGGTTATATTTGATCCAACATTTCGATTACTTCAATCTTTACTTTTTGGTAAGTTAGCATAGTATTTCTTCGTTTTATTGTGGACAGTCATGGTATATTCCATTGTTATTCATTGCACCAGTCCACTTATTGGAAAACACCTCAACATTGCTTCGTAATTTATATATATATATATATATGTTTTTTTCTTGTTTGTTCGTTCGTTTGTTTGTTTTTTTGGGGGGGGAGGAAGGAGGTTGGTTTTTTTTCTTGTTTTTTTTTGTTTTTGGTTGGTTTTGTTTTGTTTTTGTTTTTTTGGGGGTTTTTTTGTTTTTTGTTTTTTTTTTTGTTTTTGTTTTTTTTTTTTTTTTTTGCTAAGCAAAAAACCCTTTCATGTCTTCCTATTCCTAAAACACTGGAAGAAATCCGTGTATCTAAGAGCTGATACTTCATAAGTTATCGATCTTAGTTTCATCGCCTTTGTCAGGGACAGGCTACATTCCTTTCAATCGATTAAAGAACGTTTGCTTAACCAACACTCATGACTATTTTATATTCTAATTGAACTATTTTAAAATGGAGCTTACGAGAATATTATCTAACATTCTACTTTTTTGTTATAAAATTGATTGGAATTTCAATTAAGCTTGAAAATAAAAAGGAAGTCTTGTTGTATTCGATTCAATGCTAATGGAGACGTCTCTGAATTTTCCACATGCCTTTCAAAAAATCCTCTATATGAAAGTTCGTATTTTAGAAAAAAAATTACCATCCTACGAACAGTCCTGTTCTAAGTAAAAACTATCTTAGGGAAAGAGAGGAGTACTGGATAAGCAGTTTAAGTACTGCAGTACCATCAATACCGTACGGATGCAATGACAATATATAAAAATATAGGAAACCTTTCAAGCCAATATAACAATAGCATAAATGTGATGAATTTATTTGAAAAAACTCCAAGACAAGAAAGGAGTCATGGCTATCGCCACTATACGTTACCTAACTTACATGATGTCTCCATAGATGGTCTCCTTCCTTTCATACAAAATACCTCTTGTACTTCATCACATTAGAACCAACCTCTATTCTGGATTACATTCTTTTGATTATCGCTATAACCTTGGTTCCATTGATTACTCTTCTATACCTCTCACTCTACTACACTCCCTTTGCAAAACAAGTCTTGACACTCCTGTTTTTGAACCTACCTCATCATTGTACAGACTTGTTGCCATCATTTTGTATATTGGTTTCCATAGACTCTTTAAACCAGTTTGTGTGAAAAGTCAAGATAAAGAAAAACGATCATTTCTTCCACTACCTTTGGTCAAAAAAGGTAGAGATGCAATTAACATGGCTAACATCCTCCATCACAAAAATGTTACCGGCAAAATTACTCCATATTTCAAAGACAAATCCATACAAATTATTTCATATTCCTATACTTCTTTCATTGAATCCAAAATTTTCAATTATAAAGGGCTATTGCAGAACCTTGAGATTGAGGACTTCAAGGCTAAACCACCTGACTGTTCTTGCAAAAACTATCTATTCAAACATGCTCCTCCCGGTCACGTCGTTACGGGAGATTTAACCATCATCGATAACAAATCTCTGCGTCATATCCTTTCTAAAGGTCCCAAGTACCGTGAACCACGCTCCATACATTGTAATTATAACTTCTTAAGTTCTTATGGATGCCGTCGAGAACTACGCAATAAAATGGATAAAACAAGAAACATGAAGACATTAATTTTCTGTCAGAGTGGTTAAAGGCCGTGATGTCTTTAATTTTGAAACGAATGAAAGTTTTAAGTAGGTCTATGAGTGCCAATGGTACATCAGTTTTCAAAGACCCCTATATAGGAAAAACATTGTCTACTATACATGACATTGTTTTTGTCTGCAAAACGTTTTACATCCGATGTTTATTATCAGAGGTAGACGTAGAAAATAATAGCAGTGATCAGACCTATACTGCTACCACACTCTCCAAAGAAGAGATTGTGGATTACCATAGATCTGTGCTATCCTCTTTTGGTTTCTCTACCAAAGTTGATGATTGTGATTTACCATCTATGTACTGAATCCCTAAACTCCACAAGAATTCATACAAACAACCTTACATGGCTGGATCTGCACAATGTACCACAAAACCTCTTTCTAAACTTTTAACTTCCATACTTACAGCTGTCAAAGAGGGTCTGCAATCCTATCACAACGCTTGTTACTCCCGTAGTGGTATTAATACATTGTGGATCCTGAAAAATTCAAAGGTCGTTTCGAGACAATCAGTTCAAGACTATTATCAGAATATAATAGCATTAAAAATTATGATTTTTCAACACTGCATTTCCCATACTCAGTTATAATCCCGACTTAAAAACATTATACATAGCTGTTTTAAAAAAAAGATGGTACACCTAATATATAATACAAATATATAGTTCTTGGTAGAGATTCCTCATACTTTGTAAAAAATAATTCCAAATCATCTTTCAAATATACAGAAGAAGATGTTTAAAAAATGCTGGAATTTTTAATCGACAACATATTTGTCCAGTGCGGTGGACGCATTTTTCAACAAATGGTCGGCATTCCAATGAGAACAAACTGTGTTCCTCTACTTGCTGACCTATTCCTTCACTCTTATGAGGCTGATTTTATAGCTGATCTGATCCGAATGAAAGAATATCGGTTAGCTAGGTCCTTTAATCTCAGTTACCGCTATATAGATGACGTATTATCTTAAAACAATCATAATTTCTGGGATTTGATACATCGCATCTACCCCCAAAGAAGAGATAAAGGATACTACAGACACTGTGAGGTCAGCCTCATATCTTGAAAGAGTAATCAAGGGAACCAAAGTTATAGCGGTAATCAAAAGAATGTAATCCTGGGACGAAGACCAGACATAGAAAACATACATACACAAAAAAGAACATAACGAAACTAAAATTATACATACAAAGTAACAAAAGCAAGTAAGCAACTCGGACTCCACTAAAAACTGGGAGCATGGACCAGGTTCACTGGTAGGGTAAGCGTCCTCTGCTCCCCGTTTTTGGTGGAGTCCGAGTTGCTCATTTGCTTTTGTTACTTTGTATGTATGATTTTAGTTACTTTATGTACTTTGTTGTGTTCCGTGATTACTCTTTAATATCAAACTGTCTAGCAAATACCATTTGTAGCAATAACACCGGACGATGATGCTTTTCACTATTACCACGCAATAAATTAACCTCATATAAAACCGACCACTAATGTTTTGGAGCTAGAAAAGATATTTATAGTCCGTATATTGTATAATCCAAATGCGGTATATAAAACTGATTATCACATAAGTCGCAATATTATATGAAATTGAGTTTGGACTACTTTTGTGATTAGTTGTCATCTACGATGATGTGTTGTGTAGGGATTCAAGAAATATTCGCATAGAAAAGTTTGGAGACATCGTAATTGTTTTGTATATAACGACTGTGATCATTTGCAATGACGGGATATTTCTCTAAAATCATATTGCCGCTTAGGGTCATAACAATTATTTGAAACGTTTGATCAAGCACTGAATAAAAATATCACTCTAGACTTTACAGATAAGGCATTGACAAATATACCTTCAATGTTTATAGGTTTTGCAGAACATTTCAATTTCCTTTATTAAAGGTTGATTAAACTTACAACAAAACTGAATTAAAAAAATATATCTTGACCTTGTAAAACAACACAAGAAATCAATAGAAAGTTCGCAATATGTTGATCGATTTAATTTGCTCTGTCATACGCTTAATATAGATACTTGTTTGTTTTGAATTTTTTATGTCAATTTGATATTCTTCCATGTACTACCAAAACCATAAGGAATCTAAATCTGTATTTTTTTTATTTGCATAAGTTAAGTAAATACGATTATCAAATGTTTTACAAATAAGTTGAGACGTAAAAAACATTTATTGGTCAAATTCCACTAACAAACCTCTATTGAAACCGTTAATTTCAATTGTATGCCTTTTCAAACAGTTGTCTTGTTAATTAACAAAAGAAAGTACATAGATAACCAATAAGTTGATTTAGATATTAAGTGTCAGTATCTGTAAGAATCAGGCAGTTGATGAAACATGCTATAAAAAAAACACTATTTTTGAATACACCGTCAGAACCAAGGATAAAAATACAAGATTGTCCATATTAAATTTGTGTATTAAGTTATATTTTCATTGAAATGCACTGAACTTTTCAAGGGCAGATAATCTGTCAAAATCTTATTATTTCACATTTAATTGAAACATTTCTGAGCAAATCAAGTGATACAGAGATCAAATAATTGTCTTTTTCAAAGAGAAAACATGAAATTATATCATAATGCAGGCATGTTTCTGATTTTTTTTTTCCATTTTGTCAGATTCTAACAAGTACTCTCACTTGAAAAGGTAGTAAGTTTAAAGTTACGGACAATATATCTTGACAACCGACTGTGACAAGTACATTAGTATGCACATGAAATCATTGTAAAGACAAATAAAACAGAAAATAGGTCATAACCACCTATATGCTTAAAAAAAGTTGCCTTATTTCGTTAAAAAAATATCAATGGTATGTTTTGCCAACAACAAAAACAAAAAGAGAATATATGTACTTCTATGCACTTCTATATGAACCCTTCTCGTTCTTGTTTACATATTTCACCAATGTCTCTAGAATCATGCATAGCGAGAAACGGACAAGAACAGAACATCCGAATGAAATTATGAAAATACTATAATGTGGTGTTATGTCAAAGCTTGAGAGTCTCTTCGATTGTGTTGGAAAAAAAATTATTAATGCTTTAATCCAATCGAAAAGGAAAACATATTTTTCTTTTAAACTATGTGAAAATGAAATAACACAATAGTGGCACACATTATTAATGACTAACTATTCATTTTCCAGGATATATACACCTTCACGGTTAGTTGGCTGTTTTCTTCTTTCGTAGAAGAGATACATTTATAAAACGTATGTTGATAAATTAGATTGATATCTTAGATAACGGACCTGATACTAATAAAGAAAAAAATAATTGAGGTTTCATGTAACAAGTGCAACATTATCGATGTTGTTTTTCTTACTCAACACGTTTAATATTGCTGGCCTTCAATTAGTATTATTTTATTGTCTGCAAACTGAGCGCTCTCATGTTTAAGCTGAGGTAGCATTGAATTAAAATTTGATTATATTTCTTCTTCGGGAAATTTGTAAATGAATTGTTCTAGGTTACAGACCACCAATTCAACCAATGAACATTTGGAACGTACGCAAAAATAGTTTTACACAGAAATTACCCCTGTTCCTCATAGTGCTGTGAAAAAGTTCTCATCTTATTTAAAAAAATTAAACAGTTTCTGAAAGGAAAAACATTTCTGTATATTTTATAGGTGCATTTTGCTTCTTGTGATGTGAAGCCTAATCTCCATAATGATTTCTAAATATACCCTTATCTTTTGAAAACACTGGGATTTCCCATGCTATTTATAGACACTTCACTTCCGGTGACCAGTGCAGCACTGCAAGTCTGCTAACCCCACATGCCATTCTGAGGATTGTGAGCTGACAAATGTAGAATCATGCTGATATATAGTCCTCTGCAGCTTAAAGTTAAGGTAAAGTCCATAGAAGCCATTGAATATTGTGAAATTTGCATACAAGCCTATGGGAAGTGGAATAAGTGGTTTCTAGCCTCTATGACTTCGAATTATTCTGGCTATTAGAATTTAGGTTTATTATTGGTCTAGGTAAGCGAAACAAAACACATTATAACAATAAGCATTGTCTCAAACCGCTGCATTGTATTTACAATGAAAATGCCATTTAGAGTCCACGCCAGGTCTCTCATTCATATCATATCATTCCCTGTAGAATGGTTTAAAGTCTAAAACTTAAAGTGATCAACCAATGTATATTCTTCTGTTTGAGTACAACAATATATAAACCTACAAATAACGACATGTCGCTTAAATCAACAATGCTCGATGCAATGCCTTATCTTATTTTTGTGTTTCTAAGAATAATTCAAAGTTATCGTTCATTTTTACATGTATCAACACATAAGACAAAACTTTGTATAATTTAATATTGAATCATATTGTCTTATTGCTATTTTGTAAACATTACACGCGAACACACATTAGAGTATTTCGATGTTAACGACGATAGCAATAAACTCGGTTTTCACTTTTTAACTGACATAAAAAGCTAGGGTGACAATAATCAAGTATATTGTTATGTACGTACTATAATGTTGTTATGACAACAACTCAAATGACCATTTGAATGAAAATAAATATCGCAGACTATTTGTTTTTAAACATGTTGCTAGCTCATTTTTTAAAGGTTAAATACAATCTGTTCCTGCAAATAGGTTAAATATTAAAATTCTACAGTCATTGGTTTAATCTTTTCCCTTGTTTTTGAATATCCTGTACCTCACATTCTAATCATGCTCTCCTTATACATAAACTTCCAAAAGCAGTACCATCGGGTAAAGGAATTAACGATTTAGATATTGAGAAATAATAAAAAGTAACAATTTTCAACGAAAAAACGACGTCGTAACAAAAACATCACACGAGTACATTTACCTTTTACATTTATAAAAAAACTGTTCTGTCATATTCTGTTAAAATTGTTTGCTTGTCAACTTCTTTTTTGTGATGTTCAGGTCGTATCTGAAATTAATTATCAAAACTCACGATAATTATTGGAAAGTATAATATCCTCACATTATATAATTGGCATTAGCTGAAAGCTTAATTTTACAGCGAAATGATATTTTAAAAATCGCTTCCTTGCGTCTATCTCATTTAAGTCAGCAAAATGTTATCTTAATTAGTCTTTGATACCATACGAAAATCATAAGCGGAAGCTATTAATAAGGACTGAGTATATATATTGGGGTATGAAACATGTATGACACAATAATTTCCTGACGGAAATGATGTTTTTTTTTAAAGTGTGATTATTTACCTTTTCAAATGCAAGCATAAAGCTGAACTCTTGCCAATCTCCGCTAGGTGAAACATCACCCATAGCAATCACCATAGTCGTTGCATAATAATACATTTTAAATTTTAGTCATAAAAATAATGCCTTGTTAAACATTGCATGATTTATTTTATTTTTTATTTTTTGATATAACTGATAAATGTGTTTTAACAACAATGTTTGAAATATAAAAAAATGGAGATGTGGTATGATTGCTAATGAAACAGTCATCCACCAAATGACAAGCAGAACAACTGAACCTCTACAAGTCAGCATATGGTCTTCAATGATGGGCAAGCCCGTACCATGAAGCATGCTGTAAGAGAAACCAAAATAAAAGATGTGAAACTATCCGGAAAAAAGAAAATCGACCTTATCTTTAAAAAAACGTAAAACGAATCACAAAGAACATAAAAATACGACAACCACTTGACTACAGGTTCCTGGTTTGGAACAACCACATAAATTATGTAGCGAGCGCTCAACTCTCCACTTACCTCGGCAGAGGTGGGAAAATACAACAATAAAACGAACTATAAAAATCTTTGACTTGGTTACATAATACAAACATCTTACTTTACAAATAGGACGAACAACAACAAACTGTACCTACCTCAAGGGTACGCGCTGTTTCTGTAAGCTAGTTCAAAATCCAAAACAACTGATCTGCATACGTACTTTTCTCGAACAAAAATTTTCACCAAAAACGCGTCCAATAGGATTTAATGAAAACAAATTAAAAATGTCTAAGAAAAACAAGGTCTTTGTGCAAATGCCAAGATAAAGAAAAAGTGTTGAAAGTCCATTTACATGTGTCTTTACTAAGGATAGCCTGTTTTGAATGACTCGATCGTACTACGTGTATTGAAATGGGGCTCAACACAAGTACCTCCGTAAATCATTGTCATGGCATAAAATCATTATCAATAATATGCATTTATGTATATATTCCGGTTATGTTTGTATATATTTCACAATGAACACTGTGGGATCTTTATTTCGTCGACAACAATTGTAACACCTTTGTTACACTTGATTTTGTGTTGTCATTCTCTACATTTTTTTTATATTTTAAAAAATCTATCTAAATTTATTATAACGAGAATAGTTATGGTGTATATGTCAAAGAGACAACAATCCCACCGGGATGGAAATGTAAACCCAAGGCCACCAAATAATTTATAAGAAATCTCATTTTTCTTTGATAAATTATTTTGCTTTTTTGTTTTGTTCTCATGGTGCTTATGTGTGTGTTATATTTTTACCAGTTTTATTTCAAGAGCGATTTATTTTCGCTAATTTTACAAGCAAGAATAAATGTGAAAATAGTTTGCCGCAAATAAGTCCCTTTTTACCGAGGCCTTGGGTAATGGCATTGTGTCATGGTAATGTGTAATACAGAGTGGCCAATTTCAACGTAATGTTGAAGTGATGTGTAATAGGCTTACTTTTCTATAATAGTTAAGGTCGTGTAATGCATTTCTTTACAAAATAAACCAATAATGCTCCATCACTTTCAATTACATTAGCATCACAATTGGTCTTCCTTATTTTTATATTTTACCCTTTTTGACAAGCTGTAATTTTTACGAGTTGTTTTAAATAGCAAATTTGATATCGACTGTGTATACAGAACTAGGATCTTTATAGGAAACTACTATGAAAATCCTTGCAAAGAACAAATTTGGTGTAACTTTTTAGAAATAGAAATGAAAGAAAACCAATCATTTATATGAAAAAGTAAGGTTGATTTTGGTGTAACTTTATTAAACACAACGATGATGATAGTATGACTGTCCTTATCAGTTTAGAGATTATATGTATCAAAACAATTTGTTTACTTTTTAAATTAAATAGCCTGTGGTGTTTTCGCTAATTAGACACCTATGAGATGGCAAGTATATTGATTATTTATTACAAAAAAAAGATTGATTGAAGAACATCTAATATAAACAATACATAGGAACATCTATAAAATAAACAAAATCTGTATTTCCAGGATAGTATTCAGACCACTTAAGGTGACAAATAGTTCAAAACACTAATGACAATCAAGTGCAAAGTTTAATACTCTTCAAAACACCGTGTTAAAATTTGATCGAAAAGGATTTTCGGTATGTTCTGCGAAAAATACTTTGAAATAGCCTCTTTGAAGCTGTTTTAAATCTTTAAAGTAATGTGTAATGTAATGATTACATCATCACATTTGACGAATGGTAATGCACACATTCATGAAATAATGGTAATGTAATACTTTTACATTGTCATGTAATTGATCCATCGATCCCAGGCTTGTTTATACAAGAATATATCATCTTTGACAATGTAAGACACGAAATTAATTTATGAAATTTAATTGACATCGTAAATCACGAAAAAATTGGTTGGCAGTATTTCATTTGTTTCTCTGCCATATTCAGGCAAAATGTTTTTGTGTAGATGATCTATGAATACGAATTTCTGCAACTATTTTATAACCGGCCGTAAATATAAGTTGTAGCATTTAATAATGTATATCTCTTCCCAAACTGACAAAACACTAACAATGATTTCAACAGATCAATAAATAAATACATATCTATAGAGATATATGTACATTTGATTGTAGTTTACTTGTTTTGTTTTGATTCTATTGTGTTTGTTGTTTTTGTTTTAATTTTTTTTTGTTTTTTGTTTTTTTTGTTTTTTTGTTTTGTTTTGTTTTTGTTTTGTTTTGTTTTGTTTTGTTTTTTGTTTTTTTTTGGGGGGGTTCTTTTGTTTGTTTGGGTTTTTTTAGTTCAGTTTATATGTATAATTTATCAGAATGAGAATGGATTTTTAGTTTGATTTTAGATTCTGTCGACCTTTTAAGTAAGGATCAATATAACATTTTCAATTTTATAACAGGATTATCTACAAAGACATCCAAAATACATCAGTCCTTTCTTAGTTTCATGTTTCATTTCTTACCGTATGCAAACAAAGCTTTTCATTTACTTTTTAAGGCTGTTCACTCACGTGTTTTCCTCTTGTTGTTATCAGATCCATACTAATAAAGGTTGAAAATTAATATATTTTTTAAATAAATTACATTTAAGTTTGATTACTTCTCTATTTTGATAAAATGGCAACGGTATCGAGCCGAGTATTAGTTCACATGGTGTCGATGAAGTGCTTCCCTTCTATTTTGATAAAATGGCAATGATATTGAGCCGAGTATTTGTTCTCATGATGTCGATGAACTGCTACTCTTTTATTAAAAATGTTCGTTCCGTAAATGAAGTGTTAAATTCATCAGCGCGGCTGTGCACTTAGAAAATCAATTCGAGATGAAAGTGGAAATTCGTTGTAAAACTGAGGTTATTATAAGACATTCAAGTGCAAAATTCATTGTCGGTAAGAGTAATCAAGAGAACCAAGATTCTAGCTGAAATCAAAAGAATGTAATCCAGGGACAAAAACCAGACATGGGAAAACAGACAAACACAACAAAGAACATAAAGTAACTTAAATAATACATACAAAGTAACAAAAGTAATTGAGCAACTCGGACTCCGTTAAAAACGGACCAGGTGAACCGGTGGGGTAAGCGCCCGAAAGTGCACATAGATGAATAGTAACATAAACAATGAATTTTACATTTAACTAACTCTTTGATGAGAGTCTTCTTAATAGTCGATGTGTATGAAACATTGTAAGATAAAACTAGCATTTTAATACTGTAAACAGTGAAAGATTTAACTAAATTCTAAATTTTCTGATAGGCGTATTCTTAAAAAATATTTGCAGAGATACCATACTAATAAACATAAGAGTAGAATTAACATTGTGAGTAAAAGCGTAGCATAGAATTGATGAGTTTTGGCACGCGTGTTTAATATTATCATATTTTGACTGACATCTTATACCACTTCTACTTCAGGTAAATACCGACTATGAACTGTATTTTATATAACGACAAATATTTCCTAAGTAAGATTTTAAAAGATTTGTTTTTCTTTCTTTCTTTCTTTTTTCTTTTTCTTTATTCATTTTGGCATGTACAATTTCAAAATCAAATGTGTTTAGCGACCATTTTTACCAAAGCAAATAATTTCGAATTCTTTAAATTTCCATTTCTACTGTTAGAAAAACCACAGAAAAGGCTAGGTTATTAATATTTAGAATACATTAAAGTATGTCCGTCTTAGCTCTTTTTCCTTATTATTGATCTTTTTTTCAGTTATGTTACAATTTTCAGGATTGTAGTATTTTTTTTATTTAGTTGAGTATCTTGCGAGTTTCATATAAATAGTACTTTTCCTATATGGATAGTATGACAACAGTAACATTAAAGGGACATAATGTCTGCAATTGTGCGTGAATTGTTATTTTCCAAGTTCTTAGTTATTATGATTGCGGAATTTGACTGCATTAATGTTAAAATTTAAATTTCTGCAACTAAAGACGTGATTGTTTGATTGCCTACACATCACAAAATAAACATCCCTCTTTCCTCGTTTGTCTTCCCCGAGCCACTCGGCGGATGTTTCTAAAAAAGCAGAGGACGCTTACCCTACCGGTGCACCTGATCCATGCTCCCAGTTTTTAGTGGAGTCCGAGTTGCTCATTTGCTTTTGCTACTTTGTATGTATGATTTTAGTTACTTCGTGTTCTTTGTTGTGCATTTCTGTTTTTTATGTCTGGTCATTGTTCCTGGATTACATTCTTTTGATTACCGCAATAAACTTGGTTCACTTGATTATTCTTTTGATTACCGCAATAAACTTGGTTCACTTGATTATTCTTTCGATATAACACTACCAGGTCCATACTTTATGTACGAAGCTCGATAAAGTGCATAATTGAAAAATATCTCACGGCATACTGGATTCAACCAAATATGTTTCAAATATCATGAAAAAATATATATCTGATAGATTCAGACAAGTAAAATATGTGATTGGCTAAAATTTACCAAATATAAGCTGTTATTTTTGTATAAATTAACTTTGTAGAAAAAATAAATTACTCAAAGTCAGGCAAAAAAAGCGTTCGAGATTACTGATAAAGCAAATCTATGTACACAAATAGGGCTGTGTTAGTTATATTCAGTGTTTTAGCGATAAGCATGTTGTGGCGTACAATTGACGAACGGAAGACAATATCTAAACTTGAAGTACATTCGACTCCTCAGAAATATGCTTTAAAATATTACTTATGACGACAAAAATGGTAGTGGGTATACGAGAAAACATAAAGGAAAAATAGCAATATAAAAAGGTCCTTTGAATGTTTACGTTTGAAGTTGTTAATTACCCAATCAATTGCAAAGGCAAAAGTCACATCAAAACAAAGAAATAGAATTTTCGAATGAAAAATCCACGAATGACCCATATTTGAAATATTTTTTTCTGGATGTAACATAAACACCTTTACAATAATTCAAAAAAGACATTTTTGTTTTGTTTTATAATAGTTCTTTGGTAGTTGAAGAGGTGATAAATAAGCCTCGGGCTTCATGTGTATGCATTGCCCATATATTGGTCAATATCTTACAATGCTCTTGGCAAAATCATATATTTTGCAAATTTTGATTGTAATCGTGTTTTGGTTGGCATTAAAACACAAATCCCAGGTTGCAAGTTCTAGTATTGTTTATTAATCATCGTAACATAGGAAACAATGAAAAATACCCTGTAATAACAAATAACCATCCTAAATACATGGTATGATCAATATGCGAATTATAAAATGTTCAAGGTAATCAAAAATAGGAAAAATAACAATATTTTCCTTATAATCTTAAACTAATTACGAATATGTCTTTCGTACATAAATATCCCATTTTAAACTCTTATTCAAAATGTATAGATCATGTAAATAATATCATGTATTATATGCATTTGTTAACTACACATATAAATCAATCTCACAGATATTAATCTGTGAATTAACCAAATAATTGAAAATAGTAATATGTAAATACAGACAGACATACGTTTTTTTTCTGCAGTAACAAATAGAGCAGACAACATGTTAAACAACGCATAAGCATAACATACCTCACATGTTTGTGTAAAGGCTGTGTTTCCTATGGCCTTCAGTTTCAGGACATCACTATAATATACACCTGAAGTACCAATATTTATACCCATAAATATTCAGGTCATATGAACTACTGAATCAATATAGTAAAAATAGTTATCTCCCTTCCATTCACATTTTTACCAGAACTGAGCAGTATTAAATTTATTCAGATTGAAATGATTTATCACTCACTCATACATTTTATCAGAATTATGCTAAATCCATATGAAATTATGCATTTAAGTTATTTAAATGTTTTTAATCAGTTTTATGCAAATCTTACTGTTACAATAAAGTTATTTAGTTGAAACTGTTTAAATCTAAAGTTTATTTAGATTTTCAAAACACTCTAATCAATCATACAAAGCATTCAAACTCAATCACCAATTTACTGCATAAAGATCATTTATTCTCAGGATTTAAAGAATTGAATGTTATAAGTACTAAATTATTAATAAGAAACAAACCTCAAATTAAGATCGGCTTTATCACAGATAGACAATCCAGGTAAATATAAGATTTTCCACTAGACAAAAAATGGCTTCTTCACTCCTTCAAAACCTAGAGTCAACTACCCACAATCACAAGTTCCCGCCAAAAGATAAACCAACCAATAAGAAACAAGGAAGGAGTAGGAATATCTGAGTAATAAGGATATAGCAGACTACAAATGTACTGTAAAGGAGTAACATATAAAATTAAAATTTCAAGCAATGAAATTGATAAAACTAACTTTAATTGAATACAAATCACACAAATAAATCACATACAGGGATACATGACTACTAACAATAATACATTGTTCACAAATACAAATTGATAAAAATACAGCTATACCACACGATATGCTGTACACGTGTCTCAAAGAGTAACATTTCTGCAGTTTATTGCTATTTATGTAGCTCCTTTTTTATTTTGATAAATGTTGTTTTTTTTTGGGGGGGGTGTATTTTCCTGAACTTTTTCATAGAAAGGACATTTTCCAATTTTCGGACAATAAATCAAAAACGTATTCAACACCATTCAAGAAATTTTGGTAAAATGTTAATTTCTTGTGATGTAAGCTTTTTTTATCTGTAATTAAAAAAACTAAATACAATTCTGAGTTTTGGGTTAACTTTACCTATTAATTAAAGACATAAAGACATGCGTGAAGATGGCGGGCGTATCATGCGTTTATGGCGTAGTCTTGGTCACTAATAATTGTATTAGTCCTCTTAAATTGTCAAATTATTCTTTATTTGTTAATAAAATTAAGTCTATGATCCTATTAATAAAAAAGGATGCTGTGTTTTTGTGGGTTAATAATAATATCCGCTATGTCAATAAAAATATAATATTGGATGCAAGTAAGAGTTATACTGAAATACAACATGAAGAATTTCAATGGGTGGTAATATTATGATGGCAGTTGCAACATGTTTAATATCATCATTAGGTATGTCATGGCTTTCTGTAATGTGTTGATATCGTCATTTTTAAGTTAGTTTTTGTTGTTTCTTTGAAAAATTCGGTATGTCATTGCCTTCAAATTTGGCCTCTTACTGCGAAATCTTATTCAGATATCCAACGACAGAAAACGAATGTGCTAACCATCAATTCACATGACGGGATATATATATTTTTTTCAATTTCAAAATAAAAAAATAATAAGTTATGCAATGTCATGTTTATGTTAAGCTTTTGAGAACAAAAGAAGAACAAGGAAGAACGACATTCATTTGATTGTATGATGCAATTGAAAATCTGTCAACTTTGATAAAATAAAAACTATTTAAAATGTGATCGTATTTTCACAGCCAGAATAAAACAGCATATCATTTTATTAATTACAGTTGTTATAACTAGCGCTGATGTGTGTTACTATAATGATGGATCGATAAATGGCCATATCACGCTATGTCCTCTTGCCTGCTGTGGAACAGGGAAAGACCCTTGTTGTCCGTATGTATTACAGTTTTAACAAAGCTATATATCATGTACCGCTATTGTCAGCGTATAGGCTCCAGTATAATACGGAAACCTTAGTTAGTATTTAACAAAGTTATATATCATTTTCCATAATTCGGTATTCGATTTAACATGAAAACTCAACCATGATAACTGATATTTAAGCGTTGTCTAAGGAATTAGAGTTATTGTGGCTTTTTATTTAATTTATCAATTCAATCGCTTGCTGGTAAATAAATACATAGATATATTGATGCTGTATAAATCAAATATATAAATGAGAGTTACCAAAGGCAATGTACACTTGTATATTATTTCGACATGCGCCAGAGAACTTAAATCCACTTTACATTGTTTCAGTACATTTTCAAGTTTAAAAATGATTTTGGCAAACGAAGTTCTTTTTCTTGCCAAAAACATGTATAAAAATCATTCAAATTGTCTTTCTGGTTTGTGCGCATTAATTGCATTTTTATCGTTTTCTATTCCAGAGAAAGTAACGATGTTTTGCCATATATAGTAGGAGTTATTGTATCTTCATCGATGTTAATGGTATGTTTCCTTGTATGTTGTGTCTACAAAGTCCGAACGAGAGCTCGTGTAGATATACAGGAGCAAACACGAGAAATAGCTAGACAACAGAGATTATGTAAGTCAAATATTGCATGAATTTACATTTATAACTGTTTCAGCTTTCTTATACGAGATCAAAAATTATAACTAGTATTTTGTTACATGAGAATACTGACGGTTATTTGCATATTTTTTTTCTTCCATTTTATTTGATTTTTGCATATTTGTTTCTTTATTTTCAGCTGAATTAAAGCAGGCCAGTACAGAGTATCACATTGTTGTATTCAGTGGACAAAAGAGTAGAAAACTTGAATTCCCACCTCGGTACAGTGAAATATATCCAGAGAAAGATGATTTATACCTAAACAAATCAAATGATGGTGTCAACAAAAGCAGAAGTGGCTCGACTAAAAGCAATTCGTCACTAGCTACTTCTATAAAAAGGAGCAGCTTATTACGTAATGCACTGAGACGAGGTCAGGTTACAGAATCTTTATCTAGTTACCAGATTTCAGAGGAAGGCGAGGATCTTAATTCCAATACAACAGATAGGTCTAGTCTTATGCATTCAATTGTTTCATCATTTCCAACTTTTTTCAAAAAAGAAAATACGTAATAACTTATATATGAATAAATATAAGTACAATTACTGTCACTTATTCTAAATGTATATTAATTGCAGCTTTGCATCATTGAAATATAATTTGTAAAGAGATAAAAACAAATCTCAGTCGTTTGACAAAAAGAAAAAAGACAAAAATCAGACACAAATAAGCAAATACAAAACTAATCGAAAAGAAAAGAAAAAGGTATAGAAAATGGGAAATAAACGAGCAACTGGGGCACCATCAGACTATTTAACGTTTTTCTTCAATGAACTAGGGTCATATATAGCATATTTAGTTTGTTTAAAGCCTTATTTTAATAGCCGAGATACATACAATTAGTCTTATGAAACATTATATGACACAAATCATATTGACATTGCCTATGTTTAATAAGACCGGTCGCTTGTAAAAACTAATTATGTTTTCCTGTATGAATATATAGAGAAACGTTAATAATAACACATTCAGCTTTGTGTAAATGAAATACAAAATCTCGGTTGATAACAGGTCTTCTGTACTTCTCTTTCGATAGTTTTTCATATATTTATATCATTCTAATGCTGGTGATGAGAAGTTACTTCTTTAAAACATGTGTACAGGATATCGAAATTTGCAATATATATGAGAGAGGGTACTTTTGTATTTAGTAATTATTACTATTCTTAAGATAGCAAAGAAAAGGTTGGAATACTTCCCAAACATGCGTGTACATGAACAGAACAACAAAACAAGTAACATGATACAAGAAAGAATTATTTATACCAATAAACTTACTGCCAAGCTTATTGCTCAGATGGACTGACAATGTGGAAATCCATTTTTTTTTTATTTTAAGTTTTACTATGGAGTAGTATATAACAATCAACATTTTATGCACAAAAACAAACAAAAACAAGCGTAAACAATATATTGCAATATACTTCTAATATAAAACTAATGATTTAATTGATATTTTGGCCTTAAGGATTATTTTTGTTGTTTATCAGCTGAATCATAGAATAGTTTATTGAAATCAAAAGAAAAGTAAACCATTGCTAACTTACGGTATATAATGTATTCTTCTTTACGATTGTATGAATTGTATACTAAAATATGGTTTACAGTAACTGTAGAATTATTTCAGATTTATTTTGCTTGCAAAATGACATATGCATCTCTCAATTAAAACAATTACTAAAAGCAATATGATAAATACTTCCCTCGATTTTAACATAAACGGAACCTCAGAGTCATAACATTTCATTATATGTATATGTCTAATAATCGGTACATTTATATATAGTGCTATGCCATTCTTAATCAGCTTTGAGTAAGACAATATAGACATACTCATACAGTAGAAAAATTAATTATTATAAGTGACAATCTCTTATGCTGAAAACATTAACTACTAAATACTAGTATATATAATTATACGTCGATTTGCTGAATTTTGATTGGTTCAATACGAGGGTGATATCTGCTCTATCATATGTCTCAGATACTTTTTTTTGTTTTTGTTTTTGATTTTGTTTTTGTTTTGTTTTTGTTTTTGTTTTTTTGTTGTTGTTTTTTTGTTTTGTTTTGTTTTTTGTGTCTATTACCCTCTCGTTAAAAGCTAATCTGGTCCGGTAAAAATTAGGCACCAGTTCAATCGTTGTCAGTAATAAATTTGCGCAACGTCCATATTAATAACTGATGGAACATCGATTAATAAATGAAATTCAGCGGACGTATAAATTTATATTTCTTAATTGTAATGCCAAATCTACTACGAGTCTGTATTCAAACACCTCTAATTGTATTGCAAAATTAAAAAGTGACTAAGTTTCGAACTGGAAAAGAAATTAAGTGTTCAGCTGCGAAGATATGTCATTTTTGATAAGATTCTAAACACTGCATTCTTGACCTTTTTCGTTTATGTTTTGTTTCGTTTTTGTTTTTGTTTTCGTTTCTTTTTTTTTTGTGAGTGTGTGTTAACTCTGGCAAGTAAATACCTACGGTAACAGTTTGATTAAATAACATTCAAAACAAATAAAACAAACAAACAAACAAAATCATCTTATTGACATTTCTGTTTGCAGGGCAAATGTCTATCACCGACACATTCAATTAAGGTCGCAAAAGGGGTGTTTGAGTTGTGTTTTACAGTTTCCAATAAATGCAACTTTGAAAGAAAATAAAACAATTTTGATGAACAAAATGCACAAATGATCTAGAGTAAAGTCCTACTGACTCGCAATGGAAGTTTCAATTTGTAGCTATAAAATTTTTTGAAAAGTTATTTACTGCAGACGATCTAGTGAGATACAATGTTACTTTGAAAGAGTCGCTGATGCAAGATTCATGCACATTGTTTGATAGTTAGCTGCTTTCATTGTAAACAAAATTACTTTTGATATTTACAACAACTTTGTAAAATACAACTCTCATATAAAATATATAACACATGTTACAACATATGTTAGAATAGGCCTATCAGAAAATTTAGAATATATCACGTGAGCTTCATGAAAAAAAAATGATTAAATGAAAATACAGGAAATGAAAACTTGAGATAAAAAAAGTTTATTTAGGAAGTTTATACAAAACAGATTACGAAAAGTCCAAACAAAAACACTACATATCATATACTGCATTTTATTCTGTTGGACAGTTATTCCCGAAAGCAATGTTTAGCATATGTTTGCTGACTGTCTCACATAAATATCCCTGATACTGCGTCCATTGTAGTCCCTTATTTCCCAGAAATATAAACTGAAACACTATTGACAGGATCACAACACTGCCACAACGTTAACAGGAAGCTGTAATACTTGAGCAATATTTATAAACATCAGACAGTAGGGGATTCATACATGTCAAAAACCAACCAAATTCACACTTCATTTCTAATTCTGAAACACTTATAGACCACATAACCAGTCTCAGTTGTCATTCGATTATTGCACTTTTGAAATTAAAAAAAAAAATATGTAGATTGTGTACGAAATTGGTAGAAGTTGTCGTTCTTACTTTGGTTTACGTATGATTTTCTAAATGATGCAGATCTGTATACAGAAATGCCTACCGTAAAAATATAATGTATGAAGATTTATGGATTTAATGATAATTCCGATCTAATAATTAAGCAAAATTATGTCTTTTGCATGTATTATGATTGGTTGTTCACCTTCCACGGCTTAAGCGATATCAATTTAACAACAGTGTAAATTCCATGTGCATATCGTAAACAAACATGGTTGTAATCTCTTCGACAAATTATAGCCAATTAAAGGCGTGAAACAGTATTATCTGCTTTATTCCATTCATTTTCCACATCGAATAAAAAACAACAGTTTTGAAAGACTGTGGTTATCAGTAACCTCTGATTATTTACGATGATTTATTTCGAATATTGAAATTGACAACATCACATCACATTGTTGTATGAATGTCGCCGTTTGTAATGTGAATTACGGTATTTAATTTTACTGAATGAGCTTCTCAAAAAGCAAAAAATGAACATTTATTTCAGTTTGGGATTTAAATACTGTTTTTACCAGAATTTATTGATATGTAAGATAGGACCATTCACTCACGTAAATTAATTTGTTTTGAGAGTGAATGGTCCGATTTTACACATTGATAAATTATGGATAAAATATTGTTCAATCTTTTAAACTTTCTTTACTTGGTCTTTTGACATTGTTGTCGCTTTGATAAAAAGTTGTATGGCTTTATTTCAATAATATGGGTCAGTATAGGTCCTTGCTCATCTAGATGGGAGAGCAAGGACCGATACCTCTGGATAGAGATTGATAACGGATTTGAAATTGCTTTATGACTACAACTATCATTTCCTTAGAATTGATATAACAAACATGTTTTACAAGAGACACAAAAACCGGAAATCATCTCCCTATATACACGACCATGTAGATCTACTCGTGACGTGAAAAATCACATGATTTTTACGGATGTAACACTAATCTGTCTAATAGAAAATAAAAAAAAAATATCAACATAATAATTTGAATATGGTGGACATTGTTAAAAAATCAGCCATTATAATTACGGGTAGGCTTGTTTAAATATTACATGGTTACGGATAGGCTTGTTTAACTAGTTTGTACTCTCGGGTAGGCTTGTTTGAATAGTTTATAGTCTCGGGTAGGCGTCTTTAACTAGTTTTTTTCATTAATTGGTGATTTCTGTTAAGATTAAGAATCATTTTACAAATTAAAATGATTACACATGGTTTGGATCAAGGCATTATTTTATATAGCACATAGATGTGATGACCCTGGACCAAGACAGACAGTTTGATAGATTTCTGGCAGAAACCTGCAACTGAAACAATTTCTCTGTATTTGTGTTTGACGTTTATTTGAAATTTATTGTTTTCGTACTTGTTCCAATTGTATGTTTATGCTCTTTTATGCAGATCAATTACAGGCATATACATGTACTAATGAACCTGTTGTATCCCTATGCATTTTACAAAATATCTGGGTTTTTTTATTTTGTTTTTATTTTTTGTTTTCGTTTGTTTTGTTTTGTTTTGTTTTTGAAAAAAATACTTCAATATACTAAATCATTAATGGCGTCCATTTTTTTTTATCTAGCTCATTTTGTCAGCGCAGATAACTGTTTCTATGATGATGGGACAAGGTTCGGGAAAATAGTACCTTGTGATGGAGGTTGTTGTGGAACTAGTAGCAACCCTTGCTGTCCGTAAGTGTGCTTTAATGATTTGAGCTCAATGACGTGTATATTAAGTCTTTTAATTTGCTCAGCAGTATGATACATGCAAGATCTGAGCAAAACCTATATGAAATAACGGCAGTGTAACAGTAACCTGTGCTTTAAGCACTTTTGTTAATGTTGTAATCCGACTACATAAAAAAAAATCTACATGTACTGGAAACAAACTTTAAAAAATAGTGTTTTTTTTTTGTTTTTACGTAATGCTATGTTGTTTTTTGTTTTGTTTTGTTTTATTTTTTGGGTGTTTTTTTGTTTTTGTTTGTTTGTTTGTTGTTTTTTTTTTCATTATTGGCTTAGTTTTACTCCTTTTATATCAAATAAGTATTTCAAGAAAGAATATCACATTTATTCCACGTACAGAGACGCTGGTTCCATAATGGCTATTACAACTGGAGCCATTATCTGTATCCTGATTGTACTGGTTTGTGTGGTAGCATGCTGTATCCACAGCTTTAAGTCAAAAGGGAATTTCGCAAGTTTGGGACCTAGAGTGCGTAAGTTTTACGATAAATGCTCGAATTACCAAAAAACACTGGTTTGTCTTTATACACACATGAGAACACTAAGAGGAAACACGACATCAAATATGCAACAATCGAATATTGTCGGTTATTCACCAAAGGGTCCAAGACGAAATTTGTGCATTATGTAATAGTTAATTCATTTTCTACTGAACATAAAGTCGTCTCGAGATATCGACAAGAATACTTGATTAGCTGAAATACACTGCAGATCTTCTGAAATTGGCAATTCATGTCTAAGAATAAAACTGGTGAAACAAATCTGTTATTATATTCAGTTGTCAATTTAATATTTTCGTTCTCTCTTCTACAGCTGAAATTAGAAGCATCTCAAATGAGTTCCATGAGTTTAATACTTTGGAAAATGGTCAGGTTGTGACACCCCCTCGTTATAGCGACCTCTATCCTAAAGCAAATACGTCAGAACCTGCTTCAATAGATAGAACTCGTCCTAAATCAGAAGGAAATAGGAGTCTTACTTCTATAAATAGAAACAGTGGCACCAGAAGAGGTATAAAACGGGGACCATCGTCAGCATCAATTCAGAGCGACCCGGCTGTTCCGCGTCAAACAAACAACACAGCAGATTTTACACAACAACGACATCAACGCAGACTATCTAATTGTTCTATCGGACGTACAGTATCTTCTAACGAAGCAAATAATACTAATGAGCAAAGACAAGAAAATGGCGACGGAATGAGAAATAACTCAGACTCGAGCAGAGCAATTGAAAACAATGACCGTTCTAGCTTCATGTCATCGATCGTCACACAATTACCGAAAGTGTTTGATAATGGAAAAATTGACGAGTAATTAGAAATATATGTTTCAAGTCAAGTGTGTGTGTACTTAAGGACATAAGGATAGAATCATTTTCGGTAGACTGCATTTTGTGTTACTAATATATGGTTTAGAAAAATCTTACAAATTAAAAACAGCTGTATTTTATGTGTTTGTATGTGTGAGTGCCAATCTGTTTACATTTCATTAATTGTTTTTTACTAAAGCTAATGAATTTTGCTATTAACAATAGTAAAACAATGGATCTAAAAACTAGTACATTATATAGCAAATAGCAAATAAGGAAATCTACAGATGGGTGCATGTTCTCAAACAGAAAAAATGAAAAAATAGCAAAAAATAAAGATTAAAAAAGAATTTCTATACATTACTTTTTGTGACCCTTATCTTTACTCTTCATTTAAACTCCGATTTTTTGTTAGACTTCAGTTAAATAAAAAATTTCTTTCAGTGGTATAATACAGGGAAAATTTGATAATAACAAACGTGCAAAATTAATTGTTACGTCAATATCACATATATATAATCTCATCAACAATGTACATGTATAGCTGACTGAACCAGGAAATACACATCCTTTGAGAAATACTTTTCTTCTATTTTGTACACACCATAAGGATACTAAAATAATCCTATTAGATAAAACATGATGGAACATTTATTTTGTAATTATTAAATAAAATGGTGGTTTACCATGTACAATATTTTATCTTTGGTATTCCTATCAATTGGTGAGTTATTTGTAAACGCTTTTTTTCTTATACATATAACGCTTATAGAGGGTGAGCTTTTGGGGAGTTACGTTGATTTTTGTTTTATTTCGAATGTTTTTATTAGATTTGTTTGAATACAGAAAGGTCAAGTAACAAACATTGGAAAAATGTCAAAGTTGGAAAATAATAAAGTGAAATCGTCATCGACAATAAGTGCACAACAATGAAGTCAGAACTAAATGAGAGTGCATCTTAACCCCGTACCGATTTACACAAAATATTACTAGATCTACATGTATTAACCTTGTATTAAACAAAATAAAAATTATGTGATTCGATCTCTGAACATAATATCTGTGTATACGAATATCACACTTTGCAGTTCACATATCAGCAAGTGAAGTATGTTACTATGACGACATAGATGGACATTCTTTATCTACTGTATGTCCTGGGGAGTGTTGTGGAACCGGAAGTCAGCCATGTTGTCTGTAAGTACCTTAGTACCTTCAACTCTATATCAGGTGTAATATAGGTAACTTTGTTAGAAAAGCAAAGGCAGAGGTACATATACACCTAGTCGATGTACATAGTTTTTATTCAATTCACTAATGGTCTCTTTCGCCTCTGATAATTGTTCATATCCACGTTTCCTTTGTCCTGGTCTTTCGCTTCAGTTATAGTCGGTCATTTTAATATCTCTGAGGAAATGATATTAGAAAACTTATAAACGCCCATGAGTCCAGTATTTAATTAAAAGGTTAGAATTAAGTAACCAGAGTGACAAAATTGTACGTAATTACAAAGCCCATAGGACAATTATACCTGTAACCTTCAATTTTGATGTTTCAAGTACTGGTAAATGTAAACATAAGATTTTAGGAGAAACAACACTAAAGATCAAGGACTATGAAGGTATCCATTCATTTTAAGGCTTTTAATTTAGTTTTCCACGTTTTTATAATCCGTTAATAGGAAACAAATGCTAAGCACGCACTTTGAATGCTGTAAAACAAATTGATACATACTGCAAAATGTCATATTTCACTATGACTTTGTTGTGGATCTGTAATATAAGTAGTTACTGTTTCACATGCTTCCTCAAACAAAACAACTCTGTTTTCATATGCCCTCATAAGCAATTTGCATTAGCCCACACTTGCTTCTTTTTTTTCAAGTTCCAGTGCTAAATTATAATAACAACCTTACAAACCAACAAAAACATTCATAGCGAAATGCTTGTGGAAAATTCCAATTTTATAAATATCTACTTTACTTTGTTGTTGTTGGTGTTTGTTATGTGTACGTTTTTGTTTGTTTGTTTGTTTGTTTTTTTTTATTTTGGTGTTTGTCTTGTTCAGTTTTTAGTTATAATAATGTGTCGTTTTGGGTGTTTTTATGGCCGTAAAGCGGTTTCAAATTTGAAACAGGTTATTATTGAATTTATTAAATACTTGACAAATGATTCAAATGATTACCACCGGTTATCAATCAGTATTTTTTTAGAGATTCCGGAGCTATTATAGCCATATTTGTTGGAGTTGTGGTCACAATATTTTTGCTGGTTTTCTGTGCTGTGGTGTGTTATGTAGAACGCAGACACTCTAGACGTTTCTTATTAAACCGAGAGAGGAGAATATTCCAGAGATTAGGTGTGCTTTTAAATATCTACATCTCTTTGAAGTCGGCTTTGTAATCTTATTTTCAAACAAATGAGGTATTTCTAATTTATTTGTATGAAATCACAAAAAGAAAAGAAACACTTCACTTGTTTCAGCTTACGAACTGTAGCATAATTGATAATTACAGATTTTGCGTCAGTAAGATGTTTGAAGCGTGAAATATTTCGTCCAAAATAGTGTACAAGATTAAGTAGAAATATGTTCATGTTTCAGTGACTAACAACCAACCTTAGATCTTTCAAAGTTAGTAATGTTTTATCATGGTTCATGTGAGAACCAGTAATGCACCACGTTAATAGTATTTGTATGGGTCAAACAGTGCAGTAACTAGAAAAATGTCTAATTTATGCTTATATATTATATTATATATTATTATTATTATTATTATTATTATTATTATTTTATTTTATTTTATTTTTTTTTTCTTACTAGAACGGGCTAACATTGAAAACTATAGAAACCTGTCCATAAGTGGTGAGATTGATCTTCCACCTAGATACAGTGACCTTTTTCCACGGGAAAATAATTCATTTCGATCGCCTGAAAATGCTCGGATCAGTGGTACGGGTTCAGAGGGTCGCAGAAGCTTGAGTTCTCTCGGTTCACTACTAAGATTGTCGTTTGGGATAAATAGAACTAATTCCTTAGCACGTCGTGCAAACAATGAACTAAATGTATCTCCTGAACAGTCAGTCAACCATGAAGGGAACTTAGAAAATTTAGAAAATCGGGACGTATTAACTGAGAATGAGAATACTACAACTAACAACCTTGTAACAGACCAAGAGAGTTTACCGACTAAAAACATTGGTGGCGAGTCGACAAAATCAACGACAGAAGTCTTACCAACACTTTTTGAAAATGAAAACTCTAATTTGTAATGAGAAGAATGCATTTATATCTTTCATTTCAGTAGTGTGATTCCGGTCCATACTCCATACTATTGGAGTCCGGGTTGCTCATTTTTCATTTTTTTCAGTCTGTGTATTCTTTGAGCAAATTGTGTAATCAATGGTGTTTTGTCTGTTTTTGTGGTCTAGTTTTTATCCCCAACCAATAAATATATACTGTTCTTCTTTATAATCATTGCCTCTGTATTTATTTTTTTTTATTCAGTTTCAGTCATTTTTTCTTCCTTTTTTTTGAGGGAGGGGTTCTTTGTGAATGTGTGATTTTTTTTATCTCACATACTGACAATACTAACGTTTGTATTTGGTTAAAATGGTTATTTTTGGTTTAATTGCTGGTTTTAAAAATCTTTAGAAAGAAACTTTCAATTGAATGACTGATCGTATAACTCTTCTTCATTGGATCGAAAGTGAAGGTAGATCCTTGTGGCAGCTTTTTTCTCTGAAGGCCAAGAATCGAGTTTTTGCTATTTTTCACTTTTAAATAACTAAACAAAGGAGATAGATATAACGTATATAAACTGACCAACCTCTATTCTCCTAGTTATCGACACTTCACAGCTTCTACTTTTAATGGATGTTTCTTTACTCTCTCTCTCTCTCTCTCTCTCTCTCTCTCTCTCTTTATATTAAAAGTGTCTAATGCCAGCATCAATGTTTTTTTGCCCTTTATATACAATGTATCCCTAAGTATTGCGTTTATCTAGCCCTGTTAACATGATTCTATTATTTTTGTTTAAAACGATGTTTAAAAAAATGTTTCGTTAAACTAATGTATTACAAGTGTGATGATGAGCATTAAAATTTTTTATGTTGATGAAGATTTTTTCTCTTGATATATAGTTTTTTCTCTTGGTATGTAGTTTTTTTATTATCCCTTTGACTAGTTTATTTTGTAATGACAGTATACATAGTCAAACCATACAAACAAATATTAACATCAAAAACTTTTATATGCCACTTAAAGGATGATCTATATAGCTTCCGTCTATATTACTGTATCCTGTTGATAATAAAATACTGAATTATTATTTTTCCTGTATGACAGACATAAGACGTACACTATGGGCATAGTAGAATTCCTGTTGCTTCTTCGTCTGAGGGGTACGTACTGCTATTGTAGATTTCAGAAGCACAGAAAGTTCAATTCCAAACATTATAACCAACTTTGAAATTAATATATGATGCTGAAAGACAAGATTTTTTAAATGCTTTGTCTCATTGCATAAACATATATCTCAAAGGTTGTAAAATAATTCAAATCGCGCGGGTTTTTTTTTTTTTTTTTTTTTTTTTTTTTTTTTTTTTTGGGGGGGGGGGGGTTACGCAAGCAAAATTATTTCACATGATTTTCACACGAACTTCACATGATTTCCTCCCGAACTGAGCAATTTAACTTTTCGACAGAGTTCACGTGAACTTTGGGTGAATTGTTCACATGCAATTAATGTTAAGTGAATTTCACGTGAAAATCACGTTAATTCCATGTGAAGCTCGATTAACATGAATTTCACGTGAAAAATATTTGCCTGTGTAACTGACTTTTATATTGAAGTTGATCAATGACATTGACTTCTAGGTATTTATATATATATTTAATATATTAAATTACGATCTGAACTCACTC
This sequence comes from Perna viridis, assembly GCA_037379345.1. Classification (NCBI taxonomy): domain Eukaryota; kingdom Metazoa; phylum Mollusca; class Bivalvia; order Mytilida; family Mytilidae; genus Perna; species Perna viridis. Next base: position 16,315,348 of record CM074511.1, read on the forward strand.
TTTTGTAGGCGTTTTCATCCACGCAATGAAACAGAAGGATAATGCCGTCAAATCAGACAGATCGGCATCGTTTGTCTCGTAAGTCTATGGATAATTTGTTTTATTAGGACATGCTACGTAAATATCTACATACTTAATATCCTTGTTTTCATACATCTAGCAAATGATTATTAACACATCAGGAACGATAGCTTTTCTACGGAATGTCCAGATATTTTAAATACAAAAATCTTTTCTTATTTAAATTGCATGTAAGGTAACAAATAAATTGTCAATTATTTCAAAGTATTGAACAAATGCTTGGTTAGAATAAGTTTAGAAAAAATGTAAAACTTATCCCTTCTTCACAAAGATGAACGGAGTAATATTCATTAATATGTCCTTAGCTGAAAGTTATGTTTTTCCGTGGCATAACAGACTAAAATTTCCCTTCTATCTGTTTTAATATTAGAGTGAAAATCTTTCGTCGTTTAAAAAAATCAAATGAAGCAAATAATTCGAAAACTTTTTGGAGTCCATGAAAAGGGGACAAACAAGCAAAACCATCGACTCATAGACTAATAGTACGACGTCCTTAGGTAGTACTATACGGTTAGGTCAATTTTGAAAATTTTGTCTCATTTTGTTATGAGGTAGTCCACAGAAATTTCATGTGTTTTTTTTTTCATAAAAAGCTACATAATTTTCTAATCCTTGGTGTGTAGAGGTTCAAGTTATTTATAAGTAAATTTGTGATTATTGTCATAAAATCCAGTATCCATGGTAATATTACTGAGTTCTAGTACAAATCAGGGTAGCTTCCCAAATACTATGTTTTATAAAATATCAGGCACTTAAAGACTAGCACAGGATGAAAGCATGCATGGCGGAGGTGGACATAAATTTTAAAAAAAATATTGACACCTTTTCGATTCATTTTCTCGCAATTTTATTCCTAAAGTTCGTGCAAAGAATGTATTTTGAAAATCAGCCAAATGATGCTGTGAAAGAGAATTGAATACGGCAGAGCTGAAATATTGCGGATACCTTTCTTCATTTAAATTACACCTGTTTACCATTACATATATTACATCTGTCTATGTGTAAATTACATCTAAACAATATATCCACCAAATTTCAACTTTTACATTGTAGTTTTAAGTATTACAAAATTACACCGGCTCAACTTGGTGCGCATAACAGTGCGCCTAAATGTAACTGTATAGTGCACCCTAATGTCAACCAATTATTGGTCAACATTTTTTTGGCATTCATTATTGCAATGTTCTATCGATCAAAAAAAAGTTGAAAAAAAACATCGTCTTCCATGCATTTTACATTTTCATGTTCGTTACAGGGAATGGAATATCCTTTTAGCAATTTTTGTGACTTCCTTCCTGGTAGCTTTACTGACTACATTGGCGATAATATACAAGAGACGATCCAAGGAGAACACAATAGCATCTGTCTGAAACAAGCCATGCTACAATGTACAAATGAGTTTAATCATGACCGAATCTGTGATAGAGTGTGGTGTTTCGCTTCAGGATCTTCATGATGACAAAAATCTAATATTTTTTAATTCATTCTAAATATTCACCATGAATCTAACGTTCAAGAAATACGACAAAAATACGGAAACTGGATTTTAATTTAATTGCATCAACTACAGTTTGATAGTGAAGATCTACATTTGATGCATAGTAAGGGTTTCATAACAAACCCATGAGAGAAAGATTGGAATAAGCCGTAAGTGAAAAATAAACTTGAATAATGAAGACTGAAAATTCCTTAGGGAAAATCTGAACTTGATCGTATGGGCTTCATTGAAAGCTCGTGCGAGAGAGATTTTAACAAGTTGTACGTGATAAAGAATAAAGCGAATATTGTTTATGTTCTTTTTTTGTTTTCAACAGAATTCGAGTGCAGATGGCATGGCAAATTTGGGCTACGGGCACTCTGGATTAAGATTGTTTTTGTAGTCGTTTGGGGAGGGGGTAATATGAAACGAATTAATAAATTAGGTTTTTACACTATAACATCCCCACATACATGACAACTTATCTAAATTAAAGAAGTAAAAATGTTTAACTGCAGCTCAAACATTGGATTTTGATGTTTTAAGAAAAAATATGGCGGAATAATATCTATTCCGTGCGACCAGCGAAATCACATGATAATCACAGATTTACATGTTTCTTGGTAGCAAATGACGATGTACATCCGAAAAATACATGCATTTCCGATTGAATTCACGTGACTGCCCAGGGAACTTAATTCAGATGAATCACAATTTCTCAGAATCCGTGGGATTTCGTTTTTTTTCTTTTCACAATTCGATGAATTGAAAAACAAGAGTACATTGATTGGTAGATAACAATATGCTGATGCTTCACGCTACTTCTAAAATACCCCAACTTTTGCGATTTTCTAATAATACTATTTAAATTATTAATTGCTAATTGTAATATAACAAATAGACATAAAGTCTACTGTCGAACCAGTGTAACCTTAACAATGCTAAATGACAAAGATACATTCATTAAACGTTGTTTACTGACAGAAAAAGTCAGATAGTTGCGTAATTATTTTTATTTCAACAAGATAACATAATTAACACATTAAGCATTCCATACATGTCATATAATTTATAATCGAGTTAAAAGTTCTTTGTTAATCAGCACCGTATAACTTTTAAGCACCGTCTGGAAGCTTTAAGAAATTATTGAAACAAATAAAGCGTCAGCAGTAACTTGTGGAATGTGCTATAGAATACGCCTTTTCTCCATATACTGCGAACTTAGCATAAACACCTCGGTTCATAGAACTAAATTAAGCCAAGCAAGGGATAAGGATGCACCCATGATAATAACAATAATACCGTTTTACCACTGCATCTATAAAAAAAATACATGTAGTAAAAGGAAAGAGCTTTTGTCAATTCTTATTCTTTAAGTTTTGTTTCAAACAGATTACTATAATAGTCATTCCTATGTTTGTCGTCACCGAACTCGTAATGCTGGCTCATATCAGGTGAAAATTTAGCAGCTTCCGGATTCTTGTCGTAAACTTCGGCTAATATTCTGGTATAATGTGACGCATTTCCACAACACAGGCCAACATACTGGATTCCTAACGCTTTTACCTCCTCTGCAAACTCTCTAATTTGTGTTCTTGTACAAGCGACTGCTGGAAGGTCTACTGGAAAAGCTGGTTTCCCTGTTGAAGACAGAAGAAAAAAAATTTTAAAGGCAGCAACTGTAATAGTACGCAACACAACATCATTTCATTCTACGAACTCCAGCGCCGGTTCCGAGATATACTCCCTCACCTGTGAAGTATGGAACTCCTTATGTTTCAATTGGTAGATATCATTAGTAGATGATTTTGTAGATATCTTCTATTTTTTATAAGATATCTTTTAAACTTTATGAGATATCTTATATCCTTTATAAGATATCTCATATATTTAATAAGATATCTTATTAACGGTTTTAAGAAAAGATATTTCAAAAACTTTATGAGATATCTTATATCTTTTATAAGATGCACATTGTATAATATATCTTATAAAAATGGAAGATATCTACCAAACAATTAAAGATATTTAAAATTGGAATAAATATAAATACGGCTTGCCAAGTGAACTATTTTTTTATTATAATACTGTTCATCTAAGTTGGTTTTAAAATTTGCAAGTTCTTAGTGCATTAAATGCTGTCAGTGTTATTGTTTACATTAAATACAGAATTACATACCAGTGTTTGGGATCGTGAGAGCTTGCATCGTCGGCTCCTTTTCTGTAGTGGCATACACAACTGGAAGTGCTGCAATCGGGCCCTGTATTTTATAAACAAAACTTTTATAATTATTTTATTACTTTGTTGTCGGGGCCTTCCAGAGTTTAGTTAAATGTGTGTACACTTATTGAATACTTTTGGTGATCTCTGAAAGTATTAACTATTTTGTATTTAGGTTATATACTGGTGCATTAGTTACATTTCACCATATCCGTTCTTTTTCTATTGCGTTAGAACTCAACGAAATAAACGTATAATACGTGAACCGGTATCGTACAGATTTTATATAATATCATTTAGGCTAGCTAAGTTAATATATAATTAAGTTGCTCGTAAACAATTCTTTTATGTTGTGAATAGTCAACGAAGGATCAACCTATACATGTCAAATAAAAAAACCAGGCTTGGGAATTAAAACTACCAATACATGTACTACAAGGATCTATAATCAAAAGGAAGTGGCGTAATTGAATAATAATACAACAAACAGCAATCTGTCAAACACACTTCTCTTTCTTAACATCAGCATGTAAAGGAATTATCGTCACCTTGCAAGCCTTTTTAACTTCTTTGATTGCTGACAGCATGGTGACAGGTCCCCTGCTACAGTTCAGACCTACAACATCAGCACCAGCTTCTTCTAACCTTCTACATGCCTCTGGAAGCGGTATACCATCGTGGGTAAGGTTGCTTTCAGTGGAACATAGTGTTATAACAGCTGGAACTATATCATAAAAATATGTATCAAGTGCGATGATGAAGCTATTTGTATCTGATTTCATGTGTTTAAATTCCTGTTTGCAACGATCGTTGATTGAAATAATTTAGGCTACATAGCAGATTTTTAAATGTTCTGGCTGGTCAACAATATTTTAATAAAAGTTTCTTACTATAACAACACCTTCTTTCATGGGTTTTACCACATTTCCTTATTTCTTGGTAGGAAACTCACTCATATATATATAACAAACAAGCAGACTAGAATTCGAGTTAGTTTGATACAGGGAAGATAACGTAAACTTATAGATGGGTCTGAAAAATTCCCAACGATGTTAGAACTGTCAAATTACAGTTACAACCCTAGATTAATCCTACGAGGAGGAATCACCCGGCCAGCGAAAGCTATATTTTTATATAGCCTAGCTGGCCGAGTGGTCTAGGGCGCTGGACTTAGTGCAGGCGGTGTTGCCATAGATGTCACAGCGGTACGAGTTCGAGTCCCGCGGAGGGAACGACAAATAAATTGCAAATTTGACAGTTCTAACATCGTTGGGAATTTTTCAGACCCTTCTATTAGTTTACGTTATCTTCCCCGTATCAATTTGGTCCGATGGAGCAGTGTAGTGAATAGAGTCGTCACATTCTGAGACGTTGTATAATATTGATTTGTTGTGACATGCATCATTAATTTGATCCTCATCCTACATAATAACACCTAGATGAACTGTCCCGTACTACCATACACCGTGTAGTAAGTTACAGACCTAGATTAATCCTACGAGGAGGAATGACCCGGCCAGCGAAAGCTATATTTCTATTCGAGTTTGAGTCACGCGGAGGGAACATCGTTGGGAATTTTGAAATATATATATATATAGTACTATCACATTTTGATATGTACGCAGTTTGCTTCATTTTCAAATTAAGGTTGTGTCCGAAATTGCATCACCACGAAAGGATCTAAACGATCTATCTTTTCTGATACAGACTTCCGACAGAATTCATGAATTTTGTTCAGGTGCGGCTGTAAAAATAACTTTAAAGTGTCCGGGTTTAATTGATTAAAAACCAATAGTAAATTTAAGAAATTTCAGGGTCATGAAAATACCACGAAAAGCTTCCATGTCCTCGGTGTGACCTTGGTAGTCAGTCACATTGCGAGAACAAATAGTCACTATTAATTCAACCCGAATAAATTTGCTGATATATTACTCATACGATAAGCTAGATAAGGGCAAAGGCCAGACATGATATCAAAGACATTCAGGTGTTAAGTTTCAACCTCTCTAGCTTCTAACATATAAATGAACATTTCTTTAAGCCTTTCACATTTCATTCAAATCACGAATTTTAAGTACAACGAGAGGGACCTGATCCGAATCTATCATCAAAAAGAAAGAAAAAGCATGAACATGTATTTCAAGATGTCGAAAAATAATACTATAGTGTAAAAATAATAATTTGTCAGTAGTATGCGCCTTGTTACCTTTTCCATATTCCTGGATACACTGGAGAGCAAGAAGAGCCTCCTCAAAATCTGGAAATGTCTCCGCAATTATATAATCAACATCCCTAGTCACAGCCCATTCTATTTGTTCCTTAAGTATGGAATGGTATATTTATATTACGAAATTATTCAGTAACGATTCAACATGGTAATATAAAACATGACCCTTGCTAAGCAGTACAGTAGTTTGTATTTTGTCAAGCCCGGCCTGCCAAATATTAATTTTGCATAATCAAACGAGCAAAGCCAAATTCTTGGTTTAAATTTCATTGCATATATTTTTTTCGCCAAATTTCTTATCTTGAACTGATGCTAATATGTTGGGGTTTTTTGGGGGGCGGGATAATAACTTTATACATATGAAATATTTGTACTGTACCTTAAATATGTTTCTTGCTTCGTCGAAAGTCTTCGGATCATGTTTGTTGAAGATTGTCGTATTAGATATATTTCCAGCTAAAAGAGTTCCAGTTCTGTCAGCAACCTCCTTAGCTATGTCTAAAGCCCTAAAATTCAAGGTCTCTAATTCGTCTTCTCTGCCAACGACTCTCATTTTAGCACGATGACCATAGTACTGGAATTATAAAAAAAGGAGCATTCGTATATAATTATATACAAAGAGGCATTAACTTCCGAAGAAAGTCAGAGAATTTCTTTCCTATATTGTTCCAGAAAAAATTGATTCGAGGAGAGTCGCTCATTTTACAGGATACGTATTTTGGAAAAGGGACAAAGACGAAACTAAAACAAAACAGGGAAAAAACACAAGGATGACATAAATAAATCTAAAATAAAGCATATATAAAACTAGAAGTAAACACGCATCCCGTACTTCTGGAACTAAATTGGCACATAATCAAGACTGTGGACACCAATGTGGAAATTTTGAATCAATTCCAGACTCAACTGCGAAGTTGTTCGCCATGTCCAGTTTTATACATTATAAAAATTATCATTATTTCAATTTTAAAATGTTCGTTAATTGAAGTTGCATTAGCAGTGTGTATATATTTGACGTTCATAATATGACATCTCAGCAAATTATTGGTTTCTCTGTAAAAAAGATAACCTTACATTTGATCAAGTGGTCTGCTAATTACACTGTTACATACATGTTTATATACGTATAGCAGAAACAAAAATTACACACACCTTCATTGGATTATCTTATGTGAGAATTCATTTTAGAATACCGTGTATGCCTCGACGACATCACTTCCGGCATGGACAAACTCCTCATGTAAAGCTTTCAGTTGGTCTGGATGATCCAAAACAACTTCTGGAACAAAACAACCAGCACGAACAAAGCCTCTTCTTTCAAACTCGAACAGGTATCCTTCAGCACATACTATGCTTTCACCAGCAGCAAGACGCTCACGAAAGCCTATAATGATAATGTAGTCTTTAAATATATATAAAAGTTACCAGGGGTCATTGCATTAATTAAACTGTCAAAGGGTGTTCAATAAGTATGTACTATCCCGTCTCTACTCCGGCAATGTTAGAGGCGGTAAATGGCAAAATATATTTTGACTCGTTGAGACAAGGAAGGCGAACGCGAACAATAGTGACTGGAAATATAAATGAATTAACTATGCGTACAAGCTTAAGCATTATAAGTAAATTATTTCATATACACTGACTGCATAGCTGTCGGATTAAGTAGCATAATATGAAAATACCAGGACAGCGACTGTTACGTAATTATATTTATAGATTTTATATATGTGCAAGTAAGTCTGTTGCATTAAACGGTTGCCTTTTCCATGCTTTTCGGGGCTGTTAATTGTTAATTGTCTGCAATCACAAAAATATAACATGTATCGATATACAGTATATTCATAACAATTATTTACAACATACCTTTCTTCGGCATATTCACAAAGCTTTAGTACACGTATTCTGACCTCAGTTTATCTAATCAATTCATACGATAAAAATATGAAATGTATACATATACGATGTAACTATCGAACGCTGTGCTTTTTGTTTTGTAAAATTTCTGAGCTGGCTATGAACTTTGTAAACCGCTTTATCGCCTGAAAGCCCTTTGCTAGTGACGTGTTACATACACATATCACAATAAAACACATTGACCAACTACCTTGAATATTTATGTACGTCACAAGTAACCGGGAGAAGAAGGATAACCCGAAACAATTTTCTAAACTACTATTATAAAAAATTTTTTTTAAAAATATTTATTTTAGTTTACAAAAACATACATAGACTTTTCATTCTACGGGAAAATTACCTATCGAAGTTAATTTCAACGAATGAAATTTGTCAACGATATGTTTTAACTTGACCTAGTTCTCCTTCGTATCCACATGACCTTTGACGCGTTTTTTCAACAAACGGTCGGCTTTCCATTGAGAACAATTCGTTCTCCTCTACTTTCTGACCTATTCCTTCACTCTTTTGAGGCTGACTTTATAGCTGATTTGATACGAAAGAAAGAATATCATTTAGCTAGTTCCTTTAATCTCAGTTTCCGCTATATAGATGACGTATTATCTTTTAACAATCCTAATTTTGGGGATTTGATACATCGCATCTACCCCAAAGAACTTGAGATAAAGGATTCTACAGACACTGTGAGGTCAATCTCTCATCTTGTCCTACACTTAGAAATCGATGGTAAAGTAAGCTATTGACAAAACTATACGGCAAACGTGATGAGTTTTCATTCAGAATTGTCAACTTTCCTTTCATCTGTGGCAACATCCCTTCAGCACCTGCTGAACTACTCAGACTTTTTGTATCGCGCTAGAATTCTAACAAATAGGCTTCTGGAGCAGGGTTATGTTGCTACAAGATTGAAGTCATTGCTACAAAAGTTCTATGGTCGTCATCATGAACTCGTGGATCCTTACGGTGTATCCATCTGCGCCATGAAAACTGATTTGTTCAACGTGTCATAGTTTTCCTTTCCTCTTTTGTCTACCCCGGACTTGAATTTTTATGATCAACTCGGCGGGTGTTTCTAGAAAATCAGAGAACGCTTACCCTACCGATGCACCTGGTCCATGCTCCCAGTTTTTAGTGGAGTCCGAGTTGCTTATTTGCTTTTGTTGCTTTGTGTGTATGATTTTAGTTACTTTATGTTCTTTGTATTGTATGTCTGTTTTCCATGTCTGGTTTTTGTCCCTGGATAACATTCTTTTGATTACCGCTATAACTTTGGTTCCCTTGATTATTCTTTGACATACTATATACTACCGCACACGTTCTTGTCTTATAAGATGTCGGACGGAAAACGAAAACAAAGTAGACCGCATGGAAGCCTTCAAGGCCAGTTTCTCTAACATCGTTTCAGTATTGCAGAATGAGGCCATGTGAATATTTTTATGTCGTTCCCGAAACACGGTATATGTCATTCCCACAAGATAGTTATATCGTTCCATCAAGAAACTTTAAAAATAGGAGATGTGGTTTGATTGGCAATGACATCAACCAATTGTTAAGCAACGAACAATTAAACTGTCACAGGTCAGCACAGTGTTTTCTATGATGAGCAGAAAAGACAAAAATCGACCAATCTATAGATAAAATTATCTTTAAACAATCCTAATTTTGGGGATTTGATACATCGCATCTACCCCCAAAGAACTTGAGATAAAGGATACTACAGACACTGTGGAGTCAGTCTCATATATTGTCCTACACTCAGAAATCGATGGTAAAGGAAAGCGAATAACAATGTACATAAAAAAACAATGACAGCTAGGCTCATAAAGTATGTGACGGGGTTTAACATGTTTGTGAGCGTTCAACACACCCACCCCCCCCCCCCCACCTGGGAAAGTGGTGGGAAAATACAAAAACAAAACTATATTTCGTTCACACAACAACTTATTTTGTTCCCTCAAAATAATATGTCGTTTCCTTAAGATACTGTGTCGTTCCCTCAAGATATTACGTCATTCCCTCAACATAATTTTATCGTTCACTCAAGACAAAGTTGACCCATCTTTGGCATAATGCGGCGGTGAGTGGTTATGGAAAATATTTTTCCTAATTTATTTTTACCAAATTGTTTCTATTTCACACGTAAATGGTTTAACATGACGTTTTGACATTTTGAATATTTTCATTCCTTTCAAAAATTCCACATTGGCAGAACGTTGGACTAATGTTGACCCTTCTATACCCAGTATAATCACTGTATTTTATGTTTCTGTTTAACAACGTGTTTGTAGAAGCTATTTGTACTTGAGAGTACTGTTAGATTTGTACTTGAGAGTACTGTTAGATTTGTACTTGAGAGTACTGTTAGATTTCAATTTCCGATTACTAAAATTCTAATCGTTTACATTGTAGGATTAACACGGAACCAACGGTGAGCCAACATTGAACCAACGTCAAAATAACTTTGGGAACAATGATGTTAAAGCATCATTCATATCATTCTTGATGTAAAATGATGTATGTCGGTTTTAAGGAAAGTAAAACAAGAAAGCAAACCCGGGCATATCAAGCAAATAATAGTGTTGTATCTAAACCGAGATGCAAAGTTTGCCCAACGTGGGCCCATCTTGTTTTCTTTTGGCATTTTTGTAGTGTTAAATTTCACCTCGTACGTATATATTATATTTGCAAATCAGATATGTATACTACTTTTCAAGGAAACAAAAAGTATAGAAAAATTATAAAAGCATGTTAGTTTCAAAATACAGCATCATGCCTTCAAAGTCTGTAGAATTTTGGCCCAATATTGGGACACAAAAAATAAAATTTTATTGTTTTTTTCTAAAGTTTTGATAACTCTTTCCACAAATTTTGTTAACTGCATGTTTTATATCAATCAATGTAACAAGTATTCGCTTTCAAAATATTAATTTCTATTAAATGCAAAAAAGTTGCAAATTTTCAATATCTAGTATACCAGTGCTTGTTAATTTGTAAATTTTACAAACAGATTTTTCTTGATAAGGATAAATTATTTTTTTTACAATGATCATCTTATCATTGGCATATTCTAACTGAGAAAAATCCATATGTTCAAGTGAGTGGAAATTTGAATTCATTTGTGTTAATAAGTGATTAACATAAGCACTCTTTGACGTATCTAATTGTAACAATTTGTATAATTCTGTTTTGAAATTTTAGAGGAAACCTTTGTCAGACCGGTTGGTTTAACATTGGGCAGAAATTGGGCCAACGTTGGTCCAACTACTTCTCAGTGTTCAATTTGGACAATTGTTTGTTCAATGTTGGCATTACGTTGGACTATCGTTTGCCTCCGTTCGGCCAACGTTGCCTATACTCGGCTCTATTTGCACTTACAAAGTTGGGCCAAAGTTGAACACCCAACATTGGTCAAAGGTACTATATTACTCTGTTAGCCCAACGTTGGCTCAGCGTAGGAATGCAATGTGGGATGTTGTAAGATATTAAGATGTTACCTCAAGATTTTATGTCGTTCGAACAACATAAAAATATTTTCCCCATGGCCTCATTCTGCCATCGTAGAAATCTCCTAAACATAAAAAAAACTTTAAAGATTTGAATAATGAATAAAAATTTAAGAGACTTATTTTACCAAAAGATATTGACCTCTTTAAGTGTTCCGGAAAGTTTTTATCAAGAATTTTGGAGACGATTAGACTGTCAAAGACAATTTCCAATAAGTGATGAAAAATATGAATTTTTTTTAAACTGTATGTATATGAATATGAAATATGAAACTGTTTTATGTACTTTTATATGGTATTAAAGTCCTGTACCAATACAAAAGACTATGCCTCTGTTTCTCTGTTATGTTTGATTTGTAACTGTCTGGTCATCATCTTTGTATATAAGTATCAGATATGTTTTGATTAGAAGAAAACACACCTCAGTAAGAGTATATTTTAACAAAATAAGTCTTTTATGGAAGCATTATTCCACGAGGAAATATCGAGGATTCTAAAAAGGTCTTCTGAACATCCTGAAAGAGAATTGATTTATGCGCAAAAAAGTAAGTTTAATTTCTATTAATCCCCATATTTAAAAAAAATATTACTTCCAGATTTATTGTTTTCTATATTCAGGTGCCAGTATATGATTTTAATAAGCAATAACTATACTTATTTTTGGAAATTTACGAGATTCCTAATTTTGAGAACATATATAATTATTTTAGCACGCATTTTCTACAGTACTAGACCTTGCAATTTCATTTGAATACTGTTATTCCGATTGCAATCAGTCTATGTCCACTTTCATCTGACCGACTGCAACTCTCATTTGGATATTGATATACCGGATTGATACGAGTCCCAATTGCAACCCGGCCAAGGAGTTAAATATATATTTAACTCCTTGACCCGGCATTTCAATATCCAGATGAAAAACAAGTCATAATTCCTAATAACGACTAAATAGTAAATTAAATTATACATGTTTTAGTGTGTATGTTTTTTTTACTACTGAAGAGTCAGCCTGGATGTTTTATTTCGTAATAGTCATGTCATCATACTACTGAGTACGGAAACTTGTTCTTGTTCTTTTCTGGAACTTTTCGATATTACACACACCGGAAGTTGTTGCCACGACTATCCATGCGAAAAAGCGTCTGCAAATGTTTTCTGCATATGGAATAAATTGCATTATGGTTAAAGTAATACCTTTATAGCGTAAGCATACGTAGAAAGAACACGTCGATACCTACTTATCGTTTGCCTTTGAGAATTGTCTGTACCGTGACACCAATGATGACACACTTTTCTTGAACTTTCCATCTCCATTTTTGTAATCTGAGTAAATATTTTTAAGTTAAAGGACAATTTAGTAGGTATGTCTTCATTTATGCAAGAGCTTTGGATTTTGTTCCTGTGTTTCCAAACACTTTTCTGCAACAGTTATTGTGATTTAAGTCTCCATACACTTACAAAATGTAGTGCACCTGGCTTAAAAGCTCCTAAGAAGCTCTGGTGGTCCAAGGAGCTGACACCAGACTTGCATACTGCAGGAGGACTCACTGAAAAACAGATCAAACAGGTTGCTGATGGTGGATTTAAAAGCATAATCTCCTTGTGTATTGATACCAAGCATGGAGACTTCGGTGGTGAATACCTGCCAACTGCTTTTGAAGCAAGACATATTGCGAAGCTTTCCAAGTTGCAGTATGAAGCAGTTTTAACAGAAGATGAAGAATGGGCTTCAGTTGAAGCAGTTAAAAAATTAACAGCTGCCATTCAGAAATTACCAAAACCTATTTTGTTACATTGCAATCGTGCATACACAATCACTTTTACAACATTGTTATATTTGGCAAATGCATCTAGACATGATGCTTCATTTACACCTCAAGTGAACAGTGAACAGTTTTATAAAATGTGTGAACATTTAGGATTTGATTTCACAAATGAGACTTTGAAAGCAGTAGTATCTGAAATAACAGGAGAACCAGTGGTAAACAGTCCCCCTCGCCCAAATGCTATTCCTGATGACTGGTTAGATTATTGGTTAGGTCATCCTATCTACAAAAATTGGTACAGTGCAGGACAAATAAGAAAAGGACACATACAAGAACTTGAATTCATTGGTTTCAAATCTGTTATTAATATGAGACAAGGTACAACATCAAATGGTAAACCATCTCAGGAAACAGTGACTCTTATTAATATAAAGGATGGTACCCCCACCTATGATTCAGATTTTGAACCTTTGAGGCAGCTAGATTCTAACTTAAAAACTTTAGTGCTTGATCCTAAAAAAGAACCAAATTACATTTCACCAACATCAGATGTCAACTATGAAAGAAGGAACTTTGAAGAATGGGGTGATGACATTGGTTATAATCAAGACTTACAAAGTGAAGACTTCAAAGACTCAGAGTTAAACTATTATCATTTACCTATTGGTAAGATTATTTATCTAATCTGTGAAAATTTAAACATCATTTACAGAATTCAGGAAAATTGTTGCTCCTATGGGTCCTGACTGACAAATTTTTTGTTCAAGACTGTGATTAGATATATGTTAGGTTGGACAAACAGGATTTCTTTTACGGCCACTGAGGAAATATAGTTTTTACAAACTGTGGCATTTTCATGTACATTTTAGTTTGCCATGAGTTGACCAGAAACAATGTTATATCAATTCAATTTCATGGTGGTTACACATTCTTATGTTATACAGCAGAGCTTATTCTGAAGGCAAAAGTCTTTTGCATCTTTTTTTTTTAATGTCACAGTAGGTACATTTATAAAGTATAAACATTTATGTTAGGATTTTGTTTTTATACCCCACGGCCACAAATGGTTAGGTATATTATGTGATAGTTGTCTGTCATTTAACTCATCCCACTGTTCATCCCCCAATGGTTTCTATATGATAACTTGAGAATAGATCAATGATTTTTTAAAAAACTTTGCACAGTTGTAAGGTACCATTCAAAACAGATTACATTTAATTTTCAGCAAAGGTCAAAATGTAGCCATTTTTGACATTCTTCCTTAATATTTCATTAATGCTCTATTTATAGATTTTATTTCTAGAGAATGGCTTTCTATGAAAAAAAATCACAGGAAAATAAAAAAAAAAAAAAAAAAAAAAACAAGGGCTTATATCTAAAGTCTTTTAGGTACAAAGGAGCACATATACTCCTTTAGCCTCTTTGGTAATTAACACATGATTTGTATATCTGGTAATGAAAATGAGTCATAGATGTCTTCAAGTGTAACCATTATTTTAAATTTCATTAAGAATTTTACTCAAAATTAATGACCATTTTTTTATCAGTGGTTACTAGATTATTGATAAGACTATCAGTTTACACTTCACATTTACATGTAGTAACAATCTGTGTTCATATTAACAGCACAGAACCAAGACCTTACATTTGTCCCTGTACATATATTTGTACATTTTTTACCCTGGTGTCTAAAAACTAAAACAAATCATGTCTTAAGAATATTTCTTCACGATACATGTATCATATAATGTACAATCCCAGGACTTTGATTTTGACGACAGAACTAAAAAAAAAAAAGTATATTTTCAAGTTTATTACCTTTCTTGCACCATTGTCTGGTATTATATTGATTGACTGCATATATCTGTATTTTTTTTTACATTTGTTTGTTGTTTTTTGTTTTGTTTTTGTTTTTTTGGGTTTTTTTGGAAAGGGGGTGGGGGTTGTTTGGGGAGGTATAAATGACGATACAGTTTCTTTGTAATTTTCGATAGATTCAGAAGTGGAATATAATAAAGATGTTTTTGGACAATATAAAGATAAGCTATTGGAAATAGGAAGACAAGGTCCTGTGTTGATTCACTGTGCTAGTGGAAAAAGAGTAGGTAAGACACTGTTTTATACAATTTTCAAGGTGTTGGTCTGTAACATGTATGCCTATCACATTGCACTCTTCACAATAAACCAGTTGTCCGAAGCCTGAGGCTGATAAAAATGCTGTGCGGCCAGTGAAAATTGCACTTACAGGTGACAAACAAAAATTCTCCAAAAGAAAGTTGAGGGCTGTGAAACATCTGACTGATATATGAGATGAGCCACACAGACTGGAAAAATACATCCATACCTCACAATGGATGGAACCAACCCAGAATCAAACAGATGTACATTGTACATCACAACATAGTACATTCACAAGTTCTTAGATTAATCTTTGTTGTGGTGTACATGTATATAATACTGTATTCCACCTTAGGATGGTTCCATTCATCGAGGTACAATATACATGTATATTTCCAGTCTGTGCAGCTCACTTCACCAATAAGGTAACGGTTATACTGAATTTTTACAGGTGGTGAATGAGACAAAGGGGCACAATCATTAAGAAGAGGTCTGTATAGTGTACTTTACAAGAATCAGGACATTGACATTCTTTTTGCGTATTGAAGGAATGTTTGTTACAAGAGAGGATTTTTAAAGGGGGCTTTAGATTATAGTAGCACCGTTACACTCTATACGACAGGTTATTTTCCATGTTCTTCATAAAAGGGTCGAGCACAAGGGTTTATGAAGGCTGCAGTCATCTATTTTAAGATGCAGTATGTGTATCTCTGCATTTCATTATATTGTTCAGTCCATACATTATGTAGTCTACTAAGTTTGGTATCTGTAGTCATGGAATAGAGGTATTCATAAGACAAAACCCTTATTTGTTTGAATAGTTTTTTACATATTTATGTCTGTTATTTCAGCATATATTGGAGTATTAGCAGCAGCTTTACAGTATGACAAAGATTTTAATTGGGCCATACAGCGCATTGCTGAACTTGGTTTTGAAGTTAGCCGTACCAAGAATAGAGACGTGTATGAGATGTTTTCAGCATGGCTTAACCCAGATCATGGTAACAAGACTGAGCTGTGATAATCAAAGAATTTTGTTGTTTTTTTACCAAAGGTGATGGGAATGGTCACTTGATTCAAAGAATTGATTATGATATGATATCAGCTAGTTGTCGCATTTGTGATCCATGGAAATATAAAAGATGGTACAAAAACATAAAAAAAAAGGAAATTTTGTGGTTGGTGTCCTGAAATATCAAACTTGAAAGAACTTTATAGATTTTGAGAAATATATAATTGGTTTTGGAGACTGGCAGCTTGGATATATAAAATGGTATATGAATACAAGAAATTAGTAGTTACTAACACATTTCTGGATGTATAGTAAAGAATATTTATCAATCTTGGATTTATGTACAGTTTTTGTAATTATTATTGATATACTAACTTGTATCTTTGAAAAATGATTATACATGTACCAGTTTATAAAAAAAAATTAGGCAGGGTAGAAGTCTCTATATCCATGTCTAATGTAATTAAATTCCCAAAAGATCTGTGACAATGAATTTGATGTATCTGGCACAAATGCAGGAAATCTCATTGAAAAATTCAGGAATATATCGTATTTTAATGCAGTGTTTACATATACCTCAGTTGGTTTACTGTATCTTACATTTTAGTATGTTTTAGTGTGCTACAATGATTTAATTTTATACTTATACATAGGTTGATAGTATGATTTCAATAGACCCATTCATTTTATGGCAGGTTAGTTGATGACCATGCTTAATTTGTACTTTTGTGAGGAAAAGTTATTTGTTCTACTCCAAGCCCTATTTCATGGAAATATAAGCTACGCTTGTTCATTAACTACCCTGTAGTTAACATGAAAGGGTCTACAGAAGAGTAACATGCTTGTAAAGTTTATAGTTATGAAGGAGTAATCAAGGGAACCAAGGTTAAAGGGGTAATCAAAAAAATGTAATCCAGGAACAAAGACCAGACATGGAAAACAGACATACACGACAAAGAACATAAAGTAACTAAAATCATACATACAAAGTAACAAAAGCCAATGAGCAACTCGGACTCCACTAAAAACTGGGAGCATGGACCAGATGCACCGGTAGGGTAAGCGTCCTCTGTTTTTCTAGAAACACCCGCCGCGTTGCTCATAAAAAGTCAAGTCCGGAGTAGACAAACGAGTAAAGGAAAACTATGACCTGTTGAATAAATCAGGAAAGGTTAACTCTGATTTTTAAAAAGCACAGTTCTTACATTGTTATTCTTTTATGTTGTGTAAAATACCATCATTGATTTTTTCATCAATTTGATTTGTGGATAAGTTAGTCCATGTACAGCATGAGTAGTTATTGGAAATATTTGAAGAACAGTTTTTACCATTGGATTAAAGACTAATGTGATGGCCATGGTTTCATGTACTTAAATGGAAATAACAGTTTTGACCCTATGTGTACCAAATGATATTGCAATTAACTTATCTTTAATGACATTTGGATAACACTTTACAAATTTAATAATAAGACTTTTTATGTCACTTTTTTTTCATGTTTTGCTAACCTTTTGTGTATTAAAACTTTATTAGCAGTTTAAGACTGCATTTGTCATGTTTAGACCCATGAAAGCCACTGTGCAAAGCATTTGGCTTGATGGGAAGTATAAAAAGAGAAGTCTTTACTTGATAAACTGGTAGTCTGAGTTTAAAAATTAGTCACTTGAAATGAATGAAGTCCCTTTTATCAGTTTAATTAGTTATGTAGCTGGTACATTTGAGTTTTTATTTGCAGCAGAAATGTTGCTACAGAAGTTGCTCTATGGTTCATTTAAAGATTTCTGTTTTCACATCTTTTACTCTATGAAGGGAAAGAAAAATATCTTCTTGCTGTGTTCTTGTTGAAATATTGCTCAAAGTAATGTTACTGACAAAAACCTCTTTGTTATACATCCTTTAGTTTACATGTTGTTTAGTGGTGAATTAAGTATGACTGTGCTACTTTTTGTTGTGTAACTTTTTGTATATGGAGCAAATGTAGTAAAATGTTTTAAAAACCAAACCTTAAGTAGCTGTCTTTGTAAGAATCAGGCAAACTCTGAAAAAATGTGATACACCCCCAGAAAAGGCTACATATTTTTGTTTTTGTAATTAAGTTGTTTTATGGGTCTGTACTATGAAATGTGTAATTATTCATTCAAATCTGCCTGCTCTTAGGAGATAATCAACATTGAAAGCCCAGTAGATTCTATTGTATTTGAGCACCACTTACAGAGTCATCTCCCTTAATTTTGAAATTTACAGTGCATTCAATATAATTTTTAACTCCTAAGAGCAAAGGTTACACGAAAAACCACATGTTAATTTCTGTTTACTATGACATTTCAAACAAAATGGCAAAAATAATCATATGTTGGCTTTTTACCCATGAATTACATTTTGCATGATCCTTAGCAGGAGTACTTGTTAAGTAATGAAAATTTAGAAATCATTCTAATGCTGTACTATATACTGCTCACTGTTGTTTGAATTGGCTGTATTTTTTGATAGCCTGAAGATTTTTTTTGATTTTTTTGTAAATGGAACTGCAATTGAAGAATTTTTTTTTTAAAAGTTGTTTGCTAATTAATGATATATTTTTGTAAGAAATCCAGTTTAGAATTCTGGTCTGAAGTGCCATGTAAATGTTATATTCATTCCACCTGCTGTACATTGTTTATATTGTTGTGTATAATTTATGATTTCTTATGATTTTATATTTGTCTATATATTGTAAAACTTGAATATATATATATATTTGGACTATCCAGAATCCCAATTATTTTGGTGTATATGTACATGTACCGTACATTGAGTAAGCCGTCATTTTTTGAAGATTTTAATTGATGCATGCTCTTGATATTTTTGGTATGAGGACTATTCCATTTAAACATGAAATACATGGGAATGGCACTTTCTTGACAGGTAATTTACACATAAAAGAAATTTTAAGCTAAGCCTATACACTTCATTCAATTTCTCCAAAGTTTGACAACCACTAAATCAACCACCCATATCGAAATGAAAAATCTGCCACATATGGCCTTTATTGACATGTTTGTAACTTGAAGAAATTGCCATACATATCTCATAAGTGTGACTAGGATTTTACTATTCTAAGCTGTCAGGTTTGTAAGTCAGAGCATGTCCATGGAGGTGAAGGCCTATTGATATTTTTTATGCTAGATTCCATTTCATTACAATGTTTTGTTGCTTTAATAGTCATAAATCATTTCCATTTTCTTTAGTTTCTTTTGTAAGCTGGTTAAGGGTCTGCCAGTCATTTTGTCTTTTGTAAGCTGGTTAAGGGTCTGCCAGTCATTTTGTCTTTTGTAAGCTGGTTAAGGGTCTGCCAGTCATTTTGTCTTTTGTAAGCTGGTTAAGGGTCTGTCAGTCATTTTGTCTTTTGTGAGTTGGTTAAGGGTCTGTCAGTCATACTTCCATATAGTATTATTTTTCACAAAAGCTTTAATTTCATAATATCATTGCTTCTGCCAGGTGTAAAGGTGTTTTGGTTTTGCTTTTTCATCCTTGATAAGTGAACAACTCAGTTTCCACTTATGATTGCTAGAAAAACCTATTGGTTTGGGGTATGACACTTCTAATTAATTCCATTGTCTGTTTTATTTTCATTTTTTAATTTGATATTAATTAATTCTTTGTTTTATCTGTAGTAATGTTTTTTTTTATTTGTTGTTGTACACTAGAAATCAAAGATTTTTATTATTCATTTTATTACTTACTTAGTACTGTTCTGTGTCATTTTGGCTGTTTGTGCGTGGTGTGGTCTGTTCGAGTGCACTATATCGCCCAGCACCTCCGTCTTCAGCACTCTAGGTTTTCTGTTGGGGTTACCTCACCCTTAGCTTCTGAACAGAAGTTCTGATCGTGGAAGTACAGGAAGGAAGTTACAGATTCCTTGTTCTGGATTTTCCTCGAGGTTGTCTTCTGAAGCCTTTCCCTTTCGAAGGGTGTAGCCGCAAGGCAGCGGAGGTTTTAGATCAGAGTTTTCCTTCTCCTAGATGGGCTACCCTCCAAGGTTTACGAGCCCCATCTACCCGAGGCTATCTGGTTTTAAGGCACCTGTGACTTGCCTTTGCCCCTTCTCCAGTCAGTCGAAACGGCCGGACCAGGTCCACCAGTTGGTAAACCCGTCATGAAGGTTGGAGTTGTCAGAGGCTGTTTGAGACGCACGCCGAAAGGGGCATTTAAAATGATATTGAGAGCCCATTCCCAACACCACCCCTTGGCTTTGACAACCTTCCACAACCAGTACTGTTCTAATCAAAATCTGTTGAGTGCCTGCGTCAATGTTGAGATTATCAATTGTGTCTTACTCCCATTAAAGGAGTGAGTGGTATATATCACTTTGTCTTTCTGTCCATCATACCATCTGTCACAACTTTTCCCAATTCTCTGGACTCCCAATTAGATAATTGATTTCAAATTTTGTTTACGCCTTTATATAGATGGGACATAAGTTATAAGGGAATTTAGGTGCTGTCTGATTTCAATTTCCTATTTTGTGGGCATTGCCATTTTTTACATCTTAGGGACAACAATGCAATTAAAAAGAATGCTTTATAAGTGTGGGTGTATCTCCTAGCACGACAAAATGTGCAACTTAATGTCAAAAGAAAGAGCTTTCTTCCATTTTTATACCCCATTCAAAGGTCATTTAGATTTTTTATATGGCTGGTCTCTGATAAACTTTGTTGTAAATTGGTTTCTTTTCAATATACTAAGACTTCACATTCTGATATTTCTTTTCTTAATGTAGAGGTCAGGTGATTTGGTCATACTTTGGTGACTTAAAAATTTATCATTTATTGCCTCCTATATATTTAAGTATGGAGTATATGTTGGGTATGCGAGTTTCCTTATCCATGCTTTAATTTAAACTCTCTCTCAGTATATTTCATTAATGTTATATTTGTCCTACAGATTTAGGTCTACTCTAGTGTATATAAAAACTAACCTATATATTGCTAAACATTTGTTTGAAACCATGAAAATAGATAACCTCGAATATGTTCACTTCAGAGAATGCACAAAATAAATGTGTTTACAATAACCACAAGTGTACACATGTACATTACAAATAAAAATAGGTTAGTTTACAATTCTTTTTCTTTTGATCCATGAATTAAACTGATTAAAGGTGTTAATCAAGTCAATTAGTGTTCATTTTGGGTAAAAGTTCCCAGGCATGCTGATTTTTTATTTTTTTTTTGGGTTGATGTGGGGGTGGGGGGGGGGGCTATCAAGAAGGAGTAAACTTCATCTAATAGAATGATTCTATTACCAGATGAAATTGTTTCACAAATCATTTTATAGTTATGGATGATACTTGCTGATCTTTTGTCTATTAGTACATATAGAGGTCAACTTTAACTGATGAGTGGTTCTCAACACCCCACTAAGATATGTTACAGCCAGAAGTTATATGGCAAGTTACAATTGGAGTTGTTGCTCTTGAAAGATTGCATTTTTTCTTCCTTTTTGAAAAAAAAAACAAAAGGTCCAGAAAGTTTTGATGGATGAAATAGTCCTTATGCTTATTCTATACATGTTTACAGGGTAAAATTGTAGGAATTGGTGTAACTGGAACAGCATAGATAGGACCAAGTTTTCAGACTTCCCCAGATGAGGGAGTCATGTTCAGAGTCTATAACTAAACTAACCACCACTTTTCCAAAAAATTTTAAATGAATTTGATATATATTTTTAGTCACTATATAACTTTAAAACTTCATCAAGAGTGTTATATTAGCTTCAAAATTCCAATAGTTAGAAATGAATACTTGTACATGTATCTAGAAGCTGATGTAACCCAAGAACTGTCGTGTTTGATAGATCTCTTTTTGATGCAAGATAAATATTTAGATTAAAGTATATGTATATAGGCTTTAGTACATGTATGTAGGCTTAAGTACATGTAATGTAGGCTTAATTACATGTATGTAGGCTTGAGTACATGTAATGTAGGTTCTTATATGCTTTTTCTGTTATTGTCATTTACATTTGTTACATTGAATAAAATTGATTTTTAATTATACACAAGAATAAAATAAAATAATGAAATATTGAAAGCTTTGTTTAAAAATAGTTGATGTTCTTTCATTGGAAGGGGTAACTAAATAATTAAGGATACGGATGTGCCGCGGGTTCCACTAAACATTAGTGTACATGTATATTGCGAATTAAAAACACTCATTCACGTGTTTTTTTTCACCAGAATCTGAGGTACCTTTTTATGCATTAAGTTGGAACAATGACTGTTAAAACGAGATAACCCAAGGTATTTCAGGTACACTAGCTAATAGTCTCTTAAATAGTCCAATACTGGATATGACCCATTTGAAATCTTTCATTTGTGAAAATCAGACTACCATGGATACTATTCCTCCAATCCCCATCATATACAAGGTACGTGAAAATGCAGACCCTTTTGAATCGCACACCCGTACCAATAGTACTCCTCCCCAAGTCTGCGTCGATATTTTACGTCAGTTTGAGTACAAATGATTGTCATTATATTAATTAAACTTTGTGTCCCATGGTTATTTTCCTGAAGAGAAGACTTAAAAATGATATTAAATGGTAAGTGTTTGATTTACCATATTCCTGTTGCCAAATTTAACAAAAATAGTAAGTCTATGACAATCTCGTATTATTTCACATGACGCGCCTATCACCATGAGTTTCTTGTTTTATTACGGTATAGGTCAAAAGAAAAAAATGCCTGTACAAAAACACCCACCTAACAATTGTTGGATCTAATATCAAACAACGTTTAGATAGGCCCCCTTTGTCCGGTTGTCCGTTTGTCCAGCAGACCTATCCCCAAAACAGTGATGGAACTAGGCACGGTGGTTTTGTGTCACATGATATATTTTCTGAAAGCTTTTTATGCATATTAAAACAATGAAAAGTATACTATATGAAAACTCTTTTAAATAAAAGTCAGCGTTCAACTTTCTTTTTCTGAGTTGTTAAACACACCATAGACTACAGAATAGTATTTAGTAGATAATCACCCAAGTTACATAATTTTTAGTTCGGTGCCCTTCCTGGATACAGACTGTCATATGAAGGGGGTAAATCCTGCACCCCTTGTTCTCCTCTTGTTATCTCCTGATATGCTGGTGGTGGTATGAAATCTCTGCTGTATGGAATGACTGATACGTGAATCTCATCGCACCTATTGCGTCGTAGGTGTAGTCGATTGATTGCTGGTAAATGTTGTATATGCTGCTCTGATATCGGATGCACTGTCAGATTCTCATGGTTCCGTCGGTAGTATTTTTCTGCAAAATGTAAAATTGAACACTTGAATGTAGAAATTTGGCCTGATACCTCATGTTTTATTTTGAAACATTTGTCACGTGTTTGTCTGTTCTCTACGTAATTATAGAAAGTTTTACTGCTCAAGCTTGTCAATGAACCTTTTTCGTCTTATCTGCCTTCGTAAATTTTCAGTAATTTCAATTCTACGTCCTATTAATTTTCCATGTTCGTGTACGTTGAAGAAATTTAAGTTTAATGTAAAAGTGGCATTTTCTTTTCATATAAGGAAATACTATTATTTTTAACTTACAAAGAAATGGAATTTAGGTAGAATTTAACGTTCCTTCCTTCACCCCTAATTAATGTATTTTTTATTACTTACTTGACATGTCGATGTAGCCACACCCCCAAATAGCGCTCCAAAACCATCCCAAAAGGAGAAAAAGTGTAAAGATAAGCTGCAACACCCCGAAGAACAACCCACAACAGCATGACGTGAACATTTC
Organism: Perna viridis; assembly: GCA_037379345.1. NCBI lineage: Eukaryota > Metazoa > Mollusca > Bivalvia > Mytilida > Mytilidae > Perna > Perna viridis. The sequence goes on from CM074511.1 coordinate 16,339,442, forward strand.
TCCTATTTCCATATCATCATTCTTTGCACAACAAAACGTAGACAATCCTGCTAGTATTGTACCTGATGAATTGAAAAAAAATACGTCACAGATACGACATAAGACACATAGATTCTCATACAGTGAGTCCATCTGTATGTAATGCTGAAACCACATCTAAAACGTGTCTTCAGTGTATTTTGAAGGCTTATTATCATCAGATGTCATCGTTCTATACGAAAATAAGAAACTTTGACTTTCTAATATAAGGTTAACATATACTAGTATAAAACAAAAAAATTCCAAACCTACTGCACATCATTGAAAAACATACAAACCACGAACATCTTTTCCAGTAATTAGAAAAGCAACCAAACAGTACTATCAATGTTCAATATTTCTTGGTTTTGTAATATCGCAATGATGCGTCTAGTCGTTGGACATTAATATATACTGAATATTACATGTCAAAATCTGTATTACATGCCATATCAACCCGAGACTCATATATCAACTCGAGGACCACTGGTCCGGGAGGTCATGCAGGTAGAGGGTTGATACTGCATGTGATATATAGGTTACAGACCACCAATTCAACCAATGAGCATTTGGAACGTACGCAAAAATAGTCCTACGCAGAAATTACCCGTTCCTCATAGTGCTGTGAAAAAAGTTCTCATCTTATTTAAAAAATTTAAACAGTTTCTGAAAGGAAAAACATTTCTGTACATTTTATAGGTGCACTTTGCTTCTGCCTAATCTCCATAATGGTTTTTAAATATACCCCTATCTTGTGAAAACACTGGGATTTCCCATGCTATTTATAGACCCTTCACTTCCGGTGACCAGTACTGCACTGCAAGTCTGCTAACCCCACATGCCATTCTGAGGATTGTGAGCTGACATATGTAGAATCATGCTGATATATAGTGCTCTGCAGGTTAAAGTTAAGGTAAAGTCCAGAGAAGCCATTGAATATTGTGAAATTAGCATAGAAGCCTATGGGAAGTGGAATTAGTGGTTTTTAGCCTATATACTGAATATTTTTCACGTGTCAAAATCTGAATCGCATGCGCCATCAACCCGAGACTCCTTAATCACCCAGAGGGTCACCGGCCCGTGGGGTGATATAGGTCGAGGGTTGATACCACGTGTGATAGGGTATAAATAAACACCTATAACACATGCACCAAAAAGTTACATATCAATCTAAATGTATGATATATTATATATTTTAAATATATTTTAAGTATGTTCCGAGTAAGGGGGTGCGATATATAGTATGTGATATAGGTTTGAGGTATTCGATATAGGACTAGGGTTGCGATTTGCGATATAGGGTTTGTGATATAGGTCTAGGTGAGTGGTATATAGTATATGATATAAGATTGTAACAGTCACTTATAATGCATAAACGGAAAACTTTAATCTCAATATATGATAGATATAATTATGTGAACAGATATAACGAAATGAGACCCTTTATTTGGAGACGGATTAGCATAAGCCATATGGCTTGTTTCCGAATCCTTGTGTTTATTTACTACACTGTCATATCATGTATTGATGTATTCTTTGAAATAAAATATGTTTAAATTAAATGAGACGTGTTAATATCAATTTTACATTTGCTATGCATAATTATAATTAAAATACGCTAATCTTATTGGATTTTTGATGTTTGGGGAGTCTATAATATTATAATTAAATTTCATAAGTTACAAGCTTTCTGATTGGATCTGTTCAATTCTCATAGACCAAACTTTGTAATGGGACTGTGACGTTATCAAAATTGTTTGATGATATACCAGTACTCATTTAATTTTGACTCTAAAATCAGACTATAAGGAATGACTGCCACATTTTTTTTTCGGTCAATAACCTCAACGCCCGAGGTGTGCACTTCAAATTGACCTGCTAAGCAGGTTATTTAGTATACAGCACGTGATTGGCGTTATTTCTTCATAGACCAAAAAAATATAACAGTCATTCCTTAAAAAGAAATACAATAACAAAAACCTATAATGAATGTTTCATTTTTTTATGTATCATATGCGTTGACCGGTCGCACATTTTGGACATGAAAGCTAGCACTTCACTGAAAACGCTTCTATTCAAAACCTTAATTTATCTCACCTAGTCCGGGAATGATGAAGTTAAGCACGCAACAAAAATATGCCATACAAGGAGGCATGGCGGGATAGACCATCCTTTCCGCTACGTCCGATGACATTTCTGTCGAAACGAAATGTTACGAAGGTTTATAATACGTTGACCCTACCATATTCCATATTGAGTTTTCTATTTTAATGCAAAACGCATAAGTTTTGTCTGAAAGAATACTCTTCTTGACAATTCCAGTTAATATGTAAACAATTTTGAGACACGGAACTAATAATGCATTTATATAACTAATTGAATACGTTGAAACTCGTATAGATGTACTTAGTGCGACTATTTATAAAATCACTATTTGTTTAAAGGGATGTTACTGAGTTGTTCCATTCCGGTTTTTATTAAAGACTGTGTTATATACATATTTTTGATATAAGTACATGTAACCATTTTGATTGTGATGCATTTTTTTTTAAATATTGACCGCATCGGCAGTCCCAGGGTAGCGTGCGGGCCTCGGGTGCTGAAGGTAGTGGGTCTGATCCCCGACCGAGTCCAACTTAATACGTAAGTGTAAGTATTTGTAAGGATCGGGCAAAATGTGAAAAATCAGAAATATGCATGTCAAAACCCCCACCGATCTGACAATGTAATATCACTCAAGGACATTTTCTCTGTTTGAAAAGACCACTATTTGATCTCTGCATCAGTGGCTTTACGCAGAAATTTTGCAATAGAATCTTAGGAAAATTAGGTTTTTGACAGAAATGTTCATTCTCAGTGCATTTAAATGAAATTGTAACTCAATGGTCCAGCGTGATATGGAAAATTTTGTCTGTTTTCCTTGATTCTGATGGTACAAATAGTCAAAATTACACTATCAAAATTGTGGGGTTTTTTTTCATACCATGTATCACCGACTGTCTGATTCTTACAGGGATTGACACTTAATTCAAAATTAGGTAATCAAGCACGCTACAGTGACGACTGGTTGGCTCAGCGTCAGAATGTGTCCAAGTAAGAAGACATGCCTACCTTCTACGCCTACAATGTAAATGGTTGGAAGTCCGTTCCTGCACCCATTCCGAAAACAACTTGCCAAACAACCTCTAAACATTGCTGGAGTAGCCTAACTACGGGCTGTTGCCTCTGTGAGCTAGCACAATTAAGATTCGACTCAGCTTGTCAGAAAGAGTATTCAAGAGAACCAAGGTCATAGCGGTAATCAAAAGAATGTAATCCAGGGACAAAGACCCGACATGGAAAACAGACATACACAACAAAGAGCATACAGTAACTACAATCATACATACAAAGTAACAAAAGCAAATGAGCAACTCGGACTCCACTAAAAACTGGGAGCGTGGACCAGAAACACCCGCCGAGTTGCTCATAAAAAGTTAAGTCCGGGGTAGTCAAACGAGGAAAGGAAAACTATGACCCGTTGAATAAATCAGTTTTCATGGTGCAGATGGATACACCATAACGATCCACGAGTTCATGATGACGACCATAGAACTTCTGTAGTGATGACTTCAATCTTGTAGCAACATAACCCTGTTCCAGAAGCCTATTTGTTAGAAATCTAGCGCGATACAAAAAGTCTGCGTGGTTTCGGCGAGCTAATACAAAGCATTGTCTGCTCGAATGGTCTATCATTCTCGTCCTGGAATGCATAAATCATCTGTCATAACATAATCTTAATTTTGCGGTCGTATAATGGTCACCCTGACGTCATCGTTGGCGTCTGTTAACGTTCGTTTACTTACATAAGTGTAACTTATTGGATCTTTTTTTGACATATTAACATATAGTACCTTGGGAGATGGCGGAGGGTCCAATAGTCTTTGGAGATTTCTAGCCCCACCCCTTCCAAATAAAGAGCTAAAGGGGGTAAATAATAATTGAAATTAAAATGAGTAGAAATAGTTTACTGAGAGTTTTTATACAAAATGAACTTTTTTGTGTTTGGTTCGATTTTGTTTTTTTATCAGACTCCTCTTGAGAATCCCTGCCTGTGTTTTTTTAAACAGATTGCAGATATCTGTAACGGTTTTCGAGTTATAAGGGACCAAAATGGGCCATGATTACGAAAAAAATGAATAAATTCTTATTTCTTGTCCGATTGTGAAATTCCTAATAAAAATTCCTGTCAGTGTTTTGCAATCATTTTTCAGATATTTCTCATTCAGTTATTTCTACGGGTTTCGAGTTATAGAGATTGAATGCAAAGGTCTTTAATGAACACCCTTATAGCAGAACTTCTTTCGACTTTAACAGAATTTCAAATTGTTGTGTCTGTAATGAACTATAATTACTTATGTTTAACTATGTTAAAAATGATATTGTGTCCACACTTGCCCGAAGTGAACATGGTTTAAGATTGACAACATGCTGCGGTCTATCATTACGGGGCGCCGAATGGGACTTGATCTTTTTGTAATCAAAATCAATTTTATGTACAAAAATTGAATTATGTCAAAACAAAATTATTTTTGTCGTATAAAACTATGTTATATAGACTTGTTTTATGATCACTTTAATTTTGTAATGACAAAATTCATATTTGTCAAATAGGTATGCAAATGCTAACTTATTTGCACAGAAAATTGACTTTTGTTACCTGATATGGAAATGGAATAACAAAAGTCAATTTTGTGAGACAACATAAAATTGTATGCAAAATGTCGATAAAATTAGTTAGCATCCTGTGATTTTGTAATTAAAATTATTTTTTTGTGGGGACAGAAGTGAAAATTTAACACAAAAGTCAATTATGTATGCAAACTTGTTTACTGAATCCTTTTGATATGCAAATGAATTCTCTTATCACGATTTTGTAAGAAGGCCTCTCATTAGATATAGTAATCGTGGGTCTCGCATGTGCTCGAAGTAATCAAATTAATTAATTGATTAAAAAATGATATTAAAGAGTACAACATTTACTATGTACAACGATAAGCTTATGTTAAGACACATCGGAATTCAATACCCGTACTTTCCTTTTTTCACTATTTTTTTGCAACTTGACGATTATTTGTGGCGTAAAAATTCAAACAATCGATATATATATTGAGTCAGTACATGAGTACTTTGATTTTACAGGATCATGGTCTTTTCATGGTAAATTATCCATGGTAATTGTGTTTCTATACTAGTTGGGCTCCAAATTTGATAATGGGAGCAAGCCCCAGTGATGGGGAATGGGATTGGGGAATGGGTGATAATCTCGATCCTCGCAAGTATTAACCAAAATGATATTAATGGAAACCGGTGGTTGCTATAGTGATTAAAAATGAAGAATCAATTGTTGATAAAACATTTTCTGAAAAAGGGGACTTTTCAAAGTATTTTGCAATGTTTTATATATTTTCAATGTTGAAGGGGCTTTTTTTCAATGACAATTTGACTTCATTGTGGAAGTGAAAGTAAGTCAATTTTTTACCATGCTAAATTTAGTAAGTGGATTACAAAGTGAAATAGCTCAAAATCTAACCGGCGATGCCCACATGAGGATGGGGTTTTCGAAGGAAAAAGTTTGGACAGTTTCAGGTGATGAAATAAAAAAATTATTTTGCGGGAAATTTGATATTTTTAAACCTGCTTTTATGAACTTTTTGGCAAATTTTCGCATATTTTTGCATGGTTTCTATGGTAACCTTATTTGCTGTGGGTATTTTTTTCCAGAAAACTTTTGCTGCATCCTGAAGGCCGTGGCAGGAGCTATTTCTAGATATATGGATTTACAAATGCTTGACAATTTTTTAAAGTGATGAATGTTATAAAGCATCAGATTACAAGACCAAAATTAGGCAGTTCTACAATACTGTGGAGGTACCAGTATAACATGGATGCTATAAAAATATAGTGCATTTTCTTTTTGCCTCTCTACAAACTAATATTTTGTCAAAAGATATGAACAATGACTTATAAAATAGAGCAAACATCACACTGTAAGATGAAGAACTTTTTTAAAAGAAAATCTAACATAATATCATAAAAATGTTCCACTGAAAAGGTTGGTTTGGCGAGTGCAAAACGAAAGTGAAAGTAGGGAAAATGGCTATTTATAGTTCGAGACTACTTTTCTGTCCGATCTTCATGGACTCACCCTATTTTCTTTGCGGGAAATTATTTTTTCACATGTCCTTAGAAATGCTACATAAGTGAAAGTTTTATTGAATCAATTTACATATTTTTTAAAAAATCCTAAAAATATGCACTTCACTATAGAAGTCTATGGGAAAATTAATACGATACTGAGACCTGGAGTGCTGGCCAAAATCTTCAGAGTTACTCCCCTTTTTAGACAATCAGACATGTATTATTTCGGAGGAGTTGATTTAAATGTTTATGAATTGTGCTGAAAATATGTTTTATTATATCCAAGTCATATTCCTTCATAATGCAGTGTTGTTACAGCTGATTTTAGAGTGGCGGATTATTTTTATGTATAAAATTGACCAAAAAATGGCAATAATAGTTTCCCCTTTTTCTGAAGAACCCCGGCTGACAACCCTCCTTTCCAAAGTGTTCGAAGCCGCCCCAGGTTTATTATAATGAGTAGCGATGTGTGGTCACCGTGAACTCATGCACTCATTCTGGTTTTTATATATGTGATTCGGACGTCATTCCGTAAAATTATGCAGATATCTTCCCCTTTACCCGAATATTGATTCTATTACTTAAATCGGCGTTGAAGCGTGTTAACACTAAGTAATAATAATTCTACTTTTTGTCAATTTTGTCTAGTGCTGCGCAAAATCCGTTATCTTGAAAAAGGTAAATATAAACGCGTCGTTGTGTATATTTGTGTAGCTTGTAAGCCACTAGTGTTATATATAAATAGTACTGCGACACAAGTATTAAAATCACTGAACGATTATGAATTGTTTAAGAATATTACAAGTAAGAAAAATCGTTGTGAGGAAAAGCATTAGATTTGTGTACCGTCGTTTGTCGTCAAGCTCAAATCCAGAGCTTCTCACCGACACCTTTTACCAACGGAGTATCCCAACCAAGAAACTGTGGTGGGCCAAAGGAATTACTTCAGAGTTACACGTTGCAGGAGGATTAACAGACAGACAAATAAAGTATGCGAGGGACAATGGGTTTAAAAGTATCGTTTCGCTTCACGAGCAGTCTAAATCAACATCATTTGGAGGTGAACGACTTCCTTCGTCAGATGAAGCAAAAGTGATTGCTAAGGTGGCAGGTTTACATTATGATACCGTACTCCGAGAGAATGAGGATTGGACTACTTCAGCAGCAGTTGAAAAGTTAAGTAAATGTATCTCCCACTTAGAATCACCTATTTTGCTCTATGCGTCCAAGCCAGATTCGGTGGCTTTTGTCACACTCATGTCTTTAGCTCAGAAAGGGAAATTGAATTCTAACTTTAAGCCACAAGTTAACAGTGACAAATTCTATAAAATGAGTGCCTTAATGGGGATGGACTTTACAGATCAAACTTTTAAAGAACTGGTTGCATCTGTCACAGGGGAATCTGTTGTTCCAGACCCCCCAAAACCAAATACACATAAAAACTGGTTAGGATACTGGCTTGGGCATCCTCTTTATGGGAACTGGTTTACAGCAGGTCAGATAAGAAGAGGGCATCTTAAAGAATTGGAGGCTGCTGGCTTCAAATCAGTCATAAATATGAGGATGGGAACTACATTTAACAATAAACCATCTCAGGAGACCATAACTCTGGTCAATATCAAAGATAACCAGGATACATATGACGAGAACTACAACCCAGTCAGACAAACGACAAAGGTCTTAGAGAGTTTGGTGGTTAACCCGGCATTGGATAGGAAGTATGTCTCACAAACATCTATAGTCAACTATGAAAGCAGAAACCTAGATGAATATGGTGATGATGTGGGGTATAATGAAGATATTGAACGTGAACATTTCAAAGAGTCTTCGTTGAAGTACTATCATATGCCTATAGGTAATTTTGCTTTTTAGTTCACGTGGTCAAAGTCCATGTGAGCTATTGCCTTCACTTGGCGTCCGTCGTCGTCGTTAACAATTTTTCAAAACTCTTCTTCTCTGACACTACTTGACCAATTGGAACCAAACTTGTATGAATGTTCCTTGGGGTATCCTACATAAAATTGAGGTGGGGATTTTTGATCCGTCGAAAAACATGGCCGCCGTTACTAAAAATAGAACATAGTGGTCACACAGTAGTTTTTCGCATATATCTCGAAAAGCGTTAGGTTAGGCCAAATTCTGACACGAGTGAAAGCGTTCAGCATGATGAGATCTATCTGTAGTGAATTTTTTATTTTAATCTGTTAAGCCATGTTGGAGTTATTGCCCTTTTCGACATTTTTTGGTTATTTTTAATGTTATTTCTTTAAAAAATCTTCTCCTATGACACTACTTGACCAATTGGAACCACACTGGGTATGAATGTTTCTTGGGGTATCTTGCATAGAACTGTTGTGGGGATTTTTGATTCGTAGAAAAACATGGCCACCGTTACTAAAAATAGAACAAAGGAATCAGACAGTAGTTTTTCGCATACATCTCCAAAAACCGTTAGGTGTATCAAAATTATTGCAATTACTGAAATGGCTCTTATTATAAGACCTTCGAACTCAGGATGCAAAGTTGTCAGACGTCTCCTTGTAAGAGTTATTGCTCTTGAAAGATGAAAAATGAAGGGTTTTTTTACAGTTTTTAGCCATTATCTTGAAAACTATAATAGATAGAAAGAAACTTTCAATTGCTGAAATGATCCTTATGATAGTTCTACCAAAGTCTTCTTGAGTCAAAATTGTTGGACAACTCCTTGCTAAATTTATTGTCCTTGAAATACAAACTTCAACCAGGTGAAAGATTCAGGTTCCTGGGAGCCTCTTGTTTTCAATGTTTAAAATTATTTTCATGGGTACATCTAATATTAAGATTATTGGGGCGTTATAATTATTGCTAAGCAAGCAGAACGATGCGCGAAAGGAATTTCTTTGGGTAGAATTTAAGGAAATTAAAGTTTCTATGCAACTTCTCTCTCTTTAAATCCTTACGTGAGAGTTTTTATAGGCATGTGTACTTCATGGTTATACACTACAATTTTACACTATTCAATGTGGCCGCCATATCGAATACTAGAAATTAATGAAAAGTGATTTTGCTCCTACATCAAGTATAAAACGCGTAAGAAAATGAACTTTATACCATCAGTTGATAGACAAACCTATAATTGTATAAAATATGCTTTATTAATTTGAGTACATTCAGGGTTCATGTATTTTGATTAACTTGAAATGTGTTTTAACTAGGTTACTTTTCAAAAACGAGTGAAGCTTATAAATAGTTTTTTTGCTATTTTACAGTAAAATCATTGTATTGTCAGAGGTTAATTTAATTCGTCATACCGGAAGGAAAACAACACCCAATATAGACATGTACAGATATCATTATATTCAAGCTTGGACATAATTAACTAAGAAGTAGTCCATCTACGCAAATCAGCTGGGGGTTGAGTCTATTTTCAATCTCCACATCTAAATTCAACACCTAATACACATGTATTAGTGATAAATGTAACAAATCCTGTCCGATTGTAGAAATCCATCTATCATAAAACATTTATTCATTATAAAGTTTATTGACTGGGTGTATTTCTATGATCACAAATATACTAATAATTGCCAAACAGGGATATAGTAGAGCAGCCAGTAGTAAGTGGAGTCATCAGAAAGTTCAAAGGCGTTTACACTAATATTCAAGTAAAACTTGTAACAAGTCTTCAAAGTAAACAAATTAATAAATACATGCGGATCCAAGGTGTGTTTGTTTGGCTTCGACACCCTTATGCTCGAAATGTTTGTTTTTCTTACAAGGCAACCACCTGTGCGGGACTCCCATCAGTCCAGTTGGCGGACATCCCTTTTCGGAATTTCTGGATCGGCCACTGAGCATGTATTTATGCACATTTCAAGATTTATTGTTTACCTGATAAGTAGATATTTTTTGTCATTTGGCGGGACATATTTGTTGTCTATAAAATACATTACAATTTAATTATACTAATATCAACTTTCTATCTACTTTCCCAATCTAAGATACAATTCTTGTTGGTATTTTCATCCCATATATAAATGAGACTTCATTAATTTCCGAAAGATTTTAAGCAGTAAAGCAAGTTAACAATAAAAAATTCCCGCACTGCAAAATGTATCTCCTTTTTCTGTACTTTTGATACGATGTTAACTTTCGGTGTTTCTTTGGTATCCAGTACAATATAGTGATGCATGGATAATGTTATTATAAACTGTAATAGAACTATTTCACTATCTTGGAGAAAAAAAAACTCAACTGTGATATTTATCATTTTCCCCTAAAGGGAAGAGGGGGGCTAAGATTAAATTAATTTCAAGTGAACGACAGAAGTATAAACCATGGTGAACATAATCCCAGAACAAATATCTCGTACTATTACAGAAGTTCCATTATCAAATGAAAATTGTAATGGTAAAATTCTGAACTGGAAAACTCCAGGATAAAAAAAAAAGATCCCAAGTCCCTGCTCCTTAAGAATCAAACGGTTTGTATATTTAAAATAGCAGGATGAATTTGCTTTGCAGATCTTTTTGTAACCTACAACGGCGAAGCTTTCAGACAATACAAGGACCAGCTATTAGAGATTGGAAGGGATGGTCCTGTCCTGTTCCATTGTGCAATCGGTAAAAGAGCAGGTAAAGTGCCAATATATCTTTTGGGGTCCATTCTCCCAGTTTTTATTGAGTCCGAGATGCTCATTTACTTTTGTTACTTCGTATGTATTATTTTGGTTTTTTATATTCTTTGTTTTGTGTGTCTCTTAATTTTCCGTGTCTGGTCTTTATCCCTAGATTACTTGCATTCTTTTGATTTCCGCTAGAATCTTGGTTCCTTTGATTACGGTTTAATCGTAGGAACATATTTTTCTGTTACCACAGATCTCTGGTTCTATTTTGAACCACAACTTTGCCTTTCTAACAATGCACATGGATCTATTGCAGACGGCAGTTGAGATGCCTTTATCCGTGATAGGTATACTCGATTTTGATTTTGGTGCATTGTTGTTCTTACACTGGTTAAAATTTTAAAAATACAGCAATATTTTGTATGATTAAGTACCGGTCCATATAGAATTTAGACATTGTGACATGTGATCCATGGTACAGAAAAAAACAGAAATAACGGTGCTTTTTTTTTTGTCTACATATTCTATATTTTGACGCAATGATAGTCCTTTCTAGAATCAAATCTGTATTTAAAAGAAAACCATATATATTCCTTTTACACTTAAACCCCCAAAAAACTTAGAACTTCAATAACTCTTGCAAAGTATACCATTTTTGTACAGTTTATAGATCTTATAGCTCAAAAGTGAAACAACCAAATGACAAAGTAAAGAACTAGAAGTTAATTTGGTAGGGTGTTTAGATATGCATAAATCACTTTTTGTTTGATTTTAACGCCTTTTAAAGGGCATACGTAATTATATCAAACAGTGTATATATCCGTATTTTTTGTAGTATTTATTGGTACATTGGCTGCAGCACTTCAGTATAATAAAGATCTTTTTATCCGTATTTTTTCAGCATTTATTGGTACATTGGCAGCAGCACTTCAGTATAATAAAGATCTTCCCTGGGCTTTGAAGAGAATACATGAACTGGGGTTTGTTGTCAATGAAAACAGCTTCAAAGACGTTCTCAGCATGTACAAAGAAATTCTTGGATAAACCAATGCAGCTGATTCTGGAGTTTTCGCTGTTTTTCTTATGATTTCACTGCCTGTCTCTCGGAAGACATTGGGTTCTCTCAGCCCAACTGTCGAAAAGAGTTTCAATTATTACGAACGAGGCGCGGAGGCCGCTTAGCTCCATTTGTTTAAAACTCTGAATTACCACATATAGTACATAATTGTGGCTCTATATTAAATGTTAAGATCCATTATCATAATGTGCACGTTGTTATAAATAAAGCTTGTAAGCTTATTTTTCTTTTAAATAAATGGTTTCCGATCTCAGTTAAACATCGTTGGAAATTTTTCACACCCGTTTATAAGTTTACATTATTTCCCTTTATCAATTTGATCCGATGGAGCAGTGTAGCGAATAGAGTCGTCACATTCTGAGACGTTTGTATAATATTGATTTGTTGTGACCTGCATCATTTCTTTGATCCTCTATCCTATATAACACCTAAATGAACTGTCCCGTACTACCATGCATAGTGTACTAAGTTACAGCCCTAGATTAATCCTACGAGGAGGAATGACCCGGTCAGCGAAAGCTATATTTTATATAGCCCAGCTGGCCGAGTGGTCTAGGGCGCTGGACTTTGTGTAGGCGGTGTTGCCATAGATGTCACAGCGGTACGAGTTCGAGTCCCGCGCGGAGGGAGCGACAAAAAATTTGCATTGCAAATTTGACAGTTCTAACATCGTTGGGAATTTTTCAGACCCTTATATATATTTCCTACTCCTGCAGTGCTGAGGTTGTCTGGCAAGCAGTTTACTGACTTGGTGCCATCCTAACCTCTAGCATTTGACATGTTGAAATGCACCGCAAATTTGAATTAGTTAATCATGTGCATTAAAATATTTTAATTCTTTTGTTATTATAAAAGAAGTTTAACCTACCGGAAATCAAGTGATAAAAATCCTAATTTTTGTTAAGCACCTAGAAAACATTTGTAATGAAGACAGTTATCAAAGTGACCTGCCATTTTGAATTAGGTCACTAATTTTACGGAAAACAATATATTTTTGACAAAACTAACTTAAAGTTGATAAAGGCAATTCGTTGGTTAACTTAATATGTTCGTTTCGCAAATTTTTATGATCAGGTAGATCATTTGTTTTTCTTCTATTTATTCACCTTATTCCGTGTTATGGTAAAGTAACTGTATAAAATGTTTTAAATGGTAAATATTTTACAATAATTCTGCCGATTTCAAAGAACGCGCAGTATGCAATATGACGCTCGGAAATTAGAGTTAAGAGTATGGAGGAACGAATTTCCAACCCCCTGTGTTGTAGGAGTAATATATATCCCTTTTCCTAGAATCTTTTTTTTTCTAAAAAAAAATTGTATCCAATTATCTTCCAAGTTGCACAAAGTGAAGAAACACTGAAAACGTGACAATTTACAGAGTAGACGTGCGGTTATCTGCACAGGTTCTCGAGACAAGGATTTTTTTATCAGAAATATCATTAAATCATTTTGTTGCCATATTTGAGTTATTATTTGTGTTCTCTGACATGTCCGTTTGCTTTTTAATGCTGTTTATACTATGCCCAGTGTTTCGTCTATAAAGTTAGAGAAGTATATAGACTATATATAAGTGGGCATAGTATAAACAGCATGGAATAGCAAACGGACATGTCAGAGAACGCACATAATAACTCAAAATATGGCAAAATATTTTAGATAAAAAAAACCTGGTCCCAAGAGCCTGTGGTTTTCTGGTTTAAAGTTAGTTTTAAGCGTGTGAACGTTTTCAAATTATCCATGTGTATCTATGTGCATGTATGCGTGTGCGCGCGCACGCGTAAAAATGGTCAAAAGCGGTGTGGTACAAAAAAGTAAGAAAAAGTCGGTATAAATGTAAATATTTGCACTCGATATTAATCTAGCATTTAAACGACACCAATGACTTTAAACATTGTTATTATTAGCAGCGACATTAATAAAAAAATTGCATTTTTGAATTGATTTTAGGTGTTTATTTGTGTAATAGTTTTTCCACAGTGGCCAGATTTTAAAGGGGGAGGGCTGTGATCACACTAAAGTACTTTAAACCCTCCGCTTTTCTTTGCGCCTCTCTCAAGTCTGGAATTTATGGCTTGTGTACATTTTGTTTCGTTTACACCTTTAGATTATTTTTATGTTACTGGAGTATACAGGGGCAACTCTTTCGCTGTACCTGTATATAATGATGTTTTGGGGTCAGCTGCAGCCTGTTCTGTGGTATGAGGGTTTCCTTGTCGTTCACTGAAGACCAATATGTGGCCTTGGGCTGATATTTTCATCCCGGTAGGGTTGTTGTCTCTCTGACATCTACACCGTATATATTCTCGTTATACTCTATCTGAAGGTAACATTGTGGGTCGATACGTGCACAGGTGCACGACTTGCCATATTGAAATGATTCAAAATTAATACTAAAATATTTTGTACAATGGATTCGTGACTATTCGCCTTAATCATTCAAAGAACTTTTCGACAATTTCACAATACGTTATTTCGCCAAAACCATAGATTCCAAGCTATTGCCACTACGGTACATTTGTACAGCTCTCCTCCTTGTATATGTAGCTCTACACAAGAGCAGCCTTTGCCATCAATGGAACATTCGACATGTTGGTTTTATCAATTTAATGAAAAATTAAATAACACATACTTAACAAAATATAATGTGTACATCCATGATTCGTTTCACTAATATAAGTGTAAATTAGAAGTATTAGAAGTAAAAAACGGAAATTAATGTACTCTGAGAAGTCTCCCAAAGGGGATGTGGGTAACTTTAAAATCGTTTACCAAGTTTAAAAAAATAACAGAGGTATTGTAATATATAATAAATAAACGATTTTTAATCCAAACAAGGATTTTTTGTATAATCCTTCCTAATTTAGTAAATATACAAACAATTGTCCCAAACACATCAAATCTAAGACAAAAACTACCAAGGGTTTTGCTTTTTTAGGATATGTCAACATTAGACCTGAATCCTGACTGTTTAAAGTCAAACTCCACACTCAATTTCTTAAGCTCTCGGAAGAAAAATACTGTTTCATTTTTGTTTCGGCTATTGATACACCAGAAGTTACAAATGTTCATAGTTGGCTGGATAACAAAAATGGCAACCCTCTAAATGTTATAGTCTGAATCAATGATGAATAAAACTAATATATAGATATAAATAGATAAGACAAATCACTTGGATATATTTTCAAGAAATATGTGACAAGAGGAACCAAAAACTGACCATATCAAAATAAGTGCAAACTGTTCCTTAGTATGTTCTCTACTGTGGTGTTTTATGTAGCATATGAAATGAGTGATGGATTTAATCAGTCTAATTCTACTTAGATGCATAAATGTAGATTAAAATAGTATTGGGAAATGTTTTAAGCATTAAAATAAATAACAAAATGCCTAGTTCTATCAACAGATACATCAAAGGATAAAATTAGTACAAACACCTGGTATTTATACAATGAGTATTAACGTAAAACCAGGTTTTATATAAACTCACATCATGCATATAAGTAAGGCAACCCCCTGTCAAATATAACATGATATAGCCCAGAGTATTCTATGTACAAAATTGTCCAAGAACAGTATAATGTCCTCGGTGAGGTTATTTCCCCTTTGTCTGGTTTTCACCTTACTAGTTTTGGGGTTGACAAAGTATTTTAAACAAATGGGAACTTGGTCAAATGGAGAAAAGGAATGACAGACGAAATGTATCAAACACGAACAATTTCAATACGTTATTTTCTCAGTGTAAGATTATGCAGACTTTAAATTATACTAATAAACGCCACATACTTCTGGAATTTCAGTGATAACTTCGTGTGTTGATGAGATACGTTACTTTTTCTAACATAATGTAGCTCTGTATACCTCCATAATTTCTGTGATAAAGATGCACAATAAAACAGGCCAGTCAGATAATTAGAAGATTAACTCTGCAGAAGTTTAGAGACTTCTTAAATCAAAGTGACAGGGACTTTTATAGAACTTTTAAGATATTTAAAGTTGACTAGTTTACATAATGCTGTAATATTCCCCTAGCCCTATTCTACCATAAGTCACCCTAAAGACTTCATGTACTACTCGAAAGAGCAATAGGATTTTCAGTTCAAAGGGAGAGCATACATGTAACTCAAGGTAGACGCGGTACAATACATGTCAACAACACCCTGCAAAATGGAGGTTTAATATTAAGCTGAGTCAGCCCCTTCTGCCCCCCCCCCAAAAAAAAAAAAACAAAAGTGTACAAAAGAATCCAAGAGCAATAAAGTGACTGAAATCATTACTTCCTATGTTTATATTCAAGGTCTCCATGTGGAAGAAGTGGTAAGTCAGAGGACAAAAATGTTAACTACATAATTGGAATGTGATGTTAATTAAATGTGATTATTTAGTTACTTGAAGTATAAAACAGTTTAAAACATTAAATGCCTAATTATATATAATTCACCATTCTACATCATGTAAAAATAAATTATGCACTTATTATAAGCTTATTTTTTATCTAAAAAATACCATTCATATGCTTGAAAGTTACTACCACATAAATAAACTTGAACACAGGCCTGAACAACCAAAAACATAAATATAGCTTTTCAATAAAACCAAATATATTATACATTATATATTGAAAAGTGAAACTGTTTCCTAACATTAACTTGACAATATATAACCTCCAAACAAAGAACATAAATCAGATCATTATTAAAATATTACATACACAACTTAAAATGAAGTACCATACTATAGTACTTATACACCTCACAATTAAGACAAGACTATAAAAGAAATAAAAAGAACGGTTAATAAAGCACCATATTTATAACACTATATCACATCAAGGAATTGAATGTAATTTCATATTTTGCATTGAAAAGATACACAGCGCAAAAACTTTGCACAAGGCCCCCAAAAATCACCAAGAATGCTGGTCATCATACCTGACAAACTGTTCCTCCACACCCAGATCTCCCACGATGTTAGTGTCTCTTTGTGAATTTTTTCACTTTTGAGTGAATTTAAGTGTGTTTCAAGATAATGGTAAACATGCATTAATTTTACGTAGGATGGGGATCATCCACTTGATATGGAGGAGGAGGTTCTGGGTAACCAGCTGGGGCGGTAGGCGGTAAGTATTCATGTTCTTCTGGTGGTGCTGATGGCATTGGGGAATTCTGGGTACCAAACTGTCCATGTGGAACTGATTGTCCTTGATAGCCAGCTCCTTGTGGATATCCTGGACCTGGACCTGGCTGTGTTGAATATGGACCATCAGGTGGTGAACTCCATTGTCCAGGAGCATAGCTTGAAGACCCTGGTTGTGGTTGGTTTGTGACCACTGTATTACCATCATCAAAGGGTTTGTTATCATGGTAATATTCTTCTGTAAAATGGATACACAATAATTCATAGGATTTGATTATTAAATGTTGTCTTAGTACTAAACAAATTGTGCTCATACATGTTTCTTTTTTTTTCTATTTATTTTTGTATATTGTTATTTTATGCCATAACTAGACCAACTATATACATGTACTTTATAAACTGCATATTTGATATTGGAGCTGACCCCTGTGACTAGACTACCTGAATTAATATAGGCCTTCTGAAATTTAAAAAGTGGCACTAATATAAAACAGTATTTTGAAGTGTTAAGTGTAAGAAGTACTTATGACAGAGACAGACTTGGTAGAGAGGAAGTGGGTCCTTAAGTTCAACAAGAAAGCTTATTCTCAAAGCTGTTACAATAAAAAGACTGTTTCCTTCCTGCTTACATTTCTGTCTAAAATTCATGCAAGATATAATGCAACTAGTTTGATTTTTAGGCTCTCTTAATAGTAAACCCTTACTTAAAACAGATGATTTTAAATTTCTGTAATTTTCCGTTTTCTAAGGAATACTCAATCCAACTAAAATTAAATCTTTGATTACTTTACATTCAATAATGGCACATGTCTTTTAATTAGTTTGAGGAATACTGTACATTTATAAATAATCATTAACCTTACCTTTTACCGAAAATTTTCCTGTAGTTATTTTTAATAATACTTCACTAAAATTGAAGTAGCGATTTTTTTAAAAAAAATATTTCAAACTCAGTTGTTTCAACCGGATATGTATGAGGTTTGTCCTTACACAAGATTTTGTAGTTGCACAACTTTCCAAGTTTAATATGTTCAAAACCTTCTTGCCTAAACATGTTTTGGACTATTATCTATGTAGGGAACCAGCTAAATGCATTTTAACTATAACAAGTTGTACAAAAGGCAAGCATGTATCAGATATGTCGTGTGTCTATTCTCTCTTTCAACTTGATTCTTAGATGGAATTATCTTAGACATTTCATCAGTAGAAAACACTTACTTGACATTCCTATAAATGACACTCCCCAAAAACAACTCCAGACCCAACCAACAAATAGAACAGGTGCTAACACAATCTGTAATAGTCCAATTATTATACTAAGACAAAAACTGCCAAACTGTTCACAACATGACATGTCCTCGGTTCGGGCACAGCAACAAACACATAATCCAGCTAAAATTGTTCCTGGAATAAAATTAAAATACTTACTACTATTATAGTTTAATATCATAAAGCAATGTCTGTTTCATTTCAATTTTTATTACTTATCAATTCGTTTTCTCTTTATTACACAAATGCATGCAAGTATATTAAAGAGGGTTCAAGATGTTGTACTATGAGAAATTTAAGACAGGTTCTTCTACGTTGCTCATATTTTTTTTAAAGATTGTGCCGAAGTAAAGATACTTGATTTCGAAAAGTACACCGTCTGGCATTATATCCATACACTTCGATATTTACTTATGCATCTGGCTCTTTCGATGAATTTTGGTGATTTTCGTAGTCAGAATTTATCCAAAAATGCGAAAAATAGGATTTTCGATTTTTCGGACAAAAGTCACATAAATTCGACTCTACAAGTTATTGCTTAACTAAAACGTCTCAAATTTGGTATCATTCGATAGATATTTTAATTTTCTACATAAGTGAACCACGTAAAAAAATACTTGTTCTCGAAAAGTTATATCCATACACTTCAATATTTACTTATGCATCTGCTTTTATGAAAACTTTAGTGACAGGTAAAATGACTTCGCCTTTTTTCTGTCGTTTATTTCAGCGGTATGTTCATGTATACATATACGTTATGGTACTTTACATGCTATCCATGTGTACCTAAAGGGAAAGATCTACAAAAGGGAATACAAACCAATACCTATCTCTATATAATACTGCATATTTAGGCATTTTATGGTAAGATTTTAAAATACGGAAAAGCAAAAATGGCTAAAAAAAGCGCTGTAATACCTGGAATACGTACACACATAACGATAAATATGAGTGAAAAATTAGATGAAATGTTTCTGATATTAATTGCTTGGTTCAAGATTAAATAGACATCGAATTTGTATAATAATAAATAAATATTTTTTATATAAATCTCATTGATATTCGCCATGTCACGATTTATTATGACTGTATGATTCACTTACCAAGCCCAGGGACAAGAAAATTTAAAATACAACAAATAACAGCAACAGGCATCGGCATAGCCGGAATGTATTTCCGATCATTCTTCGCCCTCGCCCTTGGCCTCCCTCCACAGCCTTCTCCAACTCCCATTTTCGTTTTCCAAGGTGTATTTCCGTATTGTTTACATGCGACTTGTGTAGTTTAATACACAGAATTGTGTCATTGATTGGAAAACGTGTGATACTAAAAATAACTACACGTCAAGAAAGCCAGTTAAAAAGCGGGAAATTTCAAAAATTCATAAAATATAATGTTCCGTAAGAAAACTTTCAAGTCAGTACGCACCATGTGAACCAATCAAAAGAAAACCAAATATGCAAGTGATTAAGGCAGCTTTAAATGTTTAATTGGTCACTATTATTTTCAATTACTCCTTTACTTACAGCAGGGAGCATTAAGTCCAGCAATCATAGGAGTCTGTTGATTTTAGTGGGAGATAAATGTAAGATTTTCTAAAAAGTGCAGATCTGAATGCAGAAAAGATTATCTTTATGTGAATGTATAGCATATATAGACTGAAAAGCATTGTTTGAATGGTGGGTTTTTCTATAACATGAATCACTTCACCAATAGTCCATGGACTGGGAGGGTCCACCGTGCACAACCCAATCATCAACTTCATGGTGATTTTTAAGTACCTTTATACCTCCCATTACCGAATTAATTTGTCGCCAAAGAATATTATCGGATTCTTTTTCAGTATTAGCCTATATTTGTACTCCTCTGGGTCAAAAAGCCAAGATTTTTGTGACTTAATTGTTTGCGAGTCTAAGCCTTCCTGTGATAGCATGTTTAAATAAACTAAACAAATACAGATATCATCGTATAGCCCAATGTCTCAGCTTTACAATAGTATAAAGAAGGTTGCGGTAACACCTAGGGTTTTGCGGTAAAATGCGAAAAATATACCTCTATCCCGCCGAAAAATCGCTTAAATTGACATATTTTTCAATATCAAAACCCTTAGAGTATTAATGCTTAAGTAAAAATGGCTTATTTGGTATTTTCTGTTTAGTTTTATCACAATTTATACTTTTGTGGCTCTTTCGATGAATTTTGGCGATTTTCGTAGTCAAAATTTATCAAAAAATGCGAAAAATGGGATTTTCGATTTTTCGGACAAAGTCACATAAATTCCACTCTACAAGTTATTGCTCAACTAAAACGTCTCAAATTTGGTATCATTCAATAGATAATTTAATTTTCTACATAAATAAACCACGAAAAAATAATTTTCGAGAAAGGATTTTCAAAAAATGTTAAAAATATCACCCCTACCCCTGGAAAACTGGTCTCAGCATTAAACAGAATTCTCATTCACAGCATACTGACATTGTAGAACTCATATTTTAGTCATTCATAATTACGATAATGATGTACCTAACATATTTGATCAATTCAAGCACTTAGATTTTCCTTCTGGGGTGGCATTACTATAATATTGGAAAAATGGGAATTTTCAGAATTTAAGAACTTTCTACTATATCACCCAATATATTATCGTCTTCAGAATACCGTAGTTTAAACAAGTTGTTGTGTGATACAGTTCATTAATATAATGTCTTAGCTTTAAAATGAACTGAAGCAATAAATATTTGAACTTTTCCAAGTTAAGTTAGGTGGAAAATTGCCACCCCTACCCGTGAATAAAAATGCCTCAACATGAACTAAAATGTTAATAATTAATATATAAACGGTGTACAATAGACATGTGTGGTACTATTATTTTAATTATCGATGTATTCAACATATATTCTCATTTCAGGATTGTATTTTTTAGTTTTAATGTGATAATAGTGAGTTTTTTTTATAAAAAGGGGAATTTTCAGAATTTCATATTTCCTTCCATTTCACCTATTAATGGCAATTTCTTTCACATACCGTACTTCAAACAAGCTTTTGTATATTTAAATACAATTATATAGTGTCTTAGCTTTCTAACGAGCCCAAGTAATAAATATTTGAACTTTTTCAAGTCCAAATAGTTGGAAAATTGCCACCCCTACCCATGATAAAAAATGCCTCAACATGAACTAAAATGTTAATAATTAATATATAAACGGTGTACAGTAGACATGTTGTGTTTTAGTATTTTAATTATCGATGTATTCAACATACCTGCTCATTTATGCGCGTATTTTTCAGTTTCAATATGATAATAATGAGTTTTTCATAGAAAATGGTATTTTCGGATTTTCATATTTTCTTCCATTTCAACGATATTTGGCATTTTTCCTCAAGTACCCTACTTCAAACAAACTTTTGCATATACAAACACATCTATTTAGCATCTAAGCTATCTAATGAGCCAAGGCATCGCATACTTTAACGTATTCCAAGCCATAAAGGCGAAAGAATGGTAGCCCATACCCATTAAAATGTCTGTGAAAAACCCAGAATTCGTATGTGGTAGCTTTGCATTTTTTAAATGGTGTTGGATACATGTATGCCAATCATTCATCGTAGTTGCTTCTATGAAACCTTATATGTATAAAAATAATGATAGCAAACAAAATCAAATCATGTAAAACTGTGATATTTTAAACAAGAATTATACGATTATACAATTTACGCGCTAAAATGCGTGATAATCTGTTTTATTCTTAAATTTCCATTTTTGTAATATTTTGTCGTCTACAGGACAATAAAAGCATAATTTTGCTTGACAATATGATTGATACAAGATCTCCATAATAAATACCAGATAGACATTGCGTGTATACTATAAACGATCATTTTCTTTCACATTGAGGCAGATTTTAGTGGGTAAGGGTACCATTCTTTCGCCGAAATGGCCTGGAATACGTTTAATTGTGCATTGCCTTGGCTCATTAGAAAGGTAATATGCTACTTAAATGTGTTTGAATATACAAAAGCTTGTTTACGAAATGAAAGAAAATATTAAAATCCGAAAATTCCCAATTTTATGAAAAACTCATTATTGTCAGCTTGAAACTGAAATGAAAAGATATGTTGAATACATCGATAATTAAAACAATAGTACCTAACATGTCTTTTTTACATCAATTATGTGCTAAAAATCAACAAATATTTATTACTTCAATTCATTACAAAGCTAAGACACTATATAATTGTATTTGAATACACAAAAGCTTATTTGAAGTACGGTATTTGAAAAAAATGCCAATTATAGGTGAAATGGAAGGGAATATGAAATTCTGAAAATTCCCTTTTTATGAAAAACTCACTTTTACGATTTTATAGTAGTTTTTACGCCCCAAAAAAATCTAAGCGCCTGAATTGATCAGATATATTGGGATCATTATTATCGTAATTATGAATACCTAAAATATGATTTTTACAGTGTCAGTATGATATGAATGAGAATTCTGTTCATAATTAGTTCATAAACTTAATTCAATCAAAGCACCGAAGGTGCTGAAACTCGGAAGTCGCTTGGCATGCAACCTGCAAGATAGGTTCCCGATGTTTATTCTTTAGGCAATGTGCTAAAGTGCCGGTCATGACATGGACTAAAGTTTGAGACTGTTTTGGTGTTGAACCCATATTTCCCTTGCAACCTGCAGCAAAACAAAACAAAGAAGTACACAAATATCGTGTAAATAAGTTTATTGCATTTGTTTACGTTCTTGAGACCTTAAACTTGAAAAAAGGCAGCTGATGATGTTGAATGTGACGCTTCTTGATAAAATGATTTTGATTATAATACCATCCACGGGTCATAGTTAAAATCCAACACCACTAAAAGAGAGATAAGTCCAATTAAATTGTATTGGCTTTTAACTAAACTGGTTCCCGATCGCAATATTCAGTAGTCCCGGGAACCAGGAGAGCTTTTAACTATCTTCTATGAAATTACTGCGCGGCCAAGCGGCAAAAAATAGTTTGGCGTCTCGATTTACCAGTTCGACAATATTTAGCTGAAAATTAACACTTAAAAATGTTTGAAATATCATTCATTTGGGATATTGGTGAAATATTTAAAGTTTAAAAGAGAATCACGCATTAATTTGAAGACAGCATTTCCGCCCGTGAAGTTATCTGCCGGAAGCCCTTTTGTCATTCTTATACTTACAATACTCGAAAGGGTAATCAAGGGAATCAAGGTTATAGCGGTAATCAAAAGAATGTAATCCAGGGACAAAGACCCGACATGGAAAACAGACATACACAACAAAGAACATAAAGTAACTAAAATCATACATACAAAGTAACAAAAGCAAATGAGCCACTCGGACTCCACTAAAAACTGGGAGCGTGGACCAGGTGCACCGGTAGGGTAAGCGTGACTTCCGAGTAACTCCAATCTTTTCAAGTTTTGTACATACACAAGTGCGGTAGTCAAGGGTTTCTTTATTAGTTTTTCTTTTCAAGAGTTTGAAATCTTATCAGTGAATATAATCAGGAGTCCGAATATAGGAACTCCCTTGTTGGAAAATCAAAAAATGGGAAAAAATGAAACCATAATTAAATTATTTGCACGTACATGTGATGAATTTCTTAATAATAAACAATAAATAAGAAGTCCTAATATGTTATCTATGCAGTACAAATTTATGCAGTCAGTTCGAGCAAATGCGAAATTGTCTTGAAAATGCAAACAGACGTTAAAATACTGCAATCTATCAATTATGAGCAGACTTGTTTTGTTATTTCATAGCTTATACATCCCTCAACACTTAGTACTTAACACCATCAATGACTCAGGGTTGTTCAAGGGTTTTAAAAATACTAATTTCGTGCAGATCGGATTGGATTTGAACAATAAATACCAGATAATGGCCTATGAACTCAGAATTTCTGGTCCCACTTTTGAAATTTCTTGTTCCGCCCCTGATGATTTATACTGAATGCCCTTAGAAATACTTAAAAGTCCAGGATAGGAGTGCATAGTGAACCATAGACAGGAAGTGGTTATTAGATCAACGGAAGATATTGGACCACTAGGTTACGTACTCGCATAATAGGCGGTTGGAAATATGTTCATCCAAAGGTCTGTAAATAGCTTGCCAGACAATCGCTAGGATTGCTGGAGTGCCCTATACGAAGGAATCATGTCTTGTAGATATTTGGACAACGGAATAATTTGATTATTGTTCCAAGACATTAAGAACACACTTTGTCACAGAACGAAAGAAGGACATAGTTTACCAAGTTCACGTCTAAGTGGTCAGATAAATTACTGGTATTTTAATTTTGATTAATAAAAGTTAGAATTTGAATTGTTCGATCGTTATCATTTTTTTCATTCAAAACAAGTGAAACGTCGTAAGTAAAAGAAAAACTTTACTCGCGATATCATATGAACAGTCTCATTTGTCAGTTTTGCCACAAGCATCTCTCTCTTTAAAAGTGTTATTTTATAAGAACTTTACAAATGACCGAATTCACCAGGTGCTATTTTTGTTTAACCTATACCCGCCACTGATAAATGCATAACTGATTATATTCGACATTTGACTCTCGTCTTGCAAATTTCGGTTACAACTTAGAGTAATGGTTTTTTATATTATAAAATCACATTCCCATCAAACTCATAACTTCTTAAACTCTATTTATTTTATTAAATCCATACAAAACAGTTATATTTTTCTACATCTCCACATCTTAAACTATGGAATAATATGGATGTATCCGAACCAGCAGATACATTGTACAAAAGTAAAATTTAGTCTAATTTTACTCGTGATGTCATATGAACAGTCTTATTTGTCAAGAACATGCACCACCCTTCTTTTAATCACATACTCGATCTTCCATTTATATATCCCACTGCTGCTACCAACATACGCTGTTGAACAACGTAATAGTGTACTTCATTAGCTAATACTTCATAATCCAATATCATGTGATATTTCTGTGAAGCACCTATCACATACAATTACTCTATCACCTCCACGTGTTCTTATTTCCTTTGAATAACATCGAGCACAAACATCTCTAGAACATCTTCTGCATAGGCACTGAAAAGTGAATAAAAAGTAGTTTATCAGGTATATACTCTGTCAATTATGTCAAGCCCTAGAGCGGTAAGTGGAGTTGTCAACTCGAGATAACACTATTTCATATTAGGAAATGCAGGAGCGGATCCAGGATTTCATGTCGGGGCATAAATTGGGGAAAGAACGTGTGAAAATCAAAACTTAATGCAGTTTTTTTACTAATTTTAGGGGGTGTACGCCGGGTCCGCCCCTATGAACTTGCACAATAAAAATTCAATAATACAAGTTTGATGTGTTGTATAATCTATTTGTATCATTTCACCAAACTACATGCAACTAGCGTTTCTATATAATATAACTATAAGAAAAGTACAAACTTTATTTCTTAATTATACACAATAAATATCACAGGTCAGTCTTTATAAATATTTTGCCACATTTGTTTATTTTTCTTAATACAAAAAGAATCAGTTGAAATTTTTGGGAAAATATCTGTATATTAACTTATCCTTCCGGGTCAGGGGTTCCAATCTTGAATTTAAATCTACGCACCTTCCTTGTGTCGGCTTCGTATACTCTATTGCACTGTGGACAGTCCCAGGACATCATTTCATTTGCGTCTTCCAAAATTTGTGTTGTCGTCATCTACAATTAATAAAATAGAATTAGGAGATAAAAAATGGTGATGTACGTGTTTTAAGGTTGAAAGAAAGCATATGATGACACTTTTAAATTATTCGATTACCATTTAATATTAGTTGATGGAAAAATTTCTGAAAAAAAAATCTTACTAATTAACCCGTAGCTAATAACACATACAGTTCTCCCTGAAGAAACCCTGTCGGTTCGCCTAGTATCCAATGTTGCTTGCGTCCTTGGTGTTCCAGCTGCTGGGCTCCTATATCTCTCAGACGAAGGCCTGGCGGAATATCGAGGAGGAGGTGTAGTAAACATCTGGTATGGAGGAGGAGGGCTATTGTATTCCATGTTTGATGGTGCCCTCATAGGGTAGATGAAGTTTGACCTTGGACGTCGTATACTGCGACGTGATCTGTTTGAAGTTGGTCTATTGCGCCAGTATGTTGATTCGGGGTCAGATGGGTAATTAGAAAAATCAGCTGTAATAAAGAAATCGTGAGTTGTTACACAATATTCATCTCCATACTTGATGGTGGCATTTTATGTAGTATTTGTATTGGTTTTTTTTTTTGTTTTTTGTTTAGTTTTTTTTGCTAGATGTTTGTATTATTTATAGTGTGTTTTTTACCTTTTGCTAGATGTGGCAATTCAATATATCATTGGTTTTATCTTTTTGGTAGATGTTTCCACTAAATATAGTATCTGTTAATTCATTTTACTAGATGTTGACATGCAATAGTATGTTTAAAACATGCATCGCATTGACAGTTATGAACAAGGTATATATATATATATATATATATATATATATATATATATATATATATATATATATATATATATATATATATATATATATATATATATATATATATAGATAGATAGATAGATAGATAGATAAAAAGAAAGTATTAGGTATGTTAATGCAGGGAAAGGCGTGCCGGGCGTACGATCCCAACTCAAACTTGGAGAAAAAATATTTTTTACACAAAATATTGATTTTTCACAAATTTTATCCCCAAAAAAAATCAATCCCCCACCCCCAAATCTCAATCCTACATATCCGCCCCTATAAACGCAAAAATTACTCATGTTTTTAATCATATCATTTATACAAGAAAGTTAAAAACTTTTGAACATCCATAATATGACT
Source organism: Perna viridis (assembly GCA_037379345.1). NCBI lineage: Eukaryota > Metazoa > Mollusca > Bivalvia > Mytilida > Mytilidae > Perna > Perna viridis. Next base: position 16,366,584 of record CM074511.1, read on the forward strand.
GTGAGCTTACATGCTGTTCCAATTAAAGCTATTCCCCATATTGCACTCCATACCCAGCCAATAAGAAAGCATGCTGTCAGAAGAAGTTGTAGGAATCCTATCCCGATGATCACACATGACGATACACAACTATAGTCTTTTATTCCTATCTCAGATTTGGCACAACACGGAGCACAAATTCCAGCCAAAACTGTTCCTGAAAAAGTACACGATAATGTTAAGAACTTGGTCAAAAGACTAAAATTAGATATTCTTCGTTTTGAACAACACGCCATCATCTTTGCTTAACCAAACGTAGAAATTAACATATATGTACCAGCGAATGTATTGTGTATTTCATACTTTATGAACAGTGGATGGAAATCGTATTATGAATCTTAAATCTTCACATTACAAATCCGCTATATCGTTCAAACTATATCCTGTTGTATCATTTTGATGATGTGACGGAGAAGCTGTATTCATTCATGCATAACCCCCCATAATTTGTCCTGTTTCCTTTTTGTCTTATAGTATTACATGTATATGTTTAAACAATTATAGTATTTATTTCCCTGAATTATAAGCTGACCAATTGCTTACCTCTTCAGTTATAAAAAGAAGACACAATAGATGTAACAACCAAATTTGTAATAATACTTTTCTTTTCAATTTCTGCAAATATTAAAGTCTCTAGAAAATTAAATTATTTGTTTATTCTTGAAAATAATCTCATAATGAGTTTTTTTTAGATGTGTGTTTGTTACATTAGAGTGCGGACATACAAAGAGTAAAAGTCATAGTATACCACTCCTTTTAAACTTTTGGTGACGGTTGAAAAAATGAAAACCTTTGTATATCATGGTGATTTCTTTAAAACATTACATGTACTGTTTTTTTTTTTTTTTTTGTTTTGTTTTTGTTTTTGTTTTTTTTTGTTTTGTTTTGTTTTGTTTTGTTTTGTTTTTGTTTTAAACAGATATTACTTTTTATCCTGCAATGAGGTTATTTATTAACCGAATAAAGGTATACGGTTATTTTTTTTTTTTTTTGCTGTATTCGTACATTAGCAGGTTATCGACTTTCTTGCTTCTACCACTCACGTGATCGGTGGAACTACTTTTTTCTGGTATGCATAAATTAATCATGGCCACCACCATAAATACGATATAAACAAATAGTGATTGCGTATACGGTTACTCTTTTTTTCGCTGTTTTGTTTCGTTTTCACTTTTTTACCTGCATAAAATAAAAGATTTTATGGAAACCAAATAATGATGTTGTTGGTATTTTTTTCACCGTCATATACGTGGCAAATCCCAAATCTCGTTCAGATTTGATTCATTATCAGTTTGCAGACGACTTCCCTGTCATTTCAGTCATGTCGGACTCGGAGCCAGAGTGTCCGTCACAATTTAAAATAAACTGGTCCCCACTTAAAGAAATTGAAGCATTACAATATGACAAAACTCTTGAATAGACAAATGATCAGGAAACTGTAATGCTCTTGGATTTATTACTGCCTAAACCCCAAGATAATGAATCAGAGGAATTTTTCATTATAGATCTGTCCATTCAACTGCCTCCTCTTCTTCAAAAATCTCAAACAAATATTTCAAATCCCAAAGAAACTAGTGTACAAATTTCACCCCTGAAATCTACTGCCATATAGCAAACAGAAACAAGACAAGTCAGCTTCCACCTTCCTCGTGAAATTCAAAACCTTAATGTTCTTAAAATCGACTTAACAACATTTAAAATATTTGTATATATTGTTCATTTTACTTAATTGTCTCTTGGAATTAAATAAATTTTGATACATTGCTTATTTTCTTCAAACAGCTTTGACGGATTATATAGTGCCGATTAAATTTCAATGTTTACTGAGTCATGCGCCATGCCTATTAATTTTTTCTTCCTGTTTAACGATCGGGGCTCCTCAGGGGATATGCATTTTAAAATTTTATTTTAAATATGTACACACGCACAAAACTATTAATATAACAGGATAAAAACAATATAGGTACATTGTCGAAAATTATTGAAGATTTGTGTATTCGGCTTGGAACGGGGGGAAATAGCTGGAGTGCCATTGCATACATGTATGTGCACAGTTTACTGGGTTGTACAGGCATACCACATAGAATGGAGCACTTGTATACACAGTTGCTGGTTGTAATGAAAACACTGACCCTTACAATTGTTGAAGATTGTAATAATTCACAAGTCACTGCTTAGTACACATGTTTTTTTTTTCAAATATTACGGAAAATTTTGTGTCTTATGATTAAGGCTAAAAACCACTAATTCCACTTCCCATAGGCTTCTATGCTAATTTCACAATATTCAATGGCTTCTCTGGACTTTACCTTAACTTTAACCTGCAGAGGACTATATATCAGCATGATTCTACATATGTCAGCTCACAATCCTCAGAATGGCATGTGGGGTTAGCAGACTTGCAGTGCAGTACTGGTCACCGGAAGTGAAGGGTCTATAAATAGCATGGGAAATCCCAGTGTTTTCACGAGATAGGGGTATATTTAAAAATCATTATGGAGATTAGGCTTCACATCACAAGAAGCAAAATGCACCTATAAAATGTACAGAAATGTTTTTCCTTTCAGAAACTGTTTAAATTTTTTAAATAAGATGAGAACTTTTTTCACAGCACTATGAGGAACAGGGGTAATTTCTGCGTAGGACTATTTTTGCGTACGTTCCAAAATGCTCATTGGTTGAATTGGTGGTCTGTAACCTTATGATTGATCGTGGTTTTTGTTTTTTTCAACAATTATTTAAACTTGATCAATCGAAGACAACGGGTCCATATAAAATTAAAAAAAAACAAATTCAAGAAGGCGTTCGGAAAAAAACTGTATCGAAAATTGAAATTGTGTGCCATGTGTTATTTCCTGAATGAAATGTAGAAAATTATAAGTAAAACAGAACAAATTTAGTGCGTCGCCTATTTTTTCTTTAAGATAGTACTTGTTCGTACCGTAGATCAAAAAGTTTCATTTCTGAATCATATTAAATGCGTAAGAATCATTTATTCAAAATTTATTCAAAATTTCCAGATATTTAAAGCGTGCACATTCACTGACAAGTGCGAATTAGAATTGACAGATAACGTTCCAATGTGAATGATTCGCATTTATGTAAAACTAGGTGCTTTAATCAGTATTTAATCGAATTTTGCATACCGCGTTCATACATTTGTGTATATCTGCAGAATATGCACTACTATGCAAATAAAATGCAAATTCGCATTATTGGAAATGTATAATCAATGCGATTTCGATAACGCGTTCGCGGATCTATATGTAAATTTGAACGGAGTTTCAATTACAACATGCCATTGGTTGAATAGATAGTAAATAACCTTCATGGCCGTCGCGTGCAGACCAAATTTCTCTTGAACGTGATGGAAATCAAGATTCAATTATTGGTGTTCGATATTATGAATTGATATTTTTCTTTGTTTAGTGCAATTTGTATAAGAACTGTTGTTATATTTGCGCCTACATTGTAAAAGGTCTTGATAAGTACCACTGTTAAAAAATTAACAGACTCAAACCTGTTCACAAAATGGCTTGCGAACCATGGTACGAGTTATTTATGATTGTGATGAATTAATGGTACAATTTATGCCCCTGACTTTTAAAAAAAATAAACATTCTTTGACGTGTATGTGTCATTACATGTATAGAAATTTTCAAAAAGATTAACTCCAACGGAATACATTTGACAGAAAACCTATTATGAGTTTACGTACCAAAGCCTGGTATGATGAAATTCGTGACACCACAAACAATAGCAACTCCGAAAGGCAAAATAGGTACAGTGAATTCGTCATCTTCTGGCTCCGTCATCTCTCCATGATGACGGAGGTAATTTCCATCGGGCACATTCCCGTTACTTGAATATTCTGGGATGGTAATAGTTCTATCTGATCTGTCAGTCCGTCCGCTTTGGCGTCTGGAGTACTCAGAAACGGACATCGTTCCATTCGGTTGGTCTGTCCGTCTATTTGGATGCCTATCTTGTAACCGTTCGAATCTTTCGGATAAAGCATTTCTAGCGCGAGTCGAATTATTTGTCATTTTAAAATGTTTGTAAACACATTATTCAAACGTCTAGTCACCACTTTCTAGGTCAAATAATATTTTACTTTACTTCCCTCATATGACGACCATTTTCAAAAATATGACCAAAGTTCTTATCTACACAAGGTCTATATTTCCATTTTCCCGCCTCTATGATGACATAATAATTCAATTGTGGCAACGAAATGTTTATATCCAAAATAGAACCAATTATTTGATATTGTACCAACAATACTATCCTCAAATAATTGTTTCCATTCAAAAAGTATAAAGTAACTTTTGTACATCCAACTTTGTAAGATTTTAAACCAAGCAGACCTTCAGGCATCCGGAACCTATATATTCCAATTGTAAAAGAGAAAATAATGAAATAATTTTAACTTATGTAAGATACGCTCCAAAGGGTGTGAAAAGAAGTATTTAAATTTGATCTGTAAAACATGGTTGTCTTTTTACGGGTTGTTATGCCTATCGCTTTTGTATATATTGTTAGTATCTGAAAGCGCTGTTTTATTTACTCCTCTCGGTGAATGTACGCACACACTAAATGACCTGATCCTTTCAAGTCAATTGAATATAATACTTTATTCGAACGCATCTTCAACGTTTATGTGGTGTAAGACTCGGAACCGCGATGGGGACGCCGAAGTGCGATGGTCAACGCTGAAGTACGTTGGGTGTATAATGCTAACCCGCGGTAGTGCGTTGCTCTAAGCTGTAATGCGTTGGTGATTTTTAAGGGTATACGCGGAAGTGCGTTGGTTACATTTTTAACGTTTACACGTAAACGTACGTGCATATTAGCGCGTATACTTACGCGTATACTTGTGGCGTCTTCAACTTTCAAATCTGCTAAAGATGGCATCGCAAGAATACATGGATTTTTGATAACGATAGAAAAGAAGAAAAAGGTGACAAAAGACCCTAGTCCTGAGAATTTTGGGCAGTTCTGCCCCTAATTGAATTGATATGCAGAACAAAACACAAGAACTTCTCACGGGGAGCGAAGAAATTAAAGGATTAATTAAGCTTGCATATGGGTGAAACAAGAAGCATATTCCAAATTTTTTGTACGACCCTGAATCAGACTGTATATTTCACCTCTGTATCAGAGCAGCACAGACGAGTATTGAACAAGCAAGAGCTGATCATGGAAATTAACAGAAACCACGAGTGTGACCATAGAAAAAGTGATACAGTTTACGAAACTTTAAGAAAGTCTTACTTCCCAATCGTAAGAGAAAATATAAGACTACTATTCAAAACCAGCGTGCGCTGTGTGAAGTGTCTTAGTGCGGCAGATTTGCCTAAGACACAAAAATCAAGAAAACCTATATCAGCATCATATCCAAACAGTCGCTGGCAGATGGATTTGAAGAAAATGCCCCGTCAAATGGGCACAACTACATATGCAACATAGTAATGGAGGAATTTAAGACCAGGAAAATCAATGGCAGACCATATCATCCTCAGTCTCAAGGTACGCTTATTCAAGTATTAAAACTACTTACATTAAATATTGAAATACTGGTTATGATAAACGTATAGTGTCACATGCTTTATTAATTTTATATTAATAACTTTTAACTGAAGCGAAAGATTCACCTGAATAATAAAACGAATGAAACTAGTAAAATGTAATGCACATTACATGTGATAAATTGTTTAAGTCATCAGTAATGATACATTTGTATTTATGGTTTCTCTCATCCTTTTAGTTCGGGTTGAAAGATTCAACAGGACTATAGTAGCATTCTATCGTACTCACTTTGTTGAGACTAAGGATTGGTCAAATGTGCTCGGGGAGTTTTATTACAAGTGCAATAACAGGATACACAAAGCAGGCAAGCCATGAATCCCTCATCAACGTTTTTTTTTTTTTTTTGCAACAGATGAACAAGTACTTTTATTTACTTACTTATTTGAAATGAAAACTAAAAAAATATATTTTTATCATTTCTACACAACAATAGCATTTCTTATTCCTTTATCTATCAACACTTCATATGATTATTTACCCTGAACGTATACAAACATTTGTATTTGCTTATATTATACTACTATTTTGTAAATGTGTTAAATGACTGTGTTCAACTTGAATGAAATAGTGATAAAACATTTTATAGATTCCTATTTGCAATTTGACCAAAGAAGAAAGGGAATTTTTAGATAAGGCCCATTTAGATGTTGAGGAAATGGATGAAATTGAAGCGGAAAGTGTACCGTCAACGGATGTAATGCAAGAGTACAGTGTATGTAAATATTTGATTATAAACAATTTACCGTTAATTTGTATGGAATATTCATGTAGGACCTACATGTATTATTAATGATAAATATTTGAATACTATATTTTGAAAAACGTTCATATTATGTATATTTTAGTAGTATATAATTTGTGCTAGTTATAAACAAATCATTTTGTGCGTATATTACAGAAAACTGAAGAAAACACCAAACAAAACGGCAACGAAGAAAATGAAAGTGGAAGTGAAGATACTCTTGGGGTATAAATTTGATATACTCTTTTGTTACATGCATGTTTCTGGTTTATTAAATAACTCATTAAAAATAAACGGACAAATTTACATAATTTGCAGTATTCTAAGTATATGCTGGCTGTGTAAACTGATTTCATTTATACATGTACATGTACAAAAATTATCGATGCAAGTATATACATGTTAATGTATTGAATGTCAAATATAACCTGTTAAAAATTGTATGATTTTAAGAAAAAAATATTAATAAATAAAAATTTGATTTTGATTAACAATTATGGCTTCTTTTTGTAGACAATCTCTGGAATGCAGAAAAGTTCACACGAAGTACGTGTACCAGATAACCAATCTTCAATGGAGGAAATGTAAAATATTAAAATTTTCAATACAATAAACTCAAGGAATGTACAAGTAAGAGAATAAAAATTATCAACAAAAACCGATTTCTAGATTTTTCAATTTATGTAAAAAAAGTTTTAAATATACATTTTGTATTTTATAGGCGGATCCAGGGTTTTTTGAAAAAAAAAGGTGGCCCTGGGGGGGGGGGTGTCAGCGACTGAATGTTGTTATTTCACTGCAGTTAATAATCCATTGAAATTCCACACTGTATATGATTCCTCTGTTACAGTAGTAAGCCGAATCTTGTTTTGCAATTCTATGCTACAGTTCTGCAAAGCTTATCCTAAGAAGCAGTCTTCGGCTGTACACGTACATACACTACTAACAACGTTAAATACAAATTATCTACATGTCCGTTTTTTTTTCGCAATACTTTTTATACTAATATCATTTTACTTTAACTTTTTAAGATTTGAATGCCAGAATAAATGTGATTATTAAGGTTTCATTTAAATTTAAAAATTATTTGTAACTGCCTTAAAGCTGATGTTTTAGAGCTCCTTTGTTTTCGGCCGTTGTACATTCATTCATTCATGTCTTTATTTCCTTTAATAGAGTTTACAACATGTACATGAACACAAAAGATGACCAGTTATAACATACACTATATCAAAATATCAAATATGGGAAATAAGTGTAAAAACAAAATATGCAATATTATCGGTAATAGTACGCACCAGATACATTTCAGCACCATATATTGCTGACAGATATATGTTTGTAGCAATCGAGCTCAAGATCGACTTAATATAGAGTTTAACATACGGTTATAGTCTGCAGCAGATCGAACCACATGCGTGAAACACAATGTGCGGAAATCGTTCAGTTCAGATTTAACAAGTTCAGTAGACGGTTGTTTCCCGAGCATAAAACAGTATAAGACACCTGTGTTATAATAACTCAACTCAACGTATAAATCTAGGGGAAAGTTTTCAATTATCAGATCAAAGAAAATATTACGTTGATCTGCAGTATGACTACATTCGCACGATGAATACATCATTACGTCCAAAAAAATGAACAGCAACAGGTCACATTCTTTAACTTCAGTATCTGGTATCTGGCAATAAAAAATGCCGTTCTTAAGTCAAAGGAAGACGACGGCCAACGCCATATGTCAGCAACATATATGTTCGTATGCACTTGATGGAACCTTGTGAATTCACGATCAGAAACCACACGGTCAAGCCGTTAATCATATTGGACTGAGTTAACAGCGGCCGTCACTATGTTTCTCCATTGAGATTTACATGGAAAATTACCAAAGTTCAGATATGTATCTAGGAATTCACAAAGATTGTATTTTTGAATAATCTGTAAAGCGTCCGGAACGAAACCATTTCGGGAGTTGATGTTTGATAATCAGGTAAACAATCTAATAAGAAAAATTTGTTTCGACATGCTCTTTAGTTCCATTCTACAAAGTTTCCCAAAAAAGTACAATTTTCGTTTTTCAACTTTGCATATTAATGGGTTTAGTCCTAACATACCTTCACACAAATCCGTCCTTGTTCGGGGCCTCGGAACCTCTGAATGTCCTTTACAAAGAAGTGTTGGAGACGATTAAGCTGAATAGTGTCATGAATTCTCAAACCATACCAAAATTCACAGCCATATAAACATGTAGGAACAACGACAGATTTATAAAGTTTAAGTATTGCTATTGGATTGATGTTTTCTGTTCGAATGTTTGTAATTGCAAACTACGAATTACGACCTTTCCTGCAGGCGGAATTGATTCTAGCTGTAGATTTTAAGTTATCACATACCTCAATACCCAGGTAAATATATTTATCCGTTATAGGAATGCATTGTTTGTTAAGTGTCCATTGAAGTTATATAGTCAACCCCCATTTTTTGGATTACATGTTTCAAGTTCATTTAATAAATCATTAATGAAGACTAAACATAACATACCAGATAATACACCTCCTTGACGCACCCCTTCATCAACAATAAAATATTTGCATAGATTCATTGCAACTACACTTTCAGTTGTTGAGTACAAATCATCAATGATACACCAAGCTTTGCCCCTTACTTTCATATTATATAATTTATACATTAGGGCTTTACGCCAGACTGTATGGAAAGCTTTACGGCTATCAAGGAAGACAGAATAAACATTACTGTGCAAACATATTTACATCGGTGTTCATGACTTAGTTTGACATTAAGCAATTAACGAAAAACAGTACTGTTACAGGTCAATGTAAGCCCACACTACAGGGAATTATATGCGCGTAAATTCATTTAAGGAAAGAGGAGAGATTCAGAACCTGATGATTATAGCCAGTTACATGTAAGTGTACGTTATGTCTTAGTGATATAGTTTTGTAGAATATAAGCACATTTTTCATAAATATTTAAATTGGTTATATAATGTTTTAAAGTTCGTTCTAAAAAATAATTAAAAAAATATGAATTCGTTTACATGTACATGCTTTAAATATTTTTATTAATCATTTAAGTTATTTAATTGTTCAGTCATTTCAAAATACTTATTAACACTAGTATTCTTTTATCTAAATACGTATGTGTTTGATTTTAGAACAGATAATTTTGGGGTTCCAGTTTTTATCCCGTTGAACTTTTCCCAAAAAAGCCAGCAGTAGTAACTGAAATGGACAATTTTAATCCAACTATTGGTTCGGTTACAGACTTCCGCCAGAATAGTGCACTTAGTGCTGGAACAAAGATCTTTCTTTCTCGCTATTGGAAAAAAAGGAATGATAGAGGACATCCAAGTAGATGACAGTAAAGGCAAAATATATACTGTGAAGGATACTGAAACTACTAAAATACATGTTTTATCAAAATATTTACTGAGACCTAATATGCTCAGTTAAAAGTGTTTTAATAAAAGTTTTATAACTTAAAATTAATGTTTTTTTTATGGTATCTGTGTTTAGTAGACGGGCGTGTTGCATGTCTACAGGAAGTTGAGAATCCAATAGAACGTTAAGGGAGTTGCAATACCCATTTTTATAAGTCTATTTTTTTTGCAAAATTAAGAAAATATGAATAATTATAATTGGAACTTCAGCGTTCTTTCATAAAATGTTTTAAAGGAAACCCACGCCCTGTGCCTCGGTTAACAATATTATAGATCCCCATCTGATGTGCAGTTGCTTACATAATAAAAAAAATCTTGTGTTGAATTAAACCTTTGTATTGTTGTCACTAGTTACTATTAACGATTTTTTTGGTGAAAACACTTTGTGTCCAAAGAGTGCATGTATTTGAATAACTAACAGTTCAAATGTGTATCGTTAAAAGTTACTTTTGGGGATCAATATTTCCGTTAACTCTGTTAGCAAAAAATAGGTCAGAGAGCATTTGCACCCTTACATACATTAATCGACTAACATGGAAATGAAGATCATACAAGGGCACGTGCAGTGCATATTTCTTTAATGCTATTTCTGTACTTTTGATAACAAATCCTATTTATATTTTGTTTATTATTACAAATTGTACAATAGCATAATCAGCTCAAGGTTAAAAGTACATTCAATTCATAATTGATGACATAACGCCAAAGTATATTGTACATGTAATCAGTGTTGATTTTGCCTTACCAATTACCATCACAGGAGAGCGTATGCCAACATCGAATTTCAGCGAGGTACAATTAAAACATTATAAAAAAAATGAATTAAAAAAAAGATTTAAAAAAAACGCACGGTAAACAATCACTTCTAACTAGCGCAGTTTGGTTCGATAATAAACGCACTCCCTCAAAGTAGCCCACACATTTCCGCGTAGCTATTGGTAGTAAAACATAAAAAAAAATTAAAGCAATAAAAAACATGTTTTAACAAAACTCGCACCGTAAACAATCTTTTCTAACCATCGCAGTTCAGTGTGATTATAACCGCACTTCAGCGTACTCACTTCCGAAAGTGGTCAACGCACTTCCCCGTTGCTATTGGAAGTCAACAATCACTTTCAGCCATCGCACTTCAGCGTATTACAATCGCATTTTAGCGCGTTGCTATTGGAAGTCAACAATCGCTTTCAACCATCGCAGTTCAGCGTGTTTATAAACGCACTTCAGCGTAACAATCGCACTTCAGCGCGACCATCGCACTTCGGCGTCCCATCGCGGTTCCGAGTCTTACATATGTACAAACCCATTAAGTCCCTTTTTACTATCCTATCTGAGAACATGGTGTACGGAAAAGGTTGACTAAATTCAAACGAGAAAATAACACACTCAGTCTGGACCTGGTACAAACAGTACACCAATTATGCCTAAGATGAACATAGGCCATCCGCCACAGTCAGGACTTACTTATCAGTGTTTCTGCAACTGCCAATATACGCTCGATTAGAACAATTTTTTTTCTTGAAAAAAAAAAATTTTACCATCCACAATGTTTTGAAAGGTCAAAACCGCAATATCCTTATAAAGAAGATGTAAATCGAGCCATAGATGAAAAATAAAAGCTTGAAATAGGGGTCAGAAATTTACATCAAAATATCCGAAAGCCTTAGGAAAAAATAGAAGAAAAGTTTCCATTATATCATAAAATAACAGCGAACCAATAACCACGAGAGGCTTGACAAATATTCTATCAACACCACCGATAAATGAGTTGAAACTGTTTTAGCAAAAACAACATTGAACTGCTATCACACGACATGTCTCCAAAATTGTTGAGCATATAACATAGATCGTGACAATGGAATGGTGCATAAATACCTGGTAATAGCATTTTCCCAGTAGTAATCAATGTTCAAGGGATAATTAAGAGAATATATTCCATGGATAAAGACAAGACGCACACTATAAAGAACATGAAATAACCAAAATAACACGTACAAAGAAGCAAAAGTAAACGAACAACACGGACTCCAATCAAAATAGGGAGCAGTGTACCGCTCTGCTTTTCTAGAAAAACCTGCCGAATCGCTCATAAATATCACGTCCAGGGTAGACGAAAGATGAAAGGAAAACTATGACACGGTCAACTTGTAAATCGGGTCTCATGGTGCAGATGGATAAACCATGACGATCCATAGATCTTTTGCAGTGGTGACTTTAATCTTGTGGCAAGATAATCCTGTTCTGGAAGCCCAATTGTCAGATGTCAGATTGTCAACTATATAGAGGAAAGTGAGAACAAAGGATGCGACTAATCAGCGGAGCACAGTTTCTTCTCACTGGAATGCCAACCGTATGTTGATAACTACGCCCACCACACTCGACAAATTATGCTGTTGATAAAAAAATTCTAGCATTCTGACAACATCTTCTTCGGTATATTCAGATGATTTGGAATATTATTTAATATTTTGGGAATCTAAACTTACTACATAGTTATCAAATTACTATTTTATTTATTTTCTTTGATACGGTAGTATCATTATCCAATGCATCACCGAATTTAATATTTTAATAAATAGCTAGATCTGACTGACAAAGCGAGATATTTTTTATAGGTAGTATTTGTTTTAGAGTAACAAAGAAGAAAAAAGTTTAAAGTAGACAAGTAGCTTTTTAAACAATATTCGCACTGTCAGCACGATAATACAGGCTAAAAACCACTAATTCCACTTCCCATAGGCTTCTATGCTAATTTCACAATATTCAATGGCTTCTCTGGACTTTACCTTAACTTTAACCTGCAGAGCACTATATATCAGCATGATTCTAGATATGTCAGCTCACAATCCTCAGAATGGCATGTGGGGTTAGCAGACTTGCAGTGCAGTACTGGTCACCGGAAGTGAAGTGTCTATAAATAGCATGGGAAATCCCAGTGTTTTCACAAGATAGGGGTATATTTAAAAATCATTATGGAGATCACAAGAAGCAAAATGCACCTATAAAATGTACAGAAATGTTTTTCCTTTCAGAAACTGTTTAAATTTTTTAAATAAGATGAGAACTTTTTTTTCACAGCACTATGAGGAACAGGGGTAATTTCTGCGTAGGACTATTTTTGTCCAAATGCTCATTGGTTGAATTGGTGGTCTGTAACCTACATGACAAATAACGGCATCGACTAATCTTTTCTAAGGAATACAGGTTTATGTGATATTCTTATTACATTTTCAAAAGCTTTCGATACAAAGTCACAATTAACAACGGCTATCATTAAAACTGGAGTGCTCAAGTGCATGTACTATACACTTTGCTCTCGATTGCAGAAGGTCAGATTGGTTCGAACCACAGGTGCTTGCTCCCACTATCAAATATGCAGCCCCTTTAGTATATTAGTGTGCTGCATATTTGATAGTGGGAGCAAGCCCCTGTGGTCGAATCACACAATTTAGTCGCTGCGTGCAGTATTTAGGAGATAGAAAAGACGACTGGTTGGTTCGGAATCAGAATAATCTGTCCGAGGCGAATGCAATTATTATACCGCGCGGTCTTCTGATTTTTAAAGCGTATTTGTTCAATAATGAATCACAGGTATGTGACGGGGTCGTGACAAACTTTGCCCCCGCCCCTAACTTTTCTTGATATTTTCCTCGGAAACAATGATATTTTCTGTTTGATATTCACACTGTTACGAATTCTTATCGATTTTTACAGTTTTACTATCAAGCCGCATATTATGCAGGTTACAGACCACCAATTCAACCAATGAGCATTCGGAACGTACGCAAAAATAGTCCTACGCAGAAATTACCCCTGTTCCTCATAGTGCTGTGAAAAAAGTTCTCATCTTATTTAAAAAATTTAAACAGTTTCTGAAAGGAAAAACATTTCTGTACATTTTATAGGTGCATTTTGCTTCTTGTGATGTGAAGCCTAATCTCCATAATGATTTTTAAATATACCCCTATCTTGTGAAAACACTGGGATTTCCCATGCTATTTATAGACCCTTCACTACCGGTGACCAGTACTGCACTGCAAGTCTGCTAACCCCACATGCCATTCTGAGGATTGTGAGCTGACATATGTAGAATCATGCTGATATATAGTCATCTGCAGGTTAAAGTTAAGGTAAAGTCCAGAGAAGCCATTGAATATTGTGAAATTAGCATAGAAGCCTATGGGAAGTGGAATTAGTGGTTTTTAGCCTATGCATGTAATATCCGGAAAGGATTAACAGCTGTTGTTCCGTTTTGTTTTATTTTTAATCGACACGATTTACTTCCGATATTTTTTGACAACCAGAGAAACATGTGAAAACATAAATGTCGGTTATTCCTTTTAAAGATGTGATAACACAGATAGTGTTGAGTAGAATGTTAACCAAATGATTGCGAAAACGTGTATATTAATCGGGGGTTGAGACTAGACCAACAGAATTACATCAGACGTGCAAGAGTTAGTTAGATTTATCGCAATTACTCAGTTAATCAACAGAGTAACTGAATTAAGAAAGCAAAAGATAGGTAAATAAATGTTAATGTCGAACCATATTATGATGATTATTTTTTTTTATTAATGGTCATCCGGTTTTATCTAAGATGTCAACAACATTACATTGTAGTCCTGGTTGCAAAAAGAAGCATTAATATGTATATGCATTGTACCGTTCCTTAAATGCCAGGCACAGATTCATAGAGGGCAGAACCAGTGTACCCTAAATCAGGAGGATTTTTTTGTGTGGATGAAATCTCAATTTTTCACAAATTCTATGAAAAAATATTCTTGCCAGGCTTTGTTCAGCCTTTATTAGCCCCATAATCTAAGATCTTTGATATGCCCCTATATATAACATTAAATATAAGGTTAGGTTGGTCAATAAATGTGTTTTTTTGTACAATGTAATTCCTGTATCCTTGTAAATGTAGCATAACCTTAAAAAGGCTGTCACTTATTTTTACACACACACATAATATTTACATATAAAATGCAAGAAAACAGACAAAAGAGGTGGATGCTTAGCCAAGAGTACCAATGCAGGACTTTATTTTATATCTTTTATAAATTACAAAGTTTTAGTAGTAGATGTGGCTATTTAGTTGACATTAAGTTCAAAAACTTGAAAGTATTGCAGTGATTTAGATAATATTTTGGTTAAAACTGTTTGCATTTCTCTGAGAAAGAGGAACATTCAAGAATATAATGATAATCATCACCTAGTTCTTGGTTATTGCATAATACACAGTGTCTGTTTTCTCTTTCTATTCATTCCCATCTGCTAGTTTCAATAGGTAAAAAATAATTTGTAGTTCTGAATCTGCAGAATTTCTTAGCTTCAAAGAAATTAAGAATATTAAGAATGATATTCTTCGATTTCAAATTTGATTTTGAAAATTCTATAGTGTAATCCCATTGGGGAGTCACTCACTGTTGATCACAACTTTTGAACAATTTGATCAGTCAGTCTCTGTTTGATTGCACATTTTAGCCATTCATTATTTGGAAAAGTTTCTGTCTCCCAAATATTCAGATAACCACAATCGTTTACGATTTTTTTTAACATAAAGAACTAAATTAAAGGTAGTTTTACTTGATCAACCAGACTTCTTGCAAGTTTGTATAATATACATGAAATTTTGGAATGCTTGCCAACCACAAGTTTTGCCCAATATGTCAATTCAATTTCAATCATAAGTCTACCTAGTTCACCATATAACATATAATTTGGAGTAGGCATTTTTAAGTTTGAAAGTATTATACAAAATTTTAGATGAACCTTTTCCAAAATATCGGTTTTTCCAAAGCCCCAGATCTTGCAACCATATAATAAAATTGGTTTCCCCATTTTATCAAATAAATCTATTTGTAATTTTATATTTAGTTTATATTTCCTTCCTATTTTAAGTATTTTATACATTGCTTTTGTTGCCTTATCTGCGAAACTCTTTTTAGTAACATCAAAATTTCAAGTTTTTGTAAAAATAATCGAATTCTTTCACTATTTCAATTACACTGTTTTTTTTTAAAGACAGTGTAATTGAAATAGTGAAAGAATTCAATAATTTTTACAAAAAAGTGAATGTAGGTCACAAGGGAGACTTCCCATGCCAGATACTAACACTTTTGTTTATCTACATTAACTGTCAGTTTCCAGATATCACAGTAGTTTGAGAAGGCAATCAATTGTTTTTGTAAATCTTCTGTAGTTTAAGCCATTAATACGGTATCATCTGCGTAGAGTAAAACAAACAGCTTTATGTATACACCTAGAAATGATTTCTGAAGATACACAGTTTAGATCATTTATATTGTGGGACTGTAAAAAGTCTTCTAGATCATTTAAAAACATGGAGAAAAGAAAAGGAGTCTAATTCTCACCCTGTCTCACACCAGTTTCACAGCTAAAAAAGTTGGATGTCATGTTTCTGAATGTAATACATGACTTGATATTTTAATACATAATATTAAATAGCAGTTTATAAAAGTCTGTTTCACCACTTTAACTAAAGCCTTTTCAAAATGTATAAAAACCCTATAAAGTTTTTTTTCTTAGATTTTAGAATTTGGAACAAAATATGGATTGCTAAGATATTATCTACCGTAGAATATTTTTGTCTGAAGCCACATTGATTTTGCTTTAATATAAGAAACTCTTGCACAACATTATTGTTCAATAAAGCTTTTTCTAATTTATTAGTAAGTAATAAAGGTACAACAATTGCATTTTTGGTAAATCTAAAAAATGTATCTGTTGGAAATGATTTGTAGCTGTAAAGTGAAAGTTCAAACAATGGATCCCAGTTTTACTCAAGTGTACAAAATATTAGTGGTTACATTGAAAAAAATTTACATGCAGGTGAACATATTTTCATATTGCATAAAAAGATTAGTTGTCTTAAAGGCTTGTTTACACATAGAAAAAAAACAATTGCTAAGATATCAAATGCTTAATTGCAAAGTGTCTCATCCATATGCTTTACATATTTACATATACATTGTGTATATACATGTAGCTCAATTATTATCAAATAAAAAAAAATTAAGCAATTCTTGCTTAATGTCAGAGGGTCAATAAGACACCATTGGAAAAATTTGAAAAATCGTACTGGTGTAATGTTGGCGAACAGTCCTTTGAATTTCATGCTGTTTTCCACATATTTCTTACCTTCAGAGCAACAAATGTGTGAAATAAATGCTCCTTGATCTAAGAATAACATCAAATTTATACAAGAGACCCTAGTTTTTATGTTAGTTTTCTGTTTTTCAGATATTTCTATGTCTGAATTGACATTTAATAATTTGAAAAAAAGTAGTAGTGAAATCTACAATTTTATGTTATACCAATGTATGTAAATTTCCTGCCAGCATTTACATTGTCAGATAATTTGAAAAATTGATCCATATTAGATATTCTGATGCATTTTGTAGTTGAGAGGTCATGGTATGGGAAAAAGTCAGTTCTGGTAATATCTCCCCGTAAATAAGCTTATTCAAAGAGTAATCAAGGGAACCAAGGTTATAGCGGTAATCAAAAGAATGTAATCCAGGGACAAAGACCAGACATGGAAAACAGACATACACAACAAAGAACATAAAGTAACTAAAATCATACATACAAAGTAACAAAAGCAAATGAGCAACCCACTAAAAACTGGGAGCATGGACCAGGTGCACTGGTATAAGCGTCCTCTGCTTTTCTAGAAACACCCGCTGAGTTGCTCATAAAAAGTCAAGTCCTGGGTAGACAAACAAGGAAAGAAAACTATGACCCATTGAATAAATCAGTTTTCATGGTGCAGATGGATACACCATAATGCTCCACGAGTTCATAATGATGACCATAAAACTTGACTTCAATCTTGTAGCAACATAACCCTGTTCCAGAAGCCTATTTGTTAGAGTGCTAGCACGATACAAGAAGTCTGCATAGTTTCGGCAAGCTCTGGCATAACGTATGAATTGTGATATGAACACTCCATACGCAGGTGCTGAATTGATGTTACCACAGATGAAAGGAAAGTTTATAATTCTGATTGAAAAGTCATCACGTTTGTTGTAAAGTTTGGTCAATAGTTTTCCTTTATCATCGATTTCTAAGTGTAGGTAAAGATATGAGGCTGACTTCACAGTGTCTGTAGTATCCTTTATCTCAAGTTCTTTTAACATAGTTTAATTCAAATCATTGTTTTAATGCAGTTTGATGGCCAAAATATTAAGTTGCTGAAATATTCATGGACTTTTTGTAATGTGTATTCTTTCATCTTATAGGTATATTTTAACTGACACAAAGCGAGCCAGATGAACAAGTTATTGTATAATCCTTCACATAATGGAATCTAATCAAATAGAGAAGAGTATGTCAGATAGTAAATCAAAGATACCACTCAGTTACCTTGGATACCTACCAAGTGTTGTTCTGGTTGTAGCTTTAGGCTTAGGATTGTACACACAATGGCAGTATACAGAAAATAAGATAATATTAGGATTTGCTGTCTTTGGGTTTTTCATTTTTGCAGTTTCCTGTGCTTTGCAATATTATTTTCATTTTGAAGTACTTGGACAGACCTTACTACATTTATGGTTGGGATGTATTCTTGGCATAATAATTTTTGCAGACCAGAAAAAAATAGAATTTATCATGTCACAGGAAGTTATGAATATATTACTATTGACAAGTGGGATTTTGACATGGTGTTGGAATGTCTTAGAAAGACTGCTTCATACAGTTAAACATGAGGCCAAAATGTTTACAAGAGTTCAAATTTTAGAAAGTGTTGGTTTAATGATATCAACGTTGGTGACGGGGAAAGATGCATTATCATTTTCTATTTTAGTGGTAGCATTTAATATTAATTTAGCTTCGATAAGATTGAAATCATTTTTTGGATTACTCAGTTTTGCAGTAATGCTTTGTATTTCCACTTTAGACATATTCCGTGATATCTCATTGACTGGTAACTACTATGGATTAGGATGCTTCATTGCAAGACATTCCTTTGAACCATTTCTTGACCTTTATTTTTCTGGACTGACAACATTACAGAGGTGGCAGTGTTTTTTCAGTCTTTCAAAACTTTTAAGATACTCATTTGTAATGCTTATTTTTGCCTTGAACATAACAACAGGTGCTGTGATAGGCAAATTATCAGCCAATCATAAAGAATGGTATGTTGTGGTGCCTTTAACTGTAGTTTTTGCCTGTATATGGCTCTGCTTTCATTTGACTTACTTCATCACATGCTGGAAACTGATGACAAAAATCACAGAATGCAATTTAACATACAGCAGCCTAACTGATGAAAGAAAGAACATGAGCCGAATCATGGCGTCAAAAGGAGTTCGTCATTTTAGTTTGATTTCACAAAGACTGATCTGTATAACTTTATTGACAACAATAATCCTAGGTGGACTAAGTTGGGAGACTAGAACATCCTACAGCTTAGCTCTAGTGTTACTGGTCTTACCAATAGAGTGTATGACACTGAGTTTGTTCTGGTACCTTGGTGACAATTTAGGAGGAACTGCAACAGGATATGCTATCATTGCACCAGTCACCGGGCAGAAGTAAGATTTATCTTTGCAGGCATCTTTTCATGTTGAGTTTTTTCAGATTAACGGTGTTGATATTATTGTGTCATGTATTTTTCTTCTGTATTACATGAAAAATATTTAAATACAAATCAAATTAGTTAATAATGGGTGCTTCTCAAAACAATTTTTCCTACAAAGTAATTGACATTATTCTTAGTTCCTTGATATAATTATCAATTTGATTACTACTACATTTTGTATCTATTTGCCATTAGACTGATTCAGAAAAAAAATAACTTAGTTATGATTAAACTTTCAGGGGAGGCACAAGAGTAAACCTTATGTCACAGGAAGTGGTGCAAGACATGGGTACAAGAGCCACTACTACTTTAAACAAAATGAATTTCTTCTTTAATTTCCATATGGTTGATAACTATGGATGTGATTTCTCCACCAGTGGCCTTGCTATGGACTATTTAGAGTCGAAGCTTAAAGCTTTCTTTGGTAGAAGAATGACAGATGGACCTAAATTTGATACGTATATACTTTACTTCAGTGGGGATGTGTATGAGAATGGAGAATGGGCGTTGTCTGGTAAGTCTGTTGTGGTTCAATGGGATTTTCACAGGATTATTTTTTTTTTAAGTTTTAGAGCTACAATGTACATCTTGATAATCTGGTACCTTTCCCTTCACCAGACTACAATATTGGAGAAAGGGAAAATTAATTAGTTCCGAGGTGTTCACTTAGTTGGTAAACAACACATACACAACAAAGCGTCAAGTTCAGGGATAAAAGTAAGCAGTCACCCAGTAGCCAATGGCTACTAGATTTTGAGCTTGGCTTTCAAACTTTTGGGTAAAATGTATTTGAATGTATAGAAAATATGAAACAAAAATATTGTCTGGGCTACCAGCTTATATTTCTTAATTTTTTCGCCTGAAGTTATATCACTACAGCTGCCATTAATTTATTATTTAATATACAACAATTGTTATGGGAATGGATTTGTTTGACAGCTATTAATGCACAGTGCACAATTTCAAAAGAAGGGGAAAATGTTTATAATTTATATCTGCTTCAAACAGTGTTACAACATATTAAGGTGATAAAGCTCAATATTTGCATTCGATTATTGGCAAATTGAAATTATTTATTTCACATTTTTTAAATATTGGAAAAGGCTTTAAATGTCATATCTCAAGTTCAAAATATTCAACATGTTCAAGTCTATATTACATTGGTTTTTTTTTTATTATATTAACAGAAATGTCAAGTAGTATAATTAAAAATGCATACCCATTCATATTAGTGGAATACTCCAACAAAACAAATGAAAAATTTAGAATCTCCCACATAATGTTATTTTTATGGGATTTTTTTTTCTTTTATATAAAATTACAATATTTTCTGTGAAAAATACAATTTAATTGAATTTTTATATCAAAAATTTGCTTTTATGTTAAAATCTGACTGTTAAAAAAGGGAAAACCTCCTGAATGAACTAAAAGTTTATACATTTGAAAATGTGAATTAAATAGAGTAGAAATTGATGTTACTGTTTAAAAATACTGATTTATTTTTATCCGTATTATTTATACAGATAATAGAAGTTTAAAGTTAGAGACTCTACTAGAATGGTGGGCTGCCAAAAACAGTGGAAATGGTTCTCGCCTTATACTTGTTCTAGATACAACACATTCCTATATGTGGGCTAAAGATATTCAAAGAGTTTGGGAGGAGTATGTCGCAATACAGACATGTACATTCCAAAAATCTAAGGACATTGAATTTGGTAACAGAGCTCAGGTGGGGAGCTTCACACAAGATTGGGTTCATTTTAATTCAGAAGCTGAAATATTTCCAGGATGGTCGTCTAAAGAGAGAACTGTCCATGCAGTCTACAAAGTTTCAAAATGTTGGACTGATTTCACATTTCATTTACCAACAGTTGAAGAAATATATAATCACTGGGATAGTAGCTTTCCTAGGTGTATGAAGCCATTGATTAAAGCAGTGAACATTGGTGGCTCCGGGAGTCTCTGTTTTTGCTGTCAATGTTTGACGAGGTGTTTAAAGAGGAAAAGGATGAAATGGTTGCCACCAAAGCAAATCGATACAGGGCATGGGTTCAGATTAGTTCGTTCCTAAAGGAAAATCAATTTTTGCACTTAAGTTTTATTGGGAAATGATATTGGATCATGGAATTGTGATTTTTCATTGTTTATACATCAGTATTATCTATGAACATAATGAATGCAAGCAGAATATAGTGTGCTCAAAAAGGAATTAATGTTTCATCAGACATATCAACTATTTCTAATTAAATTTTTCTTAAAAACTAGAAACTTCTAAAGTTTAAAGAGCCCGCTGTTAAGTTTGTAGCTTTCCAAGTAATTTTTATTTTATTTAATTGAACTGAGATGACTTATTTAAATGTCAACTGCACTTTCGTCACTAGTTAATTGATATTACTATGTGATACCCTCCAGAAAGTTGCTTGTCCATCTGTCCCTGATGGTTTCTAGATGATAACTTGAGAACAGATGAATAATTTTTTTTAACTTTGCACATTTATTTACATGTAGTACCATAAAATACAGGTTAAGTTCAATTTTCAGCAAAATCCAAGCTGTATTTTTTTAGATAGGCCGTTTTGAACATTTAAAAATTTTTTCTATCCTCTTTTTTCACCATAGGACTTACCACCATAAACAATGAAAAGAAATGAGAAGTTTGTGCACTTTTTGTTATAATAATGTTTTTGTCAAGTATCAATATGGCAATTTTGCATTTACTGTTCATGATTTATTGCCCTCAATCGCGTCTGAAAATTTCAAGTGTAGTGGCAGCTTTGATCGCTATAGCTCCACTTTCTCTGGCTTAAGTGCATTGGTTCAGACTTGTTATGTGCTCTAAATCATGATTATATAATGTGTGACTTAGCTGCACTAGTTACAACATACCTTGTAAAATAAGGTAACATAGTCAGTTATTTTCATTAACCAGCAACCACTTGGTTTTAATACTCAGATATATACCCAGTACATGTAATTATTTCAACACACCATTTTTTCATTATTGTGAGGTTTTGAGCAATAGTTTAATGGAGTTACATGTGTGGTATATAGGGTTAGCTCGTCATGTTCATGGGGGTTATTTTTTTCAGCACCCTCATATGTTTATCTTTTTGTGTTTATTTATTTTAAAATGAGAAATAAAAGCATAATAATTCCAAAGCTCTGTTGCTTTGATATCATATTAAAAAAAAATTAAATTCTTATCTGTTTGATTTCTAGCAGAGGTCACAAAAAAAGTTGCATTGTATTACACAGTCCCTTTTTATACCAATAGATAACTTCCGATGAATTTTTCATTTTTTTTAGTTTAGTAGTAACAGTATATGTATGTTCTCTATTATAGGATAAAATAAATGGAATTTTACAATAGTTACTTGGACTAGCTAGCTTGTCCAAAAAAGAAAGTACACATCTGTATTACTTATATTAATATAACATTGTACCAGGAATCTATTTCAAGAAATTTAATGTTAATATATGTATGTATGATTTAGTTAATTTTCTTTGCAGTCAAACTGGTCTTAACAACCACCCATATTCAGCAAATAATCTGTTTTAAAGTACTATGATGTGGTGCATTCTATGTAAAATTAACCTGTTTATAAAAATCACTTGTGTGATGCAACCATGATTTTGTTCTCCATTTGATGGTCACTTAAGGCAGGTTTGAATGTAGTTCCTTGTGCAAAAATATACAAATTACTGTTAAGCCATTCATAGATAAATGTTATCCTCCACATGTTATATAAATATATCACTGGTTGATGTGATATGTTCATTTGTGCTTGTTTTGCATTTTACATGACAATACAAAGCTTTTGTTGTTCTTGTGCCATTTACAATCAACTAAGCATAGCTTATTTGTTTCTTGTGGTTTATTTGTTATTTTTTAGTGTTTCCAAAACTTTAATATGGTAGGATTTATATTCTCTGGTGTGGAATATTCAAATTCACAGACATATTCACATCATATTATTTCTGCAATTAACAACTTGACATAAGTGTTAGTTAAAACATATTCTATTAAAAATAAAAATTATTTGGGCAGGACAGTGGTCTGTTTTGTCCATCATTCATGCTTTTGATAATTCCAGGTTTATGGGACTCATTCATTTTAAGTTTAAAGACTAGCTATAAAAAGAGGACAGATGGCGCAGATATTTATTTACATGTACTAATGAAATCAAAATAAATCTTTAGTAAATAAGTTGGTTCACCCTTTTCTTTTTTATATTAAGGTGGCAACATTATGTATGATTTAGTAAGTAATCTAATTAAAAGCCGTTCTTGCTTTTTTACTGGTTTTCTGTTTAGTCATGTGTGAGATAACAGAAAACTTGAAGTGATGGGAAATTGGCTTTTAATTTGGTAGTGTTAGATTAGAAAGGTACCAGTACACAAATTGACTGGTTTCTGGGAGCAAATTATGTAATGCACAGCTTTATAGCTAGTTAAATGTAAGAATTTTAGAAGATTTCTTTCAATATTCAATATACATGTGTACTGTAAACTTATTAATTTTCACGGTTGCTAATTTTAGCAGATTCTGTCAAGTGAATATTTTTGCGGATATCAGTTTTTGCAAATGGCCAAAAAAAATCTATTTCATAGTGTTAAAAATCAATTTTGTGGATACTTTTTTGTGCTTTTCTGTCCATTATGAAAATAATGAAAATTAATACTCATACAGTATTGATCAACGAAATCCAATCACAATTAACATGCCATGCATGTGTTTACCTGTAGATAGAAGTTTTAAGGCCATTTAAAATTAATTCTTGGTTTCTATGTCCATTTTTCATGAAAACAAATGAAGTATATGTTTGCATTTCTTTTAACATTTTGTGATGCCTAAGTAAGTGATGTAGATGCTTTTATCATTGTTCAATATAAGGGATGTGTTCTTTTTTTCAAATTGGATAAAGGTAAAAATGTGCAATGAGGCACTGTCAAAAGTAACTAGGAAGGGCTGGAGAACCAGACATTTTTTTTATAGGCCTTCAATTGTGAAGGTGCAGTACTGTCACTTTTAGATCTTTCAAATACATTCTTATAATTACTGTAGTTCATACATTTGTATAAACATGAATTAAAATTGAAACATTCCTTATTTTTTCTAAAATGTGATATGGGATTTCATGCATTACTTTTAATTTTTGAATAGAGAGTATAAAATTTATGGATTGTTAGGAGGAATTATTTTGTTTAAGTAGGGACAAAGCATCAAATTTGATATTAGAAAGCAAGACCAAGATTTATATGTAGAAAAACACAGAATAAACAGTTGGTCAAAATGATTAAAGGCAGAATGTAACTGATAAAAATTTCAAGACAAGAAATTTTAAAAGTTAGGTCAGAAATTTAATTTTTGTCCAGAACTTCAAAAATAAACAGTTCCTCTTTAAGCTGAGGGTTATTTGTTACAATTGCACATTTGGTAAATACATTTTTGTGTTGTAAAATGCATCCCACCAAAAAAATATTTAATCAACCTTCATGTGATGTTCTGGTAAAATAGTTGTAAACAACATATGTACATGTTCAACAGCAAAACATTATATTGTAATTTGCAAGATCAAATTTTTTATGTATTAAAAATTAAAATGTATAGTAGTGATATTCAGAGATGCTTAAATTTCTGTGATCGGTACTGTATGACTTTATTTATTGGATAATGTTCTGTGATGTTTTTTTCTTTTATAATAAAAAGGTTTATTTATAGGGAATATTGCTGAAAACTTCTTTGTTTTTTTTTTCTGCAAGATAGCATGTATAAACATTATTACTCAGTGGAAAAAGCTTCTACTAGAATATTGCTAGAATGGTAGTTTCAAAAACCCCAATTATTATACCCTCGCAAACAAAGTTTGGGGAAATACAGGTTTCACCTTGTCTGTCTGTCCACATGGAGACATGCATACTGTCAGGAATTTATGTGTGGACAAAACATATAGAAAATGATGGTTGTTGAACTTGTTTTTCAGCAAATTTGGTCTGATGCATTGTCACCAAAAAGTACTGACCAAATTGTCTGTCAAAACTGCTTAGTTTTTACCCATAAAGAATGTGTCCAATATGATACGGGTGTCAACATTGGTCATCAAGTGTACAGGGTTCAACAGGCTGCAAGGGGGCAGGGGATATTAGTATCATTAGAGGCAATGTCTAGTCTTTTACAGTTACTTGTATTAGATAAAGTACAAGGGAAGATTTTTTAACTTGATTTGTGAACTTAGTGTAGCAGTAACCATTTTATTTCCAGGGTCTGGGATTTTCATGCTTGGTTGAATTTTTTTTTCTGGTCTACAGAAAAAAAATCACATGTCCAGTAAAAAAGAACACATTTAAAAAAATGCTTTCACTTAAGCACAGACCATTTTCTTCTCCAGCAGCAACCAAAAAAATATTTACAGGTTGGCGTCAAATGGCCCTATTATGGCTTAAAAGGGACTTCATACCTTAAATTAATGTATACTTTGATTAGAAAAAAAAGCTCCTTTTTTATCCATTCGATCCGATATTTTTGGTGTGTTTCCAAAACTGTGAGATTTAATTTGTCTATTACACTGGTTCCTTTCAAGGACCAGTTGATTATTTTGTAAACAAAGTCACATGAGATGATGGGAAGCTGTTTATGAATTTAGTAAGAATAATGGCAGTGTACATGTATTTATTTAACTAATTATTCAGATGAGCCTGAAATTTCATCAGTGTATGCGTTAAATAAATCCAACCCACTTTGAGAAGCCATACACGCTAAAAAAAAATATATTTTTTACAATGACATATAGATATACTGTCATTACTGATATAGCAATTAATGACAAGATTGCCGGCTTCAGTGATTCAGTTGGCATGAAAATAAATGTATTGGCAATAAACAATACTTACATTAAAGATACAATTAAAATACAATTAAAATACATGTAAAAATTATTTAAAGCCCACCAAATTTGACCGTCCATGAGAGACCCCACAGGGTAATCCGATGGTGGTGGTCAAAACAAAAATCTGTTCCACTGAATCCCAAAAAGGATTACCGACAGGGTAGTCAAGGGCATTAAAAACCTCCTTAGTAGTAGCAATACTTAAAACAAAAACAACTAATTACCAAGATTAGCCTGAAATTTCTTCAATGTATGCCTTGTATATATCCAAACCACTTTGAGAAGCTCCTTAATCATGATTGTTGTACATAATCTAGAAGTATTTATGCAATGTATACCAATTACTGACAAGATTGCAGGCATCTGTGATTTAATTGACGTAAAACAAACATATTGGAAAAAGAAAAACATGAAAAAAAACCCAAAATACTCTGTGATTAGCACTGGAGCTATTTTATGGTGGTGAACAAGCATAATTTATAAATGTCTACTGCTGAATCTTGAAAGGGATAATGATATCACCAACTTTTAATTAAATTAAAAAAAATCTTACAGTTTTTTTAACAAAAATTCTGTGGTCATAAAATGGAATGATGCTGTTATCATTGTGCATGTTGTGGTCCATGGCATCCTCATTAGGTTCTTCGTTTTTCATATGATATATTGAATATTAGTTGTTTTAAGGTTCTAAACCACTAAAAGGAGGTTGGTCAACTTTAGGGGTTATTAGGCCCCAACCATTTTAGAACTAGGTACAGAAAACAAGCATTTCATAGAATTTAACTATATAACTCCATTAAAAGAGTAGGAATGTCCATGATATTGTTCCACAATAATCTATACCATTGTAAGCAGACAGATTGATTTTAGGGGTTAAGATTTGAACATATTAAAATTAGGGGCCAGAAACATGCATTGTCCTGATGTCCAGACAATAACTTGACTATTAATGAAGTGATCTCAGAAATTGAATTAAAATGTGCTATACCACCAAAAGGAGACTGGGATTGATTTTGGGGTTTTTTGGGGCCAAAAGTGGGCCTGAAATAAGTATTTTCCATGTCTAAATTTTACTACAGGGCACCACACCACAAAAGGAGGACTGGGATTAATAATTGTTGTGATTTGAGTCAGAATAAGGTGTCTTAAATTACAAGGTGCAATACCCTTCTCCGAAAGGAAGGTTGGGATTGATTTTATATTTCAACAGAACCAATTAGGATTAAATGCCTAAAAGTGACCACTTAGATTTTGATAACATACTTATCCTGTGTCAAAGACCTAATCCTAATCAAAATTCAAAGCTGTACCAGGTTTGAATGGTGTGTCCATATTTGCCCCCACTATTCAGGATTTGACATCTGCAGTCATATCAAGCTGCCTCTTACAAAGTGTTCTTTTCCTAATGTATATGTACATGTATATTCATATATTTTTGAATACATGGATATCATCAGGAGAATCAATCCTGTTAATCATTTATATGTAGCTATAATTTCACAATTTCATTGGAATTAGAGTTTGCATTTGGACCAAACTCCAAAAACCATGAAAATTGCATGTAGTATCCCATGAAAAATAGTTCTATTACAGATTCTTCTAGGTGTCCGTGTGAATTACATCAGTCTCGTGTTTCAGGTCAATTCATGAGTTACACTTGTCATACAAATGATGTTTCAGGTAGATTGTTAATTTCTGCATATGAAAATATAAATGGAAGGCAGTAGTTATGATGTATATGAGGATCATTTAAAACATTTAGAAGAACAGTTAGTCACGGTTACAATTGAGAACCAAAATCTAGGTTTGTATTTGTTTAGTGTGTAGTACTTTATGCTTTACTTAGCATCGTAGTTAAATTTGACAACAAAAAAAGAGTCAAGCTGGAATGAAACTTGAATTCATAAAAGAAATGCATTGTTTTCTTTAAAATTGTAAAACTGTACAAAAAGGTGTTCCATTAAGAGTTTGTCAAAACTTTTCTTTCAATAAAATTATATTGAAAAAAAAGTCATGATTTAAGAAAATAAAAAAAATTTTGTTGCCTTTCAAAGATGCAGACTTTCAGTTATAAAGCAGAACTGTTGAATTGACTACAGTTATTTGTGAATAGTATTTACAACTAATGAAAGAAACAACTATACATTACTAAAACTAAAGGTGAACTCTATTCTTAACCATAACACATGTTACATTAAAAAGTTTAGTTCTCATCCATTCATTTCCATGTGATTTGCTAAACAGTCACAAAAAAATCTGTTCTGATCATGTGAATGTTTAAAAAATCCTGAATAGTCTAATACCACGCTGCACCATGATAAAATAAACCACCTTTGTTGTTTATTCATTAAATTATGTGTATTTAGTCTATTTATATACACGTAAGTACCATATACATGGACGTTTGATGTACTCAGTGGCTCTGTATATTGTCTGCTATCATGATTTTAAAACTTTATTTTTTTTTAGCACTTGAATTACAAGGGTATAAAGATAAGGAATCCTTGGGTAGACTGAAAACAGAGATAGAAATAGAAAGAAGTAGATTCTTAAAACTTGAAGAAAAGTACAAGTTAGTATAGTAATTGGTAATTCTTGAATACATGGACCTCTGCATATATTAGTGAAATAATAGTAAAACTTTCGAATTACTTAAAAATTTTTATGCTGCAATTGTTTAACTCAAAGTTACAGTAAATGTGTTTAACAGAATGGCAAAATCTTAATTGCTAAAAAAGGAAAACAAACAATAAAAAACTTTCATGCATCTATTTTTGTCCCCCGCCATCGTGTGGGGACATGGAAATGCCAGCCGTCCGTCCATCCACATTTTCCGCACTTCTGTTTCTAATGCTTTTACTAATTATGTTTCTTTTTGGTATATTGCCTTATTATGAAGGGTTACAGATTAAGAATGACTTCCCTTATGATTGAATGATTTTTACAGAAGTTATGGCCCTTAGACTTAGAAAATTTCAGTGAATTTACAGTTTTCCTTACTTTTTTGTAATGCTTTTACTAATTGATTCTATAATTTGTATGTAGTCTTACTATGAGCAGTTACAGATTAAGTTCGACTTTGGTTACAGTTGAATGATTTTTACGGAAGTTACAGCCCTTAGACGAAGAAAATTTCAGTGAATTTAGTTTTCCGCATTTTTTTTTTTAACACTTTTATTAATTGATTTTGTCTTTTGTGTGTAGTATTACTATGAGACATTACAGAATAAGAACCACTTTTGTTATGGTTGAATGATTTTTACAGAGGTTACGACCCTTGGACTTAGAAAATTTCGGTGAATTTAAAGTATTCCGCACTTTTTTGACATAGGGGACATTGGAATGCTATTTTTTTATCAGTATTGTTTCAAACCAAACATCAGTATGCACTTTAATCTCAAAACAAATCATAACTTGATGTAACATGTTTGGACCAGGGTGTTTGTACTTGTATAAAGATTGGCCAAACCTTTAATTCTGTATATTTGAGGTCTTTTCCTACTTATTGTTTTGCTGATGTTTTTTTTTCTTTCAACGTTTGCAAAATTTACTTTGACAAGGTGCCCCAATTCATCTTCCAAGATATAACCAAATTTGGACGATCAATAGAGCTCATTTTGGACTTTTACAGGATGACTCTGTAAAGAATGCCATCATCCATTGTAGAAGTTATCTCCCTTTATTAGCATGATCCCCTGAACTCATTTTTCGGGATATCATGACCATATTTAGTGAACATGTAGATGTCATCATGTTCTATTAGAAAATGGCCCTGCTAAGGATTTCATTATCATCTTTAAGAGATATGTCCCCTTAAAACAATTTCTTTCAATCGCTCATATCTTGAAAACCATAATAGAAAGAATCAAACTAAAAATTGTTTCACGTACATAAGCAGAAGACCTAATGAATAAACATAAACATGTATTTTGTTATCAAACCATACAGGAGTTATATCCCTTGAAATATCATACTTAAGTTTTAAAATTTCATATTTCGAGAATCGGAAGTTGTAGAGAAATGGGACCTTCATCA
This sequence comes from Perna viridis, assembly GCA_037379345.1. Classification (NCBI taxonomy): domain Eukaryota; kingdom Metazoa; phylum Mollusca; class Bivalvia; order Mytilida; family Mytilidae; genus Perna; species Perna viridis. Next base: position 16,396,940 of record CM074511.1, read on the forward strand.
ATGAACTTTTGGTCCATGTGACCTTTCATTTGCATCCAAGGTCAAAGGTCATAGAGTGCTAGAAAGCCCTCTCACTGCAAACTACAGGCCTTGGTATTAAGAAAACAATAAGACATACAATGTATGAAATGTCTCTCTTGGTAAGTCCTACATTTTTAGGTCAAGTTTACATCTGTCTGACCATCTGTTCAAAAGTTATGACAACTTAAATGTTTTGTAGAATCCGGTTTGTGATCTTGACATTATTGTATGACCTTAACCTTGTAAGTTTTTTCAAGGTCAAGTAATCCTAAGATGTATGGTGGTAGTTTTGTGTCTCTAAAAGTTCTTGTTCTGGAGTTTGTTATTGCATCATATTTCAATAGTTATTCTGTTCAAAATGAGTGCTGGAATTGCCCAAATTGTTTTGTAATTTCGTTGCATATGTTCTGTGGATTATCATACTGTTTTCAGATTTGAGATATCTTGTCTTGTTTTGGATCTATTGAAATTTTAAGTTTTGAGAGCGGGGGTATATATTTTAAAATCCACAGCAGACACACAAATTGTCATTCCACAGAATGAAAGATCTGCACAAGTACAACTGTTTGACACAATACCAAGGACCAATATAAAAAACCAATGATACTACAACTTAAAATTTTCATATTTTCCAATGGTTTGATATATTTCATCAATACCTATTTACATGTATAGATTTGATATTGCATCCTTTTTTCAACTTTGTCGAAGGGGGTCATGTGATATATCATTTTGAAGGTCTAAATGAGCACATTTCAAAAGTTAGATTTTCAAACTCTATAAGTGAAGAGTAGGGTCATAAAGTGAAACAATTTGAAGTTCTTAGAGGGTAAGTTGTTGCATATCAAATGAAAGGTCTTAAAGCATACATTTGAAATTTTGATGTTTTTTCCGACATAAATGAGTTGGTTGTAGTCAATGAGTGCAAAAACTGAAGTATTTTATATAGTTAAATTATCGCATATCAAATTGAAGGTCGTAATGTGTACATCACTAATATCAGTTCTGTTATATGGAAAAAGAACCCAATTGGGATAAAATGCTAAAGTTTACAGTTAGTAGGGCTGTTGTATATCAAATGAAAGGTTGTCAAGTTTCCATTACAAAAATAATGATGGAGACATGGAAAATTGCATCTGACAAGGTCACCAAGTGCAAAAAAGCAAACTGTTGTAGAAGGTTAGTATTATATGTATCAAACCAAATGTCTTAATGTGTATATTACAAAGAGAAAGTTTTCAAGGGAAAGACCTTCCAATTGTTTAACAAACAATTGACATACTAGTTAACTCAACTGCTCTTCTAGCCTGTCAGTCAAACACTTAACCTAGCGTAGCTTTGAAACACAGAAGCTCTATAATGATCAGACTGTTGGTCCATCTTTGTTACAACTTCGTTTAATGTTTGGTCATATTGTTTTGGAGATAAATCACAAAGTGAGCTTTTTATTATTTAGAAAATTACAGAGAGATTATGAAAACCAGAGTGTTCAAAGTGTAGATACAGCTCAAGGATGGGTGGATGTTTCTATTAAATCAGGTAGGATATTTTGTAATGAATTCAGAAGAACATGCAAGCCTTTACAGCATTATAAAAAATACCATTTTATGAAATTAAAATCAAAGAGACAATGATAAGTATGAGATTTCATGAGGATTTCATAATTTGGAGAAAAAGACAAGACCAAGAAAACATTATACTAGATAACACTAATTAACTAAAAGATTGTACACAGAATCTGATGAAAAAATGAGCAACTATGACCTGGGAGTATAGACCAGGTGCATGGGTAAGGTAAGGAGAGGGGTAGGGATTCACATCAAAATTCTTAATCAAAGCCTTTTTTTTTGTATTGAATCAATAATTTTAGAATTTATCCTGTTTTTGAATTAAGTAACACTGGTTTTAATATGGCCACAAATTTAATGGTATGGCACTGTTATTATCCATGGCCTTGTATGGAGACACTTGGGTTTTCATGCATTAACTTGAATATAATGGTCGATCCTTATTAGATTATACAACAAGGTTTTAAACCACAAAAGTTATGTTGGTATCAATTTTTGGGGTTACGATCCCAACCATTTTGGATTAGGATCCTAAAAAACATTCAAAGAATTTAATATCTGGTTTATAACTCCAGTAAAAGTATATACATGTGGATGTCAATGAAAGATAAGTTTGCGATTGATTTTGAAATTAAAACTTAAACCATTCAGGAATAAGGGATCAGAAAGAAAAAAAAAGCATTTTCAAGATATTTTGACAGGGTAGGTGTTGTGACTTCAGTGTTAAGGGCAAAAAATTCTGGTCAAATTCTTATCCTGTGTCATATGATGAATTGCATTTTAAAACTCATAGGTGTATTAAGTATAAATAGTGTACCTATACTTGTCTCAATTTTTCAGGGTTTGACCTCTGCAGCCATGACAAGCTGTGCTCTGCAAAGCATTTTATTGAACCACTAAATACCTATATAACTAAATTTGTTTGTTTGTTGGGGTTTAACGTCCGAGCAGCGATATTTCAGCTATATTCAGACAATGAACATGATATGGATGATAAAATGAACATGAAATGAAAAAAAAAGGATGGGTCACAAGGATAATAGGGTCGACAAATTTTGATTGCCACTGGAAAAAGGGAGGATGGGTAAGGTCGGGCAATTTAGCCTCCTGTGGCGGAGCGCAAAGGTTCCTACTCCTATTGAATACCACAGCAGGGTTCTTTAACGTGCGAGGAACATGGCATCTTTCCCAAAACGGTGCACCACTATGGTTTGTGGGCAGGTTTTCCGTATTATAGCCTGACAACCCCAGCATGTAACACGCCAGGGGTACCCCATTCCACCACCTGGGGCACACATCCCAGTTGCTCTGTGTGCAGAGCGCCTAGCCCCTGGCTAGGTTTCTGAGCACTATTTAGTCACCTTATACGACATGCTTAGCGCTGCTGCAGGCCTATTCTTTTAACACCCGGACCTGCACGGGGCTATAACTAAATTACCAGTATTGGTTATTGAGTCCTGAAAACAAGAACTCCCCCTTTTCTTTGGTTGGTCTAGACTTGGTATTCTGGCTTAATTATAGGTCAAAATCTAGAGATATTGTTCTTTTAAATGCATGCGCCACCAAGGATGGTAAAGTAAAGCAATATTAACATGAAACTTGGTTTAAAAGCATCATAGTTCATTCTGTTGTCTCATTCCTATTTTAAATCATTTTTTTTGTGTTCTTTCAATACACCATCATAAGTATATTCTGAACCTTTACATATGCATTGATGGTTCTAGTTTTCTTTTTTAAAGTATAAATGGAAGTTACATATTAAAATGGTTTGCTGTGGATTTAAAAAAAATTGTTTTTTTTTCTTTCAGATATTAAATCAAAACCTCTGCACAGTCAACCTAAAGTACTAACAAGTAAAACAACAAATTGCAAGACTGAAAGAATATGGAGAAGAATGGTCCAGAAGGTGTATAACATTCTGGATGATTTTGCTGAAGAATTAGAGGCTGAGCCTGAGACTGATGATGATCCTCCATTAACTGTTAAACAGTGTTGTATTCTTTCTTGTTTAATGTTTCAATGCAGTCTTTGTGAAGTGTAATTTTTTGGCTTCTGTTGGGCCAGATGTGTAAATTAGACTTTAGTCTTGAAGATTAAGTCCAGAAAATCACACCTTTTCAATTGGTCCAAATGTCCAGTATTGTCTTTAAGGCCTTAACAAATACTGTAATGGGGTACATTTATATCTTTACTCTTGTAAATTTGTTTCCATTTATTGCTTTTGAAACAATAATTTCATAGAAATTATTTGAATAGAATCGAGCAAGTGAAATACAGTATGCAGCAGGTACCAACATGTACATGGGCCTAGCAATAGTGTAAATACTGCAGCAGGTACCATCATGTACATGTACCTAGCAATAGTGTAAATACTGCAGCAGATAAAAACATGTACATGTACCTAGCAATAGTGTAAATACTGCAGCAGGTACTAACATGTACATGTACCTAGCAATAGTGTAAAGCTGCAGCAGGTACCATCATGTACATGTACCTAGCAATAGTGTAAATACTGCAGCAGGTACCATCATGTACATGTACCTAGCAATAGTGTAAGTATTAATCCTTCTTGAAGTGCTTGAATCTTATTTTCTGTTGGTATTACAGTATAGTTCTTATATTTTTATTTATACATGCTGCAAGTTAATTATAAAAAACTTTAATTTTATTCTTAAAGAATTATTTACTCCTTTTCAGATTAAAAGAAAATATTAACAGATTTAGTAAGTATACAAATAAATATTAAACAAGGTAAAACAGGGCCTGTTATTAAAGGCTGTCCAGAACAAGTAAAATTACCATTTGGGCTAATATTATTACATGTTTACTTGCCCGAAGGACAACATTTTATGTATTTTCAAACATTAAATTACCTAATAAAACAAAATGAGCATACCATTAAAAGTGCACACAATCAAAATATGTTTGAAATTCTGTTTCTTTTGTTTTCTTTAACCAACCATACTGTGAGATCTAAACCAGCTTTTTGTAGTTGCAAAAACATCTTGCATATGATTTTATTGTTAATTACCTAAGATAACTTTTTTTAGAGCTAAAAGATATGTCGTTGAATTGTTTCAAGTTTGCCAATAAACAAACTTCTAAAACTTCTGAATGCTTTGCATTACAGGTGCAGATTTCAAACCCTATGTAGACACAGTGAAAGCTATACAGCAGATGTTGGCGTGGAAAACTCCTTCCTATACTCTCCTTATGTTTTTGGTATGTAACTGATAGGAGTGGGGAAACTATGTTCTAATTTGAGGGTATTTCTCTATACAGCTTTACCAGTTATCCACATGACCTAGAGAAGCTAAGTATATAGATTTTAAATCTGATATTAGTCCATTATTGAATTTGTTGTTTATATTTTTGTTTTTAAAGATTAGGGAATACCATAATGAATTCCATATATATACAAGCTCATTAAGGTGTGACCAAATATTTCTAGGCAAGCCTTCAGTTTCATATTCTTGAAGTTACTTGGGTTTCTTTTTGGTTTGTTGTACCTCCTGCAAACAAAGTTTAGGAGGGTGTATTGAGGGATCACCCTGTCCATCCACATTTTTTGTAAGTGCAGCTCCTCTTCAACTGCTCGAGGGATTTTGATGACATTTTATAGGAAGTTTGGGTATCATAAGTAGATGAAGGAATATAATTACTGTTGGAGGACTCCAAAGGGAGTTAATCCAGTTTAAGAGTTTTACATGTTAAAACCTTGTCAGCACAACTTCTACTAAACCGCTCAAAGGATTTTAATGGAATTTTTTGGTTTTGGTATTATATGCAGATGTGCATGAAAGAATGTAATTACTTTTGGATGAAGCCAAAAGGAGATATTCCAACAAGCAGTTTACATGCAAGTCCAACTGAAACGGGGGTATTCTTTTTGTGAACTTGCTCACAGTATTTCCAGTTGGTTTTGTTTTGGCTTTGTTTTTGTTAATACATACATTATAAATTAGCACTCATAACTTAATTAAGATTAACATGGCAAAGAACGTCCAACTCTGATCTAATTAAACATTGCCATGAAAGTCAGTTACACCCATAAGAGTTTTTTTAGGCACTGATGTATGCCAGTATATATGATGTGACAGCTTTCTGCAAATTTTATTTTTTTCAGATTTTCCTGATTTCTGTGTGGCATGGCTGCCTACTTTCTGTAATGTTGTTTTGTTTGGTTTTTAGACTGACCATTAGCCTCTTGAATCACTTGCAAGTACCTTATCTAATGTATTAATCACAATATCTCAACTATGATGTGTATCTATTTATACCATTCACATGAATTATATAAGTAATGGGTAATTTTCCGAAAACTCCACAATCTGTTTTTCTTTTGTAATATATTGATTTATCTTTGAGTCATATTCTTAGGCATGGTAAAAGTGATATCCCAACCCATTACCATGGAAATCAAACACTGAAGTCTTCGAAGTCGCTAATTGTTAAATATTCCTGCCACTGATTTTGGCTTACTTTCAACATCCGAAATGGTATGAATGAGATATGTATAATTAAATTACAGGTCTATGAAACGGTTGACTTCCGCAAGAATCTTGGTTCCCTTGATATGATTACTCTTTGTAACCGCGATGACCCAAATGTTTTCATTCAAAACCACTGGTTATCAGGTCATATATAGACATGTGTATGCTATTTTGTAAAAGAGGTACATTTAGCAATCTTTTGGTTGCTTATGATATTGACCAGGGAACCAAATGAGGAACCAAATTGAACAACTGGTAACGAATATTTGTAGATATAGGGGCCGTGCTAATGTTTAATGCTAACCAATCAATTCATGTAAACTTCCCATTCTCATACATTCAAGAAAAACACATAGAACACATGTGCATGATATTTAAGAGGTACATTTTTATCTCGTATGAAGCTAGAACTATGACACTATGGCAGTAAACATAGCACTGATCTGCAGCATAATGTGGAGTATTAATATATTATTATGCAAATCATATGCAAATATAAAGTACTGAAATAACCAGTGCAAGAAGTCGCTAATAATATTAGTGACTTAAAAATGATATCCAAATTCATAACTAGAATAATAATGATGTCTAAATTCATAACCATGGTAAAATTTGAAAGTGATATCCAAACCCATAACCACAGAAAAAAGTATATCCAAATTCATAATGGTGGTAAAAGTTATCAATATACTTGTATCCATATTAAAAGTGATATCAGTAATTAATCGGAACTAAGATGAAGCAAGGAGATTAACAGGGTTTCTTTATTACAGATTAAAATACAGCATTGCTGTTAAGAAGTCCAATTTTTAAGATTTGTAAAAATATACTTACTGATTTTCAATGTGCAAGTATTATCAACCACTTAAAATTTCGTTTGAATGCTATTTTTTATTCTATTATTTGTTTTCCAGGGGTTTTCAAATAAACTTTAACTTTTTCCAGCCATTGGATGAACCTAAAGTAAGTACTGTCCTCTTATCATGATTATATTTGGATTTTAAAACTACATGTATTAATTCTATAGAATTTGTCTTGCACAGTATCATCCAGTATTGTAGCCATTTGATATTTCTTAAAATGTAATGATAAACACTTGAAATACCTGTCAATTTTCAAACTTGTTTGATCTACATATGCCAGAATTTAAATAAAAATAACACACAATTTTCCCAGGAATAGTGTGTCTTAAATTTTTGGTTCTGACGCCAATCTTTGAAGACAGTGGCTGTTTATGTTACATGATTTTTAGTTATGAAAATGCTGTCAAATACTCACAAAATTTGGTGCAGAATTAAATCATGATTTTTTTAAAATTTTAATGACTTGTCATTTGATGGTTTTTAGGCCTAAAATTTTTCAAAGTTCTGAAATATCAAGTTTATGCATCGTAGTCTCCTTTAAATTTTGTAGGATAAAGAAGAAACAAGTTTGGGATTATCAGATAAATTTAATCTAGTAATACAAGTAGCAAGAAAAGTTCAGGTAAGGCATTGTGAAATTGGTATTGGGCAATCAACTTGTATGCAACTGGTACATGTATACATGTAAATATTTATGATTAAATAATCTAAATCAGTACATGTATTATTAATGAATTATCATAATCTATTAACTTCTTTGTTAGTCAAAACATAAGTAGCAATCTTTTTAAGAATCATGCAAATTCTGTAATATGTGGTACACTTTAAAAAAAGGCTACACATTTTTATTTTTATTGTTAAGTTGCTTTGTAGGTCTACATGATATAATATATAATTATTCATTCCAATCTGTCTGCTCTTAGGAGATAGCCCAGCAGTTTCTGTTGTATTTTAGTGTCATTGATATAGTTTTCTCCCTTAATTTTGAATTCTACAGTGCATACTATATAATTTTTATCTCCTAAGAACAAGGATTATATGAAAAGTCAGATGTCAATTTCTTTTAACTAGAACATTTAGAACAAAAAATAACAATATGTAGGCCAACCATGAAATCATATTTTGCATGATTCTTATCTGGAGTTCTACTTTAATGTATGGTATGATGTGCTTATTCTGGATCATATACCACAATGGTGCTGATAAGCTTGTCTGATTTGACCAGTAAATGATGTTACTATGTTTTAATGATGTTGTGTTGTGTGAAGATACTCTGAGTTAAAAATGTAAATTTGATTTTTATGTTTATTAGAAGATAAAAAGAATGTCATCTTTACAATGATATTGTTCTGCTTTCAGAATGGACTTGGAGCTGCTGCAGATGGACTTGAAAAAGTTCAAAGGTATTCATTAGCTGATATATTTATATAGAATCTACATTAATATCAAGTTAATTAGGAAATTTCATACATCAAGAGAAATAAATTTTTATATTTTGATTTTGATACTTATGGATATATTAAAAAATATGAGATGTGAGACATTTCATAATCAATGGGCTTAAGTTGTTGGATCTGTTTCTCTTAATTTTTCAAAAGACAAACTTGAGTATATTTAGGCATCTGTCACATGACAGAAGTTCTACCTATCATTGGTCTATGATGTTGAAGGAGAACATTTGTAAGAAATTCTATGTCACTTTCAACCAATTAGATTTTATAGACAATGCAACACAATAACACAACTAACTTTCAATTATGAGAAGTATTTTTCCCCAACTTGACAGATGGTGTGAACATTGAATAAAAATAAATTAGAGAATAAGAAATCCTAAACTATTTAGTGTCTTTCTAAACATACTTTACAGACTCTATTAATGTTAGTATTTTGTTGATGATCAAAACAGTCTAATTAAAATAAGCCCCACCAATTTTTATTTGTTTTGCGGGAGGCTTGTGAACATAAAAAACAAAAAAAAAACCCAAGGTCTAATTTTAATTACACTGATGGTCATTACTTTACAAGATTGACATGTACGTAACAGTTTAGCAAAAGAGTTTGAAGTCTATATAATTCTGTGAAATAGAAATCATTGACAAATTTCTCTTTTTCTGCAAATTTATACACTGTAGTATACACAGATTGCCATCTTCAAATGTTGAGAATGCACTGAATACTCAGGAATGATTTTTTCTATTTAGTTGTTCTTTCTGTTACATATTTTTATTCATATCTTATGAATCATTTTTAGCTCACCTGGCTAAAGGCCATGTGAACTATTGCCATCACTTGGCTTGTGTTGTCATCATCTGTTAACAATTTTTAAAAAATCTTCTCCTCTGAAACTACTGAGCGGAATTGTATGAAACTTTGCACATATGTTCCTTAAGGGTATCTTGCACAAAAGTTTAGATTTTTGATCTGTCAAAAAACATGGCCACAGTTACTAAAAGTAGAACATAGGGATCAGACTGTAGTTTTTCACATGTATCTCCAAAACCATTAGGTTTAGCCAAATTCTGACAGGGTTAAAAGTGTTCAGCATGATACGATCTATCTGTGGTCTAATTTTCATTTTAATCTGTCTAGACATTTAGGAGTTATTGCCCTTTTTCAACATTTTTTTTGCTACTTTTTATGTTATTTGTTTCAAAAATCTTCTCCTCTGGCACTACTTTACCAATTGGAACCAAACTTGGTATGAGTGTTCCTTGGGGTATCTTGCTCAAAACTTTTGTTTAATTTTTTTATCCTTCAAAAAACATGGCTGTTGTTACTAAAAATAGAACATAGGGGTCAGACTTCATTTCATCGCATATATATCCAAAACCATTAGGTTTAGCCAAATTCTGACATGGGGTAAAAGTGTTCAGCATGATGAGATCTATCTGTGGTCAGATTTTCATCTTGAATGGTTAAGCCATGTAAGTCCTTATGATAAGTCCTACCAAAGTCTTCTTGAATCAAAACTGTTTGACAAATTCTTGTTAAATTTATTGCCATTGAAAGACAAAATTTAACCAGGTGAGTGATGCAGGCTCCTTGGAGACTCTTGTTTTTTCTATTCTACATATACTTCATCATAAATTAAACATTCAATTCTTATACATGTAATAACAGTTGATATGTTTCTTTTTATTTCATCTGTATCAAAGACATCCATACTGGCAAACACTTGTATTGGTTACTTTTGACTTAATTTTATAAATGCAATACTCAGCCATCAATAAAAGTAATATGGTTATTGTGAGCTTGGCTTATATAAATAGCAGAAAATGCATTTCATCAACTCTTGAAACATCATTTGTAAAGCTAATTATCTAGTATGATCACTGTGTTTTAATGATATGCATAGTATATGTATTTTTTTTAAAAATGATACCTAAAATATGTTTTTTTGAAAGAATCCATAATAATTTGCTACTGTGAAAATGAATATGTTTACGGTACACTGTTATTCCTAGTGATGGTGTAGAAAAACTCCAATAGTCCAATGAAGATACCAACTCTCCTGTATATTAAGTATGTCATTTTCTATTTATAGTTTATTGACATGGAGAACCCCAGTAACCAGGAAACTCTACCTGGTGTTATTAGTGGGATTTATGATCTCCCTCTTCCCAGCATCTACAGCTGATTACACTTATCTCATAGGTAAGTTCCACCTTGATTTTGATCCTGGTATTGCTGTCTAAGTACATAGTAATGGAGTAAGAAGTGTTTTATTTTTTTAGAAAATTTCTAAGATAAGTGCTTTGTTGAACATCATCATGAAGTTTACAACTTTGACAAAATAGAGGATACAATGGGGTTGGTAGGTCAATTTTTTTTTTATACAAATCATGATATTCTATTGATAATTTATATAACATTTTAAAAATGTGTTATCTTGCTTCTTAGAAACTTTGACGAATCACTAAAAGATTTTGAAAGGGTCTAAAATTTTTATTACAACAGCACATTCTTGAAACAGTCAATTCAAATTAAAAAAAGATATATTGAAAAAACATATTGTATATCTTGAATGATTTTTAGGTATATGATTTAAAATGCAGGATATTTAGTTCTATCTTCTGTATTTGACTATTTGTTTTTGTGTTATCTCTTCAGGCATATCAATTGGTATTAAAATCTTTATTGTCAACTATTTTTACAATCGTTATCCACGTCTGAAAAGGAAGTATGATTCGTCCTACAAAACATGGCAGGAGCTTCCAACTACAGCTCAGTATGAGAAAACTTGTATCAAATCAGAGATCAATCAGGTTCATATTTCATTATTCTAATTATAAGAAAACTTTTAAATCATCAGCAGTGCCATTTCATAGTTGCAGATAAGTTAGCCAATGATTTATTACCTCCCTTTGCCAGGGTTTATATGAATAACTAGCGGTTTGTTTGTCTGTTCATCACTTATTGCATTTTAATTTGGAAGCAACTATATATTCAATATGTTTCAATGAAATCATTGCTAACATAAAAAAATAGTGTGCATTGAGCTAGAGAAATTTTAGTTGTTGCTAGTAAAGGGAGATAACTCCAACTTTTATAAACTGGCTTATACTATTTTTGAGCAAACAGAGCATTGAGTGTTCCTTGTGATCTTTTTAAAAATTTCATAGGCTTGCTTTGGTTAAGCATAGAATTCTACAAATTAAAACAAAAAAACATTTCCACAGAATTCATGATATTGTAAATTTTGACAATTTAAATTGACAGGTACATTGTGTATTGAAAGTTAATATAAACAACATTTGGTAAATTAGCTACATAGAACAGTTGTGTTGTCTTCAAAACTTTGTAACCGCTAATAGTGCAAGGATGAACATTTTTGTAATTGGGTATTGACAATACAAGATCTGCCTAAATCTATTGGTCAAAGGTCAAAGTTAAGAGCTTAAGTGTCACTTGTGTAACTCTGACTGTCAGGAAATTGACAAATATGCCTATTAACTATTGAACATTTTTTTTCAATAAAGGCCTGTAACATGTATTTGCAAGTCGATATGTATCTTGAGATGAGCATGATATAATGCCATATACTGAAATTTGAGGTCAGATACTTAGGCTTCATCATTGATTTCATTTTGCAACAGTTTGGTCTTCAATCTCCGACTAAAAATTTTGAAAACGTGATTATCATGAAATAGAATCGTACAGTACCAGTGCAAAATAGAGCAGTTATGACAATGCCTAAGCAATTTTATTTTGTAGTATGTGTTATCTGAAAATGAGCAAGCACCAGAAGAAAAACAGTCCAGTTTAAAGAGGGCTCAGATGAAAGAGGCAGATAAAGATTTCTGTCATCTGTTCTCCTTACCTAACTCAGAGTCTCCTGTTGAAGGTAAGGTCCATAGGGATTGGGTGTCAGGAGCCACTTCAGTAGATAAATAATGTATGATAAAGACTCATTATATTGGAACTTAAAATTGGATATGAATCATTGACTTTCTGATTTACATACCCAACATTGTCTCTTTCCTATTGAAATATTGTTGGTGTAATTCTGCTCCAATCTCATGTTTTCTGTTCTAGGTTGGCAGGGTGGCAGAAGATGTTCATTGATAAACAAAGACAAGTCTGTCTTATCTGCCTTCAAAAATGGACGGTTATACTTGACAAGAAGGTAAGTGCCCCTCATCCTGTTTTATATGATTTATGAACCTTGTGTATATGTTTAATTGATAGATTGATTGTTGCTTTAACATCCATGAGCAAATATTTCATGCTTTTCATCATTGTTTTATCAGTTATCAATTAAGGGAACCTCATCCTGTTCTTGATGTAAAGTTATAACATATTTCTCATGTACCTGTGTACAGCATGCAGAAACACATGTCATAAACATTAAATTCTTAACACATATTTTTTTAATCAAGCTTGAATGATGTTTGCCTTATTCATTTTTTGAAGGCCTTAAGTGTTAAATATAACAGTAATTTATAACTCTATAATTCTGTACTACATACTGAAAATTTGTGTGATATGGAGTTTTTTAAATTTAATTACTGCCAGTCTGATTAGAGAAATGGTATGACTATCTTAAATCAGTTGCATGTTTGCATGGTGTGTAGTTTTCTTCTTTGACAAATATCCTCATTGAAATTTGAGGTTGTATGATGTTATAATGCTGTTGTTGTTGTTGTCCTCATCAATGAGATGTAAAATATTATACCTGGAACATAATCTTATTAATGCTTAATGCAAGAAGCATTTAATGTTTTTTTTTTTTTGCATCTTCGAAGTTAAAAACAGTTCTAGTAGCGTCTTGACTCCATATGTGCCTCACCCTTAGCAGGTATCTGTGTAAGTTTTGGCTTTATATATATGAATAACTATAAATAATACCTACTAACTTCTCATTTTATACAATTACTTAAATATTTGCAGTTGAATAATTATATCATGCTGTTGAAGTCAGAATCAGTGTCATCATCTGTAGATATTTCATGCCTAGACAATAACTCTAAAGTAATTGGATCTCACATGGTGACATACCACTTAAGTAAGGCATGGATTGGTTTTTGGGGTTGTGACATGAACAGTTGAGGAGTTAGGGATCAAATAAGGGCCAGAAACAAGTACTTTCTAATGTCTGGATAATAACTTGTGTCAAAGTGGATAAATCTCTTTGAAATTCTGTAAGCGTATTAGTATTTGCTGTGTACTATTTTTCCTATTTTTTTGGTGGACAGAAAACCACCTAACTATATATAATGCCAAACATTTTTTGAAACTGTGAAAATTGATACCTGCAAATCTGTTCACTTGACAGAATCCGCAAAAATTTGCAACTGCAAAAATTAATAATTTTACAGTAGTACCACATGTACAAGATTTTAGGGCTTAACCTTATTTTGGGGTTGTAACTTAAACTGTTTAGGATTAGGGACTAAAGGGAACCAGATACAAGCATTTTCATGATGTCCGGACAATAACTTGAATCATTATGGAAGTTGGAATGGATCCCTCCAAAATTGTACCACAAGGTTTCACAACAGGAAAAATGGGATTTACTTTTTGGGTTGTGACTTGAGCCATTTAGGGGTTAGGGGCCAAAAACAAGCATTTCTATTACTTCTGGACAATAACTTGATTATAAGAAAATAGATCTGTTTCAAATTGTACCACTAGTTTCTTTACTACATGTTTGAAGATGAGATTGATTTCAGGGTTTTGACAAACCATTTATGAATAATGGGCCAACAAAGGATCAAAAACAAGCATTTTTCTGATTGTTTTACATTAACTTGACTGTAAAAGAATGGATCTCTTTGAAATTTACCACAAGCTACCATTCTACAAGAGGGAGGCTGAGAAAACATGTACCTTGAAAGTATTATTGTTACCAATTTTTTGATTTCAAGGGTATGGTAAACCACACAATTTGATTCCCAAGAAAGAGGGTTATTTGCTTTAAATTGGCTTTGGGAGCAATCTTGTCTTGGCTTTAACTGACCATGTTAAACTGAAAAATAAAACAAACTTTTTTAAGCACTTTAAAATTATTGATAGCCAAGTGTATTCAACAAATGCAACTTCAACTCAATGTCAAACATTCAATAAGAAAGATAGTTGTTTTTGTTTGAGGCCTACTTATATCAGATTTTATTTATCATATTTGTCAAAATTGGCAGTATAACAAATTTCAAAATATCTAAAACACAGAGGCTTCATTCTGTGTATTGTGCATGGTAGAACCTTTTGAGGATAGAATTGGCTTCCTATTTGGATAGTTTTGGCCTTAAGCACTTCTTGTAAACAATTTATTTTTTGGATATAGATCTTCCTATGTGTTTGATTGTAATGCTGCTGATGAAGGCATATTTATAGCATATTTGCAATATATATGATTGCTATTATTGTATTCATCTTAAAATATAGCATGATAGAAGGGTGAATAATGTAAAAGTGGAAACTGAAAGTTTAATGTTTCCAATTAAATATCTTTTAATTTTGATTTTCCATAACTGCTTGTACAGGATTATCTTTTGTATTTCATCTATATTGCTCAAATTATGGGTAATTTTTTTCTTTCATTTTAGTATCTTTCATTCTAAAAATGGTTTTTAAAAACTACTTTGGAAATACATGAGATAGTGTACTGCAGTGATTTCTTTCTCTTATTTTTCTGTATTCTGAATTTTATCTTTACAGCTTCCTGTGCTTTGAAAGAAAGAAAACACCATCCAAGACAAATTTAGTGATACCTCTTGGGGATATTGTTGATGTTTCAAAGGTAAGGAACATATGTTTTATTAGTTCGCTGTCAAGTTTGTCAGTTCTTAATTACTTATCCAAAAAGTTTGTAAAAAAGTTGGCTGCCAAGTCTTAACTTTACTCATTTACTGACTTCAATCTTTAATGCTACACAAAATTTATATGTTTTTAGTGTCTACTGAACAACTTAATAAAACTTTTTTATTATTATTATTTTGCATCCTTACTTTCTATACAGAAGTATTTTGCTTAAAGAGAAAGTGCAAGACAGAGAAGTCTTAGGCACCCAGTGGTAAGATTTTATTCTCTGACGAGGCTCTGTCGAGTTAGAGAACAATGAAATCTTACCTGAGAGTGTCTGAGATTTACTGTCTTGCATTTTGTGGCAACATTCGATTCTTTTTCTCACTTTAAAAATTTTGTGTTTAGTACACCAATTCAGAAAGCCACTTAGTCAAAATTTCTTTTTATTTACAAGACGTCATAAAACATTTTACTGTGATGTCACAAATTTTGCAGATTCTTTTTATGTCTAATATTTCTATCACTGAAAGAATTCTAAATAAGTCGAGAGTTAATTGACTTTTTGTAAATATTTTTCTCCTATGATGCTAAGAATGATGTCAAAATCATTCAGTAACATCTCTGTGTTTATTTAAAATTATTGGCTAGTCCTATGGTAAAAAGTTTGATGAACTGTTTTTTGTGCACATCACCGAACTGGGTATGAGTTTCATATTTGAACTTTTGGCACTTCTGATTATATAATTTAAATAATGGAAATAGTATAATATGTGTATTTTCTATGTATCTGAGTGTTTATTTAATAAAGCAAAATATGAGGTGTAAATTACAGGTCAAACCCTTTTGTCTTGATTTGAAGATTTTTATAAAAAATTTGCATGCCAAAGCCTTTTCAGTTTATTTATTGATATTACAATATAAAACTTTACAGACCAAACCCTTCTCCGTTATGCCTGGTACTGGTATGGCATTGGAAATTAAAATTCAAGGAAACAAGGTAAGATTCCCATTATATAAACTAGTAAGAACCATACAATTGTAGACATTAAGTGATTCATGCATATCTTTTGCACATAAATAGTTTGGCTTAAACCCTTTAGAATGCTGAACAGGCAAAGTGTCATGAAAGTTGGTTTATAGATATTTAGATCTAAATTGTAGTTGATTCTGCAATGAAAAAGTAAGGGCAAATTTGTACACCATTTAACACCTACAACTGGTAAAACAATCCCATAATATTTAATGACTGAATGTTTCATTTTTGATGTTTTGTTAGCTTGGCAGCACATTTTCAGTGAAGTGCCAAAATGTGTTATTGGTCAACTCCTTTACACACAGATGAAACATTCAATCCTTATAATGGCATTTCATATGTTTCTCTTATTTTGTTACTATAATATTTTAGATATAAATAGAAAATATGCAATACACAGTGATCAATAAGTCTGCTTAATTGTTGGTGTGCTCTATATAAATAAAAAAGATGTCTTTCATCGACTCATGAAAGATCACACTTAAATAAAATTATACAAGGAGAGTAGCATATTATATGTACAGTAAATGTAATTATATAGTATTGAAAAGGAAGCAAACATTGCAGGGCTTATTTGAATGGTAAAATAAATACACCTAGGTTACTTTATATTCAAAATTGAGTTTGTGTGATTTTCAAATCTTGCATGGTGTGAGCATGGTCTAGGTGTTGTAAACAAAGGTTTGAAATCCATAGGAAACACATTTTTCTTCTGTCAGTCTGTGCATTACCTTATAAATGCTTCTATACCTGAAGAAATGAATTTTGATGAAACCTACAGGAAGATTAGTAAGGTTTTTTTGCTGTAGATGATCCATTGGGATAAGGTAAAGAATAATTTTAACTAATGTTCAGATAATAGAAACACCAAATTTATTACAAAGGTGTTGCCCTTACTATAATTCAGATAGCTTCACTTATATTTTGCATTGCAGTTTTAGTACTTCACACTTCTCCTTTCATATCCAAAATACCAAAACAAAATTTGTTGGTTGATATGAAATGAAGTGGATTTTGAACAAGGTTCTATTCTACAAAAAGAAAAATGATTTGTAGGCTTGTGACCTCAGCCATCTAGGAATAAGGGAAAAAACAATCATTTCAAAGTTTCCACATCACAAAGGTCAGGCTTAGATTATTTTTTTTTTTTTTGGTTGGGGTGGAGGGGGTTATAACCTGAAAGTCTAGTGAGGGCCAAAAATAAACATTTTTCTGATTCCCAGACTATAGCTTGAGAAAAAAATGGTTAAAATCTTTTAAAGTCTTTAGGGATAATGACAAAAAAGGGATCAAAAGAACTTTATTTTATGTCTTCAGTATGAGCTGATGTGTCTATATGAAATTGTACAAGATATTTGGAATTATGGCCTGTATAGGAATGAAGGAATTTGGGGACAAAACATTCTTCTCTGGGTTTCAGACAATATCTTGAGAAAAAGTGTATGGATCTCAATGAAATTTTAACATTAGGGTGTCAAGCAACAAAAGGAAGGAAGTGACAAATTTTAAGGTTTATAGCCATTATTTGTTATGAATAAGCAACAAAAATTGGGTCAGAAATAAATCTTTTTTTCTGTTTGTATAAATTGCTTATTTTTTGTTTGCTGCAAAAATTTTTTTCTTTGTCAACCATTTTATAAAAATCCAAATCAAGAGCTGTATCAATTTTCATTTTTTTCCATATTTGTTCCAACTGTTCAGAGTTTGGCTTTAGTAGTCATATCAAGCTGTGCCTACTAAGCAGTTATATTGGGATTTAATTTCCCCCGTAACGTGTCCCGAGGGGACATGGAAATGCCAGGCATCGGTCCGTCCGGGTTTTCCACACATTTTTTGTTATGCTTCTACCATGTTTGTTTTTGGTATATAGCCACATTATGAAGAGTTACAGATTACTGATAAGTTTGACTTTGGTTATGGTTGAATGATTTTTACGTAAGTTACAGCCCTTGGACTTAGAAAATTTCAGTGAATTTAAACTTTTCTGCACTTTTTTTTGTAATGCTTTTACCAATTGATTTTATATTTTGTATGTAGTCTTACTATGAGAAGTTACAGATTAAGTTCGACTCTTATTATGGTTGACTAGCCGGGGGCTAGGCGCTCTGCCCACAGAGCAACTGGGATGTGTGCCCCAGGTGGTGGAATGGGGTACCCCTCAGGGGCGTGTCCAGGATATTTGAAAGGGGGGGGGCGTAGAATAAAATATTTTTTGGACCTTTTTTTGGCTTAAAAACATAAAATAATAGAGAATTGCACTAATGTAACGGTTCCTGACTTGGAGCATGTATATTTTATAGTTAAAGTGTCAGGGTGTGACATTTTTTATGCCGAGTTTTCTCCATTAATTGTCTATGGTATATTAAAATGATTGGATGGATCTTAACAGCAGTAGACCAATAACGAGAAATTCCAAACTCAAGGGTATAAGGAGTAACTTAACATTTCAATACCTAGGCCAGGATTTTATGAACGAGAGGCGTGATTAAGGTTGAGGGTCCATGGGGAAAATCAGAAGCTCCTGAATTTCAACAATTTAGCATCAAATTATGAAGTAATCCCTCTATTTTTGATTAAGTTCGGGTTTCGTTGAACGACACACATGATACAAGACATATAAACACTGAAGAATAAAGTTCTTTCGTTCTGAGTATTGCTTTAATGTGGAAATATACATATTTCTAGTATACATGTACCTTGACGCAAAACCTAAAATGAACACAGAAAAATACTGACGGACTCTCATTTTCAATTACTAGAGTGGATTCATAAGAACCATTTTACGTGGATTTCTCATGGCGTAATCGTCAATAATTTTATCAAAATCAAGTTTAATGTCTCTGTGAATATACAAAAGAAGCAGAGCATTTAGGCGATCCTCCTTCATGGTGCTTCTCAAATCATTCTTGATCAACTTAAGGGATGAGTTAGCTCTTTCGGTGGAGCTTGACGTGACGCTCGTCAAAGCAAGTAAGAAGAGAACTTTCATGATGTTTGGAAATAAAGTCGAGCATGCCCTTACATCAGTTAAGGTTGATGTTATTGACTCTGGTTTGTCCGATTGATTTTCCCAAAACGACTTCCAGAGTCTCATCTCTTGCCTGAATGTTTCAGGCGAAGGCATATCAGTATTGTAATAATCATAAACATCCTTCTCCATCTCTTCGGAAATGAGGTGAACTCGGAAAGGCAAAATTGACAAGGCACGAACAACAGAGACAGCCTCTTGACCAAAACGCATATCAAGTTGCTGAATTAGCTCATCAAGATAAGGTAAGTAGATTGCCCGTTTAAAGTATTCTTTATCTGATGAAGCGGGAACATTGTTACGATGTGTCTGTCTAGCACAACGACGGGGCATTTTAAGCTCATCAAGTCCGGCCTTTACTGCCATGTCAGACGCATTACTGTAAACCAAGTCAAACTCTTGTTCATTTTTACGGGTTTCATCGATGATCTGTTTCACAGCTCCGATCATTTTATAACCTTCAACAATGTCTAAAGATGAGCCTTGAAGCTTAGAACTTACTCCACGTACATAACCAAAAAAGTTGTGTACTGTTTGGAAGCAAATAATAAATGTACTATCTGTTATCTTGGACAGAATGCCATGAGCATCCGTAATAGCCTTTTGGTCCCACGAACGTCCCTCATTGGAGCTTATGCCTTCTAAACATGCTACCAATGCCTCATACATTGTCGCGAATGTGTCGAGTGTGGCGTGTTTCTCTGTCCACCTAGTTTCACAGAAGATTTTGAATTTTGATTTAGAAATTTTGTTATTTTCTTGTCGATTGTTGTTAATATCTTCTACCGCCGTTTCTAGTCGTCGGCTTCTTTTAGGGGAATATTTAAAAAAATATCCCGAGTTGTTTGAGAGAATCTAGCATGAGATGGATTTCTGTAACCTTACAACTTTTACACAGCACTAAACTTAGATTGTGACTAGCGCAATAATGATACATTGCGCGTGGAGAGATTCGTGTTAACCGTGCGGCACATCCAACGTTTTTCCCTGACATATTTCCTGCCCCATCCATAGTCTGCGATCTACATAACTGGATATCCAAACCATTACTAGCGAGGGACTGAACGACAAGATTACAAAGGGATTCGCCAGTGGTTTCCTCGGCCAAAATAAATTCTAGCAGGCGTTCTACTGGAACTCCATCGACGACATAACGTAAAACCAGTCCTAATTGTTCCCAATTGCTAGTGTCTGATACCTCGTCGCATTGGATTCCAAAGTATCCACCAAAAGGCTGGGACTTCACTTCTTCCACAATAGATTTCTGAATGTATGTCTTAATGCAAGTTAACAACTCGTTCTGAGAAGTGTTTGATGTGTAGGTTGCTACCTTTGAACACGTTTCAAAATGTTGTTTTAGGGTTGTATCGCCCGCATTTATTCTAAATTGAATAAGTTCTTTGAAATTACCCTTGTTCTTACTATGGCCTGTATCATCATCCCGATGTCCCCTAAGCGCCATTCCACGCCTTCCACAGAACTCTAAACACTTAAGCATAGATCTGATTATATCACGGTTCTTAGCGATGATTGCTGCATTATTCGATTGCAGATTGACGTCGATTCTGTGTGACTGATTGACACACGATTTCTTGAACCCATTCAATCTAACCATCGAGTCAGCGTGATTACCAGTCTGTGCATGCTTTTTCAAATCGACAGTGGTGTCTTTCCATTTATTGAATGGTTCTGTAACTAACACTCTTGGTCGGCGACCGGATGTGTCCGGAAAAAACTTACAAGCAAGGCAATATAACCCATCTTTCAACTTTGAATATGCTATGAATGGGAATTGCTCAAACCAATCGCGACAACAAGATCTTTTAAAAGTTCCGCTTTTGCATCTTTTATCGTTATATAATTTAAACGGAAATTTAAAGCCTGGTTCCGGACACCGATTAGACAAAATCCTGAATTTTACATCGTCCGATAGGGTATGTACATCAATGACTCCAATATCATCTGATAATTGCGATCCAAAGGTATCGTCAACTGGAATTCCCGCAGTTTCCTCGTTGCGTTCATTGTTGAAGATAGGTGACTCATCATCTCCAGTACCGGAAGTTTCATCGTTATTGTCATTACAGGACATACATGACTCATCATTTTGAGTATCTGCAGTTTCGACGTTATTTTCATTGATGGAGACAAAAGACTCATCCACTTCTTTACCCGAAGTTTTATTGTTGCTTCCGTTGTCACAGTGGAACGTAGACTCTTCATCAATTGACATCTCATGGCTAGTATGTTCTATATTTGGTATGTCAGTCTCATAGTCAGTGGATCGCGGTGAATTAGACGCCTGGACGTCTCCAACTACGTCAGAGTCGACCACTCTTAGTTTAGAACTGACCAGGGGTGTTATCTCAAACTGTGATTCAGCGAATCGGTCTGTGATCGATTTGTTTAAATCTTTGATATGTGATATCAAACTTGAACACGAGGAAAATGACAGTACAACAGCTTTACCAGATGGAACACATAGTCCCATATCATTGCGACTGTGTGAATCAATACAATAAAGTATCCCTTGAGCCTTTTTTAAGCCGATAGTTGAACCAGGGTTACTTCCAAGTGTAATGAAAGAAGTTTCACTCTGTGCTAATGATTGGTGTAATGCAGACTCTAAAGTAAATGTTAAAGCGTCAGAATTGTCACTTTCCTGTTCCACAAGTCCACTCATCGGATCTTTCATTGTAATAGAGAAACTTTCGTTTTCAATAAAAATATTCTCCGGAAACTCTGTTATTAGCATGTAGCCATCGGTAGTACAAACTTTATGGTACAAGTCAGTACCTCTTAGAAGAATATTATCTATTTCATCTCTAGTCTTTGGAATAGTATTATCCAACATGAAAGCCAATGCAATGCACGTACATTGTCGTCCACCGCCGTTTATATCACCTTGATGCATTGACCCTTTGCAAACCAGCCTAGAATGCAAAAACAAAATCTGTTAACATATGAATTACACGGACACGTATGATACACTTAACACATTTGTAACGGAACTTCCCCATTTTTTCATTCTTGTTAAAGTGTATGTCATTGCTATACACGTAGCCAAATGTCGCCCCCCCCCCCCCCCCCGAAACCAAAAAAATCAAGTCCCATAACTCATACAGAATTAAATGAAACATTTATAATGATGGTGCGAAATGATATCAACTACATGTCATGTTAAACAATCCTGCAAAAAATGAACTAATCCGTCCAAGGTTTCATAGGAGTTGTGTATACAAAATAGTCACTGTGTGACGGACGAACAGAGGCCACCATTCCCATGCCCCTCTGACGCGTGGCCGATGGAAGACAATGCAGGGGAGATATTCTTGAATGTCTCTAATGTAGCAGGAGTTGCGTATATAAAGACTGAGAAGGTTTAAAGGGTAATTATATAGTATACTGACAAAACATATACAAGTGATACCTCGCCACGCATAAGGGGATGGCAAATAGTGTACTATAAAACTGTAATTTCTCACAAAAATAGTTCGTAGATTTTGCTAAACATGGATTTAATATTAACACTAAACAACTACATTGAACTGTGCAAATGTTAAAAACGTGTATCCGTTCTCGAGTTATTGTATTAAAACCACCGGGATGGACGGACCGACGGAAAATGTTGTTTGTGCTGTATTTATACCACTCTACCAAGAAATTTGTTTTGCATGCACACGTATAAAAATTGCGGTTTTTATCCAACGCAATCATAGGTTTGAACCCCGTTCTGGATATCATAGTCAAATCTGAGTGACCCCTTCCAAGGCAACGCGTGAAAAAATAACCCCATTTTAGACAATTTAGCTGAAAATACAACCCCTTTTGTCAGAATATACCCAGTATTGTATATATAGTAATATACCCCCCCCCCCCCGGTATATTTAGAATGGCTATGGGGAATCGAAGTTAGTGTCACACAAAACAACCAAAATTCATGTATTATACTGATTTACTTACCGTTTTGGTTGTTTAAAAAAGGTGTCCAAGACACCTTGATACGATTTTAAGGTCTTTTGACGTTTTGTTTTTGACATCGACATCTTTGCGAATTCTTTATCACATCAACAACACCGCAAACCATAGTGGTGCACCGTGTTGGGAAAGATGCCACGTTCCTCGCACGTTAAAGAACCCTGCTGTGGTATTCGGTAGGAGTAGGAACCTTTGCGCTCCGCCACAGGAGGCTAAATTGCCCGATCTTACCCATCCCCCCTTTTTCCAGTGGCAATCAAAATTTGTCGACCCTATTATCCTTGTGACCCATCCTTTTTTTTTCATTTCATGTTCATTATATCCATTTCATGTTCATTGTCTGAATATAGCTGAAATATTGCTGCTCGGACGTTAAACCCCAACAAACAAACATATTATGGTTGAACAATTTTTAAAGAAGTTTTGTCCCTTACATCCTAGAAAATTTCAATGAATTTAAAGTTTGAAATGTATCTTTTTACGTTGGGGACATTGGATTGCTGTTCTTTTATTTGAAAATTTCCATAGGTGATGACAGTAAACAAAATTGACATTGTCTTTTTGGTTGAACTATATACTAGTGATGATTGTTCTGATGCAAGTGGAGAAAGGGTGTGTCTTAATTTGTTTTCCCACTAAACACATCACCTTGTTTATTAGTCGAAATTTCGTCTGTCTCAGCAAGCCTCATTCTTATGTACTAGAATTTTACATACCAATGTTCGAATTAATAAGAGTGAGGTGGCAGATCAGAGGAAATTTGGATTCTTTATCAACGACTTTGTTGTCATCTATAAATGTCCGTATATTTCTCGTTGGCTCTGAGTATCTTTGTTAATTATTTTAGTAGTCTTCAACGTTTTGAATGTTACATTACACGAGCCCAAGCATAAAATAAAGACTCGTTTAAGTACAAACGATGATTTGATTTTGTAATACTCATACTTCAGGTCGGAAGTTTTGACAGCATTATTTCGAAAATAAATTGAAATTCATATAATGGTTGCTGCGGATGAGATCATGTATTAAAAATTTGCTATGGTATAAAATATAAAATATTGCTCATTATATTTAACGCTTTGATGTTTCTTACATAAGAGAGATATATTTATCGTTGTAAACTTAAGCGTTAATTTGCTCATGTCTCAGCCAAGGACGAATTTGTAGATCACTATTTCCTGTTGAAAATTATATTACTTTCAAAACATTGAATCTTTTCACTATTCAGTCTCGTCAATTTAAGGCAGAAATTTTCATTAAGTTTTGGGGAAAATAAAGTCCTTAAGTGTAGTTATAATGTTAATGTTCCAAGAAAATGATAAATTTTCAAAAACAATTATTAATGGGTAAAAATACAGTACATCTACTTATGTACTTAGGTTATAAAATAAGGATATAGTGGGTGATCCATCGCCAAAATACTCCTTAAATCTAAAGTACTGTAGCTTATGTGTAGAAAATATATTATTTAAATAATTCAGCTATGTCCGTTCCCCTGCTTTATATTAAAGATTTTTTTTGAAATGGTGACCGTACAAATTTTGTTGGAAAAATTTTGAAGAAAAAAAAAATGATATAGATTTTTGTAACTTACACCTTCAACTTTAAAATCATTGTCTGTTTTTGCTTTCCGAAAAAAAAATCTCAATATATTTTTGCGCGAAAGCTATGCATTTATCATGGATTGTATGTATTTGCATGATTCTTAAGCTGAACTATACTGATAAGTTGTCAGTATATTGAACTGCAATTCAAGATCTTTGTTGTGCTATGATGGTTATCAGGTTTTAACCGGGCTTTTACATTCTTGATATAAATATTTAAGCAACAAATCAATATTTCTAGGATGAATTCAGTTTGATATTTGAACCTGTATATTGTTTCCACATGCGAATGTTGCCATATGATAACATGAAAGCTGAGGAAGGATTGTAATTTTCTATAACATAGCCTTGTATTATCAAAACTGTGTGTACATCAATTGGTTTGTTGGTATGCGTCGTAGATTTTCTCTTTTGTTTTCCCCGGGAGTGATAATTTATGAGCAAATAGGCGTGTGTTTAAAAAAAAAGGTAAAAACGCTTATCTTACCGGTGCACCTTGTCCATGACCCCAGTTTTTAGTGGAGTCCGAGTTGCTCACATACTTTCGTTTCTAAATGCGTTTTATTTATTTTCTTTGTTGTATGTGTGTGTGTGTGTCTATTTTCTTTGTCGAATCGTTATCATATGTTATGTTCTTTTAGTTCTGGTTCCCTTGATTTCACTTTTAAATCAAAGTATTTTAGTACAGTTTGAATAAATAACAAAACAACACTTGTTTTTTATGTATAAATACATGTATATGTATTATTTATATAATCTTGAATGTTAGTAATTTACATGTTCCCTATGATACAAACTGATTCGCACTCATATCAGATTTAATGAGAAAAATCATATTATATTGATAAAAAAAAAACTACAAGCGTAAATCGAAATTAAAAAAAAAAACAGGTCGCTATAGCATTAACTGTTGAAACTTCTCGTAAAGATTCATTAAGATAGAATAGTTTTAGAATTTACATTGTGTATATTCAAAATCCTCTGTCTGTGGCAACGTTTAAGTTCATATTTCGCTCATAAAATCCTATATCCATTCGGATCGAAAACTCGAAACACACTTGCGCCGAGGTCCGGGTATTAAAAGAATAGGCAGGCAGCAGCGCTAAGCTTGTCCTAAAAGGCGACTAAATAGTGCTCAGAACCCTAGCCGGGGGCTAGGCGCTCTGCCCACAGAGCAACTGGGATGTGTGCCCCAGGTGGTGGAATGGGGTACACCTGGCGTGTTACATGCTGGGATAGTCAGGCTATAATACGGAAAACCTGACCGCAAACCATAGTGGTGCACCGTGTTGGGAAAGATGCCACGTTCCTCGCACGTTAAAGTACCCTACTGTGGTATTCTCCCGGAGTAGGAACCATAGGGCTCCGTCACAGGAGGCCAAATTGCCCGACCCTACCCATCCCTCCCTATTTCCAGTGACAATCTAAATTTGTTGACCCCATTGTCCTTGTGTCCCGTCCCTTTTTCATTTAATCATTTCATGTTCATTTTATCATCCACTTCATGTTCATCGTCTGAATATAACTGAAATATTACTGCTCGGACGTTAAACCCCAACAAACAAACAAGACACTTGCGCCGAAATACATTACGCGTGAAACATTCCTTCCCAAAAAAAAAGCTGTTTGACGGACGAATGTATTATAGCGCATTGCATGAAAGAGAGGGTGCAATAATAAACTTCTGGTGGAATAAAATGATACCACGGTTGAAGCGATGTATACCAAAAACTCGGTCGTAAGATAAGCCAAATAAAACAGACCGAACATTTTACATCATCATAAAAACCGAAAGACAGCACGTAGAAAATGAGGACAACAAGATACACATATTAAAACCGAAAGATATTGACAAAATAAACTATAATCGGAAGACAGCACGAAGTTAACAAAAGTTAATCCAAGTACGCATGAAGAGGGATTGAAACTAGTGGAAAATCAGTCTCATGCTGTAGGAAGAGACGTTTCGTCATATTTTTGTCAGAACAAAATACAGATATGTCGAGTTTATAACTGTTAGATTTACCCAAAAAGTCTTATCAAAACTTAATTGCTTTAAAATCAAAGCCGGTGGAAGTTCAGAGAAGATTCATCTTATAGATATTATTAACTTGTACACTTGCCAGATAAAAGGACATTTGAAATTTGAAGTATTTTATAATTTTGAAGTGTGGTTAAAAGTCAGGTGCAATATTCAGTATCAATTGATGATCAAACTCCATAATGAGCATAAGTAAAACATGAACAACTTTATTAAGGTGCATATCATTGACCAATTTTCTACAAGCATAAAAAAACATTCAGAATAGTTTGTGCACTTCGTATACAATAAGCTGATTTCTGTGTTAAATTTCAGACTTTATATTTCGTCTTTCCTTTATGATCTTAACAATGGAGTGTTTTAAGGTGAGGTATTGCCATCACTTATGTGTCCTTTGTCGTCCGTCATCATTCATAAACTTTTTCAAACTTTTTCTCTGAAACTGCAGGACAGATTTTAACCAAACTTGGTCGAGTGTTCCTTAGGATATCGTTAAAAATCCGTTTTTTGATCTGGTGAAAAACATGGCCGCCGCTACTGGAAATGAAATCGTAGGGGTCATATTGCAGAATTTTGCAAATAACTCAAAAACAGTTGGGTTTGAGACAGACATTTTTCATAAAGATCTGTTGACCGATGTTAAAGTTATTGCCCTTGTAGAGCCAAAAATTATTTGAAAACCTTGTTGAAAACTAAAATGCTCTCAATTGATTTTATGATTCTTATGACAATAATTCAGTAGGGTCAAGAATCCAATTTTGAGTTATTGCTTTAATAGGCTAAAAACTTTTTTTGGCCAGGTGTGCGATTCAGGCTCTGTAGAGCCTCTAGGTTTTATACGGTTGGGTGCAACATTTAATTAAAAAAACGTCATCTGATACGTTTCGGAAAATAGCAAACTCGGATCTTCATTTTAGATCAACCATCTTTGTTTTATTGTCAGTTTATAATTAAAAAACCTACTACAGGGATCACTTTCCATTTTTTATATTTTTGGTCTTCTTGTATACAATTAAATCTTGGATAAAGAGCTCCCTTTGCTTGCTGCAGAAGAGAGGTTACTCCTTAAAACACGTTGACAGCCTATTGAAATTTGCAATACAAATATAATTGGTACTTTTCTAGTTAGATATTTTTGTTTTATATTTGTCTTTGAAAATTCACTATAATAGTCGTTGAATAGATTTCTATGCGCCTTAAGAATGTGTTTCTACTGGAATCAGCTTCATTTGTTTGACCTCAAGCATTTTTGGTACATTTAGCATTTATCCCAGCATATAACGACCTAATTATTACATGATTTTGTACACAGTTTGACAGGATGAGTAGTTACTATTCTTAGTGTTTAAGTTGAGCTGGACAAAACTTCATGTTGACGTTTTCACTGAATATATATCAATTGCAAAGGATTCGCTTCGAGATTCATGGCGACTTCTTACTGGTTCAGAGTCGGTACTTCGAATCTTAATATACTTTGTTGCTTGCATCTTTATCAAATTGTCTATGATGCAAACATTGAAGGGTGAGAAGAATTGCTCATTGTAATGACTGTGGAAAGCCCCTGGTCCGTTGTTGGTTCGAGTGATGGGGGTTCAGTCCATACTGCAAATACTAGATTCACCAGGTGACAAACTAATATATAATGTTGTATCAGGGGCTACCTTCAGTCTGCCCTGTTTTGTAAGGTAGTCATTGGTCTTCCGGTGAGTTTGTTGTCTCTTTGATAATTCACCATTTCCACTCTCATATATCAGAAAGAAAGATAAATTTAGTTTACCTACATTGACGATCTTTGATTGGCGTTCTGATACAGGGTCAACCGCTTTCCTCTTCAGGCAGCTCTGATGATCTGTCTTTCCAATTTCTGAGGATCTCGTGTTTGTGGTCCAATCCTTCACTAAGTACACATTTATTTACAGGAAGCATCTGTGCACAACCTAGCTGTACAAGACTTGACTGTACATCTCCATCTTTTGTCTCCATTTTTTTTACAATAGCTTGGCGAAACTTGAAATCTACTGTATAACAATGATAATTGGGTTTCCCCTGTCGGATTCTTTCTTTTTAAATTACCAAATCAGACATTTTGACTGAAGATTTGGCAATACTGATCGATACTTAGTTTGCATATAGTGAATTTAAATGTGATTTTTTCAGTAAAGGTTGATCACTTGAGGTCAATTATACAGGTATGTATACAGGTAAGTGTGGCGCTGTTGGATTCTAATATTTGGCGCAGTTTATACGACCGAAATGTTAAAGTATGGCTTTTTTCTACCTACCAAAAATCTTAATCGACACAAAAAGATTATAGCCATAAATCTGGATCTTTTGAAGGTATTTACGTTTGGAGCCATTGTTAACCGAGACGACGCCTACGACAGTCTAGTACAGGCGGGAATAGAACAAAACCTATCATGGGCTACTGGGTCAGCCACACCCAATACATCCCCATCTTCATCACTTAGGAGACGTGGCTCATCCAGGATCAGTAACTTTACCTGGGCGTCGGACTATGTGGATACTGACTAAGGTGATAATTTGTAAATGTTTGTATGCTAAGGTATGACGTTTTCTGGTAAAGAATACTTGGTAGTATGGATATTTCAGCAAATGGCGTATTTGCAATGAACGATCTTTTCTGTAATAATCAGGCTAAGTCTATTTTCCCCTACTCACCACAGTAACGTGGAAGTAGGGTTTTGAGGAAGATGTGTTTAAAGCCAAATTTTCTTTTTATGGTCCATTATTTGCATTTATCTGGTTTTTTTTATGCAAACAAATTTATTCACATCTTTCAGAAATCCACTGAAATGTTTATGAGCGGATGGTTTCAGACGTTTGGAGATGATATGTTGATAGTGGATACCTAAAAAAAACTATGACACGAGCAATATGAATCAGTTTATGTGTCTGCTTTAACAGTTTACAGCGAGTAACATCGTTATCTCCATGATATACTTTTGGTCTTCCCATTACCTCGTGTCTGGTTGTTAACTGGACAATCAACATATATATTTAACATTCAATTTTTCCAAGACAGGTATTTGAGTCTATTTCTCAATTGTCCAGTTAACCACCTTAGTCATTTAATCAAGACAACTTCATACATTATATGGCTATAATATATACATTGACTTGTTTCATAAAATTCACCTAATAATGGTTTCCATTAAAACTTCTTACAGCTATTTTTGTATGGCACTGACATGGGTGTAATTATCGTCATTTGTATCTGTTAGTGATTCCTTGGACATTTCAAGAAGTATATACTATAAAAAATGTCTGCTAAAGGCTGGAATAATGAGAGATACTATAACGGAAAAAAATGAAACATTTTGAAATATGGCGATTGTGAGACACTGAATAGGTCCAATATCGTCCTTATTTTGTCTTTTGGATGCTTCTTCTATAGGTTTATTCAAAACGAAAGACTAAACAAAACTACATGTATTAATCATTCTTCTGACAACAATATACAACATGCTTTCAAAAAGTTCATATAAATATATCATTGTTTTATGTGCCACTTAATCACCACTGTAGCTTCGATATGATTCTACAGCTTATGAGATTTAAAATTTTTGTATGTTACGCCTTACTGTGATGTAATGTAGTTATGTTCTTTTATTGATTAAAAAGTAAAAATGAAAATATTGCTTTTCTTATCATTCCCGTATGGATGTGTGTATTTCATTGTGTTATTTATTGCCTTCAAAAGTACTGTGATTTTTGCTATTTTTTGTGCTAGGAAATTCTCTGCACCGAAAGTTGTAGATAAAATTCCCAAACTCTTTGTTCGGTGGATGACTTGTTTAAATACAATTTATTTTCCTTTTGGAAAATCTATTTTAGAAGTATAACATAGTCCCCTTACATATTTGGGTTTTTCATTAACATTTCAGATTTCGCTGTTTCTAGAAACCGGAAGTTAGAATTGCTGTTTGCCACTGTAAACGTATAAATTTTCGATATTTTTGCGATGGAAAGAAAAGTGCGAAAGAAATTGTACCCGCGAAATTGATTTTTAATATTATATAACGCCAATAATTTTTTGGAAACTGCGAAAAGCATACCCGCAAAAATGGTTAGTAGACAGAATCCGCGTAAACTAGCAACCTCAAAAATTAATACGTATACTGTACTACCTCAAGGCATTCATTTCAAAGACTACATCAACGCCATGTAATACAAACTCTAAAACATGTCCTGACGAATTGCACATGTTTATACATATAAAACAGCTGCATTCGAATAGTGGACACAATAAATTCGACGCAAACATTCATAATTCAATTTACTCCCATTTCAATCGATGTTTTCGCTTTGTTTGTAGCAATGGGAGCCGTTTTTTTTGCTGGGAGACATCTGTTTCCGCCAGTTTTGCATCCTTTTGCACCACACCTTATTTGAGCCACCCACTTCAACAAAAAAGGGAAGTCTTTTGTGCCATTAATTATTGTATTCGGTTTCAACATTTGTATAATGTATAATGTATTTTTTTTTAACATTTTGAAGAAAAATTAATATGACTTCCCGCCTCTTTAGACTATTGGAGTGAGTAATTTTTAAATAGTTTGATTTCTATCTTTAAAGAAAGCTACAGATAAATACTCAATTAATGTTAGTACTTTGTTTCACACATTCATGGTACATAATCTGCACAATACCTGTACAGGTAGACTGGCCAAAGTGAGTTTCCAATTCTGGCACAATTTAAACAATTAGAGATAAGGTTTGTGGCACAAATGATAACTCTAAGAATATACAGTTGGCGCAAAAGAACTCTTCCCTTCTTTCTCGTCGGCAATGTGCTTGTCGGTCAATTTGACCTGTTCGACGTCGTCGAGTATACCCTGATTTTCGTCTCCATTTCCATTGAAAGTTGCAGCCTGTAATAAGATACGTTGATAATGATACTGTGTAGCAATAACAGTGGGATATCTTAAGCTTAAAATTAAGTATAATTAGTACCAAACTTAGTAGTCATTATAAAACATCAGCAGATTCTACCTCCGTATATGCAGCTTACCTTTTTTACATGTATATTTGGCATCAAAATATTGCATTTATTTTCAAAAATGCTTCGTACAACACAAGTAATCATGTAGTGTAGATTATAATGTTTATTTATCAGTTATTTAAATTGGTTGTCTATAATATTTAGAGTAACACATGAATGGTATTAATACAAGTGGAGACTTAAGAGATGTTTCTCATTTCACCAATTTGAAATTGACATATCATTAACTGTCAACATGAAGAAACCTTCGTCTGGATTCATAACAAATCTGCCACTGAAATTTCCCTGCAATCCTGGTTCTTCATTTTCTGTTACAATCTTCGTTAAGTAGAATAAAGGAAGGATTTCAATGAAAATGGAAAATGTATCACATACATAACTTACCTCGCTCCGTCTCCTTGATACAACCACTTCAATAACAAGGAATAAAATGCAGAGTATCACTCCAAGTAAGAGAACTACAAAAGCTAATGAAGTATCTGCGATTGTAAGAGGTCTTGCTGCCAGTTTTGCCGTTTCTTGCTTGCTAACATAGTCTTTAAGTTTATATGAAGGACACCTTTTTAGTGATGAAAACCACTTAACATTTAGTAGATGAACACTTCCATCTTCGATACAACTCAATAAAGCAGATGACAATGAATTGCAAATTGTTTTAGTTTTACACGCGATACCGTAAGGGGTACGCTCGACTGTTGCACCAACATACATCAGATCACATGGTTCAGAATCTACATATTTGTTGCCCATGTCAGAAGAAACAATGGCGGCAAAATTTCCATCTGATTTTCGAACCATTTCAATTCCCTCCTTATCAGTGTTAAAAAATGTACCAAATGTTTCAATGTTTTGAATTGCATGTTTCAAGGTCGAATCCACTGATTCCCTCATCAGCCTGTGCATGATACCCCCGTTCTTGACTCCATAGTTGACAGATGACTGTATTGTCATTTCTTCCCAAGTTTTGAAAGGAACAACTGGTGAACTTGGCTGTCTTGCCAATAGAAATGCTGTTAGATTGCTAATATAGGCGATGACCATGAAGAATATGAAGCTAAACCACATCGTTACTAAAATTCTTCCTGCGGGTGATCGCGGGGCCTCTCTGTAACCTACAAAGAAAGCGTATACTAATAGATTCCTCATTTATTCATTGATTTTTTTCCAGCAAAAGTATACTCAATATTCAAACAATTGTGATTGTGGAAAATCGTATTTCTATTGTGTATTTATGTTAAGAGTTCGTCGGAAAATTTGTCTTGTTGTTGGACAAAAAAAAAAGCAAAAACAAAACAAGAGGCTCGAAGGAGTCTGAATCGCTCACCTGGTTGAATTTTGCCTTTCAAAGGCAGTAAATTGAACAAAAAGTTGTCCAACAATTTTGACTCGAGAAGTCTTTGGTAGGACTTATCATGAGAATTTTTTCAACAATTGAAAGTTTCTTTTAATCTATTACAGTTTTCAAAATACTACAAAACAAAATGTCATTTTTCCCCTTTCAAGGGCAATAACTCTTACAAGGAGTCGTCTGAAAGAGTAATCAAGGGAACCAAGGCCATAGCGGTAATTAAAAGAATGTAATCCAGGGGCAAAGACTAGAAATGGAAAACAGACATACACAACAAAGAACATAAAGTAACTAAAATCATACATACAAAGTAACAAAAGTAAATGAGCAGCTTGGACTCCATTAAAAACTGGGAGCATGGACCAGGTGCACCGGTAGGGTAAGCGTCCTCTGCTTTTCTAGAAACACCCGCCGAGTTGCTCATAAAAAGTCAAGTCCGGGGTAGACAAACGAGGGAAGGAAAACTGTGACCCGTTGAATAAATCAGTTTCATGGTGCTGATGGATACACCATAATGATCCACGAGGTCATGATAACGACCATAAAACTTTTGTACTGATGACTTCAATCTTGTAGCAACATAACCCTGTTCCAGAAGCCTATTTGTTAGAGTTCTAGCGCGATACAAAAAGTCTGCGTAGTTTCGGCAAGCTCTGGCATAACGTGTGAGTTGTGATATGAACAGTCCATACGCAGGAGCCGAAGGAATGTTGCCACAGATGAAAGGAAAGTTGACAATTCTGAATGAAAACTCATCACGTTTGTCGTAAAGTTTGGTCAATAGTTTTCCTTTACCATCGATTTCTAAGTGTAGGTCAAGATATGAGGCTGATTTCACAGTGTCTGTAGTATCCTTCATCTCAAGTTCTTTTGGGTAGATGCGATGTATCAAATCCCCGAAATTAGGATTGTTTAAAGATAATACGTCATCTATATAGCGGAAACGGAGATTGAAGGATCTAGCCAAACGATATTCTTTCTTTCTGATCAGATCAGCTATAAAGTCAGCCTCATAAGAGTGAAGGAATAGGTCAGCAAGTAAAGGAGCACAATTTGTTCCCATTGGAATGCCGACCGTTTGTTGAAAAACACGTCCACCACACTGGACAAATATGTTGTCAATTAAAAATTCCAGCATTTTGTAAACATCTTCCTCTGTATATTTGGAAGATGATTTGGAATTATTTCTTACAAAGTATGAGGAATCTCTACCAAGAACTGACAACTTTTATCCCTGAGGACCTTTATAGCCCTAATAATAAGGACCATTTCAGCTATTGAAAAAATTTGGCTAAACCTAACGGTTTTGGAGATGCAGGCAAAAAACTACTGTCTAACCCCCATGTTCTATTTTCAGTAACAGCGGCCATGTTTTGGACAGATTAAAAATCCCCACACCAGCTCTATGCAGAATACACAAAGGAACATTCATACCAAATTTGGTTCTAATTGATCAAATAATGTCAGAGGAGAAGTTTTGAAAGAAATAACATTACAAATAGAAAAAAAAAATGTTGAAAAAGGACAATAACTCCAATATGGCTCAACAGATTAAAACCAAAATTTGACCACAGATAGATCTCATCATGGTGAACACTTTTACTCCGGTCAGGATTTAGCTAAACATAACGGTTTTGGAGATATATGCGAAAAGCTACTGTCTGACCCCTACGCTGTTTGGTCAAGTATAGCCAAAACAATTAAGCATAGTATAGATCTAAATTTGGATAATGTTTAATGTTGAACGGAGCATACATTTCTGACCAATAAAAGTGACCAAGTTACTTAAACAATTGCACTCAAACATAAGAAATAAGCTATTATACCAAAGTTTAAGAAATGCATATTATTTGCCCTTAATTTCTAAATGGTTACGGTAATAACGCCTTGAATTAATCAAAACATGTCGTTTGTGGCACAGAATATTTCATAGTTATACATTTACTAGCGTTATTGACCAGAAATCTGGAGAATGTTGTTTTTGTTGCCCCATATTCCTTTACCGTAAAAGTCATAAACCCAAAGCCAACCTTAGTCTGAAACTTGTGGTATGGAAACTAATGATACTGTTTTGAAGAGATCCATACACACTCAAGGCATGTAGTTCAGCTTAATTGTGCTTGCTTTTGACCACATTTTTTGCCTTAATTCCCAAACAGGTAGGGTCAGAACTCATGAATTCAATTAAAACCCTTCTTTTATGGCATGGAACCTTGTAGTATAAATCCACAGCAGCCCATAACATTTCCCTAAGCTATTGTTTGAAATGGAGAAAAAAAAAAGTTTTTTTTGTCTCTAGTTTCAAAGGGATAATAATGTCATAAATATCCCCCAAAAGTTCTTGGAAATGCACGAGCTATATCATACCTTGCCAAGTAAGAGTACTGTGAACAAAAAAGAATGCATTCTTTGGAGCAAAACTTTCCCTGGCATTAGTGGAGTCATCTTCAGGTTGTACCGAGCCCCATTCTGATGGACTGAATTTGTTTACGATGAACAAAAGTGCCGAAACAATAAAACATATCACAACGACCATTATCCATAGCTGTAGAGCAAAAGGTTCAAACAACACTTTTAAGCTATGGAATTCGACGACAGGTCTCTTGATGATAATACGATGTCCAATGTGACGAAATGGCTTCGTGAAGGGCACAGCTGATTGCCTTTCGTTTGTTATCTGTAGTGGTGCTGCAGCTATATGGACATCCTCGTTCTATTTAAAAAGAAATGAATAACTATCATAGTGGCCTTAATTCTCAATTAATGTAAAGAATGTCTGTGTGGATTAGCGGTATATAACCTTCATTATAATCAAGTAAGTACGTTACTGATGCATTTGTGACTATGTAACATTAGAGTTAAGCAACTTTATCATGTAATTTATAATTTCAGTTTCTGGAATGAGTGAATTTTCGTATTTCACCAAACGAGATACTTAGTATATGACATTTAAATTACGGTTGAAGTCCTAACGATGGCAATCAAATATACAATATAACGGGAATATGTATGGTAAATATATCAAAGACACAATTAACCCACAGTGGTTGAAAATGTCAGCCCAATGCCGCCCATTGGTATTCAGTGAATGATGAGGAAATCCTCACACCACAAGGCAGGCTACAGCTGGTCCCAAAACATCATTATACACAGGTACAGCGAAAGAGTTACCCTTATATACTCAAGTAACATAAAAAAAAACTAAAGTGAAAACAAAACAAGACATATAGAGGCCAGAAATTCCCTACGGAAAAAATTTGTAACGTCGGGGGGTGGTCCACGCTGGCTTTCCATAGACAGGCGCAAAATATGTGGCGGGGTTAAAGTACTTTGGCGTGATCACAATCCTCCCCCATTTAAATCTGGCCGCCGCGTGGAAAAAATATAATACAAATTAGGTGCGGACCCCAAGCTAGATTTGTCTGAATGTGAATGAATACTTCCGGGATATGACCATATTGAATCGGATTGTACAAAATTGACCAATATCTGTCTAACTTGAAATCGGCACTAAAAGATTGTTCCTACTATCAAATACAAACTCTACTACTAATTGGGTAGCATATTTTATAGCGGTAGTAGGTTACTGTTAAGCAAAGATCGATGTGACTGCTGCATTATCTCATCGTGGTAGGGACGTTTAAATCTAATCTAAAGCTGGTGGTATTGTATAACTGTTTTCACATATTAAAAACGGTGAACTTATTAAAATATGATGTTTCCATAAAAGTTACATTAGATTATTTTCGTTATAAAAGATATGCTGCATCCTTTTCAAATTTTTGGACGTCATCTGTCAGTTGATTTGTTCTTGGTCTTTCCCTTTAATCAATTGTTTGACACAATAAAGTTATTAATGTACTTCCACAATCACATTAGTTATAACCCCCAGTAGTGTACTTAACATTACTCCTACAACGAAAGAGGTTGGAATTCCGTTCGTTCAATACCCCAACTAAGTCAGAAAACAGCTTGCCAGACAACCTCTAGTACTGCTGGAGTATACTAAACATACACTTACAAGGTCTAGGAGTTCACCAATCATTCCATCCCAGTTGCCCATGCTGTTTTTAGAACCGTATTTTCCATCTGGAGTTAGACTTAAGTCATATGAGAATCCGGCTCTTTTAGAAAGACAATCCAATAAATCTACCATGAAGCCAGAAAATGATCCATTACCGTTATCTATCAAGTATCCGTCTTCCTAAAACACAGAATATAAACAAAAATATATTTTTAATGAGATATAAACAGAACATCTCGTGTTAGTGAAAAACAAAACTTATTTAACTAATATAAGCGATGTGATTTTGTGGTAAATTCATGAATGGTCCTATACGAAAATTAGAAAAGAATGATTATCAGACATATGCAGAATCCAGCATACGTGATAAGCCAAACACGGACATCCAGCATACGTAATATGCCAAAGAATCAGACATCCAGCATATGTTATTGGCCAAAGATACACGAGTGATCTATTGGACTTCCAGCATACGTAATAGGCCGTAGATGCAAGAGTGGTCTATCGGACATCCAGCATAGTAATAGGTCTAAGATACACGAGTTGTCTACCGGACTTTCAGCATTTGTAATAGGCCGTAGATGCAAGAGTGGTCTATCGGACATCCAGCATAGTAATAGGTCTAAGATACACGAGTTGTCTACCGGACTTTCAGCATTTGTAATAAGTCAAAGATACGCGAGTTGTCTACCGGACTTGTAACATTTGTAATAGGCCAAAGATACACGAGTTGTCTACCGGTCATTCAGCTTTTGTAATATGCAAAAAAAGTGTTATGTCGGACACAATGTATTAGTTTTATTATTGGCTATACATGCATGTATTAAACTGTTTCCGTGTGTTTTGGATTGATTCTTAATATCATATTAAGTTCAGTGTAAGTCGATC
This sequence comes from Perna viridis, assembly GCA_037379345.1. Classification (NCBI taxonomy): domain Eukaryota; kingdom Metazoa; phylum Mollusca; class Bivalvia; order Mytilida; family Mytilidae; genus Perna; species Perna viridis. Next base: position 16,435,096 of record CM074511.1, read on the forward strand.
CTCCATTTATGCAAAGTTTAACCACTAATATACCACATTTGTTCATTTACTTATTTGTTTGTTTGTTTTTAATAGTTTATTTCTTTTATTTTATATTCATTTGTAACAGATTCTGGTAAATGAGCCAAGAGGAAAAATACACAAAAATGTTATCTATTTTCCAACTTCTGTTTTCTTCTATATAACCAGACAGGCTTTAATAAGCTTGAACCTTGGTTTAATAATGGTTTCATTAGCCGTTTGACCTCTGGATATCTGTATATCTCTGTTCTGGGAAGTGAAAGTTCATTAAACTAATGGGTCTGAATAGATATGATAGTCTTATACGCATTTTCTACCCACTTGGTGTATTCATTTCGTTTCAAGTTATAAACCTCATGAAATATTTTAGAATCACTTACTAGTACGGATGTAACTGTGTATGTCTCATTTTCGGCCTGAAATAAACAAAAATTACATTATTGAATTTATTTGGACATTCTATTAAAAAACTTTTTTTCTTTGTGTACTGTCAATGTGAAAGTAATCTATTCATGTTAGGTGTTACTTGATTTGAAGATAAATCTTTACGTTGTTTAGAACTCTCTATATTCGTATCAGCCATCCAGACATGTGATTCGTTGGATTATCTCATTAGTCACTTTTTAAACAAAAGTATTCATATATACACAAAATACAGCATCGACTCCAGAGCTTTTCTAAAGAAGATCAAATCTTGGGGCCTAAATTTTTCCTCAAAATGTAAAAAAAAATACGCATCATAATTACACAGTTCTAAAATATCGATTTAATGTAAGTATTATTCCTTTTTAAGTATTTTATGATTTAGTATAAAAATATTAGTAATTAAGATTGTTAAAAAATTATTATTTCATATTAGGCTGGGCTTACCCCGTACCCCTCCCCGCCCCCAGCCCCTTGATGCGCTTAATATACAGAACCATTTATTTATTAAATCAAACACTTAAAAGATAAATAGACGTGAAACGACAGACTTCGACACAAAGATATGTCATGAACAAACTTCGACACAAGGACATGTCATGAATAGATTAACACGTTAACGGACTTCGAGACAAGGTAATATCATGAATAGACGTATAACGTTAGACACAATGACGTTAAACTTCGAGACAAGGACGTTTCATGAATATACGATATAGACGTCGAGACAAGAGGGTATCATGAATAGATATGACATGATGGACTTAAACACAAGGACGTATAACGAATAGACGTTAAGACTTCGAGACAGGGACATATCGTGAATAACGAGAAACGGCAGACATGCGGAAAAAGGACATATCATGCATGAATAGACTAAAACGTTACCGGACCGCGAGACAAGGACCGGTGTAGTCGAAAGAGGAAAGGAAAACTATGACATGTTGAACAAATCAATTTTCATGGCGCAGATGGATACATCGTAATGATCCACGAGTTCATGTTGACGTGATGATAAGTTCAATCTTGTAACAACATAACCCTGTTCCAGGAGCCTATTTGTTAGAAGTCTAGCGCGATACCGAAAGTCTGCGTAGTTTCAGAAAGCTCTGGCATAAAAACATGAAACATTACACTTCAGACAAAGGAATGTCATTGTGTGTCAATTACAACAATCAATTAAACTTATGGAATGCAAAGTAATTCTTCCGGACGTTGTACTAAAAAAAATCACTTGAAATAGATTTAATCGACGACAGGTTTCCGAATTACATTACATAATTAGCATTTTTAAGATACAAAAACAGTTTAATATTCTAAGTAACATCGGCTAATTAAAACTTCTTATGATCTGAAACAAAAATATTCCATCTTTTAAATAGGATTGACATACCGGTCATCCCTTATCCATACTAATCACAAGCACTTTTGTACAGATATGTCGAAGAAACGTTCCCTCTAGACTAGAAACCACTAATTCCACTTCCCATAGGCTTCTATGCTAATTTCACAATATTCAATGGCTTCTCTGGACTTTACCTTAACTTTAACCTGCAGAGGACTATATATCAGCATGATTCTACATATGTCAGCTCACAATCCTCAGAATGGCATGTAGGGTTAGCAGACTTGCAGTGCAGTACTGGTCACCGAAAGTGAAGGGTTTATAAATAGCATGGGAAATCCCAGTGTTTTCACAAGATAGGAGTATATTTAGAAACCATTATGGAGATTAGGCTTCACATCACAAGAAGCAAAATGCACCTATAAAATGTACAGAAATGTTTTTCCTTTCAGAAACTGTTCAAATTGTTTAAATAAGATGAGAACTTTTATCACAACACTATGAGGAACAGGGGTAATTTCTGCGTAGGACTATTTTTACGTACGTTCCAAATGCTCATTGGTTGAATTCGTGGTCTGTAACCTTTATCCGAATTCCTATATGAATACTGCAACTCTTTTTAAATGTTTATTTAGGTGTGCCTAACATGATTTCTCAAGTAAACAGTTACATCATCAATGATTGTATGGCTGTATTATCATCCGTAAGTAATCGGGTCAAAGAGTAGGATCAAGCAGCCTTATAGAATTGTGTATGTTTTAATCATCTAGAATTAATCTACTGTTAGAGATATGATGTGGTATCGACTTCAGTTTATTTCATGCTATATGGCATCGACATCGACTTCTTTTTGATAAATATTGATCAGTTCGTACAGCAGGTGTAGATTTATGCCTTGTCTTATAGACACCTGCCACGAAAATGTGCTAAAATGTACCTATGTATATGTAAAACAAAGTGATGTATACGCTTTGATTTGACATCCCACTCGTCAGAATGTTCGCTCTACTGCAACTACGACGTCCGTCTGTTTGTTCGACAATAATTCTGTTGCACATCAAATTCCTATTAATTCCAAATTGGCGAATACCCACAATCGTGGCATTTGGCTTACTATTTTAATGTTTTACGTTAAATTAGTATTTTTATTTTCATTTGTGCCGGATCCAGTCTCTCAGTTTTGATTGAATAAAAAATGAATGGAGTAATATCAGTACGCTAAATTCAGATGGAACTTCTTGTTTTTCTAGCACGCTTAAGTAGCACTCCAGCTAAGAATCATGAAAAATGTGATACATGGTTGGAAAGCCTACATATTTTTTATTTTTGATATTTTGTTTAAAATGCTTTAGTAAACAGAAATTTATATTTGGTTTTTCATATAACCCGTGCTCATAGGAGATAACAATTATATAGAATGCACTGTAGATTTCAAAATTAAGGGAGATAACTATGTAAATGACACTCAAATACAATAGAATCTACTGGATTTTCAATGTTGATTATCCCCTAAGAGCAGACAGATCGGAATGAATAAATACACATTTCATAATTTACACCCATAAAACTTAATTACAAAAATAAAAATATGTAGCCTTTTTTGGGATGTATCATATTTTTCAGATTTTGCATGATTCTTACAAAGACAGCTACTTAATACTTCGAAGTTACTCGCACTTGCAAACAGGGCGCTGTAGGTGTATATGTTGACACAAGTATTTAGTATGGGCGATAAAATTCTTTGTGGGTGTATATCTGTTGAAAATGCTTCTCATAACTGGTGGTAAAAAAATAAAAAGAGGTGGTTGGACGACATTAGGAATGCAACTTGTTAACATTTCAATAATTTCATTTACAGAGTTGATTCAAAACTTTAGGTGGGGCAAGATTTTTAAGTAAGGAATTATATATTTGACAAGGATTATTTATACGTTTTAATTTGTATACTCAAAAAGTTGTGGGAGAAAATTTAGTAAAATTGACATGCGAATTTTTAGTTTTTTTCAAGTTAATTGTGTTTTTTCTTAATATATGTTTTTACGAGATAATTGGAATTAGGAGTAGTCGTAATCAGCGGAAAAGCAGCTACTCCCAACTCCCAATTTACGAGTCTTTGATATATACATTTGTAATTATCCCATTAAATGATTCTGTTGAAAGAACTGTATCAAATATACAAATTTATTATCAGCATAAACCACGTATAAGCTCTTTGGGTTCCAAAGTTACGAAAGCTATACTTTTAAAGCCTAGTTGGCCGAGTGGTCTAGACTTAATTAGTACAGGCGGTGTTGCCACAGATGCCAGAGAAGAGAAGGGGTTCGAATCCCGCTGAGGGAGCGACCAAATCTGCATCGCAACCTTGCATCGTGGGGTGTAATATATATTATATACATAAGGGTCTGAAAAGTTCCAAACGATGTTAGAACTGTCAAATTTGCGATGCAAATTTTTGGTCGTTCCCTCCGCGTGACTCGAAATCGTACCGGTGTGACATCTATGGCAACACCGCCTGCACAAAGTCCACATCCTCCCAAGTCAGAGTTTTGAGTCCACCCTCGCTCCCTCAAACCCCTGACATCACTCATTCATATTTAGCGGGTATCGTCCAGACAATTCCGATTGGTTGCTTCTCCAGGTGCGAAGCACCAATGAAAATGTCACAAAAGATGTCACAATTGATTCAATATGACCAAAATGATAACTCTAGATTCTGTTCAGAGTGTTTAGCGACAAAAATGACGTTATGTGTATGTAGCCATTTTGTAAGTTATATCGAAGAGTTTCTATTACGAGTGATTTGATTGGATTTTTGATCCGGGTTAAATTTAGGTAACTCACTAGATGGCGCTGGACGATACTCGCTAAATATGAATAAGTGATGTCAGGGGTTTGAGGGGCCGAGGGTGGACTCAAAACCCTGACTTAGGAGGATGAAAGTCCAGCGCCCTAGACCACTCGGCCAGGTAGGCTATATATTGAATATAGCTTTCGCTGGCCGGGTCATTCCTCCTCGTAAGGTTAATCTAGGGTTGTAACTTAGTACACGATGTATGGTAGTACGGGACAGTTCATCTAGGTGCTATTGTGTAGGATAGAAGATGCATGTCGCAACAAATCAATATTATACAAGCGTCTCAGATTGTTACGACTCTATTCGCTACACTGCTCCATCGGATCAAATTGATACAAGGAAGATAATGTAAAACTTATAGAAGGGTCTGAAAAATTCCCAACGATGTTAGAACTGTCAAATTTCCGATGCAAATTTTTGGTTGTTCCCTCCGCGGAACTCGAACTCGTACCGTTGTGACATTTATGGCAACACCGCCTGCATCAAGTCCAGCGCCCTAGACCACTCGGCCAGCTAGGCCGGGTCATTCCTCCTCGTAGGGTTAATCTATGGCTGTATAGCTTTTTGTGATATAAATCAATGGGGATTACGTTTTTGCCTTTTATATCAATCAAACAAAAGTGGGCAAACTAAACTTTTGACTGTCCTATGCTGGCAGATACTCAATCTTACAACTCGCGTAATATTTACAATTTTAGAGAAAGTTCCGGTTATCTGACATGGGTTTCAACGTGCATAAAGTCCTTACTCTAAATGCCATCCTTCTGAACAATATAACTTTGTGAATATAAAAAGGGGTCAATTCTATAATTGGAAACAATAACGGGGTAAAAATTTTCGTCAATACATGTATTTACATTTTATGAGCAATTGGGCGGGGTGTTTGTTTCTGGAAAATCAGAGGATGTATACCCTACTCGTGGACCTGGTCCATGCTACCAGTTTTAATAGTGGAGTCATTTTGGTTATTTCATGTTCTTTGTTGTGTGCTTGGGTTATATTCTTTTGATTTCTGTTCGAATTTTGGCCCCCTTGGTAACTCTTTTACCTAAGATTCCGAGGGTATTTTTCATTTTCATAAATCAGAGATGATGGGACATTCCTAATTGCAAGTAATGAATAACAAAATAATAAACAAGTAATGAATGAACCTTTCATAAATAGTCCATGGGAGGATACACCATGCACCTTCCCAATAATTATCTTCAAGGTGATTTTTCTGTACCTTTATACCTCCCATTATTGAATCAATTTGTCACCATAGAATATTATCGGTCTCTTTTTCAGTGTAAACCTATATTTGTACCCACTTGGTAAAAAAAGGCAAAGCTTTTTTGACTCAATTTTTCGAGAGTTAAGTCTTTCTGGGACATCATGTGTAAAGAAACTAAAAACAATTGGGTACCATCATGTAGCCCAATGTCTCAGCTTAACTTTCCCAACTACATGCTGAGGCATTTTTTCATGGATAGGGGTGGCAATTTTTCACCTAATTGGACTTGTAAAAGTTCAAATATTTATAAGTAGGTATCATTAGAAAGCTACTACAATATACGATTGTATTGGAAAGCTGAAACGTGTTGCATAATAATATTTATATATGCCAATTTTCTTCGTTTTTCGAAAGTAGAAGTTCGAAGAATAAAAATCATGAAAAAAATGGATTTTTCGCCTCAACGAAGTATAAAAGTAGCCAAAAAATATAAAAATGCTTTTATTTTATTTTTTGGCAACAAAATGATTCGTAAAAGGGAGGTATAAGAGTAGCTGAAAATCGTATTTTGGTTGATGATTGGGGTTGCACGGGGATTATCTCAGCCCACGTATTAAAAAAATTCAAATCGGTCCATCTCGATCATACCCGCACACGTGTGCCCGCCTCCAACATCTTTGTAATCTCTAACAGGTTCAAGTGCTGGTTGTATCGAAGTACGTTTATCATTACTGGCACATTGTTAAAATATCCAGATGTTACGACAGTATTCTCATATAAATAATCCTTTTAATTAAAATGGGAGAGGTCGAAACTACGGAAGCATAATCATATAGTTCAAAGACTATCAAATGGTATATCTTGTGTACGATCAGTGACTGGGAAACAAATTTTCTATTCCCTCAATAATCAATTTGAAAGGTTAAATCCCGAAGAGATGAAGTAGTCCACGTTGTACTTATCAAAAAAAAAATTGTGTTTATCAAAATCAACACTGAGCAAAGCCAGACTAAACGATTTATACAGGGTTCCTTAGAATTCACGCATTGATTCGTTATCTTCAAACGTGCATTAAGTGCAGAACCGAGATTTCTGGTGCTTAAAAAAACAATCTTACCCCAAAATATTGTTGTTTTTCTTTGTTGTAAAAAAAATTACAGTATAAATAACAATATCATTATTATACACGTACATATGATTTAAATCGGTTGTAGACTTATTTCGATTATACATGTATATCATTAACCATACAATCAAAATATGTGACCTATCATAAGTTTATAATTGAAAGAAAAAAAACAACAAAACAATGAACCGTAAAAAATATACTGAAAAACATAACAAATAACAGTACTTGCCAAAACTGAGTTGAATACCAACAACACGAATATAACTGTGATGGTATCCTTCATGTTCCTAGATATCGCTTAAGTTCGCGCACTAACAAATGTACATCAAAACAATTTTAGAAAAATGATCGGCACTGTTTATCAGTTTTAATCAGAATTTCTGATTCCCAAATGATTCTACTCCGCGAGGAAGTGTGCTACAGAATGATAATCTTTGGTCGAAAACCAGCTGACTCAACGCTCTGATGTCTGTTTTATGTCCACTAAAATTATTTTGTACTGTCAATTTTAAACTGATTTACACTATTTTAACGAGATGGTGAGCCTTTATTTTAAGTTTCAAAAGTGATGTCATAATCTAAGTGTGTTGTAATTAAAGCGATACACGTACTTGACGCAGTAGCCATACATGTATAAGAATGCATGTAGAATATACCAAATCGGTAATGTACATGTACCTGTTGTCTAGTTAAGACTCATTTATATGAAAGTATTGATTTGTGTCTTGTATACAGCAGAGTTTAATGTCATTATAGTTCAACCAACCAGTGAAACTGAACTTAATGGTAACATGTTCGACATCTGCTTTCTTAGTTATCGGATTACAAGTCTGGCAGATCTGGATTTTTCTAACAAATGTCGACTGACAGTTAGAAGATAGCTATGAGGCTTAATTAATTGACCTTTTGCCCTGTCTTGGATCTCATATGGCTTACATTTCAGTTACACTTCAGAATTGAAGTTCAAAGAAGAGTCATGAAAACAGAGGTTAAAAAAAAACACTGACCATGATCGAGTGCTTACATTTCTGCAAATATTGGCAACATGCTTGTATCTACATTAGTATTTTTGTTATTATATGTCCACAAGATGCAAATTTTAACTTTTAAAATGAAACACCTCCAATGGCAACAGCTTGATACTACCAAACTGGTTTTGAGAAGTATGGACACAACATTGTAAGTTGATATAGCTATGATTTTGGGTTGACACAGTGTCGTAATGAGAGTGGCTTGACACAGTGTCGTAATGAGAGTGGCTTGACACAGTGTCGTAATGAGAGTGGCTTGACACAGTGTCGTAATGAGAGTGGCTTGACACAGTGTCGTAATGAGAGTGGCTTGACACAGTGTCGTAATGAGAGTGGGTTGACACAGTGTCGTAATGATTTTGGGTTGACACAGTGTCGTAATGAGAGTGGTTTGACACAGTGTCGTAATGATTTTGGGTTGACACAGTGTCGTAATGAGAGTGGTTTGACACAGTGTCGTAATGAGAGTGGCTTGACACAGTGTCGTAATGAGAGTGGGTTGACACAGTGTCGTAATGAGAGTGGCTTGACACAGTGTCGTAATGAGAGTGGTTTGACACAGTGTCGTAATGAGAGTGGCTTGACACAGTGTCGTAATGAGAGTGGCTTGACACAGTGTCGTAATGAGAGTGGTTTGACACAGTGTCGTAATGAGAGTGGTTTGACACAGTGTCGTAATGAGAGTGGCTTGACACAGTGTCGTAATGAGAGTGGGTTGACACAGTGTCGTAATGAGAGTGGGTTGACACAGTGTCGTAATGAGAGTGGGTTGACACAGTGTCGTAATGAGAGTGGCTTGACACAGTGTCGTAATGAGAGTGGCTTGACACAGTGTCGTAATGAGAGTGGTTTGACACAGTGTCGTAATGAGAGTGGCTTGACACAGTGTCGTAATGAGAGTGGTTTGACACAGTGTCGTAATGAGAGTGGCTTGACACAGTGTCGTAATGAGAGTGGGTTGACACAGTGTCGTAATGAGAGTGGCTTGACACAGTGTCGTAATGAGAGTGGGTTGACACAGTGTCGTAATGAGAGTGGGTTGACACAGTGTCGTAATGAGAGTGGGTTGACACAGTGTCGTAATGAGAGTGGGTTGACACAGTGTCGTAATGAGAGTGGCTTGACACAGTGTCGTAATGAGAGTGGGTTGACACAGTGTCGTAATGAGAGTGGTTTGACACAGTGTCGTAATGAGAGTGGCTTGACACAGTGTCGTAATGAGAGTGGTTTGACACAGTGTCGTAATGAGAGTGGCTTGACACAGTGTCGTAATGAGAGTGGGTTGACACAGTGTCGTAATGAGAGTGGCTTGACACAGTGTCGTAATGAGAGTGGCTTGACACAGTGTCGTAATGAGAGTGGCTTGACACAGTGTCGTAATGAGAGTGGCTTGACACAGTGTCGTAATGAGAGTGGCTTGACACAGTGTCGTAATGAGAGTGGGTTGACACAGTGTCGTAATGAGAGTGGCTTGACACAGTGTCGTAATGAGAGTGGGTTGACACAGTGTCGTAATGAGAGTGGGTTGACACAGTGTCGTAATGAGAGTGGCTTGACACAGTGTCGTAATGAGAGTGGCTTGACACAGTGTCGTAATGAGAGTGGCTTGACACAGTGTCGTAATGAGAGTGGCTTGACACAGTGTCGTAATGAGAGTGGTTTGACACAGTGTCGTAATGAGAGTGGCTTGACACAGTGTCGTAATGAGAGTGGGTTGACACAGTGTCGTAATGAGAGTGGCTTGACACAGTGTCGTAATGAGAGTGGGTTGACACAGTGTCGTAATGAGAGTGGGTTGACACAGTGTCGTAATGAGAGTGGGTTGACACAGTGTCGTAATGAGAGTGGGTTGACACAGTGTCGTAATGAGAGTGGGTTGACACAGTGTCGTAATGAGAGTGGGTTGACACAGTGTCGTAATGAGAGTGGGTTGACACAGTGTCGTAATGAGAGTGGGTTGACACAGTGTCGTAATGAGAGTGGCTTGACACAGTGTCGTAATGAGAGTGGCTTGACACAGTGTCGTAATGAGAGTGGCTTGACACAGTGTCGTAATGAGAGTGGGTTGACACAGTGTCGTAATGAGGTCAAACAACTTTAAAATAGCGATTAGACAATAGAAATAAGTTATATTTCTGACCCCCAATTTTTACATTAGGACCAAAACCCTTTCAATCCCATTCAAACATTTACTTATGTTGTATGACACCCTACAGCACGATTTCATTGAGATCCATACCCTATTACTCAAGTTTTTGTCCGAAAACCAATGAAATTTTCACCGCCTATGGTAAAGGTGATTCATGGTGAAGAAAAACCTCGAACAAACGATGTTTTTTTGTCTATGCATGTTGACGTAACGATAGACTTTTCTGCATTTAGATCTACATATTAGAGAAAACCATACATTTATCTCCCATTATAATCAACCAGATCAAACCAATTCAAGAATGATAACTCTCGCTAGTGCTAATTTCATACACAATCTATATGGTTTTTTTTTCTTTCTCAAAAGTGAAACGGTCCAATGACAAAAAAAACCTGGTTATGTGGTCTGTAAATGTTTCTGAATTGGAAATAATATTTGAATTCAGTGTGTTTTTGACATTCATGCTTCACCTCCTGTCTGATAAAAAAAAAAAAAAAAAACAGAAACTACTATTTCATTCCACAGGTACTTGGGGTCGGAAACTTCGATTTTTTTTTCATGTATTATTATTATTATTACTTTTATTACTTTGTAATAATAAAATGCGAAACCATGTGTTATAACAACAAATATTGCACTTATACGATCCATAATGGATTTTTTCTGACATATAGGGGGTCGATGGTACATGTATAAAGGACTATATACCAGTCGACCGCATGTATCTAGTACAAGTGCAAAATTTGCTGTTATAACACATGATTTCGGATTTTTTTTCTTTTTAACAAAAATGAAATAAATAATAATAATAATAATAAAATCCAGACCCCAAGTACCCATGTTTCATTCCATCCAAAGGTTCAAACCTCTGTCCCCAAGATCAATCCCAGACTTCTTTTTGTATCTTATCGCAAACAGTACCTTTTTATACACTTTAATAAAGAATTGTCCGGGACGTGAGTACAGTACATTATTGACACAACTCATTCGGACACAATATAGCACAATATTTAGAAGTTCAATATAAGTGTAAAGGTCTGCTTCATGGTGCATTCATGGACCACTTTGTACTTTTAATTATTATCTCAAAACAGTAAACGATAAGGTTGATTTAGTAAGCATACTTCTTAAAGCTCTTGTAAAAAGGCTTCGATTTTCATATGAAATATGCATATCCCTTTGGCCCTTATAATGAGATAAATGTTAAAGATATCGGAAATCTGATTGAAAAAAAAATGTAGACAAGGATTTTATGAGGAATATAAGAAAAAAAAAAAATCAGACAAATGATAAACAAGCTATCTTTGAGAAATCAGGGAAAAAAATGTTTCTGGCACCTTATTTTTACTTGGCTCAAGTCACAACCCAAATATCAATCAGTCTTCCTTTTGTGTTATGGCACTTTGTACTACAATGTCAAAAAGATTCATTGACTAATAGTCAAATTACTGTCTAGACATCAGGAAAATGCACGTTTTTGGCCCCTAATTTCCTAGAAGTTCAAGTCTACCCCAAAAATCAATTAAAGACTGACCATTGTGGTTAAGAATATTGTGCAACATAGACATTACTATGCTTTTATTGGAGTTACATAGTTAAATTCTATGATTTGCTGGTTTTAGCTTTTGGCCCTTAATTCTAAAACGGGCCATATCCCAAAATCGCTACCAACCTTCCCTTTGTGGTTTGGAACCTTGTTAAAAAAGTTTTTAAAAGATCAAATATACAAAACTAAACTTTTCGCGCGAAAACCCAAGTGTCTATATACGGACGACAGCGCCATACCAATATACGACCGCATTATTTTGCGGTCACATAAAACCATGTCCACATCCAAAATACATTTTTTTTTTATATATATGATAAACTATGTGATAAAATGAATGTACAAATGTATTAATAATAAGGTTATTTCTTGGGTGTGGACAACATTTTCTTGCCAAAAACATGACCAGAATATTACCAAAATATACAATATTGACAAAATATCTAAATTTTAGTAAACTTCAAACAATAAAATGAAAGAAATATCAAAAGTGTTCATGTTTTCATATTTGTCAAGTATTCACGTCTCCAAATTTGCAAGTAAATCCTTCAACACTTTAGGCTTATGATTGCCCCTTCTCCTTTACTTGTCAGCTAATCAAGCGACAACTAAATGCCATAAGTGGTCTTAACATTCCAAATTTCTTCTTTTTATGTAGTATTTATTATATATTTATGCCACGTACAGATGTATATAGATCAACAGTTACAGCTGACGTTTTCTCGACCTATATAAAAGGCTCAATATAAGAGCCCAACCATCAATGTGAGGTGATACTCGAGATGAGCCGTATCTAATTTTGTACTGAAGATATTTCTGTCAGACTTTTTGATAAGATTTTTTTTCAATTTTTGTTTTTCGATGCATTTACATCATTTCTAGAACTATATATATATATAATATTCGAATAATACTAGTACATTAAACAGTGTTGAGAAGGCTGATGTTGGTTCAAGTTATCTGCACTTCGTATGTATATGTTCTTGGGAGGACACTCGAAAAATAATTGCATCTACGCATGAAGGTAAGAAAGTAAAGCATAGTCAATAAACTTGTAACAATTACTCAAATTATTTTCCAGACAAACATGTTCCTGTCAACGCCAAACCCTTACTAGCAAGAATATTTTGATCAAGACAGGCAAGCGTTTGATGATCTTTCTGTGTCAAGTATTTTCAGCACAGACCTTGAATAATCAATGACAATAGTACAAGATTTCTATTCAGGCTGATTTTTTGACGTCTTGTTGCAAGGAACAGACAATATAAAGATATGACATGTAATGGAACACTATATGATACTCGCCATGTTTTCATGCATGCGAACCAGAACTCAAAACAGTAAATGAACGGAGAATTAATCTAAAACGTGTTGAAAATCAGTCTAGATCTGTACTGAACAATGCATACCAATGATACAAAACATGCAATTTTTTGACAGGTCTCATGTTATCCTCTGGAAATCATGCCCCCCCCCCAAAAAAAAACAAAAAAAAACGAAAAAAACGGAGATGATAAAATTGTACGGACAGTCGATCTTGACCTGTATTTTATAATACCAAATATTGTGCAAGGGTGAAAAAAGACTTATGGTCAGTTCCCACACTAAGCCCTGGAAAAGGGAATTATAATGTTAAAACAATACTACTAATGATACTATACAGTTGCGATATATATTTGATCCATAGGACATTTAGGCAGATCCATGATTTCAGGTGGTTTTTTTTTAAAGGGGGTGGTGCGTATATACAATTTAAAAAATCGAAATGCATCAGGGTGCACAAACAGAGTTGCGTCCCCATTTTAGAGAAATATTTTATTTTGACATGTCTTTTAAACAGATGTGAACATTTTGAGACCTCATTTCTTCTTTAAAAAAATCTAGAGATGTTAGTTTTGCTTGAATGGTCTAAGCTTGATAGAAGCCTTTAAAATTTACAGGACGGCTGGATTTTTCGTAGTGGGAACAAGCCACTGCGCCTTGATTGCAAAAATCACCCAAAATCAGTGATTTCATTTATCTGGTATGTAGCAATATCCCAGAGTTCCGTTTCAATCTGATGTACACTTTTTAAGTTATCGTCTGCAATCCTATTTTTTATGTAAAAATGTTAATTTGTTTGGCATACTTGACCTTGACCAAAACTTCCCAAATCAATAGGTATCCCACTTATCTGACATGTTACAATATCCTAACGTCCGGTTTGAATCAAAGGTTTAGTTTTTTTTGTCTGGAAACCTCATTTTTCATGCCTCTGCGACCTTGACCTTAAACGTAATTTCCCCCCAATATCCACAGGGATCTTATGATCACTTACCTGGTATGTAACAATGTCCCAGAGTTTGGTTTGAATCAGATGTTGACTTTTTGAGTTATCGTCAAGAAACCTCAATTTTATGGGGAAAAAATAAATTTTTTTTGCCGCTGTGACCATGACCTAAGACGAATTTCTCCACTAAATCAATAGGGATCTCACTTGTCTGATAGGTAACAATATCCCAAAATTTGGTTTGAATCAGATGTAACTTTCCAGTTATCGTTCGTTGACGCCTACCCACCCCTAAGGAAGATATTGCATAAGAACTCGCAACCAAGTGTTGCAACTAAAAGATAAAACAAAGACCAATACATGTCTGGACCCGCATCACCACCATATGTTTGGCAGTACATTGGCGTCTTCAATAAGTATATAAACAATTTGCAAAAAAAAAAGAACAAAACTAGTGTAGAAATTTCTATATTATGAGCTGCACATCTATGTATGTAAACACTGTGTCAAGTGAATAATATTGGTTCAATACCTCTTGAGTTACAGATAACACAAAGTAGGTACTGTTTACAATATAAAGTGACAAAAATGGCTATGTTCAAAAAACTTAAAATGTTGGAATAAATTATTCAAATTTCTCCATAATAAAAGATGCACATCTTCAATATGTATACAATCCCTGCCCAAAGTTTGAATAACTCTTTTTGAGTTTCAGGTTACACTAAGTAGGTACACTTAAGCATGATGGACATATTGGAGAGGTTACTATACCTGCTCCCACCATTGGTAAAACAGCAATAGAAAACAAAGGAAGCTTCCTTCTGATTTGAAAACATATACAGATATAAGACAAAAAAAACCCAAAATCTCTAGAAATACTTTTTTGAGTTATATGAGGTTTGGACAGAGGGACAAATGGATGGACAGAAATGTACTAAAATAGGTCTGTCAAAAGAAGAACAAATACTAAAATATGACAACAGTTTGTGTTGAAATTTAAAAGCAAAAGAGAATTTCAGCTTATGTTTCAGTAAGTCCAAAAGACTATATTAAATCATTTAATACACAGATTAATAATAATACAACAAAAAACTAAAATCTGATTTTTAAAGCTTATGGTGATATTGTAACAATTTCACAATCAGATTCATCAGACATGGCATCATGTATGGTAGATATTGTACTATCCAATGCACACATGTCATTTGTTTTCATTGGTGTACTCTGAAATAATGCTTTCCGTCGTCCTTTCCATCCTACCTTTATCAAATCATAATTAGGTAAGATTCTCTGAGCAGAAACACTGCTCCTTTCATTGCCATGATGGTTTGGATTTCTAACTACTTTGCATTGCTCTGGTCTAGGCTGTGTGTCACTATATTTTTGTGCATTAGCTTGGCTTTTCATATTGTGACTCGTATAGTTTGAACAATCCCTTGTATAACCAGAAGTAGTAAGAAGTGTTTGTTCAGTGTTATCACTAGAAATATATTGGTCAACTAAATTGGTTTTAGAAAATCTATTTGTCCTTAAGTTTGCTTCCTCATGCAAAAGATCCTGCTGACTTGGAATACTACAGTTTTGTAATCTTTTTTCATTTCGTTTGTCAGAAGTAGTAAGAAGTGTTTGTTCAGTGTTATCACTAGAAATATATTGGTCAACTAAATTGGTTTTAGAAAATCTATTTGTCCTTAAGTTTGCTTCCTCATGCAAAAGATCCTGCTGACTTGGAATACGACAGTTTTGTAATCTTTTTTCATTTCGTTTGTCAACAATAACATCTGTGTGTATTTCTTCACTTCTTTGGGTCATCTCTGCATCATTAGATGATAAATGGGGTATCTGGGCTTTAAATCTTGTGAAATGATCCCTACATCTTGATGGAGTACTCAGATTTAGCCTTGATAACACAGATGATGGTGAGTCTTCAAGTCTAGTATTTTTGGTTGTATGTGTAGTTATGTCTGTTTTACTAGGTGTATGTAAGGTTGACAGTCTGTTGCTCACACCTCTATTGTCAATGTGGCTTACTTCCACTGGCTCTTCCATAGGCAAACTTCTTTTTGCTCTGAGCTTAGTCCTGCTAAATCTAAGAGGACCATTTTCATACCTACTTTTACTTGTGGTTGAATCTTTAGTGCTGTGAATGAGTTTGGCAGGGACAGATTTACTTGTGTCTTCATGAACATGAGACAACCTTCTAGGTACATCTGGCGAATAAAATGAGTTATTTGCAAAGATTTCAATATTTGTCAAATCCTTAGCGCTTTTGTATGGAGAGAACATTTGAGCCTGTCTGGTGTCTTTCTTCAGTGATATATCGTTGTTGTTGTTTTGTTCCCTACACATAGTATTATACTTTCTAAGTTCATCCCTAAAGCCAACAGGATCCATTCTATCATCATCAAATCTTGATGGTACAAATCTATCATCTCTTCTTTCTAAATTAGTACTTGAAGCACCTGTGCTTATACCATATTCACAAAAAGGCCATACAGTTGAATCACATTCTTTATATGACTGTCTATGGGAAACCTTAATCCAAGTGTTCAATGAAGAGAGATTTGAATATTTGGATTCACATGGCATCTTTACTGCTTGTTGCACATTGCAACTGGTCCTTTCACCTGAGGATTGTGACTCCAAGTGTGTTGTTTTAGTCATTTTCTCTGCCATATACCTATCTAGATATTGTTCGGTCTCCACGTAAGGATTGATGGCAGAAATGTATTCATTGTACTGTCGATGGAATGACCTTGGTGACAGCATTTGTGTAACTTCAGGCTGTGGCTGAATAATGAGATTTATTAGTTTTGCTGTATCCTCCCTTGGAACAAACTTTCTTCTTATTTTCTTTTTAAATGGGAGAGGTGATGTCCATGGGTCATTTATAACCTCCCTTGAAAATCTATTACTGTCATCCCCTTTAAACATGTTTATTGATATTGATGAACTCCTTGATGGTTTTACATTTTTAGTAGATGTCTTATCATTATTGTTCATGTCATCTAAATTGATATAATAGTCAACACTATCAGCATACCTCTCATCAGAAGGAGGTCTTTCTGAAGTAGGTTTAGCCTCATCAAACATTCTTGGTTCTGAAAGCCTATAAGTCTTCTGATGTTCTGTATTATGCTCTTTAGAATAGAATGACCTACCATGTATCTCTGACCTATGATGCTTTTGAGAAACAGTAAAAGTTTGGTTCATACCCTCTGAAACTCCATTGCCAATGTCTGCCCGTGTATGTGAATGAATATTTCTTTTTCTCCTGATGAGTGACTCTGGCAACCTTTGAACTTTTTTTTCAATGGTTTCATGACTTGTATTGCTAGTACAGACTTGTACATCAAATTTACCCCTATGTTGTTGGTGTCCAAATTTTGTCCTGTGTTTTCCTAAATGATGAATGGAAGTTGTATCCGTAAATTTATCATCTGCTTGTTTAGAATCCTTTCTAGCTGGACTTATTCCAGTTTTCAAGTTGGTTTCTTCCACCCACTTTTCTATACTTTCCTTATTCTCATAACCAATGTGTCTACCTCGGATAGGTTTTGTATATTTTGACCCATCTGTATGCAATACTGAGAATCTGTTATAGCATGTGCTGGGTTCAACTTTTCCTTCAGCCTTTGAAACTCTAGATACAGGATATGGATGTGCTACTCTATTATCTGAACAGTAGCCGTCAACTTCATCTATCTCATTATTACAATTAACTGGTACGCTACACCTCTAAAAAAAGTAAATTCATTTCATGAAGAAAGGTACTATTTGAGTTTAACTCAGTAAAATTGGAATGTTAAAAATGATGAAAATGCTAATATAATAATTTTCTATTAAGCTAGACTACTGATTATAAAGCCAGAAAGATCCCCATCCAAAATAAAAAAAATTAACAAAATGTTTTTTACAGATAACTGAACAATGCACATCTTTCTACTTTAACTAACACTCTATAATAACATGCAGTAAAAAAATCATAATTCAGATTTTATGTAACAAAATGCAGTTTTTTTTAAAAAAATATATATATCAAATTTTGTCCATAATTTATAATAAACATCTTCAAATCATAATTAATACATGTACACAATTTAAAATCTGACAGCACTGTTTTTTTAATGTGTTTTCAAACCTTCCATGTTCATTAAGAAGTTGAAATGTTTCATTGCATCACATTAAATTTTGATCATTTTACATTGGGAATTAGGGGTAAATAAACTTTTGGTAATGTTTCCACAATGTACATTGAATTGAATATTCACATGCCTTCTCAGCAATTCCAGTGTGAATTCATTACAGGACTGCTAATTTAGTTTTCTTCATTTACCCCCCCCCCCCCCCCCATCCAAAATGGGTATATGGACAAAGTAGTAAATGCAGTTAAAAATTTTTTGCATAACATACTGAGTAATGTAAGAAATGTTAAGGTCATGAATTAGACAAACCTGATTGTTAAAATGCTTAGCAGTATCATCCCTCTCATCTACAGAAGACAGTGAGCTAGAGTCATCAATATGAATGCTAGCTTGAGGAACTTTATCATCAGCTTGGCTATCCTCATCATCAGCCTCCTCTGAATCCAACTCATCCTCAAGGCTCTCAGAGGAGTAAGAACTGAGTGTCTCGGCATCACTTGGTTCATCATGTTTGTCACTGATAATTTCAAAGTAACTGGCTAAAAAATACAAATCATTACCACATTCAGGTACTGATTTACCTGTAGTTGTATGGTATGTAATGTAATTGTCAAAACTGATGATTTTATTATCTAATTGTACAAATTATATTTTATCATCTGCATTTTATCCAAGACCTTTTAAATTTTCTTGTAATGATTCTAATCAAGTACATTGCGAAGTGCTTTACATTTTTTTTCAACTTGTGTATTTTTTGGGAACATGGAAAATTATTCTTGTATATTACCATGCCAGCCATATATAATCCAAACTTTTGCCTAGGAAATGTTATTAATGCTAAAAGTAACCAAGAATGAGTGACAAAGTGCTGTCAAATAAAGCTTGTTATCTCACCTTAATTTCATATTGTATAACTAATAACAATTAGTTCATATTTGTTGTTTGTAAACTTTGATGACAAATGATGAAAATGTATAATAAAATTCAATAAAAAATAAAAAACAGAAAAGAATGTTTCATTTTAGCATATGAGGTACATGGAGTGGGGTTTCCACAGCTCCTGACAAACTGAATGAAATATATAGACTATAATAGCTTAAAATTGCTTCAATGGATGAGTATCATGGCAAAAAAAGTGTCGCCCCAGATCTAAATTAATGTACTTATGTACATGTATGCCATAGATGCAATTGTGACCAAAAATGAATGTTCTTAAAAATCATGACATAAAACCACATTCCTTAATAAGGCTACAATGAGTTTTATAGTAAAGAAAAAAAAAGGAAAGTAATTCTTTCTTTATATTTCCTCTGAAGAAAATACGTTCAAACACAAGTAATTTTAATCATTGTGGGAAACTGATAACATTTAATAGGATTTTTGTACAGAAATGTCTACAGATGTTGGTATGTCCCATGCATTATTGACCAAAATTTCAATCTATTAAAGAAATATTAGTTTTTTTTTATTATCAATAATAAACAAATATTTATAGTCGGCGTCACATAAATAACATACTGTTAAAATTTGAATAAAAATATTTTCTACGACTTTATTGACACCTACCGTCGTTTAAATTGTCTTAAATGACTTGCTCATTCGTTTAGCCAAACGGCTTCTCCCTAAACATTGAATCGTTAAATTCCGGTCAGATTTTAATTCTAGGTGGCAATATTTACATTGTAAAAAGTCGGCCATGTTTACAGTGATCGGGTTGCTAGGAGATGTTGTTTACGTTAAAATGGTTTGTCCAAAAACCGAAGAACCCAGAATGCAATTCGGCGTTATTTCGGATATCTCGGATTTATTTTACGCGAACAACGTATAATACCGAGAAGTTGATCAAGCAGACGATTGTCACCGGAGTTCGACGGGAACTTACGCACTTCGTTTGTAAACAAATCGTCCCGTAAAAACCAACATGGCGGATATTAGTATGGGATTTTCCCGTAAGGATTTGTTACGCATGATTTAAGCTAATAAGCGACTTGTTTTTGAGAAGCTGTTTGGCTAAACGAATGAGCAAGTCATTTAAGACAATTTAAACGACGGTTGGTGTCAATAAAGTCGTAGAAAATATTTTTATTCAAATTTTAACAGTATGTTATTTATGTGACGCCGAGTATAGTTGAGAGCAGTTAATTGTCATTATTCTTCAATTTCAATACATGCTGAAATCGACCCACATTATGGGGAGACTTCAACAAAATTCAATGAAATATTTAGTATCTTCCATATTAAAATGTATCTGTGAGAGATTTTTTGTTAAAATTACTTTATTTCAGTTAAAAATACTAAAATAATCAATTTTTTACATAAAAATTTTGCTTCTAAGTAAAAATCTCCCACATAATTTTGAATACTTTGCCAGAAGCTTGGATTCTAAAGAAAGAACTGTAGAAATATAATTACTGTAATATCCACAACTTGCAAAAAGAAATTCTTATATAATCCATACATAAAATCTAATAAAAAGAAATGAAACATTAAACAAACTTTTCAGGGACAGTAACTCTGTATTGTCCTCTTCTGGAGAAACATCAGTATATACTGACACATCTTGATTGTATGTATCTTTTCCATCAGGAGATATCCTGTCAGATGGACTGTCCTTCAATGTCTAAAACAATAAATAAATTTAAATTAGTCCATGGGCTGGGAGGGTCCACCATGCACCCCCATTCATCAACTTCATGGTGATTTTTAGGTACCTTTATACCTCCCATTACTAAATCAATTTGTCACCAAAGCTTGAAACTGAAAGTAACTTGTCTGAAAGAAAAAGAAACTTTGAATACATTGATAATTAAAACAATAGTACCCAACATGTCTTTTTTACGTCGATTATGTGCTAAAAATTGACATTTTGGTTCATATTTTGGTATTCTTCTGATGGGTGGGGGTGGCAATTTTTCACCTATTTGGACTTGGAAAAGTTCAAATATTTATTACTTGTGTTCATTACAAAGCTACGACACTATATGATTGTATTTAAATATACAAAAGCTTGTCTGAAGTACGGTATTTGAAAAAAAAATGCCAATTATAGGTGAAATGAAAGGAAATATGAAATTCTGAAAATTCCCCTTTTATGAAAAACTCATTATTATCACATTAAAATTTAAAAAATATGCCCCTGAAATGAGAACATATGTTGAATACATTGATAATTAAAACAATAGTACCCAACATGTCTATTGTACACTGTTTATATATTAATTATTAAAATTTTAGTTCATGTTGAGGCATTTTTATTCATGGGCAGGAGTGGCAATTTTCCATCTAACTTGACTTCGAAAAGTTGAAATATTTATTACTTGAGCTCATTTTGAAGCTAAGACATTATATTAATGAACTGTATCACACAAAAGCTTGATCGAACTACGATATTCTAAAAAAATGGAAATAACAGGTGATATAGAAGAAATTCTTAAATTCTAAAAATTCCCATTTTATCGATCTTATAGTAATGTCACCCCAAAAGGAAAATCTAAGCGCTTGAATTGATCAGATGTGTTAGGTACATCATTATCTTAATTATGAATAACTAAAATATGAGTTCTACAATGTCAGTATGCTGTGAATGAGAATTTTGTTTGATATCGAGACCAGTTTTCTAGGGGTAGGTGTGATGTTTTTAACATTTTCTGAAAATCCTTTCTTGAAAATTAGTTTTTTGTGTTCATTTATGTAGAAAATTAAATTATCTATCAAATGATACCAAATCTGAGATGTTTTAGTTAGTACATAACTTGTGGAATTTGTGTGACTTTTCGAAAAAATCGAAAATCCCATTTTTCATATTTTTTTATAAATTCTGACTATGAAAATCGCCAAAATTCATCAAAAGAACCCCAGAAGTATAAGTTGTGATAAAACTAAACAGAAAATACCAAATAAGCCATTTTTTACGGAAGCATTTATACTCTAGGGGTTTTGACATTGAAAAATATGTCAATTTAAGCAACTTTTCGGCCAGGAGGGGTATATTTTTTGCATTTTACTGCAAAACCCTAAGTGTTACCACAACTTTCTTGGTACTATTGTGAAGCTGAGACATTGGGCTACATAATGACACATACATATGTCAGTTTAATATGTTCTGTAGAAAAAAGAAGTTTGTATCATCTTAAAAATAGATTTTTGCCTCAACGAGGTATAAAAAGTAGCCAAAAAATACAAAAATGCTTCAGTTTATTTTCTGGCAACAAAAAGATTCATAAATGGGAGGTATAAGGGTACCTGAAAATCATATTTTGGTTGATGAGTGGGGGTGTGCAGGAGGTTAACTCAGCCCACGTACTAAATTCTAATCTTTTCAAAGCTTATACATACAGAGACGTGCCAAAAGCATTCAGTCACTGGTAAATTTTCCTTTAATTTCTGTATAAAATCATTTGTTTTTTTTCAATAAATATATATATGTTATTAATTAATTTCATGATTTTCTGAATGAAAAGAATGATATGAATTAAAGAAAGAAATATATCACTACACAACATCTTGTTGTTAAGAAAAATGGTAATAGAAACATGTGACAAGTCAGACCAAAGTCTGTACCATGATGACCAGACCAAATCTTTCCTGAATGTGACAAGTCAGACCAAGGTCTGATTGTACCATGATGACCAGACCAAATATTTCCTGAATGTGACAAGTCAGACCAAAGTGATTGTACCATGATGACCAGACCAAATCTTTCCTGAATGTGACAAGTCAGACCAAAGTGATTGTACCATGATGACCAGACCAAATCTTTCCTGAATGTGACAAGTCAGACCAAAGTGATTGTACCATGATGACCAGACCAAATCTTTCCTGAATGTGACAAGTCAGACCAAAGTCTGATTGTACCATGATGACCAGAATAATCTTTCCTGCATGTGACAAGTCAGACCAAGGTCTGATTGAACCATGATGACAAGACCAAATCTTTCCTGAATGTGAGAAGTCAGACCAAGGTCTGATTGTACCATGATGACCAGACCAAATCTTTCCTGAATGTGACAAGTCAGACCAAAGTCTGATTGTACCATGATGATCAGACCAAATATTTCCTGAATTTGGCATTATGTAAACTTCTTTCTTCCATTCTAAATGCAAGTGGCTTTTAACCCACCAAGCAGTGAATAGATTTCTGCAAGAATTTTTGTACCATTTTACATTTTCCAAGTATTCTACAGATTTCAATGCAGAAACAGATTCTCCATCAGTCTATAGGGTTTGTATGTCTCGTTCTAGTTTCAGTTTCCCTTCCAGAATTTTTTATGTAGAACGTATTGAAATCCAAAGACCGACCTGTATTTTATTGTTTACTTCTGGGAAATCAAAGCGCTGCATCACAATGCAAAATCTTCTTTTTTTATACCTTTCTTAAAATTTGTATCCTGTATTTCTCATTTTTTAACAGTATTTTTACACAGAAAGATATTTTGCTTTTTATGTTGAATTAGTGCTATGTTAATGACGAATCTCAATGCGTTTGAATGGTAGACAAGGACCCATTCTCATGAAAACACAGAGTCATGTGACGAGACTTACATACCCTATTCTTGATTTAAATTATTTTCCCACTCTCTATGGTAAAATTCAGATTTTAAAATGCTTTTTAAAGCTTGAATGTTGAAAATCTTAATTTTACCATCTCGAGAGGAGAAAAAATCACTCATTACTGAAGGAGAATCTACATGTATCTTCAGCTTTTGTTTTAGGTAACAAATCTACATGTATCTTCAGCATTTGTTTTAAGTAACACAAGTCTAACACTTCTACATACTAGGTCAACAAGACTGCCATCATCATCTGTAAGTAAGGAGAAAACAGATTCATCCTTGGCTGAATTAACTCTGTATGTCTCAGACATTTCTGTAACAAGAGATCAATATAAACATCAAATACTCCAGGTGACCTCTGACATACTTACTCACAACTTGAAAAATGGAAAAGGATTAAGATTCATATTAATTCACACAGAATTATAGGCATGTATGGGTATACATTGTATATAATTTGTGACTGGAAACAAATCACAGATTTGTCATTAGTTATAGTTTTATGCACGAACACAATAATAGTTATTGAAGATAGTTTTATATACATGTATAATTCTAATCATGAGATTCTTCATGCTTATAGCCGTTTTTGATTGGTCGAGAATGTCATTGCCAGAAAGTTCATACATGCATGAACTACACCAGATCGTTCTAACATGCATGAACGCCTGTCAACCTGAAACCAATATGGCGGCTGTGTAGTTCCAAAGAGTGTGGCAGAGTAATTTTCAGCTCGGGTAAAGAAACTTATAACTAAGTCTGACTGAACCCTTGAAAACACCTTGTTGTAATTTTCCTTCTTCCTTGTTGTATTTCCTTGATAATTATATTCCTGTTCAATTGTTTACATCTCATATTTTTCAATGCCAACTATCACTTTGTCCATGCCACCTTCACTGTCGTTGAGCAGCCGATTATGTGTAAATATTTGTCCGCGCTCGCATACATGTGCATAGGAATGTGTGTGTATTGAAATGCATACATAAACAGTGTATCAATATAACCGACTGAGGCTCTTTTAATAAAAAAAAAAAAGGCACTGTGTAGGGACTCTTCTTGAAAAGGGCAAGAAAGATAATTTTGTATAATAAATTTGAAAAAAATCTGAGAAATCATCTTGTAATTACCAAAGATAAATCATTTTAGTTTCAAACAAAATTTATTTACTGTTCAACCTTGGGAGTTATTTCCCTTTGAATATCTGGAAAAAAGAACAGTTGGTATTGGGGTAATATACACAAAACATGAAGTTGCATGCATTGTCATGCTAGTTTTACCCCGATTCATACAAGAAGCTTGTATAGAACAGCAAAAAAAAAAACACTTTCAAGGCATGCCCGTCTATATAAAGCCATGGACCAAAGTTGAAAAGTATTTTGTGTCTAAAATTTTCTTTTTCATTCCTATCAGTGAAAAATGGGAAAGTCCCATGAAATAGAAGTTGATATCGGACATCTACTAAAATTACCAACAAGGACATAGATAAAAAGACATACTAAATTTGAGATCAATCTGTCTTGTGAGAGCCAAGATTTTAGACAGACGAGGATCCCAATATAGTACCTCTTACTCATTGAGTGGGTATAACGATCAAATTGTTTAACATACCTTTTCTTTTCGTAGTGAAAAGCTTTGAGTGTCCAAATGGTTTTGGCTTCATTCTTCTCAGTTTATCTAAAAAAAACATCTTGAATATAAAAATATATAAATAAATCAAATTATTGATTATCATGAGTAAAGGAACAAAAGGAATACTATTTTCTTCTTAATGGTATTTCTGTGACTGATCATCTAACGATATTAAAAACAAAATTAATTCAAGGGCTTAAAAGTGGTAACAAAATAAGTAGCCTAGAGGGTCCCTCCTTCTGGTGGCCACCCTCTAACCTTCAACAAAATCAGTAGCCTAGAGGGTTCCTCCTTTTGGTGGCCACCCTCTAACCTTCAACAAAATCAGTAGCCTAGAGGGTTCCTCCTTCTGGTGGCCTCTAACCTTCAATAAAATAAATAGCCTAGATTGTTCCTCCTATTGGTGGCCACCCACTGACCTTCAACAAAATCAGTAGCCTAGAGTGTTCCTCCTTTTGGTGGCCACCCTCTGACCTTCAACAAAATCAGTAGCCTAGACGGTTCCTCCTATTGGTGGCCACCCACTGACCTTCGACAAAATAAGTAGCCTAGAGTGTTCCTCCTTTTGGTGGCCACCCTCTGACCTTCAACAAAATCAGTAGCCTAGATTGTTCCTCCTTTTGGTGGCCACCATCAGACCTTTAACAAAATCAGTAGCCTAGAGTGTTCCTCATTTTAATGGCCACCCTCTAACCTTCAACAAAATCAGTAGCCTAGAGGGTTCCTCCTTTTGGTGGCCACCCTCTGACCTTCAACAAAATCAGTAGCCTAGAGGGTTCCACCTTTTAGTGGCCACCCTCTGACCTTCAAAAGAACACTAAAATTTCACTGAACACTATATTATTTCATTCTAAAAAAGACTGTTCTAATAAAATCGAAAAAAAAAATGTATTATGCAAGAAAGTTAAATAACAATACATGTAGCATTCCATTCATGATAATTTCCCCCAAAATGCATGAAGTGCACACTTTGGTTTTGGGTTTCAAGCTTGAGCATTTCTATCCAAATCACTGTTACTGAATTACCACAAATTTTTATACAGGCATAAAAACATAACTAAAAATTATCTTTAAAAACAGCTCAGATTAGTTCAACAAGTATTTCAGATACAAACTTTCATCCTTCTTGGAATAGCTAGTCATGGTTTCTAGATCTATCTCAAAGTCATCAGGAAAGTGTTGGTCATACTGAAAAATAAACAGACATTACATGTTATTTAGAGTAAAATGCAAGATTATTCCTGATACAAAATTGCACATTGAAGTTCATTTGAAACAAACCCTTATCAACATTACATTTTTACATGTTACTGTTGTATTTTCTCCATGCAATGTACATATGTACAAAATGTACTTGTCAGTAAATACATCAGTGTTTCTGTAGTACTATGGTATTGTACGTTTGACTTCTTTTCAAACTGCAAACCCTTTTCATGTAGAAATGACACACATGTATTATTACAGTATACACACTGTATACATTGTATATCTCCTTCCCTACCTGGGTATGTGAGATTTCATTGTTATTTAATGTACAGATCACAATCACCAATATACAACAAAAAACAAAAACAAAAACAAAAAAACAGGCCAGGAATTTATTTCCAGACATAACATGAAAATGTACATGTATCTCAGATTGATTAAAAGTCTTGTTTGCCACTCTGGATTAGGTTTTTAATTGAAAAGAATTGAATTACAATGTGTACCAGACATTCAGACAAGTAGCCCTTTCCAAGTTTTAATTTATATTTTTAGCAAGAGAAATTTTGACCAGAGAGTTTGTGAGGGGCTTATTCAAAGGAATGATACTATCAAGATTTGGAGGAAAGGTTAAAAAATGAAATGACTTACTAATGCACTCTGTACATGCATGTAACTAAGGTTATGTTTCTATAT
The DNA here is from genome assembly GCA_037379345.1 of Perna viridis. NCBI lineage: Eukaryota > Metazoa > Mollusca > Bivalvia > Mytilida > Mytilidae > Perna > Perna viridis. Next base: position 16,462,301 of record CM074511.1, read on the forward strand.
TTGTATATAATACAGGATTTACCATTTTATGGACTATTGACTGGTGAAGGGTGACATTCTGTTTTATCAACATTTTATTCAGTAGACCCTCTTTAGTATGGACAATTTAATGACATTAAAGGAAGTAGACCTAGGGTAAGGAACACAATTCTTACAATAACTTGGATTGATTTCATTCTGTTTCAAATGAAAGTTTGACACGCTTTGGTGAAATTGAATATGATTCAAACATATCACTGATTTCAAGAGTTATGTCACCTACCCTTGACCTACCTCCAAAAGTCAATATAAGATGCTTACTCTAGCAGTGGCTTACTCTCTAACTAGTGAAGGTTGTAGACACATAGTCTTTTTCATGAACTGTACAAAATCAACAAAAAATCCAGATCTAATATACATGTATATGTTAACCACTTACACTAAAAATAAGACACAGCTATGAAAAGCATCCTTCTTGTGATTTTTTTGGCTTTAAAATAGCTTCTACAGGTTCTAATTTGCTATCTAGAGTGGAAGGTTCTGGACTTTGCAAGTTTCAAATCAATAATCAACTTAAAGAAAAGCAAGTGTACATTAAAGTGGCAATTAAAAGGGCTGAAGGTCCAGGACCCCTTTAAATAAAACTTTAAAGGTCCAAGGTGTGAAAATGAGGGTCACAGACCTGAATAAAATGTTAACAAAAGTATGTTATAAACAGTATGGTGTTGGAAAGACACATGACTAATTACAAAGTACTAACGCCATACTGATTATCATGCTTTCGTTGGAGTACCTTAATTCTTCATAAGGAACTATTTTTTCTTAAAAAAACTTACTTTAAGTATGGTTAACATACATGTAGTTAGCAATTATACTACCCAAATATGTATTTTATTGAGGTTTTAAGATATATACACCTGGTTTTCCATTAATACAAAGGTCTTCAGTTATTTGAGCTACCCCATCTTAGGACTACTGGTCAGAGGGGTAATATCACCAAGAAGCAATTCTTGCCATTGTGCTAACCAAAATTATATTTCTCAAAGAAATTTTTTGTGTGACCGGTCACTATATTGGAAGCACAATGTCCGCAATTTAAATGATATTTGAACTTAAATTTGCACAAGAAATAATTGTACAGGAACTGTTGGTGGTGACTATTTCCTTGACCAGTACTGGCAGTATGCCCATAGCTACAGGTACATGTATAAAATTGGGAAGAAATTCACAGCAATCTGAAAATACGTAGCTGTTCAGTGTATAACACATCATCCAAAACCTTAATTTTCTTTTTTTTAAATTTAAAGGTACCAGTACCTTATGTTAAATCCAAAAAGGATTATTGTAGATATGGCAGGTGCGATAGACAGTCCTGCAGTATATGTAGGTAAAGGCCACTTAGGCATAAGGGACTAAAAATACCGATGAAAGGACATTTCTCAGGTACTTTGACTTCCTTTTTAAACATTTATTGTAGTCAACCTTTTTTATTATTGCTTCTATGTTTGACCTGTATCTTCTGAAGTTATCTTTTTCTTCAAAAATAAATCTTTTCAAATCTTCCGCCATGTTTGCCGAGATAACCTCCCTTGTTTTAAATAGCAACAGTCTATATTAAATGTTACGTCCCGGTCTTGTGACGAATAAAGCGTAATCGCATGTTGCCTCTGTCGGTCGCACATGAATGAAGAAATGATCAGAAATATGCTTTTCGGAAATGACTATCAACCATCTTAAATAAACCTAGCATAATTTAAATTTCATTCTAATATATTTCATTTTCAAAACAAGTTTTTAAGAGTTTACGACGTATGAATGTTCGTGAGCAAATGTCACTTAATTATACATGAAATGTGTAAGTTTCCATCTCTGATTATTCTACAAACAAAATATATTTAAATATACCATTTATATAATTTGTTAATTTGTTTTTATATTTATCTAGAAATATTTTTATTTAATTTTTGAAGAAAAAAAACCAAAAAAAAACAGAAAGTAGTGATGAATAACTTTGTTATTTTATATCCAACTTTTATTCAGTAAAATGTTTCACAAAGGTAAAATAATTCATATTTTGTATGTGAAATTATAACTCTTTTACTTGAGAAATAAATTTGTAATGATATTTATATATAAACCTCTATTTTCATGTAAAATTATAATTAAAATCTTATGCTTTTATAGTCTAATTACTGAATATTAATTTCAAAATTACATGGACAAAAAGGGTATTTTTGGCAGTGTAAGGAATTAAAAGAATTTTTCGATTATCTTAAAAAAGTGAAAAAAATTGATTGAAGTTGATGTCCCATGCCACTCAGTGGCTTTTTTGCCAACCAAAACCAAATCATCGGTAAGTGGATGATGTTTTTATTGAAGTCCGAGTTGCTGATTTGCTTTTGTTACTTTGTATGTATGACTTTTGTTACTTTATGTTCTTTGTTGTGTATGTCTGTTTTCCATGTCTGGTCTTTGTCCCTAGATTACGTTCTTTTGATTACCGCTATAACCTTGGTTCCCTTGATAACTCTATCGCGAAGAACTCTCCTACACTTGTCAGCAATCAGTAGAAATATTCCGGTTGATTTCGGTTTTTGAAACACCGACTATATAGATGCCAATGCCATTTTAAAATTCAATAATATCCTCGATAATGTAATTTGTTTTTCAGATTTATTTACTTTTATTATTGTGTTAACTTACATATATTTACACGCCAATGTAAGTTTATAAGGTGAAATGAGTGCCCTCAAGTTATCGAGAAGATAAATATTACGGTGTAGAAACAGATACCCCTCCTTCAACATAATTTTCTTAAATATCATAATTACCGTGTCCGTCACAGATTGTCATGTCGATAAGTTATTTTAGCATGATTATTGATGATAAACTGCACACAAACGTGTTTAACAACGTTTGCTTACTTAATTTTGAAAGAAAGTGGCCTGGTTACCATAAAGCTCAAGTAATATATATATGTTTAGATGTCTAAATAATTTTTGTCAGCAGTACGGTGTAGTATGGACATGAAAAACAAAAATAAAAGCACCAAAATAAACAGTTTGCATTAGAAAAAAAGAATGATTATTACTTATTTTTCTATCATAATGCTACCCCCTTCCCCCCCCAAAAAAAACAAAAACAAATACAAAAACAAAACAAAATGGAAACCCTCTAAATGCATTACACTCTCCATATAGGACTCAACTTGGGAATTAATTCGAATCATGATCGAATTACTTGTATATTATGCATTGTATAATATATACATATAATATGATCAAATGCAACCGAGTCATTTGATTGATTGAAGTATCCAGTGTCTGTGGTGATGAAAAATAATTATTCAAATGATCCCATTACCAAATCCATGCGGTTCTACAAAACAAAGATTGTCCTCATTACAGCGTGAAAATGGAGGAATACAATAAAAAAAAAACTATTGCCTCGTGTTATTTTAGCTCAGTAAGCGAACCTCACGATGCAAGCGTAGCTTTGCATCCAAACAATTAGTCCTGGACAAATACACTTTAACAATATATGTACTGATTTAAAGAAAAATCAAGAGAACGGGATTCAAACGTTGACCAAAAAGAAAATTAAAATAAGACACATTCATAAGAACGTGAAATAACCAAAATATCACATGTACATAGAAACAAAAGTAAATGAGCAACACAAAATAAAACACTTACACCCAATTTTTATCTTCTTTACTATAAGTTTACGGGTCATAATTGATACTGAATGTCCACCGTCTTGAATTAAGTAAATCGTGCTGATAGAGATAGCTAGGGACCATCGATTTCTCTATTGGACGAGATGCATTCATAGTTAAATTCAAAACATTACCAAACAGTATCAATTATGAAAGTCTTTGACCACATGATCGATGCAGAAATTATGAGAAGACAGAAAATGATTGTGAAGATTTCAAAGTAACACAAAACATGTACTACTAGTATTTAAGAACAGATTAGAAAGAAATCAAGCCTTTCTGTGATTTAAATTTAATTCACACGGAGAAAATTCCTTCTAATTCCAATCTACAAAATCTCCATTATTGAAATGTTGATTGTTTTTCTTTTAAATCTACTATTTCATAACAAGAATTTGGGTTAAGAATCTGCGAACAATGTAAATTTATGGTAATAAGTAGTATGATTGGTGAGATCTTCCAACCATGACATTGAAACCTAACCCACCATTTGTCATTTTTACAAGTGTATATAGTCTCAATATAAAACGAGGACATACATTCGTTTAAAGAATGTTTAGGTCGACCGAAAACATCTGTTTAGAATTCTTTTATTAAGTCAAGTTAGGATTTAGATTCCACCTGTTTTGGTAATGGATTTCAACTCTAGCATGAATCAAAATATGAACGGATCTGGAACATTCACTGGCTTACCACCGCAACAGAATTTAGCAAGTACAAATTTTACTACAGAGCAATTGATAGCGTTACAACAGATGCAAATAAACGCTCAAATGGGAAATTTAACTTTTTCAAATGGACTTCAACCAAATTTATACACAAATTCTACTGTAACAACACCAATGTCGTATCCAACAGTGCCAAATTTGGTGCCATCTTCACCAGGAATGATGCCAGGTGTCATGCCTTTATCACCAACGACACAGATGCCATCTATGCAGATGTCACAATCATCCATGGACGGAGTAACACTACCAATGAATATGTTCTCGGGTCAGTCAATAGACACTTCTAAGTTTGACCCACAACAATTAGCTCTTTATCTGCAACTTCATCAAAATATACCATCAGCCGTTGATTTGCGGAAGACTGTAAAGAGAGATCTAATTCCAGATGCTAAAGTCGACTTCGACGATGAGGATGATGATGACGCGTGGATACAGAGTCCACTATCACTAACGCCCCTGAACTTATCATCACCTAATACTCCAAACATATCAAGTAGACGGCAACTACATCTTTCTGAGACCAGCAGCACGACATCTTCTGGTCCAGCATCACCGTCTAGCGGGAGTGGATTAAGTTTGCCACTTTCGCCATTGTCAGGAAATATTTCTGGTCCAAATTCACCGAGATCGCCTATGACTTACCGACAAATTAGTGAACCTAAATCCCCAAATGTTCAAAAACCTCCACCGACGCGGGGATCTTCACTGAAATTCGAAACTAAATACCCTCAGGATCAGTGTTACCGGTGTATGAAAAAAGTGTACCCAATGGAAAAGATAGGTCCAGTCAAAGATGTTGTTTATCATAAAGGATGTTTTTCATGTAAAGTGTGTGGAACAAAACTTAATTTGAAAAACTTCTGTCACAACAAAAACGACGACTTGGATATACATATCTACTGTAGATCACATTACGACCAGGGGGTACCAAAACCCGTTCATTTAGATGCAAATTCTGTGTTGATTAAGAGTGCCCTGTCTGTACCGAAATTGGACAAGGTAAACGAACAAATACGAGGTGATGAAGATACTCACCGAGGAGGAATGCTCGATGCCGAATCAGTGAATATTCGAGCAGCTTTGAATACTCCAAAAAAGGATGGAATAGTCAAGTCACATGGAAATAAATATCATCTAGATATGCAATCGTTAGAAATTAAGCATGCCAGAAATGTGCCTGTAAATGATTTACAAACGGGAAATAAAATTCAACAAAAGGCTTGGAGACGCGAGGAACGGAAGTCAGAATCAGTGCCGCCACCGGATGTAGTAAAATACAGTGACAGAGCTCCCGAGTATGACATGGAAAGTCTTCGTAAAATTCAAGTTGAAAACAACCCGGATTATGACAGCTAATGGTAATATTAGAACTTTTCCGCAATAATCAAAATACTTGAACTCCTAACGGGTGGAATTTACAGCATTATGAAGTATATCTTTTGTAAGTTTACTAACTTATCAGGAGTACCGCATGCATCGCTCCTTGAACAGAATGTAGTTCATGTTTTTAATGTTGAAACGACTATTATACCTTGTAAACCTGCGGCCATGCACTCTTGTCATCACGAGCCATTTCAGTCGCTCTATTTAACATTTTATCAACCACATCGTGACATTTTGACATAAAAATATTATCAGGTGTACACAATATACCTCTATATGAATGGTAAATACATATTTAATACAGGGTGCTTTGTAGTTGAATAATGCCTTTAAAATACCAGTATTTATGCTTGTATCAATCTTCAGCTTTTGAGAACTGTTGCATTTTATCTCCCATCAATGACTTGCACAATTAGAATCTGAGCTTTCGAAGAAAAGCTCCAAAGGTGTAGGGACACAATTTCCTATACCACAAAGTGACAAAAAAATACAAATTTTACAGAATATCTGAATATTTGTAAACTTCAAGGAGTTTTTCTATCCTTTCAATGCAAAAATTATCAGAAGTCCTTAACTGGTATTAGAGTAAAACATATTTCTTAATAATTTAATTTAAACTGCTTCAGAATTTCACCTTGAACAGTTTCTAGGTATTTGCGATAAAAGAAGTCTTCTGAGTGTATTTTTTTTTAGAAAAACAGTGAACAATGAAAGACGAAGACCATTCATAGTTTTATTGCAAACAATTGTACACATAATGATAATTAATATTTAATTTTTATAGATATTGATCATGGCGAGTTTATGTCCATCGCATTGCAACATAAAAATTTTGATATTTCATCTCTAATGAGGTTATTAAATAGTATCATTTCGACAGAAGTGCCAAAAGGCTACACAACAGGAGTAACTGTTACATGCATGCCGGGAATAGGTCATTCATACTTACTATATATTTTTTTAATGTAAACTAATACTAAGAACTTTGAGTACTGCAAAAGGTATAGTACCCGTCCTATGAATTATAAAACCGCAGAGATTTAGTACAAGTAGCTTTTAAGTAGTTTTGATCCGTTTTAAGGAATGGTCCACTGCATATGTGTTTGTATTACTTCATCAAAACTCAGGATTACTGGGTTTAATGGTAATTCTATATGATCAGGCAAGGATTTATGAATGTATAAATATCTCCATATGTATATGCCTTCTTCGTTAAGGTAAAATGAATGTAGAGAACCGTCAGAAAAGTCAAAGAAAGTTTGTTTGCGGCTTGCTAAGCATCATAAGCTATCATTCATGAAACACTTGGGTTTTCTTGAACTTTCTGAAACATGTCACATTCAAGATACTTTATATGCAGGTATTAGATAATATCTTTCTTCTTCTAGCGTTTTTATAAATATGGTTGTCTTCATTGTCTTAACTTTTTTACTTTCCAAACTTTTTTCTATAATAGAAAAAAAATGTATTGTTATAGGGGCAACTGATCGATTCTGGATATGTTTTTGATTTACAGTTGCATTGATATTCAAGAAGTTCTTGAATTCTGTATTAAATGCAACAAATATAAGTAGCTTAAAGAACATAAAATCACCAATATTTAACCAAATTCTATATAATTATCTTAATTACATGATTCTATCGTTTTAATCTGTTTTAAGGGAAGGTTGTGTTTATGGTTTTGCTGTTTAATCAGTTAATATTGCAAACCTTTGCATACCTTTTGGTATAATGACAATCTACAGAAATTATCGATCTACTTTTTAAAGTTGTTTTTGTCGAAACATATAAAAAGTTACAGTCAATGGAGACTACAGTTTAAAAATACATTCAATGTACTTTTCATCCTATAAAAATCAGTCCATTCGGTGATTCTTATGTCTTGGTAGTTAAAATATTACAATGACTTTATTTGTACAGGTTCCAAAACATTGTTAAACAGTCATTTCGCACATTTGTTGGTTTCATTGATGTTCATGTTGCTTTAAAGCCAAAATTGGCGAAACACAAAGCATCTGTCCACGGAATGTGCGACTTTTTCACATCAGAAATGGAACGTTGGATGTGACATTTATGAATGCAATTATGATGTTTATATGTTAAAACCTGAAGTATTTTGAACTTAAACTAAACTTTTATCTCGTGTTAAAGTTTATTAGGTTCTTGGTAACTCATTTTAGCCATCCGTAACAAAAATCTATTTAGCAATAGTAGATCGTGAGAGCACTAAACAAAATACAAATGTTCTATCAATACAGCAATCGGAATTGGCACTGACATTGATAGGCAGCAATAATAATGTGTAACACTTTATAACATTATACACAAAGGACATCATTGACAAGTATTTTTTGCCCTGGAAATATAGCATAAAGTTCCCTTTTACCTCTTCCTGTCGAGCTCCATTATTTCAAATCTGTCTTCTTAAATTTCATGCACCAAAAAAAAGTACTTTCTATCCAGGAATGTGAAATACAGTTAACCTGAGTACAAAATCTCAAATCAAAACAACAACAACAACAAACAAACGAAAGAGCATGCAAATAAAAACGCAAAAGAAAACAAAACACAAATAAAATAACCAACCAAAAAAAAAAGAAAAAAGACCTCCAAGGTAAAGTCACGCAGATTTCTATGCAGATGTACTATTTTTAAAATTGGTAACTTTTAAATATGCCCAGACAGAATACCTGAGCATACCATGCATGAAGGGGTGTAACTGATGCGGATGTTTGGTTCTTATTTTCAACTGCGTACTCTACATGTGTGCATTTTCTTTACGATTCATTTGATACTTCGCGTAACGATTGCGTAATTTCTTGGTATCTTTTTTTTTGCATTTAATGTTTTTTTTATTGACAAATGACTTGCTATCAATTCAATTTATGTTAAGTGCAAATGCATGATGTACATTATCTGCTTCTAGAACTGTCTTATAAGTCATATAACAATATAAAGTTTAATTCGTAATGTTAAGTACTCCGACAAGATCTTTTAACCTTTAACGCTGAAGTGAGCTCCCTAAAGGTGCAGTCAAGTTTGCAGGTTTTTATCATAATAAAACACGTTTTGGTAAAGACTCTATATCATTTTATATGACAAATTTAGACATCACATCATATTATCAAACACGCCTTTAATACATTGTACATGAGATACCCGCAAGAAATACAATCATTTATAATATCACTAATGTAAACGAGGATAGATTTAAACGATCAACATTAGATCCATCTGTCATCTGTTATATTCTTCCTAACGATTGCCCTTTTCCAATATTAATTTGATTTAGTCTTTTATCTACTTCTGCTTTACTTTACTCAAAACTGCATGCTCAATTGATTAAAAAATAATTGGTATTGTTCATGTTGGTTTTTGAGCGTAAATCACAGCATGGATTCCGTTCGATACATTCAGGTGGAATATTATGTGCAATTTGTTGCGTATCTAAATTTGACCCCTTTTCCGAAATAGCAAGAAGCAACTGTTTAAAATGTATCCAGAGAGCATTAAGTTTCGAACTGCTGAGTGAATCTGTTGGTTTCGTTACATTGTGTTTGTTGATGATTTCCGTACTAAATCAGACTTAAAATTTAAATGCATTCTTTTAAATAAGTTGTTTTGGCTACATGCTCTCAGAATACTCACCAGTTCACTGTTACGTGAGGAATGTCACCGTTTGGGAACATGAGTAGATACACCAAGTACAAAATATAATGGAAACAGAATACATTTGAAAACTTTTGCAATATAGATTTGCATCACTAACATATCAGATGGTATAAATCATGTTTCTTGTACCCTTTAAATAAAGAATGGACATTTTTTTATTTTGTTAACATTTGATATAACTAGTAATTTTTTTTTATATTTAGGAAAAGAAAGTCTTTAAAAGAACAAAAATTACTAGCACGTGTTTTTAACATAAACGGGCTGAATGTAAGGTTTTTACACCTCCTGATTTCCATTTAAAGTCTGTAATTCGGGGGTGGTTCGAATAATTTAAATTGCAGGTTCTTAAAAATGCACTTGATCGGCTTTTAATTTGTATTGATAAAAGTTGCATTTCAAGATAAATCACTGGCTCGGAAAAAGTCTTAAAGTTCTGAAAACAGTGAATAAGTTCTGATTTGTAGAATAGCAAACTGTCGCTTTGAACGATTAGTATAAAACTTTGTGCAATATATCCTTTACAAGTACTACACGTACAAGTAGTATTCAAATATGCGACTGTGTTTCGGAATTTATTTTCTGTGTTTCTCTTCGTTTCATAATTTTAATTCTGCAAAATTTGTCTGATAATTCCTTTACGTGTCATCATTCAATAGCACAAACAAAAACAAAAAAACTAAACATACGCAACCATTTTTCAGCCGAAACCACGACTCCTAAAAGTGACATTGGCTTAAAAATAAGAGCAACGACGCACAAAGATTTTGTATATAGATTTAAAGTTTATGTTCAGATATCAGGTCGCTACTTGGAGATAATAATTAAAGGTTCATGGATGGCTAACAATTAATACCATAGTAGAAAATCTGATATGACCATTTAAGAACTCGTGAATATATTTCATTAACCTTGATGTGGTATTTAAAGACCTTTAAGAACTGTTAAAACAAATACAAGCCAAACTAACTATCAGGCATGTTTAAAATTGTTTCTAAAAGGATACGTATATAAATAAATAAAACAAAAACAAAATACACAAGCACAACACAACACAAGCCTCTGCCCTCATCAATGCACAGTACCTCTTAGTTGATAACTAAGCATATTTTATTAACTTGTGTAATGATGCTGTGCTTGGATGACGATGAAAATCCAGCGAGGCATGGCCATGAGGATGCCCGTTGTCATTAAATACAATTTATTTGTTTTGTTTGCTATGCTTTTCTATCTCCAGATATGTCTCTGCGTTTTCATACATCGTATCATGTATCTTGTTTTAAATGTCATCATGTCTGGTTTATATTCGTTTTTAGCTCACTAGAGCTGATGTTTAATGTTACATACTTTCCGATGCAAATAAAGTTTTCTTAGCCCCAGTCTTAGTCTTACAAACTAAAACTATGTAGTAACTTTGAATCAACATCCAGTTGGGTGTTCATAACCATTGATAATTCAGTTCACTATTTGGTTGAGTTAGTTCATGATTTATTTAACAATTTCCCTCACTAGTCTTCAGAATATTCGATTCTGATATTCCAGGAGGCGGATACACGGGAATTTGTATTTGCGTGTGTTCTTTCGTGTGCTTCCCAACGTCTACCAACCAATGCCATATGCCTTGCCTGACTTTTCAGAAGATTGGCCGTGGAATCTTTGGTGTTTATATGCGAGATCTGGTTTGTAGAAATAAGATTTAGAAAACGAATTTCTTCTCTTTGATTGACTGACCTATAATCTCTGTTGATCACACTTATACATAGAAGTGGTCAATTAAATAATAAACAATCACGTTCTCAAATCTGTTTGCTAATATTTGCTGTTTTATTATAAATGTAGCATGTTTAACACTGTGATTAAAACGGTGACAAAATATTTAGAAATTAAAATTATATATTCCTGCTTTAAAATGTAAAATCGAAAGCATGAAAATGAACCACAACGAAATTGATTACATATGATGTTTTTTTCCGAAAGGTTCGTTTAACTTCGATCAGCTTTCAGTCTGCTAAACAATTAACTGAAAGTTGCATGGTAAAAAATTTAGAAATATATTTTGAGTTGGCATAAGACGATTTTATTGTGCGGTTGGCTTGCTTTCAATTAAAAATAATCCAACGTTTAAATGTACATATGAAAATGTCCTTTTGCACGTAAATAGATTTTTACGTACAAATTGAAGTCACTTCTCATGTTATGACGATGTTATAGTAATATGATAATTAAAGAAACACATCAAAACGCATAGACCATAAAACAAAAACAGCATTAAAGAGTTTTATTTTGCATGTCACTAATTTTTGTGTATTGCACTTTTTCTTTGATCCTCTTTGAACTATTTTCTCCATAATGTTCTTATATAGAATGTATCTACCTATTAATCAAGGTAAATGTATATGTTATCAGCTAGTTAACATGTTTGGACAACAAATTGAATCAGCGAACGATGAATATATTACTCATGTAGAAAGAATGAAATACAAATCATACTTCAGTATATGTGTCATCTTTATTTTCAAATCAGTTTAACTAAAAGTATGTGTTTATATATTCGAAATTGAAGTTAAATGCCTTCTGTCGACAAGGAAAATGAAGTTTCCGATTCTCAAACTGTATACTCATGTACACTTTCACTGACAACTTGTAAATGAGAAGAGGGCCCCAAGCAACAGTAAGACTATTAAAGATGTCAGTCAAGCGTTTAATGAGAATTTCAAATATGTGAGGTACTAACTTTTATATGATATGTTGTAATAAAATGCGAAAGAATTCATCAGAAGGGACTGAAAATCGGATACTTTATTGTCCCCCGTTTATTGGGCATTTCGCGTTACACAAATGATGTAACCGAAACTCGTGGCCTGTCATAGAACCGGACTACATATGTTTCATGTTAAAAATGGTTGAATACATATTGGTCTAAAACATTGAACTAATGCAATGTTCTATCATATATTCCCGGATTTATTGAATATTTCATTTTTGTAATTTAAAGAAAAAATCCATAAATAGGAACTCGATTCAACACCATTATTTTGGATTTCAAGCTACGACAAGTGTAAAACGTATAATTGATTATACTTAGGGACTAATGGGAGTAACCAATCAGTAAACCAGGTACACTTTTATAAATAAGACAACCAACAAGTCCATATGAGCTTGTTGTTAGAGTCAGTACGAAAATCAGTCACTCCCAACTCCCTGAACATGTGCATGTCCTTTAACTTCGTAGGTCAAATGCATGATTACTCACACCCAAGTGTAAGCAATTTTTTAAAAATTTTGTCCATACAAAATCTAATACAGCGTATAATGGTATATAATGCGGGTTTCATCATAGACCATATAATGGAGCTATAGAGATGTAATGTAATGTATGTACCATAAGTGGAGAAAAAACCTATTTATCACAAACGTCAATAACTTTCATGTCATGTATTTTAAAATTCATCTCATTTAGTAACATTTTTACCATAAGTACTACAGTTCAAATAAATATTTTCGGTAGTTATAAAGTATGTTTTATAACATGCTTAATGGGTAGGAGTTGTGAGATAGTATCTATCCTGCTTAAAAATATGCCTCTTGCACACGGATGTAAACTAGCTGGTACGAGCGGAAATATGCACGTAATATACTTCAAAGAAGGTACTTTTAGTGTACAATTAGATTTGGAATGCTAGATTGGCCTTAAGTTAGGTATGACCATCAGTGCACAATGGGCATGTCAACAATGATTTTATCAACGTAAATAATTCATGTATAAGTACAGTATGAATAAAAACAAAGAAAGATAATAAAAATACAGCCTTAAATCTTGGAGAGCATGACTGTTTGTATACTACACCTATGGAAGACACAATCATAAAATACGTAATTATAAAAAGCTTCATTGTTATGTTTCAGACTAATCAGCATTCATAATTCAGATCGATGTTCATACCGTTTTTGGTGTGTCCTTAACCAGTTTCGGGCTAGGTCGTATAAATATGTAGACGACTATGATTATATATATATTTGATGTTAAAAATAAGAACCATTCATATATTAGTAACTTTATTACAACATTGAAACAGCTCCAGTTCAACTTGCAATCTTTGTTTTTGAAACGTTTTCTTATTTAATCAAAAAGACAAGAACTGCTGAACTCTGTAATATGTACTAAAGAGGTTTTCGTCGAGTTTTATGTTGTGAGTATTGACAGTACTGTCCTATAATGCCATTGAGAATCAAGTTTACATCTTTCGTATCACAACTCGTGTGTTGTACCAGGGCTTGCCGTGGCTGTGCGGACTTTTTGTGTCGTGCTGGGCTTCCTGTGGTTGGGCTGCTGGGGCGTGTTTGCTGCTGCAGGATCGGGGTCATCACTACGTAAGTTCTTTGTTGTGTATGTCTCTTTTCCCATGTCTGGTGTTTGTCCCTTGAAAACATTCTTTTGATTTCCACTAGAATCTTGGTAACGTTGATTAGCATTTCACATGTAAATTGCTACACCGAACAACAGTTTACTCCTTGATACCATATTTGTCACAATTGAAGGAACACGTTTTCTACAAAATATCAGAATTCCAATGGGCACTAATTGTTCGCCTCTCCTGGCCGATTTGTTTCGTTTTCTTTTCTCACATGAATTTGAGTTCCTTCAAAATATTGTAAAAGGCCAAAATGTTAATGAGACAAGATACAGATGAGATAAATAACCTCTCACAAAACTGTCCTAGAACAGTCAGAAGAACAGTTCAATGACAGATTTAGAACAGTTCTACAGCCAGCTCCACTGACAGTTCTAACAGTAGAGCCGGCTCTACACGTAGAACTTATCTCGAAAAGCCGGATTTCCTAGCACTGTCGAAAGAGCTGGCTCTAGTAGCAGAACTGTTAGAAGAACTGGCTCTAGTAGCAGAACTGTCAGAAGAGCTGGCTCTAGTAGCAGAACTGTCAGAAGAGCTGGCTCTAGTAGCGGAACTGTCAGAAGAGCTGGCTGTAGTAGCAGAACTGTCAGAAGAGCTGGCTCTAGTAGCAGAACTGTTAGAAGAACTGGCTCTAGTAGCAGAACTGTCAGAAGAGCTGGCTCTAGTAGCAGAACTGTCAGAAGAGCTGGCTCTAGTAGCGGAACTGTCAGAAGAGCTGGCTGTAGTAGCAGAACTGTCAGAAGAGCTGGCACTAGTAGCAGAACTGTCGAAAGAGCTGGCTCTAGTAGCAGAACTGTCAGAAGAACTGGCTGTAGTAGCAGAACTGTTAGAAGAACTGGCTCTAGTAGCGGAACTGTCAGAAGAACTGGCTCTAGTAGCGGAACTGTCAGAAGAGCTGGCTGTAGTAGCAGAACTGTCAGAAGAGCTGGCACTAGTAGCAGAACTGTCAGAAGAGCTGGCTCTAGTAGCGGAACTGTCAGAAGAACTGGCTCTAGTAGCAGAACTGTCAGAAGAACTGGCTCTAGTAGCGGAACTGTCAGAAGAGCTGGCTGTAGTAGCGGAACTGTCAGAAGAACTGGCTCTAGTAGCAGAACTGTCAGAAGAGCTGGCTGTAGTAGCAGAACTGTCAGAAGAACTAGCTCTAGTAGCGGAACTGTCAGAAGAGCTGGCTGTAGTAGCAGAACTGTCAGAAGAGCTGGCACTAGTAGCAGAACTGTCAGAAGAGCTGGCTCTAGTAGCAGAACTGTCAGAAGAACTGGCTCTAGTAGCAGAACTGTCAGAAGAGCTGGCACTAGTAACAGAACTGTCAGAAGAGCTGGCTCTAGTAGCAGAACTGTCAGAAGAACTGGCTCTAGTAGCAGAACTGTCAGAAGAGCTGGCTCTAGTAGCGGAACTGTCAGAAGAACTGGCTCTAGAACTTTTCTATGACACTGTCCTCTGATAGTTCCCCTGAGAGATTAGAACTCATCTTGTCTGTATATTGACTATATTCTCTTCATTAATAATCCTAACTTTGGAAAATGGCTTCTGTTTATTTATCCACTAGAGCTAGAAATTAAAGAGTCTACCGACACAGCTTCCTCCGCGTCATTTTTAGAAATTGACCTAAAATTTGACGACATTAGTTATTACAGTACAAAATTATTTAATATCGAGACGATTGTTATTTTAAAATTATAAATTTCTCTTTCTTGTGCAATAAAATATCAGCTTACCCTGCATATGGTGTTTATATTTTTCAGTTTTTAAAGTATGTCAAAGCTAGTAGCGAAATTTCTTACTTCTAAATGTGCCATTCTTGCCCATGAGACAGGCTTTTGGGCTAGGGTTATAAAAAATACGCCTTATACGCTGCCCGAAAAGTTTAATTTCCGATATCCCGATCTTATTGACCAAACTAAACGACTTTTCATTCCGTATTGTCAACTTTTATCTTTTTATCTTTTATCTGTGGCAACATCTTTTTAGCACCTACGTTTACAGTTTTCATATCACAACTCATACGTTATATATGCCAGAGCTTGGCGTAACTACGCAGATTGTTGTACCGCGCTAGACCTCTGGAACATGCAGGGTTATGTTGCTGCAAGATTTAAGTCTTTATGGACGTCGTCATGAACTCGTGGTTCGTTATGGTATATCCATCTGCATCACGAGAACCGATTTGTGCAACGTGTCATATTTTTCCTTTCCTCTTTCGTCTACCTCTGACGACATTTTATGAGCAACTTGGCGGGTGTTTCCAGAAAAGCAAAGTACGCTTAACCTACCGGTGCATCTGGTCCATGCTGCCGGTTTTTAGTGGAATCCGAGTTGCTCATTTAATTTTATTACCTTGTACGTATTATTTTGGTTATTTTATGTTATTTGTTGTATGTGTCTGTTTTCCATGTCTGGTCTTTGTCCCTGAATTACATTCTTTTGTTTGTTTTCCGCTAGTAACCTGGTTCTCTTTTGACGACGCAGTCGGTATAGTTTCGCTTTTTACCCTTCAAATGACCTTAAGGACGCTCTTCTATGGAAACGTAAGTCACCTGATCGCAATTCTGTTTCCCGATTGGCCAAATACTGATAACTTAGTGGCGTTAAAAAACTGTATAGAAAATTAGAAATGCGTTCGAAAAATTGTTACAGTACCGAAAATTTGAAATTGCGTGCCATGTGTTATTTTCTTGAAAGAAATGTAGAAACTCAGAAGTACTTAAAAATAGTACTTGTTTACTATTATTGAGAAATATTTGTTTCTGACAAACAGATTATAGATGATAAATTTCAATTATGTCATCAAATTGATTTTCTGTAGTTTACTTCTTTATTATTATTTTCGTCTTGGACTTGACGCGCCTTCCACGAGGTGTCCAGGACTTTGTTTTTCAAGCTCGTGTTTCGAATCATTAACTTAATTCCATTTGTCTTTAGTTCTTTGCATGCTTATTTTCACTTATTTATTGTTTATATCTCCTGTATTGTTTGACTTCAGATTTTACCGGTGCAAATTTTATGCTTCCCGTTTGTTGAACTATATCAGAAATAATGAACCGTAATAGAAAGGGGGGGGTTTAGTGTGCCATAAAGCCTGGTTTAATCTTCCTTTCATATTGGAAATGCATATACCAAGTCAGTTGCCCTTTTCACAAAAAATCTTAAGTGTAAGATTAGTCGTAAGTTATGACGTCACAATACTTTTATTTACTATGACGTCATAACTTACGACTAATTTCACACTTAAGATTTTTTGTGAAAAGAACTGCAGGTGTCGATTTCACAAAAAGTCGTAAGTGTAAAGTTGATCGTAAGTAATAACGTCACAACCTAAAATAGTATTGTGACGCCATAATTTACGATCAATATGTATCAATGTTTTATCAAGCTACAATTTGGTCATGTGAATTTGAGATACCAGTATATCAGTTATTAATATTATACTATTTGCTTGAACTGAGTTTAAAATATGGAGATAACTAGTTTATAAACTTAACATATATATATATAATGAGTGAAAGGGATAATCTTCTCCCAAAAAAGTCTGAAAGTACGCGATGTGATGCGCAATTTAAAATAAGTCTCTTTGCTATGATAGTCGGGTGTGCAATGCAATTGAGGGAAATTACAGAAACACAGTTCGTATACGCACACTGGGAGAACAGAACATCATCAAACAAAACTTCAGTTGATGCGTATATGAACACTTCCTTCGGTGGTGACAAGTGTGCAGACAATAGTAGCAGAAAGAATGACAATGAAGTCCAAACAATCGCAACAGAGTGGTCTTGGTACATTTCGATAGCAACATATGGAATATCTCTCCCTGTTATAGTATTGGTCGGTCCGTTATCTGATCGGACAGGACGGAAACGATTTCTTATTCTGAACACAGGATTAACTACAGTGTCTTATTTAGCACGAGCTTATATCGTCTATCAGAATTTTAGTTTGTACTGGTACCTTTTGATGTGTGCCATTGAAGGAATAGCAGGTACACATTATTCTTATCATTTACTCAGTTGTTCTATTCTGACTGAAACAACCACGTCAGGAAACAGAAGACCTATGGCATTCGCTGTATACGAAACAATGCTTGGAATCGGGGTTGGCTGTTCCCAGTTGCTAGCCGGTTATCTCATAAAATTTGAAGGATTTTTATACCCTTACATAATAGCTGGTGGAATGTATTTTATTGTGTTCATATTAGTGATATTAATTTTAGACGATGGCAATTATAATTCTAAAAGTAAGACATCGAAAAACATGGACATCGCTACCCAAATATGTCTATTGTCTAATGCAAACGCATTACGTGAAGGACAAAGTAGGAACCATCTCTTCACAATTCTTTTTATCTTCTTTCTCCACCATTTTCCTCTGACTTCACTTTCCTCTTTAAGGACGATTTACGTCCTAGGTACCCCTTTCTGTTGGACATCAGTGCATATTGGGTGGTACGGCGCTGGTGCTGATTTAGCGGAATATATTTTGTGCACAGTAATTTTGAAATGCCTACTATTCTGCATGAAAGACGTTTGGATTATCACTCTCGGGTTTCTCTCAACTGTTTTGTCATTAGCACTCTATGGTTCCTGGCAGTTTGATTGGATAATCTATACTGGTAAGTTGTACAATGAAATATACAAATTGTGAACATATGGCTTAGCAGTAGTCACCAGTTTTGATTCTTTTCAGAGCAAAAAGAACCGAATTCGAGAAAACATTACTTACTCCGATAATTTGTTTTCCTTTCTAAAACCTTTTTGTCTGAACATTTGAGTTTTTTAGACACCTTTTACATTTTAAACATGAATACCCTTTACTCTGAAACATTTGTATTATAATAATAGATAAAACAGCAAATGGTGCAAATAGTTCTTTGGAAAATTAACTACAAATATATTTTTCAACAATATACACAGTAGTCATGAAATGATACTGATTTTTGTGTGATGAATGTCTATTTTGGTGACCAGTTTAAAGCTCTAACCAGAAAAAAAAGATTTGAGACAGTTAGGTAAAACTGTTTTTAGATGATTGGAGTAAGAGTATTGCTCATTTCGGTGTTAGGATTTAATTACTTAGATTGTAAATTGACCAAAAAAGCTCAAATCAAAACACAAGAAAAATGAATCACAAAATCGACCCCCCCAAAAAAACACAAAAAAAGGAAAACAAAGAGAAAGACTGAAAGTAATGTGCGTGTGACATTACGAAATTACTAGTATTACACAAGAAATGTTTCATGGATCGTTTTCAACTATGGTATTATAACGAAGCACATAATTATTATTATGTATTTCCATACGTTATATTCCCAATAATATGTAAAATTCAGTATTTTGATGTACAATGTATGCACTATAAAATATTCATGTATTATAACATTTAATGTTTGAAGCCACAGCAGTTGGTGTAATTAGGACTGCACCCATTTCAATGTTTAAAGCAATACTATCAAGGATGGTACTTCGTGAAAGTGCAGGTAAGCAGATGAACTGTTTCTATTAGCAGTTAATAAAATATTTTTGATAAAAAGGCTGTATATATGCTAATATATGTTCACCTAAGAATCATTCAGAGACTGCTAATTCCATATTTCCCTTTTTAATAGTGTTATTGCATGTTCAATACATGATTTGAGAGAAAAATAAAACAGCAAAAGCGGCTGACAAAGTGGAGAGAACACAAAATGACTGTTTATTGTGATCTGCACTGAAAGAAATATGGAGGGAAATATTTCCAATAAAATTCAGCTGTACTGTTTGGAAAAATCTTGGATTACAATCTTATTCGTAATCAAAATTACCTCTTTTGGCAAGATTTCGTAAGTTTAAAATTTCTTAAGGGAATTTTTCGACTTACCATCTTTATTTGCATGATTTTTACGTGAATTTTAAATTCATATATGCTACAACAAGAGATGTCTTGGACGGGTTTGTGTGAGTCATTGCTCTTCAATCGTCAATATCTAAAATAAACCATTAATAACAGCAGCGTCTTTACGCGATGTCCTTAATCTCAAGATCTGTCGGATATGTTCGCAAAGTACTCAATATTACAAAATTGTTCATGGACTCTCGTAATGTTACTTAATCAAAACCCATGATAACCATGTGTACTCTATGGAAAAAACTTAATGTAGAACACTTTAAAACAAATACATGAATAAATTCGAATATGAATAAAGAAAACAAATAAAAGAACAACAAAAAGATTGAGCAGCTATGAGATTGGTTTACACGAAGTAAACATCCAAACGACGGAACTACAAAAACAGGAAGTTTCTACCAAATGTATCGATGATAGCGCCCTTTGCGTATAGAAATTATATCTTTAGTTACTATTGAATTCATCTATTGTTACTTTTCTAATTTTAGGGTCCATGTTTTCTTTCATTTATCTGGTCGAATTATTAAGCAGACTAGGTAGTTCCACAGCATTTACTAATATTTATCATGAAACTAGGACAACATACAAAGGAATGGTTTTCTTTTTGATGGCAGCATTACCCCTTCTGGGACTTCTGATGTTTTTGTAAGTTTTTGGTTAATTGAATCTATCATTAAAATATTTTTTTGGGAAAATCGTACGTTTTTTAAAAAAGACCCGTTACGAAAGGACGGATTCAAGTTTGCACGAGTTGACAAACAGCGAACTAAGACAAAAGACAAGGAGTAATACAAATAACATAGGCCAACTTCTGGGACTAAATAAAATTTCACACGTACCTGAAGCATATCAAAGTAAAAAAAAACCTGAGTATACAATACTGAGATAGAAAATATTATGTCCTATGAATTGACAAATCTGTTTCTATTATAATGGCATAGTTATTAACAAAATAGATAGATTCAATATTTGTTATGACACACCAGGAGGCCTACAAGAATGTGCAAACACTCCATACTTTATTGACTGTGATTGGAGTTTTCATGAAGAATTTAATTCCCAAGAATTACTGATATACTGGTCAAGAAAATCGGATCAATCGAGACCACTCTATTTATACAGGGCTCAAAAATGTTTCCAGTGATAAAAAAACGGAATAATGCGTTAACCCACCAGCTCTTCTCTCTAAACATCACGTATGTTTTGTAGTGTTTTTGTCTAATTTAACCCTTTCCACAGAGTACATCCAATATTCATATTAGAACGATATATAGTTATATGCAAATGAATGAGCAATTAGCTATTTCAAAACTATTTTAGATGTCTTCACTGTGTTAACCAAAAAGGGAAATTGACAGAAATAACAGTTGAAAGTCCGTCCTTACAGACTTCGTCGGTGCCAAAAATAAACCCTAAAGAAAATGGAACTCATCATAATGATGACATACAATTTCGAGGGACTACTGGCGAAAGTATAACAAAGCTTCAGAAATAAATATAAATTTCATATGTTGAGGTGCATTATTTCATAATGTTTTATTTGTCTGAGATTAATAAAAAAAATATACAAAAACAACATTTACAGTGCATTTCATTAAAACATCATATATTTGGCTTTTCACATGATATTTCAAGAGTCGATGACTCGCATTTCTATTTATTTTATATAAGCCACGCCAACATTACCGGACTGTTGTTTATTGCTTTTCTATAATTAAACAAGTATAAGCATTTCAAAAAGGCTTGCTCATTGTTGGGCAATATATTTTGCTTTCATAATTTGAGTCATTGGTCGAACTAAGGCCTTCAAAATGACAGAATAGAATATGATCTAACTTTCACAAGTTCTTAACACATGATGCCATTTTGCACCTTTTATGTCGTATTTCCATCTGGATGATTTTGTAGGGTTTCTTGATGCCATACATGGAATATATGCTACCCGTCGATAAGGTTGGGTCCATCTTCTATACCCCACCTCCTTTGAAAACGCTGAATACAATTTAATGAAACTTTCACAATTTATTTTAGCACATATTATATGCAATTACGCATCTCTTATTTGGTTTCTGGGAAATGGAGAGGGTGTCACCAAGAAAGCATAATTTGCTAACAGTTTTAAAAGTATAATTATTTTTTTTTTAGATTAAGACTACACCACGAAGACATGTTTTCTATTGCTAGATTTATTGGTTTACATTTTGTACATTTGTATGACAAATACTCCATGCAGTTCGTGACGAGAACGATTGACTCAAAGTGAGCACCCTACCCTGCTAACTGAGGCGTTCCTTCTTACAGAGAGAAAGCAAGTAACATGATGCATATCGGCCGGACATTATTATTCGTATGACAGTACTACCGTTTTAGGTTCACACTAGTCCTGTAACGATTTTACTTACATATGTGCATCTAATAATATGTTTGTGTGTAATTGCAACCCTCTTCTCATCACAGAAAGAAAGTATATACAACACATTCTTTCAAACAAATTCAAATAGGTTTATTGACTGCCTTTAAAGATTTTATTGATAAAAAACTGTTGTCTATTTCTTAAGGCTTGTCTTCACAAATAGAAATATCCACCCCTAATTACATCCCTTCGTAAAACTAAATTATTATTGAGTATTGCACCACAAATATTGCCTATTTTGTACTTAACGTGACTACACCAAATCTGCAGTGACCGACGATTTTTAATGCTGTTTGTTTTGGTGGTATTGTCATTCCTAACGCCTAGATACAAATACATAGTACTTGGTAGAATTTGCTCAGACTTTGTAAAAATGTTTCCAAATCATCTTCCAAATATACCGAAGATGTCAATATGCTGGAATTTCTTTTCGACAGCATATTTGTCCAGTGTGGTAAACGTGTACATCAACAAACGGTCGTTATTCCAAGCGGAACAAATTATGCTCCTCAACTGGCTGACATATGTCTTCACTCTTATGGGACGGACTTTATAGCTAATCTGATCCAAAAGGGGAAAACATCGTTTAGCCAGATCTTTTTGTCTTAAAACAATGATAGTTTCTGGGATTTTATACATCGCATCTACCCCAAAGAACTTCAAATAAAGAACACAACGAACAGTATTAAGTCAATCTCATATCTTGACCTACACTTAGAGATCGATGGTACAGGAAAGCTCATGACAAAACTAAGACAAATGCGATAATTTCTCATTCCGTATCGTCAACTTTTCTTTTATCTGTGGCTACATCCTTTTCGCACATGAGCATGGAGTTTGCATGTCACCATTCATGCGCTTTGCCAGAGCTTGCCGTATCTACGGGGACTTTTTGTACCGATCTAGACTTCTTACAATTACGCTTCTGGAACAGGGCTGTACCGGTATTTGCGACAAGATTGAAGTCATTACTACAAAATTTTGATGGTCGTCATCATGAACTCGTGGATTGTTACGGTGTATCAATCTGCACCATGAGAACAGATTTGTTCTGCGTGTCATAGTTTTCCTTTTCCCCTTTCGTCTTAACCCGGACTTGAAAATCTATGAGAAAATTGGTGGGTGTTTCTAGAAAAGCAGCGGACGCTTAATCTACCGGTGCACCTGGTCTATACCCGCAGTTTTTAGTGGAGTCCGGGTTGCTAATTTACTTTTGTTTCGTAGTACGTATTATTTTGGTTATTCATGTTCTCTGTTGTGTGTGTCTATTTACACTCTCTAGTCTTTATCCTTGGTATATTCTTTTGACTTCTGCTTGAATTTTGGTTCCCTTGAATACTCTTTAATTATATAATAGATGTCGATAAACTGGTCAATATCGTGATATTTAGACTGCCCACAGAACAGTAGTATTGACTAAGACCGTGATAATGACCGAGCTGTAGGCGAGGTCATTATCGCTGTCGCAGTCAATACCACGGTCCTACGGGCAGTCTAAAAATATCATGATATTGACCAGTTTATCAACAACTAATATGTTGATTTCATTGAGGAACCATATCCTAATTTTTTTCAGAAAGCCGTGCAAATCGTGTTTTAGCATATTTACATTGACAACGACTTGATCACGAATGCGTTTTAATAAGGGGACGTAACTCTTAATTCGTTACCGGGGCATTACCATGGTGTGATAATTATCCGCGGGCATTATCACCATATGGTATTGACTTTTAAAACTTAATAATGCAGGTTAATTAATACCACGTGAAAAGGTTTTATCCAATTGAAATTACTGATTTTTCACTGATATGAAATAATATATTTTGTTCTGAGCTAGTTTTCAGTAACTGCGAGTGGCGAGTGGGTATCTCATATTGTCTATATCGTGAATGCTTCAAAGGTATTCCATAGAAAGAATACGATATATCATTGAGTGAATTTTATGGTGTGTTGTTTTTTTTTATCAGTTTATTATTGACCTTACATTAAAGGATTGTTAAGGGCTTATAAAACTAGTTTAACCCCATTTCATATTACACGCGCCTGTCCACATATTTATTTGAAGTTCCTGACGGACCGTTTTAAATCAAAAGATTTGCTTACATATGCTTCTCACGAATGGTTGAGAAAACGGTATATTTTACCTTCGTAGACAACCGCTTAAAGGTTGATTATTTTAGCACCGAATACTCATATTGCAATAATGTATTCATATCAGAGTTATTTTCTTATGCTACCCTCTTTTTTTCTCGGGAAACAACACCGGCTTTAAGCCGCCAATCTGGGGTAAAAACCATAAATCCTACGTAACAGGTTACATATGGTAAGCATGTCAAATGAAATTATAAATAATCAATGTTTATTTTTTATATGTTTTATCAGCGTGTTAAGGCTTTGACCGGTCGCATATTTTTGTCTGTTATTGAAAATTAGCTACTGTCAACGCTTTAAAACGCTGATGAACATAAAAACGAACCATTCAATTCTTGAATATTAACCATCAACAGGGAGATATATAACAAATATTGTTAACGCATAGTTTAAAATTATTGGAAAAAAAGTGTCTCTGTATTCTACTTATAAAAGGAAAATCAATACAAGTTTAGCCGTCTTTGTAACTTCTTATTTTTATGTTTGAAGTATATCGATGAAAATTCCAGTAAACATTTGGTATTTTGTTACTTGGATGTTGAATATTATTTTCGTAATGTTTGCTGTATGTATACGATAACTTATATAATATTAAGGTAAAGTTTGAGCTATATTATTAGAAGGTAGTGTCAATTTGAAGTTTTAATGTTTTGATGATCTTTAATGTGCAATGACTGACCTTTGATATGAAGTTCAATTTTTGACCTTGACCTTAAAGGTTATTCATGGCACATCTTATTGTGGTAGTAAACAATAACGGTAAATGTCTTGTGTATTTGGGCCTAATGGGTCATATCATACAAAATTCTGGGCGTCTTATTTCATGGACATGTATGAAGTCTGGACCTAAAATTTAGTAAAGGAGCTATATTTTGTTAAGTTGCACATTCGACAGTTTATTCTCGATATACCATTGGTGTTTGTTTATACAGTCATACCAAGTATCATTTATCAAATTGTAGTAAAAAGATATTTTATAGTTATTATTGATAATATAAACATATAGAAATCAAGACTTATTTTTCGCTGAAAAAGTTGTCAGGCTGATGAAATGTCAAGCCTTTCTAAAGTCAGAAGGGATTCCGAAGTATCGGAAGATCCCGAAAAGCAAACTCCCGGTGCTCTCTTTTTACAGTACCTTCTAAAGTCCGATGAAACGTTATCCAATGAAAAATTACATGACCAAAAATATTATCGAATGAAAAAATTAGGATCGTTGATTTTTATCCAATTGCTGCACACTATTGCCAACTTCCGTTTTCCGTAACAGGTCAGAAGCAATCAAATTTAGTTCCTGTCTTCCTAGAAAGGCGGGAATGAGTTGGGTGAAGTATGGATGCGAATCCAACTTCCGTCCTCGTAAACAACGTTGCTTCGTACTCGTAAAATACTTCTTGTCAATCAGGAACGCCATGACGTAGCGTAAGGTGTTGGTGTCATATTTGGTAACGTCGAAATCGGCAAAATTTCTTTTTTTTTTAGTATTGCGACGTACATCGTTCTATAATTGTTACGTGTAAAAAGAAGCGTGCTTATTTATTTTTTTTTACATAAAATAACACATACGACATGTTTTATTATTTAATTATCCGATTCGATATTATTTTTTCGTATGTTTTGGTCAATTGAAATGATCAGATTATATTCTGATATGGTAAATAGTTTGGCATCAATCATTTAAAAATTATTTGAAGAATTTTTATCCTATGAGAAAAATGTTAGGAATAATGAAAACATATTTCGTGATGCGCTAAAAGAAGTAAAACACCCTCACTAAAACAGAAAGCCAACAAACCTACAAGCAAAAAAGTCAGTAACTTGTATAAAGTGATTTTAAACCTACAAGCAAAAAAGTCAGTAACTTGTATAAAGTGATTTTATTTCTTTCCTATTTGGTTTTATATCTCTAATGTAGATGTACATTCTATGTTGAAATTTCCGAATACATGTACTCGTTTCGGAATTCTAAGGTCTGTTGCTAAACATAAAACATTGCAAAATATTTCGAGAAAAGCTCCCTCTTTGAGAAAATTTTAGAGCGAAATCTCCCGTTTTAATTATAAGAAGAAAAAAACGCGGTCGTATAATGTTATGACACAGTCGTCGTCGTCGTCTGGGGACACTTCGTTTCCGTGTGATAACTTTAGTTGTGGTTGAGGAATTGTTCTGAAATGTTGATATGATTTTACCAACAACTGAGAAGATTCCTATTTAATTTGGACTTTGTTGCCCTTGCCACTATAGAAAAAGGGACAAAAAAGGGTAAAAATACGTGTTTTATTAAAACCCACGTAGATTGTTTTTTTTTCGATTTTAATTATTCTATTTGTAATGTGTTCTTTATTTAATTCGGGTAAACAAATGTACCCCAGATTTTATGTTTTTTGGACCGTTTTCAAGTTATCGGGGGTCAAAGTTGGGTTTTTTATTCCAATGGATTCTTCATTGGATTCCTCATTAATAATTCTGCCTGTATTTTTCAATCAGATTTCGGATATCTCATACGGTTTTCGAGTTAATTATAAGGGGTCAAAAAGGCCACACCAGAATAAATCTTTTTTTTTGTTTTTGGTCCGATTTGATCAAAAACAAAAAAAACCCATTTTTTCAATATTTGTGCAGCTTATATTTTATAGCTAAAATAAATGCCAAGAGGTAACTAGAGAATGTGCAAGCGCGTGTCTGCATATTTCAAAATACTTTGATGCAGGCACGCTGATCCCGATTTCACCAGGGCATCATTGCATACGAACAGACAGGAGTGTCCTTTTTCTTTCATTATTTTATCAGATTCGCTGAAATATATTTTTTTAATTCATTACATCCACAGTCGTATTGATTCAATCTAGTATGTCGTAACTTTTCAATACTTTTTATTGTTTTTAAAGTTGACCTTTAAACAGTTTTTTTGTCGCAAAACAGAACCTTACTTTGTAAACGTCAAAAATACCCTTTGTGACATTTTCGTTAGACACGGTTTTACATTATATATATAACCCATTTGTTCAGCCAAAGAAAAAATGAAATGACAAAACTATAAAGGAGGATGAATACATTTTTAAGTATATGAAGAAATCGACTCAACACCATTTGCATTTTTGAACAATTCGTTCGAATTTCACATGGTGTACGCGTGAATAAATAAAATATACAAATTTTAGACGTTGTGACATTTTGGTTAGACACAGACAAAATGCTGCGCTAAGATACATGTTCAACCAAGTACCATTATTTTTAGAATATACTATCTGCAGCATATATACATGTAAAACTCAAACTTTTATAGTAATTAGTTCACTCAAAGCTAACGAAAAAAAGCTTTTGATAAAGACCGGGTAGCATGCAACGTGTAGAAAACGTCGGAAAAAGATGTATTATTTTTATTAAAAAATAATGTCTAACATTTGGTCTTCAAATCGATTTCTTTCCATTTTTACAATGTCCACGTCAAAGGGGAGACATTTGTGATATTGTAAATACGTTTTTATCTTATCATTACGTCATGCAAAATATGACATCGTCTGCAGTACAAACTGCTCTTCCCATAAAAGATTGTTTTATCAAAATACACCAAGAAACAACCTAGATATATTGGTGAAATGGGAGCAAACATTTCTTAATGTCACCCGTCCACATATGAAATTGGACGTTCTTGTGATCGAATAGTGCTTTCCCTCCCTCCGCAATTAATGGTATCTTTTAAAGATTTATGATTATAATCCTAAAACAAAAACCACTTTCGAACATTGTTATATCTATATTGTCTTTGACAACTCCACATTCTAATAACAACATTTAAGTTTTCGTAACCAGCCCAGGTTCAGTTGAATGTGACACCAACAACGTACGCAACGTCCATAAACAATGGCATATATTTTCTGGATCGGTCCATTGGCACATCTTTATAAATGTCTATGCTATGTTTGTTATACGCAAAATGGAACGATAGATTTTGAGACTGATGTTGTTTGTTTGTCTAATTTGTTTTCGTAATCGCTGACATGCAATATCTGTAATTAATTGTCCGCTGAGGATAAGGGAAGCAAGAAGACACAATCACTCACATCAATAATAAAAGAAAAATAATAAAAATAAAACCGGGAATGACAGCAGTTGCTCCAGAAGTGTAAGCATGTCCTGCTCCGCCAGCGGCACCCGTTACATTGCAAGTGATGAGTATATTCCGGTATTAATCTAGTAACAATAATAATGCAGTTTCGCGACACATGTCAACACACTATTCACACTAGGGTGAAACCAGTATCATGATGTAACGTAGTAAATAGTCTGAAAATTGTGGAAAGATATCCGAAATTGATAAAATTAGATTAAGGTAATAAAACATTATCATAAAGCATACGTCATTGTAAATTGATATTACAAAGCAATAAATCTTGCGATAAAAATTAATATAGGGCAAAAAATTTACTTTAGGATTTCGGAAGAAATCAAATGTATATCTCTCTGAACACCACATTTCCTTCCAAATAATTGATAAAGATCTAAGATATAAACTCTTTAGTCTGACTGTAGGAGAAAAAATGGCTACAAATACTTGAATATGTGACAACTTTGTAAAATTTGTCCGCAATAATTTTCAATATGTACATGTATGTATACACAATCCAAATGATAGTGATACAGATTACGATTACTAAAATTATGTACTCCTAAGCTTGACATGTCAACGATAAAATGTTGAGTAGCTACTAGACCTGGCTTCCCTGTGGTGAAACAATTAAAACTGTGCAATTGTTTTTTTTTTTTTTCAAATAAAACACTTCATTCTTAATTTGAAAAAAATCTTACAAGGAACACTTCTTTAAACATTTTCAACAACAATATAAATATTAGAATATAATTTGATTACAGTGGTCTTGGTATCACCTAGATCACATTTGTTGTTATCAATAGTAATATCATTGAACAAACATAAGAGGCGGGTTATTTTGGAAAACAAAATATATCGTATAAGTGAATCCTGTACTAATATGTCAACTAAACATAATGTCAGACGCCAAAGAAAATACTTCATTGATTGAAAAACAAAATTCCGGAACTGCTTTAACTCGTTTCTATGTGTTATTATATGGATTGTCGTATGGGTTTGCCTTGAACATAACCAGAAGAGCTCAACCACAGTATGTTTATTCATTTCTGAAGAATACAGATCGGAACACTACTAATGTCTCAATATCAAAAACATGTACCGATAATAACGAAGACATTATTCAGCAGGAGGCGTCATCTTGGTCGTGGTATTTTATTATTACCGAGTACGGCTTATCAGTTCCAATAGTTATTTTAATTGGACCTTTGTCGGACAGGTTCGGTCGTAAGCCAATTCTGATTTGGAATGGCTTTTTGACTTTTCTTTCGTACGTTTGTAGAACACTTGTTGTTTACAAGGGATTGAGTCTATACTACTTACTGGCAACTCACGTTATAGACGGTTTGTCGGGATCATTCTACACATTTGACCTGGCCAACCATGCAATTATAACCGACATTACAGCTGTAGATAACTCACGCTCTTTCCTAATGGTTGTATTTAATTCAATTCTTGGAGTTTCAGTGATGACTGCTAGTTTGTTGACTGGTTACACTATTAAATGGAAGGGATATACACTACCTTTTTTTATCACAACTTGTATTCTTCTATTTTATGTTTTACTTTTAAAGATCACACTGAAAGAACCGAAAATCAAGTCTCAGTACTCCACTGACAAGCAATCAACGTCTACACAGTTACTCCAGATAATTTCGTTGTGTAGAAAGGATAGCGTAAATATTCATAAACTCGGCCATTTGATGATATTCATTGTTATATATTTTCTGTATTATTTTCCCTTTAACTCTTTTGACGTTTTACGCACACTTTATCAACTAGGCCCACCTTTTTGTTGGTCGTCAGTCCATATTGGTTGGTATGGTTCGGCTGAAGATATGGAGATCTTCGTTTTAGCAACTGTTATAATGAAAGTTCTTCAATGTTTTTTTAAAGATGAGATAATAACCGTATTAGGTTTGATATCCTCCGCTGGATGTCTTTCTATTTTCGGGATAGCTTCTAAGGACTGGATGATTTATGCAGGTAACTTTATTTTTTTATTACGTTTTATACATGTTTTAATGTTTTTTCATTTTTGTGTTGCCTTTTCAGCTCACCTGACCTTAGGCCACGTGATTTACTGCCATTACTCGGGATACGTTGTCGTCCGCCGTCTGTCGCCGTTAACCTTCTTAAAAGATCTTCTCTTCTGAAACCACTCAGTGAATCATTATCAAATTTGGTCATCACTATGCATCCTTAGTGTATCTACTTTGAAAATTATGTCGACTATTTAGATCAACCGTTAACGTGGCCACCGTTGCTATTTTTAGGCCGTAACGGTCAAGTCACGAATTTCTACATATATCTAAAAAAAAACTTCAATCGACGAAACTATCCTTATAATTAGGAATACAAAAGTTTTTATTGAGTCAAAGTTGTAGGACGACTCCTTTTTACAGTTATTGTCATTGAAAGGCGAAAAAAAGACTTTTCGCAGTTTTCTGCCAATACCTTGAAAACTTCAAATGTTTTTATTTTATCGTTTTCTTTCAGCAACATCTGTTGGTATTTTAAGGATACTATGCATACCAATGATGAAGTCCTTAATGTCTTCAATGGTAAAATCAGAAAAGCAAGGTAATGACTAAAATAATTTTTCCGAAGAAATTATTTTCAAATTATAATATCATTCATGCGTAATTCGCTTAAAAGTATGGTTTCTCTCACCAAAATGATATGTATCAGGCTAATTGTTAATCATATATATTATAGAAAAGTAAAACATAATATAAGAAAATGTACAGATAGTCTTGAAAGGGAAAAAGTATGTCAAATGTAAAGAGTTGAACAAAAACTATAAAGAAAAATGCGTAAGATTTATAACTAAAATGCCTGTAATATAAGTACTGTTTCGTCAACGAAAATTTTAGTAAGCTAAAACAGATGACGCTAAAGGTAGAAGTATACGGATGTATTCCATCGGTTAAGATAAAGCTGGTTTTAATTGAATGGATGTTTATAGTTGTTGTAAAAATACTTGTATGTTCGGTCTCCGTTGTGTCAGTGTTTGAGGCATTTTATTTTAAATGTAATTCGTGAAAATGATTTCACTTAATGAACAACAAACCTGCAAGTAATCTAATGGACCAATTCAGAAATCCAACTTCCGTCCTCGTAAACAAACTTTTTGCCGTCGCAAAGTAGTCGAAAATATGTCTAGTCCAATTAGAAACTTTATGAACAATGACAACCCCCAAATGCAGATCCTGAATCGCTCCTTTACTTACTTTTGTTAATATATTTCCGTTTCAGGTGTGCTGTTTTCTAACATATCTTTGATTGAGGTAGTTTGTGCAGTAGTAGGATCAACTGTTTTTAACAATATCTACCATGAAACAAGATCTTTTTACAAGGGTTTTGTATTCTATGTAATGGCTGCGTTTCATGTAGTGGCAATAATTACAATTTTGTAAGTTTTATTTTATTTTTGTTCAGAAAATAATAATATAAACAACCAATATTTTAAACAAACACAGCTGACGAATCTAGAGGTACGACTCATAAAGTCATGGTTAAAACACTATTCAATTCTTGCGTCAAAATACCGACACAAATAACTAAACAACACGTTTATTGATACATTAAAAGCAAACGAGCTTTAATAATGCATACCTGTCTAAATATGGATTATAAAGCAAACGTTTTTGTGACACAGTATGTGTTTTTGTTTCTTCAGATATGCTAGATGGACTAAATCAACGACAAAGCAAGAAATAAATTCTAAATGTAAATCAACCAAAGGAATTGCAAAATAACTAATTGTTGAATCGTCTGATTGGTTTAGTTTATCGATATAAAAACAAACATACCAACCATATAGGTATTGCAAACCTCAGTATGCTGTACACGTGTTTCAAGAAATAACCTTTTACGTTTTTGTATCAGCAGCATTCGAACCAAATACTAAAAAAGTTCAAAAGCCAAAAAAATAAATCGTATACAAGAAGCAATCAAAACCGAAACCTATCGAAATAGGAAGCAAAACCCAGCACCAATAAGTTCTACCAAAGTATGTCAAAAGAGCTTCATTCGGGGTCTCTGTGTTCAGGGATTTCAACTTTAGTGCTACTCAAAATTTTGGTAAATAATGAATTACATATGTATATAGTTCGATCAAGAAAGTCTTACTACTGGCCTGGTGAATACCTTCGGGAACCTATAATCCACAAATATTGGCATCGACCCCCAGTCTTTAAATGGAAAATACCAATCATATACATGTTTAAAATTTCGGTATTCTGTACATGTGTTTTATGGATAACACCTTATCAGCTTATAAACATATTTTTCCTACGATCAAGGAAATATTTAAAATATCGATATCTGAATCAATCTGTTGTTATCTATTAGTCATATGGCTACCTGGTGTATTTGCAGACAACGCTTGCGGAGCAAAATTAGAAACATTGTTTGAAAAAAGGAATATTTATCATTGGGCAACATAGTAACTCCTAATTTTACACAGTCAAGAAAAGTACGACTATTTTTTGAGTTTTAAGAATCCGCATTATTCCATAATTGTAGAATTTGAAATAACATTTGAAACGGGCACAAACCATCCTAGCTTAGATATTTTTATGTAATACATCGAAACACATGTTGTTATGTTAGAATCAACTCCTACTTAAATGTTGTTAGACAGAGGTAACTCCTTTATCAACTGTCTGTGAATCTGATTTCTGTATTTTTAATTCATGACGTACTGAATTTGTGCTGTTAACTGTCATTGTTCTGGAAAAAAAAGATGCAAACAAAATAATGCATTAGAGTTAACAATTAAAAAAAAAAACGCATAATTACAGAAAAAAATTCTTGAATTTTACAAATTCATATTTCATATGAGTTAATTCTTAATTTTTTTTCGCTTCAAGTAATATGTTAAAATGTTTTTGACTCCATGATGACACTTATGTGTATATCATTTAAAATTAAAAGAACTTACACTAGGAGCATAAAAGATACTAAGGCAAATGCAGCCATCACAAAGAACACTAATCCATGGTAAAATGAGAGTGTTTGGTCATATATATTGGTGAATATTGTAACAGCTCCCAGGTTACAGATGGCTTCGATAAGGTAAACGTTAGAAAACAACACTCCTGAAATGTAAGTCATGATTAAAAATGTGTGTATAAGACAAAAGATGAGATAATTCATAAACATAATTCTAAGAGTTTTTTCCATATTTTAACTGATGACAATAACTGTCAAATCCAAACAGAAATATTTTACAGTAATCCTATCTACGCCACCATTTGTCCTTACTGTGTTAAAAGGTGGCGTCTTTTTCTCTTGACTCTAAATGTTTGGATATAACTTCAGTTATACATTTCCACATTACCGTCATCTTACAGAAAACAACCAAATATACTATTAACAAAGTGTAGTAAGGGCATACTCACAGTCGAATCATTCCATATAATTATATAAACTAGGTCCAAATACAAACTCTAAGAATAAAAAAAGCTTTGAACAACTGGACATTTGCAATCCAAACTGTATGACAAACGTGATTATTGTTACTTTCCAATTGTAAACTTCCTATTTCTTAGTGACAATATATACCAACACCAACAACTTATAGAATATAAATTTCACAGTTGTTATGTTATAATCGTGGCTGTGATTTGTAAACGGATACTGTAAATAAGCTTCACAGTTAGGGGTATGTTCAAATACTATACTCAAATACATAGGAAGATCGAAACAAAACAAAACAAAAATATGCATACTAGGAGTACTCAGATCCTAAAGTGTCGAAATAGGAAGCCAAATCCACCACCAAGAGGTTCTACGATGTGTAATACAAGGAATGAAGGCTCAGTGTTTTAGGGGTTTTGAAAGTTCTTACACTTCAAATCTTAATAGACAGACAATATATTATATGATTCGGGGTCAGACAAGCTTGCTTACTGGGTAGCTGAATGTTTCTATCTCACAGATATGAAACGAATTCACGTCTTACCAACTGACACCCCATCGAAATTTATACTAACCAGATTTTACTCACTTGCATCGTGACAGATGCTGCTGCCGAAGCAGGACATGCTTATGCGTGTTGAACAACTGATGTCACTTCCGTTTTCTGTGGGATTTCATATTGCAAGTGTTTTTTATTGTTTTTTTTTGTTTTGGTATGCTTTATGTTCTCTTTGCCATCAGTCTTTACATGTAATTTAATATTACTTTGCTATCTACATTGTGTATAATGATCGGTTTTGTTTCCTATTTTCACATTTTTGCCATGTACTTGGATTTTTATGTCTCTGAATTGTCTTCCTATCTTGACACTTCGATATTTTTGTCGAAATTAAAGAATCACCAGCAGCAAATTTAATAAATACATAATTGTAGATATATAAGTAAATAATAACGCAGTAATTTAAAATACCAATATGTCATAACAAGTAACGACCAAATTTATGAAATCAACCATAGTTTAAAAGTTTTCTACCATTATCTTACTTACTAAATACAAATAATTGATCAGAGAATACCTTTCTTATCTTTTCCAACCAACCGAGACAAAATAGCCTTTATCAATGAAATAGGTAGCATTCGTAATAAACCCGTAGCGGTAGCTGTAATAGATAGGAAGAAGAATATATTAAGGAATGTTTTTTAATATTTGAAAAGGTTCTACAAAATAACTAAGTTTTCTCAAAGAGAATCGACCAATCAGAAATCCTGTTACATATTAGATTAAATCATAATCATATAAAATTTGTTATTTGTATAGTGAAACTTTCTTTAAGCTTTATCTATGATTGTTCTGTTATCATTTGACGAGAATCGGGTTATAAGGGGTCCAGATCTCTGGTCGTTCTTCCCTCTGTCTGTCTGTTGATATATTTTGAATTCTGGATAATATCAAAGAGTTTTACCAATAAATCTGGTACCGTGAGGGTCCGGGTGTCACAAGAGCTTAGCTTGTAAAAGGCGACTTAATAGTGCTGAGAACCCTGGTCGGGGCTAGGGCGCTCTGTCAACAGAGCAACTGGGTTGCGTATCCCATAATACGGACGAACTGACTACAAACCATAGTGTTGCAACGTGTTGGGAAAGATGCCACTTCCTTGCACGTTAAAGAATCCTGATGTGGTATTCGATAATAGGAGTAGGAACCTTTGAGCTCCGTCGCGGGGGGAGGGGGGGCTAAATTGCCCGACCCTACCCCCTCTCCCTATTCCAAAATTTGTCAATTCTATTATCCTTGTGTCAATCAATCAATCAATCAATCTGTTCAAGTTTTTGTACATTCTTTGTAAATTAAATAAAACATTAGCCACATGGTATATCATATTTGATGTTAATATTGTCACGTTCTGTTTTCTCTTTAAATTAAGAAACTATTTTCAGTTTTTTTCAAGTTTCAAGACGATAATTAAGGTATTTCTGATATATTTCTTATTTACTTGTTCATGAATTTTTCGATTTCTGGACCTGAACAAAATAAGGGAGATCATACCTATTACATGGATCATTTTTTTTGTAATCTTGCAAAATTATACAGAAGTACGTATTTTAAATGAATAAATTAATAGTGTTTAAAAAGATTTTCTTATAAAAAGAAATAGTCAAAGTTAAAAAAAAATATGAATTTTTGGCATAAAATTATATGTGGTAAAATTACCGAATTATTGAAGAAAAAACTAAAACATTTCAAGGTGGAGATAATTGGCGGAAAAATGTTCTGCAATGGGAATATTAGTTTTTTTTTAGTTAGTTTACAATTACAAGAAAAAAAGTTCGGTGACACCAAATTTTCTCTTTGAAATATGAAAGAATGTCAGATAAGTTGTCTTCATACAAAATTTTATGAAATGTTATCCTACAAGTTTTCCAAAAGTTTGCAAAATAGTGAAAATTCTCTACAGTATGTATATAAAATGTTGTAAAAAATCTCCTGTTTTAGACTCAATTATCTCAAAATTAAGTTTTATGATCTATGTTTTTTAAATTAAATTTTTTGAAGGTCATATTCTAGAAACATGAGGAAAATCTATATACTAAAAAAATTAGTTTTGATCTATGATCTTAAAACTAGTGAGAACGTTGTGTACATTATTAGATTATTTAATATTTTTTCAACGAGAGGGAGTTTCTCATGCTTATCTCGTCGAGCGGCTTTGCCGCGAGACAAGATGAACATGAGAAACTCTCGCGAGTTGAAAAAAAAATAATAATCTGTTCATCGATCTTTTGCTGAATTGTAAGATATTAGTTTTTTTTTTTTATTTTCAGTTACCCGACCTAAATATGTCAGTTTTATTAGCTCTGCACATTTCCTTTCGGGACTATTTTTTCGGCGACGTGCTACGTGACGTCACGTATGTTATGCAGCAGTGATACGCATCATTTGAAAAAATCGATTAACTATGACGGTTGCGTTTAAAATATGTGGAATAATTTTGGGATTAATTAATTTTATCGAGTAAGTCACTGTATTAAATCATTTTCCATTGTAAACTAGAAAATATATATTGCTACAAATTAGCCATTATTTCATATGCAGTAAACAAACAGACGGTTATTCGGGTCGTCAAATATTCCTACGTTGTTAATTGTATGTCACGAGAGGACATAGAAACCTGCGATAATTTCCATTCTCACTCGACTGGCGTGAGATTAAAAATTATCGTATAGCAAGATCAAAGGAATTTTAAACAAAATAGCAATAAATACCTATATATAGCATCATATCTGTGCCAGACAAGCCAAACAAAATATAACAAGATAATGATGAGATTTGTCCAAACAATACAATTAATTCATCCCTAATTGAAGCATGTCTCTTTTGAAGTAGTCTCACTAATACTCCACCAACGATGTACATCGATAGATCCACAGCAGCATTATACCATCCAATATGTTCAGGGGACCAACAGAAAGGCTGTCCGAGAACGTAAATTGACCGAATAACGAAAAACCCAATTATTGAAATGTAAATAAAAATGTACACGGACAAGTTACTAAAAAGAGATTTTACATTTCGTTTTCCGGTAGATCTTGCTTGCCATATTGAACACAACTGCAAAGGGACATCTTTACATTTCAATGTTGTAGTATTTTCACGTGGTTTCCAGGGATCTTCTAATTGTACAAGAATAAGAATTAATAGAGCAAACATCATGCAGGAGGATATAAGGTAGGGATAAGTAAACCCTACAATTTCAATAAGATATCCTGCTACTATCTGTGAGCATATAGTACCCAAACCAAGCAGCGAATCGTATATTACTACCAAAAAAGTCCTTTCGTTCCCTTCACCCGTTGTATCAGCTAGTATTGCTAAATTTGCTAAGTGAAATGCATAAAACGTTCCAGATAAACCTAAAATTCCTGAAGCCATTACATAATAGTATAAACTTAAGTTTTTGTACACGATAAAGGTTCGCAAAATTATTGCTATGCACGCTACAGTTATATTCCATAGTATCAACGGCTTCCGTCCGATTTTATCAGCAATTGGGCCTGCAAAAATTAAAACTGGAATTGCAGAAGCTGCTTGCGCTAAAGATATATACCACGTCCAGTTAGAAGTTTCGCCTTGAATCTTTTCGTCCGATGCAGATGTTTTTGCACTCGAATTACATTCTTTCGAAAACTTTTGATGTGATATTGATTGTAAATTAGTATCATTTGAAATCCTTTGAAGATAAGCATAAATGTATTGCGGTTGTGCTGTTCCACAAATCTCCATTGAACATCCATAAATCATTACACACACACTGACAAGAACATGCGTTTTTAAGTGACTTGTTCTCTTGTGTCCCAATAATGGCGTGTTGTCATCCATGTCTTAACACAAATTTGCTCTGTGCTCTAGGCTAAGTTATAAGAAGCAAAAGTTCTTTGTTGCAAACCGTAACATTATCTGCACTTATAATCCCACGTGCTGGCTTGTCATAAGAGCATGTCAACACACCGTGTTTGTGTTATCTTTCAATTAAACCTTATATATCATAGTGATATTGCGTGTAATTATTTTGCTCAAACTACAAATCTACAAATAAGATAAACCATTGTATCTATCTTAATTTGACCCAAAGAGAACTTTCCGAAGGTACAAACTAAAGCTATTGAAATGTCTTACTGACCGTTAGCACATATTTTTTCAAAAGTTTAATATTGTTTTTTTTCACTCGCAAGCTTTGTGAAAGGAAAGATGTCAAGTTTTGTATACATCTATCGTACTTGGAGGGTTTTAGGCAGAATAGAATACAATCGAGTAGGTTTATCGTTTATCTAGATTCTTCGCTTCCGCCCGCGGCGACGTCACAGAAAATACGACGTCGTAGTGGAAAATATACAAATATGCGGAGGTTACTTGACCTGAACACAGTTAGTACAATTAAAGCCCATAAAATTTGAACGGGGATAATTCTAAAGTCCGTGATCACTTTCAATATACGGAAAGTCCATTTCACTTTACACACAACACTAATCATCTTCTTTCAGTGCACTGTTGGATATTGACATGAGCGTTCACTTTGGCTTGGCGATTCGATTTTCTCTGCCTGTTGAATGGTTTTTGTACTATCATCGTTTACATGCGGAATGTTAGTGTTCATTAGGATAAAATTTGACGATCGGTCTTGTTGTTTCTTCGGTATTTGTCTTAACATGTGCGGATCGAATAAGTCCATCCATGCCTCGTACTACATAGGTCACAATTCCGATTTTCCAGTTGACTCTGGGTGATTCGTGGTGAATTTGAACGATATCACCGACTTGAATTGTGTGATTATTATTTCCAGTAGTTCGATGAAACTCGCGTAACGACGTAAAATAGTCCATTTTCCAACGTTTCCAAAAGTAATGTTGTTGTGCGTCTGCCGTACAGTAGATGAGCTGGGATCAGTGCTTCACAGTTCCTAATATCGGACGAAAAATAGGTTTATAGCGGCCTATCATTTAGAGCAGATTCAATGTTAGTAGACTCGGATATTATTGTCACTAAAGTTTCCATATCCACCTGCGAACGACCAAGAATTTTCTTTAAACTAGTTTTGATCAGTCCAATAAGTCATTCCCAAAATCCACCATACCAAGGCGCACATTCAATCCATGTGATCGTAAGAGTCTTAAATTACTTCCGAATTGCAAAGTCTCTTTATTTCCTCTGAACCAGCAATAAATGTTGTAGAATTGTCCGAAATAAGTGTTTTTGGCAGTGATTTATGGCTGATAAAACGACTTAACGCTTGAATAAGCGAATATCGCTGAGATTGGGAACAACTTCAAGGTGTACTAGGCGAGTCGAGGCACACGTGAAAAGACACACATGTTTTCTTGTAGGTATAGTCTGCTTCTCGGATGATCTACGCTCCAGTGTTGGTAAACGGGGGTGCATCTTGCACTATTATTTTTGATAACTAAGACATGGTGGGTGCTCGGTAGGGTTTTCCGATTACACGTTTGCATGACACATTTTTGGGTTATCTTTCTGACGCACTGTCTAATCGTAGGTATCTAATAGTTCTGACGTAGGTACGAAGTGGTTGCATTGAGTCCTGAATATAGCAATTGTTCATGTGCGTCGGATATGACTAGTTTGGTAAAAGTGTGATCTGATGGTAAGGTATACGGAAATTTTGTTTGTTCTGGGGTGGGTGCGTTGTTGATTCTTCCATTGCATCTGATTAATCCTTGTTTGTCCATGAATAACCCAAGTTGTCGAATTCTCGGAGCCTTGTTTAGTGATGTTCTTCCAGTGCTTTTCAATATCGATAATTCGGTTGCATACGATGACTCTTGGCAATGTTTTTTCCAAGCACGGACGGCAAAGTCAAGTTCTGTAGGTTGCAATGTTCCAATTTGTTAATGGTTCTTAAACTTTCCACAGTTCGATATAAATCTCATAACAACTGCGGTCACACGGATCAGTTTTCTATGAATGCTGAATCTTGTAATATCAATGCATTAAGTTCGTTCTCATTAGTGATCTCGATGTAAGACTCCTCTGCAATTTTTGAAATCACGGTTTCTCTCGTTATAATTCGTTGATTTGACCACTGATTTCTGTATATTACCCATTTCGGTCCTTTTCTCCAAAGCTCTGTAGGTTGCAATGTTCCAATTGGTTAATGGTTCTTTAATTTCGACAGTTCGATATGAATCTGATGACAAATGCGGTCACACGGACATATGTGTCCAGTGTGGTGGACGTTTTTTTTTTTAACAAACGGTCGGCATTCCAATGGGAACAAATTATACTCCTTAACCTATTCCTTCACTCTAATGGCCCCGTGTAGGTCCGGGTGTCAAAAGAATAGGCCTGCAGCAGCGCTAAGCTTGTCGTAAAAGGCGACCAGATAGTGCTCAGAACCCTAGCCAGGGGCTAGGGCGCTCTGCCCACAAAGCAACTGGGTTGTGTGCCCCAGGTGGTGAAATGGGTACCCCTGGTGTGTTACATGCTGGGATTGCCAGGCTATAATACGGAAAACCTGACCGCAAACCATAGTGGTGCACCGTGTTAGGAAAGATGCCACGTACCTCGCACGTTAAAGAACCCTACTGTGGTATTCTCCCGGAGTAGGAACCATAGGGCTTCGCCACAGGAGACTAAATTGTCCAACCCTACCCACCTCTCCCTATTTTCAGTGGCAATCAAAATTTGTCGACACCATTATCCTTGTGTCCCATCACATTTTTCATTTCATCATCGTTTCATGTTCATTTTATCATCCACTTCATGTTCATCGCCTGAACATAGCTGAAATATTGCTGCTCGAGCGTTAAACCCCAACAATCAATCAATCTTCACTCTTATGAGGCTGACTTTATAGCTGATCTGATCCGAAAGAAAGAATATACGTTTGGCTAGATCCTTTAATCTCAGTTTCCGCTATATAGATGACATCCTAATTTCGGGGAATTGGTACATCGCATCTGCCCCCAAAGTCTTTGAAATAAAGGATACTACACACACACAGTGAAGTCAGCCTCATATCTTGACCTACACTTAGAAATCGATGGTAAAGGAAAACTATTGACCAAACTTTACGACAAATTTGATGACCTTTCATTCAGAATTGTCAACTTTCATCTGTGGCAACATCCCTTCAGCACCTGCGTATGGAGTGTTCATATCACAACTCACACGTTATGTCAGACCTTGCCGAAACTACGCAGACGTTTTGTATCGCACTCTAACAAATAGGCTTCTGGAACAGGGTTATGTTGCTACAAGATTGAAATCATCACTGCTGAAGTTTTATGGTCGTCATCATGAACTCGTGGATCTATTAGTGTATCCATCTGCACCACGAAAACTGATTTATTCAACGGGTCATAGATTTCATTTCCTCGTTTGTCTACCCCGGACTTGACTTTTTATGAGCAACTCGGCGGGTGTTTCTACAAAAGCAGAGGACGCTTACCCTACTGGTGCACCTGGTCCGCGCTCCGAGTTGCTCATTTGCTTTTGTTGCTTTGTATGTATGATTTTAGTTACTTTATGTTCTGTGTTGTGTATGTCTGTTTTCCATGTCTGGTCTTTGTCCCTGGATTACATTCTTTTGATTACCGCTATGACCTTGGTTCCCTTGATTACTCTTACAGTAAATTCCGCTGCTGTTATTTCTCTTGATTTTGCCATCTTTAGTCTTTAATTGGATCCACATACACATATACGCAGCCGTCCCATCAGATAACGAAATCCTTCGTTGAAAATAAGATCTAGGGATTGCAATTGTGGCAGCTTTCTGAATATCGCTAGCTATTTGGAGCCATGTATCTCTCAAACTGTCTGATATCGGTTCATCCCAATTGAGTCCACATTTCCATAATTCTTAGATAAATGTTTTAGATCTGATTATATGGGTAACAAGTCCTAGCGGATCATATATCTGGGTGCTGTGTCTCAAGATTTCTCGTTTCGTAACTTTGTCGTTACTTTCTAATTTGAATGTCCGTGGTGGATACGTGATGTTGTCAGTTGTACTGTTCCAAAGTATTCAAAATACTTTTGTGGGTTGATCTTTGTCTAATACATCCTGACCTTTTGCTAATTACCTATTTTCTTGATCTTAGATTGAATTCAGCTATTGCCATCATTTTTCTCGCTTCGATGAAATTCTATGTATCATCGGTTTCGTCTCGCACGCTTGAAATGATATTTTCCACATACATATCTCTCTCCACGATTTCTGCCGTTTCGGTCTTGCTCAACTGTAAATGTACGGTTGCACTCAGAATAAATGGTGAGCACGTTGCTCCGGATAACACGGATTTAAACCTGTACGTCTGGAGTGGGCTGTTCGAATTGGACAGATTACTGAGTCATAGGAATCGTGTGGCGTCTCTGTCTGCTTTGTTCAATCCAACATGTAGGACAGCTTTCTCGATATTGTTTGTGATAGCAACTGGGTTCGCTCGAAATCGCAGCAATATTTTGGTCAAATCGTTCAACTCGGGTGGGGTGTCCATCAAACAATCACTTAGACTCGGGTGGTTTGGTGACTGACGACTACAGTCGTACACTATTCTGATCGGGGTAGTAGCTGAACCTTTATATATTGGGTGGTGGGGTATATAATGTATATAATGAACTTTGGGTGCGTTCGACTTTATGTCACTCATTTTTGGCTTCCTTGTTGTTTATGCCAATTGACTCAAGATTCCAAAATTTCTTATGTTTTGCTCATCGATCTTGTGCGATATTATTACGTTGAGCATGCTAGTTGTCGCTGATCTGCATTTTTGATTACGAGTTACTTTCACTGGTCCTGATAACAAGTAGCCAATCTTTGATTTCACGGCTGTTGGGCCATTACCTCTGACAATGCAACTTTCCACGATGTCTCTATAATAGTCGACGCCTATTAATAGCTCGATTTCAAATGATTCTTGATTCTCATGGTAATGGGATGTGCTAGCTTCAATCCACGCAATTATTCATGGTTATTTTCAATTTTGCGTGTGTAGTATTGTAATGGCATAGCTATCTTTGGTATTATCAATACTTTGATTGGTAAGTTTTGTCAAATATCGTTTACAAGTACACTGTTGTGGTATCTAAATTCCTAGTATTTTGTCTCCGCCGCCGAAAGAAGCTTAGCTTCTTTTCAATGGTACTCTGTTACGAATGATCGCTGTGCTCCCTCGTCGAACAAAATGTTAGTATCTATATAAATCTGGTAGAATCATACTGGCAATACCGCTGTATTAAGAATTATGCTGTCTCGAAACTTGGAGGTCAGAGAGTACGATACACTTGTGTCGCAACTTTCAGCTTTACGGGAGCGTTTTTGTGTTGTGGTCCTTGGTCTCTGTGGGTCATTTGTATTTGTTATATTGTTTCTGTGTGTTATCTGCACCCTTGTATGTACAAATGCTTATGTGGTGTTTCTTCTTGCAGTTTCTACACGTTAACTTCGATTTGCATTCATTCACTCCATGGTTGCAGAGACAGTTAAAGAATAGTTATTCTCTCTTTACAGTAGTATAGGTGCTGATACATGTTTAACTTTGGTGCAGTGGATCGAGTGCGTTTCATGACAGAAAATACATGGGCGATTCTCTACTTTTTGTGGTCGTGGAATGTACCTATTCTGATTTTGGCGTGGCTTTGAACTTGCTCCAGCTACTAAAGATGACATGATTGGTATATTTTGGCGTTCATCGGGTCTTGTCCTGGTCCATAATTTTAATCTCCAACATTAAACTACGTCTAAGGTCGCTGAGTACCCGTGTACTAGTTCCGTGTACTCTGCGTAGAAGGATTTCATACTTCGAATTTCATTTCTGGGTTGTGGTATTTTAGAGATTCTAGATACGTGCTGACAACTTTTTCATTGTTTCCGAATTCGTCTTTTAATAC
Source organism: Perna viridis (assembly GCA_037379345.1). Taxonomy (NCBI): domain Eukaryota; kingdom Metazoa; phylum Mollusca; class Bivalvia; order Mytilida; family Mytilidae; genus Perna; species Perna viridis. The sequence goes on from CM074511.1 coordinate 16,506,571, forward strand.
GCTTATAGCCTCTTCGTAATTAACATTCGTGAGCGCAAAACCTGAGATTGATTGAAGGGCTTTATTTTTGAGTTGAGCTTTGCGGTAGTTGAACTTCTGTACATTTGTGAGTGATATGTTGAGATGGACGGCTGATTCGAACGAATCCCACAAAGCTTGCCACTCGAGAATTTCGGAAGTGTTAGCTATGGAAGGCGATGACTATCGTTACTACTACGACTAAAATTTGACCACACTCGGGTGTGGATCATTGATTTGTAGGTGTCACGGGAAGGTCCATTTAGCTTTCCGTATTTTTGGTTTTATTTAATTAAAACATGATATACATTTTATCCAAGTTATTTCATTCATTAATCATTCATTAAATCATCAGTTCATATTAACTGACGGACCAAATTTAAAAGTCAAACGCACCTTAATTTGAATGCACTCGTGCATGAAAAATATCACCTGTTTACTGACTGCCTCTCACACCTGTAGTCATTACATTGTATGCGCATACGTGGAACAGAGTGGACAGTTCCCTGTATTTTCAGGTTAGTCAATTATAAATATAAAAAATGTTCGGAATTATTTAATAGTTCAATACGAGAAATGTTAAGCTCGCTATTGTAATATTATATTACAAAGTTGATTAATTGTATGTTCAGAATAAAAAAAAATATACAAGACGACATTTTTCTTAATGCCACAAAATACCCGACGACATAGGTGCTGATTCTGATACTAATGTGAGTAGGAAGAAGGGACGAATGGGAGTGTCTCTGCTATGAGTGTGTGAATGCGAGAGCTCATGAGGGCGTGGTGTAGTAGTAGGCTGGAGGTTTTCAATGAACTTATGCATGCTTTATATTGGTTTGCTGCTCGTATGGACTTAATTTTTTCTAACTCCATGGTTTGTAGTTAGGGGGCGTTTTAGGCTGGATAGAATACAATAGTGTAGGTTTATCGTTTATCGAGATCCTTTACTTCCGCCCACGGCGACGAAAATATTTACATATGCGGACCTTACCTTCCCACAATAATCTCGACATCTTTCCAATACAATTTGCCACTTTTATTTATTTTATTTTATTTTTTATTGACCCGAAGCCCTGAGCAAAACTCAACAAAACAACAGAAACCATTTCAGTAGACCCATAATTACTAGTTATTGCAATATTTTTACATTGGTACTGTTAAAAGAATTAGGATGAATTGTTTGTCCGATAAAAATTATATTCTTTAGGGGACCATTAATTTTTGTTTTGGTAAAGAAGTGTCAGTATTCAGGAGTTGCGTCAATTGAAGTTTAAATTTATTAAGTTATTTTATTATTATTAAGGACTAAGATGACTGGACACAAGTTTTTCAACGCAGTGCTAGGTGTCTTATAATAATACTTTATATGTGATGAATTGTTAATGAGCCAAATTGTCTTTTTGTGTCCTTTTGGAGTACAAGCATTTAGTTCAAGAATTTACTTTTGTTAAATATAAAATTATTGTTTTCTCATTGTCAACAAATTCACGAACGCTTTTTACGCATGGAAGACTATGGGAGAAAGACCCGGAAAATATTTTAATACACTATATAATGACAGTAACTCCCCAGTGTTACTATTGTAATAAGATGAACTCTTTCAACAGCTGTTTCAACAGCTAAGTTGCCCAAATCACGTTTAGGGACATTGGATTGCATATGTGCATTCGCATTTATTTGTTTTCCTTTCACTCGGAAATCGTATCATCGCTTGTTTATATTTTAAAATGTGTATTCACTATAGTGTACCGATTTTTGTGTAAATTTAAATGTATGCATATAAACATTCGATCAGCAACTGACATGATGAATATACATATGATATATGTGTGGTAAAGGAATGAGTAACAAAATTGCCTAAAAATAGGTCAAATGAAGACAATTCAAGTGGTGGTATATGTTTTTACAATACAGCTGGGAATTTTATGTTTGGTTATTGCTACACTTTGACAACACAATACGAGAGGAAGTATTCTTTTTTTTCTTGTTTTTATTTTCCTTATTTTATTTTGAAACGTGGCTATTTTTTACGCGAAGTATTCGTTTTCTATGTTCGTTTGATAGATTTATCTCTGAACAATGGAAAGCGAAAATGTACCGCTTATTGCGGAGATACCATCTTCCAAAGAATGTGTAAGAACAAGAATAAAAGTGTTAATGTACGCACTGATGTACAGCTGTGCATTAGCAGTGACAAGAACAATTGAACCACAGTATCAATATTTTTATATAAAACACAATTTGTCAAACAATGGAACCGAAAATCACACTCTTCACAATACTTCATCGAATGTCGCGTCTTGTTTAACTAATTCTACTTCCTCTGACGATTCAATCGAACAACTTGCTTCAGATAGGTCATGGTACTCTCAAATGGCAGAGGCAGGAATTTCACTTCCTGTTGTGGTATTTTCAGGATCTTTAGCCGACCGTATTGGTAGAAAGCCAGTTCTGATGTGGAACTTGATAATTTCAACAATATCGTTCATCATGAAAACTATAATAGTATACAAAAGTTACAACTTATATTTCTACACTCTAGCTTGTGGAGTTCTTGGACTTGCAGGTTCATTCTATACGTATCAAATCACAAACTTTGCCATATTAGCTGATGTGACGGAGGAAGGCAAAGATAGGTCTTTCTTGATGTCTGCTTTCGATGCCCTTTCGGCTGTAGGGTCAGTAAGTTTTCAAATAGGGACAGGATACCTTGTGCAATATCTCGGATTTACTGATCCATACATTATAGCAGCGGGGATGTTTTTAGCTATAACTATTTTTGTTCAGGTTTCATTGACCGATACATGGAAACCACCTAAAACTAAAACTAAGGTCAAATACTTGAAAATTCCTATAGAATTGTTCTCCTTTTGTCTAGAAAAAGAAAACATGAATCCGAATTCTAGAAATCGTCATTTCGTGATGTATATGGTAGCATATTGTCTTTTTTATTTTCCTTTTTGTACTGCAACCGGTATAAGAACATTATTACAGTTAGGACCACCGTTTTGTTGGACAGCAGAGTACATTGGATGGTACGGTGCTGCCTCAGATTTTATCATGTTCGTAGGTGGAACATTAATACTGAAGATCATTCATACATGTTGCGTTAATATAAAAGATAGCACCATTTCTTTTTTGGGAAATGTTTCGTGTTTGTCAACATATTTGATGTATGGGTTTTCCACAAATAAATGGATACTGTTTGGAGGTAGGTTGTTATAGACTTGCGATACGTTATACACTTAATTAGTAAATTTACATAAAATTAGTAAATTTAAATAAAAATGCAGTAAATGTTTGAGATGCTTATGAGCTAGTAGTTTCTATATGTGTTTGTATTATGTTAAGATCGTAGTTTCTATGTGGATGAATTCAGTCTTTTTTGTGTCAATGTTTGTTTCTGTCTATATTTCTATAATAATGATTTTGTTTTGGAAATCAAGTTTTAAACAGTCTTTTACTGTTGGGTTCATTGGATTCTACTTTTAATCATTAACAATAACGATCAAAATTTGATTACTTTTAATACAATATTGATGTAGAACTAAAGTTTCAAAGATTTTTTGGGGGGGTATGTATCAGTAGTCAAATTATCCAGCAGCATATAAATAATACAAATTTAAAATTCTACAAAACCACTTCGTAGCAAAACTTATATTATTTGAACGACATATCACACGTTTCAACAATAATTAGATTAAAAAAAGAAACATTGTGACATCATTTGCATGTGTAACAGTTAACAATTTTGCAGTGTTATCAATTAACAGCTGTCGGTACTGGGATGGTTCGTGCCCTTCCATTATCATTGGTTAGAGCCTTGATGTCTGAAATGGTCCATCGCGGGAAACAAGGTATGTATCGAACGAAAGTATTTACAGCGTAATGTCTATTTTCAAAACGTTATATAGCGGAATTATGGATTTGAAGATAAATAAAAGTGAGTTCAGTATCGACAAATTCAATTAAAATTGCCTTTGATTATTCGGCTATTTCTTATATTAAGAAAATAGAAAAAAAGGAAAAGAGCGCCTTTGATCGCATGATTTTTGACAAAAAGAAGTTGAAAGCTTGTACCGTGTCAACATATATTACTTTTAAATTAATAAAATTGAGCTGAACTGCATCCTTCTTCAGAAATGCGTTTGTGTTCAAACTTTTATAAACAGAATGTAGCTATACTATTTATTCAGTTATTCTGGATATGATATAGCTGCATTCTCAAAAACTATTTTAAAAATATTTGCTTCCTATAGATTAACCTAGTTTGAAAAAAAACTATAAGGTCTTCATCATGATCAAATTTACCTACATGGATTGTCTGTTTGTAAAATATCTGTAATTGTGTGATGTTCCTCTTTTACCAGACACGCCTTTTCATGATCAAAACGACGAATGTCTTGAAAGAAGCTGAAACTTTTCATCTTTCCGGAGGACTGCGCTTACCCTGCAGTTCTTAATTGCGTGCGTGTTACTCTTTTCTGTGTGTACTTTGTGGTTCCTATATGGATTTTATAACATGTACGTCTGTCGTCTTTTGGTTTTCGTGGCATTGTTTCTTTTTTAACAGATGTCCTAACGTTTGACACCTCGGGATTCATCAATATTAAGAACAATGTACAAGATTTGATATTTCCTTTGTCATTATTCTCTATTACAGGGGTTTTGTATTCAACTATTCACGTGATGGAGACAATACTGCGGATAGGATCTGTCACTCTCTTTAACAACATTTATCACCATACACTGTCTTTCTACAAGGGGTTTACATTCTTCATAATGGCTGGATTCGTCATGTTGTCTCTGATCTTGTTATTGTAAGTATTTCACTTAAACGTTGAGTGGGTTCAAAAATATAAAAAGCACCAATCATTTATATTGCAATTTTCAATAAGCGTTACACGTGTTTCAAGGAGTTTAACTTCTCATTAGCAGCATTAAAATGAAGTATACGAAGATCTTTATCCACAACATAATTGTTTTCAAGAAGTTCTCAAATCCATTTGACGCATTCAACGATACCAGCATATACATAAAAAAGAGCTTTCCTCATTAACATTAAACAATATTTATTGCACATTTTCATTAGATTTATCTCAAGACATGTTATAGTCGCTTGATAAGCTGACAACAAAACAATTACAAAAAGATATTGTAAAAATAATTTGCTCCTCTACTTCGGGGCTGTTTAATTTCCATAATGAGTAAGATTAAAAAAAATCGGTATTACATTTAATAGGTTTAAAAAAATCTGTACGGCTCCGTTTTGCTAGTTACTCATCCTATTTATTTGTAAAGGTACCATTTTATATTTCCAGTTCTGCAGAAATTTGCACTTACATGTTACATCAGTCATTTAGTACTGCGCTATTAAAATTGCCCCTGTGTTAATTGAAAAATGTGTGTAGATATTAAATGTAACTTTTTTTCAGATTCCCAATTTGTTCTGTCTCAAATAGAAGCGATAATGGACTGATCATTGAACAAACCGATATACAGAACACCGATGGTAGAGACATCAACACAGTCAACTCTTCAGAGGAGGTTACTAATTAGAGAGCATATACCGATATATAGAAGCAACATCAGCACGATCAACCTATCAAAGAAGGTTCATCTTTATAGAACGCACACCTATAGAAGTAATATCGGCAATATCAACCATTCAAAGAAAGTTCATATTTAAAGACCGCACACCTATAGAAGTAACATCGGCAATATCAACAATTCAAAGAAAGTTCATATTTATAGACCGCACACCTATGGAAGTAACATCGGCAATATCAACCCTTCAGTTGAGGTTACTAATTAAGGATAAAGATAACAGTGTTTCATACTTATCTATGTATCAATATGTGACATAAATAATTGAGTAACGAATTTATTTCTTCAATTAATTTTCTTGTTTGAATTATTGTGAATATCTGTGTTATAAAGACTCTATAGAAGTTGAACTGAAGCATGTGTATCTATGGTTCTTTATATCCAACAGTAAAAAGGCGTTTGCTTTTCAAATTGAAAATCCTTCAAATATCATGTAAAGTTTCACCTTTTACCTGTTTCATTCATACTTCTTTAAATACTTTGATTCGTCTTAATGACCAAATAAGATATAAAAACAATATAAAAATACCTCATAGCTTATTATGCATTATTCAAACATTGTATAAGTAGGTCTCGTGAGTGACCCATTTCTAACCCGATTCGTGTATTGACTTAAGGTAGATATAAATACATGAATCATGATCAATATTGTTCGTTAGACAATTTATATTTACGGTCATGGTATCGTTACCATCATGTGTTTACTATCTGGAGTGTGAACTTTTCTAGAACGGTGTTCTAAAATGAAGGAACAAGAGCGCCTTATTCAAAAGGAGAAACAGGGTGACAGAGAGAAAACAACGAACGAAGTACCAAATTCCTGTTGGAACACACGGGTTAAAGTGTTATTCTATGTCATGATCAATAGCATCGCACTTATGATATCCGGCTCAGCACAAACGCAGTATATATATGAATATGTGAAAAGGAATGATTTTCCCAATGCGTCGATGCTAACAAATAAAAGTCTTTTCTATTCAGAAGGAAATTCATGCCCAAACACGAAGTCTGAAGATGAAAAGCAAATTCAAGCCAAGTCATCAGACTGGTCGTGGTATATAACTTTGATTGAATATGGACTTGCAACTCCGGTCATATTCTTGGTTGGGCCTATGTCTGACAAGGTAGGACGTAAACCTGTTATTTTGTGGAATCTTGTGCTGATGGTTGTTTCCTTTGCTGTAAAAACAGTTGCTGTTTATTTCCAAATGAGTTTATTTATTTTTATGGCTGGGTCTGCCATTGAGGGATTATCGGGTGCTTTCCAAACATTTCACTTGGCAAATCTGTCAATCTTAGCAGATCAAACTTCCACAGGAAAGGATAGAACAATCATGATGGCGCTATATGATGCTCTTTTAGGAGTCGGCTCCTTTCTTTCATATGCTGGAGCGGGATATGCAATACAGCTAGGAGGTTATTGGTTTCCGTTTGCAATGTCCACGGGACTATTTCTTTTCATATTGCTTCTCGTAGGATTCACACTTAATGATTCCCGTAAGCCAAGTAAAGCATCAGATTTTACTTTAGCGACAATTTCAACATTATTTTTCTCTGTATATTCTAAAAAGAATATCAAATGTAGCAGATATTATATTATAATGTATCTGTTAATTTTTCTCGTAAGTCTGCTACCGCTGACCTCTATCACCAATATTACAACACTTTACTCGCTCGGGTTTCCATATTGCTGGAATGCAGTACACATCGGATGGTACAACGCCGGAAGCAGTCTAGTTGTTATGGTGATAGGAACAGCCATATTGAAACTTGTCCATATTTGTTATAGTGGTTCTAGTGATACAATATTGCTCATTCTAGGATATTTGTCTACCATTGCTTCATTTGTAGTGCTTGGTTTTGCTAAGAAAGACGATATGATATACGCAGGTACTTAATATACGTGTACTTAGTACATTCTATTGAATCACACTTTATTTCCTGTGTACAATTTCAGAGTAAACTGATATTTCGAATATTTGGCAGGTGTAGCAAAGATAAAAGGAAACCATGGTTACCGACCATGATAAAATAATAAAGCACAACAAAATGTCGATTTCATGATTCTATGGACATCCAGTGTATAATATCGGTTAAGATTATTGCGGATTATGCATTAGATATCCCAATTGCTATGAAGTACAATTTCCTTTACATATAACTACATAGGCCATGGTGTGAATGCTTTTCAGAATATCTAACTGTTCGTATCCAAGCCCAAACCAAAAAACAAGTATATGTCCACATCGCGTAGGATGTAAAACTACTGTAATAAAATATGCGTATGCAAGTCATCGATAAAAAACAAAATCGATAAAACCTCAATCATTTCTTTGAATATATATATATATATATATATATATATATATATATATATATATATATATATATATATGGTTTTTTTTACGTTCAAGGCATGGCAGCTGGCGTTTTGAGAATCCTTCCAATCCCGTTGATCAAAGCAATTCTGTCAAGAGCTGTTTTATCAACTAAACAAGGTAAGCTTCCAGTAACGTAGAGTAAATATAATGTAGGGATCTAATCGAGTATAATGCGTGGATAAGACGTTTTAAAACGACACAAAAGCTGGAAATATTGTAATTAATTTAATATTGCGGGAGGTCTTGGAAGACTTTTTCATATCAAAATAGTTATTTACATTATGAAAAGAGTTAATACATGTATATATTTTTTACATTCATCAATTCGAGTAATTCAATTTTCATATAGGAAAGGATCAAGATTTTGTCTCCCATCTACAAGATCAAAATATTTATTTTCAAAAAGGTTTGAGACATAATGATTATTTTCAAAATGCATGAAAGCCTCCCTTTCAAAATCAATTGGTTGTACCCTTACCTTATTACATACACGGATAACAATAAAAGAAATAAAAATAAAACATCGTCTTTGTCTTTGATGTAAATTCCTTCTTCTTTAAGGTGCTTTATTTTCCAATATATACCTAATGGAGGCCGTTTGTCTACTGTTTGGCTCTACCATATTTAACAACATTTACCATCAGACGGTGTCCATATACAGTGGGTTGACTTTCTTTGTTATGGCGGGATTTCCACTACTTTCCATCATCCTTCTCTTGTAAGTATTGCAGTTACAGAAAAATACAACGAAAGTTTCTATCTTACATGTTGTTACTTGTAAGGCTTGTATCGCGTTGGACTATGTTGAGAACATTTTGCGTTATTTTTTCTAGAGGAAACGAACTCTTTTTTTCAAATAATCAAGCTACGATAAGGTCTATGTTTTGTTATGTGATAAATGTTCCCGTTAGTTATAACATATACCTACTCATAAATAATTCAACAGAGGTGTTTACATACAGTAGCTTTCCCAACGTTTTTGTGATTCAGTAATTTTCTGTACAGAAAAGACTTCAGAAAACACTTCATACTACTGCATATTTTGTTGTCAATTATAATAATTTAGCATGAACCTTAGATAGACTTCTGCACCACATAAATATCAAAACATTCCTATCAGTGATATCTATATTTGTAGGTTAGTGATCCAGTTGATGGACAAACCAAATACAGAACAAGAAATTAAAGTAGAACAACCCCCTACAGATACCCATATAATAGTAGAGAGTGCACACATACAAGATGATTACCACGACGGTTATCAAAAATTCTAATGCGAACCAAGAATTATTTTTAAGAATACTCATCTTCTGTAAATATTTAAAACATTTTAGACATAAATAACTAAAATAACGTAAAAAATGAAATAATCTGATTTTTAAGATTGTTCATATTTGCACACTATTTGAGTTTTATCATTACAAAAGACCTTTTGATATGTTTTATTTCAAAATATGTGATGTCCAGCATTTATTTTCTGTTGTAAGCATGCTTATATCTTGTTTTTTTTTTCCTCTGCCGAAATTTTCCAAATTATTTTTTGTCAACCAATGTTTTTTGAGTGATGGATTCAGTTATCTTCAACTCGAGAAGAACATGCTTGTTTACAAACTCAATGTTAACGATCCACAGTTTCCTGTTTTTGATCATTTTTGCACTGCATTGTCAAATTGTTCTTTATCTTGAACCTAATTAATTATCGGTATTGGAAATACATGTACTTATAAATGCTAACGGTCAATACATATGACATGGTTATAGTCTACAGGCATTTTGGTCGAACTTGAGAAAGCTCAAATTAGTTTAATTTCTTTATTGGTCAAAGATGTGTCATATGTTAAAGGTTTTTCTTGGGTACAAAATACAAATTTACGTTTTTGTCAATATAAATATCAAAGCCCATTTACAATAATTTGAGCTTGTTACTGTTCATACCTGATTGAACATGTACCTTAAACATCCGTAGGCACGTATTTGTTATACATGATTTTTTCTTTTTTTCAAAATTTCTAATCTTGACAGTATTGTCATAAATGTTCACCATCCAGAAGTCCCATATTTTATCGATAAAGTTTACATATTTTATCATAAAGAACAAAATATGCATCATGTGATAAAAAGATATAAATTAAGCACATAAAGATTAGATAATACTCGATTAAAAACAATAACAAGTGTTTTATATGGTACAAACAGTGACTTAGATGAAAGTAAAATTATGTAATGGAGGAAAAAACGACTCTCATAAAAAAGCAGCAAAGTCATAATACTAGATCTAAATCGTGCGTAAACACGCGTATAAAGGTTTTATTATTTGTTTTCTTTCATTGCATTGCGGCGGTCATATCAAGTCCAGCTTCTACACAGTACGTATACGACAATATAAATCGGCATGATATTAGTTATCTAAATTCCACAGTATCAACAAACAAAAGTCTGGATTATGCAAATAACCATTCTAAGAACTGTAGGGATGGTGTTGAAAATAATGATATCCAAGCTAAGACTTCCATGTGGTTATGGTACGCTAAGCTTATAGATGACGCAATCGTGTTGCCATTTATTCTTTTTGTTGCACCAGTCACGGACAAGATCGGACGAAAACCGATTCTTATGTGGAATCTTACAGTGATGACTTTATCTTATGCTGTAAAAACAGTTGTTATTTACTTTGAACTTCCATTAAACTTCTTTTTACTAGGGGTAGGCATATCTGGTTTATCGGGTGGATCTTACGCGTTCTACGCATCTAATGTGGCAATTTTGGCAGATCTGACATCGACAGGAAATGATAGGACAATGATCATGGCAACTTATGATGCAATCATAGGCATTGGAGCTTTTATGTCATACGTTGGTAGCGGATATCTCATTCAGTTGAAAGGATTTGCATACCCTTTTGCAGCCTCGACTGTTCTGTATATTCTTCTAACTCTCTTTGTGCTTGCAGTGTTGGATGAATCTTATGATACTCTGCAGACAAGATCACCAGTGCAAGTGACAAAAATTCCTATAATGTTTTTGTCAATTTATTCTAAGAAAAATATGAAATGCAGAAAGGGATATATTTTGATTTACTTACTTATTTTTATACTGGCTTTAATACCGAACTCAGCAAATTTAACCCTATACACACTTGGGCCACCATTTTGTTGGACTGCAGAACATATTGGGTGGTATGACGCTATTAACAGTTTGATAAAAAATGTTGTTGGTACTTTGGTGTTGAAAGTTATTTATATTTGTTTCACTAAAGTCAGTGATAATATTATTGTTATCGTCGGTTTATTTTCCACTACTTGCTCGCTAATTCTGTATGGAGTGGCATCAGAAGACATAACTATCTATGAAGGTACGAACATATTATTGCTACAGAACAACTACTGATTATCCATAATACTTATAATATTTAGTAAGATATTTGATACATATATTATTTGCATGTACAGCATGTGTCTTATCGGGCACAACTTCCTGATGTACTACATATGACAGTTATAAACAAAAATAATTACCAAAATAGCAAACGGGTGAAAATTGATCATAAGTCGAACCAGGACCCCCCTCCCCCCCCCAAAAAAAAGACGCTTCCGCCATGCTGACTTTTTAAGGTCATGTCGTGTGAAAAAGAGAGGACATTTGTCATAATAATTATGATTACTGTTCGCATAACTGTTTTAACCTGATTGTTATTTTCCAGACTTGAATACGATTCGTTTTTGGTCAATGGTTCGTACTTAACGCCTTACGTTATAATCTTTTATAACCAGGAGGAGCGGCATCAGTTATGAAGATACTTTCTACCCCTTTGATAAAAGCGATTTTGTCGAGAGTAGTTGTTTCAACAAAACAAGGTAAGAAGTTTTTAACCATGTGCACCTATGGCACGTCGATCTCGTCAAAAGTATGAGAATGAAATGGAATGTAAAGTTACACACTCAAAATGTTTATTCCGCACTCAAAAGAATATTCGCATTCTTTTGACGAGTACGGTGTGTCGTAGACTATTTAAATTTTCGTAATTATGTCTTTTGTTTATTGTTATAGTCCGATTATAAAAAAATGTGGATATTTTCGATAAAACTCATTTATCTATAATTTGAAGATGTTATTATTCTTTCATAGCTTACTTGAAGGTGTGTTAAGTATTATTGAAGATATTTTGCTGGTCTTTGTAAGTATTTACTATATTTATAAAGGTTATACGATGGTGCATTTGTTGCGTTTCATCATATCTGTTACTTTTTCTATCATTGTTCTTTTGCGTTTAAAATATGACTAAAGCCACACAAAAGGCTTTTAGTTAAACCATTCATTTGTTAAAATGAGACACAAAGTATCGTGCTTTTGCAACATTCATGAAATTCTCACGAAATTACAGTCTTGCATGCGATTTTTCGAATTTGACATATGAGCCATATGCTTCATCAATCGAGATATTTTGTGAAAAGTTATCTTATCTTTTATGGTTGGGCTTTTTAAATTGTTGAAGCATGTGGCAAAAATGTCCTTTAAAAAATGTAATGATATCAAATGTTTTTTGTTCAAATCTGACAGAACTAAACATTTTTGCTACAATTTGTCTTACGGTTTCCATGTTATGCGTGGTTTTGTTGTCAAAGTAAGCACCCATTTTACCTGATGTATGAAATATCCATACTGAGTTAACTTAGTTTGTTCATAGGGCCCAGTTAAACATAAACCGAACATGCTTCATGAGACTGTACAGGGTAATCATGAATTTTTAATCATTTTTAATCCTTCTGTTTCATTTTGTGTATGCTGTGTACTTTGGTGGTGATGTATGAACCTTACAAAACCTTACCTTTCCATAGCTGATCGCTTGATCTGTATTTATTTTCAGGTGCATTATTTGCCAATATCTATTTCATCGAAGCTTTGTGCTCTCTGTCAGGGTCAACTGTATTTAACAACATATATTATAGCACAGTGTCTATATATAAAGGTCTTGTAATGTTTGTGATGTCAGCTTTTCCTGTGTTAGCTATTCTACTTACAATGTTAGTGTCAGGTATTTGTTAAAAAACACTAAATTACAGCAAATATTTAAGTTCACTTCTGGGAAGAATTGATCTTGTCTCTTTTTGTTTGAATGACTATCACCTAATGAAATGTCAAAGGTAGTTAACTCGACAATTAAGAAGGAGACTTAAACTTTCTGTGAATTTATAAGTATAATTCAAAATTGAAAATTTGATAGAAAGTTTACATATTATGGTCAATTCTCAAGTTAAAAATCAAGAATATCAAGCGAATGTCATTTAATGAAGGGAAGACCAAGTCTATTCCCTAACTAACTACAGTACTATTTGCAATCTACTTGAATATAATCATTGGATGATAAAGCAATGAGACAATTATTACTTCATAACTTAAATAAATAAACATGAACAGATAAGATTTCCTGAAAATTTATATGTATGTAAGAAAGCAGTTAATTTCACATGCTAGACAATATCAGTGTTCAGACTTGACATAGAACTGATATTCGGATGAGGCTTAGAACCGCGGGAATTTGTGAGGCTGTGCCGATCATTTTCACCGGTTCGAGCCAATTTCGTGTATAAGTTCTATGTCAAGTCTGTGCACAGATATACTGTCTATCTACTTCTCTAACAAGGCTAGCAAATATAGTGTTAATTCTTTTTAGAGAAGGAGATAGACGAAAAACTGGGAAAAGTATAAACAGCATTAAATAGCAAACGGCTGAGAAAACACATCCAAAGTCCCTGTGATACTGTTACAAAATTTAAAACAAAAATTGATGTTTTAGCAAGGAAAACAAGGTTTTTTTTTATCCGAAACGACATCCTGGCTACTTCAAAATGACGTCACAACAGAAAGTTATAATGAATCATTGACCATTTACCATTTGTAAATATACTGTTAATGCATTTTGACATGTTCAAATAGAAAGGCTGCAATATAAGAGTGGTTACATAATTTTCCTTGAACATGTACAATAGTTCATAAAAAAAAGTAAAAACATTTACTTAGTGATTACAGTTAGTCTCGTTCTACAATGTTTTGCAGTGAAGAAAGGCCCTTTCCATAATCTGTGAATGCAGTTAAGAAATAAATCACGGAATCCAGTTTATCATTGTCTTAAATTTACCACAGGCTGATCATTTATGCCAATTTATTTTACTCCTAGCGCTAGCGAATGTCGGCACAAATGGTCAGCCCGTGATAAACCAATGATAAAATGGAGTTTGCGTGATTTATGTCGATTCTAATAGGACAATTACGGTACTTTTTTAACATTGACCTATTATGAGAACCTTAGACACGTCATATTTGTCCATATTTGGCTGTACACTTTACGCCTTGTCAGTTGAAGTAGTCGGTAATGAAACTTAGTGCTTTGTATTATTATTATTTATAATGAAAGACCGGCCGAATTAAGTAGAATGATGTTAGATATGGCACAGTTGTTTGCATTATAAGGTCACACATGGACAGGTACAACGCATGGACTGTTAGTTTGTCTGACTTATTTGGTACAAAGTTCACTGCAACCATTGCATTTGCCATCGCTGTCACTTTTTTAATGAACCTAAACTGACAGACATTGTCTTATAAGGCATCAATAAGATCTACTCAATCTTACATGTGAGCTAAGAGCAATGCAAGCTGATTTTTAGCAACAATTGATAACATTTCTTGGAAATTATCCCAATTAGATAAATAATTAAAAAATATATATAATGACACAAACTGAAGTCTACCGATCATGACAAGTAGATTAATAACTTGTAATTAATAATAAACGTTTATATATTTGATGAATATTTTAATAAAATTATATTGCCTAAATAAATTTTAAATTATTTTATTTTAAAGATGAATTCAAATAATTACCTTATTTTTTTTAAATACTTATTGCTTTAATATGCTATTTTTTTTGCAAAAACCGAGAAAAAAATAATAAATGAAAAAGATATTACATTATTATTATATTATTGTGTCTCTGGTCAATGAAATCATTTAAAAATATTCAACATTTTATATTGGAAAAGGTAAGAAAACGTAAAATTAAACTATCGAAACGTTTTGAGGACCTATTAATTCCTTACCTTAATTGATGTGGTTTTAGTCTAATAATTGAATGTTGGAGAAACGTGAACACACCGTTTCATTCATAACAATTGTTATTGTTTACTTTTAACATGATGGCGCACATGGCAAGTGCTACCGTGTACGTATGTAAGTGATTTTTACGGAATATAATATAACTTTTCTAAAGCATAACGTTTATTATTTTTTTTATTAAATATGAATTTGATGTTCATTCACGCTATTGAAATGAATGAAAACAGCTGATACACATCGGAATGTAACTTGTGTTTGAGTACATGATTTAAGGTGGGCAGTACTTTACATAAACAAAAGCAACGTCCGGTAAGTCGCGTGCTGCTCATATAGCAATCCAAAATCAACCACAGTTGTGATCTCAAAGCTTTTTAAGGATGCCACATTAGAATTCCTAATATAATCGGGCTTAACGTGTATAGCATTATGTAAAATTTTGAATGTAATTACGTTGTTTTTATTATTCAGAAACAACACGTGACCACATATCACCATATACTCTCTATTCGTCGACAGTTGAGTGGTTAAAAAACAACACACACCGGCTTTGTTACATTTTGAAAAGTTTTTAGAGTTAAAAATTGTTTTACTTTATAAATAAATACAACATTAATTTGAATTAGGAAACACATGTCAGCAAAGAACATTCTTACATTAGAAAACTATTTACATCTTTATCTATTTACAGATTCTATATCATTGTAGGTTAGCTGCATGTTTCAATGTCGCTCCTAATATAGAATCGAGGATAACTGTTGATAAATCTGGTATACAAAAGTCCACCGATGTCTGAAATTGGGACGGTTGACACAGTAATCAGTATTCTACTGAGTTTATTCTATATTCTTGCCGCGATTGTAGAAAAATCTACACCGTCTAAAATATGTTGCATATATAGATATGGAAAGTTAGTAAGCGGGAAATTTAATGCATTTACATTAACATAGTAGAAATAAAACATTTTTTGTAAAGAGAAGAGTATATCAGCTGATAGTATTCCATGGTTTTCTGGTTAAAACTTTACTCCTCATTGTTAAAATTATGTAATGGACATCTATTTTAATAATCTAAAAAAAGACCATCTTAGGTTTATCGTTATGATATATTACGCATATTTATGGCAAGTGATGTGTTACAAAATTCACCACTTTTTAATTTATTTAATATTTTCTTATTAATATGCAAGATTTTTCCATATCCTTTTGCTTAAATTCTTTCTTTTTAACTGTAATGAACAAGGAGTCGCTTTTAAACGTTTAGTTTATGTTATTTTTGTGTATTGTTTCATCAATAAAATTAAATAATTACACATTAGACGTTCATTTTGTTTTTATTCTAAGATTGGCAAATTTTTCTTTGTATTCATTGTGAAAGAAATTTCTTTTAGCTTTTCGCATAGTATTTTACACAAAGCAGATTTTATATAGTGTGACCTGAACAGTAAAAGATAGGGACATTCCTTATAAGTACTTTTTAACAGAATTGAGCTTGATCGATTTTCATATATACAGACAATTTTGTGAAGTCCTTTCGGTTTAACGGATCAATTAATTCATGGTAAATGAAATATTGTTTCGACGAATCATAAATATACCTCATAATATACTTCGCCCAGAGTACACATGAAAACTTACAACATAAGTAAATATATGCGCTTGTCCCTGTAAAAATCACATAGAAAAAATGCTTTCTAAAATTAAATGAAAAAACCTTTTTAAGGATATCAAATTCACGTTTGTAAAGGCAAAGTTTTTTTTACAAAGTTAAACACGTTCGTTCTTTCATCCACAGTTAATGGGTAAACGTAAAGCCTCCACTTCCACTCTTTCCTCTGTTCTTAGACTAGTTACACACTATTAAATCACAATATATTTCTGGTAATACTCTGTAACATAACGTGTTCGAAATAAGGAGATGTATTACCAATTTCATATGAACCTAAACTACTTGTATATACTTTGCATGATTCGGAGCACTCAAAATATTACTCTCGGTTACCTCTGCTCTAACTCTTAGAGCACATAAAACATGTTGAAATTCCTGTTATGGGGAAATTACAGATATCTGTCAAATACACAACTACCAGTCAAGTTTATTGCAAATTTCGATGTGCTGTACACGTGTTTTCAAGGAGAAGCTTCTCTTCAGCTGCATAAGAATCAAATTTATAGGAAGATAAAAAAAGGTGTAAAGAAATACTTAAAACTATTGAATTTCTATTATGTGCAATACAAATAATGAAGCTAAATTATAGCCTTAGTATTTAAAATATTTTATAATTTGGGGTCAGACCAATCTGACTACTGGGTTGGTGAATACCCTCGAGGACCTTTGGTCCTTCAGCAGTGGCATTAACTCAGTGGTTATTAAATACAGATACATTATTTTCTTACAAAAACAAACATCAGCAACAAATATTGATAGAATACTTGTATAATTTGACTATGATGTATCTTCGAATAGAGAATCAAAGTTTGAAATGAACTTCGAACGTTTGTAATCAATATGTCAGACATATAACTCATGGTCAAGGGCAGATAACGGCTGGACTGGTCATTGATCTTTTACCAACATTTAAAATATTATAATTATATTGAGTGAAAATAATTATGGACGACTGTACGCCATTGTTACAAAAACTTGATGTTAATAAAAAGCAGGAAAGTAATTACAATACTAGAGTAAAAGTTATGTGCTATGTCATGATCAACAGCATTGGGATATTAATTTCCAGTTCTGGCCAAACCAAGTATATCTACAGTTATATCAAGTCTCATGATAAACTAAACAATTCAAGCAACAGTACAGAACATGCACGATTTAAGCACCAGAAACATTTATGTGGAGACAATTTATTCGACGATAGCCACACTCAAGCGAAGACATCTTTTTGGACATGGAGTATTTCGGCTATACAGTATGGCTTTGCTCTTCCCATTATGGTCTGTGTCGGACCAATGATTGACAGCATTGGTAGGAAACCATTACTTTTATGGAATGTTACTGTCACGTGTCTTGCATTTATACTTAAGACAATAATTGCTTACTATAAGTTTCGCCTGGAATACTTCATAATGTGCTCATGTTTACTAGGTCTGTCTGGGACCTATTTCACATTTCATTTGGTTTGTCTATCGATTTTGGCAGACACTACATCCAAGGGGAACCAAAGAACTATGGCAATGGCAATTTATCGTGCAGTAATGGCTATTGGGGGGTTCTTTGCTTACGTTGGAATGGGTTATTTGTCTGAAATCGATGGATTTCCCTATCCCTTTGCTGTTTCTTCTGTTATATTTTTCTTTTTTGTTATTGTCGTAACTATAACATTCAAAGATACATGGCAACCGAAAACGAACCTAATTGAAAGTCGAAAATTTACCTCATCCGTCGAAATTTTTGTACTTTGTAAAGAAAGAGTTCACGTTAGAAGAAATATTCATTACTTAATTTCCTATTATGCAATATTTTTCCTCTACATGTTACCATTTGCTGCAAAAGACTCTGTGAAGACAATCTATTTACTAGGACCACCGTTTTGCTGGCATCCGCAACATTTTGGTTGGTACAGTGCAATATCTGGAATTATTATATTCATGAGTGGACCAATAATTCTCAAAGTTCTACATATTCTGATAAAAACAATTAAAGATGAAGTGATCCTAATTGCAGGGCTCATATCTGCGACTGCTACCTATCTTTTACTTGGTTTTGCTAGCAATGACGGCACTGTATACGACGGTAAGATGTTAGAAACTGATCTTGTAAAAATGCTGGAAATAATATGTGATTCCGCCATATATACATAAAAAAATGTTGATTTTTTTTAAGCACATAAAATGCGATAATAACATGAAATGAAAGTATAAACAATAAAAAGTATGAGTTCAGTGAGTTATTGGACAGACTAATTATGGGTTAATATTTATGCTCATTTATACTCTGAATTGTTGCTTCTTTGTATCACGGAATCGATGTACTTTCTGATGACGTCATATTTCCTATGTTTTATTGTAGCTACAGCAGCTGGACTGTTCAAAGGGCTTCCTGTAACGCTCGTTAAAGCAATCCTTTCTAGATCTGTTGACTCTGAAAAACAAGGTAATTATCATAAAATTGCTTTCTTCATATTCTTATCACAAATTCATTTAAAACAAAATGGTATTGTATTTAATTAGCCAATTCAAACTAATTTATTTATCTTAATAATATGAATGACTTTTAGAAGCATTGGGTCCTGTCACGAATATGTATATAACTGAACGATGTCAGAATATCTCATATTTCATAAGTACACGTAAGTTTAAAAAAAAAAAAAGCAAAGGAGGGGGGAATAAAATGATTAAAGAAAAAAAAGATTAAAATAAACTCAGTTTTATGGTGGTATCCATCTGCACCACGTTCAACGTGTCATAGTTTTCCTTTCCTCTTTCGTCTACTCTAGACTTTGATTTTTTATGAGCAACTCGGCGTGTGTTTCTTGAAAAGCAAAGGACGCTTACTCTACCGGTGCGCCTGGTCCATGCTCCCAGTTTTAGTGGAGTCCGATTTGCTTATTTACTTTTTTTTGCTTTGTACACATTCCTTTGGTATTTTTATGTTCTTTGTTGTGTGTCTATTTTTGCAGTCTAGTCTTTGTCCCGAGTCTTATTCTTTTGAGTTCTGCTAGAATTTTTGTTCCCTTGATAACTTGAAATCAAAGAAAATGTTTAAAAGAACAACTAATGCTGGTAAAATTGATATCTTGTTTTGTTTTGGGCCTTGAAAAAGTTTGTGACAAATCTAATGTAATCGATTTCTAATACCTAGTTTCAATTTAAAAAATAGGCTTTAAAATCATATAACTTTTAAGCTTCTGCATAATTTTATTGCAAAGAGTTTACAACCCATGACTTGTAGTAGGCTGAAACTGTATTTTTGTTCACAATAAAATTTTGCACTGCGAGTAGATAAGTCTTCATTTGAACTCAATCTCTCAGTACATGGTAATCTCTAAAATTCACCTTAAAGTGCTGAATGATTTTGTTGTGAATTTGGAGAATTGAATTCACCACAAATGAGAAAGCGTAAGAACTTCTGATGATTCCTTCATTGCAAGGACAGAAAAAATGATTGAACTTTATAAATACTTCGACATTCTGTCAAAGTTTGTACTTTTTGGTCATTTTTTGGCACACCAAGAAACAACTCCATATTTAGTGCATAAATTCATTATTACATAGTTTATTATATTTGAAAAAATAAAGTTATTTCTTGGATGTGCAAAATAGTTTTCTGGGTGTAAATATGTCCCAAAAAAAAATACAATTCTCATCAGTTTTCGCTAAATGGCGTAAAATTGTAGCATCATTATGACATCATTACAATGAACCAAATGCCAAAAACTATTATTTTTCCTTACATTCATATAGTTTAATATGTTATGAACAGATTTTGCACCTGGTTCATGCTCCAATTTTTAGTGGAGTGCGAGTTGCTCATTTGCCTTTTGTAACTTTGTATGTATGATTTTAGTTACTTTATGTTCTTTGTTGTGTATGTCTGTTTTCCATGTCTTGTCTTTGTATCTGGATTACATTCTTCTGATAACCTTGATTCCCTTGATTATTTTCTTACAACAAAGTTGATATTTTATGCAATATTCATAGTTTAACGTCTCTTCATTTGTAAAATAATTGTTCATTCCATTTATAAGTTTGATAAAGGTAACTTTTATTCGGATAAAAATATCTGACCATTTTCCGAAAGAAAATTAGGTTTTACAAAGATAGGGATTTAATACTAAAAAGTATTAAAATCAGCGTTTAGTTTGTCAATGAGATAAATAAATTAAAATTGTGTTTTCTATTTATTTGAAAGGTGCTTTATTTTCCAACATCTATCTAATTGAAGCTTCTTGTGCTTTAATTGGTTCCACCTTATTTGACAACATCTATCACCAAACAGTTACGACTTATAGAGGAATAGTTTTCTTCGTAATGACAGGATTCCCCGTTCTTGCTCTTGGATTGGTAATGTAAGTATCTTAGATACGCCTCTTTGTGAACTGAACATATTTTATTGCATAAAGAGCAGAGGACTTGAACAAAAATTAGTTCAATTTATAAACGTCCTCTCCCATATTACAGGCATTAGTAACTACATAAATGTTTTGCATGAAACAACAATAATAACTGCACATTGTAAACTTATTACATCAACCAGAATGTATATATGCAACTTTAGATGTCCAATGTTTTTCCTGCTTTTATTTAAAGTAATTGTATTAAGATACAATTTTATTCATGTACATCAACAGTATCCAAAATTATTTTCTTTATAAAATTTCGAACAGTCTTTCTATTTGTGCATCTTTCAAAAAATATAATTAAAAAAAAATAATAATATAATATAAAAAATATAATATAAAAATATAATATAAAACCAAGAATTATATGATATTTTTCCGTGCTATGATATGTATATTATGTATATTATATTTTTCAGGGTTATGATATGTATACATAAATCGCCAGAAGTACGACAACAAATTATCATTGAGTAGCAAGCAGGAGATAATTACATGTCTACAAATATAAGAAGAGTGTCGATAAAAATGTGCAAACCATTAAGGCAATGGATCAGTGTGACATAACATAAACAAAGAAGTATTATCAAGAGAACACAGACATACTTCTACAATTACTTATGTCAATGAATGTATTTTTTCAAGATAAAGTCATCATGTCACAAGTTTATCGATAACTAGTACTATCTTTAAAAAAGATAACCGACGCAGAAAATTTTACTTCTAAGTTTCTACATTTCTTTCAAGAAAATAACACGTGGCACGCAATTTCAAATTTTTGATACAGTTTTTTTCAAACGCAATTTAATTTTTTTTAACGCCACTAAGTTATAAGTATTTGACCTATCGGAAAACAGATTTGCTATCAGGTAACATGCGTTTCCATAGAAGAGCGTCCTTAAGTCAAAGGGTAAATAGCGATACTATACGGACTGCGTAGGAAAAATATGCATGAAACTAATCATCTTGAAAAGGTAAATGAAGAAAAAGAAAAAAATCAAAATTCTGAATTGTAAGGGTGAATTGTTCAAATAAAAAAATCAAATATGTCTTAGTACGATCGAAGATCTCATGTTTGCCCTCATGGAAAAAGGAGTATAGTGTGCATATCCATACAGTAGTCTTCAAATTTATGTTGATTACCCATCTCCTCCCAATACTACCTCCTATTGGCTCTTATAGAAGTGTACAATTTGTTGGCCGCTTTTTTATGTCATACTTAATTTGCTGTAAGGAATTTTGTATACTTTTGAGGAAGTGTCAACTGTTTTATCAATTTCATATTATTTGCATCATCTCTGACAGTGACAGTGAGTTTTCGTCTTTTTAATAAATGACATTTATCATTTGTTTTATTTATGTCCTAACAAAAAAAAAAAAAAAACTTAGTGGAATAGCTTACACACCATTGTCCTCTTTTTGTCTAAAAGAATAACTTGGGAATTGGTGCAATTTATGTCTGATTTATACAGAGTAAAGTGTGCATCTGTACAGATTCTTAACAAAAAAAACCTATTTTTTTTCAATTCTACATTTTTTTCTCCGACATACATATATTTCATAGCACTTTTACTAGTTTTATGAGAAAATAGTCCGATTTTACACATACATAAATTCTGAAAAAACAATGTATATAATCCTTATAATTCCAAATTATCTAAATTGACACCAAAAAATGACATAGCATATAGCGGCATTTAACCAACGTTGTGACATGGCTGTTAATTTCATATTCGAAGTAAAAAGTTTTACTGATAACCATATTCTTTCCAAATTGTTAATACAATATCGAACATGAATGAAATTAAGTAGATAATGTAATTGGCTCTAAATTGCCAAAGCGATGGTAGCCATGTTTGTAAACAATATGTACGTGGAATTTTAAAAACTGTCATCGCTGAGACCGTAGCAGGTAAAAACCCAATAACATTTAGTACGAAAAGACATATATTAACTAGATTGGAATTATTTTACAATATCACACAATTTGTTTTAAAAATATCACCAGACTATCTATGGAAAATGGCGGGAATTTTTTTCCATACTATTTTCTTATAAAAGCAGTCAAAAAAATATCAACGTCACAGTGGCTTCAGGATAAATTTAAACATCTTCTCAGTTGCTTTCTAGATGTACAGAACGCATTTTTTTGTATATTAAAATGACTAAATTGGGAAAATGATGTGCCACACATTGCCTGATCTTGCCAATAAAGGTACGTAAAATCGTATGGTCAAATTTTTAATGCTTGATTTCGGGGAAATTCGGAACTCGAACTTTGTTAATGACAGACGAAATATAATGCATCATAATACAACTGAAGAAAACCCGTTTTAAACTAAAAATAAATGAGTAGGTTTTATCGGTATTACTGGTATTAGTTTAGCAGTTGCTGATAAGGGTTAGAAATCTGTATCTATTGATATAATAGAGATTACTGAAGCATTGCAACAATAAGAAACTTCAAGCACCGACCATTTTTTATGCTAAAAGAGGGGGGCCTGGAGTTTATGTCGGATAAGAATTCATGACTTTACACTAGCCCTTCCCTACTTGGATTTTCGTCTTGTACGTGTTTCTATTTATAAAAGAACACTCTACGGCCTTCAACGGGGTTCTCTGGTGATGTCATATGTGTAAGGTCGAAACAGCTAAGTAGTAGAGCTGTGATAGGACTTTTGACTCTTATCTTGAAATCTTTACAACAATGAAACTTGTGTGCGCTTTTCTTGTCCTCTGCGTGGTCACAGTAGGTTAATTATCTTTTTAGTTATCCAGAATGATCTATGAAAACCTCATTTTTAGTTTGTTTATAAATTTGTACTTAGATACGTGTAGAGATTGATATTCTCATTAGGTTTAACTAAAGTCTTCAAGGAACACCAAAATATCTATAAATCAGCTGTGACATACAAACCCAAATTCGAGCCAAGTTTAATATGTTCGATAATATATCTTGAAAAAAAGCCTGCTATTTCCACCTAGACGTGCTACATAATAAAGCTTACGTTAAATTGTCCTTTAATATTTAATCTGTTGAAAAGTCATTAGAAATGGAAGGCTGATAACAACATCAAGTTGTTGAAAAGATAGATTGTTAACAATGTTTAACCATTCAAAGAAAATCTTAAAATTAACAGGGAGTCAAGAACATATCTTTTTATGTTAGGTATGTTTAAAATTGTTATCAATATGTATACACCGTAGGTTTGTTTCTTTTTCGTAGGTTCAAAGATACTGATATTTTTATATTTGTAAAAACTTCCGTATAAGTTCATAATAGTTAAATGGCATAAAAAGTCTACATGTCCATACTAGCAACTCACATGGACGCGATCATTAGATAAAACAAACAAGTAAAATTTAACACGAAGCCGTGGGCAAGTGAACCAACCGAAAAATCCTTCACAAGATACTTTGGATTTGAGTATTTTTGTACGATTTATTTTTATTTTTTATTTATAAAATTCCTTAGTATTTGGTTTTAATGTCGGTGGTGAACATGTTTACAAGATATTGAGATTCGCAATGTTTATATGATAAGTATCACAGATAATTTCAATCTAAATACCTGTCCATAGTCGATATAGAGAGAACATTTTCATATAACCAATTATATATCAGAATCGACAATTTTTTATTGTGCTAGAATAATTTTTTTATCATATTTGTCGTCGTACAATTATTTCGCTTCTGACTCTTCCATTATCGTCTGTAAAGTCGATAAAATGCAGAACTTGTTCTGCATCTTTTATCGTAGCCTCATTAAAATCAAGATGTTGTTTCCTGAAAGTAATACATTGTAATTTCATTCTGTTGTAGAACGTAACTGGCCAAACCCGAGAATGCACAAAATCTTCGGAATGCTACTCGAATGAGTGCTGTATAGAAAATAGATACCGAAAGCGATTGATCCTCGGAGACCAAAAAGGAATTTGTCGCCCACTTCGTAAAAGTTTGGAAAGATGTGATCCAATCGATGCAACATCTAGAAGCAATCCAAATTTGCGTGCAATTGAGTGTCCTTGTGAGCCAGGGCTTATCTGTCACAGTACTGGTTTCTTTACCGCAGCTCATCGTTCTTTCTGCATTCATGATAATACTAAATAAATTGTATTTACATGTATATATTCTCTACATTTCGAAGTTAAGTGAAAATTCAAATTAATGTTAATCGTTACTCCATTACAGAGAACTGTGATGATATCAGTCGGGTTTCATAAAAATTACATGTAAATAAGGCACTCTAAAATTGTTGTTACTACTGCAAAAATAAGATAGCCTGAATGTTTTGATCGAAGAATTTACTTGTAAAATTAATTATATACCCCTCCAAGTTGTGATTATTTATGTTAATCGAACAAGGAAACAAACGACACAACCGATTGATTTCTTCTACATTCGTCAGAAAAAAATTACACTTTCATCACCTGTGTTGTAATTATGATCTTAGCCAATTATCAACGTCAAAAAACGCTAAGTAGGAAGAAAAATATGTAAGAACACTATTGCTTGATAAAGTTGATTGCATGATTGCATACTGAAAAAATCCAGATTTATCAACTAAAATACTCGGTTTTAGCCGTATCGGTGTTGTCTTAATTTCTGCGTTCACGATTTTTTTCTCCATATGTTGTAATTCTGGTGATCCTGGTGTTGTTTTGTTAAAGGAAGAAAGCATACATGGTAGAAAAAAAATCAGAACCTATTTCAAAATTCAAACGTGAACTAAAACAAAATGGATCATTAAATAATATTCATGTCCTATTACACTTCTCGTGTGGGTCTAGAAGATTAAACATTTTGCTAACGCAGCTGTGATGATCGGCTTCATTCCTGAATTGCGACCTTTTTCTCGTCAACATCATTAACAATTGTGGTTGTCAATGTGGACAGTTATCTACAAGGTATGTTATACTTTAGTAGATGCAAAATGTGCCGAGTTTGTTATATATTGAGTTAAAAGCCGTGGAGGTTCGATATTTGGTCTTAGAAATCTTGTATTTAATGTTCTTACTCGTTATTGTATTAATTGGGTAGTCAAATTTAAACGATATAATGCCACTGTAAAGAAAACAACATTTGTACGTGTAATATTAATATAAAAATAAAACATGTCAATAAAAATGAATAAACAATATTAAAATAGTAAACTCTTATTATAATTAACCTGAGCAATAGCAAAGTCTTTAAATTGAATCAAATATATTAGCCATGACTAAATCTATAAAAAAAATTCATCATTAAACATTTCCAACCATTCTAGCTATCTGGTTGGTCAGTAATATGATTGAAGACGTTTCTTATTAGGTAGGTTATTACTCATGGCAAGGAGATTTCGTCATTGGAATTAAAATGCAGGTAAATTCTTATAGGATACCATTTATACATAAGCTGAAGAATAAGGGCGCCCACAATATCAGTATTGCATTTCATTGTCATCACACTGTGTAACGAATTAAAAAAACTAATCTTAACAAATAAAATTTTCATTGAGTAACAATTCATTCGCTAACTGTTCTCTCTATGTTCCATATCAGAGCAAGGGAATGATTAATTCTAAAGGTATATACACCCAAAAGGTACGTCAACGCTTTTCATGTTGAAAAAAAGTAAACAATTTTTTATCCAAGTTTATATTTAAAATGTTATGTTTATTATCAAACGTTGATTTTCAACGTGCACTTGTTCAAATTAACCTACATGTTTTATATTATAAAGGTCACATGTGATTTTGTTGATCTTATGAAAAGGTTTGTAACTAGACCAATACTTTGACGTAATAAACACTCGCCTTATCTTGTCTTGATATATCGGTACATGAAACCATGAAGCTACTTGTATCTGGTTTGATCGCTTTTTGTTTTATTACAGTAAGTCAGTTAAATATGGTGTTAAATTACACATATATATATATAGGTTACAGTTCTTAACAATTCTGCTTTGAGCATGTATTTTATTGATCGATATTGTTAGTCAACAAAAGAGGTCTGGCTGAAGGCTGTTATTATTCATCTTGGTACATACCCGATCAATGCGGGATGTGGGTTCTACGGAGCCCCAAATGTACTGGGGTGCGATACTGTAAAAGTCAATTTTGGTCATAGTAGATATCGTAATATAAAAAAATCGTCTAAACAATTTGTCATTTTAACTAAAATGCCTTACATCTGTACTGTAAGCCTAAATAAATGTTCATTCCGACCTCATATATGTGATGTACCATAATTTGACCATTTATTGAACATACTACGCCATTCAAAGAAAAAA
This sequence comes from Perna viridis, assembly GCA_037379345.1. Lineage (NCBI taxonomy): Eukaryota > Metazoa > Mollusca > Bivalvia > Mytilida > Mytilidae > Perna > Perna viridis. Next base: position 16,534,030 of record CM074511.1, read on the forward strand.
CCCCGATTTTTTCAAGAGTTTACCATAAAAAGTGGAATACTAAACAACTAAGTCAATGAAAAGTTTAAAATCTTTCAGATTTATCATTAATTATTTTCCCATTGAAACATAAATAGCAACAATTCCAAATATAAATTGAAAAACACGAAACAGTCTTTAGATCCGGTGTTGTCATATTTATCATATTTAAACATTCGAGCATTAGCGTATAGCTGTGGGTGTAACGCGAGAGTTAACATATGGTTATGTGCCAGTTGAGATGTGTTTTCATACAATTAATCGTTTTTCACAAATTACGAAATTCAAAAGTTTAAAAATATTTTATTTTAGTAAAGAGGGTACAGTTTTCTTTTAAATGTCTAAAACATTGTAATATTGTGTAATACATTCTAACCTATGGTCATTTAAATGCAAAGATACAAATATGATGTTGGGTATTTCCTTCACCAATCGGCCCGGTCGGTGGGGGGACATAAAATTTCACATCTTTTAACAACCATTTCTTGAGGTCTTGTTCATATTTATGTCTCTGATGACACAACATTGCACGATCGTCGAGCACTCTGACACAGCATAGTACGATCGTCTTGCATTCTGAGCAAATTTCGGAAAGTTCGACGAAAGTGTTTCATTCCTAGTGTTTGCAAATAGCATCTATCATCAATTTAAACGCTGAATTGGGAAAAGGCGACGTTCTGTTAATCTACTAAATTTTCTACGACCGCAACGCTCAAACCTGTCCTGTTTTTTTTCTCTTGTATTGTTTTAAGTTTCCTTTATTCATTTTGTTGAATTTTCTTGTTTTTTTCTTGTATCATTACACAATAAAAACCATCATAACATCAAAACCTAAGAATTTCCAAAAATTAAATAAAAAGTTAATTAATACCACTTGGGTGGTATCTACTACAAATAGTTAATGTTACGTAAAACGTATGTTAACTTTGCCATTGTTCCAGATAAACTATCGCAGTAGAGTAAACTTTACCTAACTCAACCATGATTGCAGTTACACTATTCAACGTTAACACAGCTCACATCAAATATAGTGCATTGGAAAATGAAAATACCTTTAAAATTTATTATATCTTTTTGAAAACTGATTTTATTTTCTTTTTTTGCTTTTTGATAACATCGAATGGAACAAGGCACAACTGTATTAATAACATTTTTTTAAATACTCGTTTGAAGGAAATACAATGAATATTGAATTATTATTTTCTTTCAATTTCATATGATAGTTCTAACGCGTCATGAATACTCATTGTGATGTCTTTATGTTTATTTTGTTGAATAATATTAAGTTAAGTTTTAAAAGAACGTTTTCTGTTACCTTAACATTTTCTGGATGTATAGTACAAAAAGATGTTGTACGCTCAAAACAATTATATTGCGCACAAAGATTAGACATTGCGCACTCAAAATAATTGTGTGCTCAATATAAAATATCGAATACACACACTGATTCAGCATCTATTGCTTAGAAAACGTTTTATATCTTCTTTATAAAATCAATTTCTAAAACACACCTTCCATAAATCAAATACATAAAACTAACATCGAGTTGATACCACGGTGGTTCCCCAGAGATCTTGAAAATGGTTAGTTTAAACATATCTATTAAGTAATTTGTATATTTTAAAACCATTGGCAAGCCAAAACAGTGGAATGAAACGGTCAATAGAAAATTAATTACAAGATTCAGAAACAACAGAAACAATTACAGAATTAAGAAACAACTTAATTACAGGATTCAGAAACAACAAAGTCAGAAACAGAAATATCATTGATATGTAGCATAGCTCAAGGAAGTAGTACTCTAGTGCTCATAACCTGCATTTGGTGAGTTTGGTGCAAAGTGAAGAGGTTGACATTTAATGCTTTATGCATTTACTCACGTCATAAGGATTTTTCAAAATTATTCAAAAGAAGTAACTGTGTAATTTAGGTTGTCAATTTGATGCGTTTGTTCTGTATCAAAAAGTTTTGAACCTTGGTAAACATTTCAACGCTATACTCACCAGACATGTCATCTGATCCAAATATGAGAAGATTTGAAGTCAGTTGATCAGGAAGTTGAAGTGCTCAGCACTGCTGAGATATGTGTCTCCTAAGCAATTGGTATAATGGACAAAAGAGTAGGAAGTGACTAGCAGATTCCATTTCGCCACATTGGCATAATGGGGATGGGATTTTTATTTAGCTCGCTACACTGAAGACGAAATTCGACATGTAGGATTTGACCTCTGCGTGATCCGCAATAGTTATATATTGGTTTTTTGACTACCTCATTTTCGAGATGAGTTTTGAAGATTTTTACAAATGGCGAGGTCTTAATATCATTTGGTAATGTCTTACATATAATCGAGTAGAGGAAGGTAGAAAATAATTAGAATATTGGTATGTTCTACAATAAATTAATTGGATTAGGTCAGAATTACTAGTTGGGTAGTTATGGAATTGGTTTACTCTATTAGGAATCAGATTTTGAAGATAAGGCGGTGTCATAATGTTCAAAATCTTGTACATAAGTGTTAATTTGTGAATTTCTTACCGAACACATAATTTCTGCCATCCAGTTTCTATATTTTGAGTTTTAGAATAGCAGTGTTTGTATCCCATATTACATCGGCATATTCAAGAATCGGTCTAATAAAAGTTATGTAAAGTTTTTCAAGGGTTTGTCTATCCAAAATTACTTTAAATTTTCGTAATATATTTAAACGATTGTATGCTTTGGTTGTAACCATATCAATATGACTATTCCATCCAACATCATCAGATGTTGTAAGTATAATGTCATCTTGTTTCGACCTTTGTAGTGAAACAAACATTTAGTATAATATAAGCTGAGACATTGGTTGTAGGATAATTCCGTCTCAGTATGATTCGAATCTGCTTAACGACTTTTGTTGTATTCTAAGTAAAAGTATTAGCATATACAAATGCCAGTACCGAAGATGAAATAAAGAACTTAAAAAAATAACCTACGTTTTATTGAGCTATTAATTAAAGGTGAGATTTCAAACTGATATGGGTAGAATAACTATAGGTATTTAGTTTTGTATAACTCTTTAAAAGTTTCAGCTTTCCAACAATAAAAACTTGCACACCAATTAATATCATTTCTATTTTTTGTAGTGCAGGATTTTTTCAGTATGACTGTATGTTTGTATTGTAGGTCCTATTAGCGTTTGACCATTAAATTGATTAAAATCATATGCATGCATTAAAAAATTGAAGGATTTGAGAATATACACAACTTATACTAGATGGTTCATGAAACCCAGTTTGCAATATATTTGGCTTTCAAAATTTAATTACTCGTGCAGGTCCGGGTGTTAAAAGAATAGGCCTGCAGCAGCGCTAAGCTTGTCGTAAAAGGCGACTAAATAGTGCTCAGAACTCTAGGCAGGGGCTAGGGCGCTCTGCCCACAGAGCAACTGGGATGTGTGCCCCAGGTGGTGGAATGGGGTACCCCTGGCGTGTTACATTCTGGGGTTGTCAGGCTATAATACGGAAAACCTGACCGCAAACCATAGCGGTGCACCGTGTTGGGAAAGATGGCACGTTCCTCGCACGTTAAAGAACCCTACTTTGGTATTCTCCCGGAGTAGGAACCATAGGGCTCCGCCATAGGAGGCTAAATTGCCCGACCCTACCCACCTCTCCCTATTTCCAGTGGCAATCAAAATTTGTCGACCCCATTGTCATTGTGTCCCATCCCTTTTTCATTTCATCATCATTTCGTGTTCATTTTATCATCAATTTCATGTTCAAATTCTTTATTACATAACGCAATGGTGCGCCTTCGTTTTGTGTTTCCATCTTGCATCAAAGGGTAAACAACTAAAATATTCCCGAGTGAATTCATTAAGAAACACAAAGTCTATTACCAATACCTCTTTATGATGAATGTGCCAGTGATAATATATAATCAATACTGCTTAGCTTCAATTTGAAACTAAGTAAAATTTCACCTGATTCAATTGATTAATTAGAGTATTTGGTAATAAAATAGATGAAAAATAAGCATTTGACACAAAAGTCACATTACAAAACAAAATGACATTCAGATTCACTTCTCACACACATTATAAGAAAAAAAAATCAAGTTGTCGATTTAGTAGGGTCCGTAAATTTCAGTTTTTAACTAAAAAAATAGTTTTATACTCAGTGACAGTGAAACAATTGGTCTTTATTGAACTAAGTTCCTTGAATAAAACTTCAAATGTTATAAATTGTCGGTTTTAAGCCTTAAGTAATAGCCACAGCATGGTTGATTGACAAGTACATCGCATTAGTCCTGAAAAACTTGTATTTTATTTACGTATAACAACTAAAGGAGAAACCATCCAATATAAAAAGGATAGGACTATTTTCAGATTTTGTTAAAGCAAGGCAAAGGCGAACAAAATCTATAAAAAAAATGCTTTTAGTTGAAAAAAATACGTTAAATCCTTGAGTTTGAAAGACAGATAACTTGACACCCCCAATCGAACGATTGCTTCCTTCCTGAATAACAAAAAAAAACATTGCGTACGTCGACGGCTAGTGGCTGTTAAGTATACGCATTGCCTAATTCACGAAACCATGCTATATATAGAATATCTCTAGCGATACTTGCTTGTATATCTGACTGTTACTTACAGTTTGTCTAGATGTGTCTGCTTAAAGTCCCTGTCAATAGCACATTTAGAATGGTCGAAGAAACTGCATGAATCTTTAAAAAATACTCATTTTGTTGCAGATTTCGTGCCAAACGAGAGAGTGTACGAAGACTTCCGAATGCAGCCCAAATGAATGCTGCATGGAAAATTCAAATAGAAAGCGACTGATTTTCGGAGACGTAAAGGGACAATGTCGTGCTCTCCGAAAAGACGGTGAAAAATGTGATCCATTCGGAGCAACATCCCGAAGCAATCCCAACTTGCGTGTGATAGAGTGTCCTTGCGAGGAAGGTTTTACCTGTCACAGTGCCGGTGCTATCACAACCGCTCACAATTCATTTTGTGTCAATGGCACTAGTAAATAAAGTGGTATTAATTTAATTATAGTATATATTACAATTTGCACATTCAAGCACAGTTTGCAAAGCTATTGTTGCAGATCGGATCTCGAACGTTGTGTTAATAGTGTAGAATATTTCATTAAAAATTTCTATCGATGTGTATTGATATCGATTGATCTCTAACTAATGCAAAAATGAAAAAAAACTTCGTCCTTTTATATTCATTATCAACAATATAGCACTTTTGCTATGGCAAGCCAAAGTGTACAAAATTCAATATTTTGTAATATTAGAAAATAGGTTTTTAATATTATAAAATATTTTTTAATATTAGAAATTCATTTTGTAGTATTACAAATTCAGTTTCTAATATTATAAACGCCCGATTTAGTAATATTACAAAATATCACACATTTAGTAATATTACAAATTGAATTTGTAATATTAGAAAACGAATTTGCGATATTAGAAAATGAATTTGTAATATTAAAAAATCGTAATTGAATACGACAAATCCATTTTCTAATAATAACATTTTTTTTATATTAAAAAACATACCTTTGTACTATATACACTGTGAAGTCAGCCTCATATCTTGACCTACACTTAGAAATCGATGGTTTAGGAAAACTATTGACCACACTTTACGACAAACGTGATGACTTTTCATTCAAAATTATCAACTTTCCTTTCATCTGTGGCAACATCCCTTCGGCTCCTGCGTATGGAGTGTTCATATCACAACTCATACGTTATGCCAGAGCTTGCCGAAACTACGCAGACTTTTTGTATCGCGCTAGAATTCTAACAAATATGCTTCTGGAGCAGGGTTATGTTGCTACAAGATTGAAGTCATCATGAACTCGTGGATCGTGTGTCCATCTGCGCCATGAAAACTAATTTGTTCAACGTGTCATAGTTTTCCTTTCCTCTTTCTTCTACCCCGGACTTGACTTTTTATGAGCAACTCCGTTTCTAGAAAAACAGAGGACGCTTATCCTACCGGTGCACCTGGTTCATGCTCCCAGTTTTTAGTGGAGTCCGATTTGCTCATTTGCTTTTGTTACTTCGTATGTATGATTTTAGTTACTTTAAGTTCTTTGTTGTGTATGTCTGTTTTCCATGTCTGGTCTTTGTAACTGGATTACATTCTTTTGATTACCGCTATAACCTTGGTTCTCTTGATTACTATTTGTGGTACTACAAAATATTTTTTTTAGTATCAGAAAGTATTTTTTAATATTAGAAATTCATTTTGTAATATTAAAAATTCATTTTATAATATTACAAATTCATTTTATAATACTACAAATTTATTTTCTAATATTACAAATTCCTGATTTTGTAATATTACAAAATATCACACATTTAATAATATTACAAATTGCTTTGACTATTGGGAAATGAATTTGTTATATTATAAAATGAATTTGTAATATTAGAAAATGAATTCGTAATGTTTGAAAATTAATTTCTAATATTAAAAAATCACTTTGCAATATTGCAAAGTCAGTCACATTTTTTGATATTACAAATAAAATTTTCTGATATTCAAAAATGTTAATTGAATACAACTTATCCATTTTCTAATATTAGAAATTCAATAATTTTTTTAATACAAAAAAAAAAGATTTTTAATATTAAAAAAGGGTTTTGTAACATTATAAATCAAATTTGTTATATTACAAAATGAATTCGTAATATTAAAAAATCCTTTTTTAATATTAGAAAACACCCATTTCTGGCCACTTCGGCTTGCCATACTTTTGCAGTACAGTCAGATCACAATTGGTGTGTCAAGCGTTGCTAATAGAGTAGCTAGTATCCTGCTAGACTGTCCACTTTACTGCTTGATTACCTATTAATATGACTTTAGGCTATGCCTTTGATAGACAGGGCTCATTCTTTGTTTACGGTGCACCGCCATATTGCTAAGGGCGAGACTCATTCGGTGAGGAGAATTTGTGAGAACTTCTTCTTTGAAAGTTTAAAACATTTCTACACAGCCAAAAATTTTCAAATTTTTATTAGGTAAAATAAATAGATGTAAAATCGGATCCATCGACGTCATGATTAAAAGACAAAACAGCGCCTCCGCACTTGCGCAATCGTCTACTTCTGTGTCGACATATTTTGTCACTTCCGTCAGACTGTTTTTAGCCATTCATAGTTTTGGTCTTACATAATACATATAAAGGACGGAGCGTCATTTTGTTGTGTCGTTTGTTGTTATCATATAATAAGTAATAGATTTTCCGAAAAGCTAGCCGTCTTTTAGCTTTAATCGTAGTTTAAGATACTTTAAAATATATTGACTTTTACGATATTGAGACAAGATTTCTGTTGGTTACATACTTTCTATGTAATTGAAGATTGTAAAGAAGTAAGTTCTTTGGATTGTCAAGTGGCCAATGTCATATAAAACAAAAAAAATGTAAAACATAAATTTAATAAACAAAACAAACTAAAGTAAATTCAAGATAAATGACATCATGAAATGAATAAACATAAACGTAACTAAATATACACGCACAAGACAGAACTAAATATAATGGAATGAAATAAACACATAAACTAAATGATTCGCAGTCTCAACACACCACCATTTTTTCTGCACACCTCCCGGTAAGGTCGAACGTTGCATGTACTGTAAAATTAACGAATGAAATGGGTTGTTTCCCTTGGACTTTTGTTATAATTATAACTGGACGAAATATAGACTAATTTCACACATTTTTTGTAGATTTCTATATTGACGAAGAGAACACCAGATGATATATATTTCACTATAATGCTGTATTCAGTAAGCCATGACTGGTTAAACGAACATATCTAGCACGGACTTCTCGGTTACTTTACAAATTAATATAACGGACTTCGTGCTCCAAAAATAATAAATTCCTAGCTTTCCAACGGTTTTTTTTTTTTTTAATCACCGACATTACTTCACCGACTCTAGGCGTTATTACACCATCTCGGGAACATCAGGTTGATAACCATTTTATCACCGACAGGTCGACGCTTTTAGCTATGTGCAAGACGCACACCAAAACCGGGTCTAAAAACCCCTGAGTATTGTAAACATTAGCCTAGGGATATCCATGTCCTGAATTGACAATTATAATTCCCCACTGCTACTTTACCAAACTCAATGCTTCACTCAATGACCATGTGCCGACTGATATAAAACTCACCTGTTAAATTTCTATACGTGTACAATATCGTGATTTCACAAAAGGTCTACTTGATTCGATTTACCGGTGTTAGTGGTATTTAAAGCTAGGATAGTTTAAATAGTCCTGTATGGAAAAAATGTAAACGACAATTAACTGAAGTTTGTTACAAATGTCCCTTTCCTAAAGACTAAAGAACGTTTAGTCCAACCAAAACACAAACTTCAGAAAAATTCTGTAAGAAATATATATAAAATCACAATACAAAATGTACATGAATATCATAATAAAAAATTCTGTAACACTCAGGGGTTGTCTAAACGTCATCACATCTTGATAACACATCTGCAACAATATTCGTCTTGCCTGCAATGTAACAAATATTATATTTAAATTCCTGAAGTATCAAACTCCAACGTAGTAACCGTTGGTTGGTAGTTTTCATTCTCTGTAACCACTGTAAAGGAGCGTGATCTGTATTAATAGTAAACTCTTTACCCTCAAGGAAATTTCTCAATGTTTTTACCGCCCAAATGATAGCAAAGCACTCTTTCTCCACCACTGCATAGTTGCATTCAGATCCGGAAAGTTTCTTGCTGATAAACATGATTGGATGTCTCCCATCGTCAAACTCTTGTTCAAGCACAGCACCTAGACCCTTTCCTGATGCATCAGTCTGCAAAATAAACTTTTTAGAAAAATCTGGACTCCGTAATACAGAGTCACTACAAATACAATCTTTCAGTTTGTCAAAAGCTTTTTGTGTTGTGTCTGACCATTTAACTTTGTTTGGTGCGTTTTTCTTTGTGAGGTCAGTTAACGGTACAGATATGTCTGAAAACTGTGGTATGAATTTCCTGTAAAAGCCGATGAGACCGAGGAATGATCTGACCTGTTTCTTAGTTACAGGTGCCGGAAACTGCCGTATAGCGGAAACTTTGTCCTGTACAGGTTTAAGCTTACCACTTCCTGCAATGTGACCTAAAAATTCCAGCTCACCATAACCAAATAAACATTTACTTGGTTTTGCAACGAGCTTTGCCTGTCTAAGCGAATCAAATACTGCTCGTAAATGCTCAATATGATACTCCCACGTGTCGCTAAATATGCCAATATCGTCGATGAATGAATCAGCGAACTCGTCGTACCCTGCCAAAACTTTGTCCATCATACGAACAAAAGTAGCACCTGAATTCATCATTCCAAACGGAGCAACAGTAAACTGATAATGTCCGAACGGTGTAATAAATGCGCTCTTCTGTCGACTAGCTGAATCAAGGGGGACTTGTCAATAGCCCTTCGTTAAATCTAATTTACTTATGTATCGTGCTCTGCTGACTTTATTTAGTACTTCATCCATTCTAGGCATCAAAACCGGATCAAAGATTGTCTGTTTGTTTAAGTCCCGATAATCGACACAAAAACGAATTGTATTGTCTTTTTTCTTAACTAATACTATAGGAGCCGCATACGGACTATCGGAAGGCTCAACAATACCTGCAGCTAACATATCATCAATCTCTTTCTTAACTTTGTCTCTAAGTGCGTATGGTACTGGATACGGACGCTTGTATATTGGTTCATCTGTTTTTGTAATTACTTTATGTTCTATAATATTGGTTACCTTAGGTACATCACTAAAGATGTCTTCATACTCAGACAGTAGTTCTTGTAGCTGTTTGTTCTCTTCAACTGTCAGCTCTTGAGAAATGTTAACATCTTCAACACTTTCTTTTCTACGTAAGACGGGAGTAATTGCTGTATTCATCTCACTGTCATCTGTACCTTCACCTGTGTTAAGACCTGAAATTACCTTTACGCACGCAGCAACATCTGCTGTAACAGTATTACCCTTATCATTATCTACCCTTTCATGCCATAATTTGAGCATATTAACATGAAATACTTTTTCTTTTCCTCCTCTTACTCTGATTTTATAGTCAACTGGACTAACTTTGTCAGTAACTTCAAACGGTCCTTTCCAACTAGCTAATAACTTTGATGTATGTGTAGGCAATAACACCAGTACTTTTTGGCCAACCTCTAACTTCCTATCTCTTGCTTTTCTATCATAGTATAGTTTTTGTCTCTGTTTTGCCTGTTTCTCGTTTCCAGTGGCATACTCAGCCATTGTTCTCATTTTTTCTCTTGTATCTAATAAATAGCTCAATACAGAATGTTGACATGTACTCGGCTCTTCCCACTCCTCTTTCAGCACCGCAAGAGGACCTCTTATATGTCTGCCATATAACAGTTCAAATGGCGAAAACCCAGTGCTCTCATTTGGCACCTCTCTATATGCAAATAATAAGTAGGGGATATATTCATCCCATGTCTTTGGCTTTGCTCTTGCATATGCTTTCAACATTTTCTTTAGTACACCATTGAACTTTTCGCAGAGTCCATTACACATTGCATGATAAGGACTAGTGTGTAATTTACTTATTTGTAGTAATCTACATACCTCAAGCATCAATTCTGACATAAAGTTACTGCCTTGGTCTGTCAACAGCTCTCTAGCTATGCCAACCCTAGAAAATAGACTTATAAGAGCATTAGCAACGGTACTAGCCTCCTGATCTTTCAAAGGAATCGCTTCAGGGTATTTAGTTGCATAATCAACGCATACTAAAATGTAACGGTTTTTGCTATCAGTCATAGGCAAAGGGCCAACAAAATCAAGAGCAATTCGCTGGAATGGCTCATCAATAGGGGGTATGCTAATCAGAGGGGCTCGTGGTACTCTCCCCTTTGCTGTACCCATTTGACAATCGGGGCACGATCTACAGTATTCTGCTACTTCATTAAATATACCTGGCCAGAAGAAATGCTGCATAATTCGGTCTCTTGTCTTCTTATTCCCAAGATGTCCCGCTAACGGTATATCATGTCCTAAAGAAAGAACTGTCTCTCTCAGCTGTCGTGGTAATACAATCTGATGTATAACTTCACCACTAGGCTTCGTATACACTCTATAAAGTAAATCTGAATTGTACATGAAATACGATTGTTGATCTTGATGATCGTCACAAACATATGATCTTACCTTATCTAAAGTCTCATCACTCTTCTGTAACTTAATCAGCTGTTTCCTGTCACAAACCTTAAAATCATTAGAAATATCTGAAAATTCTATAGGTTGTGATATGGGTGTATCACCACTAAGCCTAACTGTAGTCTCACCTATCTTCCTATCTTCTTCAACCTGCTTCTTTCTTTGAGACCGAGTCTCAACTGCATGACATGGAATCTTATGAATCCTCTGAAACAAAAACATTTTCACCTCTGGTCTCTGGTACTTCTTCAATACTAAGTGGCACTGAGATATTCACCAAGTTACCAACTATCAAATCTGCGAACGGTGTATCTAAAATCAATGTGTTAACATCGCCTGAAATATAAGGGGTTGAAACGTTAATGCACACCTCTGGACACTGCTTCACTGTACCGTCTGCTAAACATATGTCTCTATTATGACCTGTATAATGATCTGAGCTAGTAAATTTACTATGAACAAATACAGTAGAACACCCAGTATCTCTTAAAACAGAGATTTTATCACTGTTAATCTTACCCTCAACTATATCGAGACCATGTACCTGCACTTTGTCTCCATTACATGAAACACCCGGTAACTTAACGGTTATACCACTGATATAGTCATCAACTGTATGACCCTGCTGTGTTTGTATGCATAAACCAAACTTACTTTGCTTATTCGTGCTCTCTTTGGACTTGTTTGCTCTTGAAGAACAATTTGGTGCTATATGACCTACCTTCTTACAAATAAAGCAAGTTCTAGTCTCTTGTCGTCTTCCTTTCTGTTGAAAATTCTTACCTTGATGCTTTGCCTGATCTGTATTTATTCTCATATATGATTGTGGTTTAGAACTAACATGTTCGATTTTATGGGCTTGCTGAAATACCTCTGCTTTTTCTATCAACTCGTCAACAGTTTTCGGTTTCTGCTCCTTAATCCAAAGTTTGAGCTCTTGACTACAACTTACCATCAACTGTTCTCTTGTTACTAAATCAATAAATTTACTAAAGTCAGTACCTATCTCTTCACGTTCCAGCCAGTGCCTAAGAAAACCTACTAATCTGACGGCATACTCCTTGAATGATTCATCAGAAGATTGCCGGGCACTTCTGAACTTCTCCCTGTATGTCTCAGCAGTGAGCTCATATCTAGATAAAATAGCAGTCTTAATTTGACCATAATCTCTACTGTCCTCTTCTGACAATCTAGAAAACGCTTCTAAAGCTTTCCCACAAAGTAAAGGGACTAATCTAAGGGCCCATTCTGGCTTGGGTATTTTGTGTAGGGTTACTAACTTCTCAAATGACTTCAAAAATATATCTGGGTCTTGATTTTCCTGAAACTTTGGAAGTTTTGATTTCAAATGTGAACTTGTCTGAGGTTGTGCTACACCCTGAGATAATTCTTTCTCTCTAAGTTCTAGCTCTTTTAACTTTACCTCCCTCTCCATCTCAGCCCTTCTCATCTCTCTTTCGGCTGCCCTCTCTTCCCTTTCTGTCGCCTGCATGTTTCTCAACAATTCTAGGCATACCTCTACTTTTTCACCCTTCTCTAACAACTCTGTAACCCATGTTGGCAGACCACCGGTTGCCATACTATATAATACAAAATACAAAAATCAAAAATCAAATAAAAAAAAAAAATCCAACAAACATAAAATAACACAAATATGTGTCAGAATAACACTCTCTGTCTATCTCTGACAGTCAATCTAATATGACAATTGACACAGTGACAATCCCACCGCTGCCACCATTGTAAAGAAGTAAGTTCTTTGGATTGTCAAGTGGCCAATGTCATATAAAACAAAAAAAATGTAAAACATAAATTTAATAAACAAAACAAACTAAAGTAAATTCAAGATAAATGACATCATGAAATGAATAAACATAAACGTAACTAAATATACACGCACAAGACAGAACTAAATATAATGGAATGAAATAAACACATAAACTAAATGATTCGCAGTCTCAACACACCACCATTTTTTCTGCACACCTCCCGGTAAGGTCGAACGTTGCATGTACTGTAAAATTAACGAATGAAATGGGTTGTTTCCCTTGGACTTTTGTTATAATTATAACTGGACGAAATATAGACTAATTTCACACATTTTTTGTAGATTTCTATATTGACGAAGAGAACACCAGATGATATATATTTCACTATAATGCTGTATTCAGTAAGCCATGACTGGTTAAACGAACATATCTAGCACGGACTTCTCGGTTACTTTACAAATTAATATAACGGACTTTGTGCTCCAAAAATAATAAATTCCTAGCTTTCCAACGGTTTTTTTTTTAATCACCGACATTACTTCACCGACTCTAGGCGTTATTACACCATCTCGGGAACATCAGGTTGATAACCATTTTATCACCGACAGGTCGACGCTTCTAGCTATGTGCAAGACGCACACCAAAACCGGGTCTAAAAACCCCTGAGTATTGTAAACATTAGCCTAGGGATATCCATGTCCTGAATTGACAATTATAATTCCCCACTGCTACTTTACCAAACTCAATGCTTCACTCAATGACCATGTGCCGACTGATATAAAACTCACCTGTTAAATTTCTATACGTGTACAATCTCGTGATTTCACAAAAGGTCTACTTGATTCGATTTACCGATGTTAGTGGTATTTAAAGCTAGGATAGTTTAAATAGTCCTGTATGGAAAAAATGTAAACGACAATTAACTGAAGTTTGTTACAAAGATGAAAATGTTATTATAGTTGTCAAAAACCAAAATTGAATTGATCGAGTGAATAAATGAATGAATTAATGGAGCAGTAACAAAAGATAGCTTTTTTTGATATGGTAGATACTTGGATAAATGTAGGAGTCACAACTATAACTGTTCAATGAGAATTGGTAATCTCCTGAACGAAATTCCTCCTAGTGAAAGTAGTAATGTAAACATTCAACTTTACAGGTTACTTACTATACTCGGCGTCACATAAATAACATACTGTTAAAATTTGAATAAAAATATTTTCTACGACTTTATTGACACCTACCTTCGTTTAAATTGTCTTAAATGACTTGCTCATTCGTTTAGCCAAACGGCTTCTCCCTAAACATTGAATCGTTAAATTCCGGTCAGATTTTAATTCTAGGTGCCAATATTTACATTGTAAAAAGTCGGCCATGTTTACAGTAATCGGGTTGCTAGGAGATGTTGTTTACGTTTAAATGGTTTATCCAAAAACCGAAGAACCCAGAATGCATTTCGGCGTTATTTCGGATATCTCGGATTTATTTTACGCGAACAACGTACAATACCGAGAAGTTAATCAAGCAGACGATTGTCACCGGAGTTCGACGGGAACTTACGAACTTCGTTTGTAAACAAATCGTCCCGTAGAAACCAACATGGCGGATATTAGTATGGGATTTTCCCGTAAGGATTTGTTACGCATGATTTAAGCTAAAAGCGACTTGTTCAGGGAGAAGCCGTTTGGCTAAACGAATGAGCAAGTCATTTAAGACAATTTAAACGAGGTAGGTCTCAATAAAGTCGTAGAAAATATTTTTATTCAAATTTTAACAGTATGTTATTTATGTGACGCCGAATATAGACTGATTTATTGGATTGTTTGTGTTAGTGTGGAGATACAAATGTTTACCTCGGCAAATATGATGATTGGAAATCTAAATTATTATTTTTGTTCAAGAATTATATCTAGTTTAAAGTGTCCATCATTATTCGATTGTACAACGACGTTTGGTTGGGATTATGTCAGAGAATTTTGAAAGACCTGTCTGCAGCGGTTAGTAAGGGAGGAAACGAACATCCACTGCTGTGTGGAGCTTTTGAGAGACGTTAATTGTAGAGTGATCACAAATATATTATGGACGGGCGGTTGCGTTACAATATCCCATCGCAATTTTGTTGGCGAGGGGATTATAAGACAGTTAATATATTCCTTTTAACACATCTGTAAATGATGTCTTTTGCTTCGTGTAAAGTTTCATTCAAATCCATTAAGTTGTTTACGAGATATGCTTACGATAAATGTGGAACAAAACTGCTAAATTCTAATGATATATTTTGTGTTGGAATCATATTTTTTTATTTTTGAAGTTTCATTGGCATGTAAAGGCGTCGAACAATCGAACGGTCGCACATTTTTTACATGAACGCTTTATTAAAAATATGCTATGATTATGCAACGCTTTTATAAAACGGCGGAAGAAAATTCGGGTACAAATCTAAAATTGTCTTTCATAAAGTTTTTCATTCACTATATTGAAAAATATAAACATGATGAATAGTTGATAAATCTTCCTAGCTTTGAATCTGAAGCGGGAAGCATTATGTGTAAGATGCATGATTAATGAGAAATTCCGAAGTAAAAATATCAAGGAGATGACCGTAACGAAGAAAGTGAGATGACCGAAACTGCACTAGAGACCAACGAACGGGTTTTTTTAAATGGGGATGTTTTAGACGAAATACTTAATAATGTGCTTACTTCGTATTATTTTAAATCTATTCTATATTCTACAATTTTATGTTTTTTGAAGAAAAAATACCAATTGAAAAAATATGTGGTTGGACGACAAAGTGCTAGTAAATTAGCTTACTCTACAAACACATTTGCGCTCATGCTGAGAAGAATAAACTACAATTATAAAATCATATGTGCAACCACTTAATTGGTAAATAAGGCGCCTTCTTTTAGATAGATAGATAGATAGATATATATCTTTATTCTCATAAACTGAACATAGTTATAGAGAAGATCACAAAATAATATAATATATGCAGTAACTGCTGCATGTGTGGAAATACATACAATACATACATTATAATATGTTAACCAGAAGGTGCTAGCTTCGAAGAAATACGTTTGATTAATTTACATAATTTTTCAAGCTCAAAAATGTTTTCTGTTGACATGATACGACAAAAATTTAAAATATTAATACGAGTAAGATAATCTGTAGACAAATATTTACGACGCTCATTTTTAAAAGCATCACATGACACAATGAAGTTGAACTCATCGCCTATATCAGTGGAGCCACACAGGTGAGAGGATCTCTCTTCACGTGGAATATTCTGCCATCTGCCCACCTCCACAGGTAGTTGATGATTTCCACACCGAAATTTACTTAATATGAATAGGAAATTAAATGGTAATATATTAAGATAATTTTCAAACTTAAATTCAGTCTTGTAAATTCTGTAACATAATGACTTTGATGAGTTATTAATATCTGATAACCACTCTTGTAAAAATTGATCCTTTAATTTTTGCTTAAGTGACTCAATTATCCATTCTCTTGCATACAGTTGTGTATTTTGCCAGATATTGCTCATTCCGCAATTATCAAAAATACTTTTAATATAACAAGCCCAATTGTTTTCATACCCGTAATTCATATAATATATGTAGAGTAATCTACAAAGAATAGACGATATCTTATTCTCACTTTTATTTAACCGAATCCAAAAATCTACCATTCTCAACTTGATCTTAATAGAAAGTGGATATTGACCAAGCTCTCCGTATACCATATAATTAGGAGTTGACTGTTTTAGTCTTAAAATGTGTTTGCAAATGTGCAACTGTATTTTTTTCAATTATATTTATATTTTCAAAGCCCCATATTTCACTTCCATACAATAATATAAAGAAATTGCCTTGTCAAACATATCAAGTTGACATCTTATTGATAAATTATTAGATCTGCATTTCTAATCACGGAGTACAACGCTTTCATAGCTTGTTCTCTGAGGTATTTTCTTGTTGCAAGAAATGAACCATTACTAGGAAAAATGATACCAAGATATTTATTTTATTTAACTATTTCCAATTCTCTTCCATTTGTATAAAACTTTAATTTTTTTGAAACTTTACCTTTGGAAAATACCATTACTTTAGTTTTATCAAAGTTAATTTTCAGCCTCCACTGATTACAATATTCTGAAGTGTCCAAAAGTAGCTGCAGATCAGTGCTTGACTCTGCAAGCAATACAGTGTCATCTGCATATAAAAGTAGAAATAATTTAAAATATAAATTCAACTCTATATCAACTTCTGTGCTAATGGACTTTAGACCATCCAGATTCGAGTTTCCCAAATACTGTTCTAATCATTAAGGTATAGTGAAAAGAGGAGAGGAGACAGGTTTTCTCCTTGTCTTACGCCAATTTCACTAGAAAAAATATCTGAGGTCTGGTTATTATATCTTACATGGGATTTTACATCATTGTATATGTTTTTTATAACCCTAAAAAAATTACCATCAATATTATTTAAAATAAGTTTATGTAGTAAAGAATTTGTATGCACGAAATCTCGAAATCTACAAAAGTAACAAACAATCTCTTTCCTCTAAGACGAAGTAGCTCAAACAATGCATATAATGAGAAAATATGGTCAGTAGTTGAATATCCTTGCCGGAAGCCTGCCTGATTTTCATTTAAAATACTTAATTCTTCTGTAAAATTACTCAATCTTTGATTAAGAATCGACGTAAAAATCTTACCTAGACAAGACAATAAAGTAATAGGCCTATAATTTTTAGCCTCTAAAGTACTTCCTTTGTTCTTGTAAATAGGTATTATATTCCCTATCAACCAGGCCTCCGGCAGAATACCTGTGTCGAAAATTATATTGGAGAATTTTTCATAAACTTCTATCATAATGTCCAAGGACGAAGCTATATATCCATTAATAATTTTGTCTTCTTCAGGCGATTTGTTATTTTTCGCCTTTTTTTACTGCAGATAAAATCTCATCTCTAGTAATGATGCTACTAAGAGTCTCATTAATGGACTCTAAATTTAATCTACTATCAATGTCATAATCATCGGTGTGATTATTCTTATTCAAATCTTTGAAAAAGTCAAACAAAACTTCAATACTTATATCGCTTTTTCCTGCATATTCCCTTTTATTAAAAATTTTCCAAAACTATTTTGGATTTTTACTTTTCATACATTTCATTTTCTGTCTTAGGTCTTCATTCTTTTTATTTATACTCTTATTCATAATATCTTTATAAAATTCCTCACTTTGTCTTAATCTTTCGTTAAATAAGTTTGATCCATAATGTTTAAAAAGTCGATTAGCTTTTCTAAATTCTTTTCTAGCTTTATGACAATCTGAGTTAAACCATAATTTGTCATGTTTAATTTTTTTCTTTGAGTTATGTTCAAAATTACTCACCCCACACGTATTTCTTGCACAATCGAGTAAAATATTCGTAATTTCATTTGAGAAACGTTCTACTTCATGCTTTAGTACATCATCTAAATTACCACTTGGTAACAATGTAAGAAGAGAATTAATTTTTTGCTGATTTAAATTACTCTTAAAACTATTAACATTTTCAGGATTCCATTTCTTAATTCTCACTCCGGAACTTTAATTGTCCTGTATAGTATGATTAAACTTTGACTGAGCAATATTTATTTCTACACATAAAGGAGAATGAACATCTGAAAATAAACTTGAAAAATCTAAAACTTCGAAATCATTGATACATTCTAACATACTTGATGTACACACAATATAATCTATTACGCTGTCATGTTTTGTTGTGACTCGACCGACTATGTCCTGACCTATTCTACCATTCATTATAAAAATCTTATTGTTTTTTACAAAAATCAGTAAATTTTCTACCGTATGTATTTACAACTAAATCGGGATTATTTCTAATCCTTGATAAATTTAGCAAATCTAATTTTGAAACATCAGTACAATCAATATCTATTTCCGTATTGTTATCAATATAAAAATTTCCAATATCACCATAAAAATCTTTTAAACTTGCCGTTCTACTATTAAAATCTCCAAGAAGGAAAATATGATCTGTTTTTTTTTTTGGTGAAAACGTTAAATTTCAACTTCTATTTCATCAAACGCATCATCCGATGCATATTTCGTATTAATGGGTGGTATATATACAATACCAAAAATTATATTTTCTTCTATACCATAAACAGTTTTATCTACTTGAAACCATAAGACAAAATCTGATTCAGATTCTAAAACTTTAATATATTTTTCAAAGTATTTTTTATAACCCAAGGCTAAACCGCCTGATCTAAGTAGTGAAATTTTATGCCTATTTTTAAATTTAAATATAAAGTCATCGCATTCGATCAAGTCACAATCATCAAGTCGTGTTTCGGTAAAACACAATATATCAAATTCGTTTAACAATGACCTAAATTCAGGATATTTCAATCTACTTTTAAGTCCACATACATTCAATGACAAAATGTTAACACTGTTATGACTGTTTTTATTTACAAAATTAGGGTCTATTGTTGAGGTACTAGACTGTTCAATATTGATCGTCTGATCTTCGGTTAAGGTTGATCGCTCTCCATGGTTGTCCTAATATGACTGGTGAAGGGGGTCTCGACGGGGTCGTCCAGAGTCTCTAGTTTTCGGTCGTGCTCCTTGGCCTTCATATCGTTGTCGCAGGTTGTCACCATTAATGTCATTTGTTTCCATTCGCATTCTATTGTGTTTAACAGAGGGGAAAACTTCCGTGCCATCAACATATAATCGATCTCGTTTAAAATGAGCCTTCTTATTTTGACGTCTAGCTTCTTGAAATTGTGGCCATAATTCTTTCCGTTTATCGTTTACTTCTTTCGGAAATTGTTCCGTAGACGGTTCCCTTAAGCTCTTTTGCGGATTTTCGGACACGCTCTCGCTCCTTAAAGTTTCGAAATCGGCAAACAATTGATTTTGTCGTATACTTAACATTTCCGCTTCGATCTTTAATCTCGTATTCTTTTCCGAATCTGTGCGCTCTATGATAAGCCCCTATTTCATCCATTTTCAATTGTCTAAACATGAAATCGTCAAGTACTTTTTCGGTGTCATCAGAAGATTCATATTTGTTCGGCATGGAAATTCCGGTAAAAATGAGATTTTCCCGCATTTATCGTGTTTGAAGGTCAATGTGTCTATTGTGAAGTTCCTGTAAATCAGTTTTCATTTGACCCATGTTTTTGCACATTTCAAAATTATCTGCTTTAATTTCTGTTAGTAAAGATTTTACTTCTCGGACTTCGGATTTACTATATTCAAAAGTTTCGTTGATGAAATTCACACCCTTCTCTATATCGTCTACTCTTTTGGTAACATTTTCAACAGTTGTCGTCAGATTTTTAACTGTCTTGTCAAACGAGGTAAGTTTTTCTGTGAGTGAATCAATGGCCGACAGTTTATCACAAATTTCGTTGAGTTTCATAGATAAATTGTCTAGTTTTGTGTCTGTATCTCTTGCATCGGTCTGAAAGTGATTTTGTTGCATAGGCGGTATCAAACTGTGTGGTTTACTAGTATAGAAACCGACACACGGAGAGGTGGGCCACTGATGATAATTTGGAGGAGGTATTCGAGGCGGGACAGGCAGCTGTTGGAATTGCTGGAATTGTGGTATATACTGCTGTTGTGGGATTGTAGAATCAAGCATTGCTGGGTTGGGGCTAGACATTTCGTTAGTTTGTGTATTGATCTTTTCGGGTTTATTTACATGTGGTTTAGTTGAGTGGGTTTGGTGAGACTATTCGATTTCTTATTTGGTTTTTCATCGCTGACATTACCCTCTGTTTTTTAACTTTTACGAATTTTCTTGGCTTCATTTGGCTTAAACTTTGGTCCCATTAAGATCCACAGATATCAGAAATGATAGAAAACACTAAAAAGTTCATTATAAACAGCTTTCACAATATTTCTTTTCCTTTCTTTATCGGAGAGAAAAAAAAGTCCGTCATTTTTTTCCACATATGCGCATGATACAATTCTCGCCGAGGGACAGCTGTCTGAAGGTCAATAGTACAAGTTTTGCTTAACGAATAGAAGTGGTCTAACAAACCTTTCTACTTGGAATTCTTTTATTGGGAAAGATTCGCGTATCTACATCGGCAAGTAGGATTTAATCATTTTGTGTAAATGAAATGTACGACACTGACGGATCCAGATTTTTTATTAAAAAAGGATGCGACGGATCCAGTCCAGAAATTTGTCAAAAAACAAGGGTGATACAGGCTATCATTCGCTTATTTGTTTCCTTTTTGCACAAAATTTTCCTATTAAAATGGAAATTGAACTCCTGGACCCTCCACCTTAATCCACCACGGCAAGAAACCAAATCAGTTACGTACAATATATACATCTTAGTTACATGTAAATATTTTGTGGATTTAAGGCAGTTTTTGGCCTATATACACGTTCATATACCATGGATATCCTCCCAGAGTATTTTGACGTTTTAGTGGTAAAAATTGATAAAGTAAAGAAAACTCGTAAGTATATACATATATAGAGACTCTTTATATGTATATGCTAATGATATCTTTACGATTTTTCTTTATTATCTTTTTTCACCTTTTCACCACTAAAACGTCAAAGTAGTGAGATTCTTCTTGCTGCATGTTCATATTCCAAACTTATTGACGTTTTTTAACTTGACCTATACTCTTTACGCCCATATTGCAATCTACGTAAAAGTACCAGACAATAAGAAACCGTTCACTCAAAGGATGTAGAAAATGTTTCTAAGTAAACAACAATACCTATATGCATATGTAAGTCTTTTCAGACACGAAAATGATGCCTATAGATTTAAAGGAACTATCAAAATGTGAAATTGTTATTACAGCTATCGTCTCTGCAAAGACACAAGGCTTCAGAATCTTTGATGATAATAGTTTCTTACGTAGAGGGTATTATCGATAAACTTTCATCACGATATATTTTTGTTTCCTTATGACATCTCTTACCGCATGAAAAAAAAATACGATTCTTCGTTACGGTCGTCTCGTCGACATTTTACATCGTAACCAAGCTAGGAAGAATAACCAACTATTTGTCATGTTTATTTTTTTTTTAACATCTTGAACAACTTTATGAAAGAAAAATATTCTTGCCTAAATTTTCCTCCGTAATCTTGAGACGACCGTAACAGCACCGTGACAGTCGTTTTATCCCAGTGCATTTGGAGCACCGTCCTGAAGAAATAAGGGTAACTTGAATAACTGCTCGTACGGAGTTCGATGCAAACTGAACAGCGCTTAAGTTGTTGGTCGCAGTGCAACAATTAAACAATATTTGATTAAGCTGGTTGAGTTTTTTTTTAAATAAAACATGCATACCCTATCGGTGCATCTGCTTTCGAACTATTTTTTTATGTTTAGTTTTAGGATTTCATGTTTTCAATTTTAGTAGAAATTTGAGGGTAATATAATGTAAATTTCGAACCTTCAAGCACATTTTGAACAGCTTTCAATCCATGTCGAATCGAGAACGTTGTGTTAATTTAATATCTTTAAATATTTTAATATATGTTATATTTATTATAAGTTATGAATATTTAGATAATATATTGTAATTTTCTAGTGTGTATCGTTGTTAACATTGAAAATGCAATCATTTTATGGACATTTTTGTTGAGTGATAAAAACAGTTCTTTCAAGCATTTCAAAAATTCTATACACGTAATATTTCAGTTTTACAAGTTTCCAGTTCATCACTTGAATTAGCCCTAAAAGTGAATAAGGGAAGATTGAACTTTAACCCCTTCTCAAATTAGTGCAAATTAGCAGAACACATTCGTTTGATATTCGATAAACTGCATTGATTTAATATTTTTTTCATATATATGATATAACCCGTTATTCACTTCTTCATACCCGACCGCATCCCTATAGGTCGCAATGGCCTTAGGTAAAAGTAAATATCAGGCAGCAAGAAAAATGAAAAGTATAAATTCCCTTTTAAAACAACACAATTATTTTACGAGACCAGAGTTTTTATATTAATATATTTGTCATAAATTCTGTAGTTGTCGAAGTTACATGGTATGAATACGTATTTAGCCTGCATACAAACATGTCTAAAACAGCTTATTTTCTTCCTGTACATTTACCCCGTGGATATTGTCAAACCGGACAAAATTTAAGGTTAGTCGAAGCAACATGGCACTATTATAATCAATTTTAAATCTCACATGTAGTAGAGTTGCAAGGTAAGTCATTAACATTGGATTAAGAATCATTCAACGATTCAATTTACACGATATTTTGTGGTTTGAACTGAATTCAACTGTGAACGTGTCAAGACTCGAGGAAAGGGGGGAGTTAACGTTCTTAACTACCCTGTCGGGTCTCGCACGGACAGTCTCGAGGGGTAGGAGGGGTAGGTTGGCACTCCTATTTATAAGGTGATAGGACGTGCCGATGGGGTAGGTACCATTCTCCAGTTTGTAAATATGTAGAAAGGTGGGAAAAAACATGATTATATGTAATAAGACAATAAAGTTTACATAACGAATTATATGTGCACTTTCTCCACTCCACTGTGACATAACACAAGTGCTCTAAAATTTGTGTAGGACTATTTTTGCATTCTAAAAGCTCATTGGTTGAATTACTAGACGTATGTAACCTAAATCGTACGTAATTTGTTGTTTACCCTGGTATTATCATCTATGCAGAGAAAACAGTGTATATAAAAAATTAATTATCGGGGGTTGAAAAAAAATAAGATGAGGCGACATGTTTCAGTAGATAAAAGGGAAAATAAAACAAGACAAGATTTAGTGCTCATCAAAAGCATTAATCAAGTCAAAGAATAACTTGGTTTTAATGGGTATATAAATGAGAATTTCCCTATTTTCTGATCATAAGTTTGTGATTCAATAGTTTTTATCTGTTGATTTTGTTTATCGTTTGCGTCTTGTATTATTACTTATCTACCATACTGATCTTATCTGTATTATATATGCCGCCTGAATTTTCCAGTGTACGTATATGAATATAAATTAAATACTTCTATATGCATCATTGCATCTGAAGTTAAATATTATTATCACTGTTTGAATCAACTTTTGTACCCTAAAATTTCCCCTCAATTTAGGGTTCGATTTTACAGTCGTCTACGATATGCAATACGTATACGCACTCGGTCATGGTTACAGGTAGAACGGTACTATTTCTCATTATTTTAGGTTAATTGGCCTTTGTGAAATAACAAAACTACACGACGGGAGTTTCGTCTTGAAAACAGAAAAATAGAAACGTTTGGCCTAAAAGACATTACCAGACATTTCTTCCTTTGAATCGATGGTATATATTATTTGGGAATTATTAGAACAACAAAGTATGACCATTATTACACATGTAAAAGAACTGAGTTCATAATAATAACAGAAACGTACTCGACTGTACTCTTATTTTCAAAAAACACTCACGATCCTCAAAATACGTCGATTTTACAAAAAAAAAAAGTTACCATCGGATTTTTTTAACGACCGACCTCACATTTAGGGTCAATTGTCATAGATAACATATACAATAACATCAGCTTTATGTTACTAATAGGTGGGTACAATAAAGTCGAAAACTAAGCGTCTTTGTGAAAAAAAAAGGGTCACTCGCTCGTTAACTAAATAATGCTCTGACGGTAAATCAGTTCACGGACATATTATATTATGCAATACTTTTAATTTAACATTCCATGTCAAAAACAAGACAGTAATGAAAGTTGTTAGGCGGGGAAATCAATTGAAAATGTACCTAAAAATTATATTAAAACACGTGAGGACATGAATAGCGATCAAACTGTTGCGGATACAATGGTCTAGTAGATTGATTTTACAGATGCAATACATCAATTCTTCTATCAGCACTGGAGTCAAACTTGTCCAAAACTCTATCTATATCCTTATCCTTGTGGATGTGCATCAAAGCCAGTTCACTGAGCTTCTGATCAATCATAGTTCTCCTGTCCACTAAGCCTCTCGTCGATCATAGTTCTCCTGTCCACTGAGCCTCTCGTCGATCATAGTTCTCCTGTCCACTGAGCCTCTCGTCAATCATATTTCTCCTGTCCACTGAGCCTCTCGTCGATCATAGTTCTCATGTTCCATATAGATCATTCTAATGCACATATCAAACATCTAAGTAATTACTGGTAAATCCGTTTCGTAAAGGCGTTACGTCCACAAACCCAAATTGGACGTACGTTGTAGCTTAACAAATGACAGAATTTGATGCGAACTTAAATTGAATCGAAATTAAAAAATGAAATATACATGATTTAAGAGTTTTATTCAAATATGATAGAAGAATAACTTCATTTACTCTGCTTGGAATTATAAGATCGTTTATATCATGGAAGAATAATCAAGAGAACCATGATTCAAAGGAATAACAAGAAGAATATATCCTTGGACAGACCGGGAAAACAGACACACAGTACGATGAACATGAATCAACCAAAAAAAGGCACAACCCCCCCCCCCCAAAAAAAAAAAAAAAAAGTTGATGAGCCATCCGAACTCTACTAAAATCAAATTCAAAACAAATCTGAATTTAAACAAAATCTACAAACTTTTTTATAACATTGCTAGATTACTTCATTTTAGATATTATTACTGTAAGCTGCGAATTAAGTAAAATTAGAAGTGTGCGGATAAACTAACTCTCTCTCTCTCTCTCTCTCTCTCTCTCTCTCTCTCTCTCTCTCTCTCTCTCTCTCTCTCTCTCTCTAATATGAATAATAATCGTTATCATGATAAAATAATTACTAGTATCTCAAAATGCATGACTGTTAAACATGTTAAACGTTCTCTTTTTTTTTCAGATATCTATCAAATCAATAAAGTCTTGATACTGTCCGACGACACTGGAATTTAAGAATAAAGATGCGTCAAAAGAAGTTAGTTTGGGCCGTTGTCGCAGTCCTAACAGTGTTGATAGTGCACCTGAAGCTACAAACGATTACTAAAGCTTTCTATAGCCAAGATGATAAACAAAGATCTGAAAAAAGCTTATCGCGTATGATTGATGTGATCGATGAGATAAACGAAAGAAGATCAAAGAATGTCGGAGATGACCGTAAACAGGACAATTTAATTGAAATCGAACAATATTACATATTTTTACAAAGAATTCAGGACTTCCAAAATGTTAGTAGAATCCATACAATTTGTGAATTCGGATTTGGAAGTGGACAAAATGCTGCAATATTTCTAACTGAGATTGATCCTGAATTATATATAGTATTTGACAAATCTGCAGATCACCTGCTTAATACTGATGAGTTTAAACATCTGAAAGAAAAATTTTACAAAAGTAAAATAAATATAACCAGCGTTGACACTTTCGAAAATATGGATGACAATGTGTCATGTGATCTGATCCATGTAAACGCAGAACTGATTATCTCGGACCTGATGAGAGTCATGAAAAACTTGTTTTACATCGCGTCTGAAAGAAATTTACTCCTTATAAGTAGCAGGAATGAAGCATTGCGTGGTGTAATGAATGGGATTGAGTTTTTAAAACGCTGCAATGTTGTGAATGATATTAAAAAATACATTTCCAAGAGCAAACTGGAAATTTCGTGGTACAGTGGAAGTTTCAAACCACCTGTTAGCGATTTCGTGTTCTTGAATAAAACCTTTTGTAACCCATTTTTCGAGAAAAAGAACGGGGTTTGTGTCAAATCAGTGTTAAAACCTTGTTCAACAACAAGTAATGAATGTTTTTATAACAGAGAAATTGGAGTTGTTTCAATATCTTGTGAAGTATGGCGCAAAGCACAAAAATCCGAAAAAAACATTTGGGTTTCAGCCGCAGTCAATTCTGACCGCAATGCGGGTCATACATTGTCGTTCAATAACTATCAAGATATACCTAAACATCTTGGTGACGTTCTTGAACTTGGCTCTGGTCCTTTTACTCAGTCACAGAGTATACTAAGCACTAAGACGGCTGATAGTATAACACTGGTTGAGCCGATGGCGTTCCAGTACATTCAATCTGTGCAGCACTGTTTTTATAAGAACGGAATGTTTAAGAATCTCCCAACGACGATTTGCTCAATACCTGCAGAGGAGTTCCGAACGAATGTAACCTTTGACACTGTGATCATGATAAATGTTATTGAACACGTTTACGACGCACTCCCTCTGTTGAATGCTGCTGTGCAATTGGTAAAAGTTGGAGGGTTGTTTATTTGGCAAGAGAAAGCCTGGGACAAATTGATTGGTATGCCTCATCCGGGTAGTCCAATTCTTGATTTTTATTTGCATCCCATTCGGATCAAAACGCCTATTCTTAAACAAGTTATTTCAGGTTTTGAAGAAATATTTGCTTCGACTGATGCACCAGAACTGCGAAAATATGGCCACCAGGGTATTTATTTTATTGGACGAAAGCGTAACGATCCTATGCACTCCGTTTTACCAAAGCGCAAACCATGTACACAAAACCGTTCCAGTGGCAGTGTTGTCATCATATTCACGGCTCCATCAAACGACACTGTTTCGCTTGATCAAATTAAGATTGCTGAAAACAGTTCTTACACGAAATCAATTATTTTAATTCTGACCAGTGCATTTAAAAATGCTTCTCTATCAAAATTGATACGATTCAGCAAAATTAAAGCTGTGGTATCCCATCACAATATACAACAATGGCAGAAGCAAATACTTCTGTTCACTACACCATGTGGCGTCATTCAACCAACCCTAACCGATAACATTCTTCAGACATTTTCAACTGTGTGTATTGGTCAATAAAAATTATAATAATCACATACTTTCTATTGATTCCTTGTCATTTAACAATCACCAGACCAATTTCTGAGAACATTAAAGTATGTTTCTACAGAAAATTGGAAGCGTATCTTGAGGTAGATTAGTTCTGACTAGCTTTCCTCTTTCTTGTAAACTGGTCTGTCATCTTGTTATAAATTCATGCCACATGTCTTTGGTCTTTCTTGTCGATTATAAACATGGTGATACATTAAATGATAATAATGAATACAAACGTCCGTTCCATACAAACTGTGAATACAATACAAAAGTGCGCCAATACGGCATTTAGCCGTCCGATACGACTTTTACTCAGCCAATACAGAAAACCTTACGCAATAATATTATAATAAAACTGGATAAATACGAGCTGACAAGCGCAATATAAAAAATGGTCAAATTATTAACAAAACGGGCTTAATATGAAAAAAAGGCCTGATACGACTAGACATGCTTACGGTTATGTTTAATTGAAATATCTGATTACTTACTGTTTACCTACGATATAACCACAGAGTGTTATAAGTGTAACAGTATACCTAGTAGTGTTTGTCTATTTCACATGACTGGTTAATAGAAATTACTTTTTTTCCTATTGGTCTCGTATTAAATGTGCATCCCCAGACAAACCTTAGTAATCCTTGGAATAGATGTACCTTCCTGAGCCACCAATAGAGCTAACCTGGACCAAATATAAATAACAAATAAAAATAAGGTGAAATTCATACTAACATGCAAGTTAATGTATACAAAAGATAAAACCCTGCAATACATTTATTATCACATAATTGACTAAAACTAAAGAATGATTTATTAAAATGATAAAAATGAAAATATTTTCATCAACTAATGCAACGAAAAATAAATAAACATTTTGACCAAATCTTCATGTACAAGAAAGACAAACTACTTTTATAACAGTACTCCATGTGAAGTTCGGCTGTCAAAGAAAACAAAGTTAAGTGTATTATCTATTATAGGTCAGACAAAACCCCTTATATGAGACTGGGAATAAAAGGTTATTCACACCTAATGATCATGGGAGATGCTAACTATCAAATACACAAGAGTACAAATTCCTAGATGTCATAAAGGATAACTTTGTTTCAACAAATGGTACAAGATGTTAAATAAAAGGAAGAAAGAAAATGTATGATAAAGGAAAATGTACACATTTTAAAGATGATTTGAATGCACTGGATTGGTCTGAAACTTTAAAACATAGACATCGATAACAACTGGCCTATATTTCTTAATAGAATAAAAACAAAAATATGTTACAAAAAGAATGTAAGATCAATAAAAGCAACAACAAAAAAAAACAAAAAAACAAAAAACAAAAAAACAAAAAAACAAAAAAAAAAAACACACAAAAAAACACAAAAATCATTATATTCATGAGAATATAATAAAGTTAGAAACAAGGTTAAAAACACAGGAAACAATTAAGTTATGAGTATTTGGCCATTCGAGAAACATAACTGCGTTTAGGTAACTTGCGTTTCCATGGAAGAGCGTCTTTAAGGTCAAAGGGTAAAAAACGAAACTATACCGACTGTGTCGGGGAAAAACAAGGCTCGCCCACTTTAACATATAGAAGAATCAGAGGGGATATGATGAAGGTAAACAAAATAATGTCAGGAATTTATGATAAGGTTGAGTCACTTTTGTCAAGAAACCTAAAGAAAAGAGGTTGAGAACAAGTAATAAAAAAAAATGCAAAATTAAGAACTAACAATAGAAATTATTCATTTTAATTATCTTTCCGGGTAGTTTATTCTATATGGATTCAATTCGACAGTTAAAATTGAATCCACACGGAATAAACTACATAAAGCGTCTAGATAGATATGTTAGTAGAGAAATCATGAAATATATTTTGATAACTATATAAAGAAGAAATAGTAAGCCACATGATCGGAAGGAACCAAATATTTGAAGAGTCGGTGTCTAGCGAAGAGATTCTAGCAGGACATGGCAATCTAACATAAGTAGGTAAGTAGAGTGTATTACAAGAAAATTTCATTTTCAAAGTTAAAGCTAGGCCAAATCATTAAAGTGATTCTAACAATCAATACCAGCCCGCATGGAAGCTAGCCGTCAACAACTTAGCCGTCAATAATATTCATGAGCTGTGCGTTCAAAATTTGAATTAAGTTATTCATATAATGAAAACGTTAAATAGGAATAGAAATAAGTAGAGTTTCTAAATATTGTTAAATTTTTGTCTTCAGTACTACTATCAATGACGGGACCAGGTCCAAAAGTTTTGAAAAAGGGGGTTCTAGATGGTTTCCCGGAAACAGAGGGTGTTCTAGGCTATTTGCTCACTTTTGGCCAAATTTTATACGGAATTAATAAAATTCTCCAAAAAAAAGGGGATTCCACTCCGCCCTGTGGATCTACTACTGACTATAAGATTTAATTTCCCTTGTTTTGGTAGTACAAATTAAGTGTATTAACAAATTCCGATTTAGAATCAAATATCCAAGTACGTGTTCAAATTGCTATTCATAGAAGTATGTACAATGTACATGTAAATTGTATTAGTGCTTTATATATAATTAGATCTACATATTGAAAGCAAAAACTTGTAAATTAATTCACTTGATGATTCACTTAAGATAGCAAACGAATGTCTTACAAAGATATTTAGATATGTAAATTCCTTACAATAACCCACACATCCTTGTGGATATTTAGAGCTTCAAGAGTGATTCACGCCTGATTGTGTTCTTAACTTCGAGTTCAATAAACAATTATAAGTTAAACGATAAAAAGTTTTTCATTCATGAACATAGTCTTTAAATGGAGAAATAAAATACTACATGTATATATTTTGCAAATTGTTTATCAATAGTAAACTAAGTCAAACTAAAAATCTGTTGTTACTGCATTATCCTAATTAAATACGGATTCGAAAATTGAGGTTTGGTATTATCCTTACCCGCGCAGTAATTTTCTTGTATCTCGAATAAAATCCCTATTTAAAACTACATATTATTTAAAAGTATAGTTGACCTTCTCTAATTCGTTGCGCAGCTTTATCAGAAATAATACAGACAACTAAACAGAAGTATGAATAAAAAAAATTCGAAACGAAAGAAAAAAAACATATCACAAAAATCAGTAAGATTTCACTCTCTTACGTAAATCTAAAAGAAGTAATTATAAATCCGATTAAAACAACTCCAAGAGTTCTAAAAAAAAACGGTCATTTCTGAATCAAATTCGAGGTGGGTGGCTGGGACCAAGGTCCATTAGTCCATCTTGGGACTGGGATGAGATTTTAGGCCGATACTTTTAGCAATTGTCCTGAAATTTTGATATGCTTTTACTAACCACAAATGGAGAGTACCTATTTAATGTGGACTTTGTGGCCCCTTATGTTTTCGGAAAAGGGACCAAAAAGAGTAAAAATAGTTTTTTTTTATTAAAACCTATGTAGAATATTTGTTTTATTCCGATTTTAATTGCTCTTTTTCGTGTTCCTTATTGAATTATTGTAAACAAATTTTGCAGCTGATTCCATGTATTTTGGAACATTCTTAAGTTGTACATGTAGGAGATCAAAATATGGCAACGTCCAAAAAACTCAACTTTTTTTAAATCCGATTTTAAAATCCTTAATTTCGTCATATTTTCTGATTAGTCTAATTGAATAAACAAAATATTAAATACATACATGTTTTTCAATTTTTACGTACAGTATAAATAAGGTGCACGTTCACCGGTTTTATTTGTGAATACACTACACAAATATATGTAGCGCCTTCTAGCGAATTATCACGAGCTTTCAGATAAGAATATAAACAGTAACAGTAACAGGGACACAGTTAAATGACCATGTTAGTCTTTTCTGAAAAAAATGTTGAAATTAAAACTGAGCTTGACATGTTTTCTTCAAGACCCAAATAAAATTTCACATTTCAAAGCCAAAATTTCTCTTATTCTGTAGGCAACTAAAAGGTTTTATGTCAAGTCCCGTGAAAATTCATGAGCAGAACTCGTGTCAACTAAAATCTGATTGAATTTACTTTTATTCTTAAATTTCGAAGAAAAGTTTTACATTACATATAGATTGGATCAAACAAATAAAATGTCAAAAATTGTATTTTATTTCCTTTTCTCTTTTTTCTTTACAGTTTTGCTCCCGGCCTGTTAACTACAAACAATAACGATCCAATTAGCCAGACATGGATTATAAACTTAAACAAAACAAGAAACAGCGTTTCATTATGAAAATGCTCATCAGGCAAGGTAATGCTTTATATGACTGCTAAGTTAAAACTTATAGCAGTTTTGGAAATAACAGACACAGCATATAAGCTTGAAACATCTTTCTACATGTATATCTAGGCTGTGATGTAGGAATTTTCTCATTAGTATGAAATTAAGCTTTAATTTTGTAATCAGACATTAAGGAAGACATATCAATGGTTCTTGTTGGTCCTTATTTCACAACTGATAAATATTAGTCCATAATCCCTTTAACCTGTCAAAATTTACTGTTTGTACTAAGTTCAGTTAGTTTCTTAAAATTTTTAGCTTTTTTTGCCAAAAAAGAAATGCTGTATACATGGTATACTAAAATTTTGTTAGAACAAATACTTATCAAAATACTGTTGGAATTAATAACAAAAATGAATAATTTCTACTTTAAAGTAATTCTAATTTTTTAAGATTAATTTTAATTTAGTATACACAAATAATTTCATATTTACATTAATTCAAAAGACTTAATCATTTTGCCAATACTTCAAATGCCATGAAAATACATTTTCAATGACATCATCAATTTTTCTCAAAGAACAGTAAAAATAAAGATGAAATGACTCAACTTTAAAACTGATAAATAACAAAATCGTAACATTCAACTGCAGTTAACAGGCATTTGCAGAAAATAAATATGCCTTTACATGTACATGTACCTCTTTCAGTGGACATAAAAAAAATGTCTTATTTAATACTAGTTCTTTTCTAGGAGTTCAATAAACTAGAAACAGGCCTTTCAAATCTCACATACCCTATAATATAACAGACTTCCCATTTCACAGTGTAAGTCATGAACTATATACATGTACATGTTCAATGTTTGCTTTAAAAATATCAAAGATTTAATACTAAAATAGACTATTGGTATAAAGAACAGCCCATCACATTTTCCACAAAATGAAAAACTACTTGAACTGCTGTTAAAGTTACTGTAATGTGATTATTATGATGCCACCCAGAAATAAATATAGCGCAATAGAAAATTCAAAGAAAGACCTTCATGCATGTATCAGAACCTGGTATTTTTAGTAGCTAGATGCCAAAACTAGATTTTCTTAAGAAACCAGATTTTGTCTCTCTGAGTGTTAAATGAAATGATTGGACTTGCACAAATTCTTTACATACTGTGAATCTAGACATTTTTTACACCTTAAGTACTTTGTACACCATTCGGTTGCACCTCAGGCCTTACTTCAACACTCCAGGTATAAAAATCTCCAATAGAATGCATTTCAACTTATTTATCATATTATTTGAAAACTGGGCATAACAAAACAAGTACACAATACACTAGAAACTGTCTAATCCGACAAAATATGAAGAAAAGTGTTAATAACTATGTGAAATTTTGTACAAATCAGTAAGAAAACAAGAATACTAAAGGAGATATTTTAATTGCTTATTACAATGTACCATAAACATTCAACAGAGCTAATTTTAAAAGGGTGAACGAGATAATCGAATTCATGCCATTGAAATTGAGCGTGAACGAGTAAAGTACAAGTAACAGAAAAAAACTCAACAAATCGTAGCTTAATGTCTCCAACGGCCACAAAAAAAGTCGGAAGTGCAAAAGTCCCATAACTACTGTAAAATTCGTTGAATAATGGGACACAATATAATTACAAATAGTGACTAACAATCCTACAAAATTTTAACAAGATATGCCTAGCAGTTTCTGAAGAGTTGCGTCAACAAATGTCACAAGAAGGACAGACCCACACTAGTATTTCTATGTCTCCTTCCATGTAAGGGTGGATGACAAAAATGTGAGAAAATCCAGTCAGATTTAATCTTTCAGAATGAGATTGAATTCTTCATGAAACACATGCATTGATTACTTGTGCGAACCACTTATAAGGAGAACAATTTATTTCCTTTGAGAAATTAATATATAGACTCTAATTTGAAAAAAAACCCCAAATATTTCTACTACTAGCTAAAGTTACATATTATATGTATGTATATTCAGACCTACAAACAAATGTAACTAACATTTTTTGTTAGTTTAAAGTAAATCCAAAATGACACTTTCAAAAAAAAGTGATAGCAAGTACAACCTTGACCCTCCTCCTATCTTAGTTAATCTAAAAAAAATCAACCCTGAATAATCAATAATGTCCGAAATTGGGCAATTACATGTATAATAAACAATTTGGTAAACTGGAAGATTTGGGGGTTCTCAAAACATTTTAATTACTATAATGCGACTAGTGTTTGATTATCGTATTCAGGTACATGTAAAATGCAGAGGACACTTTCTTGAAAGATGCATGGTTCATTCAAGTATCCGTATTATCAAGATGAATGTACTGTAATTAATCTGTTGTAACAGTGTTCTAGGATTTATCAGAAATTAAGGTTTCTTTGAGAAAAATCCATAAAAAATCAACTTTCCCACAGTCAATGACTGCTTTCCTAACAAAACAAATCCTTACAGCATATGAAGTTTTCATAACTAAGTAACTTTAGTAACTAAGTACCTAACTTTCCCTGACCCATATTTCACTTGCCGCGACTAACAGGAAATAGGAATCCTAGAGCACTGTGTAAACTTGAGGCCCTTTGAGCTGGTCGTGGTTTCCCATGGTTTACATGTACATCAAAATAACAAATTTGCTTCTAGGAATTTCAACAACTTTGTGCAGTGAAAGGAAACAATAATACATCTATATAGGTCTCATATTTAATATTTCTATTATACGAGAAGAATGAAATAAGACGGTTGCATGTGTTAGCTTAAAAATAAGTCTGAAGTCAATTTTATAAATCATGACTGTGTCATAGAAATGGCACACTGAAAATGTGAATATGATTAAAAACTGAAAAAATTCTTTAAAAAAATTGGTTTCATTTATAAAAACAAAATTACAAATTAGAAAGTCGAAAAAAAGATAAATGATGAATGAAAAATTAATAACATAGTGCACAATGAAGCCAGGTTCACAAATAAATGTACTACATGCAACTGATTTCCAAGAGACCAATATAAATGTATTAATAGATAATATTTTGGTGGGAAACTTATCATACATACATATATACTAGGGAACTCAAAACAGATCTTTTTAACAAATGTGTTGTCTAACATGTACATTTACCCAAATTAAGAAAATGAACTACCTGAGTATATGAGGTGCAATACAAATGACGGTATTAATGAAAACTAGAAAAAACTGAGCAAAGCTGACTAAAGGTTACCCCACTGTAGAACACATTAACCCTACGGTTGAAATAAAAACTAAGTCGATAAGGAAGTTGATTTACATGTAGAAATTTTTGAAACATAATCTGCAAAATAGCCAAATATACATGGATCATTACAAAGAAAACTGTTAAAAAATTCAGTATTCAAAAAATATTCTTGATAATTCCTAGATTAAGGAAGCCTTCAAATACATGAACAGTGTGTAAATACAAACATGTATCGCTTATTATCTATATAAAGTTGCTTTCAAAATATTTAATGGCTGTGTACAAGTACACTACAGAGAAAATGCCTATTTCAAATTCAAACCATGTATAGAGTAAAAATGTAAAAAAAAAAACAAGAACTAAAAAGAACATAGCAAGTTAATGTGTTCATGTACAATATATCCAGTCTTAAATGTAAACTAATGAAATGCATAAATACAAAATACACATGTACCATGTTAAGCTTCTTTAAATCATCCAGTGGCTGCGACAAGTACATTCATATACATTGTATGCACATGTTATTGTAATGGAAGTGGCAAGATTTGATGATCGAACAGACATGATAACTATAGGTACAAATGTATTTACCTCCTGCTTTCAAAGTGTGACGATTTAGAAAATAAATTTATTTTGAAATGATTTAGCCGAGTAGATCAAATATTGCACTGTGCAGAAGATTTTAATATTATTTAATAATACTGCAGTCAAATTTAGATGCATTGCATACATATACCAGAGCTAAACTAATGAAAATACTCAAGGAAATAATTTCTGATCAAATTAATTGATAAAACAGAATTTTAATGTGCTTTGTTGTACATTGACATTCAGTTCATATCCACTAACTACATGTAGCACAAAGTTATCTTGTAGATTCACTGTTTGACAATTTGGGGTGTTTTTTTATTATCTTATTTTTATTATGCTTTGTCACAAACGTGATATATATATACTATTATACATGTATGACAATAAATAAGATAACGGTTTTAACTGGACTCCAAATATTAATCAATATTCATACATGTAATTAAAGTATGGCAAGCCGTTGTGGAATTTATTCCCTATTTATTGATATCAATAAATATTTAATAACATGTTAATAAATGATTTATTGATATCAATAAATATTTAATAACATGTTAATAAATGATTTATTGATATCAATAAATCGATGAATTATGAACGTGTTGATAAATATTTATTAACGTGTTGATAAATCATTTATTAATATAAATAAATTGAACGAATTATTAACATGTTATTAAATCTTGTTCCGGAAGACTTGCATGCCGGGTAATGTCCAATGTTATTGTCATTTCGGTACTTATCGATTTCGGTACCTGAAAACGGTAAACGAGATACCTGTATTATGCACTAATTTGTTACCAGATTTTGATTCAGATTCTTTATTGGTTTTAAATTTTACAGCTAATTCCTGGTCATAAAATGTGTTTATAATTCATTCATGGAAACTTTCCTCGCCATAAAATGTGATTATAATTCATTCATGGAAACATCGGAATGAAGATAGATCATAATAAAAATACAAAAATGAGCATAAATTATATGAATTATAGAAGTTTTTTAAGACTTAATATGTATACATCTATTAAATACATTTAAAAAATATACGTATTATAGCAAGTCACTATGAAATTGAACTGTTAAATATAGAGATCTATTTGTCTCTACGAATTAGCATAACAGAAACTATAGGTTAAATTCCATTATAGTGAACTTCGGAGGCAAGAATAAGCGTGTCGTCCAATTTTCAGAGCACAGTCGATAAACTTCCCTACCTTACCCTGGAGAACATTTGATTCTCTACCTAAAAGAAACTTCAGTTTGTGAATACTTGGGCACCTATTTTAATATTTCGGTAATAGCGTAGTCTAATATTACCATCAGTGGCTAGGACATACCAAACGGGTCTATGTATGTATATTATTCAGTAAGAAATTGAAAAAGTTTACTTCTACAAAACACAAAGGGGCGACCATCAATATTTAATTTATTGATAGTAAATGTAAATCTGAGTGTTAGAATACATTATATAGTTACAGCCGAAGAGTTCCAATCCCTTCAAAAAGTATTTCACTATAACGGCAACGCTTTTTTTGTTTTTTGTTTTTTGTTTTTTGTTTTTTATTTTTTATTTTTTATTTTTTATTCAATTATATTTTTAGATTTTTTTGGGTTACTTTTTTTCGAAACTTGTTACGTCATAATTATATATATCTTATCTTAAATCCAAAAATGTCAATGTCACGTTAAAATCTATAACAATACCTTTCATGTATGTAGTGCTTCATATACATGTGACATATGCAGTCGTGGTGTCTCGACTTGCGGAAATGGAAACATAATGGAAAGTCTCTGAAGGTGAAGTGAAATTGGAACCATGATTTCTCAGCATTCCACTGATCCACAGCTGCAGTGGGGAACTATGGTTACTAGTTCGTATGTTGTGTGCATTCCAGCCATTCTGAAATGATGCCATTCTCTTGTTGATGACTGGCAAATACACATAGTGCAACGCCTGGATGTGCGTGGCATTATCTGGATTCAGCTGGATGGCTGGATCATCTTCCATGGCATAAAATTCATGGTAGAAGGTGGACGTAACTTCTTAGTGCAGATCTCGCCACAATCTCTCGATGCGCTGATTATGGATGGATCTTCCAGTGATGTGGGATGACGGATCTCTAATAAGGTTCGTGAAGAGGGCAACCTTAGTGTTCTCCAACCCATGGTCTGATCGCACTTTGGAAGGTATACCATAAAGACTGCAGGCCCTAATAAATGGCGTCAGAACAGAGGAAGCAGAATTACTGGTTCCACATACCATAAAAGTAATAAGTCTGCTAAAGCCATCAATACAGCCATGTGTTGAAAGACCCCATCTGGAAAAGAAACAGAAAATATCATTATTAACTCCATTAGAAAACACATACATGTAATTTTAAGTCCTCAAATGTAATATCTGGATATAATTTTACAATACTAATGAATGGATATTTAGTTGATGATAATGAACACAAATATACAATAATGCAAAGCTCCTCACAGAACAGCTTGCAACTGTGTAGGAAAAAAATCAATTTTCTCCTTAAAAATAAATTTTAACTTGTGATACGTAGAAACAACACACAAAGACGGGACACATATACGCTTCCGTAATTAATATACAGCGATCATAAGGACATTTCGGTAGCTTCTGGCCTATGGAAATTTGAAAATGTAAAGACTATCTTCAGTGAAATATACACGTGATTTCAAGATTTAATACTCGTGCCAGGATAAAAACTTTCATCCAAATAACCGAAACAGCAATATGCAAATGAGGATAATTCATAGAAAATCTACCCGCCAATAATGAAAATATTTGAATGAACAACATGCAAATGACTATAAAAGAAAAATCCATTCGCCAATGAGAATTACGTGGAGACTAATATAGCACTTTCAAATAATTTGACTTGAATGTCGTGACAAAAATAGTTCAATTACGCCACTGGCTAGTGTTTATACATTTGACATGGACGCCAAGACAAAAATAGATTTTACCTTGTAAACACCGAATGATTTCCAAAAAAACTTCGAAGACATATAGTTCGATACAAAGATTGATATATTTCAACAATATAGATAAGCAATATCGTACAAAAATATTATTTTAAGTTGGTATGATTCGGCTAACGCCTTACCCTCGCAACAGAATCTACTGACTGACTGAATAACCATAGACGGTCATATCGGAGCTTTTAACTTATATTAGCCTTCTGTCAAGTCTGTTGCCTTCTATATTTTGAACTCTTAGTTTTCAGTATGTGCATATGAATGGAATGTTGAAAATGAAAGTGGTAAATAAAAAAGCAAAAAAATGATAGACAGTAAAATCAAATGTAGAACCAAGAATAACCACAATTGGAGCGATATCCGAAAAAAAAACGACTTTCGAGGAAGATAAACGTAGTAAGAAAACATGGACAACACGACAAAAACAAACAAGAACTATCTTTTATAAAAAAAAAATATCCGACGCAGTAAAATTTGTTCTTTTTTTAGTTTCTATATTTCTTTGAAGAAAATAACACATGGCACGCAATTTCAATTTTCGAATGTCTTTTAGAACGCAATATCAAAATTCCGATACAGTTTTTTCGAACGCCATTAAGTTAGCAGTATTTGGCCCATCGGGAAACAATTTCGATCAGGTGATTTGTGTTTCCATAGAAGAGCGTCCTTAAGGTCAAGGGGTAAAAACTGAAACTATAACCACTGCGTCGGAAAAATATCAATAACAGAAATATTAAAAACATAATTGAATACTATACCTAATATACATAAAGCTTTTAACATTCAGGGACATGGTTAAAT
This sequence comes from Perna viridis, assembly GCA_037379345.1. Classification (NCBI taxonomy): domain Eukaryota; kingdom Metazoa; phylum Mollusca; class Bivalvia; order Mytilida; family Mytilidae; genus Perna; species Perna viridis. Next base: position 16,573,702 of record CM074511.1, read on the forward strand.
TTTGTGTCAATAATTATCAAAAAAAGTCATGAAGCCCCCTTTTTACAATAACATTGAACATTTGGGTTTGTTCATAATTTTGTTCTTGTAAAAAGTGAATCGATCACGGAATACACACATGCTGATTTATCCCCAAGTCATCTGTCGGTATCTTATCAATATTACGCGTGAAACTTCAACACGTAATATCGTTTGAATTATCATTCTACATTCCGACTTGTTTTAAAATTGATGACTGTTATAAAGACCGTGATCTTATATTTCTGATGACAATGAAGCTTGTATGTGCTTTACTTGGTTTCTCTGTAATTGCCGTAAGTTTCACATAAGTTTCGTCTTTTTACAAAGTTTCTTACACTTCAATTTTGAAAACAAACTGTTAAAGCACTTTTTAAGAATAAATAAGATATGTTGCAGACCAAAAATTGATCAGTCAAAGTTATTTTAATTATTTTTAAACGTTTAAAGCTCTAAATAATGAATTCATATCGTTATCTAAGTAATACCTGTTTGCAGATACATGTCTCCAAGGAAAAGAAACATAATTAAAATTCTTCCAAGTAACTTCAGTTATGGAAATAAAGGACTAACTGCATATACATGAACGCGCATTAAAATGATCAACCTCCAACTGACAGATGAATTCTCTTCGTATTAATTTTTTTAAACACGAAAAAAAAAAAGAAAAAAACTAGTAAGTCAATTTTTAGTAAAATATCTTTCCTTTGAGAGTTTTCTATATAATTATTATATATATATAACATGCTAATCTTCACAACAATTTGTCAAAGACAATTGTGAAGGTTTTCATCATGACTTTTGTAGCGCTTTAATTTGATATGTAAAAACTCTACTTTCTGTGAAATTTATCATTTTTTACACAGGGGCTTGCTCCCACTATCAAATATGCAGCCCCACTAGTATATAAAATATACTAGTGGGGATGCATATTTGATAGTGGGCGCAAGCCCCTGTGATTTTGCACTTATTAACCTTACCCAGATTCTTTCTCCGTAAAACGAAATTCATATTTGTAATGTTATCGTTACGATCTCTCGTTTCACATGCAGCAACTTATAATAAAAAGAAATGCTTAATTTCCTGCACTCATTGGCCCAATTAAACCCATTTTTGGAGGACAAAACTTCGATATTTCGGATGTACGCTTAAGTCCTTTCATTTGACTGCGTCAACCTTGCCTTCAAAAACTTTTAATACTTGCACTTAATGACCCATCCCTTTGAACATGTATGAAATGTCAGGTTTGAAACTTGGATTTTTGTAATCCGCTCATTCAGATCTTCAAAATGTTACGATATCACATGACCCCCTACGAGGAAGTTGAAAAAAATGCTGTCAAATTATGCAATTTCATAAATAGGTTCCGATGAAATATACAAGACCATTGCAAAATAGGAAAATTTCAAGTACTTGTAGTTTTGTTGCGTTTCGATATTGCCCCTTGTTATTGTGTCAAACAAATGTACTTGAGCAGATCTTTCAATCTGGGTAAACATTATTTGTGTATCTGTAAGTTGTGAATTGTGAAATAAATATCGCCGCTCTAAAATACTAAAATTTCAATAGGTCCAAAACAAAACATGATATCTTAAATCTGAAAAATGTATGATAATTTAAAAAAAGAACATGTACAACACGTTTACAAAACAAGTTTAGAGCTCGTTTTGGGGGCAATGAACAATTGAATTATAATGCAATACAAAACTCCCGAACCGGAAGTCGTAAATGCATGCGACTACCACCGTACACCTTAGGATCAGTTGTCCAGGTCACGGTCATACAATCTTGTCATGGTCACAAAATTGATTTCGTGAATCAATTAAATTTTCATGATTTTTGAACAGACGGTCTGACTGATGTAAACTTGGGCTCAAAATGTAGAGCTTATCGAGAGGGTCACTTCATACCTGCATGTATGCACTTATCTCTATTCAATTTCCATTCTGTGACATTTGACCTTGGGTGCAAATGGAAAGGTCACATATAATAAAAAGCGCAGGTGAAGGTCCTATGTCTCTACATAGGACTTCCGGTTTTCGGAATATAAGCTTTCAAAAACTGAAGTAAGATATTTCAAGGGACGTAAGTTTTGATGTATGTTTATTTATGATAATGTCATGTGTCCTTTTACGTGTAACAGTCTATCTTTAGTGGTTTTCAAGATAGAAGCAATTAAATTGCTAAAAAAATATTCTTAAAGAAAATGGCGGAATCCTTAGCAGGGTCATCTTCTAATATTACATTGTGACCTCTAATTTTGACTGAATATGTTTGTAATATCCTTTATATGAAAAGGGGGACCATGTTTCTTAAACACAAATTAACTTTATACTCAAAGTAAAAAAGTCAATGAAATGATACATGCATCAAAAAAAAGAAGGCAGTGTCTTTTGAGTAGGTTTAAGGGTACATTGTTTATGTACGAATTATACATGTATTCTGCATGTATTTAACATTGTAGATTGTAAAATGTCAAAGTGAATGCACACAAGCTTCTGACTGTAATACAAACGAATGTTGTATGGAACAATCCCAAAGTAAGCGCTTTCTGGATGAAACTTCAAAAGGAATGTGCCGAGCTAATCGTAAACAATTTCAACAGTGTGACCCATCAGATGCAGTGTCCAGAGACAATCCGAATTTACGAGTAATAGAATGCCCATGTGAATCGGGATATGCTTGTAAAAGTAACATTGACCCAGCAACGTACAGTAATTCATTCTGTGTTAAAAGTTTTAAATAAATCCATTAAAGTGATTTTTTAAGTTCCGTTTCTAGGTCAAATTTTCTAAATTAAATGTGGATATTTCGAGTACTTATTATATTCAAATGCGAAATGTTTTAAGTTACGATCTCCCCTACAGACATAACAACCACTTCCTGATTTACTACGAATTACTACGCTTGCTTATTATAGGGACTTTTTGCGACCACAATATCATTTTGTGTGTACAATTTAAATTATGTACAGTGATGTATACTAGCTTGCATAAGAAGACGAGTTCAGTACTGAGTATGGCAGAGTTGTTTTAACCTTGCATTAGTCAAAATACTTCCTCGTTTTAACCTTTTGACAATGCAGGCCTAATTTCACTTTAGTTTTCCTTGACTTACAGGCAAGCGGGTGCAGCTAGAAAAAAATCAGACTAAGCATGCCCTAGATAGGAAAAAGATACATGGGGTTTATGTAAAATGAAAATTGAATAAAAAACAAACTTGATCTGCAGAGCATTTTTTTTCCATTCTGAAAAATTTAACAAAGTGTAACATAGGTATTTTTCTTCTTTTGGTCAATTTGGTCAACAAGAAGAAAAATACCTATGTTACACTTCATACGGTCCACTCATTTACACAGTTTAAAATCACATTGTCTGTACATGTGCCTATTGTTTTTAAGCATGGCATAAGAGCTCACCTTAGTGATTGGAAAACATGTAAAAACGTTTCCATAAGTCTCTGTTTTGGCACTTTCTGCAGAATTGGTGAAAATGCGCAGCAAAAATAAGGGTTTTTTTTATCAATTTAGATTGAAGATCAGACGCGAGAGACTACAGCTTTGTAAAGCCTGTTAGCATCTAAAACCATTTCTTACATCGCCGCGGGAAGAAAAGTTCCACTGACATTCATCATTTAAATTAACAAGAATCCAAATAGAGTCAGTTGAACTCTAACCTCTTATCAGTACCAGCTGTTCACGTCGAAGCCAGTCGTTTAGTTGTCTACATATGTTAGACACATATGCCATTTGTAGTTTAACTAGGAAAGCAATCCTATGAGATAATACAACATCTAGAGAGATACTGAGTACCAATCGAAAGAGCTACACAGTCTTTGCATTTAACTGTTATGCCGAAAGTATTAATTTTCTACTATATTTAGCCACAGAAGACGTTCTTATCCCATATCCCTCAGAATGAAAACAATAACAAATAAAAAAAAATAAACAATTAAAACAAAAACAAAACGCCAATTCAAACGAACCTGACAGTTAGATTGATAACAAATTGTGTACAGATTTTAATCAGAACAGATTCGCCTTATGACATCAGAATATGACAAATAATATATCTGCATGATAATAATTTTGATAATGCAATTTTCCAAGGAATGGTGTAAGTCTTCGGTCTGGTGTTTCTGTTATTTGAACTCTCCTATAATCATTCTATTTTTGGTCATTTTGAAGGGTTTTTATTTAATTGAAATTAAAGGTTTGCTCGGTCCGTGATAAAAATCTACCTCCCTTAACTAAAAGCTTCAGTCAACATGGCCGTAAGTGGAATCATTATATATACACCGTAAACGTTCTACTAATGATAACCCAGACCTTATCACTGCAATGACTTTTTCCCCTGCTTTAATTTACATGCAGTATTTATGAATGTACAAGTGATTATCAATGGCAATGAACAGCAAATTCTTCTGGTTGTATTTCATGTGTACATTTGTTTCGGTGAGTATTGACTTATGTAAGAAACCATTTGATAAAACTACGAGAGCAGCGTTTGTAAAATCAAAGTACGATAGTACTGTTAACTCGGTAATCAATCTAACGCAAGCAAATTACATTTACGTTTTATCATTCATAATTTGGTTTAACTTAATTTAAAACAGAACTATTTATACTGGCACTTTATTCTTGTTTGTCTCTTTCTCTGTAAAATGCATAGTGATAATTCCTACAAGGGTGTAATAATTATAGCTGACAACAAGTTGAGAATACTTATCATTTAGACTACATATACATGTACTTTATATAAGTTATCCTAATACAAGTATCACGACAACCATTTCTTTATACAATAAGATAATAACAGGCAAGTTTGCAATGACGAGGTAATATACTTATAAATGATAGAACAAATAGAGTAAATGTCGTTTACTTTCATATTAATATTTTGACAATACCATAATGTTGAACATTTATCAAAATATTCGATATAATATGCAAAATAATTTTATTTATTAATTTAATTACCACCCGTGTTGTAACTGAGATCGAGTGGGTACGTAGGGTACATACAAGACACGCCATGCGAAGAGAGGTTGTTTTTAATCACAGTGTAAAGAATGTATTAGGATGTTCATAGTTGAAAGAATTAATATTGAATGTGGGTATAGCATGCAAGGCACCAACCTTTTATTTTCACGAGTATCACAGTACATGTACCAAAATCAAATCAAGGGAAGAAGACAAATTCATAATCTAGACGTTTTTTTCAGAGCATGTTGAAGACCTTAATGTGACCTCAGGTTGTATTTACTGTTTCAGATTTCAGTTGTTTTGCGTTTCACTACATTCGTCCCCCACTGCCTACATGTGTAAAATGGATAGATATTAGTTTATAGTGCATCATCTCCAGTTTTCCCATGGTAGAGCATAAAACAAGAATAAGATATTTGTAACAAATGTTTTGTTAAAAAAAAGAATTGTCTTGAATCAATACAAAAAGCGATTATTTTTTTCTTCTGATTGTTAGGAGGTTCTAAATCTAGATATTGATAGGCTTTATTATGCATTTTCTTGATTACAATCGAAAAAAAGTACATTAAAATCGCTGTTTCAGCGTACAAACAAAAGAGAACTGCTGCACTGCACTCGAACAGTTTTCTTTCGATGGCGGTCAAAGTTTATATATAAGTATATAGTTATAATATCAACGTTAAGATGAAAATGACTTTGTCTTTGGATAATATTTGGTCGAAATTGACAGTCTTGCGACTTCCGATAAAGAAAATTCTAGAGAACATTATTTGTTAAATTATTTTGACCGAATTGCTTCTGTTTGATTTAAGAAAAAAATTCCTAAGAATTCTGAGAACAAAGTTTGCTCTTCTTATGCACCTGTATTGCCCATTCAGTTTTAGAGTTCCACTAAGGCGTATACTCTGCTATAATCTTTTGCACTCATATCGGCATTACATAGGAAAAAGAAATCCGCGATTTGACATGCAATTTTCGTCAAATATTTGTTAACATGATCAAAGAAACGTCTATTACACGAACAAAAAATAAGTGGTTAATACATCTAAAAAATAATTGTGCCGTTGCGTTCCTGTGACATCATCGACTGGAAAAATGAATTCGTGAAAAACATTCGTTTGTCCAACTCGGGATCACAGTGCTGAATAAAACAATAAACATATGATCAGAGTTTTAGAAAACCATTTGCTATATATCCATATGTCAAATATGCTCTTCCTGGGAAAAATACCCAACAATGTAACGGAATCTTTTCAATAAAGGTCATTGCCATTAGTGATCATTATTTGTTTACGACTTTTATACCATCACAATAAATATAATGTATAAAATTCTATAAGGAACAGGTAGGAATAAACTTGCGCTATTGATCATAAGATGAACAGCACAGAACATATTTTACCACCCTTTTTACACAAATTCAAATAAATCGCATTTGATTTAAATAAAAAAATGGCTCAAATTGTGTAAAAAACTTGTCTTACTATATTCAGGTCATAAGTCAGCTACAGCAATGTAAGAATTCGTCAGAATGTGGACAAGATGAATGTTGTGTAGAAGAGGACCGTACAAGGCGGTTTTTATTTGAAAGGTCATCCGGATTCTGCCGCCCCGGTCGAGGTCAAGGTCAAGCCTGTCATGTTTACATGCAACACTCCCTTGGTAACCCAGACATGTATCTTAATTATTGCCCTTGCGTCGATGGTCTTGTATGCGGGGGAATGTCGGTAGACGGTAAAGTACATCATAACCCAATCTGTATGCCTAGTGATGGAACCACTACATTACCAACTACTGCATAAGACTAACATATATCTCCCAAGCAACAATAAAGTGATTTTACCTTTTTATCTCTCATTTTGATGAAGTGTTATAATATAGTCGTTCATCTTATCAATGAACTGCGATTAAGTACCAGACCTATGAACTCTACATACAGGAAAATCGGTCACATTGATTGTTTCTAGAATTCACACTACGCCAAAATGTCCTATGGATCTGGCACCCATGCTTGCAGTTTTGTTTTGAAGGATGCCAGGTTGCCCATTTTTGGTTTCGATACATGTATGTCTTTCATTGTTTCTACTTCTTGACTTTTGATTTTTCGGACGTCGCTCAGACCGCTGACTTCATTTCGCACAGGATATAAGGAGAATTTAAAACCCATGCTTGCAGTTTTGTTTTGAAGGATGCCAGGTTGCCCATTTTTGGTTTCGATACATGTATGCCTTTCATTGTTTCTACTTCTTGACTTTTGATTTTTCGGACGTCGCTCAGACCGCTGCCTTCATTTCGCACAGGATACAAGGAGAATTTAAAACTTCAAGGCATCGGCGAATCATGGATTAGCGGCAAACGAAGTTGAATTGTAGACCGAGCTGATGTCGTTACTTTCAATCACATGCCACTAAACATTTCAGTTTTAATCACAGAGGCATGTCTATAAACCCTTTCGACTGCGGGACAGTTGATTCATATGTATGAGCTAAACTTTCCCGAAGTAGGGCTTGGGTAAAACAAAATAATTGTCTGCACGAAAGTGTATATAATTGAACATCCTCACCGACCACCCTGTAATTAGTACAGAAGGGTCGCTATTTTTAATATAATCACTCTTTTCACATCCAGGATAGCAGAGCTAATACACTAGTGGGTTATAAAGTGATCATTAAGTTTACGGGAGATTATTTACCGTCACGACCAGGGAAGATTTTTCATTAGATACGAAATTGTTTTTGTGTTATCACCCATTTCCGGTCACACTTTAACTCATGTAAAAAACACACCGACTAATTTTGGGGTAATGTCAGAAAGATTTCCAATAGCACCACATATTTTACCAAAATTGTCATCATTTACATAATTGCCAATGTAGTACAAAGATACGAGTACAAATGATATTGATCGGATTATATGTTGTTCCTGATCTAATCTGATCATTTCAGTCATTGAAAGATATTTGCTAAACCCAACGGTTTGGGAGATAATTATATACAAAAATGTACTGACTGACCCCTATGTTCTATTTTTAGTAACAACCGCCCTTTTCTCATCAATCTTAAATCCAAACGGTAATTTTGTTCAGGATACCATAAAAACAAAAATACCAACTTTCATTGAATTCTGTATATTAGTTTCTGAGTAGAAGATTTTTGAAAGTAATAACATAAATAAAAAAGCAGATCAAAAATACAAACGGGAATTTTGTGCAGGATACTCTAAGAAACAATTCTTTTAAGCTTCAAATCCATTTTCAGTAGTTTCAGAGGAGAAGATGCTTGATGAAATTGTTAACGACGAAGACCACGACGACGGACGCCAAGCGATAGCAATAACTCACATGGCCTACGGTCATGTGAGCTAAAACAAAACACTTCAAAATCGGACCAGAAAACAAAAAAAAAAGAGATGAATTTTGTGGGCGCTGTCGAGTTTCGTACCTTAACTCGAAAACAGTTGAGGATAAGTCTAAAAAAAACTTTCCAGAAATAATAGAACCCCGCCATGTCTTATGAACGATATGTTAAAATTCCAAAAAGTACTGACAAGGTTTACCCAAGTTGTCGTAAATAAACGAAAGTTAACAGACGCAAACAACGACAACGACGACGACGACGACGACGACTACAGTATGATACAATTATACGTCATAACAAATTTGCAATTGTATAAAATAAGAACAAATATTCATGGGATATTTTCCAAAAATGTTAAATTTAGATTTTTTTCGGTAGAGTAGAAATAGATACATCACTCTTTTTCGAAAGTGACCTAAAAGTATTAACTGCAATGGGTACGCGCATATAATCATTTCTGAATTTACATTTTTTTTCACGTTTGATGAAGATGATTTACAAAGCTGAAATATAACTTCTATGATTTACTAATACCTTTATTGCATTAATTAATTGAATATTTGCATTATACAAATACAGAATGCAAAGACAAAAATTCTGCTTACAAAGGCAGGATTTATTCATATTATCAATTGCTTTCCATGCTTTGACATTTTGGGTTGATATGTTGAATACTTCCAGGGGTTTCGTGCACCGTCTCCCCTCGGCATTCAAGTTGTTTCTCACACGGACAATGGGTCTCGTACAGCTCATGGTTAAAAATATCGTGTGTCAGAATAGGCGAACATGTTTCATTCTAAAAAGAATAACGAAGATAAAACCTGGGTTGTTTCGAAAAAAAGAAAGATAAAGCAAAAATGTCTTTTGTTAATACTCACGAAATAATACTACTAAACTGTGTTATGCAGTCAGACAGTTTATATTATTTGTGCAATCCTAAACTTGCTTGACAAGACAGCATGTTTTTGATGATCAGAAAAAAAAAACAGGATCGTAGAAATATTAACGGAATATTCTTTGTTTACATATTAATATGCAGTACTTGTGTCAATGCCAAACCGACTTAGTGATGTCACGAGGTAATCGGAAGCTATCGGTAAAATTCAAAGTTTGCGTATGATCAACACTATCTATTCCTTTAAATACAAGAGTTCTGTAAGATGACTATTCACGTACATCTCAAAGATTTCGAATTTTGGCATAGCTTTATGCTTTTTGCAAAAGCGCATTATTTTACATTTAACATTATTTATTTTGGTAACGTGTATGATTTTCCATAAGAGACTAAGGCCTTTCTCTTTAACCATATGTTCGCTAATTTACAATTGCTATATTTTTGCAGATAAGTCGTACCGCATAATTCGTATTTTACCGTGAGAGAAGCATTAACTGTCCGTTGTTATGACATTATTTTAGGCTCTGGCTATGAGGGACGGAAGTGCATTTGACTTTGTTGATAATAGACCGTTATTTTGTCATATTGCTAATGTCTCGACCAACGGGTATCGGAATTACGTTTTCATGCATGTACAGTACAAGCGAGACTGGGTGGGTTGTATTAGCTGAAATTTCTTTGATGCTCTTTGGGAGTTTAAGATCAATAAACAATTCAGAAAATTTCACTCCATCCTCACCAAAAATTGTTAAACACATACATAAAAATCTGGAATACAGGCATGTTCTACACTTCTAGTCATTAGACATTTTTAAGATGCTCTATTTTGCAAATGATTAAAAGGTACATACCATTTGTCTGTAAAACTGACAATGTCCGACATGGTGGAATAAAAATCTTTTGCGCCCCAGGAGACCACCATCGAACAATGAGTGTACACAGCACTGTCCTTGTGGACAGTCACTCTGGTGGGAGCATGATGGACTCTGGGCCTGAAGTTGAATGAAAAATAATGATAAGCTTTCAGATGATACCCAGTTTGCATATGCTGGCTATATCACAAAAAATATACAAGTCACCCTAGGAACTTTGAGGACTACTTTCAGGCATGTGGAAGGGACTGGTTTCCCTTAATAGTGGTATTTTACCTTAAGGTTGCTTTTAAATGTACAAAAATTTTGTGTACACTGAAAAAAAAACAGGTGCCAATCGGAAGTGTTCATATTGTGTATGACTTGAAAGTCCGTCCGATGAAGGAAACAATATCCGGACGCCTTTATTTTCGTTTTTCTCCAAAAATAACCCAAACTGATTAAATTAATCATAAATAAAGATGACAAATGACTGGGTTATCGACGCATGCAGACACAATCTTCGGCAAATAAAAATATTTCGAAATCGAGTGTTTTTACCCACATTCGGCAATATGGACCCCTGTTTGCAGTAATTATTGTTCCAATGTAATGCATAGATGAACTACAAAAAAGGTTTTGATGTCAAAATAAGCAATCATTTAACCAAAAATGTTGAGAATATACTGATTTGGCTAATAAACTTTCAGGACCGACTTTGATCATAATCGAACATAACCCTCATCAAATTGAAAGTTATTTCAACCTCGTTCTGTCTGCATAACAAAGGTAATTCGAGTATTGAACTATGGTGAAATAGATTGAATAGAAAGTTGGTGTTCTTACCACTACAGCTACTACAACACACAACAGAACAACACAGAATTTCATATTAAGTTTAATAGTTCTGTGAGATATTGCCAGATGTTGTCCCAGATCAGTTAAATGCATTATCTACTGTCTACAAAGATTTGAAATTTTAAAATGGATACGTAATATCGTCCTATGTTGCACTTAATCTTTATACGACCGCAATAAAATGTGTAGGTCTACCTATAATGGTATTACACTGTCGTCGTCGATCGGCGTCAGTATTCACGTTAACTTGATTCAAACTTATCAGATCTCTTTGAAATTTTAACAAATTGGTACTAGGGACATGGCAAAGGGTCCAAACGGTTTTGGAGATTTTTGCTTATCCCCTCAGAAAATGAAAAGCTAAACATGGTTAAAATAGATGCTGTATTATTGATAGAAATACTTTTTTACAGAATAGACTTAACAATATTCATTAACCAACTTACTACAATATGTATAAAAATGCCCATCCTTTATGAACCGAAAATTCCGACAACTGGTCATTTCGAAGCGTAAATTCATTCAGCCGGTCATTACGAAATCACAGCCACGCATTACGAATTTTTAAACGGGGCATCAATGCGGGACTATTCTATCAACATGGCGTACATTTCTTACAATAAGTGACAGCTTTAATAAAGAGTGGCCTAATAATTCAACTAATCAGATAAGAAGATTTAAAGTTTCTGAAAGATGGTACTGAGACTGAGTATATATTGAATTATTAGGTATGTTTAATCTTGTACTATAATTTGCGTTTTTTGGAGGGTTTAATTGAAAAGACAATAAAACCTTCATTATTTATTTTCATAAATATTTGATTCATCGAGATATGAACATATTTAAAATAATGGTGAAATAATATGTTTTAATAAAAGACTCTGACTATGTCCTGAATAAAAAGTCAGTTAATAAAAGCATCAATGCATGGCCTTTTCACTACGGAAAAGGCCATATAATAATACTATAGTCTTTACCCTTTTTGGAATTATTAAGGTATGAAACTGGACCACGCCTCAAAAATCAACTTTTTAAAACAAATTTTGGCCCAGTGTGAAGCTAGCCGTCAATATCAGCCCACACGGAAGCTAGCCGTTAATGATATTCATGAATATTCATAAGATTGGGGTGCGTTCAAACATTTTTTTTAAACTGAAATACGCGAATCGATTTTGCTATTCTTAATATTTTGCGTGCAGAAAATAAGAATAATGATAGAATACGTCTAAGTCTGTATACTAAGGCAGACTTTAATTTTTAATGATGTTATGAAATATAAAAAAAAAATGAGTTAAGTGTTATAAACTAAGGTATCAAATACGCAATGGGGTCGATCCAGGATTTCAAGTTAGGGGCGTAAATAGAACGCTAAGTAAGAAAATTATGTTGGTTAGAATTTTTAAAAAGTTAAGATTTCAGACAAAAAAAAATACAAATTTTAGGGGAGTGTGGCCATTATGAATCAACGCCCGTGCAGTTACTTTTTCAACATGTACACGTGCATTGTAGAATTATCTTCTAATCCTAAGAATTAGACTGTTATTATACTAATAATACAATATCTAATATCTTATTAGTTTTAATGGTAATAATAAAAAAAAACTTTGACCCTGGGAACTATGATAATTTCGCTTATTGTCTTCCTTGAAAGTCATTTTCCTAACAGAAAAAAAAACTATATCATTATTACTAAACTTTAAAATTTCTTAAAAAACTATAAAATTAGTTCCTATTAAAGACGTAGGCATGTTATTGCAAGGTTTACAAATCTATTTCTCTTTGAACTTTCCCCACGGGTTTAAAATAGGAGAAAGCGTAAATAATACCAACGTTGTGAAAGGTTTTAGGTGTTATCTGAATAGAAAATAAGTCTAATAAATACAATTTATGAAATAAAACGTTACATGTACTTGTTACATAAATGACAGATCTTTGACTTCAATAATATGAGGCATATAAAATTGCATGGTAACTATTTAAATACGTAGACTATTCAAGATACTTTCCAGCGCTATCAATAGCATTTCAAACTTTCCGTTACACATGTATTGATAGCAAAGGAAGAGATTTTGACAAAAGATACAAATTTGCTACCAAAATAACTCCTTGTAGTATCTTGTTGAAATCTCGTGCAAGACGAATAAAATGTGTAGCTTTTTTCAATTCCTTTTTTTAAATACAAACCTGTATATATTTTCTCACAGTCAAAATAATGGATTGGTTCATTCTGATATTTACATTTATTCAAATTCAATTTATACAGAGGGCTTCTTTAGGATTTGACACCTGGGTCCCTACTAGGGCTAAGCCTCCATATACTGGTACCTATAATGCAACCAAAGATATATGTACCTCGCCCCGTTTTGTAAAAAGAAGTAAGATCTAGTAGTGCTTCTGAAAAAAAAACGTCGAAAATAAAATAATGAACCAAATTCGAAGGGGACCAAGGTCTATCAGTCCGTTAGTCCATCTTGGGACTGAGATTTTAAGCATACTTAATGACTATCAATTCCCAAAATATTTTGAATTTCCATATATTCCTTTTCCTTTAGACAATTTTAATAAAAAGCTTGATTGATCACAGCATGATACAACCGCTGTGCTTACATAAGTGGTAAGGGGGGCCCTTTGTAAAAAATTTCTCAACGACAGGGGAAGATACGGAAATTCCCAATATTTTGGGAATCGATAGTCCTTAAGTAGGCCTAAAATCTCACCCCAGTCCCAAGATGGACTAAGGGACCTTGGTCCCAGCCACCCACCTAGAATTTGATTCAGAAATGACCGTTTTTTTTAGAACTTTTGGAGTTGTTTTAATCGGATTTATAATTACTTCTTTTAGGTTTACGTAAGAGAGTGAAATCTTATTGATTTTTGTGATATTTTTTTTCTTTCGTTTAGTTTTTTTTTATTCATACTGCTGTTTAGTTGTCTGTATTATTTCTGATAAAGCTGCGCAACGAATTAGAGAAGGTCAACTTTATTTTTAAATAATATGTAGTTTTAAATAGGGATTTTATTCGAGGTTACTGCGCGGGTAAAGATAATACCAAACCTCAGTTTTCGAATCTGTATTTAATTAGGATAATGTCGTAACAATAGATTTTTATTTCTCCATGTAAAGACTATGTTGTTGAATGAAAAACTTTTCATTAAAAAAAAACTCAGTACCATTACAATGGTAACTTATAATTGTTTATTGAACTCGAAGTTAAGAACATAATCAGACGTGAATCACTCTTGAAGCTCCAAATATCCACAAGGATGTGTGGATTATTGTGAGGAATTTACATTATCTAAATATCTTTGTAAGACATTCGTTTGTTATCTTAAATGAATCATCAAATGAATTAATTTACAAGTTACCGCTTTCTACATGTATATCTAATTTTATTGTGTGCATCAAAACAAGTCCTCGATGTGGTCTGATCTAGTCTGGTTAAAAAAACTCGGAAAATTAAGAAAATACCGGAAAGATTTTTGCGATTTCTTAACTACCGCACAAGTGATTAATACATCTCACACGGACAATATAAAGCACTAATACAATTTACATGTACATTGTACATACTTCTTTTTTCGGAAAACCATCTAGAACCCCCTTTTTCAAAATTTCTGGACCCGGTCCCGCCATTGATAGGACTATTGAAGACAAAAAAAAATATAACAATATTTAGGAAAATCGACTTATTTTTATTCATATTTAACGTATTCATTATATGAATAACGTAATTCAAATCTTGATCGCACCACTCATGAATATTATTGACGGCTAAGTTATTGACGGCTAGCTTCCTTGCGGGCTTGTAATTGACGACTAGATTCACTTTAATAAATTTTGGTCCGAATTTGATTTTTTTTTCATCGCAAAAATCCCGCCTGCGTTTTTCATTCAGATTACATATATATTACGGTTTTCTAATTTTTAAGGGGGCAAAGTGGGCCGCATCCAGAAAATTCAACTTTTTACATTTGTGGTCCGATTTCGAATTTCGTTTTATTAGATCCCTCTTGAAAATCCCTGTTTGTGTCTCCAATCAGATTTCAGATATCTCTTACCATATTTGGGTTTTAATGAAACGAAGTCATGATCCTTGATGAACACCTATAAAACAGATTGTGCATAATATTGTTCCAAAAAAGTTGTAGTTTCTACTATGAGCTATAAGTGGTAACGCGTAAACAAATTAATGTTGTGTCATATGCCCCAAGTGAACACAATTCAATGTGCTGCGGTCGTATCATGTTGCGATCGATGAAGATTATTTTATAATTAGAAGCAATTTTTTTTTTGTAATACCATTTGTTTATATTGATCAATTTAAAACTAGATATATTTAAGTTCATTAAAGTTTTATAAGAAAAATGTCATAATTTTCATCAGAATGTGCATTATCTATACTACTAAAGAAAGAGACCAATTTCTTGGAGCCGCAACTCCCTTAAAACCATACAAGGTCGAATATATTTGTGATATGAGGTATAAATGTAGTGTTGTGTACTTCCTAAATTTGTCTTTGAAACAATCTTTTTTCTACGGAAAACGCGTAAAATATCCAAAATTCGAAGACCGTCATTGGTCCGTATGCTCAATCGACCTATTGCCCGGATCATGTGTACATGTGTTACGCGAGTATCTAAAGTTCATTATTTTGCTTAATTAAACGACATCCACCATTTTTCTGGGGTGCAAAACTGTCCAGACATGGAAAGGCGTAGAACGTGCCAAAATAAACCTTCCCCCTTCTATGTGTAAACATCTGCGTCCAAAGTCCGGACCCCTCCCACTTTTTATGTGTATACTGGCATGACTGGTAAACCCCTACCCATTGTTTTGAGTAAATTATGAACTTATTATGCACCTTTTAACTGGGTGGAGCAGAACTTTCAGAAAATTAAAGGGTGTTCAACCCGACTCCCCTTTCCTCTCACCTACACCTCCCCCAAAAAGAACAAAAAAAAATGACTGGATCATCAATCACCCATTAAAAATTACGAGCGAACAATTCCCAGTTTTGGGGTTGATCACATATTTGTATATACATATAAAAGGTTGGTTATGGAGTGAATGTGCGTCTGAGAAAACTTTCGATACATTGAAAATAACCGATATCAATGAACAGGGCTTTAATGCCTCTTCTGCGTCTTGATGTTGTATAAGGGTCTTTAAACCAGACCAAGGAGGCCCCCTATAGCGTGCACATAAGCGAATTTCCTGATAACATAAAAATCAAAAATAGAAAAAAAATTGCTCAAAAAGAAAACCAAGTCCCCCTGAAAAGTTAATGGTCAACTCCTCTTAAACCACTTAAGCAATTCGAACAAAACTGTACACCATCGATGTATGGTTGATGATCGAAGATCCTTACAACGATTACTCATTTTGTATGGATCCGTCAAATTAGTACTGTGTCCACACTTTGCTCAATCGACAGCGCGTATATAGTATCTTTATACATTATCGCTTTCCCTTTGCGGCAGTACCATTTGATATACTTTGCAATTTTCTCGAAATTGTTCTTTCGATAGTTATCCTATTGTAACGGCGTGGTTATTAACTTCTGTCGCATATTTTGTCATTCATTTATATAATAACTAGCATGTTTCGAGAACGGATATTTGAAATGATTATTGATTGTATTAGGAAATCACGTGACTATGTTGCCAGACGACAACCTCCTGGCTGCTAGAAGGATGCTGTTATCGATCGTTTGATGGTGGGAATCTATTAAAGCAATGTGATTTGAAATTCATTTTTTCATCATGATGAAAATTTGGTTTATTGTGTTTGTATTCTGTTGTTGCGTCTTGGTGGAAACAGCAGAGACAGACAAGGTAGGTTATTTGATTTTTCTCGGTAGGTTTTTGAAGTAGTGTTTTGTGAAAATATTTTTTGCTAATAGAACTTACAATGACGCATTTTGTAATGGAGTCATTTTTTTATACGAAAAGTGCTTGTGGCCTAGGGAAAATCCGAAGTTCGACTAATCAAAGCAGTTTAAGTAAAACATTTTGTCGTAGTAAACAAAAGTGCAAGACTACACGGAAATACCCTCTTGTTGCTTAAAGCGGTCTTTGTTGTATTGCTAGCGTATTTACTTATGAGTCACAGTTGGTTCATAACTTTTTTTGCTTTCACTTTTTTCACTGTCATTTTGTAGAGTCATATAATTACAAAGAGGGCAGCGGAAGAGCCTACAGACCTACAACTTGAAAACGAGTTAAGGCGAGTAAAGCGTATAATAGAGCCACAAAATGCTCTATCAAGAGCAAAGCGTATGAAACGACAAAACCATCTTGAAAAAGACCTGTTGAGATTAAAACGCGAGAAAAGATCCCTTCCAGAACCAGAACTTTCGAGAATGAAACGGGGGAATATAGATGATTCTCCAGAATTGTCAAGAGTTAAACGTTTTAATGATCTCAAGGCTAATATTGCTACACTAGTGCGAGTAAAAAGACTAAGACGATCGGTTCTAAATTCAATGAGAGCGTTGGATGAGCCTGATTTGGCGCGCGTGAAACGCATGAAGAGATCTATAAACCCAATGGATTTCGCTATGCCTACATTATATAGGATGAAACGTAATCATGATCGAAACGCTATTGAATTATCTCGAGTTAAACGAATGAAGAGATCAGCAGCCATGATGAAACGGATACCCCCAGACCTTCACAAATTAAAGAGACTGCGCAACAGAAATTTGGAAAAAGCGGCAAATGCTAAAAGAGCACATTTTAAGGCAATGAAAGGATATTCCGCAAGAAACAAAGACTTTCACAAACGAGGAAATCATTCTAGAAATGTCGAAAGTTTTAAGCAACGTGTACAAAATAGACTACGTTCCAGACACAGAAAAAGACTCAGCCATAGAAAACAGAAAGCAAAGAACGACAAACATCACGTACAAAGTCACAGACTTAACAAGAAAAGTTTGATTTAAAACAGTGTGATAACAACATATTCAGAACAAACCGAAAACAATGTGTTTTTTTTTGTACCTTTCTAGATCAAATTGTAGTGCAGCACAATCTTAAAAGAATTTTGTAAGGGTTGTAATTTTTTTTAGCGAAACCTTTGTATTGAACATTTTTATGTTAAAAAAAACATTTGTATTAAAATATAGAATTTTTGCAGTTTTGTGATTACCTCAAAATTAACAAGATCCTTTTAGAACAATTGAAATAAACTACTAGCAATATGAATCGGGAAAAT
Source organism: Perna viridis (assembly GCA_037379345.1). Taxonomy (NCBI): domain Eukaryota; kingdom Metazoa; phylum Mollusca; class Bivalvia; order Mytilida; family Mytilidae; genus Perna; species Perna viridis. The sequence continues at coordinate 16,591,880 of CM074511.1, forward strand.
GTGTGAATCACTGACAGATGCTAAGCTATTAAACATCGTATGGTCCCGTGTAAAATAACCTTTGTAGTCCTTCTGGCTATACAAATAATAACAGTGAAAATTGACTGGATTATAATTTGATATACAATTCTGATATGACATATTTGTAATCATTTTATGATAATTCAGTAAATTAGATATGTGATAAGTAACTCTGTAATATAGTTTTGTACATATTTGATTGCATTTAACATATAAGCAAATCTATTAGGGGATTAAATGTAAAACCAAAAACAATACAGTTAATGCATTTTCATACACTTTCGTAACATCAGTATAAAATAAGTAAAACATTTTTTTTCGTTGAATTGCCTTTAACATAAGGACTAGGGCAAGGATTGGAATTTTATTCTTTGATACATTTTATGTAATTTTATGAAAGCAACTAATATACCGATTACAGAAAATTCACTCCCTTTGCGGCCAAAAAAATATTGCTTATATATTGTACTACGTGTAATTTAAGGTCTAATTTATTTACGTTATAACACATGCTTTAATCTAGTAAACTTGCTATAATTCAACAGAAATGGTAAATTTTCCGATACCCCTCGCAATTAAAGTGAATGTTTCTAAAAATTGACATTTTGTTTATTAAAACACATAAAATTCCAACACTAATGTATTAAAATACACATTGTTTTATTAATTGAAGTCCAAGTTGTTAATAACAAGTAACATTTGAATAAATCTATTTGGAAAAATCTAAATGTGTCTTGAATGCATACTTAGTCTATTGAAAATTACTACAAACGAGAAAAAACAGGACTATTTACCTGGCTTTAAAGGTAGCCACGTGACATTTGACAGGTGAATGGCCAAACAAAACCTCGATGAAGCGCTGTGTTTGAATCGTGGCGTTATTCCAAATATGTTATTCTGGGTGGAATTAGGGTAGACTGTCGAAATATGGTGGCGATATTATAAATCCGTTCATCGATATGGCTACAAACAAAAACTATGGGTTGAAAGGCGGCGTAAGTAACAAACGTATAGTTTGATTAAATGTAAACACGGAACTGTATGGCTTAAACAAACAGTATACATTCAGCTTTAAGATATTGCTTAAAATCTCACGCTGATTCCAGGCATTCAAGAAGTCAAAAAACATAAAAAGACACATAATATTATGAATTTTAATATTAACTATACACAGTGCTTTGAACCCGTATAAAAAAAAGGCTAATATTTTGTTAATCTGTGTCATTGGCCATGGATCAATGATCCTAGTTATTTATTGGAAAACCACGCATTAACCTTCATAATGGTCTATTTTTGTAATTAGTACTACTTTAGCCAGCATGAATATACTAACAAATAAGAATAATTAAAAGAAAAACAACGTATCGATCTATTTATGAACAGGAAAACGAAAATTGCAAAATTATCCGATATGTTCAGAGATACGCAGACGACTGCATGGGTATCAAGTTCCATTTGATTCGTTATATAATAGGATTCTGTTATGAATCGCTTCTAAACAAGGAAGAAATGTTATACCAATACGAATAAAAATAATTTATTAAATCCCGGCTTAAGCTTGATATTCGAATCTGTTTCTAAAACTGCCTTTTCTCGTGGAATAAATCTCGTCAATATTTCCTTTGATTTTGATAAGTAAGTGGAACGCACATCAATAACAATTAGCATAATGGCTAAAATTTGAAGTAAAACTTTTACAAGTCAGAAAGAATAGAATGAACGCGATAACAGTTTTCAGTATTGTAGCAGAAAAAATGTGTTTTCGTTACAAATTTGACAGTTAACAAAATGATTTACATAGAGGTGTTAGGAACAGAGAGAAAGAAGAAGTAATACCTAACGTAAAATTTGACAATAAGTAAGCACCAACATACATGTAATAACATAAATACATATAGGCTATGTAAACAGCGAATTTTCCTGAGCTTTTTCATTATGGTTGAATATAGATCTACTGGCAGTGAATGTCAATTCATAATTCTTAAAACTAAGCTGAATACCTGGCACGTTTAATGTTTTTTTTTGTGTCTCTTCCTAATCACATTTTGTTTCTGGAATGTAATAGGCTAGAAAAGACAACTATGATTCAGAGAGCCGTTCTGTGGACAGTAGACAGGTAAATCCGACTTTCGATCCCGACCCTGATTTATACGCAGAAAGGAGAGGTCATAGGGTAAGATCAGGTTATATGTTAAAATGAAATCATGGGATTGGTACTGGGATTCGTCCCATTGAGCATTCAAGTATTATATATGTATCCTAACATAATGGTTTTATACATGTAACTGTAAAGGACATTAACGAGTAATATGAGTGCTATAATCAGTCAACAGAAATAATGTTTACTATCTTGACTATTTAAAAACAAAGGAATTCACGCACTTCTTTTGTGTATCTCACCATATTTAGGTTACAGACCACGAATTCAACCAGTGAGCATTTGGAACGTACGTAAAAATAGTCCTACGCAGAAATTACTCCTGTTCCTCATAGTGCTGTGAAAAAAGTTCTCATCTTATTTAAAAAATTTGAACAGTTTCTGAAAGGAAAAACATTTCTGTACATTTTATAGGTGCATTTTGCTTCTTGTGATGTGAAGCCTAATCTCCATAATGATTTCTAAATATACCCCTATCTTGTGAAAACACTGCTATTTATAGACACTTCACTTCCGGTGACCAGTACTGCACTGTAAGTCTGCTAACCTCACATGCCATTCTGAGGATTGTGAGCTGACATATGTAGAATCATGCTGATATATAGTCCTCTGCAGGTTAAAGTTAAGGTAAAGTCCAGAGAAGCCATTGAATATTGAAGTGAAATTAGTGGTTTCTAGCCTTAATGAATACATGTACCTGTTTTGATTATCTCATCTTGAATTTGCGCATTTGTACATTTATATGGTGTATGTAACTTACAGAATAGAGAGAATCATTATGACTCAGAGGAAACTTCATTAGGAAGCCGACAAATATCAACCAAACGAGACCCAGGAGTGTACAACGATAAAAAGGGCTACTCAAGAACGCCATCTACAGTAGGTAACACAAATAATGTTCTTTCTATAACTACAGACGACCCGTAACCTTAATTTCAAATGAAAATTTGATGTCCAAATATTGAGGTTTCGTATGACCTCCTCTCGAATTGTAACCTTTGTCTGTGAAGCAATTGACACAAAACAACTGATCAACATAAAACAACATGTAATATTTTAAAACACCTATTTCTTTTTATTTTTCCTGTAAACAGAAGAACGAATGAATCTGATAATATGTTTGAATAGAATGAATCTGATAATATGCTTGGATTGATATAATTTTGAAGTGTTTGTTTCAGGGCACTGGAGCTACTGTAGAAACAACGGACAGCAAGAAGCAGATTTTTGGAGAAGATGAAAATGAAGAGCGTGGGAACTGGACTGGGCGTTTTGATTTCCTCCTTTCCCTATTAGGATACGCCGTAGGACTCGGCAATGTTTGGCGGTTTCCTTATTTATGCTACCGTAATGGCGGAGGGGCCTTCTTGATCCCCTTCGTCCTGATGATGGGATTAATTGGGGTTCCTCTATTTTTCATGGAGGCATCACTTGGGCAGTTTTGTAGCAGTGGGCCAATGACTTGTTGGAAATTTGCTCCGATGTTCAAAGGAGTTGGAATTGCCATGGTTTTAGTGTCAGCATTTACATCATTGTATTATAATATGATTCTTGCCTGGTCGTATTATTACCTCTTCGTTTCTTTCACCAGTAATCTTCCATGGGCAGGCTGCAACAACGCTTGGAACACAAAATGTAAGATGAACATACAATGCACGCATGTTATAGAACAAAATAAACGAAGTTATCAGCTATTCTGAAGTGTTCAAAACAGATTATAAACCTACAAGACTTATCAAATTCAGTATTTTTTACAATTATATAAGCACTTATTTAAATAATTATATGTCACTGGGTTTTTCGTGAAGCTTTGACTTTCGATTGTTTCAAGGGGTAGCTTTATATCATTTATATCTTTTAAAACCTTTTGAAAAAGTAGAATTATTAATACATTGCAAGTAAATATCGCCTATATTTTAATTTTTAAATATATTTCACTGTTCCTTCTTTTCTAGATTGTGCAGACAAGCTGCCATTAGTAAAATGTTTGTCAGAAACAAAGTACTTGAATGGGACATGCTACAATGGAGAAGAGTTCATTGGACTGTGGAATGATACTATGTTTACTAAGGTTACTGGATTAAAAAGAATATCAGCCGCTGAGGAATACTGGAAGTAAGTGTAATATCTGTGGATAAACACAAACTTAGTACTTAATTCAGGTGGGACTAATAATAATTATGGTAAGCTTACGCTTTTAAGTACAATATTATACTGAAGCATTTCTCGATCTTGTGCCCAATGAATTTTGTTTGTGTTAAATGGACTGTGACATAAAAAAAGTCATCTTTAGGGACATAACAAGGGAACACAGAACAACAACGAAACAAAAATCAATCAATCAATCAATCAATCAATCTTTTTGTCAAGAAAGTACAATACTGCAATAAACAGTTTTGACTTAATTGTTTCAGTATGGATACAAAAATCAAATTGCATTGTTAAGAAAATTACTACAATTATTTCCCTGATATAAAAGCGTCAATAAGTCTTTATCTCATGTCAGATTAAATTGAGATTTTTATAAACTTTGCTTATTCTTCCAGTAATAAGGCAATTACTATTACTGATGGCATCGATAACTTTGGTCAACCTAAATGGGAGTTAGTCTTGTGTCTTATGTTGGCTTGGTTTATTTGTTTTCTCTGTCTTCTGAAGGGCATCAAAACAACAGGAAAGGTATGTGGTTATTATTTAATTATGTTCACTAAGATTCAATTGTAAAACTGTTAAAACGGAAGTGAACTAACAAAGAAAGATTTTGAAAACAACTCATATTCGTTGACGATGCTACAGTACCGAGAGTACAAACAAGGACACAATAATACCAGAAGTAGACTGAGAACACATCGCACAGCACAACAAAATAATACCAGGAGTAGACTAAGAACACATCGCACAGCACAAAACAAAACAAAAAAATATAAGCAGAAATAGCAAGAACTGCAACTAAAAAGAGAAAATGTAATCAGGTGCCTCGCTTGCTGCTTCAAAGACACAAAACATCTAATTGTGAAATGAATATTTAGTATTATTCCAGAACACTGACCGGAGCTTTATCAGATTATAGTTATAGTATTTACAAAAATTCAATTTTCAGGTTGTATATTTCACCGCCATATTTCCATTCGTCGTTCTTATCATATTATTTTTCCGTGGTGTAACGTTAGACAATGCTGGAGATGGCATTTATTATTTCATTGTTCCAGACTTCGAAAGGCTTTTAGATGCTCAGGTACATTTGTCTTATATACAGTGGTATTGTGATGTTAATTGTGCTAATGTTAGCGGAAATCCCATACTCATAGTATCATAATGCTTAACAATTTGTAAACTTTAAGATATATTTGACCAGTGCCAATGCTTTGAATCGAATTCTTTTGGAGGAAACCCCTAATATACGTTGGGGAAAAAATCTGAAATAGTACTGGAAAAGGGAAATTCCAATTATCGATGTTTTATTTTGACGACTCGAGTAATAACAGTCCTCTGAGTTCTTTATCAGAACAAAGCTGATTACGTAACTTCAATTGCTAATCGATACAACAAATTTTCTGTCAAATCATAAGTATTGTTTTTAGTTTGCATACTTATCTTCACTATAAGGACACATTTGCATTGTTCCATATCTTTTACTGGAAAAAAAGATTTGAATCTTATGCATGCAAATGTTAAGATCTAAGTTTCTATACGTTTGACATTCATATAATGTGTTTTACCGTTTTCTCTCTGTCGTAATAGTTGTTTCTATTGCCACAAATTTGTTAAATTTATAATGGTAATTTAACAGCAAATGATATAACTTTTACGTGATCTGGTAGGTATGGAAAGATGCAGCAGTACAGATATTCTTCTCAATGTCTATAGCTGGTGGTGGATTGGTTACTTTGTCAAGTTACAACAGATTCCATAATAATATACTCAAGTAAATATATCAGTGTTTAATCTATTGCCTTCATGTCAAGTTTTGTCTTTAAAGTTACACTATGTATAAGTTATACATCTACATATGTGTATGGCATGTCCATCATTGGTATATTTAATCTTGGGGTGCCAACAGTTTGATGTTTACGACAATTTCATCTTCATTTCTCCAACACTTTCAATCCAATTGTGAACAAACAAACACAGAGAAAATGCATTGAGGGGTTAAAACGGTGTACACATTTGGATCACCAATGTTTAAAATCAAGGAAGAATACGAACAAAACTAATCAAGGGACACAATTGGTATGCGGTCAATAGTTTTTACAAAATAATAAAGTATCATCATTGGTCGAAAATCTCACAAATTTTCTGTCTCTTGTCTTTTATTGTTGTCTTCCAACACAAAATGAAGCAGACGGGGGTTTTATATCCAAACATCATGTCAGCGCCCTATTTAAATAAAAAAATTGGGTTCTGTGTGGCCATTTTAGTATCGTAGCAATGTTATTATCCTCGAGTGTTATTGTTTGTCTTGCAGAGATTCTATCATTGTATGTGTGGGAGATACATTTACGTGTATTTTTGCTGGTTTTGTCATTTTCTCATTCTTGGGTTACATGGCAGGGCGATTGAAAGTCCATGTCAAGGATGTTGCACAAGATGGTAAGTGCAATGTCAATCATTTATAATATCGATATCTTAATAATATGATAAATATTCGTTTTCATTTCGATGTATGTCATTTTCGATATTATAATAATACCTTTGTTATTGATTTATTCATATACGGAATAAATGATATTTCAGAGAGGCTTAGATTTTTCAAAATATTGTGTAAACTTGATAGGGAATGTATAACACACATTGTTTCTTGCCGTTTTTAGACTACAACATTTCTGAATCTATTTGTACAACTACATTATGTATCCGATTTTATAGAGAATGAAAATGCAGTTCTTTGGTTCATATTATGATCTCGTCCCATAAACAAATCGTAGTTTAATGTTCGAATAAAGTCAAACATCGATCGCGTGTATTTATTAACATAAACTACCCGAACTCGATGTGTTTACTATTGTGTTAAAATATCCCAATTCAAAGCTATCTTTGTTCTTATACTTGTAGCAAATAAAACGCAACATAAAAATAATACACAGTCTAGCATATTGTTTATCTAATTGTAAGTATTACTATAAATAACGTATTGTCGTTCATGTTTTTAGGCGCAGGTTTAGCTTTCGTTGTATATCCAGAGGCAGTAACAAGTATGCCTGGTGCACCATTCTGGTCGATATTATTCTTTCTGATGTTAATCACACTTGGTTTAGATAGTCAGGTTAGTTAAAACAACTGTTATAATTATATTCGTTGACATATCAAGCTTTCTTGTCACTTTACTTACCCGCCGGGCTATATGTCTGCCATATTTATTGAAAATACTGCTAAACAAAACAAAGTAAAAAAAAATATGGATATCAGGACGCCAAAAAATATTTTAAAAAATACAAACAAAAAGACATTAATTCTTATATTTTTCTCTCACAAAGACTGAACCAATGCAAAAAGGGTTTTAATTGATTGATATAATACCCCATTCAATGAATGGGAGCTATATTGGAATCACATTGTCCGCAGGTCCATCCGAATTTCGTCCCAATTTTTCTGGTGACATTATAGATACATGTACTAAGTAATCGACTTTTGGGTGCTTTCCGATATCAACTAACCAGTACGAGTTGGGATTATACCTAGCAATACAAAGCGTGCCACTGCATGTTTTGTTTTAACTAAATTAGCTTTGAAGATTACAAAGACTGAAGTGGCTATTTTTAATAGTAAGACATTCATATTCATAAAAGTCAAAGTGACACAATTTACTGATTCATATATTTTATTCCAACTTTATTCAATAAATTGCAGTTTGCTATGTTGGAAACAGTATTGACAGGAGTAACAGACCAGTGGCCGCATTTACGAAACTCAAAGACATTGGTTATCTACTTAATCTGTACTGTATTCTTCCTTGTAGGACTTCCACTCACATGCCCGGTAATGAAACATGGTTTGAAGCCAACTCGTTGGCTGTTTAATATTATTTAAACCATTCATGTGCAATAAAAGTCCTATTAAAATCTAAAGCACGGGTCAATTGTATTAATGCTGTCTATTTTCTGTCATAGAAAAAAAATCCGTAACTCATTATGTACTGAAAATAGATAATGTTATAACGGAATAGATATCCAAGATGTATTGTTTTGTAAATACCATTTACATTGTTTAAGTCAGTATGAAACTTGGTTCACCCAGTCCGTGCTCCCAGTTTTTAGTGGAGTCCGGGTTACTCATTTACTTTTGTTTCGATGTACATGTATGTTTTATATTGGTTTTATTTTTTTGCTTTTACCTATATCACTATCTAATTGTTATCCCTGGTTTACCTTCCATAGTAAACAGGAGTTAAATTAAAGAAAACGTACACAAATTTACAAAGCATAAAACTAGAAAAAAAACTTTATATATTTTTATGAATATTGAATCATACTTCCCACACTTGTAAAACATAGCAGAAATATGCGAAAAGCTTTTAGGTCTGTCATAATAAGATATTTCAACTTACGTTCAGGATTACTTCCTTCTATCAATTTTTTAACTTATGCAAATATGCATTGATTTTATTCATCACCAAGACCATCTAAGTATATTGGACATAACCTCCCCTCCCTTCTTATGTTCTCTGTTACCAGTTTTTGTATTACAATGTATACACAATCATAAGAATACACCCGTACCTTATGATTTTTTAGAAAATATAATAAACATATTTCAGGGTGGTATATACCTGCTTCAAATACTCGATAACTATGTGGGAGGTTGGACCCTTCTGTTGATAGGTTTTGCTGAATGCATATGTATATCATATGTATATGGTAAGTGGTATACCGTTTGTTTAGTTCTCAGTGATATACTGAAGGGGCTTTTTTTGTAACTGAAATACTCGTGAAATTAAACAGGTAGCGTTTTACTTTTGCATCAAATGATAATCAAATTGCTTAAAAAAGTGACTTTTGCACAACTGAGTGTATTACCTTTGTGCCACAAAAATCATATACTTTTTGCTCCGTAGAACAGGTAAAATACACTCAGGTTAATTAGAGTATAAAAACATGCTCTGTATTTAAGATGTTTTCATCTTGATATTTAATAAAATCAGATTCGTTCTAGTCAACTACAACATTTATAAGAAATATCACCGAAACTAGTGACGGCAGGTGCAAGTGAGTTCTAAAGAGATCAACAGGAACCCATGTTAATATGGATCTGTTTGAATTCTTCATATTAGACCTTGGTAATAAAGTTTTAATAATGAAAAGAACCTTTTTTTATTCACTAAACCATAAACAAGTAGCACTACGAATTGATATGACTTATCTTCTATAGTTGCTTCTAGCTGTGAATTTTCTAACTGTATAACATTACATTGATATCCAGAGGAAACGACAAAACGCATGAATGATAATCTAGGGACGAAAACTATACCTAGTCTTTATTGAGTATATACATATCGGCAAAATATACAAAAATATTTCTATTCATTATGAATTATGATTTCCATTATCTTTATCCACCTGTATATGGCGCAAATTAAAACATTCATTCAATGGCGTTAAAATAATACACACCCATGACGCAAAAGTAATATAGCTCAATTACAAATTTGGCGAAAAAGTAAGACGCCTCAAACAGGAACGTTATTAGTATCGCAACAAACCTAAAAAAAGACGATTTTAATACTAGTAAAACTCGCTACTGATTTCCAATTCCGGCAATTCACATTCAATCTGACAATACGCGTTCATACATTCGTAGATTTAAATATAAATGGTTATATTAATAGAAGATGTATACATATTTTGTCAAAAATATAGTTTTATCTATATATTTTGAAATTGCAATGTGCATGATATTCAAAATCAATGTGTTATACAAATAAGATGAGAAAAAAAGTACATCAAATATAAGTATATAAGAAAGGGACTAATTATCTTATCTAGTCACACAGTTGTCCAAAGTAAACACATGGAAAAATATACAACACAAGCAACCAGAGGATAAACGGAAGCATGTCAATGGTCTTCCGATAGAGCATGGATGAACTTTATTTTCGAAATTTATAAATACATATCAAATGTTTAATATGCTGAAAAAAAAACATTATTTGGATTATTCGAATACAAATACATGACATCTTGAATGTTGTACATGTGTCACGGCCTTGTATCCGATCCCATATTTACTGAAAGATCATGACATTTCGGATATTGTACATGTGGCACAGCCTTATACCCGAACATCATTTACTGATTTCTTTTAAATTTTTAATACAATGTGAGGTCAACTAATTACGTATGCATGTTTTGTGGTGCAATAATTATTTCAGTAAGTGTACGATTTTTTCTAAGAGCAAGTAGGTAAAGTAATATAATCTTTTTTTTTTGCCCAAACATGATGAGTACTTTTATGCTGATTAGTTTGTTTCTAAGAATTTATCATATTTATTGACTGTTGTAACAAAGAAATTGTATTCCAGGAATTAATAGATTTATGAAAGACATAGAGGTCATGCTTGGATTTAAAATGCTATTTGTTTGGAAAGTGTTATGGTTGGCAATAAGTCCTCTTGTACTAGTTGTAAGTTTTATTGAGATAAAAAACGACACGAAACAAAATATTTAAAGTAAAACATAGAGTTTTTGTTAAACCACATTTTACATAAAAGACTTAGGAATATTTATAGATCTCGTAGAGCATGTAGTTGTTCAACAGTTCTTGTCAAAGAAAGATAACTCTTAACAGCTTATGTTGTTAATAAGAAATCGTATTTGAATGTCAGTAAAATGGTGCAAAATTTTATGATTTATGATAAATAATTATTTGTGTCAAGAGAAATGAGTTATCTGTTTTCAAAAAAAATATATTTTAAAGAATAATTCGATGTTGTTAAACAATTTTAACTTTTCAGTTTATCTTTGTGTTTACATTTGTGGATTATGAACCCTCGACGTACGGTGTTTATAAGTTTCCAACATGGGCTGATGGTTTAGGATGGTTCCTGGCTGTAATGATGGTTATTTCAATACCTATAGTAGTACTTTACAGAATTGGACATGCTGACTCTTATCTTACGCTGCGTGAGGTGAGTCAAACACACTTTAAATGTCCTTTGTTATGTGGTAATATGTTACCGAAAATATTTTAAAGATGCATTAACTGAAACTGTACAGTCAAAAGGGACATCAGATAGGCAATTTTAGCTGGTACATAACATTTAAGTAATCAAAGGAACCAAGGTTATAGCGGTAATCAAAAGAATGTAATCCAGGGACAAAGACCCGACATGGAAAACAGACATACACAACAAAGAACATACAGTAACTAAAATCATACATACAAAGTAACAAAAGCAAATGAGCAACTCGGACTCCACTAAAAACTGGGAGCATGGACCAGATGCACCGGTAGGGTAAGCGTCCTCTGCTTTTCTAGAAACACCCGCCGAGTTGCTCACAAAAAGTCGTCCGGGGTAGACAATTGAGGAAAGGAAAACTATGACCCGTTGAATAAATCTTTTTTCATGGTGCAGATTTAAGTGCGATGAAATGCTATTTCACTTAATTCTGTAGTGACGCAACAAAAAATTCGTCAGGACCTCTATATTAAATAACACCTCGTGCTATGAATAAGCTTACTTTTGTTTGGTGTTGTTCATAATATAAAATACAAAATAGCCCTAATAATCAGGATATATAAATAACAAATGGTTGAATTTGTTCTACAGAAAGTGCGAGAATTGATGTCTCCTACAGATGAATGGGGACCTGCATTGGTGAAACATCGTCAGTTAGTTACGTATGTAGATGATTGGGTCTTAGATCCATGGGTTGAGAGAGGAGCGTACCTTAATAAAGCATACTCCAGCTCCCGGTCTTTGGACAAATCTTACATATCATCTAGGGTAGGATATGTTTAATCCAATTAAGTTAAGGCAACTGAGTGTTTCTGATTTTGACTAAGCACATATAATGATGCATTTTGGGGAAAGTAATGCATTGAATTACCATTACCTTTGAAGCAAAATTAAGAGCATTACACATTACATTGAATAACTTGAAAAAAACTAATGCATTACAAAGCATTACCATTACACTCATTAAAATTACCCCATGCCTGATATGAACTAACAGATGAGATATCATATTCTACTAATATACATGTATGACAAAGTATAGCAACAGAGGAAACAAAAATTCTAATGAATAAAACAAAGATGAATAACGTGAAATGATAGGGCTTTAAAACTATAAACATGTCGGTTACTTTTTTGTGTCAAATGGTTAGTGTCAAGGTGTTAAACTTTAGATAAAAGTTGAAAAGATTTTCATGCAAAAATAACATTATACATATAATACATGTATCAAAATTTAAAATAACATTTCAATGCTACTAACCTCAAATTGAAAAATTAACATATGTCTTATTATATATATATTTTTCTAATTTTTTTAAACTTTTTATTTATGTACATGTCGCATACAAAAATTGAAGCATTTAGACATGCATTGTCATTTTCATAGGCTTCCAGCGTATATTCAATACCAGGATATCGAAAATCAGCTGGGCAGTTATCAGAAGCTGGAGTATCGAGAATAACAACCCAGACGCTTGAATCGACAGTGTGAAATATGGAAAACAACATATGCTTCTTATTTATGACTTGACAAAACACATTATTGTTTTATAAAACTCCCGGTGTTACAATCAATCTAATTGATGGCAAATGTCGGCTCGTTGTTGCAGTCTTGTGGAAATGGATGACAATCAACCAAATAATTGTGTGATAAAAACTGTTGGTTATTACAATTTCAAAATATTAATTTACGTATATACTCTATTTTAAGATATTAAGCTGTCTTATACATTGTCTTTTTACAAACGCGTAGTTATTTTTTTTTAAGTAGTTATAAATTTGTAATTTTTGATTTTGCATTTTTTGTTGTTGTAACGTTATATATGATATGTTAACAATGTACCAGGATGTATTTTTTATTGGATTATTTTGGGAATTACTTCTGGTAACTTATATTACTGATTCATTTTACTGAGATGAGATTACACTTTAGTTTTAATTGAATTTCCTTCCCATTGTATATCGTATTAGTAATATTCGTCATCGGCATTTACATCTCTGTATCTTTTAACTTTAAAGATTGTTTTTAATACATTTCAAATGTTCATAAAATCATTTAAGTGTCAATATAAAATAAAAATGATGATTTTAAGTAACTAAAATGTTGGTGAATGAAAGTGATACATCGCGATGTTGCTACATTTACCATCATCCCAAACTTTATTCGGGACACAATAAACAATTGGTTTTAATTAAATGAAAATGAATAAGTGCATTTGCTGTTCTAAACATATATATTTCAAAGAAAAGCTGTGCTCACATATCGGTAATGCATGTTCAATATTATAGAATGAATATGTACTGTTGCTTATTTATAAGAAATGAAGTAAGATACAAAGAGTAAGTTTGGCACTCTAGTAAAACATTTGTATTAAGAAATGCTATCAAATATTTAATGCGATACGTTTTGAGTTATGTACATATGTAAATACTTTAAAAAACTTGAAATTATAAAGGATTAATACAACGGAATTTGATGATGAGAATTCCTGTCAGTTTTATTCATGTTGATGAGGTTCAGGGAATAAACGATAAAGATACTTCACTCATACTCTAAACAATTGACTGAGATGCCAACAAGGCATGTACGTGTGAGCTTAACTATGTAAACAACGGTGGAAAAAGTTTTAAGACGCGAGTTTGAGCAGATTTGATATTAATTATCTTCAAATATGAAACTAAGTGTGCTGCAAACTACATAATTAATTTTCAATTTGGTAGATGATTCAAATTACAGAGTCTTAAAAACGTTAATAAACAGCATGATATAATGATTTTTGGGAGCATTCAGTTATTAATCAGCTTCCAATTTTCTGTTTGATAAGACTATGTAAACGGAACTATTTAGCGAATTGGTTACATCACTCTATCTCATACTACAGATGCTGGAGTGATTAATCTCTTGGGAGTAAAATTGTAATTTGACGAGTATTCAGAAAGGTAAGAGCATTTTGCTTCCTTTAATACTTTAACTGTGTAAGTGCTGAGTAACCTAACTTGCATTTACATTTAGAGATATAATGTTTGTTTTTCTGAATCGAAATATAAGAATTAAATCAGTTTCAAATACAGCTTCCCCAGTTCTAATAGTATTTACCTGTGCTTTTTCTCACCTGCCGCGATGAGTCAGAGAAATCGACATAAAAATAGGAGTGATGGTTAATATGACAAACTTGCAATAATATAGGCACAAAAAGGTAATTTAAGGTGAATTTGACCGGTTGATTCTTCAAGAGCGAGAGATAAAAATAAAATATCTTGTTTGATGTGTGTAGTAGTCTGATAAGTTTAATCAATACTTTTCTGGCAGACGATTCTTTGTAGCGCGTGCAAAAAGTGTTGAAAGGTAAGAAAAGTTTGTTTACAATACTATTTTTGCTCCTGTAGTTTCCCCTTTTCTCGCTCTTTTCCTGTAATTACAAGTAACACATTCGTCAGTACGCCTAATTGACCACTATTTTGTGCATCAGCGCTTTGTTACTATATAAATAGATAAGAGATGATTTTTTTCTTCATAGGAATGTATTATATTTCATACGTTTCATATTATTACACAAACTCATAATAATTATTTTTACTCGTATCTGAAAAAGACGCTTGAGCTTGTCTGAAATGTTTGTGTTTTGTTTTATTATGAGTATACTCGTCGTTGTGGAAAGGACTTCCCCATCATAAAACCAGATTCTATCACAATGTCGTAGTTCATTAGGATTTGACATTATATGAGTAACCCGGTGAGTGGTTCTTACGGGTTCACTTACTTTGTACCCAAAGGTTTTAGCGGAGTACGGGTTTTATATTTATTATTTACTTTGTGTGTGTTTTCTTTTAGTTAATTATCTTGTTTATGGTCTGTGTCTGTATCAAGTCTATGTCGTCAGATGCATGATATCCTGTTCCTGAAAGTATTGTCTCCTCCTAGCTTTTTCACCCTTAATGAAACTGATAAAGAATGCAAAATATATACATTAACCACAAAACAATTCTTTGCGTCTGGTTTTGTTTTGGCAGCTGGTATTGCGAATATTTGAATGCGTGCTTATTTTTGTACAGGTATAATCTTAACCGTATCATAAATCATATTTAAATTATATAAATAGGTATTCAAGGTAAATTAATGAAATAGATCAGTTAGTAAGATGTTAATCGTTAGGCATGTCCCGACACAACTAATCGATCAAACTGACCATGATCAGTTATCGGTCACAAATCGAATTATTATTGATTGATTACCTCTGTTCATCGGACAATTATCGATCAAACTCCCTACAGAGTTTGATCGATGTTTAAGATGAATAAAAAGTGATCATTTTTTTATAAGTGATCGGTTAAAACTTAATTGTTGTTAAGTAGTCAGGAATAGTTCAAATGTCTAAGAAATATACTTCTTGCCCATTTTAATGCAATTTAATTACCAAAAGTAATTTACTTCAAAGATTTTTTCAAAGTAACCAATAATCGATCAAACTTTGACCAGAAATTTCTAATCGAAATCCTCGATCAAACCCTTTGGGAATGTGATCGACAAGTGTTCGATAAACAAAGCTTATCAATTGATTATCATTCGATTTATATCCGATGAGTGGTTGATGATCAATATATGTCGGGGCTTGTGTACATTGGTCTCTATTCTCTTGTATGTATTATATTTAAAAATTATCACATTCTACATGCTTTATGTCCTTAAGAAGTATACACATGATATTATTTCGAATGATATTAATTAAATCATTTCATATTCAGCATTTACCCTAAACATTTATTTTTAAGTATATTTAAGTTTCAATACACATAATATTTGAAGGCCTGAATATTTTGTTTAAGCTTTCAAATGTCAAATAGTCAAATTTGGCGACCAAAACTGACACCAAACACCTAAACGTTCCTAGTGTACAGTGTTATAACAGGCTTAAATATAAATATTTTTATCTAATACGATATTTCTTTCCTTGTTATATTAAACATCTGACTGAACAAAGTCGCAAATTTCAGTTTCGTTTCTTTCTAACTCACAAATAGTTAATCTGCAAAATGCTTTTCTAAATCTCGATTTGATACCTTCAACAACGAAATAAAAAAGAGTTATCTTCTCTTTATCTACAAACCTGCATGTGTTGCAGACAGTTAATTTTTACTTTAAAAAAACCCACTTAAACAAAGATGAACTTTCCACTTTCTACCTGTTATATAAATAAATAACTGGGAGCACCTGCTTACGCCTGTTTTAGACAGTTTTATATTGTTTCAATGGCCCGGGTCATTATTCTTCAGAAATTTAATTGTCTTTTTGACAGATTATGGTGAAAAATGATGAAGACATTGCTTAAGTAAAACCAACTAGCAGAACGAAAGGCTCGCAAAACGCAACTTTCAGGAAAATAATCTAAGGCAAACTGACAAATTTGTCAAGGCTAAGTCTTATAAGCTTTTTCAATACACTATCGAACTTCAAATTATTACTTCAATTATTGGATACACTGTTAAATATCAGATTCTAGTAATGATTGACTGTAAGTCAGTTTCGAAAGACATGCAAACTATGTTGTTCGTTTGAGTGAAGGTTTGATTCCTATTAAACGAACATTTTATATATTCTACTAGTTTCAACGTTACGTAGTCCATGCAAAAGAGGGAACCAAGGTTATAGCGGTAATCAAAAGAATGTAATCCAGGGACAAAGACCAGACATGGAAAACAGACATACACAACAAAGAACATAAAGTGACTAAAATCATACATATAAAGTAAAAAAAGTAAATGAGCAACTCGGACTCCACTAAAAGTAGTCCTGTCTTTTTAATCACTGCTGCTCGATAAATAACATAGTACAAACTAGTATTGGAGTTTTATTTTACCTCGAGTGCTTAATTCTAAAATCAAAACTGGTATTTGAATGCTCGCATATTGCATAGATTTACTTTTAGTAACTTATAGATGTAGAGTAACGGCCGTTCCTTTCATTTTGCTTTATAACTATATTTGTGGTTTCTATCCATGAGGTTTGAATAATCGTTAAAATTAAATTGTCGTAAGTAAGAGCATTTTTATTTCAAGAAGATCTTTTCATGTCTCCCTGCTCATATTTCGAGATTATATAGTAATACCATCAAAATTCTTTAATGTAGACAACTTGGGTGAAAATGTCATTTTCCTCTCAAAGAACACAGAATGTTTTATTTTACACTTTATGAATACCCGCCCCTCCGACTATTAAATGCGCCTGTAATTTGGAACCAGCTTGCTTCTTTCATGTTGTAAAAGCACAATTTAAAAGCATCTGGATAAAACATATATTTGCTAAATGGCACGTGCGATGAGTTCAAAGGCTCCCAATAATAGTGTCTAATTAATTACAAACCAATATTTTTGCTTAAGCTAAATACAACATACTTATTGTTTGATTTTCATAAAATCCTAAAGCTGATGTTTGTTTAAGACTTAAAAGTTTACGGTTGAAGACATGATATATATTCATTACTCCAAGTAGATTTTTTCAATCTATCGTCTATAACTTTTCGTTGGTCCCTCTTTGAAGATTTGGTGTATAGTGGAATGATGTAGTTCCCGGTCATAAATTTGACATTATTTCTAAAATGTTTCATTATTTATTTTTGTACCCAATTCAACAGGTATGTTTTTGGCGTGTTAGCCCGTTCCTCTACCCGTCAATTAATTTGTCCTCTTTTTATCATAGCAATTTCCCTAAAAATGCTGATAAGAATTTCATAAAACATGGTGTGTAGTAGGGACATATTATGTAGTTATGCATGTGTGCAGAAAATATTGAGCCCTCACAATTTGAGGAAAGTATGATTTATAAAACTTACATTTCTAATTTTACACATCTGAAACGCCTTTTTCTTGCAACAATATGTAAATATGCATATTACCACGGTTTATTTCGTGGTGGGTATGTAAACTCCCTTTTTATTAATAAATTTCCAATTTTAACATTTTTGAATTTGGACTTATCTATACGTCCATTCTTATGAACAAGTTACATATATATCTATTAATTTTATAAACTTAGCACTCATTACAATTGTTACTTACTGTAATATTCCTTTGAAATATATTCATAATTGTCTCTATGGGATCCTTATATAGAAAGAGAAATCAAGGGAAGCAATATTATAGCGGTAAAACAGACAAACACAACAAAGAAGACAAAGTAAATAAAATCATACACACAAAGCAACAAAACCAATTGACCAACTCGGACTCAACTAAAAACTGGGAGCATGGACCAGGTGCACCGGTAAAGTAAGCGTCCTCTGCTTTTCTAGAAATATCCACCGAGTTGCTCATAAAAGTCAAGTCCAGGGTAGACGAAAGAGGAAAGGAAAACTATGACAAGTTGAACAAATTAGTTTTCATGGCGCAGATGAGTACACCGTAACGATCCGCGAATTCATGATGACGACCATAACAATGACTTCAATCTTGTAGCAATATAAACCTGTTCCAGAAGCCTATTTGTTAGAATTCTAGCACGATACAAAAAGTATAGAAGTATATGATAACTCATTTCAGTTCCACGACATTTCTCACACTTCTCACCATTTAGAGATGGAACCTTCACGTTCTCATTCAGATTCCTCATTATTTATTTATGTGTGCCTTTAATAAAGGTACAATCATCAACAGCGCAATTCGGATTTAAAATCAATGTTTTGATCTTGAACTTTGTTAGTTTTATGCTGAAGAAAGATATCGGTTATCCGAAATATTCAATGTAAATTGTACTATCATTTGGTGATGATAAACATATTTAAAAATTCATTTATTTTTTTGTTATGTTCCGCATCGTTGTCAATGATCTATCACCCCGTAAAAGTGTTTATTGATTTCAATTTAGACGATTAATTAATATATGTAATTTAATATAATTAATGCAGATTACACTTTTTTCAGAACAATGAGAAGACAATTTAGAAAACATCCCGTGTTTTGGTCTTCGACAGTTAATATCATTTGCTTTGGTATTGTTTACTTTGTTAATGGTTGTTCTTGTACCTTATTCAGAAGAATACGTGAGTACATATTTCATCCATATGGGACAAACTATAATACAAAACGATGCCATCTTTTACCATATTTAGTATAACATAGGTTTATTTTGTATTAAACTGACCTATCATACTATAAAAATATAGGTGTAGGTTGAACATTGTTAAGAATAACGCTAGCTTCAAATATTTATTATAAAATTCATGTCAACAACCGGCTCATGTTTAACTCATTAAACAAATTACATAACACACTTCAAATAGACACAGACAATGACGTATACTACACTTCGTTTGATGTCTTGTCTCCTTTAATTTTTAGACCATATCTTATCTGATATCTGTTTAATTGCATTTCATACTATGATACCTCGAGCACCGTCTCTCCTATTAATAACATGATACCAGATGCATGATCTCAACATCCTTACTCTGGTTTTACTATTTGCTATACTGTATACCAGCTGTATCATTTCCCTTCCGTTGGTAAGGCCTGCAATATACATCTAAAATGCTATGCCTGACCAAACTTTTAGCACGTCTTTGATAGCATTCTTGCCATACGTAAGAAAGATAAATTCATTTAGCTGTCAATTGCTGCAGAGGTTGCTTCGTACGTTTTAATTTATATGACAAAGTTGCACTTATTACCAACCCAGACCTCAGGTAAACATACTTACATGCAGCCCGTAATACAAAACAAATCAATATTGGTTTATTTTCGCATCTTTCAAACTCATGGTACATGTACTGTGGATAAAGGGAAAAAACAAACAGAAATATTTTAAAAGTAAAACAATTACAGTTAGGTTTCGATATTAATCAAAATGTATTTGATTTATGTAGATGTGGTAATATAACCTGGTGTTACATTTTTTATATGACCCAAACAATTTTGTGGTCGTGTAATGGTATAAGGTGTCGTCGTCCTTAGACACTTGGTTTTCTTGCAAAACTTGAATATCAGTTGTTTGATCTTTATGAGATTTTATAACAACCTTACAATAGGGTTCTTAACTACAAAAGAAGGTGGATGTTAAGTTTTGGGGTTGTAGTCCTAACTATGTTAGGATTAAGAGTTAATAGAGGGCCAAAACAAGCATGTCATAGAATTTAACTATGTAACTCCAGTAACAGAAAAGTAATGCCTATAATAGTGTTGTGTATGCCCCTAACCCTACTACAAAGGCTTCTGTTTGTTGTTTTGCTACGTCAGATCTGACTCCTCCTTATCGACAGTCTTTATGGTCACTTAGTTAATATGCGACAGACTGAGATTCTTACCCTCACAAAAATACAGTGTCACGCCATTGCCTAAAATAATCCTGATGTTGTAAAGAAAATGTGTAATAATAAATATATTTTAATGAAAATTGTCTTTCAGTGAATGCAAGTGATGTAAACACGTGTAAACAACCCTTATATTACGAGGTTGACACTTTATATGTAATACGAGCAAAGAATAGAATCTATAGCAGTGAATGTGAAATAAATTTCCTGGACTGGAATGATGCAATAGTAGGGCAACCTTGTGTTAGTTTATGTGTTCGTGTACATAATAATTCCATGAAGAGTTGTGACTTTCAAATGACATATTATGATGGTCTAGGAGACTTGAATGAAAAGGTATTGTATGTTTTTTTATAAATAAAAAAAAAATATTATTGTGCTTTGGAATCTTGTTCCGAATAGAATCTTCAGGTCGGACGTTAGTATCATGCAAATCTACAAACAAGAGATTTTTTACAAATAATTCTCTTTAAGCCATACACTCATGCGGGTACGGTTCTGCTTAGTATTTTTTTTTAACTCTTATTAAAGTGTACCGAAGGTTTTGGGGATAAAAACGAATAATTCAGAAAATAAGAAATAAAAATGCGAACTTATTTGCTGTTGATATATATTGTATCTACATTAGAAAGCCTTTAATCGTGGACACTACTAGAAATTTGTCTTACCCTATACTTTAGATTATCACCAAGGAAAAGCAAATTATTGGAACTTAGTCAAACAGTTCTTCTACCAATTCAAAAATGCTATTCATCATGATCTCATAATCTCTGCATTTTTTGTCAAGATTTAAATTTACGTTAATTCGTCTAATGCAATTGGAGTTTGAATATTGTACAAGGTCATAGTTGCTCATTGGTCATTGTTAATTTTCAACCGAAACATTTGTCGATGAAAAGTATTGTATTCACAAAATGTGTGGTTAAATGTTTAGATTCTTAATACGATACAGATAAACATAACATTCAAAACATAGTTAAAATACAAAAAAAAAATTTAAACAGATAAAAATATCACATATGATAAATAATGATGATGAATTGAATAAACGGTTTCATTTCAGAGCTTTAATTGTCATTCTTTTCCTCCTATTCTTTGGTGTTCGAGGAAAAATGAAATAAAGATTGCTTTCAAAGAGTTAAAGAAATATAGAGGTGATGGTTATGACATTACACTAGAAGTTACGTCTTATTGCTCCGATGATGATGACTCAACAGGTAAGTAATACAATAAAGATTACCTGACATTTGTAAATACAAGTCTCTCTACTTTTTGTCTCGTTTGTGCTATACGGTTATGTTATTATTCCAGTGTTTTCACGTCATAGATATCTCCTCGTTTGCAAATCAGTATCACTACTTCTTCAGTGAACAAGATCTTGAAAAGAAAAATACTTAGCATCATTGATATTACTGATCTTAGTAAATGTGAAAAAATTCATTCGACTAGGATTGTTTGTATCAATATATTACATTGTCATTATTTTCAGCGATGCAACTTCTGCAATATTATAGGTATTTAGAATTTACCTTAATCGAACTTCCAAATAAAAATACATTTGTAAGGTATGAATTGTAACATACATTTATACAGAATTATACTTTGTTGTGATACTTTACTACATTTTATCTGGTCATGACCTTTCCTTTTTAATTCAATTGATTTCTCTTATTTGGATAAGATGAGATATCGGACAGTATTAAGTTAATATATTTACTACTGTTCAAAACTCTTTTTGATACAGAACAAGCGGTTGAGATTAACAATAAAAATAACACGAATTCTTTCTTTTGCATTATTTTGGATTTTTTATTTACGATTTGAGCACTAAATATCCGACTTTTATCTTTGTACCTAATTTACCAGTATACCAAATGCACTTATGCAAATAAATCATTAATGGGCATTAAACCCTACTTCCTGAGTAATGCATTTTGCAAATGATAAAATTAGTATTGATGATTTCTGGAGACTGATTAGTATGAGACTTTTTTGTCTTGTTTCCGAATCCTCTGTTTAAGGAGGTAGACTTAGAGCAAGGGAAATAACTCTTGAAATCAGTGATATGCTTTTCTATTACACCAAAGCCTTTCAAACTTTCCTATGAAACAGTATGAAATCAGTCCGAGGTACTTAGATTCTTACCTGAGATTCAGATGTTAAATGTTGAATACAAACGTTCCAATGATTTGTAAGAGTTGTTTCCCTTGCCCTAGGTCTACCATAATGTATAGTACATTTGACTCCATTTTAAATTGATTAATAAATGTGTTTACACTAAACAGATTAAGGCAAGAAAATGAAAAATGGTATTATTTGTTGAAAGATGGTCAATCGATTGAAAACTTCCCATCTCGCATAACATCAGAACGAATGCAAGATTTTTTATTTATAGGTTCATGTATCATCCATTGAGATCCAATGTTCAAGTGATCGGACTAAAATATGACAAGCTCATATCAAATGACATGTTATGAATTAACTCCTTGCTTGAAGCAGAATACTATAAAATTATGAACACCAAGAAACAAATTTCGCATCTCTACTTAAATGTAATGCTCTCTTTGCGATTGCAATATATTGTCCCATCAGGATATGAGTGAAATGACATATTTTATCACGGATACATATTTAAGTGTGTGAGGTCGTACTATATGGCTTGCAGGTTTCAAGTAAAGAATTCAAAGCATAGTAACTTTAATACCTTCTCTGTCAGTGTCAAACATAAACACTTCAACATGTTACAAAGATGTACATTATATAATATTTCTTTGATATTTTCTTTTTGTAAGTGACAGGGTTCAATTGACCTCAGGGCGCGTTTGATTATTTCACCACCTACAAAGTTATGATAAAACAAATGAAATCTTCGTAATACAAGATAATTATGTTTACTCAAAAGAATCTTCAGTGTATAAATATAATTTCCTCAACACAAATGTTATCGTTTTCCATTATTTATAATGCAAGATGTATTTTACAGACTGGTATATCAAAGCAGATTTGATTTCTGGAGTTGTGTTTATTGTGAGGTTATTTGTATAATGTTTAATGGGAAACTTTTGCGGAAGGACTTGCAATGCATTAATGAACAGCGAGAAAAAAAAGGATATTTTAGCGTCATGCTTCTTTATTTTCAGTTTTAAATTACATAAGAACTAATTGGTCAAGCGAGTGAGATACGTATAACTTTATCAATTAATACTTTAATTAAGCAATCAAAACATATAAATCGTGTAATAAATACTTTTTTGCATTCGATTGGAGTGCTTTTGGCCAAATTGTTCCCCCATTTTAAATCAGTTTCTATGGCTCTATGATTTTTTTCGAATTTTTATTTTGTGAGAGAATGGCGGCCACTTTTTAAATTTTATGTGACCGATAGGAAGCCCTTGTTGAGGCCTATTTTTAAATCTAGTATGAACTTTCTACGACTTTTTGTTATTTTATGACTATTTAAAAAAAATGCACATCTACATGCGGTGGTCCATTTTTGTGTCAAGTTTGATTTCAATCCATTTAGCCGTTTATATATGTATATAAACATGACAAACTAGTTTTGTCTCATATTGTATTATGTGCTTTTAAGTGTTAAATCAATTCAGTAACTGTTACTAATCATTGTACGAAGTTGATGGAAATGTGTTTTTTAACTATGCTTTATAAGTATCAAACGTGTTCTTCAAGATTGCATATCAGATTGTTTTCTTTCAAATTTTGTGTATAGTTGATTTTTAAGACTTATCATAGAGACAAATAAAGTTTTAGCGTTTATAGTTGACCTTGCACATGTACTCTTGCATTCTCTGCCACAGAAAGACTAATAACTCGCAAACACTGGTTGTAGATTTACCAGACATAACTTGAATTATTGGGAACAAATGTACGAATAGTATGTATGTCATGTGTCTTTAATCATGTTTACAAATGTCTTACTGTTAACCAGACATAACTTGAATTATTGGAATCAAATGTACGAATAGTATGTATGTCATGTGTCTTTAATCATGTTTACAAATGTCTTATTGTTAACCAGATATAACTTGAATTATTGAGAACAAATGTACGAATAGTATGTATGTCATGTGTCTTTAATCCTGTTTACAAATGTCTTAATGTTAACCAGACATAACTTGAATTATTGAGAACAAATGTACGAATAGTATGTATGTCATGTGTCTTTAATCATTTTTACAAATGTCTTACTGTCCTGTATAAGTAATAAACTGAATCAATTTTGTAGGAAATGATTCCAGCAATAAACGTGGACCATCATATAATGAAGAAAAAAGGAGAGAGGAAAAACGTACCAGAGACACTGTAATAATTGCAGGTTCTCTTGTCAGTACTGTTTCGTTCATTCTTGTCATATGTTGGGTAACATATTGTTGTTGGAAAAGGCGGCATCCGTCAGATTCGAACAGATCTCAAACAGCAGGAAGTGCTACGTCTTCATCGACGCCAAAATCGGAAGGTAGACGTTACCACATATGATTTTGCTTTCAAATTTACGAAAAAAAATAACATTAAATTTAAAATATGTCCTGATAAAAGTTGTAATCCAGGACATTGTGAAATTCTATTTGAGTTATGACCTACTCAAAATGTTAAATGTTAAGGGAGTAACGTAAACAATATATCCCTCAGCAGGTAATTTTAAATTGAGAATTCTAACTTAGCTGAATAATGAGTTGAGATAAGTATCATCTTCCTGTCAGTCTGTTGCATAACACATTTTTCCGTATTACATAACTAAGTGATGAAGAAAGAGATAAAGATGATCTTGTGTCTGTTATAATCAAAAGTTACACAAATTAAGTAAAAACCCCATAGGATTTTAATAGTAGATCGGTTACATTTCCGTGTAAACTGAAAATTCACATTGGATTTCAAAAGAGTACTTGACAGGAATTGCTCAATTTTCACACTCGTATGGAAATTTTAACTTAATGCCGTAGGTCGTTTTGATAAACAAGACCGTTTATCAAACATATTCAAAGCGTTTTCAACTTTTATTCATTTTTGGTACGTTATGGTTGAATGTGGTTTAAGGGCATTGCAATAGAAGGTTTTATTTCAGAGAACGGCGTATATTGAATGTTGATTTGAAGTTAATTTACACCTGCTTTTTTGATCAGTTAATGTGTATTTCAATACTAACCGTTCGCCATTTTATGAGTTTTGTCAGATGAACGTGTTACAACAACAATTATCATTAGACAAATAATGAATATTGTTTTAAAACATATTAACGCCAATGTAAGTATTTCAAAAGTTTCTAAAACAAATATAGAAGTTGTTACCATTTTCAGCATCAAGCCATAGACCAGGTCAATATACCACATATACTGCAACGGGAACGACAACTCAACAGTATCCTCAGCCTCAGTGTAGACCATATTTACAACAAAAACCATCAAACCCTTATGTAAATGCATACAACTACCCACAAAGGTCAAATCAAGACAGGTAATTGTATTACCCTTACAACATTAGAGGTTGGAATTCCGTTCCTCCATACCCCAATTAACCTCTTACTTCAGAGCGCTATATTGCATACCGCTCGTTGCGATGCTCAATGTTATCGGCAGAATTACAATAAAATATTTACCATTTAAAACATTTCATACATTTTCTTTACCCTAACACGGGAGACGGTGACTATACTGAGGAAAAACAAATGACTTACCTAATGAGAAAATCCAGCAATCCTGGAAATCCTTTGTGAAAGCAGTCTAAATGAACTTCACTTTTGGTTTTCAGCAATTTGAATGGGTACATCTGGTTGATAAAATTACGGATTTTAATTTGCGAAACGAAAATATCAAATTAACCATCGAATTTTCATTAGCAATTTTAAGTTCTTTTTGCTAAAAAGGTATTGTGTTCCGTACAATTAGTGATAAAATTCAAAATGGCATGTCGCTTTGATATCTGTCTTCATTACATATTTTTTCTAAGTATTGAACAAAACGTTATGGATTTTTATCGCTTGATTTCCGGTGGGTTG
This sequence comes from Perna viridis, assembly GCA_037379345.1. NCBI lineage: Eukaryota > Metazoa > Mollusca > Bivalvia > Mytilida > Mytilidae > Perna > Perna viridis. The sequence goes on from CM074511.1 coordinate 16,618,540, forward strand.
AACTTCTTTTATAAAAAACTTAAAATATTTTAAAACACATGCTTAGCTTATTCAAATTTGCGGTGGCTTTTAACAGGTCAGATGCTAGAGGTTAGGATGGCACCAAGTCAGAAATTATCTTGCCAGGCAACCTCTGTCTTCATTACATATTTTTTCTAAGTATTGAACAAAACGTTATGGATTTTTATCGCTTGATTTCCGGTGGGTTGAACTTCTTTTATAAAAGACTTAAAATATTTTAAAACACATGCTTAGCTTATTCAAATTTGCGGTGGCTTTTAACAGGTCAGATGCTAGAGGTTAGGATGGCACCAAGTCAGAAAATATCTTGCCAGGCAACCTCTAGCACTGCTGGAGTAGTAATTGTATATAGATATGTCATAATCATATTGACGGTAATTGACTACAATAGCAAAATTAGTACGATCCAGAGTTTTGTTGACGTATTCTTCTGGATATGGCCCTTTGCGAGTTGCGACGGCCCACCCATGTAAGACGAGGTCACAGGCGCTCGTTTTAACTCTTTCTCTTAACCAATGTTTAGAACTGGATTAAATGCATAATTGCAGTTTCAAATGATTTCGCTTCGATCTGGATTAAATTATCATTTATGAATTATTTCGCTTTGATCTGGATTTAGTTACAGTAAATAAATTATTTCCAAATGATCCTAGTTGAATGTTGTTTCAGTTATAAATTATTTCGCTTTAATTAAAATCTTAATTGAATTTACTATTATTTCCTATCGAACTTAGTTAAATGTAGTATCAGTTGTAAATGATTTCGCTTTGATCTGGATCAATGTAATTACAGTTATAAATTAGCTCCATTCAATATAAATTAGATCTAGTTACTGTTATAACTGATTTTGCTTCTATCACCTTTCAGATATGTACAGCTACCAGATTCTGGAATAGATATGAAGGATTCTTTTGTACAGTATAAAACGAAACCACAACAAAATATGAGAGATGTGACATTTAGAGACGAACATTTTCTTGGCGTAGATAGAAGTGAGACGGGACATTCTTACGATGCCGATGATGATAGTCCAGAGAAAGAATTAACTCCTCCTATACCACCACGACCTAGTTATCCAGCAAAACAATACTTCATATGATTATTGTTGTCACATTCTGAATGAATATTCTATTGTCGTGAGAATATCTCGTTGTGTTGTATCGATAAATCGAGGGAGCTGTGTCTTGAATTAGATATAAGCTTTGTACAGTGTTCTTTTACTGCGTATTTTCATTGATGGTGTACGGAGGTAATAACTGTCATGCTTGATTAAAGTACACGAAAAACATGTCTGTTATGTATATTTAAAATATTGTGGAAAACATTTTTTTAACTTAAAGCACTTTATTTTAAATATAACGGGGGCAATCTGATGGAGTTCATTCCAAGAAAATTTTTTAATTAACTTGTTAAACTGTATGATACACTGCATTTTTTTATTAATGAACTGTGTTATCAGCATTTGAATACGTGACTTCTTATGATTTTCTGACTGCTGCTGATAACTAATCTGGAACTAATTCAAGGGAAACAACTAGATCACACAGCTTTTCACAATTATCCTAATGGATACAAATTGTGCAACTTCCCACGATATCCAAATAAGTTATAATTTCGACAATAGCTCATTGTCAAATAATGTTCCGCCTATCACAATATACGTAACGTATTAATGTGACAGTATTAGTGCTGTTATTTTAATCGATATATTTGGATTCTGAGATTAAATAACACATATTGACTGTATATAAATTACATGTATATGTTCCCGATCAATTCGAACTGCTGCATAGCGGCTTTATTCAAGTGAGCTCGATCTGCCTGGGATTAATTTTTCATAGACCGAACAAAAATCTGATATTTCCACAAAAAAATGACAAAATATCAATTCAGAAAAACTCCTTGAACCCCACCGCCTCAACTTCTTAGTTTTTTGCGTGCTTTCGTATCTATATCATTAGAATGTCTAGGTTTGCTCATGTCTGCGTCCAAGGTAGCTGCTTTTAGTCAATAACTATTTAAAGATGTTCTTTGTACTACTTTAGTTATTTCCTTAAGTTTCGTTGTTAGATTATTTCTTTGTCAAGAACGCAGGTAACACAAAAATAACTATTTAGTAGTGCTTATATATCCCTGTTTCAATTCAAGTAATTATGTTGCGCAGAAAAATATAAAGTACACAAGATATCTGATTGCAGTGTCTGTTGTTGGGAATCTGATAAAATTAATACATCTAAAAACATAAGGTTATTTTTCCGATCACATAATTTAGTATGTCATATCACTAAATTGAATTCTGTTAATATATGTTTTCATTAGCTAGTCGTTTGTTAATTATGTCATATATTTTAGTGTACTTTACTACTGCCTTAATGTAACTTCTTTGGAGGGACTAAATTATAGTTCAATTGGATAATCTCGTTCAAATTCGAGATTATAGTGGGATCAAATAGTATATCTATTGTTAGTGTACTGTGTTTATTTTACGTGACAATAGTAATGTTGTTTTCGTACTGTAAATCATGTATTTTGTTTCGTATTTTTTTTTTTATAAATGAGTTCATATTGGATTCATCCAAATGTTATTTATTTTGATAGATATTGATTAAATAAAAAAAACTCTCATCTGACGCAATTATTTATTTTCATGAAATATGCATGCATTAGCCATATCTCAATATATTTGCGTTTTAGCATGTAAAAGTTGGTTGGTTGTAGACAGAACTTAGTGTTACGAAGAACAAAATAAAAACAAGCAGAACAAACATCCAAATATTCAACTCTGACCTTTTTGAACTGATTTGAGGTATGTTTAATTGTGTAGTATTTTTTTCAGTGGCCAGATATAAAAAACGGAATTAAAGCGTTGTAATCATCCTCTATACTTTAACCTTATATGTCTTGTTCCGTTCTCAATTTCAGTTTTAAAAGGTGGAGGTTTGAGATCACGCCGAATACTTTAACCCTTGTATCTCTTGTTTCGTTTTCACTTTCAGTTTTCTTTTATGATGCTGGAGTCTATAAGGGCAACTATTTCGCTGTTCCTGTGTATAATGTTTTTTTAGGCCAGCTGTAGCCTATCGTGTATTGTGAGGTGGCATTAAGCTGACATCTTTCATCCCGGTGGGATTGTTGTCGCTTTAACATAATTATACTCATCATATCCATCCTCGTTATAAACATACAAACATACAAAAAAACTTATGTAACAATTATATACCTAGTTTATGGACAATAAACCATATACTCTCCAATTGTTTGGTTTTTTTTTTAATCGAGTTGAGTCGATAGATAACAATGGCGATAGGCAAAATACGTCCATGCAGAAACTTTGGAAAACACAGAAAGTAAAAATAATAAATCAAGGGTCTTTCTATAACTCGAGGTTCTTCTAAATCCTGACTTACACAAATTAGTAGAGTACATTGAAAAGACTTTTTTCGCGGATACTGGATGAGTTGTGATCATTTTTCACATCCTGTCTCCGACACAGAAGGTATGTTAGCTATTTCAGAGGTTTAAAGCTCTGTCACACTCGCCTTTTTATGCACACTAGTTCAGTACATCTTCACGAGTTTATATTGAGAAGTGCTGATGCCTTGTTTTTCACATCCTGAAAAGTTATCGGAGTGATACCTATTAATTAATGGTGTGGTAATAGGTCCACGGGGGAGATTTTAGCAGGTCCTATTAAATTAGTGGTAATCAGGAAGTTATCATTTAGCTCTGATGAGGAGGTTGGGACCGGTGCTTCAGGTCAATCTCCTTTAGTTTTCGGTTGTTCATTGTTATCAGTTAAAATTTGTTGTACGGTAAAATGGACTAACGTATGTATAATACACAAAAAAATATTTTGTGCATTGAGAGACATTGATCTTATCTAATTTTACTTTTTTTACTTTATGAATTATGCTCTAAATAGAAAGGTCTTCTGTACTTTTGATAGATAGCTGCTATAAAGTCCTTTTATTGTGGTTTAACGTCCTAAGCTAGATGTTGTATGCACATCAGAACGACAACGTAGACGTCATGGAAAGGTACTGTTTTTTACTAATCCCACTCACTGAGTCAGATTTTTATTTTACCATTCACCGTCGGAAGTTATTTCATGATTTGGTAGGCGAGTACGAAAATAGCTTCAGACACAGAATCAAAAGGGAAGTGGTTAATTATTGTGCTAGCTCACAGAAGCAATAGCCCATAGATAGGCATTCCAACCCACTCGGGCACATCATTATGATTCCGAGCAAACCAGACTGGGTCGTCCCACTATCTCCTATTAAGATGTGGCATGCATGTCGAAGAAGTGGTTACTGTCTACAAAGTACGAATGTACACTGACGGGTATCGAACCCAAGACCTACTGCAATCGGGTACCACGGAACTACCGATGCGGTTACGTACTTCTTTTTTTACGTTTCAAGTCCCCAAGGATATCGCTTAATTTTATATGACAATGATGTTCAGTGTCCTGAACTAATTTGATTGGGAGGAATTGTATCGACAAAACATTAATAAAGATCAAAAGTAGATTATTTTTTAATGTATTTCATTTATCAATATATTTTATCATTGTCAGCTTAGATAAGTACATAAATAAAAACTGAGTCTTTTAAATCAAATTAGCACAAATTATGTACATTCCTCTATGTACATTCCTATATGTGTAGGGTCGAAGCAGATGTATTTTTGTATTGGTTCCTCTTTAGTTTATCCTAATGATGGAATCGTTTAATTTAATCATAATTAATAATTTAAATGAAAAAGGGTGTTACTTATTTGGATGAGATGATCAGACGCTTACATACTTAATATAAAAACAGATCTCTCATGGCATTTTTTTCTCTTTTCTATTTATTTTATTTTATTTCATTCTTATTTTTATTTTATTGTATGTCACTTTATTTTTATTTTGTTACATTATATTTTATTTTATTTTTGATTTTTTAACCTAGAAATTATTTTTCATTTAGACTCTGGAGACCCCATTTGAAATAAGCCTTTGGGCTTCCATGTGATATCATCGGTTAAATATAAACTTTGGGTCAGAACTAATTTCAGCACAACCTGTTTTCAGGTCCATTTTACTTATCCTGTGAATTTGCTTCTTCGATTTATGATATATGGCCTGCATGCTTATATATAAGTTATGTGAATTTGAGAATTATTTAATTCTTGCTGTGGGTATATATAATGGCACAATTCGTGTACATGTATACTGTTTTATGTGTTTGTAAATTTATAATGTTGATATGATATTTAACCGAGACAGAGACCTAGAATTAAACTACAGGTTTCTATTCAACCTAGTATACCCAGTGTTAATATAGTAAACAAAGCCCCTGTTACATCGTACAATAACGCTGAAATACTAAGCGCCCATTTTAGAACAACCATTACATGAATATATATAATAACTGTACAAAAGGCATGTTTGAAAGGTAAATTCAACTGAGACTTAGAGTACATTGACTAATTTGCCTGACGTAGTGGTCCTCCTCAAAATAGCTTGGTGGAATACATTTGTATCACTACTATGGATTTGAAATAGAATAACTCCAGTGAACAGTACAGTAACTTGTTATACAAGATGTGGATTTACATGCATGCTAGCATGGACCTAAATATGATGTGTATTACATGTATATGTCTCTGGCACTAGTTTTAGATTGTTTAACATTTTTCACAATTTGAATCTAAGTCCTAAGATTATATAAGAAAACAAAACATCTGATGAGCATTTTCAAGATTATCATTGTGTTTCTATGAAATATTAATATAATGCTAATATAAAAGTCAAGAACAATATAACTTTTTGTCGATAAGTGAAACTAGTCTGAGAACTTCTTCTGAAGATGTTCAATAAAAACATCAGTGAACTGTGATACCGGTATGCGAAATTTAAATGAAATTGATTTCTATCAGAGACATTAAACAAACTAAACTACTTCTGTTTTTCATATATATACTTCGAAGATTTTGGTTGGTTATGATTTTTTTCCATTTCAGATTCTTGCGTTGGTATTCGGATAAACCTCCTTTTGAATTACCTCCCTTCAGAAATTAGTCATACATCCGGTTTGAATTTCGACATGTCAACAAAGTAGACTTCAATCAAATGGCGTTTTACCCATCATCTGCTGATACTGACGACGCTTTTGACTATCTCTTTAAAATTGTTTTGATTGGAGATGCAGGCGTTGGTAAAACATGTATTGTACAGAGGTTTAAATCTGGGACATATGTGGAAAAACACGGTAGCACAATTGGTGTTGATTTTACAATGAAAACATTAAAAATTGATGGAAAATTAGTAAAGGTAATTGTTTTCAATCTCCATTTGGTTGTATTAAAGATATTGTTTAAGCTGTAGTATGGGGAAGGTATTTGTTGCTAGTGAGGGTGTAGCATTTTGTACGTTCCCTTCTAAACATAATGGATTAAAAAGATGTACATGTATTCCAAAGGTTTGTTTTTTTTTACTGGTAAAACTGTTTCTGGATCAATGAAGATTGCCTTGTTTTACCATAACCTAATTTAAGTATTTTGATAATGTCCAAGAGTACTGATCAAATAACATGTGGGTCTTTGAAACGTTTTGTTTATCAGGTGTTTTGACTTCATTTCAATGCTTCAATATAAAGCGGTTGTCGTTTTCAAGTGGTTAATATGAAAAAAAATATATACAAATTTCTTTACATTTAATAGTGAGCTAAAAGGTTGATATAGCTGTTCTTTGATTAAAAATGTTGTCAATAATATGAGACAGGACAAACTAAGGAGGAAAATTTTATGTCCCAATTTTCGCTGACACGGAAGCATTCAAAAATCAAGATATAGCAAAAGTTAGGGCAAAATGCACTAAATGAAATAAATATCATATTCTAACCAAACCCATTTTTTAGAGTATGATATTTATTTCATTGATTTCATTCTTCCTTAGTTTTTTTCTGTTCATTGTACATTGTAACTAATAGTAATATCATATATATGCATTACTCTGGCCTTGAAAATTTGTATCCAGAGCCAATTATAATTAAACCAGCATACATGTATAAAAGTAGATGTAAAAATCATATGCTGAATCAAATAAAAGAAGTTGACATACAGGAGGAATCAGGACTATACATGTAAATAGAAAGACAGAAACCTGATCTACATTCATAAAATCAGGTCTTATATTGTCCCAAAGCATGAGCATATTAATTTCTTAATCCTGCTATTGGTACTTTATTTAGATTTGGGCAATTTTACTTTCTATTTTTTCTGTTTTCCTCACCAAACATACATGTGCTCCAGACACTGGTGGAAGATACAGAAGAAATGTGTGAACAAGTCAGCCATTTTTAAAATTTGATTTTTATTTCTATTGAAAGTGTTTTAGTGAATACTTCCTTTAAAATTAATTTGTGGGGTAATTGGTTATTGATAAATACACAATTATCTTCAGATTGGATATTGAATATTCCCTGTAATTACTTTAAGTACATCATTGTAGCATGTATTTATAATATACTAGTTTGCATACCCAATTCTAAATAGTTATGTTTCTATATAATTACATGGTAGCTTCAGATCTGGGACACTGCTGGACAGGAGAGATTTAGAACAATTACACAAAGCTATTACAGAAGTGCTAATGGTGTAATCATGGCTTATGACATTACAAGAAGAGACTCTTATGAAAGTTTACCTCGATGGTTAGAAGATGTAAAAAGATACGCTGGAAGCCATATAGTACAGTGTCTAATAGGTATTGTGTATGTTTCTGAATATCATCTTTGTATTGAATACAAAATTACAATGTACATGTACAATGTACCAGTTAACCCTCTGAAATTAGGGGGTAGACTCCCACAAAATTTATGAAAAAATTAGAACCTCCCACATCGAAAGTTTAGATTTGTCATAGATTTTTGTTTAATATTACAGCCATTAATTTTTTGTGAACAAAATTGTTAAAAAAATTAAATTTTGACATCATAAGTTTGTTTTTACATTAAAATCTTCAACATGAACCTGTGTCATTGGGGGAGAATCTCTGGACTTCCATATGAACTGTTCCAAAGGTTAATACACATGTAGGTATGTATTTACAAACATTCATGTTATTGTCATATTATTACAGAAATTATTAATTATTTCTTATTCAAATAACTTGTATGTACTGGTAATTTATATGTGTAAAAAAAAACAAGATGATGAATGTCAATAGTACAACTATGACAAAACTTAGGTTGATCACTTCCTGTCTGAAAGACAACAATATCAGTTATGCACCAAGAATGCTGATTATTGCAGATTGATCGGCCAACTTTTTCGTCCACACATGTCATTACTGAATTGATAATTGTTAATATGTTTTCAGGTAATAAAAGAGATCTAGAAAATCTCAGAGAGGTCAATATTTCGGAAGCCAAACATTTTGCTCAACAAAATGGAATGATAGATGTGATAGAAACCAGTGCAAAGGAGAATACAAATGTAGAGAAAGTTTTTGTTGAAATGGCCACAGTATGTATCTATTGTAGCATTTTCATTCATTGCATATATTGTTGACAAATAATATCCTATATTGTGACAAGTATTAGTAAAGTAATAATGCTTTTAATAGCTCATATGACTTTTTTGGTCAAGTTTTAAATTGTGTCATCAAAAATCAAGAAATATTTTGTTTGTTTTCCAAATCAATTGTAAAAATGTATGGATCTCTGTCAAATTATTCATGTACCACAAGTTTCAATTCTTAAAGAATCGGGCGGGGATTGAGTGGTTATGATCAAATTTTCTGAGAGTAAAAAAAAAACTAAGTACAAACATCTTTTCTGTATACCACAGAATAATTTAAGTAAAAGTGTGAAATTGTACTACAAAGTTACATATCACAAAAAGAAGGTTTGATTTGATACTCATAGAAAAGGAGAAATTTAAACTCTCTAGACAAATTAAACGAAAAGGAATCAAAAATAGTGTTTACATAGGGTACATGTTGGGATGAATCAGGTCTCATTAAGTACATGTAAATGTCTAATTGCAAATTTTTAAGTTGGCTACTTTCATTCTAGTCAAAATTCTATGTTATGTCAATCATTTATTCACGATTCAAGTTCTGTACTGTAGCAAGATTGAGCTCTGTCCATACTTAACCCAACTGTACAAGCTTAGACCTCTATGGTTGTATCAAGCTGCATTCTGCGAGGCATTCTATTAGAATTATAATAGTCACAAACTCACAGTCAGACAATTGAAGTTATAATTTTTTGTATCCTATAGATATGCATTCATGTTGTATGGAGTTTTTTTCTCTCTCAAAAAGGAACTAAAGAGAAGGATAGCTGGTGAATCAGGATTAGACAATGCCAAAACTGGAGGAATTAGTCTGAACACAAAAACTGTTAGTGGAGGTGGTTCAATGTGTTGTTGAAAAATGTTAACATTTACTTTAATTCTGTTTTCATTGTCATAACATGTGAAGTTGACATTGCATTTTTGATTTCATTGTCATGTGATGTCTTTATGACATTGTATTTAACATTAATATATTTATATGTTGATTGACATGTTTTAATTCAATATTTTAAATGAGTTAAACTCATTGTATAATTGAACATAATGTATAAGTTTTTCGTGGTTCCACATAAAAATGTAGAAATAAGAAGTAAATTAACTTAGTTTTCTCCTTTAATGTCCTATGCCTACCTTTGTAATGTATGGAATGAAAACGAAGCTGTTAGTTTTGATAAATGTAGAAATTGTTCCACTAAGGATACATGATGATGAATGTCCAGTTTTGAGATGTGGAGACATACATGTATTGATTTTAAGTTATGTGACCTAAGAATGTACGCAGTAATCACAGTTAAGTGTTTAAGAATGTTCACAGTGTATTAGTATAACTGTTCAAATGTTGTAATTGTTTTCATTTTAACTCCTGTAATGCAACAGTGAACTGTGTTGAGGACAAGAAAACCAATCTCTATTTCTGTTAGTAAATAGGCAAACAAGCCCCTTGGAGAATATTGTAGATTACTGCTGATTGATAAAGATCAAGGTAGACACCCGAAAATGTTTTTAAAGAGCAGACAAAGCAAGGTTAACAGAAATACATGACACCTAAGTCTTTTTCTTAGTCAGTTGATATGTACAATTATATTATTGGTCATTTTTAAGGGACCAATTTTTTTTAAAACTTTCCAAGTGTATGTATGATATGACAAACTTAGTATGTTGTGATCTTTGTAATTTTCAGGTAAATTTCTAATTCAACAGATGTAAATAGCTGTAATATTTTACAGAACATTTTGTTGTTGACATATTGCAAAATGGTACATTCTTTAACTGAACTCAGCATGCTTATTCATGTACTGCAGTATATTTTTAATGTGCAATAAAAATCATGTACATACAATTTTACAGGTCAAGATGCTTATGCACATACGTAAACAATATTCTATATTTATTTTAATCTTTTAATTTCTTGTCTTCCATTAGGTCTGTCTTCTGGAACCGAACTGACCTTGTCAAACTGACCTTGTCAAACTGACCTTGTCAAACTGACCTTGTCAAAATGCATCAAATTTGTAGATTCATCATAAATATTGTATTAGTCTGAGTATGTCAAGTAATTTGTACCCTTAAACCCCTCTGTACCCCAAAATTCAAAGGTCAGGGGTGGACAGACCCTTAGATGCAAAAAATAGTGGGCATGCTATAACTTATTCGTCTATTTAAATTAATTGTAGAGCTATTCAGTGCTGGATATTTTATGTACAACTTTTTATTTCAAAATGTTACAACTTGTAGCAGTAACATGTATGAAACGATCTCAGTCAGCATGAATTTATTTATAGGCATAATCAAGTGTTTATTGCACAGGGGCTTGGAGTCATTAGTTATTTTTTTTGCGATTTTATTTACCAAGTTCATGAACACAAGCCCTGTGGTTTACTACCAGTAAGCAAGAAAAAAACCTCATTATTTTTTTTTTAGTTGTGAAATTGGTCTTATACCATTAATATTTTTAATTTACTTGTTAAAAGCAGTTAGGGTTGTATATTACAGATGATATTATTCCAACGTTGTGCCAGAGATTAGAATCACTATATGAGTGTGTTCTTGTGCTACTAGTTGTGATAAGAATTATTACCTGAAAAAAGTATGTAGTTTGTGAATTAATGTTGATTATGGTATAAGTTATATCTTCATTCTTCATAGCTTTTATAAGTGCAATATAAAATAAATTATTGATTCAACTATTACATCCTCTTGATGAGTAATACTGTGGAACCTGTCTGAATGGTAATGCATTTGGCTCTGACAACTAACCTATGCCGGACAAGACAAAAATGTTTTTAAAAAATGAATTATTGTGAGGGAACAGATAGAAAAGAGTTGTACTACATGGAATTGTGGTTGATACAAGTGTAAAATAAGGCAGGTTTAACTGTAGGAATTGATTTTTCTATTCATAATCTATAAAACTTAATTTCATATATCATATGTGACAAAAAAGTGTTATTCAAAATGATAAGTGGATAAGATATATATTTATGCATGCAAAACAATAGGTGGAAAAAAATGTATAAAACATCATAAAAAAATGAAATACTTTAATGTCAGAAATTATAATTTTGGTTTATGCATTGTAATTGCAATTTTTTTTATACAAAACAAAAAGCAGTGCTTGGTTTTAGATTATTCAGAAAAAAAGTATATTTTGAAATAAAAGTTTAAAATATGAATTAGATTTACTGCAAAGACTAAAAAAAAAAGATAATGAAATATTGGAATGAAATGGTTTTTTTTCACAGTGTATGACTTTGGTATCAAATTTCCATGCAAGAAAATAAATTTCCTTTGTATTATCATGCTTTTATACCTGTATTTGCTCTTTTTGCAATGAAACATTGGAATATTCTGTTTGTAATTACCTCACAGGCAAAATATAATTATTGCTTTACTCCAGTTCAGTGTGTAAAAATTATTATGAACTTTTCTATTGCTTACTTGAATTTTGAATCTGGACGTTTGAAATGGTATGTGTGCATCAATTTAAAAATTATGTGAGTAGCGTAATTTTACATGACTGCAATTTAAACTGAAACTTTCTTAAACCAGTAAGTTATTTTCAATTATGCTTTTTTTTTGGATCCATAGTTTTTTTTTAAAAGTGCATTTCTGCATTATGAAATTTACTTAAATTTCAGTACAATGAGTTAGAGACAAAAAATACCAATGATATATACTGATGTTTTCTATCAAACTTATTAAATAGCACTGTTTAAGTAAGCTTGAATTATGGGGTTTCGTTTTCTGTTTAAATACTTATTTGAAGAATGAGTAGTTTAGATTAGAATGTTTAAAAATCTTTAAGGACATTTGTGCAATATTTGCTTTTTATTGAAACTGCTACTTTCTTTGTATGCTATTATTTTAAACATTGTTTGTATTAGTTTACTTACTCCTGATTCAATTAAAATTTATATGACAATTCTGTAATTACAGTATGACATTTAGATGAAGAAAGCTTTTTGTATGCTGTTTGAACATATATATATATATTGACTTAAGTCTGCGAATTGTGAAGCAGGCAGTAAAAAAGTTATTTTGCACAATAATGGGATTGAAAAATGATATTCTTAACCAAATAAAACATCATTTATGAAAAAAAAGTAATTACAAAAAAGTAGTAACTTTACATTTCAGCAGTGTCTTAGCATTTGTTAAATAGTTGGAAAAGTTAAGTACCTTTACAAACGAAATGGTTATATTTTGTTCCTGTTTATGGGTGTCTTTGGCTAATACAATACACCCTTGATAACTAATAGACAAAGATGTTTCTGAAGAATTTATAGTTCTTTCCACGAAATTAATGCATTTGGTTGAACAAGAATATTCTGTCCGATCCATGTTATTATAAATTATTAATATGTGCACAAGATAGCATAAACATCTGATAAAGTTTTTTTTCGAATTGCTGCCTTCCACACTAGTGGTAGTTTTCAGATTTTTAATTTTTCTGGTAGAGTATACAGGAATGGAAAAGAAAGTACATACAACATTTTTGTCAATGATAGAATCACGGTGGTTATTCACCAGTTATATGTGGGTGAAATATGCCTGTCATGTATAAACATTTTTTAGTTAACAAATGTGCTGAAATTCATTATTTATAGAGCATTCAGACAGCTATGGGAAGAATGTTCTTCGTTTAGCAAGCTTTAATGAAGAATTACACATGGATTCGTGTATATGTGATGAATGATTGTTAAATTATTTTACTCGTCATGTTTTGCTCATAATAATTTTCTTTTTGTTGTTGTTTTAAATGTAAATTTTAAATACAGTCATTGAATTAAAATTTATGAAGCAAATGAAATGTCTTTTAGTATCTCATGAATTAACCCTTTCCGATATGTTTGAATATGTGATTGACAGCTATAGTAAGGGAAAACTCCTATAAAAGAGTTAAGAGAAAAACGTAACTTTCACAGATCTTAACAGATAATCATGTACAGTCACTTGTAATTTCCCCTTTATGGGATTCATATACTTGTTAAAACGTAAATGCTTATTGGTAATTCTGTTAATCTAACAAAATGCACCTCAGAAGCATGTCAAAAGGTGAATTCATGTAAACACATACATGTAATTTAATCAAATTGATATTTTGCTATTAGATAGAAAGATGACGTAAATATTGAATATGTTGCCCAATAAGGAGGTTTTGCTTGACAGAATATGCAGATTTTTTTGCTGAGGAACGCAATTTCTCCTTTGACGTTGATGAGAAATGCAAATGAAATGTCGTTGACGTTAATAAGAAATGCAAATGAAATGTACGTTTCAAAAAAGTTGAATTATATCTTTTTAAAGCCACAGAAAAATTAATAATTGTGCATTAAATAGAATTTTAATACTAAAATTTCTAAGGATATGAAACGAGTTGGCTATCATAAGCACGCCATGGCATGCATTCGAATTGTCGTTTGATTCATGGGGAGTAACTTAAGTTCAATAGGTAGGTACGTTTGTGCGGCCCATATCGGTGCACTGTTTATGATCAGTGATATATGAAAAGGGTTGGCACTTCAGTTGCAGTATATGTGCTAGGGGTTAATATTTACAAATAGCCTATATATTTACACATGGTTATTGATTTGACATCAATCAGATCATCCTTAAAATTATTAAAGTAAAAAAAGATTAACTCTACAACAGATTCATGGAAGGAATGGAAGTAACTCCGACATGATAATGATGGCGTATGATCTGTCGAGCATCCAGCTGTGATATGTAGATAGATAAAGCCATGCATATATATGAATGGTATCATGAATGGTAACAGTTTTTCCAGTTATTGTCAGAATATATGAATGGGACGGGTAAACAAATTTGTGACCGCACGCCCGTACTCTTTTACCAGTTATGCAAAATAGTACCAATCCAGTTACAAGAACATTCTTCGTCATATTAAGTCAAGCTAAAAAATAAAATATATACAGTCCAATATTATCATTGCCGAAGTGGCCATGCATTCATTGAAAAATTGACCATAGTTGAAGCAAAATTTCAAAATTCTTTTATCTTCATAACTGGTTATACCTAGTATGATATTTGATTTCAAAACAATCTACTTTGTCATAAACATGAAAAAGTTTCCTAAATTGAGTTTGCTATTTATACTTTAATTCACAAATATATGTAAATTTTATAAACATATGCAATCCTTTGAGATACTCCTCATGAAATTAATCACTCAGTTGGGCTTTTCAACCCTTTTACGATGTCCTAAAGTTTTTCGTTGAACGTGCAAACTGCAGTTATGTCAAGTTAAGTTGTTAAGGTATCTCATAGGTTTTATTACACTTAGCATATTTTTTTCCCTACCTTTGACAATGGTTAGTTAACAATGATTTTTCCATACCTTTCTAGAAAAGCAGAGGACGCTTACCCTACCGGTGCACCTGGTCCATGCTCCCAGTTTTTAGTGGAGTCCGAGTGGCTCATTTACGTTTGTTACTTTGTATGTATGATTTTAGTTACTTTATGTTCTTTTTTGTGTGTGTCTGTTTTTCATGTCTGGTCTTTGTCCCTGGATTACATTCTTTTGATTACCGCTATAACCTTGGTTCCCTTGATTACTCTTTGACAAAGGTAGCTTTACAATACCGATATACCTTACATCATGTCCTGTCAATGTTAATAAAATAAGAGAGACTTGATTCGACGTTTAAAAATACTTTGTTTTAAAGGAAAACATTTTGAGCAAGGTATTGTATGACCTTAAGGACATCGACTGACTGACTCATACCACCATTATATTAATTAAACTGAGATGTAAGTCCACATCGGTGCACTTTAAGAAGACAAGATTTGTTAACTTAATTTCGATGAAATTCGAGGGCTTATACAATATGTATTTCATTGGTGTCTATAGTTTGTCTATAAAATTGTTAGTTAATATTTACATTAGAAACTTTCGAATATTGCGTCGTTCGGAGCATGGTTCTTTCTTCCTCAAGAAAAAAAAAGAGACAAATATGAACCACATTTTCTTTTGATGAAAAAATACAATACTAAAAGATGAATTTTCACATGTGTAATAATTTTTCCCAAGTATACAATATTCATTATTTAAACACAGCGCGAAACATGGGAGATAAATCTAATGTTTATACATGTATTAACAGCTGACAACTCAAGCTTCCGGTACGAACTCGTCATGTTTATAAAAGTTACAGTAAATTACAATGGGAGAAAACTATGATTATCTGTTTAAAATAATACTAGTTGGTGATCAAGGTGTTGGAAAAACAAGTCTAGTTCGTCGTTTTACAACTGGCAAGTTTCAAGATGAATACAAATCAACAATCGGAGTTGACTTTACCGTCCAAACTTTAAATATTGATGGTAGGATTGTTAAGGTACATATTAATCTGTTCCTATTATTTACTTTGTTTGAATGAGCTTTTTATACATTTAAAATGATAAACGAGTTTGATGCATTTTTTCGATGACATCTCATACTTACAAAAACGTAAATGATTATATTTTATAAGTTAAATATACAGTGATATAAATAATATTTTGATTAGATATAAATAGCTTATTGATTTTCCTTTAAGGGGTACAATTTTATCAATCGTAAATTCAGGAGTTTCAAGTAAAGAATATGACTATATATTAGATACTTATATCAGTCACTGAAATCACGAAGAATTCGCCTAATAGAATACATATAAACAAATTCAAGTATAAACTAGGCGAAATCCGTAGACAAAACAACACCGAGATTACCAAAAAGATGCAGCTATGTAACAGCGAACTTGTATACTCATCTCGGTTAGGAGAAAAAATTTGCTTGAGAGGAAACGAAGATCCCGTATGTGTCTAAAAAATGCAGAATCAAGACGCCCCTGACAAGTTAACAAGACTGGTTCCACTTTTAAGTTCGATTATAAGTGATTATACACTACGAAATGGTGGTAATTTGTAATTATCAGGGGCGTAGCATCTCTGGTAGCACATAGGCCCGAACCTACACATAATTTTCACTCGCACGAAAAACAGTATATTAAGTTGTCTATACCTAAAAATACAGAACACGAAAAAGAAATCGTACAAGACAAAAAAGTACAATTAAATAGAATTACTAACAGCACACAACTCACAAACAACCGCTAACTTTGTCTCCGAAATTGTCAGCATTTGCCTTTTCTTTCAAGACACCGATCTAGACCCATGAAAGATTATGAACATCTTAAAGGTCTCCGTATCGGTCAGTCAGGTCATGACTGGTGCCAACCGTCCAAATGGTGACTTTAAATTATGGGCAGCACCCTTTTCCAAGGTTTTTTTTGTGTAAGTCGATGAGTTCTGTCCAGAAAATCTATGGTTTGCGCAATTTGTAGAAAGATTGATAAAAAAATCGATCGCTTAGGTATCAGAAACAATACTACGTTGAAAATGATTGGATTTTTCAGTAATAAAACCTATTATTTTCGCAAGCCCTTTTGAAGTTATTGCAAAGCTAACAAATATTCATTATATCTGATATGAGAGAATGTTGGTGAGCATTGTGATGCCTTTATATTCATGCATCTTTTAGCTTCAAATTTGGGACACTACTGGTCAAGAACGTTTTAGAAGTCTAACAACAGGATACTACCGAAACGCACACGCTGCTTTGGTTATGTATGACGTCACTAATACAGAATCGCTACAGAATTGTGTAAGATGGATGAATGATATTAACACGTACAGTGGGAACGATGTGCCTAAAATTTTACTAGGTAAGTGATTTGTTTTACTTATGCCAAAACAAATTTATAATTTAGAGCTTTTTTTAAAAATTTTTTATTCCTTCGCCGTTATTTCAGTATGGATCTTGAATTTTAGGCTAAAAGATTTGGAGCTAGTCTAGATTTCGTTAGAGTATAATTTGGATTTAAATAACATTCAAACTAGTATGTACACACATGAATATGTTATAGTTAAATGAACGTGTATACGTGTACGTTTATATACGTCTCAGATTGTTACGATTCTACTCGCTTTACTGCTCCATCGAATCGTGATTGATACAAGGAAGATAACGTAAGCATGTAAGGGTCCGGAAAGTTCTAAACGATGTAAAAAAATTAAATTTGCAAATTTTTTACCGTTCCCTCCCCGGGACTCAAACTCCTACTGCAGTGATATCCAAAAAGTCCAACGTCCTAGACCACTCGGCCAGCAAGGCTATATAAAATATAGTTTTCGCTAGCCAGGCCACTCCTCCTCGTAGGACGAATTTTGGGTTGTAAAGTAGTACACGATGTATGGTAATTAAGGGCATTTCATTTAAGTGTTATTATGTAGGATAGAGAATTAAATTAACAATACATGACCCAACAAATCAGTATTATACATACGTCTCAGAGTGTGATCACTCTATTCGCTACCTTTCTCTATCGGATCATGATAATAACGTTTTAAATACTTCTTTTACTGTGATGTTGTATGTCATTTGCTTTACATTAAGATATCAAATATTCATAAGAAATAATGTTGATAATTTTAGTTAAAATTAACATACATGTTACTACATCATATATAAAAGTGATTTCTTTGTATGACTATTTAATATTGAGTATGCCAATAATGCTAAACATATTCCTGTGATTAATAAACTACTTTTGTAAACAAAGGTATGCTTGCTTTTTATGATATCAATTAAAATTCATTGCACCTTTATTTTCGCGGCGTACACCCTGTCCAACATCTGATCCATAATAAAAGGATTTATTCGCGGCGATCCTTTTTTGCTAATGAAATTCGCGAAGATAAGTTTGTATACAGTATTTCTTATTCAGTCAGTACAAATTAACTTAATTCGTATTGAGAATAAAACTTATTTTCTCAAGTAAATCAAATGTTTTTTTAAACATATATATATATATCCTTTCATTCATTCTGTAGGAAATAAATCTGATATCGTTGGTGGACGAACTGTCAGTTCATCGGATGGCCACTCATTTGCAAAACAGCATAATATGATGACATTTTTTGAAACTAGTGCTAAAGATGGGAGAAATGTAGACGAAGCGTTTTATAGACTAACCCAGGTTATTTCCTATATTTATCTCATTACAGATATTTTTTTAAGCCGTGGTTATATTATCCTAAAAGTAAAGCCAAAACCTGAACCATCCTGTGAATCATGAACTTGTCGACCTTTACAGATTAAGATGTTAATTTTGATATCATTATGAAATTGTCATTCTTCTTAATATGCAGACAACTACAAATGCATGACCAGCCTCTTGACAATGAAAAAAATAACAACAGTAGTGAAGCCAATGTCGATAATGTAATTTTTTTCACTTAAATGTGAGAAGACCATCGTATATTTTTGTTGTTGTTTTATCTGATTGTGTAACACATGAAACGAATACTGACATTTTTATTTCAGGAGCTTTCAAGGGATCTCTTTTCCAGTATGGATTATCGTACAGACTCTATAAGACTTGATTCAATACCTGATAGCTCATCTTCATGGTGGTCTTGTTGTGGCTATTAGTTTTCAGTTTTTCTTAATAAATGAATC
This sequence comes from Perna viridis, assembly GCA_037379345.1. Taxonomy (NCBI): domain Eukaryota; kingdom Metazoa; phylum Mollusca; class Bivalvia; order Mytilida; family Mytilidae; genus Perna; species Perna viridis. The sequence continues at coordinate 16,637,651 of CM074511.1, forward strand.
GAGAACATAACTATAGAAAGAAAAAAAAACGAACAAAAACTGCATTTATTTGCATTTAAGCAAATAGGTTATCATCGACGACAGTACTTTTCGTTTTTCCACAAGTTTTTAAAATATGTGTATCATTTTGAAATTCATATTATTTAACAATTATTGTTCATTATTGTAAACACTGATGTATGGGATATCCCGATATTATGTTTATATTTTAGATTGTGCATTTGTGTTATATTGATGCTCATTTATCCATATCTGCACACTTCGTTTCATATAATTGACATGATCAAAATCCATGTATCTTAGAATGAAATAAGCAACAAAAACGATATACCTATGACAAGGATGACGAGACCATAATATTTCCTCAAGACTTGTCAAATGATCATTCCTTGTATTGAATATACTTTAATGGTGCATTAACGAAACTAATTTAGTAATTTGTTACATTATGATAATATTATGTTCAGTTTTTTTAGATTACGTTTGAATTCAAAAGATACGTGTAATTATAAGTATGATTTTTTAATTAAAGATCTATATTTATGTATATATTTAATGTTTATTGTATTTTGTATGAAGCTCAATGATTTTGTCTGTATTCAATGGCTTTTAAGAGTAATCAAGGGAACCATGAGATTGAAGGATCTAGCCAAACGATATTCTTTCTTTCTGATCAGATCAGTTATAAAGTCAACCTCATAAGAGTGAAGGAATAGGTCAGCAAGTGTTCCCATTGGAATGCCGACCGTTTGTTGAAAAACACGTCCACCACACTGGACAAATATGTTGTCGATTGAAAATTCCAGCATTTTGTAAACATCTTCCTCTGTATATTTGGAAGATGATTTGGAATTATTTCTTACCAATTATGAGGAATTTCTACCAAGAACTATATATTTGTATCTAGGTGTACCATCTTTTTTGGAAAAACAACGATGTATAATGTTTTTAAGTCGGGATTTGAACTGAGTATGGGGAATAGAAGTATACAGTGTTGAAACATCATAGGTTTTAATGCTATTATATTTAGATAATAGTCTTGAACTAATTGTTTCGGAAAGGTCTTTCGAATTTTTCAGGATCCACATTGAATTAATACCACTACTGGAATAACAAGTGTTGTGGTAGGACTGCAGGCCCTTTTTGACAGTTGTGAGTATAGAAGTTATAAGTTTTGAAAGAGGTTTGGTGGTACATTTTGCAGATCCAGCTATGAAACGTTGTTTGTATGGATTCTTGTGGAGTTTAGGAATCCAGCACATAGATGGTAAATCACAATCATCATCCTTGGTAGAGAGACCAAAAGAGGATAGCACAGATTTATGGTTTTCCACAATCTCTTCTTTGGAGAGTGGTAGCAGTATAGGTCTTATCACTACTATTATTTTCTACGTCTACCTCTGATAATAAACATTGGATGTAAAACGTTTTGTAGACAAAAACAATGTTGTTTTGGGCTTTGTCTGCTGGTACGACAACATACTTGTCATGTATAGTAGACAATGTTTTAGCTACATCGGGGTCTTTAAAAACTGATGTAGCCTTGGCACTCATTGACCTACTTAAAACTTTCATTCGTTTCAAAATTAAAGACCTCACGGCCTTTAACCACTCTGACAGAGAATCAATGTCTTGTTCTCGTTTTATTCATTTTCTTGCATAGTCCTCGACGGCATCCACAAGAACTTTAAAGTTATAATTCCAATTTATGGAGCGTGGTTCACGGTACTTGGGACCTTTAGAAAGGATATTACGCTGAGATTCGTTTTCGATGATGGTTAAATCTCCCGTAACGACGTGACCAGAAGGACCATATTTGAATGGAGAGGTTTTGCAAGAACAGTCAGGTGGTTTAGCCTTGAAGTCCTCAATCTCGAGGTTCTGCAATAGCCTTTTATAATTGAAAATTTTGGATGCAATGGGTGAAGTATAGGAATATGAAATAATTGGTATGGATTTGTCTTTGAAATATGGGGGGAATTTTGTTGGTAACGTTTTTGTGATGGAGGATGTGAGCCAAATTAATTGCATCTATACCTTTGTTGACAAACGGTAGTGGAAGAAATGATCCGTTTTTCATCATCTTGACTTTTCACACAAACTGGTTTAAAGAGTCTGTGGAAACCAATATCCAAAATGATGGCAACAAGTCTGTATAATGATGAGGTGGGGTCAGAAAGAGAGGTCCATTTTTGATTTTTGACTTTTATATCAAGTGTTAGTGAAAAAAGATAACGACAAAAAAAACGAAGACAACACAAAACTACAAAAACAAAACTTAAATTCTGTAATGAGAACGACCTCTTTACCTCAAAAAGAGTAACTCACAAGGACATTTAAATCACAAGGTCTTTTTGAAAAATATGTTTGCTTCTGAAATGAATATCAAGGGAACCATGATTTGAAAAGTAATTTAAATAACCAAAATTACATACACCTGAAAGGAAAAATGTAAATGAGCTACTCGGAGTCTTAAAAAACTGGGGACATGGACCTGGTGCAACGGTAGGTTAAGCTAATATTGTTTTAGAAGCACAAATCGAGCAGATAATAAAATGTTACGTCCGGGAAAGACGAAAGAAAAAACCTACGACACGGTTTCATGGTGCAGGTGGATAGAGCGTAACGGTCCACCAGCTTATGATGACGGTCACAAAATTTGTAACAATGACTTAAATCTTGAAGCAACATCACTCAATTTTAGAAGCCTAATTGTAAATAGTCTAGCACGGTTCAAAACGTCCGTGTAGTTTCTGGAAAGTCTTAAATAACGTATGGGTTGTGATATAACTCCATACACAAGTGCTGAAGATATGTTGACACGGATGAATAAATCAATATAGATTTGAATATCTTACTTATCAAAATGAAAAAAAAAGTTTTCTGCTATTTTGCATTAATTAGAGGAGGGGTCAAAGACCAATCGACCCCAATGCACTTTCATAAGTAATTTAAGTGAAAACGTTTATTGTAGGTATTGGGGAACAAGTAACATGTAAAGATCACATGTATAGAATTTAAAAAATGTAAAAAGAACTTTTTCCGACAAATGTTGACTATTTTATCACAGAACAAAATTGCCCCTAAAAATGGTTGAATTTTAGTGCATTTTCAATTATTACGAGATAATAAGACACGGTAGAACATTACAATTTATATCTAAATATTCTTTACTGAATAACAAATGAAAAAACACAACGTTCTCGATTCGATATGCAACATGAGCTTTACAAAATGTGTTAGAAATTTTCGCATATTTCAACTAATAATTATACTAAAAATCTTTTCCCGGACAATCTGTTCTGTTTCCGAACTGTTGGTACAACAGAAAAGCATGAATATTATCCAAAGTAACTTACTTTTTCACATGATCAATATTTCAAGTGCTTTTTAAGCAGATTGATAAAAGTTTGACATATTTTTTTTTCTGTTATTCAATAATTGAGCGCTCAACAATGTTATATAAATATATATAAATATATAAATTTAAAGAATTAATTTGTAAGCCAGGCTTGATGGGGCCAGGTTCATTGGTAGGATATTAATTTTAACGCCTTGTCTCTGCTTTTCCTTAAGCGCCCGTCGATCTGTTCTTGTATAAATGATGTCATTCCTGATTGAAACAGAGGAGGGAAGCTCTGGCATTGCTTAAAAATCATTTAGTATAAGACGGTGAAAAAGAGAACGTTACAAAGATTTTTTGTAAATGGATTAATTCAAATAAAATCAACATTTACTATCATTTAGACCGATGAAAAGTTTCCAAGTTATGAGTGGCTTATTTCCGATTTCTTTATTTTACAGCACCTTCGCTAGGCAAGGGTTACGGTCCTGACCCTCCAATTGCGTGAATGGAAGGGGCAAGACCACAACCCTTGGCTAGCGAAGATGTTTTTTACAGTTGTGATCTCATATTCGCTTTAATTCTTATTGGTATTTAGATTATAACAAATCAGAATTCATAAAATGGCTCACTTATTTATTCTTTGCGTGAAGCAGACAGACGTGATTGGCTGCCCGAAAATATAAATTATGACATTGTAAATGTTCAAAACAAATCTTCTACCTTGTCAAAATATGACAACTGAAGTAACGCAAAATTCAATGCACAAACCACTTACCCCAATTGCTCTGTACATATATGTTTACGCCGCAAAAAAGTAAGTTTATAACAACTTATAGACAGTAAATATAGCAAACAATAGTATCCCCTGTTTATAAACGTCTTGATCAGAGCCACTCTCTTTTTCTAATATTCTTGATCCGCCTTGGCCTGGACAACGAAGTATCCTTTGAGCTAATATTCTATTACAACTATGTTTCCATTTTTCATACGGCTACTAAATCTGCAGTCTTTTTAAGAGGTAAAACATCTTGGAAGTTTTTATTGCGTCTGAACTTCTTTCTTCTTTTTGTGTTAGAATTTTTACAAGGAAACTGGTTTATTTTTTCAACTCGTTTAGTATAATCCGTTCGGAGCAGCGGTGGATCCAGAGGGAGTGCATGGGCTGGCATCCCGCCTTTTCACATTGTAGATCCGCCACTGCAGAGGATAAATTGCATTACAAATATCAGTCTTTCGCACAATGAAACATCATAAGACATAAATATTGTGACAACATGCATGTACATGTTTGCACATGCTTCCATGCAAAGTTCAAAGTGCACAGTTTATGTACTGTAAAATTTATTACGAAATCCAGCCTTATCATGAACCTAGGATTCTTTTAATACTAAACTCATCTATTTGCACACAGCTAAAACTGAGATCAACGGACTTAATAAGACTAACTATAAAGTCAGTCTCATAAGAGAGCAAAATTAGTCCTCAATGGAATGCCTCTTACCGACCGTCTGTTTAAATAAGATGATTTGGATTCGTTTTTAAAATTCTGCCAATTACTACACTTATGTACCTATGCGTTTATCTTCTTAAATGTGTAATGTCATTTGAATTCAGCCAAATTTGGGTGGTAAATCTACTGTTTACATTCACTGATCTAACATCCGGTCTACAAATCAGTTGATGTTTTACTTGTTTTACAATGAAAGGGTGAACATGGAAGAAAATTATAACTATTTGTTTAACGTAGTTGTTGTAGGAGATCTTAGTGTGGGAAAAACATGTTTAGTTCGTCGTTTTACTACAGGCAAGATTTTGAAGATTACAGGCCAACGCTTGGAGTAGATTTTACAGTTCAAACTTTTTATGTTGATGGTAGAATTGTTAAGGTACATCTGTTCACAATGGTTTATTTGCATTATTGATATTTAATGCAATTTTAAACAACCTGCTTGAAATATTTAATATGGCATTCGAAGATGATTTTGTATATTTGATAAAACTTGAACTAATCAGGGGCGGGTCCAGGTAAGGGCGTAATGGGCGTACGCCCCCCCTTTAAAAAAAAAAAAAAAAAACTATCGTTATAATCTGCTAGTATTGTATTGAATGATGGCAATTTATCATATTCATTAATTAAACACATACTCTGATTTCTTTTTATACTGATTCCCCAATTTGATGGGTCATCATCAACCGTAAAATTTCGTTTCTCGGAGTCCGGCGTGTTCGACTCTGCGATTAGTATCCATTGTTGTTGATGTGATAAAGAATTAGCAAAGATGTCGATGTCAAAAACAAAACGTCAAAAGACCTTAAAATCGTATCAAGGTGTCTTGGACACCTTTTTTAAACAACCAAAACGGTAAGTAAATCAGTATAATACATGAATTTTTGTTGTTTTGTGTGACACTAACTCGGCATAAAAAATGTCACACCCTGACACTTTAACTATAAAATATACATGCTCCAAGTCAGGAACCGTTACATTAGTGCAATTCTCTATTATTTTATGTTTTTAAGCCAAAAAAGGTCCAAAAATTTTTTCGCCTCGCTTCGCTCGGCGAAATATTTTATTCTACGCCCCCCCTTTCAAATATCCTGGACACGCCCCTGCTAATCATTAGGGTTTTTAAATCTATTATCAGCAATGTTTTATTAGTCTAGGAAGTAAAAAAAAGATATTATAGTTCACAAATTCAAAATCACTGTAGCACCACATTATGAACATGAAAATATGCCATTCTAATATGACGTCCTATAAACGTCAAACAATACATCACTCGATTTATCTACCCCTTGATGATTCAGATACAAAAAAATCGTTAGATATGATGTTTACTTCCTTCATACAAAGGTCCTTCTGCTTCGCTCATGCTCGGAGTAAAATAACCGAATAAAAAAACAGCTCTTTAAATGAGTACAGCAATATACCCCAATGAAGTATTTCTTAATTGTCAGCAAATTTTTGAAACAAACCTGATAAAAAGTGAAAACACTGACTAATATTGCTTTGATTTTTCAAGACAGTATGATAAAAGTTCTGAGTGTTAAATATCAAGGATAAAGCAACTTGTATGATATATATTGTTTTGCCTTCTAGCTTCAAATTTGGGACACAACTGGTCAAGAACGTTTTAGAGGTTTAACACTTGGGTATTACCGTAATGCACACGCTGCTGTGGTTGTATATGACGTTACTAATACGCAATCTCTACAAAACTGTGTCAGGTGGATGAATGACGTAACTATGTTCTGCGGACAAGACGTTCCTAGAATTTTACTCGGTGAGGCTTCCCAATTTATCTAAATGGTTTTCCATCAGATAAAAAGAATTTTTGTCATTATCATATTTATGGTTTCTTTTTTAACTTTTTTATTTAAAATTCAAAATTAAAATTATTTCGAACCATTTTTAGCCCACGACAAAATGTATCACAGCATTGAGAACGTCTGTTATGAGTCATATTGATTAAACACTCACCACTGCACCCTCAGTCAATGTAAACATTTGTTTTAAAAATGTTATCAAGTTTTCTGTTTTCGATCTCTAAAACAAATAGAAAATATTTTATTAAAAAAAAACAACATTTATTCCTTTATTTAAAAGAATATTCTTTATTATTCCATTATATAGGAAAGGTATTTCTATATTTTTGTCCAGGGAACAAGTCAGATAAGCTAAGTGGAAAAACCGTAAGTCCACTGGATGGCGAAAAATTTGCAAAGCGGCATAATATGATGGTATTTCTTGAAACTAGTGCTAAGGATGGAAGAAATATTGATGTAGCATTTCATAAGCTAGCAAAGGTAGCGTAATATTTTAAGCATTGTATTCACAGAAGACAGTGTTCCAGTCTGAAGAATGAAAAACAAACAGAAGAATGATTTCAGAACAATTTCTTACTCATTCAATATTCATGACTACTTATCTTAAATACAGATTCAGATTGATTTGGTAGAGGTGAGAATTAAATACTGGGTTAAGATACATAATTTTCCGAAGTCATGCTGATTCCGCTCTAATGATATCGGATATGTGTAATATATCAGTTACCAGTATTTTGATCAAGACTGCTAGAAAAAAATAGAATAGAAAAGATATCAATATGAGATCACATCTCCAAAAGCATGCTTTGATTGTCATTAAACACTAATGGTTTGCTTTGAATACTTCAGATAATATAATGTTAAATCATTATGAACTATACTAATCAAAGTACTGCAATTTCTAGTATAATTCGTAGAAAAAGTCAGTCTTAATTAGCCTATTATTTATATATTACCGGTTATGTGATAAACAGGGCAATCACCACAAGTACATGAACGTTCTTCTCTCTTAGAAGCAAACCGAACAACTGCCATAAATAAGGGTTTCATTAAAATTACCGAACACTAATTCGTTTCATAATCAAGTCAAGTCCAAAATAAATCTGGCAAAATAGATATTACACCACCGGAGCAGTTGGTACTGAGAATACTGTCAAGTTTAAAAATGCAATTAAGATGGAGTCTGTGCAAAAACCAGGCTTTGGGTGGCACAAATTAGTTTTCAAAACAAATTCCATCAATTTTATGTCGCAAATGAATCCGTTCTCAAAGTTGAATGTTGGTTTTTGGTTAACTGCAAATGCTAAAAGAAATAAATTACAAAGAAAGAATTGAAATTCATTGAAAAAACGAGATACTAAAGTAACTCTTTAATTTTGTGTAAAATTTGTTTGCTTTCATAGGGAACTATAAAATCATTTTCTGAACCATCCAATGTCGACTTAAAAAAACTGTACTTTTGGACAAATATATGATGTAAATATTACATTGGATCAAAATGAAATCTGTGAGATAAAATTTACCATGCGTCATCCATATCATAAGTCTGGTATCTAAGTGGACAGTCTCTTAAAACATTCTCATCATATATGATCAGTATCTCAATAGAAAAATCGAGTTTTCTAAAAACAATAACATATATATATGGATATTCACTCAAACGTATACCAAGATCTAAGATAACTGTAAACTTTGTAAAGCTTGGAGTATTTAGTTATGGTGTTACTTAAATATGGTGCACCATGTAAAAAAACAGCCTCGTTTAGAGTGTAAACATTTAATAACTCCAGATGAAATCAAAGTACGCATGTACTGAATCAGTTTATATCGATCGTTTGAATTTTTACGCCTAAAATAATCGTCAAATATGGGATAAATGGCAAGTAGGGGGATCGAATTCAAACGTGACACAAGCCTATTGTTATAAATGGTTAATATTGATCACTTTGTTTTTAATTTAAATTTCACCTTTCTGATTATGTAGGACATTTACAAACCACACAAACATCAAAATTCATAATGCATCGTAGGAGTGCGCCAGTTTGGCTAATATTCAAGTTCGATATCGGTTTCCATTGAACCCCTAGATGAATAAACACAAAACTCTCCGACATAGTGCTACAAACTACAAACTACTAGTTTGCCATTCCCAGTTTTTAAAATTTCAGGTCGATATTCAATTTATCTGCCCTCCACCTTTGAATTTCAGCTCAGATATTAGTCATGGGTTAGGTATGTGCTTTCGGTATTTTTATAATTCAGGTTATTCTAGACTTATTGTAAGTCGCTGCATATATAGTTCTGTTTTGCTGATACTTAGTTTTCGTCATTTTACAATAAATGTCCTTTTTCAATTCATATATTGTGTTGTGTCTTTTTATGAAAATCAAAGCAGAAGTTATTCAAGGAGGGAAGGTGACAAAAATTCAGTTTATCGACCTCCAAGTCGAAACTGTCTGTTAAATCATTCAAAATTAAGCCACCATCATTGAAATAAATCATATCCTTAAATATATGTTTCTGTAAACTAGCTACATTTCTCAGTTGATAAGCTTTATAGCTCAAGTGCTACAAGTTATTCTATAGATGCCTATGTGTCATGTAAAAGCGCTGGACATCTAATTCCAGAGGCACAGACATTAAAATTAACGAGACACCAATGGTGTCTGGCGCAGGAAACATTTGCCATGCATTTCTTGAGGTCCTGGAGCACCTATATCTCTATTATAATTAACAAACACGTTGCTAAAATAGCCAGATAGAATGATTATTGCAAAAACCAATCACACCAGACCAAAACAAAATGACACAATTCCCAAGAAATGCACAATCGAAATTGCTATGGCATTGCTATGCAAAGTTTCATTTTTACTTGTCAATTAAGGGCTTCTGATGTCACGAGGCGGTAGTCGTAATAAAATACGTCAGAATGGTTTCTGGGGTTATGCTACCTTTTTGTAAAAAATGTACAAAAGATAAGCAAATAATAGCCTGAAACCCCTTTCTTTATACAAGTTTCTTCATCGTAACCACTGCCCCTTTTGTCCTCCAGGGCCTGCATGGAATACCTGAAGGCAGCTCTTCCAATTGGTACTCAGCTCAGCATTCCTCTTTATATTTCAATTTTATGATTGATAAATATTTATAATCTCGCAGGGTTTTCATTTCTAGCTAAGCATAATATGTTTTTATGCTTCTAAAAATAAATAGGCATCTTGAATATATCGACAATGAACGACTGGTTTATTCGGGTAAATGCATACAATAAACAGGTACTGATAATTAAGAAGGTAGAGGCCAACTATTTTTAATTGGATCGTGGTTAATACAAATCATAGCAATCAGCATATTTAGTTCGCAGATAAAGTTGTTTATTGGGTTTGTTTATTAGCGTAAATAAACATAGAATTAAATTTTGTAAATTAGAAATACCTATAAAGTGGACCTAACTACCTGTATTTGAACTTTAGTGGGGTGGTGTCTTCTACCTATTCCAACATTTTAAAAATATATATTCTGGATATTCCTACATGCAGAGAACAATGGATGTTGTTTTAGTAGGTTTTATTGTTTTAGTAATTATTGCCTAATTAATTTTACAGGTAAATTTGGGATTCAACATTGGATTTAAACATTTTATTAGCAAAATTATAATGTGTTTTAGAGAAATGTGGGGCTATAACTTTTTTCATGGTAATAAACATATAAAATATAGACTTAAAATGTTGAAATATTGGAAAAAAGATAGAGACTGAAAATTAAATTCAGTTAATTAATAAACAAACGAAGGAGCCGTCCATGCCTGCACCTTGCTCCAGTACCAAGCCGATGGTAAACGTGTCCCAAGAAAACGCAAATACCGAGAGATCGACTCCAGACTGACAACACTGGCTATTCCTACATGGATTTTATAATTTTTACCTATAAATTTTAGAATGTTGGAATAGCCAGAATAAACCGTAAAAATTATAAAATCCATGTAGGAATAGCCAGAACGGTTGTATAAACAAGGGATTAAGTTTGTGTATACTGTAAAAACAAAACTTTAATTGGAATTCTAAATGTGTTGGAGTTACCTGTCACATTATTGCTGTACGTATGAAATTTTATTTGGGATCTGTAGAGGTTTCATGTGAAAATTCTTATGAATTTTAGACTTGCAAGTGTTTAGGTGTCATTTAAAGTTTTCTTTTTTAACAAATAAAAAAATAAGATTTTTTTTTCACAATTTTATTAAATATTCAATATGCATGATGACAATAAGTCATTGATAATACACACTTTATAAGTACATAATATTCAAGCACTGATAACATTGTAAATAAATGAAAAAGCAGTAAATAAAGTTAAAGTACACATGATTTGTTTAAAAGAATCATACAATAAATGCATAAATAAAACATACAAAGTACAAACAGCTCAAGCACTAATCAAAAATCATGGACGGCTCCTTCGTTTGTTTATTAATTAACTGAATTTAATTTTCAGTCTCTATCTTTTTTCCAATATTTCAACATTTTAAGTCTATATTTTATATGTTTATTACCATGAAAAAAGTTATAAATTTGGCAAAAATAGCCCCACATTTCTCTAAAACACATTATAATTTTGCTAATAAAATGTTTAAATCCAATGTTGAATCCCAAATTTACCTGTAAAATTAATTAGACAATAATTACTAAAACAATAAAACCTACTAAAACAATATCCATTGTTCTCTGCATGTAGGAATATCCAGAATATATATTTTTAAAATGTTGGAATAGCTAGAAGACACCATTTTTACCTATAAATTTTAGAATGTTGGAATAGCCAGAATAAACCAGTGGGGTATGCCAATGGGATTATTTACCTGCGGTAGTGTACGATAACTGCAGATGCTATCAGGCTTTACAGATCTAAATGCTCTGGTGACTGCTATATAATTCTGATCTTCGATCTAAATTGATAAAAATCAAAATTTCGTCAAAATATATATTTAAACACTTTAAAGTTTGAAATAAATCCAAACTGGCCTTTTCAAGATATTGCGCGGAATTCTCAGTTTTGACCTAAATAAATTTAAATAAATTCTGAAATAAAAATATAATTTTCTCCAATACGAGCTCGAATCACTAGACCATCGTAAGAAATATTTTTGTGTAATATCAAAACCAGGCGACCTTCAGTTACGGTGGGACATTTGCTTACCATAAAACAACCCGACATTAAATTCGACTGCATAAACATTTTGGTTTGCTGAAACTGACTGCATAAGAGTTGTTGAAGTGATGCAATAAATAATGATTTGAAGCTAAAAAGATGCACTGATTTGAAAAATAACTTCGTTAGAAGAATCTGTTTAAAATCTAAACAGAACTTCTTATTGTCCACAATCAAATCAAATAAGCTTTATTTACACAATGTTTGCTTCATCTGTTTATCAACCTGATGTATGTCTGGTCAGTGCACAGTGTTATATTAATATTGTCTATTAAAAAAAAAAACCAGGCAAATGTAGATACATTTTATGTTTCAGGAGCTCTCTAGACATCTTTTCAATTCTATGGATTATCGGACAGATTCGAATTCGTTAAGACTAGAGCCCATTAAAGACAGTTCATTTACGTGGTGGTCATGTTGTGACTATTAATTATTAAGTACTGTGATAATATGGAAATGACTCTTTTGTTTTCAATAACATTTTTATTTTACATGTATATTTAACTATATTTTTCAGATATTCTTACGGGATTTACTTCGTTATATTGTTCTTTACATCAGGTTGTTTATGTTTTATTTTAATTCAGGTATAATTTATTCATAAATTAACTTTGTGATCTTCGTTGTTTGGTGTAATAATAATAATATTAATAATAGTAAAAAATAATAAAATGGTGTAATTTTATCAACCCATGCGCTTCATTGGACAAATCATTTGCTCTAACATCGCATTATCGATTGATGACCCCCAAAGAAAAGACAAACGATATTATATTAAATCTGAATCTCTTATAAACCCGAAATGTGACTAATCCTCAAATGAGGGTCATAATGTTGTAAAATATATTATATGTTCATCGACAGAGAATTCTGGATTATTGTAATGTTTTTGTTCAATATCGAGCAAAATATAACCAATAACTATATGAAAGCACAAAAAGGCGTTCAAACGTGGGTTTACGACTTTGTTTGTAATGATTGATATAATTCGTATTTAAAGCAAAACATCCATAGTTCCAATAACAAGGGTTGATATTTTACTGGTTGAGTATACACAACTAAACATCGGCTTAAAACCATTTTCCTATGAACGATAACGTTGTTTTTTTTAAAGATTCTTTTACAGTCTTACCAAAAAAAGTGTTGGTATTTATTTCTCATTAAAGGCGGCTCTAATGAGCCTGAATTGCTCACCTGGCTCTATTTTGTTTGTAGTGGTTGCCATATTTTTCGACATGATATCAAAAATCGATAAGTACACTTAATGCAGGATACTCTACGTAATAACCCAATTAAGTTACATTAAAATAGAGAAATAAAGTAAATCATAAAATCAATCTCAGCAAAAAATTCCAAAAAAAAAACGGCAGTATATCTAACATCGGTTAACGTGTTTTCACGTTTGTCTTAGGATAGTTCTCATCATGCAGAATTGTTTTACCCACTCTAAGAGTTAAGCTAATCCTAACGTTTAAAGGAGATATTTGCGAAAAACTGCTGTTTGACATATAATATATATTCTATTTAGTATAGAATTTTTTCGACGAATCAAAAATCTAATCAATGTGCATGCATTATACCATAAGGAAGATAGATTTCATTGAATTATGTCAAGTAGTTTCAAAGGATTTTTTTTTATTTAATAACATTAAAACCAGCCGAAAGTATTAAAAAAAAAATAACTCGAACAACAGCTAACAGATGCATTTTACGATCTAATCATTCCAAACATTTTTACCCAATTGCTGAATTTAGCTAATCCTAACGGGTTAGATTTTTAGATTTTTACAAAAAAACTGTTGTTACAAGTTATGGCAATAGTTCATATTCCCTGTGGATGGTGAGGCAAAAATGATATCGTTTCACAAAGGGAAAATGTTTTTTGCGTAGGTTTTATGTTGCGGACGTCATGTTTTTTTTTCAGCATTCTCGCTATGTGTACCTCTTTGACGGAGTTCTCGCTTATTCTTTGAAGTAACAATCATCGTAGCTATTACCACCTATATTTGGTGTCAGTAAATACATTGGACGTAGGTCACAGCACCCTATATATATAATATCAGTTACACTTTGGATATATAGTTGTGTCCACCTATCTTTGACGTCGGTGATAATTATAAGAGTGTATTCTCAATTAATTGTTATTAAAGTATATTATTAATATATGTATGTACATGTAAATGAATTGACAAAACGTGACGCGTTGGTGTAGTTTGACTTTTTTCTGTTGTAATCTTAAAATACAAAAGGAAATGAATATTAAATACTAAAGAATACTACTTACATTGTATGTTATGTTATGTAATGTGGATCCGCCAATGTGATAATTTTTAAAGATAAACAATGAATGCAAATTCATATATGTAATTTTTTTTACAGCCTAGGTGCAGCTATCATATTCCGGATTTGTACATGAAAGTTACTGTGTAATATATTTCCTGTGTTATGAATAAGCGTGTTAAGTTAAAGATGCAATTAATGGAGGAAAGTTGTGACTGCTTTTTAAAGGTAGTGCTGGTAGGTGACACGGCCGTGGGGAAAACAAGCCTCCTGCGACGCTTCACCACCGATAAATTTAAAAGTGGTCACGAAGCCACAATTGGTGTCGACTTTGCAGTGACACATCTGGAGATAGATGGAAAAAATATAATGGTATGAGTCACTTATTGGATATTTCGAAAGCCTATTGAGCTTATTTTTGAAGACCAAGGACAAAAACACCCTTTTCGCCTTATAACGCGGAATCTTCTCTTTATATATTTACTACAAATATGCGTTCATGATTAGATTTATGCAAAAATGTGTGGAGTCGGATATTTTTTTGTCTATTTCGTTTGCCTTATTCAGAAGATGACATGGATATAAAGTTAATTTAATTAAATTAAACTACTTACGCTGATTTTGCTTGCTGTCATGGTGGTACCTTTATATTGGTGAATTGTCACAAGCTGTTATACATGTAATTCAAATTACAAGAGTTTGCTACACCTTGTTATCTGCACTGACAATACTCGGCGTACATCTTCTTTTCGCACGTACGCGATTCCTTGTCAATGCTGCAAAGAATAAGCAACAATATTTATATTTGCAGCTTCAAATCTGGGATACTGCTGGACAGGAGAAATTCAAGAGTCTGACTTTGGCCTACTATAGGAATGCTCACGCATGTGTTGTCGTGTATGATATCTCGAATGGCGACTCTTTCTTGAGCTGTCGCAATTGGATTAAGGAGATAGCCGTATTGCGAGGAGATGTTCCTAAAGTATTGTTAGGTAACGTAAATCAAGGTGATTTTAGGATAGACTGTCATCAGTGACAGCAGACAGCAGAAAATCCGTTTAACGCAGATCTGCACTCTAAAAACAATTCAAAAAGCGTGCACAATACATTTTTTGAAATCAATTAGCTGCCCGCTTCTTGCCATAAATATCGGAATGTAGAATCTTCTTCAAAATCATAACAAATATTCAGAATTTTACATTGTCCGTTCAAAAATTCTTGTTCTTATCTTTGGAGGAGTTTTTTTTATGTAATATAATGTTATTTCTACAGTCTGTGGTTTACTGTGGACAAATTGTATTGTAAGTTTTAGAAATTTGTTTCTAAAGCAATTTTGTATTGCTGTTTTCTTTATAACGAATTCGTTGATTGTCAGGAAACAAATATGATAAGTGTAGAGACAGAACCGTTACATCAAATCAAGGGGAGCAATTTGTAGCTAAAAACAACTTAATGTGGTTCCTAGAGACCAGTGCAAAAGACGGAACAAACGTAGAGAAGGCCTTTCATAGACTTGCTAAGGTAACAGTTATTATACATGAATATTCATCCCTTCCATTAATGTAGTATTCAATATTATAGTCGACTGTACAAAGTATCTTCCTTCCTAGTTGTCTCGAAAAAAAAGTGTTTCTAACATTGTGGGGGAGCGTAACTGATGAAAACGATTCCTAATACAGTTAACACGATCCATTGTAACACAAATCTTGTCGACGACCTCTAGATAATCCGCTTGCTGAATATATTTCCCGTAAACAACTTTTCTTTACTGATTTAACTGGATTTAAGATAGTGAATACAGTAGTTCAACAAAAGTAAATTCAGATTAACAAAATTTATAAAATACTATAAATTTTCAATTTTGTGTCACAAAAGTAAATTCTGTGGCACAAAATTCAATTTTGTAATACAAAAGTCTGCTTTGTGTCTCAAAAGTCAATTTTGTCTCACAGAATTGAATTTTGTGACACAGAATTGACTTTTGTGACACAGAGTTGAATTTTTTCTCACAAATTGAATTTTGTGACACAGAATTGAAATTTGTGACACAGTCTTGAATTAAACCTCAAAACTGGTGACAAAAGACGGATGAACCAACTTGGAAACCACAAATATGTTTGGGTTTACAAGCAGCTTAAAATGTTCTTTGCTTCTTTGCTTCAGAATCTGTCAGGAAAATTAGTCGACTCAATGGATTCGAAAACAGATTCAATAAAATTAGAATCTCCAACAACAAACTCCTCTTCATGGGCTTGCTGTAGAGAAAAAAACTTGTGCAAGGCATAACTTGTTTAATATTTTGTACAAATGATTGTCTATAGTGTTAGTTTCATTATCATAATATCACATAATTCGATTAACTTTCTCAGCTTTATAATAAATACATATAGAATGCCATATTTTTTTTTCCATAATCACATTCAATAACACCTCTAAGACAATCATTACATTAATGTGAGAGCTCGCCCGAGGGTTTATATGCGTTGAGAGTGTATTTCGGTATGTGAAAAGAAAGAATTCATATTACATTCTATTAAAATTCTCAGAGCATAGACTTATTCTAATATCACTGTGTGTGTAAAACCAGCACGTTGAAAACAGCCCAAGAAGCTGTTATCGGGAGCATCGATGACGTTTATTCTATAACACTACGATGAAAATCCGCATTTGTTACCAAAATATCATTAAAAAAATACTACCGTAGAACCGCCTTCATTACGTCCACTCAGTTGGTACATATAGTGCAGGTCATATTTTGATGTAGTTTCCAGAGTCGGTTGGGCTGGATGGCAATAATGATTGTTTTCAACTTTTGACAAAAGACTCATGCTTAATCAACTTGAGCCACGCGTCCTCATTTACAATCGACTTAGCATAGGCCAGGATCACGTGTGAATGTTAAGCTATATTAAAACTGTAGCGGTCAAAGCGTTTGTTGCCTTAAACAGTTTCCTGTGCGACTTTTTTATGTGTGAAATATTTTGATGTTCCTTTTTAATGTTATGTTATGTTGTTTGTTTTGTTTGGTTTTGTTTTTTGTTTTTTGTTTTTGTTTTTTTTTGTTTGGTTGGTTTTGTGCGTTTATTATTAATTTTATCGTCTATGATTTCTATTCACAACAGTTTCTATTATTCATGCAACAACATTTTTTATGGCTAATGATTTCAATTACGTCATTCGTTTTGCAAAGATTTTGAATGTGCATGTTTCTGAAAAATAATTGACGTTTACACTCATTCTGTAAACTTCTAATAGACGTATTGACCAACGGTAAGTACAAATAAGTCAAAATAAATAATACATTCTAATTACATTTATATGACAATATAATGTACACGAATAGAACCTTTACAACAATAGAAATGGAGATACCTTAATGCATGCTTATTTTTTTAACTATTAACCCCCTATTATATCAGAAAAGCTCCTTTATATAAAGAATGAGAGTGGAAGTACACATGAACTTTTTCCATGTGGAGGTGTTGACTCAACTAGTGCTAAGAAGTCATCAGGCTAATGATACCTGTATATAAATGGACAGATTCTTCAAACTGGTTCTTTAAAGTTTGGCATTTGAAGAGGTAAGATGGTTAATTTATATATTTTTTATCATTTTACTGGGACCAATTTTTAAACTTGGGGTAGAACGGAACATTAAAATGGCCACATTTAATTCCGGAAACCTAATGGAATGTAAAGTAATAGGTTGCTGAAGTATCTTATGAAATTTAAAAACTGTAAACAACGACGACGATGACAGACGTCAAGTAATGGCAAGTTCGCACGGCCCTTTGGCCCACCTGAGCTAAAAATACAGAATTAAAAAAAAAAAACAAAAACAAAACCAAATTACTACGTTTCGGGATAATTATATATTTCAATGAAAACAAATCTGAATTTTCATTTTTTTTTAATTTCAGGTTAACTATCAGTCATGACCCGATGTTCTACAACTAAATGTAGATGCGATTTGGTAATAATAATTCTGTTTTTTTTCGTGTTTGGTGGTAGCTTGGCTTGTAAAAGAAAATTTATCCGAGAAACCGTCGAAAAAAAGATTTGTGTTCCAAAACGAATGATCAATACACTCTGCAGTGGAAGTTGTTTAAGTTCAGGGAGTGAACATGACAAATGTTACATCACAGCTGTCCGACAAAGAATCGCTCGTTTACGGTGTTTACACGACAATGGGTCTGTAGTTCACCGGAAAATTAAAATATCTGTTCCGTCCAAGTGCTCATGCAGGACAAATTTGATAAATGATGTATTGTCAAACGATGAAAAACGTTAACGAAATTGTTCGATACATGCATTCCACTGTGCCAAGACACTTAAAAACTAATTTTACATCAGAATGTTGCTTTTGTTCACATTTATACGTTTACTATCATCGTTCTCGTTTGTAGATAAGTAATAAAGCAAGGCTTGTCTGTACTTATTATACCAATCTTTCCTTTGTTTGCATTTATCACATTTAATCCCATATAACAAGTTGTACAAAAATAGGTAAATTTGATGTATTGTATTTGGTTTTTTTACCAGACACTGCATTTAAACCATCATTTCAGTGGATAAGGACGGTGATAGGGTATGTAAGTCTTGTCATGTGACACAGTGATTCCTCGTCTACCATTCAAATGCATGGAAATTCGTCATGAACACGCCAATGGGTTCAATATAAAAAGCAAAAAAAATATTATAGAGTAAAAAAATTGATAAAAATGACAAAATAAAAATGTTAAGAAAAGCATAAAATAGAAGATTTTCCATTGCGATTGCAGCGTTTCGATTTCCCGGAAGTAAACAAGAAAATGCAGATCGGTCTTCGGATTTCAACACGATTCGGAAATTCCGAAAGGGAAACTGAAACTAGAACGAGACTTACAAACCCTATACCGTATTTCCACTTCCATTTGATCTCTTTGCGATGGAATTGACATTCGGACAGTATGTACTATCTGAGTTCCGATTGTTTGTTTCTTTGTTGTCTTCCAACAACATCTAAACACGTGAATTTATTTTCATTGTCGTCATTGACCAGGATAAGGAGGGGGTGGGCCCCTTGGTCGACTGTAATCTATCCCAGCTGCTCTTTGTCGTGTGTCTAGAAAAATTTAATTTAAATTAAATTAAAAGTACACAAATTTCGCTTAGACTAGATTCATTTCTATATGAAAGTTAATAAAGAATAATGAATAATGAACCCCAGCATAAAATGTAAAAAAATTAATAGAGACGAATGCAGGGTTGTTTTATAATGTTACTAGGCATATTCCGGTTGTTTTTTTTTTTAAATAAAATTTTAGTCTAATTTTGTTTTCAAATGTATTTTCTCCTAAAATAACCCCAAATTAGCTGATAACTTTTTAATAAAATCGCTGAATTTTTCTAAATGTGAAGAGTAACGAATTCCAAAACAATCGTTTTTTCGTCGGAATAAATAAATGAATTGTCTTACGTGTTTCTTTTTTCACCGTTTTGTTAATCCGATAAAATATTTGAATTATAGCGTTTCGATTTGCGAAATAATCATCTAAGTTGAAAACAAAGTAAAACTACTAAAATTGTGCATAGCGTAAAACAACGATGTATTTTCAAACACATGTATATTCACCACAGTGACTCTGCCATATTTATTGCATTTTACCCCTTCCCCCTTTTCCCAACTGAATTGCTCTACCTACTTAACACACGAACTCCACATTCCATAATGGAAATACGGCGAACAACAGTCTGTTTAGGTCTGCTACAAAAGTAGTATGTCACAGCAATGCCGATAATCATACAAACAAAACCTCCAGACACACCACCAATGATGAAGGCTTCCACATTACAACAGCTAGACTTTCCAGCGATACTGCAGCAGCTGTATTTACATACCTCGACAGTACCCGTAGATGTCACGTAACAGCTTGTATTGGACAAACACCCTTCATTAGATTCAGCAAATATAGTCATGTGATATAAATATATCTAGTTTTGTTTTTATTGATTTTGATAAATGGAAACAACAGATGACCTAAATGAATATCATAATAGTATAACAATATTCAATAAAATATCAAAATATGAGAGCCACTAGAATTGTAAAATTCATCAATTGAAAACAAAACAATCAAACAAACAAACAAACATAACAAAACAACATAAACAATACTAAAAATAAAACTAAAAAAAATAAATCTTACATGCGTGTGTATCGAGAACAAACGTGAAGCAACAAATCAAGAAATCAATATTGAAAAAAAGACGCAATGTTTTAGATAGAAGAAAATATTTTTTCATGGTAATGAAGGAATCCGATATGTTGTGCAAATTTAGGTGTTAAGAATTTTAGCCTTATTTGGTTATTTTTTTTATCAACACGGCCTATTGTATAATTATACGATTCATTACAAGGCGTTCACATTTTAATGTCAGAAACTTGCTCTACAAAAATCATATTTACCATGAAAAAGTTGAAGAAAAAATGCAACTACAATTATTCCATTTTGTTCAGTCATTTCTATATACAAGCAAATATGTCCTGTTTGATATGAGACTATTGTTTGTCGTACTATTACACTTGATTTAAATATATGAATAAACATTTAATGAATTATTCTTAATACTTTGTTGCGTCAATTATTATAATATCCATATTGTATTTATTCACTTTCCTTTTTAAGCCTTTTACCTTTTATTGTTTGTTGTTTATAATTTATAATCTATTTAAACAAACCAAATGTGATTGTATGTGTTCTTCTATTTATTTCAAATATACCAATCAATATAAATATTATGCAAAAAGAGGACAAAACAATATATCAAGGGCAGTTGCGTTTCATTTTAACTAGAAATCTCCCTTTAATATCACTGAGAATTACTGACAGGCCTAAACAGCTGATACAAGGTTCTTTACATAAACTTAATGAACAAAATCATCCCATGCAGTTCATCTACACATGTCTCCAGAGAAAAAAAGTAAGCAACAAACCAAAATTAATGAAAAAAATCTCAAAGCCTATTTGAGTTCTACTAAAAGGGTGTTGACCATTAGTTTACAGCTTAGTATAATACGCCCCTCAAAAGTCGAGGGCATATACCAACCATCGAGTGGAACAAAATCAAACTTAACAAACGAACGTACGAACGAACGGACGGACGGACAACGGTGGACATGATAAAATAATTTAATTTCAGAAGTTACACGCCTTGTGATTGGATGAACAATTTTGATCATCACGTCATCAACATTTTTACTCGGACGTCACGTCAGTGTCTTCGAGTATTGTAAGTATAAGAATGACAAAAGGGCTTCCGGCAGTCAACTTCACGGACGGAAATGCTTTCTTCAAATTAATGTGTGTTTCTCTTTTAAACTTTAAATATTTCACCGATATCTCAAATGAATGATATTTCAAACATTTTAAGTGTTAATTTTGAGCTAAATATTGTCGAACTGGTAAATCGAGACGCCAAACTATTTTTGCGCTTGGCCGCGTAGCAATTGCAAAGAAGATAGTCAAAAGCCAATGCAATTTAATTGAAGTTATCTCTCTTTGGGTGGTGTTGCATTTTAACTATGCCCCATGAATGGTATTATAATCTAAATCATTTTATCAAGAAGCGTCACAATCAACATCATCAGCTGCCTTTTTTCCAAGTTCCAAGTAAACAAATGCAATAATCTTATTTTCACGATATTTGTGTACATCTTTGTTTTGTTTTGCTGCAGGTTGCAAGGGAAATATGGGTTCAACACCAAACCATTCTCAAACCTTAGTCCATGTCGTGACCGGCACTCTAGCACATTGCTTAAAAAATAAACATCGGGAACCTATCTTGCAGGTTGCAAGCCAAGCGACTTCCGAGTTTCAGCACCTTTAGTACTTTGATCATACGATTTACTCGTAGAAGTTTGATACTTGTATTAAATTGTACGAGATGAATGTTATATTTGAATACCCTCAATTTATTGGCCGTGGTGCAAAACGAGAAACATTAAAGAAGTATTTTATGAAATAATCCTGTGCAGTTGAACTATGAAAACCGCAAACCTCTCTTTTGCCATATATCACCATCGCCGTGATTATTAGGTGGATGAATACTTTTTGATTGTCTAGGTGTAGGAAAGTAAGTACTTTTTAACCCCTAGAAGCATATCCACACAAACAATATACTGTCTTAAAAACGATTCATTCTACTACATACTAAATATTGACCTTTTAAAAAGTCGACCAAACCCATTTTCATTCACTAAACGTGGTTTTTTATGGCGTGGAAAAGCTTATCAATTTGTTCATGTTTATATGTATATTACTTGCATTTGAAATTTGTGTCGCAAAATCGTTGCTCAATTGACAGTAATAGTTGTTTAGTATTATAGTATAGTGAGTGAGTTATTACAAAATGACACAAACTGAGCTGAGATTTGATCTAGATTCTATTTGTCTATGCCTCTGGTTGGCACAATAGCAGAGAGTCCCATTAACACAGCATCCTCTGGATATGTCCTTGACATCAGAACCTCCAACCTTTTCTACAGTACTGATCACTGTTTTAGCCGCAGCAAGTAAATCACTGGAGTTCACAAACATTATAGCTTCAGCCATTTCACACGCAACTCTTGCCTATTTATAAAGGACAAATGCGTAAATCTTATGATATCATATCCAATACATTCATATAATTATGAGCAAGTCAACGGAATTACATTTTGTTTTTAAGTCGCTAATAGTGTTAGCGACTTCTTGCACTCTTCATTTCTGTATTTAATATTCGCATATGATTTGCATTAATGTGTAGTTATAGGACACACAATCCAGCAGATCTTCGCCATGTTAACCGCCACAGCGTTATATTTCTAGATTCATACGAGATAAAAATGTACCTCTTAAATATCACTCTTTAAGATGTAGAATTTTTAACATTCATATCATGTCATGCCATATGTAGGTAAATTGTATATTTGCTTGGCTTTTGTTGGATGACTGTCTCATTTGCAATCATACCACATCTCTTATTTTTATATATTGATTAAGCACACACACAAAACACAGCAAAATATAAAGCAAAACGCTGAGTTGACCATCTGAAAAGGGTTACAACTTTTTAGGGTGTGGTCCCACTTTGGCCCCCATAGACTGAAAATGCTAAATTCTATTTAAACTCTGTTAAATATACTTACAATAGAATTTCATAAGAAACAAATTTTAAAAAAGGGATTGTCAAAATTGAACAAGAAGTAAATAAACACTTATTTTAACCTTTTGACCCTTTTTTGCAAAACGGTAGGGAGCAGCTTCCTCAAACAGCAAGTAACAATATATCAATAGGTATTGCACAAAAACGGAAAAATAACAATGCTGGCGACGACGGCAACGACGACGACAACAACATCATAACATACTACAACCGCAATTTTTTGTGGTCGTATAAAAAACCAAACAACACATAAAGTTGCGCGCGATGTCATGCCTAGGTATACCCCACTTGTTCAAGAAGAAGTTGATATCAGACAGCACCCAAAGTCGCTTACAACGTATGCCATATCTATTTAAAGCCACAAACCAAATTTAAAGTCAATACATCCAATGTGAGCTACAAAGTACAAAACTCCCGATTTATATAATAACAATGCATTCAGATTTAGAAAAAAAAAACAACAACCTACCTGGTACTCACTCCACTTTCCGTTGTTCTCACATTCCTCCTTAATGAATGCGGCTACACCAGACGCTAAAACAGCTGCTATAAAGGAGCTTACAAACCTCTCAATGTCATCCTCTTTCATTGTTTCATCAATAACCTTCGGTGTATCACAAATATCATCTTCCTCAGGTTTAACTGTGCTTGATTTATCTTTAGGGATTGGTTTTTCAATTTTGATGACTGAGATTGGTTTCGGAGTAATTTCTTTTACCGTCGTTTCTATGCTATCTGTGCTAGAGGATATAATTTGGTCACTTTCCAATATGTTCCATGTTATATCTTTTCTCTGGAAATGTTAAATACGATATTCATCTTTACTCGAAAAGAGGTAAATAAGAGCATGATGAGTTGATAAGAAAAGCAAATATACATGAAAATCAGACATTTTATTTTACCGGTTCAAAGGACAAGAACACGAACAGACAAACCTTAACATGCGTGCAGGGGTACATGTATGACAAATTGCATATGATTGTAGTCGATAAAACATCAAGATCTGAACTCCCTTACTGCAGTGTCCGTCAATGCTATGTGTATATTTTCATGTAAATATCAGATATGAACCCCTTTTGGAGAGAAAATGTGCCTATTTAAGATAACAACATATTATGCAATATTGAGATGACGCTTTAATCTAAGTAACTATTAATATTGCTTTAAAAAATAAGAATAGCAATTGGTTTTACTCTCTTCATTTTCTTCCCTGGAGGCTGTTCATAGGTAGACCTTGGTGCAGCCGATTCGTGAAGGGTCGTCTTTTCCGACTTTTTAAAGGCAGTCTTTGATTTCGAACTCAAATACTGCAACCATTCTTGTAATGAGGTACGAAAACTTCCGTCATTCTCTAGTTTGAAGTCTGAATACATAACAAGTTAATATCAGTACATCGACCTATGTGTACCTTAAATAAATTATCTGTTTTGCTATTGATGTTATTATCACTGTTTGAAATATTTACACGTTGACTGGCCATGCTTTACAAGGTCTAAATATCATTATTGGATAGCTTATAATTACCTTAATCGCGATGGTAAATATACTGAATCTGCTAACTGCCTTCGCACGTTTATTCAAATGCCGCTGAAATAGAGCCCAAGCCTGGCCAAAGGTCATGATACAATAAAAGTATCGTTATACAGTCAGGTAAGTACAAAAAATGAACACGCACCTTTAAAGGGAAACAGAGTACTTAGATTTGGAAAGGTTGAACTTTCTGACTCGCAGTTAGCTTCGTTGTAATGTTTTATCAACAATGCCGTCAGACTATTTGTTGGCATGTTTCCATATGCATGAAAATCCATTCCACTGGCAAATAACTTAATCTGTGATAAAAAGAAATTTACAACAAAACTGATTCGCATAAAATTCAAACTAGAGGCTCTAAATAGCCTGAATTGCTTACCTGGCCTCTTAAGCTAAATACTATATTTTGTGAAAGCGGCAATGTTTTTTCACGTATAGAAAATTCCAAACGGTCATTTTGCAACAATCACAATAACTTTGATTGAATTCTGTCAAGAAGTTCCTGAGGAGAAGATTTTTGAAAGTAAAAATATCAAATATAACAACAACAACAAAAAATGAACGTCCAAAAAAGGCAATACAATGTAACTCCAACATGGGCTAACAGATTTTCACGAAAATTTGACCACAGATATATCTCATCATGCTCAACACTTTTACTCTATAAATATTTGGCTAAGTCTATCGTTTTGAAGATATATGCGAAAGAAACTGCTGTCTGACCCATATGTTCTATTTTTATAACGGCAGCATGCTTTTTCACGGATCAAAAATCCAAACAAATTATATTTTTGTGTAGGCTACCCCAACCACGAAACAATCACACAAACTTTCATTGAACTGTTTTCAGTAGTTTCGTAGGGTTTTTTTAAACAGACGTTGACGATGACAACCACTCAGATAGGCGCAAAATTATCTAAGAAAACTACAGGTACGTCTGTTGTCTTTTAAAATAAAATAGGACAACTTTTTAATTTCATTTTGCCGGTTTTGCTTGATTTTGCCAATTTACGTACTATTTATCTTCCTTTCCGATCCGATCTGAAATATTGTTAAAAATAACGGAATACGTTTTATTTCAGAGTTACAGTAAGATAATAATTTTAACCAATAGTACAATGGTATATATTCCTGTTGTGTACGTGTTTATCAGTGGCGATAAATATACTGATTGCCATGTGTTTTTCAAGCATTTTTTCTAAATATGTAGGAAAAAACGTGTTGCGATTTCCTGTGTATGTACGGTCTACAAAAAAAGTAGTGTGGGCATTCATGCATGTAAACTACATGTATAAAAGGAAAAAGAGACGCGCACAGGTTTTTCAATTGTGCAGGAGCGGATCCAAACACTTTGAAAAGGAGGGGTACCGACCGGGGTTCCTATGATATTATTTGCCATTTTCTGTCAATTTCACACACGAAAATGACAAATTTTCCAATGAAAAGGAAAGGTGCCAACCCCTGCACCCCCTTTGGACCCCCTACTGTTGTGTCAACATGATTGAGGTACACGGTTTCGTCAATCTTGCGTAAGTTACACAGACCTTTAGTAACCGTGAGTATGCTTTTAGATAGTATTGAAATATGTTTCGCCAAGATTAAAGTTATTATACCCCCTCCCCATGAAGTGAATTCCTTGAGTTCGGAAACTAGTGTTGTTATCATGCACTTACCACTGTTTTTACTTTGATAAATACGACATGCAGATGTGTCATACCTGATAAGGTATACCAGGCCAATTGGATACATATAACAAGAAACATTCTAAAGCTGGACAAACTGTGACCCAAAGCTCTTCACAGGCCAAATCAAAGTTCCCAAATACGTCCACATTGGTACGGACAAATATTTCAAGTGAATTGTCTTTAATAGTTGCGTAAATATATACCTATAAAACACAGAACATATAATTATAGCGTTTTAATTACTAGTAAATGCTTCTCCTCTTTCTGGTCTTACTTCAATTTACACCTGATTTTTATTAACTTGCAATTTTTTTTATTAAATTGCAATTTTTTAGTAACTTGCAATTTGACGCGTGCCGCTGTCGGAGCGGTACATGCATGTTTTTTTTTTGTTTTTGTTTTTGTTTTGTTCTATTTTGTTTTTGTTTTTTTGGTGAGAATTCATTTTACGAAAGCTTTAGTTTTGTGTGTGATGTTTTGATTTCTTTAATTTCAGTTATATGTGTAATAATACTTTTACATCATCTCTGTACCCTATGGTTGTAGATCACCCCTGTATCTTGTGTTCTCATTTGACCATGTGCTTAAATTTTGATCTTTTAATTGTCCTTCTATTCTGATACTTCGGTATTCATATTTCATTGATTGCGGTTTTTGTTGAGTAAACATATGCCATATTCTACGTGATAAATGAACAAGATGTCATGGTTACTGTGTCATATTTTTTTTCTATCCGAACATATACATGTATACTCATAGAATTAAAAGAAAAAAAACTAGTGCTAATAATATTATACAAACATCCTGTACTCTCAGCAGTAATCCTGACTTCCAACAATAATCATAGTGGTAAACTTGCTTATAGCAGAAATGAACAGCTCCAATATATCTTTCCAGTAACCCTGAAGCAACACCCTGGGCAAACTGTACTCTAAAAACAAGCTGAATGTCCGACGTCTGTAACTCCTCGTACCAATTCAAAGACTTTTAAAAAAGCAAGCAAATGGATGGAATATATTAGTATGGTTAGATGGAAAATGTCTTGTACCATTTTTTTTATTATGAATTGCACTGTTAAATTCTTCCATATCAATGTTTTCGTAATAAAATGCGTAAGTATAAGGATTTTATTTACATATTTACATGATATCATGGAGAACAACTATTATCATATGTTAATTAAAGTGTTATAGAGCCCTGAAAATTGAGAGGCTTCATTATAAAAAGATTGTAAAAGTGCAGTATAAGTGAAATACAATATTTCATGGGAAAACTGTAATACGATTCAGTTATCAATCTGTGCTTAGCGAAACTGTGTTTCTAGATTAAATCCACACCGCGTGTTTTATAAGTAATGCGTTCTGAATTTACTTGACAGTTAATATAAAACATGGCCTGTTGTATGTAGAAAAAAACATACTGGTTTATTATCCTTCATCTTTCCCATAAGTACCAGTGACATTTGATCGACAGCTGATAGTTGCGGGTAGTCAGTTAGGTTCAGGACATCGCTAAACGTCGTCATCTTTTTACAAGGTATCATGATTCCCAGTCGTTCTAATTCCATTGATACTGTTATTATCTGTTCTTTGTTGGTAAATATATTCTGCCAAGGAGGTTAACAATGTGAAATGTATTGTCAGGATAATTTTTTCAGTGAGATATCAAAACTCTATCACGTACATTGTCGGTCAGCGAGCGAGGTTAAAAAAAGCAGTTCAAAACACAAAAGTAAGACGAAACAAAACGCTAAAAATCAAAGAGGTGGTTTGTAACGTGTATCTTAAGTGTATATATAGTTACATGTATTATTGTTGGCGAGTCGTTATGGATCTTTAACAGTTCAGATATTTTGAGTTGAGATTGAATTTGTTTTTTATTATTAATCCATTTCATAACCTATTATATGGTAAAAAAATCTAATATACTCTTGAATCAAAGTAGACCTAATACAAACGCAACTTAAAAAACATTGACCTGACTACCATGAAACAGACAATAAACATTGACATACCTGCCATAGAATAGGCAACAAACATTGCCGTAAAAGCCCATTTTGTGGAATATCTTCTATTACTTTTACCAAGGTTGCACTGTCTGGTCTTGCTGGAGATTTTGCCGGCCAAAATCTATCTGGTGCTATTCGGAAAGTACCATTACATGTGTCTATATGTATGGCACAAATCAACTTAAGGAACAATAAGGGGTGAATACATATCAAACAATCTTCTTCGTTATCGTTACCAAAAGACAAAGCCAATCCCTAAAACAAGGAAAACATTTGTCACCCTGCGTCAAGAGTACACAAATATTTCAACATAATACAAAGCTATGTACACGTATTAAAATTTCTTAAAGCTATTTCCAACTGGTAAGACTGCTATCCTTCTTTCTTAAAGCTATTTCCAACTGGTAAGACTGCTATCCTTCTTTCTTATGAAATATCACTGTTAAGAGACTTTCACATAGAAAAAAGACTCGTCGTGTTTTCAATTATGAATTTGATAGAGCCTTCGACATCACTGACCTGAAGAAATTAATTAAACTAACATTCTTAACACGTTCTAATTACCTTTTTGTAAAGATAGTGCATAATTGTTTTCAGGTTGTCACCAGTTATGGAAACTTTTTTACTCAAGTCTGTTTTTGTGCAGAAAACTGTTTGATTACTTCTTTCTATGTGTACAGCTGCTAAAGTATCTGCCAACCCTGGCGGCGAAGATCCTGATTGTGCATTAGTCTCAGCAGTAATTGTATTCAGATTTTTCAAAATATTCTAAAAATACAACCAAGAGGTTACATTCTATGATTAAGTGTGGTTCGATAAATTATTCAATAACTTCGTTTAGTTTGTTCCAGTGATTTGTACCAAATGGCGTAGGCACAGACCATTGTCATCTTGGCGGGAATTATTTGTTGTCTGATTGAGAATTTTATTCGAACAATTGAGATTTTTTTCTCGGACCCTTAAAAAGAATTTTTAATTTTGAATCTATGCTGCATTACAATGATTTTTGCTGTGATTTATGCAGATTTGTTTTTTTTTTCTTTTGCATCAGTTGAACATTTTGTTTCTTTGGAAATTTTGGGGTTTTTTTTTGGTTTTCTACGGGTGTTTTTTTTATTATATGTTAATAAATATGTAATTTCATATTGGCCCTGTTATAGGTTTGAGGTCTGTCATATTGGTCGAGGAGGAAGATTTTTTATGTTTCTGCAGCTTTTAGATCTTGTGATCAAAGTTCTAACTCAAAATGGCGGAGTCAAACGATCGGAAGTTATGATGCCGTATTGGCCATGGTTTGACCCATATTGGTCCTCTTTTTTTCATATTGGTCCCGTATAGATGCGCGGTTTGAATTCATATCAATTGGTCAGTTTTTGACATATTTTAACGTACTTTGGGTAGTTGGTTAATAAATTGAGAATAATAGTGTTTGACTGAAGAGGTATAAAACATATTCTTATCAGATTAATAAACATTAGAATATTGCATACTTTAAAATCAGCAGTATGGTATTCTCTTGTTTCTGTCCTAAAAACACAAAGTTTGGATTGCAAACAGTTTAATATAGCATATGAAGATAACTATTTCTAAAATCGAATAGCTCTCACAAACGAATCCGTATGAGATGTTATAGCTATTGCAGTCTGTTATAAAATAATTTTGAAACTTCAAGAATGGTTAAAACAGAGGCATAATTAAAAGCTCGCGAAAAAGAAGTTTAAATATTAATCGCTGTTTTTTTAAATAGATTCATGATAAAACTATATTCTTCTCTCCAGACAAAGTGTACAGTGCTGTTCATATCTACTTTTGGGAAGACACAAGGGTGAAAAGAGTATGTCTCGCCATCAAATACATTTTTAGTTAGCAGAATTTTTTTTATTCGTACATGACAATCCACTTTCCTATACAAATTGGCACCATTTGGATTTTTTTTAACACGAGACAACCTTTTCTTTTTTACACCGAATCTACATCGGTGTTCGTATCTTTGATCGCGGTTATCTTTTGTTTATTCCATTTATCTATACTCACTTATTTGAATTAACCTTGTCAGAGTGGTTATCCAACGTTTTGAATATTTTGACGACTTCTTGAATCTCTGTTGATAAAATGTCATTATTTGTTGTCATGACAACAGTTTCCACTCCCTGAATAAAAATATACGTCTGAATATTTTTTTGAAAACTTCATCTATTTATCAGTTAGAATGATAATCGCGAGCCTTTGGTAAGCTCGTTACTTTTTTTTCTGTTTAGCGAAACATTATGCAGTTAAACTTAACATTCGAAATCTTGATCCGTGCAAATTGGAAATTATCTTATTTTATTATTTTATTATTTTTTGGAACGATATGTCTAAGTGACTTGGTAAAAGAGAGTTGTATCTAAAACAAATATAAAAAGAGGTCTAAAACATAAAGCGCTTTTTTTGGTAGAACAAAATTGTAGTCCTTAATGATAAAATTATACATGTGCATAATTTAATACCTTGAAAGAGAAATTTCTCCATATTTGATATATTTTCTCTAAGTCTTTAGTGTCTTTATCATTGATGAGGACAATAATGATAGAACCTTTGTGGACAAATAGTTGACATATTCCTTCGCTCATCTGTAAACAAAGACTGCCATGTAGAAACCATTAAGTTTGGATTAAAGCTATATGCATAGTTATACTCGCATATAAGCAGATACACAACATACTTATTTTACTTAATTAAGCAGGCCTAAACCGATCTGCATTTTATTGTTTACTTCCAGGCCCTTGGAACGCTGTGTTCAATGCAAAATCTTCTATTTAATGCTTTTTTTCTGAACATTTTTATCTTGTAAAAATATAATTTTGTCATTTTTATCGGCATTTTTACACAAAGTATGTTATGCTTATAATACTTAACTCAACGCTCTGTAAATGACAAATCGTCATGCATTTGAACGGTAGGCTAAATGACCCATTCTCGTGAAACCATAGAATCACATGACGAGACTTACACACCCTATTGATTTGAAAGATTTCCGAGAATTCCAATAAGCTTGTCTGCAGCGGGTAGGAAACGGGCGTTTTGTACATATACATAGTATATTGTTCGCAGAGTAACTTACAACCCAGCAAACAACAAAGCAACAAACAGGTTCCTTCATTCTGTTAAGATGGCTTCGGTGATAGATTTCGAGTGCGGTAATTGCATCACAAACTATGAAGACATAACAAATAGGTGCCATTAACATTTATAGCAACGCTATACGGTATATGTAACCATGGATGTACTGGTATTTTCAATCAATACTTTAAATGTATTTTTGTTTTTAAATTTAGATTTATTTACAATATAAACACAAAATGGAGTATGGTTTATTTATTTTTTGTTTTGTCTTACCTTTTTATCTGTGAAGTTCCAGAACTGGTAGGCAAGGATATCGTCCACTAATTACAATGTAAGAACATGGTATTTAACTTAAAGATGTACCAGTTATAAAACACTAATCGATCTTAGTATTTACTAATTTATTGCTGGTATGTTTACATATGCATACAAATAATTGAAAATCTAAACAAACAAACAAAACAAAACAAAAACAGCGTCTAATATATACCGTTAATTATAAGTTCGTATTTGGATTTCGTCCATTTTGATAACAAGGTGTTGCTTTAATGCGTAATTAATTTACTGTGTTTTGGTGTAGATCAGTTCGAAATCATAATTTGAATTTCCACTTACACATGCATATGTATGACTTCAATCAAAATCGATGAACTTAAAAATTGATATACCTTGCAAATAATGAACTTCCACATCTTCATGGATTAATAATGGTTTACAGACTGTTTGTTTAGTTGGCCCAGTTCTGTCTTGACTACGCGTTTTGTTTGCTGTCGTGTTTTTTGTCAGATGCTGCCTCTGAGAAAATGTGCCGCCAAACACAAATAAATTGTACCTTCAAGTTCAAAGAATTAAAATCAAGCAATATATTGAATATACACGTAGGAAGATAAAAAACTATTTTTCTATTAGAACACGTTTACCTCTTTAGTCATTAATTAGTTACGGTGTATTTATATTCAACTATGAAATTGGGTAAATGAACGCAGGTCTCGTTGGCTGGGGATACACGAGGGTACAACTCCCCTTATCATACGCGTGATTTGACCCGTTTTTTTTTAAAGCGTACGCAGTATTCCCGCATGCCATTACCAGACCGACGGCCAAAATTTAGGCCGTACGCTGGACTCGCCGTCATTTTTAGAGCGTACGCTGGACAAAAGGGGGATTACACCCCTATATATAATAACAATTTACACGGGCAATTACAGGAATTGAAGAGGAGGACTGCACACATACTTACCAAGGAGGGGTCGCGCACAATAATGCTTCAATTATTTTCTTTCTCTTTCCCCACAGAACGGAAGGGCGCTCCCCTGACGTTCCGGTCCTGAATCCGCCTTTGATTTATATGTATTTTTTTTTTAAAATGAATACAGTATTGATTTTGTGGCTTTTATCTGTCGATAGATAAGATACGGAGTATTCTGCAGTCTTTTAAAAGTTTTTTTAGAAGGCTGCTTAAGTTTCGAGCTAATATCAATGGGTAGTCACATTTGCAACATTTGAAACTGTGGAGGGCCACTTATTGAAATGTGATGGCCATTAGGTAATTTCACTTAGTTTCGGATTTGCTTAAGATATTTCTCTGTAAGTCACATAACATCATTAATTCAATGAGGATTCATTGTGATGAAGCTATTATCCTGTCATATTACACAGAATTCCAGTTTGGCGGTCAGCTGTCTTTACGGTGATAGTGACGCATTTTATGAAGAGCTTATATAATATAATTTTCAAATCAAATTTCACAGGTAGAAAAATGTTTTTCATTTGTTTCCAAACTTTCTACCCACTTTGTGCACAGTTTATTAGAAACCTGACTGAATTATATCAATTAGAAATGTTTTTTCCTCATTTTTGAATAAAACAATTTATAACAAAAATCTGCTTATCGATAAGCATACGCAGTACATACAAAGTTTATTTTCTAAACAAAGTTATTCTAGTATAAAGCCAGTCTAATTAAAATTAGATATTGAGTTTTTTTTTATATGTTTGATGTACTCGGAGGGGCTAATTTTAATTAGACTGAGTATAACGCTTATATGTATGCAAATGTACCACATGCAGGGTAAAATGTACAAACAAATATATATCCCATAAACACAAGCGTAAAAAATGTACCTTGCTCAGATAAAATATAACTTGACTTTTGACCTCACTTTAACACACTAAAATATACCAGAAAGCTTCTGTCATAAGGAGAGAGAAAGAAATTTAACACAGTTCCACAGAAAATATCTTCGTTCACCTATTCAACACAATTATTTGTGTAATAAAAGCGTTTATATATATATCCTACTCACTAGAGTCCTCCAAAAATACCACGCTCACAGGAGTCATCAAAGAATACCACACTCACAGAAGTCATCAAAGAATACCACACTCACAGGAGTCATCCAAGCATACCACACTCAGAGAAGTCCTTCAAGAATACCACACTCAGAGAAGTCATTCTAGAATACAACACTCAAAGGAGTCATCCAAGAATACCACACTCAGAGGAGTCATTCTAGAATACAACACTCAAAGGAGTCATCCAAGAATACCACTCACAGAAGTCCTTCAAGACTACCACACTCAGAGGAGTCATTCTAGAATACCAACCACACTTACAGAAGTCATCGAAGCATATCACACTCACAGGAGGTATTTGGTTACAAACCTCTTATAAAGTTAACTAAATAAATTACTCTTTCACAGAAAGCCACTTAAAATTATAAATAAATTACAAGTACTCCAAAGGGATTTGAAATGTAGTGTGATTTTACTTAATCTTTAGCAGATGTTAAACATGCACTTATATGTTTAGCTGTTTCTGTGCATGCATTGTCGTATTTTACCTTAACCTCTTCTTTTTAGTAAGTTTTTTGAAATTTTAAAACGACAGAGCAGTTATTTTACATCTTCGCCATTCAAACACATTTAGTGTAAAATATTTGTTTGGGTTTTACTTTATTTCCCTCATTTGAAATGTGCACGTACATGTATCTAGTATTTCACGTGTGGATTTATATACAATGTATACAGAATGTGCTCCTCACATACATTAATGTAAATCATCCAGCCTTACATATGCATGTGTGGCCGAAGACTGATGCATGTTAAAACCACAAACAAATGTGTAGAATCATTCCTTTACATCTGACCATCTCTCATAACCCCGTGAATACAAAAAGAAAACATTTGTTACAAATCCTTACCTGATCTCAACGTCAGTGCCGGGTTCCATTTTTGTTTGAATACTATTCATGAAGAACAAATGTAAACAAAGTGAGAAAAGAAGATGCTTGATTATCTTTGAAAACACCTGCTTCTTCTCAGAAGAATCAAAGCCAGATTACTTCAATTGACAGAATATTGCAAATACCTGAAATCTGTAACTCATGAATGTTCATTAATGTTATATATACTTCGGAAGATTAATGCAGGGTATTGAGGCACTTAAAGTTAACTGTTAGGATTTATCACATTGCTAAGGAGCATTTTATGACAATGTATGGTTAATTAAGTTTTAATGGTTATTAATCGACGACGAAAATATTGATTGGACGGATATGAATTTCATCATTGGAGATAATTTCCGATTGTTTGGCTTGGAAACATTCCAAACAAGATTGGATGTTTAAAGAATCCTGGAAGTATACACAGTCAAGATAATCTGTCTTATCATTCAAACACCACATGATTTTTGTAGAACAAATTGAGTGAACTCAGCTGTTCCTATTATATAACAAAATTTAAGTACTTATATTTCACTCAATATATTCTATGCCAATTATAAAACCATTCAATTCATGAAAGTTTAGCTAATATATCTAATTATTATGTAAATCATGGATCAAAACCAGAAATCTGTCAATTACGATAAATTTATTTGTAAAACGTATACCATTTAGCTAATTAAACAGGCATGTCGATGCTATATCTATTTAGTTTCATTGTCGTGATTTTGTTTCGTTGTTATATTGATTTGCTTGTCTGTATGTATCATAATATTTTGTGTCTATCGAAATCTTTAGCCTTTATTTATTCTATCGCTAAAACAAATCGTGATCAAAGGGGGGTAAGTCTGATTAGTTTTAGTGCAGATTACCCGTTTATGTTCTGTTATCTATTAATAATGAGAGTTGTGATTCGATCCTTTTTTTTTTATTGCAGTTCTAAATGAATTGGTACGGCTTTAATACAATAAAAAAGGTTTTCAATACATATTCAGTGCCAACCTTACTCAAGGATAATATTTTGATTATTTCTTGATGGCCACTTCCATCCCCAGGTCCCATTTGCTGTACACGTTTGAGCGGCACGTTTTGTTTTGTTTTTTTTTTACGCACGCTTAAATTTTCAATTCAATTTGTCAGTTCACAGATAGTTCGGCAGTTGCATTGGATGGCGACGATAGCATTGTCTCAAATACTGGTATATGTCGCCGTAAATCTTTTTTTAAATCGCAAAAATTCTTTTCCTCAACTGCCCACATTTAATTTATATCCGTGTCTTCAAATACAAAGTCGATTTTTCAACTTTTTTAAGCATGTTTCAGTAACACGGGCTTTTGGAAATGAAACATTTATTTTTTTTCAACTTTTACTAAATGTGTAACATATACGTTCTAAAGAAATTGAGAGGAACTACATTAAATATTTCATTGTCTTATGCACCTCTAAGCTGAATCGAATTTTATGAAACTCAACTCTTTCTGTAAGATTTCTTTTTATGATGGCTTGTCTATCTTTATATATTGTGCAGTCGAGTCTTCCAACCAAAAGTACTCAGCCATTTTCGTCATACTAAAGATTATAGTAACCTCGGATGCAGAAAGAAGAAATTCTTTCTGAATTATTTGTATTTCTTTTGTTTAACAAGAACACAACGCTAAGAATTTCCGGTTAGAGCCTAACAAGCAAAATTGGGCTACTTGTGAAAAGTATAGTCTGTTTTAATGAAGTCGTAATTCAGTAGATTACCTTCATTTTTTGTCTATATGTACTTTCCACAAAAACGTATAAAAAAATATATATTTCATTATTACTGTTGATAAAGTACTATTTCGATACGCCAATAAGTCCCGGAATTCTGGTGTGCGGTTTTCTCTAATGTCTGGATCAAGCTTGAATATCGGAAACAGGAATAAATAATTGTTCTGTTTGTTGAACAGTGTATTGGTGTTGAAGAATAATAAGGCCCCTTTGTATAACCTTCATCTCTATTACACATTTTATATGCATGTTTATCTTTGATCAAATATCTGAAGAATTAAAATTGTTTATTCATACATTTAAATATACATGTATAAGTTCTGCTATACTCTTTATATCTATTTGAACATACAATCCAAATTAGGGTTTACAAGAATTTTTTTCTGTTGAACAGTACTTAGGGACTTTAAACTATGTATAGTATATAGTAACGCAGAAAAAAAGCCACAAGACAACAGACAGAAAGCTGAAAGTTTGTTAGTAAGGTACATTGTCTTCCGCTATAAGTTATTTCGTTACATGATTCAAGATTAACATAGTCAGTTATGAATGAAATTTGTTCCCTGTTATAAAAGTCAGTCATCTTTTAAGGCCGCGCTTTACTTGCCATGGCGACACACTAACACAGGGACGTGGGAATGATGTACAACGAAATCGCTAACACTTCCGAGTAATGTTCTCCGGAGCTTGCCCATTCCACGGGTTCCAGTCACGATGAACGTAGCGTTGTTCTTCTGTGCAAACTCACAAATGGCATGACCGGGCTTCTCTGCCGCTTGGACAACGAATTCCGCCTCGACCTAAAATAAATCGCACCACAGACCATCAACTCAAGTGAAAAACACATATGTAATTTTATATACAAGTACATTGTAACATCGCATTACATTTTTGATTTCATTATTTAGCATGTCAGAGTGTTATAGGATCCGCTTTTCCATTGACTATTTTGGGTATACTGTCATCGACTGATGTGGTTCCGAAGTATTGCGTTTTATCTTGAATAAATTACAGAAACCAATTTTTTCCATATAAAGCTTTTTGCACGCAAGTAAGTCGTTGTGAATGCAGTTTTAATTAAACTTCTGGGCTATTCTGGAACGCCATTCCAATCAAAAAATGAACTGTTAAGATTCATCAATGCTTTCGGACGGATTTGGAAACCTTATAAACAGTATAGTCTAACATATTAAATCGTATGATACAGACAATTCAAAATATTTGATGACGCAGAGAATCAGTCAGAGAGGATACCAAGTGAAAAAAGCAGATCAGTGCAACTATTTAATTAAAATCCTACAATAGTTCTGCAATGTCTGCCATTGATTTATATCAAAGGACTACAGAACGTAACTGGTTAACCATGATGTCAATGGTCAATGTAATACCGGTATCTCCAGTGCATCTGTTTCTAAATGTTAAATCACACTAACTGAATAGATATTATTATTTTTTTTTTTTTGGGGGGGGGGGGGGGTGGGGGGAATGAGAGAATATAGTACGTACTCCATCTGAATTAGCTTTGGCAATGAATTTGTCCTTCAGCTCTGATGTTTTGGCGTCAGCTTCTCTCTGACATTCTAACACTCTCCCCGGACCTGCAATAGCAAATAATAATTCATTTTTATATTTGTAAAGTACGGCACTTTGGATTCCATAAATTGAAGTATGATATGTTTTTTAAGGACTTTAAACCAATATCCTTGAACATGCATGTAGTTACATGTACATAAAACGAGGACATCAGCCCAAATACTGCGAAATACTTTTAATTTATGGTTAGCAATTTTCGTGGATTCTTGAATTCGCGGTTTTGGGGTTTTTAGTACACACATCAATGGAAACCCCCTTTTCGTTCGGAACCAATTTTTTTGGTTTGGCTCACCCACAACCCCGACAATTAGTACCCCAAGAACAACAGTATTTTCACAGTATATGATATGTTATACATGTGAAACAATGAAAAGTAAACTGCGGAAGCCGATTGGGCCACTAGAAAGAACATCATGTCGTACATCCTATGTCGAAATTATACTTCATGTATGCCATAATTAGGACATAAATGTAGCTTTATAGTAATTTTGACGTAGAATGCCGTACTTACGAAATAATTTTTTTTTCAGGTGGCCCTAATCGGCTTCCGCATAACAGACACAGTCCTTTCAGTTCCTTTTTACATAGATGATGTAACCCTCGACTTAGTAACTTTTTTTATCTCATCTATCCCAGAGTGCTTGAAATGAAGAACACTGATGTCTGCAGGAATGCATAAGACTACCCTTTTTTTCTTGACCAACATATGAACGCTTTCAACTAAACTCTATCACGAGCACGAAGATACTTGATTAATTTTCCCGTTGTCAACAAATAATTTGTACATGTACAAAATGAGTGTAATCCTCTACAAAGTGATTTAGCGTATAAAATTTTAACCTCAAAATTCTATACATTGTGCTGGAAATTGTGGCCACAGCACTACCATTCTAGGCAACTTTTTCGAATCTATTTGGACCCAAAGACACGTTTAAGTCTCCACTGCGAAGTTCCGAAGTCGTGTCCAGAACTTGATTGACTTGATCAACTTGCAAGAAGCACAATTGGTTAAACAATCGTAGCACATCTGTTCGTCCCGGTTGCTGGCGGGGTTCGGGTTGCAGTTTTCTACGTGAATTTTGATAGTCACTTCGTGTTGTTAGACCTATACTTCGTTTGTTGTCTTTTTTTTTGGAAAGGGCAGGTAGGGTTCCTTGCTTTTTTTAAACCAATGAATTCGAATTCACATCGTTTGACACTTCCCCCATCGCGCCGTAATACTTTAAAGAAGCACTGTAAATTTTATGGTGATTGAACATGGTTTAACCTAAATGCATGAAATTTGAATGAATAGGTCGGTGCAAGATTTTAAATCTTTAAAATTTTGGTACTCATACCGAATTGTACATTAAGGATTTGACATTTCTTATGATTTATTTAAAACGAGTATTAATGCAATCTATACCATCAACATAATTATACAAATATCTACTACACATAAGGTTACAGTACGATGAGTCAAGAGA
Source organism: Perna viridis (assembly GCA_037379345.1). NCBI lineage: Eukaryota > Metazoa > Mollusca > Bivalvia > Mytilida > Mytilidae > Perna > Perna viridis. The sequence goes on from CM074511.1 coordinate 16,677,361, forward strand.
GAGGGACATATAGTTGCATAATCAACAAATGACTAACTTATGGCATACATGCTTAAACTTACTCATGGTGGTTGCGTTAATGTAGCTTTCTGGACTGTGTAAAAAGAGCACTTTATTTCCGGGTTGGTGGAAGTTCTGGACATACCCTGGAAGAGACAAAAACAATTATTTTATACTAGTACATGATATGATAAAGCTTTTAAAGTTACCCACCGCTTTAAGAGTAATCAAGGAAACCAAGATTCTAGCGTAAATCAAAAGAATGAAATCCAGGGACAAAGACTAGACATGGAAAAACAGAAAAAAAACAGACAAAAGAATATAAATAACCAAAAAAATACATACAGAGTAACAAAAGTAAATGGGCAACTCAGACTCAATTTAGAATTGGGACCATAGACCAGGTGTAGTGTAAGCATCCAACGCTTTTCAAGAAACATTCACCGAGTTGTTCATAGAATGTCAAGTCCAGGGTAGACGAAAGAGGAAAGGAAAACTATGACACGTTGAACAAATCAGTTTTCATGGTGCAGATGGATGCACCGTAACTAACGATCCACGGGTTCATAATGACAACCATAAAACTTTTGTAGTGGTGACTTCGATCTTGTAGCAACGCTCTGTTCCAGAAGAGTCACTGTAAGAAGTCTAGCGCGATACAAAAAGTCTGCGTAGTTATGGCAAGCTCTGGCATAACGTACGAGTTGTGACATGAAAACTCCATACGAAGGTACTGAAGAAGGGATGTTGCCACAGATGAAAGGAAAGGTGGCAATATGGAATTAAAAGTCATCGCGTTTGTCGTACATTTTGGTCAGTAGTTTTCCTTTATCATCGATCTCTAAGTGTAGGTCAAGATATGAGGCTGACTTCACAGTGTCTGTACTATCCTTTATCTCAAGTTCTTAGGAGTAGATGCAATGTATCAAATACCCGAAACTAGGATTGTTTAACGATAATACGTCATCTGTATAGAGGAAACTGAGATGAAATGATCTAGCTAAACGACGTTCCTTCTTTTGAATCAGATCAGTTACAAAGTCAGTCTCATAAGAGTGAAGGAATAGGTCAGCAAGTAGAGGAGCACAATTTGTTCCCACTGGAATGTATTGTTACAAATGATCATTTCAGTCCCCTTTCTGAGAGAATATGTTAAATGTTATCCATCATCTATTTCTATGTATTATGGAAAGATATAGTAAACTTTTCGTTAAGAAAATATGATTAAGTCACCAATTCAAAATACTTTACAACTGCTGCACATGGTCCATAGTGATCTCGAGTTCTCATCTATTACGGATTTGTTACAATAGGAATCTCAATACAAAGCATTTTGTTTTAGTTAAAGAGTAGCAAATCATCTTGTTCGTTAAATTTTCATTTTTTCTCTCCAAAGGTTCAACAAATCTGTGACAACAAACTGCAGAGTATCCAACTCCGATTTCGATAATGACCAGTCCTGGTCCATCGTATCATACCGTAACGGCGGGCATGGAGTCAGCAGCAGATAAAGGTTTTGTGCACTTTTATATCAGTGCAAGCTGCATATGTGAGTTTCAGGAGTAACGCCGTTAAAATCAATTTAGCATATTGCATATTGCGTAATTCTACGAATGATTAACTCAATCACAGTGAATTATCGGATAAGATGATGTTGATGTAAAATAATTTAAAATATTTCAACAACTACAACAATAATGTTACAGCCTGATAATAATACCTATATAATTCAAATCTGTGAATGAACAAACCATAAAAATGACTGTTTTTTTTTTTAATTTGGGAATGTTCTTGGATCAGATTGAATATTGATATTCCAATTTTGCCTATGAACGTAGATATCAATTTAGATGTCTACTTATTAAGCTTTCCAGGGACTTCCATTTATCTGCTAGAGGTATAATCAAGTTAGCTTATCCTTGTCAGTATCTTCTCCAGTGTCATTCGAGTGAATTTGATAATCAATACTTCTATATCCCAAATGGCAAGAATATGTCTGATATCGTCAATACATCTTCCAGATACAGACAAATAATCTCTGTACATCAATTTTGACAAGTCAAATATGTCGGAACATTAAATTTCCATTATGAATACCCAAACGACTATTTAGTAGAGCAGTTGGTAGTCCGAATTTCCTCTGACATTGCAACCCATCTCATTTTCATCTGGATATTCATATGTCAGCCATACCAATATCCAAATAAAAATGAGGAGGGTTGCAGGGTCAGGGGAAATTCGGACTAAGTAATTAGTTGATGATATTTTTATCAACATAGCATGTATCTGAATTTCATTCTACAGCACATTGAAGTTCAATTATTAATATGCAACATGTACACGTTTGTCCGTTCTATGAATAATAATGATCTCAATAATGGTCACAGCGAGGAAAACACGTCGCGATAAAACAAAGGAAGCGTGACAATATTGAACTGACTACATGTAAACTGATGTAGATGTTGTTATAAATAACAGTTTTACAAGTCGCACGTGCCATTACATCACAATATGTGTAAATGTTTTAACAGGAGGACCCAATCCCCCATCTCCCTCCTATATGTTAGCATTTAGACCCACTACATCTGTACGTTTAGTCAATAGTAAATACATGGATATAGCGGATCAACTGCAACTATCTAGACAGTATAATCCATTCAATGACATATCAAAATTATTTATTCATAAGGTCCACTTTTAGCTAGTACATTAATCAGACTGTCATACTGCATTCCGCCCGGACCTGTAATACAGGCTTCTGTTTCAGACAGAGCCTCCCCCCCAACCACTACCACACAGTATGGTAGTACTCAGGGGGCAAGGCTCAGTCTGAAACTGGAGCATGTGACCTGTAACCACGAGTATCATGAAAACCAGGGGGTTCCAAGGGTGTAACCGGTTAAACCCAACCCCATCCCACCCCTTTAGTTGGAAAATGTTAATTTTGTGCAAAATTTTGTCACAAATGAGGAAATGATAGCCTGTAACCCCACTTTTTTAATTTCTGGATTGGACCAATCCTTCAATAAATTTCTAGATCCGCTCCTGAAATCGAATTCTGTTTCAGGCAGAGCCTGTGGTTCTAATGTTAGTTTTTTTACACAAATCATCGCACGTGCACGCGTTGGATTTTACAGCTATTGGTATTACATGTCAACAATCGATTGTCACATTTGTAGTGGCTACAATAAATTACGTTGTATTTGATGTGTATTGACCTTGTACTTCAGCGAATAGAAGTTTTTAAACTATGTCTATGAAGAGATTAATATCGACACCTTTTTATTTGAACAGATTGTTAACAGGTAAAATTATGCTTAACTATTAAGAGAGGCTTATCGGAATGTTGCAATAAAAATCTAGTAAAATATGTGGTTTTGACTTACATTTGTACGCATCTTCAGCAAAATCACTCCCGTCCACACAAATTACAACTTTCCTCGACATGTTTATGTTAACTTTTAGGTAGTTGGTCTTACCAGTACAGTAGACACCTGACCTTTCCACTTCACTGGATTTAATAAAACTTTCCAAGTGGACCGATTTCAACAAAATTTTCCACGCTGTTGCTTCTCAATTTTAGAATGTTTGTCACGGTATTTGATGTACGCAGACGTCGAGGTAACTGATCAATGGCCATGGAAATGTTATGTGACTTCTACAATAATCTCTGCTTAAATATAGTTAATGCTGCAGATTGATTACTGGTAGATGATAAGGCATGTATGATGTAGTCTAAGCTGAATTAACTGTCAGCCAGGGGAATTAAATGTCAATAATCATTTTTCTAAGCAACATGTTTTGTTTACCAACAATACACGTTTATAGTATGCACGCACATTTTATTTTTGTCCAGGGTAAGTACAGCTTACACATTTATGTACAGGGGTTCCAGGAAAAAAGCATGGTACAAGGCTCTCATACTGCACGATCTTTAAAAAATGTTTCAGGTGGTTCCAATTGATAATTTAATTGTTTCGCTATTTTCATATGTATGAGCAGTCACGTTGTTCATATCACAAAAATGCCCAAAAAAACGCTCTTAACGATAGGGATGAAGACTTGTATCGTTGAAGCAAAAAACCATTAAAAACTAAAAAACAAAAAAGACCTGAAAAGTCACAAAAAAGCAAACATTTATAAACTAAAACCAAAAACTTTTGAAATAAAAAGTGTAGGGAGGGTTTTATTATTTTAAGCTTGCAATGTTTTATTTCGAAAGCATGTACATGCCCTATACAAAAAATAGATTGGACCCCCATTTGCTAGTTTTGATTCATAACAAGGTCTTAATTTGCGTCAACAAATATGAAGGGTATTTGATGTTTGTATTGATATGCAGTTGGCCAAGCGCGCAATTTAGATTTTTAGTTGTATGGTATGAGCTAATGAGTTACACGATTCTGTTACCCGGCGCTTCACTTCTTATGTTTTCAATTACTATTAAGATACACACGGTTGTGTGAAAAAAAACGCATGTATAATGTATACGAACCTCATGGAATATATTTTTAAACTACTAGAGTTCGGGGTCATTATCATTTAAATGCCGAAGGTTTTAATAGCATATAAAAACTTGGTAGAATAGTTGTGTTCCCACGAAACGAAAGATAGCATACTTAACCTTTTCACTGGATTGATAATAAATAGTCTTGAGCGAGGAATCTCCATTTTGGGTTATTATTAGTACATAAAAGTCCATTTAAAGGTTTGAAAGTTACGAAAGTTTGTGTTTCAATTCAAAATTTATCATCCGAGGCAGTTCCCGGGGGCGGTTGTTACTTTATTACAATTATTTAACTGACCGAGTGTGTTTATTTCTGAATTTTGTCAAGGGTCCTACATATTAAGAGTTACTGTAGAGCTTTATGATGGTGCTCGGCTTGTCAATGTAGGACATGTTTCATAACGGATAATTGTCCATAAAAAACGGTTGTTAATGAGCTTATGCTATATTTACCATACATAGTAGGATTCTAGTAGACAATGTGCGTGTCTCAGAAACTGTTTATAATTAAAATAAAAACAACTTGTAAATCACTGCTCATAACGATATTGTGAATGTTATATGATATATACTGGCAGTATAATATGCTCAACCAAAACGTATTACTGACCAGTCAATGAATAATGTAGGTGATTCCATCGGATCATGGCCTTTACCATTATGTCTAGACAGTTTGATAAGTGTTTCCTAGCTTGTACTGCTACAACAAGGGGTGATTTATCGTTGATGACTGACAACTGACGTATTAGAAAGCGTTTTATGAATCACTTTGCGAATTTTGGTTTGCCATAGTTTCTTGTCTGTAGAGAAAATCTGGATGACCACCAAACATCTGGAAACTTTGACCCTTGCTATTCGAGATCTCCGAGTGGTGTCAGACATACAGTACTTTTACCAATTACATGTACATGTATTCTGCAATTTTTTGGTTGCGATTGCATATATGATTCAATGATGTTAAAGTTTCGCACAAAAATGCTTGATTTTAAATGTTAATTGAGATAAACAATTTTAAAACATAATTAGTCTGGCGGAAATTATTTAAGGAAAATGATGAAATATAGCTTTCAAAGCATATTCATTTTTCATTTCAAGTAAGTTTAAGCTTTCTTAAATGAATCATTGTACAATTATTTTGCCTTAAAATTTAAACATTTATCATAAATCAAAGGCACTGATTTCTTATACTGGTTGAAATTATGTTATTTTCTTACAAAGAAAAACAAAACAAAACAAAAACAAACAAACAAACAAACAAACAAACAAACGACCAGTAGGTAAATCCCAAAGTTTTGTTATTGAGCACAATTACCCTTATTTCATGTTACATGCCAAAAACATAAATATATCTTACGTGTAAGAATATATACAAAATGTAGTAGAATTCGACCGAGTAAAAAACATGTTTCTTTACAGTTTTTGTAGATTTATTCTCTTCAATCGAGATACGGATGTAAATGATCAATTAACATACTAAACAGAAAACAAGATATTAGAGTTAACGCTTTCTACAGAAAACGATTGAAACCCGAACGGAATTCGAATGTAATGACTATTCCACATTGATTGTTTGTGGTACAGGCATTTGCTACAGTGGTTAGTGGTTGAGACATGTGCTACAATGGTTCGTGTTTGAGGTATGTGCAATAGTGGTTAGTGGTAAAGACATGTGCTACAGTGGTTAGTGGTTGAGACATGTGCTACAATGGTTCGTGTTTGAGGTATGTGCAATAGTGGTTAGTGGTAAAGACATGTGCTACAGTGGTTAGTGGTTGAGACATGTGCTACAATGGTTCGTGTTTGAGGTATGTGCAATAGTGGTTAGTGGTAAAGACATGTGCTACAGTGGTTAGTGGTTGAGACATGTGCTACAATGGTTCGTGTTTGAGGTATGTGCAATAGTGGTTAGTGGTAAAGACGTGCTACAGTGGTTAGTGGTTGAGACATGTGCTACAATGGTTCGTGTTTGAGGTATGTGCAATAGTGGTTAGTGGTAAAGACATGTGCTACAGTGGTTAGTGGTTGAGACATGTGCTACAATGGTTCGTGTTTGAGGTATGTGCAATAGTGGTTAGTGGTAAAGACATGTGCTACAGTGGTTAGTGGTTGAGACATGTGCTACAATGGTTCGTGTTTGAGGTATGTGCAATAGTGGTTAGTGGTAAGGACATGTGCTACAGTGGTTAGTGGTTGAGACATGTGCTACAATGGTTCGTGTTTGAGGTATGTGCAATAGTGGTTAGTGGTAAAGACATGTGCTACAGTGGTTAGTGGTTGAGACATGTGCTACAATGGTTCGTGTTTGAGGTATGTGCAATAGTGGTTAGTGGTAAAGACATTTGCTACAGTGGTTTGTGTTAGAGGCGCATGCTACAGTGGCTGGTGATGGAGACTTGTGGTACAATTATGGTTCGTGTGGGAGGCATGTGCGACAATGGTTTGTGGTGGAGGCAGGTGCTACAGTGGTTCATGATTGAGGCACGCACTACCGGAGTTAGTGACGGAGACATGTGCTACCGTGGTTCGTGATGGTAACATGTGCTACTGTGGTTCATTGTGGAGGCATGCGTTACAGTAGTTTCTGATGGAGGCAAGTGCTTTTTTGGTACGTAGTGAAGGCGTATGTTACTGTGCTATTGTGCATGGTTCGAGGTGGATGCATGATATTCTGTGGTTTTTGGTGGAGGTACACATGTATGTGCTGTACATTTACAATGCATAAGAACACGTTCAAATATTTAATTTGTTCAATATTTGGACTAAAACAGTGAACATGATTTTCTGTTATCATTCAGCACAAGCGTTATTCAAACTGAGACATGCTCAGAAAGGTAAAAAAAACTTTTTCTTAGAATGATTGTATTACATCATTTATTTTCGAAATGAAATAAGTTACTTATCATAATGCATGTTTTTGAATTACTCAGAACTCTGTTCGATTTTGTCGGTAATTACATGTAATGGACAGAGGAGTCAAAATGTCATGTAACTTAAACCAACCATCATTAAACTAAAAGCATCTTTAAGACATTATTTTCTGTCTTCATGTTTTCTTCCATTATGAGTGCTTGCTATTTCTTCAATATCTTGAAATATTTTATACAAAATTTAGGTTGTCCTCATCAAAGCAAAACTGAATGATAATCTCCAAGAGATCCCACTGCAATCTTCATGTTTGTCCATCAATAAAACGTTTAGGAATGTTATGGTCACGTAACAACAATTATGTTCTATGTGATAAAAATAGAAGGGATAAAGGTAGATAAAGGTAGATACACTATAAAGTACAATGTAAAGAGCTACTCGTACATACGGTTTGACTTGTTTAAGAAATAAATATATAGTTTATCTCAGACTTCCTGGTGGAAAATATTAACTTGTATGCATTTTTTAATTGATCAACTCTATTTAATTGTTTTGTTTTGTCTTTTTTTTTTATGAAAGTTGCTAAATTCCAGTATAGTTCCTTCTTTGATCATTTTAAGACACATCTAGTCCGAACACATTGCCGCGTTCTGAATCGTCCTCTCTTCGTATTGAATTCACATACTTTTTAATCCTCCGTTTATTCCTATTTTTTTTTAAAGAAACAGTCTGAAAAATTTATAAACGTCAGACATGAGGTGGTTCATGCAGTAATAAAACCCCACATAATTCACTTTTATTTCTAATTCAGAATCAGCTACAGACGACATATATAACCAGTCTTAGTTTGCCATTTTGTAGTTGTACATGCGAGAAAAAAAAATATAGAGATTGTGTATTAAATTGGCACTTTGCAACTTTATCGTTCTTGGTTTGGTTTGATTTTCTCAAAAGTACAGATCTGAATACAGAAGGGACAATCGTTTCAGCATACAAAGACAAAAAACAATGTTTGTTCGGTTGGGTTTTCCCCTTTACGAATCACCTCTACCATAGGCAGTGTCTCAATTATATATAGACTAGTGCTAAATATAGGGGTATGCGAAGGGCGTATATCCATGTGGCATTTTAATAAAGATATTTAAAGGAAAAAGAGGACGTATGTATGACATCCTAAAAAAGAATGAATAACAAAATGTGTGGATCTTTAGACTTGCTACAAGTCATATCTTTACTAAAATTTTACAAGATGTTACGCTGTTATATACATGTATTCACTATCCGTCTGCCGCAATTGGATAGTTAGTGATTATTTCATACTTATTGATATTACTTTACAAGAACACATATATCACGAGAAAAGTCTAGTGGACTTATAGAGCGGTTGATCATTGTATAATAACGTAAAACAGAAATTATCACACTTACATCCCAATAGAACAATTTTTTTTGTTGGGGTTTAACGTCCGAGCAGCAATATTTCAGCTGTATTAAGACGATGAACATGAAATTGATGATAAAATGAACATGAAATGATGATGAAATGAAAATATCATAGTAGGGTTCTTTAACGTGCGGGGAACGTGGCATCTTTCCCAACACGGTGCACCAGTATGGTTTGCGGTCAGGTTTTCCGTATTATAACCCCAGCATGTAACACGCCAGGGGTACCCCATTCCACCACCTGGGGCACACATCCCAGTTGCTCTGTGGGCAGAGCGCCCTAACCCCCGGCTAGGGTTCTGAGCACTATTTAGTCGCCTTTTACGACAAGCTTAGCGCTGCTGCAGGCCTATTCTTTTAACACCCGGACCTGCACGGGGAAATAGAACAATTAAATTAAAGCTAGCTTATTTATCATCTTTGGCCGCATTATTTTTCTTTTCACAACTTCATTCTTTTATTTTCAACTAAACTACTCTCAAATCAAGAAATATCTATTTCCATTACTTCATTATCCATTTTCGAATACATTAACTCCCATGCATTACCAAGTTAACAGTTCCAACTACCAGATTTATGTACGAATTACTCCTATTAAAACACTTTCCCAAAAATAAATCACCAAGCCATTTGTGGTCTCTAAGATACCAACACCTGCACAACTGTTGATCATTTGGCTTGATACATCTAAAATGTCAACTGTAATGCAAATTGATGCCTAAATGTAAGAACGCAAATCAAATTGAATTTCCTAGGCATACTGATGATTCGTTTTTAAAGCAACGACTCGAGTGAAGAGAGGTAGATAAAGCAAAATGAGACCATCAACACGATTTTGCTCTTATGGGCGAATCCCCGCAATTTGTTTATAACATGAACAAGAAAGCTTACAACGGATTCTCTGATTGATCACATAAAGGCCTGTAGTATATTTGAAATCTAAGTGTCATTTTCAGCCAAACACATGATCGATCTAACCTTATTTACTGGCTGCAAACTCTACTCAAGTGATTGATTCATTTACTCTTTAGCACCTATTGGGTAACATTCGCGGAAACAACAAATACGAAATGACAGATTCTTTGTCTCAGACTAATTACTGTGGTGAAATGAAGAGGTTATGTTGAATTAAGATTTATCAATACTGAAATAATGCTTAAATGTTTAGATGAATGTACTTTTCGAAGCAAAACCGTAATACAACTGTTAGTGCCACCTTTGGGACAAGCAATACACTATAGATAACGTATTCTAAAACCGTGCACAAGAGTGATTCTACTATAAATATTCTTTTTCTCTTGTTAAAATTATTGTAGTTTTAATTCTTTATCTTCATGCACCTCAAGGCTTCTTTTCCTTGTACAACTCCTCTCAAGATGTCCTCTCCTATTTCTCCCAAGATGTCATCTCCTATTCCTACCAAGATACCCTGTCCTACTCCTCTCAAGATGTCCTCTCCTATTCCTCCAAAGATGTCTTGGATTTCTAGAGTATTATACAAAACTTACATCAACGCTCCAATAAACCTTTTTTTATTAACCAGTACCGTTTTAAATGGAGCTTCCAGAAGGACATAAAGTCTACTTTTCTAGCCTATTAATGACAACGGTTGTAAAGTTCAAATAATTCAAGAAAATATTGGCATACATACCAATAAAATACTCATCCTGAAACATTTATTATTTTTAGGTTGGAAACAAAATTTAAATGCAATGAAACAGAAATCGGAAGCAATTTCCATCAATTTGAAATTGCAGACATTAGAAAGAGAAAAAACATACATTTGCTACAACACACGATACCCTTTCATATTTCACTACAAAAGAATACCAATCTCACACCTTGGAAGAGTAATTAAGGGAACCTAGATTTGAGCGGTAATCAAAAGAATAGGTTCCAAGGATAAAGACTAAGGACAGAGGAATAGACACACAACAGAAAACATGGCATAACCAATATAGCGCGTACAAATAAACAAAAGTAAATGAGCAACCCTGACTTCACTAAAAACGGGGAGCATGAATCAGATGCTCTGGTATGGTAAGTGTTACCTGGTTTTCTAGAAACACCCGCAGAGTTGCCCATGAAACGTTACAGAGTGGACAAAAGGGGAAAGAAAAACTATGACACGGTTAATATATCAGTTCTCATGGTACAGATGGCTACACCATAACGATCCACGAGTCCATGGTGACGAACATGAAACTTGTATAGCGATGACCTAATATTGTAACAACATAACCCTGTTCCAGAAGCCTAATTGAAAATCCCCATTTGGTGCACTTTGAGCAATGTTCTACCGATGTACCAATCAATCCGAGGTAAGGATTATATTATTACACCGTCGATATCTATAGTTGCCCAGTCATTCCAAAATTTCGTTTTTTTAAATATCTAATGAAGAGTGTTGAAGGTCAATATACAGTCAGCACAGTTCCTCAATCCTTAATCCCAAGTTTGAAAGATTTTACTAAAATATATATAATGACGACGATCGCGTTCTACATTAATATGCGTACCGGTATGTAGTAATGTGTACCAGCGTGTACTATACAACACATAGTAAATGTTGGCATCTATAGAAGTGACCGTACGTATTAGGCTTTTGCTTTTGGTTTTTAATCGAATGTATTTTGCATATACAACGCTTTTAATGAAGGTTCCTCATACACTAGTAATAATAATATACCAGCTCACACGATCAGTGGGTATTGTAGAGTATCTTACGTATGCGCGATTGATTTAATAAGATTTTGTCAATTTGTTGCTTTAGTGACGGAAGATCAAGAGCAGTCTATCCATTTTATTTATTGGTTGCAGTCAGCTAGAATAACCTCATGTCTGGGAATATTCTTATCGGTGATTAAGCTAGATTACACTGTAATCACGGTTGACTTAAAAACTGACGGTGTCACTGTAGCTATTTGAATTTCGTCCAATGGCATGTTTAATCGTTGCCTGCAGATGGAATGTTGGCATCATTGCTTTGCTACAACCAATACCGTAAAACTACATACAAAATGTCATGTACCCTTAACAATCCCAATTAGTACTATTTGCTTCAAATATTAAACCGTTTCAAATTCATTTATTTTCTTGCTTCTACTTTAAGTTTATTAAACGTCTGAAGATTTTAAACAAAAAGACGAATATGTAAACCTGAATTTCTACTGGAATGCTTGGAAACCAGTTCATTTCTATGGTAACGAATACATGAAACGTGTTATGTTAAGACTTTTTGATAATAATTGTCATAATGGAGGTCGACTATGACATAAAGTGATACTTGCATGCATGGTCCATCCCTTACAAAGTAAAAAAATATTCGACATTATATTGAGATGGTATTTTTTTTTAATTTCCATTTATGGAAGTTGGATGTTACTAGGATATAATGTTAAGAATAAAGTTTGTGGTAAAAGGAATAGTAGCAGATGAATGACATTAGGATTACATGTAGCAACTTACACAATGGATAGTCGATACAGATAACACATACTACTGAGTGCAACCGATCTTATGTTTGTTACAGGAACGAAGAGAAGCTCAGTTATATCAGCAATATCTAACGTGGTAAATGTATTAATGGTATGAATCAAAGATATTAAATATGAAAACTGTTCATGTTAAATGATGCTGAAATGTTTGCACGACATCCGTTAAAAGCCTTTCATTCTTTATAATGGCTTTCTGGAAGGAAGTGCAGCTAATATCGGGGTAATGCATTTAGTGTTACTGACGATAATTAGGATGATGGGGAGGTTTAGGAAAGCTGGCAAATAATCAAAGTCTATAAGGTACAAAGTAAAAACAAATGGAAAATAAACACGTGATTTCAGTCATAGTGTCGAATCAAAAGTATTAAAGTCACCTTGTAGCCTTAAGCATGTATTGGGACTTACTGAATACAAATCACAGACAAAATTGACAAACAATTAATTGGTTAAAGATAATGTCCTACAATGATTTAATAAAGGACTATGATAGTTATAGTACCGTTGTAAATAATGAACACATTTCGTTCTGTCTTTCATTAATCCTGTATTGAAATCAACACAGATATAAAATAACTCCAAACTTGGAAAGTTCTTAATAGACAACGGATAGTGCAATTTAGTAAGATAAATTAACAAATCATAGCAAGTTATAATAGGTATGAATATATTGTTGCAAATAAAACAAAGTAACTCGTTTTAACAAGTCTGTATGGCTGTCACAAGAATATACAATTCAATGTTCTTATGGTCAAAATCAAGCAAAATACCTTTTAACACTTACACAATTTGATCAGACCATAAGATGAAGTATTACACTCAAGTCGGTATTTGCAATTATATAAGAAATTGTAATAGTTAAATACAAATAATGAATAGATATTGTTTTAATGGCATGTCTTATTTCGCACGCTTAAAGCCATCAGGTTTCATGATAAGGTGTGTTTATGACAAAATATCTAAACTGATAATTTAATTTTTAAGTCTTAAATTCTACAATTTCACATTGTCATCAGAGATAAATTGAAAATATCAGTTAATTCCAAACCAGTAATACTTTGATTGAAATTCATAAGAAAGAAAACAGAAAAGAAAAACTTTAAAAAAAATATATAATAATATAATATAATCAATAAATACCACTAACCAATTCACATTTTTAAGCTATAAATTGAATACTTAGTACGAGTAAGGGTATTTTTAACATTGTTTATAATCTTAATAAAAGTAATGTTTTTTATCAATTTTGCCGCCTAATCCGTAAACCAAAATGACTTATCACATAAATCTGAGTTGATCATCACCAATCCATTGACAGTCTTACCAATATTACTGGATACAAAGTGATTTATTTACTCTTCTGCACCTATTGGACAATACTTTATGAATAAAACAACTCAGACTAATTACTGTTGTGAAATGAAGCGGTAATATGTCAATGTAGAAATATTGCAGAAGTGTTTAGATGAAATACGCGTCCTGCAGCGAAGCGAATAATTGTTTTTATTGATTTTTCATTGTATCTTAAGATCAATTGAAAGAACATCTGACGAATATTCCCTAATTACAGGTACTTGTTGTTTACCTTAATTTGTTGTTTTGTGTCAGTTTTAACAACATAATTCATGTAGCTTACGAAATACATGTATATAAATCTTTGAAGAGGAAACAACCTTCGTTAAGTTTTTCCTTTTTGTTTTCTCAGTGATAGATAATCAAAGACAAATCATTTTCTTCATTGGTTGCAGCCAGCTGCAGTGGCATCATGTCTGGGAATTATCGCTTTTCAAATTCTTTTTTTGACACAACGAAATGAAGAGGATAATTACCACAGAAGTACAAAAACTTATATGTCAACTAGTTTGTTTACACCGTGGCTATTAGACAAAACATGATATGTTTGACGTTTTTACTGATTGAAACAGTAATGGCACGAATAATTCTAATTAACAATATAAATAGTGATACGAATAGGTACAATTTTTGCAGAGCCGATTTCAGCAATGGTATAATTGGCCCAATGTTGAGTCGACACGCGATTCGTTGCAAATGGTTATTTATGGAAGTGCAATTCTAAATTAAAATCAGATGCAAAAGGAATCGTAGCGAGTACGTGATGACAAACAGCTTAGTACATGTTATGGATAAGACAGGAAAGATATACTGGTACCAAGTGCACCAAGGATTACATTGGTACTCAATAATGACATCAGATAAAAATGCATTATAAAACCCGCAGATATTATAAGTTAATGGTATGAACTAAAAATATAAAATATTATCTCCTTTTGATATTTAGTAAGAATGATTTATTTGAAAGACTTCCGGTATTGGTTAAAAGGGAGTAATTGTAACAAATGCACGTGTGATGCAGATGTTGTTACTAATGATGATGTTGGTTATGACTACATATAGGGGAATGACGACTCATATTTGTGTTGCTGGTAGAATAAGGAGAAAACAAAGAAATTAAGTCTTGGTTTCTTGGTATATATTATAAACTATTTAGTTAATATATTTTTCGTATGAAGTTTAAGATGACAACATTCTTGTGCTCATGGTTTAACTGCTTCAACAATAATAACAAATACAAAATTCTTCAACTAATTTATGTAGGTTTAATAAATCCTAAAGAAGCTGCGATTACAAGACTACATAAATCTATGTTTCTATGGTACGTTCAAAAATTACTGTAGGAGTTTGCGCATTTACACGAACATTCACTTTTTATGAGCAACTCGGCGGGTGTTTCTAGAAAAGCAGAAGACACTTACCCTATCTATGCACCTGGTCCATGCTCCCAGTTTTTATTGGATTCCGAGTTGCTCATTTGCTTTTGTTACATTGTATGTATGTTTTTAGTTACTTTATGTTCTTTGTTGTGTATGTCTGTTTTCCATGTCAGGTCTTTGTCACTGGATTACATTCTTTTGATTACCGTTATATCTTGGTTCTCTTGATTGCTCATTCAATCAAGAAGACCACAATAAGAAGCATTTCAACAAACTGTAACAATGTAAGGTTAAACTCAGTAGTATACAAACGTGATCTTTTGAAGCAATCGTTAATAATAAAAAAATATCAGAAAAAATAGAAATTTACACTTATTCACTTACAAATGTGTAAAATGAAATATGGACAATTTTGATGTAGAATCTTAAATACTAGTAGGTGAAAATATATTATTTTGTTGCTGTGCTATTTTTTATTTCTAAAATTACAGTTCAAGTAGCAACTATTCAGTGACATGGATAATTGTGTGTAAGTTTTATGAAAGACAAGGAAACAATGATTTGTTTAATGTGTTTTATATGTTATTTTCATAAGAATCATATATGTTATCAATGATCAACTTTATGGTACTTACTTAATACATGTCATAAAAAATGATTTTTTTTTACCTTTGAATCGTATCACTATCTATATAGTCTGGTAAACTTGTACATAATTTAGACATGTTAAGTATCCACGTATCAAAATAATACTTAACGTATATGTATTTTTCTTAAATTGTAGCCATTTTTGTAACACTTGAAACTAATGCAGTTTTCGTCGAATTTTTTAGAAGCATGTTGCAATGTGCCAGTGTCATAAGTACATATACGTTAAGTATTATTTTCATGCATCTGGCCTTAGTATAATTGCAGATGCTTATGTAGCCATACCTACGCAGTAAATAGTTGTGTGACCGTTTATATTATGATTCATTTGATTTACCTTTCAGTTTACATATTGTGAGAGTAATTTTGATATTTTGTTTAGATAGTAACATTAAATATGAAACAAAACATAAGTATCAAAACAGGAGATAGCTTGTTAAAGAATAACCTTAACTAACAATGTATGTATCTGCAACCGTAACAATTTTCAGACCTACTCTATCTGTAACGGTTTGGAGATATATGCAGTTAAAAGAAATGATTCAATGGGACATGATATAAAGAAATCCTTAGCAGGGTTATCTGCTGAAAGTTCAAAATGACCTTTATGAATTGACTGAGAAAAGTCAAGATAATTATCAAAACGAAGAAGGGATCATGTTAAAAACTAATAAATTAGAGAAGATAACGTCTATATGGGATGAATAACCCTTCACAGTGTCACCATGGGAAAATTCCAATTGCGATCACTTATGGTTTAAATTTGGCTGTCAATGATAGCTTTCAAAATAACGAGGGACGGCAATGTTTAAATAAATGTTTGAAGGAAAAATATAAGAGTAATCAAGGGAACCAAGGTTACAGCGGTAATCAAAATATAATCCAGAGACAAAGACCAGACATGGAAAACAGACATACACAACAAAGAACATAAAGTAACTAAAATCATACATACAAGGAAACAAAAGCAAATGAGCAACTCGGACTCCACTAAAAACTGGGAGCATGGACAAGGTGCACCGGTAGGGTAAGCGTCCTCTGTTTTTCTAGAAACACCCGCCGAGTTGCTCATAAAAAGTCAAGTCCGGGGTAGACAAACGAGGAAAGGAAAACTATGACCCGTTGAATAAATCAGTTCTCATGGTGCAGATGGATACACCATAACGATCCACGATTTCATGATGACGACCATAAAACTTCTGTAGTGATGACTTAGTATAAACATAGAAACAATATGATATTTACTATGTGGGAAAGGCCTTATACATGTTTGTTGTTGCTAAACATTAATGTCAGATTCCACTTATCCATACGTAACCTTACAGTACGTATTTGCATAAAAACAAACGCTATGTTATTATCACAGACACATGAAAAATGGACATTTCCATCTCCACTGTCAAACATTACCAAACATCAAATAAAGGTTTGTTGATATTCGTTTTGAAGATATAAAGCCTGAAATGGAACAAAAATAGTCTGATTTAATAGATCTCAGTTAGTCTTCTTTAGCCAACATCGCATGGAGCAATATCAGTAAGACAGATCAATCCCATGTCTTCTAAAATAAACACTTGTAATTTCAGCCTTTCTCAGC
This sequence comes from Perna viridis, assembly GCA_037379345.1. Lineage (NCBI taxonomy): Eukaryota > Metazoa > Mollusca > Bivalvia > Mytilida > Mytilidae > Perna > Perna viridis. The sequence continues at coordinate 16,694,647 of CM074511.1, forward strand.
TGTTATCAATCCAAGCTAGATAAGCATACGAGGAAAGTAATCGACAAGCCCATTCCTCGTAACATCATAGTAAAAAAAACGATGAAAGATTTAGTAGTATCCTTAAATGAACACAAGTGTTTATTTTAGAAGAGAACAGTTTATCAGTAGTATTTCGTTATAGAAAAGAAAAGTGAACATTATGATCCGTAATCATTAACAATAATAGACGAACCCATTACTTGTCAACTCACAATAAACATACACAATTAAAGATATCGGCTTAATTGAACATAAATGGATTCCTTAGACAGAGTAATGTAACCAATGCTACGTCAGTATAAATAAAAAGAACATTGTATTCTGAAAAACATGGCAATCAATAAAGACAAAAAGCAATCGTTATGGTAAATATGGGATAAGGGCAATTTCGTCAATACCAAAGCTAAAGAAGCAAGGAAAAGCGAAAAAAAATGCAGATTCGCGTATGTACAACAAATTTAAAAGTAAAGGACACATGGAAGACCAAATACTGTCAATGTTGTAATAGAATTATGTTATACTGAAGAAGTAATCAATGAACTATGTATGAGCTCTTTTTATCACGCGATACATAAAATACTGAATATATATTTCTTTTATGTCGAAGAAGGATACACAACGTTTTATAGAAAAGTTATCAGTAGACATATATGAACATGAAAAAATCTTTATTGAATAATTTTACAATTACTATATTTAGGCGGGTGTTAATGCAAAAAAAAAGGCAGTGGGTTGCACATTCAAAAAAAATTTCATTTATTTCATATCATAAGTCCTTCCTTTCTTAAAGTTGAATGTTGGTTTCTGATTGACTGCAACGGTTAAAGAGGAAAAACATTATATAGAAAGCATTGAAATTCAGTGAAAGAAGGGTGATAATTCTTTATTTTTGTGCAAAACTTGGTTTCTTTGTTAGGGACCTTTTTCTGAGCCATCCACTGTCGCATTAACTTTATAAAAAATATTTGACATACATATGATATAACATTACATTGCAATAAAAAGTTCAGTGGGATAAAAATACCATGTGCAAACAATATCATAGGATCTGCCTGATTGTTACATAGACAGCCTTTTAATAGTATTTGTCTTGACTTTTGTTAGATGACAGATTCAGACAGGAAAAAGGAACGACTGAAAGGAAATTTCAGATAGTAGTGTCGGGGAAATAATAACCTTACAATTTCCTGTATAATAAATAATTAATAATTTGCTGCTGGTGTTCTGATATAGCTGTCATCAGATGATTGTCATGGAAAGTGACGTTTCTAGTGTAGTAGTAAACAGCCTTTGTAACATCCGACAATACAATTAAAATAATCACAAGCACGCGGAAATACGTGCACATAAGATAAAGATATGTTATGTTTCTAAAGGAACTTTCAAAGAGCCCCAGTTTTCGCGGACCTTTCCAATATGTTTGTTTTTTCGTCTAACGAAGATACAGTTTTAGCAAGTCCACAGTCTTTATGAAGACTTTGTTCAATCGTTAATCATTGCAATAATATTATATGTCAGGTGAAGAGAACCTGGAAAAATATCCTCGAAATTCAGTTGTCTTTTACTGCTAAGTAATTATCTTATTTATCTTAAGTTTCATGTGAACAATTGTATCAAATAAAAAATTACCTAAAGTTGTATAATTAGAAATATAGCCATTCTTTACAGTTGAATAAGGGTAACAACAAAATTACCGAACACTGTTCCGATTCATAATCAAGTCTAAAATAAATCTGGCAAAATGTATATTACATCACCGGAGCACCTGTTGCCGCAATGGTCCTGACTTGGTACAGGCATTTCAAATGAAATGGTGGGTTAAATCTTGGTTTTACAGTGCGCTTAACCTCACTTTTCTATTGCGACGTGAATATACCGGTGATGATTATAAAGCATATGCATGCTATTGTCGTAATCGGTAATTAAGCAGTCACAACGACCAATTTACAAAAAGAGTCATTACTCATTGTTTTAGAAGAAACAGAGTATTGTTCAATAAAGGACTGATATCTAAAAAAAAGCATTTGTTAAGACACCCTTTAAAACGCATTTCTTCATACCCCTGATTCAGGCACCTGTTACGCAAATATTTATGGCAGATGAAGGGATATTGCTGCACAGGTAAGGACAACTAATGATAGTAAGATTAAAGTCGTTCCTTGTATCATAAATCTTTGTGCTGAAATGACCAATGTTGTCAAATCGAGATGCAGAACAAGCTGTGTCTGTAGTCTGCTTTATCTCGAGCTCTGGTGGATATATTGACGGTAACCATTTACCAAAAGGTTGTTGATGGACAATACATCATAAATATATCTGTATGTAAAGTCAAAGAATTAGTTTCATTCTACAAGAACAACACGCAAATATCTATTTCCCATGAAACACCTCACTTTGTTTTATTGAACAAAAGTAAAACTATCAATCGTACTTTGAAAATCAGTCTTTGATTAGTAGTATGTAACGGTAACTACAGGTGAAATTGAACATGACCCCATAACTTAAAAATTGAATTTACTTATTTTACTTTGTATGTATTATTTTAGTTACTTAATGTTATTTGTTGTGTATGTCTGTTTTGCTTGTACGGTCTTTGTCCCTGGATTACATTATTTTAATTTCCGCTAGAAATTTGGTTCCCTTGATTACTCTTATAATTATAAAACCACAAAGAGAAAACATAAATTATACAAAAAGTAAACCACAGTATTATGAACATGGGAGGATTAAAAACACCCGTTTAACGTTGTGAAATAGTGAAGGCAAACAATAGAAAGAATATACAGAGAATGTCACAGAATATTGATAACCTGTTCAAAATGAGAAACCGACTTCGATAAAAAAGCTTCAAAATATTTTATTTCGAAAGTTGAGCATGCTTCAATATGTTAATATCTGCCTCAAGAATATATTGATTTATAACATTGTAATTTTAAGTTTGTTTAATGCCTTTTCTATTAAAAAAATAAGGGTATGCTTTTTAAAGAAACACATGAAACTTCTTTTTTGCTAACTTACTTGATTGTATTCACTATCTCTACGTTAAAACTTATGATTGATAGCTATTCACGTCAATGATAAATCAATCTTGGGAAAGTAACCGTTTCTACTAATTGTGTCACTTGTGACAAAAGAGTAACATCCAAAAATGGTGAAATATTTGCGATTCATGAATCAACTTTGATTAACAACATTATTGAGCAAACTTATAACTTAATTTGATTAAGAGAAGCAAACTTATATGAATAAAATTAAAATTTCGCTCTCTTTATGAGATTAGGTATATTTATAAACCTGGTCGTGCTTAGGTGGAAAGATTAATTGTTTACTAGCCTTAACTCCTGTCGAAATTTGCTGCCTTCTTCAAAAAACCCGAACGCTTATTGTTAAAACAACTAGATGGGCGTATTGAACTACTATCATCTGTTACATAACTATTGTAATGATGAACCATAGAAGCATGCAATATCCTGTAGTTTTCGCATTTAGCTAAAAAAAATAATATATAATAAAATAGCGATAAAGTAATTTAAAATATTCAAAGTACTTTTATAAGGCAACATGATTTGACAGCTAGATTTTGTGAGGTATGTGCTGTTATTGTTGCCTAGAAAATGGGGAACTATAATCTTACAACGAATGTAGAAAACAATTCCTATAATTAATAATAAAAATAAAACTTTTGAATTCCTTGCTAAAATTGGGAATGTCATAAAAAATGCGAAACATGACACAAAATTAAACAATGCAAGAAGAAAACCTATTTATCATATCAGACAAGCATACTGGATTTGTTTGTTTTATTTGTTGGGGTTTAACGTCCGAGCAGCAATATTTCAGCTATATCACAAGCATACTGGAATAAAAGAATATAATAATATATGATAAAAATGTCTTTTCCCCAGGCAAAAGCCAGGAAACATGAAAAATATTTTGTTATTCCATATCACCAGAGGAATATAAAACCGTTTCGCATAGAATAACACGTTCAAAAATTATATTCTACTGGAATATTTTCAACAACAAAAACATTTTATAGATGTTTTTGTACAAAATGTATTTCCCTAACAAATCTAATTACTTCATCAACGCCCCACACTGCGATGTTACTGATTGATCTGAACTTTGTTTGAAAACAAGTTTGAAAAACAATACTTTTTATTTCTTGAATTTCGCTAATAATCATCATATGTTATGTTTTTATATAAGAATACACATTTAATTCCACTAACATAAACCAAATTATCGCTGCCATTTCTGACCTATGAAACCGTAGCATCAGTTGTCATATTTCTAGTTTTATGTTGTGATCATTAGTTATAAGTTTCTTACAGGATGCGTAGACTCAATAACAATATAACTCAGACTTTTTTTCTGGAAATAGCTGTGATAAAAACAGCTTTCCATACACCTAATATTATAATTTGCTTCAACAAGGAAACCAGAGTGAAAATTAGACATAAATATGGTTCATCATGAGGTCAAATCTTATTAATATAATCGTTTTATTTCAAGGACTGTTAATTCATTGGTCAAAGATTAGCAATCTCTACTATAAATGGTTTTAGTTGTTGTCTGTCCGTGAAAATGACATATATTTATTGATATACTACAGGGTCTAAAAGTGTTATTAGTTAAAGTGAATACGTGGTAATATTTTTTCATTGTGGTAGAAGCTTTTTAACGCATTATTACTTATTTACTAACCATACAGAATTTTCTCATTACTTTGACTGTAAAATACCATACAGAATTTTACATTACTTTGACTATAAAATGCTTACTTTAACAATACTATTTTGTGTTGACTTCTTCATTTCTTAAAGTTAGCTTTCTATTGACATTTCTGTCAACTCCTTAGAGCTTATATTGTTTTTCTTTTAAATTCAAATGTGATCGATTGCGTTGCACGAATTGCATTTATAAATAAGATTATCAGACATGAAGATTTGTTTGACTGATTTGACACAAATTAACATTTAAGGTCAACAACCTGGTTCCTGAAAGTAATTTATATTCTCTAATTGACAAACACGATGACTTCTGCCCGTATTTAGGCATACACTAACAATCAAGGAAAATATAATCATAATCAATATTTTTTACCAATTTCTACAAAACTTGTAGCATTGATTTCTTAATGAATTAGAACTTTCATATTTTTATTTTTCAGTTTTTGGTGGAGTCTGAGTTGCTTATTTACTTTTGTTACTTTGTTTGTATTATTTAGGTTACTTTATGTTCTTTGTTGTGTTTGTCTGTTTACCATGTCTAGTTTTTCTCCCTGGATTGCATTCTTCTGATTTCCACTAGAATCTTGGTCTCCTGATTACTTTTCAAGGATACTTTGCTTTCATTCCTGGTTTTTACTTGTCTGTAATTCTACAAAATGTTAAATCTGCTTGTTGTTTTAATCACACCCAAATGTATGTACATGTTTCCACAACCAAAGAAATCGTTCGTGTAGTATTCACCCTGACACATCTAGATTGTATCAATATCAATAGTACAAATATCAACATAAACACACTTTAGATCTAGGCCCCAATAACAATACTCTTGCTTTATATACATTTACTACGTATGCCTAAGTTTTAATAAAAGATTTTAAGCAGTTTAGGAGGAATTATAGGAAGACATGTGGCAAGACTGATAAGCAGACAGACAGAAAGAGTGATTACTATATAACCCTGACTTTGTTTGCAAGGGTATATTGAAATACCTTCATAATATTCAAAATATTCATTCATATTTAGGTTCAATTAAAACGAGGGCAAATGTGATATATAACTTACTAATAAATAGTTAGCAATACATTGCTTTCTTCTCAAAGGCGGTAGACCTAGGGTAAGGGACATAACTCATGAAATCAGTGATATGTTTGTACCATATTCAATTTCACAAAAGCCTCTCAAGCTTTCATTTGGAGCAGAATAAAATGAATCCAAGTTAATTAGAAGCTTAACATAGTATTGATGTAAAATGCTGAATACAAATGTTTTAGTTATGTTCTTTACCCTAGGTCTACCTCCTTAAGTTGTGTTGTTAGAATGCATTATATAACAGTACAAATAGTACACAATGCACTTTAAGATCGCAAAAAAATGTCAATGTTTCTTTTATACAAACTCCAGTAAAATAAAAGTCAATATTATAGACAATAACATTTCCAAACGAACCACAGAAACCTCGGTAGGATTGAAATACTTCAATATATTTGGATGAGGAGTTCAAATGAAAGCTTTCACTGAAGCCAGTTGTGATTCAATTTTATAAAATCATGTATATTGCAACTAGTCATTCATGTACTAGAGGGAATACAACTTGCCACCTTTAATTCGAAACATATATCTATGGTATTATAAAGAAAAAAATGCGCGAACAACCCAGCCTATTATAGAATTTACTTTTTTCATCAACATCATGTGACTTTGATTAAGAAGTATTTGATTTCTCTATTGCTGTGCAAATTGTGATTTCAACATTTAATTTCATTATGTAATTGTTCCTATTTCATTTTCGAACTATTATAACCGAGTCATTCGGAAGCTTTTTAACCATTAATATTTCAGTGTCAGACGGGAATAATCTCATGAAGATTTTTAAATGACTTGAGTCACTATTAAAATGTTAACAGTGAGAGATTAAATTATATTTTACGCTAATTACTTAATGTTATTTGTCTGCACAAAACACAACAGTTTTGATTGTCCTTGTGTTAAAATATTTTCATTGCAAAAACTATTATAATTACTTATCTCAAACATCTGCACCGTCTTTTTTGAGAGTTATTATTCATTCGAATATAAATATACAGCAAATGGAACAAACAGACTGCCATGGATCCCCTAAACCTTTTTGTGTAAGTTTATACATCGTCACTTTAACTTTAACATGAAAAGCATAATAGAAGAAAAGGGCAAGTAAGAAAAGAGCAATACTTTAGTTAAAAAACGAAATTTTATGTAAAGGTCTAAAACAAGATCAAAACAAACGGGGACAATATATATATTATGAAACTCAGACAAAATCGAAATCACCAGTATACAAATAAATATCCATTATACATACACATACTATACTTTATATTAATAAACACTTTCTCTCATTTTCGTAAAATACAGAAATGAGCGCAAAGTTACGACAAAAATAAAAACGAAATGTATATAGTTGTATTAGTAGATTTTTTTTCAGGAATCGATATCATAGCACATTACGTTGCAAATCAAATATTTAGAAATATTACGTTGCTGTGTTGAAAAACTACATGCGTCCATCCTTGAGTCATAATGAAAGAGTTTGCAGGAGTAACGAAAATTGCATTCTGACAAATCAATTCGTGATCAATTTAAATTAACGCGAAATTGATTTTGTTTACTTGAACGCCTAATGATTCAACAAGATTATTCAATTATAAGATTTGAGTTGCACTTTTGTATCGTATATCTAGACACGTTTGTTGATTTTGTTACCGGAAACATCTATCTGCATCATACCATGAACCTTTCCATACATCAGCTATATGAAAAAAGGTCTATCAATGAATGTTTCTTCTGAAATGTATATTCGATGCAGAGAGTAATCAAGGGAACCAAGGTTATAGCGGTCATCAAAAGAATATAATCCAGGGACAAACCAGACATGGAAAACAGACATACACAACAAAGCACATAAGTAACTAAAATCATACATACAAAGTAACAAAAGCAAACGAGCAACTCGGTCTCCACTAAAAACTGGGAGCATGGACCAGGTGCACCGGTAGGGTAAACGTCCTCTGTTTTTCTAGAAATACCCGCCGAGTTGCTCGCAAAAAGTCAAGTCCGGGGTAGACAAACGAGGAAAGGAAAACTATGACCCGTTGAATAAATCATGAAGCATGTGTTCTATTTTTTATGCAGTACTGCTTTGCCATTCTTTATAAATGTTTTAAACACCATTAAGACATATATTGAACAGCAAATCTGGAGAACCCTCGCCTATATGCATAAAACCACGAGAAATTATAACTGAGTCATGGAAGTCAACATTCTATAATAACCATTTTCTGCCATAATAAAATTGTCTCCAAGTTAATATTTCACTGTCAAGTTAAAACAAGGCTTTAGGGATTTATTCAAGATAATGTTATAGATTGTTATCACATAACCCATTTCCAGGGATTGATACCAACAATCTGATGTCATGATTATGTAATTAAGTGAAAAGCCACTCATTACTGAATGAGCGATTAAAAACAATGTAACTCAATAAGTACTTATATATTCATACATCATATGTAAATGAATTTATTTACGCAGTTTGCTTGATTTTCAGTTAGACCGACCCCTAAACATAATGCCGACATTTTAAGCTGGAACATGTTCCTATTTTCAATGACTATTTTTTTCTGATATCGCAAGTTGTATGTACTTTATGTATTAAAATAATTTTTTTAGCTGTCAGGTTATGCAAAAGCAGCAATCTTTATACTGAGACATTTAATGAAAGAAAAACGGGCTCCTAGTTGTGTCCCACAAATATTGATTTTTTTTCTGTAATACAAGCAGTGTAGGCGAGACAACGGGATATTGCCATAGAGAACATTACAAATATTTACTCATCTGTTATCATTAAACTGAAATACTTCTTAACACGAAATCCCAAACAGATTTATGTTTGGTATTCTATTGACAAAATTAAAGTATGTATTGCATAACATTCCTTCTGTTTATAAACAAAAGTTTTATAGTTTATGAGAAATTAGGCTGTGTGATTTTGGCAGAAATATTGACATACGGACTTGTTTATTAAAGGGTCACAATACAAATTAAATCACATTTTATACAGTTGAACTAAGACATATCATAAAACATTAGCATCTTCCATTTCAAAATTAATCAAATGTTGCCAATGAGACACCTACATCAAATAAAACATAACATTTTGCGTCGTGATTAGTTCTTACAAGTGAACCGTGTCAACTCCTATGCATATACGAAAAAGCGAGCTTCGGTCATGTTTATAATATCTTGAACGGAACTGGCTAAATATTTCACAATACAGTTTTGTTTAAACTTCATGAGTAATTCAAAATCTTTGTCACTCTGAAAAGTTGCGAATGCAATACATTTGTCTTTTATGTTTTGTATCTACACTGAATTGTAGGTAACTCTGTTTTGTGTTTCGGTGACCATTTTGGTTAATGCCTTATCAGTAATGTATCATTACTAAGGACGATCTTATTCAAAGAAAATTAAAAGTTCGTTTTCTTAGAAACAAACAAATTGTATCTATGCTTTTTTCTTAATACTATATCGGACACTATCGGACTATTTGTAAACTTGCTATAAGTCCCACTCTTTATATTAAAGAATATATGAAAAAAAGTTTATTGATTGCATGTATTCTTCTGATAGCAAAGGAGTAATCAAGGGAACCAAGGTTATAGCGGTAATCAAAAGAATGTAATCCAGGAACAAAGACCAGACATGGAAAACGGACATACACAACAAAGAACATAAAGTAACTAAAATCATACATACAAAGTAACAAAAGCAAATGAGCAACTCGGACTCAACTAAAAACTGGGAACATGGAGCAGGTGCACCGGTAGGGTAAGCGTCCTCTCCTCTGATGACGACCATAAAACTCCTGTAATGATGACTTCAATCTTGTAGCAACATAACACTGTTCCAAAAGCCTATTTGCTATTTGCCAGCGCGATATAAAGTCTGCGTAGTTTCGGCAAGCTCTGGCATAACGTATGAGTTGTGATATGAACACTCCATACGCAGGTGCTGATGGGATGTTGCCACAGATGAAAGGAAAGTTGACAATTTTGAATGAAAAGTTATCACGTTTGTCGTAAAATTTGGTCACTAGTTTTCCTTTACCATCGATTTCTAAGTGTAGGTACAGATATGAGGCTGACTTCACAGTGTCTGTAGTATCCTTTATCTCAAGTTCTTTGGGTAAGATGCGATGTATCAAATCCCCGAAATTAGGATTGTTTAAAGATAATACGTCATCTATATAGCGGAAACTGAGATTAAAGGATCTAGCTAAACGATATACTTTCTTTCGGATCAGATCAGGTATAAAGTCAGCCTCATAAGAGTCAAGGAAAAGGTCAGCAAGTAAAGGAGCATAATTTGTTCCCATTGGAATGCACATCTACTTATTAATTCGGAAGATTTCACAGAAATTAGTAGTGGTGTTATCAGAGAGGTTAATTACATAGATTTTCTATGTCATATATATAATAAAGAGGGTCTTATAGCAAGTCTAGACTATTTGGTAAAATTTCTTTTTTACACGTGCATGTGTACGAGGTATTTAGTATTATCATTATTTTTCGAATAACCAATTTAATAGATAACGAATTGAAAACGCTAAGTTGTATGATAAAACACCCTTACATAATCTTCCTTTTAGCTTAAACAAGTCATGTTAGATAGATAAATATGAGATGCAGGTCAACAACATATCATTTGATACAAACTTGGTATCATTTTCCATCGTTTACTATTAATACCGAGATTGATTAGTTTGCCCTTTTGCCATTATGATATAATGTATAGGAGATACTGCAAGTGTTCAAATGATTAATATATCAATCAAAGCCACGCTTGCTCAAAGTTATCTTAAATCAGGCCTTATTCAGATGCTGCTCGGGAGACACAAAAAATACCAATCAAACATATTGCAGATTGTGATGTGCTTGCTGTACACGTGAGTAACCTTTCATAGGCAGCATTAGGATCAAGTAAATGGGAAGTTTTAATCAGAATAATTGTATTCAAAACCACAACTATCGAAATAAGTAGTCAAATTCGTCAAATTCGTCACCGAGAGGTTCTACCATGTGCAATACCAGGAATCGAAACTTCAGTATTTTATATATTTTGATATTGGTAATACTGCACATTTTAATAAATTTGATGAATAAAATATGATATTTTTCGGGGTCAGACAAATCTGACTACTGGATTGATCAATACCCACGGGACTCATACCCGCCAGCAGTGGTATCGACCCAGTGGTTATAAAATAGAAATCCAGTCATATATATTGCAAATTTTGATATGCTATACACTTGTGTCAAGGCATAACCTCTAATCATCAGCATTAGAAAGAGTAATCAAAGCAACCAAGTTTATAGCAGTAATCAAAAGAATGCAATCCAGGGACAAAGACCAGACATGCAAAACAGACATACACAAAAAAAGAACATAAAGCAACCACAATCATACACACAAAGTAACAAAAGCAAATGAGCAACTCAGACTCAACTAAAAACTGGGAGCATGGACCAGGTGCACCGGTAGGGTAAGCGTCCTCTGCGTTTCTAGAAACATCCGCCGAATTGCTCATAAATCAAGTCTGGGGTAGATGAAAAAGGAAAGGAAAACTATGACACGTTGAACAAATCAGTTTTCATGGCGCAGATGGATACAACGTAACGATCCACGAGTTCATGATGACGGCCAAGAACTGTAGTAATGACTTCAATCTTGTAGCAACATAACCCTGTTCCAGAAGCCTATTTGCTATTTGCTAGCGTGATATAAAAAGTCTGCGTAGTTTCGGCAAGCTCTGGCATAACGTATGAGTTGTGATATGAACACTCCATACGCAGGTGCTGAAGGGATGTTGCCACAGATAAAAGGAAAGTTGACAAATTCTGTATGGAAAGTGATCACGCTTGTCGTAGATTTGTACACAGTTTTCTTTTACCGTCGATTTCTAAGCGTAAGTAAAGATATGACGCTGACTTCACATTGTCTGTAGTATCCTTTATCTCAAGTTCTTTGGGGTAGATGCGATGTATCAAATCCCCGAAATTAGGATTGTTTCTTTCGGATCAGATCAGCAATAAAGGCAGCCTCATAAGAGTGAAAGAAAAGGTCAGCAAGTAGAGGAGCACAATTTGTTCCAATTGGAATGCCAACCGTTTGTTGAAAAACGCAACACTGGACAAATATTTTGTCGATTAAAAATTCTTCTTCTGTATACTTGGAAGATGATTTGGAAGTATTTCTTACAAAGTATGAGGAATCTTTACCAAGAACTATATATTGTTATCTAGGTGTACCATCTTTTTTGGAAAAACAACGATGTATAATGTTTTTAAGTCGGGATTTTAACTGAGTATGGGGAATAGAAGTATACAGTGTTGAAAAATCATAGTTTTTAATGCTGTTATATTCTGATTATAGTCTTGAAATGATTGACTCCAAAAGATCTTTCGAATTTTTCAGGATCCACATTGAATTGATACCACTACCGGAGTAACAAGTGTTGTGGTAGGACTGCAGACCCTCTTTGACAGCTGTGAGTATAGGATTTAAAAGTTTTGAAAGAGGTTTGATGGTATATTTTGTAAATCCAGCTATGTAACGTTATTTGTATGGATTGTTGTGGAGTTTAGGAATCTAGTACAAAGACGGTAAAGCACAATCATCGTCCTTGGTAGAGAGACCAAAAGAGAATAGCACAGATTTATCGTTTTCCACAATCTCTTGCTTGGAGAGTGTGGTAGCAGTATAGGTCTTATCACTGCTATTATTTTCTACGTCTACCTCTGATAATAAACATTGGATGTAAAACGTTTTGCAGACAAAAACAATGTTGTTTTGGGCTTTGTCTGCAGGTATGACATCATATTTGTCATGTATAGTAGACAATGTTTTGCTACATCTTAGTCTTTGAAAACTGATGTAGCATTGGCACTTATTGACCTACTTAAAACTTTCATTCTTTCAGAAAAAAAGACTTTACGGCCTTTAACCACTCTGACAGAGACTCAATATCTTCTTGTTCTCGTTTTATCCATTTTCTTGCGTAGTCCTCCACGGCATCCATAAGAACTTTAAAATTATAATTCCAATTTACGGAGCGTGGTTCACGGTAATGGGACCTTTATAAAGGATATTACGCAGAGATTCGATTTCGATGATGGACAAATCTCCTTTCCACACAAACTGGTTTAAAGAGTCTGTGGAAACCAATATCTAGAATGATGGCAACAAGTCTGTATAATGAGACAGAGATGGGTCAGAAACAGGAGTGTCAAGACTTGTTTTGTAAAGGGAATGTAGTAGAGTCAGAGGTATAGAATAGAGTTTGGTTCTAATGTGATGAAGTCCAAGAGGCTTTTGTATGAAAGGACGGAGATTATCTATGAAGACATAATGTAACTTAGATGGCCATGACCCCTTTCCCGTCTTGGATTTATTTCACATTTATGCTGTTGTTATATTGGCTTGAAAGGTTTCCTATACTTTTGATCAAATAAATAGGAAGATCTAGAAAAAAAGTCGGAAATTGTTAATGACGATAATGCAATTTCAAAATCTTAATAATTAAGAGGCTTGAAACCAGACAGAGCCTATGATATTGGCGGCGCAGGACTAATTTTATGTACTCAATTTTTTGTTCCAACTGAAAGGGATTATACTATATCAAAAGTGGATGACTCAGTTATATGTACAAAAGTTCATAACAAATCAACAATATTTTTCACAAATAAAACAATTATCTTCCTTTATGTAGTGTTTTCTATGTTTTTTATAACCACTGAGTGAAATTATAAGCAACTTTCGTTTGAGAATACATGAGTTTTTGGTGTCAAATGTTTTGAAACAAAATTTAGTGAAATTATAAATAACAATAATTTAAGAATACATGAGTTTATGTTTTGAAACAAAATTTTACATGTTCAACACACTGCTACAGTCTTCTATGAACTGATTCTTAACAAAAAGCAACCAACTGAGGAGGTATTTCACACAACAGCACTCAATACTGGCCGAACAAGTTCACAAATTTGAATAGACTTACCATATTCAAATCAAAATTTAAGGACTGCACAATGTTAGAATTCTTGTGAAACGTTCTTGTGATATCTACCCAGTCATATTTACCAGTTATATAAAGTTTAACCTTCATTTTTTTCAAAAATCAGTTCTATAAATCAACAGTATTGTATTAGGTAAAAGAAAATATGACCACTTGTTTTATTTAAACACCATGTTCTGCCTTATAGTAAACAGTTTACAGTAAATTGTTTGAGATTTTAGCTGCAATTTAGAGTTATCATATGTTACTTAGTTTTCCATTGCAGTTGAAATGTACATATTCAAACTCTTCGGTGTGGTAATCAATTTCTTTAGCTCTTAAATATATAGTGTAAATTTCTAGATTCCATGCATGTCTCGATATTCTAATGGTCCCTTTATAACGATTTAAGTAAAGGCTCATGTTACTTTCTGGTGTGTTTCCAATATTTAATAGTCTTCTTATTCAATTTACTTGTCTCGTTTTCCAACATCGTATACAATATAAGAGATGTAGTCATGAAGTAATTTCAGAACACATAATATTTCCCGTTGAAAACAAATTCAATTAATAGACAATGTACAGATAGTATTTGTTTAATGAATCAATTTTCCTAAAAACGAATTCAATCGGATTATAAGGTTTAAGTATTAAACTAACTTGACTGATGTGCTAACTGTGGGATAGTCCATGAGTACAACGATTAACGTTAGTTCCACAGTTATATGCTGAAAATATGTTTTGTGTGTTTCATATCTTTTTGTCTTTACGTGGGAGACATATTCGATTAAACTAGACAAGAAGTTCTTCTTGCAATGTTCGTTGAGTTGATTCATTTAACATCTCTCCATTTCCTAAATTTTATTTTTTTTATTATTATTTTTTTGGTAGAGACTACTTTATTGATAAGAAATTGATTTTATTCTTAATTATTATATCGAAATTAAAAATATGATATTTTGAAATTACATGTTTCGGTTCATACAACTTTTCCCTACAGTGCTCCCCCTTCCTAGAAAAACAACAGTCACAGGGATCAAACTCGACATAAAGGTGAAATACGTATTTGTTTTGATCATGTATTCGTTTCAAAGATGCAGACAATGCTTATTTCGCTTTTTGTATTTATATTCTTTTATACAACTTATTATAAATTAATATATAACCTCATTGTCACCCGGATACACCAACCACTGTGTCGATAATCAGATGTGAACTGGACGCCAGAATTATATCACGAGTTAGCGATATATAATCAATTCCCATTTCCTATGTGTCACTGATCTGTAGAATTTACTTTTACGTATAATGAACAAGGCATATAAAGATTGCGCAATGGAAACTAGAATGACAGAAAAATAATGAGAAGGACGATCATATTAGGTGGAAATAAACTTGTGAACATCAGGGAATTATTTTACTCAATAAAGATAACTTAAGTATGTTACTTGTAATTCATGTAGGGAGAGGGAGATGGCATATCGTGTGTCAGAATGAGAAACCGCCTGTAGGAAACAATTTAAAGATAAACTCTAAACGAAAACAAGCACAAATAGACGAAACAATTGAAAACAACTCGTATTCTTACTGAACACATTTTTAACTTGACTTTTTATGAGCAACTCGGCGGGTGTTTCTAGAAAAGCAGAGGACGCTTACCCTACCGGTGCACCTGCTCCATGCTCCCAGTTTTTAGTGGAGTCCGAGTTGCTCATTTGCTTTTGTTACTTTGTATGATTTTAGTTACTTTATGTTCTTTGTTGTGTATGTCTGTTTTCCATGTCTGGTCTTTGTCCCTGGATTACATTCTTTTGATTACCGCTATAACCTTGGTTCACTTGATTACTCTTTATCCAATAAGCACAAGTTCATCAAATTTGTTCAGTTGTATCAATTTGATGATAAACAAAGTTGACTTTTTTTTTATCGAAATCTAACTGCAAGTTCCTTCTACTGTATTTCAAAAGCAGTCTTTATAAAAATCAGTCTGGATGTGCTTCATGTATGTTAAAACCCCACCGTAATCACTTCTATTTCTTATTCAGTTACAGGCAACATGACCTGTCTTAGTTTTACATTTGTGTGGTGCGCTTTTGAGATTAAATGTACATGTATATAAATTGTACGTAAGATAAGCACTTTGCAAGAGTTACTTTGTATGTATTATTTTGACTATTTTATGTTCTTTGGTGTGTGTGTGTGTGTGTGTGTGTGTGTGTGTGTGTGTGTGTGTTTTCCATGTCTAGTATTTGTCCCAGAATAACATTCCTTTGATTGCCGCTAGAATCTTTGTTCCCATGATTACTCCATTACAATTATTGCCTTACCTAAATAAATGATTGGTACAATACGATTAGAGTATTTCAAAGTTAAGAAGTAACTTTTACAATAGAGTCTGCTGACTTCATTTTTAATTAAATTCCAAATAAGATTTGGAAAAGAGAATACACTTCAAATAGTACAACAACTTTTTTAAACAAAATAAAAAAAAGGATTTAGACAGAAAATATTTGTGAATAATATTTCGGTCAAAAATAGATAACAAGAATTAAATCTTAATTAAATGCACAAGCTGTCATACCACAAGGAAAACGAAAAAAGAATGATTAAATTCTATTTGTATAATATTTCTTTCATCTAAATAATTAATATTATTTTTTTGGTTTCGTTTGGATTTTTGTTTGTTTGTTTGTTTGTTTTTGTATTTTTGTAAAAATCTCATAGTACAGTAGACAAAAACAATATGAATTAATTTTGGAAGAATATACCGCTAACTACTTGTTCTAAATAAAGAAAACAAATTACGAATTCCCTTGATACTTTACCATAAGTATCTACAATTCAAATGACTGACAGCTCACTTGATCTTAAAGATTAACACTTTTTTATTAAAGTGACAGAAAGCCAATTGATTGAGAATCCTTCATCAGAGAAAGGAAAATATCTTTCTTTTCAAAACGAAAAAAAAACAACAACAAAACGTTTTTTACTGAATTACTTCTGTATTAATTTTTATTATATTGCTTAGGTTGTTAAAGAGACAATCAAGTTTACAATAGGCTAAAATTATGAGATGAAAATTTAAGAAGTAAAGAATGAAGAAATAAGCACCCTTTTTAAGAAACTGTCAACCGAATGTATAATTTATGTGCCAAAAGATCACAAGTTTTCCGACAAAGTCGGTACAGTTTCGCTTTTTACCCTTTGACCTTAAAGACGCTCATCCATGGAAACGTAAATCACCTGATTGCAATTCTGTTTCCTGATTGGTCGAATACTGACAACTTAGTGGCGTTCGAATAAACTGTATCGAAAATTAAAATTGCGTGCCATATGTGTTATTTCCTGAATAAAATGTAGAAAATTATCAGTAAAAAGAACAAATTTTACTGCGTCGGCTATCTTTATTTTTAAAGATAGTTCTTGTTTTCAAATGCTTTGTATATATGTTCCAAGACGGCTTCTGGGCAAGTCAGCATACTATCATATCATATGTCTGCTAGTAATAGGGAGATCAATGAAATCAATTAACATTATCTTTAAAGGTAGGTGATTCTAATTTTTCCAACACATGTTATTTCACCGTAAATATATTTTACTAGAAGGCTTAATTATAAACTGAAAATATGATGTACGACTAATTGATTAAAAGGCTGAATTAATTACTTTTTTTTTTTCAAATAAATCGCTTATTTCTAATTTTGTGTGAATCAATCGTAGGTTATACGGTTAAATGCTGTATAGAAAAACAGTCTCAACAGTGATAAATGTGATTGTTGGAACCGAGAACAATGGACCCTTTTGTGGTAAGTTGGTGAGCATGCTCAATATACACTTCCGCGAGGTAGAGCTTGGGTAGAACAAAAGAATTTTCCTCGCGGAAGTGTATATTGAGCATGTTGTACGCATGCTCATCGACTACCCCAAAGTTAGCAAAAAAGGGTCTATTCTAAAAAATACTACACTGGTGAACTACCTAAAACGTTGGAGATGAAACAATAATTATATAACTAATCAAACCACTACTAACCATACATGATTTTGAATTTTAAGAACTATTTTAGAAATTGACGTTCTCTTTAAAAAGTTAAATATGTCTTAGCAACCACTTGTATTTAATAACCTCCATTCTTAAACACCCTTATTATAGAATCTCTTAAAATAGTTTAAATTACAGATTATCGTGAACTGATTGCGAAAGAAGATGAGTTGAAGTTTGATACGAGTAGGAAACAAATATTGTTTTTTATTTCCAATTTTTCAAGTCATCATTGTAACAAATGACTAAGTCACACCAATATTTACAACATCATTGTGGTTCATCGGTTACATTCAAATAAAAAGGACGTTTCAAGGCAATCCACAGTTATGAGCAAATGTGTATACAGGCATATAAACCTTAGTAGGATAAAACACTTTTTGTTGAGAAGAAATCAATAAGATGCTTAAGGTTGCGATTTACACATTAATGAAGCAGACCTTTTTAGGTACAAAACTCATTTCATCTTTATCTTGTTCCTGTCTATAAAGTTTCGTGTTTCTTTGATACATTTAATTATTAAAGAAACATTACTTTGTTCTAAAAGTTTCAAAAGGATGTAAACATCAGTCGAATAATAAAGACTCATATGGTAACTGTTTGGTCTTTTGTGTTCTGTCAGATTCATAATTGTTTATCGTTTGCTTTTTGAAATACAGTGGCTGGATTACGACTGGTAATCTTTCTAGTGGTCTAAAATCTCATGTCATTATGTCATTAACCTGCCTATTGTAAAAAGGACTTTGATTTTAAATAAACGATCTTCTTTATCAAAGAGTGTGTACAAAGTGTTATTTATACACTGTATTGTAAAAAATCCACACTTACCTATTAAATTCAGACATTTCTCCAGACAATACTAGAAACCTTACTGCGAAGATTAGAATATGATATTCAAACAAAATGTTGATTTTTGGTATCAATTTATCTCTTCACCAATGAAATACCACAACTAGTGAATCTGCAGTGTTTACAGACTCCTTGACGGGAACGTCATATAAAGAAAGCAGAAACGATAATTAGTAAATCATAATTTTATATCATATATAAGTTGATCGGTTCGTTCAGACATACCCGCTGTTTGGCATTTGGTGGATGACTATCTCATTGGCAATCATACCACATCGCCAATTTTTATATTAATTCATTTTTTTCTCATTCCTTAACCAAACAAAAAAATAATATTCTGCTAATAACATCAGAACATATAATGGACTGACAGCGAATACCCATGAATCATAATTTTAACTAGGTTTCTCCCTGGCGGACACTTTAACAAAGCAATAGAATTCTGTGTTCTTTCCTATATAATAGTTTGATATGCCTAAGGATAAAAGGGAAAATAAACGAGCTTATAACAAGATTTTTTAATAGACAATGTCACACTAGAAACACGCAGAGTCAGTGATAAAAATAATATTCATGGTTAAAACTACTCTAACTGAATTGGGAATCATGTAGCCAATTTGACTAGTGTGTCGTCGTCACTATTTGCAGATATTCGGTATTAATGAAACAGAAATGTCAGTCAAGAAGAGCTGTATAGACCGAAAACGATAGTTTTCATTCCCATCTGAGATGTGTTTTCTTTCCTAATTTTAGGTTGATAGAAATTGGATATATAACTGTCTTTTGGCCTTTTTGAAAGGTCAACTTTGCAATTTATTTATTTTTATACATATATATTAATTGCATATTTATTAATTCAACGACAAAAAACTGGGAACATTTAATGCATACTATATCATGTCTCTCAACAAATTCTGTCAATGAAATAAAAGAACACTTTTCAGTAGAAGTAGTTGACATTTATTTCTATTAACACAAAAATATACGCTCCCGAAGGGAGCGTTTATGGTTGTATTATCAACTTGGTTCTGCATACTTATGGCAAGAAAAAGCATCAATATCCGGTTTGTACCTGCATTTTCAGGAGCTGAAAAACAGCATAATGGCAGCTTCATTTGCGTATACTTGTGTATGTGCGATTGAGCGCCAAACCAGTCTCGGAAAATATTTGCTGGTTTCGATAATTAAATACAAATCGAATCATAGTTTTTCCAAGACATGGTTGGCCTTATAGTCTGCTCCCGGATGTTTACGAAAATTACGTCATCAATATTACCCATAAAACTCGGGTCAGAAAAATTGCGGAACGAAAACGAACCAAAACGAAACGAAAATAATCGATGAAAGAAAGAATTGAAACGAAACAATTCGATAAAATGAATCAAATCGTAATAAAAACATAATTAAACTATACTAAATGAAACAGAATGCAGCGAAACTAAATATAATAAAAGAAATCTTTTAAGACGTTTCGCAAATTTTTAAGACCCATAATGTTAACCAGTGCCGGACAATTCGACCCAAAGACCTTTCGGACCACGAAAACCAATAATTCTTTATGAATGCCGGACATTTCGACCAACAGACATATCAGACCATGACAATTAGTATAATGCTTTAGGGCAAATATATATAATTAAAAAAATTACCATACTTGAAGGTATAACATATCAAATAAGAGCTGACAAAAATTGTTTTTATTAATGTTTCTTCGGGAGCGTTAAAAAGTTTAACCTTCATCATAATAGTCAGTTTAATACAAGCAGTAACAAAAATGATCAAAATAATACGTTTTACACATAGAATAGCAATATAAAATGAAAATAAATTATGTTGGCTATACAATACTTAAACTATTACTCTATAGGATATTCAAACTTTTAATTAGCCAAGAAAAAAATTTAAAAAAACGTGTACGATAAGTGTATATTAAAGAGATAAAAAAGATATAAGGTTGAATACTCTAGTTTTAATTTACAGGCAGAAACGTGGCATGACATGTTTTATTTGAAGATTTCAAAATTTATTTTGGTGTGGAGATTAGAGAATTTTATCCGGATCTAGAATTAAGTGGAAGGAGAGATCCGTGTTTCAGAAATAGGGATGTATACACACGAATCGTTGTTACAACAACAACATATATTAATAGTTTTGATGTTATTACACGTTTACTTTTGAAGAAAAAAACATGGTAGTTTTCGTATCCACACTCTACCGCTACTTTCAAAACATAAATGAACACTTCATAGTAGTATTATTTACCGGAAGTGAAAATAATTTTATACTTGTTTCAGGGGAGTTTATAGATAGGGGAACCTAAGTCGCCTCAGAGATTAATGAAATATGGCGTACATCTTCGGAACCTCTCTAATTATTGCCACCTATTTCAGAGAAAAATTAAGTGAGCAAGAACAGTTCCGGATTTTTTTTATTGGTTCAGACAACTTACTACGATCGATAGTTTGTGTACATTATGGACATTTGAATTGAGATGCTTACTTTAATGGACATTATTTTAAGATTCTTTTTGTTTGGATAATGTATTATTATCGTTTGTGAAATTTAAAAAAAGAAATGACACCGTTTAAAATGCTCACATTAAATTTATTGTCATGGTAAATTTCTATTCACCTTTACACTCAATATTACGTTCTACCTTTTCAATATGATTAGACATGTATGTGATGACTGATGGTTTTGAGTCTTGATATTGCATGCTTCCTCCTGGAGAATTCACCGTTTTCATGTGGTAATTTATACCACTAATAATTAGATGAGTTGGAAGGTGTGCTATGATTTATTTTGTAAATTTCAAGATACAGATATTGTACCAATTTTATACATTAATGATCAAAATGTGGCAACTTTACTTACATTTTAATCTTAATTAGGTCTGTAACACAATGAGGGTACAGAGACTCTTCTGAAAATTCATGTTAACAAGGGATTGCAAGGTTTTAAGTAGACTTTGCAGAGGTTGCAACTATAAAAAAAATCTTACATACATTTTTTGTACATATAGCAGTTCACTTTCATGATGTTGAAAACCATCCATGTTAATTTTTCAGTACAGTAATATAATGTAAGTCCAGATACACGTATCCCTGATATTCACTGTGATATAATGCTTTATTTTTATTTTTAATGTATGCATGTAACATTTGGCAATAATGAAAAATAATGTACTTTAATTAGAGAAGCCTGTATGTCACTCCTGTCACACTAAAGTCACAAGTACAGGCGATAATTATACCAAAATTAACCTCTGTTGACTGCATGGCTTCCTGGACTTTTGTTATTATCAACTTAAAATGTCAAACTTTTTGAATTTTCTATTTTTTAAACTGCTGACCAGATATATTATTCCTAGGTCAAACCAATATGTACAAATGTACATGTACTAAGTCCAGTGTTCTAGGATTTTTCAAAAATTGAGGTTTCCTTGGGAAAAATCCATATAAAATCAACATTCCCACAGTCAATGAGTGCTTTCCTAACAAAACAAATCCTTACAGCATATGAAGTTTTCAACTTGCCACCGGAAAGTGTAACTAAGTACCTATCTTTCCCTGACCCAAATTTCACTTGCCCCTGGTAACTGGATTAGGAATCCTAGAAGACTGCTTTAAGTAATAAACTGGTTGGTTATCCAAAATTTGTGTTCACAGCACAGAGTTATATATAAATCCTTGTTCACAGTAATGGTTAAATTTGAATTTAAAAGTATGGTTTAATTGGACTGTCCATTGTGTTGGCTTAATGTGTAAACACAAGTGGCAAAAAGGAGATGGACACCTTAATGCATACTGTATATGCATGCACAAATGTATATAGTAAATGTACCCGATATCAGAATAATGAAATTTCCACTGGGCTTTGCCACATATAAGAAACAAGAACATACTTAATGTATTCAATTTTCTTTTATTATATATGTACAATGTATCACATTTTACCACAATATGTCTTATAACAGGTACTGAAAACTTTTACATCTGTATTGTTCTACATTTTTATACTAAGTGTCAGTCTTGGACAGATACTTTTCCCTGGAAATAGGTAAATACATGTAATATTTAATCTGCGCCTTCCTCATGCTCAAATATAATGTGTTGATTCTCCCATACTAAATATTTACTGAATTTAAGTCATTGTGTGTCCAATATGCTGTTGAAATGGGTCAAATCAGTTGAATAATTGACATGCAAGTCATGTTTCATTCTGCTTCATGTACATGTGCATTGTCTATTAATTCAATTCACACTGCTTAGGATGCTGAAAATTAATACAAACCAATATCAATATACATGTAATACATATAAAAATTGAAAGCTTTTCATAATTGTAAGCTTATAATATCTATATAAGATTATGAAGTGCATGTACAATGTACTTGTACTATTTTGTTAAGACCTGATTGAAAAGGATGGTAACAGCTTTGATACTGCACTTGATTGTGTTTTATAATGCAGTTTCAGTATGTATTCAATATATTGTAAAGTAGAACATACATGTTTAATGACAGTTCCCTGATGGACTCATGTCATATTTAGCAATGAGTAGGAGGTTCAATTCCTGTTGTTCTGTATATCATTGTAAAATTGAATGGTTAAATGAAATAAATTAAAATCAAAAGGAACAACCATTTGATCTCTATGGGAAGAGCTACATTTGTAAACTATATCCTGCCTTACTATTTTGTGAAAACATAGGTCCTGCCTTTATTATTTTAACAAATTTATTAGGACAATCATTGATCCTGTTTTGTTTTGTTTTGTTTTGTTTTTTGTTTCATAAAATGAATATTTCAATGTTTCTTTTTTATTTCATTTTTAAGCCTACCTCCCCTCCCCCCCCCAAAAAAAACCCACACATATACATGTAAAGGGCAAATGATACAATGTATTACTAAGTGACTTACTGTTGTCTGTTATTTTTGGTATGTTGTTCTGTAGTTTCTAAGTATCATTTTAATACTGAAATTAAGACAACTTGACTGGTAATGTGTTTGAAATAAATGTACATACACGTACATTTTGTAAAAGAAGGTTACTTTCATAATACTGCCTTTCAACTGTAAAAGATTAAATTGCTATCTTAGTAACTGCACCAATAATAAGCAAATCAATATCGTTGATGAAATTAATCTTGTTGACGATCGCAGCATCTCATACATTATGTATTTCAATGGGCGGTTCCTAAAAACACACATAAGAAATGGCGGATTATGAACAACAAACTAGCCATGTGTAGAATGAGCTGTAAATGTGAGCTAGATCAATAACATTTCTCTAAAATGCAAATAAATATCATAAATGATGATAAATAATTGCAAAACCTTATCATAATTATGAAAACATTCGGTACAAATGGGCAAGATCAAGTTTTTTCATAAAACCAAGGCTCGGTTTTACCAGGACAATAATAAACATGGCCTTTCCACTTACCTGGTTAATTTCTTTTTGTATCTACAAACTTTGTGTATCTCCTTATGATAAATCCAAAATTTACAACTTTCTGAATCGATGTATCACAATTTCACGTAAATCTGTCCATTCGATCGCTAGTAATTGCATTTTGAAAAAGTTGTGTTGAAAATCTTAAAGTCATATAGAAATTTTTAACATGGCGGCAACCGGAAGATTGATTCCCCTGCTTGGTTAACGAATAAGTAAATCTTTGCAACATATATATTGTTGTAACTTGTCACAAAGTTTTGAAGCAAACAGAGTTGGCAATATAAAGATATACTCATACAGACAAAATATAACGACCAGGATGCATGAGGGGGAACCGGTTTAATGACATGAGTAGTTTTATATTTCTTCCTTGTTATGAAGCACATGTTATATATAGAATTCCTGCACACATATTAATAATCCAGTTATTAAAATCCATTTATACTCTACGAACACGATAATTAAGAAGGTATATATATATATATATATATATATATATATATATATATATATATATATATATATATATATATATATATATATATATATATATATATATATATGAATCATTTTGTATGTTTGTCAGACTGTTCGTCAGTGCATCAGTCCATTTTGGAGAAGTTTATATGTTGATATGCATAAAGAATTGTGATAGTTAAAAGTTAGATTACTGCAAAGGGACTCCACTGTATGCTTGTTACAAGTTGTTAGTTTCGGGAATCTTTTTATAAATTTTCTCACAATACTTCTATTTTTTTATTCAATCATCGAATAAATTGCGTACATGTAAAAAAACGTGTATAAGACAAATCGAAATTACAACTTTTTTAGCACAGTTATGTAATAGCTGTTTAATTAGAATATTATAGAATATAATATTTAAATATTTGTGATACTCTTCATTCCATACATAATAAGATAACTCTATTTAGAAAACCTGGTTTAACTCCCCATTTCCCTTTGAAATGCTGGTACCAAGTAGAAACATAGTGGCTTACATTTATTTGGTTTAACCTTGATTTTGCCTGTTCTAGTAATATCACCCTTTCCAATTAATGATTATAATATTACTTTCATTGAATAAATATAAAAGAACTGATAATTATTGAGAGCTAAACGATGAATAATACAAAGCCATGAAACATAGTCTATCCCCAATAGCCGTCACGAACAGATGTGTTTTTCTCCAATCGGAACTACTCGGCAATTTCCGCTACACTAAAAACTACCCTTGGACGCAGAAAAGAGAAGTTCTTACTGAATCATTTGCCAGAATTGTAGTCATACGCTTATAAAAGTAGTTCTATCCACCAGGTGGCGCTACAAATTTTAGTTGGATAGCACTAGAAACGACAACTATACCAAGAATTTTGGCGCGGAAGCGAGGAACTAAGAATAAAAAATTAATGGTAAAAAATTCATTCAGTTTAACTATAATTTTAGAATCGGAACGGTCAAATTCCGGACAGATCCAACCGCCTAGTGCCTCCGAGGTTTTTCCTTTTGTGTAACTAGAAAGGCTGAGGTGTTCCAATAAGTTATTCTCCTGCGTTCGTCCGGTATGTCACTCGTTATAAACCATTTTGAAACGGACCAATATTTACTCAAGACTGCAACGTAACGTATAATAAAAGTACTCGATAATTATTAAAATGACAAATCCTTTGTTTTAGCTAATAACGGATGTAATTTTGATGCGAAAAAACATTTTAATGTCTTGAAAAGATCTTGTTTTCAGTCTGAACGACGTATGCAAATCAGTTCACGGGGGCGGGGTGGGAGGTCACATTCGCTACGAAAAGTTTTTTTTAAATTTTTTATGTACATTTTACTAAAAAAAAATTCAAGTCCATCGGAATATGAATTGCTTGATACTCTTGTTGTCGGAACCTTTCAGAGCTTCCTGAAAAGTGTGTCTACACCAGTTTATGACATTATGGATTTACTGTTTTAGATTAAGGTTATGCATTGGTGTATTTGTTGCGCTTCACCATATCCATTAATTTTCCATCGCTGGTCTCGGTACAAATCGTAAGTTAATTTCATGAGACAAGACCGATTTTAATAAACAGATATTCGAATTATTTCTTACAAATTACTTACATTTGCAAACAAATCAATAGTATTTCTTATCAATTATCCTTTCGTTTTATTTTAATTTAAACTCTATAAAAATATGGTATATTTCCCTTTAAGTTTTAGTATTGTCGGTATTGTTTTAGTTTTGTAACAACAAATTTAGTATTGAAGCAAAAATCACTGAATTTTATTTTTAAAAATCTGTTTCCTGTTTAAAAGCTTTGAAAGTACAACGCAAATGTATTTATCTGTACTCTCCAGTTATAAAAATCATTACTCATGAAGATATGTAGTCTGTTTTGAAAAAGATGCTTGATGCAATACGAAAATAATGTTGGTATGCCAATAAAAAAATGCAAATTCATTGGCGTATTAAACAAGTCAACGCTATGTGAAATTGCTTCCAGTATAAATTTGCAATTATATTCCAATTTTTTTTTTACATATATGGGTATATTATGCTACATTTCAGAAATGAATATCACTGAGAGATTGTCATATAGCGCAAAGACTAATAGTGTATTGCAGTGCATTCTACCATGCAATAAAAAAGACCTGAAAGAATACATAAAAGGTTGCACAGACATTGAAATAACCACGGAAGGTTGGACCCCTCTCCATCTAGCTGTATTACTGTCGTGCGAAGAGTGTGTTCAACTTTTAACAAATTATGCCGGACATATTTACGCTCAGGACAATGAAGGAAAAATTCCTCTTCACTGGGCATCATTTAATACAGTATCTTTTGAAGTGTTTAAAATCTTATGTCATTCAATGGAAATGAACTTTGGTTTAAGAGATCAATTCGGCAGGACGCCTCTACATTATATATGTATGAACAAGTCATTGAACGAAGAAAGTTCTCGTGACATACACGAAGCGATTAAGAAGATACATTTATTATTCAAACTTGTCGATGATATCGACGTTGCAGATCATAACGGTAACACGGCATTGCATATACTTTGCGAAAACATCCACAACTATGCTGAATGGGAATTGATAAATTTTCATGAATTGTCAGAGGATCTCAAAGGCTATCGATCTAAAACAGTATGTGGCTTGTTGGTGGAAATGTTTTCAGCTCGTGGTTGCAATCTGTTTTCATTGAATACTCATGGACTTAGTCCATTACATTCAGCTTGTAGGGTACTGTGCGTAGAAATGATTCGATGTTTTGTTTCTGCAGGTATACCACAAGAATTGGTAAACAAGTCGGACACTCCTCCAATGTCCATGGTCTTTAGCTACCAAACAGTATGCAAATCCCTACCGTATGATTGTTTAGACAAACAAATAAATTGGTACGATATAATTCAGTATGACCATCAATCAAGATTTCACGACAGCCTCCGGCCACTCATGAAAACCATGCGTTCTTTTGTTGATAAAAGAAATATGGTCTCGGGTACAGCAATTATTCACCAGGCTGTTGCTGACATACTTTGTTCTTCTAATGTTGTGAAAGGTATAGTGGAATGGGCAAAAGGGGATACCAATCTCTGCGATTATCTTGGTAAGACCCCACTTCACTACATTTTTGAGGCTAAAAATGAATTACCTAGCCCCCTGAAGGAGGAAGCTAAATGTTGTTGGAAAGACAAAATTGACATTTTGCTGAGAAATGGTGTTGTCATCGACTCTCAAGATATATGTGGAAATGCCCCTATTCACGATGCTGCACTCTATGGGGAGATTGATTTGTTGGAAATTTTGATACTTAATAAGTCAAATGTCTGTCTGAAAAATAATAATGGAGCAAGCCCTCTTCATTTAATTACGATTAACACAAGGTTGGATCAGGATATCACATTAGATCGTTTTGAAAGAGCTACAAATATGTTATTACAAGCAGGGGCAAACATAAACGATAAAGATTCTTATGGCTCAACACCATTGCATTACGCGGTTTGTAGTGGCAATGCAAAAGTTGTAAAAATATTATCAGGTCTTGGTGCAGATAAAACTATTAAAGATGATATAGGGGAAAGCCCTGAGAGTTACTGTAGTAACAAGTATAACGTGGAATTTGATACTTTTATTTCTAAAGGAATTAAAAACTCAGAGGTGTACTTAAATGCGGTACATATAAATGATGCTAATGAATGGCTTAGAAAAAATATGAACGAGTTTTATCTTACTGATGAAAAAGTTTCTAATCTTTTAGAAATTTCAGAGAAGGAAAACCTTTCCAACGATATCGACAAAAATGATGTCCTCAGACAAATATTAGCTTTGATGACAGCAGTGTTCGATGAAGTCGAACGACTCGACCCTAGATTTAATGTATCAATTGAGCTCTCTGGAAGTACAAGAGAAGGTACAAAAGTAGCTGCCCCAGATGAGTTTGACATCCTCTGTTTCCTGGATAGTTTTGAAAGTTTGATAGATATAGAAAATACGAATAATACCCAGTTCGTTCGATGCAAAAGAAAAGATCATAAAAACATGGATTACGAAGAGTTCTGTAATGATGAAAATTCTTTAATGACAAATAGAATCACCAATACGTTTTATCTCCTGGTTAAAACATGTCTTAGCATACCACATGTTTGGGTCAAAACACTAGGACTATCACCAACTAGAGAGAATAATGACTTTCCTTGTGCCAAGGATTTACCCAAAATCCTTTGTCTTTATTTCCGTTATACCAACGTTGTATTCAAAGAGCTATTGATCAGTTGTGATATTGTACCTGTCATTCGCCAAAGAAAATGGTGGCCATCTTTCGCCAGACAAAGCGGGATTATGAACACTGAAAGTATCAAAGACAGTGGTTGTATGATAATGTGTGTTCCAGAACCATTAGTATCCTTGACGGGTGAAATGTTTGTAGATTACACCCACTTCAAAACTTCTGTATATCTGTCTGAGTGTATGGTGATAAAATCCTTACCAAGACCAGTGATTAGTGCCTATAAACTTGCAAAAGTAATACTGAAGCAGAATAATCTGTATCCATCTGTAAGCGATGCCAGTAAAGAAGGTATATTGTCATTGTGTTAATTAGCAAAATATGTTCGAAAATAACAATGAAATATTGTGCTAACAAAGCACTAACATTTTACAAAGTTTTAAACAATTCCGATCCTGTGAGTTTTGAAAAAAAAAAGTTTTTGCATCAATTTGATCTCAGGTAATAAAAAAGGGTTTGTAGAAAGGATACAATGGAGAATGATTTACAGATTTAACTTATTAACGGTGGAATAACATCATACCAATATTCTCGTGCATGTGTATACACTGCAAATGATTTGGAAAAGGGAGGGGTGTGGACTACAAATGCGGTGCGATATTTAATTTTTATAAAGGCACTGTCACTTTTGAACAAACTAAAACATGCGATATACACACGTCCATTACAAAACAGTTTTAGACCTATTTATATTGACAATAACTGAATGTGATATACAGATAATGTCGCTTGAAAAAAAAGCTCTGTCTCAAACTTCGGGGAATTTCTTGTCTCCAAATATATTTTTTTTTCGTATTTTTCGCTACAGAACAATTAAAGTATAATTTACAACGTTTTTTTTTTTGAAGAAGTGTTTTGATTGCATATACATATATACTAAAGAATTATATAATGATGTTTATCTTGCAGGGGATGAGTTTGTAAATGCTTATCATCCTACGAGGGCTGGTTTTATCGAGTTTACGAGTTATCAGCTTAAGAATGTATTATTTCATGAGCTTGAGTCTGGTCCCATAGATGTTAACAAAAATACTAACAACTTGCAATTAACAAGAGACTGGACAACAAGGATTTTCAAGAGGCTATATAAATGTGTTGCAGCTGAAAATCTCACTGCCTACTTTTTGCCGGTTCAGAAGTTAATATTACCACGAAAAAATAGAATGGATGTTGAACTGGAATGTACAATTCTTAAGATGATTGTATCAATCTTGCAAGGCAACGTTTGGGACCAACAGTTCACCAGTGAAGCACAGCATGGTATCTCTAGCTTACCTAGTTGATCACTAGTCAACGAAGATCACTAATCAAAGATTAAGTCAAAAGGACAAATGGCAACACTTTTGATACATTTGTATTGAAGAATAATATAATAATCCATATATTGATGATGAAAACGGATGTACAATATTTGAAACACTAAGATGCAATATTTAAAAGAAATAAATCATTAATTGTCTTGTCCATGATCTGTATTACTGAAAGAGTTTTTATATTCTCTTAAGTCCCAATTACAAACAGGGTTAATTTTCGAAAATGTAAAGTTTGGTTTTAGTAAGCCAGGAATCGCCTATTCGATCATACTTACTGTGAGGTGTACATTTTCAGTAATTACATGCAAAACGTATTAACAAAAACACAAAAAAACAAGCATGCAAGGTTATCAGGACTGCTATATAAATGACATTTATTCTGATAAAAATGTCAGATCAGTCTCTCGTGTTTTTTTTTTATCAAATGATATTAAACTGATAAATATTTTCCATAACCAATAACTTATTCTGAAAAGCTGAATTTGTTTTTAGAAACTGTTTTACTTAGCATAGACATTTCGTATTATTGCTTCTTACAAGTCCTGGTGTTTGTCAATTGACTACGGATCTACAGACGCCAAAGTGAATTAGAAGATAGCCACATAAAACAAATTTACAACAATTCAATTTCGGTTGAAACGACTTTATGTCATTTTGATTAGAATGTTAGCAATGTTTACGAGCTTCAAGGAGCATTATTTATAATACTCTTATTCCTGTATAACTGCTATATCTCATATGATCTGATTGAATCGTGTCTCTTTTCCTTCACTGTTTGTTCTGTTATTTGCTGATAATAGACCATAAAATTGAATTGCTCTGTCAAGTTTTTATGTGCTTCTTTATTTATTGAAGAAAAGTAGAAAGAAAACCATGCAGTCAAGTTTAAAATATTTGTTTTTGTTTTAAAGTTAAAGTCAACGTATGGAAAGTAACTGTTGTATTTCTATTGAAGATTTTGTTTTATTTAAAAGGCTTTTGATTCTTCATAGAAAAATGGCATACCAATTGAAATGCATAACTGTCTTGTCGTAATTTTTTTCCCCAAGTGTTTTGATTTAATTGATCTTTCAATTTGATAATTTTAAATGTATTTCTTTATTGAGGTGTCTAAAAGAAAGTCCATGTAACAGTTAACGATACGCCGGTTATTATTGGAAGAGTATAATGCAAATTACAAGGAGAGTAAAGCCCTAACAGTAATTAGTAACTACTTACGTTACAAACAACAAAGTTATCAAAGCAGGAAAGCCTGATAGGAAAAAGTCTAATATATTGAATCCCATTGGTTATGATGGGATAATGTCAATATACGAGGCCTTAAGCTCTCGTTGATATATTGTAAAAGTGACAACCTTCAGCATCTCAACGCATTTCTACAAAAAAAAATCAATTTCAATACAATAAAAAAAAATGTTGCTACTAAGTGATTTCTTCTTGATTATTATGTTAACCAAAAGCAACAAACAAATGATTTTCTTTGTCCCATGCCTTCAAGCATGATACATCGAGGTGTCTTATTATTAGACATCCAATAGTTGAATAGGTAAGGTGTCTGTTTTGAGCAGGTTAAAATGTACAGAAATAGATCTGAAAGAGCGTCATCATACTTTTATGGTAGATCATACCTAATATTTCTAGTGGATAGATTTTCCTAGTTTTTTTTCTCGAAGACAACATTGACTTAATAGAATTTTAATGTAAAAACCATATGTCATCGAACTTGATAATCCAGCCTAGATAAAAATTAATAATTTATAATAATGTTTTTTTCTCAAATAATTTGAACTAATTATTTTACACCATTTAAACACTTGTTGTTAATTAAAAACAAATATGTTGATATGATTTTGCAAGATGACAGACAAAATGCTCCGTGTAATAGTTACTATCCACCGTAAACAAGAAATGTTTAAGTAAGAAACCCAGCATAATTATGTCTAATCTTTTTCATACCTCAGAGTAGGAAAATAAAGACATCATCTACAAGAATTTGAATGGTCTGATTTTAATACCACAAGTTATGATTCCCTGCAAATCACATGGTGCAAATGCTACATGGAATAACTCGACACATAGACAGTATTGTTCCATATCTACTAGGACTTTTGACGTCACCCACCTTATGATGAGTGCTTATCTATCGATAAGTTCTCTTTAACATATATATCATCATACTACAGATTACGCCAACCTCATAAAGTATCATGCAAAATGCTGTGTTGAATAGAGTAAAAAAAATATTTATTACTTTTTTTAGCAAAATAGGTACATGTAAATAGATCATTGAACATGTATTCTAAAACATGATTAGAAGAAAATATAAATAGGTAGGAATACAGCAGTATTTGACAGAAGGGATATTACAATATTACGTATTTGGTTTACTCCAAATGGTACAAATAATGTAGAAAGAGTATTTATTTACTCATAATTCTTGCTTACGACATACAGGAAATGTTTTCGGTATATGATATGGTAATTCCACATAATTATCTACATTTTAGTACAACGTAATTGGGTTCAATTGAAAAGGACTTGTACAATATCTTGTGATAGAAATTATAGTAAAATATAAGCTAAGTCATATTTTATCTACCCTATCTATAAAATCTTACAGTATTCCAAATTTAAAAACACGTAAAACACCGAGGTTTCATTCCTTGCATTGCATATGGTAGAACCTCTTGGTGATGGATTTGGCTTCCTCTTTCGATAGATTTGGTTATGAGTACTTCTTGTATACAACTAATATTTTGATTATGATCTTCCTACATATTTGATTTTAATGCTGCTGATGAGAGGTTACTCCTTGAAACACGTGTACAGCATATCGAAACTAACACCATTTAAAACTGGTATTTTTTGTATTTAGGTTTCTCTCATTTCATTTTGATTTGAATTTCCACTTCGATTTTCTACATCAACAATCTGTCAATACCTTACAAACATTCTCGGTTTTTTTGCGTTAATGAACTCTTTAGAATATCAAAGTTTGTGACACTGAAAGGAAAATCTAATTCTGAAGGATTTGTTTTATCGATTAATGCCTTCAATGCACTATCAATTATAGAAACTATAAGAAATAAACGAAAAAAATGGTTGCCTTACTTTTATTTTCTCCCTCAACGACAATCTAATAACTTTGATATGGCTAAGCATTTTGTAGATGGATAACTTGTTTAAAATTAGATTGTAATACAAGTATTATGGCCATGTTTTGAAGTTTTTTGATAACACACGTTTGCTGGTTTGAGTGCTTGTATCATGTCTGAGTGTTTTCTTTTCGGTAGTTATTACACTAGTCTTACTAGTAATTTTTATGTATAGTTATAAACGAATGAAGTCTTTCTATGATAATTGGCAATCCATACAATATTTGATAACATGATATAGTTAAATATACATATATCTAGGGAATTTACATTTAAGCATCTCAGCACAAGGGTTGTTCATAGCTAATGTCCTGACACAATAACAGTCATACGGACGGCACATAATTGATATTCTAAGTGTCAAATACAGATACTGTGAACTATTTTGGTATAACTAACAGATATAGGACGGCTTGTCTCATCAACTTTTAGCACCTTATATTTGTATGTTGTTTGATGTGTGATTTCCGTAAGCTATGTGCTTTCCTTGTTCCAAACTTACTATTTCTTTCTGGTCCTGATTTAGATTTATATTTTGAGTTCTAAGAAATATTTGAATTTTTGAAACAGCGAATGTACCACTAAAATTGAAATTAATTATCTCATTATCGGCATGTGCTACTAATCGCAAACTGATAAATTGTCCATTAAAGCCTTAAAAAATTGTAAATTCAGATCTCTAATTCTTCAGAAATCGGTTTAAAAGTTTGACAAATGAGTAAATCCGGAATAATGGAGTTTACAACACGAAAGTTTGAAGATACAAAATGTCCATATAAAAGTAAGTAGTAAATGACTTTAAAATACATGTAATAAAATTAAACAAAACAGAAAACAAAAAAAAAAAAAGAACCCAGGTCAGACTAAAACTTAGCAATAGATACCAGCTTTGACTGTTAGGTCAGTTGGACTATACACACTCGTACGTACTTCGAAAAAAGCCACATAAGGTCTACTCTTCGCGTGTTCTATATCTGGTTTAACTTAAACATTACATGGTTAACTAATATCACCTTTCAATCTGCTAGCTCTGCCTTAAAAAGCACTTGCATAAATCATAGAAGGTGATGGATTGATGTTATGTTTATAAAAGTGTTTCTTTTTAATTCCCGACTGAAAGAGTTGAATTCAGCGCAAAAGTATCGAAAATACATGTTCATCGATTTCTGTATAAGTTCGTTCCAATCTTTTGCCTGAATTTTCACTAAATTGTTTTTTATTTTATTTTTTTGTTTTTGTTTTTGTTTTTTGTTTTTGTTTTTGTTTTTGTTTTTTGTTTTTTGTTTTCTATTACAATGAAATGTTTGTATTGTCTTGAATGAAATTAAATATATAAAGAGCTTTTGAAATAAAACATAAAAATGAAATGAAACCTAGGATCCTTGAGACAAAGTGCTTATGAGAATAAAACGATTTGTATGTGCATAATAAGAAAACTCTTGGTTCGGTATTTTTTTTTTATCAATAGAGACTTGTCTTCGTTGCATCCATATGACTAATTTTAGAGTTTTAATACTATATGAATGTAAACAAAAACATTTTTCTTATTGTCAAGAACAGACATGTGCCATTTTATTGACTTTAAATTTAAGATAACAATGACCACCATTGCATTCGCACAATAATACTCCACAATTGGACAATTACGTCTAAGAACCTTGATATGCAGTAGGCATGCACATTGTCTATAGAAGCGAGCACAGCGAGGTTCAACAAATTAACGTTAACTTATTTTTGTTTATTGATCCCGTTAGGTATCAAGTTCTTATTTTCTTAATTGCTGTAGAAATTTACTGTTAGATTGTTTCTGTTGACTACCAAAACCAATTCGGTTTGGCTGAAAATTATCACTAAGAACCATCTAAAGAGAGTTAATTTAACCTTCAGACACGTTGTTGTTGAATTAGCTTTGTGCTCAGTATTGCTATTTTTTTCTTTTTCAAGTGATAGGTGTATAACAGAAATTATTAGAATGTAAACATACGCATTTGTATACATTGCATTCTTTAAAGACTTAGGCGTGATTACAAATTAAGAAAATGAAAATAATGTAGGATATATTTTTATAATTAATGTTTTCCTTAGATTTTAAAAGACTAAGAAAAAATCTATCATCATTTATTTTCTTATCCCTCGCGCTGATAAAACTATTCAGACTGCATTTACACTTTTTTGTCTTATTTGTTAAATGGTAACTCATTTGATTATGTTTCAAAAGAGTATATCTTAACTGTTCTAACGAGAAAAAAAAACAACAAACGACCTTGTTTTATGTAAATGTATAAAGGTAAAATAGAAAAAAAAAACAAATAATACAAACAACGAAATTTGATTCGGTATGAAACATTTATAATCAAACTACATCAAACTTCAATTGACATATGACTCTTGTCGATAAGATTAATAAAATTTAAACATAAATGAAAAAAAAACAGCGCTGTTTGAAAACGGCCTTGAAAAGATAATGAATTAGTTTATTTGTGCAATATTTGTAACGGGGAAGGCATTACATAATGTATATGTAGGTTAATTTGAATTCTTGGTTTCTTGTTTTGTTACTTTCATATTCCTGTCAGATATGCAGTAAGATTAACGGATTATCGTCGTATTTGATGTGCAATGAGTATAAATAATTATACATTACAAAATCATATTTTAAAAGTCGTTATCTTTAGTATGTCTTGTTTTCTATTGTAAGCTTAAGATGTTCGTTAATAAATTTGGTGTTGTAACCAAAACAATATAACCATAAGCAACGGCATTGCAATATACAGTGTGTCTCATTGAAATAAAAAGTGACCTTAGCACATTCATTCGAAACAGACACTTTGTGTAAATTTCGATAAAAGAGAAGTACAAATCATGATGATATAGTTGAAAAATAGTAACAGTGTCCCCACCACAACCCGTTTAATAGGTTTGTGCTGATTTCACACTCAGATCAGAAACGACTTTCATAAACATCATCATAACCACCATGAGCACACTTGATAGTTGACTCGACCAAGAATCATTTCATTTACCTTATCTTATCCAAAACTCTCCAAATGGCGTAGCTTCAATTTCAAAGGGTGATAAAACATTTATAAGGGTTTACTTAAATGAATTTATAACTTGACGTGTGACCTATGATTTTGGCATTAGTTGTGCAGCTATATTCAGACAAGCAAAGGGCGTTATTTACAAGCTCCTAAACAGAACAATTTGAATATCTTTATTATTTCAATCTGAAACAAAATTCTTTTTATTTTGATATGTTTACTTGGACGGAACAACTATTCAATTACAATATAAAAGAGCAACAGCTACAAGGTAATTTGTTCTGATGTACTCTCAACTCAATTACTCGAAATAAAACCCCGAATTATTATGGCTCACAAAATCCATCTAACAACATTACAAAGATTTATGGTGACATTACTTGTAATCCTTTTCCTCATATTCAACTAACTAGAACTTGCATAAGAATTAAATATTTTTCTCTTACAAGACATTAGTTACAACTCTACAGGCTTCATGACTACATCATTATCATATATGTGTAGCCACTTTGATAAAAAAAACAAATTTCAACTAAAAATCAGTTGAATTACTGAATCATATCTTTACAAAATGGCGGTTGCAATCGTACTATCTTCAAAGGCAATTGATTGAATTCCGATATCTACAAACATGTGGCAATCTCTCAATCAAAATAGCAGCTAAAATCACACCGTAAAAATAGGTATAGTTCAAGTTAAAATGTCGGTCTGTAGATAAATACAACAAATAAAATCTGTTATAAGTTTTTCTTAAATAATTTGTGTATAATTACTGATTAAGATCACTTAAAAGCATTCTCATAGTTTAACAAACATTTCTCAGCAAAATTGACAATCAGCACAAATTATTCGATATACTTATACAGGAATAAATCATTTGTTTATAAATTATACATCAACTTGAATGTACGGTCAATTTCCAATTTACAGAAAAAATTAGTATTTTTTTCATCAAAAAAGAATATAATTTTGATATTGGTATGAAAAAGGATAACCGATAAAAGATTTGTGAGTAATGTTTTAAGCACGTACAACATATTATTTCTCAAATTTCGAAAAGGCTATCAACACTTTTATAAGTAGCAAAATGATAAACGTTTCATTATCACATGTCTTTTTATCATACTCTGCTGTAGACGATTTTCTCATACACTATTTGTTTCAACTAAAACATCAGTTGATTTGATCAGACAATTGGTTGTAACAGTTTTTAGTGGAGTCCGAGTTGCTCATTTGCTTTTGTTACTTTGTATGCATGATTTTAGTCACTTTATGTTCTTTTTTTGTGTATGTCGATTTTCCATGTCTGGTCTTTGTCCCTGGATTACATTCTTTTGATTACCGCTATAACCTTGGTTCTCATTATTACTCTTTAAAAGGCTTCTGCGATTCTTATATTATTATCCTACATAGTACATGATGTTTGTAACATCGTAACTTGAATATTGTTAGGTTGTTAGGAACATTTATGGACTGTAAGCTATTGAAAACGTTTATGTAGTTAGTGTATGTTTTTGTTTCTGTGTGTCGTCTGTCTCTTGTCCTTGTACTCTGTGTGTGTGTTAATATTTTTTATAATGCCAACTGATTTTTTATGAGGAATTACGGATATAAAAGCCTGAAGGACATCATGAGCCTTCAGCACTCGTAATGAAATAACATAAACCACATTTAGTCATTATCATAATTGTGATCATTTACCAAGTTTGTTAAAGATATGAAATTAATAGCAATTTGAAAGGATTATTCTAACGTGGCTTTCAAGAATAATATGAATTCTAACAGGATGCAATTCAAACAAGTTTGTTTTAAATTCTTGAATACAAACAATATAATATAACAACGCATACATCTGTACTGATGCTGCGAAAAAAAAACAATATTAATAATATGGTGTAGGCATATACATTGCCTATAGAGGCGACACCAAGCGATTCTACATTCTTGAACCCTCACTTTTCAAGGCTACATTTGTTTTCCAATGCGGGTTAGGTTCTTAACAGATAGTGGAACAGCAAAAAGAGACGCGTAAGTACGCTTGTCAGTGCATGCAACCGTTCCCTAACTTCGTCATCATGAACTCGTGGATCGTTATGGTGTATCCATCTGCATCATGAAAACTGATTTAGTCCTCGTCTGTCTACCCCCGACTTGACTTTTTATGAGCAACTCGGCGGGTGTTTCTAGAAACGCAGAGGACGCTTACCCTACCGGTGCACCTGGCCCATGCTCCCAGTTTTTGGTGGAGTCCGAGTTGCTCATTTGCTTTTGTTATTTTGTATGTATGATTTTAGTTACTTTATTTTCTTTGTTGTGTATATCTGTTTTCCATGTCTGGTCTTTGTCCCTGGATTACATTCTTTTGATTACCGCTATAACCTTGGTTCCCTTGATTACTCTTTTCCGTGAATATTTCAAGAAAAAAAGAAAAAATTAAAGGAATGCATTGAAAACGGCTGATATTTTTAATAATAAAAAATAATTCTAATATATTTTCTTTCACTGATCCAGATGAGTATAAATTCCTGATCGTTTTACTGTGGAACTTCTATTTTATGGTTGTTTCTGCTGACTACCGAACGTATTCCGTTTCGGCTTATAGCTATCACTGGCGACCATTTCAAGAAGGCTATATTCACGTACATTCACGTTGCTGTTGAGCTCACTTTATGCTTGCTATAAAAACTGACTGATCCATGTCCATCGTCGTTTATGACGTAAGCCAAAGTAAATCGCAATTTAACAAGATTTTGTCAAAGACCAGACATGGAAAACTGACATACACAACAAAGAACATGAAGTAACTAAAATCATAAATACAAAGGAACAAAAAGCAAATGAGCAGTGTAAAATTACATATTAGATGTCAAGCAAAATACAAATTTATAGTAGAAATTGCTATTTAAACAAGTTTTAAACCTTTCCAAGGCCTATGCATATGTTTTGCTATGATGTATGTGTTCAGACATTTGGTTATAACCAAGGGACAGTTTGCTCTTACACCATGGATCAGAAGAACTAGAACTAAACTTTGACAGACAAATAATGGTAATTCAATGAATAACATTGCAATGTTATTTGCCCATGCTTGCTGTCAGGTATCCCGTAGCCAGATAATAAGACCAATTGATATAAAAAATAGACACATCATTTGTATCATAGATTCAATCCTTGCCATATTGAAAAAAATACCGATACACAATCGTGTATAGGACAAGGTTGAAATATATTTATTTAATTTCTTAAAAATGATAAACCTTTATTTTATTTGTATGCCCATCAATACTAAGAAAATGATACTAATATGGACTTTGTTATGCTATTATGCTATTAAGATATCAAAACATTTAATTAGATGAAATACTGAATTCATAGATTACAATTAGCCAAATAGTCAATTATAAGCGGTCGAGTATTCAGCTTTCAATAATTTGCTTCCGTGCTATGACAGGAGTAAAACGTCAAAACTTAACTCAATCATTTACAATAGACGATATAACGATGTCATTACTAGTTTTGTGGCTTAAAAAATGAAGCTTAGCAGAGTCGCAAACCTAGTTATCTGTAATCCTGCACGTACTAAAAGTATTCATTTTCATAAATCAAATTATACGACTTTATGTATAAAATGGTATGGACGTAACAATTTTCTCATTAACATCAAACGTTTTAAAAAATGTTTGCAACACGCAAATGCTATATGAACATTAATGGACACTTCAGCACTTTGTTATCATTTGATAGCATGTATTGGTAAGGTTGATTTCATAAAGAGGAGTCGTAGAGAGATGGTACATTAATAATCAACTATTGTTTTTTTATAATGCAGAAAAAAAGCGACATATAGGATAAAATACGTTAACTCATTGTCGTTTCTATATTACCGAATAGAGGGTAAGTTTCCCGGATGCCAAGCTTCGCGATTTGCTCTATGACAAAGGGAATTAAATCTTAGTGGCCTTTTTTATTGGTTTCCAAAAATACGGTTTACACGAGGAGAAATTTGAAAGAAAAAGGTAAGAACATTCACAGGAAGCACAGTGACAATTTTGAATATGTATGAATATAAACTATATGTCCCTTTCTCCTTTCTTGGATAGCTTTGATCTATGTCATCATTGAGATAACTGATAAATGCCCTGATATTGACGGTTTTTTATTTTCGCGATTCCCCAAACCTTGCAAAAATATCAAAAATTAGTACCTCGTTAGAATTTCCAGTTATACGGGATTCATCATAAAAATTTTAAAAACGTTTCACATTATCAGTATACAAGTGTGATTAACCATTTGATGAGAATTTGTCACTACAAGCAAGTAAAAAGTGGGTTGACAAACTTTTGTAGTTACTGGCATTTTCAACTTAGAAATACAACTGCAATCATATACATGTATATCTATTACAAAACAAAAATATTATAAAATTCGGATGATAATGATACTTTATTCATATTACACCTTTATAATCAGATAAAGAATAAACTCATATAATTTTTCATTTCGTAACATCAATTTACCGTAACCTTCCTCTCTTGAGTATAATATTGTTTTATACAACCCGTTAGTTCTTGAGGAGCAGCTTTCCAACATAACCCATAAATTGTCTGAGCATGCTTAACTTATTTCAGATAATCTCTTGAAATAAGGTTAGACTAAGCCAAGATTTGCACGTAAGCCATAAGCTCTTCATAAAGTTCTAGTGTACTGCTGTAACCATAAGCTACTAATATTCCGATGGCGGCTGGCTCAAATCTTTTGTTTAATGTTCTTCTTTAATGGGCTCTATGACAAGATGTGACTGGAACATGAATCAGTTTAGAAGTTTGTTCTGCCAAGTCTGAGACTTTGATTTCATTCGATTTAAAATTTCCTAGGATTCCCATCAATAATAGAGGTAATAATGAATACTTCATGTACCTTATATAATTTCGTGTAAACAAAATAATAAAAAGTGAAAGATAAAATAAACCGGATTATTAAGTTGGTTAATGACTTTTCCTGTATAGCTTAATTCTCTCATTGTATTAGTAGTGAAGTAAGAGTTTTCCATAAGACTACTTTTTTAACACCGGCTAACTAAAGGGGTTCCGTATTTACTGTTTTTGATTGGAACTTGATAAAACTATTTTGACATTTAGCAGTTTGATTTTAGACAAGATTGATAATACATGTCTTTAAAAATAAATTGATAAAACAATTACATGTATAAAATACAATGAGACATCAAACAAACGACAATGGACTTTTACAGGTTTAAATTGGAAAACAAACGAATGACAAATGGTACGCATTAAATGAAGGCATCAAGGCATTCAGTGCGAATGAATCTTTACAAAATGGAGAAATCAAAGTAACCACGATTTGAACAGTAATCACGAAAACGAATAGACAAGGAACATAAACTCACACATAACGAAGAACATGAAATAACAAAATTAACGAGTACAAAGAAACAAAAGTAAATGACAAACTTTTACTTCATTAACAACTAGGAGCATGAAGCAGGTGCAC
The DNA here is from genome assembly GCA_037379345.1 of Perna viridis. Lineage (NCBI taxonomy): Eukaryota > Metazoa > Mollusca > Bivalvia > Mytilida > Mytilidae > Perna > Perna viridis. Next base: position 16,736,630 of record CM074511.1, read on the forward strand.
CGGTAGGGTTAGCGTCTTCTGCTTTTCTAGAAACATCCGCCGATTTATTCATAAAATGTAACGTCCGGCTTCCTTTAGTCAATTAGTCCAGAATGATAAAATGTGCATTGGAAACTCTAAAAATACCTTTCAGGAACAATTACATGCTGATAAATTAACTGAAGGTTCGCAATAAAGAAGTGATTCTTAAAGTAATATCTAATTACATAAATTGTATTGGGTGCCTTCGATTGCTTTGTACTTGCTCGCGTGGTTTTCAAATCATATAACATATAAAGACACTTAAGTCCAGCAGATAAAAACTGATCATTACTATCGCGTACATAATTGAATGTTGTCTTGATATAATCAATCGCTTTGTTCTATTCGGTGGTAATTGTGATGTTACCATTGTCTTGTTAATGCATTTGTTATTGTTTTGGGTGACACAAAAAGCACAAAAATATTTTTATATCAAACTTCATTAATTGTGCAAATATTTACGGCAATTCACAATTCTCTGTTAGTATCAAACTAGTCAGGGCTACAGATTTTAATTTGATTTTTAGTAAGGAATGATTCCATTTTGGAAAGGTGTATCTAATATAAACATTTTTATTTGACCAAGACTTGTAAGGAACTATTGCTTCACATGAGAAAACATGACAAATAGGTCTATAAACACTTGCTACAAACTCTCTCATACAGTTTAGAAAGTAATGAAAATACTTTATTGATTCCATGCAGCTTTGGTATAAGTGTAGTCAGAATGGATTGGAGATTTATGACAGATTTAAACCATGCTTGGTCGAGCCTGTCAGAGCTTACTTAAAGGTGTGTTTACACATGTTGAAGAGCATTTGGTTAAAGAATTTACTATTTCGTATTTAAGTTATACGCTGATGCATTTGTTAAATTAATATATTCGAAAAGATCGCATCAAAACGTTTTATCAACTAAAGATGTGCGGTCTAATATGTATTTAACATCTTTTCTAATTTCTATTTAAGGGAATCCTTATACGGTATGAGACAATGATGTGATCAACGAAAATCGGCAACCGAAGATTATTGTGATAACTTAAGTATTCAAATAACAGAAATGCAAAGCACATTTCGACGTTCAGACAATCTGGTAAAGACAAAGAAGAGGTATTTTACAAGATCAACAGAGGATTCATTCAATCATTTGAATCCATAAAAATAGTAAACTGTTCTTTCATATTTTTCATGGGATTAAATGAAAATCTGCTGAAGACCAAATTGTTAATTGCTTGAAACTGTCATTTTTTTAATGTTCCGGTATTGTTTATTTTACATAGATATAGGACAATAAACTGATGTGAATAATATTTTAACATGGTAATAAATGAATATATTTTGAGATTTTAATCAAGAAACTATTTCAGTTTCACCAGAAAAGATAATATTGAACTCGTTTCTTGATCATCAATCTAAAATAGTCAATACCGATATTTTGAAAGTCATCTTATTACGTAATAAACTTCAAATAGTACGAAGTGTTTTAGATTGAAGTCAGAAATATCAAATTAAAGACAAATATCTGAAAACTGTTCACAATGATCTGCTCTCTACATACTGTTAATAGCATTGTAAATCATAAGTATTGATAATTCATATATTGGTATGTAACTAGTATACACTTTTTCCATTTATAGCTATCCCAAGCATGATAAAAGGGAAGGCAAAAACAAAATTTTCATGTCTTACTTGTATCATAATTGATTATATTTGCCAAAAATGATATGCATGACAATTGAATTTAAAATAAATCTCACTAAAATATATTTTCCGTTCTCTTTTCAGAAGTTATTCAAACAAAAGGAAAGTAAATCCATAACTGAATGTCTGTGAAACTTACAAGTTTATACTAATGACATTTTCACTACATTTCAACAACGCAGAAAATCGCATAATTATTGAGATTAACAAAAATGCAAGTTTAAAGCAAAGTTAATTTAGCATATTATATAATCAATTTGTCGTCGTGATGGATATGCTTATGATTTAATTAAAGGTGTCATGGTAATTCTGTATGGTTGCTCCCACTGGTATCCGGGAAATAATTGCGTTGTCTCCGTTCTCACAAGTCATACCAAGAAAAGTAAAAGAATTATGTGGTATGTCAAAAAAATCGGTATTACGGATTTCAACAACGCTAAATTAACATAAATACAAAACTTCAGATTAATATGTTAAGCTCTTATGATCAAATGTCTCAATGATCGTTCAAATAAATGGTTCGTTCAGAGGACTTTTGATAAGGAAGGAAGTTTACTATGCCATAGTTGCGAGGGTTTGAGATAATAGTGAAGCCCGACATTTTATGTTTGCAAATCAGTCAACTCCAAAGCTACCATTTGACGTTTGACACCTTTTCACCCGCTGGGCTCGAACCCACATTTGCATTAGACCTCGTAAATAACAGATCATAATAGTCTTACCAATAGGCCACTACATCCGTCAAAAGTAAGACACACTGTTCCTAGCTGATTAAATATTTAAAGAACTATAAGGTAATTATGGTAAAACAGATGAATTACATTGAAAAACGTGATTTCATGAAAATGTTGTTCAAGGGTTTTACTGTGTTCTGAATTAAGTAATTCAAAGAACAATGAAACATCCAATTTATTTATTTCAGATTATGTTTCAGTGATGTATAAATCACATGCATGTAAAAAAACAAAAATAGGATTTCAAGTTGATCTAATTTCAGTCTAAATTATTAAAAAAAACTGTGCTGGAGGGTTTGAAATGCTTAACTATTTCAATACCTTATTATAGATTTTTAAATTGTCTTGCAGGTAATGACAAGTTTCAGATTTGTATTACTGACATTTCTATTAAGTATCTGGAATGTGCAATTATATTCGTGTAAAAATGTTTTAACTCAATGCATTTCTTCTTGTTTAGATTTTATGACTTCTTATCTCATTCACCAGCATCGGCGCGTGTTTTTGTTTATTCAACCCGATCATGGAGGCAGATAGCTTTCTCTAAACCTTATCTTTATGCCAAGGCATTGCTAAACACAAACACTCATTAAAATATCCATTAAAACAAATCATCAAAGTTATTGATTTAAACTCAATACATATAAATCTCAGTCAATATGCCAATTCTAAAAACGAGTGCGTATTGAATTTTATACATATAAATTGTTTATTTAAAAAAAAATTAACTTACATGTGAAGGCCCACATAGAATGGTCACTATTGTCAACAGCCATTACGACAATCCGTTTTCCGGAATCTATCTGGTCTACCTCAGCCATCACTATAAAAAATATTCCAATCTACAAGAAACTTTCTCTCAAATAAGAAGTGTTCTATACTCCAGTAACAAGTACGTCCGTTTTGAATTGTTCATTCAATCTACATCTGATTTTCTGAACAAAAGTGTGCTGATATCGCTAATTATTCAAATCAATAGCTATTAATTTCATAACCTGCCCTGGTAGGTGTATAATTGAAACAACAATTCTGACAGACGATTCCAATCTCTCCGGAGGCATCTATACTGATCGATACGACACGAGAGGTTCCAATAAGCTACTTCTGCAAAGAGCATCTTCGCCTCAGAATTATCTCCATCTCACATATTGGTACACTACAAACGACAAAATTAATGGAGCATTCGTGTAAATCTGGTTAATCATTTAATCATACGAATCTAGGCATTAGTCAAAAGGAATAGTCTATATATTAAGCACAAACGTGCAGCATGAAATGTACAAAAATTAAAATAAAATCATTGCTAGTCTAAAAAGTAAAACATGCATGAAAGTAACTATATTTACTACATTTATTTTTTCAGACATCATTTGGAATAAAGGTGTAGTTGAACATATGAATATTAAAAAAAAACGATTTTCGTTAATCAGATTTATAATTTTGCTTTGCATTTACAGAAAGTTCAAATTAAGAGCAGAGATTGTTATTCAAAAAAATGTTCGATTGCTTGTTTTAAACATCATTTTCTGCTGCAGCAAAAAAGCATTGTAGATACTTGTCCATTGTAAAACATGTTTTGTTTAAACGTAAGAACATAATTTCAACAAGTGATGAAGTAAACTTCAGGGAAAAATGTGCTCTGCCCTTGATTTATTAATGATAACCTGTTGAATGTCCTTAGGTAGTTAACTGGATAATCTGAGATTTAAAAAATAAAACAATGATAAAAAGAGTGTAAAGCTCCTTGTGAATTGTCCAGTTAACGATTTAAGATATTTTATCGGGTAATATTTATTCAATAGTAGAAATATCAAGTCCATTCCTTGAATTAAATATACTACATGTAGTTGTAATTCAGAAGTACGAGGTTCTGATTTGTTTGCCTGACACGTGCTACGTCTATACTTTCTCCTAGTTATTGACGCTCAGTTCGCCATTTGATAATTCCAGATCACTTTTTGCAACTCATTTTGAAAAAAACAAAACGCTTGAAATTCCCTCTGCTCAATATATCTAACAGGTTTGTATTTCCTCTGAGTACAAATCATTAAAAAGTTAATATCTTTATCGAGAATATTGAGAAAATGTGTGGTATCTATAAACGTTTACTTTTTTAACAGCAAACAAGGCACGTGTCTATAAGCATTTTTTAGGTAATGACATTGTTGTTCTTAATATTATGACATAATTAGATATTCATAAGTAATTGTTTTTGAATGAAACATATCATTTTTATAGTTTTTGTACTCGTAAATACAACCAAGCCAAAAATTAAATACTATTTAGAAATTAAGTGAAATGACCATTCTCTTATTGAATTCCATTTTGGAAAACCTTGGGTTACCCGTTCTTCTGAAAGAGTAATCAAGGGAGCCAAGATTCTATCGGATATCAGAAGAATGTAATCCGGGGACACAGACCAGACATGGAAAAACAGACAAACACAACAAAGAACATAAAATATCAAAATAGTACAAAAATGTACCGGTACAAAGTAACAAACGCAAATGAACAACTCGGACTCCACTAAAGACTAGGAGCCTGGACCAGGTGCACCAGTAGGGTAAGAGTCCTTTGCTTTTTTTTAGAAACAACCGCCGAGTTGCTCATAAAAAGTCAAGTCCAGGGTAGTCTTGAAAGAGGAAATGATAACTATGACACGTTGAACAAATCAGTTCTCATGGTGCATATAGATACACCGTAACGATCCACGAGTTCACGATGACGACCATAAAACTTCTGTAATTTCAATCTAACAACATAATCCTCTTTCAGAAGCCTAGTTGTAAGATGTCTAGCGCGATATTAAATGTCTACGTATAGTTACGGCAAGCTCTGTCATAACGTATGAATTGTGATATGAAAACCCCATACGCATGTGCTAAAGGGTGCCACAGATGAAACGAAGGTTGACAATACGGAATGAAAAATCATCACGTGTGTGGTATAGTTTTGTCAATAATTTTCCTTTATTATCGATCTCTAAGTGTAGGTCAAGATATGCGCTGACTTCACAGTGTCTGTAATATCCTTTATCACAAGTTGTTTGGGGTAGATCCGATGTATTAAATCTCCAAAACTAGGATTGTTGAACGATAATACGTCATCTATACAGCAAAAACTGAGATTAAAGGATCCAATTAAACGATGTTCCTTCTTTCGGATCAGATCAACTATAAAGTCAGCCTCATAAGATTGAAGGAATAGGTCAGCAAGTAGAGGAGTACAATTTGTTCCTATTGGAATGCCGACCATTTGTTGAAAAACGCGTCCACTACACTGGACAAATATGTTGTCAATCGAAAATTTCAGCATTTTTAAAACATCTTCATCGGTATATTTTGAAGATGATTTGGAATTATTTTTCACGAAGTATGAGGAATCTCCACCAAGAACTACATATTTGTTTCCATGTGTACCGTTTTTTTAGTAACAACGGTGTATTTTTTTAGTCGGGATTTTAACTGAGTATAGGGATTATAAAATATATTATAAGTATAAAGAGTTGAAAAATCATAGGTTTTAAGGCCCCTATTCTGATAATAATCTTGAATTGGCGTTTTCAAGATCTTTCGAGTTTTTCAGGATCCACATTGAATTAATACCACTACGGGAGTATCAAGTGTCGTGGTAGGACTGGTGACCCTCTTTGACAGATGTGAGTATAGATGTTAGAAGTTTTGAAAGAGGTTTGGTAGTATATTTTGCAGATCCTGCAATGTAGCATTGTATGTCTCAATTCTTGTGGATTTTAGGAATCCAGTACATAGACGGTAGATCATAATCATCAAACTTGGTGGAGAGACCAAAAAAAGGATAGCACAGGTTTATTGTTTTCCACTATCTCTTATTTGGAGAGTGTAGTGGCAGTATAGGTCTTATTACTGCTATTGTTTTCTGTGTCTACCTCTGATAATAAATATTGGATTAATACGTTCTGCAGACAAAAAATGTTGTTTTGGGCTTTGTTTCTGGTACGACATATTTGTCATGTATAGTAAACAATGTTTTTGCTTCATAGGGTCTTTGAAAACTGATGTAGCATTGACATTCATTGAATTCCTTAAAACTTTCATATGTTTCAAAATTAAAGACCTCACATCCTTTACCTACGTCTTCTTGTTCTTGGTTTATCTGCGTTCTTGCGTTGTCCTCCACGGCATCCATAAGAACTTTGAAGTTATTATTCAAAGCGTGGTTCACGGTACTTGAAACATTCAGAAAGGACCTTACGGAGAGATTCGTTTTCTGTGATGTTTAAGTCTCTCGTAAATATCCATTGCCGTGAATTCGTCTGATTGCAAATTGATTTCAACCGTTTCCTAGCCACTGCGCCAAACAAAATTAGATGTCTTGCATATCTTATAGGAATGTTTTTTTTTAAATTCTGGCCTGTTTATTGAAAGCCGAATTATATGAAGTGCTCTACTGAAAGCAACACTCATTTATTTTTAACAATTTGTGTGTCCGTCAGCTAACAATGACTTCACGGACTGACACAGACTCAGTGTAATTTTCATTTAAGTGCTCATTAGGCTGATACAAGCGCCGTTTGCTTCAGGTGAAAAAAATATATCGATCTTATCTAAAATATTATTATTTTAAATGCGTGTATACGATAAAGTCTGCTTAGTTACGACAAGCTCTGACATAACTTATGAGTTGTGATATGAAAACTCTATATGCTGGCGCTGAAAGGATGTTGCCACAGATGAAAAGCAATGTTAAGTCACGTTTATTTACTCCGAATAACTTTTAATCAATAAAATATGATTGACGTGTTTGACATGTCTTTGTTACACAGAAGGCATTCTGGGTGGAACCACTTATACCTTTATACTAAATTTCCTTTCATAACCTTGAGATATAAAACACAATAAACGAACCTGTTTCATGTTTGACATACTTTCATTTATAAATGAAAAAGAGAAAAAAATGTTTAAAAGAATAAATAAAAGTAAATGAGCAATTCGGACTGCACTGAAAAACAGGAAGCATTGACTAGGTGAACCGGTAGTGAATCGTCTTTTGCTCTTCTAGAAATAGAGTTAAAATCTACAAATGATATCACTTCCCATAATGTATTGTGATTTTTCCTTTCATCTATTGTAATATATATCTGCTTCTTGCAGACTGAGAATAGCAAAGTGTACTTGCACAGCGTTTTTTTTCTGTCTCCGTGGGAATCAGGCAGTGGGTGAAACATGGTATGATAAAAAAAAACACACCATTTTGAAAGTTTAATTTGAATATTTACACTTTTAGTATTGAGGGTAAAATAATTTTCTATATAAGTTTGAAAAATTGGGGAATAATTCTATTGAAATGCACTGAACATGAATATATAAGGGCGGATATCGCCGTGAAAAACCTTATTTTTCTAACATTCTGACTAAATCCAGTGATGCAGATATCACATAATGGTATTTTCAAATAGAGAAAGCATCCTTGAGTGAAATTATTCTGTCAGATCGGTGGGTTTTTCTGATTTTCCCCATACGCCTGATTCTTACAAAAACTTACTCTTAAGTAACAGCCTAAGAAAACACTAAACAAAAACATGGAAAAATATGGCTATATCGAAATGTTCAACGATTTTTATTCCAGACTGAAGATTTCAGATGTAGTCAATGAAATGACATTGAAATAAAACTTTTGATGACTTTGAAACAATTTTCATGGAGAAAAAGAACTCACATCTGTCGTAAATGAATTAGATATTTTCAAGGCGAGACCATATGACGAGTAAATCTAACACTTTACCTTATCATTTAATGTATTGACGTACCGAGAGTCCGGGAACAGCCATTCTACTTGAACTAATGAAAAACTACAAGTATGACTTATCTAGTTGATAAATCTTAAGCAAAAGACGACAATGTCGACAAATGTTTAATTTGTTTTCGAACAGATAATTCAGAAACCCTGCAATTTTCCGATTACAAACTTTGACGTTAAATTATGATAGATCGCATATTGATAGAAAAGTATGTTGAAATAATATTTTTGGCTTTGTTTTTATTAACATATTATGTAGTTGTCTTCAGCACACTTTATATAATGCTGATTGATTTCAAAATAACAGAAGGAATCCTTATTTAAAGCCGTTAGATACATAATGCTTCGGGTTTTATAACCAGTGTAAAGCATTCTATAATCAATGATGTTAGATATGTCAGATATGTAGTAGGAATTCGAAAGTAAGTACGAACGAATAAATGTTAATATGAGACAGTTTTTTTTTATGTTTGACTTTGCAACTTTCATTGGTAGTCTGTGTTTTTGTTGTTTGTTTTGTTTGTATTTTGTTGTATAGCGATTGTGTGATAGTAATTAACAAAACCAATAACATGTCTTGGCCTGCGACAACATCATATATTTGTCAGCATATACATACATTGATTCAATATATATTTAAACAATAAGCATGTGAAATGGAAACAAATGGCTGAGTTTGATAGGAAACAATCCTTATCAAATATGTGCACTAGAAGATACAAGTTATAAATATGTGGAAGACTATATTAATTTAATAGTTTTGCAGTTACATATAATACAAAGTAGATTCAGTCATGAACATGAAACGACAAATAATGTTTTTTAGAAAATTGATTTATTTCTCTACAAAAAATGTGTATATCTTAAAGTTGCATATAAACACTAAGAAGTTTAAATAGTATTGGATAAGTAAAAAGTAAGTACCGTTCACAACATTAACTGGAAAACAGCGTCTTGGTTTAACATGCATAAAGAGTAATCAAGGGAACCAAGATTCTAGTGGAAATTAAAAGAATTTAATCCAAAGACCAGAGATAGAAAACAGACAAAGACAACAAAGAACGTAAAATAACCAAAATAATACATAAAAAATAACAAAGGTGAATGGGCAACTCGGACTCAACTGAGAGCATGGACCAGGTGCACCGGTGGTCGGTAGGGTAAGCGTCCTCAGCCTTTCTAGAAACACGCACCGATTTGCTCATAAAAAGTCAAGTACAGGGTAGACGAAAGAGGAAAGGAATACCATGACACGTTGAAATCAGATTTAATGGTGCAAATGGATCCACTGTAAATAATGAATAGCTACACATCTTCAATGTGTATATTAACGTATGCAAAGTACTTTTGATTACACAAAATAGGCAATGACGAACGAGAGGTCGGACGATGACGAGCGGCTAGTAGACCTGCTTTCATTGTTAGGTACAGATTACACACAGTAGGTAATGACGAACGAGAGGTCGAACGGTGTCGAGCGGCTACTAGACCTGCTTTCCAGGGGCGTAGCTAGTCCTGTTTTAGTTGTACGCAAAATTACGGCGAGTGGTCTTGGGGGGAGGTCGCTCAAGGCCCCCAGTAAGTCCGGCAAGGCAAAGCCCTGAGGGAAACTCCTGAATTTTAACGCTTTTGGAACCAGTTTTTCAGAGCCTATACTACGTTCATGGTATGCATATGTGATAAATAACCTTTATTTCATCTTTAAAATGTGTGTTTTTATTTTTGTTACTTTTTCCGAAAGTACGCAACTGCGTATTTGCGTATAGGCAGCTACGCCCCTGCTTTCACTATTGGTTACGCAAATAAAAAACAGAAGATAACTAGAAATGCATTTGTCAGGTTACTGTCCTTTACACAATTATACAATCGATAGCTATCTTTATGTTCATATTACACCAATCCTATTTTTAAACTACATTGATGCTGCACATAAAGTTAAATCAGGTTTAAAAGAAAATCTTCCCTTTACATTCTTTAAAGATGATAAAAAAAAATAGACACACCAGAGACCTAAGTACTTCCTTATATTAAGACAAATTGACAAAGGATACAACATTATATGGTAATCAGTAGGTAATCAATAAGTTTCCTTCAGCACCTGCGTATTGAGATTTCATATCACAATTCATACGTTATGCCTGTCGAAACTTTGCGGGCTTTTAGTCGTGCTAGATTTCTTACAATTATGCTTCGGAAAAGGGTTATGTTGCTATAAGATCATTATGGTGTATAACTGTTCTATGACCCAGAACCAATTTGTTCACCGTGTCATAGTTTCCGTTCCTCTTTCGTCTACTCCGAACGTGACATTTTAGCAACTCAGCAGGGGCTTCTATAGGAGCATAGGAGGCTTACCCTACCGGTGTACCTGGTCCATGATCCCAGTTTTTAGGAGTCCTGGTTGCTCATTTATATTTGTGTCTTTGTTATTTTGGGTATTCCAAATGTTATTTGTTGTGTATGTCTAGTTTCCATGTCTGGTTTTCTATCTTTGGAATATAATCTTTTGATGTCCGCTCGAATCTTGGCGTCTTTGATTTCTCTTTTTAATAGCACTTGCTTCCCTTTTTCCTTTTTTTCTTTAATAGCTACGTTGGATTAAAGTTAAGCAATGATCAAAGTGTATGTTATAAAAAAAGGGATAATTAAAATCCGATATCTTCATTGTTATATATAGTATCGAAATTACACAAGAAGCTTATGTGTTTAGAAATAAGCCTTACAAAATAATCAGCATTATCTCGTATTAGTTAAGGGACTAGATAACCTCTCCGCATTTTATTATTGACGCCAGAGCATGATTGCAGGTATGTTATATCATATTCAAACACCCATCAAATAAAACAACGTATCTCTGTTGTGGCCTGCATTAGGTATTTTGAATACATTCTTTAGTAACAAAAGTATTTATTTAAGGTTAAAAAAGGGAAATAGTGGTGACCTCAAACAGAAATTGAACACTTTCTTTGAATTGAGATCTTCTAAATATTTGATTCTAATGCTACTGATGAAAGGTTACTCCTTGAAACACGTGTACAGCATATAAAAATTTGCGATATAAATATGATTAAATTTTAAGTCGCTAATAGCATTAGCGACTTCTTGCACTCGTAATTTCTGTATTTAATATTTGCATATGATTGTTATACCCACATAATCCAGCAGATCTTCGCCGTATTCACCGCCACGGCGTCATAGTTCTTGATTCATACGAGATAAAAATGTATTTCTTAAATATCATACACGTGTGTTCTACGTGTGTTTCTTCCTTGTATGAGAACGGGAAGTTTACATGAAATGATCAGTAAGCTTTGGACATTACCCGGTTTCCGATTCAGGATTCAGGCGAAACATCGCTACCTTTTTTAAAACATATACACATGTCTATGCGTGTTTTTTGCTTGTACTTTTTTTCAAAAAGGGAATTTTATTCTGATAATTTTGAGCCCATAGTATGCTGCCTCAAACTTAAATAAACTAATTTGGTGGAACTATAGATAAAGATGGTCTAAATAAAGAATTTTTAGGATTCCTCAGGCTATTTATATGGTAGATGAGTTCCGAGTGTCAGTGCTGCACTGCAAGGTAGTAAAGCCCTTGTAAAATTTTGAGTGACATAGCAGTACATGTGTATGTTTCAGGTGATAAACGGTTTTGGTTAGGTTAAACTTAAGGTAAACTACTGAGGATCCTCTGGAAATGGGCAAATTAACACAGAGAGTAATGGGAATCTGAATTAGTGGTTTGTAGCCTGAAGAGAACCAAAATTTTAGCGGAATTCCCCCGATTTTAGAGCATATCGCATTTGTACTATTTCGGATGTTTAGTATGCCACAATCAGTTACATTGAATATTTGACGATTAGCGACTTTGAAGACTTCAGCCTTTGATTTTATTTTATGCTTTGGTGGGATAAAATTCCTCTAATAAACTCTTGAACACTCAAGAAAATTTTATACCCCATCCTTTCACAAAGTGTGTTTTGTTAACGTACATAAATTTGAAATTCAATAGATTGTTGTTCTCTTGAATCCATTTTCAATGAAAAGTTTGAAAGGTATTTTTAAGTATATGACTTTCCTTGCCTTTTCCTAGGAAAATACTTTTAAACAATTAGCCAGTTGCTTCGTATACTAAAACTATCTTCTATATAACTTTTACAAAAACAAGAGTTGCTCCAGACAACCAAAATCTTCACATGCATCATAACATAGTTGATACGCTTGCATTAAGTGTCAGTCCCTGTAAGAATCAGGCTGTCAGTGAAACATGGTATGGAAAAAAACATCATTTTGATATTGTAATTTGAGTATTTGTACCATCAGAATAAAGGAAATCAGACAAAATTTTCCCTATCATGCTGAACCATTGAGTTACAACTACATTGAAATGCACTGAAAAAGAACATTTCAAGGGCGGATAACTCTGTCAAAAACCTCAATTTTCTAAGATTCTATTGAAAAAAATCTGCGCATAGCTAGTGATGCAGAGATCAAATAATGGTCTGTTCAAATAGAGGAAGTATCCTTGAGTCAGATCAGTCGGGTTTTGACATGCATGTTTCTGATTTTTCCCATTTTGCCTGATTCTTACAAATACTTACACTTAATTTCTCCTTTTCAACTTCTTATAATTGGACAGGCAAAATGAATTACAAAATAGTGATATGTTTTTATACGATTTTACATATTAGATCCCAAAAAGACTTTAGTAAATTAACAACATTCTGTCTCTGACTGCAATATAAAAATATATGTATTATTGAAAGTGTACTTAAATAATGTGTTAAGTCTTCGATGTTAGACAGATGGTCGAGTAGTTGATTATAGTTGTCTGCAGTTAGTTTATAAATCAATACATATTTTAAGATAGAGTCTTTTCTTCTTTCATTTCATTTCTTCTATAATCAAACCTACCTAGATCTTAGTCTTTTTATGAATAAAATAACAAGCCATACACGTTAATAACATTATTCAATATCTGTTTTAACTAATACTCATCAGTTTAAATAAAATTATGCATGTAATGCTTGTATATAGAAATAGCATTTTAGATTTCAAAGTCAGAAAGACGCACCTTTTACTCTTGGCGTCAGAAATTTGGTTTTCCAGAATGTATTTTATGGTGTATTATTCATGATATACCGATTTGTTTTCCGTGTCACAGTGTTTCCCTTGCAAACTGTCAAATATAGTATCAACGTGTTGTAGGTTTCACCAGGAACTTAAAGATGGTCAAGTAAAAAATAAAAACGTTACTTTAAACAGTTAGGTCCCATTAAAATGTTCAGTTTTTCATGCTTGCGAATAATTGTGTAGTTTAATACCTTAGAACATTTTAGCAGGGATCCATAGCGCGATATCAAAAAAACATTGTTATGTTTTTTTTTTATTTTGATTTGTTATTTGTTTTGCCTTATTTTTATTTCTTTAATGCAATATGCTATATTTCAAGCAATATGAGAGTATCATATCTATGAATGTATTTGACCGTAAATTTCCATTCTACCACGGAAAGAATATTATAACAATTTTCAACTTGTCCTACACGAAGTATACAGGATTCAATACTTTAGCTATTCTTTTTTACCTAAACTAGTTGAGTCTTCACAAATTTCCATGACTGAATTGTCATCCCCGAAGAAATCTTGAACAAAATTACAGTTACATAGGGAATATAAATTGTTTTTTGGTGAAAGTCTAAATGCTTGATGATGAAGGTGGAAAAACAAAGAATTAAGATTTGTTGTTTTCATTCCTTTTTTATGTTGGGTTCTGTAGGTAAGATGTATCATTCATGACTACCATTTTCTCCAAATAATTAATGCAAATAAATGCTTTTGACTATGGCAAAAAGTAATCAAGGGAACAAAGGTCATAGCGGTAATCAAAAGAATGTAATCCAGGGACAAAGACCAGACATGGAAAACAGACATACACAACAAAGAACATAAAGTAACTAAAATCATACATACAAAGTAACAAAAGCAAATGAGCAACTCGGACTCCACTAAAAACTGGCAAAATATGTTTAGGACCGCTATAAAAATATATGTTTTTGTGTCTGTGAAACCACGTGGAAACAGATGTTTTCAAATATTATATCTAAACAATGCTTTATTCCTACATAAAGTCTATGGAAGAAATATAATTACTCTGTGGTTTTATTTTCCCTTAACATAGGTTTTCCATGATGATCATATTAAGGTAAATACACGAAAAAACACATGCGATTTCTTGCATGTGTTTTCAAAACATTTCAAAATTTCATGTGTGAACTAGACTAAACCGCTTGTATGCATAACAGAGATCAGGGAAAATATCATTTACCGGTTTTTCTTCTTCATAGACTTAATAGTATTCTAATGCAATGCAAATTTTTTCCGGAAATAATAAATAGTCAGATGGTTTTATCTGCTGTTTTTTGTAACACTGAACCTCAAAAGACTTGCTGCAAGTCTTTGTAATATTCTACACGACAGAAAAGACATTCTTCTAGGAATATGCCGTGTGGAAAAGAAGTGAAATGGATTCTTCCTATATATACATTTGATTTTAATACTGCTGATGAGAGGTAACAGTACTCCTCGAAAGACGTGTACAGCATATCAAGATTTGAAATATATATATGATTAATATTGTTTGTTGTTTGTGTATCTTTACCATATGTTTTTTATGACTTCCCTAATTATTCAGTATCTATTGTACGTACTTTCGATCGGAAACGTTTGTAGAGGTTTTGAAAACGTGCATGTAAGTTGGCACCCTTTACTTAGAAAAATTAAATTCTTTATTGTAAATTCTGGTGTTCACTTGGTTCCTAAAGGGTGTAGACAAGCTTTGATAAAGGTTTGGATCAGGTTCATTCTTCCTCTTCCGAATGTTCGTTTAAAGGTAATATTTCAAATAGAAACTAAGGGAATATTGGTGTAAACAACGTACATATTGTGTAGTAGTTCAGTAGATATATATTCAGTAGCAAGTAACATGATGAGTGTTTTTGTAATTGGTATCCACCTAGTATTCATACCTGTGTTGATTTGTCAGTTCCAATATTTAATTTCAATGTTTAGTGTAAAACTACTACAATATATGTTGATTTATTTTCGTTTTAACAGTAAGCATTTACAAGCGTTTTTTTTTTATTCTGCAAAACGATCTTGAATGGGTTGGGGTGCAATTTACATTTGTTTTCTATCTCATGAAAAAAATAAGTAACTGTCCCTAAATAACGGCAATATGGATTGTTTTGTTTGTTCGTTTGTTGGTTGTTTTTGTATTTATTTATTCATTTAATTATTTATTTATATGTGTGTGTGTTTTTTTTTTTTTGGATGGGGGGCGGAGAAGGCGGGGTACCATTGTCATATAAAAGGTACTTGATCTTTTTATATGATAATGGTACTCCATGTTCAGATTAATTTGGTGAATGGTGGTCTAATGTATTTTTTTTTTCATTATAATGTTTGTCAGCTTTTTCAAGAAGAAGATAACGAACAGGAAACCAGAAAAAATGTTTTAAAGCTGAACTTTCAATTTAACCAATTTTTTCTGTAACTGCGTGTTTGCATAACATTACTACCAGTACAAATATGCCTACTTATTATTTATAAAAAAAAATCCGTAATAATTTTGCATGTACTATCGGTGTTTTTTTTTTCTTCCAAATGTGACATACCAAAGCTATGAGTTGAAGCTCACATTTGTGAATGTTCAAAGCTACTACGTACTACTAGATGTTGATTATCGGGCTATCTTCGGAGTTGATGTTAATCTCATTGGATTATAGAGGAATGGAGTTCCAATCTCTAACGTTGTAGGAGGAAGAATTTACAAAGAAAACATTGTGCTAGAGGATATCTTCTGTTACCGGTTTCTGCTTGTTGCATTACTTCTGAGTTAGTCTTGAAGAGTATGTTTGTAATTATACTAATGTTGTTTCCGTCATAGACGGATCTTTATTGTTGAATTTCTTTAACATTTGTCCCTTTTCCTATTAAGTCTAAGATTCTCGTTTTTACTTTTCATGACTCGTATGTCATCAATTCCTTTTTATCAATTTAGATCGAAGATCGGAATTGATATAGCAGTCGCCAGAGCATTTAGATTTGTACAGCCTGTTAGCATCTGTAATTATCCTACACTACCACAGGAAAATAGTCCCACTGGCATACCCCATTGAGGTTCAAATGCAGATAATTATGTCCACTTTATAGATATTTCTAATTTGTCATATTTATTTCTATGCTATTTACGCCAATAAACAAACCCAATAAACAACTTTTACTTTGAACCAGATATAATGATTAATTTGGTTTGTATTAACGACGATCCAATTAAAAAATAGTTGACTTTTAACTTCACCAATACCAGTTTATTTCTATGCATTTACCGGAATAAACCAATCGTTCATTATACATGCATTATATCCAATATATCTCCTACAAATACAATATTCTTAGACGCATAAACCATTTGATGTTTAGCTAGAAATGAAAACATTGCAAGATTATAAATAGTCATCGCTCATAGATATGAAAAAGAGCAATGCTGAGTGCCATTTGGAAGGGTTGTCTTCAGAAATTTCAACGCAAGGCCTGGTGGATCCATATACTAGTATTTACAATAAGGGGACAGTGGTTCCGATCAAGAAACTTATATAAAGAAAGAGATTTCAGGCGACAGCAAGGACTACACTCCTAGTTCCAGGCTAAAATTTGTCGCTCATATTTTTTTGGTGCTAAACTTTTAACAAAAATGTTGCATAACACCAGAAACCACCCTGATCTATTATCCACTGTATCGTGTATTTTATTGTGGTTACCACCTGGTGACATCGGAAGCCCGGAAATGACAAAAGAAATGAAACTTTGCTTATAGACCATGGCATTTAACATTTGATTTATATATTTCATGGTGAAATGGTCAGTAGAAAACACGAACTTTCCATTTCCGGTAGTTTTGCAACTTTAAGGTTTTGGCCCTGATATTGCCATTTGTTATACAGACTTCCCTTTTGACTACCCCTTTTGACTGCTGCTTAGATTTTATCAGTTTGGTAATTTTGTAATTACCAATTATTAGATGAATATAGTGTAATCTCCTACCCAAGGACTCCACCTATACTAAGTGGCATTAAATAAAACTTTCTTATAATATTTACTAATTATTGAAAATGTGCACCTCGTATCACAGATTTTGATCGGAGTGTTGCAATGGCTTTCGTTCTAATTTGGTACCAATATAATCCTTTTCAAGGCCCTTGATCCAAAGTGAATTTTATCAGATGGAGATGCGGAAGTATAAATTTCTTCAATTGTGCACCTATATTAACTCTTTCGCTATCCCAAGTGATTTTGTTTATCGCAGACCACGGTTTTATCATTTTCTTTCTATAAAACCTTACTCTAACAAGAAGGTGAGTGACATTAAAATACTTTATAGATTTGTTTTATATGTACTTTTATCTTTATTTCGCTTCGACCTTGTCACGAGGACGCTTACCCTACCGGTGCACCTGGTCCATGCTCCCAGTTTTTAGTGAAGTCAGAGTTGCTCATTTGCCTTTGTTACTTTGTATGTATGATTTTAGTTACTTTATGTTCTTTGTTGTGTGTGTCTGTTTTCCATGTCTGGTATTTGTCCCTGAATTACATTCTTTTGATTACCGCTATAACCTTGGTTCCCTTGATTACTCTTTCAATTGTTGAGTCCACTTTCCTTTTATAGCTGATAATGACAGATTATAATTTGCGTCTGAGAAAAGTTGTATGTTCAAATATAGATAACGTTTGCCATGCAAGAAGAATGCATGAATAAAACAAAACTCAAAAGATTTTTGAATTTAAGTGAAGTCGTCCATGATACATTTTCATTCAGTTAATGAATTAACAAAACAGTTGTTTGGAGACTGTCTTTTTTCGAATTCTAAGATATGTGTAATGGGGTTTTGTTCATAAATATCAGAAATCAGTTTAGCATATTTTATTAATAACAAATAATACTGGATAACATAGATCAAATTATAAACAATAACATACTATGGACCTCTATGAAATATATACACTTAAAAGGCCTGGTCCACAACATTACCAGTTAATTAATGGTCCTCAAAGAAAATGTCACAAAACTTACTTTACTATACATAATATTTCAAATCAAAAAAAAAAAAAAAAAAAAAGAATGGCTAAATACTGGACATCCTGTCCAACAACTCATTTGTTGCTTGGGAATTATATTTCGTAAAAAGTATTCCGAACTCTAAGACTGCCAGTGCAGGTCTATTGCTTTAAATTTTCTGATGTTTTATTCAAAGGCTATCTGCAAATTTGATGAAAACTTGTCACAAATGATAAATGTATCTGGAATGGCATAAAGTTTTTAACTTCTGAGGAATCCATGATTTTTGTTAAATTTTATCCATTACCTAAAAAAAAATTAACAGTGTCCAAAATTGATAACACTATGCTGGTGAGAGTTTGCTTAATAAATGCTACCAACTTTGTTTTTTTTTTATTTAGAAGTAGAACATTGAAATTCTTAATTCAGAAAATAGATGTGAAGTAATGGTTATGAATACCATACAATATTAATGAGGCATGTTACACAATATACATGTAGAATATAAATAATGGCGTATAGACTCTGTATGAACCAGTGTTTTCATGACATGTTGGTCCAATAAATGCTTTTTTAAACACAAGATTTTGTTGTGCGAAAACATTCCAAATACAAAGTTTATTTTTCTATACTAGCTTCATGATCCTGAACTGATATTTTTAAAAGGATTTGATGTCAAGTACAATGCTTTGATTTTCCATATGCTAATTCAAAATTTCCTGTAATTACAAATGACCAATAATTTTTTTTTTAGAGGACGGATGCATTTTTTTTTTTAAATGGCTCCTTTAGATATAATTTAACCATAGAAAATTTTGTTCAAATTTTCATTTTGTTAGTACATTCAATAATTTATTGTCTTCAGAAACTACCTGTCCTTCTTGAAGTGTGTGTTAATAACCTCTTCCTTATTTGGATACATACTGACCAGTATATACACGTGATATATACACATTTTCCCGAAAATGTCATCACACGAAATCTCCTGCAATTTGGAAATGAATTACAGGAGATCTACTACAAAGAGGATCCACAAGGTTAACTGGTATGTATATTTTCTATTGTCATGGTTACAATGAACAGTAACATAACTAATTATGAATCCCTAAAATATACAAACAAACACAAAAACTGTAAAACCTTTCCTGCAATAAAAAAGCATCCCACACTAAAAATTACATGGACAAATCTGGATAAGAATAAAACATTTATCTAGTACAACATGAATTTAACAACACCAATGGAGGGAAGCAGGACCAGTCCATTGACAACAACAGCTGGACTTATAATGAATTAGCACCAGTATCCTAACAGGGGGTAGATAATATGACACAAGATAAAATTAATGTCTGTCTTGCATTGGAAAAACAACAAAAAATTACTTTTCATTAAAATTGGCATCTTCTGAAGGCAAAAAATTTTCTTTTCTTTCTGAAAACTCTGTCCAAAGTGTTTGAAAAAAATTCACTGAAATAAGATTCGTATACTTAATACATTATTACAGTGGATAATGTATTAACGTATGCAGAACAAAACATATCATTAGCTTCTTTATTTCCTTAGTTAGCTAAAAATCAAATATATACTAAAACAGTTAACGGAACCACATCCTTTATAGGAGCATCAGATTGATCATTTTGTATTTCCAGGGAAAATGAAAGCCCTGCTTTTCATACTTTTCTTTTAGTATCTGGATTAAAAGTGACTATGACTAGAAAAAATAGAGAAAAAACACCATACTGACAAGCTATGCTACTACATCTAATAATGAAGGTACCACTCTGCTTACTGAGAAAGTGTCATTGTTCATGTGATATCAATTCTCTAGTTTTCACAGGTCATTTAAACAAAAATATCCCAAAAAAATTACAACTAGAAGTTAATCAGTTCAATTTCAAATTGTATTGATACATTAAATACCCATAGTTGTATTAAATGCAGGAAAACTTTGAAAATGAAACCTATATACAAACTTTAACTTTTGAATTATATTAGTATCAACTACAACAACTGACTATTTGGAGCTGACACATTTCTCATCATGGCAGATATTGCCAACATCAACTGTTTAAAAAAAAGTACCTGAGGTTTTTATATAATCTACACCAAAAAGTAAAGCATATAGCTGGCTCCTTATAGAAGATAGCTCTGGAATAGCTTTAAGTGCCAAATAATTTGTAACAAATCTGTCAAGTAAAAATACCACATGAAGAAAACATATCCTTACAATGCTTTAATTTGTTTAATATTTTGATTCATTTCCATTGAAAATTAGGACCATATTGGTCCATTCGCAACCTTTACTTTTATTTTAATATTGACCAGTAACTAAATTGGTCCATTCGTAACCTTTACTTTTATTTTAATATTGACCAGTAACTAAATTGGTCCATTCGTAACCTTTACTTTTATTTTAATATTGACCAGTAACTAAATTGGTCCATTCGTAACCTTTACTTCTATTTTAATATTGATCAGTAACCATATTGGTCCATTCGTAACCTTTACTTCTATTTTAATATTGACCAGTAACCATATTGGTCCATTCATAACCTTTACTTTTATTTTAATATTAACAAGTAACCATATTAGAAGGTTTGACATGGACATTATAGTTAAGACAGTGTTATATGACCAACAATACTTAAAGCATAAGGCTCCAGTGTCAATAAAATATTTTGGCTGAGCATGGTCTAATGAGTTTGAAAACATTTATGATACTAGTAGAAATAACACTCGCTCTATACAATAAAATTTGGAAAGAAAATTTTCTATAACATCAAATAAAATGAAGAGGTAATTTCCATCAGCTTTACATTAACATATAGCCACACACACTTTACAATAGCTACTGAAATGTTCATCAGATAGACACAGAGCTTATTGTACACATTTATTAAACAACTTCTCTCTCTCTCTGGAAAGGTTTGACAAGAAACTTGATGATGAGCTGGTAGAAGTTCATGATCAATTCACTTGACCATTTTTAAGAATCCTTGCCTGAATTTTAGAGAGTTCTGATTGGTTGGTTTCTTCTTTAATTGGTTTCATAGTCTCCTCTTCTTGCTACAAAACAAATGATATAGTATATATTTCTAACTGTTCTTTTCGACATTGATTGTTCATGTGAGTGTTTTCAGTGGGAAACACAATAAAAAATTAAAACAACAAAGATAGGTTAGGATTCTACAGTATAGTCACAAACTACTTGGATTTCTTCCATCAAAAAACAGCTTAAGAACATGATGACCCAAGCCCCTGTTTTCAGTATTAAAATTTGAAAACAAACAAAAAATGAAATGACCCTTTCTCCCTTGAATTTAAACATTGTACAAAAAGAATATTAAATTCTTTACTAGCTTTTTTTATAATCATAGATGGACAAAATTCCTTAATATATCCCCTAAACATGTTTTAAAAAAATCAGGGGAAATTGGCCATTTTGATTTTTTTATAACTCAAAAACCTCAAGCAAGCAACAAAAAATGGGATTAGAAACAATAGTTTTAACACTTAGGAAAATAGATAAGACTGAAGTAAATGTAAAGAGAAAAAAAATCATAGCAATAAAAAATCCAGATTTAAAATAAATGGTGGAAAACTATGCTTGTAAATACCTCTTTTAATTTTGAAGCTTGGAGTTCTAATCTACACTCTAAACTTGACCTTTTCTGTTCTGCCTTCTTTTTATCATCCCATTCCTGCTTTCGTTGTTTTTCCTTTTTCTGTTCAAACACTTTTGTCAGTTCTGATTTTTCAAGCACATTTTTACCTCTGAAAAATATAAAAGAGGTTCAAATACTATAGAAAATTGCACTATTATTAAGCAAGTTATTAGGGCATGCAAAGTATTCATAGTTATTTAATGTATATCATTTCACCTTCATGCATGCATGATTAACTAACCTTAGCAAATATACAAAAGAAAAGGTTTTACATGTAACATACTATAACCAATCAAATACACATGCTGTTAAATGAAAAACCATACTTTTTAAAGCAATTTAAATAAGACTAAAGATGTGACAAAAAGTTGTACCATTATTAAATTACTGAAAACTTTGGGTTATCTCCCATAGCCCATAAAATTGTATTAATAAACAGACTATACCTTCTGTTTAATACTATTGCTTAAAACAAATAATGTGTATGTACCCAGTATAAGATAAGCCAAAAAGTAGTGAGAGAGAATATAAAAGTATAGGAAAGACTGAGAAGGCTGCTTGCAATTTTCATTTGTTAATACTCAAATTGTGCATACAAAATCACATCAATAGCAACAAACATATGTGTATTAAAGGATGAAATGTTTTCATTCACACTCAGAATGAATCAAAGAAGAAAGAAGTTACAGTAGGACAAGGAACTTATCATGTCAATGACTTACTTATTTAAGTATAAATGATGCCAAAATTTTATACATTCAAAGATTGGTTTATATTTTGAACAACTGCCTTAAATACAATTAGAAACCCAAATTTTGCAAATTATTTAGTTTAATGACTTGAACTAAATTATTATGCAACCACAAGGAGCTAAATTGTAAAGAAGTCCAATTATGATAAAGGCTCCAATATACTATGGAATCCCCCCCCCCCACAAAAAAAAAATCGTTCAAGGCAGAAAAGGAGTTTCTGGCCAATGAATTCATGACATCACAATGGAATGTGTGAAAATTCAGACCATGATTCAATGAGACCAAGAAGCTCAAAGTCAACGGTTGGAGCATTACAGGTTTTACTAGCCTGAAATTAATCTAGAGAGAGTGGCTCAAATGACTGGACAACCCAACTAAGAAGTAATTATTTTATTTAAGTAGCAGTCTTAATAAAAATCAGACAGGAGGTGATTCATGGATATAAAAAAAAAACCCAAATTCAGTTTTATTTCTTGTTCAAAAACCGTTAGAGATCATATAACCATTCTTAGTTTTTCATTTGGTTGTTGTGCTTTTGAAATGAAAATTAAAAATAAAATAAATAAACTGGCACTTTGCAAGAGTTATCATTCTTGATTTTGTTTCATTTGGTTGGTTTTAGTGGGAGATGAATGTATGATTTTCTAAAAAATGCACATCTGAATGCAGAAATGATTATCCAATATTGTTATGTGAAAGTATAGCATGTGTGGACTGACAAAGCATCGTTTGTTTGGTGGGGTTTTCTTCACCATGAATCACTTTACCATTGGCAGTGTCTGAATTTTATGTAGACTGATACTTAAGTATACAGTTCACTTCATGTAAATAATGAACCAGTTGGTGCCCAAATCAATTACTTTCATTATTTACAAAACAACAAAATTCAATGAAAACAAAATTACATAAGTATGGTATCCCACAAAGCCCCAAAGCATAAATCCCATAGTAGTGTTTAATTAGGCATTTCTGGTTAGAACATTTGTGAGAAACAAACCTTTCTTTCCATCTAAAGAAATATCATACATTACAGCATCAGATACATAATACATATTTCATATATGCATACATTTATTAGGAGGAAAATATCCACTTTGTTGTTAAAAGTGAGAATTGGCTACTGTTTCCAACTTCATCTCAAATCAACTTTCTACAGAAAATGGCTTAATAATTACTTGAAGTATTGGAATGGACTAATTCAGAAACTGTATAACATTCTGGGATTGGTAATGTAATTGGTCAAGATGTATTTTATGAGTTCCTGCCACAGCACAATGTTGTTAAGTAAGAGTGCTGTTGAATTTCTACAGTGGTCTGCTGGACATGAATATAAAGCAATACTTCATTTGAGATGTATTTTGAAAACAAAGCTTAGCTCAAGTTAAAAGGCTTAGAAAGATTTATCAAATATGCCAAGAAGTACTTCAAAGTAAGTTTATAACAGTAATCATTATACATGACTGTATTGTAAGTTTAGACAACACATACAAGTAACTTTTGTTCTGATTTTAACATAACATAATCTGCATGAAAACATACTAAGGTGAACATTACTTTTTACTAACTCAATTCATAAGTTTTTAATGAAGTTGAAATTAAAATTCATATAAGTGTACTTATCAAACTTAAAGATTCTTTCAAATTTTGTCAACTGCATTAATTGCATTGAATCCACTTTTTTTCACTTTGTGTACAAAGGGAGATAAGTTAATAAGATCCTTAATGAAATTATACCATGCATAAATATAGCATAAAACATGATCCTTTTTTCAACACAGTAATTCAACTGAACTTCTGGAGATTACATTTAAGTTCACTCTGAACCTGTAAAACACTGGAATTCAGAAAAATTCTTACATTTTATAATTCTGTAATAACTCTTTATGTAATGCCATTCTCTCCTTTGATTCCACACATGGATTTGAAAGTTTTCTGGGTTTAATAAGTTCATTATTTTCAACATCTGGATCTGACAAACGTTTTTCTGATTCTGATGGCTGTCTTGGTCTTATAAGGACTGGTTCACCATGTCCCAATTGTTCTGAATCAATTTCATCATTATCATTATAATCTGGTTCAGGTTCAGGTATGTCATACTGTTCTTCTGAAAAAGTCAAAACAAGTTGAAATAAATACACAGTATTAAAATCAAACTTTTATACCTAAGATATAAGGATAAATCAGGCACAATCTACTATCCAACATTATTCAAACAAATATGTAAGAGTAAATCAGAGTACAACTTTCATAAAACTGAATATCTCAAAAAATTGAAGGATAACTATTGGATTTATATTGGAATTTAGGTTTTTGAAAATTCTATCAACAGAAACAATACAATGACAAAAAAATAAGAAAAAAAAAACTGAAATAATCTGACAGTCCATCAACTGGACAATACTTGATAAACTAAACTAATCTAAAAAAAAGTTGGTTTTTATTAGAATGCTAGAATTATTCAGCACTATAGCTAAGCTAAAGCTGTTCGTAGCTCTGCAACATATTTAAAGGGAAAGTTTCATTTAGCTGGTAAAATTCTCTGCTATAAAACAGTACATTGCTATTCTGGTAGACGCTGCAAAAGTCTGCTACCAAAAATTAAATGTAAATGAAATCTTTCTTCATTCTCTACCTGTGGTTTTTTTTGGTTGTTTTTTTGTATGCTTATGTGCATATAATCTTTAGAAATGACCTTTAAAGTTTCAGAGATATGTAATTAATTTTGCAGACAAAAAGATCAAGAAGAACAGCAGTAAGATATACTTTCACTGTTTAACTTATTATATAAACATGCTTTAACAGGTGGTTCTTATTATATAAAACTTCCCATCACCATCATTAAATTGTTGGAAATTTAAAAGAATGTGTTTTTAGAAATTCCATGTTAGCAAGTGCATCAATAACATCTGTACATTTTCAGTAGTTAGAATACATGTTTTAGTACTACATGTATAAATGAACAAAATTTACATTTTTTTTATAATTGCATGATTAGATTTTAAATGTAAAAGTAAATCCTTAGCATTACGGAGATTTTTCATAATAAAATTTAAACATAACTAAATCACAAGAAATATACATGAGGTCAATTCTCAAAAGCATTAAGTTCATCTAAAAAGTCATATTATACAAACATATGCATGCTATATGTTTGGATATTTTTCACATACTTCAAAGCTTTCATGTTATCTGTGTGTTTAACTCACTAGTATGAAATCACTATATGCAGAGCAACCAATGATCACAAAAAAACATTTTCACCATCTATATCTACATGTTTGTAGTATTTACTCTAATGCCATCAAACTTCCTTGAATACTATACCACACAACTATAATTAGTCAAACTCTATTATTCTAAATATTCTTTATATAATATCCATTCAAATAATGGGGAATATAAATAAAATCAATAGGTAACAGTTAAAAAATTGATTTTAAAAAGAAAAAAAATGTTGTAGGACAAGAAATTTGTTTTAGTTGACAGTTATTAAAAGGCAGCCAGTGTCAATTGTATCCTGCTACTAAAACTTTGGACAATTGGATCCCTTAACAAATATTTACAACTGTGGCCTAGCAGGAAGTATAATTTAAAATTCAAGGCAAATCTAGAAAAATGGATTTTACAGAAATGCCTAAAAATCATTAGTTATTAAGAACATATGACACTTGTTGGTACAATTATGTTCCTGTACAGAGAGAACAATTTGTCAATTAGGTCAAGATCAGCCAGTACTACACATTATAACACTTCTGGAAAGAGGAATGTAAAAAATCATATTTTCAAGTCCCAATCATGCTGATTCAAACTCTTAGTTATCTTGATTTCAAAAGACTCTGCAAAAATCACTTGCCATATTGGGCCAAATTGGATAGCATACAAAGTTACTAAATACATAGATGTGAAATATGAAATATTGAATGTTTCCTGTGTACTAATTTTGATATATATAGGAATGAGATAAGTTTTGTGATATTACTCTCTGACTTTCTCCCCAAAAAAGATCACAAAACTTAATTTGATATCATAGATAATTTGAAAAATTATCAATTCACCAATCACAAAATTTCAACTGTATTCCAAAATAGGACAATCAATTGGATATAGGGAATTAATAAAAATTACAATAAAAAAAAACAATTAACTTGTGCTGAAAACTTTTACTATAGGTGATGCATGTACTACATGTAATACATCAAAGAAATAAATATTATTTAAAGCACTTCATTCATTGGACCAACTGAAAGTATTTTCACTAAAATTCTGAAGAATCAGTCAGCATGCATACATTTTTTCCTGAAAGATTCTTAAATGGAACAGTAAACCTATATACTTATCAGTATATCCACTTTAATTCTTTTTTAAAAAATGCACACTTGCTCAATAGCCATCTAATGAGACCTCATTTCAATGGAAATACTAATGCATTTATTTTATTTGAGACACTTCTGTGGCAAATTTCTATTATTAGAATCAATGACCTTGACCAGCTGCATGGGGAAGATATTTCTAGACCATCATGTATGAGATGCTACCTCAGGAAACATGCTTGTTAAAACTCAGACTTAATGTATTCACTCAAAGATTAATTATTTGATAAAATTTTCTAGTTTTTAAGAGCAAGAAATATCTGCCAAAGAATGTTTATATTACAACCAAAAAGGAAATATTATTGTCTTAGCAGTTATGTTTAATATAGCAATATTCAGTTCACAACCAATACATTGAGGCTAAATTTGACCATATTAATATTTCTTCACATGTTTGAGAAAGTATAAGCAAAAAAATCATGATAAATCATCTTCATCATTAAAAGCCCTCTTAAGTTAAGAAGTATTAAAAAGCGATCTGTTTACAAGAGTCACACAGAAATCACAGAAAATAATGAGCAATATGATACATGTATATAAATAGTTCATACTGTATAAATACATGTAAGGCTACCACATTTTCAGCATCAAACAAAAATTCAATTTTACTGTTGGTAAAATTTGGAGTTTTTCTATACCTATTAAATAAATGTGCAAGAGAGTACAACATATTAAGATACGCTATTAGAGTGACAGAGATTACAAACAACACTACATAGACTGGAGATACCTATCAATTTAATGTTGTTGATTACGCTGCCAAAGCTCGTAGCAAACGAAAAATATTTATCATAATTATCGTTGTTTTCATTATCTTCATAGTCCGGCACCGGTGTCATATCTTCTAGGATAAATAAAACAAACATGCAGGATAAAAAGAAACCTTAAAAACTATAACAGGAAAGAAAAAAAAACATAAAAACAAAAGATATTTGGAAAAAAAAATGTGATATATGAAGGGTGAATCAAAATTCATGGTTTTCTTGGTAATTGGTCCAAAATAAGTCTTGAATTTCCAATGAAAACTTCTAATGCTTTAACAAAACCAATGATCAAATAAAATATCAATAAGTCACAAAAATTTACATTAACAAATAAAGGAACCTTCACAGTAACACATTGGTTCAGCCATTCACTGGTTGTATATACTTCGAAGTAATTAATCAACTCATGTTAAATCCTAATTTCCTCTTCCCTTAAATGATAATATATACATGAATATAATTCAAAATTTTTTCCTGTTCCTGAAAAATCTCTTAAAGTAAAAGGAAGAAATCTAAAAATGGAGGAAACTGATACACCTGCCCAGAAAGATCGGTAAAAAAATGTGTTACATTTCCATGCACTACATGAGCAAACTTAAGTTTTGCACCTTAGTGTTTCTAGTCATAATTCCTAAAAATATCAAAAACCAATAATTACTAGCCAATATTAGTGACTACA
Source organism: Perna viridis (assembly GCA_037379345.1). Lineage (NCBI taxonomy): Eukaryota > Metazoa > Mollusca > Bivalvia > Mytilida > Mytilidae > Perna > Perna viridis. The sequence goes on from CM074511.1 coordinate 16,765,211, forward strand.
GGCCTGATCTCCATACTACTACATGTATGTATTAAAATACTCTCAGGTACAAAAATATTGGTTTAATAATAATCACTGAAAAAAACAGGAGTAAAGCAAGATACAGTTAGACATAAAACAAAACAGCTTTATAGTAGATCTTACCAGGAGATGTGTTCTGCATCTTAGAGAATTTCTGTATTGATTCTTCTCTCTGACTCTGTAACAGAAAGAATACACTTTCAATGTTACTTCTATCATATTTCTAAATTGCTTTTCAGAGATAATGTTCAAAGAGCTGGTAAAACTAAGGATGACAATTAATATGTAAAATTAAAGTATTCTAAGTAAAGAGAACACACCAGACATATAAACAACTGTATTGTTGTTTACATTTCTACACAGAAGAAAAATATAAAAATCAAACATTTTATGTTGTCAGTGGCTGCGAAACATAGCTCTAACTATTTTTTTTTTTTGTATTTTGATTCGCAAAATCAAAACAAAAAAAAGATCAAGAGCTACGATTTCGCAGCTATGTTGTCAGTAGCAATGTAATGTTTCTAGTCGTCACTTTTAAAGATATGCACATGGTTAAATCTACAGGGTTAATAAAATCTATAACAGAGCTGTAAGAAGACTTTAACTACAATTTTGCCTTTCTTGGGGAATCCACATTTATAACAATTTAGTTCAGATATCTAGAGTAATCAAGGGAACCAAGGTTATAGCGGTAATCAAAAGAATGTAATCCAGGGACAAAGACCAGACATGTAAAACAGACATACACAACAAAGAACATAAAGTAACTAAAATCATATATACAAAGTAACAAATGCAAATGAGGAACTCAGACTCCACTAAAAACTGAGAGAAAATCTATTTTTATAAAGTTGAAAAAAAAATAAACAGAAAAGTAAAATACTTATTTCTGGGATACCAATTTTCTTGGTTTGCTCTAACAACAAATGCAAAAACTTCAAATAATTGTTCTATTTACATAAACTACATTGATGTACAAATGAAATGCAGAAAAATAAAAAATGTGACAAGTCAAGAATGTAAAATCCATAAACAGCATATTTTTATCTATATTAATTTGTGACTTTTTCTCCAAAGATAACAGAGAAAGTTAATTATCTTTCCGAAATTTTAGGACACTGAAGTAAGTATAAAACTGTCAAGGACACAAAAATTCTGATCACACTGATAAAATAGGTGTATTAGATATCTGTTTATGTATAACACTGAATCCCAACAAAGCAAAATTAAATCCCCATAAAAGAAGTGAATGAAAGAATTCATTGGATCACAATGACATTTCAACATTTTACTTTCAGCTGATCAATAACAAGACATTTATACACAAGTTGTTTACCAAAAACTGTCACCATTTATCATAAACAATTACTGAATGAAAACCAAATGCTGGAAACACCAGTGATAGTTGGGTGAAATATGGGCCCACTATGAAGTGAACTGATTTACATTTTTACATACAAACTTTACATGTAATGCTTATATGTCATTTATAATCATCAATTTAAATGAAAAAGAAATGTTTATATTAGGTAATGGTTGATAAATCAATAATATTAAATAATTGGTAAACATGCAGTACCATATCAAACATATTGTTGATTTACTAGGCCATAATCATACTGTTACAAGGACAGTAGGTCACTCAGGATAACATGGCTGCTTTATTACCTAAGGAAATCAAACAAAGATGATAATTTCACCAAATGAGTTAATTCTTACCTAATAATCAGTAGTAAACTATATTAATATTATACAGAATACCATCTATCAGCTGGTAAAAAAATGACTAGATCATGATCTCAAGTGTGCAATAGGAAACAGGAAGTACAAACATTGCATACATGTACAATAAACCAGAATACAATATCAAACATCCTTATTGTTGGCTAAGTATGTAAAAAAATAAACCCTTATACAATATGTCATAACAAATATTGTTTCTGAGTTAAAACTTAGTTGCTATACAAGTGTCCATGGATGGTCACAGTATACTACATGTAGTACTACAGCTAGTTCTTAATTAAGCTCAAGTACTAAAAAATGAGGTATTATGCACAGGGAAATTTTCCTATGTGTCTATATTTAAATTATTTTTCAGATGGGTTTCATCGCATACACCTTTTTTCTAAAAAAAAGTTAGTTAAATGAAGGCAGAACCTTTGAAAAGGCAAACATTTTATCTGCACACAGTCATTCAATCACTATTTTCTTCAATAAAAACTTCATGAAATGCAAAGTTAAACAAAACTCCTTCCTTGGACAAACACACCCTTCCCCATCCCCCCCCCAAAAAAAATAATAATAATAATAAACAACTCTTGGTTTTGGTATTCTAACCTCTTTGTTGTGCTTAAATCACAAGAATCAGAGAAGAGTTATAGAAATTGAGACAAAATATTGACTTATACAAAAACAAGGATAGCTAAAGAAACTTGGAAATTTAATTTTTTTTTTATGTTATACTATTTATTTGAATTATAAACAGAAGGAAACCATAAAAAAAAGCATGTAACTGTATAAATGTTATTCCAAACCCAATCTGTATTCAGGAACTAAGACAGGATCAATATTGTAGACCAACACCACCTTAATTATAAAACATGACAGGAAAAGCCCAAATCGTGCTATAAAAACTGTAAAATCATGTAAATGAACATACAACACACATCATGACTATGTTTACATACTACATACTAATATTTCATGGATACAAGGAAATTCTTCTTCCCTCACTAATATGACTGCTTCATAAATAATGGCTAACTTATTACCATCACAGATTAGGGAAACAAGATCAGCAGAGGCTGTAAATATCTACAGGACATGTACAAAGGAGAACTTGGCTGTACAGAAATAAAAAAATGTCATTCTGCTAAAGGTAATTTATTTGAAGACAATTTAATTAATAAACTAATTACTCCCACTATTATGAAATTTACTTTGCTTTAAAATTCTGTGATTTAGTTATTCTTCCAAACTTCCCTAAGGCAAACAGTTTTTGAACAGTAGCTAACAACCTTTCAACTGTTAAGGCCAAAAATGGACACTAGAATGATATTAAGTTCACATGAGGTACAGTGAAATGTTAAGTTCAAAATATTAAGCTAACACAGGGACCACTAGAATGTTAAGTTCACATAGGGACCATTAAAATGTTAAGCTAACATTGGGACCACTAGAATGTTAAGTTCACATAGGGGCCATTAGAATGTTAAGCTAACATAGGGACCAATCGAATGTTAAGCTAACACAAGGACAGTTTGAATGTTAAGCTAATATAAGTACCATTAGAATGTTAAGCTAACATAGGCACCGCAAGAATGTTAAGCTAACATAGGGACCATTAAAATGTTGACTACACATAGGGACCATTGACATGTTAAGTTCACCATTGGAATGTTAAGCTAAGATAGGGACCGTTAGAATGTTAAGCTAAGATAGGGACCATTAGAATGTTGACTACACATAGGAACCACTAGAATGTTCAGTTCACATGGGACCACTAAAATGTTAAATTCACATATTGACCACTAGAATGTTAAGCTAACATAAGGACCATTAGAATGCTGAGTTCACATAGGGACCATTAGAATGTTGAGTTCACATATGAATGACTAGAATGTTGAGCTAACATATGTCATTGGCATGTTAAGTTTACAGTAGTGTATGTTTGTTCAGAACATGGTCAATTAGGATCTATGAAATTGTAGGTTTGAAATCACCTTTCTTTGCTCCATGTTATCAATCTGTAATTGATCACATAAACTATTAAAATATATAAAGACTACCTACCCTACACCAGCCAAGAAAAGATGAAGACAAGATTTTAAGCAAATGAAGCAACAATTTTCACAAAAATATTCAGGTTTACTTCACTTCCTAAAATATTAAAAAGTTCAACTGTTTTAGTTAACACATCCTATATTAGATATCAGTGTCAGAGGCTAATACATCACTCAAGACAGAAGCTTACAACAGGAAGTCAACATATTATACCGGAGGTTTCACAATGTTAAAAGAAAAACAATCTTGTGATGTCATTTCTTGAACATTTTCAACAGATGATACATGAATATAAGGTATACTGAAATCCAATGTGAAACGATTTTTTTGCATTTTTATCATTCCATCTGGTGTGACTGAGAATAAAATTTTATCAGAAAAGTGAGAAATAAATATCTTAATCTTTGGTGTGGTTAAAATATATCTCATTGAAGAACTTTTTTAGATATGCAAGTATTATGTAATTAATATACAGGTTAAACCAAAAAGTATAAGTACCTTAACCAGTCTGTGATGAGAACAGAAACAGAAAATGAATGAAATATGGACCATGGCATGAAAAAACAAAAGAAAAGAAAATCAGCACAGGCCATATGTAAAACATTTTTTATCCGATAAACTGCATTATGGATACTTTATAAATTTTACTGATGGAGAGTGGGACCAAATTTATATTGTTATAATTTATCAATTTTAATAATGGAGATTGGGACCAAATTTCTATTGTTTTATCTAATCACAACCATTCCTTAGTCTGACCTTCTTAGTGTTGTATTATGACCTAAGAAAGACAAGCATGAATATCAAAATATCGTAAAACTAGCCTAAAACCTACTGTCAATGAGGTAGTTAGCCATTTCTACGTAGTACTTAATACAATTATTTACAACATGACTTGGTACTTAGGTACAATCCATTAATGGATCATATAAAAGTCTTCCGTCCATCCATCAATCTACCTATAACCGATAGTTACCATGCTTGGTAGTGAGACCATAGTTACCATAGTTACCATGCTTGGTAGTGAGACAATAGTTACCATGCTTGGTAGTGAGACAATAGTTACCATGCTTGGTAGTGAGACGATAGTTACCATGCTTGGTAGTGAGACGATAGTTACCATGCTTGGTAGTGAGAAGAGAACATAGTGCCAACCACTTAACTATAATGAGAGCTGATCAGTATTGATAACCTGTGGTTTTTAAGGTCTTGCTCAATTTCTTAACATTTTTTTAATTGGTATAATATTAGGCGACTAATTCCCTATTTTTATCTTCTAGCTGATTGTTTTGAGAAAATTCAGACACTATACATTAACAGTACTTGATTTTGGGTTGTTTTTTAGTGTTTTTTTTTTCTGTGTTTTTATTGGGGGTGGGGGTGGGGGTATAGGTGATCGTTTTTAAATAGGAATAGGCAATCTCCTGAAAAGTTCAAAAATATAATTTCTTTTCAAAACCATCTTAGTACAGATTATTTAAAAAAAAAACATTTGATCAGCACATAAACATATGGTGTAGAATTCAAAATAAAGGATTCTCAAAGCATACATGAAGACACTGTTTACTCAAAGTCAATGAAAAAAGATACTTTGACCTTCCATTACTTCCCAAGGACAAGCAATGATATTGTTATAACTTGTATCATAAAATACATGTATTTTAGGGGACTAGTTTTAAGTTCATTTCATGATCTATAGTGCACCATGATACACAGAAAGTCTTCATATTGTAAAAACATACCAATATATATACTGACAGTAAAAATGTAACTGTTTATAATAATAATGCTTTACTAGTACCTGTATGTTAAAATAAACTATCAACAATAACAAACAGAAAATGAATGAGTTTAAATTTAAAAATTACACATATAAACTCAATTATCTCCCCTTGTAAAGAAATGCTTACCCAAACTAACTGCTAGTGAACACAAATCAATTCCAGCAATATAAAACCAAAATATTCATAATTCATCGAATTCAATTTCATGAACATAGTGTAGGTAAAAATTCCTCCAACGGCTATCAATAACAAACCTTACAATAAAAGATTAAATTAGCCTTATACACCTGTTCATAATGTCTAGCATGACTGGGGTTGTGGAATGTGGTCAAGTTTAATTCTTTATACATGTATCTATCTAAGTCCTCTAAAAAAGTGGGTCATATAGCTATCAATCTAACTATAATTTGCAAAGTTTTTTTTTACCTATAAAATGTAGAAATCTATCATCATTTAGTTTTAGTAATAGGATATAAGTAATGACAAGGATAGAGCTGATAACAATCTGTTACTGATGATACATCCACCTTTATGTCACATTAATCTGAGTTACAGTGATCAATACTCAAGTGATTTGTCAGTTTCATCTTACTCATCATTATAATTAAATCTATTAAGAAATAGTGATGAGAAGTACACATAAATTCCAACTCAAAAGCTGAATTTATTACAAAAATAAGGATTTAGCAGGTTTTAAATTATAGATTTACGATTTGGAGATATATGCAAAAAAACTTCTGTCTGACCCCTATGTTCTATTTTTAGTAATGGCAGCCATATTTTTCAAAAATCCTCAAATCAGTTCTATTCAGAATACCCTACAAAACATTCAAACCAAGTTTGGTTTTAATTGGTCTAGTAGTTTCAGAGGAGAAGAGTTCTGAAAAATTTTTAACGATGATGGACCATGGCTGATGCCAAGTGATTGCAATAGCTCACATGGCCTTTGGCCAAGTAAGTTAAAAATAAACAAAATGGGCTAAAATCTTCCAGAACATATCCCCCATTCCCTAAAACTCCAAATGGAACCATACAATGACAAACATGTACAAGTAAAATATTGGTAAGTGCACCAACCCCCATCACCATGTGACCCCAAGCTAAAGTGTCAATTTTAACAATTTCCAGTAAGTAATACTAACATGTATCCCTGACCAGCAAATATTAAATATACCAAAACTATACATGTTTTATGCATGTTATATGTTAAGGAGTGATCATCTCAAACACAATGTCTTATATATATGGCATGCTTTAGTTCTCTGATTTAAGAAATAGATGTACTTTAAAATAAGAACAGCTTTTATTATATTTCTTCACAACTGTAGAGAAGTTTCCGTAACTAAAATATCTCAAAACCAAGATAGAAATTCAGTATCATAAACTTTGGAAAAGAGCTTAATCTATAACAGTAAGATAATAGCTAACTACAATTGAAACCATAATGATCAGTCTATATTCAAGCCTACTTATTATTCAGATAAGTATCCTTAATACCTAATTACCATCTGAATTTATGACTACTGATATTTTATCCAAATATGCCTATTCCTTATTCAAATGCACCCCATATTCTGTTAATCAATATTATGAGCATCTGACAGCTGATCAATATGTTACCTATATATGTTCTATACAGACATTGATCTAATGGTGTCAGATTTTGTTGACAATTTTGTGCTCATATCAACCTGCATTTGATACAGAGCATTCCTGTCCATGTATTATCCCTAGATATCCACCTGCTACACCTATTTAGTTCAACCTCACTAAACAGAGTCTGAACTATACATGTATAGTCATGATCAATTTTTGAAAAATTGTAAAAGCAACAGTGAAGGCTTTGTCTCATCCTATTCCATCCATGTTTAGCAGCATATTTTGTTTCTTCCTTTCTAAATTATTTGAAATCTTCAAAATCATTAACAGACCTTATGTATGCTACTTTAAGACAAGGCATAGTTTTAGTCATATTTTATGAAAATGAACTGTAAAATCTAGAATTTTGTGTCATTTCAACATGGGTATTATGAAAAAATTAGCGTAATTCGCTATCAAATTTCGTGTAAACTATGCTGAAAACATAGCAATAAACAGGTCTGCATTATTTTTACAAATTGTGAAACATAGAAGAAGGTACAAACATTACTTGTACTTAAAACCACACATCTGAAGAGAATGTCAAACAAATGATAACATGCCCTAACATGCATTCATGATATGTGCAACATTACACATACAATAAACATACCAGTCACAATAATAACCAACCATAACTGTCATAAAAACATCAACAAATGTTTACAATCTAACAATTATTTAATATAAACCAAGACATTCTATCAAATTTATTATCATGTAAACAAACAATTTGATTGTATATTTAGCCATAGATAATGATCCACTTCTCCCTGACTTAGGAACAAGAATAAGGACATTAAATAAGATAATTAGGATACTTGTTTGGATATATACATGTACAATGTACACTTTATACATGGATATTCAGTCATGAATAAAATTATTTTGGATCCTGAATTTTGAGAATATTTGTTGCCGTATATGCCAAGAATGTTTCCAGCTGCTACCCTGTGTATCCAAAATCAAAATTAAAAAAAAACTTTCTTCCATTAAGTAAGTGAATTTCCATTGAATTTCCACCAGCCCAAATCATTTTCTGCAGATTAAGACAAAGGTGGTTACTTGCAACTGGGTCATAGATTGGTAGTTACTCAAAAAGCTTTTCAATAGACTGTTTAGAAAATTTATGTAAAACTAAGAGATGGAGATGACACAGTTTAGAATAAAAGAAGGTCAGTCCCACAGTAATTAAGATTGTTGATTGATTGTTGGGGTTTAACGCCCCCGAGCAGCAATATTTCAGCTATATTCAAGTGATGAACATGAAAGGGATGATAAAATGAACATGAAATGATGATGATGAAATAAAAAAAGGGATGGGACACAAGAATAATAGGGTCGATAAATATTGATTGCCACAAGATAAAAGGGAGGGATGGGTAAGGTCGGGCAATTTAGCCTCCTGTGGCAGAGCGCAAAGGTTCCTACTCCTATCAAATACCACAGCAGGGTTCTTTAACGTGCGAGGAATGTGGCATCTTTCCCAACACATTGCACCACTATGGTTTGCGGTCAGGTTTTCTGTATTGTAGCCTGACAACCCCAGCATGTAACATGCCAGCGGTACCCCATTCCTCCATCTGGGGCACACATCCCAGTTGCTCTGTGGGCATAGCGCCTAGTTCTAAGGCTAGGTTCATGAGCACTATTTAGTCGCCTTTTATAACAAGCTTAGCACTGCTGCAGGCCTATTCTTTTGATACCCAGACCTGCACAGGGCCAGTAATTTAGACAAGTGAATACTAAACGAACCAGTATAATAGAAAATGAGAGAAATAATATCATTTAGTGGTACAATATAATAAGAAACAAAAAAAGTTAATCCTTGAAATAACTGACAAATATCGACAAAAAATTTGTAACAAAATTTAAATTTAGAAAGATATATCCTTGATCAATAAACGTCAAACCCCCTGATACAGCTAGAAGCATTATAATTTAACTTCCAACAAATCATGAACATGGGACATTAAAGTCAAAATATCAACTAACATATGTAAATAAAATTATGAATGTTTCCATTTCATTAAGATTTGATCATAGCAAGATTTCCCAATAGATACAGTATAGGAAAGCTTTGACATGAAGGGCTTCAGGCTTGTTTTACTTGTTTACAACCATTCAGTTAATTTGTACCACATAATATTGGTGTCTTCATTGTCACCTTTGATGGCTTTTTTATTGTCCTGAAGCATCAATCAGAAAGGTCCATTGAACTAACTAATCTCCACAGACAGACCTCTGGGTCAGTTACCATGTAATGTAGAATGCTAATTGTTCAAATTCAGCCCAGAAGTTATGGTTGGGATTTTTGCCCTTAAAGTTTCATAATAAATCTTATCTATGATAGAAGCAGTTAAACTATTTTATATGTCCCTTATTGTCATATGAAATAGAAACAAAGTCTGTATGCACTGAAAACTTGCCTAAACTGAACCTTTTATGAAATCAATCAATCCCTAAAATATCCCATGACAACAGCCTCTTCATAAAATCAACTTCCATAAACTGGTCATTCTATTTAATATTGGTTGTTCCCTTTTACGGAAGGAAATTATCAAAAATGGTTTTCTCAGTGAATACTTTATTGAAATATATAAGAGTCAACTGTGATAGCAGAGAAGACATTTCTCAAACCTTTCTTTTTATTTTTGATGGTGCATTAGCATTGAATGCCAGCAAATAGTGAATGACTTAATGAAGAGCACCTTTCATGGTTTTCAAATACATGTACTTGTAAATTTATGTAGCCTGCTGCATGGGCTTACTCACATACAATAAATGGCCTATGATCAACAGAAATCAAACAGACAGACATCATAAGGAACATGAAGAGGCATACAAAAAAGTTTCCTGCAAAATTTAGCTGAAATGTTTAAGACTGTCAGAAAAAAAATAAACATGACTTACAATTTTCCTCTTGATTTCAGAGGCTACAATATGGAAATCCTTCATTTTAGCCTCCAAAATTGGAACAAAGCAACACAGACCTAGCCACACTTCAGAAGTTCCACTTATGGCAACAGATAAAGGCACCATAAAACATGTCTCCCCTGACATGTACAACACAAAACTATATTCAGTGTTTGATTGATAGCTTGACACAGACATGGTTCCTGCATATATTTTAAAACGAAAGTTGGTTATTTATTTACAATGTGTACTATAATTTGACAGAGTGCAGGGCTTCAGAAATATGTCTACTTAGGCAAATGCCTACTAGTAAAATAGACAGTTAGGTTTATTTATTTTTGGGTACCAGCAATGACATAGTTGTTTTTGTTCCTAAAAATGAAAAGAGAAAACACAATATTTCATTTTCAAACTTCAAAAACAAACTATTGCTTGATGAGGTATTGGCTATAAATGGTGTTAAGTTTTTGTAACCATTCACATTTTCAGCATAATTGGCAAAACTCTTTGTAATACACTAAATGTATATTCCAATCGTAATAGGTTTCAAATGCAACTTATTGAAAATGTATATCTTTTACATGTAGGACCTTATTTTTGTTAATACCAGATTCAAAACACAACTTTAATATTATGAAGGAATTGTTTATTTTTTTTTTTTTGTTAGAGCACATTGACATTCAAGCCATAATTTTATATAACTATTTTTTAAATCTTTTCAATTTTGGTTTTGGAGGAGGTAGGATTCTTTTCCCCACTTAGTTTTTTTTTTAAATACAGGCACAGTGAAACCTGTCTAAACCAAATTCCTTTAAAACTGATTCAGTTAAGACAGGTGTTCAGTTTGGTCAGGTTCAACATACAATATAACGGATATGAAAGGACTTAAAGAAGTATCTGGTTTAGTGTCTGTTTATTCAGGTATGGCTTTAGACAGGTTTTACTATATCATAAAATATGATGCATTATAGTCCATCTAGAACTGTAGTCTTAATATGTAAATTCACATGAACAGATCTTTCAACTGTAGGGAAGTTCATGGAAAGGTCTTGTAAAGGTAGATTTCCGATTTGGAAACTTACATGTAAATCAATTGATAAATATGTTCATATTCTCAGATGGGTTCAACTGGTGCATAATTTTCCATAAACAAACATGTTTTCAGGTGTTAATTTTTAAAAAGAAAAAATGCAGGGTCAGGGATTGCAATGAGCTTCCCTATTGTCACAATTAGTGATTTTTCATTTGATCTGGCAGCAAAAACCAGTTGGTGATTTTCTTGGTACCTATGATTGACAAGGAGTTTGTCAGCAACAGGCATCCCCTTCGATCAAGCAGTTGTGTTGACACCTGGTTAGAATTAATTGACTATAACCAATTTACAACTGAATTAATGTAGAAAATATCTACCCCCTTCCAATATCTCTGATGGTCATGCTAAATATTCACAAACCCTATAAACACATATAATAACACTCTAACAAATTACCTGTTACCTAATAAATCAGTACAGATGATAAAATATTGACATTTTATCAAGTATTGGGAAACCTTGCACTTGACTGACAGTGTGTAATCATTATGTCAAAAAAAACAGGTGACCCCTTTTATCTGGTCCTAGATCTTAAGATAAATGGGTGGTGGAACATAACAAACATATGTTAGTTCTTGGAGGTACATGTACATGTATACATCTGTCTTGATAAATGATTCAAATCTTGATACTTAAAAAAATTTCTACTATCTATTTACAGTAACAAGCAATTTGTGACACTGTATCTGAAAATTACTCAACCAACATTTATAAATGGGTAAAACTGATTAAAGCAAACATCTACTTGATCGATATCAATTTGTAACTGGGTGATCTTTTGGGTTGTACAATGTATTTAAATAAGACCAATTTTACAGCCTAAGTGAAATAATATTACCAGGGGCTGATCCAGGATTTCAGGTTAGGGATGTAAATACTATAAAATGCTGAGCCAATTTAGAAGAAAAATATGAGAAAAATCAAGATTTCAAGCTAAAAAAATAATTTCCCAATTTAAAGGAGGGGGTGAACATCCTCCAGCCCTTTCATGATCTACAACTGACTAGTATGAGACAATAGTAAGCTGTAAGGTTCAGTTTAATATGTTGCAAAGTCAAACATGACAATATCATTTACATCTAAGATTGCAAAGGAAATCTTATCCCAATACATTATAGCTGAAGGAGAAATAAATATGTTAATTAAATAAGATGTATTTTTTTCATTTCTTAATATAGGTAAAATGCATAAATGTCAGCCCAACCCAAATAAAAAGATGTAGTCTTAAGGTTTCAGGGAGGATAGTTATCTAACCAGAAATCTACTATTTAGTTAGGAGGTTCAACACATTCTTCCTTGGAATGATATACATTTCTTTATGCAAGATCAATTGATATGATATAATTTATATGCATAGTATCCACCTACAACTTGTAATATGTATACATGTACATCCTAATGTAGTAAAACTTATATACATGTATCTTTAAAGGCTTAAAACCTAGGAGTTTACGTGAAGTACATGTATACCCATGACCAACTCTAGTCCTTGTCTGTCAATACAGTTAAAGTTTATATTAAACATTTGATTTTTAACAGTCCAAAACAATTAGGGTCAGCAATCACCTCGCATTCATGCAGAGAGGCTTACTCCTGCTATCAAATATGCAGCCTGACTAGTATAAACACTAATACGGGCTGCATCACGTGGGCTGCATATTCAATAGCTGGAGCAAGCCCCAGTGGTTCATTTTACCACTTTGCCACACTATACTATATTGTTATACAAAGGTGGTTCATGATACTTGATTTCCTTACTTCCTGTTTGTTCAAGTATTCTAAAATTTCCTTGCTATATAAAATTTCTTTTCTGTTTCCATTTTTAATATGATATGTTAGCATACACTGTTTACACAACTTACATGTATAAGGGATAGCATAAAAATAAACATTTCAGCTGTACAAAGCTGTGGTCTTAAAGAATCTGTATAAATAAGCTAAAGAGCCAAAATAGTATTGTTGAGTTCAATAAATTAATTACACTTCAAGACTGTTATATTCAATGACAAAACTATATTCTTCCCTGTACCCAAACCAACCTTATTCACAGTTATTACACAGGATTAGGAAGCTGGTTTAGGACACACTCTGTATTCACAACAATGTTTTATTCTGGTCTGGCTGTAGTAAAAAATACATTAATAACCTAGCTATATGTTTTTAAGCTATTCACTTAATACAAGTCAAAAGTAATATAAAAGTATATATGATTTCCTTACTACTTTAGTATTATGAATCTGGATAAAACATTGTTATGATAGTAATTTGATCTTGCAACATGAAAAGACAGTGGAATTAACAACCAATGTGTTGAGAATATGAAAAAGCTTTGGGGAAAAATAAATCTAGAGGTTATTGAGATGTTTTCCATTATTAATTGCTTTGAAATGAACCTTTTGGTTTAAATGTACCTGGAATGGACTTGTTTATCTTACATCTATTGTCCTGAAGCCAATTCTTCAAATTTTTAGTATAAAAGCATCAATCAATACAAATGAAGCCTTATATGAACAAGTACATGTACTTGTAATACAAATGTATTTTGATACACATTGGAAATAAAATTTACTTTTAATGTGCAAGTGCCCTTGCTATACATGTACCTATAAATGCATGTTACACCTCTAGCCATAACTTCAAGAGTTGAGGTTTGTTATCCCATTACACGCATAAGAACATTTACCACCATATCATGATTTGTGTAGTCATTGCAATCAGTATTTTTACAATACGCCTGAACATATTGTTTCAATATTTTCCCTAGCAAAGAAATGGCATTTAAATCTAAATTCTGATCCAAACCATAAACATGACTTTTCGGTACTGCATGTTCTATTATAAACTAAAAGAAGCTGTAGTTAGCATTTGCAATTCACATTTTAACTAAAAATACTGTGCAATTCAAAGTCATCAAATGCTACTAAGTAGAAATGCCAAAAAGAAAAGTAAAAAAAAAAAACTTTTAAAATTCTTTGGTTTTAATTGGTTCGACATTGACAATAAGGATTAACTGAAATCTGGACCGCTTTAATTATTTCTATAGAATGGTACCAATTCCTACCAGAATAAATATATCTCTGTGTAAACATTTCAAAAGTACATAACAACCTCCTTTAAATACATAATGTCAACAAGGTTATGATAACAGCTCAGAAATTCAAGTAGGCCTCAATTACTTGGTATCCAAAAACCAGGAGAAAGATTAGTACTATTACTATTAGAGTATTCTAATTTAATTGTATGCTTTATTTACTGAACACTGAGAAAGAGCCAGCTGACAACAAGCACACTCCTCCTAAACAATAATTCCAAGACATGAAAATCAAGTGATTGACAGGAGTACTGTCTATTAATGGTTTACATTATACATGTACATGAACTGTAAAAAGTAACACATATTTATTTAATTGTTTATAGATGGAATGTTCATATTTAAAAACTACATGTATGAAGCCATAGTAAAAATGAATAAGCCTTGATCTCCATAAAACATGAAGATTGATCACTTTGTCCTCTTTAACATGTAGAAGGTATGCATATACATACCAGAAACATACATTGTAAGTTCAAAACATATAGGATTATCACTGTAATAATTCAGTAATCCTAGAAGCCTATCAATCTCATTCTAAAATGACATTTATACAATACACAAAAGAAAAAAATGTTTACTGACAATCAGGTTAAAGCATAAATTAAGACGCATTGTGTCTTTTTTCACACAACATCAATTTCAAACTTCAAATATTTCATAATAAAGACTTAAAATCTTGAGGTTTTTTTTATTTTTTTTTTTGGCATTTGGTTTAAGTAAAGTAAATAATATGATAAGTCTTTTTTCAACCAGCAGTCACAAAAAGAAGTTGGGGTGCAGAGAGGATTATACGTACTTGTAGATTCTTAGATATACACGTATTGATATGTGCCATGATTTTCTGTACTTGACACTGTGGTATCTGAGGCTTGTTGCCTCTGTGGCTTTAACAAAATCCTTTTACACTTTTAAATTGCCATTATATTGTCAATCTGGACTTCAAAACCAGCCAATAAGATGAAATCACTATTAAGCAATTTCAGGCCAACAAGAAATGATTTTAAGAGGGGCATGTGGAGATGAGAATCTACAAATTAATAGCTGAATTGCCAATTACTGTGTCTTTAATTTACTTTCTGGTCATTTGTTCAACATTGACAATCGTGGCTAGACAAACTCCTTCCCTTGATTTTATTTGTATCACAAGAGTCAAGCAAGTCAGTATTATGTGTATTAACTATATTTTTGTTTACTTGAATTCCAAATGTGGTATAAAAGCTGTGAAGCAGAATTAAATATTGACCAATTCAAATTACATAAAGTTGTTTTACTAAATGTAATTAACACAAACTAAGTTTTAATTCAATAAAATGCATAACAAGTTATACAGTATACTGTAATGATTACAAAATATTTTGTATGCAAAGCATGTATCTACACATGTCACATATAAAGTACATGTTATTAATAAAACATTTTGTTTGAAAGAATAAACAATTAATGGTAGCCCATTTTTCACATTTAGTAGGTTACAGTTACCAGTATCTTTTCATGCAAGATATACATG
This sequence comes from Perna viridis, assembly GCA_037379345.1. Lineage (NCBI taxonomy): Eukaryota > Metazoa > Mollusca > Bivalvia > Mytilida > Mytilidae > Perna > Perna viridis. The sequence continues at coordinate 16,781,047 of CM074511.1, forward strand.
TACATGTACCAGTAGACTACTAAAGCTACTTCAAAAATTTGAAATACATTGCACATGTAGTATGACCTTTTGCTTAAAACTGCACTAACCTGATACACAAGTGAGCCTGCTCGTCTCACTGGAACAATATTAATATGCTCTCCTCTACGGTTATATAAACTTCTTGATCTGGAACTTATCATTGTGAACTTCCTCAGAAATATGAAAAACTTGTCAATTGCTTTAATTCACAACACATACATGGAGAAAAAAGCAACAGTGAATAACTCAAAATATGAGATTTTGCAAAATAATTGCAATATTCAGTGCTAAATTAATTATGTGACAAAATCTCCATTCAAAAGAACTCAATGTGCTATTCTGGATTTAACCTTCTACTATGGAGCAAAATCAGAGACACACTCTCATAATGAACAGGTGAATTTAAACAACATGAAATCATTAGACCATAAAATGTAACAATAACCTTTCAACCAATGGTTCCATAGATATTCTACTTTGACAAAAACAGCACATTGGATAATCTTATGACTGCTCATTTTAACCACTGTTCAAATGGTCAGTCAATGAAAAGGGTCACAGTTAGATGGTCAGTCAATGAAAAGGGTCACAGTTAGAGCTGTCAGATTTAATAATAAGTCCTTGTTAAAACATGACAGCTAATACTAATATGATCACTTTTCAGCCAGCAATTATGCCACAGAAAATGAAATGAAGTATTATTCGGTTTGCAGACCTTACACTGTACTTAGTAGATTAGGTATTCATTTCTAGAAGGTATACACAGCTTTTGGCCAAATCTTGTCAGAATTGTCCTGAGTTTATTTAATATGGCATGCAAGAATACATATATCTGTGATCTATGATCGAACTACCTTTAGATAGAATTGTTATGAAAATCTAACCAAAGTAGTCTACCAATGCACATACTAACAGCTAGCCTAAATTCCATTTTGTTGAAACAAATTCATATGCAATAATAACTAAAATATGTATATACATGTAAACAGGAAATACTGAACCTACATGTAGTGTATGTATGGCAGATTGTCAAGGAAAATTCTGCAGGAATTTTTGGGTCATACCTTTCCTTTTCAGTAACAGAATCCAAACAAAACAATTTATTCTTCAAAACCATTGTTAAATAATTATACAAATAAAACATACATCAATGTGATGTATATGTGCCATCATAAGAAAATGGAGAACATGTATATAATAAAGTTGTGTATCATCCAGGAGGATCAACTTTTGAATTAAATTTCAAGAGGATCAAAAGCCCTTTCTGACATAACATTTACTGAATTACAATTTACTGAAGCAAAAAAATGACTGTAAGAATTTGACAAATGGCCCTTTCTGAGTTTAATCCAGAGAGCTAGATATCTCAGAATTTAAAACTTGAAAATAAGCCACACTTCATTTACTGAAGAACTTAAATAAAGATTCAAAATTTGGTTTAGCAGAAAATGAGTTTATTCTACAAGTTGTATATTGTACAAGTAATTAAATATGTATCTTACAAATAACAAATACCACAAATGTATAACTTTACCACAACTGCTACATATACATATATATATATATATGCATAGACATGTACAAATTTACAGATAGGGCAGATTTCAAGTCCAACAGCATTCAAACAAATATAAGTTTACCTTACCGGTATAGGGTAGTTGAAACAGGTTCACATAGAGTTTATCTCAGTATTAGATCTACATGTATGCATATCATAAGATCAAATATCCCTAAGTGAAAATTCTGACTTTCCTTCTTAAGTGACATTATTAAATTTAATGTATTTACATGGTACTCGGACAATTTCATAGGTACCATACTTCCTCGCCTTGATAGAAGTTTTTTGACTGATGAAAAAGATCTGGAACTTCATAAGGTTCCTAACATACAGGAAGACATTTGCTCTAAAACCATTTGAAATAAATTCATATTAAGTTAGCTCCTACATGTATATGTAAATAAAAAATGTGCTTATTGGTCAATTTAGGAAATATGTCTGTATGACAGTTGAGGTGCAGGTAGGTTAGACCTTTTTTAACTTTTTAATTTACACAAACTTGGATAAGCAGCAAAAAGTACATGAGTGACCAAGTTGGGTCTGGATTGAAAAGCAATCTTGTGTCCATTTACCAGATTTAGATGATCTAAAATTCCTTGTGTTAACTTTAGAAAACCACAAGCTTTCTGTAAATATGAAACCTGAATCCTTATTTTCCATAACCATTGCATCAGCAGACACATGTACAAGTCTATTATATTTTAAGAATAGAGCATTAATTACAATGACATTGTTACCTTTACTGGCAATTCATATTTAATTTATTTTTAACATACAAAAAAAACATCATTCTATCTATGGATGTAATTGAATACAATTACTACAAAGTGAAACTAGAAAAAAGTGAGCACATCTTGCAAAAGGATAACCCCACTCCCCACAATCCCCTCCCCCTCTCCCAGGAACAAGATTTGCTTGTTCAATAGGTGGTGACTCTAGTGTCAATTAAGAGTAAAATATATTTATACATTGCCGAAGAGAACGAAATATTACTGCTTTTTTATGCTTCTTTCAAATTATTAGTCAGGACTTTTAATTTACAATATAGATAACTGATTTCCGGGGACTAAGTTGATAAATAAGACTGAGACTGAAATAATGAGGGTTTCATAGACTTATTTCCTGCTGCATCTTGTAATACTTAAGTAAGATTTACATCAATGTCCAAAATATAGTTAGAAAATAGAAATTAAATAGAAAATTTTACTGCATCACAGATCAGGCATTGATAAAGACTTATAAGTCAATTTAAGTTACATAAGAAATATTCACATTAGAAAAAAAAATGTTAATGCCATGGTGATCAATCTTTTTTTCAAGAAACTCATACTTGTACGATTTCAGTCTTACCATTACTCTTGTACTACAAAAAGTCAGGTAAAACAACAGGTAAGAGAAAAAAGATCAGATATAATCATCAGCCACATGTAAAAGTCATGAACCAGATAGAGTACCTGAGGTTTTAAATTGTTTTTTAAATCTAATGAACCACTAGTTTTAAACCACAAGGCTAAAAATTCCTTACACTGCATATTACCTTACATACATATTTCTATAATATGCATGAAATAACATACATTCTGTACATGCATGGTTGGTATAATTTGCATTATCTTCCTATGTTTAGAGGGATAAACTTATCCTAACAATAACAGGCTACTTGACACTAGCACAACTCAATATTTAAAATTAGAAATAACTGAAGCAAGTCATCAAAATGACACTGGCTATTACACCATTCTGGGCTCAAAGTACATGTATAAGTTAAAGTAAAAAGTAGATTAGGATTCCAGGCACATATGCATCTCAAAAACAGGTTTTAAATTAGAACTAACAATATTAACAAATATGAAAAATGATGTTAGAGTTAGGTTACAAAAATGTGGTTGTTGAATGTATAAATACAAAAAACATACCATTACATCATCAGGGATCAGTTTTCCAATCTTTCTTTCTTCGAACTGTAAATAAAAGTGTAGTTGTATTACAATGTATGTCCTAATGCACACCCTTGCCTGATAATACATTACCCAGCCTAATGCTTGTTTAAAGTAAACAAGAGGCTCCCAGGAGCCTGAATCACTCACCTGGTTAAATATTACCTTTCAGTGGCAATTACTCTCACAAGGAGTTGTCTGACAATTTTGAATCAAGAAGACTTTATTATAAGAATTACCATAAGGATTATTTTGCCTTTCAAGGGCAATAACTCTAACAAGGAGTCATCCATCAACTTCGATCCCCACAGACTTTTAAAGTCCTTATAATAAGGATCATTTCAGCAATGAAAATTTCTTTCTATCTATCTTGGTTTTCAAGATATTGGCTGAAAACTGTAAAAGAGCATCATTTTTCACCTTTCAAGGTCAATAACTCTAACAGCGGTCATCAGACAACTTAATCTAATGGTTTTGGAGATGTAAGAGAAAAACTTCTGACAGACTCCTTTGTTCTATTTTTACTAATAGTGGCCATGTTTTTCAATTGATAATATCTCCAAATCAGACTTATGCAGAATACTCTAAGATATATTCATACTAAATTTGATCCTAATTGGTCTGGTAGTTTGGGAGGAGAAAATATTTTAAAGAAATAACATTAAAAACGAGGATAAAATGTCAAAAAAGGCCAATAACTCCAACATGGCTTCACAAATTAAAACAAAAATTTGACCACAGATAGATCTCATCATGCTAAACACTTTTACCCTATCAGAATTGGTTGAACTAAACGGTTTAGGTAATATATGTAAAAAAAAACTTCTGTCTGACCCCTATGTTCTATTTTTAGTAACAGTGACCACGTTTTTTTTGATGGATTAAAAATTCCTACATCAGTACTATGCAGGATACCCCAATAAACATTCACCCAGTTTGGTTCTAATTGGTCTAGTACAATCAGAGGAGGAGACATTTGAAAAAAATGTTGATGATGAAGACAATGAAAGACACCAAGCGATGGCAACAGATTATTTGGCCAGTGGTCAGGTGAGCTAATATTTGAATGAGGTGATCACAGCCCAAGTGAAAATAGTGTCTTGAAGAAATATTAAACCATGTTAAAGGCAGTTGTTGCCTTTTTACATACAAATACCAGTACATGTATAAGTATATAGATTCTATTCAGCCATCAATGTCAGTATATATTGTGAATATATCAATTTTAAAGCCAAGTCTTCAGAATAAAGCACATGCTTTTATAAATAGTGAGAGACTGTAAAATGAACTGTTACTGACCCACAATCACTTCACATTTCTAGCCTGTGAAATGAAAAGAGCACTATGAAGAGTGAATTAACCTATATAATTCACACAGTTATTGTGCCCATATTTAGTTGCCTAATAGGTATAATTGCAAAACAATGTAACGCACATAAATAACACCTACTAGGAGACTTTGTCCTAAAGTTATTTTTCCACATATCTATCATAGTACAATGTTGCAAGCTTAAGACATAGACTTCAATATGGACGTTCAAGGGCAAATACTTGGATTACTCCTTCAAAAAGTTAACATGTACAGCTTCTATCCAATGATGATTTTTGTAGACCACTTCATGTTGATCATGATGGATCGTTAAATTAGTTTTTTTTCTTTCTAATATACATGTACATGTACATGCATGTAAGTTGAAGTTAAAAGCTATATACACCTGTATCTCTAAAACTGTTTATTTTGTACATGTACAAATGTATGTCCAAAAAATATGCACATTGAAGCTTTGGCAGCCATGTTAATTATGTGCTCTAACTGACACAATTTTTAAAGTGCATATAAGTTACCCAAATAATGTTTGTTACCAAAATTGTTTACTATCTGCTCTGTGAATCCAGTAGAGAAGATTACTGAAATCAAGTTAGAAAATTGCAAGCAGTATAAAAATATATGTGGACCCAAAGTGTTTACAATGCAAGGAAGCTCCTAATTGGAACTTTATAAAATAAAAATTAATTTCAACACTCTAATCCATCAATTAATCTATAAGCTTTATTGTCAATAGTGTGTATGTAAAACTAAACGGAAACTGACTAACATTGAATTCTTGTAACATCTGTCCAGCTTAAAAATATCTGTTACTTGTCACATACCGGTACACATGTATGTAAAAGTTATACCATGTGCATGTACATTTTATACAGTAGCAAGCTCCTTATGGGATTACTATATACATCCATGTTATGTATAAATTAAACCTAAGTAATGAACCTTCTAAAGAGGTTTATTTACCAAAAGGGCAGCATTGTTTATAATACTTTCTCTAATCTCAACTGATGGGTTGAGAGGATGAAACATGTAGATTATCCTAACAATGAAGGTATTGTTTACCTCTTAACTTCGCAACGCAGTGACCTATGTATATGGTACAGTATCAAAAGTTAATCTTTATCATCTTTGGAATATTTCAGTTGTTACTGCTGATTCCAAATCATATATAACTGCATTTGTAATGTCATGAAAATTGTGTTGTATACATGTTTTCTTTGGATGGTTTAGTTTCAACTAACCATGTTACAAAATGTTTCAATTTTCAGTAACCTGAAAGGTTTATCAAGCAGTGTACAAATTTATTGAGAAAACTTAGTTTAGAGACAATGAACTGTGAGATACCAGTATTGTAGATTGTAAACATTTTAAACAAATGTAAAAGGCAATTATCTGCCTTATATTTAGACTATATTATACATGTATATGTAAAAAGTACATGTGTAGATTAATATCTCTACTGACATACAACTATGTACATGCAAATGACTACATTTACATGTTTAAATAAACTTAACCCCCTAGCAAGATTAGGGAGTCTTTGAATAATGCACCAACACTTTCAATCTAAAATTTGAAGTCAAGAAATTTACATTTTCTAAATTTTGGTCAACCCTGCTTAAAAGTTGCCAGTTTATGAGTGGCAAGCCTTAAGCACAAACCAGCTCTTGGAAACTAATTGAAAATGCATAGCATTCAAGTTTTCAAGATCTGAAAAATACTGACATGAAAGTTACAAAATTTAAACTTCCTAAAATGTACATGTAAAAATAAACATAGTTTAAACCTGGGTTTGTATGTGCACAAGCATGAATTTGAAATTGTTCAGACTTCCTCAAACTAAGGAAATGATGGTGTCATATTTTTCAGAGCATCTTCTCTAGTGTGCATATGAAATCAGAATGCTTAAGTACATGTAGTAATTATAGCAGTCATGGCAGTGGCAGGTACATGTATTTACCTCTAACATTAAAGGGCTAATGTAAATATACAGGCACTAGACTAATCCACATGAATATATACCACATCAAAGTATACATGCACATGTACATATATGTACATGTACATGGATGTATAAATTAGCACTATACATGTAATTATAAGCAAATCAGTTCAAGAAATAAAGCCAAGCCTACAATGTACATGTATGTAAGGCAGTGATGACTTTTTTAAATGTCTTATATGATATAGAGATCCCAATCACTTTACCTTGTTATTTAGTGAAACAAAAAATAAGAGTGTTTCAGTCTTCAGTCAGACACTGGCCCAGTGTGGGAAACCATTTTTTCCCCAACTTGCCATTCTGGCTAATGGAATATTGATCTTGCTAGCCAAATAGAAATTCAACTAGCCAAATTTTTTGGGTTTTTTTTTCTGTACTATCATCTGTTTTCTCCTGGATTTGACTGTCTTCTGCCTTTCTTTTTCGTTCTTCAACTATCTTTTCATTTGTTTTTAAGTTTATCAAAAACTTTTCCATTTTCGAATATTCCCTCCCATTGAAGTTTTTCATCTACTTTACAGCAACAAAATTAAGTACTCCATTTCTGAAGTCATATTTCAAAAATAAAATTGTATTTCAACAGATTCATCATTATGAAACAAGAAATGTTTATCATTTGCTTCTTGTTCATTCTTATTATGACAATAAACAACTAATTTGTAAGGTAACAAATCTTAAGTTACAAAGATAATTTCGTTTGAATACCAATACGAGGTCAGGACCGTCGCGTAGGTTTTGGCACATCCCGTTTACCGGAAACTAAAATGGCAAATCGTAAACAATGCTTTACAAGTCAATAAAATTGTGTATATCATGCCAAAATTCACTTGACATATTCAAACTTAACTTCTTAAAATGCAAGGAACATATTTTTAATGTATGATGTTAAGGGATGTTTTACTAAATAACCTGTTGGCTGGTTAACTTCCCTTGGAAGTTGCCAATGACGGTCGCCAAATTGACAAGTGTAAGCTAATGAGAACTCGCCAAAATACACATTTACTCGTATTTGGCGAGCAGTGGTTTTCCACACTGTGGCCTTGTTTTTTTTTCCAAAACTGACTATTTTTCACCATATTTTGATCAAATTACAACAGTACAACAGCATTACATGTATCTCAAAAAGAACTGATTGGAAACCAAGCAAAACATTTCAGATTAGAACACAACTTCCATAAATTGTAACCAGCTTTAAACAGTAATAACTGGGAAAAATATTTAATCTTGTTATTCAGAAAATGGACAAGCGTAAAATATATATCGCCTATCTGGATGAGTGGTCTATGTGCAGGCGGTGTTGCCATAGATGTCACAGTGGTACGAGTTCAAGTCCTGTGGAGGGAACCACCAAAATTTTGCTTTGAAAATTTGAAAGTTCTAACATCGTTGGAAATGTTTCAGATCCTTCTATGCTTATGTTATCTTCCCTACGTCAATTTGATCCAAAAGAGCATTGTAGGTTTTTTTTTAAGCAAGTAGCAAGTCCTCTTTCATAGGGGTAAACCTAGCATATGCAACATAAAGTATGCCCACTCAAAATCAAGAAAAAATAATTTTTTGGAATGAAATCATGATTTACGTAATTCAACATTTTCCTAGTGTTTTCGATTTATGCTGATGTCCTGCAAAATCTGTGCATATTGCTGATTTTTTTTCAAGCTATGAAATTACTATAAAAAAAATAATAAAAAAATAAATAGCATTTTTGTCACCCTATTTAACATTTTCTTCGTTTCTTTCAAATTATTATTTACTGTATAAAAAAACTGCTACCCACAAATATTGTCTTCCCTTGCTACTCTTGTATTTCTACTTCACCCCAAACCTGAATCTGCCCTTATGTAGATCAAATAAATATTTTTTTTCTCATTACTGGCATTCTCTGGCTGCCTTCAATTAACTTGCACAATACACTGCACTTTCTATACAATATTAATACTAATTCAATGTACAAATGTATATATGCATATTTATTGTTCAATATATTTTTTGCATAACACAAACCTTCATGTATTTAGATGGTACATATCCAACTGAGTTAGTTGTAACAGCTCTTGCTCCCCACCATTCTGAACTGGTCTTGTTCACATCAAAAATCTCGAACAAGTCACCTTTCTTAAATGATAAAATATTTTGAGTTCCATCAGTATCAGGCGAATTAAAATCAGAAATTGCGCTATATATTTCCATCTTATTAAATTTAGTTCATTAGAAGAGCAGATAGCGAAACTCAACACATGGAAGTAACATAAGCTAAGCAGACAGTAAAAACCAGGTGATCAGGAAACTACAGTTATATCTCGTTAATTTTGTTTATAAGCACATATTTTAGCATTCCATTAAACAGACAGTTATTGTTTATATTTCATCATTGCTACATCATGCCATTGCGAAGTATATTATTAATACAGAGTATGATTTTCAGCAGAAAATAAGTCTGATTTTTCCACAACAGCAGCGTTTTTCTTCCTTGGATATATATATAAGGTCTTCAGAATGTTTTTTATCATTAGCAAAATTTGCGACAGGTGCGAGACAAACTCGGAATAGATTTGTCAAATTTCCGGGCATGCGGTATAGAATAGAATAGAATTATTTCAGTTAAAGAACCATTTCTCGGGCCCTTTACAGAACATCTAATAGATGTCGGTCCTGTCTATATATATAATGATAAAAATAAAACAATTCATAAGCTTAAAATCAATCTCATCGTTTCAAACATATTCAATAAAAATTAACTTCCCAGCCATTTTAGAAGCGCAATGTTTTCTTGTACAAAAAAGCCAATTAATTTTGATTATATGAATAAGTGGATTTATAGATCATTCCTAGTAGTCTTGTAAAGAGGGCATTCTATCGGTAACAAAGTGGACCTCATCCCTTATTTTATTTAACTTTTGCAGTGTAGAAATATACATTTGTTAAATATATCTTTAATTCTCTACTTTTTTAAGAATAAGCACTAATCTCATTATATTTTTTTTACAAAATGAATATTTGTAAGGTAGACTAGAGAACACTTGATTTAATCTTCATAGTCAGATTGTAATAATCTTTGAAATCAATGCAGTATTGATTAAAAAAATTAATTAAGTTAAGAAACAAAAGTACAGTGAATTCACATTCTTCCGACAAGACCATGGGGTTGTGTCACTTTTGTTAAAATTTGGTACAGGGTATAGCTGGAGCTGGAAAAAACGCCTTCACTCTTATATTTGTCTGCAAGAAAATCAGTCTTATTCATATATTATTCAGCACAAAATACATACCAATTCATATGTTCTACTATTGTATACACTACATCGATATTTTTAATCAAGAGAAGATAAATAAAAACAATGGTCTCCAGCAGGTTGCAGAAGGGCACATATAATTGCTAAATCTTTTGATCAGATCCCATGCATCCTTAATTTATCAATTGGTCACCTCATCAATTAAGATTAAACTATGAACAACAGACACTAATTGCAGATTAATGAATTGGTAATAATTGGAAAGTTTGTCCAAGCAAGAAATCACTGGTCAAGGATTATAGTCCTCGCCGCGGCAAATAATTCTCGCCAACCGATTTCCGTCCTCTCCTGTGAAATCAGTTCAAGTCCAAATTTAAGGACATGAATTAAATCCAAATTTAATAGATTGCTGATATTTCGCTCTCAAAAAAACGAGCCTTCATGCGACAATTTTCATTGAGGAATAAAATTTTGGTTGGTAGATTGGCGAGAATTGCCTCTGTCTCAAAAACGAGGAGATCTACTCTCTGACCAGTTTACGTTTAAATTTGTAGAATTATGACCCATTGACATAGAAAAGTGAAAAAAAAATATGACCCATTCATATATTTCAACTCTGAAAAAAAAACAGGCCCATTCCACTGGCGCGTCTGTATATACTGGTATATACCCCCCTCCCGTGGACAAGACGTGCATCAAATATATCCATATTTCTGACGTTAGGGCATACAATAAGTAACAGCATGATTTAGTCAGTTTTATTAACTTTTAATTATATTTAATAATTTCTTGTGTGACTTTTCTCAGAAATAATTTCCATAAACCTTCTCCAAAATATGCTATTCCGATTTTTCGCATACGCAGCATAAGTTACAAAAAACATTCCTCAGAATTCATCTGAATCTGTATTTTGACATACTATTATTAAATTCCCCATGTACAGGCACTCATTTGAGGATATGGATACGTGGATACCAGGGATACCAAATCGAGGCGGTACGGACACAGATAAGTCGAATTTTAGGTCTTGGTTTAAAGAAACGAGACAGTTATTTGAACAAGCAATAATTTCACGGAACTCTTTGATTATCATGCGTATGTTACCTTGTGGTGAAAGCGTTTCATAAAAGGTCGAACACATCAATGATTCAAGGTGGAAGTCAGTGCGAACGCAACAAAATGTTTAATTCTCATTCATTTCCCTGTGATTTGATTCAGTAATAATTATATAACTTTTGTTGTGCACACTTGAACGATTTAAAACAAAAACATAACAAAATCGGAATTTTCAAGCCGTCACTAATCGCAAAAATCCTAATACTGCGTGTGCCGACTGGGGGTACCATCAATTCTCAGTGCAGATAGGGGAGATTCGAAGGAATATACCTAAAATATTTTAAAAAAAAATTCAATACTAAATCGGAATTTCTGATCAGTTGGTGTATTATGCAAAAATATATCTGTTTAAGGTTATATTACCTATATTATTTCTTCTGCCTGTCTTAACCCATTCTATCAGCAAATTTCAACCGAAGAAAGTCGCGAAATATCATGATTTTGGCTAAGCACTGTGAGTCTAGGAGTCTTTCTATTAGGGTCTACATAAAATAATTTCAAGAAAATTTAGAACAGAGTTAACTGTTTACCATATTTTCAATCAATGTCAACGTAAACAGGCATATTTTAATTCTTATGACATTCGTTGTCTTTTAATCAGACCGCCAAAATATGGCCGAGATTTGCATCGCCTGTAATATATTGAATTTTTACCATAATCGAAACAATTCATGGAAGGTTGAATATATGCAGATTATATCAAGGGTAGCCACTTTTTGCACGTATGTTACCATTATCAATCCCTCAGGCATCCTCCACTCCCGGCTCTCGCTCCACCCCCTTTGCTCTTGGTTCCCGACCCTGTCCACCCCCATTATATTCGTTGCAAAACTAAGCAAAACTATTTTTAAAAATCGAAAGTAATGGTATCAACAGTAAATTGACTTTGTTTCGAGATTGTTGTATTACCTCCTCTCCAATGGAGTTGCATGTGGACTTTAGTACCAATCGTCAGCATAAATGGATTTCAACCAAAGTTAAAACAATGCATATGCACAGCAAGGTCTTGATTCCTATTTTTAAGCTTGCGCATCAAAAGTCATAATCGATATGGCACCGAGACATTTTTCCTGCATAGTGGTTTTAAAAGAGCTTTCAAAAGCATTTCCAGCATTTAACAAGCACTAACCCAATTCACTATAAAATTTCCATGAGGTTCTAACTACAAGTTATAGTAGATTGTCTTTACATTGTTTAAGCATAAAATATGTATAGCCAGTCTACCCTCTCTAAATGTATCAAAAACTTGATACAGTGTCCATATTGGTTCTTAAAATATTTCGGGACGAGGGAAAGTAAAGCTCTTTGTTGCTCTTGTTATTTCAGAATTTGTTATAAAAGGGGAGATGCTTTAGATGCAAAGCAAAGAGAAGCATAAAATATATTTATTGTCTTGGGCCACTGGCTCAGAGTCCTCTATTTTCATGGAATTTTTGCGATTCTCGACAATTAGCAAAACCCTTCGGTTGGTCTTGTTTTATTGTTCATGTATCCTATGATAAAACATACATGTACGTACATGCATATGAGGGTGTAACCTCCTTTTAATACTCGGTACTTTGCCTATAATTGTTAAGGACTATTCGCGTACTCCGGACATTACGTACCGTGCATTGAATATTAAAAAAAATAGTACTCCAAACATTTCGTATTAAGTACTTAATAATTACATTAAGCAGCAATCAGCACAGTTTTATTGTTAATTTCAAAAGTTACTATCATGTCTAATGATTCGTTCAATTCCGCTGGAGTTTGATTTTGTTTCAACGTTATTGTGAAATGTTGAAACAAATACCAACAACTATCAATGACATAAAAGTACACGGAAATACAAAATTAAGACATGAAATAAGCCCTCAAGCTAGGATATTTTTAATTTTGCAAATCAGCAAGCTGTATGCAAATTTAAGGATATGGAACCAACCTTGAAAAGTTCGGAGAGTTCATGGAAATAAATACCAGTAATACATGACAAAATATTTCTAGTAAATAAGAGATCCCTCTAAAGTGTATGCACACCCCACCAACTGATCAGAAATGCCGATTTAGTATTGACTTTCTTATAAAAGACCATAATCAAGGTATATTCCTTCTCCCAATACTAGGATTTTTGCGTATAGTGACGACTTGAAAATTTTGTTTAGTTTTTGTTTTAGATCGTTCAAGTGGGCTCTATAAAAGTTACATGAATCATTATTGAAACAAATCACAGGGTAATGAATGAGAATTCAACATTTTATATTGTTCGCACTGGCCCCAATCCTGAACTATTGATATGTTCGACCTTTTATGAAACCCCTTTACCACCAGAAACACAATGTAACACGCGCTTGATAATCAAAGTGTTTCATGAAATAATCGCTTGTTCAAATAACGGTCTAATTTTTTTAATGATTGATTGATTGATTGTTGGGGTTTAACGCCCGAACAGCAATATTTCAGCTACATTCATGCGATGACCATGAAATGGATGATAAAATGAACATGAAATGATGTAATGAAAAATGGAATGGGACACAAGGATAATGAGGTCGACAAATTTTATTGCAACTTGGAGAGGTGGGTAGGGTCGGGCAATTTATCCTCCTGTGGCGGAGCCCTAAGGTTCCTACTCCGATAGAATTACAAAGTTCTAAGGGTTCTTTAACGTGCGAGGAACATGGCATCTTTTCCAACACGTTGCACCACTATGGTTTGCGTCAGGTTTTCCGTATTATGGCCTGACGACACCAGCATGTAACATGCCAGGAGTACCCCATTCCACCACCTGGGGCACACAACCCAGTTGCGTTGCTCTGTGGGCAGAGCGCTCTAGCTCCGGTCATGGTTCTGAGCACTATTTACTCGCCTTTTACGACAAGCTAAGCGCTGCTGCGGGCCTATTCTTATGACACCCGGACTCACACGGGGCCATTGTTTTAAAAACAAGACCTAAAAGTCGACTTTCCTGCGTCCTTACCGCCTCGATTTTGTATCCCCGGTATCCACGTATCCATACCACTAAATGTGTGCCTGTACACGGTGAAATTAAAGATAGCATACACACAAGCTTTTAAACACTTTTTACACAAATCGTATTAACATTGAAAAAAAATCCACTAGGAATATATCTAAGTGATTATTAAATAATTGTGTCTATAACTACAATCGTCTTTCCATCAAAATGAAAAGCAAAAATAAGTCTCTCAGATCTATTCAATACCAAAACTGTGACAAAATACACGTCACAAACACCATTCGGAGAAGTAATAATTCGCGATCAGCTTGTAACCTCTATTACAATCTCTTTTCTGATTGATATAATATTCCGGGAATATTACAATGACATATGCATACATGTAGGCAAGACAAGACAAGTTTATTAGTTGACTTACGCAAAAATACTACAATAGCAATATAGTAAGGAAAAACACATACTTCAGAAAGACATAGGACCATGTTATTTAGGTAAGAAACATTCTTAGGTGAACGTCTATTATTTGCAAAAAAAAACTTGAATTATCTATTTTACTTCATATACATATTGGTACTTCTCTAGTTTGAAAACCTGTCTTAAAACTGAGATAAAATATAATTCTACAAGATTCTTCCATGTCATGTTTATTAATATCAGCTGGATTGGAATCAACAAGAAATAATCATTATTAATCCGAAAAGTTTAAGAGATGTTAGTGCTTCAAACATCTCCCTGTCTCACTCTAATACAAGATCTATTTAGTGGTGTTAGTAATCTTTTACTGACACTCATGTTGCTTTGAAGTTACTATTTTGAATACCAACATGAAACATGCTGTGGAAAAACAGCCCGGACACTGAATCCCAAAAAGGAATTATTTATATGTTTATCAATATATGCATCAGGGGCGAATCCACACACTTTGAAAGGATGGTGCCAGCCGGGTATGATTAGAATAGGGGGTGTTGGGATACTATTTACCACTTTTTGTCAGTTTTAAACATGAAAATGACAAGTTTCCCAATAAATGGAGAGGGATGCCAACCCCCTGGATCCGCGACTATATATATATGTCAAAGAGTAATCAAGGGAACCTAGATTCTAGCGGAAATCAAAAGAATGTAATCCAGGGACAAAGACCAGGCATCGAAAACAGACAAACACAACAAATAACATAAAATAACAAAAACAATGCATACAAAGTAACAAAAGTAAATGAGCAACTCGGACTCCACTTAAAACTGGGAGCATGGACCAGGTGCACCGGTAAGGTAAGCGTCCTCTGCTTTTTTTAAAAACACCCACCGAGTTGCTCATACAAAGTCAAGTCCGCGGTAGACGAAAGAGGAAAGGAAAACTATGACACGTTGAACAAATCAGTTTTCATGGTGCAGATGGATACATCGAAACGACCCACGTGTTCATGATGACGACCATAAAACTTCTGAACATAGTGATGACTTCAATCTTGTAGCAACATAACCTAGTTCCAGAATCCTAATTGTAAGAAGTCTTGCGCGATACCAAAAGTCTGCATATAGTTACAGCAAGCTCTGGCCTAACGTATGAGTTGTGATATGAAAACTCCATACGCAGATGTTGAAGAGATGTTGCTACAGATAAAAGGAAAGTTGACAATACGGAATAAAAAGTCATCGCGTTTTTACATGTAGTTTATTGGACAATAGCTTTCCTTTACCGTCGATTTCTACGTGTAATACAAGATATGAAGCTGACTTCACAGTGCTGTAGTATTCTCTATCTCAAGTTCTCCGGGGGTAGATGCGATGTATCAAAACCCCGAAACAATGATTGTTTAACGATAATATATATATATAGCGGAAGCTGTATATTGTTAAAACATGGCACTGTCGTAAAACTTAACTGGGTAATAACATAATGTACAAGCCAGAACAAGTCGAATTACTCGGGTGTAAAATTATATAAAATATATATTTATGTTAAAAACTTGGTGGTCACATGCATGTCCGATTGTAGACTATATCGTATTTTAGTCTGATATCATAATCAACCTATTATATATTTTTCCTTTAATTTTCTGGCACTAATGACATCAACGCTCAAATAACCAATTTGCTCTAGATTAGTCTTGTACAAATTCTTGCTGTACACAACAGTTTGGTACGCCAGTATTTGTCACGTTTCATTGTATGTCTCATCCAACTAACTGGAACGTTTTTGCTACAGGCCCAAACGCCACAAAACTTGAAAACTTAGATGAGTCTGAAAAAAATTCCTTACTGTTTATGACGTCATCAAGTTTGAATACTTTGAATGGTTAAGAATATTCTCAGACTTTAGTATTTTTTTTAAATTTAGTTTTAGTGGCGCCTATGGCAAGCCAAAGTGGACAAAAATCAATATTTTGTAATATTAGAAAATGAATTTTTAATATTACAAAATCATTTTTTAACAATAGAAAAGATTTTTTAATATTAGAAATTCATTTTGTAATATTAAAAATTCATTTTCCAATATTACAAATTCCTGATTTAGTAATATTATAAAACATCACACATTTTGTAATATTACAATTGAATTTGTAATATTAGAAAATGAATGTGTAATATTACAAAACAATTTTTTAATGTTAGAAAATACTCATTTTTGTCCACTTTGGCTAGCATAGGGCCGGTGCCAGGCTCGATAAATTAATTGTCCATAATCTCTTCCTTTTATTTCTAAATCCTCCCTAGCCATTTTTTTCTAAAATCAGTGACTATATGATAATGGATACTATCGCTACCGACTAACGATATACAGTAAAATAAACGATGAAAAATGCTCAAAATCATGGCCAAAGGGAAACCATTCAAGTTAAATTTTACCACGAGTGCCGTTCTGGTATTTTTGGCGGGAAAAAATAACTGATGATTGACAATAATGTACTTCAAATATTTATATTTTAAATACTTTGAGCAAATTTTACAACTTTTTGTAAGAATTGAGAAAATGCATCATAAAAAGATTTTATTCGAAAATATTGCGCACCTGTTAAGTCTTGGTCAAGAACACGCTTCATGAGCTCACTGCCTCTCTTTCAAACGTACTTCCTACTGAGATGCTTTGTTTACATTTGCTAGGTAGCGAGATTGAAAAGCTATCTAGTCGAACCAATAGAAACATGGTGTGGACTAAATCCAATCGTGTATGGCATTGACAGTCGTGACGTAAACCTGATACACAACTTGGACCCGGTAGATCAAAGAATTTTAAATTATTGATTATTCGATTTTGTGTCCAAAGAGTAAGATTGATATGTGCGATGACGTTGAAATTTTCATGGCCCATTGACCGGTATTCTGAAAACACAGTACTCTGCTAATTTGATAGAAAAGGGATCCAATAAATTGGACTTCATATTCTTTGAAAGTTTTGGTCTAGTTCAAGCAATTTTTGTGACAGCTATTTTCTGATTTTTGAAAGAGGAATAAATATTTCAATCATCTTTATGTTGGGATTATTTCACTGTTAAATTCTAAAGGATATTCAGTTTAGAAAGGAATTCAGAATGACATACATTTAATTAAAATGTAAGAGTTGTACATATCAATCACTGGGTAAGTGAAATAATATTTGTAAAGATGCAAGTAATGAAAATGAATAAGTAGAGCTCTTGCTTTTAGCTAGAGTACAAAAATGTACACTGAGTCTTCTAGAATCAATTCTAATTTCTTGAACTATGCATGTTTCATCTACAAATGTAAGATGTTAAAAGATACTGATAATGTCTTGAACAGTGCAGGTTTGAGTTAAAGAGACAAATAGTCATGATGTATTATTTCAATCATACAATAAAAATTATAGTATAAAAGTATTTGCCAGTTGGCATTAAACAATCAAATTGCTAAAATTTGTATATGTACAGTACTGAGCTGGGAAGCAGACATGTTTTGTATATTCTTTATAAAGCACAACATGAAGTACATGTATATATATACATGTATGTAACTGATGAGAATTCTGTAGGATATAAAAATGTCTCAACATAATGTATGTATATAAACAGATGTGTAAAATCAACATGTAAGAAATTCTTAATCTCAGGACAATGGAATCTGGCAAGTAATTGAAATATATGTAGATGTAAAGCAATATTTATGCATATACATGTACATGTATATACAGCTTAGACATGACCATAAATTTAATGAATTATGTACGGAATACATGTAAGATATTACTTCTGGTACCTGTATGTACTGGTGCATGTAACAGTCATGAATGAAGCTTTATAAACAGTACATATATGTGATGTTATTTTACATGTATTTCTTTTTTTGGAATAAATTACTTTTTCTTTAATTACATGCACATTGTAGCTTCACAAATGTCATTAATTTGTATTCTTAAGCATCATTCACTATGGGAAATGGTGCATCAGCTGCAGAAGGTCAAGGACCATCAAGCAGTAGGCCAAGCACAGTTCAAAAGGTGAATGTTAAACCTGTCACAAAAACAAATGGGGCTCCTGCAGGTACACCAAGAGCAGCTCCTGCATCAACACCTCGAAAAAAGGAATTTCAGGAAGTAGAAATAAAAAACAATAAACCAAACAGTACAACAAAACCACAGAATAATCCTGCCTCAAACCGCAATAATCCACCACGGCAAGATCGCAGACAAGAAGATAGTGCAGCAGGGGCAAGTGGGGGTGGAGGATCCAGGGGTCAAAGGTCACAACAACCTCAGGTAAATACATTTTGTATATTTGATCATCAGATCAGATTTTGGTTTGAAAATGTATTATTTACATGTATTAAAGAAAAAGAAGTGGAGATATCGCAACCAATTCAATATTCATGATTTTGCCACACATACATGTATGAAGTACATGTACACCATATAGCTTTATGTGTAATCATGCACAATTAACATATAATGTAGTGTACATTTACATGTATGTAATCAAATTTCTGTTTCTAATAATGAATCAACTTGAGGATAAAACCAAGGCCCAAAAAGTATTCAAAAACAAATTTTACACTACTAAGTTCTTTATGGGTTTTTTTTTCAATACATGTATGTGAGACTTGTTGATCTGCATTTTTTTTTTTACATTTAGACCAGCTGAACACCATTTTTGCCCTGAAAAAAATATATTCTACAAAATATGAATGTTGACCTTTAGCTTGCATTACATTGTAAATAAAAATGGTTACCAAGCCTATCTAAAAGTTATGGTAGCACTGTCTATTTACAGATGCCTAATAATAAAAATAAAGTTTTAACATATAAAATATTTTAGCCCCTAGTTAATCAATGAAATTTGCAATAGACATACATGCAATGGACACTTAAAAATCATTTGAAACATGACTATAATAGTGATAGTATTTTTCTACTTTTTTCAAATATCTGAGTATTGCTTAACAATGCTAAACAGACAAAATAAAATGTTGTACTGCTGTATGAAGAATGCTTCATGAAGGTCCCCATGTCTGTCTGTCTGTCCATCTCACTTTTGATTTCTGGATGATTACTATTGAACTATCTGATAAAATCATTTCAAACTCAAAAATAATAATAAACAATGAAATTAAGCAGGTAATCATCAAGTTATATTGTACTTATACAGTTGAGGAGTTATTGTCCTTTTCATTATCAAAAATTTTGAATGAGTGGATAATAGAAATAGACATTTGTAATTATTTCATCAACCATTGGCCCTTAATATTAAGATGAGCGTAGATAGATGTTAGTGGAATTTTTTATCCATTCTAGGTATAATACTTGTACACGCAATAAAATAGCAAAAATAAAGGCAGAATGTTCCACTTGAACATTTTAAGTACTATTTTGTGTAAGAATCAGGCAATAGGTGGCACATCATAATTCTCAATTTGGTCTTTTTTGCTTCAAATACAAATGTTGTCTCTTTGACATATACACCATGCCTACATGTATTTGCATTTTATTCAATACATCAAGAAAACAGTTGAAAAGCTATTTAAATTTAACCTGAAGCATATTCGATGAAGAATCTACATTGAATATACTTCAGGTTAAATTTATAATAAAAAAGTGCAGGAAAATTTTCCCACAATTTTTTCATAGTGCATTTCAACTAAATTTGACTTATCAATATCTTTTAGAGGCAAATTTTACAAACAACTTAATGGTTATTACTAGGGGTTATCAGGTATAAATACACAGTTAATCCAGTAAAATCTCTGCGTTTTTTCTTCGTGTACCACACCTTATACACATTTTGCCCGATTCTTAGACAGAGAAGTACTTAGTTCATATTTACTTCTGATGCCATCATAAAATTTACTTCCATGAAATGTTCAGTTACAGTTATATCTTCATTTGAAAATCCTTTTTTTTTTTGTTTGTTTTCATCTAACATGTGTCACAAATGTTATTCCAAATTGATATTAATTAAGAGAATCAAAATGATGATTTTAAAAGCAACTATTTTCATGTTCCACTTATAACCTGATTAAGAACTGATCCCCATCCCCCATTATGATTGGTTGTTTTGACCAGCTATAATTATAAAACAACTACCTTTAATTTTGAAAAAAATGGTCAGCTTTTACTGATAATTTAAAGAAAATCATGATTGATTGATTGGTTGTTGGTGCTTAAGGCCAAAACAGCAATATTTCAGCCATATCCAAGCGATGAAGATGAAATGAATGAAATGATATTGAAATGAAAAATGGGATGGGACACAATAAAACAGTCAGTCATTAAAAGTTTAGATATCTAAACAAAAAAAAAAATAAAACAATATTAAGTTTCACTTGCAAGACTTGCATGTTTCTTGTCAAATTAAACATTGATAGAGTTAAAGTTTAGTTGTACACACCATTAAGAAACTAAATGGTTATATGCACTACAAAAAAATCAATGTTCATTTCTTTCAAATGACTTACGTCACTTGTTTTAAAGAAAATGAAACTTATTCCTTGGTCCAATAAGGCCACACAAAGGATAATCTTAATTCTATTGTTAAAAGAAACGACAGTTTACTTGAAATCAATAATGACAAATATTGTAAGTTTTATTTTTTACACTTTCAATTTTCTAAGCAATTATTGTAATTGTGGTTTTAGTAATTGTCTTGGCTGGATAATGTACTTTACATTATACAATATTGATATTAATTTTGGAAGTTTTAGGTGTGTTTTTATGTAAGTTATTCTGTAAGTGCAAAATAAATTATATGCATTTTCCCAGCTTCACCTGCTTCAATGGCTATGTTTTGCATAGTGTATCAAACGTCAAAAACAAACCTGGTATACAGTGAATTTATTTGTAAAGTAATTTTGGCAAAAATATGCTGTATAGCAAAACAGTCCTGGTCCCACTTAGCATGGTGTGTCCACTGATTCAGTGTATATACAACATGTTCAGGTCTTGCTTAATGCCATGTTTTCCCTTCAGCTAAATCAGTGACAAACATGTATTTGTACTTTCACAATTGGTACTAAGGCTAAAATTAACCTTCAATGAGTAATGTTTTAAATGAAATCAAAATGCAATGGAAGATTCATAATTATGTTAACATATTTTAAATTAATCTATTTTGAATAGGGTTGATTACAACTAAGATTAAAATTTGAGGCATTAAATGCCCTGTTCAGTAGTGAAATGTTTGCTTTATTTAGTTATAAAACTGTTGAAGCACTATAATCTCATCAGCTATGACGGTTAATAATGAAACAAATTTAGATATATAAATTTGCTGATTCCTTAGACAATTAATGACCAAGGGAAAGGAAGCTTTAAATGTTACATTACTTTTTTTTTAGAATATCCTACATGTAAACAGCAGCCAAGTTTACTTTTTATAAGTCCTGGATCTACAAATGTATGTACATGCCCTGTTTTTAGGGGTTTAAACCTACTTTCAAAAATGGTGGATGTAGGTCTTGGACTTTTCTAAGTTTTAAAATCAATGGTCTACTTGAGGAAAATCAAGTCCTCAATAGAGTATCAATGAAAAAGGCTGATGGTCCAAGACCTATGCTAAGTAAATAAAATTTTTATCAGAACTTTTTTTAATGAATATATATTAAAGTCCATGATGTACACTACAACTGCCACATTAAACTGATCTTGTCTTTCTAGAGAATCATGGGAGATGAGGTACATATATCTGCTTTTGTGGCATGAGTTTTCATAAATGTTCTATGTTATAAACGTCTTTCACTCATAAAAGTATATAGTATAAATGGTTAAAAATAAAACAGCAAGCTGTTGCATGGAGTGAGAACAATGTTATGTTGTCTTATGTGTATATTACATGTATTTGTAAATCTCCATGCTGGAAGTGTATTTTGATCTTTTAAGTTATGTTCAGGTTAAGTTCTGGCATGTTTCATTCTGCATGGCGTGTTGCACTGCATACCAACAATTATGACGTAAATACACATATGCTCATATGTTACAATCATCATCTTTGTGTACCAGAACATTCACAAACATTACAAATTTATCATAAAAAATACATGTACACAAACAAACATGTAAGTACACGTAAAAGTAATTACATATAATACTGGTATAAGAGTAATAGGACTGAGTGAATAACCAAAATATGATCACAAGTGCCAAAGAACACCTAGTTTTAACAAATGTGCGGAACTTGTTTCTTGCGCGTTCTTGGCATGAGTGATCATATTTTGATTATTCATGATAACCAATTGATTATCCTATTTATTATATAGATTTCCTCCATTATTCGTTGCTCATTTCAAAATAAATTTCAAAATTTGAGAACGGCGGATTGATATCAAAGTTGTGACGTTTTGGTGGGAGAAAGTCAGAGAGTGAAATTACCAAATTTATTTCACAGTGTGAATTAGGAAATTTATTACACTAGGAACACTCGATAAAACACTGCTATCTATATAATAAGATGTTTTCTCCCATTGTCAGAGTTATCCCTTTTTGTTGGAGGTAACCTAATTTTACATGTATGATAGACTTATTTGAAAACATCTTCATTTCTCTACTCAGTTTGAGTTTTCCTTAGATTTTGCTCATAGGTTTTTAAAATCTCATAACATAGAAGGGTCTTCAGGCTTTTAAACTTTAGCCGAAATATTTTTTATCCTTTTGCCTACAAAGTTTTGTAGGGGATAGAGTAATCATATGATATGGCATCCTGTCATTTTGTCCTTCTATCCATTTGTCATTCTGTAGCCCTTTTATATTAGTAATCTACAAAAACATCAACATATGTTTCTAGCTGACAAACTTAAGACATATTTAGAAATATTGAGACCCTGTTGTTTTCTAGTTGGAAGGTCAATAGCATTTTTAAATGTCTTTTCAATGAGTTATGAAACACTGATTTCTGCTGATGGGGGATTTATTTCTACCAAACTGCAGAATGTTGTTATTTATGTGTATTGTATTAAAATCATTTGTAATACAACAGGGAACTGTTAATTACATGTGGAATGGAGATGAATGCAATATATCAATAAGAGCATAGACTTATTAAGCTTAAAAATTACTACACAGCTGCAAGAATGTACTTGAAGCTTGAAGACAATGCTCTTGAATAATACTGCAACTTGTTCTTTTTACTGACTCATTAAAATATTTGTCTTAAATTTGTGTATTTATTTTTAACTTTTGTAGAAAATGGTAAAGGATATATTTTGGTATATCTGTAATGTAACAATCTTAGTTGTAGTCTAGTGTTTACATGCAAGCAAATAGATGATCTAAAGTCCAAATGTATTGGTCAAGTTGAAGTATATTTAGTCAAAGTTGAAAAAAAAACAAGACACTAGATTGAAAGAATTGAATAAATTTTATTTATATACATGTTTATACATGTACCTTTTAACAAATAGTCAATATACATTGCACTAATATTTGTCATTTTTTGTTCTTGTCAATATTAGATCTCAAATACATGTACATTTTTGTAATTGCAAAGTGAGTATACATGTATAATTAATGAAAAAAAAAAAAAGTTCTATGTCACATAACAAAATTGTTTTATGTTCTGAGAATGACTATATTTTTTATTCATCTTCAACTTCAAATAATTATTCAATTTTACAAATTCTTCAACACTTTTTACATTTTGGTTTTCCTGTCTTTCTAAAATGATGGTATCCAATTTTGAAATTGTACATTTCTATTGCTTGCATGACTCGAATATGGCAATATATTTATCATTAGGTGTTTAAAAAGAAGCAAGTTTTTTATAAGGACTTTAAATCATGCTATTTGAAATGGCTGTAGAACTAGAAAATTCTTGTCTGTACCATTTTAACAATTGAATATTCTCTGCAACTTTGCTTACTTAAAGGCTTAAATGATCACAAAATGCATTTTCTCTGTTGTCTGGTGACTCTCTCATTTTATACCTATTTTAAAAAGCAGAGTCTGTGGTGTCTGATGTTTTACCATTAATTCACTTTCAATTTTTTTCAGAATTCTAAATAATGTACTCAGATTTATACTGTTATTTAGATTTTATAATTAAAACATACATTCACGCTGATAAGGAGTTATTGAACTTGCTGTATCCTACAGAAATAGACAAACATAGTACACTGTGTTTGAATAATTTCTTACTGGTAAAATATAAATGAACTTAGCAAATATTGGGAAAATAAAAGGTATAAAGATTGTAATTTATTTAATTTTATTTTGCCTTTTATGACCTGAGTGTATCCTTGTTCATTTGTGATCTGGTACCTTGCCTTTAGTATTGTATTTATCCTATTATAGTTTTACATATTGAAATAGATATGTTCAGCTAGAAGTTTATGCTTTAGTTGTACCAATAAATGGAAAGTCAGTGTATAGATACATCTGGGCCCGGTTGTTTGGGAAGTCTGTGTATAAATACATCTGGGCTTGGTTGTTTAAAAATTTATTCTCTGGACAAAAGTTATCCATTGGATAAGTGATTTTGATCGATTATCTAAGAAGGTACACCTAGGGTAAGGGACATGACTCTTACAAATCATGATAACATTTGGATTCAGCGTTTTACATCAACCTCATGTAAGAGTAATCAAGGGAACCAAGGTTATTGCGGTAATCAAAAGAATGCAATCCAGGGACAAAGACCAGACATGTAAAACAGACATACACAACAAAGAACATAAAGTAACTAAAATCATACATACAAAGTAACAAAAGCAAATGAACAACTCGGACTCCACTAAAAACTGGGAGCATGGACCAGGTGCACCGGTAGGGTAAGCATCCTCTGCTTTTCTGGAAACACCTGCCGAGTTGCTCATAAAAAGTCAAGTCCGCGGTAGACAGACGAGGAAAGGAAAACTATGGCCCGTTGAATAAATCAGTTTTCGTGGTGCAGATGGATACACCATAACAATCCATGAGTTCATGATGACGATCATAAAACTTCTGTAGTGATGACTTCAATCTTGTAACAACATAACCTTGTTCCAGAAGCCTATTTGTTAGAGTTCTAGCGCGATACAAAAAGTCTGCATAGTTTCAGCAAGCTCTGGCATAACATATGAATTGTGATATGAACACTCCATATGCAGGTGCTGAAGGGATGTTGCCACAGATGAAAGGAAAGTTGACAATTCTGAATGAAAAGTCATCACGTTTGTCGTAAAGTCAATAGTTTTCCTTTACCATCGATTTCTAAGTGTAGGTCAAGATATGAAGCTGACCTTACAGTGTCTTTAGTATCCTTTATCTAGCGTCAAAGTAACTTGGACTGATTTCATTCTGTTTTCAAATGAAAGCTTAATAGGCTTTGGTGAAATTGAATAGGATACAAACATATCACTGATTTCAAGAGTTATGTCCTTTACCATAGGTCTACCTCCTTAAGTCTCTGTTAGTTCTGTCTAGATATCATTTATTATATACCAAGTATGTATGAGTGTTTCAGATTCCATTTTCAAGGTATTGAGTTCTTTCTTAACTAATACATGTACATTTAATAAATCAAAATACATTCACAATGAGGTAGCCTTTCCTTGTCTTCCCAGAATGGACAAAGCATTTATAAGTTGTATTTTATATTTAATTAATTCAGGTGCATGTGTGCATATAAGTCCAATGGCCATAAAAAAAATAGATTCTTTGTTTTGGAAAATGAGTACATTCTCTAAGTCTAAGACATGTTACTGTGGTAAGGATTTTACATTTTTGAAACCTATTAGTTCTAACAAATTACATGTAATACAAACATAGGCTGACAACTTCATACCACTGTGAAGATATAGGCCAGTAGTTAATCCTATCTTATTTGTGACCTTGAAAATATACAATATAAGTCATGATATATCTTTTACAAAAATCTGTCTGATTTTTGTCTATCTAATTGGACATTGTAATTAGTTAATTATTCGGAAATTGACCCTAACTTAATCAAGTCCTTCACCTTGTTGATAGTCACACCCTTTTACAGGAGTAATAATTGGAACATTGGAGAGATCCACTGAGTTAAAAATATTGATATGGATTTGAATTACAGCACATACAACGATGATGTTTTGGGGATGAAGTTGTGTTTACCTGATCAATTGCCTTAGGTAGTTATATAACTGAGATTGAGATGAAGTTTTTATATCATTCCATATATGTGGGTGAAAGTTAAAATCTCCTTCATCATACAGTTAACTATGTAGTTAGTTAGGTAATTATTATTTGAACTTGAACCCCTGAACATCATCATTGCATCAGTCGAATTAAGATTAAACCTTGTGTTCCGGCAAACATTAAAAATCAGAGAGGCTAATTAGACTGATCATTGTATGCACTATAACATCTCTACATTATGGAAACACATCTTCCAGATAATTGGTTGTTGCCTTTTTACCACTGGCTGGACACTTATTTTTATTATATGCTTACTAGAAACCTGAGTTATCAATTAGATTGGGGTTGGTTGACCAAATGGGTGTTCAAAGTATAATTTAATCAGATTTGCAAGATTTGCTGAAATTGGTGGTTTTCTTAAATGTACTCTGGCTTCATCCATTCCCTTTTATTGGTAGCTGTTGTAAAAGCTAGTTGTTACACTGAAAGCAAATAAAAAGGTATAATATGCACTAATTTACAACCAAAGTCAATTTTTTCTTCATTATTTGTCCCTTTATATTGTCAAAAGAATATTCTTTTTGACTGAAGTAGACCAAGGATGATCTTTGCTTCTGTACTTGATGAACTGATTTCAATCATTTCAATCATTCTTCTTCTACCTGTTTTAATTCAGAATAACTGTAATAAATAAATCAGTAATTTAAAAGAAATACAAGCATTAATTCTTCAGTCAGTTATCGGAATACTTTAAATCAATTTTATCTTGCTTGTAAATCAGAATTAAATATTCTGATGTCTTTCTCAAGATATCCAACTTCTGACACCTTTATTGATGGAATCTAGCCCTCAGCCAGATTAAGTGCCCAATAATTCTGTGTATTTGAAAATAGACAAGGTATCATATTATTTACTATTACAAGATCCTTAAATATAATATCTGGTTTCCCTTTTCAACAAAAAACCTTGATGATTTTGTCTGGCTTGCCTAACCCCACAGATGCTGCTGATTTTGCCTGGCTTACCTCCCCACTGACCCTGGTGATTGTCTTGCTTCCCTCCCCACAGACTCTGGCGATTATGCCTGGCTACCATCCCCCAACAGATCCTGGTGATTGTGTCTTGCTACCATTCCCCAATAGACCTTGGTGATTGTGTCTGGCATCCCTACCCCAAGAGACCCTGGTAATTGTGTTTGGCTATCATCCCTGCACAGACCATGATGATTATGTCTGGCTTCTTTCCTCACAGACCCTGGTGATTGTGTCTAGTTTACCTCCCCACAGACTCAGGTGATTGTGTCTGGCTTCCCTCCTCACAAACCACCTTGAATTTAACTACAGACCCTGGTGATTGTTTCTGGCTTACCTCCCCCCACAGATTTTGGTGGTTGTGTATGGTTTACCGCCCCTATAGACCCTGGTGGTTGAGTATGGCTTACCTTCCCACATATCCCTCCTTTTCAAACCACCTTAGTGAATGCATCAGGTTTGCCTTTCCTAACAGACCCTGGTGATTTTGTCTGGCTTCTCACATTACTGACCCTGGTGATTTTATCTGGCCTGCCTTCTCACAGTCCCTTGTGGTTTTCTCTGGCATCCTATCCCACAGACCCTGGTGATGTAGCTTACTTTTTTGGAAGGCCTGGTGACTATGTAAAGCCTGAACTGGTAACTATGGTAACATGCTGCATGCCAAGAAGTTTTATTAGTAGTTTTCTTTGATTGTTTGAGGAGTATCAATATTTGTGGGTTTTGTAAACCATGAAATTTGATTCCCAATGAAAAAGGAAATTCCCCATTCGATTGTATGATAGACTTGTCAAATCCACAAGTTATTGAATCTTTGAACGGATCATTTTTCCCTAAACCAAGAAAATTAGTACCAACAAATAAAAGTACTTTCACAGTAATCTATATATGTTCATGATGGCTACAAGGAACATACTGACTTGATACATGTGCAGAACTGATTCCTGTCACAAGTTAAATATATTTTAAGCATTATTGTTATCATACCTCCTTCAAAGTTGGAGGTAAATATGATCATTCTGTCTCTCCATCTGTCCCCTTTTCTCTTCATTTGTCTATTCCCAATTCTATAATCTGCAACTCCTCTGAAATTGCTGAATGCATTATGATGAAACTTCACAAATTCTTCATTACATGATGCCATTGTGTACCTCCCATTGTTTTTTTTTTTTCATGTTTTTTCTTTTCATTTGATTGGCTTTTTGGGTTTTCTAATGCAAAACATGTGCTTAGTTATTGGCTGACTTGGAGTGGGGAGGGGAGTGGGGCATCTTCTTATGCACATACACAACTCCTGTAAAACCACTAAATGGAATGATGCCATTGTGTACCTCCTATTTTGTCCTAAATTCCGTTTTCTTTTAAATATAGTTAAATAATGTTGATTTAAGTTTGGTGCTTGTATAAGTGTAATGAAATACATAGTGATCAGAAACTGTCCCACCAAACTTATTCTCTGTCATATTCTGCCTTAAAACTTCAATATAGTCCTTTGTAGCAGCCTTTATTATAAGACAAGATTATGATTTTTTAATTTTTTTTTTTAAAATGCAAGATCATGGTCAAAATTCTTTTAGATAAAGAGGGATATTGTTTAATCAGATAAAAGTGGATTATATAAAAAGCTTGATAAAGAATTCTATTTAAAAAATTACAGAATGTGATCCAATTGATACAACCTTGTCCTAAATTAAAAATTACTTGTACCATTTAAAAATAAAGGGGCTTTATAAAAGTTTAAAATGGCTCAAAAATTATTTTTTGCTCTTTTTGATGGATTATAATGTAATTTAATATTGACAGTTAAATTGGACTATTATATAGAAACATGGTTGAATGATGAAGCATTCTGGTTGTACCATATCATGGTGGTATTAAGCAAGTGTTTTTGACAGATAGGACTTACTGTTTTAATTAAGATGTACTTTTTAAACTCAGGCTTTATTTTAGTAACGGATCAAGGATAGGCTTTTGAGAGTGATCTCTATTGCTGGTGGGAGGTTTTAGAATGTGAAATTAGATAGGTTTAAAAGTTTACATAATGTCCCTGTCATAACTTCTAGAACTAGACTGTTTTAGTAACCATAACATTTTATGGTTTGTGGAATTAGGAGAAAACTGATAATAATAGTCCATGAATTAAAACACTTTCACATTTTCAGTTAATACTTAGTGAAATGATGAATTTACTAGTCTAATGAATGTGTGATTTTTTTGCCTGTTAAAAGCATGAGATTGGTTCCCTATTGTATTAGTTTAAACATATTTTATTCAGAAAAATGGTGAAGTGCAAATATTATAGTACATAACAACAAAACATGAGAATCTGGAAATAAGCATTGTCATTTTTACATCACCTGAAAAACTTTGCCCAATGTTAATGATATGAAAGCAACTTAAAAGAGCAACTTTAACATGTGGCAGCCTTGGAGAGTCACATGTAACCTTTGGAGAGTCCCGTGTAACCTTTGGAGAGTCACATGTAACCTTTGGAGAGTCACATGTAACCCTTGGAGAGTCACATGTAACCTTTGGAGAGTCACATGTAACCCTTGGAGAGTCACATGTTACCTTTGGAGAGTCACATGTAACCTTTTCATGTGTGTACGTGAGAACAAGCATGAATGATTTCTTGTTGTAAATGTTTTACTTAAGTTCTAATTAGGCAGTCATATTAATTTTTTTCCCAAGAGACAAAAACAATGGAAAATCAGTCAGCTGATCCATGTAGCTGATCCAGTAGCTATCTATTATGGACAAAGTTCTTTTCTACTCATCCTAATTGTGATTGTAAACCAGTAATATGTAATGAAGGCACTGATAATTAAAACTTGAATCATTTTATTTACCAGTATTTGTATTCACCTTTAATTAGTGTCCATTAAAGATGATATATTGATTACTTTTGTCACATAAAATGCAATGAATAGTTGGGTCTTTAATTTCCCTATGTCACCAGTGCTACTTAGAACATTTCTACCCAGATCTTATTCTTTTTCCTATAGCTCACATGCATA
This sequence comes from Perna viridis, assembly GCA_037379345.1. Lineage (NCBI taxonomy): Eukaryota > Metazoa > Mollusca > Bivalvia > Mytilida > Mytilidae > Perna > Perna viridis. Next base: position 16,811,779 of record CM074511.1, read on the forward strand.
TTGAATTAATCCCTGGCAACCTCTTTTCCAGCTTTTAGTACCTAACTCCCAGCTCGTGCCCTCTAAGGTGTATCCAATCCTACCATGCCACCTAGCAGTCCCTTCTTTCCCATTATATTTCCGTAATAGCTCCACTGCTTCTTTTCCCTATTCCCAGTGGTAGGTGTATTCAGTCCTAAACCTAACAAACCCAAAATCCTAACCTCCCTATTCTCTTTATTGAATCTCCAGTCTCTATAACTCTTACTTTAACATTCCTCATCTCAGGGCCTCTTTACTTATATCTACCTCTTCTATTTTTGAAGTGATTTATAATAGGATGTTTATAATGGGTGTAGGCATAGGCATTCTTTTCTAATGAAGCAAAATGTCATACAGTTATGACAATTTCTGTTTGTTACTTCTCAAATCTTGAAGACTTTGTGATGTGCTGAAACAATATAATTAATCCAGGCGCGTAGCTGAGGCCAAATTGAAGTGTAAGCAAAATTACGGCTGTAAATTGAGAATCGATTGCATTTACTCTTGCTATTTTGTCTTTATGTACTGAAATAGGAGTTTAAATTTGCATGAACAAACAAAACTACTCATTTGAACTAAAAATTTCTAAATGTTAGTTTACGAGTACATATACTAATCATCCTTAAGCCTTTTGTACCAGTGAGGTACATATGCCATTCACAACTTTTCTCCATTTAGATCTATTCGGTGGAGGTCTGACCATATCTTGCCATTTTTATCCCTCTGCTTTCATTTCAGATTGGAGGTTTCTTCTTCATGTGTTTAAAGGCCTTACAACTTTTCCTTTTCCCTTTGGGTTCATCTGCAGTGATTGCCTGGTGTTGGAATGTTGCTGGCTTTCATAGCTATATCCTATCCAGCGCCATTTTCACTTTTTCAATTCAAACTCAACAGGATGTTTTTTGTCTTCTCCCATAGATCATCAATGGTGATTTACTTGGGCCATCTGATCTTCAGTACTTAGTATTTGTCTTAGGCAGTTGTTGAAGAAGACTTGCATTTTATAGTTTTTCAGTCATATGATTGGATGGTCGTAACATTTGCTGTTGATATATCACAATAATTTTTTGAATTTGCAATACTATTTAGAAGTCAACATGCTGCAGTCATATTATGCTGTGCCCAGCAGAGCTCTCTATTGAATTTACAATACTTTTGAAGGGTATCAGAAATCTAACTGACATATTGTACAATTATTTTACAACATCTTTTAAGTTGCTTTTTCCCACTGTCTATGCTAGTTACAGTTTCATGTTGCAGTTCTATAGCTAGTTTTTTCTCTTATTAATACACCTGAAAAAAATTCTAAAACAAAATGAAATAAATGTTTAATGCTATTTTTTGTGTGCAATACTTCTCCAACATTTAGTCTTTTCTTTCCTGTAAATATTCATAAGAAGACAAAATGTATGTTTCTCCAAATATTTTGTTTCCAAGGTTTCAGCCTTTGAATTGTAAATTTGATAACTGTTATTTCAAATGTGTGCAAGACTTTTGAAAGACAAGTTTTGTTTAACTTTGTAAAGACTTTGTTTAGTAGCAAATTTTGGGCTAAATGGCTATGATTTTTTTTCTCAGTAATGAGTGATACTGTTTACACACAAACTTGACTCTATTTTTAGAACCAAGAAGACATTGTATTTGAAACATTTTACCACAGAAGTGGACGAGAGTTCCAATGTATGTACCTAAATGGAATGAGATTTTACTTGGATGACTGGGGATCAAAGGTAAGGATAACATTCAAGACAGGTAAGGTAATCATTTTTAATTGTTTAGAAATAAATTTTTCTTCGAAATTATGTAAAAATATTGCATATTAGAATAATTATTAATGCAGTATTTTATGAGAGAAAAAAAAATTCCAAATTTCCAGGATACACTTTTGTCCTAACTGCAGAGTAGTCTTTGTGTATGCCCTTTTCTTCACTGAGGAAAATAGTTTTATTTCTGAAAGTAAATATCATGCATGTTCAAAACTACTATACATTTGAGTCTATGTGTTGAAATATTGCAACATAATTGAAGAAATCCACAGTCAAATCATAATTTCTGAATTTTCAAAATTGTATGTGTATCTTTATACTCTTTTTCTAATAACGTTGTTCTCTCTTTAGCAATGGGCAATTCTATCGTGTTTTCAGTTTCATTGAATTGTAGGGATTCAAAATTTTGAAAATTATATTTCAACTAATTGTTTGTAAGAATCAGGTAAAATGAGACAAATCAGAAACATGCACGTCAAAACCCCATCTATCTGACAATGTAATTTCACTCAAAGATACTTTCTCTATTTGAAAAGACCATAATTTGATCTCTGCATCACTGCCTTTGATCAGAAATTTTTCAATAGAATGTTAGAAAAATTAGGTTTTAGTCAGAGTTTCTGCCCTTGAAATGTTCATTTTCAGTGCATTTCAGTGAAATTGTAACTCAATGCATCAGCATGATATGGAAAATATCATCTTTTTTCCTTGATTCTGATGCTGCAAATAGTCTAATTACACTACCAAAATGGTGGGTTTCATATCATGTTTCATCCACTGCCTGATTCTTACATAGACTGACACTTAAAGATGCTAATTATCAAAGGAACTGTTTAGCTTGCAAAAAACAAAGCTGACTATTGATGAGATTAATTAATGAAAAGTAAGGATGCCGAGTTCATATTTTTGTAGTAGTTCTTGCATTCAGTATTTTTTGTCAATAAAATTGATATTTAGTCTTGACTTGTTTAAATAAACAAAAAATCAGTTTTGATAAAATGTCAACTTCTCTTTATGATTCCTTTCCTTTTTGCATTTTACAAACAACCTTGTCTAATGTTCAGATTTATGAGTTAACCTGTATTACGTTTATGAATGGACATAAGGAGTCCAATTGTATTTAGCTTATCTAGGTCATGGTTAAAAGAAATGTAAATAAGGCTAAAGTTTAAGAAATATAAAGTAAACAAATATGAACAGTAATTAAATTGGCTATACTGTACTGTAAGACCAAGTCAATCTAGATTGTTTGTCACTTCTCCTAATTTTTTTGTTCAGTGTCATATCAATGTCAGTTTGTAATTCTATAACAATATTGATGTCTCTACCCTGTAAGACTAGAAGTGACAGGGATTATCTGTAGTATCTCAGTTGTTACACTTCAATCTTTGTTCAAGGCCTTGAAGAAAATATGTTTCTTTTTTAGATTTGAAAGCTTTCTTTAATCAAAACAAAGTATTGTTAGTTTTGCAACATCATATGTTCATATCAATTTCAAACATTTTAAATCAAAATTCTGTAATTTTTTCAAAAATTTAATGACTTTTTCTTGTAAACATTTTTTTGTTCATACTTGACACCATTTGTTGAACCAAATTAACTATTACAAGGAATCTTCTGAAAGGAAAAGTTCTCTAGAGAAATAATTTTGACCTGCCAGCACCATTAGATCTCCATAGGATTTATTTAGATGGATGGATTGTTTACATAGTGCATTATTCACCTTTACCAAGTTTTTTTTATAATTTTGGCATGTTATTTATTCATTTTCAATCAACAGCTGTCTTACTTACCTAAAATATAGTTTCTAGAATTAGGTCTTGTCATCTTTAATTCATTGACAATAGAGCCAATTCTTTTTTTCAGTACTGAATATTTTAATTTTATCCATGCTCAAAAGTAAGGAGTATACTGTTAGTGTACTGTGTTCACTCCAGAATTTTATAATAGAGCATCATGGGCAACTTTGAAAACATGAAGGGACTGTTTTGTTAATTAAAAGATTGGTAAAAAAAAAAGTCCAATGGAAACTATCATTAGTGTGCTCAGTTAATTTGAACAGAATTATAAAGATACGAAATACATTTGACATTCAGTTTTCTCTGCCATTTTTTTAGGCTAAGGCATTGAAACATATTTGTTAGAGAGGATATTCTATCTTCGGTTAGATAGTAAAACTTTTAAATGGGTTCTGTGGCCTGGAATGTAGGAATCTGTTGCCATGTTTTAAAACCATTAAATAATTGAACTCATCAAGGTAGAGGCTTATTTGTATAACAGCAGAAATTAATTCTTTATACATGATATGAATTTTTGTATTAAAATTGTGTTGTTATTTATTCTCAATGATTGTTTGTAGTAAGAAATTGTATATTGTGGGGAAGGACAAAGCCCCGAATGATTTAGTCACATTCAAGTTTACATATTGTATAATAATAAAGCAGGAGTTACTGTGGTCCACTGACTTACCATATAAATATTATGCCTTTGTTGCCAGTTGTTTGTTCATCCAGTTGTCTGTCTGTCCTGTCTGTCTGATAAGTTGGTGAACACAGGTCTCTTTAGACCACTGGCCCAATTTCAAATTTTTTTTAGAAACTTTGCAATCATGGTCGAGTGACTTTGATGTTGTTATTGAATATACTATATAATTTACTTTACTGAACCTACATTTTTTGCAGGAGAAGACTTGATTTTATTGTAAAGGCATGGGGTACTTAGTCTAACATAAAAGGAAAGTAGAACATCCGTTTGTTTTGGATGTAAATTTTTTGTACAGTTTTAGGTCATGTTATTTTATTTTCTGCTAATATCTTTAGTTGTTATAATGTTTCTAAACAAATACATTTAGATGTTGTTTATAATTTATCATAAAATCTTTGGTTTAAAATAAAAACTACCAATACATTTGACTTTTCAATTACCAACATGACACAGGTTTATGGCTTTTCTACCTTGAAATAAAACACCTGAGTACTCATAAAACTAAATTGATCTAATATTAAACTTTCCTTTAAATAAAATAATACAATAAAATCTGGTACCCTTTTACCTTTAAAAATGTACTAAAACAATGACAAAGTCTTCAATAGAAATGTTCATTTTTAATAAGATTAAGATATTTTTATTGATTGACTACAAGGTCTAATTTTTAACTTGCAAATTTTGATTATTTTGTTTTTGTTAGCATGTTGCCTGTCAACCTAACAAGAAAATGTCAGAGCCTACCACGACTCATTGATTAATGAATTGCTTTATAAGATCAATATATATCTACAGGTTTGTCAGACCAAAGTTCCGTTAATGCTCTTAAATATGTCTTTGGTCAACATGAAAGTGTGATAACTTTAAAGATAGTTATTTTTAAATGGAATGTTTAGGTTTGCTTTTAAACATTAATGATAAGTGATGAATGTCATTTTCAAGACTTAAAAGGCTCAAGCAAATTACCTTTAATTGTTTGGGTCATGACATAAACTAGAACAACAAAAGACCTTTAATACCTTAATTACAAGTAGTAAACTGTTGATTTATCATTGTAAATTACACTGAAATTATAAAATCTTTGTAAGCTTACTACCTCCTTTGAATTAAACTTGTAATTGTAATGACAAAGAGTAACTTCGTTTGCTGGAAAGGTGGTGAGTTGGATCAGAAACAAAAATTCCAAATGGACAGAAGACCATTATAAATGAAGATATAGTTGTATCTATGGATTTTTGACATGCATTTTTCAAATTTAGTAAAACTTTTCCTGGTTACTACAGAAGTATGTAGTTAACGTAAATACATGTCCCATGTTTTTAAAATGGCTTATATGGACACAAGGGTACATTGAGATACATGAAGGCCAATGACTATCTTTAATGTTTGAAATGAAAGATATTCCAACTATAGGATTTTGCCATAACTCATCACATTCAGAGTCCAAGAAGAGAAAAAATATTTCCCAACAGTTTTCTATTTTAACACTTTTAAATCTTTGATGACATTTAACATTCTGCCTTAACCCATTTATTTAAACTATTAACTTTTCACTTCTTTCTTCAAAATTGTAATTGAAAACAGTCTTGAAATGTTCTTTTCTATCAGTAGTTCAACGAAAGTTTAAAACCATTTTATTTAATTCAGGACTTCATACCTTTCACATTGAGCTGTATAGAATAAAGTTACAGCATGCTTATAATGGCACTTAATTAAAGTGAAATGATGCTTATAAGATACTTATGAGATCGTGATATTTTATATTGGCTGACTGACAGAAATTATGATAAAACATTGCGGTTGTTTACCCCTGGCACGTATAGTCATGAACGTTTTGCATAAATTATAATAAACTGTGAAATAACTTATTTCAACTTGTAAAATCGAACTAGATGTGGGAAAGTACAAACTAAGTTGGTTTTTCCAAAAAAAAGGGATGATGGAAATTTGACAGATTAAAAGCACAAAAGGCATTCTCCTTTTATACTGATTATTTAAATTTGGCAGTAAAATTCATCAAAGAATTATAACTGTGAATTATTTTTTTTTTTATAATTAGCAGGACATGTACTTGTAATGTAGTTTACCAGAAAATGTACCTATACTGTAATTTGCTAGAGCAAATATTCTGTCAGTGCCATATGAATTAACTTCAGTGGTTGTTTCAAATTCTTAATTTTTCTTGGACCAGTTTCCTTTCTCATTTTCTTTTTTTTCATGGTTTTTCTCAACTTCAGAAAGGGACTAATTTTACCAGACATACACGTATACATGTTTGGATTTTGTGATATTACATGTATTTCTTGAAACAGCCATTCCAATAATTTTGTCATCCCATCAAATGATGAAGTACTTTCCCAGAATTATCTACAATACATGTATGAGTACAATACATGTATGTCCAGACTCATACATGTCTCTAGTCATTCTCTTATATTAGCTTTCTATAAATGTGCATTAAAACATATTTTACTAATTTTCATCAATCATACCTGATGCTCATTTTCTGAAAATAAGCCTGTAATTATATATAATTACTTCTAGTTGGAGCAGTTCTACCGAAAAGGATAGGTACAGAAAATGAATGATCTAATCACTTGGCGTAATTATTATGTTTTATGCTCAGAAGCCCTATTACAATTAACATATAGAAATTGTTATAGAATCTTGCAATGACATTTTTAGATTCTGAATAATCAATAAAGATGAACAGAAAACTCAAGCTGTGTTGGAATAAAATCAATTCTTACAAGAATATTTCATTTTGTTCTGTTTTTAGTGTTGTATTGAGCTATAAAAGATAAGGTTAATTTGACTGCCTTATAATAGATATTTATGTTAGATATGAAATAAAGTACTTATATTAAGGTATATGAGGATCAAAAGTTTAAAACTGTATAAAGGTCAATATTTTGGTTTTTTAAAACTAATTAGGTCATATGTTTTAAAGAAGGACATGCTTTTGGAGACTGTCCATTTTTGGTGATTAAATTTTCGTTTATTTATAATTGTCTCGTGGCATTTTTAATGTTATGTAAAAACCTTAGAAGTACCGGAACTTTTACTTTTTCTTGGAAGTATAAAGATTTTTACATTTCAAAAAGTAGTTATATAAAAAGAAAAAAAAATTATTTGACAACATTATTACATGTAGTATGATAAGGCATAGACTATTTTCTTTTAGAGGAGGTGCTGGGGATTTTAGAATTTTGTTTTTGCGCAAACACGAAAATAATTAATTTTTTTTTCAGCAGCAGCCTAAGCCAAATTTTTTTTTAATCCACATTGCTAAGTAATAGGGGAAATATTGAATCATAATTTTAGTATCCTTTAACCTGTTGTAGGCTGTGTTACCTACAAAATACTTTAAAAGCACTTATGTACTTGTGTATGTAGATTCTTATCAAATTATGTCCCATGCCATACTGAATGAGAAATTTACTGTGTTAATCTTGCTGTGTATGTTTGTTTTTCTGTTGCTAATTTTTGTACGGTTTGAAGAATTTCTTCAAGTGTTTGAGCAGTGTCTTAGGATTCCCACTTTCTGTCAACTTTGGCAAGTGAAATTTTGCCAACGGATGATTTCATTTTGGCATGTGGCCGTAAAATGAATTAGAGTTTGTTAAGTTTGGAGAGCAGACATTGATACCAAAACTTTCAAAAAAAACACTGATGGGTCCTGATATGTATGTCATCATGGGATGAGATGAAATGAATCTTAAGTCATTAGTTGGTCCTACAGCTTTTAAATTCCTTAGAATAGACTACAGATCTGTTGGATTTATTTTATTTCAAGAAAATTCCCCTTGAAAATTGAGGAATTTTTAAGTACATTTCATCTTACTTAGAATGTTTACTGTCACAAAATCATTTCATGTTCCTGTAAATAATTTTAAGCTTTGATTTCACCTAATTGCAGGAATGGCAGCCATTTCCAAAAAGATGGTACCAAGAGGGTCTGCTTATAACTAATACTGTAGTCAAAGATTCTGAAAATGTAAGTTTAATCTACATGTATACTATTATTGTTCATGCTAAAATTATATGAGATTTCTTTCCAGATTTATTCTTCCATGAATAATCCACTTAATACCTTATGTGAAGTTGGAAATATCATTCCAAGACTGCCGGCCCATGATATTTAGAAAACAAACAAAAAATTGTGACCACTGTTTAATTGTGATTACAACAGTTAAAACTATTTTTATACATGTTGAATAATTCTAATAAACCCACCAGCCATGTGTCAGAGAGAAGTGGTGGTGAAAATTAACTTTGACAAAGTTTTCCTGAAAAAACTACATAAAACTTAAGAAAATACTTACACGAAGTATGTCTATCTCCATTAAAATCAAAACTGGGAAAGAAGAAAGTTGTAGTACCAAGATAGGGTTTGGATCATGATGATCTGACTATTTATAGGATCAAAGAAACAGAGAGGCTGCTGCTGGTGCTGCCGGCGGTTCTAGTGGAGGTCAAGGAGGAGGGTCAAGGACAAGAGGGGAACAACAGTCAAGAGGAGGTGGAGGAGGGGATGACAGAGAGGGGGTTATTAAACATCCGAAGAAGGGCAAAATTCCAACATACATATTTCAGGTACTTGAATTATTTGTAAGATTTTATATGGAAAGTAGCTTTTAAACAAATTTCCAAATGTTGTTTTCAGAATTTGTTAAAATTAGACAACTTACTCAGTCTCCATCTTCAATAAACCAACATTATGCCACAGTACCTATGAGACTTAAACACGAAGTGTAAAGGCAAAATTTCTTTTTGAAGTTGGTATACTAACTTTTATTGCACATTTATTATCATTTTTTTACTGCATCTGCTTGAAAATTAAATGAATTACATTTTATTTTGCTTTATATAACAGAGGAAACACAACATCCATTGTTTTTATGACCATAACAATGGCCAGTGGATGAGGATGCCAATAGGATATGAGTTACACCATGAAATGGTTGCTAAATTGGTAGACCAAGTTGACGAAGCTCTTCCTCACTGGAATGACCGACATGACATCTTAGCAATGTTACGGCAGTGTAATTATGATGCTGATGAGTGTATTAACACTTATCTTCATCTTGATGGTGATGGTAGGTACAATAAACATAATGTCTTGCATATGGTGCTTTGTACAGTGACTCAAATTAAAATTATCAGAATGAGCAATTTTTAAAGTTATTCAGAATTTCAATTGGCCATCATCTAATATTCTTGGTAAAAACAGTCAGATTTACATTGTGAACATTTTCAAGCGAAATGTAATAAATGTCACAGTTTTATTGAACTTAACTGTAAGTTTCTGTAAGAATCAGGCAAAATGGGAAAAATAAGAGACATGCATGTCAAAAACTCACCATTCTAACAATATAATTTTACTCAAGAATGTTTTCTGTAATTGAAAAGACTATTATTTGATCCCTGCATTGCAGGATTTGCTCAGAACTTTTTCAATAGAAATTCAGGTTTTTGACAGTGTTGTTTGTCTTTGAAATGTTCATTTTCAGTGCATTTCAAGGAAATTGTAATTCAATTTACCAAAGTAATATGGAAAATCCTGTCTTTTTTCCTTGATTCTGATGGTGTAAATAGTCAAGTTTAACTTTCAAAATGGTGGGATTTTTCATACCATGTTTCATCCACTGCCTAATTCTTACAGAGGCTGACACTTAATCATGAACATTGATAGGAATGCTATTTTGAGTATAGTTTTATGGAGATGTCTTTGACTTGCACTTTACTGAAAGTTGGTTTGAAATATTGGAATTCAAATTGCATTAGAAATAAAAGAAGCAAATGAGAGCCAGTCATTAACTTAATTCCTTTAATCATAATTGTATGAACATAGTTTTGGGTAAATATTTTTGAAGTAAAAAGATTTTTTAATGTTCTATGTCACTGTTTTTTCAGAATGGCTTAAGGCTCCAAAGACAAGTAAAGAAGCCAAGGACCAGAATAATAAAGAAGAGAGATTAAATGAATTAGAACAAACAGTTAAACAATTGGTATGTTTTCTTAAAATATTAAAATTCAATATAATATAAGAGATCTTACATTTTGTATCAATATTTGTAGCATTTGTGTTGTGGGAGTTAGATAGAACTACCAAAATCATGAAAAATGATGCCTTATTAATAATAGTTTGCTCATTGTATTATTGTTAAACAATTTCTATAAAAATATATCCTTTTCATTGGGTACAGCAAGTTGTATTAATGTACTCATAAAAGGTTTCCTAATTCAAGCTTTTAAATTAAACATTTTACAAAATATTCATTTGGAGTTATTTTGCAAAGTATTAATTACTCCTTAGTAAAAACATTCACATAAACTTGCACTTGACCTATTTTGGTTGAAGGGAGCATTGCATCAGTTGTTTTTGTTATGGATTTTACACATATATAGCATATACATGTATTCCATTCATCCATGAAATGAATTCTTGGATATACCTAAAGGTATTCAAAATTCTTATTAAAAATATTTTTGAATACCATTTTTCAATTCCAGAGGCGGCAGTTAGATGAAGAAAGAAGAGCAAAAGCAGAAGCAGAAAAAATTGTAAGCACCTACTATACTTGTATAATCTTCCTACTGTACTTGCATAATCTTCGTACTGTACTTGTATAGTCTTCCTACTGTACTTGTATAGTCTTCCTACTGTACTTGTATAATCTTGTATAATCTTCCTACTGTACTTGTATAATCTTATTCCCATATGTGATCAAATTTATATATCATGTAATTGGTTCTTTTTGTCTGGTAGTCCTGCCCACCAGTCTATGTCTATTAATGAGTCTTTCTGTGTGTCCGACCATACTATATACTCCTTTTTGTCTCCAGTTCTTTAATGCCATCATTTTAGTATGCTTAATAAGACATATCCTAGATATCATCAACATCAGGATGTTTCCATTTAAGATTTCAGTGGTAGTGTGTATGAAATAGAAAAAGTCAACAAATGTCAAGTAAGGAAAATCAGTGTGATTGTGTTATGATTTATTTATATTTATTTTAGTTATACATTTAATATTCAGGTTAAAGAACAGGAAGATAAGATCTCATCATTAGAGGTGGAAACAAAACAAGCAGGAGCTCAACTGGCTGCATTACAACACGAGAGACCCAAGACAGCCATGAGACCTAAAACACCTCAGGTAATTCAGTCTATACATTAGAAATCAAGAAAGAAAACTTAAGACTTGATTTTCACTCTTTCATTTAATCATTTTTTTTTCAGATACTGCTTGATTGAGTTGATAATTCAATTAGAATTTTGTCCTAATTTAATAACAGGTTGTAACTCAAGTTGTAAAAGAGGAAACAGTAAATCCAGATGATGTTAGAATACTGAACAAGAATGCTATAGAATTAAGGAAAGCTCACTCAAAACTGAAAATGGAGGTTCAGAGATACTTTGACAGTTTGAAGGATTCTATTGGACAGGTTTGTATAATGCTCAAGTATTGATTTTTTATTTGGAGCTGGCAAAATTAAAAAACTGTTGGTGTAAAATTTTACCTCTAGGAACGTCCGCTTATAGACATTCTAAGTGGTCTCGTGCATCAGATGGTACAGTCTGTTTACTTTTGCAACACCTCAATAAAATGGAATACAATGGAAGTAAAATGTTTTTCTTTTTAATAGTTCCTCAGGACTGTATTATTATATTGTATAGATAGTATATTTTTTGCACTTTACCAGCTTTTGCTTTCTTCATTATTCACAAAGATAGTGCATACAACATTACTTGCCCGTATTTTCGCATGTTATTCTTTACGAAACCAGGAAAGTTAAACAAATGAATATGAGAATTTAACAGACTCTGTAAATAAAGTGTTACAGTAGTTGATTTTCTGTTGTTTTAGGCTGTTGGTGGTATGAAGAAAATGAAAAATACAGGAGCTGCTCAAGTAGAAGAAATGGAAGAAGTCAGGGCTTTGTATAGAAAGGAAGCCCTGCAAAGGAAATTGCTGTATAATCAGGTAAGTTATAGTGACACACTCTCTTATATATCACTACTTTTACAGTAAAATTTATGAAATATTTGCAAATGAATGTTAAACAATTAACAAACAATTACCATATTTTGGTGATTATTGTGCACACTTTTTTACCAGGAAAGTAATTTAAGAACATCGGGGTGCATAAAATACACCCATACATCGTTTCAACACAATTTTACAGACCTAAGATCGGTCGAAAAATAATGACCTCGAGGGAGTCAACATCGAATCAGAGACCAGTTATGAGCACCCAAAGCATATTTATGGATTTTTCACGAGTTTTTTGTTGACTTGTTACCTTTGTAAGCATAGATTGTCAATAAAATCTTCTTGAACAGAATTTGGTTTTGCTTTACTTCCTCCAAAAAGAACACGGCTGATTATGTTTACATCCGTCATACTTTCGTTTTTGTGTATCGATTAACTAATGTTGTCACATGGTTATTGGGGCGTTGCAAAGGGTATTTAGATGTCACTGATTATGGTTTCACCTGTTAATTTTATATCTAACAAGCAATTGACACAAGACAATTAGTTACCGGTATTATCAAAGGAGATTGTAAATTGTTTTGTGATGTGTATATGATTATGTCTTTACAATGTATACAACTTGTTAACGATTTGAAAGAAGTGATTAAAGTACTCATAAGTTTAAACAATTTAATTACTGGATAACAAAAAATATCGTTATTTACGCATTGTATTGAACTTTACTGCATAGTTATTGGCTATTCTACTTTTTTGAAAATATTGGCTTCCTTTTTTCAGTGAACTAATATCAAAATTCTTATCCAACATAAAAACTATTGATTTTAAACATAAACCCTTTATGTATCCCCGATACACATCGGAGAAAATTCTGCATCTCATTATTACGCTTGGCCAAGCTATCAACACACATGCTGTGTTTGATGACCGTCTGCATTGTTCGCTCAGACCCCTTAATTGATTGTAGTAAAAACAGTTCTTCTTCTAGAATTAGCAATCTTCAGAAATTTATTACTCTCAATAGAAACCTTTCAAAGGTAATGAAAACATATGTCCAAGCCGACAATTTCAGCTATTGTCTACATTAAACATTTCTTACCTGAATAGTAAATGAATACACATAAACACGGACAAAACAGAGAAATACAAAAAGTAACAAAAACAATATTCTTTATTGAAATAAATACACAAAACAGACAAAATGGTCCCTTCTATTTACAAATTAATTAAAGCCAGAAATGTTTCTGATTCTAACAAGTTACGCTATTTTCACCGTGTACAATACGTACAAACATCGGGAAATAGTTTTTTACATCAACTTTCAATGGAAAAACCACCCTGCGCATTATACACAAATGCGCACTATACACACCAAAATACGGTAAACAATATTATTTCTTAAAATTTGAATTGATATAGCATGTATAAAGTACCAATACTGAGATTAGCAAGTTTTTTTGTAAAACTTACTTAAATGTCAAATTTGGTGACCAGAAAGTGCTGATAAAATTCTACTCAGTGAACAACTGGAAATTGTGAGAACTCCTATTGGTGACATAACCAAAAACTGGACTGTTTGGAACAGTTAAATTTTACCAAAAAAAAAAAAAAAAAAAAAAATTTCTTCATGGCTGACATTTAAGATACATGTAGCACTTTTTTAATAATTATCTCTATTATTTGAATTCCAGTTACAAGAACTGCGAGGTAACATACGTGTGTTCTGTAGAGCCAGAAAAGATGACAGGGCTGAAAACTGTCTTAAATTTCTTAATGACCAAGATGTCATGGTTCTTCATCCTCAGAATGGCAAGAAACTGTTCTCTTTTGACAGAGCGTTTGATCCAAGTACATCTCAGGAACAAGTAAGAAAGTTATCAAACACATAAAGTACTTTAAACCTTTGTCTGATTTTTTTTTACAGGTAGTTATAGTTCACTATAAAACAGCATTCATCTGTTTTATTCTGGTCTTTAATGTTACTACTTATGTATGGTGGGGAGTGTGATTCATTGTATCTTCAGATACAAAATGAAAATGTATAAATACTTTAGTTAGGTCTTCAGAACAACTCTTCCTATGTTCATGTCCTTTGATCTGCCTCTTATTGTGAAATATTTTTTTACTTGTTATAGTATTAAAGTTCTGGTATGAAATTTTTCTGTACTTTTTCTGTAGTAGAACATAACCAAAATATAAGTGTTAATATATCCTGTGGGCAACTTCCATTTCACTTTTATTTTTGAATGTAGTTTCTATGAGGCCTACTGAAGGATTTCCTATTAAAAATATTTGGGATCTCCTATATATCTTGAAATATTTTTTGACTGGTTATAGTGGGAAAATTCTGGTGGGAAATTTTCCTGTAGTATTTCTGTAGTAGAATATTACCAAATTTTAAATTTTAATATCTCCGGTAAACTACTTTTATATGCACATATATTTCCTAATACAGTTTCTGCTCGGCCTACAGAAGGATCTGCAATACAAAATATTTGGTATAAAGAAATGCATGAATCTCCCATTATAAGCCTCTGCCTGGTTTTTAGGCAGAGTTGTACTTAATATTCTATATTTCGTCCATCTTTATCAATTCATTTTTTTTTTTTTTTTTTTTTTTTTTTTTGTCCCATATAATTTAATGCCATATAATGTCTAATTCCTAAAGAGGTGGATTACATAAGTTATGCTTACATTTATTATTGTTGCTGACTAACTTAAAGTTACTGACCTTTTATAGACTCAAACATGCATGGCAGTCATTAACACATGTGAAAACATTACAATTGTAAGGAAAAAAGCTATGAGATTTGTTAGAAAGGTAACACTGGATTGTTACATCTTCTACACTTTCTAACAACATTGTTTTGTTTTCTTCAGGTGTTTGAAGACACTAAAGCCATAATAACCAGCTGTGCTGATGGTTACAATGTCAGTCTACTAGCTTATGGTCAAACTGGTTCTGGTAAAACATTTACCATGATGGGACCAGATAGTAACCCTGGTATAAATATTAGGTAGGTCTGGTCAAGATAAAGAGATTTATTGTGAAAAGTGGATAAGGTCATACTTTTTATTTTCAACAGTGAGCAGTAGATGTATGCTATATTGTAAGAATTAATAAGTACTTCATACTATAAACTGCTATGTACTTATCACTAAATGGTTAAATTACTGATTATATACCTTTATTATCATATTATTTAGAGTACGGTCTGCCAAAAACCAGTTTAGTTTCCTATGAAGATTTTAGTCTGCTATTCCTCCTTCACAACTGAATAGAATTAAAAGAACTTTCAGAGATTATTCACTAAGCATGGAATATGTGCATCTCTTATTTCAGATGTTGACTTGCATATTTTTTGGGTTCTCCGTAGAAAAACATAGACTAGCCTTCTTTGATGAACATATGGCACCCATCTCATATCCAGAACTCCTCCTACACCACTTCATGGAATTTAATTAAACTTTCACATAATCTACTGTACTAGACATAAGGGTCCATTATTTTGTAGCCAGAATGGTGTTTCAACATTTGTAAAAGTCAGACCTTGGTACTGAACGAAACTTTCATCATTCTGTACCCTTTTGTTTTCCTTATTTAATATTTAAAGGTAATAAGCAAATCTGTATAGTAAATCTAATATCAGTTTTCATAGCATACATCGTATGTCCAAAGTAACTTCCAATTATATAAAACATGCAGTACAAGAAAAGTAGTGATGAATACAAAACAGATAAGAAAACACTTTTGTGACTGTCTACATCCAGCTTAAGAACAAATAAAGCAATTCATTTATATAATGAAACACTTTCTTGCATCCATGTACATCTACCTGCACTATATGACAGTTTTTTTTAATGATACATTGAAAATTGCATTTCAAGATTCAAGACTTACTATAGTGCCCTTCTAAAGGACATTTTGTTAACAAAGGATAAAAGGGGAAATATTTTAGAACTAGAACTTTCATTTTGACCTGAATGTTATTGTTTTCTTTTGGTTTCATGAATATAAAGTACTATGAATTTAGTGAGAAGTTTATAATATTAGACTGCATGACTGTGGCCACTCAAGAATTGGCATTCTTTATGGGCTTTAGGTCAAATTTGGTATGTAGGTTGTCATTAACAAAAAAAATATTGATTTCCAAGGTCATTTGTTAAAAGATCAATGGTGTCAAATGGGGATCCTGGGTATTATTGAAGCATTGCTCACTGTGTTTTTAGTTTGATGTTGAAATGTCAGGTACTTTTTCCTAGTTAACATAAAAATTTAGCTGTGTGAAAGCATATTGAGTTTTCATTGTTATCTATTTGTGTTACATTGAAATACAATTTTATGTTACAGGGCTATTAATGAACTGTTCAGGGTTTGTAAAGACAAGAAAGAAACTGTAACTTATGTGTTAAAGGTAAATTCATTATCCTTTTGAAGTTAATTACAGGCTTTTGGACTTTTTTATGTAATTTTGCAAAACCCAACTTCTGAACTCAATACTTGTAGCCTCCTTAGTAGAAGTCATTTGAAGAATTCATAATGTGTCTAGAAATTTAAATGGTTAGCCATGAAACCACTTTCTCTCGATAAAATAGTTGAAGTTGGATATACTTAGGTTAACAGCATAAAAGTTAGAAATTGATGTGATTTTAGCATTCATTTTAAAGTAAATGTAAATTTTGACTTCAGAAATACAAAGAGATATTCCCTGTAGTAATGTTAAAAATACAGTTTCATATTTTAATATATACATGTATGTATGAATGTGATAACATCTTGATTGCATTCTCCCAAAAAAAACTTAGCAATAATATCTGAATAGTGATATTTTTTTTATACTTCAGGTGGCCTTGATTGAGATTTACAACGAAACAATTGTAGATCTTCTGAACAAGGATGCTAAAGTGTTGGACTTGAAAACAGCTGGCAATAAAGTTAATCTACCTGGTCTCACCGAGGTTGATATTAAAACCTTAGATGACATTAAAAAGGTCATGGCCCAGGGGGATAAAAATAGATCGACTGCATCTACCAAGATGAACTCAACTAGGTAATGTTGGTCATGCCACTTATTATAGAATTATTACATTTTCACTTTGATTTTAATATACAAAACATTCTTTGGTGAAACCCAGATTGACTTGTTTGTGTGAACATATTGTAAAACTTTAAAATCATAAACAGCTATTTAAGAATTAGGTTTATGGCATTTATCATATACTATTAGATATATCTAAATTTCAATGCATAACATTTTTGGAAATTTGAATTTCCAAGTATTATTTATAGATTTTCATCTACTTACATGTAAACTGCATTTGTTATTGTATTAGAGTTCAGCTTTTTGCAAATTTATTACATTTTTATTTATGATTTTATACAATTTCTTATTTTGAATAAATTTGGGATGTTTAAAACATGAAAACACTTTGAGAACTGAAAAGTTCACTGTATGGAATCTTGCTTAATGCTTTATTATACTCTCTGCAAACAGAGGTAGGTGGGTATATAAGGCTCACCCTGTCTGTGTGTCCATCTATCCATCCCTCTGTCTGCCCGCAAATATTTTCTAAGTGACTTGTTATGAATTTTTGTGAGATGTAATGTAACCACATAAAGATGTGCATACTGTCAGGAATTTTAAGTGTGGGTAAAAATTGTAGAAGTGATGACTAATGGACATAGGTGTTTTTCCACATTATTTGGTCTGATGTGTTGTCCACTACTTCTCAACAACTTGCAGGATTGTTATGAAATTTGTTGGTGTGTTAAGTTACCATATTGGGATGTGCAGGTTGTCTGGAATTTATGTTTAGACAAAAATTGTGGAAATTGCAGCTGTTTGATTTCGGTGTTTTTCAGCAAATCTGGGGTCTGATGTGTTTTCTGCAACTCCACCTCAATGACGTGTAGGATTGTTATGAAACTTAGTGGCATGTTAAATTACCATGTTGGAATGTGCATATTGTCAGGAATTTATGTTTTGGCAGAAATTGTAGAAATGACAGCTGTTGGACTTGGGTGTTTTCAGCAAATCATGGGTCTGATGCATTGTCTGCAACTTCACCTAAACAGTTTGCAGGCCTGTAATGAAATTCAATTGAGCGTTAGATTACCATTGAGATGTCTGCATATTGTCTGGAATTTATGTTAAAAGTGAATTTGTGATCATATTCTGTATATTGTTATCAACAACAAAAAATTGTACTGATTTCTGTTTGGAGTTAGGTGTTGTAGAATGGCAGCAAAATTGTGTGTCAAAAGTGCTTAGTCTATCCCCATAAAAATTGTATCCAATATGAATCACGTGTCCACATTTGTCCCCTAGTCCCATTAGGAGCAAAGTCTAGTTTCTTTCTAGACTCTACCTTTTATAACATATTTCCTTTTTTTTTAAACAGTTCACGTTCACATTTACTGCTACTGCTGAAGGTAGAGGGGACAGACAAAATCACAGGTGCAATATCTAAAGGAACTTTGACCTTGTGTGACCTTGCAGGGTCAGAGAGAATTTCAAAGACTGAGGCTGAGGGTCAGAGATTGGTTGAAGCAGCTGCTATTAATAAGTCATTGTCTGCACTAGGACAGGTAAAAACAAGAAACTGTCTGCACTAGGACAGGTAAAAAACAAGAAACCGTCTGCACTAGGACAGGTAAAAAGAAGAAACCGTCTGCACTAGGACATGTAAAAAGAAGAAACCATCTGCACTAGGACAGGTAAAAAACAAGAAACCGTCTGCACTAGGACAGGTAAAAACAAGAAACCGTCTGCACTAGGACAGGTAAAAAAACAAGAAATCGTCTGCACTAGGACAGGTAAAAACAAGAAACCGTCTGCACTAGGACAGGTAAAAACAAGAAACCTTTCACCAACCAATAAATAGAATCTTAAATAGAATCATTCTTTGCCCACATTCTATGAAAATTATTAACTGTAAGGTAAATATTAACTATCATGTCTTGTGATTGACTTGTCAATTATTGTTCCCTCTTTCTTTGTCCCCACAAGTCCAGTAAAATTGAAAACTTAAGTTTTATATTTTGGGGTTACTTATCTTTTGGCTGTTTTTTTTTCTCCTATAAAAGCAATTTATTGAATTTAATTTAGTATTAAAACGTTTTAAAAGTATCCAGTTTTATGAATTTAATGTGATATTTGTTGTTTGAAAAATGAATTTAATGAGAACTATTTTTTGCTCATTGTGCTTTACCATAAAAAAAAGAAAAACAGGTTTACTGCAAAAATAAACATTTACAGTGCCAAGGAAGTCCAAGATTGAATTCTCTAAAATTCTGTTGCAAATTTTATTTAAGTCATCTCCCTTTTGCTTGATTGCTGTTTGATAAAATTATGATATGGTTTACTGAAACAGATATCTAAAATGATCTGAAAATTAAGATATTCAATGAATTTCGTCTCAGATTTATGCTTATATCAATATCTTATATTCTAGGTGTTCACAGCTCTTAGGACAAGTCAATTACATATACCATATAGAAACTCTAAACTGACACAGATTCTACAACCTTCATTGGGAGGAGATGCCAAGGTCAGTTTACACAGATGGCATAGTTTTTTTGCCTTAGGAGGCTCTGCTATCATTATACTGACATTTAATCTAAGTTGACCAATTTTCTTTCTTTTTTTTGACTATGATATAATGTATAAGTATGGGTAAAATTTGTATTTTTGATGACTTTATTAATTTGTGTTTTATGATTACTGACATAGACTAGCAACTCCTGTGTATGGCAGTATAACAGTCAGCAAAATAATGGAGCTTATGGATTTAATTGTTTCAGTCCCTTTCTTCATCCACGTGCCCATCTCTATTGTTGGTACTTTTGGACAGAACTTAAAAACCAGATATCTTATTTTTGCTTATATTTTATAGCATGGTTTGACACTGTATATACTTATAACATATCTCCAAACAGATTTTGTTGACTTTATTGGACATATTACTGTGTGTAGAAATTTTGCTCCTTCGATTTAACTTAAAAACCTTATTCACATGATTGTAAAAGATGTGCCAGAATTTTTTTGAATATTTTTTGTGTCAATTAATAAAGTATTAAGTTTGTAATCTTTGTTCTTAATGTTTATTGCTACATGTATATGCTATTACTATATGAAATGTGATGATTCATTATTTATGATAGTTACAATATTCTTATTCAGCTGATGACCATTTTTTCTTTCAACCTTTACGGTAAAACCTAACATGCTTTTTTTCTATTTTTAGGCATGCCTGTTTGTGAACATAAGTCCAGACAGTTATAACTATTCTGAAACAATAAGCACACTGACATTTGGATCTAATGCTAAACAGGTAGCTTTGGGGCAAGCTAAACAGAATATAAGGAAAGGAGGAGATTAAACTGGAAAATACTTCAAATTATAGCAGATTATATTTATTTATTTATTTAATATTTATTGGAGGTGGAGAAAGAGTTTACTCTCATATCTGTTGAAAAATTCATGTATAACATTTCAATGTTTGTGTTGTATTTTTTTGTTGGGAACATTTTATGGCCAATCATAGGCTGTAAAGACTAGATAAAATGAAGCAAAGTTTTTGAAAAATGATGTATACCTCTACAATTTTATACTTCCCTAAAGCAACAAGTTCTTCTCAAAATACTTTGAAAATGGTAGTATTACTACTGTCAAATTAGTGAGGATGAAATGACCTCACTTAATTGTCTTTTAAAAGTGGTGACTAGTAGAGGCTAGATACCAATTAAGGGGATGTAGTAAAATAGGAATTTTCTGGGGGTTTTTTTGTGGGGGTGGGGTGGGGGTGGGGTGGCGGTTTCGTCATACTTGTTGATTTACTAGTATGTTGGATTAATCTTCCCATGAATATATGCATTTTGGTTACTGGTGGGTTGTGCACATTTTTGGTATCAACATATAAGGCTATATTGTTGCCCAACTACTTAAATTGTAGTAATAACTTTTTAATTGTACATCTAGGGCTGTTTCTGGATATTTATCTGCAATTGTGTAAAAAGGGAGATAACTAAAAATGTTTGGTTGAAGTACCTACATGTACATTTGTATCAAGTTTTCTTTTGTTAATATTTTTGTCTATGACCTCATATATTACCCTGAACCTAAGTTTGGGTGACTTAACTGTTTTTTTTTACTGTTATGGTTCATTTGAATATAAGGTTACTTATTACTGTTTTGAAATGACCATTTGACAATACACTACAGTGGGAAAATGATGGTTTGAATATTTGTATGATGTCAAAATCTTCAGACTAAGGGTTTAAAGGATATATCATGTATGATTATGGAAAATCTTTTAAAAGTGTATGTATTCATTCTAAACTGATCCCAAACATTGTATTTTGGCATTAGTTGGTCATTTGACAACCAAATTCTGTTCTTACTGATAGAACTGAAGTTTTTGTCTTTGGCATCATGGTCGATTGGGTGAATTACCTGAAGGAAATATCCAATTTGGCCTGGGTTTTATAAAAGAATCTCAAGTTGAGAATATATTCATATCCTGAGTTATTCCTCAAATCTTCAATTTCAAGTGATCATTTGAAGGATTTGAGAAAAATCTCAATATGAGATTTTTTATGAAACTGGACATTGGTCTGTATTTTGTAAATTGTTAGACACTTAAGCTTTCAATATGTATCTTCAGAGGCTCAGTTTTTCTTATATCCTTTAAATGACATATTCAAATCTGATTTTCACTGAGTGTTAATAAAGCACCATATATATATTTGCTAGCTTTGTTTTCAATTAGGAAAATACAGTTTATCTTTTATATCCTATGCTATATACATATTCTGCTTATACAAAAAATAAAAGTACATGTACAGTTATAAGTACTTGATTAGTGGGCATTGACTTTTTAAGCAAGATTGCTTGTTAAGGAAAGGTACAATCATAACCTCAATAATTAATATGTATATCATAACCACATAAAACTTTAATGTACAATGTTATAACCACAAGTTACATCATCATACATTGCACTGTCATATAGGACTTAATTTTGTGTCTTTATATGTTCATAGTACAGCCCCTTGTCTTTCATTTTGTTCATTTTTATGACCAAAATCTATGTTAGTTTTAACTTTTATTATCATGACATTGATGTACATAGTGTGGACATACTTGTTGGAATCATTCATAAATTTATTTTTAAAGGCGATTAACCTTGACATGTTTATTAGAAAATCCATTATCACCATACATACTGTATCATGGTAATAAGAGATGTATAGACAACATTGTCTCATTTGTGTCATAGCAAGAATTTGCCAGATTTTTTTTGCAATGAAATGCTGTCTTGTTTGAAGGATGATGGTCCTCAAACAGTTTTGTGTCATAGTAGTATGAATTTTCCAGTGAAGAAGGAATCAGTGTTAATTTGTTTTTTTTTAATTTGCAATGAAATGAACAAACAGTCGGGTTTTTTTTTAACTATCCCTGCTAATTATGTTTGTAACAAACAAGAAATTTTGTTTGAGTATATATTGGTCTTCAATACCTCTATTGAGTATTTTGGTTGGCACTGAAGCATTTTATTCTGTGAAGATGAATATAAAACAATGTATAACACCTGAACTTTACAGAGACATGCTACTTTTTTGTAACCAGAATGTCTGTTTAGTTCAAACTTTTTTTTTGTTGAAAATGAAAACTGTGTGATGTTGATACTATTATGGTAAGTTTATGGGCAGAAAAGTAAACAAACTTTTAAGATTACTGATTAAATGTAGAAGTTGTTAGAGGAGCTTGGGTGTTAGGTGAATAAATGACAGCTAAGTTTATTTTCTTATGGAACTTAAATAAAGTGGAACTGCTGAAAGTACTAGAAACAAATATGGTTCAATTTATATATTTATTTGTTCATATTTCTCCCTGCATTTTTGACATGTTATATATTTATTTATTATTATGCAAATAATTGTTTTCCTAAAGTACTACTGGTAGTCATACGGTCTCCAGTTAAAACAAAGAGCTATTACATGAATGTTTTATAGCGCATACAGGGGTAGTCTTGATTAAATGACAATCACCTGATGAACTTCCTACGGTCGTTGACTAAACAATTTTGGAGATTTACACCTTCAACCAATATCTATTTAGTTCAAATCTCCTTCGCTATTGTATAGCAAGCTTATAATCTAAGGAAGCTCATCCATTGATTGACATTTATTCATTGGAAAACCAACTTTATCCTCTGAACATGATCGTTGTAAGTGCTGTAAATGTTATTTTTTTACCTTAGTTATTCAATATGTTTTATGACTAGTTCATTTTGTACTTAAGTCAACACTTAAGTTGATACAATATATGAAACAAAGTTTAAACTTTCATCTTTGTTTTATGTAAACAACAGCAGGTATGTTAACAATACTGATTATACAGCAGTGGTTATGTATTTTTTCAACTCTGAAGTTTAATTTAAAATGTGATAAGTATACATGTTATATAATCCGTCCAATCATGTTTTTGTCTCTGCTAGATTGTTTATCATATATAAGAACAAGAATTATTTTTATATCCTATTTATTTTATTTCATTTGACAATGTTGTTGTATGAAGGGTCTTTTTTGGACTAAATATATTGTACAAGTGTATTACAAATTTTCTCCTTTTTCGTACTTTTTTGCTCTATCTTCATTCTCAGGTAGCAACCATTCTTTTGTGGGGGTTAGACGAAAAGATAAAAAAAGTTTTGGAATATTAAACAATCCATAGAAGATAACGTGATTCAATTTCGACTCATTTTCTGCCTAAAATGTGAAAAGGCTGCTCCCATAATACTTAATGGTCATATAAGACTATCTGATTTTGAATTTAGCTCTGATCCCCAGCAAAGGTTCAATGTTTGCTTCCTAAATTTACCTCATGTACAAATAAAACAAGACTGCCTGCCAGTACTTCTTTATAAACAACATCCAACTAAGTACAACGGCTTATTTTGAAAGATGTTACATATAAATGTCGCAGGTTTGAAAAAAATTGATTGGAAAATAAAATCTGGAAAGATCTATTTTTCATTTCCATGTTATTATTTATTTACTTAGATTGATTTCTGAAGCAGTCCAATACTACACCAAGTTAATTTCGTGTTTTGTGAAGTGGAATTTCAAATTGTGCAGTTTTCTGTATCATGCTCAGATCCCCAGTTTCACTTGTCGGTTAGAAGCAATCTCATTACAATGGTTTGACCTCATTTAACAGAAAACTATACATAGACAGGGCTGGCCCAAGTTGTTTCATTTAGTAACATTGTTGCTTTATTGAATGATGAATTCCTCTATAGATTGTTTGTTTATATAAGAATTTTATTTCTATCTGTGATAAATTATATTTATTCCATGGAACTCTTCTTTGACATTTCAGATTAAACATTCACTTTAACAAAGGTGGGAGACGGGGAGGGTTCACAAAGGTTATCAAGCCCTGAAATGAAAACTTCACATATACTACTTAAGTTTATTCCCATTCGTAAAGTTCTGCTTGATACAAGAAAATGATCTGAATTCCTGTTAAGGATATTTTACTCTATTGTAAATTCATGATCATGTTTAAAACCATTTATCATGATAAATAAATGTTTTAATTGGTATACTCCATCATTTTGATTGATTTAAGAAGTTTTTCTTCTCGTAGGCAAAAATGAAATTGATAAAGGGTTAGTAAGTGTGCAATTGAATCTAATTTTCCTTTGAAGGAGACAAATTGCTTTATAACAGGTTATTTGTCTGTATCACAATGTCATACCTCTTCACTCTCCATCATTAGGAGGGAAAGACCCACAAAATCAATGAAAAATTTAGGATCTCCCACAAAAATATAAGAGTTGTGGGAGTTTTTTGTTAAAATTGCTATATTTTATGTGAAAAATACTAAAAAAATTGAATTTTTACATTAAAAAATTTGCGTTTTCATAAAGATCTCTACTTGAGTTAGTGTCGATGGAGAATGTTCAACTTGAACTTTTCCTAAGAATTTTTTTTCTGCTAGAAACTAGATATTTGGTATTTGGGTGTATCATTATGGGAATGTGTATTGCATTCCTGTGTGACTTAAAAGTCACCATGACCTCATGATGGCACAAGGAAATGATCACCTCCTACAAACATTTAGGTTTACTTAAGTATCAATATGTGCACAAATATTTATACTATATGTATGTTAGCATTTAAAGAGTATATTTCAACTATTCTGTTTATGGTACAAATTGTATAAACTATTCCACTGTAAAGGGCATGTTAATCTTAGAAAAACTTTTAGGGTATACCAGTCAGCCTTTTAGAATGAATCTCATTTAAAAAAATTGAATCAATGTTTAGTAGCAGTCTTTAAAAATATCAGACAAGAGGTGGTATGTGAATGTCAAAATCCCTCCAAATTTTAATTCAGGAACAGTAACAGACCAAATAACCAGTCTTTGTCATTTAGTTGTTGTAATTTTAAGACGATGAATATGTACATTGTACATGCATGAAATTGACACTTTCGAAAACTTATGGTTCTTGATTTGGTTGATGTAAGAGGGAGATTAATGTATTGTTTTCTTCAAAATACAGGTTTGTGTACAGAGCTAACTGTATTGTTATATGTAGACTAAAAACACAATATTTGTTCATAGGGTTTGTCTGCTCCTTTTATCACCTCTAATATTGGCAGTGTCTGTATTTTATATGGATTGGTACTGAAATGCTCTCTCCTTATAAAACAAATGTTTATGTATAAATATTTGGCTGTTTCTTTCTAAGACAAGTAGACCAATGATGGAAACATTTTGGAATTGAAGGGTTACCATGGAATAAAGAAATTTTATAGTAATGTTATTACACTGTGTTATTAGGTTATTGATGCAATAAATATATTTTCTGACTTGAAGATTGTTCTTAATATCCCCTTTTTAGCTCACCTTGCCAAAAGGCCATGTGAGCTATTGCCATCGTCATCTGCAAACTTTTTCAAGCATCTTCTTCTCTGAAACTACTGAACAGATTGTAACCTAACTTTGAATGAATGTTCCTAAGGGTATTTTTAACAATCTTTGTGTGGGGATTTTTGATCTGGGAAAAACATGACTGCCGTTAATAAAAATAGACCATATGGGTCAAATTGCAGAATTTTGCACATAACTCAAAAACAATTGAGTATAGCTAAAATCTGGCAGGGAGCAAAATTGTTCAGCATGATGAGTTGACAGATGAATGAGATATGTGTACTGAAATGGATTTTTTTTTTAAATCTTTACATCTGAGACAACTTGTAGGATGGATTGTGACCACACATGGCATGAATGTTTGTTAGAATATCCTTTACATTTTTTTATCCTTCTAAGACATGGCCACCATTACTAAAAATTAAGGATTTGTTTAAATTACTCACATAACCGATGGGTTTAGCCAAATTTTCTCAGGGGACAAAAATTGATCAGCACGGTGAGACCAAGTTAAATATACTAGACTACTATAAAGATCCATGGTGAGGTGGACCTATGCCGAATATTTCATAGATATCTGCTGCTCGATGTTGGAGTTATTGCCCTTAAAGTGTCAAAAATGACTATGAAAGATTTATTTTATAATATGAAAACAGGGTGCATAACTAAGGTGCTCTCTATTGGTTAAATGATTCTTGTGACAATAGTACGGCAAGGTCAAGAGTCCAGCTTTAGAAAACTAAAGAGACTACTCAAAATAAGGTGAGCAATTCGGGCTCTCTAGAGCCTCGGTACAAAGTTGGTGAAATATATATAAATGTACATGAACTGCCATGGCTTGTCTGTATTGATCAGTCGATTTATATTATTATATAAATCATGAAAAAAAAATCTACAATAAATATAATTAAGATATAATTACTTGTACAAGAATGCTTGAAAAACTGTAATTTTGTTAAATATTTATATTTTTTGCCCTTGTAACATATTTTGGTTTTCCACTCTTTCCAATGAATTATCCTATTACTTATAAGTAATCTCTGTTCATATCCGAGAAGGAAGGTTGCCTAGAGTAGGTCAAGGGTTCATTGCTGCGGTGTTCACAGGTGGCCTTACATTTTACAACAAGGGTACTAATTTACTGCGTAGGCAATGTTATGGAACGCCTAAACTGTCTGATGAGATATACATTTGTTTACGTGTTGTTAACTTTATATTACTTGCTGTGGTTTTATAATTACATGTGGTCATTTTGTATTTACGTTATGTATGAACATCTTTACATTATGTCGTTTTGTCTTTACGTTTTGTCATTTCGTCTTTACGTTTTGTCGTTTTATGATTACGTTATGTCAACATATATTTACATTATGTAGATTTATCTTTACGTACAGTGGGTTTTTTATAACGTGAGGTCGTTTCATCTTTACGTTATGTCGATCTCTAAATACTTTATGTGCATTTTCTTTTCTTTACGTGCAGTGATTTCTTCTTTGCGTGATGTGGTTTCTTCTTTACGTGATGTGATGTTATTTACGTTCAATATTATCACAATTGATACACCTGGGACTCTGTTGATGACTTGTGCCAGATAATTAATAATTGAAATTTTCCAAGTTAAGTTGGTGCAAAAATTACCACCACTACCCATGAAAAAAAACACATCAACATGAACAAAAATGTTAATTTTTAACATATATACGGCGTACACTGGGCATGTTGCGGGCGATGGTTTTCATTATCGATGCATCCAACATATTTGCTAATTTCAAGAGCGTAGGCCACAATAATGTGTTTGGTTTTTTTTTTCATAAAAAGGGAAAATTCATGGAGAAATTCAAACGCCTGAATTGATCAGATGTGTTGAGTAAATCATTATCTTAATTATGAATGCCTAAAATATGAGTTTCACAGTGTCGATATGCTATGAATGAAAATTATGTTTGATACCGGGACCAGTTTTCTAGGGGTAGGGGTAATATTTTTAACATTTTTTGAAAATTCTTTCTTGAAAATTAGTTTTGGTGGTTTATTAATGTAGAAAATTAAATTTAGTCACGCAATAACTTGTAGAGTCGAATTTATGCAAATTTTCGCGGGAGTCGAAATTCCCATGTTTTTGGAATTAAAAAAAAATATTCTGACTACGAAAATCGCCACAAGTCAATCAACATAGTCCCAGGTGTATCAATTGTGATAATATTGAACGTAAATAACATCACATCACGTAAAGAAGAAACCACATCACGCAAAGAAATCACTGCACGTAAAGAAAAGAAAATGCACATAAAGTATTTAGAGATGGACATAACGTAAAGATGAAACGACCTCACGTTATAAGAAAACCACTGCACGTAAAGATAAATCCACATAATGTAAATATATGTTGACATAACGTAATCATATAACGACAGAACGTAAAGACGAAATGACAGAACGTTAAGATGTTCCAAGATAACGTAAATACAAAATGACCATATGTAATTATAAAACCACAGCAAGTAATGTAAAGTTGACAACACGTAAACAAATGTGTATCTCATTAGACAGTTTAGGCGTTCCATACAATGTGCTCATTGTAATACATGTGTGTGTGTGCAGCTGGGAATTATTCACCAAAACGGTGAATTTATCCAAATCGGGAGATTCGCCGAAACGGGCGAATTTTCGATGTATATGGAGAACGAAATTTCGATTGGTTTTCAATAGAAGACATGCGCAAAAAAGTTATCTTGAGCGCAATTTTTAAATACAGTCATTGCAAAGACATGGAAGAAAGGTTATAGTAGTTATCTGTCCCTGTTAATAATTCCACCGATCTCATCTCTCAGTAACTCATTTATGAACTAAAGCATTCTCCAAATGGGGAGAAAATGAACATTATACCAGCTAATTGATATTATAAATAAAAGTTAAACTAATATAAACTGACATGACAAACTTTATGAACAGAACTTCTATTTCCACTTCCACAGTCCAGAATATCATCCATCTTGACAAACTCCAAAGCAGCTCCAGTTCCGTAAGGTTGACGTTCCTCCACTTGTTTTTTTTTTTTTGTGTTATTTGTTTTGTTTTGTTTTGTTTTGTTTTTGTTTTGTTTTTTGTTGTTTTTGTTTGTTTGGTTTTTTTTTTTTTTTTTTGGGGGGGGGGGTTACTTGGTTAATGCTTTGAAATGAAATGTATTTTTATGATCACTTAAATATTTTCACAGTTCATTTATTGTTGAGACCTCGTCACCTGAAACTGATTCAGCTGACCAGTCATATAGCTTGTTTCCTGAACTAGACATGAGTGAAGTATGTACGAACACTGATGAACAGGAAATTCTGTTTTCAGTGCTAAATGACTCCTTGTACCTTGTTTCTCTGATAATGTTGTGTGCCTTTTCATCAAGACAATTGTGCCTTTATGTCGAAGTAATTTTATTGTATATAATTTTTTTTTCTAAATTTACATTTATTGTTAATTTTTAATACAATTACAAAATAATTGAGATTCACAAGTTTCATTACAATAGTTGTAGTTCTTTTTTATTTTGGAATTTCAGAATTGGGACTTTTTCTATTACTGGTTAACATTATTTAAAATTATGAATTTTAACATTTACTCTTTAAAGTTTTTCTAAAGCCTAATTAGATTTAATATTAAAAACTTTTAGTACTACAAACACATTTTTCCAACTCAAACAAAAATACAAAATTGTCATTCACAACAGCATAAAATGTTTTTTTTTCTGTGGGTTACAGATAATCAGTACAGTGGAAGTAGAGGTAGGGCCCAGTTTTTCGGACACCGCGGATCAGGCTGAAATATCTGTAGAAATTCCAAGTCAAGAAGGACATGTAATTACCATTTATTAAGTCATATAATTTCCTAAGAAGACATTGTAAAACTTTTTCCCACAAAAATATGAACTACATGTATCTTCTTAATCTTATCTCAACAACTGTTCAGCAAGCCTATGGGATATATGTGGTACATTGACACATGAAATGTATTGTTTTAAAAATGAACATAAAATCTGTCAAGCCAATGTGAAATTCTTATTAAACCATTTGTGCAGCACATGAGCATTAGAGTAACACTAATGAAAGATACATGCCAAGTTTCAAAGGACACCACACTCACTTAATCTACATACAAGATAAACAAAAGTTAAGCTGCAGAAGTTTCCATGCCTTGTCATAGGCTTTGGAGTCACCCAATTTTTTTTAGAAGTGTGTACAATTTGACAAACTCCTATCTAAAAGTTATTACATATAAACAAGACCAAACAAACAATAAAGAAGCAAAAATTTCCTGTTTTGTCTCTCTGACTCCTACTCCATATGTTTTCATTTTATATAAATTAATTTATATGTGTGACCATGACTATGTAATCCATGTGTGCTTTGAACGTTTTTTATTTATATATAAAGATCAGGAAAAATCATCACAAAGGCCCTATCTCAGAGGATTACATTAAAGAAAAACTGAAAAGACAAAAAACATTTTCAAAAAGAAGAAAGACATTTTTGAAACAGGTAAGTGACAATCAATTCACCAGTGACCTCACATTTTGCATGATCCTCATAAATTGCAATTGAGCTCCTTTTTGAATCAAACAAGAAAGACTGTTACCACAGCTCATTATATGTCTACACATTGTGTCTAAGCTTCATGTAAAGTTTCAATGAAATCCTTTGAACGGTTAGGTAGGAGATGCGCTTACAAGATCTTACAATTTAAAACGTGTTGCATGATGAAGTATCTTCCTCTATGCAAATCTATATTTGTTTGGGGGGTTAATAATGATATAACTATGATAATAATATAGGGTAAAGTAATTTAACTCAAATGAAAATAGTCATTATTCATCTGAATGATATTTTATTATTACTGTTCACCTACACATGCATCTGCTGTTTGTTTGTTTGTTGGGGTTTAACGTCCGAGCAGCAATATTTCAGCTGTATTCAGACGATTCATCTGCTGTAATTGACTCTATAACTGTGAAGTAAAAACTTCTATAACATTTTTTTCGTTTTTGACTTGACTGATTTTTGGAAACACTCCTCCAACAATTTTGCTTTCCCTGGTCTTCTGTATTGTTCAATACTCCATTATAAGTTTAGTTATGTCACTTTTGACCTATTTTCAAGCAGCATTTTACTGTCAGCCTCACTCTGTGTGATGCATATATATTCAAGTCGAGCACTTGTATCATCACCAAGAAAATTGTTGAAATATTCATTCCTATTCTCCATTGCTAGGGTTGTAAAATCAATTAGTTCCTTGCTGAGGAGAATGCTACCATCTGCACTATAATGTTGCTGCTCGGTGTCTGTTGAAAGTAAATACTTTATCTCGCGAAAAAGCTGCCTTACACTACAAATTTCGTCATATTTAATAGATGGTACAATATTGTGCTTGGAACTGACCTCCACTTCAGCAGTCAGTTCTAAGAATGATTTTGTGAGCTAAAAGACTAATTGACTCTAGTTAGAATAACACTGAAAACTTATTGCTTTAAATGCAAACATAGCAATAATAATAATTTTCATTGATTAATACAGTTTTGTTTTGTAGGCTAGACAACTTCATAATATGTGTGATACTCAGATAAAGGTTGAAATAATAGCAGAAAGTGGGGCCAAATTTTTCTGTGTACATTCTTAGGTTTTTTCCTTGTCTGTTGGTTAAATTTTAATCATTCTAGTCGTGTGTATGCCTCTTTTTCTTGGACTTCAACCAATTAAATGCGATCACCGGAAACCAGTAACAATGAAAATATCTTTTCGCTACCGTACCTTGCAATTATGTTTTCAAGTGCCTTGTATAATCGATAAGTGCGTTCTGTGTGATAACGCAGATATTTGCTCCCACTTTCAAATATTTAGCCTGACTAGTATATATCACGTATATTTGGGCTAAATATGTGAAATGCAGCAAGCACCTGTGGTGAAAACGCCATTTCCCAAATATCGCTTTGTGACGTTAGTTCATTGTTAACGTCACTGAACAGATATTTGAAAGTAAAAAAAACAAGCCGTGGCACTGAACAAAAAAAAAAAAAATGAAAAATGTGCCGTGGCACTGAAAGGGTTAATGAATTCGTGGGAGGTAATTTAAGCAGTCACAAACCATACCGCGCCTTATAGGATAACTAATCTGATTGATGTGCAATGATTTTAACCATCTATAACCAAATACACATATATATTGATTGACTTAGTGCAATAGAGTACATAACATGGATGGATAATTGATGTTTGTTTTGTTTGTTGGGGGTTTAACGTCCGAGCAGCAATATTTCAGCTATATTCAGACGATGAACATGAAATTGATGATAAAATGAACATGAAACGATGATGAAATGAAAAAGGGATGGGACACAAGGACAATAGGGTCGACAAATATTGATTGCCACTGGAAATGGGGAGAGGTGGGAAGGGTCGGGCAATTTAGCCTCCTGTGGTGGAGTCCTATGGTTCCTACTCCGGGAGAATACCACAGTAGGATTCTTTAACGTGCGAGGAACGTGGCATTTTTCCCAACACGGTGCACCACTATGGTTAGCGGTCAGGTTTTCCGTATTATAGCCTGACAACCCCAGTATGTAATACGCCAGGGGTACCCCATTCCACCACCTGCGGCACACATCCCAGTTGCTCTGTGGGCAGAGCGCCCTAGCCCCGGCTAGGGTTCTGAACACTATTTAGTCGCCTTTTACGACAAGCTTAGCGCTGCTGCAGGCCTATTCTTTTAACACCCGGACCTGCACGGGGCTAATTGAATCTCACCAGGGACTGGAGTTATTCTCTAGTATAGTAATATTGTAATTTAACTGAAACG
The DNA here is from genome assembly GCA_037379345.1 of Perna viridis. Classification (NCBI taxonomy): domain Eukaryota; kingdom Metazoa; phylum Mollusca; class Bivalvia; order Mytilida; family Mytilidae; genus Perna; species Perna viridis. The sequence goes on from CM074511.1 coordinate 16,844,834, forward strand.
AAATTATAGGAATGGACTTTATGCAGAGCCTATAGCTAAAGTTCCAGGCCTGCAGTTATCCAGGAAGTGGGGAAATCTACACAAGGCAACAACAACAACATGGCTGTTGTTACTAAAAATAGAACATGGAAGAATTTTGTAAATAACTCAAAAACAGTTTGGTTTAGCTGAAATCTGGGTGGGTAAAATTGTTCAGCGTAATGGGATGGGCCTATGCCGAAATTTTCAGAAAGACCCGTTAATAAAAAGTTATCAAGGGAACCAAGATTCTAGCGGAAATCAAAAGAATCCAGGGACAAAGGCCAGACATGGAAAACAGACAAACATAACAGAGAATATAAAGCAACTAAAATAACACATACAAAGTAAAAAAAGTAATTGAGCAACTCGGACTAAAAACAATCGCCGAGTTGCTCATAAAAAGTCAAGTTTAGGGCTGACGAAAGAGGAAAGGAAAACTATGACACGTTGAACAAATCAGTTTTCATGATGCAAATGGACACACCATAACGATCCACGGGTTCATGATGACGACCATAATATTTCTGTAGTGATGACCAATCTTGTATACATGGCAACATAATCCTGTTCCAGAAGCCTAATTGTAAGATGTCCAGCGCGATTACTCTAACAATGAGTCGTCCGACATCTTTGATCTCCTGCAGACTTTATGCCTTAATTATCATATGGGTAATTTCTGCAGTTGGAAGTTTCTATCATAGTCTTCAAGATATTGGCTGAAAACTGTAATAAAAAACTTCATTTTTCATCTTTCTAGGACAGTAACTCTAACAAGGAGTCATATAACAACTTTTGAAGCACTTAGGATCATTTCCTGAATTTTGCTAAATCTAACGGTTATGAAGAGATATATGCGAAAACTTCAGACCCTCATGTTCTATTTAGAGTAACCGCCGCCATGTTGTTCAAAAAAACAAAAACCCCCTCTTCAGTTATTGCAGGTTACCGTACAGAACATACGTACCAAGTTTAGTTCAAAATGATCAAGTAGTTTCAGAAGAGATTTTTGGAAAATTTTAAAATAGCCAGAAAACAAAGAATTATAAGGCAGTAACTCTATTCCAGCAATGCTAGAGGTCTGGCAAGCTATTTTCTGACTTGGTGTCATCCTAACCTCTAGCATCTGACATGTTGAAAGCCATCGCTAATAATAATTAGCTAAACATATGGAGCGCCTAAACTGTCTTATGAGATACACAACACGTGTTGTCAATTTTATATTACTTGCTGTGGTTTTATAATTACATGTGATCATTTTGTATTTACATTATGTAGGAACATCTTTACTCAACATATCTGATCAATTCAGGCGTTTGAATTTCTCCATGAATTTTCCCTTTTTATGAAAAAAACCCACATTATTGTGGCCTACGCTCTTGAAATTAGCAAATAGGTTGGATGCATTGATAATGAAAGCAATCGCCCGCAACATGCTCAGTGTACGCTTTTTATATGTTAAAAATTTTGGTTCATGTTGAGGTTTTTTTTCATAGGTAGGGGTGGTAATTTTTGCACCAACTTTACTTGAAAAAGTTCAAATATTAATTACCTGGCCGATTTGAAAGCTTAGACACTATACAAATCTACTGTATCACACAAAAGCTTGTTTAAACTACGGTATTCTGGAAAAGATAATAACGGGTGATATAGAAGAAATTCTGAAATTCTGTAAATTCTACTTTTTACGATTTTATAGTAATTGTAACCCTATAAAAAAAATCACACGCCTGAATTGTTCAGATATTTTGGGCAAATAATTATCTTTTAAATTATGAATGCCTAAAATATGAGTTTCACAGTGTCGGTATGCTGTGAATGAGAATTATGCTGGATACTGAGACCAGTTTTTTCGGGGAAGGGGTTAAATTTTAAAACACTTCAAAAAAATCTTTCTTGAAAATCAGTTAATGGTGGTTTATTAATTCAGGAAATTTAATTTCTATCGAATTATTCAAAATTTGAGACGTTTTAGTCGAGTAATATCTTGTAGAGTCGAAGTTATGCGACTTTTTACGTGAATATTGAAATTTCCAGTTTTGCATTTATTATTATTATTATTATTATTTTGTTTTGGTTTCATAAATTCTGACTACGAAAATTGCCACAAGTCACCAACAGAATCCAAGAAGTATCAGTTGTGAATATCCAAAACATTAATAACAAATACTAGTAAGCCATTTTTCACTAAAGAATAAATACTCTAGGGGTTTTGACATTAAAAACTATGTCAATTTAAGCGATTTCTATGAGACAGCTCCATTGTATTCATTTTGATATAAAACCCATGTGTTACCGCAACTTTCTTAGTATCATTGTAGAGCCGAGACATTTGGCAGCATATTAATACATACATATATGAATTTACTTCGTTTTGCAGAAAAAAAAGAAGTTAGAAGTATAAAAAACGTAAACAAGATGCTCCAAGGATCCTAAATAGCTCACCTAGTTATTTTTTTTTCAAGGACAATAACTCTAAGGATCTGTCCAACAATTTTGACTCAATGAACACTTTGGTAGGACTTATCAGAAGGATCCTTTTATCAATTGAAAGTTTCATTCTGTCTATTATAGTTTTCAAAATATTGGCTGAAAATTGCTAAAAACATATTTTTTTGCCTTTCAAGGGCAGAAAAATTAACAAAGAGTCATCCAACAAGTTTGATCCCCCATAAACATTTGTAGGGCGTGTCATAAGGATCATTTCAACAATTTAAAGTTTTATTCTATCTTTCATAGTTTTCAAGATATTGGCTAATCATTTTTCATATTTCAAGTGCAATAACTTTAACAACGAAACGTCTGACAACTTTTTCTCCCTGGAGACTTTAGTAAGCCTAATAATAAGGATCATTTCAGCAATAAAAAAAATTTGGCAAAACCTAACGGTTTTGGAGATATATGCGAAAAACTATTGTCTGACCCCTATGTATTATTATTAGTAACGGCGGCCATGTTTTTCGACGAAACAAAAATCCCCATTTCAGTTCTATGGAGGATACCACAAGAAACGTTCATATCAAGTTTGGTTCTAATTGGTTAAGTAGTTTCAGAGAAGAGTTTTGTATAATTATTAACGACGATGGACGGCGACGGACGCCAAGTGATGGCAATAGTTCACATGGTCTTGGGACAGGTGAGCTAAAAAATGATTTTTGTCTCAACGAAGTATAAAATGTAGCCCAAAATATAAAAAAAGTATTGTTTTGAATTGATCAGATATGTTGAGTAAATCATTATCTTAATTGTGAATGCCCAAAATATGAGTTTCACAGTGTCGGTATGCTGTGAATGAAAATTATGTTTGATACTGGGACCAGTTTTCTAGGGGTAGGGGTAATATTTCTAACATTTTTTGAAAATTCTTTCTTGAAAATTAGTTTTGGTGTTTAATAATGTAGAAAATTAAATTTAGTCACGCAATAACTTGTAAGAGTCGAATTTATGCAAATTTTCGCGGTAGTCGAAATTCACGTTTTTTGGAATTCAAAAAATATATTCCGACTACAAAAATTGCCACAAGTCATCAACAGAGTCCCAGGTGTATCAATTGTGATAATATTGAACGTAAATAACAAACAAGCTATTTTTTACTATAGAATACTCTAGGGTGATTGGATAGAATACCCAAGTGTATTTCGTTCAGCATTTTTCTGATCGGCGTTTTGACGTCTATTTTGCCTTTTACGGACTGATTTGAAAATTACACCGGATCGAAAAGTTCCGGGGTCACACGTCATCATGAAATTTTTGTCCACATCACGTAAAGAAGAAACGACACCACGTAAAGAAGAAATCACTGCACGTAAAGAAAAGAAAATGCCCATAAAGTATTCCGAGATCGACATAACGTAAAGATGAAACGACCTCACGGTATAAGAAAACCACTGCACGTAAAGATAAATCCACATAACGTAAATATATCTGGACATAACGTAATCATAAAACGACAGAACGTAAAGACAAAATTACTGAACGTAAAGACGAAATGGCAAAACGTAAAGACAAAACGGAATAATGTAAAGATGTTCCTACATAACGTAAATACATAATGACCACATGTAATTATGAAACCACAGCAAGTAATATAAAATTGACAACACGTTAACAAATGTGTATCTAATCAGACAGTTCAGGCGTTCCATATAAACATGTGTTTTAAAATACTTTATGTCTTTATTTACATAAAAGAAGTCTAACCTACCGGAAATCGAACGACAAAAATCCTAAACATTTGTTAAATAACAAGAAAACATTTGTAATGAAGACTGTTGTCAAATTGACCAGCAATTTTGAATTAGATCACTAATTTTACGGATTAAATATATTTTTGACAAAACGGACTTAAAGTTGGTAAAGGCAATTCGTTGGTCAATTTGATATGTTCGTTTCGCAAATTTTAAAATCCATTATTTTATCAACCGGAATTTCACACTCAAAAAGCTAAAAACTAAATATGAAGTTCATTTTAACTGCTTTTACAAAGGACTTCCAGGATTGCTGGATTTTCTCATCAGGTAGGTCATTGTTTTTCTTTAGTTTAGCCACTTTCTCCCGTGTAATGGTAAAGAAACTGTATAAAACGTTTTAAAGGGAATATATTTATCTAGAAAACAAGTGCCTTCGATACTTCCTTTGAAATTCAGAATTGCTACCGGTACTTTTCAAGCTAGCAAGAGTTTTTAATCCAACATCAATGACCAACCAAGTTCCCCTCAAAATACCCTTTTGTTAGCTCCATTAAAACTGCTATGAAATTGCATTAAAGTCTCTAGAAAATACATAGTTGACAGAATTAATCTATAAGCCAGTAGTTAAGTGTAACTTTGAAATGTCTTGGATTGTCTATCAACACATCAAAGTTATTCCCTAAGAGCAAGTAGAATTTTGGTCCAATAAGTGGATATGCGTGTTAACTGTAGTTATATATTTTGAAATTCCAGATTTGGGCGTGTATGCTATGCATTCATGTATTGTAAGCAGTGCATTTTTGAAAGTGTACCAAGGAGTAACACTTCTCATTTTTCAGTGCTTTCATCTATTCTGTATCATTTTTTAAATAAAAAAACAAGCGGCTCGCAGGTTGTATTTTTGCATTTCAAGGGCAACAACTCTAAAAAGGAGTAGCCTAATAACTTTTGATTAAATTCGCTTTTGTAAACCTTGCAGTAAGGATCACTTCCATCAATTGAAAGAATTGGGCTAAACCTAACGATTCTAGAGATACATGTGAAAAACTTCCGTCCTACTCCTATGTTCCATGTTTAGTAATGGCAGCCAAGTTTTCAGACCAATTGAAAATCCCAATAACAGTTATCTGCAGAAAACCCTAAGGAACATTCATACCGTTTGGTTCAAATTGGTTCAGTAGTTCTAGAGAACAGCTTTTAAAAATTTTTAATGAAGACAAATGCCAAGTGATGACAATGCCAATAGCTCACAGGGCATTGTACAACCTGTCCAAAACGTGTGAAAAAGGCATTAAAACAAAATTTTAAGAAAATATGATTTGAAATTTAATTCTTAAGATGTATTAAGTTGATTCGATAATTTTTCTTTGAGCAGCATTCTACTTCCAGTATATTTGTTTCTGTTACACAATCTATTGTCCTGTACGAAAATCAGTCATTTTAAGGCCAATTCTCATGTATTGATGATTAATATGCATCCCAATGCTCTAAAAATGGTTTTTATGTAAAAATGTGCACATTGTACACACCAAAATACAGTACCTGTTCTATTAAAGGAAACAAGTTTGTTTACAAGATTAGGGGACAGAAGTCACTCAAAATCTTAACACTAAATTCTTACTGCATTATGATTTAAGATAAACAACATACAATTCTTTAAGAATACTTTAATTCAATGTAGTAAAAAGATTTAAATTTGTAATATTTAGTTAAAAATTAAACTGAAATTTGTTATCAACAAGACATAAACTTAAATTCATATTTACTGACACTTAATTTCTGTTTCATGACAAAAAATACATGTACTCAAGACTGAACTTCATTTCATATCAATAACATTATGAACAAATATTTCCATTTGTACAATTACTTAATAATAGATTCTTGAATTTGTCATTCTTGATTATAATTAATGAATGAGGGAATCTATCAATTCAACAACGGGTAAAATTTGTAAAATGATTGACACTGAATTTTTTTTTTTTTTAACAATATATATGTACAAAAAACTCCTCCACAAACCTCATCATGACAACATGATTTTAATTAAGCTGCCTTTGAGTTAATTCTGAAAAGACCATGCAAGAATGTGAAGCTCTGTAAAATACTGTTTAAACGGACTGATTTAATAAATGCTAAATTAATTCTTGTATATAAAAAATTTCTTCTTGCATGCCCTTTTCAATGCTGACATGCATAACAACTTGATGTGATGATTAAATGTGACTTTGGTTATAATGAGATTGATGAATCAAAATGAATGACCAAGCTGAATGCATGCCAACAACTCTCTCCTCAAAAAGGAGACATCTCCTCATAACCACCTCAACTTATAAAACCGGAAGACAATGCATAGTTCTCAGTAGGCTGATCCCAATTTCAAAGTAAAAAAGCAAAATTATTATATACCAAAATATAAAGTTAGCTGAATTATTGGTCAAGTAAAACTTCATACAGCTATAAATAAAAGCAAATATTAGATCACAGCATGATCACAATATCATTTTTCAGCCAGGATTTTTACTGTGCATGTCTAAAAGCCTAATATTAAAGTTCTGCTTACTTAACCATTCATGCAGAACTCATTAACTATCAAACTTGTTGGTGTTACATCAATACTCAACAAAACTCTCCCAAAGTTAAAAATGCTAGTAGACAAAGCATTTACAACTATTTTTGATGTATTTTTTTAATTTACATACCAATACCTTGCATTATTTGTAAACATCTACTTCACTAGTTTCCATACAACCACAACTTCCCTTGATATATCACAATATGTTTATCAAATAATGACTTTTGAATAACTTTTTTTTTCACTTGACACCACAAGCTGCCTTGTTTAGAACCCTGTAATACTAAAGCCACTTCTCTTCTGATCTCCAAAAGCATTATAAAAAATGGACGGTTCTTCCTGAGGTTCCCTGATACAGAGAACTTTAACGTTAACCCATCATCTTTCCAAAATCTGGTATCTACAAGGCACTTATCTTTTACGAAGAATCCCTTTACTCACTTCACATTTTCAAGTGCCTTGTACCCTTTAACTATGAAAGGAAAAAAAAAACGTTAAAAAAATTCTGTATCCTTCTCACTTTCAAGGTTCCTCCAATTCGAACCCTCTACTATAAAATGTCTAACAAAAAAGTCAAAAAAATAATCAACAACAATAACAATTTCAATTGTCTTGGATTAAAAATTGTACATGCAGTGCATAAGTTTTGAACTTCATGCAAAACACCATAATCTGCACTTAACATAAAATCTGAGTCAGTATAAAAAAATTGAGAATACAAGCATGTATTCAGCTATACAATGAGGACAGCTATTTTAAGATGATTAATATGGAATGACGTTCCTTCCAAACCTTCTCAACCTTGACAACTTTGGAGTTACACAAAAAATATTTACAATATGAAAACTACACAACATTTCAGCTATAGTCTGGTCATTTAAGCACATAAAAACATCTTACTTGGCAAATTTGTAATTCATTGCAGTCTCAACTATTCATTATCCCAAAGTCCCAAATTGCACTTTATCAATAATAATACAAAAAAAAAGAAACAAATTATCTTTTTAATTGAAGACACTTAAATTTTTTAGCCTTGTGTTGAATAGTCATCATTTGAAGAAGTTACAATGCAAATACTCAATCCTTGAGGAAAACAACAAAATCAAATCTACGAAGATTGTTAAAGAGACCCTTCACAATAGTCTCTGCCACTACCATTAGAACATTTACAAAATATTCCTAAGTTATCTCAACTCAGGACCTCTGGAGGAAACTTTATGCAGGCACCTCCTAAGATGTGGTACCACTCATGCATCAGGGCAATCCCGGGCAAAGTGACCATACTCGCTACATTTATAGCACTTGACATCAGCATTCCTGTCACCACCACCTCCACCTGAACAGTTTCTGGCAAAGTGTCCCATCTCCCCACACCTGTAATCAGTATGTCAAGATGTAAGAACAATGCTGGATCAAAATACAAGAGTTGTCTTAAACTTCATTTTGGATTTTTCCATCTTAGACCCTTTTGAATTTATACTGAGGATAGTGGGTGCTAAAAGAAGGCTTAGTGCAGCACAATTTTACGTTGATCTGTGTTTCTAGCAGAACAATCTTTTCTATGGACATTAAAAAATATTTGTTAACAATACTTAAAGTACAACATACTTGTAACATTCTACATCCCTCATGTTGCCACCTCCACCTCCACCTCCACGGCCTCTGCTATCACGGGCCTTACAATCCCTGGAAATATGACCAGTTTCACCACAACTGTAGCATTTACGATCATCATCACTTGCACTGTCGGGGCAATCTCTGGCAATGTGGCCACTTTTTCCACAGCTGTAACAACTGGCACCATCTCCTCCTCTAGCTGATTGTGGACAATCTCTCTTCATGTGTCCAGATTTTCCACAGTTGTAGCATGCGCCTGTAAACAGTCATACATAAAAATTTTTTTTTTTAAATTAAACACACAACATACATGTACATGACTTGATAAAATTGTGAACATGGAATTTTTGCATAAGTTCATTACTACCAACTCAAGTCTGAATTTCTTGCACCACCACCACCCCCTAACTGAAACATTCTTTTTGTAAGATGTGCAAACCCAATAATATATCAGCATTCTACAAGATGTTACATACATCTTGCCATATTACAATTGCTGATCAAAAAAGGTACTGGGCAAATGGAGCATTTTAAAACAAAAGAACTGAAAAAAGATTTCATTAATTGGAATGGCTTGTAATATCCACAAAACCAAAATTCAAATAACAAAAATATGACATGTAGAAAAAATAATAAAATAAGAACAGCAGATTACACTGTGTTTATACACTATTTGAAGATCATTACATAATATTATTAAAGATGTGTCCTCCAACTAGAAGAAATTGTGACACAGGCATACAGCAACAAGCAGTAGAGCACGATGAAATATTTTTAGAAGCAATAAGTACATTGTATTTCCAAACACGAATAGGCAAAAAATTCTTACACGTTTTTCTACATCATTGACAAGTTGTAAAATCCTAGATGATGCAGTGAGTCTGAGAACAGAATTATAAGTTGGTTACGAACAATGAACTCTATTAACACTTATATATCATGTATATTATATAAGGGCGAAAAGACTACAAGATCTTATATTACAACAGTATTTTCAATATTTTGGTGTATGGTGCTGCCCCTCCAAATTACAGTTCCTGATTTCATACACACTAAGGGTCAGTAGTATCAGGGATCAAGTTTTACTGGAAATACTCACTAATTGCGAGTGGAATTTCAATTTAGCAAGTTGAAGTTACATCATGCCAGCAAATTTAAGCAGTGTTTTTTTCTTATTGCCAAGTTTCACTTTCAAGCGTCTGGATCATTAGAACGCCTGACGCGAAGGTTATTTATCGTGCCTTACAGCATTTTACTGACCGGGGTAATTTACAAGAAAATTAAACGGCCTTGAAAGGTCAATATGTATTATGCCAGCATGAGTCGACAAATTGCGGCTTTTTAAAAATAACAAATGGAAACTCTCAAAAGTAAGCTTAGATCATGCAGATAGTGGAACCACAAGGCACCTGGACAATATCAACAACATTGTCATTAATCGAGAAAATTAAACGGCCTTGAAAGGTCAATATGTATTATGCCAGCATGAGTCGACAAATTACAAATTAAATTCAAATCATTTAATGAGAATTGGCAATTTATTTTAGCAAGTAGAAAAAATTAACACTTGCTTTTTTTTAGGAAGAGGTAAAAAATGGGGAAAATCAATCCCTGAGTAGTATTAGTAATATGTTGTAGTGATCGTATCGAAAGTACAATGTAAAAGTATCGTTGAAAAATAAATGATAAATATTGTATCATGAGGTGACTATCGTTTCAGTCATAGTATCATTAAATTATACCAGTGTTACCAGTAAAAGCCCAAGAAATTCTTCTGTTTAAACAAAGAACACATCAAAAACTGATCTTTACAAGTGAAATTTGTTTTAATACAGGATCTACATTTTCTTTCTGAAATTAAATTTTCAAATAATGGAAAGCAATCTACATTTACAAGTCATTCATTGAGAACAAGACCCATAAGATTTGCTTCACCCTCATATATTTGTCAGCACAGAAGTATTTTCAATATGTACATAAGCACTTAACAAGTTTCAGTGTGGATTACAAATTTTAGTGGTCAAACCCAGTACAGGTGGGGCAAGTGAGGACATGTTATTAGTTTTTGACAAAACAATTAGTTGGGACACTATATTGCACAATTCCTTTAAAAATCAAGACCAAATATAAGAAAATTGATTTTTCCTGGTGTAGCCCCTTTGATCCCTTATAACTTAAAAATTGAAAGATATATCTGAAATCTGACTGAAAAACACCAGCAAGAATTTTTATCAGGAATCCAGTAAAAAACAATTGTTTTGATGTGGCCCCTTTGATCCCTAACAACTCAATAACCATAAGAAATATCTGTAACCTGATGATAAAAAGCAGGCAGGGCTTTTCGTGGATTCCAATTTAAAAAAAAATTGAAATCGGACCAAAAATAAAAAGTTAACTTTTGGGGCATTGACAACTTCGACCCCTGTAATTTGAAAACAATCCAAAACACATAATAAGTTTATCAGATTTAATAAAAAACACAATAATCCAAAAGAATTAAAATTAAAATTGATTTGGGGGGGGGGGGAATGAACATTCTACATGTGTTTTAATATTTTAATATAACACCTATTTTAAACACTTCTTGGCCCCTTTTTCTAAAATGGTAGGGGCCACTAAGTCCAAATTAAACATGAAGTTTCCTTAAGTGGTCAGTAAAATCATATCACAATTTCAGAACAATTGTTCAACCACAACTAAAATTATCGCATGGAAAGGAAATAACCCCAGATGACGACTGCACCATGAAATTATACCACAATTATTTGGTGGTCACATAAAAAAAGATAACACACATCTAAAAAATTCTCAACAATTGGATATTAAGCTGACCTCAGGAGATGTATATTTAATTGGCTTTTATTTATAACCATCCAAGGATTGACATTTTCATCATGAAGAGACCTCCGTATTTTCTATCAACTTCACTAATTAACTACCGAAGTAAACCACAACGCACTTAATTCAAACAACTCTACAAATGTAGACCGGACACAAAATCAGTTTTCTCTACTGTGATAATGTATGTAGAACCTAGTAAAGTTTTTTGAAGATTTTTTTATATATCTTTGTTCCAACAATGAAGTATGAATTCAGGATAAATGCACGCTTTTAAGGTCTTCATAAAAATTTCTTTAATACATGTGACAGGTAAAGACAAAGGAAGGACAATACCACTAATGATGGGTAGATTAAGCTGTGGGGACACAGCATTTTAATGTTAGCAAACAAGTTAAAATATTTCAACATGACATTGTTAGTAGTGTATACAACAGAATGATGCAAATGAATAAGTACATTTGAATTGATGAGGTAATGTTAGTGAATTCAAGATGGAATATGAAATCTACAAATGAAATTTTCAAAGAACGCTACACAGACACCCACCTTCCTCTACTTCCTCTGTGCATTCTTTGGCAAGGTGACCAAGTTTATTGCATTTGTAACACCGATCACTTTCCATCTTGCATTCCCGGGCAAAATGCCCAAAACGTTTGCACTTGTAACATTGCAGTCCTAATAAACAATAAAGGTTTTAACCAAAAATTCCCAAAATGAAAAATATAATTGAAGAACACCTTCACCATATTCTTTTTCAAAGCAATTCCAAGGCTAAGTATCAACACCAAGGCTCTGCATCACAATTTTTCTAAATTTTAAAAAGAAGTGCAACTTAAAATTTACTCTCAACAACATTCAAATGTATCTATTTCCTCCAATAGTTAACACATCTTAAGTCTACCTTATAAGATAAATTTCTATTGGCATAAAAATATACTATCATAAAAGCTGAAGCAAAAATGAACTCCTTTATTTTCTGAAGCTAACATGTTATCTTGCGATCACTTTTAGGGTAAAGTATGAATATAAAAAGTCTTGTAAACTTAAAAGTTTTGTCAGATTTATATGGTTTAATGACATGCAAAGTTACTAATCTGACATTTTAAGCCGCAATACCTACCACCACCGCCACCGCCTCTTCTGTCACCTTGTCTTCCACCACCACGTCTGCCATCACCATCTGGACACTCCCGGGCAAAATGGCCTGGCTTATTACATTTGTAACACTTATCACTCATCCTTTACTAACACCAACCTGAAAGGGCATTACAGAAGATGTACAAATATGATGTAAACTACTGTCAACCAAAATTTTAATTTCTCCACTCTTCACAGTTGAGTTGAGTAATGTCCTCCACTGTGACTCCACCGAAGTAAAATCTACGATAAAATTGCTCCAATTCTTTACTTTTCAATATTTTTTTTCCCTGTCCATAACTGAGAAATGTTATTAAATAGCTAGAACCATTAAATATACCTTGGTGTAAAGACAGGAGAAGTACACTACAATTTTTGAAATCCACTGTGGAGAGTGGAGAAATTAAAATTTGTGCTGACATTAGTGCTTTTACTAGTTATGATCATGATATATGTGTATTTCTCATTCAGTTTAAAAGTCATAATGGGTTTCATTAATTTTTTGCAATGCAGGTACCTTTGGTTTTGTAGGAGGTACTTTTCATCATTTTGCTTAATAAAAATGTATGAAATGTTAAAATTCTGGAAGTAAATGTACCTTTCACCAGTTTAGAAGGGTAAAAGTACCTGGTACCGCCTCTTAATGAAAGGCCTGTAAGCCTAGCAGCTTAAATCTGCATGTAAATTAAGGGTTTTTTTTTTGTATTCAGAGGGGCAGTGATTGGGATTACCGTGCGCCAGTCGCATTTCCTCTTTGAATGGCTCATCGAGTGTCTAATGTGTCATGTCATGTGCACACATCGAGTTTCGAACATTAATGGTGGAGTGTTGTCCACTACTCGTAACAGTAATAAAGGCACAAACATGTCTTTAAACAATGTTTTATTAGCTGCAGGTGGATATTTTGATTGCCACGTTTTCGAGGGGATTTGAAGACCAGGGAATGAAACAGTACTTAGTCGATTTTTTAGATTACATATTCTCGATTGCTTACGCGTTTGAAAGAACAATAAACATACTTTTAAAGAATAAAAATATTTTGACAATATAACATCAGAAAAGCGTGGACTTGCGGCCCCATTTGAAATTGAAAATGCCACCGAAGGCATTTTTAAGCTAGACCCAAAACAGAAGAAATAATCTTTTTCAAAGCCTAAAAAAAATATTAATGATAGTAATTACCAGAATCAAACTGAAATTGTAGAAACTAACTTGGCAGCTGGACACGCTTATGAACCCCCTATTGAAAATATTGATAATGGTGGAGACATATTAACTGAAGCATCCCAAAAAAATCCAAAATTTGATTGCAGCCAGACAAAAAAAAAGACTCTTTCCTATCATTTGCGATAAACAAATAGCCATGTAAGGGTCTAATTGATGGGAGATCTGTGGAGCTATGATGAAGGACTACACTCTACAGTATAAAAACTAAAACAGAAAAGAAAAGTGATTTGATGTGACAATTGACACAAAGCAGATGTACATTTGGTCTTCAATAGGAGTTTGCCAATCTCATTAGTGATGTCATATTCACTAATTTGTATATTATTAAATATCAATTTGTTTGGTAAATAAACAAATAAAACAACTGACAATTTCATGATTAGAATCCCAATTTTCAAAACTTAATAACTTTGTTATTTTACATCCAATTAAATATTTCATTCAGACGAAATTTATATTTGGTATGGCAATTAGTAACTCTTTTACTTGAAAAATAAATTTGAAATGATATTTATATGTAAACCACAATTATCATATAAAATTATTTTTAAAATTTTATACTCATATGGTCTATTACTCAGGGGTTCCATGAATTTTTTCAGGCTGGAGGTATCAAATAAATTTGGCAAGGGGTCTGGTGGCCTTTAGCAGCCCCAGTGGGTCCAGGGCAATGTCTTGGAGGGGGTTCAGGAGCTCCTGGATGTTAGCCTTTTTGAGATTTAAATTTTGACTAGAAAATATGGGATTACAAATAAGTCTGCAATATTTGCTTCAGTTTTGTTTAAAATATATGAATTTGAAATCAATATATATGATGAATCATAACTGATTTAGTCTCAAAACCCTGAAATCCAGAAGCTCCCCATGATTCCCACCAGATCCATTTCTAGACTAATGCTGATGAACTTCGCTGACTGTTTAATACTATGCCATTGTATATGAAATTTTGATAAATGTCTTAGTTTGTTCTTAGGCTTTTATTTACTTGTTACAAAATTTGAACACTAACACGTACAAATAAAAGCATCGGAACAAAACTGAACATTTATTCATTAAATGAAATTCCACAACATGTGGTGGTTCCTAGTGCTGATTATTTTCATAATAAAATTAAACTTTGTTGTTGTTTATTGCCTAATTAATACTGTGACATGTAGAGCAATTGCATGTGTCTTATTGTGAAATGTTTGTCTAAAAATGATTGTCTGATAAGAAATTCTATGCTTCTGAAAAAGAACAAGGCTAGCAGTTTTAGTCTGACGGACAGAATTTGTTTTAAACATTACAATGTATTTATTTTCTTTTATAATCTGTAGCAGTTTTGAATCTCTGAGCCAATATTTTTTTTTTATATTCTTGTGAGAAAAGGCCAGACATGTTCTTTTCAAACTTAGGGTTACCAAAATATTTTTACCAAACCCTCCCCACTGAATCGAATGGTCGTCCCTTAAATCATAATTGAATTCTGTAAGTCTGTTTCACGTATCGCCTAAAAATTCCTGCACAAATCACAACAAATATCCGGGAAAATGACAGGTATGGGGCAATTCCAAATACGAATGGCAGTTTTTTTACACGTTTTCATAGAATCTTCACCTGTGTTTAGCTTTTTGTTCAGCACAAAATAATCGGTGATTGACATTGTTCAGTCATCAAGTTTTCTATACATGGACACTATGTTAAACCGTCGTAGGTTAAAGCGATTTACCAATTAGATTCTGACGCGGATCTCGATGAAGACACCAATATAAACAATAATAAACAGTAAAGATCGTGATTTTGGAGACATACCCATAGCCTACAGACGAAATGATCTTAGATATCTATTTACTAGATTTTTCCTCATGATTTGTTTTGCTTTTATTTATTCTGCCGGTACCAGATGCTACCATAGCCGGGTAAAAGTATCGGGTAATGGCTCTCAAGGAAAGCACTGATTACTGAATATTTATTTAAAAATTCAATGGATTAAAGGGCTTTATAAGCAGTGTAACGAACCAACAAAAGATTTTTTCAATTATCTTAAAAAATGAAAAAGTTATAATTTAAAGTTAATGCCCCATGCCACTCAAATGATTTTTTGCCTATCGTAACCAAATCACATGTAAGTGATGACATCACGAAGAACTCTACTATATCTATGTCTAGCCGGCCTTAGCTGCTATTCCAAATTTGGCCTATTTGGTTTTTTTTTTTTCGTGATGATAAATTAGTAACCTACATGTAATTGAAAATTATGAAGTAGACTGCAAGATAATAATAGTGCAAATGGAAAACCTCATATAATAATTCCTTCTTGGCTCTTTTTGACATATATGAATTAAATAAAAAATAAAGGTAAAACAATTTAAGAAAGGGCTGAAGAATAAGAATCGACATACCAAGCATGGCAGAAGACGGTAGAAACCCTCCAATTTCTAGAACCAATAAGATCGCCTTACATAGAGTACAAGAACATTTCTCTAACATTCCTACAGAATGTCATTTCTTCCATGTTGTGTTTTGAAAGGGACCACTTAACACAAGAATAACGCTTGGACAGTTTAACACGTGAAACATGGTAAATTTTTTGCGAGCACGTGTCTCAAATAAATTTAGCACTCTCGGTTTTTTTCATGTTGATGAACAATAAAACCCCAGTAGGCGGTTTCCGAACTGACTAAACAGAATTCTATGTCCTGTCAATATTGGTAGTTATGACCGCCCTTACGACAAGATGTCGTCATTAAACTAGCATAACGAGTTTAAAAAATCAAAGATCTTTCAAGCGAAATAGAACTTTCAAACTGTCTCGACGAAATGCTTAGAATCAACGGGTCTCAATGGCCATGCGGTCTACACCTGCTGTTGCCAGAATGATGCGTATTTTCGCGTACACCGCCATTGTTCGCGCAATTTTACAGCAATTTTACTGAGATAATACGTTTTGGTTAATTTCATCTAAAAAAAACTTACCACTGCACCCTTAATCCTCCGTCCTAGCTCCAACTTCCTCCTCTCCTCTCGTTCTCGACTTGCTTTTCGTTTTTGCACACGGCACGGAATGGTAAATCAATGGGGTTTGCACACAGCGAAACAAAATACTTCTTATTTCTTATGTATATTTTACCCCTAATCTTGGGTAACTCGTGATGTACGTTTGTGGAAGACATGGCCTCAACATATAAAAAGTCCCAAAAGATGTGGCAACTGTCCTCCAGCTTTCTATAGGAGAATTCTTCGTGATGTCATCACTTACCTGTGATTTGGTTTGTGTTGACAAAAAATCCATTGAGTTGCATGGGAGCTTCAACTTTAAATCATCATAACTGTTTTTCATTTTTAAAGATAATTGAAAAATTCTTTTGGTTCCCTATACTGCCAATAAAAATCTTTTTATCAATGAAATGTTTAAATAAATATTAAGTAATAAGACTATATGAACATAAAATTTTAAAAATAATTTTATACGAAAATAGAGGTTTACATATAAATATCATTTCATATTTATTTTTCAAGTAAAAGAGTTAAAAATTCACAAACAAAATATGAATTATGTGCAGTAAAATAAACATTTTATAGAACCAAAATTGGATAGAAAAGAACAAAGTTATAAAGTTTTGAAAATTGGGATTTTGATCATGAATTTGTCAATTTTTTAGTAAGTTGTTTATTTTCCCACCAAATTGACACAATTTTGATGATATGCAAATAAGTAAATATGACATCACTAATGAGATTGGCGAACTCTCCTATATTCCCAACTTGAATAGCCTACACAATACGAATACGAAACCTTTATTTAAAAAAACCTTTACTCCAAAAAAAAGACGGTACATCTAGATACAAATATGTTGTTCTTGGTAGAGATTCCTCATACTTTGTAAAAATAAAGAGGACGCTTACCCTACCGGTGCACCTGGTCCATGCTCCCAGTTTTTAGTGGAGTCCGAGTTGTGTATGTCTGTTTTCCATGTCTGGTCTTTGTCCCTGGATTACATTCTTTTGATTACCGCTATAACCTTGGTTCCCTTGATTACTCTTCCACGTCGTTTTCCAAATATATACCGAAGAAGATGTTTTCAAAATGCTGGAATTTTTTATAGACAACTTATTTCTTTAGTATAGAGGACGCGTTTTTTCAACAAACAGTCGTCATTCCAATTAGGACTGCTCTTCTACCTGCTGACCTATTCCTTCAGTCTTATGAGGCTGACTTGATAGCTGATCTAATCCAAAGGAAGGAACATCGTTTAGCTAGATTCTTCAGTCTCACTTTCTTTTATATAAATGACGTATTATCGTTAATTAATCCTAGTTTCGGGGATTTTATACATCGCATCTACCCCAAAGTACTTGAGATAAAGGATTCTACATGCAGACCCTTTGAATTAAGCCAGGCTCATATCTTGACCTACACTTAGAGATCGATGGTCAAGGAAAACTATTTGCCATCTTTACGACAAACGTGGTGACTTTTCATTAGTATTGTCAACTTTCCTTTCATCTGTGGCAACAACCTTTCAGCAACTGCGTATGGAGTGTTCATATCACAACTCATACGTTATGCCATAGCTTGCGGAAACTACGCAGACTTTTTGTACCGCGCTAGAAGTTTAACAAATAGGCTTCAGGAACAGGGTTATGTTGCTACAAGATTGAAGTCATCACTACAGAAGTTTTATGGTCGTCATCATGAACTCGTGGATCGTTATGATGTATCCATCAGCACCACGAAAACTGATTTATTCCACGGGTCATAGTTTGCCTTTCCTTGTTTGTCTACCCCGGACTTGACTTTTTATGAGCAACTCGGCGGGTGTTTCTAGAAAAGCAGAGGACGCTTACCTTACCGGTGCACCTGGTCCATGCTCCCAGGTTTTAGTGGAGTCCGAGTTGCTCATTTACTTTTGTTACTTTGTATGTATGATTTTAGTTACTTTATGTTCTTTGTTGTGTGTGTCTGTTTTCCATGTCTGGTCTTTGTCCCTGGATTGCATTCTTTTGATTGCCACTATAACCTTGGTTCCCTTGAATACTCTTTCATGTTATTTACTGGACACAATTGAATGAAAATTGATATAATTGTTCCTAATGTATGAGCATTAGAAAATTTTATCCAAGAAAAAAAATATGGCCGCTCTTACAAAAATACATTGTCGCTTATCGAGCCAGGTGAGCGATTCATGCTCTTTAGATTGATACGTACTATTCACAATTCAAAGTGAACTGAAAGCATGGCTTGACAACGCAGAGTGTATACATATAAGAGAAGAGAAAACATCCAGCCAATTACAGAGCACATGTAAATCGTAAATTAAAATCGTTCACTAGTACAGCTATTGGTCTGGTCATTTAGTGAGGCAGATGTACGTAGGACTAGAACTAGATGCAAGTCGTTCCGGCCCAAGTTGTTCCGGTCCCAGTTTTTTTATTGTATATATATATGTATCATTTGGAAACAGGACGATGTTGAACGATCATGAAAGAACTGAATACAACAACAGAAAAGTCGTTCCGGCCCCAGTTTTTTTTTTTGACATGTATCATTTGGAGACAAGACGATGTTGAATTATCATGAAAGAACTGAATACAACAACAGAAAAACTTTCACCAAGGAAAACTTAAAGCCTTTGAATATGAACCTATACTTCTGCATAAATTTCAATATATTTTACCAGCATTGGAAACTCCATGATTAATAAACATGGCAAGATTTTTCATATTTATTATAATAGTTTAGGCTAAAAACCACTAATTCCACTTCCCATAGGCTTCTATGCTAATTTCACAATGTTCAATGGCTTCTCTGGACTTTACCTTAACTTTAACCTGCAGAGGACTATATATCAGCATGATTCTACATGTCAGCTCACAATCCTCAGAACAACTTCAAGGTTTGTTTGTTTGTTTGTTGGGGTTTACGTCCGAGCAGCAATGTTTCAGCTATATTCAGGCGATGAACATGAAGTGGATGATAAAATGAACATGAAATGATGATGAAATGAAAAATGGTTCGGGACACAAGGACAATTGGTCCAGAAATTTTGATTGCCACTAGAAATAGGGAGAGGTGGGTAGGGTCGGGCAGTTTAGCCTCCTGTGGCGGAGCCTTAAGGTTCATACTCCGGGAGAATACCACAGTAGGATTTTTTAACGTGCGAGGAACGTGGCATCTTTCCCAACATGGTGCACCACTATGGTTTGCGGTCAGGTTTTCCGTATTATAGCCTGACAACCCCAGCATGTAACACGCCAGGGGTACCTCATTCCACCACCTGGGGCACACAACCCAGTTGCTCTGTGGGCAGAGCGCCCTAGCCCCCGGCTAGGGTTCTGAGCACTATTTAGTCGCCTTTTACGACAAGCTTATTGCTGCTGCAGGCCTATTCTTCGACACCCGGACCTGCACAGCTCCTTTGACGTAAGTTTATCGGAGCAATTCAAATTAGCGAGGCCAAATATAAGTTAGTAAAAACACGAGAGAGAGGGGGAGAGGGGCGATGGATCTCTACATGTCTACTGACAAAGGTAATGTATCATTTATGTACTGTTGACCCTATATACTACGTCAAAGTATCAGATTTAACTACGATGTAAATATATTTGTGTCTGCATTCCTTTTTTATAATGTGTAAATTTTTGCCATTCAATCATAATTGACGGCCGCGTTTGGTGGAGACATCGATTAACTAAATTTATAAATTTACACAGTATCAATCGATTCCGAAGCCGGCAATTTTGATCACAAGAAATGCGCAATTTCTTTTTATTTTATACGATTCACAAGTAAAATTGATAATGCAACGAAATTTCGACATTTATTTTAAGAAAATTAATCATCTATAAACCAAAGCCGATGAACCTGTTAACGCTTCGAATGCCGATAAAGATGTTCTAGGGCCACATCTACAAGCTGCTCAACTGATGAAAAATTTAAAAATCGACCTAGGGAAAGCATCGCGGTATGATAAAAAAGATGAATTCAAAAATGGAATTGTTGACAAAAGTAGCCCGACATTGAACATAAATGCGTATGTACAGAATGTGGTAAGTATGCAGAAGTATCTGTTATAGAAACAGAAGTTTTCAGTCATCGTGGCGTACCAAAGATCCATTGATGCAATTTCACATTTTTGACTGCTTTTACTGTGAGCTCTTCGGATGATCTGCAACAAGATGGTGATGCTAATGTACGTAGCTACTATACTGCCTAATCACAAAGTTTAACTTTATCGTTGGTTTGGTTGCGACACAATATGTTCGGTTATCTGCAATTCTTCAAACCAGACTTTTTTCAAGCAGTTTAAGAAGCACAGGTCGTATCTCTGTTGTAGGAAAAGCGAGATATTAACACTGAGTGAGACTCAATATATGAATGAGCAGTTTCGATCGGAAACTGTGTAGAAGTGATACCCTGTGTCCCTCGAGGAGCTTCAATGCAGCAACACCGTGTGAATGGTCCGTCAGCAAACCCTAATCAGTATTGGAAAAGATTGACCATCTTTTCAAGGAGGACTGATAATAAATGAAGATAATTTTCTTGTTCGGGACATCGTTCATTCAGTGATAGATTATCTCATTGATGATGTTACAAACACTTTGTTTGACATTTTCAGGTCTGACCTGGCAGACACAACATTAGATGAATTCAAACGTGAAGTCCGTTGATGGAAACCCAAGTGGAACAGCCTAGATGAAGCGGAGAAACTAGACTTGATACAAGTCCCTCTTCATTAAACAATGTATTTATGGCACAGGAAAACCTATGTAATTAACTTCTGATAACGCCATTACTTATTGCTAAAATCCTGCAATAATTAGTAGATTTGCTATTATAGAGATACATGCAATAAATAAACTTTTATCCAGATTTGTAATAATATATGCTCATCTTACTGTGCAATTGCAACAGAGCGACTAACAGAATTATGCGTTTTGCATGCAATGACATTGGCTAAGTTATGGTTTGTTTCTCTGTACGTAAGGACCCTGGTAAGGACCGAAGACTTCAGAATAGAAGCGCGACGCTGACCTGAATTATACTCATATTTCACTGGATTTCATTTCGAGTATACTAGAGTAAATATTCTAGCTCTCTTTATACATTATTCAATATAATGATCCATTTTTTAGAATTTTTCTAGGGTTAAATTTAAAAAATACAATAAGCTCTTGTACGTCTGATATACCTTTCCGCTTTTCCCAAATTAATCTTGTCACCGTGCATGTCAGTTTTGCATTCTTAATATAATATGTTTTATGCGTTTAATTTGTCAAGAATTGTAACTATTTTGGTTACTCCAGCAATGATAGAGTTTGTCTGGCAAGCTATATTTTCTGACTTGTTGGGGTATGGAGGAACGGAATTCCAACCTCTTACGTTGTAGGAGTATATTTTGGTGAACCAGTATATGCATGTTATTTTCATCACTTCCATTATTCATCATTTAGCGTATATTAGTATATAGAGACCACAAAATGGTAATCTCGACATGATGTTTTGTCTCCAATTAACGAAAATTCCGGGGCTTCGTCTCTTTGGGTCCCACTACGACCCACCGGGGGCCTTAACCGGCCCCAGACCCCTTGCCGTGATGAGCCTCCACATACATCAATCCCTGGCTACGCCCCTGAATAAAATCTATATCAAACAGTTATATGTTGTGTACACCCGGCACAATGGACCTATGATTAAGTTACCATTGAAGTTTTTTTTCGGAAAATTTCAATTCACGGCCTTGGCTTTGTTTAAAATTTGAACAAAAGTATGATTTACTGTCAATGGATAAGATGATTAAGAATTTTGTGTCGGAGAAAAATATTACTGTAACAGTACTAGCTATGGCTATAATTACTATAAATCACACTTCGTCTTCTCGGGAAAGCCTGAACAGTATACTAAGCGATCTTTGAAGCATCGATACCAGATTGTTCCTTTTTTCGTCATTACTATCGTTGATACTTAATTCCACACTTAGTCTGTTCTCTCTAATGTGACTCAATGACGTTATTATTCTCTGTACGGTATTTTACAGTAGTTAATTACACTGTCATCATTTGAGGACGTTGAAATTTCACAGATATGTTTCCTTTCTGTTGAAGTCTTAAAATAAATTCTTGTAACGATGCTATTTCTTTGCATGATTTATTGATATGTTATATCAACTTCAAGAGCATGCAAATGTTCCGGCGTTTTTAAATATATACAGGCCTAGGGTTTGGAAGGCAGGGGCCATGGGCCATTTGCTCTTCTGACAGAAAATGCATGGACCCTTAAAATTTTGAAAATCTTTGAAAAAAAAAGATAGTTTCCTTCCCGACAACTGTATATAGTTGTCCATTTTTAAGGTGATTTTTAATATCGTAATCAAATTTCGGATAAGTTTCTACCATTTCGGCTTTAATTACTTTATTTACATCGCATATACTTTGTTGAATTGAATGATATCGCCAAAGTGTGAATAGTGTTTTGTTGAGACCCATTTGTGAATCGTGTCGGGGAGCTACATTATTCTGGCTATACAATTACTACTCCAGCAATGCTAGAGGTTGTCTGGCAAGCTATTTTCTGACTTGGTGCCGTCCTAAACTGGAAGTACGGAATTCCAACCTCTTAAGTTGTAGGAGTATACAATTACCATATTTTTTTGTTACGTCTTGTTTTCCTCATCTCCAGCTTTTATAATATATTGTAATATATTTTATTGTGTATGGATTTTATCCCATCGTCATGGAAGCCGATTAGGGTCACTGTTTTATGTTTATTTTTCCGACGCAGTCGGTATAGTTTCGCTTTTTACCCTTTGACCTTAAAGACGCTCTTCCATGGAAACGCAAGTCACCTGATCGAAATTCTGTTTTCCGATTGGCCAAATACTGATAACTTAGTGGCGTTCGAAAAAAAATGTATTGGAAATGAAATTGCGTGCCATGTGTTATTTCCTGAATGAAATATAGATAATTATAAGTAAAAAGAACAAATTTTACTGCGTCGGCTATCATTTTTAAAAGATAGTACTTGTTTTTAATTGTCGACATTTAAGTTGAAATTACGCGTACCGAATAGAACCTTAATTGTAACTAAAATCAGCTCAACGTGACCTGAAATACTTTCAGCATTGAAAAGGGATACCTGAAGGTGATGATACTTCATGAAATTTGCTTAATCAAAGGCCTGTGTAGGTGCAATATTTCAGGTCAGTCTGGCCAAATAAAAACAGAATAAGATAAAAAAAACCAAAAAAAAACCAATTAAATCTTTTATTAAAACACCTATAAATCAATTTAAAGTTCTCTTCAATTCTTTTGATTTGGTATGATAGCACTCAATATATATAATTTTATCTCTGTCTAAAAGATACAAAATCCACTTGTATACACAAAACTTACAAAATATATATACATAACAATGGGCATAGTCTTTTGCACAAATTGGATACAAAATCGTAGTTGAATTGTGCAAAAAAATTTCCATGTAATGCTTTTGCGCCAAATACAAATAAGGAAATTAAATGCCAAAAAGGTAAAAATCTAAAGAATAATACAAGCAACAACATATATGAAGCTGAGAAGTAACTAGTGCACCAGCAGTTCATATGAGAAAAATTACTGAGAAGGAAGCTTTCCTCATTGAGAAATACAATCTGTTGTTGTCTGGAGAACTCACTAGGCGACAATTTGTGCATACTTTTAGATACAAATTTCAGCCGTTGATAAAGTGAAAATAGTTTAATCTTTTATCTGTATGCTATTTTACAATAACTTTTTTTAATATGAACATTAATTCAGCCAGGAAAACCTGATTGTCCAAAGCCTGGAAAAAGGAGGAGGGTCTAAATTTACATTATTTAACAAAAATAAAAGTCTTAAATGTCTTATAATTATACTTGCCAAAGAGATGAACAACCAATTACAAAGAGATTTTCTTTAAATGGTGAATAACATACAATAACCATACCACACATCTAATGTAGCACTAAAATAATATCAAATATAAATTTACCTGAATTCTGGTGCAAAAGGATCACTAATTTAATGGTACATTTTAACTACGAAAATCAAAAAGTGAACTCGTGCAAAAGAAAAACACCCATAACAATAATGAAAATAATGCCCTATTGCACATTGCTAATGACCTTGACAACTATGAACATTTTCAGATAAACAATCTCTATCTATAATGATAATATACATTTTACATGTATTAAAGAACACCATCATTCTACAATTTGCCTTTTAATGTGACTGTTGTATTTACTGGGACACAGCAAAATCAGATTAAAATATGACCATCACCTTCTCATACCAATATGACCTTATCCACTGTAATGTTTATGTCATTTTTTTAAAATGAAACAAATTTAAATGATACAAGGAAAACAAAGTTTCTTACATCAAATGCACACTGTTGTAGTATAAAAAAAGGGAGACAATCATCCACCAAGTCAACCAACGAAGAAGTACAGATCAATATAGGATAGAGGAAATCCATTATTTTGCCCTACATGTTGATTTTATTTTGAATTATCTAACCACCTTCAAGTGTCCTATTAAATGTCTATTAATACAGAATCTTCAATTTTCTCCTATATTTAAATTAATAAAAACAAGCAGAAAGTATGAGAAACAAGTAGACTGTATAAGTTCAATAAGTCATGTATTTCCATGGCATGGACAATGATTTTTCAAATGAATTGTCCTAGTTGAAGATGCCTGAATGTGCAGAGAAAATAATAATAGAATGTTTTAAAAAGATTGGTGTTGCCTCCCTTTAATTGAAAATTTTTTCAACCAAAGTCTTGCTTTTAGTCATTTTTTCTCAAGATGTAATCATCACTTGTTTGATAGTTCTGTTACACATGTTACACGACCAAAAAAATGTAAATTCTCAAAACATTTTTTCACTATACTATCATTATACTAAGATTATTATGAAAAATAACAGATTAAATAGTGATCAAAAGAATGTACACGATTAAGTTTTAGAATTTTGACATTTCACTTCCTGTTTCATCCTGACATGGAATGATGGGTGAAGTATGTGTGAATTCTTTGAGCTCCTCGGTCTGTGTGCTGTTTTCTCATCATGATCTTGGTATGGTTTAATTTGCCATTGAGAAGAACATAATCACCTCATTATATAGCTGTTTGGTGCAAACAAAGACTTAAAAACTTTAATAAATCCCTCAAATAACACTCCCACTTTGGCAAAGTTACTTGTCAGGAAGCCTAAAAAATAGAAAATTTACATTAAAATAACTCAAATTGACATTAATTCAAAATCATACCCTTTACTTCAAAAAATGATCAACATTAGATTTTCCAGATATCAGTGACTTCTGTAAATTTATAAATGAATGAAATAGACTATCTACTTTAGTGACATTAAATTGTAAAATTTTTAATTGATGTTTTATAATTTACTGCAATATATATCATTAAAATGCATTTTATTTATTTTCTATAACATTGCTTTTGATATTTAGATAATAAGCATAAGATGAATGATGACATTTCTTAATCAAAAATACCTTATCTGAAGTACTCAAGCTTAAGATCCTCATGTGCTTAAGACTAATTAAAACAGCTTTTAGCTTTATGACTAATCAAAAAGACATATGCAGACAGTGATTTTGAAGTAAAGTAGAAGATATTTTCTGTAATCTAATGTTGTACAAAAAATAATGAAATTTGCTGCAGTAAATTTTATTAGTAGGAAAAGATGATTGATAGGATAATTCATTAGAAAGAGTGAATAACCAAAATATGATCACGAGTGCCAAAGAACGCCTAGATATAACAAGTGTATGGAACTTGTTCCGTGCACGAGTTAAGTCTTAATGCGTTCCTGGCTCGAGTGATCATATTCTGGTTATCCACGATAACCAATTGATTATCCTATTTATTATATAGATTTCCTCCATTATTCATTGTTATTTTCAACATAAATTTAAAATTTTGTGAACAGCAGATTGATATTTTCAAGTTTTGGCGGAGAAAGCGTGAGAGTGAAATTGCCAAATTTATTTCACAGTGTGAATTATCGAAAAAATTACACTGGGAACATTCGGTAAATCACTGCTATCTATATAATAATTAAGAAGAATTACTTGTAGAAATACTACTTCAGCAATACTCAACTGAAAAATATCACCAGTTAAAATATTTATTATGTTCATATTTGTTTACAATAGAACTGTAGGTGTACATCTTTGATAGGTACACTCCAAAACATAAAGTGACAAGAATGGCTAGGTTCAGCCATGGAAGTATTATACAGCCATGGTTCAACATACTAAAAATGTAGGAAAGTAGTTGTCTAATCTGTCCATTGGTACACATCTTCAATATTTATTTCAACAAAAGGCAACATATGAATAATGATAAAACTTTTCTTAAGTGACAGGTTAAACAACATACATGTATGTACACCAGAATATGCTGGACATACAGTGTAGAGGGGCTTCTGGACCTATATTCATCATTGGTGAAACAGATAAAATGACTTGGCAACTCAATACCGGCTATTCCAGGAATAAGTGTATGGGAGGGTTGGACCGTACATTTTTTTTATACCCCACCACCTATAGAATTAAAATTAAATGTTCATAACAAAGTATTACTATGTATGCCTTGACATACCCCCATCCATTCAATTTTTAGAAGATGCTATCCAACCCCCTTATACATTTTTTCCTGGAATAGCCTAATGAAAATTATATTCTTCTAGTGTTTTTGCTTGTAGGAGAATATTCACAAAAATGTATTGCATTAAGTAGCAGTCTTAATAAAAACAGAAAGTGGGTGACTCACATACGTAAAAAAAACAAAAAAACACACAATTCACTTTTATTTCTAATTCAGAAACACTTGCAGATCAGCCAGTCTTAGTTGGTCATTCTGTTGTTTCATTTGGCAAGAGTTATCTTTCTTGATTTGGTTTGAATTAGTAGGTTTTAGTGGGAGATGAGAGTAAGGTTTTCTCATAATATATAGATCTGAATAAAGAAAGTATTATGGTTATGTAAAGATATAGCATGTGTAGACCAAAAGAGCTCTTATTGGTCATTTGGTTTTTCATATGGACTGGTAAGTAAATCATGTTACATATTTACCTCTTTGATGACCAAAAGATATGAGATACAAACAAACTGCGATTATGGTGAATTTCACTAGACTAAAGCTGTAAACTGGTGCACTTCCGAACAGAGCAAACTTGACTTTTTTTATAACACTGAGTAACCAGGAATCTGGAACAAAACATGTCAATTGTTACGAAAGTTATATTTATTGAAATAGTGGTATACTTTGAAAACTAACAAAAACTAATGTAATCCAACTGAAACTTTGGGTCATTTTTAAATTCACTGAAAATCAATCTGTTTGTTTTTCATTATGTTACCAGGTCACTTTCTCAGATAATCAGTAATGCATTTATAATTAATTTATACAAATACTTCCATATAAATATATTTTTTATTTTATCATTGATTAGTTTTATTTCTGTATACAAATCATTTGTTATTTATTTTTATTTCATTTCAATAAGATTTTGATTTTTATTCTGGGAGAATTGACTTGTTTAATTGTGAATTTTACATTTGCTTTTCAAATAATTAACATGTTTTATTTAATTTTCAGAATAAGTTCAGGTTTTGTTTCTGGTTATAATTAAGTTCATACTTTATTATGTTCAAGTGGAGATCATTATTTTTGTTTTTCTTGTGGGAAAACTTGTCATTTGTTAATAAATTAAGTATTTTTAATATTGAGCACCAAAGTAACATTAACTTGAATTTTCTCTGTTTTCTCGTAAGTAGCTTTACCTTGTTTTTAAGTAAGCATTATCATTAAGTTCTAAATTGAGGTCATTTATTGTGATTTTTTTTCTTTTTAATGTAAATTTTGATTAAGTTGATTTAAATTTTCAAACTTAAAATTATAAGATTAAACTTTTGATTTTTATTCAAATATATTTGTTCTTAACTTTTATTTTTCAGTCTTAGGTAATAAATTATAAAGCTGTTTCAATTATGTAATTTATTTTAATTTTTAGCTTAAAAGAGAAGAGTTATTACCCTTAAATTCCTATTGTTTTTAGATTCTAAATTTAAGTTCAATAAAACTGCTTAGATACTATGTATAGAGATACTGACTGCTGAATCCAAAGAATAAACACTGTTTTTATAAATCTCTCAATTTGTTTACACTAAATTATCAGAAATTAAAGCCATCAGGCAATTGGGAAAGTCATTAGACCCCTGGTCAACATATGTTACATATGTATGTGCTACCAGAGTGAATTTATTCCTTTTATAAATGATAAAATATTTTGTATAGCTTTAAAATATCTATACTTTACATTGACAAAATGAACATTTTATTTTAAAAAAGGATTTGCTAATTCCTATTCGTCACCTTTCACAACTGTAGCTTTTTGTTTGCTGATAATTTCTCTTGTTAGTCTTCCAGTATCAATATTTTGAGCTGAGGTTCCAACTTGAGTTGTTGTTTCCACATATTCTGTACACATTCTCTTTCTCTGTGACGAACTTAACCCTGGACATGCATCCAAGAATGAGTCTATACGATTTCTTTCATTTCTTGGTAATAAAATGTTGACAATGTATATTTCTACTAATGAAACATAGTTAACATCACTGAAATTTTTTGCAGCTTTCAACCAAATACTAGCAATAACATAACACTGTGAGTACTCTCCAACTTTGGCATGAAGAAGTATGCTGTAAAAATATATAAAACACATTTCACGCACATTTTCAATATGCTTACTGTATATACTTGAGTATAAGTCGATTGACATTTAAGTTGGAACCCCCTTTTCAGTCCAAAATTTCTGTAACCTAGCCTTGACCAGCTTATAAGTTGGTAGTTATGCCATTAAGGACACATAAAGTGAAAATATTACAGTACCTAAAACGTTAATGATAAGTTATAGATGAAATCATTGAAACATTAATATGTATACATGTACAAACTAATTATTAGCAATTTAGAAATGCATTGGTTGAAATCAAAAACTGAAACTAAAATGAGTGAGACTACAGAATATAACAAGTCAATCTAATTCAAATTAACCCTATCAATTGTTCCATTCAGTCAATGAATGCAGGACATAACAACACTCCATTCATCTTTCTGTTCAGATGACCTTTTTATAATCCTGGGTGTTTTCCCTTTTATTAATGCTTTCAAAAACATGACAAATGAAATTTAATTGGCTGATCAGAAAGGTCATTTGAATTGAAAGTAGAATGGAGTACAAATGTATACAGTTATGTACATAAAATGTACTTCAAAATAAGTATAATTTCTACATGGATATTCACACCAATGGTAATATAAAACATTATTTAAAAGATAATTTTCAATAATTCATTATTTATTACTGTATGTAATACATAAAAAAATCCATGCAGTTTAAGCAAGTTAAATGTACCATAACTGGACAACTCTAAATGGACAATCCTCAATGCTGTTATATACATTCTGTACAAATGGTAGAACTTTCTGCCAATGGTTTAACTCAGCATAGGCTTGAATACCAACAATGCAGAGGGCTTCAACAATGTCTGGATTCCTGAAAGATGGTTTGATTTTAAAATTACATGCATCTAATTGTAGAAATATTGTGAGCAAGCTCACAAAGAGAATACCGCCCACTTCAAATGGACTTCAAATGTAAAACCGTCAATTTTGATTATCTCCCCATGGAATTATCCAACAGTTATAATATTCCTTCATGCACATCTTCATATGATACCCAATCTTCTCATTAAATAATATCAAAATTCCTTGCGCGGTTTCAGGAGGAGTTGTGCTTACGAGGTTTTAACATGTAAAGCCCTTAATATGGATTATCTCCCTTTGGAGTCCTCCGAAAGTAATTCTGTTCCTTCATGCACATCAACATATGATGCCCAACCTTCCTATAAAATAACATCAAAATCCATTGAGTAATCAAGGCACAGTTGTGCTTACAAAGTTTTAACATGTAAAACATTTATTTTGGATAATCTGCCTTTAGACTGCTCTGACAGCAATTATATTCCTTCATGAACATAACATATGATACACAGCCTTCCTATAAAATTTCATCAAAATCCCTTGAGCAGTAAAAGAGGAGTTGCACTTATAAGGTTTTAAGCTGTAAAACCTTTAATTTGGATTATTTCCCTTTAGTAATGATATTCCTTTCTTTTCACCTACATTGATATCCAACCTTCCTATGAATTTTTCTCAAAATCCCTTGAGCAGTTTAGGGGGAGTTGTGCCTAGTAGACAGATGGACGGACAGACAGACTAAAGGATGATTCCTATATGATTCCAGGAAAATAAGGACATTCAATATATTCTTAGCTATCTGCCTTTCATTCACAGGCTAAAATCTAATCAGCACTGGCTTGTTGAGTAAGCATTAAACGTCTCCAGTTTACTATGAACAGTGCTAGTGTACAGTGAGTATATACAGAAATGTAAGTAGTATATCCTATTGTTAGATTAAACAAAATGTAAATGATGGCAGTTATTTTAATAAGAGGTTAATGTTTGTCTCTTTACATGTCACTTTTATGTTTACTAGTATTTCTATTTTTTGATGATTGTTGCATCTTTTTAACAGAATATCAAATGAGTGCAGTGAGAACTTGTTCAAAAAGTGCAATAACTGGTTGTCATGGAAGAAAGTTCAGACACAAGAATTATCATGAAATAACATGAATCATGGCCTGTCTAAATGGTAGTCCATTAATGCTAGAGGTTGTCTGGGAAGCTGTTTTGTAGAATAGAGGAAAGAAATTCCAACCTCTTATCATTATGTTGTAGGAGAAGTTAAACAGACAGAGATTTATTTTTCAACCTCTCCAGAAATCACAAGGTGAACTGATTAATTATGAGCATTTTGTCCGGTTGAAGGAAAATGAGAAACATCCCTTCTACCATATATCTGTAATTAAAGAGATGTGCAGCTGTCGCTTAACAAACCAATTTATTTTGAAATTTCATGGCGGTGTTCGAGAATTACCCACATCACGCAATACTTGCATTATGTATTATCACTAATTACAAAATACTCTAAGAAACAACTGATTTATGTATTAAATTGTGAACAAATTTAAGTTTTAAAATTATGTTAAATAATGTATTTATGGATATTTTCTGTAAATTTCATTTTATTAAAAATTAAAAAAGGGTAATATGTTCATTTATTTTTTCATCTTTTATTTACTTTACATGAACAATGTATACATTGTCAGGATTTTACATTTCACCCTTACATCACCACCTGACAAGGGTGTACATGGTTATACATGAAGATAAGATAACTTAAACTGTGTGACAATATTGTTTTTAAAATCATTATGATATGAAAAATATAGGAATGTATATAAATCTACAAATGTATACATAACAAGGCATGATTTGAATTTGGAATTGTTTTGGAATTGAGAAAATGACCAAAAAAATAATTTGTAAAACTACAATGTAACCCTTACTATGGTATTAGTCATACCGCCAAGACTAAGGGGTAAGGTTAATTGGATAACAATTGGCATGGAAAACTTACTAACCCCCTTAGTCATGACAACATGACTTACCCCCTTAGTAGGGGTAAGTTTTATAAATATTTATTTTACTTTTTTTTCTTAAATCCAAAACAATTTCAAATTCGTTTAATACTTTGTTACATGTTCATTTACTGTACACTTTCATATTTTTTTCTTTAAACATACATTGTATGCATGTACCTAATCTTAAAAAATATTAATATGCATGCTGAAAAAGTTCATTAGCATAAAAAAATTAAAAGGTGTCGCTGAAACATAGTGTGCAAGGAAGCCCAAAATTTTTCATAAGCAAAACATCATTATTCTTATTTTCAATATAAAACTCATAGAATTGGTATGCTTTTAATCTTGATTTCAAGCCAAAAATATATGGTGTAATATCCCTGAACCTGTATCTATATATATAATTTTTGGCAACTATAAAACAGAAAATTTATAAATGAGCTCTTTGATAAAAATCCAAGTAAAACCTGATCTTTGCTTAATGTAAAACAGAGATGGGTCCAATGACTTTCAATGTAATTGACTTTGTGAAATGTATGATTAAATTAAAAAAATGATAACAGCATTTCTAAAAGTAATTGATTATATGAATGATTACATTGGCAAGTAATCATGATTAACATCTGATTACGATGAAAAGTTGTAGCATTGTAAAAAGAGAATATACCTGTTCTTAATGAAATACTGACATATGAAATGTAGAATCCCTATGTAATCAATATTTAGTGTTAATCAGATTGCCCTTTTGACCATTTTAAACCCAGCTAGAACCATTAAATGGGAGGCCAAAAAGGTAATTTAAAACTCAAACTCTTCCATCATGGTCCAAATTATTGACTTGAAGCTGATTTTGTTCTAATAGTACGGCATTTATAGGTCAGAACAATGAACAATGAACTTAATTTGCATTTATTTGAGTTTGTCTAACAGTATGTATTGAAATGAGGCCAGTCTAGGGCTTTTTATAAATCATAAAACATCCATATTTACCTCTATAGTGTACAATACAAGGTCTGATTGTGATGTTGATAGTGTAGGTGATGTAAGAAAAAAAATATCCAAAATGAAATCTTACCTTTGTATTTTTTGTGTGTGGGAAAATACTAAATTGTTATTTGTCAAAATTGCGATGTCCTGTAAGCAAAGGCAGCAATACTGATTTATATTTCAAACTCATTCCTTTTGGTCCAAATTATTGACTTGTAGTCAACATTTTTATGATTATATTTTATTTTAAGAAATGTTCCTAATTTTTGAACAGAGTTACAGGTTATACCAAATTACCTGGTTTGCGACAGTTTACACTTATAAACCATTTCACAGTTTATGAAAAGTGTAAACTGGCCCAAACCAGGATATTGAGTATAACACATTAAAAAATGAGAAACATTCCGTATAGTTTCATTACCACCTGGTGGAAGTCAAAATACTGATAACTGATTCTTATTCAAAACGCTACAATTTTGTAGTTTGGGAGGGATTATTTGAATTGCCAAGTACAGACCAATCAACGTTAATAATGTTAAAGTACCAAGCCCGGTTATACAAAATAACTTGGTTTACACAGGCAAATGTGCCACACATGAGAATCATATGGTTTGCATCATATGATTATCATATAAATCGAGTACCATATGATAATCACATGTTTCAGTTTACATATGATATTCATGTTTTCATGCCAAAATTAACATGTGAATCATATGATAAACATATGACTATCATATGATAAATATCATATGATTGTCTTATGATTACCATATGATTATCATATGAATTGAGCACCATATGATTATCATATGTGGCACATTTTCCTGTGTACCAAAAGAGAGCCAACCAATCAGAAGATTGTTACAAATCAAATTAAATCATTTATTGGTGTATAAAAGAAATCATCTATAGCTGTGCTCTATTCCCATTTATTGAGTTTATTAACCAACAATTACAAAACACTCTTGAAAATATAAGTGAGGAGTATGATTGTATCTTTCTATGTGAGATACAACAAGCAAGTGTGAAATACAACAAACAAGTGCGAGATTCCAAACCTGCCTACTATAAAAATCCTTGTTCCAAGATGGCGCATGTCAGAAAACTATTTTTATCATGACGAAAAGTTTATGTGTGTCTGATGTTGTACATTTATGTTCAAGGATTTCCTAATTTTGTGTGTGCCTAGTGTTGTATGGACCAATATATATCATTCTCTAAATTCTAGTTTGGTGCAGGGATTTTTATGGAATCTTAATGCCTGTCTTTAAAAAAAATTCATTTACTAATAATGCTTAAATGAAGGATTACATGGGGTAACACGAATCACCGGAATGCCCCGTAATCACCGAAATGCCCCTACAAATCACCGGAATGCCCATTGAAATCACCGAAATGCCCCTTCAAATGACTTTACATGATGAATTTCATAAAGATTAATGCTTAATATTTTCATAAATGCATAATTCCTACCATAATTAAATATTTTAATTTTAAAGTGTTGTTTCTCGAAGCGTCAATTAGTTCAAAGAGCGATAACTCTTGGAGATAAAGACTATGTTGCGCAATCTCTAGTAATTACCAGTAATCAGGTGGAAACTCAATATGATTTATACTTCATAGACTTTAATTGATAACTAAATGCTGAAATTAGTTCATAATATTTATTTATTGGTACACAGTCAATAATATGTCAGCAAAGCAGATAGCAAATTCTTACAAAACACAGAATATATGAAGCTACTATTAAAAAAATGTAAGGATTAACACATCATAAAAATATAAATGATAATAAGCATGTAAAATCATTCAGCAACTATTTAAGAAGCGTCTCAGGCATATGACATATAGCTACTATTTTAAATCACATAACATGATTAAAATTCATCTGATTGATAATAAAGACGATAATATAATATATAATATAATACAAACAAACAATAAACTGAAAAAAATAATTTAGATGTCCATGCGAAGAGGTTTAATAGTAACAGTGGAGTCCTACCCATTTCTGGGCATCTCAACAACAAGATACGGCGTACGCACTGTTAATATCAAACAGCTGAACATTCACTTAGCTGAACATTTACTTTGTTTTCGTTTTTTTGAATGTCTTTGTCCTCTCGTTAATTTTTCGTTTGTGCTGACCAATCTTTTTGCCTAGTGACCTGGGCTGAACTACAGTCATTTTACCGTCCGTAGAAGTAACAGTCATTTTGTCTTTGGGAATAAATTGTCTTAAACGCTTGTAGTGTCTGTCACGCTCCTCTGTCGTTTTTGATACCCAAACAGTCCTTGTCACCCCAAAGTGTTCGTAGGTCTTTGCAAGCCTAAACTGTCCTGTGCCAACGATTGCCTTCCTAATGTCTTTAAATTGGGCCTCTATGAGAGTTGTCAGGATGTTGACAAGGTCTAAGAGGGGTTTCGATTTCCAATTTATAGCT
The DNA here is from genome assembly GCA_037379345.1 of Perna viridis. Classification (NCBI taxonomy): domain Eukaryota; kingdom Metazoa; phylum Mollusca; class Bivalvia; order Mytilida; family Mytilidae; genus Perna; species Perna viridis. Next base: position 16,880,445 of record CM074511.1, read on the forward strand.
TGCTTTAAGATGTGATTGAGAGATTCTGAATTATTGTTAGTCCATGCGTTTTCTACTAACCCGGTACATAATGGTTTGTTGACTTTTTCTTTCAAATTTGATTTCAATTTGTTTTGAAAGTACCTGTGAAATTTGCCTGACAACTCTCTAGATGCGTCTTCTATGTCATCAGATTTTGCGTCGAAGCAGATACTTTCGTCAGCATTAATTAGTCCGTCATTTCCAAAAATCATGTCTAAGATCCTTTGCCTATCGGCCTTGTCAACGCAGTCATCAATCAGCTTCTGCTTTGTATTTTGATATAGATGACGTTTGCAGAGCAGATGTGTAGATTCGGGAAATGCTGTGATAACTGCGTTCACAAGGGCTTGTTCTTCGTCTGACCCAAAAACAAGATTTGATTTGTCTGTCCCTGCTAGTTTTGTACGAAGATGATTGAAGAAATTGCTATATGATTCAAAGTCGCTATTGTCATGTATAAATAATGGGCCTAGAAAAATTGGTGCATCCCCCGTATTGTCAGAAACTACGCTAACTTGCTTGTAGCATGTGGCTGTTACATGCATATCACACAGATTGAAGGTCTTATCAATTCCTAAAATTGATTGGCCTGTACAACACAAGTTTTTAATGTCCGTCATCTGTTCGTCTGTATACAAGATAAGGCATGGTGCCTTACCCTGATCCCTAACAATTGATTTCACGATTGATGTGCCATTTGCAACTAATTTGTCAATCTCGCTTATGTGGTCAGCTATATTTCGCCTATTAACCACATGTCCGTCCTCATTCCGTCTGTCTTTCTTTGAGTCGTTTAATTTTTTGTCATAAACCTGTCGTTTGCTTGTTGGCCCACTTAATTCGTCGTATTTAATGGAGAGTTTGTTATAAACCTCGGTTGGTTTGCCGTTTTTAAGTAAATCGGACATTTCGTTCATAACAAAGGCGGGCGTTCGGACATACTCTGTTTTTCTTTTAGAATTTCCATGAGAAAATGAATGACCTGAAAAAATCATTTGTGTCCACATGAGAGTAACAATCGGTTGTTCAGATACATTTACACTCCTACCAACTACTTTCCTCGTATGAGGTTCTGACACAAACTCTGCTAACAACTGAGGTGGGTAGTATGACCTGATGGGTTTGCCTAGTGCAGCACTTAATGCATACATGTGCATCATACTAGAATATGCGTTAATTTTGAGAGAGTCAATTATAATGTCTTTGTATGTACCGGGCACGATTCTGTTGTCTTTGACAAGGTCGATGTGCTTTCGGTGCGCGGTATCGTAGAACTGTGGATGGGTCAGGATCTCAATGGACGAAAGTAACCTTAACAGTACATGGAAGGACTCAGTCCCAGTTAGAGCTTTTGACACAGATCTGTACATACAGTTACCATCACCTACAGTCTTTGCTGGGAACACACTAGAAAGCAGAACAGGATGATACATCCTTAAAATGTCAACAGACACAGAGTCGATTGTTAAATGAGCTTTATTTATTTCGGTCGGTTCAGGAAGTTTCACACCGTAAGTCTCAAGTAACAAGGATTCAGATGTCGCAGCCGCTTTCACTACACTGGGTTTGCTGTCTAAAACCGCCAAGAGCCTAAAATAAAACAATTGAAATGTATTAAACAGATAATCTCAAAAATCACTTTGAACGAATTTGTAATGATTATATTAACCGTATGGCTCAATTATATGAAGCCATCTTTTGCTAGATATATTTGTTGCATAATGTTGCGTAATGTTCTCCTTACGGTAGGTATTAACACCCCACTGCAAACAGAATGTTGACATCTATTATCTTTCAGGAATCACTAATTCGGTGTTTGTATTGAAAATTTTTATTAAAAAAAACCTAATCTCTCAAAATTTAAAATCAGGAATAATAAACATTTAAATACACGTCTATGAACACATCGCTTTTTTTTTTCTTAAAGTTAAAAATAATTTTTATCACATTATATGCATCGTACAGTCATTCTAATTTGTGATTTTCTGAACTCTACTCATAGAAAATGATTGTTTGCTAAATTGTAACATTAATTAAATACCAATGTATATACATGTTATGCCATTGTGTATACATGATTATATTAACCGTATGGCTCAATTATATGAAGCCATCTTTTGCTAGATATATTTGTTGCATAATGTTGCGTAATGTTCTCCTTACGGTAGGTATTAACACCCCACTGCAAACAGAATGTTGACATCTATTATCTTTAAGGAATCACTAATTCGGTGTTTGTATTGAAAATTTTTATTAAAAAAACCTAATCTCTCAAAATTTAAAATCAGGAATAATAAACATTTAAATACACGTCTATGAACACATCGCTTTTTTTTTTCTTAAAGTTAAAAATAATTTTTATCACATTATATGCATCGTACAGTTATTCTAATTTGTGATTTTCTGAACTCTACTCATAGAAAATGATTGTTGATAATTAGTCGGCTTTGCATCTTGCTCAATCTAAGCCGGGTAATTACCGTTAAACTAATAATTTGACATTTAGCTGAACATAACTCATCAATTATTCATCTAAAATCAGACACTCTGAGTGAATATTACTCATAGCAATTAGAACTGAATAGACTTTATGCTTTAAAGCTATGTACAGTGTAATTCTCCGTGGGGAAAAATTCAGTATGGTACTAATTATGATAGACTTGATAAATAAATATATGAACCCGGATTTAAAAAAAATATATAAATGAAATTTTACCTTTGCAAGGATTTCTGCAGGTCAAACTCGCCATTCACAAAGCAGCATTTGCGGCAGAGGAAGGTCAGCATGGGTTGCGACCATGACTTGAGCTGCACATCGGACATGGGTACACATTGAACATGCAACCATCGGGTGCACAAATTACATTGTATGGTGCCTTCACCACATTCATTTTTGCATTCAGTGCAGGGGTATAACCCAGCCATACTGAATATCAGAATGTGGTATGATTGTAGAACATAAATATATTTAACCTTATATACATTTTTATTTTTTAATGATGAGAAGCGGAAGATCAAATACAAGTTTAAGATCATAAAAAAAACTAGTGTCAACAATTATTGTCTCTTCATTAGAAATTAACTAATTAAGATTGCATTTTGGTGATAATTATTAAATTCTCAGATCTGATTTATAATTAGCTTGTATAATTATGTAAATGACCCTTGAACGACGAGCGGTAGAACTTATTATCGGCAAGATTAAAAAAAGGGCAATTTTTCAATTGTCCTTTTTTACAAAAAATAAATAAATTATTATTTGTTATACAATTGATTGGCAAATAATTTATTAAACAGATAAAAACTTGCATCGTTTTCTGTATGTAATCGGTTATTATGCAGAGTACATTCATGTTTCAATAAGCGAGAGTTATCTTTCTTTGATGCTAATATTTATTTCTTTCAATAAAAAATCTTCGTGTAAAAATATCAAAATTTTATTATGTAGATATACCTCATAACATCTCATAGAATCAATATTTATAAAATTTTAATAGTTTTACAACAAAATAAGGGGCATTTCGGTGGCATTCCGGTGATTTGTAGGGGCATTTCGGTGATTACGGGTCATTCCGGTGATTCGTAGTACCGGATTACATGTACATGTATGAAAGACAAAAAAATACATTGGTGGGTGCTGGTAAATTCTTAAAGTACAATGTAAATTTTTAAATGGTAATCACGACACATTTTGAAAAGATTGCATGTAGGGTATTCCTCCCAAGATAATTACCCCGACCAAACACTTTAAATTATACCAAACTCTGCAAGCCAGTAACTAAAACATGGGTAAGGTGATTTTTAGCTGCAAAATCGTAGCTCTTGATCTTTTTTTTTATTTTGCGTTCTAGACTTTAAAAAATACAACAACAAAAAAATAATTAGAGCTACGTTTCGCAGCTAGGTGATTTTATGAATATGAAGGATACCCGTTGTCTTCTAACTTTGCATGAACTATCCCGGTTTCACAGGTTCTAATACATCCTTGAAATTCTTTGAAGAGTAGTTTGTCGTATGCACTATCTAAATATTGTTTTGCAGTTGTTGTATATTTAAGATTTTTGCTCTTTTCGCTTTTCATTGGTGTCGAAGTATTTATTTCTTTAGCAGCCATTTTTCAGTCATGTGACTTCATTTACATTCGTACCTTTATACAAACGCCACACTGATATTTATAAATGCGCGTAATTTGTTTTTATAATGATAATTCACACACACACACACACACACACACACACACACACACACACACACACACACACACACACACACACACACACACACACACACACACACACAGAGTGTAAGTAATTGTTTAAAATATTTTTTAGATGTGAAATAACTTTTGATCGAAGAGATGATCCTTGGCTTGTGTTCAGCCCCAAAACCTTGAAATCGAAAAAAAAAAAATGACGCAATTAATGAAGTTTTTTACCGACAGGAAAAGTGGAGGGGGGGACTCCTCATCTCTGACCAATAAATAATTAATAAATGAATTATAATATTAATCAATTAAATATGATAATAAATTAAATATGCCCACTCCTCTAAAGCTGATTAAGAAAAATGCCCACCCTCTCAAGTCATGCCACTAATTTCTATTTTTGTAGATTTCCTGTGCATGAAACCTTTATACACTCTTCTTGTTTAATTGCAGCATATTTAAATGAAATGAATGAGTTGCCATACAAGTTCAATCATCATCATCATAATCATCATCATTTTACCCAGTTTTTGTTTTCATGACATGTTTTGACAATTAGGATTTGAAGTAATGTATTACGATTTTAAGCTGAAAATTTAAATATGACAGATGGAATTTCTGCAAAAGTGGCTAAATCTCCTGCTTTGACAGAGACACGTTAGCATAATTGATTGTCGAATTTTACATGAAATGTCGGGAAGCTGCCGCAAAAAGCACGAGACTTAATATATAACACCTATGCTTTGCTAGATGTTTTTCCTCATAAAATTTCATCTATTGTTTCTATTTTCCATCATAATTATTAAATCTTAAATCCATCACAGGATAGTTCAAGGTGACCAAAGTACGGGAACATCTGATGCTACGAGACAGCAAGAATGAGAAAGTACGGACAGCAAGAGTAGAGGTCAAGACAGGGAGGAAATGGACTACAAGGGAGGCAATCGATGAAGCTGAGTCACTCCTGAGGCACAGTGAGATAGTGGGAAGAGTGGCAATCGGAAGGCAGGGACTTGATGTCACAACAACAGACAAATGGAGAACAGCATCAGCAGAAGAAAAGAAATTTGGTGCAGAGAGAAGTGCAGACAATGGAGTAAGACGCAGGTATGGTGAAGACAGTCGGAATGAAGAAACAGGGAACCTGGCTAAACTGGGAAGGCGCAAGACATGTGAAGTTAGGATGGAACGATATATTGAAGATGTTACCTTCTAGACTGACGGCAGTTTAAGCTGAAATCAGTGTATGACGTCCTTCCAAGTCCTACTAACCTTGCAACTTGGGGACTGACAGAAAATCCGAAGTGTGTATTATGTGGAAAGCCAGCAAATTTAGAACACATACTATCAGCATGCTCATGCAGAAGTGTTAAAAGATGGAAGGCACACTTGGAGACTCGACAAAGTACTAGCAGTGTTGGCTGACACTTTAGAGAGAAATGTAAAGAAGCCGAGGAAAACCAAAGAAATTTGTCAACTTTGTGAAGGAACGGGAGACAGGACACAGAGCTGGTTTTGAAGGAAATGATCTATCAGGGACAGCAACAGATTGGCAGATGAGGGTAGACCTTAGACAGAGAATGGAGTTTCCAATAGAAATAGCAGTTACAAACAAGAGGCCCGATATTGTCATCTGGTCGATGTGCCATGGGAAGACAGAATTGAAGATGCATATGAGAGGAAGAAGCTGAAGTACCAAGAGCTGTTGAAGGACTGTCAACAGAAAGGATATGGAAGATCTGGTTCTTTGCTGTAGAAGCGGGTTGCAGAGGTTTTGTTGGACATGATATGATGTATGTGTAGAGAGCCAGAGACAGCATCTATGCGATTGTGGAGATGGAGGGCAGACAAATGGGAGACCAGTTACTGAGATGAAAAGCCAAGTGGTTCCGGGCTGGGACTTGATCACCCAAGTCGGAACATCTCTGGGGTTGTAGGGACAGCGCCGAAACAGCCGAGGAAAGAGGATCCACGTGAAGGCGGAGCCACGCATCATTCCACCAAAATGTATACAGGTACATGTAATAATAATTTCCTTCGAACAGGATTTGCTCTTCGGAAAGAACTTGCAACTGTAACTTGACGCAAAAAACGACCCATTTTTTGTAATTCTCTTTATAAAAATGATTCCCCATTTATCATTTTCTACATACAAAAGACCCCCCTTAATAGTTATGCAAAAATAACTCCTCAGAAATGAGGAGCCACCCCTGCTGGTAAAAAAAAATGATAAGTCCCTAATGTAAACGAGAGAGGGGATGTTTGAAAATTTCGCAACATTTTATTTGGCAATGTTGTTAATATTTAAAAAAAAAAGAGAGAATTACTCATCACCAAGTTGCCTTCTTTTTTTAAAAATAAAATTGTATTAACCTTGGCGGACAAAGAATCATTCAAATATTAATGGATACTAAGAACAAAAAAGTGTGAAATTGCTATTATCATTATTGAAAACAAAAATAGACCACCAAATGTAAATCATCCTCCAAGTCAGGGTTTTGAGTCCACCCTCGCTCCCTCAACAAAAATAAACGTACGCCGCTTCTGTCTCTCCTTGGACATCTTCTGTAAGCTTCCCGACGAGTGGTTACGTTTGCTCATATTCAACTCAATGGTACGTCGCTTTGTGCGTAATCTTGGGGCTACCCCAGTGACTGCGCCTTCCCCACTCTGGTGCCCAGTAATCTTGGGTCTACCACAGTGACTGCGCCTTCCCCCTCTTATGCCCAGTAATCTTTGGTCTACCACAGTGACTGCGCCTTCCACTCTGGTGCCCAGTAATCTTGGGTCTACCACTGACTGCGCCTTCCCCCCTCTGGTGCCCAGTAATCTTGGGTCTACCACAGTGACTGCGCCCTCTGGTGCCCAGAAAAGTGGTGTTTTAGAGCTTCTCAAGACGTGCCCAATCCATTTCTACCTTCTTCTGATAATGTTGCTCATGTTTTCTTGTTGCTTTTTTCGTGCAATTATTTCTAAAACTCTTTTTTCTGATACTTTGAAATTTAATCTTACCAAAGTTTGAAAATAAATGATCTTTATACAGTTATGTGCACACAACTGGTGTGGAGAATTATCATCGATTTTTATAAATTTCTTGAAAACCAAACCGGTAGATATTGACGCATTCTGACTGTAATAAAAGTGTTTAAAACATGGTGTAATTTAACTATGGGGATATTTGCGTAAAAATCTCTCGATCCACGTTGTACTTATTGCCCTTTCATGTTGACTGTTTTTGTTTTTTGTTTTTGTTTTTTTTATTTACTTTTTTGTCATTATTTTTCAAAAACTTCTTTTCTAAAACTGCTTAGCACATTCTTTCCAAACTTTGTATAAATGTCCCTTAGTAGGGTATTGTGCACAAAACTGAATTAAGAATTCCCAAGTACTACACCCTTTTTCTTGATAATAATTATTATTGTCTGTTCGATTGATTGATCACTTTATTCATGTATCTTTTTTCTTCCATTTCGAGGCATATTCATCGAAAATAACATCTTTTTTAACTATAATAGATATACCATTAAATAATTTTAGATAAGTCAGCGTGACACGTGCTTACAGACATTAAAAAGACACGTACTAGTTATTTTGTAATAAGATTAAACTATGTCATCTGAAATAAACTAGCTATATTTCATCTTCCCAGCGACGCAATGAAGCAGAACTTATGCATCACAATTATAACAATTTGACAAAAAAAATGTGGTAAGTACACCTAATATTTAACCATAATGCCAGAGTTTATCTTAGAATAATGTGTTTGATGCAGAGTTTAGTTGGATGTCCTTAAGTAGATCTAGTATAACACTATAGAAGTTATTTGATGTGTTGATATATATTTATCTTCTTACGGTGCGTAATTACTTACATGTAACTGGATAATGAGATACATGGCCATATAAGTCCGGAAGTATTTACCAAATATGTGTATACTAAACATATACATGCATGTACCTTAGCCAGCTTTGTTTATTGAGCAAAGATTGTCTACAAAAGACTCGGATTTGAACACTACTCAACTGCAAGGAGCTGGTGCACAAGTAGAATGATATTTACACATACATGCAATGCTTTGTGCGCTACACCACGGAAAGTGCAGGATATGTCTTTGTTTCTGTTTTTTTTGGAAAGATTCTACTTGTGTTAAAAAAACAAAAACAAAATAAGAATGCATGTATGGCAATAGTCACAAAAAGCGTAAGTAATACAATTGTTAACTCTTTTTCTACGGTGGAAATTCCTCTTTTTCTACGGTGAAAATTCTGAAAATTATGTGAAAATAAATTTAAAAAAATGTTTTTTCCTACAATGTATATCAGTCTGTTGTAAATTGTATACCTCTCAGTTTCCGGTAACTCCGCAAACGAACAAACAAAGCAGCATAAGTAGATCAGCATAAAAGCACTTCAGTGGGCAAGTTCGGATAATTGTATATGATGCATTTATATTGAATTCGATTTTTTGGTGCGCCATCCGTCTCATGTCTTTCATGAAGAGAAGGCATGGTCAATTTGGGTGTTTTCTCTTAAAGTAATCTGGCCAGACATAGATAGATTTAGTACTGATTCAGCTTTGCATGGGGAATTAAATAAACGGTAAATTATGTACGTGTTAAGTCAAACCGTGATTTACAAAAATGCCCCCTATTCAAATGGAGTCCATGACTGTGCCCAAACGTTGCGTACGTTGTTGGTGTCACATCCGACTGAACCAGGGCTGGTTACGAAAACTTAAATGTTGCTGTTATAATGTAGAGTTATCAAAGGCAATATATAAAGATATTAAAATGTTAAAAAATGGTTGTTGTTTTAGGATTATAATCATAAATTTTTGAAAGATGCCATTAATTGTGCAGGGAAAGCATTATTCGATCACAAGAACGTCCATTTTCATATGTGGACGGGTAACATTTAGAAATGTTTGCTTCCCATTTCACCAATATATCTAAGTTGTTTCTTGGCGTATTTTGATAAAAACAAACTTTTTTTGGAAAGAACAGTTTGTGCTGGAGACGTTCGTTGTCATATTTTTCATTGCGTAATGATAAGATCAACATGTATTACAATATCACAAATGTCTCCCGTTTGATGTGGACATTGTAAAAATGGAAAGAAATCGATTTGAAGACAAAATGTTAGACTTTTTTTAAAGTTATGCGAACAGCTTTTTTAATCGGGACTTTTATTAACTATTTTGAAAATTTATTACATAACCCCAATAAAAAAATATATAAATTGTTCAATCAGTCTTTTTGTTAAAAGCCTTTCTGTCCGTATTTCAATTATGTCACAAATCTTAATTTTTTCGGCGTTGGCCATGGGCTACTTTCTTGCATACTGTTGTAAAATATAACAACGAATAGTATTTTTACCAAAGTATATTCACGCTTAGAGGACTGTATAAATATTCAGAATATCATGTTCTAAAAAATAATGAATTTTATTGTCCAATAGTAGATAAATACGCACATATGTTGTAATGTCACGTTGTCTTTTTCCCGACGTTTTCTATACGTTGCGTGCTACCAGGTCTTTATAAAAAGCTTTTTTTCGTTAGCTTTGAGTGAACTAATAACTATGAAATTTTGAGTTTTACATGTATATATGCTGCAAATAGTATATTCTAAAAATAATGGTACTTGGTTGAATATGTATCGTAGCGCAGCATTTTGTCTATGTCTATCCAAAATGTCACAACATCTAAAATTTGTATATTGCATATTTTATTTATTCACGCGTACACCATGCAAAATTCGAACGAATTGTTCAAAATGGCAAATGATGTTGTGTCGATTCTTCATATACTTAAAATGTATTATCCTCCTCTATGGTTTTATCATTTCAATTTTTTTTCTATATATATACAAAACCGTGTCTAACAAAAATGTCACAAAGCGCATTTTTGACTTTCCTAAGTAACGTTCTGTTTTGCTACGTAAAAACACTTTTCACGTCAATTTTTGAAAACAAAAAAAAAGTATTGAAAAGTCGATACTAGACTAAATCAATACGACTGTGGATGTAATGAATAAAAAAATACGATTTTAGCGAATATGATAAAATAATGAAAAAAATGTTGAAAAGAAAACAGGAAAAGAACCCCCCTTGCGCGCACTCCTGTCTGTTCATGTGCAATGATGTCCTGGTGAAATCGGGATAAGCGTGTCTGCATCAAAGTATTTTGAAGTGTGTAGACACGCGCTTGCACATTCGCTTGTGAAATATTGTAAAATCAACGTATTTGATGATCATCTTAATTACATTGTACCTCTTGGACAATTATTTTAGCTATGAGATATAATAAGCTGTACAAATATTGCAATTTTTTTCTACATTTTTTTTTTCAAATCGGACCAAAAACAAAAAAAAAATGATTTATTCTGGTTTGGCCTTTTTGACCCCTTATAACTCGAAAACCGTAAGAGATATCCGAAAACTGATTGAAAAATGCCGGCAGGATTATTAATGAAGCATCCAATGAAGAATCTAATGAACTATAAAAAAAAATAAAAATAATGAAAAAAAATCGAAAAAAAGTTATGAAAATGTTTTGTAGGCGTTGCTCAACTTTGACCCCTTATAACTTGCAAACGGTCCAAAAGACATAAAATCTGCTGTACATATGTTTACCCGAATTAAATAAAGAACACATTAAAAACAGAATAATTTAAAATGCGAAAAAAAAATCTACATGGGTTGTAATAAAATTTTTTTTCCCTTTTTGGCCCTTTTTTTTAAAGCGGCAGGGGCAACAAAGTCCAAATTAAATAGGAATCTTCTTAGTTGTTTGGTAAAATAATATCAATATTTCAGAACAATTCGTCAACCACAACTAAAGTTATCGCACAGAAACGAAGTGTCTCCAGACCACGACGAAGACGCGAACGACGACGTTGCCGCCAACCACGACGACTGCGCCATAACATTATACGACCGCAAGTTCTTTTTCGTCGTATAAAAAAGGGAAGATTTCGCTCTCAAATTTTCTCAGAGGAAGCTTTGCCAAGGTTATGTTTTCTCGAAATGTTTAGCAACATACCTTAGAATTCCGAAACGAGTACATGTATTCGGAAATATCAACATACATCTACATTAGAGATATAAAACCAAATAGGAAAGAAATAAGTTCACTTTATACACTTTCACAATTTGATTTCCGGGGGGATATTACTGACTTTTTTTTGCGTGTAGGTTTGTTGGCTTTCTGTTTTAGTGAGGGTGTTTTACTTTTCTTAGCGCGTCACGAAAATTGTGTTCATAATTCCTAACATTTTACTCATGGGACTAAATTTCCTTCAAATCTTTTTTAAATGGTTGATGCCAAACTATTTCCCATATCAGAATGTAATTTGATCATTTCAATTGACCGAAACGTACGAAAAATTAATATCGAATCGGATAATTAAATAATGAAACATGTCGTGTGTGTGTTATTTTATGTAAAAAATTAAATAAGCACACTTCTTTTTACATGTAACAATTATAGAACGATGTACGTCGCAATACAAAAAAGACGTCGAAATTTTGCCAATTTCGACGTTACCAAATATGACGCCAACACCGTACTCTACGTCTCAGTCTTTAAACTGAAAATTATGCCTACCCAATAATGGATTGAAATTCAATCTGTAAAACGAATATTCAGCAATGTTAGATTCAATCTGAAATAAAAAAATTCCGAATTTTGATTTTTAAGAAAAAGGAGAATTAGGGTGTACATTTTTAGACATTTTTAGAAATTTAAATAACCACTGTACCATTTGTTCAGATCAACCAAAAAGTATATATTATTGCCAGAATTTCTGGAATATATTCAAAAACATTTGTGAATTAATTAGATATGGATTGGAGTCATTAAAACCCATTACAGATATTAAATTGAAGACATGCATCCGGCATGAAGTTTTAGTTTAGTGCATGCATCTTATTAACTAATGGTTCATTTATTTTTTTTAACGTTTTATAGTTTAAATGTCACAGTCGTGCTTGTTCAAATAGTTTTCCTGTCTGTAGAGATTCATTGTATACCAATATAATATCAATCTTTACATTTGATTTAGATTTTCAAAACATTAGCTCTTAACTATGCGTCGATAATGACGGGGATATGAGCCATGCTTAGCTCAAAATCATTTTGTAGGAAATGACGTACGTAATTAGAAAGTATAATTGTTGAACCTTTCACAACGGCGCAGGCGTTAAAATGAAGTCTTGCATATTCCCGTTGGTCGAGACATGACTTCATCAATGACTTATATTCATGACTGAACTAAATTATTTCCATTTGTATAAACAAATAGTAGGGATATAGCAACTTTCAATGAATAGTAAAATTAGAAAATAAAACTTGGGTTTATTAATATATCTCGATTACAATAGACGTCTTTGTCTTCGCAAGTCCCGGAAACTTGCGGAAACGACGACTAGCCAAAAAATCGTTTGTGACTCTTAAAGTACACAAATAACAGTTAAAGCGGTTTATAACTGAACAAGAAAACACTCCAAAGTGAACGTGACATCTTCAACGGTTCTTCTAATTAGGAATGTAATAGTTTCTATTTTTATTATGTGGCAGTTGCAAGCGGTTCCATTAAAATTATTGATAAATAATATTCATGTCCGATACTTTTAAGTGATATACTACTTATAGAACAGGAAGTTGTTTTTAAGTATATGCTTCTGCCCTGTCTTCAGTAAGGATGCGTGTATAGGTTCTAATAGATGAGGTAAGTTATATTTATTTAGGTATTACACGATCTCGCCTTGTGATAATGCCAGCCATTTATAATTGTCAGTGAAGTCCCAGTTCTTTTCTTAGTAAACACACAGATAACAGTAACTAAGAGTTTTGAAATGACGTCCGTGCAACTGTTTTAAGTTGTTTCTCACAATTGGTTGACCACCTGTCTTGGAGTGATATGATATACACGTGCAGTTTCCTTTTTGGTTTTATTGCACGTCTGGGTGCCATGGTGTTTTTATCAAAGTCATAGTCTTAATATGAAATAGAACCGCGAGTACCAACGCATTATTTTTTCCTTATCATCAAGAGTTCGTCGTAAAGTGGCCCGGAAGCACAGGCACGTGTTTCTATCAATGTTTCTATCAATGGCCGGTTACTATCAAATATTCACATTTGATAGTAACCAGCTATTGATAGAAACAAGAGTCTGCTTTGGAAGCTGTCCGATACCTGTTAGCTGTGATATTAGACATGTGTAACCTGTAAGTGGACGAACTAGTTGAATACTGGAATATTGATATTCTTTTTATAATCATGCCTTTTACAATTATACATCAAACACGATTTATCTTTTTTTCATTTTTTAAGACGTGAGCTATAAACAGATGAACGTCTTAGTTTTGTTAAAGATGCGAACCCGAAACTAATAAAGATTCTTACTCGGTAAAACAGGTTAGCTTTATGTCGGATTGAATTAGGCTTTCAGTGCTTATAAGGTCAATGGTTACATTCCTATTAATTTCCGGTCCTCTATAAAACTATTGAGTTATTACGGCCTATTTCTATTGCTTTGGTGGGTCCATGAATTTTAAAGACATTTTCCCACATTCTATATTTTGAGATTACATACTGTGTGTTCGCAAATTTTGCCAACTGGATGTCTCTCTAAATATTAGTACTGAATTAAATTCTTCTGCTGTTAAACTGACCATCATACTTATATACAATACATTTCGAGAGCATAATTATCTGCATTATCCTGAAGAAAGGGTATAAACAGTTACAACACAATTTCTCTTACCGAGTGTATTCGATATATCATAGTAAAATATAGATTATATTGAAATGTACACAGAGGCGATATTTCCCTCAGTCACTCATTCAATTTTAAACAATTATATAGGAATTAGCAGAGTCTTGAAATTACTTCTTAAGCAAAATGCATTTTCCAGCCGTTTTCAATTTATCAATATATGTAGCAGCGTCTCAGTTACTTTTAAATATGGGAGTACAACTCCTTTCTTTTTATGTTTCCTTATGTCCATTCATGAAGACAAAAAAAAATGCTTTTTAAATTAAAATTTGTATTTAAGTTCTTTTTATATTGCAATGCAACAAATAAAACAACTTTCCACCATTTAATCACAATTTGACCCAAAATGTATAATAATTACGGCCTTATACATGTAGTCAGTTTGATATAGCAACCCCACTCTTTTTAAAATTGTAGCCCTTTCCTATTTTAATAGCTGGACTATGACGCGTATAGTGACAACTCAACAGCACACGTAAACGATTCCTGTATATATGTGCCTATGACTTTTCAAAACTTAAAGACTAATGCTAGTTCCGAATTTACTCTGAATGTTTATCATTCTCGATTGAATAATATTATTTGCCGAGCATCATTACTCGAGTTTTGGGTACAAAAGCTTTGTAATCTAATTTCAAAATAATTCGTTGCTTTCGATTGCTTTTTTACCATCAAGAACCCTTCCTATCAATAATTGCCAATAAACGGCCTTTTGCCATTTATTTAGATACAGGAATATGCATCTACTTAAATCAGACGAACGGTTTTGTTTTCGTTTTTGTTATTGTTTTTTTTTAACCAGAATGAATTATGACTGGTTGATCATTCGTGCTTGGATTTCAATGCAAAGGCAGGGGTTATCAAGTAGTAACCTGCTTCCAATAATTCTGTTTTAAATCATCAATATTGCATCAGTCGCAGACAGCGAGTTGTACAGTAGATAACCAGTTTGATATAATCTTTTGAATTCACCTTCGGCGTATGATATTTATTCAGAATGACATCATTCGTGTAGATTTTCTAGGTATTTTAGTTCTTTATGCCTATAATTTTTCTAGTGTGTTGGATTCAAAAATGTATTTTCGGTGCTTAATGACACGTAAATCATGCAGAATGAACTGTTTTTTTTTCCTTTCATGACCATGACTTTCTTCAGACAGTGTGGTTCTATGAAATGAAAATAATTTACTGAAAGTTTTCAGATATTACATGTAATACATTGATTGTACTTTTAAATTGTTAAAAAGTTTAAACTTATACAATTATTTATTGAATCAAAAATCTTTGGACAACACCAAAAGGACAATGCATCTGTCAAGGTCTTACACACGAGAAGAGTGGACTTGTTATAGAGAATGTATTGTCCAATTCTATTTTTCTAAGCCATCGGTTTCTCGTATATTATGTTAACCTCATAGTTAACAAGCCCTTGGGAAGGATACATTCCGTTATGAGTTATATTCTGAATAGACTGGGAAATAAAAGCGGTTTAACAGAACAATGGAATGACATGCGAACGAACTTGTCAGTGTAGGTGAAAAATGTAAATTGAGCGAAAATCGCAAAAATAGTGTTGTGTTGGACAATATTTTTTTGCGTTGAGAAAAGGGTAAAAATAGTTAATTAAACGACTGTAACTTATGTAAAAAAAATAATAACGTATTTTTTTTACCTTTCTTGGTATCATTTGTTATTTAATTATATGGTTGAATAAAACTAAGAAATGCCAATGAAAAAGCTAATTATAGAAGCAATAATACCGTATGCAACGTCTGTGTGCTTTGAATTGAGGATGTTGGCTTCTGAATGAAGCCATTAATCGTCATGGAAGCGGGAGGTTTATCACACTATAAAAAACTGATTTAACCATTTATTTCCATCACAAATGCTTGTGCAAGTCAGGATCTTTGCAGTTTTTTTTTCAAAAATATTAAATAAAAGATTGGAATGAAGAATAAAAATGCCAATTTATTTTTTAAACCTGATACATTTGTATCATTTTATTATTTTAGAAAACCGATTCTAGTTCGACAATCCCCATTGTAAATAGCAGGTTCAAAGAAAATAATGTAGTGAAACTCCCACTAAAATGTTAAAACCGTTTCGGTGAACAATGCATTGAAATACATTTTCTTTGCATGCTTCATACAATTATGACCCAATTTATTTCTTGTGTTTGCACACCTGATTAGAATCCAGATTTTTCGAACCATTTGATTCAAATACCGGTAGTCAAATACCGGTAGTCAAATACTTAATTGGTTTATTTGCGCGATTTATATTTCTCTCATGGCAGCATTACTTCTTCAATCAAAACAAAACCTGTTACATTTGAATACAAGGTGTAATGAAAATTGTGCAATTTCCTGCTTTATGACTTAATTTACCGTAAATATTTAATGATTTCCTGGTGTAAGAAGTCTCCCATGCAAACAATAGATGTCTTCTAATTCTGGTTCCCTATCAATTAAACAGTAATTCTTTGAAGCACGCATGTAGTTGCGTAAATGATTATTTGATATACGACAAGGTATTCTGGTAAATTGTTCAGAAATATATGAATGAACACAGTAACACTAGAATAGATCCTTCTGTGCTAACTGTGGGGTAGTCTACGAGTAAGAGTAGAGCATCTTTAGGTTGTCAAAACCTAATACGTTACATATATATATGTGAAGATGTTCGTTTTTATACCCTTAACCCAAAACCTTAGTTCTCTGATAATTCTCATGTTTATATAAAGATGAAGATGCAATCTGGAAATTAAAATCTCATCTTTCCAGATCAATTGGCAAACTTGTATGATTTTCTTACGGCACGTAAAGCTCACATTAAATAACGTAGGTGTGTTAAATCACCTTAATATAGCTGCAAAATCTTGGGTTAATGGAGAATAGTTCCATATCATGCTTCATATATTACATATAAATTTACCCCAATACTTATATTAACAGAGAGCTTGGTCGAGAGTTAATATAGGTCTAGGGGAAGTTCCCGCAAACGATACTTGAAACTCATGATAAATGATTCATTTAATATCAATCCACTGGATTACTTTGGTGTGTCACATTTAATATACAACAGCAGTACATTGCTTTCCCCCGTGCAACGTGAAATTCTTGTCAAATTGAAAGTATCGGTAAGTAGTGGTGACACTCTTACATTGACTCCGCACACAAACATTTCAACACTATATTTGAGTCACAAGACTGATTATTTTTGATATATACAATAAGTGTGGACACAGACTGGTATTGCCCGAGGGGCAAGTATGAACGCGGACCGGTATCGCCCAAAGAGCAAATTTGAACATACATACGTTTTGTCTTGAAAGAGTAACCAATGGAACCAAGATTCTATCGGAAATCAAAGGAATGTAATCAAGGGGCAAAGATCAGACATGGAAAACAGACAAACACAACAATGAACATAAAGTAACTAAAAAATACATACAAAGTAACAAAAGTAAATGAGAAACTCGGACTCCACTTAAAACTGAGAGCATGGCCCAGATGGACCGGTAGGGTGAACGTGTTTGCATCGTCCAGAAAACTCTTCCATTTACTGAAATCAATAATTGAATTATTCACATGTTTATAAATATATATTAATATCTACTGATATCAATGAATGTGTTGAACTTACTATGTCATGTTAATAAGGATTGGGCATTTCACTTTATGTAGGTTTGCTTGGATGCTAATTTTAAAATGGCACAGACCATAAACTAAGAAATTAAATAGGAGCATTCATTAATTAATAGCTAGTAAAATCATATCAAAATTTCATAACAATTGATCAACCATAACCATAAAGTCACCGTACGAAAATCAAGTGAGTATGGACGACGACGACACGGACACCACCGATGATGAGTCGCTGCCAGCACCATTCTTCGGTGACACTATTATATTAAACACACACACACACACATATATAGGCAAATTCGGGATTTGCACATGCTCCATTTTCAATTCCCTAAAAAGCCTGTCGATTACTCTTCTTTAGGACCAAATAAGTAGTGTATGATTTGCTAAGAATTTACATCTATAATGTCTTAGTTTGTTTTTACATTAATCGGAGTTAAACAGTTCTCTAGCAATGGAGAATAAAACTGCAAAATGGAAAAATTTCCCACTTACAGTCATGTACTCATCGAAAATATTCAAATGAAAAACATTCGAAATTCTTATGAAACAAAAATACAATACCGATATATAAAGGACTTTAAGGGTAAATCCGTCGGTACTGATTCACAATTAACACTTCAAAATCAATATTTCAAAAAGGGATTAGGCTGTGGACTAAGTCTATTACATGTTTAGTCTTTGCATATTTGGTTTTCATTGTATCTTTATGACTTATTTCATTTCAAAAATATCAAATGAAAATAAAGAACAGCGTACCAATGTCCCCCCCCCCGCAAAAAAAGTGAGGAAAACTGTAAATTCACTGAAATTTTCTAAGTCCAAGTCCAACTTCCGTAAAAATCATTCAACCGTAACCAAAGTCGAACTTAATAGGTAACTTCTCATAGTAAGACTCGGAAACATAACATTATTTTTTTCGGCCTTGTACCAATATCTGTCTTACATGCACTGGAAAATGTCGATTTTATCCCAAAAAAGTATTTTACTGGGTCAAAGATTCAGCAAATGCTGATGCAGGCTGTACAACGCTGCATATATCGTGCATATTACAAATTGAATCACTAGGTCACCGATCGACATTAAATCACGTGATAATGCATTAATTTTAATGAATTTAATGAATGAATGTGGTCACATGATAACTAATTTCCCCGAATACACAATGACCCATATTCACGGGTTTGACTACGCCCGGCGACTGTGTTAACGCTTTGATGCTTTACATCGTCCGTGAAAGACCCAAAACGATAGCCAAGAAACACCTCAGTCCGTCATGTATTACACACGAGTAAAAACCGGGTCTATCAGTATTGAGTATATATGTTAGCACGAAAACGAAAATTAAACCAAGTATAGGAACAGTCAGCTGATTGGCAGTGTCACTCATATAGTGCAAGTGATTGGCTAACACTATGTTTCAAAAGATTTTTGAGGATTTTAGTGGTTTATATCCACAAAGACAGTCGAATTATCTCCTAGCTGAAGCAACGATGTCAATTCTATATATTGTCCATTGTCTTTAGTTTTTACTTGGAAGTTATGTGACTTCTGAGTCTTAAAACCATCTGATGTCAATCCAAAGGACTTCCGGTCGATAACCGCCTTAAAAGTACTTCCAAGGCGAAAGAGATCTGGCGAATGAATATTGAAATGTTTCAAATTGATTATATCATATATATACATTGCCCGTGTTTACAGTATAAGATTGAAATTATAATTTACATGATTGATTGTCAAAAAAAATTCAATTACATATATAGCAGTTTGAACCATATTTTAGTAATGCTTTTGATATCCATATATGGATTCCATGTGATTGGCTACGTTAAAAACTAAAAATAGGTTGTCAAGATTACATTGAGAAAGAAATTAAAAACGAAATTTAAATTGAAATTTTGAATCATCAGTATTGTGTGGATGTGTAGTTCTAGTAGTGGTGAAAGCGCTGATCCCGTTGTAAATAATTTATCATTTATCTTTTTGGAAATACAGTTAGAGCAAATTACTATCAGCGGATTATAAATTTTTTAAAATGCCTAAAAATATCACATGACGTCCGAGGTTCAGCGCCACCGGCGCTTTGATTAATCAATTTACTTGCATGAATTTCAATATTTGAATTCGAACACAGGGGTAAAATTGAAAAGTAATTGAAAAATATAATTATTATGCATTTAGATAAAGTTCTGTATATATAAATATATACATGCAATTCGTGCTAGTTATTTGTTTGCATTCGAAAAACATTGTTGCGTCTATGCGACTACCGGGTTGTATTCGTAACCCTGTTGCATCGGACACGGTTACGTTATCGTATCTATTGTAAACCCTGTGCAGGCATGTCCTCATATTACCATATTGGTTGCTATGTTCAATTAAGACACTCTTAGGCAAGCACTCACTTCTCTTCAGTATCATGTTGTGTGTTTGTTCAATTCCACTCCTTGAATATACTCTTACATGCGGAAACAATTAAATCAGTTTTCCTCGTACCGAATCGTTGTGCATCGTTGATCGAAAAGAACGTACTCTGCGAAAAAGAGTAAAATAATTCCCTCAGGTGAGGAATCTTCATGTAATCGAAATATGTTGACCGTGTTTTCGTTGTGTCATTAATTCAGACCAGTAAGCGTTGATTATTTATCCGTACAGTGTTACTTTACTTAAACAGGACCTTCGTTCTCTACTCTACTGGGAATGTGTTATAGAGCGTAGGGATTCGATACTAATATTTGTAATAGTGTCTACATTCACCGGATTCAGTAGTAAGGTCTATACCGGTTATTTGTATTCAAAGAAAGGTACAAATCGGATGGAGTTGTGACGAATTTTTTTCGAATAATAATTTAGTATATATTTTCGCAAAGTATTGCAGTCACGAATTGTGCGCGGAACATGTAATGGTCATAATATGGTTTCGGAAAAGCAACTTGTATCCACACTGAATGTTGTAAAACAACTATATTTCATGAAAAGGAAAGACAATACCGAAGTTACAAACAAGGGGAAAACTGTGGATAAAAATGATAGTGATCTCAGTTGATCGAGAAAAATGAGCAAAAAATATCCCTGCTTCTTGCGAGACACTCAACATTTGCATGTTAAAGAGGACTATAATTGATGGCGCTTGCTTGTCATTTGGAAACGGACATCCCATATCGGCCATTCAGCTTATAAACGTATTTTGTCACTGAAGTCAAGAGCATACAGACTTCCGGTTGCTTTTTGTGGTAAATATATGTTTTCAATGAATAAATCAAAATATTGTTATAAAACCAAATAAAACAGCGACTGCATATGGTGTTTAATTCAATTATGGTGTCCATCGAAAAGGAAGAAAAACAAGCAAACAAAAGTCCTTAGTTTTGTTCAGGTAAATTAAATCATTTCGTATTTTGCTATTTATCCTTTGTCATCATCACCGTGCGAATACATAGCTGTAAATTTATATTTCGAATTGGCGATATTCAATAGGTATCTATTTGACATGAACCCAGTGCTATTATGTAGCGATTGGAATTTCAAGGAAACATTTTGAATTGTTTGTTTGGACGTTGATTATTTTGAAGAGTCCTTATGAAGTATTTATTTGTATAGCAGGTTCTAGATGGCAAATGCTGTACTAGAGTTCAATAATGTCTTAAATAACACTTCTAATGTTTCTAGTAAGAAATGGCAATGTAAAATTGTCCATTGCAGTGTGAACCAAATAAAATGCATTTAAGGTTTTGCTAAAATTCTGCAATGTCGATGTATTTGTAAAATTATAACCAGGATAAAATGGTCTGAATATGTGACTTGAAATGATTGAAGGTTTCTAATTTTTGGACAAGTTTTTGTTTGCTTTTAGTTTTTTCTTTATGTTTGTTTTAATACAAAATTTGCATTGTTTGCATTCTTTCTTTTATTTCCAATATTTTGTTTCAATATCGTAATAATATCCTTCATTCGTTTTATTCTTTGTTTCCTTTTTAAAAAGAGAGGTAAGGTTTCCTCTAATACACATTGTGAAAATCCATGAAGGACCGATCGTAAAACCTTTTGCATTTGACTAAAATTTGATGGAACAATGCAAGGTTTTGGCGAACGCCATCGTTGAAGGACACTACCGAAGTGTCATATCAGCAGTACCATCTGTTTGGACATTAGAGAGCATCTCACATAACCTTTTCTACTTAGCTGAATCATCATTCGCGTTGGAGATATTTGTCCACTAACTAGTTTAAAGAATCTAAATGCACCGAGGATGAAACAGCGCGGACATCAGATAAGATCCGGATACCCTGTAATGGACTCTACTTCTCAAGTCCATCAAGGTCTTGGACACGTTTCACACAAACAAGTAACAAATGTTCATCTGTATGTTTGATTATGAAGTACTCTTCTTGTTATTTGTATAGCAGGTTCTGGTCGGCAATCCTAATATCATAACATAGCTATATATTATACTGCTTTAGAATGTTCATGAATATATGAATATTCAATTGTTTTGTTACAAATGTGAGTTACACTGGTCAGATAATTCCATACAGAATTTTGTCTAACATGGATTGTATTATAAGTCGTATGACAATGAAATTAACTGAGTATATTTGTTGTTCAACTTTATTTATTGCATAAATCGTTCGTAAAGAATATTGAATTCAAAGATATTTACTTAAAACTTTAATTTACTAGATGTTACTGCTATTCTTTGGATCGTACGAGTCCAGACAGTAAGTAATATTATGGTATTACAAATACTAGTATTCGATTGTCGTAACTAGTAGCAGGACAGCTCTAGTATCTTATGCTGGTCGTTTCAACCTACTTGTTAAACTATTTCGATAAGAATAGGTGGCTAATTGTCAAAAAGTTCAGTTTGTCAATTATCAATGTTGAAGAGAATGCTTTATACAGAGATATGTAAACTTAGAAATAATCGGCAAAGATAAAATAATAAGAAAATAAATCATCAAATCTTCAAATTACAAGTGCACTATAAATCCTATAAGCCTTGTTCTTATTTATTTGGTATTAAAAAAACGGGAGACAAGTACATGCAGACATTAATTTTAAGTGTTTTGGGCATTAAAGTAAAAGGATAAAGTACTCATTCCTATGTTTTACTTGGTAAATATTAAAGTTAAATTTGAGGAAACATAGTACAAGCATACTGAATATCTATAAGCAGTTTACCTATACGTGTACAAAATGCACTGTCCTTGAATGTTTGGGCTAATAAAGAGCCTGCTTTGCGACAATGAATGCTATTCACATTTTTTTCTCTCAAAATCTCTCTTAATCCTCGGCTTACTTAAATTGATCGTATTCCAGTAGTTGCTGCTTGTTTAATAAACATGCTTTGTCTTAATTATGCCAATTAATGTATTGCATACCGCAATTACAGTGGTTTTTACCAATCGAATTGCAAATTGCTCATGAACTTGTTGAACTGTAATCAATTCGTGTAATTTAAAAAAAATATTGTTTTAGACCAGAAAGACTTTAAAAATGCATTAGTAAAGTTATCAACAAGAAGATACTTTGAGTTATTTTCTTGTCAATGCAATAAGGGAGAGCCAGTTGACATTTCACAATGTTTCTTCTCATGAAATAGAATTCGATATTTTTTTATCGGCGAACAGGATTGAGAAAACTAAAATGTTTTGAACCTTGTGAACTACCTGCTTTTACGAGCAAGTTAGTTATGAATTATTATTTTAGCATAATTCGTCCTTACGTTGTTATTCGGAGCTTCTTTGCCCAACTTCTTCGAAACAACATATGCATCTACCTGTATATGCATGTGTTTGTCTTACTGGGGTATTATTTTGAACGACTGTTCAGAACAAATAATTCAGCCGGTTGTGACAACTCGTGACTTCTTGATTATGACGGATTTTAAAGATTTACGGGTTAAATTGTCGAAGGCAATCAAGATTTTCGTCCTATAACTGGTTGATGCCATCTAATAATCGTACAATTCTAATGGATTTTTCGTCTCTATTTCACAAACAGCTAGAATTTATTCGCTTTTCCAGGAAATAAATGCAAAATTGTTTGTTTGATTATGGTAATGGTTTCATGAAGTATTCTTCAGATTATTTGTTTGAACTGGTCCTAGTTGATTTAGTTATTTATTTTCTTTTCTCATATCTAGCCGTGTGCAATGATATTCAATCTACCTTGAGGATGGATACAATTTGAAGTGTTTTATTTTGTTTAGTGTTTATTTTGTGACCATCCTGCCAGATCAGCGTTTGTACCAATGGCTTGGCCAGTTCTAATGTGAAAGAATCCAAGGGCATCTGCTCTAAGATCAAGGTCAACAGTGTTAGGATAAAAACATAACCATTTCCATGGATGTGTCTTTTCTTGCTAGGGGTCCGTGGTCACATTAGTTTGTATTGTTATTTTTTGGGTCAGGATGTGATGAGACAGGTACGAAAAAAGTCATTTCAAAAGTAAAATGAATATAATACTTAGGGAAGGATAACTTGGATGAAAATACATATTTTTTTTAATTTTCATGTTGTCGAATACATTAACATACTGCGGCTTGACATATTGGATATTTTTATATATAAGTTTGTAAAAAAAATGCATTGTTTTTCTTTTCACTAAGTTTTCATAGAGGGGACTAATTGGGTTGTTGCTCTCAAATATTACTGTTAATGTTTGAAGATAACGGACAAAAGAAGTCCTATAGCAATTATTGTACGCCATTGCTTAAAGGTTAATGAAAAAGAAGAGGAAAAAACAATGTTTCTGACTTTAAAGTTTGGTAAAGATTTAAACTCGTCAATTTACAATTTCCTGGAACGGACACTTTCGTATATCATTTTGTTATATACGTTATTAGGACGCAAACACGTTACCGCTAGTCTTAGTTATATCAACAAATATAAAAGATGAACATGACAATTGGGTACCATCTAATTTTTTATGCAGAATATTTTCAATCTTTCTCTTTGAAAATTAAGGTCAATTTTGCAATTGAAGCAAGTTTTATTGGTTTCCAAATAATCTCAATAAATGTGGATATAATTTCTTTAAGGTTGGATTAAGATGAAAAAAAAATGTCACCGTAAGCCTATAAATTGTTCATCAAAGGATGATTAAACGATTTGGTCTGTTTTATTTATATAATGTAATTTTTTGCTTCCAAAGTTTGACGTAGTCGATGGATTGAACGTCAAACTACAAATACGGGTTTTAATATCCGAGCATATGCTCAAGTAGCACCTTAGAAGTGAAGGGATTCTCCTACTGATACCGCACACTCCAATCACATCAGACACCACAGTGATTCTTCATCCTCTTAGATAACCAAGTTTTAGTTCTGAGCAAACCTTTTCTACTTTTGATAGAACGTTTTATTGAAGCCAGACAACGTATCAACAGTGCACCAATCAATTAAAACTTTTTTGCGTCGCAAAAATAAATTGAGATATCAATTAAACATTTGGACTATTGTTTCTAACAGGATTCATTCGGTTCCCCATATCTAATTCACAGAAGTTTATATCGAACGACCAATCGATGTCATTGACGTTTGATTGAATTTAATTATTCAGTTGATGATGTTACTTGTAATAATTATATCAGCATTACTCAACTTAGGAATCTTATAAAGAGACTTAAGAAAATTTATTGTGTTGTCACTTCATGTATTTGTCGGTTTTTGGAATATAGTTTTGTTTTCGGTAAGTTTTGTTTTCTTTCAATCTCTCTATTAAAATTTCATTTTGTTAATACATATCATACAGTAAGAGGGTTACGAATTTTTTATATAAGTTTGTGATTTTTAGCGGAGCTTGATTTCTGTATTTCGTTAATTAAGTGACAATTACTATACATGTATTCTTAGTAATCCTTAATGAAAAAAAAACATTAACAAATAAACAAGCAGAGATAAAATCCAATCAATGAGTTCGATCATAAAACGTGTATAGTTAAATTTTGTATCCAAAACAGAAGTGAACAACAGTGTTCACGATAAATAGTATTAATTTACGACTGTAGTTACCATGTGCTTAGTTTCACCAATTCAGTAACGGCAGCAACAAAGCGAGTAATATAATTCAACAAAGAGTAAAAGTAAACATTAGAAATAAAATAGTAAATGTTTACCGCCGAGATGTAAACAAGCTTCTGGTCAGGCTTGTAACATCTTGTATGCTTATTTATATTTTCACGTTAACTTATCGTGGTACCTTTACCCTTGTTTGTTATAAGACGCCATTAACGTTGCTGTTTGCAAAACTTTTTCTTCTACTTGGGAGGGTAAAGGTTTTTAACGTACCAATTAGTCTGTTTTATTTTTTTTTAGTATAGCACTGTTACATATGTATCTAATCGAATGCAATATTAGGCACCGATGGGTTGCTTCATTTATTCGAGGCAATGCCGAAGGCCATTATTTATGGTATTTATCGAAGGGTGCTATTATAATCAGGAAAAGTGAACGTATTCGTTTTTGCACGTACTTTCAAGAACGGAGCAAGCGCTGAAACTGTATCTTGATAGTGTCAATGTTCAAAATGGGTATAGGGTGACAAGTATTTTATCCAATGTCTCATTTCTTTTTCAGAATATTGAACGCATCATCGACTGGTGGAGTCTCAATGAATGTGACGGAAAGGGATAACCAGTATCAATCATTGACTCATGGGATAGATGTATACTATCCTCCCATTCTCATTATCGTCGGTGTAGCATGCAACGTTCTTGTTCTGTTGGTGATGAGGACGCGATATTTCCGTTATCAACCGTCATCCGTTTATATGATTGGCGGAGCCGTCAACGATATATTTAGTTTATTGATTTCAATGACAACGCATTGGTTTCATGTCACGTTTGATTTGTATTCAAGGGAGAAAACTCGTTACTTGTGTAAGTTCTTAGATTTCTACGGCTGGGGAAATTGTGACTTGGGAATTTTAATTGCTACTGCAATGACAATAGATAGGGCAATTGCCATTAAGTTTCCTTTAAAGAAAAATAATTTGAATACATTTAGCAGAGCTAAATTAGCATTAGTAACAGTATCAGTGATAACAGTCGCCAAAGAGTTTCATTTTTTCATTGGCTCCGATATGGTGGAAGAGGATAGGAGTGAAAGATTGTGTGATGTTTTTCCTGCGTCGGAAACTTACAAATTTTTCTGGAAGAACATTTGGCCTTGGCTGCACTTATCGTTCCTAGTTATTTGTTTTATTCTCATGTTTGTAAGCAACATTATTCTTATCCGGTCCATTTGGTTATCATCACATAGAGAAATTCTCAACTCGGTAGAGAAATTACAGTTTGACCGGTCGTCAGTGCGAGGGAATAAACAAGTTCAAACAATCACACCTATGCTCATCGGAGAATCTATAGTGTTGCTCGTGTTGACATTTCCATTTTCAGTCCAGTTGTTTGTTTTCGGGTACGATTCTAGTTTTTATCAAACTACAACAACACATTTTGTGTTTTCTCTGACGTTTTACATGCTTTATACAAATAAATGTGTAAACTTTTTCGTGTACCTAGTGACAGGTCACCGATTCAGACTTGGGCTCAAAGAATTAGCAACAACGTGTTTCTATGGCAAAACAAAACTTAGACAAAGTCTATACCATCGGAGCACAGTACTTCACACCCCATTCGCAAAGCCGAGGGATCATTTGAACGGGAATCATAATACAATATTTGACGTAGACAGTTCTTCTTCATCAAACAGTGAATCTAACAATAATTTTAAGACGGATTTGACAGACACAGGACTAACAATATTGTCAAAGCCAAGTGAACTTAATCTTCAGCGACTCAGTTCTATCATATCAAAGACTACCTCTAAGAAGTCTTGTGTTTGTATGGCAAACACTTCACTTGCCATCGCAAGCGATTCTATACGGGTTACCCTCACAAGCAATAAGCGGGTTACTGAATGCTCTTATTTGTAGCACTAAAATCGATTGTACTTGTCATGTGCATCTTAAGAGATAAAGCGTCAAACTTTAAGAAATCGTATTTGAAAGATTATTGAAAAAATTAATATTTATATCGTAATGTTTTTAAGTTTTTGTTTACAAATGTCATTGATTAAATATTTTAAATGCAAACATTTCATTTCACCATAGCTTTCTATACAACAGTGCTATGTTTTACCCCTGAACTTGACAGTTTTAATCCATCGCATCTGTACAAGGTGGTCATATTCCGTGTACATTAAATACCGGTAACAAGTATTCGAATCGTTGATATAAGGATAAGCAAACAGTGTCGCAGGGTTGGTATTTACATTTTGTAATTAAAATTCATTAAAACTGATTGTTGGTCTATTTACTAAGTATTGGAATTGTTCCTTACAATAAGGGAAGAGAATAAGACAATACAAGTACTGGAGATCTGTAAATATTATTAGAACTGTTGGAATTAATCACACTCATAAATTGAATTCATTTAAAAAAAGGTCTGGTTCATAGTGTCTTTTTTTGTAGTTGTTCAAAGCAGTTTCTTTTCTGATTGTTTTCATCCAAATTTCATGTAACCAATGACTCAATCAATCATATGTTACTGTTTCGGATAAAAAAGTAAAATCGGTGTTTTTTGCTTCTTCTGGAATACCGATATCACGCCACTAACGGGTATATTTACCATCTCAATTGCCTATAAAAGCGACTATAAAATAACTGAATTAAATCAAACCGGTTGCAGCTTATTTTATTTGCATGCAGCAAGAGAATTTCTAATATGCAGTACATGAACTTTCATTCAGAATGATCACAAAGGCGAAAAACTCATTAAATTTCCACATATTTTGGCAGCATGTAAACTTCCAGACTTCTTAAACATAATTAAAGTGAAATTTGAAGTCTTTTTATTTCGATTTATTGAGCATTGAAGCAAAATTTACAGAATAATCAACGCACTGAAGAAATTGATGAATGTATTAGCACCGTAATTCGAAATAATTACGCATTGTAGCCATGTCTTTCCGAGTATGTAATGAACACGTGGAAGATGTTGATACAATATTTTGTTCCTTTACTTAGGATTAAAATAATTGTAACCACATTTTTACTATTTGGCAGTAAGTTTCAATACAATTAAATGGTTGTATATATATAGCTAGAACATCGCAAAGAGCTTGACTTTAATTCAGTATTCAATATAACGAGATTAGGTATGATGCAAATTCGGTTGCTCCCTCAGCGGAATGCGAACCCCTTCTCTGCTTTGACATATATGGCAACATTGCCTGCACTAAGTCCAACGCTCTAGACCATTCTGCCAACTAGGCTATACAAGATATGGCTTTCATTTACCGAATGATACTTCCTCGTATATAAGTAAATCTAAAGTGTGAACATTAGTACATGATGTATGACTTGATAGCGTTTACGATAAGAGAACCTCTAATGGCATCGGGTAAGACAGTAGGAGATCTGCGTCGAAATACAGTCCCAGACACACTAAGTAATATACATATAAGAAGTATAATGGGATTTGGGAACTATATATACATTTTATAGAAATGGATTGGATTACCCCCTATATTGAAATAGCTAGGACATCCACATTTTGCATTGAACCGAAGTAAAATAGTTATAATTTATTCATACATCTTGAAAAGTGGTTGGGTTTTTATAAGAGACAACGTTTTAATTAGATATTTGTTTATCACATGAATTATATTTGAATTCCGAACCGTCAAATCTTGTAAACCGCACGTTCCGCCATACAGGCTAAAAACCACTAATTCCACTTCCCATAGGCTTCTATGCTAATTTCACAATATTCAATGGCTTCTCTGGACTTTACCTTAACTTTAACCTGCAGAGGACTTTATATCAGCATGATTCTACATATGTCAGCTCACAATCCCCAGAATGGCATGTGGGGTTAGCAGACTTGCAGTGCAGTACTGGTCACCGGAAGTGAAAGGTCTATAAATAGCATGGGAAATCCCAGTGTTTTCACAAGATAGGGGTATATTTAAAAATCATTATGGAGATTAGGCTTCACATCACAAGAAGCAAAATGCACCTATAAAATGTACAGAAATGTTTTTCCTATCAGAAACTGTTTAATTTTTTTAAATAAGATGAGAACTTTTTTCACAGCACTATGAGGAATAGGGGTAATTTCTGCGTAGGACTATTTTTGCGTACGTTCCAAATGCTCATTGGTTGAATTGGTGGTCTGTAACCTACATCGGGCGTTGAGAGAATTTCACCAGCAAATCACCCTTTAAAGCTTTATCAACTCCCTCAAAGGCAGAAGTTGACAAAAAAGATGAAGACAGAATGAGATACACAACCAATAAACAATAAGACAATAAACCCAGCCATAAAGACAAAGAAACAACGAAACCAGCCATAAAAACGATGAAACAACGAAACCAGCCATAAATCAACAAGTCAACTAAACCAGTCATAAAAACAGTATTATAACGAAACAAGTCATAAAACAACAAGATAACAAAATCAGCTAGGAAAGCAACAAGATTTAACGAACGCAGCCATAATAACAATGAGATAATGAAACCAGAAAAAATAGGACACCAAACCCAGCCATAAAAAAAAACAATAACGAAATCAGTCATAAAACTGAGGGATAACGAAATCAGTTAAGAAAGCAACAAGATTTAACGAAAACAGTCATAAAAACAATGAGATATCAAAACCAGGAATAAATCAATGAGGCAACGAACCTGATGATAAAGCAACGAGATGTCCGTGTATCAAAACGTGTAAGTACAACCAAGAAGTCAACTTTTATACGCTCATAAAATATGTTGAAGACAACGTAGAAAAACCGATTGATAATTACGAGGGGCTATCCGCGGAAAAAGCACAACCATGGACTTTAAAAGAACAAAAGACAACGAACAGGTAGCACACAGCCACAAGGAACTAAGAAGTACTTAGTAAAACAAGTAAGACGAACTTTAGTCTATTAGAATTAGACCATAATTAAAAAAAAAACATGGTAATTTTTTTAAACTTACACACTTAATAAGTTCTTAATTATTCTTTTTATTCTTTTTATTTGAAGTCTTTTTTTATTTCATGTTGCTAGAAGAGGAAACCAATACAGACAAAATCAAAGGTATAGATAGGTATTGTAAAGTATTTTGATCTGAGACTTGCATGTCTTACGGTCTGTTAATACTGTTATATAATATATAAGTATAATAATCTTAATCCATTTTGTTTCTTCTTCTCTACTAAACGTTTGAAGCTACATTAACGACAGATTTAAACGGAACTTCTTAAATTGTATTTATTCATGCTGTTTGCCGGTAGTGTGGTAGTTACACAGCTGCAAATTGAGATGTAAATGGATGGGAATCATATTTAATGACCGAGTTATGATTAAAATCAGTTACAGCATGTAACTTACTAAAAACTATAATGAACGAAGAATGCATTTTTGTGTACTTTACGCCATGAATTTTATGTTGACGTTTTCATGAACCGACATTGGCATTCTGAACAACAGCTGTATGCATGCATGTTAAAGACATTCTATATCTTATTTTCTTGTAGAGCATGTAATCTCATATTTATACGTATACATATCTATCCAGTACATCTGTCCATATACTCAGTGTCTATTATGATATTGTGCATTTAATTGTCTCAGTGCATGTTTTTAAAAATACCCAATGATATCACATAAGATCATTGGTGGTCTAGTAATCTTGAAGAATTTATGTCAAAATAATGTTTAATATAATAATAAATCGTCTAATTTTGAATATGAATTAGTTAAAATGAGATGGTGACCTCGCATGCTCTAACATCAAAACAATGTAGTTTCAAAGAGTAAATAAAATTTGTATTGTTTAAACTTTTGGTTATCAATATTAGGCATATTCGTGCATGTGCCTGTCGTTGCAGAGTGCATGTTCCAATGTCCTTCAAATCACCGCAAGAAATTGAATACAGTTAAATTGTTCCGACGTTATACAATTTAAAATGTAAAAAAAACTTCAGATAGTACAGGAACAAAATTTTACACAAGGAAACTACACAAACATAATACGGTACTTAGTATTTGTTAGATTTTAAATGATAGCTACCCAATCAAGGTAGATCGTATCCAAATCAAATAGGCTTGGACCGAACCGTTTGCTTATTTATAAGGCATATAGCCTACAATATGAACCTTTGCGCTGTTGAAATATCAAGTCTGCATAGTGTCCGTTCTCCTCTTTAACTACGATTAATGATAATGTACGTGACAAGAATAATTGTACTAAGAGATTTTGATGATGATCCATAACTCTAGTTATAGTTGCATTTTTATCTTAAAGATATCAATAATTGCTCAAGACAGATGCATTGATTGATACTAAATCACGTATCCCATTAATTGTGATTTAAGGCTTTCGCAAGAAAGTTCGCTATTGACCGAGAATTTATAAGATTGACGTCACATTCTTAGAATAATTGATATCAAATGACAGACCAGACTATTGTCCCAACTGCTAAGGATTGTTCCTTACTATATCCATACTCGAGGCGTGAGTAAAAGAAAAAAAAACTATTGTGGTTGAAAAGAAGCATTTTTTATGTGGAAGTTTCTATATTTATACGCATACAAATAACATTTTTTTAAATCTGCTTACAGCCGCTCGGAACGCTATCTATACTACTAAGGAAAAGACCGATTTCTTTAGCCGCAACTCCTCTAAAACCATACAAGGCCGAATATATTTCTGATATGAGGTATAAATGTTGTGTTGTGTACTTATAGATTATTACATGGCATCTTCCATATCGCCCTGGTATCAGCACGAGACTCCATTATCAAGGCCATCCACATCTGGTTTTAAATAGAAATGCATTGTGATTAACAATTTAAAAAATCAACAAATGTAATTATATATATTCAACAAAACAAGAAATCACAATAGCTTTTCTCAACTTCAAATTAATAAATACAAAGTTAACACTTTTCATTAATTATTAGTTACTTATCAGAGCTGTAAATGTTACTTGTGACATTTCCAATAGAAACATTTGGCAAAATAGTGAACTTGGACCCCAGAACCTTAGAGGTTATTATATTTATGTCATTATTATTACGATTTTTTTCAATTTCATTAAATGAGCTCCTTACTGCATCAAGAGCAATGTCACATTATACAATTACGGCCCTCTGAGGAGGTGAATATTCAAAATTGTCATAACCCGAACTTGGGTTATTTCTCTGAGGACTTAAGCCCGAGGGAAATAACTTTAGTGAGGTTAACAATTTTGGAAATTAACCGAATTAGTGTGCCGTAATTGTTTTATTATACCTAACAAACAAAGGACTGACAAAAATGCATACTAAAGATGGGTTATTCACCTGCTCATGTATTTTTGATGGTTCATTCACCGGTGAATAATAGGGTTATTCAATGATGGCATGAATTTTTGGGGGTTATTCAACCTTTCTTGCGATTAAAACAAAAAATATCCAAATTAATCTATGTCACGTGATTATATTTCATCCAACAGAATTAATCCTTTATTATGTAAGGTATAATAATGCCTTTCTTTATACCTTACATAGTAAAGGATTTATTCTATTTATTTCTCCTCAGAGGGCCGCAATTGTATATTATCGCCTGCCTCGTCAGGTGCATACTCAATCACTGGTTCATTAAGACATCATCCGTAACATTTGGAACGGCGATTTCAGGATTTTGAACATTTGCTGGAGCATATTGACTTGGTACAATTTGTAAATTTGCACGTGAAACGGTTTCTGGGTTATTGGTAGCTAAACCAGATCCAACATCAATAAGAATGCTACTCAAATCCTGCTGTTGTTGAAGTGATGCACTACTGTATTCGTTAACGGACGCGACATTTCTGTGCCCGGTTAGTTGCATTAAAATGCACATCAGATGGCTTGATTGACGAATGGATGGCCTTAATGAATGGTGTCTGGTTTATATTCCTTGGGTTTTTTTTAGTGTACTCTATAAAAAAATGACTAAAATGTGGTCAAGTTCTTGTGTCGGTATGTCACTCACTGCGCGGAGTTCCTGCTGTATTTTAGCCAGTCTGTCAGAATCTTCATATCGCTCACGGTCTTCCTTTTAGTGTTGTTATTTTTCATTTCATTAACAAACGCTATTGTGTCTTCATCTGACACGGGAAGGAAACGATCCTCTCCCCTCTGTTCTTCCATTGTTGTTTGTCTCTCGTCTGCAGTTTATACCGGATATGCGCATGTCATATCATGATCAATAACCAGAACTAAAAAACGGTTACCAGCCCGGGGTCGATAACCGAAAAAAAAACGAGTTATAGCCCTGGTTTGATGATTTTCCTTAACTTCCAGCTATTATCAAAAGGGCAAAAACACACATATCAAATATAAATATGTGTTAATTCCTAAATTTGTCTTTGAAATCTCTACGAAAAACGCGAATTTTTGGGAAAATATCCCAATTCGGAGACCATCGTTGGTCAATGTGTTATAATAGGCTTTCGCACATGCACAATCGACGTACTGCCCGGATTAAGTGTACATGTGTTACACGAGTATTGTACGTTCATTATTTTGCTTAATTAAACGACATCCGCCATTTTCTGGGGTGCAAAACTGTCCAGACATGGAAAGACGTAGAACATGTCGAAATAAACTTTCCCCCTTCTATGTGTAAACATCTGCGCCCGAAGTCCGGACCCTCCACCTTTTTATGTGTAAACTGACATGACTGATAAACCCCTATAACAAGTTTGGAATTTATTACCTATTTATTCATATTAATACAGTCGAAATTCACTCGCTCGAACTCGGATGGCTCGAACACCCAATATTTCTCGAACACAATTCAAAGTACCAAAATTTTCCCCTATATAATCAATATAAATAACCTTGGATTTCTCGAACTTCGATTTCTCGAAAACTCGAACAGACTAGTCGGTCCGTTCGGTAATAAATCTCGGAGAATAAACCTCACTAACTCGAACTCGTCAGCTTGGGTAATAAAAGGTGTGAAAAACTGAAACCCTATCATTAATCAGTGTCTTTTTAGTTAATTACAGGTAATATTTAAGTCATCACTAATAAGGTAGTTTTGATAAAACTGATTGAAGTTCGAGAAGTCAGTATGATGAAACCATGAATTAAAATCTGATGAAAACAAATTATTGACCAATGAACCCGCACTCTGGACGTTTTTAAAAGAAAACACAGCATTTTTATTGTCCACAAATCAACACAATCTTCTGAAAGCGAATGAAAAAGACCCACGAACTAACACAACTTCGGAGAAAGTAAGCAATTTCTAATGATAAAGTCAAACTCGGACCGGCAACGAAAGAAATCCGGAAATATACGGACTTCAATTTCTTGAACTCCCGATAACTCGAACACATATTTCAATGGTCCCTTGGAGTTCGAGCTACCGAGGTTTGACTGTAAAAATAACATATTTATTCACACGTTAATAAATAAATATTGATATCAATAAATAATTTATTAACACGTTAATAAATATTTGTACATATTGATTAACATATTATTAAATCATTTATTAATATCAATAATTAGAAGAATTAATAACGTATTAATAAAGAGGGTGTCACTATAGGTGGTTTAATCATGGTAAGAAAAGTTAAGTGTCAGTCTGTCTGTCCGTTCGTCTCCCGGCGTTTTCCATTTGATAAACAAAACTTTGTACAGTTGTTAAGCACAAAAATACACGCAAGATCGATTTTAAGCTATATAAAAAAATATATTTTTCGAGTTAGCAAAAGACCACTTTGATAACCTACTTGAAAGCACAATTGGGTGTAATTCTTTGATAACTAACAGGAAATTTCGCAGAATAATGGGACAAAATGCTAGAAGGTCCCCTTTTGACTTTTCTCGCCAATTCAACCATTACAAAATTATGAGCGAACAAGTCCCAGTTTGGGGGTTGATCACATATTTGTATATACATATAAAGGGTGGTTACGGAGTGAATGTGTGTCTGAAAAAAACTCGCACGGTACATTGAAAATAACCGATATCAAAGACAGGGCTTTAATGCTTCTTCTGCGTCTCGATGTTGTATGACGGTCTTCATCAATGAAAAAAACGTTAACACCCTCAAACCAGATCAAGAAGGCCCTCTATAACGTGCACACAAGCAGAACTCTTGATAAAATAAAAAACTCAAGGTTACCCTCTTGCTGCCCACTGACCATGGAGTGAAAACTTGGGCGAAGTTTCAGGATAACCAGCTAATAGCACCTATATCCCACAGTTGCCTACAAACGGTTTTGAATATCCTATATCCCACAGTTGCCTACAAACCGTTATCCTATATCCCACAGTTGCCTACAACCCGTTTTGAATATCCTATGACCCACAGTTGCCTACAAATCGTTATCCTATATCCCACAGTTTCTTACAAACCGTTATCCTATATCCCACAGTTCCTTACAAACCGTTATCCTATATCCCATATCTCGTTAGAATTAAATCCTAACCCTTTCATAAAAATAGTAATATTATACCTCATATTCCCATACCTTGATAAACAACGTAAATACTATAAAATACATATGAAATAATTTACATAGAATTGTTGACCGACGATTTATTTATATTTTTTTCTGATCAACCAAACTCGCAAGTTTGTACATAATGTATCAGTCACACATCTTGCCTATTATCAAATGTATCAAATAAATCTTGTAGCTTGATATTTAGTTTTTACTTTCTTCTTATTTTAAGTACTTCATACATTGCTTTTGTAGTTCTCTTTGCTCACATATAGTTTTTGAATTACTCTAATCGAACTTGTTTGTATTTGCTTTATCTTGAGGTGTGGACGTTTTTTTTCTGCATTAAATGATTGAAGTAGTGCAACGTAATTCTCACCTTCCCGTAAAACCTTTTTATCACTCTTAAGCCTTCTTACTAAAGTTTAAGCAAACTTTAAGTTTAAAAGAAAGAGGCAGTATTGTTTATCACAATTACATAATCCCATCTCTCCCCCAAAAGCTTGTTTAGTACAAGATAATCTAAATGGAATCTTGTGCGATAAATATTCTAATACACTCTAAACTATCATTACATCTACTTTGTATAACGTATTCTGATACGAGATTACGTCTTAATATATAGGTATACAGATACTGTAATCCTATATTTCTATTGACAATATAGAGTGGATTTTGTCAAATTGTATAATTACATGTTACACCACGCTGTAATTATAATTTTAATTAAAATGATAAACAAAGTTTTATATTTTTATTAGGGCAATTTCAAATCTTTAATGAACAAAATTAATCAACATTAGTCATAAGCTGATATGACATTAACACAGGGCAACATGTTTTAGGATGAAACTGACAGTTATAACCTTTTAACACCGTGACATAAGGTGGTCATCTCTATTTACAAACGAGATAAACTTTTGATTGCAGGGGTTATATCATGCGATAAAAATAATTGTACATTCCGACGAAAATATGTCGTGGAAAGTACTTATTCTACTGACTACTGAATTTTTAATTTTTGGGGTAAGTTTACATTGGAAAAAAGCAATATTTGTGAAAGCATGTATATAACTCCTAAAAATCAGTATATTGTAAAGGCATATGTACGGTTTTAAATTATTGTTTGATCCAGCTTAATTTTATAATTTGACATGTTTGATGCCGTAGAGGAAGCATTCAATACAGGTTTGCATAAGAATCATGCACAAAAGCGACATAAAGTAAAACAAAATCTGATCAACGTTATCTCTTTCAGAAGTCGCATTTTTTGAGAAAAAATCCCTTTAAGTGCTGTATCCAACTTGGGAAAGAAATGAAATGAGTAAAACAATTTAGTCGAATTCAACTAAAAACAATCCAAGCCATCTTTTTATTCTATCATATTTTTAAACAGGATAGAAGACGCATATATTTTGATAAACATGTACTTATTCTCCGTCGTAATATTTAATTTACAAGATCTAAGAGACAGGATAGAAAAACTGAAATTTGGTTTAAAATACAAAACAAATTATCTTCAACCTAATGCATCATTTAAAGAGCACAATGACTACAGTAATAATGCTGATATGAATGGCTCTTAAAATCTGTATTTACCTTTTACTTCCGTAATGTCAGTCACTGGTCTATAACCTAAAACAAAAAACAAACAAAAAACAAAACAAAGCAAAACATATACATATATATAACATAAAAAATGCGAAGACAGCTTCTTTTACTCTTGAAGCAATGTCAGTTGTAAAAAAGACGTATGGAATATGAACATATTGAGTCGACTAAACAACAATCTATAGAAGATTTAACTTACAACTAGAGGATGCCCGCGAAATCACGGTCGATTGAGCAAAGTTTGGACAAAGTACTAATTTGACGGATCCAAACAAAATGAGTAATCGTTGCAAAAGATTTACGATCATCTACCATCTAAAGAGGAGTTAACCATTAACCTTTCAGGGGACTTGGTTTTCTTTTTGAATTGTTTTTTGTTTTTTTTTGTTTTTTTGCGCGCGCAGCGGAGCAAAATTTTATATCATCATGCCAATTCACTTGCCTGGAAAAATTGGTTTGATCTGGGACTAAGAAGCTGTTTTATAGGTCCCAGGTTTAATTTGACCCAGGGGTATGGGGAGCTGATGTTTTACGACGACGATGGCGACACCGACAAACGCAAAATGAAGACTTTAAAAGTTGATATGGCCCTTGAGGAAAAAAAAACAAACTTTATTAAAATACACTTGCAATAAACAATCTGACTACTCCAGACATGTGTTTCGTCAATGACGCATTTTTGCAGCGATCAATTAATTCAAGATTAGTAGTCTCTACCTGTAACCCTGGTGCTATTAGCTGGTTATCCTGAGACTTCGCCCAAATTTTCACTCCATGGCCAGTGGGCAGCAAGAGAGTAACCTCGATTTATAT
Source organism: Perna viridis (assembly GCA_037379345.1). NCBI lineage: Eukaryota > Metazoa > Mollusca > Bivalvia > Mytilida > Mytilidae > Perna > Perna viridis. The sequence goes on from CM074511.1 coordinate 16,918,995, forward strand.
GTTATCAAGAATTCCGCTTATCTGCACGCTAAGGGGACCTTCTTGGTCTGATTTGAGTGTTTTAACGTTTTTTCATAGTTGAAGACTCTCATACAATATCAAGACGCAGAAGAGACATTAAAGCCCTGCTCCTTGATATCGATTATTTTCAAAGTATCGATTTTTTTTTCAGACTTTAGAGTTTTTTCAGATGTACATTCACTCCGTAACCACCCTTTTTATATGTATGTACAAACACGTGAACAACCCCCAAGCTGGGACTTGTTCGGTCGTATTTTTTAATGGGTGGAATGGCGAGAAAATACGAAGCATTTAGTTCTATTATTCTGGGAAATTTCTTGTTGAATTACGCCCAATAATGCTTTCAAGTAGGTTATCAAAAAGATGTTTTGTTAACTCGAAAAATATTTTTTAACTAGCTCAAAATCGAACTTGCATGTATTTTTCTTCTTAACAACTGTACAAAGATTTGTTTATCAAATGGGAAACGCCGGGAGACTAAGGGAGAAGGTCAATCCGCATACTTCGGGTGCAGGTGTTTTTACACATAAAAAGGGGGAGGTTTACATCGACACGTTCTAAATGTGTGAAAATGTCATTTTCTGTTTGTTTGTGATTGATGATCCAGTCGTTTTTTTTGTTTTTATTTGGGGGCGGGTTGGGATGGAATGGGGAGCTGGGTTGAACACCCTTTAATTATCTGAATGTTCTGCTACACCCAGTTAAAAGTGCGTAACAAATTCTGAAAGTACTCAAAACAATGGGTAGGGCTTTACCAGTCATGCCTGTTTACACATAAAAAGTGGGAGGGATCCGATCTTCGGGCGCAGATATTTACACATAGAAGGGGGAAGGTTTACTTCGACACGTACTACGCCTTCCCATGTCTGGACAGTTTTGCACCCCAGAAAAATGGTGGATGTCGTTTAATTCATCAAAATAATGAAATCACAATACTCGTGTAATACATGTACACATAATCCGGGCAGTACATCGATTGAGCATGCGCGAACGGGTATTATAACACACGGACCAATGACGGTCTTCGAATTTGGACATTTTCCCGAAAATTCGCGTTTTCCGTAGAAAAAAGATTGTTTCAAAGACAAATTTAGGAAGTACACAACACTACATTTATACCCCATATTACAAATATATTGGACCTTTTATCGTTTAAGAGGAGTTGCGGCTCGAAGAAATCGGTCTTTTCCTTTAGTAGTATAGATAAATTTTATCTTTTCATTTCATCGCCTGTAAAAACGGTTTTTTAACGAGGCATTTCAGCCACCAATGGTGTAATATTGTTTTACTATGACTTTTTTATTTGTTGACATCCTTCAGGTAAGTAATGTGATTTTTGAATATCGACTGCTGTATTATCAAAACGAGAGAGCCTTATACAAAGATGCCAGTAACTCAATTCGCTGCTGCAACCAACCCCAAAGAAACACAAACTGCCAAGGAGCTTGTATTCCAAATATCGAGATAATCATGTAAGACCATGTGTTCGAAGTATAAATTGTTATACTTTAGAATGTACTCAAATCAATTTTAAAAATAACTTTACAAATATATTAATAAATTAATACTGCATATCTTGACCATTAGCCTCTAAATGTTGATATTATGACTATGAAAGAAATACAAAATTTTACAAGGAATTAAACGTAAATCAAGGAAAACCCAGTGATCTTCAAAGCTTTGATATATAACGTCGGAGACCTGCGAGGTGAAATGTCAAAATAGAATATCTAATAGGAACTCAGTAACTAACTATTACCACAACAAAAATAGGGATAAAATATATGGTAACCGATATATTCTTTACTAAAAAATCGTTTCAAGTTACTTAAATCCGGTCAGAGGTAATAGAGAGGAAATACACTATTACGAATGAAATGAATAACTATATCTTTGTATAGATTACCAAGCTAATTCAAACAACAACCATTTTAAATTTCAGAAGCACAAAAAATGGTGTGTATTACAACGGAACATACGATCGTATCTCCAACCAGAAATGGTTGACATTCCGATTAAATCCTCAACATGGCATTGCTCACGAAATTGCTGGTTGGAATGTAAGTGTTGTCAAATGGTCATTTTACTTATTAAATCAAAGAAAAAAAACATGGTTAAAACACAATGACCTCCATATACGAAGAATGGCAATAGCAAAATTACACAACCAGTAGTCAAAAGGAGAGTCCATACAACAAATGGCAAAATTTCAAATTCAATCGACATGTGGCGTCAATTTTTTTATATAGATTTGACCCCGGGCTGTTATGGATGCTTGTTTATCTATAACATGTATGTAGAAAATCTATTTTTGTTACTGAACATATTGTACTTTAGAGCTAAAAAGTTCAAGCATCGATATTGCCATAGAATCTGGCTGATTTTGTGAAAAAAAACTACGAAACAGAGGTAATACAAAAATTTACCAAACACAAAATCATAAATCGAAGGGAAATATCAAACGAAATACGAATTTGCAAAGTAGGGAATAAATCAGGAAATTGAAATTAGCCATTATGTTCCTGACTCGGTTCAGACATTTCAAAGTGAAATGGTATGTTAAACCAGGTTTTATGACTGTCCAAACCTCCCGTTTCCATAGTGGTCATAAGAGTTCCGGTGTAGGTTTGTGATCTGAACACACAAGTCAAAATTGGTAACGAAGTAGTAAACTCAGTGTTAAACATAAAGACTGCTATAGTGAAATTACCATCTGCAACTATTTGTTACGTCGTTACGGAATAATCTGCGATAATATAAGATCTTGAAATCTTCAACTAATATTTTTAAGAGATTGGACAAGGCGCATGTTCCTGTATCTCTAATAACAAGTCGAATAAAAAGATCAATATCGGATTTCTGAAAATTAACATAATTAGTGCATGCTCTAGTATATCTTATCAATTCTAATGTGTAAACCCTGTACACAGGAAGAGCTGGTAAACTGCTGTACATATGACAGTTAATTTGGAAATCAAAATCGTCTTTTTTATCATTAAGTCTTGTACTGAGATCACTAGTGGTGTCAAATTCAAGAAGTATGTGTAAAAATGAGGCGGAGAAAGATGTGCCCGTTGTCTCTTTAATTTCCAGCTCTGGGTGATATATTAACGGGATCCAGTCATCAAATTAGGATTACTGGTGGATTAAACATCTTCAATATATATATGTATGTGAAATTGAAAAACCTAGCTTCACAGTACTTTTTGTCTTTCGAACAACTCTGAAGGAACTCTAACTTGTAAGAGTACAAGAATAAATCAACTAGGGAGGACACAAAATTGATGCCCATTGGAATGCCAACAACATATTGGAAAAGTTTACCTCCAAACGATAAAAAAAATATTATCGATGAGTAACTCAGGGATACTGATTACCTCTTCCTTGGTGTCGCACGTTTTATCTTAAGTTCTATTATTGGAAAAAATATTCATGATTGCATCGAAGCGATTAAAGTTGCTTTTAATGTAATTACAGATTTTATGGATTTCAGGCGAATGTTCAATTTGTCATGTTGCAAAGTAGTGTATACATTAGAACAACCAAAGGGTTTGATGGACGTTACTTCAGATTTGATATTTTTAGAATTCATTCATACTTTAATTCCACTGTGCTAGTGAAAAAGGTTTCACAATATGTCTGTTGTTCCTCTTTTCTGCTGCTAGAATTTTGTCAAATGAAGTGACGATCTTTTTTTGTCGAACATGTTGATGATCCAGCAATGTTCCTCTGTTTGTATAGAGTTTTATGAAATTTAGGTATCCAATACAAATAAGGTAAGTCTTCTGACTAAGCATCCATTGGTATGTTTAACGTAGACAAAAAGGGCTTGCGGTGTGTTAGGATGTCATTGTGGTGAATGTAGTGCGTTTTTAAGTAGGATTATTGAACTCTTCATCACATAAAGCTCATTATTGTTGCTAGATTATTACCGAATTGTTCTCACTTGCAATATAACTTGTGCCACTGGCGGAGCAGAATATTCCTATCCTTCCGGAACTCACGGGTTTTTTCATGGGAGTTCACATTGCTTGCGCTTTAGATGTGTTATCTATTTTATGGTTCGCTACATTGTATAAGTAGATCGTCTTCGCTTCGCGTGTTCACGTTTAGGCCATGTTATTGATTTTAACTGCTGTCGCCTCTTAATTTTTTCCAAAATAGTTATGCCTAGTTCCTAAAAAAGATACTTATATGACTTGCACCCTTACACAATGTCGTTCGAAGTTTTGTCTACGTGAATGCCAAGAATGTAAAGAAGTAAGAAGAGCCGATGTTTTCTTTCTTGGTCTTCGAATACAGATTTAGATCGAATATTACCTTTAGTGGAATACTTTAATCTGCAAAGTCGACATTGTACCAAACACCGAAAGATCAATTAGTTTGACAAGGAGTCCAGATAAGGTGTTTGGTCCTATTCCCGTTTAATCCATGTTTAAGCATACTCCTCTAATGTTTCTGAGTTATGATTCCTTAAGATCTATTGTGGCTTTATTGATTTAGAGCAAGGAGGTATTAATTACTCCAAGAAATAACTCATGGTTAATAATATTTGAATCACCAGGGATTGCATGGCCCAAGGAACCATACTTGAAGGGAATGTGAAACAACAGATTACATATTATTTTAGTATGCAATCCTCAACATCTAGGTTCTGCAATTGATTGAAGTGAAATATTATATCGGCAATAGTGATGGTGTAACTTCAAGAAGCAGTGGGGACGGATTGGTTTTTGAAATGTACTGGTATTTCTGAATTTACTTATTACGATTCAGGATGTAATAAAATCAATTTTTTGATAGCAAATACAATAAACCTTCTATTATAAGCATTAGGAGGTGCTGATATTACAGGCCTATACAGACAAAAGAAAGCCACATCGCAAATGAAACTTGAGTACCCGTCTGTGGAGAAAAAAAATATCTGTACCCCTATTTTTCAAATCCAAAATGTCGAAATTCTATCAGCAATTCAAGGTGACAGGCAGTCAGATGTAGTAAGATGCTTATATGATATTGATATACATTTTTGTAGCCAACTCCATACATGTAAAACGTGTAAACTGTTCAAAAAAAATTCTAAGGATTACTAAAATCACTTCTGTTCAATTTGTATGTATTTGTTAATAATTAAAAACCCATCCTGAATGGTGTTGTTCAAGCGTCCCGAAAGCTTTAGTTCAGAAAATAAGATAATAAATATGTGGAAAAAGTAAAGCTTTTTAAAATACAATTTTCAAATTGTGATATGGTTTAAGAATGCTTTTTATTTGCATGTCATGTTTCCAAGAAAGATTTCATAATTAATATCAATATCAACAACTAAGGGAGGACTAAACTTTTGTTTATTATCTTACTTTTATTTTATTTTTTCGTGTTATGCTGTTGTTATCTTTAGAAATTAAAATCGTGTTTTAAAATATTTAATATTCTTAGTTGTAAGAAGTTATACAATCTTAGATTAATTCAGTGTAAATATTACTGTTTTTGACACCATCATTTTTAAAGCATTAAATACATCTGCACAAACTGTTTAATTGTAATATGAATTTTAGAAAAAATTCTCAAAAATTACTGTACGATTATATCAATGGAATAACAGAAGTAACATCTTACTGGAACATACCACCGCTAGGGATGTGGAACCGAGTAGTCCAGAGAATGGAATTATTACTCATACAGAAAATATTGACGACAAGGATACATCTGCAAAGTATGTATAGTGTAAATGCTTAATTGTTTATCTGTTAAATAATTAATTGGCATAAAAAGAAGAGAGAACGCAGAAGCTTACATCAAAAGGTCGAAAGGACATGTCAACTCCATGATGTTATTGGCATTTCTATAGTCTTAACAACTTAAGAATGTCGTTATCTGACACTATAAAATAATCTAATTATGTATGTTGTACTAAATTTAAACATTTATATTTTAGATTAATATTTTCCTGGATACTTTACAATAGTATGAGCGGAATACCGACTTGCAAGAACACTCCTAATGGCATTTGTAATTCGAATGGGTATTTGATCTGCAATGAAAATTACTATGGTCAAAATTGCAGTAAGTTTTGTAAAATTCTTGGTCACGGCAAATGTGATTACAAAGGATCTGTTCATTGTAAAGAAGGTTTTTACGGAATAAACTGTCTTAAGTATTGTGAAAATGTACCTCACGGTAGTTGCTCAGTTGCTGGTAAACTTCAGTGTCGTGATAGTTACTATGGTCCGGGATGCTCTTTGATGTGTAAAAATGGAACTGAAAAACACGGAATATATAACAATAGTGGTCTACACTGTAACAAACAATATTTTGGATTAGATTGTTCTGTTCTTTGCATTACTTTGAATGGAAGTAAAACGGGATGCTTTATTGAAGATCCAAATCACGTAAGTATCACATAAACTAATACAATAATTTGATGCAAAATCATTTTTATCGACCAAGATAAACGCCATTGTCTCAAAAATTGCAAAAACATATGTTAGAATACATAACCTTCCTTTTTTTTTTTTTTTTTTAAATTATCATAAATAATAACCCGAGAGTGTTTATCTGTATTTGAACATTTCATTCGACATGTGAAAGGATACCTTAGTATTTTTAGTCGGTATACCTATTTTACATATATGCAGTTGTTTGAGTTGAGTTTATCAAAATTATGTTTGCATCCAATTAAAATATCATTTTGGTATGAGACGTTTTGTGCATTAGGCATAACTTTCGATATTCGTTTGAAAACATATTCCAGATTGTATTAAATCCAGAACTCATAAGTCATATCAGAGTCAGCGGTAATTACGTGGATTTTTGTACCGCGCTAGACTTCTTAAAATTAAGCGTATGGACCAGAATTATGTTGTTACAAAATTAAAGACATCCCTACATAAGTTTTATGGTCGTCATCATGAACTCATGGATCATTATGGTGTATCCATCTGCACAGTAAGAAACGATTTGTTCGCCGTGTCATACTACTGTTTTCTGTTTCTTCTACCCCCACCCCCGGACATTTTATGGGTAACTCGACGGGTGTTTCTAAAAAAGCAGAAGACACTTACTCTATCGGTGAACCTGGTCCATGCTCCCAAGTTTTTAGTGGAGTCCGGTTGCTGGTGTATTTTTGTTTCTTTGTACGTGTTTTTTGTTACATGTGTCTATTTTGCACTGTCTTATCATCATCATTATTGAATACCGTTCGAATCCTAGTTCGCTATGTTAATGTTAATGTTAATGTTAATTTGTTTCCTGTAAACAGTAATAATATAATTAGGTGATTTATTTTCATAAAATTTAAACATATATTTGTCATCATGAACTCATTGATCATTATGGATGTATAATTTTAGTTACTTTATGTTCTTTGCCGTGTATGTATGTTTTCCATGTCTAGTTTTTGTCCCTGGATTACATTCGTTTGATTACCGCTATAACCTTGGTTCCCTTGATTATTCTTTCTCCCTTAACAACTTTACTTCCACATTTCGTCCACATGATAATAATGCATGGTTTTATTTACATATTTTCTTTGCTATACTAAACTGTTTTCTTTTAATAAGATTAGGCCACCCAAATAAAAAAAATCGTTTAATTTTCTCCCTATGGCTTAACATTTCCATTTTCCAGATCTAGATATCGTTTTCTCCGATTATTAATTCTTGTGAGGTTTATTTATCAAATAGTTGTTATAACAATTGTTATAGTTCTTTACTGGTGCCTGTCTACATTAACATTTGCAAATATATAAATATTAAAGGACAAGTGACAAGAAAATTTATAGCTCCCTCAACTCCAAAAGTTAAAACTAATATTTCTGATTATTCAGCTTATTAAAATAAATCTATTCATTTTTATATGAGATAACTGGTATACTATTTTGTTGTTATTCAAAAAATAACTGTTTCATCGCGAGTTGAAGACATTTTTGGACTACAAACTGTGTAATCCGAGTATGATTTCTTTCGAGAAAACTTTTTTTTCAAGACGTTTTACAATTACAAGAATAGCTACACATATGTAATTAATCTGATATTTGAAAAGACAATGTCAAATTATTGCTGATATTTTTCAATTTTATTTTCAGTCCGTTATTACAAACCAGTTTGTTACTATATTAGTTACTGCGGATAAGACGCTGTCACGACTACCTCAAGGATCACGGGATTTTTTCTTAATTAGAAATGCGTAGGTAGATTGCTAAAAATAGGACAGACTACTGGCCTCAGTCTTGATTTGTTAATGTTACAGTAGATTTGTCTTATTAGTGATTCTATATAATCTATGAATGACTACTTTCTTACTGACTGACAAGTTTTTATATAATACGAATATATATGATTTCTTTGTAATTCCTGAAACAAAAAGAAAATTCCTTTACCTTATCAACGACGAAAACAAAAGGACAAATATATGTTTACAATAAATGAAAATAAATCACCTAATTTTATTATTACTGTATACAGGAAACAAATTAACATAAACACTTGTGAAAGAGTAATCAAGGGAACCAAGGTTATAGCGGTAATCAAAAGAATGTAATCCAGGGACAAAGACCAGACATGGAAAACAGACATATACAACAAAGAACATAAAGTAACTAAAATCATACATACAAAGTAACAAAAGTAAATGAGCAACTGGGACTCAACTAAAAACTGGGAGCATGGACCAGGTGCACCGGTAGGGTAAGCGTCCTCTGCTTTTCTAGAAACACCCGCCGAGTTGCTCATAAAAAGTCAAGTCCGGGGTAGACAAACGAGGAAAGGAAAACTATGACCCGTTGAATAAATCAGTTTTCATGGTGCTGATGGATAAACCATAACGATTCACGAGACATGGAAAACAGACATACACAACAAAGAACATAAAGTAACTAAAATAATACATACAAAGTAACAAAAGTAAACGAGCAACTCCGACTCCACTAAAAATTGGGAGTATGGACCAGGTGTAACTGTCGGGTAGCTTCCTCTGTTTTCTAGAAACACCCGCCGAGTTGCTCATAAAAAGTCCGGGGTAGACAAAAGAGGAAAGGAAAACTATGACACTTTGAACAAATATGATTTCATCCAGTGAACCTGTGTTAAGATTGAATGCTTACCTACGCTAGAGAATTTCTGAACTATAAGAAGTCTTATTCCAGTTGAAATAGGATGTTTTATCGATTTTCGAAATCACAATGTGTCAAGTGGTTAAAATGCTAAAAAGTAATTTATTTAAAATATAAATTAAAATTTGTCGTTGTCGCAGGTGCTAATTATATGGTTGTAAGTATTTGCAAGGTGTAAACACATTTAAGTATGTTTAACGATTGTTGCTCTAAACATGGGAAGAATACTTTTGCGCTAATCACTTATGTTAGAGGTATCTCTTGCGCTACGTTCATTTTCTTCATTGTTTTAAATGCACCAGAATGGGAAACGCATACAAACCATTACAAACAACGCTACATTGCTGGATCTGTAACATGTACGACCAAACCGCTCTCAAAACCTTTAACTTCTATACTCACAGCTGTCAAAGATGATCTCTAGTCCTACCACGACACTTGTTACTCCCGTAGTGGTATTAATTCAATATGAATCCTGCAAAATTCGAAATATCTTCTGGAAACCCTAAATGCAAGATTACAATCAGAATACAATAGCATTAAAACCTATGATTTTTTTTTCAATTCTTTATACTTCTAAAAGAAGTAATAACGTTTAGCTAGATCATTTAGTCTCAGTTTCTGCTATGTAGATGACGTATTATCGTTAAACAATCCTAGCTTCGGGGATTTAAATGGGAAACGCATACAAACCATTACAAACAACGCTACATTGCTGGATCTGTAACATGTACGACCAAACCGCTCTCAAAACCTTTAACTTCTATACTCACAGCTGTCAAAGATGATCTCTAGTCCTACCACGACACTTGTTACTCCCGTAGTGGTATTAATTCAATATGAATCCTGCAAAATTCGAAATATCTTCTGGAAACCCTAAATGCAAGATTACAATCAGAATACAATAGCATTAAAACCTATGATTTTTTTTTTCAATTCTTTATACTTCTAAAAGAAGTAATAACGTTTAGCTAGATCATTTAGTCTCAGTTTCTGCTATGTAGATGACGTATTATCGTTAAACAATCCTAGCTTCGGGGATTTAAACATCAAATCTACCCTAAAAACTTAAGTCAAAAATTATTAAAGACACTGTGATGTCAGACTCATATCTTGACCTACACTTAGAGATCAATGGTATAGGAAAACTAATGACCAAACTTTATGACAAACGCGATGACTTTTCATTCCGTTTTGTCAACTTTCCTTTCATCTCTGGCAATATTCCTTCAGCACCTGCATATGGAGTTTTCATATTACAACTCATGCATTATGCCAGAGCATGCCGTACTTACGCACTTACTGACGTTTTGTGCCGCGCTAGGAGTCTAACAATTAGGCTTCTGGAATAGGGTTATGTTGCTACAAGATTGAAGTCATCACTACAGACGTTTTATGGTCGTCATCATGAAGTCGTGGATCGTTACAGTGTATCCATCTGCGCCAGGAAAACCGATTTGTTCAACGTGTCGTAGTTTTCCTTTCCTCTTTTGTCTATTCCGGACTTGACTTTTCATGAACAACCCGGCGGGTGTTTCTAGAAATGCAGAGGACGCTTACCCTACCGGAGCACCTGGTCCATTCTCCCAGTTTTTAATGGAGTCCGAGTTACTTTTGTTAATTTGTATGTATTAGTTTGGTTATTTTATGTTCTTTGTTGTATATTTCTGTTTTCTATGTCTGGACTTTGTCCCTGGATTTCATTAACCTTTTGATTTTTGCTATAATCTAGGTTCCCTTGACTGTTCTTTCTATAATTACTAGAGGTTCGACTAATTAACCTCTGCTCATACGATAGCCGATGTCATGTTCCGCTATTTTATTTTTGCATTTGGCGGGCAACAATGTGCAATATGAAAAAAACTTTCCCGGAATATGTAGAAAGTGAGAAATGGAGTGAAATATCGGCGTTTATTGCACATATTATTTCAATTGAATTGAATAGGCATACATTTATAAGTATGTAAAAACATAAGTTTATTATTACTAAATAATGGGAGTCGGGGGTAACAACAAATCGTCCCGCTACAGCACACACTGGTGAACGTTGTGTAACGCCTAACGGTACTAATATGATCTCAAGCACATTAGTCTAACGTACGGGAAAAAATGCGCAAAATCCTTAGAGTAGCATGTAAAAATTATTAGATTATTAGAGATCATTTGTTCTGGGTAATGCTGTTCAAATGGGCAAAAAGCGTAATTGTAGTTCTTCGTTGTTCAAAGATTTGTCATATTTTATTTCATGTTCACAAGTTTCTATTACTTTTCATTTCTTTTTATCGAAATAGCTCATTCGAATATTATTTATTATTTGAAAAAACGTGACCCAAACGTAAAACTGGCACAAAGAAGTTGTGGCGAAAAAAGGACGCAAAATTTGCGCAAATGGTTATCATCCTTAATATTGTCTAAACATGACTTATTGATAAATGTTATTCCACCAATAGCAAATCGGCCAACATGGATTCATTTAAGTGGTAATTAAATTATATGTAAATCAGCGATTAACAGAATATGGTTTTAAAATAATAAAAAAAAAATGATACATGTATTTTTAACTCTGACATTGCAAGTTTAATTGACTTCAAGTTATCTACATAGTAAAAAGTTCTTCAATATGTGAAATGCTTTTGTGCTTGTTCTTTCATTTGTATGCAAGGATATATATATATTAACTAAGTCTTTAAAATTAAAAAATCTAATATATAATCAAATTTTAAATCTTCCACAAAAACTATTCATTTTTTTTTATTTTACTGGTATGTCCTATTAGTTCATAGAATTTCATGAGGATCATACTTAATTATTCATGATAAATAGTTCTAAATGTTTGATTATTATTTTTCATTTACAGTAAAGGCCTCAATTCTAACAATGTCAGAAATGACACAAAAGTTGTCTACTTACAGAAATGGTCAGTAAGTATGTTTGTGTCACAAATCCGCTGAAATATGTTTACTCAAACATTGATGTATACTGCCTGTGGGATATAAATCGATACATTTTGCACAGGGTAACAACTGTAAATAATTGTAAAACAAATGTGTATCATACTTTTTTTTAATATTCCCTAAAATATGAGTGACGCCGACCATCAGCTGACTGTTCCTACACTTCGTTTAATTTTCGTTTTCGTGCTAACATATATACTCAATACTGTTAGACCCGGTTTAAACTCATATGTGCTATTTGTAATATATGACGGGCAGAGGGGTTTCTTAACGCCCTTGGCTGTGATTTGGGATCTCTCACACACGGTGTAAAGCATTGAAGCGTTTACACAGTCCCCGGGCATGTTCATACCCATGAATGTGGGTCATGGTGTATTCGGGGAAACTAGTTATCATGTGACCACGTTCATTCATTAAATGCATTATCATGTGTTTAAATATCAATCCGTGACCCAGTGATCCAATTCTTTGACCCAGCAACTTTTTGGGATAAAATCAACACTTCCAAGTGCATGTAAGACAGAAAGGTTGGTCAAGTTAATGGTACACGCCAGTCAATTGATGAGAAATCTTCAAGGCCGAAAAATAATGTTATGTTTCCGATCACTGTTCTAAAATTTTGTCGGGTCGGTAGATAAGGATTTATTTTTATTAAAATTTTTACAATGGAATAAGTCATAGTGACGCCAAATTTTGAATGCAACGAACCAAATATGCAAAAACTATTAGACTTAGTCCACAACCTAATCCGTTTTGGGATTCGGTGCTTGAGATATTTTTTGTTTTGACGGTGGTGGTCAAAACAACTAATATAAAATTCAAGTGCCGAATCCCAAAAGGTATTATCCACTACCAAGAGCACACTCACAGCATGTGTGTTAACAATCGAATCTAAATATAAAAAACCAATATTTCTCTTTGTTTTTCCATCTAGGACAGAAAAAAAACACTTATGGCTTTATTTTTTCCTTTTTTTTTTCTGAAAGACGATCGGCAAAATAACAAATAAACACTTTTGGATAAGGGGTATGAAGAAGGGTCAATAGGGTGACCGGAAACATAACATATTTTTAGGCTTAACAGGGTGGCCTATTTATTACTCCAGCGGTGCTAGAGATTATCTGGCAAGCTATTTTGTGGCAAAACACATGGCATTGAGGAATCTGTTGAGTTTAATTAGCTGCCCATTACTGTAACATGAAGTTTCGGGGGCTCTACATTATATATATATATATATATATATATATATATATTATGTACACGTAAAAGTACAGTGTACATGTAAGTACAATCCCGAGGAGCTCCAACGATTTTTTTAGTTTTGCTATATACTGACAACTCTTAGTATGATTTTTATTTAAACCAATTTTTGTTTATGACGTCATGTCAATAAAGTAAAGTTTGTACATGTACATAAAAATATAATTTTTGTCACATTCATACCTAAACATTTGTTAAAAGGGTGCGGATTTTTTATTAAGTATCAAGACATTAATACTACACACGTAAAAATAACTAATTTCTGTTTAATTGTGAAGATTTATATGATTAAATTAAATAATGAAAAAAAATAATGACAGTGTAGTGAAGTACTGAATGTACATTCACGTTCTGAAACAAGGAAACATTTTTCAAGTTATTTAGAAGTTGGTAAAATTGTCTGATACAAGATTTAGTTGAAATATTGCTTTTGAAGTGTTAACTGTGAGCCAGTATCGATGGATTTAGCCTTAAAGTCCTTCATATACAGGTACTGTAATTTATATTCAGAATTTTGAATGTTTTCTGTTGAGTACATGACTATTAGTGGGAATTAAACTTTACAGGTTTGCAATTTTATTCTCTTTTGATAGAGAACTGTTTAACTAGGGCTAATGTAAAAACAAAGACCTAGTATATGTAAAGAAAATTCGGTCGTACATTGGTATGGTGCTGACAGCGGTGTCATCGCCGGCGGCGTCGTCCATATTCCATATAAGCAGTCAAACAATTTCTATGTCATAGATGCTTCCAGATAGATTAAATAGCTTTTCAGAAAAAATATTTACTAGATGTTTTGTATATATTTGAGGCAAGATATACTGAACATAGAGAAATGATGTGCCACCCATTGCCTGATTCAAACACAGAACGATACTTAAAACAAAACTAAAAATCCCGTGATGTCTTTGTTAACGTCCTTTGGTATCACTTTAGGTTGTGAACGTAGGGCTCTTCTTTCGTATCATTGGAAACCGAAACTTCACAAATGTCTTTAAAAAAACAGAAGTGTATTGCTGGGTCTGCAGAGTGAACAAATAAATCCCTTCCATTCTAAACTACTTACTAATTAACTCACACAAGTGAAGAGTGGTTGGAAAGCATCCATATTTTTAATATGTTGTTTAAAATGCTTAAGTAAACAGAAAATAACGTGCAGATTTTCATAAGCCCTTGTTCATGATAGATATAAATTACACAGAACGCACTGTAGAATTAAAAATTATGGAAGATAACTCTGAAAATGACTATAAAATACAGTAGAAACCTTTGGATTTTCAATTTGAATTATCTTCTAAGAGCAGACAGATTGGAATGCACAATTATACAGTTCATCATATAGACCTATAAATCAACTTAATAACAAAAAAAAATGTGTAGTCTTTTTGGGGTGTATCACATATTACAGAATTTGCATATTCTTACATAGACTGATACTTGAAAACCTACCTGTTTGTCTCTCTTCTGGTAACCTTACCTTTTATAATAGTCGATACGCATAAACCCAAACTACCCCAGTTTTGATTACAAAAATAGATAATTTTTATATAGTTTAATGCAATAGTGCAGATATTTGTAATAGTTCTTCTGGAGCTTCAAAGGTTGCCTTTTAGTACTTTTCTTCAAAATAAATTATTTGCTGGTTTCCTGTAAAGAACTGTAAAAAAACCAACTATTCCAACAATGCAACCTCTTTCCATAATATCAAGAGATTGAAATATTTGAAGTTACTAATCGTTATGAAAATCAAATACCTCTTGATGTTGAAATTAAGGAACTTGAAGTTCTTGTAGATAAGCTTTTAAAACTCAACAAGTTACAATTTTTAAAAACTGTATGGGAAAAACATATCATGTCACCTTATATCGTTTAAAAACTCTTTCGAATATAAAGGAAAAATCATCCATAAGCACAGTTTCGTTTGTGAATAAAATTCTAAGTTGAATGTAGTTAGTTGAAAAAATTCAGATACATGTGTATTTATAGTGTTAAATATCAATAAAAATTGAGCTTTACGAAATGTGAAAAATGTTACTTTAAAATATTTACATAAAACTACATGAATGTTTTACAATGGACGATATGTGTTGATGTTTTTTTATTAACTTTTAGTATTTGTATAAGTTTATTTTATGTTATGAAAAAAATTATGAAACGTTGTACTCATTCATATAGTTACGTCACATATGTTATTCGATGATAAATATATCTGTATTTTCACATGTCATTGTTTTTGTTCAGGATCGTGATGCCTTAAATATTGTTGTCAGTTTCCAAAATAAGAGCACAAGATTAAACATTATACCTGACCATACAATCCCCGACGAAGACATGAGTACAGCGTTACCCTATATTAACGTTATGCCGTCATCGACGTAAGTACCTATGATAAGATATAACATTGATCATAACTTTTATGGTCGTTTAATTCTCCATGACGAATTATTTTTTAGGAACTAATTATAGATTATAGAGTATTGGGTGACAATGAACGTGTAGTGTCGGCATCCAGGCTTATTTTGTCCGAAATAAAATAAAAACATGTATTTAAATGTACAACAATTTAATGTGTCGCGTTTTATTTTCCAAAATATTGAACTACTCTATTCTTATTCTACAGAATTCAAACATCATTGCCAACTGCATGAAATGAAAAAAAATTGTTTGTAATATGTATGTTTCAATTGATGACCAATCATGTTAAAAAAATAATTGACAGAACAATGTGCGAATCTAAGAATTTAAGTTAGGTAGAACATAAATTATTGCTGATATACGGTAATCAGGTTTTCGTGACTTTTTAAAAACAAACTTTACGATTTTATTGAAATACCAGACCAAACATATAATTTTGGAGATTGTGTTTAAAAATCAAAATTCCATGCAAGGTAACCCCATGATTTTGCATTTAAAATAATAAATTTCACTTGTAAAAGTACTCCGTCTTTAAAAGAATCGTCCCTCTTAGTAATTGTTCGTAACGAATACACCAAAATATGTGACCTCTTTGAACACTTATACACTGAGCATAAAACACAAAATGAACCTTAACGATAAACCAACTATTACTTAATGATATGCCTGGGTCAGGTGTATTCCTATTCCTAACTAGTTTAGCAATTATGTTGTCTTTTTAAAACGTAGAATATGTATATAGATTGTTGTTCAAAGCCTGGATATACTATACACAAGTGGGAAATCATACATATGACACGATAAATGGAAAAAGAATATGTGATGACACCTACTATGGACAAAATTGTTCACTTAAATGTCCACCTTCTAGGGAGCAGCTTCACGGAAGATGCTTATCAACCATAGGATGGAGTTGTGATTTGGGTAAGTTAAGTCCATTCAATTCTACATCTGGATCAGATTTTTTTTATTAAGATGCAGTATATAACCCAAAATAGTTGGAATCAAATGTGTTTCCTAAAAGATGGTTATGTAGTTGACAGAAATGGATAGAATGGTTTAATACAAACTTGTGAGTAAGAAGATCTAGACAGAATCTGGGACATTTTCACTCGGATACTGACCATTGTAATCAAACCTGTAAATTGTTTAAGCTCTAAACTGAACATCTGTACTTGAAATGTTTATAGAGGCACCGCAGTGTATCGGTTTTCATAACCTGTTATTCAAGAAAAAAATAATCAACTTTGTGAATGCTTCGATACAAATGTTTAGTAAAAATGTTGCTTCAGCCACTAAAGAATCAGCAGCAGCAAGACTTTTCCCAATAACATTGTTATATACTTAGTCTAGTAGGCGGGATCGGTCTTGACAATACACGATTTTGTTTCGTTTTTTTTTTTTGTTATTCAATTTCTATGAAAGAATTTCAAGTTAAATTACAAGATATGGGAAATTATTAATAGGGAGATTATAGAAAAAAGTTTTGCTTAATATTAAAGGTTTTGTCGATTTTTGTATTACAATTGCACTTATTTTCACGAATTTCGCGGTCATGGAGCACTATTCGCCAATTTAAAAACACACGAGAGAGAAGTTCTACCATTATCCTTTACGCAAAAAAACTACGATTTCCGAGAAAATAAGTACCTGCGAATATATTCATAGACCAATACTGCAAGAATGAGTACAATTACAGTATTCATTTTTGATGTAGTCATTTACGAAAAAATAATGGACATGGAATACTGTCGTAAAATGCGCGTAGGGATATTTTCGGTTCATTAAAGTTGTAGCGTGAAGCCCATGTATGATAACGTTCTTCGTGGTCCTTCCGGTCTTGCATTACGGGAGATTTAAACATCATAGAAAACGAATCTCTCCGTATGTTGCTACAAGATTGAAGTCTTCACTACAAAAGTTTTATGGTCGTCATCATGAACTCGTGGATCGTTACAAACTAAGGTTTGACTTTTTTCAACAAAAACCGCAAATATCTTTTCGGCAGTATTACATTTCCCCTGAAATGTCTTCCGAAAGCAGAATTGTACCATTCCATATAAAACTGTGTGGTACATGAACAGAAGGTTTATTCCCTGATTTTGAGTAATTTTGTTTCCTTTCAGAATTTTGAGAGTTTTCTGATATTAGTACTTTTCCATCCGAGATATTTTTTAAAAATAATAATGCACTATGAATAGGGGAGATTTAAGCTATCGCCCGGGGTAAAATAATGTGGCATAAATGGTCAGCCCGTGGTAAAACATTGATAAGAATGAGGCTTCCTTGATTTATTTCTATTTTAATAGGACAAGAACGGTATTTTGTTTTACATTTTCGTGACCTTTTACGGTAACCGTAGGCCGGTCATATTTGTCCATATTTGGCTGTACACTTCACGCTAGCAATGTCATTTGAAATGGTCGCTGGTGAAACTTTGCTTTGTATTTTTTTATAATGAAGAAAAAGGTGAATTAAGTAGACATATGGCAATATGCAATATAATGCTTTATAAGGTCACGGTGTTCACACAAGGACAGGTGCAATGTTTTATTCATTGACGATTATTATTGTTTGGTTTTATACATGATGGCGCACGTGGCACGTGGCGATGAATAAACTGGTGAAAACATGGTTTGATTTTTTCTTACTTAAATGATAAGAACAAAGTAATGAAAATGTTAAAAATGCTTTAAACAGCATATGTAAGAACCGAAGATCATATGAGCAAAAAAAGGTTTCTATTAATTTTCATTATAATATTATAGGATGGACTGGTGAAAATTGTTACGAAAATGTAAATGAATGTAAGAACCAAACTTTAAGTTGTAAGAACGGCGACTGTGAAGACATATATGGTAGCTATTATTGCCGTTGTTTCACTGGTTGGTATGGTCGATATTGTGATTTGAATGTAAATGAATGTGAAAAAACAAATATTTGCAAGCATGGAAATTGCTCTGACACTATAGGTTCGTACACCTGCAACTGCGAAAAAGGGTGGAGTGGTAAAAACTGCGATCAAGCGGTTGATGTGAACGAATGTAATATCGTTAAAAATATTTGCGGACAGCATGGCACATGCAAAAACACAAATGGTTCGTTCGTGTGCTCGTGTCATCAAGGTTGGAATGGAAAGTATTGCAATGCCGATGTGAACAATTGCAAAATGAATCCTTGTATACATGGAAACTGTGTGAATACAAACGGTAGTTACTATTGTTCATGCTTTAATGGATGGATGGGCGAATATTGCGATCACGATGTTGATGAATGTTTAAATAAAACGTTGTGTGGAAATGGAATATGTTATAATAATAATGGTACTTATTCGTGTTCGTGTAACAAAGGATGGAAAGGAACAGACTGTTCAATGGACATTGACGAATGCAAAAATAGTACTTTTTGCGTTAATGGAATTTGTTCCAACAGTCAAGGTGGGTTTAATTGCACTTGTAACAGTGGGTGGAGGGGTACAAACTGTGAAATTGATGTTAACGAATGTTCGGCAATTCCATGCATTAACGGGAAATGTATTAACACAAATGGAAGTTTTCAATGTGCCTATTCATCGCCGTCAGTCATCACTTCTGGTTGTACCAAAAGCTCAGTTCAAATTAGTGTTGCAGGTGCTCACTTTCCAATAAGTGAAATTAGCACAATTATACAAAGTTCTGTTATTGAAATTTCTTCCAGTTCATTTACGGAGACTAACAGATTATCAGAACTTTCTTCAAGCTCATACACTGAGACTAACAGATTATCAGAATTTGCTTACAGCTCATATACGACGACTAGCAGATTATCAGCAAGTATAGCAAAACCAAACTCAGAAACATATGTTAAATTCACTGATTCTTTGCCATTATCAGTGAGTGAGATTATCACTTCATCATTGTCGATTGATATGCCATCAGTTACATCTTCGAACTTGAAACCCAGTAATGCTTCGACTATATCTGTAAAACATTTTGAAATTTATAATGTGTCACTCTCAAGCGACCGTACAAGTCATTCAATCAATGTTGTAACAGCTTCACAAACTTTCAAACCAACAGAACCATCGACAGAACATAAGTTATTCCATTCAACAAGAACGACAACTCCAACTTTGCCGAATGCTCATTTGTTACCTTCATCAGTAGATACCATCAAGATACCAGACACTACTTCCTCTAAAGTCAAACTTCTCCCCATGACGACTCCAACCGTCTTAATAAAGGGTATGGAAAACATATTGATATAGATCTAATCGTATTAAGAGTCGCCAATCATTCACCCTATAATCACTATCAAAATACTCTTATACATATTAAAGACATATAGAAACAAAAACATAACAAAAACAACCATTTAAAAAAAAAACAAAAAAAAAGATTATTTTTTATTTTAGAATACTACATAATGCTTTTACTTAAACGGTGGAGCAGGTCTTATTTTAACACCAAATCAAGCAAATCATCAGTATGACTATCCTAAGTTATTCAATAGTTGTTTGGCCTTTGTTATTCTTAAATTGGCTTTCTGTACTTGAACAATGCAACCGCTGTTCTGTACCAACTCTAAAAATACATTTAGGTGGAAAAGTCAAAGGTATTTGAAAAGTTGTATTAATACAGGATTTGGTTGGTTCTTTTTCAGTCAAGAGCGGAGAATCTGCATTTCAGGTAAATATTTAACGAACTTACATCAAATTTAATATCAAGTGCCGGTTAAGTTTATCTATAATATTTGGTCGGTGAAATTTGTTTGCTACAGTGACTATCAATCATGGAACAACTTGACGTGTTTCTAGAAAAGAAGAGGACGGTTACCCTACCGGTGCATCTGGTCCATGCTCCTAGTTTTTTGTAGAGTCCGGGTTTCTCATTTACTTTTGTTTCTTTGAACGAGTTGTTTTGGTCATTTCATATTCTTTGTCAGGTGTGTCTATTTTTTTCCTGTCCAGTCTTTATCCTTGGAATATATCATTATGATTTCCACATCATGGTTTCCTTGATTGCTCTTTGAAATAAATCCAAATCAGAATGCATATTGTAAGTTTCCAAATATACGTTGAAAATATGCAGCAAACCTACAACAGCTACTCATCTGATATTTACAGTCATATCTTCTTTAAAGACTTTCGATATGTTGATTTTGATATGCCGATATAAATAAATTGCAGTCCTGGATTAAAGAGAATATGATCTTGGTACTGGGTATATTTATTGGAGTAGCAGTGGTACTGGTTATTGTTGTACTTGTTCTTCTTTCTAGAAGGTAAGATATTCAATCCACTATTCTTACCTATTCCAAATGCTAAATATAGTTAGGCGTTGAAAAACATTTTGAAGTAAATGAGGTGCGTGACTCAATCATACAAACCTCGGATTTAATTTAGTTTGTGAATTAGTTGATTTAAGTTGGTCGGAAGAAGCAGTAAGAAGAAAAAAAAACCAATTTTACTTGGTATCCCTAATTGTTTACTTGGATATAAAAATTAATTTCCGATTTTTTATGTACATTTCGGATCATTTCTAGACGAAAGGCAAGGACAAAACCTAGTGTTGATCCTAACTATCACGACATACTTCAAGACAAGAGGAGACTGACTCTGATACTTAATTCCAATGATGAACTAATACCGATGGAAGAGGCTGGCATTCCTAAGAACAATCCACTGTATACAGAACAACAACCAAACAAATGCCACAACAACCTATTATATGGTGATTTTGTTGACACAGATTCACATGCCTGTTGAAATGTTCATCTTATTTTATCAATGTTAAATGTATTGAGGTACAAAAAAAAAGTCTTCCACTGAGTGCTAAAAAAAACTACTTCAATTTGAGAGGTCATTGACAGAAATTAATTTCAATTAATTCGAAACACTCATCTTACCCTTATTTATCACATTTACGATCTTTTTTCTTAATCTTTAAATTTGAAATTGTTTGACCTCAAAGAAAAAAACAAAATATAATAAAGAACACTTGAGCAGATACTAATAACACAAGTGATTTATTTTTCATTTTTGTATTAGTGTCGTTTTTTATTATTTAAAGACAATTACACATTGATTTTCATTTATACATAGGTATAAACTCATGTAACCTTTTTGTGAAAAGAAAAACAACAACAAAAACAGTACTTTCTCAAACATATGTACATATAAGATTAGTCCTATCCTCTCTGGGGAACTGTCTGAAGAGCCGGCCCTAGGACAGCTCTAACTATTCAGGGTGCTGTCAGAAGACCCGGCTCTAAAAGTGTCATCGAACAGTTCCAGAGCCAGCTCTTCAGACAGTTCTAGCAGTGGCAGCTCTACGAGAACAGTTCTACTAGTGGACCCGGCTCTACTCCTAGAAATTTAAGAACTTGCTACTAAATCTGTCATAGAGCTGTTCCTCTGGCAGTTCTAGGACAGTTTTGTGAGAGGTGAGAATTCACCTCATCTGTCATTTTGTCAGGTAAAGCAAAAAATCATAGCCATTTTGACAGTACGAATTAAAATCTATCAATTTCTTCCTAAAATCTGCACCTAACATGAAAGTTTTTTTTCTATTAAAAAAATAAATTGTTGTCCCAATTTTTACCTTAATATGGTGAGTGAAATACAGTTAAAGTTATATCTTTACACTTGTAATTCTCGAGACCTGCGCCAAACAGAATAAAAACTATTAATTTTGTGTAAGAAAAATAACTGATACTTGAAAATAGATTTGTCACGTTCTACATGCCTACAAGATGGGGTAACACTAACAATAATAATTCAAAAAGTCTGTTCTTACAATCACAGTTTATTTCTTCAATAATAAACAATAATACAATAAATTTCAGCAATCATTTTAGTACTGATTGTGTAAAAATACTTTGGACGGAAATTATTTCAATAGAAAAAAAAAACATTTGTCATGATGGTGTTTGGTAGTTAAAAAAATGATGACATATCTGGTGGAGACATTCCATAATTATATCAATATAATCGCAGGCACTTGATTCATAGTAAAGTTGCAAATCTTACTTTATGGAAACTATAGGATTTTCATTGTTAAGAGATATATTTCCTACCTTAATATATATCAAACAACACAATTTACAAAAATCAGTACCTGATGAGCAAATTATTATTTCACACTATATTGACTAATGCCTCTTTTTTTTACTGATACTGATAATTCTGTTAAAATTGAAAAGCATCAATTATCAATTGTATTGATTTTCATCAACAAATGTACAAGGATACATTTTTGTAGAATTATGAGCATGTGTAAAATTCTGCGATACCATAAGAAATTGTATAAATAAAATTTTGCATCCTTGATCTTTTGCCACTTTCTAATTTTACATCTTGAATGTGTTTGAATTGAAGAAGTCTACTACTGTACAATAAAGTGCACTATTAAAAACATAAACACAACTTTTTTCCTGCACAAATGAATTGCCAGCTACTGCAACCTCAGAAATGTGGTATTTATTTTAGCAAATAACACAATTAATGTAATTAGGCATTGAAGCAATAGCTAAATCATGTTTCTAAATAATATTACCAAAACAAATGTTTGAATTTCTCATTATAACAAACATGTAAAGCAAAATTTTGCAGAAATCTTTTAATCCACTTCAAATAATTCAAGTCTTTATTTGCCTTCAAAAACATAGGTCATCCCAACAGGGGTATTACTCCAATATAATTCAGTAAATCATTAATTCCTTCACAACTACATATCATGCCTTAACTACCTACAAAGTTTCGTGAAATTTGGAGCATTATTTTGCTAGAGAGTTACACTTACAAAGGTGTGATAGACATACAAGGAAAAACAATATGTCTCCCCACCAAAGAGGTGGAGGGACATAATTCCAGAACTAATAGTGAACATGCTACCCATTCAATACTTATAAAATAGTTTACAGTAACCGATAATTAACAACTTATTACTAAATTGAAACAAAGGCTGAGTTTGTACACTCATCTATTTAATGCAACAGAAATTCATTACTCTTGTCTTATATATACCTTTGAATGAATCTGATCATAAATCATCATGGCTGCAAAACAATAAAGTTTAACAGACCAATCTTTAAAATTTAAATACATGTAAATTAAAAAAAAAATCTTATTCTTTAATTTATGATAGCATTTAAATTGTGTCATATAGGTGAATTGAACTTTGATTTTGTAATAATGCTGATTAAACAGACTTTCACAAAATGTTATCATTGATGAAAAACTAAGTTTTAATACTAAGATGGCTATCCTATTTTTTCGAACATTTCATAGGTAACTTATTGCAAAATGTGAAAATAAAAGAGTGATAATAATCTACTGCATCATTTTCTTCATGAAAGCATGTACATGTATGTTAAAATCCAATGTATGGAATGAAACTGTACATACCAAAATTTATACAAATAAAAAAAAATGCTGCAAAGAAATGACAATTGAAAAAAAAAAACAAAAACAAAAACACACAACCAAACTTACTAAACATATCTATGTAACAAATCAAACGAATAGAAGACGACTGTATGTGATTCATGTTAATGGTATAAGGAGTAACTGAATCTCATTCTTGTGGTCGGAGTTTAAAAAACAAACTTATTTTTTTTTAAATTTTGGTATACACAGGAGTTATTTGCTTTTTACAAATAAAAAGTACGTCTTGAATCTGGAACCATAAAAACGTTACTTGGACTGATTTCCAAAAATCTCTGTAACATAAGCAAATCTAAGGCATATCAAGTGAAGATTGTTTAGTTTAAATTAAAGATTAAGTAAGTGCATAAACAGTTCAAGAAGGAAAAAAAAAAGAAACTATAGCTATTTTTTTTCTATAAGACTCTTTACATGTCTCTCATAACTAATATTTCTTACTTAGAAATAATCTTCAATTTCTATCAATGAAGGTTTTCAATTTTTTGGGCTTTTCAGTGTTGTAAAATTTTGATTTTATACGACATCAGCAACATGCATTAATATATTCACTTTAAGGAGATAGACCTAGGGTAAGGGATATAACTCTTGCAATTAGTGATATATTTGTATCATATTCAATTTCACCAAAGCCTTTCAAGTTTTCATTTGATACAGAATGAAATCAGTCCAAGTTTGTTTGATGCCTCCATGAAATTGATGTAAAATGGAGAATACAAACGTTCCAATGACTTGTAAGAGTTGTGTCCCTTACCCTGGGATATTACCTTAAAAAAGAAAAACATAATAAGCGAATTTTATTCTTTAAGAAACAAAACAGCACTTAAACAAAAGCTTGTATCTTATTACTATTTCCAGCAAATAGATTGAAAATGCACAGCCATGTAATGATGTAAACAAATTCTACTACGTGAAGCAAATTCTATTCTTTGATAAACAAAACATCACTTTAACAAAAGCTTGTATATTGTTACTATTTCCACCAAATAGATTGAAAATGCACAGCCATATAATGATGTACATAAATTGCCTGTAAAACCAAACCCTCTTTGGATTGTAGAAATTGTTTGCTTAAGACAATTTTTCTGTTTACCCAGGTGCAAAATACATTAAAACTGATATAATTCTAAAATTTTCTGATTAATACAGGTTTTACTGTAGTTAAAAATTTGCTAAATGATAATGCTAACTTATACTATGGTACAACTGATATCTTCTCATTCTTAAATTTATTGTATTTACAACAGTTTTCTTAAATCAAACTCGATGATTTAACTCCACAGAATCAATAGTTATTGTTCGATAGTAGCCATTTCTTGAAGTTCAGAATTCTAGTCCTACTACATTGCATATTCTAATGGTATCTGGATATGCATATACATATTAAATGTTGTTGGAACATTAAATGAATAATTAGATATCATTTTTAATAAAACCATATAGACGGTATTTTTCTTGACTGAAAGAGCTAATGTGAATTTACCATATATGTATATGATTCAAGAACAAAACGAAACTACATATCAAATGAAATAATGTCATATTTTCAAATGTAATGGAGTTATATGGCTGTACAGTGGATAATTCAATGGTGAAAGAATTTCTTAAATTTGGTACAACATAAATGACTTCCAAAAATTTGGACAGCTTTAACAAAGTTACCTTTGGTATGAAACAATAAAATTTGATTCTAAATGATGATTTGTGATCACTTCAATCTCAAATTTGTATGAAATCTCGTTTTTCTGTTAAAAAAATATTCTTAAGGCAAAGATATGTACAAGTGTAAACAAATTCTTCTAATTATAATCTACAACAAAATAATGAACATAAACAAAATAAAAAGAAAATGTATGTTGTTAAATTTGAGAAACAAAGGTCAAGAAGTAAATCCTAGAGGAATATATTTACATTGTGTAGTTGTAAATTACAATTGCTACATATGTAAACCTCTGCATGCAGGTGAATTTCCATATATAATGGCATAGCACTCCATACACAAGGTAACAGGAGTTTGATCCTTATCTTTTAAAGTGTATGTTTACAAAGATTTCTATGTGAGTTATGGCACAGTCAACTGCCCCTTCAGAAACCAAATCTGAACAACCTTATTGTCAAAGTTCTTGGTCTACATTGTGTGCATACACAGTTCTGTGAGAAAGAGATTCATTTGTGAATATATAAAACACATAAAAGTCAACATTGTGAAAGTACCATTGTTGGTGGGGTATCAATTTTCATGGTTCATGAACTTTGATTTCCAACGAAAAGGGAGATTTCCATTCATATGTATACTAAAAACCTCGAAACCAAGAATTAAAGAATTAACAAACTTGTGTTTCTTCCCCACTCCAGGAAAATTGGTATCCATGTATTAAATTAACTTCACAGAATGTGATACAATGTACAGTAAGGTAAGTGTCTAGGTAATTTCCCTTTGTGTATACTGAATATTAGTCTAAACCAAAGAAATCCTTACTTGCTTAAGCTGCTTATATCATACAGTTTGAACTGCATACAAATAGCATTCATGATAACAACTAAGTAAAAATTTAAATTAAAAACATAAACAACTATTAGCACTTACAGTTATAAAGGACATATATAAATGGCACTTAAAACATATCCAGTATATTTTAAATGGTAGAACCTATGAACAACACTACAACTGACTAGGGTGCAAGGTACATTTCTGGAAACCAAAATGAGTTGACATTCAAATAACATTATTGAATACATGTAAAAAAAGATAGCAAGTCATATATTCACAACCGCTAGAAAAAATGTACTCTTATTCACAGCAAACAAAGCAGTACATGTTTTGGTTTTAACCTTCATCAGTTACTTTAGAATACTAACATTTTGAGATTCATAAGAGACTATTTAGAACTAAATATTCAAGATACAATTTGTAGGTACTTAAAAATGAAATTATATTTGTGGACAAACTTCTGATTAGGCATTCGAAAAACATCTGCATGGAAAAGCCAGTTTTAAGCTATTCACACATAAGTAAAAGAAAAGTGTCCACAGACAGTCTCCAAAAACTTAAACCTGAAAGCATCTGAAACAGTTTACCATATTCTGCTCTCATTTACAAAGTATGATGTCCCAGAAAACAAAAAAAAAACATATGAACAAAAATTTAATTCAAATGTGTATCAAATCCAATATGTGTCCTCCTAAAAATGGTTCATGAGGATTGACTTTTATTGAACTTTTAAACACTTTTATTTTGGCTCAACAAAAAATAATTTAGCCCTTCTATTTGACTCAAACAATTAACTTAATTCTTTCCAATAAAGACAAACCAAAATTTATAATGAAATTAAATGAAATGTGATGTTCACTGAAAAGAGTTTGTTTCATCAATTTATACTTAGATGAACTTGAATAATGAAGATTTGAGAAAAATTACAAGGTATATCTCATTTATCAAAATGAACAAATAATTGTACATCATGTGAAAACGGATGGAGATGAAAATCTGAATGGAAGTCAAATTGTGTGAAAATAATTATCAATTGGAGCTCAGTTTAACGAGTTCTTTTGTTTTGTAAAATGAAAAATAACCTTTTTAAATGATATTTACTAAAGCCAGGTTCACACATATAGATATTATGCACTAAAACATTTCCAAAATGCTTGAACTTAAAAAAGGTTGGTGATGTGTTTTGAAAATTTGTCAGCTAAAACTAACTATTGGAAACAAATTTGATACAAGCTTGCTGAAAAGTTGAATGCTGGACAGAATTTTAGAAACCAGTTTTTATATAACAAAAAAACAGAATGAATGTAATAATGTGTTTCAAATGTATTAAATACTTTCATTTTGGTTCTTACATTTTCCAAAAACTTTCAAACTTAAACTTTGACCTAAAATGTATCAAAAAACTTAATAAGTGTGAACTTGGCCTAAATAGTTTTAACTCCACTTTAAAAACTTATATACTTCCTTTTGAAAGTTGCTTAATGAAAATAAAAACCAACTAAAAGAAGGAAAATAAAGTAAAAGCACAAGGATTGTTAAATTTTCTAAATTATGTGTACCTTAGCATAGAAAACTGCAGATATCTTCTACAAGTACAATAAAGTAGAAGATAACTGCAATGTCACAGCATGGCAAAAAAAGGAGGCCCATATCAAACCACTTAAATAGTCAAAGAGCCATTGTTAATCTCTCATATCATCAGAACAATAATCACTTTTCCAACATTAATGCTACGTGATTTTATAAAGACATCAAGACTAGAACTCCATCTTAAGAACATATAGGTGTGAACATTACCAGCTAAAAAAATATTTTCATCAATTCTCAGAATCTGTCTTCTTTTCAGCTAGGGCTGCTAGTTTTTTATCAATATTTTCTTGAAGCTGAATAAAGAAAGTGTGTAAAGAGAAAGCATGTGACTTCTTCATTTCACTCCAATGTTCTCTTGTCTCTGTTTCCACCATGCTATCTCTTGTCGACATTGACCAGCTTGATAATGACTGGTCCCCATTTAAGGGATCCAGTACAACCCACTGATGAGTAAGATATGACAGGAGTTTCTCGTAAATATTAGTCAAGGTTTCATCACTGAGAGGCTTCAATTTATAAATAATTTTCAGGAAGTACTCTACTGTATGTCTTGTTCCCTATAAAAGAAATACAAAAACAAAATGTAAAAATAAGCCGAAGTTAATTATACTGAGGTTCATATGGCAGCATATGGAATGGTATGTTATCCCATAGAAAAATAAATGGACTCAAGTGTAGCTGAGGTCTATATATTGTGAAAGTACTACTGTTCGTGGGTACCAATTTTCATGGTTTTCGTGAGTAGGTCAAACCACAAAATTTGGTTCCAAACCATAGGAGATTTCCATTGATGTGTATACTGAAAACCCCAAAACCAAGAATTCAAGATCCAATGAACGTGCGTTTCTTCCCCAATCTACGAAAATTGGTATCCACAAATTAAAGTACTTTCTCAGTCCATATACAACCACTTGACCTGAAGTACAATTTAATCTTTGCTATATCATACCTTTCAAAATGAAGCTATACATGATGCAACCAGCCTCCGAGACAACATGACCAAAATTAATGGTGCCACAATCTCCAAACTAAAATTTGGAACAAGGCTGGGCCATATAGCATTTCATGGAAAGGTATAACTTTAATACAAACATTGGAAATTAAATTCTTAAAAGTTCAATAAATATATCTAAATACCGTTATGCCTAAGAAACAAGCAAGATAGGGAAATAGTGATACACTTGAGAATATAAAATCCTTCCACATTTGGTGATACTTTAGCATTTGATGTATAATGAAAGTGTTTAAAAGGAAATATGTGTATGTTGTGTTATTTTCATTTTTTAAAAATGTGAAACTTTATGAAATCCTTTTCACATCATTGTTTTTCTTCACAAAGTCGCTTTTTTTTAAGGCACTTCTTTCACAGGATCACAGGTATTTTAATATTTTAGTGTGCTAGACATAGAATTTTATCATTTGTCTACCAAATATTAAAAAAAAGTTTGTAGCATTTTCAATCTAATCAGGGCTTCATATAGAGGGAGAAATAAGCAAAAACTTCTCCTTGTTTATGCTCACTTCTCCCATTTGTCTTTGACAGGGAGAAGTTTTTGTAATAGATAACATAGGCAAAAATTCAATACTTCATTTATTTTGAGGCTTTTACAGCCTGCTTTATGGTTTGGATTTTGTCCATCATTGAAGTCTGTGTGGTGTCCTGTAGAAATTTAATTGTTCTTTGCTATGCTTTTGGTGGTTCACTGTCTCATTGGCAATCATACCATGTCTCATGTATTTTATAATATTTTCATTTTTCAAACAGAACTTATTAAAACTTCTCCTTGTATTCATTATCTAGATTAGGCAATAAATTTTTCAAAAGTCAGTAAAATAATTTGAACTACACGTAAATCAAAATCTACATCTTTTCAATAGTGTTTAAGTCACAAATCATGTCAAGCTATGATGTCATTATCATTGTTTGAGGAAACCAAAAAACTTTCTCCAAAATTGCTTTTTTTCATGATAAAGTAAAAAAATCACAAAAAAGTAGTTTTGTCCCTTTGTAAAATAAATTATCTATGATTTTGTGACTTCACTGAAACATCAATTATATACATCAGCCTAAAAAACACAAGGATTACAACTTTTTTTTTTGTGGGGGGGGGGATAAACTAATCTGATGCAACATGAAAATACTATTGAAAGTTCATGAAGGCTAAAATGTCAAGCAACTTTTAATCAAGATTAACAAAAAGTGTTTTACCCTCTCTAATTTCTGAAGAACAGCATCAACATCTCTTGTTTTTATAATGACACTCAAATCCTGCGCTTTTAAAACAGGTTCCTGAAAGGGAAAAAAACATAAAATGTACTTGATAATATTCAAAGTTAACCATGATGAACTCTATATGCCAACACACATGGATGGAAAAAATATACATAATTATTTTATACAATTCTATAATGGTAGACAATAGACAACTACATGTTTGTTAATTATAAAGACAGACACAGTGACATCCTAGATATGTAAGGGGTCTGAAACATAAGTGGATCAAAATTCTGTTCAAAATGACATAATCTGGTCCCTGCTCCCAGTTTTTAGTGGAGTCCCAGTTGCTCATTTGCTTTTGTTATTTTGTATATATGATTTTAGTTACTCTATGCTCTTTGTTGTGTATGTCTGTTTTCCATGTCTGGTCTTTGTCCCTGGATTACATTCCTTTAATCTATAACCTTGGTTCCCTTGATTACTCTTGAACATGATTGTTTCCCCTTTTAACACAGGTGCAAAGCAACAAGGCAGCACATCTTCAACAAAGATGTTATTGAGTCACAAAATAATGCATAACCTTGTTTAAACAAGTTCAGGTGGCATGAATTATTTCGTAACTACAAATGGTGAACGAAATGTGTTTTAATTTACACACATAAGAATTTCAACTACCATACTCTTGAATGTTTGTACTTTTATTATGTGTATTACATGAGATTCACACAAAACAATCTGTCACTCATATATGAAGCCTAAAATCATATCACATCATGCCATTCAAATTCAAAATAATTGCATCAGTTGTTTTTTTTTTTATTTTCTCACTAAAAAAGAAAACAAAAAGCAACTTAATTAAAAATAATCAATACAGATTATAGGCAATTGTATTTTTATACCGGCTTTTTCATGGGATATCTAAGGTGAGCCATATCTTAGTAATTTATAAACTGTAACATGTCATTTTATCTTGTGTATGTAAAAAAAATTTTTTTTAAATTCAAAATTCTATCTTTTAAAAAGGAATATTTTTAAAGGGCCTATTTGCAGGATTTATCCAATAGCATTGTAGTACGGTTCATATGCTCCCAAAGTCATTCAACTTCACTATAAAGTACCAAATTTTCATAAGATGTTTAAGGAGCAGGTTCCCTATCATTTTTTTTTACGCATGTCTTGTAAACTGACCTGTTATTTATGATATCAGGGCCAGTCTGCTGTGACAGGCATTACCGATCTATTTACGTTATTTATACAAATGCTGCAAATTACAAATAATACAAAATATCCCAAAACTTTCAATATTTGTTTAAGTTATTTCTTATTTATATCAAATGAACTTGGAAACAAGCACTTTTAAGACCTTAGAAACTGGTTTAAATTGCAAATGTACTTTTTGCTACACTCTCATCTATCGAAGTTTGACATCTTTCTTAAAACAATTCTTTATAACTACACAAAATCCAAACAAAGATGAAGAGATATGTGTGAGAAGAGATATAATCCAATTCATTCCATAATATACTAGTACCTTCAAATGGTCTAACCAACTCCACATAATCTCAGCCAAGACATGGGGATTCTGCTCCATGGCTAACTCTTTCCATGCTGAATCTCTCTCATTCAGTTTTTGCTGATTAAAAATGTAATGTGATACAGACATGATAGTTGACAGTTCAGTTCAAAGGAGTGACAATGTTGTTGTATAGAAATAGGATGATTCATTGAAAAAAAAAACAAACATCACAGCTAACAAGCTTAAAAAACATGTTCTGAAGAGAACTTTGTTATACTCAGTTTTTTCCCTGAAATTTATACATTTTCAAATTTAAACTTTACAATAATTTAAAGCAGTTTAATTTTAAGTTTTGTCCTGTTTTTCATAAGTTCCACAATTTTGTTTTTCTACGACACTTTTTTTTATTTCATAAATTCAAGAACTTTTGTTATAGTCTAGCATTAAAGCTTTGTATAAATTTTTAATGAAGATGGATTTGATAACCATTGATAATTTTTTACTTGATATCTGTCTGCCTGTTCATAAACACTCTCCTCTATATATGTAGATCCAAGAGCTTCTGCTACATCATTGGTAGACAAATTTCCTAACTCACTAGAAACTGGATCGACCTCATCACTTTTCTGTGACAATAGATCTGTTGACGAATTAGTATCTGGATCAGACTTGGCACTTGAACAACTTTCTTGATGGTCTAGTTTCAACAGTTTATCATTTGGTAAATCTTCCATGCAAACACTTTGTTTCCTTTCTAATCTTTTGTTTTGACTTGTTTTAGGGGCTTCTAATGATATTTGAGAAGTAACTCTAGTTAAACCATTTTCTTGGGGAACATCCCCATTTTCACTTAGTTTTCTGTCCAATGTGACACCACTAGGAGTTTTTCTTATTTGAGACAGGGCTTGTCCTTTCTTAGCTAATTCTAATAATCTCTCACAAACTACATATATAATCTGAAGAAAAAAAAATATATGTGATTTTGAACCACGAAGTTTGACTGGATTAGTAAGCAACCCATTTACCATAATATAACTAAAGTAATTAAATGTATGTTATAAAAAATATGACATTTTTCATACTTAGTCTCAATGAGTTTCCAACATCCAAATTTTTGATAATTCAGTTCATATTTTCCGTATTCTTGCTTAAACCATTATTTTTCTGAAGCCATGTGAAACTGTCTGTTTACCTTCTTATCAAAACTTTTACTTGCATTTCAACCCGATCTTAATAAAACGTGTCAAAGACTGAAAGGCCAGGTTGCCGTAAACAGGAAACAGAAGTGTGACAGACCTGAAATGCCATCTCACAATATGGGACCCTGAAATTGTGTACCAAATATCTAGTCATTGTGAATTATTGCTACTGTGAAAAATGTTAAGAATAATATTTTCCCTGCCTGCCCCACAGACATTCACCATTCTATAAGCTGATTTGCACGAGTGCAACTAGGCCAAAAGGTCTGTCTTATCCCCATGTATGCTTTGAAATCCAAAGTAAATAAACAAATGCCAAATTAAAACAAAATCTTTAGGCCTAAGGAGGCTTTGTTCTTACAGGCTAATGTAATAGAGAAAATTGAATAGTTTCACCACCTATTTGAGTCTCCAGATTTCTGCAACAAGCTAAGTTGGTAGCTCATTGTATTAGAAACATGCCTAAGTGTACAATGTATTGTAACAAAAAATATATCCCAGCAAATTACCTTTGGCACATATTTAAGTCTCCTAGCTTCATATCCATGGAGAATGTGTTTCTGTCTGTTGAGAAACTGTTGTAGGCTAAACTCATGGCTATTGGTACCTCTGTGAAAAATTTTATTAGTCATAATTCTTAACAAAAGATGGTATAGATACACACTTTTATTATTTTACAACCCCAAAGAAGCCATTTTTAAGAGTAATTTAACAAATTATGTGTCTACCCTCTTATTGCATGCATTTCAACCTAATCTACATAAAATCAAACTTTCAATGTGGCCTCTTCTCATAATATAATGCCAAACTATTTATCAAAATAAAATGTGTTGACATTGAACGCATAAGTCAAATCAGCAATATCCTTTGGCAATTGATGTCAGTCATTAATTGTCTTATGCATGGTTCGAGAAGAATAATTATTAGCCTGGTGAAAATTTGGAAGGTTAGTGAGAATATACAATCAAAATAAATAATGTGATCTCTTCAAACAAGTTTAAACATGTGATATATTAAAGGTAATGGTTTGACATACTCAGTGGCAAATATAATTCTGAATGGCTTAAGATAGAGCTCAAATTCTCTGATGACCTCCATCTGACCTCTAGTCTGTATTGCACCATGTCTGAAAAGAAAGTAGAATATTTAAAAATAGTAATAAAACAATAAAAGACAAAAGAACTAGAATAAATTGTATACATGTTATTGTATAAATTGTATATTGTACATATTAGTGAGAATAGATTCTGATTATTTATCAGATAAGTTTACCTTCAATGTTGAAGTGAGGCAAGGAGACAACCTAAGCCCCACATTAATTAAATTTTTTATTAACAATTCAGTAAAGGTCTTCAATGAATCATGTAGCCCTGTTTGTCTTGAGAACTTAAAATTAAATTGCTTGATGTATGCTGATAACTTAGTATTTATGTCAGAGACATCTTATGGTCTTCAAAACAGACTAGATATTTTACATTAATATTGTGAGTGGGGCTTAAATATATGTATCATCATTCAGAAAACAAAGTCTCTAGTATTTAATAAAACATGAAGATTAGACAAGGACATTTTAAAATGAATAATATTCCTATAGAGAGAACCATGATTTATAAATACTTCAGAATGTTATTTCACATAAAGGGCAATTTTACAGATGCCAGCACTAATTTACATAACAAAGCTCTGAAGGCATACTTCCAACTGAATTAAAACTAAATGTGAAAACTATCTAAAATATATTTGATCATACTGTTTTACCAATTTTATTATATGGATGTGAATTTTGCCAAGGATTAAAAAAAAATAAAACAAATTCAATATTTTACAGAATGTAAATACCTAAAGCAAAACACCTAAATGTCAAATTCTGCAAATTAGCTTTGAGATGAGGTAAACGCTCTACCCATGTAGCTGTACAAGCTGAATTGGGAGAATATCCATTGCTAATGGGTATATAATTTACAGTTATAAAATACTTAAGTAGACTTGTAAATACAGATAACAGCTTAATATTAGAACCTTTTTCAGTGTCACAATCACTAAGCTCTAAAAAAAAAAAACCAGTTAGTATCATAACGTTACTAAGCTACTGAAATTTCTTGATATTGATCCAAAGGTAATAGAAAAATTTAAATCATGACTAAAAAGTATTGTGCTTGGAAAAGTTAAATGTAAGTATAATATATCATGACCTGAACTAAATGATAAAAGAGAGAATAAACAATATGGTAAGCTGAGAACATGTTGTAGTTTCAAAAAACAATATAATGCTTAAAAAATAATTATTGTTATTGAATTTAGAATTAGTCCACATAGATTGGAAATAGAGTAAGGGAGATATACAGGGAAAAGGGTTGAAGAACAAATGTGTAATCTATGTGAGAAGAATGTAGAAGATGAAATACTCCTTTTACTCCAGTGTACATTTCTGCAATAGAGAGACTGGAAATTCTCAATATTAATGAAATCAATAAGAACTTTAAAAAGTCCAAATGATAAATCTAAGCTTATAGGGGCTCATGTCATCTGAAAATAATGTTATTGTAAAGAAAACAAGCCCTCTGTTATTAGATTTGCATACTGAGAGAAATATATTATTGAAACAATTGTTATCACAGGTGGTATTATTATCATCATCATATACATATAGAAATATTTTGTATTAAACCAAAACCACAAAGCTTTTGTAAAACCATTCATTTGGAAGGGGTCAATCTAATTAAAAGCCAATCTCACAGCTCACACGTGACATAAAAGAAAACTGGGAGCTGCAAGATCGGCTTTTAATTAGATTGGGAAGGGGTGGTTTTTTATTTTAATCATTGTTATCATTACATTTGATGTGCTCATTTATATATATGTTAAATGTTCATTGAAATTATACTGTTCAACAATGATTATATTCTGATTAACATATAGAAGTATTCGAATTTGAATTTGGATATATACCCGAGTTGGATATTCTTCCAGGAATCCCAAAAAGAGAAGATTAAAACTATTGAGAATTCTTGATTTTTAAATGCCAAACTGGGTAATATGAGACAGGTGAAATCTGAACTACTTCCAACAACACATTAATCAATAATATCTACAGTTAGTTTCTGAGCTACATGGTCCAACTTTTCACACAATACATTGAGGTGTCATGATATTGCAGGAGTTGAATACATTTCATGTGGCCGAAAACACTTTTCAACAATCTTGCAGAATTTAATGTTGTCTATAGAATATCATATCCTTAATTTTGATTTTATCACTTTTGGACTTCACTACCACTCAGCTCCTTTTGGAAGCATTTAAATGATGAAAATGATGGTTTATTAAATTAACAAATACTTCAACAACATGCCTCTTGATGTACCTAAGTCACTCAATTCATAATTTGTATGATTTAAACTGGACAGGAAATTTAACATATTTTTGAAAAATGCATTTTTGTTAAGATATTAAGAACCTAACACCTGTATGAGTGCAAGATATGAAAATCTCAGACATCCGCAGGTAAGATTTAATCATTCTCTAACAAGGCTCCTCTGAGATAGAGAACTATTACATCTTACCCAAGGGTGTCTGAGATTTCCCAATCTAGCATGAGAAAAGTGGGTGTTTGATTCTTTTCCTTACTTCGTGTTAGTTTTCCAATAAAATGTTTTTAATAGAATAGGCCTGCATTTAACAGACAATCCCGACGTATTAGGCCAGGAGTAAAATTTAGGTCACTTAAAAACAGTAAAAACAAACTACAAATGATTAATCACCGGTTACTCTCAATAAAATTATTATTTTAAAAGAATTTTCCAACACATATGCCTTGTTGGTTGGATATGATCCGTCATTAATTTTGGCAATTTTATTTAAGGGAAAGTGCATGTGTTCTGTCTCAACCCTTGGGTGAGATGAGAAAATCTTGTACAGCTAAAGATAGGAATTATCTTGTCTCTTTAGTGAGAAAAACAATTTTTGTACCTGGCTTGATTTTTATATGCCTTATCTGTATAATAAAGACTAATGGCTGACTAATCACAAAACCAACATAGAAATGAAATTATCCATTAGCTACCATAATCAATATAGCAGAATAGAGACAGATGATTCTTAGGTGAAGCTCAAATTGTTTTTTATAATGGTCATCTCCACATCAGTTGCATTTGACAAATAAACTAAAATAATCTACATGATGACATTAGCATTATTAGCTAATTACAATAAAAATGACCATAACTTGGCAATAGATTGACAGGGTTCTATAATCAAGTGCTTGAATAATGAGGAACTGTGTGAATACAATACTGAAGACATAACCATGAATACATCATCAGAACAATATAATAGTCCATACTCTTAAATTTCTCAATGACAAGTACATGTATCAAATTTCATAATGTCTGACCTAACATTTATAGGAAAAAGTCTTCAACACAAAGCTCAGAAGTATGACTAATTAAAACCAAAACAGACAACCAAAAATATACTTCTAAAGTTCTAAGATGTAACTAGAAGTTGGGTGTTTATTTCTACTAATGAACTTGCTTTAGAAATCATGATACCAGTGTATATTTTTTCTCCTTCAACATTCAATGCATCACTTAACATACTGGAAAGCACATTTAACAAAATGAATTAGTTTGAAATGACTAGAAGAGCAACACACCTTTTTGACCTCACAAACTGTATTGCGTCATCTGCAGGTATTCTGTTAGTGAATACTAAGTAAGTCGCTATAATAACACCAGTTCTGCCTAGAATGAAATAAGAAGAAAATGTCTCTTCATGGATGACAAACATTGTTGAGAGTCCAGTCACACAATTTTCTATTCTTGTTTTGGTGGAATTATTATTAACAAAATCTTTATGGAATATTCTTTTTGAGTCTGCTAACAAACACAATTGTAAGTAAAGAAGAAATACCATTATTGGCAATTTGCATATGTTTCTGAGCATTATCCTTATTTTGATTGCTACCCAGTCTGAACATCAGCAATAATATCAGAATTTGTAGTTACATCCACAGCCTCATATTTTCCCATAGTCATAAACCTTATCTGTAATTCAGTTTTATGTCAAGTGAATGTACTATTATTGTCTACACAGTACCATCATTATTTCATACATACCAAGACCAGCATGGCAGTGGATTGCCACTTTCCCCTGTGATACACCAAACTGTATAACTTTAACCATATCTAGTATAGTACTCAATGAAGCTACACCGTAGTC
This sequence comes from Perna viridis, assembly GCA_037379345.1. NCBI lineage: Eukaryota > Metazoa > Mollusca > Bivalvia > Mytilida > Mytilidae > Perna > Perna viridis. The sequence continues at coordinate 16,957,407 of CM074511.1, forward strand.
ATCCCTGTAATATAAACAATTGTCTTCACTGCCACATATAAATATTCAACAACAATTTAATTACATTTTAATTAGTCTTACTGACTAATATTCTATAGCAGATTACTGCTGTAAAAGAAAAAATTATCTGCAACCTCCATTGACAATTTTATAAATGATAAAACAACAGCAGTATTAAACATCTCATCTCACCTTCTTCTCTTACTATGATACTTCCTGTCTTATAATCAAGACAAGACAAGACTAGACAAGACAAATACTATATTTAGAACTGCTGTTTTCCTATATGTATAACTAGTAGTCTGTCAGAACTTATGTAGTACTCCATATGAGAATCATGCAAAATGTGGTTCATGGTTTCAAAGCATATATATTTTTTATTTTTGATAATTTGTTTAAAATGTTATAGTAAACAGAAATTAACATGTGGCTTTTCATATAACCCTTGTTCTTAGGACAAAAAAACTGTATAAAATGTACTGTAGAATTCCAAATTAAGGGACAACTCTGTAAATGACACTTAAATACAGTAGAAACTATTCAGTTTTCAATGTATATTATCTCCTAAGAGCAGACTGATTGTAATGAATAAATATAAATTTCATCATATAGACCTATAAAGCAACTTAACAAAAAAAAAAAGGAAAATGTGTAGCCTTTTTTAGAGTGTACAACATATTACAGAATTTGCATGATTCTTACAAAGACTACTTCTTATAAAAGAAAAAAGGACAAAACACCTACAAAATTGTCTGCTTAGCTACATATGACATGTACATGAATACTTACCAGTGTATAAAATCAGTAAATGTAACAGGAATGATTTTACGAGGTCATCAAACAAAGCGGAAATTGGTAAAATCGGAAATAAATATACAGTAAAAAAAAAAAGAATGGTAATGGTAAAATCTGAATTTCAATTAGCGGAATTCTGCTAAAAAGTGGAAAAAAATCATCCTTGATATTCATGTTTTGTGTTTGAGTTCACATAAGGTTTCAAATAAAACACTATTAAACACAAACATATTATAGGAATTTATTACAGAATCTACCACAAATGAAATTATGTTATTTACAAGGTATTTAAACACTTCAAAATTTACACCTATTCACTATAATTCAATAAAGGTGGTTTTATTTCTAAGTATGACATAAAATGGCTAAGAAATTTTCAGTTAAAAGCTGACCACTGATGAACCAAATTAAAGGCATCTTTCAAAACTATCACTTACCATCCAAAGTTGTAGAAGAATACTGAAAAATAAAATTATAGAATAGTCATTATACGGGCAACTAGAAGGATAAAACAATGAAAATTTTTACTATTTTAAAAGTGTCAGCTTCTCTAAGAATCATGCGTGGGTGAAACATGGTATGAAAAAAAAACCATCATTTTAATAGTGAAATTTGACTATTTGCACCATCAGAAACAAGGAAAACAGACAAGATTTTCCAGATCATGCTGGACCATTAAGATACAATTTTATTGAAGTGCAGTAAAAATGAACATTTCAAGGGCAGTTAACTCTATCAAAAACCTCATTTTTCTAAGATTCTATTGAAAAATTTTCTGAACAAATCCAGTGATGCAGAGACAAAATAATGGTCTTTTCAAATAGAGAATGCATCCTTAAGTGATATTTTATGCCAGATTGGTGGGGTTTTGACATGAATGTTTCCGATTTTTCCCATTTTGTCTGATTCTTACAAACACTTACACTCAATTCTAGTTTCATTAAATGTATATGTAATCAGATTTGTACTGTACATCAAGAAAACAGCACACATCACAAGGTCATTAACATTCACTTCTTGATTCCCAGGAGATTTTTCATGCAAAGCAAGGAGAGAGGGGACACTTTCCTTTTACCTTTTAATCCTCCCCTCAAATAAGTAATGAGGGTACTTTTTAATAGATATCAATAAAAATGGGGGTGTGTGTGAGAGCAAATACATCATTCTTAGTTGGCCTAAACTATTACACATGTAGGTTATCATAAAGTTTAGTGTACAATACAGGAAATATTGAAGAGTTCTATATTTTACTTAAAGCTTATATTTCTAAGTAGCAGTCTTCGTAAAAATTACACGAATTCTGTAAAATGTGATACACCATGAAAAAGGCTACACAGTTTTATTTTTGTTATTATGTTGCTTTGTAGGTCTATATGATGAAATGTGTAATTATTCAATCCAATCTGTCTGCTATTCCACATTGAAAATCTAATAGTTTCTACTGTATTTTAGTGTCATTTACAGAGTTATCTCCCTTAATTTAAATTCTACAGTGCATTCTATAAAAATTTTTATCTCTTAAGAACAAGGATTCTATGAAGAGCCATAATGTAATTTTTTGTTTACATAAGAATTCAAAATAAAATATCAAAAATATAAATATGTAGGCTTTCCAAACATGCATTACTTTTTGAATTAATCTTAGAGTGCCACTTCAAGTGCCAAATATATTGAATCCAATACAGGTACCTAAAATGGGCTTTCAGTGATGGACATGTACTATAATTCCTATTGTGTTAGGTAAAATGTACCGTATATAAAAATTTTCCATACAACTACAACAAACAACTAACAATTTGTATGGACTAAAAATTTTGTCAAATGAAACATGAACTCTGTATTTCCATATTTCAAATAAATTCCCAAATGACAAAACTACAAACAATAAACGTGCATTTGCACAATACACCTGTAAATGTGAAACAAAAACCAAAAATGTATAAGCCTAAACTATGACATACTTCCATTGTCCATAAACTGCTGAGGATCGTAAGTAAACCCACTTTTCTCCAGACCAAATCCACAGTCGGCATGTTCTTTAGGCTTCTGTACATTGATAACTGTTGTAATACCCTGTCTACAAAGACAGAAAGGAAGTTGTTACCAAAGTTACTAAATCTCAAATATACTGAGCAGAATGTTGTTATAGGGCTTATAAGTCTCATTCTTGGTTTATTTTATATCCCAAAATTCTAGTTTTGAAAGAATTTTGATTTCAGAGACAGATTTGTATTAAGTTTGCTACTTTTGAGTACATCTTGTGATAAAAAGTTATGAATTTTTTCTATTTTGTGTTATTACCAAACTTAACAAAGTGTAGAAATAGTAAGTGTCATGTTTTTATCTTCGTACATTTATTGAGGTTTTCATTGATAAAAATCATATTTCTATACTTATATTTATTCTTATAAGAAGTTTTTGTTGATAGGATTGAAGCTTTTTCTCTATAAACAACCACTTTCTATCATGTAGCTTTTAAATGGGAGTTTGGGATGAAAATTGATCAACACAGAAGCACCAATGACAATGTCTATTTTTACAAAATCTGTTTAGAATCAAACACATTCAAAGTCGTCAGCATGGATTTACACAGGGAAAATCCATATTTCGTCAACAGGACATGTACTTCTTGATCATGAAGCAGGGTTTATTTGAAATGAAAGAAACTGGTAATGATAATTCAAATATGCCTTACTAAGTAACCGTAAAAGTAATTATTTGGCAACAAAATGTCATAGAGTTGCATGATCACCTAAAATTTACTATTGGCTCAATATTATAGGTCAATAGGTCAATAGACTCAAAAAGAATATATACATATTACAGGCAAATCTAATTAGAGTCAAAGTACATGTAAATCAAAATTCTACATACCCATAAGTACTAAATGTATCTAAATTACATATTAATTTCTTAGTTATAACTCAACTCTTTTGCTATGAACTGTTATACATGTACTAATGTATTTGGTAGTTCCAAAATGCAAAAGCAAATGTTTCCTCTATAAATATCTGTTTCAATTCATATGAAACTTGTTCAAACCATGCACCTGTCTAAACCAAATCAACGTTCAGTCTCTAAGCAGTTCTGTTAGGTTTCCCTGTACAATATTTTACTTACTCTTTAAACTGGTCAAGAATTTTGAACTTCTGTATAGCAGTAGTAGATGGTCTAGCCATTGCCAATATATTATCTGTAACCCTGTAAAAAACAAGTATTCTGAATTGCATAGCAATAAAAAGTCTCCTCCCTTGACAAATCTGTCAATGACAACAGAATGCAAAGTGAGATTTTTTGCATCTATTTTCAAAGTCCAAGGGCAATGGCAATAACTCAGCAAGAAAATAACTTAACAGAAACAAATGTTTTGATCTGTAACATATCATGGCTAAGCAATGTACCAAATATCAAATAAATATATACAAGCATGACTAAACAAGAAGCTCCCAGGAGCCTGAATGGCTCACCTGGTTAAATATTTGCCTTTCAATGGCAATAACTTTAACAAGAAGTTGTCAGATGATTTTGACTCCATGAAGACTTTGGTAGGACTTATCATGAGGATCATTTCACCAATCAAAAGTTTCATTCTATCTATTATAGTTTTCAAGATATTGACTGAAAACTGTAAAAAAAATAATTTTTTGCCTTTCAAGGGCAATAACCCTTACAAGGAGTCTTCTGACAACTGTGATCCCTGAAGACTTTTGTAGGCCTTATAATAAGGATATTTCAACAATTGAAAGATATTGGCCAAATCTAACAGTTTTGGAGATATATGCAAAAAACTATGACCCCTAAATGTATGTTCCATTTTTAGTAAAGGCAGCAATGTTTTTTAACCGATCAAAAATCCAAACAGGCATTTTGTTAAGGATACCCTAAAAAACAAAAATACCAACTTTCATTGAATTTTGTATAGTAGTTTCTGAGGAGAAGATTTTTGAAAGTAATAACATCAAAAGCCGCAAAAAATGCCACAAAAAGGACAATAACACCAACATGGGTCAACAGATTTTCACCAAATTTGACCACAGATAGATCTCATCATGCTGAATACTTTAACCCTGTCAGAATTTGGCAAAAACTAACGATTTTGGAGATATATGCACAAATCTGCTGTCTGACCCATATGTTTTTTAAGTTTTTTATTTTAAGTAACGGTGGCCAAGTTTTTTTAACTGATCAAAAATCCAAATGGTCATTTTGTGCAGAATACTCTTCAGAGCAGTCATTTTAAGTTTCATGCAAATCTATTCAGTAATTTCAGAGGAGAAGATGTTTGAAGAAATTGTGAATGACGACAACATGGATGGACGACAAGTGATGGCAATAGCTCATATGGCCTACGGCCAGGTGAGCTATAAATGGGGAAAAATTGTTTGCCTGACTGATATACACACAGGCAGAGTCCAGATGTAAAGTCTCTTTTGGTGAAAGTTGTAGGTAGGGGACAAATAAACAAGTTACTACCCCAATCAATTCTAAGGCTAGATCAATTATTAATGAGCCTGGTCAGTGTTTTAATCCAGTAACTCCTACACAGACAAAAATTACAAGTATTTCCTTATAATGCTAAAAAACTGACAGTTCTTCAATAAGTTTAGTTCTTTAAATTTTGCATTTAGGTTTGCCATGATATGTTTTACCAAAGGTTTCCAATAAAACACCAATAAACACAAACATGTTATAGAATCTACTACAGAAGCTATAACAGATGAGATTATGTAATTGTTTAAGTATATGCATTTTCAGAGCTTGAATGAAAGAAACCCACCTACAAAAGCAATATTGATGTGCTGTCCAGGGGGGTCTATGTATTGATGGAACAGTTTCAAATTTGTATTGATTCTGAATCAGTAGACATTCAATAATCCTGATTGGATAAATACAAACCAGTTAGAATACAGTCCATCAATTTCCATTTTGTCCTTTTCCCAGTTCTCCCATGTACAATATTTACATTTTTTTCCTCCACAGAATAATGCACAGGCCTTCTCGTGTGAAATCATTGATCGAGCATGCTCAGAAAATTTATTGTACTTTCCCTTTGGTTTGGTTCCTACAAAATATTATAGAAGTTCAATGTATAAAAAACTTACTGTAATATTTACACACATTAATCTTTGCAGTCAAAAATTATTGCAGAAATGTCAAATGAAACTATTTGCAATTATTAATAATATACATGTGTTTGTGAGATTATTTAATTCACAACCTACTTTTACCCATACAAACGCATTGTTCAAGACTTATAACAACAAACACTCCATGGTTTCATGAAAAAAAAATAAGATGGTTCAGAAACACTTACTGTGGACACTTTTAGTTTTGGTTTTTTGTAGGCCTGAAAAAAAATGGACCTTAACAAATGACTTAAAGAGAAAAGTGTTAAAATAAGACAGATAGAAAAGATATAAGAAGCTAGAAAAACTGTGAGCAATGCTCACTTACTTGATACTCCCAACTCCCCCATTTGAGCAATGCTCACTTACTTGATACCCCCACTAACCCTTTTGAACAATGCTCACTTACTTGATATTCCCAAATCCCCCATTTGAGCAATGCTCACTTATCTGATACCCCCACTCCCCCATTTGAGCAATGCTCACTTACTTGATACTCCCAACTCCCCCATTTGAGCAATGCTCACTTACTTGATACCCCGAATCCCCCATTTGAGCAATGCTCACTTACTTGATACCCCGAATCCCCCATTTGAGCAATGCTCACTTACTTGATACCCCACTCCCCCATTTGAGCAATGCTCACTTACTTGATACTCCCAACTCCCCCATTTGAGCAATGCTCACTTACTTGATACCCCACTCCCCCATTTGAGCAATGCTCACTTACTTGATACCCCACTCCCCCATTTGAGCAATGCTCACTTACTTGATATCCCATTTCCCCATTTGAGCAATGCTCACTTACTTGATACTCCCAAATCCCCCATTTGAGCAATGCTCACTTACTTGATACCCCACTCCCCCATTTGAGCAATGCTCACTTACTTGATACCCAACTCCCCCATTTGAGCAATGCTCACTTATTTGATACCCCGAATCCCCATTTGAGCAATGCTCACTTACTTGATACCCCACTCCCCCATTTGAGCAATGCTCACTTACTTGATACCCCGACTCCCCCATTTGAGCAATGCTCACTTACTTGATACCCCACTCCCCCATTTGAGCAATGCTCACTTACTTGATACTCCCAACTCCCCCATTTGAGCAATGCTCACTTACTTGATACCCCACTCCCCCATTTGAGCAATGCTCACTTACTTGATACCCCACTCCCCCATTTGAGCAATGCTCACTTACTTGATACCCTTACTCCCCCATTTCATAACATGCACCTTTTGATTGATCTGGATCAAAGTCTATAAAATAGGAGCTGCATAATGGGGATATGTAATAAAGATTCTGTAAAAGTTACATTTAATTCCATTCAGTGTTTTAGTAGGAGTCACAGGTAAAAGATGGGTACCCCTCTTTGTAACAGAAGGAAGGAAGGAAGAACAGACAAAATGAAGGATGGACACCACTATCATTACATAATCTCAATTTTGAGGGGGAATAATAATGGAAGCCAGGGGCTTCTGGAGGTTAAATTACTGTATTACATCAAGTACACACCAATTTTGTTTGTAACCCCAAGTTAGAAAATGATCATCTTTATCTATCATGGTAGACCTACATAATGTATTCACCTTTCAGATCCTCAAATTCCCCAGGCCAGTTTAAGAATTCATCTCCAGGGTGGAAATGTTCGTCAGGGTGAGGTTCCATCTCTGGAAGACTATTGATTCTTTACCAATCTGTTATCAAGTTACTAAACACCTGAAATATCACAATCAAATCAATAATGAAGCTCAGACAGGTTGAAGGATGTTTTTTTTTTTACTTTCCTTCCAAGTTAATGGTTTTTTGCAAGCAATGTATTTCCCTAAGGATATAATTGGTGTTATATGATGGAATTACATGTACACAACTAGAAACTGGTGTTGATGGATTTATGTTTCATACTACCAAGCATTTAAGATTACCATATACATGTACATGTATATCTATAATTACATTAACTTTTGCCCAAGAAAAATACATTTACAGGAATAACACATGATTTTCTCTCTATAGTCAAGCACAAAATTCATGTGAAGTAAGTGTTTATCCATCCTTCACACCAATTACCACTTTATATTTATATGACAATTGACAAATTGTGAATATGTAAATATCTGATAGATGAAATTCAAGTTAAATGAAAAATAATAATTTCATATAAAGTCTGACTCTAATATCATGAATATATATTTTTGTTATTACATGTATATATCAATAAGAGTTTGGCCAGAGGTGGATGCAGAGATTCTCAAAACAGGGGGGGGGGGGTTGTCATGGTTCAGTAATTTCCTATTTAATCAACTTAATTTTTCCGACCTAAAATACAATTTTATGTCTTTTGCATATATAGTGTTTGGGTAAAAAAGCAGTCAGGCAAGTATATTTATGAGTGAAATGGGTCCTAAGACCTGAAGCAGAATATGAAAGTAGCTACTATACACACCATGTTTTGTCTTTATTTTATGGTTTGTTCTCTAAGGAATTTAGAAGTCATAATATGATATTTGGTAAATATCAACTAACCAAGAAAGGATAAATCTGTGACTTAGAGTGAGAGTTTGAGATGATTAAAAACCATCATCAGATAGACCTGGAATCCACCTTACTGTCACTGGCTGAGGGTGTTGTATGTCGGGTATTAAAAAGTGTCCAAGGTCTTTGACTTATCTTGTTGGAGAGAGAGTGAGATTCCTGACATTATCATCAACTACCATATAATTCATTATGTTTTGTAAAGGACTTAGAACAAATAACTGGCAATGGACACTTCATCTGATGAAGCCAATACTTGATACCCTGATTAATGCACAATACAACTATTACTACGACAAAGGCATTACAATCATTTCTATATAGCCTGTAATTATAACCATTATAACTTTCTTACCATTTAGGAGATAGAATAAAACACACAGCTAATACATGTACACTAGGTTTTACATTATCTTTTCCAATACAAAGATCAATAATCACAATAGATCATGAATGAATTATTGATAAATAAATCAAATGCTAGCAAATGTTAATCAAGTTAATCCAAGTAATTAATTGACAGATTATTTTATGTACAACATTATAAATCACAATGTCATTATCAGAAATTCTAATCAAAATCTTTATTGATCCCTAAATATACTTTATTAAACATACATGTAGATGATATTAAAATATTTTCTTAAGACATTACATTATGAAATCTTTTCAAATCATCAAATAATTTTCTGGCTAAAATTGTGTTTAAATGTACAGGGGTTTCTTTAAAAAAAAAATATACGTTTTCTATCATTCCCTAGTTTTACAGAGTCTTTGTTAATACGATAAATTAGTATCCACTGAACATTGGAAAATCAGCATAAACAACAAGAATAATGGTATGTACCCTAGTAACAAAGTAAAGTTTCACAGCTTATTCAATAAATGCAATTCAATTTGGAGGAGCTAGTGCACTTCTGTGTGAACTTAACTTTTGTTTCTCCAAAAGTATTGATAGATCGTGATTTCTTGAACATTAATTTTAGGGGATCATGAAATTTACGAAACAAGAGGCTTCCAGGAGCCTGATTCGCTCACCTTGTTGAATTTTGCATTTCAAAGGCAATAAATTAAACATGAAGTTGTCCAACAATTTTGACTCAAGAAGTCTTTGGTAGGACTTATCACAAGATCTTTTCAACAATTGAAAGTTTCTTTGAATCTATCATAGTTTTCAAGATATTGACTGAAAAATATTTAAAAAAAAAAGAAGTCAAGGGCAATAACTCTTACAAGGAGTCTGAAGACTTTTGTAGTCCTAATAATATGGATAATTTAAGCTATTGAAAGAATTTGGATAAACCTAACAGTTTAGGAGATATATGTGAAAAACTACTGTCTGACCCCTATGTTCTATTTTTAGTAATGGCGGCCATGTTTTTTGACGAATCAAAAGTCCCTAAATAGTTTTTGCAGGATACCCCAAGGAACATTCATACCAAGTTTGGTTTCAATTGGTCAAGTAGTGTCAGAGGAGAAGATTTTTGAAAGAAATAACATTAAAAATAGCAAAAATTGTTGAAAAAGGGCAATATCTCCAACATGGCTTAACGGATTAGAACCAAAATTTGACCAGTGATAGATCTCATCATGCTGAACACTTTCACCAGAATTCAGAATTCAGTCAAACCTAACGGTTTAGGAAATATATGTGAAAAACTACTGCCTGACCCCTATGTTCCATTTTTAGTCATGGCAGCCATGTTTTTTGACAAATCAAAAATCCCCACATCAGTTCTATGCAGGATACCCCAAGGAACATTCATATTAAGTTTGGTTCTAATTAGTCAAGTAGTTTCAGAGGAGAAGAGTTTTGTATAATTGTTAATGACGACGATGATGGAAGACGACGATTACGGACGCCAAGATTGAAGTGATGGCAATATCTCACTTGGCCTTCGGCCAGGTGAGCTAAAAAAAAATAAAATTGAATTTAGATTCTTGTAATAAGGCTTTTTTTAGGTACTTAAAACAATAGAGAGAAATATATTTCTCCTGCATAATCAAGGTGTTTGGGATCAATACACCTCTCATCTAAACAGACATAGAAAATCAATAATTATTTCACATGTAGTACTTTGGTCACAAAAACTTAGCTAAGAACAACATACATGTATTTTGATTTATGTCTCATCTACATTTTTTTATTCAAATGTACAAAATCTGATGTACATGTAGTTTAATTACACTGAATTAAAGAAAAACAGAATTTACATTGTAATGCATGCTATGCTTAACTTAGCATCATTTTGGAGGTGATTACATTTTAAGTATATTTCAATTTTGATTAGCATTTTACTATACCAGTATACTAGGTATATATTTATTAAGACTAAACACACTCTTTTTAACACAGTAGCTACAATTTAATTTTGATAGACTTGGGCTTTTTAACCTGTCTACATCTGCTTACATGTATTTAAGTGGACGATTATACATCATATGTCAGCACTTTATACACTGATTACACCTGATTAGAGAAAAAATATGTCTGTTTCCTGCTACCCTAGTTTTTTGTGCATACCCTAAACATTTTATGGCCATTTCGGCTAAAGCACTGTAAAAGTCTAGATTTTTTTCCCTTATGTTTTTGGAAAATAGAATAATGTCCCTATATACCTACCCTATATCTTTTCATGCTGGTAGCAAGAAACAAGAAATTATTTTTTTTTTGGCCTTCCTTTCAACAATTTTACAATGCATGAAACACAGAATGTACCAGATTACCTTTACATGTATCAATAATAGGTGTGTGGTACACAGATAACAGCTACAGAATTATTTGTACCAATAATTAGACACCTTTTCACCTACTAAATATTGGACAGTGTCACACAGATTACACCAGATTACCTGTAATATTAATTAGTGGCACACAACCAGAAGAGACCTGTTCCAATAATAATTCAGATTTAAAAAAAATATATGTATTACTGATTGATCTCATGTAACACATTTATGTATGTGTATGAGCGTATTTAATAAAATCTGAGGTATTATATAAGTCATGCTTAATAAAAACATTGTGCATCTAGTTTATATACATGTACATTTCTCAATAAATATTTCATGTGTAAGTAGAAATAAGTAAAACAGACGATCTGAAACATGACTTGTAACAGCTATTGGACACACATTTTATGTACATTGACTTAGGAAAGACAGTCTAAACAACAACAATACTTTTTATCCTGAAACTACTGAATTTTTAGCACCTAACAAGTAACTTAAAATGCTCACTCAAAAATCACATAACACTATTGTCAACATGAGTATTCATTTCTCCACTACATGGTAGGGACGGCGATGAATAGAGTATCTCTCCAGTGTTCTCCCTCAGGAAAAAATTGGAGAGGGTACTCATGTTCACGCTCCTCTATCCAACTATCTTAAATCAAAATTCAAAATTACCTAACAATGCTGATAGAAAACTGAAAATTGAACAAACTGTATAATTGGTATGACAACAAGAGAAAAATAACTATCAGGTTCTGTTGTATCTTACATTGAAACTGATCAGGAACTGGATAAGGTATAAAGGTGGCTAAAAAGAGCAAATCAACAAGTTGTTCTGTGAAGTAAAACAGACTGTTCTCTGTTAAAGACCTGCTTACTACCCCTGGAAGAAATAATTCACACAAGTGAAAAGGCTATGTTGATCTGTTCTGCATGTAAGTCAGTGTTCCCTGTACAGGTTGTACTGAATACTGTGTCACTGTGACTGTTCAGTTCAAAATTTGCAAAATATAGGATGGGTATTTTTAGTATTCGGTAGGACAGCAAACCTGGGTTGTAGTCAGTCATGTTGTAATTGTTAGTTGTAATCAGCTGTAATAGATTACATTTGTATATAATAATCAGTAATTATTAGAAATACATGTATGATTACTTGTAATTTAATTTAATTAATGGACAGTAACTGTGATTACTTTCTGTTTACTTTTGATTACTTTTATTTGATTACATTCTGAATACTATTTTGGCATCTGATCTAGTATTTCTCTGCTTATTCTATTAAACAAAGGATGCCATTTGGACCCTTTCCCTTTTTTTAATATGATTTAGTAAAGTTCCATCCTGAAGTTAATTCTTAATGTGTTAAAAATCCTTTATTGCAACCTTTATTTGATAATATATGCTGGCTGCATATAAATTAAATTATAATAAAATGTCATTTTCTTTACACTGTCAATCAAGTATTGAAAATAGGTGTAAAATTAAAACCATTTCAATTACATGTATTAAACATGGTAAAGTTAATATCTTAGCTCCATTCTCTTTTTATAAACAAATACAATCAAATGTTGTCACTGTTGATCAAGTTGAAATTAATCAAGTGAAAAGTAAGTGAGTTCTTGTCCAAACACACATGTAAACTTTATAAATGCTTGTCATTCTGTCATCAGATCATGGAAAAGACACCTCTTAGGTTTTTAAATTCCAGCTGGAATTGAAGGTCCAGTCAAAGCAAAATGCAAAATATGCACGACAATACATAAACCACAACCAAACATTGTTTTGTTGTACTTGTACTTACATGTACATGTATATTTTGAAAATGTGCTGATTTATTATCTCCCTCGAAAGTGCTCATATTTGTATAGAATGTTTCAATAATTATATTCAATTAAAGTTTGAATTTGTGGTATTAGTTACTATCTTTGAGAAAAAGGATAAAGTAATCCAAATTAATCTTAATTACAAACCATGTCTGGTTGTAGTAGGTAGTAGATTTAGATAGCCAGTTATTTGCCTCTGTTAAAGGATAATGTTTAAGCTGAAATGGTTTCTGACTGGCCTGTAACAGAGTGGTCTCTGGTTTGATCCTGGTGGTGATGGAATAATTATATTAAATTATGTTCTCCCATTACATTTTGTGACTAACAAAAAAACCCATGGAATTTGACAGCCATTCAGCTGGTAGTACTAAGAGTTGTTCATTGTATGAAGACACTTGTGGTGAAAAAAAATGTTGAGGCAGCCTATCCTGCCTTGTAGTACATGTACAAAAAATGTAGGTAGTGAGATATAAATAGCCAGGGGTATACAGTATTTTGTGAGATAAATCACTCACTCCAGTAACAACATCAAGGACAAACTGTCCGTTTCATAATTGTTGTTTGAAATACGGTAAAATTGTTTTGTTTTCCAAGGAGCCATAAAGATATTTTACTTCCCCTTCGTGTTGCTTTCTACATTTGCACATTGTATCATACATGTGCATATTACATAAACATGTACCTGTGTTAACAATAAGTTGTATTTACTTACTGTCTTCGTTTGATATATGAGTAGGCACTGAGAATATGCCAACACACTACTGCCAGTACTGGTAATACATGCAAGTAAAGGCAAATTTGATATAACTTCAGCGAAGACACATGCGTGTACAAGTCAACAATTAATGCAAGTTTTGTAGAGCTTTTTAACTGCCAGCGAGATTTACTACTGTTTGTTATATGAGCTTCTCACATGGTCGCTGACCTTATGGGGAGGCAAGCCTAGCACATGATAATCCAGGCTGGAAAATAAGTGAAACACTGTCTAGGGTAGGTGCCTGGAAACCTGGACACATAAAGGTTTCAAACCCACAGCAGTTTCATATTATGAAACATTCTTCCAAACCATTTCAGGACAGAAAATAGTCTTCCCATATTAAAAGCCTAGTTTGTTCCTGGAATGGCACTGTTTTGTATGCAAAAAAGCTTCTATCATGTTTGTCGCCAAATCTGTTTTTTAGCTCCTCACTAGTGCTAATTTTGCATGAATTTTGATATTTTACTCAGTCTTTTTATGCCTATACTTGGCGTCACATAAATAAGATACTGTTATAATATGAATGAATGTATTTTCTAAGACTTTATTGACACCTACCATCGTTTAATTTGTCTTAAATGACTTGTTCATTCATTTAGCCAAACGGCTTCTCCCTAAACATTGAATTTTTAAATTCCAGTGAGATTTTAATTCTCGGTCCCAATATTACATTGTCAAAAGTCAGCCATGCTTACAGTGATTGGGTTGCTAGGAGATGTTGTTTACGTTTAAATGGTTTGTTCAAAAACCGAAGAACCCAGAACGTGTTTTGGCGTTAGTTCGGATATCTCAGATTTATTCTACGTGAACAATGTACAATACTGAGAAGTTGATCAAGCAGACGATTGTCACAAGAGTTCAACAGGAACTCAAGACCTTCGTTTGTAAACAAATCGTCCCATAAAAGGTCTGAAAAATTCCCAACGATATTAGAACTGTCAAATTTGCGATGCAAATTTTTGGTTGTTCCCTCCGCGGGACTTGAACTTGTACCGCTGTGACATCTATGGCAACACCACCTGCACAGCACCCTAGACCACTCGGCCAGCTAGGCTATAAAATATAATAGCTTTCGCTGGCCAAGAACCTTATCATTTGCTTATGTGTGCCTTGGATAAATGTACAATCATCCACAGCATATGTGATTCAGCTTCTGAATCTGTGTTGATCTTGAACTTCGTGAGTTTTATGCTGAAGAAGAATATCAGTTATCCAAAATAATCAATGTAAATTTTACCATCTTTTGGTGATGTTAAACATATTTAGATGTTTATTTAATTTATTATGTTTCGCATCGTTTTTTTTTTTAAATCTAAATAAAGCTTTTGTATTTGTAGTATCAACTTCTTGACTTAATTACAAGTCAAGCGCCTTAACAACACAGCCACCCAGCCCTAGATTACTGCTGTCTCAAACTTTTTAAGATAGGATATTGTTCTGACCACACAATTAATTACCAATTGAAAATGGGGGCATGGAAGGTTACAAGTTCAAAGGAAATTTACTCGGTCAACATTTTACATACTTAGTTTCAGTTTCTCCGTTTCAGAAGAAGTATCGTCTGAATATAGCTGAAATATTGCTGCTCGGACGTTAAACCCCAACAATCAATTAACCGTTTCAGAAGACAAGGCTCAACACACAGAGAAAATTCAACTACGTTCTTCGGATAACCTTAAGTTTTCAGCATGCTATCCAATGTGAAAAAAGCACTGTGTCACATTATTAACTTACGGCTTACGGCAACAACTTGAATCTAGATGATGTACAGCTGGTATCGCCATGTTGTCGTCAATAAATAATTACAGTCGAAGGACCTCGAAACATTTCAACAAAATTAGTGGTAAAAATCCGAAGGCCGAATTTAACCGAAAGTGAGTCGCGTTCGACTAACATAAAAATGAAATTGGGAAAATATTTAAAAAAAATATTCATGTAATTAT
Source organism: Perna viridis (assembly GCA_037379345.1). Lineage (NCBI taxonomy): Eukaryota > Metazoa > Mollusca > Bivalvia > Mytilida > Mytilidae > Perna > Perna viridis. The sequence continues at coordinate 16,973,125 of CM074511.1, forward strand.
TTTTTTTTACTAAGATATATAAATTTCACTCCTTAATGACTTCATTCCATCTTACAGTTTGCAATGATCCATTTCCGAATGCTTGGAGATTTTGACAATTTTTTATGCACATTTCAAACGCGCCTTTCCTTGCTCGAGTTATTACCCCTGTTTCTAAAATGCAAGTCGGAAAATTTTGCTTGACATAAAGCTATGCTTAGTAGTTAAAATCTGCATCTAATTTGTTAAACCAGGTACATATATGTTGTATGATAGAATTTGTTTGTAGAATTTAAAAAAAAATACTTATATATGTTATGTTCTTAATTGTAATTGTTGTCCACTGTCCATGTAGTCCGAATTTCCTCTGACCCTGCAACCCTCCTCTTTTTTATTTGGATATTGATATGTCGGATCCAAATAAAAAAGAGGAGGGTTGCAGGTTCAGAGGAAATTCGGACGACTGTCCGTGCAACCCTCCAAATTTATTTTGATATATTGATGTAATGATGAGTAAGATTTAAGTAAAGCGTTTGTGAGCCAAAATAAGATACATTGTGCAAGGACACTTCAATTTCTAATGTTTTGTTCCTTTGGGGAGGTTGGTTGAGTCGTTCTGTGATGACTGACACCACTGTTGGGTCATGTGTCAAGGTTTCCAAGCACCTACCAAGACATACATGTATAATACACAGAGATAAGAAACTTGTTAATTAGCCTGTTTATTAATAAAATTATCATGTGGCCACATGAGATTCCCTGTCGCTTCCACTTATTTATTAAACTACTTTTTCCCCTCTCGATTAAATGATCTGAAATAATTGAAGTAGACACCCAGAAGACATAAAAATGAGAAATTGGAGATTTTATCTAATTATCTTTTGAAAAAAAAAGTTGTGATGGGTTAAAATGAAAATTTAATTTTTAATTATTTTCATTTTTCGTAAAAAATGGGGGTAGGTAACTTGTTTACAATTTTTCTTTTTTGTTTCTTTTGCCTTTTAGTGGAAAGAAAAAAATGTGTTAATTGATTAACATGAAGCTAAGATATTGTAGAATGGGAAACTGAAGATTTAATGTCAATATTGTCTCCAACACAAATCAGTCAAGAACTTCAAAAAAAAATTGCCAACCTACCGACCCTACTGTTCAAGAGTATGTTTTGTCTTGACCTCATGTTATTTGTGTGTTACTCTCCCCTATGAAATATATAAAAATCCTTGTCTAACTCCATATATATAATTTTACAAACTGATAATCTGGAAAAAATCAAAGGAAGCTGTGCATCATACCCCCTCCCCTAAAAGACATGCACAATTACAGAAATTGTATAATTTTTGTTTCATTTTAGGGGGCTAAAATTTTTCAACAATGAATCAAAAGGAGCTGGATGAAATTGCTGAGAAACTTGATGTTCAATACAGTGTCCTAGATAACCTAAAGGATGGGAAATTGACATACTCTGCAAAGATTGTTCTGACCAATAACAGCTCAATAACTTTGGATTATGAGAAAAAATGGGCTATTTATTTTTGTCATATACGTATGATTGAGCCTTCCATTCTTCCAGATGATGGGGAAGCACTTATGGTTGATGCAGGTGTTAAATTCAGACATATAAATGGATGCTTGTTTACTCTTGAGCCAATGAAGTCTTTCAAACCATTAGGTAAAAATGACTCTTTGGATATTTTGTTTAAAGCTCAGTATTATTCAATTGCTAGATCAGATTTAATGCCAAATTGGTACTTAACTTGTAATGACCTCAAACCAAAAATAATCAAGTCTACTAGTCATGAAGATTTAGAATATGTTCTACCATTTGATGAGGCAGAGAAATGGAAGAGGTTCTCATACAGACTAGAAAGTGGGACTTTGAGGCAGGATAGGTATGATCCATGGACACCCCAGGAAAGGTTTGCTAGAAATAAAGTTGAAGATCTTAGAAAGCCAGGAAAGGAATTTATTCCTACACCTTTGGAGATGGAATCGACCAAAGATAAATTCATTGACCTTTCTTCTTTGAAGTGGTCTATATTGGCTGACAAGGTTGTTTTGAAAGAAGCGAACATCTTAAAAGGTACATATATATATATTTTTTTGTAATTTTATACTTATTACATGTATACTGTACATATACATGTAAATCTCTATTTCTATATACTGTTATTCTAAACTGAAAAATACTGCCACTGAGACTTTAATATACATGTAACTACATTTGTACAACATTATTTAAAAAAAAAACAACACTGGTTAAAGTCAATGAGGTCAACTATTTTTACTATTCTTCTCTGTAAAAACGTCATAGTATGTATAAACTGTGTAACTAATAATTTCTTCATAGTACTGTGATATTGAGGGTTATAATTTCATATATACATGTATGTGAAATTACTTTTCTTTCTTGGACTTCGTCTAAATACTTTATTATCATGATTATAGCATGTGACATATATGTACAATGTACATGTACATGTACACCATTTACATGTATATTGTATTTGTCAAATGTCATGGATGTAGTTAGATTGGAATATCCATGCCGCATTTCAAACAAATGAGATATTTTCTTACAGTAGTAATAACACATTTAGAAACTCTACACTATAGTAATACATGTATAATTAACAGAATAATCAGTTTGAATTGGTGAATAATCTTTTTTTTTTCAAGCATTTATTGTATGATCACATATATGTGTGCCAAGAAGGCTAGTACATGTACACATGTAGGTTTAACTTTTTCATTTAATTGTTTTAGACCTGCATTAAAGTAATATGTTCTTGAGCACTAGAGATCATAATTTTTATACATTTCTTTCTAGATTGGATATATTGTGGTTTACTGTTGTCTGTCCCTTCATTCATCATTCACACTTTCCATAATAACTTGAAAATGCTTCCACCTGTCTCCATGCAACTTTTGATGAAATTCTTTTTATTGATTTGAGCTTCCTTGCAATTTTTATGAAATTCTGATTTTACGTTTTTGATTTATGAGACTTTTTTTTTTATCTTTTTCTATTTATAATCACTTTTTTACAAACTGGTAAACCAATACAAAACTTGGGATATTTTTTTTTTTAAATTTGAATATACATATATGATATCAGATGATACAATGTATAATATTTACAACCTGGTTTGCGATGTTTTAATATAGGTTCATTTGAATTGTACTTTAAATCCTTTGATCTTTAACTAATATTAATAATAAATTGTTCTGTCAACAGAAAGCTTATGTATAGAAGTTAGTGTGGAAGATTCAAACTTGAACGAAAGTGCAAAATGTGAAAATACAATACAGTTGAAAATTGGAAAAGTTTTTGATGGCAAGAATCCAGAGGCATATTCGGTGACAATCAATGATGATGTTCCATCAATAGAGATAATTGGCAATAAACCCTGTGGTGTGTTCTATGGTGTTCAGACTCTTCTAGCATTATTAAAAGACAATATAATTCCAGTGATGACTGTTCGTGATTCTCCTAGATATCCATACAGAGGCATGCAATTAGATGTTTCGAGGAACTTCCACAGTAAAGCCCAGGTGTTGAAGTTACTCGATGTTATGGCAATGTATAAGATGAACATGTTCCATTTCCATTTGACAGATGATGAGGGATGGAGATTAGAAATCCCTGGTCTTGAGGAACTAACAATGGTAAATTTAGTTATCTAAAAGATACATATTTAGCTACTTTTTTCTCTTAGATGTTTCTTTATTGATCTAAGTTTGGCTTTTGAGAATGTAAGAGCACTGTTTGTACTACAGAATACCCTACACTAGTTATTTTCACTTGACTCATTGTGTAGTCTAGATTTTGATTTTTTACAAACCACAAACTTTTTTTTATATATTTTAAGTACATGAGTACAATGTTCTAGACTGCTGAGTTACAAGTGAACTGTTGATTAAGTAGAATAAACTTTACATGCATACATGTATGTGCAACAAAAGGCTCATTTATAGTGAATGATCATTTCATAGCCATGTGCAGTACATTTACAAAATTTTTTTTTTCTTTCATAATTTTATTCCTCATGGAAGTGATATTTTAAACAAAAATAATAAATATAATCGAATAGAAGAAATAAACTGCATTTGCAATGTATTTTGATATTTTATATGTTAAAAAGGTTGGTGGAAGAAGAGGACATGATTTAACAGAAAGATCTTGCATTTTACCAATGTTGGGTTCAGGGCCAGATTTTGACACTTCAGGTTCTGGGTATTATTCTGTAAAAGAATATCAAGAAATATTACAGTATGCCAAAGACAGGTATATTGATGTTATTCCTGAGATTGATATGCCTGGACACAGCCATGCTGCTATCAAAGCTATGAGAGCAAGGTATCTTAAATATAAGGATGAGGGTAATATAAAAAAGGCCGAAGAATATGTTCTGACTGATTTGGGCAATGGCAAGAATGCCTTGTCCTGTCAGTTGTATGCTGAAAATTCTTTAAATCCTGGATTAGATTCTACTTATAGATTCATTGAAAAAGTTGTTGTAGAAGTGAAGAAAATCCATGAAGAAGTCAGTCCATTAAAAATGTTCCATTTTGGTGGAGATGAGGTGCCATATGAAGCTTGGTTAGATTCACCTGCTTGCAAGAAATTAGTTGCTAAGAAGGAAGTCAAGGACTTTAATGAAATAATGGAATACTTTAACAAAAAAGTGGCAAAGATTGTTGCCCAGCATGACTTGAATCTTGGTGCTTGGCAGGATGGGGTGATTCATGATGAATATTTCTTAGAACCAATGAGGAGAGAGTGTTTTCCAAATAAAGATGTGTATGCTTATGCTTGGCAAAATGTCTGGGAATCTGGTTTGTCTGGATGTGCTTATAAACTGGCTAATGAAGGTTATAAGGTAACACATTATGTTTATGAAATGAGAAAATATACATGTACATGTATGTCGGTTATTTGGCAGATTAAAAATGGTATACTGCTGTTCAGCTGATACATGTACATGTAATATGTCATATGCAAAAGTATTATTAGGGATTTTGATAATTTTTTGATATAATGTTTATTTTCATTGAAAGAAGCCACCTTTTTTCATTATTTTCTTGTGTTTCATTTCTGTGTTTTCACCATATAAACACTTGAAAAGGGTTATACATGTAGGTGCTTGAACCATTTTTCCTTTTGGTTTTAAGATTTTCACTACCACTGAAGTTTTAATGTTTTGACTTACATGATGTACTTGTATGTCTTTAAGAATGTTTTTTAATGTTAATTACTTTAACATGAAAAAGTGTGTACACAAAACATTTTTGTCATTCAGATTCTATAAGGGAAGAATTAGAGGAATTTTGTTACAAGCATTATTTATCATACAAAATAGCCACGATGTTATTTGAATGATGCACTTGACATATGCATGAACACATGAATGGTAGGTTCATGAAGTTGTATAAATGTAATATTACCTACATTGCTTTTTATTTAGATCTTCAGTAGCATGAAAAATATCACACAAAATGTCACTGCTGAATTGAACCTTTTTAAATCAACTACAGTATTAGTTCATGCATTGATCATGTCTGTCTGTTCTAAACATCATTAATTTTATTTTCCTATAGGTAATAATGGCTCAGGGAACCCACCTTTATTTCGATCATCCTCAAGAGCCTGACCCAGAAGAAAGAGGACTCTATTGGGCCACAAGATATACTGACACAAGGAAAACTTTCAGTTTTATGCCTGACAATATTTATGGAAATGCTGATTACAAACTAACAGGGGACCCCATCACAAAGAAGGATCTTGATATTCATGCATTGGACCATGTGCCACTAAAAAAAGCTGAAAATGTAATTGGTAAGAATGATGTCCTGTAAACTGTCTAAGGTGATAATTAATAGTTTTCTTCTATATTGAACCCTGTGCAGGTCCAGGTGTTAAAAGAATAGGCCTGCAGCAGCGCTAAGCTTGTCGTATAATGCGACTAAATAGTGCTCAGAAACCTAGTCGGGGGCTAGGCGCTCTGCCCACAAAGCAACTGGGATGTGTGCCCCAGGCGGTGGAATGGGGTACCCCTGGTGTGTTACATGCTGGGGTTGTCAGGCTGTAATACGGAAAACCTGACCGCAAACCATAGTGGTGCACCGTGTTGGGAAAGATGCCACGTTCCTCGCACGTTAAAGAACCCTGCTGTGGTATTCAGTAGGAGTAGGAACCTTTGCGCTCCGCCACAGGAGGCTAAATTGCCCGACCTTACCCATCCCCCCTTTTTCCAGTGGCAATCAAAATTTGTTGATCCTCTTATCCTTGTGTCCCATCCTTTTTTTTTTATTTCATGTTCATTTTATCATCCATTTCATGCTCATGGTCTGAATATAGGTGAAATATTGCTGCTCGGACTTTAAACCCCAACAAACAAACAAACAATCTTCTATATTGGGCATCTTACAAATGTTTTTTTTTTTCAGAGCTTTGCAGTTCTCTTTTTGAAGGTACAGTTTATTTACTGGTAATTTCAATGTTTTTACTCATGAGTGTTTAAATAAACATCATTTAGCTGCATAAGTGCCAACTTACACATTTTTAGCATGTTTTCACAATTTTGACCATTTGTCCTGCTAACACAATTTTTCAGGTCAAATTTGTCCTGAAACTGATTTTGTCAAAAATACCAAGAAAACTTTGGATTCAAACCCTAAATTCATGTTTCAATCTCATTTGTTTGATTAGAAAAGCCATAAATCTGATCAAAGGTTTTAATTGCTGTCTAAATATGTGTAATGACCGGTAAATAATCTCGGAGGTCCAAGGAGCAATCAGCTGATTGAATCCCAATTGGATCTGCCACTATTTCATGAACAGCCAAGCGTTTCCCAAAGATTAATATCTACTGCATAATTAATTCGACAAATATTGTCAATTTAACAGATCTAAAATTTGCAGAACCACGTATGTAAACAAATTATAAAATTACTATTATTTATAGGAAAAAGTTACCCCCTATAATCTTTAATTCTTTTTTTACATTTTCTGCAAGTTCAACAGTGCAGTATATTTCCAAATAGTTTTGTAGGCAAAAGTTGAAAGAAATACTATTCATTTAAAATAGTGATGATTTATTAAATTTGGTAGCAAAATTATTGAATATTTATAACATTTCCTCATATACTGAATCTTATGGTATGCATTTAATGAAAAAAAAAGAGATGCCCAAGTTTTAATGCCAAATAAACTAAATATCACAGTGATAAACCCATATGTTGATGGGTTAATTTATGATCAAACAATTGAAATCTGATGCACTTAGATTGTAATATGAAGGGCAGATGTGCAAAAGGTATTTCATAAATGTAGAATTGTTCAATGTATTTTAATTAAATTTAAACTTCAGAATTTCAATTAGGTTTGGAGAAATCCACCACAAAAAGGGCTTGCAAACATCAATTAATTACATGCACATTGCATGCACATGTTGTTCAGCTGAAAAAGGTCCTTTACTACTGGTGTGGTTGTCTCATTTATACATTACAACAGTAAAACCCATACAGTTTGTCAAATATGTCAAGAAAATGTACTTTCACAAGTCTTAAAAAACCATGGGGATTTTCAAAAGTTGGCAGGTACGTAACTTTTAAGATTAAAGAAATCTGATAATCCAGAAGAGAGGTGGGTATGGTCCCGCAATTTAGCCTCCTGTGCAGAGTACAAAGATTCCTACTCTTTATGAATACCAAAGCCGGGATCTTTAATGTGCAAGGAACGTGGCATCTTTCCCAACATGTTGAACCACTATTGTTTGCAGTTAGGTTTTCCGTATTATGGCCTGACATCCCCAGCATGTAGCATGCCAGAATAACTCCATTCAACCACCTGAGGCACACAACCCAGTTGCTCTGTGGGCAGAGCGCCCTGGCCCCTGGTCAGGGTTCTGAGCACTAATTAGTCGCCTTTTACGACATGCTTAGTGCTACTGCAGGCCTGTTCATTTGACACCCAGGCCCTTACTGGGCTTTTTACGTAATATATTAAAATATACACTTAATATTAAATCTATAATTCTATATTACAGTAATTGAAAGACTCTTTGACAATGAATACAATGTACATAAATTTTCTATTTGAAGGAATGCAGGGTCAGTTGTGGTCAGAACTAGTTAGGAAACCAGATCAGATGGATTGTATGATCTACCCAAGACTTCTCCCATTGGCTGAAAGAGCATGGCACAAAGCATCATGGGAAAGTGAAGAAAAAGAAGACAGTAAAAAGAAACAAGAAACATCTGACTGGACATTGTTTGCTAATAGTTTAGGGTATAGAGAGTTGGAGAAGCTGGATCGGATGGGTGTGGCTTATCACATTCCTCCCCCTGGAGCAAGGTATGATTTGTCATTAAAGTATTATGAAACCTAACCAAAATACTGTTGTGGTGTTCAGTTTATCTTATTGTTTAATTAAGGGTCTCCTAGGTCAAGGTCTATGGTACACGCATATACATATGAAATTGTTATTATTTTCATTATTTTAATGAAAAGTGAACAGAAACTTTCTTGAATGCTTGTATACAATACATACTCCTCAATATTTTTCTTTTTTTTCACCCAAAATATTTGAAAAGATGGTTTTTGGGTGCATTTGGGATTTAAAAAATGTACAGACAAGACAAATGCATATTTTATGGCAAAAAAAGAGTAAATTTCTCCCTAGATGTTGTGTTTAGGTCCTCCCAATGTTAGGATTAAAATATTGCATAAATAGAAGATATTTTAGTTTTTCTATGTATTTCTGTGTCGAGGATATGTAATTCCTGCACGAAAACTTATTAATTGCACTTTAAATGTATTCCACTTATAAAACCAAGATTGGATGGACCTTGACCAGTTAACAAATATCTTCGAATGAAGTACTGTACCCATTTCCCTTGTATTTAAAAATGATTCTAGAATTAACAAAAGATGTTTGTGCATGAAGAATCTCATTTTTACACATTTTTTTTAGAAAGTAAAGAAATGTGTAATGAAATATACAAAGTTTTCTGCAAAGTATGAAAACTTTGTTGAACATAACAGTTTATATTGTTTTGAAACGATCAGTATACTGACATTCTTATGTGTGTATATTCGAATCATAGATCTTGACTTGGGAAGAATCTTAAAATATGTTCAAGAAATAGCACTGACCATTGTATTTTTCAAGAAGCCTATAATTATTTGGAAGAGGCAAGATAGAAGAGGTAAAGGGTTGTCCATTTAAAAAAATAATTAAGGATCAAGATACTGTAAATAATTTTTTTCTTTGTTTATGAACTGCATATTTTAATTTTAGAATGCCATGATGGGTATTATTCAGGACATATTTTTTGCCATATCGCATATTCAGTTAATAATATATAATAAAAATAGGAAAATCTATCCTGTATAGACAGAAAAAATTCATATGATCTACCATAATGCTTCACAGACAGTTATGCAAATTATATGCACATGTCCACTGTTCTTTTTAAAATCATTTGGAATTATATATATAGTTTGTATTTTTCTGTATTACTTTGGTTCAAACTTATTTTGTGAAATTGATAAGCAGTGCACACTATGGAATGTAATTAAATAATAAGTTTCTAACTACATATAAGGATTACTGTTCAGTCAGCATGGTTGGTTGTCCAATTTGACTGGGTTTTTTAACTTTTTATTGAATTATTGAAAAATCTAGAAATGATATTCTCTACAGAATAACAGATGGTAAAATGGAGATGAATGTAGCTTACCCTGGTCTGTGCATAGAGTACAGTGTAGATGCTGGTGCTTCATGGATACAGTATACTGATCCTGTGGAAGTTAAGGAGGAAAAGGATATTCTACTGCAAACTAAGTATGGACTGAATTATAGCCTCTTCAACATCAGTAATCTAATATTCATTGTACAAAGATGGGTTTCTATTTTTACTTATGATTATGAGATGTAATAGAAGTAACATATAAAAACTGAGAGAAAAAACAAATTAGAAAATAGATTTATGCAAAAGTTGCTGTTCACTTTACTTATCACGTTCGATAAAAGCATATTTGGGGTATGCAATATCTCAATAAAGTGTAATAATAAAATAGCAGCAAACATGGGGGTCTGAGTCCTCATACTTATTTCATTATAAATATTTAAATAAAAATAATTACACTTCAACAGAAAATGCAAGATTAGAAAATTTCAGACACATTCAGGTCAGATTTCAGTGTTTCAACTTAGCTGAGCTTGATCTTACCCTACAGTATCTGAAATTTTTTTTAATCTTTCCCAATAAAGGAAGGTTTTCATATTTCCTTAAACCTCACCCTATTGAACTGGCAATTTTTTGAATTTGATTTAAAAAAGTTTACTTATGAGCATTTCTAGTGCTCTTAATTATAAAATCTAACAATGGGAGTTTCCAGTAGGTGAGAATTGTACATTACACAAGTGGGATGTATGAGTAAATGTGTGAAACCAAATACTGTACATGTAAATACATGCATGTTAGACCTTTAAGCTGAATTTATCTTATCAGAATGTATTGAATACTTTAATTTGGGATATTATGTTTTTTTTTTTAATTTTTGGATTGTTCTTGCAATTATAAACTCACAATATTGAATTTTCAGTGTTATTGATAAAAGATTTTTCTTGATATCATATATACAAGACTGATATTTTGCCCAAAATGATAATGGTACTAAAACACACAATAATTGTTGAATATACAGGATCTGCTCTTGTTTTTTTTAGTGTTTCTAGACATTTCCTGTTTCCAGCATGTTTGGAGATATTTATAATGAAAATTCTGATTTATTCAGCTATGATGTTCCTAGTTACCCATGATTCACTAATTACATTAACAATTTGAATTTTGAACTTTATTTAATAAATAGAGGAACCTATCTAAAATTTAGTCTTCAATTTTTGAAAATCTGCGAAGTACAAAGTTTTGCACCCTCACACAAAATGTATCATTTTATATATGATAAATGATATTTATAGTCATCATTACTTTTAAAAACATGACGTTAACTATAATATGATGTCTCTTCCTATGACATCACATCAATGTTATGTATGAAGGACTATTTGTTTGTAAATAGTTTCACTTTGGTATGAATCATGATATGGTAGGCTTTGCAATTTTGTGAATAATGAGTTTTAGATATTTTATTAAACATAGTAAAATTTTGTTTACATCAGTATCACATGTTGAACTTACAGATTTCACAGTGATACGGTTGTACACATCTGTTTTGATGTGATGCAAAACACAGTACATATGTCACTGTCATTCATATTTTGAGATCTTAAATGGTTTCATAAATCTTTATGTATATTTTAGGTCCAAAGATGGAAAAAGGTGTAGCAGAAAAGTGAAACTCAAAATGACAAAGGATGAGAAAAACAAGAATGGTAACAGAAATTGACCAGCAAAGAACTTGTTGCTACCTGTAAAATGTTGTATACTTACAAGTAACTGTAACTTATTTTTTATTTATTGCATGAAATTTTTTCCTGAAATAGCAATGAAGCTAATACAATGCTCTTGATTTATTGTTATTAGATGCACAAACCTGTCTTCTCTGGTAGATGGGGTGCAAATTGTATGAGTTCTCATAAACATTTAAAAACAGTCAAACAATTTATTAAGATGTCCTGGTTCTTTTGTAATAATATTTAACCTTATTGTAAAGGTCTCTTGTACTTGTATGTCAATTTTACCCAAGGATATCCTTAATTGCGTGTTTGACTGTTTTTTTGTTTGTTTTTATTTTCATTACTAAATTGTTTATGTTTCAATTTTAAGTTTTCACAGGTATTTATTTTTCGCTTGATTTATTTACTATACAACAGTGTTTAAAAAAAAGTTCTGACAGATTTATAATGATAAATTCATGGATAGTACTACTGACAGTAAAGAATGAAACATCTGTGGTTGTTAATTTGCTACCACTTATAGAAAAAAATATTTGACATGCTATTTGAAAACATGGATATAACTCATAATTCTGCACACTCTGGTATTAGCATATTAGCAAGAGCATATTAAGTTAGAAAATTAATTACTTTGTCCCTGCTCAAAATAGCAATTTACAATATCTATAGTACTAGGAAAAATGATTTACCTTCAAGAATCTATTTTTTGTTATTTTTTTCACTGCAAAATCTATCTTGCATGATTATATTAAACTAAAAATGCAAAATTTAATATGGAGCAAGTATCAAACAGATTATTCTAAAATGGTAAATGAACTGCAAATTTATATATTTTTGTGAAAATGAAACTATGGTAATATTGGATTAATTGTTTAAGTATTTTTCTTAACAGTAATAGTTATGTATTTTTGATATGATGGAAGTAAAAAGCTGAATTTGCTCATAGTCAATAATGCTTAAGAATATTTGGCTACATTTTCACTGACAAAAAAAAATAATTTTTTTTAAGTTGGACTTGCAAGTTAAATATTTAAACAGACTCCTCTTTATGGTATTCTTTATTAAAACAAACTATACTCAAAGGAGCAAATCCATACAGAAGAAAATTTGAATTTTCACATCAATTTATGTTAAAAGACCACAGTATGAGTTATTTTGCCTTCTTTTGGTAGGGCTATGTTAAGACGTTGTCAAAAAACTTTTACCTAACATTTTTAGCATATTCAACATAGTGTGAAACATAATATATTACTTAATTCCAATTAAACTTATGATCATAATAGTCTGGTTATTGTTATACAGAAGTTTTTGATGCACAGTATTGTTACAGTGTTATTAAGAGGGCACCCACTTAAAAACGAGGCAGTAGGTGGCACATGATGAAGTTTGTTTTCAAAAAATTATCATCCATTCATATTGCAAATGCATCCTTTTCTCAAAGTTGAATGAAGGTTTGTGATTAACTGCAAGGTTAAAGAGAAGTAAATTACATAGAAAGCATTGAATTTTATTGAAAAAGGGAGATTACTCTTTCATTTTGTCCAAAATTTGGTTGTTTTCTTAGGGAACTGTAAAATCATTTTCTTAGCCGTCCATTGTCGATTAAAAACAATCTTTGTACTGTTGGACATACATATAAATATAACATTGGCTTAAAAATTCTGTTGGATAATAATTAACATTTGCCATCCATATCATAAGAACTGCCTAGTTCTTAAATGGACAGTCTCTTAAAAATGTTGTAAATCATGAGCCAGCAATATTTAAACTTTTTTTTATATATTTCATTGATTGCATTGATAGTACGAAAAGATGTTAAATCTGGTTTATCAACAATTTTTATTTTTATTTCCTTTTCTCCTACTGCCTAATTATTGATATTTTCTATCTCAGGCTAAAGCTGTGATTCTGAAAATATCAGCAATTTCTAATGACAGCATTACATCAGATAGACTATGATGTGGCTGATAAACAGTAAAACACCAATAAGGAAAGTCTTAACAGAACACTACATCTTACCCTATCAACCTCACTATAAAAAATTTTGTCACAACATCAAAATGGACTTTATTCTGTATTAATTTCTACTTACACTTATAGTAATCTGTAAATTGTGTATTTCTCCCAACAATGTAATAGTGTATTACTGGTCATTGGTCAATTATATATCTATTTGCATGAGAAATAAGAAGTTATTATGCTGTAAAAATTAATTGATGACTATTCCAATTTCATTGTTCCATTCCTAGTTTGTTTTGATTGTATCTGTACTATCTTAACTCAAGTCATGACTTAATCATAGAATCATAGTTCTAAATTAATATACGTGTACTTATAGTATGTATGATCTGTGTGTTATAATAAGACATGGAAATTATCTTTGTTAATGTTTATTATTGTTCTTTATTTGGTTGTACTGTTTGTTGAAGTCTGTTATTGTTGTTTTTTTTTTAAGTTGAAACATGTGTTTTATTTGGAATTGAATGTTTTTTGCATTGATTTTTGGAAAGTAAAAAAAAATTAATTCTCCAAATACATCTTCCCTATCCTTAATTGGTGACAGTAACAGAAAAGCCTACAAATGTAGAAAAAAAGAAAAAAAAGAGCAAAAATGTTTTCTTGGTGAATTTTGAGGCTGAGTTTCATTGTTGTATTAATGGCAATGTTTTAGTGTCTTTAATTTTGTACTAATTGCTGAAAAATAAACATATATAATGAATATTTGCAGATATTTTTATGATATAGTATATAGAATAAAAACTTAAAAAAAACAACAAACATACAGAAACATAACAAATGAACTTTAATAAACATGCTAAAAAATCACCACATTAATGTTTATATTTGAAAAGTGATTGGATTGCTTTAGTAATGTTGTCATATTATGATTTAAATTTGGGTTCTATAAGGATTCAAATTTAGATATAGTGTAAGAGCGCATTTCATGGTCATATGAGTGTCTTTTGTATTGACATTATTACAATGTATTTATATCATTTCTCACAATGTGATAGCAATGAAAACTCTTGCTTGATCTAATTGTTACTTCTGCAGCAACTACGTACTGTTAACATTGTTAAAAATAACTCCTGGTCCACTGTGTATAATACTTATAAGAATTTATAATTTAAAATCAAAATTTTAGTTAGATGTATATCAGTTAAAATATATTTGCTTACAAAAACAATGTACGAAATGAATACACCACCAGTTTAAACGGAAACTATAATTTTATTTGATTATATTTAAAAATAAATTTGCAATGGTAATACTTTAAAATTATTTCCTAAAAATTATCTGAAAACAATGCAGACGAATTTCAAATATAATACAAAAATTAAACACATACTAGAGACCAAATGTTCATTAAAATGATAAATTGATAACGACACGACAGGGAAGAAGACGCACAGTAAAAACATGAAATAACCATAATATCATGTCATGTATAAAGAAATAGAAGTAAATGAGTAACCAAGACTCCGTATTGTCAACTTTCCTTTCATTTGTTGTGACATCTATTCAGCACCTGCATATGGATAATTCATATAACAACGTGCATGTTATGCCAGAGCTTGCCGAAACTAAGCAGACTTCTTGAACCGTGCTAGACTGTTTACAACCATGCTTTTGGAGCAGGGTTTTGTTGCTACAAGATTAAAGTCGTCAATACAGAATTTCTGTGGTCGTAATTATGAACTCGTAAATCGTTATGGTGTATCCATCATGAAAACAAATATGTTCACCGTGTAATAGTTTTCCTTTTCTCTTTTGTCTACCTGTACGTAGAATTTTATTAGCAACTTGGCGCGAATTCCTAGAAAAGCAGAGGACGCTTACCCTACCGGTGTATCAAGTTGCTCCATAGTAAAATCGACAGGATTTGATAAAATGCGTCTTGCAAACGAAACAATTTTGTTTTGCTACATTGGGATCTTTGAAAATTGATGTAGCATTGACACTTATTGACCTACCTGAAACTCTCATGAATACGTTTCAAGATTGAAGATCTTACAGCTTTCACACGTTCTGAAAATGAGTCGATATGTATTTGTTCATGGTTCTTTATCGCTGTTATAAAAAATTATAAATTACAAAACTAGTATGGCTAACTATTTACCACATGATGCATCAAAAGCAATACTTTTAACATTGTTTTTTTTTAAAGAAAATCACAAGATGGTATCGAAATACAATCGATAAGCATGCATTTAGAATAAAAAATCTAATCGACATTTTTGAAGAACGACACAAATGTTTCGAACAAGAACGTACATTTAAATACTCAATGACTGCAAACAAGTAAAAGTGAAATTACGTCATGTGAAACAATTGCATAATGAATATTTACATGGTAAAAGCGGGAGCAATATCAGCATAATTGTAAGAAAGAAAATATATTTTTTTTTTATCATGAAACGTCTAATACATTTAAGTCTAAAATAATACAGTATTTCTAAATTAAGGTTTAGTCTATAAAGCCGGCATTTCAGTTAATTGCCACAAGTCCTTAGTTCGTGTAATTCATGATCAGTTTCTTTATTTATGTTTTAACAAAGGACTCAGACCTTTTTGGGCTGATATTTTGGTATGTTTAGTTGTGTATTATTTTTTCAAAGGTGCCAAATTTAAAAGGAGGGAGGTTGGTGATAACGCCAAGTCCTTAAACCACGCCGCATGTTTTGCGCTTATCCCAATAATTTATTCAGGAATTTTTGGCCTCTGTATGTATTGTTTTGTTTTCACTTTCAGTTTTCTTTTATGTTGCTGTAGTATATACGTGCAGTTATTTCGCTGTACATGTGTTTAATGTTTTGGGACCAACTACAACCTGCCCTGTGGTGCGAGGATTTCCTCGTCGTTTATTGATAGTCTTGAGCTGATGTTTTTCATCCCCGTGGGGTTGTTGTCTCTTTGACATATTCACCATATCCATTCTCGTAATATGTTATCAGTTGAAAAGTTTTCCAATTTAATTAATGACTTTTATAATCAAAACTAAATTGGTTTTACATTTTCGCGGACGGTTTAACCAATCATTTACGAGTTTACAGACATACATGATCAATGGACAACTGTCACTAGCATGATCACGTTGATATTTTTCAATTTATATCTAATAATTGTTCATTTTAGAACTTTTGAAGGTAATGTATTGTGCCGGTTAGAAAATATATAGTGCGCACAAATTTTCTATCACAAACGGATTGTTTTTAAAATCCAAGAGATGTGGTAATTGCGCAAGTTATTTGGAACACGGAAGCATATAAAACGGAAAATACTTTTCTGTTTCCTTTAAACATTTGTGCACTTCTGAAAGGTAAGATGTACTAGCACGGCTGATTAAATACAGTGTCCTGGAAGTTTGAGCCGTGTCATGTTTTCATTTTTCATTAAAATTAAAACAAAAACAACTTGCGTTTCAACTGACGGTTGATGGTCATAGATCGTACAAGAAATAAAGTAAAGTAATTTATGTTTCATATATTTATTTTTATATACAGGAACTTCGGGAACGCATTATTGATTTGATAGCTTAATCAAAAATTGAATGCAATGAAAATCACCTTAGTTTACCAATGTAAATAACTACATAAAAGATAAGAGACAAGATAATTTTTATTCCTTTCTTACAAATGCTTTAGATAAAATATTTGTAACAGTTTCCCAGTATTTTGTTTTCTAAACATTTTGAATTTTGGACTTATTACCCCTTACTATGCCAAGTTCTTGTTCAGATTGTTTGTTTGTTTGTTTGTTTGTTGGGGTTTAACGTCCGAGCAGCAATATTTCAGCTATATTCAGACGATGAACATGAAATTGATGATAAAATGAACGTGAAATGATGATGAAATAAAAAAGGGGATGGGACACAAGGACAATGGGGTCAACAAATTTTGATTGCCACTAGAAAAAGGGAGGGATGGGTAAGGTCGGGCAATTTAGCCTCCTGTGGCGGAGCGCAAAGGTTCCTACTCCTATCGAATACCACAGCAGGGTTCTTTAACGTGCGAGGAACGTGGCATCTTTCCCAACACGGTGCACCACTATGGTTTGCGGTCAGGTTTTCCGTATTACAGCATGTAACACGCCAGGGGTACCCCATTCCACCACCTGGGGCACACATCCCAGTTGTTCTGTAGGCAGAGCGCCCTAGCCCCCGGCTAGGGTTCTGAGCACTATTTGGTCCTCTTTTACGACAAGCTTAGCGCTGCTGCAGGCCTATTCTTCGAACTCCCGGACCTGCACGGGATTTGTTCAGATTGTATGTTCGCTGTATTTTAGTAGTATTCTTTGTTATTTTGTTAAGTACAGAAAAAGAAAAAAAAATCGTCATCTCACTACTTTGAAAAAGAATACTCGCCCAGATTACGACTAAATGAGAAAAAATAAAACTAACTGGTAAATAGATTGTTTACTTGTTGACTGAATCATCAAACCTTATATAACAGGGCTTCTAACAAGTAAGTATTCTACCTCATTTGCCCTTTATTTGGCGATGTTTATTTTTTTTCTATATCCGTTTATTTTTATTTTTTCCATATCCGTTTATTTTTATTTTTTCCATATCCGTTTATTTTTTTTTTCATATCCCTTTATTTGGCAATGTTTTTTTTTAAATCCCTTTATTTGACGATGTTTATTATTCTTTTTAGATATAGATCTCTCACATATTTTTTTTAAATGAAAATGTTATTAAACTTGTTCACTGTCATTCCGCACTTCCAGTTATTGAGTAAATATTTTGTTTTTAATCCGAATGATTTCCATTTCAATACTCACGTGTGTTAAATGATTAAGAGGATAATGTAGTAAATTGCGTTGATGATGAAAAAATTCGACACTAACTACCAAAGACCTGCTGGTTACTTTACACCTTGCCGAAACTACGCAGACTTTTTGTATCGTGCTAGAATTCTAACAAATAGGCTTCTGGAACAGGGTTATGTTGCTACAAGATTGAAGTCATCACTACAGAAGTTTTATGGTCGTCATCATAAACTCGTGGATCGCTACGATGTATCCTTCTGCGCCATGAAAACTGATTTGTTCAACGTGTCATGGTTTTCCTTTCCTCTTTCGTCTACCCCGGACTTGACTTTTTATGAGCAACTCGGCGGACGTTTCTAGAAAGTAGAGGACGCTTACCCTACCGGTGCACCTGGTCCATGCTCCCAGTTTTTAGTGGATTCCGAGTTGCTCATTTGCTTTTGTTACTCTGTATGTATGATTTTAGTTACTTTATGTTCTTTGTTGTGTACGTCTGTTTTCCATGTCTGGTCTTTGTCCCTGGATTACTTTCCTTTGATTACCGCTATTACCTTGGTTCCCTTGATTACTCTTACAGTTGTTGTGGAATACGTTTACCATTTAAGAATATATAGGTTAAACGCTCGGGAGATTTCATATGAAATACTGAGTGTGAATAATGCATATACGTAAAGCCACTAAATATATTGGTTTTTTTTTAATGTTTAAAGTTATATTTAAGGTAGATCATACCTTATATTTCTAGTAGTTAAATTTTCATATTTTTTTTCTGGAATATTACATTAAATGAACGCACTTTAGAATACTTAATGTAAAAAAGTCTTAAGTCACCGAACATGATTTCGAGACAATTGAGCCGTAATAAAGGCAATTCTAATATGGATTCTGTGTGGAATCTTAATATTTCGTCAACTATAAAAAAAAAAGTGGATAGAATTTCTTCTAAATGTATATCAAAACACATACCTGACATACTTATATGTTTCAAAAAGAAAATTGGGATTCATCGAACGTTATTCTTGTAAAATGAAAAAAACCCTAATAGAAAATTTTCCCACAAATTATCTCCCTTTAAAGAGCCTTTATAAGTTAATATTTGTAGTTTTACCACACAATTTTTATGTCAAAAATTTTGGCATAATAAATTTAATTTAAAATACTGTTTCTACATCTTTCTGAACATCATTAGTTTATTGAAAATGCATATGTCTGTGTGATACTGTAAGAAGTCAATAAAGAATGCTCTGTGTAGTAGGTATGATCTACCTTCACATTGAAATCGCATGAAACTTTCAACAATGAACATTCTAGGTAAGATCTTTATATTCATTTCTCAGTTTTATTTCAATCATACAAAACTTAACATACCTGATTTTATAATTAAAACCTTATCGCAACCGCGCACGTAGTATTCGGTTTTCACTCTTATACCAGGAAATATAGGCAACTATTTCGCTGTACCTGTGTATAATGTTGTTTTAGGACCAGCTGCAGCCTGCCCAATGGTGTGAGGGTTTCCTTGTCATTCACTGAAGACCCATACCCATTCTCCTTACATTGTTCCATATACCGTTTTTTTTTTTGGTGACCTCCTGAGAAATTTTCTGTCTTTTTTTAAATACGCTGGTGCATTTTGTAACGTTTTACCGTATCCGTTTAGCTGGAAATTATCAGACATAATTACAGGTTGGTTGAGTTTATTGATAGTGTAAGGTTTTATTTTGATCATTAGTTAAGAGACAAATTTGTTTAAAAAAACTTAATTGATTTTGTCTTGATTAAACGGTTATAGATGCTTCGTATGAGATGCCTTAAACACCAGTACACATGTTGCTAATTGTACAAAAAAATCAAAACTACATCTAAGTTAACTAAAAAATAAACATTTAATTTGTGTTGTCAAGTAGCTATACTGTTGTACATAATATATCATATTATTCACAATTCTATCTATAGTTCGTGTAAAACGATAGCAGTTACCATAGAGAAATAAAACAATTGACATTGCTAATGTCTTGGGAGTTCATCAAACTTTTAGACTTATTGACCAATGAGACACTTAGATTTGATTAAATATCAGGAAGATGTGGCTAATAATATTGATATCTCTTTCATTAATGGCTGTTGAATCAATGAATGTAACAGAAGTTCTTCAGCAATATATCCTTTTTTGCGGACATGACTATATTTGTGATAAATCAATTTTTGATAACGTCTACCAAACAACAACCACATACCAAGGAGTCAATTTGTGTCCTCAGTGTTCGTGTGATGAAAATTGTCTTTCTCAAGGAACTTGTTGTCTGGATAAATACTTACAATTTCCTACCTTTTCATGTTATGATAGTGTAATGTTAGACGCTACTAAATACAATTCATCAGTTTTCTACCCAATGATTCTTGATTGTTCCGCTAAAACGAAGAAGCGAGACACTGATCAATGCATGACGACAAGAACAATATCAGAGAAATTTAATCTCCCCCCAGTTACAGATCCAAAAACAAACTTTACCTTCAAAAATAAACATTGTGCAAAATGCCATGGAGTAAATGAATATATTGAATGGGAACTCTCCATCTCTTGCTATTTATTTTCTGACTTCAATTTCTTTTCGTCGTACGACGAAGTTATAGAACATGGTATGAACAGGAGTTGTATCATGAAACATATTCCCCCTGAAAATGTTTATATTCAAAACTGTTCTTTAGGAAACAACATCAAATATGAAACATGTAACTTAACAAAAGCGTGGCGAGACTTTGACTCTAATCTAGTAAAGATGTGCGAATCACCGTACAGATTGAATTACCATATATTCAAAAACATATTTTGCTATATGTGCAATCCAGTAATAAGGCATTCAAATGATATCGTGAATTATTGTAACTACACTGGGGTTTGGGAGCCCAGAGATAATACCTTAGAAAGAGCATGTTTAATGAACGGACAATCAAAGAGGATGTTACCATACAAAAATGTCTTTTGCTTCCTTTGTAACAGGAATAATACAAAATCTCAACTCCTACAAGATGTGCACAGTGGGATATTGCACATCGAAAATACAAATGCATTGAATATTTATCAGTTTGAAATATTATCATTTCAAACGGCATTTTATGACACTGTCTTGAAGTGGACTTTAAGCTATTATGACCGACCTAATATGACAGCTAATTTTACAAACCTCTTACTAAAGGCTTATTCATTAGACAATACCATGAAAGGCTTATGTAACACAAGCCTTCTGCCAAATAACATATACAGCATTATAAATTCGACGGTAGATGTTTGCAGTTGCGAACCCAGCTTACTTTTTGTCGGCTATGTACCTTGTCTTGATGTTCAGCTAACATATCCGTTAGGTTACATTCGGAATGTAATATACCGTGGTAAGTGGAAAACACCCGAAGAGGCTTATCTTGTAACTAATGGTTGTTGGAAAGATAAAAGAGGAATATTTCAGGACAGATGCAATGGATACGCATCGGACACGTTCTCATTTCTACCAGTATATGACAACAAGACGAAAATTCTTTACAAAAATTTGGATTGCTTTATCTGTAACTCAGGGTTAAAAGGTGCACAAGATTTACTAAGAAAACAAAGTGACCTATCAGTACCTTTTTTCATAAAAATAATTTGTAATGACATGATGTACATCGATTATTACAGAATGCTGACATTTTACGACATTATAAAGAGTTCCAAAACTAATAATTGTAGGATAAGCTTACGTAAAAACGAAGATGTAAAAGGACACCCGGTAATCGAAAATGTAAACTGGTTAATTCAAAAGTGCAACATTACAGGGCAATGGAAATCATATGATCGAAATGTTGAATATGCATGCGAAAACCTTTATACCTTCAATGTTTACTCTGATTTCCGATCTGGGAAAGAGTTTAAAAACATTTTTTGTGCTATGTGCAACTTCCCAAATGATGACGATGCTATAATTGACACTTGTAATGACACCAGTGCCTATTTTAATGATTTGCGGAAAGATGGTTGCAAGTTGTTTCCATCTTCTTATAAATATTTACCTTACAAAAACATTTTCTGCTACAAATGCAATAAAAGATATAGGCCTTTAGACACTGACGTCACGATTCCACATGAAATCGCTCAATGTAAACTCGAGCCAACAGACTGTTTTTGCTCTGGTCCCGAATGTGTCCTTCCAATTGATATACCAGGAGCTAAGTTCAGAAATTTGTTTACTGTGGATGATAATGAAGGGGGTTACACAAAAGATACAGGTTTGAAATGCAATGGAGATCAAATATTTGATAACATAAAGGTAAGCATGATTAATCTAATAAGTTCAATAAATTATCTAAGATAGGTAAATTAAGAAACGGAGATACTTTTAGGCATCATACACAAAGAGCAATAAAATATCTCAGACAAAAAAATCGCCTTTATTGGTTGTTGGCTTTTGGGGCACTAGAGGCAATAATTAAACTATATCCAGGCGATGAATGTTGAGTGGATGATAAACTGAAAATGAAATGATGATAACAGTGAAAAATAGGATGGGAGATAAAAAATAATGGGGTCGCCAAATTTTGATTGCCACTGAAAAAAGGGAGAAGTGGGTAGGGTCGGGCAATTTAGCCTCCTGTGGCGGAGCCCTATGGTTCCTACTCCGATAGAATACCAGAGAATGGTTCTTTAACGTACGATGAACGAGGCATCTTTTCCAACACGTTGCACCACTATAGTTTGCGGTCAGGTTTTCCGTATTATGGCATGACTACCACAGCATGTAACATGCCAGGGATACCCCGTTCCACCACCTGGGGCACACAACCCAGTTGCTCTGTGGGCAGAGCGCCCTTGCCCCCGTCCAGGTTTCTGAGCGCTATTTAGTCGACTTTTACGATAAGCTTAGCGCTGCTCCGGGCCTATTTTTTTGACATCCGGACCCACACGAGGTACCTTTATCGGTAATTTGTGACATTTTCCTTTGATGTACACAGTCAATAATGAGTGTCACTGCTTACTGGCCTAGATACAAAAAATAACAGGTTAATTTAAAACCAGGCATGCGTGAAAAATCGAAACGTCACATTGGAGTTGAATAAAGTTGTCTCATTTTGTACTTTTTTAACATACGAAAATAAAATGTTACCTTTAAATAACCGACAAAAAGAATATTAGGCAATTTGGTTTTTAATACTGGCTTTCTCACGGGAATCTCAGACACACCCTAACGGACTCGACCTGAGATATACGAGATTATTAGATTATTTAATATTTTTTCAACGGGATGAACATGAGAAACTCCCGCCGCGAGTTGAAAAAAAAATGATAATCTGTTTTGCTGAAGTGTAAGGCATTAGTTTTCTTTCATTTTTATTTTCCTTACCTAAATATTTAAGGTATATAAGCGCTACAAAATTTCCTTTCGGGACGTCACGTATGTTGTGCAGCTGTGACACACATCATTTGAAAAAAAATCGTTTAACTATGACGCTCGCGTTTAAAATTTGTGGAATAATTTAGGGATTTATTCATTCTTATCGGGTCAGTTACTGTATTCAATTATTTTCCATTATAGACTAGAAAATAATGCCACAAATTAGCCATTTTCTCATACACAGTAAACAAACAGACGGTTATTTAGGTCAAATATTCCACGACGTAAATAATCTTTTTCACTTCATCATCATTTCATGTTCATTTTGTCACCCATTTCATGTTCATCGTCTGAATATAGCTGAAACACTGCTGCTCGAACGTTAAACCCCAATCAATCAATCAATCAATCAATCAATCAATCAATAAAGCAATCCAAGGAATGAAGCCTCAGTGTTTTACGTATTTTTGAATTTGGAATACTGCAAAATTTATAAATAGGGTAGATAAAATATGATTTAATTCGGGGTCAGACAAGTCTGACTACTGGATTGGTGAATACCCTCGAGGACCTCAGGCCGACCATCAGCGGTATCGACCCAGTAGTTCTAAAATACAAAAAAATATTAACTGATAGAGAAAGAAGTGTTGGTTACTGGAAGGGTTTATTTCTTAATAAGTAGAAGTGTTGCCCTTAAAGAAACAAAGTAAGATTATTTTGATAGCCGAAAATAAGTGAACAAAATAAAAACATATTCCAAGTGAAATATGCAATACACAAAAGTAAGACCATAATTATTAGGAACAGCTTATGTCACGATTCCGTTGCTAAACCACTTTTTTTATTTGTAGAATGTTTGTCGAAATATCACCTGCTACAAAGGAAAATACCTTTTAAAAAATATTTGTAGACCTTTGTTTATCAACACAAAGAACTTGAGGTATAAATTCAAGACTGTTATCAAATTAAAAGTAATGGATTCCATTGGTTTAGGATCTGCCTTAAATTTAACTATTCAAAGAGTTTCGGATTGGTGGATACGTATCTTGAGAACAAGACTTAATTTGTCAGTAGATATTAAAGTTTTATCGATTGATATATCTTCCAATGTGGAATGTAAAACGCGGTTAGTCAATGGAAATATGATGGCAGTAGACATGTTAATTGACTTCATCATTGCTTCCATTGTAAATAGACGGAACATTGAAAATGGACTGTTGCATCTGCGGAACAACCATGATGTATTCACTATTAGCTTAAATGACTCAGTTGAATATTACAATATTAACATAAGTACGTACATGAAGACGCCAACTACAAATCAGTCAAACTGTAGAATTCTTTATCATATTGATGACAGTAATGAAGAACTTTTATATGAAGCAACACCTGTTTCTGAACAGATGATATGCAGATATGTTGAGTTTTCTGTAGAGGAGTATCGACATAACAACTTGACACATCAGATTACTTTTCCTGACTATAATCTAATATTGGCTCCTTCCAACTACCAACTAGAAAACAGTGTAGTAAGAGTGTGTGTTGAAATATTAAAACCACACCTTGATGAGACCCCGTTTCAGAAATCTACCCTTGAGATGGTCATTGATGTTTTAAACATTGTTTGTACATGTATATCTTTACTTTGTTTGCTTTTAACCTTTCTTACATATTGTGTTTTACGACCTCTGCAAACACTACCTGGAAAAAATAATATGTGTTTAATTTTTTCACTATTTGTTGCTCAGTTCTGTCTGCAGTTTGGAACTATTTGGAGAGCAAACGTTATAATTTGTAAGTGTTTGAGCATAGTACTTCATTTATGTTGGTTGTCAACATTTGCATGGATGAATATTTGTTCCTTTCACATGTATAAAGTTTTTTCAGGTATAATGATATCTGATGAAAGTAGTGACCGGACAAGATTTTACAAATATTTCTCTTACTCTTTCGGAATACCTTTTTTGTTGGTAGTGACAAACATTGGTGTCGGTTTGGCTGGAACTGGAGATATTGGATATGGAGGAAATGTATGTTTCATTTCGAATTCGATATCTAAAATTATTTTGTTCATTTGTCCAGTGGCTTTGATTTGTCTCATTAACATAGGTCTATTTTCTTATACGGCTTACAAAATTCATAACCGTCCAGATGTACGGAGTACTAGAGATTCTAGGCTTGATTTCTTGATATATGTGAAAATGTTTGCTCTAACTGGCATTACATGGATTGGCCAAATCGTTGATGCTCTCCTTCCTTTATCTGTACTAACTGTTATTGTAACAATATTATCCGGTCTGCAGGGACTATTTATATTCCTCAGTTATGTCTGTAACAAGAGAATATTAGCAATGTACTCGACTAAACTGAAGACGAAGGAGACGAAAATGACCAACTCCACTTTTGCAAGTTCTGTTCGATCTACAAGGGATGTTCAACTATCCGAATTGAGTTCTGTTACAAATTAAATGACAAGATATGTCCCAAGCAGATTTAAATAATATTAATGTTATGTTCTTTTTTCAAAAGGTAATCAAGGGAAACAATGTTCTCGCGTTATTAAATGAACGATGAATGGTTTAGCCTTTAAATGATACGGAAATGTTCAATACAAGAATACTTCCTTTTATCGAACCGAATTTAAATAAATATATCTATATAGATGACGTATTATCTTTAAACAATCCTAATTTCGGGGATTTGATACATCGCATCTTCCCCAAAGAGCTTGAGATTAAGGATACTACAGACTTTGTGAGGTCAGCTTCATATCATGACCTACACTTAGAAATCAATTGTAAAGGAAAACTATTGACCAAACTTTACGACAAAAGTAATGACTTCATTCAGAATTAATAAGTCATCCAATCCATGATACTTTCTTACTTGTATAACTTTTGCGTAAAAATACTGCACATACATTGTTCAAAGATTTTTTTATGAGGATTAAAGTCGTTATTTTATCCATGTAATTTTTTATGTCTGTAATTTTAGATTTATCTACTGCTAAAATAAAACGCATATAATTAATATTTGTAGTTTGTATGTTCTAAAAATGACGAAAGTAACATATGGTAAAGGTCCATATTATCCATCATTCACATCGTTTAATGCCAAAGTTATTTCTCACGGTGAGCAATACTAGATTTACTTTCCATTCAGCGTTTTTGAGGAGCTGTGGATTAGAAGATGTTCCACTTGAGCGGCCAATAATATCATGGGCATATTCCTTGTTTTACATCAGGAAACCCAAAATGTCATTCAAACGGAAAAATGTAACAAAGTATATGTGAACGTTTCATCTAATTCAGTTCAATGGTTATAAAGGTATTGCGGATAAGAAAATGGTCCCCTTTGTTTAACCAACGATAAAGTTAATGGTTTGCATCAGGGAACCAAAAGGTCATATGCAGTCAGTTTATAAAAAAAAACAAAAACAAATTAAAAACAAAAAAACAAATTAAAAACAAAAAAAGAAAAACCAATAAAAAAGAAAGCAAAACAAAACAAAGCAGAATAAGAGACGCACAATGGCATCAGGGCAAAGAAAGGCAGCCAATCATTGATGCACCAAAACAAAAGTTTATTACCACAACTATGAGGTACAGTACTCAATAATTTGAACCGGTCGAAACTTTTCGAAAACTATCAATTACGTAGTATCCACGTGCATAATCCAGGACCAAAAAACTATTAACTTTTTCCACACAAATTAATAAATCTTTTTAGCATCATAAAACTAAACAATTTAAAACAAAACACAATAAAAAAAATAAACAAAACAAACAAACCAAACAAACAAACAAACAAAAACGAACAAACAAAACAAAAAGTAGGCAAAACTAAAACATTACTATCAAAACGCATATCTTCTTGTCTATATTCAATATTAATATTAGCAGGAAACCAAACAAAAAATTATCAAGGATAGAATGATGTATTTAAACGAACAAATATTTCATTTTCATAAGATAATGTCGCCATAATGACGTTTTGTGAATTGGTTTTATGTAACCGTCTTGTTGACGAAGTATTACACATTCCATTTCGCGATTCACACGTCGATCCATCCACATGTCGAAGGTAATTCAAATTCCTCGAAGGGAGCATGACATTTGTTCAAACCAATTCGTGTCGCTATAAAAAGCTCTGTTATTTGTTTTATTTACTTCATGATTTCTTTTTAAATATATATGTTTGTATGTAATAGGTTTTTGTACAATACATGAAATGTGTGGATGGGGTATGTTGCTATAATACATCACATGCATTTTAATCAACAAGATTGGTAATGTTATGATACCAATACATCTTTTTTACTTATGAAGTTTTCTGTTTTTCGTTTATTATAGTTAAAATTAGATATAAACAGGAGGGTTGTGAGATTGCATTAAAACTATATGAAAATAATTTTCATCTTTTCTATCGGCTTGTCCTAAATATCGTGCGCTCACAAACTTTGAAAACCCTGTTTTTATACATTAAAAAAATGAAGCAGATTTATACTTTATTTTCATCGATTTCTTGACCTCCTCAGGTTCTTTCAATTGATCTCTGAGAGTAGACCACGAAATGAGGTTGATTTCATGATGTTTGTTGTGTCGTTTATCTCCAATTTTTGTTGGTAGATGCCATGTATAAAAACACGACTCTAGGATTGTTTAAAGACAATACATCATCTATATAGATCAACTGAGAAACTGAGATCAAGGGATCTGGATTTTCGTTTTTTTATAGGATCAGCTAAAAAAGTATGAATAATCTCTGCCAATTAATACGTATCTATTCTTTTCCAGGAAAACAAAATTGTATAATGATTTGTTAATCACAATTTCAATATGGGGAATCGCAGTATAAATTTTGAGTTGATTATATTATTTTCCTACAATAATTTTGCATTGAAAGTTTCCAAACTTTGCTGGATCAACATTGAATTGATACCATATGTAACATTTTACATATTTTATTAAGGAAACTATAAGTACATGTGTAGTCCCGTAAAATCAAGTTCGATTCTTAATTACAAATGACGTTTAAATTTATATCTAACCTGATAATTTCCTGTACACAAATCTCGGACAGAGGCTACACGTCAAAATAAGTTTGGGTTCAATCAGTTCAGGTCAGGTCAGATAACACATTGTACTTAACACATTTATTGGTTATAAATTTTCAATGACAACAACTCAAATGAAAGAGCAATCAAGGGAACCAAGATTTCAGCGGAAACAAAAAACGCAATCCAGGGACAAAGACCAAATTAAGGATATCTCAGCATCAAAGTTAAATAAATTATTTGCAACTAATCGAAAACCGACATGTACTTTCAAAACTACTAACCTATATGGAACTCATGTTTAGCATGATAACTTCCCATCTGTACCTGTGTACGGAGTGTTCATATAACAACTCATACTTTATGCCAGAGCTTGCCGAAACTACGCAGACTTTTTGTATCGCGCTAGAATTATAACAAATAGGCTTCTGAAACAGGGCTACGTTCATAAAAGATTCAGGTCATCACTACAGAAGTTTTATGGTCGCCATCATGAACTCGTGGATCGTTATGGTGTATCCATCTGCGCCATGAAAACTGATTTGTTCAGCGTGTCATAGTTTTCCTTTCATCGTTTGTCTATCCAAGACTTGACTTATTATGAGCAACTCGGCGGGTGTTTGTAGAAAAGCAGAGGACGCTTAACCTACTGGTACACATGGTTCATGCTCCCAGTTTTTAGTAGAGTCCGAGTTGCTCATTTGCTTTTGTTACTTTGTATGTATGATTTTAGTTACTTTACGTTCTTTGTTGTGTATGTCTGTTTTCCTTGTCTGGTCTTTGTCCCTGGATTAATTCTTTTGATTACCGCTATAACCTTGATTATTCTTTAAATAAAAAAAATTGAACAACTCATTTTATTTGAAATAATTCCTACAAAATAAGTATTAGTCTATATAGTTTTGATATAGGCTCAAAACTGGAGCGCAATTGGCTCGTTTTGTACAGAGAATGAAGTAAAGTGAGGAACATGCAGATGAAGTCCAAGAGGTTATTGTATGAGAGGACGAAGACCATCTATCGAAACATCATATATCATAGGTAATGTTAACTGGTTACTGCCATGACCCCTTCATAAGAAGCCAAGTCTAGAGTAGAGGAAAGAGGAAAGAAAAACTATGACACGTTTTCATCTGGTGCAGATGGATACACCGTAACGATCCAGGGGTTCATAATGACGACCATAAATCAAATCTTCTGTTGTGATGACTCTAATCTTGTAGCAGCCAGGTTTTGGGTTATTGAAATTGGTAATTGCAATCAATTACAATTAAATACATTTTGGAAAGTAATTACAAAGTATTTGTAATTGAAGGTAGCTTCAATTACATGTATTTGAAATATTTATATACTTTCTGAACAAAATAGATTTTTTTCTAAAATACTTCTCAAATACATTTCAAATACATTGCAATTCAATGATAAATTGATAATTCTAATTATGTTTTCGCCCCGTGCAAGTCCGGGTGTTAAAAGAATAGGCCTGCAGCAGCGCTAAGCTTGTCGTAAAAGGCGACTAAATAGTGCTCAGAACCCTAGCCGGGAGCTAGGGCGCTTTGCCCACAGAGCAACTGGGATGTGTGCCCCAGGTGGTTGAATGGGGTACCCCTGGCGTGTTACATGCTGGGGTTGTCAGGCTATAATACGGAAGACCTGACCGCAAACCATAGTGGTGCACCGTGTTGGGAAAGATGCCACGTTCCTCGCACGTTAAAGAACCCTACTGTGGTATTCTTCCGGAGTAGGAACCATAGGGCTCCGCCACAGGAGGCTAAATTGCCCGACCCTACCCACCTCTCCCTATTTCCAGTGGCAATCAAAATTTGTCGACCCCATTGTCTTTGTGTCCCATCCCTTTTTCATTTCATCATCATTTCATGTTCATTTTATCATCAATTTCATGTTCATCGTCTGAATATAGCTGAAATATTGCTGCTCGGGCGTTAAACCCCAACAAACAAACAAAGATTCTGTTTTCTGGAGGTAGTTGACAATATTTTTCCACTTATTATTGTTCATGGCCAAATTTTAACAAATTGTATACTAGTAGTCTACTGAAAACAAAAATCTAGAAAAACAATATATATCATTGTGTGCTTCTTAAGAGAAAGTTGGGATATTAGGTCTCATATACATTAATTTCTATTTACAATATACCCGAATAACACGTTAGTGCTCTCTACAGTTATCTTCCCACCCTGTATATATGATTATGAATAACATTTCTTAAACGTCTTTTTTATGTCATGTGATGTTGATTACCATTGATATGTTTGGTAGATGATATAGCTGTTTATGCTGATGCAATTAAATTTCTTTCTCCTTAATAAACCAGTCTCGATATATTTATTATATATATATTTTTTTCTATATTTTCAATTATGTATTTGAAAAGAGGATATTGACAAACATAACAAAAGTTTTATCACACCTTTAACACTTTTGAACATTTGTTACATGATAATTAACCTTGTTCAATCTCATAATCTACCTTGAACTCGTGTCACCCTCAGTGCTTTCATTTTTGGATCTTGAACTTCCAAAGTATTTAGTTGCTGATGAGAGGCTGTTCCCTGAAACACGTGCACAGCATACTGCAGTGTGTATATGATTGTTTCCGTTTGATTGTGTGTTACAATTTTTATTGAATTGAGTATAAATTTTGTAAATCAAACTTTTGCTGTCATATGCCCTCTTTCTGTTATAAGTAATTTACAAACTGTTTAAAATAAATATCTAATATTTCTGTTAACAAGTACTGCATGTTCTATGTTCAGATGCGGCTTGACAGGGAGATTTGCTTCATTTTTGTCTTATTTTATACATACAAAAATTTAGACTGTTTTCTTTGTCATACAAATAATTACGGCTATGAAAATACTCATCAATTTTCATTTTTATACGTTTTTGCATTTTAGAATGTCTTGGTTTTTAAAGGGTATACCTTTATTTAGTAATTTAATTTAAAACCGAAAAAAGACTGTTTTACGAAAAATATTATGCCATGATACAGATTGTATGAAATCAAACAAAATATTTGTTTTCAATTATGATATATGTAATAAACCTGTTTTAAATTATTAACATATCTTTAAGGTATTATAAATAAATATCACTACTTGTAATTTCCTTTGAGAATTTGCAATTTTAACTCATTTCATTCTAAATTATTAAAATACTTCTAGGTTCGAAACTTACAATATTGAAGCGTTTTATTCACATAAATAACGGATAATCAAAAGTTTTTAAACAAATAAAAATTATTTCTAGGTTTCTAGGATATTTGCAAATATAAAATCAACTCGAAAATGTGCTATGTATTACTGTTGTATATAGATAAAATGAATATTGATATCAACCAATGCATTTGACATCAATTTAACAATCATTATAATCACACTTTAACCTGGGGCTGTAACTTAATACACGATGTATGGTAGTACGGGACAGTTCATTTAGATGCTGTTATGTAGGATAGAGGATCAAATTAATGATGCATGTCACAACAAATCAATATTATACAAACGTCTCAGAATGTGACGACTCTATTCACTACACTGCTCCATCGGATCAAATTGATACAGAGAAGATATGTAAACGTATAGAAAGGCCTGAAAAATTCTCAACGATATAAGAACTGTCAAATTTGCGATGCAAATTTTGCGATTAATTTGATCCTCTATCTTACATAATAACATCTAAATGAACTGTCCCGTACTACCATACATCGTGTACTAAGTTACAGCCCTAGATTAATCCTACGAGGAGGAATGACCCGGTCAGCGAAAGCTATATTTTTATATAGCCTAGCTGGCCGAGTGGTCTAGGGCACTGGACTTAGTGCAGGCGGTGTCGCCATAGATGTCACAGCGGTACGAGTTCGAGTCCCGCGGAGGGAACGACCAAAAATTTGCATCGCAAATTTGACAGTTCTAACATCTTTGGGAATTTTTCAGACCTTTATGTATATATATATATATATTAATGGTATCTTTTATCAGATCTTTTTAAGAGTCATGGCCATTGCCACTATACGTCACCTAAGTTACATGATGTCTCCATGGATGGTCTCCTTCCTTTCATACAAAAACCTCTTGGACTTTATCACATTAGAACCAAACTCTACTCTATACCTCTCAGTCTACTACACTCCCTTTACAAAACAAGTCTTGACACTCCTGTTTCTGACCCCACCTCATCATTATACAGACTTGTTGCCATCATTTTAGATATTGGTTTCCACAGACTCTTTAAACCAGTTTGTGTGAAAAGTCAAGATGAAGAAAAAACGATCATTTCTTCCACTACCGTTTGTCAACAAAGGTATATATGCAATTAATTTGGCTAACATCCTCCATCATCAAAAAGTTACCAACAAAATTCCCCCATATTTCAAAGAAAAATCCATACCAATTATTTCATATTCCTATTCATCACCGAATGCATCCAAAATTTTCAATTATGAAAGGCTATTGCAGAACCTCGAGATTGAGGACTTCAAAGCTAAACCACCTGACTGTTCTTGCAAAAACTCTCCATTCAAATATGGTCCTTCCGGTCACGTCGTTACGGGAGATTTGTCCATCATCAAAAACGAATCTCTGCGTAATATCCTTTCAAAAAGTCCCAAGTACCGTGAACCACGCTCCATAAATTAAAGTTTTTAAGGATGTCGTATAGGTTTACGCAAGAAAATGGATAAAACGAGAACATGAAGACATTGATTCTCTCTGTCAGAATGGTTAAAGGCGGTGAGGTCTTTAATATTGAAACGAATGAAAGTTTTAAGTAGGCCAATGAGTGCCAATGCTACATCAGTTTTCATAGACCTCGACGTAGCAAATACAAAACATACTAGTTTCATATATTGTAAATTTCGATATGCTGTACACGTGTTTCAAGGAGTAACCTCTCATCAGCAGCATTAAAATCAAATATGTAGGAAGATCATAATCAAAATATTAGTTGTAGACAAGAAGTACTCATAACAAAATCTATCGAAAGAGGAAAACAAAAACATTGTCTACTAAACATGAAAAATATATTGTCGTACCTGCAGACAAAGCCCAAAACAACATTGTTTTTTGTATGCAAAACGTTTTACATATACTGTTTATTATCGGAGGAAGATGTAGAAAATAATAGCAGTGACTACAAAATCTCCAAAGAAGAGATTGTGGAAAACCATAAATTTGTGCTATCCTCTTTTGGTCTATACCAAGGACGATGATTGTGATTTACCGTCTATGTACTGGATTCCTAAACATAGCTGGATATGCAAAATGTACCGCCAAACCTCTTTCAAAACGTTTAACTTCTATACTCGTAGCTGTCAAAGAGGGTCTTCCGTCCTACCACAACACTTGTTACTCCTGTACTGGTAATAATTCAATGTGGATCCTAAAATATTCGAAAGATCTTTTGAAGACAATCAGTTCAAGACTATTATCAGAATATAATAGCATTAAAATCTATGATTTTTCAACACTGTATACTTCTATTCCCCATACTCAGTTAAAATCCCGACTTGAAATATTATACATCGTTGTTTTTCCAAAAAGAATGGTACACCTAGATACAAATATATAGTTCTTGGTAGAGATTCCTATACTTTGTAAGAAATAATTCCAAATCATCTTCCAAATATACAGAAGAAGACGTTTACAAGATGCTGGAATGTTTAATCGACAAAATATTTGTTCAGTGTGGGGGACGCGTTTTTCAACAAACGGTCGGCATTCCAATGGGAACAAATTGTGCTCCTCTACTTGTTGACCTATTCCTTCACTCTTATAAGGCTGACTTCATAGCTGATCTGATCCGAAAGAAAGAATATCGTTTAGCTAGATCCTTTAATCTCAGTTTCCGCTACATAGATGACGTATTATTATTTAACAATCCCAATATAGGGGATTTGATACACCGCATCTGCCCCAAAGAACTTGAGATAAAGGGTACTACAGACACTGTGAAGTCAGTCTTATATCTTGATCTACACTTAGAAATCGATGGTAAAGGAAAACTATTGACCAAACCTTACGACAAATGTGATGACTTTTCATTCAGAATTTTCAACTTTCCTTTCATCTGTGGCAACATCCCTTCAGAACCTGCCTATGGACTGTTCATATCACAACTCATACGTTATGCCAGAGCTTGCCGAGAATACGCAGACTTTTTGTATCGCGCTAGAATTCTAACAAATAGGCTTCTGGAACAGGGTCATGTTGCTACAAGATTGAAGTCATCACTACAGAAGTTTTACGGTCGTCATCATGAACTCGTGGATCGTTAAGGTGTATCTATCTGCGCTATGAAAACTGATTTGTTCAACGTGTCATAGTTTTCCTTTCCTCTTTCGTCTACCACAGACTTGACTTTTTATGAGCAACTCGGCGGGTGTTTCTAGAAAAGCAGAGTGCACCTAGTCCATGCTCCCAGTTTTTAGTGGAGTCCGAGTTACTCATTTGCTTAAGTTACTTTGTATGTGTGATTTTAGTTATTTAATGTTGTGTATTTATGTTTTCCATGTCTGGTCTTTGTACCTGGATTACATTCTTTTCAGTGTATAATATTCTTCCAACAATTTGTTTTAATGCATCCCATCACCGAAAGTTCATTAGACTTCATTTGGACTAAACATTATCGACATTTGATATTTCTGCTTCCATCTCTTTAAATGAATATGGAAAGTTGTAATGCATACATAAACAATCAGTTATAATAATAATAAAAAAAACATTTTTGTTGCCCCAAAACCATGCAATATTTCTGAAACAAATGCTTACATTGACTACCTATAAGCAACTTTAGTTCGAATTCCATCTTTGACCTTGCACGAAAGTGCGTAATCTCACACTCCCCCAATTTATCAGTAATCAAATGAATGGTTAAGAGATAATGTCACAAGATAAGAACTGTCTGAACAACATACAAGCCTGCTGGATATGGGGACTTTGATTCTTTTTTGTGTGCTATTGGCTTTAGATTTTGGTTTTTGTGTTCCAGTATCAGACACAAACGGTAATTGACAATTTTCAGTTTTTTCCTTGATATACCTGTAGTCGTTGATTTGGACCATATTTTTTTTATGATATGTCGAATGTTCGCAGACGTTCATAGCTATAAAAAAGTTTTTAGAAATAATGAAAAAATATCTGTAAGGAATGCCCCCCGATATTTGTTTTTTTTGGGGGGAGGATGGGTCTTTTCGCGTTTTAAGGTCTCTGCGTGCAACGTTATCTGTTGATATCATAACATAAAAGATCATTGACTTTTGTAACAGAATACGGCTTAAAATGGTACATTAATTTCAATTCACAAATACAGAATATCATTTACTTAGACATTCTCCTGATGTACAGATTTAAACAACAAAAGCAATTCTTGTATAAACGATAAGCTAAGTAATTTACAAGTACTTCTTAAGTCTAAACAATCAAATATGTAGGTAAAGATAAAGCAGGCGAGAAAATATGCAGAAATGACCATTCAAGTATAATATTAGTTTTTTGTTTCTACATGTAATAATCCTGATTTCAAATTATGCAGCTTGCATTATGATAAAATTTACGGCTTTTTTGTGTGATAATCCAAAACGATATAATTATAGCACACCAGATTTATATTTCGTATATTAACTGCTTTAATTCATGAAAAGACAAAGAACACGCCCAGATTGTTCACACATTAAAAGATTACTTACACTTTACGACATAATGTAGTACTATCATGATCTTTATTAAAACTATGAATTGATTTCTTTTATCTTTGAACAATTGTATGCAATAATGACCCCATTGCTCAAGATAAACAGTTGATTTACTGGAAACAAAACTTAAACATTGTATTTTCGAATCAGGAGGTGAGACACAAGCAAATATATATCCCACCACTTTGTTTATTGAGTGTCTACATTCAAAGTAAATACTGTATTAAAGATGTCGTATCTACAAAATGAGCGGTAAAACTTATTATTAACCGCGATAATATTACCCAAGGGATCAAGTAACATTCTTCAAAACACACCAATACATACACATTTACGGTAAAAAAACCAAACAAACAAAAACAAAAACAAAAACAAAAACAAAAAATCAACAACAACAAAAATCTTTGTTTTGCAATAGGATGGGCACTCTTTACTTCCATTTGCTGTGCTTATATGAAAAACAATAACTATTCAAGGTAAAGAACTTCAAAACCATATTTTACGTCTTATAACAAAACTATGTAACATGGAACGTCTGAAGATATAAATTACTATATATGAGTGTCTAATGCCAGTATTGAATTGAAATTATTTCACATGCATTATATTGAACAATACTTTTGGTTTTTTACAGAGAAACGAGCAAATTGCGTTGGTATGTACAATTTGAAAGAATCTAAATTTGTTTTGATGAAAAATCTTAACCAATGTTTTCCTATGTACATGTACTTTACCTCTGGAAATCGCTACTATTATTACTATGAAACCAATAAAAGGATGAAGAGTATCTATAATTGATTCAAAAAGAATTCTTTAGTTTTGAGTCATATAAATCAATATGTTAACATGTGCTAAAAGTTTATTTTAGAAAGTGCACAATATCAAGCGTGCCTCGGTAAACAAGAAATATTATGCAAAGATGGAAACAAATACTAGTAGAAAGTTGGCAAACGCATTTTGTGTGTAAAGGAACCATACTTTAAATTATGTTAATGAAAATGTCGTCTCAGATCGAGTTGTTTTTAGGAAGAATCGATGTTTGTTACAACATTATTTTGTTTCGTTTTTTTTTCAGATCCGTGGACAAATATTCCAAATCCATGTTTAAACAATCCTAGTAAAAAGATTTACTTTCCGCATCCATCCGATATTAAGAAATTTATTCAATGCGATTTACTAAGCAGAATGTATATTGTTCAATGCCCAACTGGAGAAACCTATGACTTTACCACGTCATCGTGCTCAAATGGAAATAGTCAGCCACCTATATCAACAACCCCAACACCTTTGCCAACAACTACACAAGCACCAAATCCCTGTACTAGTGCAAACATTGCACAAGGCAACATTTACTTTCCTTTCCCTACCGATCCTACCAAATTTATTCAGTGTGCCCCGAATGGACTTCCTCAATTGGGTTCATGCAATCCAGGAATGATATGGAACCAGCAAAGATTAGCCTGCGTATTTAATACACAACCAACAGGATCGAAGACAACGACTCCAAAGGTCATCATAATTACTCCTCCTGTTAATCCATTTGTTAAGCCAAGCACACCGAGAGTGAGTGTATCATCAACAACTACTCCAAGTGGAACAACAGTCAACATATGCAAACACAAAGTAACCAATTTGGACGAACTTTTTCATCCTCATCCTGACCCACACAAGTTTATACAATGTGATCTTTGGGGAGAGATGTATGTGAGTGATTGTCCGCCAAATGAAGTTTGGAACGACTTTTCGAAGACCTGTTCTTCCCCGTACATGCAACTGACAACTGCTGCTCCGATATTTGGATAGAAGTTTGAAGTTTGAATAAAAGTCATATCCCTTTACAAAGAAATTTCCTGGATATTGTTACAACCTATGGCGTAGTAAATAACTTTAAACCAATTCCTTATACGTTTCTTTGATTGAAAAGGGGAATTCACAATAACGATCATACCCCCTTAAGCCGTCGTTTTTTTTTTTTGTTTTTTTTTGTTTTACTAAACACTGATATTCATATACATCTCGTTGAAAGCGGGTAGTATGTAGTGATCTTGGTGTCCGTTTGTCCGTCCAGATTCTTTTGTTACAGATTTCTGTGCAACTACTTATCACAGTCATTTATATTGTGATGGCTGTTTTACATGTTCTAGGTAAGTCATATCATGGGGTTCTATTTTAGACTTAAACTTTGTAATTGGAAATTAATTCATACATTGGATATAATATATATATATATATTTATATTTTTGCTATAAGGTTTTTGAATCTGGGAGCAGGGATAACCATGTGTGCGATTTGCCAAGAATATTTTGATTCTACTAATGCGCTAAAATTTGATTTTGCTTTCTAAATAACCATGCATACATTTTCTTAAATTTCAAAAGACACAATACATGACCTTCTCGATTCTCTTAACAATAATGGAAATGAACACCTTAATTTTGATAAAATCAATACCTTTTTATCACTAATTCAACGTACACAATATCTTAAAGTAGATGAAATATTTAAAGGTACGTACATAACTGTAATGTTATTATAATTGTTCTTCAATTCCTTGTTTAGATACAGCGGTTTGCCATACTTATCGTATGTTATCGGATTTGTTATGACAATTAACAAAATCCGCAATAAAGATCAACTTATATAAACACAAGTCTGTAAAATGATGTGTACCCACTTCATGTGTGTCCTCTTGGCTCAGATGTATAATTATGTCATTAGATAAATAATGTCTAGACAACTTTTTAACCACCTAGATATAAAATTAATAGTTCCCATTTACGAGGTTAAGATTTCGAATTTGGGTCTGTCTTGTAATCAACGATCAGGAACATACTGTGAAGTAAAAATCGTATAATAAATTTCATTGATGCAAATGTTTTGCCGATTTTAGACAATGGCTAACATGATTCATGCGAGACCAAGTGTAGACAAAATTTCAATGTTTTTCTGTGTTAAAGCACGTGTTGTATTTGGTACAACTGGGTACAGTTTCAAAAAGGAATTATGCAGAAGCTGAAAAGTTCCTATTAAGGTACCCTTCAAGAGTGTAAATGAAATAAATAGTATATCTGAATTATTTTGATTACATGATTACTTTTCTAATTTCAGATACAACTTCATTTATTTATTTATTTATTTTTATTATAAAATGACTTTTTGAAAGATTTAAGGTTGTTGGGAATGCTGATTCTTGTGTAAATCTGCACTTGCAGGTAATATTATACTGCCTTATGTTTTATATATTTAATCATATACACGAGTAAGTGATTATATCTACAGACTTACTTTTTTTTTACATTATTTGGTAAAAAAAAATATGAAATCGTAAGCAAAAAGCAATGGCGATTGAAGTACCATTTTAGAAATGCTTAGAAGCCTTTTTGGTGTGGATATTTTCCTATGTGCTTATTTCTACTCAAACAAAATTAAAAGGGCAATTCTGTTGATTGAACATTAAGAAATTCATTTTGCTTGAATCTATTTGTGATAAAAATGTAACAATGAAATACATTCGAAATTGGTGTTGGAAAATTGGTAAGCACAAAGTGAAAACTGATCTCGTTTCTAATGATGCTAAATCGTCCTAGATACTCCATAATATATGTGGCCAAAATCTAAGAGAGATGAAATAAAGATGAACCGCGACAAAGAGGCCTCATAAAAAGGTTGTGTGTAAGAAAGTCATATTACAAAATTTACATCGTTCACTTTATCAAATATTCAACAAAATTCAATAAACAATTCATAGGATGTTGTTAAATAAAACAAAAACAAAACAAAAACAACAAAAAAC
Organism: Perna viridis; assembly: GCA_037379345.1. NCBI lineage: Eukaryota > Metazoa > Mollusca > Bivalvia > Mytilida > Mytilidae > Perna > Perna viridis. Next base: position 17,013,224 of record CM074511.1, read on the forward strand.
AACAAAAAAAAAAAATAATAAAAAAAAAACCTAATAACACTGATGCATAGGTAATTAAAGAATTCTACTTTTTTAGAATCAATGTAATTTGACAAAACTATGTACACCGACATCAAAAATACTACTAACGAGTTCATCGTGGGAAAACTCACTTAACTTGCCTGAATTTTCAAAAGGTAATGCCTCAAGTCCTTTACTTCCCTCAAGTCAGCATACCGAAATTTACAATATATATGATTGGTATAAAATCTGAAATTGATTTAAAATGGACAACGGTAATATTGGCCATTGTAGAATGGCAGCATTTAAAAAAAATCCCCCTGAAAAGTTGAATAAAAAACCTGTAAGAGTAACTCCGGATGACCGATTTCCAAGGCAAGCTTATGTATTATATGAAGATAATGCACAAGAGGTAAAATATAGCAGCAAGTTTACGCGGGAGAAATTAAGAGTGAATTCGTATCAAAATTACGCATCGGATTAAGCGTTTGAAGTTTTCTACTAACATGCATCGTACACTTTTTATCTTATGAAAATCACAAAAAATATATCATACTGCTGTGAGCAAATAAGAAGAAATAAGAAGCTTACTCAAAGTAATCCCACAGATTACCAATAAATGTAAAGTGGAACACAATACAACTATGTACTGAAGTAAAGATGGTATCTGGTTATTTTTTTTTATATATATTACAATGATCCATCAAGATCGTATTGGAGATGGAAACGCTAGATTTCAATTTCCCATAGTTCCTCTTTTGCGTAATTTACAACCTGAAACAAATTGAAGGAACTATACAGTGCTACGATAAAAGGACAGTTAAGGAAGTTTAGTATGTGCATAGTGCACTGTAATACGATATTACGTAATGAAGAACAAATAAGAAAAACAGATTTTAAACGACATTTCCCTATCAGTGAATCACACAACAGAAGGCTTTTCAACGTCAGAACGGTAACACTGTAAGTTAAGAACAAGTACAACTTAAAAAATTATAAAGGCAAAAAAGTACATATCAACCAAAACAAAAGAAGTAATGATTTGAATTTGAATGAAAACTTGCGAAGTGCAATATTTACAGCTTCTTTTTATTTGTTAGGATTTCAGACCATTAGGATCAATAGTATAACTTGCATAGAGCTAGTTTGCAAATTTAAGTTTGTTTTAAAACATTTGATAGTGTGGTTAAAGCCCAAAGGGAGTTAAGTTAGTACTGATAAACACAAGACTTGTATCACTGGTGTCTATTTGTCAGCACGTAGGTGTCTACAACAAGCAGGTATAAACACTAAGCGGGTTAAAACAAATTACAGTGTAGGTTACATATTATCATACGTAATGTCCTGCAGCATAAATGGCTTAGTTCAACATGCCGAAAATGTGGGAACAAATTATCAAACTTCTCGATGATAAGAGGTGCAAATCTCCAATATAGATTTAATCAGCGTGCAAAGTTTAAATAATATTGCTTTAATACTTTTAGAGTTACATATTACACAAAATAAGTATTGTTTACAGCATAAAATGTCAAATCACGGCTTAATTAGACATGCTCAAAGGGCAAACAATAAGTAATCAGAGCTCTCCACAAAAGAAGGTACACATTTTCAAAATAAAAGGTCTTCAGTAAGTGTAAAAACACCTTCAAATAATCATTGGAAGGCCCGACAACAACGTAATAACATTCACGGTAACTGCATTATGATAATTTTCGAAATCAAATTAAAAATGAAATAATGTGACAAAGACACATTAATGGCCAATATCTCCTGCATGTGGACAGGCGCATGAAATCTGCAATGGGGTTAACTTGAGAAGGCCTTAACCACCCTCTCTTTTAATGTAAAATCAAAAATTAACTGATACAACAAACAAACACACCATAAAATTCATTCAATAATATGGCATACTCAACAAAGACAAATAAGATATCCACTTACGAAAGTTACTGAAACTAGGTCAGAACATATACAAGAATGACAATACTGTCAAAACTACCAGCATTTAAATAATTGCAATAAAAGAATTCCAGTGGGTTGGATTTGGAGTATAAACGTCATGTACTAAATATGCCAGTTTCGATGTAATGCAATACTGATACATGACATACTTTTTACGTAAGGGTGCTATAAGGGGTCAAATATCTCTATTTGTGAAAATAATATTAAAAGAATAATGAAATAATTTGAAAATCGTATTCTTTACCAATAAATCTATTAAGGACAATTAATATGTCTGTCGGATTTTGTTTCAATGAATATGCTTTATAAACTATATTTTCGTAAAAAACAGGGTGGGCAACAGCATTTTAATTGAGAAGCTGTAAGTGCTGTTTTTTATCAAAATTTTGCAAAGGTGAACAAACCTAACAAATGTTTTAAGAAGATGTAATATCGACACCCTTGGTACAAAAGGTTTTATGTAAGGAATTAGGAATTTATTGCGTACATTAAAATCTGACACTTTATTACAAAAACAAGCAAAACGCACCAGTTGTAAAATATAAATACCATAAAAGGGTGCTTCAGGAATATCACCATCTAGAAATCGGAAATTAACTGTAGAAAAATCAACTATCTCTTTTGTCATAAATTTTAGTTTGAATGTTTCCATTCTTAGTGTAATATCTAAATCAAAAATAGTGTACAAGTACTATCATTGTTAGATTGAGTTTACTTAATCTTAAGTTCCTTAACTTCTTTTTGGGTAGACATCTTGGACATAATTTTCGAAGTTGGGATTTTTCATGGACAAAATATCATAAATATATCCAAAAGTATTATTGAAAGAGTAATCAAGGGAACCGAGGTCATAGCGACAATCAAAAGAATGTAATCCAGGGGGAAAGACCAGACATGGAAAACAGGCCTACACAAAAAAGAACATAAAGTAACTAAACTCATACATATAAAGTAACAAAAGCAAATGAGCAACTCGGACTCAACTAAAAACTGGGAGCATGGACAAGGTGCACCGGTAGGGTAAGCGTCCTCTGTGTTTTTCTAGAAACACCCGCCAAGTTGCTCATTAAAAGTCAAGTCCGGAGTAGACAAACGAGGAAAGAAAAACTGTGACCCTTTGAATAAATCAGTTTTCATGGCGTAGATGGATACATCATAACGGTCCACGAATTCTTAATGACGACAATAAAACTTCTGTAATGATGACTTCAATCTTGTAGCAACATAACCCTATTCCAGAAGCCTATTTGCTGGAGTTCTAGCACAACACAAAAAGTCTGCGTATTTTCGGCAAGCTCTGGCATGACGTATGAATTGTGATATGAACACTCAATACGCAGGTGCTGAAAGGATGTTGCAACAGATGAAGGAAACTTGAAAATTTTGAATAAAGAGTCATCACGTTTGTCGTAATGTTCAGTCAATAGTTTTCCTTTACCATTGATCTGTAAACGTAGATCAAGATATGATGAGGATAATGAGTCATCTATATGTCGGAAACTGAGATTAAAAGATCTAGCTAAACGATATTCTTTCTTTCGGATCAGATCAGCTATAAAGTCAGCCTCAAAAGAATTGGTCAGCAAGTAGAGGAGCACAATTTGTTCCCATTGGAATGCCGACCGTTTGTTGAAAAACGCGTCCCCCACACTGCACAAATGTGTTGTCGATAAAAAATTCCAGCATTTTGAAAACAGTTTCTTCTGTTTATTTGGAAGATGATTTGGAATTATTTCTTACAAAGTATGAGGAATCTATACCAAGAACTATATATTTGTAGCTAGGTGTATTATCTTTTTTGAAGAAACAACGATGTATGTAATCCCAAGCGTTACGGACAGCCTACTAGAAATAAGTTAAAATAAGTTAAACATTTTAAACAATGAAGCTTGGATATCCTCGCCTCAACTTTGAAGTTAATTCATGAATTGAGTGAAGATCAGATGATAATCCATTCCTCTGCTGGAAATGAGTGTACATGAATCTGCACTTTTCGACAACACTTTCATACAGTGATAACAAACAGTCACTTATTGTTTTAATGAAACGATATTATTGGTTATATTTGTATTTTCAAATAACTATTGGAACGATGCCACTGTTAGAGGACCAAATCCCGGAGGGTATTCAACAACACAGTAGTCACATTTGTCTGACCCCGATTACAGATTTTTTTTAATGATTTTTATCAACATATGAACTTTTAGAAATTTCAAAATACCTTAAACATAAAGGTTCAGTCATTGTATAGCACATGATAAAACCTATTGGTAATGGATTTGGTTTTCTATTTCGATAGTTTTGGTTGTATGTACTTCTTATATACATTTAATATTTGGATTAAGATATTCTTACATATTTGATTCTAATGCTGCTGCTGATATGTTATTCCCTGAAACATATATATTACATATCGAAATGAGCAACAAATAAGATTATAAGTTTTGTTTTTATTCGACCGCTTAAAAGGTTTCCATTGGTGACCACTCTGCTTCCTAGTACAATATTTTGTCACAACAATGCAACGTTAACCGACCACAGCTACACAATAATGTATGTGTTGGCTAATTGGATTGAATGATCTCATATCATAATAAAACTTTTTTTGTACTCGCAGAGTCCATTAATAACACACAAATAACAGTTTCCAAGAAAATCACAAAAATGGAACACCTGAAAGTGTTTCCACACCAACCACATTACAACTATCGGATTTTATTCACTCGAAATATAAAGGGTTCCGCCCATCATACTTACCCTTTCAGATCTCTTGCCGGTTAAAGAGTAATCAAGGGAACCAAGGTTATAGCGGTAATCAAAAGAATGCAATCCAGGGACAAAGACCAGACATGGAAAACAGACATACACAACAAAGAACATAAAGATCACGAGAGTTCATACTGCAAGTGCTTTTTTTTTTCTTACTTTTAGTTTTTATATGTAACCGCATTCTGTTCTGTAAGCAGCATTATGTATGTATGTTGTAGATCGTCTTTTTTCCTGATATAAGGACACTAAACGCATGTTTGTTTCCAATCTTTAATATAAAATACAAATGTGATAATTCAAAAATGTTTTATATATTTTTTTTATTATTCCTTAAAAACTAGAATTGAAAATACAATATAATATAATATAATCAGCACATTAAACGTTACTATAGGCAACATTGTTACACTAAACACAGTCATCACTTCTTTTCTAGCAATTTGTTTCTTGTAATGAAGTATGTTGCAAGATTCGAGAAGTCAACAAACACACGATATTCCTCCCTGAAAGTATGGAAAACATAAATCAGATATATAAGTTACCAATAGATATTTCTTTATTTTAAAGATGATTTCTTTTTTTCCTTTGTTCATTTTTTTCATTTTTTAAACAAAATAAAATGAGAAATAGTGATACAAATAGTACTTATAACTATGTACTAATGCGTATGTATGAACTACATAAACAACATATACAAGCGACAAAAAAAACAACAACAAAAACAAAAAACAGAAACAAAAACAAACAAATATGCTGTGCACGTGTTTCAAGGAGTAACCTGACATCAGCAAAATTGGAATCAAATATATTGGAAGATCTTAATCCACAAAAACATTGTATACAAGAAGTAATAAATCCAGAATAATCGGAATATGAAGCCAAATCCATCCCTTGGAGGTTCTACTGTGTGCATTACAAGAAATTACAGTGATTAAGGTATTTTGAAATACGTAATACTGCAAATTTTGATAAATATGATGAATAAAAATCGGACGTAATTTGGGGGTCAGACAAGACTAGGTTGGTGAATACACTTGGCGACCTTGGGTTTATCAGCAGTGGTAATAAAATACAAAAATACTAATCATAATACTGCAAATTTCGATATGCTGTACGTGTTTAAAGATAAATTGCCAAGATTAGACACTTACTGTGTAAGATAAAGCAGAATGCAAGGATGCTCGATAAAAAAAATCATTTGATTATTTTATGTTAAATGTATTATAATTTGAATAATCTAGCATTATACTATATTTGAAGTAAATATTCAAAGGAGATGCTTTCATGTTCAGAGCGGACCTCTCTCGTAAAACCTTACATACCTGACTGTTGATTTAAGATAACCGTATCCAGATGATCCACCTGTTCCACCCTTACTTCCAATCATCCGGTGAACCATTTGTACATGTCGATCTATTTAAAATGCAAGTATTCATGAGATAAACACATTATATAAAAACACTTCGGTTGCTTTATGACTGCGTTCGGCTTAGGTGTTGGTATTTGTAATTTTGAAAGAAAATAAATAAATTGAGCTGTACCGGTGCATTTAAAGCAGGACGTTAATGTTTTTTCCTGACATGTGATGTTAACACCAAATGAATAAATGCTGAAGTGTCCTAAATATAATTGTGGCTAGTTTAAACAATGGGTTCAAAAATCCCATCATTAAAAGATTTGTTTACGTACATTAACATGGACTTTCTATTTACGGGATATAAATACAAACATATTTTGAATACTGCAATATGCGTTAAGTTACATATGAAAAAAAAAAAAAAAAAAAAAAAAAAAAAAAAAAAAAAAGATTTAGTAGTGTGCTAAATATATTGGACATCATAAAGATTTATTATAGAAGATAGTTAAAATCAAATCAAACATTCAACTGAATAGGAATAATTTGTATATTTTTGCATCGCGATGCTGTCTTGCATTTATAATGCACCTTGTAGAAGGTGCCAATGTTAAAGTACTAGTTTTGTGTGTAACTCACAAAAACGAAATAAAGGAATGTTTATTAGTTTTGTCAGCATACTTACGCCTCCATTCCATAATTAGGTTATCTATTTCTGTGAGAAGTGATATGATTTGACATGGTAAACTGAATCCAGGTTTATCCCTGTTTAGTGATGTCATCAAGGCACCGATGAATGCCCAGTAACTCAGTCGTCTTTTATTATTGTTCAGATGTTCTGGAATGATAGTAAACATTACATAAGTAGCGTTGCCATACAGGTTTTTGAAAACCTTCACCATTCACTAAAGTTTTTTTCTTTAATAAAGATATTAAATGACAAGGGTAAACGTTTATGTTTATATCAAATTCCTTATTTATTTTAAGATTTGTTTTTTTTTTTTTTTGTTATGTTTCATAACAATGTACATAGATTTTGTTTTATTTTTTTCTGTTTTGCAAAGTTGGTAATTAGTAATACTGATTATTTTGGTTCTTATGAATAAATTTGGAATAGTTTTGTTGTAATAAAGATTTTTTTGTTTTTGTCTTGCTGAAAAAAAAATCAATATTTTCATCATTTGATATTGACACTAAACAGGAAACGCCTACCATTATATATTGTTTCATCAAGGATGTCTTTAAAAACCTAAAATATAACATAATACAGTATATTTCGTTGTCGAAGCGATGATACTTTAACGATGCACATTTCGCACAATTGTAAATATTTAAACGCTTGTTATACTTCAAATACTGACATGATATGTCTCAGCGGTAGAATTACGATGCATCTTTTTTGTTTGTTTTATACTTCATAGGTTTTTACCCCGATACGAACATAATATGTTTACTGTCCACAAAGTATTAAATATTAGCGAAGAAGGAATGCTGTTATAAGAAAACAGTTTTTACGTAATGTTGGTGAATCGTTTTTTTCCCCTTTTGCTAAAAAATCCCTTATCTTGATAAACACTAGAACAAAGGAGAACTTAAAACTTGTCAGTGTGAAAACCCTAAATTGCATCTGTTTGCAGGATTATACATGTAACACAAACCCTTATATCAGCACGAAACTATTTAATTCAATATCTTCTTTAACTCAGAGCAAATTGACTTTTGTCCTATTATAAACATTTTCCCAAGATTTTAGTGCATGTTTTGATCTGTTAATTCTAACATGAAAAAAATATGTCAGATTTTCTTGACAATTGAATTAATGAAAAAGGCATATATAGGTGCTTTCTATACACATTGCACCTCTGAAAGCCATCTATGAAAGAGACCTAGTGTCGTTTATGTTCAAACCTTTTAATATTTTACAACTTCGAAAAACAACTAGTCAACAAGAAAGGGACTTATACTTAACGATCTAGAAAATGAATATTAAAAACAAACTCCCAGGTTCCGAATTTAAGCATTTCAAACTTGTTTTCAAGCTCAAAATTTAATGAGTTACTGAACCTGTTGATCTTCTTCTTTCATTTCCTTAACTGCAGTTTTGTAGGCCTGCCATGTTTCTTTATTGTTATCAGCGATGCTCATCAACCATTTCTATGAGGGTAAAATTATGAAACAAATAACATTTCAACGAACATATCTTTTGCTGGTAAAGATGTGAAATTAGTACAATGTCAGCCTAGCTTAACAATTGCATAACTTGCTCGTAAAATATACATATATGCATACGCATGTGTAAGTTTCCGAACCAATGAAATGCTAGATTTAGAATAGTTATACCTCAACACATTTCAGCAATGTCATTTGTTCAGTTGCAGTCTTTAAGCGTTGAATAGTGTCATCCGATTTCATGCACTCTAAGTATCTCTGGTTACCGTATTCAACTCTTAGTTCCTACAAAAACACTTTTTCTTATTTAACTAATTTCTAATGAAAATAAAAGAAAAAAAGTAAAATGAATACTACAATACAATCACTTTATCTTGTCTTAAAGCAGTCAGATATTTACGTTAGTATGATCAATACACATAACATTTTTTATCATTTTTTCATCGTTTTAATTAAACATTATACTCCTTGTAGTAATAACTGGTACCATTCTTTGATAAGTGCACTTCTTCCAAACAACTTTAAAATGTGTTATATTAGTATCAAATCATTTTAAGCAACCCTGTCAAGTAGTGAAATGTCCGTTAAAATAAAAGAACAATCAAAGTGTCAAATTCAATGATAAAAATAGAATTAGATTTATATACACATCAAGTACAAGGGAAAACATATATTAAGTATTTTTACTTGAGTATATAGAGGCAATTCTTTCGCTGTTTCTGTGTATAATGTTGTTTTGGTGACAACATTTTTTGGCTGACATTTTCAACCAGGTGTGTTTTTTGTTTCTTTGATATATACACCATACATATTCTCGTTATAATATTTACTTAACGCCACTTCTAAGCAGATCTAATATTTTGTCTCTGTAATGGGTGTACACCACACATATTCTCTTCATAATATTTACTTAACGCCAGTTCTAAGTAGATCTAATATTTGGTCTCTGTAATGGGCGACACCATACATATTGAGTTATACTCTGGCTAACCCGACATTCTTATCCATGAATATCTCCTTGTTTGTACTTAAAGTGATACTTCTTCACCTTCCCCTTTATAAGTTCTCGTATTGTACAAGTACAAATTTAGGAAGCGTACTCCTCCCTTTATCACCACAGTATTTAGTAACTATGTAAGCATCTCTTTTTAGGTTACACCGTTATTAATTATTAAGTGACTCGTATGCTATAGTGCAAGATTAAGATAAATAAACAAAATAAAATGAAATAAAAGTATTAAGAATCTCGGTTGTAATATACAGAATCAAATGAAGTTAAAGATAGAAAAGAAGGACCATTTGATCAATATATATCTGCAATAACACATGCCTATTGTTATTGCTAATATATCAATTTTTATGTTTAAAATATAGCAAAATAATAAAAGTTTTATTGCAATTTTCTACTCAACGACTTTTACCTTCTATCAATAAAAATTGAAACTTTGTCATTTTCGATTGCTATTTTTGGTGGAGTCCGAGTAACTCATTTGCTTTTTGCTTTTGTTACTTTGTATCTATGATTTATGATACTTTATGTTCTTTGTTGTGTATGTCTGTTTTCCATGTCTGGTCTTTGTCACTGGATTGCATTCTTTTGATTACCGCTATAACCTCGGTTCCCTTGATTACTCTTCCAAACTTATATATTATATTCAAAAATGGATTCAACTTTTTGTGAAATAATGTTAAACAATATAATGTTGCAACAAGGAATTGAAAATAGATTTTTTGAATGTGAATGCATTGCGTCTTTCATAAGATTAAGTTATGAGTCTTCTTCCTTCGTCCAATTCAGACAGTAGGTAAAGATATGAGATACATCTAGGACGTATCAGTGTCTCTATATCAATGCCGTTGATCTCTATTTCTTTATGATATATATATGAATAAATATTCACTGATTTAAATCACTGAATGTTGGGTAATTTAAATTGAACGTCTCGCATGTAGAGTATACATATGTTCAATATTGTGACCAGATCTGCATGAAAAACAAAACATGCTAACCAGACAGGACAAATATATTTGATAATAATTTTCATCATTAAGAAATGGTTAAGACTCATTACTATCAAAGGAAGACATATTCCCTACAATGTTCTAGGGTTATCAAAAGAATGTAATCCACGGACAAAGACCAGACATGGAAAACAGACATACACAACAAAGAGCACAAAGTAACTAAAATAATATATGCAAAGTAACAAAAGCAAATGAGCAACTTGGACTCCACTAAAAACTAGGATTATGTACCAGGTGCACCGGTAAGGTAAAGTGTAAAAACAACAAAAAGTCACGAGTATCTGGTTAAAACATAGAGTATATTTATTCTTATCAGTTCAGATGTAATCCATCCATTTACACACTAATTAACTATTTAATTTTATGTGAAAAGAAGTTTAATAGCTGAAAAAATTTAGATATTCCAAAAGGAATTGAGATCGATTTGGACAACAGGGAATGGGGAATGGTATGTGTTTTAAATGGGAAGTAAATACAACTAAAGATATGTTTATGGGTTTACAATAAATAAAAATAAAACTTGGAATTGATAAAAATATTCAAGTTTACACACATACGTCTGCCAATCCAAATTTGATTTCTATCATCCTGAATTGTTCACTTTGAAAACCAGAAGCATTTCCCAAATGGCATCTGAAAAAAAAGACAAACTCACATATCTCCTAAGACAAATTGACATATCTCCAAAGACAAACTGGCATATCTCCAAAGACAAACTCACATATTTCCCAACCAACATTATTGTCACTTGAAGAGTAATCAAGGGAACCAAGGTTATAGCGGTAATCAAAAGAATGTAATCCAGACATGGAAAAGACACATACACAACAAAGAACATAAAGTAACTAAAATCATACATACAAAGTAACAAAAGTAAATGAGCAACTCGGACTCCATTAAAAACTGGGAGCATGGACCAGGTGCACCAGTAGGGTAATATGATAAAGTAAGCAAAATGTACTTTATCTATACTTGACGTCACATACAGCACATTTTCGAATTGAAGCTCTACTTTTTAAACCGTCGGGACTGACCGCTAGAATTGTCTCTCTTTTATTTAATCTGAAGATAGTTCGCATATATGCATGACGTGTTAGTACCAACGAGTCGCTTATTGGCTTAAATCATGCGTAACAAATCCTTACGGGAAAATCTCATACTAATATCCGCCATGTTGGTTTCTACGGGACGATTTGTTTTCAAACGAAGTCTGTAAGTTCCCGTCGAACTCCGGTGACAATCGTCTGCTTGATCAACTTCTCGGTATTGTATGTTGTTCGCGTAAAACAAATCCGAGATATCCGAACTACGCCGAAATGCATTCTGGGTTCTCCGGTTTTTAAACAAGCCATTTAAACGTGAACAACATCTCCTAGCAACCCGATCACTGTAAACATGGCCGACTTTTGACTATGTAAATATTGGCACCGAGAATTAAAATCTCACCGGAATTTAACGATTCAATGTTCAGGGAGAAGCCGTTTGGCTAAACGAATGAGCAAGTCATTTAAGACAATTTAAACGAAGGTAGGTGTCAATAAAGTCGTAGAAAATATTTTTATTCAAATTTTAACAGTATCTTATTTATGTGACGCCGAGTATACATCATGTGATATTTTTTTACATTTAAACCTTAAATGATCAAATAAACTAAATTGATAAAACTTTAAAAGATGGTCGGACGTTTTAATCAATATTTCACTATTGCTACCCGACATGAAGCATTTACGTTTCACATTCTCTCTATTCACGTTTAAGTCGATGATAAACGTTTTGTTTGTAAGCTTTTAACAATTGCAAACAGATTTCCGAAAGTATGCTTTAATGAAAGACTATTTGATATGTGTGGATTGATCATTTCATTGTGCTAGGGTCTGGTGAAAATAATATTTGTTTCATAGTATGTCATATTAATTTTGAAATGAACAAAACATATGAACTTAAAGTATTAAATGCTGTGTAATATAAAATGGCTTAAAGTGTGTTTTTGTAAGAATCAAGCAAATTGTGGAAAATCAGAACCATGTACATATATATATGTATTTGAAAATAACACAAATATGACCATTATTTGATCACTGCATCACTGGATTTGTTCAGAATTTTTTCAATAGAATGTTAGTAAAATGCGACTTTTGACAGAGGTATTCGCCTTTGAAAAGGTCAATTAATTTCAGTTCTTTTCAATGAAATTATAACTCTGATTATCAAAGTAATTTGGAGAATCATATCTTTTTACCTTGATTGAGAAAGAAGGATAAGAATAAAATGTTTTAAAAATATCCCCGATTATTCTATTGGTTTTGCTATAATTCATTATGACAAAAGAACTATTGTGAAGAGCTGTGTAAATAAAATAAGGAGCAGTTAAAAAAAACCTTGAGGAAAAAACACATATTGTCAAAACTTAAAACGCACATAAAATAAAAATTAATTATGACAAAAAAAACTATTGTGAAGAGCTGTGTAAATAACCAAAAAAAATCATTGCAGCCTTTTTATATATTTAGATGTTCCATATTGTAATAGAACGGCTATTCAAATGTTATATAAAAACAACATAAGGAGCAGTTAAAAAAAACCTTGAGGAAAAAACACATATTGTCAAAACTTAAAACGCACATAAAATAAAAATTATTGTATCTTTACAGTCGAAAAGGAAATATTTAAAGAGGTTTAGTGTAATTGTCTCTTAATACTTTACTTATGTGACTCTTTGTCACCGTTTTCTTCTCTTCTAGCGATATATCATTGTTTTACTCAAATTATTTGAGCAATTAGGAAACACAATTTTCGTTTTTAATTTCTAAACTAAACACCTAGCTGAAGCAAAAACGATTCCTTATTAACTCTGGGTTACCCGAATAAAAGATTAATGTATACGTAACACGTCTAAAAATCAATCAAGGATGCGAATTCCGATGATTTCACGTGATGTCTTTAAAATGAGAATTTGAAAAATGCGTTGGTATCCTTCTGAATTAAATCAAATAGGAAATCATTGCGTAATTTTCAGATAATATATCTCGAACTGGATCCACTTAATTTTAAAAAGACTTGGGTTACTACAGACTTATTAAAATAATACAAAGATATTTTTGTTTACTCTCAGTAAATTTTGTTTTGTCTTTGCATATTACTTTAAAAGCCATAATCTGTTTAACTGATTTTCTACAGGACCGAAGCTTACTAAAACTTACCTAAACTCAAGGAAAAGCAACGGCGTCATCGTTTCCATAATTTCAAAATGTTGTACCACAAGCTGCAAATTTAAGCAAATGCACGATACTTAGAACAAGAACTTAATTGCGGGTCAAACACTGAAATGAAGTTGTAGATTGATTTCAAATTGTCCATCATCAGGTCTTACCTTTATATAATCTTTGTATTCTTGCATTTTCTTTTCTCGATTAGTTGAAATTTGATTTTGTTTTCTATAATAATTTATTTCCCAATTTTTCTCAAAACATATTTCCTGCTTTGCACATTCAAAAGAATAGTTGTATACCTTAAAAATAAGTTTGATTCTCTGTAATCTGCTTACAATGGTATTAAGGTCCTTCTCAACTCCCTGAAACATTAGTTACAATCTGGAGATAAAGTTTTTTCGGAAGGGTTAAAGTTTTATTATTTAAAACTTTTACGTGAATATTTATGTGGTGTTCTGGGTCCTGTTTCATAAAACATCTCAACTTGAGATTTTCCTCAAATTCTTCCTCAATGCAGATTTCGATTAATCAGATCACTTGAAATTAAAGATTTGAGGAAAAAGCACAGGACTTGTGTAAATTCTTCACTAAATTTTGATTAGTTTTGTTTACCAAATTCATATAGAATAAATTTATCACATGTAAGAAGTTTTCATCGAATTTCAATTTTAGAAAGTTTTTTAATAAAGCAGATGCTACTCTCGAGTAAAATTCTAGATATACAATGTACTTTTTGTATGTTTTTAGGATGGACCTCCACGATGACGTATTGTGTAATTTAAAACCGATGATTAACGGATACTTTTTTGTCTTTTCGATAATTGCTTAACCTTAATTAACAAGAAAATGTTACTTAAAGACTCGTCAGTTTTACAACTCCAAAGAACAATTTGAAGTAAAATATTGTAAATATCTGTGTCACATAAGTATTTTATAATCATTTGCTTAGCAGTTCAAGATAATCTTTTTTTAGACTTTATTTTTATTTTGCAACACGCCGGCATTTAAAGATATCTATGCATGTTGCACGTTAATTTAAAGAAAATACGATTATTGCTATTTATTTAAGTTAGGTGTAATAACTTACCAGTCCAAGGGGTTGCTTGCTTAACACATCCATGATTGACTCCATATCAAACAAAACTTGTTTGAACCAAATCTCAAACGCTTTACAATAATGAAAAGGGTTTAAAAAAAACAAAAGAAATTAAAAAAAATATGTAATGCTGAATATTTATCTGTCATTCGAGACACACTAGTGTTAGATTTGAGCCTAAAACACCTAAATGTTACATCTCTAGCAAGAAAAAAAAAACAATGATTTTGAGTTTACACAAATGAGATATATATATTTTACTTGTTATTCATATCCAGGATAGGTTTATTAAGCGAACAGGAATAAGGAGAAGCAGATGTAAAATTGAAAATGCAATCTTTGAAGCAGATTAAAATGTTATATATTTCGTTGTGAGCATGGGCAGTGTTCATAGAATACCAAAAATTAACTATGAACCATTAAAATGGCACAGATATACATTTCAAACTTTTACATCCTCCCTTATGAGTCAGAAATATGCTTCTACCTTCTACATTAGATGTACAAAAGTATTTGTAGCTCTACTTAAAACCTTTAAAACTACATAGAAATGTATTTCAGATGTGTTTGAAACACAAACCTGTCTGTCTCTAAATGAATAGAACTTGCATAATATTACTCTTCATTTTTAATACAGTCGTTTTAATGCCGTGAAAATGGTCTTTATCGCAAATTTAATTCTTCTAACAATGTTAATACCAATTTATTTATGTTAACATTATGTATTAAATGAACAACAACGTGGTGCGCGAGACAAGGCAGGAACTGTTCAATTTGTCAGAGCAACTGGGTTCTCCAAGGTTTGTAGTAGAGTTCGTGATGTTCGTTTAACTGTGTTTTCTTTTTAGTAATTTGAATTTATACGATTTTTTATCTTCGATGGTCAGTACTTTTAAACATTATTCAACTAGACAGACAAAAGAATAAGACTACCTTGGTGGACAATGATGAACAAATGCTCTTCGTGTGCAGGGTCGCCATTAACTTCGCTTAGTCTTCGTACTCCGGTCAGGATTTTGTCCAACTTAAAAATTGCAGCGTTTTTATTATTTTGCAAAGACACACAACCCTACTTCATTGTACGGTTTTCTCTTTGAACTTATCACTGTATAAGTCTGTTCATCCCATTCAGTACTAGTGCCTATTCTTTAAAATATTACCTTTATTTTCTAATGACAAACAAGTAATGAAGAGCCGTAGTTTATTCACACAAGCATTTTCAAACATTACGCCTGCTGATTTAATTTATATCGAAATATAAATCATGTTGACCCCGTTCTTATAGGGAATACAGTCAAAATACTGAGTTTTAGGGACAGTGAGAGTACTATTGTTTTGGCTAATTACCTGCAAGTAAGTCTCATAGGTATCTGCCTTTTCTTGGGGGTCACCCTCTTGTTGGTCTGCCATATCTTTGTCAAAAATACAGCTGTACAAAACAGAAGACAGTCACAGTTTTAAAACACAGAACGCTGCCTAGAATATTGTTCACTCTATTATATATAATATTATTGGATAACAATGCATACATTGTGGTTAGTGTAGTAATAGTTTAGGTGTTTTTTTTTAAATATTTAATATTTTTCTGTTATTTTATTTATAGTGCTAGATTGCTTTACCATTTTTGACAATTTTTTTGTCTTCAAAGAGACTTATTCTTACTGATAACAAAGTGTGATTGAAATTAAGAAGAAAATGAAGTGAACTTTGAAATATAAGATTGTCATTTCATCTGGTCTATAATGCGATTTGTCCTTCTTTATAGCACTTTTCGAGTTTGATAAAATGGATGAAGAATCTGATCACCTCTACTGCATATTTGAGTAAAGTTTGCTTACGAACTGATACATTGTAGCGTCAGAACTGCTTTAATACCAGTTGATTCTATTACTTTAAATATTACAATACCAAACATTAAGTCTTTGATTGTTACAATGGAACCAAGAAAAGCTGTGTTCTTGTTTATATGTCTAGTCATGATAATAAAGTGGAATGTACAAAAAAGAGATTTCTTATTTTTATATATCGTTTTAAATATCAGTAGAAGTCATTGTGTTTACATATAAAAACAAAAAGAGAACTTGCGGACGCGTGTACTTACTTCTTTTTTACCATTGGTTTAATAGAGTAACCAAGGGAACCAAGACTCCAGCGGAAATCAAAAGAATGTAATCCAGGGACAAAGACCAGACATGGATAACAGACAAACACAACCAAGAAAATAAAGTAACTTAAATAATATATACAAAGTAACAAAAAGTAAAGGAGCAACTCGGACTCCACTAAAACCTAGGAGCATGGACAAGATGCACCGGTAGAATTAGCGTCTTCTGCTTTTCTTGAAACACCCACCGAATTGCTCATAAAAAGTCAGGTCCCGGATAGACAAAAGAAGACAGGAAAACTATGACACGTTAAACAAATCAGTTTTCATGGTACAGATGGATACACCGTAGCGATTCCCGAGTCCATGATGACGATGTAGCAAATCACCGAAACTAGTATTGTTTAACGATAATAAGTCATTTATATAAAGGAAACTGAGATTAAAGGATCTAGCTAGACGATATCCTTTCTTTTGGATCAGATCAGCTATGAAGTCAGCCTCATAAGAGAGGAGTAATAGATCAGCAAGTACAGGAGAACAATTTGTTCCCATTGGAATGCCGACCGCTTGTTGAAAAACGCGTCCACGATACTGGACAAATATTTTGTCGATAAAAAAATTCCAGCATTTCGAAAAAATCTTCTGTATATTTGGAAGATGTTTTGGAATTATTTTTACAAAGTATGCGGAATCTCTACCAAGAACTACAAATTTGTATCTGGGCGTACCATTTTCTTGAAGAAACAATGATGAATAATGTTTTCAAGTCGGGATTTTAAGTGAGTATGGGGAATAGAAGTATACATTGTTTAAAAATCATAGGTTTTAATGCTATTATATTCTGATAATAATTTTGAATTGAGGGTCTCCAGAAGATTTTCGAATTTTTCAGGATTCACATTGAATTAATACCACTACGATAGTAAAAAGCGTTGTAGTAGGACTGGAAACTCTCTTTGACAGCTGTGAGTATAGAATTAAAAAGTTTTGAAAGAGGTATGGTGGTACATTTTGCAGATCCAGCTATGTAACGTTGTTTGTATGGATTCTTGTGGAGTTTAGGAATCCAGTACATAGACGGTAAATCCCAATCACCATCTTTGGTAGAGAAACAAGAGAATAGCACAGATTTATGGCTTTCCACTATCACTTCTTTGGAGAGTGTAGTGGCAATATAGATCTTATCACTGCTTTTATTTAATGTTACTGTTTCAAGATCAGTAAATGCTTTTCAATGCTGTAACGATAGTGTTTGAAATGGACTTATATAGTAGTTTGGTCATTGTAATTTCATTTTGGGGAGGGATAATAGTATCGTGTTGGGCTATGAATGACAGTAATCCTTAAACGGACATAATACACGAAAATTAGCGAAAAGTGGTCTGAGTAGTTGAGTAATTCGTTTAATTCACTTCTTTAATACTGCAGATTTAAAGGGGAAAAACAACAAATCGCAATAGTGTCATATTTTAAAATGAAAATATCTGGAGTTTTCTGTATTTGGTAGTTGAAAACATATCAGGTAATTCTTTAGAAAAAAGGGGAACAAATGGAACATTAACAATTATACAGTGGATTCACAAAAAAGCCAATGGGCTTTATATGAATTCAATATTGTGTGAATGGAGTTATTTAAAACAAACTACATATACTGAACCGAAGCAGAAACGTCGCTTTTTTCAAATCTTATATTCTTTTATCCTTTGAGTAAAATTCACCTCTTATATGTAAATCGACATGCAATTTTTTTATACTATTTATGCTAGACTGAACATTGATAATTACCAGCTTGGCTTTAACCCTGAACCAGTCTATATAATTCAAGTATGAAGGACAGGTTAAAAACTGAACGCATGTGGCAATAATCCGTGCCGAAGGTACCTATTGGACCTCTGATTTACGTGAATATCCATATCGTTCAAACTGGGTAACACCAATAACAATGGTGGAAAAATCTTTGCTAATACTTAAATTTTAAGATATTGACCTCCTTCTCCTCTTGAATTAACCTGCATGCATAAATTCCATTTTCAGTGTTACAGTTGGGGACATGCGGAAAAGCCCAATTTAATGATTGACCTTGTCGATTTATTCGTATCAGGATAAATTTTCGAATTTATTATCTTCCCTGGTATTCATAATTAAAGACCAAAAAACATTCAATTGCATTTAAGGGAAACGAGTTTTGTAAACTGGAATATTTACTGTAACAGCTTAAAATTTAGATATGTTTATATTTTCATTTTATATGACGTTTCTTTCCCTGTTCATTTTTTAATTGAAATGCAATGAATGTGTAATCAATATCTAAGCGCATTGGGGAACAATTAATGCACTTTACAAGCAGTTTAATTGAATAAGTTAAATTCGACAAAATTTGCTTTGAATAATAGAGCCGAAAAATTGTATATTGTGATAAAATTAAGGTGCAAAGGGCCATTTGTAAGAATCATAAAAAGACTGTAATATATGATACACCCCAAAAAGGCTGCACATTTTTATTTTTGTTATAAAGTTGCTTAATGGGTCTATATGATGAAATGTATTATTATTCATTCCAATCTGTCTATTCTTAGAAGATAATCCTTATTGAGTATCCAACAGTTTCTACTGTTTTAGTGTCATTTACAGTGTTATCTCCCTTAATTTTGAATTCTACAGTACATTCTATATATTGTTATCCCTTAAGTACAAGGACTATATGAAAAGCCACATGTTAATTTATGTTTACAATAAAAGCTAAAACAAAGTGTCAAAAATGAGAGTATGTAGGCTTTCCAACAATGAATAACATTTTGCATGATTCATATCTGGAGTACTATTTTAAATGTAAAAATTTCTATTCCGTTACATTGTAACAAGTCGAATGGTTTTGCACCTTTGAAATGTTTAACAAATGACAGTAAAAAGGCAAGTTACAAAACTTGTTCTTGTCTTTACTATACATGTACAAATTATCTCTATTAGGATTTTAAAAATATACAGGAGGACATACTCTACGAAAGAATGCTAAATCATTGGATACGCATGACCGGCTGAGGACAAAACTTAAATTACAGGAGAATATCTTTCTTAATAGATCGGATATCTTAGCCGACTCAGATTCAGTTTTCAAAAAACAACCACTGGTGTGAGCATTGATGTACGCTTTTTCACAGTATGGTATCGGCAACAAAACTGGCCGTTACCATAATTATTAAATATAACATACATTTCAAACCGTGTTATAGGAAAAAATAAACGTTAGTGTCTGTTTTACCTGTATAACTCCACTTTCCCTATTTAACGCTTATTGCTCAATATTCAATGACACATACCCCTCCATCAATAATGGTTAATTTTCTACTACGAGGTATAAAGAATATGGTACAAATTTCGGCGTTATGGTCTTCGTTATGGGCAACAAAATAGAGACAATCGTATGATGCTTCATACTTTTATGAACTTCCTTTGGTCGGCAATTGTCAGTCTTCTTTTCAATACCTTTTGCACCTTACGATGTTTGAAAGACAGAAAATTTGGGTCCATATTCATATTTTTTATATATTTATGCCTTATTTGTATTTTATTTGTATGTTGTTCCTTTTTATCTTTTTAACGTTGCTTTATTCACTTATTCATTATTCTTATTTACGTTTAACTGAGCCACCTAACAACATACATTATTTTCATTTTCTGTTAAGCGGTGCTCATTGCTCAATTACTCACCGCTCATCGCTCTAATCTTATCACTCAATAAACTCCTCTAAATAATTCATATACTCATTTATAAACCGGTACAGCATATCGAAGTCCGAATAACGGTGAACCTTTGACCCTTGAAGCAATGAGAGTCTGATTTCAGTCTCATAAAAAGTTTGCCTGTTATACGTATACAGAATAAGGACCATCGCTGTAGTTTCGTCTCTTTAAGAAAAAAATGTTTACCTGTTTATATCTGTCATATTGTTCTGTTAGATTATAAAAAAAATAAGCTAAGTTGATGTAAAGCTGTAAACGGCATTATTATTATTATTTTGAATATCAACATATTCAGCTTCGTACAAGTTACACCTACCGCATACATGTAGTAAGATTTGGATCAGTACATAAAAGATCGTACCACAAATAATAAAGCATTATGTGGATAACATGTAAAATCATTTACAGTCTGAGGTGAAGAAACGTTAATCAAAAGAACTTCCAGATGCTTAAATTTTTTTTGTGTGTGTCTGCTTTCCCAGTCTGGTCTTTGTCCCTCGATCGCATTTTTTCGGTTTCCGCTAGAATTTTATTTTGGTTCCCTTGATAACTCTTATCACAAAGATTAAATTAATTAAGGATATTTTATACATTCAATAAATGCAAACACTTTTCATTTTCCTAAATTGTTTGAAACTGTGGCCGATATAAAGGGAAATAATTTTAAGCTACACTTGAGACCGTGACGTGTATTCCAAGTCTGAGCGCGAACTCAACTTCCATGATCCTTAGCAAATATCTTCTTTAAATGGTGATGAATTTTTGCCAGAAATGTCACTGAATAAGTGTAAAAGTTATGAATTTATGACTAATTAAAATATTCATATATTTTTTTAGCCAAATGATTTACGATGATATATTTTCACACAATATATCGGTGCTGAGTGAGTACGAAAATTTTCATTTACCAAATGGTAAGAAAATATTCTATAAAATGTTAAAAATGTAAATATTACTATCATGCTGGTGACTCTGAAGCATGTATTTCAGTTTCATATGACATTTTTAATGTCCATAGTAGTCCGTAATTATCGTATTGTTTTAAACATAGATTTAAAAAATAAACTTGCATGCAGAAAAATTGAACTAACACAGGAACAGAATGTTAACATTTTTTAGAAAAGTATTTGAATTTTCCCAAGAGATCTAAAAGAAACACAATAACTTAATCACACATAGTTTGAAAGATATTACAAGCACTTAAGAATTTTATTCTTCTTTTTGCATTACTATATTTACATGCTACATATATTGGATTTTTCTAGTTTTTGTACTTCTTGTAACTTGTGATTTATCATGTTCTGATATATATACAAATACATTCTGAATGTGACGACTCTACTTGCTACACTGATCCATTGGATCAAATTGACACAGGAAGATAATGTAAACTTATAAAATTGTCTGACAAATTCCCAACGATGTTAGAACTGTCAAATTTGCGGGACTCAAAATTGTACCGCTGTGACTTATATGGCAACACCGCCTGGACTGCACAAAATCCAGCGCCCTAGACCACTCGACCAGTTAGCCTATATAAAAATATAGCGTTCCCTCGCATATATATATAGTGGAGGGGACTTTCATAAGTTGCATAAGTAGGATTTTGCTCGTGTGGAATCAATTTTGTCATACAACAAATAAAAAATGCTTCGACTAAAGATCTAAAAATATTGTATAAAATGTGAAAACGGGCAATATTGCTATCCTATGGATGACTATGAAACATATATATAATTAAAAAAGTCTAAAAATGACATAATTTTTCAAAACATTTAGTGTGGACACTTTGATTGTTCGTGGTTAATTGTCTAAATCTATTGTAATATATATCAAAAAATTTATATACTACAATTTGGGTGAAGATTAACATAATTATCTCAGTTCAAAGTCTAAAAAATACATGTTTTAGCAAAATATACAGTATGAGTGAAAACACATTCAATAATCATTAGGGTCTGAATCATTGAATTCAATATTTAAATTGTCAATATTCATTGTATTGTTAACTGCAACAAAATATATATTTCTATTCAAATAGAAAAAAATAACATTCTTGCAAAATATATTGGTACAAACACTGTTGATTTCCATAATGGTTTGAAATTGTTGAATCATAAACCTGGTTGATTTGTTATGTATTTGCAGATGCGTTAGCTGACCTCAAATATTCTGAAGATTAATAGCAAAAGACAACAACCACACTTGATCGATCCTCTTAATTACATATTTCAGTATCAGAAACAACACACTAAGATAGATACGACATATTACAATCCTGAAAATTTATAAAATTTATAAAAGTTTTTTTCCTCAAAACTTACCACTCATTATGTTTGTTCTCGTCTTTGTCCCTTGATTACATTCTTTTGATTTCCACTAGAATCTTGGTTCCCTTGATTACCATTACAATCACCCATTATATATAACACATCACTAATCTCTCAATCACACATGATCAAATTTGGAAAGTTTAACTCTACAAGGACTGTAAACCATCAGACAACGTAATAAACGTCTATAGTTTTTTTTTTTTTGCTTGAATCCTAGAAATTCAAACTATCCTACAAATCATGACCTTATTATATCCAAGAACTTTAAAACACTGTACGCCCTGACTTTAGGTTAATTGTTAACTATGTAAAAGGAAACCTATATCATAAGCCGTATTTATGTGCGTTATGTGTGCGGGCGCATTTATTATTTTTTCTCTATAGAATATCTTGCCCCGTGCAGGTCCGGGTGTCAAAAGAATAGGCCTGCAGCAGCGCTAAGCTTGTCGTAAAAGGCGATTAAATAGTGCTCAGAAACCTAGCCGGGGGCTAGGCGCTCTGCTCACAGAGCAACTGGGATGTGTGCCCCAGGTGGTGGAATGGGGTTCCCCTGGTATGTTACATGCTGGGGTTGTCAGGCTATAATACGGAAAACCTGACCGCAAACCATAATGGTGCACCGTGTTGGGAAAGATGCCACGTTCCTCGCACGTTAAAGAACCCTGCTGTGGTATTCGATAGGAGTAGGAACCTTTGCGCTCCGCCACAGGAGGCTAAATTGCCCGACCTTACCCATCCCTCCCTTTTTCTAGTGGCAATCAGAATTTGTCGACCCTACTGTCCTTGTGTCCCATCCCGTTTTTCATTTCATCATCATTTCATGTTCATTTTATCATCCGTTTCATGTTCATTTTATCATCCGTTTCATGTTCATCGTCTGAATATAGCTGAAATATTGCTGCTCGGACGTTAAACCCCAACAATTAATTATTAATCTATAGAATATCTGCTTAATCTAATTACTTTTTCAAATAAATTGCTTTCCATCATAACAATATAGTTATCATTTAGTTCAATTTCTTGAAATATGAAAAAGTCCGCACAATTAAGCTGAAATGTGTTTTTTAATTTCGATTTGGGTTTATTCTGTTCGTCCCATAGCTCATTACATTACCAAATAAATACTTTTTTTATTTCAATCTCATTTCATAAATCTTAAAATTAAGGTTCAATTTATACATTTTAACGTGTTTTGGAAGAGTAGTTTTCAGACACAAGATTAAAAATAAGTTTTTCATAGGAAATTTAGGACAGTCAGCGACTCGTATGTTTTTAGGTCTCATTTTTTTTCTAAAGTACAATTTTAAGGAACAACATAAAAACAGTGTTAATACGGGAAGAATGTCCTTCATTTATTGTAATAAAAAAATCATCAAATTTATAAAAGAAAAGCTTTCATTACCTTTTGAGCAGGTCCAAAAATGTATCTAACGTATCCTCAGCATAAATGTTAAGATTTAAGTGTTTGCGTTTTAAAATATAAAATTAAGTCCTTGAATGAGACAGAATTATTTATATCTATACTGACTTCTACAAGTCTATGTATTATTCTAATCAATGTCAAATTCCTTTGCAACGATTGGACGGTATTTAGAGATTATATCATTCTTTTTAAAGCAGATATCCAGAAAGTGGACGGGTCTATGAAGAGTTTTCTGGTAAAGAAAATATAGGCCTTTCCTTCCAACTTGGCTGGTCAGTAGAAGATTGGCTTCACAACTGTAAGTACACATGAGTAACAAAACGTAACAATATTAATTTAAACTTCTTTATTATACTCCGAACAGTTTTGTAGTGATATCTGATGTATTTTATTTCCTTTTTCTACATGAAGTGTGTTGTTAGTTTAAAAGAAATTATATTTGAAATGTTATGTACATATTTTATGATGACACAATTTTGCGCTTTATGTCATACAATGTAGTTTTTACTCTCATCGCAATAGAGTTATTATTCCTCAGTATATAGGTCTTCATGTAACTCTTTTTGTATAGAAATGTTTCGTTCTTATTATCTGCATATGTTGCATTAAGTTTGGGGTGGGCATTGGTAAAGCATGTTCCTTTTAATGTGCTTATTTTTAAACTATAAATTTCAAATATAGTTTGAATACGTTTCAAATGATTAATACGCTGTTGGTAAAGGTAGGTTGGGAGAAAAAACGAACGAATGATTAAATATTGTACAATGTATGAGTTGTGAATGAGTAGCCACTGATTATACATCTACCTTTATGTTATTATTCTTTGTAGAACATACATATTCAAACTTCCAAATAATATTAGTTCTTAAGTTTGCCTCGAATGTTCGAGGTCATTGGTTCGATCCCCGGGAGAGTCTCATCAACGACTTTGACAGGCTGATTCTCCAACGAGCACGGAGCATATGGGCGGCGTGTGTCACCTAGTAAAATACACTCTACAATTTGTTACTTCTGTGAGCTAGCCAAATTAATATTCAGCTCAGCGTGTCTGACTAGCACAAAACAGATTCCTATTGATTTGTCAAACTTACTGGTCCTAAAATAATATCTCAATATGGCAAAGTACTTACATCGATAATTATACTAAAGTTCTAATATTGCCTCATTGTAAAATGTTTTGCCAATAAGTGACAATTTTATTCTGATGGCATATAGCATATTTATAAACGATGTACAATGATTTATGCTACATTTGAATGTTATGAAGCCGAAAATTCAGTTTTCTTTAATAAAATGTTTAATTTAAATAGTATCCTTAAATTTGTCTTGTAAGGTTAAGTATTTTGAAAATTGTTGTTTTTTTTTTTAATTTGCAGTTGTTAAAATCATTAGCATTAGTACTTAAAACATTGAATTGAATTTATGATTACTCATCATATCTATTTATATTACATTTTTAAATAACTGCCATTATAGTGGAATTGAGCTAAAATATATTTGTGTCATTTCGGATATTTCTGAACTTTTATGTTCGATCATTCTTCATATGAAATATTTTGCTACCATAATTCAGTTATTAGGTTAATATTATCACGGTAATATCTCCGAGTGTGACCTTAATTGTTTGTACTTTTGGCATTTTCTTAAGAATTTGACTCATAACCGATTGCAATTACCAAATACATTAAATGAATTGTTCTTTGTTACTGTTAAAAGATATACATATCCTTTTCGTGCATTTAAATGTCTTAAATTTGAGACATTATTGGGAAATAGCATTCCTTCTTGTCTTATTCGATATTTAATTACAACGAAATGAGGGTAACAACAACATTACCAAACACCAATCCTATCCATAATCAAGTCAAATCCAAAATAAATCAAAAGCTAATACATTTCAGAAGAAAATTGCACTTTTTCACCGGTACCTAGCATCGCATGTGAGGATAACGAGAGAAGTTATCAGACAGGCCCGCAGAAATGGGTCGGGAAGTGAATTCAAAGTGAAAGTATCCTCTAAATTGGTTTCAAAATTTAAATATGCAATTGAAAAAAGAAGAAAACATTACAAAATATATTTAAAGCATCTAGATACGGAACGCTGAACTATTTTTTTTTTCAAAAATGTACAACAGTTAACTATCCCATCTCGCCCCTTTCAGCTATTGTCCTTTTTTTCGGTGATTTCACAAACGTAAGAAAACTGTAGAAGATTTATGCTCGTTTGAAGCTTTGCATCACTGACATTATCTTAATTTGTACATTTTCTTTATGTTTTATTATATTTTTGTTTCTCCTTTGAAGATTCTTTATTGTCCGTTTTCCCGAAAATGTTACAAGGAAGAATAAAGTACAAACTTTAATGTTTATGCATGTATTATTGACTTTAACTAACGGTGTCCTTCGTTGTATCCTTTCTTCTCATCTCATAAGAAATGACGTAAGCAACTAAAATGTGACTGCATGCTGATTAACACTTTACACAGGGTTTCTATAAAAATCCGACGTCTCATCTTAAGGAAAAACAACATCCTTGTAATGAATGCTTAAAAGTGTCTACAAACCTAAGTATTTTTGAAAATTGATGTTGCGTTTGTATTCGTTTACCAACCGATAAAGGGTGTCAATATTCTTTTTTTTTCTTGTTTGTCAGTTTCCTAGCTTCCATTAAATCAATTCAAATTTTAAATTTAAAGTAATTCGAATCATGGCCACATAAGGAACATAGTCATTGCATGCTGTGGTGGTATTCAAATCAAATTAATGTCAGTATTTACTTAACCTGACGTAAACTCTTTCTTGGGTCTAGGTTTAGTTCGTGGAATTAATCCCATTTATCCATTGAATAAAGAAGACAAATATTTTTTATGATATTTATATCAACTGTTACTACTGTAACATTGTGACAGGAGCAATCAGAATGATTTGTATGTGTATCAAACATTTTTGAAAAGACTGATATATGTGATAAAAGAGATATTCTTGTGACCACCACTTATAATAAGTGTCAGAACACAAAAAAATTTTGAAATGTATTACCATACCCAGAACCATCCTCTGGAAATTTAAGGTTTTTACAGAGAATAGTTCTTAAAAGAAAGAAGTTTAGTCTTATCCTTGAGACATGGTTGAAAGTCCTTTTGTAATTTTGGTTAGGGATATTGTTAATATCATTTCATCAAGGCATTTTATTTAAGGCTTACCATTTATGAGGTTTTTCTCAAGCTTGGACTTTTGATCATTTATATTGTACTTTTAAAATGCAACTTTCGAATATATAACAGTAATTCGAGTAATGTTGCTACAAAATTGAAGTCATCACTACAGAAGTTTTATGGTCGTCATCATGAACTCGAGGATAGAACTGATTTACTTTTCAATGGGTCATGGTCTTCCTTTCTCTTTCAACTTCCCTGAAATTGACTTTTTATGAGCAAATCGGCGAATGTTTCCAGAAAGGCAGAGGACGCTCGCTTATCCTACCGGTGCACGTGGTCCATGCTCCCAGTTTTTAATGGAGTTGCGAATTTACTCTTGATACTATGTATGTATTATTTTGGTTACTTTATGTTCTTTGTTGTGTATGTCCGTTTTCCGTGTCTGGGCTTTATCCATAGATTACATTCTTTTGATTTCCGCTAGAATCTTGGTTCCCTTGATTACTCCTTACTTTGTAGATATATATTACATGTATAGATCTTTAATTTTTCTCTGTCCCCATTTCTCAAAGAGAATTGACTATTCCCTATTCCCAATGGAATCTCCACGGCACTTTTCTTTATTATAATAATATATTTATCAACTTATATTTTATATTTTAAGAGTCTTCAACTTTTGATTAAATTCAGAATGCTTAATATGTATTTTTGTTTTTCCCATTCAGAATTCACCGTACGAAATTCCATTTCTTATTTCAATTTCCTACCCTACATTCCCAATACCCCATAATCTATTTACCAAATAATGGGAAGTTGACCGCCATAAGTGTTACTCTACTACGTTTGCTAATTGGTCAGCCGACTAAGTCTTTAAACAGAATAATTGTAATTTTAAACACGAATAAAATAGATTTTATTTCGATGTCTAGTTATTATTTGTATTTAGTTTATTCATTCTTTCTGTTTCTACGCGTAATGGTCTACATTATGGTCATTTAGTTCAATGACATAAATAATATGCATAACTTTATGCGCAGACATTATACTTCAAATTTACTTCTTTTGATTAAATCGGTCAAATGTTCAATTAAATATTGTATTGAATAACAAAGCATTTGGATCATTTCCAAAATGTTAACTTAGTTTCACAAAATAAACTGGATATGAAACACAAATATGTTATTGTTATATTTTTCTAAGTTGTTCGCAAAACGTTTTGTTTAAAAAAATAGTTTCCCGAAGTGGACTAAAGCGGGATATATTCCAAACTCTTCCATAAAGTTTTAGGTATTTGCGAACAATAACAAGAATCAGACTGCGAATATGTAATCTATCAAATTAAGTATTGATACATTTGTTCTTATAATGTCTTCAATATACCATGTATGATACGTGTGTTATTTTAAAACTCAAACCCGGAGCTACACTTAGGTTAAAATTATACAATCGCATCCTATTTAGAAGGTCAGCAAACTGGCTCAAATATAGTGTTCCCTCCCTTAAAGGAAAACCATATAAACCTAAGCCAGTGACATATTGTATTTAAACTGTTCATAACATGACTAGACAATAAATTAAGTGAAACATTAACTAGAGAGCATAACCTATAACATTAACTTTATTTTCTTTATGCCAATATAACAACATCTCCAGTCTTTGCAGTCTCTAAGGAGACAAAATCTATCACATGGTCATCTTTTGTCTTCAATAGAAGAAGACAAATATCGAATCATTAATAGCATTTGTATTTCAAATAAGACTAATGTCTCTATATACTTTACGCTTTCTGTATGTAAAATCGCTCCCTTGCGTTTAATTGCGCCTGATTTTTCTCTCTTTTAATAAACATTAAACAAACTAGCTTATCTTCACCATGTCAAGATATGAAATGCTTCTAAACAAATGTAATTTTTATCCACATTTTAGTATCAAATAATATTTATTATTGTTATACAAGTGTTGTACATAGTGTAAGTAATGATTCAGCTCTACTTAATCCTTAGTTAAGTCCGGGTCAGATCAATTAAAAAAAAAAGACAATTACCTCTAAGATACATCGATGAGTATTTATAACATCGACCTTTGAAGTTGTACAGCCGTGCATAGCTCTTATTGGTCTGAAATGACGGACTTTTTTTTATCGGAAGTCCTGTTTCAGCATTATTTACTAAAAAGAACTTGAGTTATGATTATGTGGATAAACGTTTTTGTCAGACTTTTCAATGTTGTTAAATTGTTATTTGATGTTTGTTTGTTTGTTGGGGTTTAATGTCCGAGCAGCAATATTTCAGCTATATTCTGACGATGAACATGAAATTGATGATAGATGAACATGAAATGATGATGAAATGAAAAAGGGATGGGACACAAGGACAATGGGGTCGACAAATTTTGATTGCCACTGGAAATAGGGAGGGATAGGTAGGATCGGGTAATTTAGCCTCCTGTGGCGGAGCCCTATGGTTCCTACTCCGGGAGAATGCCACAGTAGGGTTCTTTAACGTGCGAGGAACGTGGCATCTTTCCCAACACGGTGCACCACTATGGTTTGCGGTCAGGTTTTCCGTATTATAGCCTGACAACCCCAGCATGTAACATGCCAGGGGTACCCCATTCCACCACCTGGGGCACACAACCCAATTGCTCTGTGAGCAGAGCGCCCTAGCCCCCGGCTAAGGTTCTGAGCACTATTTAGTCGCCTTTTACGGCAAGCTTAGCGCTGCTGCATGCCTATTCTTTAAATACTCGTACCTGCACGGGGCAATTGTTATTTGAAGATGTTTACTTAATTTTTCAAGTATAGGTTATCTTCTAAATCTGCACACCGGTGTGACATGTACACAAATAGCAATTTGGTAAACACAAAAAAACATAAATAAACAGGTAATTTGAATCAGTCGGCAGGTAATTTTACAGCGTATTCATGTGTATTGTTTAAGTGCAACCCAAATTGATTTCAGACTAAGTGGTCCAACATCAGAAAATGTCTTCTGATCCGGAAAAAACAAAGGAAGAAGAAGTAGGTGATGATGACGATGATGTCGTTAATCCATGGGATGTTGCCAGTAAATCGCAGAAAGGGGTGGATTACAGCAAACTCATCAGTAAGTATAAAAAAAGGAATATTGAGTACCACATGATAAACAGCCTTAGTTTCATGCTACAAACCTTGTGAAATCACGACAAAATAATATGATTGCATTGTGTAAATTTTACTTTCAAATATACATGTCACTAATGATTTGAATATCATTTAGAAACACACATTAAAAAACACACATACGCATTTGCTTTTTTGTTAATTATTAATAAAATGTATTAAATATCGCAATTTTAAAGTTCTGATATAAAAAAAAAACCCTGAGCCTAAACCTGGCACGATATAGTACTTCATAACATAATTCCGTATTCGCCTTGAGTCAAATAGAATTATATGCAGCATACTGCCAGTTTATTTTGTTACTCCAAGGATAATTTTAATTTCTTTTCATACATGTATATTGTATGTTATGCCGAGTTTTCGCCCCCCCCCCTTTATTGAACATTGTATAAATCATTGTTTCTTTTTGCAAACCTAGTGCATTGCCGATTTTTTACTTATTAATACGTTATGCTTTACATTACAATCATATTTCTTTTTCTCCTGAAAGAAGGAGACTTTTAAATGACATATAGTTCTCCATTAGTTGAGTGCAAGTGGTTATACTGCGGGGTTACGAATGATTTAGTGGTGATTAGCGCCTTTGATAAATCTTTTTTTATTACGTAACGTCGGCCTCTATCTCGTTTTTATTCTTCTTCTAAAGCGTCGAAGGCTATAAAACAGTTTATAACAATGTTATCAAGAATATTTTGTTGATAAAAAAATTGACCAAATTCTTCATGAATTCAAAATAATTAAGTGTCACTCCTTGTGAGAATCATGCAAAATGTGATTCATGGTTCAACTTGGAAAGCTTTTATTTTTGATATTTTGTTTACAATATAATGATAAACAAGAAGTAACATGTGGCTTTTCATATAACCCTTGTTCTTCGGAAATAAAAATTATATAGAACGTGTTGTATAAGCTAACAATGAAATACAATAGAAACTATTGGCTTTTCAATATGAATTTTCTCGTAAGAGCACATAGATTGCAATGAATAATTATACAGTTCATCATATAGACCTATTAAGCAACTTAATTACAAAAAATTATGGTGTATTACTTATTACAGAATGTGCATGATTCATAGTTGGAGTGCTACTTAAGTTTAAGGCTTGGGCAATTAAAAAGGTTCTTTGAAATTTTTAAGAAAAATTTGGAAGTTCCAAAATAGATGAAGAATTAATAAAAAGGATTGAAAAGGTGACTGGGAAGGAACCTCACCATTTTCTACGAAGAGACATATTTTTCTCACACAGGTATAAACATAATACTAAAATATTGCTGGATACATGTTATGTGTGTGATTATAGTATGAATTGATACATGTTATGTGTGTGATTATAGTATGAATTGATACATGTTATGTGTGTGATTACAGTATGAATTAGTACATGTTATGTGTGTGATTATAGTATGAATTGATACATGTTATGTGTGTGATTATAGTATGAATTGATACATGTTATGTGTGTGATTATAGTATGAATTGATACATGTTATGTGTGTGATTATAGTATGAATTGATACATGTTATGTGTGTGATTACAGTATGAATTAGTACATGTTATGTGTGTGATTATAGTATGAATTGATAAAGCTAATAAATTAATTTAAAAGAAACCTGTATTATTTTGTTTTCATGAGCATGATCGTGACGGTATGCCTACCATATGCGTACTTATTTGTTCTTGGAACAATAACAAAATACGACTTGTTCGTGCATATTGTAGTGCTTAACTGGTTTTTGTTGAGAAGGAATTTAAAAAGTAATTCACAAGAATACATTTTGTAAGCATAATTTACAAAATCATAAATTGATTATACTTGTTTTCCGTTTTATTGAAGCGTATTACTAGTAGGAGAAATGAGCTATTCCGCTGCATAATCCATGTTTGTTAAATATATTTTCTATTGGCTCAGTTATGAAAAGCTTATAAACTGCATGGCAAGTTTTTAACATAATTAGCACATGAGTTTAATTACACGTTGCGTTTACCTTTAAAAATGAAGAATGCGTTTGTTGCCTTGTAACATTTTCCTTAGAATTTATTATGTTTCAAGCAAGATATAATTTGATTTTCTTGACCATTTGAAACAGGGACATGCACCACATCCTTGACCTGGTGGAACAGAAGAAGTCATTTTACTTGTATACTGGTCGAGGGCCATCTTCCGAAGCTATGCATCTTGGTCATCTCATTCCATTCATCTTTACCAAGTAAGTGAAGGATTAAATGAAACTATGTATGATTTCTAATCGTTCATTTGACCCTTATTTCTTGATGATATTTGTTCTATAAGGTACTGGTGATCAGCAAACTGAAATATGTGTATTCTATTTTTTAATCTCCAGTTTAAATTTACCACCAACATTATTTGTTTTGTACACAGATGGCTACAAGATGCTTTTGACGTACCTTTGGTGATTCAGATGACTGACGATGAAAAGTTTCTATGGAAAAACGAACTGACAATTGAGGAGACGAACAAACTCGCCCATGAAAATGCCAAAGATATAATCGCATGCGGATTTGACATGGATAAGACGTTCATTTTTAGCGATGTAGAATACATCTCGTATGTATTTTTCCATTTCGTAATATAATTACAATAACTCAAAAATATGTATACTTTCCCATTAGAATCTGTAGATATTAATTTAAAACTGCAAAATCATGTCAATCAAAATGACAAGTGTTGGTAACATAAACGATAGGAAGCCTGAATTATTAGAATATCTTTATGTAGATGTTAGAAACACTTACGTGTCAGTCCCTGTGAGAATAAGGCAGTACGTGAAACAAGGTATGAAAAAACCATCATTTTGGTAGAGTGTAATTTGACTATTTACATCTTCATGATAAAAAAAGACAAAATTTTATATAAATTGCTGGACCATTGAGTTGCAAATAATTGAAATGCACTGAAAATTAACATTTCAAGGGCAGATAACTCTGTCTAAAAACTCATTTTTTTCTAAAATTCCATTGAAAAATTTCTGAACAAAGCCAGTGATGCAGAGATCAAACAATGGTCTTTTCAAATAAACAAAGTATCTTTGAGTGATATAACGTTGTCAGATCGGTGGGGTTTAGATATGCATGTTTCAGATTTTTCCCCATAGACTTAAATCGAACTACTGCGCTATTTATATTACTTCAAATGTAAATTTCAGTATTTTATTCGTCCATTTTTGATGGACGAGTTTGTAATGTCTTATAATGTTTTTAATGTCGTGGATTTTAGGGAAAGTAAGGAGTTTTACAAAATGATGTGTAAAATTCAAAAACTTGTGACCTTCAATCAAGTGAAAGGAATATTTGGTTTCAACGAAAGCAACAGTATTGGCCAAATAAGCTTTCCATCCATCCAAGCCACGCCTAGCTTTAGTTCTGCATTCCCGCAAATATTTAATGGTAAAGATGACATTCCTTGCCTCATTCCTTGCGCAATAGATCAGGTTAGTGTAACTGTGTAACAAAAAAAACAACATGTTTTCTTATGAGGCAATAACTTTATACAATGGTTTGTAAATAAAAATGTTATTTGGTTTTGTTCCAATATTCCGATTTTGTGGAAAACAATTATGCATTTAGAATCTTTAATCTCTATCTTTCCGTATTTGCTGATCTGTGAAAACCAAAGGAACGCACAATAAAGTAAATTCATAACTGATTTTTAACTAACATGTGGTTTAAATATTACGACTTATATGGTATATTGTTACGAATGAATACAGTTTCCATTAACAACCTTATATTTCTAATGTTTCTATTAGTTAATATGTTCACACTATAAGATGCCATAAAAAGTATAGTATTTCAGGATCCATACTTCCGGATGACCCGAGATGTTGCCCCAAAGCTTGGTCTACGGAAGCCTGCATTGCTTCACTCTACTTTCTTTCCGGCATTACAAGGTGCCCAAAGTAAGATGAGTGCCAGTGATCCTAATTCATCCATATTTCTGACGGACACAGATGAACAGATAAAGTCGAAGGTAATTTGATATATCATTTCTTTTTATTTTTCTCAGTGGTTTCGTAATTATATCAGTTTATATGTATACTCTTATGAACCAATCAAAGACCCCATCTAATATTTACGAATTTAAATTAGCATAAAATTATAAATTTATAATCACAAAACTTTGAAATATGTTTCCTATTTCAATCCTCATTTACTATACAATGGAAGTAACATGCATTTCAAAAATAAAACGCCCTTATTGGTTTAACATTTTGAATATATTTGATAGTGTGGTAAGACCATCATATAATATGTAGTTAGCATTAATCATATAAAACAAGTTTAATTCTTCCTGTTTATCTAGATCAACAAGTACGCCTTCTCTGGAGGTCAAGCTACAGAGGAAGAACACAGAAAAATCGGTGGTAACTGTGACATTGATGTATCTTATCAATATCTCACATTCTTTCACGAAGACGATGATAAAGTTGACGATATCAGAAAGGTAATCGTCGTACTATTCTCTGATATATGCGGCAATGCTATCTTCCATTTCCGTCATAGTTAATGTCTGCATTCCTCGTTTTGACACAGGCGTATTGTATTTATTTTCTATTATCTATTGGTCCAATAAGTCGTAGGTGTTAATTAAACCTTAATTATGAGTTTATTTTTGGTTAAATTAGCTGTAAATATTTCTAGATTGTTTGCCCTATCAGTGCACTATTTGGCTATATAATTTAACCTTTGATTTTCGAGAGCTGAATATCATTTGTGCCATGGTTTTCCCAGACCAATTCTACCATTCAAAAGTGTCTTTGTTTACTTACATTTTGAAATATAAACCTCCTTTAAATGTCGACATGCGCTGTACATGTATTGCTTCATATAACACGTTATAGGCAAATGTATTCTATATAACGAGAATGGGTATGGTGTAGATGTCAAAGAGACAATAATTGGAACGGGATGAAAATATCAGCCCAAGGCCACCCATTGGTCTTCAAAGAACGACGAGGAAACCCCTATACTACACGACAGGATGCAACAGGCCAAAACATCATTATATACAGGTACAGCGAAAGAGTCGCCTCTATATACTCAAGTAACATTAAAATAAACCGAAAGTGAAAACGATACAAGACATACAGAGGTAAGAAATTCATGACTTGTGACAGGCGAAAAAATGCGGAGGGGTTAAAGTACTTGATGTGATCACAACCCCCTTTTAAAATCTGGTGACAGTGGAAAAACCATTTGAATAATGTCCTGTTGGCTATAGTTATATTTCACTGGAGTATTTACAGAACTTAACCAGATTGCTAACAATACACTGCAAATTGCAAAAAAAGTTGACATTGTATCGTATGTTTCTGAAGAGGGTCATGGGCAACAACATTTCCGTATAAGTTGGGATTGTTATCTTAATTTCTAAAAAAACGATAAATGATATGTCGCAATCGGGTTTATCTTCACAGCAACGACAGATAAGCAAACGATAAACTGTTAAACAGTACCAAAATAAATACATATAAGGAAGATATATATGATATACAACCATCACGCATTCTAATGATAAATACCATCTTCCCTTATTAAATTCAAGTGTATATAACTATGTAGTTTAATTTTCTATTACCTATTTTTTGTCAAATATATATATACATACTTTTGTTTTAGAAATACACAAGCGGTGAAATGCTAACTGGTGAACTGAAACAAGAGCTGATCAAGGTTCTCCAGAAGCTTGTGGGAGAACACAGAGAAAGGAGGACTAAAGTAACAGATGACATTGTTAATCAATTCATGAAATCTAGGAAACTCAAATTCGAGTTTTAATTATATCATTATGTTGTGTAATCCAATGGAGTACCGGTAATTGATGTAACCTACCCCGTTTGACATATTTTTATCATTGTCGTTTGTTTGTGGTTGAAAATTTTAAGATATGATTTTGTATCTGTTTTAGAAAAGCCATAGATCGGTATATATGTTTAAATCAGTTCTAGAGTAATTACTATCGCATAGACCTACTCCATTACTTAGTATGTGTGTTTGTGTCTTTAAGAACGCTGCTTTAATTTGATATTGTATCAATTTGCTTGATTTTTTATGTCACCCAATACATACTTTTGTCTGGAATAAAAGCATTTTCCTTCTCCATTTAGTTGTTATACGTACATACTTTTGCGAGGAAAAAAGTACGGATTTCAAAGTTTATATATAAGTAAATTATTTTTTTGTAGGCCGACAAATTAAATTAAGATACAAGCTTAACCTTAAATAAGCTGAAATTACATGATATGAATAGATATCGCTCGGGGTAAAATATTGCGGCACGAATAGTCTGGCCTTGGTAAAACAATGATAAACTGGGGTTTCCGTGATTTATTTCTTAAATAGAAAAAAAACAGTGCAGGGACATAAATATAAATACAACACAAATTATAAGATTTTATGAAATCATTGATTCTCTTCGTGTCCATGTTATCACGAAACAAAGAATGATTGTTGAGAGATT
Organism: Perna viridis; assembly: GCA_037379345.1. Classification (NCBI taxonomy): domain Eukaryota; kingdom Metazoa; phylum Mollusca; class Bivalvia; order Mytilida; family Mytilidae; genus Perna; species Perna viridis. The sequence continues at coordinate 17,050,210 of CM074511.1, forward strand.
GGGGAAATCAACGATACTTGTAACTTGTATTAGATGTGACTCAAGATTAAATTTAGGATGTTTTAAATTACAATGGTTTCGAACAAAATGTAATATTCAAGCTATTGGCAAAAATGGTCATATTTTGGTAATTTACGACTTCTACGTCGATTGTTTGAACCACACTAGTGATCAATAGATTATCAGAGGATGATTAAATTTAAAATCAAAAATAAAAATGTCAATGTTTATTGTTAGCGTGAAAATCTTGCCAAAATGAATATTATAGCTTAAAACACAAAAATACATGTGTTTTGATTTGTTAAGAGATGAAACGACTATGTCATAAAATAAAATATTGTTGTTCCCAGATAATAAGTTCCATGCTGAAGTTTATGTAGTAGCCAGAATTGTTCTTATTTGATACAGTCTTAACTTTTGTTTTAAAGTACATACGTCAGACGGCTGACCATTCTTATTTCTATAACCTTGAAACGTGCATTTTGATATTCAGGCGCATTACAAAATTGACATCTTATAATTTGGTATTTTACAAAAGCACAAATCATGTTAAAAAGTTCAAAATATACTAAAACAGTTTTAACGCATTGCGAACAGATGCTACTGCCTTCTGGAAAACATTATTCGTAATATCAAGTATGTTTGATTCTTCATACAACAAGGTTTGTTAAGTAAAATGATAGTCACGATGTTCAACCAGATATTTGCATTCCAATGAGAATAAAATATGACCCGTTCCTTAAAAGCTTTATAGGTAACCTTCTAATAAAGGATTAACTTGAAGCAAGATCATCTTGTATATGTATTTTACATATATCCTCTCTTATATGTGTATCTCTACCAAAGACAATGAATGTGATCTATGTACTGGCTTCCTAAATTCCACAACAATCCATACAAACAGCGCAACATAGCTGGGTTTCCAAATGTACCACCAAATCTCTTTCAAAACTTCTAACTTCTTTACTAACAGGTATCAAAGAGGGCCTAAAGTCCTACACTTGTTAGTGGTATTAATTCAATGTGGATCCTGAAAAATTCGAAATGTCTTCTGGAAACCCTCGATTCAAGATCATTATCATAATACAGTAGCATTAAAACCTATGATTGTTCTATTTATACTTCTATTCCACAAACTCAGTTAAAATCTCGACTCAAAAACATTAAACATCGTTGTTACTCAAAAAAAGAAGGTAAATTAAATTAAATTAAATATGTAGTTCTAGGTAGAGATTCCTTATACTTTGTATAAATTTATTCAAAATATACGGAAGATGTTTTCAAAATGCTCGCATTTTTGATCGACAACATATTTGTCCAGTGTGGTGGGCACGTTTTTCATGAAACGGTCGGCATTCCAATGGGAACAAATTCTGCTCCTCTACATTACTGACCTATTTCATCACTGTGAGGTGACTTTATAGCTGATCTTTAATCTCAGTGGCCGTTATAAAGATGACGTATTATCGTTTAAGCAATCCTAGTTTCGGGGATTTGATACATGGCATCTACCCCAAAGAACTTGAGATAAAGGATACTACAATATGAAGCCAGTCTCATATCTTGACCTACACTTTAAGATCTATGGTAAAAGAAAACTATTGAACTATACGACAAACATGATTGAATTTTTATTCCATATTGTCAACTTTCCTTTCATCTGTGGCAACATCCCTTCAGCACCTGCGTATGGAATTTTCATATCCCAACCCGTACGTTATGCCAGAGCTTGCCGTAACTACGCAGACTTTTCGTATCGTGCTAGACTACTTATAATTAGTCTCCTGAAACAGGGTAATGTTACAAGTTTTATGGTCGTCATCATGAACTCGTGGATCGTTACGGTGTATCCATCTGCACCATGAAAAACGATTTGTTCAACGTGTCATAGTTTTCCATTCCTCTTTCGTCTATCCCGGACTTGCCTTGTCATCAGCAACTCGGCGGGTGTTTCAAGTAAAGCAGAGGACGCTTACGCTACCGGTGCACCTGGTTCATGCTCTAAGTTTTTAATGGAGTTTGAGTTGCTCATTTACTTTTGTTACTTTGTATGTATTATTTTAGTTACGATTTTGGAATCTTGGTTCCTTTGATTACTCTTTGTATCTTTATTACTACTGATTACTACTGATTTTACCAACTTTGCCTGGTGTCAATTCCGTGGTGCCTGTTTGTATTGCAATATATAGGAAACAATTAATCGCAATGAAAGCGGGAGGTTAAGCGGCAATAAAACCTGGTTTTAAAAATCATTACCGTCAGAAATGCTTGTACCAAGTCAAGAACTGTTGCAGCTGTTTCCATCCTTTCGAATTAACCATTAATAATTTATTATTTTTGACTATTTATATGTACTTTGACTATTGCTTAGAGTTGATCAGTTTGTAAATTTTGTTATTACCCTTTATCAATTCACATGTTCTTTTGTAGATAACATTTCTGTAAGTAATTCTTGGAAGATGACTCTCACACTATGCCGAATATCCTTGCGAACGAAAAACAATGGCGTTCACAGAAAATTCGTCAGAAATAATAAGATTGGGTTATTAAAATATTGAAAATCACCAAGGCTTAAGACCGTTTACAACTGTCTTACGAATCTTTACGAGTATTTTGCGAGTTTAACAAAGTCCAAATGAACCTTATGATTTTTTGCAATAATATACAAGAATTTCTTACAATTAACTTCTGAATGATACAAATGCCTTTAGGACCCTTACGAATACTTGCGATAATCGTTGCAAGTCTAACGAATTCTTGCGATTGTCAATTAGAATAAAACGAATAAAAAAGCATGCGATATTTTAACGATTTGAATACCTTCGTTTTGAATTTAGTTTTTGAACTAACAAGTCATGTCGAGAGGTGGAAAAAAGCTGGAAGGGGTCGAGGCAGAGGACAATCGGACAGAATTAAATGTAGTCCTACCAAAGATGACCAAAATGAAAAAAAAAACATGAATTGAAAAGCAATAAAACCCAAGCGGAAATAATAAATTCCGATGATTCCGGTGATAGATCTGACAATTTTATCACACCAATTGCTATACCAGCACGTTCTCCAACATCATCTCCGACTAAAACACCGACAAACAAGAAGAAGACAGAGAGGCGACATGCAAAGTTGACAGAGGCTCAGCAGGACACCATGTTTGAGTGGCTAGGACAAACCCCTGCAATTTATGACACCAACTACGAGGATTGTAAGAGGCGCATACAGCTCTTTGGTAAACAGGCAGTAACAATGGGCAAGGGCATAGATTGCGAAACCCTTTTATTATGGTTTAAGTCATGCACAACTATTATAAGTAAATGTAAGACAAAAACAATAAAATCTGGTTCAAATTGGAAGCCCACCGTTCATGTAACCCCAAATGAGAAGAGATTGTGGGAAACGATGTGCTGGCTCGTACCTTTTATTCGCCCTCCACGACGCCACAGCCTAAAGTCGGTAGGTAAGTGATATAAAAATTGGGATTTTATGATACTAATATGTATCTTAAAATGCAATTTAAGAGCTGTTTTCGCATGTGATGATCTTTTGTGCTTGGTGCTGGAACAACGTCATCTAAATACTCGTCAATTCTAGCTTTACACACTTCAGGGACAAACATACTGATGCTATTATCTGCAACACGTAAACTTTACGACAGATTAAAAATATGAATTCTCAGTTCCTAAATGACGATGGGTCACTGCTAACTTTAATCCAGGCTATGCAGTTTCTCTGTATCTCGTGTTCTGTTTTGTGATTCTATGTCTAATACGCCCAACAGCTCATCAAACAATTCCGGTTGTATTGTAAAGTTTTTGAAACTACCAGAGTCGTTGTGACGAAGGCTCTCCATTTAATTGTAGTAATGTGAATATTGTCCTCTGGACAGCCAGTTACTCACCCAGCATGTCCTCACCTTTCTTTGTCCGCGTCTTCTTCGCCCTCTAATTTGCTCTTGTTGTAAAGCAATAACTGCACGATGAGTAATATCTGCCTGCTGTGAAACTAGAACTGCTAAATTTGCAACTTGTTGCATAGACTAAGCCTTTATCAACTGACCTTGAAATATCTTTTTAGAGAGGAAAAAGTGTAGTTCAATTTTCAAAACATGGTTCCATTCGGACAACTCGTACTGATTCATACTGATATCGCAAGATGTTTGTAATATTATATTAATGTTTGCATTTAATTTGCGTGCATTTGTAACAACTCGCTACCTACCGTTGGCAAGCCATTCGTAGGTATTTGTAAGACATTCTCTAGAATATCGTTTAAAGGTTGTAAGCTGTTCGCTTCATTCTTAAATGACTCGTAAGCATTGGTAACAATATCGTATCAGTCTTAAATGGAAAATGAAAACAACCTTGCAAAAATATAAGGAATGTATTATGGTCAATGCAAATGGCTTGCCATCAATACGATTGGCTTAAGAATGCCTATGAATTATTTACGATTGGAAAGAAAATTTCAATTCCTTGCGAATGTTAGGAGCATGCTTCTAATATTCGTTAAAACTCACGAACGACCACGATTACTTAAAGAGTGAGTACACTATCGTGTAGCGATAGCTATACGATCATTGCGAGTGAGTGGCGAATAACATTCTTATGTCAATCGCAAGGATATTTGGCATAGTGTGAGAGCGGTATAATAGTGAGTTCGACTTTGTAGCCATAACTATATGATCGTTGCGAGTGAGCGGCGAATGTCATTCTTATGTAAATTGCAAGGATATGCGGCATAGTGTGAGAGCAGCATAAGTCAAATTGATGGTTCAATTTAAGAAAAAATATGCAAATACAGTCGCATGGGGTAATATAAATTCAAAAGACATTTGCTTTTCTGAGTGTGAAATGCAAATATAATTAGATCGTTAAAGATTTAGTCTTTTATTCCTTGTATTTAAAGGGAAAGGGAAACCATGTTGTTGTGAACGTTATAAATATCGAAAGTAATCTGTTAAATATTCATAAAAATTAAATTAAAACAAATTATTTCCTTTTCTTAATTAATAAATCGTGATTTATAATTAGGAAATTTGAATTTCCCGAGGCTAAGGGCGCCACCATGACCGGTTGAACTGTGACGTCACGAAATCTGTTTGTAAAGTGAAAGTAAATAGGTAATTGATTACGATGTTCGAAGAAATCGCATTTTGGGACTCCCCCTATAATTTTAACCCAAAATAAATAGGAGAGATTGAGGCTTAACATGTATAAGCAAATGTCAGACATCATCGATCATCAACGGGATTTGCAGCAAAATGACTAGTTTCTTTAAGGAAAATCGTATGGCTACTTCCGAAGAATGTTCATGTTGCTGGTAAAAAAAAAACTTCTAGAACATTTCTCTTTTATCATTCGTGCAATTGTAAGCTTGACAAGTCATCGTGTGTTGGTGATTAGATTAACATGATCGTAGAAACATTTACGGAATATTCTTTGTTTACATATTATTTGCAGTACTTGTATCAGTACCAAACCGACTTGGTGACGTCACAAGCCAATCGGAAGCTATCGGTAAAAATCAATAAAATCTGGCTATGATCTTCCTTCAGATAGGAGAGTTCTGCAAGATGGCTATGCCCTTATATTTTAAGGATTTCGAACTTTGTATAGCCTTGAGCATTTTATAAAAGCGCATTTTGCACTAAAGGATATTTATTTTTGTTTACGTGGGTATGATTTATCATAAGAGCCCAACTTAATGCAAAGGTGGTCTTTCCCTTTAAAGTACAAACGGAAACATCAAAGAACGAACTATTTAAATTAAAATGACATAATAGACGTCTTTATTTCATATAGTGTTCAAGTGTATAAATGTCAAAAATTACGTGTATAACTGTCATTATAGCTACATATTATTGCAATTAAGGACACCAGAGCCTCCATAAATTTTACGTAATCATGATTTGGGATTTATTTGGAACTGTGGGCACAAAATCTGTAGAACACACAAGGGTGTATTTGGATGAAAACTGCATTAACGAAAATTCTATAAATAAGAAAACTCAATTGCGATAAGGTTGTAAACATTCATTCAGGAATTCAGTAGGAAATATATTCAACACAAATTCCAGACGTTGGAAGAGAGAGAGGAGAAAGATATTTAATATAATCACAAGAAATCAAGAGAGGCACCAATTCAACACTTACTCAAGAAGTCAGAGAAATATGTTCAATATAAACTTTTTAAAAATGTTTGATTATTGTTACCTAACAAAGTTAAGTTCAATGATACAAATATGGTTGATTTCCAACCCAATAACTGTAACATGTGGATTGCTTTTGCTTTTGGATGATATTTAATTTAAAATACCTGGTTTTTTTTTTCATTATTTTACCTTTTTACTATAGTTTAAAACAACACTGAAGTGATTTCTTTCGCAAAAGTCGTTTTATGTGTTTAGATATGGTCTCTAACCACTGCTCTTTTTTGTGTCTGAGAGCATGGACATACGCCAACAGAGATGGGGTAAAAATCGAACTTGGTCGAATGTTTAAATGGATGTCTTGAATAGTTGCGTGTCAAATTCATAATAGAAATAAACCAAAACATAAGAGTCTTTGCTTATTTCAAAGTTATAACAATCGCTAAGTACCCAAGTATGATAGTTATTACAATCTTGTTAGACATGTTTTTACACAGAAAGTCGGCATACTTTTAAAAACTATTTGTGTCCATCGTCTTACCTATCGGTTTATACAGCCTTTAGCCCCAAGATTTCATAGCATATCTGGCTCAAAAATCAAGTATGGTATTTAGCTTGGTCGTTCAACTTTAGTTTCAGCTACAAAACTGACAGTTTTTCTTTGGATAAATCTAGGTTATTCGGCTGTTTCAAAGAATAAAGTATACAACACTAAGAGGTCAGCCTCTGTCTTAACCTTCTATAAGAAATCATCGAGGGAGAAAAAAATCATTACTTAACTATTCGAGAAACGCAATGCCTTCTTGTTTAAAATCGTCAGTTTTCGAACGGTCTACATCATGATATCAGTGGCTATGGTCGCCATGAGAACAGAATGGTTCAAAATGTCGTTGTTCCATCTTTCGTTTTAACCCGGTTTTTTACACAATTGTAGCCAACTGACTCACCCTACCGGCGCATTTCAAAGTCAATCCTCCCATTAAAGAGGATCCGGAGTCCTTTGTTATTAACATGATTTCCTTGCTTTTACTTTAAGAAAATAAACTGAACGAAAATCATTCGAAATAGTAATAAGGCTAAGAATGATTATATGTACCCAAGAGTGTCCGAGATTTCCCTATCTTGTATGAAAAAAGCTGGTGTTTGATTCCTTTTCTCACTTTGAATTTACCAATTATGTTTTTTAATTGAAATGACCTGCACTTAACAGCTGATCATGACTTATCAAGTAGCCAATGGTACGTCACGACCAGGTGTAAAATATTGGTTACTACAAAATATAATCAATCAACGGTTATTCTCAATATTCGAGAGATCTCCTTCTACTCGATGACCATTTTCTTTATTCTTTCGAGTCTGATAGAAGAATAACATGAAACAACGAGGTCCTTATATAAATAAAACCTCTGTCAAACTTTTCAAGAAAAAAAAATTGATAAGAAGTACCAAAGCCTAATTTATATCGAACCACTTAAAAATAAATAACAAAAATAAATTTCTGAACAAATTCCTTCTGAGTTACATGTTTTACAAGAACTCGATATAAAAAAACTTTTGTATCAACATTATGTGACCATCTCAAGCACGTGAAGTGATTGATTTCCTTTATAAATCAAGACAGGCTCTTTTGGTCTCTCTACCAAAGATGTTGATTGTGATCTACCGTCTATGTCCTAAACTCCACAAGAATCCATACAAACAACGCCGCATAGCGAGATCTGCAAAATGTACAACCAAATCTCTTTCAAAACTTCTAACTTCTATACTCACGGCTGTCAAAGGGGTCTCCAATTCTACAACAACACTTGAAGTGGAATTAATTCAATGTGAATCCTGAAAAATTCGAAAGATCTGGAAACCCACAATTCAAGATTATTATCAGAATACAATAGTATTAAAACCTATGATTTTTCAACTCTTTATACATCTATTCCCCATACTTAGTTAAAATCCTGACTCAAAACAAATACATACATCATTATTACTAAAAAAGACGGTACATTTAGAAACAAATATGAAGTTCTTGATAGAGATTTCTTATACTTTGTGAAAATTTATTTCAAATCATCTTCCAAATATATAGAAGAAGATGTTTTCAAAATGCTCGAATTTTTTTATCAACAGCATATTTGTCCAGTGTGGTGGGCAGGTTTTTCAACAAGCGGTCGGGATAATGGGAACAAATTCTGCTCCTCTACTTGCTGACCTATTCCTTCACTCTTATGAGGTGACTGTATACCTGATCTGATCTAGAAGAAGGAAAATTGTTTAGCTAGGTCCTTTAATCTCAGTTTCCGCTATATAGATGACGTATTATCGTTAAACAATCCTAGTTTCGGGAATTTGATACATGGCATCTACCTCAAAGAACTTGAGATGAAGGATAATACAGACACTGTGATGTCAGCCTCATATCTTGACCTACACTTAGAGATTGATAGTGAAAGAAAATTACTGATCAAACTATACAACAAACGCGATGACTTTTCATTCCGTATTGTCAACTTTCCTTTCATCTGTGGCAACATCCCTTCAACACCTGCATATGGAATTTTCATATCCCAAATCATTCGTTATACCAGAGCTTGCCGTAACTACGCAGACTTTCTGTATCGCGCTAGACTTCTTAAAATGAGGCTTCTGAAAAAAGGTAATGTTGCTACAAGAATAAAGTCATCACTACAGATGTTTTTGTGGTCGTCATCATGAACTCGTGGATCGTTAAGGTGTATCTATCTGCACCATGAAAATTGATTTGTTCAAGGTGTAATAGTTTTCTTTTCCTCTTTCGTCCATCCCTGAAACTTAAACTGGAAGTTTTTTCTGGTTGGTATAGCTTGCATAAATCTGATCAAACTAGTGAGATTAGAAATATGATTCGGGAGGAAATCAGGAGTGCTGTCAATGGTGTTAAAAGTTCATATATCTTAGATAAGTAAGAAGTTCTTCATATTTCATCTCATATTAATATTTACCCTTTAGGCACTTCATGAAGCTGCACTTTAATGATGATAAAACCTGGCCCATTAGCAGAGATTTGTTTTTTTTCTGGTCTGATTTTGAATTTTCGAAATGATTGGTATCCATCTGCACCATGAAAACTGATTTGTTCAACGTGTCATAGTTTTCCTTTTTTCTTTCGTCTACCCTGGACTTTACTTTTTATGAGCAACTCGGCGGATGTTTCTAGAAAAGCAGAGGACGCTTACGCTACCGCTGCACCTGGTATATGCTCCCTGTTTTTTTAATGGAGTCCGAGTTGCTCATTTACTTTTGTTACTTTGTATGTATTATTTTCGTTATTTTATGTTCTGTGTTGTGTTTGTCTGTTTCCCATGTCTGGTCTTTGTCATTGGCTTACATTCCTTTGATTTCCGCTAGAATTCTGGTTCGCTTGATTACTCTTTCTGTCAACAAAAAAGTATTATATTGTGTAAGCCTACAACGGGACGACAAATTGTGAACTTGCCTGTTGAATTTTTGCTTCCGCAATACCAGTTTGAATTTAATGTAAATTTAGTCGTAAAACTTAAATGAATGAATTTCATAGAGAAAATGAAACAAATGTCGAATTTTCGACTCACTTTTAGGCGGTGCTTAATATCTGTAAAGTGATATGGCCATGTTAAATTATTGATCAAAATGGAACAGGTGATAATGATTTCACAATTTTGCAATGTTGCATCATTCATTCTTTTAAGAACAGATTTCAAAAAGATAATTGGGTCTGTGAAATATTCCTCTGTCATGATAATATACAGTTTTTTTTCATATTATATACACCTCAGAATGTGACGACTCTATTCACTACACTGCTCCATCGGATCAAATTGATACAGGGAAGATGAAGTAAACGTATAGAAAGGTCTGAAAAATTCCCAACGATGATAGATCGGTCAAATTTGTGATGCAAATTTTTGATTGTTTCCTCCGCGGGACTCGAACTTGTACCGCTGTGACATCTATGGCAACACCGTCTGCACAAAGTCCAGCGCCCTAGACCACTCGGATCATTCCTCCTCGTAGGATTTATCTATATTAATTATAAATTGTATTTCGTATTTGTGGTTTTACATAATATTGATCTCTACTAAATCTTAAGAAATTCATTTGCATGTGTTATAATAATGTATCTGTCTTCCTCTCCGTCATCACATTTCATTCGTTTTAAGTGCCATGTAATATATTGGGGTTGGATTTTTAAAAAACTATTCAACTGAGTTAGCAATTGTTTGTTTGTTTGTTGGGGTTTAACGTCCGATCAGCAATATTTCAGCTATATTCAGACAATGAACATGAAATGGATGATAAAATGAACATGAAATGAAAAAAAAGGATGGGTCACAAGGATAATAGGGTCGACAAATTTTGATTGCCACTGGAAAAAGGGGGGATGGGTAAGGTCGGGCAATTTAGCCTCCTGTGGCGGAGCGCAAAGGTTCCTACTCCTATCGAATACCACAGCAGGGTTCTTTAACGTGCGAAGAACGTGGCATCTTTCCCAACACGGTGCACCACTATGGTTTGCGGTCAGGTTTTCCGTATTATAGCCTGACAACTCCAGCATGCAACACGCCAGGGGTACCCCATTCCACCACCTGGGGCACACATCCCAGTTGCTCTGTTCTGAGCACTATTTAGTCGCCTTTTACGACAAGCTTAGCGCTGCTGCAGGCATATTCTTTTAACACCCGGACCTGCACGGGGCGAGTTAGCAATTAAATACGTCCAAGTTTGTGTGATTGTTAAAGTTTTCTATTAATACATAAGTTAAATAAATAGCCATGTATAACTGGGAAACTAGTTTTGTAGCATTATACTTAAATTATCAGGAAATTTAGATTGTTTTAAGAATTTAGCACATGAAAGAGTAGAGGTACAACAAAATGCATGTATATTTTTCTAGTGTGTTCAGTTACTTTAGTAGATATGCGCCTGCTAAACTTGCCCACTCTTCTATTTTAGTAAAATTTACAACGAACGGAATGAAACCTTTAGTAAATACTGCACATGGTATCAGAAAAATAAATATCCGTTTTCAAATTAAATATGCGTAAAGTGTGAAACTGTAAACGAAAACATACAAAACTGTATTGTATGAGTAAAGACATATAATTGCACAGAACTTCGCTTTCTTTTCATTTTCAAAACTTAATTATGTTTCGTTGCACGATATTGGATCGTTTTCCTTTTCTCCAATAAGTCTTCCACGTGAGAGAGTACTCAAGGGAACCAAGGTTATAACAGTAATCAAACGAATGTTATCCAGAGATAAAGGCATGACATGGAAAACATACACAACAAAGAAATAAAGTAACTAAAATAATACATACAAAGTAACAAAAGCAAATGAGCAACTCGGATTCCACCAAAAACTGGGAGCATGGACCAGGTGCATCGGTAGGGTAAGCGTCCTCTGCTTTTCTAAAAACACCCGCCGAGTTAGGAAAAGAGGGCAAAGGCCATGCATTTTTCTAGTGGCAATAAACAAAAAACATTTTTGAAGAAAAACACCATTGATTTAACAAATGCACAATAATTTGCATTGAAAGCAAACTACTAACAAAATCCTTCACCAAAGGGCTTTATAGAAGTTGTTGTATGAACTTTGAAAATATCTTATTCTGACAAAATAAAGCAGACTAAACTTAGAACGCAATTCCTAGCCGTGGAAAATGTACAGATTATATAAAAATGATCTATACAGTTCGTGTATTTATACAAAAAAAAATTATATCATCAGCAATAAATATAAGAAACTTACTGTGGCATTTCTCTCTGGAAATCATATTCATTATTTGTCTTCTGTGAAAAGAAAGGGATTCAATTTTATTTTTTTATACTTTTATTAAGTACAACATATAAAACACTATCACCCAGTTAATCTCTAATATGTAATATAAACCAACAAGACAAGTTAGTTCACCGGGTTTCATAGACCATTTACGGTGACTGAATCTTATGAATGATAGGGACTTGTTCTTGCTTTATTGCGGATAAGGTTTAGAAAAAACTTTTCCGTTTGGCAGCACTTAAACGCATTAAAATGGAAAAACAACTAAATAATTTGAATTTATCTCTTAACGTATTGGAAATGGAAAGTGAGACAAGAGCAGACAACCAGTAATTGTTTCTGTTTCAATTTCTGTATCAGAATATAAAAGGCATTTTTTTATATTTTCAATAAAAATAACTATAATGGCATATTTTTACTCTTAAACTTACTACATAAAACGATAGAACATGTTCAGAATTGTTCATGAATGAATATTTTCCAATCATATATGAAATAAATTCGCATGTATTGATTTCATAATTCTTAATTATAGATGGTGTTTCGGAAATTATAAATTTTTGTATATTCCATATCACATGAGGTAATATAAATGCAAAGGCTTTTTTCTGTGTAAAAGAATATGTCGTAATTGACATAGTCTGGTTATTTAACTTTTATTGCAAACTAAGACATGAAAGAAAAATACATTTAAATTAAAATGACATAATAGACGTCGCTATTGCATATATTATACAAATCCTTCGTGTAACAGTTTACGAATTATATGTAAAACTGTTATTATTACCTCAATTTTCTTATTTAATTTGAGATCATCAAAGCATAGAGTGGTTATTTAGGGCTTTTTTTAAATGTAGGTACAATAATTATTGGTGTAGAACACGCAGAGGTGTACATGAATGAAAACTCGTCCTATAGAACACGCAGAGGTGTACATGGATGAAAACTCGCCCTATAGAACACGCAGAGGTGTACAATTCGCCCTATCGCATAATCGAAAAGTACACAAATAAGAAATACAAACAGTAGGATTTCAACATTAACGAAGTCAGAAAGAATAATATTCAACATAACTTTTGGCGTTAGGAGAAAGAGGGGTAATATATTCAACATATTCCTTCTAGTTTGTGTAAGCATGAGCATGCGCCAACAGAGATGATATGGTAAAAATCGATCCGGTCATTGTTCTACTTTTATTTGATAACTTATTTTTTAATTACTTAACAAATTTATATTTACAAAAATAAGCCAAAACACATGAGGTTTTTTTGCATATTTCAAAGTTGCAAAAAATAATCGTTAAAAATGTCAGAGTATGGTTGTTATCACAATCTTGTTTCATATATTTACAGACAGTCAGTATACCAATCGAAATAATTATGTGTCCATCGGCTTAAAGGCTTAGCGACAGGTTTCATTGCGAATCTGGCTTAAAAAAGAACGGTATATAGCTCGATACTTTAACAACAGTTTTTGCTATTTAATCTTCTATCTTTAGGTCCTTTGATTTTTAAAAAGCGTCTATTTCAAAGAACTTGAAATAAAGGATACATCAGACACAAAGAGGTCAGCCTCATTTCTCCCATTCTAAGCCGGTGATTACAAATCCACGTGACGTTTTAACCATGCACCGGGTGGTGATTACATTTCAGAGAGAGTTTTCCTGCTATTTTACATTTCCGGTTTTTCTACAGATTTCATGGAGAAACAGATTTTCCCCCCAATAATTTGGGAGATTACACGAATTTTCCACTTATATTTTATATTTAGCTTTCTCGAGTGGAGACATCTTCTAATTCCCTCGAGACTGCCTTCTCATTTAAAGTCGTCAGTTTTCCCATTCATTATGTATTACATGGCTGCCGTCAGGAGAACAGATGTGTTCACAATGTCGTGGTTTACATTTTAACCCGGTTTAGACATCACTTAAGCAACTCGACTCAGACTACCGGTGCACTAGGTCTATAGGCTAAAAACCACTAATTCCATAGGCTTCTATGCTAATTTCACAATATTCAATGGCTTCTCTGGACTTTACCTTAACTTTAACCTGCAGAGGACTATATATCAGCATGATTCTACATATGTCAGCTCACAATCCTCAGAATGGCATGTGGGGTTAGCAGACTTGCAGTGCAGTACTGGTCACCGGAAGTGAAGGGTCTATAAATAGCATGGGAAATCCCAGTGTTTTCACCAGATAGGGGTATATTTAAAAATCATTATGGAGATTAGGCTTCACATCACAAGAAGCAAAATGCACCTATAAAATGTACAGAAATGTTTTTCCTTTCAGAAACTGTTTAATTTTTTTAAATAAGATGAGAACTTTTTTCACAGCACTATGAGAAATAGGGGTAATTTCTGCGTAGGACTATTTTTGCGTACGTTCCAAATGCTCATTGGTTGAATTGGTGGTCTGTAACCTATACTCCTATTTTTGAAGATTCAGAATTGTTTTTTTTTTTTTTTTGTAAATTTAAATGTGTGTATATTCTTCCAATTTTGTTTTGTCTTTTTGTGGTTTTTTTTTTTTTGTTTTTTTTTTGTTTTGTTTTTTGTTTTGTTTTTGTTTTTTTTTTTGTTTATTTTTTGTTTTTGTTTTTGTTGTTTTTATTTCGGTTTGTTTTGGTTCGGTTTTGTTTTTTGGGGTCTTTTTATTGTGCTTGGTCGGATACCTTGGTCTAGTCTTTGATCCCGGATTATGAATATCACGATCTCTTTACTATAACAAAAACTCATGAACGAAAATCATTCGAACGACATGTTTCCGACGTAATTATTTTTGCAAGGTCGTTATTGTTTAAATTCACTAAAATACCACTACTCTCGTAAATAAATCATAAGGATTTAATCGTTTCTTTTTTTCAGCTGTTTCCTTTTAGTTGTGTTTGAAAAAAAAGTAAATGTTTACATATACCTAATCATGTTTTGGCATTTTCAATTTGTTGCATGAGTAACCAATTCACAACAACGTTATTTCAAAATTAAAAAATTGAATTACATAACACTTTATAAAGCCGTCTTTTCTTGCCAAAGACTTTGATTTTATCGCCATATACGATGTGGAGAAGTGTCTGTATTTTTATTGTTCACTTTTTTTAAACAAAAACTGCACTCACATACTATTGATATACTTATCAACTGGCTTATACATGTACAATGTTTGTCATTATTTTTTACTACGTCACGTTTTTGCTTTCCTTATAGACTTTGGTTGTCAGCACGTAGACGTTTTTAAGAATAATCATGGCAACCAAGGTTAAAGCGGTAATCAAAAGATTGTAATCCAGGGACAAAGACCAGACATGGAAAACAGATATACACATCAAAGAACATGAAGTAACTAAAATCATACATACAAAGTAACAAAAACAAATGCGCGACTCGGACTCCATTGAAAACTGGGAGCATGGACCGGGTGCACCGGTATGGTAAGCGTCCTCTGCTTTACTAGAAACACCGGCCGAGTTGCTCATAAAAAAAATCAAGTCCGGGGTAGAAAAACGAGGAAAGGAAAACTATGACACGTTGAATAATCAGTTTTCATGGCGCAGACGGATACACCGTAACGATCCACCAGTTCATGATACGATCATAAAACTTCTGTAGCGATGACTTCAATCTTGTAGCAACATTACCCTATTCCAACAGCGTAATTACTAGAATTCTAGCGCGATACAAAAAGTCTGCGTAGTTTCGGCAAGCTCTGGCATAACGTATGAGTTGTGATATGAACACTCCATACGCAGGTGCTGAAGAGATGTTGACACAGATGAAAGGAAAGGTGACAGTTCTGAATGACAAGTCATCACGTCTGTCGTAAAGTCAATAGTTTTCCTTTACCATCGATTTCTAAGTGTAGATCAAGATATGAGGCTGACTTCACAGTGTCTGTAGTATCCTAAATAAGGATTGTTTAAAGATAATACGTAATCTATTTAGCAGAAACTGAGATTAAAAGATCTAGCCAAACGATATTCTTTCTTTCGGTTCAGATCAGCTATAAATGCACCTCATAAGAGTAAAGAAATAGGTCAGCAAGTAGAGGAGCACAATTTGTTCCCATTGAAATGCCGACCGTTTGTTTAAAAAAGTTTTCCACCACACTGGACAAATATGTTGTCGATTAAAAATTCAAGCATTTTGTAAACACCTTCCTCTATATATTTGGAAGATTATTAGGAATAATTACAAAGTATAAGGAATCTCCACTCAGAACTATATATTTGTATCTAGGTGTACCATCTTTTTTGGAAAAACACGATGTGTAAGAAGTCGGGATTTTAACTGAGTGTGGGGAATAGAAGTATACAGTTGAAAAATTATAGGTTATAATGCTATTGTATTCTAATAATAGTCTTGAACTGATTGTCTCCAAAAGACTTTTCGATTTTTTCAGAATCCACATTGAATTAATACCACTACGGGAGTAACAAGTGTTGTGGTAGGACTGCAGACCCTCTTTTGACAGTTGTGGGTATAGAAATTAAAAGATTTGAAAGAGTTTTTGGTGGTACGTTTTGCAGATCCAGATATGAAACGTTGTTTCATGGATTCTTGTGGAGTTTTGGGATCCGCTATATATTTCATTAAACTTTTTATGTGGAATAAACTGGATAATTAAAATGTGACTATTCATGACAGGCAATCGACATTAGGGGAACGACGCGACGAACAGTACTCGTATCAACTTCGGAGTCGATGCATGACTTTTACTCTGCACAGAGTTAAAATCAAACCACTAAATTAATCAATATTTAGTATCAAAGTATTTATCTAAACGTGCACTATTTGAATATGAAACACATAATTCTGTCACATTTAAACACGAAATAAGGACCCATAAAATCTGTAAAATTTGCAAGTGTATGTTGTGACATGTAACCCAAAAGTTCGCATCACAATTTGATTTTTTTTCATTTTTTTGTAAAATTGTAATGAAAAATTGGTCAAACGTCACTTACCAATGACATAATTTTATATTTGATCGCAGTTATATTAGGTTACACGACAAAAAATGATAAACCTTTTTAGTACAAGCGAAGAACGTCAACATTCTGTATATAGTAATACAAAAATCCGTTAATCAACGTGCTGAGGCCCTGAGTCAAAAAAACCTCAAATTAATCAAAATTAATCATGTAACGAAATTAAAAGCTAAATAAACCGATCAAAACTTCGTCCTTTAAATGCGTTACCATTTGTTGTACTGCAATGCATACTTACACTGTCTGTTTGTTAATGTATTTATGGATCTTCTTGTGTACTATTGCTTTTGGTATTCATGGCTGTGTACGTTTATATCCTCAAATTTCTTGACACTTTACACTTAAAGAAGCATTTCTTTTAAATATTAATTTCACAGGGAATCACTGACTATCACGATTAGATGAATTTTCAAAGTAAGAATGGATACACACATTGAAATTTAGGGTTGAATATGCATGAAGTAGAAATGAATCCTGCAGACTGAGGGAGGTTGAACAAGGACCTAATCTCAAGGGAGAAATGAGCAAACGATTTGTCCTTGTTTAAGCTCACTTCGATGTGGAACTTTTTGGTAATAAATTAAACGAACAAATCGTAATTTCAAATTTGAATCTTTAATTAATACTGTACTGCATATGCTAGTATCCATAGTTAGAGAACATGCTCGTGTATTTTTGTAGTTTTCAATGTAAGTTTCCTGTTCACAGTAATACAATTGTAAATTACAAATTTTGCAAAGAAATATGACTACTGTTCTACACTAGCAATGTTTACAGTTATACACATCACCAGTCTGGAAAGTTTTAAATCAATGTGTACATACGAAGTATATGAATAGACAATATATACCTTCAACACTTATCTAGTATATTGTACTTGTATGAATGTCCCTGAAAATCAGCTCTTAGGAAAGGTCTACTTTAGCATGCCTTGATATCCATCATATTTTCAATGCACTTTCATGAACAAAGAATTTCTTACCAACTTGCCTGTGTCTTTGTACTGTCATGAAAATCCCGTATCTTACTTTATGAGCTGCATTCTTAACAAATGTATTTTGTATATCTTGACAATGTACTTAGAAACATATTGATAATCAATTATGACTTACAAGGATATAATACACATGTATGTTGTATTACATTTGCTTTAAATTCCATACTGAATATCACATGCCAAAATCTGTATTACAGGCAGTATCAACAGGAGACTCCTGTATCAACTCAAGGGCCACCAGTCCGCATGGTGATATAGGTCGAGGGTTGATACTCCATAGCATACAGATTTCGGCATGTCATGTTCGTTGTACCATATATTTCATGTATAGGTCATGTGTGTTCTGTGTAGGGTGCAATATACGGTTTGTGAAATATGTCTAGGTGTGTGATGTAGTAGTCCATGGGCTGGGAGGATGCATCCCCTCCACTCATCACATTCATGGTGATTTTTACGTACCTTTATACCCCCCATTACCGAATTAGTTTGTCGCCAAAGAATATTCTCGGATTCTTTTTAAATAAAAACCTGTATTTGTACCCCACTGAGTCAAAAAACCAATATTTTTGTGACTCAATTTTTCGAGCGTCGAAGTCTTCCTAGGACAGCATGTGTGAACAAACTAAACAGAGATATCATCATGTAGCAAAATACCTCAGCTTTACAATGATGTCAAGAAAGTTGCGGCAACACTTTGGCTTTTGATACTTTTCGAATCTGATAGAAGAATAACATGAAACGAGATCTATTGCGATTAGTATCTCTGTCTAATTTTTCAAGAACAAAAAAACATTTTATAAAAAGTGCCAAAGCCTCTGCTCATTGTGTATGTGTAGTTTATATCGAACCACTTTAAAATAAAAAAACAAAATAGCAATGGGGAATATTTTAGTGCATTTAACGAAGGAATATGCACGGTCCAACACAACCTGATATTGTTTTTCTGATAGATTTTCTTTAAGACCAAAAAGTAGATTTAGATCCTGTATTGCAAATTTCTAGAACCCACTGTATGTCGCTCATTAGTTTGGTTCTTACATTGTAACACTTGCATGGAGCGAATCCAGACATATATAAAGAGGGATTACATTACTGAAAATCATAAAAGGGGGATCCAGGCTATAATTTCCTTGCTCAATTTTGTAAAAATTGTGCATAAACTTCAAAAAATTTTCCAACAAAAAGAGTGTTCATAACACCGGACCGCCCATTCCCCAAACTCGGATCCGCTGCTGTTCTAAAAGCATTTGAACATTTGAAACAAAATCATAAATTAATCTACCCGACACTATTCATGGTGATATGCGACTCGCAGAACAATGTATTTTAAGGACAGTGAGTAAAGTTACAATGGTAGTGTTTCTATGAAAATAATTATTTGATTATTTTTTTTAGTTTGCACAATAATTATACATTCACTTACCTTGTTCAGATATTATTTGCATTCCTTAAATAAATATAAATCTAGCTGTCTTCTGAAAAAAAGACAAATGTTTTTTTACATGTAAGTATTGCCTTTAAAAAGACAGTCAGTCATCTATCAAAGAAAGACAACTTCAGCGATTTGATTGGCCGTATTATGTACTATTTTGTACTACTGTAATATAGTAGTAATGTTGCTTATGGGGCTGTGTTATTAATATATTTCGTTCCACCAGTAACGAATCGGTCGCCTAAGTTCTCTAATCGATTTTATAAAAGTCGGTTACATTGTCCCATATTGGCTTCTTCCATCATTAATAAAATGAACAAAAATGAAAAGTTTCAGGATTTAAATAAGAGAGAAAAAAGTCAGTATAGATGATTTGCTTTCAATAACATTTCGGCAGAGAACTTGAAGTTTTTGAATATGAATTTCTATGATACATGTATTATCAATCATATGAAATGGTGGTAGTTGCGGGTCCATTCTCTCTCCATCTTTGTGATGGTTTTAGATTCCTTCTGCCTAAGGTAAAGGAAAGACAAACCTCTTATTTGACCAATACTGGCTAAGCTAGTCAGCTGTCTAATATTCATTTTCAATAATTCAAAGCAAACTTTTGATGTTACACATAATGTCTTGTACGATGTCGTTGATATAAATTAGAAACAGAGTTAATCCCAAAACTGTTCCCATATGAAACTTATATTACAACTTATTGTTTTCTTGAACCACGAATACAATACCTCTTCATTTTTCAACAGATTTCTAAGCCAATTTTCCCCGACTGGTAAAACCTTCATCATTTTGATTCATACAATAATTAATTCTCTAGGTCTTAAGTCAGAGTAAAAACAATAGCTGGTACAAATACATACTTGCCCACTTTTGAAAAAAAGGATATGATAACATTTTGTTATTATTTTATCATTCAAGATAATAACAATTCTACACAAGTCTTTATTCGTTAAGGTCAACATAAGTACATACACGTATACAGTAGAATCGATATGATATTACACATCGATACTCTCAAGTAAAAGATGAGAAACGGAAGGGAACTTCCAATAAATAAAAATATTCTTTACTTCATGTAGGCTTTTATACGACTTGCTAACAAACAGACAGACAGTACTATAGTATACATAGATGAACCAGTCCAAGGTCTGAAGCAATGTCGATGACTATTACAGTCTTCCAAGGGTCATTATTACTGATCGAGGACATGTAACTGGTCCATTATGAATAAAAACACTTTTTTTTAATAGAATTAAAAATCCTTGTCTCATAAGTCAGCGTTTTAACGATACATTTCTAAATGCTTAGTTACAATTTAATTTTTAGTTTTATTTATTTCTGTACGAGAATAATTATATCTATGTTTTGAATATTGGTAGCAGAAAAATAGGTCTTCACAAAATAATCATGTTTATACACGAATTTTGTGGTAGGAATATGATCAATTTAAGTGTAGCATGGTTACCACGGCAATCAAACAAACATGATGATGCACTGAGTAGAACTTTCGATTGTAACGATTGGGAAATACATGATGAACATGGATCAAATTAAACAGCACAGTAGGAGAGGCATACCAGAAAAGTGGTGTTAAATAAAACTGTTATATATTTAAACTCTATCCAAAGATGTGTGAATTATTACCTCCAGGAGCGATAACACTGTGAAATCCTATTTTAACTCTTTCAAAAGATGGAAGCTATTTATTACTTCACAAGGTCATAATGCAATGCCAGCTCCGTCTGTACATGTAGCACTATACTTGACTCATTTATTGAACAATGGTTTAACTTTTCATCCCGTATACAAGGCGATTTTTTGTATAAAATGGGCACATGAAATTAACGGACTCGTAGATCCCACTACAAACACTTTCATAACTTTAATACGCGAATCTCCCAAAAGGTTGCACCAAAGGTTGCACCAAAGAAAATTGACAACAAAGAACCAATTACAGCTGTTACTTAAAGTTTAATAATTCTTTGTGAACATTTTATAAATATCTCAAATCTTGTAGTCAAAGATTTGTGAATGATGCTTTTGAGTCACTTGGGTTTTCTCAGATATGACGATGTCAGTTCCCTACGTTTTTCATATGTTAAGGTTCAACACTTGGTCTTGAGTAAAACCGATCATTACAAACAGAGCTCAGAATTTCTTATTTCAAAAGGTCGAACAATCGCTTGCCCATATAGCATGTATTTAAGATATATCAAATTGGCTGGTTTTGAAGGTAAGATGCTTTCAGATTTTTATTTGTTTAGACCTGTTTATAGATCAGGCACAACATGTAATAAGTTTTAATAAATAAGAATAAAAAGCTAAGTTACATGGCGGCTAAAGAGTCAATTCTTAAGAGAGTGAAATTGGTTTGCCCTGGGTCCAACATTGGCCTTCATTCATTTCGATCAGGTGGAGCAACAGCCGCAGCTAATTCTGACGTGAGCGATAGGTGTTTGAAGAAGAAACATGGTAGGTGCAAGTAAGACACTAGTTAGGATGGTTATACAGTAGATTCCATAGAAAAGCGTTTGAAAATATCAAAAACTTTGGGACTGTAACAAAACGTCCTTTCTTTGTTATACATTACGAGGGGCTGTCCACAAATTTACAATTTGTGTTGATTTTTCATTACTTGCCAAGAAGTACATGTTTGCGATGTATATGTACATCATTTTTTCGTCAATGAATGTGTCACTTGTTGTCCGCTGTCATGTTTACGAGGAATATAGATACTACAGACTACGGTGTAATAAGTTGGAATTCCGTTTCTCCATACCCCAGCTAAGTCAGAAAATAGCTTGCCACAAAACCTCTAGCACTACTGGAGTAATATAGAGCATTCATTTAGGCCCGAAAAATTGTTATGTTTCTCCTTCAGACCCCCTATCCAAAAGTTTTTATTTGTAATTTTGAAAATAAAATAATTGAAAAGTCTGCCGACTGTCTTTCAAAGCCCGATTTTTTTTCTTTTATCCTAGATGAAAAAAAAAAACAGGAATACTGTTTGTTTATATTTAGAATCAATTGTAAACATACATGCCGTGAGTGTGCTCTTGGTCGTGGATATTCGGTGCTGGAGATATTTTTTGTTTTGGCCACTTCCGTCAAAACAAAAACATATCTCCAGCGCCGAATCCCAAAAGGAGTTAGGCCGCGGACTAAGTCTACATGTTTAGTCTACAGATTCGGTTTTCATGGAATTCTGACTTTGGTGTCACTACGACATTTCATTTCAAAATTCAAATAAAAATAAATCAATACCTACCGACCCTACAAAATTTTAGAATGGTGATCGGAAACAAAACATTGTTTTATCGGCCTTGAAGATTTCTCAACAATTGACTGGCTGACTTACCAATCTGTCTTACATGCACTGGAAAGTATTGATTTTATCCCAAGAAAAATTTTGCTGTGTCAAAGATTGTACAGCATACAGATCACCAGGTCACGGATCGACGTTAAATCACGTGATAAGGCATTTAATGAATGAACGTGGTCACATGACAACCAATTTCCCCGAATACACCATGACCCATATTCACGGGTATGACTACGCACTGGGACTGTGTAAGCGCTTTGATGCTTTACACCGTCCCTGAGAGACCTTAAATGATAGCCAAGGGCGTTAAGAAACCCCTCAGTCCGTCATGTAATACAAATACCACATATGAGTGCAAGCCGGGTCGAACAGTACTGAGTATGTATGTTAGCACGAAAACGACAATTAAACAAAGTATAGGAACAGTCAGCTGATGGCCATAGTCACTCATATCGTGCAGTTGATTGGCTCACACTGTGTTACGAAAGAGTTTTTGGGGGGTTTTAGTGGTTTATATCCAAAAAAGACTTACAAATTATCTACTTGAAGCAACGAGGTCCTAGCTCTACAATGCACGAAATTGAAGGGTGTAACGTTAAGTATGTGACGGTGGAAAAAAGAACGATACAAATATTTTTTTGTAAATGGATTATTTCAAATAAAATCGGTCTTCACTATAATATAGACTGATAAAAAGTTTCCAAGTTTCATGTGACTTCTTTCCAATTCCTAGTTTTTTTCAGCATTTTCGCTAGGCAACGGTTAATTTCCTCCTGTCATTGCGTGGAGGGATAGGACAGGACCGTAACCCTTGGCTAGCATAGATGCTTTTACAGTTGAATGTAATAAATCCCAGATTCAGTTTATTTTTTGTTGGTATTTAGATTATAAAATATCAGAATTCGAGAAGTGAACCACAAAGTGGCTCACTTATTCATTCTTTACGTGAAGCAGACAGATATGTTTGGCTGCCCGAAAATAAAAATTATGACATTGTAAATATTCAAAACAACTTTTCTACATTTTTATACTAATCAATTCAATGTGTAAACCACTTCCCATAACTGCTCTGTACATGTATGTTTGTGCGGCAAAAAAGTGTGTTTTAACAACTTATAGACAGAAAATAGCAAATGATAGACTGTATCCCCTGTTCAAAAACGTCTCGATCAGAGCCCCTCTGTTTTTCTAATATTCTTGATACGCCCCTGCTCTGGACAATGATGTTCATTTGATCTATACTCCGCGTCACATAAATAACATACTGTTAAAATTTGAATAAAAATATTTTCTACGACTTTATTGACACCTACCTTCGTTTAAATTGTCTTAAATGACTTGCTCATTCGTTTAGCCAAACGGCTTCTCCCTAAACAAGTCGCTTATTAGCTTAAATCATGCGTAACAAATCCTTACGGGAAAATCCCATACTAATATCCGCCATGTTGGTTTCTACGGGACGATTTGTTTACAAACGAAGTTCGTAAGTTCCCGTCGAACTCCGGTGACAATCGTCTGCTTGATCAACTTCTCGGTATTGTACGTTGTTCGCGTAAAATAAATCCGAGATATCCGAAATAACGCCGAAATGCATTCTGGGTTCTTCGGTTTTTGGATAAACCATTTAAACGTAAACAACATCTCCTAGCAATCACTGTAAACATGGCCGACCGAATATTGGCACCGAGAATTAAAATCTGACCGGAATTTAACGATTCAATGTTTAGGGAGAAGCCGTTTGGCTAAAAGAATGAGCAAGTCATTTAAGACAATTTAAACGACGGTAGGTGTCAATAAAGTCGTAGAAAATATTTTTATTCAAATTTAACAGTATGTTATTTATGTGACGCCGAGTATAATATTCTATATAAAAAAAAAAAAAAAAAAAAAAAACTAAAAAAAACTAAAATAACTATGTTATCATTGTGTCCTACTCATACGGCTACTAAATCTGGAGTTTTTTGGGAGGTGAAAAAACCTTAGAAGTTCTATCGCATCTGAACTTCTTTTTTTTTGCGTTGGAATTTTTACAAGGAATCTGGTTTGTTTGTATCAAATCGTTTACCTTAATCCGTTCAGAGCAGCGGCGGATCCAGGAGGGGTGCAGGGGATGGCACCCCCGCTTTTTTAGTGGAAAATTTGCCATTTTCATGTGTAATATTGACAACAAATGGTAAATAATGTGCTAGCACCCCCTTTATCTGAGGAACCCCAGCTGGCACCCCTCCTTTTCAAAGTGTGGATGCGCTCCTGCAGAGGATATTGCATTACAAGCATCAGCTTGGCGCATAGTTAAGTTAAACATTATAATAAATGAATTTTGTGACAACATGCATACATGTATGCACATGATTCCATGCAAAGTACACAGTTCGCAGTTTATGCATTGTCAAATTTATTACGAAATCCAGCCTTGAACCCACGAGTCGCACTAAGTTGTTTGAGAATCCACGATTCATGGTTAAATCATTAACGTTTTATTTGAAGTCCAAACATCTGAAGATAAATGCAAAAAGAAATATGCATGATTTTTGTATGTGCAAAGGTAAATCTCAAAACCTTAGGATCTTTTCGTCAAATCGTGAGGTAGACTCGATGTTTTACATGTGTCTCTGTTCATAAAACAGCCCTGAAGCTAAACGAATTGTCCGGAAACGATTCCATGTTATATAATGTCACTACAATTAATAATTTAAATATGTGAAAAATTGCAACTTAAAACTCATTTTGCAAAGCTCATATTGCTGATCGAATCGAGAATTTTGTTTTATTATAATAGTTATTCAATGCAGAATATTTAGATATACATTGTAATATTCTACGGTGTTTTATTATCTCTTAGTCATTGAAAATGTACTGAAATGCAAACAATTTTAGGGGCATATATATTTGTTCATTGATTATGTGTCAATCCCTGTAAGAATCGGGCAGTAAGTGAAACATAGTATAAAAAAACATTGATTGTGTAATTTGACTAATTGTACCATCAGAATCAAGGAAAAAGGATATTTTCCATATCATTTTGTCTAATTGAGTTATAATTTCATTGAAATGCACTGATAATGAACTTTTCAAGGGTAGATAACTCTGTCAAAAACCTCATTTGTCTAACATTCTATGGACAAATTTCTGAGCAAAGCCAGTGATGCTGAGTTCAAATAATGGTCTTTTCAAATAAAGTATCCTTGAGTGGTATTACAATGTCAGATCGTTAGTGTTTTGACATGCATGTTTCTGATTTTCCCCATTTTGCCTGATTCTTACAAATACTTACACTTAAATAGTAAACAGTTGTCGGAAAAAAGTCTTTTTTACATTTTTGAAATTGTACACATGTGATCTTTTAATTACATGTCACTTGTTTTCCGATACCTACAAAGAACGATTTGACTTAAATTACTTATCAAAGTGTATTTGGGTCGATTGCTCTTTGACCCTTCCTCTAATTACTGCAAAATAGCAGAAAAGTTCACCACTTTTTGTTGGAAAAAAATTATATTCAAAAACTGCATAGATTTGCCTTTCCATTGACATATAATATAGCCGTATACCCTCAAAAAAGTATTAAAGTTGGAAAAATCCTTAGCGCAATAATTATTGACTTACAAGAGAGAACAAATTTCATTCAACTTTTACTTAAGGAATGATTGTTACACAGTGTATATTTTTCGGTCTATCAAGAAATTAATATTAACCTTAATTACCTGTGCAGGTTGTTTTTAAGTGTGTACCACGGGCATTGAGGTTATTTCAAAAAGACCGAAAAAATATATAACAGTCATTCTTGATAGCTAGATCGATAGATAGATAGAGTCACTTAGAACTTAGAAAACTAGTTAATTATTATCGAGAAGTAATTAAGCAAAATAAAAAGAACAAACATAGATTATTTGGAATAAATGAACTGTCTACGCTTTAGATAAGATTTATATATATATCTTGCAGTTTGTCTCGGAATTCAAAGTATTTCATCAATTGAATTAATTGTTCACATTTTGGTAGATTTATAAATATTTCCTTTCCTTCAATATTTGAGAAAAGTTCATTTCTAAATTCTATGAAAAAAATACAGTCGGTCAGAAAATGAGTTTCATCTTCAATTGTACCCGCATCACATAAAATACAGAGTCTTTCATCTAAGGGTTCACTAATATAACGTCCAGTTTCGACACGGAGAGGCAGTATTCCACATCTAAACTGTGACAACGTTGATCGTTCACGCTTTGTCACATTCATTTCAACATATGTTTCTATTTTGTAGGAAGACTTAAACGTTTTATAAGTTCTCAATTTAGCAGTGTTGTCAACCTGGATTTTCCACTCATGTGTATAGTTTTCTAACAGTTTGTCATTAACACTAGGAAGATCACATTTCAATGTATTGGTAAAATGCTCGGCAAGTCCAATGTTATTCATAATAGCTTTGATTTCCGACGACCAATTATTCAAGCATCGTTCCTGGTCCCAGTTGAAACTTGTTTACAGAGTCGTGTATCAGGCATGTCTATAAGTCAATTCCAATACCTAATCATATTGTAATGTCGTCTTATGATTTAATTTTAGTACCAAAATTTAATAAGTAAATCATCAAAAAAAGTTGATGACGTCAGTCACATACAAAATTTTGTTTATGAGATGAATGACACTTGTTTTATTCAATCAGAAAGCGTGTTAAATTAAATTATACATGTATGTAAATGAGTATGCGTTTTCTTGCAGCCTCTGCAGCCTTACCATTGTCGATTGAATGCCAGTCTTAACCAGGTGAAATATGCCAACGAGAAAGGCAAGCTCAGTGTGAATATTTACAAATACTAGTTAGACTACAAATTAAAAATTTTAGTAAAGGGTTATGAAATGGGTACACGTACATCAGTTGTCTGAGGCAGGCTCTAAAAAAAACCTTCAAAGACATGGAATAAGGAAATTCGAGTATTCATTTAAAATATTTAATTTGTGCCTGTAAGTAACTTAAACTTGATATAAGGAGGATGCTATACCTTTGTGCGATACAGTGCTATTATAAAATAGCATTAAAAAAACTGAATGATCGACAGGATCTGGCCAAATCATATGAAAAACATCAATATACTAAACATTAATGATGTTACAATGGTAATCAAATAACTCAAACAAACTTTAGTAAGATTTGCACAAAGTGACAGAATGAGTTTTGAAGCATTTTGCACATTTGTGGGGAAATCCGAAGTTAAATTGCATTACTTTGTGAATGTACATTTCTCTTTATCAAACATTTGGCAAATGCCTGGTTTGCTAGATGTGGGTGTAGATTTAAAAGACAAGTGTGCTACATTAAATGGCCCTCGTAATTATCATTACCCAGAAGGGAAGTTCTAAAAAAAGTTCATAAAAATAACGAGTTCGGGTTTGAAACATACATACGACAGCTCTAAGTCAACCTGACCACATGACGAGGATGGCTCAACAACCTTTTCAGACTACCTGACTTGGTATGAAAATGTACACTCAAAGTACAGCCTCAACTCATGAAGTGTAGATACACAGGGGGATATTAAACGGTCGCTGTTTAAATAAATTAGTCAGCAGGTATTTTAATTACCCGAATCCTTTCTTTGGTCATTTCACGAAAAATAACACTAGCAAAAATCAAAAAGGCAGACGTCCATGCATTTATATTATTCATCGGGGTTGACCTTTTATTTACAACACTGAGCATGTCCCCATTTATGGTCGAACTCCATCTAACGAGTAAAATCAATAACCGGGTCTCTAAGGGACTTCCATAACAATACTCAACTAAAAACAATCCCACGCGCATTTTTTTTCTTTTAATTACTAGGTTTGGATGTGCACTGATATTGGTCCAAAAACACTGGATATTTGGACATGGCCTCGAGTTTCTTGATGAGGAGTGCAATTCTTTTTTCCCAAACACCCGGGCATTTCGTGATCTAGGATGCCTGGCGTTAACTTACATGTAGTAAGTAGATTGTCGAAAGCTTTTCCAAATCCGTTGCAGCAGTTTTTTTTCTTTTATTATTAAAATTTTTTTAACACGATCTTTACTTCGGTACTAGAAAATTGAAGCTACATGCACTTAACAGAACAGGTCTACTGTATTCTAGATCTACATATACATGTATATGTATGTACAATCTGATAGGATGAATTTCTGATTTGCTAGCTGAGAAAGCAGCACCTCTTATAGGAAGGTAAAGCATATATCGCTATAACACATAATATTTTCAAGGCCAACCAGTCGTCACTTGATCTCCATAACTAAGCGCAGCATGTTGGAGAGGCAGCGACTACCAACATCAAATAGTATGACACTGCTAGTAATACAAGCCATAGACCCTCACACTCCACACAAACGCTGCTACTGGACAAGCGTCGATCGGGGGTCAATTTGAACTGTTTACTGAAATTACATATTCACATTAATCCTGCACATTATGAATTTAGAAATGCAAAGACATCTCAGAATTCTTTAACGCGAATCGTCCTTCTAATTTGCATTGACTTTTAAATCTGCATCTACATTTAGATATGATGTACCAACGTCGTGCTATTTTGTACATAATATATATACTAGGAAAAAACAGAGTTAATAGAATACAATGTAGTTCAGGAAAATTACCCAGAACTAAAAATGCTAGACCACCGCACCTGTTATTCGACTTATTTGATAGATAAAATTTACTTTAATCGCACCAAAATTTGCTTAATGGTGTAAATATTTATCTCATTTTATTTACCTCTAGTTACTATTATCACCTGGGTGGAAACAACAACAGGTTCAGTCCAAACTATGCTAATAGTAACTTAAGATAACTAGATTCTCTTATATCCGCTCACGGCACTTTGCTACGCGTCTTCGGGAGGAATCCCAGATAAGCGAACCCCAGCACGGTCACGATGAGATTAGGGTTAAATACCTTTACGGTTATAAGAACAAGATCTCTCTGTTACCATCTGCTGGAGGGTCAACATCAGGATGGTCTCAATTAGGTGCACGCTGATATTGTTGGGTCTTATCGCTGGAACTGTTTCAATTCGTGGTAGGTACATGTAGTTCTTAAAACTAAATATGGAAGACAGCTTTCCCTCCTTTTTCGGTGCTTACATTGCTATTTGGTTGTCTTTGGAACATTAAAAACGATATTTTAAATAACTGAATGTGGATTTTTCTAAAACTCAATGATAAACGAGAAATGTTTTTTTTAATTACTTGAATTCATCAAATTCCCTTAAAAATCGTATAAGCAGCGGTTCATCTATGAATGTGAGTTTCCGCAAGTTTTTTTTTCTGGCACAGTGATATAAATTATGCAACTTCTGTACAAATATATTGAAAACCCGTGTTGTTTTTTTTTCAGTCAGAAGACAGGTCAACTGCGTCGGTAAGTTGATAATATATTTCTTTGTATGAATAATGCAAAGTTGTTTTTTATTTCCTACACGAATCAAGTTCTTCTGTGTTTTTGTTTATATTATTGTGACGACCATGTTTAATAACTATGCGATACAAAGCATTTCTAGCTAAAATAAGCTAATCATTTGGATTGTTGCACATGTAGTGGAGAACTGTTGAACTGTTCACAGACTACATATATCCCTATGAAGTTGTTATAAATCATCATTGTCTAGAATCTGGGCTGAAACAATGTATGAAAATTCTACCCTAGATAGAACGATTCTCCCATAGCAGCTTAAAAACTATTCATGATGTTAGCATATAATGTATGCAAGTTTTGAAGATCAATGTTTAAAGATACCATTTTACTTGTTTGGTATGCAATTCTTAATGAGGTGTCCACCGTTGTTTTCGTTTTTCATGAATGCAAATATTAAGTTTATTGAAAGTCGAATACCATTAGAAGATACATATAACCCCCAAAAGAGTTTTTAGATCATAGATTTTTCAATACGGTATGAAGTGTAAACAAGTTTATTGATATTTCATTCTTATAAGAAGTTTTGTTTCCTCAAAATGGCTGTTTCCACTTTATATTGGTTGATCATACACAAGTACGACCTCCAATTAAACCGTTTTTATAATCTAAAAACAAACAATATTGCATTTAAAGATTTATGGAAATATTGAAGTTTTTGTATTTTATTATCAAAATATGAGTATGTAAATAGCAGACTGCAAACCCCTTTCGACAGCGAATTGAAGTAAATGTCTCATTTTCTTATGTTGATATTTGAACCAAAAAACCATTTTGGCACAAACCAAGATATGCAAAATTGACGATTAAAACAGTCGAAAGTTTGGAGGAAACATACCAGAGTTATTTCTCAATTGTCATTTTCCAACTTCTCTACCGACAAATAATAACGTAAGTGCTAATACTACACGTTTTGTTTCTTCTTTAAGATACATGGTCCAATATTCCAAATCCATGCCAGAACAATCCTCAGAAAGCAATTTATTTACCCCACCCAACTGACGCCACAAAATTTATCCAATGTGACTTGTTCGGACGTATGTACATAATTCAATGTCCTCAGGGAGAATCTTATGATAAAAATACTGCATCATGTACAAGAGGAACAGTAAACCCTCCTGTTATCATCCAGCCACAAACAACAATGCGCCCTACAACAACATCTACTCAGGCTCCCCAGACAGGCGCCTTCAACCCATGCACAAATGCCAACATTGCACAGGGTATGATTTATTTTGCATTCCCACTGGACAACACAAAATTTATTGAATGTGATCTGCTAGGCAAAGCTATGATCCTTCAATGCAACACCGGACTTGTCTGGAACCAGCAACGGTTATCTTGTGTGTATGACCTAGTTCCAGGCGGACCAATTACAACATCAACAACGGCACCAGCTGTTACAAGCGGAACCGGAACAGGCACCGGTACCGGAACTGGTACAGGCACAGGAACAGGACTTCCATCCGGGCTATGTAAAGTTAATTCGAATAATCTTGACGATTTGTTCCATCCACATCCTGATCCACACAAGTTTTACCAATGCGATCTCTGGGGAGATATATTTGAAAACGTCTGCCCAAATAATCTTACATGGAATGATGTAGCTAAAACGTGTTCTTCACGATACGTTACTATTAATTCACAAGGAAACGTAGTAGGTTAATTGTTTTTTCTTAATAAAATTTATATGATTAATGCATTTTTATTTATATATAATTATCATTGGATCAAACGTTTTGATAAATATCTTATTTGATGGTATAAACATTAAAATGGCTGTTTATCGTACGCTGTATGCATTGTTTATGACTTAACGTGCAAAAATATAAATAACAGAATTCCCCTACGATGTAAGGGTCCAAACGCGGTTAACATAAGACAACGACCTTGCGATGACTGTCAATTTGTCGTCATTATCATCTGAAAGAGTAATTAAGGGAACCAAGGTTAAAGCGGTAATCAAAAGAATGTAATCCAGGGATAAAGACCAGACATGGAAAACAGACATACACATCAAAGAACATAAAGTAACTAAAATCATGCATACAAAGTAACAAAAGCAAATGAACAACTCGGACTCCACTAAAAACTGGGAGCATGGACCAGGTGCACCGGTAGGGTGAGCGTCCTCTGCTTTTCTTGAAACACCCACCTAGTTACTCATACAAAGTCAAGTCCGAGGTGTACACACGAGGAAAGGAAAACTATGACCCGCTGAATAAATCTGTTTTCATGGTGCAGATGGATACACCATAAAAGATGCATTCATATTTTAACACAATTTATAACGATTCTGTTTTGGTTCTATCACCCGTTGCTATTAGATTTTTCTTGTATAATCAACTCACCATTATGTCTTGTTTACCATTCTACCAATGTAGCAATGTGCCAAGTCGTCTCGATCCGTACTCTATGTCTATATCATATCAGAAGTAGTGAAAAGCAACCACGGTATAAACTTTAAAAATGTATGCAAACTTTAGCGACAAACAGGAATCAAGCAAAACCATTTATAGATAGAAAAGACAAGCAGCATGTATAAACCAAATGAAAAGACACGTGAATAAAAACAAATGAGCACTATGTGCTCCAGTAATGGTAAAACTGCGGAACGCAATAAGCGTCCGTAACTTTTCAGTATTGTGCGGGGTGGTTCGTTATAAGTCCGGCCACCAGCTATACCGGAAGTATATATTATTAGTGAACGTTGATTTTTATCAGGTAATGGAAAACAAGCCTACTAAACTTGTTTCACTTCCAATACAACAGAGAATTTGAACGTCTTTTTATGAAGATCCATATATAGATATTTAAATTTACTGATATTGTACCTACTTTAAATTCGCTAAACGATTCCATATTTTTAGTGTAGGAAACGCTATACGTAGCTGGCCGCATTATTGAATATTTTAAATCATTCAGCGTAACTATGTAAATCATAACGAATGAAATGCTTCGAGGAGTGCAGCTTGAAACGACCGCAGAGGTCGAACCCTGAACATTTGGAGCAAGTATGAATACCATATAAGTTTGATTGCAATTGAACATTTGACAATTGACAAAGGATAAGAAATTACTATATTTAAAGTGACCCTTTTTGGCACTTTTAAAATTCCTTAATGGTTCCAGTCATATTAATCTCAAATCAATCCCAATCTTGCTTTGGGGGTACGGGACTTAGTAGTGCAGCTTCAAAGCGATTCATGACTTTTTGCTGAAGTTTTCATTTAGCCATAAGGAACTGCCTGATACCTAAATCCTCAGTGATTTAAGTCACAACCCCAAAATTAATCATAATATTCCTCTGATAATATGACACATCATGGTGAAATTTCAAAGAGATCAATTCATTTATTATATTCAATTTTTTGTCAATCCTGGTATGACCTTAGTGGTAAAGAAAATGGTGGAATATCATAAGTATCCATATGCTTTCCCTGGTCAAATATGTTGAATTCTATGACATGATTGTTTCGAACCCCTTTTTGGTCCCTAACTGTAGCACCATAAAGCCATAACCTCAAAAGTCAATACCAATATTGGAAGCTTGTAAGAACTCTTTGAGACCAACAACCCACCAAACCAAGTCATCGCACGAAAAATCAAGTGTCTATGTACAACGACCACCATACCATTATACGACTGCTAATTTTGTGGTTGTATAATAAGCAATGATGTGCATAAAACAATTAATATATATATATTTATATACATTTAAAAAAAATAAAACCGTAATGACAAGGTGTAAAATTTAACTTGTGAAAACAATAAACACACAGGTACATTGTAGAACAACAAACATGTAAACAAAATCTTCAACAAAGGACGAAGTCCCCATAACCGTAATCAAAACTAAACTTTGACCTTAGAAAACAAAGAGGGACCGAGTTCAGTCTGACAGATTCCGAATATGGACCTTTATTAGTTTCGTATCTTAAACAAAAACAAATTGAGCATCTTAAGGTTTAAATATAAAGAAAAATAAATCCCAGTTGATTTCAAACTGTAAAAGGCACGATTATTTTTCTTTAAATATCAATATATTCAACTTTGTTCTCTTACACTACAGCGTACACTCGCCTGATGTCAAATGAGAAAATAAATAATACCTGAACAGTAAAATTGTAGACTGAATGATTTTTTACTCGAGACTTTCAAAGAATTCGCACAGATGTGACTTTCTTAGGTGCTTCTGTAGTTTTAAGCAGGAGTGGCCATAGTACATGTAGTGCGCCAAATATACGACATCTATAAAAACTGATTTACCAACACAATCAACACGTTTAAATATATACATATACTTGTAAATGTATATCGTGATTAAAAAGTTATGATGGTTTTATGGTGTACATCGTATCTGAAACGTGAAACAGACTATAATAGATTTCGATCAAATTTACCACATACTAAAAATGCAGGTTTTTGCAGGTTGAAATGTTCGCCCAGAGAGCCAAAACTTATGTTGTTTTATAATAAATTTGATTTACGAGAATTTCACCAGAATTGATGTGGCCCTTATTGGCCCTCATTTGGTTCAAATCAGTCTGAACTTTCCTTTGGAGAAAAGACACATTGTGGTACAATATCAAAGAGTTTTGTTTTACTCAAATTATCATCTAGACATCAGGAAAATACTTGCTTTTGATCCCTAGCTCTAAATCAGATCAAGTCACAACTCCCAAAATGGCACCTTGTAGTACAATTTCAAAAAGATCAATTTACTTGAACCTGGTACTTACATGTAACTGTTAAGAAATCATGGTAATGCTTGTTTCTGGCCCTTTTTGAACCTATCATACCTTAAGGGTTCAAATCTTAACCATCAATACCAGTCTAACCTTAGAGATATAGAAAATTGTAGAGCACTATAAGAGACATTCATTTGCTTTTACTTGATTTACATGTATATAATTCAATTCTATGAAATGCTTGCTTTTGGCCCTTAATTCCCTAACGTTTGAGGCCACATCTTCCAAAATCAATACCAACCTTCTTATTTTATTTCAAAACTTGAGCAATAATCTAATACTTACATTACATGTAACTATAACATGAAACTAAGTGTCATGCATGCATTGACAATAGGAACGACAGTGTCAAACCATTATGTGACAGCAAATTTAAGTCCAGTAAAAACACAAGAAATCAAGTAATTGTTTGTAGTGTGAACAGACTTTCATCTTGAAAACCATGCATAATATTTGTAGTACATGCTGTAGCTATAGATAGAAAACTCTTTCAGCACTTTAGACTGTTCATAGCTCCTTTTTGTTGATACATAAAGGGAAATAATACATTTTCTCTTCAAATGCAGGTATGAAGACTTGCGAATCTGGGTCACTCAATTGCGTCTAATTAATTGTACACAGTCTTGTAGTCAGGGGCGGATCCAGGATTTCAGTTTAAGGGGGGGGGGGGCGTTAATTGAATTAAATGCCGTGCCAAGCAAGACAAAAATATTATGGGGTGAAACTTGTGATGAAATTTTTTTTCTTATTGATTTAGTGGGTGCGTACGCCCGGTACGCCACTCCTTGGATCCGCGCCTGGTAGTTACTTGTACATATACATGTAGCACTAATATGTGGAGAATTTTTGGCATTTTATGGATGCTTGTTTATAAAAATGTCTGCTTGATAGAGCATATTTATGTTCAATAGGATCAAGTCCTTGTAATGATTTAACTAACAACCCTTGCCTTGTGGAACCATTTGAGACCTAAAACTTTTATTTCTAGTAAAATATGAAACAAGCCTCTATTTGGCTCTGTTTAAAGAATGAACTTCTTCAAACAAACAGGCAACATAACGACAATTAATTTCCTGCATAACTGATTCATATATATAATCACATTAAATGTAATATATGTGGATACGAGTTGAACTTGTACTGGTTAGAAGTAAGAATGTACGACATGTGCATGTAAATGGAAGTACACGTGCTACACGTACATGTCGAATATGTGAACTCAATTGTGATATAATTGAAAATGTACACACACTATTTACTGGTAATTTTTTTTTTATTTCAAATCCATACCAGCCTTCATTTTGTGGTATAATGACCCCTTCTGTTACCAATTGACAGCTCTGAGATATTCACCTATACTGGAGTATTGTCTTGTTATAAAAGTTGAATACATTATGGAATCTGAAGTATAAGAACTTGTCATGTCAAAACCTGCTTTTAAATATAGTGTTTTAATTTCTATATAAAGGCTCTATGAGAGAATTTATGTGTATATATTACATGTGCATACACGAGGTCTGGTGCAGATTCATAATGGGTGTTGGATGGAGAAAGCATCCGCGCTCTCTTAAAATCGGATAAAAAATTAGTGAGCATGATATCTTTGATAACTCACAAATACTAACCCCCCCATTTTCTTTCGCTTTTTGTGTGTGATGAATCATATGTTTCATAACTACACCCACAAACACACAAAATATGACATAATTGATATTACTTTTGTTTTTATTCGAGTTTTAAAGTGTATGCTGCATAAAAAAGAACTTACATGTATATAATCATCGCCATGTACATTAAGTATAAGATAATGACGTGAACTGAGAAATGTAAATTGATACAACCTAACCAGTGAGGGCAAGTATAATAGTATGGATTATTGGCAGTTAATCTAATTAAAACTGAATTATAACATCTCTTATAATTGGTATGTACAATGTATATAGTTTATTTTACATGTATATATTTTATACAGCATAAATATCTGGTAAGTGACTTAAAATAGAAAATTTAAATTTATATTTCTCCCATTCTAAGGCAATGATTAATAATACAAGTCACATTGTGACTTGTTAACTACAAGACAGTGGTTAAATAAATGCGGGAGATTCACAACATTAAGACATTTTTTTTAGTTTGCCACAGATTTCATGGAAGAAAGATCCCTTCTGTCTATTTTTGCTTTAAACTATTTCTCAGAACTCAAATTATAATACGTGATTACTTATTAAAAGCTGTTAATAATCTGAATTTTATTATCTCAAATAAAGAAATAATTTATAACTTGTACTACTGAAGGAAAATGTTGTTAATTTAAAGTCTTTGATAACAAAAATACATATACATAGATACATGAAACATTTGTATGTATACTATCGTCAACCAAACTTTTCAATTCTCCACTCTTCACAGAAAGTCATTCTTTTTCTACTTTATTCTTATAGTGTTATTTAAATATATAAATCGCAATGTTGCAGAATTGTATCGATTCCAGAGTAGATGGGCCCCTAGACTTGATTATAATTTTTCTTCCATAATCTAAACAAATGTTGATCCTGTTCATACATGTATGCTCAAAATGATTACTAAGTAAATGTCATGCAGTAAGAAAAGAACAGATATCTATGGTGAAACGCAAGAAATGCCTCATCGTATAACCTTAAAGAAGGTTTATTACTTTCTGAAAGGTCCGGACAACAAAAGTAATAAAATCTACGGTGTGTAACAGAACGGTAACACTTCTTTATATACATGTAAGGCAGAATTTCCATAATGAATTTCCCACACCATATTAAACTGATTTTATATATCACGTGTATCACATGCATGATATGGCTATATCTGAAGAGTATTGAAGGATTATCAACCGTATAATCCAACAACACAATCACAGGTTAACTAGAGTCGTACATCTACAATTCGTATAAAAATACTGTGCACAGTTTGAATAATATTGGCTTCACACTTTTTGAGTTACATACATGTATAACATAAAGTGGATACCATCCACAACATTTTATGTGACGGCAAAATAATCAAGTTAAATCATGGTTAAATTTTAAAGGAAAATAATCAAATTTCTCCATATTAATAGATGCACTGTGCATAGTGAAACTTTTTTAGTTTCAGGTAATCCCCTAAGTGTGGTGGACGAACGAACTCAGTCGAGAGGCTACATTTCCTTGGTGACTCGGATGAAAATGTGACATCAGCTCAAGTCCATTTTTGATTGAATCATAATTTTCTTCAGCGTTCATTTATCGAGGCAGAGTTGTCTTTCTTTTTTTAATTTTCCATGCGTTTCTCAGCTAGAAAAAAACAAACAACATTACTTACGATTGATTTGTACAACCAAAAATAATTTTATAAATTCCATTGTTATTCCGCCATTTTTGTTGCTAAGTGCTGACTGCTGACAAAATATTATTGTATTTTTCAATTTCTGTGTTGACAAAAATATAAATTTTCACGAAATTGAAAATAAACAACTATTTGGTAGAAACGATAACCTTCAGAAGAAATTTTGACACAATCATTGTTTTTTGTCAAATAACCAACAACTAAAAATTGTCTTGGTAACCAAATCACGACCGATTATTATGATTCTGAATTTAAAATGTTATCGGATTTGAATAGGTCACATCTTACGGAGAAGCCGTTTTGTGATTTGAATGAGCAAGTCATTTAACACATTTTATTAATATCGGTAATAAAAATGAGGACCAATTTTTTTTCAGTTATGTATGTGACGCTGAGTTCTTTGATCATCGTTTATAAATTTACAAACCTTTTGGAGCTTGCAACACGTAGAGATTAGGAAAAAAGATTCAAATTACAAGTTTTTCAGTAGAGTAGTCTTAGATATGATACACCTTAATGAAGAATGGGATTTTAAAAAGAACAGACAGTAATTACCCACTTCCATCCTGATATAAGCAACAAGAAGAACAGTTACTTTTAAAGTATATATATAAGGGTCTGAAAAATTCCCAACGATGTTAGAACTGTCAAATTTGCGATGCAAATTTTTGGTCGTTCCCTCCGCGGGACTCGAACTCGTACTGCTGTGACATCTATGGCAACACCGCCTGCGCTAATTCCAGCGCCCTAGACCACTCGGCCAGCTAGACTATATTAAAATATAGCTTTCGATGGCCGGGTCATTCCTTCTCGTAGGATTAATCTAGGGCTGTAACTTAGTACACGATGTATGGTAGTACGGGACAGTTCATCTAGGTGTTATTATGTAGGATAGAGGATCAAATTAATGATGCATGTCACAACAAATCAATATTATACAACGTCTCAGAATGTGGCGACTCTATTCGCTACACTGCTCCATCGGATCAAATTGATACAGGGAAGATAACGTAAACTTATAGAAGGGTCTGAAAAATTCCCAACGATGTTAGAACTGTCAAATTTGCGATGCAAATTTTTGGTCGTTCCCTCCGCGGGACTCGAACTCGTACCGCGGTGACATCTATGCAATTTGATCCTCTATCCTACATAATAACACCTAGATGAACTGTCCCGTACTACCATACATCGTGTGCCATAGATGTCACAGGAGTTCGAGTCCCGCGGAGGGAACGACCAAAAATTTGCATCGCAAATTTGACAGTTCTAACATCGTTGGGAATTTTTCAGACCCTTCTATAAATTTACGTTATCTTCCCTGTATCAATTTGATCCGATGGGGCAGTGTAGCGAATAGAGTCGTCACATTCTGAGACGTTATATACATATATATAATGGTGGAACTATAAAAAAATTAATTTCTATCGAGTTATTAACTTTGCTATGGTCCTCATAGGCCAGGAAAACATATGAACTTCCTGCACTTCTTCCAGAAATTACTTATTTCTTCTGTATTGAACAGCAATACACTGAAGTAGTACGACCTTATTAAGCTGTTAAAAACATGATACAAACAGAAAAAAATACATGTAACATAGCCGAGAATCAATATACGTTACATTATTAAGACTACTGCCTGTTTCATTACAAAAAAATGTATACACAACTGAGTTTTAGTATGTAAGTACAATGTAATGCTTAACTAAACATCTAACCTAGCTTATGATAACTTTCATTGATATAATTTTTTAAGTACTAGTATATGTATTTATTTCGCAACCAAATAATATATATGTAAACAATGTTTACTAAACACCAAAAATAAAAAAACACAAACAAACAAACAAACAAAAAAACAGGAAATACCATACGTGTAAGCGATGTTTAAAAAATTCACAAAAACAACAAATACATGGATACATATAAGCAATGTTTAACCGAACATCACGAAACAAAAAGATGAAAATTCAGATAAATCTTTGTTTTACCATTGCAAGTATACAAAATATTTGACCTTAGTACAAAATGTTTTCTATCCATTCACTTAATGATATAATGTACGTTGATTTTTGCTATTTGAACTAACATATTCGTCTTTAAAACAGAACAAGCAAGGATGTTTCAATCAATGAATTTTCGAAGCTTAAGAATTCTGACAATGAGTTAAATGAGTCCTTGATGACATAAACCAATTTTACAAACTGAAGTACTAATTCATCAATCGAAAACAAAACTACATTGTGATGCGGAAAGAACATTACTTATTTTAGTCAAAGCGACATTTATGAAAACTGCAAAAGAAAGGTATAAAACAATGTAAATCGTTTTGTTTTATTTAACCAAAGTTCATATACAAGTTAAGGGAAGGACCGTCGGCGAAGGCTTTGAAAAATCGTTGTCAGAAATGACGTAAATAATATTCGTATATCATTGTTTAAACCTTTAATGCAGTCCCAAAAAGCGGGTACGCGTGTTTCAGAAAGTCTCACATGTCACCGTTGATTGGAACATCACCCAGAACATGCAGCAACAATTTAAACAACTCGAGTATAAGTAGCATCATTTCTATCCATATTACATTTAGTGGAACAAAGCGTCATGTATAGACGTAAGGGTCATAAACATGAATGACTTTAAATCGTTGTCGGGAATTGCGGAAGTGAAAGCTTGTGTTTGTTTGTTTGTTTGTTTTTTTTTTCAAATGTATTTTGTTTTTATTTATGCATTTCTGTTGCACGACTTATTTAAAAAATGAATAATGTTTACATACCTTTCCAGTCTGTGGCATCTCCACGATGCAGCTTGTTATGGAGTGCAGCATACTTTTGTATTCAGTTTCAACTTTTTGTTTGACTTTTTTGACATGTGAATATTACTAGTAGTTTCGAGTGGTAATGTGCGGTGATACGTTTAGGACACGCCATATTTTGACGTTAAAAATGCATGCCTTGAGATAATTCATATAATTTGAGCCCTATACACATTGTAGGGATATGTTTCGCTAAAACATAACATAAAAAAGGAGTAATTAATGTGCAGGGTGTGGAAAGTTTAGAAAAAAACATATATTTACAAATATCGGTATATCAAAAAAAATTGCTCATTTCAGGCTTTCATTTTTGCAATTGAAGTCATCCTTGGTCGATTCCTTATCAATAATAAGTAAAAGATGACGCATAACAAACAAAAAAAAACAACAACAAACAAACAAACTTCAACGTATTCTTCATGTGGAATACATGGCTTAGTGAAATCAATCGTTTTGGCATAATTGTTGGTCAACGGTTAGTACGCATGTCCAGAGTTGTAGGTATATAGGTCATTGTTACTGTTACACATCATCAATGATGTTTCCTTGATAATACGAAGAAGTATTAAAAAATTAACGGGTTATAGTTCCTTTGTTGATATTTAAGTGCCAGTCTCTGTAAGAATCGGGTAGTAGCTAGGTGAAACATAGCATGAAAACAAAATCACCATTTGAATATTTAATTTGATTAATTGCACCATCGTAATCAATGAAAACAGATAAGATTTTCCATAACATTTTGGTAAATTGAGTTATAATTTCACTGATATGCACTGCAAAAAAACATTTCAAGGTCAGATAACTCAATTGAAAACCTCATTTTTATAACATTCTATTGAAAAAATGTTCCCGTTTTGCTTGATTATTACAAATACTTACACTTAAAGGTATATTGACTTAAGATAAGAAGAATCAAATGCGCTGAAATAATTTTCGTCATTACGATTGAATCCCAAATTCTTATAGGATACAAAGACGTGAAGTCAAACAGAAAGTCAAACTAATTATTTGGAATAAAACATACGCTAAATTAAATACTTATTTATAATCACTCATGCAAGGCTATCAAATAATGAATCCTTAAGTCATGTTTACTATTTATTCTCTGTACTAAAGTTAATATGTAAATAACAGAAGCGTTACTTACATTCAAATCAATATTTATGTACCATGGATATTTATACAATTATAACTGTACAGTACAATGACCGCATAGCGATATAAAACAATTGCGGTCTATCAAATGTCATGAAACAATTTTGAAGGACGTATGCATTCATTTTTCTGTTATTTTTGGTCACTTCTAGTAATTAAGTTTTAGTGAAGATATGTTTTATCAATGTCATACATTTGTATATCCTTCACGTGACGAGAGTAGCTTAATGGTATTAAGAGTCATCCATGCACATCCCCTATGATTTTTTTCTATGTATCTTGCCTGATAAGGGCCTATGGATGATTGGTACATGTAAATAAAATAATGTCTAATGTATTGAGTGATAAATTAGTATGCCCGTCCCTAAATTGTTACATAACAATAAGCTGTCCGAAATAAATATATATACTTTGATTATAATGGAGCTGGAAGCATCGCTCCAAATATGATACTAAAATTTGTACTTACCATACTACTCACTCTAATAGTTTGACTGAAATTTGTTCGTCTCTCTAAGCTACCACACTGGACCAAGATGTCGATAAAAAATTCCAGCAGTTTGACATCTTCGGTAACTTTAAAAGATGATTTGGATTTGTTTCGAAAAGATAGAGAATCTCTACCAAGTACTACGTATTTTTGTCTAGGTGTTCCATTTTTTTTTCACAGTAACAACATATATCAATAATGAATTTGAGTTAGGATTTCAAATGAGTATGGGGAATAGTTACTGTAGTAAAGAACTGCAAAATCAAAGGTTCTGATTCTAATATCATATCCCTGAGGGTTTTCAGAAGGTCTTTCGAATTTTTCAGGATCCACATAGAATTGATATCACTAAGGGAGTAACAAGTATCGTGGTAAGACTGAAGACCCTCTTTGACAGCTGTAAGTATGAAAGTGGCTTGGTACATGTAGTGCATCCAATTATGAAACATTTGTTTTATGGATTCTTGTACAGTTCTCGAATCCAGTACATGGACAGAAGATTACAATCCTATTATTTTGTACACAGACCAAAGAGGATAGAACGGATTTATGATTTTCAACCAGATCTCTGGAGTGATATTTATGTAATAAGAAAGAGGTTATGTGTGGCTGTCAAAAAAGGTGTGCTCACATAAAACACCCCTCTCGTAACATAGTTTTTTTTCACAATGATGCGTTAGCACCAAAATGAATCTAACAGTCAGAGAGGCTCTGATATGGACTGACACTGAAGTTTCCTTGCGCAAATTAATCTTTATCATATGAAATACGTATCACAAAGCATTATCGATGTCAATCTCTTTAAATATCACTACCAAAAACAATGGTTTCGTGCCCACAAGGCGTTTGATGAACATGTAACTTTATTTCATATCAGTAAAAAATCAGTAATTTCACTTGGATAAAACCTTTACACGTGGTATTAATTAACCTGCAGTATAAAGTTTTGCCAGTCAATATCATAATGTGGTAATGCCCGGTTACGAATTTAGAGTTACATCCCCTTATTAAAACGCGTTCGTGATCAAGCAGTTGTCAATGTAAATATGCAGAAACACGATTTGCATGGCTTTCTGAAAAAAAATCGAGGATATGGTTCCTCAATGAAATAAACATAATAGTTGTTGATAAACTGGTCAATATCGGGATATTTGGACAGCCCGTAGGACAGTGGTATTGACTGCGACAGCGATAATGACCTCGCCTACGCTCGATCATTATCCCGGTCTTAGTCAATACAGCTGTCCTGTGGGCAGTCTAAAAATCACGATATTGACCAGTTTATCGACAACTATTATTACGCTCTTATGCCTTATCCAAACAGGAGTGAATAGTTTTAAGGAGCGGTCAATATCTATTATGGATTGGGCACGGTGAAAAATGCAATAGAACACTCACTTGTCCTATTACATTCTGATAGGACTCCGTTAGGACAGACGCATTTTTTTTATTATAAATGTATCAATAAAATAATAAGATAAAGTTTTATTTAAGTTTTTTTAATTTAAAACCTAACTTATCATGTTTTTTATTTTTCTAATTTTTTTTACAATTGTACGATTTTGCGTTGTGTTGACCACTCGTGATTGGATAAAACCATTCGTCCAAATAACCGAAGCAGCAATATGCAAATGGAGACAAATCTGTCCGACA
Source organism: Perna viridis (assembly GCA_037379345.1). Lineage (NCBI taxonomy): Eukaryota > Metazoa > Mollusca > Bivalvia > Mytilida > Mytilidae > Perna > Perna viridis. The sequence continues at coordinate 17,094,551 of CM074511.1, forward strand.
TCGATGAAAATAGTTGAATGAAATATGCAAATGACCATAAAAGGAAAATCCATTCATCAATGATAACAGTAGTTGCAGAATAACGTTGACACTAAGTTCCCGCAACGTCTATGATTATTTAAACAGTGAGTAGATCTGTTGGAGGGATTTGGTCAATGCCTCACCCTCCAACAAAATCTACTGACTGTCTAAATAATCATAGACGGTGACCTGGCAGCTTATAACTTATATTGCATGACCGTCCCTTCCTCGAAAAAAGAATGTAAGTTAAATCTACGGTATAAAACCCAATGCATAAAATCACTGACGATCGCCAATTCTAACATATAATAAGGGTCCTAGCTCAAATAATTTATACATACTTATTCTATAATGAAATTCATCATGAATACCAGGTATTCATTTTCATAAATAAATAAATAATTGGGCAAGACTTAGTATGAGTAATATAATTTTCCACTGACATCAATGGCAAACATAAGAAATGAATGTATATCAGAAACCATATAACGATCAATATCTAACTGGCACTTCCTGTACTGGGTATCTCACGTAATCTTTTTGTTTACTGTTCAGATGAACGCTTTGTTAAAACTATTCTTATATTGGAGCGCAATTTTTCCATTTGTGTGTTGCCATGACATACACACATTTTGACCTAAAACTGAGTAGAGTTTACCTTTAACAGTCGTCAATCGATATCGATTCTTGTCCTTACCAAATCTGGGTTCTTTTCATTTCAGAGAACGTTTGATACTCGACAGAGCGAGATCGAGTGTTACTGTATTTCATTTACATTGCTCGGTTCAGTAAATTTATGTCTAAACGTCTTTGTGTTAAATTCACGAGAATACCGTAATTAAGGTTATTTCTATTCACGCTGACAAATAAATAACTAATAAGCTTGTCCGAGTGGACATCTGACTCAACTAGTCATTCTCTTCTTGTACTTCTGTTAATATGGATGTTCTAGAAGCTAACAAATTCCTGCAGTCAGATGTAAGTATCATGTAATTGTATTTTTAGTTTTAATATTATTATTATTATTATTTTAATTTTCTTCGTTTTTTGTATTTCGTGGTATAACTGATTTGGCAAACTTTATCTTTTCATGCTACTATTTATTATTAGTCATATGTTTTGAAATTTTATCATCGTGGTTTCTCCTATACAAGAGCGTTTTATTCATGGAATGTATTACACATAGGAAAAGGTGTATGTGTGGAAATATTGACGTACAAATAAATGTGTGTTTGGCAAGGGGAGCGGTCAATAATATCAGGAAGTTCAAGAAAATAACTTAATGATATGATTTTAGTTTCAATGGTCATGTATAACGTATTTTAACTACCACTCTCCCTAACAACCACACAAATGCAGACAAATAATCTTATACCGACATGGCATTTAGTAAGCTAAAATGATTGCAGCATGTGCTTTTGTGTATACGTGCGTCATTCATGTCTTAATCCAGGCGCTTAACTGAGGCCAAATTGAAGTGTAGGCAAAATTAGCCCCCCACCCCAAGCTCCGCGGAGTTAGCGTTTTAGAGCATCATTTATGCCTCTCCTGGATGTATTTTATCTCCAAAAAATGGCAAAATTAAGGGCAGGCAACAGCTTTTTTGCCTAACGCGCATATTAATCTTAGGTTAAAATGTAATTATTTTTCTATTATTATGGGGGAATTTTTTATTACAGTTGTGATTTATGCTCGGTTAAGAATCTGCCGTATGCTGGATCTAACCAGTACTTCATCGCTACCATAATATTATAACAAAGACGAAGTGGGACTCTGTGTATCTTTTTTCTCGTTTATTTGTGTTTTGGAAAACAATGATAATTAATTAAGCGTGCATGATGAATATAGTTATGTAGACTCATATTACGTTGTTTAAAGGTGAAGATTTGGTGAATTGCTATGTGTATTTTTCCAATAACGACTGAATAAAAATAGATCAGACAGCTTGTCCGTGCGATTTGCCAGGTATTCAGAAAGGGTTTGATTCCATTCATTTAAAGTTTTTACGGATTAAGCGTCAATCAGTGGTTATCGTCGAGTTTGACATTTATTATACATTGAATGTGTTTTTCGAATAATCACGCTTCGATTGCATGCAAAATGTTCATTGTTTTAAATATCACAAGTATTAATAGCCAAAGTTTTCATTGTACCGAAGAACCTTTGATATAAATACGCCGCCATTCTATTATACATTTAAGTTGTCCCCTCACAAATGAATTCCCTTAATCGTTCGTCCGTCTGTTCGTTCATGTGCATTGTAAGTGCAACTCCGTTCAGTGGCATAAAACATCATTGAAAGGTTTTAGGTGTGCATGCAGCAAGATTATTCTTGATAGCTGCTTATGAAGAAAGTTTGTCATTTTGTCTTTAGGCTTGTAAATGATAAAGTTCAAGCAGGATATCACCCAGTTTTATGATTGGCAGTCTTATTTTATTTCATCATCTTGTACATAAACATCAAAATGTGAAAAGCCGAAGAACGAAAAAAATTTTATAAGTAGATTTTCCGTTGAGACTAATTCAGCTACATGTATGTATATGTAATTATTTTCCGTCCACTGTAATACCCTCTTGTCCCGATTTATCCCACAGAACTGTTAAATTTATAACCCGTACCAATGTTGTTTGGGTATACGTATCCGTGTGCTCATAAAAATGAGTTCAATCGGATTTCACTCGTGAATCGGTTTGTTTTTATGATTGGTGAATAGATACATCCATTCACATTGTCTGCATACTTCCCGTTTGAAAACTTAGTTGACTCTGTCGGGTGCAAATAACTGCTATGCGAATTTCTTGACCTTTGTATTAGGAATCATATTGAAGAGTTATTCTCTCTATATATTTGGCAATTTAGTTTGTTTTCAAACCCGGCATATTTCTTTGACCCAGCGAGTGTTTAACTTTACATATGACAGAATAAGCAAGGGAACCAAGGTTATAGCTGTAATCAAAAGAATGCAACCCAGGGACAGACATGGAAAACAGACATACACAACAAAGAACATAAAAAACATACAAAGTAACAAAGGCAAATGAGCAACTCGGACGCCACTAAAAATGGCAGCATGGACTAGGTGCACCGGTAGGGTAAGCGTCCTCTGCTTCTCTAGAAATACCCACCGAGTTGCTCATAAAAAGTCAAGTCCGGAGTAGACAAACGAGGAAAGGAAAACTATGACTCAAATGTATGGCGTCAACAAGATATTAAACTGGATACATGATTTTTACAGCATTATTTTCAGGAACAATAGATTTAACTTTCTTATTGCTATACTGAAGACTTTTAAACAACCAGATGTTTGCATTTCATTTTTAACAATCATGGGACCGAAGTCATACAGTTTTGTACATATTGGTAACTTTTTTATTGAGTTTTTTGAAATATTCATCTATAAATATGTACATTCGGCTCAAAGTGTTTTCCCCTTTTTACCTGTGCGAAAGAGAAAAACACTAGTTACACAATGTAACGCGATTACATCACTGTAGGTGATATATAGCATGTGAAGGACAAATGGTTTGCATTGTAGGATTAGTTACGATTAGTGTTAAGAAGTAGGGTACTTATGATATCATAAAAATAACTTCAAAGAAGTGACAGGAACTTTTCTATATCAGTTAAGCTAGTATCATTTAACTTTAAATCCTCTTGAAATAATCCGATCAAATCCCAATCTCATTATACGGACGTACCTAACGTAACGACGTTACAGCCCACTTAACTCATTTTGTTGGTGTACATAGTAGGTGTTGTATTGTTTTGTGCTTAAAAGAAATTTATTATCGGATGCTTTAAAGGTAAAAAGGATCATTCATTAAAGCATTTAACTATATCGTGTCAGTTGTAGATAATATAGGACCCAGAAGTTTCGAAAAGGGGGAGGGCTCCAGAGATTTCCATTTTTTCTACTTTTCGAGCATAAAGGAGTTGTTAGTTTTGCCTTTAATTGAAATTTATATTTTTTCTCAAAAAGTTAGAAAAAGGTGAAAGAGTATTATATACAGTGTAGTATTTGCTGGTACAAACAGTGAAGCTTGGGATTGCCATTGGCCCCAACCCCGAGTACACATAGTTACTTTTATGGATGTCTAGACCTATATTTTCATGTACATGCAAACCACTGTACTGATGGCATGAATACAGAGATTACAATGCCAAAGAACAGTAAAATAAGTAACACACTGCATGTATGACCATGGTGTTTCAGAGGTATTTTTATATGATAGTAACAGATAATAAAGAAGAGAAAAAAATAACATGTGATCTGAGGTCCAGCATTCGTTCAAGAATTTAAGTGTTAATTTTAGTACATCAGTATAATTGCTTTTAATGTGTAAGGTAAGTCTTTTATTGTAAAGTAGGGTTTTAACTGATTAAGTGGGCATTTTATAATTTTAGTTTGTCTCGATATTAATTCTCTGTGATATATAGTGAATGCACATCTTTAATGTCGCCACCATCACATGATGGACGAAAACAATTATCTCTTTCAACATATATAGTCCATATATTATCGATAAAGGGATGGGGTCTTATGAATTATACATAATTATGCACGAGTATTGTTATGCCTTTCCAGCTAAAACCTGCAATTTCATTGACAACATATTCTTAAAAGAGAGTGAATACTAGACATTTTTCTTAAGTTCAATCCGTTACCTTTTAGTCTATAAAAGCTAAACCAAACTGATGCTCATGTTTTGGTGTCTTACCTTACTAAAAACAATGTATGACACTTTTGACATACGACTGTCAAAAAGTGTTATGACGTTTTGAACATGTTTACTTGTATTTCGTAGGAAATGCGGTCATTTATCTGTCAAAATATAGTCACAGTATACATGTATTTGATATTATGATACTAGTTTCTGGGGCTGTTTTAGATCTTCTAATAGAAATTTACATATATTTATTCATACGACACTGTAACTTTATCCGAAGCTATCTTTATCAAAACCAGATTTGATAACATCTGGATAGTTTCAGTCCATTTATTCAGTATCATGCAGGTATGTTTTAATTAAATCCGTGGGTCAAGTTACGTCTATCATGAAGCATTGTTCAGAAAATTGTAAATTGATTCCTTAAAATTGATTCAGAAGAATAAAGAATGGTTGGCGTTTTTGCGTCTGGCTTGTAGATGTAGGATGTAGTAAATGTATTTTTATCCCAATTTGTCAATTGTGAAAATTATTGACGAAGATTTCAACCATGTTATACATGTATGCTATAATCGACAATGGATATAAAAAAAAATTAAAATTAATCAGTAATCATGATTATTTAGGGTCACAGAAAGGTAAATTATTCTTGTATTCAATAGAATTTAATTCCACCGTAATTGAAATTAAAATTCACACAAAATTACTGTAGCATTATAGTTATACATTATGCATGTTAGTAAGAATTTTCGTACAACAATCCTGCTTGTAGTCAGAACCCTGAGGAAAACAGCTCAAGTCATCTTACGGCGGTGACTTGAAGCTTTATTTAACAGTCGAAATTCTTGGCAATATTTGAATAATATGTCGAAAAAGTGATACAGTAGTTCAAAGTAATTCTATCAACCAGGTGGCGCTAAGCAATGAACATTATCGCTCACAAGAATTTTGGCTAAGAAAAAAGTAAATTACATTGTTAAAAAAATTAATCGGTTTAGCTATATTTTTTAGTCGGATCGGATAAATCTTCTGCCTTGTGTATGCGAAGTTTCTCTTTCAGGCATTTAAACACGTCACGAATCGATGGTATATTTGATTGATTGAGAAACCGCATGGAAAATGGGTGTAACAACATGACCTTTAAAATACACGAATTTTCCTATGATAAAATATGACAAATCGACTATCGAAAGTACTTGTATGAAATGGGTTTTAATAATAACATTTTAACCAAAAAATTAAAACATAAGAAATATTTCCGGGTCAGACTCGAAACAAAAACCTTCGCATTTATAGTAAAGTAGAGTGCGACTGTTCAATCAGTTAGGCTACGACAACTACATAATAATGTTATCATAATAAGCTACATAACGTTTACTGTTTCAGTGTTTTATATTTTTAGCGGATAAAGTTCCTTTTTCACCTTAAAGTACCAACCATCTTGTGCTTATAAAAAATGTCTTTTTCTCAAATCACACTATGCAAAAAAATCATACACTGTGATGGTTACGGATGTGCTTCTACTGGAGATTCCCGACTCAAAATGTTCTATTTAGACCCAAAATGGCGAAAATGCATTTTTGAACGATTTTATTGCAACTTTTGTACTTTTCATCTATTTAAATTTTCACAAATTTGCATTTTTGGGACCAATAAGAGTTTTTTCTAACGACTTCAATTAAAATTCAGGACATGTCATGTGGAAACTTTTTGAAATTGGCCCTACTTCTGGTCAGAATCATGGGGGAAATGGCCGAGGTCCTTTGCAATTATTTCACAACGACAATGGATGCTTCCCCAATCGGTGCCGTGGTGTGTACGTTTTCCACTGTACAATTATCATGTGTGCATCTCTTTTCAGCTTTAATATACTCAGGCTATACATGGACATTCATTAATTGCTCAGTTGTTATACGTCATATTGTATCAATTTAAAAGTTCCTAACTCCACAAGCTTGATCTTATCCGAAATAACGAATATCATTTCGCTAGATCCTTTAATCTCAGTTTCCGCTTTATAGATGACGTATTATCTTTAAACAATCCTTGTTTAGGGAATTTGATATATCGCATCTACCCAAAATAACTTGAGGTAAGGGATACTACAGACACTGTGAGCCCCGTGCAGGTCCGGGTGTCGAAAGAATAGGCCTGCAGCAGCGTTAAGCTTGTCGTAAAAGGCGACCAAATAGTGCTCAGAAACCTAGCCGGGGGCTAGGCGCTCTGCCCACAGAGCAACTGGGAGATGTGCCCCAGGTGGTGGAATGCGGTACCCCTGGCGTGTTACATGCTGGGGTTGTCCGGCTATATTACGGAAAACCTGACCGCAAACCATAGTGGTGCACCGTGTTTGGAAAGATGCCACGTTCCTCGCACGTTAAAGAACCCTGCTGTGGTATTCGATAGGAGTAGGAACCTTAGCGCTCCGCCACTGGAGGCTGAATTGCCCGACCCTACCCATCCCTCCCTTTCATCTTGTGACAATCAAAATTTGTCGACCCTATTATCCTTGTGTCCCATCCTTTTTTTTTCATTTCATGTTCATTTTATCATCCCGTTTTATGTTCATCGCCTGAATGTAGCAGAAGTATTGCTGCTCGGGCGTTAAACCCAAACATTCAGTCAATCAATCAGACACTGTGAAGTCAGTCTCATACCTTGACGTACACTTAGAAATCGATGGTAAAAGAAAACTATTGACCAAACTTTACGACAAACGTTGAAGCTTTCTGCTCATTTGAAATAAGAAATTAATGTTACCATGATAATTCGTATGGTGCATATTTTTACGAAATGAGATTAAGCTAGACACGTGCATGTAACTGAGTTAACTTGTTCATATTAATAATTGATTAAAAATGCGAAAGTATAATATAATTTTCAGTGAACTTTTAGTACGACGGGCAGACGGACTAAACGCTTCCATTTGTTACCTTGTACCTTGGACTAAACGCTTCCATTTGTTACCTTGTACCTTCACCTTCAACTTGGTTTTCTCTGGCCGTGACCGACAAATGAAATACAAAGTGGTGTTAAAAAAATGTATGTGGTTGTTTTTCACTATACAAAGATCCCTTTGTCTGTTCGGAGCAGGCACATCTAATATTTTCCTCAGGCACAACACCGTATGAATGATTACGGGAAAGAGTCACATTTTTCTCATAGTACTGATTGAGCCTGCCAGGAAAATTGTCTAGTTCTTGAACTTCGTTCTGTTCGACTTTATAATTGGATTTAATAACTAATATAAGAGTCACAGTGTGAGAAGACTTCCAGTGGGATCAAATATCTTACAAGAGATTGTTTTACCACTGAAATTTCTGTTCTAAATTTGGATTTCATGTATACATATTTTCTGTGCCTGTTTTACTTTTACAAGTTGGTCGTCTACATTGTAGGATTATTCTCAATGACTTCTATCCTTCGATTTGTATTCAACTTTGCTGATTATCATCAAATAACTTTCTCTGATACTATATGACAATGAACTATTTCAAATTTCAAGATTTTCACAGTTGTGTTTTAAATATTGACATAAATTCAGTCGAAAGATTTTTATATTATTGATGTATACATGTAATTGTTCGCAATTTTATAAAAAAAAAAAAAAAAGAAAAAAAAAGAAAAAGAAAAAGCATTTTGAAAGCGTCGTATTTTAAAATTAAAATCTATGTAAAATATTTGACCAAATAAAACGAATTTATTTGCAGACATTGTGCATATAGTTTGTTTGAACAAACCCGGTTAACAAATCTGAATCTTACACGATGAATGTGAAAATTAAAACTTCGCAGTAAATCGTCGGGTTTAAATATCCGTGTTTTGTTTCGTTTGAGGCAGCAGAAAAATCGATAAGTAAATCAAGTCTATTTTATTTTTTTTTAAATTTCATGGCCAAAACGAGTTAGGTGACCTATTTTTTCTGCATTTGTTTGGAATATTACATATAACAATTAATTTATACAATGGGCTTATTATAAACTTGACTTAACCACACCAATCCTTGGGAAATTCCACACAATGGACTTGTTCCTGGGTCAATATATTAAACCACTACAAATGAAGTAACGACCCTATATAACACTTTAATGTCAAGTATTACCAGTATTATTGTAAATAATGGAAATAAAAACGGCAAACCTTTTTGTACCTGAGGCAATGTCATAAATCCTAATTTTCGCCCTTCGAAATATTTTCATTAGATGAAGCTACACCTACTTTTGTTTCATTATAAGTGTCATAAGAAACTGTTCAGAATATGTATTAATTTTACACGACCGCAAAAAAAAAAAAAAATGCGGGCGCATCATGTTAATATGATGTTATCGTCGTTGTCGTCGTCAGTCGTCGTCGGCGGGGTTGTTACTTTTCCGTACGATAACTTAAGTTGTATTGAACCAAATATCAGGAAGTTTTGATATATTGTTGACGTTTTCTATTTTAAATGGGATCAATGGTCCCAACCGTTCTGCAAAAAAGGGAGTCTTAAGAGGTAAAATAGGTGTTTATTTGATACTGATGTAAAAGGTTTACTTTTCAATCAATTTTGACATTTCTTTTTTAAAATTTCTTTCTTATCAAATTCTGTTTTAAGAATTAACAGGTTTTATATAGCATTTAGCATTGTTAGTCTATGGGACCAAAGTGGAGCCACACCTTAAAAAGAATGAACTCTATCAAAACTGGATTTTTTTCATGAGAATTTAAAACAATCTGCCTGCATATTTCATTCAGATTTCAGATATCTCTTACGATTTTAGAGTTATAAGGGGAAAAGTAGGACCACACCCGAAAATATCGACTTTTTGTTTTTGGTTCGATTTCGATTTTTTTATTCCTCATAATGGTCCCTCCCTGCATGTTTCAATCAGATTTCATAAATCTCTTACGGTTTTGTAGTTATAAGGGGTTGAATTGGCTAACACCTGAAAATGTCTACTTTTTATGGGCCCGTCTAAGACGGGACGTATTATGGTATTATACCGTTGTCCGTCCGTCCGTCCGTCCACACTTCGAACAGTAACTCAAAAACGCTTTCACCAACTTTAATGAAACTTTGTTGAATTGTTCATATCTATTGACGTAAACTCCCTTTTGATTTTTATAAATTTCAGATTTTTCGGTTACGTGTTATGAATTTTTATACATAAAAAGGAGGGATTTTCAAGTTTTTGCACAATAACTCAAAAACACTTTCACCTACTTTTATGAACCTTTGGTACATTGTTCATATCTGTTGATGTAAGCTCCCGTTTGATTTTTATAAATTTCAGATTTTTCGTTTACGTGTTATGAATTTTTATACTTAAAAAGGGGGGATTTTCAAGTTTTCGCACAATAACTCAAAAACACTTTCCTCAACTTTTATGAAACTTTGGTGAATTGTTCATGTCTATTGAAGTAAGCTCCCATCTCATTTGTATAAATGTCAAATTTTACGTTCCCGTGTTCTGAAGTTTTACTCTTAAAAAAGCCGGAGACGGCTAAGGAAATTTTATTCGTTGAAAAATAATTTAAAACAGACCATTTGTTATGATGATCGACTAATAAATATAAAAGGTACTTAGTAAGCTTGTCAGAAAAGTGTGTTTTAAACATGATAGAAATGTATGGGTGAAAAATCAAGACAACAAACTTAGATAAACTTGAGGTAACCTTGATGGTGCCAATTTTTTTTTTTTGGTGCATTTTCTATTTACATACTTTTTTATTTTGGTGGGGGAGGGTATTTGACAAGGCTCATAGTATTTCTAGTTGATCATATAAATTCATTAAAAGCATAAGGACAAGTTGAAGGGGTAACGGGCGTATCATGCGTTTAAAGCGCAGCTCTTTATTATTTTTGGTGTGATTTTGAAAATTTTTTATTTAACCATGCTGCGCTCGGCGAAGCATTTAATGAGATAATGACTAATTGATCCATGAATGCATCCTGAAACAGAACTCCGTACTTTAATTGAATTTCAAAATATGGTGCTATATTATATCTAAATGAGTTGTTGTGTAGATAATAAACTGTAAGTCCCTATAGTATGTTAAATGTATCCAAAAAAAACAAATATTGTGTTTACACTTGCGCCAAGTGAACATAGTTCAACTGGCAATTGTTGTATCATGCTGCGCTCGGTAAAGCTTTTTATTTGTATTTTTTCTACATTTTTTGTCTGATTATTGGTGACAAGTTTTACAGTTATATATTGAGAGCAATAACATTTTACACATTCAAAATCTTAAGTTTGAAATACAGAATGAAGTATTTTTATAGGTGTAGCAATCATAATTTAGTAGAATCATTTGTTAATCTCATTTTCAGGAGAAAACAATCGACTCTGAGTCGGTGACAGTGACGTCAGGATCATCGGATGATAGTGAACCGACTGGTCGTGAAACTTGGTCTGGCAAATTTGATTTTATCTTCACTTCAGTTGGATATGCTGTGGGAATAGGGAATATATTCCGGTTCCCGTACCTCTGCTACAAAAACGGAGGAGGTAAGAATGGATGTAGGGTGATTCAAGGGAAATTACAGTTATACCAGTAAATATGTAACCCGAAAGTCGGAGACAGCGACAAAACTTTAAAGATGGAACATGAAACGCACTAAAATATATCTAGCAAACGTGTCATCTTTTTGCAGCTGAGTTATAATGTATATGTATGATCGCATTGAAGAGTTGCCTACAATTGTAATATTTATTTTCTAAATATGACATACATTTTGTCTACTTTATGCATTTTTAATAACAAATCATTCTCACACGTATATGTGTGTACGTGTAAGGCATGCATGAACTTTCAAAAGGTAAATTTTATAAGAATATACCATAAATCTTGAGATCATACATATGCATGGCAACTCAACTTTTTTGACTTAAGATAATAAATTTCACTAATTTTGAACCTCTGCAACTCATGCAAAACGTGTCAAATATGCACTTACACTAAGTGTATTTGTTTTATTAGGTACGAACTTCTTTCAACACAACGCAAAGATTTCTCATGAAGGCTATCGTTGTTATGATTAATTATATGTTTTTATTTTACATTGCACAAGTGCTATTGATCATGTGTCATCGATATGGTTTGTTTCCAACCAAATTTCGAAATTTTACATCTATTTTTATTTTTATGACAGGAGCTTTCTTGGTTCCATATCTTATATTCATGGTGATTGGGGCAATTCCAATATATTTCCTGGAGTACTCCGTAGCTCAGTTCTCTAGTTCAAGTGCTGTCACGATATGGAGAATATGCCCATTGTTGAAAGGTAAAACTGATAAATCATAGATTTCAAAGCTTTAATCTAATACTTACAACAACCCATCAACATAGCATCTTTTTCAATATCTTCTCAATAGATGATTAGAGTATATAGCTTATGTAATTAAGATATAACAAAAACACCAATAAAGTAATAGTACACATGAATAATTAAATTATAATTCCTCAAAAATTCTCAGAAAGCAAAGTTTATTTGATGTTTTATATTTGTAATTTGAATTGTTCCCACTTTTGTATAAACGAAACCACAGAAAACACAGAGCATTATTATAAAAGTATTTAATCGTAATTTCGGTGTTGTACTGAAAAAGTCATTAACATCTTGAGCATCTTATGTTGTACTAATTAACACCTTTACGTTAACGAAGCTCTATTACCTTTAACATACTTAATATTTTCTACACTTTTTGTGACGTCATATACGATGGATCATCGACGTACGATGTTATTGTATATTTGTGTTTTATTTCAAGTTTTATAAGTCGTTAATAGTAAACTTTACCGAATTTCTGCAGAAAAGGCGACTCCATAATTTGACGGTTATTGAGAGTGAAGTCAAGGTATCCACGGTTGGACAATATTTAGAGAAAAAAAAACATTTAAACGATCAATGACCCTGTTTTAGTAGAGAAAAACAGTAATCTTATAGTATACGTATACGAAAAACCTGTTTTTATAGAAGTCTAACTTTCTTATATGATATTTCAACGTATTACAATTTTTTTCATTTTCACAAAAAATATTTACCAAATGGTACCCAAGGATACAACATTTCAGTGATTTTTTTTATAGAATATAAAGCAGGATTTATTTGATTTTTGCAGGTGTTGGATACGGAACTTTAATAGTATCAATGATTTACTGCATTTATATTAACGTACTGCTAACGTGGGTGCTTTACTTCCTGTATTGTTCCTTCACCAGCGTGTTACCATGGAGTCATTGCAACAACCAATGGAACACAGTTAATTGTTATTCCTCGATTGGATCCCACTTGTACAATTCATCAGATTCGAACGCTACCCTACCCGACCCATCGGCTATGAAGAATGCCACAAAGTATACTGCATCAGAAGAATTTTGGAGGTAAAGTCGTAAAAAGCTCAATGTGTAAAAAACTTACATGATATCCTCTTTATTTCTTTTTACTTTTGCAACGGTTTATGTATATAAACTGTATTTTTCCTCGATCAATTAGGAATTTTCTTTCTTTGAAGAAGCATTAAGTTGAAGAAAATCAGGCTACTGTCGTTTGAATATGCATGTACCTTTGTACTATCCTCATTTACAAACATTATTCTTACTCTAGCACACACACGCATACACACACTGACACACAAATAAATAATATAAATGTTGCTATTTATTTTAAGTACATTACACTCATTTTCTAGTTTGGTTTTACAAACTTGTGGAAGAAGTGTTTTTGCGCGATTTGCATGCTAATGAAAATAATTGATATAATTCTTTTTCCGCCATATAGAAGATTATCAAATTGTAAGCTTTAGTTTACATATAACAGCTTTTGACATTTTTGCATGATGATACCGAAATTAGACTAGGCTCTGATTCCCAAGACTTTCATCCTAAGCGCCTTGAAGAGACTGACATTTTAATTTGCAAAGTGTTCTGATGCTTTGACAGTTTGTTTTCTTGCTCGTATTTGTATATATACATGACAATGCAAAATTTATTTAGAAAATGAAACTCACAGGTTTTGGCAGATCAGATATCTGCGACTCACAGGAGTTGACATTAAGCATGAATATTGAATTTCATGAATTCACATGTTGTCAAAGAAACCCGGATGTAAATAATAGTTATTTGCAGATACAATGTTCTGCAAATAACGGAGGGGATCGAAGATATGGGAGGATTAAGGTTGGAACTTCTTGTGTGCCTGGTATTATCATGGCTGCTCATCTTCATTTGTCTGTTTAAAGGCATTAAGAGTTCAGGAAAGCTAAGTATTCTATACACGACAAAACAAATGGGTTTTGCCTTTTTCAACAAACAATTGCTATAGAATTTATCAAATTACTTCCGATATTTGGGTGTAAAGCGAAATTTTAGAGTCGGCATCGTAGTTTACCGAATTGGAGCTCCGATGCGGGCCAAACTATAAAGGCAGAATTCACTAGTGATGTAGTGTATTTGGTTATACTCTATATCAATCTCTGTTAGAATTATGCAGGTTCAATGCTTTAACAAAACAAATAAGGTGCTAAACACAATTTAATGACAACTAGACATTGTTTGGACAGTATCTCCATGAAAAGATCTCTAATTTCGATTAATTATCATAGCTAAATGGGTCAATTTCATAATAGATATATTCGTCGCACCTGCATAACTCTAATTTGACGTTGGTACCTTTTTAGGTTGAAGTCGATATACTGTTTCGATCGAAGACCAACGTTTGTTTGTGTTATAGTCCGTCCTATTTCTACAGACCCTGGGGGTAAATCCACAAAAAACCAAACTGTGAATCCATTTTGTTATTAACCAAATCTTTTTCAGCGAGAATTTTTACAACAGATTCAATGATTTATCTAAATATTTCTTATTGAGATGTCATAAAAACAATTAAAATCTTATTTACGGAGGCCACTGGAGTTTTAAAAATGGTCGTTGACTTGTCGTGACAAGATCATTGACCTCTTTTTGCTTTGTTTGAAGTTAACTTGAACTTGTTTGTTTCATAATATGTAGATAAGTTATTTGTTTAGTATATTTGTTTAATTTGTTCGAAACTATGCCACAACTTTGACAATAAAACAACAAGCACAAATATTAGAAGTATTTTTTTTAAATTATGACCTTGTCCATCCCAAATATAATTGTGAATGGGAACCTGTAGAGGACAAACGGACTATAACTGCATTGGTCCTACAGTAACATTTCAGTTCTTAACCATCTATTTGCATTAAAACAGAATCTGTTGTCTCGGTTTAGAATAGCGATGTTACAATACTCAGACATACTTTCAACATGAAATGAGTAATGTAAATAACTATCTTTTTGAGTATTGAAATATCCTTATAAATTACCGAACAGTAGGTGACTTCATTTCTTTAATGATTACTATGAAGCGCTGTCCATCAAGATCGTATGCAACTCGTCTAGTGTTAATTTTACAGTGTTTGTATATTGGTTTATCCTGCGTTAAAATAGAAGTTTTTTTCCAAACATATTAAATCGATCTTTGGAATGAGAGGGTTAAAGTTTCTTTTAGGGCGACTTTCAATAAAAAAAACTTTCAGTTGCTTGCGATCTTCATGTTATCTGTTAGAACGGACCAAGTATTCATTAACATCCTGTTTTGAGAACATAAAACCAAAGATATGACGTCATATTCGTATAAAAATGTAGACGACTCTCACCCATGAAGAGATTAACTTAGATAACTTGCAAGAATACATATATCATTTGATTTGGAAAGGCATGGTAACTTTGAAAACACAGCTCACGAATTCCTTCTTCACCGTTGGATAAGTTAAGGGGGAGCAAGTAGAAAAAAATAAGAGCAAACATTGCAACGACTAGTTTCCAATTTATTTTGTGTGGAAACACGAAAGTTAATCAGAATTTAGCTGTAAGTTCTTATAATGACGAAATTGAATGTGCATACCTGTAAATAATATACATGTACAACGTGTGAACTATTGCGCCGATTGATTTTATCCCACAGTTTTAGTTTGAAACGTCATTTTTTGGTTGATATTTACATATATAATTTTCGACATTACGATTAATATAATAGGGTTTTAGTACGAATGTTCGTGAAATATTGTCATGATTAGTTATCTAACTTTTCACGTGTGTGCGAGTGCAATAAATACACTACGAGGAAAAAATATTTCCGAATATTCATAAAACAACTCTCCAAGTTTACACCTTAGGTTGTTATCGATGACGTATTGTAATATAAATGTAGAAACTTTTTTGCACGCTTACACTTGGTTGCATTTTTGTGGCAAATATTGTGTTGCCATACAAGATAATTTATTAAGCTTTCGCGTATTTAAAAGTCGGTTGAATCTTCATAATAACACTTTTTGTATAGACGACTGTACATGTATGTTATTGTAATAGAACATCGACTTGTTTTTTGGAAGAATCGACAGTTTTCTCAGCAAACTTTATGGGGTACACTTAGAAGCATACTGTAACGTCTTTGATTGAAAAGGATTTGTACATGTATCCTGCTCTCTAAGTCATCATGTACATGCTTTTGAATGAAAGATAAACAAAACGTTGAAGTCCTGTTTAATAGAAGTGCATTTCATTGGTATAAAGAATTCCCTGAAAAGTTTTACCTCTAAGAGAACGGGATTGTTTGGTAATGGTCATACAACTTCATTAAATTACATTGTAATTTTTGTATATTTTTCTTCAAATGTTAACTCATATTTCAGTTTAATTTTAGTCTAGCAGTGAAGTATGTACAACCTAACTGCGTCTCTATAGTTGAAAAATAAATGATGCATACATATGAAAGTACATGTGAAGAACTCATAAAATATTTTATAGGCACAATTCAAAGCATTTATTAACAATAGCTGTTTATGACTTTAAAATGCTATTCTTGTAGTATTTATTTAATACATGTTTATCAAAACAATCAATTAGCACCTAGTATTGAAGAGCTGTCAAATTTATCACGAATACGTTCTATCTACTTACTGAAGATAATGATGAGCTGGTAGTAAGCAATGTTGCGTTATCATTGATACCATTATCTGAGAAGGAAGCAATTGAAAACTTCTGGATTAAAATCAAAGAACGCCGATTGCAAATCAGTTACATTTAAATGGATTAAATTTTTGATACAGTAAATTTAAAGGAAAAAAAACTCTTATTAGGTCTTTTTTTTCAGGTGTTTGATTATCCGTATTTTGTGAAAGTTAACTTTTTTGGTTATTTACAACGCATGACAAAGTTGATTTGCTGAATTTTAACAATGTACCAACATAATGTTTCTCTTTTCAATTGTAGAAGCTTAAAACTTCTAGGGTTTTAAATGTCTTTATAGATGTGTTGGCACTCCCTCTGCATTTACAATCATAAATATAGTTCCTTAGTATTTTACACATCCTTTACAACTGTTTAAAATAGAACCATAATGAAATCAAAAAAATATATATGTACATAAAACAAGCATAAACGCGTAGATTGGTTTGTATGAAACGAAAAGCGTAACTTAGCAGGGAAATCTACTAGAGGTAAAAAACCTTGAGTAATATTATATGAACATACGTAGTTTTTGGCACACATGAACAATTATTGTTAACATAATTATGAGATATCAAGACAATATTCATGTACAAATTTATTTTCGTTTATAAAATTATCTTATCGAAGTTGGTCACTCACACCACACAAGTACTTTTGACAACCAGAGTTGTAAAGTGTGTAGTGGTATGTACATAGTTACCACCCTTATACACTGCTCCACCCTCCAAGTCCGTACCTATTCATTTTTACGGCCAAATAAAGCTGCTTTGCAGCGCCAGGTTTCACGATTTTGATGTTCGTTTTTCTACTTTAAACAGGTGGTGTACGTTACAGCTACATTCCCTTATGTCGTCCTGATGGTGTTTCTGGTGAGAGCAGTTACACTGCCTGGAGCTGGAGAAGGCATCGAATTCTATTTGGTTCCAAAGTTTGAAAAGCTGTTGTCAACAGAGGTAGTATTCAAAATTGCAATTCATCGTTTTATGATTATTTAATTTAATTGGAAACAAGCTTTCTTATTTGTTGGTTTTCTTATTTTCAGCAAAGCTGATGTTTGATATATGACATCAGTAACGTCGATTAACCCGCACTCTGCAATTTAAATAATGCAAAACAAAATGATATGATATTGATTACGAATCAATTCTTAATATTTGGATTTGAATCCATTAGATCTTGAATTATAAAATTCCTTTGGTGATTTTCACAGAAACAATCCATATTCGTTACAGAATCCGGTTACGTGTAAACATACTACTTGCGTTTTCTTAAAAGTTGGATTAGAAATGCTTACAAAAATCTCTTTGGAATCTACAGGTTTGGGGTGAAGCTGCAGTTCAGATCTTCTACTCATGTGGTGCTGGATGGGGGAATCTTATAACATTTGCGGGATTTAACAAATTTCATCACAATATTTACAGGTATGTTAAAAATAATCATGTCACTAACACTTCTAGACAAATTAATGTCTGATATTACCATTCACAGTCGTCTTATGGCTGATACATACATACTGTATCCATAGAAATGCTCTGTCTGCTTATGATAAATACATATTGTCTACCACAACCGTCATGCCAGTCAGTGTTCGTCGACTAATCAAAAGATTATTTAGTTCAACCAAAATATGTCTATGTCAACATTTTTTGTGTTTATTTAGACAAAATTTTTCTACCTAAAATATTTTATTAAGCCATATTTTGTCCATCTAACGCACAAAACATGATATTAAACTTTTAATATCCAAGTCAACACTAGATATCCCACAATGCTTCAGTGTTGTCGATAGAAAGGTAAATCTTGTGTTGAATTTGACAAAATATCTTTTATTAAACATTTCAGGTGTTTAGATGGTCAAACTATGACCAAAAAAAAATGAGCTATTAAGTAGACATAATTTATTTATCTCAGTTACATTATGATTAGGCATGGTCATTACAGTCATCATTTTAGCCAGCAGGAAATTAGATTATCCACATTGAAAAGCATGTTTTAAAAGTAAAAATAATTATTAATTTGCTGAATGGCGGTAAAGCAATTTTTTAATTTCATATGATAAATACTAAATAAAGAGATAGAATGAGTTACAATGTCCAGTGAAGGGGTATGCAACATTTGACAATGGAAACAGTTTGGAGACTGACACTTATAATCAGTTAGCTGTAAATGCATTTTGTAGTGAAGAAATAGAATGATACTGAACCACGTGATACGATTTCTTCCATAACTATTAGTGCTTTTACATATATAGATCAGCATTAGTTGTGCCAGTTATCAACAGCGGATCCAGTATTCTAGCTGGATTTGTCACATTTTCCATGTTGGGATATATGGCAAAAATTAAGCAGGTCACTGTTGACGAGGTTGTAGCACAAGGTAAAGATAAAAATCTGTCAAATTTGCTGTATTTATAGTTGTTAAATTAATGTAACCATTAAAACTACATGTGTAACACACGGTACAGAGTTGCCATCAAATCTTTTTAAAGAGAAACTAAATACAATGCTTAATAAGACGATCATATTATTCATGTAAAATGTTTCTTAATTGTACCTGAAATACATTTTCGAGTACATGTGGAAAGCAAATTTATATTTATAAGTAAAAGATAATTAACTTAAATGAATTAAATTATAGAATTGCCATTCGCGTGCAACTTTTTGAATCGAACTCAACTCCTTACTTGTAAGAGTTGAATTTACAGAAAATGGACATTCTGCAGGCATATGAAATGATTTGAAATATTATATATAAATGAATTCTACAGTATGCTTACTTCACATACTTTGGACGGTAACATTTATTTGATTCATATTTCTAGGGCCGGGTTTATCATTTGTTGCCTACCCCGAGGCAATATCACACTTGCCCATTTCGCCAATGTGGGCTGTACTGTTCTTCCTAATGTTAGTGACGATCTCCCTTGACACGCAGGTATGTTTCAGTTACAAGGTACTCTACATAATGTTTAATTAACAGAAACACCGAGATTAAAATAAAGATGTCAATTTCAAACAAAAGGGCAATGAGTTTCGAGTCTATTATAAACTAAGACAAGTTTAATTCATAATGGAAGAAGGAAATCATAAATATTGTTACACCCAACCTTCTACATAGTCAGAAATTAAAAAAAAACCAAGCAGGTTAATGCTCGAATAATTGAGTATCTGATACATTTACATAATGCAGCAAGATTACCTTGAAGTTATTATTGCCGCATTACAGAAAGTAACTTAGTATATTAAAGTATAGAGTTGTTCTACCCTCGATTGAATGAACATTACCTGGTGAACTTCCCGTGCAGAATGTACCAACATAATGTTTCTCATTTCCATTGTAGAAGCTTAAAACTGCTAGGTTTTAAATGCTTTTATAGATGTGTTGGCACTCCCAAATAAATTGATTTTCACCAAAACAATTGTTGAGTCGTCGATTTTCACCAAAACAAATCTAGAGTAGTTGATGGTAAACTTTTCCACTGATGATGGAAGCACTCAGAAGCACGTGAACAAATATTTTGATCCAAGTGACTGATACTAGTATTGAGGGATCTAGTCTAAATTTAGAAATTGGTCACAATAAGCCTAACTGTACCACCATAAATCTTACACCTAGCTGATAATCAACATGCAAACCAAATAGCATTCATAGCCGACATAAATTAATTAAGGCCCCAAAATTTGGGTTTTAAATATTGAAAAAAAACTTTAAAAATCTCTTTGTCCAATTAACCACCTAATGTTGACAATATAATCATGGGAAAAACAACTTTATTACCTGAAGTTAATTATGTTGCTGAGGGTGATTTAAGGTTGAAATACTTCCCTTAGTAGTTGTTAATTAATGAATGCTTTTTTACCAACAGTTTATGGTCGTTATTAAAGGTTATTGGAATCATAATGTTTATTTAATAATATCTTAGTAAATATTACTACTCTATTTTAGTTTGGAACATTTGAAACAGTTACCAGCTCAATAGCAGACGATTTTCCAAATCTTCTGGGGAAGAAGAAAATATTTTTAACAATAGGGTTTTGTTTACTTGGATTCCTATTAAACATACCACTAATTATGCAGGTATAATAACAATAAAACATAGTTACTCTAACACTATTTATTCACAAATATTC
This sequence comes from Perna viridis, assembly GCA_037379345.1. Taxonomy (NCBI): domain Eukaryota; kingdom Metazoa; phylum Mollusca; class Bivalvia; order Mytilida; family Mytilidae; genus Perna; species Perna viridis. Next base: position 17,115,388 of record CM074511.1, read on the forward strand.
TCCTTCAGAAATTGTCAGTAGATTTGTTTTATGGTTCAGTTTACAATCTTCAAAGCAATGCCACATGAACGTGTATTTATTAAGCGGAAATACATTTAGTTTTCACCTATTGAATATTCGCGTAAGACAGAAATTACAGAACTTAAATCTTGTCTTGTCCATGTACAAAGACATGATTTATCAAAATCACAAAGTAAAAAAGTAAAAGTAATGGTATTAGTTTTGTATAAAAAAGGAAATATTGATTGTCTATGCTCATGTAGATTGTGAATAAATAGGATAAATGATTTTCGCACTGACCTCATAATAAAGCCTGTTGAAAAATGAATGAAGTGAATGAGAATGATCAACTTTATGACTCAAACTTACCTTTCTTCTTTTCAATACTTTTGTTGGTAGTAGATCTCTATCAATTCCTTTAAGATATGAATATGTGATGTAACCAACAAATTACATTCAACTACAATGTTTTTTGAAACATTTCCATGTTAGACAAAATGTGAATAGAAGGTGGCATAAAATACTGGAACAAATAAGACTCTTTACAAGGAGTAGGTCTCTATTGACTAGAAAAAAAGGTAATCATTAATGATAAAAAATTAATAAGAACTTAAATGGGAGACCCACTTTCAAACATATATTGGGTGGTAAAAAATATGGACAAGTTTACCTGATAATTTTGCTTGCAGAAAGGCCAAGCAACTTCAATGGAAGATATTGCATAATGTTACATACACTGAAGAAATGCTGCACAAAACTAATAGGTCAAACGGGAAGTGTCACTTTTGTAAAGAAAACGACAGTTTACTCTACATTTTTGTCCACTGTAAATTAGTCAAAGAAATCTGGGAGGAAATATTTGGGATGATAATTGGGTGGAATAATAGGGTTTGGCCAGATACATAGTCAGAAAAGGTAATAGTTCCAGGTACTCAAACCGCCGATAAGAGAATGCTACTAATTGACTCAATTCTGGTAACAGTCAAGTGGGTAATTTGGAATGTTACTGAATACCAAAAGAAGGTTGTAACCAAATTAATAATTCGAAATATGATAATAAATGAAATTAATTTTTTCTCAGATATCATCAAGTACGAACTAGGCAATTACATATACCATGCAATTTGTAAAGTTTTGACACGTGTATAAGAACGGGTAGCATTTATTGTACCCGAGGTTATGGAAACTCCCTACATGTATATGTTTTCAATGGTTTCTTCAGGTTAGGCATGTTACTGTGCATCTTTTTGATACCTTTGTATAATTTAAGTCTTCACCATTATAGAATTTACTTATATAATTTGAAATAATATATTCACATACTTTTAAAAGTTTAAAGAAATTTAAAGTCCGTGTGCATCAGAAAACGGTCATTTATTAAGAAACGGGAGTAACTCTCATACATTCCCTGGATATGAGAGGTGTAAAAACAGGGAACTCCTTATTCAGCTACCCTGGGCTGTAAGGGGATTTCGATGTCTTTCAGGAATTATTAATAAATTTATGTATTAAAAAAAAATTTAGACATTTCCCGACTGTTTCTTTGACAACATGTGACCAAACGCATTTTCGATATCTGGTAAACTGGGGAAACTATATGCAAACTTAGGAAGCTACTGGGTTTATAATACCCACTTGAGCATTTTAATTTTGCAATAAACTTTAAATTTGTCCGAACCATTGATATATGAAGGATGACAGGTGTCATAAGACTTTTAAATTTAGTTGGTACACCGTTACGATTTTAAGAAGAACTTTATGGGTATAAATAAAGATGTTGAGCTTTTGTGTCTGTCTTATACATTTTGTTTGAACCTTCCTTGCTTTGAGTTTGACTTGTCTGTTTATTGTAGGGAGGAATGTACGTATTGCAGATTGTAGACTGGTACAGTGGGTTGTTAACACCAATGGTTGTAGCGACAACAGAATGTATTGCTATCGGCTGGCTTTATGGTGAAGTCTACAAAGAAATCTTATGATCACATTATTCATCATAAACTAAAGAATTTTCACCCTTTTATGACAGTTAAAACAATTTGTAGTATATTCAGTTGCTCAATTCAACATAAAATTACAACTGAAAAGATTAAAAAGAAAATAAAAACACTCCTATCAAACTTGTATTAGCATATGAAACTACAACTAATATGAAAAACTTTTTTATGCACAAGATGTTATAACATAATTTAATTTGTAGGTACAAAAAGACTTTACAAAGATATCAAAATGATGCTTGGGTATGAACCAACCATGTTATGGAGCATTCTTTGGAAGTTTGTTGTGCCCTTGTTGCTCATAGTGAGTATATTATCATATCAGAAAAAAACACGCAATATATATTTGTTCTCATGATTAGACATTAAAACCGCTGAACTACTTTTTAAATTTCCATAGTCAAATTATGGAGTTTATCACATAGTCAAAGGCCCAGTTGCTCAGAAGATTTATTCGCTGGACAAATATTCACTGGATACACGATGTCTGAGCATCTAGTACTATTTATACAAGTTGAAAGTTTTTTTTCCCAGTCATTGAACAACCGGGCCCAAATAATTGTTTTTATGTAAATGCACTTAGCGATTAAATCATATGAGCAATAAATAAATGTTAAAAAATATTTTAAGATTATTATGAACTACGATTTGCAATAGTATCAGTTCCTCAAGTTAATTTATAGGGAAAGATCTTAAAGAACAGTAATTCTTAATTTGATTAGAATATTATGGTCTATAATAAAATGTTGTGAAATATATAATTCTATAATGTTCTATGCGTCTTTTTAGTTAATGATCATATTTAACATGATTCAACTGAAACCAGTATCATACAAAGATTACCAGTATCCATCCTGGGCCATCGGCTTTGGTTGGTGTATGAGCTTTGTTTCAATCATTCCCATTCTTCTATATATACCTTGGGCTGTGTTCAAAACGAAAGGCACTGATTCAGTGTTTCAGGTAAGTGTGTGGAGTACCAATTAACCATGACATAAATGTGTTGTCAACATGTAGATTTTTTTCCTTTTAACTTAGTTTAATATAAAAATTCAACCTGAGTTTAATACTAGTATAAATTCTGTAGTTATGCAGCCTTACACAACATGCCAGAAAATAAACTATATAATAAATCTCTGGTCGCTATTGTTTTTTTTTATTACATGAATACTTTTTCTTTCTGTTTCTTTTTTTATTGGCCTGAAAGTACTCTCAGGTCATGTTAAACCTTGACAATGGCTCAAATTCGCTGAAATTCAATTAATTATTCTTTCGCCCTTCACGGTTACGCTAGAAATATATTATAAGGGTCATAGTTTTAATCTAAAAAATGAAACACAAAATAAGAGTCTCTCAACCATATTGATTTATTTAATAAACTAATTACTCATGATTAATTAATCAATCAAAAATGTTATTCACCTTGCCTGCGGCATGGTGAATATAACATTTTCTCTTGTTGATAAATTATGATACCTCCGCTAATTTTATCAGATTTTATTTGAACAAAACACCTGTAAGAGTTGCAGGGTAATATTGAGTTTTTACAATTCTCTTTGCTGAAATGATACTAATTTTAAAACAGTGTACATATAAATAAATACTATTATGCAGTGTTTTTGATACCCTCCCTCAGAAGTATTCCCGTGCAGAAAGTAATGACAATAAAGTGCACAGATTTTAAATTGTGCTAGAGTTATCTCCCGTTTACCAGATAATAATACAACACTACCGATTGTTAAATATTAGTTTTCTTTTCAGCAGGTAGTAAAAAAAAAAGAACCAAAAGACAGTAAATAGACAATAATTCCATATGTCATGTGATAACTGAATGGAAACACGTTTTATAACTTAATTTATAAACATGCAAGTCGATGTTAACATCTTTTGTTCGTCTGTATTTATATCCTTACATTCATAAAAACGTACTCTAGATAAAAAGGTAAAAATGGCATACATGAAAAAAAACAACTATTACCAAATATGAATTTTATTTCATGCTGTAGGATGTTTCTTAAAATAAAACTGAAGAATACTCTATAGCATAATTGAAAAAAAAATATTATCATTAGTATTATTGTATTGTCATCTTTCTATGGTTTAGCTCTAATAAGGTACGATTTTATCAGTTTAAAAATAACCCATTTTGCCATTCTTTTATTTCAGAAGCTGAAAAAGCTTTGCAAGCCAGCACCAACATGGGGAGCACGAGGTGGAATAAGTCCTGAACACGAACTTGCGTACCGATGTAATGCATAAACACTATTTGTAATTACAACTTGATTTTTAATGTTTTATAAATTGAATACCACAGTTTGAATAGAACGGAAAGGTAATTTTTATAGTGTAAACGTTTTATTTGTTCATGATCATGTTATTACATCATAAATTTATCATTGTAGTATTGTTTTGTAGTAAAATGGACTTCCCAATTCAATTTATTTAATTCAGAAAACAAACCCTTGATATTAATTTATGTTTATTTGAAAATAAAATTCATAATTAGATCTCAGCCGTATGTTAAGGAAAGTTTGAAACGATATGTATTGTTTTTATACACTAATTGTCACAAAATAAAACCCCATTTTTTAAATAAAGATTAAAATAACGTTATTTAGATTTTAGTTGATTAATAGTGAGGCTTTAGCTTTATATGAATATACATGGGAGATGTTTATTTTTTAAATGAATTTTTGAAGAGAACAACCTTTTACATGTTTGAAATTCTCAACCGTGCTTACTTTTCTTGTCATTGCATAAGGTTTAGTAAACCATGACAGATAGTCGACTGAACGAGCCACTAACCTATTGGGCATTATAAATCTGTACCTTTTATTAGCAGTTCAAACGGTCATGCAAGGTTTATATGAAAAGCGAACTTTATTTTGGACACAATTTTTGGGTAATTTTGGTGGTTTATTTTAGTGTCTGTCCAGTACTACTTCTTCGTCTTACTCTTATCAAAATTCATTAAGAATATTGAACAATTTGCTTTCCCGTTAACAGCCGAATACAGACCATTAGAAATTCTTGCATTATTCAAATTAGAGGTTGGTCGCTGAATGTATGGAAGTGTATAAGAATCATTTTTGGTGTATGTTGAGTTATCTCTTGTTGATAAGAAAGTTTTAACTGTATTATCTTACATTAAATAAATTGATATATTCAATTGAAGTTCACAAAAAGTACATCTGACTTATATTGTTTAATTCATCCTTCTACTGAAGAAGATTCTGACATAAATTAAGTCACAATAAAGAAACTGATGTTACGTAAGGAATTTAATTATTTATTGTGATGTTAATATAACATAGTTAACATACCATTTTGTTTCAGATAAGGCCATAAATCTAAATTGAAATGTAGAGATTAAGTATTCAATCGTTAAAAAATACATCGACTACTGCGAAAATTCAGATAGACATAATTTTAAATTGCCTAACTTAAGCTGAAATCATTAGATTAAATATATAAATGAAATAAACGTAAGGCAACATCGAACACGTATTAATCTGTCGAGTTGCGTGAAATGGGTACCTGTAAGCTGCGAAACGAAATGAAAAAGAAAACGAAACAATTCGAGACATGACAAAACCAGATAAGAAAAAAAAATTAATAAAATAATACACTTAACTATAGTTTGCACTTAAAAGACGCTTTGATAAACTTTGTGCCTATATTAATACACTCGGTTAATAGATAACAGGATATGGAGTAAGGAATTAATTGGATGTAAAAAAAACTTTGATGAATTTAGCTTTTGTAGATGTAGAACTCTGTTTTAAACTAATATTTTCAGTCGTAATTTAGAACTTCCGATGGGTTAGAGTATATTCAGAATTGTGCCGTAAGTTATAACCTTTTCCATCCAGTTGCGAATTCAGGGGTAAAATTGACATGACAAAGAATGGTAAATAATATCCCAGCACCCCTTTCTCTGAAGAAACCCGATTGGGACCCCTCATTTTAAAAGTGTCTGGATCCGCCCCTTCCGTGTCCAGTTTATCTCTCGCTGATTAGAAAATTAGATATTTCTGTATTACACTTATTGCACCACATTTAAATTCATCTATCTGTTTTTACTTGTATCTAAAATCAAATTCATTTGGTCTTGTAAATCATTAAGAAGCTGTCCATGTACAAAATCAGGCTGATCCAATGATATGAGTGGCACAGGGTAAATTTATCTCACTGATCTTTTTGTTCCTATGTAATGTACTGTAAACCAAGAAATTTTCGCGTGATATAAACTTTTCGCGAGGCTTTGAAAATCGCGGAAGTTTATAACCGCGAACAAGCCGGGGAAATTGGATTGATCAGGTCGGGTGTCTTTTGTACATTTTTTCCATTGAATTTTCAACTTCCGGTTGATCAAATATAGTTATCTTTCTTTGATTTTAATTTTCGTCTTAACGTAGTAGTTACGTAAATGAACGCCTCTAGCGGATTGCGGAAAAAAACGTTGTCGTTGCCGTTACTATGCGAGTTATTTCCCTATTTAGACCAGACTAAAAAAATGTTTGACGGCAATTGAAATTCCCGTGAATATTTCGTTCGTAAATTGTATTATACTAAATAACATAACCTTCGCGGAAAAGAGAGACCAGAAGATGTTCACAAGAAAGAAAAAATGAATGCACACGAAAGTAATAACGACAATTTGGAATGGAGACCGGCCATGATAGAAGAGTAGTAGACATCTGTCAGATACGCTGAAAGGTGTAAAAAACTGTATATAATTCTCCTCTATTCTTGCATAATTGCAAATCTGAGCGAAGATATGGTCTTGGCAGCACTCTTTTTGAAAAAAAAAGAGAAATTTGGAAACTTTCTCCAATTAAAAATAAATGACCAGTCATATGTCGACGAATAAAATATACATGAAACAAGTTAGACGAACGATAATTTAAAATAATTTGTATGGGAAGAGTGCGTTATATTTTTGTCAACTTACAAAAAATGCGCGTAAAAACAAAAAACCAAAACAAAAAAAAAACACAAAGAGAAAAGAAATATGTAAAAGGATTGAAAGCTGCGCTGATATATCTTGCCAAAGAGCCATACAAAAGGAAATATCCCTGAATAAGTACGGTCTACAAAATGTTGTAGGATTAGACAGCTATTTTCGGTCGTTCAAGCATATATGAACGGATCTCTCCACTCCCAAACATTACATGAACGGCCAAAGGCCTTTCATTGAGTTTGGGAGCTCCGAGAATAGGAGACAGAAAACCACACGATACATGAGACAAGGGCGGATTCACAGATATTGAAAAGTGGGTTCCAGAGGGGTTACATGATAATATTTGCTGATCACTCTTGACAAAATACCGCGTGAATTTTTTATCCGACTTTTGGTCCAACACTGGTAAAAGAAATCAAACCAAAATAATGTGGTAATCGGAAGAAGTGGGGGTGGTCAAGGGAAAAAGCACAAGATATCAAATTGGCATCCCTACAACAAACTATCAAATAAGTCAAAGCACTCTTGTACTGAATCAATTTACATCAATTGTTTTAATTAATCGTCAAATTGCAAAAATAGGGTTAAGATAAAAGGAAAGAATAGGGATCGTTTTCAAACGTATTTAAACACAAGCTTGATGTTGTAAATTGTCGAAATTAAACTCATTTATTTAAATTCACCATTCTGATTACAAATGATCAATTTGTCTTTAAAGTAGCACAGTAAAATTCAATTGGCACCGTAGCAGTGCGCCAGTTTGTGTGATATTCAGGTTCGTTGTCAATTTACATGGAACACCTAAATGAATGAACACAAAACTCACTGAAATCTTGCATAGTTGAACTACAAACTACTAGTTTGTCTTTTTTTAGTTTTTCAAGTCAAAATTCAATTTAGCGAACTCCAGATGCCCTTTTTTACATGTACATGTACTTCTCATAATACAGTTGATGAGCTATAACGTAAGTGCTACAAATAACACCATACCGTAGACTGACACCATTCCTTAGAAAACTGCACGATCAAAATTACTATACCCCGTGAAATATCAGTTGCCTTAGACAAGGGTTTGCAAAAAGAGGCGAAGTTGACGGGGTTACAGTGGTTTGGCATGTGCACATTACAAAAGTAGAATGCATTTTTTTCATGTCTGACATTTATATGAGCCCCGTGACAAAAAAATAAAACAAACCCGAGACCCATCGTGAAAAAATGCCATGAAAAGCTGTTATTATGATGTATTTCCAACAAGATTGTTATGAGTACAAGTAGCTATACGTGTAGTGGAGTGTAGAACATAAATAAAATTGGTATGTGCTACAATAAACTGATTGGATTAGGACAGAATTATACGAAATTCGTAATTCACCGGTATTTCTATGTCCCATTTCCCCTCATGACGGGGAATAAATTCACTGTAATATAATCCATAAAATCAGTATCTCATTCTAGGGCACCTATTGTGTAATACTTCAAAAGATTTCACAGCTTTCCTATCACTGTCAGCTGGTGTCTCCTTCAGTAAGAATACAATGACTTCATTAAATATCACGCCTACCAAATATCACATATGTTCATTGAGCTTTTTATATCATTTAGGCCATACAATAATGCAGCGATCATGTATCCATTTTTTTTTAATTTTGAAGACATCTTTTTTTCCATACAAGTACGTGTTATAAAATAAATGAATACACAGAAAATGCATTCATAAAATAAAGCAATCTGAAATAAAATGGTTAAACAATGCTACATTTATTTGTAAATCGCCTTCTTGAAAAACTTTGTTTCTTTGCCTTTTCGATATTTTAATTCCCTTTTCCAACATCGTTGAAGTAATTTGAAACTGAAGAAAAAACTGTGTCCAGGGCCCTCCGTTCACTATTTTAGCTACACGTACTATACATGAAACAAGTGTCGTAGCAAGCCTAGCGTTTCATTTACAACCGTATAACATGTAAAAATATGTGACGTCGCCGAAATAAATTTTGACATTACCGAAAAAAAACCCGAAAAAAAAAGGGTAAGTATTCCCACTTTAGGAGAGCATGGCGGGTTAACGAGTCCCGTTGTCAAGTGATTTTTATACATCTTTTGATAGCTATTAAAGATGATAATTTCTCTTTTTATCTGAAATAAAATATGACATACGGTAAACTTTTACAGACCGCTTAAAAATCGCCGCATTTCTGCGAACTGGGAATGTATATATTTTTGCACGGTATATATTTGGTTGCGTCTTCTGACCGATCTTTTACCAAGTTCATCATCAGCATAATTGTTTTTTTTACAGATTACCGTGCTAAAAAAACTGAGATATTTCATGTAACTCAAAAATAAACTTGAGGTGCGAAAGACAAGTAATGTTGTGACAAACGGATGGAGAACATGCCAGTTTTTTAAGTTATAACAAGTCATCAACATGTAGTTTTATATATAATAATAGGAGAAAGTGATTCTTGAAATCAAAAACGCAATTCTATGTATAATAATAATTATTTTGCCTGAACCCTGGAAGTTTATATCACAAATTATAGTGTTATCATAATCATGTATCTGGGATATAATGTATAAAAGGACGTTCAGTCAATATTAATGGGATGGGGTGAACGGCTTGTTTTCCTGTTCTTTTCTTCTCACAAGCATAATTCCCTATCAGTTCCCGGTAAAGTCTGCATGTAAACTCTAAACGACTCATTTTGCTGACTAAACCTCTGTTTTGAAGATAAACTATGTAGCTATTCACTAAAAAGAAAGTGAAACACTTTAAAGCCGAGAAGAAGAATCAGACGATCAAATAGTGTAGATTTTTAATATTTTTTTTCTATAGATGTAGGTGACTATTTCGAACAAATAAACGGACGGACAGGTTATAGACTATGTAACAAAAATAGTACATGTGAACAATTTAATTAAAGACATACTTGATAAAAAGAAAAGCTGATGGGAAAAAATTACGTTAACTAATTTTCTAAGAAAGAAATTAAGAACATCAACAAAGGCAAATATGACCAAAGTATTACCCGAATAATAGCAGAACTTCACATTCAATTGGCCAATTCGCCAAAAGTAGGGGTATGTGCCCCCCCCTCCCCTCGCCTACGACTCCCGCTTCTACGCCGATGTTGAAGTTTGCAATCACCTGTATTCCGCTGTCCTGACTCGTCATTCTTACGATTTAACTACGGATTTATGCTTTAAGGGAATGAAACCATCCTTCCACAAGCGGCGTTATTTCAGTTGTGTATCGAGCATATTAGGCGAATTCGGGTGGGTCGTCGTCGAGGGCGTACGCCATCTTTGATTGCATTTTGAGTGCATTTTACAATTATTTCATGTGTTTTTCCAAAAGAAAAAAGGCAAAAATGTTTTGGATCTTTTTTTAGATAAAATAGTTTAAAAATGTGCAAATAAAATGACTAACCAAGTGTGCATCATTAACTCGAAATCAAAAAAGCTCTCTCACAATTGTAGAGAATGGGCTGGTTCTGGGTCTACTATATCATCCTTGTTTAATCAATCCTGGTCATGGTAGTAATAGGGGTATGAACAAGACGGATCGAATTTACGATAATTGATACGTGAAATAATATCTATAACAAAACGTATAGATTAACTCGAATCATTGACAAGTGGCACTTCCATTTTCAGCAGCCATTTTCTCTCACAGACTGTCAAATTACTTAATCGAGTTGTTCATTTTATTAAAATAAATCATTTTTTAAATACCATCCACTTCATATGATTTGAACCAAAATACATGCCGATAATCGATATATGACAAACAAGTGGACAAGTCTACATACAGATAAACGTCTTATTTCATAAAAGTTGCCTTAAATATGTCAATATGTAATGATCAACGTTTCAAGTCGCTTAATCGTATGTCATCCAATAAAGTTTATAAATTAGTGAAAAAAAATTTGTTGACATATTTTTTAAATCATGTTAATGACATTCCAAGGAAAGAAATAGCGACGCCAAATCGACGTATATTTGTCCACAAGAATAATGCAGTAGAACAAGTGCGATTATTTAAGTCGATTTGTCATTTTAATGTACAATAAATAACTCCAGTTAAAAAAAGTAGAGATGAAACAATGTCAATTTATAATGTGACCCAAATGCGTTTCCATACTATCTTCCTCAGTAAATGTATGAATTAAACAATGTAAGTCAGATTACATATGTGCTTTTTGTAAATTTCAATTGAATATGTCAATTTATTTAATATAAGATAATACAGTTAAACCTTTCGTATCAACATGAGATTAGTCATTAAATACCAAAAATAATCGTAATGTATGACCATTATACACTTCCATACTAATGACACATAAAACAATTCACTTTTTCCTGAAATTGCAAGAATTTTACATTTTCTGAAAGGTGGCATTCATCGTTTAACGTGCATTTCGAACGCCTGACGCTCGGCACTTGTTAATTACAATGTTGCATGAAGTATCGTTTTCCAGCGTCAATGGTTTCCCAAAATTAAGTCCGGAAAATAATATGGCGTGAAGAGAATTTGTATGAAATTTACTTTAAGTTCCTGTCCACAAAAGATGTGTTTTGATGAAATTAAGTTATAGGAAAACCGACGTGTTAAATCAAAAAAGTGAGGATGGAATTCGTGTACAAATCTAACTAGGAAAACCGAAGACAACAGACGAATGCATGTCAGACACAACACAAAGTAAACTTACACATATAAATAGCTGGAACCCCACTAAAACGAGAAGTTGGGCACTTTGTGAACAAATTAGGTCAATTAAAGAGTAATCAAGGGAACCGAGGTTATAGCGGTAATCAAAAGAATGCAATCCAGGGACAAAGACCATACATAGAAAACAGACATGCACAACAAAGAACATAAAGTAACTAAAATCATACATACAAAGTAACAAAAGCAAATAAGGAACTCGGACTCCACTAAGGATGGCAGCGTGGACCAGGTGCATCGATAGGGTAAACGTCCTCTGCTTTTCTAGAAACACGCACCGTGTTGCTCATAAAAAGTCTAGTCCGGGATAGACAGACGAAGAAAACAAACTATGACCCGTTGAATAAAACAGTTTTCATGGTACAAATGGATACACCATAACGATCCACGAGTTCATGATGACGACCATAAAACTTCTGTGGTGATGACTTCAATCTTGTAGCAACATAACCCTGTTCCAGAAGCCTATTTGTTAGAGTTCTAAAAAAAAGGACTACAAAAACTTTCTACAAAAAGTCTGCGTAGTTTCGGCAAGCTCTGGCATAACGTATGAGTTGTGATATGAACACTCCATACACAGGTGCCGAAGGGATGTTGCCACAGATGAAAGGATTTGTTTGTTTGTTGGGGTTTAACGTCCGAGCAGCAATATTTCAGCTATATTCAGACGATGAACATGAAATTGATGATAAAATGAACATGAAATGAAAAAGGGATGGGACACAAGGACAGTGGGGTCGACAAATTTTTATTGCCACTGGAAATAGGGAGAGGTGGGTAGGGTCGGGCAATTTAGCCTCCTGTGGCGGAGCCTAATGGTTCCTACTCCGGGAGAATACCACAGTAGGGTTCTTTAACGTGCGAGGAACGTGGCATCTTTCACAACACGCTGCACCACTATGGTTTGCGGTCAGGTTTTCCGTATTATAGCCTGACAACCCCAGCATGTAACACGCCAGGGGTACCCCATTCAACCACCTGGGGCACACATCCCAGTTGCTCTGTGGGTAAAGCGCCCTAGCCCCCGGCTAGGGTTCTGAGCACTATTTAGTCGCCTTTTACGACAAGCTTAGCGCTGCTGCAGGCCTATTCTTTTAACACCCGGACCTGCACGGGGCCAGATGAAAGAAAAGTTGACAATTCTGAATGAAAAGTCATCACGTTTGACGTAAAGTTTGGTCAATAGTTTTCCTTTACCATCGATTTCTAAGTGTGGGTCAAGATATGAGGCTGACTTCACAATGTCTGTAGTATCCTTTATCTCAAGTTCTTTTGGGTAGATGCGATGTATCAAATTTAGGATTGTTTAAAGATAATACGTCATCTATATAGCGGAAACTGAGATTAAAGGATCTAGCCATTTTTTTTTCTGATCAGATCAGCTATAAAGTCAGCCTCATAAAAGTGAAGGAATAGGTCAGCAAGTAAAGGAGCACAATTTGTTCCCATTGGAATGCCGACCGTTTGTTGAAAAACACGTCCACCACACTGGACAAGTATGTTGTCGATTAAAAATTCCAGCATTTTGTAAATATCTTCCTCTGTATATTTGGAAGATGATTTGGAATTATTTCTTACAAAGTATGAGGAATCTCTACCAAGAACTCAATATATGTGTATCTAGGTGTACCATCTTTTTTGGAAAAACAACGATGTATAATGTTTTTAAGTCGGGATTTTAACTGAGTAAGGGGAATAGAAGTATACAGTGTTGAAAAATCATAGGTTTTAATGCTATTATATTCAGATAATAGCCTTGAACTTATTGTCTCCAAAAGATCTTTCGAATTTTTCAGGATCCACATTGAATTAATACCACTACGGGAGTAACAAGTGTTGTGGTAGGACTGCAGACCCTCTTTGACAGTTGTGAGTGTAGAAGTTAAAAGTTTTGAAAGAGGTTTGGTGGTACATTTTGCAGATCCAGCTATGAAACGTTGTTTGTATGGATTCTTGTGAAGTTTACGAATCCAGTACATAGACGGTAAATCACAATCATCGTCCTTGGTAGAGAGACCAAAAAGAGGATAGCACAGATTTATGGTAATGGAAATGAATGTTTATTTTCAATGTATGAAGTACATGTACTATTATTTTGGCATATCAGAATTAAGGGAAATGTATTTTTGTTTAAATTTTTCTTTTATCATTACAGATGCCTGAATTTTGGTGCAGGCCCAGGTGTAAAAGAGTAATCAAGGGAACCAAGGTTCTAGCGATAATAAAAATAATGTTATCCAGGGACAAAGACCAGACATGGAAAACAGACATACACAAAAAAGAAAAGGCGACTAAAAGTGATCAGAACCCTGGCAAGGGGGCTAGGACGCTCTGCCTACTGAGCAACTAGATTGTGTGCCCCAGGTGGTGGAATGGGTACCCCTGGGATTTATCATGCTGGGGTCGTTAGGCCATAATACGGAAAGCCCAACTGCAAACCATAGTAGTGCACCGTGTTTATGAAAGATGCCTCGCACGTTAAAGAACCCTACTGTATTCTATCGTGTAGGAACCTTAGGGATTCGCCACAGGAGGCTAAATTGCCCGACCCTACCCATATCACCCTTTTTCTAGTGGCTCGCCCGAATATAGATGAAATATTGCTGCTCGGGCGTTAAATCCAAACAATCAATCAATCAATTATTTCTAGTGGCAATCAAATTTCGTCAATCCCATTTTTGATATCATCGTCATTTCATGTTCATCGCCTGAATATAGCTTAAATATTGCTGTTCGGGCGTAAAACACCAACAATCAATCAATCAATATTATCAATGTTAAATTCAAATGTTGTTGACATGTAAAGGTATTTAATAGTATGGTCAGTTTATTAGAAAATATCCCATTGTTAGATTGGAATACCTTTTGATGTCTTGAGCCTCTTGTCCAAATGCAATCGCTACGATCATGATTTTTGATAAAAGTAAATAGTGACAATCATTTTTGATGTTAGAAACTTTGTAAATAGGTAATGTGTGTACAGGGAATAAACCTTTTAGTGTTGAATTAAACTGGGGCACACAACCCAGTTGTTCTGTGGGCAGACTGCCCTAGCCGCCGGCTGGGGTTCTTAGCACTATTAAGTTGCCTTTTACTATCAGAAAAGTTGCAATGACAAGCTGGTGTTACAGAGTGACCAGACTCCTAGACCTGCTTCCACCTTTGGCGAGGCAGGTACATGTAACAACAAACCATTGTTACAGTGACTTTCCTACAACCATGACACTCTTTTGTTACCAATCTACTGAAAAAATACAAAGGATTGACAAAGCTATTGGGACATTTAAACTGACCAGTTGCTATAGTAAGAGTTGATTTATGAAAATGTACCTGGTCAGGTGTAAGGCAGCCAATACTTGCTATATTTCACATCATATAAAATTTTTCTCACAGTGTGTTATGAGGGAACTTAATGTGTTTTTTTTACATAATTGGTATTTTTGTTGTTTAGTTATTGCATTTAGCAATTGATAGAAACATATTCAATGTATTTTTTGTACTAGCTAACACAGGAAAAGTACTAATGTGAAAAACTATTGGTTGCGAATATTGTTTATATTTTTTCAAGAAAAAAAGCTTTAAACCCACAGGTCCCCAAGTGGATAGCAAATATGAAATGGCAAATTGAAGTAAAATAGTAACATTTTGATGGAATGAACAATAACTTGAAGTTACAATGGTATGCTACTATTTATTTGAATTGTCCCATCTCAAAGCTGAATCCATTGAATACTGGTTTTTAAATATATGCATTAAAATATACTCATTCAAAGTATCTACTTTAACAATAGTTCGGATTCTTATAAATTTCTTACACATGTTTTCATATTATTTAAAATATACATGTACAAAATGTATATATAGTTCTGATGAAATTTAATGCACTAGGTTTCTGAGCACTACTTAGTCGCCTTTTACGACAAGCTTAGCGCTCCTGCAGGCCTATTCTTTTGACACCCGGACCTGCAAGGGGGGCAAAATAAACATAAAACACGTCACTTTTTGGCCCTTTAAGGGCAATAACGTAAATAAGTCATCCTCCAGAGACATTTGTATGCTTTATAATCAAAATCATTTCACAGATTGCAGTGACTTGGTAGCTTTCCAATTTATTATTCAGCAATAATATTCCCCAACCAGTGATAAAGATTGTTTTTAAATGCCTTGATAAACTTTTTTCAGGAAAAATTAAAATTAAAAAAATATAAAATAACAAACAACAAACACATTCACTTGTATTTTATTTCAGTTTTATTCTATAAATGAAAAATACTGTGAATATCAGACTAAGATAGACAAGCTCTCTAATACCTAATTGTGAATACATTCATGAATCTGAGCATTCAGTTTAGTTTGAGAAAGGGAAGCATTGTTATATCTGGCTAATTTCACATCAATATTTATTAACGCAATTATAACCTCCTCTCCTAAATCCAAAACCAAGGCGGAATACACACTGCAAAAAAAGACAAAGGAAACTGTTATGACCTTTTAATGATACCAACATTGCAAAAGGGTGGAACAAAAACAAAAATAAATTGACCACAACCAATGTTACTGATATAATTTGTGTTTTTTTCTTCAGAGGGACGAAGTCGTACTAACATTTCACTTTGTTAAAAATGCACTGCTATTTTATATCGATGATTTTTCAATCAACGCCACATAGCTAGACTTTTCTATAACACACGCTGTACATGTACGTCTGCGTTCTATATTAAAAGAAACAAAAATCAACGAGTTTGAGTAATAGACCCGTAACCGCTTCCTAATGTAATACGATTAAAAGCTCTGCTATAAAATCACAGGGCATAAGCGCAGACTACTATAAACCCGAGATGCTGTTTTCAGTGTATTTACAAATTTACAGAAGGGTGGAGTTTAGAATCGACTGTAGCAAAGGTGAAAAGCTTTGAAAAAGCGAATAAACCCTCTGCGCAAATAAAAAAAATTGGGAGTAATTCCTGAGCATCTGGATAGTCCTTAGTTTAATCGATTTAATGACTTAACGTATTCTTCTCTCTCGGCGTCACAAGATATGAAAAAAGAGTAATCAAGGAAACCAATGCTCTAGCTTAATCAAAAGAGCCCCGTGCAGGTCCGAGTGTCAAAAGAATAGGCTTGCAGCAGCGCTAAGCTTGTCGTAAAAAGGCGACTAAATAGTGCTCAGAAACCTAGCCGGGGTCTAGGCGCTCTGCCAAAGAGCAACTGGGGTGTGTGTGTTCCCCATGTGGTGGAATGGGGTACCTCTGGCGTGTTACATGCTGGGGTTGTCAGGCTATAATACGGAAAACCTGACCGCCAACCATGGTGGTGTACCGTGTTGGGAAAGATGCCACGTTCCTCGCACGTTAAAGAACCCTGTTGTTGTATTCGATAGCAGTAGGAACCTTTGCGCTCCGCCACAGGAGGCTAAATTGCCCGACTCATCCCTCCCTTTTAACTTGTTTGTTTGTTTGTTTGTTTGTTGGATTTTAACGCCCGAGCAGCAATATTTCAGCTATATTCAGACGATGAACATAAAATTGATGATAAAATGAACATGAAATAATGATGAAATGAAAAAGGGATGGGACACAAGGGCTATGGGGTCGACAAATTTTGATTTCCACTGGAAACGGGGAGAGGTGGGTAGGGTCGGGCAATTTAGCCTCCTGTGGCGGAGCCCTGTGGTTTCTACTCCGGGAGAATACCACAGTAGGGTTCTTTAACGTGCGAGGGACGTAGCATTTCTCCAGACACGGTGCACCACTATGGTTTGCGGTCAGATTTTCCGTATTATAGCCTGACAACCCCAGCATGTAACACGCCAGGGGTACCCCATTCAACCACCTGGGGCACACATCCCAGTTGCTATGTGGGCAAAGCGCCCTAGCCCCAGGTTAGGGTTCTGAGCACTATTTAGTCGCCTTTTACGACAAGCTTAGCGCTGCTGCAGGCCTATTCTTTTGACACCCGGACATGCACGGGGCCTTTTATCTTGTGGCAATCAAAATTTGTGGACTCTTTATCCTTGTGTCCCATCCCTGTTTTCATTTCACCATCATCATTTCATGTTCATAGACCAGACATGGAAAACAGGCATAAACAACAAAGAACATAAAGTAACTAAAATATTACATACAAAGTAACAAAAGCAAATGAGCAACACGGGACTACACTGAAAACTGTGATAATGGACCAGATGGATCGCAAACCATAGTGGTGCACCGTGTTGGAAAAAATGCCACGTTCCTCGCAAGTTAAAGAACCCTACTGTGGTATTCTCTCGGAGTAGGAACCATAGGGCTCCGCCACAGGAGGCTAAATTGTCCGACCCTACCCAGCTCTCCCCATTTCCAGTGGCAATCAAAATTTGTCGACCCCATTATCCTTGTATCCCATCCCATTTTTCATTTCATCATCATTTCATGTTCATTTTATCATCCACTTCATGTTCATTGCCTTGATATAGCTGAAATATTGCTGCCCTGGCGTTAAACACCAACAATCAATCAATCAATCACTTTCTAGAAACACCCTCAGAGTTTCTCATAAAAATCACTTTTCATGGCGCCGATGGATACACCGTAACGAACCACGAGTTCATGATGGCGACCATAAAACTTCTGTAGTGAGAAAGGTAACCATGAACAAGTCAGCACATATTTCAGGGAAGGCAGCCATTAACTAATCTTTTCGGAACTGTTTGAAGGGTCTTCAATGCAGCAAATACCGAAAGTACGAATGGGCTAGGGAAATCTATGAACTAAAATAAAACCGAGAGTAATCAAGGAAACCAAGACTCAAGCGGAAATCAAGCGAATATACTCCAAGGATAAAGATTACACAGAAAAAATAGACACAGCGAAGAAAGAAGAATATGAAACAACAAAAATGAAACTTACAAGGAAACAAAAGTAAATGAGGAACCCGGACTCCACTAATACTTGGTTCATGGACCAGGTGCATCGGGGGTAGCTCCCCCTACTTTTCTAGAAAAAAAAACAAAAGTCACTTCCGGGATGAGAAAATGAAAACTATGACACGGTGAACAAATCGGTTCTCATGGTGCAGATGGATACAACATAATGATCCACCTATACACTGATTACCTTGATTACGACCTCTCAAGTGACGACTTTAATCATATAGAATCATAACCTTGTTCCAGATGCTTAATTGTCAGAAGTGTAGCATGGTTGTTTCAGCAAGCTCTGCATAGCATAATGCACAGGTTGTGTAGGTCAAGATTTGAGGCTGACTTCATATTGTCTGTAAGATCTGGCTAAATAATGTTCCTTCTTTAAAATCTGATGCGTCATCCGCATGGTTGTGAAAGAATATGTCAACAAGGAGACGAATTGGAATGACAACCGTATATTGAAAAACACGAATATGGCTCAATACGTTTAGTAACTGGCACTGAAAATCATAAATTATTTCAGTTTTCCTTTTTTACCTTTTCAATTTTGTATATTGATTCTGTCCCAGTTCAACTGATTGATTTTTCAACATTGTATACTTCTATTCCCAATACTCAGTTAAAATCCAACTAAAAAATAATACATCGTTGTTTCTCCAAAAAGATGTTGCACCTAGATACAAACATATTGTTCTTGGTAGATATTCCTCATGCTTTTTAAAAAAAAATAATTCCGAATCATCTTCCAAACATACAGATGTTTTCAAAATGCTGGAATTTTTTATCGGAAACATATTTGTCTCGTGTGGTGGACGCGCTTTTCGGGAAACGGTCGGCATTCCAATGGGAACAAATTGTGCTCCTCTACTTGCTGACCTATTCCTTCACTCTTATTAGGCTTGCTTCATAGCTGATCTGATTCGAAAGAAAGAACATCCTTTAGCTAGATCCTTTAATCTCAATTTCTGCTATACAGATGACGTATTATCATTAAACAACCATAGTTTCGGGAATTTGATACGCCACAAAGAACTTGAAATAATGGATACTACCAGACACTGTGAAGTCAGCCTCATATTTTGACCTACACTTAGAGATTGATGGTAAAGGAAAACTATTGACCAAACATTACGACAAACGCGATAACTTTCCTTTCATCTGTGGTACGCTATATGGTATGAGTAGGAAGTTTATACCATACAAGAGCTGTTACAGGTTTCCCGGAGCTCCAAATTGCAACAGAAGCATTTTAAATCAGTTTCTACATTCTTGTGAATTTGTACGATTTTTTTTAAATTTATGACCAGCGGCCAACAATATGTTCCCCAACATCGTTGGGAAAACACAACTACATGTAGATATACATCACCGGATTAAGAAGGACAAAGTAGTTTTAAAGTATGTATTGTTTTTTTATGTTTCTAATAATATTTGTCAGTAGATAACTTGTCTAGTATTGGTAATAAATAATTATTGTGTACCTTGGTAGAAGATCGACATTTATGTGTCCCTCTGAAATGGTTTAGGAAAACATCGCGCTTCCTTTCGTTCAAATCACATTGGTTGACATCAATATTGGTCAAGTCTATATCCACTGTAGCTACACCTCTAAAATTGTCATCAGACGTGTTAAGGATGGTGATATGTCTTGTCAAATTTAGAAAAAAGATCACTTTTTGAAAATTGAACTATGAATAACTAAATGGTTAACAACAAAATATTAACAGTTGTGTTAAGTAACTAACATGTTACTCTATCCTTCGGTCAGAGTAAAATACATCATTAATTACATTTTTAAAAAGTGAATGATTAATTCCACAAAGAGCCGTATATATTTAAAAATGCTCGACAAACTCTATTTAACATATTATGAAGTTCAAGTTATTTTTATTAAGTCAAAACTTCTAAAAAGAGGCGATACATGTACACTCTTGCTTTAAATAACTTATCGAAGGCAAACAGTTAAATTGGCATTTAACACTGCCTCTCCTGAATTTCCTTTGCCAAATATTTGAGCTGAAAAACTAACCATCCATACATTACCACCTCCACAATCAAAATATGGTCTCGTCCAATATCCACCTTTTCTCGTTGCATAAAACGTAGTTTCTTCTTCTATGACATTATTTCTGAGAAAAAAGTTCACTTGATCAAAAAATACGAACAGTACTAACCTTTTTCAAACAAAGATTAGTCATTACAATATATAAAGTAACTTTCAATGTATGCTATGGTACAACTAACAAAGCAAAGGCATGTTCTTAAACATGGACAAATTAAAGATATTTTTAAAAGAGCGCATTAAACCCTTGGTGTAGTATAAGACTTGTTGTACGTGTGTATTATAATAAGTCACTATGTAACAGTAGCAGATTTAAATATTAACAAACTTAACAACTTGAATTGGATCACTAGCAAACTATTAAACGGTTTCTAGTAAAAATTAGAAAAAAAAATCCCTACGGACTGAATCTTAGAGTGATAGACTTTTGAAGAAAAACATCATTTGATATCAAAGATATACATATATACCCTTTATCTGTTGTTATCTGTATGCTCTTAACATTTTCCCACTTTCTGGCGGCGAGAACCTTATAATATTCATAGGTCTGGAAGTTGTTTGTAACTATATTCGTTCTAAGAATACCTTCAATAGTCCGTTGCGGGGATAAAACAGTTAGGATTGTTATTACACCAGGTACTAAAACAACACCTACGCCAAACACACCAGGAATACCAGTGGTGACTGCATTACTCACGAAATTGTAAAACGCGTCATCTGGCAACCCGTCCAAATTACCACCTAGTTTATTATGTCTCGATGTAAAATAGTTGGCATTCATTAAAGTATAATGAATAGTTAATTCAGAAACCCAAGACGGAACCAGCACCCAGTTGTCTTTATTTACGCTGCAAATCAAACTGAAAATTTCCTCAGCCTCTTGATTACTTTTAACTGCATCTACATTGTAATGATTATTATCCGTTAGTACTTAGACAATCGTTGTATTTATATTTTAAGTTCTACAATTACAACTTTGGTCTGAAAGGATATGATTGTAATAAAAACAATATGGAATAACTTATTAAATGCAAATATAAATCGCTAAGAAACTTTGAAATTCGTTTTAATTGCTTATGGTTAAAATAAAAAAAAAACTCTTTTGTTATATAGATGATCACAAAACTGTTGAAATCCTCAATTTAATACGTATTTATATTTATTAAATATGAAAAAAATCTTTACTTTGAATTACCTACGGCGGAAAAGTCAGCCAATCCTAATGAACACATGTGCAGCATGCGCCACATGTTTAAAAGATTTTTACCTCACGATCTGGTAGGACATCCTATGCCTTGTTTATATAACAAAGACAAATCCGATTGCACGTAAAGATAAATATTTTAGATTTGTTTAGGGCAAGTGTGATCGTTAATATTCTCTCAACTAAATATGGTATAAAAAAACAAAAACAAAAAAAAACATGAAAATAAAAATTACATTCAATTAAAAACCAAGGCTGAATCGCGCGTAATATTTAAGTAATGTAATTACATATGTACCTGTGACTTTAATTAATTTTACACATTGTTCATTTTTAGTATACATATCTTGATTCCGCGTAAGAAGCATGTGCGCATTCATGTAGGTTGTTTTATACAAAAAAACTGATAACTGGTCCTATCAGGTTAGACACTGTATATCGGCAAATGATTTCTAGGAAGGTTGTCTCATGGACACAAATCTTTATTTTATCTTGAAAGAAATCTGTAATTAAATTTAACATAAATTGTGTAACAAATTATCTTTGCATTAACGTCCCCATATCTTTAGCACATAAAATATTTTAAATATAAAACACTACGCTAGACAGCCTGAGCTACTCTCTGCAAGCCGTTTAGGTTTTTCTGGCAAAGTCAATCGAAGCTTTAATGCTATTCAGCGATAGAAGTTACTTATACACATTTTAGTTTTTTACGGAAAATGTTACCTGAATATAATTACAGTATGATATATATAAAACCATTTTTGTTCGCCTCAGAAAAATGACTTTGCTAGTTTGGACTTCCGAATGGGAAAAAAATTATCGATTCAAATGCCATATATATTTCATAATTTATTGAATTTAAGCCGAATTGATTGACTGATTGATTGTTGGGGTTTAACGTCCGAGCAGCAATATTTCAGTTATATTCGGACAATGAACATGAGATGGATGATGAAATGAACATGAAATGATGAAATGGAAAAAAGGGATGGGACACAAGGACAGTAGGATCGACAAATTTTGATTGACACAAGATAAAAGGGAGGGATGTGAAGGGTCGGGCAATTTATCCTCCTGTGGCGGAGCGCGAAGGTTCCTTCTCCTATCGAATACCACAGTAGGGTTCTTTAACGTGCAAGGAACGTGACATCTTTCCCAACACGGTGCACCACTATGGTTTGCGGTCAGGTTTACCGTATTATAACCTGACAAGCCCAGCATGTACATGTAACACGCCACGGGTACCCAATTCCACCACCTGGGGCACACATCCCAGTTGCTCTGTGGGCAGAGCGCCTATCCCCCGGCTAAGTTTCTGAGCACTATTTAGTCGCCTTTTACGACAAGCTTAGCGCTGCTGCAGGCCTATTCTTTTAACACCCGGACCTGCCCGGGGCTTAAGCCAAATTTGTTACTTTACCCAAATGTTAGAATATAGCAGTCTTTGGTTGGAAGTTAAGTTTCCCCATGAAATATATACGAAGATAGACTATTTGACGTGTATAAAATTGGATTTAAAATGAAATACAAAAACTGATACGGAAGAAAAACTCAATTTTGTAAACAGCTTGAAGTTCTAATAATACTGTATGATGAACTGTAAAGATCACTTTCACAAATCCAATCCACCCTTTTTGATATTGGATCAATGAATAAAAAGCATCAAACTGGATGTCTGACAATATTAATCTAATGCCAGATTAAATTGGTACCAACACTGCATACAAATTTTCATATAATTTTCTCAAAAAAGTGCAGCCCTAGGTGCTAGGGCGCCCAGGCTATTTAGTCGTCAATTTACAAGCTCAGCGCTACTGATTGCCTATTCGTTCGACACCCGGATCCGCCCAGGGTCAGTACATCTAGAAAACCACCAAATAACTATTTAAACGTATTTGGGAGCATCTATGAGAAAAATATTTTTATTGCTTACATAAGGATAAAAAATTGGAAAAGTTTCCACTATATTTCCATAGTCATTTCAACAAATATTTTGATGTCTGTTTCTGACAACATATTTGGATAATGCAATACATTTTTTTTCATGTGCCCACCTTATACATATTTTGCCTAATTCTTAGACAGAGAAATTCTTCAGTGTTGGTCAAGGTATTTCGTATTTTCATAATCATCATGTTTGTCAGACAATAGTTTTTTTTCAGTCTAATTTATATTGCATGTAAAGCTTAGTTTTCAAAAACTTGCCGTTCTGTACTACGATTCCCTTACAATTATTTTTCGTTCTTACCTCCGAGATTGACAAAAATCAAAATTTATTTTTCCTACGAGAATTTTGCATTGAATGTATTGTTTATCCGCCATCTTGTTTCTATAGGAAACATTTTGAAATGTTCCCTATTTTCTCACAATTGAAGAGCTGAAATACCATTAATTCCCGCCGAAAATAATTGTAAGGGATAGTACAGAACGACATGAATAAAATGGCAAGTTTTTGAAAGGAACCGTCGAGTAATTACAAAAATAAACGCAAAAAATCGCAAACAATCTGGGGTGATTTGGACTATAGTGAAAAACAAGAAATTGTTTTCACTATTACCACTATTAATTTCAACCCGTGTGGATACATCAAAAATTCCCTTTTTCCTGATATATATATTGTTATCTTTGGAATTTGTGTTTTTCTTATTATACAAACTGTAAAATTTTTGATCGTTAGTTGAATTTAATTGTACGTGACATATACATCAAGATAACGACATTTAGGCACGGCAAGATGTACAGTTAATCATATATATCATGACATATAATAACCCCAATATATTGCATTAAATATTAAAAAGGCAAATGGAAAGGCAAATCGCGAAATTTTGTCAATTCTTCTAGCCTTAGTTCTGTCTCTATCAAGTTGTTCGTCTGCAGAAGTCTTTTTACTCTAGAAACAAAAGCAAAATGAAAAAAACAGGATGCAGAACTGACGCATCAACAATGTAAATTTATTATTTGTACAAAAAAAAACAACAAAAAATGGACAGTTACAATGATACATAAAACAAATCATGAACGTATTACTTATGTGCTCGGTAATTTGTACGGGTGCTATATAATATACTTGGGGATTGGTAAAATCCTTCAACAAAATCAAATTGCGGTATACACGTGATATTTAGTATTTTTTGGAGTTGAATCTTGATTTGAATCTACTAAAATACCAATCAAATTAATATTGCAAATTTCGATATGAAAGAAATGGATTTAACTAGGTGCGTTCGATTGTATGTATGAAATATTGATTGCCATTAAGGAGTTCTATGATGATGCATCCTTTGGGGCTATTATGAAATTCTGTAGTGATTGTTTCTATTTGTCTTATCATACAGCACCTCATCATTAACTGATAATAACTAAAAGAGAAGTTTCCCCTGGGCCCTTATCAGTCTATTTACTCGTAAAACCTTTGAAATGAAATGGTTTTAGTCGTTACATGAGAGCTATATAGTATTAATGTTTAGTGTGTAACATAATACAGTACATACTTGGCCATTTTCTACAATATCCCCATTAAAAGATGAAAAGGAATTAAGTTTCTCTTGCTTTCTTTGTTGCACTCTTGCTATGACACAAACGTAGGCGTATTCAATCATTGCACCAAACACAAGTCCTAAACATACAACGTTCCAGATATCAATTGCTCTAACATATGAAACTTGCTGCGACATACCCACGCTAAGGTTACCATTCGTTGATATTGTCAAAACAGTCAAAATTCCAAGTGAAACCCTAGCAGGAGCTGCATCAATATTCAACCAAAACGAAACCCATGATAGTGTTACAATCAGCATGGACGGAGCAAATACTTGAATGATGTAAAATCCGTATCTTCTTTTAAGTGGTAAAGTAAGACCAATGCAGGTATAGTTTCCTGAAAATCAACATTTTTTTTTTATAATTAATAAAATTAGCCTCCTTCTTGGCCGTATATTAACATATACTGCAAGTGCATGTTGAATCTACGCAAAACCTTCCAACGACTTTGTCTGCTTGGCATTTAGACTCGTCAATCATTAACAAATGCTTGTTTACAAAATAAAAAAAACGTTAACCCAAATTCCAAGGGACCAGGCAAAAATGTTCGAGTTATACGAGATTCGAGTCATCCAAGGTCGAGTATAATCCGGAACTGTCTTGATCGGGGATTGTTTCTGCTTTTTTATGATATGCATATGTTGCATTGCTTGCACCTATATGAATACATATTCTTTACTTTATCAGGTTACTTTGGTCATTGTGGCCTTGTGCAGGTCCGGGTATCACAAAATAGGTCTGCAGCAGCGCTAAGCTTGTAAAAGGCGACTAAATAGTGCTCAGAACTCTGGCCTGGGGCTAGGGTGCTCTGCCCACAGAGCAACTGGGTTATGTGCCCCAGGTGGTGGAATGGGGTAACCCTGGCATGTTACATCCTTGGGCCGTCATGCCATAATACGAAAAACATGACCGCAAACCAGAGTGGTGTTGGGGAAAATGCCACGTTCCTCGCACGTTAAGAACCGTTCTGTAGTATTTTTCCGAAGTAGGAACCATAGGACTCCGCCACAGGAAGCTAAATTGTCCGAATTGCCCGACCCTATCCACTTCTCCCTTTTTCCAGTGGCTATCTATATTTGTCGACCCCATTATCCTTGTGTCCCATCCCATTTTTCAATTTATCACTTCATGTCCATTTGATCATCGCCTGAATATAGCTGAAATATTGCTGCTCGGGCGTTAAGCCCCAACTATCAATCAATCAATCAATCAATCAATCAGTCATTATGTGTAATAAAGCAATCAGTGTCCATACTAATTAGTTCACTTTGAGACATCCGAGTAAGTTAACCTCGAAAACCTACCATGAGGACTGATTGATAACCTCGAGTTATCCACGATTTCGAGTCATCAGAGGTAGAATTGTATTGGAGTAAGGGAATTTTTTCCAGGACTGTCAAATTAGTTATCCGAGACTTAGACTCATCTGAGTTCGACACACTGTATATGGATATAAGCACTAAGAGTCAAGCAAAAAGTTAGGTATTTAAAATACAAAAATGAAAAAAATATCATATTTCGTCTGGGAAACTTGCTCGTATCAAGATACACCATCGGTTCGTCTTCGAGATATCGTACGACAATTTAAAAAAGCCTTGAAAGATTCTGTTTGCTTTCATGAAGAATTCCATTTTGTTTTACTAAGAGTTTCTGATTTGATTTTGTTTTTTTTATTTTGTTTGTTTTCTGGTAAGTTTTTTGTTTTTGTTTTTGTTAAAATCTTGGCAAAAGGCTTTTATTCTACGGACAAGTTTGAGGAATAATGGCAGTTTTGAGTGTATTATAAAAACTTCAGTTATTCATCCTTGGCCTTACTGGATATTTCAGATATAAGTATCAAGTTGAAAGAGTAATCAAGAGATTCCAGCGGAAATCAAAAGAAGACAATCAAGGGAGACTAGACAGGGAAACACAAATTACAAAGAACATATATAAATAACCAATTTAACACGATTAAAGAAACAAAATAAAAAAAACATGAGCACCGGTAGGGTAAAAGCGTCTTCTACACCCTCTGTTTGTTTGTTTGTTTGTTGGGGTTTAACGTCCTAGCAGCAATATTTCAGCTATATTCAGACAATGAACATGAAATGGATGATAAAATGAACATGAAATGAAAAGAAGAAAGGATGGGTCACAAGGATAACAGGGTCGACAAATTTTGATTGCCACTGGAAAAAGGGGGGATGGGTAAGGTAGGGCAATTTAGCCTCCTGTGGCTGAGCGCAAAGGTTCCTACTCCTATCGAATACTACAGCAGGGTTCTTTAACGTGGGAGGAACGTGGCATCTTTCCCAACACGGTGCACCACTATGGTTTGCGGTCAGGTTTTCCGTATTATAGCCTGACAACCCCAGCATGTAACACGCCAGGGGTACCCCATTCCACCACCTGGGGCACACATCCCAGTTGCTCTATGGGCAAAGCGCCTAGCCCCCGGCTAGGTTTCTGAGCACTATTTAGTCGCCTTATACGACAAGCTTAGCGCTGCTGCAGGCCTATTCTGTTAACACCCGGACCTGCACGGTGTTCTACACCCTCTGAGTTGCTCATATAAATTCAAGTACAAGGTAGACAAAAAGGAAAGCAAAACTATGACACGTTGAAGAAATCGGTTCTCAAGGTGCAGATGGAAACACCTTAATGATCCATGAGTTTATGATGACGACCATAAAATTTTGTAGTCCTATTTTGTAGCACCATAACTGTTCCAGAAGCCTAATACATAAAGCCTATGTTGTTACGGCAAACTCTGACAACGTATGCGTTATTTTGTAAGTGCTGAAGGGATATTGCCACATGTAAAAGGAAAGTAACAATACGTAATGAAAAACTATTGCGTTTGACGTATAATTTGGTCAAAAGTTTTCCTTTTCAATCGATCTCTAAGTGCAGGTCAAGATATGAGACTGACTTCACAGTGTTCCTTCGTTTGGATAGTTTTGGCTATAAAATGAAGAAATAGGTTACAGGAGCACAATTTGTTCCAAATGGAATTCTTACCGCGTCCACTACACGGGACAGATATGTTGTCAACAAAAAATTCCATCATTTTGAAAACACCCCCTCTTGTATATTTGGAATATGACTTGAAATCGTTTTTACTAAGTATTAGGAATCTCTACCAAGTTTTATATTTTATGATCACAATACTTGAATGCTTCATATGAGTAATTTTGTGTCTTCAGAGTATTGTATTGAATTCCCCTGAAACATTGTACAGTGAATTACCTGTAGGATAAGCTGTATCGCAAATATACGGCAGTTGTTCGCCAATTTCAAATTGGCTATGAACAATCCCTTCTTTAAAATATAAAGCTGGATCATCCCATCGAAAAACTATTGCTGTAGCTGTAAATCCATCTAAAATACAAATGAAATTTTAAAGCTTTATATAGTTAATTGGCCATCATGTAGGTTATGAATAAATAGAAATTCTCAAATACCACAAAAATATTGTTTCGAAAAGCGTTAAATCATTTTTAGACTATATATAAGGAACCGTGCCTTTTTTCATTTCTATTCTAATAAGAACTACTTTGTAATTTTGTTGACCCATAAACATTCGATTTCAGATGTAAGTTAATTAGTTATAAAAAGCCCTAAATGAGATATTTGTTGAGGGAATATTCTTAAGCAATGCAACAAATACTTTTTTTTTAAATACATGTAACAACAGAAAAATCGGATGTCCAAAATGTATTTATAAATATTGAAAGCATAAAATACATGTTTGTGAAGTATGACTATACTTTTCGCAAATTTATTTTAAAAATCTATGAATATGTTTTTTATTGTTTCATAATTAATGGGAAAATTCACTTTACTTCCTGGGTAAATTTTATAAAAAAAAAAACATTTACTGGTATCTAGAAATGAAATGTGGAATCGTGAAAATTTTCAAGGTAAGTTGAGTTGGAAATACCGGTCGTGAATTAAAAAAAAATTCTTAAAGAAATGATTTCTATTTAAAACTTACAACTTTCCATCTCTAAAACACAGTCTTGTTCGTCAAACGGAAATTCTCTCAGATTCATAAAACAAGTAAAAGTTCCTGTTACCCTTTAAAGATTAATACATGTATAATGCATATGAATCACGTAGTTATTGGTTCATTTTATACTATTAAACCATCCTTGCAACAAAAAAAGCATGTAAGGGTTCTGTTTCTTGGTTCTATTACGATCAGTTGTTAAAGTTTTTTTTTCGCAGAAAACAGATAAGGTAATTAGCAAATGCAACGAGTGTCTCTGGTGAAGCAGGGCATGCTTATACTTCCGAACACAACTCCAGGTATTTTGTGGTTCAAACTGCAAGTGCTTCCCCTATTTGTGTGTCGTCTTGTTTTTATGTACTCAGTTATATATATTTGTGATCTTGATGTGATTTTAGGCTTTGCCTATGAGAGGCTGAGCTATTTGTTCTCAATTTTATTTTTTTCCGAAAAAAGTTTGTTTGTTTGTTTGTTGGGGTTTAACGTCCGAGCAGCACTATTTCAGCTATATTCAGACAATGAACATGAAATGGATATAATGAACATGAAATGAAAAAAAAGGATGGGTCACAAGGATAATAACGTCGACAAATTTTGATTGCCACTGGAAAAAGGGGGATGGGTAAGGTCGGGCAATTTAGCCTCCTGTGGCGGAGCGCAAAGGTTCCTACTCCTATCGAATACCACAGCAGGGTTCTTTAACGTGCGAGGAACGTGGCATCTTTCCCAACACGGTGCACCACTATGGTTTGCGGTCAGGTTTTCCGTATTATAGCCTGACAACCCCAGCATGTAACACGCCAGGGGTACCCCATTCCACCACCTGGGGCACACATCCCAGTTGCTCTATGGGCAGAGCGCCTAGCCCCCGGCTAGGTTTCTGAGCACTATTTAGTCGCCTTTTACGACAAGCTTAGCGCTGCTGCAGGCCTATTCTTTTAACACCCGGACCTGCACGGGGCTTCCGAAAAAAGAAAGAATGGCTTGTTTTAAGAGAACCTTTGTATATAAATTGTAATTTTCAAATATTACCGTATGCTGTAAGATATAAAACCACTTGGATATAAATGCATCATCATGTTAGGTACAGTAACATCATGTTTTCTTGTTTCCATGTCGGTCCTGAATGCGAGATCTGGTACCCAAATTTCTTTTTTGATTTCGTTGTCGAGCTCGATTCTGTTGATGCCTTCTGGTGCATCATACTTGAGTCTATCATCTGTCCATTGTTGCCTCAAGTACATACTCATTGAATACTTCTAGGAAAAATGTATCGTGTTAACAAGTTTGTTATCATATAAAGTTTTACAAAATCCTTATTAACATGTTTAATGTAAGAGTAATCAAGGGAACCAATATTATAGCGGTAATCAAAAGAATGTAATCCAGGAACAAAAACCAGACATAGAAAACAGCCATACACAACAAAGAACATAAAGTAACTGAAATCATACAAACAAAGTAACAAAAGCAAATAAGCAACTCGGACTAAGCACTAAAAACTGGGAGCATGTACCAGGTGGACCTGATGTGTTCTGTTTTGTTAATTTATAAAAAGAAGCATTAAAACTGCACCAAAAGCCATGATTATGTAATATTTAAAACCATGATTTTAACACCTTTAATGTACACAATATCCTTTTATAATTCAGTAAGTGAAACGTACTCCTCTAATAATTTCAATATGCCACAACAATTGCTTTGGTATTTTTTTTTCTAAAAATTCAATAACAGCGTATTATGTCCATTTATAACCAACTTTTTATAAATGTTTTTTTTTTTCAGTAATGGATAATTTCATACTTCATAATTTTGTTTTGGTTTGTAATTAGTTTTTGTGTAGTGATAAAGCAGTATTTTTCTCTTATTAAGTAAAATCAATTTACAAAACTGTTTTATTTACAATACAATGAAAAATAAAATATAATTCGATAATCTCGGTAATGGCAAATGGATGTCACCTTTTGAAACCCGATAATATATTAGGAGTATGATGAACATTAAATATTAATATTTCATAGAAGTAATACGACAGTATCGTTTTATCACTAGGGATAATTTTAAGAGCATATCATTTAATTCAAAAGGGCATCCCAAAATAGAATTATTGTTTAGTACACATAAAGATTATGTATAGGAATCGTGACTATTAAATATTGAGATAAATTGTACTCTCCATGCGACTCCCGGTTAATGTTCAGAAAGATATATACGGTCTACAACCAACAACATAAAAAACAATCATTTATTAAATGCAATTAGCTTTTATTTTATTTTTACATTGTACAACCACTTGAGATATGATGTTTTAGTACATTTTTTAATTATTACTCACAAAAACTTAGTTAAGTCCTGTCATGTAAGCTCAATTGAAAACAATACAGCTTATGTGTCCCCATAGAATTTAACTTCACTTCTCAAAAAGAAAGTTTAATTTGACTAGAGCGATAGGACTTGTAATGTTATACTTTGAAAAAAGTAACTTGATTTTATTTTTCCTCAGGAAAATTCTGTTCTGTTTTTATTTTCAGTTTCTTTTTATAATTTTTTCGGAGAATTATAAATACCAAAGACATTTGTTCTGGGAATCTCAGATGGCTTTGCAGTTTACAGCTCAATACTGACAATATGCAAAATGATTTTCATATACAAAGAAATTACCATTTCGGCTTCATCTATTCCAAATATTCCGATGGCGAATACTTGCACTTTAACAACAACAGGATCATCTATCAAAAGAATAAAATTAATTATAAGGTTTGTTACTTGATAAAACATACTTTATAATTAATTTTCAAAGAATTCTACGGATTTTAATTAAACAATTTCTCTACTTTCTGATAAAGCTAAAATTTCAACATGCTCGCTAATTTCATCGTCTCGGGCGGGAGAATTATTGCTCATAACATAAAGATTTTTTATATGCCACTGATTATTAAATAAAAGTATTTTAAAAATATATTGTTAATGTTACTAATTCGGATTTAATTGGTTTTTTTACTCAAAAATGTTAATTTTAAACTGGAGTTTATCTAACATAATCAACTGTATTGAGGTACAACAATACATTCTGAGGAGAAGTGCGAATACTTCTGGTTTTAGTCTTCGCTTACGATATTCAATTTGGTTTTATAGTCCAATTTATAATTAAACGGACGATGAATTACTAGTTTAGTTACTGTTTCAAGTTAAGTTGTGATTAGTCACACCGACAATATTGTTAATTATTCTGAATGTAAGCTATTACTTTCATGCACTTAAAATCATAACAATATGAGTTTTAAGTTTTGTGATACATTCTCCTGATCATATATATGTATGATGCTTTAATGTAATGTACAATTTTAAGGACGGGAAACAGTATACTTCTTTTAGATCCTACAACGACTTGAGAAGTATTTGAACACAAACTATTAAATTGCAGTCTAAAAAAACGCACCTGCAACACAATATTATTTGTCATTTAAATATCTATCTATTTTTTTTTTGTACATATCTAGACTTGTTTGAAAAAGTAAAAAACCAGAACGGTATTCAATATGTGATGTATAATGAATGACTGCAGCTATTGTTCACCTCGTGCCTGGCATTGTCTGCTTTGCATAGTTTACTCATGCGCAAAGGTTAACACAAAAAGATTTTAAAGGTGCCATCAACTATTAAAACATATTTATTTTAAACACAAAACGGGTCAGTACACTGTAGTCCTAATAAAGTTTTACCTTTGTTGTAAAGAGGTGGAAACCTTTTGTCGTATGTAGATAGTATCTCATCAATGATTGTTTCCCTAAATTAAATAAAAAAAATAAGTTGTAAAGCACTGTTAATAAAACAACAAGAACTAAAACAGAAACCATCATAAGTGTTTAAGTATATGTACACTTGTGGCAAATTTCCAGATCAGATACAAAACCAAAGCTCCTATTTTGTAGTAATCGAAAGCTAGAAAGCGTTTATTTAACATTTAAAGTTGACGTTGAAATGAATATTCAAGATTAGGGTGTTATAGAAAAATACAGCCAGTATGTATACGAGGCATAACCCGCGCCAACTAAGCATCCAGGTCGCATTGCACAACATTAAACCATAATAAATAACAATAATATATTTATTTATCCTGTAATTAAAAAAAAAAAACAATATGCTAGATTGATGCTAGATTCTTTGAAAAAAAAAAAAAAAAACAACCAAGGGAACCGAGACTCCAGCGGAAACCAAAAGAACGCAATTCAGGGACAAAGAACAGAAATGAAAAAAAAAAAACAGACAAACACAACAAGGAACATAAAGTAACAAAATAATACATACAAAGAAACAAAATTCAATGAGCAACTCGGACTTACTAAAAACTGGGAGCATGGACCCAATGATTATCAAATACTTCTGTATAATCTTGCACGTTAGTTTGTCGTGTTAGAATGATATATGATCGAGGTATATTTTCAATGGTAACGTCACTCGTACACACCGGAAGCGTAAATAGCATTAGGATCTTAATACATTCAGTTTGTAGTAAATGTTTAATCAAGGTTAATTGTATGTGTAGTCATTTCCTCTTCTTAAATACTTGTGAATTTACAAGAAAAGTGTGTTTAGAATATGTCAATAATATCTTATAACAAACGAACCCTTTCTTTTCGTAAAAATAAATTAATTCTTGTAAAGACCCTTACGCCGAGAGTGTTTTCTATTAAATATATTCTCCATCAGAAGATATGGAGCCTATTCTTTTGACTTGATTTCATTTTAAATGAATATTCATCTATTATTCTAAGAGAAAGTCAGAATATACTTTGGTAAACGTTGTTTGCCATGGATAAGAATACTCTGATTGGTACTATTCCATATTTCCAATCAAAGAAATACAAAACCATTTTTTATATTTTTAATTTATATCAAAAGTCATTGATGAGTTCAGTTCTAGGATCTTTATATTTTGCAATAATAGGCGGTGCTGCATGTACGTATAAGAAAATAATAACAGGGAACTGCATAATCCTAAACACTATATAATAATAAAGCATGTTATGGAATTCAATTTTAAGAGCTAATGAGGGAGACAGTCCATGTTTGGGCCATAAAATATTTAAAGATTTACGAACAGCATTTATAATTGCTACGTATATTAATAAAATTATCCCAATACGACATGTTTTTGTTTCAATTCAGTTTTCTTATTTAAACTAAAATATTGAAATCCTCTGAAAACATTGAGACACAGAATGTGTATAGTAGAAGGTTCCCATGCATTAACACCATTTGGCATCAGCCATTCCCCATAGTGATTACAATTTAGTTATATTATCAAGTAAAATGTTATATTTTTCAATATCTTCATTGTTTTATTCCCTTACTCCCCCTACATTACATAAAACAAATAATACCAAATACAATGACTTCGTTTTTTTTAATATACTTATAAACAATATAGCAATAACAAACATTTTTTTATCATTTGCTGCTTATTCATGAAACTTCTTTTTTATAGTGTAATTCTTTTTTAATCTTATCAGTCTTTCAATTACAAGAAAGTTCAACATTAACAGTTGACTAAATAAAGTAAATAATGTGAATTTACCTGACCATACTATCATTAATATATGTATTGTTTGCGCCCAGTGACCTGAAATACAAATATCATTTTAATTAATGTCATCAAACAATCGCTGATGAAAAATGTCTCTGGATGGTACAGCAGTGTCGTCGCACTCATTGTTGAACCAATGAGAGATCGTTCCTATATGACCTATTTGAGATACAGAAATATTGTTTTGTGGTATTGGAGTATAAAGTGTTCAAACAATACCACAAAATCTAAACTCAGAATGTTTGTATATAACCGCTAAAATGAGAAAATGCATAAAATTACACAAATATATACCAGATTGTGTTACGGCAGAATATTGTGTGGGAATATCTAAAAACATGAATAGGATTTGTTTATGATATCAGAGCATCATGAACATGGGTTGACAATATTTAGTCTATGTATCAGTGAACATATAAATCCTTTCATTTCGTCTTTTTAATCGCTTTTTTTCTCCTCATATCAGATCTTATTTATAAGGTTATATCTTTCCTTTCGATGCGTTTTTTTTAATTTCTGCTTAACATTTCGTTCTGTACTATGGATCACCATTTTGTATTCTAAAAAAAATAATTAATTGCCATCTGTCATACTTTTTTGTTAACCATTAAAAAAATGTTTGTTCTAAACTTTTCGTTAAAACTAATAATGTTTGACCCCCAGGGGACTAACAGAGAAAGATGATGTAAGGATTAACAATAAAGTTACTCAAAAATTAACGTTTCATTAATTTTAGTGAAAAATTAATTTGATGAAGAAACTTTAGTTTGGTTAATTAGATAAAGCAAAGTTTAATGATTCAGTTGACATCTTTGATTTGTTCTGTGCTATTATACCGTTGCCGGTGACTGTGATAATGTTTTAGTTTGTCATACTATTCGTTCAAATATATTGGATATACTTTAAATTGTTTCAATGAATTATGCCTTGATTTACTTCGTTATGAAATATGGTTTAAAATGGTTTGAATGTTTATAACAATGCAATATATCGTACATACATTTGCATTATATATCGCTTCCATACCTTTATTAGCGTATCCTTTGATATTGCAATGTCTATTGAACAAGTAATGTAAATAATATTGGTCTGTGAGTAAATAAATCAAAGAATTTTACCGTTAAGTAAATAAATTCATATAAAGTAACTATATAGGTTTTTGTTTCTCCAGTATTTCAATCATACGTATCCCCCTAATGTGGCTTTTATAGTATTAGTCAAACACCTTTAAGAATCTAATACAACTAAGGTTAAAGTGTATCCAATAACCTTGCCTAGAAAAAAAACAACTTCATATATTGATAAATTACTTGAAAATCTAGCCTAGAGAAGGGACATATTTTTGCAAGGAAATGGTGTCCACACCCAAGAAACAAATTCATTATTAGTGAATGCCATCATTATTGCATAGTGTTTCATATATGAAAAAATAAATTTGTTTCTTGGATGTGAACATAGTTTTCTGTATGTAAATATGTCATAAAAAATAAAAATTTACTATTCTCAGAAGATTTTGCTAAATGTAGCAGAATTGTGGCACCCTTATGACGTCATAACAATAAACTAATGCGCCAAAATATTATGTTTCTTATATTTATTTATTTTACTATGTTATGAAGAAATTTTATGTTATAACAACAAAGTAGATATTTTTAGGCAATATTTATAGCTTTGATGCATTTTAGATGTTGTGATTAAAAGTATGTTCAAGGTACTAGAGATGGTAAATATTTTTTTTATATTACTCTTGAACTAGTTCTACTTACATGTTTATATTGGTGGTGTAAATGGTAATAAATAATCCAAAACTGCAAAGTACATAGTGCTGAGACATTGAACCTTCCTTCAGTAATTCTTAAATGTACTGCAATATGCAAGTAGAAATAAATTTGATAACGACGTTTTCTTGTCTCTATGTCAGATCTTTTATAATGAATCGGCTTAACGTTAGCTTTAAAAGCAACCAATAACATAATTGTATAAAATGCCCACCAAAAGATATCAAAGCCTCATGAGTTCGGTTGACAATATTTAATGGAAAAAAAGTAATACCGATTCATTATTGATAATTCGGTGGATTTTAAAGATTATACGAAACAAACCATCAATATGTAATAATATTTGTGAAAACAGCATTAGATTTGACATTCATTTGTTTAAAAAAAAAATCGAAATAAAGTATTTACTGAGTGTTCGATCGCCCCGTGCGGGTCCGGGTGTCAAAAGAATAGGCCCGCAGCAGCTTGTCGTAAAAGGCGACTAAATAGTGCTCAGAACCTTTGCCGGGAGCTAGGGAGCAAACCATGACCGCAAACCATAGTGGTGCACCATTTTTTGAAGGAAGCCACGTTCCTCGCACGTTAACAAACCCTGCTGTGGTATTCTCTCGGAGTAGGAACCATATGGCTCCGCCACAGAAGGCTAAATTATCCGACCCTACCCACCTCTCCCTATTTCCTGTGGCAACAAAATTTGTCGACCCTATTATCCTTGTGTCCCATCCCATATTTCATTTCATCATCATTTCATCTTAATTTTATCATTCACTTCATGTTCATCGCCTGAATATAGCTGAAATATTGCTGCCCGGGCGTTAAACCCCAACAATCAATCAATCAATCTGAGTGTTTAATTGTTCCATGACGATTTTATATGCAAATAAGTGTAAATAATACGTCTATAATTACCATCTTATGCCTTTATCTTAGAATGATACTATCTAGTCAACTTTTATTGATCAAAATACAACATTTATCCCGATATTTTTGACAAAAGCACAGGCATGTGCGAACAAATACTCTAAACATTATAAACACTTAAATTCATGCTTGCAGACACTTTCGACACTAATTTCTTCTTATTACATAACTTAAAACATTGATCCTAAACCGGTTCCTTTTTACAGGAAAATACTGTAAACCAACTTAATTTTGCGAGCGCCTTATTTTCGGTATTTTCGAGAGAACAGACAAATCGACAAATTAAATCGTCGCGAAAAATTCATTTTATATCACCAAATTAATGACGCAGTATTGGGCACATAATATGTGTCAACATATAGAACCATTCATTATCGTATTTACAATGTCAAAAGGTGTTAACTATTACTGTTACCGGATTAAATTGTTGTGAAAACTTAATTAGTTATGTTATTTAACACGATTTAACATGCCACTTTTCATCCATCCTTACATTACATCTTTTTGATCTCTGATTTTTTGTACCGCTTGAATTAGCCACTGAGCGTGTATCGGCTTTATGTTCGACAGTTTTAAAGCAACTATAGTATTTTTGATGTCCTTGTCGGCATTCAACTGTGAACCAATTTGCTGGGCATACCAAGCTATGAAGAATGATTTTACTTTTTTAGTTTGTGCAATTCCTAAAAAATCTCACGACTGTCACTCGCTTGTATAGTACACCCTCGTGGTATGTATTGTATCTTAATACCAGCATTTTTCATTTCATCAATAAACGAGTTCAGTCCATGTGTAGTCACCACGTTTTCGTTTTTGTTTAAACTTTCCACAATTGGGTTGATATCAACTGCGGCAGTAGTTTTTGTTGTACAAGAAATTGTCGTATTGAAATGTTGAATGTCGGGAATACTAGTAAAACTGAACATGACAAGTGTTTACAAGTGATCAATTAAAACTACGCCTTTGGGTTAATCAAAAGCTAGTAGTGGATTTGCATGTAGGATGATGGTATAAGTAGGAAGTTTATTCACTTCAAGAGCTGTACCTAGTGGTGGCATGTTTGAAAATTTACATACGAAGTCTTGAATCTCAGGACAGACCGAAGACACATTTGAAGCTTTAGTTACCCAATAGTTTTAAACAAGGTCCCCAAAATATACACTACTCATAACCAATTAAGAATCGCTACTTATACATCACCAGAAGAGATAACCAAAGGATTATTTGATTAGTTGAAATTCATGCACCCAGGTAAAGCGATGACAATGACAATGCCCAGAAAATGAAGACGCATTCTACATCCCTTATGCAACGTAGAGGGTCATTGACAAAGATAACAGTAACGAAAAGGGTTTTATCACTTAAACTACCAAGTCTTTACAAATTGATCAATCATGATCATGTGATCCGAAAAGGGACTTCTTAATGCAAATAAAAAAAAAACAGAATATCAATGCCCAATAAACTACCGACATACAAGAAATTTGTTTAAACGACGTTGTAAATAGCCACACATGCTTAACAAGTATGGAGAGGTTATTCAGGAGCAACAGAGAAAAAGTTCACAGAGAGAGGATCGACTATGACATGAATACAAAAATACCTATATATATTGTAAATTTCGATATGCTATACACGTATTTCAAATCGTAACCTCTCATCAGCAGCATTAGAATAACATATTTAGGAAAATCGTTATCCAAAACTTAGTTTGATCATAAGGTACATAATATGCTACCACTCAAATACGTATCGTCTACGACTGCAGGCATCGAGCCACAACAGAGCATCCATCATGGACAGGTGAAGATTCCCCAGAATATTTCTGAAAATGTATCAATTCTTCTGACATTTCGATGTGGTCACTTATGCAGAAACAAGTGTGCATAAACAAGTGGCAAAACCAATTAATATGCATGCTTGTACAAGAAAAAAGAGATATACGACAAATTACTACCCATCAGCCCTGTCATGATAAGAAGAAACTCGTTAATGATTTATTTGGGAAAAACAACTCGAATAAGAAGAACTATATAGATCGCTACTTACTTGGGTAATGCAACATGTTCCGAATGACCATGGTTTTGGAAGATAATTAATTAACATAGATATTACATGAAATATATTCACTAATGCAAGATGAATGTAGTAACTACTATAAATCTATGAAAGATTACAGTTTTCTTTAATAATGACAAAACCGTCTGTAGCCGGTAAAGGAGATAAAACTAAAACCATGAACTCATTTGAACCGTCAATATAGTTAGACTTTTAGAATTCATAACTAAGTCAAGTTCTTCTGACTTCATATCAAACATAAAACGCCAACTCACGTTCATCTGGTAGTATACTATGAAATATAAAGAATGAGTACTACTACACTCCTTGTGACATTAAGGTTTCCCGCACGCACGATACCTAAACGGTCACCAAACGCATGATAAATGAACGCCTCTATCGTGCGTTTGAACGCATGCTTTTATGGTGCGTTTAAACGCACGATCAACGAACGCTCTCATCGTGAATTTAAACGCACGATAAACGAAAGTTGATTGTTCGTTTCAACCCATGAACGTTTATAGCGTGCATTAAAACGCACGGTAGATGAAAAATAATAATGTTAACAAATATCGTTGTTGAAAGTAAAAATCGAAAATAGAATAAATAAAAATGCAAAAAAATGATAGAAAAAAAATTAAAAATAAACAAACGCTTCCATAGTGCGTTTTAACTAACCCTCCTATCGCGCGTTTATACGACAGACTGTTTGGGTTTAATGCTCGAGCAGCAATATTTCAGCTATATCCAGGCAATGAACATGAAATGTATGGATGATAAAATGAACGTGAAATGATGATAAAATGAAAAAAGGATGGAACACAACGATAATGGGGTCGACAAATTTCGATTGCCAAGTGGGTAGGGTTGGACAAATACCGGTAAGCCTCCTATGGGCAAATGGCAAGGTGCGAGGAACGTGCCTTTTTTCCCAGCATTTTTTTTTGCACCACTTTGGTTTGTGGTCAGGTTTTCCGTATTATCGCCTGACGACCCAAGCATGTAACATGCCACCAACCTGCGGCACACTACCCAGTTGCTCCGTTGGCAGAGCGCCCTGTCTAGTGTTCTGAGCACTATTTAGTCGATTTTTACGACAAGCTTAGTGCTGCTGCGGGCCTATTCATCTGACCCGCACGAGGCGTGTTTAAACGAACGCAAAACGATGTGTAAACTAGCTATAAACGATGCACGAACGCTAAATGGGATATGTTAGAGAGTATATGTAATACAACCATCATTACAACTACATCATTTCTAGCTTTACAGAAAACTTACGATTTAAAGTCTACGCAATTACAGTCTTTAAAGCTGTAGAAACAACGGATGTATGAGAACCTTC
The DNA here is from genome assembly GCA_037379345.1 of Perna viridis. NCBI lineage: Eukaryota > Metazoa > Mollusca > Bivalvia > Mytilida > Mytilidae > Perna > Perna viridis. The sequence continues at coordinate 17,156,467 of CM074511.1, forward strand.
AACGTAAATATATTATGCATATCTTAACACTATAGGGAACAAATTCTCAACGAAAGTTTGCAGGCACTTTAAACATGATCAAAAAATTAAACAATTGTTATGAAATCAATTGGATCCAGATATGAAAAACAGATTACACCATTTATGACTCAGCTATTCAAAGGTACAATTTGAAAACTTTTAACTTCGCACACCCAACCACAAAGACAACGTAGTGCAGGAAAAGAATACAATTACTTCGGTCCCATACTAATTCCACAATTAAAACAGAACGTTATAAGTGTGCTTCAAAAATCCGTTTCATGCAAAAACAAAAAACAAAAAAACAAAAACAAAAACAAAAAAAACAAACAAACAAATGACTCGTGTAAACCAGAAACATGACGTTTACATGAAGATTGACTAAATGGAATAAAGGGCTTTTGATTGTCACTGGCGTTGAATTAATGGGAACTCTGAAAATGAATAATTAGAAAAAAAACATGCATATGCCTAGCCACATGTGCCGCTCTAAGGCCGTGCATCTAGAAATATTGGTCAACCTCCAGTCAGATTAACAGTTATCTATAAAGGGCATATGTAAGTAGAAAATATGTTCGGGAAATGTCACATTTGCCTTCACTGAGGCGTTAAAAACCCAATTTATTGACAGAACCAATGCTTCCGCCTTCTATCAATTCGGGTTGATGATCCGCCGTGTGACTCAAACTTGTACAGCGACATCTTTGGCAACACCACCTGAACAAAGTCCAGTGCCCGATTAAGAAGTGTAGCGAAGATAGTCGTCACATTCTGAAACGTTTGTATAATATTGATTTGTTGAAACATTTATTGTTAATTTGATCCTCTATCCTACATAATAACACCTAGATGAGCTGTCCCGTACTACCATACATCCTGTACTAAGTTACACCCCTAGATGAATCCAACCAGGAGGAATTATCCGGCCAGCGAAAGCTATAATTTATAGCCGAGTGGTCTAGGGCGCTGGACTATGTGACATCAGTGTTGCTATAGATGTCGCAGCGGTACACGTTCGAGTCCTGCGGAGGGAACGACCAAAAATTTCTTTGCAAATTTGATAGTTTTAACATCGTTGGGAATTCTTCAGACCCTTCTATGCTTACATTATCTTCCCTATATCAATTTGATCCGATTGAGCAGTGTAGCGAATAGAGTAGTCACATTCTGAGACATTTGTATAATATTGATTTGTTGTGACATGTATCATTAATTGATGATCCTCTATCTTACATAGTAACACCTAGATGAGGTGTCCCTTACTACCATATATCATGTACTTAGTTATAGCCCTAGAATAACCCTACGAGGAGGAATGACCAAGTGGCCTAGGGCGCTGGACTTTGTGCAGTGTTATCATATTTGTCGTAACGGTACGAGTTCCATCAATAATCCACTAGTATTTCTATAAACATTTAAACAGTTCTATTTCTTTTGACTTAAATGCCTTTCACTAGGATATCATTATCTATTCCATATTTATACTCATCTAAAATCCCGACTTAAAAACACTATACATCGTTGTTTTTTCCAAAAAAAGATGGTACACCTAGATACAAATATATAGTTCTTGGTAGAGATTCCTCATACTATGTAAGAAATAATTCCAAATAATCTTCCAAATATACAGAGGAAGATGTTTACAAAATGCTGGAACTTTTAATCGACAACATATTTGTCCAGTGTGGTGGACGTGTTTTTCAACAAACGGTCGGCATTTCAATGGGAACAAATTGTGCTCCTTTGGTCTCACTAACCACTTCTAACGTTTCCATTACTTTACATGATCAAAAGTAATTTTCAAAGTCTCACTGTAAATTCCCAGGACAAATGACATCACAAAGCTGCATACCCTTGCGAAGTTTGGAAAATAAGGCTTTTTTGGTACTACATAAGGGGGTGGCCATTTGACCCGGAAGTGGTTAGTGAGACCTTTACTTGCTGACCTATTCCTCTACTCTTATGAGGCTGACTTTATAGCTGATTTGATCCGAAAGAAAGAATATCGTTTGGCTAGATCCTTTAATCTTAGTTTCCGATATATATATATATATATATATATATATATATATATATATATATAAACTTTACGACAAACGCGATGATTTTTCATTTACAATTGTCAACTTTCCTTTCATCTGTGGCAACATCCCTTCAGCACCTGTGTATGGAGTATTCATATCACAACTCATACGTTATGCCAGAGCTTGCCGAAACTACGCAGACTTTTTGTATCGCGCTAGAACTCTAACAAATAGGCTTCTGGAACAGGGTTATGTTGTTACAAGATTGAAGTCATCACTGCAGAAGTTTTATGGTCGTCATCATGAACTCGTAGATCGTTATGATGTATCAATCTGCACCATGAAAACTGAATTATTCAACGGTTCATAGCTTTCCTGTCCTCGTTTGTTTACCGCGGACTTGACTTTTTATGAGCAACTCGGCGGGTGTTTCCAGAAAGGCAGAGAACGCTTACCCTACCGGTGCACCTGGTCCATGCTCCCAGTTTTTAGTGGAGTCCGAGTTGCTCATTTACTTTTGTTACTTTGTATGTATGATTTTAATTACTTTATGTTCTTTGTTGTGTATGTCTGTTTTCCATGTCTGGTCTTTGTCCCTGGATTGCATTCTTTTGATTACCGCTATAACATTGGTTGTCTTGATTACTCTTATAATGTCTTAAGCTACCTTACGTCGAAAAATAATGTACACGACTGACCTTTGTTCATTTCACGTCATTTTACATCAATTTATTGGAAATGAAATACCGACATGACGATAAATGGAAACGTTAGTGTTAGTTTAATCAATTGAGTTGCTGTCTGATTGTTATAGTTTGCCTTTTACAACCGTCGAAAAGAAAATAGTTCTTAGTTAAGTATATATAATTTCAAGTATTTGTAGAATGCAAAAAATTAAACCTTTAATTATTATTTGTTCTACAATTTTGAAAATTAAAAATTACTTTTAAATTAAATATTCGCCAAAGGCGTTATATTTTAATGATAACAGTAAAAATTACAAGATCGAGAGATTCGATATTCTCAAACTTACTGATTTATTTAAATGTTTATCAAACCCAAAATACATACTAAAACTGCATATTCTTTCTTTCCTAAGCCAAAAATGTGTCCACTTGCTTCAAGTTGTTATCAATTATAACATGAAAATCAGTACTCATATTATATATAATACACGGTAATAGCGTTGACCATTAACAGAAAGCAAAACATGGTCTTTGAACGAATAAAGTATCATCGTTAAAAAGTGTATAAATGTTATGAATGATATATTGTTGGGTTTTCTTTTGGGAATAAATTCATGAGTTTATTTTTTGTTTCCTTTTGTTCCTTTCAATTCACTTTTCTCATGACGGTTAACTATTGAAAAGAAAAAAAAAACCAAATGGGTAAAATTCTATACTTGTTATCATTAAAGAAATTTTAGAACTATATACATAAAGAGTAACTTTATTAATTCACCTATAATATTTATTTTAATTAATTATCAAAAGCAGAACAAAGTGTTTCATGATCGATATGATATTTGATGTTTTGATGAATAAAAGCAGCTTATACATATAAATTATGTTAAATGAATCGTGGTCCGTTTAACACGATTGATAGATTATTGTTTTATGATTTTATTTTTGAGGGAAAGACAACAATAAGACAATACTTTAAAAACAATAATCTTTCCTGATTCTGTTAGGTTAAGTTTCTATGAAAATAATTGAAACTTTCTTAATAAAACATTAAAGTTTATGCATTAAAACTTGTTTAGTGCGTCAAATTTGTCGTAGAAGTGTTAATTAGTGTTAAAAAGAGTAATCAAGGGAACCAAGGTTATAGCGGTAATCAAAAGAACGTAATCCAGGGACAAAGACCAGACATGGAAAACAGACACACACAACAAAGAACACAAAGCAACTAAAATCATACATACAAAGTAACAAAAGTAAATGAGCAACTCGGACTCCACTAAAAACTGGGAGCATGGACCAGGTGTACCGGTAGGGTAAGCGTTCTTGGCTTTTCTAGAGAAGGTAGTAGTATTTGAATTTCTAAATTGTTTTTTCCTAATATTTGATTGATCTAGTCAATTTAGATGTATCTTTCTAAGCATATTTTAAATAAAATAAAAGAACAGCGTTCCAATGTCCTCCGCATAAAAAAAGTGTGGAAAACTTTAAATTTACTGAAATTTTCCAAGGGCCATAATTTTCATAAAAATCATTCAATCATAATCAAGTCGACCTTAATCTGTAACTTCTCATAGTTAGACTACATACAAAATATAAAATCAATTGGTAAATGCATTACAAAAAAGTGCGGAAAACTGTGAATTCACCGAAATTTTCTAGGTTCATAATCAGGCCACATATCAAAAACAAACTTATTTGATAAAAACATTACAAAAGAGTGCGGAAATGCGGACGGACGGATGGACAGACGACTGGCATTTCCATGTCCCCTCGCGACGCGTCGCGGGGGACAATAAAAGTGCCCATATACGATTAACAAAAGGATATTTCTACCTTAAGTTTCTGACAGTTCAAAATGCGTATTTGATTGAGTAAAATTTGGATTTGTAATTTCAATGCAGATATAGACATGTTAGATCATAGTAATTCACAAGATGATCAACGTTTTCTCTCTCTGTATGACTACTAAATGAGTTTTGCTATCAAAATAAGCTTTCATGAATAACTTAAATGTGAAGTAGAATTTGGGTACCCATTTCTGAATAACTTCAGTTGTAAACTTATATTATTGGACCTTTTAGTATCTTTTGGTACCTTCTGCATTTTTGCTATCTAAATTTAGAAATGCATCAGGCACGATTGATTGATTGATTAATGTGGTTTAACGCAGCAATAGTTCAGCAATATTTAGGCGATGAAATGGATGATAAAATGAACAAGAAATGATGATGATGAAATGAAAAATGGGATAATAGGGTCGACAAATTTTGATACCCACTAGAAATATGGAGGGATGGGTAGGGTTGGGCAATTTAGCCTCCTGTGGCGGAGCGCAAAGGTTCCTACTCCTATCGAATACCACAGCAGGGTTCTTTAACGTGCGAGGAACGTGGCATCTTTCCCAACATGGTGCACTACTATGGTTTGCGGTCAGGTTTTCTGTATTTCAGCCTGACAACCACAGCATGAAACACGCCAGGGGTGCCCCATTACATCACATGAGGCACACAACCCAGTTGCTCTGTGGGAAGAGCGCCCTAGCCACAGGCCAGGGTTCCATCAGCCATATTGTCTATAAAACAAATTATAATTTCATAGATGTACGTATTCTTTGCTATATATTTGCATTATACAGTTATCAGAGTTATTATTTGCAACTTTTTTTATTTGTATCACCCAATTTAAAAAAAACTACCCTCCACCCCCTGACGTGACTAACGTTTCCATGTTATCCTAACCATATATAAATTTGTTACTCTATTGATCTAATTGATACTCGTCACTGCTGAACTTCTACATTTTTGATGTCTGTTTATTATATTCCCTGTTGTATTTTGTACTGTTTACTTAATTTTATTTTATTTAAAATTATAATTGTATTGCCTTTGCCACTTTATGGCCCTAATTTTGTCTAATAAATATTTTATTCTATGCCTTAATGACCCAGATTACATGACAAAATATAGTCACACTACATAAAGATAAAATACAATATATCTTCTATGAAATGAGCATGAATGTGTATAAGAGAAACCACACTAACCTGTCTTTAAAGTTTATTTCCATTCAATGCTATTATATTCAGTCTTCAATTGTTAAGCAAAATGTGGCTACGTTATCAATTAGTTGCTATTATTTATGCTTTACACGATAATGGATCGAAACATGATTACAATAGAATTGTTCTCAGGGTGGATTTCTTAAATCTGTGTTAAATTATTAAAGTTCGACGCCGTAGAGTATACTGTTAAATAGGTAACAAATAATGCTTTGGTAGTCAAGGAGAAATATTGTTTATAAGAATTCTTAGTTACTTATATCATATATGAAATTCGATTGTCTCAGTCATTCTAATTTTTAAGGCTTTCTTCACTTTTAATTGTTGAAAAGTGAACAGTGTTCGCTAATGATTTAGTTAAACTGGTATATTAAAGATACGAAAGTTTATTTTTTAAACAATACAAATATTGAAAAAGAATAAGTGCTTCTATTATTACCATGAAAATGTCCTGATGATTTGAAACAAGTACATTGTAAGAAAATTGATATTTTGTATAGATACAGTTGGACATTATTGTGTATAAGTTAATAATCATCGAACGAATTACCTCGCCAGAAAACAAATGAGCAAAATATTGAATCTGTTCTCATTAATCTCTTAAGTACACATGTTTAATAGTTTAAATTTTACCCGTATAGATAATAAATCACATAATGAATAAATTGATTTAAAAAGTATATGGTGTTTCTTTTCTTTCCGTAAAGACACCAATGTTCCAGCATTCGGTTGTTCATTGAGTTCGATTTGTTTTTTAGTACATTACTTGAAAACCAGAGAGCACCTTGCAATATTTATTTTTTGACTTCGGCTATCAGCATTGCGTCAAGTGATTGTAAAACGAGAGTACCACTCTTATTCAGAAACATCGGAAGCCGACAACAGTTTGTCGTGAAATTTCACACGTTGCCCCCTGTTTACATTGTACATTATATACAGAAACTGCTGTGCCCAATTTAAAATTATTGTTAAGATAAAGGTGGCGACTTGTGACATATTTCCGCAAATTTAACACTTTTCGTGTACTTTAATATAGTTTCCATAGCGAAACAAAATTGGGCGGAGCACTTTTCAATTAAATCAATTAATATTTTAGCGAATATACAAATTGAGTAATTCTGTTGCGTTCTACCACCTGGACTTTTCGATTAAACACAATGGGTATTGTTTTTCTTTCCGTGATGGAAATGGATTATCGACCCCAACCACTACTCTATGGATCTGCCTAAAATATGTACCGCACAATTCCAATGGTCTTTATGCAGCATCTGAAAATATTAACCAAAGTCTCGAGCTCTGTTCGTATCATGCACATTTAAGGGTGCTGTATCTACCTCGAAAGAGTATGGAAAGGGTGTTTCTATGCCCACGGCATATACTGGGATCAATGATACGTGTTTTGCCTACGTTGGTGTGCCCTTTCCACGGGGCATTTTTAATGAGTGCCATTTCGCCTTTCTCACATTTATATCAAAGAAGCCATCCGGGTTTCAAATATGAAAACCGAACAAGTAACTATGCACCAATTCACCTGCCGATGGCATTTAGGCCTCCAAAGTCCCTACACCCCGATCAAAATATTTCCAATTTCTTTATGAAAAAAGACAAATGTACCATTCAGGTAATTAATGTTCACTATACTAGCTAAATGTGTAAATTGTATTGTCATGAAATGCATAACAGTATAAGCATAAAAAAACCCAGAAACTTTTTCCAGACCAAAAGTTAATTCTGCTAGCATATTCTACCGAGGTACTACTTTGTAAGACCCACTGAAATTCTTATATTAAAGGTAAGATATAAGCGCAAGTAAATAAAGGCAAGAAAACATAGATAGTACTGTAGGCATCCTCTAAAGCCTAGAAAATGTATATGTCAGTTATAAGTAACAATGGAAAAAAATAGGGTAGGTATAGGTGGGTAAAATTATTTTATATAGAAACTTATGAGAGAATTCTTGACTGTTATACTTCTCAACTAAAATAACTTCGCAGCGTTTCAGAAAAAAATACCAATAAAATGTGCAAGGGTAGACAAAAATATAGCACAGGTAGGGTAACCTTAAAAAGACATATTTTTTCCTGGCCTTAGATTGTATCAGACATTATTTAATTGCCCTTTATTAATCGTCTCCGTGGAGACGATTATAAAGAATTGAAAGCAGATAACATGCACGGAGAAATTGAAAACGATCATCTCATTGGATAAAAATCTCAAATAATACAGAAGTGAAGCGCCGATTATTTATGATTGGCTAACAACATAACACACTATAAAATCAATACGTAGAACCGTATGCGCTTACGGTATATTATCATTATTGTAGGATCTTCTTTAGACTGATACTGGCTGAACGGAAACCAGTCTTAAATCAGAAGAATCGGTAAACTTCATAAATAGTGGCAACGGTTAAATTAAAAAAAAAGAGTTACGATATACATTCAATATGGTATTGATATGTAACAATAATTTCAAGAAAGTTTTGATACTATCAATGTTATTTAATATTCGCTACATTATCTATTGTATATTCCCGTTTTATTTTCGCGGGCTTTTCGCGCATGAATGATTTTGTCGTAAAAATAGAAGAAAGTTTGATCATGCATGATTGACTTTGGTTACGTTTTATGTCAAAGTCATTTTCTAAGTTGTTTTGTTTGTTTGTTGGGGTTTAACGTCCGAGCAGCCATATTTCAGCTATATTCAGACGATGAACATGAAGTGGATGACAAAATGAACATGAAATGATGAAATGAAAAAGGGATGGGACACAAGGGCAACAGGGTCGACAAATTTAGATTACCACCAGAAAAAGGGAGGGGTGGGTAGGGTCGGGCAATTTAGCCTTCTGTGGCGGAGCGCAAAGATTCCTACTCCGCGAGAATACCACAGCAGGGTTCTTTAACGTGCGGGGAACGTGGCATCTTTCCCAACACAGTGCACCACTATGGTTTGCGGTCAGGTTTTCCGTATTATAGTCTGACAACCCCAGCATGTAACACGCCACGGGTACCCCATTCCACCACCTGGGGCACACATCCCAGTTGCTCTGTGGGCAGAGCGCCTAGTCCCCGGCTAGGTTTCTGAGCACTATTTTGTCGCTTTTTACGACAAGCTTAGCGCAGCTGCAGGCCTATTCTTTTGACATCCGGACCTGCACGGGGCCAATTTCTAAGAAACTATGTACCCTAGGATGATGTAATGAGTGGTGGGAATATATCTTTGGGAGTCTGTCAGCATCAAGATAGATAATGTATGTAAGAAGCATTAATGTAGAGCATTCAAAGCTCTACCTTCCTGCAAAATTTCATCAAAATTCATAAAGTTCGATAGAGCTGCAGCTCTTAAACTATACAAGATAGATAATCAATATAAGGAGCATAATGTAGAGCATTGAAAAGTCTACCCACCTGCAAAATTACATCAAAATCCAAAATGTTTTGAAACATTACAGCCCTTAAAAGTTTTATTTTTTGCCAAAAATCATTTACCGTATATATTTAAAAATTTAAATCTTTTATAATTTTTAAATAAGAAAAATATAACATTTAAGGACATTTACGTATTCTATTTTAACGCTAAGAGATGGGTAGCCTTTTTTGAAAAGCTAATACTTGTGTTACCTTCCAATTAAATATCATTAAAGTCCATTGAGGGTTTAAGAAGCATTGCACTTGTGCATATAAAACTATTATGGCGGATTATCTCGCTTTGCAAGTTTAAAGAATTATTGTCTTTTTATACACTTCCATCTATGATCTATCGTCCAGACTTTCACCCCTAACCTTCCTAAACTTTCATGAATTCCATTGACCATCTGAGAAATTTTAATTGTGGTGCTTACAACTATAAGTTGGACAGACAGTAGACAATTAATAATTTACAGCAACTGAAACCAATCATAACTTAATATTTTGACATCATTATGGGTAATCTGTAGGAAATTACTTTCATCAAATTTTATAAAAGTTTATTTCAATAAAAGTAAAGTTTGTTCTGTCTTTTAATAATTTACCATCGTTCTAACAATCCAATGTTTCCAGCTTATTTTGATCCTTATGAGTGTTGTCCACCATACCTACAAATAAATAGCAGTGCACTCATTAAACTAGGATTTAAATATTTCAAGCAATCACCTGTATATGACACATATTCATACATTCCCTATTGTAAGACAAAAATACTCTTTTTGTACTCTTTATGTCCTAAAACACAGCAACACAATACTTGTTTTCTCTCAATAACATACGAATTAAAATTGTATTTCAATATAGATGAACAACACATGAAAATGAATATACAATATACTTTACTTCTAACTAAGCAGACATTTACATTGTATTACAGGAAATACCAATTGACTTTTGAAATAAGAAAATACCAATATACCATGTATATAGCAAATGATGTGAACAAGCATTGTTATAAAGTGCTAAACAAAGTTTGTTGGTTTGTTTATTGGGGTTTAACGTCCGAGCAGCAATATTTCAGTTATATTCAGACGATGAACATGAAAAAGGGATGGGACACAAGGACAATGGGGTCGACAAATTTTGATTGCCACTGGAAATAGGGAGAGGTGGGTAGGGTCGGGCAGTTTAGCCTCCTGTGGCGGAGCCCTATGGTTCCTACTCCGGGAGAATACCACAGTAGGGTTCTTTAACGTGCGAGGAACGTGGCATCTTTCCCAACACGGTGCACCACTATGGTTTGCGGTCAGGTTTTCCGTATTATAGCCTGTCAACCCCAGCATGTAACACGCCTGGGGTACTCCATTCAACCACCTGGGGCACACATCCCAGTTGCTCTGTGGGCAAAGCGCCCAAGCCCCCGACTATGGTTCGGAGCACTATTTAGTCGCCTTTTACGACAAGCTTAGCGCTGCCGCAGGCCTATTCTTTTAACACCCGGACCTGCACGGGGCGCTAAACAAAGTAAACCTTGAACTAAAATAATGTCCCTTTGTAACATGGCCATACATGTATCCTTGATCCTTTCGCTAGATGAACTGTCCCGTACTACCATACATCGTGTACTAAGTTGCAACTCTAGATTAATCCTACGAGGACGATGACCCGGCCAGCGAAAGCTATTTTTATATATAACCTAGCTGGCCGAGTGGTTTAGGGCGCTGGACTTTGTGCAGGCGGTGTTGCCATAGATGTCACAGCGGTATGAGATCGAGTCCCGCGTAGGGAACGACTAAATATTTGCATCGTAAATTTGACAGTTCAAATATCGTTTGGAATTTTTTTTCAGACCCTTCTATACGTTTACATTATCTTCCCTGTATCATTTTGATCCGATGGAGCAGTGTAGCGAATAGGCGTCACATTCTGAGACATATATATATATATATAGATATATATCAAAAACTGTTTTATCAATTTAAAAGATAGTGAGTTCACTAAAAATGGCTAAAGCACATAACATTTCTCCTTTTGTAAAACAAACACAGTAAACTGAATAAAATGTAAATGTATTCAAATAATGAAAAAAATATCTTTAAGTTACAATGTATCATAATGATGAAAGCTACAGGTAAGGTAAACAAGCAGCGGTAAACTACAATACCTTTCTCTAGGACAGGTGTTTAAAACTTTTAATGAACTGACAGACAGACAACCAAAGTTACCACTAGAGGCACTCACATCCACTTGGTCACAAATGAATATGTACCTGCAAGACTTTCATTAATCTGTTGTAACAGATACAGCATCATTTCAAAAACAAATACCATCTGAAATACATGAACATGAACAAAACAATGATACTACACGCAGGTCAGCTGTAGTGATATTTGAATAAAACTAAGATTGATTTTTTTCTCATATACTGTTTTTCTATCACACAATAGTTCGTTTGAACTGATCCTAATATGATCTACCCCACTACCAATAATACTTTCACAGTATATCCCTTCATATACTTGAATTATTTCTTCAGTCTTGTAACACTTGTAATAACAAAACTTCCAGAAGCCTAATTGTAAGAAGTCTAGCGTGGTTAACGGCAAGCTTTTGCCTTACGTATGAGTTGTGATATGAAAATTCTATACGCAGGGGCTGAATGGATGTTGTCACAAATGAAAGAAGAGTTGATAATACAGATTGAACAGTCATTGTGTTTGTCATACACTTTAGTCAATAGTTTTTCTTTGCGATCGATCTAAAAAAAGGTCAAGATTTTACAAAGTATTAGGAATCTCTACCGTCCGGGTGTTGAAAGAATAGGCCTGCAGCAGCGCTAAGCTTGTCGTAAAAGGCGACTAAATAGTGCTCAGAAACCTAGCCGGGGGCTAGGCGCTCTGCCCACAGAGCAACAGGGATGTGTGCCCCAGGTGGTGGAATGGGGTACCCCTGGCGTGTTACATGCTGGGGTTGTCAGGCTATAATACGGAAAACCTGACCGCAAACCATAGTGGTGCACCGTGTTGGGAAAGATGCCACGTTCCTCGCACGTTAAAGAACCCTGCTGTAGTATTCGATAGGAGTAGGAACCTTTGCGCTCCGCCACAGGAGGCTAAATTGCCCGACCTTACCCATCCCCCCTTTTTCGAGTGGCAATCAAAATTTGTCGACCCTATTATCCTTGTGTCCCATCCTTTCTTTTTCATTTCATGTTCATTGTCTGAATATAGCTGAAATATTGCTGCTCGGACGTTAAACCCCAACAAACAAACTACCAAGTACTACATATCTGTATCTAGGTGTGTCGACTTTTTTGTAGTAACAACGGTATATGATGTTTTTGAGCCGGGATTGTCATTGAGTATGGGGAATAAAAGTATAAAGTCATAGGATTTAATGTTATTGTTTTATAATAATTATCTTGAATAGGTGGTTTCCAGAAGAGCTTCCGGTATGTTTTAAGGATCTACATTAAATTAATGTCACTACAAGAATAATAATTGTCGTAGTAGGTTGATTGATTGGTGATGTTTAACGCCTAGACAGCAATATTTCAGCTATATCCGGCCTATGAACATGAAATGAATAATTGAATAATATAAAATGATGATGAACTGGAGAATGGGATAGGACATAAGGATGACAGTGTCGACGAATTTTCATTGCCACTGGAAATAGGGGGAGGAGTAAGATTGAGCAATATAGTCTCTTGTATCGATGTTCCTAATCCTATCGAATACCAAAACAGGGTTCTTTAGCATACGAGAAACGGTGCATCTTTCCGAAAACGTTACACCACTATGGTCAGGTTTTCCGTATTATGGCCTGACGACTCCATTCCATCACCTGTGGCACACAACACATTTGCTGCTTTTTACGACAAATTATCGCTGCTGTGGGCCTATTCTTTTGACACCCGGACCTGCACGGGTTGTCGTAGAAGGACTACATACCTTTTTTCAAAGTTTGAAAGAGGTTTGGTGGTTCATTTTGCAGATCCATCTCTGTAATGTTGTTTGCACAGATTCTCGTTCAATTACGTTTGTTTGTTTGTTGGGGTTTAACGTCCGAGCAGCAATATTTCAGCTATATTCAGACGATGAACATGAATTTGGTGACAAAATGAACATGAAACGATGATGAAATGAAAAAGGGATGGGACACAAGGACAATGGGGTCGACAAAGTTTGATTGACACTTGAAATAGGGAGAGGTGGGTAGGATCGGGCAATTTAGCTTCCTGTGGCGGAGCCCTATGGTTCCTACTCCGGGAGAATACCACAGTAGGGTCGTTTAACGTGCGAGGAACGTGGCAACTTTCCCAACACGGTGCACCATTATGGTTTGCGGTCAGGTTTTCCGTATTATAGCCTGACAACCCCAGCATGCAACACGCCAGGGGTACCCCATTCCACTACCTGGGGCAAACATCCCAGATGCTCTCTGGGCAAAGCGCCCTAGCCCCAAATTAGGGTTCTGAGCACTATTTAGTCGCCTTTTACGACAAGCTTAGCGCTGCTGCAGGCCTATTCTTTTGACACCCGGACCTGCACGGGGCCGTTCAATTACGTAGAGGGTATATTACAACCATCGTCGTTGGTAGAAAGACCAAAAGAGGATAGCGCAGATTCATGTTTTCTTCACTATCTCTTCTTTGAATAGTGTAGTAGCAATGTAGGTCTTATTACTGTTATTATTTTCAAAGTCTACCTCTGATAATAAACATTAAATGTAATTCGATATGCGGATAAAAATAATGTTGTTTAGGGCTTTGTCTGATGGTACGACAACATTGTCATGTATAGTAAACAGTGATTTTCCTGCATCGAGGTCTTTCAAAACTGATGTAGCGTTGACACTCATTGACCTTAAAACTAGCATACCTTTCAAATTTAAAGACCTCACAGCCTTTACCCACTCTGACGGTGAATCAAAGTCTTTTTAAGGTCCGGGTGTTAAAAGAATAGGCCTGCGGCAGCGCTAAGCTTGTCGTAAAACGCGACTAAATAGTGCTCAGAACTTTAGCCGGGGGCTAGGGCGCTCTGCCCACAGAGCAACTGGGATGTGTGCCCCAGGTGGTGGAATGGGGTACCCCTGGCGTGTTACATGCTGGGGTTGTCAGGCTATAATACGGAAAACCTGACCGCAAACCATAGTGGTGCCCCGTGTAGGGAAAGATGCCACGTTCCTCGCACGTTTAAGAACCCTACTGTGGTATTCTCCCGGAGTAGGAACCATAGGGCACCGCCACAGGAGGCTAAATTGCCCGACCCTACCCACCTCTCCCTATTTCCAGTGGCAATCAAAGTTTGTCGAGCCCATTGTCCTTGTGTCCCATTCCTTTTTCATTTCATCATCGATTTCATGTTCATCGTCTGAATATAGCTGAAATATTGCTGCTCGGACGTTGAACCCCAATAAACAAACATCTTTTTTATTTGTTTTCTTGCATGATAGTCTTCCACGGCATCCTTAAGAATTTTAAGAAAGTTATAATTCCAATTTATGGAGCGTGGTTCAAGGTACTTTGGAGCTTTATAAGTAAGGAAAGATTTGTTATCTATGATGTTTAAATCTGCCGTTAGTGATCTCTCTTACGGAATATTCTAATCAATATTTTCTCCCTGAAACACAACTTGCTTTTAAGCACTATGAGTATTTAAGCGGACGTCATGTGGCTTTCAGACATACAAATAGAGCTATAAGGCATGATGATCATTTCGTAACTTTTAGTTCTGTCCATACTGTTGCAGTAAATATAAGCAGTAAATGTATTAATTCTACATTCAATTCGTAACAGGCATGTCCATTGAACAACATGCATAGTAGCAAATGCTAAACATGTTACTCAAGGAGCATCTATTGCAACTCAAATCTTACTACGGAATATATCCCTTTTGATACAATCCTTCATGTCACTGTAGAAAACGTAAAACAAATGATGACTTACATAACAGGTGATAGACTTATAACTTTTTGCCGATATTTAAGAGAAAAAAATGAAAGTTATCCTTCAATCAAAGATTCAACTCCATCATGGATGAACAAATATTAACGCAAATTTAACCACAGACAGATTTCGGAATGCTGAGCAATTTTATTCCTCTCATAATTTCACTTAACGTAATGGTTTTTTAGCTACATGAGAAAACAAATGCTGCCTTACCCTTATGTTATATTTTTAGTAACCGCAGACATTTTTGTCAACTGATGACCCGTGCAGGTCCGGGTGTCAAAAGAATAGGCCTGCAGCAGCGCTAAGCTTGTAAAATGCGAAAGGCGACTAAAAAGTGCTCAGAACCCTAGCCGGGGGCTAGGGCGCTCTGCCCATAGAGCAACTGGGATGTGTGCCCCAGGTGGTTGAATGGGGTACCCCTGGCGTGTTACATGCTGGGATTGGCAGGCTATAATACGGAAAACCTGACCGCAAACCATAGTGGTGCACCGTGTTGGGAAAGATGCCACGTTCATCGCACGTTAAAGAACCCTACTGTGGTATTCTCCCGGAATAGGAACCATAAAGCTCCGCCACAGGAGGCTAAATTGCCCGACCCTACCTACCTATGAACGTGGCATCTTTCCCAACGCGGTGCACCACTATGGTTTGCGGTCAGGTTTTCCGTATTATAGCCTTTAGGAATCTTTGCGCTCCGCCACAGGAGGCTAAATTGCCCGACCCTACCCATCCCTCCCTTTTTCTGGTGGTAATCTAAATTTGTCGACCCTGTTGCCCTTGTGTCCCATCCCTTTTTCATATCATCATCATTTCATGTTCATTTTATCATCAATTTCATGTTCATTGAATATAGCTGAAATATTGCTGCTCGGTCTTTAAACCCCAACAAACAAAACAGAAAAATATGCTTCAACCTTGGGTGGCAAATGTAAAATATAATAACACTTTCTGCGCTTCATGCATACATTGCTATCATGTTAGATGCATCATCAGTGTCAGTTACAATCCGGGCATGTAAAACACTATTCTCGGGTGTAAATTATTTTATTCCTATTTGGGTCGACATCCCAAATTTGAAAAGAAGAATGAAAAATTCGATATAGCAGTGTATGCAGAAAGCGAATATTATTATTTTTGTGTTGAATATTTAAAAAGTTTTATTGAGACAAAGATTAATATAGTTTTGTTATTTATCATTTTTCCAATACAAACATGTTTAAATACTTTGTAGATTAATATAAGAAATGTACATGTTACAATTTATACATGTTCTCGATTTTCACCAAACACAGGCAATGGGTTTCTTTTCAGTATACAATAATGTTTGCTTTGGTGTTTATTTCCTCGTAAATTTCTCCTTCAAACAATCCTACATGTAACACGAAAAGACGGACTAGTAGTTCACTGAATGTATCTTGTTGAAGGATAAAATATATATGTGGGTTAAATACGTGTACGAAAATTAATATTCTTTACCAAATTATGTATAATAGTTTGATACAATGTACCTTTACGTATAATTGCGAATTGAAATTTATTATTATAGTACCTGTATCAGGTATCTCAGGTGCAAAGTTGTGGTGGAAAAGCTATAAAATTTTACTTGTTTTGTTGTTTATATTCCTAAGGAGAATCGTATATATATCTATCATAAATTGTTCAAATACTACACGTAGATATGATTTCACCGTAGAAAAAAAAGAAATGAACGATGCGGAGTGTAACAAACAAACAAATAATTATAATGTGGACAAAACCCAGATTTTTCTTAGAAACAAAAGGCTGGAAGATTTATCGAATTATGAAAAAACCAAAGAAGATATTATGCAGAGGAAAAAGGATATATTTGATGCTATAAAAAAATACACTGGAAACATACTGTCAATTCTCAACGAACATGGGTCACAAATAAACGAAGTATCTACTTCCGAGGAAAGAAGACTTCAAAGGCAGGAAATTGTGCACACATTGCCGGCTTGCAAAGTTCCGAGGCTATTATATAAGGAAATTTCGGAGGATAAGATATCAGCACTTTTTGGGACAATAACTTTCAATCATGATATTGACTTTAATCTGTTAAAAGTGAAATCTGTAGATACTCCTATGCAGTATGTAAACCCAGTTAGACCTATTCAAGAATATGTCTGTCTGGTCGGGTGTGCTTTGGACAAAGAAATATGTCAAGTTTCCGTTTTAAAAAATCTTTGCAAACAAGAAATGAACTTCAAAGTCAGTGCTTGTTCAATCGCTCCAACAAGGTCAGGAGAAACTCTTTTTACTAGTTGTACAACAACGATTCAGAAGATTTCACAAGACGGAAAAGTACAGCCATTTCTAGATTTCGGTCCCTTAATACCAAAAGGATTTTGTGTTACACATACAGGTGAATGCTTTGTCGGTTTCAGAAAGAAGACCTCTACACCATTTAAGGTAAATCGGTGTAGTGAACGACAAATTCACCGCATTGACAAGTATGGTAGAACAAGACAAATTTATGAATAAGATCAGAAGCAAAATCGACATTTTACATTGCCTTCTCGTATTTGTGTTGATCATTCAAAGCTATATGTTCTCGACTGGCATAACGTATGAGTTGTAATATGAACACTCCATACGGAGGTGCTGAAGGAATGTTGCCACAGATGAAGGAAAGTTAGGATTGTTTAAAGATACGTCATCTATATAGCGGAAACAGATATTAAAGGATCTAGCTAAACGATATTCTTTCTTTCGGATCAGATCAGCTATAAAGTCAGCCTCATAAGAGTGAAGGAATAGGTCAGCAAGTAGAGGAGCGCAATTTGTTCCCATCGGAATGCCGACCGTTTGTTGAACTGGACAAATATATTGTCGATTAAAAATTCCAGCATTTTGTAAACATCTTCTTCTGTATATTTGGAAGATGATTTGGAATTAATTCTTACAAAGTATGAGGAATCTCTACCAGGAACTATATATCTGTATCTAGGTGTACTATCTATTTTGGAAAAACAACGATGTATAAGGTTTTAAGTCGGGATTTTAACTGAGTATGTGGAATAGAAGTATACAGTGTTGAACGATCATAGGTTTTAATGCTATTATATTCAGATAATAGTTTTGAAATGATTGTCTCCAAAAGATCTTTCGAATTTTTCAGGACCCACATTGAATTAATACCACAACGGGAGTAACAAGTGTTGTGGTAGGACTGCAAACCCTTTTTTACAGCTGTGAGTATAGAAGTTGAAAATTTTGACAGAGGTTTGGTGGTACATTTTTCAGATGCAGCTATGTAACGTTGTTTGTATGGATTCTTGTGGAGTTTAGGAATCCAGTACATAGACAGTAAATCACAGTTATCGTCCTTAGTAGAGAGACCAAAAGAGGATAGCACAGATTTATGGTTTTCCACAAATTCTTCTTTGGAGAGTGTAGTAGCAGTATAGGTCATATCACTGCTATTGTTTTCTACGTCTACCTCTGATAATAAACGTTGGATGTAAAACGTTTTGCAGACAAAAACAATGTTGTTTTGGGCTTTGTCTGCTGGTACGACAACATATTTGTCATGTATAGTAGACAATGTTTTTGCTACATCAGGGTCCTTGAAAACTGATGTAGCATTGGCACTCATTGACCTACTTAAAACTTCCATTCGTTTCAAAATTAAGGACCTCACAGCCTTTAACCACTCTGACAGAGAATCAATGTCTTCTTGTTCTCGTTTTATCCATTTTCTTGTGTAGTCCTCCACGGCATTCATAAGAACTTCAAAGTTATAATTCCAATTTATGGAGCGCGGGACCTTTAGAAAGGATATTACGCAGATTCGTTTTCGATGATGGACAAATCTCCCGTAACGACGTGACCGGAAGGACCGTATTTGAATGGAGAGGTTTTGCAAGTCCTCAATCTCGAGGTTCTGCAACAGCCTTCTATAATTGAAAATTTTGGATGCAATGGGTGAAGTATAGGAATATGAAATAATTGGTATGGATTTGTCTCTGAAATATGGGGGAATTTTGTTGGTAACGTTTTTTGTGATGGAGGATGTTAGCCAAATTAATTGCATCTATACCTTTGTTGACAAACGGTAGTGGTAGAAATGATTGTTTTTCTTCATCTTGACTTTTCACACAAACTGTTTTAAAGAGTCGGTGGAAACCAATATCTAAAATTATGGCAACAAGTCTGTATGATGATGAGGTAGGGTCAGAAACAGGAGTGTCATCATCCTAAAAATAGAACACATATATAAGCACACGATTCCCCGCCTTGTTCATTTGTCATTTTTAAACCCTTAATAGAGCAATATCTCCTCTATACTCCAATCGGGAACAAAATGTGGTTTTATAACTTTTTTCATACACACAAATGTATTCTTAAAATACCTTTGATTTTCCCTCAACTAATGATAGTTTCCTAAATAGTACAGAATTTATACATACATATTAAGTCATGTACAACTGCGATCAACATTGCAAGGATGAATAGATTATTACAATTGCATTAATTTCATCAAGTCTAAAGCTAATATTATATCCAAGAGCTGGAATCGATCCGAATCAAACTTTCGAACTGGTCGTTTCCTCAGGGAGATTCGAACCCCTTCTCTGCTCTGACATCTATAACAACACCACCTGTACTACGTCTAAAACCCTAGGCCACTCGACCAACTACATGTAGACTCTATGTTATTTCGTCATAATCACCGGGCAAGAAAGGTAGACTTGGCTATTAACTCGTATTAAGGATCATTCTAATTTCTTGAATATTTGTGAAAAAGAACAGTCCGGGAAGGTGCTGTTTTGAAATTTACAAAAATTCAAGGCCCATTCAAATAAAAAAGTATTGAACTGGGACTGGGGGTACGTATGTTTTGTATATGTACCTTTTTACTCGAATACGAAAACCACCCTAATTTAACCTCTATGAGTTTTTAGAAATAAGTGCAAAGAAAACACGTGTGTAATAGATTGACCGACAGACGGGTTGCACACCTTTTAGACTAAGACCTGTCTTCGGTGTAGCTGGTAGGGAATTTATTTTCCGTAAAGTTTTATTTTTCATTTATGCAGCAACCAACAGACGTTCATAATGAGCTTCTACTGAGGTGGCTCAAGATTTATTCCTCTTTTATCAATGACAGGATATCAATTTAATTACTTTTATTTTGTTCCTTCCAAAATAACGGAAACTTTCAGAAAACTATGCTTCAACCTTGGGTGGCAAATGTAAAAACAATAATAATTAACACTTTCTGCGCTTTATGCATACATTGCTATGTCGGATGCATCAATAGTGTCAGTTACAATTCGGGCATGTAAAACACCACTCTCGGGTGTAAAGTTATATTATTCCTATTAAGGCCGACATCCCAAACTTGAAAAGAAGAATTTTTTGTTGTTATTTATCTTTTTTCCAATACAAACATGTTTAAATACTTTGTAGATTAGTGTAAGAAATGTACATGTTACAATTTATACATGTTCTCGAATTTCGTTGGATTTCCACCAAACACAGGAAATAAGTTTCTATTCAGTATTCAAGAATGTTTGCTTTGGTGTTTATTTCCTCATAAGTTTCCCTTAAAAACATGTCCTCGTATTTCGGTTCATTTCCACGGAACAAAGGAAATAGGTTTCTACTCAGTATACAATAATGTTTGCTATGGTGTTTATTTCCTCGATAATTTCCTCTTAAAACAACCCTACGCGTAACACGAAAAGACAGACTAGTAGTTCACTGAATACATCTTGTTGAAGGATAAAATATACATGTGGGTTAAATACGTGTACGAAAATTGATATTCTTTACCAAATTGTGCTTATGTATAATAGTTTATACAATGTACCTTTAAGTATAATTGTGAATTGAAATTTATTGTTATAGTACCTGTATCAGGTATCTCAGGTGCAAAGTTGTGGAGGAAAGGCTATAAAATTGTACTTGTTTTGTTTTTTTATATTCCTAAGGATAATCGCTTATATATCTATCATAAATTGTTCAAATACTACACGTAGATATGATTTCACCGTAGAAAAAAAAGAAATGAACGATGCAGAGTGTAACAAACAAACAAATAATTATAATGTGGACAAAACCCAGATTTTTCTTAGAAACAAAAGGCTGGAAGATTTATCGAATTATGAAAAAAACAAAGAAGATATTATGCAGAGGAAAAAGGATATATTTGATGCTATAGAAAAATACACTGGAAACATACTGTCAATTCTTAACGAACATTGGTCACAATCCGGGCATGTAAAACACTATTCTCGGGTGTAAGTTATTTTATTCCTATTTGGGTCGACATCCCAAATTTGAAAAGAAGAATGAAAAATTCGATATAGCAGTGTATGCAGAAAGCGAATATTATTATTTTTTTGTTTAATATTTAAAAAGTTTTATTAAGACAAAGATTAATATAGTTTTGTTGTTATTTATCATTTTTCCAATACAAACATGTTTAAATACTTTGTAGATTAATATAAGAAATGTACATGTTACAATTTATACATATTCTCGATTTTCACCAAACACAGGAAATGGGTTTCTTTTCAGTGTACAATAATGTTTGCTTTGGTGTTTATTTCCTCGTAAATTTCCCCTTCAAACAATCCTACATGTAACACGAAAAGACAGACTAGTAGTTCACTGAATGTATCTTGTTGAAGGATAAAATATATATGTGGGTTAAATACGTGTACGAAAAATGATATTCTTTACCAAATTATGTATAATAGTTTGATACAATGTACCTTTAAGTGTAATTGTGAATTGAAATTTATTATTATAGTACCTGTATCAGGTATCTCAGGTGCAAAGTTGTGGTGGAAAAGCTATAAAATTGTACTTGTTTTGTTGTTTATATTCCTAAGGAGAATCCTATATATATCTATCATAAATTGTTCAAATACTACACGTAGATATGATTTCACCGTAGAAAAAAAAAGAAATGAACGATGCGGAGTGTAACAAACAAACAAATAATTATAATGTGGACAAAACCCAGATTTTTCTTAGAAACAAAAGGCTGGAAGATTTATCGAATTATGAAAAAACCAAAGAAGATATTTTGCAGAGGAAAAAGGATATATTTGATGCTATAGAAAAATACACTGGAAACATACTGTCAATTCTCAACGAACATTGGTCACAAATAAACGAAGTATCTACTTCCGAGGAAAGAAGACTTCAAAGACAGGAGATTGTGCACACATTGCCGGCTTGCAAAGTTCCGAGGCTATTATATAAGGAAATTTCGGAGGATAAGATATCAGCACTTTTTGGGACAATAACTTTCAATCATGATATTGACTTTAATCTGTTAAAAGTGAAATCTGTAGATACTCCTATGCAGTATGTAAACCCAGTTAGACCTATTCAAGAATATGTCTGTCTGGTCGGGTGTGCTTTGGACAAAGAAATATGTCAAGTTTCCGTTTTAAAAAATCTTTGCAAACAAGAAATGAACTTCAAAGTCAGTGCTTGTTCAATCGCTCCAACAAGGTCAGGAGAAACCCTTTTTACTAGTTGTACAACAACGATTCAGAAGATTTCACATGACGGAAAAGTACAGCCATTTCTAGATTTCGATCCCTTAATACCAAAAGGATTTTGTGTTACACATACAGGTGAATGCTTTGTCGGTTTGAGAGAGAAGACCTCTACACCATTTAAGGTAAATCGGTGTAGTGAACGACAAATTCACCGCATTGACAAGTTTGGTAGAACAAGACAAATTTATGAATTAGATCAGAAGCAAAATAGACTTTTTACATTGCCTTCTCGTATTTGTGTTGATCATTCAAAGCTATATGTTCTCGACTCACTTAGCGAAGACACGGGAAGAATTATTTCTCTCGATTTCACCGGTCGTGTTTGCTGGATTTACCAAGGTTACAATTGTTCAATGAAACGATTTTGTCCTAACGATCTAGTTATCTCACCAAGTGGTTTTCTGATAATGTCAGACACGTATAATAACGCTGTGCATTTCTTGAGTCCAGACGGTGATATTCTGCTGTATGAAGTTTTGACTCGACACGGAATAAGTCTACCGTGTGGTGTCGGTATCGATTTTAAAGGGAGACTGTGGATAGGTACTTACAGAGGAAAAGAAAAATCAAAAATTCATATTCTATCAATTGATGGGAATGAGCAAGCTGATCGAAAGTGCTAATGAACAATCAAATGCCTGAACTTACATGTTAAGAACTGATTAAACTTTGCCACCCAATTCCTTCACTAACTGTTCTTGCTGTATAAGGTCCTCAGTTTATATAGTAGGATATATGGCATTTTATATTCAACTGGTTGACCTTACTTGGAGAATGTGTTCATACATTGTGTGTATATTTGGTTGGCTTAATAAAAATGTATTGCTTGTTTTCTTAAACAGATTTATTTGCCCGGATGTCTTACATAAAATTTAGCACAATACTATAAATAGTATATGTAAGTTATGGGTCAAATTATGTCTGTTCAATACAATCTATGGTGTGCTTATTTGAGGGACAATAATCAGGCGCGGATAGAGCGTACACCCCATTTTTGCATGGATATTGATTTTTCATCAATTGTATCTCCAAATATTTTCGCTGGGCATTTAATTCTATTACCCCACCCCCCACAACATTTCCACATACTAACTTGAAATACTGAATCCGCCCCTGAAAACAAGAGCGACTATATTATGTTAAAAATTAAAACATTTTACATTTATGATGATACCAGTTTTGTCCTTATATAAAACAATATCGCAATTAATGTACACATTACGAAAGTAAATATTAATGAACAAGTACATGTAGGTTACAGTAATTGTAAATGGATATTTTATAATTACTACATGTACTACATTTACAAGTATGTAGTATGTAATCAGATGAAATATCACAGAACACTAAGAAGATTATAAAGATAAATAATTCAAGCCTGGTGATACACATAAAATATTGTATAAAGGCTCGTTACGCGTCTACGTCATAATTTTCTGCACATTAACTTGAACGAAGAGAAGTATGAATCAATTTGAGTTGAACATACTAGATTTAACCTGACTTACGAAATTTGGACGTAAAATTTAATTTGTCTGATTCCAAAATATCTCGTGAATTTTACGTTTTTATATTAAATATTTTTTTAACAAAACTACATGCGCAAATTAATGCCACAGTTAAAAAAATATACTGAATTATTAGTAGTAGTATCATCTATACGATGTTCTTGTGAAATCCATCGGATAAAATGAACGACTTTAGAAGTGAAAGATCTGAAATGCAAGGAGAAAAGCATTCGCCGATTGACACTTCAATATCGGTAAAAAAAAACACTTACAAATAGATTAAAGGTTTAAAAATTAACATCAGTTATGAGATATCCTGACCCAATATCTACGTCGGCAAGGAACAGTGTTGGGAAAGTTATCATCCTAAAAATAGAACACATGTATTATGTACACATGTACACATGTAGACTATATCAAATTCAGCTTTCCTAGTGATACTACTAGAGCATGAACATTAGCAAATCATGGAACTGTTTTCGATAAGACAAGTCCTAATGTTATCGAGTAAAACAGTAGCAAATACACAGATATATGTACATGTACTCCCACACCAAGTAATATAAATTAAGATTTAAGATTTTCACAAAAACTGAAATCGATATTCTTATATCGGACAAAAAAATACGATTATACACAAAAACTTTCATTCATACTTATATCTTTTTAGCATAATCTGTTTTTAGGAAAACTTGTTTTTTCATTCATGTATTTTGCATGTCAATTGTAAGCATAACATAATATAATTTCAGTGTATGTATTTGCATAATTAAACAGACAGCCCACAAAAAGTGCGATGCTATATCGCTTACATGTATGTGGTCAGAAAAAAAACAGATATTGTAAAGTTAATCGTTATGGCATCGATATATAGCTATCGCAGGCAAATAAAAATGATTTTAATTTCATTGCGGTATTAATAATTATACTTGTCGCAAAATATGTATATGAACATGTAAATAATGTTCAATGTTATACTTTTTGTAAATTGTATAATGTGTGTCTTCCGAATTAGTGTAAACTTTAAAAGGTTTTGGCATTGATATTTCTTATTTTACTTAAATTTGCAATGTCGAAATTGTATACATGTTAACTAATCCACATTTGCTTTTTTCTGTGAAATCCCAACATAGTTAAAATTTCAATTTTTTTCCTGTTGATATGATTTCTACTTAAATGTTTTAAGTATAGTCAGGGTTATCTTAACTTACAAATTTCCGTATAAAACTACAAGTTGGGTAAAAAGGTAGATATCATGAGAGTTAAAGAGAAAGTATTTTTAAGAATCGGGCAAAATGGGAAAAATCAGAAACATGCATGTCAAAACCCCACCGGTATGACAACATAATTTAACTCATGGATACTCTCTTTATTTGAAAAGACCATTATTTGAACTCTGCATAATTATCTGGATTTACTCGGAAGTTTTTTTCATAGACTGTTAGAAAAATGAGGTATTTGACAGAGTTATCTGCCCTTTTCACTGCATTTCAATGAAATTATAACTCAATTTACCAAAAATTATATATACAATCTTGTCCTTTTTCCTTGATTCTGATGCTGCCAATTGTCAATTTAAACTTTCAAAGTGGTGTTTTTTTTCATACCAGATTTCAGTCACAGTCCGATTCGAACAAAATTGACACTTACAAGTCAATTAAGTGTTTGATAAGATTTTTATGTTATGCAAAACATTTGTACCGACATTTTATTTTAAAATTGCCCGAAAATTATTCGCACACTAAAGACAAAATTCTTATAGGATTAAACAGTGTTTTCAAGAGTTTATGGATGTGTTAAATCGGACCATTCACTCACAAACATGACATAAAATTCTTCCGGACTTCTATTTGTTTTGTGAGTGAATGGTCCGAATTTACACATCGTTAAATTCTGGAAAAAATAGTTGAATCATATAACAATTTTATCCTTTAAGTTAGTGTTAAATCCTTATAATTCCAATCCTTAACAATCCGAAATATTAGAATAGTTTTTTTTCTTGTATGCTCGCATTTATTGGAATTGACGCAAATGGCGGCATTCAACCGACAATGTGAATGGTTGTCAATTTCAATATTCAAGGTATTTATGGGCTACTGATAAATGTATTCCGTCTTTTTTTTTTGGAATACATAATGCCAGAAATGAATGGAATAAAGCAGATAATACCGTCCTAAACCTCTAAACGACTCTATCTTTTTTTGAAATACATAATGCCAGAAATGAATGGAATAAAGCAGATAATACTGTCCTAAACCTCTAAACGACTCTATCTTTTTTTGGAATACATAATGCCAGAAATGAATGGAATAAAGCAGATAATACCGTCCTAAACCTCTAAACGACTCTATCTTTTTTTTTGGAAGAAGGTAGCAATGTTGTTTACGATATGTACATGGAATCAACACTGTTATGAAACTTTCTTCGCTGAGGTCGTATAAAAGATGAATAACCAATCATAGTGCACGAAAGAATAAGGCATATGCTAATTAGATTGGAATTATAAATACATGAAAACTTATGTTGAAACAAATGCCAAGTCCTATATGGTGACAAGAAAATTAAAGACAAAGTTAGAAGAATTAGTTTGATCTCGAAGTCCCAAAAATGGTACATGTAGGCGACTAATCGACCAACAAATTCAAACAGGCCGAGATTTGTAACAGCAAAACACGAAGGTCAAAGTTTGTATTCACTTACTTAATTAAACCCCCTTCCACACCAGTCACCTAAAGGTCGTTAACTAACATGCAAAACTTGAATAAACCAAAATGATACTGACTGGGCATAATTAAAGGAGTTTTTACCTTCATGTAAACCATCGTTTTGAGGTAGTCTCTTTACATACAAATACCTAACATCTAAATCATGGCGGGACATGTATTGTAAGGGTAGAAGGTCCGACTACAAATAAAATTTATGTGGCGTTCATTCCTTTTTGTGGAAGGGTGTCTTAATAATTATGTACCAGAAACTTGTGCAAACGGTATATGAATGTACTAAATGTTACTATATGCTATCCAAATATTTGTTAAACAAAAATATGACTGAGTTAACTTACTATCAATAACCTGTATAATTTTATTACGTCAGCATAAATAAATATTCGCGCAATAATCTTTAATTGGTCATTAAATGTCTTATTTTACTGTCATTAAAATGCTGAATAAGTATATGAAAATAAAATGTTACTTTTATTAAATCCATGAAGTGTGCATGCATATCGCATTATTTATATATCATGTAATTAATACATTTTCTGTGTTTGCCACTAACTCTTAAAAGATCAGAATAAAAATTTCAAGTACTCAAAAAAAGTATCATAAAGTGGTACATTTATATTAGAATCACCTTGTCCTTTCGTCATTTAGGACGTCTGAATTTCGTTACAATTACCTCGACTCACCATAGATGGATGAATTTCAACCTTGGCATGTGCATGGTTTTATACGAGTGGGCACACATGGTAAGCGATTTTTATGTTGTCCAATGTCACATCTCTGATTTTGCCTTTTCAAAGTTTCACTTTTTGGAATGATAAAAAAAACAATTTTGTTACAAATATCCACTGCAAATATCTCGGCTGCCACTGGGCGCATTGATTTCAAATATGACATGTGGCTTCAGTATATGAACATACGTTGCAAGTGTTTTTGGTTGTTCTCGGATTTTAGCTTGCTGTTTTGTGGAACGTTTTTCTCTATATGGAACAAATGAGGACGACGCTACCTAGCATGGTAACGTAAATAAATGCAAATCGAAATCCAGTAGGAAAAGTTTTCAGCTTTTGTCCATCGTGACACTTTCCAAAATATAATTGACGTTACTGAGTGTCTATCCATTGATATCTAAGCTTTACCAGCTTTACCAGTCGTGCACATTGTGTCCTCCAGTTTCTGAATCATGCACTGAGAGGACGTGATTAAAAAATTAGGTTTTTTACTTTCAAAATGAATATATATAAACTTAACTTTTGAGACAATCCAAAAACGAACACTAGTAGTACTCTTTCAAACCATATATTATAATATCATACAGCATATAAATGAATGTTATAACCATTATGATATATAATATCTCAGATATAATGTTCGCACATACCGACTAATAAAACATTTGTCATTTAAAATTTAAAGCACATAAAATTAAATTGCCACACAGAAAATCACGATTCTGTGATACACTGAAGTAAATTTAGCTACAGCTTTTGCTCGTGCTACTTTTTATGATATGTTTGAGGTTGCACTATACATGTGGGATTGAGGTGCACTGTTTCGTACACAAAACTGACCCGGTCTAATTTTGTAAAACTTAAAAATAAAAGGTGAAACTTGGTGGAAATATTGATTGCGGGAAGTAGAGCATTCATACAAAAACAGATGCAATATTTGTGAAGGTAGAGCATGCTTTATACTATCCGGAAAGATTCAGGTCCTCACCGGAGTGGGTTCTCTTTCCTGCACCAACTGGTGTTTGTTTTCAAAAATGCAAAATTTCGCAAGAACTTTAAGAACTAATTCATGAACAAATGGGAAGAAAAGGTACACTTTTTATTTGTTTTTTTTAATGATACCATGCCCGCTTTCTTTTTCTTTACAGTTATAAAGATCCAGAAACTTCTTTATACTTTTCGCAAAATATGTATTTGAACATGTAAATAATGTTCAATGTTATACTTTTTATAAATTCTGTAATGTTCTATCGTGCGTTTAAACGAACGCTCCTATTATCGCGCGTTTAAACGCACGATAAACGAACGACGAAAAATAATAATATTGACATATAATGAAACCGGAAAAAAAACAGAAAATAAATTTAATGTAATTATATAAATTAATAATAGCAAAAAAGTATAAAATAACAGTTAAATCAAGGAAATAATCAAAGTTCAAAAATAAACGAAGGCTTCTATCGTGCATTTAAACGAACGCTTCTATCGTGTGTTTAAACGATGTGCAAACGCACGATAAACGATGCACGAACACTAAAATGGAAACGTGAATGTCTCAAGGTGTATATGAAAATTGATATATGTATGTGACGACTCGATTCACTACAATGCTCCAACGGATCTAATTGATGCAGGGAAGATAACGTAAACTTATAGAAGGGTATGAAAAATTCCCAACGATGTTAGAACTGTCAAATTTGCGATGCAAATGTTTGATCGTTCCCTCGGCGGGACTCGAACTCGTACCGCTATGACATCTATGGCAACATCGCCTGCACAAAGTCCAGAGCCCTATAGACCACTCGGCCAGCTAGCCTAATACATGTATAAAAAAATGTTGGATTTGCTTGGTTAAGTGTCTCAATTTGGCTTTAATTCCACAAATTGTCTTAAAGTTATCTGCAGTGACCTATCTATGTAGTGGAACCTGAAGTCACTGTTAGTTTTACCAAGGTCGGTCATAAGTTTAAATCATAATGCTTTTATTTACGAACGTTGACAAATGCGTACCAACATTTCTTCCTCAATACTTCGACGCCCTGTATACGCTATTCAAGCACTATAGGACGATGTGTCCTTTGTGCTATAAAACCAATATAAACACAGAAGTTATCACATCACAATGAAATATCTACATAATAGTTGAATTATATAACAAGAATAGGTATTTTGCATATGTCAAAGAGACAACAACCCCACCGGGATGAAAATGTCAGCTCAAGGCCGCCCATTGGTCTTCAATGAACGACGATAAAACCCTCACACCACAGGACAGGCTGCAGCTGGCCCCAAAACATCATTATACAAAGGAACAGTGAAAGAGTTGCCCATATATACTCATATTGATTCAGTAGAGAGATTATTTCACAAAATTTGGATTCCTTAGATGCCATGGTAAGGAAAACTTATATCAAGATATTCATTTTGCTACATGAATACGTTCATTCTACAATTTTTTTCTTTATATTAAAGAAATTCATAATCAACAAGCTTTGAGTGTGTGTTCTTACTGAATATTGCGATCGGGAACCAGTCTATTGTTATGTCAACATGTTCCCTACGAATCGGAATCATAACGTTTCGCGCGCTTTTCATTTTTGGGTATTTTTGACGTTTTTAGGGCATTAGAGAAACAAAATCTACACTCAAAGCTTGTTGATTATGAATTTCTCACATCTCGTGAAATAAATTTTATAGTTTGAATAGCTCAGCAAGCCTCGCGAATATTAAACACAATGAGACTAAAATTTGCAAGCAGTTTATAGAAATCTCCCATCTTGAAAGGGTGACAAGGGAGAGTATTACTGCTGTCAAGGAGCGCGAAAGGGACATTGATGCTTTGTATCAGAAAATAGCTGACTTGGAATATAGATTGGAAAACCAAGAACAGTATTCCCGTAGAACAAGCCTCCGATTTCACAATGTACCCGTGCCCATTGGTGATGACGGAAAAATCGCACATCCAGTAAATACCGACCAACTCATATTAGATATATGCAACCAGAAAATGAAGCTGAACATCCAACTTCAGGACATAGGTCGGAAACACGTCATCGGTAAAGTGCGCAATGGTAAATCGCAGGTGATTGTCAGATTCATATCCTATAGGACTAGGCATCTGGTGTACTCCAATAAAAAAGCACTGAAAAATGACTCTAACGGTACATTCATTTCTGAAAATTTGACGCAGTTCAGAACAAGTCTAGTCAAGAGGATTGCCAAGCTTAAAAATGACAATCAGATAGAGGCCTACTGGACCTTCGATGGCAGAATATTTGTCAAGCGTACAGAAGATAGTACAAAGCTTATTATAAACTGTCATGACGATATCTCCAACCTAGAGCGAAGGATCCGGGAGCAACCACCGTCATAAAGTGTCTGGAATGATGACCAGAATAGCAATGATGGTGTAGAATAACTTAGTTATTATAAACAATAAATTTGTAGAAACTTAATAAACTTTTGCCAAATTAACAATTCATAACTGTCAACCAAATACTTTCTTTGTCTGTGTACTCTTTATGTTATAATATTAGAACTGTGTATTGGGTTCTAAAATATCCACGTCAAAGTGAAACACGTGATCTCTCATTGTTATTGTTACCTGGTTATTGATACTCACCTGTTCCACCATAGGGTTTTTCCTGTTGCTAAATTTAGAATAGACCACTTACCTTGACTAGAAAATTTCACATGTGTGATTAAAAGATGTTCATTTTCTCATTGTTTTTCCTCGACAACTTCATAAATTCTCTGGACTTTATGATTAATTATAAAAACGATTTCAAGAGTTAAATCTTTTCCGGCGAATCAAAAAGTAGTTGATTTCGTTTTGGAATAATTTCATTAACCAGGTTTTATAATCTTAATACCAATATCTTGCTTGTAGACACTGTTAAAAAAACAGTAGTTATTTAATATATTGTATATAATAAGTACCAAGTGTATATCATTCATTTCTGCTATTTAAAATCAAAACAAATGCTGCTTGATGTGTATGAATGAAATATAATGTCATTTGAATTCAAAATATCATGGTATTGCATTCAAAATTACTCATGATACCCGAATAATTCATTTTGTTTGTGTTTTGTAGTTACTGTAGTCCGTGTTCAGAATTATTCTAAAATATATTTTTATATTGTAGTTTATGTATTTTCCATCGTAATGTATTTTGTACTTTGTTTTGATTTTGGATTGCTGCTAGGCCTGAAGAACTGTAACACATGTCCTAGACCTCTGCTGTTGCAGTTCTGCGGATCTGTCAATCCTGACAAAACCATCCAATGGGTACGATGTGCATTGTGATGGATATATCTCTGCAATTATTTAGAATGATGCTTTATATCTAAATTTACTAAATACAAGTACATGTAGTTATACAAATTTTCAGCTTTTATGATTTACCATATTTTAATGCATTTCTGTGTTCGTGAAAATCTCTCAAAATGATCCCTAAATTCCCCAATGAAATGATATTTGTCTTTTACCTGTATATGTCTCCATATCTTGTGTTTTATATTGTTTCTCTTTGTACATTTTTATATCTGTTTATCTTTTCTCTTGGTGATGATGATTTGATACGGGTTACACTTTATAACCATGGCTGTACTGAGGTAACTTACCTTATATCTGTCCCTGTATTAGATGATGGGTAGTGACCTTAGTACTTACAGGGCAGCCATTGGTATATTCAACAACAGAAGATTTGTCAAATCTGGGCCACTAAAACCGTCAAAATCCACCTTCTTTGAATTGTTGTGTATTAATCTAAAATGTACATTTCTCGTCGTCAATCTGTCCATCCTGCAGTCAGTTAATCCTAATATTGACATTGTTTTTCTGCTTTTTGTACTCCATTTTATTTTGATCATCGGTAACATAGAGATGAACCCTGGTCCAGGATCATCTACTAGGTCATCGGTCACCGACAACTCACTATCGATATGTAACATCAATATCCGAAGTATCAGAAACAAACTTAATTTCTTAAACTTGTTTTGTGAAGATTTTGATATTATTGCCATCACAGAAACACACTTAGATCCAAACATTAAGGACGAAGAAATCCATTTAGAATCATTTTCTAAATCCATTCATCGAAAAGATAGAAATGCGTTCGGTGGCGGTATCTTGATATTAACCAAGGAAAATATCCATGTAAAACGAATGAATATGTTGGAAAATGATGTTGATGAAACTATCTGGGTCGAAATTATTGCAAAGGGTCAAAAATTTCTATTATGTAATGTTTATCGTCCACCAGGTACAGATTCGGAATTTTACACGCGCTTGAACCACTCGATAGGTACAAGTTACCTATACACTCACGGTTTAGTGATCTGTGGAGATTTGAATACGGATTTACTTGTCAGAGAAAATAATAGACTTCTCGACACAATGAATCTGTTTAATCTCACTAATGTGATCAAGAAAGCAACAAGAGTAACTGACCAACGTAGATCTTTATTAGACCCTATACTTATTAGTGATACATTGTCGTACAGCTTTTCTGATGTTTTTGATGTTCCGAGATCAATATCGGACCACGATGCAGCTGTAGTATACCTACTGTGCCCACATAAAGAATCCGTAGCCTTTAAGAGACATATTTGATTGTATGATAAAACGAATAAAGAAAAGTTTTCAGCTGATTTACAGGCTCTGGATTGGAATGCCCTCCTTCCCGACGGTACAGATGTAGATCAAATGACTGATATATTTACAGAAACATTTCTGGCCGTCGCGGGGAGGTCCATTCCAACTAGGGAAGTTACCATCAGACGAAATGACAAATCGTGGTTTAATAACGAATTAAGAAGGGAAATAAGAAAACGTGACCGTTTACGGAAAAGGGCATTAAAATCAAAAACCGACGATGACATTCTTAAGTACAAGAGGCAGAGAAATAGAGTTAATAATCTTAAAAAATCAGCAAAAGAAAAATTCGAAAGTAATTTGGACAATTTCATTTTAGAAAATGTTAACAACCCCAAAGCGTACTGGAAAATAATGAAAATGTTGATTAAGTCAAACAAAGGTTCCAACTCTATACCCCCACTTCAGAATATTATAAACGATCAGGATTTAAATGATATAGCATATGCAGATGACGAGAAGTGTGCATTACTAAATAAATATTTCTGTTCAATCACTAAATTGGATGAAGAAAATCATCAAGTCCCGGAATTTCAAAACCGAACAAATCATAAATTATCGGACGTACATATAGAAGAGTCTGAAATTATTGATATTATTAAGGTTCTAAAACCAAATAAAGCATCTGGACCCGATGTTATCAGTCATAAAATGCTTCAGCTGTGTCCTGATAAAATCGCTCTCCCATTGCAGAAAATTTTTAATAAATCTATTCAGCAATGCAAATTTCCTACTAGTTGGAAATTGGCAAATGTGACTGCTCTCTTCAAGAAGGGTGATACATCTTTACCATCCAATTATAGACCCATATCATTAATAAGTTGTGTTGGAAAAGTAATGGAAAGAATAATTTTCAAATATGTGTACAACCATCTTCACAGCAACAATCTCATCTACAAATATCAATCTGGTTTTCTTCCAAAACATTCGACTGTCCACCAACTACTTGAAATTTATAGTAACATCCTAAATTCACTTGAGAAAAAAGAAATTAACTGTTTTGTTTTTTGCGATTTTTCCAAAGCTTTTGATAAAGTCTGGCATAAAGGTCTTATGTGTAAGCTAGATTCGTATGGTATATCAGGAAATCTTGTTAACTGGTTTAAAAGTTATTTATTAGATAGACGTCAAAAGGTGATTCTAAACACATCATCCTCTAACAGCTGCTCTCTGTCGGCTGGAGTTCCTCAAGGCTCGGTCCTCGGTCCTCTCCTTTTTATAATATACATAAACGATATTGCAGGGAATTTGACATCTCTGTGCAGACTGTATGCAGATGACACTTCTTTCAGTTACTCTGACTCTGATAGAGAGCAGATATTTTCTGTTATCAGTCATGATTTGGTGGAACTGGACAAATGGTCAAACAAATGGCTTATGTCATTTAATCCGGACAAAACTGAGATTATGGTATTTTCAAACATCGAAAAGCCTGATTTTAATTTCTCCTTAAACGGTACAAGCGTTCCAATCACAGATTGTCACAAACATCTTGGTGTTACATTTAGTAGCAATGCTAAATGGAACGATCACATTGAAAACGTTGTAACTAGTGTTAAAAAACACTTGAATATCTTGCGAAAGCTAAAATACCAACTTAACCGTAATACATTAGAGAAATTATACTTAGTTTACATTAGACCCATACTAGAATATGCTCCTGAAGTCTGGGATAATTGTGGGGTTTGTCTTTCGTCTAAATTAGAAAGACTTCAATTGGAAGCTGCTAGAATAGTGACAGGTTTACCTATCTTCACCAACTCAGAAAAACTCTACGGAGAAACTGGTTGGGAAAAATTAGAAGTGAGACGTAATAGGAGAAAGTTAAACATGATGTATAATATCGAACATAAAAATGCACCTGCATACCTATGCGATCTAATTCCACCTAAAATCCAGTCACTTACAAATTACCCACTTAGAAATGGAAATGACATTATGCAGCCTTTTTGTAGACTATCTGTGACAAGCGAGTCGTTTTTTCCTTCTACAATTAAAGAATGGAATAAACTCGATATCTGCACGAGAGAACTAGATTCAATTTCTAAGTTCAAGCCCGCTTTTAAAAGTAATACAAATATCTTGCAAGTTCCAAAGCATTTTTCTTTTGGTCCACGGAAACTAAATATTATTCTGACCCAGCTAAGACATTCTGTATCTTCCTTAAAGCATGACTTGCACAGAATGAATATAGTGGATGCACCTTTTTGTAGATGCGGAAGAATGGAAGATGTTAATCACTTCTTTTTTCATTGTCCGTTATATGATGAAATAAGAGCACGCCTTTTAAACCACATTAACTGGATTCCTGATACTTTAACAATAGATGTTGAACTTCTTACACGTGGTAGTTTGGAATTAACATATGATCAAAACATAAGTTTATTGAAGCACGTTCTAGCCTTTATCAAAGATTCTGAGAGATTTTCTGTTGTCTAATAACTTGTAAGATATTACTTTGTGTACCCACTCTCCTACCACCATCATCACCATCATCATCACCACTACTTTTCTGTCAATTTTTTTTTTCTATTTCTTTCTCTTTATTTTCTATCTTTAAATTTAACTGATTATTATAAGTATACACAGTTGATGCATGCTCAATGTCATTTTGTTATTGTATATTATATTGTATTTAGGAGAGAACCTCGTAAGTGTGATTCACTTTTGTTCAATCCCTTTTGTTTATATGCAAATAAAATATGTTTAAACTAAAGCCTCGCGATCAAAACTATAGATTTTTTTCTATTCTAAGCCAATCGAACTCTGAGAACAAAATAGTCACTAGTGATGAGAACATATTTTTTTCCACACCGGTCAAAGGGTATGAAAATTGAAGCAAAATTAGAGAAATGTATTTCCCGTATGAACAACATACACGAACAAGACAGGCTCTAGTGATTCTTACTCCTTCACGCAGTGACGTAATTCCATTGAGGCGCAGAAGTCAATTATGCACATATTCGTTTGATTTTCAACCTTTTGATGTTTTTTGTATTAAACGATTAAATTTGGATGCTTAAGAACACACACGTGTATTCACATATATTTCTATTTTTTTTTACCTTTCAACGTACATGTATATAGAGGATTTACGCGCATTATTTTTTGAAAAGTTCAACCGCTTCCAATACGGAACTCTTTCTCATTCACGTAATTCTGACTTGAAATTAAAAATCATGGTTCTGTCCTTTTTACCTTATAAATGCTGGGGTTAAGCTTTTCGTTGTTCAGATGTTTCCAATGGGTTTTTGTTTGCTTAAACATTTTTTGTTCTACTTAAATTTGCAAGTCACTTTAGACTAGATATAATTTCAATAACCTGTGCTTCCTAGTCAAAGTTTTCAATATAATTTGTATATTAAATGGAAAAAAGGAATACGTTAACATAGAATTTTAAGAAATACGTTGACAAATACATGTATGTATATGACTTATAACGTCAGAGAAAATTTACAAAGAACAAACAAAACCCAAAACAACGGAACTAAAATATATACATATCAACGAGCAATTCAAACGCGAATTTCAAAAACAAGAATGGTTATTTCTAATATGTCTATATGTTTATGATGGACCCGCTTTGCTTGAACTTTCTCATATATTGAGGGTCATACTATATCCAGAGCTTCAGAACTTTGATTACACACGTAATATAGTAAGCAGTTCGAGAACGGGGAGCTTATATGATTCAGTACAATCCCTGATACACACAACAAGGGATAAACGTATTTTGTAGGAATAATCTGGATAATATACGTGACAACTACTTGGGTAAGCATAATTTGGAAGCATACTCATATGCCATTCATATCGGTAGTATTGTTACATTAATGTAGTTAACATTCGAAAAGGGTCAGAACGCAAACAATAATACAAGTGAGGCCATTCTAGTTCTCGGAAGTAAATAGAATATTCGTGGTCACTGATATTTCTTGGAACATTAAGGAGGTAGACCTAGAATAAGGGACATAACTCTTGAATGATATGTTTGTATCATATTCAATTTCACTAAAGCCTATAAAGCTTTCATTTAACACAGAATGAAATCAATCCATGTTACTTTGATGCTTACAAACTGCTGAATACAAACGTTTCAATGATTTGTAAGAGTTGTGTCCCTAACCCTAGGTCTACCTCCTTAAGTACTTCTGAATACAAAATTTTTGAGGAGTCAGATATTGTGATCGTCTATCAACACGTATAACATTACTTAAATTAAAAATGTATATTGTTTCAATTAGTTTATTATTATCTGCAACAAGCTTAAGGAGGTCAGGGTTTAAGTCATCGGCGATGATGATTTTTTTTACATTCATACGCAAATTCTATTACATGCTTTAATCGTGACCAATAACCCCGATCTGTTCATTGTGGTCGATAAGTGGCGCATAAAAGACACTGTAGAGACCATGTTATTTAACTTCTACCCATGTAATCTGATCTGCTTGACTTCATATACACTTACTTCTTTTTTGGAGTAGATTAATATTCCACACCCAGCTCTATTGCGATCTTTATGGACCCGTTTTTCTGAAAATGCTTTTAGGTCAAGATCTTTATTTTTTATGCTGTCGTCACATTTTGATTCGGTGACTATAGAATATCAAATTCTTCCGCAAAATTTCCAAAAAATTCTGATTTACTTAGAACACATTTTCAATAATATGGAGATTGTCATTGATTCGGAGGACCTGGATTTTGCTCGACATTTCTTACGAGAAGTACAAAATGTGTACAGTAGACATAATACGTTGATATTTGGTGCAGTACATTGTAAGACCGAAAGTGACACTACGAGGAGTGAACACCTAACATTGGTAAGTAATATAGTTACGAACGACGGAGAAAATTTGTGTATCAAAAAACTTCAAGTTGCTCAAGACTCCCCTTTGCTCATGTCAAAAGTCCCATCGCTGCCCTGTAACACTACTACCCATTGGTTAGGATAATAGGTACATGCAGCATGATTCCTGTTTGTCAGAATCGATGCACACACATCACACATAAACAAAATATAGTACATATTTCAAAATAAACAATCAGAGTGGAGAAAATGATATGGTAAAAGAACAAACAAATTGTCAAACATGTCTCTTAAGATAAGACTCCATGAAAATGGCACATTTAGAATGCATAGTATACACAGTCGAATCTTTTTGATCATATTCATATGAAGTGTTACTATTTGTTGTTGTTATCGCTATTTTTGTTTGACTATTGTATGGAAAGCCATAGTGGACCCCCGAAGTTACAATTTTTTTTCATAGGTTTCAATGGGAGAAAATTTGTAACTTCGGGGGGTCCACTCTGGCTTTCCATACTATTGGCAAGTATTTGATTATATTATTATTAAGAGGCTGTCCATGTAAAATCAGGCAGATCCGATGATACGGTTGGCACAGGGTAAATTTTATGTATGTCAAATAGTAAAAATATTTTTAAAATCATGCTATAAAAAAGTTTACAGAAGTTGCACTGACCTATTTACTGAACATCCTTCTGCAGATAAGCTTATAAAGAAGGGTGAATTGATTGATTGATTGATTGATGCGTTGAGAGACACATTGTTTATCTTAAACATATAATGTCAGACTTATTTCTCATTCCATAAAACACCGCATGACAACAGCATTATTTCCGGATGAGCAATCGTAGTCAAGAGCTCATGTATATTAAACATGTACGTTTGGCGTTCATTTTTGTCATGGTCTTTTCATAAACGTGCTCGAAGTCGTATAATTTGTCATTACGACTCTTAATTTTTGCTTATGTTTTAAGCTAAGTTTCGCAATTTATTGTAATTTGAGAAAATGGGGCAAGATTTTCAGACTAGCAAACCAGTTGCGACATTTCCTGACAAAACTATAATAGCGTTCGTCAACTAGAAGACGGAAATTCCAAAATGAAAAGTTCCAAAGGTTAGATGGGACAATGAATTTCCCAACTGCTGGAATTTGAATAAAAACACAAATTAAATCATCCTGCTGGAATTGTATTTGAAAAGAATTCTGAAGGATTTGCATGATTACTAATTTTTGGAATTACAAACTCATATTTTGTTTTTGATATCTTTTGTAACTTATATAACAGGATATTGTTTTTCGGTTCTAATTGAGATAGTTTTCAAATCATAAACTCAATTTGTTAATTATGTCATGGCACTGGAATCCGGCGTACATTCTTTGGTTTTGATTTTTGGAATTACAAAAAAATTATGGCAGATATGACATTTTTTGGTGCTTGTCCCGATGGTTCTCCGTACTTGTATTTTTACTGATTATATGAAAAATAAACAGATATTTTTTTTATACAGAAAATAAAACTTTTGTACTTAAACTGTATCTATCTTAAATCAAGATTTGCTGTGAAGCTGTTATGTCCATTCGTTTTGTTTAGAATTTAAAACATTTCATATCGAGGGCAGTTCAAATTCATTGCTGATGTATTTTTAAGTAAAGAGTGGCACCGATTCAGAAAATTGAAAACAGAGACAGATGCTGCATTGGCACCGATACCCGACAAATTTCACCGTCTGACTGGAGCTGGAATTAATTGTTTAATCGAATCGTCGGAGGCGCAGAACTACAAACTTTTTTTAAGACGGGTTTAATATACGGAAATAAGATTATACAACACGGTCACGTTAAGACTTCCTGTTACCAGTGTTTTGGTTAAGAGCCGGAGGCCGGCGAAAACGTTTTCGGTACTCATACTCGTTCAATCCGGGGCCTGTAGTACTTCTTTATTATCTTTATTCTGGCTCCGATGTAAATACATGGTAAGTCGGCATGTGAAACGAGGGACAACAAGAAACCAGTTATACGTGTCGATCTGTTTGTAACATCATAATTTTCTTTTCATTTCCCGTGAACAATCAACACTGAGTAGATGTAATTGTTTCGCATCGCAATGTTAAAAGGACTCTCCTTGTTTTTTTTTGTTTTTTGTTTTTTTGTTGTTTTTTTGTTGTTGTTGTTTTTTTTTTTTTTTTTTTTGGGGGGGGGGGTTGTTTTGGCACTGGACGTGCCTATAAAATCAAAATCACAGTATTTATAAGCACATTATTATGAATAGACAGTAAAACTATGACGCTTTGGACATACCCATACCATTTCTTGGTCTCTTTCGGCTTTTAAGCACTGATGACTTGATGTTGAGCCCTCCGGATGTTTAAGAGTAATAATAATAAGAGTTATTTTATTAGCTGTCAATATTGTTACATTGACATAGTCGAAGGTCATTACACAGCATTCATTGTTAAGGATAAAAAAGTAAACAATCAAGGGATCTTTAGAAAAAAATGGCAGGAATCTTACAAAAATATTAATTTAATGTTTTAAACACTGATGTATTTAAATACTTAATTTGGCTCCATAACACACCCAGATGCAAGGACTAAACGTATTTTTTATCAGAGGCTGAGGGCCGCTTAGCCTGAAACTTTTTCCTCCTATTCAAAACCTCCGTCAAAACACTGAGTTACTTCGTTATTCGATCACAGTTGTAATGCATAATTCAAAAATCACTTTTCAAAGAACTAAATTTCTTATTGTAATTCTCTCTGTAACAGAGAAAGCACGGAAATAATGGAGATTATATAATTCCTAAGTTAATGAACCTGTGCGAATAGTGGGGTCGTCATATACCAAACGTGTATTTTTCTTGAGTTCGTAAATGATACACTTGAAGGCACAAATATTGACCTCTGTAGTGATCTTAGGTTTAGGCTGATCCAAATCCTGGTCAGTTTGGGGAATCCCCCAGATGATGACACTGGTTTCCTCCTAATTACGTAGAAGTCTTCAAGCTCCAGACACTGACCCAGACAGACATGACAACTGACAAGTACCTGCAATAAATATAGAAACTGGAGCCCAGAAGTAACTACATGTAAGTAGTACCAGTTACCTCTCTGGCGCTGCGAACTGTGGGGAGTTAATATTATAGAAAAATTCAGATTTTCTTTAATTTTTCAGGGAAGTGCTGCCTGACCACATGGTCCAGCGGCAGCCATCTTTATTCTGACCCCTTGTCCAGGTTTTTGAAGGGAAAGGGACTTCGTTTCGGGCAACTGTGCTAGTGTTGGTGGATAAACATAGACACAGCTGACATTTTTATATTATATTTTTCACTGTTGCTAATTTTTCTTTTTTTTTCTAATTTAACCAGGGAAATTGTTGGAAGGGACCCAGTGCTGCGAGACAGTAGGGCCTAGACAGTTGGTTGATTTGGTAACTTGAAGGAGAATAATATTACCAACCCGTATTGTTTTTATGTAAATATTTCTTCTCCGTTATTAGATTTGCCTAGGGAAATTGTTTGTTTCTATCTGTGTTTGTAACAACACACAGCAACAAAAGAGGAATATTTCACCTGCAATTGGCAACCTAGGGGGCCAGTGTAAAAATCTGGTTTCCCTTAAAAATACAGTAAACCCCATAAAAAAAAAACCAAAAAAACAAAAAAAACAAAATCCATACCTTTTAACCACATCAAAACTTGGAATAAATTAGTCCATGGGCTGGGAGGTTCCACTGTGCATCCCTCCCACTCATCATCTGCATGGTGATTTTCAGGTACCTTTATACCTCCCATTATCGAATCAATTTGTCGCCAAAGAATATTCTCGGATTTTTTTTCAGTATAAGCCTATATTTGTACCCCACTGGGTAAAAAAAACCAAGATTTTTGTGACTCAATTGTTTGAGCGTCAAAGCCTTCCAGGGATGGCACGTGAGAACAAACTAAACAATTTAGATAACAACATGTAGCAAAATGACTCAACTTTACAATGGTGCCAAGGAAAATGCGGTAACACGTCGGATTTGTGGTTAAATGAAAGAAATGTACCCCTACCCCGCCGAAAAATCGCTTAAATTGACATATTTTTCAATTTAAAACCCCCTAGAGTATTAATGCTTCAGTAAAAATGACTTATTTGGTATATTCTGCTTAGTATTATCAGAATTTATACTTCTGGGGTTCTTTTCATGAATTTTGGCAATTTTCGTAGTCAGAATTTATCAAAATATGCGAATAATTGGATTTTCGATTTTTCGCTCAAAAGTAACATAAATTCCACTCTATAAGTTATTGCTCAACTAAAACGTCTCAAATTTGGTGTCATTCGATAGATACTTTAATTGTCTATATAAATAAACCACGAAAACCTAATTTTCAAGAAAGGGTTTTCAAAAAATGTTAAAACAATTACCGCACCCCCTACAAAACTGGTCTCAGTATCAAACAGAATTCTCATTCACAGCATACCAGCATCGTAATACTCATGTTTTAGGCATTCATAGTTAAGATAATGATGTTCCCAATATATCTGATCAATTCAGGCGCTTAGATTTTCTTTTTGGAGTAATAATTATAATTATTATAAAATCGGAAAAAATGGGAATTTTCAGAATTTCATAATTTCTTCTATATCACCCGTTATTTCCCTTTTATTTAGAATATCATAGTTTAATCAAGCTTTTGTGTGATACGGTACATTAGTATAGTATCGTAGCTTCAAAATGAGCCCAGATAGACGATAAATATTTGAATTTTTCTAAGTCAAGTTAGTTGAAAAATTGCTACCCCTACCCGTGAAAAAAATACCTCAACATGATTGTTTGTTGTTTGTTGGGGTTTAACGCCCGAGCAGCAATATTTCAGCTATATTCAGACGTTGAACATGAAATTGATGATGAAATGAAAAAGGGATGGGACACGAGGACAATGGGGTCGACAAATTTTGATCGCCACTGGAAATAGGGAGAGGTGGGTAGAGTCGGGCAATTTAGCCTCCTGTGGCGGAGCCCTATGGTTCCTACTCTGGGAGAATACCACAATAGGGTTCTTTAACGTGCTAGGAACGTGGCATCTTTCCCAACACGGTGCACCACTATGGTTTGCGGTCAGGTTTTCCGTATTATAGCCTGACAACCCCAGCATGTAACACGCCAGGGGTATCCCATTCCACCACCTGGGGCACACATCCCAGTTGCTCTGTGGGCAAAGCGCCCTAGCCCCCGGCTAGGGTTCTGAGCACTATTTAGTCGCTGCTGCAGGCCTATTCTTTATACACCCGGACCTGCACGGGACTCGTGTAGGGACGTTCCCCCATTACTTCTAGACAAACCCTATCATGAAAGTTGGATAAAAGGCCTAGAAGCCACTAAGATAGATGAACACAAAAGTGATCCCCCAATGAAACCAGATATCCATTCTCAGAATAATTTTAATAGGGAATGGTCCTATGGAAAAGGACTCCTTGCCATCAAGTATGATGAACACACATGAGATCCCCCAATGCCACCAAGTATTCCCATTCACAACAGTAAGCAGTCCCATGGAAATGGTCTTATGTCAATCACAGGTGACGATTCCCCATTGCCACCAAGTATTCAATTCAAAACAGTGAGCGGCCGTATGGAAAGGTTCTTATGCCGATCAAGGGTGATGAACACACATGAGATCCCCCAATGCCACCAAGTATTCCCATTCACAACAGTAAGCAGTCCCATGGAAATGGTCTTATGTCAATCACAGGTGACGATTCCCCATTGCCACCAAGTATTCAATTCAAAACAGTGAGCGGCCGTATGGAAAGGTTCTTATGCCGATCAAGGGTGATGAAAACACGGGGGATCCCCAAATGCAACCACATGTTTGCATCACCCTTCATATCCAACATGTTAAGGGCTTATGTCCA
The DNA here is from genome assembly GCA_037379345.1 of Perna viridis. Lineage (NCBI taxonomy): Eukaryota > Metazoa > Mollusca > Bivalvia > Mytilida > Mytilidae > Perna > Perna viridis. The sequence goes on from CM074511.1 coordinate 17,200,488, forward strand.
TCAAAAAAGATGAACACACAGGAGATCCTCCTACAATGCCGCTAGGTTTACCTAATCAGGGATGGGTGGTATCCAGGGAGAAAGGTCTAAAGCCCAAAGTGGATGAGCACACAGGGGAGCCCCAATATCACATGAGATGCACAAGCAGGAAGGGAAGGCATTAAACACTCTCCAAAAATCAAGAACTGTAACCATTAGAAATGTGTTATGTGAGAACAGTTCCAGATTCCAAGGGCAAGGATTTAAGGCCATTTTGCAAACAATGAAACAAGTACCACTTGTTTCCAACAGTACAGATATGTTCAAACTCCTTTATTCATATGATTTTCCACATACTGATAAAGTTAATGACTATCACTGTTCACAAGCTTAGAAATTGGGTTTTACCATACCTCTAAAGTTCCCTTGGAGGTCAGAAAATAATCACTGGTGTACCATTGTACCTGGGAAAGTCCCATTAGGTAGGCAAATAGAGTGGAGAGGTAAGGATCCCTAGTCAATGTGGGTGCGATCCTGGTTAAAACGAGTTACTAAATCTTAGGATACAAAGTCCAGGGAGCAGTACAACTGCCCTCAGTTCTCAACCAGAGGCATTTACTCAGAGCCTCAAGAAATTGTAAATACTCCCATCATTGTAAAAAATGTTTTGTTGGTTTGTTGCATTCTGATTGACCCCCACTTCCCCCCAATAGTCGACCCTAAACCTTTTCAGGTAAAACGAAGGGGGGTGTTAAGCATAGGGTAATTGGAAGGCTAGCAAACTAGTGCTCATTTTCCTGTATGCTGATACCAAATTTGCTACCAAAATTACATTTTTTATTGAAGTTTTGATCATTTTCCACGAGAGACCCTGTTTTGTTGACATTTTGAACCGTAATAGAGAGTAGGCAGAGCTTGTTACTTTTGAAAAATGATCAAAGCGTCAATAAAAAATGTAATTTTAGTAGCTTGATTGATTGATAGTTGGGGTGTAACGTCCGAGCAGCAATATTTCAGCTATATTCAGACGATGAACATGAAATGATGATGAAATGAAAAATGGGATGGGACACAAGGATAATGGGGTCGACATATTTTGATTGCCGCAAGAAAAAGGGGAGGGATGGGTAAGGTCGGGCAATTAAGCCTCCTGTGGCGGAGCGCGAAGGTTCCTACTCCTATCGAATACCACAGCAGGGTTCTTCAACGTGCGAGGTACGTGGCATCTTTCCCAACACGGTGCACCACTGTGGTTAGCGGTCAGGTTTCCGTATCATAGCCTGACAACCCCAGCAACACGCAAGGGGCACTCCATTTCACCACCTGTGTTAAACCCGAACAATCAATCAATGAATTTCTTCAATCAGGGTTTTATACGTACACGCGTTTTTTCTTTAAAAAATAATAAAGACCTATGAGTTCTATATACACATGTATGTACTAATGTTATGGTCAGGTTTAGCGTATTACAAATTTAGGTACATATGTACGCACTATTTCTTCTTAATTTTAGGTACACAGTTTCGTTTACTTCGTCTTTACTTTTATTGAAGTATTGTGTTCTTAATGCATATTTACTTATAATTAAGGTAATAATTGGCGTCTTCAGGCGCAGCTTGTGTTGTGTGTCTCGTCCGCCTTGTGACAATGACCGGATTTTAGGTCAAGTTAAGAGTAATATAATTTTCTTCAGATTCAGTAACCTGATCAAAGTGGGACCAAACACCAAACCGTCGCCTTTATATATGTCAGTTGAAGTCCTGTTACAATACTTTTTAAATAAAATCCAGTCAAATCGCACGATTTGACTCACGAGTCGTAGGTGTGAAACACTGGCTTTGTCTCTGTACATATGTTTTGCGTTGTCAAATATAAAAGTTTTAACGTTAATCAATTTATAACTATTTTAACGCACAGTAGTACTAATATGCATTTATTCTAAGAGTACTTATTACAATGTATGCTGGAGTAATGTAGCACCGACTTCTCAAATTAATTTTAGTGCTTGAAACCATTGGAAGTTTTAAGTAAATATTAATTTTAATCATTTAGTAATAAGGGAACCAGTTGCTGTTCTTTTTTTTCTCTATTCTTGAGCTTTTCTTGTCTGACAACTACGTACATAAATCTCTTTCTTGTAATATAAGATTCGTAGTTATGTTCTATTTTGATGGGAACGAACTATTGACCAGTCTCTTTTAGTAATTTCACGCGGCCATCCATTGAACCACGAGTTCATCAGCGTAATTACTTTTAGATATCAAAGATCATGTTTTCCTGTCATTTTGAGAGAAGGATACCTCATGGATCTATCAAAATTAATTGAGAAAGCATTTCAGTCCTTATGTGTCTTCGCAAAGCTTTTGTTGTCCACTGATAGATTAAATGAAAATTGTCCGAATATTGACACGTACAAATCCCACCCGGTAAAATATGTTTATCAAGCTGAATCGCACAATCATGCAGAAGAAAGAGATTTTTAACGGTATACTTTGTAAAACGGGAAAATTTTAACGCTGTACTAAGCACTTTAAATAAATAAACAACTATAATTATCCTGGAAATATAACAGGTTCAAAATATTCATGACATGAGGTCATTTTAAAATGTACAAACATGTAATAGTGTGACTGAACACTCGTAGAAAAAAAACAATCTTTCGTTGAAGCATACTATAGTGGGATTCTGTGCTACTTCCGTTGTTGCAAAAAACTAAGGCCGGACCTCTGTAACAATTCGGTGCCTGGTCATCTCCATCTACCTGCATATCAAAAAGTTATCGTTTACCATTATTAAACATGTGAATTTCGTGCAGATGAGCTCCATGGAGCGGAATACGTTAATTTCCTCTCTTACTAGAGTAAATTTCGAACATCAGATGATGTTAGGAGCTTGGCAGTACGGTTGAGGTTGTGCTAGTTACAGGAATGTCCAAGTGTTCCGCGACACTTCTGCCTGATGATTTTCAGTGGGGTTCGTAGGGTTCATTTCTCTGTTTGCACTTTTTAGTTCTTTGTGATCTTTGGTTTGCTTTCTTCTGTTAGGTGGTCCTGCCCAGCGTTGTTTTTGTTCATGGTTTTCCAACCGTTTTCTTGTTCGGTATTACTACTTCTTTTTTAAGGAAGGATTCTTCTTAAGCTCACGTGTGTTCTTTGAAACAGGTCAAAAACACTAACTTCTCAGGCAGTAACCCGTCCTGAAAACACATTGAAATTGAAGTAACTTAATCTACATATTTACGAACATCTACAAACATATAAAAATCAAACACAAAAATTGCTAGTGTAACATAATTTTCCTATATAAACAAAAAACCCCAATCACATATTTTAAAAGATCTTTTCGAAGCCTACATGTAACTCTATAGTATATTCGTCCTACGGTTGGGCCCCGGGCAGGTCCGGGTATAAAAGAACAGGCCTGCAGCAGCGCTAAGCTTGTCGTAAAAGGCGACTAAATAGTGCTCATAACCCTAGCCGGGGGCTAAGGCGCTTTGCCCACAGAGCACATGTGTGCCCCAGGTGGTGGAATGGGGTATCCCTGGCGTGGTACATGCTGGGATTGTCAGACTATAATACAGAAAATCTGACTGCATACCATAGTGGTGCACCATGTTGGGAAAAATGCCACGTTCCTCGCACGTTAAAGAACCCTTTGTGGTATTCTCCCGGAGTAGGAACCATTAGGCTCCGCCACAACAGGCTAAATTGCCCGTCCCTACCCATCTCTCCCAATTTCCAGTGCCAAACAAAATTTGTCGAACTTATTATCCATGTGTCCCATCCCATTTTCATTTCATCATCATTTCATGTTCATCGCCTGAATATAGCTGAAATATTGCTGCTCGGGCGATAAACCACAACAATCAATCAATCAATCATTGGCAGCACGCAAAGTAATAAGTAAAGGGAAGAATACTTATGATATTAAAATTTATTTGAATTAAAACATTTACTAGTATTTACCTTATATTCGACCTTTTTGGCACTTCCACAATACAACCATGTTAATAACAAATATATTGGGTGATAAGCATTCTTTGACTTTTAGAACATGCTGTCTTAAACAGTATGCCTAGATTAAGTGTCTAGTTCAATATGGATCAAATATGTTTTTTGTCCAAATACGTTGTAGTTTTAAAATAACTCATTAATTTTACCGATATATTTGATTCTAATGCTGCTGATGAGAGGTTATTCCTTGTAAAAAGTGTACAGCATATCAAAATTCGTGATGTATATGACTGGTATTTTTTGTATTCTATATTATACAGAATCACAACATGTGTGTAAAGTCATAGTAAGTTTAGTATAGATATACCTTCGTAGAGATGTCCTTCATTTTAAACGAAAGTAATAGTTGATAAAAATAGGAATCTTACTTGAAGGCAAGCTGCTGATTTACTTATTTTACAACAGAAAGATATTTTTATGGTATAATCTATTAGTAAACATGGACCACCAACGAGGTCTATTAAGACAAGATACACATGTACGTTATCACGTATAGAAGGCATCGATCTGCACTACTCAGTCAATCCGACACAGGCACTTTTCGAGACACTTACATAATTCCACAAATTACTTCATGTAAGGATATGGGTGCATATTTTATTTCAAAATTTCGAGTCGTTTATTCTATTAAAAATATTCCTTTCGAACTCACGACCCTTCGCGCGTGGAGTAGCACGCTACCACTAGACCACCATGACGGCTAAATGCTGAATAGAAAAAGGAAGAGATCTGTCGAAACACAACAAAATCACTATCGTATAACCCCTATAAAAGAGTTACAGAGATAACCAAAAGGTCTAAAGTAAGTGTAAACACACCTTCAGGTAAGCTCTGAAAGGATCAGATAACAAAAGTAATAAAATCCACGATAACAAAACGATAACACTCCTATAAAAAAAACCCTAAAAAAGTCTGGACACACTAATGATCAACATTTATGTCAGGGTGAAATCACTCATTTCTAACCAAGTATGTCTGCTACAAGCGCAGCAGACATCTTGGTAACAGTGGACAAACATCCGAGGAAGCATATCTGATCGCGGGCAAATGTCTACTGGTAGCTGGAATCAAGCATTGATAAGTGACAAAAAGTATACCAAACTGATACATTATCATTTTGCAATCATGGATAATTGTTTAGCGTATGAATTTTAAGGGGAGCCAGTTTAGTTTGATTTCGGATTATATAAAACACTTGCCATGGATTCTTCAATTTATCGTGTATATTTACGACCCAACCTTTGCAGGCTGTTTGAGTTCACAAGGAAGTTTCACCAGACTGTATTGTAAGTAAATACAAGAAATTAACAGTTAAACAACTGATTATTATACCAGATGATAAAAACCGAATGACAAAAATGTCTGAAATGTCTCCAGAACTACATGATAACATCACATTCATTTTTGATAGTTTCGTATTCCTCGACAGCCCTTCCCCTTTTTGTTCTACATCTACAAGAGTTAACTCAATATAAAAATGCCGTCCGTAAACTTGACTTCCTTCTAAAAAAACATATTTAAACAATAATGACGTTTTCATGCGGTTGTTACGTTTGTTTGTTTGTTGGGGTTTAACGTCCGAGCAGCAATATTTCAGCTATATTCAGTCAATGAACATGAAATGGATAATAAAATGAACATGAAATGAAAAAAAAAGGATGGGTCACAAGGATAATAGGGTCGACAAATTTTGATTGCCACTGGAAAAAGGGTGGGTGGGTAAGGTCGGGCAATTTAGCCTCCAGTGGCGGAGCGCAAAGGTTCCTACTCCTATCGAATACCACAGCAGGGTTCTTTAACGTGCGAGGAACGTGGCATCTTTCCCAACACGGTGCACCACTATGGTTTGCGGTCAGGTTTTCCGTATTATAGCCTGACAACCCCAGCATGTAACACGCCAGGGGTACCCCATTCCAGTTCCTCTGTGGGCAGAGCGCCTAGCCCCCGGCTAGGTTTTTGAGTACTATTTAGTCGCCTTATAAGACAAGCTTAGTGCTGCTGCAGGCCTATTCTTTTAACACCTGGACCTGCACGGGGCTTTTTAAGTTTTGAGTTTAGTTTTTTTCTAAAAAAAATTGAACATATGTATATTCATCACATGATCCACCAATTAAACATGTTTTATATTTTTATATGTTTCAATGGAACCAATATTTCAGATGAAGTTTTTCGTTTTCTAAATGAAAGGTTTTACAAATTGATGCCCACGTCTATGATAAAATAAAATTGTCTAATACGCAATGACATATAATGGTGACATTTGTTATGCCATGTCTTGGATGAAATTTGTCTTACGAAGTGATATATAATGACTATGATTGTTTTATCCCATGTCTATGAAAATGGCCTTGATATTAAATGTGTTTCTTTTACTATGATATATTATGACCACGCTTGTTATCCTATGTCTATGAAAACTTCTTTGATATTAAATGTGTCTCTTGCGCAGTGACATGGTTACCCCATGCCTATGAGAACGACCTTGTATATAAAATGTGTCACTTGCCTATTGATCAAGTCGAGGCTTCTGGATTAATGAATATGCGCATTATAAATTAGTGTCACCCTACAGGAATCGCAAGTACAATAAAGCAATATTAAATTAATGCTACTATAATGCATTTTACCTTTAACGAGTGTACAATGGCGGATCTAAAATACGGACGGGGAAAGGGGGGGGGGGGGCGATCAGGGATTTAAAGAGAATTTCAATATTTTCTAGGGTGGGATTTGATGGACTTCCTCCATATGAATCTGACTATGGTCTACATGCATGTGCATGTATTTTGCGAGAGGTTCCCGGAAGTTTACTATTTAGCTATACTGTACCGCCTTAAGGCGATATGTCACACCGGCGTGGATACAGCTTTACATTGTTCTAACATAAGGTTATATTATGATATCAAAAGATTTTGTTTGTTTGTTGAGATTTAAGGTCCGAGCAGTTTAATATTTTAGCTATATTCAGACGATGAACATGAAATGGATGATAAAATGAACGTGAAATGAAAAAGGGTTTGGACACAAGAACAATGGGGTCGACAAATTTTGATTGCCACTGGAAATAGGGAGAGTTGGGTAGGGCCGGGCAATTTAGACTCCTGTGGCGGAGCCCTATGGTTCCTACTCCGGGAGAATACCACAATAGGGTTCTTTAACGTGCGAGTAACGTGGCATCTTTCCCAACATGGTGCACCACTATGGTTTGCGGTCAGGTTTGTCGTATTTTAGCCTGACAACCCCAGCATGTAACACGCCAGGGGTACCCCATTCAACCACCTGGGGCACACATCCCAGTTGCTCTGTGGGGGCTAGGGTTCTGAGCACTATTTAGTCGCCTTTTACGACAAGCTTAGCGCTGCTGCAGGCCTATTCTTTGAACACCCTGACCTGCACGGGGCGAATGAAGTGTGTTAATTGCGTATCTATCATTGATAATTGTAGTTTGTTGTGTAGTTGGTGGTTTATGCTATGCATTGGTGGTATCCTTTTAATGTTGAATTTTGTTTTTTACCTTTATCTGCCTTTCTTTTGCATGTTTAACACAGCTGTGTATTTGTGAGTTTTTTTGCAATGCATTGTGTATTTCAACGGTTTTGTATAGTGTTGCAGCTACAGAGCCTCTATCTAAACTACATATCGTAAATTAATGCAATCAGAAATGAAAAAAATACTACATGTATATATAGTTATAGTTCTTGAATGGTAAAATTTCTATTTCTTGCATGATACGTTCTCGTATTTCATTTTTGAAAAATTGTAGTAATACACGCGGTAATAAACATCTTGTCGCTGAGAAAATAGATGTAGTATACTACTAGTATTAAAGCATAACGCAGAGGGTAAATCTTAAAGCTGGGTAGTGGAGCGTTAAAATTACCGCAGAGGGTAAATCTTAAAGCAGGATAGGGGATCGTTAAAATTATTGTTATATATGATTTAATTCAAAATGTCTATGACAGTGATCTAGATCTCCCTTCATTTCTGCACCGTTATGCATAATTAAATTATTGTACACTGATCAATAAATACACAGTTTAGTTTAGTTTAAACATATTTTATTTATAAATGTCAAACATATATGTACAAAATAGATCAAAGTTTGACAAACAGGATTGGAAACAAGCACTTAGTCTAAGCTTTTATTAATCCGTCTCCTTATTAATACTTACAATTTATGCATTTAAACATACAACAAACATGCTTAGGAAATAAGAAACATCGTGTACACGTAGTACTATATAAAACAATATAGATGTTGAAAATTAAAAGAAATTAACAAAAAAAGTATAATCATGCATGTTGGAAAGAATGAAAGTGTTGAAATGCAATTGAACAGAAGCATTTGTTCTGGACAATGTAGTTTTGAATAGGTTTATAAAATACATGAATATTTTCATCCAATGTCAGAATATCTGACCAATACGATAACAAATTTATATCGATAGGATAATCAAGTGTATTTACTGTTAGCCCCGTGCAGGTCCGGGTGTTAAAAGAATAGGCCTGCAGCAGCGCTAAGCTTGTCGTAAAAGGCGACTAAATGGTGCTCAGAACCCTAGCCAGGGGCTAGGGCGCTCTGCCCACAGAGCAACTGGGATGTGTGCCCCAGGTGGTGGAATGGGGTACCCCTGGCGTGTTTCATGCTGGGGTTGTCAGGCTATAATACGGAAAACCTGACCGCAAACCATAGTGGTGCACCGTGTTGGGAAAGATGCCACGTTCCTCGCACGTTAAAGAACCCTACTGTGGTATTCGATAGGAGTAGGAACTATAGGGCTCCGCCACAGGAGGCTAAATTGCCCGACTCTACCCACCTCTCCCTATTTCCAGTGGCAGTCAAAATTTGTCGACCCCATTGTCCTTGTGTCCCATCCCTTTTTCATTTCATCATCATTTCATGTTCATCGTCTGAATATAGCTGAAATATTGCTGCTCGGACGTTAAACTCCTACAAACAAACAAACTGTCGACGTCGTCGAATATTAATCTATCACCAATTAGTAATGGTAGTATGTCTGAATGTAACGGCTTGATACCGGATGTCATATTGCAGATTGCCCACCAAGATTTGGATAAGCATCTCTCGGCTGATAAACAACTAAGTTAATCTGAACGATATTTCTCACAGGCGAGTCTAACTTGTGATCCCACATTATTTCTTATTTTCTTATATGCTCTAGTCAGACTGTCTTGCAGGACGTATTGCCTTAGCATGAATACGGGTTTTCGACCAAATAAGTTTTTTTCGTATCACCTATATTCATGCAGGACTCGCTTTTCGAATAGTTACAAAAACGATTCGGAATATATGCACGAGTCCGCAGCATGTAAAATACACCTGGTTACATCGCTCACAATATTGTCTATATCATTTGAGTTCAGAATATTGTCCCAAACAGTATAAGCCAAAATCTGCCTATACATACTGAAATTGCCCAGGTTACAATACTAAACTTCACGTTTAAACGTCTTTTTAACTGGTTTGCGGGAATTTATAAAGCCAACGACAGGGCAGTGGTAACGAATTTGGTTTCAGGGGATTTACATGTATTTGAAATCCTAATATTCCATATAAGGAAATCTTTGTACCACATTATTTATCATATACGACGACAGCATCACGAGACATTACTAATTTTCATCACAATTTCTTAGAATATAAATGTTTGACCTTTGACAGAACTTGGAGAACGACATATGTGGCATCTTTTACCTTGTCTTATCAACTACAACAAAAAAAATAATTAATGGTTTTTTTTATAGTACCAAATCCACTAGAGTCATCGCCCGGGTGCACACGCCCTTCAGATTATCTAGTATGTTAGTTTTGATTAAATTGAATCCCATTATTTATATTATTAAAGCAGCTTACATTAAAGAGAGCTATTTACAGTAGATGCTGATGTCCAGAATCATAGCATTCATATAAGAAAAACCATAACATTAGTTCCATATAAGTAGAACAAATACTATATTTCACAGATCTTTACATTTGCTACTTCTGTTCACAAAATGATTCCATCAAAGATTAACAAATTAAAATGCTTGTCAGCTTAAGAGAAGGTCATAATATGCCTATTAATCATAATGAGGAAAAAACACCAGTTCAACATAAGACTTCTTTTTTCTGCAAAACCTATTTCAATTAAACAATTTGTTACAGTACGCGTAACAAGTATCAATTAAAATTAACTAGTTTTTTCCTTCTCTTCTTAATAAAGAAAACACAGAAAACAAAGTCAACGTTCTTCTTAACCTCTACTTTTCTTCAATTATACAAGTTACTTATTATTGCTGCAGTAAAATTCTTAATTATCTACGCACAGTATCTTTTTTTCGTTAAATAGTTTACAGAGAAATGAAAGTGAGCTTTAAGCAAGCCTATGTAAAGTGAGCTTTAAGCAAGCCTATGTAACGTGAGCTTTAAGCAAGCCTATGTAACGTGAACTTTAAGCAAGCCTATGCATGTAGCTACACATGTACCAAATGTATCCCTTTCCTTAGTAAAAGAATACATCTATTGAACTATCCATTTAAGTCCTATATCTATACAAATTTGAAATGTTTTAATGTTACTTTAGAGATACGTAATGAACGATCACCACAAAGCTTAATGTATCAAGCAGATACAAAAACATGTTATTTTATTCGAGTGCATCCTCTAAATATTAAGTTTCTCATTATAAATTCAAATTTAATGACCATCTTGTATATGTATTTATTTATATACGCCGTTAAAATCTAGTTTTAGAATTTAGAAGTTGGTTCAGTTCGCTTACAACGTAGGTACAGAAAAAGACGGAGACATTACGTCTATTGCCAATTATTGTAACATGTGAAAAATAACATTCTCTTGAATAAGCTTATCCAGAATCCAGATACAAAATACTTGTTGATCAACTATTTATTTTTCATAAATGACATGCATCCTTACACAGAACAAAAATGACATTGCAATTCGTCAGTCGTATTATTGAGTGCAAAAGAAGTAGAGGAAACTTGACTTCATAGAGATATTCAAATACATTTTAATACGGGAGTGGATCCAAAGATTTTAAAAAGTGGATTTCTCCAGAAAAAACGTTCTAGCCTCTTACATGACCTGTATTTGCTTATTTTGCCCAAAATTTGTATAATATACATTGTATATATATTAACATTTTTTCCATAAAGGGTATATGTTGAAATTCATCAATTGTAACTATTTCATGATCATTCGTAATCAAAGGAACCAAAATTCTTGCGGAAGTCAGAAGAATTTTATCCAGGGACAAAGACCAGTCATAGAAAACAGACAACAAAGAACAATAAATAATCAAAATAATATATACAAAGTAACAAAAGTAAATGAGCAACTCGGACTCCACCAAACACTGGGAGCATGAACCAGGTGCATTGGTAGGATAAGCGTCATTTAACGATCTTGAAGTCTGAGAAAAAGTTGCTTATCAAGTTTAGGAACATTCGTCAACTGCACTTCGTAATTTCTTAAAATTTCTAGGTAGATTATATCTTATATTCGTTTGTCTTTACTCTCTCTTTAAATAGTTGATCACCGTGTTTTGAATCTTAAAGGATAAAGATTCGGGACGGATGGATGGATGGATGGATAGGTTGATTGATACCGCTCAACATGCAAGATACAAAGTATATGCAAGTTGAAAGTGTAATCTATAATGTAACTACCTGTTCTAACAGATTAATTTGCAGTATGGTATATGATAGCAGGATTCACATACGTGTAGCCCTTCATGCAAACAATTTGCTTTTACTAAGCACGACACGCATTTGCAACGAATGTATAATTAAAGAATAATAAAGGTTTTTGAACATTTCTTTTAACAGGACTCTGATATATAACATGCAGCGAGAAGTACGTTCAGTTTGACAGTTACTTGTATTGACACAATCATATGGTGTCGTCTTCTGCATGATTAGAAAATAGAAAAAATGGATAAATGTGCATATATAATTTCATGCAATTTTAAGGCTCGGACCATGTAAAAACATAATTTTGAATTTTCAAATTTGAATTTAAAAACTAATCAAACTTTACTTTCCCATTATTTTTTTAAAACATATATTTTATTCAGTGTGTTCCTTTTATCGAAACTATATAACAATATTCGAAGTAATTGTGAAAGAAAACACATGTTAATGTTAAAACAGAAAAGAATTATACTGAGATATTTTTTTTTTTCAAATTAAGGGATATTATACATGCGAGGATAAATAATGTAGTTTGTTTGTTTGTTGGGGTTTAACGTCCGAGCAGCAATATTTCAGCTATATTCAGACAATGAACATGAAATGGATGATAAAATGAACATAAAATGATGATGAAATGAAAAAGGGACAGGACATCAGGACAATGGGGTCGACAAATTTTGATTGCCACTGGAAATAGGGAGAGGTGGTACGGTCGGGCAATCTAGCCTCCTGTGGCGGAGCCCTATGGTTCCTACTCCGGGAGAATACCACAGTAGGGTTATTTAACGTGCGAGGAACGTGGCATCTTTCCCAACAAGGTGCACCACTATGGTTTGCGGTCAGGTTTTCCGTATTATAGCCTGACAACCCCAGCATGTAACACGCCAGGGGTACCCCATTCCGCCACCTGGGGCACACATCCCAGTTGCTCTGTAGGCAGAGCGCCCTAGCCCCCGGATAAGGTTCTGAGCACTATTTAGTCGCCTTTTACGACAAGCTTAGCGCTGCTGCAGGCCTATTCTTTGAAAAGCCGGACCTGCACGGGGCTAAATAATGTAGTATAAGCAAATATTAACTAGAGGGTCTACAGAGCCTGAATCGCTCATCTAGTCTTTATAGCTTTCTAAAGCTGGACTCAAGACCGTACGCCCCGTGCAGGTCCGGGTGTTAAAAGAATAGGCATGCAACAGCGCTAAGCTTGTCGTAAAAGGCGACTAAATAGTGCTCAGAACACTAGCCGCGGGACTAGGGCGCTCTGCCCACAGAGCAACTGGGATGTGTGCCCCAGGTGGTGGAATGGGGTAACCCTGGCGTGTTATATGCTGGGGTTGTCAGACTATAATACGGAAAACCTGACCGCAAACCATAGTGGTGCACCGTGTTGGGAAAGATGCCACGTTTCTTGCACGTTAAAGAACCCTACTGTGGTATTCGATAGGAGTAGGAACCATAGGGCTCCGCCACAGGAGTCTTAATTGCCCGATCCTACCCACCTCTCCCTATTTCCAGTGGCAATCAAAATTTGTCGACCCCATTGTCCTTGTGTCCCATCCCTTTTTATTTCATCATCATTTCATGTTCATTTTATCACCAATTTCATGTTCATCGTCTGAATATAGCTGAAATATTGCTGCTCGGACGTTAAACACCAACAAACATTCTAGACCTTACCAAACTATTGTCACAAGAATCATTTAATTAATACAGAGCATCTTAGTTATCAACCACGTCGGTCTCACCATGCTGATCAACCCCCCTAGAAAATTAGGCAAAACCCTTTGGTTTTCAAGTCATTTTAATAAGTCGTCAATTTTTATTAGTGGTGGTCATGTTTTCGTCCGATAAAAAATGTTAAGGCTATCTTAATTAACATTCATGCAATATTTGGTTGCGATCCATCCTACAATTTGTCTAAGAGATTTCAAGACCCGTAACTCATTCATTTGTCAATGGATCTTTCTGAAAATTTCGGCATAGGTCCATCCCATCATGCTGAACAATTTTACCCCCTACCAAATTTATGCTAAACCCAACTGTTTTGGGGTTATTTGCATAATTCTACAATTTGACCCCTATGGTCCATTTTTTTAGTCATTTTTTTTAGTCAAAAATCCCCACACAAAGATTGTTAAAAATGCCCTAAGGAACATTCATGCAAAATTTGGTTACTATCTATTGAGTAGTTTCAGAGTAGATTCGAGAAAATGTTTTAACGACGAGAAAACATGTTGCGATCGTATAATAAGGATACAGTAACTCGATAGAACGAAGCCTTCAAGTGTTTATATAATCTTTCATCCTGTACAATCATAACTGTGGTCTTTTTCAATAGCAGTGACTTTTGGCATAGTTTCACCTTACATGCCAATCAAAACCTAATTTGGTTTAATATTAGATGTTTCTAGTTCTAATATCGTTGAAATGTGTCCTTGTTACGTAGAGTAATGGAAGTGACATTGGCGTTATTTGATACTTCCTTGTCTGCTTATATATTAATCATTCCAACAAGACAAAATTGAATTCACTAAGGGGTTGATCAAGTCGTTAGTGAAGGCAAGGCATAGAAAAGGTAAAAAAATAATCAACTCTCTTGAATGTAAAGTATATACATGTATGAAGGTGTATATACTGAATTTTACTGGTCTAAATCTGTATCACATGTTGCATCAACCTGAGACTCCTTTATCACCCCAAGGGCCACTAGAGCTCTAGAGGTGTGATGTAGCTATAGGATAAACGATATGGGTTTAGACAAACACTTATTATGCATATACAAAAAATTTATACTTACAATAAATATATGATGTATTTGTATACCCCGCAGACGAAGTTATAATTTACTTATAAAAAAAAAATTAACACAAAATAAATAAATATATAACCGAAACAAACGAAAACATCATTTAATACATGCAAATTTCGGTGAGAATATAATCGAGGGTATTCCGACTACACGTAGACATAACAGTGCACGGACTTGATATTAAACTGATATACGGTTGAGGCTGTGCCGAGCAAAATCATACATCAAATGCAAAGGGAAAACGACGTTTTAGCAAGAAACATAAATGCTGTTCGAAGCGAGCAACTTCAAAACATTGTAACGTTTATGACGCACATCAGAAAGTTTGACTATGTTGCGAACATTTTTGGTGTCTGACTGAACCGGGGCTGGTAACGAAAACTTGAATGTTGCTATTAGAATGTGGAGTTATCAAAGGCAATATAGATATTAAAATGTTCGTAGATGCTTGTTGTTTTAGGATATTAATCATAAATCTTTGAAAGATGTCATTAATTGTGGAGGGAATGCACTATTCGATCACAAGAACGTCCATTTTCACATGTGGACGGGTAACATTAAGAAATGCTTGCTTCCCATTTCACCAATATATCTAAGTTGTTTCTTGGCGTATTTTGATAAGACAAACTTTTTTTTGGAAAGAGCAGTTTGTGCCGCAGACGATGTCATATTTTTCATGACGTAATGATAAGATAAAAGCGTATTACAATATCACAAATGTCTCCTCTTTGATGTGGATATTGTAAAAGTGGAAAGAAATCGATTTGAAGAAATAATGTTGAACATTTTTATTTAAAGTTATGCGAACAGCTTTTTTTAATCGGGACTTTTTTTAACTATATTGACAATTTATTACATAACCCCAATGAAAAAAATATATAAAATGTTCAATCAGTCTTTGTTAAAAATCTTTCTGTCCGTATTTCAATTATATCACAAATCCTAATTTTTTCGACGTTGGCCATTGACGACTTTCTTGCATACGGTTGTAAAATATAACAACGAATAGTATTATTACCAAAGTATATTCACGCTTAAAGGACTATAAATACTCAGAATATCATGTTTATTCTAAACAAAATAATAAGTTTTATTGTCTAATAGTAGATAAATACGCACGTATGTTGTGATGTCACGTTGTCTTTTTCCCGACGTATTCTACACGTTGCGTGCTTCCCGGTCTCTATCAAAAGCTTTTTTTCGTTAGCTTTGAGTGAACTAATAACTATGGAATTTTGAGTTTTAAATGTATATATGCTGCAGATAGTATATTCTAAAAATAATGGTACTTGGTTGAACATGTAGCTAAGTGCAGCATTTTGTCTGTGTCTAATCAAAATATCACAACATATACATTTTGTATATTTTATTTATTCACGCGTACACCTACGAAATTCGAACGAATTGTTCAAAAATGCTAATGGTGTTGAGTCGATTTCTTCATAAACTTAAAAATGTATTCATCCTCCTCTATGGTTTTATCAGCGTGTTTTTGACGTTTCCTAAGTAACGTTCTGTTTAGCGACGTAACAACTCTTTTAACGTCTATTTTAAAAACAATAAAAAGTATTGAAAAGTTACGATACTAGATAAAATTAATACGAGTATGGATGTAATGAAAAACAAATACGACTTTAGCGAATGTGATAAAATAATGAAATAAATGTTAAAAAGAAAACAGGAAAAAGAAAGCCCCTCCCCCTTGCGCGCACTCCTGTCTGTTCATATGCAATGATGTCCTGGTGAAATCGGGATCAGCGTGTCTGCATCAAAGTATTTTGAAGTGCGTAGACACGCGCTTGCACATTCACTGGTGAAATATTGTAAAATCAATGATCGTCTTAATTACCTCTTGACAATTATTTTAGCTATAAGATATAATAAGCGGTACAAATATTGCAAAACTATTTTTTATTAATTTTTTTTTCAAATCGGACCAAAACAGAAAAAAGATTTTTACTTGTGTGGCCTTTTTGATCCCTTATAAATCGAAAACCGTAAGAGATATCCGAAATCTGATTGAAAAATGCAGGCAAGATTATTGATGAGGAATCCAATGAAATAAAAAAAAAAATCGAAAAAAAATTATGATAATATTTTTAGGCATTGCCCAACTTTGACCCCCTGTAACTTGAAAACGGTCAAAAACACATAAAATCTGCTGTACATTTGTTTACCCGAATTAAATAAAGAACACATTTAAAATAAATAAAAAAAACAATCTACATGGGTTTTAATAATACACGTATTTTTACCCTTTTTGTCCCCTTTTCCTTCAGCGACTTTTTTGCTAGTGGGTTTGTTGGCTTTCTGTTTTAGTGAGGGTGTTTTACTTTTTTTTAACGCATCACGAAATTTGTTTTCATAATTCCTAACATTTTTTCATAGGATAAAATTGCCTTCAAATCATTTTTAAATGGTTGGTGCAAAACTATTTACCTTATCAGGACGTAATCTGATCATCTCAATTGACCAAAACATACGAAAAATTAATTGATAACAAAAGACTGTCATAGTTGTAGGAAAGTCACTGTAAAAATAATTCTTTTTACATGTAACAATTATAGAACGATGTACGTCGCAATACAAAAAGACGTCGAAATTTTGCCGATTTCGACGTTACCAAATATGACACCAACACCGTACGATACGTCAATATAAGAATGAGTAATCAAGAGAACCAAGGTTGTAGCGGTTATCAAAAGAATGCAATCCAGGGACAAAGACCAGACATGGAAAACAGACATACACAACAAAGAACATAAAGTAACTAAAATCATACATACAAAGTAACAAAAGCAAATGAGGAACTCGGATTCCACTAAAAACTGGGAGCATGGACCAGGTGCTTGTTTGTTTGTTTGATGGGGTTTAACGTCCGAGCAGCAATATTTCAGCTATATTCAGACAATGAACATGAAATGAAAAAAAGAAAGGATGGGTCACAAGGATAATAGGGTCGACAAATTTTGATTGCCACTGGAAAAAGGGGGGATGGGCAAGGTCGGGCAATTTAGCCTCCTGTGGCGGAGCGCAAAGGTTCCTACTCCTATCGAATACCACAGCAGGGTTCTTTAACGTGCGAGGAACGTGGCATCTTCCCCAACACGGTGCACCACTATGGTTTGCGGTCAGGTTTTCCGTATTATAGCCTGACAACCCCAGCATGTAACACGCCAGGGGTACCCCATTCCACCACCTGGGGCACACATCCCAGTTGCTCTGTGGGCAGAGCGCCTAGCCCCCGGCTAGGTTTCTGAGCACTATTTAGTCGCCTTATACGACAAGCTTAGCGCTGCTGCAGGCCTATTCTTTTAACACCCGGACCTGCACGGGGCTGGACCAGGTGCACCGGTAGGGTAAGCGTCTGCTTTTCTAGAAACACCCGCCAAGTTGCGGTTGAATGAAATTGAAATGTGCAGTCAAGCAATCCATTTGTACTCAAACATATACATGTATAAGTAGATTCTCTTCCTCATGATTATGATTTTTTGTGGCGCATTAAAGGGCTAATCTACTTGAAAAAGCTCATCATCCACAAGTTAAAAAAGTATTAAAAATAGGAGATGTGGTATGATTGCTAATGAAAAGGTCATCCACAAAAAGCCAAGAAACGAACAAATATCACATCTAAAAAATTCCAAACGTCAGCTAAGGAGGTTTGTCGGGAAACCATGATTGAAATTAAAATTGGAATGAAATATGAGCAATAAAGTTAATATCTGTATGAAGGAACATGCTTCCGTTTGGTCGGTTTTGCATTATTTTAACTGAAACTCAAGAATTGACTGAGTGCATAACAATGGAGTACCACACAATTTAAGCACTTTGAAAGACAGAGCTAATAGACGCACAGACGCAAGAAAGGAATCAGTCAGCCAACAAGATGTACGCCAGTTTACCGCAATGGATGATTCGTTCGTTTTGTACAGGTATACTTGTTAATAACTATTCCTTGATGAAATTATGAATCTTTAACAAAACTGATGAATCTTAGTAAAGCTGACAGAAAATAGGAATTTCAGTGAAGAATGAGATTGAAATGTGCACAGTCAAGCAATCCATTTGTACTCAAACATATTCATATATAAGTAGATTCTCTTCCTCATGATTATGATTTTTTTGTGGCGCATTAAAGGGCTAATCTACTTGAAAAAGCTCATCATCCACAAGATAAAAAAGTATTAAAAATAGGAGATGTGGTATGATTGCCAATGAAAAGGTCATCCACAAAAAGCCAAGAAGCGAACAAATAAACGTCTACAGGTCACAACACGGTCTCATGATGGACAAAACCAATACCATAGAAATAGCTGTAAAAGACTCAAAATAAATGTAGTGAAACTATTCATAAACGAAGAAAATCGACCTCTTCTATTGAAAAAAAAAAACGTAAATCGGAATGTGCACTATGTCGCTATGATCTTCAGTTGCATAGTTACGGAGGGTATCTCAAAGCTATCTTTGTATAATAGGATAATAAATTGGAAAGAGTGGATAACCAAAATATGACCACGAGTGCCGATGAACACCTCCTTATTGCGTTCCTGGCACAAGTGATCATATTTTGGTTATTTACGATGACCAAATGATTATTCTTTTCTATTTTCAACATAGATTTAAAATATTTTGAACGGCGGATTGATATTTGTGGTGTGGCGTTTTGGCGGGAGAAAGTTCGTGAAAGAGAGTGAAATTTCGATTATTTCAGTGTGAATAATCGAAATTTTTTACACTGGGAACATTCGGTAAATCACAGCTATCTGTAAAATAAGTTAGTTTATTTAAACTTTCCGAATCTTTCTCATTGATTTTCAAGTGATGTCAAAATATTTTTTTACATATTTGTCATTGAAATAATACCGTTCCTATTTTGTTTGTAAAGAAAGAAATTTAATAGTAAAAACATTCGTTGCATTTCTCTCATCTAATATTACTTGTAACAGTAAGATCGTGAATCTTTTAATGTCTCTTCAGGCTAGACTTAGTCTAGAGAATCTTCGTACTGTTATTGTTATGATCCTGTACATCCTTGACTAAAGACGCAAAAAGGACCCGTTAATAGGCTTAGTTTTTTTTCAGCATTTTTGAAGGTCTTCCAGATATGACTACAAAACGTGAGTGGTCAATGGGAAAACCTACCTGGGTTAGTAACCGGATGTCAAGGCTGTTGCTAAGACTGCTGGGCAACAAGTGCGGTCACTGCTTAACTACCAGCAAATGGGGGTGGGGGACACAAATTATCTCTTCAGTAACTGGGGATGAAGTTTAGGGGCATGGAGCTGCTTCTAGGGGTGTGTTTGGTCTCAAATTTACAATCTCGCCGTCGGTATTTCTTGAATTCAAACAAGTGTGACTGTAAATTCTCTTTACATCCCTTTTCTTCTTTGTGGCAATCTTTGATGAAGCATTACTCTTTTTTGTTTATCAGGGCAGGACAACGTATGGCTTTGATTCATGTAGATTAAACAAATTTCGTTTTGTCGCTAATACACGTTGGAACAAGAAATGACGATATATCGAAGGAAGTTACTCTAACGTACTTAGGTGGCTGCACAACTTTAAGAAACAAGTAAAACGCGACCTGATTAACCTTATAACATACGATTTATCTTTTAAATCGTCCATTTAGAGGATGTAGAAATGGTATTGTTTAAATTGAACATTTATGCCATTCAAGGAGGTAGACCAAGGATTAGGGACAGAACTTTAAAAATCAGTGATATTTTTGTATCATATTTAATTTTACCAAAGTATATCAAGCTTTCATTTGAAACAGAATAAAAATCAATTCAAGTTACTTTGATACTTACATGACATTGAAGTAAGATGCTGAATACAAACGTTCCAACGATTTGTAAGAGTTGTGTCCCTTACATTACGTCTACCTCAATGAGTCTTGTACTGTAACAGATGATTTTTTGTTTGTTTGTTTGTTGGGGTTTAACGTCCGAGCAGCAATATTTCAGCTATATTCAGACGATGAACATGAAATTGGTGATAAAATGAACATAAAATGATGATGAAATGAAAAAGGGATGGGACACAAGGACAATGGGGTCGACAAATTTTGATTGCCACTGGAAATTGGGAGAGGTGGGTAGGGTCGAGCAATTTAGCCTCCTGTGGCGGAGCCCTATGGTTCCTACTCCTATCGAATACCACAGTAGGGTTCTTTAACGTGGGAGGAACGTGGCATCTTTCCCAACACGTTGCACCACTATGGTTTGCGGTCAGGTTTTCCGTATTATAGCCTGACAACCACAGCATGTAACACGCCAGGGGTACCCCATTCCACCACCTGGGGCACACATTCCAGTTGCTCTGTGGGGAAAGCGCCCTAGCCCCCGGCTAGAGTTATGAGTACTATTTAGTCGCCTTTTACGACAAGCTTAGCGCTGCTGCAGGTCTATTCTTTTGACACCCGGACCTGCATGGGGCTCTTGCACAGATGAAGAAACCCTATTAACAGTATCTTTCAGAATGCCAGCGGGGATTTAACCTTCATACACTTAAGGTAAATTTGGTGCACAAGTATACAGTAGCGTGATTGTAAGAAAAAAATCAGCATAATGTTATCTTAGTGATATTTGACTTCCATGTAATGGCATGTTTCATCTCCAAATTTAAGACGATAATTAATTGAAGCCATCAAACATTGATAACGTTTACAAATTTAGATCGTTATCACATCAAATCCAAAATTAGATTTATTCTGCACTGCATTATTGATTCAATAATTAGATACGACTAAATGTAGTTAGGCCTAAACAATGTATAGAAAAAGTAAATCAACATGCGACGTCATTGTGTACAGAAGCTCTTACCGTACTCGTGTCAGATAAATTTTGAAAATACACCAGACATCTTACTTACCCATTCGGTCTTCTAGCAGTCACACGATTTTTGTTCATAAAAACGTCTTTTTATCATATGTTAACCACTTCCTGTGATATACAGCAACTGTTTAGCATAAGTGATAGGCAACAAAATTTCAATCAGATGATAGTTAGTAAATTCATATTAGTATATGTAATGTAATATATGTTGTTTTAGTTAACTTAAAGATTTCTAAAAATTAAATTTATATCCATTAATGTTATTTTTAAAAGTACCATTCTGTGTAAGAATCAGGCAATGGATTCTCAATTTGGTCTTGTATGTCTCAAATACATTCAATACAACTAGAAAACAAGCGAAAAGATTTATAAATTTATCCTGAATATTTTTGACTGCTTATATAGGTAAAAGAGTAAATTTTCCCGCCATCTTTTTCATGGCGCATTTCAACTAACTTGACATATCAATATCTTATAAAAGGCAATGTTTACAATTATTTTGATGATTTTTTGGAAGTATTAATGTATGAATACTTTTCTTGTTTTCTTGTCTCAGATGCAGAGTAATGGTTGAAGGTGACCAAGGTGAATTTAGGAAGTCATTTCTTTTGAATGTGAAGCTCGTGGGTTTTGTTTAAACCCTTTAAGCACCTCACAGTCTAAGAATCAGGCAACATACATTTATGTGTAAACTGCTGAATATGAAGAAAAAACCTACAGAAAAATAATCAAAATGATTGCAAAGTTTGCCTTAACAAGATATTTTTTCTATACATTGTCTTGGGTCAACTACATTTAGTCGTATCTAATTATTGAATCAATACTGCAGTGCATAATAAATCTAATTTTGGATTTGATGTGATCACGGTCTAACCTTGTAAATGTTATCAATGTTTGATGGCTTCAATTAATTATCGCCTTAAATTTGGAATTGAAACACGCCATTACAAGGAAGTCAAATAGCACCAAGATAACATTATGCTGATTTTTTTTCATTTGTCCGGGTGTCAAAAGAATAGACCTACAGCAGCGCTAAGCTTGTCGTAAAAGGCTACTAAATAGTGTTCAGAAACCTAGACGGGGGATAAGCACTCTGCCCACAGAGCAACTGGGATGTGTGCCTCAGGTGGTGGAAGGGGGTACCCCTGGCATGTTACATGCTGGGGTTGTCAAGCTATAATACCTAAAACCTGACAGCAAACCATAGTGGTGCACCGTGTTGGGAAAGATATCACGTTCCTCGCTTGTTAAATAACCTTGCTGTGGTACTCGATAGGAGTAGGAACCTTTGCGCTCCGCCACAGGAGGCTAAATTGCCCAACCTTACCCATCCTCCCCTTTTCTAGTGGCAATCAATATTTGTCGACCCTATTATCCTTGTGTCCCATGCTTTTTTTTATTCCATCATCATTTCATGTTCATCGTCTGAATATAGCTGAAATATTGCTGCTCGGACGTTAAACCCCAACAAACAAACATTTTTTTCATACAATTACGCTACTGTATATTTATGCACCAAATTGAGCTCAGTGTAGGAAGGTTAAATCCACCGCTGGCATTCTGAAAGATACTTTTAATAGGGTTTCTTCATCTGTACAGGACTAATGGAGGCAGACCTAATGTATGGGACACAACTCTTACAAATCATTGGAACGTTTGTATTCAGCATATTACATCAATCTCATGTAAACATAAAAAGTAACTTGGTATTTATTTTCATTCTGTTTCAGTGACAGCTTGATATCACTAATTTCAAGAGTTATGTCCGTATCCTAGATCTACCTCCTTGCATGTCATAAATGTCCAATTTAAACAACACCATTTCTGCATCCTCTAAATGTAGGAAATAACAACTCTTCATCCAAAACTAAAGTAGTTAACTTATTTTATGATGCATTGCACATTTTCAATTTGTAGGTAATTGGGAAAAGTCAGAAACATTACATTAATCGTCCAGAGTCAATAGAAATATCAAAGTTCAAGTCACCAATTACTACGTCATAATACTTCATGTAAATATGTTTGAAAAAATATTGTCTTTGCTTATAAATGTCTTTGAGGAGCCATTTTTGTGTATATGCAGTTTTAGACTAATATTTTCACGTTTGTCTGACTCTTTGTCTGGTCGTCGACTTAATGGGAAATCTGAATTAATAAGTAACATCATACCACCGTCCCTAATGTCCCTATCTCATCTGAATAAATCATCTACTTTGAACAAATAATACTAAATGTTGGGTCAAGTTTTGTTTCATCGACAATGAGAAGGTCTACAGTTTTATCAAGCAGCAGTTCTTTTAATTCATCGGACTTGTGCATTTGTATTTTATCTATTGATGCTTATAGATGTTACATGTAAATAAATGTACATTTGTGTAAGCAACGTTCAATTCTTTGAGTCTTCATTTTTTTACACTGGAAATGTCATCGATAGAAAAGAGGAGATCTGCCTGGGTGCGTTCGACTTTTGAAATTCTTAAAAAATTTGATAAAGTACACATTTTACAAAACCAACTGTCGGCTGACTCTGATAATCTTGTGAATTTATTTTTCGGTAAGTCTTTTCCTTTTAGATATAAACAGTATGCACAATCTAATTATCCAATGGCAGTTGTGAGCATTTTTTCACAAGGGGTTTTCATTGATGACTGATTAAGAGCTGCATATCTGGACGATAGTGGAAGTCACGTGAATGGAGACTGGCAAATTGAAGTACAGTGGGAAATAAAGGTCGGTGGTTATTCTCCAGGACTGCCCTCGGGTGTATATAATTAAATTCTTAATCATAAAAGGATACGTACACTTGTGGCAGATTTTGTATATTGATTGATTGTTGGGGTTTATCGCCCGGGCAGCAGTATAACAGCTATATTCAGGCGATGAAACATGAACATGAAATGGATGATAACAAACATGAAATGATAATGAAACGAAAAAATGGATGGGACACAAGGATAATAGGATCGCCAAATTATGATTGCCACGAGAAAACGGGAGAGATGGGTAGGGTCGGGCAATTTAGCCTCCTGTGGCGGAGCGCAAAGGTTCCTACTCCTATCGAATACCACAGTAGAGTTCTTTAACGTGCGAGGAACGTGGCATCTTTCCCAACACGGTGCACCACCATGCTTTGCGGTAAGGTTTTCCGTATTATAGCGTGAAAACCCCAGCATGTAACATGCCAGGGGTACCCCATTCCACCACCACGGTCACACAAACCAGTTGCTCTGTGGGCAGAGCGCCCTAGCCCCCGGCTAGGTTTCTGAGCACTATTTAGTCGCCTTTTACGACACGTTTAGCGCTGCTGCAGGCCTATTCTTATAACACCCGGACCAGCGCAGGTGTAAATACGGGGAGGTAGGGAAAATCCCATCCTCCCTTTTTCTAATGGCAATCAATATTTGTCGACCCCATTGTCTTTGTGTCCCATCCCTTTTTCATTTCATCATCATTTCATGTTCATTTTATCATCAATTTCATGTTCATCGTCTGAATATAGCTGAAATATTGCTGCTCGGACGTTAAACCCCAACAAACATCCCCGTATTTAATTTGCAAAACTGCTTGTTAGATTGCTTTTTAAGGTGCACAGAGTAAAAAAATGGAAGAGAAAGAATAAAGTAAACATCATTTATTGATCTCGAGATAAAATTAATTACACATCCACGCTTTTGAAACGGATTTGAATTGAAATGTTTCAATTACGTCATGATTTTTTAACGATCTTTTACTATTTTATCTTTTTTTATGTCAATTGGTTGTAACTGCTCAGCTACGTTCACTGATTCTTCTTACATAAGAATATTTCACTTTCATATTTGTTAAAAAATTCTAACATATACTAAAAACTATGCCTTCATCTTTCACACCAGGTACATCAATAATGACAAAACTACACACGTCATAAAACATTTAAAAAAACACAGAACCATAATAAAATAAACCATGGCCATATGAAGACCTCCAATTGTCTAACCTTGTTCCTTGCAATTCTACGCAGATACATGTACTTATCGTAAACTGGTGAACCGGTACACTTGGTCCATGCTCCCAGTTTTTAGTTTGATCCTTTACTTTTTTTCTTTGTACGTGTTGTTTAAGTTATTTTGTGTTCCTTGTTGTGTATGTCTTTCCCCCTAGTATTTATCCCTGGAATTTATTAATTTGATTTCCACTCGAACTTTGGTTCGCTTGATTACTCTTTAACCGCATCAACTTTTTTCGGATAGTTTGCGTTGAATGTGAGACATTCAAAATATCTGGAAAACATTTTTGATATTAATCAGAAAATTATAAATTTTGAACAAAAAAGTAGTCTTGCTCTAGTGAACTCATTTTCTTTCAAATATTAAACAAGACATAATACTTATTTTCTTCCGTAATAAAAATACATCTAATGGTCAGATTTACATGTACATGAAACAGTAAGAGGGTTTTTATAGGACTAAATTATCTGAAAAGGGTCGAATGAAAAAATGTCAATAAACACTTTTCTGTCTACTTGAAAAGATTTGAAACATTTTAAAACTTACGTGTCTGTTTCCCATATCTGGTCTTTGTCTCTCGATTGCATTCTTTTGATTTCCGCTAGAATCTTGGTTCCCTTGATTACTTTTAGAAAGTGTGTTTTTTTTTCTGCGAAAAGACAACATTGATTTTCTATGAGAATTATACCGTCTTCAAACACCAATATGATTGAATAAAATTATTGCGACTAATCCTGCCACTCGTCGTTTATTTTGAATAATAATTAAAAAAATAAGGGTTTTTTTGTCAAATATTTTACATACAGTTTATTTGATATCATAGTTTTCTAAAAAGCGATTTTTCCATGTTATGATGTAAATACTTTTTTTCGTTTCCCCATTGTAAAATATTTTTCCTTTGTGTTATCACTCCAGCTAAGTTTATAAAGCCTTTTTCCTTGAATTCGTACGCATTTCTAGAAGTTGTGACAATTACTCCGAATTTCTAAATGTGTGTTTGTGTGTTTTAATTTGTTAATGTACGACTAAATATGTTGCTGAGGTAGATTGCTAGTAGTTTATTCTGAAAAGTATACCCAGTTTTATAAGATATCGGTAATTTAATTCTAGTAACAATTTATTAAGGTAGAAGATAATCTAATAATGTGAAAGTTTTGTTTGTATTTTCAACTCAGTTGGATTCAACAGTCCTGACAGTTGTTTGCTATCTGATAAACAACCACTGGTCACGACCAAAATATCGGCTAATGAATATGCACATATATTTCCAATCCAAATGAAAAACAAAAGAACTTTTGATTATTATGCAGATTTTACGAGTAAAAAGGTATTATGATTTACAGTCGAAAAAGTATTAATCATTGGGGTTTGTTTCTCTAATGAATTTAAAAGTTTCCAAAGATTTGACTTCAAGGAATATAAAATTCCATATGAACATGTTCACTTCTCGGGAATTCTGATGCACCAAATGAATATAAAATAATTAGTCGCTAAACAGAAGTAAGTTTCTCACGCCTTAAAATCGATATTTTGCACCAAATACAACATTCATTGGCATTTTGTAATAAGATCATGATTCGCTCATGAATATCATGCGAATTTTGTTTGATCAGTGTGCTGCATATTTCATTTACCTGTATCAGTATCAGATAGTTTAAGTAATAGTTTTCCTTTTCCTTCTGGTGTAATTGTATACATTCCACGTTACCTTTGAGACTCGTGATAGACAATAATTGGTGAGTGTTATCACCGTTTTAAGAACTCAAATTACACATGCGTGCATATTTTGCCTTTAATACAGGATGCCTACAATAAAGTTAATTAAATATCTGACATCACAAAACCTTGTTTAAAAAACCAAGAGTAACACCATAACCTAGCACCATTTTCATCGATACAACAATAAAAACCAGATTAATCATATCGCATCGTGAAGCTGTTTCGTTCTGGAGCATTGGCATTTTTTCGTTGTTTTCTGGGACGCGATTTAAGCCGCAACATTTTCCTAAATTTTCTCCGGAAATTAGTATTGCACAGAGGATATAGAAAAGGATTTAGTGTTGAATTGAGATAACCAATCCATGTCATTGCCGTAAGCAAACCAGGATCAATACATCCATCACAAAAAGCCACTACAAGAAATAAAATAAAGTAGGGAAGAAAACATAATGTAAAAGCTCCCATTATAACTCCAAGTTGACGGGCAGCTTTAATCTCTTTCGTTAGTGACGAACTTCGTCGAATGTTCCGAATACGATTTCCAATATTTAGTAATTTAGATATTCGTCTATGTGCATCATCGTTTATAGGGCTCAGACGATTTTTTCCATTCATTTGGTTACTCTTGTGATTGATAGCCGACGTGTGGTCCATTATATTTGTTGCTTTGCGTATTTGTTTCATACCATTGCTAAGCGAGTACATGGATCGTTTTTCACCTATCTGGGGAACCTCTATGGACTTGAATGACTGTCGATCATCACTACCCGAACTTGATGTCGGTGTCCTAGAAGGGGGTGAATGATCACTTGATAAATCACACGGATATGATAGCGATTCTGTTTGACAAGAACCATTCATTTGCTTTTTGTAATAGTACCGTTCTAGTTTTTCTGTTGTCGAGTCAAATACTCCCTCGTCGTAAATGTATTCTATTCTTCTCTTCGGTAAATATCGTGACGTGAAGTCAGTTACTTGGTACCTACGATATGTCTTCGGTTTTATGTTATTTCGTCTCCGTGCTTTATATGTGGGATTTTGAAAATTATGAACAGAAAAAAACCCACTAGAGTAATGAAGCTTCGATTCTTCACGTATCGCGGTTGATGTAACATTGTTTTCACTACTGTCATCCAGTGTCTGCGAATCAATGCTAGGAAGAAATTGAACTGGTTGATGTTTTGATGTGTGTCTCTGACCTAACTCCAATGCAGATCGTTTTCTTATCTCATGGAACACTTTCCCATATAGACATATCATAATAGTAAGGGGTAAAAAGAAGTTGAAAAATGCTGTGATAACTTTAAATACGGAATCTTTCACATATTCTGTTTCACATACATCAGATGGGATTGTCCTTATGCCGTTAAAAACGAAAAAGTGCCAACCAACTATTGGTATTATCCATAAAGATGACAAAAACCATACAAATGAAATCATAAAAAGAGCACGTTTCTTTGTTCTTTTTCGTATATATTTTAACGGTGATTTTACGGAGCAATATCTATCTACACTTAGTATAAACAAGTTAAAAATAGATGCAGTGCTGGCAATATAATCCACAGATATCCACAACTGACACACTCCAACTCCGAAATACCATCTTTCTGTAAATATATATGTCGCACTTATTGGCATGACGAACATGCCCACTATCAAATCTGCAACTGCTAGACTGACGATGTACATATTGCTTACCTACAAAATAAACGAGAAATTATTTCTTGAAGGTAATGAAAAGGTGTAATTTCCTGTCATAAAAATAGTGTAAAACGATGTATATACATGTATCAACTTTCAAACTTTACAATACGTTGTTAACGTTCGTGTGTTATGGAGGAAAATATACGAAATTGCCAGCCTCATATGATTCTTTCAATCATTTTTGTTCAGGAGGAAAATGTCAGTCTAATATCATTATTTTAAATTTTGATCAACTGTACACGTGGTTCAACCTCTCAAGCCCCGTGCAGGCCCGGATGTTAAAAGAATAGGCCTGCAGCAGCGCTAAGCTTGTCGTATAAGGCGACTAAGTAGTGCTCAGAAACCTAGCCGGAGGCTAGGCGCTCTGCCCACAGAGCAACTGGGATGTGTGCCCCAGGTGGTGGAATGGGGTACCCCTGGCGTGTTACATGCTGGGGTTGTCAGGCTATAATACGGAAAACCTGACCGCAAACCATAGTGGTGCACCGTGTTGGGAAAGATGCCACGTTCCTCGCACGTTAAAGAACCCTGCTGTGGTATTCGATAGGAGTAGGAACCTTTGCGCTCCGCCACAGAAGGCTAAATTGCCCTTCCGTACCCATCCCCCTTTTTCCAGTGGCAATCAAAATTTGTCGACCCTATTATCCTTGTGTCCCATCCTTTTTTTTTCATTTTATGTTCATTTTATCACCCATTTCGTGTTCATCGTCTGAATAGAGCTGAAATATTGCTGCTCGGACGTTAAACCCCAACAAACAAAACAAACATCAACCTCTCAATAGCTGTAATACAGCCAAATAAAATGGAAAAATGAAGAGTCTACAAAGTGCACTCGTGCCAAAACGAATTAAAACAAGAAGCCAGATCGAGCATTGAGAAGTTCTATCATTTTATGCAAAGAATGAAGCTTCCTTAGTTTTTTGGGGTGAATTGGTGAAAACCACTTTGTAAAACTAACTTTTACAAACATTACACAAAAGCAATATTTAACCGACTAATACATAATTATATTCTTTTGTTTTACACACTCTAGACAGAGCATTAGGTAGTGACATAGTTATTGCTTATTAATGAAACTATTATTCCCTAAAACTGATTGTTGTTCGCAGGTCAATTATCAATTTGAATGAATTAACTTTCACGAGTTTCCTCACCTATGAGTCACTTAATATGAAAAAAAAAACATCATTTGTTGTACTATACCATACTCAAAATACCAAGGAATGTTAATATAATATTATATCGCTATTGTGATATAAGTTTTGTTGCTTTGCTTTCATTAACAGACAGCAATCGTTAATGGGGTTTGCAGTAATTTGTTAAAAGGATGTGAAAGGTGGTCAGTAGCTATAAGATAAAAAGCAAGAATCTGAATACAATAATCAAATATATGATCATTGTATAGTTTGTTGCTCTAGATACGATTTATCTCGATGCACTTATTCCTACCGAGTAAAATTAATATGGTCAAAATGTACCAATCCACATGAAACAATGATTGGGTCAACAATATCCCTACACATCAGGTATAATAGTTGGTCTATATTTTATTCATTTAGTCCGTTCGCTAATTTATAGTTTTTGCCAAATTGGTCACTTCTTTTTTATATTTGTTACGTAAGGTTACCATAAAGGATAGTAGTCCCGTGCAGGTCTGGGTGTTAAAAGAATAGGCCTGCAGCAGCGCTAAACTTGTCGTATAAGGCGGCTAAATAGTGCTCAGAACCCTAGCCGGGGGCTAGGGCGCTCTGCCCACAGAGCAACTGGGATGTGTGACCCAAGTGGTGGAATGGGGTACCCCTGGCGTGTTACATTCTGGGGTTGTCAGGCTATAATACGGAAAACCTGACCGCAAACCATAGTGGTGCACCGTGTTGGCGAAGATGCCACGTTCCTCGCACGTTAAAGAACCCTACTGTGGTATTCTCCCGGAGTAGGAACCATAAGGCTCCGCCACAGGAGGCTAAATTGCCCGACCCTACCCACCTCTCCCTATTTCAAGTGGCAATCAAAATTTGTCGACCCCATTGTCCTTGTGTCCCATCCCTTTTTCATTTCATGTTCATTTTATCATCAATTTCAGGTTCATGGTCTGAATATAGCTGAAATATTGCTGCTCGGACGTTACAACCCAACAAACGAACAAATAAAGGATAGTACCTTCCCTTTTTGTTGACTTTCTTTGATGTTTTAAAAATTCATTTTTGTCTAGATCTTTTCTGTTTGAAAGATAAATTACTATACAAGTTGAGTCGGCGTCCTTATATTTTTCTTACGTTCTGAAATGTTTCGTCTTTGATTTCTGTAGCTAGTGAACATCAAATTTTAAAATTTATTTTAAGAACCGGAAAGGTTTCTACTTGGTCAAAATAACAGACATGCATCTAAAATGGTACTTCTGCAGCAGAAAATGATGTGTTAAGCGGGTGTTTTTTCAATCGCTTTTTCAAGATGGATATGAGATAATTGATTCCTTCCTACCAAGGAGTAAAATCAAACAAATCTGGTAGGATGTACGAATTGAAGTGTCAATTAAAAGTTAATTATCTTTGTTCATGGTTTGAGCATCTCGTAATAGCATTATTAATAACCAACGTAGGCGATGATCTGTAAACTAACAATGAGTTTCTGATTGACAAATACATCGTTACTATTACAAGCTTCAATGCAAAACGTTTCATACATTGATAGTCACCACTATGATTTCATATGTCAAGCACTAGGCAAGAGACCGGGTGTATTTGATGTTTCTCAAATCATTTAATATCCTTTTTAGCTCACCTTGCTAAATGTCATGTGAGCTATTGTCATCACTTGGCGTCCGTCTTCGTCGTCATCCGTCGGCGTTAACAATTTTTCAAAACTCTTCTCCTGTGACACTATTATACCGATTAGAACCAAACTTGGTATGAATTTTTCATGGGGTATCCTGCATAGAACAAATGTGGAGATTTTTGATTCGTTGAAAAATATGGCCGTCGTTACTAAAAATAGAACGTAAGGGTCTCATACAGTAATTTTCGCATATATCACCAAAACCGTTAGGTTTAGCCAAATTCTGACATGAGTAAAAGTGTTCAGCATGATAAGATCTATCTGTGGCCATCTGTTTAGCCATATTGGAGATATTGCCTTCTTCGACGTTTTTTTTAGCAAGTTTTAATGCTATTATTTTTCAAAACTCTTCTCCTCCGACACTATTTGACCAAATCGACCAATTAGAACCAAACTTGGTATGAATGTTCCATTGGGTATCTTGCATAGAACAGATATGGGGATTTTTGATCCGTCGAAAAACATGGCCGCCATAACTAAAAGTAGAACATAGTGTTCATACAGTAGTTTTATCGCATATATCTCCAAAACCGTAAGATTTAACCAAGTTCTTTTTATTTTTGAAATGATTCTAATTATACGACCTACAGAAGTCTCCAGAGATCAAAGTTGTCAGACGACTCCTGTAGGAGTTATTGCGTCAAATTGAGTTTATCGAGTCAAAATTGTGCTTGTTAGAGTTATTGCCCATGAAAGACAAAAAGTTAACCAGGTGAGCGATTCAGACTCCTAGGAGCCTCTAGTTACATATATGTCTTATTCATTTTAACACTACATATGAACACCCAACCAAATTTCTACATGACTATGTCAACTTTTTCGAAAATTTATCTGAAACGCCGAAACGATTATCTTCTTTGATTTGCATAAGCAGATTTAAGTGCTTTAAGTAAAGGTCACACAAGCTTTGTTTGTTTGTTTGTCTGTTTGTTTGTTTGTTGGGGTTTAACGTCCGAGCAGCAATATTTCAGCTATATTCAGACGATGAAACATGAAATGGATGACAAAATGAACATGAAATAAAAAAGGGATGGGACACAAGGACAATGGGGTCGACAAATTTTCATTGCCACTGGAAATAGGGAGAGGTGGGTAGGGTCGGGCAATTTAGCCTCCTGCGGCGGAGCCCTATGGTTCCTACTCCGGGGGAATACCACAGTAGGGTTCTTTAATGTGCGAGGAACGTGGCATCTTTCCAAACACGGTGCACCACTATGGTTTGCGGTCAGGTTTTCCGTATTATAGCCTGACAACCCCAGCATGTAACATGCCAGGGGTACCCCATTGCACCACCTGGTGCTCACATCCCAGTTGCTCTGTGGGCAGAGCGCCCTAGCCCCCGGCTAAGGTTCTGAGCACTATTTAGTCGCCTTTTACGACAAGCTTAGCACAGCTGCAGGCCTATTCTTTTAACACCCGGACCTGCACGGGGAATGCGCGTACATTCTTCATCGTTTAGTATGTTCTATGCAAATTAAATTTAGTCATATGCCCTTGGCAGTTCTTTGCCTAATATTTGATATACGCCAAATCGTAGACAAATTCATTAAGGAATTTTACAGTTGCAATAACAGTGATATGTCATTGGTAGTAATATTTGTCTAAATAACATTAATATTTCAGAATTCGTCTGGACAGGTCACAAAAATTAGATAACTCATAACAATCTTCTTTTATCGTTTTAGTTACCTTTTGGCCTTCGCGAAATCTTGGCTTTGTATTAAACAGTTGTATTTATTTTCGTATTAAATGTCACATATTTGC
The DNA here is from genome assembly GCA_037379345.1 of Perna viridis. NCBI lineage: Eukaryota > Metazoa > Mollusca > Bivalvia > Mytilida > Mytilidae > Perna > Perna viridis. Next base: position 17,233,843 of record CM074511.1, read on the forward strand.
AAGTTAAGTTGATAACATTGAGTCCTATTCGACAAGATGAAAAGAAAAAACAGATAAGCTATTCGCTGATATAAAAAAAGGTTTGTTGAAACAAGAAACAATATCAATATGATTTGTTAAGAGTATTGACGACCCACATTTCTAAAAAGAGAAAATGTGAATTAGAGCCAAATACATGAAAAGATTAAACGATTTGCTAATACATAATAGTTTCTGGTTTTGTACAAATACATGATTTAAGGTAAAAAGTTTAATGTAATGGTAATGATCTCACCTACATGTGTTTATTATGAAAAGACCAAATAATGAATAAACCAATATTTTATTTAAATTATTTCTACTCTTTGAACAAATATTTTTGTTCGGTTTTCATGATTTAAACATAATGCATAATTAACAGATGTTCCACTCATATGTTTTAAAAAAAATTTGGAAATATTACAACAATTTTCAATTTCTTTAGATCTTATGTTGGTCTTGAGGAATTTGTATTGGTTTTTTTTCTGAAATTTTTTAAAATCATATATAAAAAAATATATTTTTTGGGGTGAAAAGATATTGAATATATATATCTGCTATCCGTTTCAGAATAATTCTGAACCATATTACGACCTTATCTTAAACAACATAGGTCCACATGTTTTACTTTATATTTTCCTTCTTCATTAGAGATTTAATAGACAACTATCTATTGCAAACATGCATTATTGTACCCACTGCAACACATCTGAAACCAAATAGATTTTGTTCAAATTTTGTAGAATTAGGTAGTTGATTATATTGCTTTTTTTTCGATTTGCCACAATTTCGATTCGACCACTTTCATGGTAGTTTTCAACCAATGTTGATCCTTTAGTGACATACAGTGTTGATGCAAGTGCCCTGACACCAGCGGATTGATTTTGTTGAAATTGTTTTTAAGATTGTTAGAAACGGTATATAGTTTACTGTTTACATTTATAGATGTTTGTTTGTTGGGGTTTAACGTCCGAGCAGCAATATTTCAGCTATATTCAGACAATGAACATGAAATGGATGATAAAATGAACATGAAATGAAAAAAAAAGGATGGGTCACAAGGATAATAGGGTCGACAAATTTTGATTGCCACTGGAAAAAGGGGGATGGGTAAGGTCGGGCAATTTAGCCTCCTGTGGCGGAGCGCAAAGGTTCCTACTCCTATCGAGTACCACAGCAGGGTTCTTTAACGTGCGAGGAACGTGGCATCTTTCCCAACACGGCGCACCACTATGGTTTGCGGTCAGGTTTTCCGTATTATAGCCTGACAACCCCAGCATGTAACACGCCAGGGGTACCCCATTCCACCACCTGGGGCACACATCCCAGTTGCTCTGTGGGCAGAGCGCCTAGCCCCCGGCTAGGTTTCTGAGCACTATTTAGTCGCCTTTTACATTTATAGAAATGTTAGGGACAATACCTTGTTGATTACAGCTTTGTGATTCGAGGAATTTGTCTTTGAGTATTTCTTTTAATTCTCTACAAATGGAAACTTACTGTTCGCTTCTCCTCTGACCCCCGTGCAGGTCCGGGTGATGAAAGAATAGGCCTGCAGCAGCGCTAAGCTTGTCGTATAAGGCGACTAAATAGCGCTCAGAATCCTAGCCGGGGGCTAGGCGCTCTGCGCACAGAGCAACTGGGATGTGTGCCCCAAGTGGTGGAATGGGGTACCCCTGGTGTGTTACATTCTGGGGTTGTCAGGCTATAATACGTAAAACCTGACCGCAAACCATAGTGGTGCACCGTGTTGGGAAAGATGCCACGTTCCTCGCACGTTAAAGAACCCTGCTGTGGTATTCGATAGGAGTAGGAACCTTTGCGCTCCGCCACAGGAGGCTAAATTGCCCTTCCGTACCCATCCCCCCTTTTTCCAGTGGCAGTCAAAATTAGTTGACCCTATTATTCTGGTGACCCATCCTTTTTTTTTCATTTCATCATCTATTTCATGTTCATTGTCTGAATATAGCTGAAATATTGCTGCTCGGACGTTAAACCCCAACAAACAAACAAACTTCTCCTCTGAAAGCACTCGTTAGATTTGTTCAGTTTTGTCTTTTGCCTTTTTGGATGTATATCCTCTGTATAACTCCTAGTTTTGTTAAAAGTATGTATGTTTTATAATTATTATAACTCCTCTTTACATATACGGACCGTTAAACTGACTTGGCTTGTTAAAAAAAAAATTAGCAAATACGCATTTTGTTAAAACGTATAATATCACTTTTTTTTTTTTTTTACACATTTTGAAATCAAACTTACATTCATTTAAAAAAATATCATTTTTAAAATCAGAGTATTGAGATAAGAGTCTGAATACCTTCCCTTATAATCTGTTGGCCAAACAATGGGAAACTTGTTCATCCTTTATGGGATCTTGCAGGACATCTTTTCTGGAACAGGTTTATGTTTCTACAAGATTGAAGTCATCACTACAGAGGTTTTATGGTCGTCATCATGAACTCGTGGATCGCTACGGTGTATCCATCTGTGCAATAAAACCGATTTGTTCATTGAAATATGTTTTTCCATTTCTATTTTGGGTACACTGGATATATTTTTTATGAGCTCGGTAAGTGTTACTATTAGATGAGATATTTTCAATAGGTTTACCTATGCAACATTGAGCATAATAAATTCGGACTATTTGTAGAGAATTTTTAGACAGAAATTGGTCTTTGAAAATTGACTAATCGGCAGTTAAAATCTGATGAACAACTTTGTCGAGTAGATCTTAAAGTTGTTCATTTGCTGAAAAGCTGTGACATATAATTCCCGCTAAATTGTCTGCACATTAGTTAAATATTTGCATATGTACAAGTGTATGAACAAGTAACTTTGAGCAACAAAAACTAAATATTTTGGTACCAAAACCAACCGTAAAGTGAACTCGTCGTTCGAAGAAGACATGGTGCAACATCGTTATGAATTTCCAAAAAATGGACTTATTTGGTTAATAAGAAATTCTTTTCAATAAAATGGACCAACAAGAAGGTATGTTAGCCTCTGATTGCCACGCCGTTTGTTCGTATAGAATAAAAACGCTATGGAGAAAGATTTTTTCATATTTTATTCCTGCCGATCATAAACTGAAATAAATACAACAAAACATACAAGTGGTTATCATGAAAAAATGTAAAAAACGTGTGATTTGCACATGAAAAACGACGTACAAAAATAATTGCAAAAACTTTGGTCAAAGTAAGCTTAAAAGTTAGAAACAGCTGCACAACATTGCGTGTTAAGATTTATCTATGACAATGCGGTTTACCTATTTGTAAAAGTACATGAAACACAGTATTTTGCAGAAAAAAGTAGATGTAGAATTAGCATATCGTGTTTTAGAAAGAAAATAATTTAAGAAATTTACAATAAAAAGAAGAAATACCCCAACTTTAATGTTAAGGATTGTTTATTTATGAGTATCAATTTACAAGGTTTTAAAAATTAATTGCAAAGCTATTCACAGGAAATTATGCAATTTGTTGCATCTGAAATTTGAAAAAAAAACACGCTTATGAAAATTAAAAACAAAAATATTACCCAAACAAAACAACAGTTTCCACAGTATATGGAAATGATATCTGTATGTAAAGAGTTTAATATCATACTATTGTAAATATAGTTACAATTTACTGAGATGTTTCAATTGAGAGAAAAATATTGAAAATTTAAGTTTATGTTTATGGTTTTTGAGTTATGCACCTAACGACAACCTACCCTTGAACCGAACAATTTGATATATCGAAATTTTCTCGTTGGAAATTTTAATTAATTTTGTCATACCATGTTCTCTAAATTTTACAAGTTCCTCGATGCTAAAGAAGATTTATAACGACAGATACAAATTTAATATGATACATGACACTTTTTCTTCTGTAATAAATCGTTGAATAATGTTAAAATTTTCAAGCACGGAAAGAAACCCGTTTAAATTCGATTCCTCTTCTTCCCCCAGATTTAATGGTCTAACAGCAACGATTTCTTTTATTAAATGACTTCTCACGTTAGATCTTTTTATAGTTCTTTTTTCATGTAGTATGTTTTAGGGGTTTAAAGCAAGAAATAAACTAATTTTCATTTTTTTGAGGATTATTTCAGTAAAGGTCGTTAGAAAAGGTGGTTCGTAACTGTTAATCTCATTAATTCTATGTTGTTGGAATACAACCCACGCAATCGTACGTAAGGAAAACAGATTATGCAGGACAATTTTTGACTATTTTTAAGCTGAAAAATTACCCCTAAAACTTTATAGTAAATACCAATTTCGCAATCTAGTTTGTGTCAAAACTTTACTAATATATAAGGGTTTATACTGAATACCATACGCGTGATAAAAATTTAATGCATGTTCAACTATTAGCAGGAATGCAATTGTAAAATAAAGTCCCATGATACTGTAGATCTTTTTTCAACCTAGCTACCTGAAAACCCATGTTTAAATAATCCTACTGTAAACATGAAGAGCTTTATCAGGCAAGCTCACATACCAAGCTTGTTTTTCAGATTAACACCACTTCATCAAACTTTGAAGAAAATCTGACAAAGAAAAGGGTGGCTTCCGGTCGATTAACAAAATCATTTTTATTTGATATTTATATATATATGCTTCCCTACCTAAAAATGTTTAAATTAATGCCGTATAACTTTGGATTGTTATTTATACTTTGGTTCAGTTTGAAGACATATTATTCTTACATAATTGCAGTAACACTATGAAGCCCCTCACACCCTAGCTCCCACAAGATTTCTATTATAAATCCATATCATCCCATACACTTCGTCCAAGTTCGAAATAAGATATGTTCATCTTAGTCAGTTTAAATTCTTCTATTAATGATACATAAAGATACCGTGATAAGTAAAAAACTAAACTTAATTTATCTCGTCTGTCTACCCCGGACTTGACTTTTTATGAGTAACTCGGCGGGTGCTTCTAGAAAAGCAGAGGACGCTTACCCTACCAGTGCACCTGGTCCACGCTCCCAGTTTTAACATATTTTATCAGTGGTTTGGAAAATGATAAATTTGGTAACTACAGGTTTTACAAAACCTGATTATAGATTTCTTCATAATCAGTCATTTGTTTTCTCCACCTTTAAAATCTCCTCCATTACTTTTGTTGATTTACAGATCACCAATGGACCAAATTTGATTCTTCAGAATTGATATCATATACAAAAATCATCTTCTTTCCCAGTATTCATAGGTTTTTGTTTGTTGGGGTTTAACGTCCGAGCAGCAATATTTCAGCTATATTCAGACGATGAACATGAAATTGATGATGAAATGAAAAAGGGATGGGACACAAGGACAATGGTGTCGACAAATTTTGATTGCCACTGGAAATAGGGAGAGGTGGGTATGGTCGGGCAATTTAGCCTCCTGTGGCGGAGCCCTATGGTTCCTACTCCGGGAGAATACCACAGTAGGGTTCTTTAACGTGCGAGGAACGTGGCATCTTTCCCAACACGGTGCACCACTATGGTTTGCGGTCAGGTTTTCCGTATTAAAGCCTGACAACCTCAGCATGTAACACGCCAGGGGTACACCATTCAACCACCTGGGGCACACATCCCAGTTGCTCTATGGGCAAAGCGCCCTAGCCCCCGACTAGGGTTCTGAGCACTATTTAGTCGCATTTTACGACAAGCTTAGCGCTGCTGCAGGCCTATTCTTTTAACACTCGGACCTGCACGGGGCTGGAATGGTGTACCCTTGGCGTATTACATGCTGGGGTTGTCAGGCTATAATACGGGAAACCTGACTGCAAACCATAGTGTTGCACCGTGTTGGGAAAGATGCCACGTTCCTCGCACGTTAAAGAACCCTACTGTGGTATTCTCGCGGAGTAGGAACCATAGGGCTCCGCCACAGGAGGCTAAATTGCCCGACCCTACCCTCCTCTCCCTATTTCCAGTGGCAATCAAAATTTGTCGACCCCATTGTCCTTGTGTCCCATCCCTTCATTTCATCATCATTTCATGTTCATTTTATCATAATTTTCATGTTCATCGTCTGAATATAGCTGAAACATTGCTGCTCGGGCGTTAAACCCCAACAAACAAACAATAGAAAATGGTGACTTATGCTGGATCACCCAAGCTATAGTTAAAACTCAATTATATGGAAAGTAGATATTGAATAAGTTATCAAGATCCATGAATATACGTTATAGATATGTCAGAACTGTAGTTAAACAATTTTCCAACTGAATTGGACAGACCGGTCACGTATTCTTCCTTTCTTAGACATCTAATCAACAAATTAAAATCAGCAGTTTCCATTAGTCTGTATGACTTCGAGCAAAACGACTGGCATGTCAATTTACTCCTTATTGTAAAGTACGAATAATTGCCTTAGAAATGAAAATGCTTCTGTTTTTAAGGCATATATGTCTCTGTTTGAAGCATCAGACAAAACAAACAAATAACAACTAAACACACATACATTTGATTTCTTTAAATAGGTTTAAAATGTTGCATTTGGCTTTTGAGACGGCATGATTTTACATTTTATGATATCAACATGAAGTATACACAGCAAAAAAATTATTCACAATTCTCAAAATGATCTTTTTTGCTTTTCAAATATATTTGGATCTGGTTAGACTATTATATAAATAGTTCAAGTATTTTTGTACTTTGATCTTGCAAGTGGTCCTTCTAAAACAAAGCCTCAACAAAAAAGTTATTAAACATGAACTTATTTCATGTAGATAAAATCAACACGGTAAAAACAATAAAACTTAATTAAACCATGAAATGAAAATAAACAAAACAACGCAAAAGTGCAAACGCAAATTATAGAAACGTTTATGGTTTAATGCTGTTTATTATATCCGTTGCACATGTGTATTGAGATATTGGCCTTGCTCTTCCGAAACATTTCTTGCGCATTTCCAATAAAAGGTAATAAAAGTTGAAGCTGATGTAAGAACACGTTAAAATAATTCAATTCTACGCTATAAAACAAACTAAGTCAATTGGTGGATGAAACAGTTTTTGAAATTATAACTTTATCTGGGATAATTACCTTTTTTATTGCCAAAACATTTCTTGTCATTTACAAATTTGTATTCGTTAGACAATTTTTAAAGCTTCACGTAATAATCAGTGTAGTACTTTTTGACTGTTATTTAATAATGTAATATGCAAAAAAAAAAACATTTCTGAGAAGTGGATAGAATCAAACGCAACAAGAATGGTCGATGCCAATTACTACGAATCATACAATAGTCATGTAGTTTTACAATTTCAGGGTTTTATTTCATGAAGACTCTTGATGCTGTGATGAGTTGATGGAAATAGGAGTATCCTCGAGTGAGATTTAATCAACATACATTTTTATATTATATCATTATATATTGCGATAATTATTAAAATACCATATCGTACATGAAAAGTATTATAAGTATTGTAAGTATATTTCCATAACTCAATGGAATGGGTTCAGAGGTCATCGGTGTATTTTGTAACGCTATAAAACGAATGAAGATAAATATGTCCATTAAAGCAGTAATCTTTTCCCTTTATTTTCAATCGATATCAATTTAAAAAAAAAGTAGGTTTATTCTTTTGATATGCCTAATATACTTTTTTCAATTTGTATTTTAGGAAGTCAACGCATCTTCAGAAAAGTAGATTGTACTTCTAGAAACATACACATATGACTAAATCTATGTAATGTAACTCAATAGAAATAAAAGCGGGAAAACGTCTTACTTTTTCTGAGTATAGCAAAATGAACGTGACACTTCAGTTCTTATGCCGTGTGAACTAACACGTCATTTTGTAAATCATTTTATCGTTGTATGTATCCAATCATGAGATTTGCACAATGCTTCAATAACTCAACATGAAAGTGAAGCAGTTTGCACGGCACTAAGCTGAGCTGCATTTACCATTATAAAGTTATAAGAAAAGAATTTATTTCGCAGTAATTTGTTTCAAATAAATAGTGGAGGATACTTTGAAGCGGTCTTTATATTTGTAAGAAAAGTGGTGTCTTAAGAAATAATATTGGTGTCAAAACGTTTTTAGTGTACTTTTAGAAGCATCACATTTAATTTATATCTTATTTGTAGCTGATGTGATCAAATAAAATTGCAGGAAAATCCCAAAAGTTTTATTGGACTTATACCAGTCACACACAAAATTAGTCTACACAATATTTAAATGATAAATGATTATAGACATTTTGTCTTTACAACGGTCTTGAAACCGTTAAAATGGTTCATGACTGCCCAATCGTCAAACCGTCATCAGCCCTTTCAAACACTTTTGGTGGATGAAACAAAATTTAGAAAAATTGCTTACCTACTGTCATATTGATGCAAAATTGTTAGGCCTTTCAGTCTCTTAATGATGTTAACATATAAGATATTTGGTGCATATGTTTTATTTTAATAAATGATAAACCCGATTAAACCAATATATAAAAATCATACCTGTAGTAAGCACAAAGCAATGGAAACGGGACCGGAAACTGTACACAAAATAAAAAACTAGAATTCAAAGAAAACTGAATGTTATCAGAATTACTTTTTGTAAATGACCTCTAATTTTGTCCCAGAATTACTTGAATTAAATACGACTTCACAATTTTTACAAATACGGGATATAAATTTCAAAAGATAGATGCTATGCACATAATTATTGTTCGGAATTTTCATCATCTTTTCGCCCCGTGCATGTCCGGGTGTCAAAAGAATAGGTCTGCAGCAGCGCTAAATAGTGCTCAGAAACCTAGCCGGGGCTAGGCGCTCTGCCCACAGAGCTGAAGTAGTGCTGCTCGGACGTTAAACCCCAACAAACAAACACAGAGCAACTAGGATGTGTGCCCCAGGTTGTGGAATGGGGTACCCCTGGCGTGTTACATGCTGGGATTGTCAGGCTATAATACGGAAAACCTGACCGCAAACCATAGTGGTGCATCGTGTTGGGAAAGATGTCACGTTCCTCGCACGTTAAAGAACCCTGCTGTGGTATTCGATAGGAGTAGGAACCTTTGTGTTCCGCCACAGGAGGCTAAATAGCCCGACCCTACCCATCCTTCCCTTTTATCTTGTGGCAATCAAAATTTGTCGACCCTATTATCTTTGTGTCCCATCCTTTTTTTTCATCCTTATTTCATGTTCATCGCCTGAATATAGCTGAAATATTGCTGCTCGGCGTTAAACCCCAACAATCAATCATTTTTTTTCATTGATTTCTGGAGTGGAAATCGGAGTATACTAGAGTGAGATTTGCTAAGTGTACATTTTTATTTTATATCATTATAATGGAGGTATTTGTGCATTTATTTTTATTACTTCCTACTTGGACAGTGGCGAGTACTCTACATATTCCTGTATAAGTAACGTTAGTATACCACAAAAACTCACTGGTATGGGTTCAGAGGTCATCGGTCTTGTAACGCTGTAAAACGAATATAGATAAATATGTCCATCAAAACAGTTACCTTTTCCCTTTATTATCAGTCGATATCAATTTAAAATAAAGATAGGTTTTCTCTACTGTTCTAGTATGCTGAATATACTTTTTCAATTTGATTTTCAGGAGGCAACCCTGATATATATAAAGTTGACTAAACCCATGTTATGTAACTCAAAAGAAATTAAAGTGGGAAGACGTCTTACTTCTTCATAGTAGAGCAATATGAAGGCGACACTTCAGTTCTCATGCTGTGTGAACAACCACGTCATTTCGTATTTTTTTCTAACGATGTTTTATCCAATTATGAGATTCGCACATTGCTTCAATAGCTCAACAGCAGTTTGCACGGCACTTAGCTGCATTTACAAAGTTCCAAGAAAAGAATGTTTTTCGCAGTAATTTGTTTCAAATGACAATAGTGGAAAATACTTTGAGGCAGTTTTTATATTTGTAACGAAAAGTGGTGTCACAGGAAATAATAATGGTGTCAAAACATTGTTAATGTACTTTTAGAAGTATCCTATTTATATTATACATCTTGCAACTGATGTCATTAATTATAATCGCAGGTAAATCCGTTAAAACGGTACGAGGCTTTCCAATCATCAACAAGTTTTCAGCCCTGTCAAGTACACTAGAAAGTTTCAATTTTGTTTGTATATTGTGTAGAGTGTTGGTTGGATGCTTTATATCATTTTGTCCATCTTACAAACTCCAAAGGGGTATGGTAACGAACAGTGAATATCAGTCTTGGTATAAAGTGAATACAAATTAATGTTATCAGAGTTTTCTTGTCATATTTTATATGGTCCAATAAACAGTTTAAGCTGTATAGCCCAGATTATCGTCCTGTCAGTCCGTCGGACATTCTTTTCTTAATATTATTTACCCTAAATGATTCTTGTGTAATATGCATTAATACTTTTCCTAGAAATTGTATTGTTTGTTTGTTGTTTGTTGGGGTTTAACGTCCGAGCAGCAATATTTCAGCTATATTCAGACGATGAACATGAAATGGATGATAAAATGAACATGAAATGAAAAAAAAAGGATGGGACACAAGGACAATAGGGTCGACAAATTTTGATTGCCACTGGAAAAAGGGAGGGATGGCTAAGGTCGGGCAATTTAGCCTCCTGTGGCGGAGCGCAAAGGTTCCTACTCCTATCGAATACCACAGCAGGGTTCTTTAACGTGCGAGGAACGTGGCATCTTTCCCAACACGGTGCACCACTATGGTTTGCGGTCAGGTTTTCCGTATTATAGCCTGACAACCCCAGCATGTAACACGTCAGGGGTACCCCATTCCACCACCTGGGGCACACATCCCAGTTGCTCTGTGGGCAGAGCGCCTAGCCCCCGGCTAGGTTTCTGAGCACTATTTAGTCGCCTTATACGACAAGCTTAGCGGTGCTGCAGGCCTATTCTTTTAACACCCGGACCTGCACGGGGCCCTAGAAATTGTAAAGAGTAGGTCGAAGATCAGGGTAAACGTTTATGAATTTACAATTCAACATGAAAATAAGTTTGCAAAAACAGTTTTGTTTCCTTTATAGATAGCACTGGTATACCACTTTAGGTCAATAGATCCGTAGTCATTTAAACTAGCCCCGTGCAGGTCCGGGTGTTTAAAAGAATAGGCCTGCAGCAGCGGTAAGCTTGTCGTAAAAGGCGACTAAATAGTGCTCAGAAACCTAGTCGAGCAACTGGGATGTGTGCCCAAGGTGGTGGAATGGGGTACCCCTGGCATGTTACATGCTGGGGTTGTCAGGCTATAATGCGGAAAACCTGACCGCAAACCATAGTGGTGCACTGTGTTGGGAAAGATGCCACGTTCCTCGCACGTTAAAGAACCCTGATGTGGTATTCGATAGGAGTAGGAACCTTTGCGCTCCGCCACAGGAGGCGAAATTGCCCGACCCTACCCACCTCTCCCCATTTCCAGTGGCAATCAAAATTTGTCGACCCTGTTGTCCTTGTGACCCATCCTTTTTTTTTATCATTTCATGTTCATTTTATCATCCATTTCATGTTCATTGTCTGAATATAGCTGAAATATTGCTGCTCGGACGTTAAACCCCAACAAACAAACATATAAACTAGATTTTGCTTTTTTTAGTCATGACAGCATGGGTACAAAGTCAAGACAGTATGGGTACAACACTTCTTTTTACTTCTATTCAAACTTTTTTTCGTGTAAAAAGTAATGTAAATTTTGCACGGCTGAAAATGTTTAGCTAATTATGATAGCATCCATCGTGAATTTTAATTGTAATAAGAAGCTGTAGTAACTTTAAGATATTAGTTATTTATTTTAATGGAAATTGAATTGTGTTTTGCATGTCGAATTCCTTTCTTCTGTGCATTGCCAACGAAGGTCGACATACGCAAACTATAGTCAAAATTGCATGTAAGTTAGTGTTTGTGGCAATTTGTTTTTCTTTTTTTTGTTGGTGAAGCGAGCGAAATCGGTGAATCATGTAATCGGCTAAAGATATGTTTCATTTTATATACACCACCCAAATAAATATATGTCTTCAGTTTGTGATTTTCAAATTCCATTGTGCAAAAGATAAAAACATCTGATTTTGATAACGGCAGGTTTTTATATTTAAAAAATCCTTTTCAGCTCTAGTCACTAAACAAAATATAACACATAACAAACCAAACAGTAATACGTTACCTTAGTTTTGTTTTTCGAAAGCTTTGTATACACATAGTTGTAGTATCGTATACTTGAATAATTTAAATTTGAGTGGTGCATATACGTTGATTTATGAAATACGGGTTTATTGATATCAAATGTTTGTTTGTTGGGGTTTAACGTCCGAGCAGCAATATTTCAGCTATATTCAGACAATGAACATGAAATGGATGATAAAATGAACATGAAATGAAAAAAAGGATGGGTCACAAGGATAATAGGGTCGACAAATTTTGATTGCCACTGGAAAAAGGGGGTGGGTGGGTAAGGTCGGGCAATTTAGCCTCCTGTGGCGGAGCGCAAAGGTTCCTACTCCTATCGAATACCACAGCAGGGTTCTTTAACGTGCGAGGAACGTGGCATCTTTCCCAACACGGTGCACCACTATGGTTTGCGGTCAGGTTTTCCGTATTATAGCCTGACAACCCCAGCATGCAACATGCCAGGAGTACCCCATTCCACCACCTGGGGCACACATCCCAGTTGCTCTGTGGGCAGAGCGCCTAGCCCCCGGCTAGGTTTCTGAGCACTATTTAGTCGCCTTTTACGACAAGCTTAGCGCTGCTGCAGGCCTATTCTTTTAACACCCGGACCTGCACGGGGCAAGATGAAGTTGTTGTATAAGTATAAATTATAACGTGATAAGTGTAATGCTTATTTCTGTTTTTGACAAGGAAAATGAAAATAATGTCAATTTTTCTATTTTCATTTCCTTTCTGTCATCCCTTCCACATTATCTTGGGTTATTCAACTTTATATTCTTTGAATATTTGTCATTTGTTTTTCCTTTCTTTTTAATTTATGTCTAGAAAATAACTTTTTTAAAATATACTTGGTTAGACGGAAAAAACATTTTGTGACATATCAAATGTATAAACGTAATGATATACTTATAACTTACTGTTTGTAGTCGCCTTTCTGTTCGTACAGCATGAAGAACCATTGCGTTTCCAACGAAAGTCAAAAGCGATAACAATGTTAGAATGAAACCTAAAGGTATATCCCGCCATAAGTCTTCTTTTAAACCAGCGTCATTAGAATTATCAAATTTTGATATGTTCAAGTCGTTGTATTCAGATAAATTAAAATCGTCAAAAATAGAAAATGGATCAATAGATATGTTTTCAGTACCAAAAAAGGTGAAATCAGTGATTACTTCTGTGGTCCAGTTAAGTTGCATTTCTGCTTATTTTATATTTTACTAATCCATAAGAGCATACTTTTTGCAAACTAGTTGAGTAATTTAGGGACACACGGCAACAATGCATCATAGAAACCGATTCCTACCCACACAATTGGTAAATGTTGCTGCTTAAACAATTATTCCACTCGAAGTAGATTTCAATAACGGCTTACTTAAGGAACTTTCCTCCGTCAACTTTATCAGTCAAGTTTCGGGAAGAGCAATTACGACAATATTGCTAACAAGACTTCTCACTAGAAATGATTTACTTGCAATCAGACGGCTATCCTGATTTGATTGGCATTGTATTATTTTATCTATTCGAACCCTTTTAACAGAAGAGGCGCATCGATTACACGAAATCTGTTCTTTGTCATCATTTCCATTTATGCTTAAAATCCTTTAATACCTCCAGTATCGATTTGTTGTATTCATGGTTTGCCTATTCATTTAGTAGTGTTGAAGGTTGGAACAATTTGTGGGGTTTTCCTTATGTTTGTTTGTTTGTTTGTTTGTTGGGGTTTAACGTCCGAGCAGCAATATTTCAGCTATATTCAGACAATGAACATGAAATGGATGATAAAATGAACATGAAATGAAGAAAAAAAAGAATGGGTCACAAGGATAATAGGGTCGACAAATTTTGATTGCCACTGGAAAAAGGGGGGGTGGGTAAGGTAGGGCAATTTAGCCTCCTGTGGCGGAGCGCAAAGGTTCCTACTCCTATCGAATACCACAGCAGGGTTCTTTAACGTGCGAGGAACGTGGCATCTTTCCCAACACAGTGCACCACTATGGTTTGCGGTCAGGTTTTCCGTATTATAGCCTGACAACCCCAGCATGTAACATGCCAGGGGTACCCCATTCCACCACCTGGGGCACACATCCCAGTTGCTCTTTGGGCAGAGCGCCTAGCCCCCGGCTAGGTTTCTGAGCACTATTTAGTCGCCTTATACGACAAGCTTAGCGCTGCTGCAGGCCTATTCTTTTAACACCCGGGCCTGCACAGGGCTTTTTTTGTATATGTACATATTTTTAGAAAACCTACATAAAGTATGAAGTAAACGTCACTTTTCAAGAGGATATAAAAACAACCTGCTTACAACAAGACTATTTAGGTATGCACAGATTAATAAGATAATTGAATCGAAATTGACATTTAACCACAATTAAAATGTGCACAGCTTTAAACAACGAATTTGCATACGATGACAAGATATTATCTCTATGATGATTGAACTGAAATAATTTAATGCAAATGTCTTATTTGCCTTTAAATTGACGAAATGGCAAATTCCAGCTATCTAGACTAAAACTTGAATGGAGATTCATGCACAACTATTAGAATGAGTTTCGTAAGACAAGGATCACTTCCGCTGGTGAATATTTATGACTCTTCATCGGATTTTGATGCCGTCAACTCCCTGTGGCTAACCTATAATAATATAAAATAATGCACTCGATTTACGTATTAAAACTGTGTGTCAAGAAATTCTTTAAATAGATGTTCTTTTTTAATCAAATGGGGTGACGTGATAGCTGCAGTTTGTAGAGTAATCTAAATTCTCAATTAGCGAAATTTGTCGGGACTCATCCTCATTGCACGAGAATGCAACAATTTGGAAATCTGAATCACTCATTTGGTAATATATATATGTGTGTGTGTCCTTGTTTTCATATTAGCATAAGTACCATGTCAAAATATAGTATCGAAGGTTTCCATCTATCAAACTACTATACATAGTATTACATATTTGATGTTCGATGGACATTTTTGAACTTTGGCAGAAATCTCAGAGAAAAAAAAAACAAAAAACGTTTCATTATCTCCCCCCACCCCCACAAACAAATATATATATATGTCAGAAACACAGATTAATCACTATCACGAATAAGTGTGTATTAAGAAACTGCATGAATGAATGTAACTGTTAAGTTACCTTTTTAAAATTACGAATTAGTTTAATTTATATTTTGATGCATTTAAGACCTTAATGAAAATTTTCGACTTTTTTATACACATTCGGAGTGCTCTCATATATATTTGAGTCATTCATACCATTTCTCATTGATATTTTTTTTTCAACCATTTGTTTATTATTTGTACAAATATTACAAAAAAATGAACTTCTATTTTTTCTCCGGTTCTGAATACTTTAATATTAAACACAATTTTAAAATATCGCGAAAAGACAACAAGTACGTTGGTGTATGCTTGTTATAATGTTTCCATTACATTAAAACATGAGTTGATGTTAAAGAGTACACGGAAGCGTTTCATATTTTATGCACAAAATCTCATTTCAATTTCAATTTTTGTCATCGTGTTCACCTCATTTCCGCGTTAGAACCCATGTAAAAGCTTCACAGTCTGACTCAGGAAGAAACCAGAAACACATTTGTTTGATTTCCTTCAATTTGTTCAAACAGTTAGTTCTAGCTGTTAGCTATTTGATTAGGAAATAAATGATGACGTACCCATTTGTTGAAGGTTATTAAAGTTGTTGTTTCTTGACGCATTGTTTTAGGTACATAGAATTAAACAGTTCGAGAGAAACATTTCAGAACAAAAATCACGATATTTTAAAAATGATTACAACAAATACTAATTATATCGATTTATTTTTACTAATTTAAAGTTCTATTACATATATCCCAATTAAAATAAATGCATCTGGAATTAACAATCATTATCTAAAAAACCGAGGCGTCATTGTTTGTAATGCACATGGTAGAACCTCTCGCTTAGGATTTGGCTTCATATTTCGATACTTTTGGTTTTGAATATTTTTAATTACAATTAATTTTAGGATTTAGATATTCCCATGTATTTGATGAATATGCTGTTGTTGAGATGTTACTCCTTGTAATGCACATGGTAGAACCTCTCGCTTAGGATTTGGCTTCATATTTCGATACTTTTGGTTTTGAATATTTTTAATTACAATTAATTTTAGGATTTAGATATTCCCATGTATTTGATGAATATGCTGTTGTTGAGATGTTACTCCTTTAAACGCATGAACAGCATATCAAAATTTGCAATATATATATAAATGGTATTTTTATAAACGAAATATTTAGTTTAGGAACAGTTACACCAGGATGAGTCATGTACCATAATGTTTTCAACAATAAAATAACCCGAACTTTAATATAAAAGGGGAATAAAACATATGATGAACGTTTCCATAACATTAACGTAAATACTGAATGAAAATCAGACTTTGACCTTTTCGGAACAAATATTAAGAAAAACTTCCTATATAAAAGTAACTAAATTGTATCCTTACATGAACAATACAAAATAACTGAGTATTAGGTTCTTTACAAGTCTGTATTGAAAATTTTGGATTTTTACATGAGTCTTTTGCACTAGTGAAGCACATGAGAACGAATGAAAAGTCGATGACTTTCTTTAACACGTGTAAGAAATGTTAGAAACAAGTGAAAGCATGGTAAACGACTACTTCGCACATAAATCGCTGTATTATATTTAAACAATTTATCAATAGGAGAGAATATCCCCATCATTTCTAAAATCTACCTTATCATTTGAAGGAAGGATGCAAATTCAGTAACCAACCGAAGCCGTTTGAAAAGTGCTTGACCTCGTCTTACACTTCGACGCCTTTAAGAGCCGATTTACGGACGACAAAATGGTGGCATATATTTTCAATAAAAGTCGTAAATATAGAATATCATTAATTGGCGAACCTAAACGGACACAATCTTCCTTTAATTGATTGATGCGGCATTAGTTAAAAAATCAAAACTTTTAACAACCGTTGACAATTATTTTTCGAAGTTACAGCACCGTGCAGGTCCGGGTGCTAAAAGAGTAGGCCTGCAGCAGCGCTAAGCTTGTCGTAAAATGCGACTAAATAGTGCTCAGAAACCTAGCCGGGGGCTAGGGCGCTCTGCCCACAGAGCAACTGGGATGTGTGCCTCAGGTAGTGGAATGGGGTACCCCTGGCATGTTACTTGCTGGGGTTGTCAGGCTATAATACTGAAAACCTGACCGCAAACCATAGTGGTGCACCGTGTTGGGAAAGATGCCACGTTCCTCGCACTTTGAGAAACCCTACTGTGGTATTCCTCTGGAGTAGGAACCATAGGGCTCCGCCTTAGGAGGCTACATTGCCCGACCCTACCCTCCTCTCCCTATTTCCAGGGGTAATCAAAATTTGTCGACCCCATTGTCCTTTTGTCCCATCCCTTTTTCATTTCATCATTTCATGATCATCGTCTGAATACAGCTGAAATATTGCTACTCGGACGTTAAACCCCAACAAACAAACGAAGTTAAACTGTACGTCAGGGGTACCCCATTCCACCACCTGGGGCACACATCCCAGTTGCTCTGTGTCCAGAGCGCCTAGCCCCCGCTAGGTTCCTGAGCACTATTTAGTCGCCTTATACGACAAGTTTAGTGCTGCTGCAGGCCTATTCTTTTGACACCCGGACCTGCACGGGGCGTTCCAACTTTGCAATACATTTTATGTGAATTTGTTCCCCACTTTTGCAATTATGTTTTTTTAGCACTAGAAATTATGTAAGTCATTGATGTAATAGTGTAAAAAAAAGATATTCCAATTCGGTTTTCGATTGATAAGTGTTAACATATAAACTATTATTTCTCAGTTGAGCTCCACTTCGTTACTATATTCAGCAGCATCATGTAATACTAAAAAAACATTCATTAACTATTGCATTCTAACAACAAATATTTACTTCATGGTAATGCATACAAGCAAAATATTTCACCAAGGTGTGAGGTTGCATGTTTGATAAACTGTAAGTATATATTAATTGACATTATAGCTATAAAGTATTTTTCGGTTTTCACGCTTGAATTGAATAACACAACTTCTTATCTGTTAGATTAATTAAACTATACAGTGATCATTAATTGAATATCAATTTTTCACATCAAAGATTTAAAATAGTACGTTAGGAATCAAACGCATAGTTGCAAGAAGCCATACAGTTCGCCCTGAGAAATAACGAACTAAATGAAATAAACTACTATTGAAATATTTTCTTGATATCACAAAATGTTATGCTCTATAACTGTTTACTCGTCCTTGCCAAGAAAAAGGTCTGTTACAACATTGCTTAGTTGAACAAGAGATGAAATCCTCTTTATTTTGATTGACCACAATACTAATGATTTGTGATGCGTTATCCTGAAAGGCTTATTGTTCTATCATCTCTATTGTGCAATGTCTTAGGAGCGATACCTGAACTGAGAAATGTCTTTATTTCGTATTTGTCTTCATGATAGTTACGAAATAACAGCATTTCTCTATGTTTGGCCTCTAATCGATAACGGCATGAACAGGTGGTAAAAATACATTTCGCCCCGTGCAGGTCCGGGTGTTAAAAGAATAGGCCTGCAGCAGCGCTAAGCTTGTCGTAAAAGGCGACTAAAAAGTGCTCAGAAACCTAGCCGGAGGCTAGGCTCTCTGCCCACAGAGCAACTGGGATGTGTGCCCCAGGTGGTGGAATGGGGTACCCCTGGCGTGTTACATGCTGGGGTTGTCAGGCTATAATATGGAAAACCTGACCGCAAACCATAGTGCCACGTGCAGGTCCGGGTGTTAAAAGAATAGGCCTGCTGCAGCGCTAAGCTTGTCGTAAAAGGCGACTAAATAGTGCTCAGAAACCTAGCCGAGCAACTAGGATGTGTGCCCCAGGTGGTGGAATGGGGTACCCCTGGCGTGTTACATGCTGGGGTTGTCAGGCTATAATACGGAAAACCTGACCGCAAACCATAGTGGTACACCGTGTTGGGAAAGATGCCACGTTCCTCGCACGTTAAAGAACCCTGCTGGGGTATTCGATAGGAGTAGGAACCATAGGGCTCCGCCACAGGAGGCTAAATTGCCCGACCTTACCCACCCCCCTTTTTCCAGTGGCAATCAAAATTTGTCGACCCTCTAATCCTTGTGACCCATCCTTTTTTTCATTTCATGTTCATTTTATCATCCATTTCATGTTCAATGTCTGAATATAGCTGAAATATTGCTGCTCGGACGTTAAACCCCAGCAAACAAACAAAATGAAAATATATTTCAGTAATAAAAATAGAAAATAACTTTTGTTTGTTGGGGTTTAACGTCTGAGCAGCAATATTTCAGCTATATTCAGGCAATGAACATGAAAATGATGAATGGAAAAGGGATGGAACACAAGAACAATAAGGTCGACAAATTTTCATTGCCACTGGAAGTAGGGAGAGGTGAGTAGGGTCGGGCAATTAACCTCCTGTGGCGGAGCCCTATGGTTCCTACTCCGGGAGAATACCACAGTAGGGTTCTTTAACGTGCGAGAAAAGTGGCATCCTTCCCAACACAGTGCACCGGTATGGTTTGGAGTCAGGTTTTCCGTATTATAGCCTGACAATGCCACCATATAACACGCCACGGGTACCCCATTCCACCACCTGGGACCCGTGCAGGTCCGGGTGTCAAAAGAATAGGCCTGCAGCAGCGCTAAGCTTGTCGTAAAAGGCGACTTAATAGTGCTCAGAACCCTATCCGGGGGCTAGGGCGCTATGAACAGAGCAACTGAGATGTGTGCCCCAGGTGGTGGAATGGGGTACCCCTGGCGTGGTCAGGCTATAATACGGAAAACCTGACCGCAAACCATAGCGGTGCACCGTGTTGGGAAAGATGCCATGTTCCTCGCACGTTAAAGAACCCTACTGTGGTATTCTCCCGGAGTAGGAACCATAGGGCTCCGCCACAGGAGGCGAAATTTCCCGACCCTACCCACCTCTTCCCATTTCCAGTGGTGATCAAAATTTTTCGACCCCATTGTCCCTGTGTCCCATCTCTTTTTCATTTCATCATTTTATGTTCATGTTATCATCAAATTCATGTTCATCGTCTGAATATAGCTGAAATACTGCTACTCGGACGTTAAACCCCAACAAACAACAAAAAAACCAGCATGTAACACGCCAGGGGTACCCAATTCAACCATCTGGGGCACACATCCCAGTCCCGTGCAGGTCCGAGTGTTTAAAGAATAGGCCTGCAGCAGCGTTAAGCTTGTCGTAAAAGACGACTAAATAGTGCTCAGAAACCTAGCCGGGGCTAGGGCGCTTTGCCCACAAAGCAACCTGGATGTGTACCCCTGGCGTGTTACATGCTGGGGTTGTCAGGCTATAATACGGAAAACCTGACCGCAAACCATAGTGGTGCACCGTGTTGGGAAAGACGCCACGTTCCTCGCACGTTAAAGGACCCTGCTGTGGTATTCGATAGGAGTAGGAACCTTTGCGCTCCGCCACAGGAGGCTAAAATGCCCGACCTTACCAATCCCCCCTTTTTCTAGTGGCAATCAAAAATTGTCGACCCTATTATCCTTGTGATCCATCCTTTTAGTTATCATTTCATGTTCATTTTATCATCCATTTCATGTTCATCGTCTGAATATAGCCGAAATATTGCTGTTCGGACATTAAACCCCAACAAACAAACAAACTTTTAACACCCGGACCTGCACGGGCTTATTTCCCTTTTTGTTTTGTTCTCTTTCTACATCAAAAATATGTATCATTATCGCTTCTTGGTCGATTTTCAAGCACAAATGATTCTCCGTTTGTCAATGTCATTGGAAAAGATATTCAAAAATAAGGGAAAAACTGATTTACAATACCCGTACTTAAAGAACCCTTTCATGCTGGTGTTTTGTACATTAATATCGTAATAGCCATCAATGTTTTGTTATTTAGACTCCATTTATTTTGAACTGCTTTTCTTGTTTTTCATCTACTGCACATAACTTCATTGCTTTAAACTGCGTCTTTCCGATTGTTACAAGTCTCCTTCCTAGTATTTAAATCGTTTAGCTATGTTGTCATTTCCTCTATTACACTCTTTCCGAATGTTGCAAGTCTCCTTCCTAGTATTTAAACCGTTCCGATATGGTGTCATTTCCTCTATTACACTATATGGAATTCTGATACTTTCATTATTTGTACTATTATATTAGGTTCATTTTGTAAAAAAAAAAAAGCTCACTCATTTAAGACTATTTTTCTTGTTGGTTTGAAAGTAAGATTTTTTATATTTATGTTAAACCTACTAGTTTATGTATACTTTTAAACCAACAATCTATGATAAGGAACAAATAGGAATGACTGATATTTGTTTATCCTCTAGGGAATTCAAGAAAAATAGAATTCGAACCTAAATCAAAAAGCAACATGAACATAATCCAAGAATAACAAATAGATGCTTGTTTGTTGGGGTTTAACGCCCGAGCAGCAACATTTCAGCTATATTCAGGCGATGAACATGAAATGGATGATCAAATGAACATGAAATGATGATGAGATGAAAAATGGTATGGGACACAAGGACAACGGAGTCGAGACATTTTGATTGCCACTGGAAATAGGGAGAGGTGGGTAGGGTCGGGCAATTTAGCCTCCTGCAGCAGAGTCCTATGGTTCCTACTCCGTTTGTTTGTTTGTTTGTTGGGGTTTAACGTCCGAGCAGCAATATTTCAGCTATATTGAGA
Source organism: Perna viridis (assembly GCA_037379345.1). Lineage (NCBI taxonomy): Eukaryota > Metazoa > Mollusca > Bivalvia > Mytilida > Mytilidae > Perna > Perna viridis. Next base: position 17,255,717 of record CM074511.1, read on the forward strand.
CAATGAACATGAAATGGATATAATGAACATGAAATGAAAAAAAAAAGGATGGGTCACAAGGATAATAGGGTCGACAAATTTTGATTGCCACTGGAAAAAGGGGGGATGGGTAAGATCGGGCAATTTAGCCTCCTGTGGCGGAGCGCAAAGGTTCCTACTCCTATCGAATACCACAGCAGGGTTCTTTAACGTGCGAGGAACGTGGCATCTTTCTCAACACGGTGCACCACTATGGTTTGCGGTCAGGTTTTCCGTATTATAGCCTGACAACCCCAGCATGTAACACGCCAGGGGTACCCATCCCAGTTGCTCTGTGGGCAGAGCGCCTAGCCCCCGGCTAGGTTTCTGAGCACTATTTAGTCGGCTTATACGACAAGCTTAGCGCTGCTGCAGGCCTATTCTTTTATCACCCGGACCTGCACGGGGGGTTCCTACTCCGGGAGAATACCACAGTAGCGTTTTTTAACGTGGGAGGAACGTGGCATTTTTCCGAACACGGTTCACCTCTATGGTTTGCGGTCAGGTTTTCCGTATTATAGCCTGACAACCCCAGCATGTAACACGCCAGGAGTCCTCCATTCCACCACCTAGGGCACACAACCCAGTTGTTCTGTGGCAGAGCGCCCTAGCCTGCAGCTAGGGTTTTGATCACCATTTAGTCGCCTTTTACAACAAGCTTAGCGCTGCTGCAAGCCTATTCTTTTGACATGCGGACCTGCACGGGTCAATAACAAATAGACAAATTAGATACAACAAAAGCACGAAAAACTAAAGAAAGACACAAATAGAAACAAAAGTGAATAAGCAACACGAACTCCACTTTAAACTGGTGTGGTGGTAAAGGATCGTGTATAAAATGACAAGTAACTAACGGTAAATCGATTTGTTACATAAACATTAAGTAAAATAATATTTATGTTAACAAATTATTTCAGTGGACAAAGACAATAAGCCGCAATAAAAAAAAAATCGGATTCGAGAACAGGAGAGGCTCCAAACTAATTTTTTATGCACAAACCATATACTTAGGCTGATACATGTCTACATACACCAGCTTTGTTGCTCTGATAAAATGTCTAAACTTTTGTCATTGAAATTTCCCCACTTTGTCCACTCAAAAATTACTAATATGTATTATCGCACTCTTTTAATGAAATAAACTTTACTTCAAAAGTATTTCAACTAAAAATAAATACGCTTCTAAACCAATGGTAACACATGCAAATGTATCTAACATATCAAAAAGCGCCATTTAAAAGTAGCTGAAAATTTAATTGCGATTCCTGGTTAATACTATATTCAATTGAATGTTGTTTTAAACATCCATTTATTTCTAATTAATTTGTTTTGATTCAAATGCGGCGTCAAATCATACAACATATTTTAAAACCCAAATATAACCCCTGCTTTACGAAACATGAAATTCCTGTAACATACAATCGAATGTTTCATTTTGGACCACGCCGTGATAACTAACGTCAATTTGGATTTAAATGAACGGCCATAAAGTGGGCCAGGCAAAACAGAAATTCAGTGTTTATAGGTGCCATGAAATCGTTTTTTTTTCGACTCAACTTATTTACCATTACAATTAAAGTAGCTGTATGGTGTAGTTAAGTGTACGTACGAAAGAAGAAATAGTGTTTTCGCCCAGATTGTACTGATCAACCTTGTTGGATTCAACTAGACTAGTATTCCATATAATAGTTTTTTTTTAATGACTTTTAGAAACAAAAATGAAGTATTTATGTGCTGTTTGTCAGAGGCATCGTTTTAAAGAACCTTTTTGAAATAATGTCTCTGACAAACAGCACATAAATACTTAATTTTTTTCACAAAAAGAAACCCTTCAAAGCAGCTTTTACCAGTTGAACATTTCAAATTTTTATAGTTAAGTAAATGTTTACAATAACCAACATCGATAGATAACCCGCGTCGTAAAGCTGAAGCGATAATGCATAAGATAACTTGAGTCTCCTTTAACACCTATCCTATTCATTTAAGTTTATATGTTATAGAAAATAACATTAAAATATATAAGTTCTTCTTATGCACTTTTGTTGATTGAAAGGACATTGTACTTCCTGGCCCCAAGGAGCAACGAGTTTAATCTGCAAATCTCCTTCAACAATTCCATAATCAAAGGAATATTGATAATGTGCTTTGCAGACGTTTCTTTATTGTAGTTGTGATTGTATGGATTGAATTTGTATACCATCTTCGTTTTAATAATCAGTCTCAAATTAACGTGTAACTACAGTACTTCAGAAAGCAACATTTTTTTCGGAAATGTATAGTCTTGAACGGATAACGTACTTTTTTCCAGTTTAATTATTATCCTATCTCATCGAAGTACTTGTAAACAAAAGTCCTGGTAGTATTGGATGCACATGTATACAATATATGTACATTGTCGAAAATTATTGAAGATACGTGATGAGGCGACGGAACGGGTAGGAAATGCAAGGCTCCGCCGAGCTATTTCCCCCGTTCCAAGCCGAATACACGTATCTTCAATAATTTTCGACAATGTACCAATATTGTTTTTATGTTTGTTTGTTTGTTGGGGTAGGTAGTGGAATGGGGTACCCCTGGTGTGTTACATGCTGGGGTTGTCAGGCTATAATACGAAAAACCTGACCGCAAACCATAGTGGTGCACCGTGTTGGGAAAGATGCCACGTTCCTCGCATGTTAAAGAACACTGCTGTGGTATTCGATAGGAGTAGGAACCTTTGCGCTCCGCCACAGGAGGCTAAATTGCCCGACCTTACCCTTCCCCCCTTTTTCGGCCCCGTGCAGGTCCGGGTGTTTAAAGAATAGGCCTCCAGCAGCGCTAAGCTTGTCGTATAAGGCGACTAAATGGTGCTCAGAAACCTAGCCGGGGGCTAGGCGCTCTGCCCACAGAGCAACTGGGATGTGTACCCCAGGTGGTTGAATGGGGTACCCCTGACGTGTTACATGCTGGGGTTGTCAGGCTATAATACGGAAAACCTGACCGCAAACCATAGTGGTGCACCGTGTTGGGAAAGATGCCACGTTCCTCGCACGTTAAAGAACCCTGCAATGGTATTCGATAGGAGTAGGAACCTTTGTGCTCCGCCACAGGAGGCTAATTTGCCCGACCCTACCCATCCCCCTTTTTCCAGTGGCAATCAAAATTTGTCGACCCTATTGACCTTGTGACCCATCCTTTCTTTTTTTCATTTCATGTTCATTTTATCATCCATTTCATGTTCATTGTCTGAATATAGCTGAAATATTGCTGCTCGGACGTTAAACCCCAACAAACAAACAAACAAACCGTATTATAGCCTAACGTGCGAGGAACGTGGCATCTTTCCCAACACGGTGCACCACTATGGTTTGCGGTCAGGTTTTCCGTATTATAGCCTGACAACCCCAGCATGTAACACGCCATGGGTACCCCATTCCACCACCTGGGGCACACATCCCAGTTGCTCTGTGGGCAGAGCGCCTAGCCCCCGGCTAGGTTTCTGAGCACTATTTAGTCGCCTTATACGACAAGCTTAGCGCTGCTGCAGGCCTATTCTGTTAACACCCGGACCTGCACGGGATAAAAGACAAATGAACAATAAATACAAATATTTTGAATGTTGTAAAGTTGATTTTAAGAACATTAAAGTTTTGAATTTCGCGAAGAAGGTGGAAGCTGACTTGTTTCTGTTTGGTATATGGCAGTAGAGTTCAGGGGTGAAATTTGTGTACTGGTTTCTTTTGGATTTGAAATATTTGTTTGAGATTTTTGATTGTTTGTTGGGGTTTAACGTCCGAGCAGCAATATTTCAGCTATATGCAGACGATGAACATGAAACGATGAGGAAATGAAAAAGGGATAGGACATGCTGGGGTTGTCAGATTATAATACGGAAAACTTGACCACAAACCATAGTGGTGCACCGAGTTTGGAAAGATGCCACGTTCCTCGCACGTTAAAGAACCCTACTCTGGTATTCTCCCGGAGTAGGAACCATAGGGCTCCGCCACAGGAGGCTAAATTGCCCGACCCTACCCACCTCTCCCTATTTCCAGTTGCAATCAAAATTTGTCGACGCCATTGTCCTTGTGTCGTATCCCTCTTTCTTTTCATCATCATTTCATGTTCATTTTATCATCAATTCCATGATCATCGTCTGAATATAGCTGAAATATTGCTGCTCGGACGTTAAACCCCAACAAACAAATGTTAAGTGGGGACCAGTTTATGTTTAACTGTGACGGACACTCTGGCTCCGAGTCCGACATGACTGATATGACAGGGGAAGTCGTCTGCAAACTGATAATTAATCAAATCTGAACGAGATTTGGGATTTGCCATATATATGACGGTGAAAAAAATACAAAAAAATCATTATTTGGTCTATATAAAATCTTTTATTTCATTCAGGTGAAAACGAAACATAACAGCAAAAAATGATTAACCGGATATGAAATAGCAATTTGTTTATATCGTATATATGGTGGCGGCCATGATTAATTTACGCATACTAGAAAAAAGTAGTCCGCCGATCACGTGAGTGGGAGGAGCCAGAAAGTCGATAACCTGCTAATGTACAGATACAGCAAAAAATAACCGTATACCTTTATTCGTTTAACAAATAACCTCATTGCAGGATAAAGTGTATTACTGTACAGATGTAGAACTTTGAAGAATATATCAATTGCGCATCAATTCGTACTTTAGCAAAAACAAAACAAAGTTTGTTGGGGTTTAACGTTGGAGCAGCAATATTGCAGCTATATTCAGACGATGAACATGAAATGGATGATAAAATGAACATGAAATGAAAAAAAAGGATGAGTCACAAGGATAAAAGGGTCGACAAATTTTAATTGCCACTGGAAAAAGGGGGGTGGGTAAGGTTGGGCAATTTAGCCTCCTGTGGCGGAGCGCAAAGGTTCCTACTCCTATCGAATACCACAGCAGGGTTCTTTAACGTGCGAGGAACGTGGCATCTTTCCCAACCATTGCACCACTATGGTTTGCGGTCAGGTTTTCCGTATTATAGCGCCCAGTGCAGGTCCGGGTGTTAAAAGAATAGGCCTGCAGCAGCGCTAAGCTTGTCGTATAAGGCGACTAAATAGTGCTCAGACACCTAGCCGGGGGCTAGGCGCTCTGCCCACAGAGCAACTGGGATGTGTGCCCCAGGTGGTGGAATGGGGTATCCCTGGCGTGTTACATGCTGGGGTTGTCAGGCTATAATACGGAAACCCTGACCGCAAACCATAGTGGTGCACCGTGTTGGGAAAGATGCCACGTTCCTCGCACGTTAAAGAACCCTGCTGTGGTATTCGATAGGAGTAGGAACCTTTGCGTTCCGCCACAGGAGGCTAAATTGCCCTACCTTACCCATCCCCCCTTTTTCCAGTGACAATCAAGATTTGTCGACCCTATTATCCTTGTGACCCATCCTTTTTTTTTCATTTCATGTTCATTTTATCATCCATTTCATGTTCATTGTCTGAATATAGCTGAAATATTGCTGCTCGGACGTTAAACCCCAACAAACAAACAAACAAACCGTATTATAACCTGACAACCCCAGCATGTAACACGCCAGGGGTACCCCATTCCACAACCTGGGGCACACATCCCAGTTGCTCTGTGGGCAGAGCGCCTAGCCCCCTAGGTTTCTGAGCACTATTTAGTCGCCTTATACGACAAGCTTAGCGCTACTGCATGCCTATTCTTTTAACACCCGGACCTGCACGGGTAACAAAACAAAGAAAAAAAACATAAAAAAAAACAACGCAAAATGAAGTTTAACAGAGCCAATGACTAGTTTTGGTACCTAAATAAACATTTAACGAACTTTTTGATGCTTTTATCCAAAATATTTAACATTTGAAATATCCATTATTCTTAACAAATTGTCCTACCAATGAATAGGATAGAAAAAAAATCGTAGTTATGGGATAAACAAGAGGTTCTAAAGAGCCCAAATCGCTCACCTGGTTTATTCAATCACATTTGTAAAAGCGTTTCTTCTTGGATAAAATTTAGAAGATATACAATCATATATACTTTCATTGAATTCATCCAATAGTTTCGCAGATGATTTTTGAAAGTAATAACATAAAAAATAGCAACATGGGTACATAGATTTTCACAAAATAAATGACCATTGATTGATGTAATCATGCCGAACACCATCAAAATTTATGCTTTCATGTATTCCGAAAGTGTAAACCATAATGATTGATTGATGGGGTTTGACGCCCGAGCAGCTATATTCATGCGATGAACATGAAAAATGGGACGGGACTATAGGGTCGAGAAATTTTGATTGCCACTGGAAATAGGGAGGGATGGGTAGGGACGGACAATTTAGCCTCATGTGGCGGAGCCGTATGGTTCCTACTCCGGGAGAATACCACAGTAGGGTTTTTTAACGTGCGAGGAACGTAGCATCTTTCCCAACATGGTGCACCACTATGGTTTGCGGTCAGGTTTCCCGTATTATAGCCTGACAACCCCAGCATGTAACACACCAGGGGAACTAGTTGCTCTGTGGGCAGAGCGCACTAGCCTCCGGCTAGGGTTCTGAGCACTATTTAGTCGCCGTTTACGACAAGCTTAGCGCTGCTGCAGGCCTATTCTTTTTCACACCCGGACCTGCACTGGTCCTTAAATGAAAAAAAAGTATGTCAGTACAAGCTGAAAAATCTGAAGTTTCATTTTCCAAACATGAAATAACAAAATTTCATATATTTATCAGCACAGATATTTTCTATCAACTTTTGTTTTGGAAAATATAAATTGAATACTCAAAAGTCTTTGGTCTACAATGATCTATGATGCAGTTACAATCATTCCCTGGATTTCCTTCTATTATATCTGACATTTGTTTTCTATGACATTGTACAAATCAGTGTAGAATAATAAAATTAATTGAGGCCTTTAAATATTATTTTATTTACAGTCACATGCCGTCTTGCTACATCAATATTCATCGAAATTTCAAAAGGAATGAAAATTTCAGATTGAACTGAAGTTATTGTCAAATGATTGGAACAAAACTAATGTGAAAAGGGAATGGAAAACTATTATGTTGCACTGTTAGGATTAATACAAAATGTCAGTGTTAATTATTTCTCGCGTAGAACTAATTTTTGTGTTTAAACCATTGTTAGTTTTACAGCCTATCTATAAATATTTCGAATAAAGATGAGAATTGAATCAGTGTTAATGATAAACGAGTTTTCCTTATTATTGGAATGGAGAAGTTTCTTAAACATGATTATGATTTACTTATTACAATGGAAAATGAATCGGGTGAGATTAAATGATCTTACAGAAGTATCAAAAGAACCTCGTGTAGCAGAAATGACTGCAATGAATACCCATTTTCGGAACAAAAATAACAATGACTTTAACAGGCAACAGGAATAGACTTTTTACAAAAGTATCAAAAGAACCTCCTGTAGCAGAAAGGTTTGTTTGTTGGCATTTAACGTCCGAGCAGCAATATTTCAGCTATATTCAGACAATGAACATAAAATTGGTGATAAAATGAACATGAAATGATGATGAAATGAAAAAGGGATGGGACACAAGGACAATGGGGTCGACAAATTTTGATTGCCACTGGAAATAGGGAGAGGTGGGTAGGCTCGGGCAATTTAGCCTCCTGTGGCAGAGCCCTATGGTTCCTACTCCGGGAGAATACCACAGTAGGGTTCTTTAACGTGCGAGGAACGTGGCATCTTTCCCAACACGGTGCACCACTATGGTTTGCACTCAGGTTTTCCGTGTTAAAGCATGACAACCCCAGCATGTAACACGCCAGGGGTACCCCATTCCACCACCTGGGGCACACATCCCAGTTTCCCGTGCAGGTCCGGGTGTTAAAAGAATAGGCCTGCAGCAGCGCTACGCTTGTCGTAAAAGGCGACTAAATAGTGCTCAGAACCCTAGCCGGGGGTTAGTGGCGCTCTGCCCAAAGAGCAACTGGGATGTGTGCCCCAGGTGGTGGAATGGGGTACCCCCGGCGTGTTACATGCTGGGGTTGTCAGGCTATAATACGGAAAACCTGACCGCAAACCATAGTGGTGCACCGTGTTGGGAAAATGCCACGTTCCTCGCACGTTAAAGAACTTTATTGTGGTATTATCCCGGAGTAGGAACCATAGGACTCCGCCACAAGATGCTAAATTGCTCGAGCCTACCCACCTCTCCCTATTTCCAGTGGCAATCAAAATTTGTCGACCCCCCCATTGTCCTTGTGTCCTATCCCTCTTTCTTTTCATCATCATTTCATATTCATTTTATCATCAATTTCATGTTCATCGTCTGAATAGAGCTGAAATATTGCTGCTCGGACATTAAACCCCAACAAACTAACAAACATACCAGTTGCTCTCTGGGCAGAGTGCCCGAGTCCCCGGCTAGGTTTCTGAGCACTATTTAGTTGCCTTTTACGACAAGCGTAGCGCTGCTGCAGGCCTACTCTTTTAACACCCGGACCTGCACGTGGCTGTCGCTTTGCGAGTAAGGAAAATAAAATATATTTTATTTGATAAATGTGCATTTAATTATTCAAACAAATATTGTAAATTGTAATTGCTGTATAAATTCTAAGTTTACTTTAATGAGTCTCAACGAAACCAGTTGAATTAACACGTACTGAATGATAAGTGTTCCGGTAACGTAGATATTTTGCTGCAAGTTCAAGAAGTTACTAACGAGGTAAATCTAATAACATGATGAATTGGATATTCATTTCGTCCTGTCAGGACAAATACAAGAAAATAAATGTCATCGAAGCCAATACAATTTGCAGAGTCATATAGCATTGTAATTGTTACTTCAAGCTGCCTTTATTGAATTGTCTACAATGGCATTGACATATATACAATACTGTTAAAAAGTATAAACAAAAACCACTACTAGTTTAGTAAATATGCAAACTACTTGTTCGTGTAAAGTTAGAGTGCTTTTCGAAAATGGTTCCATCGTTTCAGATTATTAAGCATTTCATTTGTTTATAAGATAATGTTGATTTTCTTTTATTAGCCCCGTGCAAACAAACGTCTTTTATTGATAGTTTTACATCATTTATTTTCAGGCATTTTACAGTCTTTATTTTTTTTACTTTATGGTATTGGTTTTGCCTTTCACTGAAGACCGTGTGGTGCTATGTAGAAGTTAAATTGTTCGTTGCTTTGTTTGTTTGTTGGGGTTTAACGTCCGAGCAGCAATACTTCAGCTATATCCAGACGATGAACATGAAATGGATAAAATGAACATGAAATGAAAAATGGGATGGGACACAAGGATAACGGGGTCGATAAATTTTAATTGCGACTGGAAATAGGGAGAGGTGGGTAGGGTCGGGCGCCCCATGCAGGTGCGGGTGTTAAAAGAATAGGCCTGTAGCAGCGCTGAGCTTGTGAAAGACGATTAAATAGTGCTCAGAACCCTAGCCGGGGGCTAGGGCGCTCTGCCCACAGAGCAACTGGGATATGTGTGCCCCAGGTGGTTGAATGGGGTACCCCCGGCGTGTTACATGCTGGGGTTGTCAGGCTATAATACGGAAAACCTGACCGCAAACCATAGTGGTGCACCGTGTTGGGAAAATGCCACGTTCCTCGCACGTTAAAGAACCCTATTGTGGTATTATCCCGGAGTAGGAACCATAGGTCTCCGCCACAGGAGGCTAAATTGCCCGACCCTACCCACCTCTCCCTATTTCCAGTGGCAATCAAAATTTGTCGAACCCATTGTCCTTTTTTCCCATCCCTTTTTCATTTCATGTTCATTTTATCATCATTTTCATGTTGCCCCGTGCAGGTCCGGGTGTCTAAAGAATAGGCCTGCAGCAGCGCTAAGCTTGTAAAAGGCGACTAAATAAAGCTCAGAACCCTAGCCGGGGGCTAGGGCGCTCTGCCCAGAGAGCAACTGGGAGGTGTGCCCCAGGTGGTTGAATGGGGTACCCCTGGCGTGTTACAAGCTAGGGTTGTCAGGCTATAATACGGAAAACCTGACCGCAAACCATAGTGGTGCACCATGTCGGGAAAGATGTCACGTTCCTCGCACGTTAAAAAACCCTGCTGTGGTATTCTCCCGGAGTAGGAACCGTAGGGCTCCGCCACAGAAGGCTAAGTTGCCCGATCCTACCCATCCCTCCATATTTCCAGTGGCAATCAAAAATTATTGACCCCATTGTCCTTGTGTCCCATCCCTTTTTCATTTCATCATCATTTCATGTTCATTTTATCATCAATTTCATGTTCATCGTCTGTTTGTTTGTGTTTAACGTCCGAGCAGCAATATTTCAGCTATATTCAGACAAGGAACATGAAATGGATGAAAAAATGAACATGAAATGAAAAAAAAAGGATGGGTCACAAAGATAATAGGGTCGACAAATTTTGATTGCCACTGGAAAAAGGGGTGGGTGGGTAAGGTCGGGCAATTTAGCCTCCTGTGGCGGAGCGCAAAGGTTCCTACTCCTATCGAATACCACAGCAGGGTTCTTTAACGTGCGAGGAACGTGGCATCTTTCCCAACACGGTGCACCACTATGGTTTGCGGTCAGGTTTTCCGTATTATAGCCTGACAACCCCAGCATGTAACACACCAGGGGTACCCCATTCCACCACCTCGGACACACATCCCAGTTGCTCTGTGGGCAGAGCGCCTAGCCCCCGGCTAGGTTTCTGAGCACTATTTAATGGCCTTATACGACAGGCTTAGCGCTGCTGCAGGCCTACTCTTTTGACACCCGGACCTGCACGGAGCTGTTCATCGTCTGAATATAGGTGAATATAGCTGAAATAATGCTGCTCGGACGTTAAACCCAGTAAGCAAGCAAGCAATTTCATGTTCATCGTCTGAATATAGCTGAAATATTGCTGCTCGGACGTTAAACCCCAACAAACAGACAAACAAACAAACAAAGGGTCGGGCAATTTAGCCTACTGTGCCGGAGCCCTATGGTTCCTACTCCGGGAGAATACCACAGCTAAATTGCCCGTTCCTACCCACTTCTTCCTATTTCCGGTGGCAATCAAGATATGTCGACCCCATTATTCTTGTGTTCCATTCCATTTTTCATTTCATCATAATTGAATGTTCATGGACTGAATAGAGCTGATATATTGCTGCTCGGGCGTTAAACCACAACAATCAATCAATCTGAAATATGAGTCTATCACAGATGTGTGTATAGACCGGGTTGATAGTGACCGATTCAATTTTGAAAGACGTTGTCATATAGTCCTGGGCTCAGTTTACTTGTTGTTATCCACTAGTAATGGACTCTTGCATTATAGTTGCCATTCATGGTATTTCCTAAGGACAACGGTGATCTTTCTTTATATGTAGACAGTTCAAATATTGTAATTGTAGATGTTCAAGCCCAAATCCAAAATGGCCAGCTGAAATTAATAGCATATGATAGGCAAACAATAAGTGAGGCCCCAAAAATATTGCATAACGGAAAAAAGAACTATTGGCTGTCCGTAGTGTAGTATCGAAAATACCTCCTTGGACGTCATTTTTATGTTAGGACTGATCACCAGGTTCTAATTTGATTATTTAGTTTGAAGGAGCTTAAGGGAAAAATGCCTGTTCGATCGAGATCTTAACTTGTTTCTCCAATGAGTATTGCCCTGTGGCGTAACTCTCAATGTCCAGACTTTGCAACTCTCATGACTGTGAACGTCTAGAGACCGATAATCTTGAATATCTAAAATATGGTCCTTGCAAAATGTGACAAAAAAAAGTCAGACGACATGATGAGTAACTTATGGACAGACGGAAAAAACCAAATAAGTGTAGACAAACCGTAGCCATTACGAATAGACAACAAGCAGACAAAAATGTTGTCTGGACTTGGTGTCTGAAACAAGTTTTGGAATGGCTGAGAAAACAATCTTAACCAACGTCAATTGAAATGGTTTGTTTGGGTTAAACGTCCGAGCAGCAATATTTCAGCTATATTCAGACGATGAACATGAAATTGATGATAAAATTAACATGAAATGATGATGAAATGAAAAAGGGATGGAACACAAGGACAATGGGTCGACAAATTTTGATTGCCACTGGAAATAGGGAGAGGTGGGTATTGTCGGGCAATTTAGCCTCCTGTGGCGGACCGCTATGGTTCCTACTCCGGGAGAATACCACAGTAGGGTTCTTTAACGTGCGAGGAACGTGGCATCTTTCCCAACACGGTGCACCACTATAGTTTGTGGTCAGGTTTTCCGTATTATAGCCTGACAACCCCAGCATGTAACACACCAGGGGTACCCCATTCCACCACCTGAGGCACACATCCCAGTTGCTCTGTGGGCAGAGCGCCCTAGCCCCCGGCTAAGGTTCTGAGCACTATTTAGTCGACTTTTACGACAAGCTTAGAGCTGCTGCAGGCCTATTCTTTTAACACCCGGACCTGCACGGGGTCAATTGAAATGGAGCTACCAGGCACTATTGGTATATGTGGGCTCATAAAAATTAGTTGATGGTGTTCTTTATAAATCGTTCCAGAAAAGAGATGGAACTGATAAATGTAAGCGCCCCGTGCAGGCCCGGGTGTTAAAAGAATAGGCATGCAGCAGCGCTAAGCTTGTCGTATAAGGCTACTAAATAGTGCTCAGAAACCTAGCCGGGGGCTAGGCGCTCTGCCCACAGAGCAACTGGGATGTGTGCCCGAGATGGTGGAATGGGGTATCCCTGGCGTGTTACATGCTGGGGTTGTCAGGCTATAATACGGAAAACCTGACCCAAACCATAGTGGTGCACCGTGTTGGGAAAGATGCCACGTTCCTCGCACGTTAAAGAACCCTGCTGGGGTAATCGATAGGAGTAGGAACCTTTGCGCTCCGCCACAGGAGGCTAAATTGCCCGACCTTACCCATCCCTCCCTATTTCTAGTGGCAATCAAAATATGTCGACCCCATTGTCCATGTGTCCCATCCCTTTTTCATTTCATCATCATTTCATGTTCATTTTATCATCAATGTCATGTTCATTGTCTGAATATAGCTGAAATATTGCTGCTCGGACGTTAAACCCGAACAAACAAACAAAACCTTTTAGTTCTAGATAAATTGAAATTAAAAAACTTATTAGTCATGTTCGGTCATCTTGGAAGTAAGAGAACCAACAGCCGAACAGCAAAGAGCCGTGGTAACCCCGAAATCCTTTGATCTCATTTGTAGTGACCCATAAGCGATAACTTTACAAAATGGCGGCTATAAATTTCCCGAGAAAATTTTACCTTTCCCCTGCTCCAAAGAATCAATAAATTAATTAAATCAATTAGAAAATGTGTAAACAAAAAAATGTATTAAATACGAAAATAAATTCTTCAGCTAAATGGCGGAAACAAAAACATTTCAGATTAACGAATGAGGAAAAAGAACGCATAGAATGTCCTCCTCTCGAAAAACGAGATTTTAATGTTTTGATTTTGAGCCAATGGAAAAGCTGACAGAATTGCTTGTTTGTTTGTTGAGGTTTAGCTTCCGAGCAGCAATATTTCAGCTATATTCAGACGATGAACATGAAATTGATGAAAAAAATGAACATGAAATGATGATGAAATGAAAAAGGGATGGGACACAAGGACAATGGGGTCGACAAATTTTTGATTGCCACTGGAAATAGGGAAAGGTGGGTAGGGTCGGGCAATTCAGCCTACTGTGCCGGAGCCCTATGGTTCCTACTCTGGGAGAATACCACAGTAGGGTTCTTTAACGTGCGAGGAATGTTTGTTTGTTTGTTTGTTGGGGTTTAACGTCCGAGCAGCAATATGTCAGCTATATTCAGACAATGAACATGAAATGGATGATAAAATGAACATGAAATGAAAAAAAAAAGGATGGGACACAAGGATAATAGGGTCGACAAACTTTGATTGCCACTGGAAAAAGGGGGTATGGGTAAGATCGGGCAATTTAGCCTCCTGTGGCGGAGCGCAAACTTTCCTTCCTACTCCTATCGAATACCACAGCAGGGTTCTTTTAACGTGCGAGGAACGTGGCATCTTTCCCAACACGGTGCACCACTATGGTTTGCGGTCAGGTTTTTCGTATTATAGCCTGACAACCCCAGCATGCAACACGCCAGGGGTACCCCATTCCACCACCTGGGGCACACATCCCAGTTGCTCTATGGGCAGAGCGCCCTAGCCCCCGGCTAGGGTTCTGAGCACTATTTAGTCGCCTTTTTACGACAAGCTTAGCGCTGCAGCAGGCCTATTCTTTTAAAACCCGGACCTGCTCGGGGCGACTGTTTGCAAGTCCAGTACTGACAGCAATAACGTCTGGACACAGAGGCTACCCTAGGCACCTAATACACAGTAACCAGTTGTTACTACATCTCTCCTCCTGATTCCAAGGAATACTCCACAGTTGCCACTGGACACTCTGGAACTACCAGCTTAACTTATATCACTCCCATCGGTAACGTTTTCATCAGAAATTGATCACAATGGTATGCCTCAATTACCGGGGGATACTTGTGATTCAGATTTCCTCCTTGATATTTCTCAAACTTTACAGTTTTTCAACCCAACCCACTGTCTCTGTCATATCCACCTCTGCAGCGTCGTCACCTACGTGCAAACGTACTTGTAATACCGCATCCTTCAGGCTATCATCAAACTTACATCCACGAAACAGACATGTTTAGACCAAATGAAACATTTTGACAAAACAGTTTCCGATTTTAAGACTGTATTGGGTTGCTTCAGAAGGCAGATTAGAACTTACTTCGAGTTGCCACGACAACAGTGACCCGTACTGGTAGGTTCCGTTCCGGATGTTCGCTTTACGACCAAGTACTGCTACGCAAGAAACCAAGGATAAGAGTTCACCTATGACGATCAGATCCGTGATTGTGTCTAGGTATTGGATTTATGACTTGACTAAACATTCGAGAAACATTGTAATAAGTTTAAATATCATACTATTTCTTTAAAGTTTTAAATTTGTATTAAAATATGATGTTTCGTTTATTGATGTGAAGTATAGTTATAGTTAAGCCAATGAACTAAAGGTTGCAGGACGGTAAATGTTTAAAGGAGGTAAAATGTAAGGAGAGCATAAGATCGTGATATGGTTTAAATATTTTATGATACTACTGTTGTGACCTTACATTGTTATTTAAGTTACTTAATATAAACTTCGCGTTTTGTTAAAAGAGATCATCGGCAGATACACTGATATCCAGTAAAAACCATTATCTTGCTCTTCTTTATACAGTACTTCTACCAAACGCGTTTGAAAACGGATTACAAAACGCAAAAATCTTTGACGATAACACGGGTATTTAGACAAACATCACTATATTAACAAAAATTATGGTATAAACAAATTAAAAACAGATTACCGAGCTTATCAGTCGCATGCAATATTATAATATTGTAGAACTATAGGAGGTAATTGACAGCACTTAAAAGCGTATGGATATTGAAATTCATTCATTCACAAGATAAGGTGATCGTCCCATGAACGTAATTGTCCAGAAGTTTAACAGATGAACGTAGTTTGCAAACCTGCAATACTTCCTCATATTCTTACAAATAAACGTATAATGTATATTCAATACCTGTTGAAATGTATTGCTAATTTTCTATGCCTTTCTTCATTATAAAGTCTTCGTATTCTATCATTTTATTTAATGTTTTTGTTCTGATCAAATCAATATTGTAAATGAACGACTTATTAGGAATTGTCGTCAGAAGGTTTAGAACATATAACTGATGACACAATAAAAATTGTATATATGTGTTTCGTAACCTCTATCCGGGATTGTTTCCATTATATTCAATAAAAAATGCATACATTCAGATTGTTATATATCAAAATTTCTACTGTAAAAAGATACCCTTGAAATAATACCTTAAATTCAAAGTGGTTTGGTTTCCACGATAAATCTTTATAAGCGTTCCGTCATATTTCATATTGTCATATTTTAAGAGACCATATAACAATCTCAAAATGATACATAATTCTCTACCGACATCATTTTTTTTCTTTTTCAGAAGGTGAGATGGCAACTTTATAATTCCCAATGAAATTTCTCTTTCAAATTTAGAAAAAAGCTTTTAAAAGAATTATCCTCCAACATTTCTCGATCGACTTGACTGTATAAAATTATTTATATGACAAACTAGATTTCAGTACGTGAACCGTTGTTTTATAGAGTGAACTTTGCCGTCACTTTCTGCACCTGGTCCATGCTCCCAGTTTTTAGTGGAGTCCGAGTTGCTCATTTACTCTTGTTACTTTGTATTTATGATTTTAGTTACTTTATGTTCCTTGTTGTGCATGTCTGTTTTCCATGTCTTGTCTTTGTCCCTGGATTACATTCTTTCGATTACCGCTATAACCTTGGTTCCCTTGATTACTCTTTCTTAGCTACATTCATCAAACAAACAGGCAAGAATATCCATATAAGTTCACAAATGTTTGACGATACATAATGAATTATTTTGTAATTAATTTTTTTTATTGAAAGTAGTAGATAAAATAATTCGTTTCACTGTGATCATTATCAGTTGGTTCTATGTAAGATTCTTTCAAAATATGATGCGTTCGCCCCGTGCAGGTCCGGGTGTTAAAAGAATAGGCCTGCAGCAGCGCTAAGCTTGTCGTATAAAGCGACTAAATAGTGCTCAGAAACCTAGCCGACCTTACCCATCCCCCTTTTTCCAGTGGCCATCAAAATTTGTCGACCCTATTATCCTTGTGACCCATCCTTTTTTTTTTCATTTCATGTTCATTTTATCATCCATTTCATGTTCATTGTCTGAATATAGCTGAAATATTGCTGCTCGGACGTTAAACCCCAACAAACAAACAAATCGAGCGTCAAAGTGCATCTGAAACTAATACGAAGCCAACAAAAGTAGAAAGCGAAAAGAGGAGTTGTATATTTTGATTGATAGTAGATCAATTAGTTGCCACAATGTCCCGATGGCTAAAATAAAAAAAGGTTTCACCAACAGACTAAGCTAATAATTGATTTTCAAAGTTATACATTTAACTATGTCAAACATGTAGGATTAAGTTTTTTTGTATAAAGCCGATCCCTTTCCAAAATGTGTTTTTTTTTATGTTGAGAATAGTAGTTTATGATTGAAACACTTGGATACATTTTGTAATATGATACGATTATAGGAACATTTAGAAAGAAGTCGTCTCAATATAAGACAATCTCATTTAAAAGTACTATTTATTCTTTGTTTTCTTTTGTGTCTGTCGATCCACGCCCCGTGCAGGTCCGGGTGTCAAAAGAATAGGCCTGCAGCAGCGCTAAGCTTATCGTTAAAGGCGACTAAATAGTGCTCAGAACCGTAGCCGGGGGCTAGGGTGCCGTCACAGAGCAACTGGGTTATGTGCCCCTGGTGGTGGAATGGGGCACCCCAGGCGTGTCACATGCTGGGGTTGTCAGGCTGTAATACGGAAAATCTGACCGCAAACCATGGTGTTGCACCGTGTTGGGAAAAATGCCACGTTCCTCGCACGTTAAAAAAAAACCCTACTGTGGTATTCTCCCGGAGTAGGAACCATAGGGCTTCGCCACAGGAGGCTAAATTGCCCGACCCTACCCACCTCTCCCTATTTCCAGTGGCAATCAAAATTTCTCCACCCCATTGTCCTTGTGTTCGCCTGAATATAGCTGAAATATTGCTGCTCGGGCGTTAAACCCCAACAAATAAACAAAGAAAGAAAGTGTCTATCCACATATAGTGTTTACATGAAATGGCATTCTCTCTGATTTATAATGTTTTGGTTTCTTGTAACAAAATGGGATGGGCGTATCGTATACTTATGTGCATCTGTCACTTTTTTATTTTAAGTACTAAGTAACATTCACCAGTGAAACCTGCACACCGAATGTGTATCAATTAATTTGTTCATGTACACATATTACGCCTAAGATGGACTTAATCAAGAAATACATGCACATGCTTAAGTAACCTTAAGTAAAGAAATGTGGAAATGTATAAATAACACAATTCGAAAGATGAGGTCTTGAAAGTTGCTTACTAAGCAACTTTTTTTCTTTTTTTTTTTGGAAATATTGAATCCTAAATAAATAGTTCCTAGATTGTAACGGTTTTTGGGAAATACCGTTTATGAGTGGTAATGAATTTGTAGTTTGTTGTGTACGATTCATTGCCAAGAAATGTTTTTGTTTAACATATTGGCAATCATGTCCTCTGCATGAATATAAAAAGTCCGATACCAATCCATTATTTTTACAACAAAACTTTTCCGAAATTAAACTTAATTACCCAGAATTTTCGAGGATGTATAGAGACGGCTCAAAAGATGGCAATAACGCTGCTTGTGCCAGAACGGTTGTCATCAAACGCTTCAGTATTCACATTTGAAGCTCGAGCCATCTTGTTAGCACTTAAATTGATTACTCAGTCTAATCTTTCACAGTTTATTATTTGTTCCGACTCTTTAAGCTGTCTTTTGGGAAGTAAAAGTCACAAACTGAAAAAAAACTTTTATCCCACAAATTCTATATTTTATTCATCGATTTGAAAAAGAAATCGTTTTTCTCTGGGTACCCAGTCATGTTGGTATTTAGTTGTAGAATTCAGTTGCACTAATAAATGTACTTTGCCGTTCTAGCTAACTTCCGTGAAGCCAAAAACAATCCTGATTTAGAAAAAACCGGTTATAATTGCTCCTTAAAGCTAAAATATGAACTAAAATAGTATTGCGAATTGCAAGGAAAGGTTTTTTTCATTCAGATTTAAAAACGAAGAGAAAAAAGGTTTTAAATTGCATAAGGGTACTTTTGTAAAGGTCTTATATTCTCATAAAGTAATCTATGTTGCCAATGGTGATAATTATGTTTAACCTACTGTAGATGTATTTGAATTCGTGATATAACATAGATTGAAATGTAAAATAAAATGATAACAATATAAACAGGATAAAAATGGTCTTGAATGGCGGACTTTTTTCCATGCATGCGCTGTGTCTGTTTAACAATTCAACTATTATAAGATTTATTATCTTGTATAAGTATAGTATTGCTTCATGTCATTCATGTCATCATGTTTGAATTCGCTTTCGGGTACAATGAAAAACATTAATGACCAAATAGCCCCGTGCAGGTCCGGGTGTTAAAAGAATAGGCCTGCAGCAGCGCTAAGCTTGTCGTAAAAGGCGACTAAATAGTGCTCAGAAACCTAGCCGGGGGCTAGGCGCTCTGCCCATAGAGCAACTGGGATGTGTGCCCCAGGTGGTGGAATGGGGTACCCCTGGCGTGTTACATGCTGGGGTTGTCAGGCTATAATACGGAAAACCTGACCGCAAACCATAGCGGTGCACCGTGTTGGGAACGATGCCACGTTCCTCGCACGTTAAAGAACCCTGCTGTGGTATTCGATAGGAGTAGGAACCTTTGCGCTCCGCCACAGGAGGCTAAATTGCCCGACCTTACCCATGCCCCTTTTTCCAGTGGCAATCAAAATTTGTCGACCCTATTATCCTTGTGACCCATCCTTTTTTTTTCATTTCATGTTCATTGTCTGAATATAGCTGAAATATTGCTGCTCGGACGTTAAACCCCAACAAACAAACAAACAATGACCAAATACACATGAAAGTTAGCATGTATGTTTACTTCGTTACACAAAAAAAGCTGAAAGAGTAATTAAGGAACTTCTAGTGGAAATAACACAAATGTAATCGGAGACCAAATATCAGATATGGAAAACAGACAAACACAACATAGAAAATAAAATAACTAAAATGATAAAAGAAAATGAGGAACTCGGACTCCACTGAAAACTGGGAGTATGGACCAGGTGCACCGGTAGGGTAAGCATCCTGTTTTTCGAGAAAAACCCGCCGTTGATCATACAAATCAAGTCCAGGGTAGACGAAAGAGGAATAAAAACTGCCACGTTTAACAAATCAACAAATCAGTTTGCATGGTGCAGATGGACACATTGTAACGATTAAGAGTTCATGATAACGACCGTTTGTTTGTTGGGGTTTAACGTCCAAGCAGCAATACTTCAGCTATATTCAGACAATGAACATGAAATGGATGTTAAAATGAACATGAAATGAAAAAAAAAGGATGGGTCACAAGGATAATAGGGTCGACAAATTTTGATTGCCACTGGAAAAAGGGGATGGGTAAGGTCGGGCAATTTAGCCTCCTGTGGCAGAGCGCAAAGGTTCCTACTCCTATACCACAGCATGGTTCTTTAACGTGCAAGGAATTTTGATTGCCACTGGAAATAGGGAGAGGTGGGTAGGCTCGGGCAATTTAGCCTCCTGTGGCAGAGCCCTATGGTTCCTACTCCGGGAGAATACCACAGTAGGGTTCTTTAACGTGCGAGGAACGTGGCATCTTTCCCAACACGGTGCACTACTATGGTTTGCGGTCAGGTTTTCCGTATTATAGCCTGACAACCCCAGCATGTAACACGCCAGGAGTACCCCATTCCACCACCTGGGGCACACATCTCAGTTGCTCTGTGGGCAGAGCGCCCTAGCCCCCGGCTAGGTTTCTGAGCACTATTTAGTCGCCTTATACGACAAGCTTAGCGCTGCTGCAGGCCTATTCTTTTAACAACCGGACCTGCATGGGGCTGTTAACGACCGTAAAATTTTTGTAGTGACAACTTCAATCTTGTATACCATAACCTGGTTTCGGTAGATTTATTGTAAGAAGTCTAGCGCTAGACAAAAAAGTCTGCATAGTTACGGCAAGCTCTGGCATTACGTATGATTTGTGATATCAATACTCCATACGCAGGTGCTGAAGGGATGTTGCCACAGATGAAAGGAAAGTTGGCAATTCTGAATGAAAAGCCATCATGTTTGTCGTAAAGTTTGGTAAATAGTTTTCCTTCGATCATCTATCTCTAAGTGTAGGTCAAGACATGAGGCTGACTTCACAATGTCTATAGGATCGTTTATTTCATGTTCTTTGGGATAGATGCGATGTATCAAATCCCCCAAATTAGGATTGTTTAAAGATAATACGTCATCTATATAGCGGAAACTGAGGTCAAAGGATCTAGCCAAACGATATTCTTGCTTTCTGATCAGATCAGCTATAAAGTCAGCTTGAGTTTAGGAATTCACTACATAGACGGTAAATCACAATCATCGTCTTTGGTAAAGATACCAAACGAGCATAACACAGATCTATGGTATTCTACGATCTTTTCTTTGGAGAGTGTCGTCTTGTTACTGCTTCTATTTTCTACGTCTATCTCTGATAATAATTATTTGATGTAATATGCTTTGCAGACAAAACCATGCTGCTTTAGGGATTTGTTTGCTAGTACGATAACATATTTATCATGTATAGTAGACAATGTTTTTGCTACATCGGGGTCTCTGAAAACTGTATAATTGATTTATTGATGTTTGTTTGTTTGTTTGTTGGGGTTTAACGTCCGAGCAGCAATATTTCAGCTATATTCAGACGATGAAAATGAAATGGATGATAAAATGAACATGAAATGAAAAAAAAAAAGGATGGGACACAAGGACAATAAGGTAGCCTCCTGTGGCGGAGCGCAAAGATTCCTACTCCGGGAGAATACCACAGCAGGGGTGCGAGGAACGTGGCATCTTTCCCAACACGGTGCACCACTATGGTTTGCGGTCAGGTTTTCCGTATTATAGCCTGACAGCCCCAGCATGTAACACGCCAGGGGTACCCCATTCCACCTATGCAGGTCCGGGTGTTAAAGGAATAGGCCTGCAGCAGCGCTAAGCTTGTCGTAAAAGGCGACTTAATAGTGCTCAGAAACCTAGCCGGGGGCTAGACGCTCTGCCCACAGAGCAACTGGGATGTGTGCCCCAGGTGGTGGAATAGGGGACCCCTGGCGTGTTACATGCTGGGGTTGTTAGGCTATAATACGGAAATCCTGACCGCAAACCATAGTGGTGCACCGTGTTGGGGAAGATGCCACGTTCCTCGCACGTTAAAGAACCCTGCTGTGGTATTCGATAGGAGTAGGAACCTTTGCGCTCCGCCACAGGAGGCTAAATTGCCCGACCTTACCCATCTCCCCCTTTTTTCCAGTGGTAATCAAAATTTGTCGACCCTATTATCCTTGTGACCCATCCTTTCTTTTTTTCATTTCATGTTCATTTTATCATCCATTTCATGTTCATTGTCTGAATATAGCTGAAATATTGCTGCTCGGACGTTAAACCCCAACAAACAAACAAACAAAATATTTCTGTTAGCCCTGTACGTTGTTTGTTTGTTGGGGTTTAACGTCCGAGCAGCAGTATTTCAGGTATATTCAGACGATGAACATGAAATGATGATAAAATGAAAAAGGGATGGGACACAAGGACAATGGGCAGAGGTGGGTAGGGTCGGGAATTTAGCCTCCTGTGGCGAAGCCCTATGGTTCCTACTCCGGGAGAATACCACAGTAGGGTTCTTTAACGTGCGAGGAATGTCGCATCTTTCCCAACACGGTGCACCACTATGATTTGCGGTCAGGTTTTCCGTATTATAGCCTGACAACCCCAGCATGTAACACGCCAGGGGTACCCCATTCCACCACCTGGGGCACACATCCCAGTTGCTCTGTGGGCAGAGCGCCCTAGCCCCCGGCTAGGGTTCTGAGCACTATTTAGTCGCCTTTTACGACAAGCTTAGCGTTGCTGCAGGCCTATTCTTTTAACACCCGGACCAGCACGGGGCGCCCTGTACGTTGTGTAATTATTTTTGTTTGCCCTGTACGTTGTGGGACTTGCTTTGTAATCATATAATTTAGGGACATCTACATTGCATTAGCTTTTTAAAACAGTATTACAGACTACATATCGTTTGTAATTAATTATGGTAAGATGGTATTCGTACATTTAAGACAGGGACAGTTTTTGTATTTGCTTTTGTAAGTATTCTGTAACGATAACAGTTAAGCTTTTTAATGACATTATCGCAAGTTTGTTAACTATAACCATCGAATTTCGATGGTTTGGAGAAAGTGTATTTTTCATTGTATGTTTTTTTTTTGGCAATTTTTGCAACTGGTAACTAATTAAAGCATGTTACTTAAGTTATATTTTTCTATTACTTATTTGTTAAAAACTGTCTTTGTAAACTTTGAATCAGTTTATAACATGTGACAACTGGTCCAAATCAACGTTATTCCGTATAATCTGCTCAAAATTTGCCCACAGAGTAACTGAGTTGTGTGCCCCAGGTGGTGGAATGCGGTAACCCTGGCGTGTTACATGCTGGGGTTGTCAGGCTATAATACAGAAAACCTGACCGCAAACCATAGTGGTGCACCGTTTTGGGAAAGATGCCACGTTCCTCGCGCACGTTAAAGAACCATGTTGTGGTATTCGATAGGGGTACGAACCCTTGTGCTCCGCCACAGGAGGCTAAATTGCCCAACCCTACCCATCCCTCCCTTTTTTTGGCAATCGAGATTTGTCGACCCTATTATCCTTGTGTCCCATTCTTTTTTTTTTTTCATATTTTATATTCATGTTATCATCGCCTGACTATAGCTAAAATATTGCTGCTCAGGCGTTACACCCAAACAATCAATCAATCAACCCACTCCGTAAAACACGTGTACTGCATACCAAAACTTGAAATATCGTATTTAACAACCACTAGGTCTATGCAAATGCTGGTGAACAAAAGACCACCGAGTGTTCAATGACCCAGAGGTAGAGTTGTCTGATCCAATGCGTTTCGTAAATTATTTACCGAAAGTTTAAATTTTATGAAATTCAAACGCGCTTAAACACTGTATTTCCTTATTGCATAAGTAGAAGCAGGTGCTGAATTTGGCTGTGGATGTATTTTTTTTTTTTTTTTGGTAATGGGTATAAATTCCAGATATTTATACTGTCAAGACCATATAAAACCGTCCTTGTGTGGTACAGGTAATCAAACAAACGTGGAAATCGATGTCGTTATATTATTTCTTTCAGATTTTACAACATATTAATCTTTTTTCACTATTTTAACATATTGTTTTGCGGAAAAATGTGTCGTGTTGGTATTTATTTGTTCGAATCTTAATTTCTCATTGTGTGTCATTCTTCTAAGTAATAATGGACTTACGGTGAACCAAAATCGTTGTATTCAGCTTGGTTGCTCCATTTTATAGGTAAACCAAGAATCGGGGTTCAATACCATAACCTGGAATATATTATGGCTGTGATACAAAAATACTAATAACATAAATATTACAAATATCTATATGCTATACACGTATAAGAGTCAGGAAATAGGACAAAGGTACGGGCATAAAAACCTAAACTTATCAATTACATTGAAAATTTCATAAAAGAAACTAAACGTACAGAATAATGAAAGTTTGTTAAGGCGAGATGCGGTATCACAAGAAGCTCTTCAATCAATGTGATATGTTGTCAAGACGATCAAAACTTGGGTTCTTCCGTCTGTCGGTGATGTCTCTATCGTTTGAAATAAAGTTGTCATTGACGTAACAATCGATTTGACATTTGAGATAGAAAATATTGAGAAGGAAGAACAATGGAAATGCAATAAAGTTGACCTTATTAGATCTTTACACGCATTACACATTGAAAATACAGTAAAAATAACTAGCATAATATGTTGTGCGTGCTGAGATAAAGAACAGCGCAACAAATTTCTTACCCAAATATGTTCTAGTTTGATATAAGTACAAAAATACATGTATTTCGCGATTGACATGTAGATGGAACAAATAATATTCTGTCATCAGCACAATGAAAAGTAGAGTCTTCGCCTCCTTTAAGCCAGACAATTTTATGAAAATTAATTGATCCAGTTTTTTTCAGAACGCAGAAGATTGATATGCTGCCCGTTGTGTTTGAAGGCACATAGATTAATGGAAACTACTGATTGCAAATTTTTCATTAGATTTCTAAGACAAGAAAAGATATCCATTGTACGTGACTAGTCTACTCAATTCAGTTTGAAGATTGTTTTGATTCTTGTAACTATTATAGATCTCAATTCAGTATCACTGTTGCCAGAAGCGTTTGTCTTGATAGATTGGCATGATTCCATATTTTTCCTAAGCCCTTTACAAATTAAAAAATGTTTGTTTGTTTGTTGGGGTTTAACATCCGAGCAGCAATATTTCAGCTATATTCAGACGATGAACATGAAATTGACGATAAAATGAACATGAAATGAAAAAGGGAATGGGACACAAGGCCAATGGGGTCGAAAAATCTTGATTGCCACTGGAAATAGGGAGAGGTGGGTAGGGTCGGGCAATTTAGCCTCCTGTGGCGGAGCACTATGGTTCCTACTCCGGGAGAATACCACAGAATTTAACGTGCGAGGAACGTGGCTTCTTTCCCAACACGGTGCACCACTATGGTTTGCAGTCAGGTTTTCCGTATTATAGCCTGACAACCCCAGCATGAAACACGCCAGGGGTACCCCATTCCACCACCTGGGGCACACATCCCAGTTGCTCTGTGGGCAGAGCGCCTTAGCCCCCGGCTAGGTTTCTGAGCACTATTTAGTCACCTTTTACGACAAGCTTAGCGCTGATGCAGGCCTATTCTTTTAACAATAATTAAAATTTTGTCTATTGAAAAATAACATAAATTTTCCTTTAAATTTTCCATGTGCATATTGTTTATTGCGCAATAAAAAAAATATGCATATGGAAAATTTATGTTATTTGTCAATAGACAAAGTTTTTATTATAACCAATTCTTATAAACTTATTTTTATCTTGAAACATGAGAAAAGTAGCTCTGAATTTAACTAAATAGGGGAGTGTCAATATTTTTTTATCCATTGAGATATAACAAAATTATTATTTTAACCAATCAGATTACAGTATTTATCTCAAATTAATTTATAAACAAATAAATGATTAAGTAAAGAGAGACTAATTATCAACCAGGTACATTAATTTGATTTCACGGTATGAAATATATCAGTAGGTATTTGGTAATGAACAATCATCAATATATGATCGAAAAATCTCGGGAATGTCTGAGGAAAAAAAGACGAAGCATCTAAAGAAACTTAGTAATGGAATCCAGCCAAATGCTGTTGAACTATTGAGTCGGATAAGGATGAGGAATTGTTCACATCTGTGGCCCTTGGAACGCTTGACCCCGACAGCATTCTATCAGGCCTTTGATGCATCGATACTATACTATTCACTTAGGATTGAGACGGTCACATGAACACCGTCAATTAAAATGGGTGATATCTCAGTACAAGATGAGCCAGATGGATCAAAGAAATTACTTTATAATAAAAGACTCACAAAAACCAGGGATGGAACTAACCCAAAGAACACCAGGGCATATATCCGAAAATCATGCAATGAAAGGCATTTCAGTATGTTTCTTGAGGTAATCACATTTATTTTAATGAAATACGTGCCATTGTTCATGTTCAACTACAATTAAAACGTGATGTTTGTTTGTTTGTTTGTTGGGGTTTAACGTCCGAGCAGCAATATTTCAGCTATATTCAGACAATGAACATGAAATGGATGATGAAATGATGATGAAAAAGGGACGGGACACAAGGACAATAGGGTCAACAAATTTTGATTGCCACTGGAAAAAGGGGGGTGGGTAAGGTCGGGCAATTTAGCCTCCTCTGGCGGAGCGCAAAGGTTCCTACTCCTATCGAATACCACAGCAGGGTTCTTTAACGTGCGAGGAACGTGGCATCTTACCCAACACGGTGCACCACTATGGTTTGCGGTCAGGTTTTCCGTATTATAGCCTGACAACCCCAGCATGTAACACGCCAGGGGTACCCCATTCCACCACCTGGGGCACACATCCCAGTTGCTCTGTGGGCAGAGCGCCTAGCCCCCGGCTAGGTTTCTGAGCACTATGTAGTCGCCTTATACGACAAGCTTAGCGCTGCTGCAGGCCTATTCTTTTAACACCCGGACCTGCACGGGGCTAACGTGCATTACACACGTACCAAATAAAGTTCTGTAACAAAGGATGTTCGATGGTCATGTTCAGACATTTTTTCAGACTTTCTGACTACTCTGGTGATATCTATTTCATAGCATTAATATCTTGTGCCCAGTGGCTCCTTTTCATAATTACATTAAACACAGTCACCTTAAAATGTATTTGATGAAATCCTTGTTATTTCTTAAGTGGTTTTAATAGATAAAACATACGAAGACAAACCTATGTAAAATCTACAGAAATGCTTTGCCCGATAAAATTTCAATGCCTATAGCCTCGTGCAGGTCGGGGTGTCAAAAGAATAGCTTGCAGCAGCGCTAAGCATGTCGTAAAAGGCGACTTAATAGTGTTCAGAAACCTAGCCGTGGGCTAGGCGCTCTGCCCACAGAGCAACTGGGTTGAGTACCCCTGGCTTGTTACATGCTGGGGTTATCAGGCTGTAATACGGAAAACCTAACCGCAAACCATAGTGCCCCGTGCAGGTCCGGGTGTCAATGTTTGTTTGTTGGGGTTTAACGTCCGAGCAGCAATATTTCAGCTATATTCAGACAATGAACATGAAATGGATGATAAAATGAACATGAAATGAAAAAAAAGGATGGGTCACAAGGATAATAGGGTCGATAAATTTTTATTGCCACTGGAAAAAGGTGGATGAGTAATTTCGGGCAATTTAGCCTCCTGTGGCAGAGCGCAAAGGTTCCTACTCCTATCGAATACCACAGCAGGGTTCTTTAACGTGCGAGGAACGTGGCATCTTTCCCAACACAGCGCACCACTATGGTTTGCGGTCAGGTTTTCCGTATTATAGCCTGACAACCCCAGCATGTAACACGCCAGGGGTACCCCATTCCACCACCTGGGGCACACATCCCAGTTGCTCTGTGGGCAGAGCGCCTAGCCCCGGGCTAGGTTTCTGAGCACTATGTAGTCGCCTTTTACGACAAGCTTAGCGCTGCTGCAGGCCTATTCTTTTAACACCCGGACCTGCACGGGGCTCAAAGAATAGGCATGCAGCAGCGCTAAGCTTGCCGTAAAAAGCGACTAAATAGTGCTCAGAAACCTAGCCGGGGACTAGGCGCTCTGCCCACAGAGAAACTGGGATGTGTGCCCCAGATGGTGGAATGGGGTACCCCTGGTGTGTTAAATGCTAGTGTTGTCAGGCTATAATACGGAAAACCTGATCGCAAACCATAGTGGTGCACCGTATTGGGAAAGATGTCACGTTCCTCGCACGTTAAAGAACCCTACTGTGGTATTCTCCCGGAGTGAGAACCATAGGGCTCCGCTACAGGAGGCTAAATTGCCCGACCCTACACACCTCTCCCTATTTCCAGTGGCAATCAAAATTTGTCGACCCCATTGTCCTTGTGTTCCTTTCCATTTTTCATTTCATCATCATTTCATGTTCATTTTATTATCAATTTCATGTTCGTTCATCGTCTGAATATAGCTGAAATATTGCTGCTCGGACGTTAAACCCCAACAAACAAACAATGTTGGAAAAATGTGACTTTTCATTATTATTGTATGACTTATGGTTTTAAAGTTAACTGAACAACCAAATCATTTCATTTTAGGTCGTGAAATTGCGTGACCAGGGAAACTAAAATATTTCCAAAACCTTATCAAATAGTATTGCCCTCTATTTCTGAACAATATGGAGCTTTCGGTTTGTGTGTATCTAAAACGGTTTAACAATTTTTACAAACTTAGTTTTTCCGATACGGGGCAGATTACTCTGGACCGACAAATGATCATGTCTCACAGGGTGAATTCCAAAGTCTTCTCTCGGATTGAAAAAGATGGTCAAAATCTTGTCATGATACGATTTCATCAGAAGCGAACAAATTGGATAGAATAAAACAAAGAATGATAATAATCAGAAGAAACACAAGAAGGTCTTCCCGTTGTAATGGGAGAGGCCTTAATAAAATTTATCAAAAAGGGCTTATAATGGCTATTCGATTGATATCATGGTATTCTAGAGTCCATACGACAAAGAAACTACACTTGTTAAAAATGTCGCGAATCGATGTATTTTCACCAATTTAAGAAAATCGTCAAATATCACTGGATGTGGAACAATGCTTCTTAATTGATTGGAAGTAGGTTGAGTTGTCTATCTTGAACCATATTTGCAAAAATAGCAAAAACCATTTTTGACCCATTTTTGGACTATTAAAACAAATGACCTTGATCTTTGACCTTAATATTTCTTGGTAGCATTAATGCTCCTGATCAAGAAAATTTATGGTTCCTTGGTACTTTTCTTTGAAGCGAATCAAAAAATAACCGATCTTATCTAAAGAGCATAAAAAAATCAAGTTTTTTTGGTCATATCTTACAATTTTGAAAGTGGTCAATAAAAACCTATACTTTTCTGGTAGAACTTGTTATTCTGAACATATTTGTCATTTACAGTAGACCTCTTTCTGTAACGGGTTGTGACATATTGGCAAAAAACTGCAAAAATCACCAAAATGCCCGTTTTGGGGCTATAACGTCATAACGCTACATCCAAATGTTTGGTGTTCTTCATAACAAATGAAGATCTCATCAAGATACACATTTTTTTGTCAAAGAAGGCTATTTACAGCCTGAACGTGACTTAGAGATCGTCGGCAAATGGGATTCAGCCGGAAATGGGATATTGCCACATTGAACAGACTAAACATTCCGCGGTCTGTTCTCTTTACCCATCCCTTTTTCACCTTGCAAAGTTTACGTTAATATATCGCTCCGCCGCCGATCATTCAGTTATCCATACTCCCGTGTCAAGTTTAAATATGTGATTTTTTATTGTTCGTAAGAGAAGGAAGTATTATGACATTAAAGCTTTTGTAATATTTGTTAAATTGCAATATTTCTATGATTATGTGCTTATTATTTTTAACTATTTGAATTTTGTCTTAGCGAGCAGGACTATTTTTTTCTAATTTACCTGACGCAGGTCAAACACGGTACCTCCAATAACCGAAAACATGTCTTTTTTTTCAGGAAACTACACGGAAAAACCGAAAACCAGGTGTATATATATATATATATATATATATATATATATATATATATATATATATATATATATATATATCTGAAAACCTGAATAAATTTTTTTTTGTTGTATGATTGCTTCTTACATTATTTAAATATTCAATTATGAAGTTTTTTTGTGAAAAAAAAATGTTTTTCTGTATATTTCAACACTATACAACTACCCAACCAGAGTCTCTAATGATCAATTTGGCATCGTAAGGACAAATGACCGATTTCAAAGTACAGACTTTCACTAGGTAGCTAGAAAGTGTTAATATACTAATAAAAAAACTATTTGCAAGTGTGTTTAAAGAACACAGTGAGCAATTATACCACCCAAAAACGTGTTATATTGAGGTTTTCGGATTTTCAAGTTTTTAATGACGGATTTTTCGGCCTGCAATGTACACTCTTTCAGTTGTTAGTATATTGTTAATTTCTACGATTACAAGATGGGTCCTGTAGATTTGAAAGTGTTAATTTTTTACCAAGGAGTTAGATATAAACTACTATTATCACTATAAAAATCCTTGATCTGGCCCTGTTATTGAGAATGTCGGTAGCTTCTAATAACGGATTTCAGGAGCTGGAATGAACGCTTTTTGTGATGTACAAAAAATGTAAGTGTAGTTTTAATGTTCATGGTTACAGTGAGTGTGCAGGGGGTTGACATTCCTCCTTTTTACGGGAAAATTTGTAATGTTCATGTGTAAAATTGACAAAAATGGCAAATAATGTCCTAGCACCCCCTTTTTCTGGGGAATCCAAGCTGCCACCCCTAATTTTCAAAGTGTGTGGATCCGCCTCTACCAGATGGGTCCTGAAGGTTTCACCGTTTGAAAGTGTTCTAGTGATTGTAAATTACAGGTATTTTTACACATGCTAAGAGTTTTCAAGTTGTTTTATACACATTGTACTTTTAAATACATGTATATCCTATAAATATCATTGTGTTTGATTTGATCCCAGGAATTTAAAATGCAAGCAATGTGTACATGTACATGAATAAACATACATGTAGTAAACAGTATGAAGTATTTAAACTGTAAAATAAACATTCGAATCATAGTTCAAAGCAGAGACATAAACAATGTTTGTTTCAAATGTAAGAATGAACGGCAATATAATTAAAATTAGATCTGAATTTCTCCCCTTTGTTTATGTCACATGAAATCATGCGGCAAAGAAAAAAGGGGAGCAATTAAAATCTGATCTGAATTAGATTGGGATGAAATGAGGCCATGTGGCATATTTATCACATTCAGTAGTTGATCTTGATCTATCAAAAAGGGGGAATATTTAGCAAAAATTAAGTATTTATATCTAGTCAAACAAACTTTTAGAGCATTAGGAGTCCCCGCTTATGACATTCCTGCTGAAAATTTCCTAAGTATGTTAAAAACTATTTGATTACATTTTGCTTGTATAAGAAATTGCCCCATTCTCAAATTTTCAATCATCATTGTGGCTGACCTGTGATTTGAATACCCTATATCACACCCTAGATCTATATCGCATACTCTATATCACACCCTAGACCCATATCACATATCTTATATCACACCTCTAGACTTTTATCGCATACCCTAAATCACAAGCCTAATCCTATTTCGCGTGCCCCTAGCAAATGTATATCACATCCCTAGACCTATATGGCATACTGTATATCACACCCTTAGACATACATGTATATCGCATACCCTATATCATACCGTTGTACTATATCGCAAGCTTAGACATACATATGTACATCATATACTGTATATCACTCCCCTAGACCTACATGTATACGGCACACCCTTAGACCTATATTGCATACCCTATATCACACCCCTAGACCTATATTGCATACCTTATGTCACACCTCTAGACCTACATTGTATACCTATATTGCATACCTTATATCATACCCTACACGGAACACACTTGAAGTATAAATAAAATATATGATTTAATGAACATGACATGCCAAAATCTGTATCTGATGCGGTATTAACCCTCGACCTATATCATTCCGCGGACCAATAGCCATAAGTGGGTTGACATAGGATTCTTGTGTTGATACCGCATGTGATACAGATTTTGGCATGTAATATTCAGTACATGTGTATTATATCCATATACATGTAAGTCATAACTGGTTATTTTGTAATTTCCTGAATAGATTTATCACAGATTAATTTTATTTTTTTTATCATGTTTTATATGGATATAACAGAAGAATTGAAGAGAAAGGTACACATAAGAATATAATGTCAACATTTAAAATGCACATACAAAATGCAAACAAAATGGATTTTCTTACCTAGTAAACATACATACATTTTTATTACTTTTGCAGGTAAAAAAATAAATTTTATGCACTTTATTATTCTTCTCACTAATTTGTACATTTCGAAATCTAACTTGCAAAACGAAGCTAATAATATTTCATAATATACAGTGTACGTGTTCGTCGTATTGTGTTGATTGCTAACATCTTACATGAAATTTTACATTAATGTGTATTATCCGTTAATAAACACATTCGATATACACAATTTTTAAATGTCTATAAATGTTTTGATATAAATTCACGTTAATTTTCGTTATGCATCGTACATTGCAAAAACATTTTCATTGGTCTGGAAGTACAAATATGTTGAAAGTTTTTTTTTAATTGAAGAAAAATTCTAAAAAAATAGTTGATTAAGTGTTTTTACCATACAATCATGTTGCTTTTAATATGAAATAAATAGAACTATTTTATGTGTAAAACTGTCCATATTTGTATATGGATCATTGGGAACACATTTTCCTTGTTCCGGGAGAACAAAAATACCAAAATTTCAAAAAGTAATGGTAAAAAGTACTCTTTTTTAAATAATTTAGCTATTTTAACTAATGCAATACCATTTCATTTATCTAAAAAAGAAAATATTGCATTGTTGATATGACAAATGTGCATTTTTATTGTACATGGTACATTGTGACAATTCATTAGTCTCTGAGTATAAAAATATTGAAATTTCATAAAATTAGGGCAAAGTATACTCAATTTTTAGATAATAGAGTATTTTTGACTGATGCAATACCATCTAATTCCTCTGGATGTGAAAAGAAAATAATTTTCATATAAAAAATGTCCGTATTTGTAGTATATGAATCATTGGGAACACTTTTTCCTTGTTACAGCTAAAATAAAAATACCAAAATTTCATAAAGTATTAGTAAAAAGCACTCTTTTTGGAAATAATTTAGCTATTTTAGCTAATGCGATACCATCTTATTTTTCTAAAAAAGAAAATATTGCATTGTTGATATGAAAAATGTCCATTTTTATCATACATGGTATATTGCAAAAACATTTTGACTGGACTGGGAGTATGAAAACATTGAAATTTCATCAAATTGAGGTAAAATATACTCAATTTTAAGATAAAAGAGTATTTTTTGCTTATGCGATACCATTTTATTGATTTAAATATGAAAAGAAGGTAATTTGTATGTAAAAAATGTCCATATTTGTTGTATATGGATTATTGGGAACACATTTTCCTTGTTCCAGGAGAATTAAAATATAAAAATTTCAAAATATATTGGTAAAAAGTACTCTTTTTTTTTTTTTAGATAATTTGCACTTTTTAACTAATGCAATACAATCTTACTTGTCTAAAAATGAACATATTGCATTGTTGTAATGAAAAATGTCAATTTTTATTATACATGGTACATTGTGAAGACATTTTCACTGATATCCAAGTATGAAAATATTTAATTTCATCATAATAAGGGGAAGATATACACAATTTTTAGATAATAGAGCGTACCATCTAATTGCTCTGGATTTTAAAAGAAAGTAATTTTCATATAAAAAATGTCCATATTTGTAGTATATGAATCATTGGGAACACTTTTTCCTTGTTACAGGTGAAATAAAAATACCAAAATTTCATAAAATATTGGTAAAAAGCACTCTTTTTGGAAATAATTTAGCTATTTTAGCTAATGCGATACCATCTTATTTTTCTAAAAAAGAAAATATTGCATTGTTGATATGAAAAATATCAATTTTTATTATACATGGTACATTGCGAAAACATTTTGACTTGCCTTGGAATAAGAAAGAGTAATCAAGGTAACCAAGGTTATAGCGGTAATCAAAAGAATGTAATCCATGGACAAAGATCGACATGGAAAACAGACATACACAACAAAGAACATAAAGTAACTAAAATCATACATACAAAGTAATAAAAGCAAATGTGCAACTTGGACTCCACTAAAAACTGGGAGCATGGACCAGGTGCACCGGTAGGGTAAGCGTCCTCTGCTTTTCTAGAAACACCCGCCGAGTTGCTCATAAAAAGTCAAATGTGGGGTAGACAAACGAGGAAAGGAAAACTATGACCCGTTGAATAAATCCTTTTCATGGTGCAGATGGATACACCATAACGATCCACGACCATAAAACTTCTGTAGTGATGACTTCAATCTTGTAGCAACATAACCCTGTTCCAGAAGCCTATTTGTTAAGAGTTATAGTGCGATACAAAACGTCTGCGTAGTTTCTGCAAGCTTTGGCATAACGTATGAGTTGTGATATGAACACTCCATACGTAGGTACTGAAGGGATGTTGCCACAGATGACAGAAAAGGTGACAATTCTGAATGAAACGTCATCACGTTTGTCATAAAGTTTGGTCAATAGTTTTCCTTTACCATCGATTTCTAAGTGTATGTCAAGATTGGGGCTGACTTCACAGTGTCTGTAGTATCCTTTATCTCAAGTTCTTTTGGGTAGAGCCCCGTGCAGGTCCGGGTATTAAAAGAATAGGCCTGCAGCAGCGCTAAGCTTGTCGTAAAAGGCGACTAAATAGTGCTCAGAACCCTAGCCAGGGGCTATGGCGCTCTGCCCACAGACCAACTGGGATGGGGTACCCTTGGCGTGTTACATGCTGAGGTTGTCAGGCTATAATACGGAAAACCTGACCGCAAAACATAGGCCCCGTGCAGGTCCGGATGTTAAAAGAATAGGCCTGCAGCAGCGCTAGTCTTGTCGTATAAGGCGACTAAATAGTGCTCAGAAACCTAGCCAGAGCAACTGGGATGTGTGCCCCAGGTGGTGGATGGGGTACCCCTGGCGTGGTGCATGCTGGGGTTGTCAGGCTATAATACGGAAAACCTGACCACAAACCATAGTGGTGCACCGTGTTGGGAAAGATGCCACGTTCCTCGCACGTTAAAGAACCCTGCTGTTGTATTCGATAAGAGTAGGAACCTTTGCGCTCCGCCACAGGAGGCTAAATTGCCCAACCTTACCCACCCACCCTTTTTCCAGTGGCAATCAAAATTTGTTGACCCTATTATCCTTGTGACCCATCCTTTTTTTTTTCATTTCATGTTCATTTTATCATCCATTTCATGTTCATCGTCTGAATATAGCTGAAATATTGCTGCTCGGACGTTAAACCCCAGCAAACAAAAGCAAACCATAGTGGTGCACCGTGTTGGGAAAGATCACACGTTCCTCGCACGTTAAAGAACCCTACTTTGGTATTTGATAGGAGTAGGAACCATAGGGCTCCGCCACATTAGGCTAAATTGCCCGACTCTACCCACCTCTCCCTATTTCCAGTGGCAATCAAAATTTGTCGACCCCTTTATCCTTCTGTCCCATCCCACTTTTCATTTCATCATCATTTCATGTTCATTTAATCATCCACTTCATGTTCATCGCCTGAATATATCTGAAATAATGAAATAATTGGACACAATTATATGTACATGTAAGAATATTTTTCATCAAGAGGAAGTTTCTGTACTTTCATATCATGTGGTTAAAACACGTGTAAATTTTCATGCATTTACATTGTAACATATTGCTTTTATCAAAGACACTGTTATTATTTTTTCCTTGATTTCTTTTCAGTGGTAATACCTTTTAAAGTTTCACTAGATTTAGCGAGAAGAAAGCAAAAGCAAAATGGACTATTTTCGTGCTGAGACACTATTTAAGCATGAAACAAAGTTTATGATTCTCAAGTGCTGGTACATGTCAACATCTCTTAATAAAAACTACAAATATGAAGTCTGATTTCTTAGCACTTATTTGTTTGCAAAACATAAAAGTTACTTGTATTGTAATCTAATACATATTTGTGAAATAATCATGCAGAAAAAAAAATGAAAAAAATGCACATACATTATTGAAGGCAGACAGGTATAAAACACTCTGCTTAAGCGCAATAATGATTCATCAAAAGAAGTGGTATGGGTTCACTAGTAACCTTTTTTCTTTTGGAGAGTAGAAAAGATGGATTTATATTCCTGTATTCACTACATCTCTTTGTCCTTGACTTTCCAACTTGACTGAAATCCTAAATTGCTAAAACATATGAGGTACAGATCTTTAAACTGCATAGTAGTTTTGATAACAAGAGTTTGTATCCTTATTTGAACTGAAACATTCCTAGAGAAAGGCAATCATTTATGTTAAAAAAAAGTGTATTGTTTGGACATTTTCAACTCAGAGCCTAATCTAGACAAAAACGGCAAGGACAAGTTTTAGTAAATTTTGTTTGAAAACAAACAATATTGACATATTTGTTCATTTAATCTATTACAAATCACTGTCAAAGTGAGCACAAATACGGAGAAGATTTTTTTACTCCTTTCTACTTTTAGATTAGGTCCTTGGCCAACCTCCCTAGTCCACATGATTCATTTCTACTTCAAGCATCTCCAACACGAAATTTCGAAGTGTAGATTCGTTCTTACTTTGAAAATTCATGTTATATTGATAGTCAGTGATTTCCAGTGGAGATCATATTCTTGAAGAAATGCTGGTTTAGGTGTAAAGTGTCAAGAAATTTGAGGACATAAACGTACACAGCCATAAATATCAAAAGCAATTATAAAAAAGATCCATAAATACATTAATAAGCAAGCAGTATTGATATGCATTTCATTAAAACAGATGGTTACTCTTCAAAATGAAAAATGTTTTTCTCGGTTTATTTAACTTGCAATTTGGTTACATGAATATTTATGAGTTCTTCCTCGACTCAGTGCCTCAGCACTTTGATTTATGTTCATCATTTTCTTCTATCTGTTACCTTTTTCAAGTCAGACCCATAACAAACCCAAGGTCAAATTTGAATGACCTTTGACCATGACATTTTTGAACACACAAAATATCATCTAACATCAACAATGAGGATCCCAAGCCTGTACGCCTTAAGGTTTTAAAGTTAAGTGACCAACCGAATCATTTCATTTTAGGTCGTGAAATCGCGTAACCAGGGAAACCTCAAACCTTAATTTCCAAAACCTTGTCAAATAGTAATGCCAACTGTTTCTGAACAATATGGAGCTGTCGTTTGTGTGTATCTAAAACGGTTTAAGAAATTTAACAAAATTAGTTTTTCCGATACGGGGCAGATAACTCTGGACCGACAAATGATCGCATCTCACAGGGTGAATTCCAAACTTCTCTCAGATTGCTAAAGAAGGTCAAAATCTTGTCATGATACGATTTAATCAGAAGCGGGCAATTTTGGCGGAAAAAATAACAAGTGATGCTGTGTTTGCAAGCAAAACACGAAAGTCGCCGAAACCGGCAAGTAGTCGAATTTAGTCATTATGAAGCCGCCATTGAATTGAGAATGCAATGATTACCCTAGAAATCAATTTTCATTGAAATCCAACAATGTTGACATTTTGCCGATTTTGGTGGCCATTTTGAAAAGGGCGGCTTTTAGACAGAATCTGAAGCCGCCATTGAATTTAGAATGTCATGTTTACACTCGATATCAATTTTCATTGAAATCGAACAATGTTGACATTTTGCCGATTTTGGCGGCCATTTTGAAAAAAAAATGGCGGCATTCTAGAAATTTTTTTACGCCTATATCAGCAAGTCTAGAATAACGGTCTGAGTTATTTTTATACATCTAAATGAGTTCTACTAATTTTATAGAATTTGATTCATATTTCCGGGTTTTTGTTTTGGCGGCCATTTTGAAATTCCGGAAGTGGCTTGCACACCCCCTGAGCTTGCTTGATTTTTTAGCCAAGTTTGGTTTGAATCGAATAAACAGTCTCCGAGAAATCGCCAAGACATCTTTACGTGTATAAGAAGAAGCATAATAATAATAATAATAATAATAATAATAATAATAGTAATAAAAAGAAGAAGAAAAAGAAAAAGAAGAAATGGAGCAAAAACAATAAGTCGCAAAACTTCGTTTTGGTGACTTAATAATAATAATAAGAAGAAGAAGGAGAAGAAGAAACTGAGCAAAAACAATAAGTCGCAAAAAATCGTTTTGGCGACTTAATAATAACCAGAAGAAATATTAGAAGGTCTCCCCATTGTAATGTGAAAGACCTTAAAAATATATGAAGCATGAGAATGAACACGCATGCGGTAATTTTTAAAAGAGTGAAAAACTGCTCAAATTATGATGTCTTCCAGCTTTTCTAACACTTTTTTTCCAATTCCAGCCAAGTTTGAAGGACATATATGACCGTAGATGTTCAAATGATTATCATAAACCAATCGAATGAACTATAAAACACATTAAAGAGTTAGAGAGACATTATTTTTTTTTTCAAGTAAACCTTGATTTTGAGGCTAAGCTTCTTTATCTGCAGACAGATTTCGAAATGCTGAACAATTTTACCCGCGTCAGAGTTTGACTAAACCTAACAGTTTTTGAGATTTATGAGAAAAAATCACATTCAAGAGTTGGAGAAATAACATTAAATTTTCTCCAGGTAGACTTTGATTTTCAAGCCAAATTTTGCCCTCACCGAACTAACTCCTTTGTAAAGTGCATCATGCAGTACTGTTATGCACATACCATCCTCCGAGTACTGTCACTTGACCGGTACCCTAGATGTAATCTTTCAAATGCGTTTTATTTCCCACTCCTAGAGCGTACTTACATCTTCTCTAAAACTTATTTGGCTCGTTTAAATTTCTTGAAATTTTATTCAGTGTTTCACTTTGATAAAAGAGGCAAAATATATGAATTTCAAGAAATTTTAATCACGTGTTTCATGGGAATAAATTCAATGAATATATATAAGCTTCATCAACAAACTTTTGTGACAGAGTTAAAGTTAATGGTTTGTATATCTCTTTATAAATGTTCAATGTGTAAATAGTTGAATATATCAATTGCCGCAAATAAAGATGATTGAGAATGTTTATTTTAACATAAAATTACTTTATGAATTTAATGTAGTGCATTCATTTCATTTTTACCGTATTATTTATGAATCCATCATTTGTTTTCTTTAGGTGGACATTACACATGCAAGATGAAATATTTGTTATTCACAAAGCATTTGCACCTCTTGCAGAGTATGTAGTTCATGTAATATTTTTATCGTTTTGTCAGTTTGTGTAAGTAGTTCTAGTTTAAGTCGCTGGAATATCGTTAAGTTCTGTTTTATTTACATTATGCATTATTTCTTTATTTCGCCTATATTTCACAGTAAATCCGTATTTTTGCTGTATGTGATAACGAGATGCATTTACGAAATACGCACATTTTATTTTTGGTATGTTTCATGTTAAGTTCAGAATACAAAGTAACTATTTTGAACCTTATGTAAAATGTATTAAAATAGCGTATTATACATGTATGTGTTTAACTGGTGTACTATGATAGTTTTGTTTGTTCGTTTGTTTGGGTTTAACGTCCGAGCAGCAATATTTCAGCTATATTCAGACGATGAACATGAAATTGATGATTAAATGAACATGAAATGATGATGAAATGAAAAAGGGATGGGCCACAAGGACAATGGGGTCAACAAATTTTGCTTGCCACTGGAAATACGGAGAGGTGGGTAGGGTCGGGCAATTTAGCATCCTCTGGCGGAGCCCTATGGTTCCTACTCCGGGAGAATACCACAGTAGGGTTCTTAAACGTGCGAGGAACGTGGCATCTTTCCCAACACGGTGCACCACTACGGTTTGCGGTCAGGTTTTCCGTATTACAGCCTGACAACCCCAGCATGTAACACGTCAGGGGTACCCCATTTCACCATCTGGGGCACACATCCCAGTTGCTCTATGGGCAGAGCGCCCTTGCCCCCGGCTAATGTTCTGAGCACTATTTAGTCGCCTTTTACGACAAGCTTAGCGCTGCTGCATGCCTATTCTTTTAACACCCGGACCTGCACGGGGCTATATACTATGATAGAGAATCCTATACTTTCTCTACGATTTGATAATTTAACATATTTTACATGTTTATTGTTCAATTGCACTAAGTATTCTTTATTATTGTTTCAGTGCTTTTATTGTGAATTGCAAATTATGAATGAAATAAAAGAATCCAAATCACCGGTACTTAGTTACTAGAAGCCCTGTTACAATATGAATTTCAAGAAATTTTAAACACGTGTTTCATGCAAATAAATTCAGTGTACATATATTAGCTTCATCAACAAACTTTTGATTACTAAAAGAATGATTTTAGTTTCATACCAGAATGTCACAAAATAAAACGTTTTGATGATTCTAACAGTTATTTCCCTTAAGTTTTGTGTACTTCCTTAAGTATTCATCAACAAGAACCCTGGATCAGAATATACAGCGAAATTATATCTTTTTTAATTTAAAAAATGAGACAGTCCATATAATATTCTGTCGACCTATAAACCGCCTGATTTGTATAATACAAATATATGGAAAAATATACTTTATAAATTCGGAGAATAAAATTTTAACATATAATATATTCGCCCGGACACAGGATTTTACGATGGTTGGGACACTGCGTTAATAAAACCTATCGAAGCATAGATTTATAAAAAAGACGGTTGAAGCATGATACTGCATGATTTATTATTTTTTACCATTTCTAATATTCTTTTCCAAGGCGATTCTCAATATATTATTGGTTTATTTCTGCATTGTAGTTCGATTAGAAAACAATGACGTGACGGTATGGTCTAAAATGTGTAACGCGTACCCGTACCCAAATACTACTTTGCCGATTTCTTCATCATTACTTCATATTTCCAGCTGGAAGTTGGTACACATTTACAAAATGACATAATGATTAGGCTAAAATTAATGATTTTGAAAATGTTTGTAGATTAAATAGATTTTATTCGATTTTCTCTTTTCAAAAGGTCTAAAACGTGTAATCCGAAATTCCCTCATCCAAAATTAAAGTCCGGTATTTTTTGTTATCTGTACTAATTTATTGCATATTTGATATTAAAACATCATAATATTATCAAAATGTTTCATTGATGATAAATTAAAATCGCATCACTCTGTTTATGAGATTTTGTTTTTCGTAAGATCTGGATAAGATCGTATCCAATCTTTGCTGGTACGAGGATTGACGCTAGGTACGGTACGGTACATCAAATCTTTCAAAACTTTATCCAAAGGCTTAAGGTGAAGTTGTAACCTCTTAATAATTTTAGAAAAACGTAAAGTTTGGACAGGAAAGTGAGAAATAGTCAATAAATAATTGGGTATGGTAACTTCCGGTTACACATTTAAGACCTTTTGAAAACCGATCAAACAAGAAATATCAGAAAAATATACATCATTTTCTTGATTAAAAAAAATTGAAACGGACATTTCCACATCTCATGCAATTTTCAGATCTTAACATACCGTAAGAAAGAATATTTTAGCAAAACAACATTTGGGTACAGGGAAAAGTTGGTACGGGTACGGGTTACACATTTTAGACCCTACCTGACGTGACTTAAAAGATTCTAATCAATTATGTTATAGCTTTGTTCGGCGAAGTCCGGGTTATTTGATTGAAACCAAAATTTCCAATTGTCTTTGCTGTATTCAACATTTTCAAAAATTTATTTTACAAAAATTCAAATCGTTTTCACTTATGTTTCTTTGTAGTTTTCGTTTCTCAGTTTACCAGTACCTGCTTACTTTTGCGAATAAACCTCGCCTCTTTCCTGTCAATCAAAAGTGGTGACACATTGTAGATTTTAAAATGAAGAAATTTTGATTGAGAAATGGATGAAAACAATGCATTGAGTCGGATTCTATTCCGTATGAAACTAAATTCCGAACAGTTTCATGGCAAAAGGGCAATTTTAAATGTAAAATCAACACTGTTGAAGGGAAAACGGTAGTATTTATTTTCATATAGCCGACAATACTAACCTTTTCAAGTTTTTTCAGTAATTTCTAATTAAAACTAGGACTAGAACCATTTTTGTTGTAAAACTTTCATCTATAGATTAAAAAATCACCATGAGAATAGAGGTTAACCATCTTTTTTTTCAACCTCCATCAAAAGTTTGAAGGTACCGGAAGTTTTGCATTTTTTTTTTTTTTTTTTGGTTCCGCACTCATTTGTAATATACAGTCTTTTTAAAATTTCATAAACTATGCATTTTGAAGGTTAAAAAATAAACTTATTTTTTTTAACTTTAATCCTTTAAGTATCTGAGAGAGAAAAATCATCATTACAAACTTTGTCAGTACACCAATCTGTTCTTTCAAAGTTCTACTTCCTTTCATCACAATAGGGTACACTATTGGTCAACCTAATGCAGGGAAATAAATACTACTCTTTTCCCTGAATCAACAAATATATTAACATAATATCCGGGTTATATGTTAAATTCCGAACAGTTTCATGGCAAAAAGGCAATTTAAATGTAAAATCAACACTGTTGAATTAACAAGTATATTAACATAATATCCGGATTTTTTTTTCGTAATTTCATCCTAAATTATGCTGTACTATTTTTTGTTTTAAATTGACTTTGAATGTTGTATGATCAAAATTGCGCCATTATGTACAAACTTTTAGTTTTTACTACGAATCCCCTCCATAGGCAATGACTATCAGGATATGATATGATATATAAAGAACCACTCAAATCGACTGGAGTTTGCTTTCATGA
Organism: Perna viridis; assembly: GCA_037379345.1. Taxonomy (NCBI): domain Eukaryota; kingdom Metazoa; phylum Mollusca; class Bivalvia; order Mytilida; family Mytilidae; genus Perna; species Perna viridis. The sequence goes on from CM074511.1 coordinate 17,298,592, forward strand.
TCAATCCTTTTTTTTTATTTTGAGTACTTTTTTGTATAATACTTTTCGAACTTGAACTTCCTCAGCAATAGCAATATAAAAAAAATGTTTTATTTGTCTTCAAAAACGCCTCCCATTGTAACCCTTAAGACCTTTTTATCACCTCATCAATTGATCATATCAATGTGTATTGTGTTTGTCTATTGCAGACGTGAGAAAGTGATTGCATCGAGAACCGTGGAAATTAGAATAGCAAAAAGTGTGCATCGAGAGTGCTTCGTGAATAGTGGGTAGAACGCATAGATTTTGTTTGATCATAATTTTCACACTGTCAATAATTTTCGCATAATATTTCATAACTTCTGATTATGTTTCAACGTACAATTTATCGTCATCATAATGAATATCATTTCAGCGCCGCAACGAACAAATTCCAACCACATTGTATAGTAAGTACGTGAATGCCCCTACATTATGTGTCACAAAATGGACGATGACTGAAATGGGGACAAAAATCTACCGGTTATGACATCTTTTTAGTCGTAAAGGAAATTAATTATTAATTCGAAAGACATTTTTCAGAAGGTCTTACATAGGGTCGAACATTACCCTAACGCGTATGTCTTTCGTATGTTATATTCTTTTGATGTAAGTTATTGTTCTTTAAGAAATGATCGTACTGTTTCACTATAAATCTTATTACAATACTGAAAAATAACTTTTATTTTTTTTTACTCAATGCAATGGCATTACAATTCATTTTCGCGAATAACCCTCAGTTAAATATTCCACAAAGTAAAAAAGAACAGATTTCGCGAAACTATATATGGCACGCGAAATTATTCAAAACCCCGTTATCTATGGTTAACAACAAATGCATCATTTTATAACCTTTATAAAAAGAGGGATATTTATATTTGCGGCGATTTATTTTCGCGATTTTTTTGTTCGCGAGAAAATTATGGAAACTAGTTCAAAATAGAAAAAAGAAATCATATGCGAAGACTTTAAATTGAAATTGAATTGTCTTCAAGATTAAGCTGTCATTGCACTTCAAATGAAACAAACATTGTAATTAAATGAAAACTAGGGTAAGAAAGATATGTTGGTAATTCAGTTCTTTGCATTGTTCGTGATACATGTATTTTGGTAACTTTGGTAAAAATATGTTCATAGCGTTCACACAATTGCATATTCGGTACTCGACACGGAGTAGATACGCCGTGTATCAACTGGAATGTCCCATTTATTGTAAAGTCTCGTCATAGATAAATATGTCGTCAGATCATTAGCTTCCACAAATTTTGATGAAGCATCGTTTTCAACAACATGTGAATATATCAAATCCTCTCCCTCTGGAATATGGGTGACGAGATTGCAGAAGAGGGCTTTTGCTAAAATGGGATCGTCTGCAAATAGAGGGTACATCTTATGACCGACATCGGCTGGGCGAAGAATTCCATATCCCACAACACGGCCACTTTTTAAGGCGACGTACCCAGTAGCACAGCTATGTTTTGTCCACAATGATAAGTAAACTGGGCGTGGTAACGTTTGAATTTCAGTGTCATAATCTATAACGTCTTTGAAATTTACATCTTTGAGTGGAACAATCTCGAAATCACCAGAAGGTACGTCACTTGCAAATGATCTATTGACCTTTCCTTGATTGTAATGCACAGTGAAGGAACGAATAGTCCATCCGAATTGTTCGTAGAATGAAATACGATTGGATAATGCAGTACCTCCAACATTTCTTTCTGCCATGACGTCCATTACCCTCCGGAATAGCTTGCGTCCAATACCGAGTTCTCTGTAACCATCTTTAACGATGTTCATGCCAGACGAAGCAAATTTGTCGCTGTGGGCTAGAATACCATTATGACCTTAAAAATGTAAACAAAATAAGAGGTTATATAGAAGGAATTTAGACATATCCCCGATTGTGAACAAAATAAAAGTCAATTTCAAAGTCCATTTTCCGGTCATAACTTTTCATAGTATCTATACAAAAATACCATATGTTACTATAAATATAAATTTGTAAAGGATAAGAATTGAAGAATCTTACAAAAAGTAGAAAAGCAATTCATTGCAAATCAAGTATACCTTAAAGTATTAGAATTGCTAAGTAAAATGCAAGTTTTACGCTAAATTAGTAGTTCACCTTATGAAGATACATTTTACTGTAACTTAATGTAGATTAGACAATCGAGAAATTTATTGATTTTGAGATATTTTGTATTCAAAAGCTTTGTTGATCTTTCAAAGTAAGGACGCGTTAGAATGGCAAATTAATGTACAAATGTCCAGATTATTTTCGTGTTGTCTTTTATTTGTTCGTTTTTTTTTCTTCTAATTATTGGATTTGGACATCGTCATAGCTAATACGTTTACGTGCATCTTCGTGTTATTTGCTAAATACTGACCAACAATTTCGCCGTCATCCTTGACAACGACTACTAGGCCTGTCGGATCGGTATTGAATACACATTCCAGATATGATTTTTCCATATTCCATTTGTTAAGAGCAAGTAGCTCGTAGAGACCTTGTATGTCTGAACGTTTCATCTGTCGTATTTCATAGTTCGCTTCCGGATCCTTCGTACAAAAACTTTTCCTTTGTCTAACAAATAGATTATTTATACTACATGTATATATAAATATAGACAAGGTTCGTCAAATGGGTATGCGCGAACTATACTATGAATTAGAATCATGTGGTATACATGTATGCATGATTGTAATTCGGTAAATAAAACTTGTGTTGTGTTTGTAGCAATCCGCGATCATGTAATACTATCAAAGTCTGATCTTTTTCGGGAAAAAAATATTGATTGAAACGAAAATAAATCACTGAAGCTTGGCGGTTTGCGCACCCTCTTTAGTCAGCGCGCCTTCCCTTTCTTAAAGTACATGCAACGTTTACTGATTAACTTTCCATTCTACATCTTTTCCAAACCTGTTATGTATACATTTGTCGTTTATATGTTGTCAGCATTCAAGTCATTATTTTTGTAGTTATAAGTTGATGCTTGAAATTTTGCGCTTGCAATTTATATTGTAAGTGAGTTGAAACATTCTAATTTAAAATATAACATACACACAAGCAACAAGTGATAAAATACACGACAACAAAACATGACTGGAAGGATAAAACTCCTATCAAATTGTTTATCACATTGGTGACAGTAAAGCTTTTATGATATGATATATTTCCCAGATATAAACAAAACGATTGATGTTATAAATATATGTTGTATTATATGCGGACGTGTAAATTATAATTAATATCAAAATAAGAAACGAACCCGAACACATTTAATACTAAGTAATGGACAGTTTGTTTGCAACTTAATTGCGCTTTCCTTTACTTTTTCTTCACTAATGACGAAATGAATATCATCTATGCTTTAATGAAATATTCAAAATAAAGAAATATAAATAATATTATAAATATTGTACGTTATTTCATACGTACCCCTGTAGTTGTACATGTTAAAAATGACACTTTCAAGGAAATCAAAAGCTCGAAGTCGAAAAAACTAGAAAGTTAAGAACAATTGATACTTTAACTTTGTCTTGGACTCAGCGCAACAGTTCCAAACTATTATAATTGAACTTACGCTGCAAATAGTAGTTGGCGCTTTTGGAATTTTAACACAGGTTCCAAAAAGTAGCAGATTTTATGCACAGCCATAATTCCAACCGTGGATACCACAGACGTTGACTTCTCGACAATTCAAGTCAGCCCTAGTAGTGGGTAAATTCAAGATAAGAAAATAGTGTCTGATAAACAAAGACATTTGATGAAAAATTATGTAATCTTGATAAGTATTAGAGATAAGGCCCGCACTGACAGTAAGTAAATTTTAATTCTGAAGATTACCCCCGATAACCCAGAAGCCCATCTATTCGTGAAACCCGTTTTATCGGACACATGCGTATTACAAAAAATATTCATATCCGACGCAAGGGTGTTTCCAAAACCGTTCATTTTCAACATTTGAAAACCTCATAAAACTATCCTATCTGAAACCAAAACATTCCAGAAATTTCACATTAATCACTTTTGGCCCCGTGCAGGTCCGGCTGTTAAAAGAACAGACCTGCAGCAGCGCTAAGCTTGTCGTAAAAGGCGACTAAATGGTGCTCAGAACCCTAGGCGGGGGCTAGGGCGCTCTGCCCACAGAGCAACTGGGATGTGTGCCCCAGGTGGTGGAATGGGGTACCCCTGGCGTGTTACATGCTGGTGTTGTCAGGCTATAATACGGAAAACCTGACCGCAAACCATAGTGGTGCACCATGTTGGGAAAGATGCCACGTTCCTCGCACGTTAAAGAACCCTTATGTGGTATTCTCCAGGAGTAGGAACCATAGGGCTCCGCCACAGCAGGCTAAATTGCCCAACCCTAACCACCTCTCCCTATTTCCAGTGGCAATCAAAATTTGTCGACCCCATTGTCCTTGTGTCCCATCCCTTTTTCATGTTCATCATTATTTCATGTTCATCGTCTGAATATAGCTGAAATATTGCTGCTCGGACGTTAAACCCCAACAAACAAACAAACATAATCACTTTTGTCGGTCCTACATCGTAAATCTGAGCCTTTTAGAAACGACTTTCACATCCACTTCCTTTCCGTTAATGTCCTTCATTTACATTGAAATTAACTGGGGTTGATAGGCAAAAGAATAGAAACATTGCAATAGCAGCCAAGGGAACAAGTTAAGAAGAAAAATATTGTATCACCAAATTTACGCGTAGTCTTTACTCTATAAACCAAACACTTCTTATGCGATTGAATAGGATTTCCGAAATCCATAATATCACATGATGAGACTAACACACCATATTGAAGTTTCGAACTAAGCCCCTTTTATCATTCAAGCACCGTGCAGGTCCGGGTGTCAAAAGAATAGGCCTGCAGCAGCGCTAAGCTTGTCGTAAATGGCGACTAAATAGTGCTCAGAACCCTAGCCGGGGGCTAGACCGCTTTGCCCACAGAGCAACTGGGTTGTATGCCCCAGGTGGTAGAATGGAGTACCCCTGGCGTGTCATTTTTTTTATTGCGACTGGAAATAGGGAGAGCTGGGGCCGTAGGACGTCTGAGCTTGACCCAGATAAAAACAAACACAGGATTTTGCGCTTCTATACTGGAGCGCGGTTTGAGACTACAATCTAGTAATTTATTGGCTTTAATTGATTGATTGATTGTTGGGGTTTAACGTCCGAGCAGCAATATTTCAGCTATAATCAGACGATGAACATGAAATGATGATGAAATGATAAAGGGATGGGATACAAGGACAATGGGGTCAACAAATTTTGATTGCCGCTGGAAATAGGGAGAGGGGGGTAGAGTCGGACAATTTAGCCTCCTGTGGCGGAGCCCTATGGTTCCTACTCCTGGAGAATACCACAGTAGGGTTTTTTAACGTGCGAGGAACGTGGCATCTTTCCCAACATGGTGCACCACTATGGCTTGCGGTCAGGTTTTCCGTATTATAGCCTGACAACCCCAGCATGTAACACGCCAGGGGTACCCCATTCCACCACCTGGGGCACACATCCCAGTTGCTCTGTGGGCAGAGCGCCCTAGCCTCTGGCTAGGGTTCTGAGCACTATTTAGTCGCCTTTTACGACAAGCTTAGCGCTGCAGCAGGCCTTTTCTTTTAACAGCCGGACCTCCACGGGGCTATTGGCTTTAAAAAAATGAAACTAGGTATTTAATGAAAGCATATACTATTTACAATAGTGTGTAACATATATATGTTTTTCTGCAGTTATTGGTGTTTTGAGAATGGAAGTTAAAAAAAATAACAGAATTCACAAATTTACAGAAATTCGATTTTCAAGACAAATTCCGTGTTTTGGACTTGGGGCGAGCTCTGAGGTCCCACGACCCCAGCTTGTCTGGCAGAAAAGCCGTTGGACGTCAGAGCAATCTCGGACTAATTACCATGGTGCAGATGGATACACCGCAACGATCCAATAATATCTGAAGTGATAACTTCAATTTGCAGCAACATAACCCTGTTCCAGAAACCTAATTTTAAGGAGTCTTGTGCGGTATAAAAAAAAGTCTGCGTAGATACGGCAACAGCAAGCTCTAGCATTATGTATGAACTCCATACGCAGGACTTTATCATTACAAGTAATGCGGAGTCCCGCATTCAACATGGTGCCACGGAAGTATAATAAAGTTACAATACAATGGAGCTATGGCAAGCCAAGTGGACAAAAATGCTTGTTTATCAATATTTGCAATTCAATTATAACTATTTATAAATCATTTATTAATATTTATAACTGAATTATAAATATTTATAAATCAATTATGAGTATTTATAATTTATAATTACAATCCAAAGTGGAGAAAATGCCTATTTATAAATATTTATAAATGAATTATAAATATTTATAATTGTCTTGGACTTATAAATATATATTTATGAATGATTTATAAATATTAATAAATTAATTATTAATATTTATAAATGAATTATAAATATTTAAAAATATATGACAATTATTAATATTTATAATTCATTTATAAATACTTATAATTGAATTATAAATATATGTAAATAACATTATCATTATAAATATTCATAAATGAATTATAAATATTAACAAATGAATTACAAATATTTATAATTGAATTACAAATATTTATGGTTATTTATAAATATTTATGAATAGGCATTTTTGTCCACTTTGGCTTGGAGTTGGAGCATTTGTAAAACCTCCAGTACATGAAGTCCCCCTTACAACAACGTAAAAAATAATCAGTTACAATATTATTTGGTTTGATAAACATCACACTTACATCGTTTTGTTTGCAATTGTCTCCATCCAATTTTACACCCAGTAAAAGCACTACTAAATCTTGAAGTTGTTAATAATATCTGGGCAAGTTCAAGATCATAAAATTACAAAGCGTAATCAAGAGAACCAAGGTTATAGCGGTAATCAAAAGAATGTAATCCAGGGACAAAGACCAGACATGGAAAACAGACATACACAACAAAGAACATAAAGTAACTAAAATCATACATACAAAGTAACAAAAGTAAATGAGCAACTCGGACAACACTAAAAACTGGGAGCATGGACCAGGTGCACCGGTAGGGTAAGCGTCCTCTGCTTTTCGAGAAACACCCGCCGAGTTGCTCATAAAAAGTCAAGTCCAGGGAAGACAAACGAGGAAAGGAAAACTATGACCTGTTGAATACACTAGTTTTCATGGTGCTAATGGATACACCATAACAATCCACGAGTTCATGATGACGACCATAAAACTTATGTAGTGATGACTTCAATCTTGTAGCAACATAACCCTGTTCCAGAAGCCTATTTGTTAGAGTTCTAGCGCGATACAAAAAGTCTGCGTAGTTTCGGCAAGCTCTGATAGAAGTGAGCGCACATTTGAATCTGTACTTATTTTGAAATACAGTTGATTTGGTATGATGAAAGTGCAGCGGAAGGGTACAGTACCTGTATGGGATAAACTTCCCATTTTATGGGGTATGGAGGGATAGGGCAATGGGTAATGTGGCATTGGGAATTGGGTAAATGAATAGGGGCAATGGGGCGAGGGAATAATTTTGATTGGTCAATCAAACAAATTGATCTGCCTTTTTTCGCAAGCAACGTACATATCATAATTCTATGACAGCAGTTAAACAAAATTTTAAACAAGATTGTTTTAGAGTAATTTTCAATTATTACAGGTGTCGCAATTCATTATTCATTGACATTTTTTTAAATATTAACCGGAAGTACATTTGTTATTAATTGAAAATGTTCGCACTCATACGATTTCTAAACGTAAGTTTTTTTTATTTCAAAATTTATACTGAAATAACTTTGTGTCGGAGACACTGGTGTGATTTCAATATTGACAAATTAAACACATTAAGCAATAATAACAAGACCATTTAAAAATATTAAAATGTTACGTAGCACTCCAACTAAGAATCATGCAAAATGTGATACATGGTTGGGAAGCCTACATATTTTTATTTTTGATATGTTGTTTAAAATGCTTAGTAAACAGAAATTAACATTTGGTTTTTCATATAACCCGTGCTCATAGGAGATAAAAATTGTATAGAATGCAGAATTCGATTGTTGATTATGTCCTAAGAGCAGGCAGATTTGAATGAATAATTACACATTTCATAATATAGACCCATAAAGGTTTTTAGGGTGTATCATATTTTTCATATTTTGCATGATTTAGGTCTCACTAACCACTTCTAACGTTTCCATTACTTTACATGTTAAAAAAGTAATTTTCAAAGTATCACTGTGGATTCCCAGGACAAATGACACCTTAAAGTTGCATACCGTTGCGAAGTTTGGAAAATAAGGCTTCCAAAATCATTATGCTAATGGTACGATGATTGTAGAAATTCTTCACAAAATTTACTTGAATAAATAATACTGAAAATCCACATTTTTACCTGTTCTGCTAACCGGCAGCATGGAGGCAAATTACTCACACATGTACACAATATTCATACACTTTTGTAGTTAATTACATATATGATTTTAAAGTACATATTCTCAGCTTCATTTTGACTACTTTTAATCATAATACACACAAATAATGCACTTACAATGCATATGTCTAGGTTCAGTGTGTTTTTGGTACTACATAGGGGGTGGCCATTTGACCCGGAAGTGGTTAGTGAGACCTCATACAGGTACGAGAACACAATTAATTCCCCTTGGTTTTCGAATATAGTTCCAACTTTGGTAGTAGGTACCTTCCGCATTTTTTCATATTTTTACTGAAAACTTATTTGCTGAAGTTTTGCCTCTAATTGGTAGAAAATAGGTTAAAATTACATGGGATTTTTTTTCATTAATCAATTCTGACTAAAAGTTGTGATTTGGTTCAGTGGAAGAAGGTTAAAATTTAGGACTTTTAACTCAGTTCATTTGTCATGTTTACCCCATCTCCGAATTATATGTATTAATTGAAAATGATGGTAAAATTTTCTACAATTTATATATAAAATCCTGTTTGTACATATCTTTAGGCCAGAGTTTTATTCAGTTTGCGCCGGTGGAATTTTTTTAATCTGCTCAAATGTGTATATTGAAATGCACTTTAAAATTAATTGCAGTCTCGTGCCTACAGACAGCTACTTAATTCCCTTAGCTTTCAATTGAATGCATGATGAATCGGACCAAAACAAAAACGGACCATGACAAGATCGGACTACACAAAATCGGAAATTATTAGTTTGAATAAGGATTTTTTTATTGCAATAATCATTGTATTCTTATTTAATTGGTTTGAAATAGGTATTTGTATGTATCAATGTGTGATTTTCAAGGGTTTTTTTTACTATGGTGCTAAATAATCACAGACGACAAAACTGATTTTTTTCTAAATTTTATTTTACATGGTAATATCAATATACCACATAACAATAACAAATTAATAAACACTTCATTTAAATGTCAAGTGCACATGTCATTATGAAAGTTCTTTTACTCAGTCGTTGCTGGGTCCATACACTTTGCCACATTCTCTCAGTAGACCTGAAGCAGTGATGGTCTTGGACTGGTACTTGCCCCACAAGTTGTGAAGACGGCCCTCCAGATCTCTGTACCTGGCACGTTGGTTTCTTATGATCTGATCCTCGGATACCAGTCTTATAGACAGGTGTACCAGTTCAGTCTCCCGCTGCAAAGTCTTATTCTTGTGGTACCTATTCAAGTTGGTTTCGTACATTAGTACATTTAAAAGACGTCAAGATATTTGATATTCATGAAAACTAATATACATATATACCTCCCACGTCAATGTTGGTTCTGATGGATATGGTGCCTTGGTAACCAGGTGGAGTTGGACAGCCAGGTGTTGTTGATATATCCAACAAGCTGCTGGAGTTGTGTAGATGTTGCCCTTGGAGAGAGTTGGTCAAATGCTGGTTGGATGTCTGTAAATGGTAGGAATGGTAAAGCCATCAATGTGCGGATATAACGATACTCAGGTCCACGTTGACTGTATGAAGTCTTAAGACCCAGCCCTTGCGTTTTCCTCCACACCCCCTGACAGAAGTGGAAGGCACACCCTTTGACTATACCTCTTTACGAACCAAGACCTTTTTTAGAGCACCCTTGTCAGCCTGGTGGTTGTGTTGTCTAGAGTTAGTCTTAAAAGTTGTCACCTTTCTGTGATACTGTTGCAGGGCAGTTGACTGAGTTTGAGCATTTGGAACACCTCCAGTACATGAAGTCCTCTTTTCAACAAAATAAAAATACAAAATATTAGAAAATGATTTTTTAATATTACAAATTGAATTTCTGATATTAAAAAATCTTTTCTAATATTAGTAAATAATTTTGTAATATTAGAAATTCATTTTCTTATATTACAAATGATTAATTTTTGTCCACTTTGGCTTGCCATAACCTTCTTGGTATACCAATACCCGTCACTGCTTACTGGCTTACTTGCACCACGATTGGACCCCTGCTGGACTATGGTGTAGATTACTGGGGTGTCTGGAAGTTTGGCTCTTGAAGACAGCTGAAAGTGAAAAAGCAATTAAGAAATTAATAAATAATTATGGTTAAATAATAAGCATCAAATAAAAACTTCTCTCAAACTACATAATAATAAATCTGGTTCTTCGATTTACTCAAACTTGAGGAATTCAAGGTCATTGACAATTTGAAACTTATTTGTCTATACCTTTAATGTTAACAATATTTATCTCTAACTAACGCAGATGCAAATAAAATACATTTTATATGGAGTAAATATCATTATCACATTTCGTGCATTCAGTAACTTGCTTTTACAACTTTGCAATATACATTTAAATTAAATCTTAACCAGCTTTTTATGGTATCGTATATACCGGTTACTCATGCTATTAAAGTAATACTTACTTTTCTAACACTTCTGATGGATGATCCGATGGTTGTCGTGTTATGTCAAAGAATGCAATCATGTCAGGTTGACTATTTGTTGTTGTGTCTGCAGTGATACTATCTGTACGTGTTGATGCTGAGGTGTTGCTAATTGTGTATGTGGCATTCAGGTCTGTACTGTCCTTAGTTGTCTGGATTACTGACAGGTCAAATAAACTATAGTCTGGAGTTGGCCCCTCGGATATATGGGTCTAATCAGATGGACCACTACAAAGAAAAAATGAAAAATAATTTAATTGCTTATTACATTTTTTTCTCTCAATGCAGAATAGTATGGACATATACAATTCACTACAATACTCAATTAAAGCAATCATATATAATCTTGTTGACACAAGTTCTTTTATTATTCCTTTCATGTATTCAACACATACTTTGTTTCATCTTGTCTTGCTTTGCACTTCTGACAGCTAAAGCTTATCTGGGTGCTCTGTTTTACCATTAATGTTTCTTTGTTGGGGTTTAACGTCCGAGCAGCAATATTTCAGCTATATTCAGACGATGAACATGAAACTGATGATAAAATGAACATGAAATAATGATGAAATGAAAAAGGGATGGGACACAAGGACAATGGGGTCGACAAATTGTGATTGCCACTGGAAATAGAGAGAGGTGGGTAGGGTCGGGCAATTTAGCCTCCTGTGGTGGAGCCCTATGGTTCCTACTCCGGGAGAATACCACAGTAGGGTTCTTTAACGTGCGAGGAAAGTGGCATCTTTCCCAACACGGTGCACCACTATGGTTTGCGGTCAAGTTTTTCGTATTATAGCCTGACAACCCCAGCATGTAACACGCCAGGGATACCCCATTCAACCACCTGGGGCACACATCCCAGTTGCTCTGTGGGCAAAGCGCCCTAGCCCCCGGCTAAGGTTCTGAGCACTATTTAGTCGCCTTTTACGACAAGCTTAGCGCTGCAGCAGGCCTATTCTTTTAACACCCGGACCTGTACGAGGCTGTTTTACCATTAAGCGATATTTGGTCAATGTGACGCCTAAAAAGATGGAATAAGAAATAAAACATTGTAATTGAAACTTAATTATGCAAATAGTAAATTCACAAGCAATAAATACATATTTCGCATGATTCTGTACATAATTTTTGCATTTGATGCATCACAAATCTATTGTCTAGAGTTGAAAACTTTGTTCCTGAAGTTAGTTTTACATCATTCCAATGACAAGCGTATATTAAACTAATGAATTATTTAGTTATCTACACTAGTCTAATATTTCTCATATACGACTACATTATAATAGATTGCGACGTACCAGTACCACAAACTTTGTGTTGCCATAAACCACTATCATCGCACTCTAATGCATGTTGCCTGCCACTCATTTTCCTGGAACACATGACACAGTCGTCCGTATCCATTTTGACAAATAATATGAGGAATATTTGCATTGCCTTTTTATAGGAAATGACCAAGATCAAAGATTTTTTTATTCTTTTCATCTAATTTTACTCAATTTTTTTTCTATGTGTTGCGCATGATAATTGACTAGACAAGATTCACATTTATGTTTTAACACATTCACTTTCATATGACATTAGCAATTTTTCGTACAAAAACACACTCTTTTGTATAATTGAACATTACAGATAGTCAATAACCCACCAAATTTACTGATATTCGGTTGCTTTGAGTAGGTATCTGGAATGTAACGAGATCTTAAATACTTAACCTAGACTAGGACTAAGACGAGGAAAGTGTTTTTTCTAATAAACATCTATCGAAATATTAAGTAATTTAAAACAATTTGCGGCTGATCATTATGTTTATGGAGCTCGTTAATTCAACTAAATTAGGTAATTGGATTAATTAACAAGATTATCATAACGCGTGCAAGCCCGTTCAATAATGATAATTAATAATGATTGGCGCGTGCTCACCTGTGTTTGATTTTCTTACCTCATACTTTATCTTCGTGATAGTAGTATTGTTTTTTTTTTCTTCGAATACGTAATAACTTCTTTAAGTTGTATAAAAGAAATATTTTATATTTTCTTATTGAAGATTTTTTTTATTTTAAAAAGTTCTTTTTTTTTATTTCTAGTCCGATTTTGTAATGGTCCACTTTCGTTTTGGTCCGATTCATCCTGTCACCGCCCTTGCAATTGGCGGAAATATGTCGTTCGTCGCAACCTCGAAAAGGATAACAAAATTGCCGTTTTTAATATTTTATACAAGAATTTTAGACCATTATTGAAATAAAAACTCCTCGCATCCTAACAGTATGCAGAAATGTGTCATTTTTAAATAATTGAACTGAAATCAATATGTCACAGCCAAACATATGATGCCTATTGTGACAATTTTAACGTTTTAAACCATAATATAAGACCATAAAGGTAATTTTAAGTGTTCGCACTCGTACAATTTGCCAAAAAAAATCTCATTTTCTAGAATTTGGTCTGAAATATATGTATCACAGCCATCAACATAAAAATGATATAGACAATTTTAATATTTTTTACAATCAATAGACTAATAGATATATTCAAATTGTTCGCACACATACACTTTGCTAAATATTACTTTTTTGAAGATTTTGGACTGAAATATGAGTGTTGCAACCACCAACCGGATACAAACATTGTCCATTTTAATATTTTTAACAATACTTTTAAAATAGTTCACACCCATACAATCTGCAGAAATATGAAATTTTATGGAAATATGACTGAAATTGATGTGTCAAAGCATCACACATGATATTTTTTTGACCATTTTAACATTTTAAACAATAATATAAGACCAGTAAAGATATTTTAAATGTTCGCACTCTTTCAATTTGCAAAAAATATCTCATTTTCAAGAATTTGGTCTGAAATTTATGTATCACAGCCATCAACAGAAAAATAATATAGACAATTTTAATATTTTTTACAATAATTATAGACTAATAGCTATATTAAAATTGTTATCACACATGCACTACGCAAAAATTTCATTTTTGAAGATTTTTTACTGAAATATGAGTGTCGCAACAACCAACTGGATACTAATATTGCCATTTTTTAATATTTTTAAAAATAATTGTGGACCATTTTTGAAATTAAAATTGTTCGCACCCATATAATCTGCAGAAATATGACATTTTTGGCAAATTTAACTGAAATTGATGTGTCAAAGCATCACACATGATATTTTTTTGACCATTTTAACATTTTAAACAATAATATAAGACCAGTAAGGATATTTTAAGTGTTCGCACTCATTCAATTTGCAAAAAATATCTCATTTTCAAGAATTTGGTGTGAAAAATATGTATTACAGCCATCAACATAATGATATAGACAAATTTAACATTTTTTACATTAATTTGAGACAAATAGGTATATGAAAGGTTTTCACACACATACACTTTGCAAAAATATGTCATTTTAAAGATTTTTGACTGAAATATGAGTATCGCAACCACCAACTGGATACTAATATTGTCATTTTTAATATTTTTAACAATAATTTTGGACCACTATTGAAATTAAAATTATTCACACCCTTACAATATGCAGAAATATGTCATTTTTGAGAAATGTGACTGAAATTTATGTGTCAAAGCCACACACATGATACTTTTTTTGATAATTTCAATTTTTTAAACAATAATACAAGACCATTCAGGATATTTTAAGTGTTCGCACTCTTTTAATTTGCCAAAAATATCTCATTTTCAAGAATTTGGTCTGAAATTTATGTATCACAGCCATCAACAGAATAATAATATAGACAATTTTAATATTGTTTACAATAATTATAGACTAATAGCTATATTAAAAGTGTTATCACACATGCACTACGCAAAAATTTCATTTTTGAAGATTTTTTACTGAAATATGAGTGTCGCAACAACCAACCGGGTACTAATATTGCCATTTTTTAATATTTTTAAAAATAATTGTGGACCATTTTTGAAATTAAAATTGTTCCCACCCATATAATCTGCAGAAATGTGACAATTTTGGCAAATTTAACTGAAATTGATGTGTCAAAGCATCACACATGATATTTTTTTTTGACAATTTTAACATTTTAAACAATAATATAAGACCAGTAAGGATATTTTAAGTGTTCGCACTCATTCAATTTGCAAAAAATATCTCATTTTCAAGAATTTGGTGTGAAAAATATGTATTACAGCCATCAACATAATGATATAGACAATTTTAACATTTTTTACATTAATTGTAGACTAGGTATATTTAAATTGTTCCCATACATACACTTTTCAATATGTCTTTTTTGAAGATTTTTGGCTGAAATATGAGTGTCGCAACCACCAACCGGATACAAATATTGCCCGTTTTAATATTTTTAACGCCCCGTGCAGGTCCGGGTGTCAAAAGAATAGGCCTGCAGCAGCGCTAAGCTTGTAAAAGGCGACTAAATAGTGCTCAGAAACCTAGCCAGGGGCGTGTTACATGCTGGGGTTGTCAGGCTTTAATACGGAAAACCTCCATTATCCTTGTGTCCCATCCCATTTTACATTTCATCATCATTTCATGTTCATTTTATCATCCACTTCATGTTCATTTTATCATCCACTTCATGTTCATCGCCTGTATATAGCTGAAATATTGCTGCTCGGACGTTAAACCCCAACAAACAAACATATATTAGTCCGAGCTGGGGCTCGATATTAAAATTAGTTAGATGCTGCCTAAGGCACAGACCATTTTCTTCTCCAGGGAGGGTCCGGGATTTTATTTAGCAATCGCCGATATTTTCGTTTTATTTTTCCAGCAGCCGGAGTTAACTTTTAATTACACAGTGTCAAGTAATTGGGGGGGGGGTTGTAATTTATAATAGATTGGGATATGTTTTTTTAATCCCATGTATGGAAGTGGTCGGAGCTAACTATAATTTTATTAATTTAGTGGTGTAATCAGTGAAGCAGTTTAATTTGGATATGTTTCATGAAGTTCAAAAAACAAACCCATATGCAGTAATTCAAACGTTGTCAAAGCAACATAACGCGATAAACGTTTGCCACATAAGGCTTTAGTGTATGCACGGAAGGAAAACTTGTAGAAGTTCAACAGGAGATTGATGAATACTTTCTCTGACAAATATCTTGAAAATGACTTACAGAGACACACAAAAAATCATCTATCGTCACATAATTCTGGTTTACCGCTAATATGTGACCTCTAGCTGACAAGACATATAATTACTATGGATGTATAATTCCTTATTCACAGGACGTGACCTGTTACCATGGTGATTATAATAAATCATGGACTACATATTGTACTCGCCTTTCTATTTCGCCGAAGTCATGTATTTCAATGATAAGATAGAATTTCGATTATAACGGAAGGGCAAGACATAAATCGTGCATTACATTTGATTGAAATACGAACTTTGAAACATTTCCGTAACTTAGTGCTTAAATGGTTTAGGTACTTGAAAATAGTGGTCACATGAGTCGTGATTTGAGATTAAATTTAACATCATGGTATTGGGGTAAATTGCGTCGGATGCTACGTATACCAACATCAAATAGGCATTTAACCATTTATATTTATTTCTGAAATGCCGTATCGCATCATATACTATTTTATTTAAAAAAAAAAAAAAAATATTTTTTTTTATTTTTAATTGGTTTGTTGCTGTACTAGAAAAAAAGTATGAATTATTTATCACTGTTTGCATGTTAGATTTAAGTAATTTTGATTTTACAAATCTTAAGTCAAGTTTGTGACATTTTTTTTATAATTGTTTTATATTGGATTAGTAACATTTAAATTACTAAATTCATTTTTTATATGAAAATTGCATGATGTAAATGGGTCATACACGGGATTATTAGTTCATTACAGACAAATAAGCGTTAATTTTGTTTTATCGTGCTATGTTTTATGCTTAAATTTTTATTGATTGCTAAGAATTTAATCATTTGGAAGATACATTTCTGTCAATTATCTCGTATAACTTCTTACATGTTCCTCACAATGGTTTTCTACTTTTTATTTGTCTTTCAACTGGCCCCGTGCGGGTCCGGGTGTCAAAATAATAGGCCCACAGCAGGCTAAGCTTGTCATAAAAGCCGAGTAAATAGAGCTCGGAATCCTGGCCGGGGGCAAGGGCACTCTGCCCACAGAGCAACTGTGATGTGTGCCCCAGGTGATGGAATGGGGTACCCCTGGCGTGTTACATGCTGGGGTTGTCAGGCTATAATACGAAAAACCTGACCGCAAACCATAGTAGTGCACCGTGTTGGGAAAGATGCCACGTTCCTCGCACGTTAAAGAACCCTTATGTGGTATTCTCCCGGAGTAGGAACCATAGGGCTCCGCCACAGGAGGCTAAATTGCCCGACCTTACCCATCCCTCCCTTTATCTAGTGGCAATCTAAATTTGTCGACCCTATTATCCTTGTGTCCCATTCCTCTTTTTCATTTCATCATTTCATGTTCATCGCTTGGATATAGCTGAAATGAGGCTGCTTGGGCTGTAAACACCAACAATCAATCAATCAATCAACAAGTCTTTCAACAGCGTTCCCCAAGCTAAGAAAAAGAAACGAAACATGAGGGATTGTGAAGATTTTAAAGCTCAATCAGTTGTTTAATGTTTACTAGTAATTATACAAGCTTTTATATTGTATATATAGCGACTGTATTTAAAATGAAACTAAGCAATGAGATCTATATGAAAGTTATTAATAGCACAATCTGATAATCCTCCTAGTGTATAAATAGAAAATCGATAACTAGATGGCGCTGTAAATATCAACACGCCAGTAAATGTCAATGAATACAAGTGTTTATTAGGCCATCAATCGAATGATTGATGTAATTAACATTTATGTTGAACATATTCCAATTAAGTTTCCGTACATCTTTCTGGCAAAAACAGGATCATGATATATATAGGTAGTTTATGTTTCTTAATTTAACTGCTTTTAATGGCTGGGAGTTGTGGCGTGCTCCTGTAATCTAGCTACTTGGAGGCCAGGGTCGTGGACAGCTTGAGGGCAGGGGTCCTGCTCTCCGTTGTTCTATGTCGATCGGGCGTCCGCACTAAGTTCGGCATCAATATGGTCACGTTGAGGGAGCTTGATGTGCCCAGGTTGTCTAAGGAGGGACGTACCGGTCCAGGGTGGAAACACAGCAGACAAAAGTCCCCGTGTCGAACAGTAGTGGGATCGCGCCTGTGAATAGGCAGCGGTTGGTAGCCTGTCCAATATAGTTGGACTCGATCCTTTTTTTTTCTTTTTTTTTTAATTTGATTTTGCTCAAACTAATTGATAATTGAAACTTTATCAGCGTAATGATTCTGCGAGTTCAGGCTTGAAAATTGCGGTGCAAGGATAGATCTACACAAGTGCGATTAAAACGCAAATAAATTTTTACGACATGAATTTCAATACGGAAAACTTGACCGCAAACCATAGTTGTGCATCATGTTGGGAAAAATGCCGCGTTCCTCGCACGTTAAAGATCCCTGCTGTGGTATTCGATAGGAGCAGTAACCTTTGCGATCCGCCACAGGAGGGTAAATTGCCCGTCCGTACCCACTCCACGCTATTTCTAATGGCAATCAAAATTTGTCGACCCTATTATCCTTGTGTCCCATCCCATTTCATCATCATCATCATCATCATTTCACCCCATCATCATCATTTCACCCCGTGCAGGTCCAGGTGTCAAACGAATAGCGCTAAGCTTGTTGTAAAAGGCAACTAAATAGCGTTCAGAAACAGCCGGGGGCTAGGCGCTCTGCAAAGAGAGCAACTGGGAAGTGTGCACCAGGTGGTAGAATGGGGTACAACAGTTTTGATTGAACATATATAATAACATATAATATCAACAGTTAATTTACAAACTAAATAATTGTCACGTTTTTTGTAGCTTTTACTTGCATTATGAGTAATACATCATAGTAACCAACACATAGTGTTTAGTTATTATACTGGCACACCTCAGTTTCATTTACAAAATTGGATTATGATAATGGGGATTATAATTATGATCATCTAATTATTATATGAATAAAGAATGTAAATGTATATTCACTTAAGGGCATATCTATTTGCAATAGTGAGAATAATGCATTAAAAAAGAAAGAAAGAAAAGAAAAAATAAATAAGTGCAGTGGACATAATACTCACTAGAAGCCTCCTTGTGCCCAGTGCAGATATTGTTTGTTTGTTGGGGTTTAACGTCCGAGCAGCAATATTTCAGCTATATTTAGACGATGAGCATGAAATTGATGATAAAATGAACATGAAATAAAAAAAAAAGGATGGGACACAAGGATAAGAGGGTCGACAAATTTTGATTGCCACTGGAAAAAGGGGGATGGGAAAGGTCGGGCAATTTAGCCTCCTGTGGCGGAGTGCAAAGGTGGTTCCTACTCCTATCGAATACCACAGCAGGGTTCTTTAACGTGCGAGGAACGTGGCATCTTTCCCAACACGGTGCACCACTATGGTTTGCGGTCAGGTTTTTCGTATTATAGCCTGACAACCCCAGCATGTAACATGCCAGGGGTACCCCATTCCACCACCTGGGCACACATCCCAGTTGCTCTGTGGGCAGAGCGCCTAACCCCCGGCTAGGTTTCTGAGCACGATGTAGTCGCCTTTTACGACAAGCTTAGCGCTGCTGCAGGCCTATTCTTTTAAACACCCGGACCTGCACGGGGATCCCAGTGCAGAGAAGCAAGTCTTTTGAGTTGCTTCAAGACAAAGGACACCAAGGGACGGTGCTCTAGGCTTCAAGGATGAAAATTAAGGATCAAATTTGCATATACTGGGCTTTTAATTACCCAACATTCTTACATTACATATTACAATATAAGCAGAAAAAGATATGGGAAGATATTAATGATAGATAAAAAAAATTAATAATAATAAATAACATATACAAAAAGAAAAAGGAAAAATTATAATTTAAACACCACTTGATATAACAAGATCACTTAAACCAGATAAAATAATAGAGTTTTCACAATTTAAGATCCATATCAATTTGTTTTCATTACTGAGGTTAATAAAATGTGGACATGTAGATATTATTAACTCATATAGTATATCGCTCTCCTTTTTATTTGATTAGCATGAAAAAAGAAAATGTACTTCATCATCTACTTCTCCTGAGGCGCACCTGCGACATAATCTATTTTGTCTAGGAATACCATGATAACGCCGTTTCTATCTCTAGTCTATGAGATGAGATGCGCAACTTTGTATTTTTTCTCCTTTGCTCAAAATTTACTTGAGATAAGTATTTCTCTAGCCCAAAATTGTTTTTAATTTTAGCATTTACATTAAGTTTGCCTTCACTGTTCTTTCTCAAATTTCTTACCCATGTCTCTCTATAGTGCTGAGAAAGGATCAGTTTAGAGATTCGTTCAAATGAGAATTGAGTCATGTTTGCTAGACTATCTTTTATATCCTAAACAATGTTCATAATGTATTTTATTGATCCATACCATGAGGGTTTATTTTGTCTAAACAAATTTTTAGATTCTGCATAGGCCTGTTGAAGCAATGAAAAGTCCGACTGTAAATTTTCTAGTCTATACCAATATTTTATCATCGATTTGATAATATCAAAGTGAATTGGAAAGCGACCTAGTTCTGATAATACTGCCAAATTTGTTGACCTTTTATGAACACCCAAAATGAATTTTGAAAATTTTACATGAAGTTTTTCACATATAAGTCTTTGGTATATATCATCGAGTGGTAAAACTTCCTTTTTAAGTCTAGTTTTGTATGGGTTAAAATATCCCCATATCTAAGCACCATATAGAAGAATTGGTTTGATGGTATGATCAAAAACTTTAATAGAAGCTTTTATTGAAGGATTTAAAGATAAAAAATCATTTTTAAGCTTGTGATATGCTTTCAATCCCTTTTGATATAACTCATTCTGAGCAAAGGAGAAAGTGCCTGAGCAACTAAATGTAATGCCTAGGTACTTATACTTGGACACACACTTTATTTGTGAATTATTAAATAAAAAATTATGTTTGATGAGTCTGCCTGCTTTGTTGAAAGTCAAAATCTTTGTCTTTGAGGTATTGATATTTAAGCACCAATCTTTACAGTATAAGTATAGCATATCTAATTTAGCCTGTAAGCCTGTTACTGAAGATGACAATAATACTATATCATCTGCATACATTAAACAGTGGAGTGGGCTTGAGTTCATATGTACTGGGTCAGGTGTATTTTTCAAGTAAGCCGGCAAGTCGTTTATAAATATTTTGAATAAATTTGGGCTCAAGTTGTCCCCTTGTTTTACCCCAATTTTACTTAAAAAAAATCAGTTAACTGGTTCTGAATTTTAACACAAGACTTACTTAGACTGTACATACTTTTGATGATATTATAAATTTTTGACCCAACTCCACTTTTTAATAGTTTGATTTTAATACCTGTGTGAATGTCAGTATCAAAAGCTTTTTGAAAATCAACAAAGCAGGCAAACATCCTACCATCTTTTACATTACAATACTTATCTATTAAGGTTTTCATAATAAACATATGGTCAGATGTTCTAGCTTTTCGTGTAAATCCAATTTGTGTGTTGTCAATAACATTTCTTTCTTTTAAAAAATTATCGAGTCTTATATCAAGAATCTGTTGAGTAATTTTCCAAGTGCATTAGTGACAGTAATTCCCCTATAGTTATTTGGACAAGAACTATCACCCCCTTTAAAGATAGGCGATATATATCCCAGAGCCCAACATTTTGGATATTTTCCACTAGACAAACAAAGATTAAATACCTTATGAAGACTTTTCATAAGTGATATCTGGCCATATTTTATCATGTTGTTGGACACATTATCTAGCCCTGGTGATTTGTTTAATTTTGTTTCAGAAATTGCTTTTGTTATTTCAGAAGTGCTAATTATAAAATCAAGCTCATTAAATGTATTAATTTTCTCTAAGTTTTATAGGATATTATCTAGCTCTTTAATACGTGTAATACAGCTAGATTTTGGGTCACTTAACTTTTTAAAATGTGACAACCAGCTTGATGATGCAACTGTGGAACTTTCATCCCTTCTTTCTCTGTCTTTCAGATCATTTATTAATTGCCAATATAATTACGGGTTTTCTTCATTAAGCTTTTCTAGTTCGGATAGAAGGGATTGTTTATATTTTCTGCACTTAAATTTTCTAAATTTAGTGTATTCTCTGTAAAGTTTGTAAAAGTGTCCATTAACAATTGGATCTTTTGAATAAATTTTTTCATAATCTATTAGATTTTTTTTCTTAAGGAAAAATCAGTTTGTTTGTTTGTTTGTTTGTTTGTTTGTTGGGGTTTAACGTCCGAGCAGCAATATTTCAGCTATATTCAGACGATGAACATGAAATTAATGATAAAATGAACATGAAATGATGATGAAATGAAAAAGGGATGGGACACAAGGACAATGGGGTCGACAAATTTGATTGCCACTAGAAATAGGGAGAGGTGGGTAGGGTCGGGCAATTAAGCCTCCTGTGGCGGAGCCCTGTGGTTCCTACTCCGGGAGAATACCACAGTAGGGTTCTTTAACGTGCGAGGAACGTGGCATCTTTCCCAACACGGTGCACCACTATGGTTTGCGGTCAGGTTTTCCGTATTACAGCCTGACAACCCCAGCATGTAACATGCCAGGGGTACCCCATTCCACCACCTGGGCACACATCCCAGTTGCTCTGTGGGCAGAGCGCCCTAGCCCCCGGCTAGGGTTCTGAGCACTAGTTAGTTGCCTTTTACGACAAGCTTAGCGCTGCTGCAGGCCTATTCTTTTGACACCCGGACCTGCACGGGTCGAAAAGATCAGTATCAAACCTTTTCTTTTTCTTTTATGTTTTTTTACTCTTTTTTACGTTTCAATGATTTTTCTGCAGCCAAAATTATAATTTTGGCAAGTTCCAGTGCTGCACCATCAATTGATTCCTGGGAGTCTTCTATATGCTTTTGTTCAAATTCTGCAAGTTTTTGTTGAATTTCATCAGACAACAATGCTGATTGAAATGATTCTGCGGAATCATCTGACCATGTAAAATTTGCTGATTTTTGAGATGTTGAAATATTTTCACTTAGTTGAATAAATTTATATTTTGCAATTAAAGACCATTCTATTAAACAATGACAATCTGACAATAATGGCATAAAAGGTAAAACTCGAAACGTTAAAATGTTCTATAGGATACTCTCTGACACAAGTGTGTAATCAACAGTGCTTGCACCATTTGGTGTAAAACATGTGAAGTTACCATAAGTGTCACCCAGTGTTCGACCATTCAATATTTTTAAATTATGAATTATGCAAAATTCAATAAGCTCTTTTCCGCTCTGATCAATTTAAGTATCTTTACTTGGACGTTTCAAAAGTGGGGTATCATGAGTATAATCTGAATATAAGGGCATGTACATACTGCTGTCTCCTTCAATAAAGTCAAGTAGTGTGGAAGCGCAAGCATTTAAGTCTCCACAGATTAGTATGTCCCCCTGATTTTGATAAGTCAAAATATCTTTTTCTATACATTCCATAATATCATAATCTAAGTTTTGTGGGTAAGGTGACACCTCTGGTGGATTGTATAAAACACAAGCAAAAAGGTCCTTTTGAAATTCAAAAAACTCTTTTCTAGTTTCACCCACTGATAGTCAGCAACAGAATTTTTAAGAATTTTCACATATGGTTTAATTTCAGGTTTACATAAAATTGCAAGACCTCCAAAGTGCCTGTTATTACCTTTAGAAGCTATTCTACATACAGTATGGCAGTACATCTTACCAATTTTTGTCAGTGGTTTATTTGCACCTAAGTGAGTTTCTGCCAAGAACAGTATGTCAAAATTGTTAACTTTATTTATGAAAGATGGGTCTTCTGTCTTATTGTTATATTTTGTAATCATGCCCCCAATGTTCCAAATCCCATTTTAATTGAGGTCAATTTCAACAATTTAAGTTTACCTGCTACAGAAAAATAAAGATAGAAATTGGATTCTAATAAATTTCAATTACTGGGTCTTAATATTTCTTATGATTTATATCAATGTATACTTAAATTTAAACTGGGGCTTTAGAGCTTATGTGTTCAATTGAGGAAAACTTAACTAACAGTTAATGAGGAAATATTTGATGTTTCAAGGCTGTCTTGTATATACATGTATGTATATGTATAATGTAATTAACTCTTTGTCAGTTGTGATATTGCAAGTATTTACTTGTTTTCCCCCCATTTTTGACCCCGTGCAGGTCTGGGTGTCAAAAGAATAGGCCTGCAGCAGCGCTAAGCTTGTCGTAAAAGGCGACTAAATAGTGCTTAGAACCCTAGCCGGAGGTTAGGGTGCTCTGCCCACAGAGCAACTGGGATGTGTGTCCCACGTGGTGGAATGGGGTACCCCTGGCGTGTTACATGCTGGGGTTGTCAGACTATAATACGGAAAACCTGACCGCAAACCATAGTGGTGCACCGTGTTGGGAAAGATGCCACGTTCCTCGCACGTTAAAGAACCCTACTGTGGTATTCTCCC
Organism: Perna viridis; assembly: GCA_037379345.1. Classification (NCBI taxonomy): domain Eukaryota; kingdom Metazoa; phylum Mollusca; class Bivalvia; order Mytilida; family Mytilidae; genus Perna; species Perna viridis. The sequence continues at coordinate 17,323,042 of CM074511.1, forward strand.
GGAGTAGGAACCACAGGGCTCCGCCACAGGAGGCTTAATTGCCGGACCCTACCCACCTCTTCCTATTTCCAGTGGCAATCAAAATTTGTCGACCCCATTGCCCTTGTGTCCCATCCCTTTTTCATTTCATCATTATTTCATGTTCATTTTATCATCAATTTCATGTTCATGTTATGAATATAGCTGAAGTATTGACGTTAAACCCCAACAAACATACCTTTTATAAATTTGATGTGAAGGTGAGAATCGGGGACAAATGATAAATCTTAAGAGGTAAAGCTGGAACGACACGAGAGCCCCCTTCGTCAAATATTCACTACGAAAAATAAATATATAAAGACAAATCATGATTATATAAAGAGAAATGAGTGTTCACAAATTAACTTAACCCAATAATGGACATAAATGTAATAACCTACAGCCTAGCCTTTATTCTGTTAAAATATTGAGTGAAAAGTATTCAAATTACACTTTATTTCTATATACATATACATGTATGTTGAACATGTTCACCTCGTATTTTAGATATATTATAGATTGATTATAGGTTGAAGTTGCTAACACTACATGGGTAATCTACCATGGAGCTTTATGTTGTTTAATAACTGTCTTATTATATTAACTTAAACTTGAGTATGACATATACCAATAATTATCTCTCACATACACTAGCGTTACCGAGTTTTGCTTTTTGTTGTGGATTGATGAAAAACTGTCAAGCGTCAAGGCTCTCTCTTAAATGAATAGAAGTAAACATTGGAGTGCAATATACAAAAGCAACTGTAAGTGAAGGTGTGTTTTTTTTGTGAGTTTAAGATAGCTTTAACTGTGAAGATACATATCAACAGTGCAGGTGCAACAATACAAAAGTGTTAAGTCTTTATTTTTCTTTTGCCACAAAACATTATATTTGCCGCTGACTATTGCACGTAATAATAAGTGAAATGATGTTTTACATTATTTCAGAAAGTTCAGGCGCGTGCTTACCTGAAACTTTTTCACAAACAAATATCTCAAATTAAATTTTTTCACATTAAGAATCCGTGTCAAACAGTGAGAAGCTTAGGTTAGCATCAAAGGCAATACAAATCTTATATCTATTATCTTACAATAATATAATCAGTAAATATGTATTAAAAATCTCATAGAACATGCTTATATAAACGGATGTGTTAGCTGAACGAAAATGCGCCAGGGTAACTAACTGTTTACATAATCTAGGTACCACATATAACGTTCGTAAGGTTGGTCCAATTAATCTTTTACATATTAATATTAGGAAGGAAGCGATAAAAAGATTTTAAAGTAATATAGTTTTTAACTGGTGATAATTGTATTTGCATCTTTTTTAATTTCCCTGAAAAGCGAAAAAGATGTAACAAAGGTGGGGTAACCTTATAAAAAGCCATTATTCTATTGATTAAAACTTGCTTACATATGCATACATACAATTTGCCTCAATGTATATGTACATTTGCATATTTACAAAACCAATTGTTGTAGAATTAATGCTAATACATATAGCTCGTAAATAAATACATATCACAACTATATTTCTAATGAAAATAAAGCAAAAGAGTTCTTAGAACAATTTAAGGCAATAATTAGGAGAAACGTTCGTTGAATGCAATTTCAAACATGTAATCTAACAAATAAACGTTAAAAGTTTTACCTGGATATTTTTTTTAAACTATGAAAATTACATCCTCTGTATTAAGTTTAGACCTAGTAACAAATTATATTATAAAATGGCGTAATTGTAACAAGCATTTTACTTATAAATCATATATTCGGTCAGTATTAAATCCGGATCGCTCAACCACCGCCAAGTCGATTTAAATAGTCAGTCACATTTCTTCTGTTAATATAGTCCATGTAATTTCCATCCAGTAATCTTTTTCCATTATGGGATACCATCCAACATTCAACTTTAGAATTGGTTGCCAAGTTGAGCCGTCTACCAAGTGATGCGATAACTTTACGAGGTTTTCTCGTATTACCATGAACTTTCAACCTTCCTCGTGTGCGTCCATTTTTTAATGTCTTTTTCCTTTCTAGAGAAACTTTTCGGTAAAGAAATTGTCCTGTACATGGAATGAAAGAAAATGAACATGATGTATGTATCACTCACTGCTGATAATTTGTTTTCAAACAGAATTATACTTTTGGAGCAGTTTTAGTATGCATTCGAGCGTTTTCCAATTGTATTACTGTAGGCTTAAAGCAGAAATTCCCTGGTTCTTGTAACCATTTATTTTCAGTTTTGCAAAAGAGCGGACCAAAACATACAATTCAAATTAAAAGCGATATATCCATCACTTTGCACTTTAAAGCAATTTTTTGAGAAGATAGAAATTAAAATTAGCATTTGGTTTTTTAAAGAAAGGAAATTTTGATTACAAATTTGTTTTAAGGGTAGTAAATTACTTGTATTGACAGGGGAACATTTTAACGTTATAAATAGTAAAGAAGAAGTTTAAAGGTGATGGTTGTCCACGTATCAGTACAGATCTATATAAACACGTAGCAGAGTAAATAGTAAAAATGATACATAAAAATAAACGCACACGAGTAAATAGTCTCCTTTTTTCTTCTACTAATTTACAGTCATATATAATCATGACGTTGTATGTATTTTGTGTGACATTTTTGCATTAAAACAGTCTCTAGTACATAAACATTCTCCCCTTTTATAGTAAGTTTAAGTATGAATTGTCGTTGCAATAGATTATCGCTTATAAGGAATAGTTTTTGCTAAACAATTCTTATTACCTACTTTAAATACATTTACCTGCTACTGGGAAATATAGAAAAATACTGACAAAATGAATAGGATCACTTTTGGAAATCGAGGATGAAATGATTGATGGCTGTCTTGAATATAAATTGCTATACATGGGATGTTTTGACGCGAAATTCATATTGATTAAAGCTATTATTTTCTGAGAGACCATACCTAGAAGACCATGGGTGCCCTCAGAAAAACCACGATCCTCAACAATGTAAAACCCAAGAAAGTCCACTTTTCCAGCTCGTCTTTGTGACTTGGTTCTCATGTGTCTCATCACTAACAAGGTTATTCGGTTTGGGAACATGACGACTATCATATCACCAGTCCCGTCTGTGACAATTTTGGTTTTATGTGACGTCATAGCCTCTGATCGTAGCCATTTGTGTACTTCCCCATTTAGTATCCACCTTTCTGGTGTAATGCTTATGTGTGTTCCTTTCCCAGATATAACAATACTTCCAAGATAGGTTTTCAATTCTTGGTTGTCAAGTGAATCACCATTCCTCTTTTTGCGAGGAAATATTCTTTTGTTTGATACAATAATACCGTTAACTACAATACCTTGAATGAAATTAAATCAATAATTAATAATTGTAATATAAGGTGCTTGGATTTTCATTTTAATTCAGTTGATCGCAATTTATTTATTTTTTCTGAAGTATACACATTGAATGTAAAAAGCTTAGGAACATTGTTACTCCGTAAATCAGTTCAAGCTTTGTTAGAATGTTATAATTACTTGTTACTAGTTTCTCACCTGAGACTTCATCTCTTACGAGGTTTATTATATCTCCAGGAATACCCATGATATCAAAACAAATCGAAGTATCCAAACCTCTCATGTGTACAATGAAATGTGGGTCGTTGTCAACTGAAACAGAGTTTCGGCTGTCATGTTTAATGCAGAACGTCTAATTAATTCAAATAAAGTCTACAGGAGTAAGATACAAGATGTATTGTTCTACTGCAGTCCTTATTTGGGACATTTGTTCCAGTTAAGGACGAAATGATTGGAAATTAAGATTTTCTTTATAAATACTGAAAACCCCAAAAACTCTAATTGGAGTTTGGATATGAGTGAATCTCTTTTGCAATATTATTATGGTAACGATTTCTTTGATGTTATATATTAATCTTCGTGGTGATTCATCCGAATTCGGGATCCAGTAATCATAGTTTACTTTGTTTATTTTTGATTTATTCATTTCATTATTATTATTCATTTATTTTCTAGCACGTTAGTGTATTCAGACTTTATAAATATATTTTTTTTCTTTTTTTCAGCTAGCAAATTCTGTGTCTGTAAGTAAAGAAGTTCGAATCGATTATGAAATCTGACAATGACGACACTTCTTGCATCATATGTGAACATTACCGAACAGTTGTGAGTCCTCTATTTTCCTGAATTCTGCAGTTGTAGGAATGTTATTACTCCAATACGAGTAAGGGTCATCCGATGCTCCAAACTCGTCTTCTGTATTTTTATAATATAAAAATCGATGATGTAAACTTTTAACAATGGCAATGATTTTAACTCACTAAAATTCAAATATAGAACACAAAAAACTTTCGATTAAAAACTTTTGTCTTGTTTTCTATACATTTTGTCAGTGGTTAACATTATACTATTTTCTTTAAATTGAACTGAATGTTTATGTGAAATAAATATTTTTTTTTAAATAAGACTGTGGATTCTGTGAAAAAGTACAGTGTCATGTTTCTATTTGTTATGAAACTGGATTATTATGATATACTTTTAAAGTAATATTGGCTCCGACCTGAGGATCGCCCAGGGAAAAGGATTAGTTAGGTGTTATTTGCATGAAATTTCCAAAGTCCTATACCCGTAATTTCGAGAAAAAACCTTTATGGAATAAAACATAAACCCAACATAATACACTCAAACAATCATCATTTTGAAGCGCTGACAAAATGTGTATGAGAGACCAACTTGTCTGTAGTTTTTCTTTACCAAATTCATAAAAATTTAATCAAACTTCAACTTGATATGAAGCCCATACAAATGTACTTCAATATCTGTAAGCATACAGAAAAAAAGTCTGGAAGACGTGTATGAAGAACAGAAGGATGAGCTGACGAAGTGCAATCCAAAAGACACCTTCGCCAGCAACAACGTTATGGGACTAAATTGGTTCAAGTGAGTATATTAATTGTAGACGACTTTCACATTCACTTCCATTCCAGAAAAGTTCTTCAATTATATTGAGGTCAACTTGGATCGACAGGCGCAAGATCAAGAGTCTATGCAGTGGGAGACAAGGTAACAGAAACTTGATTCGATTACTACAAATAATGTTTACCTTCAAATCTTATATATTTTCTCGTGTTTCTAGAATAGCAGAGGACGCTTACCCTACCGGTGCACCCGGTCCATGCTCCCAGTTTTTAGTGGAGTTGCTCATTTGCTTTTGTTACTTTGTATGTATGATTTTAGTTACATTATGTTCTTTGTTGTGTATGTCTGTTTTCCATGTCTGGTTTTTGTCCCTGGATTACATTCTTTTGATTACCGCTATAACCTTGGTTCCCTTGATTACTCTTTGTCTTTGTGAACCGGTTTCCGCCAGATTCGACGTAAATTTTGGATGTGAAAGTCGTCTATTGCATTACTTCCTGGCAGTCCTCATTTCGATAGAAGAGGGGAGTATTGAAGAAAAGTGCGTTAAGTTTGCGTACATGATATCGAACATGAATTAATTACTAGTTTGTTAACTTATTACATTTTTCGGCCAACCTTTTCATACACCATTATTTGAAACTTAAAAGAAATAGCTCACCATTAGGATCAATAACGTTGTTTTTTCTTTTGTTCATCGGAGTTGTGACAACCATCGACGTCAAAGGTGTAACAAAGTTGTACTGACATAAAAAAAATAATTATTACATGTATGTGTAGATAACAAACAACTAATGGTTCTGTTTGATACACATTTAATTGAATATTATCAGCGTTTGTTTTGTTTATTTAGTTTTTTCTTTCAAGGTAAAAGGGCTTCAGGAATTGAATGATTATTTATTATTATAAAAAAAATCTAACCGTTCAAAACATCTTCATTCTGTTTCCTTAAATTTGGTAGACATGAGGTGTGTATGTTGTTAACTGTTAGCGGGTTTTTAAACAGGTATTCAATTAAATAATTCAGTTACCTTTAGAGCCAGTTTTAATGCTCTATATTTCATGTCATGTCTTCTTGTAACATTTGTTTCCCGAAGACGATCGTTTAAAAGTTGTTTGATCGTTAAATAAGCCCACATTTTTTCCGCAATATGGGAATAACTAAATCCTTCATGCTTATGTATATTACTTTGGCTTGAACCATGTATATAGATATTGGAAGTTGACCTAAATTCCATGGTTCCATTTAAACCGTTCCCTGTCACAGCTAATCGTAGTTCCTGTATTTCAGGGGAAGACAGCTGCCCAGTAATTACAATTTCGGATCCCTCGAAGTAGTTCGGAACTAATGCATTCGTGATTGAGGAACGCACAGTCTGCTTTCCAATAAAGTGGAATGTTAAATTAGATATTAAAACTGATGACACTTCGTCATAGAAGCCAGTTAATTGAAGCGTAGCATCCGATGCTTCGTATATTTTCCGAGAGAATCCATTATTTTGTGCAGACATTTTTTTAAGAAAGTTGTAGTCTGCATTTTCACCAAAAGCTAAACTAAATATTGGTACCCCAAAAGTGTTTTTGCTTTGAATAGAATTTAATATTAAATCAAGATTAGTTTCGCCGGCAGTAGGTTCACCGTCAGTTAAAAATATCACAACAGGAATGGTGTCCGGAGAGCGAATATAGTCACTTAATATAGCGTTTAATCCTTCCAAAACAGCATCATGAATGTTTGTCCCTAAAACATAAAAACAAAGAAACAATAAATTATATTTATTGGCTTCTTTTTGCAATGTAAGTGCAAGTGCAAGTAAATGATCTTTTTATCTGCAAGTATTTCAAAGAGCAATATGTTTTAAAAAGTTTCCCTTTGTTGAGGATTTGACAATGAATAATAAAACTTGATTTGAACAGATAAGTGTTTGACGTTATATTACATATAATTGTTAAAGAAGACATTGTACCCTATATATAATTGTTGCATTTGTTTAACAGTAAAAGATTTCAATGAATTACCCCAAAAAGATATGATTCGCTTAGATTAAAGTGTATTTAATTATTTTGAAATTAAACATTTATTATCTTCACTGAAGTTAACTTTAATGAACCCTTACATAACTTTATTAAAATCGATAAAACAAAAAGATTCAATTACTTAAACTTACATCCATCAGCTGTTAAATTATTTATAAATTCCTTTGCTGAATTAACGGAATCAGGAGTGGCATACTGGACAGGATGATCTTTCGACCATCGAGAGATTTTATCGTTAAATTCAACTATATTGAACATATCACTCTCTTGCAAATCATCGAGAATTTCAAACATTGCGTCTTTCAGTTGTTGGATTTTTGTTCCTGTCATTGATCCACTAGTATCCAGCACAAACATGATTTTTCTTGACATTCTATGGAGACCAGTTGGGGCAAAGAAATGAACAAAGAAACCATCTACAATCTGAAAAGGAAGATCGTAGACATAGCGGAAGCAATCAACGTCCAAGACTAATATTATAACATATTTTCTATGTAATAGTACTATAATTTGTTAAAATATCTCGATATAAGTTAAATCAGAACTTAATTTTGAAGTCTTGTAACGAAAATGTTGACGCACATAATTTGTATATATACCTTTGTCATTTATTTACACCTTTCAGTAAAAGAGACTTGATTATAATAAAATGATAGACATGACTTTATTTCTTCATCTTAATCAACTTACTAAGACATCTCCGGCATCAAGTTTTCTGTCAACATCATATTCTACTATGAATAAACCAGACAAACCATGCATTGATGTCCGTAATTGGTCTTCACGAGAAGGGTTATATTTAATAAAAGCAGACGTTGAGGACGTTCTTTCTACTACTGCATATCTGTTCCGAACTGTAAATGTACATTATATAGTTAAATATACTCCAATAAAAGTTAAGGGCCACTTTTCAAAAATGACTTCAATGAAGATTTATTTGAATTCATAGGAGAAAGTGTCAGATTTGAGATCTTTTTTTAGTTATGTGTATCAAATTTTATACCTTTAAATTGAAACAAATCTAGATTGTATTTATCTTGAAAAACTATGACTGTTGTTAAAGTGACCCTTTACCTTTTTTGAGGAGTATGTATCAAAATAACGCGATTGTGTAGTTGACGTAACTATATACAAGTATACAGCGAAGCCATTTTATCTTCAATCACTACATTACACCATATATGTATGTTAAGGTCATGTTCAGATACACTAATTGACACAAGTTAAAAATGTATATTTATCTCTGTCTTCATGAGGTTTGTTGATTGGTTTGTTTAAATTACTTGAGTAGGGTGAAACAGTTTTAACATTTTAATTAAAATAATGGTTCTAAAACCTATGTCTTACTATTTATGAAAAGATTTTCTGAGATAATGAAACATGCAGTCATTAACATCGTATGTATACGGCTTAGCGAGGCCCGATTGCTAGGTTTAGTACCCAAGTAAAAAATAAATATATGACATTTTTAAGTATTTTCGAGTGTTGATAGAAATTCAATAATTCTCTAATAATAGAAAAATAATCTCATTATTTTGTCCGATTACAAGTAGGTATTAAACATTTGCGGAAGTGATCGACATTGTTCTTGTACTATTTCTGACCTATATTTTAAGTTCATGCATACACCGTACTTATAATGAGACTTCTATAAGCTCTTTCAAGTGTGTTAACTTTAAGTGTGGTATACTTAGTTCATGTTTTAAAAATCAAAACTAGTATATACATCAGATCTTCATTTTTTGACAATAATATCGAAACTTTTAACTGAAGCCGGTTTTGGCGGAGTTTCGCTTACTAGAAATGTGGTTGTCGAACTGACAAATAGACAGACAGACAGACAGACAGACGGACATGATGATTCCTATATACCCCAAACTTTGTTCTAGTAGGTATAAATATTCTACTGAATGAGATAAGTGATAGTACCTAACAGAAAATGCCAACGAGTGAATAGGGAGTAGTTTTTGGTTCATTTTGTTTGGTATTTGTCGATGTACGATTACTGAGATGTAATACTGAGAAGCTTATAGTCACTCCTGGTTTACGTACTAAATTGTATCTGAATTGTAAGCTTTTATTTAATTTTGTTTTATATTTTGTTTTCTTTTTTCCACTTCATTCGTTGTTGATTTTGAAAAAAAATGCTAATTTTATCCTATAAATTTCTGCTTTTGTATTTTGTAAATTGTCTTTGTCTAAAGAGTAATTCTAGGAATATGATTCAGTTTCTGTAAATAAATATTTTAGTTGTAAATCATATTTACTTGCCTATTGTATTATAATTAGAAAGAATATCATTTCGTAAAGGTGGAACACGCAAAAGAGTTATTTCCCTTGATTCCTGAATAAAGACTTCTATTCTAAAATCATCCACTATTTGTTGTGGATTTATGTAAATAGTATGATCATAGCTCCCTCTTCGGCGCTGTAGGACCTCATTGTACGTCAGATGGAAAGTCACTTCACTAAGGGCAGCAACGTTGATAGCGACTTTGAATTTGTTTGCATCTCTGGGCCTGAAAAAAGTTTAAAAAATTAAAAAAAACTGTGACTAATTGCAGTATGATACATATATTTGGTAATTATATATATAAACGTCTCAGAATATGACGACTCTATTCGCTACACTGCTCCATCGGATCAAATTGATACAGGGAAGATATTTGTAAACTTATAGAAGGGTCTGAAAAATTCCCAACGATGTTAGAACTGTCAAATTGTTGGTCGTTCCCTCCGCGGGACTCGAACTCGTACCTTTGTGACATCTATGGCAACACCCTATGCTCACAGTCAAACGCCCTAGACCACTCGGCCAGATAGGCTATCAATTTGATCCGATGGAGTAGGGTAGTGAATAGAGTCGTCACATTCTGAGACGTTTGTCTCAGAAAAATTCCCACGTTGTTAGAACTGTCAACTTTGCGAAGCAAATTTTTAGACGTTGTATGTATGTATGTATATATATATATATATAGTCACCCACCCCCACACATATACACGCATTTTTATACTTTCTGCTTTATTTTTAACAACTTGTATGATCCAATAATGTTTTAGCCAAAATTGTGTCAATTTTGGCTTGCCTGTCTGTTGTATGGCACCTTGTGGTCATATACATGTATGCACATTTTAGTAAAAAAAAATCGGAAGATGATTGTTTCTGATCATTTTTGTGATATCCAGTCATTCAGACAGTAGAAATCAGAGCCCAGGATATCAAACCGAGTCTAACTTTTAAGATATTGCATCTTGTGGTACAATTTTAAAAAGGTATAATGGGTGTTTTTATTGTTGTACTGATATCAGGAAAATGCTTATTTCTGACTAGTTTTCTACCAATTATTCTTTATAAAATTAACGTTTCAAGTCACATGACACTAAATAGATGCTAGCCTTCCTTTTGTGATATGAGAGTCTGATGTAGAATTTTGGAAGAGATATATTTTCTTGTTTTTATTAATACCTTTTAGGCCTAATTTTAAAAACATCCTCAGCCATCAGTTCAGACTATTGTTCAATACGATTCTAAATACGATTAATGTTTAGACAGAAGGGTTTACTGGCCCTCAGATATTAATATTGCTTAAGTCATTTTCTGTACTAAGAATCCCGACTGTTGAAAAAATATTTAATCTGTCCATTGCCAATATCTAGACATAGATATACGAAGTATTTAAGATCTTAAACTATGTATATTAATTCTCTATATTGTGTTAAGTTTCTATAGTTTAAACAAAAGTAATACAAACTTGAAACGAACACGTGTAAAATCATATACTGTTTAGTGAAACCGTTACAAACCAATGCACATTTTCGAACAATAGAAACCTGATCATATACCTGATAGTAATCGAACATCGAACATAACTTTTTATCACTTACTTAACTCCGATGTGGCCTGCCGATTGACCCCGTAGACGTGCAGCTTCATATTGTTTCTTGGCTGTATCTTTATCTTTGATTTCTCCGATGTATCTCTTACCCATTATCTCTCTAAAATAAGTTGAAGATATAAATAAATATATAGCCTATACCTAAACACAGCAAGTTTTGGCACTTCGGATAATCACTTGAACTTGCTAAAATGTGCATGATTTCTTTACTGTTAGGAAGAAAGCGATAACTATGTTTTTGCTGCTTTGAAACGGAATTGTTAGTTTCATAAATACTAAGTCGGACTTCCTTTAATTTGCTGATTTTGTTAACATAAAAACATAAAAAAATAAAAATAATAGATAGTATTTGTAAGTTGTTTAAAAAAAAGTATTTTTACAGCGCAGCTTTGTACGACTTCAGACAAAGCATTAGTCACTTTATAGTAAGTTTCTGAACAAAAATAATGTGAACAAGGATTTTCTAATATTTGCAGCGAGACATTAATAGCAAGCAATCATACAAACTTAACGAAAATGCATACTTTGGACCATATTATGGTCTCAAATGCTTCGATGGCTATTTCAATTATTGCTTTCCGTTCCTGGTATGGAACCAGCTGGTACAATTTAACGCTTAAAGTTTTTGCTTGGAAACTAGAAAATGGTTTTTTTTATAACCTCTCTTGGTCATAACCTACAAATTGAATCTCACACTGACCTTTGGGTTTTAATTTTGTGGCACAATTTCAAAGAGATCCGTACACTTACACTTAGATAAAAAAGGGTATTTAAAATATTGGTTTATGCCCCTGTCTCCTAAACGGATCAGGCCATAACCCCAAGAATTAATCCTGAACTTTCTTTAGTGGTATGTCCCCTTGCTGCCAACTTTTCAATATATCCGCCCCGTGCAGGTCTGGGTGTCAAAGAATAGGCCTGCAGCAGCACTAAGCTTGTGAAAGGCGAGTGAAATAGTGCTCAGAACGCTAGCGGGAGATAGGGCGCTCTGCCCACAGAGCAACTGGGTTGTGTGCCCCAGGTGGTGGAATGAGGTACCCCTGACATGTTTCATGCTGGGATGGTCAGGACATAATTCGGAAAACCTGACCGCAAACCATAGTGGTGCATCGTGTTAGGAAAGATGCCACGATCCTCGCACATTTAAGAACCCTGATGTGGTATTCGATAGGAGTATGAACCTTTGCACTCCGCCCCAGGAGGCTAAGTTGCCCGTGCTACCCATCCTTCCAATATCTAGGGGCAATCAAATTCTGTCGACCTTATTATCCTTGTATTCCATCCCATTTTTTTCGTTTCATCATCATTTCATGTTCATTTTATCATCAATTTCATGTTCATCGCCTGAATATAGCTGAAATATTGCTGCTCAGGCGTTAAACTCCAATATTCAATCAATCATTCAATATGTCCAATGAAATACAAGATGACTATACGAAGGACAATGACACAAACGACAGACGCCATTATATGACAATTAAATAAAAAAGCACTATATAAGTTAGAAACAGGCAAACAAGCTAGTCATGCTTTTATTTGGATGGAAAGACAAAACAAAAAACTTAATATATTAAGTAACCTACAATTGCAATATTTATTGAGGGAAAATATGCAGTTTTGTTTTATATTTTTTTCCAAAGTTTCGTGTTTTTGTTTTATTAGAGAAAATAAAAGTATCTATTTTTTTTCGGTAAAATATTATTTAAGTCTTTATGTTATAACATACATTCTAAAAACATACACAACTAAAAAATTACATGAAAATTGATAATGTTTATATACTTGCAGTGAAAAGTTTGATATAAATGCTGCCTCTGGAAGTGTGACGTCAAAAACGGTCTCTCTATCGGTGAGGTCGTCGTTTATAACGGAACTGGTCACATGGGTGGTAGCAAATCTGTATTGGATTTCAGATCGAATGTGTAGTGCTACTATCCGTAAACCCTGTAAAGATTCATGCAGAACTTGAGCTACCAATAAGCATTCTTTAGTACCTATGCTATCGAAAGTAGTCGTTCGAAGGTGCTACTTTTTCATCGGATGATAAGGTAACTATAATTTTTTTTCTAAAATCAGTATTTACAACATTACACATTGATAATATGTATATGTTAAGTAAGATAAGGCGTCTTTGTAGCCCTTTTGCCCTTAGTCCAGAATCGACTCAGCGATGGCAATACAAATGAACAAATTCAGAGATATAAACAAAAACAGCATTTTTCTTTCCAAACAACATTAGAAAAAAAAACGGGTATAGAGAAATGTAACAATTGCATCAGCGTATAGCCTAAATAAAAAAGTAAATACTTCGTGAGATCACCAAGAAGGTTTTCAACAAGAGTTAACACGCCCTAAAGTAATTTCTGAAAGCCCCCTACAAGAAAATCAGTAATGCCACGGTAACAGAACGATGGCAATTTTTCAAAAAAAGAACAAACTAAAGAGTAATATAACGATACAAAGACACAAATGCATGAAACTTGTCTTTTGAATAAGCATTGTTTGTCCTTATTTTACATCGTCAACGTAACCATAAAACACGTGCTTTTCCAAAATTTGAAGCCCCAACTCAACAATAACTATATACAGCTAATATTCCGAACGAGAGGAACTTTTGAAACAATATTCATGTGATTTTGTTTTAAAAAATGAAAATAATAATGGCATTAATAAATCTGTAACTGGATTGTGTGCCCCGGGTAGTGGAATAGGGTATTCTTGGTCTGTTACATGCTGGGGTTGTCAGGCTATAATACGGAAAACTTGACCACAAACCGTAGTGGTGGACCGTGTTGGAAAAGATGCTACGTTACTCGCACGTTAAAGAACCCTGCTGTGGTATTCGATAGGAGTAGGAACTTTTGCTCCCTGCCACAGGAGGCTAAATTGCCCGACCTACCCATCCCTCCCAATTTCTAGTGGCAATCAAATTTTTTTGACCGTATTATCCTTGTCTCCAACCCCATTTTTCATTTCATCATCATCATCATTTCATTTTCATTTTATCATCAATTTCATGTTCATGGTTCCCCGTGCAGGTCCGGGTGTTTAAAAGAATAGGCATGCAGCAGCGCTAAGCCTGTCGTAAAAGGCGACTAAATAGTGCTCAGAAACCTAGCCGGGGGTAAGGCGCTCTGCCCATAGAGCAACTGGGATGTGTGCCCCAGGTGATGGAATGGGGTACCCCTGGCATGTTACATGCTGGGGTTGTCATTCTATAATACGGAAAACCTGACCGAAAAACCATAGTGGTGCACCGTGTTGGGAAAGATGCCACGTTCCTCACACGTTAAAGAACCCTGCTGTGGTATTCGATAGGAGTAGGAACATTTGCGCTCTGCCACAGGAGGCTAAATTGCCCGACCTTACCCATCCCCCCTTTTTCTAGTGGCAATCAAAGTTTGTCGACCCTGTTGTCCTTGTGACCCATTTTTTTTTTTATCATTTCATGTTCATTGTCTGAATATAGCTGAAATATTGCTGCTCGGACGTTAAACCCAAACAAACAAACAAACAAACAAACATGTTCATGGCCTGAATATAGCTGAGATATTGCTACGCGGGCGTTAAACCCCATCAATCAATCACAAAGCTGTAGGGTTTAATATTACAGCATCATGTTGAAAATCAAGTACTCTTATTTGTTTCCTTTTAAACGTATTAAGTTGTGAGACCACCAAGTTAATGCCATCTTTTCTTGTTTAATAGACTAGTCCATATGTAAACATGATAGAGCGGAAGGTACATAATCTATAATCAAACGATTTTCTCAGTGAAAATAGTTCAGAACACTCCCTACAGAGAACGACAATATCAGCAACAAATCAAGTTTTGTTGAATTTAGAACTCATTGAAATCGTGTCTCTCAACTAAGATATAATCAAATAATTTATAAATAAAAAGTTTGTTGCACTGTTTTCAGGAATATAATGATTGATTCATTTGCATAACTTTATTATCTATTCTCCTTTTTCAATATGACATGGAACATTCATAGCTTTCTTGTATGATCTTTCATCGTGAACAGATGTGGATCAATTATAGATTAAAACAAACATAGAGATCTTTAATTAGAGACTAAACACCTGGAGAGAATATGTTTGCTTATCAGTATAAGAATGGTTGATGTGAATTCAGTGAATATAGTGATATGTTTGCTGATTATTATTCTTAATCCTTTAAACGATATTATCAGTATCTATTATTTTGAAAAGCAGAGGACGCTTACCCTACCGGTGCACCTGGTCCATGCTACCAGTTTTTAGCGGAGTCCAAGTTGCTGGTTTGCTTTTGTTATTTGTATGTATGATTTTAGTTACTTTATGTTCTTTGTTGTGTATGTCTGTTTTCCATGTCTGGTCTTTGTCCCTGGATTACATTCTTTATTCGCTATAACCTTGGTTCCCCTGATTATTCTTTGAAAAATGTTGTGCAGGATGTTTTATAATCGTTTTACAACATACGTTCTCCACTGATTATAGCGATAATAACTTGTGCTTAATTTCTTTATTTTTATTCCCTGTGCAATTAAAGCACTTGCATTTATTCTTACTGAATTTTAAAAGAAGGGGAAGATTAAAATGAAAAATGGAACTACAGATTTGGAAAAATTACTAATAAATGTAAGATTAATAATTGACGTACATGCATAGGACAGTTTCAAATATTTAGAACGCTAACGAAAACAGACAAAACCAAAATGCATCGACATAGTTAACTACTGTTCATCGGCTATTCTTACATTTTCTTTACGTTTTTGTTATATTTATAAGCACAGGTAAACAATTTCATGCTTAATACTAGTTTTATCATCGCCTCTGTGGAAACTCCTTTTCATATTCCGAAAGTGATAAAAGCTAGTATTGTCATCACTCTGCAACGTTTTGGCATTAACTTAATATTTTATTTTTTCTGAAAGGATAAATGTTTTGGGTTAGCCCAGAAGAATTTTTTTTTACATCAAGTAATTATTTTCGTTCAAAATGTGCTAAAAGTGTTTGGCAGACCAAAGTGAAATTGATAAACAACACAAATTTATTAATCATTACTACTTACAATTCTAATTGTCATCGGGCAGGGATGCAATTGCTTTCAAGAGATATTGGCACCGACCCTGAATTTTGTCGGCAGGTATTCTGTCTTATGTAAACTTGGTTGTGAATTGATTGCAACCAATTTACCAGACATCAATAAATAGATGCATCTATTGTTTAATGTTCACAAGTACGGTGTAGTAGCGATTTGACCTTCATTTCTTGCTTCACATAATTTTGGGTCATATCATAAAGAACTTATCTACAAATACTTTGCTCTCAATTTTTTCCGTGAAATTAATTGTATTGTGTTTAATCAAGATTTAAAACAATCTTATATTTCGAATGTTTTTATTATCAATAAACAAGTTCATTTCTATATACAGGATACTTATTATATTTCAATGTGTGTTAATTTTCATCATAACGACTGTAGATACTAATCATATATAATTGCAAAGTTCTATATTTTTACACGCGTTTCAAATGGTAAACTCTCATCAGAGCATTTAAATCTAAGATATACGAAGATCTAAATCCATGATTTAATTGGATGCAAAATAAGCTCAAAACCAAAACTATCGAAATAGGAAGCCAAACCAACCGCCAAGACGTTCTACCATGTACATTACAAGAAATGAAGGTATTTTTGAAGTTTTTAATGTGTGAATTTTGATAAATTTGATCAATAAAAACTGATATATTTCGGAGTCAGATAAATCTAACTACTGGATTGGTGCATACCCTCGGACACCTCTAACCCAAGTTTTCAATGAGGGAGGGATGCTATACAGCCCACGTGATTCAGGGAGTAACCTCTCATAAGCAGCATAAGAACCATATCTGAAGAGGTTCAAGAATAAAAGATGAACAATTACAAAGAGGTTTACAGGAAAAACTAATAACCAAAAGTATCGATTGATTATTGGGGTTTAACGGCCGAGCAGCAATATTTCAGCTATATTCAGGCGATGAACATGAAATAGATGATAAAATGAACATGAAATGATGATGAAATGAAATATGGGACGGGAGACAAGGATAGTGGGGTCGACAAAATTTGATTGTCACTGGACATAGGGAGAGGTGGGTATAGTAAAGAACTACGTGCTTGCCATTTATTTAAGTTCCAAGCAATTCTTATCTTTATTTTGATGCGCTGAAATTGGAAGCAGATGTCTGAATTTCCAAGCTCTTAAATATCCAAATATATATAAGGGTGTGTGTGTGTGTGTGTGTGTGTGTTGAAAGAATTAAAATTTTCGTATTCTTGTGGGGGAAAATGATGAAACGAACTAAATATAAATTTATTGAGACAAAATTATCCAAAATCCTAAATATCCAAGTCAAACTTTTTTTCAAAATGCAATCATAATAAATCACTCACGATTGCAATCGCGGAACTGGACACCAAAACAAATAATTGTCCAAGCAATGTAAATATTCCTTGTTGAAATTACTTATAATCAACATTAACTAACCATGAATGAATACTTGCGTACCATCTATGTTAGTGTACAAGTTAATAACATGTTCGAATATTGGAAATATAAAGATCAGGAAGACATACTAACTTTCACAACTTGAGAAATCTTAAGACCAAAAATTTTGATGCTCCTCCTGAGAGGTTACCCCTTGAATCATGTGTAGAGCATACAAAAATTTGCAACATAATTGATACGAATATTGATATTTTTTTTATTATTGTATTTAATTACCAGTGTTGCGTTCCCACTGTTGGTTGACCAAAGGCTTTCAAGGGTATTCATAATCCTAGTAGTCAGACTTGTCTAACCCAAATGATATCATAGATAATTTACCAAAATGTGCCGCATAATTTAACTTAATTCCGCTTAACATTGAGACTTCATCCCTTGTATTACACATGAGAGCACTTCGAACTGCATTCCTGGTATTGAACAAGGTAGAACCTTGCGGTGATGGATTTTGCAATGTGAATATAATTGATAGTTTTGTATTTTAATAAATTGCAGAAATTAATTTAAACAAATATCGCATAAAACGAACATCATATTGGACATTCAAGTTATTCACTGAGTACTTATGTATTTAAAAGAGACCCCTGTGTGTAGGGAAAATTTCTTTATTCAAATTTTTTAATGGATTAAGTTTTCGTATTGCATAAGAAAAACTTATCATACGAAAATTTAATCTAAAGAACTAGTAAAAGCAGAGAGTGAAAAAACTTTATGTCATCGGTGACATTATATTTCTGTCTGAAGAGTGATCTATGAAAGTAATAACATTCTTAAACGTGCATGTACTTTTAAAAAGTATAACACACCAATAATTAATTGATGATAAATAATTACAAGTAATTATCAGAGTTAATTGTATTTTAACACCGCTGTTGAGTGAGAAAATTTGTATTTTAACACCGGTGTCGAGTAAGAAAATTACCAATGATATATTTGTTTCAAATTTATCTGATGTATTTAGTCCTACCTTGAAGTTACATTAAATGTTATTAACGTTGCCAGGATGTAAAATGATTTCGACATAACATTAACACCCTTTCGTGATTTCGAAGGGCTTAGATTAGCAATTTAAACAATATTCATATATCTTCAATAAATTCTTGTCCTGCTGTGAAGCTGACTATGTAGTATTTTGTTTTTGTTTTTTGTTTTTTTTTAATTTTTTGTTTGTTTGTTTTTGTTTTGTCTTAATATATATATATATATTTCTGTTGGAGGCAATTAAACTCAAAATTGTCAAAATTGCAAATATTCTTCGGCTAGGGACAAAGACCAGACATGGAAAATGGACACACACAACAACGAAATTAGCAACTCGGACTCAAATGAAACCGAGAACTTGGACCATGTGCACCGATAGGATAAGCGTCCTCTGCTTTTCCAGAAAATAACGATGCAATAAAACAAACAGCAGAAATGCCATTTAAATCAGGGGATGAATTCGGTTGCTCGTGAAGTTGGATAGTTTCTGTATCCTGCAGGACACCAATCTGGCAGATTGAAGGTCAAGTCTGCTGGCAGAAAGAGGAAGGATATCTATGAAAGATTGAGGTCATTGGTAATATTGGTAACGGAATTTTAATACGAGTAAATCATTTTATAATGTTGACTGTCGATTTTTAACTTTTAATTTATTGACAAAATATCCTTGTCTTCGCTGTAATTGTCATATTTTTTAACAGCGTATGATTTGAGAGACAAAAACTTTAAACGCTCAAGATGGTCAAATGTCACTATAAAGAAAATAGTAGGACAGTCGGAAAATCAAAGGGCGTTTGTCAAACAGTCAAGATAATTTCCATATGTGGCATACAGTCAAGATAAAAGCTTTCTACCTTTGTCATATTGGAGAAAGATGGTGGCCGTCATGATGAAAATTGTCCGTATAGCCTTAACTCTAAAGCTATTTTGGGCATTTTTAAAGAGATGGGTAATCTATCAAACATCAAAAATATAGCGGAACTTATAATTATAAGCAGGTTCAAACTTGCTTTCTTTTTTTCAAGTAAACTTTTGATAACATATGCCTCATATGACTGAAAGGAAAGATGAGCAAGCAGAGGTCACTGTAGATGATGTTCATTGCCAGTTGAACACTTTGCAATCAAACAAAATATGAAGTAAATCAAGAGGTTAAACGTAACACGACTCAGTGATCTGTATACTAATTTTCTTGATTTAGAATTAGTCTTTAAAAGCGAAATCCCTCCTTACATATGACGGTGTTTGTATTCTTTCTTTGAACTAAGATATTCAGTCCTTCACGGAACAGTAGCAAAAGAGTGAACAAGTGGGAAGTCTATATTCCAACAAATGCAGAAAAGATTATTACTTAATGTAATCTGCAAGTTCTTCACATTTTTTATTTCTGATTAATGCGACAAAAAAAACCCAAAAAGTCGGATATGTAAAATAAACCGTTAGTAATGGTGTCACAATGCTATTTTCCATTATGGTATCAGTAATTGCTACCAATTTTACACTAACAATTTCAACCACTTGTCGCATTAATCTGAAATTTAAAAAAAATGTTAACAATGTATAAATTAAAAAAAAACAAAAAATGTTTCCAAGGACGCAGTTTATACGACCGCAGAGGTTAAACCCTGAATAGTTGATGCAAGTATGGACAAACCATTCAAACTTGATACAACTTTGAAATTTGATTACGGTTACATACTTGACACAGGATAAATATTAGACCAGAATCAAAGCGGTCACTATTTTTAAATGGTTCTAGTTATAACCTCAAATCAACTCCAGCCTTCTAATGGGGTTATTTTACTTGGCTCTACTCACAACCCAAAATATGAATTCCAGACTTCATTTAGAGCTATGGCAATATGTTTATATGACATTATTTAACTTTTACTCAAGTTAATGTCCAGAAATAAGGACAATGCTTGTTTAGGCCCCTTTTGGCTCCCAAGTCCACAAAGGTTAAAGTCTTAACTCCAAAATTAGTTTCAGTCTTCCGTTAGTGGTACGGCACATTGTAATAAATATCAAAGAAATCAATTCGCTTTTAGTCAAGTTATTGTCTGGAAGTCAGAAAGGAAAATGCATGTTTCTGGCATTCCCCGATTTTTTTCCGGTCGTACTAAAGGGGAAACACAAATCAATAACAGTTCATAATACCTTTGTATTGACGATGTGACGAAGTATATATATATATTCCACATCAAAATACATACGCCACAGAAGGCTAAATTGCCCGACCCTACCCTACCCTATTTCCAGTGGTAATCAAAATCTATCGACACCATCATTCTTGTGTCCCATCCCTTTTTCATGTCATCATCATTTCATGTTCATTTTATCACCCATTTCATGTTCGTCGCCTGTATATAGATGAAATATTGCTGCTCGGGCGTTAAACCACAACAATCAATCAATCAATTGTTTCAGTTTTTATTTTGTATCGACTTTCCAATAGAACAGTTATGACACCTGGTTCCTATAATCTAGTATAGAAACTGGAATATGTATATAGTATTTCACCGACAGTGCCACTAAAGACAAAAATACAAATGTAGTTTAACTATCTTTGTCAAAATAGAACAACTCTAATTGAATTTTGAGTGGAAAGAAAGAAATTGATTTGTTTACAATATTCTATAAAAAAAAAGTTAATTAACTTTATGACATCGTATAGAGACAAGTGGTTGCTTTAGACAAAATATTTCTTGGCGTTGATATTTGTTCGCCTAAACGTTTGGCAAAAACGGGTTGGCGGGAAAACAATAAACAATCTAACTGATACACGGACGCCGCGAGAAAACACTGGTAATTGAATAAATAGATGTTGAATGAAGCTAATTATCTGCCTCTTATCAGAAGGGTTAAATCAACATTCCTTATGGCTATGTTTACAGACACACCTTCAATCTGTGAAGAGCCATGCACTTATAGAACGGTCTTCCATCTTTACATTTCATTTTGTAGGGCTAAAAGATATCCTGATGTGTTCCCCTGAATTTCGATTCCCTCAAGGACATGTACAAGTCCAGCTAATTTTTTATTATGATTTTCAGCTTCATCGAATGAGAAATGTGAATAAGCTATAGTTCTACATAATCGATAACTTTTTGTCAGTATCTGTGTTCTCCAATATGTTAGACTCGATATTGTGACCAATTAGACAATTTTACCTATGTTTGTTTCAGAATTTGTCAGAACTATTTATAATAAACAACAGGAATTTGATATTGTGACATATAGATCTGATAAAAATGGTGAAAAGTACGATAAAACCTATTATTAAGATAGGATCTCGTGATTCATTGAATGATTCATAAAAATTAGGTATAATCTACCAGATTAATGCTGTTTATTCGAAAGATTGCAAATCAAAACTTTAATACGATTTGTGGAAATGGTTTTCGTGCCAAATCAGATTAAGAATTCAATGTTATTGGCATTGATATAAAAGCATTGCTGATTGTCTCAGTGTTAACTAAAATGCCTGTTTCAATTTCACATTCAATTTGGGAAGATTGTCTATGTAAGATATAGGATTTTATTTTTTTAAAGCATTTCTTAGTTAATTTTTTTAGCAATAAAGTAAAAACGGTTTTTGTTTTGTTCCCCAAATGAAATCAATGTGTATTTAATACATCTGAAATATACTGAACATCATTGCGTCAACCACTGTATCAGTTTGTACATGCGGATTTTCAACTCGTGTACTTCTGTCACACTTTTTCAAATAAATGCCCAGCTTTACCATACGGTAATTACTTACAATGAATTTCATTTTTATTGTTACAATAAATGTAAATTATTCAATAAAATCTTAACAAAAACAATTTGCAAAATCCGTGGTAAACTTTAATTTTACACGAACTAATAAAATGATTCGAAAGGCGCAGCTTAATTTTGACCACAGATGTCAACCATGAACAGTTAAGCCAATTATGGACACACAATTCAAACCTGATACATCTTTGAATTTGGATAATGATTAGACATTTGATTTGGGGCTAGAATTTGACCAGAATCGAAATGACTTCTTTTTTACCCCTCATCCTAAATGGTTCCAGTGGGAACCTCCAAAATCTATTAAAATCTTTCTGTAGGAGAGGGGTGTATTGCACCTTGTGGTACCATTTCAACGTGATCCATCCTTTTTATTAAAGTTAACGACCAGAAATCAGAAAAAAACATATATTGTTCAGACATAAGGAAATTCTTGGTTTTTCCCTAACTGCAAAGAGGTTCAAGTTTTAACCAACATAATCAATTCCAGTCTTCTTTTGCTGGCATGACACCGTGTCATCTAATTTTGATCCATTCACTTATAGTCAAGTTCTTGTGTGGACTTCAGGGAAATGTATGTTTCTGGTTCATCTTTTTCACTCCTAACTTTAAAATGTTCAAGTCTTAACCAACAAATCAGTCCCAATCCCAGTCTTGTTATGGTGGAGTAGAATATTGTGAAACAATATCACACACACACACGCATATATATAAGCTTTTACTGCAGTTTTATGGTAAAATTTTATGAAATGTTTCTTTTAAGCCCCTACTTCTTAAACCATACCACTCAATTTCTTTTGTGGTTTGAAACTTTGTTACAAAATTTTATCAAAATCAAACTGTTAATATTCAAGGTATCGCACGAAATCTAAGTGTCAACGACGACAGCGTTATACCGCCATATGATCGTAATTTTTGAGGTCGTATGAAAATACGTCGAGTTAACATACCATATTGGAAGTACCTTGATCTGTTTAGAATGTTACACGAAAAGCTAAAAATAAAACATGTGGAGAAGTCAACCCATGACATATTTGTTTGAAGACTAAACTGAGACGGATTTGAATTGAAGCAGTATTTAAGCTAGGATAAATGAGCAAATAGATTTACGTAACATCTTATGTTAACAAATATTCATTCGTCCATTAGATATGGCAAAAAAAAATAAAATGTCGCCCTTCAAAATGTTCTCAATTCACTCTGCTCGGCGACTTGTAATCCTACGAATCCACGATACTGAATTGCTTATGAAAATGGAATATTGAAGACCGTAACATATTAAGAATAATATTTCTGACTATAGTGTATACTACCTAAGTCTACCAAAATGCCATGTATGTGTTTGAAAGGAAATGCATGCCTTGATGATAAAAAGATTACTTGAGAGTTTCATCTTAAGAAAAGATTTCAAATAAGTGATTAATTTCCGTTATTGTCACGAAGGGATGATGACACCTCGTTGGCACATTTCAAAGTGTAAAGTAAAATGAGTATACACATATGCAATTGATGTACTAAAATATAAGGAAAAATTCATTGATATAAAAAAAAAAACTTTTGTAAAGTGGTTCACTTGAAAAAAAAAGAGTAATCAAGGGAACCAAGGTTATAGCGGTAATCAAAAGAATGTAATCCAGGGACAAAGACCAAACATGGAAAACAGACATACACAACAAAGAACATAAAGTAACTAAAATCATACATACAAAGTAACAAAAGTAAATGAGCAACTCGGACTCCACTAAAATGTGGGAGCATGGACCAGGTGCACCGGTAGGGTAAGCGTCCTCTGCTTTTCTAGAAACACCCGCCGAGTTGCTCATAAAAAGTCAAGTCCGGGGTAGACAAACGAGGAAAGAAAAACTATGACCCGTTGAATACATCAGTTTTCATGGTGCTGATGGATACACCATAACGATCCACGAGTTCATGATGACGACGATAAAACTTCTGTAGTGATGACTTCAATCTTGTAGCAACATAACCCTGTTCCAGAAGCCTATTTGTTAGAGTTCTAGCGCGATACAAAAAGTCTGCGTAGTTTCGGCTAGGTCTGGCATAACGTATGAGTTGTGATATGAACACTCCATACGCAGGAGTCGAAGCTCATTCAGAATACATTCAAAATACATTCAGATACGGATGATTCTCTAGAAAACAGCCACAATTAAGTCATGACAATCTTTCAACAATTAATTTTTCTACCAATAATATGGAACAATTTATCATACCAATTAAATCATACCTACTTTATATTAGGCAATGCATATAATTTATGTGTTCTCGTAATCCTTACTTTATGTGTGCTGTTTCATATAAAGAGGTACATTCGGTGCTTTCTAAAGCACTTTGTTGCTTAATTGTAATTGTTTAAAACTCCCAGTGACTCTGAAATGCTTTACCTTGTACTAAGTATAAATTGTTTATATCTGGTAGAATCTGCTTTCTATATTTCGGTACTGTAAGGTTTCACCATACTAGATTTAATGCTTTTGTTATTCTTGTACTTACAGATTTTTTTTTAACCACCAAGACAATGTATCGTACCTTAAGTCTTATCACTTCTATTATTTATCAAAATTTTTATTTCATATACCACGGTCGCATTTAATTGCAATACAAGATAAATGTCATTGAACGCTTACTGAAAACCTCTAACATTATTTTGTTAAGTGTTACTTACTGTATACTAGATGTTAATTCTTAACGTTGTGTTAATATTTAGTGATAAAAACATAAATTTACGGTATTGATGAAAGCTTACCAGTGAAATCAACTTCCGTTGGTTCATCGAATGAAATAACTCTATATATTCACTAGTGTGCAAAATTATGACGTTAAAGATTAATTAGTGCTACATTTATGTTAGACAGTAAATGTGACTATTCTATCCCGAAACATAAAATATAATTTTCGGAACCAGTGAAAAAAAATCTTATGTGAAACATTAAAATGATTAGCTTGAAGATAAATGCCATGATGACAGGTACCGAAATCGCCTGAGATTTAACTATATACTCATAAGTTTTAAGTTATGCTATACGCGTGGTTATAATTTTGATGCTAGCGCTCTCCATATAATCACTTGATGAGTTTATGAGTTTTGGTGGAGTAAATCCGACTGAATGAACGATAAAGAGTGGAAAAGATCTTATTTCACTGATGTAGGAGAAAGTGATTGTTGTTGCAAAGCAGCCAGAAATAAATAGGTTTTTATAGAACTGTCAGTCAGCGTGATCAAAACGGAAGACAAATCGTACTTAAAATAGAATATTCTGGACATGATTTATAACCCTAGTATAATATGTTATTTTTTACTGAATTTCCTTAGCACTTCATAACACTGAATCTTTCTTTACCCATGACATTTTAATCTTTGAAGTCCTAAATTTAAGAGTAAAAACTGTTGTATTGCATGTAGTATGACTAAGCTAGTATTACTATAGACAACAGCAAAGAAATACATTTCTATTGTATAATAGTGTGAGTAAATCAATCTAATGGCATAGAAATATCACAAAAGTATCAGTAGTGGTCATTTACAGTACACCCTCTTGAAAACCAAAGACGTTATGAGACAAGAAAAACTTTTATGTTTAATATTTAAAAATTGCATAATTCTTTTTCACCTCAACCGTACATTAATGGATCCATAATTTACCTTGTACTATTTTGGGTTGAAATTGAAAACTACAAAATGCAATTTTGATAAAACCTTATATTTAGAAAACGTGTACTGTTAATGGTTTTTTTTTTACATTCAATGATTAAGCATATTTCTTCTCAAAGTGCAGCACTGATTAAATGTTTTATACCTTGCAGTTACAGTTTATTGAAATGGTCATTATCGTCTTCAGAAAATCAAGGAACCGTGAAGAATGATATTGTCATCTCTACATGTTAATCAGTAATAAGCACCGGGTATTGATTATTCGGTTGCAATTATTTCATGTTCTCTTTTGATGTATTGACATCTACGAAATCGCTTTGCAGGGGCTAATTATTTCCATCTTTAATGTAGAACATCAAGTGCTTTTGTGCTTAATATCGGAACAGGTAGCGAAAGAAACATTCAAGGTCCTTTAAGATCTTGGAGTTTGACTAGAGTTACTACACTGTTGAACCTTCAATGCCCTTTATTCTTTCAAGCTTTATTTTATGTTTGATTTGTCCAATTTTATGGAAATGTGATATTAAATGCACTTTATAGTATAACAGGTTGTACCAGATCTTCACTCTTTTAGTTGTGTGAAATGCTTAAATGTTTAAGTATGCAACGTGAAAATGTTTTAAAACGGGACATTAAATGTTTCCTGAAAACAAACTATGCAAAAGTCCCTTTATCATATTTTGTAAACATATAGTGAAAATAAAATTACAATCAGTTAAATTCATATTCCTATATAGACTTAACTCACCATTGGCTTTGATTCCAGAGAGTTGGAAAACTGATATGTCATGGAATGCTGCAAAAAACACACTGTGGATAAAAAGGATATGAGTATCCATTCCATCCTAAGATCATTCCCTCGGAAAGCGTATACTTCCAAAAATTTACATTATTTTATAATCAATTCATAAATTCTTCAATTACGCCAATTTCACGTGTAATCCTGTTTCTTTGTTCTGCTGTGCGTCTGAAAACACATGTTTATAATAACCATTTTTTCGAGAAACCCTCTCATTAAATCACATAACTTTTTACTATAAAACTTTTAAACAAACAATTACTTTTTAATTATTTTTGCGAATGTTTTTCACGTAAGTATTAACAAGCGTTCATTGAATGAATATCCTAACTGTTAAACCACGGTTCCATGTGTATTAATAAATTGACCAATCAAAAAAGTGCTACAAATTTCTTCATGATGGAAAAAGCAAGGTTCTCCAGAAGCAAGAAGGGTTCATTCTTTGTAATCTCATCATTATAGACTTCAAATGAAGTTCTGTCAACACTTGTGTAGATTACTAACTACAAACGCATATATCATCAGTACGATTCCTATCTAGATTTCCCTACTGCTATCTAAGTGAATGGCTATGAACCTTATACTTGTAACATATCTAGTTACCCACATTCACGAGTTACAGGAAACGGCTTGATGAGAAGTGAAAGAAACATTTTATAAATAGTGTAAGGAACATACTTAATGAAAGGAAACAACATCTTGTGCAATTAAATTATGTAATTTTATGGATTGAAGAAAGTGTTGTTTTTTTTTCTTGTTCACTCTGGGATTTCTCATGAATAATAAAATGACAAATGTGAATAAACTGCTATCAAACAGTGTTGTGAGTGCAAGAAGAAATATACACGCTACAGATAAGAAAATTATTACTGCAAAGAGGTTTTATGCTTTTTTCTGCTCAAGTATATGCATATTTTTAGTGACACAGCGGTTTCAAATGAGTAATGATTTTCTTTGTCTCCGATCTTCACGTTTTTAAATTATTGCAGTTATCTTTTATCATCGGATTTTTCGTGGAATTTTGTCATTTTATTTTGACATGCGAATTTCTTTATTTCATGCATATTTATTAATGATTAAGATTTCTTATTTTCGATCCTTCTATAAGAAATCAATTCGTACTTGAAAAAAAAACCCGAAAAATATATTGAAATGCGGATAAAAGAATAATAAAGGGGACTAAGGTTTTAGCGGTAAACAAAAGAATGTAATCCAGGGTCAAAGACCAGACATAGAAAACAGAAACTTCATTGAAAACCCCCCAAAAATATGAGATCTATAAAACAAACCTTTTTTAGGAAGTTCGAATTTGTATGATAGATGTTCATATGTATAAGGCAAAAAAGAGAGAAAAACAATATACAATATCAAAAATGCATATAAATATTTTATTTTCGTAAACCATAAATACAGTAGTACCGATACGAAATGAAATGTAAAAGCATTCGGAACAAAAACAAGTAAATGAGATATAAATTTACTGATTTGTTATTTTCATCTGTGGCAACATCCCTTCGGCTCCTGCGTATGGAGTGTTCATATCACAACTCATACGTTATGCCAGAGCTTGCCGAAACTACGCAGACTTTTTGTATCGCGCTAAAACTCTAACAAATAGGCTTCTGGAACAGGGTTATGTTGCTACAAGATTGAAGTCATCACTACAAAAGTTTTATCGTCGTCATCATGAACTCGTGGATCGTGATGGTGTATCCATCAGCACCATGAAAACTGATTTATTCAACGGGTCATAGTTTTTCTTCCCTCGTTTGTCTACCCCGGACTTGACTTTTTATGAGCAACTCGGCGGGTGTTTCTAGAAAAGCATAGGACGCTGACCCTATCGGTGCACCTGGTCCATGCTCCCAGTTGTTAGTGGAGTCCGAGTTGCTCATTTACTTTTGTTACTTTGTATGTATGATTTTAGTTACTTTATGTTCTTTGTTGTGTATGTCTGTTTTCCATGTCTGGTCTTTGTACCTGGATTACATTCTATTGATTACCGCTATAACCTTGTTTCCCTTGATTACTCTTCCACAGGACTTACCGTTTCTGACAGTAGCCTAGTATCAGACTCGACATCATGAAGGCACCGCAGTACCAATTTGACCAGATAAAACCAACTGATAAAAATATTCCTTCTTTTGAAATTACTTTATCAGTAATATCCGCTTTTAAACTATAAAGAGCTTTGACCCTTTGAATAGTTCTTTGTATTTCATGTTTCTTGTTAAAGATGTTCATGTTTTTAATGATTCAGTTAATTAAAAAAAGCCGATGATGATAATATTACTTTTTTTGATTTTCATTCATGAAAAAAAAAGATAAAGTAACGCAACTGGAACTGACAAATCCATTAAACGTGGTGGTTATGAAGTGTTTTAAGTATACATGTTTGCTACTGGTGCACCTGGTCCATGCTCCCAGTTTTTAGTGGAGACCGAGTTGCTCATTTACTTTTGTTACTTTGTACACATGGTATAATTAATAAAGAAGTCTAAAATTTTGAACTTATACGGACAAGCGATTATTTATTTAAGTGAGCACTTATGTAGGTTAAACATTGCATTCAAAGAATGCATTTTATTCTTTTGTTGTTCTTGTTGGAAGCATCTCGACACGAACATCTCTCGACCGTGCATAATATTGTTTATACATCGTATAGTCAGTGTTTGACACTTATAAGCATTTACTTTCATACAGCATTACATATTAATATCATGTGCACCAATTATCCAATAAAAGTGTCATTACGTGCATCGATTGCTCTTATTCAGGTGTATCAGAATCGACAAGCCTACTCCACAGAATGTGTGGAATGTTTGACTAGCCTAAGTGAAACTTTTTTTCTAAATATTTTGTCGTAACGCCTTGGTTTACATGCCAATTGAACGCCATATATCTTATTGAAGATTATTTAAAGAAATAAGATAGTATTAATCAAGCCAAAAGTGCATTCGATGTATTGTAATATCCTTTTTAAAAAAATGGTATGTTCGTGTAACGTGAGCATTAATTTGTAGCTAGAGGTCAAAGAAAATCCGTAAAAATGCGTATCTCTGCACCCTCCACATGTTAGCATTTTCATGATTTCTCAAATTTACACGTATACACTAGAAAAGAACCTTTTACTTTAATTGTCAACTCGGATAAAATGCTTCTAGAAATGAAAGCTTCGGGTCTTTAAGGAGCAAGAGTTGCCAATAAGATTCGTAGCTAGAGGGTTTGTTTGAAGTTTTATTGTATATGCGTTTATATGATATATAATCTTCTCTTCTTCATAAAGCATTTTTTTTTATAATTCCGAGCAAACACACGTCATTCAATATACTTCAATATCTTTTGCATAATTCATTATGTCTGTCATCTTGTTTACCTTTCAAAGTAACCTTATCAACAGGATCATTAACTTTATTACAATTTTAAGTAATTTATACGCCGTATTTTCTGATGATCAAAAAGCAGAAAAATAAATACATATGAAATAAAAACTGGATTTGACTAATGCAGCTTTGTTTTTGGAGTGTTAATTCTTCAAACAGAGGCGTTGTCATTATAAGATTAACGGTAAATTGTTGTAGTATAAACTCTTCCCATATCAATGACGAAAGGGCGTCGTCTTTGGAAAAAAAGTACAATCCGTCATGCTTGTATTTATCTCAGTTTAAAAAATGCATGGGTAGTTTTGAGATAAATTAATTCTCTTTCAAACATTCTCTCAAAGAAAAGTAAGTGATGGGAAAATACATGTACAATGTGGCCGTTAGAAAACAATTAATGATCCAAATAAAAATTTCTAACAAAAACGCATCTAAATTAAGGGATCAGTTTAAACAATAAACAGCTATCGTCACTATGCTATTTCGTGTGTTTTAAACAATAAATGAAGAAATGAGCAACCAGGACTACACTATAAAACAGGAGTATGGAAAATGCATCGATAGGATAAGCTTAGTTGAAGTAATCAAAAATCCCCTTATTGAGAAGTTCAGCCTGGGACGAGTATTCGTTTTAATTCCATTTCATGAGTTGAGAGATGAAAACTCTATAGATACACAGTGAATGGTGGAACATAACCACAGATGCATTCATAAATGGCGAAGGATATATTTGGAGTAACTTCAGAATTACATCGATCAAGTTTTTGTAGAAAAAGTTATCAAAAGGGAAGTAATCGATACTCGGCTTGTAGTACTGAGAACTGTATTTTAAAAAACAAAAACAAAACCAAATGGACATGTTTACTTAACAGTTATGGTTTCATGGAACTTTTCGATGGTTTCTTCTGTCTTTTTAAGAACAACCTGCCTATTGTTTATTTATGATAAAACTTCTTGTCTTATGTAAAGATTTTTCGATATATTAAGTAATGGTGGTATCAGTCAACTTTCACATTGTTTCCTATACATGTGCAATGCATCTCTAAGAGCAATAATATCGGACTGTTTTTATTTAGAATCGATGAATTTATCGCACTATTTAACATAATTATGACAGTGGAAGATTGCTTCTAGAGTTACTGTGATAAAGCCTTCGCTACAATTTGTGTTAATCAGATGAGCAGCCTCAAAATTTCAAAAGACCTACAGGAATGTACTTCTTCTGGGCGCCTTACCTTTTGAAAAGAAAAGCAACTATATTGTCAAATAAGTAAATCAGCCTTTGATGATATCTTGACTATACGAAAGTTCTATTGTCGTCATTACATCTCACATTTGATTGTACACTATATTTTGTTACCTTCTATTCGATCTCAAAAAACAATGACGCACCAAAATAGAAGCACAATGCAGACATCAAAATCCAGCTAGATGTGTGACCAGAACGTGAACGCAGGAAACTGAGACGATCTACAAATCTAACTGACGACACTTTGTCACTTCTGTGAGATGTGATGACGACCATAGAACTTTCGTAGTGACGATATCATCATTTACTCTTGATTTACTTAATTGACAATATAGTAATGAGACATTTAACCCGCAAATATACAAATGTGACATAAACAATGTGAAAATGTGGATTCTCAAATTTTGTTCACCCTCATACTACCAGCGAGCCGATTTCGGCCGATTTACGTTACCTTTCATTGCCAAAAGGCCGACCGGGCCGGTTGACGTTGTCTTTGATTGCCACAAGACCGATAAGATCGAGTGACGTTGTCGTTACCTGCCAGAGGGCCGATATACAATTGACATGTGTTTGTTTGTTTATATCTTGATTTCGAAGACATTAATGCTGGTTTATATGTAATTGTCGATGCGTTTTTATTAATTCTCTACTGATTTAACCCCTTTTTGAACTAAATTTTGATAGTTCAAATTGCTTATTTGTAATAAATTTAAAAGTCCCCTAATGTGACTTGTACTTCATGAAATAAAGCATCTATCAGTTCTACTATGATACTTTTAAGACTAATATCAGCACATGCGCATGATGTCCGTTTCTTGAGGATTGTTTGTATGAAATCTTTTCTTACATACGTTTTAGTCATCTCTTGACTTTGAGTAGGGTTTACATGTTAAGCTCTCTGTGTCATTACTGATGTTACTACCTACATGTACATGTATAAATGACATGTTCATGTACTGAAAATAAGTACATGTGTGTTTTCCGATGTATAGCGTAAGTAAATGGAAATGCACCTGACCCACCTACATGTACGTTGTCAGGAATTTACTGATATCATAAACAAGGGACCGACCAGGGAGGCCACAAATTAAACGGTACTTCCGGAGAACTAAAAAAGTTATTGTGTTGAAATCAGAGTCAATTAGAAACTTAAATTATAGTGCTTAGTATTTGTGAAAAGACTTAAATCAAATCCAAGTTAGCTCACACATCACATAATTAGTAGATAACAAGTATTCAAAACAGCATATTATCTAATTGATTATACTACTAAAGTCAACCGGTTCTCTATTAATATGGGCCGGACATTCAAGGGAACACACAGCAGACAGGCGCTTTTATATTTATAATTGAAATGGAGGGTCTCACACAATACCTAAATACATGTGACAGGAAACAAGTAGCGAATATTAGCACATTACGATTAGTCATATGATATTATACGAAGCACGTGAATAGTATTTTTTAAAAAGCTTACAATTTATCATACGAGTACATGCATTCGCATTATTTCTAAGTTGCATATGATTTTTTAAGATATGTATATGCACCAATAAAGCAATCTCAAGGCGCATTTTTATTTCGCCTCTGCCGTGAAATAAACTTACAAACTCCGAATGCTAGAAACAATTATCAAATTGTGTCCTTTCCTTATTTTGTGAATTTATTGACCATTAATACCGTCAGGGCTTCGGTATATGATAGCTCAAACGTGTATAACAGAAAACACCCCATCTTTATACTGATACTTGAGATATATTGAGGACAAGGTCTTGATCAATTTTATTCAATAAACAAGAGGCTCCAAGAAGCCTGAATCACTCACCTGGTTAAATTTTTGCCTTTGAAGGGCAATAACTCTAACAAGAAGTTATCAGACAATTTTGACTCCTTGAAGACTATGGTAGGACTTATCAGGGGTGTCATTTCATCAATCAGAAGTTTCATTCAATCTATTAAAGTTTTCAAAATATTGACAGAAAACTGCAAGAAACGTAATTTGTTTGCATTTCAAGGGCAACAACTCTTATATGAAGTCGTCTGACAACTTTGATCCCTGAAGACTTTTGTAGGCCTTATAATAAGATTCATTTCAGCAATTGAAAGTTCCATTCCATCTATCATAGTTTTCAAGATATAGGCTGAAAAATGTTAGAAAAAGGTCATTTTTCACCTCTCAAGGGCAATAACCCTTACATGGAGTCGTATGACAACTTTGATCCATTGAAGACTTTTGTGGGCCTTATAATAAGGATATTTCAGCAATTGAAAAATATTGGCCAAACCTAACGGTTTAGGAGATACATGCAAAAAAACTACTGTACGACTCCCATGTTCTATTTTTAGTAAAGGCGGCAATGATTTTTAACCGATCAAAAATCCCAATAATCATTTTGTTATGGATACCTTAAAAACAAAAATATGAACTTTCATTGAATTCTGTAAAGTAGTTTTTGAGAAGAAGATTTTTTAAAGTTATAACATCAAAAACAGCAAAAAACGTCAACAGATATACACCAACATTTGACCACAGATAGATCTCATCATGCTTAATACTTTTACCCTATGTCAGAAGGACACATAACGGTTTTGGAGATATATGCAAAAGTCTGCTGTCTAACCTGTATGTTGTATTTTTAGTAACGGCGGCCATGTTTTAAACCGATCAAAAATCCAAACGGTTTTTTTGTGCAGGGTACTCTAAGAAACAATCATTATAAGTTTCATGCAAATCTATTCAGTAGTTTCAGAGATGTTTGAAAAAAGGTTAACGACGACGACGACGGACGCAAAGTAATGGTAATAGCTCACCTGGCTCTGGACTATGGTCAGGTGGACTGAAAAGTACATTGCAAAAATTGCAATACACATTGCTTTTTAAGGGGATGCTTCGATTACCTGTAAGCTAAATTATTGCTTAACGTTTTCGGCGAGGAAACAGAGTTGCTCTCTCACTTAAGTTGTAAGCATGGCAAGTATGAATGCAGTTGTTTTAAATGATTGTTGCTGTTGATTTGAATTTTGGGGTTAGAGTTTCGTTCAATCTACCGATTTCTTTATTTACGAATCAAGAGCTATCCTATATGACAACTGGTAATATATGTTGTTCTGGTACAATTTATCTTGCATCTATTTACCTCGATAAACAGAAACCCATCCTACTGTATGTAACTTAATTGTTTAGGGTTTCACTAAAAGACGTCATAAAATAAGCAGACGTAATTGTTTTTTTTTTCTTTTAATTTTTGTTTTCATTCAAAGACATTCACGTGGAATGTGCATAAATTCACATGACTGAACTTTATTGTTTGAACATGAATACCCCAAATCATCTTGCGTGTATCTCACAATACATTAAAATTTGCCATGTATATGTACTATGTGAAGCAAGTTCCGTTTCCAAGCTTGCTTTCAGTTCCAATACACAACGAAACCATTTAGGCACTTTGGTAAACAAATAAGGAATGTATAATCCAGCGTAGCTGCCGTTGATACAAGTAGTTCTTTGGTGTGCTAGTTGATATTTGTGTTTCTCCGTTTCAATCAAGACGTTGTGGTCAGTGTTTCAAAACACATCACGAAACAGAAATATAATACTTTAATTGCATCTGCATCAAAGTATTCATCTGACCATTCAGGTAAACAAAAAAATGGTTCTGTGGAAACAATAGCCTGTTTACCTATTATGTGCCGTTGTCGGATTGTCCACTAAACTGGAAATTATGTTTAGAAGTGCAATTTAGCGTTATCAAAGACAAAGGACGGGATCAGACAAAAAAAAGTCCTTTGTCGTTGCTTTGGGTTTATGAACTTGGCCTTCCTAATTATGAAGTAATAGTAAAACTTTAATGGTCGACGTATTTCATACACGTAGTCAACATGCATGTAAACAAGACATTTATCTTTTGTTATTATTCGACGTCAAAATATTATGGCGAACGGCGTTGTACATAGGCAACGTCACAAACCTAACGTCATTCTAGAATTTTGAAATTTTCTGGCAGTAAAAGATATATTAGTTGCTCATTATTGGTTGAAATGATAGCGTTGCGATCGACGGGGTAAGAAATCCACTGACAACAATCAACAATGATGTCGCGTTATAGATAAAGCTTAGAAATATCTGCCAAAACCGTTAGGCGGAAAATAAGCCCACGACACTCAATGTAGTTTTTGATAATCGAAAATAGGCCTACCACATAAAGGAGGATATTTACAACAATGCATTTCTAATATGACATCATATAAACTTCAAACGATTTATGACCCGATATACTCCTACCCCTGGGGGTTCGAATGCAGAAATAGTTGTTTTTACTTAATCCTTACTATGCCAAAGCGTCTATATATAGCTTTCCATACTCCCGAATTTTGCCAAGAGCTTAAATATAGGCTATAGTAACTGTTGTCTACACATTATATAAGTCAATTAAGATTTCAAGATTTATTTAGTTAACTCAGACATGGAATACATGTAACATGAGCAAAACAAATTGAAACATATTTGATACCTAAAATATTATATGTATATATATATGAATTAAAAAAGATACATTCAAACAATACGAAAAACAGCTTCATAACATTATGAAATATAAATGAAGCACATACATCATTACCAAACATGAAAACAATAATTAACAAACAATTTTATAATTAGAACAATAAGGCTATCTTCTTAATAAACAACGACAACCGTTTATAAACCTCAACATTACATATAGAGAGTAACCCTATCATTTTCGATATGTTTGGATATTTAAGATAGTAACTAGGAATAAGTTCACAAAAAATATAGTTGATGTCACAAGTCTGAACATGATGATGCGTGGGGTGCTGTACAGAGTAAATTGAAAAAAAGACAAATTAGTTTCTTGCAAGTTTTAATCTTTTGTCTATTTGTCGTTTTCTATTGATCAAATGTTCACATTTCATTTGCTTCTCTCTTTTTAAGTCGGCAATTTTGTTAGCGACTTCTTGCACTCGTAATTTCAGTACTTGATATTCGCATATGATTTGCATAATTATATATTTATACTTCACGTAAGGCTGCAGACCTGTGCCGTGTTTACCGCCATAGCGTCATGCGAGATAAAAATATACCTCTTAACCTCTTAAATCATACACGTGTGTTCTTCGTGTGTTTCTTGCTTGTTTGAGAACGGGTAGTCTACATGAAATGATCGGTTAGCATTTAATTTACGTAAAACCCTATTTCCGATTCAAACACAGGGGCTCGTTACAATTGACTATATATAGGTCATATATATAATCGGACCCCGATATCTAAATAAATATATAGGCATTGCCAGTTGTTTAATCTGGTTCCGGGTAATTGAAAAATTTCGGGTCATCACGGTTACGAAAGAATACGCAACCATATCAAGGGAACCAATATTCTAGCAGAAGTCACCCGATTTTAGAGCATATCACATTCATGCCATTTCGGATGTTGAAAGTAAGCCAAAATCAATGACAGAGATTATTTGACGATTAGCCACTTTGAAGACTTCAGGCTTTAATTTTTATCTTCAATTCAATCTATTTAAATCATCCCGCTTTACATGTATTTCGCATAGAGGAAAAAGAAATACCTGTAAAAAAAACTCATAACAATTAAAGCAACAAATAAAAAAATGATTATATATGTGCAGGCGGTGTTGCCATTGATGTCACAGCGGTACGAATTCGAGTTATATATATATAATGGATGTATGTATTTTGATAAAATCGCAAATATTTCAAAAGGTGTTTACTCAAAGTTGACATCTATCGCACGAAACATTTTATTAGCTGAAAATATGATTATGAAAATTAATTTTGTTACATGCACACTTCGTATTAGCTTAATGTATTTTCTGACTACAAAAAAATAGCGCGGCATTAAAATAATAATTGTAATAAATAAAATTTGGGAGGATTCATTTTAATGTTTTAAATAATAAGTTTAATTCAAAAAGTTCAAGATCAAAAACGAGATTCCGAGAGAATTGTACTTAGAAAGAAAATTGTTTCCCTCTAGTCTATTAGGACATGAAATACTAAGTCAAAACACTTAAGTTAGATCTGATCCAGCGACTCATTGCATATATATATGGAATCCCATAAGTTAGGATACATGAAAGAGGCGTAAGAGGGAGCCCGGCTCCGTCATGGCTCCGTGATTTCCTATATACATGATATCAACTGTATTTTGTCTAACTTTGGGAGGGGGCGGGGGCCGGGTCCTGTCCCCTTTTGGGTCGACTTATGAAGAGGCTAATAAGATTTATTTAGAAAACCCCAAGTTGAAAACACTTTTCTGAAACGACTATCATTTTCTGTGTTTTCTTTTACTTTTTTTTCTAACTTACCTTTTTGTGTACGTACATGTACGTATGTACGTCAATGCATACATGTACTGAGTAACATGACAGTAAGCATTACATTTGTAAAACATTCAAGAGCTTAATACCAAATGCAATGCATTTTTTTTTGTTTCCGCGTCGATCGCCCCGCCGTTGTGCCCTTTCTTGTGACGTAAGGTCATTGTCCACGTAATAAGCAGGACAGTTGAATTTGAAAAAAAAAGCCTTGGCACTCTTATGCCCACAATCAATATAGTCGCACAAACGTGCTGCGCTCTTATCAGGACGGGACCAAGAGGTGCCGCGCCGCCAGTGGATTAATACATATTGAAATAACTAGTTCAATGTCTTTAGCTGAAATATCCGACATACGCATACATGTCCAAAATTATTGATTATGGTATCGATTTAAGAGCAGTAAAATATTTGTTATCGGATTCGCATGTATAATTGTTTCTATAGTCAAACTGTCCTTGATTCATACAATCTAAACGGTACTGAGCTATGCAGACAAAAACAAAACAAAATAAACAAACACACAAAGAGAAATATAGAACACTAGTACAATTAAGAAGATAGAAACGGTATCAAATTATAAAATAAAGGTTATCATATTGCAATATTAAACGGGTAAGTTTTTTACACACCGAACTCGGTGAAGTAATAAATCATACATGCATATGAACATAAACTTCCGTTTGATTGTTGGGCTTTAACGCCCGAGCAGCAATATTTCAGCTATATTCAGGCGATGAACATGAACGGGATGATAAAATGAACATGAAATAATGATGATGAAATGAAAAAAGGGATGGGACACAAGGATAATAGGGTCAACAAATTTTGATTGCCACAAGAAAAAGGGAGGGATGGGTAAGGTCGGGCAATTTAGCCTCCTGTGGCGGAGCGCAAAGGTTCCTACTCCTATCGAATACCACAGCAGGGTTCTTTAATTGCGAGGAACGTGGCAGCTTTCCCAGCATGGTGCACCACTATGGTTTGCGGTCAGGTTTTCCGTATTATAGCCTGACAACCCCAGCATGTAACACACCAGGGGTACCCCATTCCACCACCTGGGGCACACATCCCAGTTGCTCTGGGGGCAGAGCGCCCAGCCCCCGGCTAGGGTTCTGAGCACTATTTAGTCGCCTTTTACGACAAGCTAAGCGCTGCTGCAGGCCTATTCTGTTTACACTCGGACCTGCACGGGGCGATAAACTTTCGAAAAAAAACTGTTTCGTCATGCGAAATTAATATCGTTTATGATAGTTCTGGATTTATAATTTACGGATGACTTGTATTGAAATTAATATGAAATCGATCGAGTACGGCGTAGGTGTGACTTGAAGTTTTGAGAAATTTTTCTTTGCGATATTACTTTATAAAGAAAACTGGCAAAAAAGAAAAATAAACAAATATGTCTGTTATTTATAGTTATAACTTCCTACCCACGCATTTCGCATGGTTTTCACGTGTTTCAGTAGAATTTCAACTAATTTTAGATGCAATCGGTAACAAACCACTGAACTTTCTGTAGTTTCACACCCTTTCAATAATCACTACATTATTGAAACTGTCCGAATTATAAAGAAATTCGTAGACTCTTATCGTTGTTCGTATCCCCAGATAACTAAGACATTCTGTTCTGATCTTTAACACATATTAATTCTGTTTAGCTCGACAAAGAATAAAAAAAACCATCTGAACTAGTGTACTTAATCTGTTATATTTGAGAGAAACTTGTGGAACGAAAATATTACCCGGGCTGCCAAGTTATACATGGGAGGTGCCCGATGAACAGCGAAAGTCGCCAGAACTCAAGAAACGAAACGTCATACAACCCCAATGTCTGACGTTGTGGAAAAAAAATCGGCCCGTGGCACTGGACGAATTATTTGAAAATCGACTTGTGGCACAAAGAACGTTAGTAGAAATGAAATAATTCATGCTAGATATTAGGGTGTTGACTCATTTACACAAGGGTTGGCTTTATACCCGAATATTGAGAGTTAGCTAGCCTATGTAAACGCACTGAATCATTTGTTTCGAGTTTATCTTTACCAATACATCATCACAAACAAGTGTCTTCCTGCGTGCCTAGAGAAACAATAAACAATTTGGGTGGTAGATCTATAAACAATATGGGCAAAAGTGTGCAAAAAAAAAAAAAACAAATACATTTTTCCAGGATTATTTTTTTTACATCGTACATCAATTCTTTTTTCAGCATCTTTTTGTGTAATCTTATGAAAATTATTCTTTGTCATGTTTACCAAATAAGTTCATGATCTGTTATCATGTTTGTTTTTGGATACTACGGAAACAGTGCTCGTTTGTTCGGGAAAATACGGTAACGGAAGTAGCGAATCCATCATTCAAACGTGCGCATGCGTCATAAAGAATGAGTTAACAAATGACTGAAAACATCAACGATGAGCTCAAAAATTCCCCGAAAAGGTATGCTTAGTCCATATTTAAGGGTCAAGAAATTTATTCTCTCACACTTTATTCATTTTCTTACCCAGTCATGTCCATCTCTTTGCAGCTTTAGCTATCCAGGCGAGAAAGAAAAGGTCTAAAGCGAAGGGCCGGCACAAACCTGAAGAAAAGAAACGACCGTGAGTATCCACATTATATGACAGATACCCTTTCTTTGTGGTATCACCAACACTAAACGCAGCATTTTTTTAGAAGACAGACATACTACCATATCTTTTAAAGTCTAGGGTCCAACTATTTCATGTAATTAAGCCTCTAACATCCCATGGATACATGCCAAAGGCCTCATGGTGATTCATGCCATTTATTATGAGCATTTGTAATGACACCGTTTATCTTACCAATAGAAGAGGATGCTTTCTGTGTTTCAAAAACATGTTTCATTTGATGGCATAAAGTTTTAATTGGAACAGTATTATTTTTTGTTGCATTGATTAAAACTTTCTTCAAATAGGAGCTAACGTTATCATTGAACCATGAAAATGTCAATGTTTTGACTCCAACCACGTGTTTACCTTTGCAACATGTGAAAACTTGAGATTATATTGTGATAAATAGTACAGTTAACAATGACTAACAATTTAAAAAAGGTCTTGAATTGCAAAATCTACTTGTAAAAAACTCAAAATACTTCAGAATATCTCTTCGATATTTAATATTTGTTTACCAGTTTTTATAAACAACTGTTTTGGTGGATGCCTTATTAAGAATTCCCCCTCATCGTTGCTTCATTCATACACACTCTCAACTCTGTTCAACTGTCCCAGTCCTTTCCTTTAAAATTCTCAACATCTAGCCTGAATAATAGAGGACTGTATAGGATTCAACTAGCCCAAATATATTTTTACTAGCCCTGGGCTTCAGGCTAGTGACTGAAGGCGAGCACTGCTGTCCATCAGCCCCTCCATCAGGCTTAGGGGATACCTATGTAGTGTAACTCTAGAAGTATTAATCCAATATCATTCAAACTTTGCATAATGTTTCTATAAATGTACATGTACTTTTTGTATACATGTTAAGGATTTGCACCTTTTATTTTGGAGAAATTGGATATTTTTCCCCATCTACCTGAATGTACTATTACTTATATCATATGATATAGATGTTGGAATGATTAACTGCTGCAGACAATTTTAATGATTATTACCGTGTATACTGGAGTATAGTCGATCTGCGAATAAGTCGGACTCCACTTCAGCCCAAAATTTCTGGAACTTAGCCTTGACCTGCTTATAAGTCGGACTGATTTCTGGCAGCTGCATAGCTAACATTCCTTACACCTAATTACAATGAGTAAATCTGTTTGTTTTGATAACTTCAATAAATATTGAAATAAATAATTCCAAGCCAGAGTTGTTTTTATAGTAGCAAGTAATTAAATTCTTGACAAGCCATGTCGATTGTTTTGATACAGCCATTTTCTCATTCGTTCTAATTTTGGTACAACAAATAACCCAAATTAAAATCATAAATATAGTAAAAAGACAAAGAATAAAACAAAGTTTATTTCACTCCAACAACACATTTGAAGATATTTTATTAAATCAAGAAGTTTTAATATAAAGAAAGACATTCATAAAAAGATTTGTCATTACAAACTAAAATATTTATTACTTTTGCCACGAATTATGGTATGTTATTGGGTCATGTTTCTATTACACCTTTGGCTTTTTGGCTATATGAGTATACACATGTAAAAATCAAAACACAAAATGGATGAGTAGGAAATACAAATAAAATCAGTACTGTGGCAAAATAAAAACAACAGTAAATATTCCTTTACTAAACTGTTAATATTCTTTCAATGCATCATATTTTAGCTGTAAAAGGTAGAAGATGAAGACAGTCTTTCTGAAACTGATGTTTACAATTTAACATTGTGGTAAATGGTGTGGGTCTGGCTGTTCAATGTTGGTGCTGCGCTCATGTCAATTATCAAGCTTTGGACGTTTTCAAGCTGAAAATTTTAGTTCATAGTCGATATCTCGTCTATAAGTCTGAACACTTCCCATCAGTTAAAAATTTAGTCCCAAAAATCTGACTTATAGGCAAGTATATAGGGTAATGCAGAAAAGAATGTTAACATGTCAGTGATTTTGTTACCCTTTTTATTGTAGCCGAATTTCGGCTGTTTCCCGTAGAATCTTTTCCCAAAATGTTGAGAAAGATTTTCCCAAGGAGAGAAAAACTCAGGTAAATAAGCCGGTAAAATGTTCCATAATATGTTAATTCTATGTCCTGATACATTGCAATTGGAACTACTCGGCCATTTCCGCTACACTAAGAAATAATCTCCAATGCAGAAATGTTTGTTTGTTTGTTGGGGTTTAACGCCCAAGCAGGAATATTTCAGCTATATTCAGGTGATGAAAAGAAAAATGGGATAGGACCCAAGGATAATGGGGTCGACAAATTTTGATTGCCACTGGAAATAGGGAGAGGTGGGTAGGGTCGGGCAATTTAGCCTGCTGTGGTGGAGCCCTGTTTCCTACTCAGGGAGAATACCACAGTAGGGTTTTTTAATGTGCAAGGAACTTGGCATATTTCCCAACACGGTGCACCACTATGGTTAGCGGTCAGATTTTCTGTATTATAGCCTGCCAACTCCAGCATGTAACAGGCCAGGGGTACCCTATTCCACCACCTGGGGGCACACATCCCAGTTGCTCTGTGGGCAGGGTTCTGAGCACTATTTAGTCGCCTTTTACAACAAGCTTAGCACTGCTGCAGGCCTATTCTTTTGACATCCGGTCCTGCATGGGTCCCGATGCAGGAAGGAAGATTTCTTCCTGAAAAATTTGCCGGAGTTGTAGTCTTACACGAATCAAAGTAGTTTTATCCACCAGGTGGCACTAAAAATATTGATTGGATAGCACTAGAAATAAAGAACAACAAATCTTCAAGAATTTTAGCATGAAGTGAGGCGTTAAGAAAAAAGTAATGGTAAAAAATTCAACCAATTTAACTATAATTCTAGAATTGGATTGGTCAAATTCTGGACAGATCCATCCACCTAGTGCCTCCAAGGTTTTTCTTTTGTGTAACTAGAAAGGCTGAGGTGTTCCGATTGGATACATTTTTTATTCAATTCAGGAAGTAGAAAAGAAGGACTAGTGAAAGTGCTACTGTGGAAACTACTGATATTGAAACATCAAGCGATGATATAGAATTAGAAAATGATGTAAAAGTTGTAATGCATGAACTTCTCATATCAGTGGTGCAAAACTGTAGTATGTTAGTTGCCCAAGTAAGGAATTCCAATAATTCATCGGTTAGTAAATTACTTGTCACTTGCTGTATAAGACTGAAGACAAAACTAGTTTGGTTTTAATCTTCATCTAAAATATTTTCCCAATTTGTTAATTTACGGCGAAAAATTCCTGTACTGTCATCTGTTTTCTCTTGGATTTGACTATCTTCTGCCTTTCTTTTCATTTGTTTTTAAATTTATCAAAAACTTTTCCATTTTCGAATATTCCCTCCCATTGAAGTTCTTAATGAACATTACACTACAATACAATACAAAAGCTTTATTTAACATTGATATTTTAAAACAATACGACATAAGCTCGTGGGAGCTTTTAAAATTGACTTACATGTACATGCACTACAATATAAAACAGTAACAAAATAAGTACTCCATTCCTGAACTCATATTTTAAAAATAAAATTATATTTCAACAGATTCATCATTATGAAATAAGAAAATGTTTATCATTTGCTTCTTGTCCATTTTTATTTTGACAATAAACAATTAATTAGCACTTGAGGTAACATATCTTAAATTACCAAGATAATTTCTTTGAATACTAATACAAGA
Organism: Perna viridis; assembly: GCA_037379345.1. Lineage (NCBI taxonomy): Eukaryota > Metazoa > Mollusca > Bivalvia > Mytilida > Mytilidae > Perna > Perna viridis. The sequence goes on from CM074511.1 coordinate 17,366,960, forward strand.
TCGGGACTGTCACATAGGTTTTGGCACATCTGTTAGGCCAAAAAAAATGTCTGTTTAGGGATACATTCCTCCCAAAAATAGGGTAGGTAGGTAGGCATTTTCATTTTATTTTTTCTAAACTAAATATGAGCCTATATTTGTAAAACAGCATCATGTTTAAGTCATGAAAGTGTATGGTTTTAAGTAGAAAGTGTAATTTTTAATATACACACCTATTAATCATGTCTTTTATTACAATACACTTATTTTTTGTAGGAATTTTGAACAAAATATAAGTACACTCGTGGCTTCCATTGTGCTCCTTATCAGTAATACGCTTGGATTTACGTGATACAAATCGGTGTCCTATTCAAACGCTATTGTGACCTGGTTTTAAATGTACTTTCGGTTTTACCGGAAATTGGCAGAAATTACCGATTTTGTTAATTTTGGAGCAAAAATGTATTAGGGTTGGAAGAAAAAATTAAGGTCGATTGGGAAACCCGAAACAGACATATTTTTTTGGCCTTATCGGAAATTAAAATGGCAGATCGTAAACAATGCTTTACAATCAATAAAGTTGTGCATATCATTCTAAAATTCACTTGACATATTCAAGCTTAACTTCTTAATATGTAGAGAACATATTTTTAATGTATGATGTTAAGGGATGTTTTACTAAATAACCTTTTGGGTGGTTAACTTTTCTTGGAACTCACCAATCAAATGACGGTTACCAAATTGATGTGGTAAGCTAATAAGAACTTGCCAAATTACACATCTACTTGTATCTCAACTGTCTGAACACATTATACAGTTATGACAGCTCAAGGTCTCTATCTCAGGTATTAAATTAATCTAGATAAGGTCTAGTAGAAAAAAATACCTACATGTACGTGTAGACCTGCAAATAAGCTGCTAAAACTGATTTCATAAAATTGACTGAAACCAGAACTGAGTAACACAAAGTGGTTTGTTTTTAATTAAAGTGGCAATTCATTCATTTATGTAGTGTTTTTTTTATTGCTTTGAAGTCTGGATCATTTTAGAAGGTAATTAATATACTCCACACAACAAAGTTGCGAAGGGTATGATTTTTTTTACCCGTCCGTCAGTCCATCATCAGTTTTCCGGACATTTTTTTTAAACGATATTGACATGATTTTTGGTATATAAGTTCGCCATGATAATTTACAGGTCAAGGTTAACTTTCATTCTGCCCCGATGATTTTTACAGAAATTATGGGCCTTGAACTTAGCAAAATTCACAAAAATAACAGTTTTCTGGACTTTTTTTCTAAACACTTGCAGATATTGACATGATTTTTGGTATATGAGTTCACCATGATATGTTACAGGTCAAGTTTACGTTTTGTTCTGCTCTGATGATTTTTACAGAAATTATGGGCCTTGATCTTAGCAAAATTTACAGAAAAAAGTTTTCCGGATTTTTTTCTAAACACGTGCATATATTGGCATGATTTTTGGTATATAAGTTCACCATGATAAGTTACAGGTCAAGTGTATGTTTTTTTCTGCTCCAATCATTTTTACCAAAATTACAGGCCTTGAACTTAGCTAAATTCACAGAAATAACAGTTTTCCAGACTTTTTTTCTTAACGGTTGCAGATATTGACATGATTTTTACTACAGAAATTAAACATGATAAGTTACAGGACAAGTTTGTAGTTCACAGAAATAACCGTTTTTCTGACTTCTTTTCTAAACGCTTGCAAATTATGACATAATTTTTGGTATACAAGTTCACCATGATAAGTTACTGGTCAAGTGTACGTTTTGTTCCGCTACGATGATATGTACTTTGGATTAACTAAAACTCAAAGAAATCACAAACTGGAGTTTGAAACTGCCATTCTGAGTAACAGAATTTAATTAGAAGGTAAAGGTCTATAGCCTAAAAAACACTCTTATTCCTTTTTTTATCGGGGTCCTTCTACATGTATTTCTCTTACCAACAAATTTACTTGAGTATCTGACATGGGGACGTGTGGGGTATGTGAGCCCACTCACTAAGGTTCTTTAATTTTTAAAATAATTGTATAGAAATGATGCCAGCTTATGGGCATCGGAACTTTTTGAAAACAACATAAAATATTAACTTGAAAGGCTGCAAACTTTCAATTGATTTACTTGCTATGACACAATAATTTTAATTGTAACAGTGAACACAATTTTATTTATCATCTGGTTCTAGCTGCAAGTCAATGTCTGATTCATATTCAGACTCGGAGCTTTCATTCCTCTAGCTCTCTAGTTCTGTGAGGTTCTTGTTCACATCTCCTTCCTCTAATAGAACCGGATTAAAAAAAAAAATTCACTTATATCTTTGGAGGTTTTTTTTTTTAGCGGTGGGTTTCGAAACCCCTTCACCACATATTTTCCTTCATTCAGAACTACTCGGTTATTTCCCGCACTTCAGACACTTACCTTTGTGTTAAGAGAAAGGCTGAGAAGTTTGATTTGGTTTCCCTTGACATTGATCAATATCGATGTAAAGTTTGAAATACGCGTCTCAAATTCCTTTAGTGTTAAAAGACTGGAATTATGAAATTACTAATTTCGGGTACTTTCCAGAAAATTCTTCTAGACCACAGGACCGGTACAATAAAGCATTTTGCTAGACCGTGACTGATTTTACTAGGCACATGCTAGCAGACCAATAGTAATTTTGAATCCTGTATCTCTTTTATTACTGTTCCATATACCTTAATATTGCATGCATTGAGCTGCCATAATTGTTTCATTACATTTCTCTATAGAAATTTTTAGAATTTTCCCACTTACATGTACCAGGATTTTGGAAAACTTTGTGGAAGCATTATCGTAAATTTTTGTACACTGTATGTTGTTTATGTGATAAAACTACAGATACATGTACATGTATGTTTCCCTGCAGCCTTGCCTAAAAGAGAAAAGAACTTAGAATAGGACATCTAAATGTATTACTAGACAAGGATGTCAGTAGTGTTTTTTTAAAGTAGCAGGAAAAAAAGAAGTACATTTTTGTAGCAGGTAAACTGATAAAAATTTTTCAAGACCATTTTAAAAAAAAAAAGTGTAGCAATCTAATTTTGCCTGTTGACAGCTTCTATTGACAACCCTGCTAGTGTTCTATACATGTTCATGTAAATAGTCTATACTATTTGATATATCTGACCCCAACTTCGATGAAATTCCTGATGATATTGCTTTTTTCTGACCAATTTCTGGTAAAATCGAAAGTACATTAAAAACCAGGTCACAACAGCGTTTGAATAGGACACTTATTTATATCATGTAAATCCAAGCGTAAATACAGTGTACTTACATTTTGTTCAAAATTCCTAAAAAAAAAAAAAATAAGTGTATTGTAATAAAAGAAATGATTCCTAGGTGTGTATGTTAAAAATTAAACTTTCTACTTAAAACCATACACTTTCATGACTTAAACATGATGCTATTTTACAAATATAGGCTCAACTTAAGTCGGGGGAAAATAAAATGGAAAAAAAAAGGAAAATGCCGACCGACCTACCCTGTTTTTGGGAGGAATGTAACCCTAAACAGGCATTTTTTTTTTTTTTGGCCTTGCACAAATTTTGTAAGACTAAGAAATAGGTGTCGGCAGTCCTTTTCACAAAAAAGTTGCTAGTTTGTAAGTTATGATGTCACAGCTATTTGATCTTTAATGGCATCATATCTTACAACTAATATTACACTTATGATTTTTTTTTGTGAAAAGGACTGCAGAATCTCACAGAAAAAAAATGTTCTTGTCAAATACAGTGTTACATCGATACATGTATATCTTATTAAATGATTTTTATGAGGACATAATTTAAAAATTCTATTTTAATTTCAAATTTCCATGTACACATGTAACTTGGTTCAAGTTAGTTGCATGCAAAGAATTAGACAAATCTGATATTTTAAGCTATTAATATCATCTTTTAAATGATAATTTATCAGTAAAAAAAATAATTTCCTTGTACATGATGGAAATTTCTTATTGACAGTAACACTGAATTGAGTTTCTAATGTAAATTTACAGCCTGTTGACGTTTTATTCATGTATGTGATGATTGTCTAGTGAGGCCGAAATAAGATATATGTTTGTTTCCCAAGCCTCAACCAGGTCAAAGCGTAGCCTACAGGTCAAAAAATTTTTTTTTTTTAAAAAAAAGTTAATATTTTATTCCAAGGAAAATATAGTTTCTGTTCTGTTTCATCCTGCCCCAGCTTGTCGCACCATGTCATATCCCTGATTTTTTCTCTTAGAAATAAGACTAAATTTAGCAAAATAAAATAGTAGCCTTATGTGTCACATGATGGATGCAGGCCTTGACAATAGCACCTATAACACATTGTACTACATGTACAGTCGAACCTTGATGTGTCGAACTCGGATTACTCGAAATCTTGGATAACTCAAACTAATTACAAAGTCTCAGCAAAACTCCCTTTACTCCAATACAATTTTACCTCGGATGAATCGAAACCTCAGATAACTCAAGGTAATCAGTCCCCTCGATAGGACTTTGAGGTCAATTAACCCTGATGTCTTGAAGTCAACTAATTAATGGGAAAACTGATTGCTTTATTATAAACCATGATCGAAGTGTGTTTTAACAACAATTCGTGTGACTTTTAAAATTTATTTGTTGACACTCTTTATGGCTTGTTAATTTAATTAATTTAAAATTGCGTGTGTTGTTAAAAGAAACGAATTTTATTAATAACACGTCAAAATTTACACTAACAGTTTTTAAAATACAGATGAATTGTAATGGTATCAGACTATTTCATGAAACATCAAACAGACGATAGTAAGGGTATTTCAACGACTATATTCATTTCGTTGGTGAATTTGAAATGTTATTGTAATACTGTAGAGCACATGGTTTGACGATACTACTGATTGTGAATCAAACAAAGCAGCATATTATGAACTATGACATTTTTAATATAGAAAAAATAAAAAAGGAAATTTCACTAAACTACTCGGTGCAGTTCAGTATATCAAACAGGATATACAACATACAAAAAAAAAATATCTTCCGATATGAAACGCATGACATTACGAAGTACCATGCAACGTGATGTATGTGTATAAGCACAACAAATGATGTAAATACAGAAACAATCATGGACCAAACTACTGGTATTCTGGTTTATCCTCGACCTCGGATTACTCGAACCTCTGATAACTCTAACATTTTAGCATGGTCTCTTCGACTTCAACTTAACGAGGTTCGACTGTATTCCTGAAATGGGAATTAGATTATTAACCATAATGTAAGAGCTGTTACTGTGGACTAGAACTACAAATGTAGGATATCAATAATCTCATTGAGGACAACTACAGTATATACAAAAATATAAACATCAATTATCAAATCATAAGCAAATGTCCTTTGAATCTTGAAAGCAAAACTGTTGAGTACAGCTAATAATTAAATTTTGAAGTCCCACTTCAGATAGAATAAGTTCCAAGATTATCTGACACAATGTAAGAACCTACTCCAGCAATGCTAGATGTTGTCTAGTAAGCTGCTTTCTGACTTTGAACTTAGGGGGAATGGAATTCCAACCTAAAAAATTAAGAAACAACTATTTACTTCTCAAGGTGGAGCCTCAGATTTCTTGTTCCATTAGGAATAAACATTTGTTACAAGGCAAATATATCTTTTGCTTCAGCAGCAGCAGGAGTTGATTTGAAAATTTAATCATCTTTTAGAAAATACTTTGGTATTGTTTTTTAAGGAAGTTCTGTCATGACACGATTTGGCACAACTTTTTTCAGCTTGTCAGTATTTCAGATGTTGGGCCTGAAAGAAGCTTTATCAGCTCAACTACTCTGAGTACTAGATTGCAATTTATGAAAGTTCCCAAACCTTATTGCTCAGAGAGTAGGTGTTTTAGAAACATGGTGTTTGGGAACTAGTTGTCCTTGGAACTTGGTGCTCCAGAAATTTTGGTTAAGGTTTAGTTGATTCAATTTTTGCATATGCTTTTGTAATATAGACTTTGGGTTAAATTGATAGTGTGGTTTATTTAGAACAATCTAGTTTTAATATGTATCATATGGCATAATACTAAAGCACCTAAGACCATGTGAAAGCAGATACCAATGGCAATTAGAATTTGATATTTTGACTGTGGTACAATGTAAGTACTCAAACATGCCAAAACATTATAATTTTACATGGCAACAAAGAAATACATATGTAAATATGTATGCATAGACAATCAATTGAAATTTTAAAATATGCAAATGTTGAAAGATGTCATGCCTTAGTATTTCCAATAAAATTCTGGATACTTCACTTTCTTATTCAGACATCACTTTAAGAAAAACTTATTGATATTATTGCCCCCTTAAAAAATTATCACACAAATGTATATTTTCACCCTCTTATATGGAATATATAAAATAAGTCTTTTCTTCGACAGTAGCACTTGGAAACAAAAGGATTCATTATCTAAATACACCCAATTTGTTGGAAGAGCATAAAAGAAATCAGTATTAGTGGGATCATGTAAATGAGTCTAAACAATACATCCATATTAAACACTAAAGAGACAAGCATATTCCTTTTTTTTTTGGTCATGTTAGATACAAAATACATCCTTAAAATGTTAATGACATCTTGTAAATACAAAGGCAAGTGGCGTATCAATTGAAAGTGAGAAAAATAATCCATCATTAGATAATGCCAACTAGGGAAACTTAAGACATCCTCTGGTAAGATTTCACATTATTAGAATATTAAAAAAGTTATTGTTCAAACATATTCATTTGGTACAGTACATGGTTGAAATTATGAGTTGTTTCCCTTTGTACATGTTGGTATCGCCGACTAGTGATGTGGATATTTTTTATTTATGAGATTGAAAAACTACATCAGATTTTACTATGATTTCTGTGTTCAACTCCAGTCATATAAAGCTCATGTGCAATTCATATATTCATCCACATTTAATACCTAGTACCTGTACAGTACCCAAACTGTTTTATCCAACAATTTTGTGGTGCATCATTAATCAGACATGAATGTATCAAACAATCCATTTAACTGGTGACTCCTTAATTTTTTTTATCACATTGACTTCTACATGTTCATGTATATACAAATTTAATAATTTTTTTAGGACTACAAAAATTGTGTGGAGCCATATAATGGTATCACCCTGTCGTCGTTGTTGGTGTCCATCAACTTTAGTTATTTATGAAAACTTAAATAAAACTTACCCAATCTTTTTTTTTAAATTTTAATACACTGTTAGTGTTTGGAAGTTTCTGCCCCACCCCTTTTGGAAATGAGGGGCTAAAAGTGGAGAACTAGGTGTTATAAGAATTTGATGAAAAAGTTTTGTTCATATTCTTTTTGAAATTCTGTTTTGAAAACTTTTTACAGGCAAGGCTTATCTTTAACTGTTTTGGAGCTAAAGGGTAACAAAATTGAGCCATGCCCCAAAAAAATCATCACTTTTTATTTTGGTACGATTTCACAATATTCTAAATTTTTAGATTCCTTTTGAAAGTCCTACCTGTATCTTAAATTATTTTTTAAATTCTGTGCTGAACTGAGTCCACATCAGATGTGTACAAGTCCCTATGCTTAAATGTGTCAAAACTAAGACTGTGTCCACACTTGCTCCAACTGTGTATCTTTTTTATACAAAAAACATGTTGTAAATAAGTTTTGGTTAGTATAATGTAGGTGAAACCTGAAATGATCCTGAAGATATATTTTTTTTCACCTGTTTAGTCACAGGCTGAAACATCTGGCACTCAGAAGGAACTGTGGACAGGGCTGGTAAACTTCGTAATTACTCTGTTTCAAGAACTTTTGGTCACATACATGTACATATATTTATTTTTATTAAAGTTGTCATTTAAATTGAAGCAGTTTATTTGGTAATGATACTAAATGTATATGAATGTATATGACATTTTTTTTTCTGTACTAAGATCGTATCTATTGTCTTGACTGTAATTCTAGGTTAATGGATGTGACAAACTGCCAGCCTTCCATCTTAATGGATACACTGGATATTATTGCCAACATAAAATAATGGCTTCCAAATTTGTTTTGTGGGTGTTAAAGACAGTAAACAAATTATAATAACAGAAGACTGATTTCTTGTGCTAACAATGCTTTTTGATTGTACTTGAGTATTGAACCAACTCCTTGCACTTCTGAAATCTACAACATGTATAAGTTCTCTGGTACTCTTGATCCTATTTAAGTATACATGTATTATTATTCAATTCAATCATTCTTTATACATGATAAGTTTTTATACAACCTCAAAACTTGCTGACTGAATAATGGTTACAGGTATGGTGCTGTTTCTGTGCAATAACTTAAGACTAGATAGTTGAATTTTAGGAAATTTTATTACAGGGTTCCAAACCACAAATGGAAAGGCAGTAATTTATTTGTGGGTTATTGCCCCAACTATTTTGGAATTAGGAGCCAAAAAGAGGCAAAAAAAACCAAAAAAAGTAAAAGTATAAAGTAAAAGCCTACATGTGTGTAGTCTCACTATATACTACTTATCTTCAATGTCAGACTGGGATTGATTTACAGGGTTAAGATTTGAACCAATTATAAATGAGGGACCATGAAAGGGCCAGATACAAGCATTTTCTTGATGTCCAGTCAATAACTTGACTATTAGTGATTGTTCCACAAGGTGCCCTACTACCAGAGGAAAGCTGGAATTAAATTTAAGGATTATGACTTGAACAAAATAGAAATAAGAAGCCAGAAACAATTATTTTCCTGATGTCCAGGTTGTAAGTAGAGTACATGTACATGTTAAATTGACCTCGTGCATTTGTTTGACAAGATACCATACCACCAAAGAAAGCTGGAACTGATTTTGGGGCTTGAGGCTGATTCTATTTTGGAATCACAGGTAGAAATGGGACCAAAAACTAACTTCTAACTTAAAAGTTCAAACTATTACATTTCTGGATAACTTGAGTAAATGGGTATGGATCTTTTTTTAATTTGTACCACAAAGTGCCATATCCCAAAAGGAAAGTTAGGAGTAAAAAAGGGACACCTTTGGTTCTTTTCATCTTCTTACCCTGTGTCAAATTTTAAAGCTGTATCAAGTTAGAATGGCATGTCTAAACTTAGCTTGCCCCATCTGTAAAGGGTTAGACAAGGTTAATTTTTGGTGGGCAGGGGAGTTTCTACAGCACCTTCATGATCCTAGTCATGTTGGTGTAACAATTTGTATGTTTGTCAGTTTTTTTCTTTCGAACAGAAGTTTGAAGAATGTTTTATATTCTTTTGAAGAAATATTAATTTCAATTGACAATTTTTCACAGTTATACTTACCCATTAATTGTATATCTCATTCACAATCATGTTTGTTGTTTTAATCAGATTTTGTTTCACTGGAAGACCTTTGAAATTTTCTGAATGGTTAAAATGAATTCTTTACAACTGGTTCTTAGAAAGAATCTATTCCAGACATATCTCAGCCTGATACAATGTTTATCATATATGCATTTACAGAGCCAAAGTTGTCTGGAAAGTTTACAAATGCAGAATCAATTGAGTTACTGGCATTCCAGAAGTTTTGAAAGAAATCAATGCTCCTGACAATGAAATATGTATCAATGGTGTTTTGATTTGTTCTGAGTAAGGGACAAAGTAACCTTCCAGCCTGTGGGTATATTCAATTGATTTATTTATGTCTGATTTATTTGTATCTGTGGACTAAAGCTGTGAGTGATTTGGTTTTGTCAATTGTTTTTATTTATGTCAATGTATAATTAGTGTTCCTTTGAAGTCTTTGATTATTGATGATATCTGATTTCGTAATTAGTACACAAGTTGGTATGGTAAAAGATCAATAAATTGGGAAACAATGCGATTGAACAAGGAAACTGGCATCTTTACTGGAAGGCTAGTCTTCTTGGCCCAGATAATTACTATTGGATGTTTCTGCGGAATTGACAATTTGTTATGGGATTGTCAGGTAGATTAAAATGAGGTAAGGTTCAGTTGTAGTTCTGAAAAAAAAAACCAAAACCAATATGCACTTTTAATTGTTTGCACTTCATCCTTTATTTTGACATTCAGTATTAAAGATATGACTGAGCACTTTCTTAGCATCTTTACATAAATCATTGCACTCATAGAATCTAAACTTTCAAACTAAACATATTCTTGTTCTATCATGTTAGCCTTTTCTTTAACTTGTAAGAGAAGTAATGGTCACTGACTTAAAGTTAACTGAAAGTATAAAAGGGACAGAGTGTCATAAAAAAAAGATGGTTTATGTACAAAATTTGTGTTTAATGATTGAAACCTGAATTGCCTTATCATGCTTATACTTACTCGGAAATGAAGTATGTTAGTGAAAGTGATTGTTTGAACTTTTAAAGCAGAGCTGAGAGTTTTAGAAGTTTTGCATACACCCATTGGTTGAAAAATTAAATATGGACTTTGTCATTTTTCAATTAAGGTGGGTACGTAAATGAATCTGCATTTACATTAATATCTCCCACATGAGACAGAGTAAGCAGGGGAAAATTATCCACATAAACTGTTTCATAGGTAGTAGATTGGAATTTAAGATTTTTGGGCACTAATGTATTTATATCAAGATTTCCTGCCAAAAAAAAGACATTTTGAACTCACCTAGTCCAAGGACTATATGAGCTATTACCATCACTTAGTGTCCATTATCATCATTAACAATTTTTCAAAACTCTTCTTCTCTGAAACTACTGGACCAATTAGAACCATACTTTGTATGAATATTCCTAAGGGTGTTTTGCATAGAACTGATTGGGGATTTTCGATGTGGCGAAAAAATTGACATGAGGTAAAAGTGTTCAGCATGGTGAGATTTATCTGTTGTCAAATTCATGTAATTCATAACAGACATGTTGGAGTTCTTTTTGCTTATTCTAATGTAATTACTTTAATAAATTTTCTCCACAGGAACTACTGGACAGAACTCCATGAAAATTTAATTGATTGTTCCTAAAGTCTGAGAGTTTGGAATTTTTAACCAAGAAAAAAAATGGTCACTTTTACAAAAAAAAATACAATGTTGCTTATTAAGCCAGATGGGTGATTCAGGCTCTTAGGAGCCTCTAGTTTTCTAATTTGAGCTGGGCAAACATCCCTGCCATTGATAGTAATGTAGAATCTTGAAAGAATTTTAATTACCTTTTGGTTTTATCCTAATTTAAGTTTGCTGTTTACATATACATTATGTACATGTAATACAAAAATTTCTTATAAACTTTACAGTGAAAGAAATTAGCAGTAGACCTACAGACCGAGTCTATGTAAAATAAGGCAGGTCTAGGATGAAATTGGCTCAAGTTGCTTTAAAATGTACTGTGCTGTCTATGTAAAATTATGATGGGTCTATGTTGACAAAAAATTCAGTTTCTAACACTGACATTACATTAATGTTTGCAAACCAATATTTGTATCTTGTCTAGGTGACTAATAGTACATGCTCTTCACTGTAATTTGATCATCATGTTTTTGACAAATTAACAGAACTTTCTTCATCTAATTATCATTTCTAAGGTTGTATTTAATTGCAGTGGTTGGAGTGGCTTGGATTCTTACTAGTAGAAGATTTAGACAAGAAGGAATATCAATGATTACTTAGAATCTTTATGGTTCCATAGTGTTCTACTAATGCTTCTTGATTGATTTATAGTTTTTCATTAAGCAATGCAATGTAGCAATTAGACTACAACTGTACCAAACAGACATAGTTTTAAAGTCCTATACATTTTGTACATATGCAGTTGTGCACAAGTGACATGTCAACCATTGTGTGCCATGTTGACGCCTGTTAGTCCTCTGGGTACAGTGTCTTGTTTGCCAAAATATTGATGAACATTGATATCTATGTTTATCATTGCATAAAGACATAGGTTATACTTATCTTAAACAAAACAGTCATTTTCTAGTAGTGGGGATTTTTGTCTATTTTATGTATTTTTTTTTTGCTTGAACCGAGAAATTGTTCAGATGATTTCATTGAACATACATTGTAGGTTGTTGCATTATATTTTTTCATGATTTATTTATGCCTCTGCTTTAGCTGTGGGTGCATCAAGTTTCCTGCTGTCCCCTACATTTAAGGTACATTTTTAACTCTGTAACATGAATTTTCATTGGAAATAGAAATCTAAAAGAATGGGTATGATAATGATATAAAATTAGGTATGCTGATTCAGTTGTACTGTGTGTACTGATTGTTATGCTTTTTTTTTGCTTCCTGGTGTAATATTTTGCCTGTTTAATGTGTAGTAATTTTATGTTTTCTCAATGCCTTGCAATCTTTCAAAGGAATGATTTGAAATGTGAATGAAAATTCACTGGAATGCATTAATTTTAACCTGAAGCTTCAGTAGAGTTGATGGAATTGTTGTTAGACTTGGGGCTTAATGTCACATCCAACTCCAGTTTCATGTTCCTTTCAATGTAAGGGATGTTAATGGGCATATATGACACATTTGTTTGTTTGTAATAATGTGTCTGCAAAGAGCCCAAAATAAAAGGGATTCCTTGCATATGTGAAATATTTCTTGTAGTAGTTCCACACCAAGTAAATGGTGATATTTAGTAATGGGGACCGTTAATGGTGCTACATGTACTTCATATTTCACTAGCAAAAGAAGAATTTTGCTACATGAAGCATTAACATATAGCACTCAGAGGTTTCGTTAATTTTTCAGGCTGGAGGTACTTTACAGAAAGTAGGAGGTACCAAATAAATTCGGCAAGGGGTCTGGGGGCCGCTAAAGGCCCCCAGTGGGTCCAGGGCAATGCCTTGGTGGGGCATAAATGCTGATAAACTTTGTTGACTGTTTAATACTATGCCATTTTATATGAAATTTTGATAAATGTCATATTTTGCTCTTAGGCTTTTATTTACTTGTTACAAAATTTGAACACTAACACGTACAAATAAAAGCATAGGAACAAAACTGAACATTTATTTAATAAAATTCCACAACATGTTGTGGTTCCTAGTACTGATTATTTTCATAATAAAATTAAACTTTGTTGTTGTTTATTGTCTAATTATTACTGTGACATGTAGAGCAATTGCATGTGTCTTATTGTGAAATGTTGGTCTAAAAATTATAGTCTAATAAGAAATTCTTTGCTTCTGAAAAAGAATAAGTCTGGCAATTTTAGTCTGGTTGACTTTTAGACGGAAAGAATTTTTTAAACATTACAATGTATTTATTTTCTATTATTATCTATCGCAGTGTTGAATCCTGGATCCAATATTTTTTTATATTCTTATAAGCAAAGGCCAAACATGTTCTTTTCAAAGTCAGGGTTGCCAGAATATTTTTACCAAAACTCCCCCTCCCGGCCGAATCGAATGTTGGCCCCTTAAATCATATTTGAAGTCTGTTAAAGTCTGTTTCATGTGTTGACTCATTGTCAACACTAAAAATTCTTGCACTCGTCTGTGCAAATCACAACAAATATCAGGGAAAAATGACAGGCTTTTTGTTTAGCACAAAATAATTGGCGATTGACATTGTCAAGTCACCACATGTTTTCTACAAATGCACACTATGTTAAATCGTCGTAGGTTAAAGCGCTTTACCTATTAGATTTTGACGTGTACCTCAACGATGACACCAATATAAACAATAATAAACGCTAAAGATCACGATTTTGGATACATACCCGTAGTCTACAGAGGGAACGATCTTAGATATCTATTTACTAGAATTTTCCTTAATTTTATTTTTTTGCTTTTATTTTATTCTGGCGGTACCAGATGCTACCATAGACAGGTAAAAGTACCGGGTCCCGGCTCTTAATGAAAGCAATGAGCACTGAAGTAATTTTGCTACATGTATATTATCTGTAAGAACTAATAATTAAATAATCTGCTTAGTCTAGAGTAAGTCGAAAGTAAGAAGAGAAGACTGTAGAGTGATTCATTTATTCTGTAAGTCAGAGAACTTACTTATTGTTATGCTATAGTTAGCTTTGTGTGAAATTATTTCTTTATATATCAGGGGAAATTGGAGTAAATCTGTTTCTACATCTTGTATCGATCATAATGAATAGACAATAAAGATTTTGGTGTTGTCTTTCTGAAAGATCTTTGGAGACGTTGCTTCTCTCATATATCTATAGATTTTGGCTGAAATCTGGGATTAGTTGTACTATATATCATAACAGGAGGACAAAATGGTGATCTGCTTGTAAGGGTGTTGATATTAATAGAGTCATTTACTGTTGTTTTATGGTGAAGGGATGATTACTGAATTGGGTTTTAATAATGAAATTATGGAATGAGCAAACTACTGGGCATACTTAAACAGAATTTGCACCAGTTGCAAAGAACAACAATCAGGTTAGTTCACATAGAGATGATAATAGAATCATGATTTAATCAACATTTATGGTTCTTTCATTACTCATTTTGATTATTATCATAATAGTCCTGGTATAATATTTTGATCATTAGGATATTGCTCTGGTCTTGTAGTTGATTTATATTTCCTGGCTGTATTATGCATGTTACATGTATATCTAAAAACTTCAGTTATTGTACATGTACATGCATGTATTGTGAGTTAATGGACTTTTTTTCAGAAATAAACTCTCCCAGGAATCTCTGATGGCTCCTTTAATCTTTGTTTAGTCTTTGTGTCTTACTGTGTATTGAATGATAACCTTAAGATTATCTTATAAAGCACCTGACAGTAGCTATTGAGTACAGGTACATGTAATTTTAGGGTTATCTGGCTGATTAACAACTTTGGTCTTTATACATGTACAGGTATACATGTATGTAATGATGTAACAGGCAGGCTTAGTTCCAGTTAGAATAACTCCAGGCTTTATTGTTCAATAGCTTCTTCATTAGACATGGTCTAACTGTCACTGATAAAAAAACTATTTTAATCCTTTCCTTACATGTACCATTCTGTTCTTGTATTTTTGAGTCATATTGGCTTCTGAGTGAAATGATGATGGAACATTCTGTAAAAAAAAATATTGGGATTGGGAACACGGACAGCAGTGTTTTAATGTGATGAAGATGTAAGCAAATTTATATTTTGTTTTTTAAGAGAATGTGCTATTAAAAATCTAGTTAGAAAGCAGATACACATTTATCAGTCCTCATCAGATTTATAAAGTACATGTTTGAATGAAGATTTGTCAGTACTTACTGAATTAAGCAGGACAGATGAAGGGACAATATGTTGGATGTCAGTAAATATGGAAGAGGGTTGAAGAATTAATCTACACATGACATATATTTTAACAACAACTTGGCAACAATTTTACCAATCTTCTACTGATGTGAAACAGAGAAATTTATCTGATGCATTAAGAATCAAAACTGAAATAAAAAGAAAAACATGAAAATTCAGATGTTAAAACACATGCTATTGCTATTGAATTGCACTTGGGGGAAATAGGCTAGGATACTAATGAGAATTCCATACACATAGCTTGTAGTTAGAATTTGTGCACTAAATTCAATTTTGTGATAATCTAAGGAAAGAAAGTAGTAAACAGGGAATGTGTCAACAACATTACTAAACAGTGAGACAAAATTAGCCAAAATCTGTATGGTCCTGTTCCTGTATTGAATCTTGAGAAAATTTGTACACCTGGAGTTTGCCTTTACACATGCATAGTTTTATAACCTGTAGAATGTCTCTTTTACTTGTATACCTGAAATATATTTAATTAAGTTAACCCTACATATTAATTGGTATCTTCCAAAATTTTCTTAATTTTTGTTCATTAAGTCAAAATGTAAACATCCTTTAGACTTGGGAGTGTGAGTCAAGATTATTTTAAAACAACTTCAGTATTTCTATATTTATTTGTACATTATGCATTGGTTTAAGATAGTTTTGAGGCTTAACAAATTCTCCTGACAGTTCATGGTTGTAGTGCTCAGGTTCTGAATTGTTTTGTGAAATGGGTTATATTTGTCTTGCATAAATTTGGATGCATATTGTGGAACTAATTTTTTATAAAACATAATTTATTTTTAGAGATGATATTTCTATGCATGGACTGAATTTAATTTGGTTTTTTTTTATAATTGCTTTTGTTTTGTGGTATTGAATTTATACATCGTGTACAGTATTTCAAGAGTTGCTGGTTATTTATAAATACCGTAGACTGAATGGTCTACTCTGATAATCTGTATATCCATGTTAAAGTATGTAGTAAAGTATATGATGTACATATACTATAATATTTCTTTCTTTAAATCTGATAAAGCACCATATTATTGATATATTCTGGTGCTGCTTTACTTATGTAATTAGACTTTGGATTATAGCGTGTCAAAAAGTCATGATGTGAAACCAATATCAGTGATAGATTAATCTTTCATATTGAGCTATAGTTAGGCTTCTGTTTGGTTCTCATTCACATGGATTTGACAAGATTATAGACCATGCTTTACAGTGACAGTTGAAATATTGAATGAAATTTTGGCTGAATCAATATAATTAATATTCGGGTATTTAAGATATTGCTCCTGTATTGTATATTCTTTAGTAGAACAGAAAGAGAACCTTTACCATGAATTAAAATTCTATGCCATTATGAACTACAATTAATGTGCAGAGTGTCGAAAAAATAGACAACAAAATTTTTCCACTTGGACTATTTCTTTATGGTTAGATGAAGTTAAATGTTAGGCTTAGATGAGTGGGAATGTTGCAGTGACTAAGTATTATGTGTTTATTGGTTTTACACCATGTGACTGATGTTTGCTGTGGTTAAGAAGTGCATGTGTTTCAATTCTACTTCGGTAATCAATGTGAAACATAACCAGTAAGTATTTAATGGTCTCTAAGTTAGGTATGTGTGGTAGATGGTGTTTTAATCTTTTGAATAAAGATGGTACATGTATAAGGACTTCTATTATTTAAAACACATTTGTATCTAGAGACATTTATTATGGTATCTGAGAGTCTAGTAGCTCCAGTTTTTATAGATGATGTTTGTCTTTTTGAAATACGATTTGATATAAAAATACAGTTTTGTGAATAATTATAGAAATTGAACTTAAGTCTGAAATGGCTTTTTACATGTAGCTTTTAATGGTAATCATTCACGATTATTTCACATTGTAATGAAAGAACTGCTGTAATATTTTTATGCCCCAACAGCATTGAGGTTTTTTCAGTTAGTTGATATACAATTTATTTAGTGAATCCTTATAATTTAATATCACTATAAGTAACAAGTAAATTCATCAAAAATCATTGATGATGTCATAATAGCATGTTTAAAATCATTGATGATGTCATTGTAATATGGTAAAATCAGGTCTACTTTTATCTCAAAAGAAATTGCAATAGTTCTGAAAATTAATATAGCATTTCTGCTTGCTGGCCTATTCCTTCTCTCTTATGAGGCTGACTTAATAGCTGATCTGATCCGAAAGAAGGAACATTGTTTAGCTAGATCCTTTAATCTCAGTTTCTGGTACATAGATGACATATTACCATTAAACAATCCTAGTTTTAGGGATTTGATACATTGCATCTACAATGTACCTGAAAGAACTTGAGATGAAGGATATTACAGACACTGTGAAGTCAGCTTCATATCTTGACCTACACTTAGAGATTGTTGGTAAAGAAAAACTGTAGACCAAATTATACCACAAACGTGATGACTTTTCATTCCGTATTGTCAGTTTACTTTCATCTTCAGCACCTGTGTATGGAGTTTCCATATCACAACTCACACATTATGCCAGAGCTTGCCGTAACTTCACAGACTTTTTGTATAGCGCTAGACTTTCTACAATTAGACTTCTGGAACAGGGTTATGTTGCAACAAGATTGAAGTCTTCACTACAGAAACTGATTTGTTCAACATGTCATAGTTTTCCTTTACTCTTTTGTCCACCCTAGACTTAACGTTTTATGAGCAACTTGGCTGATGTTTCTAGAAAAGCAGGAGATGCTTGCTGTACCGGTACATCTGGTCCATGCTACCAGTTTTAAGTGGAATCCGAGTTGCTCATTTACTTTTGTTTATTTGTATGTATTACTTTTGGTTAATTCATGTTCTTTGTTGTGTTTGTCTGTTTTCAATGTCTGGTCTTAGTTCTTCAATTACATTCTTTTGATATCTGCTAGAATCTTGGTTCCCTTAATTTCTCTTTTAACATGTACAAGATAGTTGTAGGTTGGGTTAGGCCTTCAAATGGGTTTGCTGTATCTTTCCAGGTCAGAAGTACCACAGAAAGAACCTGAGTATGAAGAAGAAGAAGAAATCCTTGGATCTGATGATGATGAACAGGAAGACCCTGCCGATTATGAGAAAGGTATAATGATCATATTTTAAGTGGCTAAGTCACACATTTATGTCGGGATGTATTTACAGGTACATGTGGTATTGACAACCACAATGTACATCTACACAAAGTAAAATTAATGTCTTGTAAGCAGTACAAATTAGAAAAGGTAGCATTGGACAGTACTTAAAATGGCTCATTGAGCATGTTGAGGTTTTGAGTTTCTAAGGTAAAAATGGAAATTGTCTCTTCCATCTAAAGATTTTAATCCCTGCTTCTGTTACTTATTCACTTATTAATAAATCATGGTTTGACTGTTAGGGTAATAAATAAATACTGTATTTGTCTAATGTCGCAATAATAAAATTCAGTTTTCATTTTTAAGTGTTTCAAAATATTATGGCAAATTTCAAAAAGAATTTCAAGAAACTGGAAATTGTTTGTGGCTTATTGCCCCTGATAGCTCATCATGTGAGACCTGACGTGCTTGGGTCAACTGTGATATTATCAGATTATCACATGACATTTTTGATATCACAAGTATTATTAGCCTAAGGTTTGATATTGCCCTGAGAGCTGCAGGCTTGAGGGCCAATATCAACCAAGAGCTGATAATACATGTGATGTCTAAAATGTCATGTGATGTTCTTTTTATCATATGCTTCACAATAGGAGTGCAAAATAAGGCTATTAAATCACACATTTTGAAAACACCAAGAAACATAATATTTATTTTTCAGCAATTTAATAATAATGGGATATTAACAGATATTTGATGTTGAAACTTTTGATGTTTATTTATTTTTTTTTTGATAAGTCAAATGTTACATTTCCGGTCACTTGCCAATAATTGTCCGCTTAGACAATCTTGAAAAATATCAAATTTTTGGCCATAAAACTTGTTTTATTGTACAGTAAGAAATGATACTTATTTTCTATTAATATACACAATGTATGATAACATGGTTTACACAGAAAATTTAATTACTGAACATGATTTTACTAAAAGTTACTTGGGTAGCTCTGACGATCTGACCGCTACCCACTTGAAATTCTTTATAAGAAGGATGTCTAGGATTTCTAAGTTATTTGACGTCTAGCAGAGAATTACTTAAATTACAGTGAAACAATTTTCATCATGAATTCATGAGATCATGTATATTGTTGATATTAGACATTATATGACAGGTTTATGGACTAATAAGACTGGCTTCTTTAATTATTCATCAGTCAATTTGTACATCTCATAATTACATGAACAATCATCATCATGAACATACAATTTGATTAGAAGCCACAAGATGAAACTTCCTTATATACTCATACACCTGTCTTTTTAGATGTGACATTTAAGAAATGACTGTTAATATTTTAAGGTCTATGAAAAAGTAACCTGAATAAAATGGTGCACACTAAATAACCTGCTATGCAGGTTATTTTAAAGTGTGCACAACAGTCATTGAGGTTATTTCAATTAGAACTAAAAATTTAAGTCATTCCTTATAATTTAATTAAAGTACCAAAATTCAACGAGTAAATATTAAAAAAGTTTGATGGCATCACAGTCATTTCAAAATTTTGTCTATGAGATGATAAACAAAATTGTTGGATCCAAGTTGAAACTGTTTTACTTCTGAAATTAAAATATATATAATGGTAAACCATTGTCCAACTGTTGGTCTATCAATCACCTGCACTTCACACAATAATTTGAAGACCTGTCTACCAATATTTGTGAAACTTCAATAAATTAATCCTTTTTTGTGTGAGTTCCCTTTCAAATTCTGTCTTTCTGATGAACGAAAGTTGCTGAATGCACTACTATGGTAGTGCTTTATTGGCCTCTATGTCAACTATTCATGTTAGGTTGATTATTTGCATTAACATTACTTCATCAAAATTCCTTATCTAATTCATGTATACACAATGTATACCTCTACAGTCAGCATAAAATTTTAATAACAGCGACCGTATACAGTAGATGTTACGTTTCTCTTGAAATAGATATTTATTATAAACTTATCATTTCACTATCATGTCTGACTATACCTTTTTAATAATGTATTAGGATCATTGCATATTCTCTGGGCACTTATTTGGGGAAGATCTAAAGTGTTGTTTGCTACCAATAGTTGATCATTAAAGACAAACTTAAATCCTTCCTAATGATGTCACTATACAACATTTTCAGTGAAAGGTGTGTATATGATATTTCACTGATTACATGTACATGTACCTCAAAATTTTTATGTCTAGCTTTCTAGACAGTGTATTATGGTATACTGGTGTCTGTCCCTCTCTCTTCCTAGACAGTGTATTATGGTATACTGATGTCTGTCCCTCTCTCTATCTACACAGTGTTTCATGGTATACTGGTGTCTGTCCCTCTCTTTCAATACAGTATTATGGTATACTGGTGTCTGTCCCTCGCTCTTTCTGCACAGTGTTTCATGGTATACTGCTGTCTGTCTTTCTCTCTTGATACACAGTGTTTCATGGTATACTGATGTCTGTCCTGCTCTCTTTCAATACAGTGTATTATGGTATACTGTTGTCTGTCCCTCTCTCTCTTTCAATACAGTGTGTTATGATATACTGGTGTCTGTCCCTCTCTCTTTCTACACAGTGTTTCATGGTGTACTGGTGTCTGCCCCTCTCTCTTTCAATACAGTGTATTATGCTATACTGGTGTCTGTCTCTCTCTCTTTCCACACAGTGTTTCATGGTATACTGGTGCCTGTCCCTCTCTCTTTCTACACAGTGTTTCATGGTATACTGGTGTCTGTCCCTCTCTTTCTACAGTGTTTCATGGTATACTGGTGTCTGTCCCTCTCTCTTTCTACACAGTGTATTATGGTATATTGGTGTTTGTCCATCTGTCTTTCTAAATGTAATGAACTGATAGTCTACCCTACAGTTTCTACAGCACTTAGTACATTAAAGTA
The DNA here is from genome assembly GCA_037379345.1 of Perna viridis. Classification (NCBI taxonomy): domain Eukaryota; kingdom Metazoa; phylum Mollusca; class Bivalvia; order Mytilida; family Mytilidae; genus Perna; species Perna viridis. The sequence continues at coordinate 17,388,212 of CM074511.1, forward strand.
GTACTCCAGCTAAGGATCATGCAGAATGTGATTTATGGGTAAAAAGCCTACATATTTAATTTTTGATATTTTGTTTGAAATGTTATAGTAAACAGAAATAAACATGTGGTTGTTCATATAACCCCTGCTTTCGGGAGATAAAAGTTATATAGAATGCACTGTAGATTTCAAAATTAAGGGAGATAACTCTAATACAATAGAATCTACTATATTTTCAATGTCGATTATCTCCTAAGAGCAAATAGATTTGAATGAATATTTACACATTTCATAGTATAGACTCATAAAACAACTTAATTACAAAAATAAAAATATGTAGCCTTTTTTGGGGTGTATCACATTTTTCAGATTTTGCATTATTCTTACAAAGACAGCTACTTAAAAACACAAGTTTGAAATGCAAGTAGGTAGTCTCCTCCCCTGCTACAATGCAACATGGTAATATCAAGTATTGTAGGATTGTAAGTCACTGCTATGATTCAACAAACTTTAATAGAGTTGTGTGGTTTAACTATTATGTGTTTCTGATACTAAGGAACACTTTCTCTTTAGGTCACTTATCCTATTGAATTAGTTCAAATTTTATAGTGAGATTGTTGATTGTCATTAAGATTTAATCTTGTTACATCACCATTTTGAATTGACAACTGCTCACAGGTTTTGAATTTTGGCTCTCTGTGTTTACCCTCTGACAAAGTTCTGTTATATTGTCACATTTATTGTTCCCATATTTCGTAGATATGTTGATGCCATTACTGGGCAACCAGTTCAATGACACACATTTTGTATGGCTCATGGGGCTTTGACTTTTCCCTGAGTCAGGAGACCAATGGCTACATGTAGCAATCTTGGTATTTATTGATAAAGATGAACTAACTGACTTATTGAATTGCAGACATTGTTGGCTGAGTTAGAAAAAACAGTTAAGATAATTAATGAATATTAAATTTTTCATGTTTTACCATTAATGCACCCAAAGTCTTACTTTAATTCAATTGCATGGTTAGGATTTTAATTTACAGGAAAGGAACCAATGTAACAGATTGATACAAATCAATAGAGTTATTGATTGGATTTATTTAATATTGAAGTACATGTTTATTTAAACGATTTAGGCATGCATAGTATATGAATATTCGTAAGTTAGTAGATTATTTCCTACAGATCAGCCGACTGATCTTATTACTGATTAATTAAAAGGTATTTTATGTAGAATAGAATAACTCTGTTCTAACTTGTTAAATTGTCTAGATATAGAAAGAATATAATTTCGAAATAAATCTCTAATTCCAATACTCCCATAGACTATTAGAATCATGTTGAAATATTTTCATTCAACACTGTCATGACGGTTCAATATTTATTTTGTTTTTAAATACAAGCCTTGGATTTTAAAGAGTACCCATGAACATAGAAACATCCAAGGTAAAATGGTGTAATTGTTTTGTTAAAGGTAAAGACTCTTTCAATTAAAAAAATGCTGAACGTAGGTATTTATTGTCTCGGTCCGCAAGTTAGGTTTACATACATGACATTAAATACCCCCAAAAGACAAAAGATGTACAGACTTGTCATACTAAATAGATGAAAAGATTTTATGACATGATTATAAACTGAAAATGGTGATGTCACACCTGTAGTTTCTAATGGATTGTTGTATACATTACATGTAGTGAAAGTTGTGTTTAGGGAAGTGACAGGAAATATAGAGCTTGGCAACTACTTGTTTGCACTTCAGGCCTTGAGTTTGTTTAAACTTTTTTTAGTGTTAACTTCAGTTGAAAAGGATTTATTCTACCTTTGAGAATCTATGTTAACATTGAACCGTGAGTTTAATTATATCCTAAATCAGTGTAAAACTGAAGCAAGTGAAAAGTATGGGTATGCAAATGAAGAGCATTAAATGATTTATATGGAAAAGTCATTGCTTTATCTGAAAAAATCAGATTATGTGTGTTGCGACAGATTGCAGAACATGAATAGGATTATTGTCAGATTAAATGGTTATGTCAAAATGGTATGATTGAATGGATTAGTATTGTAATGGTCATTGTGATGGAATTGAACAGGACTGAATGGAGTTCAAGTAACATGACATTTAGTTACAGACCTGCTAATGGTCATATACTCAAACATAGCTAGGCTGCAAGTGTTACTGTATAGCCATAATGAGTGACTTCAGGGAAAGATATAATCATTATATGGAAATGTACAAAATTGTTCCACCACCAGAGATAGATCGTAGAACATCTTGGACAGACAGTACACTGTTTCATCAGCCATTTAACGATAATTATGGTAGACATCGGGAAAGTACTGGTTCAGTAGAGTTATGCAATCAAGTTGACAACCTGATGCACCAGTTCCATAATGCCAAAATAATGCTCAGTCAGTCTCAGCTGTATAACTTAGAGAGAGCTGATTACCAGTATCATGGTAACTATCATGCTAAGAGTATGCAACACCACAAGAGTCATCTTAAAGACAAGAGAAAGCATGGAGAATCTAAATACCACTCAAACAGGAACAGTCATAAACATGAGGTCCTGAAGGATGATTCTTATGATCATAGATATTTTACCAAGGAGATATCATTGAACAAACATAGCCATCAGAATCAGAAGAATAATCATGAAAAAGTCACTAAGTATGAAGTACCCTGCCTCCAATCTCAGGAAGTAATGCCAAATAAAGCTGCCATTCATCAGCATTTATCAAATTCTAGTGAACCACATATGAGTTCAGAATTCAGACAAACACTTGAGCGATGGCGTAGTGCCACTCGACAATTCAGACAATCTAGTCACAAGGAACAAGCAATCAAAAATTCTTTTCATCATCATATTGCCATGAATTGGGATCATCTTGGATACTCTTCCATTCATGAAGATGATTCTCAGTTAGATGAAAAAAGATATAAAAATGACCCTGAGTATGGAAAAGGTATACAATACTGTATATACATATTATAATAATCAATAGGTTTATGAATGAACAAACAATTTTCAAGTATTTACACAAGATGCTTTAGGTATGTTTAAATCTTGATATGATGCCATAAGACTAATTCTACTCTTCTATAAATCTCCAAACTTGTTGATCAGATTCAAATTGCATTTTCATTTAGGTTTTGTGGAAGAAATTATTGCTTTAGGATAGAAATGAAAGTTAATGATGATAATTTTGAATCCTCCAATGATATGTTAAGTTAGGAGGCAATATCTTTCTGTTTCAAGTCTCTTAAAAGGAAATAAATGTTTTTAATTGGATTCACTCTGCTCCATTATATTGCTATCATCATCAATTCTTGAAAAGTGATTACATTGAAATTATGTCATCTTTCCACGAAAACTAAATTGCTACTATTTTTTAGAATTGAAAAAAAAAAAAAATAGAAAAAGCAAATTTTGCACAGATAACCTTGATGCACTTGTCAAATACATTGTATGAAATACATGATTTGGGAACAACTTCAAGTCATACTGATAAATCAAAATAGAATTAATGAAAAAAAAATGTCAGTAAATTTTATACTTCTTCAATCTAAGAAGTAAATCTAGGTACACTTGTAATATTAGCTTCTATTACCATCAGTTGAATGAGGTGTCCATTGACAGAACATATGAATTATTATCATGGCTATTGTAATGAATCACATGGCAACTTTTAAAAAGTTGAAAGAGCATATAACAGAATGAAAACTTTTTCTATGAATAGTAAGAGAGAACACAGAGTAAATGTATAACATGACTACTACCTACTGATGTATGTATTGTTTGTTGACCTACATTGTTGCATACAGTGCATTGTATTTGAATACCCCCTGTAAACTTAAGTTTTTGTCTGTTCATCTGTCCACATCTCTTGTTAGCCTGATTCCTAAACCACTCAATGGATTTTGAAGAAATTTTATAGGAAAGTAATGCACCATGTGTATATGTATGAAGGAATATGATTAAGAAATAATTCTTGAAAACTCAGTTAATCATTGTTTTACAATAAACTGGCAATTTATTTCACCTTATTTCACTCCAGTTGATAGCTTAAAAAAAATTGAAATTTTAAGCTGTATCAAGCTTTAGTGGTACCCATACTTGTTTCAACTTATTTGGGTTCAACTTCTGGTGTCACATCAAGCTTTGCCCTGTGAATCATTTTGGCTTATACTTGTATAAGAAATGAACATAATACTTGTATAGTTGTATGGAGGGTTTATCTTTTGAAACCACCATGAACAAAGTATAAGGCACATGCACTGATGCTTAACTTAAATCAGTAGAGTTTGAATTAGAACAGTAAAAATTCATTTGGCATTCAGATCCTGTAGTTGTCATGTTGACTATGAATTTAGAGCATCAGTATGAACATGAATTACAATTAAGGTAGTTACATAATACATGGAACTTTGGTTGAACGTTTCAGCATTAAGTCATTAAAGAAATGTCTTCATTCATGACTTAAAGTGTAAAAAAATTAGGAAAGTTACTGTTGATACCTGTTAGTATGTAATTCAGATTATGTATGCATGTATACAATGACAATGTACATGTTACTTGGTATTTCTGAATGTAAAGAGTGCCATTATTTTTGTTCTGAAACCATTTGACAACCATTTGAAATGATTACATGTACATCTAAAGAATGCAAATGGTTAAAAGTTTGTGAGAACTTGAAATTTTACCCTTAGGTGGCTGAGATTTCTCTTGTCTTGCACACTCAGAAGTGTTAGATTCTTAATATCTTGGCTCCCAAAAACTCAAATTTGGTGTGTGTGGCTTTATGTGGATAAGGCCTACATTGTAAGCCATTTTAAATTTTGCAGTATAAATTTCCCATAAGAGTGGGGATATCCTTAGCACAACAACAGTACATGCAACTTTCATGTTTTTTTTTAATACATTGTTAGCCTTTTATACCAGTTTTAAAAGCATTGCTTCATTAAGAACTTCCCTTGTCAAGTTAAAATTTTGACATTCCATGTAGTCATCTTGTATGTTAATGTTTGTTTCCTGAGAGGCTTAGATCAATACCCAGGACATTTAAAGTTGTTAGATCAATATGATCAATATCCTTATGTACATTTTGTATGTTGAACAGAGCTTCAGATGGACAAAATGTCTTTGTATAGTAAGCATTGGTCATGACTTACAACCGGAAAAAAGGAGCTATAAATGTTTGTCCCCAGTGGACATTGTACACAGGTTTTATACTAAGACAAGACTTTTCATGTTTTTCTCATGTGCACAGTATACACAGGTCAATTAAGACAGAATATACATGTTTGCCCCCAGTAGACAGCTATCCATGTTAGATGAGAGACGTGTGGGCTATTCATGTTTTCTTCCAGTAATGAGATATCATACATTGTATAAGATAAGCTATACGTGATTGTCCCTTGTGGATAGTATCCTATTATATTTGGATGGGGATATTGTACTATGTCCTGACAGCCTTTCATAAAAACATTCTGCCACTGAAAATCTACTGAACAATTTATACTGAAGTTATACATAGAAAGAAAACAGTGTATTTGTTAAATAATTTTTACTAAGTTATCAGTCAGAAACAAATCTCATTTTAGAATATTATAGACTATATCATTATTTTTATACAACCAGAAAAATTATGTGACAATGTTGTAATCATTGTCATTGTAGTTATTTTTTTTTCATATTTATGCAATAACTTAAATTATAGTGAATTCGATGTCATGATTTTTATAAATATTGTTACTTGCTGCTTGAAGAAGGTTGCTTATAAAAACGGGATTACTGGCCATTACCATTCTGCCAAAAAGGGGTCTAAATGGATAAAATAACTGTTTAATCCTATGATATAGAAGGTTTATTTCTCATTCAATTTTAATTAATTATATAATTCTGTTTCAAGAATATTTAACATTAAGCATTTTCAGTATATACATGTCAGAGGCCGAAGTTGGGCCTGAGAAAAAAAAAAATCAACTTATTTATTTCTGGTCCAATTTTGTTAAGATTTTTTTTATTAAATTTCTTGTGGAAATCCCTTCCTGTAGTTTTCAATCAGATACAATGCTTCAGAGGGGCCAAAGTATGTCATTTTTAAAAAATACTGTATGTTATTAATTTTTCCTTGGATTTTAATGATATTTAATAATAATGATAAGTTGTTTCCTTTTTACAAGGGCTTTAAAAAGGATACTTAGCAAATTTATTCTACCAAAAATTATTGATTTTAGGTATCGGAGTACAAATGAGCCATGGAAAAACCCTGAAAGCAGAACTTTTTACTTAAATTGAATTTCAAAATATTGCACAATAATGTATCCATACCAGTTGTTGTGTCCATAAATAACTGTAAGTCCCTATGTTTAAGAGTGTCAAAAACTAATTTTGTGTCCATGCTTGCCCTAAGTAAATTAAGTTCAACTGGTTGTGGTTGTATCTTCCTGTGCTCAGTGAATTTTGTTCTTAATGGTAGTTTTCTGGTATTCATATATCAATATTATAGTGCTTTTTTTTTTTTTTTTGTAGGAGGGTACCATCCTGTGAGAATTGGAGACCTGTTTAATAATAAATACCATGTGATAAGAAAACTTGGATGGGGCCATTTTTCTACCGTCTGGTTATGTTGGGACATGTCGTAAGTATTGGTTCTTAAGAACATAGTCATTAAATCCAAAATTGATTTTCAAAAAATACATTACAAATAAAACACTTATACAAATTATTAATTTTTGAATTACAATTTATATCAATCTCATACAGTAAATGTCATTTGTTTAAAACTTAGTGAAACATGGTGTAAAATAAAGACAAATATTGCCTGTCTGTGAAATTTTCATGAATTATTTTGATTCTTGTATTACTACAATTTTAAAGTGTATATCATATGATACGCTATGAACTTTTCATCACAGCTGTAGTGTTGATTAAGAATGGTAAAAAAAACATGTTTGATGATGCAGTTATGCTTGTCTGTTGTATATCTGGGGCATGTGTGTATCATTTATTCTTTAAATTTCTTTGGAGCAGGTCTTATTATTATACTTCAGTACTTATTTTACTATATAAAAGTATTAGTTGTTTTTCGTTCCTTTAAGTCGTCTAGATAACTGTTTCCCCATTCCTTTAAGTCATCTAGATAACTGTTTCCCCTCCAGGTGAAATAGTTTTGACTATTTTCCTCCTCTACGGTAAATTGCACAATCAAATTTCCAGAACATTTTTTGTCTCATTCATTTCATTGGTTTCAATCGAATGACATCATGGGAGAGACCTTGGGAGTTTCTCAGTGTAATAAAACATTAGTTAACTGGATGTGAGGGTAATAGCAGTTTTATTGTCCCCTTTGTACTGACTATGTCCTCCATGTTGTCTCAGACAAGAGTTAGTACCTTGGGGGCAATTAAACTGCTATTACCCTCAAACCCAGTCAGTAAGTGTATAGAAGAACTGTTTATTCTCCAATAAAAGGCCCATAAAGGGTATGATTACAATACATTTTTTTTTACATACAACAGTTTTGATTGAAAATATATTATAACATATAATATCAACAGTTAATTTACAAACTAAATAATTGTCATATTTTTTGAGCTTTTACTTGCTTTATGAGTAATACATCATAGTAATCAGCACATAGTGTTTAGTTATTATACTGGCACACCTCAGTTTCATTTACAAAATTGGATTATGATAATTGAGATTATAATTATGATCATCAAATTATTATATGAATAAAGAATGTAAATGTATAGAATCTATTAACTTAAGGCATATCTATTTGCAGTAGTGATAATAATGCATTAAAAAAAAACATATATATATATATATATATGTATGTACATAAACCTAATGGCACACTAATTGTTATTGTTTATATTTATTTAGACAATCCAGATTGGCATACATCCTAGACAATGTCATGGATGTGTTTTTATCATTGGGCTAATTGCAACAATGAATCTACCTTCTATACTTGAACAGATTCAGATAATTATGAATTGGCAGCATTGCTCAGCATTATATAGGGGCACTGCTTGTACATGTAATGCAATACATAACATGATATATTGTTTATATTGCCTCTTCCACTAATTAGTGATGGCATTATTAATGTGTTCTTTGTTAACATGTCTTGCATTAAGAAGAATGTCAAAGTTTAATATACATGCTGTTTGTAAATAAACTTTTAATGGAGTTGGGTAGTCTACACATGTACCTAGTCCTTCACATAAAATATTTGGTATTCACATTGAAAGAGTAATCAAGGGAAACAAGCTTCTGGTGGACATCAAAGGAATGTAATCCAGGGACAAAGACCAGACATGGAAAAATAGACACACACAACAAAGAACATAAAATAACCAAGTAATACTTACAAATTGAAAACTCACAACAAATGGTCCTATCTAGTGGACTACTTGGGTACATTTTTAACTATGTAGAATTATTTTTTTATGATAAAAAGTGATAAGACTTAACTCCTTTTTTTTTTTTTATTGTTTTGCAGATGCAAAAGATTTGTTGCTCTGAAGGTTGTGAAAAGTGCCCAACATTACACAGAAACTGCACAGGATGAAATCAAATTACTAAGATGTGTAAGTACCAATCCTAGGCTTCAGTGGTAGATTTCACAAAAAGTTTGAGTGTAAAATTACTTGTAAGTTATAACATCACAGTACTATTTTACATTGTAATAACTTGCAACATATTTTACACTGAAAAGGTTTGTTGAATTGACTGCAGAATTTTGTAACATCAAATATGTTTCTTTTCACACAAATCGCACATGTATTGGTTATGAAGGGTACAGATATGTACTTTGAACACTTGTCAAGTGAATTGACAATGAACAATTGCAAGTGTCAGAGTATGAATTACAGATGTGAAGAACATTTGATTGGACAACGAACCAGTAGAGGGGATTTGGGTCCTTTTATGCTCTTTATTCTAAGTATGAAAGCACTTAAAGATCTTGACAATGAGTAGGTGATTGTAAAAAATAATATAAAATAAATTTTAACCAGGGAAGAAATGTCAGTGGTTAATTTCCTTAAAAATTTAATACTGCTTTAGAAGTACTCCTTCTCTTATTTCTGATTACTTTCTCCCACACTTTCTTTTTTTGGTGAAAATCTAATTTGCAACAGCAGAATTATTTTCTCATTTGTGTTTCTCCATCAAGTGTCACCACTGACAATGATATATCATTGCGTTATTAGATATTGTCCCACATTTCCTTAGAGTAAATGAAATTTCAGCATACCATGAAATATCTGTGAAAATTTTTTTCTGAAGCCAAATAAGTATTAATATTTACACTTGTAGTTTTCATTGGAAACAAACCTTGTAACAGCTGTACAACTTATATAAACATTGATATGTAGACATAATCAAGCTATGACAAGAATTTGTGTTATGGCTATTGATTATTATAAAAGACAAAAACAATTATGGTATAGTATCAGATACACATTGGTATTAAACACTTTATCAAGTCCCACACAGTTCATTAAATTTACTGTTTAATTTAAAACTGATATGATGGATTATGAAACTCAAAATAATTAAATGTAAATGTAAATGTAATATGTTGACTATAACAAAGGTGTCAGTTATGTTGAAAAAGTTTTAATTTGAATACTTATAAGTCATAAGTGAAAAATGTTTTCTTGAACTGATACTTTTTTCATTGCATAAATAATCAACTTGATAATGCTAGATAATTTAGCACACCTTTGATGACCTACTTAATTCAAATCTAGGTCTATTTTTTAAAGTGAGATAACAACCTATGAATTATTCTTTTTAATATATAGATTTTATCTATTTTAAGCAGTTATCTGATTTTTGCACATAGTACATGAATTTTCAGAACTGTTATTGACATTAGATATATACACCACAAATGCATGATTCATGGATTAAGACTTTTGCGCAACAAAACCTGTGAGTGGACACAAAATATTTCACATATATAGATAGTAATGATTTACCAAATGTTACCATTGTGAAAATTTTTGGATAATTGGTATTTCACTGTCAAACTTTCTCCTGCCAAAATTACACAACCTGTATCAATGTGCTGTTCACAGAATTTTTAATTAAGTTGAAAATGGCAATAAATAATGAACAAGTTCTGCACACTTGTTAAATCTAGGCATTTTTCGGCACTCATGATCATAGTGTGGTTATTCACTCTTTCCAATTAATTATCTTATTATTATGACATTATGAACTCAGTTAAGTCACACCTTCACACTTAAGTGATTTTTTTCTGTTTCAATATTCTCTGGCTACATACTTCTTTATTTCTGCATTGAAGATGATAAACTGAAATTATAAAAGAAGCTTGAGTTAAGTGCATAAGGTAATGTTTAAGATATGCAATACTTTGAACACCTGTGAGATTCAAATTTAATTTCTAGATACTTTTGCCATTCAAATGCCAGATCTATTGGGATGTGTAAGGAATGATTTATTGTCAGATACCTTGAAAGGATAATTTAGTTTGTTACATTATAGAAGAAGAATTGGTGCCTACATTAGTCAGAAGTCTCTTGATTGTAGTGGTAGTGTTATGTAATGGAGTTAAAACATGTATTGATCTTGTGTTCAGACTATGCTAACCTACCAGGCTATTCTAACATCTCTCTGTTTTCTTAGTCAACATTAACTTAACTGTCAATAATTCCGCTTCCATCCATCAGAAATGTAATGAGAACCAATTGTCTTTAATTTGTAAAACTGTGGTCTCAAGAAAGAGTGATATTACACTATTGAGAACATGTACATGTATTAGGTGAACTCATTCTAGTGATCCTCCTACACAATATGGTTCTACATTTAGATGGATTGTCTTGTGGAGAGATTATGTCTTTTTCTCTTTTTACTTTCAATAAAGACCTGTCTGTCATTCATACATGAACATACATGTGACCCAGGTCATAAGGCAGTATTATAGGATTCCTATTTTCTGTTACTCGGGGCAAGTGAAATTTAGGTCAGTGAAAGTTAGGTACTTAGTTACACTTTCCCGTGGCAAGTTGAAAACTTAATATACTGTAAGGATTTGTTTTGTTCAGAAAGCAGTCATTGACTGTGGGAAGGTTGATTTTAAGTGGATTTTTTCCCGAGGAAACCTAATTGTATGAAAAATCCTAGAACACTGATTAGATTTTTAAAACAGTTCTTTTCTGATTTAAACATTCAATAATTAAGTTACTTATTTGTGTGACTCAGTATTATTTTTATATGTATTAATAAATGAATTATTTAACTTCTTTTTCAATTTTATTCAATTGACTTTTGATTTTTTTGTTCACGCAGATATGAACAATTTACATATGATTTGATGCTATATTTTTTTCTGCTGTAATCAGCAATCCCTACAAGTTCTTAATGACCTGCAGAGCAGATTAAAAATGGATAAATGCAGCAGTAAATTTCATTCTAGCAACTTCATTGATTTTCATTGTGATTCACTACTACAGACATGCATTCTTTTACATGCAAATGGCAATTTAACACCATAGTCTCTATTTCATTCATGAGTCATTTGGTTTGGGATTTTTATCTGATATAATAAGAGAGCCCAAAACTAGGTTAATATGATGAGTTACATGTTTCATATATCCATAGGTATGGATATTTAATATTCTTGCATTAACTAAGTATAACCCAAGGTGCTATGACAAGAGGGTGTACCCAGTAAACAGTGAAGGTGTGAAAAAATCATCATATTTATATATAATTTTTTTAGGGGGAGTGGAGGTTTCTGTAACTTCACTTTACCATTGAATTTTTCCATTCCCATCATAAGGATGTTAGACGTGCTGTAATTGTTTATTTTGCAAAATGCATTTGCATGTTCATGACATCAGTGATGGTTTTATAAATTTTCTTATATACGATTTTTAAAATCATTTCTTTTCATTGCAGGTGCGTGAAAGTGATGAAAATGATGAATACAGAGAAAGAACAGTCCAACTACTAGATGACTTTAAAATCTCTGGGATCAATGGCACACGTATCCTTTAGGTTATTTATATCACCATTGCCACAAATATATAGTTGATAGATATCTGGAATTCCTGGGAATTTAAAGCTGTTTTGTTGTAATGAATATAAATAGGACATAAATATAGATTTTGTTAAGAATTATGTTCTAAGTAGCAAGTTGAAGGCTAAATGGAAATGTATCAGTTGATCAGTTGTTGTTCCACTGTCCATTGTCTTCACGTTGATGAATGACATTTACATATGCCTGACACACAGGCAGTTTTCAGTCTTGAGGTCAATCAGGATGGTCTTGCTAGTACAGATCTATTTGTCTCATGGGGAAAGCTTGGTGTCAAAATAACAATCAATAAACCTTTTGAAATCTTTATCTTTTTCAGAGTAAGGGGCACCTCTTTTACTCAGCTAATTTCTTATGGTTTTCTTTTAAGTGTTCTGTGTTTTTTCCATGTCTAAGCTACTCTAATTGTGTGTGTTATTTTCTTCCTTTCGTATCTGAGTTACACTGAAAAATTTAGGCAGATATACATGTTTTCTGTATTAACATTTTGAAATTAATTCCTCTTTACAAGGACTATGAACTTTGTCAGGCTGCAGAGTACTTAAATATAGATTCTGTTCCTTAACTAGATTAAGATGTCTGTATGGTATTTGAAGTTCTAGGGAATAATTTATTGAAGTTGATCATAAGGTCAAATTATCAAGGAATTCCTTCAAGAAATGTTAAATCCATAATTAAACAGGTTAGTGGAGTCATCTGAGAAGGAAATGTTAAATCCATAATTAAACAGGTAAGTGGAGTCATCTGACAAGGGAATGTTAAATCCATGATTAAACAGGTAAGTGGAGTCATCTGACAAGGGAATGTTAAATCCATAATTAAACAGGTAAGTGGAGTCATCTGACAAGGAAATGTTTTCCTAAAAGGATGTAAATGTGGATGTTGTTTTCAATTTGCACAACAAGTAATGGTGCTATATTGATATTTTATCATATTGGAACAGGATCAGTGGAACAGCATTTACAAAAGGGCATGTAAGTCTATTCTCATGACTGCATGAATTCACAAGAATGGGTCACTATCTCTAGTTCAAAAGCAGAGGATGTTGTTTTTATAGTGTAAAGACTGCCATCACTTGGTGTTCTGTAGTCATCGTTATCATCGTCTGTTAACAATTTTTCAAAAATCTTCTCAGAAACTACTGAGAGGAATTATGTGAAACTTTGCACAGATGTTCCTTAGGGTATCTTGCACAAAATTTGTGTTTAAATGATCCATCAAAAAACATGGCCGCCATTAACAAAAAATAGAACATGGGGGTCAGTCTTTAGTTCTTCGCCAATATCTCCAAAACCGTTAAGTTAAGCCTAATTCTGACTAGGTAAAAGTGTTCAGCATGATGAGATCTATCTGTGGTCAAATTCTCATTATAATCTGTCAAGCAATTTAGGAGTTATTGCCCTTTTTTGACATGTTCTGCTATTTTTAATATTATTTCTTTAAAAAATCTTCTCTGACCCTACTCGACCAACTGGAATCAAACTTAGTATAAATGTTTTTTGGGGTATCTTGCACAAAAGTTGTGTTTAGATTTTTGATCCGTCAAAAAACATGGCCACTGTTACTAAAAATAGAACATAGGGGGTCAGACTGTAGATTTTCAATTATATATCTCCAAAATCGTTAGATTTAGCCAAATCTGACTTAGTAGAAAAGTGTTCAGCATGATGAGATCTATCTGTGGTCAAATTTTCAGTTTATTCTATTGAGCCATGTATTGATCCTTTTGATAAGTCCTACCAAAGTCTTCTTGGGTGAAATTATTAGTAAACTTCTAGTTAAATTTATTGCCATTGACAGACAAAATTTAACCAGGTGAGCGGTTCAGGCTCCTGGGAGCCTCTTGTTTATTCGAAAATCTGTGGGTGTATAATGGCATGGCTTAAATAAAAGGGTATTGATCTGTTTGAAATTGTACCACAAAGTGCTTATTCCCCAATGTTGTGACTGAAATCATTTTTGAATTTAGGGCTGAAAGGGATCACTTTGATTTTGGTCAAATTCATATCCTGTGTTGTAAAATGTCTAATAACAATCAAACTTCAAAGTATCAAGCTTGAATTGTGTGTCCATACTTGTATGTCTCATTTGTTTAGGGTTAGACCTCTCCCATGTTAAGATGCTCCCTGTGTGCATTTCATCTGAACAAAGTCGGTTAGATATTAACACAAAATGAAAAAAAAAAACCTTACAACTGTAAACTTTCAAAATTTAAGTGCTTTTAACAGAAATTCAGAATCAAAAATAGTTTTTGAAAATGCAACTTACAAGCCATATACTTTCCTTAGTATCAAACCTTAAACAGTATCAGCCCAAGAACAAAACTAGTCTTATGCATTGGCTGAAATAGTAAATATTAAATATTATTTTAAGTATAGATGATGATTATATTATTTGTGTTTGTTTTAGGTCTTACAGGCTTTACATTATCTCCATACAAAGTGTAAAATCATTCACACAGACATAAAACCAGAGAATGTGCTTATGTGTGTAGATGATACACATATCAGAAAGCTCGCAGCAGATGCATTTGAATGGCAAAGAATTGGTTGTCCAATGCCTGGTTCAGCAGGTAATTTCATAATGATTTTGATGGTGTAGTGTTTTGTCCTATTAAGTAATATCTTAGGAGAACAATAGGTGCAGATAACAGACCAACAAATCAAATTGACTCATCTTTTTACTTAATCAGGTATTAAGGAAAGTTTTAAAACGACATGCTTCAAATTTCAAGGCAACAGCCGTAGTAAAAAAACACATGACCAACATTTTGTGCTACTGATAGGCTGCATCTAATATGAAGAAACTAGTCCTATTAGAATCAAAATGAATCATGGAAACTCCATTTTATCATTGATTTACCATGGGCTGGCCATTCATGTCATTTAAAAACAATGCGACATAAATAGCCAGCTCATGGTAAGACAATGATAAAATGGAGTTTCTGTGATTTATTTATTAGATTTACCCGCCTGCATTTTTAATGGGCTCAGGAGTTGTTAGATTTATTATATAGTCTACTTAGCCAACCAGACCCTCATAAATGTTTTTATGGATTTTTTTTTTCTAACATACCCACCTTCTTTGGATTTCACGGTTTTTGGGGGTAAAATAGATCATTGCCTTGACATTAGTGTAGTTCTTACATTTTAATTTGTATTTTACCTGCTGTGTTGACCTGGAAAAACCAGATCTGATGTAATTGACATTTGTTATATTAAGAAAATGTTGAAGTTTTTTTTGTATTTTTTAATCAAAATATCAGAATACAGTATGCTCATCATGAAACTTAATTTTTTTTTTTCTAGTGAGTACAGCACCTAAAGAGAAGGCTGATACCTCAAAAATGTCCAAAAACAAGAAAAAGAAGCTGAAGAAGAAATTAAAGAAACAACAACATTTATTAGAGGTGCAAATGCAACAAATAGAGGAAAGTCAAATCAATTCAACGGTTTGTAATGGTGCATCTGATGTTGCAATAGCAAACCTAGTTGATGTGGTGGTGTATTACATATACAGTCACTTCAAATTAGCAGAACTACATAAACTCTTCTATTGATTTTATTTAGATTTTTTTTCTGAAGCTTTCAGCTTATGCAAGCTTTGGTTTTTCATAAAAATTCTGCAGATTTATTTTCAACAATTTCACATTTTGCTATTTTCTGTTCTTTTCAGTGCTTTGAAGTGACTGTAAGTGCCATTTGAGTTAGAATGAAGCTCACAAAATTTCCTTTATATCTCTTTTTAAGGAAAAAGATTTTAATGCCTTACACTAAAAACCCCATGAATTACACTTCTTACTGGGTGAGCTCACAAAAGTTTTGAAAATTGATTACAATATCTCACATTTTGATGCAGTGAATATCAATTTACATTGACATATCTTACTTAACAGATAAAAACTGACACAAAATTGATATACTGCTGTGTGTAACCTCACCTACTCACTAGTATCATAGTGGTGTAGCTAATTTTAACACTTTTGGCATTTACATGTAGATATCATTTGACTTTTCTGTTATTTCCATCTATGTATATTATATTCTTGTATATACATGTATTTCATGCTCATTGAACTGTTAATAACTTTTTTTCAGTTTTCCATAAGCCACAAAACCTGTCCAAGCAAACTTGCTTCAGTCTTTTCTAAAAGACTTTAATAATGAATATTTAAAATTTTGGTAGCTTTAGTTTAGTGAATGTAAAGTATAACAATCTAATTATAAAAGCCCTTATATCTTGATCACAGTGTTGAAGATCTAGGTAAACCAAACTGAGAGTTATGTTTATTAATAAATAATGTGTAGGATGCCTATAGTTTCTGAAGCTTGAAAATCTGCAGTTATTTTCCCAAAAAGTTATAGGTGAATATTGGGCATAAGTTGTGATGTCACAATGTGATTTTTATTATGACACCATTTCTTTTGACAGTTTTTATACTTATGACTTTTAGTGAAAGAGATTTAATGTTTTAAAAGTGGATGTAGAATTGCACAACTTATTTGTGGCAGTAGTTGGCAAAATATTCTTAAATTTAAGTTTCTATTTTCAAGTAAGGGTAAGGTCTTGGTTCATTTATTGACCCTCAAGATGCTGTTTCCTTCATTGATAAAGTAAAGAGGAGAAATAAGGCTAAAAAAATATGCTCAGGCTCCGCAGCATCTCAAAAAACCCTCCCGCATCTGCGATTTTTATTACAGTAAAATCTGGAAAGTTTCATATCCAGTGCAGAATCAACTTTTTATTAGTTACAGAACCATCTGCTTGCTTGACAGAAATATGAAAAGTATGATGCAAATGAGGCTGTTGATCAGTAAAAACAAAAAAAAGTTTGTCTTGTGGTGGAGAGATGGCTTTTATTTTTTGCCGCATCTCACATCCCAGTAAAGTTTTAATGCCATGGAGTATTTTATTTAACTTTGGTACATTTACAGAATTGTTCATTTCGATGAAATTTCTTAGAAAAAAAAGAAGAAAAGTTCTGATCAAAGGCTTCCTTCCAGCATCAATTTTTTTAAAAAGAGTCCTGAGAACCAGGCATTTATTATTTTTTTTTTATGGCCTAATAAGAAAAATATGTTGGTCTTAAAAATGCGCATCAATTGTGACCCATGGATTATCTCCCGTTGGAAGATGGTTTTGAATGTAGTACAACAGTAGGAACTTTTCTTTTGCAGCAAAGAGAAAGAGAGAATAGTATAAAAAATATGGTTAGCTATTTTAACATGTTGAATTATTGATTGTATACAGTTAATCCTCTTGGACAGGTTTAATTTCAAATTTGTTGTATCATTGCATAATTGAATTTGTTTTAATTCTGTGAATGTTTTTTTTGTTCATATCTGGAAGTAAGAATGGTACTTTAAGATTTTCCTTCTTGGTACAGTTATTATTCAAAGTGAATAAAATATCAGGGGAAAGTATTTACAAAGAATAAGACATCATCACTAAAGGCTAGTTGGAATTTTATTAGTCACTGTATATTTTTATATGTCCGTCTAAGACAGGACATAGTATGGTATACCGTTGTCTGTCTGTCCGTCCCGTCTTCCACACTTTGGACCAACTTTTATGAAACTTTGGGGAATTGTTCATACTTATTGACGCAAGTTCCCTTTTGATTTTTATAATTTCAGATGTATTGTTTCCATGTGATCAATTTTTTTTACTTAAAAAAAGAGGAATTTTTAAGTTTTCCCACAGTAACTCAAAAACACTTTCATCAGCTTTTTTGAAACTTTGATGAATTGTTCATATAAATTGACATGTTAGGTTTTACTCCTAAAAAAAGGCGGAAATGGCCAAGGACATTTTATTTAATGAAAAGAGACCATTTGTTATTATGATCGACTAATAAATATAAAAGGTATTTGATATCCTTGTCAGAAAAGTGTGTTTTGAACAAGATAGAAATATATGGGTGAAAAATCAAGACAACAAACTTAGTTAAACTTGATAGTGCCACATTTTTGGTGCATTTTTTATTTACTTTTTTTTAGAGTGGGGGAGGGTATTTGAGAGGGCTCACAGTATTTCTAGTTATTAATTATATAAATTCATTAAAAGCATAAGGACAAGTTAAAAGGGCAATGGGCGTATCATGCGCTTAAAACGCTGCTCTTTATTTTAAATGCTATTCAGATGTTTTATTATGCTTCTTTTGCAACAAAAAATCATTCCATTGAAAAAGCATTACACATTGCTATGGCAATTGTATGCATGAATATTATTGTACACCAAGTGTTGTTGTTGTTTTTTTTTTTTTTATTCTCTATATATGTATTTATAATTTATGTTGTTATTTGATGGGGTTTTTTTTTCTTCCAAGGTGCTTTTGCTGTGCTTTTGTATAATTGGTCATAAAATTCTTTAGAATTAATGTAGATACAACAGTAAACTACTCAGTTTTCTGTTTGTTTTTTTTAATTATATCAAAGAGAACCTTTCTTAAATGTATTCAACATTGTAAAATAGTTACAGTGTCAGTTCTTAGTTTTACATGAAAAATAGTAAGCCTATGTTATAGCACCAGACTTGTGAAATTTGATGATGTAATTAACTTAAATGTTGCATGAATGCAAATATATTTGTAAGCTAATGTTCATTAGAAATCTTATTTGTTTTCTCCAGATGACGCAAAGTGCCAGTATCACAAATTTTCAGCAAGAAAACCTTGATCCTGAAGGTATGGATCAAACAGAAGAGGGCAATACACAGGCTAGCGAGCTTCCCAACTCTGAAACATCCAGTCTCAATATGCCCAGCTCAGATAGCTCTAACATGATATCACAGATCTCTGACAGCTCCAATGTTGTCTCGCCAACCTCAGAAAGTTCCAGTATGCTACCTACTAGTGAGAATACTGAACCAAGTACTGATGCATCTCCTTTGTCTGAACAACTAGAGGAAAATGTCACAAAGAATGAGAGTGAAGTCACGATCACCAACGAGCCAGAAAATAACAACAAAGGTTTGTTTTGGTTAGGTGTGGTCTAATGGCTGAAGCTGTTATCATATGTAGTTGTTTTTTTTTGTGTGAATTTATTAAATTACACCACTTTGGTGGACTTAGTTTTGATCACATACACAATGATATGAGGAAGAAGTCAACCAAAAAAAAAATATAATGATAATAAAATAATTAAAAACAAATATCAACTAGTATTAGTTGTGTTGGAAACCAACACAAATGCTCCTCAAATGTCCAATTGTCACAGGAGTTTCCAAAATCAGTTTGTATGGTCCTTTGAATTTTTTTGAAATTGTTTTATTTTATTTTTTTTTTATTTTGCCTGGCAGCCATCTTGGAATGGTGGCCATTTTCTAAATTCAATAAAGCTAACCAAAAACGCTTGTGATGACCTGTTTTTCAAACCAAATATCAAGTCTATAGATTTTTTCCCTTTTTAGTCTTTAAACAGCAGCTGTTTTGAAATGGAGGTCATTTGAAATTTCAAAATGTTTGGGCAAATATACATGTAGTGCCCTGTGTTTGTGTTAAGTTTGGTTTAAATGCATTCAGTCGTTTCAGAAGAGTTCTGCAGACAAAAGTATACCAGAATGAAGAATTATAAAAGTTTGAACAAAAACAGTTTGTTCCCCTACTACGTTCTTGGAACATAATAAAAGATTAATTGTTGATTTTTAATGAAAGGTCTCCTGGTGTTTTTTAAGTTATTGTGTTTTTTCCTTACAATATATCTCTTTCTATAGAATTCATTCATGTTTCTACTAGTTATTGAAAAAACGATGCAGTGTCATTATATGTCAGCTGATTTGGTTTCTGTATTATATTTATTGCAGTGAAAGAGAAAAACAAGGTTAATGAGGAAAAGACAGAAATTACCAATGAAAATGACTTGGATCATAATTCAACTGAAATGTGTCAGCCAGAAATTATAGACCTGAATATCAAGGAAGTGGAAGCTAAATTAAATGTGGAAAATGACAGCAAAAAATCAACAGAGGAGGAAAACAGACCTGAACAAGAGAAACAGGAGATAGTTCATGATGCTGGGGATGAACCTATGTGTAATGGATACGAATCTCAAAACGGTGATGTGAATACAAACTATTCTGTGAAACCAGAAATGGCTATGGATGAGGGATTACCTCCCCCTGAAGAAGCCCAGAATAACCGAGGAAATAGACGTTCTCACAGTCCTAGTAGTCAGACACCAAGTGATCAAACTGATTCATCCAGTAAGACTAACTAATAAATGTACTTAACTGAAAATTTGAAAACCAATATTTGGGCAGTTTATACTTTATTTAACCTTGAAAGTTTAAGCAAGTGCAAACTGACCCTAAATTGATAATGCATGTTTTAGCCTGAAGTTTGAGAACATTTCTTACAATTTAAATTCCAATAATTTTCCAGTATAAAGTAGGCATTGTATAAACACCCTTAAATTTTGAGATTAGAATCACTGATGTGGTATCAAGCATATAGCTTTAATCTAACTCACTCAAAGGGAAATAACCATTCAGAAGTCATGTAAAGAATGAATGAAATAAAGTAAACATCTGATGTTGGCATATGAATATATGTCTGATAAATGATATAAATGCTGAGTGATGTGATGTTTTGTCATGTCAAAGGCTTGATCTTGTAGGTTATTTTTATTTCATGTATGGAATTTATAAACTGAAAGTATTATTTCATAGCTGATTTTTATATTTGTTCTTAAGATTAGTACAAAAAATGTATTTGAAATTACATACTAAGAAAACAAAACCAGTATTTTTTTTTTTTAACAGTAGTTACGCATTACCAATATTAATTGTGAGCTGCTATTATATTAATTTATACGATCTGAATTACAGGTGGTAAGAATGCCCCAGGAGCTAGACCAGATCCTGTAAGAGAAGAATGTGACATTCCTGTGAAAATTGCTGATCTTGGAAATGCATGTTGGACAGTAAGAATCCTTAATTTTATTAGAAGCTGGAGTGATATTGTATTCTTAAAAAGAAACTAAGTAATATGTTTCTGATTTGCTTATATATATATACAAACATCGAGTCTAGCTGGCCGAGTGGTCTAGGGCGCTGGACTATGTGCAGGCGGTGTTGCCATAGATGTCACAGGGGTACAAGTTTGAGTCCCGCGGAGGGAACGACCAAAAATTTGCATCGCAAATCTGACAGTTCTAACATCGTTGGGATATATGGGTATTAAAACATTCTCGCATCCGTTGGGTCTGCCAGATAATATGGGACAAAAAGATTTCAAAAGATTTTTAGGTTCCTATATATGTCCCCTTGGTAATTTAAGGATTTTTCAAATGGGTGTTTAAAATTCCCTCCTTTTTTTCACCTGTGAAATGTAGTGAAGTGAAAAGATTATGAATTTACACACAAATTGAAAAATTTGAAAAGGGTTGTTTCACAATGCAGTTCGACTTATAATTAGAAATTGCTTACTTCCTATGAAGTTCTGTTAGTTCATGGATCTTATTCATGTACTTTTGGAAGATTATGTTGATTTTTGGACATTAAAAATGCTGTGTTTGCTTTAAAAAAACATTCAGAGTTCGAGTTCCTTGAATTGGTCAATAATATGTTTTCATCTGATATTCTTTGATGCTTCATCATACTGACATCGGAACATTCTTGAACTTCAATCAGTACTATGTAAAGGTCAAAGCTACATAATTAGTAATGACTTAAATTTTACCTGTAATTAACTTAAATGACACCGGGTTAAAGTTTTTCTTACATTTTAATACCCAAGCTGACAAAATGGCTGACGAGTTAGCGGAAGCTTATTCTTTAAGATTTATTACGTAACAGACCGACTAGTCAGTTCAAGTGTTTGAGAAATCCAAGTTTATTATTATTGATTATATAGGAGAAAATTTTGTTACTTTGAAATGTGTTTGTGATACACAGGTGTTTGAACCATATGACTTCAAGCGATTGAAGTTCGACTGTACAGTGCATATGTTGTCTATGAATTCTTCTGTAAATTTGAATGAGGCTGTTGTTCAAAGATTTGGTTTGATTAGATGTTTTTCCATGCAAGACAGGTACATCTTATGTGATATTGTTGGTCTGTGTTCAGTGGAAAACAAGTCATTAATGGAAGAAATGTCTGCTACATGTATATTTCCACATGGAAATACAAGCTCTACCAGTAGGGTATTATCCTCTTCTTTTTTTTGGGGGGGGGGGGGGGGGGGGGGGGTTATGAGAGAAAAGTATTTTATACAATTTTTCAAATGTTTAAAAAGCGATTGTATTTCTACTGACCTATTATGCTTGTCTTTTGCAGTACCACAAGTTTACAGAAGATATCCAGACAAGACAATACAGATGTCTTGAAGTTCTGCTAGGAGCTGGTTATGGTCCTCCAGCTGATATATGGAGCACTGCTTGTATGGTAAGAATCAAACATTTTTTTAATGGTTTTAAAGGACCATAATCAGTTTGCAATTCAAGAATTAAAATTGCACACAGATGTTTCCCAACAATTCAACCTACTTATGATTCATTAATATCATTCAATACTTTTTGATTAATAGAGTTAGAATGCTTTGGATTATAGTTAACCTTTAATTGATGCATACAAATTTAGGCTTGTAATCAATTAAAGATTTGAATAGACTACTTTAAATACTGAAGTCTTCAAAAATGTTTTGTAATTTAGTTTTTGTTGAATGTGTGCTCAAATGTTAGATGTCTTTGGTGTTTTACCATCTATGAAGTTTATTTTTTATATTTCAGTCAATATTTGCATGATAACTTAAATAAGAAGTGAAAAGCAGTTATTTTAACTTAAGACAAGAAAAAAATTGCTGTTAATTTCAATTTTGAAAGTGATCAGTTTCTGTTAAACTGATGTAGGATATTATTTTTAAGCTGAATTGGTATATAATAATATATGGTGAAATAATATAAACTGTGAATGAATGAGTACTCTATAGAAAAGTTTTGTATATAATAATAATTCTAATTAGCATACTCCTGTTTTGTGCATTATGATTGGTTGTTCACCTTTTATTCGACCTCTGTGATTGTTTTTACAATAGTGTAAATTCCATGTACATATGGCTACCATCTTTTTGACAAAAGATAGACCTGTTTAGAGGCTCAAAAAAGTATCATCTGTGTTATTCCATTCATTTTTGGTCATTGTATATTCAAAACTATAATTTTTACCGAATATAGTTATCAATAGCCCATAAACACTTTCACTATTGAAACTGACAAAGATGTCACATTGTCTGAGTGCTGCCATTGGGATGTCAATTTCAGATTTCAGTTTCATTGAATGAGAGTCTACAGGAGTAAAAATTATCATTTTTATAGCTTCCAATGTTGTGTAGTAAAAATTAAAAAAGTTAATGTATGACATACATGTATTGTTTAATATTGATACATAATTTATTTCCTAAAATCATTTATATTTTGTCATTACCCCTAAAAGACTATGTGAATCATTGTGAAGAATCACAAATTAATTTTCACACATGTTGCATGCTGTAAGATTTAAGATCCTGTACTTTAAATTTTAATGAGGGTCTTTATCCCACGTGATTGCATCATTTTGATTTACAGTTACAGTTTCACATGGGCATAAAATTAAATGTTAGATAAAGAATTCCAGAATTTTATGATTACTTTATATTGAGGATGAAATGATTCATTGCAATATTGATATATCACAATACGATATGATACATTTGACTGAGGTTTTGATATGATACAATGCTGGCCAAAATATAACTTTTTGTTTTCAAATTATTGATGAAGTTACTGTGCAAATAGCACTCCACTTAAGGATCATGCAAAATGTGATTGATTGTTGGAAAGACTACATATTTTTATTTTTGATATTTGTTTTAAAATGTTATATTAAGAAGAAATTAACATGTTGCTTTTCATTTAATTCCTGTTCATAGGAGATGTAAATTACATAAAAAGTACTGTAGAAATCAAAATTAAGGGAGATAACTCTGTAAGTGATACTGAAAGACAATAAAAACTAATGAGTTTTCATTGTGAATTATCTCCCAAGTGCAGACAGATTGGAATGAGTGATTATACATTTTATCATATAGACCCATAAAACAACTTAATAACAAAAATAAAAATGTTGAGCCTTTTTGGTTGTGTGTCACTTATTACAGGATTTGCATGATTCTTACAAATACTGTTACTTTAGTAGGACATGTCTTGTGAGGAAAAATCCATAATCTTTGTTAAGATCAAAGTTATAGACTATAAGAATGAAACCTTGCAACAACAAAATTCATCTTTTTTTAAAAATCTGTTGAAATTTTTTCACTCAGAAGTGAAGAAAGTATATAGGACAGCATGCTGTTTTATGTATCATATTGCCACCCTTGTATCATGATACATACTGTATTGCGAGGCAGTTGTATCCTTACAGCCCCACTTTATATTGTACAGTAAGATTAAAAAATATTGTACACTCCTTGAGACATTCACGTTTCCCATTTTAGCGTTCGTGCATCATTTATCGTGCGTTTACACATCGTTTTGCGTTTGTTTAAACACACGATACGAGCGTTCGTTTATTTTTGTACTTTGATTATTTCCTTGATTTAACTTTTATTTTTATATTTTTTTGCTATTATTAATCTTTATATTTTCATTAATTTCATTTTCTATTTTTTCTTGCGTCATTATTTGTTATCATTATTATTTTTCATCTTACGTCTACCGTGTGTTTAAATACATGCTGTGAGCATTCGTCAATCATGCGTTTAAACACACAATATGAGCGTTCATTTATCATGCTTTCAAACGCATGATAGAAGTGTTTGTTTAAACACATGATAGAAGCGTTCATTTATCATGCATTTGGTAAGAGTTTAGCGTTCGTTTAGGTATCGTGCGTGCGGGAAACCTAAACATCTCAAGGAGTGTATCAAATGTTGCAATGTGTTTAATTATCATAAATTATCATAAATATTGTATTAGTATAGGTTTTGGAATTATTTTTAAAGTGACAGTTGACAGTTTTTAATATTTGTTTAAACAAGTGTGGACACAGACTGGTATTGCCAAAAGGACAAATATGGATGCAGACGGTTCTTGTCAAAAGAGCAAATTTGTTTTTAAAACCGTCTTTTAACTTACATGAATGAGAATTAGACCAATTCAGCTTCTTCATTATACATCTTTTACTATTGTGAACAAGTCCTTGATAACTTCGCTTCTCTAGCCACTGTAATGAGAAAGCAAGCAATAATTCCTTTACATACATGTATCGTTAAAAATATATATATGTTTAATTATTTTTTCAGGCATTTGAGATGTTAGTCGGTGATTATTTGTTTGAACCACATTCAGGAGAGGACTATTCAAGAGATGAAGATCACATAGCTCATATCATAGAGCTCCTCGGTCCAATACCTCGCCATATAGCACTGGCTGGAAAATATTCTAGAGAATTCTTCAGCAGAAGAGGTATAACAATGATTGGATATATAAAGTAGTACCTTCAGTACAATGGTCATTAAAATTTAGATTCTTTTTCATTTAGGAGTGATTTCTGTCATATACAAGTGATTTTAATTTATTTCTCCACTTGAGGTTATGTTTAAAATTGAATTTTACTACTTAATTTTGGGCATTGTGCTTTTGCGCCAAATGGATAAAAAATCGTTAAATTGCGCCAAAAAAATTTTTTCTGTGTAGTCCTTTTCTGCCAGAAAAAGACTACCTTTTGCACCAAATACAAATAAAGAAACTAAATATTGAAAAGGTAAAAATCGAAAAATAAAACTATCATGAAATAAAGAAAATGAGTTAGAAATGCATGCTGTATTAAAATAACCTTTTTGAACATTAACTCCACTAGAGAAAACTGTTGCTCCCAAGCCCGGGCAAAGGAGGAGGGTCTATATTTACATTTTTAAACTAAAATGAAAGTCTTATATTTCTTATATTTTCATAATTATACTTGTCAAAGAGATGAACAACCAGTTATAAGGAGATTTTTAAAAAAAATTTTTGAATAACCAAACCATGCAGCTTATGTAGCACTAAAACATCATCAAATATAAATTAACTGTATTCTGGTTCAACAGGATCATTAATTTATTGGCGCAAGTTAACTACGAAAATCGAAAAGTAAACTGGTGGAAAAGGAAAACGCCCTTAATTTCAGTATATATTGCTACATATTAATCAATTACTCCAAAAGGCCTTGATTGTTCTGTTTCTGGGTTTTTGATCCTTTTGAATACCTTATATCACCGATCTATCATTGGAACTTCCCTACTATTTCTGAACACTACACAAAAATATAGTCCAAATGTAATTCCTTTTATATCATTCAATACCTCTTTTATAACAAGTAAATATGTTTCTTGCAATTTATCAGCTCAACAATATTCTATTCTTTATGCAAATAAATTTAAGATCTAGTCTTCATATCAACTCAAGATTTGAGGGCCTCCTTTTTGGCCTTGAAAGATATTTAGTAATAAATATACATTTAGGAAATTTATATTTTGCAGTAATGTGTCTGGAAGGATAAAATGTGTTTGATATTTTCATTTTAACACACTTATAAGTCAAATTAACTGTCCTTTCATTAATATTTTACCATTTATAAACAGGAAGTAAAATTGGCGGGAAAATTCAAATTGATCAAAGTTTCTTGTTTTCGAAAATCTTATGTTAAGGAAATTATTTTCTTCAGCTGCTATTGGTTTTATTTAAGTCTAATTGTTATGTAAGATAAATACTCTGTTAATATAGCTTTTGCATTACAATGCACATAAACTTTTGGATATATTTAAAATTAGGGAAAAAGGTGAAATGGAACAAAATTTGTAAATGTGTGTGAAGTTACACCAATTGTATAGATTGACTTTCAGTTTATACATATTAAAAAAAGATAGTTCTTAATAGTATTTAAAATGCAATGTATGATCACAATTTTGTTAACATCATATAAACTGTGAAATTTTGTTCATGCTACAATTTTCACAAGAATCAAAAAGCACTAGTGCTATCAGCACTTTGATTTTCTCAGCCAGTAGTTTTTTTTTCATTATTATTGACAGAGGCAATAATGCTGTAATCTGATTTCCCTTCTCTTCTAAATCCTCAGTCACACAATTCACTTCTAGATTATGAAGATGTCATTATGGTTCAGTACAATAAAACATCTGTTGACTGCTCATTTCTTAAACTAAAGGGATATATTCACATTTACCAATTTCCAGCCCACTACTATAAGTGGAAATTATAGCTTGCCCACTAAAATGTCTTTTTGGCTTATCATTATTTTAAAAATATTGCTTAACCCATACAAAAAATATTGTTGAGCTTTACATCGATATTAGATATGAAAATGGTGTCACTAATTATCGTTACCATGTTATTTTCAATAATTTTCTTTTGGAACTTGGAGGTTTGCAGATGTTTTTTTAGATAAGTAAATATTTGCCACATTAATTTTGACTAACTAATTATTTTGTCAAAAATTATTTGATACAATAAACAATTATGGTTGAAATATTTAAGTTGTTTTCTGTATCCACCAAATTAAGTGTTGTCCATCAGTTTGGTCTAATATACACATTTTTTGTATCATTCCACATAAAATTCAGACACTACCGATGGTAAAGTGATTCATGGTGTAGAAAACTCGCCAAACTAACAATGCTTTTTCAGTCTACATATGCTATACTTTCAAATAATGATAATCATTTCTGATTCAGATTTTCAATTTTATAGAAAATCATACATTCATCTCCCACAAAAATCAATGAAATGAAACCAAATCAAGAATGATAACTCTTTCAAAGTTCCAAATTCATGTACAATCTATATAATATTTATCTCAAATGCACAACAACCAAAGGAAACACTAAGAGTGGTTATGTGATCAGTAACCTTTTCTGAATAAGAAATAAAACCGAATTTGGTAAGTTTTTGACATGCATGAATCACCTTCTATCTGATTTTTAGATAGACTGATACTTAAATGCATTATTCTCATCGGTTTCACTGTTAGGCATGTTAGCAAAGTAAGCACTTATTTGATTAAAAAATATGCTATTTCCACATTGATTTGACAAACTGTATTTTCCAGACCAAATTTTATATAGACTGAACATACCCCTTTTTAACCCAGAAGTACCAAATATTACCTGAAGCAAAATCTGTGGTAATTTTCACAAAAGAATGAAGTGTTAAATTATAGTCGTAAGTTATGAGTTCTAAATACTTAGATCTATTATGACATCATAACTTATGACTAATTTTATAATTAGGGGTTTTTTGTGAAAAGGACTTCAGGTTCTTCCTGGACAACTTGTAAACTTAATTATATTGAAATCTTTTAATTTCAGAAAATACGCAACATTATAGTAAAAAATATTTTTTTTATTTATTTATTTTTTTACAAGAATATGAATTAAACTATTTTTTGTGATATTTTGTTTGCAGGGGAACTGAAACACATTCAGAAACTTAAACCATGGGGACTTGTGGATGTGCTTACAGAAAAATATGAATGGACAGTTGAAGATGCTGCTGCTTTTGCAGACTTTTTAACCCCCATGTTAGAATTTGATCCTGAGAAAAGGGCAACAGCTGAAGATTGTTTGCGGCATCCATGGCTGAATGATTTGTAAAAATTAACAACTGGGGAACTAACAAACGTGACACAATTATTCATTGAGGATTCTGATGGTTTCAGGCATTTGCAGACATTTTTATATTACAACACATCTACATGTTATCTTCGCTAGGGTTCTACAGAGTTAATCGAGTAACCAAAGTTGATATCTCAGATTTTTTTTAGTTTTCTCTGTCATTTGAAATCTTCTTATAGTTATTTTAGATAGGATATGCTTAATGAACCTACTGCCAGGAAAGGAAATGTCAAACCCTTCGTGAAAGGATTAATATATACCAGTTTTATTTATTTGTACCATGTAGTTTGATATAGGAAAATGACTATTGATTTGTGACAAAATGTTTATTTTATCTCACTAGTCAAGGCTTTCGTGAAAATTTTTATGGGTCACAGTTGTAACGGTTTGCTATTTATTCTAAGGCACCTTGATATAAATATTTACCAAAAGACAAAGGAATTTTATTTTCATCATAAAAACTTTATCAAGCAGATGTCATTAATATCCATTTGGTTTATCCAAACTAACCATGCTTACAAATACCCTTGTTAATATCTGTAAATAAAGAGCCCAAATAATATTGATGTAGCAAGTTGTCATAGGTTTTACATGGACAATATAGTTCACTTCTAACAAAAAATATATCTTTAATACAGACCCCTTGTAAAATTCTAAATGTTGTGTATACAAACAAATTTTGAAATCAATTTCCCTTTTTGGTGGAATATAAAACTATGTGTCTGATTATAACTTGATTTCTGATTATGAAATCAAAATCAAGAAAACAATTCAATTTTTGGGATAGATTTGAAGTTGTTTTTTAAGTAGGAACTGGTTGCACAAAATTTGGTCACTATTTTAACACAATTTCTTGTAATGAGTAAGAGGTAAAGTCTTTTAGTTCACCATGTTTGTGTAACTGGGTCCGAATTACTGGACTATACTGTATCATAGTGTATAATTGAGTTTGCTCTGTGTGCAAGTGGTTGCAATAGTGTGCATTTTTGTCTTAAGAATGGTGAGGAGATCTATAACAATGATTTATGCATTGATTTTTTTTTCGTCTGTAGATATGATATGCATTTTTCCTAAATGTAGGACATCTTTGATTTTTGGAAACTGTATAAGAGTTTTAGGCTTGGCTTTTTCAATTGCTGAAACCTAGAGGCTTAGCTTATATTTTTTTTTCATGCAGTGTTGTTCTAGTTGATTAATCTACCTGTTTGATAGGGCTTGAGTTAAGGATAAATATGGGAATTTTTTCTATATGCAAGTAGTTTTAAATTTAACTTAACACATAATGCTAACTGGAAAAGAACAAAGTTGATAGATAAAATAATAATTTATGATGTATTAAGTCACAAAGAGAATTCTTCAGTTGGTTCAGTTTACATCTCACCTTTAAAACATTGAGCACTGGACATTTTAACCCATGTGTGATTTTCACGTCTTCTTTACATGATAAAAACCTGCAGTCTTTTTCACAAAAATTTGTAAGTCTAAAATTTATCCTAAGATTTGATATCACAATGTTATTTTCTATTATGACTTCATAACTTAGGACTAATTTTACACTTACAACTTTTTGTGAAATCGACAACTGATATTTGTAGTTTCACAAAAAAGCAACTTTTGGTGTTAGGTGCAGACATATAAAAGGCATCTTACAACATGTTCTTAATTTGTGTACTTTTCACAAAATTGATTTTAAAGTGTAAAAAAAATTGAACATTGTCCGAAAATTTAAGACAAGGATAACTCCCACACCTTTGAGAAATTGACATCTTATCTTTGTGTTTTACTGGGATAAAATATTCATTGATAGTTCTTAAACGTTTACTATGGAAGCCTCTACTTAAAACTCCATATTTGTTTTTTGTTTTTTTGTTGTTTTTTTTGGTAGTATGCTATATTAAAATATAACTAGTAAGGATAATTGTGTTTGTCAATTTAGTGCTATTTGAACATTCCTGATACCAGTGACCAAACGACTGTTAGGGCCCGTCACAAAAAACTAGTGCTGAATTTTAGAAATATTTTAATTTTACTTCTGTTACATATTCTTATTATATTTAGTGACTTGTCTTAATGTTAACTTAAGAAGAAATCCATATGTTTATAAGGATATTATAGTTAATAGAACTTGTAATTGTTATTAGGTGACTCAAGAAAATATTTTTAATCATTTTTTCATGCTGTTATTTATTACTCAAGATTGTTAAAGTTCAGGACACATCTTTGCACAAAAGAAGATGCAGATGAAAAAAAAATCAGTTAAATAGTAACGAGTTGGTAACTCTCCCTTTTTACATTACCTGGCTGAGAAAATAACTTGTATCTGAATTAGAAACTAAGACTTACTTCATAGACTATCTGAAAACCAGAATAAAACAGTCAATGATAATCAAACGAATGCCTGTTAGTATGACTGTTGGAAGAATAGATGTTTGAAAACCATTTGTGAATAGATTATTGTATTTCATTTGTCTGTTTCTTTTATTGAATAAAAAGACAAATTGCTATACTTAATTCTTGTTTATTTTTCGATGAGACTGCAAAAATTTTGCGGATATACTATGTTGATGTGTATGGTCATACATATACTATGTCATTGTTGTCTATGTCATGGTCTAAGTTTTTGTCTGTATCATTGTCTGTGTAGTTGTGAGTTGAAACTTGGTTTTCCTGCAAAAGTTGATTGATCATAATAAAATTTTAAAAAAAAACAAGGTTCCAAACCACAACAGGGAGGTTGGTATTGATTTTGGTGTTTGTGACACTGTTTTCACCCTTGCTTGTCAATCACACTGTAATAGATTTATTGGAGAGAATTCTTATATAAATAGTATTTTGATTTTACAATTTAATGACTTGCACTGTGTCTCTTCTTTCTGAGTTCAGTGCTTATTAACTTCTCGTTTACCATAATTCTTAGCAGGATGTAGCATGCCACTTCCCTTTTCATCCAACTTGTTGGTGTAAAAAATACGGGTTTTAAAATTATCTGCTTTTAACAAAACAACCAGTCATAATTATTTTTTGATTTATTTAACTTGCAGTCCTCAAGGGAGTAATATAATAGTAGGAGTACTACAGTTAATGACAAATATGATCATTAGTGCGGGCGGTCCTTCTAATATACACCCATTAAGGTTTGACCAGTCTGCTATATTATTTCCTCGTTTAAAGGCTTCAATGGATGGTCGTTTAAATAGTTGAGAGCATTTAGGGTCATTCATTATAAAATACTAGAGCTTCCGTAACAAATTTGAGATTGTGTATAATGTTGGGTGGAATTTTGTTACAAATGTTAATTACTTTCTGTTTTATTGACTTAAGTCATTTATTTAAGTCTGATAGCACACGCTCTGCTAGTGACAGAACAAGCTGCATATTTTGCTGAATTTCTAAAGGCAGTAAGCTTCTTTGAATTAACACTGTTGAGATTATGCGTTAGGAACATAGGACTACTATCAGGTTTTAGGTGACATAAGGTTTCACCCTTAAATAGACATTTAAAAGTTCCATTTGAATGTACACTTTTTCAATACGATATTGCAAACTTCCAGTTTCCTTTATGTAGGATTTTATATCTAGTGGGTTGGTTGCTTCAAACATTTTCCCCTTGTAAATCGTTAAATCAAAAAAAAAAATTACTGAGGATTTAGAGAACGTATAAGTGAATTTGACTGAGGACTTAGAGAACGTTTAAGTGAATTTGACTGAGGACTTGGAGAACGTACAAGTGAATTTGAGTAGTTCATGTTCTTTGTTAGCAATGTTAAATAGCATTTGAAGTTTATCAAATAAACCATTAAAGACAATAAAGCCACCATCTCGGAACTTCTATACATAATTATGTTGTGCTTTTTTGGGAACTTGGAGAAATTGAGAAATAATCGGACGGCCTGGTTTTCTTATCTCTTCTCTGCTGGGGAAAAAATCTAAATTGGTTATAATGTTTAGAGGTAGTTCGTGTACTTTTAGAAGATATACAGTCTGCCACATTTGTTATATTTTTAACCCGTTAAACCCCTGTTTAAACTTTTTTTTATAAAATACTTCTCATTCTGATCTTTGTCAATCTGAGCATCTTTCTAACAGTTTGTTTAAAATACCGAATTAATATATAAGAAAAGTCTCTTGGTTTTTTTTTGGTTTTTTTTTTTGTTTTTTTACCTAAAAATTTTATATGAAAAAATAAATACAACATTATTTATTTTTTACCATTGTGGAACTTCATTTATTTTTTTTTGGTTGCCACAGACATTTTTTTAAAATTTTTCTTCAGAGTGATTTTTTGTCTCAACAAAATATCCTAGCCCCCTTCAATATAAAAATGGTCGGTGCCTTACTAGTGTCGTATCTTTAACAAAACAAGTACTTTCTTGTATCTGTTAATAGGTCATATGTTAATGTTTTGCTAAATTACGAAGAAAAAGGAATCCTATTGATGTCAAAACTGTAAAGGGCATAATTATAATTAAAATATCAATATATTCAACTTTGTGC
The DNA here is from genome assembly GCA_037379345.1 of Perna viridis. Lineage (NCBI taxonomy): Eukaryota > Metazoa > Mollusca > Bivalvia > Mytilida > Mytilidae > Perna > Perna viridis. The sequence continues at coordinate 17,421,415 of CM074511.1, forward strand.
TCTTACAGGTTACATATTCCTCTTATTGGAGGACGAAATCCAATACGAATTTAACCTTTGACCATAGAAGCACCGGGATACTAATTTTTGGATCCTTACTAGTTTCGTTACATAACACTATAACACTTTAACAATGAAGTTGAAAAAGATAGCACATTCCGTATACCCGTTACACCCTTCATTTCGTTCATAATAAAGATAAGACAACGTATCTTCAAGGATATACTTTAACTGTCTTTGTGGATGTAAACCACAAAAATCCCCCAAAATCTTTTGTAACACAGTGTAAACCAACCAAACGCACGATAGAAGTGAAACTGACGATCAGCTCACTGTTCCTATACTTGGTGTTATTGGCGTTTTTGCGTTAAGAACATTATTAAACATGATTTTTTTCCCAATGGGAGCACTTGTTCTCCAATGGGAAAATGTGACTTTCCAAAGGGGAAACTGGTTTGAATATCGACTTTCCAATTGCGAATTGTGTACTATTTGCAAAACGTTAGTCAACATTTTTTCTATTAAATGAAAAGTCGAGACCCCATAGTACCCATGTCCATCTCAATTGGAAGCGGTTAAAACAATTCTGCGGAGGGGTTATTTAAGTTAACACTATGTGTATATATCTTTTGAAAAAGTTCAGTATTTATATCAATATGAATTTTATATATTTTTTGGCATTCAAGTATCATCTAATATTTTGTGTGATGTACGATTTAAAGTAAGGTACCAGGTTTGTTAAATCTAATTTTAGTATCTTGAACACTTACATATTAGAATATTCCAATTTTACACGTTAAGTTGTTGAGTGTAGTTTCTCCGCGTCAAAATAGATGAGCTTAAAATAATTTTAATGGGGTGTTCATCATTTCTTACAACCAAATTTATGATTATGTACATGTGTGTTTAATTTCTTATTATTTCATATACATATATAAAAATATATCAAATTAAACGTAAAGTGTTCACCGAACAGTGCAAATGCAGTTTAGATTATTAATCATTGTAAGTTAAATGTTAGACTAACCCAATATTGCACGGGAAATTAGTGTCGCCATTGCCTGAGAAGAAACAATCCTACAACGTAAGAGGTTGGAATTCCGTTCCTCCGTACCCCAACCTCTTACTTCAGAGCGCCATATTGCACAACGCTCGTTCCGCCGTTCCTTGAAATCGGCAGAATTATAGTAAAACTATTTTCCATTTAAAACGTTTTATATCGTTTCTTTACCATTACACGTGAGAAGGTGACTTAACTAAAGAAAAACAATGACCTACCTGGTGAGAAAATCCAGCAATCTTGGAAATCCTTTGTAAAAGCAGTTAAAATGAAATTCATATGTGGTTTTTAGCTTTTTAAGTGTGGAATTCCGGTTGATTAAATTACGGATTTTAAAGTTTGCGAAACGAACATATCAAATTAACCAACGAATTGCCTTTACCAACTTTAATTTCGTTCTGTCAAAAATATATTGTATTCCGTAAAATTAGTGACCTAATTCAAAATTGCTGGTCATTTGACAACTGTCATCATTACAAATGTCTTCTTATGTATTCAACAAATATTTAAGATTTTTATCCTTCAATAAATAAAAGGCATTAAGTTTTTTAAAACACATGTTTAGCTAATTAACATTTGCGGTGGCTTTCAACATTTCAGACGCTAGAGGTTAGGATGGCACCAAGTTAGAAAATAGCTTGCCAGACAACCTCTAGCATTGCTGGAGTAGAGAAGAAGATGTTACGGAAAAATTATGTAAGTTATTTTATTATTCAAAATGTGTTTAGTTTTACTAGAAATAAAAGTCTTTGGTATTATATGTTTCCACAAGACAAGGGCTAGTATCTATAACAAAAACATTTTATCTACTTATAGCTCACATCTTAAAGTTAAATATGAAGAAAAATAAAGCTTAGTTAATGTTTAACTGAAAATATATTTATTTAAAAAAAATATCAATATGCTCAACTTCGTCCTCATACAGGTTACATTTAATTCATCTTACAGGTTAAATTTATATCTAACTAACTAAGGGTTTTTTTTTAACGTCCTTGACTACCCTGTCGGGTCTCGCACGGACGGCTTTACATTTATCTCATATTAAATTTCTTTATTATAGGTAACACACCACCAATTCAGCCAATGAGCATTTGGGACGTACGTTAAAATTGCCCCTTGTTTCTCATAGCGCTGTGAAAAAAGTCTTCATTTTATTTTAAAAATAAAAACTGTTTCTAAAAGGAAAACATTTCTGTACGTTTTACAAGTGCATTTTGGTGTTGTCAAGCCTAGTCTCCATAATGATTTCTAAATACATGTATACAAAAGTGGACACAGACTGGTATTGCCCGAGGGGCAAGTATGGACGCAGACTGGTATTGCCCGAAGAGCAAATTTGAACATATATACGTTTTGTCTTGAACGTGTTTGCATTGTCCAGAAAACTTCTCCATTTATTGATATCAATAACTGAATTTTGCACATGTTGATAAATATCCATTAACATGTGTTACCAAACATCTAAATGGGTAATAAAGATTAACAGAAACATACAGTGTGGTATCTGTCAGTTACATGGATGACCTTTATTTTAAAATTGAAGGGGCCATAAACTCAAAGTCAAATGAAAGCATTTCTTCGGTAGTTGGTAAAATCATATCAAAATTTAATAATTGATCAACCATAACTATAAAGTCATTGCACGAAATCCAAGTGAATGTGAACGACGACACGGACGCCGCCGACGGTGACGCCGCTGTCAGCACCATACCAATATACAATGGTTTGCATGACACTATTATATTAAATATATACATATATATATAGGCAAATTCGGGGTTTGGGAATGCTCCATTTTCATTTCCCTAAAATGCCTGTCAATTACTCTTCCTTAGGACCAACTTAGTGATTTGCTAAAGAGTAATCAAGGGAACGAAGGTTATAGCGGTAATCAAAAGAATGTAATCCAGGGACAAAGACCCGACATGGAAAAAAGACATACATAACAAAGAACATAAAGTAACTAAAATCATACATACAAAGTAACAAAAGCAAATGAGCAACTCGGACTCCACTAAAAACTTGGAGCATGGACCAGGTGCACCGGCAGGTTAAGATTCAGCAAATGCTGTATACTGTACAATATAAGCGTGCATATCACAAATTGGATCACTAGGTCACGGATCGCCATTAAATCACATAGTAATGCATTTAATGAACTGAATGAATGAACGTGGTCACATGCTTACTATAATTTCCCCCAATACACCATGACCCACATTCACGGGAGGGACTGTGTAAACGCTTTAATGCTTTACACCGTCCGTTAGAGACCCCAAATGATAGCCAAGGACGTTAAGAAACCCCTCAGTCCTCATGAATTACAAATACCACATACCAGGTCTAAAAGTAGAGTATATATGTTAGCACGAAAACAAAAATTAAAACAAGTATAGGAATAGTCAGCTGATAGTCAGCGTCCCTCATATCGTGCAAATAATTGGCTATAACTGTGTTACGAAAGATTTTTTGGGATTTTAGTGGTTTATATCCACAAAGACAGTCGAATTATCAACTTAATTATCTGCTAGAAGCAACGAGGTCCTAGCTTCATAATGCACGAAATGAAGGGTGTAACGGATATATGGAAAGTGCTATCTCTTACAACTTTATTGTTATAATGTTATTTAACCATTACCTTGTGAAAACATAGAATTCCCCATGCCTTTTAAAGAACTTTTACTTCCGGTGACCAGTGCTGCACTGCAAGTCTGCTAATACCGTATGCCATTCTGAGGATTGTGAGCTGACATATGTAGAACCATGCAGATATATACTCTTCTGCAGGTCAAAGTAAAAGTAAAGTCCAGAGAGCCATTGAATATTGAGAAATTAGCACTGAAGCTTATGGGAAGTGGAATTAGTTGTTTCAAGCCTTATACAATAAATAAGATTTAGTTATAAATATAGTTATTATATAATGAGCGAAGATTTTTATATCATTTTTCCCATAATTTATATACAATAACTGTTTGATTCACTCTCGTTCTTGGTCGCATCACAAACGTAACAAAACTTGTTATTTATTATCACTGGTAGTCCGGTAAATTCATAGGCTGTCTACCGATTTAAGGTATTTTGTCATATATGGCAATCTTTTTGTTATTTACTTAGTCGTTTGGCTATTGCAAACTAACACAATATATATTTTTTTTTCTAAATAAGGTCAGTTGTCTGATTCCAACAATATCAGTAAGTCAGATCAAAGGAGTATTATGTGTTACAGACAACTATCAATAATGATTTCCCGTACAAAAGACTTTTGATTTTTTTCTTTTCAATAACTTCCATTGACATTATACATGCAATTAGTTCTATGAAGTTTAAATTTTCACTGAAACGTAATAACTCTTTTATTTACCAAAGACTTACGCATTTTTGATTTCCTATTTTTCACCAAAATGAACAAGCCGGGTATTATATAGATGCTAATTTAGATAGCATTAATATTGTTTCGTAACATCTCAAGATCTTACGTAAGTTAAGGAGATTTAGTTACAGAGATATGATTTTAATTTCATAATAATATTGTATATCAAGCCTTACACTAGTTATCAGAATTTGTAATGAATTGAATTTTGATAATTGTTTTTCTTCAATTTTATTACCGAAGCTCAAAGTCTTAGAAATGTTATATAAATCTTATCTATTTTTTCACATCTTAAATTAGAGATAATTTAGTATTCTTGTCGTTTTAAACAAGAAGTCATGAGAAAACCAAAGTTAATAGGCTTTAATCATGATCACGAGAAAAAAAAATTTCAATTAGTGCCTAGAGTAAGAAAATTATAGAACGGAACCACATACGAGTTCAATATTTATAATAAAAGGCTGTTTCAACTTCTTTTTCCATTAGTCAATATTGCAAGCTTGGTGTCAAAGCTTTTTCTTAAGGTAGGTCGGAATTAACTTTTATCACATAAAGTAGCTAAAATTACTAAACTTTGATTCTAACTCTATTTTCAATTAGGGTATAAATGACGCTTATGTATATACATTGTATTTTTCACATTTATTAGAGTAATTCTGTATACTGTATTGATGTTTACTTATATAGTTTTAGCAATACTAACTTATTCAGAACAGGATTTGGTTTTTATTATGAATAAAAAATATCATATTTATAGCAGTTAAATTAAATTAAATTAAAGAGGTTAATTGCACTATCAGAAAGAGGACAAAGATATTTAATCCATGGCAAACTTTCCTTGGAATTCTGCTGACCCAATTTTGAGGTTATTCTCTTTTTTACGTTTTTAATAAATATTTTCATGTAAGTATTTCTTAGGATACTTCTCTTCTGAAACTATAAAACATTTGTTTAATCAATTTTGTTTTTTCGGGGTATTTTGCACAGAACTGATTTGAGGATCTTTTATTTGTTGACAAGTAGTCGGTAGGGATTGAAATAAAGCAAAATAAGGCAGAAATTCTAACTGGGGTTAAAATATTTTTTTGTGAAAATCAGTTAACCATTGTCGGAGTTATTGCTTTCTTGAATTATTATTATCTTTGTGTTGTTCTTATCTTGATATTTTCATTAAAACATCCAGCCATCTTTAACCTCTGAAATCTCAAGTGCAAATGTTTTGAAACTTTAGAGGACTGTTTCCGCAATGCTCTTTACAAATGAATCCATTTTTGTGTTACTCAGATTGTTCGGTGGTTCAGCGGTAGTCGGAATGATTTAATTATAGGGACATTCTTTATTTGATATTTTGTTACTTCCAAATAATACGACTGAATGATTTAAAATTCTCCGTCTGTGCTGTTCAAGGTTTTTCGCTAGTGAAATTATCTTCCAAAACTATGCATAATTAAGTATCAACAGTTTTAGAAAAACACAGTTTACAACATATTACACTTCATTTGATAAAATACCTATATAATCTACAATATTTTAAACATTGGTAAATTGTATGATATATTTAAAAGTAACAATGTAAGAATCTTAACATTATACTTTGGTCATAAATATAAAGAATTTTTTCAAAAGGAAAAGCTTAACGCTTCACACAATATGAAAATGCCATTCAAATGTCTGCTTAAAAATTACTTCCATTTAAGAGTTAATTTGTGACTGCCAATGCCTGTCAATGAATAACATTGAATAATTGATCGACTGATGAACAACCAAAGAACCTCAAGATAGACTCCATCGTTTTTTTTTTTTTAAATAAAAAAAAGAATGGATGTAAGTGAGGTTGTAGACTTTTGCATCAATGTATAACATCATAAAATTTGAGGTGAAATATCATGACACTTCTGCTGAAAACTTAATAGCTACTTTATCTTATGTCAAAGTGTATACATTGTATTTGCTGAACAGTATGATTTGGGGGTTAAAATCATTATGGGGAGATGTTGGGAAGATTCCCTTTTTTCTAACCGTACAGCGCATGTAAAATCAATCATATATTCACGTTAAAGCTTTTGCCCATTTCTAAATATATAAGTCTCCGAATTTTGTAAATAAATTGTTAATGTGCCATCCATGAACAGAAATATGCGATATCTTAACAAGTTAAATAATTTTGGGGCAAAATTGTTTTCAAGGTATTATCATTATTTTTACAGAACAGAAGGGAGAATGGTGACAAGTCTCCTGAGATCTAGCTTGATATTCTGCATTATAAATCTGGTTATAGCTTATAGAGTAAGAGGTATGGAAAATGGAAGTGTGACTAATACTTCTCCTGAACTCAAATGCACAAACATATTGAGTCATGAACTCGACTTTGATAATTCTACAAATGAAAAAGTTTGTAATACAGATAACTCAACGCTTTCCACAGAGTCCACAGTTTCAACAACAACACAGACAAGCATACGAAAACTGGTTATGAACATGAAGAAGCTATTAGTTTTTGTAGACCCTGTATTATACGTTGTTGGTCTTTTTCTCACAAGCATTGGACTATACGTTTCCGTCGTTAACAGACGGAAAGATACTGCATCAGATTTCATTATTGTCTTCCTGTCGAATAACTTTTGTCTTTTAACGATGAATGCTTTAGGTTTTCTCCTTTACGAAACTAAATATAATAACTTGAACAGCACAACGTTGGCAATATTGAAATGGATCATTCTCATTGTGCAACAAACAATAAATATAGCCCTGAAATCCATTTCATATGCTTTATATACTGTCATGTCAATGAATAGTTTTGTAGCTGTGGCTTTCCCGTTTTACATGAATCGTTTTGTTTTATCGCAACACCCAAAACGACTTATCTTAGTACTGTTAGTTTTCAACATGATATTTTTTAGTTTAAATATTGCTAGATTTGAAATATCGCCATGGCATGATAAATCCTCAGGTCAAATATCGTTTCGGTTAGGGTATACTGACTTCGCCACTGAAAATATGAACTTCTTCAACATCTATGGTTTTATTGGAATCTTTGTTGTGTATCTCGTCCCCATACCAACAACAGTAGTGTTTTTTGTTCTCACTCTAGTTTTCCTTAGACGTTCCGTCCTGTCAAAGGCGCTTTATGACAACAATAAAGTCCGACAGGCAAAGACAAATCACACACGACGGTTAACAAAAGTATTCATGATAATATGTTTTATTCAAATATTGATAGGCGTGCCGTATGCCATTGGGTTACTTATGGCAAAGTTTGACAATGACTTTAAAATAGGAGGGAATAAATCGGACTATATTTCGGCGGCTTTCAAAATTATTATCACATTTGAAGGAGCAAAACATGGACTCGTTTGCATCATATTTTTGGCTTTATCGGGGTCATTTAGAGAAAGTTTCAAAAAGTTGTTCAATTATAAACGCGATTGTGACGTTACAAACAGTAGTTACCGAATAAACAAACCATAGCAAGCAAAATATAAAACAATACGAAGAAAGAGAGCAAAAAGAAAAATCACACGGATTCACACAGGGCCTAAAATGCCCATAAGAGATACAAAAATTGTTTTGTTTTTGAAAACAAATCTGTTGTGTAGTAAATTATGTTAACAGTCTATTTGTTACGCCCCACAATATTGACTATATTCATGTATAGAAGTAGCTATTTTCACAAGGTCTATCATATTCATTAAATAATTTTTAAGTAAAGAAATTAGTTAAGGAAAGTTATACTACACACGCTTACAGTTACCCATAGTGATTTTTAATCCATTGTATTCTTTCATTTTTCTTGCACCTACTCTCATTACACATTATTTCATGTCATATTTCAAACAACTTACTCCTGTATTTTAAACATTGTTGTAATGTCCAATACTTGTTAGTTTGAGTAAACTTTGTTGTAATGTCAAATACTTGTTAGTTTGTGTAAACGTTTTTGATAATGACGTCATGAAATTATTCCACTCGTTCAGTTAGATTATTTACACCTTTATGAAATCTTCAGTTGGAGAAACATATCTAGAAATGACAGAATCTGCCTTTTCTATGGAGATAGCGATTTAGGTGATGAATATCATTATATAATAAAATGCAAATCCTTCGTGATAGAAAGAAAAGTATAGACCCTATGTAGATAAGAAGTTAATAGTGAATTGCAACGTTTTAAAGTTCATTAAAGTACTTAATACTTAAAAAAACGTCTACGCAAGTTGTATCAGTTTATTAGAGTTATCAATAAGACAATGTGTTCTTTCATATAGCCATTTACTCATCACCCTGATTTTATCTTCCGCACGTCAACGCATATTGTCTTTAAGCTCACGATCTTTGCATTTATCTCTCTTACTCTTTTGATAATTTGATATTTCTGTTTCAATCTTTGTTTATCTTGATTACTTTTTGTTTGTTTGTTATTTGTTATTTAATCTTTGTTCACCAACAATTGTACATTAATATTGTAAACTGTGCGCATGTTTATAACAATGTTTCTACATATGTTTAGCAAAATAAAGTATATATACAGTTGCATATCTACTACACTGAATATACACTAATGATAGGTTAACATATGACAGAACATTTCAAAAACGTGCTGGTAATAGATCCAACATTTACAACGTGCTGGTAATAGATCCAACATTTACACATAGATGAATTTGATATATATTTTGAAAACTTATCAGAGGACAACAGACCAGAGTAGAGTTTTGTGATATGTAAAACTCGACTGAAGATTTAATCTACCTTAAAAAGAAAAAAAATCCATTAATGTCTTAGATATATTTGGTGAAATCTTTCAAACCTATTAAGTTAAAGTAAAGTACCTTGATGTCATATGCTCAGAATGGATATTTCTTAATACTTTTATTTATCATTCATTCATGTCATTAAGATATCGTAGATTTACATTTGATCTGTAATATTTAAAAAAATCCGACTTGTTTAGACGATGATTTTGCTAATACCATAAAACAAAACAAAAATCGTAAGATTAGGGTTTGATAAAACAATTTATGTTATTTGAATATTTATGAATTTAAACAAGTTCTCTGCATATGCGATACAGTCTGCCTTGAGAGTATCCACATCATCCTGACAAAAACAATGAAAAACGCATAATAATAACTGACATTGAAAAACCTCTTCTTGAAAAATAAGGTGCAAATAATTTGCAAAATTTACATCACATGATAACTCCAAGACACCTTTATTTAAAGAGTAGAGCATGTATGGCCATTTCGGTGGGTGAGTAGAACCAGAATGAGTGAATGAGTGATCCGAGAGGTGGCAAGCATTTTTTTGTCACAAAAATATAAGCAACTAAAGACACCTTTTTAAATTCTTCAGACAACTTTACTATTTTTGCCAAATCACTCTGAAGTCATGCGATGCTTACAAATTTTTCTTTATAATAGATTAATTAACTAATTCATACTTGCAAAATGTATAACTGTAGGTATATTGTTTATAAGAAATATATTCATTATTCATCAAAGTCTATGCATCCAGGTTACTAGTAAATATTAATTTATGTGTAATAAATAAATGTTATGGCTAATATTGAAGAAGATAGTAACTTTACTTTCTTAAAATATATTACCGCGCATCTTATATCCTCATCGCGTACAAGAATTTTTTTTTCATAGGTGTTTTTTTTTTATCCGTCTCATGATGAGCGTAATGTGTTAAACGGCTGCCTGTCGAATGATTTCTTTATAGTTTTACAATATTTTTTCTAAAACGCAGAGAGCACTTATTCAAAACAAAACTATGACTTTGTTTGGTTGCATTAAATTTGTGTCTATAAAATAAGATATAAGAAGCATAGAGTATTCTGCACTTTTTGTTACAAGTATTAAAATCTTATCCTCCTAGTATTATCCTCTCCAAATCACCTGTACACCACCATTTAAAAGCTAATGCTTTGACACTGCAAGTCCGTCTTACCTTTAGTAAGTGAATTCAAAGTATATAAAAATAAGTGTGTACTAACTTTTCATTTGTTCTTACAAAGCTGTCTTATTTAATATATTTTTTCTCCATCATAGGAAATTGTCTTAAATGTTTGATTCATTTCTAAGTATAATTAAAAAATAAATCTACAAGGAATACTGGAATTTATTTTTTAATCAATTTCGTTGGCAAACCAGCATTAATATAATACTGAAAAAGTTCTTCCAAACTATTAAACTCCTTGTCCTTGACAATCCTAAATAAAACATCGTTCCCAACTGTTCTTGTTTTTACTTTCACATGAATGACGCCTTCTCTTCGTAAATCAGTTCTGAAAACAATACTACGGGTTAGTCACTAATTATTATTATTGTGTACTTAACAGACATATTTATATAGACTGTAATTGTAAATCTTACAACATAAAACTGACTAGTTCTAAATGATCAACTTGCTATTCAATATTCAATGTATCGTAACGTTCAGGTGTCTTGGTTTTCATATATGCATTATAAGTGATTGTTTAAACCCTATATCGTTTTCCCTACATCATCTTTTTAGCGGTGGCCCTTTCGGTGACATAGGAGTCTCGGATTGATATGGAATATGTGATATAGATATTCAGTATATACATTGAAACATGTAGAAGTGCGTACGTTTTTTTTTTGGCAGTCAAAAAAGGAGTCATACCACAGAAAATAAGGCTTGGATAGACTTTGATGTTAAAACTTGAAATAAAAGACGACCAGAAAATAGTTCAAATACATTTTCAACTATCTCATAATTAAGTTTACATACTCAACGTGTACATATATTATATGTACTTCCATTTACATGTACATGTTGTACATTCTGATGTTTAACCAGTAGAATTTAAATTGTATATTCTAGTTATAAAAATAAAGCTAGTTAATCATCGACAACGAATCTGTAACTAAACTATGGATAATTCACCATGTTAAATTCATTATCAATGATATGTGAAGTTTTTTATTATTATTCATGGACTGGAGGCAAACATTCGAACACGGTAATTCTAACAACTTTTTATATAAGTGGAATTAAATTAAAACATGTCATTACCAAACACTTTTGATAATGATAAAAAAATATTTTAAAATGAAGTTACTCACCCAAGAGTAATTATATATGCATCTTTTTGCTTGCTGAACCAAATAAAAAAATCGCCACTTTTCAATGAGTCCTCGACATCGGAATGCTGAAAGAAATAGTCGAAGAGAATACATCCCACTACTGTATCTATATTACTTATATATATATGTATTTAGTATGTTGTTCTAGTATATGTAGAAATACATTGTATATTAGCAATATTTCAACAAAAAGTGTGCTGTTATATTTGTATTAAAGTGTTAACTTGAATAATATTTTTTTGGTTATTCTCTTTTAAATGAATCGGAAAATTACGGAAAACATTTAGGAAGAGTAATCAAGAACCAATGTTCTAGTGGAAATCAAAAGAAAATAATCAGGGACAAAGACCAAACATGGAAAACAGACATACAAGACAAAGAACGTTAAGTAACTAAAATAGGAAGACATGTGGAAGTCTTACAGACTCAGTCGACTTTTTTATTTATGAAGAGGATGAAAGAGTAATCAAGGGAACCAAGATTCGATTCTAGCGAGCGAAAATAGCGGAAATCAAAAGAACGTAATCCAGGGATGAATAACATCAGGAAGTCGATATTTCGACCTTTATCTTATACACATGTACATTTTTTGCATACATTTTTACTTTGGTCGCTTATTTCATTTTCCCTTTTAATCCTTAATTTTATCAGTTCACGTACTTTTCGGATTTATGATTATGAGTCAGGCAATGTTCTAACTACATTTACTAACATTACTGTCTTTAATTCTGGGACACCATCCGGGTACTGAATGCATAGCTTCTATTTCTTCAAAATCATATATACCAGACACCATTGGTAATTTTGTATCATTGTATGGCGTGTTAAGACACAATTCTGTTGAGTTTGAAAACATTGGTGTATCATATGTCTCATCAGACGACATTACTTCATACCCTGGCTCATTAGAGAACTCCTCTGGACTGACCTGGCATGATTTTGAAACTGAACATTTATTTACTATCGTCGAGGTCTGTCTTTTTTTAGTACCGCTATCGGTAGAAATATCTTTCATATTCATTGAGTCAGTATGCCAAGAACAATCGGCTTCTGAAAAGTTAAGACTCTCTATGTTCTCCGTTGGCTCTTTTGCCTGCTTCTGCTTTAAGTTATCTCTAAAAACATTCTCTGAAGTACATACATGTATTTCACATTCGTTTGATCCACACACTGTCTTACAACCTAAAAACAAAGTGCTCATATTAATTTTTTTCTAAGCATTTACAACTGCTTGTATTGAAAGTCAAGGTCTTTAATATTTCTTATTATTTTAAAAATCAATAATGCTATGATAATTTTTGTGATTATGCATTTCATGAAAATATTTCTATTTCTCAATGTGTTTATTTCCTTACAAGTTTCTCCGTTTTCGCTTAATAAATGCGATAAAATAAGCTCGATCTCTCACAAATGAAAGCTTGTTTTTTGTGTGTGTACTCAGCTCAGAAATACTAATGAAAAAAGAGAGTGTTCACCCTTTTCAAGCTTAATAATTTAAAGACGGAAAGATTTTCTTTTAATATTTAGAAATATTTATGTTTGTATTCACATTTCCTAAACATTCCAATTTTCATGATTGGGAATCGGAACAAAAGTTTCCTAGCAAAAGAAGGATAAATAGTGCAAAAATTGAATTCACAAAAAGTGTACATGCTCCAATTTCGGATTGTAATTAAACTTTCCGACGAAAACGTTTGATCATGATTCTGTGGATAGTTTTCACTATGACTTTTGCAATAAAATTCCTTTGTTGATGGTTGAACTTTTGGGTCTTGATTTTGGCTTTCTATTTCGATACTTTTGGATTTGAGAACTTCTTGTATACAATATATTGTGGGATTTAGATCTTCCTTTATATTTGATTTTAATGCTGCTGATGAGAGTTTACGTTTTTGAAACACTTGAACAACATATCAAAATTTGCATTTATATGATTGGTACTTTCGTATTTGGGGACAAAAATGTTGTTTTTAGTAATCTCTGAAACTTGAGTTCTTCATTTTTTGTTGAAAAACGATCTACCCTTTTATCTTGCCATTGTGTGAAAAATTCAAGGGAATATTTTTTTCTTAGGATTTATGTTCATTTGATGTATTTAATTTTAACAGGGAATGCACAGTTTTTCCATTAGTGCATTAATATATTTTTTCAGTCTTGCGTACTGCGTTCAGTCTAGCTTTTTATGCAATTCCAAGAATTTGTACCTATAAATTAAAGCTAAAGGCAATCAGATAACAATTTATAATATATAAATACCTTCTGAAAGTTTTTCCGCAACACTTATGTATTTACTCTTTCGTAATGCGTCTATAAAATGGTGAAATGAGTTTTTCCCAGCAAACCTCAGAATGTGCAAGAGTTTCTCCGTCTTATCTTGGCACGATTTTTCATGTCGAACTTCTTTGTGTTGATCAAAAGTAATCACATTTTTCTGAAGTAAGTGATCTATCACGTGATCGGGTTCCAAATTATCTTTCAGATAAATGAAGTTCTCTTGAAGAAGCAGTTCGTCATCTGGATTCATTCGTCCTCTTGACATATCCATCGGCCGAAACTAGCGTTACTTAATTAAGAGAAAAAAATTATAGAATACAATTTATAAGCTTGACCTTGTATTTCCCTGGATTTGGTTTGATTATTGTTTGTACTTGATTGTTTTTATTATTATTATTATTATTATTATTATTGAATTTGTTAGGTTGTTTTGTAGGGTCCGGCTTGCTTGAGTCTAAATAATCGGGAAAAAAACGTTTCTTCCGTTTCGAAATGATTTAATATATATTGCTCATACAGCAACTGTGAAAACGTTGCTAGAAACGTATCTACTTTTTTATCTATTGGATTGAACAGATCGATAATATAAGTTAAGTACTGCAGCTTGATCGTGAAAGTAAATTTTCGAAAGGTCACACGGAAGGTCAATACTATTTTATTAATATTTGAATTTATATATTATATATTTATTATTTATTTATATATTATTTATTGAGAATTTATGTTATTGACAAAAAAAATGTCTGTCAAATGATATTATATACTGTTTTCACCTTTGTATTTGCGACTTTATCGATAAGTTCTTTTGTCGCATCACGTTAAGTTAATGTGAATTATTGTACTCTGCGCAACACTAGCTGTTAAAAAAACTCCTCCAATAGAAAGACCAGCAAATTATCTGTATCCACATACATGTATATGTAACTTTGATGCATGTCATCATATTGCGGTTCGAAAAGACATATAGACCTCATAATACTGGTAATCTGCACGTTGTCCACTATTTCCCTCAGAGCGTTTAAATACATTTGAAACAATAAAATATTATAGAAAGACTAGAAAATCCATGCTAAATTTGGACAAAATCCCTCTAATTCCAGTTTTCTCCATTTAAATAAATCTGCTTTTTAACAAAGAGTAATCAAGGGAACCAAGATTATAGCGGTAATCAAAAGAATGTAATTAATGGCACTGGAAATAAACAACATGTTCCATTTTTAACCATCGCGCTGTCTGAAACATATTGTAAAATTTGTTTCTGTTGCGAAGTCCTAAACATAATCAAATGTTATATTTTGTCTTTTTTTGATTTTCAAAACATTCTTTCTCCTGGGTGACCGAAGACGTTCAGAAATTAAAACAAAAACTGCAAAAAATATCGACATTTTGCTTTTTATTGTTTTGGTATTACATTTGTAATATAGTTATGGTATATCAAAATATTTTGTAGAGGTTGAATGAAATCGGCTTAATAACAAGACGACCCGTGTGTGTACAAAATGCCTTTAAATGACATCTTAAACCAAAATTACATTTCAGTTGATGTCTTTTATTTATCATAATTTGCATAATGTAATGCATATTATTGACTTAGGTAAACAATGCGTTAAAGTTATTAGAATTATGTTAATTATGTCACCATTTAGAATAGTTTTTGTTTGCTTATGATATGAGACTTTTCACTTTAAAATACAAATTCAAAGTATAAAGTGATCTTAGAATAGATTTTGTAAAATGTAAGATACGATTTAATAAAAGTGAATAAAAAATAGCCAGTTTCACTCCACAAGACCTTGCTTAGAATAAATACATTTCTTCATTATATCTGGACAGCTCATTTTCCACCGTTATTTATTACATTTGAAATATTAAGCCTACATATCAATGTGTAAAATTAAGAAGAAATATATTCTATTCCAGCTGCATTTTCATTTAAAATCTATATAAATTCTTGACTAGACAAGACTAGTGTGATGTGTATGTCGGGCATCTCTTGGTATATTGCATAATGCCAAGTTGATCATTCTATATTCAAATCAGCTATAATAATAATAGTAATATTTAGATGACAACGTACCAATTTCAATCGATTATACTTAGTTTTAAAATCTCTGTTGGGTACCTTGTTGGACTCTTGAACAATCCTGAAATCGAATAAAACTGTTGGTAAAATTATTATTTTGATATCATTGCCACATATAATTCTTGTGAAATAACTTTCCAATATGAAATAAAATGTAAATATCACAAAGTCGTTTCATATCACCGATTGATTGTCTACTTATACGAAATTAAAATGCAAGGAATACATAAAAAACTAAAAATTGAAACACATTGTGCGCTTACAATCAATCCCAATTTCCAATTACTTTTGTGATGAAAGGACCTTTGTTCTTGAATACTATACCATTGGAGATGTTAAGATTTATTTTGCAAATTAAGAATAATTGAACAAAAAGCATTCAAAAGACATTTTATTGAAGTCTAACCAGTTTAGGTTAATACACCAAAGTTAAATGTGGTAGGCTATATGGTTCAGAGCATTAAACAGTTTTGTTTCGACAAATAAACATATCATAAACAAATTCCATGTAAGCTGTTTGAAAACATTTCTAGGAATTTTGGCGAAATGACACCAGTATAACAAGGAGCTCTTTTTTTTTTGAAAAGCATGCAAGATAGAAAATAATCATAAATAAACTACGCCTACGATTAATTTAATGCTTCCAAATCCATTAAAAATTCAAAGTCTGAATTAAGTGTAAGTATTTGTAAGAATCAGACAAAAAATCAGAAACATGCGTCAAAATCCCACTGATCTAACAAATAATTTCACTCAAGGATGCTTTCTCTATTTGAAAAGACCATTATTTGATCTCTGCATCATTGGATTAGCTCGATAATTTTACAATAGAATGTAAGAAAAATGAGTTTTCTAACAGAGTTACCTGCCCTTAAATGTTCATGTACAGTGAATTTCAATGAAATTATATCTCAATGCTCCATACTGATATGGAAAAAAGGTGATTACATCCAAGGGATTTGAAGGTTACTATTATAATTATATTTAACATTAGCTTTGAATTTGCATACCATCTATGTTGTGGCCGATGAAATTGACAAAACATACCAAAATGATTATCCCTCTGTTATGAACAATGGAGGAAAACATTTTGTAAAATCAATTTATTTTATATGAAATTCTCAAATAAATTCTAGTGAAGTGAATACACATCTGAAGAATCTTTACTGAATTTAGCTCTTCTTAAATATATATGCAAGACTTGGAACCGCCATGGGACGCGGCGGTACGATGGTCGCGCGGAAGTGCGATGGTAGTACGCCGAAGTGCGTTTATGATCACGCTGGACTGCGATGGTTAGACATGATTGTTTTCTGCCAATAGCAACGCATAAATGCTTTGGCCACTACGAGATGGTGCGGTTTTGTTTTGTACTCCGCTGAAATGTTTTGACTATCATGTAGATTTTTTCCGTTGATACCGTAAATGTACTATTATCTTGAAATTCTACCGATATGATATTAGTCTACATGCAATCAGAAAAAAAAACTGCTTTCATTTCGTTCATACTTCCAACTGTCGAGGAAATTATAAAAACAAATTTAATAATTTTTCTCCAGTTTTTTCCTACACCAAGTTGAAAATTGAATAAAACTGGCAGTCTCTTAAAAGGACGAGTACTCTTTAATATGAAAATATTTCTTGTCTAACTTAGCTATAGAATGGTTGTGGATAGCTTTAAGACTTCTGCATTAGCGTATAAACTACATGTACTACATAATAACTGATCTATAGTACCTGTAGAATCTGCAAATGTAAATGTAATGTAGTAGAAGACGGCGCTTTTTTCTGCATGTGTGTCATCATATACACTACTGCTAAGGTTATCACAGAATGATTGATGCTACGGAGGTCTTACTAGATTTGATGGATTAACGGATTATACGTAATATGAAGAGAGACGTGCCAGTCTGGTCCATCGGAACTTCGACATTCTATTACAGTTTTAACTCGTATATTGCAGTTTCCATTTCGCCTTTCAACTATAGAATACGCTCCATGATTCGTTGTGAAATTATGTCTTACTTTTTCAAAAGGTAAAATTCCATGGTATCAAATTTATATTAAAAAAACAATATTTTTTCCGATTTTTAACACAATTATATATGTAACAAAGTTGTCCTGGTAAATCTTTTAATTATATCTGTTATAGTTTTCATGATGCATGAAATACGACTTTCAGTATCCTCCATCTTTTGTAACCTATAGCTACAGTTTATGTTTCTCGAATTACCTCGAGTATCGTAGCGCATCTTTTAAGTTTTGATACTGCATTAAATACATGTACTGTTAACACTCAATAATTATAATGATGCATGCTACGTTTGTTTATACAGGCAACAATAGACTAGTAGCTACTTTCATGACTTGCCTTTCAGTTTGTTAGTTTTCTCTGTAACATTGTACGCGCTTATGCACGTAAAATTTCGTTACATTCGTCATTTACAGTAATGTTACAGTACTGTCATTTACAGTAATGTTACAGTACTGTTACATACAGTAATTTTTCATTACTGAATTTTACAGAACTGTTCCATTACTAAGGGAATCAAAATGAACACATGGCTCACTCTCTGGTTGGAAATTTTTATCGTGGTGCGCGTCCTTTCGCACAGAAAATAACTTGCCCAAAAAGTAGAAGGTTGAATGTGACATATTTAATAGCACAAGCTACAACATAGAAACCAACAATGTTTTTTTTTTTTTTTGTCTGTATTGTCTATTTCAATTATAACATGGTAAAGTTTTCCCGTCCCTAGGCTTGACCATAGGTCCACAGCTCTAGAGAAATTAAAACCACTGGTAGGTGTGGTCATTTTGTTGATACGATTAAACCGCGTGCATTTAACAAGTTCTTTATAATTTAACCACAGGAACTTCGACAGTAATACGTCGTTTTCGTCCGAATTGTGTCTTTAAACAATTCTTTAGAACTTTTGGGAGTCGATCCATCGCATTTTCATAAAAGTTAGGCAAACTGAACTGCTTTTCTTTGTCCGATAATTGCCGAGATCGTTAAGACATAGTTGTATAAATTAAGATCGCCTTCATCCCTCTCCGATCACATCGATCTTTATCAAATTGAATTTAACTCCTTTCTATACTTTCTATATTTTATTAAATGAAAAGTTTTCAAATTTTGTTCATTAAAAAAAACAGTAGAAACTTGTTTTAATCATATTAATTTTGGTGCAACGATGATAATCGTAAATTTGACAGATCCGAGGTGTGTTTACACACGCGTTTTACTCCTTGACACATTAAACCCCCGTAAATTACCAATCAAAACATTGAAATAACCGTTAGAATAAACACACGCGCCAAACATATGGATTTATGACAGGTATAGGTGATTAATAAACAAGAGTCATTGGGAAATACACGACTGATTTGCAATGCATGACGCAACTTTGAATACATGGCGCACACCAAATGAACACGTGGCGTTGGTTTGAAGTCATGGCGCAAGGAAAGTAACACACGGCACAGCGCCATGCAAAAAAGAGTCCGTGGAGAACCCCGATTACTGCCATTTACAGTACTGTTTCATTACTGAATTTTAAAGTACTGTTCCATCACTAAATTTCACAGTACTGTATGGCAAACCAAAGTGGATTCAAATGAGCATTTTCTAATATTAAAAAATGATTTTTTTAATATTACAAATTCATTTTCTAATATTACAAATTGGATTTCTTATATCACAAAACACTTTTTTGATATTAAAAAATTATGTTTTAATATTACAAATTCAATTGAATTTCTAATATTAAAAAACTATTTTTGAATATTATAAATTGATTTTCTAATATTAGAAAATGGATTTGTCGTATTCAATGACGATTTTTTAATATTAGAAAATCATTTTGTAAAATTTAAAAATGTGACTGATTTTCTAATATTACAAATTCATTTTCTGATATTTTATAATATTACTAAATCAGGAATTTATAATATTAGAAAATGAATTGGTAATATTAGGAAATAAGTGTTTTCTAATATTAAAAAATGCATTTTTTTAATATTACAAATTCATTTTCTAAAAATAAGTGTTTTTTAATAATAATAAAAAATGATTTTTTTAATATTACAAATTCATTTTCTAATATCACAAATTAGATTTCTAATATCATAAATTACTTTTTAATATTAAAAATTCAATGGAATTTCTAACATTAAAAAATGATTTTTTAATATAAGAAATTGATTTTCTAATATTAGAAAATAGATTTGTCATATTCAGTTACGATTTTTTAATATTAGGAAATCCTTTTGTAATATTACAAAATGTGTGATATTTTATAATATTACTAAATAAGGTATTTGTAATATTAGAAAATGAATTTTCAATATTACAAATTGAATTTCTAATATTAAAAAATCTTTTCTAATATTAAAAAAATGATTTTGTAATATTAGAAATTCATTTTCTAATATCACAAATTAGATTTCTAATATCATAAATTACTTTTTAATATTAAAAATTCAATGGAATTTCTAACATTAAAAAATGATTTTTTTAATATAAGAAATTGATTTTCTAATATTAGAAAATAGATTTGTCATATTTAGAAAATGAATTTTCAATATTACAAATTGAATTTCTAATATTAAAAAATCTTTTCTAATATTAAAAAAATGATTTTGTAATATTAGAAATTCATTTTCTAATATTACAAAATATTGATTTTTGTTTTGCGTAGTACTGTTTCTTTACAGAAGTTTACAGTACATTTTCAGTACTGTCTTTTACAACGCATTTTCAATAGTGTGTTAAAAAGCTCATTTTCAGTACTGTATGTTTCAGTAAGTTTTCAGTATTGTATATTACAGTATTATTTCATTTTTCAGTATAATTACAGTAATTTTTACTATGAACAGCTGGTCTACCTTTGAAGATCGCATAGATATTTTCATAAATACATGTTTGACTTTGTTGTCTTATGCGACGTCACAATATTTGTAACGTCATCAGCACCTTGACGTTACCTCATTTTCATTATTTTGACAAACATTAGGAATGATAAATACTAAACTATATAGCAACATTTCAACGTATGTGTTGTAGAAAGTTAGTACACAATAACATGTATGTCAATAATGAAAAATACAACACATCCAATCTTATACCGGACAACATAAACTAGATAGGGACTCTTTAACCAGTAAAAAAAGAGAAAAATCGAAATTTTGATATGCATGATGCATCTACCAACATGCTGAAGGCTTAAATGTTGCCTTTTGCATAATTTCCTGAAAAATGGTTTATTAGAATAAAAGACGCGTTACTCTATATCCTTTGAAAAAAAGGGTAATAACTTTGGTAGGCATATAACATTTGCTCATATTGTCGACGCCCCGTGCAGGTCCGGGGGTTGAAAGAATAGACCTGCAGCAGCGCTAAGCTTGTCGTACAAGGCGACTAAATAGTGCTCAGAAACCTAGCCGGGGGCTAGGCGCTCTGCCCACAGAGCAACTGGGATGTGTGCCCCAGGTGGTGGAATGGGGTACCCCTGGCGTGTTGCATGCTGGGGTTGTCAGGCTATAATACGGAAAACCTGACCGCAAACCATAGTGGTGCACCGTGTTGGGAAAGATGCCACGTTCTTCGCACGTTAAAGAACCCTGCTGTGGTATTCGATAGGAGTAGGAACCTTTGCGCTCCGCCACATGAGGCTAAATTGCCCGACCTTACCCATCCCCCCTTTTACCAGTGGCAATCAAAATTTGTCGACCCTTTTATCCTTGTGACCCATCCTTTTTTTTCATTTCATGTTCATTTTATCATCCATTTCATGTTCATTGTCTGAATATAGCTGAAATATTGCTGCTCGGACGTTAAACCCCAACAAGCAACAAACATATTGTCGAGAAAGTGAAATAAATGCGCTCACGTTGCTTTACTTGCTTCATTCTTGATCAAGCTGCAGGACTTGACATGTATTATCGATCAGTTTAATACGATAATTTCTCTCGCCTAGCAGTATGTACATGTTGCATCGCAGTAGTGCACCGTAATATTTAGGTTGGTTGACAAGGAACAGCTAGATGAATGAACATAAATCATTCCGACAACTAAAGGTTTTCAGTTACATTTATACGCACACCAAATTGACTCAATTTGACCAAAAAAAAAAAACAGTAAAGAGTAAAAAGGAATAAAGTCACAATAAAAAGAGTTAGGGTTAGGGTTAAGGTTAGAGCTAGGGTTAGGGATAGAGTTAAGTGTTAGAGTCGGGGTTAGGGTTAGAGTGAGAAAAATAGAAAATGAATCAAATCAATACCGATCAGACTTATATAACACTAGAGACTTGGAATTAAGGTTAATGTTAACACAATAGAAAAAACTACCAGAACAGAGTGTTAGGGCTACGGTTAAAGTCAGCATTAGATTTAGAGTTAGAGTCAGGGTTAGGGTTAGAATAATAGAATCAGAACGATACGGAAACGACTTACAGAACATTAGAGATTTAGGATTAGAGATTAGGTAATAGAAAAACAACCACAATGAAGATTAGGGTTAGAATTAGGGTCAAGGGTTAGGATTAGTGTTTGAATAATAGAAAAACAAACAGAACAAGGATTAGGGTTAGAGTTAACGTAAAAAAAAATAAACAAACGGAACAAGGGTTAAAGTTAGGGTAAGAGTAAGGGTTAAAGTTAGGCTAAGGGTTAGAGTTAGGGTAAGGATTAAAGTTAGGGTAAGGGTTAGAGTTAGTGTTAAAACAATAGAAAAACATACAAAACTAGGATTAAGGTTAAGATAAGAGTCAGGGTTAGCGTAAGCCTTGGGGTAAGAGTTAACAAAATAGGCAGCACATGATACGGAATAGACCTAAAGAACACATTATACATAGTCACAGGGTTAGGGTTGAAGAGGTGTAAGGGTTTACATACAAAAGACAAGTAGCCCCGTGCTGGTTCGGGTGTTAAAAGAATAGGCCTGCAGCAGCGCTAAGCTTGTCGTAAAAGGCGACTAAATAGTGCTCAGAACCCTAGCCGGGGGCTAGGGCGCTCTGCCCACAGAGCAACTGGGATGTGTGCCCCAGGTGGTGGAATGGGGTACCCCTGGCGTGTTACATGCTGGAGTTGTCAGGCTATAATACAGAAAATCTGACCGCAAACCATAGTGGTGCACCGTGTTGGGAAAGATGCCACGTTCCTCGCACGTTAAAGAACCCTACTGTGGTATTCTCCCGGAGTAGGAACCATAGGGCTCCGTCACAGGAGGCTAAATTGCCCGACCCTACCCACCTCTCCCTATTTCCGGTGGCAATCAAAATTTGTCGACCCCATTGTCCTTGTGTCCCATCCCTTTTTTTATTTCATCATCATTTCATGTTCATTTTATCAATTTCATGTTCATCGTCTGAATATAGCTGAAATACTGCTGCTCGGACGTTAAACCCCAACAAAAAAACAAACAAACAAAAGACAAGTATAAAAGAAAGTTAAGGTTTCTACAGAAAAAGTGTCAGAACAAAAGTAAGGACTAGACATGAAAAACAAACTAAAAATTGTCAGTGTCTGAATTAGATAATATGTTGGGATATGGTTATGGAAAAGGTGGTGTTGAGTAAACACAGAAAAGGCCGGACTAAAGAAAGTTAGTTTAAACGCTAGGGTAAATGTTGTAGTGAGGGAGTAATCAAGGGAACCAAGGTTATAGCGGTAATCAAAAGAACGCAATCCAGAGACAAAGACTAGACATGGAAAACAGACACACACAACAAAAAACATAAAGCAATCAAAATCATACATACAAAGTAACAAAAGTAAATGAGCAACTCGGACTCCACTAAAAACTGGGAGCATGGACCAGGTGCACCGGTAGGGTAAGCGTCCTCTGCTTTTCTAGAAACACCCGTCGAGTTGCTCATCAAAAGTCAAGTTCGGGGTAGACAAACGAGGAAAGGAAAACCATGACCTGTTGAATAAATCAGTTTTCATGGTGCTGATGGATACACCATAATGATCCTTGAGTTCATGACGACGACTATAAAACTTCTGTAGTGATGACTTCAATCTTGTAGCAACATAACCCTGTTCCAGAAGCCTATTTGATAGAGTTCTAGCGCGATACAAAAGTCTGCGTAGTTTCGGCAAGCTCTGGCATAACGTATGAGTTGTGATATGAACACTCCATACGCAGGAGCCGAAGAGGTGTTGCCACAGATGAAAGGAAAGTTGGCAATTCTGAATGAAAAGTCATCACGTTTGTCGTAAAGTCTGGTCAATAGTTTTTTCTTTACCATCGATTTCTAAGTGTAGGTCAAGATATGAGGCTGACTTCACAATGTCTGTATCTCAAGTTCTTTTGGGTAGAAGCAATGTATCAAATCCCCGAAATTAGGATTGTCCAAAGATAACACGTCATCTATATAGCGGAAACTGAGATTGAAGGATCTAGCCAGACGATATTCTTTCTTTCTGATCAGATCAGCTATAAAGTCAGTCTCATAAGAGTGAAGGAATAGGTCAGCAAGTAAAGGAACGCAATTTGTTCCCATTGGAATGCCGACCGTTTGTTGAAAAACACGTCCACCACACTGGACAAATATGTTGTCGATTAAAAATTCCAGCATTTTGTAAACGTCTTCCTCTGTATATTTGGAAGATGATTTGGAATTATTTCTTACAAAGTATGAGTAATCTCTACCAAGAACTATATATTTGTATCTAGGTGTACCACCTTTTTTGGAAAAACAACGATGTATAATGTTTTTAAGTCGGGATTTTAACTGAGTATGGGGAATAGAAGTATACAGTGTTGAAAAATCATAGCTTTTAATGCTATTATATTCAGATAATAGTCTTGAACTGATTGTCTCCAAAAGATTTTTCGAATTTTTCAGGATCCACATTGAATTAATACCACTACGGGAGTAACAAGCGTTGTGGTAGGACTGCAGACCCTCTTTGACAGTTGTGAGTATAGAAGTTAAAAGTTTTGAAAGAGGTTTGGTGGTACATTTTGCAAATCCAGCTATGAAACGTTGTTTGTATGGATTCTTGTGAAGTTTAGGAATCCAGTACATAGACGGTAAATCACAATCATCGTCCTTGGTAAAGAGACCAAAAGAGGATAGCACAGATTTATGGTTTTCCACAATCTCTTCTTTGGAGAGAGTGGTAGCAGTGTAGGTTTTATCACTCTTATTATTTTCTACTAGGGTTATATGTCACGGGTAAGGGTAAGATTTAATGTTTGATCTCGGTTAAGTTATTAGTCTTGAATACAGTTAGATCTAGGGTAAGGTCTTCATCTTGATAACAGTTAAATCTATAGTTTGGTCTAGGGTTAGGTCCTTGGTTATGATTAAGTGTAGGGTTTGGAATAGGTCTTAGTATTTGTCTAGGGGGAGGGTTTTGTCTAGCGTTAGGGTTAGGTTTAGAGATAGGTTTAGGTCAGGTCTCGGTTAAAGTCAGATTAAGAGTTAAGTCTTATACTAAGTTTTGGTCTTGATGGTCTAGGGTGAGGTCTTTAATTAAAGTTAGACTTAGTGTTAGTTATGTGGTTATGGTAAGTTACGGGTACTTGTTTCGCTTCAGGGTCATATTAAGGGTTAGTTTTCGGAATAGAGTTAAAGGTGAAAACAAAACTGTCATAATAAAATCAGAGCTAAGGTTATGGTTAGAGTTTCAGATAGATCTAGGGTAAGGTCTTCATCTTGATCACAGGTAAATCTATAGTTTAGTCTAGGATTAGGTCTACGGTTATGATTAATTGTATGGTTGGGACCAGGTCTTAGTATTTGTCTAGGGGTAGTGTTAGGTATAAATATAAGTTTAGGTTAGATCTAGGTTAACGTTAGATCTAAAGTTCGGTCTTTTGTTAGATTTTGGCCTTGGTGGTCCATGGTGATGTCTTTGATGAAAGTTATATATATTTAGAGTTAGTTATCGGGTTAGGGTATGATACAGGTACTTGTTTCGGGTTCAGGGTTATGTTTAAGGTTGGGGTAAGATGTTGATGTTTGTCTAGGGTAAAGGTTAAGTTCGGATTAGGGTTAGGGGTTAGGGTTAGGTTTAGGGTTAGTGGTTAGGGTTGTGTTAGGATTTGGGTTAGGTGTATGTTTAAGTATAGGATTACACCTAGGGTTATGTATAGAGTTAAGATCAGTAGGGGATGGCTTAGGCTTAAATTTAGGGTTAGAGCTTCAGATAAAGTCTAGTGTGAAGAAAGTTGTTAGACTCAGCCTTTAGATATAGAATCAAGTCTATGACAGGGGTTAAGCCTATGGTTAAGTGTTTGGTTAGGTTAAGGGTTATATTCAAGGTTGGGGTCAGATGTTGATGTTTGTCCAGGGTTATGGTTAAGTTCTGGTTGAGGTTAGGGGATAGGGTTAGGTTAGGGTTAGTGGTAAGGGTCAGGGTTAGGTTAGGAAAGAGTAATCAAGGGAACCAAGGTTATAGCGGTAATCAAAAGAATGTAATCCTGGGACAAAGACCCGACATGGAAAACAGACATACACAACAAAGAACATTGAGTAACTAAAATCATACATACAAAGTAACAAAAGTAAATAAGCAACTCGGACTCCACTAAAAACTGGGAGCATGGACCAGGTGCACCGCTAGGGTAAGCGTCCTCTGCTTTTCTAGAAACATCCAGTAAGACAGATTAAGTGTATGGTTAATATAGGGTTACGTCTAGTGTTATGTATAGAACTAAGGTCAGTAGGGGTTGGTTTAGGGTTAGGGTTAGAGTTTCAGATAATGGCTAGTGTCAAGAAAGTTGTTTGACTCAATCGTTAAATATAGGATCAAGTTTATGACAAGGGTTAAGTCTGTGGTTAAGTGTTTGGTCAGGTTTAGGGTTATTATATTTAAGGTTGGGATCAGATGTTGATGTTTGTCCAGGGTTATGGTTAATTTAGAGTTAGGGTGTATCTGAGCTCAATCACACACACACACACACATAGGCACACACACGTAAATATAAAAACGCAAAAACACACACACACATCAATAAACAACATTCATACACTTATGGTAAACCAAACAATGTTCTAGAAACATTGAATCATATATAAACGAGAGAGAGACACTTGCTTGTTCTAGACGATATGATGAATTCGGTCACTGAATCTATCTCCCATCTCTTCACGAAATATTTTCACCATAAAAATATAAGTATCATGTTGTCGGTCCAGAATCTGTTCAACAAAAACAAGTATCACAGAACCATCAGTCTGAATGCCCATTACCTGGTTCTGTTTAAAAGTCCCAGAGACGTATCACAGGCCATGACCATGGCCCAACAAATGTTCCCCAAAAAGACAAACTACTTTATGAAATCGTACGAGTATGCCACCGCCAAACCCCACGGATATTTACTGATCGACATGAAACAGGGCACTCGGGACAAATTGAGATTGAGAAGCAACATCTTCCCATGGAAAATTCAGGATGTGTTCTTGGATGAGGAAAAGTATAGAGATGAAAAAAGGATGTGTGGTCACTTCTTGTCCGACTCGCAAAGGAGATGGACGCACCCGGAGCAATAAAGATTTACAAGATAGTTCCCTTTCGAGGGATTCATATAGAATAGGTCACCAACTGGAGGAAAGAATAAAAAGCCAACTAGAAAACATATGTGACAACCAACTGTTAATTACTCATAAAAGCACCAAACTTGAAAATGAAATGTTACATGAAAAAAACGACCACTGAATGAGAAAAAGGAACACGTTTTTTTTTTTTTTTTTTTTTGGGGGGGGGGGGCAAATTCTTTATTGGAGTGTAAGCATCTCATTGACAGAAGTTTTAGAAATCATCTGGTTGGAATAGTAAATTCATGAAATCTATGAATATCATTTATATATTTCAATCATTCATCAATTACCAGCAACTTCGTGAGTGCTGTATATTCAACATGAATGGACTTGTTTTAAATCAGTTTGATCTTCTCTTGTTCTTTGTTCTTCTCAGTATTCTTTTTTTTTTCATCAATTAAATACTTATGCATGAATAGAGATACGAACAAACGTGTCCCATAAAAGTTTGGAAATTGTACAAAGAACGAACTGAAATGGGACGATAGTAAGAAGGCATGTCTGTTGATCCCCTATATGCAAAGTGGGTACTCTTGTAATGTTATTAGTAAAACACAAAAAGATGTACTTTTGTTTATAAGAAAAGTGACTGAATGACGTACATATCACTTCTGCAATTACCTTTAAATTCTTGGACCGTGTGTACAACACATATATTTTTTTTTTTGCATATAAATATCAACGGATATCTAATGATATACAAAAAGATAGTTATTTTTCTTTTCCCGATGTTTTTAAGCTAGTATGTTTTCCTCATCATAGCAATATAATGTCTATTGATTTTTCGTTTTGGATCAGATAGTAAAACAATCTCAGCAGGGTCCTGAAACCGTTTCATGGTTTACGTCAAGGAGTTGATGACGTTACAAACATTGTGAAGTCACATTTTAAAAATAACAAAGTCAAATATGTATTTCTCAAACTGTCTATGCGATCTTCAAATATACTATGTCAGTGTTTGATTGGTCTGATAAAAACAGTGCATAGGTAGACCTACAACTTAGTGAAGTGTATTACCGTACTTGTACTTAAAAATGTAACTAACTGAAACGATACTGTTACACACACACACAGTACTGAAAATGTACTGTAAAATTCAGTAATAAAACAATACTGTAAAATTCAGTAACTGAACAACACTGTAAAATTCAGTAATTTTACAGTACTGTAAATGACAGTAATAAAACAGTACTTTAAAATTCAGTAATGGAACAGTACTGTAAGTAACAGTACTGTAACATTAGTGTAAATGAGAGTACTGTAACATTAGTGTAAATGACAGGACTGTTACATTACTGTAAATGACAGGACTGTTACATTACTGTAAATGACAGTACTCTAGCATTACTGTAAAAGACAGTACTGTGACGTCACTGTAAAATACAGTACTGTTTCAGTAGTCATTACAACAGTACAGTTTCAGTGCAAAATAGAATTGTGTTAGTTCAACGTTGGTAAATTATTGGTAGTGTAGTATGAATAGTTTGTACTTCATCAGTTTAGTCTTTGCTGTTTTTATATGAGGTCAAATAATGTCGTAGTACATATTTTGCATTTTGCTTTGACTGGACTTTCCATTCTAGCTGTAATTTAAAAAAAAACTAAGGAGATTTTAGGCATGATCTGGTGACAGAATGACAAACATTAACTCACAAGAACTCACTCATTTTCCATTTGATTAATTTCAACTGATTAACAATGAAATCATTTAATTGCATTTGTTTATAAAACCCAGGGCTAAGATATAAACTTAATCAGCATTTGTTATTATTTTTGTCATAATTTTATATGCATGCAGTCAGCATACATTATCAAATAAAGTTGCATTAAAGAATTTTTAACATTTTTGACTAACTCCGGGTGAATTTTTACTAAATCATATCAAAATAAAATGGAAAAGGTCCATATAACACCCCTCTGGTTACTAGATCAAATGCCAAAATAATCCCTTTCCCCATCAAAAGTATTTTGAATGTAATCAAATAAAACTAATCAAAAGTAGTCAGAAAGTAATCATGTTTACTGTCCATTTTAGTACGGTAATTATCTAAATTAAAGTACAAGTAATCATATTTCTAATAAGTACTGATTACATCTAATTACATGCAAAAATGTAACCGATTACAGCTGATTACAATTACAATTAATGATTACCACATGTCTTGCTATAGTATTTGTCTGCAGAGTGACCGAGAGTCATTGAAAAATGAAAAGAAAACAGAATAACTATATCGTTTTTATAAATCTTATAAATGTATAAAGTTCTTATAGACTTATAACTTGTTGACTATTTGTCCAACTTATGTCAGAGACTACTAATTATAACGTTATGTTTTTATTTCGATATATTTTATCCATTATCATTATTGTAACTTCTCTAATGAGTTTTGTTTGCATAATTTATTTTCTATCGGATATTGTCCTTTTTCCGCTTGTTTCATTACATGTTTTTCTCAGTAGCAAATTATTTGGACTATTAAATGTACTTATGTATAGTATAAACTGTAATACGATTTATGTTAATGAGGACAGAAATGTTTTAAGTGGAAATACTTATGCCCAATCCAATTGTCAATGTTGTTTTGTCAATAAATGATGGTTTAACTAAATAAAACAGTTACATAATTATATTTCATAGCTGCATGGCAAGTAAGGTAAATGATTCACGATTAAAATCGTTTTCAGGACCTCCTTCACGATCAACGTAAATATTAATCAGTGGTTTATGTTCATTTTTACAAAATAAAGGGAACAAATGTTTTAGAAACAATATTTTTAATGTTAATGCTCAGTGAGAAATAGATTGTGGATCGTTAATTGTGTACACACATGGGAAACATAATAGAAATATTGATGAAATGCGTATACTTGTAACTTAATAACTTAAAATGCACAGTGTTAAGGATTTCATTTGGCATAACTATATGACGCATCATTACACGTCATTTGTAAATTGTGCTCATTTTGAAGGACACCATCGTTATGTTTGGTTTGTGAAAGTTTTGTTTTGCTGTTATTATTGAAAAGGTCATAAAAAGAAATGTAAAGCTCCTAGTTAGTGGTTCATGGCCCTTAACAATGGAGTTCGGTTTGTCAAAAATAGAAACTCGCACTCTGTATCGCACTGTAAGGTCATTAATTTCCTGTTACTTTTATTGGTTTTCAGTTAAATTAAATACAGCAAGAATAGATATGGTGAATACGTCAAAGAGACAATAATCCTATCGGCATCAGGCCAAGGCCATCCATGTGTCTTCAAAGAATGACGAAGAAACCCTCACACCTGAGAGCAAAGCAGGCAAAATAAAACTCACACAAAGAAGTTGGTGAGTGCTATAGTTAATCATAATATAGAGGATGAACATATGAGATTATGTATATTTGATATTTTCAACCTGATTTTAGATTTCTGTTGCAGTTAATTAATATCTATAATTGTCCACGGGAGATACACAGTGATCATGATTTCCGTCCGGTCCTTCGTTCGCCAGTCGCAGCCGGGAAGTCAGTGACCAAATATGTACCTCCGCCCGGCACTCTAAAGGTTTTTCGACCAAGGGGAGACAATGAAAATTCCACCACAGGGCGTGATAATCGTTGAGCATTACGTACGGTTGTTTACATCGGGTTCTTCGAGAAACTCGTGCTTATTTGATTTGTAACGGGAGTCTTCTGTATGTGCAGGTTTCTCAGTGAAAATGACGAGTTAACACTTTGAAATCTGACTAAGAAAACAGCAATACCAATTTAACCATATAAGTAGTGTGTTATTCTTTTAATAAATGATGGAAAATATTTGAACATTCACTAATGTATTCGCTTTTCTAGATTTTATGGGAAAAAAATGCAAGAACGTGACTTGATGTTCATTTATGAAGACTATAGCAGTAATTATAATGATCTACTATTGAAATCTGGTTTACCATCACTTAAAGTTAGAAGATTAAGAACTATGGCAATGGAAACCTTAAAAACTCTTCATAATAAATCTCCTGTATATCTTAAAAATATTATGAATTTTAAAAATGTATCTTATTCTTTTAGAAAACAACATACTGTAGAAATTCCACAGGTAAGAACTAACATTTTTTGATTGCATTCACTGAGATATGCTGGAACAGCACTTTGGAATGAGCTGCCTGATATTATCAGACAACAGTCCAACCTTGATCAGTTTAAAAGCATGATTAACAACTGGAATGGCAGTTCTTACAGATGTGGCTGCTGCAGGTCTCAATGATTGCAATATGCTATATCATATACATGTATGTATGTTTTGCGTATTTCTTTTCAGTGTTTTATTTTAGTTTGCTTTGATAGTGCATGAATTATAATTAGTTACTAGTGCTTTTATAGTGCTTCATTTTAGTTTGTTTTGATAGTGCATGAATTATAATTGGTTGCTAGTGCATTTAATGCAGCATGCTACTTCTGCTGTGTCTTTGCTTTGCCATATTTATGTATTTAATATTTGTGTATGTGTGTGTGTATGTGCTGTTACATGTAGATTGTTGATTTTACTGTTGTAATGTCGGATAAAAGCTCTATAGAGGTTATGTGTTGTATGTTCATATGTTCCGACTTTAAATAACGTTTCTCAGTCTTAGTCTTAGTCTTAATCATTGCGACGATTGTCACTCATGCGTTATTAACTCAATCTCGTTTTCAAACACATTAAGCATATGTAAAATATAGAGACTCAACAGTTAACGGTAAAACACCGAGCTCAGCTCACCACTATTTATATCCATAACGAAATTATATGATAATCATATGATAATAGCAAAACCATGTGTACATGTAAACAGAATAAAGTCACTTCTATTACAGATTAAATTTAGTTGATCCGTGAATATAAAGGAGAAAAAGTGAAAGGAAATAGATTTTTCAATGTGAAAACAAAATTTAATCTTTAGATTTTGGTCGTTCATAAAATACTGATGTTGAATTCAGAGAGTTGCATTGCTTTCATTTGCGGTACCAAAATGGCGGGAATTCCAAGTTCCTATAAATACCCGACACAATCGCATCCTGTTGGTTATTTGTGAAAAAAAATTGACCAATGATGTAATCTTCGGACATTTCTCTTTCGAATGATACCTAAATAAAACCCAAGTTATAAAAATAGACATTTCTTTTGACCCTAGTCCAGGACGCCATTACCGGCTGATGATGAGACAGGGGAGACACTGGTGTAGTTTAGTTGAATGTATTTTTCGTTATAAAGTAAATTATTATACATTCCTTTATATGTTTCTAATATATTATATATTCCGAATCTACCGTAAACAAAATTTAGAAATTTTGCCGGATTCACGGACTTACTTGATACACAGGTTTTCGATCAGAGCTGAGTAAACTTGTACTGAAGTGCAGATGATGGCCATGCATGATGAAGTTATTTGAAGTTGAAAGTAAATGTTCATTGTGTATTAGCATATACCTGTATATGTCTGGGGGATCCAAAGAAAGGCGTGCCAGGCGTATGCTCCCTTCCATAAATTGGAGGACTTGTTTTGTTTTGTTTTGTTTTCATAAAACAGCTTTTTCTCGAATTCTACCCGCATAAAATCCCTTCCCTCACTATGCTGGTGATTAAGTTCCCCTTACCAACCTGAAATTCTGGATTGAAACCTCTACACAAGGTCTAAGGTGTCGCAATTTTTAGAGGTTCGAGTCCATTAGAAATGTATATTGAACTAACCCCACACAAAACATGAGATGAGAAAGTATTTTATTTGAAAAATATGTAAAATAAATTAGGGAGTGCACTCATGTACACAAACTAGCCCCTGGATAAATTCAAAATAATAAATAAAAAAAGCAAAGCAGGTGGAAGCACAAGTATGATTTTCACACATATACACACACATCAATCAATTTCATTCCTCTACTAAAAAATCACATCATATAAAAGCAGAATCATAGATTCAAATGATGAGATCAGAATTTTTTACCAATCTAGTAATCAGAATGTATTGCAGAGAAAAATTCCCACCATGAGAAAATGAAATATAAATATAACAAGTACAGAATTCAAGCATTTCTAGATTTTTATCATTTACTTTGTTAAACCTCCCTTTTGGAAAAAAAATCTATTATATTCTTAAAGAAATATTTATTATAAAAAATGTAAAGCATGCCACATGATTTTCCTCACCCAAGGAAAATGCTATATTCAATGTGTTATAATTATTTGGCAGAAACAATGCAGATCTGTCACTTCCAAGCTATTGAGTATTCAGTATGTATGTGCGATTATTATAATAAATACAGACCACAGGCTTACATGTACATGTGACAATTAGATTTATGGAGAATATTTATAAATCACACTGCTGATTTTTTTACTTTAAGGCATTTTTACATATACAAAAAGTTCTTGCTTATATCTCTGGTGCTTTCATTTTTTTCAATCCTATGTTCATAAAGCAGTCCAGGGCTATGCATATTATAAATGAGAGAAAATAGGGGTCAACTTTGCCAATTAGTATCAGCATACCGTATAAATATTTGACTACTACTAAGACCTATAACTGTTTGAATTTTCAGCTACAATTTGATGGAAATATCAATATCAAGGAATATAATACAACCGTGTCCACTTTTTTGTATTTTTGATATAGTACCAATCTTAAGCCTGTTAATTTAGATTTGCCAGTATATAATTTTCTTATCCTCGGAAACACAAATGAAATATAAAATAAATGTTAGAGATATAAAAATAATTAATTTTGTG
Source organism: Perna viridis (assembly GCA_037379345.1). Taxonomy (NCBI): domain Eukaryota; kingdom Metazoa; phylum Mollusca; class Bivalvia; order Mytilida; family Mytilidae; genus Perna; species Perna viridis. Next base: position 17,455,608 of record CM074511.1, read on the forward strand.
TTAATTATTTATCACATACCATAGACAAACTGCTAGCTTTGTATTGTTGTATAATAAAAAAAATAATATGGAATTATTCTTCTTGATTATTGTGTTTTTTTTCTTTTGTCTACAACAAATATGGAGAAATCATACCAGTAAAATGCTCTGCTTATTGTATTTCTTCTCTGGTTAATTAACTAGAGAAGGTGTAAATTAAGAAAACATTTTCTAGGCATACAGCTCTTTAACATTCTATTTTGTTGTTGAAAATGTCCCTACTCTCCATTCATTGGTCTTGACTATTTTGAACTTGATAATTACAAAAAAATACAGTATAATGAGGAATCTCAAAATAGCTTTCCTATTTTTGAACCACTTCTCTAGAATTATCTATTTTTTCATTCGATAAGTCCGAAACGCTTTGACGTCTAAGGACAAGTCACTGACGTAAAGGTAGGTCGGAAAAGCCTGACACAATTGCATCCTATAGATTTATATCTCTTCTCATGTGGATATTTAATATTTTATATGAATTTTGCATCACATTAACCACATAAATGCCCATCACTGGATTTGTGAACGACAAGTTCCATGATTTAATCGACGCGTAACACCTCCCAATTCTCTATATGACGTTGGATTTCTTCAAAATAACATACGAAATAAGTTTCCGTGTGTAATCTATAAAGAATGAGTAAAAATATGAATTATCCAGGAAGCTACAGATACCAATGATTATTTTTTTTGAAACACAAGTAAGTGAAATTACGGTTTTTTAATCGTGCCGTTGAAACGATAAAAAGGACATCGATTTAGGATTTGAAATCACCTGACTTTGGACTTTAGAATGAACTCTCCTGTGTCACTGGCTTCCCGGCTGGTAGATACAATTTACATTGCAGTTTTCTCTCCAACTCGAGCGACGATAACTTCTGATTGACGACTTTGGGTTCATTTTAAACATACTGTTTTTGTTTTATGCTTTGATCTGTTTTTTTTATGCTGGTTTGTTTTCAGGTCAGAATTTTGTTTGAATATTGGTAAATTACATCCCAATACATCCTTTAACTATACGGAATTACTTTGAACAGGAAGTAAAATGAAAAACATCATTTAACGTACAAAATACACACACATATATATATATATGTATTTACCAGATCAGACAGAATATCATTCTAATAACATTAACAATTATCAATACCAAATCCTACCTTTTGAGCTTTTTTCTTAACTTCATAAACTGAGGGATTTGTTCGACCAATAAAGATATATATCCACCCACTTCTGATATTGAACTATTTTTTACAGGTAAATAAACAACAGTGTTGGTTAAGAAAATATAATGTTACTCCGTTAGGTTTGTCAACTTTAAAGGTATTATATGTGTACATTTTCGTGTGCTTCAAGAAGTATATAATTAAGATTTAATTTATATGGACACTAGGACCCCGCGTATAAATTGATGGCAAGCCTTTCGTTAGCTTATTTTATTGTAAGTAGAACAGTGGTCAAGTCCCGTATAATGAACTTAGGTATTTTATCAACAAATCACAAATTAAATGTCACAGGTTTCCTCTAACATCAAGTTAAAAAGAAATGCGAATATTTGACTCTACCACAAAATACGAGTTTCGGCTTCATCATTCATTTACTTTATATACAACGGAAAGTATGTATGCATATCTTATTTATAGAACATAACTACAACACATTAAACATAGTTCAAGAGTAATCAAGGGAACCAAGGTTATAGCGGTAATCAAAAGAATGTAATACAGGGACAAAGACCCGACATGGAAATCAGACATACACAACAAAGAACATACAGTAAATAAAATCGTACATACAAAGTAACAAAAGCAAATGAGCAACTCGGACTCCACTAAAAACTGGGGGCATGGACCAGGAGCACCGGTAGGGTAATAATTAGTTCATGAATGCAGTAAACGTTTATTTTTACCACGTGAAATTAAATTAAGCACCAGTAAACAGATAATGCTGGCTATACCGATGTGTCTGGTTCATTATGTTAGTTGTCTACGTATAAGGTACAGGTTCCACACAAGGAAAAAAATCGGGTAAATCAAAAAGATAAAAATCACACAACACAAAGTAGAAAGAGTAATTAAGGGAACCAAGGTTATAGCGGTAATCAAAATAATGTAATCCAGGGACAAAGACCAGACATGGAAAACAGACATACACAACAAAGATTATAAAGTAACTAAAATCATACATACAAAGTAACAAAAGTAAATGAGCAACTCGGACTCCACTATAAACTGGTATATAATAATATATAAAAAATACAACAACAAAAAAATATTAAACAGCAAGAGCCAATCGAAAACTCGAAAGTAAGTATTACTTGGTCTGTCACTTTCATAACTAATCCTCATAAACTACTTACTTCCTTACTCACATGAGTGAAGAGTTGCCACAAGGGTTGTTGTTAATACGAGTGGCTTGAGATTTTCAAATAGTTAAGGGGAATATATATGCTTGTTTCGTACTATGTGAAGAGAAGCTTTATAAATCCCAACTGAAAATTCATTGAGATTGTTGGAATTTCGGGCCATGGTCCACAATATTTTATCAAGGTCGAAGGACAGTTATTCAAACAGACCACAGGAATCCCTATTTGAACAGTTTTTGCACCACTCTTAGCCGATCAGTTTCTATATTCATATACAGCTAGTTTTCAAAAGGGTCATTTAAGCCAAAAGAGAAACAAGTAGCTCAACTCTTCCATTAGTTTCTATTATACAGATGCTGTATCATCTCTGAATAATTGTAAATTCAAGAATAACTTACCTTTGACCGACATAAATGATCCCTCTGCTTCATACTTAGGCTTAAACTTTGCATAAATGATATGAAGTTTTATTTCTCGGGTAAAGCATGATATTTTGATTTCACGTATAATCGGATTGACAATCCGCCGATCCTAGATGTCGCTCACTGGCGGAGCAGGGCATGTTTACACTTAAGGGTACTGATGTCATCCCGGGTATTTAGAGTTTTCATTTTGAAATACTTACCGTGTATGTTGTCCTTATCAGCAGTTTTATATATGTTATTTATTCTGTTGTCTGCATTATGTTATATTGTAGATCGTCTCTTGTTTTCGAATGTTTTGAGTTAAAAGAATAGGCCTGCAGCAGCGCTAAGCTTGTCGTAAAAGGCGACTAATTAGTGCTCAGAACGCTTGCCGGGGGCTAGGGCGCTCTGCCCACAGAGCAACTGGGATGTGTGTCCCAGGTGGTGGAATGGGGTACCCCTGGCGTGTTACATGCTGGGGTTGTCAGGCTATAATACGGAAAACCTGACCGCAAACCATAGTGGTGCACCGTGTTGGGAAAGATGCCACGTTCCTCGCACGTTAAAGAACCCTGCTGTGGTATTCGATAGGAGTAGGAACCTTTGCGCTCCGCCGCTTGGACTTTGGTGTATTGTCTACCTGTGTTTGTTTGTTTGTTCGTTTTTTTTTTTTTTTGCCGATATTTAAATGTTCGCAATTTTTTAAGCAAAATAATACAGACTATATTATTAAACTAATTCAACTATTATAACATAGAATATATTTATTCAAATTTAAATGAGAAATACAAAAAAAAAATACAGCAGTTCATTATTTTAACACTTAACACTTACTATCACCTATTACTTAATCAAAATGTTAGGATATAAGAACAGCTATTTGATTTAATTTGAGAACATTTACAGGGGGGTTGACTGTTGTAAAGAGATAAGAGTTTACTTAAATTGTAAAAAGTAACCATTACCTCCTCGTGAAATGTCTACTTAAAATAAATCTGATTTAATTTTAAACGCATTGATTCCTTAAAAAGTCGACTTTTGTTACATTCAAGCGAATCAATTTATAGGTATTACGGCAAGTTTCTTCTAAGGGCAAATAGTAAACATTTTTATTAACTTTACAGAAATAAATCATATGTACAATTGTTTCAATTAACTCAGAAAAATGATATTTGTTTTAGTTTGGGATAAAAAAAGTCTTACAAGTTTTTAAAAAAGTACATTTATAATCTTATCAAGCGGAACTATGTATTGGCTTCAGTTCTTTTTAATGCCAGTGGTTAAGTAACAACACTTTACAACAGACAATGATAGTGATTAATGATGTTGTTCTCAGAAAAATGAATGATCTTGACACCTGTAGGCAGACATTCAAGGGATGTCGCTCGTAAAATGTAGTTTATGACAAAATGAACTACTATCATTCGATTATCTTGCCCAAAATATATCTGCAAACTATATATTTGAAGTATTCTATTTCCTGGCCTGATAACATGAATGATTATTTATTAAGGTACAAAGTGTTAACAATATCACAGACTATATGCTAGGACGGATATAACAATAAATAAAAAAATGGAAGAGGAAACGTATCATTGTACGAATTTCCCAACCGCTTCCGTCTGACCTTAACGAATCAATGAAATATAATTAGTATGTTCCTACGATAATCAACAATACAAAAGAAAGAGTTTCAAGAATGTTCAAGTAGTGTTATAATGAAAGACCATTCTATTTTTTTCACTGAACTCAAGCCATATTCTATTTTGATATTATGGTTAATCAATATTTTTTTTTCAATACACTTATTGTTGACATTTTAAACGTTTTATAAAAAGCTAATAGGAAGCAAATGACTTGTGTTCTTTTGGGTTTTTTTTAACTTTATATGTTACTTAAATCACGATACTGCCGTTAAATAGTATACAATATCTGTAAATTGTAAATTTATCATTTATCATATAATCTAATTAGAAAGATGCGTTACAGGAATGCTTTGAATACGAAAAACTTCATAACTAAACTCAGCATAGTCCAATCGTATCAAGCTACATTGTAGCATTTACAAAAAGGACGCAATTTCAGATAAATAAACAAAACTTTGAAAAACGTTGAGATAAATACATGTAGCAACAACAATTTTTTTAACTGCAAAAATAAACCACATCACAAGAAGCAATTGTTGTCTTCATCGATAAATCAGCCAAACGTTTTTCAATACCAATATCCAATGATGTTGCCTCGTAGTGTATCATATATTTAAAGCTGTCAGTCCACATAGGGACCAAGTTGCACCCATTCCAGCATTATCCGAGTTCGCAAGGAATACAATTATCTCCGAGCATTCTGCAGTGTTTGGGCACATGCAGGTAAAGTCGCACATATTGGGTGATCCAAGAGCTGAATTGGTGTTCTTGCAGAATGTCACATCGCCATGGAACCGACCAACGCTTGAAGATGTCGGGTAAGAAATCTTAAAAAAAAAATCAGATTTTATACAGGGGGTAGACTTGGGATGATAAAGGTAGTATTCCCATTTTAATTTATTCAAAAGATAAAACCATAATTTAGAGTTTTTACTTCTTATTGTAGTTAAACAGTTAAACTAACGATGATGTTAAAGCGTTCTCACGAGGATTTATAGAGCTCGAGAACAATAATGCTTCACGCCAAGTTGTCTGTTGTATTATTCACTGCGGTATTTGTGATGTTTCCTCTCATTGAAATTTTGTGGAAGCTGCAACACAAAAGAACCTCTAGATTGTTATTTTTGTACAAAAGGCCAAGACGTCATTATACTAATAAAGATCACTTCACAGAGCGCAGCACGAGAAGGTCGTAGAATTTTGAACTCTGCGCACTTGGGACAAGTGTTTACACAGTATAAGCTTTGACACACAGTACATGGAATTACAATCCATTATGGACATAACAACTTTTCAAATTCAATAAAAGGTGACTAAGTTAAGCTTTAAGGGCAAAAATTAAAGGCTTTTGCTTTCTAGCCCGTAAACTAAGTCAAAATAAGAAATGTAAATCTGCCAGAAAAACGCAGGCAGTTATCTTAATAAGGAATCCAATAAAAAAAAAAAAAACAATTCAAAATCGGATAAAAAAAAGATGACACTTCGGGCGCATGGCCCTCTTTGGCCCGTTATACCACATAAACTGTACGAGATATCTTAAATTTGATTTGAAAAATGTAGGCAGGGATTTTCGTGTGGAATTCAATGGAAAAAAAATCACAGTAGGGCCAACCAAATTTCTTTGTGGTGGGGGTTGCTCCTTTGCCCCATTACAACTCTAAGACCGTTAAGGAAATATGATTGGAAAGTTATTGTAAGGAATCTAATAAACTAAACTTCAAAATAAAGAAAAAAACACAAGATTTTTACGGCTTAGCCGAATTTCGTAGGCCTTTAATACCAAAACAGATAAAAGATAAGTTTATCCTGTAATAAAAAATGAAACGTAATTTCAAAAGGAAAACACAGACATCTGATTAAAAAAAGATCGAGTCAACTATATTTTTCTGTCAATTCTAATAATAATATCAACTTTTCCTTATTTTCAAAATGGGTGGGTCAAAATCTTAAACAACTAAAGATCCTTATACTATGTTCCTATAAACAATGAACTGAAATTTCAAAGGATAAGTGCCCTGTGCAGGTCCGGGTGTCAAAAGAATAGGCCTTCAGCATCGCTAAGCTTGTCGTAAAAGGCAACTAAATAGTGCTCAGAACCCTAGCCGGGGCCAGGGCGCTTTGTCCACAGAGCAACTGGGATGTGTGCCCCAGTTGGTGGAATGGGGTACCCCTGGTGTGTTAAATGCTGGGGTTGTCAGGCTATAATACGGAAAACCTGACCGCAAACCATAGTGGTGCACCGTGTTGGGAAAGATGCCACGTTCCTCGCACGTTAAAAAACCCTGCTGTGGTATTCGATAGGAGTAGGAACCACTGCGCTCCGCTACAGGAGGCTAAATTGCCCGACCCTACCCACCTCTCCCTATTTCCAGTGGCACTCAAAATTTGTCGACCCCATTGTCCTTGTGTTCCATCCCTTTTTCGTTTCATCAACGTTTTACGTTCATTTTATCATCAATTTCATGTTCATCGTCTGAATATAGCTGAAATATTGCTGCTCGGACGTTAAACCCCAACAAACAAACAAACAGTTTTTCGTAAGTTATCGTAAATAATCGGATAAATTTAACGGACGCCAATGACGTATTCGACGACGATGACGACAAAATGATACCATTATACGACCGAAAAATAAATTGCAGTCGTATAAAACGACACCGCCATCTGTGGAATTTCTGTCATGATTGAAAAAAGGGAATATCCTCGTCGTCTAAGAACTGAATAAAAAAGGTTTGATGTTTTATTCAATTAAGTTCGACAGGGAATGCAAACAACTAGCTTGGGGGGAGGGGGGCATAAAAGTAATACTTAATAATAATTTTTGGCTGATCAGCCTCTTTAACATATTTCAGAGTATCACATAAATTTGACAAAAAACAATAACAAAAAATTTTTTTTTAAAATTCATACATGTTTAATTGTTACACCTACCGTCCAATAAAGTACTAATGCAGTTACACTGACAAAAAATACGAGAACAAAACAAGTACTTTTTTATCTTATAACTGATGAACAGAAATGAATATATACAACACATGATAGAGCATTTAAGAGATAACTATATTGTATTTGATGACTTAGTGGCATTAATCGTGGTTTTACGGTGGCAAATTGAATTTACTGACGACGTGTTATCCGGATATTTTCCATCGTCTCATCAAGATTAACGACAACAAATCTACAAACACAATAAGCAGTTATCTACATTCTAATCGTCTGTGAAAATAACTCAAAAAGTTTAAAAAGCAAGTGCAAGAGTACACAATTTGAGATAATCAATCGTGGAGGTGAATGCCCTGAAATTTACTGTGTTATCAAATGACATTCCACGTAACAACGAATGTTACATTGGGATCTTCTTTCGTCTTCGAGCAATACACAAATATAGAAATTACGCTTTGAATTAGTATTATGTCTGCATACAAAAGAATATTTACAAAATGTAAATGAAGAAGAACACTAAAGAAAAAGTAGCTCTTACTAAAACAAACAGAAATATTCGTGCTCAGGAAAACAAATTAAGAGAGTCCCAACAAAGAAGAGAAACTATAATAAATAAATATCAAGAAATAATGGTATGTTATATTGGATGCTTGGTGCATTGAGGTGCTTTACATAATTTATTCAAATCATAACAGAAAACCATATTGTTTATTTCATATTTAATAGAGAATAAGATGGTTTCAAAATTGCAACTAAATATGATCATTACATTGAATGAAAAGTTTTCATCATGCATTTAATATAATTTACGAATGAATCCATTAACATATTAAAAAAATGTCATTTGGGGTCTTAAAAGGGAAAGACCACCTTTGCATTAAGTTAGGCTCTTTTGATAAATCATACCAATGTAAACAAAAATAAATAACCTTTAATGCAAAATGCGCTTTAATAAAATTTAATAAAGGCTATGCAAAGTTCGAAATCTTTAAAATATATGTAGATAGCCATCTTGCAGAACTCTCCTATCTGAAGGAAGACCATAAGCCAACTTTATTGATTTTTACCGATAGATTCCGTACTGCAAATAATATGTAAACACAAAATATTCCATACATATTTTCACGATACTGTTTATCTAATCACCAAAACATGATGACTTGTCAAGATCACGATTGCACGAATGTTCTAAAAGTTTTTTTTTACAAGCAACAAAAACATTCTTTGGAAGTAGCCATAAGATTTTCCTTAAACAAATACTAGTCATCTGGCTGCAAATCCCATAGTTCGTCAATGATGTCTGACATTTGCTTACATGTTGTGCCTCAATCTCTTCTGTTTAATTTGGGTTAAAATTATAGTGGAATAGTCCCAAATTTGCGATTTCTTCGGACATCGTAATCAATTACCTATTTACTTTCACTTTACAAACCGACTTCCTGACCTCACAGCCCAACCGATCATGTTGGCGCCCATAGACGCGGGAAATTCAAATTCCCTAATTATAAATCGCGATTAATTAGTTTAGAAAAGGAAATTATTATGTTTCAATTTGATTTTCATGAAACATTTAAAAGATTAGTTTCGATATTTATGACTTGCACAATAACATACTCTTCTCCTTTAAATGGCAGATATTCTTCTAAAGAGTTGCACCACTCGAGATACTGTAGTATGCATTGTTATATGAATTATTTAATTTATAATAGGCTTTCAAGGGTAATTGCATTTATACAGGGTTAGTCCAAAACTTCATTAAAAATTAAAACTTCATTACATTGAACTTGCTGACCTTTTCTAATACTTTATAAAGCTAACTTGATCTGATTCGAAAGAAATAACATCGTTTAGCTAGATCCTTTATTCTCAGTTTCCGCTATAAAGTAGACGTATTATCGTTAAACTATCCTAGTTTCGGGGATTGATCGCATCTACCCCAAACAACTTGAAATAAAAGATACTACAGAAGTCAGCCTCATATCTTGACATACACATAGAGGTCGATGGTAAAGGAAAACTATTGACCAAACGACAACCAGTATTGTCAACTTTCATTTCATCTATGGCAACATTCCTTCAGCACCTGCGTATGGAGTTTTCATATTACTCATATAACTCATATGTTATGCCAGAGCTTGCCGAAACTATGCAGACTTTTTGTATCGCGCTTGACTTCTTAAAATTAGGCTTCTGGAACATGGTTATGTTGCTACAAGATTAAAGTCATCACAGAGGTTTTATGGTCGTCATCATAAACTCGTGGATCGTTACGGTGTATCCATCTGCACCATGAAATGTGATTTGTTCAACATGTTATAGTTTCCCTTTCCTCTTTTGTCTACTCTAGACTTTACTTTATGAGCAACTCGGCGGGTGTTTCTAGAAAAGCATAGGACACTTGCCCTACCGGTGCACCTAGTCCATGCTCCCGGTTTTTAATGGAGTCATTTTTTTGTAACTTTTTATCTATTACATTAGTTATTTTATGTTCTTCGTTGTGTTTGTCTGTTTTCCATGTCTGGTCTTTGTCCCGTGATTACATTATATCCACTTCCACTAGAATCTAAGTTTTCTTTATTACTTTTTCTATGTGTCATTTCATTAACTGACATTTTCTTCCGATTTCATATTTTTTTCAAAAAAAAGAGTTCAGAGTGAGCGAAAATGATATTTTAAGCTCATGGACAACCACTTTTTAAAGAAATTGTAAGCCCAAATTTACAAACAATGTACTGATTTAATCGGAGAGTTTTCTTTATTTAAATAGAATTCAATGACGACAAAAAAGATAAAGATTTCGAAGCAGTCTTGCGGTGAAAATGAGAAAAAGAAATAAACAGAATAAAAACGACTATAGAGAGATGTGCAATAATGAGACTTACAGATACCTGGAGGACCTTCTCTGAACCATGACGCTGACATGAAATACCAGCGCCTTCTACAGAGATGGTGAAACTGTTCAGGTCAATATTTAAAATGGTAGTGTTTATCCTGGCCCAGAATACTGGCGGTGACTGGCCTTGAACAGGCAATTGCAGGCAAGATGATGTATCATTGTCGAACAGGATGATGGCTTGATTGATTAGATTGCTGTTGTCATCACCGAAAATGTCAACGTATTCTCGGACTAAAACATAATATTGGTTGGCATTTAAGATTTAGTTCTCTCAAAATAGTGTGTTCTGCTTAATTTTCGTTGTCTATATTTTCCTTACGAAATAAAAGTATATGTTTGGATACTACACCACGATAACGATTTTAAGATTTATATGCATAGTATATCTTGAATTTTTTTTTTCAAAATCTTATACAAATAGTAAGATTAAAGTCACATTTAAAAAATTACAGGTTCAAGAATTTCAAGATAATGATTTGGATTTGTGTTTAACTCTAAAATGTAGTTTATCTGATTTATTTTGTTCTCCAGTAACATGAAAATAGAGGTATACTGTACATACAGTACAACACGAACTTTTATAATGGTAAAGGAGTTATACAGAACAACAGTGAATCTATTCACTTTGGTGTATTGTGACATCGTCTGTGGTCGTCTGAATAACTTACAGGAGCTATAAGTAAAGTCATAATTCACGCCACAGACTGGATTACATCCTTCCGTTATTAGTCCTATTCTTTTCGCCATTATTGGTTTGGTTAAAGCGTAATGTGTATGAGTTCCATTATTAGTTGTAGCAGAAACCTGAATTAAACATTTAACGATATTTTAAGAAAAAAGTTATACATCTTAAAATACATAGAACTTAAGTTATATGAGAAGCTGCCAATTTACAAAATTTACTGACCTTAAAAGGCTGTATCCTATAATTGTGCAAATATCTAATATGAAGCTTAATCATTAACCTTACTACAACATTTGCATAACAAAAAGTATATAATTAAATGCTGCAAAGATACAAGAAACAAAGAGGGAAGACTTAAACTATTTAGTCATTATGTCCTTGATGTAATGCTCTTCTAAAAGGAAATGATTCTCATAGATTAATAAATATCATACATCGAATCAGAAATATCATACATCGTTGCAATTCAAACAAATGGGACACCCAGATAAAAAGTATAGAGTGCTTGATATAAATACTTATTTTGTTAAAACCAGTCCAAAAATGTGTCAATTGAGATTGTGGTGGTCATTTTTATTAACAGTCAGTCGACATACCAATGGGAACAAATTTTACCCCTTTGCTTAACACTTTGTTCTTTCGTTAATTTAACCCATGCATATGTGACTTCATACATCGCATCTATTCCAAAAAACTTTAGATAAAGACAGTGAAATATCTGCCTCATATATTGACCTCCAATTGGGTATACCTTAATTATTCAACAAACGCATTGACTCATCTTGAATTGATTATTTTCCATTTTTCTGTGGCAACATTCTTTCAGCGCCTACGTAGTGACCAGGATGTCTTTACATGCTTGTTACTCCCAAATCAATAAGAGACTGTCCATGTAGAAACAAGGTGGACCATATGATATCAGTGGCACATATTTGCACAAATTAAATCTAACCATTTAATGTTCTGTGTATTGTTTACTTATTACAAAGTTAGATCAAACAGGGACTTCTGTATTGTAATTCGATGTGCTATAATATATGTTAGTAGCTCTAAAATTCAACTACATAATGCATAAATCAAGTCGTTACATCCCTTTATTTTAAAGTTTGTAGTGTTTCCTATATTAACTATTTCGTTCTAACCAATGCAGTTAGTTACAAACAAGCATTAAATTCTAAGAAAATAAGAATCTTCTGTCTTGAATGGATGACATTTTTGGCATATGCCACCCACTACCGGGGTCCCAGGACACTCTTCAGTTTGTTGAGTTCTATAACTAGTAATATTGAAGAGTAAATTATTGATTTATGAAAATATGTGGGAAGCATTTACAAAATCTCAATTCAGGCCACTGTCAAGTCATTCTAAATTAACGATAATCATTGGCTTAAATGTAAGTCATTTTATAGTATACTTTTAGAACCACGTTATGTATATCGTTTATTCAAATAATAGACAGGCGCCAAAACAAAACAGATCTAGGACGTACCTGTATCTCCATTGTTTCAAAATCAGCACCATTAAAGCTTCTTGTCAGTTTAAAAAATCCAGGGAAGGAAGTTGGGGTACCAAGAACATTAATGTCAGTCACGATTCCTGCACCATCCAGTTCGTACTTACGATTGGGAAAGAGAAAGGTTATTACAATGTATATATGTGTTTGTGTATTTTAACTTGACGGTTTTGACCTTTAGACGTGTATTCCATAAATGCAATAAGTACCAAAAGAGGACGCGGTGAACATAAATTATTTACGACATAATGTAATTAGAATTGTTAACTTAGACATAGGGTGAGATGTCCAAAAAGTATTCAAGAAAATCATTGTTTTAATTATCAGGTTTGAGTATTTGGTTACCATAACACAATGTTGATTTGTGTTGTATCATAAATCGAAAACGTAACAGGTAGTCCGTTTTTGTTTATACAAATACAAATTATTGCACATATAAAAGTCACATCTAGAAGGGTAAAAAAGCCTAAAGGGTTAAAAAATTTATGGTGATAAAGACATGTTATTATACCACATAAATTCATGCGACGTTTGTACATATAACATAACCAGTCCGTTCTTTTGCGCGAGTTCAAAGAAGAACTATTTTACATCAAATGCCTACATAAATTTATCAATTTTCTATAAAATTAAGATAAATCGTATATAAAGTATTACCGATAAATTATAGAGAAAAAGTGGATTTTTTTTTCATACACAGGATGTAGTAACAACAAACATAAGGCCATACTAGTGGTCTATATACGTATCCTGTTACAACCAGATCTGACCATACTCACTATTGTTTTTTTTTTCTAATTAAATGTGTTACAATACATACTATGTGTCTCACTTATCACTTTTTGGTCCAATGGCCACCCCTCTATGTAGTACCAGAAATACACTAAATCTATATCTATGCATTGTAAGTACATACTTTTTGGTGTATACTGATTGAAAGTGGTGAAAATAAACCTGAGGATATGTAATTCAAAATCATTTTTGTAACTTAAGTCAGCCTCATATCTTGACCTACACTTAGAAATCGATGATAAAGGAAAACTATTGACCAAGCTTCACGACAAACGTGATGACTTTTCATTCAGTGTTGTCAACTTTCGTTTCATCTGTGGCAGTATTCCTTCAGCACCTGCGTATGGAGTGTTCATATTACAACTTGTGCGTTGTGCCAGAGCTTCCCGAGACTGCGCAGACTTTTTGTATTGCGCTAGAATTCTAACAAAAAGGCTTCTGGAGCAGGGTTATGTTGCTACAAGATTGAAGTAACCACTACAAAAGTTATATGGTCGTCATCATGAACTCGTGGATCGTGATGGTGTATGCATCTGCGCCATGAAAACTGATTTGTTGAATGTGTCATAGTTTCCGTTTTTCCTCTTTCGTATACCCCAGACTTGACTTTTTATGAGCAACTCGGTGGGTGTTTCTAGAAAAATAGGATACGCTTACCCTACCGGTGCACCTGGTCCATCTCCCAGTTTTTAGTGGAGTCCGAGTTGCTCATTTGCATTTGTTACTGTGTATGTATGATTTCAGTTACATTATGTTCTTTGTTGGGTTTGTCTGTATATATATATATATTTATTGTTTTACATTTGTGAGTAATTCAGCAGAAAAAGTAAAGATGTGACTTTTCAGAATAATGTTTTCAAGTAAATTTCGTAAAAACGTACCTTTAGCAAAATCGTTTTGAGAGCCTTTTTTTCAAAACCTCACAGTATTATTCATCTTTAAGAATCACTTGTCCTTGGAATTCACAGTGAATGTTTGAAAATTACTTGTAAAGTTATGGTACCGTTAGAAGTAGTTAATGAGACCTGTTGATTGCCAGTGTTTAACACCTATATCTCACTATAAATACTTCATATTTTAGCCATACTTACTATTGGCGTTCCATATACATGGTTTTGTGAAACCAAAGTTAATGGTTGTTCATATACTGGATACTGCTACGCAACACCAACATTAAAGTATACCAAGTATCGGTTGTCTATGTACAAGATTGTGTAATACACAAATTTGCCCATAATTATTGCTGGTATTGCATGTATATGATTATGTAACCAAACATTCTATTGGTTGTCCATATAAGGGTTTTCTGAAACTAACTTACTCCTTGTCCATATACAGGATATTGCAACGTGACCCCAGTATTTGACCAAACTAATTATTGGTCGTTCATGTACATGATTGTGTGACACCACAATTCGACCATACTTACTATTGGTAGTCCATAAACAGGATATTGTGCCACCCAGATCTGTGTGGATGTGTACTTTGATCCGATCCCAAACCAATATTCTTCTCCCTGGTTAACAGTTACGTTCGCCTTGTATTTTGTTTTTATTTTCAGGACTATTTTATCCTCTTCCGGGTCAGAAAATATTCCCATGTTACAGGCCGGTTTATTATTTATAGCAACATACTCGTGAGTACCATCCGGTAGTCTGAAATATAGTTCTGCAATTATTCACTTCAACTGAAAACTAAGCACATCATTTTCTAACCTTCGCTTTACTACTAGAATTCAGTAGTTTAAATATGATATTATTAAATCACATCAGTATTAATAATTGTTGAGAAGAAGAAAAACTACTAATATTTCTAGGAGTTGCAACTTTTTTTTCAATTGAAGAAAAAAAATTAAATCGTCAAAATATTTTCCTGTGTATAATCATTTTATTAAGCAGGTTAAGTTGGTTTCGTGTTGGTGACGTAATGATATATGCGCGTCTGTCGTGTTTTTTAGATTTAACAGTTAATACATTCAAGCTACTAACGTAGAATAGTTTGCACCACTCAGCAATTGCTCTTTACTGAAGCAGATGAGGTTTTTGCCAATAGATACAACTTCAATGCCACACACAACAAACATTCCGTCAGTAATATTGGCAGGTATAGGAAACTCTATCTGTAAACTTTCAGGGTTCGAATCTCTTTGGGTGACGATTGTTAGCAAAAGTTCAAAGGTTGATCCTTCACTGATGAACTGGTTATCACTACAGTTACTGGTAAGTTCAAACGTGTGGTTCGTATTGGTCTGAAATGTCACAATACGTGTGGTTAGTATTAGTGTGAAATGTTGCAATGCGCGTGGTTAGTATTGGCCAAAAACGTCATAATGTCGCAATACGTGTGGTTAGTATTGGCCTAAAATGTCATAATGTCGCAATACGTGTAGTTATTAGTATTTGCAAAAAATGTCACAACACATGAAGACACAGACACAGCATGCACGACACTTAGTTGGATCTAATTGTGTATAAAGGCTAGAAACGAAATTTTACTAAATATTGTATTTTTTGTGTTGTTTTTTAGTTTCTTCCTTTCTTGTTTTGTTTTGTTTGTTTGCCTTTTTTAGGGGGTGTTGTTTTTGTTGGAGTTTGGGACAATAATGCAGTTACTTGTTTCTGTTATGTTTTGTGTTCCAATTTCTTTGACGAAAAAGAAAAGACAAAAAAGGTTCCTTAAGTCAGCAGAAAAATAAAAATAGCAATACATTTCAAATAGAAAAATTGTCAGCAAAGCTCACTAAATGATATCCCCGCTTCCCACCCGGTAACTGTATTGTCAAAATATGAACATTGATGTTGCTTTAATGTGAATTAAAACATAATGGTAAACCTATATAAATCATCTGTCAAAATATGAGGGGCTGTGATTACTAGTTGCAGTGAAAACTATAACGTTGAAATTGTGGACGGACGAACGGATGTACAGACTACATAATTACCTCTCGCAAAGCGAGGAATATAAAGTTACTAGAATATCTCAATATTCTCAACATTCAGAAATGCAATCAAAAAAGCAAGTACAATTGGAGCATACTTTTTTGTAGTTAAAACTGTGTCTTACCCGATACGAAGTAAAAATATTCGAGGGGTTTATGAGGAGAGATGAACTGTTGGATTATACTTCAAACAAGGACATGAATTAAAATAAAATGTATTACTTCGAATACTTATGTAAACTGTACATAAAAGTTTTAAAAAATATTTACTCATAATCATAATCATGTCACATGACTAAGAGTCCACGAGGGAACATCTCGAGCGGTAGGCTCAGTCTTGCAATCGAAAGATTAGTGGTTGACCCTACAATTAGGCAAACACCACATTATCAGAGAAGGACTAGTCTTGTAAAAAATTATATTGTTATCTTATACTTACATCAAAAGCGGCAACACCGTTCATGGTGTACGTTATCGAGTCTGTATTTATTGAAAGGAGATCAACTGATGTAATGGTAACATTATAGTTAGCGCTATCAACGGCATATCCGGTCACGGTGGCAAGGGCAATAGAGAGATGAATTATATCTTCGGATGCTGTGAGGCTTGTTGTTTCATTGATTCCGTGGTTGGTGGCTGTTATGTTGAAGTAAGCAATGTTAACTAAGCCATTAGGGATTGAAGACTCATACGACGCTGTCACGTCAACGCACTTCACATTATTCCCGATGTCAGAGTCAGCGACAAACGCTTGTGATACCATAATACCAGGGTTTCCACCACCATTCTTTGTAGTCTCTACTTTATAGGTTACGGTGACCTCACCTCGTTGTGGTATTGTAATCGGCACTTTTGACAAAAATCCTTCACCGATTTTTTTGTTTGCATTGTCAGAATTACTATCTACGTCAACAAAGTTTCCAAGTGGAAAATCTATCTGAAATAATGATGATTGCCAAAGATAAAAATAATATATATTAGTTGGCATCGAACTTTACAAATCAGAAATCAAATTGTTCAAGGGTTGCACTGTTTTTGTACGTATATGGTTTGAATACAAAAACACCAGTTTTATATATGATAAATTTCGATATGCTGTACATGTGTTTCAAGTGTGAGAAACCTCTCATCAGCAGCATTTAAATGAAATTTGTAGGAAGACCATAATCAATATTTAGTTGTAAACAAAAGGTACTCAATGAATTTATTATAAATTATTAGTTAATATTCGTCAGACGAGTCTTGACTGAATCATAATGGACAGAGTATAAGTAAAAACCTGGAAAAGGCTTTATAAACAGGGAAAACAGAATACAACCATTTAAAGTGTTTGACTTTATAAATATATCATTACCATACCGGATCATTTGCACTGGCCGTGATGTTCATCGTCGCCACCCAGACTTCCGTTCCATCTATCTCTACTCCGACACCAAAGGGATATTCATCGTTTTCAACAGCAGTACCTTTCATATTGACCATCGCTTCAAACTGCAATTTATCACTGTTGCCAGTGGCTAGATTGTCACGTGATCCTAAAATGGAATACACATATGTAATGGTCTTTAATGCAGACTCTACAATAGACAATAATGAATAATTGACCTGTGCTACTATGAATCTTTCTTCAGTAATAATATGGACAAAGTTTCCATAGCAACAACAATTATGATAATAAAAATGAAGTAAGGCTTTTCAGAGGCTATATCATATTTTTATGTATATTTTCAATATACATGAAACTTGGTGAACACGTTCATTCCATTTTGTTGTCCAAATATCAGATGCTATAATTAAACAAAAACAACAACAAAATCAGTAAATTGTGGACCATAGACTGGAGGTTCGCTTTGTGCAAACCCATCCAAACATGACTTCTTGTAACTGCTTTTTGTGAGAAAAAATGAAAATGTTGAATTTAATAGTAAACTATTTCTTCTTAAAAATGCCTCTTCACATGTCTTTTTCATTGAACTACTCGATTTTGGTTGATTCAGAAAACATACTAGTTAACAGTAAGTCAAATTGTTATACCTTTATTTGGCACATTGCCTAGTTCTACTCGTAGCCGTCTAGCTCCACCAGGATACAAGGTACAGTCATCGCCATATTCTTTCAGCAAAGGATAGTTAAGGTAAGTTTCGCCTCCGGGTACTTCGCTCCCATAAAACTCAAAATGTGTGTCTACAGACTGCTTTTTACATTTTAGTGATATCACTCGAAGGTGATCGTTAGTGCTAGATAACGATATAGCCTCCACTGCGATAAAGGAGTTGGGATAAGGGACGAACGCCTCGAATGTAATTGGAGTGACTGACATTCTCTTTAGGTCTAAAACACTGACCATGTTAAAAGACGGTGTCTTCGTGCTTGCCTGAAAAAGGTCTTTGTGTCATAATAAATTTAAATATGGTATGTTGTTTTATCGTTACAGTTATGAATGTATGTAGGTTTTGTTGAAGTATCCAATACATGTTTATGTTTTACATCCAGTATGTACAGAAAACAACACCAACTACAACAACAACAACAAAACAATGCAGCAAGTTTCAAAACTGTTCAAAACCATTAAATTCTTTCCACCTGTATAATTTATTTTCTTTAGAGTCTATTTATGTTTCTAGCTGATTTTTTTACCAAGTTTAAGATCATCTCAAATTTGGATTCCAATAATTTACTTTTAACAAATTCACGAGTATACGTCACGAGTATTCACTTGATGATATAGTGAGTTGTGTTCACCTTATTAACCACCGTACGCACTCAGTTTACGCCTAGCACTGAAGAAGGTCGTTTATATTCTCTTATAACATCTTAATTGGAATCGTTGAACAATCCTTTAGACTTATATCATTCAAATATAAGTCTTCTTTTATTTACTTAAATCTCGCTATGAAAATGTATAAACTCTATGAGAAATGTCTATTTATAGAGTTGTCTCCCTTTTAAGTCACTCTATTAGTTGTACAAATGAATTTGTAAATTATTTTTTAAGTTACTTTTATTTACGAAATGATTTATATCAACTATAAATGATTTTTTTTTCATTTTTCTGAAATAAATCTATGTATCTATGTAGTTCTTTTCTTCAATATATTTTGAAAGTCAAAATGAGTTTTTATGTTTGAATTAAAAAAAATTGACTAAATTAGTATTCATCATCAGATATTAAATCAAAAATACTCTACAAACAATTTTTGTTTGGAAAGACTTGCGGAACTAAGAGTCTGAAATACAAAAAAAAAATACAACAAATATGTCAATTTAATTTACCCAATTTTATACCAATCATGTACCTATGATTTAAACGAATTATGTCAAAAACCAAACAAATCAAAAACAAAACAAAAAAAGATCAAACCAAACAAATACGATTATTTTAGGATAACTTGTTTGGTAAAATTTCAAGCCATGTTTCATATCATTACTTATTCCCATTACATCATGACTTTCGGCTGTAATTATATTTACTATCTACCTGAATTTTTTTATAATGTCTTATACAATAAAATATATTTAATGTGACGGTACAGGTTTAACTAGATTAACTGTACTACATGTATATTTATATATTGCATTTGAGGATTTTGTCTGGTTGTCTATGTTAGAAATAAAAAAATAGCATTTTTAAGTGTAATCGTGGTTTACTGATTTCGATTACTGATATCCTTGAGAACTACATGATTTTCAAAATGATTCTTCATGAATCAATTTACTTTAATTTTCATTTAATTAACAGTAAATTAAAGTTACTATGCAAATTCTATGTATAGATGGATTTATACACATTTTTTCCGATCTTAAAGACGGATTGGCCTTCGTCTTTTAATGTCTTTTGGTATGTTTTAAATATTCAACAGTTAACAATTATACCTGAGTGCCAGTTCGGATATAGTGTGCAATCTGACCAACCCATATGTTGTTACTGTTGTCGTATTCGACACCCGCGCTGACCCAGTGAGTTTCGTTATCTGTTAAACCTGTTGTCGATACAACAAATGCTTCAAACGTTATTGTGTATGTGTAATCAGCTAAAGATGCACCACCAGTCCCACCAGTAACATCTCCAAGATTGATAACTGCACGAGTGGACAACTGTACCTTTTGCTGTAATTATGATAGTAAAATTAACACAAAATTTTAAACGGATGATAAATACTGTATTACTCAATGGGAAAAAAATATATACAAAATTCTATGATCTGCTGTAATTATTTGCATATGTTCACCATAGCAGAAATAAGTTCAGCGAGACAAATAACAATAAAAGCTGAGCAAAACTTATGTATCATAACAGATTCTTACAGTTTCCCATAATTATCTTTCTTAAAATATTGATTGACAATTATCACAGGTGTCTTGAAACTTTTAAAAGTACCATTCTATTTCCATGTATTTTTTATATGTAAATTAAGTCTGCGTTTTTTTTTTTTTTTTTGTTTTGTTTGTTTTTTTGTTTGTTTTTTGTTTGTTTTTTTGGGGGGGGTTGTTTGTATTTTTGTTTTTGTTTTTGTTTTGTTTTTGTTTTTGTTTTTGTTTTTGTTTTTTTTTTAATATACACCAGTATTCAGGTTATTTTATTTACGTAATATAAGATTCCAATTATTCTTTCTTCTCCCTATTTAAATACCAATGTATGATGATATTAACTTACTCCTTTTGTTTCATCCGTTATATGTCTAGTTACAGCATCGCTGCCAGTTTTTGTCAAGGACCCAGAAGCAGGCGGTGTAACAGTTATTTCACCCAGTGCCATAATGGTTACATTTGTTGATGGAAGTAATTCTATTGTAACGGCAGATGTCGTTGCTTCTGGAAATTGAACTTCCACTTTCATTTCAGTTTTGCCACCAATATAATGTTCAACCACGGAATCATATGGTGGAACAAGAGAAACATCAAGGGTCAATTCTGAAGGAGCACCGACGCTGTTGACTGCAATATAAATGATACCAAAACAATTTCTTAAATTGAAAAAGTTTGGGTTAAAAAAAAAAACATAAAGTATTAGCAGTAGAATCTATATTCAGGGTCATTTTTCCATAATAGAAATACCATATTTGCACGAAGACCAAATTTTATGACATATTTTCACTAAATCCTGTCAGACGATTTTTATTGATACTTTCGTTTGAGTAAACAAGATACGATTATCAGTTGCTTTTGGGATTTTGAACTTGCTTACAGAAAAAAACGAATACTCTTTCGAGGTAGATACAGCTAGCAGTCTTTTGTCTTATTTGTAAAGGTGTTTGCATTCTGTATCGACCTAACGAGTTAAATCAGAATTCAACAGATTTTCATAGTTCGTTTTATTGTTGTTGTTTCCTAACACTATCCCATGGTAGGGGAAGGTAGAATGGTCAAAAACATGTTTAACATTGCCACACACTTAATATGCCTATCCAAAGCCAGGAACCTGTAGTCAAGTGGTTGTCGTTGTTTTTTATGTTCATTGTTATTCGTTTCACGTTTTTTTTTTATACATTAGGTTGTTTTCGTCTTTTATAAATAGTTTCACTTCATTTATTTTGGGGGGCTTTTACAGGTTGCTTTATGGTATGGGTTTTGCTCATTATTGAAAACCGTGTAGTGATCTGTGTAAGTTTAAATCTTCGTTGCTTGGCTTTTAGTGGATGATGTTCATTGGCAATCATACCTCATGTCCTATGTTCATACCTGTATTATTTTCTCTTTAATTTCTTAACGTGCTTATTTTATTTTTGTAGCATTCAAAGAAAGCATAACATTAGTATATAGTTGCAACTCTTTGTAATAGCATATAGACATTCATTTAAAATGCCAAAATAACAATTTATGAAAGTTTTTTTTTAAGAATTTCAACAGCAATAATGCAAAAATGACAAATTATTGTATATGGTATTAAAATGTTGGTGTTAAGAAATACATAACAAGTTTATTAAAGTAGTTCATTAATTGTTTTCATGGAAACAAAACCGTTGAAAATGTGTTTTCTACCAGTACCGTTAAATTATTTTGTTAGTTACCATGGCAAAGGTGTTACAAGATGTTTTTGAAAGAATTGCTTCATACAGAAAAAATGCAATATTTGAAATTTGTGATTATCAGTTTTGTCCTCATGTTTTGGTCTTTACAAAGAATTGTTTAAATTAGAGTGAAAAAATCTGGAATGGATCTTGTAATATGTCCTTTAGACACCAAAGTGTATAGATAAAATTAAATCATTGATGATTGAAATCAAGGCAATAAAGCGTGAATGAAATGGCAAATACTCATAGGAAAAGAAAAACATGATGTAGGAACACCTTAGTGTCAAACGAGACGTCTGTAAAACGAACGAAACAGAAAATCTGAAACGAGCTGCACAAACTTGCTTAAACCAGCACTTCATATTTATTGTAAAACAGCCACCGTATTGTCATTTTAAGATCACACGAAAAAGGAAGAACGGCTATGAAAGATGTTTTTTATTTGAAAACTGGCTCTCATATCGGTCATATGGGTCGTTTTGGGTCTAATAAGGACAAAACTATCTATAGCAAAAAAAACTTGTTCTTGTAATTTTGTGTATGACTTGTGAGATAAAAAGGTTTTGGAATATTGTTTCATAGTAGTGGACAATTGGCCAATCAAAATCGACGAACACAGTACAAAAAGTTCGCGTAATTTTGGCAACCACTGTCATAACATATGGGATGTGATATGAAAACTACGGATCCATAGGGATGTTGCCACAGATGAAAATACGATTAGAAATCAGAAGTCATCGCGTTTGTTCATATATTTTAGTCAATTGTTTTTTTCTTTCCATCGATCTCTAAGAGTAGGTAAAGATATGAGACTGATTTCATAGTGACTGTAGGGTCCTTTATCTCAAGTTATTTGGTGGTAGATGCTATGTATAAAATTTCAGAATCTAGGATTGTTAAAAAAACAAAACGTTATCATCTTTATAGCAGAATCGTCTGAGCTCAAAAGATACGGCTAAACAATGTTCTTTCTTTGGATAGGATCAGCTATAAAGTCAGACTTACAAGAGTGACTGATTGATTGTTGGGTTTTAACGCCCGAGCAGCAATATTTCAGCTATATTCAGGCGGTGAACATGAAATGGATGGTAAAATGAACATGAAACGATGATGAAATGAAACATGGGGTGGGACACAAGGATAATGGGGTCAACAAAAAATTTGATTGCAACTGGAAAAAAGGAGAAGTGGGTAGGGTCGGGCAGTATGGCCTTATGTGGCGGAGCCCTATGGTTCCTATTCCTGGAGAATACCACATAAGGGTTCTTTAACGTGCGAGGAACGTGGCATCTTTCCCAACACGGTGCACCACTATGGTTTGCGTCAAGGTTTTCCGTATTTTAGCCTGACAACCCCAGCATGTAACACGCCAGGGGTACCCCATTCCACCTCCTGGGGCACACAACCCAGTTGCTCTGTGGGCAAAGCGTCCTAGCCCCCGGTCATGGTTCTGAGCACTAGTTAGTCGTCGCCTTTTACGACAAGCTTAGCGCTGCTGCAGGTCTATTCTTTTGACACCCGGGCCTGCACGGGGCGACTTACAAGAGTGAAGGAATGGGTCGGCGAGTACGGGACTCAATTTGTTCCCTTTTAAATACCATCCCGTCTGTTGAAAAACACTGGACAGATATATTGTCGATAAAATATGTCATCATTCTGACAACATCACCTTTGGTATATTTAGAAGATGATTTGTAATTGATTTTTACAACATATGCAGAATCTCTACAAAGTACTATGTATTTACATCTAGGTATTCTATGTTTAGACTGAAAATGATGTATAGTGCATTTAAGTCGAGTCAATCAAAAAGAACTGATGTATACACTTATGTGTGATATTTTTTCTTCTATAATAATGTAATCACTTTGAAATAACTTTAAAATAGATAATGACAATACGTACTATTTGATTATTCATTCAACTCTTGTCAAAACCTCCCAAGCATCAAATTAAGTAATAATTTTGTCTATCGAGGGATCGTTGCAATTTATATTGCACAGAATTCGGAAAAGCAGCAAAAATATTTACTGGGTATTAACGCTTGGTATTAAAGAATTCCTCTTATGTTTTATTATTAATTTATTTAGTATTGTCAGCATGTATAAAAATTCTGACTTGTTTCAAATTAAGTAGTGTTTAATATGCAAACAAATGCGCCTGTGCCAAAGGCAAGGGTGAAATCAATTGGCACAGCAAGATTCAATTTTTGTATTAACTCATCCTCACGAAATAAAACCAATAAATGTTTTAACTCAAAAGTTGTGGAACCAAAATGGAAGATAAAGGCAACATGATAAGGACTCAGTATTGCATTAATATTCCCATAGACTTCTATAGCTAAATGCATATTTTTTAGGATTTAAAAAAAAATATGACTCAATAAAACTTTCACTTGTGTAGCATTTCTAAGGACATGTCAAAAAATATTTTCCCGCAAAAAAGTAGGGTTAGTCCACGAAGATCGGACAGAAAAGTAGTCTTGAACTATAAATTGCCATTTTCTCTACTTTTACTTTCATTTTGCACTCATCAAACCAACCTTTCCAGTGGAACATTTTTATGTTAAAATTGGGAAATCATATTACGCGATAGGAATTTTGATAAAATCTTCTTATTTATTTTTTTCTTTTTTGTTTCCTTGAACAATATGAACTACATTTCCAAGTTTAATAAGGTTTTAAACAAACCGTGAAAGGTAGCTGATAAGAATATATCTGAAGTCAGAGTTCTCTAAAATATACAATGTAGATGAAATGTAATTTTAATTATGCAATATTAATATGATCGTAATTTTTGCATCTATTAAATAAATTCAAGCCATTTAATTCCAGTAGACATGAAGGATCATCAGCATTTAGCAAAAGAAAAGCATGCTTAGTAATTTAACCAACTTATCTTGAGATATATCATCTAAAAGAATTGTAGAAGAAAAGCAGTTTTTTAACTTCGATGTTTTAAATGTATAAGGAATAATTCGGGTGTATCTTGTTGACATATTACAAAAAAATATTACACTTATGTGTATATCATTGTTCTCTGACCTTAAATATACTCTTTTGGTTTATTTTTTTTATTATTTCTTAATGTTTCCAGTGTAATAAATTTCGATAATTCACACTGTGAAATAAATTCGGCAATTTCATTCTTGGACTTTCTCCCGCCGAAACATCGGAACTTTGATATCAATCAGCCAATCACAAAATAAAAAATTGATGTTGAAAGTATCGGTAAATTATGACAAAAATCTATATAATAAATAGGATAATCAATTGGTTATAGTGAAAAACCAAAATTATTTAATTATCCGATTCGATATTAATTTTTCGTAGGTTTTGGTCAATTGAAATGATCAAATTACATCCTGATATGGTAAATAGTTTGGCTATTTGAAGGAAATTTTATCCTATGAGAAAAATGTTAGGAATTATGAAAACAAATTTCGCGATGCGCTAAAAAATAAAGCACCCTCACTAAAACTGAAAGCCAAACAAACCTACAAGCAAAAAAGTCAGTAACAACACCCCCCCCTCCCGGAAATTAAATTGTGAAAGGGTATAAAGTGAATTTATTTCTTTCCTATTTGGTTTTATATCTCTAATGTAGATGTATGTTGATATTTCCGAATACTTGTACTCGTTTCGGTATTCTAAGGTATGTTACTAAACATAAAACATTGCTACACATTTCGAGAAACAAAAAAAACCTTGGCAAAGCTCCCTCTTTTAGAAAATTAGGGAGCGAAATCTCCAGTTTTTATTATACGGCAAAAAAAAACTTTTTATACGGTCGTATAATGTTATGGCGCAGTCGTCGTGATCGGCGGCGACGTCGTCGTCCGCGTCGTCGTCGTCGTTGTTTGGGGACAATTCTTTTCAGTGCGATAACTTTAGTTTTGGTTGACAAATTGTTCTGAAATGTTGATATGATTTTACCAACAACTAAGAAGATTCTTATTTAATTTGGACTTTGATGCCCCTGCCGCTTTAGAAAAAGGGGCCAAGAAGGGTAAAAATACGTGATTTATTAAAACCAATAAAGATCATTTTTTTCGATTTTAATTATTCCATTTTTAATATGTTCTTTATTTAACTCGGGTAAACAAATGTACAGCAGATTTTATGTGTTTTGGACCATTTTCAAGTTCTAGGGGGTCAAAGTTGGGCAACGCCTAAAAACATTTTCATAACTTTTTTTTCGAAAATTTTATTTAATTGGACTCTTCATTGGATTCCTCATTAATAATCCTGCCTGCATTTTTCAATCGGATTTCGGATATCTCTTACGGTTTTCGAGTTATAAGGGGTCAAAAAAAGCCACACCAGAATAAATGATTTTTTTTTCGTTTTAGGTCTAATTTGAAAAAAAAAAATTTTAATATTTTTGCAATATCTGTACAGCTTATTATATCTTATAGGTAAAATAATTGTCAAGAAGTAATTAAGACGATCATGAAATACGTTGATTTTACAATATTCCACTAGCGAAGTGCAAGCGCGTGTCTACACATTTCAAAATACTTTGATGCAGACATGCTGATCCCGATTTCACCAGGACATCATTGCATATGAATAGACAGGGGGGCTTTCTTTTTCCTGTATTCTTTTGAACATTTCTTTCATATTCATGATTTCGTGATTTCTATTTTATCAGATTCGGTAAAATCGTATTTTTTTATTCATGACATCCACAGTCGTATTAATTTAATCTAGTATCGTAACTTTTTAATACTTTTTATTCTTTTTAATATTGACGTTAAAAGAGTTTTTACGTCGCATTTGCCCTTTTGGACCTCGTTCGAATTTCGCATGGTGTACGCGTGAATAAACAAAATATATAAATTTTAGACGTTGTGACATTTTGGTTAGACACAGACAAAATGCTGCGCTAAGATACATGTTCAACCAAGTACCATTATTTTTAGAATATACTATCTGCAGCATATATACATGTAAAACTCAAAATTTCATAGTTATTAGTTCACTCAAAGCTAACGAAAAAAGCTTTCGATAAAGACCGGGTAGCACCCAACGTGTAGAAGACGTCGGGAAAAAGACAAGGTGATATCACAGCATACGTGCATATTTATCTACTACATGTATTAGACAATAAACCTCATTATGTTTTAGAATAAACATGATATTCTGAATACTTATACAGTCCTTTAAGCGTGAATATACTTTGGTAAAAATACTATTCGTTGTGATATTTTACAACCGTAAGCAAGAAAGTAGCCAATGGCCAACGTCGAAAAAAATAAGATTGGTGACATAATTGAAATACGGACAAAAAAGCTTTTAACAAATAGACTGATTGAACATTTTATATATTTTTTCATTGGGGTTATGTAATAAATTGTCAATATAGTTAATAAAAGTCCCGATTAAAAAAAGCCGTTCGCATAACTTTAAAAAAAAATGTCTAACATTTTGTCTTCAAATCGATTTCTTTCCATTTTTACAATGTCCATATCAAAGGGGAGACATTTGTGATATTGTAATACGCTTTGATCTTATCATTACGTCATGAAAAATATCACGTCGTCTGCGGCACAAACTGCTCTTTCCAAAAAAGTTTGTTTTATCAAAATACGCCATGAAACAATCTAGATATATTGGTAAAATGGGAAGCAAGCATTTCTTAATTTTACCCGTCCACATATGAAAATGGACGTTCTTGTGATCGAATAGTGCTTTCCATCTACAATTAATGGCATCTTTCAAAGATTTATGATTATAATCTTAAAACAACAACCATTTTCGAACATTTTAATATCTATATTGCCTTTGATGACTCCACATTCTAATGGCAACAAGTTTTCGTAACCAGCCCCGGTTCAGTCGAATGTAACCCCAACAACGCACGCAACGTCTGAGTATTTAACTCGTGCGCGGAACAAGTTCCGTACATTCGTTAAATCTAGACGTTCTTCGGCACTCGTGATAATATTTTGTTTATTCACTGTTTCCAAATAATTATCCTATCCTTTTCACTGGTTCTGTATTGTCTAAATCCAAACCCCAGATGTTACTTCTTTCTAATGTAAACATAAGAAAAACACACAAACACCCCAATAAAAATTTGAAAATCAAAAATACACCTTATATTTTGAAATGGCTCAGTGATATCATAATTGGTACAATAAAATTTAAAACGCGTTGGAAGCCAAGAGAAATGTTTGAAGGGCAAACAAATTCCATGGTAAGGGAACGTTTGTCTGTTTTTGTTAAGTCACCTTACATTATTTTTTTTCTAACAATAAACAATACTCATAAAATATACAATGTTCTCGTTTATAACGACTAAAAACAGCTATATTTATTTCACCATTTATTAAAAACAGACGATGAATTTCTGTTTTAGACACTCGGTCAACTAGTTCTTAGAAAAATACACTTTAGTGATCAGGCATCTTTATAAAAGTTTTCATCTCATTTTTTTTTCAATATTAACATTAAACATAAAAGTACCAATAAACTAGAATTAATCTCTCAGCAAATATTGGTGAAAGAATTCTTCAAGTTCCACGTTTAACTTCTAGTTAAAATGTCCATCTCTACAAGCTTCAACAACATTGTATTTGAATAAGTGCTCTAGAAATTTCTGTTTCTTGTGATTTTAACTTGCCTTCAAATTGTCTACAGAAACGTAACACAATATTCATCATGAATAATGGATTTGAAAAGAAAATCTGTTAATTGGTTCATTTGAACAAAAATGATAATCATGACATATTTTCCTTGTATTCTGAGAGAACTAAGAAAAACGGAAAAGAACAAATCAACAATATTACGTCTTTTGTCAGTTAAATTTGAATATGTATTTAACTCTTTAAGGTAAAATAATTCTTTGTATCTCTGAATTTATTTTATTGTTTATTTTGTTTATTTTGTTTTGTTTTTGTTTTTGTTTTTTGTGGTGGTGCTGGGGATTCACATAATCATAAATGATTTTAAAAAACATTCATAGTATTCAATGGCAACTTAAAGTTCGCCGCTACAATCTTTTTTATATTTTATTTAAAACGCAGGCATAAGATGTTCGTGAAAATTTAATTTAAATTATAACCTTACAAAATATCAACATCAACAATAAGCTTTATATTTTCATGACAATATGATATAAATAAATAACATGACATGTATAAGATATATGGATTTATATGATCATTCGAAACCTAATATTGATCCAGAATTCAGTACGTCATTCCAAACTTTTCGAACTTGATTTATATAAGTCGGTCTTCGGATTAGGAACAACAAAATGGTTAATGCTACCCTACCGATGCACTTGGTCGATGCCCTCAGTTGTTAGTGGAGTCTGGATTCCTCATTTACTTTTGTTTATATGTGCGCATCATTTTGGTAATTTTGTATTCTTTGTTATTTGTGTGTAGTTTTTTTGTGTGTTTAGTCTTTGATTATGCTCTTTTTCTATTCCTGGTTACTTGATTTCCCTTGGATGATTTTGTACTGTGGTATTTATTTGTCACTGAAACTATGAAATAAGAAATAAAGAGCTTAGAAAGATGTAGACAAACATTTGTGAATAATTCATAAATAAGTCTTCTGATTTTCATGAACAATAAAGG
The DNA here is from genome assembly GCA_037379345.1 of Perna viridis. NCBI lineage: Eukaryota > Metazoa > Mollusca > Bivalvia > Mytilida > Mytilidae > Perna > Perna viridis. Next base: position 17,485,428 of record CM074511.1, read on the forward strand.
TTATTTTGTATAAAATAATTTTGTATTGTGACATCAATAACGTCGATTGGTTCTCACTCCACGAATCAAAGAATCCTAAACTAAATAACGTTTTGAAAAAGGACAAAACCTGAAAAAGAATGTTTTCAGTTTTGATAACCCGTTTACCTATACAAAGCGAGAATATCATTGGTGTTTTTTTTTTTTTTTTTTTTTTTTTTGGCATTCGTTTAAAATAAGATTTTCATTCTTATTACGATAAAACGTACGACACTGTGTAATTAAGTACCATTCTTTGTAAGAAACAGGCAATGGATGGCGCATCATAATCCTCAAGTGTCTTTTTGCCTCAAATATATTCAATACATCTAGAAAACAACTGATAAGCTATTGAATTTTATCCGAACGCATCTGTGACGTAGATAATTTTTGACTGCTTATATAAGATTGCAGGAAAATTTTCTCGCCATTTTTCCATAATGCATTTCAACTAGATTTGACCTATCACTATCTTCAAAGGGCAAATTTCATAAACACTTTGATGGTTATTTCAGGAGGTTATCAGGCATAAATACTTGGTAAATGCAATAAAATCGCTTTGTGCTTTTTTCTTTATGTGCCACACCTTATACACATTTTTCCGATTCTAGACTGAGAAGTATATAAAAGGATATTAAGTGATTATTCGTATGTCAAACCGGCTTGCGTTTATGGAACGATTTCTTATGTTTTGTTATAAACTCTAACCATCTGCTTTCGGTAAGAATATCACGGTAAATAAAAAAAAGACTGCAAAGGAAAACAATGACGTTAAGAGGGGAAAAACAAGTTAACTGTCTAAATAAATCTTTTTAAAGGGGCAATGAACAATACAAATTGAATGTTCTTTAAATACATAACCATTTGTGCAGAAACAACTGTTCGATCCTATTTTAGAACATGAACAATGCATCTGAGAAGGCCTCCAGATTTGCAACATTGCAATTGTTTATACATAACATTGTTCAGTCGAATTCCTATTTAATATAAAATACCTGTAATAATCGATACAATAGCCATATAATTATTTATTTGTGAACAGAACTTACTGTGAATCAATTTGTTTAATATAACAACACTGTCCTATAAAGCTTTTAGAAAATGTCAATAACGAACGTGATGGTTGTCGTTTTCAATTAGGCCACTGGGTAACACTAAGGTTAAACGGGGTCACAGACTTCCAAATGAAGAAAATGGCTTTTATCATCTTCTATCACAAGGCAGATTCTAAAGCGTTGCAACATATTTAACATGGTATTTGGAATGGATAGAAATTGAACTAACAAAATAAAACAATTTGTTCATGGGGTCACTTATATAATTAGGCCGGATGTACCCATAATTTCTTCAACGATGAAGGCTATACTAATTCTACAGTTGTGGTCAAGATGTACTTTTATATGTCATTTGTCCGCCTTAGACTGCTTATGGTGATGTTTCTGCGACCTTTATAATCTTTTGACATTTGTTTTAAATACACGAAATAAAACAAAATTCTGACAGGAAAGAAAATACAAATAATAACAGAACATTTATCAAGTATGTTTACTTACCGTCTTTCGTTGAACATGAAATTAAGACCAACAGACATAGCGGAATTTTAAATCCCGCCATCTTCCCCATTGTGGCACTTTTGTTCCACTGTCGTCTGTTTGGTGACAGTTCGATATTCGGATTACCTAAGCAGAGAGACCCGTTGTTTAGCAACCAAAGGTAACTCAAAGAAATGCGGAGTATATATTGAAACTTTCAATATGAATAATACATCAAACCAAAAGATGGAATTTAAAAATCGATGAGCCTAAGAAGAGAAATATTCTATGTTTAAAATCAATATATACCTTGTTATTTGATGCAGCAAGATAGAATTTTTAATGCTTTACCCGCATCAGCATTCTAGCGGATTTTAATTTACTGACGTGTCAGGTTTTGTTCGGTTGGAAAGCGAATTATTGATTACTTCATTATGGTTTGCGATGTAATTTACATGGATTAAAAACTTTGAAATATGTGTTTTATTTCATTGTTGCTGACACTTTTATAGCTACCTGTGTATTATTTCTCTTTTACTTGAAAAAGTGGATGTATATTTTGTTGATTTATTTTTAAATATCATTTATGTTTTTAACATTGTTTTAACAGTTTTTTTAACATACAATGCATATTGTTCCAAATTTGGAATTGAAATTCTTCAGTCCTGTACCAAAAATTGATTTATATCATATCAGAAAATAATGTCAATGCAATTTATATTGGTTAAAGGCATGTGGTATTCATTGGTGTGTGTTTAAATGCCAAGATGGTATTATCATGTAATAACGCCCAGAGAATTACGTCATAGCAATACTCGCTTCGGATTTTTCAACGTAACGTTTTATCGGCTACTGCGCGAAATATGGATTATCTATTATGCACTTTTATCAGTTATCATAAAGAGTATAAAGTTAATACGATGAGGTAGATTATTAAAAACCGTTCTGTATTGAGTAATTATCGAATATTGAGCAATGTTTTTTTTTCTATTTTCTTCTTGTGAGAACCTTATATATGATATAACTATTAAACGAAATGTTCCTTGGACTGGGAAGTTTCTGAATAATTATAAGTACTGGAATTAATACTTAATTTTGCTAAACCTCTGTAGAAACATTGGTATACAGATACGCATATCTCTTTGAGAATAATATTATCATACAGCTGTTGAGTATCAAAGATTAAAAGACAATAACAAATTAACAAATAAAATAAAATTGATAGATAAGAAAAATGATTGAGATGCTTCTTAAAAATTGGTGTGAAGTAAGACGTGATGGGTAAAAATCAGATAGATGGGGAAATGTGGTTTTAGTGATGTTCATGCGACACGTGTTAAGCTTACCGAAATTGAAAATTATACATATATCTATGGTATTTTGTAATAAAAAGAGCCCCGTACAGGTCCGGGTGTCGAAAGAATAGGCCTGTAGCAGAGCTAAGCTTGTCGTAAAAGGCGACTAAATAGTGCTCAGAACGGGGGTTAGGGCGCTCTGCCCACAGAGCAACTGGGTTGTGTACCCCAGGTGGTGGAATGGGGGACCCCTGGCGTGTTACATGCTGGGGTTGTCAGGAATACGGAAAACCTGATCGCAAACCACAGTGGTGCACCGTGTTGGGAAAGATGCCGCGTTCCTCGCACGTTAAAGAACCCTTCTGTGGTATTCGATAGGAGTAGGAACCTTTGCACTCCGCCACAGGAGGCTAAATTGCCCGACCCTACTCATCCCTCCCTTTTTCTAGTGGCAATCAAAAGTTGTCGACCTTATTATCCTTGTGTCCCATCCCTTTTTAGCTCACCTGGCCAAAGGCCACGTGAGCTATTGCCATCACTTGGCGTCCGTCGTCGTCGTCGTCGTCCGTCGTCGTCGTTAACAATTGTACAAAACTCTTCTTTTCTGAAACTACTTGACTGTTTCAAATCAAACTTGGAATAAATGTTTCTTGGAGTATCCTGTATAGAACTGATGCAGGGATGTTTGATTCGTCGAAAAACATGGCCGCTGTTATTGAAAATAGATCATAGGGGTCAGACAGTAGTTTTTTCACATATATCTCCAAAAACTTTAGGTTTAGCTAAATTTTGACAGTGGGTGAAAGTGTTCAGCATGATGAGATTTATCTCTGGTCAAGTTTTGGTTTTAATCCGTTAAGCCATGTTGGAGTTATTGGCCTTTTTCAACGATTTTTGCTATTTTTAATGTTATTTCTTTCAAAAATCTTCTCCTCTGACACTACTTGACCAATTGAAACCAAATTTGGTATGAAAGTTTCTTGGGATATCCTGCATAGAACCGATTTGTGGATTTTTTATTCGTCGAAACGCATGGCGCCGTAACTAAAAATAGAGCTTAGGGGTCAGATAGTAGATTTTTGAATATGTCTCCAAAACCGTTAGGTTTAGCCAATATCTTTCGTTGCTGAAATGATCTTTATCATAAGGCCTTCAAAGGTCTTCAGGGATCAAAGTTGTCAGGCAACTCCTTGCAAGAGTTATTGTCTTGAAAGATGAATATTTATTTATTATTTTTTTTACAGTTTTCAGCCAATATCTTGAAACCTATAATAGATAGAAAGAAACTTTCAATTTCTGAAATGATCCTTATGATAAGTCCTACCAAAGTCTTATTGAGTCAAAATTGTTGGACATTTCCTTGTTTAATTCATTACCCTTGAAAGACAAACTTTAACCAGGTGAGCAATTCAGGCTCTTAGGAGCCTCTTGTTTCATTTCATCATCATTCATGTTCATTTTATCATCCATTTCATGTTCATCGCCTGAATATAACTGAAATATTGCTGCTCGGGCGTTAAACCCCAACAATCAATCAATCGATGTAATTAGAAGCTACTAGGTCAATCGCATTGCTGGTGGACATTAAGACCCCATTGGTATTATCATACCTTGTATCCAGATTTGTCTGACCCGATCTATATATTGTATACTATTTACCTGAGTTTGCAGTAGAGCACCAAAGTCGAATTCCCTATTTGCGTGTTTCGTTGTTACTAGATTTTTTTGTGGTATTTGCAAAACACTGTCCGTCCGTTTACCCGTGCACATGTAAGCCATAATGTTATCCAGATGAAATTTTATCCTGTGGATATTGTTTCACATTAATTTTTTTCCATGAGATATTATTTGACTGTGAAAATTTTCCACGTCTTTTCAATCATATCCAGTGCATGATTTATAATATTACTATAAGAACATTACTATAAGTTATTATAAAACAGTTTGAGGTATTCCTAATAGTAATCAAGATATTATTTCATACTATTAAATATTATCCAAAACATAGTACATAACTTATACTCATAATAAAAATCCATGTCTCAGTATTTTACCATAACGGAAGAAACACTCAAAAGTGTATAAATCTGTTAAAGGAGACACGACACAAAAAAAAATTCTTTCAACTTTTGGTTTATTTGACATATTATACCTAATATGTTTCATAAAAACTCCCCTTGTAGTCACTAACGTCGTTTAATTGAAGATTAATTGATTTAAAATCGACGGTGACCCAAGCCATACGAATTTTAAGTACTTCTCCGTCTAAGAATCGCGGACCATAGAATACCACCAGAATATCCCAGAATACCAAAGAATACCCAAGAATACCTCAAAATATACATTTGAACCACTAAATTGATTGAAATATGTTTTATTTGATGAAAGATAATGTTTTAATTCAGTTTTTTTTTCTGATTTTTTTTTTTTTTTTGACAAAGACGTACATGTGACCAGTTACGCAATGCTAATTGTGCATGGTAATCGATTTGCTCTCTTCGATTTATGTTGACTTCGATCACGGACAATAAATCGAAGTATTCAAAAAAATGTTTGCAATTTAAATAAATAAGTTTAGCGCTGACCACGCGCAGCATTATCCTTTGATGTCATGGTCAGGTCTATAATGTTCGGTCGAGCGAATCTGGACATGTGGCGATAATTTCGGCGGTAATTTCGGTGATAGGTTTTATTGTTATTCATAATCATATTCTATTGAAAACTTATAGTTCGAAATTTTTCATTTACACAATGATTTGTGGCTAGTTTTTTTTTTTTTTTGGAAGAATTGATGATTTACTCACAGCTAACACATTCTCAATGTAAAATAAACTCCAACATTAAAAAATTGACTATTTCGAGCCAATGCAAAGACTTTATGAGGTAACTATAATTTTTTGCAAAGTTTTAAACTTTGAAACTTCTGCCTCAAAAATTAGTAAAGCATTCCTACCCATCACCAACTATTATTGTATATTTCATTCTTTAACCTACACATCAATCAAAACCTTATTCAGAATAAAAAATAGTTGGATATGAATTAAATGTGTGGTGTGAGAAAATTGTAGCTATTACATACAAAAGAAGTTCGCGTTAAAGTCATCTTTTAAAAATGTGAAATTGTATTTATTTGTTTTCTTTCTTTTTATTCTAAGTTAGATTCATTTGAGATTTAACTGAAAGTAGGAGCATTTCGTTTGATACTATGTTTTTTCCAGAATGAAATTATCGTCATAGCAAGTATAAACCAACATATTTTCGAAATATGTATCTTCAATTGCTGAACTGATTATTATTGTATAGGATGTTCCTCGTCAACAATAGAACACTAGTGGGTACCCTTGGGATTTTTTCACTCCGTGTTTCAGAAGGGGTTTGTTTTCGCTATTTGGTATATTAAAAAAAACACAACACATACACAGATAATAGGGGAATTTCGGTTGATATTTGTTTTTCCAGAATAAAATAAAAGATAAAACAAGCATAAACCGACATATCCCAAACATGTGTTATACTACAAATTCTCGTGCCTTTGCATTAAACCTACCATTCTAGATCATTACATCACTAGATGTCCATCATCTATCGTTTTCTGGTATCCTGTTCTATATAACAATGGTACTGACAATCATAGCCATTACTTTGTGTTCATTGTTTGTCTTTATTGGTATCCTGTCCTATAAAATGGTCGTTCGGAAAGTTATAAACAAGTTTCTGGTTAGGTTAATATCTGATCTATTGTAAATATATTTCTTTTTCAGCAGAATATTATTGGGCATTAATATGAAATTTCGTTGATACTTGTTTTTCCAGAATAAAATAAAAAGATAAGACAAGTATAAACCGACATATCCAAAACATATGTCACGCGTCCGTCGTCTGTCATTATTAGTACCTGTTCTATATACCGATCATAAAAACAAGAACGTCAGTTGGAGTCCGTCGTCTGTCATTATTAGTACCCTGTCCTATATAATTATTATGAAATTCATTAACATCACTTCGTGTCCGTCGTCTGTTATGGGCAATAACATGTAATAGGAGAATTTCGGATGATATTTGTTTTTCCAGAATAAAATAAACGATAAAACAAGTATAAACCAACAAATCCGAAACATGTGTCATGTGTCCGTCGTTTGTCATTATTGGTACATGTTCTATATACCGATCATGAAAACAAGAACGTCATTTGAAGCCCGTCGTCTGTCATTATTAGTAAGCAGTCAAAGAATATCTGTGTCACCAATGCTTCAAGATAAATTTAAATAGCTTTTCAGTTGTTTTCTAGATGTATTTGAATACATTTGAGGCAAAAAAAAAGACCCAAATTGAGATAAATGATGTGCCACTCATTGCTTGATTCTTACACAGAATGGTGCTCAATTATTCATGTGGTCACGTAACCGTTTTACGTCATTGGTTTTCAATTCATAGATCGAGTGGTTGAAATGCATGGGGCATCTGCATTTTTTACATGATTTTAGTGGCGGATTCAGGGTGGGCGGGGCCGGCCCCCTTAGAAAATTGCAATTTTTAAAAATTGTTGAAAAATTGTTCAAGATACCATCAGAATACAGAATTTGAGGTTTAATATTTCAAAATTTTCTAGGGGTGGCATGCCCCAAACCCCATAGCTATTTTGGATCACTTCGTGATCATCACCGGTGATCCTATCAAGAATTGTTTGGGGGGGGGGGGGGCTTTTGAACCTAAAACTGGATCCGCCACTGGATTTCAACTACTGAGAGTGAAAATATTGCAAGTTGTGGCTTGCCAGCGAATATTTACTTACAGTAGTGTAATTTTAAACCACTGCGAGAAAATGATAAAAAATGACAGATGTATTGAACTATTACATGTATGAAGACCAGACTATCCACAGTGAGACGTACGACACCACGAGACGACGGCGTAGAAATATTTAATTATGTTCAGTCATTTAGGATTGAACTTTTTACATAAAGTAAATTAAATTAATATTCTAAGTTTAAAAAACTGTTTCGATTTCGATCTTCATGAAAATATTGATATCACCTCTTTTTTACGGAAAGTTACTCCTGACAAGTGTACCAGTCCCAGGGAGTGTAATATAAAGTACCCGCAAGTACAGCTAGAAGATAATATGAAAATGTTTATTTTTTATTGGTTTTTGATACTTTTATTTGAGAACCCATAAGTGTTTCGTGCTAAAGCTTCCTCGTGTTCTAATCTTTTTTTGTGCTAAAATTAAATATTTTAACTGACGTATAAAAATAATTGTCCGTACCAGAAAAGCTTCTTTAAACTCACTTAGGGTCACCTATTATAAACTGTGTATTCTGTCAAATTCTCCTTGTAATTTGTTATATTTCAAAATTCGTAAGACAAAAGAATTATATTTCAATTATATCGAAGTCATACACACCGTATCGACACCTGTGTCACGAGTCGTCAAACCACGCAAAGATAAAAGAATAAAATATGTTAAGTATTATGTTTAGTCATTGAAAATTACCAAAGATAAAACTGTATTGTTTCATGATATCCTGGCAGTTATTTACAATATCATTTGAAAATATTTATTTTCTACTTCATCTTGGAAAAAAAATTCTAGACATAATTAAGAGCCTGTGTTTATTTACTTATTGAAAAGAAAAAAAATCGGTTAAAGCGGCGCATAAGCTAGCTCTATTATGGCAGTTAGTCGAAACTGAAAAAAAGGACTCAAAAAATAAATGAACAAAGTGCATATTCTCTCTAATTTCTAGCTACTTTTAACACCTGGCAAAAATATGTCTCTCTCTAGAGATTTTTCTATTCTCGGCATTCGATTGGCTAAGATATCGACTGTCCTGAACTCGATCTTAAGGCTGAGCTTAATATTCAAACCGCTATCGTTGTTGATTTTATATATATATATTTTTTTTAGCAAAATTTTGTACTCATTTATTATGTTTTATACAGAATCCATTTATAGTTTGATGACTGTAAGAATGATTGCGTATACCCAAAAAGCATGCAAGATTAAAAATACTAGTATACATGTAGTAGAGTTACATTATTCTTTCATCCTCCAAAGAAACGGCCTGTTCTAATATCCTCTCAAAACCAATTGACTTTATCACGAACCTGGCAAAGTTGGTCTTATTGAGAACAACTGATTTGTGCCAACTCGTATCGTTCCAACCAGTACAATAAAAGATTAAAATTTACTTAATTGCTTAATTTGATAATTTTTTAAACAGTGGCGGAGAGATTGACACCCCTCCTTTTTTGGGAAAATTTGCCATTTTCATGTGTAAAATTTACAAAATTAGAAAATAAGGTCATGGCACCCCCATTTTTGAAGATCCCCGACTCACTGGCACCCATCCTTTCAAAGTTCAAAGAGTCTAGATCCGCCCCTGAAAAACCACGTGGCATGAACTAACTTAGTATGTTCACTAAACTCGAATAAACGTTGATGTTTCCTTTGCCAAATTTATGATTATTTTAGCGCGGAAACAGGTTTCTTGTCTGTAACACTAGATGTTATACCCTGCTATCATTTTTTTTTTAAATTTATTTAATAATATAATTATATATATGTAAACCACTTAATAATATGGCTTCTTTAGAAATCAATTGAAATTTTTGAAATCGATGTCATTCAAATTTAATGTACAAAATACCAACCCATATTTTTTCACAAAAATCAGAGGCAAATCAAAAAATAATAAGGAAATCCAAGCGTTTTGCTCAAACTTTGCCTAAATTTTCCAACAAATGGCTGTGAACCTCCGTAGTCCCTCGCATGGATCTGCCACAGATATCTTCATTGCAGAAAAAGGTTGAATTTCCCCTGGTATTTTCATTTGTTATAGTTTCCTTTTGACTATCCTGACTACTGCCTAGATTCTATCACTTCTGAAATTTCGTGATAAGTTTCCGGAGAAAGTATTGATCCGGAATTGTTATTTAGAGCTTTTCGTCAGCAGTATCTGCGTACACAACCGGAAGTATACGTGATGGAAGAAAGTGCTGAAAGTAAAAGTATGAAATCTGCCAAATGCCCATTGCCTTGCTGTTTTCGAAGTGAAATGTGAAAAAAATATATTTAAGCATTCTTAAAACTTATTGTGTGTATTTTTCTACTAAGAGATAATCAGTTTTTGTGTTCGTTTATTAAAAAAACTGTACCCATACGCCATGACTTCGCAGGCATTTGTTTCATATAAAAAAATTTGGTCACCTCCTCTTCCTTACCTAGGTAGGTAAGGAGGAAGAGGTGACCACTAAATTTTTTTATATGAAACAAATGCATGTGTTTGATTTGTTGTTCTGATGAGACTTTTTGTGATTTACTGGCCAAGCATTGACTTACTGATAATCAAAGTTTAAAGCAAACAACAACTGTCATTTTGCTGGAATAACAAAGATAATAAGATTAAGAAAGCACACCTTAAAATGCCAGGGAAGAATTTTTTTTACTTCAGTAGTCTCTTTTCTTTTATGGAATACAAGCCATTTTAGCTGGTATTTCAAAGAGACCTAATGACATTGACAACCTGGCCACCTGGTTGGCACTACTCTCATTATGATAAGGAAGAACAGTGATCTTTGAAACTAATATAAAGAAGGCATTGACTTTAAGTGCAAGCAAAGTATGAAGGACTTATTTCCCTTTTCAAGAAGTAGTTTTCATACCATTTATCAATTTTGCTGATTTTGATTAGGATGAGGATAATATATTTATAAGTTGGAGACATTCCAAATATTTGTAAAGTTATCAGCCCAAGAGTTTTGGTTTGGCATAGAATGCAAGGTTTATCACAATCTCTTCAAACGGAGGTACAATGTAGCTTTTTTTTCAAGAAACGGTTGGTGTCTTTGAAATGTTTTGTACAGGCGGCATATACAAAAATGTACAACAATTTCTTAAGCTTCCATAGATCAAGATGTAGTGTTGTGCTTTGAATAAAATTTCTCACGTGTCAGTTTGATGAATTTTAAGAATTTTTATTCATTAAGAGCAAGCATTGCTCCCTTGTAAATATCTTCACTTAAGTAGCTGAATTGATTAAAAGAAGTTATTTAAAAGTATCCAAGTACTTGCCAGAGCTCAAATAAGTCAACTGTTTGAATTTAATATATACTGCTGCCCATTCCTCAAAATTTAAATAAAAGAAGCCAAAGTTAAAAATATGAAAAAGGTCTGTTGAATTGTTGAAGTCCAAAGTTCATGTCGTTAGTTGATAAACCATTTCAATTGAGAAAATGAAACATTAAGAAGTGTGAATTTAAGAAAATTTAGCAAATGAAAATAATAAAAATCTTGACCCAACAATCAGCTAAGTGTTTAGGGTATGCACTAAGGTACATGTAGGTAGGGTGGCAGGAAACAGACACATTTTTTTTGTGGTCTAACACTTTTGCAAAACTTATTTTTTTGAATAGTACACATGTACACTGTTCTCCAATGGTCAAATGAACTACTGCATTTCCTTATTACACAAAAGAAAAATCTACTAGATAAAAAAATTTTTCCAATCCATTTTGTTTAGACAGCTTTAATTTTTTACAACCACAAATAAATTGCATTTGTATAATATTATGGCACAGTTGTTGTCTATGGACACTTTGTTTCCTTGCTATAACTTAAGGTGTGGTTGACCAATTGTTATGAAATTTTGATCTGATTTTGCTAACTATTAAAGGAAGGTTCCTTCAACTTCCTATTTAATTTGGGGTTTGTGGCCCCTTCCGTTTTAAATAAGAGGCTAGAAAGGGTAAAAATGGGTGTATGTACATATAGAATGTTTGTTGATTATTCTTTTCCTATTGTGTTCTTTATTTAATTCTGGTAAACAAATGTATCAGTAGATTTGATGCGTTTTGGACTGTTTTCAAGTTACAGGGGGTCAAATGCCCAAAAATTCAACATTGTAATTTTTAGTCTGATTTTGAAATTATTTCTTTTTCATTTCTCATTAACATCTCATCCTCTCAAAAACTGTTAGGTTTAGCCTATTCTGACATGGGTAAAAATGTTCAGCATGATGAGATCTACCCTTGGTCAAATTTTCGTGTTAATCTAATAAGCTATATTGGAGTTATTGCCTCTTTTCAACCTTTTTTTTGCTATTTTCAATGTTATTTCTTTGTAAAATCTTCTCCTCTGATACTACTAGACTAGCTGAAACCAAACTTGGTATGAATTGATTGATGGTTGGGGTTTAATGTCCAAGCAGCAACATTTCAGCTATATTCAGACGATGAACATGAAATGGATGATAAAATGAACATGAAATAATGATGAAATGAAAAAAAAGGGATAGGACACAAGGATAATTGGGTCAACAAATTTTGATTGCCACTAGAAAAAGGGAGGGATGGGTAAGGTCGGGCAATTTAGCCTCCTTTGGCAGATCGCAAAGGTTCCTACTCCTATCGAATACCATAGCAGGGTTCTTTAACGTGCAAGGAACATGGCATCTTTCCCAACACGGCGCACCACTATGGCTTGCGGTCAAGTTTTCAGTATTATAGCCTGACAACCCCAGCATGTAACACGCCAGGGGTACCCCATGCCACCACCTGGGGCACACATCCCAGTTGCTCTGTGGGCAGAGCGCCTGGCCCCTGTCTAGGTTTCTGTGCACTATGTAGTCGCCTTCTACGACAAGCTTAGCGCTGCTGTAGGAAGACCTGCATGGGGCAAACTTGGTATGAAAGTTCCTTGGGGTATCCTGCATAGAACTGAAGTGGGGATTTTTGATTTGTCAAAAAAACATGGCCACCATTACTAAAAATAGAGCATAGGGATCAAACAGTAGTTTTTCCCATGTATCTCCAAAACAATTAGGTTTATTCAATTTCTTTCAATTGCTGAAATGATCCTCATTAGAAGGCCTAGGTAAGTCTTGAGGGATCAAAGTTGTCAGATGACTCCTTGTAGGAATTATTGCCATTGAAAGATGATAAAAGATGTCTTAAAAAAACTCTGATAGATAGAAAGAAACTTTCTGTTACTGAAATGATCCTTATAATAAGTACTACCAAAATCTTCTTGAGTCAAAATTGTTGGACCACTTCTTAAGTTTGTTAAATTTATTCCCCATGAAAGGTAAAATTTAACCAGGTGAACAATTCTGGCTCCTGGGAGCTTTTTGTTATTTTTGTTCCAATTTTGAAATGCTTTTTATTGGATTCTTCACTGAAATATCTGTCTGAATTTTCCTGTCAGATTTCAGATACGTTTTGCTGTTTCTCCTACAGTTTTTAAGCTATAAGGCGTCAAAGGGGCCACATCCCAAAAGGTCTACTTTTATTTTTGTCTCCCGCTGCAACACGGAGCAGGGACATAGAAATGCTGGTGTCCGTCTGTGTGTCGCCCCGTCCCTCCGTGCATCCGAAGCTTGTGGACGCAACTCCTCAGAAACAGCTGAACAGATTTTGACCAGATTGTATGATTGTTTGTCACCATATGTATTCACCATACTTAACCGCTATTTTGATTCAACAATTTTTATGGGAGTTATTGGACTTTGTTCATTTTTTACATTATTCGCAATAGGAATACCTTGTGGACGCAACTCCTCAGAAACCACTGAATAGAATTTGACCAAATTTTGTAGGATTGTTTGTCACCATATGTAGTTGATCATGCTTGACCGCTATTTTTGATTCGACAATTTTTATGGGAGTTATTGGACTTTGTTCATTTTTCACATTATTCGCAATAGGAACACCTTGTGGATGCAACTCCTCAGAAACCACTGAATGGAATTTGACTAAATTTTGTAGCATTGTTTGTCACCATATGTAGTTGATCATGCTTGACCGCTATTTTTGATTCGACAATTTTTATGGGAGTTATTGGACTTTGTTCATTTTTCACATTATTCGCAATAGGAACACCTTGTGGACACAACTTCTCAGAAACCGCTGAACAGAATTTGACCAAATTTTGTAGTATTGTTTGTCACCATATGTAGTTCACCATACTTAACCGCTATTTTGATTTGACAATTTTTGTGGGAGTTATTGGAATTTGTTCCTTTTTCACATTATTTGCAATAGGAACACCTTGTGGACACAACTCCTCAGAAACGCTGAATGGAATTTGACCAAATTTTGTAGGATTGTTTTTCACCATATGTAGTTGATCATACTTAACCGCTATTTTGATTTGACAATTTTTATGGGAGTTATGGGACTTTGTTCATTTTTCACGTTCTTTTTTTTGCAGATTTTTTTTGTTGTTGTATGAAGAATTCTTAACCTAACTTAATTTGATTCATTAAGATACATCAACTTTGAATCACCACATGTACTTATGAAAGCATATAAGTTTTGAATCTACTATTTATACAAGTGTCAGACATTTGTAATTCAACTCTTTCTACAGCGGCGGGGGACATATGGCTATGCGTAGCATTCTTGTTGGTCTTATTTTGAAATTTTTTTTATTGGATTCCTTCCGAAAATTCCTTCCTGCATTTTTCAATCAGAATTCAGGTATCTCTTATGGCTTTTGAGCTACATGTATATGGGGTCAAAGGGACCACACCCCAAGAAATAGACTGTTTTTTAATTTTTGGTCTGATTTTGAATATTTTTTAATAAAATTCAAATTTTTGCAATGTACAACATGTAGTGTCCAAACCACCTGTAGTGTCCATAATGAAATGTAAGTCTATGCTTAAGTTTTATAAAGACTTAAATTGTGTCTACACTTGGCCCAACTGTTCTGGGTTTGACCACTGTGGTCATACCATGCTGGATTCTGCAAAGCTTTTTATTCCTTAAGCTCCTCTCTTCTTGCCAAAACTCTTAGTGGAGTCACTGATCTTTATTTCCAGTGATATATTTTGTATCTTATTAAAATTTTTAGTGCCATCTGGTTGATGGAATTCCTTTTGTCCATGGAATGCCACATTTTCAACAAAAAATCAAGAAGAATTTCTTAATGAGTAATGTTTAGCCATTTATAATCCAATCTAGACTGTACAAATATGGCCTGGGTTTCATAAAGCAAATCTAGTGAAGATTTTTCTGAAAGCCATGAGTTTTTCCTTTAGTCTTCCATTTCACATTAGGAAAATCACCATTTGATACTTTTATGAACCTGTTCTTAATGCAGAAACAAATTTTCCTATGTTACATGTACATGAACTATTGTACAGTGACTATACATACCATTTGCTCAAATACAATGCAGGAAGTTGATGTTATGAATATCTTTTTATTGCTATAAGTGGTGAAGGAGCACTTGAAACAGCCTTCTAACTTGTTCCAACTGAATGCTAATTTGTAGATTTCAAAGTTCTGAAGTTCAGTGTGTAGTAAGAGAAGAGAAGGAAATTATTATTTTGTTACAATGTACAATGTATGTAATATTATAGTTGATGACTCATTATATGTGTCATTTTATGCACACAACTTGTGACAATATACATGTATTTTGCATGAAGTAGGCTCATGATTCCACAAATCTCACTTCTTTGATAGTAATACAACACATGTTTCAATACAAAACTCCTAATTTATTTACATTGTAATAGTTTTTTTTTCAAACTAAACTTTTGTACTAAACTAATTGATTGTGAAACAGTGTTAAGATATCATTGAGATAATCTGTATGTTATGATATGTACAAATTGTTTCAGAAATGACAGAAAAAGAAGGAAGATTAGATGGATCTGGTGATTCCCAACCTGTAGGAGGTCAATTATTGACAGACAGTAATGTTATATCAGAGAGTACAGTTATTATTGAAGGGCCTGATGTATTATCAGATGATGATGGTAATTTTATTATAACAGTAAAATATTACTTGTTTTTCATGTGTGCATTTACAGTACATGTTTTACTGCAGAAAAAAAAACAAAACAAAAAAAAAACATAAAGAATCTTACACCATTGTGTGTGCAATACTGAGAAAAGTTTGAAGATCTTAGTTCTGGCATTTTTTTTTTTTTTTTTTATAATCATGAGGATTTTCTTTTTTTAGCTCACCTGGCCATAGGCCATGTGAACTATTGCCATCACTTGGTGTCTGTTGTCGTCATCATCGTCAACAGTTTCTTCAAACATCTTTTCTGAAACTACTGAATGGATTTGGATGAAACTTTAATGATTGTTCCTTAGAGTATCCTACACAAAAAACTGTATGGATTTTGATCTGTTAAAAAAAACATGGTCGACATTACTGAAAATGTTTGTTTGTTTGTTTGTTTGTTGGGGTTTAACGTCCGAGCAGCAATATTTCCGCTATATTCAGACTATGAACATGAAATGGATGATAAAATGAACATGAAATGATGATGAAATGAAAAAAGGGATGGGACACAAGGATAATGGGGTCGACAAATTTTGATTGCCACTGGAAACGGGGAGAGGTGGGTAGGGTCGGGCAATTTAGCCTCCTGTGGCGGAGCCCTATGGTTCCTATTCCTGGAGAATACCACAGTAGGGTTCTTTAACGTGCCAGGAACGTGGCATCTTTCCCAACACGGTGCACCACTATGGTTTGCGGTTAGGTTTTCCGTATTATAGCCTGATAACCCCAGCATGTAACACGCCAGGGGTACCCCATTCCACCACCTGGGGCACACATCCCAGTTGCTCTGTGGGCAAAGCGCCCTAGCCCCCGGCTAGGGTTCTGAGCACTATTTAGTCGCCTTTTACGACAAGCTTAGCGCTGCTGCAGGCCTATTCTTTTAACACCCGGACCTGCACATTACTGAAAATAAAGCATAGGGTGTCAGACAGCGTACATCTCCAAAACTGTTAGGTTAAACCAAATTCTGACTGACTAAAAGTATTCAGCATGATGAGATCTATCTGTGGTCAAAATTTGGTTGAAAATAACCCATGTTGGAGTTATTGCCCTTTTTGTTGCTGTTTTTGATGTTATTACTTTCAAAAATCTTCTTCTCAATAATACTATACAGAATTCAATGAAAGCTGGTATTTTTGTGTTTTTTTTAAGGGTATCCTGAACAAAAGAATCGTTTGGATTTTCGATCAGTGAAAAGGCATGGCTGCCTTTTCTAAAAATAGAACAGACAGCAGATTTTTGCATATATCTCCAAAACCACTAGGTTAAACCAAATTCTGACATGGTTAAAAGTATTCAGCATGATGAGATTTTTGTGGTCAAATTTTGGTGAAAATATGTTGACCCATGTTGGAGTTATTGCAGACGTGAATTTTTTCCGCTTTTTAGCAGAATTCCACGATTTCAGGTCTTGATTTTATCGTTACAATTCCTTTTCTACTGTATATTTACTTCCGACGTGGCCAATTTCCACTTTGTTTGTTGACCTCGTAAAATCATCTCTGTTATTTCCCTTTTTGATGTGTTTTGCTGTTTTTGATGTTATTACTTTCAAAAATCTTCTCCTCAGAATGTACTGTACAAAATTTATAAGTGTTTTTTTTTTTTAGGAATTAGTGTACAAAATTACCATTTGGATTTTAGATTGGTGAAAAAACATGGCCACTGTTACTAAAAAAAGAACATTGTTGTTGAAATAGTTTTTTTGCAAATAACTCAAAGTTCTGATGGAGATTAATATTGTTCACCATCAGAAGATATGCCTTCATTGAAATTTTCAAAATGATTTGCTGCCTGTTGTAGAAGTTATGGCCCTTGAAACAGATTTTTTTTCTTGTTTTTCATGTGTACAATTCTCTGAAACCAATTGCAACAAAACTGAACATAAGTTGGCATAATTCTTTTAGGGTTTCCTGCACAAATTGGTCATTTAAAATATTTCATTGGTAAAAAAAAAAACATGGCCCCTGTTTCTGAAAATAGAACATAAGGGTCAAATTGCTTTTTTGCTTTTCTTTCCTCAACTATAGAATAATGATAATGAAAGCTATTCATAAGATAAACATGATATTCTGAGTTGACTGGCAGTATTGAAATTATCTTTTAGGCGGCCAGTTTGGACCATTTCACCAGTTGCTCAGATTCCAATGAAACTAGGTGTTTTAAGTTGAATGGTGATAATGAAAGTTCCTTCTTGGCGTCCATTTTCTTGCTAATTTTTATATTTGCTTTGATTTTAACAATAATTGGTTTATATAGTAAACATAGTCTCCTGATATGAATGATGATGATGAAAATGTTGGATAGCCATGGTTTAACTTCATTTTATGTTCTTTTTCAGCAAATGTATACTAGGCTAATGCTCCCTTAGACCCGGTGGAATAACAGGGCATAGGGTTATCCCTGCCCAAATTTTTTCCAGAGGTTCTAAAAACACTTTCAAGGCATTTCCAACAATTTACAGTGCCTTAGGTACTCTTTTGAACTTACAGCATTCATCAATATATGCAGTTTTTTTGTCAAACATGGAAACAAGGCATAAAACCTTAACTTACTTAGTTCATAGGGCAGGTTTGCCAGGTGAGCAATTCAGGCTCTTCAAGAGTCTCTTGTTTAAATAAATTTTGTGATGAGTACTCCAGCAAAAGACAAACAAACCTCAAATAGTGAAAAATCATAAAATACCATAATTCTTGCCTCAAAAGTGAGAAACTCAGAATCGCACACAACCAGAAATTTCCCATCACCAGGCTCAAATGAAGTTTTGGTTAGGTAATTTTGAGGGGATGTTGGGAGGCAACTCTATTAAAATTTGAATGGTGGTTGTTATTTAAGATAGTAAGTCTTAACAATGAAAGGAAAATATCAATTAAAATTGTAAGCATGATTGGGTCAAATAAAAAGTGTCTCCCTTTTTCCCATAGATTTATTTCTGGAAAAGCCCTAATAAGATTTCAATATTCTGTAATGAATTCTTTAGAGAATAATGAAAGGGTATCTGGCTGAGATTTCCTAGTTGAGCAATTGTTGGTGGTGTTTATTTTTTTTCTCACCCTTGTCAACTGAATGATTTGTACAGAATTCATAATGCCCTTCTTCCTACTATTTCTTTGTGTCTCAGATTGTGACGTCAAAACTTTTGTATGTTTTTATCGTATCTTTTTATCTGTAGTTAGAGAAATCTCACATGGCTAAAAAAGTGGAATATTCTTATTTTTAAATTTTTTTAAAATTTACAGGTAACTACGAGTATAGTGATGATTTTGAAGATGATGAAGATGAAGAAGAAAGTGACAGAGGTGATGAAACAGACATTGAAGACAATCTAGAACCACAGTTTACGGTTTGCCAGAATGCATCTAATCCAGATCTTCCCAACACAGTCACTGTGTTAGACACAGGCTGGGGAAGTAAAGTATACCTCATTGGAACTGCTCATTTTAGTATAGAAAGCCAGCAGGATGTATCAAAAGTTAGTCTGTTGTCATTTCCTGATATTAAAACAAAGATATGAATTTAAAAATGCTAAAGGAGTTTTCTTTAGAATAGAAGGATAAGTGTTTTGTGAGATAAGGCCTAAAAAATAGATTTCTGGTCACCCTACCGACTCTCCATCAGACCCTCATACCCAAAAGTTGTTACAGTGAAAACTGTGTAAAATGAACCCTGAGAAAACCAAATTTAACTCTAAACTGAACCAATGTCAAAGTCCCATAGAATTTCCCATTCAAACTGTAGTAATTTTACCTGTCTTAACCAAATCCTATCAATTCCGAATGCCGAACTCTTACTGTATCCCTTCCCTTAATTAATAAGTATTGTTTTACCTGTAAAAACTGACCCCTGCCAATGAAAAGATAATTATTTTGTTGATTGATCCTTGATACCTCTGAAGCCAAATTATGACTTGGGTTGATTGATCCACTCACCTGTAATTAATGAGTTATCAGTAGATAAGTTTATTGAATGAATCAATTGATTTAAACATTAATTAAATTAAAAATAAAAAATCCTTTGGAAATTTGATTTTAATTTTGTTGAAAGGAGTATCATTTAATTCGAAATGTTTTTATTATTCTCGGACATGTGCAGTTGATTGAATATGCATGCATAGCTCATTTATATCTCTCTACCTTACCAGTTCAAGTAAAGTTTCAATCTTTTCCTTTCTTCTTTCTATATGTCTCCCTGATGATATTCATATTGTATTTATCTTTCTACCAAAAACAAACAAAAAAGCAAGTTGAAAACGCATTACCTACCCCATATTTTATCTTGTATTATATGTCTTTGGCCAGAATAAATGTCTATTAAACATACAGTATGATCAAAATGTATATATATTACAGACCATTATTTACATGTGTATTATGTGGCACTTGGTAAATTGTTGGATCTGAGGGATATGTCATGTGATATATTGAGCCAATAATACTCTGGTGATATACCTGGTTCCTGAATGTGGATGTTTGTATATAACTTACTTCAACGGCAGACCAATTTTTTTTTATCAAATTGTCAATAAAATCTTCATAAAAATATCTTAAGGCAAACAGCAGTTTAACCTGGTCTCAACATTATAAACAAAACTTTGATCCGTGTGTAGATATTTTGTATGAAATACGTGTAAGTATATTACCTACATGTACCATTTCATGTAATTTATTTAAAGGTGGAGGGTTGTGATCATACCAAAATACTTTTAACCCTGCCACATTTTTTATACTTGTCTTTAGTCAGGAATTTCTGGCCTCTGTATTTCTTGTTTTGTTTCAAACTTAAGTTTATTTTTATGTTACTTGCATATATAGAGGCAACTCTTTTGCTGTACCTTTGTATAATGATGTTTTGAACCAGCTGCAGCCTGCCCTTTGGTGTGAGGGTTTCCTCATCATTCATTGAAGACCAATGTGTGGTCTTGGGATGATATTTTCATCCCGGTTGAGTTGTTGTCTCTTTGACATATGCACAATACCTATTTCCATTATAATGTATTTTGTTCTTCAAACATTTCAGGTAATACAGATGGTGCAGCCTAATGTAGTTATGGTTGAGTTATGTAATAGTAGGGTTAATTTATTACATTTAGACGAGGAAACTTTATTAGAAGAAGCCAAGAACATTAACATGGAGAAAATAAGATTATCTATACAACAAGTGAGTTTATAAAAGCATTGTTTCTGTAGTAAATTATATAACATGCTGTCATTAATCAGAAAATCTGAAAAAAAAAACCCAACAAAAAAAGATATGGAAGAGAAACTAGCGAACAAGAAAATATTTAGTATAAAATAATAACTTGGTATAGCGCTTTCCATAATTTATATAGTACCATGTTAGTCTTCAGAGAAGGTATCTGTAATAACCCTGCTTTTTCATAGTTGTGCTATTTTTAGTGTCAGAGTTATGGAACATTAAACAACCTAAAAATATGATTGATAAAAGTTTAAGCGGTTATTTTTGTTTCAGAAGCAGGTTTCAGATCATTAAATGTTTCATCATTAGTGTAAGCATACTTATGGTTAGTTTTACCATATAAACAAATTCTTAAAATTCAGTCCTAAATACAATTAATTACAATCTTACAGATATTTTGCAATGGATCTTTTTTGTTTGTTAATATGTAACATCTTTTCAGAGTGGATTGGTCCAAGGGGTGATGCATTTGTTGTTGCTCAGTATGTCTGCTCATCTAACCAAAGAGCTGGGCATGGCCCCTGGTGGAGAATTTAGAAGAGCTTATAGTGAGGTAATAAGAAACCATAAGAGTTAAAAGTAAACAAAGGTAATTCTTGTATAAAAGTGTATTCCATTTTTTAACACATAGGAGTACGAAGGCTAAGAAAATAATCACCAATTTTCATTCCTGTGAATACCAGACATGTATCCCTGGTGATTCATGCAAGTCAAAAACCAATAAATTTCACTTTTATTCCTTAATCAGGAAACAATAAAAGACCATATGGCCAGTCGTAGTTTGTCATTCTTTTGTTGCAATTTTGAGATAAATCTTGCATAGATTGTGAATGAAATTTGACAACTTCCAAGAGTTGTCTTTCTTGACTTAAATACAGATTTGTATACAGAAATGGACTACAGTTGCATACAAAATATTATGTTTTTTGACCAACAAAGCATTGTTTGTTAATCAGAAATTTTTCTGAACCCTATATCACTTATATCATTTATTTTTTTTTTTAGATTTTAGAAATTCCTAAATTTTCTTTGTCGCTTATTTAGTTGAAGTATTGTTCATTATCTTTAAAGGCATTTAATTTAACCAGTTAAATGCAAGTCTTTTTTTCTGTCAAATGCAAAAAAATTAACATGCATTGAAATTGGTTTTTTTTAACTACAATGAATATGGTTTGATGGAACCTGCAATTTTGCATGCAAACAAAATTTCATATTTATAACTATTTTGCAATGATTTAGCTAGTGCTCATCATTTTTGCCATGGATGAATCATCCTCAGAAATGACAAACATTTTTTCAACCAAATTAGCCATTTTAATTTTTCAACACACCCTATTTTCAAGGTGTCAAACATGGCACAGGTATATTGCAAAGTATGACAAATTTATGACTGAAGCCAGTCAAAGGTAGTTTTGACATTTATTGCTTGTAGGGATATACAATTAATCATTTTATTTACTAATTAGTCACCTCAACAACAAAATTTAAGTGGGAGTTGTCACTCTGTCAGATGTAAATATTTATTGGGTCAATCAAAATTGATAGTGGTCAAAGGAACTCTACCCTGACATGTGCATGTAGCTAAATGCAAATTTGAAGACTTGACAGTCTTGTTTAATTACAATCTGAATTCAGAAACTAATTTACCTGAAAAAAAATGTTACCTATTATTTCCATCAGGTAGTGTCTAAAACCTCTTTAAAGTGCTAGAACTTGCCATGTGATTTTTTTGTGGGAAAATGAAGAGAATGCAATTTTGAATTTAATATTAAAAATATAAACATTTAATTTTTTTTCTGTAAAGTTAAATAGAACCACTAAGATCATACACAGAAGTTAAAAATGTATAAAAAGAATTTCTCATCTAAGTAATTAGTAGTACTGTTATGAAAGTGTTCAAGTTTTGGCGCTAACAAAAGGGGTCACGCAAAAGTGACTAATGGTTTAAAAATCTTGGATAAAACCCTGATATTGTAAATTGCTTAATCTTATTGACTAGAAACAAAACTAATGGTCCTGTCATCTGTAAATATTTTCCACTTTTGTAGAGGATGGGCAATTATGAATTTGTTTTAAGAGATTTTAGAACTGAATGTTCATTTTTTATGCTTTATCAGTGAGTAGAAACATTGACCATATCACATTTTCACTCTAAAATATGTTATGGTTCAATGCTTTTTTTATGCCAATGAAACATTCAGTTCTAATAATTACATTTGACATGTTTCTCTTTTTTTATTTTGTCAGTATTAAAGTGATTGCAAGCAATGTTTCTGCCATTTTTAATTTCATTTTAAAAAATTCAATACACAGCAATGTAAAGACGTGTAGTAGCTGCCAGTGTGGCCAATCAAAAAAGATAGAAATGTGTTTCATTGACTCATGAAACAATGTTTTTGTAGAGCCAGTTATCCAATGAGATTAGCGTATTTTAATGATACAAACAGTAAATATGATTTATTTAGTATATTATCAAATTCTATTGATTTTAGGCTAAACAGATACCAGGTTGTAGATTGTATCTAGGAGATAGACCTATCCAGATAACACTAAAGAGAGCATTATCATCATTATCATTGTGGCAGAAACTTAGGCTAGCTTGGTATCTCATTACTTCTAAAGATCCTATAAGGTTAGTTATAGAACTATATCCCTGCAAACAAAAATGTAATGTTCATTATGTGGCCTATATACAAAGACCACCTGTTTTATGTTGTATGTACCATGATTTTTCTCCCAATTTAAATGTGTTTTAAGACAGGTTTGACTGTTTTATAAAGGAGAAACTACTCTTATTGAACAACTGACTTCTAACTTAGTATGAAAGATGGCCCAGCTGGAGGAATTATTGATGGAATCTAATGAATATAACAAAAACTAAAAAATCTGAGTTAGGAAAAAAGTGCACTTTGCAAACTATTTTAACCTGTTATACAACATGTATACCGCATTCTCATGTGCAGCTATGCTTTCTTTGGTTAATTTTAACAATATTGCAGAAAAAAAATAATCTTTCAGCATTATTATCTCCCTTGGTGTAGCTTGCATCAAATCAAACTGTGGTTTGTGAACTATGAAGGAAGATTCACAGGTTTGCTTTGTCTTATAGTATACAAAACTTCCCACTAAAAAACACATTGTAGTGGGATATTTTCTATTATTAACTTCTTTTTTTAAAACTTGTAGTAAGCCTTACAATTTGTAAAAAAGCACAGACTCAGTGATTAATACACTCAATGGTTTCTTACAGAAGAACAAATAGCTTCCAAGTGTTGAAAATGCCCAGATATCCACCCTGTTCAAATTTATAGTTGTTAAAAATCCTGTGTTTAAGACATCAGTCTTGAACCTAAGTAATTCTAATTTAAAAAATCTGTCATATTCTTTAGTCCTCTTATATTTAAGTCTGCCAGAACTTATAGTAGTACTCTCTTACAGATATGTGTATTGAAAATGGATAAAATGATATTAATAAAAAATGTAGTCTTATCTTCATAGCAAAGAAGAAGTAGAAAAATGTAAGCAGAAAGACTTACTGGAACAGATGTTGAAAGAAATGACAGGAGAGTTCCCAGCATTATCTGAAGTTTTTGTTTCTGAGAGAGACATATTTTTGACAAATTCTCTAAAAAATGCTTCACTGCCTATTAGATCTGATGAAGAACCTCATGGTAAGCATGTTCTATATATATTATCTATCATGATATATCATCCAGTTTTATTAGTCTTCTTATATGAAGTTAGTTTCAAAATAAAATCAATCAAACATTAAACTAGGACTCCACCTTTATAAACTGTTTTTGTCTTGTTCAGAGCTAAAATCAACAATAGTAGTTGGTGTGGTTGGTATAGGACATGTACCTGGTATAATTCAGAACTGGCCAAAGGAAAAACATGATCTGAAGGAGATTACAAGGTACAGTCTAGTAAAGTTATAAGACTGATGATTAGCCATTTTCTATGGAACAAAAAATAAACAAGCAATGAAGTTTTTCTACAGCAGTTTTTTGAAAAAAAGTTTGATAAATTTCCTATAATTTCTGTGTAACATAGTGATTGCTGAATTATTGATCACAAGCATTGAATATACATGTATACTCGGCGTCACATAAATAACATACTGTTAAAATTTGAATAAAAATATTTTCTACGACTTTATTGACACCTACCATCGTTTAAATTGTCTTAAATGACTTGCTCATTCGTTTAGCCAAACGGCTTCTCCCTAAACATTGAATCGTTAAATTCCGGTCAGATTTTAATTCTCGGTGCCAATATTTACATTGTAAAAAGTCGGCCATGTTTACAGTGATCGGGTTGCTAGGAGGTGTTGTTTACGTTTAAATGGTTTGTCCAAAAACCGGAGAACCCAGAATGCATTTCGGCGTTATTTCGATATCTCGGATTTATTTTACGCGAACAACGTACAATACCGAGAAGTTGATCAAGCAGACGATTGTCACCGGAGTTTGACAGGAACTTACGAACTTCGTTTGTAAACAAATCGTCCCGTAGAAACCAACATGGCGGATATTAGTATGGGATTTTCCCGTAAGAATTTGTTACGCATGATTTAAGCTAATAAGCGACTTGTTTAGGGAGAAGCCGTTTGGCTAAATGAATGAGCAAGTCATTTAAGACAATTTAAACGACGGTAGGTGTCAATAAAGTCGTAGAAAATATTTTTATTCAAATTTTAACAGTATGTTATTTATGTGACGCCGAGTATACATGTATCTTATTAATGTTGCTCAATGCATTTATGGTTAAACTTTGTTTAAATGAAAAGTTCTTAAATCATACTATAAGATGTACAGAGGAAATGTTCATATATGAACATTTTCTAGTGAATTATGTTACATATATAGGATGCAAATTCAGGTAATAATAGGATAATTAATTGTAAAAAGCAAATAACCAAAATATTATCATGAGTGCTGAAGAACGCCTAGATTTAACGAGTGTGCGGAACTTGTTCCACACATGAGTTAAATCTTAAGCGTGCTTGACATGATTGATCATATTTTCGTTATTCACGATAACCAATTGATTATCCTATTTATTATAAAGATTTTCTTCACAATTTATCAATATTTTTTTCAACACGAATTTTAAATTATGTGATTGGCAGATTGATAGCAAAGTTGTGACATCTTGGCGGGAGAAAGTACGAGAGTGAAATTACCGAATTTATTTCAGAGTGTGAATTATCAAAATTTATTACACTGGGAACATTTGATAAAACACTGCTATCTATATAATAAGTTCATTTAATTGTGAGGATTATTTCATATTCTATTAGTTATTTTCAGTTGAACATGCTGCTGATACTTGAAGTACTTTAATGTATTGTCTGTTTATTTGACATCATACAGAGATGAAATTACTGGTATATAAGATATTGTTTAAAGCAGCTTTCATATTTACACAGAGAGAAAATATAAATCTGTTACAATTAGCTGTCTGTTCATGCTGTGGTGTATATCATTTCCAGTGTATTGTCACAATTTTACTGTACACATTAAGCTTTAGGTTATGAGAAATGTAATTAGATAATACAGGTGTTATCATAAATGTTAGAAACTTTTTATTTTTCATATTTAAAGGGTTTACACACCACAAGAAAATAAATCACAAGTCAAATGACAGCTTGGAAATTAAATAGTGAAAATCTATCGGAAAAGATCTTGGATATCGTATTATGTCATCAACACAGTTAATGATACATTTGTATTTTGTTTCAGTGTACCACAAGGATCAATGGTAGGGAAGCTGTTTCTATGGAGCATTAGGTTGTCATTACTAGGAATATTATCTTATGGGTGCTATAGAGTATATAAGTGGACTTTCCCATATGGTCTCTTTTTCTTGACTAGTTAAACAATATATTTATGATTTTCTGATCGCTACAAGCCATCATCTGAGGTTAGAGGGAACTCTTACAAATCTTGTCAATGGCAAAGATTAGTGTATTTTACACAACTTTGTCTCTACATCTTTGGTAGTGGACATCTGAAAATGTTGATTTCTTGCACCATGAACTGTATAACTGAGAAAGAGTATATATATGAAAATAAAAGTATAATTTGTACATGCATAATAAAAAATATATAAAAATGTGTACTTTTTAAACTATTTAGGAAATTTTGAAATGAAAAAAGTGCCTTTTCCCTATTTTCTGTTAAAAGTTTTAAGTGAGTTTATATGCCGTCACATTTTTGTCAGTTGCCACCCTTTGTTACCTCATCATAGAATGAATAGAAAGTTGTTCTAGATACTTAAAAAAAAACACTTTTTTTGTGTCATGTATACTATTTTATTTTAACACTTTTATGTTGCTTAGTTCAATTCTATGAAACTTCTCATTATATTTAGTTTTGTGCAATTTAAATTTTATTGAACACTTTTGAAGAATTTGTTATATTTCACTTTTATTTTTTGTATGTTCCTGCTAAAAGTTTAATATATATATATTGATCATGGTGCCTGTTCATCTGTTTCTCATGTAAAGAGTAGGAGGGAATCTTTCAGTGAGCTTTGTTTAGGTTTTGTTTTAGATTTTTGTATGTGTTATTAAGTAACTGATGGATATAGTATGGCTGTGGGACCACACCATTACATTACTTTTGTACTAAATACTTTGTGTGAAGTAAAGGAATTTGCTGTTCTTAAAAAAAAATTGCTATATACTTATATTCAAGTTTTGAAAATGACATGTTCTATATTAAATAAGTATTGAAATGATTTATGGATAATCATTTAGTTTGTAATCAGTTTGTATGGGTTTCAAGATTCTAATTTAAACTTCAATCTAAATGTAATGGGGACACTCTTCATATATCTCTAATGATTCAGTTCTCAGCATTTTTCTTTTAATTCTATAATTTGGTGGGTACCTGTCAATATGACTAGATAATACCAAGAGAAAAATGTGGTTTTCTTACTATAATTTTTGTGATAAAACATAACATAGGTGAAAAGTGTTGAATAGTGAGTTTAACTTCATACAATTTTATATTTTGCATGTTTGCATGTTGATATATAAAGTAATTGTGTTAGGTAAGGAAGTGTTTCACCTGTTCCCATTATTGTTTGTTATTATTTATATGTGGATTTTTATTCTCTGTTTAGGTGGTTGTTATGTATAAACTGATTGAAAAAAATATACAAATGGCTTCTGAAGAAAAGTATTTATTATTTTTCTTGAATTAAAAAAAAAAAAACCCACATATTTGTGATTTTTTTCATTACTTAAAACATCTATGTCTAACAGTATCTGTTCCTTTTACTCTCCATAACTAGACATGGAAGAAAAAAATCTTGAGGTTTTTTTTTATTTGATTGCCATAGTAATTTGTCTGATTTATTTTTGTGATGTCAATACTAACTTCATGATTTTCGATCTATTATCAGTGGTGTTGATAACGATTACATGAAACAGAAAAACTGACTAAATCAGTACTCTTAGAACAGGGTTTTAGGTATGAAAAGAACTTCAAACAAAATGCTTATAGAAAGTTTTGAATTTGGGTATGAGCTATTGGACTGTTGTTTGAACCATATGTGCCTTCATCATATCAGTGGGGACCCAATCCCCCTTATTAGACAAATGTCCCTGTTATAGTGCACTTACAGTGTATATTTATGCCGGCTGTAAGTTGGCATAGTGTATGGCAATGAGCTTGGTTGTGATGCAATATGCAACATAATATTACTGAGTAACAATATGAATGTGATACTGGAGTTAAATTTTGCCATTTTTTTTCTTTTTATTTCTTTACCATTTTCACTTTAAAGAACAGATAAAATACAACAATTTCAATGTATTTATTTCCTCAAGACTAAAAGCAAAGCACATATTGGTTACATAACTGAACCAACGCCCAACAATACTCCGACCCCATCATTTCATATATTATAAGTACCAGTCCTAATAAAATTCAGACACTACCTTTATGATGTAGAAAAAACCCTCTAAATAAATGATGTATTTCGGTCTATTCAGACTATTCACTTGGCGTGCTTTGTCGTCTTGATTAAAAATTTTTCTAAACTCTTCTCCTTTGATACTGCTTGACCAATTAGAACCAAACTTGGTATGAATGTTCCTTGGGGGTATCGTGCATAGAAAGACTGTGGGGATTTTAGAACACGGTCACGGTTACTAATAATAGAACGAAAGGGTCAGTCAGAAATTTTTTACATACCTCCAAAACCTTTAGTTTTAGTCAAATTCTTTAAATTGCCGAAATGCTTTTTATTATGAGGCCTACAAGGTTCAAAGTTGTTGGACGACAACTTGCGAGAGTTATTACCCTTGAAAGGTTAAAATGAGGGGTTTTTTTTTAGTTTTCAGCCAACAGCATTAAAACTATGATAGATAAAAAGAAACTTTCAAAATGAAGTGATCCTTATGATAAGGCATGCAAAATTTTGAATTTGAGCAAAGTTGTCGGACGACTCTTTTTTAGAGCTATTGACTTTTAAAGGCGAAAATGATGTTTAACAGTTTTCAGCCAATATCTTGAAAACTATAATAGGAAGAAGTTTCAATTGATGATATGATTCTTACTCTGAAAGGCAAAAAATTCATTCTCAGGAACCTCTTGTTATATAAGTACGCTTATAGATTCTAGATCTAAAGTAATTATTGTAGTGAAACTATAAAATGACTCTCAGTCAAGGTAGGAACGTATTTTAATTTCTGCTTCCATATTAAAGGGTAATTGGTCATTAGGAAAATTTCAGTAACAACATATATAGCACCCTAACTTTTCATACAACGCCTTTCATGTTAAAGATATTGTCTTAATTGGTCTTTTATGTTATACTTGTTTGAAAGGCCTTTGTAGTCTTTTTTAAACTCTGCATTCAAGATATAAGTCTGCTTTAGTTTAACTTCTCTAATTTTATGTTCAACGGCAAAGGATGGTAGGTTTGATAAATTACTTGTCATGTGTCTTTACTTTTTTTTTTATTTTTGAAACCAGCGCTCATCTGCTTGTTAAAAACTCCATAGTAAAAATCTGCATTGGGTAACGTATGTGGTTTATGTAACCTTTCTCCGATGTTATAATATGTAATTATAATGACATGTGATTTATGTTACCTTTCTCCGATGTAATGATTGTTATTTTAACATTTTATTAGAGTTTGAACTTTTGTCTTCGATTCGGTTGTTTTGATTTTTTTAAGCAATAAGACAGTATTCGGATAAAAAAAATTTCTTAAGTTTGCATGTTGGCTGAGAAAGCTTACAATGTCTTGTTCTAAGTCTGCAGTATTACTAAAGCCAGGAGTGTCGATTTTGGAACTTCGAAACTTTAAAACTTTTAATCAGAAATTTGTACGGGTCATATTTCCATACATGTCACAGTGGTACGAGTTTGAATCCTACCAACAGAAGAACAAAATTTGACTGTTCTTTTATCGTTGGGAAGTTTTTTCTCTGCATTATGAAACATATGATCCCATAGAGCAGTGTAGCGATGTGACAAAATACGACTCATTTGAGCATGCATGTTTCCCTTTTGGCCTCTGTAAATATCCTGCTACTGAAAAAGGGGCTATATATAAATGATGTTATTGTAAAAAAAATTACTTTTTTTCATTTTTTAAAGTAGTGTTAACTCTATTTTACTCATTTTAATTACATTTTTAAGAATGAAACTTAGCATAACGTGTGACTATCTTTAGAATATCTTAGCTGGTCGTAAAAAAGTCTTAAACAAACACGACCCCTGACTTATAGTTAATCTTAAAAGTTGGTTAAGCATAAGAAACGTTATAACAGTCGGTTGACCGAATTTAAGAGGACGAGAGAAATGAAACTCTTTTTCATGAAAGTTAGAAAAAGGAAATTTTCCAGTTTAAACGGTTGTTAAGTAATAGAGATATAATGAAATGCCGTTGATTCGTCAAAAAGGCTACAAGCCCGGAGGGTGGGTGGTTTCTTTTACGAACCAACGACATTTCATTGTTACTTAAAGAGGTAATCAAGGGAACTAAGGTTATAGCGGTAATCAAAAGAATGTAATCCAGGGACAAAGACCAGACAAGGAAAACAGACATACACAACAAAGAAGGTAAAGTAATAAAATCATACCAAGTAACAAAAGGAAATGAGCAACTCGAACTCCACTAAATACTGGGAGCATGGACCAGGTGAATCGGTAGGGTAAGCGTCATCTGCTTTTCTAGACACACCAGCCGAGTTCCTCATAAATAGTCAAGTCGGGGGTAGACAAACGAGGAAAGGAAAACTATGACCCGTTGAATAAATCAGTTTTCATGGTGCAGATGGATACACCGTATCGATGAAAAGTCATCAAGTTTGTCATAAAGTTTGGTCAATAGTTTTCCTTTACCATCGATTTCTAAGTGTAGGTCAAGATATGAGGCTGACTTCACAGTGTCTGTAGTATCATTTATATCAAGTTCAACACCTTTACTTTTGGGTACTAATATTGAGAATAATCATGAATGATATCTGTTGTTGGGCCAAGGTATTTGCAAGATACTAACCTTTTTACATCATGGTATTTGGCTTTTAGGTGATTACATCTACGTAATAAGGATTTTCAGAAACAACACTACAGACTTGCCATAGTTAAATCGGCAGAAAGGAGGCCAATTACCATATCACCAAACTCAGAAGTTGAAATAAAAGGATTGTTAGACAAACAGTTTTAGTTTCCAGCAGTATGCGCCCTATTACAATCAACAAGAAAGTCAGCATAACCAACCGACTTGGATTTAATACTTTCAGTACCGTAAAGAGCCTAAGTCTGTAAGCGTTCCCAACGTTACCACTAGGACAGTTACCATTTCCCCGAGGGAAGTATTGTGTGAACTACAAGCAGTCAACATAGATTTTCCACCGAAAGAAATATCACAAGGGGATGACGTAGTGCAACTTGTAAAGATTCCAACAGGTTTATTAGAATATGGTGATCTAGAAAGAGAGAAACAACTCATTGAAGAATACATAGACATATTTTCTACCGGAGATACCGACATCGGCCTTACATCAGCACTGAAACACCGGATTGAACTAGCCGACGACAGACCATTCAAACAACAATATCGGAGAATTCCACCATCCATGATTGAAGAAGTAAGGAACCACTTACACCAGCTGTTGTCTGCAGGAAGACTATCCCACTCACTTTAGCTTGGTCGTCGAATGTGGTGTTAGTGCGCAAGAAGGACGGAAGCCTTAGAATGCGTGTAGACTGCCGGCACTGAAACCAGAGAACCATCCTTGATTCCTATGCGTTACCACGTATAGAAGAGATTCTTGACTCCCTGGGCGGCAACAGATTCTTCACAGTTTTGGACATGAAGAGTAATTATCATTAAGTAGAAGTATTTGAATAACATAAACAAAGGACAGCTTTCACCGTTGAACCTCTTGGATTCTATGAATACAACAGATTACCTTTTGGAATTACCAACTCCCCTGCCACCTACAAGAGGTTAATGGAAGAGTGTTTAGGAGATCTCAACGCCAGGACCTGTTTTATCTACTTGGACGACCTAATCATCTTTTGCAAGTCAGTTGATGAACATCTTCAGCAGGTCTTCCAGCAACTGTTTGAAGTTGGATTAAAGTTATCACCAAAGAAATACTCATTTTTCCAGCAGCGGGTGAAGTAGAAATAGAATCTGACCCAGATAAGGTGAAAGAGTTGTTAACTGGCTCAAACCTACTAATCAAGACAGTCAGACAGGTCCTTGGATTCATAGGATATTACCGGAAGTTTGTGAAAGATTTTTCCAAAGGAGCAAGGCCATTGACGGATTTGAGGGATTTGATGCCATTAACCATTACAAGGAGAGGAAAGGGAAAGAAAAAGAAAAAAACACATGCGGAAGAATGGTATTAATATGAAGAACAAGAATCAGCATTTCAAGACCCGAAAGAACAGTTGTCGAAGCCACCTATCACGAATTATCCTGATTGTCAGTAGCCATATGAATTACATACAGATGTGTGCCAGACGGGACTTGGACCAGTTCTGTACCAGACTCAAAGTTGAAAGAAACAAACGTGTTATAGCTTAAGTCGTGATCGTCCTAAGTCAGAGAGGAACTACCCAGTATATGGCTGGAATTTCTTGCTTTGCAATGGGTCATCTGCGACAAGTTCAGCGACTACTTGAGTGGCGCAAGATTCACAGTGATGACGGATAACAATCCCTGACCTAAGTTCTATCATCTGCCAGGCTGGACGCAACGGGGCATTGATGGACAGCTGCGTTTGTCGGCATTTGATTTCGACATATAGTACAGACCAGGGAAGACAAATGCAGAAGATGATGCCTTATCTAGACTTGCAGCTTTACATAATCATCAGGAGTGTGAACCATCAGAAGTATCAAGTCATATACAGGAGATTAGTAAGATACCAGTAACATCAGTAAAGGCCATCTGTAGTTTTGTACAACGACAACCGTATCTAGAAAGTTATCACAGACCACCAAAGCGATTGATGACTTAAAAGATGACATCGCCGGTGAGCATGTTAAAGTCAGAAGAGACTCAGTGATACGTTATTGGATTGACCATGTAAGAAAGAAGAAATTTCCGCGCAAAGAGGAAGTACCAGCGACGTCCTTTCATCGACGTCTACACTCCAACAAACTCGTTATTAAGGACGGAATACTATTAAGAAGAACAAAGTTAGATGATGAGAATAGAGACCAGATAGTATTAACAGCGTTTTTTGTTAGCACCGTTCTGAAGTATCTAGACAACCAGATGGGCCAGGAAGGCCGTGACAGGACATCATCATTGGTGAAAGACAGATTCTTCTGAAATGATATGCAAAAATACATGGAAGAATGGATTCAACACTCTCCGAGATGTTTGAAGAGGAAGAAATTACAAAATGAGAAGACACCATTGAAGAGTATTACCACATCACAACCACAGGAGTTTGCATGGATTTCTTAAATTGACGTTTGAGCCACGAACCACCCCTTACCATCCGATGGGCGATGAACAGTGCAAAAGATTCAATAGAACGCTGTTAACTATGTTGGGTACTTTAGATAACTCTAAAAAGAGTAACTGGAAGAAATATCTTGGTCCAATTGTGCACGCATATAATTGTACTAAACAGGAAACAATAGGTTTTTCACCATTTTGGGAAAGAACCTCGCCTTGCTGTTGATTCAGTTTTTGGAGTAGAGAGTTCAACAAGCAGCCAGAATACTACAAAATACGCTTTAAAGAAGAGATTACAGAAGTCATACGAACTACCCATGGAGTCTGCGAAGAAATCTCAGTCAAGACAGAAGAAAGGTTAAGATGAGAAAGTCCGAGGAGCGATGTAACATTATGGAGATAGAGTGTTGGTGAAGATCTTGGCATATGGAGGCTATCATAAGCTGTCATATAGATGAGAAAGTGATGCCTAAATCATCCTCGATCAACCTAACACAGACATGCCCATTTGTGTGGTTCGGAAGGAGAATGGTGAATGAAGGAAGAGAACCATAAACAGAAAATGGCTTCTTCCATTTGGTTTAGCTTCTATGGATAGATATCAGAAAAAAAGACCTACACCTAAACCAAGATTAAGACCCAGGAAAGACTAGATACCAGTGCCACAACCAAGAATGACTAGAAGAGGACTTTCGACAAAGGATCCACATCCTCCGGCCAGTGTTACTACAGATGGTTATGGTACCGCAGCTGAATGAGGAAATAGAAATCAACACAGATTCTGATGAAATATCTGACTACTCAGTAGCTGAGCGACATGTATTGCTGATTGAAGAGAATCAACAGGATGACATAGTTGAGGAAACTGAAATAGTGGAGGACGCTTTAGGTGATTTAGTTCAACACAATGCTGAAATAGCTAACGAATTCGACGCAGAGGAGGATCAAGCTACTATTGACGACCCTGGGCAGGATGTAGAGTCTGAAGATGAATATGACAATACATTCGAAGATGAAGATGACAACACACACAAGAAGATCACATCGACACAGAACATTAACAGCTATGACAAGATATAAAGATTATGTATGTAAACGGACTCAACCTAAGACAGACTTGTTTACAAGAACAGAGTTTCTGAAGGATGCAGCATCATGTGAATTACTCCGAGGATCTGAAGATAGATTAGCAGATGCCTTGTTGAAGTTAGCCACAGATAAATACTAATTATATATTTTTCTCTTTTAGACTTTATGTCTGATGTATGCTCGATTGACGGGAGGGAATGTTATTTGTTTTATGAATAGTTGTATGCATTGTAGTAGTGTTGACGGCGTCATTTTTGGAACAGGGGGGGTTAAGAGTGGATTTTTATCCATTTTGCTAATTTCACTGGTTATAGGCGTGTTCCATTACATTTTTAATTTATTTTTAAACATTCATGTTCTACTCTAATCTTTTTGCAAAGGACAAATTTACCTAAGTGATATCTATCAAGAATTACCTGGTATAGGTATTCTACTTTTTTGGTTTTTCTAGTCAGATGTTATTTTTTAAAGTGGATTTAGTAATGATGGCTGGTCATTATTGTGTAATATTTCAGATTTAAAGTTGTCTAGTAATTAAACACTTTCGTTTCACGTGCAACATTTGCATGAAGCTTTAGCATATTGCTCAGTGTAGGTGATGGACCAGAATTATAGAGGCATGTTATACCAGAAATCATGGTATGTCATTTTCCTCATTTTGGTTCTTTGCCCTGACAGCTGATAGCAGTCTTAATTACTATTCACAACATCAGTCTTAGAATAAGTTTTCCCATGTCCCGAGTAGGACTGAGATGTAGTTTGAGTGTTGTATGTTTCCGTTGTATGAGCCTAGTGTGAAAGTGTAATAGAACTCAACATCCCTCCCCAATTAACTCATGATACATGTTATTCTCCTCAACAATAAATTACCATACATGTAGTTCCCCTCCATTAAATACCAACCTAATCATGAATTATGTTTTTTACAATAAAATGTGTTGTATGTGCTGCTGAGTGGGTTTTACTGTGCTAAATTTAGAAAACGTATTTAGGTAACCATTTTAAAAAGCCAACTTTTCCTCTAAACTAATTATCAACATCATCGACAAAGAAATAAATATTGGATTGCTATTTATTGTTGTTTATGTGCTTGTGTATTGTACTTTTCAGAGAAATGTACTAATGCCTTATGTATTAATAATAACCGTTGACAAATGCTATAATCATATCGCTCTTAGAACCATTTTATGCAAAAAATCAATAATAATAAATTGTTTACAGAAAAGTTTTTATACTGAAAATCGACAGATTTGCCAAGTGTGATTTCCTGCTACTGCGATTTTCCGAAAGAATATTATGTCATCGGTACAAAATGTCAAAGCTACGTTCAGTTTTCTGTATACTTTTATAAAACATCGAAGGCGCATAAATTCCTTTCAATTGCAAATATGAACTTGATTTTTTTTTTGCACAATGATAAAGTAATAGGGTAGATAATTTTTTGACAATAATTGAAAAATGTGTGAACTCCAATTTATGAGATTAAAAAAGAACACTTTTTTGCATAAAAAAGTTTAAAAAGACAATTTAAAGAAGGCAATTTTATTGCAAAATTCATAGTGTAAACTCTCAACAGAATGATTATCAAATGTTTTCGTCGGAGATCATAATCACAATCCGAAATTGTAAAAATGTATGCTGTTTTTCAAAATCAGATCCGTGAATACATTTTAGCACCACTTACCTGTTTTCCTAAGAAATTTCTTTTTCTGATTCCCTATCATAAAAAAAATTTGTATTGGAATATTTAGGAAAAGGGAATCAAAACATAAACGTGTAGAGATATTGAAAGAAAAGCTTTCCGTCTTAAAATTATATAACTCAAATGCGTGCACAGTTTCTTTTTTCCCATTGGTATTTATAATTTGATACTGCTAAAGATATTGAGATTGTCACGGGAATATAACGTTTACTTTATTGTAGATGTTCATTGGTAACGTCGGATTGTCTGTGACGTCGCCGTGTGCGGAAGTTACGAAAATTTGTTGATTAAAATGTATGGTTGAAATTCACGATAGTTGTATTAACGCGTCTTGCCAATAACCCGTCGACTGCTTGTATGAATCTAGTGTTGTTTCATATCTAAAAATAACCATTGACTGATGTTTACGTTATATTGCCCAAAAACAATTTTTATGCAAGTAATCAATAAAATAACTGTTTACAGAAAAGTTTGTATACAGAAAATATGGTGTGCATAGAAATCGGAATTTTTAGCCAAGTGTATTTTCCTGCTAATACTAATTTCTGAAAACTCTAAGGTACAAGAATATTACGTAATGTCAGGGTAAAGTTCAGTTTTCTCTTTGGTATATAATCAATGTATAAAAGAGGGAATAGAAGTATTTTAGAATAACTCCGGATTCGAAAGGCAGTTGAATACTAAAAAGGTAGGAACTTTAGGTTGTATGGTATTGTATGGCTTTATTGACACATGAATAATTCTGATTTAGTTTAGTTTTATGACAGAAGCTGTAACTTTTGTTTGCCATTCTTTCCATCAGTGCTTTTCACTGAAAACCATTTTACTGATAATTTTTGTATTGTTAGTTTTGTGTAATGAAAGACACATAACTAGCTAATTCATTAGCTAATAAGCTGCTTCAAAAATGTGTCAAAGGAAGAAAGCAATAAGTTACACGCATATTTAAATAATTCGTACAAATAAAAAATTATTTTGTTCTAATATGTACGTATTTACTGCGATATCATAACACCAAATACCATACAATTAATGACTCTGGATGAGGTTAATATCATTATTTATCAACGAGAGAGATCTATGATAAATACAGAGGCAATCGACCGAGGTGATTACAGATCCCAAAGGTTGATTAATTATGATATTAATTGAAATAAAAAAAAATATCAAGTGTTTTATTATACGACTAATTTCAATACATTTGGGACATTCTACATTTACCATAACTCATATCATGTGTTTGCTTCCTCTCTGTGTGTGATTATTTATTTTTTTCTTCTTATTTTTTTTTCTTTTTTGTTCGTTTTGGTTTTTGATTTTGTTGTTGTTTTTTTTTTGTATTTTTTCATTGATTAACCTTTAAAGCTCCACATGGGGCAATCAATGGCCTGTCTGGTAACTTTTGGGGTCTTTGATAGTCAAGATTCCTTTGATTTTAAAAAATTACAAATCTTTTTTTCCACTGCTGCCACTCAGACCAGCGGGCTCAGCCATTGATGAATGGCTGTAAACATTAAGTATGGAGAGTGGTGATTGGCGATTGGCCGAAATAAAGCCGTTTTAATATGTCGGCCAATCATAAGTAACAATTTATTAATAAACTATAGGATTTTGCCTAATACTATATTCAGGTACACGCTGATTGAATTCCTCGTGCGGTGATCGTCAGAATTTACAAAGGACCATAAAATACCGAATGAATACATCAAAATCGTAATTATTTATAGTCATATTATTATGTATTATATTACCAAAAAGCATGCAAACATAGGAGTAGCATTAACTAAACGATTCATTATTCGAATATAACTGTTTTCGATGATTCCGTTTTTGAGAAAACAATGATTCAAACATGCAATGGCTTAATTTGAAGAACTGGATGATTCTGCGCTAGTCCAACCTTAACACTACTTTTATCAGTCTCGATATCTCTTAATCTTGACCCCTGTGCAGGTCCGGGTGTTAAAAGGATAGGCCTGCAGCAGCGCTAAGCTTGTCGTAAAAGGCGACTAAATAGTGCTCAGAAACCTAGCCGGGGGCTAGGCGCTCTGCCCACAGAGCAACTGGGATGTGTGCCTCAGGTGGTGGAATGGGGTACCCCTGGCGTATTACATGCTGGGGTTGTCAGGCTATAATACGGAAAACCTGACCGCAAACCATAGTGGTGCGCCGTGTTGGGAAAGATGCCACGTTCCTCGCACGTTAAAGAACCCTGCTGTGGTATTCGATAGGAGTAGAAACCTTTGCGCTCCGCCACAGGAGGCTAAATTGCCCGACCTCACCCATCCCCCTTTTTCCAGTGGCAATCAAAATTTGTCGACCCTATTATCCTTGTGGCCCATCCTTTTTTTTTCATTTCTTGTTCATTTTATCATCCATTTCATGTTCATTGTCTGAATATAGCTGAAATATTGCTGCTCGGACGTAAAACCCCAACAAACAAACAAACAAACAAACTTAATCTTGAACGTATACTACCCCTTCCCTTCTGTTCAATATGGAATATGAATTGTGCGTTTTTACTCGCATACATTTAGGAGAAATGGTATTTAAACTTTAAATGTATTTTTTGTTGTTGCGATGAAGCATGATTTGAATTTATTGTCCATTTATTTTTTTATAAACGATATCGTTATATCATCAAAAAAAGACCTTTGCGGACCTCGTACGGACGATTTGCTATGCGTCACCACTCATTCTTATTTAGTGAAAGTGTCCTGATAGCAAAGTAACAACTGAAAAATGCCAAGTAAACCCTCTGCTTATAGTTTCGGTCACGCTTAGACAATTGTTCGTTCAACTTAAAATGAGCTCTGGTACAAAATTTAATTGAGATCGATCTTAGAATAAATGTATCAGTTCATGGTATACCGGAAACAAATTTAGTCAAGGTGGGAAGATATATTTGCACCGCTTTTCTAGCCAACATGGTAGGGAGCTATAGTACCTACTGGTCTTAATTGGTCCCAGTTAAAGTCTTTCTTTGAAAACTTTACTCGTTTCAAAAGTGCATCTCAGTAGGTATATCATCCGCAAGAAGACCCCATATGTTTACCTGATTGTGTTAAATATTTGGTCATGGGTACTTCTTGTAGATTTTTTTCATATTTCGACCTTCCAATGCAAGGATTTATTGGTAATGTGGATGAAGAAAGGTTCTTCCTTCAATTACTTGTATAGCAGGCCAAAAAGTACTATTGTTATTAAAGGTGAGCCGTTTAAACCTTATAATTATCTGGAATACAATTTAATATTTTCTTTCTCCTTCTTGATGACTCCCAATTCAATAAAATTGACTTGCAAATGGAGCCACCTTATCGACAATGAGACATATTGTCGAGCAAGTAGGGGCCTTTTATAAATAAATTTTTCGAAATTGTTGTAATATACAATGTCAAAATGTAAAGAATAAAGCATAAAATACCGTTTAACAACTTCAATCGGGTTTATATTTTGTCGAAGTGATGATAGTCATGTTCGTTAACAAAAGCTACAGCATGTACATTGGATTACTACAGTTGTAAAAGCTGTCAGTACGGGGACACAGGAGGTGAATGCACAGTTAGGCATGAGCTATATTCGAATTGAATCATAATAGATCGATATTTCCGGGTTTAAACTATCGGTTCCTTTTACTATTTCTTCTTTCTTCTTCCTACATTTCACCAAATAACATTTTATTGGAAATAAAATGATTTATGTGGCCAAATTCCGCCCTTTTTTTACCCTCACTCTGTTATCTAATGTAGCCCATACCCCCAGTTGCATTTAATTTATGCATACCAATTCTGATCATCCAATGAAATTAGCGCGATTGATCACATGTTCACTCTTAAAACTTGATCAAGAAAGCTTGTTGTGATTTTTGTTTAGTTGATTACCCACCTGCTCCCCTTACTACATCCTATATCTTTTTTTCAATATTGGCTATGGCCGGTTTATTTTAGGCCATACCCTTTTTTTTTTGTTAGGCCGTTTTTTTTAGGCCATATCTTTTTTCTTATAAGGAATTTTGTATTCTTTTTAGGGAGTGTCAACTGTATTATCAATTTCATATTATTTGTCTCATCTCTGACAGTGACACTCTAATCTAATGTACATATGTTACTTATTTTTACTGTTTGATTATCGTCATTTAATATATGACATTTATGGGATATTTTGTTTTATTTATGTCCTTACCAAAAACTTAGTGGAGTAGCTTGCAGTTGCTCTCCTTTTTTTCTCTAAAGAAATAACTTGGGAATTGGTGCAATATAAACACCTTTAAGTTACAAAATCATGAATTGGAAAAAAAATAAGGTTTATTCCTATAAAATAAGTACTATAACAAATATGCCAATGTAAATAACCCAAACCGTCCGTGTTTTACACATTTCATTTGACGCACTAATCCATTCAATTATTTTTTTTTTGCAATATTTAAGCAGCCCCATTTTCCCACAGACTCAATAATTCCTAAAAGGTAGCTGGTGAAAAAAAATTGCTAAACATTCTTCCTCTTATGACCATGTTCAGTATCTTGCAGTTATTAACTAAAGCAAAAACGAAGTAATCTTATAATCTTGTAAAGAGAAAATATCATCTGAAAGTGTAACATGTAATTCTTTCACAAATCCAGTACAATGTCTGCAATACTACCAGGTACAGGGCTAGATGCACCAGGCCATGGTGCCTTTATGAATACTTACGTGAATTTGTATATTCGGATGATTGCAAAGATCAATTTTGTCCTTAGCCTGTTGTGTCAAAGAAAAAAGTTGACTTAACTCATGAGAACAGTCAGTAGTTAAAACACAAGTCTGTAGTGTCACATAAAACACACTTTCGGATTAAGAATGTACTAAATAAATTAAATTTATTTGTTATTTATTGAATATAGATCAAATGTGTTATTTATTTAGTACAATTATTAAATTTGTTGCTTAATAAGCTACATGTAATTGATAGAATGGTATGATATTAAATAAAACCCCTGCAACAAGTGGTCAAATACAATACTGAATTCAGGGATCATGTTGCTATAACAATAGCAAAATACACTTTTCGATTCAAGTTACCATGGATGTATACATACTTACAAATATCAAAATAATAGATATACCAGTTGGACACCTGAGTACATAGAACACAAGAAGAAAAACATCCTGAACCACAGCATAGTTAACCAAACTAAATGTCATTTTTGCAGAAAAAATAATAACCTTTTTTTTATTAAATTGCGCATAAGTCATCTTAACGAAATGGCCTATATCAACAACTACATGGAGCTGGGATAAAATATTTTCAGGAAATCTTATTCACAAAAATGAGCTTATTTCAAAATTTACGCCCCGTGCAGGTCCAGGTGTCAAAAGAATAGGCCTGCAGCCGGGCTAAGCTTGTCGTAAAAGGCGACTAAATAGTGCTCAGAACCCTAACCGGGGGACTAGGGCGCTCTGCCCACAGAGCAACTGGGTTGTGTGCCCCAGGTGGTGGAATGGGGTACCACTGGTGTCTTTCATGCTGAGGTTGTAAGGCTATAATACGGAAAACCTGACTGCAAACCATAGTGGTGCACCGTGTCGGGAAAGATACCACGTTCCTCGCACGTTAAAGAACCCTACTGTGATATTCTCCCGGGGTAGAAACCATAGGGCTCCACCACAGGAGGCTAAATTGCCCGACCCTACCCTCCTCTCCCTATTTCCAGTGGCAATCAAAATTTGTGGACCCCATTATCCTTGTGTCCCATCCCATTTTTCATTTCATCTTTATTTCATGTTCATTTTATCATCCATTTCATGTTCATCGCCTGAATATAACTGAAATATTGCTGCTCGGGCGTTAAACCCCAACAAACAAACAAAAATTTACAAAAATATCATCTGGTCATCATATATATATATCGAATTTTGCATACTTACAACATATTGATATTCTAGATTATTTACACAAAGCTCTAGACATTGATATGTGAACCGAAAAATTGAAGGATAAAATCCCATTGAAGCTGGCCAACAGATACGATGTTCAGATAAAAATGTATAAACTATTGATTTGATTAATCTTTCCTACAAAATTGGTGTAGTGTTGAGTCATTCATATCTGAAAAATAATAAGAGGTATAAATGACTTTAAACGGTTTCTTGTGTAAGACTAATACATTGTATATGTTTGTACCGTAAGACAATGGATCATTTTCTTGTTTGTCTGGCCTTCCCTCGTTTCTATAATGCGCATAATTATTCCTTTTGCTATACATTATTAAGTGTTAGTTTTCGTAATAATCAGAAAAAATTGAAAAATCAGAAACACGCTTGTCGAAAACCCACTAAACTAACAATATAGTTCTCTAGGATTCTTTCTCTGTTTGAAAAGAGGCTGTTTTATCTATGCATCACTGAATTTTTTCAGAA
This sequence comes from Perna viridis, assembly GCA_037379345.1. Classification (NCBI taxonomy): domain Eukaryota; kingdom Metazoa; phylum Mollusca; class Bivalvia; order Mytilida; family Mytilidae; genus Perna; species Perna viridis. Next base: position 17,528,411 of record CM074511.1, read on the forward strand.
ATGTTTCGAGAAAAATGTAAGAAAAATGAGGTTTGTGCCCTTGAAATATCCATTTTTCAGTGCATTTCAATGAAATGATAGCACACTTCGCTAAAATGATATGCAAAATCTTTTTTCCTTTGATTCTGATGGTGCAAATAGTCAAATTAAATTTTCAAAATGGTGGGTTTTTACTACCATGTTTCACCCACTGCCCGATTCTTATAGCGACTGACACTAAAAAGTATTTTATGTGACTACCTGTTTGTGGTTATTTTATATAATTTGGTAAGATTAGAATAAAAAGAAAAATATTGATTTCACACAATTTATACTTATGCTTAATGTGCGCGTACATTTGTATCCTTGTCAGCTTATGTACATGATATTTCTAATGACTTAATACATTTTACAGTTCATTTCTGACAGAAACTCCTCATTGAATGTATTTATTATGTAAGTTATTATACTGAAAAGATCCACGTATGTCCTTCCAAAATAATATTCAGTATCATCATCTATAACATGGATATGATGGCTTAACATTGTTAAAATATGACTTTCATGCTTTAATTTATATTAATCAAATTCAATAGGGCAGTAAAGATTGATACATGAATCTGAATGATAATTAGATACTTAAGACAGCATATATAGATTTTCGACGCAGCATAAAATTGTATGCATCATTAATAAAATAGAAAATAAGTTATATATTTAACTGTGACATTAAAAAAATTGACAAGTCGCGCGAAGCATTTCCAAAACAAACTCTGAAGTACAATAGTAAGTGGCTTTATCCCTCCAAGATTCTGTTAAAATTGCTGTATTAAGAGGAAAAGTAAAGAAGCGAGAGCCCGTTTATCCATGGGGTTTATATTGCTTTATTGTTTGTAGGGATTACTGTTTTTTCTTGCTGTTTTGTTTATACATCTGATTACTTACATAATTCATTTATTTGATTTGAAAAAAAAAATGTTTTAGACAGCTAGATATCTTTTTTCCTTGTTAATTCCAACAAAAATTGAAAGGTTATGCCGTATTGCTATGATTTCGTTATATTTTCTTATATTTTGATGTTGCTTTTGTGTACTGAATATCTAACCTGGTATAAACTAAACTTATTCGGCAAATGAACCTGATAATTCAGTTCAAAGTCTTTGTCAGGATTAGGCATAATGAGAAATATCTGAACGGTCCATTTCAAAACCTAAATGATCATTGACTCAAGAATGTTTTCTGTATTTAAAATGACCACCCTTTTGTTTCTTGCACCACTGGATGAGTTAGTAATTTTTTAATAGTTTTTTTTTTTTTTTTTTTTTTTTTTGATTATACAAAATAATATTAGGGCAATAGTAGATCCTGCCTTTTTATTTTTTCCTTATGGGTTGTCTTGCCTTTTTATTTCATGAAAACTTCAATTCTGCCTTTTTAATTCAAATTTGATCTTAGCCCCCACCCCCCTTCCACTGAAATCAGTTGGTAGTTCCTTTTACCAAACTATTATCGAAATCTTGATTATCCTGATTGGAAAAAACAGACAAATTAATTGCCTAGTTGTGGATTATTTTATACCATGTTTCATCCACTGTCTGCTTCTTACAGAGACTGACATTTATCGATGGTAAAGAAAAACTGTTGACCAAACTTTACGACAAACGTGATGACTTTTCATTCAAAATTTCAGTCAACTTTTCTTTCTTCTGTGGCAACATTCCTTCAGCGAATGGAGTGTTCATTTCACAACTTATACGTTATGCCAGAGCTTGCCGAGACGACGCAGACTTTTTAGATCGCGCTGATATTCTAACAAATAGGCTTCTAGAGCAGGTTTATGTTGCTACAAGATTGAAGTCATCACTACAAAAGTTTTATGGCCGTCATCATGAACTCGTGGATCGTTACGGTGTATCCATCTGCGCCATGGAAACTTATTTGTTCAACGTATCATAGTTTTCCTTCCCTCTTTCATCTACCCCGGACTTGACTTTTTATGAGCGACTCGGCGGGTGTTTCTAGAAAAGCAGAGGACGCTTATCCTACCGGTGCACCTTGTCCATGCTCGCAGTAGTGGAGTCCGAGTTGCTCATTTGCTTTTGTTACTTTGTATGTATGATTTTAGTTACTCTATGTTCTTTGTTGTGAATGTCTATTTCCATGTCTGGTCTTTGTCCCTGGATTACATTTTTTTGATAACCGCTATAACCTTGGTTCCCTTGATTACTCTTTAAACATCTTCAAAGCGACATTCTCTAGAATCGAAGTTACACTTGATGTTTGCATTTCAGAGGTGCCGCTAAGATGGAAGACCTGGATAAAATTGACAAAGGTATTGCAAACATATGTAAAGGTGAAGACAAGAAAAGCGATGCTATGTTAATGATGGCTCCTGATTGTAATTGGGACCAATTTCTTACACCAGCACCTATGGCTATTGCTTTACTTGGAGAGTTGATTCTTATCTCAGCTGATACAGACTTCAGTCTGGAAGGAAAACCGCCGAAAGATGGCTTCAAACTACTACGATATCCGAACTCCTTTAGGACATCTCTGGTTCAAGTCTGCAACGAAGGGTGGACTGCATTTAATGAGGCCCATACATCTATGGATCAAATACGTCTACATAGTGGAAATGTTGACAATCATGTTAAAAATGCTGTAAAATTTCTGCTTAGAGGATCACCTGTAGAAGTCGAAAAGATGCTTCCGATGTCTCTCACAAAGGTACAGAATATAGCAGATGAATGCCTTCAGCTCGCGACGAATATTGAAATGAAATTTGTTGGTGTAATGGAACTTACAGCAGAACTTTTAGAAGCATGTACCAATACTAAAGGAGTTTATGACGAGAAGAAAAGAGAAACAGAAATAGCAATAAAAATTGCAAAAACGGAAAGGGAGCAAAGGGAAAAAGAAATAAAAGAATCTGAACGTCGAATGGCAAATATGGAAAAGGAAGTCAAAGAGGCGCAAGCAGATTTTAAGGACGCTATATCTAATATTCCTACTGGTGGACAGCTATTAGGCCTAGCTGTAGGTGAAGCTATTGTAGAGGGTGTGAGAACAATTACTAGTTTTGGAAATAACATCAAATCAATGGTCTCTAGAAAAGTAGATAAACTGTTTGACGACGGCGAAAGAATCGAAAGAGATGATCAATACTACGAAATAGAGTCTTCCCGGCGTCGTGTATATCAGCAGGTTTTGAATGTGAACCAATTTGTTGGAATGCTCTTCAGTATTTTAACAAGCCGAAAAGATATAAATGGAAAGCCTATCCCAGATTTTAAAGGTGATGACAGTCTGAAAAGTATCAAGCAAAACATCGAGAGAGCAATGCAGCATGTAGAAAAAGAGCTGAACAGTGGCGATTTACGTGCTATAGTATTGGGAATTTGCAATGAGGCAATAGGAATATGTTCAACTCTGATAAACATAGAAAAAAGCATGAACATAGAAAATAGTGACACACTTATATCAGTTGCCGTTGACAACATTACAGAAATCAACAAACAGACACAAACTTTATACGCGGAAGCAAGTAAATCCCTTGGAAAAAATCCTTTGGATAACAAATCCCCTCACCTTTCTAAAATGCCACAGGAAAGCTCTAGTCCTTCTGCTGTACAAGGAGCTATTGAATCATCTCGCTATAAGACGGAAATAGCAAAAGAAACTCTAAAAGACGCCAAAAAACGACAAGAAAAGGCGGCAGATGAGTTAAGGGAATCAAATGAAAAGATGACAGAGGTTTTAAAGGAAATGGCAAAGCTAGATCTGCAAAATATCGATTTCGATACTATTCGGGACACTCTTGTAAAAGGCATAAAGGCACTTGCACAAGTCCGTGAGCAATGGGGAAAATTAGTTCGGTTTTTTCAGATGCTGTCAAATCTAATCAAATGTTGTTTGCATACTTCACTCACTGATTTTGTAGATCAAGCGAAAACAGGCCGTGAGTTAAAAATGAATGATCAAAGCTTTGCACTTTCGAATGTCTTCAGGGATGTAATATTCGAGCAAGCATCGAAAGCTAGTCAAGTTGCTTATGTCGTGCGTACTATATCCGGTGCGTACGTCGAGATATCAAACAAACATCTCATGGATCGTATAACATGTCTTGGTCACTTAATCGCACTTGATTCAAAAAAAGATGCAAGCGAAATCAAACGCAGGCGGTTAGAACTTCATAGTGGTTGTGCGGAGGCTCAAGGGGCTATTCGCCATATAGTCCTAGAGGAAAAAGAGAAGTTCAGTCAAAACATTGATGAAAGAATCCGGAAAATATCTGAGTTAGAACAACAGATGCCAGCAGTCGAACCATCCCGAGTGAAGGAGATTAAGGAAGCCATTACTTCCGGAATGGCAAAATTTGATGAAAATGAAGAGGACGATTTAATTTGAAACTGAGGCTCTCCTTGAGTGCTTACGTTGAAAGAAAATGGTGTGCTTATATTTATTTATCGCTTTAATGGTTCTCAAGTAGTTATATAGTATATATATATATCCTAGTTTTTATCGACATGTAAGAATAGACTAATAAAATATCGATTTTAACTTTATCGATGCACTGCTTTTCGTATTTAGTATTCATTTGCCACTAGCTTTATATTGTTCAAAAACTAGTATCCATGTTTTTACTCATCCATTGAAAAAAATAATGATTCTATATTTTCCCTATTACCTTCAAATAAAAATGCCGATTTCGGTTGCTGCTGAAATACATATCCCACGCCCCGTGGTCAGTACCTAACATCGTATCCGTATAATTCAAAATGATATACATTGTAACGCTAGTTATGAGTAACAAAACGTGTCGTATTTTTATACACATTGCGTGTCCATTTAAAGTAAAATGTTTTATTGTACCGCAAACACTGCATTATATAACACTAATATTGATGAGTAACAAGATTGTGTTTTGGTTTTGATTTTGGCTTTGTTTGGTTTTGTTTTGGTATTTTGTTTGTTTGTTTGTTTGATTGTTTTTTAGGGGGTTGTTTTTTGTTTTTTTTTCTTTGTTTTTTGTTTCTTTTTGTTTTTGTTTTTTTTTTGTTTTTGTTTTTGTTCTTTGTTTTTTTGTTTGTTTGTTGTTTTTTTTGTTTTTGTTTGGTTTTTTTGTTGTTTTTTTTTGTATCATCGTTTTCTTACACATTTGATTTAAACTATTAGTTTCCTGCTTAAGGCATAAGTCAATAGCGTAAAAACAATTGACAACAGACACTACATAAATTAATTTATTATTTCAGTACAATATACATTTATTAACATCAACAGTGTAAATAAAATTCTTTGAATAGATTGTGTTGTATTCGTGTGTTTTTTAAGCTTTTTGTGTAAACATTACATATTTATTCACTTATCGTTTCTTTGTATCATTAACACGATTTTGATCTTTGTCAATAGTATGGGACAATAAACAATTTTTCGACGCAATTGGTATAGTTTTGCTTTTTATCCTTTGGCCTTAAAGACGCTCTTCCATGGAAACATGAGTCACCTTATCGAAATTCTGTTTCCCGATTGTCCAAATCACTTAGTAGCGTGAACAAAATACTGTATCGGAAATTGAAATTGTGTGTCATGTGTTATTTCCTGAATGAAATGTAGAAAATTATATGTAAAAAGGACAAATTTTACTACTTGTTCATACCACTTTATTCGTTTTAACTAGATTTCTGAAAGTTGATTTCATTTTCATTTGCATGATTTTCTTGGTTGTGATGAAGTCCTGCCAGTATCGATTGATAATTTCTTTCCGTTATTTAACGCACTGAAATTTACTGGCGTGGAGAGAATCGTGTAAGTGCAGACAAATGTCATTTCAAATTATTTATTCTACCAATTCTTTCTTGTTTAAAAGATAAACATGTGTGTTCACACATAAGTCAAAACTGTACATAGTGAAATAGCTGTTCAAGTCGTCATTTACAAATAAGGCCTACCACTCTGTATGCATTACATGAAGATAAGCTAGGAAAATTAACAACAACTCTAAATGCCGAAGGGGATAAGGTTTTTATGTATACAATTTTACAATAAAAAGCAACATTTAAAAACTAAAACATACGATATATTGGTACATATCGTTCGAAAATACAAGAGATAGGATAACGGATATCTTAAACATGATATAACAAGAACAAAACTCAAACAGAGATAAAATGGTCTTAAATCGAAAGTAAGTTTTTAAGGGAGGCCTTCAGTACGGAAACCGTGACTCTCAACGTGGGACTTTTTATTAAAGCCGTGAGGGCATATCATCTATTGATAATAATACCTAATATTCAAAATATAACTGGCAGGACAGCTGATGATTGGAGGCTAATGGTAATATCCATGACATATTCATGTTCAATATACATGTATATATAATGATCTGACCCAAGAAAGGTCAAATATTAAATATTAATTAACTGAAAACCTTCTATAGCATTCTTGCCTAAATCATTCACTGTCACTTCATTTTTATATCAAAATCAAGAATACTTTTGACTTTCCGCTTCTGTCTTTTGTATTTTGACTTTCGATTGTTTAAGGAAGTGACTAGATTGTTGAAGAATAATGTATGGACGAAATTCCGCCCGTGAAATTGTATTTTAACTTATCAAGATATTACATCAATACTAGCATTGTGTCATCCATTATTCAAGCAAGGAAATAACAAAAAAAACTTAATATGAACAACGTATTTAAATTTATTATTAAATTTCCGACCTGTCCACGTATTTTTTTTTCAACATTGTCAGACATGAAGCGTAATTTATTATATCGCACCGGCAAGTTTTGTTGGAGTTATGGGACTTTAACTTTTTGACGTGGAAGTGACATTAATATTTTGGCTACCTGTAGTACTAGTAATTTTGTTATTATTAAATCCCTGACTATATTATATTTATTCGAGTGAAATAAATGGACATGTAAATGTAAATGTAAGTGTGACAAAATAATGATGTACATAAAAATGGATGTGGAATGTGCAAAATAGAGTCTTCCTGGTCCATGCTCCCAGTTCTTAGTGGAGTACGAGTTGCTCATTTGCTTTTGTTACTTTGTATATATTATTGTGGTTACTTTATGCTCTTTGTTGTTGTTTGTCTGTTTTCCATGTCTGGTCTTTGTCCCTGTATTACATTCTTTTGATTGTCGCTAGAACATTGGTTCCCTTGATTACTCTCCCAGAAGTCAAAGATATTTAACCCTGTCGCAAAACCTGTGTCTATCTCATTCTCAAGCCTCTGTGTGTCTTGTTATATTTAAAGTTTACTTCCATGTTGCTGGGGTCTAGAAAGGCAGCTATTTTTGTAATGTTGTTCTAGGGCCTGTTGCAGCCTACCCCGTGATTCGAGATTATCTCGCTGTTCATTGATGATACATTAGCAAGTTCAAACATCACCACAATACCCATATTTGTATATCACCAGATCTTTCACGTCTTCATGAGAAAAAATGCATCATTATTTGTTCATTCATAAATGCTCAATATTCATGGCCGTAACTAAGGGCTTTATATTTAGAGTAGGCCGGGGTTTGTGGGCCGTCGATTGATGCCCCTTGAAATAATGAAAATTAAATATTGCATATAATATAACTGATAACAATGAAAGAAAAAAGAAGGAATTTTGAGAGAGAGAGAGAGTATTACATAAACGTAACTAAATACAATATACTGTGATGTGCATATTATATAAACCTTTAGTTTTAATGATGAATTTTTGTACTTGTAAAAATACCTGTCAGTTTTGCATGTCAGAGTGACTTTTTGAACTTTTTTTTGACTACTGGAAATTGAACAGAAACGTTAGTATCATTTCTCAAATGGATGTAACGGTTTCAATATAGAAGTTAGTGAGATGTGGACTCGGTACATCCGAATCCACATAATGGCGAGTCGAAATAAGTGACCATTGAGTAAATTACAATTTATTCGTAAAGGTCATAAAGGACATATATTGTTCTGAACAAATCTTGGTTTGCTTGCCCACAATCGACAAGCTGGTACCATGATTTAGGACATTTTTACCCATCCAATTGGGAAATGAAAAATCATTATAAAGTAAACCAAGTCACAAAATTCAGAATTAGTTACATAAGTTCCATGTACTGCACTATGTTTCACCAAAACAAGATCGATATACTGTTATAGATACCAAGACTGGGATTCTGTTCTGAGTTTACAGAATTCAAAGCGTATCATACCAGCACTTTAAACACTTCGTGTAGAAACAATCTGTCTTAACATTTCATTAAATACATACCAGAAATGCGTTTCGATTATTTAAACGTGTTCATCCACAATGCTTTCTTGACTTCTTCCCGCGATATTTTTTTAAAGTCAATATCAAAATTCCAAAGTCAAAAGTTGAAAAGTAAGAAAGTCCTCTCACGGCTTTCTGAAAGTCAAAAGTCAAAAGTAAACAGGGCTTCCGTAGTATACTTTATGCTTAGTATACTTGTGGTGCGAACCCGTTTGTTTATACATAAATCAATATTCGAAAGTCAAAAGTCCAAATGTCCCCACGGCTTCCTTACTTCACTAACTTAAGAATGTAAAAAAAAGGAAATAATTTAGAAAAATAAATTCAAGTTTAATAGAACGAGAGGAAACCTGCGGGCATAGCAAAGAATTTAAACGGAGATAGAAAGAATAAGTTATAAATCACAATTAGATGAATTCAATAAATACATATATAGAATTAGCAGAATGAACTCAGAATTAAGAATCATAAAATTATACTAAAAGAAACGTTAAAAAATTGGAATTTCAGGAGTCATAAATCCATAAACAGCTTATTCAATTTTCTGACCGATGAAATATGCTTTACTCTTTATGATAATGCAATTACGATGTAACTGCAATAATTTTCACGTTAGTAACCAAAACGGTAGAAAACGCTTTAAAACGGGTCGACTGATCTAATCAACTAGAAATCTTAGGACAGGAAGTTCTCGTTCAACCGAAAAGATTAAGAAGAATTGGTTTTTTTTTTTTTTCTATGTCTGTTACAATTTTGAGGGAGTAAAATCCTTGCAGTTGGTACCACATGACAAATTTTGTTTTCAAAAGAAATTCATCCATTCAATATCAAAACGGTCCTTTCTCAGAGTCGAATGTTTTTGATTGACTGCAATGGTTAAAGAGAAATTACAAAGAAAACATTGAAATTCATTGAAAAAGGGAGATGACTCTCTGTTTTGAGCGAAATGTGGTTAGGAAACGTTGAAGTCATTTTCTTGGCTATCCACTATCGACTTCAAAAAATCGTTATACTAGTAAACATTTATAGGATAAAATCATGACATTGGAATAAATAATTCAGTGGTATCAAAGATACCCTGTGCCACCCATTTCATAGGATCTGCCTGATTTTTAGTTTTAAATATAGGCGAAAAACTTGTGCCAGACATCAATGGTTTATTTTTACTAACAACAGCCATGTTTTTTCACGGATCAAATATCAAAACTCCGATATTTTGCAGGCAATCCTAAGGAACTATTATTCCAAATATAAATGAATTCTGTCCAGTAATTTCATAGGAGAAAAAGTGTTAACAGACGACGATAACGACTTTAAAAAACGAATTTTATCAGAATCAAAAATTAAGCAAAAGAGAAAAGAAATAAGTAACAAATATATAAATAATATAATTATTAATAAATCTCAACTTAGCTTTTATTAGTGTTACATACAACAATATCTTACTAAATGAAAATAGTAAGCACTTTTCCGCTTATTGAGTGAAGTAGCAAGCTCTGAAATTGACTCAGCTAAACATAATATCAATTTCTATCTGAAAGTATATAAACTACTTATTTGATTAATGTGAAACCAATAAAAAAGTGTAACAACAAAATTACCGAACACCGGAAAATAAATCTGGCAAAATATAAATTACACCACCAGAGCAGCTAATACCGCAATGGTCCTGACTTGGTACAGGCACTTCGAACGAAATGGTGGGTTGAATCTATGTTTTACAGGGCGCTAAACCTATGTCTTCTATTGCAGGGTGACTATACCAGTGGTGATTAAAAAGCATTTGCATGCTATTGTTATAATCGATAAATCAGCGTTTACATTAACACAAAAAAACAATTTACAAAAAACAATCATTACTCATTGTTTTAGAAGAAATTGAGTATTTTTCAATCAAGGACTGATATCTAAAAAAGAATATGAGATCTTTAAGACGCATTTCCTCATACCCCTGATTAAGGAGTCTGTGACGCAGATATTTTTGGCGTTCAAGGAAATCACAAATTAGTACTTGCTCTAGCGTAGCGAATCAAATGTGAAATATAAACACCATATGTAGGAGATGGAGAGATATTGAAGGCAAGGAAAATTTATGATATTAAAATTAAAGTTGTCACTTTTATTATAAATCTTAGTACTGAGATGACCACTGTTGTGACATTCTAGATGTAGTTCCAAAAAAGATACAGGGCAGGCTGTTTCTGTAGTCTCATTTATCTGGAGTTCTGGAGGATATATTGACGGTAACCATTTACAAAAACAAGGGTTGTTGATGGACAATACATTATCAATATATCTGTATGTAAAGTTAAAGGATTTAACATCTTTTAATTTTTTATTCTTTACGAGTTTCTGAAAAACAAAATCAGTCTCGTATGAATATAAAACGAATCGGCTAGAAGAGGAGCACAGTTAGCGAGAATTAGAATGTCAACTTGTTGTTGAAAAATAGCTACTCCAAATGTGACAAATATGTTCTCGCAAACCTGCTTTTCTGTGTAGCACACTTTTCCCGTCTGCGAAGTTTTAAAACAAAATCGTGGATTTGTAACCAAGAACAACATAATTTTTGAAACAGCAAAGGATTTACGAATAAGTCCTTTCAAATGAGATTTCAAAAATACAATTATAAACAAATCACAAATCAATCACACAACTAATATTTACATTGTTAACCAACACAAGCTGTTTCACGCACGAAATATGTCCATGACTGAATACGCTAAAAATGCTACATTCCTTTACAATAATACATTCTCTTTCTACTCATTTATGTCTATAACTAGAAATGTAACCACAATTGTCAGATAGTGTGTAAATCAGCAAACTGTACCCAGTAATTCAAAATTCATAAAAATAAGTCTTATAAAAAAAACTATACTTTTTTACTAACTGCACTGGACTTATTATCAATAAGTGATTTTTGAGGTGATTCGAAATTTTGTTCCATTATTAAGTTATTATAAAGTCGTTGATACATGCGTTATTTCTTTTTTAGCACGATAATCATTATGGAAATGATAATATCACCCGTTGACTGGAACGATGTGCTCTGCAATCTTGAAAGAGGTCTCTTCCACCTGCAAAACCTGATGAACAAATTAAAAGTATGTATGGATCAGCAGAAAAACGAAATTTCTGTTATCAAAAACATATTAGAGCCATTGACAGAAATGATGCAATCAGAAATCAAAGCAATGTTAGAAAAGGCGGAAAAAATATTATTCAGAAGTAATCAAGAACTAGAAAAAAGTGAACATCGATGTGTAATGATGAATCAAGATATCAAAAAACTTGATGAACAACTTAAAGATTTATCGATCGAGCTAAATCGGAAGAAAAAGGAAGAAGAATGTGCCATTGCTTTTTATAATGAAAAGAAATCGCAGTTATCACGAGCTGAAGATGCACTTAGGTCGGCTGAAAGAAAACTAGACGAAGCAAAAACAGCACAAGCTGCTACTATAGCAACAGGTACAACAGTAGCTACCGTTTCTGCCATAGCTTCAATTGTATTTCCGCCTGCGTTACTAGGAGTTGCAGGTGGCATTGGTACTAGCGCTGTTGGATTAACGGTACTTGAAGAGGCTGTTGACAACTGTCGCAGCACAAGTCGCCAAGCTAACAGCGAGGTAACGGACAGTAGAGATTCCCTTGAGAAAGCCGAAAAGGCGACAAAGACTACCAAGGAACATATTACTAACATACAGCAAAAACAAGATGAGAAACAAAGGGAATTGAATGAATTGAACAAGGAAATTGAAAGCAAGAAAGAATTCCAGAAAAGAGTTATTGAGCTGAATGAACGGATCAAGAAAACATATGCGGGAATGTCAATGCTCCATGGACGTGTTAATATCATTCACTGTGAAACAAAAGGCGGATATTGTGTCGTAACATTATTGTCACCCTTAAAAGATGTTTGTGAATCTGTCATAAGTTTAGTGTGGTGTTCGTCAATCGAGTACTTCACAGAGGAAACACGAATGAATGAACTGAGATCTAGAGTAAATGCTGTAATGGCAATTAAATATCCAGTTCGAGAGGACAGCGATTTGGATCTAATCTAAGGATACTTTTTAGCATTTTCTGCTTTGAATTATATCTCCAACTTATTTTTCAGATTAAAAAAGACAATGTTACTTATCCTTCAGTATTCCCAATCTATGCTTGAACGAGCACAGAATCACAAGCAAGGATATTACATTTTCTTTACGTTACACTGAAAATCTCACGCTTTGTTTTCTTTTTCGTTCAAAACTTTTTATCAACTAGTAAATTACGGCCGACCAGTAACACGGAAACTATCAATATCCAATTTCACGAGATAAATTTTATTTTTACATTATCACCGTACAAAACTTTTCTGTCGAATGAGCGCGCCTAAAAAGATTTTATTTATCTTGACCATCATGAATCTGCTCAATCCTGCTGTAAGGGCTTTGCTTCTTTGATTCATCGGTTTGAAATAATTACTTCGATCTTAGCCGCGCTCCCATAAATGTCAAATCAGACTTCTCAGGTTTTTGTGCCCTTCCAAATTAGACGGCTCAAACAGTTGATTTAGTTATATACATTCACGAAACACTAATTGCAACTTCAAAAAAAAAAAAAAAAAAACTAGTGTTTATGTATTCGGTTCAATAGGCTACTGTTAATATTCAGTTCAAGAAACAGAATTTGCAAGAAAAGTTTAAACATTCATTCAGCGATTACATGGACTCTGTGTGCATATCTCTATAAAAAAACGAAAATCGATAAAATGCTTCCGAAAAAAGACCAGTGCCAATTTACCAGGTTCCTAACCACAAGGAGGGCCAGTCAATTTCTGTAAGGGGTACGCTTGGTATATATCACATCAGGTCCTGAAAATAAACGTAGTCAAATAAGTATGGATTTTGCATAATATTTAATAAATGTAATATTTTACAAACAATTTTTGTTAAGTTCTTTGATAGATTGTTGCAAAATGTATCAGTTTTGCCAAATTGAAAGGGGACTTTGTTACATTTTTCTTTGCAAGATATTTTGGCCACATACATCGACAACTCATATACTAGTATTCCAATTACATATACTAGTAACTACCTACAGTATCATCACAAAAAGTGAACTTCTGTTGCCATGTAAGTATCAAAATTGTTTCCTAACTTGTTATTTATTTGTTGTCCATCCTATTTCCATTCAATCTCCAACAATCTAAAAAAAATTAGATCAAGCAGTCATGCAATATTCGGTCTTCTGTTGAAAAGGTAGTCAAGGGAACCAAGATTTTAACGGAAATCAAAAGAATGTAAATAAAGGACAAAGACCATACATTCAAAACAGAAACACACAACAAAGAACATAAAATAACCCAAATATCTTCTCGGTGGATAGAAAAATCCTTTTCCTACTGTCTTGGAGTGAGAATCACTCTATGTTAAATTGGGAAGAGATTGACAGTTCAGATAATCGAAGTAAGTTCATTCACTGAACAACAGTGGCTTTTGTCTGAATTTCCCTTGACTCTACAACCCTCCTCTTTTTGATTTGAATAGAAAAAAATGTTTGCGGGGTCAGAGAAAATTAAAGTAGATGGAAATATCTACATAAACAACTTGACGTGCATGTCGAGTACATTTTGCCGCCCGTGTGATATTACACAATATCACAGTTATATATGATAACCTGTGGGGTGTTAAAATTGATAATAATAAAATCGCGCTGCAAGCCATACGAGATGACCTTGCATCGAGTTATGAATTTAGTAACCTTACGAATTAAATGTTTTGTCTACGAATGGTCACCCGTTGATCATGTGTGTATTTTTAATTTTTGCTTTTTCATGTTTAGGATATATCTAAACTGGCCAGTCGAAGACAGACTTCGGGTGTGGAAGATATTCGTTAAAATATGACCCTTAAAATGGGTCCATTTTAACTTGTAGTTCTAGGTCCCCTTTTGTGGATCCCTTTTCGTAAGGATGTATCACTTCTGTATGTAACATAACAATTGTCATCTGTCACCTCTAAATTAAACTACCTGGTCTCATGTCGGCTAATGCATGATTACATACAACAAAATTGGAAATGAGGAACATTTCAAAAGACAAAATAAAAAACTTCGAACCTTCTAAAGTATATACATGTTCAACTTGGTTAATTCAAGTGACTACTTTGGACGGACACATTTCACCGATAACACTATAAAAATAAATATTAACCCTATTTGTCTCAGTGGACAATGAAATTTAGTCAAACCTGTAAGTATTTATAATTGTTGCATTAACATGCGAAAAATTTATTTCATACCTTCGTGCATATTTACATTCATTTATTTGAACCTGGTCCATAGCTAATGTAAATTTACACATGGTGCAAATTTACATACATATGTATTTGAATTTACATGCAGTATTTGCACACTTATATTTTTACATATTTTTATAAATAAAGAATAATCTCGCAGCCTTTCTAGTTACACAAAAGAAAAAAACTCGGAGGCACTAGCCGGATGGATCTGTCCGGAATTTGACCGATCCGATTCTAAAATTATAGTTGAACTAGTTGATTTTATTTAATCATTACTTTTTTTCCTTAGCTTCTGATTTCGTCCCAAAATTCTTGACTGTTCTTTATTTCTAGTGCTATCCAACCAAAATTTTTAGCGCAACCTGGTAGATAGAACTACTTTGATTCGCGTAAGACTACAATGCCGGCGAATTTTTCAGGAAGAAATTCTCTTTTCTGCATCCGAGGTTATTTTTTTAGTGTAACGAAAATGGCCGAGTAGTTCCGATTGAACGATAACGCTTTCAAGAATTTTTGCGCAAAGCGAGGAACCAGAAAAAAAATAATGGTAAAAATCAGTGAGAGTGTATTGCTAGTAGCTAATACCTGGAACGTAGTCCCGGGAACCAAGATAGATGAAGCCTAACTGGACAACAGAAGAGCTGAATGTTCTCACTGAGAGTGTGTCGGCTAATATAACCTTGATTAAAGGGAAGTTTAGCTGTACGACAATTAAATAAATGGTGCAAAAAACAAATGCTGGGCTGCTATTACTCAAAGGTACAGTCATGTATATTCATATGAATATTTGATTGTTTTATTTTTTTTCAAAACTATCATATGGCTATTTGAGTTAGAAACACTACATGTATATATGCACACACTCCACTAAGGATATGGCTTGGATGATATACACAGGAATGTTAAAATATCAAAATTGATATCCACAAATTGATACTAATCAGTAAATATGTAGTTAGGATCATTCTTATAATTCCTTGACGAATCTGTTAATATCGAATCTCATCACACAGGCCTGTTAACTTGTCTTGTGTTTCTTTAACTAATGTACAGAGTCAATTCTGTGAACCCTTCAGCCATCAAAAGTCAAGTTGTTGACATAAAAAAGAAATGGAAAGACATCCAAAGCCTGGCAAAAAAGAAAGAGGCAACACGTCTGCAAGAAGCAAGTAGAACGGGTGGGGGACCACCCCCTCAAGATGACTTGAAGTCATGGGAAAAATGTAAGATAAGAAAATTTATGATCAGTATAAGTTAACAGTATTTTTAACGTATAAATTCATTCATTATCATTGAATATACACTGTATTCCCCGTAGGGAAAAGTTAAATGTATTTACAGTTCTTTACAACAGAACTGTTAAAAACTAATATCAAAGATAAAAAAGATTAGATATAAATTGTGATGTGGATACGCATGTATATTCATCAAGTGGCATGTTTAGAGGTTCACTTGGGATTTGGTGGATGATCTTATTATGGCAATGAAACCTTCTCCTATTTTTATATGTGTAGTCATCATTATCATGATTGTCAATTCAGCAGAACAAGTATTGTCAAAATAATTTCAACCCTTGAAATAGTGAATACATGTATAATTAAACTTTTCTCAAGATTATTGGAACATTCATAAAGACCATGGTTGAAGGGACTCAATGTGGCTTTGACACCTCACAAGTAGTAGTTGAAGAGCAAACAGGTGCTAATGGTTTGATAGTTTTTGATTTATCATAAATATTATACTAAAGTGCTTCATTAATGTACATTAATCTCAATTTCAATACAATGCTAACTAATATGTTGATGAATTCATTTTTTTTTTCAATTTGAAATTCTATTGGTAAATTTGTTACTTTTATTATCATAGCATGAAATATGACCTTGCCCTATGTTAAAAGCTATTTCTGATATGTTGTCCATTTCTATGCACAGTTTGTAGGTTTAGCAAGTGCAATAGCATTTTTAACCAGAATTATAAGTTGAATCTCTTTTCTGAAAATTTCTTAATTTTCTTAATTAAGGTCAGGAAGACACTGATGAAGTAACTCCAATACATGTAGCAAGAATGTCTAAAGTTGCTCCTCTATAGAACTCTGAAGAAGGTATTCTTGTGATATAACCTTGTAATGTTATCTTTCATGTCAAAGATACTATTGTAATATTATTTAGACGAAATTTCTCATATCTCCCATAGAATTTAAACATCATACTTTAAATTTTATCTTTAAGTCTTTGTAAGAATCATGCAAATTCTGTGATATAACAATACACCACAAAAAAAAGCTGCATATTTTTATTTACGTTATAACGTTGCTTTATACATGTAGGTCTATATGATGTAATATATTATTATTCATTCCAATCTGTCTGGTCATAGGGGATAATTCAAATTGAAAATCAAATAGTTTCTTGTGTATAGTAGATGCATTTACAGAGTTATCTCCTTTAATTTTTAATTCTATAGTGCATTATATATAATTTTTTACTCCTACGAGCAAGGGCTCTATGAAAAGCCACGTGTTATTTTCTGACATGGATTAATCATGTTAATATACATTTATTCATACATGTATCTACTAAAAGCTTATTTACACAACAGTGAGATAGAGCAGAATATTGTTTAATTAAAACACTATGCTTCCCAATGTCCAATGACACAAAGTCTTATATGTTACATGGACAATTTAGAAAATAGTTTATATATTAAATGTGAATTCAATTTTTGCTACAAATTTTCAGTTGTTAGTGCAAATGTAGATACCATTTCAAGCAGTGTCCCTACCACTTCTGTAGCAAAAGGGGGGAACTAGGGTAATTGTCATTTAATTCCTTTTCAAGACAGTATTTTATGAAGTACATCATCTGACTCATCAGTGACCAACAAATCAATATCCAATAGTACAACTACATTGTACTAATAACTTGTCGAAATTATATTTTAAATTTCTTCGGTACATGTACTATTACTGTCAACATGCTTACATATAATGTACATGCTTTTGTATATAGGCTAAAAACCACTAATTCCACTTTCCATAGGCTTCTATGCTAATTTCACAATATTCAATGGCTTCTCTGGACTTTACCTTAACTTTAACCTGCAGAGGACTATATATCAGCATGATTCTACATATGTCAGTTCACAATCCTCAGAATGGCATGTGGGGTTAGCAGACTTGCAGTGCAGTACTGGTCACCGGAAGTGAAGGGTCTATAAATAGCATGGGAAATCCCAGTGTTTTCACAAGACAGGGGTATATTTAAAAATCATTATGGAGATTAGGCTTCACATCACAAGAAGCAAAATGCACCTATAAAATGTACAGAAATGTTTTTCCTTTCAGAAACTGTTTAAATTTTTTAAATAAGATGAGAACTTTTTTCACAGCACTATGAGGAACAGGGGTAATTTCTGCGTAGGACTATTTTTGCGTACGTTCCAAGTGCTCATTGGTTGAATTGGTGGTCTGTAACCTATATATATATTTGTACATACTGCTTATATACATGAGTGTTTTTGTATGTGTCTTTGGATCATATGATTTTAATGAAATGTGATGTGCATGACGGTCATGTTTAGTAAACTTATGTTATACATGTCTATAAATTAAGGTATTGACTATTGCTCAGTCATAATGTCTTGAATTACATTGACGAATATAATCTGAACAGATCTATAAATACATGTAACATATTAATCTCATCAAATGTGGATGAATGATGATTATATTCATTTATCCTGCAATGAGGTTATTTGTTAAACGAATAAAGGTATACGGTTATTTTTCTTTTTTGCTGTATCCGTACATTAGCAAATTATGACTTTCTGACTCCTCCCACACACGTGATCGGCGGAACTACTTTTTCGTGGCCGTCACAATAAATATGATGTAAACAAATTGCATTGCGTATCCGGTTAATCTTTTTTTCGCTGTTTTGTTTCGTTTTCACTCTTTTAGCTGAATGAAATAAAAGATTTTATGTAAACCAAATAATGATTTTGTTTGTATTTTTTTTCACCGTCATATATATGGCAAATCCCAAATCTCGTTCAGATTTGATCTAATATCAGTTTGCAGACGACTTCCCCTGTCATTTCAGTCAAGTCGGACTCGGAGCCAAAGTGTCCGTCACAATTCAACATAAACTGGTCCCCACTTAAAGAAAATGAAGCATTACAATTCTCGGCGGAGCCTCGCATTTCCTACCCGTTCCGTCGCCGCATCACATATCTTTCAACAATGTACCTATATTGTATATATCTTTTAGCAGATTACAAACCTGAAAATGTGTTCGAGGCTGAAGAGCTTTATTTCCGAATGAAAGAGGATAAGATTAAAAAAAAATAAGCTGTATAGGGAAAAAAAGTTGAGAATCATGGAGCAGATGCTGGAAATGCAAAGTAGATAAACTATAGCTCTAGAATATATAACATTTTCCTTCAATGCAGGACATAGTTTAGATCTTCCATGTGTGTCACCATAATTAAATTTTCAGAAAGTTTTTTTTTTCTTAAAATGACCAAATAACTTTGTGGTCATCAAATATTACGGTATTGTCATTGTGTTGTTCAACGACCTTCAGTTTTCGTACAAAAGATAGAAAATTAGTTTCTTTTTGTGTAATCGATTACAAATTGATTTTTTTTTTGCTTAGGTAATCGATTAACAGAGTGAAACAACTTAAAATCACAGTACTTTAGTACTGGTTCAAACAAATGTACAATATACAAATACATAGGTTACTGCAAGCAAGACATTAAAAGGTTTCTTCACATCAGTTCGTAACAAATGTTTTTTTTTAAACATTTCATGTTTGATTAATGCAATTATTGAATTTGACCTAATTAGTCCATATTATATTGTTTGGTAGAAAGCATTGTTCTACTGAAATTTACATCCTAAAGGTCTAGAACAACATAAATTAAAACCCTTGTTTATAATCTTGTTACAATTAAATTATTGAGATCAGTGGTCGGCTGTCTATAAATGAAATAGCATTTATAGAAACACAGGTTATTTGGTAATAAAGACTTGAAGGACAGGAACATTCAAACTTTGATTTGTTTGCATTCACGAGGTTTAATGGCATATTAAGTACAATGAAAGTTAAATATCTTGAAGTAAATAAAAACTTTTATCCGAAACGTGCCTTCAGTACACCAAAGACTTTTTCCACAGTGTTCCTGGTTTTACAATGTGCCTTATTATATCGTACTCCTTGTGGTAAGTTAGGGTTTAGCAAAGGTGTCATGAGCCATTTCTTCAAACCATAGCCAGAATCTCCCAGAAGCCTACCATGCTGGTTCTCCAAAACGGCTGGAATGTTGGAGTTTGCAAGGATGAAAGCATCATGGGTTGCTCCGGGCCACTTTACAGCTGTGTTTGTGAACCTGTAAGAATGATAAATTGAGATTAAAATTCATTCCTTACCTTCAATTACTTGAAAACCATAAGAGATTTCTGAAATCTGATTTTAACAGACTGCGTGTATGATAGCATTAATTTAACAACATGGAATGCCATATGTTGTGGAAAGTTACCCTAACAATACTATAATATTTGTACATGTTAGACTTCTTAGAAATGAAATGTTTGGGTAATACAGGTATTTTTTCGTCTTGTTCGCAGTTGACTGAACAAAGGGTTCACGGAGATTTGATACCACCTGTCTTTGACGGGCTTATAAAAATATAGTATTCCTTTGTTTCGTATGTCATAGATAGAAATGGTGTACAAAGATTCCTAAGCCTGAGTTTCTTAGAAATTATAACCACTAGGACGATGTTTATCTTCATTTTAATTGATGGTTGATGTCGAAGTGATATTAATAGCAAACTTCATCACAGATTGCTTGAACATTTATGGCATGGAACTGCTTCCGGCATACAAAGTTAGGTTCATCAACCCCAGACATTCCCTGAATAAGTAAAAGGGTCCTACCAACTACCCCTAATACATTAGGGAAGCTGCTTATGTTGTAGAACTTCTGTTTCACAAGTATTTATTCATCGTCACCTATAGGAAAGGTTATATTCAACACCTTAGTGCAAATAGCTCCACAAACTGCATGTACCACTCTGGATGCAGAGCTAATTGAGATCCCATGGAGATCAGCAACTTCTGACTAGTAATCCCCTTTTGTTAGGATTCTCAGTGTTGTCCTAACATATATGAAAAAGATGTTATATAAATTTTCCATTAACATTAATATAATTATAATAATTGCATATATATACAATCAGGATGGTGTGAGGTATAATTCATGAAAAAAAAACTTGGAAAATCCCTGTGTGTAGCTTTTGGATATACGTACATGTAAGAAGTAATTAGAAATACTACGTATACAAAATGCTTAACTTGAACGAATCCTACAAAAACGTATGATTGGCTGTTAACTTCGATAAAAAAAAAACAATTTGCCTGACAAATCAAGTATTGTGCATCCGCCGAAATGGAAGTTTGCAAAATCTGCAGAAAGTGAGCTAACATTTGATTTTAAGGGGGTGAAATTTTCCTTCCTAACATTTTTATGATAAAAATGTCCTGTCTTATTTATTCGGCGCAAAAAATATAAACAGGAAATATCACGACAATAACAGATACTGCATTTTCATTTTTCTTGAGGCCAATATCCTACTTTTTTATTTATAGAAATTTTCAATCCAGACTTTCATTTCCAATTTTAACTAAGCCCTATTACTTACTGGTATTCCTTAAATAGTCGGCGACTAGTATTACTAGCAAAGGGTTACAATGTTTAGAAGGACTATAATCTAACTTTGGTAATGACACCGTGTAACACAAATTTTATATCTTAAATACTACTTCTGTAATTGTAATAGGTTAATTTTCATGGTTTGTGTTCAGAACAGCGGAGGTTTTAAATGCTCTTTTACTGCCATTCCGGGTCTCACATGGACTCACATTACTTATTTTTACAAAACAATTGCAGCGGACGTGAAAGAAAGCCAGTGGTGTTAAAGACGGAAGAAATGTGTATATTGCGTGTTCATACAACATGTATGGCAAGCCAAAGTGGTCAAAAATCAATATTTTGTTATATTAGAAAATGAATTTTTAATATTACAAAATCATTTTTTTTAATATTAGAAAATTTTTTTTTCAATATTAGAAATTCATTTTGTAATATAAAAAGTTCATTTTATAATATTATAAATTTCTAATTTAGTAATAGTGTAAAATATCACACATTTTGTAATTATATGACAAATAGAATTTGTAATATTAGAAAATCAGTCACATTTCTTAATATTAAAAAAAGATTTTCTAATATTAAAAAATCGCAACTGAATACGACAAATCCATTTTCTAATGTAAGGAAATCAATTTCTTATATTAAAAAATCGTTTTTTAATGTTAGAAATTCAATTGAATTTCTGATATCAAAAATTGTTTTGTGATATTAGAAATCTAATTTGTAATATTGAAATATCATTTTTTAATATTAGAAAACACTTATTTTCTAATATTACAAATTCATTTTTTAATATTATAAATTCATTTTCTAACATTACAAATTCATTTTCTAATATTACAAATTCCTGATTTAGTGATATTATAAAATATCACACATTTTGTAATATTACAAATCCAATTTGTAATATTAGAAAATGAATTTGTAATATTAAAAAAAAGTGCTCATTTTTGTCTACCTTGGCTTGCCATACAAATATCTAATCATAGCTAATAAACAGAATAAACACAACAGTGTAAACTGTATTTGATTGAGAAGGACACCAAGCGATGTTCGTACATGTACTTGATGAGGATACTAATTCCAGAATTCGATTCTGTCATAAAATCCGTCAACTGTAGAATTTCTATACTCCTAAATTATTTTGGCCATTGCTTAACACCTCTAATATTTGGGACCCTAGAAAAAAAGATATAAAAAAATACAGCTTTGCTGTAGTATTTATATGGCATAGATCGAAAAAATAATGACCAAAATTAATCTTGCTCTATTCATATTTCAGATTTTGACAGTTACAATAACAAAGAATGGGATAGTGTTTGTTTTTGTTTTGCTTGTTTTGTTTTGGTTGTTTTTCTCTTTTTTATGTTTTCTTTTGTTATTTTATATGTACCCCAATATTGTCAGTTTGAGTGAAATTTATGAAAACAACATATTTGGTTGTGTGTGTGTGTGTGTGTGTGTGTGTGTGTGTGTGTGTGTGTGTGTGTGTACATGCAAGCCTCAAATAATGTTAACAAAGATGTGTGTGCCCCACCTGCTCCCCCCTTTTAGGTGATTCTCAGGATCCGCCACTGTGTCTTGATATTTGATAGCATATAATTGATAACAGATGACTGTAATATATTATAATGTAAGTATCATAAATAAATACTATATAGACATTCTGAAAACTTCGACATTTCAGAAGTTAAGTGACAAAGATTTGTCACAACGTCAAAACTCTGTCGATTGTGATGATACAAAAGGTAATGAATATTATGTTTCAGAATGATCATATCTTGTGAAAGTACACATGCATTTTGTATTTAAAATTCCAATTGATGATAATTTTAGGAACTTCAAACACAGTTTATGCATCACATCATATTGGCAAAGCGATTATATCAAAATGCTGGAATAACGTTCAAATACAGAACTACATTTGTTTATGATAAAGAAGTGTATGTATTTTCAGGGACGGTTCCAGACACTTTTAAAAGGAGGGTTGCCAGCCGCGGTTCCTCGGAAAAAGGGGGTGTTGGGACATTATTTGCCGTTTTTTTTTTGTCAATTTTATACATAGGAATGACAAATTTTCCAATAAAAAGAGAGAGTTCCAACACCGTGCACCCCCGTTATGTATTGAGTTAGTTATGGGTCAGTAAATAGTAAATGGTAATTAGCTAGATCAGGAATACGATTAATATTGTATGCACAGACTTTCTCACGACCGAATACATTATATTCAGTGGGCCTTTTATCAAACCAGTCTTGTGTGAACTATCTAACTTTATACTGAATTCTGGTTACTTCCCAGAACTGTGGGCAAAAAGTATAGTGGTTCCAGTTTACAAGAAAGGCCAACCAAACAATCCCGGAAACTACCGCGGGATACCATTAGTTCTAACATCGGAAAACATTTTACAGCTATGATCAACTTAAGGCTAACGAAATGGAGTGAAAAACATTCTATTCTTACTGATATCCAGTTTGGTTTTTGGCCAGGGTACAGTACAACAGATGCCATCTTCGCTCTCTATTCTATGATGTCAAAATCTTTCGGTAATTCGAAAAGGTTGAATTGTTGCTCTATAGACTATAAAAAGCGTTTGATGGCGAATCTCATGTGAAATTATGGTTACGACTTGTTAAATGTGGTGTTACAGGGAAGTTGCTCAATATAATTAAGTCTATGTATTCAAAAATTAAGTGTTGTATTAAACTTGATGGCGTCATCTCCAATTTTTTCAATAGTAGTATTGGCCTCATGCAAGAAGAATCTTTATCACCTTTATCATATTCATTGTGTTAATGATATGGAAGTCGAACTGACAAGACAAGGATGTCAGCCATATGTACTAAAATTTTTGAATCTGTTTCTTATTATGTATGCCGACGACACTGCCTTGTTCAGTGAGAAGCATTAACGAGTTACAAAATATGATTGATTGTGTTAGTATATATTCTAGTGAATATGGTTTGATTTATGTATGATCCATATTGTTTACAATATTATTTAGATCGTCCTGTAAACTATGTTTATAAACCATTTGTTTGTAAATATCGTATTTCCTTGCACAAGTTGAACGTGGAGACGGGAAGATTTAAAAAAAAATGGCGGCACACTCAGGTGGACGTAAATAAAGTGTGATAATGAATGCAAATGATAGCCAACTGAGTGATATTTCGTTTGGATCTGTTGATCAGGAATTGTTGCATAGTTCTATAGACAATGAAAGTGCTCGAGACGAGACAGGAAAAACCACCAGCGGGAAGAACTTATCAGATAAAGGTAGAACAATGTCCGACACCCCACCCCAACGACAACAAACAATAAACCTAGGTGACCACAACCCTAATACGCAACTCTCGCAGATCCCTAATCAGTCCTTTATCCAAAAACTTGACACTGAATTGCAAACCAAGCCCATAGAATTTTATATAGAAACTTTACTAGACCTTACAGATGCCGATGATAGTTTGTTGATATGGTACAGGACCTTGTTGACAAATCGCGCGAGGGGCTTAGGAAATTGTCCAAGAGGGAAATTTGCAAACAGAAAAACTACCAAAGCGAGTACTCGTAGCTACAAATATGCTAGAGATTGCTTTATCATTAACCAGTTCATATTAGGCGACCCGTCCGAAATACACCAAGTATTCAGTAAAACGTGCACACAGTCCACAAGCGGGGCCCCCGAAGGGGTTACTGATTTTGTTATGAATGGCGACGTATATGCTTTACTTCATACAGGTATCGGTTCTAGAAAACGAAGTTAAAGACCAAAAAAGGACAGTTTTTCGTCTTTCCTGTGACCTTAAGAACGCAAACTCAACGATCGATGAATTGTCAAACCAGTTACAACAGGACATTAGTGAGACAAGTCCGAAAATAAGCAATCTTATAAATAGCTCACAAGAAAACGTTAGACGGGAAGCTTAGGGCTTTCGGAGAATTTGAAAATGACGTAAACGAAAAACGTATATCGGCAATAGAATCTAAGCTCAAATCCCCTCATCCGTCTCTCATGAATATTACAAAAGATAGACTTTGTTGTGAACTTCCAAGTAACGGTGCGTCATTAATTACAAGTGACTTAACACACCAAACCGAGAACAATTCATTTGCTGGATCAGAGGTAACGATCCGTCTAGACGATAGACAACGATGTGATTTAATCAATAAAAATGTGTTCAATCAAAACAGAGTGATGACCAGCCAAGCGATACTTCAAATAATGATCGCAATACACATCTGCGCGAGGCTATTAATACTGACCGTGGAAATTCAGAACCCGATAAATTACCGTCGGTACCTACTCAAACCAGTAAGCATGTCAATTCAGACGATAATAATGAACAATCACCAATACTGTGAACTATAAAATACCAGTTTATATTGACCGAGTAACATCGGAGGTTCAAACGGCGAAGGTAACATTGATATTTTCTTCGGAGTGGTCAAACGGAAACGACCAGCTAGTCATTACATCGGTAATATCGACGAACGGTCAACACAGTCCGGTATCGCTTACTTTATCGAAAGCAAAGGAGTTAATGTACTTCGCGTATCACTGTTTAATGGTAGAAACCAGACACTATCAGCTAAAGTTAATATAGATCGTGACCAAGCTAACTTATTAGAGCAACCCGGATTTTGGCCTCCTAACGTGAAATGTCGAAAGCGGATGTCACAAAATTCATGGAACTTGAAATGGGAACGTTATTACGGTAACGGTGGATCTGATTATAATACAAACAATTATTAAAAGCAATAACACTAAGAATCGATCATCCGTTATGACTTGTACTATCGTAATAGCCGTAATGTTGAACTTTTCAATTCTTGCATGGAATGTCCGAGGAGTAATTTCATCCTCATATAGCTTAAATGAAACTTTAGAAACACTAGATATAGATATTGTTGTGATATCTGAACTAAGATTGTCCGAGAGATGCCGAATTTTTCTAGATTATCTCCATCCGAAGTATAGATTATGTACCCTTGAAAATGACAGTTACGCCCGCTACTTTTCAATTCTTGCATGGAATGTCCGAGGAGTAATTTCATCCTCATATAGCTTAAATGAAACTTGGAAGCGGAACAATAGCAATTCTCGTCAATCGTTGAATAGAATTTAGCATTAAAACAATCGACACAAATCTCTGTGACAGAGTTCACGGTATAGAATTGAAATGTAATAATAACCAATGCATTTACTTGTTCGGGGTGTATTTACCTAGTGACAATTCGTTGGAAAATTACCTAGATTTCTTAATTATATTCATGACTTGTACAATTATTATTGCGGGTGACTTCAATGCACACTATGATACGATTCCATTCTCTTCATCAATGCAGCGCAAAGCACAGTTGTTCAAAAACTTTGTACACACAAATTCATTAACTGCAGTTAACAAATCAAATATCTGTTCAGGATTCTCTTATACATTTTCTCCTCTACAGACCACAATTGATTATATTCTTATTCCTCTTTCGTTTATTGACTGTATATCGGAATGTAGCTTCGGAACACTTGCCAATTTACTGCCAACTTAAAGTTCCAATTGTGCAACACGATACAAATAACGAAAAACCACGAACACTGTCCTGGTTTTAGGCCACTACAGAAAATATAATAAACTATCAGTTAGCAGTCGATAAAGATATGCGACATTTATTGTGTACACTAGTAGATATAAATTCAGAATCAGAAATAGACCAACTGAATAGTGTGATTATTTATATCGCATTAAAAGCATCTTATCAAAACATTCCCTTACCAACTACAACGCTAGATTGAAACCGTATTAGACTATGGAGGTACGAGGGCTGCGAGAGAAATGCGACGAGAATGCATCGATCTGGTGGGGTCCACGCGGGATGCAATACGAAAGCTACAAGAAGTATAAAGCAGCGAAACGAACATTTAATCGTAAACAAAATGAGGCTTGTAACAACTATCAAAATGACATTGCTGATAAACTGAATAATGCAGCTGAATGTAATCTCCGTCTCTTTTGGAAAATGTGAAACTGACGTAAGAAGAAACTCTCTTTCTGTAACGAGATACGGGTGTCGGACAGAACAATACGTACTCCCTAAGAAATTGCCGATGAGTTTGCGAACTATTACTGTGAAATCTCACATTCGAATGACAAAAGATATGATGAATCCTATGGTGAAATCCACGATTCGACAGAGAACATGATCTTAAACGGCGAATTTACGTTTGAAGAAATCAGTTCAGCTATTAAGACATAGAAACTAGGAAAAGCCCCGGATATAGACTACTTATAAAACAAACACTTAAAATATGCTGGGCAACAATGTATTATTGCTATCACTCGTCTGTTTAACGTGGTGCTATCCGTTGGATATATTCCTACAGTGTGGAAAAAGGCTATGATAATCCCGATCCACAAAGGAGGTATAAAACCAACATATACATGTGAATCGTACAGACAAATTGCTTTGATATCTGCTTTATACAAACTATTCGAACTGACAATTTCAAACAGAATTCAAACTTGAATTGACTTTTATGATGTGCCATTTCCAAATCAAAAGCAGCAGGGGTTCTAAAAAAAATTAAACTGTCTAATTATATCATTCTCTTGCACGGAAGCGATCTGGTCGATGGTAGACACAGTATGGCATGCGGGACTTATGACCAAATTACAGGAACTTGGTATACAAGGACACATGTTAAGAATTATCAACGTTAGGTATACGGATATGTATAGTGACGTTTTTTTAAACAGTGAACTTTCTAAGTGGTTTCCAGTATCCCGTGGTGTCCGTCAAGGAGGAGTGTTGTAGACTTTTCTATAAAAACTGTACATTAACCAGCTGCTCTGTGATTTAGAATCATCTAAGTATGCGATCGCTGTTGATAAGATTGATTGTGGAAACCCAGCTTTTGTGGACGATTTTGCACTCCTAGCACTAAATCCAGTTGCTCTTCAGTCCTTTCTTGATATATGTGTTGACTATTCAAAACGGTGGAAGCTTGAATTCAGTAGTATAAAAACTGATGTTGTAATTTTCAAACAGGGGCGCATGCTTAATGACTTTCCGTTTCAGTGGAATCTGAGTGACCACAAAATTGATATTACTACAGTGAAGACACATTTAGGTGTAACTCTGACGTCACAGCTTAAGCCTAATGAAGCTATTGGTGTAGTGCGTGAGAAAGGACGTAAAGCTTTTCACTTTGGAATATGTGGTTTACAAATGCACACTAACCCATCAATGAGCCTCCATCTTTGCAAAACCGTAGTGTTAACGTCAGTGCTATATGGATGTGAACAATGGACCTCTTTAACAGCCCGTATATATACGTTCCTTAGTAACACTAAGACTACGAATGGTTATATACCGGATATTAATGCGATTTTCGTGAAATATGAACTGGATGAATACTTTGTTAACTATGTTAGTCTCAAAGTTTTTCCCAATAAACATGAATGGAAGAGCATAGTGCGGAACAGCGTTTGGAACTATGCCACTGACGAACGAACAATACGAATGAAGAACAGTCATGACTTCAAACGATTTGTCGAGGTGTGTGAACCAGAACAGACATGCTTCCGAGGCTGGAAGATGGCAAAAAGTGTCCCAGAGATACATAACGCTTTCTTCTTAGCCAAAATTGTGTCATGTATACCACAAACAGACTCAAAAATTTGTGAAAAATGCAACTCTGAATACAAGGACACAATAAAACACTTTACGCTTTTCTGTGAATGCAATTTAGAATTACGGGATCACTTTTGGACGACAATACTTGACAATTTCGGAATTCAGACCTTCCTCTTTCTTGATGGACTGTACAACAAAACCCCTGATGAACTTCTCCATATTATGATGGGACGTACTACTGGTGTATTTGAAAATTGTCCAGAAATTGAACAATCCTTAAAAGAATTCTCTAACCTGTGTGCAAATTTTATTAGTAAAGCTTCAAAAAACTTTTTTGAGCCGATTTAACTAACAAGTAATGCTTCAAACATTTTCATGTTTACTTTTTCTTCTCTATTTTCCTATTTTCCATAGCTGTTTAATTTTTTAAATGTTTTAATGTTTTAAATTTTAAGTTATAATTTGATCATTTCAATGATGATTTATATATTTGATTTATATATATTTGTGTAAACTGCATTCTATGAGCAGCAGTTGCTTACGAATAAAGTCTTATTATTATTATTATTATTATTATTTGTAAAATATTGTACCATCTTTATAACATCATAATAACCGATATATTTAGAATAGTGGAATGCCCAGCTCCTGTATATTGGTTGACTTTTTCCGAACTTATACTTTAATAGTTTAAAAAAGCGTCCCCAGTTGTTTAACGCCTCGCCCACCACACACAAACACACACATACACACTTTCTGAATCTGCCGCTGATTTACATTTATCTGCACGCACTTCTCAAGGTTTGAACCATACTTTTCCAAGATATGCGCAAACTTTTCCTATTTTTGTACATACTTTTCTTTAGATACACATATTTTTTCGTTATATGCATATACGGATTCTTTTCCATATATGCGCATAAAGGAATATCTTTCAGTTATTCTTCTGATGCATGAAAGTTCAATTTTGTTTTTGATCGTTGGTGCGTATTTGTTTTGTTGAGGTCATACATATTATTATAATGTAGTGTAATTTGGGCATTGCCTCAATTATTGAAGGGAAATAATATGGATGAGTTCGAATGTAACTTTGATAAGTTTGTTCCCAATAGAATTCAACTGAAAATGTCCAAGTATGTTCTTGGTCTTCATAAATCTGCCTCCAATTTGGCAGTCCTGGGTGTCTTGGATTATTCCCCTTGTATGTTATAGCAATTAAATCTAGTATTGAATATTGGCTACATGTTTTGAAGGCAAATCATAACAATTTGATTTCTAAGGCAGATAAGGTTAATGTGTCAATGAAGGATAGTCTTCCTAATAAAATTAAATGTTTATCGTATCAAATTAGATTTGGTCATATAATATGGGAAAATCAGGGAACTTTTTCTAACAAGAGAACTTTGATTGCTATTCAAAACAAGCTGCTAGACTAATATTGCAAATTTTGGCATTCAATTTAAGTTTTTTAATGATGATAGAGCTGTGGGGCGTAATAAGTTAAAAAGAGTAATCAACGGAACCAAGGTTATAGCGGTAATCAAAAGAATGTAATCCAGGGACAAAGACCAGACATGGAAAACAGACATACACAACGAAGACCATAAAGTAACTAAAATCATACATACAAAGTAACAAAAGTAAATGAGCAACTCGGACTCCACTAAAAACTGGGACCATGGACCAGGTGTATCCGTAGGGTAAGCGTCCTCTGCTTTTCTAGAAACACCCACCGAGTTGCTCATAAAAAGTCAAGTCCGGGGTAGACAAACGAGGGAAGGAAAACTATGACCCGTTGAATAAATCAGTTTTCATGGTGCTGATGGATACACCATAACGATCCACGAGTTCATGATAACGACCATAAAACTTCTGTAGTGATGACTTCAATCTTGTAGCAACATAACCCTTTTCCAGAAGCCTATTTGTTAGAGTTCTAGCGCGATACAAAAAGTCTGCGTAGTTTCGGCAAGCTCTGGCATAACGTATGAGTTGTGATATGAACACTCCATACGCAGGAGCCGAAGGGATGTTGCCACAGATGAAAGGAAAGTTGACAGTTCTGAATGAAAAGTCATTACGTTTGTCGTAAAGTTTGGTCAATAGTTTTTCTTTACCATCGATTTCTAAGTATAGGTCAAGATATGAGGCTGACTTCACAGTGTCTGTAGTATCCTTTATCTCAAGTTCTTTTGGGTAGATGCGATGTATCAAATCCCCGAAGTTAGGATTGTTTAAAGATAATACGTCATCTATATAGCGGAAACTGAGATTGAAGGATCTAGCCAAACGATATTGTTTCTTTCTGATCAGATCAGCTATAAAGTCAGCCTCATAAAAGTGAAGGAATAGGTCAGCAAATAAAGGAGCACAATTTGTTCCCATTTGGAATGCCGACCGTTTGTTGAAAAACACGTCCACCACACCGGACAAACATGTTGTCAATTAAAAATTCCAGCATTTTGTAAACATCTTCCTCTGTATATTTGGAAGATGATTTGGAATTATTTCTTACAAAGTATGAGGAATCTCTACCAAGAACTATATATTTGTATCTTTTTTGGAAAAACGATGTATAATGTTTTTAAGTCGGGATTTTAACTGAGTATGGGGAATAGAAGTATACAGTGTTGAAAAATCATAGGTTTTAATGCAATTATATTCATAAAATAGTCTTGAACTGATTGTCTTAAAAACTTTTCGTAAATTTAAAAACGATTTTTAGAGGGAGCAATATTTACACACAAATGTTGACAAACGGAGTTTATCTAACTATACTCGCATTCGTATAAGTAATTGTGACATTGCAAAGTGTCGCTATGTAAATTTACCTGTTGAAAAAAAGGATATGTCAGTTATGTCATGAAGATATTGAAGATGCATTTCATTGTATAATTAAATGTGTTAAATTAATACAGGAACAGGATGAACTCTTTGAAAATACTTTAGATATAGTTCTATGGAACGCCTAAACTGTCTGATGAGATACACATTTGTTCATATTACTTGCTGTGGTTTTATAATTACATGTGGTCATTTTGTATTTACGTTATGTAGGAACATCTTAACATATGTCGTTTTGTCTTTACGTTCTGCCATTTCGTCTTTACGTTCTGTCAATTTTGTCTTTACGTTCTGTCGTTTTATGATTACGTTATGTCGACATACATTTACGTTATATTGATTTATCTTTACGTGCAGTGGTTTTCTTATAACATGAGTTCGTTTCATTTTTACGTTATGTCGATCTCTAAATACTTTTATCCTGCAATGAGGTTATTTGTTAAACGAATAAAGGTATACGGTTATTTTATTTTTTTTTGCTGTATCCGTACATTAGCAGGTTATCGACTTTCTGGCTCCTCCCACTCACGTGATAGGCGGGACTACTTTTTTCTGGTATGCGTAAATTAATTTTGGCCCAAACTCCGGAGCATTGGTCTCTTCCATGCCTGCACTACTTTTGCCATTCCAGAATACTAGAAAACTTACCTGTACTTGTGATATCTGCAGCTTATCTACATCAGTGTCACAGCTGCAACAATAGGCCCAATGAACGTAAGTATTTGTTACAGTTTAAATGTACCCATGAACAAAAAAGTAGCAACAGCATTGAATTTATTCATTTAAAAAGAAAATTTGGACTTGCCTGATATTATACTTATGATTGGGGGGTATAAGATAGGAGTCATAGTTCCCCAACAGATGTATCAAAATTCATATACAACTTAATATTAGATTATTAAATATGTTTTCATCGAGAAGGAGTTTCTCATTCTGATCTTGTCGAGCAGCTTTTCCACAAGACGAGATGAGCATGAAAAACTCCCACTAGTTAAAAAAAATATTAGATAATCTATTAATTGCTGCTTTGCTTAAGTTGAAGGTATTAGTTTTCTGATTTTTAGTTTTCCTAACCTAAATATGTAAGTTTTATAAGCATTGCAATGTTTCCTTCTGGGGCTATTTCTTCAGTGGAGTGCTTAGAATGTATGATTAAGACAATTGGCATGATGAACTCTCTGTCTTTACTAGCCAATCATTCTAATTGTATACAATTAAGAAGAAACTGCAAAATGGCATAATATGAAAGTTTAAATACTTATTAGATATATCATACATTTATGTAACAATTTTGAGAAAACATGGTAGATTCAAACATTGCTATTATTATTATGTGTTGTACTTCAATGTCACTTTTTGACAAATTGATTTTCATTTGCTTGTATAGTATGATTATATTTGATTTATTACCTGTCTAATAAATAGGTAATTTGAACAAATTGTTATAATTTTTGTCTTAGGCAACATCAAATCAATTTGTAGGTTATTATGTTGAATACCAATTCCAGGTATGTATATTAATTTTTAGTATTCTAAATAGATTTTTTTATTGGTAAGTCTTAATTAATATGAACCACAGTATTTCACAAGTTAGTGTTGTTTGTTAAAAATCACAAGCATTAGAAATGAAGTAATGAAGAATACAAGCTACTCAAACATTCTGGTATAAATTACGATTAAGAGGTTAAAGTCATCATAATTGACAGCTATTCAAAAAAGCACACATGTGTTCCAGTTATTAGTGAAGTAGGACACATTGGTACATGTATGATGTAGTGCTAAATTTATTCAGTTCATTTCAAGCTGCTGTAACAGTCATTTTCTTTCTATTTTTACAGATCTGGCAGATCATCTTCATCATTTTCTGAAATACTATCATCATCATCATCATCATCATCATCATCATCATCATCGTCATCGTCGTCATTATCATTGAAGACTTGTCCTGCAAGTATTCTTTCTATGATTCTTTCAAAATCTACATACATTTTATTGCCATTGATGCTATGAAATACAGTCTCGGCAAGTTTTTTCAAACCCTTCAAACTTCCTGCCAGGTGTAAAATCAAAAGATCTTATGTCTTCTAAAATTGCTGATATGACATTTTTGTCCTCTTGTGACACTGTCCTAGTATGTTTAGATGATCTCTCTCTTATTCCTCGCCCGTGCAGGTCCGGGTGTTAAAAGAATAGGCCTGCAGCAGCGCTAAGCTTGTCGTAAAAGGCGACTAAATAGTGCTCAGAAACCTAGCCGGGGGCTAGGCGCTCTGCCCACAGAGCAACTGGGATGTGTGCCCCAGGTGGTGGAATGGGGTACCCCTGGCGTGTTACATGCCGGGGTTGTCAGGCTATAATACGGAAAACCTGACCGCAAACCATAGTGGTTCACCGTGTTGGGAAAGATGCCACGTTCCTCGAACGTTAAAGAACCCTGCTGTGGTATTCGATAGGAGTAGGAACCTTTGTGCTCCGCCACAGGAGGCTAAATTGCCCGACCTTACCCATCCCCCCTTTTCCAGTGGCAATCAAAATTTGTCGACCCTATTATCCTTGTGTCCCATCCTTTTTTTCATTTCATGTTCATTTAATCATCCATTTCATGTTCATCGTCTGAATATAGCTGAAATATTGCTGCTCGGACGTTAAACCCCAACAAACAAACAAACAAACTCTTATTCCTAAAGATTTCCCATTATTTTCAGCTATATCAGCAATAGCGCCACCTGCTCCAGAAGCTCTCTGGGTGGCCTTTTTTGTTGGCCCCTAACTGTTTTATAAGAGTTTTCTGGTTGCGAACTGAATGCTCTTGCAGGAGGTCGCTTTCAACATTGTTGTTATGGCCTCCACGAACATTGACAAAAGAACCTTCTAACACTCGCAATTTCTGTAATGGGGATAACAAACATTCCACCTGAATACAGTAGTTGATACATTCAACTAAATATTTTGACAATGATGAATGCTTGTAAAAATATGGCAAGGACAACAGCAAATTTGGCACTATCATTGTGATATCTCCCTCCTTTGCCATACGATTGAATGATTCAATATGCTTAAACCACTGTGCCAAGTTGTTGAAGTAGTTATACACTTCGTCTTTTTCGGTTGTAGTAACATGATCACAAATTGGTGCAATATAGTTGTACTTTCTTAAAAAGAGATCCAGAAGTTCATCTAAGATTTCCAGTTTGTTGTCATTATCATTGATTTCAATCTCTCCTATTTCAGGGAGCATTGCCTTCCATTGAGCAGTAATAACCTCCTCACCAACCAGTTGGAGGAAGGCCTTATGGGACTTAAAATGGCCTTTGACTTTTCCGGAAATGTCTGATCTTTGGAGTTTGACTTTAAAGAAAGCTAAACTGCCTACAGTTCTAAAACTAATTGGGCTGTAGAGAGCTTTAAACAGCTTTTGAAAGGGATTAGAGGTATGATTAAGCATAAGTGGTTTTGATTTTTTCTGTTAAAAGTACTGATTTGAGGTAAACCTACTTATCTCCTAGTTGTTCAGTTGAAATTGCTTTTGTTCATCTTTTCGTATTACTTTTAGGACACAGTTATATTAATTGTTATTTTACATCATACAAAAACATTTCAGAGGTTTAATGTTTTGACTTATAAAAAAGACATTAATGATTTCATCTTGTACCCTGGATAGTGTCACCATTTTTATACCCCCTGCAAACAAAGTTTAGGCGCTAAATAGGAATCTATCCATCTGTTTGTCCACATTTTTTGTAAGCGCAACTTCTTCTGAATGCTCATTAGATTTTGATGAAACTTTACAGGAAGGTATAGATTATAAGTAGATGTACATGAACTTGAAGGAATATAATTTCTGTCAAAGGCCTCCAAAGGGACATAATCTAAATCAAGGGTTTCACGTGTTAAAACATTGTACATGAAACTCCTCCTAAACCATTCAAGGGATTTTTATGAAAGTTTATAGGAAGGTTGGACATAATGGAGATGTGCAAGGGGTATTCTTGCTCACAGTATTGCAAGTTTTACCATGTTTTCTTTAAACTTTAGTGAATGGTTTGTGGCATTGAAATCCTGAATCAGATTTTATTTTTGGTATAAGGACTGGTTTTTCTAAATAGTTTAAGTGTGTAGTATTGACAATTTGTTCACTATAGTTCTTGTAAGTAAAGTATGCAAATTTGTGCAATTTCAGGATGTTGCATTTGGTTTAAGAAAAACAAGAAAAAAATTTTCCCATACCTCAAGCAAATCCTGTTTAACATGCCAAAGCTCCACAACAATAGGATCTAGATCCTCAAATCTTCTCTTCCAATCAGGTGATAAACCTCTTAATGCTTTTGCCTCCTTTAATCTAATTCTTGTTAGCTGATCTCCTCCCAATATTACTTTATATTGTTTTAATTTATCATCAGAGCCTATATCAAGTAAGACAAAAACGAATCAGTATTTTAAAGAAATTTAATTTTGAAAAAAATTTTATGTCCAAAATTTTTCTACCGGATTAGATTTATTCTGAGAGGTAATAAAAACAAATTAGCGGCTAATGGATAAGTCAAAATTATTTTAACCACTAGAACTTTTTGGAACCACAATGCAGATGAAGATAGAAATACCAGGGTGCGATTCATACCTTTTTAAATATGTTCATGCAACAGTATAGGAACACTTCATGGATGCAACACCTTGACCGCTTGAAGAAATTCTTATTAAAGAGAAAAAGAACATTTTTGTTGTACCATTTTGTTTGGACTCACAAAAAATGTGTGAATCAAAACATCACTAAGCATTTGGGAAATAAAACTTAGATGTCTGTAGTTGTGACAATTAGCATTGGCTTCTGTGAATAATTGTGTGATTATCTTTTCATATTCATCCATGATCTTAAGACAGTCTTCATGCTTTGCCTCATTTGCATCTATTATGGGCAGCTGTGATGTAATACTCTTCTTTGAGATATAAGAGATATAAGCATGGTAGTCATGTTTTTTTCTCTTGACGTCTGCCATCCATTTACAATCTTCCAAATGTTCACTTAATATTCCTGCGACAATTGACTGAAACATATGGAAAAATAATTTTTTGATCTAAGTTTAATTCTTTCAGTCTGTGCCAAAAACTTTTAAGCAACTAGTTTAAAGGGCTAGTATACAAAATTTTTCATCTGTCTCAAATCTCATTTACTAAGACTATACATTTACAATTTTTTTTTATTTTTTAGGAAAAGTTGCGAGGAGTTGATTGAATTGTTTCCGAAATAAATTAAAGCACTGAATGATGAATATTATATATATTATTAAAATGTTGATTTTTAACATATAAAAGTCGTACACTGGGCATGTTGCGGGCGATTGCTTTCATTATCGATGCATCCAACATATTTGCTACATTTAGGAGTGTAGGCGACAATAATGTGTTTTTTTTCATAAAAATGGAAAATTCCGGAATCTTTTTCTTCCATTTCACCGTTAATTGGCGTATTTTTTTCAAATACCGTAATTCAAAAGAGCTTTTGTATATTGAAATACAACTATATAGTGTAGTTAAGTACTTGAACTTTTCCTAGTCAAATTAGTGCAAAAATTGCCCCTACCCATGATAAAAATACCTTAATACGGTCCATCGCCTATGCTTATTAGAAAGCTAAGATGCTATATAAATATGTTTAGATATGCAAAGGCATGCTTGAAGTACGGTACTTAAAGAACTTCCACATACCAGGTTTTAAAATGAAAGAAAATATGAAATTAAAAAAAATCCCCTCTTTACTATGAAAAACACAATATTTTCACATTGAAACTGGAAACAATAGGTCCCTGAAATGAGTAGATATGTTGAATACGTCTATAATTAAAACACTAGTACCCAGCATGTCTTGTTAAGATCGATTATATGCTAAATATAACATTTTGGTTCATGTTGAGGTATTTTTTTTCCTGGGTAGGGGTTACTTCTTGCACTAACTTGACTTGGAAAAGTTCAAATATTTATAACTTGGACTCACAAGAAAGCTACTTAACTATATAGTAGTATTTATTTACAGATGCTTTTTGAAGTACGGTATTTTAAAAAAAATATGCCAAACAGTGAAATGGAAGAAAAAGGAAATTCCGAAAATTCCCCTTTTTTTTTACGAAAACACATTATCGTCGCCTTGAAACTAAACTATTACGCTCATGAAATGAGCAGTGATGTTGGATTTATCAATGACGAAAACTATAGCACCCACCATGCCTATTGTACACCGTTAATAAATTTAAAACTAACATTTTGGTTCATGTTGAGGTATTTTTTCATAGGTTGGGGTAGTAATTTTTGCACCAACTTGACTTGGAAAAGTTCGAATATTAATTACCTGGCCGATTTGAAAGCTTAGACACTATACAAATCTACTGTATCACAAAAAAGCTTGTTTAAACTACGGTATTCTGAAAAAAGATAATAAGGGGTGATATAGATGAAATTCTGAAATTCTGTAGATTCCACTTTTTACGATTATATAGTAATTGTAACCCCATAAAAAAAATCACACGCCTGAATTGTTCAGATATTTTGGGTAAATCATTATCTTTTAAATTATGAATGCCTAAAATTTGAGTTTTACAGTGTCGGTATGCTGTGAATGAGAATTATGTTTGATACTGAACCAGTTTTCTCGGGGAAGGGGTTAAATTTTTAAACATTTAAAAAAAATCTTTCTTGAAAATCAGTTAATGGTGGTTTATTAATTCAGGAAATTTAATTTCTATCGAATGATTCAAAATTTGATACTTTTTAGTCAAATAATATCTTGTAGAGTCGAAGTTATGCGACTTTTTACGGGAAAATTGAAATTCCCATTTTTTTGCATTTTTTTATTTTTATTACAATTTTTTGTTTTGGTTTTTATACGATCAAAAAGTTCCAGGGTCACACGTCATCATGAAATTTTTGTCCACATCACGTAAAGAAGAAATCACTGCACGTAAAGAAAAGAAAATGCACATAAAGTATTTAAAGATCGACATAACGTAAAGATGAAACGACCTCACTTTATAAGAAATCCACTGCACATAAAGATAATTTCACATAACGTAAATATATGTTGACATAACGTAAAAACAAAATTACAGAACGTAAAAACAAAATTACAGAACGTAATGACGAAATTGCAGAACGTAAAGACAAAACGACATAATGTAAAGATGTTTCTACATAACGTAAATACAAAACGACCACATGTAATTATAAAACCACAGCAAGTAATATAAAATTGACAACACATAAACAAATGTGTATCTAATCAGACAGTTTAGGTGTTCCATATAGTTCCCTCATTTTCTTCAATGTCTAAAGATCAATTTATTTTTTTATTGATTAGTCAGGATTTAGATGCTTCTAAAGTTATAATCTCTGGTGTAAACAGAATGTATACTGTCAATCAAGAATATAAACAAAACATTTCACCATTGTATTTGTATTGCATGATTTTGTGTTTAGAGTTTATTATACCAGTGCTAAAAATGGTCCAAGATAGATAACTCAATTCTATGGAAGCCAAAGTGGACAAAAAATAAGTGTTTTCTAATATTAAAAAAGTCATTTTTTAATATTACAAATTTATTTTTTAATATAACAAATTTTATTTCTAATATTATAAAACCCTCTTTTAATATTAAAAAATGATTTTTTGATTTTAAAAATTCAATTGAATTTCTAATATTAAAAAAATATTTTTTAATATTAGAAATTGATTTCCTAATATTAGAAAATGTATTTGTTGTATTCAATTACGATTTTTTTTATATTAGAAAATCATTTTGTAATATTAAAAAATAAGACTGATTTTGCAATATTGCAAAGTGATTATTTTAATATTACAAATTCATTTTCTAATATTACAAATTCAATTTGTTATATAACTAAATGTGTGATATTTTGTAATATTACTAAATCAGGAATTTGTAATATTAGAAAATAATTTTTTAATATTACAAAATGAATTTCTAATATTGAAAAAATATTTTCTGATATTAAAATGATTTTATAATATTAAAAAAAATATTTTCTAATAATACAAAATATTGATTTTTGTCCACTTTGTCTATACATAAAAAATTCCTCAGCTGGGATATTATAACAGGCATTTTATATTACATTGATGTAACAACACATTTTTTTTTATTGCATTGATATTGATACCTTTTCTTGTTTATGTATGTATGTATGTATGTATGTATGTTTCTTTGTTAATTGATGTTAGATCAATGTTTGGTCTTTATTTCAATAAACTTACAATGTACTTACTTACTTACACTACATATGTCGATTATAATTAAGGAAATTTGTCTCGGTAATGGATTTAGTGGCAGATTAGAACCCCGCCTATTTTTTTGGAAATTTTGTGCAAAATTTGTGTTTAAATGAACAAGCGGTAATAAATATTACCACAACGAAACAGAGTGGTATGTGCATGTATAGGAACTTGAAGTATATGCATATATTAAAAAGTATGGTTCAAACCTTGAGAAGTGCGTACACATAAATGTAAGTTATTACATACAGGCAATTATGGCGTTCTATAGACTTCATCAAACTTTTTAAATTATTCCGGAACAGCTTTTGCAATTATCCGTAGCCGAGTCAAAAATTCATTTGTTATTATTTCCTGTGTTGATATGAGGGCATTATTTAGGCTGTTTGGGAGGAACACGCCCATCCACCTGCCCAAAGGCAAAGCGCGATGTCTGCTGAGGATAAAGTCAGCCCAACATTCACTGCGTATGAGATGTGCATCGACAGTCACTTTATCAAAAAAGGTTTGTTATGTACATTGAAAGCCAAATATCAAATCACAGTGTGTTGTGTTATCTTGTACGAATAGGCATACGTACAGCAAAATCGATACTATACCCCTAGCACATATCAGTTGAAGAAATACTTGATATTATTGCATATCAGAAATAAATTCTAACATTATATTGTGTAGAAATTCAAAATGTCTGATTATCCGGTGTTGACGATCAATACCAAAAATTCGGACCGCTACTTAATCCCCTTATATTTATAAACAAAATCGTTGTTCTTTGCAGACGATAGATATATGTAAGACGAACAAGTCGTTCGCAATCTTTTCAGAGCAGGACAAACTAAAGTTTTTGCAAGCATTTGTAATAGAATGTTACAGTTATACTGCAATCATGACAACTTATTAACAGGTAAAATGCGCAAGAACGCAATCAAAACGAACAGAAGCTAAAAGGAGTTTTAATGTATGCTAGGAGTTCAATATAGATTGCTGTATACAAATCTTTGGTGTATGGTTCTTCTCGTCGAGTGTTTTCAAAGGTCAAAATGGCTAATTGGTTACCTTACGTGATTGACATTTCAATTTACAGAACAATGTGATACTGATGGGTAGCCCAGGGGCGGGTAAGACAACTGTTGGTAGGATCCTTGGAGAACGACTCGGTCTCCCCGTAGTAGATGTCGATGACCATCACCTTGAGTCATACTGGGGTATGTCTGTAGCAGATAAGGTAGGTGAATTTTATGTATATTACTTCTGAATTTGATAATTTATATAACATTGAGATTGACAATACACCACAAAAAAAAACGTAACCGATTCTTACCACACAATGTGTCGATATCATATTTGGAAGTCTCGATTTCTCATCTGGAGACAGATTTAATTTACTGATAATGGGTACCAAAATGATGTGATTGATAATACTATATAAAAGTCATTTACACAATAATGAACTTTCATCCACATATTTTACGGTATATTATATAGCCATAGAAAAGTAAGGAAATCATCATATTTCCTATTACAGCTTTCGAAGGTAGGATCTGATCGTTTTATTGAAGAAGAGGGTCTTGCATCGTTACATTTCCAACGACAAGGCCACATTGTGTCATTAACTGGTTCTAACCCTATGTACCCGGCTGCTATGGAACAGTTTGCCAACTCCGGTGTTGTGGTTTTTTTAGATGTTAAAAAAGAAGACATTGCCGATAGACTAGAAAAAATGAAAGTGAACAGAATTGTAGGACAGGAAGATGGCACCTCGATGAAAGAGATACTTAACTATAGACAGACATTTTATGAGAAAGCATATGACATCCGAGTTGTTTGCGAATCAAATGAAACTCAGGAGTCCATAGCTGAGAAAATTGCAGAACAGATAAAAGACTATAAAGAGTATTCTGGCTATGTTTCTACGAGGGATGACACACGGAGTAAAACTTCAACTTTCTCTGAAGCGATTTTTAAAGGACTTGCAGCGGACGGCGGACTTTTCGTTCCTAACAAAACAATGCCGAAGTTCACTTCAAAGCAGTTTTCCAGAATGGTTGATTTTTCTTATCAAGAACGAGCGTTACGAATTCTTGAAAAATGGATACATCCAAAGGACATGCATCCCAGGCTGCTGAAGAGTTTGATAAACAAGGCATACAACATAGAGAGTTTCGATTGTCCAGAAATATTTCCCATTCGCCATTTTGAAAGGAATCAATACTTGTTAGAATTATTCCATGGTCCCACATCATCTTTTAAAGACGCCGCTTTGCAGTTGATGCCGCAGTTTTTTACAGATGCCCTGAAAAAGACACAAGAAAGTAATACCAAGTACGTTAAACAATTACAGAAATTAATTCTCATAATATCTCACAGAATCCAAATACTCTCAAAACTCCATCAATTTAATTTACATTTACTAAGTGCATAATTTTCAGAAGTACATGCACTGGGTAGTCCTGTTCAATAATATGCGAAAAAGACGTTTGCTTTCGGATACAGAATGGGTCAACATTTTTATGTCAGTGAAACTAGACTTTTCATATAGTGACACGTTTTAATTAAAAAATTTTTAGGTACATGGTACTTGTAGCAACTTCAGGTGACACGGGAGGGGCAGTGTTGGATGGGTTCGCTCGTCATGCAGGTACTTTTATTATTTTGATATCCAGGTGTATTCAACTCCCTATTCTTTGTTACACTTGTTCGTCTTATGTAGAGCTTTTCCTTGTAACTGCACTGTTACGTTTGGCAAATTTCATCATGAATGTAAAACCATGCATATTAGATTTTAAGTGACCAAAACATAGAAATTTGGATTTTTAGATGTAAACGTTATACAAATGCCGCAGAATTTATTTTCTAATTTTCAGTTTTGTGGAACTTCATTATATTGCATTAATTTACTTTTTATTTATAAACATAGCAAAGCTCATAAAAATCGACTTCTTCGTCATCGAACTCATTGTACAAGTCTGTAGAACTTTTTAAGTAATATAAAAAAAAATAGTTGATGCTGCCGATTTCTATGTCGCTTTGTAGCTGATTCCGGTGTAAAAGTTATGGTGTTGTTTCCAGAATATGGCATCAGTGAGGTTCAAAAGAGGCAAATGACCTCCATTAGATCAGAAAATGTCCATGTTGTAGGTAGGTAAATATTTCACTATGTGTTGACGGATGTATGACAACGACAAAAAAAACATCTTAAAAAAAGGGGGCCGGTGCGTTTAACAAATTTGAAAATTTATAATGATAAGTTTAAGCCAAAGGGATAGAAATACTAACGCTCTTCAGAAAAGCTTTAATTCTCGTATCTATCAAATCCATGCTCGACGGGGTAGAGGTAGGTCTATCCTTATGCAATTGAGGGTATTACGTGTATATTATCATAGTAATTACGTGTATATTATTATAGTGCGTAGAAATTAAAAAAAGCCTTAAAAGTACACTATTTTCAGGCGTAAATGGTGATTTTGATGATTGTCAGTCATTTGTAAAAATGGCATTTCAAGATCCAGACCTGAATGCCAAACTCTTAGGTGATAACAACTTCAAACTAAGGTAAATTATATATCCAAATTGAATAATTTCTAATAATGGTAAACAGTTCTTCTTGAATTAGCTATTACATTAAATTATAATTGTTCGTCTTTGGAAAAGCTGTTTCTCAATTGAAGAATGCATTTTTTTCAGTTATTCTAAGCTACGGTATGGCTTAAATTGAGTGTAGCATTCAATAGTTAAACTGTTACGTCCCTATTTTTTCTTTGTTTGTTTTTAGTTCAGCGAGGTCTATTTTATAACATCCGTTTTTAGCTCACCTGGCCAAAGGCCGTGTGAGCTGTTGCCATCACTTGGCGTCCGTCGTCGTCGTCCTCGTTAACAAAACTCTTCTCTGAAACTACTTGACTGATTCGAACCAAACTTTGTATAAATGTTCCTTGGGGTATCCTGTATAGAACTGATGTGGGGATTTTTGATTCGTAGAAAAACATGGCAGCCATTACTAAAAATAGAACATAGGGGTCAGACAGTAGTTTTTCGCATATATCTCCCAAACTGTTAGGTTTAGCAAAATTATTTCAATAGCCGAAATGATCCACATCATTAGGACTACAAAAGTCTTCAGGCATAAAAGTTGTCAGATGACTCCTTTTAAGAGTTATTGCCCTTGAAAGGGGAAAAATGACCCCTTTTTTAACAGTTTTCAGTCAATATCTTGAAAATTTTGATAGATTAAATGAAACTTTCAAATTGTTGAGAATATCTTATGATAAGTCCTACCAAAGAATTCTTGAGTCAAAATTGTTGGACAACATCTCGTTAAATTTATTGCCTTTGAAAGGCAAAATTTAACCAGGTGAGCGATTCAGGCTCCTGGGAGCCTGCTGTTCTAATTATTTTAATGCTTTTTTTTCAGTGCAGCGAATTCTATAAGTTGGGGTCGACTAGTACCCCAAGTAGTTTACCACGTATCTTCGTACCTTGATCTAGTGAAAAATGACATAATTACCATCGGGGATGAGATCGATCTGTGTATACCAACCGGTAACTTTGGCAATATTCTAGGAGCATATTATGCTAAGGTATTAATTCTGATACATAACCAAGTACTTGGTTATTTTTATTTTTTTATTATTTTTTTTTTTGCCATTTCCTTTAAAAACGAGTTCCAAACATCTATTTTGTCTACACAGGGTATACCTGCATGTTTTACTATAGATCTTTTCTTCTCTTTTCTGTGGATTCTTTTGATATTTTTTGGCGGGATTTTGTTCATATGCTTTGATCTACTTTGTTGATTTGTTTAGGATTTTAACAACTTTCTTTTCTTTTGAAATGCAA
Organism: Perna viridis; assembly: GCA_037379345.1. NCBI lineage: Eukaryota > Metazoa > Mollusca > Bivalvia > Mytilida > Mytilidae > Perna > Perna viridis. The sequence goes on from CM074511.1 coordinate 17,573,242, forward strand.
GTACTATAGCCTCTTATTTAGTTACTTTCAACAATAAAGAGTACCACTCCTAGGTGTGACTACAAACATGGTTTATATTGCAAACTGAAGTTATAATTTCTCTTTTCATTAGCAAATGGGAATTCCAATTAAACGCTTTATTTGTGCATCGAATTCCAACAACGTTCTGACAGACTTTATAAATACTGGAGATTACAACCTCCAACGGCGTCAGCTGATTAAAACAACATCTCCTGCCATTGATATATTGGTATCCTCTAACCTAGAACGATACATATATCACATATCTGACAGAGACTCTGGCCTGGTTAGATCTTGTTATGAATCTCTGAAACAGAATGGAAAGTTTAGCGTGTCATCCGAGGTATGATTATTCAGTAGTATGAAATTCAGTGTTCTGTCTGTAAATGAAAATGTAGGGTATCTCCGTAAAGGTTTAGACGGTGTAAAAAAGTTAAATACAACTTATAAAGACGAATGGAATTAAATTCAGTTCGTACCTTGGCTGTTTTGAGTAGAGCGTTTCAAGTCTATGTCAATAAGTTAAGACAGCCATGTATTCCCTACTTTTAATCTCTATACAGTATTGTAATAATCAAAATAAGAAAAAACAACGATGATTGAACATCTTTACAATAACGAGCATTTAGATAAACTCTGCGATTTTCTATTATAAACTAATATAACTGTCCGTTCACGCCTATATCACTGCCCTTTGGATGTATATATGACTTGAGTGAGTTCAACTCCCTGTTTGACAACTTATACAATCCATGGTTATCTTATCAGCAGAGACATATTCTCTGCTGAGAATGAAAATTTCGGATCCAAAATATTATGCTGTATAACATTAAATTGGCCATACTGTTTCACGATTTGTATTACAAGGTAATGCAGTTTTGCTATATAAAACATGCCCTGATACTTATAAAAGTGTAGATATACATGTTACATAGCCATGCACTATGGTAATACATCAAAATTAAGAAATTCATAAATGTGAAAGGAAGTAATTGATATTTTTACGACTCAAAGACATTCAAAAGCACTTGTTTCAGTACCAAACACGAAAAAATATATAGAATGGTTTTTGTAAGCATTTTTCACTGAAAAAAAATGCCTTGTTGTACACTTTCGAAATTTCTCTTTCAATGTTGATACTGCAATTAACAACAGCAGTTTAACCCAAATGACTATGGGTATAATTCCTTCCAGCCATACTTTTTTCAAACACAACTGACTTTACTGGCCAATACTTTCACACTTTCAGCTTCTTGACAAAATGCGTGATAGTTTCAGTGCTGATTGGTGTAGTGAGGAAGACTGTAAGAAGACTATACAAGACACACTGAATAGAACGGGTTTGTTTCATTTATACACCGAATATAACAGTTGTATAAAATTCATATGTTTGCATTGCTATACTATTATATTCTTTTAGTCAAATATGATTGAACTAATCAGGATTGACTAATGTCTTTCTCTTATAAATGTTCCTGGTGGAATACACACAAACCAGATAAAACTAGAAAAACTGTGAGCAATGCCCGCTTACTTGATACCCTTACTCTCCCATTTAGTAACATGCACCTTTTGACCTCCATATTGATTTGGATCAAAATCTAAAGGTTCACAATGAGAACATGTAGTAAAGATTATATGAAAGTTTCATTTAATTCCATTTAATAGTGTAGGAGGAGTAACGGGTAAGCGATCTTCCCTCCCCCTGCATAATGGAAGGAAAGACGCCCCTATCATTATATAGTGGCATATAATTATTATTTTGCAACATTCCATTTTGAATATTTATTCGATAACGTATTAGTTCTTTCTCTACTTCTTACTTCAAGGATATTTGCTGGACCCTCACACTGCAGTTGCCAAGACAGTCGGTGACAGATTTAACAATGCTAACAGACCAATGATCATAGCATCTACAGCTCACTGTGACAAGTTTGCTCCTGAGATAATGTCTTTCATGATTCAGAGCATCAACGCCGGTGATTTGACGGATTTGTTTAAATCATTACAAGCAATGCGAACATTACCGCCAGCCCATAAACTGCTAGAGAATTCCTTGCAGAATCAGCGACACCATAAAACTGTCATAGACTCTAAATATTCAGACGTTGTTAAGCAGATCTTGTCATTTTCTCAGCTTTCTAGGAGTGTTTGAATTATAAATATCGTTATATAAACAAAGGGTAAATTAGGTTTTTTACTTACTTGGATATTTTTTTTAACTTTATGAATTTTTCAATTCAAACAGCCAGTGCAAAATTGAAAAAAAATTAAAATCGCCACACGAAAAAGATGCAAAGGAAATAAACTGAAGACGGCATATAGTGACCATTCAGATGGCGGAACTGACCTTGAATCTTGATATTTAATGATAAGGTCTGAACCAATAATAGAAACATAGTCACGCGTGTAAATGAAGTAATCGTTATAATACAAGAAGTCCATATCGGACAACAGGTAAGGTTCTTTGTCCTTGCAAAAGTAGAACCTTCCTCCCTTATGCTGGAAACTTTTAGAATTTTTTTATTACATAGATATACTAGGGCGCCACTACTCCTTTCTGAGTTTGATCTAGTCTGCTTTGCTAGCAGTTTCTCTAAGGATATCAAATGTGTTTATTCTGATACCCATCTACTACAAGTATCAATTACATGTATAACAATACCTATCGCATGAATCGAAAGTTAGTATCTTAAAATGTCTATAAGAAAGAACCAATTATATGTATAACAACTACTATAGTGACATTAAAGCTAATCACTGTTCTAGTAATATAAAAAAAATGAATTATTGCATAAAGATGAAGGGATTGAAAATAGGTTCAAATAGTGAGCAGCATATGCAGACACACCATATGAATAAGTTAATGAATACAACCCGGACTCCATTGAATCTTGGACCCTTTGTCTTCAGGCAGTAGTAATGTGAGCGTCATCCTCGACTTACATGACAATATAATGAGACAAGACAAACTTTGTCATAATAATGGTCTTACAGGTTGCTTATTTGTTTAATAGTCCGTGCTACATTCTGTTTTATTTCTTTATTTTAGTTTCTAACGCGTGCATACGTGTTGTATACGTAGTTCGATCAGTGTGTCATACATGTGAATATGAATGTGTTCTGTACAGTCAAATATGCACCGTTATTGGTTAATAGTTTTCTTATGACAGAGTTTAAAGGGCTTTACTAATCGACATTTATATCTGTTCGACCGTATTAGATGAAGCTTATAAATGCACTTACTTATTAAAAATATGTAACTTTACATGCAATATTATTGTAGTGTTTTCAAGACCAGAACGTTCTAAGTACAAGTAATTTGCAAACTATATCAACCAAGTCAGTTTAATTATTTGCTTTATAAACCATGCATGTCCCTCTTAAAGTTGATGAGTTTTTTATCCTTGAGGATCAAAATATCTTGTGTCACCGGTCCATTCCTGGAACTTCCCTACTATTTCTGAACACTACACTGAAACATAGCCCAAATGTAATTCATAATATTATTCAATACATCTTCTATAACCAATAAAACGTTTCTGGCAATAGAATATTCAACTCAGTAATATTCTATTATTTCTAGAAATGTTATTAAGATTTAGTATCCAAAACAACTGATGATTTAAGGGACTCATTTTTGGCCTTGAAAGATGTTTAGTTCTAAGATTCATTTAGCAGGGGCGGGCGTGTTCCCCCCCCCCTAAATTTTGCAAAACATGGGTTGTCGGGAGTAGATTTTGGCGCTTTTAGGTTGTAACTTTAATTTCTCGCTAATTTTACCACAAAAGATATCCACATTTCACCCACTGTAGAAGAATATTTCAAAATTTAACCTCAAAACATTTTTACTGTGCGCCTCCCCCCTAATCTAAAATCCTGGATCCGCTTCTGTTTAAGGAATTTAGTTCTTGCAGTGTTGTGACTAGAAACAGTAAGCGTGTCTTTCGTGTTCCTTTTAATACACTTATCTGTCAAAATCTCCATTCTATCATTAATATTTTATTTTTAATAAAACAGGAAGTGAAGCGGAGTGATTTTAACCAAGAAAAGTTGGTTGGAGATTCAAATTGATAAAAACTACATCTTTGGAAAATCTTATGTTCATCATGGAAATAATCTTCTTTAGTTGAAATTGTTTTTATTTGAGCATAATGACAGAGTAGGATAAATACTCGGTTGAAATAGTTTATGAATGTAAATGCAAATTAACTTTTAGACAGGTTTAAAATTTTGATAAAAAGGTAAAATGGAACCAAATTTGAAAATGTGTGTGAAGTTGACTGTTTATACTTCAGAAATCAGTTGTAAAGATTGGCATTCATTTGTATATATTTTAGGGGAAAAAAGTTTTAAGTAATATGGGGACACAAATGTATGATTACACGCCAGTATATGTTTTATTCCATGTAATCTTTGAAATTTTGTTCATGTTAAAATCTTATTAGAATCAAATACCATGCACCAATGCTAACAGCACTTTAATTATTTGATCTTGCTACTGAACAGACTTTCAACTTCGGCACATTTGGTCTATTAATGAACAATGTGTCAAACTAATAAGGTTTTAGACCTTAAGATTAATGTCATTATCTTCAAAAGTTGTCATAAATTTGTCAGTCTGGTGCATCCACTTTTAGTTAACAAAATGTAGATCTATTGAATTTATAAAAAGTATCCGGTATAAATTCCGAACATGACATGGCTAGAAATTTATATAAAAAAGCAGTGACTTGCACAATCGATATCCTGGTTCTGTTTTATAGGCAATTACTATACCGTTTATCTGGATATCAGGGACCACTCAAAACGACTGGGGTTCACTCGGTTCCACCACAGAGGCTTGCTCCCACTATAAAATATGCAGCCCCACTAGTATATACATGTAACCATGAAAATGGTGTAAACGATTGTAAAAATATGGAGTTTTAATGTTCAAATCAGTGTGAAGTGTTTGATGGTGATACCTGTGTTTATTCATTATATTTATCATTTGTCAAGTGATTGCTGAGCAGTAAATAGTGATATATTCGATTGTATCCGAAAGACTTGAGTTGAAGCGAGGCACCCTCAAATCCGGGATTACCCTTTTCGTGGTTATATACTATTTCGGCTGCATATCTGATAGTGGGAGCAAGCTTCTAGGCATGGTAGCACCAGTACCTCTAGTGTTAACGAATCCATATTCTCCATATGCAATATCAATATCCGTAGTCTGAGAAATAAGGTCAATTTTCTAGAAAATTTCACAGATGAATTTGATATAGTAACCGTTACTGAAACTCATTTAGATCCAAGTGTCAGTAATGATGACTTGCAGCTCCATTCTTTTTCTAATAATACTATCCGTAAGGATCGTAACAATACCGGTGGCGGTATACTGATCTTTGCAAAGGATGGTATATCAATGATGCGAAAAGGTGAACTCGAAAACCCCATTGACGAAATATTATGGGTAGAGATGGACTTAAAGTACCATCAGAAATAAGTGATCATGATGCCCCAATAATATTTCTAAAATGTCCAAGATATGTACAAAAATCATTCAAAAGAGAAATTTGGCAATATGATAACATTAATTTAGAACATTTTTCGTCACAACTTGATAATGTTGATTGGGACGAACTTCTGTCTAACACCGAGGATGTCGATGATATGGGTAAAACCCTTTCCCAAAGGTTTATTGGTATTGCAAGGGAGAGTATCCCAACAAAATTAGTTCAGATACGCAATAATGATAAACCGTGGTTTGATAGTCAGCTTAGAAAGGAAATTCGAAAAAGGGGCCGATTTCGTAAAAAGGCCCTAAAAACTAAAAGAGAAACTGACATTAATAAATACTAAAAGCAAAGAAATAAAGTAAATAATCTTAAAAAACATTTAAAAGAAAAATTCGAAAAAAGTTTGGATAATATTATACTCAATAATGCTGCTAACTCAAAAACTTATTGGAAAATAATGAAGATGCTTATAAAATCTCATAAGGACTCTGGTGAAATACCCCCACTTAAAAATATTATTAATGACGAAAATATTGGTGATACCGCATACGGAGACGACGATAAATGTAATTTGCTTAATAAATACTTCAGTCTAATTTCCTCTCTGGAGGACGAGAATGTTCCTCTTCCTGATTTTGAAGAAAAGACAAATATTTTATTAAAAGAACTTGAAATAAATGAATCTGAAATCGTAGACATAATAAAAACATTAGATCCCCATAAAGCATCTGGCCCTGACATGATAAGTCATAGAATGTTGAAAATATGCCCCGAAAAAGTAGCAATTCCTTTAAGAATGACATTTAAGAAATCCCTAGAACAATGTAAGTTTTCCACCAGCTGGAAAATTGCAAATGTAATTGCGATCTTTAAAAAAGGAGACAATTCTCTTCCATCTAATTATAGGCCAATATCCCTGATAAGTTGTGTTGGAAAAGTGATGGAACGCATTGCTTATAAACATGTGTTTAATCATTTACAAAGAAATAAGCTCGTTTATGAATATCAGTCTGGTTTTCTTCCACAATGTTCAACAGTTCATCAACTAATAGAAATTTATAATTGTATTTTAAATTCTTTAGAAAATAAGGAGGTAAGTTGTTTTGTGTTTTGCGATTTTTCAAAAGCTTTTGATAAAGTATGGCATCATGGGTTATTACACAAAATGAAGTCATGTGGTATATGTGGAAATTTATTGAATTGGTTTCAAAGTTATTTAGACAATAGAAAACAAAGGGTAGTAATCAAACAATCGTCTTCGCAACCTTGCAACGTTACAGCTCAGTTATTTATAATATATATTAATGATATTGCTGAAAACCTTTTGTCCTTATGTAGACTATTCGCAGACGACACGTCTCTGAGCTACTCTGATCGTGACTTATCACACATAGAGACAGTGGTTGTTCCAAAAAATGGCTCATGTCTTTTAATCCTGACAAAACGGAAATTATGTTGTTTTCTAATATTGAAACTCCCAAAATAAACTTTGTATTTAATGATAAAAATATACCAGTTACATATATGCATAAACATTTAGGTGTAACTTTTAGTAACGATGCAAAATGGAATAATCATGTTGAATGTATAATCAAAAATGTATCGAAACATTCAAATGTATTACGGAAACTTAAGTATAGTTTAGGAAGAAAGAATCTTGAATCACTATATCTTACTTTTATTCGACCGTCATTTGAATATGCATGTGAAGTTTTGGACAATATGGGTGTGGGTTATTGCAATAAACTTGAACAATTGCAGCTAGAGGCTGCTCGAATAGTAACTGGACTTCCAATCTTTACTAGTGCACGAATCATTTATAGTGAAATCGGATAGAAAACTCTAGCAGAAAGACGTGAAAGAAGAAAACTGCAGTTGTTCTATAGTATTCAACATAATAATGCTCCAGGATATTTATACAATTTGATCTCACCAACAATTCAGAGTACAACAGTTTACCCCTTACGTAATGGAAATGACTTGATACATCCTTTTTTTCGACTCTCTTTGACAAAAGACTCGTTTTTACCATCAACTATACGGTTACGGAATAAAACTCAATTTGTCTACTCGTAACATTGAATCTATAGGTAAATTTAAAAATGAATTAAAGAGGAGTAAATCAAATCCAGCAAACAGAGTTCCTAAATATTTCGAGTTTGGAAATCGTAAATTAAACATTATTTTAACACAAATACGATGTTCGGCTTCCTTTTTAAATTATGATCTCTCGAGAGTTAACATTATAACTGATCCATCCTGCCGATGTGGTGCTAGCGTTGAAGATTCAAATCATTTTTTCTTTGAATATTCTCACTATTCTGATATTAGAAGCAGACTCCTTATTAATCTAAATTGGTTACCGGAAAATTGTCGAGTAAATTTAAGTACCTTAACGTGTAGTCATCCGGCTCTTACCGATGAGCAAAATACAATAATTTTTAGTCATGTATATAATTATATAAAAGGATCTAAGAGGTTCTATATTGTATAATCAGTATCGTTGATACTGTAGTATAATTATAACAACCACATACATCATCACAATCTTTGCTAGTTATATCATGTCAATATTATGTTTATATATTTATTGTCTTGTTTTTGCATGCTTTCAATATGTATTGTTACACACTGTATATGGGAGAAGACTTAATAAGTTTGTCTAACTTGTCTAACTAATCCCTTTTGCATAATTACGCAAATAAAATATGTTTAAAATAAACTGAACCAGTTAAAATGTCAGGGCACCAAGTGTGATTTCTCTAGTTTCGTCTGATCCGAGTTATATGATATAAACCAAAATTAGCCGGATCACAAAATTAGAAACCCGTAAAACATCCGAAGATCCATTTATTGTTTTATCGGTGGAATAAAGTTGGCATCTTATTTCTATATCCTTTAGGATCAAAATAACTTATGTCGCCAGTCTCTCACTGGAACTTTCCTACTATTTCTGAACACTACACTCTTTACACTATGCCTTGTTTTCATTTATATACGTCTCTATAGATGAAAACTATGCATAGTATAAAGAGTAATAAATAGCCAGTGGACATGTCAGAGAACACGCATAATAATTCAAATATGGAAACAAAATGATTTAATGATATTTTTGAGGAATTTTTTTTAAAAATCCTGGTCCCAAGTGCCTATGTGATAAAGTGTATGGCCGGGTTACACTAGTTTTTGAGCGTTAAACCCTCCCCTAACCTGGGATAGTTTTGAGAAAAAAACAACAATAAATCAAACTACATGTATATTTTTTTTATTTAATTCGCACTTAACTCTGGAGTTCGATACTAACTAGTCATACTTTAACAAGTAGGACAAAATACAAGCTGTATCTACCTCGTTAGAGTGCCCGCTTTTTCTGTAAGCTATTTCAAAATCCAAAAGCAACTAATATGACCACACTTTCTCACTCAAACAAAAACATCAATAAAAATATGTCCAACATGATTTAGTGAAAATATATCATAAAATGTCTAAGTGAATAAGGTCTTCGTGCAAATGTCAATTTAAAAACATTAACATAACGATGTTACATGGGAATCCTGAACTTTGTAAAGGAACTATTAACCGCCGCTGGCATAGTAGAAAACAGGGAATAGAATACCAATTGATCATATAGTCTGTATATTATCCAACAGGATATATTGAAAACGTATAATAATTGTCTGAATAAAACAAGGTCTTCGCGCAAATGCCAAGATAAACGTAATGGCAGGAATTAAGTATGACGAAATATTATAGAGTTAATTAATATTTAATTATTTAAAAACATAATTCAAAGATTTAACAATGATACGGTGAAGAAAACCCTTCTTCTTCTACTTCTACCAGTTCGCGACCGCCATCAATTACTGATGATGCTGTCACTGTCACTTTTAGTGCGCAATGCCCTATTTTACTTAGTAGCCATTAAAAGAAAAATTAACAAAGTGTGCTGTACAATTAACTGTGCAAGTAAAAACAACTTGATTAATTTAATCAAGTAAATGAGCCTTGAAAGATTCAAGACTCTTGGCAGAGGCAATGTCAGTGGGCAGAGCATTCCAGTCCCGGATGGTTCTTGGGTAGAATGACTCTTTCCTCAGTACTGTGTTGCATGATGGTAATTGGTAGGAGTGTAGGCCCATATTTCGACTGAGTCTTACCGGACTGCTCAATCTGTTGGTCGCGTCGATTTTCACCAGACCATTTGCCAGTTTGTACATTAGTACGAGTCTAACTCTCCTCCTACGTTCTTCTAGTGTTGGCCATTTTAGATCTTCTAGCATGTTGGTAACTGAAGAAGTGTTGTGGTATCTGTTCGCTACATATCTGGCCGCTCTACGCTGGACCATTTCAATCCGGTCTTTGTCCTCTTTCAAGTATGGGTCCCAGGTTGTGCATGCGTATTCCATGGTTGGTCTAACTAATGACTGGTAAGCTTTCTCCTTAATGTTGGCATTTCTGATGTTAAGATTTCGTCTCAAGAAGCTCAAGGTGTTGTTTGCTTTCTTGCAGATGTTTGATATGTGCTGGTTCCACTTCATATCTGATGTTATAGAAACACCTAGATATTTCGCAGTTGTTACGTGCTCCAGTTCATGACTATGGAGGAAATAGCTGTTCTGAATAGGCTGTTTCTTTCTTGAGATTGACAGAACATTGCATTTCTCGGGATGGAAGCTCATTTTCCATCTTTGTTCCCATTCTGCCAATTTATTTAGGTCATCTTGTAGACTTATCCTATCGATATCAGATGTTATTATAAGATATACAATAGTGTCGTCTGCAAACAATCTGGTTTTTGATATGATGTTTTCCGGCATGTCGTTGATGTAGTATAAGAACAAGCTGGGGCCCAAAACCGATCCCTGAGGAACACCAGATTCCACCTGTATGTATTGGGATGTTTCTCCTTCTACAACTACTGCCTGATTTCGATTATTAAGAAAGCTTTGTATCCATCTGTTGGTGTTACCTCTTATCCCATAATGATGTAATTTGTGGGTCAATAAGCTGTGGCACACTTTGTCAAAAGCTTTACTAAAATCCATAATCAGACAGTCCGTTTGTTTACTGTTGTCAAGGTTTCTGGTTATATCATCAACAAACTCAACAAGTTGAGTGTCACAGGACAGACCGTTCCGGAACCCATGCTGTAGTGGATGTAATATATCATGTCTGTCAGCATGTGCCATGATGTTGCTGGTGATGATATGTTCCATTATTTTGCAGGCGATACAAGTCAGAGATACTGGACGATAAGCCTCAAACTTCTTGCCTTTCTTGAAGATGGGACAAACGAAGGCTGTTTTCCAGATACTGGGTATTTCTCCGGTGTTATAGGACTCTCTGTATATGATGGTAAGTATCGGTGATAGGTGAATGGCCAGTTCTTTCAGGACTCTTGGTGTAATATTGTCCGGTCCTGGTGCCTTGTGAGGGTTCAGGTTTTTCAATAGTTTAGTAACACCCACTTCTGTAATCTGGATGTCTGGCATGGTATCGTATGTACCTTTCATACTACAATTGTCAGTAAAAGATTCAACTGATACTTCGGACTTGGTTGAAAATGCCTTCTGGAATTGTTTATTTAAGATGTTAGCTTTATCTTTGGAATCTGGATGTAACGTTCCATCTGCTTTCAATGGTGGTATATTGTTGTTATCTGATCTGTTATGCTTTATATAGGTCCAGAAGCGTTTCATACAGTTTCCACTTCCAGCACTGTCATCTGTTTCCGGTGTCACTATGCCCTCTATATACTGCCAATATGCTTTCGTAAGTTGTCTCCGTGTTTCCTGTTTTAACTTTTTATATTTCTCCTTATCCGCTTTGTTGCCAGATTTCTTCTTTCGTTTATAGCATCGGTCTCTCTTACGGATCAATCTCTTTAAGTCTGTTTATCCCTGGACATCCATCTTTATTTTTTGCTGTTTTGTGTGGTATGTTTCTTTTTATGCTGTCTTCTAATTTAGACTGAAAAAGGTTCCACATAGAGTTCACCGATTCCCCATTGCTCTTCATATTGATGATTTCTTCATGGATGGATTTGACATCATTGACAACATTTTCCCATTTTGCTTTGCTATACAGTGGAATCTGTCGTGGTTTCTGTTGTTGTCTAGTTGGAATGATATCTATTTCAGTGTAAACAATGTCATGGTCGGATATTCCTGGAATGATCTCTGTCCTACGGAAACTAGAAGGGTGGTTTGTGATGACGAGATCTAAGGTGTTGGTACCTCTAGTTGGTTCTTCTACTATTTGTGTAAGACCATGATCGTCTAATATGTCTGTAAAAATTTGATGAATTTTTGCATACTGAGTGTTCGCCTTTATTGTGTTTCCTTTCCAGTCCCAGCCAGGAAGATTAAAGTCTCCAGCTACCACTACGAAAGCATTTTTTTATTCTGGAAGCTCTTTCCAAGCTCTTGCCAAATTGGTTCATACTCTCTTCATTGGATGTTCTAGGGTTGTAGTAAGTGCAAAGGTATATAGCTTTGTGGCCGACCAGCTCTAACTTGCACCATACTATTTCACAGTCAGTTTGTAGTTCCGGTGTAGCTGTAGCAATGTAGTTGTTTTAACTGCTATAAGGACACCACCGCCTGATAGATTGTGATCGTTTCTGAAAATGGTATAGCCTGATGGAAAAATCTGTGGGTCTTTTATACTGCTATCAACCCAAGTTTCTGTGCCAAATATTATATCTGGGTTTGTACTGCTAATCATGTTTTCGATCAGATGTTGCTTTGTTTTAATGGACTGGAAATTTACAATTACTATTCTTAGTGGCTGATGTTTTACTCGCTTTGATGTTGACGTTGTTCTCGTTGGTGTTGACGTATGCACTGGTTTAATTTGGTTAGACGGAACTGGACTGGCAAAGGAGGTGTCTGATAACACACTAAACTGATTTGATGTACTGAAAACCATGGAGAAGCAAAATGATGTATAGTTTGGGCAGATACAGGCAAGGCAATCCCAAGCGACAGCAGAGTCGTTGACATGTTCTAAGTATAGGCTAGATCTCATGGACTGACAATTTGCATGATACCATTGGTTGCATGTATCGCATACAAAGCATGTATCATCCCATGTAACTGGCTTGTCACAAGTACCGCATGGGTAAATTGATCCAGATATTGATGGTCCAGGATTGATGTTTACATCATTAGCCATTGTGATAAGGAACATGGACAGGTATGCTAAGATGATACTAGGTCGATGTTTTGGACATGCATGCATATCCCTCCCATTGTTCTGATTATACTCGGCGTCACATAAATAACATACTGTTAAAATTTGAATAAAAATATTTTCTACGACTTTATTGACACCTACCGTCGTTTAAATTGTCTTAAATGACTTGCTCATTCGTTTAGCCAAACGGCTTCTCCCTAAACATTGAATGGTTAAATTCCGGTCAGATTTTAATTCTAGGTGCCAATATTTACATTGTAAAAAGTCGGCCATGTTTACAGTGATCGGGTTGCTAGGAGATGTTGTTTACGTTTAAATGGTTTGTCCAAAAACCAAAGAACCCAGAATGCACTTCGGCGTTATTTCGGATATCTCGGATTTATTTTACGCGAACAACGTACAATACCGAGAAGTTGATCAAGCAGACGATTGTCACCGGACTTCGACGGGAACTTACGAACTTCGTTTGTAAACAAATCGTCCCGTAAAAACCAACATGGCGGATATTAGTATGGGATTTTCCCGTAAGGATTTGTTACGCATGATTTAAGCTAATAAGCGACTTGTTTTTGAGAAGCTGTTTGGCTAAACGAATGAGCAAGTCATTTAAGACAATTTAAACGACGGTTGGTGTCAATAAAGTCGTAGAAAATATTTTTATTCAATTTTTAACAGTATGTTATTTATGTGACGCCGAGTATAGTAATCACTCTAATAACAACACAGTCGTAATCTGTTGAACAGCTATGTTTGTTTACGATAATAAATGTGTGAACTTCATCTCTCAGATGGATAGATGTGTATCGGATGATGAAGCCTTGTATTAAGACGACTAAGATCAGTTTTGGTGTCATAGACGCCATTATTGTTTACGGTCCCATCAGAAAAAAAACTGACGGTGACAACTACTGGGCAAAATTCTGTATGATGGCCTTCAAGATGTGTTTCTCTGTGTGATGTTTGTGTAATGCAATCTTACCCACTGACCACTACAATTTTGTAATCTATTTAGAATTTAGAAATGTGAAAAATATCGAAAAATATCAGGAGCTGTTCAAAATTCCTGCCATTTTGTTGGGCATGCGCACAGAGACTTACGGATAAGTATAGTCAAATATTTTTCCAAACTAAAAAAAAAGGATTATGTTTGAACTTTCGAGCTTTATTTATTACATAACCATAAAACTAGGATGCCAAATCCATTTTTTATGAAGCTAGAACAAGCATAGCCAAAATTCAGCATCAAATCTACATTAATGGAAGAATTTAGTAAAACTGTTGATCATATCCAATCAATCAATCGATCGATCGATCAGTCAGTCAATTTTAGTACCTCTGAAATGTTAAAAAATATATAATTTGTTTTTTTTTCTTTCATGTATTTTACTATAAAATCTTTTATGAAGAAAGGAAAAAAATATAGGTCCTTTATTGTCTATGACTATTTTGCTGTCATAAGACGCACCTGCACTACTTTTCTTGCTAATAACATCCGGTTGTTTCGTGACTTGGTAGAACCACTTGTTTAACTTTAGTTGGTGTATATAAACGTAGGTTTCAATCATTCGATACTATGAAAAGATGATTCTTTTTGTATTCCGTTGGCTTTTAAAACAGTGCATTCTTTCATTTATTAATATAGCTTTCAGATCTGTAGAGATCGAGAAATAACCGAACTAAACAAGTTCGACAAAGTGTCAGTCGTAGTACATGTAGAATTTCACATACATTCATTCTCCATAAGGATTGTTGATTATTGGAAAAGCTTATCTGATTCTAATGTTACTTCAAGGTCCACCAATGCATTCAAATCTGCCTCAAATGACGAGGAATAGAACCTGTTCATGTTAATAATTATTTTGAAGTGTTAAAATGCGTATGTACATGTATTTTAGTGCAAATCCACACATAAGTTTATGTGTCTACAGGTTAAAAGTTTTTATAACATAAGAGAAAACTTACTACCAAAGATGAATAGGGGTCCACAGAAACCTTAGATACGATAACGTAACCCTCCCTACACTTAAGCTCTGTGAGATAGGGAGGGTTATGTTATCGAATCTACAGAAACCTTAGTGCTAAGATAAAGGTTCAGAAGTAAAACTCCTTTGCATTGCGCCTATGAGTATGACATCTCTTTATCATATCCTTTCATCTTTGAACTACAAATGTATTACTACAGCTTTCCTATATGTCTGCGCAGGGAGTGGACATTGCACACTACACTCAGCGACTTGTGTTTCTCTAACACTCAATTCGGAGCTTTAAATCCATGTTAGTCAGTAAAACACGGTGTCAGGCAGATTTTTTCACAGTGAAATGTGAGTGTTACACCCACCCAGCTCGGACATCGTATATTCCAGTTGTTAATTGTGTACGGAGAACCACCGACCTGGGTGAAAAATCACCCAGCACGGTGAAGTTAATCTCATTGATCTTTGCTGACAAGATGGACTTAAGTACCCAAGCTCCCAGGTCACTGACCTCCAAAATTTATGTGGGACCCCAGAAAATCACAACAAAGGAGTCCGGAGGACATGTGAAAGTTCTTAATCCAATCGCCGAAATCGATCTTATATTTAATTTGTCCAGCTTTAATCCAATGGACACAAAAAAACAGTGGTTGAGACGATTAGCACGTAGTATTGAAGATTGACAAATGTAATGTGAAAATTGTAAAAAAGACATTTATCGTTGATACATACTTCATGACTGTCCTGTATTGGGTAATTATATTTTAATTGCAGTCCATAAGGTAACCAGACACACAACTCAGACATTGTAAATAATGTGTTCATTTAAATTTCTAAAAATAGACAACTATATATGTGCGAGGTTTGTCATGGGATTATTTTTTATAAGGGAGTAAAATCGGTCGGCATGCATGAAAGTTCGAAACAGTTTAACAAAACTTATCATTAAAATAAAGACATATGTAGGTTGTATTTGAAACATACTTTATTCCTGACCTGCGGACCAACATTTTGTCAACATTAAACTCCCTTTGGAACAGGTGTCTATTAGGAACACATAAGGTTTTCCATCCGATATCGATGATACTTTAGAAAATCTCGAAAGTCAAAAGGGAATTTCTCATTCTACTGACCTTGCCATAAATTTTCTTTACCCGGGATACAAATGAAAACCATCCTTATGTAACTTACCAACAAATTGAAACACCCTGTAAATTTTAGAAACACTGTTGTGTTTGGCTGCTGGGGATTCCATTTTCATTCGAGTTAACTCTTTTTTCTGCACCAGAATCTGAACGATTAAAGAGACTTCAAAATTACACCTGCTCTTACGGGAGGTAACTCTGCAAAAACAAGATAAAATATGGCTGCATCCCGAGCTCCGCAAGTGGGGAATATAAAAAATTTCTCAGAGTAACTTGAAGCATTTTAGAGACCAAACACGACCGACAGAGGACACCATCTCGTCCTCTTTTGGACAACGTCTGATAACTTATATAATTATTACTGACAATATTCTCAGTCCTGATCAATGGCTTCTACATTCAATTCTCATGTACACATTATCATTGGACCTGTAATTAGTTTTTTTTTATTTCTAGAAAGTCGTTCAGAAACTAAAAGTGTCACCAGACCGTTTTTACAAGTCTGTCATTCAAATCAAATTATTAAAATCAATACTTTTAAAGTGTTTTATTTATAATTATAAATAGTAATTATCAATTTACAAAAGCAAAATTAAAATATCAGAAGATTACATTATTACTTGATAAAAATACGAAGTAATATTTCTACATGATATCTTCCTCTCATTGGACATAGCTGTAAAAAAACAACACACCAAAAATTGATAAACATGTACAAAACATAAAAAAAAAGATGATGCCAAATTTTTGATGACATGACTAATTTTTTTTTATCTTAACTGGAGTGCTCCGAATTACCAGGAAACAGAAACACAATATACATGGTATCTTATAATGAATTCCCTGTTACGCCTTATTGAATTTTATGACTTGCAATATACAAACGGTCGGTGTTGGCTAGGTGGAATCTGGATGGTAAACACTCAAAATGTTGGTGTAACACTGTGTTTCACTCAGTTCGGACGAGTGTGAGAGAAACAGTTGTCACTGAGTGTAGTGTATATTAGTTTAATATAAAGTCCTTTGTTTGTGCAACAATTTACTTGTATTTGTTGACATTTTAAAAAGTTTAGAAATGTTTAAATGTTATTTCCATTCCTTCTTAAATTTTTTTCTCAGTTTGTATTGATTTGCTTTGTTTATTTTGTTTTTTTTTTGGTTAATTGTTTGATGTATGTATACGATAGTAAAAAAATTGCAGTTGTATGTTGGTACATGTATGGCTCTGTCATCGTCTGTACCCTTTACGTGTACCCTTTGTTTTATCATGCAGTAACTTGTGTATTACAAAATGTAGTTGGTGATCATTATCAAATTAATAACTAGGTTCAAAACGACAAAAGAAAGGTTGGTTTTTATTGTGAGAGCTATGGCCCCAATCATTTTGGAATCGTGGGCCAAAAAGTAGCCTAAAGCCAGCATTTTGTCAAATTTCACTATAAACTGTAAATCCAATGAAAGCAT
The DNA here is from genome assembly GCA_037379345.1 of Perna viridis. Classification (NCBI taxonomy): domain Eukaryota; kingdom Metazoa; phylum Mollusca; class Bivalvia; order Mytilida; family Mytilidae; genus Perna; species Perna viridis. The sequence continues at coordinate 17,590,543 of CM074511.1, forward strand.
AGGAATGTCTATGGTAATGTTCCAAAATATTCTTTACTAAAATTAAAATGTTCAGACCTGGGTTTATTTTTTAAGGGTAAAATCTTGAACTCCTTAGAAATAAGGGGCCAAAAAATAGGGGCTTGAGACACACATTTTCCTGATGTCCAAGACAATAACTTGAATGAATCTTTTTTGAAATTGTATTACAAGGTGCCATGTTCCACAAAATGAAGACTTGTATTGATTTTTGGGGCTGTGACTTGAGTCAAGTAAGACGAAGGGGCCAGAAACAAGTTTTTTTCCCTGATTATTTGATGATAGCTTGTTTATTTTTGGTCTAATTTTGAATTTTTTTTATTAGATTCATCCTGCAAAACATTGCCTGTGTTTTTCAATCAGATTTCAGATAACTTTTACAGTTTTTGGATTGTAAGGGGCCAGAAGTGGCCACTCCTGAAAAAAAATTTTGTTTTTCTTTTATTGCAACATGAAAAGAAAATATCAGATCTCTCGTGAAAATCCCTGCCTACTTTTTCAATCAGATTCAGATATCTCTTACAGTTTTCAGTCTTCACAACTAACTTTCCAGTTCACAGGCCCTAATTTCATTTTTCAGAAACTTTTTATATGGTGACTGTTGGCATGTAGAAGTCAATTTTACAGGCCCACCTCCATTTTGACAAGCCTTGGGCCTCAGACTACTGCTTAACTGCAAAGACTTGGTTTTCAAGTTATAAGAGGTCAAATGGGACCCCCATTTTTTGGCAAGATTTTGACACAATAAAATACAAGCCTAAATACAAGATCTTTAAGAAGTATGCTTACCAAATTAACCCGATCAATTACTGTTTTTGAGACACATGTAACAAAGTACTAAAACTACTATTGTGTCCTCAAGTGAGCATGAGTTCAGCTGGCTGTGGTCATATTCTGCAAAGCTTTTTATGAAAATATTGACCTACATGTTCCCCCTTGCAAAATAATTACATTGACAGCAGTTCCTAAATTAACCTCCATCTGCTCTAAACTGCATAGATGACATGCACAGTCTCATGGTACAGATGTGCAGTTTAAGTTAACAGGGAGTAGGAACACACAATCCTTTAGTTTGTTATTGTTGTTTTTGATTAATTTGTGTAACATGTATGCTGTATCCTCTGTTACAATTGTAGAGGAAAGATTTGTCTTTTTACTAATATTTTATTTCAGCAAATTTTCAAATATGTCCTTTGACAGTGATGCTCAGAATCTGTAGCTTGGCTTGGGGTACGGACTTATAATACGGTTCCTTTTATCATTTAAAAAAAAATAAAAATATGAAATAAATACCACATGATGAAATGAAAAAGAAAGAAATCTGGTATGTTCCAATGGCCCAGTTGTTTGTCTAAGTCCAGGGATTGAATTTTATAAATTTTTCCACGCTTAATTTAGCAAGTACTGAAAATTTACACTTGTTAAATTTAACTTTTTGGAATTATTTCTGGACTTTACCCATATGACATATAGAATTCCACTAGCAAATTTTTTTACAAGTGGAAATAATTTCAATTAGCAAAATTGAATTTTAACTTGCATTTAGCAAGTATTTCCCCTTAAATTTGATTACTGAAGACTATAATCATTGGCTAAACATTAACCATATGCCTTTATTCTTTGCTGGCAACATTACTGCATATTTATGGTAGCCATTAAAGCACTAGTGGCTGCATGACCCTTAAAAAAGACCATAATGAGACAAGCTAGGTAGATGTACATTTCATGTTAAGTAGTCATGATGTCAAAATACATTTGAACAGGACATTTACAAACTACATGGTCACATACATGGCAAAACATGTTTTTACATACATACATGTACAAAATGTACATTGTATCATAAAAATATCTCAATTTTCAGTTACAAACCAAAACCTTTAGAGTAAATAATGCCTATAAATAATGCATATAAATGGTCACTTAGTTTTGTTGTTACTTAATTTGTTTCGTGCTTTCTTTGTACATACAATATACATGTACGTGTATTTGCAAACACTTTATGGAAATCAGCCACATACTGTGTAGTTACTGGTACAAATGTATGTGAAAGTAAGTATATTGCATCAATGCTTATAAAAGGATGGGGTTATTGGTGATAAAAAAAACTATTCATGTGCATTAAGTTAGACAATGTACATGTGTGGTACAAAGTGTACATGTATTTGTATCTTTTATTTTAAGGTAGATAATCTTCAAGATGTTTACTTCTATGGATGGTAAAGGAAGTGGAAAAGATTCTATTGTGGATGATTTTATGTATGGATCCAATGTGGCATCTGCACATGTTTATATCAGGATGGGTATGTTATACAAGTACATGTAGCACATTTTTATATCAGGTAGGGTATGTTGTACAAATACATGTATAGGTTGAATCTGTCACTACATGGTGATCCAGACAGGTTTATAGCAAAGATATTGAAAAAAAATATTGTTTGATTTATTTATGTATAACTACAAATGTATGGAAAGTATCAAGTTAAATATTTTTGTGGAAACTGGAAGGATTGGGTATCATACTGGTGTACAAGAGTATCAATAGCTTCATTTCACTGATAGATATAAATACAGAGTAGATACATTAGGTGCACCACTTGTTGAGTACCTTTTAGATCATTCAATAAGATAAGCCTGCCAATAAATCTTTCACAAACTCTTCCTAAAATTGACTAGCCTTAGGGTACTTGGCCAATTTTAATTAAACCCATGTGTGAACAAAAACGATCAGTTCATGATTTGAAAGGTAATACATGAACCCATGCTTGCAGTGACTGATTCTAGATATTTCGAAATCTAGAAAGAATAGATGCACAATTACTAAGTTACGCAATTGAAATATGCATGATGTAATATGGAAATATACATGTAATACTTATTTCTCCTCCTTCACCTTTATGTATTAATCCTTTTTCCATTTACTTTTTCTTTCAATAGGCTTTCTTAGGAAAGTGTATGGTATTTTGTCAGCACAGATACTTCTCAGTACTGTAGTGGCAGGATTAATAATGGCAAGTGAAACAGCTACACAGTTTGTACAACAAAAGTAAGAACCCCCATGACATGTACCATGACTATGTCAAGATGTTTTAAAATTTTATGTACATTAAATATGTCTATTGATAATGAGAAATATTTATGAAAGAATTTTAATGCAGAGATATTATGCATTTCTTCACAAACTTGAACACAAAAAAAAAGATTAAAATTTGTCTTTTTATCATCTTTTTGTAATTTGCATGTAGGAATATAAAGGAGAAAAATGGTTCAGGCATATCAATTATCTGGATAGCAGGTGCCACTTTAAATGAAAATTTTCAAACTATACACAATTTACTAATACTAGAAATTTTGAAATTATTGTGAAAATGTGATCGATTTTTAAATTGGAGTATAAATAATTCAAACTTTCATAATGGAATTTTTAACAAAACTCAAGTAGCAGTCTTTCTAAAAATCAGGCTGGAGGCAAGGATCGCGCTGGGCTTCGCCAATGTCGCAATTTGCAATTTTTAATTTGTTCTGCTGACAAGAATAACCAGTTAGCAATTTTCTTGACGTGTAGGTTTTGTATATTGAAATTGACAGGATGTTTGTCAGCAACAGATATTTTTCTCCTATTTAACAATTCTGTTGACACCTGGTCGGAGTTGACTGACTAGAACAAATTTAAGACTGAAGCCAATCAAAGGTAATTAGACTAGTTGACCGTGACTCGCAACATACTCATGGGAGGTGTCAATCAGATGTAAATATGTTATTGAACCAATCAAAATTCTCATCATTTGGCCAAAGGTAAACACAATCATGGCCATGTGCACATGGCTACATACAAGCTCACAGCCCTGTTAAACCATATGATACATTCATAAACAGATATTAGAATAAATTAAATCCAATTAACAATGATTATCCCATCAAGATTTGTCTAAAACACCTCAAATTGCAAGAATTGATAAAAGAAAATGGATGATATTTGTTTACACTTTTGCCATGTGGCTTTTTTTCGGCAGGAAAACCGGTAAACAAATAGAATGGGTATTTCCAGAATTTAATTAATGAAACACTGAAGGCATTAAGTCATAAATATTCAGATATCAAGCTGGTGTATAAGAGAACTAGAGATGATTAAAAAGGGACACAATAAATGGTCTGTGGTAGTTTGCTAAAACTGGTTTCACTTGTAAAAAGAATCAAGATTGTTGAAAATTTATAAAAAAAAATTATATTATATTTTAAGATAAATTTAATTAGACCACAAATGATATGTTTTAGAATCAGGAACTATATGAGCATAGTAATATAAAGTCCTTGATGGAAATAAAACGCCTGTTTCTGAAATAGTACTTCATTATTTTGCAAAGTGAAAGTGACTAATGGTTTTAGATCCTGACTTAAGACCTGCCTTATACATGCATCAAGAGTGAATCTTTAGTACATGTACATGTATGTCATGAATGAAGGGGTTGTTTTTATGAATTGACAAAGATAACTCATCAGTGGACTTAATACTGTTAATTTAAAAAAAATAAAATGATATTTTTTTGGCACCCAGTTTGGTTTTTATTTATGGTACTTAATGTGTGCATTTTGTCAAAATATCAAAAATGATGCTTTATTTTAAAATGACCAGATCTTAATTAAAAATGCACACAATAACTTCCATTTTACAGTATTTGTACACTTTTGATTGATTGGTTTTAGTCCAATAGTAGATATCGTATAGTGGGTAATTTTCAAAAAAGCTTTTGGTATTATATAGGGCTCTGTCTGAAATTACCGAAAGCCTAAGTAATTAGTGCACTAATATCATTGGCCAGTTAGAAATGCCAAAACTTTTTCATTTGCCCTTTTGCTTCAAATTGCTCAATTTTCATCCCCAAAATATTATTTCATGCAATTTATATTCATCAGAAAGCCACTTTTCTCTGCTTCTAGACCATACATGTATAAAGATTCAACAAAGATTTCAAAAAAAATATTTGCACAATACTAGGAAAATAGAAGTTAAGAAAAAACCAAAAACATGCCATGTTGTGTACAGTCAGTTAAAACCATTCATTAGTGGCATAAAGCAGCTACATTGCATTGAATTGTATAATTGTTGAGCAATTTGGTTTTGATTTCTTCCTTTATTTCTGTTGATTTTTTTTAGCAATTGGCTACTACTTATTGCTCTGATTGGAACACTTGGTGTACTGTTTCCTCTGATGATCTTCAGACATCAAACACCACATAACTACATATTTTTGGGAATTTTCGTAAGTAATTTGGCATATCCTAAAAATTAATCAGGATCAGAATATGAGGACATTGTTACATAAATTTATTTATTTCAGTCTTAAGATTAACTTAGCGGTTTACAATCAGTTTTTCATTTGTAATTCAACTTTTATTTGTAATATGTAGTTTCAGCCTAGAGTGCTTTCTGAAATTTGATCAAATTTGATTATTCTTATTTCAAAATGTTATTTTTTTGTTTGTTTGCAGACTTTAATGGAAGCATACAGTATTGGTGTGATTGGTAAGCTTCAGTTTCTTTGCTTATGCATGTTTGCAAAGTGTACAAAATTTCTTATATGACCAGCGTGCGTTAAATACTGATTTCTGGTTTTGAATCACCTATACTGGTAAATTTCCATACTTTGGCATGGACATCTTTAAAAGCACAAGCTTGAGGTCTATAGATTAATCTGAAATTTTTGTAAGGTACATTCACGAAAAAAAAACCTTGTAAAAAAGATAAAAAACAGCAAAAGTTGTCCAACTAGTCCTGAGTAAAGCAGAAACCTTCCAAAACACGTCATGTTTTTGTAGCACTGTATTATAATGTCTGTGAAATTTTGATCTCTGATGACAGAACAAGTGTATGAACAAAGAACTTGTGGTATATGGGTTTGGTTTATAAAATCTTCCAAACAATAATTTGTGTATTTAAACAGTTTACAAACAAGTCATCTACAACATTTTCTGTAGATTTATTACACTTCACTTCTTTTAAGGCAGTTATGTTGGTATTCAATGTCATTATGAAAATACAATATAATTATGAAAATAAAATATAATTATGAAAATACAATATAATTATGAAAGTCAGTGTTATTATGACAATACAATGTAATAATGAAAGTCAATGCTGTTAAGAAAGTACAATATGAATACAAAAATACAATATAATTATGAAAATACAATGTAATTATGAAAGTCAGTGTTGTTATGAAAATACAATATAATTATGAAATTGAGAACCTTGAACTTTACTTTCTGTTATTACAGTAACATTTTATAAGGTCCATTCAGTGATTGAAGCTTTTATGTTGACTTTTGCTGTGACTGCTGCACTTACTATATATACGCTACAGAGCAAGAGAGATTTCAGTTCATGGGGAGCAGGGTAAATTTTTAATGATACAGACAAGCACAAAGTTAGTCAAACTGGTGCAGACCTAAGAGAGTGAAATATTTTGCATTTATTGAAGTGGTCTTTTATGTTTTTTTTATTCAGGATTTTTAATGTAAATGATTATCACTCATCACATATGACCCAGCTCTTTAATTGTTGATTCCATAGGGTTCCATACATATTTCACCAAAAATTTTTGTTGTAGTTTGAACCATATTATCCATTGGGACATAAAAAGCCACTCAAATCGACTGGGATAGACTCCTGTTAAAAAATCGGGAATATATATGATTATTCTTAACCCGAAGGAAAGGTGTAATGAGTCCCCCCATGCCAAAAAACAATCCAAGAAACTGGCACTATTTTCACTTCAAAAAAATTTTTCAATTTCACCTCTAATTTAACACATTTTTTGTGAAGTTGCAGTCTAGCTTTATTACAGTGGTGATGGTATTTGCACAATAATTCCAAAAGCAGTTACATTATTGTTTCTGTGTAGTACTACTTTTTTGTCTGACTCAGTTGAAAGTTCATTAGAGGTATTAGGCCATGTAAGCTGAAATGTTCTATAAATATCAAAAGTTTATAACAAATTAATGTCTATTGATTAAGAATAGCTCATTATCAAAATTTTTTATCCATATCATTGCTTTAATAAAGTAAATAGGAAATAAAAAAAAGAAGATATGTACTAAGCATTTCTTTACAATGGAAACTTCATCTTTTTCTAAGTAATTTTGTATATCTTGGTTCAAAGATCATTCATTCATAAATCTCAACTGATTATTAGCCATTTGTCATTAGTAACATATTGAGTATGTTACACAGGCAATAAAAAAATCACTGAAGTACAAGTAACATTTCCAAACATAAATACTTTATATTTAATTTGTTTGGCTTATTAGAAGGAATATATTTGGCGACAATTTAACTTCGAAGGTGCCCATAACAATAACTGAATTTTCATGTAGACCAACTTCATGATCGGTGAATATTTCAGTATAGAGATATCATGAGTCTAAATCACTGGCAGTAAACACTTATGTCAGCAAAGACCTGAACCAATTATTGTTGTGTTGCTTCTATTCATAAGGACTTATCAAGTAAAAATACAATAATGATACAGAAAAGTTTTGTTGCATCATACTTATATTAAAATGCTTGAGTTGTTATGTTGGGGCAAAAAAAATATTTGTATTTGTATTTTTACGTGTATGAAGCTTGTCAGGGGTCACATGAAATCAAATTTGACACATGAGCCCTAATATTGTGAAGATGCATTATCTGGAATTATCATGGAACTGAAGTGGTTTGAATCAGGAACAATTATGCATGTATACGAATTAGTTCACTTTCTCGAAAGTTTTTGTTTTCACGATGACTATAGCGACCTATGCAATTCTTGACATTGACTGTCCTGACGTACCAGTTTTAGTATGTTGATAGAACTTCAGTTGTGACCATGTTTTTGTAGAATGTCAGATTTTAATAAAACCACTGTTTCTCTGGTTTCAGATTGTTTGCAGCTTTGTGGGTTTTAATCATTGCTGGCATACTTCAGGTAAGTATATTTTGATGATAAAATATGGCGTCCACAGGAAGAATATATATATTCTCCAGTAAATGGCACTTTTTCAAGTTAAATGCAGTGAATAACCATAGAAATACAAGGTTTAAAAGTAAGAAAACGACACCTTTACAATTTATAACTGGAAAATCTTTTAACTCAATTTTGAAGTTAAGGCCTTGGTTCTCATTCTGTTGTGCACCCCACTAAGCTAAAACTAGTTTTACCTTTATTATATGAATATTTTATATTATACTGGATCTTCTTAGGTGATATACTAGGCTCATATTCTCTCTCAGCATTCTGTATTCCCAAAGTTATCGGGGAATATGAGACCATATCCCATTGGATGTCCTGAATAACAAATATGTTCTTCTGGGGTTTATTTTTTTTCTAATTAAAAATCTGTTCCAGTCATCAACCTTAAATATGCATGAAGTTTGTGACGTGACACATCAAGATAAACAGCTATTTTTCTTTATTTTCATATATTCTTATTCAAAAAGACATCGACTTCCCGCATAATTTGTATGATTGGATATTTATTTTATCTCCACTTTTATGAAAACGTTATTCACATGCCCACATCTGCCACAGGTATATGGTCTCAGATCTCCTGTCAAGCTAACCAATCAAATTGCAGAATTAGTTTGTGTATTTAACTCCAGTAAAATACATTTCATTTAAGGTGTCATAAATTATATCAAAATATATGTGTACCAATGAAAAAAAGGGTTGCATACTGTATTGAGCTACTGCATTACTACTATGGTTTTGAATGAAATACTTTTTTGTTGTAGATTTTCTTCCCAACTGAGATAATGGACAAAGCTATTGGTGTAGGAGGAGCCTTGGTATTTTCCTTGTTTATCATCTTTGATACTCACCTTCTGATGCACAAGCATAGTCCGGAGGAATACATTGTGGCAGCTGTTAATCTATACCTAGACATTGTTAATCTCTTCTTACATATTCTAAGAATCATGGGTGAAAGAAAAAATTAAAAGAATTTGTTGTAATGTTGCTGGTCAAACTCTTTTTTTATCATGTTTGGGTCTTGTGAAACATCATACCTATTAGGCCACTCTTAAATTTTTACTTGTTCTTTTGTCTCAAATAAATATTCCAAATTTTAAGAAAACCTCTTTGTTTCATATTTTGCTACCCTTTTTGTATTTCTTACTATGCAAAAAAATATTATTTTACTTGAAAAATGTTTATTGCTCTGCTATCAAGTTCATAAGGTAAAAGTAAATAAAAATTGTAGGAAAGTGAAATTACTACAGAACTACTAAAGAATTACTTGCTTATGTATTTTTGAAATATTGAAGAACTTATAAATCAATTTTTTGTGGCCTTATGTTTTACTGACTTATTTCATATTCAAATTTCACATGTCAGGAGAACTCCCCTTCCAGCCAATTTCAATGTTTTGTTTTGTTGGAATTTAATTCATTGTGACATAATTGTTTTGTTTTGTTCTTGCATATTTATTTTGAGCTCATGGATATTATTAAACAAAAAAGAATGGATTCAGATTGCTTATAACTTGTGTTGCTTCTATTCATAATGACTTACAAAGTAAAAATACAGTAGTTGTACAGATAAGTTTTGTTGCATCATACTTGTATAAAAATACTTCAGTCTATGTTGTAAAATCTTCACCTAAAAAAATAACTATCTAAAAATATATGTAGTAGGCCAAAATAAAGTTCCTCTTATTCGTTCATAAATTGGTTGCAGTAATGGTAAGCTTCTCTATGTTCGTACATTAGGGCAAATGATTTCTATTTGTTAAGATGGGCAAAAACTTTTGATTGTAATGCCTAAGAAAACATTTACACCACAATATTTTTAGAAATATTATGTATTCTATTAATTTATTAACTAAAATGCTGTTTTGACACTGGTTATATTAGTAATATTAGAAATTGTATAGATACATAAATGGATTTCACCTACGTAGCATATTGCAACATTCAGATGACTGCCAATCTGTTCTGCTTAGATTATTATTATCTATACAGTGATGTTTTCCCCCCTTTTTTTTTATCATAGCCAATTACACGGTATCTTGCAATTTTTACCCGTATTTCAAATTTGACCCCAACTTCTCCAAAAGTCAAATGTTTCACTAAATATTAATTATACGTGTATCAAATTGAAAATTTTGAGTTGGAGGGCCAGATTCTAACTAGACCTTTATATTTGTTTTGTATTGGTACTAAATCTTGGATTTAAAATTGTTCTTTTTGTAAGGTAAATGAAATGTTTTGTGTTTTGTTTTGTTGAAGTATAACATGTTACATATGGGAGTGGTCATGTTATTAATCATGCCCTGCTTTACTTGTTATCATATTATCATGTTTATCCAATAAACAGTATTTTCATATCATGTTGTTTTCTTTAATAAAGAGAGATGTGTATTAACCAACATTTTAGAGCTCACCATGTAGGAGGAGGGCGTAAAATGGTATTGTGTGTCTGTCCTTTAATCATTTAACAAAATTTTGTAACAATTTTTTCTGTTCTTATTATAACAATTGCTTAACATGTAATTTCAGAATTACACTATGTCATTTAGTTATTTGTTAGTTACTCATCACAGCCATTCAATATTTTGACTTAAGCTTTATAAAGGAATGGTGTAAGATTATGAACCTGTGCAAAAATATCTACTTCTTGTTTAATGAGAGGTAGGGTTTTATAAGTCAGAAAAGATTTACAGAACATTTGTTCTTTCATTTTTGTTTTTTGGCTATGACGGACTGTATCTCTCACAGGTTAAATAGCCAATTGCAACAAAGAAAGTAAAAGTAGTCCAGTAAAGTTCAGAGGGTCAATAAATAAATTTATCCAACTTTTTGTACGCAGGTCCACATCTTTATATTACAATTTATGTTAATATATATTCAAATTATACAAAAACTTCATTGCTACACAACAGAATTTTTGGGATGATAACTGTTAATTGCACATGATTAATCTGTGCCCTGTAATAAGGCACATATTTTATGCAAATTACTTGTTGACCTTTATTGTAATTCCACAACAATTAGCTGTCAAACGGAAGAAATATGTTCTTACACTCATCATCTATTAAAGATCTTGAATTTCTTCCACTTGTGTGAGATATTCGTCTTTTCACTCATTCCACTGTGCTCTACTCTTCATCAGACCGAATTTTTTACATTGTGGAAGAAATCCCCAAACTTCAATAGAGACTTGTGTAAGAACCTATTAATCTTTTTACCAGCATCACTAATATTGGTGATAGCGGCAGGTCTAGTAGCCGCTCCAATCTGTCTGTCCAGTATATTAATGGGTGTTCACTTTGGGTAATCTGTGACTTAAAAGTATTTAATCTAGCCATTTTTTCAGAGTATGTGCTATCATAAGGACATAACACATGGAAATTTTGATAAATCAACAATATAGCGTACTTGATATTTATTAGCTTACATCATTTACAAGATATGTTTGGTTTGGAGATCCTCCTTTTTATCATCGTTAAAACTATTATCTAAAGTCTTCTGATTAGTTTCTACACATTTGTGTGTCAATTTATTAAACCCATTATCAATAGTTTCATTGTCTACTTCATCAGCACTTTGTGTTGAACTTGTCTCAGAACTTGTGCTTTCATCATCAATATCTGTGCATGTCCCTGAACTATCTGTACTGTCATCATCACTGTCATGTGACAATTTAACCTTTGACACATCCTTTGCTAAGTTATCCACTGAATCGTCTGCTAGGGCAACTTCTGCTGTTCTTTCAATAGAATCTAAATCAAATCCAATTTCTGACTTTTTCATGTTACACTGCAAAATATCCACAATAATGTCAACATAATGCTTCTATGTTTGGACTTTTAACTATTATCATCAATATATATTGGTAAATAAAAAAAATATTTTATACCCCCTGCAAACAAAGTTGGGGAGTATTAAGGAATCACCCTGTCTGTCCGTCCATATGTCCATATTTCTTGTAAGAGCAACTCCCCCTAAACCCCCAAGGGATTTTGATGTAATTTTATAGGAAGGTTGGATATCATATGTACATGTTCATGAAGGAATACAGTTACTGTCAGAGGTCCCCGAAGGGAGATAACTAAAATTAAGGGTTTTACATGGTAAAATCTTGAAGCCTAACTCCTTTACCGCTCAAGGGATTTTGATGTAATTTTATAGGAAGGTTCGTATCATATGTAGATATGCATGAAGGAATATAATTACTGTTGGATGATGCCAAAAGCAGATAATCCAACAAGCATCTCACATTTAAGTCACTTAAAGTGGGGAATATTCTCAACTTGCTTACAGTATTTCTAGTTTTTTTTTCTATTTTTGCTGCAATCAATTATCTTTTCAATACCAAAAGGTGATTTTATCAGTTATTTACTTACTACCTTGAATACAATTTTAGTACCTGTATAATCAACCTACCATATTATGTTCTATTTGTATGGCACTGATTACGTCGTAATTTGTTACTGTAGCTAATTTTAAGTAAACAAGACAAAGATAGGACAAATACTGCATGAATACAACATGGTGTATACCTGTTTGATGGCTTCTGATAAAGACTGTATTTTCTTTTCTCTGGAAAATGAAAATGAATACTAACTGGTCAGACAAATCTTTGGTTATAAATGAGATATATATACTTCAGTATTTTTTATCCAAAAGGTAATCCTAACTTCATATCAAATAAAGTAGAAAGATCCATTCATTTGTTTTTTTTATTTATATAAAAGAGAAAATAACATTTATTGAAAAAAAATATTCCAAGGTGACACTGATATGTTGTGAGAGCAATAAATTTGAAGTTAAAGGTAAACATACGGTATTTGGGGAAACCTTACCTTAGTTTTTTTTTCGCATTTTTCTAACATGGAACTTTAGCTAACTTCGACTATTTATACAACAGTACTGAAGCCATTAGATTGTTTCAGTTGGACCATATTTCTAATGTTTGTTAACTAATTGCACAAGCTTCCAAAATTTTAAACACAATAAGAAAAATATAAGTTTAATTTGCCAAATAGGAAATCACTATTTTGAGGCTCACACATAAATAACCAAGTTATGTACCTATTATGAGAACTTACTCTACAGTTTGGATCCAAACACAGTAGTCCGTTATGTAAAGATCGTTCAACAAATAGTGAGGATAACTGCCTTGAAAACATCTGTGAATATCCAATAAACACTTAAGAATCCTTTGTCGACCTGTTTATATTAAAAGTAAATACATGAAGTTTACAAGTTTATTCAAATTCTAAGCCTAATATAAGACTTTGAGACACAATAATAAACCATCTCCAGTTAGGTAGTCTGTTTCTCTACTTCTTGTAACAATAAATCAAACGTTAAGTCTTATGCATTGTCATGCTAGGCCCTCTTGTACATGAATTTAATATCGTTTTTAAGGCATGCTCCATGTATGTAAAGCTACATGCCAAATTTGAAAACAATCCAGTCATTGGGAGCCAAGATAATTGCAACAAAATTCAGATGGACGGGTTTAATATTTTTGAGTTTCAAAATTGGACAATAAATCCCTTTTTATATTTACACTGAGCATGACATCATACTTGTAATTTTGTGAGAGTCATCTCTGAGAATATGTCCATCAATTGTAGAAATCATTTGTAACAGGTAAAATAGACAGTCTTCTATAATTCTTCAGCATGTGTTATTTTTTATTTTAAAATACATAATTTTCTATATCAATATCACACATGTACACATAATACAAAAAATCACATTGTGTCTTATCACTATCCAGGATAAATTATTATTCAAATATTTTAACCCAATGTTGAAAATCTTCAACCAATAGAACACAAAAAAGAGTAACTGGTTACTAAGAAGGGCCATTGCTGAAACAAAGTTTTGTTTTTTTTTGGAAGTTGAAAAATTGATAAGAAATATTTAAGCAATTCAACTATATATCTACAACCTACCACTATTGAATATACAGGCTGTGTCCTGTTGTACTGTCTTCAATAATTGCCAATTTCTGTAGAGAGGGTATGACAAACACCTCCTATAGCAAGCTGTCAGTGTTTCCTCTACTGATGAAAAAGTCTGAAATCATTTAGAACAATACAATCAGTTGATGTGATTTAATAAAATATCAGGTTTAAATCCTGCATGATCTGATAAAAATTACATATTACATACAAAATAAAGACAATTTAATGAAGTCAAGATAGATGTATATCAAATAAAGTCTAAATAGGGTGAGATTTTTTACTACTGAAGCAGTACCCTGATATAGATAGACAATACCAGACAGTGAAAGTTCCCATAACAATAAAAACAATACATTTTAATGAAGAATTTAAAGTAGCAAATATATGTAGAAGTTCTATCTGAGATTTATGTAATTGACATCTATCTAAGGTGAAACAATGTGCTCTTACTCAATGTCCTTTAAAGGCTTTGAATTTCAATTGCCATACGAGAAGCAAGTGCTGAAACGGATATGGTTTGTGTCTGTGAAAATTATAATTACCTCCCATAAATTCTTTGATCTTGTAAAACAATATAAACAGAATTCTGTGAAATTTTTTGAAAAAAAAAATAATGGCCTTACAGTAGACAAAACACACAACACAATGATTTAGTACACATGTTGTAAAATTTAGGACCATGTATGAACACCACAACCTTAAACATGTATTAATTCTGTCATATGGTGTGTGTTCACCAAATGAAAGAGCTTTCGGTCACAAAATATTGAAAAAGCACAATAAATGTTCTATTAGAATCCAACCCTTGGTAAAACAATGATAAAATGGAGTTTCTGTGATTGATTTCTTAAATGCTACTTAGATGTAATAATAACATACAATATTGTGTATGCATATTTTTTTGTTTACCACAACCACAATAAATCATTAGTTGAAATCTAAAAGCTAGACTTACATCAAGCCAAGATAATGTTGAACTTAGTTTACTTAATGTCCAAGGTGATTCAACCTGCAAAATAACAATCCAAACAATTAAATGCCTTAATCATTTAAATTTATAATTGAGCTCACCATTATTCTACTTATAATTCACATTGTGTATGTAATCATATAATTACACATAGGTCTCACTTACCACTTCCAGGTCAGATGGCCTCCCTCTAAATAGTACCAAAAACACACTGGACCTAGATCTATGCATTGTAAGAGCATAATCTGAGTGTATGTTGATCAAAATTAGTCAACATAAAGCTGAGAAAATGTAGTTTAAAATCATATTTGTAATTTACTACAAAAGTATATGAATTTTGTTTACATATGTGTCATGCTGTCAGTTAGCAGAAAAGGTAAAAATGTGGATTTTCAGTACATGTATTATTCATTCAAATCAATTTTGTGAAAAAATTCAACAATTATTGTGCCATTAGCATAATGATTTTGAAAGCCTTAATTTCCATCCTATGCAATAGTATGCAACATCAAGATGTCATCTGTCCTGGGAATTAACAGTGAAACTTAGAAAATTACTTTTTTAACATGAAAAGTAATGGGAAGTGGTTAGTGAGACCATACCAGTAAGTCCTAATACCATTTTAAAGAAATAATATTTCAGACTTATTGTCTTTTACTTTTTTTCCCATGCATGGAAAAGCAAAGGAGGAAATAACTATTTCCAAGCACTGCATCTTATGTTTCATTGGTACTTACAATTTCACATTTAAGTTTCCAAAGCAAGCATACTTATTTAATTTTCCTATATTTGATACTTTGATCAAAAACATTGTTTTTTTTTCAAATTGATAAAGTAGTAATTTACACCTCTATCAAAAAGTAACTTTAATACACAATAATCCATTAGCTGTGATAGTAAAGAATTCTTTGGCTCACTTGGATAAAGCACTGGCTTACAGTGCCAAGGGTCTGGCATATGATTCCTAACTGGTATAGTTAAGATTTTAGCAGATGATTGTGCACTACTGTTACACAACAAATACTTACACTGTGTTCTCCTTCTGTAGTCCTTACATCATAGCAGTAGGCAAATAAAATGTCAACAAGGCCAACAAATACTTACACTGTGTTCTCCTTCTGTAGTCCTTACATCATAGCAGTAGGCAAATAAAATGTCAACAAGGCCAAGAAAAACTGATACTTTGTTCTCTACAATGTCTAGGGTTGTTAAGATCAATATTTTTTGTTAGGTTGACACAATAAAAATCATTATTGAACAAAGACATTTAATTACCAATCTGTAGGGAATTTACAAGGTATAAAATACCCTATGAGGTATAACACTGATAAAGCTTTCCAGTGTCACCCCCATGAAGTCAAAAGAAAGCTACCACGTACTGATTGTTTTTGTAGATAGATAATTTGATTGGTGTCCACTTTCAGCAGCCCAGAAGCTATAGATTTTTCGATTTTCAAGAACTTTCACTTGAATCGTCCTGCTCCATGATACTTTTTTAAAGTTGGTTTTGTTTAACATGTATAATAGTATGTACAAGTTGTAAAATAACATTCGAAACAAGCTGAAACAACCTCTGAATCCAATATCAAATGGGGAAATCATTGATGTGACAGCAAAGATGGTGTGCTTAAGATTGTAATTTTGTGCTCTCATGCTAAAAACATCAGAGTTTGCACTTTTCCAAAATTTGCCTTCCACATTTTCAAGTCAAAATAAAAAATAACAATAGTCGTCAAGCTTAAACATACACATAAAATAAATCACAAAATATGTACTATTTTGTATTCAATCAAATATATGCTTATATTCGTGATTAATTCTTGCACCTTAGAAGTGTTTCCTGCAGTATTTATAACAAAATTTCCATTATGCTTGATAGTTTTGAAGAAACAAATGAAAAGAGATCACAAACACCATTGGTAAGTGAAACAAGAAATGATCGACTAGCTTTCCATTTTTAAACAAGTTTTGCATACCAAGGATACACTGTTTCTTTGGTAAATTTCTCATTAATTCTTTGTCTTCATCATCCAAACCTTCTGTAAATATACACTGCTTTAATGTTTATACTAAAAGAGATTCTAAGAAATATAAAAAATCATATTTCATCATATTTTTCATAATGCGATAACAACTATTAATACAAATAAATGATATCATAAGTTCAAAGTGAAGATTGCAATATTATAAAACTTATATTTGAAGTGTAAGGTCGTAATTATTTCAAAATCTGAGTGTGCAAAAAGCTTACTCTAGTTTTCATGGAAAATTTATTCATTCCTGCTAAAAATATTGAAAAAAATGCATTTAAAGATACAATTTTTATGATCTTGAAGAGTCATGTGACTTGCATTTTTAAAGGTGTTTTGTCTGATAACCACTCTACAAATAAATGCAGTAACCGGTCATGCCCTTTTATTGAGACCATTGTTTATTTGAGCTCTTGTTCAGTGCTTACATAAGAATACAACTTCCAATAAAATTGAAGTTTCCAAGGTCAAGGAATATGATGATGAAATACCTACATAAATTATTAAAAAAAAATATTTACTGTGAAAGTATTTTTGTTCATGGAGTACCAATTTTCATGGTTTTCGAGGGTAGGTAAAAACCACGAAATTTGGTTCCAAACGAATAGTAGATTCCCATTGATGTGTATACTGAAAACTTCCTGACCACGAACTCAAGAATCCACAAAATTGTATTTATTCCTTGATCCACGAAAATTGGTAACCACGAATTAAAGTACTTTCACAGTATATGTGTGCATTCTTCAAATCAGTATATAAATAGGCTCAGACAAATATGTTTAATTAAAGACAAATTGGATTGAACTTCTATCATTACAAACCATAAAGACAGGAAGACTTTTTAAAATTGAAGAAAGGTATTTGTTACTTATTTTGGTCGAAAGCAATGATTAAAAAGACCTATTACTGTGCTGTAAATCTGCCACTTAGAACTCCTTTGTCAAAACACTTTGCTATACTGGGCAAGCAATATGCATAATTTTAGTTTTATATGTAATACAAATACAGCTGACAGGATGCTATTTCAAGTTCAAAAGAAAAAGAATTTTACTCAACTAATAGCTGGCTATTCCATCAAAACTTTTAAGTTAAACACACAAATTTAGCATAGTCTGGAAATTCAAAAGTTTAACTCTCTTCATTTGTAGGAATACAATAATCAACAGTCAACGGGGAAAAAGTCACAGGAAAAGAGTCACAATTTCAGTAGGAAAAAAGTCACAGGAAAAATGTCACAGAAAAAAATGGTCACAATATTTGCTAGAGAAAAATATCATATTCATGTGTTACAATGTTTAAAATCATACATCCTAGTAGGTATGGTTTCATGTACATGTTAATTGTAACCATGTTGTCACATAAAAGTTTCCATTGCAGTATGTAATAATAATTCATTATATATAAAACAAACAAAACAGGCCCTGGTTAGTGTCACCTTTGTTCTCGTAGATGTAGCCTCCCCTTTTTTAATTACATATAATAAGTAAATTTAGAAACTATAAGTAAATGACTTACTTGCCCTTTACAGTTGATATGTTCCTTAAAAACTCCATAAATGTATTAAAGGAGAAAACTATGTTATTATGCAAGTCATGAATATAGAAACTAATCAGCTAAATGTTTGTGAAAATTAAATTGAAAAAGAAATGATTTTCTTTTCTTAACTAATAACTAGTGATAATTAAGGAATTTAAATTTTCTGCGCATATGGGTGGGACATGATCGGTTGAGCTGTGATGTCAAGAAGTTGGTTTGTAAAGTGAAAGTAAATAAGTAACAATGATTATGATGTCTGAAGAAAGCTTAAATTAGGGACTTTTCCCCAACAATTTCAATCCTAAATACACAAAAGAAGAGATTGGTCACAACATGTAAGTAAATGTCAGAAAACATTGATGATTATTTGCAGCTAGAAGACCAGTCAGTATTTCTGGGGAAATCTAATGGCTACCTCCGAAGAGTGATTGTGTTGCCTGCCAAAAAAACAAAAAAAAATATCATTTGTGCAATTATAAACTTGACAAGACAGCATGTTTTGGTGATAAGGAAAGCAGGATCGTAAAAATATTTACAGAATATTCTTTGGTAACATATTAACATGCAGTACTTGTATCAGTACTGAACCAACTTAGTGATGTCACATGCTAATCGAAAGCTATTGCTATTGTATGTTATCTTTTTCCTGTGACTTTTGTCCTGAGACTTTTTATCCATGACTTTTTTCCTACTTTCTAATCAAGGAAGAATCTATTTATAGTTTATAAGTACCTGACATATCAGGGCTGTAGGAGATCAAATCTTGAATGACACTGTCATCATAAAGGTCAGCGCTACAATTCAAAGTCAATGAGATGAGAACTTTATAATGATACAGAATAAAAAGCTTCACAGAGCACAGCATGATACAACTGCAGTGGTAAAACCCTGAACAGTTTAGGCAAGTGTGGACATAATTTTAGTTTTTTACACACTTAAGCATAAGGACTTACAATTTATTATGGACACAACAAATGGTTTGTACACTATATTGCACAAATTTTATATTCAATTAAAAATTTCAAAATCAAACCAAAATTACAAAGTCGACTTTTTTCAGGTGTGGCCCCTTTGACCCCATATAACTTGAAAAGATATCTGAAATCTAATTGAAAAAATGCAATATAAAAAATTTCCATATTTGACCAAAAAAAAAAAAAAAGGTACTCCGTCCCTCTATAAATTGAAATAGGTCCAAAAGACATAAAATCTGCTGATACATTTGTTTACCAGAATTAAATAAGGCACACAATAAACAAGAATAATTTAAGTAAACATTTTACAATGGTTTTAATAAAACACCTATTTTCCTATTTTTACACTTTTTGGCCCCTTTCTAAAACGGAAAGTCTGGCTGGCCCTTATTTCAGGCACTGCATTGTTACATCTTATGGATTGGTGTATTATAATCTTCATTGACAACAATATCTATAATTTTGTGAAATATTTCCTGGGTAACACTATATTGTTTATGTTGTTAATTACTTTTAGTGTTTAGTTAATTATAATGTTAAAGAAGTTTTTTTCTGAATTGCATTTTGTACATGTTTAATTTCATCTCACGCATGCTAATCCTCACTTACATGTAATGATCTTCATCAAACTTGTCGTTTTCCACTGTCAATTTTTTCTCTCGTCTCTCTGCAGTACAACAATGATCAGGATCCTTCAGATCTACAATTTCTATAACTTCATCCTAAATTGGAAACAATACATAAATACAATTAGTTTTTGGGGGAGTCCATGCAAAAACCAGACTGTGGGTGGCACATGACAAATTTTATTTTAAAAAAAATGTCATCCATTTTATATCACAAATGCATCCTTTCCCACAGTTAAATGTTGATATTTGATTAAAGAGAAATAATATACATAAAAAAAAACATTGAAATCCATTGAAGAAAGGGAAATAACTCTTTAATTTGAGTAAAATTTGGTTGCTTTGTTAGGAACTTTGAAATTCGTTTTTTCTGAGTCATACAATCTTGATTTAAAACAAACTTTATATACAGTTTATAGATGTGCATCATAAGTCCAACTAAATCTGGTTGATATGGAGGTAATCTGAAAGGGTTTGCTTGAATTCTTTATTTGAATTATTAGCTTCCTGATGAAAAAAACGTATCTATTTTGACTGATTTTTATCATTATCAACTCACATTAGGTATTAGAGGACCACATTATCTTTTCCTTACTCTAACAGATAAGTGTGTAATATTAACCTTTATTGAATAACATTCGAATATTAGCCTAAATATGATCAAAACTGCCAATACAATACAAAATACAAAGTGCACCAATACGTGATTTAGCCATCCAAAATGGCTTTTACCTGTCAAATACATCATATTGGCCTGGATTAATTAATCAATAAAGGTGTAATTGAGTAAGGTTTTCCAAATTGACCAAGTCATTGGTTCTCTGCTAGCAATATTAGACTTCGGCTATGCCTCTGTCCAATATGGCTAGCCTCGGATCAATATCTACGCCAATATGAAAAACCTTACACAATAATACTATAAAATCATACACAAATATTTTTTTTTTTTTTCCTAAAAAAATATTTGAGGTAATAATTATCTGTCATATAAAGGGTTAATGTCTAAAAAACATAATTACTGCAAAAGAATTGTAAAAGAATCCTACACAAAGATAAATCGTCATATACTATTCTGAAATAACTAGAAACCTGTAATCTTGTAAAAATTCCTGACATCTGATTGGCAAATCCATACTTTTGGCCATCCAATAGTATCTTTTCTTCTGTAAAAGGGACCTGTTCAACATGCCAATCAAATTCTTCCTCTTCTTCCTCTGAATCATTTTCTGGTTGATCTTCATTGGTTGTTTCACCTTTAAACACAAGACTATGTTTTTCTTCATCTAATCTTAAATATAGTCTTATACACGTAAATAGTCATAAAAGATAAATTTCAAGGATATTATGATGTGGTATAAAATAAAGTAATTTTATTTGACAATTTGATTGTGTAATGTCTTTTATAAATGTCCTATTTGCTTACTACTACTTGCTAAGATAGGTAGGTAGGGACATCATTTTATTTTTCAAAACATTTTACATTAACTGGGGAACAATCTAGACTTGAAGAGTGCTTGAGTCAAATGGTAATAAAATGTTCAGGGTAGGTACAAAAAACTAGGATAGGTAGGGTAGCAGGAAACAAGACATAGTTTTTTGGCCTAATTCAGACATCAATTGCTGTAATTAAGTCATTTTTTTCAAAGGCCAAACATTAATACATGTGCATGTACATGTACATTGTTTATTTCAAACTGAAGGGAGGTAAGCAAGACAATATATGCATTTCTTTTTTTTATCAAAATGGAAGCAAACCAGAAAACAGAAAATGAATACAATGATATCTGATATAGTTCTGGCAATGAAGTTTTATTATTTACACTGTTTCTGATGGTGAGGATTGACATACATGTTAACCTTTGGAGCAGTTCATGTGGGAAATTCTCCCCATTAACAGTGTCCATGAAATTTCTATGTAAAATTTTTAATTATTTACCAGTAATATTTTTCACAGAAAATAGTGCTTTTAACCAAAAATCTCCAACAAATCTTTATTTTTTTACGTGGGAGATTCTAATTTTTATATATATTTTTTTTGGAGTCTCTCAACTAATGTGGGAGGGTTTACGGACATGGAATTGAAGAAACAAAACATCATTTATTTTAAGCATCATTTAAAATAAAACAGTTATATTGTGAGTAACAATAATTGTTTATACAACATGCATTTTTTTGAAACTGTAAAAATATTTCTGAAGACATTGTATTGATGTATTGGTAAGGTAACAGGTGGCATACAATCGAAACAAACTTGACAGACTATGGATACTGGAAATTTCTGACTGTTCAAGACTAAAGACTCCCTTTGACTGTTATATTTTTATAATATGGTAGGGTTGTCCTCTCTTTGATGCATTCCCTGACTCCATTTTTTTCTCTATTAAGAGGCTGTCCATGTCAAAAACGTATAAAGTACATTTTGAATCAGCAACTGATGGCTCAGAAAATGTTTTGGAAAGCTACCAAATTTTGCTCAAATTAAGGAGTAATCTCCCTTTTTTCAAAGAATTTCAAAGCTTTTATGTATGGTAATTTATTTCTCTTTTATCGTTTCATTTGATCCAAAACCAACATTCAAATTTGAGAAAGGATTCATCTGTGATATGAAATGGGTGAACAATTTTTGAAAACAAAATTTGTAATTTGCCACCCACTGCCTGGTTATTGCATGGACACTCTCTTAATAGGTACAAGTTTATAGTGTGTACTTACTTAACACTTCAATTAAAGGGGCATCTACTTTGTCCTTTCCTTTTGGGGTGAGTAGTTTGGTTATCATATCTAAACCTTCAAAGACCTCTCCATTGGTTTCTTTTGGTACTTTAACAGTATAAGTTCCTGGAAATTTTTAATAACAATAAGTTACTTCATTAGGCAGCCAGAAATAACACATTCTCTCTTTTACTTTCTTTTACACAAATGTGTCTATTTTGTTTTCTTCTTTTTTTAAATCAGTGTTATTTCATATGTTGCAAAAAAATACAATTTGCAAACAAGGCTTTGTTTTTGCATGAAAATAAGGTAGTAGAAACCTTATTTGTTTACCAGGTGCTTGTTTTTCAATAAAATTTTGGGTTGTGATCATTGAACCAAAAGGTAAAATACATGGACAATGAAAAAATTAACTCAGCATTTAGTAAGTCTTTAAATAGCAGTATTTTTAAAAATCAGGCAGGATGTCATTCATGCATGTCAAAAACCCACCAAATTCACTTTTATTTATATTTCAGTAACATGTACAGACCACCTGTCTTAGTTTGTCATTTAGACTTTGCACTTCTGAGATTAAAAAAGTATCATTGGCACTTTGCAAGAGTAACCATTCTTGATTCAGTTTGAATGGGTTGAAGAGAGAGATGAATATACAGGTTTCTCCAAAACCCAAATTCTAATACATGAGGGACTATCATTACATTGAAGTATAGCATATGTAAACTGAAAAAAAATATTCTTTGTTTGGTAGAATTTTCCTCACCATGAATCGCTTAAGTATGGGCAGTATCTGAAGTTTTAAGGGACTAATATATTTAAATAGTCATTTCATTCAGAATTTCTATTAATGAAAATAATCTTAGTTGATAGATACATCAAACTATTTCTCATGTTAAAAGTTACAAAGACTTCTTAACATTTTTTTTTTGTTCAGCTCAAAATCCAAAAAAAATAATACACGTTAGATTCAACCCCAACTTTCATTTATGGTATAAATCTATAGAGATCCATTCAAATATACTTAAGCAATGCCTCAAAACCAAGTGTCTACACACAACAAATGTGAGCAATCGCCTGATAATGAAAAAATTAAGGGAAAAGCAATCTGTATCATTGGAAAAACATTATCACCAAGAAGTACTGAAAACTTATATGACCACTCATGCTGATAATACTATCAGATTTAGTTTGTGCATCTAACATGAAGAGTGCACTACCGGTACTTAATTGTTTTGACATTTATATCATGGTCCTTTAACTCATGTAGATATTCAGTATTTTCCATTAATAATGGTATATTCCATGTACCTTGATCTGCATCATATTTAGCTTCTTCCCTACCATCTTCAATAATATTACCGGGAAGTGTCAACCTACAAAATGATGCACAAGAAAAAAAGTTTTACAACTCAGCATCAAAAGAGTTAACCATTCACAAATGACATAAATATCCATCTGAGAATATGGAGCATAAATAGCAATAAGACGCTCTGCAGTAATTGTAAAACATTAACTTCAACAAAATATACAAGACCAAAGTTCAGAACCTGTCTGTCTCTAATGTCAAAACAAATAGGGTGGCATTTGTATTTCATAAATTAACCTGATTATGTTTTATTTTGTGTTAATATCTCTTTTAAAATTAAGTAAGTGTTGATGAATTGTAAAATAAATTAAAAAAACAACATCAAAGCATTGATGTATAAATACAGTGAAATACAATTTTTGGTAACCAGTTAAGAACATTTTGAGCAACTCAAAAAATCATCTGATATTTTGTCTATGTAATATGTTCACAATATTGATAATAAATGGTTTTTTTTTACATTTCATGTACATCTTACAAACCTTAAAAAATATGGCTTGGAATGAAACCTGAATTCATTTTCTTCAATAAATATTTCTGTATCTGAGACCTAAAATGTAAATCCTAGTAAAATAAATCAACATACATTTTTGTACATAGTTAAGCCATCCAGTAGCATCTGAATGAACAAGTACATGTATTTTGTACATAGTTAGTCCATCCACTAGCATCTGTATGAACAAGTACATGTATTTTGCTATTAGGATGCCAAATAAAGGTCAAACAATTAAATAGTTGATGTACAAGTATGAACTTCTCATAAACCAACATTTGTGAACAAATTATCCAACTTGAAAATGTATTTAATTACTGTTCAGAATAAGTACTGGTACAGTATATTAAAAACTTTGCCACAAATAAATTTATCCCAAAAAATTGAAGTTGTTAAAAAATATAACACGTTTTATAATATATGAATCCAACATACCCTTGCATATGGTGCTTTTATAATTATATTTATAAAGATCTCATCCTGTTGAATCTCAAATGCAGGAGTTAACATGTCTTTAACTCTTTAACTATACTTAAATCTCTTACTTTATCTGAAAAGAATTAAAAAAATGACAAGATATATAAGCTCCCAGGAGCCCAAATCAGTCACTTGGTTCATCTTTAGTCTTTCAAGGGCAATAACTCTAACAATGAGTCATCCTACAATTTTGACTCAGTGAGACTTTTGGAGGATTTATTGTGATTATCATTTCATCATTTGAAAGATTTTTTCTATCTATTATGGTTTTCATGATACTGTCTGATGAAAAACTGCAAAATGTCATTTATCACCTTTCAGGGGCAATTACTGTAATAAACAGCTGTCTTACGACTTCAAGCCAATGAAAACTATTCAAGACCTATTCAAGCCAAGGAAGGTAGGTCACTTTATTTCAGAGTGGGAAACCCACTGAAAATATCTGCCAGACCACAGGGCTGCCTATATCAAAAAGTTACCTGTCCTGATTAAAATTAACCAGATCTGAAAATTTATGCAATAAAATGCCAATCAATTTCCCTTCTCAGATTCTAATGGATTTTGATGTTTAAAATGTTTGCATGACTGAAAAGTATAACTTAAACATGTTCTGTAATATGTATGACTTATGATTTTTCACTTGGTGAAAACACACTGCATATAGCTGGTGACTATTATGAGCGTTTCATTTTCAATGGGTAGATTTTTGGTCTACAATATAATTCAGCATGCTGTTTGTACCTGTTATCTGAAACCACTTTAAGTAAATAAATAAAAATTTTGATTTTATTTATTGTTACTTAAATTTTAAACATATTCTGATTCTGCAGCTTTATCAGTGCTGGCTGCAGCAGTTTCAAAATCAGCCCTATTTGTGAGCATGGTTGACTATATAATTTTCCATGCTGGTCGTCGCAAATGAACCATTCAAACTCTGTTTTCCAACTTGGAACAATTGACAATTGATTGTTTTCGCTAAGATTAATCAAACAATTTATTCTTTTCCTTGGAATCAAGAGCAGGTTGCTTTTTAGGGGAGGGAAGCCTAAAATATTGTCATAAAGACATAACTTTTGCAAATTTAACAAAAACAAATTCTTTCTCTCCCTTTTTGTCAATATTTTTATCTTTCATTTTACATACGCAAGAGCTTACCATGCTCCCTGCAGAAATAGAGTCAAAACATGTGGTAATGTAACGTTACTTGATCGGTTTGATTCTTATGAATGAGGTAATACCAAAAACTCATTGAAAAACCAGAAAAGGGTAATCCCAATCACCTGTAAAAATAGCCCGACCATCAAGCTCTTGAAATTTAATTTTTGACCGCCCAATCATTAAACAGGCCATCTCAGTGGAAGGGTTAGCAGGCAGGCTATAATTTCTAACTCTGTTTATTTATCTACATGTATATCTGTAGGAGTATGTCAGATTTCCTGCTGAGCTACTGATTTTTAGATATTCCTTGAAATAAGTGGCTTTCTCCTTTGTTTTCTGTCAATGGGCATGTTGGCTATATTTTAAAAAGATTAAAAATCAAAACACGTGCTTTGGGCAGCATACCACAACTCAGTAACTGGCCCATACATTATAAGGAACACTCTCGCCAAGTTTAAATAAAATATGTCAAGTTAAAGCGTGTTTTATCTGTAATTAATGTCATATTTTAAATTTAATTCATTCACTTGTATAAAATGGTGTTGGTTTTCATACTTGAATTACTTAACTACCTCACTTACGGTGTTTTACTCAGTTTTGATTTTGGAAAGGCCTCGCATGTGTAATGAGTAAATTACAGAACGGGAATTGTAACGACAAAAAAACGATGTCGTTCCGAATCAGGGTCCGTTCGCCCTAGTACATATTCGCCCCATTATAGAACGTTCCACAACGCTTTTACTTTTAAGATTTTTTGTTGGTGTAGGTAAGTATTTATTTTTAAAAATACTTTTGTTCGTTTGCGAAATCATAAAAAGTTCAAAACAACACGAGACTGCGATTTTGCCATGTGTTGTTTTATGTAATTCATTTTTATCACTGTATTCTAATGTTCTACTCATTCAACGTAAGAGATTGGAATTCCTTTCCTCCATACTCCAAGGCACCAGGATGACACCTAGTCAGGAAATAGTTTGCCAGACAACCTCTAGCGGCTGAAGTAAGTATTTTTCGGGATTCGGAACTATATGCCCATCCACAGGGGCTTAATTTTCTCCCACTATCAAATATGCAGCCCGACTAGTATAAATACTCATTTATTTTGGAAAAAAAATACCATCCTATGAACAGTCCCGTTCTAAGTAAATACTATCGCAGGAAAAGAGAGGAGTACTGGATACGTAGACTAGCTACTGCAATACATTACAGATGCAATTACAACATCAAAAGTATAGGAAACCTTTCAAGCCAATATAACAATAGCATAAATGTGATGAATTGGAATTATAGCTTTAAAGTTCTTATGGATGCCGTGGAGGACTACGCAAGAAAATGGATAAAATGAGAACAAGAAGGCATTGATTCTCTGTCAGAGTTGTTAAAGGCCGCGTGAGGTCTTTAATTTTGAAACGAATGAAAGTTTTTAGTAGGTCAATGAGTGCTAATGCTACATCAGTTTTTCAAAGACCCCGATGTAGCAAAAACATTGTCTACTATACATGACAAATATGTTGTCGTACCAGCAGACAAAGCCCAAAACAACATTGTTTTTGTTTGCAAAACGTTTTATACATTCAATATTTATTATCAGAGATACACGTAGAAAATAATAGCAGTGATAAGACCTATACTGCTATCACACTCTCCAAAGAAGAAATTGTGGAAAATCATAAATCTGTGCTATCCTATTCTGGTCTCTCTACCAAGGACGATGACTGTGATTTGCCGTCTATGTACAGGCTTCCTAAACTCCACAAGAATCCTTACTAACAACGTTACATAGCTGAATCTGCAAAATGTACCACCAAACCTCTTTCAAAACTTTTAACTTCTATACTCACAGCTGTCAAAGAGGGTTTGCAGTCCTACCACAACACTTGTTACTCCCGTGGTGGTATTAATTCGATGTGGATCCTGAAAAATTCGAAAGATATTTTTGAGACAATCAGTTCAAGACTATTATCAGAATATAATAGCATTAAAACCTATGATTTCTTCTATTTTTTTAATCGACAACATATTTGTCCAGTGTGGTGGACGCGTTTTTCAACAAACGGTCGGCATTCCGATGGGAACAAATTGTGCTCCTCTACTTGCTGACCTATTCCTTCACTCTTATGAGGCTGACTTTATAGTTGATCTGATCCGAAAGAAAACCTATCGTTAGCTAGATCTTTTAATCTAAGTTTCCGCTATATAGATGACGTATTATCTTTAAACAATCCTAATTTTGGGTATTTGATACATCACATCTACTCCAAAGAGATAAAGGATACTACAGACAGCCTCATATCTTGACATACACTTAGAAATCGATGGCAAAGGAAAACTATTGACCAAACTTTACGATACGACAAACGTGAAGACTTTTCATTCAAAATTGTCAACTTTCCTTTCATCTGTGGCAACACCCCTTCAGCACCTGCGTATGGAGTGTTCTTATCACAACACATACATTATGCCAGAGCTTGCCGAGACTACGCAGACTTTTTGTATCGCGCTAGAATTCTAACAAATATTCCTCTGGAGCAGGGTTATGTTGCTACAAGATTGAAGTCATCACTACTAAAGTTTTATGGTCGTCATCATGAACTCGTGGATCGTTACGGTGTATCTATCTGCGCCATGAAAACTGAT
The DNA here is from genome assembly GCA_037379345.1 of Perna viridis. Classification (NCBI taxonomy): domain Eukaryota; kingdom Metazoa; phylum Mollusca; class Bivalvia; order Mytilida; family Mytilidae; genus Perna; species Perna viridis. The sequence goes on from CM074511.1 coordinate 17,619,496, forward strand.
TTGTTCAACGTGCCATAGTTTTCCTTGCCTCTTTCGTCTACTCCGGACTTGACTTTTTATGAACAACTCGGCGGGTGTTTCTAGAAAAGCAGAGGACGCTTACCCTACCGGTGCACCTGGTCCATCCTCCCAGTTTTTAGTGGAGTCCATGTTGCTCATTTGCTTTTGTTACTTTGTATGCATGTTTTTAGTTACTTTATGTTCTTTGTTGTGTATGTCTGTTTTTCATGTCTGGTCTTTCTCCGTGGATTACATTCTTTTGATTACCGCTATAACCTTGGTTCCCTTGATTACTGTTTAAGACAGGGAGTGTATAGTAGATTGTAATATAAAGTCCCTGTTTATGAGGGGCAGACAGGGTGTACCTTTCTCCTTTCTCTCGCCCAATACCCCTGTCTACCCTGCCCGCCGTCCTATTTTAGATATACAACTTCTTTCAATGCCCTTGCCTTTTGGTCGACGTTACTAACGAGAAAATGTCACTTACTGTCTTGTAATCTCTGTCAACCGAACCAAATAATCACTGAACATGAAGTTTCCCTAAGAAAATCATTTAGTCGTTTAAATTTCCAAACATACCCTTTGGTAACAATTGTTAATCAATCTGATTCTTCAACATAAAATAAGACTTCATTTCATTTGAAAGTGAATTTCTGCGTAATTCAAGTCGCACGAATAAAGCTTCAGCGGTTTCGTTCCCTGGTTAAAAGGTCCTAAAATGGGAACGAAGTCATACGAAACCCGTTTAGATTTTTGTTTAAGATGATGGTCCTCCATTTTTCTGCACATGACACACTACTAGGGTAATACTAATACAATAACAATAATAAAAAAATCATAACTGATTTCAAATTTGTGGCATTTTTGTTCTGTTAGATTTTTTCCAGATTTGCTTTGCTATTGGATTTGAATAAAATACAATTCAAATTTTAAATTTCGGACTGAATCATGCGGACGTTTACTAAGAGGTTGTATGGTTTGATTAAAGTTATGAATTCTATAAATTAGTTCATCGTGTGTAACAACGGATACTGGTGATAAGAACAATTATCACATGCTTCTGATCTCGTTTACTAAATAAGAATGGTTAAAACCCATAAATCATCTAAAACCATTCTTTTGTGATATGGAACGTATTGCTCAACTTCAAAGAGTCCCATACTTTTACCAAATCTATTGTTTGGAAATGAAAAAAAAACGTACTCTTCTTAATTATTTTTTTATCTAATTTTTTTTTTTTGTACTTTGCAGCCCATTATTCCTAAATGGTTCAGGTCATAACCCCAAAAATAAATTTTGGTTTGACCTTTGTATAGAATGTTGTGGTAAGTGGCACAGCTTATACTTCAGTTATACAGTTGCTAGTATATGTATTTTATGAATTCAATATTTTTCCACCTTATTCAATAAAATGCTTTGCAGGGCACAGCATGATACGAGCGCACCAGTCAACCCCTGAACAGTTGGGTCAAAAATGATTAGTCAGACTTAGTGGTATAAAATACTCTATTGTGGCACAATATGATGGACTTCCATACGCTTTACTGAGGTAACTATACTAGTTAAGTTCTATATTGTTTAGGCTCCTAATTCCCGAGCGGTTTGATCATATTCCCAAAATCGAATACAGCATAGCTTTTGTGGTTTGGACCCTTGTAAAATATTAATAACGATATTCAAACAACTAATATTCAAGTTATTGCACGAAAACTGACGACACGGACGATAACAGTGCCATACCATATGAATTTCAGAAAGACCTTAAAAATAACCATTACCTAGTTCCTCAATATTTAACAATCTTTTACCTAGATTATACTATGACTATTCCAATGCATACTTGAGAGTTCAAGTATCAATTGAATCATCTCCCTTTTAAACAGCAAACATATTCAACAATTTTTAACTGAAAGTAGTATACTACAACTGCGTAAACGGTCATAGAAAAGTAAAATCCAGAGAGCGGATGTTTCCCTTCATAAGCAACGGGTTTAATTATCGGTACCTTGCACCATCCAACACATATGGTCCAAATTCTGCCTAACAATTCAAATGAAGTTAAGCTTACAGGGTAAATATTTGAATGGAAACATTGTGCACAGCCAAGGTATTTCCTATATACCCTGAATTGTTTTACTAACCAACCCTAAAACTTTTTTATTTTTTCTTTTAAAAAAGTACATTAGACAGAAAAGGAATTCAACTATAAACGTAAATGGCCTGACAGAAAAGCAGACCTCGACCAAGGGATTCCTATGTAACTACTTAGTTTTCAAAGGGTATAATAAGGGCATTTATCCATCATCGAATAGTAAGTATAATAACTCTGACCATGCACAAAATTGATTCTCAAAATAGAAGACTTCCACAAAGCCATTCAAAGAAAAACATTTCTAAAAACTATTGAAAAAAAAGATTCTTTGAAACCAAATACCTGTACTGAATTGTTTTTTTTTTTTATTATTCAAGAAATTGCAGTCTAATTACCATGTTCTGTGTAATTTCAAGGGAGTTTTCTCTATAGCTTCATGTACAATATTATTAATTACCAAGGAAAAAATAAAAAGTTTTACCTGAAATGTAATCCACTTACTATCTTGGTACCATGAAAATGCATCCCAACAGTTCAAAAACAGACCAAACTAATGGCATGTTTGTAGAATATGGTAATTATTTAAAACAGACTACAACAAACAATAAGTCAGATCTTTATTCAAATGAAGATTTTACATTTTTCCCTATGTAATGATGTTTTTTGAATATATTCAATAACATGTGAGAAGTATGCAAGATGTAAACAACAAACTATGAAGACTTGAAAACAAATTTATGCCTTTTCACAGAAGCAAATTATTTCAGCTTATAGCTATTTAACTTTAATATTGTCATGCTAATATTTTTTCTCTAATAAAACAATTGTTTCAAGTAGGAACCAATAATTTTAACATTTTTTTATCTCAATAATGTAAAAAATGACCATAAATTATGTTGACAACTCAGCATTAATTCAGGTAAGTAAGGAACTAAACCATTCCCTCCATGTTATCTTATACATTCATTTACAGACCAATACTTTGGGTGAAAATCATAAAGCACTATAACTAAGTATCTAAATATCAAAATAATATTAAATACACTATAATATATTAGAGGAACAAACTATAAAAATCTCCTTTCCATTAACATTTCATTAAGGTAACAACAGAGTTAATGCAATAATACTCCCTCACTGTAAAATTGGAAAATAGATAAGTCTTAGGTTTAAATAAAAAGAAAAAAAAATGCCATGGAAATTATGAAATCTCAGTTGAAGTAAAGTTGTACATGTATTTAATTGTTGAAGGTTAAGTTAATGGTGATTTGGGAATATTAAACAATACCTTGTTGTGGCCTATAATCCATCTATCTATACTACAGAAGTACATTTATTTCAGTAATCAGTTTCTGTTATATTTCCAACTAAAGCTACTGGAACATGATGTAATCATCATTTTATGTAAATATCGTTAGTTTTATTCTGAACTAAATGGCTATAAAATGTCCATTCAGAAAAGATAAAGAGAATGGAAACAGCCATGCTTTAACAATAATAACTGAAAATGTTTGGCATTAATCTTCCTTGATTACAGCACTTTTATTAACTTTATATACAATGGCTTAATTAGCCTTTAAACAAAAAAACATAAACATGCTTAAAAATCAACTAAAGCACAAAACAAAATCAAAGTTTTTAACTTTGGAAACTAATATTCAAGTTTTTATAATGTGAATATTAATTATTATATTAATAATTGAAAATTAATTTTTAAGCTCAGATCTAAAGGTATTATATCTGTTGTGGATAGATGTCCACTAATACCAAATTAGTCATATAATAAGACATTCTCAATAATATCCACAAATAACTAATACATGTAATAGTATTCTACTGTAAATGACATAAACAAAACAGAAAAAAAACAAACTTCCTAAATAATAAATTACTGAAAGATTATTTCAGGTACTGTTAATATCAATTTTTTACATCTGATAAAAATTCCATGTACATACATGTATTTCAAAACAAAAATACCTGTTAAATAGAACATTCACTGACACACATCTCAACACACACATAACACAATAGCAAGTTATCACAATTGATGGAATAATATTCTATGGCAAGTTTGGTATTAGGTTTTGAAACAAGATGACCATATCAAAGTCTTGGTAATACTGAAAAATGAAAATGTTACAACTAAATTTGTAAAATCTCATAATCTGGTAGCTCTTCTTGCAATTTCTATAACCAGAGTCAATTCTGTATATGATCATGGGTTCCATTCAATTCCCTCCGAAAGCATCTGGTTGGTTCTACCATTACTACCATTTTTTCCTCCAAGATACAATCTGCTAAAGTACTCATACTTATGATAAATTTAATAACATTTCCATAATTCAGATATTTCCAGAAATGAGACAACATCATTACTGAGAAGAAAAAAACATCTTTTCAACCATCTATATGACTAGAACACATTTTTATAGTTTTCTCATGAATGATGACAGTAAATATGATCACCTGAATAGTTTTCCCATCTGGAATGGTATTATTTTAACCATTTACAGTACAAAAACATACACAAGGTGCAAAATTAAATTTAAATTAAAAAAATATATATATATTTACTAAACAAAACAGTATCTCACAACTACAGGATAATACACAGCAAGAGAAAACAATCAGTTTTGAAATATGATAGAACTAACTGTCATTCTACTCTGATATTAATAGATATATAAAACTAATATTTAATAATATCAACAGCAAAGTTTGAAGACTTAAGTTTTGATTTACAGATAGTAGTTTGTATTTGTTACAGTGTTCTAGGGTTTTTCCATGAAAAAACAAAAACAAATAAAGATTAACTTTTCCTCAATTAAAGTCTGTTTTCTAAATTAAACAAATCCTTTAAAAAAAATCAAGATTTCTACATGCCAAAGGAAAGTGGAACATAATTTAAAAAAAAATTCCCACACCAAAACAGTGCTTGCCTCATATGTTGGAAAGTCGAATCCTAGTACACTGCTGACATAAGATAAAATTTGTATATCACCAGGCCTACTTTCACTGATAGATTCCAGAGAACAGTTTAAAGTCAATTATACTTATTGTAGAGTCTATAGAGATAAGCAGTTAAGTGGAGCATCAGGAAAAAAACTTACATAAATGCTTGCAACACATTGAAAATGCAATGTCATTCAAACACATAGGGAAGCAGAAAAAAGAGGTATTGTAATATGTTTCCTACAGAACAACTCTGGTACATTACAACAGCACCGTATGACCAGCTTGGTGAGCAAAATACAAAATGAAACAGAGATCACAAATGAAATCAAATGTTCAGCACTAACTTCAATCTCCCGGTGATCTGAATAGCTTCTTATTTCCCAAACAGTCCAATGCTTTTCGATGAATATTGCCTAAAATTTCCATCTGTAAAATGAAATTCAGAACAATATATCTGAATTCTAATTCTGATCTATAATATACTTGATTCTACAGATATATAGCTTATAAAACTTTTGTCATGCAACTGTAATAAATACTTTTACAGACAACAAGAGACAAATATGAACCTAAATAAATTATATTCATGTATCCAAATATATTAAAATAATAAACTTCTACAACACTACTGTAATTCAAGATACAGGAATGAGACAGAAAAAGAAAACAAATGAATAAAATGTGCTACTAAAATCCACCAAGATTATCTTTTCATGAAAAGTTTTTAAAAGAAAAGAAGAAAGGGGAACACAGGTGGCTAATTCATAGAATTTGAAGTAATATATTCCTAGCCAATAGTGAATTTAGATCACAGAATTGTAGTAGTATTGTAATTGAATGCAGATGCCCAAAGCAGTATTTGAGCCATTCCTATACTAGAGTCAGTCAGTTAGTCATTCAAACTAAGCTGGTAGTGAATAAAGCATTTCCATAGAGACAACTTAATCAAGAAACATAACTCCTTAACCTGTCATGTATCATACTAGTATATATCATCAAAAACTTAAATTAAATTCTTTACCAAAACAAAATTGCTTTTAAACTGCACAGGACATTGAAAGAAAACGGAGCTGAAGAACCAATTACTACACAGTATAGTAAATCTTAACGGATTAATTCTAAAAACATTGCAGCAAGACAAAATCAAAGGGAACTGGGCAGTTGTATTGGGGTACATCACAACGCATACTCATTTGATACTCAGGTCACTGAACTTCATATTTTAACACCAGCATGAAGTACTTACTCAATTTCCATTTTGAATTGAAAGAGTTAGCTATACATAAGCAATTAAAAGCTACTAGTACAAAGAAGTAGTCTTTATGAACTTTTCTGTAATTTAGATTTTTTTTCACACACTTTTAGTGTATTAAAATTGAACAACATAGGCTTAGCTAAACTGCAATAACTGATGAGGAATGATAGACAAGTCCTAAAAAATGCCCATCTTTTCTTGATGTTTTTTTTTAAATAAGTTCAGTGAACTTGATTGTTGTATGGAAAGATTTAAAATCTAAGTAACTTTTTTCCTGTTTGAATAATTTTGTATTTGTACAATGCGGTACTGTACTTTCAGGAAATAGAATAAGAACTGATTCTACATCTGAGTATCATTCTATGTCAAGCTAACAACTGTCTATTTATTTTTTTTGGTGTAAAAGGTTTAGGTATTGTGTTCCTCTTTATTTACCCCTACCATTCCTCATTTGAAATTTCATTTTAAAAACAATGTAGTTGTAGTTACAAAATCAAAACAAAGCAAGGTGAATTAAATGCCATTTAAGACATACTACAATCTATCCCATTGACCTTCATATCAAAATCATGGTTAAAAATAAAGACTACACCAATTAGAAGATAGAAAATCTTACATTACTGATACTATCGAGGCTTGGCATCAACCAAGTCAAGCTGCAAAATAAACAAAATATTCACTAAAATCATCTACATTGCATTTTTGCAAATGTATATTTTTATTTGGGAGTGAAACACACAAAATCAGAAATGTGACAAACCAGACTGAATTCTGTGATGTTATTGGGTGCATTAATCAACAAACCCACTAATAATTCCTTAATATATATTTTTAATTTAATCCACACAGTTTTATACAGAAACATTTTAAGAAAACTTTAATAGATTAAGACCACAATTCCTACCAGAAGGTCCAGCTGCTGCTGAAATTTTTCTATGTCCAAATATACAAAATGCATTAAAAGTATTGGTCCTACAATTGTTTTTTTTTTCTGAACTGATTAAGCATTCTACAGTATATGTATCTGGTTTGTTTACGTCTCTTTTAAGCTTCAAAGCTAAAATGAAAATAGAAAAATACAGAAAAAGCTTCCTGAAAATGTAAAAATTAAAAAAGGGGTAGGGGAGATTATCTATAGTTTAATAATTCTAAAAATGTATATGTTTATTACTACTTTGAATGTCTTGATTCTACTGAAAAAGTGTACTGTTAAATAAAATACAATTTTGAGGTAGATTATACCAAATAATAAAAGTATTAGAGAGGTAGTGTAGTGAAGAGGGGATCATAAGAGTGTTGCTTTGTGGTTACCTTTAACTGCTATATGGGTTGGGCTTGGAGCTAGAATTACACATACAAAACATTTCAGTTGCTAAACATTATAGACTAATTCTGTGTCTACTGTAATAAATATCATTTCTCCTGGGGTTTATGTTCCTTAATATTTAATGCTCACATTAATATCAAAGTATACTATAAACTGTAATTGTCTAGGATTGGAATTCATAAAGGTTACCTAAAGGGATTTGTTTGGTGGTTAGAAAGACTATACTGTTAACACTATTATTTCTGTTCTTAACCAGTATAGACTATGACAGTGGCCAAATATAACACATGTGGGCTTAACCAGTATACACTATCATAGTGGCCAAATATTACACATGTGGGCTTTACCAATATAGAATATGATAGTGGCCAAATATAACACATGTGGGCTTTTGAAACATTTTGGGAATTACATGTACTTGGTAATATAACTTGGAGGAAAATCTTGGTCATGTTATTACAATGCATTAAAAGTTACAAAAATGTTTCCAACAATAAATTCGTTTTCTGAAAAACATTTTGCTTACAGGATGAAAAACATTACTAGTTCCACTGTATTGTGATCTGTCTTTTATCATGTAAATGTACAAGTGTGAAGCATTTCATTTCTAAGCAATACATACTTTTAAAAACTTTGATAAATTGCCCTATTCAAGTAAACAGAAAACTGACCAAGACAAAAACAAGATAAGTATAAAGTTATCTTCTGGGGACAAATTATCTGTCCAAACACTAAATTTGTTAAACTGATGCTAGGTGGAATATCATGTCCAGATCAATTAATTACATAACTGCAACAAGTCACGCCAGCACCATCAAAGAACCATAACTACACAATGATCTAAATGAAAATGAATATCCTTCTTTCTTCAAGATGCCTTCAAAACTAAACATGAGTGATAATGTCTGTTGCAGGAATCTATCGCAAATCATGTACATTGGCTTTGGAACCAAATACCTGTACTAACTGTTCTTCATATTCATCTATGTTCCTCTTCATAATATCCATACATGGTCCTAGCAGACGTTCAAATGCTTGTACATCTAACACTGTAAAATGCAACATTCAAGGATTAATGACTGTGAGCATACAAACATACCACTACTCACCATATCGATGGAGGGGTCAATTTAAGGTTGAAGGTAAATTGATTGTGCAAATAAACAGTTTTGATTTATGATGGGAGGGGTTTTACTTATCAGCACAGCTAAATACTGTGACCTTACTTCATACAAAGTTCTCAACTTCTGTATAGTAGTCTGTAGAGAGTTGCAATGACAAGAAGCTTTGGTCATAAACTTCTGAAAACTAAGTTCAAAGGGGCAAAATACTCATGAAAATAAAAAAACAGCATTCCAATGTCCCCCGCAGAAAAAAAAAGTGTGGAAAACCTTTAATTCAAGTGCCATAACTTCTGTAAAAATCATTCATCCGTAACCAAAGTCGAACTTCATCTGTAAATTTTCATAGTAAGACTACATACAAATTATAAAATCAATAGGCGAAAGCATTACAAAAAAAGTGCAGAAAACTGTAAATTCACTGCAATTTTCCAAGGGCCATAACTTCTGTAAAAATTATTAAACAGTAACCAAAGTTGAACTTAATCTGTAACTCTTCATAATAAGGCCACATACCAAAAACAACCATATTTGGTACAAGCATTACAAACAAAAGTGCGGAAAACGCAGACAGAAGGACGGACGGACGCCTGTCAAGCAATGCCAAGTCCCCTCGCAACACGTCCTGGGGGAAAAAAACTGAAGGATCAAAATTTCAAGTAATATGCTTAACTACCTATTGCATCCATACTGCGTACTAGTACTAAGTTTCGTGAAATTCTGTTCTGTAATTTGAAAGAATCTGGGCTGACAAAAATGAACAGCAAATATAGTTTATATCATAATGTGTAAATGGACAATTTGGAAAAAAAAAAAAAATCTAACCATCAACAATATAATAGGCCATGACATCAAGAACAAGTGATAGCTTAAATTTGATCGGCTATATTCATGAGTTAAAGTTGGTATCTGACCAGAAGTTTGCATATTGCAAATACAAATTTTATTAGACCCTTATCACCATAAATTAAATTCAAAAATATATCAGATATACCAGTATATGTCTTTTAATTTCAGGCACTTCTCTTATTGAATTGCACTCATACAAAGCTGTTGCCTACTTGATAGTACTACATATAGGAATTATATCCATATATGCAGGTCTGTTTTATGTTCTATCAATTTTAATAATTTTGTACCTTGATATGCTATGAAGTACCAGTTCTCATTACAAACACACCATGAAAATGTGGTCTTCATAGAAATAAAGATTCAAGACAAGTTCAGAACTGTTTTCATAATCTAAATATAAAAATCTATATAAACCTTTATTGTGTTAAAGATTATTAAGCAATCTAAACATGTGATTAGAAGATTTAAAAAAAAAAAAAATCCTACAATACAAATATGGAGATATGTGGTAGTCTAGTGTAAAACATTCATCTGTCACAAAAGTTATCATATTTATTCTGACAGATCAGACATAACCTTAACTTTAATGTTGCTTGAGCCAAAATGGCCATAAAATTGTTTAGGGTAAGCACAAAAAGGGGAACATAGTGTAGCAGGAAAGAAACTTTTTTGGGGCCTATTTCTGAGACAAACACTAAGACTTATGTAATTTATAGACAATCATCATAAACTGAACAAACAGGAACATCTTTAAAAGCCATCTACATAATACCAAAATAACTCAAGAAAGATTAACTTGACTGTAATTGGAAAATGCCATCCAAGATTTGATTCATTTGTTTTTACAATATCTTCCTTTCTGATGCTGGAATGAGGAAAATTAGAAGCCTCATAAATATCACAAATGATCAAAATAAATGACGTACAAATAACATCAGAAGATGTATAGAAGATAATCTGTGTGGGCTTTATTAGGAAATTTACTCAGGGTTGTGTCTATAACTATAAACTTTTTAAATATCATTATTTCATTGAGGAATGTTCTTAGAAATCATAAAATTACCCCTGCTATATTTATACAGCTTTAATATCAATGATTCTCTACATCTGACATTAAAATTATACACCGCAGTTAGTTCTTATTAAATATTAGTAATTACTTGATAAATCCATAGAATCAACAGAACCAAGGAAGAAAAATGAAGCTATAAGAATTATACTAGAATTGTTCATGTCAACAAAGTAATCAATATCCCAGTACTCATCTAAATTCATCCTTCATGTCATCCACTAATCTAACAGAACTATAAAATCATGTTCTTTAGAAATTCTGAGAAAAGGATTTTATTTGACCTCTGACATCAACAACTAACATTGTCCTAGCTACATCATTAGATGTTCCCAGTCTTACAATTTTTTACATACAGAAAAATAACCAAAATCAATATAAAGAGATATCCTAATTTGTCACAACAAAAGGGTTCCAGTATATTCAGATTGTTTGTCATTAATCACTATAGGCTGACACCTATAATCAAATCATGAAAAACCTTGTCATATTATTCAATGCTAATTGAAGTTAACAAGCATTTTAGAAATCATGATTATGGTCAACAAGAATTTTTAAACAGCTAGGCTAAAGCTTATGCCGAACCTCTCCCCCTATTTTATAAACTCCCATATGACAAAACAAAATAAACAATATTCAAAAACAACTGCTTTGTAGTGAAGGACATTCCTCAAATGATTCTTATTTTTTTTTTGGCAAATTGACATTGATTAAAAGTAAACAGTGCTTTGGCAAAACAACATCATAATAATAGTTGTGGGAATTAATGATAGTGTTCTTCCTTATTATGTGTGGATTGCTTTTAAAATGCAACTCCTAAGGAAAATTCATTTGTCTCTACATTTGTTCTACTGTGATCCACTTGAGAAAGGAACCCTAGATTTTCAAGGGAGAGTCATTTAAGAACCTATCAATCTTACAGTTGAAGGAGAATTCAGTAAGAAAACTACTAATGGACACAAGTGTATCATGGCTTCTGATTTCATCAAGAGTCAGCATGTAATTCAATGATAATGTTGTCATCATTAATGCTTATGCAAAATTTTTTTTTAAAATTAACAGTTTTAAGGAACAACTGCATTTCATTATATTCAAAACTATTTAAAACTACAACTAATTAAGTTTACATATCTGAGAGTGTAAATATAAGACAATGTTAGTTTAATCAGCAGTACATTGAACATATTGTCTCCTTGCGAATTTTTTTTATTGGTTCAGATGTGAAATCCAATAAAACCAATACTAAATTTTCTTGTTCAACCAGGAATGTTGTAACATAAACTTGAATATAGTTGCCAAGTATAAGTAGAGTCAATAATGCAATAAATGGTCTTCGTTTAGTTCTTTCCAACTGCGATTTAAATCCATCATTAAAACATGTACATAACTTAGTAATACAACATTAACAAATATGAAAGTATGATTTAATCAAAAAGTTGGTGAAAAAAATGTGATAATTTTATTAAGTATATCATCCATAAAGTTCAAAACAGGTACATTTGCACTTCATTTTTCCACAGAATAATTGACATATTATATTAATTCAGACAATTTAGATTTGAGATTTGGATTATTTATGTAAATATTTCATAACTCTCTGATTCATGGAATAATTAACTTAATAAATTCAGACAATTTAGATTTGAGATTTGGATTATTCATGTGAATATTTCATAACTCTTTACAGATTCATAATCTTGATTATAATGATGATTAATATGAAATTTTGATAATTCAAGGTCATGGATGAAGATCCAAGTTCCTCCTGGGGAAAGACAAGATAAAGTTACAGAGATCAGAAACTTCCTGGTTTAAAGTAATTCATGAGGTGTATGAACAGGATAAATCCAACAACCTCACTGTATTTCACTGTGAAAGAAAAAACACTTGTCTAATACACCCATTATCCAAGATATCACATCCCAAACATAACCAAAGCTAAATTCTACACCCATTTCTGATACCAAATCAAGCAATCTTCCTCCTAATGAATGTAATACTGTATAGGAATTGTTGTTAGTAAAGTACATTTGTACCAATTCTTGAGGTTATGCTGAGCCATAGAATAAAATTCCAAACAAATGGTCTGAATTCCATTTTCCTCAATACCCCAAATTATAAAGCATTGATTATTTATACCTACCTGCTACTTTGACCTTTCCTACAGCATATACATTGGCAGCTCTTGGTTTATGTGTTACTAAGGCAAGTTCTGAAGGAAATAATGTAATAAGATACAGTACTTATACATCAAATGGAATAATACACTGAAATCTTACTGTTCTACTTAACTGATGAATAATATTCAAAATAAGTTTCAGAGCACACAAACCAAATTAGAATACCTCAACAAAAAAAATAAGTCTACTGCTTCATAAAATACCACCTTCTTTCAAATGTGATATCTAAAAATAGCTTGTTCCATTTACATAACAGATCTAGCTAAAATAAAGAAAATATGGGGGGAAATTTTAGGACATAATTTTCAGTCTCAGTAAAATAATTATTAGCATACATGTCTGTCTGTACAAATTTTGCAGTACTGTTACAAACCTCCAAAATATCCTCCTTTGGAATACCTCTTAACCTCTACTTCATCTCCATTAGGTTCAGCCTGAAATGAAAGATTCAATTTTTCCCCATTTTGCTTTGACTAATTTAAGCACTGATATATTCAATTAAACACTAAGTGTCTCAATAGAATACTAAAGCTAATTGCTCTTTCTTCTAAATATTACAAAAATTGAAAACAATGAAATATTAACTACTTTTAAAATACACATCATAAAGAATTAGTCCTCCAAGTGACAGACATGCTTTAACACAACCACAATGGGTAAGGAAGCTTCCAAAAATTCTGATGACCCAAATTTACCAGTATACATGTACCATTTTGCATCAACCAGATGTTATAGCACTCAAGCTGGGGTTTATAAATATTCACTTTATGATAAAACCTTTAAAGTTCATCAAAATAAAACCCCTTTTTTTCCTTGAAAACTTCAAAAATACAAAAATTAATATTATATGGCATATAATTTACTTGCCACCACTCCACAGTATTGTAGAACTGCCTAATTTTGGTCTTGTAATCTGATGCCTTATAACATTTATCACTTAAAAAAAAGCCAAACAACTGTAAATCTTTATACATAGAAACAGTTAGACCAAGGCCTTCAGAATGCAGTAAAAATTTTCTGAAAAAAAATAATACCCTCATTGAATATGGTTACCATGCAAAAATATGCTAAAATTTGCACACACAAAAAATAATGAAATTAGGCAGATTTCCTGCAAAATATTGTAATTTTTTTATTTCATGGCCTGAAACTACCAAACTCCTTCCTTGGAAAACACCTACTTCATACAGGCCTTACCAGTTAGATTTTTAGCTATTTCACTATTAATCCACCTATCAATTTAACATAGTAAAAAATTGCCTTACTTTCACTTTCACATTAAAGTCAAATAGTCACTAAAAAAAAAGCCTTTCACATTGGAATGTATGAAACATTGCAAAAAAGTCTACTTTTTCAGAAAATATCTCATCTGCAATAGAACTCCAAAGCAACCACCAGTTTCCAGTTTCCATTTATATTTCATTTTTCTTCCCTAGCAAAAGGTGCAAAACTCAACTAAACTGTGGATATCTGGCTACACCTTGAAATGTTAGATACTAAAACATTTTTTTTTTCTCAAAAAAAAAAAAAACTAAAACAGAAAGAGAAGATAACTCTACAAAGTGGAGACAATTCTTTGACTGAAAGGAGAAAAGATACTTGATGTAACAGTAAATGTGAAATATATCGATCTCTCTTACTACCAAACACTTCAAACAATTATAAGTACATATGTTCTCCAAAACAAGTATTAAACTTGATTCCTTTATCCATAACAAAACAGGCATAAATCTTTAACATTAATCACTATTTATTTACTATATATCTGCTTAGAATTTAAGATACCATTATATCTTTAAATGGCAAAAGAAACTTATCAAAGCATTATTTTCAACAATCCAATTATTCACACTTCATTTACAGAAAACTTATTTATGTGTTCAAATTTTAAATCCAGTTTTAATACACATTTAACAGAACATTTCAAAATGTTTCAGTGACTTCAAACTTAATGTCTTTGGAATAAAATGAACCCTTTAAACAAATATTTTTAATGTTACATACAACTAACTTGTATTTTATAACCTCAAGCTCAAGTACACAAAAAAGCCTAAATTTTATTAAAAAGATTTAGAGTTTTAAATTGAACTACCTTAACAACATCAAATATTTCTATGGAGTGGGTAATCTTGAACTCTACACTGTTCTTAATACTCATTGAAAGGGGGGGTTTAAATACACATAAGCATGCAAAATAACAATAAAATGTTGATTGAAAAATAAAAATGAAGAATTCCTGCATTGTGAAGATGAAACAGTTATCCTATATGTTGACTTATATAATAACCTTTCAAATGTTGATGAAGCTGACCCCATCATGTCTAGACTGCTTCCCCTACTGAGTATACTCCTGACCTGTATGGTCTAATACAGTTTCATCTTCAGGTTTAATGGTAGTTTTTGATCTAACTGATAAGTCAAATTGATAAATTTTACAAATGGATGTTTACACTCTCCAGAAAGAGGTAATAACCTAACAGTCAATTGGGAAAAGATAAGAAGTCATTAATTCTTTAGAACACAATTACATTATTTAATTCATTACAACCAATGACTTCATGGTAGCCAACAATATCAGCTCATTCAACATAAAATGGGCAAATACTATAGATTGCATTATTGAACTTCCAGTTTATGCACCATACCCACATTTTTTATGAGTTCAATGGGAAATAGGTATTAAACTGCGTAGAAATATATCCTTATGACCAAACACCATTTTCAGACTCAAAATTATCATTTCAGTACATTTTTAGCCTCAAGTAAAACTATACTCAGGCTAGATCATTCGAGTAAAGGATTTCAGTAAAACAGTCAGTATACATTGACAATAAGAGTGTATCCTCTCAGTTATGGTAGGCTGGTACTTTGGGACTCCAAAAAAGAACACCTCCAACCAAGATTAGAGCCATGAAGAATTTTCATTAGAAAACACTAGGACTTCTTTATTCTATTATATTCAGCTTCTATTTTGACTATAATCAGAACAAGATTGTTCAAAGTCATAGTCCTCCACCACTGGCGAAACAGCAAACATTTGAAAATTGCCATAGTCTCTTAACATCTAATAAAATGATGAATCTAAATGCCAGTGTAATGGGTATATCTAAACCACACCCAAAAGCAGTCTGCCCAGCAGTTTCCAAGGAGATATCTTTTCAAGGTTAAGTATTGCTGAGAAAATTTTAAAATAGTCCCAAATTTGGGAATCAAAATTCAGTTATAGTATGCACATCTACAATGCATAAATCTACTCATTACCAAATATGGAAGCAATCTGAGGAAATGCTTCCAAATGGTTTCCTAGTGTTATAGTATACAGTTATTAAATGAGTTGGATGCAATAGACCAGAATATTTGTCCTGAGGTACTGAGAATGATCAAGTTGGCCTCGCGCAATAGAACACTTGATCATTCTCAGTACCAAAGGACAAATGTTCTGGTCTATTGCATCCAACCCATTTAATAACTGTTTTATTACCTAATTTGTCTATGAGATATAATAAAGAATGGAAATGGGGAATATGTCAGAGACAACCATTCGACCAGGAATAGGAAATTGACCGCTCCATGTTAACGAATTGGCAGACGAGAGTCACATCTACGTTTTTACACACGAGTTTTTTGTGTGTGAATTCCAATTCAATGAAGGGCTTAAAAAAAGTTCAACCAACCAAAAGGTTTAGATAAAGGTCATTATGGGGTCAGTGCAATAGACTGCTCAAGGAGATTATTGCACTGTGCAATAGTACATCGACAGTGCAATAGATCGCCCTGTCCTGAATAAATTTTGAAAATAGAGAAAAATATGTGTATATTTAATAAACAAGATAAAACCTTATAATTAAGTAATAATTAAAAATAGTATAAGTCTCATGTCTCCTACAAAATTTTATAAATAAAAATGGTAGTATTTATTATCATAAAAATGTGTCTAACAAAAATTTCTAAGCACTATGCCAAGTAGTTTCATAGGAAATAATTTTTTTTTTTAATGAGGATCAACTGAGAGACGGACAAGTAATATTCCATGTCCCTCCAATTATTCCGATTTTACCTTATTTGTAACTGTACACCTGCATTCTCCATCTTCAATAAAATACATACAATCAGCATCATCACCCTAAAATATACAGATATTAACAGTATGTTACTGCCATCATGTAACTAACCCTCAAATGTCTATTTCAGAAATTAAGAAAAAAAATGATCCTGAAGTGCTGATACTGGAGATGTTAAATTAATAGGTGTAGAGGATGCAACAAGATTCTACAATAAAGGAAGAACTGGTAGTTAAATCTAAATACAGAGATTGAAAACGGTACTTTGTACTGGGATTCTCATCTAAATCAAATAGAGTTGCATAACAACTGTCAATAAATTCCTGGAAAATCTTATTAAACAGCAGGCATTACTCTGCTACTTAAAGGGTAATATTCTATGAAACATGATAGGCTAATTTTGTAAGAAAATCGATTATGTTATACCTGTTTAATAATACACGTTCCATCTTCAAAAGCCTTGGAAAATAAGGCATCGGCTACATTCTGCCTTTCATACAACTGAAATGAAAGTACATGTGAAACTATAAAAACAAAGTAAAGCTCATATATAGATACTCCAGCTCTCCTACCTAGAAACCATAAAGAACTGAACAAATCATTCAGATGGAAAAATAAAATAGATGGTGGGCAATAGCATCATTTGATAAAGAACGTGTAAAAGTTTCATCAAATTCCATTCAGCGGTTTAAGAGAACTTGTAGATTAGAACTGGTGACTGAAGCTAACATTTACACAGCATGATCTCTATATACTTCATGATTTTAAAGCCAAGGGGGATTAAAATTTAAGGATGCTTTGCTGTGATCAAGTTCAGGAAGTTTGATAGCCCCACTAAAATGACACTAAGAAAATATGTTGATGTTCCCCTTTGCAAAATTTGATTTGTAAATGCCTAACATAAGTAGGAAACATGAAATTCACATTCTAGGGTTGATTTTAGGAGAATTGAGTAAAAATGGTAAAAACCAAGAATAAAAAATAAATTCTACAGGAAAGCGGCAATATCTTATCATTTCTTTGGTTATGAAAATTTTTCATTTGAAGGTTCATACTTGAAATTAAATACAAAAAAATATGAACTCGAAATTCCCTGAACTAAACTGTTTTAAGACAGTAAAAAGAAAATATTAAAGGTTTAAATGTTCATATTAAGAAATTTCTATGATCTCCTAAAACAGAAATACTGTATCTTTGTAGAAAGGAATCATTAATCACATAAAAAAGTACATCTGCATCATTCATTAAATCTCTATACAATATAGCACTTTGGTTTCAGAACCAATTTACTGAAGGACTCCCTTGAGTTTTATATTAAGGGTAAATTTAAGGTTTGACATTTGCTGCTGACAATTTTTTCCTACTGATTCTGCCTCGTTGACTTCAGCAATTTTATGAAGCCATTAAAACCAAGCAACAAGTCAGCCACAATGTCACTCAAAACTTTTAACAGAGAAAAAAATCAATTTAATATACAAGGATGTCACGGTTCAATCTTTAAAAAAAATTTCTGTTGATTGAATTTATGTCCAACTCACATAGACAAAAATTGATACTTTCTTAAAATTTCAGGCTTCTCCAATTCTTGGTGACATCTGATTAACAAACTGCTTCACTGACATAGAGCACCAAAGCTATCATTATCCTGTTAAATCATAACACACCTTAAAAGCTTTAGGAAGAAAGGATTATAATGAAAACCTAATCTACATGACAAGACTGAGTGGATGTAGTATTGATCTCTGATCAGAACACTTAACAATACAAGTTTGTCATGTTCTGCTGGATTCATCTCTTACTTAATTGACCAAATCAACCATAAGGATGAAAGTGCTTTACAGGAAAATCTCAAAATCAATCATCATGGTGAACAGTAAGGGGATATAAACAGATTATCAAAGGGCACATCATGGTATAGAAATATTCATTTTCCCACTGCCTTTACAACAAACATAACTACTGTGTATTTTTCTGTAAATCCTGAATACAGTTAAGTGCTGAATGGTGTACAACTAATTAAGATATATTTGTTATGTACCACATAAGCCAGTTCAGAACCTCCTTTAAAAAGACTAAAAGCAGTCAATAAAATGCTTTTTCTAATTTTAAGTGTTATGCTTACAAAAAGGATAACATAATGATAATTTTCTGTAATGCAATGATAGAAATATAAGTTATAAATTGATTGCTTTAAATGTTATTCGTGACTGCAGGTAAATGCAAAGTTCTTAAGTAGAGACTGTACCATATTAAGATTTCTACACTTATCATTTAAGTAGCAGTCTTTATAAAAATCAAACAGGAAGTGATTCATGCATGTCAAAAAACCCAGCAAATTCAGTTTTACTTCTTGTTCAGAAACTGTTATAGATCACATAACCAGTCTTTCTTTTTTCTTTTGGGGTTGTGCTTTTGAGATAAAATTTGTATAGATTGTACATAAAATTAGCACTTTGCAAGAGTTATCATTCTTGATTTGGGTTGATTTGGTTGACTTAAGTGGGAGCTTAAAGTGTAGTTTTCTCAAAAGTACAGATCTAAATACAGAAAGGACTATTGCCACATAAAAATATGGCATATGTAGACCAAAAAAGCATTGTCTGATCCAAGTTTTTTCTACACCATGAATCACCTTACCACAGGCAGTGTCTTTACATGGACTGGTATTTCAGTACACAAGTTGAATCCAGTTTATTGAAACCTAAACTCTCTTGTGTTTATTTGTATTTACCGGTACCAGTAAATCAATATTAAGGAGGATTGCTAAATTCTTGTAATGGACTTAACAATCTTAAAGATTAAAAGTACTCTTAAAATTACAAATCAGGCAGACTTAATCATACTAACAAAAAATTTAATTGAATTTCATGAAGTTAAAAAAAAAAGGAGGAAAAAACTTCTGCCTGAAGCAGCAAATCATTTTACATTTCTTGAATTACACGGCTAAATATTACATTTCCAGTACTTCCAAAGTACCTACAATCAATTTTGTTTCATAATAAGACAAGCCCATGACAACCTGAACTTTACTGGCATGGGTAATCAGGCCTCATGCTTAATGTAAATAATTTCATTTTAGGCTACCCTAAGTAATGGGATACAAATAAAACTCGGTACCAATACACATCTACAGGAATCAAGTTGGTAAATTTGGATTCAAATAAAATATTTCAATGGAAAGTCCACCACATGCCTAATTTTGAAGAGTAACTTATATCAAAAGTTTAAAATCACAGCAGTAAGAACAGTTAAATCTATCTCTCCAATATAATGTTAAGCCTTCAGTATAATTTATACAATAAAATTTCAATAGGCAAGTCATGATTTAGTCGTACATTTTTATAAGTTTTTCCCAAAGCCTGTACATGCTTGGGGAAAAAAATGTCTCCTAAATCTATGGTAATTAAAAGAACATTTACATTATCATTCTTGAATGAACAGGGAGACATATTTTGACAGTATCTTAAATATAACAATACTGATAGGTTTCATGGACAGTGAAATTGAAATGAAGTGTTTTTAATGTTCAATTATGACAACAATATTTAAAGTGAAGTTGGTGTACTGGTAAAAAGGAAGACTATCACTCACATCTGTACTTTTATATATAATTATACATAAACATAGTATGTATTACAGATGATTTGTGGTCTATTTGGAATGTCGTAAGGTCGAATGTGCAAATCTTAGAGCCTTTATAAAAATTATTGACGTCACTTAACTGAACATTTCTCCTTCAAAGTTAAGAAATGATATAATTACATAAATAATCGATTATTTGAATCATCCAACTGCTGATGCTTCTGTTTTTTTCTTACAGATATCTATCTTTCTGAACTGTACTTCTTGATCAAATTATTAGATAATTAAAAAAATACATTTGAGAGATATAATTCCATCCATGGACAGTACCAATTATAATTATGAAATTCTGAAATGTCCATCATGTGCATGCTTACTTAGCCTAAGGTACTGGTACTTGATGATGTCAAGATTTGAATAAAAATATTTCTAAATAAAAAAAAATCATAAGATGCTTGAAACTTAGCATTATAGCTGTCTAACCCTACTTAATGATAAGAAAGAAGTTATGAAATTCTGACAATAGCCTATATGTTGATGAATTTCAAATGGATTGCCAAATTGGCATAACTGTATCCTTTAAAACAAATTTTATCAAATTTGTTAAATAGCACAACCATGTAACAATCCAATGGCAGAATTATTATTGCTGCTTTTCTCTGAGCATCTGGTTAAACAAAAATCCATACATTAACCTCATAGTTACTTTGTTCTGTTTATAAATAATGCAAAATTACTCATTCATTTTCTTCAAAAAAAGTATAAAAAAAGGCACTTTATTTAAAAATTCTCCATCCTATATTTTGGTAAGCCTCTTTTCAAAAACTTATGTAACAATAGTGCAGAGGCCAGGCAACACATGGGTCAGACACACGAACATGCACACACACAAATTTACACAAGACTATTTATCAGTTATTTCATGGCAGAACAGGTATCACATAATGATAAAAATTAATGGTAGTTCCAAGCAGTAACCTGTAACCCTGGATAAGTAACATGAAGTGATTTTTGTTTTAATTCCTCTAATCAATCTTCAGTAACTATACTAGTCTGTTATGGAAGGTTTTCCTAGCTGCTATTCAAGTAAACCATATAAAGAATGCATTCATACCTCTAAAGCTTTCAAAACTGGTACAGTCTCTAACAAAGTTTCATACATCTTTCTCTTGTTAAAAGCTGTCTTTAGTACTATTCTTCTAAATGTCTGTCGGTCCTGTAAAATACACATTAAATATAATTTTGCATGTAAGATATTATTGACTCTAATATTATCAAATCAGAAGTTGAGAGAAATTTCAATCTTTCAAAAAGTCAATGTTGTAATTGATGACAGCATCTCCTAAGTTTCATAAAAATTGGTGGTGGCTTTTTCAGTTATTGTGTGAAGTGTGACACCAACAGACAGACAATTGTATACCATAATAATGTACATCTAAAAAGGTGGGAGTATAAAAATGGAAAAACCAGATGCTCCAAATTTTCAATAAGTTATGTAAATGCTTAATCCATGATAAATTGGTCTTTTTACAGGTCAAGAGGTATTTAGGTTTACCAAATTGCTATTGGACTTATATTGCTGTAACATTATCAGAAAGAGTGGCAAAGGCCTTACTAAAAATTTTGTTTTCCATGAACTTGAGACTTTGAAATGAACTGTAGACATGATTCTTTTTATTGTGTTTTCCTTTTCCTCAGTCGTTATACCTTTGCTACTCAAATCTTACCACTACTGTATGATGATTATCAGCCATATATCTTGGAAAATACCAAGCATTTTTGTCAATACTGATAGTTAATAGACATTTACACAATCCACAAGGGAAATTCTGCAGATAACTTTTCCCTATTTTTCACATTTCTGTCATCGATCTAAGGTGGTCCAAAACATATCTACATCATGTACATACATCAAAATAACAGTAAAAAAGATTTTCTGATAGGAACTTAATTAAGACTTATTCTGTAAGTTGCTCCCTAGCTTCAAATACACAACACTTTCATAGTTTACCAAATAAGGTCACTTAAGACATTGATTAAAATGTAATATTTCTATCTAGAAGTTAGATCACCACAATACAATATATTGTATAGAAGTCAATATAATACTTAGAAGCAAGCATTTTACAAGAAACTCATTTATATCTATCACAGTTCCTGAATACCTCCTCCTAAATGAACAATATTTTTTCAATTCATTTCTGTTTTTGTGCAAATCTTACCAATTGATCTAATTTTGGTCTAGACTGACTAAGGATCTTGACACATACTTTGTTGATAAAGAGGCTGACATACAGAAAATTGAATACTGGTAGTAAATTCATTACTTGTTAAAATTCATTCTGAGTCCTATTTATTGACCGTATAGTCTAATTACAATATCAAACCCAAGTCACCATAATCTTGATTTAGCACAAAATATTAAATGTCAAATCTAGGGTTTCAAAAGAAAGAAAAACAGTTGTACACAGAAGAAAGAAAAGAAAAAAGATATGTCTATTAAATACTCAGTATTCTTACATCAAAAACATTAAAAGACAAGATATTCAAATGTTCAATAGTGAATCTTTCAAATTTAAATGGTCTGAAGCTTACCCAAGTATTTGCATAACTCTTCATAAAAAGTTTAAAGTAATGAATTAAAATGAAAATATTGATATCTGTCAATGTAGATTATTTGATAAGAAATACTGAAATAAAATTTATACTGCACTGAAGTATTTACATAAGAACTATTAGTTCACCTTAAATAACATACACTATAAGATGAAACCGGTAAAGTGTAGCATGGTTTTAAAAAACATCAAGCATGTGTACTTAGCTCTGTCAACTGAAAAAGCCAACAATTTAAGAGCATATGTACTGAACAGATCTGAGCTGAGATAAAAATGTACACATGTACAAATGTTCATGCAAAGTAAAATACATTTTGCATATGTGTAGCTTAATTTGGTTATGAGTGGTAATCAAACTAAAATTGTGATCATACATTTGCACTTTTCATATTTAATATCAATAATTGTTTTTTCCCTAATATGTATAAACTGAATGTCAATCCATACTTCTGATCCAACTTCACACACAAATGAAACTTTTGTTCCATTTCAATTTTTTCCTAAGTTTTAAAAACTGTCCAAAAGTTCATTTGTATTAACATTAAAAACTATAGTAACTAACAGATTATTTATTATACTCAAATCAATCCAATTTCAGCTTAAGAAAATAACTTCCTTGATAAACATAAGATTTTTTCCAAATAATGTAGGAAAATAGTTCCTAGAAATTCTGAATGTGTTCGAAAAATATCCATTCTCAAAATTTTAGAAACAAACACTGGATAGTATAAGATCATCATATTCCTCATATAACATGCTGTCTCGAACATCTAAAATTAACTATACAACAAGGGTAACAATACTAATAAACTTAACAAGGTTTACTACAAAATCCCAGAGATTACACTAATGGAATGCATGTTTGTAATTTCTCAAGTGTAATAAAAAGCACCTTAAAAGACATTTTTTGCAGAGCAATAAACCAAGCCTATTGACCTGGTAATTTTAAAATAATCGATGATTCCTCAGAGAGCTGTTTTAACTGTTCTGAGTCAATGTCATTTGTTCAAGTAACATCTTTATTATGAAATTTATTAAATAAATTAAAAAAAAACAAAAAAAACAAAAAAAACAGAAGAATTCTCTTCTGACATTAAATGATTACACTTTAGCCTTTGAATTCACAGATTATATAATATATGCCTTGCTTTAAGCACATATAACATCTACATATAATGCAAAGTTTTCAAATTGAAGTTTCAAAATCATAACAATGGTTCATGAGGACTGCTAAAAAGAAATTAAATACATGAGTTGATTACTTAATTTGAACTTTTGTGGCTGAACACCTACCATAGCCCATAATGTTCCTTCTGTAGTAGCAACTATAGTGGCAGCTCTTGGCATATTGTACATTAAAGCTAATTCTCCAAAGCTTCCTTTGCTGTCATAATTTCCTACCAAGTTCCCATTTACAAATATGTCATATTTTCCACTGAAACAGAAAAATATTAATAACACATCAAAATTTACAGCTTCCAACAGGAAATTTTACAGTTCAGTATAGTATAAGTAGTAGAAATTTAATCAAATTTTCTGGCAGCATTGGAGGAAGTAAACACCGTATGTGTTCCTCTGAATAGCAGTCATTATCAGAAATATTTAAATTACACAGGGGAAGTTGTGAACATATTTTAAAAAAGAAATTAGAGGTTTAGTCTATTTCAGTTGCCTTACATAATATTTGCATGTTTCAAAAACAAGGTGGAGTTTATTGACATGTATTGTAGTTAGGAATAAATAATTACACGAGACCCTATTTTATATCTAGGATTTCTTGAATGAGTGTTGAGAAATTCTGTCTTTTGCATTAGGGGAGTGCAGCAGAACAAATGAAAAGACAATGAATTCTTCTACAGTGTGGAAGAACTCTCAAAGTTTCAATGAACTCTCCTGTGTGAAAGAACTATCCGTTTCAATGAACTCCTCTGCAGTGTGGAAGAACTCTCAGTTTCAATAGGGACAAATGTAAGCACCATTTTTCAGGCAATATATATGTAATCTATTTTCACTATGATGATACATAGCAAAATCACAAATCTCCTGTGACATGTGAAAGCCTGTGTAAAAATCATCTATACATTCTCCTTAGCAATATTTAATTGGCTGATTATGTCATGAAAGACAAAGTATGGCAAAGACCTTTGAAGTACAGCAATATGGAAACCTAGAAAGTTTCTCAATTAGGAGTAGCAAAAATTGACGAAGTCTATGTACTTTTGAAACATTGTTGCTTATTCCTGTAGATCAAGACAAATGCTTTAAAAATATATATCTTAAGACTGAATTTAACATCTGTTTAATCACTTTAATGACAAATAAATCAAACACTTTTGAAATTCTTCTCTTGGCATCATGGTTTCAATTATCATAGAAATCTAGTACTCTGAACACATGTAAACCTGTGCACAAATGACATAGTTTTTCTCAAGCCTTGTTAACAGTAGGACTTGAATCAATAACTAGTATCTTAACATGTACATGTAAATCTAATTAGAAAACTTAGATTACGAATACTTAATATGGTTACAGATTCCATTCATCCACTAACATTAATGGTCTTATCTAAAAGTCAGACACAACATAAACAACTTCAAGTGGGTGTTGAGAAAGTCATGTACAGATCTGTACAATGATCTATCTTTTCTAATAATTACTGATAAACAGCTAAAAGGGTTAAATAAATTACAAATCGAACTCCTCCATGATAAAAGTTTGATTTAAATCTGACATACTAATGACACAGTTGTTAACGATAGAATCTACGTCACAGTACCTTAAATCTCACCCATTTGTGATAAATTTTATGTTATAACTGAAACTCTACTTTATCAAGATATATTATGTTGGAATATATTGACTTAAATATATGTAATAAGGAAAAATATTAAGGTCTTATTGATGATAAAACAAGCAAAAGATAAACTTTGAAAAACTGCACGCTTTTAGTCAGAACAACTTTGAAAAAGTGCACACTTTTGACAGAACAAATAAACAGATACTCAATGATCCTGCTGCACTCAATATTATTCTGTTTTTAAATATACCATCTTTTTTTTTTTCAAATTATATGATTCAGGGGTGGATCCAGGATCTAAGATTTTTTTTTGGGGGGGGGACACAATTAAAATTTTTTAGAAAATTTTGAGGTTAAATTTTTGATATATTCTACAAGAGTGGGTGAAATGTAGATACCTTTTGTGGTAAAATTAGTGAGAAATTAAAGTTTCAACCTAAAACTGCCTAAATCTACCTCTGACAACCCATGCATTGCAAACTTTAAGGGGGGAGGGGGGCACGCCCGCCACACCCCCGCCTGAATCCACCCTTGTGATGTCACTATTTCATTAAGTGGGTACTACCTTCACCATGTCAAACAGCATGACAGTATGGCAAGCTAACCAAAGAAATATCATAAGTGTCTGAATTTCAGCAGCTCCTAAATATTAACCATGATATGAATTAGTGGACCATGCATATATTTCACCCGTTCTAAATCCTTATGTTTTAAGAGAATCTAAAAACCAGGAAGATCTATTTAAACCATTTACAGCCACAAAAATCAATGTTCTACACAACTTAGTAACACTTCAATTTAATAAATCCCAGCAATTTCAAAACCCTTTTTTATAGTAACTTGTATTGGTTGATTTTATTTCAATGCTTATTTCTGAAAGTAAAGCGATTTCCTTGCCTTAAGAGGAAATTACTAGAAGATTTACAGTAAAAATTGTGAAAAATGTTTTTTTAACTTGTTATTTCCTGCAGCAATAAAAGTAATAAGAACTGAAATTTTAGTCCAAATTGTATGGCTACAAGGATTACTAACGAAGATATTAATGATGTAAATCAGTGGTGCTTTTGTCATTTAGTATTCACTCTAAATCAAACCAACATTAGTTGCAAATCACAAGACCAGTATTTCTCTTTTAAAAGGGGATATGGGTAAATGATTTTACTGGCTATAAACTATGCAACTTCTTCTTTATCTGGAGTAAAACTTAGTATATTTACTATCTTTCAGCCTTTGACAAATTGCAGTCATCATTCCACTGCCCTTATAAATGACTCTTAAATTAGATAAAAATAATATACAATGTAATTGGCAATTGTACACTAAATGATAGAAATGGGAAGTAAGTTCATAGTACTCCAGATCTTCATTAATGGGTATCAGCTATCCTGAGATCTAGTAAGTCAATAGATATGTAGTTACCTGTCTATAACATAGAAGTTGTCACCATCATCTCCCTGATCAATTACATGTTCATCCACTTGAACCTAAAAGAAACAGAAAAACAAACATGTAGCTATCTTAAATCATATGAGATCACTTTGATATCAATAATAACTTCCACAGCATAAACCAAATTCAAAGGACAAACATACTGGCAAGTATTTAAAAAAAAATGCAAAAAATCCCATTCAGAAGTGAACAAGTGAATTTTATGTCTTTTTAAGCATGATTAGTTATTTTTTTAACCTAAACATGAAGTATTGAATGACTCGGTTAGATATGTAATGTCGACCACTTGAAATCTTCTCTGGCGGGTTGAAAAATATTACAGAGGAAGATAATTCATGCAAAAGTCCAACTAAACATGATCTACTGCCCTAAAACCACATCTAATTATTCTGAATTTTATATTGTATGTAAATACCAACAGAAAAAAAGTTAAAATCAAACATAGTGGCAACACTGCCATCAATTTGATATCACAACTGCCTGTAGGAATGACGCAAACAGCATCAGTTCAAATCAAGAACCAATTTTCTGCATCATTATACTAACTAATGATATCTAAATTTTCTTCATTAACTAATCTACAATCATTCAGCCCAAGGAAAATCAATTACAAAATTTGAATTTTGACAGAATCAAGTCATCACAATCAAATTTCATAGAATATCATCTGGAGTATAAATACCAATTGTTAGAAGAAGCAAATCAATCTAAAACATCATTATAAAGAATGCTTCCATAGAAAACATTTATCATCACTTTCAGTACCAGTCTCAGTCTTAATGTAGCTTTAACAAACATTAACCCAACTATAGTTTATAGGCTAGTCATTATTGCTAGTTTGGTTTTGTATTACATTACTGATACTACGTTTATAGATAAAGAATTTACAAACATAGTTCTAAACATAATGTTTTGAATTCATTTAGGACCAACAAATGAAACTTTGCTCTCAGTATGTATGTCAATAAGCCCAACAATCATGACAGAGCAATTATATACTTTTATAACTTAAATAGTTGTTATATACTGTTATAACTTAAATAGTTAAGGTACATGACACCATTAAACTTCCTCAAGGACATTTCCCGATTTTTAATAAATGTTAGTGCTTTCAGTAACAAGATGAAGTTGATCCAGTGTTCCAAGATGCACCGATTCCAAATAAGGGATGCTATTCCTGAACAATAAATGCAAAAATACAATGATGAAACTTGTCTAGTTCTATATGGTCCACACAATTCATTTCAAGATGAGAAAATTCTGTAAAGTAGTTACTTAATTTTATCCAGGAACAAAAAAAAACAAAAAAAAAACACAAAAAAAAACAGACTCACGAAAAGAATGGATATATGGATCACTATATACCCTTGAGATGTCAAGCAATGGTTGAAAAGTTAAAAATTAAATGGTTTTAACTTCTACTACCATTAAATTTCATTTAATTTCAATCTCTTAAAACACTGTAATCAATATTTGAAAAACCAACCTTCCTGCTTCCACAA
Organism: Perna viridis; assembly: GCA_037379345.1. Lineage (NCBI taxonomy): Eukaryota > Metazoa > Mollusca > Bivalvia > Mytilida > Mytilidae > Perna > Perna viridis. The sequence goes on from CM074511.1 coordinate 17,648,356, forward strand.
TTTAAATACAGTGATGTCATTGTACTTCATAAATAAGCGTTTTGTTTGGGCTACATATATACAACCCAGAAGAATTGATTATTATGATCATGTCATAATCTGATCAAAAACAATCGACAATTAAGACAATATACTAGTCTGTGGTAGGCACAATACCAGTTATTCAATGCATATAACATTCAACATGTCCTTGAATTATATATCAATCAAAGTGCTGAGCACTGATTAAAAAATGTTGTGTGATGTGCTCTCATTTGATAGTTCTATTGTCCTTTTTTTCTCATTAAAATATATATTTACAAATTTTTAGTTCAACTTGTTCTAGTGTACCCAAGTTAGTGCCTTATTTTCACAATGCACCATGAAAATGTCTACATTAAAGTAACTGGATTAAAAAAACTAGAATAGCCTGTCTTATGCTTTTAAATAATACATATTTTGAATCTGAATTGATCATTAGAGCTGGGAGTCAATCATTACCGAATGCTTCCTGTGAAGTTTTGATATATCTATAGGGTTTTGTTAACAGATTTGTAAAGGTAACCATCACTTAAACATTAAACAAAAAATTACATGTAAGCTTATGTTTTGGAAATCCCAGAAACATCAATGACTTTAGTTTAGAATCAACCTTGAAACTAGATTTTTGTTTTTGTGTTTGGTTTTTACAGGGCTTTAATGTCAATATGTTTAACTTAATCCTGATACAACTAGTTTCTTAATAAAATAAAAACACACACAAAATCAATGATCTTAGGGTTCAACAATTATTTTATCTTGAATGCAGGGGTATAAATGAACAGCAAGGTGAAGGAATCAGAGGACATGTTGACCTTGTTCTAAATTCTAGACTATTGCTGATGATCTCCAAGTCAAGTACAGATTTTGTATTCCTTGACATAAAATGAACAAACAGTTGGCTTGCAGATTATGTTGTTTCAGAATATAGAATCCTAAGGAAGAACCAAGCATGTGATTGAATAAGAAGTCGGAGTAGCAATCAATGTTTCTTTAATAGCAAAACCAATCATTCCTACGTAATTAGTGCATTAACACTTTGTTACATGTTTGTAATGTGCAAATAACATATAATAAGATTTATGGCAATCAAGTAATAAGGACTAGTGATAAAACAAGTAATATATCCTTGAGATCTATGAAAGCTCAATCTTAGAAAAAAGGAAAAACATAGATATAGAAATACAAGGTATTATACATGTATATAAAATGAAAAGACAAAGAAAGATGGATCTGTGAACTGGACCATCTTTACTTTGGCCTTTATATCGAAAAGAAGTAGGAAAACAGTGTTTTATATCAGAATATTTAGAACAAATACAATTAGACATAATGATGAACAAATACTACACTTGATCATAACTAGGAATGTCAAGAAATACACCTTGACAGGAACGTATCTTACATAATGTATTACCATGATCATGACAGAACATATCTTACACAGTGTATCACCATGATCATGACAGAACATATCTTACACAGTGTATCACCATGATCAAGACTAAAATGATTCAATAGTAGTATTTGGGTACAAGGACAAAGGATAAAATGTCAGTAGGTTTAATTGATACTGATCAGTCAAATGAATCTGTATATCACCAACATTAATATTTATCAAGGATTTAACTCTTATACTTCCCATGGATACATTATTCTGGTAGAAAAGCATTTAATACAACCTAACTACCTGTTCTTTTACAGGGGATTGAAAGGTTCAAAAGCTGGCAATAAAATGACATTTCTTTATGACTTGTTGTTGTTGAACTGTGATAAATAACAATTCAATTTCCTCCTCCTGAGTTAGAAGTGTAATAATATTAGGAGATTTTAATTCAGCTGAAGATTTAGGCCCGTTTTCTAGAATACAAACTTAACTCAGGTTACAAATAATGTGCACATTTTATATCAGTTTTATCACAATATCAATATAAAATAGTGATGTAGTTTACAGTATATTTTCTTTATCTTAGGTCAATCAAATAAGAATTATGCATTCAAAGATATGGCATATACTAATAATTTAATTACACATATATCCAATACTCTTAACATTGAATTCTATTTACTTTTAAAGTTAAAAGTGATTAAGAAAAAGATTTTGGATTTCAACAAATTCTTACATTTAAAACCAGAAAGTTTTTTACTTGCCAAAATCTTGTCATTATTTCCTAAATGTAACAATACAAGAAATAGTGAGGCAAGCATTTCGAGTTAAAGACATTCATCACAACAAAAAAGGGGGCTAGTATGAGAACCACTTTTATTACAATATACTTGTATGCAAAGGATTTAAAACAAGGAATCAAAAAGAGTAATTCCAATTAAACCTAGAAATCAGATCTAATTGTAACCTGCAGATTTATTTCCATCAAATAGAACTGAAATTAAAAGTCATGGGAAACAAAAAGAAGCTGAATGTCAATCACATTCAGCCTTCTGTCAATGAAATGCTGCAGTAAGCATGATTAGGATGAACATAAACATCCACCGGGATCTTAATAAACAAATTGATTTGCAATTCAAAGTAGCTGTTCTAGACATCAGAGAAATTTCAAGCATATAAAGTAATAAATTTCAATCTCAAGTACATTGACTTCAACATAAGGACTACAAGCTATTGAAGTAACATTAAAAACAGGAAATATCATGTTGATTGAACTATTTATGTGACAGTCTAGGTAAAACTATATAATACTATAACGTAATATTTACATACCTTCTTTTCAAACATGGCATCTAATACTTCTTGCATTTGTTCCTGGAAAAAAGTTAAATACATTGCACAATGAAAGCCGAAATATCAATGTAGTCATGTTATATAACCATTATCATGAACAAAATATGAGGTGAAACCACATTATAAAATATACTAAAAATAATTACTATTGTAGAAAAAATGTTTTGTAAGGAGATTTGTTTTATCATTAAGTGTAGTTACACCTTTTAACACTTTCAATTTACCAGTAAGCACTAAAGGATCTATATTTCTCTATTTTTAATGAATTTTCACACCGCCTGATCAGTGTGAGAAAAAAAGTTTTCATCTCTAGAGAGATTCAAGTTCTCAGGCCCTGATTGGCCAAAACAGAAAGAGGAGATTAATTGTTGTGTGATTGTATGGCATTGTCTATAAAATCTCATTGGTCGATATAGACATTGTAACGTTTCTAATGATGTTTTTCTGTAACAATGGTTGAAGTCATAGATAGACAATAGCTAGAATTTCCACCATGACACAGATGCTGAATGATGCCCAAGTTTTCATTTAGAAAAATTAAAAAGAAAAAGAATCTACAACTTCAGCTGGTCAATTATGAAATTTCCCTCAATGTGAGAAACTTCCATAATCAACTCACTCTTGTTGTAGATTTTATATCTTACTACAATGTTATGTATCACACCAGTCATGATTTGTACAGTTTGTTCTTTTATTTACTGTATTGCCCCGTGCAGGTCCGGGTGTTAAAAGAATAGGCCTGCAGCAGTGCTAAGCTTGTCGTAAAAGGTGACTAAATAGTGCTCAGAACGCTAGCCAGGGGCTAGGGTGCTCTGCCCACAGAGCAGCTGGGATGTGTGCCCCAGGTGGTGGAATGGGGTACCCCTGGTTTCTTACATGCTGGGGTTGTCAGGCTATAATACAGAAAACCTGACCGCAAACCATAGTGGTGCACCGTGTTGGGAAAGATGCCACGTTCCTCGCACGTTAAAGAACCCTACTGTGGTATTCTCCCGGACTAGGAACCATAGGGCTCCGCCACAGGAGGCTAAATTGCCCGACCCTACCCACCTCTCCCTATTTCCAGTGGCAATCAAAATTTGTCGACCCTATTGTCCTTGTGTCCCATTCCTTTTTCATTTCATCATCATTTCATGTTCATATTATCATCAATTTCATGTTCATCGTCTGAATATAGCTGAAATATTGCTGCTCTGACGTTAAACCCCAACAAACAAACAATATTTACTGTATCCCATTACTTATTCATAAATTAATTGTTTAAATGACTATAATATACAGGGGTTTCTCTTTTAGCTCATATCTTCATAAATTAATGGTTCTTCATAACCGAGTAATGATTTCATTACACCAACTTCAAGGCCATTTGTTGTTTTGCATCACTTGTATAAAGACAATTTTATCATGCTCTAATATATTAAGATTTTTTTTAATTTCATGTAGAAAGATATTTTTAGCTGAAAGAAAAAAGAAGTTCCAAGTGCTTTCTGATATAGTGTACGTGTAATAAAATATAATCAAAGGGCTGACAGCACTGCAGGTTTTTGATTCTTGTAAAAATTGTAGCCTGAACAAAATTTTAAAAAATTACATGATGTTAAATAAAATTGTGATCATATATTTGGATTTTAAATAACATTATGACCTGTCTTTTTTCTAATATGTATAAACTGAGAGGCAATCCATACTACTGATCCACGGTTTTCAATAAGAGGAGGTACCAGGCGAATTTTCACTGAAACATTTCAATGAAATCACCTGTTAAAATCTGAATTTTGTATTATAACTTAAGCAGAAAAAAATCTCTTTTCACCTGTTCAAATCCAAATTTCTCCTGTTGAAATAAAAGTTAATAAAATTCATGCTAATACAACTTCACACACAATTACAAAATTTTGTTCAATTTCACCTTTTTCCCCAATTTTAAACCTATTCAAAAGTTACTGTGCATTTACATTCAAGACCTATAATAACAGAGCATTTATCCTACATTCTAATTATACTTAAATAAACCAATTTTACCTTAAAGAAATAATTTCCTTAACACAAGATTTTAAAAAATTAGACACATTTATCCATTTGAATCTTCCAGTCAATATTACTTAGTTAAAATCTCTGCTCTTCACTTAAAGTTTATAAATAATTTGACTTACAGGCATGTTAAAATGAACCCGCTTAACACATTTTATGCTTCTAAACACATTACTGGAAGAAATGAATTTCCTAAATAGAAATTTATTACTAAAGATCTTTCCAGGCCAAAAAAGAGTCCCTCAAATCTTGAGTAGATATGAAGACTAGATCTCAATTTTATTTGCAGAAATAATAGAATATTATTGAACTGATTAATTGCAAGATACTGTTTATAAAAGGTATTGAATGATAGAAAAGAAATTACATTTGAACTATATTTCTGTGCATGTTAAGCAATAGTAAGAAAGTTCCAGTGATATACTGGTGACATAAGGTATTTTGAACCTGAAGGATCAAACTCTCCCCCCCCCCCCCACAAAAAAAAACCCCAAAAAAAACATCGTATTTAACACTCAATATATAATAAACATTTTTTTTTAAAATAACAATGACTAAGGTGAGTATAAAGCAAAAAAGAACATGTAATGCATGTAAGAGTACAATGTAACTGTCAAATCAATTCATCTTGTACTTTACAGAGTATAAGCAGGTAAGAACAGTTCTGTTTCAGTTATATGATTATATATTATTTCATTGGATCAAGATCTTCTGTTGAATGTCAATGAATCCACTACTTAAACAAATAGAGAATAAAAATTCAGTGGTATTAAACCATATTAAACTTTGGTATTAGAATTTTGTATGAAGTGTTAATCCATACGTTGAAGGAACTTTATAGAATGACTAGAACAAGACTTGTAAATGTTACATACAATGTAATTTACACCACATCATATAAATTGTTAAGATACCTACAACCAATATAATTTTAAAAGCTGTAAAATTCTGGTGTTACTACCAAAGTTTTGTCCAATCAAATTCTTTGTCAAAGAAAACTTAATTGTCACTATCAGTTTTTTTCTGTTGACTTGTAAATAAAAGTGGGAACTGAATAGTAATATTCCTCTCGTAAATATTTCAAAGAATGACTCCTCCACTACGTCAGTTGTGTATTACTAAATTATAAGAAGTCCTAGAAGACTAGGGACACTGGCTATCATTAAGTATACGAAGAAGTTATTTATACAAGTATTCCATATTATATGGTGAAACCTGACTATACCAAACCCTGAATAAACCAAAAACCTGTCTACACCAAACCCCAAATAAACCAAAAACCTGCCTACACCAAATCATGAATAAACCAAAAAACCTACCTACACCAAATCCTAAATAAACCAAAAACCTGTCTACACCAAATCCTGAATAAACCAAAAACCTGCCTACATCAAACCCTGAATGAACCAAAAACCTGCCTACACCAAACCCAGAATGAACCAAAAACCTGCCTACACCAAACCCCAAATAAACCAAAAACCTGCCTACACCAAACCCCAAATAAACCAAAAACCTGTCTACACCAAACCCTGAATGAACCAAAAACCTGTCTGCACCAAACCCCAAATAATCCAAAAAACCTGTCAACACCAAACCTTGAATAAACCAAAAACCTGCCTAAACCAAACCCCAAATAAACCAAAAACTTCCCTACACCAAACCCTGAATAAACCAAAAACATGTCTACACCAAATCCTGAATAAACCAAAAACCTGCCTATACCAAACCCTGAATAGACCAAAAAACCTGCCTACACTAAACCCTAAATAAACCAAAAACCTGTCTACACCAAACCCCAAATAAACCCAAAACCTGCCTACACCAAACCCTGAATAAACCAAATTCCTGCCTACACCAAACCCCAAATAAACCAGAAACCTGTCTATACCAAACCCTGAATAAACCAAAAACCTGTCTACACCAAATCCTGAATAAACCAAAAACCTGCCTATACCAAATCCTGAATAAACCAAAACCCAGCCTACACCAAACCCTGAACGAACCAAACACCTGTCTACACCAAATCCTGAATAAACCAAAAACTTGCCTACACCAAACCCTGAATAGACCAAAAACCTACCTAAACCAAAACCTAAATAAACCATGTACCTGTCTACACCAAACCCCAAAAAAAACAAAAAAAACTTGCCTACACCAAACCCTGAATAAACCAAAAACCTGCCTACAACAAACCCTGAATAGACCAAAAACCTACCTAAACCAAAACCTAAATAAACCATGTACCTGTCTACACCAAACCCCAAAAAAAACAAAAAAAACTTGCCTACACCAAACCCTGAATAAACCAAAAACCTGCCTACAACAAACCCTGAATGAACCAAAAACCTCTCTTCACCAAATCCTGAATAAACCAAAAACCTGTCTACACCAAACCCCAAATAAACCAAAAACCTGTCTACACCAAGCCCTGAATAAACCAAAAACCTGCCTACACCAAACCCCAAATAAAACAAAAACCAGTCAATTTCCAAAGTCCTTCATATCAGTTAAAATTTTAAAATGAACTGTTAAAAATGTCGAACTGAACTGAATTTAAAGCCCAAAAGAGGCTCTGATTTATAGGCAGGCCTCACTGTATATTTCAATCCATACAATTCTTTTTAATCCTTGTATTTGTCAACACTTTTTTTTTAGTTTTGGAAAGCATCCTGCTATCAAACTTTTAATCTTTTTCAATCACTTTATTATGTGTTTTGTTTTGTAAACTAAATTGTGAACTAAATTGCATTATTCCCAAACTAACTCTGACCGTTAAAATCCCATCAAAGTTCATCCAACAAAAAATAAAGATGTGATTCTATTCCATCAAGTTTTCTTTGACCACCATCATTGTCAGAAATCTTTCAAAAACTTTAGCAGTGACAAAAATTATATGCAAATTTAACAAACAATTTAAACAAAAGCGTCCGAAGAAACTCCAGAAGAAATTTCTAATACTGGTAGTAATATTATAACTGGTAAATGATTTTCACTAATCTGGTCTTACTAATGAACTAATTTTAAATTTTTCAAAATCAATTCATTTTTAAAAAATAAGTACCATAAAATATTCATTATAAAACTGCTATACAACTTAAAAGACTGTGAGTTTTAATAAGAAGACTAATCCCAATCTGTATTAATATATTAGACGACGGATGGATTAAAAGCCATGATTAAACAGTTTATAATGATCTACATTCCATGTTTATATCACATACTAACAATAGAAAATACAGATCTAAAAAGAAGTACTAAATGGGTGGTTTGCCAGAGACTCCATTATGCAATGGTAAACAATTACCAGAAATCAGATTGCCAAGTGAATGTTATAAGCCATTAAGACAAAAAAGTAGGGATATTAAAGGGTATATCTGGCCAAAAAATATTATGTCAAACTATTTCAAAAACTGCAAAACAGGAAGTACATGTAGAGGTGTGCTAAAAAGGAACAATAGACTTAATTAAATCTATGACTTAAGAGAGGATTGTTGTAAACAAACAACTATAGAGAAACAACAACAGACCCCAAACAAAAAGTATTTGGTCAATATGAAAGCCATTAACTGTCCTTTTGAAGCCTCAAAAATGTGATACATTGTATTTCTTTTAAACTTCCAAGAAATGATCTCAAAGATGTGATATTTCAAAGTGTTTATGTTTACTTAAGTTTGAGAGTCACTGATTCCAAAGACTATCACAAGACTTGTCAACCTCCAATTAACATACAAAACTGTGGTAAGGGGGAATGAAAACTGACATGTGTCGAACATCATTAATGATTGGTATTAGAAAACTGTTTGAAGGTCATATAAGACTGACCGTTATACATCAACAGCAATCTACAAACAGTTTATGTAGATACATTTGTAATGGAGAACTGAATTCCATCGTATTAACTGAAAATGACCTCTTGGTAAGTGAACTCTGCAAATATATACTAATTACAACAATGTTTTCTATATAAGAGGAGAATTAAAATATAATCAATCAAATGAGCTGCTGACATGGCCAGCTATTGTAAGTGTAGAGAGAAAAATGATTGCCAATCATACATTGTAATGCATTATCCAGAAAAGCAATATCCATTATTGCAATGCAAATAGTGCATCATATCTATTTACATGTAAAGTTGCGTTAACTATCTAGTGAAAAATGTGAAGAAAATAAAACTACCTTAAAACCTTTCTTATGAAACTAGAAACTTAAATTTGACCTTTATATCCACCAATTGTTTAGAGTCAACAAATGTGCATTTATTGTTTAATGCATCCAATGAAATCTTGATCAATGTAAAACACATCAGCAGTGACAGTGAATATAGAAACTATGGAAGAATTAATGCATCTTCCAGACACTGCAGCAGATCAGAAAACCATTATACTTTCCATACATAATCATGAGATACAATTTTAAAGAGATAAAGCAATAAAGACAGGAAATCATTGTTAAACAGGACAATAGTTGTTCATGGATGGCTATAATCAAATTACTGTAAAATACAAGGCAATTTTCCTTCAGTTTAAGACATTGAATAGTCTTTGAAAGGTTAATCTTATTTCTTTTAATACTGTCCACGCATGAACTCTATATTATTATTGTAAGGTTGATCAATAATGACCAGTTTAATCCTGTAGAATAGCCATTACCAAGTCCTTGTAGTATTGTGAATAAAGATGACCCAAACTAATACTGACAGTGAAAGCGAATCAGTAATTTTCTAGGAAACCTAGTTAACTTTACAGTGATATTTCAGACAAAAACAAGATAATTGTACATTGATATTGTTTCTCAGACTTCCAAGGTTTCCATGCATTCCAATACAAAATCAGACCTGTCCAACAAACATTATTCCATTCTTTTGGGCTTGCATTAATTTTAATACAATACACACTTTAGAATGTCTAAGAAATCACATAAGAACATGGTTGAAGTTTCATTGAGATTTTGATATTGAAAGAAATATTGGTGGAGGATCTACTACACACAACACTACAACAAAACTGTTAAAATGTGCCTTTTTTCACTTGTTCTAGAATAAGAACTGCAGGAAACATTAAATCTTCATTTTTGGGTCCAACTTCACACCAGAAATACTATGAACAAAAGTTAAATGATACTTGTCCAAAGGACAACCAAGTTTGTTTTTTTTTTTCAAAATGCATTAAACTAAGGACAACCTATTTTTCATGTGGGCCAGTTGACTTTTCATCAACCCACCTGATGTTCACAAAATGTAAATATAAAACCCTTAAGAGAAGGAAACTTTAATACCTACAAGTAAACAATATATATGTAAAAATTCTCTTGTTCTAAAAATAAACAGACTTACTGGTTCTAGTGATCTGAATAATAGAATATGTTTTACTGCCTCATTCAGCCTACATCTTTGTTCATCTGATTTGGGATACACCACCTATGAAAAACACAGGAAAAAATCTCATTAAAGAACAAACTTACTTTTAAAAAGATCAGATTTTACAATCCTAAGCATAAAGTATATATTTATTATTACCCCATGGATTCATTTACTTAATTCAATGATGTTCTAGTTGAAATGCATCAAATGGCAAGGTACAGAAACAAATTGTCATTTCTATGATAAGGCAATGAGCAAATATATATGTATCTGTTTCCACTAACATTCTCTGTTGGTAGGTAAGCAAAACTTTTTTATTTTAACAAAAGTTTTTTTACTGGTTTGCATAGGAGACACATTCAGACTTGAATAGTGCTCGTCAAAAAAATGGCCAAAAAACTTGAAGAGTAAGCACAGAGAATTAGGGTCAGCAGGGTAAGCAGAAACACAGGAATTTTTTTAGGCTTAACCAAGTGGAGCACGAATAGAGAAGTAGTTTTCAGAGTGAAAACAAAGTAAATGAGTGAGTTCACATCTAGACTCTAAATTACATCTAAACCATGTACTTGTGCAAGAGTTGTACCTGTTTATCTGTGTAGTAGTTACATTCTCTGTTTAATGGTAATAACAAAAAACAAAAAACTTACTTTTTCATCTAAGTCTTCATCATCAGCAGGATCATAACGTTCAGCAGATACTGAAATAAACAATAAAAAATAACTAGTTAGTAGTTACAAACCATATCACATGCTGCATTAACATCCCTCAGGAATAAGCATACAAAGATATGATGACTTGGATACTATAGTCATTCAGTGGTTATGGAATAAATATTCAACCTTTAGATTTGTGTAAGTTGAACTTGACATCAAAATAAAAAAGCATCATGTATATCTAAGTACCACTCAGTAATTCAATAAGTGTCAAATTTCTGTACATTTAATGGTATGTTTTACTGATTTCCAAGAACCTTCATCACTGAGGATTCACTTTAACAACTAGTATAGTACACATAATGAGATGAAATTTTGACTAACGAAGTACATGTATCTCAAGATTCGACTCAAACAGAACACCAGTGGTGCTATGCCTACCTAATTAGAGAAAGGACTACCTACTACTTCCTTTGGGCTACTTCAATTTATTATTAAAATTTTATTAGTTTTTAAGTTAGGACAGGACCACAAAATTATTTTGAGGACTACCTAATTAATCCATCAAATAACCCTGTAGGCTACCTAATTAGAAAAGTTAGTATCAAACCCTGTATCTGCCAAAGAAATGTAGAATCTTACAATGCTTCCAGTGTCAGAAGGCATTTCTACATTCAAAGCAGTGAAATTTTAAACTAAAAGGGCAATGTTTGATGAGTGTTGATAGCAATAAAGGAAGTAGAAATGTAAATATAAAGTATTGTTCTGTTTTGCTAATGACTGGTGAGTGGTGACATCCAATAAAGTTATGCTTTAAGCATCTCTGCCTATAACTCATTCAATAGAACAATATGCTTTGATGATGTTCCAAAGGAATTTGAATCAATCATTTGCAGAGATCATAAATGTCGTGTAGAGAACAGAAAACTTTTTCTCACACCAGTCAGAAGATGTGAAAATTTAGCAGAAATTAGAGAGCTCAGGCTATAAGGACCCATGGGTAGCCTTGAGCTGACATTTTTCATCCCAGTGGGGTTGTTATCTTTTTGACATACAATATCCATTCTCCTTACATGGACTTTATTTGTGGATAGCCTGCTTGATATTTTACAAAATAAAGTCTTAAACTTTAAAAGCTAACTATCTCAGACATTGTAATAGCTATAACAGACTTTAATATCTATGATTATATGTTTGGTCTTTTATTGGTTTCTACATGCAGTAAGTGATAATTTTACACCTGGAAAAGTTATTCTAAATATTATAGTTTATAAAACAGAATTCCTTGCTGAATAGTTTTTATCAACCCAACACAATCAGACTTATTACTGGTAACATGAACTGGTACTTCAACAGCATACTACTATACATTGGCATTATACCAACTGTACTTAGAACTAAGTTAGGCCAATGAACTAATACAAAACATTCTAATATATCAGTCTACAACTTTATTAGGATGAAAGTCTGTGAAGCATAAATTGGGGCCTTTCATTAGGATTCACAAAAATCTTGGATAGTCTAGCATTTCATATCTAATAATCTACAGAAGCAATGAAATGCACTTAATAAACAAGTATCTGCAGATGAATGAGCACACTGATTGCTTTATGGAATTTACTATTGCATGTACATGGACAGCTTGTCAGATTTCATCAGATACAAATCTTAGTTCTGGCACAATTAGTATGAAAGTCTGACATTTTCATTTACAATTTCAGGAAGCATGAATTCACCATCTCCTGTGAAATCCATTAATATGGATTTAATCAACTTCAGCTTAGTCAATTCATACATACTAGGAAAACAGTTAGGACTATGACATGATGTATTTTATTCTGTTTTTGTGAATTCCCAAAGCCATTGATGGGATGTACATGTACATGTAGTTCTGATTCCTACCAAATACATTTGTACATGTATGTAGTAAGCCTGATAATCATTCAGTGGTATTTGCTTTACAATGAAATTCAGAAAAATACAATGGTTCTTCGTAAAAACAATCAATTTCAATAACAGTTCACATGGTAATACAAGTACAGCCAGGTTTTGCTACAGGTCTACATGTAAGTTAAAGTAAAGGTGGTATCTTCAAGGCTACCATACTACATGTGTAGCTTTAATTTCACTGTACAAATACATGTATACCTTGTACAATGCACATACATGTACATGTATGTATATATTTAGTACATAAATGTCTAGCCTACAGTCAGTAAAAAATATTTTACTTTGGTATCCTCAAATGACTTAAATTACTGGTTGAATGACCACTAGACAGATTATCAATATTCCGTTATTGAATATATTTTATTTCAAGTCTACATTGTCTAGCTTTAACAAATAAATGTATATGTTTCTTCGCTTCCACATCAGAGAAGTATACAACTACTGATTGTAATTTGTAGCTGAAATAATGTGTAATAAAAAAAGTTTCCCAGAGTGCAGCATGACACAACTGTAGTTGTCAAACTCGAATCAGATGGGGCAAGTGTGGACACATTATTAGTTTTTGACACACTTGTAAGCATAGGGACATACAATTAATTATGGTTTGGACACTACATTTAAATTGCACAAAGTTTGAAATTCAAATATTTTTTTAAGTCAGACCTAAAAATAAACAAGAGGCTCCTAGGAGCCTGAATAACTCACCTGGTTTAATTTTTGCCTTTCAAGGGCAAAAACACTAACAAACAGTTGTTCGACAATTTTGACTCAAGATGATTTTGGTAGGACTTATCATAAGGGTCATTTCAGCAATTGAAAGTTTCTTTCCATCTATTATAGTTTTCAAGACATTGGCTGAAAACTGCTCAAAACATCCTTTTTCTCCTTTCAAGGGCAATATCTCTAACAAAGAGTCATCCAACAACATTGTTCTCCAGCAGACATTTGAAGGCCTTATCATAAGGATCATTTCAACATTCCAAAGTTTCTTTCTATCTATCATAGTTTTCAATTCATATGCTAAAAACTGTAAAAACATCATTTTTTTACATTTTAAAGGGTAATAACTCTAACAAAGAGTCATCATACAATTTTGATCCCTTGCCGACTTTTGTGGGCCTTAAAATAAGATCATTTCAGCAATTAAAACAATTTGGCTAAACCATATGGTTTTGGAGAGAAACTTCTGTCTGACACCTTTGTTCTATTTTTAAAAATAGTGGCCATATTTTTCAACAGATCACAACTCCCCATACCAGATCTATGCAAAATACCCTAAGAAATATATATACCAAGTTAGGTTCAAATTGGTCACACAGTTTCAAAGGAAACGATTTTCAATAAACTAACATTAAAAGTTGGAATCAAATGTAGAAAAACAGCAATAACCCCAACATGGCTTAACAGATTAAAACAAAATTTGACCACACATAGATCTCATCATACTGAACACTTTCACCCAGTATGAATTTGGCTAAACCTAATAGGAGATATATGAGAAGACTTCTGTCTGACCCCTTAGTTCAACTTTTTAGTAATGGCAGCCATGTTTTTCAATGAATCCAACATCCCCACATCAGTTCTATGCAGGGTACTCTTAGGAACATTCATACCAATTTTGGTTCCAATTGGTCAAGTACCGTATTTTCTGGACTATAAATCGATGTGGAGTGTAAGTCGAATTGCCTAATTTTGACCAAAATCGACGAAAAAACATAGACAAGTCGAATTCGGCAGATAAGTTGAGTGTCAGACATCAGGGGCAGATTCACAATGAAATAGTGAAATCACATGGGCGGATTCAGGCGGGGAGCATGGCAGGTGTAGCCCCCCCCAAATTTTTTCAGGTCAAATTTTTGAAGTATTCTTCTAGAGTGGGTGCAATTTAGATATATTTTGTGGTAAAATTAGCCAGAAATTAAGTTTTAGCCTAAAACCGCCTAAATTTTAACTGTGTGCCCCCCTCTAAAATCCTGGCTCTGCCCCTGGACGTGTGCATTTATATCCAAGTTGAGCAGTTTGTTTTCAAGAGCATATTATTCCAGTGATGTTACTAAGTATATTTTTTATGAATTAAATTAATATTTGTGTTTTTGCTTAAGTGTACTTTGTCCGCGAGTTCAATTATTTTTATTGAATGGCATGTCAATGGCTCTGAAGCCTTAGATCATCAGGTGTATAAATCTTGCATGAAATAAGCTATAAATTTGTTCAATGAATTGGTCATAATTACAAGCGGTATTAATAAACCATATTACCTGGTATTACAAAATACAGTAAAAAATAATTGTTACCTGCAAATTTGGTTGCAATTAGCAATTTAGATAGCACATTAACTAATTATAATTTGAGCCAAGTGCGAATGTCTTATGACATACCCTAAATGGGCATAAATTTACATATTAAAGTACTGATACACAAATGTAACTCCAGAAAACTCAATAACGTCTTTCCAGTTAAAAAAGAGTTTTGTTAACGTATCTTCTAGAGTTTGTTTATATATTTAAACGGTTTCAAAGTTTCACATTTTTATTGACATCGTCACATTCTTTCATAAAGGATAGCAGCAATGATATTCGAACTCAAAAGTTTATTGCATGAAAACAAAGCGTCTATGGACTACTTCACACAGACCATGACGATGACAGCATCATACTAATATACGACCGCAATTTTTTTGCAGTTATATAAAAACTTGGAAATGAAGTAGTATCTTTCCTTTCCTTACATTTTCAAACAGTTCTGAAGAACAAACCAGACTTAAGAGTCAATTACAAACATGAAAAGTTTTATGAAAAGGCCTTTCTGAGAAACCATTAGAAAATCAATGAGTCATTCTTCAACATTTTTAGTAAAAATTTCTGATTTTGATGGAATTTTTTTTTCAGCCAAAAAGTGATAAATGGCACATGCATATGACCCCTCTAATGCCTGCATTTTACATGTTTAAAACTTAATGATAAACCTACATGTATCAAGATACATTATGGTTTGTTCAACTCACCAGATTGTCTTCTAGTAAATGGTCTTGATGGTGGAGGTTCTGAAACATAAAATCAAAAATATAACGTCAACTGTTTAAAAAAATCATGATAAAAAATGCAACATTGACTTTGATTTTACACTGCATAGCCCACTAGGTTAGTTAACTTCAAGGAATAGAACTATCAAAAATCATGATAAAAATGCAACAAAAATTCAATTTTACAGGGAATAGAGTTGATCTTTCCATGATTAAATGACCAGTGCCTGATGAAATGTGTCCGTAACTAAAGATTCCAACTTTTTACTACTCCATAGTTACATGTACCGTATTTTGGTGTGTATTATGCACACATTTTTACATAGCAATCATTTTCAGAGTATGAGGTGTGTATTATGCATCAATATATACAGGAATTGGAAAAAGATTTTGGTACAAGAAACATTGCGTAATGTAACCAAACCGGAAGTGCAATGTTACTGTGTAATAGGAGAGCATGATTTGACTTACAAAATTATACTACACCACCGAGGATCAAACCCTAGACCACTCATTGCCAGGGACAAACCCATAATAAAAGAAATTCTTTTTGGAGAAAAAAATTCTTCTAAAATTACACAACTACTCAAAATTTTATAAAAAAGATAAATACTCAGAATTTAATTAAAGAACTTTAGTGAGAGCGCTCACATACTCCACACATCCTAATGTTGGATACTCAAGTAAATTTGTTGGTAAGAGAAATACATGTAGAAGGACCCTGATAAAAAAAAAAAAGAAATAAAGAGTGTTTCAGGGATTGAATTTCAGAATTTTTTCCACTAGCTAAATTTAGCAAGTACTAAAAATTTACACTTGCTTAATTTAAGTATTTTGGGTTATTTCTGGACTTTACCTATATTACATACAGAATTCCACTAGCATATTATAGCAAGTGGAAATAATTTCTACTAACAAAATTGAATTTCAACTTGCATTTAGCAAGTATTTCCCCTTAAATTTGATCACTGTGTTTTTCGGCTTTAGAATTTTATCTTCTTACTAAATTCTGTTACTCAGAATGGTAGTTTTAAACTCCAGACTGTGATTTCTTTGAGATCCAAAGTAGATATCATCATAGCCAGGGTAGGAAACTCACTAGAATTGTAGCCAGTCCTGATTACAATTTTTCAATATATTTACCATATGGCTATATAGATTTTTGCTAAAATTAGCCAGCCATGCCAAAAAACAGCTAGTCTCGGGCTGGTGGGCAGACTACTATTTCTAACTCTGTTATAGCGGAATAAAACATACACTTGTCCTGTAACTTATCACGGTGAATTGATATACATGTACTAAAAATCATGTCAATATCTGCAAACATTTAGAAAGAAAGTCCGGAAAACAGTTATTTCTGTGAATTTTGCTAAGTGTAAGGCCTACAATTTCAGTAAAAATCATCAGAGCGGAACCAAACGTAAACATAACCTGAAACTTATCATGGTGAATTAATATACCAAAAATCATGTCAATATCTGCAAGAGTTAAGAAAAAAAGTCCAGAAAACTTGTTTCAGTGAATTTTTCTAAGTTTAAGGCCTGTAGTTTAGATAAAAATCATCAAAGAAGAACAAAAATTAAAATTGATCTGTATCTTCTCATGGTGAATTTATATGCCAAAAATCATGTCAATATCTGTTCAGAAAACGTTTTTTTTCTGTGAATTTTGCATAGTTCAATGCCCATAATTTCAGTAAAAATTATCTGAGTGGAACAAAATCTAAACTTGACCTGTAACTTATTATGGTGAACTTATATACCAAAAATCATGTCAATATCTGCAAGCGTTTAAAATTGTACTGGACATGTACAGAAAAAACTCGTATAGGTTAAGTGAATACACAGACAAATAAAATGTAGCACTAGAATAATCATTGCATCTGTGAATGGCATACAATAATGATATTATATAAGTGAGATATTCCCTAGATACAGTTTAATATTACTGATGGAAATCATGCATTTAATATCGATCATGAACATGACATGTGCAGTCTACATTTCCTTACATAAACATCTACTGTGTTTGACAGTAATTACAGGTTAACAAAGTAGATACAAGAACACATATGCACTTAGCCTGTAAAAAGGTAATTTGTCACATAAACAATGAATACATTGATATGATCATTTTGTTATGATCATTTCTACACAGAAGTAGGTCAGACTAGGGGCAATAACTCCATCCATGGTATCGTTCGACAATTGTATTTTCTTCTGCATACAGGGATCATATGCATGCACATGAATTTGTATGAATTCAGATCACAAGAAGTTAGAAAATATTTCTTACATAAGAGAATTCAATATAGCTTTATCTAAGTCAACCAATTACACACCACATACTGTTCATATAGCACAACTTAAGACAGATCAAGAAATAGCTTGACTTTATACACCTTTTTAGACTTATAAAAACCATTGACATACATGTATAATATCAAACTGCAATTTAAATACAACAGAAAAAAATTGAGATGGCAGTAAATAACTGATCTTTTACACAAATGCAACAAAAACAACATCCATATTCCATACAAATCAATGTAATGAAATAACAAATACCTGAACAATGTCCGCTAACGCCCCTCCTTCTGTGTTTATTGTATTCCATAAGTGAGATATTGACTTAATCAATAGTAATTTGTAAAAGACTGCCTGCGACAGTGAGCTTCCTATAGCGTTACATCAAGCTGAAGCTTGCGGAAATCAAATTACTGCTAAAAATGTTTTCTTGAGAGAATTCCATACCAGATACCATATTATTCAAAAGAAATAAATCTTTTACGTCCTTCCTTTTCCCTTCTACAGCAAATCCATTATGTTTCCCCAATAATGGCTTGTCTTCCAATGTCTGCACTGATATTTGATGCAATACCATACAATGAATGAAACCAAACAGAGACATACACAATTTTATTTTATATACGTTTTAGCCACAAAAAGTATTGGGGTGAACCACAGTCAATGAAAGTAGACAGCAAATCTGAGATAAATATATTGTCATAATTGATTGGATAACATGTCCACTCTTAGTAGTGTATGTCAAATGATACTGTGTGATAGATTTTTAACAGAATCTTTTCATTTTATTGAATCCTTTATTCATATGAAATATTTATACAGCACCGGTATTAACAGTCCATAATTATTATGTGTGGCATAAACAATTTGTACTATATACTGTACACTTGCAAATGGTAACACAGATAATTTGTTGTGAAATACCTACATATACAATGTATTATACGACTTTATCTACCCATTTAAAGAAATAATATGAACTGAATTTTGGATTCATGTCACTAAAAGTTTTGTGTCAAACAGTTTTTACATATTTACATAAATCTAACCTCCCATGTTCATTTGAAGAATATTTTGATTTGTCTTTTTGGTAAAAGTCACATGACAGATTGGTCTATACATGTAATTACATGTACAAATACAAATACTGACTTTATCATGTAATAAAGTATGCATGAATTAGAAAGTTTCATCCAATTCCATTCAACAGTTTCAGAGGAGTTGCAGATTAGAACTGGGCAGACAAACATAAGAACTGAGGGACACCATGAGAACTATGTATAATGTAAAATGTATGCATGAATTTGAGTTTCATCCAATTCCATACAACAGTTTCAGAGGAGTTGCAGATTAGAACTGGGGACAGACAAACACAAGAACTGAGGGACACCATGACAACTATGTATAATGTAAAATGTACATTTGTACAGTAACATGTACAGTGGATATAATCAGTGATCAAGGATTCCACTTTCCTGTAACCCTGGTAGAGTGCAATTTTGGTGTGGGAAAGTTTATTATTATGCCCTATTTTCCCTCTGGTACATGTAAGTAGAAAACTTGAATTTTTCAAAAGGATGTGTTACATGTAAGTTTGGACAGCAAACTTCATGTGTGGGAAAGTTATTCTTCATTTAGAGTTTTTTCCATGGAAACCCAAAAATTTAGAAAAAGCCTAAAGTACTGACATGTACATTGTACCTCCTATTTTTCTAGGGGAGGGTATAACCAAATAGAGACATCAAAGTTCAAGTACATATACACGTATGCGGCCAAAGTCATAATGTGAAACCACTAGGGCTGCAACAATACACCTACATTATGTACAATGGATCTCATGATATGATATGTATCGTGATACAGGGGTAACAATACGATACATTTTGATACAATACACTACAGCATGCTGGCCTATAATGCATATGTTTTCTTCAATTTGGAATAAAGAATGTTCAACAGATTTACATGTGTAAGTATGATGAATTTCGTTTAAGCCAGTTACATTCTTATAGTTTATAACTTTGATCTTAGTAAAGATCAATGAATTTTTTTCTCACAAGACATGTCTACCAAATACATAGTAATTTCATCAATTGTTTTAAAAAAAAAGTTGTATTTTGACCTGTATCGAAACCTCAGTCAAATATATCATATGGTATCATGACCAAAATGGCAAAAGTATTGTGATACATCGATATCGCAATGAAGCAGTTCATCCTTAGAAACCACATGTACAAAAAGTATAGGAAACTCTGAAAGTGATTTAAGGCTTTCATATTATTAAGCAGAATAGAAGATGCACAATCAATGGCATCATGTACATGTAATTAAGAATCTGTGAAAGTTTCAAGGAATTCCATTCGACAATTTCAGAGGAGTTTTGGATTAGAATATGGCATAGACAAACAGGTGGACACCTCAAGCAAAGGGTATAATAAGGAAAACATGACATCACATAAAAATCTGAAGCACTTGCAATTCTCACAAAAAAAAAGAGGAATTAACAGAAAAACAGTCAACAATAACAACAACAAAAAAACCTGAAATCATTGAAATGGAAGTAAACATACAGTAAAAGAAACAAGTGTAATTATGAATTCAGGATTAGTACTGTAGGCATTTTTTCGTTATATTTTCTACAATATAATGTTAAAAATTCTCCCTGACCTAACAAACTTTGACATTGACAACTGTTAGACACATTTTGTCATGAGTGTAAATACTGCAGGTACAGTCTAGGTTTTCATAGATGCTCTCAATTCTTAGTTACAAATTATACATGTATTTAAACCAGGGTTTGTTATTTTTGTTTCAAGAGTAGAAGGTCCTGGACTTTCCCTATTTTCTAGTCAAAGGTTCAAAGTCCTAAATAAATTATCAATGAAAAGGATTGAATGTCTGGGACCCAGGAAACTGCAAATTCAAAGGCCTTAGAACAGAAATTGAGGCTCCAGGACCTTAGACAGCTACTATGTACATGTACATGTACATTTTTGTAAAAATTACTGTATTACATTTGTATCAACTGGTTCCCGCATATTTATGGACAGAAAAAGCATCAACATCCAGTTTGTAAAATCGGGAGCTTGCAATGTATATATGTAAATAGTATAATGGTACATGTAGCTTCATTTTCGTATACTTGGCAAATGCGATTGAGGACAACACCAGTCTAGGAATAATAAACTAGCTTCAATGATTAAATACAAATCAAATCTGAGCTATGTTCTAACATAGGCATGGTCAAAACATGGCACCAGAATGTTAACTACAACCAATTAGACACAAAGACATTTCGGACCATGACAACCCGCCGTTCCAAAGCTCGAGAATTTGGCCCTGAAAATATGAGAATGCATAAGAACAATAAAAATCGTATACATGTATCAGTACACATTTTACCAATTACAAAAAAAAAGCGATTTAGGTTTCACCTTCCTCAAATTAATTTGAACCCCTGTGTGAAAATTTGAGCACAAACATAACATGTACATGTATAATAATACATACATAGACTAGTGATAAAATACTTTTTACGTGTAAATCCTTTTATGGGTATATACATATACATTATGTACATGTACATGTGCAAACAGTGTTCAATCTGGATGGTGCCACTGCAGAATTCCCACAATTTTTTTATCATTTTGCCACAATGGGAATTGTCCCCTGGGCCAATTCTGGGGTATTAAACTTTAATCTTTTGAGATTGTCCCTTTCATAAATTAGTTTTTCAATTTATTAACTTTGCATTTAAGTTATTGTCACCATTAACTAGAATTCTAAACCAATTCTAGTCCCAGCCTTTTTCATCTTAAGGCTGGTGTTAATCCATGAACATATACATACTGATAGTAAACCATAATTTGTAAAAAATTTGTTATGATAATGTACATGTATTCTGTTATTGCAGATGTCCAAACAGTGTAGTGAAAAAAATGTACGAATGGGAGGATAATTTAGTACCTATATTCATCGAAATTTTAACCAAACATCAAATTCTTATAAATGTACATGCAAAAAAAAACAACAACACATATACCATTTAAACATGCTAACCAAGTGACAAGTATATCATAAATAGAGAAAAATGTCAGATCTTTACCCATTGGTTCATCAGAATCTTCATCATCTTCGGTCTGCATTGGCTCAGCATTTGAACCAGCAAATCTAACTCCTCTTGGTTTCTCATCTTCGTTCTTCTGGTCATTTAGCCTAGCAAAATAATCAGCAGCAAACTGTTTCAGATCAGGGGGTCTCTCTTTTAGAACAGCCACAGTAAAATCCTGTAAAAGGTCGGTTAATCCTGCCGGAATTTCAAAATTCATATCTAGTCACTGTAAATCCACAAAAAATATAACAGATCTGAGTAAAGAAACAGTTAAAACATCAAAGACCACGATGCAAAACACCAGAATTTGTCAATGCACTGTACCGTTCATCTCGCCAATGTTTCTACCATCGAGTTAGCCGACCAACGTCATCGTAGTTTCGCATGATTTAATTAAATATTAAAAAAGCAGCCACTGCACTCTATTTACCTACCATTAATGTTTAAAACAAAAAACTTCAGCTTCGATTAAAAAAAATACTTCTAAAACATTGCATTTATAACTGAAAGAAAGTCAGATAACGAACTTATTTTTTCGCGAATTCAAACAACGTGTAATTGGGTTTTTATCATTACAGCATCACAAATATTAAGTGGACTTAGCTCCCAATATGAAAAATATTTTCATTTTTCGTTTTATATTTTATCTTATTTCATTACAAACAGGTCAGGAAAATTTTCGTTTATTTCTCTTTTTTAAAACAGGTGCGTCGTCTGCAAATATTCCTCCGCATTCGTCAGTTTAGCTAATAACCAACACTTATATTTTAAACCATAGAGTACAGTGAAGTACAATTAGTTCCGATTGATTAATTGATTGTTGGGTTTTAACGCCCGAGCAGCAGTATTTCAGCTATATTCAGGCGATGAACATGAAGTGGATGATAAAATGAACATGAAATGACAATTAGTTCCGTCCGCATGAGACCCGAAAGGCTACTAAATGTTTTGGTCTTCAAATAGAAAAAAATATACATCCAGCAAACGCCGAATATCACATTTTGCAATGTTACACAGTCGTATGGGAAGCCAAAGTGGGCAACTTTCATTAACTAGAAGCTCTAGAGAGTCTGAATCACTCAGAAAAGCTACGTTCTTTTTTTTTTTGTAAAAGCGGCCTCGCTTTTTCGTGGATCAAAAATCCAAAGCTCAATACCTAGAGGGAATTATCCTGAATATCAACTTTGATTGAACGAATGTGCGGTCATCGTTCGAAAATTAATACTACCAAATTAATCAACAGGGTGATTCTATAAGTTCGTATTCTTGAAAAAAAAAATACAATCCAACGAACAATCATGTCCCAAGTAAAAACTATTGCAGAGAAAGAGAGGAATATTGGATAAACAGACTAGGTACTGCAATACCTTAGGGTGCAATGACAATATCAAAGGTATAGGAAACCTTTCAAGCCAATACAATAATAACATAAAAGTGATAAATTTATTTGACAAAAATCCGAGACGGATAAAGAGTCATGGCCATCGCCATTATACGTCACCTAAGATGCATGATGTCTCATAGATGATCTTCTTTCTTCCATACAAAAACCTCTTGGATTTCATCACATTGAAACTTAACTCTATTCCATACCTCTTACTCTACTACACTCCCTTTACAAAACAAGTCTTGACACTCCCGAACCGACCTTATCATTATACAGACTTGTGGCCATCATTTTGGATATTGGTTTCCACAGATTCTTTAAACCAGTTTGTGTAAAGGGTCACAAGAGGAAGAAAAACAATCATTTCTTCCGCCACCGTTTGTCAATATAGATGCAATTAATTTGGGTAACATCCTCCATCACAAAAACGTAACCAACAAAGTTCCCCCATATTTCAAGGACAAATCAATACCGATTATTTCATATTCCTATACTTCACCTATTGCATCTGAAATTTTCAGTTATAAAAGGCTATTGCAGAACCTCGAGATTGAGGACTTCAAAGCTAAACCACCTGACTGTTCTTGCAAAGAGTAATCAAGGGAACCAAGGTTACAGCGGTAATGAAAAGAATGTAATCCAGGGACAAAGACCAGGCATGGAAAACAGACATACACAACAAAGAACACAAAGTAACTAAAATAATACATACAAAGTAATAAAAGCAGCAAAAACTCTCCATTCAAATGTGATCCTTCCGGTCACGTCTTTACGAGAGATTTAAGCGTCATAAAAAACGAATCTCTGCGTAAGGTCCTTTCTAAAGGTCCCACGTACCGTGAACCACGCTCCATAAATTTTAATTATAACATTAAAGTTCTTATAGATTCCGTGGAGGACTACACAAGAAGAATGATAAAACGAGAACAAGAAGGCATTGACTCTCTGTCAGAGTCGGTAAAGGCCGTGGAGTCTTCAATTTTGAAACGTATGAATGTTTTAAGTAGGTCAATGAGTGTCAATGCTACACCAGTTTTCAAAGACCCCGATGTAGCAAAAACATTGTCTACTATACATGACAAATATGTTGGCGTACCATCTAACAAAGCCCAAAACCACATTGTTTTAACTGCAAAACGTATTTCATCTAATCTTTATTATCAGAGATAGTCGGAGAGAATAATAGCAGTGATAAAACCTATACTGCCACTACACTCTCCAAAGAAAAAATAATGGAAAACCATAAATCTGTGCTATCCTCTTTTGGTCTCTCTACCAAGGACGATAATTGTGATTTACCGTCTATGTACTGAATTCCTAAACTCCCCAAGAATCCATACAAAGAACGCTGTATAGCTGGATGTGTAAAATATACCACCAAACCTCTTTCAAAACTTCTAACTTCTATACTCACAGCTGTCAAAGAGGGTCCCCAGTCCTACCACATCACTTGTTTCTCCCGTAGTGGTATTAATTCAATGTGGATCCTGAACAATTCGAAAGATCTTCTGGAGCTCCTCAATCAAGATTATTATCACATTATAATAGCATTAAAACCTATGATTTTTCAACTTTTTATACTTCAATTCCTCATAATCAGGTAAAATCCCGACTTAAAAACATTATACATCGCTGTTTCTCCAAAAAAAGATGATACACCTAAATACAAATATATATATATAGTTATTGGTAGAGATTCCCTATTCTTTGTAAAAAATAATTCCATATCGGCTTCCAAATATAAAAAAGGTGTTTTCAGAATGCCGGATTTTTTTTATCGACACCATATTTGTCCAGTGTGGTGGACGCGTTTTTCAACAAACAGTAACTAATTGTGCTCCTCTACTTGCTGGCCTAATGAGGCTGACCTTATAATTGATCAGACCAGAAAGAAAGAACATTATTTAGCTAGATCCATTTATCTCAGTTTCTGCTATATACATGACGTATTATCGTGAAACAGTCTTAGTTTTAGGAATTTGACCCCAAAGAACTTGAGATAAAGGATACTACAGAGACTATGAAGTCAGCATCATATCTTGATCTACACTTAGAGATTGATGGTAAAGTAAAACTATTGACCAAACTTACGACAAACGTGATGACTTTTCACTCAGAAATGTCAACTTTTTTTTCATCTGTGGTGACATCCTTTCAGCACCTGCGTATATATAGTTTTCATATCACAACTCATACTTTATTCCAGAGCTTGCCGTAACTGCGCAAACTTTTTGTATCGCTCTGGACTTTTTACAATTCGGCTTCTGGAACAGGGTCATGTTGCTACAAGATCGAAGTCATCACTGCAGAAGTTTTATGGTCGTCATCATGAACTCGTGGATCATTACAGTGTATCCATCTGTACTATGAAAGCTGATTTGTTCAATGTGTCATAGTTTCCTTTCCTCTTTCGTCTACTACAGACTTAACATTTTTGAGCAACTCGGCGAGTCTTTCTAAAAAAAGAAGAGGAAGCTTATCCTACCGACTATTGACTTTAAATTGTGGTGGGGTGTTAAATAAAGTAAATTATCCTGAATTTATAGATTTGGTGAATGTTTATGATTTCATTTCTATTGTTGAGTCCAAAACTGGTGATCTAGATGTACTTATGATATCAGGGTATATGTTTGTACTGAAATATATAAAATCTTTGAGTCAAATAGAAGTAAAATCTTGGGGTATTGCTTTTGGATGCAAAATTGAGTATGATAAATATATTCAAGCAATGGATTAAGACAGTCAACTACTCTCATGTTTTAAAATATTTAAAACCATGTTTGACACAAACGGGGATATTATCATTGGCAACGTTTATATACCTCCAGAAAATTAAGACTGTAAATCAGAAAATTCTTTTTATGAAATAGAACAAGATTATTTGAAGTCTTCTCAAAACTATCGCTAAATTCTCCTAAATGAAGATGTTAATGGGAAAACTAGTAATGATGCAGATAAGTGATAAACATGGTCCCTATGATAACTTCGTCAACTTTGCAAATGTTTACCCCTGTATGACATGCTGTATAACCGAAATAGTATGGACACTGTGAAAACAAATTATGGAAACCAGTGCATTTCAATGAAACTATATCTCAATGCACCAACATGATATGGAAAATCTTGTCCTTGTCCTTGATTCTGATCGTGCAAATAGTCAAATAACTCTATCAATATGATGGTTTTTTCATACAATGTTTCACCCACTGCCTGATTCTTACAGGGACTGACACTTAAACCTTCCGATCATGTGCTTGGCTCGTATAAACCGTGAGTTGGTTAGTTGGGAATATTATTAATTTTTACAAAAACAAGGGAGCAAAAACAGATCCAAAACATTATAGACCCATTACTATTTGTATGGGTAAACTATTTACGTCCATCCTAAATGTCGGATTGAATACTTTTTTAGAGGATGATCTTTTACTAAATGGAAACCAGTTTGGATTCAGTCAGAGATACTCTACTAGTATTTTTAGATTATATTTGCTGTATGAAATGCTGACAGAAAAAAAGGAAAAAAGCTTTACTGTGCCATCATTGATTTTGCAAAGTCATTCGATGGTGTTTTGCGTCCGTCCGGGCCTTGTTGATGGAAACATGTTTAGTAATATCAAATCTAGAGTCTTCAACGGTACAGAATATTCTCATTTTTTCCCTCGCCACAGGTGGTGTTAGACTGGGAGAAAATTTAACACCTATTCTGTTTTCTTAATATATTAATGATTTGGAAAATTTTGTCCAGTAATAATGTTACTGGTCCTTCTTGTAGGGTAGATGGAGAATTTGTTATTTTGTAAACCATTTCTTAATATTATACGCAGACAATATTGTTCTTTTATTAGAATCAGAAATAGACTTACAAAAGCAACTCGACTCACTGCATGAATACTGTACAACATGGAAACTAAAAGTTAATGTTGATAAAAGTAATGTTGTATTTTCTAAGGGAATATTGCGTAATATTTAAAATTCATTCATGGTGGTAATGAATATTTAGGCGTACTTTTTTTTTAGATATGGTAGCTTTCTTAAAGCAAAAAAGTACAATGCCGATAAAGCTACTCGTGCTATGTACGACGTATTGCGGAAAGGAAGACTACATAACTTGTCACCGGAATGTCAACTAGTTCTATTTGATAAGATTGTCCAACCTATCTTACATTACAGATGTGAAGTGTGGGGAACAGGGAATCATTCTGTTATAAAGTCCATATTGAAATATTGCAAATATTTGATGAAGATGAAATAATCTACACCAGATTTCATGGTTTACGGTGAGCTGGGAAGATACCGACTTGAAATGTATATGAAAGTTAATGTCATCAAATACTAGGCATAAGTGGTTGCTGGCAAAGCGGGAAAATTACCTTTCATTTTATTCAGCATGTCACATAAGAAATATGAAATATCACTTGGCTTAGATATGTGAAATCGATTTTAGATGAATATGGTAAATCCTTAGTGTGGAACGACCAAAACTTTCCAAGTATATCAAGGTTATGTAGTTCAATTATGCTAACACTAATAGACAATTTTAAACAGAATGGTTTTCAAAGGAATACAACTCACCAAAATTATAAAATTTAAGGAAAATTTAGAGTTTCAAAACTATTTTTAAATTTTGGATGATAAGAACTATATTGCTTTTTGCAGATTTAAAACCCTTAATCATAAGTTGCCTATAGAACACTTCCCGAGAAACTAAGTCTACATCAGTCCGAAGAATATCACTATACTCATATGCACATAACTAAGCAAGTATAGAAAAGTATATCTGAAATCTAGATT
The DNA here is from genome assembly GCA_037379345.1 of Perna viridis. Taxonomy (NCBI): domain Eukaryota; kingdom Metazoa; phylum Mollusca; class Bivalvia; order Mytilida; family Mytilidae; genus Perna; species Perna viridis. The sequence goes on from CM074511.1 coordinate 17,676,724, forward strand.
TTATGATCAACCGAATACTATAAAACTTAGTGAGCTGATGAACAGCCAACATCTACCAGAACTTACGAATTTATGCAAATTTATACGTTGTAGCTACACAAAATTAGAATCAACACGTCATTCTATGTTTTAATGTTATAATTCCAACTGAAAACATTTATGCGAACTTTTGTACGTTACATTCATTTTAATGCTTATTTATTTTTGTCCATGTATGCTTCTGTGCACCTAATGTGTTTTTTTTAATAAGGAGAGATGTGGTGCTTTTGCATCCATTGTCTTTTGTAGGACCTTTTTCATCCCTTGACAGTGTGATTGACTTCTTTAATAAAATAATTTGTTTCCTTAAACAGTTGGAGCAGATACATTAACACAACATTCAGTCTTGGTTGTGGTAAAATATTTAACAGAGCCGACAGGTTTCTTACATAAAGTCAATGTAACAAAGAAACCAAATCAAAATCTTTAAAATTGGAATTGACTTATTTTGGTTCAAAAATAAATACACGGCTAGATTAAGCAAACCAAAGAATCCACGAAAAGTTTAATTATGGGACAACCGGACCGATTGTAAATAATTTAATAACCGAGTATGAAATCAAAATTTAATGCTGGATATAAGGCATATTAAAGATATAAACATTTGTTGAAACAAAATAGTTTTAAAAACAGACCCAAAATCCATGGTTACATTTAGGGTATCGAAGTACTCCAAAAATCATTCAATTAAACCTCACGAAAGACCTCCAGTTAAACCCCATGAACACCCAGTTCGGTCTTACGTCCAACTATCAATCCAAACCCTCCTTTTGTGATACATCCATTTCGGGTCTTACGTCCAACTATCAATCCAAACCCTCCTTTTGTGATACATCCATTTCGGGTCTTACGTCCAACTATCAATCCAAACCCTCCTTTTGTGATACCATATAAACATATAGAGATCAGTACACTTGAACTAAATTTATTGTCAGGAACGTAATACAAAGGTCGATGAAATGACATCACAAAATGACCAAAATAACTTCATGCATTAGTCTTTAATTAAAAAAATATGCAGTGAAGACTGCCGGATGTTTTATAATAACTTCTTGTAAATTACAGGCCCATTTTAAACTCATCAAAGCCGAAATATTTAAAAAAAAAAAAAAAAAAAATACATGATCCTGAACTGAGTTATTTGGTAAGATAAAGATTATTGGTAGGGCGGTTAATATTTTACCCTTTTCAAGACATTACAATGACCCCGACCTAAGGTATATGGTCACATTTTGACAAATATGAGCTTTATTTCAACAAAGTATTCAATCTTACGGACAAACCTATACACTTGGAAGGATAAAAACATGACTGGGCCTAGATTATTAAAATTAAAATTATCTGCTTGTATGCACTTAAGTTACAGTTGTCCAGACTCCAAATATCTACTAATGACATCATGATACCATTTTATGAAAACATATTTTTTGCAGCAATATAAAAATCTTGCAAGCATGTAGCAATAATCATCTTGCTTCATGTCCATCTAACAAGGCACTTGGACGGACAACTGGACAGATGAATGTATATACCCTTCAAACTTAAAATACACAGTTTGATTCAACACATCTAAACACCAAAAGTTCTAGACTTTAATAAATTCACCCCATTGAAATTACGGTAGTAAAAAAAAAGGAAATTGACCAGCATGTAAAGTCCAAAATGAATGGAGCAAACATCCAAACTAATTTCAACCTTCCTTTCGTTGCTTGGAATCTTCTTAATGAAAAATGAACCACATGGTGTTGCACAAATACCAATTGTCATACCATTTTATGACCACAGTTTTGCAACTGAACAAGAAGTTAATATGAAACTTCTTGAGGTGACAGCTGTCGAATATCAAAATCGCTTCACAGAAAGCTGTTTCTTCCAAGTTGCTCATTTACTTTTGTAACTTTGTAAGAATTATTTCATTATTTTATGTTCTTTGTTGTGTATGTATGTTTTCCATGTCTGGTCTTTGTCCCTGGATTACATTATTTTGATTTCCACTAGAACCTAGTTTCCTCGATTACTCTTAAGTTTCTTTTCTTAAGACAAGGGGTTCAGCTGTATAAGCTTCATGTACTTTATCTCTGAACTGACATTTTGATGATTAAGAAGGTAAAATGTTACCAAACAAGTCTTCTTCGTTTGGTTTTCGATGCTCTTATGGAATTCACAAATGCAAAATTTCAACTAATAATGAGACTTTCACTGTTGCAAAAAATAAGGATGGCAAAAAAAAATCAATAAAACACTCAACTCAATATTAAAAGAAAATGTTCATTTAGCTAAGACAGATTACATAAGCTACATAGAAGCATTAATAATTTAAGTTTTATCTTGTATAAATTTCTTTATGCCAAAATTGTCAAATAAATACACTCTGTAGATTAAATGGTTTTTCAATTAAAATGAACACATCCCCATCAGCCAGAAGTAGGAATAACAATGATGATAATCCATAAAACTCTGTAAAACTAATTCTCTGAACTTTAAAACAATAACAACTTTTGTTAAATAAGTTGAGGCCTTGAGGTGTGAGAACCAGAACATTAATTTAATGTATCCCCAAACTATTCACTAACATTAACAGTGATAGTTTTTCCTTTTGGATCATCATATCTGTCCATAGTCTTGAGTGAAGCAATCATTCCTAGGCCAAACAATATGATTATTGTGAAGATCAGTACACTAACGACAGCCATCCATATCCCTGGGGTGAAGAAAGTGACACAATCCCATCCATCGGAGAACTGGCCATCTCGGATGTTAAAAGGTTGAATCTTTAAATAAAACAAATCAAATTGCTGTTAGCACTGGAGGTTTTTTTTTATCTTTGTGAAAATAGCAGCATACATAGTGATGTAAAATAAAACTGTAATCATTAATTTGCATTTCCCATATACAGTAATTCTGTAATTTTGAATTTTTTTTCTTAATGTTTAAAATGAATGATAATTTTTAATACCAATTTTAGAGATATGATCTGTAGATCAATAGTTTAACAGATTCCCACACATTTACAAAATTTGTTTCCATACACTTTTTTTCACAAATTTTTAAACCTGCCAAAAATTAATTTGCATTTACATTACAAAAAATATTCAACAAATAATGTATTCCTACAATGTAGTTATACTCCAACAAAACAAGTTTCAGCATAAGAAAATAAGTTCCAAGATGTACATATGGTTTTCCAAAACAGATCCTTTTTATCAATTAGTATTTTACTTGGTACAAATTACTGCTGTTCACTTCCTGTTTATTAATCAAAATATATTACAGAAAGGATGAAGAATTCAACTAATAAGAGTGTTAAATGGAACATGCTTAACACAACTGAATGATTCCTGACATTCTGCATAAGCTAAATTTCTTAAATGAAAAGTTTTTAATTCACATATTCCAAACCCAAAATAAAGTCCCTCAAATTTTCAATTGATTTGAAGACTGGATCATAATGTGATTTGCAGCAATGATAGACTATTATTGCCTGACACATATAAACTGATTCTGAAATTGATTGATGTACAAGACATTACATATAGACTATATTTTGTGTGGGGAAGCTCTTCTGATGAACAAGTCACATATGGTATTTTTTTCCTGAAGGGTTAAAGTTAAACCCCATGAAAGAAAGTTTCACTGAAGACCAAAAATTCTTCAAGGATACATTTCAATTAAAAAAAAAAGAACTTGTGCATGTTAAAGATCATACTTCGACAACACCTGTTAAAATTAAAATGAAATAAAAAACAAAAACAAAAACAAAACAACAAAATTATAATGAATTTTTATATCAATGCATTAATTTTCAATAGAAATGTCATTGTTAAGAAACACAATATTTTAGCATGTGCCAAACTCCATGGCTGAGCGTTTATCTTTAATTTTCATTCTTTTTAAATTATTGATGGAAAGGGAAAACTCATGATGAAACTAACAACAAACATATTGAATTTTTATTTTGTATTGTTAACTTTTCCTTCTGACATCCCTTCAGAATATGTGTATGAAATCTTCATATCACAACTAATTCGTTTAACTCAGCAGATTTTTGATACCATATTCGACTTCTTATCATAAGGTTTCTGGAAATGGGTAATGTCACTATGTAGATTAAAAATGTCACTACAAAAGTTTTATGGTTGTCATCATGAACTCAAAATTTTGTACCACTGCAATCATTTTCTTACCTGATGGAAGGTAAAAAGTTATTTTGGAGGGTGTGACCAATGTTAACTGAGTCAGTTGGCAGGTATGTTAAACTAATGTGCATTTATAAAAAAATAAAAGAACAGTGTTCCAATGTCCCCCGCGAAAAAAAAAAAAGTGAGGAAAAATTTAAATTCAGTGTAATTTTCTGAGTCCAAGGGCCATAACTTCCAAAAAAAAATATCAATCAACCCTAACCAAAGTCAAACTTATTCTGTAACTTCTCATAGTGACACTACATACAAAATATAAAATCAATTGGTGAAAGCATTACAAAAAAAAAATGTGTGGAAAACTGTAAATTCACTGAAATTTTGTAAGTCCAAGGGCCGTAACTTCCAAAAAAATCATTCAACTGTAACCAAAGTCGAACTTAATCTTTAACTCTTCATAATAAGGCCACATACCAAAAACAAACTTATTTGGTAAAAGCACAACAAAAACTTTCGTCACGGGGGACAAAAATACTCATAGGCATTCCATAGAATGCTTACCTGCAAGCCATCAAAAGCCAAAGTAACATTGGCTTTTGTAGCATTGGACTGGTGAGTTTTAATCTTCAGTGAAGAGCAGTGGTATGAGAAATCCTTCGGGGCCATTAACTCCTTCAAAACCAGTGTTTCATTCACTTGTTCTTTCTGGGTATTGTTCGTATAACTGACAGATACAGAGTTTTGGGTGATATTAAAATATTCAGATATGTTGTCAATTTCGATAGTCCAACTGAAAAAGAAACATGATACACAATATTGTACTCAAAATTACTCTCAAAGAAGGTTCCTTTGGCTGATTTTTCTACTATTTTAATCACAATCTGCACACAATTCATTCTTTACAAATGTATAATTTGTATATACATTTATTATATTGATAGCAGTTTTTATCGAATTTTCCCAGTCTAATAAATTTCAATAACAAAACTAGATGTACAACACAAATGCCCTTGCCTGTAATACAATTTTTCTCAGTTCAAAGGGCATAACTCCTTCAAAAATTGCCCAACCAGAACAGAACTCAACCTCGATAGGTATCTCATCAATATAGTCCTGCATACCAAACATTGATTTGATACTTCAAGGCATTTAGAAAAAAAGTCTGGAAAACAAACATAAACAGAATTTTTTCGAAGTTCAAGGGGCATTATCATATCAAAAACAGTACACAACTTCAATCTGCAACTCATCAATATACATTTGCTTACAAGTAGTTCAGAAAAATACTCTGGAAAACTGTTCATGGCAGAATGATGGACGTTAAAATCATATGCAATGATCATCTTGTGGCAGAACATAAAAAAAATTTGTTCAGTAATGTTTATAAGTTTAAATAATTAAACATAATGGAAATGAAAATGTACTTTTTATTAAGGCCACAGTTGTTTAATTTGTTGGTTTACAGATTTTTGACTGGGAGGTCGGTCAGTTGGAAAAAAATAAAAAGTAAAATGGGATACAATACATATCTTCTATCTATATTTTAAATAAAAAATATTTTTTTCATTTTCAAGGGGTTTTGACATAGAAAAATGTGTCAATTTAAGTGATTTTTCAGCAAAGTAGGGGTACACTTTTTCATTTTACCACAAAACCCTAACTGTTACCCCAACTTTCTTGGTATCATTGTAAAGCTGAGACATTGGGCTACATGATGATACATACATATGTCAGTTTACTTTGTTCTGTAGAAAGTCGAAGTTTGTAGAATCAAAAAGCTTTAAAAATAAATTTTTGCCTCAACGAAGTATAAAAAGTAGCCAAAAAATACAAAAATGCTTGTTTATTTTCTGGCGACAAAAAGATTTGTGAATAGGAGATATAAGGATACCTGAAAATCATATTTTGGTTGATAAGTTGGGGGGGATGTGTGCACAAGGGGTTATCTCAGCCCACGTACAAGAATATTGGGCTGAACTCAATATCCTGAACAGAAACATATGGTTGAAGTACCCAAGTTAATATAGATTAACTTTCTCAATATGAACAGGTTCTTTATCATAGTATATTAAAAACACTTACTCCAGGATAATTGTAAAATTGTCTGGAGCAGAACCATTCAATTTCAACCTGAAAAAAATATGAAAGTGCATAAATACTGAAAACAAACAAACAAAAAATAAATATAACATGTTGATTGTTAATCCTATTGGCTATTTTGCTTCAACTTATAACACTTGATCCAGTAAAGGCTTTATTAATAAGGCATCAACAACCAGAACAAAAAAATAATGTCTATAATTTTCATATCACTTTTTGTCTCCTGAACATGTTTTGAGGCCCTCAGGGTGTTTCTTGTTAAGCTCTGTTCAAGCCTTATCTATGCACCATATACAGTTTATGTAAACCATTCTCTGAATTTCAGACATAAATGAAATAATTTATTTACCTACCAATCAGCTTAAATCATGTAGCACAACACAAGATATTATGTTACTTACGTTCAAATCCATAGATATGGAGATTTTTTACAAACTGAGGTGTAGCTGAAGGGTATACAGGGTAAAAAAGGTATAAAAAATCACCATATGTATAAATGTGAAACTATGTAACAAATTTATCCCCTATGTCAATAATGTCAATTTTTCACTCAAAGTGCTGAAATAAGGTGACATAAAAGTAATGTTTTCTGTGGCATTATTTTGATATTATCACACATTTGAGAAAATTAAGTGGTTTTTCTAAAGTATTTAAAGAGTCAAATTTAGCGACTGGGATTTAGGCACAATACTTTGCTGTTTTTAAAGCCATCAAAACTACATGATGTGGAAAAATTTAATTTGTATAAACCAGGGATAAATGTGCATACAGTTACATGGAAAAAGCCAAAATAAAATATTCTACTGTAAAACATATTCAGTAAAGGTCATCTATAGAGAGATTAAAGTTTTCAGTCACTGATTTTATAACATTTTATAACTAATCATAACAGGTTTATTTTATATTTTTTATCTTTTATTGTTGATAATATTTAAATTATTGACCTTAAAAATATGTAATATAATCCCAAAAGTTGTCTTAGAAATAATTCTAAACTTTAAGTGCTGATTGTGCATAGCAAACATGATGCCAAAAAATATATGCTGGTAGAATTTGCATTCAGATTGTTTCAGTTTTGAAAAATTAAGAGAATCTAGGGCATATAGGGTTTGTAAAGCATGCTTCTAGCCAATCAAAATCCTAGAAATTCACTAGTACAGGGTTAACTTTTATTTTTGCTGTAGCTGGCCTCATTTATTTGTGTATTCTTCAGTTCTTTCATGTTTTAGTGTTTTTTATCATATTTTATATGACTAAATTTATTCTTCAAGACTTGTTGATTCAAGGAGTACATGTGTCTCAAGTATAACAGCATCAGAAGCTAAGTTAAGAATGGCTAAAGCGAAGCGTTTGAAAGCGGGGCATCAACTGAAGATGGCAGAAGAAAAATAGAAATTAGAAAGAGCTAAAAAGGAACTTCAACTTAAAAGAGTTGTTTCTAGAAATACAAAGAAAACTGGAAGAGGCAAAATTAGAAGAGCTAGTATGGTAAGTCAGCTTCCTACAGATAAATGTGACAATTTGATTGACAGCACAAATCTAACTTCTCAGAGCCCAGATGTAGTATTTCAGAGAAGCACAGCAAAAGATTCAGTGTTCAACATTAGCAGTATAGATTCAGCATTTCAGCGCCTGGTGTCTACACTGCAAGGGGGATTTAATTTACCTAAACCTGAGTTACTGGCATTTGATGGCAAACCAATAAACTATAGTAAGTTCATAACGAATTTTGAAACACATGTAGAAAGCAGAATAAGTGACAATAGTATGAGGTTAATTTACTTGATACAGTATTGTAGAAGTGAGGCAAAGTCTTCTATTGAAGACTGCATTTTGTTAGATCCTGCAGAAGTGTATAAGCATGCTAGATCAATTCTACATTTACGCAATGGTAGATCACATTTAATAGCCACTTACAAATGGTTCACAAATCAAGACACATGATATAGAGTCACTTGAAATGCAGAAATGATAGATGACTGTGGTAAACTTATAACAAAATAATAATAATTTATTAAAAAAAGAGCAAAAAAAAAGATGAATAAAAACTACTGAGGGAGAAAACACCAGTTTATATTTAAGAAAGTTTAAACAACTAAGATAATTTATAAAACATCTTGAACAATTACCTGTGTACTCAAGCTGAAAGGGTGGCAAGATTAGAAAATTGCTTTATTAGGACTCCTTTACTTTCATAACTATTTACAGTATACCTGAATTACATGCATTTTTGCTATCTGCAGTTATTATTCTACACTGTATGATTCATTAGCATTTCTTGTCTTGTAAATGCTAAAGCTGTTTATGCTGATGCAGTGAAGTTTCTCCTTCTTTATAAGTTTCTTTTGAATTATTTTTCTGAAGTTTCCTTCAGGTAACATAAAAAGGATTCCTGATCCATTATTCACCTTGTCGTTTCGTTGTGTTACATGCACACAGCATGTCTGAACATAGGCAACATGCACTGCAGTGTGACTGTGAAAAATGGCAGCATAACAAATTTACAGATATTCAATGATAAATCACCCACCTGGAGCAGAGGGTACTAAAACTTCAGATGATATTAAAAATAGTATGCCCCTCTGTTGCATTAGATCAGGAATTAAAGACAGCAAAAAAATAAATTGTATCAATAAACTGCAACACACTTTTTTTCATAAAAAAACTTTAAGCAAAGATCATATTAAGAAAATTGTGTAAATTAATTCAAATTATTGATTACTGGATTCTCTCTAATGTACTTTTTAAAAAAAATCCACAATGCTCAGAATAATTTATGTATGAAAGCAGGGAGTGTATATTAAATATAAAGTCCCTGAGAAAAGGTATAGTTTATTTCCCAGTTATTTCATATCTAAATTTTCAAAATTTCCCTTGTAAGTTTAAAGAATGTAAAAACATTATTATTATTTTTTTTAATGAATGTTTTTATTTGTAGTTCCTAGCATAGAACTATAATTAAATTTAATTACAGCTCAATGTCTCTAGAATGTAATGATAATTAATCATTAATCATGTAGATAATTTGATTATGGAGCCTTTTAATTATCATGCCAGGAGCAATTACCAGTTTATTTAATTACTATAAAATCATATAATTATCTACCAAAATCGTAATATAAAATTTTGATGGCAAGCTTCCTTGGACTCCGAGGACTTTCAATCATTTTGCCTAAAGCAGCTTGCATGAAACAATTATATTACTTTCAACAAATACCTTTTTAGATTGCACATGATTATAACTGTGAGCATTGTCCTTCATGTAACTGTGTGGATGTGGAAGACCATGAGTATTTCCTTCTAATCTTTGCATCTCTCAAGCGAATAAAACCATTTTTTAAAATAAATCTTTCGAAAAGTTTTAAAATTATATGGAGCTGTAGCCCAATGCAAAAGTTGTATTTTTAGTTGATGACATTGGTTATACTTTCAGTGAGGAAATGATGTCTTTTTATTGAATTTCAAGGGGGTGAATTTTTGTATTAATTATGATCTGATACAACATTCAAATACAAAAAGAACTAAGTCTTATCCATTTCAGCATTATATACTTGTCCATTGCTACATCTTTCTGTAGGTATTTTTGTGATGCAAATCATTCTTAGGCAGAGATTTGCAGTTTGTATGTCATCAGCACTTAAGTTATGTTATCCGCGTATTTTCATCACTTTGAATGTCTACATTTAAGGCAAAATGCAATTTTTTTTTAATAAAACTATTTTACGACAAAAGAAGCATATATTGTTAATGATTAATATATTAAGTGATGAATCAAATGCAACTTTCTTTTTAACAAATTAAATTATTTAATTGATTGCATATTGAAAACCATAGCCAAAATGACTATGGCCAAAATGTTCTATGGCCAAGATGACTAGAAAGCCATCTATGTATAGTTTTGTTCTCTCAAGAGAACAATCAGATTTCAAAGGTAAGCATGAAGTCAACAGTATTTTCATTAAGTTTTTGAATAGCTGGAAATTAAATATGAATAGGAGACCCAAATTATGGCGAGGGATCTGAGGCCACCGAAGGCCCTCACCTGGTCCACGGCAGTGCCCTTGTAGGGGGTCCAGGGGGACCTCTCATTAACTATGGTGCCTCTAATCCAGCTTGTATTTTTCTTAAAATGATAGATATTGTAATAGCCATCATGTATATTCACCATAAACAGAAACATTAAGTGTTTATAGTATTTCTTGTGCTTTGTGCTTAATGTTGCATGGACCTATATTCATTCTTAACTGTCATGTCTATTCTTCATATTATTAACTTGTTACTATGGTACTGCTCGAAGTGCAATTCCAGAAAACAAAATCACTCTTCCAAGATTAAATGAATAAGAAATGTATTTTGTTATCTAATGTATTACTGGAAAAATTAATATTGAATTTTTTAATAAATTTCTAAGAAGAAAATAATTTTTAGTGCTTACAGCAACATATTCTGGAATTACACTTTGTGTCTAATCTACACATTCAAAATCTGATCTTGCATGTTTGTTGCATATGCACCATTTGATCCTTAGTCACTCACTGCTAGTTGGCTTTGTGACATGTAAGCAAGGTGAACGGTTTTACACATATCTGTAGGGATCATTAACCAGACTGTAAGTGAAAGATAACCTGGGGTGCCAACTTATGTAGTAAGATTTTGACAGGATGGATACTTTATTGTCAAATAATAAAAAGATAAAACTAAAGTATATTGCAAAAAAAAAAAGACAAATGGTGAGAATTTCCTTATGAATCTAAGCATAAGTCGACGTTGTGATCACTGTTTTTTTAACTTAGATCCTATTCACAAAGTTATTTTAATTTCATAAAATTTTTTTTTTAATGAAAATGAAAAGTTTGTGGGTTTTATTCTTTACCCTACCCCTATTTTTTTATATATTACGTTTTTACTAACATCAACCAAAACATTTCTTTTTATCGGAATTTTCACAGCTGGAAAAAACTCAGCGATAGGCAGCTGATCTTACTGGCTGCCAGCTACTAATGAGAACACTCGTCATGGAAAAAGTATCCACATTTACTCTGAATGATACACATGCAGATAAGAATTTGAGATCAGAAAAAAAGTGTCTTTGTTATGAAGGTACATATAGATTTATAGAATACTGTAACAAATTTTAGTCAATGTCTTTAACAAAAAGAACCAAACTTGTTAGTAAGTTGAAATTATGCTACAATTGTTTACGTGAAAAGCATTTTGCTAAAGATTGTAGAAAGCCTAAAAGATGTACTGTTTCAGATTACTGTAATGATTATAAACACCATTTTTTACTTCATAAATGGGTAAAGTTCGCTATCACTGTTCCACTAGCGAGTCAAAAGTTAAGAACTGTACCTGTTGTAGTTAAGGGCTTAAACAGAAATACATGTACTAAATATGCACTGATAGACGATCGTGCAGACAAGACTTATGTAAGTGTGATATGCATGAAAAGTCTTGAATATTTTACGATTTGTTTATGAAATTATCTATCTTATGTGTGAAGAATTATGTGTTTGTTTTGTATATTGCATTCATATTTAATTTTAATGTATTTCAGAGAATCGCAATTACCATAAGTACTGCAAACTACTGAGTTGTATGTGAAGATGAATAAAACATAGAATTTGTGCATACTGGTTGTTCTATTGGAATCCTCAAAACTTATACTTACTGGACAGTATTATTGTCACAAGTTGTCAAATGGTTTTGCATTGTGACATTAGATGTATTGTACTGGTTCCCATTTTTCTCAATTGTAACATCTAAAGCTCTCATGTAGAAGTAGACAGATCCAGAAGAACAAGAGATGTTGACAAAAGAATAGTTAGACACTGTATATTCTACAGCTTGTAGACGTCGACTCACTCCTGTCTGTGTCCAAGAATTCTGAAAGAACCAATGGAGTCAAAGTAGACCCAACATAAGTCACACATAGATTTTCTTAAATTTGGCCGTTTAGGTTCCATAATTATATTCAATCAAATCTTACAAATAAAAATAAAATGCAGAGGTCAATCCTTGAACAAGTAGGCAAGTATAGAGCAGAGGTCAATCCTTGAACAATTAGGCAAGTATAGAGCAGAGGTCAATCCTTGAACAATTAGGCAAGTATAGAGCAGAGGTCAATCCTTGAACAAGTAGGCAAGTATAGACATATAACTCAAACTTGATACAGCTTTGATTTTGTATTGTGATTAGACATTTGACCCTTTTTGGCCCGGAATTTCTGAATGGTTCCAGTCACAACCTCAAAAATCTCTCCAAATGTTCCCTTGCGATACGGTGCTTTGTGCCAAAATTTCAAAGACATTCATTCCCTTTTACCCTAGTTACATGTATCAGCACCTGAGGGTGGGTGTTACAGATGGACAGACAAAATAACATTTCTATATATTTTCCGACATTTTTTCAGGAAGTAATGAAATTTCACATACTGAATGTATTTTATACATTGTATTACCTCCAAGAAAGTACAAATTATGTATAACTAATCAAGCCTGTTAACAGACTCTCAATGATATTCTAAAGTTTGATTACCTTGGCTGATGTCTTCCCAGTATACAAAGCAGTGTATTCTACTCCACGTTTAGACAGCTGCTTTGTTACTTCAGCTATCTTCTGATCTGGAAAATAAATTTTCAACAAGCATTTTTACAAAGACATTTTCATTAAACTTTTTCAAGAACCTAGTTTTTTTTATTATTTATTGCCAATGTAATTTTTAAAAATTTTTTTTATAATTTTCTAACAGAAAATAATATACACAGAAGGGCAACCATAATTTCTTGAAATGTCAGTAGAGACAATTCTTAGGACAAGCTAATATAATTTTCAGACAAGTAAATGTCGTGAACTTCTTGCATGATATAACAAGTTCAACAGACAGTTAATGTCATTCCCTGTGTATGTTCATGTATTTTGATTGACTTGTATTCTACAATTTACTTCTCTATCATACTTGTGCTTTACAAATATTTAGTATAATGAGAGGAGGGTAATTTGTTCTATCAAAAGTTGTTTGATGGTGACTTAAAGAATATCTCTGACATCAACACAATCACAGAGAATCTTAGTACACAAACAATGACATTCTACATAAGTACACAAAACATGGCATCCTCTGTTTAAATAATGAATCTACTTGAAACATCATTTACCACTGAACTGAAGTCAAAAAGGGCCTGCCCTTGGTGAAGTGCTTAAATAAGAGGCTCACCGGGAGCCTGAATCGCTCACATGCTCAAATTTTTGCCTTTCAAGGGCAAAAACTTTAACGAAGAGGTCTGACAATTTTGACTCAAGAAGACTTTGATAGGACTTATCATAAGGATCAATTCATCAATTGAAAGTTCCATTCTATCTACTATAGTTTTCAAGATATTGGCTGAAAACTGCTCAAAACATCATTTTTGCCTTTTAAGGGCAATAACTCAAACAAGAAGTTGTCTGACAACTTTGATCCCTAGAGACTTTTGTAGGACTTATCAAAAGGATCATTTCAGCAACTGACAATTTCATTCTATCTATCATTAGTTTTCGAGATGTTGACTGAAAACTGTAACAAAGAAATGTAATTTTCCATCTTTTCAAGGGCAACTCTTACAAGGAGTGGTATGACAAATTTTATCACTACAGACATTTGTAGGCTTTATAATATAGATCATTTCAGCAATTGAAAGAATTGGCTAAACCTAACGGTTTTAAAAATTCATGCGAAAAACTACTGTCTGACCCCTTAAAATCTGTTAACAAAAAAAAAAAAAAAAAAAAAAAATACCTGCGAGTTTTTCTGAATATTTATTGAAATAGGACTACTTTGTTTAGTCTGAGAATTTGTGAAACTAATGAACTGAAATGTACAAAGACCAGTGATTGCAAAACAGAGTCCTAATAACAATGAACACATTCCTGAGAACAAAGAATAATCATTCTGCTAAAGTCACAAAAGTTAAAATAAAACTTTTAACTGTAAAAATCAGTTCCTTGTAAAGAACAATTCCATAAATATACATGCCATTATCTTGAAAGGCTTTCCTTTCATTACTGGATCCCTGCACTGGAGACAAAGATACTATAATAAGATTTGCCTGTCCATTAAGATCAAGCTTGTTGAGATCAGCTGATTCCATGATTTGGTGAACTTTGCCCTGGAAGTCATTCATGATCTTTTCCAGGCCATCCCATGGAGATAATACAGAGGGAATCTGTACAGAGAACTGGTCATCCATGAAAGACTTTAAATAAAAATTTATATGTATTCTTATGAAGCATAATAATGGTCCACAACAGTTCAAATTTAGGTTCATCCTGTCATAAAATACAACCAAAATTGCATCTGAAGAATGATGGATTGTTTATTGAGAACTGCATGTATTTTCTGCTGGTACAAAAAAGAAACTCTCTAAAAAGCTGATTTCACATGATTGTGATCAGCAAGCAACTGAGTTTCAATGCAATAACTATTATAATGTTACTACTTCTTGTAGTATTAAACTGGTATTATAACAAATCTAACAATAAAATAACGTCTTAATAGATAACTCTGAAATATAAAAATGAAGTATGATCTTCTTATACTTCACCAACCATTACTTCTACCACTTAAATCATCATACTTTAATATTCTTGAAGGCACCTCCATCACTGTAAGGATTATATACATCAGCATGTTGGTTTAAGTCTTGGAGGTTCAGCTGTGAATAAGAGAATATAAATATATATGTATTATATCGTTTTTACAAGAAAAATACAAGGTCAGAAGTAAAAACATCTATGTTTGCGATGAGTGCAAAAAAAGATTGGGTTGGTACATTTAATTTCTCCCAAATCATTCCAAATGGTAATTTTATTTTTCAAAAGATTATACACTCCTGATGGGATCGTTAATGGTTGTTTTATCAACTGGGTTCTGTATACTTATGGCCAGAAAAAGCATCAATATCCGGTTTGTACCTTCAGTTTCAGGAGCTTAAAAATAGCATCATGGCAGCTTCATTTGCGTATACTTCGTAAATGCGACTGAGAACAAAACCAGACTCAGAAAATATTCGCTAGTTTCGATGATTAAATACAAATAAAACCATAGCTTTTCCAAGATAGAGTTGGCCATAACAGTCTGCAGTATGGTGCCCAGATGTTTACAAAAATGATGTAATAAGTATTACCCATAATTCATGAGTATTTAAAATTGCTAAACTATAATGAAACAAAAAGAATCAGTTAAAAAAGAATTGAAACAAAACAATTTGGAACAAAATGAATCAAAACGAAATAAAAACAAAACAAAACAATACAAATCACAACAGAATGAAATAAAACTAAATGAAATAAAAGAAATCTATAAAGACGTTTCGCAGTTTATAGGGACCATCAAGTTCACCTATGCAGGACAACTTGACCCAAAGATATTTCGGACCATGACAACCCATAATTCCTTACAAATGCCAAACATTACTACCCAAAGACATTTCTGACCATGACAATTAGGATAATTAAAATCATCTATCATTACAAAATTTACCATATTGAAAGGTTATTAGAATAATATATTAGAGCTGACAAAAATGATCAAAGGTCTTTTTAACTAATGTTTCTTCGGGAGTGTAAAAAAGTTTCACCTTCCTCATATTATAATGATGTGTTTTATAGTAATATTGTTTGTTGTTTATGTTGTAACACATATCATTAAGATCAAAACAACTACTAATTTACAGAAATATTTACTCCTAAAAATTTCAGAAATAAACAAAATAATAGGGAAAAAGGTTGAGAACATTCCTCCAATATTAACTTTTCAGTAGAGAGGGTTCACAAGTTGACTGAGCTATGGCACAAAAATATTATTTTTAAAAATTTTCAACCAACATGAAGTAGCAAGACAAGGAGTTCCATTGTTGAAGATACAGGTATGAGAAAATAGTGAAAATATTCACTGAGTAATCTTAGTGCACACTGCACATGAAATATCAAAACAATCAAATAAGGTGGAAAAACCCGAACAAATAATCAAACTTGGTCTGTACTTTATAGAACTCATAGTTACAAAAAAAAATCCTCAATTGGTTCTGGACATCTGGGGAGAATAAAAATATTTAAAACAGAACAACTAGACAAATGCATATTGGAGTGTGTTAATTATCTCATTGAAAACAGATAAATTAATAGACAAATGCCCATTGTACTATTATATGAAACTGAGTGTGGTAGGGTTTGAAAAAAGTATTTATTCAAAATTTAACAAACTTATCAAAATACAGATCAAAGCCTTTAATCTAACAACTCTAGATAAGATTCTTTACTCACCCTGTCCTGTGCAAAAACAATCAAGTTTTTCTTTGATAGTGGCTTCAAGAAGAAATCATGGAAGTCCTCTGCTTTCAGGGTTTGGCCTGTTTGGCTTTGGGGTAGATCACTTAGTCCCCTATAATATAATCAATTGCATGTACATTATGTATAATAAGCAACAGGGATAAGGACTGTACCATTAAAACATATAACTTGTGGTATGAAGGCACTTTTTAAATAAGTAATGATACATGTATAATGTTACTTGTCAAAACTCATCAAAAAAATATGTATAGACTGGACTTAAAATTTCTTCTAAGAGTGAGTCCTGTGGCAAGAAAAGTGCCTTTTTCCAGGCTCCTAGTATATTAAGTGTTTTAATCAAACAGCCCTAACATATTTGCAATTCTGAGATCTCTATTAGTTACATGTAACAAATATAAATGTATTACATGTGTACAAGGCATTGGAATTTTCATTTTCTGGTAGTATTTGTAAGTAAAGCATTTCATTTTTTCATTAGTTGTGGGAAAATTACCTTAAATAATTGATGTATTATTAGTTTCAGTAATTTTACCAATAATGTTACCAATAACTGTGCAAAAGAGTTTAGTGTTGGGAAATCAAAATCATTTTATAGACAGAGTGTCCGTCTTGTCCTATATACATGTACATGTCTGTAGATACTCTCAAACATAAAATACATTGTACATGTAGCTCTTAATTGTTCTCTATGAAGTAACTTATTTCAGAAATGATGTGTACAGTAAAGAAGTGATTGTTTGAACATTTCAAATTGTGAGGCCAGAAAAAATAATAGACTTGTTTCCTGTTACCAGCAAGAAAGAAATAGGGTAGGTAGGGAAATTATTTTATTTTTCAAATGAGCTAATGAGGTAACATTCTGAACTTTAACAGTGCTTGAGCCAAAATGGCCATAAAATGTTTAGGGTAGAGGGGAAAAAAGGTAGGTAGGGTAGCAGGTTATATACATGTATACACTAGAGTACACTGTATCACGGCAGTTAATTGTTTTTTAGACTGAAGTTAAACAGGGCTTTTGAAAGTAAATTTTTATTTGGTCTGAAGTTAATACAACACCTTTTCTAACCTTTCATTGCATTAAACCTAATTTTCCAGGATCTTTAACACATAGTAATTGCCTGTAAGTTAAATTTATGTGCCTAAAAATGTCTCTCTTGTATCAATGAATTAAAAAGAAATTTCAATAAAATAATTTTTTTCCAAAACCTTGCAATGGAAATCTGTAGAGATATAGTCCAGAAACTTTTCAATTGATCATGATTACATTTAAATCCTTATTTCATATTCATTCAGTTTGAGAACTATTTTCCAACCATGACCGTAGAAAATTTAATAAATGGCCAAAAATCACATAAAAATTTTGGGTCGGTCTCTTAACTTTCCCACCCTTGAGAAAACTTGACAAATAAAAGTTGGTTTAAAAGTTTACACTTGCTCAACTTACAAGTACATGTACAACATGATCTTGATCTAATACTGTAATACAGTGGAACTTGTGGCTGCCATACAATGGTAACAAAGTAAAAAATATCATTTCTTGGGCCTTGCCAATTGGCCCATAAAGAAAATGTTCAAATGGATACAATTTTTATTATAAGAATTTTTGTTTAAAAATTGGTGTCATCAGAGTATAAATATTTGAGATGTTATATATAGTGTTTGCACATCTTTAACTTTGTATTTTTATGCTGTTTTCAGACAGTATTAATCCCATTTAGGATTCAGTGTCTGGAGCTGTTTTGGGTACATACCACTAATTCAACCATTGATCTTTAGAATGAATGCAAAAATAGTCCTGTACAAGTTTTAGTGCACTGGTGTTATGTTGCCGTTGAAAAAGTGCACATCAAATCTGCACAAGTGAGTTTGTGTTTGGCAGGGAATTATATTTTCTTTATTTCTACATAAAATGGTCACTGTAACTTACTGAATAAAATATTTTTACTAGTTCTGCATGAAGACCCCTTTTTGTGAAGGCAATGGCTCCTCGTCCACACATTCGTGGATGGGGAGCCTCTAAGTCTTCAGGCTAATCATCCAGACATCTGGTTTTCATCAAAAGCATATGGAATTGTAACGGAAATGTCCAATTGGTTACGGAAATGTTGTTGAACTTATCCACAAATGTATGACTATTAATGTCATCTCCAACCATGTTCATATTTAATAAACTGAAGTTTTCTGTTTGTGTTATATACTAGTTTGACTGCATATTTGATAGTGGGAGCAAGCGCCTGTGCTTGAAAATGGATGGGTTTCATGTTGGTCAGACACAGAACAAGTCACAGAAATTATGATGACTGGCACCAAAGTCAATGCATCGTCTTTACCAGATGTTTAAAAAAAATTAATCAAATCTTGGCCGAAAACATAAATATCCCCCCTATTAAAAAAATGTCTGGAATGTTCTTAAAATTTTAGTTTCTACAAAGAAGAACCAGTGTGAATGGATATGTTTCACAACTGCCATCTGGAATGGCAGCATTATGATTTAAAATGGGTACATTCTGAAATGTGTAACCCATACCCGTACTGGCGTACATCAAGTTTGTTAAATGCATATTTTGTATTAAATCTAAATGAATTTTAATCGTAATTTGTTATATCAATAATGACTCAAATTGTAATGAATCATTCTGTATATATTTGTATAAAAAGAATTTCTCACTATGTCCACATTAATAACTTAAAGGAGACATGACACAAAAAATTATTTTTTTTCAATTTTTGGTTTATTTGATTTATTACACCTAATATGTATGACCAAAAAGCCCCTTGTGGTCATTTTCGTCATTTAATTGAAGATAAATTGATTCAAAATCGATGATGTCCCAAGCCATACAAATTTTTATTAGCCATGAGGTCACGTGACCGTGCTACATCATTGTTTCTCAATTCATAGATTGAGTGGTTGAAATGCTTCTGCACTTTTAACATGATTTCTACAACTGAAAGTGAAAATATTGAATGTTTTGGCTTGCCAGCAAATATATACTTACAGTTGTCTTAATTTCAACCATTTTGAGAAGAAAATGATAAACAATGACAGAAATATTTAACTATTACATGTATGAAGACTAGAATCCACAGTGCTGAAGCTTCCTGGTGTTGTAAATCTTTTTTGCTATAATTAAATATTTTTACTGACCTACATATATGTAAAAAATATTGTTTGTACCAGAAAAGCTCCCTTAAACTCACCTAGGGTCACCTATTATAAATTGTATATTGTGTCAAGTTCTCCATGTGAATAGTTTTATTTCAAAATTCACAAGACAAAAGAAATGCAATTACATTTCAATTATCAAAGTCATACACCTGCGTCGACACCTGTCTCATGAGGCGACGAACCATGCAAAGATAAAAGAACCCGCTCATGCCTTCTCTTGGCCATAATTAAGTCTACTGTGGGCTTGTTAATTGATATAACCCAGCAGCAAAGAAAGGACATTACAGAGTGTTACTATTTTAGTTGTACCCTCCTATTCAAGTCCTAAAAATAGTGTGCAAAGTAGTTGTGTTTTCGCCATGTGGGGATGTATGCCTAAAGAAAATGAAAAGCGAGAAGATCTTTAGTCATCTTACTTTCTGAACACGAGTATCGAACTCATACACAGATCATTAGACCACTCTGCATCATATATAAAAGCTATTTTTGAAGATTTATTAACTTTAACACAAGTATACATTTTCAATGCACCCAAATGGACATTGAGAACCAATGACGTGTGACGTACATGTAGCGTGAATAAACTAAGATAAAATAAAACGGTTTATTCACACATAAGTCGTAGCACAAAATACAAAGATTAATAGAACAACCAAAGCAAAGAAGAAGAAGTAGCTAGGATCATAAGAATCTGCATTGATACTCAATTGTCTTTTGTATTTACAAAACTTTGTTAATTAATAACATTCTGGACCTTAAAGTGAATGTCTATATAAGTTCATCAGTCATGTTGTTAGTAGAAGTAACACTTATTTCATTAACTGATTAGTAACTTAACAAGAAGAGAATAGAGTGAGGATATAGATAATAGTATTAATTGAATGTTTAGAAACAAACACTGGTAACTGTTGTTGATGGTCTGTGTTACATAACATAATCGAGAGATGTCCAAATAACTAATGATGATAACCATTAAGTTACAGAGGTAGCACTTCCATATATGGTAAGTTGGTCTTACTTCCAGTTTTCATTTATGCATATTAATTAGGTCATCGTGATACCACAAATAATTCATTGTAACTTTATTTAGTGCTAACCCAGACCTGGCGAAATCATTTTTCAACCTGTCAGACATTTGGTCTGGCAACCTAACAAAATCTGCTGAACCAAACAATTAGCTGTTGGACCAAAAAATCCAATTGAAATTTGTCTCGATTCAGATGCTATCTTTAGACTGGAAGTTCTGAATGAGGCGTATCTAAGAAAAAAACATACCAGACATCTGGTCCAGAAATCACACAAATTTTACCAGACCCGCGGCTAAAAGTATCAGTCATGTCCGACGAATTTCGCCATGACTGCTAACCTAATTTGAAAACGTTTGTTATACTCGTATCTAAACATACTATAGTTTTCATAAAAATAAACCTTTAAATAGTTATATTTTTGTGTCACGTCTCCTTTAAATGAACCGCTTCCCTCATGATTCTGTGTGTAATTGATTCAAAGTGGATGTGTGGACAATTAGCCTGCAGAGGCTCCCTGAACAAAAATGCTTGGATGAGCTGCCACTGCCTTTTGTGAAATATAGGGGAATTCCCATTCTATATAAAGCTTATTGTCTTCTAGGAGCCGGTATCACACTGCAAGTAAGTCAGGACTATTCAATTTGTACATGTGCAGTTTTTAGGTGTGTAGTCTTCTTCATGTGAAACTTACAGTAGAAGCTCCATAACTCATTGAGCTTAGTGATATTAGCATTGGAGCCTATAGGAAGTGACATTAGTGGTTTGTTGCCCTTTCCGATTTAAAACGCTCCGGACACTGAATCCCAAAACTGGCGAAAGGGAAATTAGACGGTACACTCTTGGCATTAGACTGGTTTCAAAATTCAGTGATTATTTACCTTGAAGGTGACCATATCAAAACAGGAGATTTGAAAGATATGACAGCTGAAAACAGAGCAAAAAAGCAAATTTTTGAGAGCATAATTGACGTTTCCTCCCAGATCGATCAGTCAGGTGATTGTTTTCCTCTAAAAGGGGAAATGACCGATGTGTTCCGATTGGACATGAGAAACTGCGAGTACGGATTTTATTTGGCTAAATTAAGGATGACATTTTCAGCCTCACAGCATGCAAAAGTACTAGTAAGAACCAAGCTATATATAAATCCTCGTAAGAACATATAAGGGTAGTTAAACATTTTTTTCACATGGCAGTACAGTGGCGGATCTCGAAGGGAATGCAAGGGGTTGGTTCCCTCCTTTTTATTGGAAAATTGGTCATTTGCATGTGTAAATTTGACAAAAAATGGTAAATAATGCCCTAGCAACCCTTTTTCAAAAGAATCCCGACTGGCATCCCCTCCATCGTTACGGTGTATCCATCTGCATCATGAAAACTTATTTGTTCAACGTGTCATACATGTAGTTTTCCTTTCCTCTTTCGTCTACCCCGGGGTTGACTTTTTATGAGCAACTCGGTGAAAAGCAGAGGACGCTTATCCGCTTCCGGTGCACCTGGTCCATGTTCCCAATTTATAGTGGAGTCCAAGTTACCTATTTGCTTTTGTTACTTTGTGTGTGTTGTTCTGCTTTCTTTGTGTTCTGTGTCGTGATTGTCTGTTTTCCATGTCTGGCCTTTGTCCCTGTTTTACATTCTTTTGGTTTTCACTAGAATCTTGGTTCCCTTGATTACTCTTTAAAAACATCTGGATCCGCCCCTGCAGTAAAACATATATAATAATTCATGTTGGTGTTGGGGGGAAGAGAAACAGTAGAACGTACGGTATACATTATATTTTACGCTGTAAGCAAGGATTTTTATATAGTAAACTACTATAAAAATCCTTGCTGTGAATTGTATTTATTATGGGGTTCCAAAATTTTAGATTACGGAGGTGCTCTTGACAGTAGGGAAAAGTAAACAAAAAGTTTTGACGAAAACAGAGAGACTTCAAAACTTGAGATTATAGAATTTATGATGTGTGTCATAATAATAGATTTGATAATGAATGTCATTGTCTTTTTGAATGTATACGTTTCAAAGCAGAAAGAAGTATCTTCCTCCCAATTATATGTTGTACATGTAAATCAAAACACAGATAAAATGTAAGACTGCATGACTATTTAATTCTGATTCTGTCGACAGTTTGTATTAACTTGCTAAGTTTTGTAAAATTGTCTGTAATATGTAATACGTATGTTGGTTAATTGTTGATATTAATCATGTAAACGATAGTGAGTGTCTTCTTTGCAATATCGTAAAGTATATTATCTTCATTACATTCAGATTTTATTATGATTTACATGTAAATATGCAAATGTATAACAGTTGACTTGTATACATGCGCGTTTATATGTTACTCTTTAAGCAAGTAATCCGGCCACCTTACCGTCTAGCATAGCAGTATAAAAGCTGGTGACAGGTGCTGTATATATCCGTCCGTGCGAGACCCGAGGACGTAAAAACCCACCTTAGTTACTGTATATATATACAACAGAAAGGAAGAGACTGATAGAATTGATTGGCAATCGGCGGAAATTATAAAGTGAACATTTCTATGGATTGTAATGATTTGAATCAAAATGTATACTGTGATTTAAAGTGTGATTTCAAAAAAAAATATTCATACTAAATGTCTATAATTATTTTATTCAGGCAAAAATCATTCCCATATGGAAATTTAACGTCAATTAAATATATGACAGCAGATTTATGGTGTTTACAAAATAGCCAATGGCTTGGTTTAGATTAATCAATCTTTCTGTCTTGTATGGAAGTAACTCAGATTGGAGACCAATAAAATCGGGTGTTCGGCAAGGCTCCATTCTGGGACCTTTATTGTTTGCACTATTTATCAACGATATAGTATCTGACATTGGTGCGTCGATCAAGCTCTTCGCAGATGTCACTAGTATATACGTCATTGTAGATACTGAAAGTGCTGCGGGAATCTTGAACTGTGATCTAGAAAAGATACACCGTTGGTCTTGTCAGTGGCTAGTAACATTTAATCCACAAAAAACTGAATCAATAATTGTCTCACGAATGTCAGTAAAGCCATTACACCCACCTTTGATGATGAATGGACATTCAGGAAGTTGAATCCCATAAACAGCTTGGTATCATTTTTTTTTCAAATAATGGTTCTTGGCATGACCCTATGACTACATACTTAAAGAGGCTTATAGTAGGATTAATATTTTACGAAAGATGCGTTTCATTCTTGACAGAATCACCTTAGAGAAAATGTATTTTTTTTCATTTATTCGGCCAATTTTAGAATATGGTGATGTTATTTGGGACAATTCGACAATGTCTTTAGTTAACAAGCTAGAAAATGTTCAGATAGAAGCTATGCGAATTGTGACGGGAGGGACCAAATTAACATCTATCAAGGAACTGTATCAGGAAACGGGATGGGAAAAACTTTTGGACAGAAGGGAAAAACATAGACTCATATTATTATATAAGATTATCAACAAGGAAACTCCAGAGTATTTGCAATCGTTAATTCCAAACTCGGTTAATTCCTTGCATGGACATTATACTAGACAATCACAAAATATTTTAGAAATTCGCACGAGAACTAACTTCTATTCTGAATACTTTCTGCCATCAACAGTTAAACTGTGGAAAAAACTTCCTCAGAATACCAGGAGTTCTAGTTCCACTAACATTTTTAGAAATAAGATTAAGGAACATTTGATAAAATGTCCGAATCTTTATTTTATTGGTACACGACTAGGGCAAATATTACATGCCCGACTGCGAATGAACAGTGCTTCACTCAACGAACATCTGTTCAGTCGTAACCTTGTTAATTCCCCTAATTGCACCTGTGGTCATGTCGAATCAACTTCCCATTTTTTGCTCTTTTGTCCCAAATGTACTTTATTACGAAATGAAATCATATTTTCTATGGCACTTGATGTACCTATTACTGTAAATGTGTTGTATGGCTCAAATATTCTAAATGCTGAACAAAATGTAGAAGTTTTTCTTAAACTTCAGAAGTTTATTATCAAAAGTAAAAGGTTTATAAATACATGACTTCCATCTACTGCATCTCTACACTAATTTTGTAATTCCATTTTTTTTTCAATTCGTTTGTCTTATTTACTAGGTAATTATGAAAGTCATTCCACATGCATCTTATTTATAAGAATATTCTTGCAAGTTTACTCTTAAGGACACGGAACTTTGTATAAGCTATCTAGCTTCTTTCCGAATCCTACCATGAGTTTGTATGTAAAGGTGTATACTGTATTTGCTTGTGCTTATATTTGAATAAATGTGTTTAAACTAATCAATCTTTCGGTGACCTTGAGCACTTTGTATACTTTGCACTTCGCGTAATAAACAACATGCACATGGAAAATTTATGTCATTTTTCAATAGACAAAATTTTTATTATTGCTAATTCTTATAAATTGATTTTAAAACATATTTTTATCTTTAAATGTGAGAAAAGTAGCTCAGCTCTGAATTTAACTGAATAGGTGCGTGTCAATATTTTTTTATCCATTGAGATAGAACAAAATTATTTCAACCAATCAGATTACAGTATTTATCTCAAATTAATTTTTAATATTTTGGTAAATATTTATCTCGAATTTCTTTGATACTTTCATACCGACAAAAAAGAAATAATGGAATTCATTTCCGAATTCCTGCCCACAAAGATGATATATTCTTGGATCTTTTAGACCATCTGCCTGTTTCAAACAGTATTTATAAGTTGGAACATCTCAGTTTGGCAATTTGGTGCATTTCACCTACTTGTTTAAACCGGTATGATTGTAACTTAAATTCAAAATAAAATTCGTCTCTTGAAGAGTTATTAGCATTTGAGAACCATGATTGAATGAATTGATCATCTAACTGTCGTTCAACAAGGGTTTTCAATACATTTCTATCCACAATTCAATTTTGGTCATTCCAAATAAAAGTAAATCCGAGGTCGTTTAGGGCAGACTTAGCAAATGATATCCACTTAAAGTTATTCGAATTTCTGGAATGCAGAGTAGACATTACCTTATACATGATAGATGATAATTAGTTATTGTCAGTCAGTAAAATATTCCAATATAAAATAACTTTATTATAAGTCTGTGTTTAAGTATTATTTCCAGAGGAAATTTGCCTAGTTCACCATAGACCATTTCATTTGAGGTGCTATTCCTAACCTTTATTTAAAATGTTTTTGCAAAACCGAAGGTGTAATTGCTCAAGACTACCCGGTCTGAACCATATATCAAAATCGGAGTAACTAATGAGTCAAATAATTTCATCTGTAAATCAATAGGAATAGCGATATTTTTATTTTCCTGTAAAGAGCGTTTAAAGCCCTCTGGGCTTGGTCAACCAACTCTGTCATGAAAATGAAATGTACAGACTAGAATTATAATTTTTACGTGTCACGATAATCGCAGATCATTTATGCTGCTGGCTGTCCAATGACCAGTACATTGTATTCACTAACCCGGTAAGTCAGACTTTTCTGAATGCAATTACATCATAAATTATTTACCGAAATTGACAATATTACGAAATTCAATATCACCCAAAGTTAACACTGAGGCTTCATTCCTTATACTACACATTTGTTTGTAAAAGTTAATTGCAGCTTTGAAGTTATCTAAAAAGTTGTAAAAACTTCCTACGTTCACGACCAAGCTGCAATAATTGGCTTATATTACCGATCTGTTCACGATCATTTTTCTTGCTTGATATTGTGATAGGGATGAGATTACTACTTTTATAAATTACTATTAATACTAAATAGTCGAATGTATGAACAGTCTTTAATCTTGGACTACTTAGGACAACGCTCGAGGCATGAGGGATGATCATTAAAAATTGATCTTCAAATAGCAAATTCATATAAAATTCGTATTGACGCGTAAAGAACGAATTAAACTTTGACACCATAACTTTTAAAATGTCAGTTATTAAGCTAGTTAAAAAAAGATACCGACATAAAAAAAATAGTAATTCGAGAAAAAATGGAGATCCTCCTGGGTGTGTCCGGCAATATATTTATACATAAAAACGTCTAAAAAAGTTCAACATCAACAAATGATGGTAAAATTTACATTGAATTTTTCGGATAACCGATATACTTCTGCAGCATAAAACTAACCGTGCATACACATATAAAAAATATATTCAATTTACGTTCGTTATGTTTTAGCAGTAAGATATCTTACGTTTAAAATTGGCTGTAACCGATCGATTGAAATTTAAGCACTTGACCATCTTCTGTTCATTAGGTTGACCCAAATTCCTTTTGATATTCCGAATCGACATTCTCGCGAGAAAACCCGCGATCTCTCTTTTCTCTTTTCGCCATCATGGGTTAGTTTATGATCCACACGTGGTTGACTAAAAATCGTATTTTAAACTAGTTTTCCGTATTTCTGTTAATAATTTTTCTTTATTTTTTTTAGTGTTTCTGAAGTTCGTATTGATTAACAATTTGGGTATTACTCCATGCATTTTGCACTGAATAATGAAACATTTTCCTGCTGAAAATACATGTCCGATATTGTATCCGCTTAACAGAGCTTCACATAACATTTATTGATCAGAATGTAAGGATTTGTGGTCATTAAAACAATAGTAATTTGCACTAACAAGTAATAGGTTGTTTGGTCTGGTCATTGCTTCTTTTTCCTAATTTATTATGAGACTCGCCCTTTATTTCATTGGTCATTTAAAAAAATATATAGCAGGCTTGATAATGCTAGTTGCTGTTCGTCCAAACATTCATGGACAGGGGACCACAGGCTAGTCATCCACACATCCATTTTGGGTCAATAATGAATCATGATGGAAACGAATTCATTTATGTTAGTGATGTGGAAACTGAGAAATTCTTTGTTTACAATAATATACAAAATATGTAAATACAATTTAAATCTTAACTAATTTAACTAATGACGATTAAATTCATTCATATCTGATGTAACAAACAAAGATTAAAATTCATTTAAAATTAACACTGAGTACACATTACAGGGTAGGAAACTCACTTAAATTCTAGCCAGTCCTGAATACAACTTTTCAATACATTAACTGCATGGCTATATAGATTTTTGCTAAAATTAGCATGCCATGCCAATAAAATACCCACTCTCGGGCTGGTGGGCTGGCTACTATTTCTAACTTGGCACATTTAACAAACTTGAGAGACTAGTTGAAACAAAATTTCCACATTGAGAAGGATTGTTGTGGCACATTTTAAATCATAATGCTGCCATCCCAGACGACAGATGTGAAACATCCATTCACACTGGTCCTTTGTGCCATGTGTTTTTTAACATGGGGTATTTATATTTTCAGCCAAGATTTAAGTAATTGTTTTTAAATATCTGGTAAAGACGATGCTTGATTTTGGCAGCAATCATCATAACTTCTGTGACTTGTTCTGTGTCTGACCAACATAAAACATGTCCATTCTCAAACACAGGGGTTTGCTCCCACTATCAAATATTGGTGAAAGAAATTAGCAGTAGACCTACGGACCGAATCCTAGTAAAATTATAATGGGTCTGTGTTGAATAAAAATTCAGTTTCTAAAACTGAAATGTGCACTCAAAACTGTTCTGTTTATTATTTGTGAACACAGTTCATGATGGCATTAATTGTCATGCATTTGCGGATAAATTTAACAACAATTGTGTAACGAATTTGGCGTTTCTGTCACAATTTCCTATGTTTTTTATACAAACTGATGTGTGGACCATTAGCCTTAACCACTGCCTTTGTTTAACATTAAATCTTCAGTGATGTCGCTAAGTTTTTAAGTAGCTGGCTAATTAGATAAAGTAGGCGGCGAACCCGCTCATTACGGCAGGGGGTAAATGGTGCAATATCCTGCATTCTAGGGCTCTCCTGGGCCATTGTACAGGACAATAAGATTACAATTTTTATACAAGTTTCTGTTAGTTAAGCCTAAAAAATGTGATATTTTTTTAAAATTTTGAACAAATTGTTTATTATTGAAAAGTTCCCCATTGCATAGACCCTTCTTTTTTCCACTTAAGACAAGTGACAACAAAGTCAGAATCCAATGGGAACAAAGTCCAAGGAGCAAAATCAAAGGGGAAAATCAAATAGACAAGTTATGAATCCATGACTGCACACACAATGTACAGATCAACTGGTGAAATCGTCACATTCATGCACAAAGTAATATTACTGTCTACTGATTATCTAAATGCTTAACAGTGCTAGAATGTGAATGATTCACATTCTAGCACTGTTAAGCAATTAGGTAATTTTAACCATTCTAATTATAAATAATTTGAGCTTTTAATTATTTTTTTTTTCTAAATTGTTTTGCTAACTAGCATAATTAACCACTCCCATATCAATCTTTTCTCTCATTGCACGCTTGAACCATCAATCGATCCAATCTTGTTGAAAATTTTGTTTTGACAAAAATGGCACTTGTCATACCCAATGACCTTGCTAGTATTTTATCGAATTAAAACAAGATATTAAATATCATCGATAGTATGATTGTTAATTTATATCTACCATTGTCACTGTCTGTCTTTTTGGCCTTAGCTGGCCCTGGTGACAAAAAACTACAGATAGATGATTGTCCCTGTGTCACAGGCTTTGACCTTTTATGGCCCGACATGTTGCTTTTTGCTGACCGGAAACGAAGTATTTTTAGTTCAGTAAAAATAAGAAAGTCTATATTTAGAAACAGGGAAAAAACGCGGACTATTTATTTTAGCAACCGAACAATGCATTAAAGTCACACCGATGCGTCATTCAAGTGCAATCTTTAATATTTGTTGATGAATATTGTCAGTATATTATGTAAAGAGGGTCTTGAAGAATATTTCATGAATTTTATTTTTGTGGGATATGAAAGTAGCCGGCGACGTTTGAAAGAGTAGCCGGCGATTTTTGCCGGCTGCCGGCTTCTAATGACATCCCTGATCTTTGAAGTTCTGTTAATGCTATTTTCACAAGGATAAGAAACATCCAGTGCTGTAAGCACTTTGATTTTATCATTTTCCAGTTAATTATGCATTTAGCATTTTATATTAATCTAGCTCTTATTTTTGCCCCATAAAGCTTGTTTTTACTCTGTTATAAAAAGTCATTTACCACTCCAGCTGTCCAGTAATACAATGTACTGATCACTGAGTATGTAAAAAAAATCAACCAAAATTTGGCCTGGTCACAGAAAAAAATACTTGGGAATCAATGAGAATATGGAAATGGTGATTATTACAGGTCCTATAGGGTTCTGTGTCAATTACATGTGCATTGTAACAATCCAGTTCTGGAAAATTCCAGATATGTAAATGTAGTTGAAATTGATAACTGTTCACTAATTTGGTAATTGTGAGCTATTTCAATTTTTCACATTTTTAAATAAAATTTGGTTTTCTCTAACTACTTTCTATAGATAGAGCTGGTGATGTTCTAAAATTTTTCCTTTAGAAACAAAAATTGATAAGGATTTAAACATAAATTATGTAAGCACCTACAGTCTTTTCTATAAAAATTTAGGACATGAGCCATGACTGTTGGGCTGGTGTCTATTTTGAAGATTGCAACTATGAAAATCCTGTAAAAAAACATACGTCAAGGTGAAGTTATTTGGTACATTTTGTAACTGAAGTGTAAAGTCTAGTGTCACTTTCAAAATTTTCAATAATTCATTGAATTAAAGTTGCACTCGACTCTTTCAAAAAATAAAGAAGAAGCCAAAATATTCCATGAATAATTTTCTTGTTTATAATATTGACTATTGAGTTACAGAATTTTGTAACTATTACCAAATTCAAAAATTAAAAGGAATTTTAAGTTTTCCAGAACTGAACCTACAGTATTGTAGCAGTTACTAGTTCTATTTGTATTTTACACATGTAATTATCTTTTTAGGTAAACCAAGAGGTTTGCAGACTGCTCGTAAGCAGAGAAATCACAGACGAGACCAAAGATGGCACGATAAAGACTACAAGAAGGCTCACTTGCCTTCAAGATGGGTCAAGCCTTTCCAGGGTTCTTCTCATGCTAAAGGAATTGTTCTTGAAAAAGTGTATGTAAAACTCAACCTTGACTAAATGCATGTGGCTATTATGAATTGCAAAGTTGAATGAAGGTTGAATATGAAAACATTTTTTTAACATAAAGACACTGGTTTATGAAGTTAAGGAACGTATAACTCCTCAGTGCAATGTTATTCCATCTGTTGCTTGCAAAATACTTGGAACTGAATATAAAATTGCTGATTTTGGTGACAATGCCATGCTGTTTAGTTGTGCATCTTCCTCCAGTGTCTGGAGCACGTGTGTTTGGCAAGAAAATAGAAATGAAATAGAAAGTAAAATTCCCCAGGTTTAAATCTTGTAACAATAGTAGGATGAAAAAAATTGGACTGTTTATATGCACATGCTTTGGTAAATAATACCCTGCTTTCATGACTGTAGATTAAGATTAAATTCAATCTTATTAATAACCCTCCTCTTTGACAACTTCTTTGACTCACTCACTTTTATTTTATTTTTGCACCAAGTACTGGTTTAATTATAATGATATCCTGAAATTGGCATCTGGCTGCATAATTTAAGGCCAGAGTAATGCATTTACATGAAATTTTTAATGCTTCTGAAATGAAAGTTACAAGATCAGGAAAGAATGCCATTAATGAAATGAAAATCATATTCAAAAATAATCCAAGACACTAAAATGAAAATTTGTATGATCTTAAACCTGTCCACTCCAGGCGAAAACTGACGAAAAATGTTCTCCATGGTTAAATTTTCATCCATGAGCACCCTGAAAATAATCGAATGTAAAGACCCAGCCTTTGTATAAACGAGTACACCATTAATCATATTTCTAATTTGACAGTTTGGTTATATTTTTTAAATGATAAATACCAAATATATTGCTTGACCCTACAAGGGAGAAATTAGAATATTCACAAATCATTGTTCTTAATGGTGCATAAAATGTGTATAATAAAAATTGAACATCCATCTATGATTGAAAACAATCTGTTACAGTGGTGTTGAAGCCAAACAGCCTAACTCTGCTATTAGGAAATGTGTAAGAGTCCAGTTGATCAAGAATGGAAAGAAGATCACAGCCTTTGTACCTAACGATGGTTGCTTGAACTATGTGGAAGTGAGTACGTTATTAGTTTAAGAAGAACACAGTTCATGTAAGAACTGATGTATATAAAGGCAGCATTTATAAGGACCATAATCTATGTGATGACTTTTATGAGTACTGTGATATTTGGTTACTTTGTCATTAAAGTTGCAAAGGGAAATAGTAATGTTACAACAAACCATCTGTCTTGTCTAAATTCTTGCAAACTCAAAAAAATCCTTTAAATCCTGTAAACAACATATACATGTATGGGCATATTGAGGCCCAAGAAAAAAAAACATCTATTTTGATATTCAGGGAAAGGTTAAGGTCAAAATGTCAGGAATTGCCACACTTTAAATTGTTTGCAGTAGATAATGAATAACCCAAGCTTTGGAAATATGAAATAGACATAGCTGATGAATTCCTATTTCCTTCAAGTGCCATGCATTTGTATAATCTCAATGGTGAATACATAGAAGGTGTTCTTTAACAGTTTGTCAAATCTCCGAGTCTTTTGTGTGCTGACATACTAGTACTCCTGCCCCTCTTATTTTCAGATTCTAGCTAGAACACTAAGCTTAAAGTGACATTTTAATTCAACTTCTTCTCATTTTTACTTAAACTCTGTAAAAAATCTTCCTTATCTTGAAAAACCAATGAAATAATTATTTTAGGTGAATTTAATGTATTTTGTCATTATCATTACCATGGTCTCACTTACCCCACTTCTATCGTTTCCATTACTTTACATGTTAAAAAAGTAGTTTTCAAAGTTTCACTGTGAATTCCAGGACAAATGACATCTTAGTGTTGCATACCTTTGCGAACCTTGGAAAATAAGGCTTTCAAAATCATTATGCTAATGGTACAATGTTTTGTTGAAATTTTACACAAAATCAACTTGCATGAATAATACTGAAAATTCACATTTTTACCTTTTTGCTAACGAAGAGCATGGAGGCAAATTACTTGCACATGTTAACAATATTCGTAGTACACTTTTGTAGTAAATTACACTTATGATTTTAAAGTACATACCCTCAGCTTTATTTTGAATAATTTTGATCAACATACACACACGTTCTTTCAATGCATAGACCTAGGTTCAGTGTGTTTTCGGTACTATGTAGGCAGGGGGGGTGGCCATTTGACCTGTGAGTGGTTAGTGCGATTCATGTGAATTAGCATAAATTTAGATTGCATGTAAGAATATTTTCCATGAATTATTTGTTTCTCTTGTCTATGTTTGCACTGGCCTCAACTAGAAATTTTTTACAGTACTATTTTGTGAGGTATCTTTTTTTTGTTTCTTCTGATATTGAGTGCATACATGTACATTTATCATTGTAGAAGCAGAGATAGAAAAATGTACTTTTGCTCTAAAAGTTGTTTGCATTTTTCAAATCTGGGATTTAATGTATCTTTACTAATATTTTTCAAATTTCTGTTTGTTGACCTCATAAAATCAGGTCTGTAATCTTGCATGTTATTGTTACTTTTCATCAGGAAAATGACGAAGTATTGGTAGCTGGATTCGGTAGAAAAGGACATGCCGTAGGTGATATCCCTGGTGTACGTTTCAAGATTGTAAAAGTAGCCAATGTATCACTGTGGGCTCTCTTCAAGGGCAAGAAGGAAAGACCAAGGACATAGACAGTTGCGAGTGGAAATAAAAAAAAATCTGTGGATATTGTTTGTTTTTGTATAAGTTCTTCTACAATATTACTGGAATTTGAAAAATCGCAATTGATATAAAAGAATTCAATTTGACGTCATTACTGGGTAATTGATAATTGAGATTAAAAAATTTACAGATCTTGAAATGCTTAAATTGCAATCAGCCAAATTGAAATACTTGTATTCTTACATTCAAACCTTGTTGGATATTGCAATGCTTGATATGCAAGTCCGTATACAAGAATAGAAAAAGAAATGCTGTCCATATGAGACCAAAAAAAGTTATGAAGGATGTTATAAACGCCTCAGTCAGGAAAAAGGCCTTTAATTAATGGCCATAACTTTATAGCATTATACACCTACAATTTAGATGTTAAGTTCAGAAGAAAAAAAATGGTTAACACTTTTTTTTGTTATATATATGTAATGGTAGTCCTTTCTGTATACTAAAATCATACATTCATCTACATGTATCACTTATATTAAATCAACCAAATTAAGAAGATAAAGTTCCATTCCTTATACAATCTATGTAAGTGCAACAACCAAAAGCCAAACTAAGACTGATAATATGAATAGGTTTTGTAACTGTTTCAATTATAGAAATAGAATAGTAGCAAAAAAATGGACCCTTCAAACATCAAATTCCAAGGGTACAGGGCATAAACATCATGATCTGCATACCCCATATAGTGAACAGAATAAAATACAACTACTTATAAAAACTGAAGAAGTATAAGCATGTTCTTCTGTAGCGGCAACCTGCACATTGCAAGTGACCAATAAGGGTCTAGCTTACAACAAATATCTCCAAATCACTTGAGGTGATGCCACTGAAGATCACAAACAGCGGAATAACCCATGAACGATTTAGTTTCATGTTGCAAGTATTGAAATGGTGAAAAATAAAGAATTGCTTAGAAAAGTTAATACATGTGACATTCTGAACTTTATAATTGCATATATTCAATAGACTGCGGAAATTAAATGACCAAACAGCTTATTTTTAAGATTTATGAAGTATATGAAATGTAGTTCGCCTAAAGTTGATGCCCTTGCAGGACGATAGTGTGATTAAAAACTTGCAACTGTGTTTGGTTCGCTCAGTTGTGAGAAACGGGACGCCATTTATTTCTAAGTGAATTTTGTTGGTGTTCGAAATGCATGTATCCGCTCTTGCTCGATAATTATAACCGGTCATGAAGACAGATCTGACTGTTGTTTTCCTACAAGTAGGTCTAGTTTCAGCTTCACACTTCAATTTTCATGTATATCCAAAACTGCACAGATTTGATATTCATATTGAAGATGGTCATGTACCCCTTTTACTTGAGTAATGACAAATTGTTTCTGTATTTACTGCATGTTGAACTTCCCAATTTTGCAGCATAGGCACTCCTTTGAGGGCCCTTGCGACCCTAAATACTTTTAGATATTAACTACAAGGAGACTGGGGACGTCTTCTGCTTTGGTACAACTGTATTTTTTACCCACTACTTGGTGAAATGCTTAACACGTTGATGCTCGAATTCGACGCTTAAGTCACAAGACTCGGTACTTAATGGCGGATCCAAGGACGGGCGTGCCGGGCCTATGCCCGCCCTCGAATTGGAAAAAATCAATTTTTTTTGCATAAAATCTTGATTTTTCACAAATTTTACACACAGAAATTGACTGACTAGTTCAGTTTAGGTCAGTTAATGTGTCGTGATTCCCTCTGCACTATCATTGTTATGAACATGGTATTAAAATACTCCGTAGGTGCTGAAAATTTGGTTCTCTCTATTTGATACAAAACTAAATCCATTTCAAACTGCATACTACTTCACTGGCAACAATGGAATATGAATTATTTATAGTGCGATAAAGCATACGTATACTCTACAAGTGATGTGAATCGGATGTGGATTCTCGAAAATTCAAAGACCTTCAGGCGTGTCTTTCTTCTGGTAGCCATACCTTTCGTAAAGGTATATGGTTAAATCTACTTTAAATACGATTATGTAGAGAAAAACATGATTCTGAGGGGGAGCTGATGGATATGAGATTGGAAATAAATGTTCTGGCCTCCACAACGTATAAAACTACAGCATTTCAAAAATGAATATTCTGTCCCGACCAAAACTGTCTGCCACGTCAGAATCAAATGGTTGTCCCCAACAAGATGGAAGTAAAAAAGAATGCAACAACTGCACTAATATATAACTTAAATTCTTCCAGGTGTCACCATAAGGCATTCAAATAGTGTAGACAATAAATTCACGATGACAAGTCGATCCTCATGATTAAAATTAGACCCACTGTTCCATTCAGTCATTGCATATAGTGACTGAATGGAGCATATTTCTTGTCTACAATATTTCTGCCGAATTACATAATGTCCATACAGACTATTAAATAACCTATTTTAATACATTTTATTTCATTGTTGATCGATATGTTTCTAAAACTTGATAAAGCTAAGTTTTCACTATGGTTGCTATACAGAAAGAAGAGAAAAGCTACTAATCCAATTTCCGTTTTATAGATAGTGCGATCTCAACTTCAAGGATTACAATCCATTTGAGCTATTCCCAAATGAACTTGAAATTAAAGAGATAACTGATACACATTCTTGTTTCATATCTAGAAAGGTGATACAGTACTTTACGACAAACGTAATACTTTTTTATTTGATTTTCCAATTGTGAACTTCCTTTCTTGTAACTCGGTTCATATAACTATTGGCAATTTACAATTGATTCGTTACTGGCGTTCATGTGATTCTTTGTAGAACCAGTATACTGTCAAAAAAGCTTCAAAGACAGTTGTGTTTTCAGCCTTTTTTATTTTATCATCACTGCTGTCATCACAATTGGAATGTCTATCTTAGATGAGACAATACGTCTTAAGTTAGATCTCCTAACGAAACGAACTTTACGTTTATCAGATTCATACTCATTTACAATGTGACTGGTGGCGCTGGTGAAGCAGGGTGTGCTTAACTTCCTGTGCACCTGATATCACTCTTTTTTTCTTTTTTTTGCGGTCGTATAATGTTATGGCACAGTCGTTGTCGTCGGCGTCGTTTCGGGACACGTCGTTTCCGTGCGATAACCAGTTGTGGTCGGCCATTTCTGAAATTGTGATATTATAAAGGAATTGAGGTTCCGACTTAATTTGGACCCAACCGTTCTGAAAAAGGGACCAAAAGCGTGTAAAATCCATGTAGAATGTTTGTTTTTCCCGATCACAATTATTCTTTTCAATATTGTGCTCCTTATTTAATTCTGGTACACAAATGTATCAGTAGATTTTATGTGTTTTAAGTTAGAGGGGGTCAAAGTTGTTTAAATTTTTTTATCCGATTTTTCTGTATTTTTAAAATGTTTTGATGGATTCGTAATATTAATCCCTGCCTGCGTTTTTCAGACAGTTTTCCAGATTTCAGATATCGCTTACGGTTTTCGCTTTATAAGGGGTCAGAGTGGCCACACCCGAAAAAAAATCGACTTTTTTATTTTTGGTCCGATTTCGATTTTTTTAAAGTTAATTCCTAATTAAAATCTTTAATTTTTTTTGTCCGATTTCCATTTTTATTAGATTCCTCATGAAAGTCCCTGCCTGCAGTTTTCAGATATTTTTTTACGGTTTTCGAGTTATACGGGGTCGAAGATGCCACACTCGAAAAAAAATCTACGTAACCAGTGTGAACTTTCGCCATCACTTGACGTCCGTCGTCGTCGATACAATTTTTTATTCTCCTCTGAAACTAATGAATGGCTTTGGATGAAACTTAGCATTATTATTTCTTATGGTATCCTGCAAAAAGTTCATGATTCGAATTTTGATCCGTCGAAAAACATGACCGCCGTTACTAAAACAAAACGTAGGGGTAAGGCAGCCGCATTCATCTCCAAAACCGTTATGTTTAACCAAATTCTGACAAGGTATAAGTGTTCAGCATGATGAAATCTATCTCTGGTCATATTTTGGTTTTAATCCTTTAAGCCATGTTGGAGTTATTGCCCTTTTCAATGATTTTGCTATTTTTAATGTTATTTCTTTCAAAAATCTTCTCCTCTGACACTACTTGACCAATTGAAACATAACTTGGTATGAATATTCCTTGTGGTATCCTGTATAGAACTGATGTGGGGATTTTTGATTCATTGAAAAACATGGCAGTTGTTACTAAAAATAGAACATACAATGTAGGTGTCAGACAGTAGTTTTTCGCATATATCTCCAAAACTGTTAGGTTTAGCCAAATTCTTTCAAAAGCTGAAATGATCCTTATTATTATGACTACAAAATATGGTTTTGAAGATACATGGGAAAAACTAATGTCTGACCCCTTTGTTCTATTTTTAGTAATGGTGGCCATGTTGTTTGACGAATCAAAAATCCCCACTTCAGTTCTATGCAGGATACCCCAAGGAACATTTATAGCAAGTTTGGTTCTAATCTTTCAAGTAGTTTCAGAGGAGAAGAGTTTTGTATAATTGTTAACGACAACAACGGACGCCAAGTGATGGCAATAGCTCACATTGCCTTTGACCAGGTGAGATAAAAAAAAAAAAAACAAAAAAACATAGGGGTCAAAATTCAGTTATTTGCAAGTAACTAAAAAACCAATGAATTTATCAAGATTCTGATGGAGGGTAATATTTGTTGGTCATCAGAAGACGGCCCTTAAACTTTATGTGTAATTGTAATTTATTGTGGTTAACATTATGTACGTATATAGGTCACATGTTTCCCGTTTTCACCTTTTAGCCATGAAATTGGAGTTTGAAGTCTCTGAATTGTCCTATATATTTTGGTAATTTGGTATTATTGCCAATATTTAAGTGAAAGCCATATGAAATTGTAACACAAGTCTTTTTTCTCCAAAAAAAGATTAGATATGAGATCAACAAAATCAAGAGGCCCCCAAAAGCTTGAATTGCTCACCTAGCATGAAAAACACATCTTTGACAAAATTTGCATCGATGATATTTTTCATGACACTGAACATTTAATTAAACAATAATCATCATTCTACTTATGTTAACTAAAATAACATGCTTAAGGTGCAAAAAAAACATTAAGCCCAAACAACATATTTTCCCAAAATTTACATATATATTTTTTTATTTTATATTAATCATCTGCTATTGGTTTGTTAACCACAGGCAAAAACAGGGAAAATGGTCAAAATGACACTTTCTGTGGTCACAATTCCAAGAAGGGTCAACAGATTTTTCTGAAATTTGCACAAAAAATAGATATTGAAATACTGTACATTTAATCAATTGACATTAATCATCAATCTGCTTTTGTTTTCTAAACAAGAAGCTGCCAGGTGCCTGGTTAATTTTTTATCTTTCAAGGGCAATAACTCTAACAAGGAGCTGTCCGACGATTTTGACTCAAATAAACACTTTGGTAGGACTTATCATGAGGATAATTTCATCAATGAAAGTTTCATCCTATCTATTATAGTTTTCAAGATATTGACTGAAAACTGCTAAAAACATAATGTTTTGCCTTTCAACATCTGCTCGAATATTACCACATTTACATTGCATAAATTTTAGTGCATGAGTGAGATGACTCAGAGTACTCTGAAGGGAGAAAAATGAAGGGTTTTACATTTAAGATTAAACTCAGTTTGAAGCGGGGATGTTTTCTCTAGACAAAACCATACTTAATGGTGTAGGAGTTATGGCCCCTGAAACAAATTGTTTGGGTCATTTTTCAAGTGTATAACTTTGAAAACCTTCTTCTCTGAAACCATGGGACAAAATTTAATGAAAGTTTGTATAATTGTTTCTTAGGGTATTCTGCACAAACTGATCATTTGAAATTTTCAACAATAGAAGAAAGAAGCTACTCATAAGATCATAAGACAAACATGATATTCTGAGTTGACTGGCAGTATTGAAATTTTGTTTTAGGTAGCCATTATCAAAAAGTATAGAGGACTAATGCCCCCTCAGAAAAACACTTTGAAGATATTTTCAACACTTTACAGTACCATAGGTACTTAGTTGAACTTAAAGCATTCATTAATATACGCTCTTTATCAACAATTGTTTGTCAAACATGGTAACAAAGCGTGATACTGTACCTTTACTTAGTTAATAGGGCATGGTTTGCCAGGTGAACAATGCAGGTTCTTTGAGAGCCTCTAATTTATAATATTTGTTTGGTCCGTAAAAAAACTTTTACACTACAAGTCAAAACAGAATATTTACTTTTTTTAATTCATTGAAAATATGTTGGGGACTTAATTTTTTTAGTGGTTTCAGTTATATATATATATAAATCAAGTATCTTTATAGATCTATATTTAACTACTTGTACAAATCAATATATTTTTTTTAAAAAGAAAAACCCTCACTAATAAAGGAAAAACCAAATATAGCTTGGATAAGTGTAGAGACGACATTTAAGCTTGATGCTGGTCTGGATTGTATGAAAATGTTTGTTTCTAGCCCCTGACTCCTAAATAAATAGTTTCATAACCCAAAAATCATTCCAAAATCATACTGTGGCATGCAACCATTTGGGACACTTCCATAGGGATCCATACTCTTAAAGCCTAAATTATTGATAAAATTATAGGCATTCATTAAGTGATACCATACCACATAATGGTGAAAAAAGGGGAATGGCAAAATGTTTGAAAACTACATTTTAGATTGCACAGCAAATTGAATTTAGCTTGTATATTAAGGTACTAATTAACTGTGCAAAGTTAAAAATACCTTGCCACTTTGTGTGGTTGGGTATAAAAATGAATGCACAAACCACGATATCACCACAATATCATAATACAATTTTTGTTGTTGTATAAAATTTA
Organism: Perna viridis; assembly: GCA_037379345.1. Classification (NCBI taxonomy): domain Eukaryota; kingdom Metazoa; phylum Mollusca; class Bivalvia; order Mytilida; family Mytilidae; genus Perna; species Perna viridis. The sequence goes on from CM074511.1 coordinate 17,717,140, forward strand.
TAATTATTGAAGGTAAAACAAAGGCATATTTAAATTAACATTAATCAATGGTCTTACAGCATACAATTCAATTGCTTTCCTAAAAAAAATAATTGTTAGGGATGATTAAGTGCAAAAAAAAAAAAAAGAGAAATACATGTACATGTATAGGGTAAATTGTTGATTTGAGTCTCAATTTAATATTACAGATCGAGATCAAAGACCACAGAGACTCAGGAGTTTGTCTCGAGATCAGAGACCACAGAGACTCAGGGGTTTGTCTAGAGATGAAAGACCACAGAGACTCAGGGGTTTGTCTAGAGATCAGAGACCACAGAGACTCAGGGGTTTGTCTACAGATCAGAGACCACAGAGACTCAGGGGTTTGTCTAGAGATGAAAGACCACAGAGACTCAGGGGTTTGTCTAGAGATCAGAGACCACAGAGACTCAGGGGTTTGTCTAGAATCAAATAAATAATTTAAAGTTTCTTCCTTTCTGTATGGTGTTCAAGAAAAGCTAAAACAGCAAAGTTGTGTCTAGAGATCAATATTTGTTTTTGCTCTCTAAATGCTTGGATCAAATAATTGCAATGGGAGCTGGAATTGTGTTGCCTTTAACTGAATTATATCTGTGAATTTGTGAATGAAAAACTGAAAGGTTTGGTTCTAAAATGGTATTAAAAGATGGACTAACTACATGTAGTTTATATGTAGAATTATTCATAAATGAGTATTATATGCAAATAGCTCTTTCAAATGACATTAAACACAGCTATCAACCATATATAGTTTTGATAACACAGACTGAAGTCTTGTCATGGTCTTTGAATAGATTAAAGATGACTGTAGTCACCAATTCTCTGCTATGGACAATGTTTCAGAAGTGTGGTAGCACTTTTCCCCATAAATTTCATACATATGATATGAATTTGAATCTTTGCTGTGTATTTTCACTGAATTATTTCCCTTTTAATGGGTCTTCAAATGTCTTTATAGACCAAATCATACTTTGGAACACTCTCTCGATCCAATGGACTTTTCAGCATCATCTTCCCTTTCATTGCACCTCGATAAATTGTCTCAACTACATCAATGAAATCCTGTTTGTTCTTAAAACTTCCCACAAATTTTGTATGGTCTGGAGTTCTGTAATAAAAATTAATATTTGATTATACCAGCAATGTTAAAGTTTGTCTGGCAAGCTCCAAACTTTGACTTGGTGCTGGGGTATGGAGGAATGGAATTCATTAACAAATTTTAGTGATGTTATTTATTAAGCCCCAATCAATGTTTGGAAACCTTGACTTATGGTACTGATTCATTAAACTTTCTTTACAAAAATCTGAGCAACTCTACCTGGCAGATTTGGTATGCAGCTTCAGCTTGATGGGTGGTACTGTGTGGTAACTTTAATAGGTTTTCTTCAAATCTTTTTGATATCCTTCCTAATGACATGACCAAGGGCCCAATAGTTTTTGAAGGTTTTTGCTCAACCCCTTTTGAAAATAATGAGCTAAAAGGAGGGAAATGAATGTCATAAGAACTGACAGAAAAAGTTCATTGTTTATTTGATAGTGATGATTCAGATGTCTATATGTTCCTTGCAGTGTTTACAGGGTAGACTTATCTTGAACTATTTTGGAATTAAATGGGTAAGAGTAATCAAGGGAACCAAAAGCTCAAGCGGAAATCTAAAGAATGGAATCCAGGAACAAAGGCCAGACATTGAAAACAGACACACAACAAAGAACACAAAATAACCAAAATAATACATACAAAGTAACAAAAGTAAATGAGCAACTAGGACTCCTGTCTCCACTAAAAACTGGGAACATGGACCAGGTGTACCAGTCAGGTAAGCCTCCTCTGTTTTTCTAGAAACACCTGCCAAGTTGCACATAAAAAATCAAGTTTGGAGTAGACAAAAGAGGAAAGGAAAACTATGACACATCAAACAAATCAGTTTTCCTGGTGCAGATGAAAACACTCTAAAGTTCCATGATTTCATGACGATGACCATAAAACTTCTGTATTGATGACTTCAATCATGTAGCTACATAACCATGTTTCAGTAGCCTAATTGTAAGAAGTCTAGCAATTTATAAAAAGTATGCGTAGTTACATTAAGCTCTAGCATAAAGTATGAGTTGTGATATAAAAACTCTAAAATAATTTGCAGGTGCTGGAGGGATGTTGCCACAGATGAAAGGAAAGTTGACAATATGGAATTAAAAGTCATTGCATTTGTCATATAGTTAGATCAATAATTTTCCACTACCACTGATCTCTTAAGTATAGGTCAAATATGAGGCTGACTACACAGTGTCTGTAGTATCCTTGTAAAAAATCCTCATAACTAGGATTGTTAAACATTATTACATCATCTATATAGCGGAAACTGAGATTAAAGGGTCTAGCTAAACGAGGCTCCTTCTTTTGGATAAGAACAGCTATAAAATGAGCTTCATAAGAGTGAAAGAATAGGTCAGCAAGTAGAGGAGCACAATTTGTTCCCACTGGAATGCTAATCGTTTGTTGAAAAATGCATCCATCAAACTGGACAAATTTGTTGTCAATAAAAAATTCCTGCATTTTGAATACATCTTCTACAGAAGATTACATGGAATTGTTTTTACAAAGTATGAGGAATCTCTACCAAGGACTACATATTTGTATCTAGATACACCATCTTTATTAGAGTAACAATAATGTAATGTTTTTAAGTTGGGATTTTAACTGAGTATAAGGAATAGAAGTATAAAGGGTTGAAAAATCATAGGTTTTAATGCTTAGTTGTATTCTTGCCTTGCCCAAAATATTCAACATTTTTATTTTAGGTCTGATTTTGATTTTGTGATTGGATTCTTAATGCGGTATATAATCAGTTTTCAGAGATCTCTTACCGTTTTGGACTTACAAGGGGCCAAACGGGCAACGCCTCAAACAATCATTTTTTTTTTAATTCTGTTATGATTTTGAAGATATTTTTTTATTGGTTTCCTTGTGAAAATCCCTGCCTGAAATTTTCAATAAAATTTCAGATAATTCATACAATTTTCCAGTTATAAGGGGTCAAAATCAACTTTTTTTTTTAGCTTTGTTCCAATTATTATTTTTTTATCTAATGGATTCCTTATGAAAGTAACTGCCTTGGTTTTTCTTACAGATTTAATTATGTCTTTTATGTCTTTTTTTCAAATACAGGGATCCAAGGCAAAGATCTTAAGGCACCATTAAAGCTGAACTTTTTTTCACCTTTAATTGAATATCAAATTTTTGACAAAAAGCTGCCATCATAAAGCGAAGGTGTTTAGTTGGTTGAACAGAAGATACCACACTTACCCCCAATCTACTTTCATGTGCTGAGCATTGAAAAAGAAGATAGTTGATGGAATTAGTGTTATATCGAAGTATTTTGTATACACAGGAACACTGTCTACTTCCACAATATAGATGGCAGCCATTTTTCTCAATTCCTCTGCAACTTTGGAAAGCTTAAAAATGCAACAAAATTGACAATTCAGATTTTTACTAAATTACAGATTATATATTCAATGAGTAGAAAGTAACATATTTGAATTTCCAAAAAGTTTTTTATGACAAATATTGTGTAGTTTGCTCATATTTTTTTTTTAGCTTTCTAAAGCTGGGCTTTTGAATAAACTGTACTATTGTCACAAGAATCATTTAATCAATAGAGAGCATTTTAGTTATCTTCCAGGGTTTCATATCATAAAACATATCTCTCAAAATCATTTTTTGACTCTTCAAGGGCAATAACTCCAACATTGGTCTAAAATTCTTTATGAAAATTTTGGCATATGTCGGTCTCACCATGCTGATCAATTTTACTGTGTCAAATTTAGCTCAAACCCATTTGTTTACGAGTCATTTCCAAAAATCTTCAATTTGACCCCCATGGTCTATTTTTAGTAACATTGACCATGGTTATTACCAGATCAAAAATCCCCACACAAAGGTTAGGAACATTCATACAAAGTTTGGTTACAATCTGTTGAGTTGTTTTAGAGAAGACATTTGAAAAAATTGACAGACGATGACGACGGACACATAGTGATGGCAATAACTCACATGGCCTTTAGCCCAGGTGAGCTAAAAGCAGATAATAAGTCTCGAAATTTTACATCAGAGGCATAACTGGTAAAATAATGTAGTTTTGTACTATGAATATGTGAATATTTGATTAAATACTATTCTGTCTAAGAAATCAGGCAAAATGTGTATAAGGCGTGGCACATGAGGATAAGAAACGCTGATATTTTACTGCATTTTCCAACTATGTTTACCTCATAACCCCCAGAAATAACAATGAAAGTGTTTGTAAAATTTGCCTTTTTAAGATAATGATTCGTTAAGTTTAGTTGAAATGCACTTAGTACAAATGGCGGGAAATTTTCCTACACTTCTTCTCTGTATAAGTAATAAAATTATCTACATCACAGATGCTTCAGTATAAATTTAAATAGCTTTGATATTATTTTCTTTTTTTGATGTATACTAGATATATTTTAGGCAAAAATGACTAGATTGGGAAAAATGATTTTGTGATTTTACACAAATCAGGACTCAACCATAGTTTTAGAAGAATTGGCTACTGGGTCCTATAATTCTTATAAACTGCAAAATCATTTCTTTTTACGGGTATTTGATTGCAATATTATACTATGCAGATTTAGTTTTCATTTCATTTTGATTCTCAGTTTACCAACTTGATAAATTATTGTTGGGTTCTGAGTAAGTTTTGTAATATTAAACCACATATTTTATCTTTATCTTTCATGTTTTCATGGGAAATTTCGATTTTTGTTTTTGTTGAAATGCTGACAAAAATCAAAATATCAAAGGACAACATGAAAAGTAAATATAAAATACCAAAATTTAATGTTAGGTTCTGGTTCTAATATGCTGAGACACTACAATAGTAGATGTGTTTAATATGTGAGTGGCAGTGATGGAGGAGTTGTATGGTTGGTTGTCAAGCTATCCATGGGTTGTCGAGAGAAATATAAAAACAAAAGGCATCAATATCACATACATACATGTGCATATCATTTATTAGTGGCTATCAACAGGTATATACATCTTATCCAAGTCTCTAACTTATTAATCTCTGACCTTTATATTCAAATATCCAATCTCAAAAATTCATCTCTGATCTTTCTCGAACTCCCTCAAAGCACAATAACATGATATTGATACCCTGTGTTATTACACGTTTACACTAGGAAGTTATCTCTGTTTATAATTATATGACCAATGGTTATTTGATAGAAGGTCAATATTGGAACTGGAAATAACCTTGTGAGAAGATCATCAACAATAAAAGACATCTATGTTATATATTCAGAATTACCCTGACATTTTCAAACAAGAGGTTCCCAGGAGTCTAAATTGCTCACCTTGTTAACATTTTGTCTTTCAAGGGCAATAAATTTAACAAGTAGCTGTCTGACAATTTTGACTCTATGTAGACTTCGATAGAATTTATCATCAGGATCATTTTATCAATTGAAAGTTTCATTCTATCTATTAAAGTTTTCAAGATATTGGCTGAAAAGTGCTAAAAACATTATTTTTCACCTTTCAAGGGCAATAACTCTCATAAGGAGTCATCTGACAAATATGATCCCTGCAGGCTTTTGTAGGCCTTATAATGAGGATCATTTCAGCAATAAAAAGAATTTGGCTTAACCTAACAGTTTTGGTGATACATTAGAAAAAAATCTGACAGACTCCTTTGTTCTATTTTTAGTAACAGAGGCCATGTTTTTACATGGATGGACAATCACTACATCAGTTCTTTAAAAAATACACTATGAAACGTTCATACTAATTTTGTTCCAATTACTCAGGTAGTGTCAGAGGAGAAGATATTTGAAAGATAACATTAAAAATAGCAAAAAAAAGTCAAAAAAGGAAATAACTCCAACATGGCTTACCAGATTGAAACTAAAATTGTACCACAGATAGATCTCATCATGCTAAACACTATTACCCATCAGAATTTGGCTAAAGCTTACGGCTTTGGAGGTATACGCGAAAAAAATACTGTAGGAGCCATAATGTTCTATTTTTAGTAACAGCGGCCATGCTTTTCAATGAATCAAAAATCCCCACAACAATTCTATACAGGATACCCCAAAAAACATTCAAACAAAGTTTGATTTCAGTTGATTAAGTAGTGTCAGAGGAGAAGATTTTTGAAAGTAATAACATTAAAAATAGGGAAAAAAATGTCAAAAAGGGCAATAACTCCAACATGGTTTATCAGATTAAAACAAAAATTTGAACACAGATAGATCTCTTCATGCTCAACACTTTCAACCAGTCAGAATTTGGTTAAGCTAATGGTTTTGGAGGTATATGTGAAAAACTACTGACTGAAACCTATGTTCTATTTTTAGTAACGGTGGCCATGTTTTTTGATGAATCAAAAATCCCCACACCAGTTCTATACAGGATACCCAAAGGAACATTCAAACCAAGTCTGGTACAAGAGCTGTTTGGATTAGAAGTAAAAAATACTCTTATCATATTTTATGTAAAGATTACAATCTTAATTGGACTAGCACAGATTTTCAGTTCTTGGCATAAAGTTTTCATTATGTTTAGGAAATATGATAGAGCTAAACTTTAAACAAAAAATACATGACATTTCAAAACTATTGAAAAGTTGGCAGCACTGTAAACTATCTCTTTTAGGAAAGGTCACAATTGTGAAATCTTTGGCTTTATCAAAAACTGTACATCTGCTAAAATCATTGCCAAACCCAAAAGTTTCCATGATAAATGATATTAACAGACTTTTTTAGTTTTATATGGGATCGAAAGACAGAAAAGATGAAGAGAAACACCATGATTTGAAAATTTTGTGATGGTGGTTTAAATATGAACCACATTGAGTCGTTTAGTACATACTTAAAACTTAGTTGGATTGACAGAATAATAAATGATAGCTCAGGGATTTTGCAAGACAATGCAGAAAAACAATTTACGAAGTTAGGAGGTTTCAGAATTTTTCAAGTTGAAAAGGAAAAGTTACTTGAAATTATGGATTTAGTTACACACATTTTTTGGAGGGATGTTTTAAAAGGTTTATATATAGTCAAACCTGTTAAAAATATGAAAATTCATGATATACTGAGTTTAGACATTTTGAATTTTGCACCAGTACATGACATTCCTAATTTTGTAAAATGGAAGGAAAAGGACATGGAATGTCTCATTGCTGTGATAGATAAAAAGGAAAAAAAGATTTCACAGTTTCGATCAGATAAGTCAAACTCTTAATACTAAGAACTTCTTGCATTTTGTTCAGTTTAACAATTTCTAGCATTCCTTATTCTTTGAAGAATATTTTAAGAGTAGAATTTAGGAAGATGACTACAAATGTGCCTTAAAACATTGTTACAAAAAAAACCCAGTTTTATTGAAAAGCTTAGAGAAAGTTAAAGTTTGAAGCATTTATACAATAGCACGATCAAAGAGAAATTTGTCCCGCCAAATCATAGAATAGAAGCTAGCATAGCAGAATAATTTACAAATAGAAAATTTTCCATGGAATGAATCGTTTATGGTGCTTAAAAGATGTTGCAAAAACTCATATCTAATGATCTTTCAATACTAGTTACTGCATAGAATTATTCCTACAAACATTTTTTTACAAACAATTAAATTAGTCAATTCAAGACTTTGTACATTTTGTAAAGGTTATTATGAGACCATTGAGCAACTGGTTTTTTTTATTGTGTTCAACTGAATAATCTTTATCATGATTTTTTTTATCAGCTCAAAAAAGCTTATTCAATAATAAGTATTAAGAAGAAGAAAATTTTACTTGCTTTTACCATTGAATTCTTACTTCTTAGTTTACTCATGATTATTACTAAAATAATATATCTATAAGTGTAAACTTGAGGAAAAGATTCCAAACATCATTGGTTTAAAACAATGAATAATTATATAGAAGTTTAGATTTATACAATGGAAGGAAAATTTGTTCCATTAAATCTGAATTGCTTTGGGCACCAGTTAATATAATTTTCCCAACATCAGTTAAATAAATTGTAGCATCTTTTAGGCAAGCTTATACATGTTTCAAATAAACTGAATGTTAATAAAAGGATATGATATTTGTTTATTTACATTTAATGATATTGATGCATGGTATATGTGTCTTAAGTAAGAGTTTTTTTTTCTAGCACTTCTTTCTTTTTTTTGAGTTGTAAATTGAATTATCAATTGAATGTTATTAAGCTTAAAATAGTCAGGTATAACAATATATATATTAGATCCTTCATACCATTGAACACCCTAGTCAGGTGGGGATGTAGGGGTATTGTTTCTGACTAAAGAAAAACAAATAAAAAAAGTTCGGTTCCAGTTGGTCAAGTAGTGTCAGAGGAGAAGAGTTTTGATAAATTGTTAACGACAATGGAGGATGACGACGGATGCCAAGTGATGGCAATAGTTCACATAGCCTTCAGCCAGGAGAGCTAAAAAATGGATTCCGATAGACAACGATTTCATGATAAACCCTGTAATCTACGCTGAACCTGAAACTATATTTCTGATTATTTTACAAATTTGCTGTCTCCCACCAATTACTGATGAAAAAATCCTTAACTTGAAACTTGGCAAAATTATAAGTGGCATGACGTCTAACATGTTGAAATGGCAACCTAATACTTAATGCATTTGAATTCGCTCGCACTTAATGTCATTGCCTTCCTCATATTAGAAGAATATACAGGCTATGTGTAAAGAAACAAAACATGTCCATCAATTGTTGTTTTGCATTTTTTATCAGAGGCTTAATAAGCAAGCTCTTTAAATAGAAATTTGCAAAAAATTCATCATATACTGACATTTGAGAAATTTCGTCCAAGCAAAACACTACTTTTGGATACATTAAAGCTTCAGAAACAGTAAAATCCAAGGCTAGACAAAACATTTATAAGACTGCTATGTTATTTTAAAAACTAATTTAGGTCGGAAGGATCTTGATAAAACCCTGCAATCAACATCGAACCCAAAACTGTTGTTCATACGATAATTTTACAAATATGTGGAATGCCCTTTGCCGTCTCCCACTTATCACCGATGAAAAATTCCTAATAAAAAAAAACTTGGCAAAATGATAAATGGCATAAAGTCTAATTTGTTGAAATAGCAACCTGATTCGTTTGCTTCAGATTTCACTCGCACTTAAGGCCATAATAAATTTGCCTTCCTCATATTATTTTGGCCACTGGACTGGGAATAACCCATGCCACTACACTGGATATTAGTGTTATACTGAAAGTCGCAGAATGGCATTTATGTGTTGTTTTTTCGTTTTTTTTTCAGTTTTAGGTCAATATACAATTTAAGTAAAAAAACATGTGCTTGGTCTTGGATATAAAAACCATAAGGCATAACGGACCTTAGAAGACAATGAAAGAAATGAACCTAATTTTAAACTTACTATGTGATCTAACTGCATGCAAGTCACATCTTTTTCTCTGCCAAATCTTAAAACTAAGACTACATCTTCGGTTTTTCTAATGGCTTCATCAACATCTTGTTTGGTGTTTAACTGTGGCAATATGAAACTCATTTCATACTTTCGTTTTTAAGTTGAAGCCCCTAATACCATTAAAAAACTTACTTTCAGTTTAGAATTTGACTTTTAGTGAAATGAATAACACTAAACAGACGTTTGTATCATCAACTTAAAATACATCTCATAAAAAGTTCAACACAGAAACAAGGAAAATGACTTTAAATGAAAAACTATTCAAATGAGGGCTATTTATAAAATGCGGAGAAGCTTCCAAGTTTCAATTTTGCATTGATAGAAGCACTTCCTGTTATTTCGAAATATAAACAATATTTTAGGCAGATTTTATATTAGAAACCCAAACGTGTACTCTTAGAATATGGCACTTCCACAGGGTCAGCAGTTTCAGGCGGGTTCAGCTGCTGTGCCATCGTCCCAAGTAGAGATCAGTGTTTCGTGCAGGTATATTTGAAAATTCCTCTTACTTACTACAACTAGAATTCTTGCCATAACAATGAAAACGCCCTATCTAATTGGCCTAAGCCATATAGACAACATTCACACTCACTTACATTCCTTAAAATTACTTCAATTATATCAAGGTCAACAGATGTGCGATTAGGAGACATTGCAACAGAGGCCAAGGGAACAGAAACTTTATCCTATTTAAAGGAGTTTTTGAAGAACACACACATTATAGAATCATTTTGGATCTATTTTTTACACTACACTCATCGACTTTTGTTTCTCTAACACTCAAGTCAAAGTTTTAAATCAGTGTTAGTCGGTGAAACACAATCAGTTTTTCTCATGGTGAAATGTGAAAGAGTAATCAAGGGAACCAAGGTTATAGAGGTGAGTTATTGTATAAGGAGAATCACTGACCTGGGTGTGAAATCACCCAGCACAGTGAAGTTAATCTCATTGATTACTGCCAACAATATGGATGTAAGCACCAGAGCTCCAGGTCACTGACCTCCGAAATGCGTTGGAGACCTCTGAAAATCCCAATAAGGGAGTCTGAATCGCAGAAGTCTTTACTAGGCGTCGGCACAGTAAAACAGTGGTTGAGACGATTAGCATGTGGTATTAAAGATTTACAATGTAACGTGAAAATTGTAAAAAAAAAAGACATTTATTTGTTCATACATACTTCATAATTGTCCTGTATCGAGTAATAATTAATTGCAGTCCATTTGATGACCCGACACATATTGGAGACATTATAACCTAAACAATGTGTTCATTTAAATTTCTAAAAATAGACAACTATATGTGTGAGGTTCGTCAAGTGATTATTTTTACACGAAGTAAACATTGGTCGGCATCCATGAAAGTGCGAATATTTGAAATGTACATGTACTTCAAGTAAGAAATGTCTCAGAGTTAACTTGAAGCATTTTTAGCATTCAAGAACGACCGGCTGAGGACACTGTCTTGTCCACTTTGGACAACGTCTTGTGCATGTAAATCATATAATTATTACTGACAATGTTCACAGTGCTGATTATGGGATTCTACTTTACTATTCTTATGTACACATTATCTTGGGACCTGTAATTAGTTTCTTTTATTTCTGGAAAAGCCTAAACTAAAAGTGTCACCAGACTGTTTTTACAAGTCTGTCACTTGAATCAAATTACAAAAATCAATACTTTCAAAGTGTTTTGTTTATATTTATAAGTTGTAATTATTAATTGAAAATTGCAAAATTAAAATATCAGAGGATTGCATTATTAATTAATGAAAAATCTGAAGTAATAATTCTACATAATATCTCCCACTCATAGGACATAGCTGTAGAAATGGTAAATAAAAATATAACACATCAACAAATGATAAACATATACAAAATACGAAGAAAAAAAAAGTAGATGATGCCGTATTTCTATTGACATGACTAATTTTTTATCTTAACTGGAGTGCTCCGAAATACATGAGAAACAGAAACAGGATATACATTGTATTTTACATTGAATTTTATGACTATTGCAATATATATAGTCATTGTGGGTTAGGTGGAACATGGGTGTTAAGCACTCAACATGTCAGTGTAACTCAGGTTGGACTTAAGTGTTAGAGAACCATTCTACTATGTGTAGTATACATGTTTCATATTGATGAATTTGGCCGTATCTGCATTGTATATTTAGAGACACACTTCCACATGTATGTAACTGATCTTGTAGCCTTCAAGTGGAATATCCTTCCATTTTCTTGTATAAAACCATAAACCAGTTTCCACCAGGTTTGACGTACATGTAAATAGTGAATGTAAATGTGAAAGTCGCCTATTCATTTCCAAAGTGTTTTTCTGATTTGGCTGATTTTCTGAGCCTCTACACCAAATGGCTACAGAAATTATACTGTAACTGTACTTACATGTACACTGTGTATTTTCACGGTGTATTTATTGATCATCATTTTTCATAAGTATCAGTGAATTTGTCAGGTTTCAAAATAAGGAAATTTGTCCAACTCCTGTCATGTAAGCAAGTTTTGCCAAAACTATACTAGCCTGGACTTAATGTAACTTGTCCATGTGATATGTTTAGTAGAATAGAAAACATTGAATTAGGCAAGTTCTATTTGACTTTGTCTTGCAAGTTATGAAATTTGATTGCTGTGGGCTAGCAGGCCAGTGCTTATTTTTTCCCTGAAATATGCATATTAAGCATGTAGCAAATGGTGTACATTGTATTTCAATACATAAAATGTACTAAAACTTAAACACTCACAACAATGTGTATAATTACAATACATGACTGCAACTCTTTTTTCATACAACTGCAAAAAAATTGCAGTCTTATAATGGTATGGTACCATCCTTGTCTGTGCTATCATTGTCCATAGACACTTGATTTTTGTGCAATAACAAAATATTAGTTATTTGATCTTTATAAAATTTACCAACTAGGTTCCAAACCATAAAAGGAAGGTTGGTATTGATTTTGGGGGTTATGGTCCCAACCTTTTTTAAAAATCAGCCCAAAAGTGACCAAAAACAAGCATTTTATAGAATTTAAGGAATGTCTATTTCACAATATTTTACACCAAAATGGTCAGACTGTTACATATTTTGGAGATTAGGACAAGAATATTTTAGAAATTAGGGGCCAAAAAGGGAGGGGGCAGAAACATGCATTTTCCTAAGCTCCAGACAATAACTTACATTTAACTATTACCATTAGTAAATGGATGGCTTAGAAATTATATAACAAGGCGCCATATACTAGTATTAGTAATTAAAGGAAGGCTTGGATTGATTTTAGTGGTTTAAACTTGAAATTTTTGGGAGTTAGGGGCTAATATGGGTCCAAAAACAAGCATTTTCCCAATACAGGTATTCAGGCAATAACTTGAGTAAAAATGGATAGATCATATATAAATTTTATTACAAGGTGCCAGTACCAACAAATGAAGACAGGGATTGATTTTTGGGGCTGTGACTTTAGCCAAATAAGAATATTAAGAGGCCAGAAACAATTTTTTTAAAATTTTAGGAGAATAATTTGAGTAAAAGAGAATGAATTGCTTTGAAATTGTACCGCAAGTGACATTCCTCCAAAGGAGTGTTTGGATTAGTTTAGGTGGTTTCGGCTGCAACCATTTAGGAATAATGGCCAAAAAGTGACTCTTCAGTTATGGTCCAATTCTTATCCTGTGTCAATTATTTAATCATTATAAAATTTCAAAGAAGTATCAAATTTGAATGATGTGTAAATAGTTGCCCTAACTGTTCAGGGTTCAACCTCTGCACTCGTATTCAGTTGTGCACTGCCAAGCAATTTATGTAAAAATAAAATCAAACCTATTACTGTTTTATGCTGCTCAGTAATCACTTAACAAAGGATGAATACTATAAATAAATGCAGGTTTCTCCATCAAGTACTTTATTATAATTAAAACTATCATAATCAGAACGAGGATTTGTACATTTGAACTAAACATTTCTACAGCTCTCTGGACCAAAAGTCTTTACATCACTAGACACGCCAAGTTTTCTGAGGGATTTGCATGTGATCAATATACAATATTGATTAAGGTTATTCTTTCATAAACTACAAAAAAAAAACATTTACCAAATATTGTTATCAGAGTAAAATGAACAGGATTTTACTAACATTTACCACACAACTTTCAATGAATCATTTCTTAATCTTGAATTATTTATGAAGAATTTTGTTTTCAGGGGACTAAGAGATTGTGATATTATGTCAAAGTCAGATCCAATGGTAGTTCTCTTTTATAAAGATTTGAAAAGTGGACAGTTTTATGAGGTAATTACTGGTATTACGGTATTTGTTAATTTTATGGAAAGAGTAAGTTCAATGTTTTTGAAGAATTATATACCTAACTGAGGTAGTGGGTGATTTTCAGCTCACCTGACCGAAAGACCATATGAGCTACTGCCATCACTATGTGTCTGTCATCAGACGTCATCCGTTTACTTTTTCTAACAACTTTTCCTGTGAAACTACTTGATAAAAAATAGACCATAGAAGTCAAATTGCAGAATTGTTGAAATACCTCATTAATAGTTATGTTTAGCATGACGGGATGGACCTATGCCAAAATTTTCAGAAAGATCTGTTGACAACTGAATGAGTTATGGGTCCAGATTTTTCCCCAAATTTAATATTTCCAAGTTTGAAAATCTTCTCCTCTGAAACTTCTTGGTGGATTGAAACAGAACTTAGCTTGAATGTTATTTAGAAGATTTTAAGCAATCTGTATTTGGGAATTTTTAATCTTGCGAAATACATGGCCACTGTTACTAACAATAGACCATGGGGGTGAAATTGCACAATTTGCACTTAATGCAAAAACAGTTGGGTTTAGCTAAAACCTGGCAGAAGTAAAATTGTTCAGCATGATGAGTTGGACACACATGTATGCTGAATTTTTCAGAAAAATACATTGACCGATGAATGAGTTTTGTGACCTGAAATGGATTTTTTTTTCAGGATTTTTTGTATTTCCAACTTGAAAATCTTCTCCTCCTGAACTACTGGATGGATTGTAATTATACTTGGCATGAATGTAGCTTATGATATCTTTAACAATCTCTGTGTGGGGATTTTTGATCTGGCGAAAACCATGGCCATAGGTGTCAGATTGAAGATTTTTGGAAATAACTTGCAATCTAATGTAAATTCTGACAGGGTAAAATTGATCAGCATGGTGAGACCGACCTATGCTGAAATTTTCATAAAGATCTGTTGACTAATGTCAGAGTTCTTGCCCTTGAAAAGTCAAGAAATGACTATGAGAGATTTATTATATAATATTAAAACTGGCTTGATCACTAAGATGTTCTCCATTGATTAAATTATTCATGTGACAATAGTACAGTAAGGTTGGGACTCCAGCTATAGAAGGCTAAAAAGACTATTTTTGACAAGGTAAGCAATTCAGGCTCTCTAGAGCCTCTAGTTCTAAGTACCAGGTAAAGGGTAAATATAAATGTTAAATATCAGTAGGAGAATTCTGATTTCTTGAAAAAATGTCTACATATTGTATGTGATTATATTATCTTTCAGTATGGAAGAAGTGAAGTAATTCAAGACAATCTGAACCCTGATTTTGTAAAGAAATTTGAGATGAACTATTTCTTTGAAGAGAGTCAGAAGTTAAAATTTGAAGTGTAAGGTTTACCTAGAATTTTATATTTTGTAAATAACTGCTATAATATATGTTACTTTATATTATAATACCACAGGGACATGTCTCAGAAAAACATTGATTCCTATATCTTATCATAACAAAAGGTACTTATGTGACATTGGGGAAAAAATAGACTTGCTTCATATTACGGTATTCAGCTACCAATGCCTTGATTTTTTGGATAAGCATAACCTTTTTCTATATATATTCATCTACAAAATTATGTATGACAAAGAGGTTTCTAACAATGCCACTCAGACATTTTCCAATCTAATATGAAATGCATCGCAGTTTCATCATTAAAGGGTGATAACTCACTTTTCCTTTATCATTCTATTGTAATATTAAACTCACTTTTCTGCATTCCTGATGCTTCTTAAATATACAAACTAAAAATAAAAACATTTTTATGCACAAATTTGATGGTATACCACTGTCCTGCTATTCTCATGCCCTTTTATTTTATATATTTTAGACTAGATGGACTATAACCATTGAAAAAAAGGAGGTCAAGCATATCTATGACATACTTTTAGATATATATTTAAAAAAAAAGCAATTACTTTTTTTAGATGATAAAGGCAGGATATGTAAGGTTCTGCAAACAATAAAATTTTAGTAAATCTTACACAATTTAGACTATAAAAAAGATTAAAACAATTACAAGTCCATGTTTTACTTATAAATATGAAGCTCTTCTATTATCTGAAAAAAAATATGTCAAGATGTTTTTTTTTTTACATCTTTCCATTCATACACATTTGTAAACATGTAAAATGTAAAAAAAAGAAAAAAAACGTTGTTGTAATGAAGATACAGTACTTTGAGTCTGAATCTTTAGGTACATGTATACCACATGTACATCTTCGTATGTATTTTAGCTTACTTGGCCATAGGCCATGTGAGTTATTGCCGTCAATTGGCAACATTAACATTTTCTTCAAACAACTTGGCCACTGGGACTACTGGCAAACTGAAAGGTTTAGTCAAATTCTGATGTGGAGTAGAAGTGTTAAGCATGATGAGATGGTTTGTGGTCACTTTTTCATTAAAACCTGTTCATCCATGCTATATTAATTGACTGTTTTGGAGTGTTTTGCAATTTTTGATTATATTGAATTGTATAATATTCTCAGAAACTACTGGAAAGAATTTTCATCCATCAACTTGAAAAAACATGGTTGCTTTTACAAAAATAATGTAGCTTTTTAAGCCAGATGAGTTATTCAGGCTCTTAAAAGCCTCCACTGCTTGAGGCTTTCATCTGATGATCTGCAATTGACATCAACATCCAGTTGACATATCTAAGTACTTTATGAAAAAAAAGTTGCCCAGGTATATATGAGTTGTTTTTTACAACAGAAAGATGACGAAATTTCTAACACTAAAATACATTTTTTGTACATATGAAAAGTTATAGACACTATTGTGGTTCAAAAATTGATCAAGTGATTCACATGGATTATGATAAATGCATTACCAAAAATTATTTTTAATTTTTCAGCTATGATGTTGATTCAAAATCGGCAAGATTAACAGACCATGTAAGTTAACCAAGATGTATTGATATTTTAAATCCTCTTGGAGAACATAATTTCATGTACTGCCATTTTGTATTCATTCAGGTTTTCACTGATCGAAAGTGTAAGATATTTTTGTCCTTTAAACTTAGAAACAAATGCATTTGCATGTCTGCCTTAAGTTAATAAATAAACTGCACCTCTTGCACTCTTTAGAGATTTGATAAACATTCTTTTAAGAGCTATATTGATATCAATAATATATTTAAAAGGACTTTATTGGAAGATTGGAAGTTACCCTTGGAGAAGCTGTTGGATCACCAAATGGTGTTATGAAAAGACCATTACAGTAAGACTGAGTCATATGTTTTAATTTTATATTTTTGTTACATTTATATAAATTGTTTCCCTAGCATTTATAGGTCCTTCAAGACATTTTCTATAGTTCTTTGTACATTTTGTGGGAAAAATTTATGATAGCTTAATGAATAAAAGCTAAAATATCCATTGCTTGAATTAAACTGAGTAGCAGTTAAGCACTGTGATATAGAACTGCCTGTAATTTGGAAAAGTTTTTTTTTTTTGTGAAATGCAACCATTTTTAAATCTTTATAATCTTATTATCATATTTTAGGGGACCAACAGCAAAAAATGGAGATATTATAAGTAAGTAAAATGTAAATCTAGGATTCATAGCGTCATAATTAAGTTATAACAAATAACAATCAATTTTAAGATGTAATTCTCTCATTTCAACACATAGAATTTCGACAATTTAGTAAGAAAAAGTTTGTAGTGCAAAATCTTTCAAGTTCATTAATTACATTAAAGATATAACCTACTGTGTATATTAACGCTTCATGATATTACAGGATACAGAAATTCTCAGAAAATTCAATATACTTTACACATTTCTTAAAAACATTTCTTAAATCAAAATAATTAAGCTAGCTAAAAAATAGCTAGGACTTGACTGGATATTTTCTATGCCTGTAAAAGACTAAATGCAGTTAAAATATAAATAAATTAGTAAGTTTGGTTTTTTTTTTTTTGGTTTTCTTTTTTTGTAGAAACACATTTTGGGAGGTACCTACTTATATACAAGGATTTTGCAGATTTTTCTTCCGGTTTATCTGAAGCATTTATCAAACCTCCTTAAATTAGATAACCTCAAATGCAATCATGTGGTATTATGCCATATTATAGAAATTATATCAGTTTTGACATCTAGTATAGGTTTTATGATAGTTGTAAATAACTTAAAATTTTGCCTCTTTTTCAGTCAGAGCAGAAGAAATGAGTGCTTGTAAAGTAAGTTTTTGAAAATGATGGCTAATTATATGTTCATCTAAAAATAATTTTATGCAGCTGGCTTCAAAGGTATGATTTAATTTGCCTTAAAAATTTTAATGGTCTCCATTTGGTGCTACAAGCAAGTTTGATTAAATTGTAGCCAATAAAAAAATGCTACAATATGTACCCGTGAGTACTTTACTTTTGCATTACATAATTTAACTGCTCTCACTTTTAGTATAATTTACTATATGACATTTCAGGTGTTGTTTGTTCATTTTATATTTCCACAATATTTTATTACAGGAGATAATAACATTACAATTTAAAGCCAACAAACTAGACAAGAAGGATTTCTTCGGGAAGTCTGATCCCTATCTTGAATTTCAGAGGTCAAATGAGGATGGAAGGTAAGACTGGCAAGATAACCTATTTATAAATTACAAATTACTACTCTTGTGGTATGTAGTGACTAATTGGCTGTTCCTGTAGATGTATGTTTATATCACCACTTCGAATACTTTAACATCCATTGTTAATATTGTGCTTAAATTAAGATCATTATCAATTTCATATATGATATCTGCACATTGATAATGATCTATCTTGTCCTTTATGAATTTGATATTTTTTTAAGGACCTTATTTCTTTTTTGCACTGACTTTGACAGTGAAGTTTTCTTTTGTCTTGGAAAAAGCATATTTGAAATTTGCTAGAAAGAAAATACTGGAGGATGATGAAATACAGTTAAAAAAAATGCCAGGATGAGCAATTGGAAAAAATAAATGGAAATAAGAAAAAAACCATTAACAATCAGTAAAAGGGAAACTTACATTTTTTTTTACTTGTTATCACATTGTCTTTCCTTAAAGTATGTGTACAAATACTTGTTAAATGAAACTAGAATGATTGGTCTAAGTAAATGTAACCTCTGTGTTCTAGTTTCACTGTTGTTCATCGTACTGAAGTTATCAAGAATTCACTGAATCCAACATGGCAGCCATTTACAATACCTGTTAAAACGCTCTGCAATGGAGATCACATGAGGTATGTATTCAACGCCAAAGGACTGTGCACAGTGATCTGGATAGGTGTATGGTAAATTAATGATAATATTTGCTCTATTTAAGTACTCCTCTGTCTAAGATTCAGGCAGAATGTGTATAAGATGTGGTACATGAAGAAAAAATAGAGATTTTATTGCATTATCCAAGTATTTATACCTGATAACTCCAAGAAATTACTGTCAAAGTGTTTGTAAAGTTTGCCTTTTTAAGATATTCGTAGGTCAAATTTAGTACAAATGAACTATGGAAAATGGCAGGAAAATTTCCCCCCACTTTTTTCTCATATAAGCAGTCGAAAATATATATGTCACAGGTGCTTCAGGATAAATTTAAGTAGTGTTCAGTTGTTTTCTTAAAAGACCAAATTGAAGATTATGATGTGCCACCCATTGCCTAATTCTTACACAGAATGGTACTTAAGTACGCATATTGCTGTCTTCATAAATGAGAGACAAGAGGTGATTCATGTAAGTCACAAACCCACAAAATTCACTTTTATTTTCTTCATTATTCAGAAACAGTTACAGATCACATAACCAACCTAAGTTACTCTTCATGTGTTGCATATTTGAGATCAAAATATATAAACTGTAAATGGAAATAACTTTTTGCAAGAGTTATTGTTCTTGATATTCTGTCACATTTTTTTTCATAACAGTTATCTTTGCAACTACATGTCATAATCACTTAATATTTTGACACAGCTTTATATAGGTGTACCATATTGTGAGATTTGATTTTGGTCACATGATGCAACAACTTCCTGTTTGTAGTTCGTTTATATTCCTTTTTTTTCTCTTTTTTTTCATCCCTCTAAATTATACTCCAAGGTAATATCATTTCATCTTTGGAGTAAATGTGTTTTCCCTGATTTTCAGAGTCATAAAGATAGTATGTAATGATTGGAACAGTGATGGAAGGTAAGTACAGGTTAAAAATCAACAAAACCCCTACATTATGTTGTATCGTAAGGATACATCGGTCAATTGAAAAAAAATGAAATAGTTTTGCATCAACAGATTATTTGTTTATTTGAAAATATCTCCAAATCCACAGGTGTAGGAACATTTATACACTCCATGCTATTGTGTTCTAGTCAATGGAAGTCATGAATTCACTACACTGTTTCCCCACAAACCACTTTGTTTATTGCTTTAGCTACGCAGTCTAGTGTCATTAAGATATGAGTAATTCTGTTAGAATTTTCATACAGTTTTGATCATAGTAAGCATATGTTAATCATGTCAATATCTCTTGAAATTTTCAATTGTTTTAATTGGTATTTTTTTGTAGATGTTCAACATGTTTAGGGATGTATTCAGTTTGTGCATGAATAATAGAACGTATTGAAATCCGAAGGATGGTCTGCATTTTATTTTTCACTTCCAGGAAATGAAAACGCTGTATCACTATGCAAAATCTTCTATTTTTATGTTTTTCTTAACATTTTTATTCAGTAGAACTAGATATTTGTCATTTTTTATCAGAATTTTTTCACAAAAATATATTTTGCTTTTAACATTGAACTCAATGCTATGTTAATGATGAATCTGTATGCATTTGAATGGGAGATAAGGACCCAATCTCATGAAATCACAGAGTCACATGAAGAGACTTACATACCTTATTGTGGGTTCCTTTCTCAATGTTGCTGAAATTGTATTGAACTTTTAAGTAGCTGTCTTTGTAAGAATCATGCAAATTCTGTAATATGCGATATACCCTAAAAAAAAAGGCTACATATTTTTATTTTTGTAATTTAGTTGTTTTGTGGGTGTATGTTATGAAATGTGTAATTATTCATTTCTGTCTGCCTGCTCTTAGGAGATAATCAACATTGAAAATCCAATAGATTGTATTGTAATTGAGTGTCATTTACAGAATTATCTCCCTTAATTTTGAAATCGACAGTGCATTCTATATATTTTTTATCTCCTAAGAACATGGGGTGTATGAAAAACATAATGATAATTTCTGTTTACGATGGCAATTCAAACAAAATATCAAAAATAAAAATATGTAGGCTTTCCAACAATGTATCACATTTTGCATGATTCTTAGCTGGAGTGCTACTTTAAAAGTCTTTTGTTGTCTTTTGTATTACAGTGTGGACCTTATAGGAGAATTTACAACAACTATCAGTGAACTCAGTAGAGGACCTGGTTCAAGTAATCAGTATGGTGTAGGTGCCTTTAATCAGTGGAATTTCTTTTGACAGTGACTTTTTAAGTATACAATAGCTGTAAAATTTTATGTCAATGGAGATAATTTTTGCTTTTGTCAGTGCTATGTACTAAAGATATTGTTTATCTAATGCTGAAATTTTAATAATTATTTATTTTTGTCTTTTTAACTAGCAGCAGAAGTCTTTTTTATTATTTTTTTTCTATTCATTATCTTTATTTCAAAATATGTTGTCTTTTTAGGTCATTAATCCAAAGAAAAAAGAAAAGAAAAAGAAATATGTTGACTCAGGACAGGTTTGTTATCAATTTTATACTTAACCAGTTAAGGAGAATAGATAAAAATAGGTATAAAAATAGGAGATGTGGTATGATTGCCAACAAGATAGTCATCCACTGAAATAGAAGATGTGGTATGATTTCCAAGGAGATAGTCATCCACTGAAAATAGAAGATGTAGTATGATTGCCAATGAGATAGTCATCCGCCAAAAATAGGAGATGTGGTATGATTGCCAATGGAATAATCATCCACCAAATGCCAAGCAACGAACAAGTAAATTTCTACAGATCAATGATAGGCAAAACTCATACCATAAAGCAAGCTGTAAAAGGACCCTAAACAAATGATGTGAAACTATTCATAAAAGACAAAAATCAACTCAATTAATTACCAAAAACATAAATAAATAATAATGAACATAAAAAAACAAAGACAACCACTGGACTACAAATCCTGGCTTGGGTATGTCCATTTTATAGTTGATGTATTTCAGTTTATTTGTGAATGAACTTTGTACTTATAAGGTTTACTAGACCAAAATATGTTAATTTTGGAAGATAAACATTTCTTTTTTCGAATAAAGGTCATGTTTTTCACTGATCTTGGAAAACAAGGGTGAAAGAAATAAGACTTTTACAATGTATAAAATAAAAGTTCTCATTTTCTTCTATATTCTAATATATTTATTTATTTAATTTATGATTGATACATATGGTTAGTGAAGCCCTGTTATTTATTTTTTAGGTGATGCTAATGTCCTGTAGAATAGAACAACAACATACATTTTTAGACTACATTCAGACAGGGTAAGTATTGACAGTCATAGTATGACCAGATGGAATGACTAATATTAATTAGTGTGCTTGCATTTTATGGTAAAATCAAAATTAAACAGGTTATAATCTCATATAAATTTTGTTCCTTCTAAATTGTTTAAGAGAAAAAAATTCTTTTGTGTTTAGCTTAAATGTGTTATACAATTTTATTTCATTGACAATAGTAGTGTTTTATTTGCTTTTAAGTTACCTCTTTGGTCCTGTTATAGCTTGCTTGCCTTGAAGTTGTGGGTTTGATTTCTGACCCTGTCATTTTAAAAAATATAATTGGCAGTCCCTGCTTTTCTGCCAAGTAAGCAACATATAAGTGAGTTACACATTGTTGGCTATGATTCAGAATAATGTGTTTGATTGGAGTGATATTCCTTCCATAGGATGTTACTTACCAGTATATGAACGAGAAAATAAAAAATTAGGCTTATCATGTTGGTCTTATACATAGTATGATCTTAATAGTAATTGATCAAATAAAGACACTTTATAATGAAGGAATAATTCACAGACGGTTGATTGTATCATTGTTTTACTATTGGCTGACCTTTTAAGCCACCTTATTTTGCCCCAAGGGATGGCTCATGATAAAATTATGACATAAAATGGCAAGCCTATGGTAAAACTGAAAAATGGAGTGTCTGAATTATCTTGATTCTCATATGACTTATTCATTTTTATGAAAAGACACATTGTGGAGCAAATCTCTAGGATGACGTTAGTAAAATTGAGTAAAACATAATTATCTATGTTGTTGAAAATGAAGCCTTAATATACTTATGACATTTGTCGTATGTTCATCTGTTTTATTACTGCTGTGGTTTAAAGACCCTTGAAGCATGTCATGTTAGAATATAGAATCAATCAATCAAATAATCTTTACTTTCAGCAGCACACAGATGAATTTTACTGTAGCTATTGATTTCACAGCATCTAATGGTAACCCTTCCAGTCCCTCTTCCTTACATTACTTGAATCCCTACGGGACACCAAATCAGTATGCTGCAGCCATTTCAGCTGTAGGGGAGATAATTCAAGACTATGACAGGTAAATTACAGAATATTGACTACAAGTATAAAGATATAAAGTCTGAATAGAAATTTGCTTTTGATTGGCTTGAAACTTGATGGAAGGTCATAATATATTGAAACATTATAGATTCATTTCTAAATTCTGGTAAATAAATCTACATTAGGACTGATTTTATTGGTTGTAACTACCTGTACATATTGTAAGCATATTTTCCCAGTAAATAAAAAAGTGGGGAAAACAGTACTCAAGTCAATTATTATTTTTAGCATCAACATTTATTTTTGAAAGGAAGAATTTTTGTACACATGTTCGTATGTAAATACCATAAGTGGATTATATACAGGGTGCAAATTTTGCTGTATTTTGGCGCTCTGCCTAATAACTCCTAAATAAGTCATGCAATATATTTACTTTGGGCTTCAGTAAACAATGCACAACTAAGCATCTGCTAAAATTAGAAATGGCAACATTTTTCCCATACCTGTTTTGCCTCTAATCACCAAATTTTATTCTCGCCAAAATATACTGCTGTAGGTAGTACACATTACTCAGTAGCTTTCAAAGAATTTATTATTAGAAATAAGCTACTCTCATTACAAATTATGGAACTGTCTTTTATTATTTCAGTGATAAACTATTCCCTGCTTTAGGATTTGGGGCCAGAATGAGTGATAACACTGTGCATCATGACTTTGCTTTGGTAAGTTTTTCAATTTTTATACATCAAGATCTGTTTTGTATGCATTTTTCTTTCAGGCATTTTACAATGTATATTCATTCATTACATAATTGGTGGAAATTGCATGCCATAGTTTCCTGTTATATTGTCTAAAGTGTAGAAAAGATGGTCTTAATTGTCAATATATAAGTTGCAATTACCAC
Organism: Perna viridis; assembly: GCA_037379345.1. Taxonomy (NCBI): domain Eukaryota; kingdom Metazoa; phylum Mollusca; class Bivalvia; order Mytilida; family Mytilidae; genus Perna; species Perna viridis. The sequence goes on from CM074511.1 coordinate 17,741,436, forward strand.
TTCCTTTTTTTTTTTGGTTTGTTACTGTAAATTCATATATTTTTACGTGCATTTATTTTTGCGATTTCAGTTACGCTGACATAATTGTGAGGTTTAATTTTTGCGACACCCATAAATATAAATGCAAATTTTAAATGTGTGCATTTCTATAAAAATTACTATTTTCCTGTGTGGTTTTCATCAGTTCGTTAGCATTGTCCTTGATGATCAAAATACACATCATGTTTACAAAACATTACCTGAGAACTAGAAACGTTGCTCACTCTTTAAACATCCTTTGATTTCATGCCGACTTTGGGGATCTAGAAACTGAATAATCATCAAATCTATTTATAGAATTCCTTGAATAGAAATGTAGGCTTATAAAGTGTTATTACACAAAGATCAAATAAAACAAAAAGTAAAATTAATTTTAATTAGCAAGCACTCGGTTTTCATTTAAGTAAGGGAGTTTCTTTCCTCTTAATCAGTTTGAATTTAAGATGTCAATGTGGAATATAAACTTTGATACATTGTAGTATTATAAAGGGACATTAAACGTGATTAGATTTAATACTAAAGTGAAAATAAACTTGATTTTAACATGTTTAATACAATAGTGGCAGTAATCTATAGTGATGAAAAAGGGACAGTAAACCTTTATAAAAATTGTTTTATAATAGTGCATATTTTTATTGATAGTAGCTTAATGATATTATGTTGTTTATTTATCTTATATTATTTGTAATAAATTGTTATAATGCTATTTCATCAATTTACTTCATTTAAGAAAGAATATTCTTATATAGGTATAAATTTACAGAAATGTCAGATATAGAAATCACGTTGTCCTCAGGTATACACTATATTTCAAAAGAGAAAAAGGAATAAAAACAAAGCCAATGTATAACACCTAAATAAAACGAAGCATACGAATAAAAAAAAACAAAAAAAAGAAAGAAAAAAGAAAAACACAAACACCTGTACAAGCAAACGTTATAGAAACATTTTAAAGGTATTGGAAACAAACAAACAAGTAAAATAAAGAAAGGCTTGAAAAAAAGAACAAGAAAAAAGTGACGAGAAACTTCGTATCTGTTGTTGCACACGTTCCAGTTTAAGCTGACATTCAACATAATAAAAGTGTCATCAGCTGTCCAAGTTTTAGGATACACAAAATAAAATCATTTAATTTTATTATCCACCTTTAATTTCTTACTTATTAGTATTAATTAATGTCACATGGCTTCATCACCTCGAATGGAAATTGTTACATAAACATTACCTGTAATGAGCCTCATTTTACCTATAGGCCAAGGGAGATAATCAAAACATATTGTCTGATAATTCAAAGTAATGAAGGAATGCGAGGTTTAATTATTGCGATCGTCAACCAGTCACATTTTTCGCAATAATAAAAACCTCGCATAAATTTCTGAATTTACAGTAATTTAGGGGGGTTTGTACAGAGATTGATAAAAGAATATACATTTGATACTGTATTTGAAGTCTATATAAAACTGTGTTATCACCTGGCATATAATTATTCCTATTTGTTGGACTTTAATGACTTAATTGAGAAGACATGTTGGTTTTTGTTACAACTTCCATGTATATTTTCTGTTTTTTTTTTTTTTTTTTCAGAACTTTAACCCTACCAACCCATTTTGTCAGGGCATACAGGGTGTGTTGAACTCTTATTATCATTCCTTAAAGAATGTACAGTTATATGGACCAACCAACTTTTCTCCTGTTATAAATCATGTTTCACAGTAAGTTTGTATATATAGCTATCTTGTCAACATTTTGTATAAAAAGTATATAGTGCACATTCTATGGCTTTATTATACCTAATAATAGTGACAATCATGATAAAGACATCTTTCATTCTATTGTCACCGGGTATTTGGTCTATATAGTTTCACGTGCACGGCATGCTTGCACTAGTATATGTACTATTTAAAGAAATATTACTACTAAATTATGTTTAGTCCAGATTCAGTGTCACATATATGTAGTTTGGTTAATGCCGCTACTTTTCAGGTGTTGTTAATATATTTAAATATTTTCAAAAGCATTTATTTATTCTCAGTTAAAGATAAATACTAGCTATGTAGAAATTATTATTCTAATTCATGATATGTTATAGTAATTCGAATAAAGTATTATCAGTAACATTTTGGATAAATTTACGGATAATTTCACACGAAGTAAAGTTAGATAAAGATTTTATATTTTATAATAGAAAGTTTAGTAAAGTACATTTATACTTTTGAATATAAGTTCCGAATATTTTGAGCATAGATTTCAGGTTTTGTTCCTGGAGAAAATACTGTATTTTCTACTTAGATCTATGTGTTATTAATGAATTGCATTTAGTTACAAATGATCCTTATGATAAGTCCTACCAAAGTCTTCATGAGTCAAAATTGTTGGACAACTCCTTGATAAATTTATTGCCATTGAAAGGCAAAATTTATCATTGTGAGTGATTCAGGCTCCTGGGAGCCTCTTGTTGTAGATTAAAGTCATTAGCAATTTTTTTTTATGCATTTTTGGACAAGATCATATGGACTTTGATCATTGTATGAGATAAGATTAATAGCAATCAACATCAAAAACATACCATTAGGATGATTTTCCCGTTTTCCAATAATAATGTTGCACATAGAAATGGCCTTTTCCAACACCAATGTCATGTGTAAAAATGCCTTTTTTAAGATCAGCAGCCTACCTTTTTGAATTCTGGCTAAAAAAGTTTTGATAATTTTTCCATTTCAGATCATGAAGTTTTGATTTTTGACATGCTATCATTATCAAATCATTCCCATATGGTTTAAAAAAATGCTTATAACATTACTTTGGCATCACATGTGAAAATAACTTACCATAAATTCAATTTCTCATTCTTAGTTTTTTTCAACTATTGGATGCAAAAGTTTCAATCCCCTCTTCAACTCCTGTAATTTTTTGAGAGGTAAAAATGTGAATCCAACAATATACTGGTAGTAGTTGTAATAAATGTTAGTTTTATTTTAGAATGGCATCAGCTCAACAAGATGGATCAAGTTACCATGTATTACTTATTATTACTGATGGGGTTATTACTGATATGGAACAAACCAAAAATGCTATTGTTCAGGTAAGGGAATTTTATCACTAATTGTAGTCATGCAAGTGGCAGGGTCTGTTCTATTGCTCAACCAGTTGCAGATCCAGAGGTGCAGGTAGTTGGCACCCCTCCTTTTTTGTGAAAATTTGGAAATTTTAAAATTGACAAAAATGGTAAACAGTGTCCTAGCACCCCTAGTTTCTGAGGATCCCTGGCTGGCATCCCTCCTTTTTAAAGTGTCTGGATCCACACCTGTCAACTATTCTCATTTTGAAGGGCATGAAATATCTGCCATGGTATGTAAAACTTCAATCAATTAATCAACCAATCTTGTTTTTATTTTTGTACATTTATGGATTCTTGGAGTTGCTTGTATACCACCATGCTTCCTAGTGTATACTGTACATAAAAAAAAAAGATTTTAGAAATATTTTCAAGAAGAAAGAACAAGATGTGTACACAGGAAGTTTTTGTAGTGGGAAAAAAAGAGATACCATGAATTTGGAAAATATTGTGAAAAAATGCAGCAGGATAAGAATTGCACTAATTTGAATTCACATTATTTTTTTTTATATCTGTATTGAGAAATGCAATACATGTACTAGTAATAAATGCACACAATAATAGCACATCATCATGACATAGTTATTCAACTGTGTTATTTGTTGAATAAACAATAACTCACTGGATAACTTGGAAAGATTGTACTAGAATTATCTAGTGGATAACTAGTCCAACAGGTACATTTTTCTGGATCCAGGCCTCCAGAATTCCCTTGTCTATTTACCCATTGTAAATGAAACTTAGCCAAATATAATTGTTAAGTTAATTTATCTTTTAATGCTAAACATACCTGTAGAAAGTAGAAAAGTTTTGAAATTACATGTATAATTCACTAAACATGTACAATCATCCTTTTCATCACCATCACCATTATTATACCCCACTTGCAATGTTTTGGGTAAATGGTGATGGGAATGGCCATCCTTCTGTCTTCCTTTCGTTACACAGGATGAACCCATCTCTTATCTGTTACTCCTTCTACCCCACTGAATAGAATTAAATGAAACTTTCACAGAATCATTATTACATGTTCTCATTGTGCACCTTCTATTTAAGATTTTGATCAGAATCTATTATCGGGTTTCACCTAGCAAAACCTGGACTTAGTCATTTGTGCATATTGGGACATAGGGTGAATAGAATTGAATGAAACTTTTACAGAATCGTTATTACATAATGCCATTGTGCACCACCTATTTAAGATTTTGTTCCAAGTCAATATGGAAATTGAAAGGTGCATGTTACCAAATGAGCAAGTGGGGGTATCATTTTTTCTAGTTTTATTTTACATTACAGGCCTCTAGATTACCAATATCAATCATTATTGTTGGAGTTGGAGATGCTGACTTTGAAGGTTTGGTCATTGCTGTCTTTTCTTACACAGACTATAGATTAAAGCATTGTTACATAGAAGATTACTTTCTTATATATGAACTATGAATTTATGGCATTTATTGAACTACAAAATGTTTGCATGCCTCTAAGCAATCTTGATTATGCATATAAAAATGCAGATGTTAGTGGTATTGAGGAAAGTACAATAAATTAAAAAAAAAATAACAGCTATTTTCTGTAAAAAGACAGAGATATGTGAGATTTTAATTATTCTAATCTTGTTCACCATAACAAATAAAAAAAAATGTTATGTAATACTTTAAAATTACAGCAATGAATATTTTGGATGGTGATGATGTTAGGGTGTCATACAATGGGCAATATGCTGAAAGAGATATAGTTCAGGTAATAAGCTTCATTTTTATTTTAATTATGTTTAGTCTAAAAAAAAAATGATAGCATTTTAAGCAACAAAAATGTTTTAAAAACATCCTCTCAACAAGTGCAATACTAATTTACAATTTAAACTTTCAATTTTTTGTGAAGTCAACTATGGAGAACAAAGATTTTCTGTTTGTTCATTTGTCTATAGTGACAATCATGATAAAGACATCTTTCATTCTATTGTCACAGGGTTTTTAGTCTATATAGTTTCTCGTTCACGGCATGCTTGCACTAGTATATGTACTATTTAAAGAAATATTACTACTAAATTATGTTTAGTCCAGATTCAGTGTCACATATATGTAGTTTGGTTAATGCCGCTACTTTTCAGGTGTTGTTAATATATTTAAATATTTTCAAAAGCATTTATTTATTCTCAGTTAAAGACAAATACTAGCTATGTAGAAATTATTATTCTAATTCATGATATGTTATAGTAATTCGAATAAAGTATTATCAGTAACATTTTGGATAAATTTACGGATAATTTCACACAAAGTAAAGTTAGATAAAGATTTTATATTTTATAATAGAAAGTTTAGTAAAGTACATTTATACTTTTGAATGTAAGTTCTGAATATTTTGAGCATAGATTTCAGGTTTTGTTCCTGGAGAAAATATTGTATTTTCTACTGAGATCTATGTGTTATTAATGAATTGCATTTAGTTACAATTGATGATTATTGTTTTTCAGAATTTAATAAAATATTAAAAAATGGATGGCTCATTTTCTTATAGCAGTGGCCGTATTTTTCTAGATTAGTTTCTGGGGTGAATTACACTGCGACACTATGGAAGTTGAGTCTTTTGTAAACATTGAGATCATATCAATATAAAGATTCAAGCAGATTTTGAGAGTTTCATAATTTAAACTTATCCTATTTTAGTTTGTTCCATTTCGAGATTTTGTCAGAAATGGATCCAGTATGCCAACAAGTCAAGCTGCATTGGCCAAAGAAGTATTAGCAGAGATTCCTGAACAATTCTTGCTCTACATGAAGAAAAGAGGAGTTAAACCAAGGGCAAGGTCGTCTGCTCCACAGATGTAGATGGTTTTTTGTTTTTTTTTCATGACAAATCAGAACTTAAAATATCCAATATCCAATTATTTTAGCTATTGAATGATATTGAAACTGGTGCTTTATTTTACCATTGGGAAACCTGCTGTTATCACATACTCTATACAGGAGGTACACACATTAGTTGAACTGTTTTTACCTTTTATACTCTTTCTTTTTTTGACATTTTTCCAATCTATTCTTTGTGTTAAGTCATTTTTTTAAAAAGGAATATTAATTTATTCATTCCTTTCTTTTGTATTGTGATACAGGTAGTACATGTATCATGTTTATGCTAATACTGGTTGTATTTTAACTTTATTGTTTATATGGTTATGTATAGTGTTACAGGAAAATAATTTCACTTTAATATCTGATTTGATATATTGTTACATGATGTACAGATTGAAAGTGACAAATTAAATGGCACACAGGATTTTGTAATCTACATGTATGTTCATTTGTACTAGGGGATGTTCTGGAAATTACAACCTGCCTATTGTTGGAAATTTTGTTAATTCTGTGCATTATCAATGAAAAAATGGCCAGTTATAGCCTGGAACCACATGCCCTTCAAGATCTGAATGTACTGTATTTTTTCATAATAATGTCTTATTCATGTACATGTGGTTCAACAAATGATTTTTGTAGACAGCATTTCCTGAAGGATCCTATATCACATCAGCTTGTAGGTTTGGAAAGACAAATCTTTCAATTTTGAATGCCTCTTTTTAAACTGTTAATGTCTTGAAAAAATTCAGTAGACAGTTTTATTATAAATACATGTATCTGTGCAGAGTAAATTCATAATGCTTTGCAGTGGGAAAACATAATTATCTAATTTATCCATTATAGTCTATTATGTATTTCTATTTTTTAACTATATTTTATTCACCAAGCTTGTCTGTTTGGTCATGTACTTTGTAAGCATGTCTCATCCTAAACTACTATTCTTTATTATTTTTTTGAAGTATCCAAATTGAAGGATTAACATATTTAGAATTCAAGTTAAAACTAGGGTTACTCTTTTTTTAGTTGTTATATGACGGCAAGAATTGCAGTTGTGCTATGTTATGATGTTGTCATCAAAGTAATGTATGTTTACTTTCTCATTGAATTTTGACAATTCGTTTTTTATGAGATTCTTTTTATGAACACTTAACAGAGTTTAAGTAGTATTTATGGGGCCACTCCTTAACAAATACACTTTTTTAATTTCTGGTCTGATTTTAAGAAAAATTAGAGTCCTCGTGAAGATCCCTGTCTGCATTTTTCAATCATATTTCATATATTGCTTACAGTTCTCTTATAAATGAGGGGCCAAAGGCCCCCCCCCCCAATTAAAAATTGACTTTTGGGGCAATTTTGAAATTTATTAAAATGAATTCCTTATGAAAATCTCTGCCATAACAAGTAATCTTAGCAAATTTACTCAATCATTTACTGTTTTTGAAAATCAACATCATTTAATTTGGAAATAATGAAGTGATTGTATAAAATCTTACCGTTATATTTGTAGTTCAATTTTTGTACTACTGAGAAAAAGGCAAGCCGTAAACATTGAAAATTTGAATGGAAACACTATTTTCAACACCTTGACTCCTGAATAGGAAATAATTTATCTCATTTGGGATAACTCTTGAGCCATCTTTAGCTCACCTGGCCAAAGGCCATGTGAGCTATTACCATCACTTGGTGTCAGTTGTCGTCATCATTAACATTTATACAAAACTCTTCTCCTCTGAAACTACTGGACTGATTAGAACCAAACTTAGTATAAATATTCCTTGGGGTATCCTGCATAGAACTGATTTGGGGATTTTCGATTCATCAAAAAAACATGGCCGTCGTTACTAAAAATAAAGCATAGGGGTCAGACAGTAGTTTATCACATATATCTCCAAAACCGTTAGGTTTAGCTAAATTCTGACATAGGGTTAAATGTGTTCAGCATGATGAGATCTATCACTGGTCAATTTTGGTTTTAAACTGTTGAGTCATGTTGGAGATATTGCCCTTTTTCAACGATTTTTGCTATTTTTAATGTTATTTCTTTCAAAAATCTTCTACTTTGACATTATTTGATCAATTGGAACCAAAATTGGTACAAATGTTCCTTGGTGTATCCTGCATAGAACTGATGTGGGGATTTTTTATCCATCAAAAAACATGGCAGCCATTACTAAAAATAAAACATAGGGGTCAGACAGTAGTTTTTCGCATGTATTTCCAAAACTGTTAGGATTAGCCAAATTCTTTCAATAGCTGAAATGATCCTTATTATTAGGACTACAAAAGTCTTCAGGGATAAAAGTTGTCAGATGACTCCTTGTTCAGCCAGGTGGGCGGTTCATGCTCCTGGGAGCGTCATGTTTTTTGTTGACAAATTTGGAAACTTTACAAAGGAAAATCAGCCAAATAAGACATCTTCAAAAATTAAATCTTGCCAAGTGCTATACAATAGCATTTTAGCCAAAATTTTCTTCTCGAGTTCATTATTAAGTTTAAATATGAAATTTAAGACCTGCGAAGATGTATTTCTACATTTACTCCACAATTGGCAATTAGTTATACTATAGGGCTGTAACTCATTTATATGTATTATTCAGATTTTAAGGTTTTGAAATCAGGAAAGTGCAATTATTTCATCAGTATAGACATAATGTATTAATTAGTTATATCATTGTAGATTTTTTATTATCTTACCTCTATTCAGTTTTATTGTTGTTAAAACATTATAAAATTTTTATGAACTATGGATTTTGGTTGTTTCTCTTTGAAGTGGCTGTATATCAACTGTGGAGTTTTCAGCTTCTTAACTGTTGTCTAACATACATATAGTAAACAAGTGTTCCTAAAACAATGTTTTAAGTAGACAATCAATAAATCTAATAAAGAGATGCAGTCTTACAATACCATTCATGATTTAGTGGTACATGTATTATGTTTGGAGATATTATAAGGAACATATATGTGTTAGCACAGGGCAGAGTTACTTCACTTCTGATTTATTTGTACAACCTTGGTTACCTCATAGTTGGGTGCTCAACTTGGGTACAGGAGGTCATGGGTTCAATCTTTAGCTGTCACTTCAAAGATGAAAGTTGATAGTCAATGCTTCTCTGCCAAGCAAGGGGCTTATTAGATATGAAGTGGAGACTGGTTGGCTCACAATCAGAAAAGGTCAGGGTGATACACCTATCTGCAGGCTATTGCATCTATTAGCTAGCATAATAAAAATCCCGACTAGGAGAAAGCAGTGTCTATTTGATAGGTCAAACAGTCTCTTCCTGGAATGAATGAAATATCTGCTGTAAGGCATAAAACCATAATCAATCAATCTGGTCAAAATTTCCTATCAAACAGCTGCAATTCCCCCACATACCTTGTGATATAGTGTTTTCACTTTCACTGCAGAAAATATTTATGTCAAGTAGAATTTACTTCATTCAGTTTTATTCCTAATCCAGAAACAATTACAGACCACATAAACAGTCATAGTTACTCATTTGCTTGTTGCACTTATGAATAAAATCAGAAAGAATGTATATGAAAGTGGCGCTTTGCATGAGATATCATTCTTGATTTGGTTGATTTTGTGGGGTACGAATTTACGGTTTTCTCTAAGTTATAGATATGAATACAGAAAGGGCTATTGATGCATAAAAATATAGCATATGTAGACCGAATATGCACCATTTGTTTCATAGGTTTTTCTAAACCATGAATTATCTGTGACTTGGGCAGTGCATGAATTTTATATAAGACTTCTACTTAATCAGTTTTCTTCTACAATTTACCAAAGGAATTAATGAAATATTTTTGTTTATATCCCTTGGAAACGAAGTCTGTCCCACAAAACCTTGTCCAAAAGTCCCCCTGTATTACCCACTGGATTCTTATTCACCTGTATGTAGTCTTAAGATTACTACAAGGAGATGTGCATTGGTTTAAGGAATTCTAATTTTCAATTATAACAGTTACATGTTTTCTGTAAATTTTATGAGATATGTCTTTTCCCCCCATTGTATTTGTCCTTTGACACTCAAACAGTTCAGGATTTGATATACTATCAGTCCCCCATAAAAAAAATCTGCTATATGGTGGTAAAGGGATTCCAGGCACATGATATTTTTTCAACTGAACTTGTGAGCAGTGCCACAAAGCAGAAGACTCATGACAGTTTTGCCATCAACAAATTACCATATAATGATGTACAGAATATGTAAACAGTCAAACAGATCTGACAGGACCATACAGCTCCTAGACTAATGGTGGTATAAATTATTGTTTCCATGGGAACATTTTAGGTTTATCTGTATCATCTGATTTGTCCTTATGCAACTGTCAAATAATATTCTAAAATATGTGATCTTTTATTTCTCTGATAAATATATGAACATCATTAAGATCGAAATTTTTTATTCACAAATATCTGAAAACATTTTTTATGAAATGAAATTCTACAAAAAGCAGGCTACAAGATCATTATGAAAAAGAAAACCAGCCTTCCATTGCTATATAGTAGACACCTATGTCCAGCATATGATAAAAACAAAATTTGCACATTCAAAATACCTGTACTGAAACATAAAACCAAATGAACTTGTAAATGCTAATAATACTTAACAGGATCCTAAACTGGTAACAATAACAAAAAAAAAAACAAAAACAAAAAAATACTGAGAAAAATTATATAATGTCACCCTCTCATCACTTGCACTAATGTCATCTGCCTAATTTGTAAATTTTAAATTTTTATCATAATGTTATTTAATGTAAGGCATAAATAATAATAACAATAACAAGGACAACATCACTGGTCTTCTTTGTACTCGTTATTTTATTGATTTAATGGGGCTTGTGAACACTTCTTGTATCATAAGAAGCTTTGTTTACCATTTTCCATCTTTAATCAAGAATTTATTAATTAAGTACAAAATCTCTGCCCTAGAAAGAATATGGTCTTGACAGGTTTCATTCTGATTATGTGACATGCATGAAGAGTAATACTTGAATACTCTGTGGTGGTATTCATATCATTATGTGTGAGATTCTAATATTTTCATGTTTAATTTATCAGGAATAAATATCAATAGCAATATTTCTAATAAAACCTGCTGCCACAGAAGTAAATTCAATGCACAAAATTTTCCAAAGTTTACACTTCAACAAAATATCCATTTTCCTGATAAATTTTGTAGAGATCATCTTGTTCTCTGACTTTATACACAAGTGTGGAGTTTTTGTAATAGTTCTCATTCATTTCAATGTTTTCAATTACATTAACAAGCAAATGTGCTCTGTCTGCCTCGAAACCTGGCGAGTCTAATTTGATATGGTTGAAATGTACATGTAAATGATAATATGATGGCTGATAGTGAAGGTACATTCTCAGCTTGGACTTAGGGACACCATACTCCTGAAATATTGCATCCTGAAATGGAAAGATTATCCTTTAATAAATATTTTCAATGTCAGGTTAATTTATGTGATTAAATAACTTCATGAAGTCTTGATTTTATTTACAGAAAATAATTAATAGGTTTGAGGCATTGTTTACAAAATGCCAGTGCTGTTGACCTGAAATTTTAGTGTTGGTATTTCATTTGCCTACATATAACACCAACAATAACAATGTCAGACTGTTATTTAAAATCTAACTTTATGTGAAGAGGAATATGCTTATCAATTTCAGACTTAACTGGAGTATGTTTTACCATACACATGTACATTATAAATTATATTGGGTAGTCCCCCACCAATTTACTTCTTTCAATAACCTTTAGTCTCTTATGTGCAGAGGATTAGTTGTCTTGTTAAGCTGTTCCTATGAATTTTCATATTATTTGATGTTAAGTTTTGCTTAATTTTTTTCTCAAAAAACTTTAAAATAGATGCTATATTAGATTTAAAATAATTAAGAATATTCAAGTATTGCCTTTATACCACGGGTTGACCATTGATTTACGTACTACACCTATTAAACCATCCAAATTTAAGGGAGACCCCCAAATTTGCACTTGGGCTCCCAAAAAGAGTATGCTTCCTGTATGGGAGCCTAAAACTCCCCATTGGAAACATTTCTCATGAATTATATATCTGCCATCGAAAAAAAAAAAACCCACTAAAAGACAATCTGAAGATGAACAAGTACCAATACATTCAAATTAGCATCCTTTGAATAAAATAAGTGTTACAATTAATACTATGTTCCATATTTTAAAAAAATATCTTCAATTTAATTAGTTTCGTCACATAAAAAAAACAAAACAAAAAAACGTGCATGAAGTAGTTGAAATGTGGGACATCTCCAACACATCCATTTTCTGAGGTTAACAAGTATGGATTTATTTTAACTCTACACGATATAATAGTGGATACTTACAGTTCCCTCTTCAAGTATATTCTTCAACAAAGGTAAGTGAGATTTGTCTAGGTCTCGCAGTGATCTGATTTCTCTTTTGTGTACTAAAGCTTGAAAATAAAGACTATTTATGTCCTTCCCATCCCACTTCATGTCTGGTAATAAGATGAATCCTGTGTCTGGATCAGGATCCTCATAGAGAATTCGGTCTGCTTCACTTTTCTTCTCCAGTATGTTGTATACCCACTGAAATAATCAGTTGAAGATGAAAATAAGATAAGAATATATAAAGAAAGATAGAGCAATCACACACACTTAAATGTAAGAATAAACATTTCCCACTGAGAATAGCACAAATGAATGTATCTGAGCAATGGGTTTCTGAGATTTTATAGTATGTTACACTGTTAGACCCTAATACCTAATTAAGTCACATTTCTTCCTGTTTTATATTGCTAGTTTAGTATGATAGTTCCCAAATATGATTATGTATGATGGCTTAAATTTTCGTCAAGGGTTTAAGTTGTACAACTACTCCATGTTAGAGTTAATGTTCTTAAAAAATACAAAATGATGACTTTCATGATTTAAAGCTTAATATATCTTAAGAACTTGGCAGGACTTATGTTAGAAGGGGTCTCTATAACTAATTAAAATTGATCAAATTACATGGCCTACAGATTTCTCATTATTCCAGGTGAGTAAGATGGACTCTTAAGAGCCTCTAGTTTTACTGAGAAATAATCAATGCTAAATCATACCAGAAACAGGATTCACAGATAATGGAAATCATTAATAACTAGATCACATTGCTCGTTATATAATTTAAACAAAAATGATAGGCCTGATAATTTTTTTGGTTTCAAATCTCACTTTTTTCAAGGAAATTCTGATTAAACATGTTATACCTGAACACTAAATGAATGGGCCTCTAAATATGGTTTTGTTACTTTCTGGTATAAGTCAGATGTCTCTTGTATAACAAATGTTTCTTGGTCTGTGTATTTCTTAATGTGTTTCTCAGTGGCAGGATGAATAACTGTAGCTTTTATACCTGAAAAATCAAATCACATACTGTGAAAGTACTTTTATTCGTGGGTACCAATTTTCATGGTTTAGAGAAAAATTATCAGTTCATTGATTCTTGAATTTGTGGATTTGACAACTTTATCACACAAAGGAATGGAAAATTTCTTTTCATTGAGAACCAAATTTGTGGTTTACCGAACCCACCAAAACTGGTACCCCACAAACATTAATACTTTCACAGTATATATAAGTAGTTATTCAACTCCATCACATTGGCAAAAATTACTTAAGTAATTATTGATTCCAAAAGCTGTCACGAATATTTTTCACTGACATTTTTGACAATCCAGTTATGTAGTTCCAGCCATATCATTTATCTGAAAATATATTTTGCAACTGATTACTCAAAACAACTAGAATAAAGTTGAAACATTCAAGTTAAAACTAGTTTGTCTGGGATACCAGATGTGGATGAATTTTCCAATAGACATTTATCCCAGGGTACTTCTGTAACTTTATTTCTATATCGTCTGAATGGGACAAACAGATTTTTATAAAAACTCTGAAAAATGAACCTGTTATACAGGAAGAAGTTCAGATGCAATCCATCATTTCTAAGAACAATTTTTGTAATCACATGACCCCACCTATAGTTGCTTGCCTCTTAATTTATAGGAGAATAGGCATCATACTTGTCATTGAATATCAGTTCAGAGGAAAAATCATGATCAAAAGGCGAATCCAGAAAAGAGGGGTCCAATCAAGATATTTACAAAAAAGGAAAACAATAGGCTCCCAGGAGCCTGAATCGCTCACCTGGTTAAATTTTTGCCTTTCTAGGGCAATAACTTTTAACAAGAAGTTGTCCGACAATTTTGACTCCATGAAGATTTTGATAGGACTTCTCATGAGGATCATTTCATCAATCAGTAGTTTCATTCAATATATTGTAGTTTTCAAGATATTGACTGAAAACTGCAAAAAACATTTTTTTTTTTCCCTTTCAAGGGTAATAACTCTTATATGGACTCGTCTGACAACTTTAATCCCTGAAGACTTTTGTAGGCCTTACAATAAGAATCATTTCAGCAATCAGAAGTTTCATTCTATCTATCATAGTTTTCAAGATATAGGCTGAAAACTAAAAAAAAAGTCATTTTTCACCTCTTAAGGGCAATAACCCTTACATGGAGTTGTCTGACAACTTGGATCCCATAAAGACTTTTGTAGGCCTTATAATAAAAATTTCAGCAATAGAAAGATATTGGCAAACCTAACGGTTTTGGAGATATATGCAAAAAACTACTGTACAACTCCTATGTTCTATTTTAAGTAATGGCGGTCATCTTTTTTAACCGATAAAAAATCCAAACTGTTATTTTTTTAAGAATACCCTAAAAAAACAAAAATACCAACTTTCATTGATTTCTGTAAAGAAGTTTTTGGGAAGAAGATTTTTGAAAGTAACAACATCAAAAACAGCAAAAAATGTCAAAAAGGGCAATAACTCCAACAGATTTTCACCAAAATTTGACCACAGACAGAACCATCATGTTGAATACTTTTACCCATGTCAGAATTTGGCTAAACCTAACGGTTTTAGAGCTATATGCAAAAATCTGCTGTCTGACCCCCTATGTTCTACTTTTAATAACAGTGGCCATGTTTTTTAACTGATCAAAAATCCAAACAACCATTTTGTGCAGGATACTCTAAGTTTCATGCAAATCTATTCAGTAGTTTCTGAGGAGAAGACGCTTGAAAAATTGTTAACAACAACAGACGACGATGACAACGACAGACGCCAAGTGATGGCAATAGCTCACCTGGTCATAGCTATCAAGTATCTTTATAAAAAATAGCCCATGCTTTTTCTCCCTTTGTTCATTATAAATCTGAAATTAGATTTTATTTGGTGAACTGTGTAAACACTGTGCTATTGTGTATCATATTTTAATTATTCAGGGATCTCCATGGATCAAAATTAACACATGGCTCACTCTACTGTTGAACAAATTTTCATCATGGCGTGTGTCCTTTCACACAGAATATAACTCGTCCAAAAAGTATAATAAATTTGAATGTGATATATTTAATAGCACAAGCTACAACATAGAAATTTACAATCAACAATGGTAATTTTTTCTGTCTGTATTGTCTATTTCCATTATGCCAAGGTAAAGTATTCCCTTCCCTAGGCTTGACCATGGGTCAACAGCTCTAGAGAAATTAAAAGCACTGGTAGGTGTGGTCATTTTGTTGATATCATTAAACAAGTTCTTTATAATTTAACCACAAGAACCTAGACAGTGTTGTCTTCGTCCGCTTTGTGTCATTAAACAATCCTTTAGAACTTTTGTGAGTCAATCCATCGCATTTTCATAAAAGTAAGGCAAATTGAACTGCTTTTCTGTGTCAGATAATTGCAGAGATCGTTAAGACTTTGTATAAATTAAGATTGTCTACCTCCTCCGATCACATCGATCTTTATCCAATCGAATTAAACTCTTGAAACTCTCCATATTTTATTAAATGAAAAATTTGCAAATTTTGGTCTTTTAAAAAAACAGTAGAAATCATTCTTATTGATTTTGCAAATGGTGATAACAACATATTTGATGGTTCCCAGATATATTTACATACACTGTACATGTTTCACTCCCTGACACATTAAACCCCCCAGAAATTACCAATCCAAACATTGAAAATACTGAGAATAAACACATGCACCAATCATATAGATTTATGACAGGAATAGGGGATTAATAAACAAGAGTAATTGTGAAATACAGTGTCGATTTGCAATGCATGACACAAATTTGAATATGTGGCACACACAAAATGAACATGTGGCTCTCATTTGAATTCACGGCGCAAGGAAAGTAACACATTGCGCAGTGCCATGCAAAAAGAGGTCATGGAGAACCCTGATTATTTAATTGGTTCAACGAGTAAACTATTTCCAACTTCTGATTGTGTCATGAGCCGTCTTTCACAGAAAAACAATGAAAAGGGAAGAAGACATAATTATTCACCATTTTCAACTATAAAATCCTAATGTACATGTAGTTTTTACCATTTAATTGTTCAACAGGAAAAGCTGAATATGTATGGTAGATGTCATTCCTCAGAGTTTCTCTGATTTTTGTATTTTCCGATACTATTTGATTTGATTCTGAAGAATCAAATGGAGTTTTTTCTAACAAAACTACAGCATCTTCTTCATTTCGTTTGCAATGGAGGAACAACAATTTCTGTTTAGCATTCTCATTTATGATTTTTTCTACTTTAAAACCATCGAAATTAGTAAGACTATCTTTCGATCCTATCTTCCTTTTCTTCGCTTCAGGTGAATCGATTTCTGGTGTCTCGGTTTCTGAATTCATGTTGTTCCCGTGTGACATTAGTAAAGTGCTCATTTCGTCATAAACGACCCGTGTGACAAAAGTAAAGTGTTCATTTCATCATATACGTGAGGGAGGAAAACTTCACACAACCAATATTTAGTTATAAGAATAGGGTTGCCAACTTATCTACCCATCTAACTATAGTATACGCTAATCGTACTTGTTCACCACTATCCCGGTTTATTGCTAGCAGCTAACGCCCAGAATAATTTTGCACCACATTTGGAATCTCCTGCGACCCGTGCAGGTCCGGGTGTCAAAAGAATAGAGCTGCAGCAGCGCTAAGCTTGTCGTAAAAGGCGACACATAGTGCTCAGAACCCTAGCCGAGGGCTAGGGCGCTCTGCCCACAGAGCAACTGGGATGTGTGCCCCAGGTGGTGGAATGGAGTACCCCTGGCGTGTTACATGCTGGGGTTGTCAGGCTATAATACGGAAAACCTGACCGCAAGCCATAGTGGTGTACCGTGTTGGGAAAGATGCCACGTTTCTCGCACGTTAAAGAACCCTACTGTGGTATTCTCCCGGAGTAGAAACCATAGGGCTCCGCCACAGGAGGCTAAATTGCCCGACCCTACCCACCTCTCCCTATTTCCAGTGGCAATCAAAATTTGTCGACCCCATTGTCCTTGTGTCCCATCCCCTTTTCATTTCATTATCATTTCATGTTCATTTTATCATCAATTTCATGTTCATCGTCTGAATATAGCTGAAATATTGCTGCTCGGACGTTAAACCCCAACAAACAAACAAACAAACATGCAATCTCCTGCATTGAGGGTATACAAGCTTTACACGTCCGTGTGAACACATTTGCCATCCCGACCCTCTATATAAAGATTAGTGTATGTAAAATACGCCGGAAACAGCTTTGCAGATTTGTACTGATCTAGTGATTTTTTATTGCAGTATCTTGAAATTACTAAATTTGATTTAAACATATTTTATTCATCAAATAAATGAAAAGGATTGGATAGCAGGCAACAGGCCTATAAAATACCCTCTCCCATATACAAGGCATGGTGTCCAACAAATACATAAATCATATAGACAGTAAATACATATAAATCCCACACAGGAATATATTATACAAAAATGATTTTTATTACGGATTGGCATGGTGTTTTATTTTCTGCAAACTACTAGCAAGTATTTAAAGATTTTATGGAAAAGTACTTGCCATAAAACTTCATATTTTGCCCTCTCTCTCTCCCCCCCCCCCAAAAAAAAATACCTAAAAGAAATCTATGCAATTGATATTAAGCCGCATAAGATAAGAAAATAGCCATGTGTATATCTTGATTGTCTGAAATTGCAATTATCAAATAATTTATCATTTTAACTTTTCATGATATATTTTAATTACACCGAGTACATATTAATATAAGTAAAAAGAAATTGATATAAAATAATCATCAACGTTCAATTTAAAAAAAAAAACACATTCAAGGATCAAAATAAGTAACAGTCAATAGTTATTCACGAAAAAAACCAACATAATATATAATTTCCATTAAATAAATCTTCTATAGTCCCTAATAAAAGAGTGAAGTGCCGAGATAAATTTACATTATTTCGAAAATCTAACGTATCACTACCATACAAGACATTGTGAACACTGAAATCAACACCCAACTCTCTACATACATTTTGTAGCACTGCTCTGCTGTCAGTATAACGCGAACAAGACATAATAAAATGTTTTTTGTCTTCATCTATGTCCCCACAGTGTGCTCATCAGAGATCGTAGTTGAGATTACTAGCGTTATTCCTTATCTGACAGGTAATTATATATTTTTTTCATATCCTGTAAAGCAGAGCCCATAAGAAACCGACGATTTTTTTTATATTAACAGGTTTTCCCCATAAACGATTAAAACAATTCTTTCCTACATTTTTCACGATGTTACATTGACCCATCCTATTGAAACCTAGAACCCCAACCATCTGCCTATGATACAAAGATCTTCAAACATACATTTCTGAGAAAAAAATATAAAATTAACAGAAAAATAATATATGATATAGTTTATCATAAAGGACTTTTTAATGTAAAAGATTTGAACAATGACTCAGAAAAAATAGACTGCAAAATTTAAATCAAAGTACTCATATACTGAATCAATTTATAAATATCGATCGCTTGGATTTTTACGCCTCAAATAATCGTCAAATTGCAAACTATGGGATAAAATTATGGTAGTCTAATTCAAACGTATCTAAATACAAACGTAGCATGCTAAATGGTTAATATTGAACTCTTTGTAAAAGCGCTTAGTTTCTGGGCACCTAGTTCTAGGGACACGTACATTAACATAAATCTAAAAATATAATTTCAACAATCGTGTCTGGTGCAGGAAACATTAGTCATGCATTTTAAGGCCATGGAGCACCTACAGCTCTATCATAATAACATGCACGTGACAAAAATAGCCAAATAGAATGATTATTGCAAAAGGCAATATCACCATACCACAAACTGACACAGTTTCCAAGAAATGCATCATCGACATTCCTATGCCATAGTCTGTACAAAGTTTTATTTTTATTTGTCATCTCCGGGCCTCCGATTTCACGAGGCGGTACACAACCTTAATGAAAATACACGATACATCGGAACCACTGTCCTTATCCACCAGTGTCTACATGGATATCTGAATACAGCCCTTCCAATTGGTATTCAACATTCCTCTTTACATTTCAATTCTATGATTGATAACTATTTATAATTTCGCAGGGGTTTCGTTTCTAGATAAACATCAAATGGTTTATTATGAGTCTAAAAATAAATATAGGCAACTTGATTATATTGACACTGAACGGCTGGTTTATTCGGATAAATGCATAGAAATAAATAGGTACTAGAACTAAATTTGATAAATTAGAAATACGTACAAAGTGAACCTAACTAACTGCATTTGAACCTTAATGGAGTATGCCAATAGGATTAATTTCCTGCTGTAGTATAAGATAATTGCAGATGCTATCAGGCTTTACAAATCTAAAGGCTCTGGCGACTGCTATATATGTCAGTTCCAATTTTCTATCTAAATTGATAAAAAGTATATATGAAATGATATAAACATTTCATATGACATCAAACTTGATTTTGAGATAATTGAGCCCAAATATATGCGACTTTTCGTTTCATGTAAATTATAATCATTAAAAAGAAAATAACAAAATAATAAATATAACAAAAACAAAAACAGTCACATTTTATTTCTAAAGAACATTTCACCATTTAAAAAGCAGTTTTAAAGTAATGTTTGTAATTTTACCATGCATATTCATTAGATATGAAATATATGTCAAAATTTTTTTTTTAAATCTGTATCTAACACTTTTGCCTCAGTCTAAGAATTTGCAGGATGACAAAAAAATATACTCAGTGTAATAAGTAGAGAGACAAACTTATAAAACTTGGAGGTAAGTAGAAACCACGACTAGAAACACTTAATAAAAATAAACTTGTATTTTAATTAATCATATACATTGCTGTTTGACTTGACTCACCTACTGTCTGGTTTTCATCAAGACTGCAACTTAATATACTCAGACTTCAGTGTAGCGAAACAGCTGAGTACAAGGGAAAAGTAATTATATTTGACAGCATTACATTTGCGAACTTTTTGTAATCGAGGATTGTTACATTTGAGAACTTTTAGCTTCAACGTTTGCGATTTTTTTTATTACATTTGCGAACCATTTGTCAAATTAACATTTGCGAACCAAATGATATATTCTATTAAATTTTGTATAGACTTTATATAAATATTTATTATATAGATAGCAGTGATTTACCGAATGTTTACAGTGTAAAAAAATCAATAATAAACCCTTTTGTGCTAACGTAAAAGTAGTCGGTGAGCATGCGTAAAGCATGCTCAATATACACTTTCACGAGGAAAATTCTTCTATTCTACCCAAGGCCTACCTCGCGGAAGTGTATATTGAGCATGCTCACCAACTTACCACCACAGGCACTTGGGACCAGGATTTGTTTTTATAATGTTCCTCAAAAATATCATTAAATCATTTTGTTTCCATATTTGAGTAATTATGCGTGTTCTCTGACATGTCCGCTTGCTATATATTGCTGTTTATACTATGCATAGTTTTCATCTATATATTTCGTTTAATTATCCTATTATTATATAACAATTCAGATATGTGGTGTAATCTGTTCTGAATTTCGCTCACTAATCACTCTTTCACATTTCTTTGGCTATATGCATTTCTTTGTTTTCGTCTCCCATATCAACTTGTAATTCTAATCAACTGGTCTCTTTGGCACAACTTCGTTCGATCTTACTGAACGATGGCTTTTACAATCATTGAGACAAATAGGGGAAACAAATGTTTACAACTTGATGGGTATACATTTCGATTCCTGAAAACTTTGATAAAGATAGGTGATCAGCCTGGGAGATGTACTTTAAAAAACTGTAAAGCATTATTGAAAATAGATGGACAGTGCACTACTATTATATGTACGACAGGGAAACACGACCACGAAGCTGATCATCGGAAAGTCGAAAGAAAGCTTTAAGACAAAATCTACAGAAGAAAGCTGGAGATGATATTTCGTCAAGCCCTGCTATGTTGGTATATAGTATTTGCATGTGATTTTCAAAAGCATCCTTCACTGTATTTTATGAGCATACATATAGGATAAAACAAATTGATATGGGACAATGCATAAACTTTTCTGTAAAAAATCCTAAAAATGTATGGAAATCGGGAATAAGTCAGAGACAACCTAATATATAGTATATACTAACCAGGCTTACGATTGCAAATTATCTGCATGTATATTGTTACCCCCTACACCAAAGTTAAAGATTAAGAAGAGGAATAAGGAATTTATATATACCTTAAGATGATAATTAACCATTTATTACCACAAGATTCTATATAAGTATGTCTTGCTTCATATTACCTGTACCTGCACGTATCTATATAGAAAATGTGTTTACAGGTACGCACAGAAATACAAAAAGCACAGGAGGAATCACTCACATGTTCGGATCTCAAAAGCCTGTCGATGGCAGTTTACAGACAACGCCGAAAACGGTACCCGAACCTGCCAAAAAAAACCACGATAAGATACGCATGAATCGATATTATGACCTCCAATACGTCGAAGAGAAAAGCAGAAAAAGAAAAAAATAACTAGACTTTCTCCTGAAACAGTTTGAACCGTTCACGACGGGTGTTACTGACAGAGTTTCTTTCGTGAAAACCCTTTATTTTAAGTTTGCCGCTCCATTTAACTTGTAAAACTGTGATACACTGATGTAATTGTGGCTATTTTATTTACGAAGCTCAAGTTGTCTCCTTTTTCCTTTTTCAACATTCGAATACAAAATTGAAGTTATCGTAAGGAACATCTCAAAGGTGTTTTTCACAAATGATGTTTTTTTATATTGTAACAAACCATTAAGCATCTCTTAAGGAACGATTGTAAGAGGGGGTTCAGGAGGGACCAAGGGCTCATTTCAACATTCATTTCCTTATTCGCCATTTTAGGTCGCACAGAGTTGGGAATAGTCGCAATCGACTCGGGAGGGGTCGGAGATCTCATTTCAACATTCATTTCCTTATTCGCCATTTTAGGTCGCACAGAGTTAGGAATGGTCGCAATCGGCTCGGAATGGGTCAGAGATCTCATTTTAACATTCATTTCCTTATTCGCCATTTTGGTCGCACAGAGTTGGGAATGGTCGCAATCGACTCGGGAGGGGTCGGAGATCTCATTTCAACATTCATTCCCTTTTTTAACATTCATTTCCTTATTCGCCATTTTAGGTCGCACAGATTTGGGAATGATCAAAATCGACTCGGGAGGGGTCAGAGATCTCATTTCAACATTCATTTCCCTATTCGCCATTTTAGGTCTCACAGAGTTGGAAATGGTCGCAATCGATTCATGAGAGAAATATCATTTCAACATTCATTTCCTTATTTGCCGTTGGGGCGATTCAATTTTGCACCACCCTATTCATCAACACACGATTGTTTTCAGGTACATATGTATGTCCCATTTACAAATGAATTTGTTACTGTTTTAGTTAGTCTACATTCATGCGCGTCTGGTTAGGCAAATTGTACGAACGTATTGGTCATCATTTGATATCACAAATGAAATTATTCAATACAGTTTTTGATTTTCATCAAATAGCTTGATTTCTAATCTTTTTATTGTTATCAAGAGGTTGCAGTCACATTGTAACTAGCTAAATTTACAATTTGTACCCCTACCTCCAGGAAAAATCGCTTTAGTTTACATGTAGCTCAATGCCATAACCTTAGGGAAGTACGCATGCTTATTTAAAAGTATGGTTTATTTGTCGTTTTCTTTTTGACAGTTTCAAAAAAATGATGCTTTTGGAGTAATTTTTGTTTTCATAATTTATCAGAAATTGCTCAAAGTAGGATTTTCGATTTTTTTTAAAGTCGCATCAATTCTACAACGCATTGTAACACAGAGACGTATCGATAAAAAGTTTAATATTCTACAACATGAAACCAAGGAAAACTAATTTTCAACTAAACATTTTCAACATAGTTATCGATATTACCCAACCCAACCCCTATAAAAAGATCTCATTATGAAGCAAAATGCTCATTTAGCAGCAAAACAATACTCACATTTAAGTCATTCAGAATTAATTAACGATTGACCCAACATATGTAACACAACACAATGAAATACTTCATGTTATTTTTGTTATATGCAACATTTCATCTATTAAAGTATCCGTCCATCCAAGTCATCTGGTTGTCTTCTTCGTGCTCGTCTTTCCATGATTTCTGTCTACATTTCTCAGCTCTAAATTACAAGTCTAACATTTTGAGCTTTCCGTGTCTTCCTAGTGTTCGAAACTTATGTCTCTTCATGAATCCATGAGCCATAGAATTTAAATATTGCAAAATGAGTTATGAAACATTAATGGGTAACATAGTTTATTGAAGATCTGTGTGTATAGCACGTTAGTCCAAACATCCAAGTAGATAAGTCTTGTTAAACCATTGTTGTGTCATTCTATTGTTCTTACCGTGGGTTATTTTTTTACAAGTCAACGATGGCAAAAAAAAAATGAACTTCAATTTGGAAAATCTGCTCAGTGCAACAAAAGACCTCTAATTGCATGTACTAGTATGTGTTTATATATTAGCCTAAGGCTTTTTGCTTTACTGATAAGTTCAAAATAAAGCTCACTGTTATGTGTACTGCAATTCAAATGAAAACAAAGATACTAAACGCCGCTTTACTTAAGTCCGTTTTAATTAATTTGAACTGATGTTAACATTTACATAATAATAATGTCAATTTTAAGCTCGTCAATGCGCACCATTTTGCAAGTTGATGGTTTTGATATCATCTGAAACTCCGCCACTGATAATTCCAGATGCATTGCGGCGCATTGCGTCGTTCGCGCGTTTGTGGCCTATTACTGCATCACTGCGGTGACCTGTAACTTCAGCGATTAGGACTGTTCGTCTACACCAATTTCATACAGTAATGTTGCCGCTGTTACTCTGAGTGAGTGATTCGATCGGACACTCTCTAGACCTGCCTATTTACACATTCTACCTATAGCCCCGTGCAGGTCCGGGTGTCAAAAGAATTGGCCTGCAGCAGCGCTAAGCTTGTCGTATAAGGCGGATAAATAGTGTTCAGAAACCTAGCCGGAGGCTTGGCGCTCTGTCCATTGCGACAAAGAACAACGTTGCTGAAAATGTAAATGTAGAGAATTTGACAAGTGAGATTGATTCCTCCGATGACCGATGATGATTCCAATTCGAACTCGGAAATGGATGTTTCAGTTGCGGAAAAGTTAAAGAATACCCCGCGTAGATCCCCGCCCCAAGTAGTTAAATCACCTGTAAGACAAATGAACAATAAAAAGCAGTCAAGCATGAAACGTTGCGATGGACAATCAATAATTGAAAGCGCGTGTAAAAAGGTGACAATTGATAAACCCGTTGAACCATCTCGAAAAGAACTGAATAACTCGCGAGTGAATACACATAACAAACTAGACAATACACAGGCGTTAGAATTAGATAAAATAGTCATCAAATTTTGTAGTGGAAGTGGTAGTGTATTATTAGCATTTTTGCCGGGAACAATGAGTATTCTTCACTACTGTATGTGGAAAAAAGAAACAATCATAATCGATCGCTTTGTCCATCATTGGAAATATTTAAGGAAGAATATAGAGGAAGACTTTGATGATGTGCGGAATACTACGTTTTACAACGAATCAGTGGAGGAAGGGATTGAAAAGATGGAAAATTTCTTAAAGAGCCAATAAACTTTTAGTATACGAGTGAGTGCTTTCGGGTTGAGTGTTGTTTTTGTATTTATTTAATATATTTAGTTATAACTTAATACCCAAGTTCATAATGAGGACTTGGATTTCCAGCCCAGTTTTCAACTACTGGACTATAGTAATAACTGATATATTGTATAAAAAGGAACAATCTTAACATCGTAAAGTACATACTTGTTATATTTCGTTTTTAAATTTTATGTAAAATTTTGAAAAGTTTAAAAAAAATGAATGGTTGATATTATTGTCGAGAAAATACGACGTGTGTGTGATCTATAATTAAATTCTTTCGAATGAAGTGCTACGATATTTCGATAATATAGACAATTGTGAACATGATTGTTTTCAGATCCAGATTGTAATATGGACAATTGTGATTTGATGTTAATATGATGAACATATCTGTGATATACAATTGATGATTAAATTTAATAAAGATAAAAAAAAAAAACAAAAAAAAACCGGTTCTCGTCCGATCACCGAAGTTAAGCAGCGTCGAGTCCGGTTAGTACTTGGATGGGTGACCGCCTGGGAATACCGGATGCCGTAGACATTTCTTTTTAGTTTCCTTCTCTTTTTATTTTATCACATAATTTTTCACAGGTTGATATTAGAGTATCCGTTCTTTGTATTAGAGTAAGCATTTAATGAAAATCTAAAATTGCAAAGCTAGTTATTAGTTTTTTAAAAGTACGAAACGAATAAGGGGGCGGGAGTATTCACATTGCATGACTTGGGGACGACTTCCATCTTGCAATTGTGACTAGAATTTGGACGTCGCATGGCGACAGGCAGATGAAAAAGAGGCACGTTTGGAAGCGGCCGGTGAGTAAATTTCTCTAGTCTATTTAAAACCAATTTGACAGGTTACATTACCAATATTGGATCAATTGAGTCAGAAATTAGCGCGCGCACGGACTGCTCAAGACAAATGAACCCCCTTCTTTGGACACAACTAGAAAAAGGAAAGGAAACTAAGAATAAACCTGCATTTGTTATCTACTTGTGGTTATGCGTCGGTTTGGAATTCATTTTGGAATTTTATGATATTTTTTTTTGTGTAAAAACGTTTTATTAGAAATCATTATTTTCGTCACTCTGTTCGTACTCGATTTACACGACGGGACCATATTTCATGAAACTTCAGTTTGTTAAGGTACCAGAAAGTTTATAAGGCAATATTTGACAGTATTTACTGTCTACGACCATATCACGCTGAAAGCACCGGTTCTCGTCCGATCACCGAAGTTAAGCAGCGTCGAGTCCGGTTAGTACTTGGATGGGTGACCGCCTGGGAATACCGGATGCCGTAGACATTTCTTTTTAGTTTCCTTCTCTTTTTATTTTATCACATAATTTTTCACAGGTTGATATTAGAGTATCCGTTCTTTGTATTAGAGTAAGCATTTAATGAAAATCTAAAATTGCAAAGCTAGTTATTAGTTTTTTAAAAGTACGAAACGAATAAGGGGGCGGGAGTATACACATTGCATGACATTGGGACGACTTCCATCTTGCAATTGTGACTAGAATTTGGACGTCGCATGGCGACAGGCAGATGAAAAAGAGGCACGTTTGGAAGCGGCCGGTGAGTAAATTTCTCTAGTCTATATAAAACCAATTTGACAGGTTACATTACCAATATTGGATCAATTGAGTCAGAAATTAGCGCGCGCACGGACTGCTCAAGACAAATGAACCCCCTTCTTTGGACACAACCAGAAAAAGGAAAGGAAACTAAGAATAAACCTGCATTTGTTATCTGCTTGTGGTTATGCGTCGGTTTGGAATTCATTTTGGAATTTTATGATATTTTTTTTTGTGTAAAAACGTTTTATTTGAAATCATTATATGATATTTTTTTTTTTTGTGTAAAAACGTTTTATTTGAAATCATTATTTTCGTCACTCTGTTCGTAATCGATTTACACGACGGGACCATATTTCATGAAACTTCAGTTTGTTAAGGTACCAGAAAGTTTATAAGGCAATATTTGACAGTATTTACTGTCTACGACCATATCACGCTGAAAGCACCGGTTCTCGTCCGATCACCGAAGTTAAGCAGCGTCGAGTCCGGTTAGTACTTGGATGGGTGACCGCCTGGGAATACCGGATGCCGTAGACATTTCTTTTTAGTTTCCTTCTCTTTTTATTTTATCACATAATTTTTCACAGGTTGATATTAGAGTATCCGTTCTTTGTATTAGAGTAAGCATTTAATGAAAATCTAAAATTGCAAAGCTAGTTATTAGTTTTTTAAAAGTACGAAACGAATAAGGGGGCGGGAGTATACACATTGCATGACTTGGGGACGACTTCCATCTTGCAATTGTGACTAGAATTTGGACGTCGCATGGCGACAGGCAGATGAAAAAGAGGCACGTTTGGAAGCGGCCGGTGAGTAAATTTCTCTAGTCTATTTAAAACCAATTTGACAGGTTACATAACCTAATTTAAAGGCAGCTAGATTGTCAAATGTTAAAAATAAGTTAATGAAGTAACAATGGAGTGGAACGTGTCATTAGTTATGAACTTTTGTTTTGTGATGGCTACTTTTAACTTCATTAGCCTTAATTGTAATGGTTTGTGTGACAAAAATAAAAGGGATTGTATTTTTGCATTATGTATTGAAAGAAAATATGACATTGTTTGTTTACAGGAAACATTTTGGACTGATAAATTGTATGAGGATATTCAAATTGATAAAACTGTATGGGATGGTGAGATTTTTGCCAGTAATAGCATTTGTAATAGGAAAGGGGTTGCCATTCTTGTAAGTAAAAGGTTGAAAAATGTTTTTAAAGTTTGTGAGAGTGTATGTGGAAGATTAGTTCATATACAAGGTAAAATTCTTGACAAAAGTTTGGACATAATTAATTTGTATGCTCCAAATAATGTTAGTGAAAAGTGTAATTTTTTCAATGATTGTAAAAGTAAAATATATGGAGATGAATTTATTATAATAGCAGGTGATTATAATACCACTCTTTCCCCTTTAGACAAAAGTGGGAAAACTGTTTTTTATGCTGACAGATCTTTAAAATGTCTGACTGAATTGATAAATGAAAAAGGTTTATCTGATGTATGGAGAGATAGAAATGTAGGTGTTAAAATGTTTTCAAGAAAACAAGTTGTACAAAGTTTTTTAACTCAAAGTAGAATTGATTATTTTTTAGTTTCTTGTAATTTAAAACCATTTATAAAGAATGTTTTTTACAATGATACATCTTTCAGTGATCATTCTATTGTTAGTATGAAATTAGATTTTTCTTAAGTTGAAAAAGGACCTGGTGTTTGGATTTTTAACAAGTCCTTATTGAGTGATGATTTTTTTGTTGAAAAAATTAGAAATATCTTACTTGATGAAATTGGTTCAGATTTTTATTTTTCACATCCATTAATTTGGTGGGATAATTTGAAATATAAAATCAAGAAAACAAGTCAACTCTATGGTAAAGAAAAACAGAGAGAGTTATATAGAGATTATTATAGAATACAGAATAAGTTACAAGAATTGTCAATAAAGGCTGCTTGTGGTAATGATATAGATCATGTCAAATATTTAGAGTTGAAAGAGGAACTTGAAGGTTTAGAAAAACATAGATGTAATGGTGCTGTTATAAGATCCAAATGTCAATATTCATTAGAAAGTGATAAAAATACAACCTATTTTTTGAATTTAGAGAAACATAGACAGAATAGAAATATGATAAATGGTTTAAAAAATTGTGATGGTAATGTTGTCAGTGAAACTGCTGAAATTTTAGATGTTATTTATAGTTTTTATAAAAGGCTATTTTCTTGTGTACAAACTGATTATGAAGCAATTGATAAAATGTTAGATTGTATTAATGTCAATGTTGACGTTTGTGATGTTGAAAAATGTGATGAGGAAATTAATATTGAAGAAATAAAAACCTCTATAAAAGGTATGAAACAAGGAAAAACACCTGGTCCTGATGGACTCACGGTGGAGTTTTATTTATATTTTTTTAACGAGTTGAAAGATGTTTTGAAATATATTTATGATACAGTTGAAGAGAATAAAGTTTTATCTAGGTCTATGAGGTATGGAATGATTAACCTAATTTATAGAGGTGACAGAACTGACTTGAAAAGATTTAGACCTATCAGTTTATTGAATGTAGATTATAAAATATTAGCTAGAGTCATGGCAAATAGGTTTAAATTTATACTTCCAAAGATTATTTCACCAACTCAGAGTTGTTGTATAATAGGTAAAGACATCTCTGATACTACTGTTACTGTAAGAGACATAATTGACTTGGTTGAAATGGATAATCTAGAATGTTATTTGTTAAAGTTAGATCAGGAAAAGGCTTTTGACAGGGTTGGGCATGAATATCTTTTTTCGGTTTTACAAAAATTTGGTTTTGGGGAGAGATTTATATCTTGGATAAAAGTTTTTATACAGATATTTTTAGTACTGTCAAGTGCAATGGTTTCCTATCCAAATATTTTCCATTGGCAAACTCTGTTAAACAAGGTTGCCCAATATCTGCTTTATTGTATGTTTTAGTTGCTGAACCTTTAAGTATAATGATCAAAAGGAATGATAGGATTCAAAGTATTAACATTCCTGTTGTGAATATTGAAGAAAAAATATTTTCACATGCTGATGACACTACATTGATATTGTCTGACAAAAATTCAGTAACTGAATCCTTTAATGTTTTACAATTGTATGAACAAGCATCTGGGGCAAAATTAAATAAAGATAAATTTGAAATTTTGGCATTGGGTACTGGAAAAATATCAAAAAATGATTTAGATGCTTGGAAAATTAAAGAGTGTGATGGGGTTTTACAGCTTTTAGTGTTATGTGATAATCTGAATTGGGAATGCAAAGTGCAGTCTATTTCAAAAATACTGAATCTTTGGAAAATGAGACAATTGTCAATACATGGTAGAGTAACTGTGATAAATACTCCTTTAATGAGCAAACTTTGGTATACTCTGATGGTAGTTAATATACCAGAAAAATACTATTTAGATATAAAGAAATTGTGCATCGGGTTTTTGTGGAATGATAAACCATCTTTGGTTGCTTATGATGTTGTTATTAATAGAATACTAGATGGAGGTTTGAATTTTCCAGAAATGTTACATAAGATGTATGTGTTTAGACTTAAATTTTAAGTCGTTTGTTAGATGTAGAGTACTGTGCTGTTTGGAAGCATCTTTGTACTTATTTCTTTTCCAAAGTACAGGAAATGAAACTTGGTATTGAGATTTTGTTCTGTGAATTTAAGCAGAGACAGTTGGAGAGTTTACCTGATTTTTATAAATGTAAGCTGTTTGCTTGGGGAAAGATACGTGATTATATTGAAATTGATATCAATTTGAATAATGTATTTGACCTGCCTCTGTTCAATAATCCTTTGATTACTAATAATGGTAATATGCTGTATATCAAGACTTTTATAGATGCAGGTATTATTAAAGTGAAAGATTTAGCATTTCAATGTAAAAAGGGAATCATGAGAGATGAGTTTGTTCAAGATATTGTTTCTGAAAAATTTCCACAGGTATCTGCTGCTAAGATTATTAAGGTAGTACAATGTATATAACAATGTATTCCTGATGAATGTAAAATTTTAGTAGAAAATAATGAAAATGTTCGTAGAAATCTCAGTTTGAATATAGAATGTAATGTTAATAATAGAAAATACTCTTTTCCTTGTACAACAAAGTTTTTTATTCTATGTTGTTGAAATCATTATCAAAAGAACCAAATGCTGTCAAATATTGGTGTGAGGTGTTTTCTGATTTTGATACTCAAAAAGTCCAAACAATTTTGAACGTTCCATTTTTACCAAGTGATTGGATTGAGTTATCATTTAAAATATTTCATAGAGTTTTATTTACCAAGGAGAGGTTATTGAGATGTCGCATTACTGATGATTCATTGTGTCCAGTTTGTGATGATATGCATGAGGACTTAGAACATCTTATAATTTCGTGTAGATGTTTGACTCGATTCAATGACTTTTTTAAAGATTTTTTCCATAATATATTGTGTAATAGTTCAGCTAGCGTTATCAATATGTTAGACTTTGATTATCTATGTTTTTTCGGTCTACTCAAGAAAGATAAAAAAGTTAACTTTTATTTTGTTAATACTGCTTTATCTGTTAGAAGGTTTTGTGTTGTAAAGAGAAGAAATTTAGTCATGAAAGAGGAGAAAGTTTTGCACATTATTTCTTATTTTAAATCTGTTCTTCAAAAGCATGTTAATTATGCTTACATGTATTATATACAGAAAAAGAACTTTTCTTTGTTTCAAAAATATTACTTGAATGACAATCCTGTTCTGCGCATCAGTGATGATAATGTTGTGATAGACTTTTAGATATACTTATTCATATATACTGTCAATATAATTTAATGAAAATTTGTAATCTGTGATATATGAATTATTGGGAGACTAGCCCAATAATTCTTTTATATGATGTTTTTCTGTGAATAAAATTTTATCAAGATAAAAAAAAACGGTTCTCGTCCGATCACCGAAGTTAAGCAGCGTCGAGTCCGGTTAGTACTTGGATGGGTGACCGCCTGGGAATACCGGATGCCGTAGACATTTCTTTTTAGTTTCCTTCTCTTTTTATTTTATCACATAATTTTTCACAGGTTGATATTAGAGTATCCGTTCTTTGTATTAGAGTAAGCATTTAATGAAAATCTAAAATTGCAAAGCTAGTTATTAGTTTTTTTAAAAGTACGAAACGAATAAGGGGGCGGGAGTATACACATTGCATGACTTGGGGACGACTTCCATCTTGCAATTGTGACTAGAATTTGGACGTCGCATGGCGACAGGCAGATGAAAAAGAGACACGTTTGGACGATCGGTTATTGGACATACCATTGGATGGTGTTTACATATTACCGCTCCGGTTGAATGTGCCGTTTTGGTGAGTTCAGCTTTATTTCTGTGTTCAGATACATTTCGTTTTGTATTGTTTATTTGACTTAAAGTGATAAGACCACTTGTCTATTTTGTTCGTTTATTTCCCCTTTTCCTGCATTTCACTGCAGGAAAGAGGGGGGAGGAAAGGTGCGTTTGATTCGGTTTTATTGATACAACCAATCACCAAATTTAGTTATGGAGAACAAAGCACCGGAAAGTTCTGGAAATCGCAATATTGGTGCGAAAGGGTATGATGGTGGTAGAAAAGGTGAAAGAACCTGAAAGTACACGAGTTCAAAAAGGGAATATAAAAAAGAGTGTACCGTTAAGATTGTTAAAATTGGGAAAACATCTGAGACTCCATCAAAAATAATTAAAGCAGTGGAGGATGTTTGTGGAGTAAACACTGTGTTAGCAGTTGTCCCTGATGATATGGAGGATTCGTACTGTATTACGATGGTTAGTGAACAAAATGCTGACAAATTAACCAGGGGTGTTAATATTGAAAGTAAAAACTATGATTGCCTATTTTTGTTTGATAATTCAGTTATAGTTTCATTTATTCATTTGCCTGCTCATCTTAGTGATGAGCTTATTCTTGATGTATTGAGAGAAAAGAATTGTAAGCCTCTGTCTCAGGTATTTAGGCATGTTCATCCAGGAACTGAGGTTGCTGATGGAACCAGATATGTGAGAGTACAGTTTCCGCCTGGCCTAAATTCTGTTCCATGGTCAATAAAATTTGATACTGGATTAGGAACACGAAGTTTCCGTGTTAAACATGATCACCAGAGGCAATTATGCAACTATTGTGGATCTCCTGGCCATAAATATAGACAATGTCTACAATTAGTTTGCTATAATTGTGATAAACATGGACATACAGAGAATGAATGTAAAATTCCACCGTGCCAGAGGTGCAAAAAAAGATTGAGACATTGTGAGTGCAAGGAAACAAAATGCCAATATTGTAACAAAGAAATTTGTGAATGTCCTTGTTTTACTTGTGACCAATCTAAAGAAGAATGCAGATGTAAGTGCAGAGAATGTGGAATAGTAACTGCGCGATGTGCATGTAGAAAGGGATATACTGGTAGAGGTAATGAAGAATTTAGGGGTAAAGAGAAGGAAGAAGAAAGTAATGACAGTGATCAAATATCACGTGAGAATGGCGATAGGGAGGCTTTGGAAGGTACATACTCTGACGAAGATGAAAATGGAGGTGACTCAGTTCAGATAGAAAACAAGCGAGACAATAAGTGTGATGACAAGCAGTCTCTTGAAGGTGAAGTTTCGGTAAATATACGTAATGAGACAACAGATGTGTTCTTCGGGGCCACTGTAGAAAATGATGATATGGTCTTCGGGACCACTGCCAAGAAAGGGGATGTGATCTTCGGGACTACAGAAGAGAGAACTAAGGTCTTCGGGGCCAATGCAAATGATGGTAAGCTCAAAAAGAGCATGAATGATAAAAATGTGGTCTTCGGGGCCTCAGATAACAGGGATAAGGTCTTCGGGATCGAAGGTAACAAAAGTGTTGATAAACAATGCACTGGAGATTTGGTAGAAGATGAATCAATGATAGAAAAGACTAAAGGACAGAAAAGACAAAGAAATGAGATTTCGAGAGCATGTGACTCTGATGATGAAATTGTGATTATTAACAAGCATATTGTAAAACAAAATGACATTAAAGAAAATAGTTTTGATAGTGATGATATGGAAACTGACATCTCCTCCAGTGGTTGTAACACTGTAGTTGATTCGCAAATGATGCAAAAGATAATTTGTCTTGTTCCCAGAGCAGTGGTACAAGTACTGTGGACTTAGGTCCACCTGAAGGGAAAAAAAGGAGGAACAGGATGAAATTTTATCCTAATATCAATAGTGTTCAGAAAGACAAACTCAACCAAAAGAATGTTAATAATGGAGATGTTTAATTTATTTTATCTGATTTTTACTTTTGCAATGGTGCTTTTTGTAAGTAACAATTGTAATGGTTTGAGAGATTGTGATAAATTTAAGAAGTATGTAGCCATTATAGATAATAGTAAGATTGATTTTTTATTACTGCAAGAAACTTTCTGGGATGATGATTTTATGTTGAATATTGATAGGATGTATGATGGATGTGTCTTATACTCTAATAGTAAGACTAAAAGACAAGGTGTTGCTATACCTGTAAATAAAAAATTTAAAAACAATGTAAAAGAATTTTTTAAGGATGAAGGAGGTAGATTTTTTTGTTTATGTAGAAAGAGGTCCAGGTATATGGATTTTGAATAATACTTTATTAGATAATGAAGAATATGTATTAAATATTACGAATATGATTGAGGACAATAAGAAATGTACTCTTTTTGATGATGATGTATTGATTTGGTGGGATAATTTAAAATATAGAATTAAGAAATTCTCTCAAGTTTTTAGTAAGAGAATTGCAAAAGAGAAAAATGCTGAGTATTATTGTTTACAAAATAAGATTCAAAGGTTATGTATGAGGATTGCTGAAGGAGAAAATGTAGATGTAGAAAGATATGAAAACTTAAAGTTAGAATTAAGTTTATTAGAAGAAGAAAAATGTAAAGGTGCTATTTTGAGATCAAAAGCTTTTTGGGCTACAGAAAACGATAAATGTACAAGGTATTTTTTGAATTTAGAAAAGTACAAGCAAGAAAGCAACTGTATTAAAGAACTTACTGATTATGATGGTAAAACTGTTGTGTCTGATACTGAAGGTTTGTTAAACTTACAGTATAAGTTTTATGATAAGTTGTATTCATGTGTGGAAACAGACAAAAATGCTATGGATGATTTTTTGCAAAATATAGATGTAAAAGTTGATGAACATGATCAAGAAATATGTGATAATGATATTACTGCAGAAGAGATCTTTGTTGCTTTACATAAGATGTCTGAAAATAAGAGTCCAGGATCTGATGGACTAACAGTTGAGTTTTATTGTAAATTTTATCATGTTTTAAAGGATATTTTACTGAAGGTGTTTAAGGCAATAGAAAATTGTAACACGTTATCAAGGTCAATGAGAAATGGTGTACTTTCTCTTATTTATAAGAAGAAAGGTGATAGAAGGGATTTGAAGAATTATAGGCCGATTTCATTATTACAAGTTGATTATAAGATTTTAGCACATGTCATGTCAAATAGATTTAAGTCAGTACTTTGTAAAATAATATCAAATAGCCAGTCATGTTGTATACCTGGTAGAGATATTGCAGATACAATAGCCAGTGTTCGTGATGTAATAAATATGGTTGATAATGATGATGTAGAAGGGTGTATTTTAAAATTTGATCAAGAAAAAGCTTTTGACAGAGTGAGTCTTGATTATCTCATTAGAGTATTAGAAGGTTTTGGTTTTGGATGTAAATTTATTAATTGGATTAGGATTTTTTATACTGATATTCAAAGTACTGTCAAGTGTAATGGTTTTTTAACAAAATATTTTAAAGTTAGAAATGGTATTAGGCAAGGATGCCCTATTAGTGCTTTATTGTATGTTTTATCAGCAGAACCACTGTCAATGACAATAAAGAAAGACTGTAATATTAATGGTATACGTATACCTTATAGTAATGAAACTGCAGTTTTGTATCAACATGCAGATGATACTACATTATGTTTGAGTGATAAAAAATCTATTAAATATACTTTTGATGTATTTGATTTATATAGTAGAGCACCAGGTTCTAAGATTAACAGAAGTAAGTCTGAAATTTTATGTATTGGAAAAGGAAATTTGACTGATGATGATAAGACTGCACTTGGATAAAGAGTTTGTGAAAAATGTATTCAAGTTCTTGGTGTTTATGTTGGTGTAGATATTGATGTATGTAATGATATGAATTGGAAGGATAAGATAAGAAAAATAAGATGTATTGTTAATATGTGGAAACAAAGACGTTTGACTTTATCTGGAAGGAATGTTGTAATTTCTTCTTTATTGGTATCTAGAATTTGGTATTTATTAGCTGTTTCTCCAATACCTGAAAA
Organism: Perna viridis; assembly: GCA_037379345.1. NCBI lineage: Eukaryota > Metazoa > Mollusca > Bivalvia > Mytilida > Mytilidae > Perna > Perna viridis. Next base: position 17,777,523 of record CM074511.1, read on the forward strand.
TGTGTTGACAGATTTGAAACAAATATGTATTGATTGTTTGTGGGATTCTAAATCTCATTTAGTACAATATGCAACTATTACTGGTATGAAACAAGATGGTGGCTTGAATTTTCAAGATATATATTTAAAAATGTTATCATTTAGATTAAAATTTTTAGGGAGATTTTTAAATCCTGAATGCAATTGTATTTGGAAAAGTACCTTTAGCTATTTTTTGAGAAGAGTGCATTGTATGAATATTTCGAGGTCTGTTCTATTTTTGTTTTTAAACAAAAAGGATTTATTATGTTTACCGCAAGTGTACAGGCAAATGTTAGAAGCATGGCAGTGTATTAGAAAAGATATAACTTTTAATATAGGAGACTCTGATGTTTATAATCAACCACTGTTTTTTAATTGTTCTAAGTTTGTGTCTGGTAAAGAATGGGAATATTTTATAAAAGCTGGTATTGTTCAAATTAAAGATATATCATATGAAGCTATACCTGGATTTTTGCCAGTTCATGCAATTTTTGATATGATGAGAGAAAAAGAAATAGATTTTTTAACATTGTCAGAAAATTGTATATGTTATTATTAAATCACATTCCTTTCGAGTGGAAAGAAGTTGTTTTGACAAAATGTAATGTGAAAAATGATGAACTGTCTCAATTCTATGTTCAGTTTGACAATAAAGTATGTGATATGTCGTTGTGTAAAACAAAAATATTTTATACGTTACTGTTACAAAAGTGTTTTATTAAACCTAAATGTTATGAATTTTGGTGTGACCAATGTGATATTCATGAAAGTGATTTTTGTTTTGTTTGGAAACAGATACATAGTTTCTGGAAACCATCTGAATGTATTGATCTAGATTTCAAGTTATGTCACAATAGGATTTTTACTAATGTTAAACTATGTAAAATAGGATTAATAGACAGCAGTGTGTGTCAAAACTGTGACAATGAAGAGGAAACGTTATTTCATATTTTTCTAACATGTGAAATGCTTGTTAACTTTCATGATTTTATATTTAATATTTTAGAGACACTATTTGTACAATCAGAGGTGAACTTAATACAGGAACATACTTATATGACGTTATTTTTGTTGGGTGTATCAACCAGTGTAAAGGGTGTAAATGTTCACTTTGTTAATTTTTTCCTGTCTATTGGAAGACTGTGTATAATGAAACAAAGACAAATGTTCAAAAATGGTACACGAAGTATTAACCTAATTCAATATTTCAAATACAAGCTGAGACATTACATTGGTTACTTTTATATCTTTGTACATCTACAAACAGACTTTCAGTCTGTCATAAAAAGTTCTTGAGAGACAATCCCATTGTGCTGTTAGAAGAAGATGTGTTCTTATTCAAACTGTGATAAATTGTATATTCTTAAATTGTGTAATATTTTGATTTTATAGACATTCTGATTTGCATTTTTATTTTGTATTGTTTTATTCAATAAAGATAAAAAAAACCGGTTCTCGTCCGATCACCGACGTTAAGCAGCGTCGAGTCCGGTTAGTACTTGGATGGGTGACCGCCTGGGAATACAGGATGCCATAGACATTTCTTTTTAGTTTCCTTCTCTTTTTATTTTATCACATAATTTTTCAAAGGTTGATATTAGAGTATCCGTTCTTTGTATTAGAGTAAGCATTTAATGAAAATCTAAAATTGCAAAGCTAGTTATTAGTTTTTTAAAAGTACGAAAAGAATAAGGGGGCGGGAGTATACACATTGCATGACTTGGGGACGACTTCCATCTTGCAATTGTAACTAGAATTTGGACGTCGCATGGCGACAGGCAGATGAAAAAGAGGCACGTTTGGAAGCGGCCGGTGAGTAAATTTCTCTAGTCTATTTAAAACCAATTTGACAGGTTACATTACCAATATTGGATCAATTGAGTCAGAAATTAGCGCGCGCACGGACTCCTCGTGCGCGGACTCCTCAAGACAAATGAACCCCCCTCTTTTGACACAACCTGAAAAAGGAAAGGAAACTAAAAAAAATCCTGCATTTGTTATCTGCTTGTGGTTATGCGTCGGTTTGGCATTCATTTTGGAAATTTATGATATTTTTTTGTGTAAAAACGTTTAATTTGAAATCATTATTTTCGTCACTCTGTTCGTACTCGATTTACACGACGGGACCATATTTCATGAAACTTCAGTTTGTTAAGGTACCAGAAAGTAAACATTGTGTCGTCCGAGAATTTTTCTTTGTTTGGTGAGTTCTTCGCCGTATTTTTGTGTGTAAATATTTCCTGAACATTGTTAGATGATATTTGCTTTAAAGTGATAATAGTTTCCATATAAACATTCGTTTTATATCCCCTTTTCCTGCTTTTTCGTAGCAGGAAAAAGGGGAGGAAAGGTGCGCTCGATTCTTTTCTGGAGATCCATCTAAGAACTAATGGCGAACTTTGAAAGAAGTGGACCAGAAAGGTCCAATAGAAAGTCTTTTAATGTTGAAAATGAATTTTCAAAGGAGAAAACTGTTTTAATTTCATGTGTACTTGAAGGTTTTGGGAAAGTAGAACCTGATTCAGTAATTGATGAAATTGAATTGAAATGTGGTAGAGGAAGTGTTATAGCATGTGTGCCAAAGACCGGCAATGGATATGAAGTTGTATTTAGAGAGAGGCAGATGATGGAACCAATTCTTGGTGATTTATCAGTCAGTGGTAAAACATTTAAAGTGACTGAATTAGAATCCAGCTTCAGATATGTTTCAATACTCAACTTGAGTATGTATGTTACTGATGCTGAAATCATTGAAAGATTTTCAAAAATTGGAGTTGAAGTGGTGTCACCAATTAAAAAACATAAGATGAAGTCGAAAAACTATATTTATGATGGAACAAGAGTATTTAAGGCAAAACTTCCGCCTAATATGAAATCCATCCCCTACTCGATGAAGTTCTCAGTGAATGAAAAAGAAACTGCATACTATCGTGTGATCCACAATCATCAAGTTAGAGTGTGCCATGGGTGTTTTAGCCCGGACCACATATATAAAGATTGTCCTGATTTCAAGTGTTTTGAGTGTGGCGAGCAAGGTCATATTAGTAGGAAATGCTTGAAAAATAAGTGTTCTTTCTGCTTTTACAAGAAGGAGAACTGTAAGTGTGAAACCTTGAGGAAGACAGGCGTGGGTAATTCATGTACAGAATTCCAAACTGATTCCTACTCAGGCATTTTTAAGGATCATGACATTCAACATTCAAGTGACAGAATGTTTCATACAGAAAATGATGATTCAAGTGATGTTTCTGAAGATGATGAATGGGCACAGAACACTAGAAGATGTGAAAATGTTGTCAGTAGTGTTCATTCCCGTTGTCGTGATGATGTCAGTCATGTTGACACTAATGGCGATGCTATCCATACAACTGTGGAGGCGGTTGTTGAGCCGATAGCGAATGGTGATAATGGTGTTGCTAGCCATATCACAGATGATGTTCCGAATGGTGTTGCTAGCCAGTGTATTGATGAATGTGACGGTGCTAGTCACGATGGAGAGAATCATGAAGTGGATGGTGATGACGTTTCTGAGGTGTTAGATGATGTTTGTGACATGGTTCATGGTGTTTAAGATATTGTAAGTGGTGAAGATAAAGAAAAAGTAGAATCAGAAATCGATCATGACAATCTTACTAATAATGTAGATGTTAGCCATGTTAATTTGGTTGAATTTAATGATGTCTCTGGTGTATCTGAGAATAATGTTAAAGATATTGATCATATATCTAATATAGAAAATACTGTCTCCTCTCAGGATAAAATCAAAAGCCAGGGAGGAGTCAGCCATAGTACTTGTAATACTTTGGATGATTTTGAAATGGACACTCATTCATTGACAAGTGATTGTCAGTTGGCGAGTGGTGATGAGTTTACTGTTGTGGGTAAGAAAAAATCCTACTTGGGTATCAAAAGGCGAAATAAATTTCAGATTAAGCCTAATTTAAAGGCAGCTAGATTGTCAAATGTTAAAAATAAGTTAATGAAGTAACAATGGAGTGGAATGTGTCATTAGTTATGAACTTTTGTTTTGTGATGGCTACTTTTAACTTCATTAGCCTTAATTGTAATGGTTTGTGTGACAAAAATAAAAGGGATTGTATTTTTGCATTATGTATTGAAAGAAAATATGACATTGTTTGTTTACAGGAAACATTTTGGACTGATAAATTGTATGATGATATTCAAATTGATAAAACTGTATGGGATGGTGAGATTGTTGCCAGTAATAGCATTTGTAATAGGAAAGGGGTTGCCATTCTTGTAAGTAAAAGGTTAAAAAATGTTTTTAAAGTTTGTGAAAGTGTATGTGGAAGATTAGTTCATATACAAGGTAAAATTCTTGACAAAAGTTTGGACATAATTAATTTGTATGCTCAAAATAATGTTAGTGAAAAGTGTAATTTTTTCAATGATTGTAAAAGTAAAATATATGGAGATGAATTTATTATAATAGCAGGTGATTATAATACCACTCTTTTCCCTTTAGACAAAAGTGGGAAAACTGTTTTTTATGCTGACAGATCTTTAAAATGTCTGACTGAATTGATAAATGAAAAAGGTTTATCTGATGTATGGAGAGATAGAAATGTAGGTGTTAAAATGTTTTCAAGAAAACAAGTTGTACAAAGTTTTTTAACTCAAAGTAGAATTGATTATTTTTTAGTTTCTTGTAATTTAAAACCATTTATAAAGAATGTTTTTTACAATGATACATCTTTCAGTGATCATTCTATTGTTAGTATGAAATTAGATTTTTCTGAAGTTGAAAAAGGACCTGGTGTTTGGATTTTTAACAAGTCCTTATTGAGTGATGATTTTTTTTGTTGAAAAAATTAGAAATATCTTACTTGATGAAATTGGTTCAGATTTTTATTTTTCACATCCATTAATTTGGTGGGATAATTTGAAATATAAAATCAAGAAAACAAGTCAACTCTATGGTAAAGAAAAACAGAGAGAGTTATATAGAGATTATTATAGAATACAGAATAAGTTACAAGAATTGTCAATAAAGGCTGCTTGTGGTAATGATATAGATCATGTCAAATATTTAGAGTTGAAAGAGGAACTTGAAGGTTTAGAAAAACATAGATGTAATGGTGCTGTTATAAGATCCAAATGTCAATATTCATTAGAAAGTGATAAAAATACAGCCTATTTTTTGAATTTAGAGAAACATAGACAGAATAGAAATATGATAAATGGTTTAAAAATTTGTGATGGTAATGTTGTCAGTGAAACTGCTGAAATTTTAGATGTTATTTATAGTTTTTATAAAAGGCTATTTTCTTGTGTACAAACTGATTATGAAGCAATTGATAAAATGTTAGATTGTATTAACGTCAATGTTGACGTTTGTGATGTTGAAAAATGTGATGAGGAAATTAATAATATGAAACAAGGAAAAACACCTGGTCCTGATGGACTCACGGTGGAGTTTTATTTATATTTTTTTAACGAGTTGAAAGATGTTTTGAAATATATTTATGATACAGTTGAAGATAATAAAGTTTTATCTAGGTCTATGAGGTATGGAATGATTAACCTAATTTATAAAAATAGAGGTGACAAAACTGACTTGAAAAATTTTAGACCTATCAGTTTATTGAATGTAGATTATAAAATATTAGCAAGAGTCATGGCAAATAGGTTTAAATTTGTACTTCCAAAGATTATTTCACCAACTCAGAGTTGTTGTATAATAGGTAAAGACATCTCTGATACTACTGTTACTGTAAGAGACATAATTGACTTGGTTGAAATGGATAATCTAGAATGTTATTTGTTAAAGTTAGATCAGGAAAAGGCTTTTGACAGGGTTGGGCATGAATATCTTTTTTCGGTTTTACAAAAATTTGGTTTTGGGGAAAGATTTATATCTTGGATAAAAATTTTTTATACAGATATTTTTAGTACTGTCAAGTGCAATGGTTTCCTATCCAAATATTTTCCATTGGCAAACTCTGTTAAACAAGGTTGCCCAATATCTGCTTTATTGTATGTTTTAGTTGCTGAACCTTTAAGTATAATGATCAAAAGGAATGATAGGATTCAAGGTATTAACATTCCTGTTGTGAATATTGAAGAAAAAATATTTTCACATGCTGATGACACTACATTGATATTGTCTGACAAAAATTCAGTAACTGAATCATTTAATGTTTTACAATTGTATGAACAAGCATCTGGGGCAAAATTAAATAAAGATAAATCTGAAATTTTGGCATTGGGTACTGGAAAAATATCAAAAAATGATTTAGATGCTTGGAAAATTAAAGAGTGTGATGGGGTTTTACAGCTTTTAGGCATATGGATTGGCAAGGATAAAAAGTTATGTGATAGTCTGAATTGGGAATGCAAAATGCAGTCTATTTCAAAAATACTGAATCTTTGGAAAATGAGACAATTGTCAATACATGGTAGAGTAACTGTGATAAATACTCTTTTAATGAGCAAACTTTGGTATACTCTGATGGTAGTTAATATACCAGAAAAATACTATTTAGATATAAAGAAATTGTGCATCGGGTTTTTGTGGAATGATAAACCATCTTTGGTTGCTTATGATGTTATTAATAGAATACTAGATGGAGGTTTGAACTTTCCAGAAATTTTACATAAGATGTATGCTTTTAGACTTAAATTTTTGAGTTGTTTGTTAGATGTAGAGTATTGTGCTGTTTGGAAGCATCTTTGTACTTATTTCTTTTCCAAAGTACAAGATATGAAACTTGGTATTGAGATTTTGTTCTGTGAATTTAAGCAGAGACAGTTGGGGAGTTTACCTGATTTTTATAAATGTATGCTGTTTGCTTGGGGAAAGATACGTGATCATATTGAAATTGATATCAATTTGAATAATGTATTTGACCTGCCTCTGTTCAATAATCCTTTGATTACTAATAATGGTAATATGCTGTATATCAAGACTTTTATAGATGCAGGCATTATTAAAGTGAAAGATTTAGCATTTGAATGTAAATAGGGATTCATGAGAGATGAGTTTGTTCAAGATATTGTTTCTGAAAAGTTTCCATAGGTATTTGCTGCTAAGAATATTAAGGTAGTACATTGTATAAAACAATGTATTCCTGATGAATGTAAAATTTTAGTAGAAAATAATGAAAATGTTCGTAGAAATCTCAGTTTGAATATAGAATGTAATGTTAATAATAGAAAGTACTCTTTTCCTAGTACAACAAAGTTTTTTTATTCTATGTTGTTGAAATCATTATCAAAAGAACCAAATGCTGTCAAATATTGGTGTGAGATGTGTTCTGATTTTGATACTCAAAAAGTCCAAACAATTTTGAACTTTCCATTTTTACCAAGTGATTGGATTGAGTTATCATTTAAAATATTTCATAGAGTTTTATTTACTAAGGAGAGGTTATTGAGATGTCGCATTACTGATGATTCATTGTGTCCAGTTTGTGATGATATGCATGAGGACTTAGAACATCTTATAATTTCGTGTAGATGTTTGACTCGATTCAATGACTTTTTTAAAGACTTTTTACATAATATATTGTGTAATAGTTCAGCTAGCTTTATCAATATGTTAGACTTTAATTTTCTGTTATTTCGGTCTACTCAAGAAAGATAAAAAAGTTAACTTTTATTTTGTTAATACTGCTTTATCTGTTAGAAGGTTTTGTGTTGTAAAGAGAAGAAATTTAGTCATGAAAGATGAGAAAGTTTTGCACATTATTTCTTATTTTAAATCTGTTCTTCAAAAGCATGTTAATTATGCTTACATGTATTATATACAGAAAAAGAACTTTTCTTTGTTTCAAAAATATTACTTGAATGACAATCCTGTTCTGCGCATCTCTAATGATAATGTTGTGATAGACTTTTAAATATACTTATTCATATATATACTGTCAATGTAATTTAAGGAAAATTTGTGATCTGTGATATGTGAATTATTGGGAGACTAGCCCAATAATTCTTTTATATGATGTTTTACTGTGAATAAAATTTTATCAAGATAAAAAAAACCGGTTCTCGTCCGATCACCGAAGTTAAGCAGCGTCGAGTCCGGTTAGTACTTGGATGGGTGACCGCCTGGGAATACCGGATGCCGTAGACATTTCTTTTTAGTTTCCTTCTCTTTTTATTTTATCACATAATTTTTCACAGGTTGATATTAGAGTATCCGTTCTTTGTATTAGAGTAAGCATTTAATGAAAATCTAAAATTGCAAAGCTAGTTATTAGTTTTTTAAAAGTACGAAACGAATAAGGGGGCGGGAGTATTCACATTGCATGACTTGGGGACGACTTCCATCTTGCAATTGTGACTAGAATTTGGACGTCGCATGGCGACAGGCAGATGAAAAAGAGGCACGTTTGGAAGCGGCCGGTGAGTAAATTTCTCTAGTCTATTTAAAACCAATTTGACAGGTTACATTACCAATATTGGATCAATTGAGTCAAAAATTAGCGCGCGCACGGACTCCTCGTGCGCGGACTGCTCAAGACAAATGAACCCCCCTCTTTGGACATAACCAGAAAAAGGAAAGGAAAGTAAAAAAAACCTGCATTTGTTATCTGCTTGTGGTAATGCGTCGGTTTGGAATTCATTTTGGAATTTTATGATATTTTTTTTGTGTAAAAACGTTTTATTTGAAATCATTATTTTCATCACTCTGTTCGTACTCGATTTACACGACGGGACCATATTTCATGAAACTTCAGTTTGTTAAGGTACCAGAAAGTTTATAAGGCAATATTTGACAGTATTTACTGTCTACGACCATATCACGCTGAAAGCACCGGTTCTCGTCCGATCAACGAAGTTAAGCAGCGTCGTGAGAGGAGTCGAACGCACCCAAGATGTCAGACGTGGTTTGTTACAGTGTTCTTAATGTTTGTGTAATTAGTTAGATTATCAGTTTTGGAATGGATTTTCCAGTCGAAATATAGTGATATGATGGACATAATTACACAAGTAGTAAGTTTCAGTTGACAAAATATGTATTTATATACAATTGACATTATCGTGATAGCTTCTGCCGTTTTTGATTTGAGGGTCTTGTGGAAAATTTATTGATGAATTTAATGTTGAGAGGTTAATTTATGTGAAAATGGATTGTCTACCGAAAACATTAACTTCTCTGTTGAAAATTGTAAATGAACAATATACTGATTTTAGCTGGACATCTACTGAGCCAAATGGAAGAATGAAAATATCTTTATTGTGGACAAATGGTGATAAATCAACGAAACGGAAATCTAATGCATCTAGAAAACGTGACCGGAAACGACTGAAGCAATTTGTAGAAAAGAAAAATTCAGAAAATAAAACATCTGAAAGCGAAGATGAATTGTTTATTGAAAGTGATACAGAAAGTGATTTTCCATCTGAACCCACCGATGCGTTAATGGACGTGATCGACAGTGTTCCGTGTAGCGCCTCATTGACGGTAAATACTAACAAAGGAAAGCAGTCAAGTGAAGAGAATAACCAATTGCGTACCGAGAGTGTGAAACATGTTAACGGAAATTTAAATGTCGCAGGGAAATATGTATTAGTGAACATTCGAATAGACAGAATATGTTAACTAAATCTCATGACGTTGTGAATACACTGAAGAGAAATCAAAATCTCGACAGACACCAGTTCTAGATAAAATTGTTATCAAAACTTCGTTGAGTATGTGTAGCGCAACACTATTAACGTTGATCCCAATGATTAATTTAATCATGTCCTACTCATTGGGAAAGGAAGAGGACATTCATTATTTCGGTCCAGGAACAAAGCGGTACACGTACGCTTTGCACAATATTGAAAACGATTTTGATGATGTTAGGAAAACTAAATATATGAATAGTGATATAGTTAGTGCAATTGAGAAAATGGAAATTGTTGCCCGCAGGAAAATAGAGACATGGTTAAACTAGGTCTGATTTGATTTTTAAAATGTATGATAAAGTTTGAATGTATGGAAAATGTTTTGAAATATTTTTTTTACATTTTTTGCATGCCAATGTTTTAAAGCAGTCTGGAATGGATAGCCAGCCGGAATCTTTAATATTTGGATATGAAATTGTGTAATGTATTTCAATAACCTTTTCACTTGTTTTTACATTTTACCTAAAATTTAAAAAAAAGAAAATAAAAATGTGCATAAATACAGTGAAAGAGTACAACTGTGATATCGCTTGTGCGTACATGATTGTGAATAAAAATATATTAAATGTATGAATATAAAAATGTTTGTAGGTATTGCGAAAATGGACAATGGTGGTGACTTTGTTTTCTATGCGTATGTAATTGACATATTTGATATAACTAATCAATATGATAATAGTATGTCTATGAGAATATTAATAACAATATCTCTTTGATTTGTAAATGTTTTTCTGTTAATAAAATTTTATCAAGATAAAAAAAACCGGTTCTCGTCCGATCACCGAAGTTAAGCAGCGTCGAGTCCGGTTAGTACTTGGATGGGTGACCGCCTGGGAATACCGGATGCCGTAGACATTTCTTTTTAGTTTCCTTCTCTTTTTATTTTATCGCATAATTTTTCACAGGTTGATATTAGAGTATCCGTTCTTTGTATTAGAGTAAGCATTTAATGAAAATCTAAAATTGCAAAGCTAGTTATTAGTTTTTTAAAAGTACGAAACGAATAAGGGGGCGGGAGTATACACATTGCATGACTTGGGGACGACTTCCATCTTGCAGTTGTGACTAGAATTTGGACGTCGCATGGCGACAGGCAGATGAAAAAGAGGCACGTTTGGAAGCGGCCGGTGAGTAAATTTCTCTAGTCTATTTAAAACCAATTTGACAGGTTACATTACCAATATTGGATCAATTGAGTCAGAAATTAGCGTGCGCACGGACTCCTCGTGCGCGGACTTCTCAAGACAAATGAACCCCCCTGTTTGGACACAACAAGAAAAAGGAAAGGAAACTACAAAAAAACCTGCATTTGTTATCTGCTCTTGGTTATGCGTCGGTTTGGAATTCATTTTGGAATTTTATGATATTTTTTTGTGTAAAAACGTTTTATTTGAAATCATTATTTTCGTCACTCTGTTCGTACTCGATTTACACGACGGGACCATATTTCATGAAACTTCAGTTTGTTAAGGTACCAGAAAGTTTATAAGGCAATATTTGACAGTATTTACTGTCTACGACCATATCACGCTGAAAGCACCGGTTCTCGTTTGGGAGCTGGTTTTTGGATGTACCATTTTTAACATGTAAACAAAGTGTTGTCCGGAAATTATTCTGATTTTGGTGAGTTCTTCGCCATATTTGTAACTGTAAACATTTCCTGATGTTTAATGTGTATTATATGATTGAATGTGACATATATTATCGCATAATATTTGTTGAATAGCCCCTTTTCTTGTGTTTTCGTTACAGGGAAAAGGGGGAGGGAAGGTGTGTTCGATTTGTATTCAGTGGTTTGACTAAAGACTGATGGCAAACTTTAATAATAGTGGGGGAGAAAGTTCCCGAAAAAACATGAATTTTTCAAATGAACAGTTCTCAAAGGAGAAAACCGTTTTAGTTGGGTGCCCCGTAGATGGTTTTGGTGCCGTGGAGGCTGAAATGATTATTGATGAAATTGAGAAGAAATGTGGTGTTGGAAGTGTCGTTGCATGCGTACCGAAAAATGGAGTTGGTTATGAGGAGGTACTAAGAGAGAGGAAAATGATGGAATCCGTTATTGGTGAACTATCTTTAAATGGTAAAAGTGTGCTGTTAATGAATTAGAGGCAAGTTTTAAGTACGTTTCAATTCTAAATTTAAGTATGTATGTCTCAGATCGAGAAATTATTGATAGATTTTCCAAGATTGGAGTGGAGATTGTTTCTCCGATAAAGAAGCATAGGATGAAGTCAAAGAATAATGTTTTTGACAGAACTCGTATTTTCAAAGTTAAACTTCCGCCGAACATGGCTTCAATACCGTATTCAATGAAGTTTTCAGTTAATGAAAAGGAGACGGCTTACTACTGGGTAATTCATAACCAACAAGTCAAGGTGTGCTCTGGGTGCTTTAGCTCAGAACATATATACAAAGACTGTCCAGAATTTAAATGTTTTGAATGTGGTCAGCAGGGGCACATTAGTAGAAAATGTTTAAAAAAAAAGTGTGCGTTTTGTTTTCGAAAGAAAGACTATTGTAATTGCAAAGCCAGAGAAGAATTGCAAATTGTGAATCAATTTCCACAATTTTCTTCTGAGAATTTGCAAGAAATGTCATGTCGGGAGTTGATAAAAGAAGCAGATGAGGAGGCTATGAAAACCACAGATGTGAAAGTTGGTTATACGGATAAAAATTGTAAGGAGAAGGAGGTTTGTACAAGTGTGCAGGAGAATGTTGATCCTCGTGAAGGTACAGATGTAGGAGATAGTATGGAAGATGGAATCGTGAGTGTAAATGGCGATGCTAGTCATTACACTGAGGATGTAGATGAAGTGGGTTTTGGTGAAAGTGCTAAAGGTGGTGCTAGCCTTTGCACTGATGATGAGGGTGACGGTGATTGGAATGGAGATGGTATTTACATTGATGAGGAGGAGTGTTTTGAGATGGAAGATGGTGTTGGTGATGACAGTGCGGAATGTGTCAGAGATGATAAAGTCAAGAAAGGTACAGATAAAGAACTAAACAATATTTGTTTGAATAATTGTAATATTGAACCCATTTTGCTTACTAAATCAAATGTTGAATGGTCTGGTGAAAATAGAATTGATAAAATGTCTGATGGTTTGAGTGTTGAAAGTGCTGTTTCCCCCCTTGAACAAAATGACAGTAGCCAGGGGGGAAGTCAGAAGTTCATGTGATTCTCTGGATGAGATTACTATGGACACTTTTCCCGTGGTCAGTGAAGACCAAGAGGAAAGTGGAGATACTTTCACTGTTGTAGGGAAGAAGAGAAATTATTTGGGTATTAAAAGGAGAAGTATGCTTAATATCAAGCCTAATATTAAAGCAGCAAGGTTGTCAAATTTACAAAAAACATTTGAATAGTTAATAATGGAGTGTTTAATGTTGTATATTATTAGAATTATTTTTGTGATGGCTACTTTTAACTTCATAAGTTTTAATTGTAATGGTCTATGTAACCAAAGTAAAAAGGATTGTATTTTTTCATTATGTAATGAAAGAAAGTATGATATTGTATGCTTACAGGAAACATTTTGGAATAATATTATTTTTGAAGATATAAAGAATGATAAGACATTATGGAATGGTGATATTTTTGCAAGTAATAGTAACTGTAATAGACAGGGTGTTGCAATTCTTGTCAGTAAAAACCTTAAAAATGTATTTAAAGTTTGTGAATGTGTACCTGGTAGATTTATTCATATTCAAGGTAAAATCAATGATAAAATTGTAGATATTTTTAATTTGTATGTTCCTAATAGTGTAAGTGAAAAATGTGAAATTTTTGAAGATTGTAAAAGTAAAATTAAAGGAGACGGATATGTTATAGTAGCAGGTGATTTTAATACTGCACTGTCTCCTTTAGATAAAAGTGGGAAAACTGCTTTTTATGCAGATAGGTCTGTGAAATATCTTAATACTATGATGCACGATAATTGTTTGTTTGATGTCTTGAGAGACAGAAATGCAGGTGTCAAAATGTTTTCACGAAAACAAGTTGTACAAGGTTTTTTGACACAGAGTAGAATTGACTATTTTTTAGTTTCTGGTAATGTTAAGCCTTGTATTAAAAATATTTTTTATAGAGATACTTGTTTTAGTGATCACTGTATTGTTAGCATGAAATTAGATTTTACAGAGGTTGAAAGAGGACAAGGTATCTGGATTTTTAACTATTCCTTATTAGATAATGAAGAATATGTAACAAGAATCAGAAAGTTATTAGAAGATGAAATATGTTCAGATTTTTATTATTCAAACCCTCTCATTTGGTGGGATAATTTGAAATTTAGTATTAAGAGAATAAGTCAAATCTATGGCAAAGAAAATCAGAAAGAGAGAAGCAAAGAATATTTTAAATTGCAAAATAAGTTGCAGTGAAGTCTGCATGTGGTATAGAAATTGATTATGTAAAATATTTAGAATTAAAAGATGAACTTGAAGCTATAGAAAAACATAGATGTAATGGTGCTATATTAAGATCTAAATGTCAACATGCCTTAGAAAGTGACAAGAATACTGCTTATTTCTTAAGTCTAGAAAAATATAAACAAAATAAGAATTTGATAAGTACTTTGAGAAATTGTGATGGTAATGCTGTTAGTAGTACTATGGAATTATTAGATGTTGTGCATAATTTTTATAAAAAATTGTTTTCATGTGTAAATACTGACAATGATGCAATCAATGACATGTTAGATTGTGTTGATGATATTGATATTACTAAATGTGATGATGATATATGTATTGATGAGATTGAACAATCATTGAAAGGAATGAAAAAAGGCAAAACGCCTGGCTCTGATGGATTGACTGTTGAATTTTATCTTTATTTTTTAAATGAATTGAAACCTGTATTGAAATATATTTATGATAGTATTGAAGAAAATAAAGTTTTATCTAGGTCTATGAGATATGGCATGATTAATTTGATATATAAGAATAGAGGTGACAAATCTGAACTTAAACATTTCAGACCTATAACTTTATTAAATATGGATTATAAAATACTAGCAAGAGTAATGGCTAACAGGTTTAAGATTGTATTACCAAAAATTATATCACCTACTCAAAGTTGCTGTATTATAGGTAAAGACATTTCTGACACTACTGCAAGTGTTAGAGATATTATTGATTTGGTTGAAATGGATGATTTAGAATGTTACTTGTTGAAACATGATCAGGAAAAAGCATTTGACAGGGTTGGACATGAATATTTATTTTCTGTCTTGCAGAAATTTGGATTTGGGGAGAAATTTATTTCTTGGATAAAAATATTTTATACTGACATTTTCAGCACTGTCAAGTGTAATGGGTTCCTGTCCAAATATTTTCAATTGAAGAACTCTGTAAAGCAAGGTTGTCCTATATCAGCTTTATTATATGTATTAGTAGCAGAACCATTGAGTACAATGATTAAAAAGAATAGTAGTATTAGAGGTTTGAATATTCCTAATACAAACGTTGAAGAAAAGATTTTTTCACATGCTGATGACACTACTTTAATTTTGTCTGACAAAAATTCAGTAGATGAAGCCTTTAAAATTTTACATTTGTATGAACAAGCATCTGGGGCAAAATTAAATAAGGATAAATCAGAAATTTTGGCATTGGGAACTGGAACTATTTCAAAACATGAATTAGATGCTTGGAGTATTAGAGAGTGTGATGGGGTTTTACAGCTTTTAGGCATATGGATTGGTAAGGATAAATCTCTTTGTGATAGTTTGAATTGGGATTGCAAAGTACAATCTATTTTGAAGCTATTGAATTTTTGGAAAATGAGGCACTTATCAATACATGGTAGATTAACTGTAATAAATACTTTATTGATGAGTAAACTTTGGTATACTCTTATGGTTGTTAATATACCAGAAAAACATTATTTAGAAATTAAGAAGATATGTATTGATTTTTTGTGGAATGATAAACCATCTCTAGTTGCATATGATGTAATAACTAATAAGGTGTTAGATGGTGGTTTAAATTTTCCTGACATTTTTCATCAAATATAAAGTTTTTAAGTAGGCTATTAGATATGGATTATAATGCTGTTTGGAAAGTTACATGTCTTTATTTCTTTTCTAAAGTACAAGGAATGAATCTTGGTGTTGAAATATTGTATTGCGATTTTACTCATAGACAATTAGGATGTTTGCCTGATTTTTATAAATGTATGTTGTATGCATGGGGGAAGATACGTCATTGTATGGAAATAGAAATTAATATGACTAACGTTTTTGATATTCCCCTCTTCTGTAATCCAATGATTGTGAATGGTGATAGTATGTTATATATGAGAACATTTATAGAAGCAGGTATTATCAAGATTAAGGACTTAGCTTATGAATGCAAGAAAGGTTTTATGAAGGACACTTATATTCAAGATATTGTATCTCAAAAGTTCCCTGATGTTTCCGTTGATAAAATTATTAAAGTAGTGAAATGTATTAAGCAATGTATTCCACAAGATTATGTAGTTTTAGTTGAAGAAAATGCAAACACTTGTAAAGCAACTGTTTTAAATATAATTTACAGCGTTAATGGTAGAAAGTATGCTTTACCTAATACAACTAGATCATTTTATGATATACTGTTAAAGACATTAACAAGAGAACCTAATTCTGTAAAATACTGATGTTCAAAAAGTACAAAAAGTTTTGAACTTTTCATTTTTACAAAGTGATTGGATTGAGTCATCATTCAAAATTTTCCATAGAGTTTTCTTCACTAAGGAGAGACTGATGAGATGCCAAATTACTGTTGATTCTATGTGTCCAGTTTGCGAAGATGTGCATGAAGACTTGGAGCACTTGATCATTGTGTGTAGATGTTTGACTCAGTTCAATGACTTTTTTAAAGATTCCCTACATAACATTCTGTGTAATAGTTCTACTAGCTTTGTCAATACTCTAGATTTCAATTATATATGTTACTTTGGTCTAGTCAAGAAGGATAAAAATATAAACTTATACTTTGTAAATACAGTTTTATGTGCTAGAAGATTCTGTGTAGTAAAGAGGAGAAATATCTCTATGAAGGATGATCATTTGATAGACATAGTGCCATATTTTAAAAATGTTCTGCAAAAACATGTGAGTTATGCATACTTGTATTATAAACAGAAGAAGTGCATGTATTTATTTGAAAAGTATTATTTTAAAAAAAATCCTGTATTAAGGATAAGTAATGATGAAGTACATATTGAGTTTTAATTGAGATCTGTTGTTAAAAATTGTTACAATTCTAACCAACACTGTGATAATATGAATTAATGGGAGACTAGCCCAATAATTCTTTTATGAATGTATTTATTTGAATAAAATTTTATCAAAATAAAAAAAAACCGGTTCTCGTCCGATCACCGAAGTTAAGCAGCGTCGAGTCCGGTTAGTACTTGGATGGGTGACCGCCTGGGAATACCGGATGCCGTACACATTTCCTTTTTAGTTTCCTTCTCTTTTTATTTTATCACATAATTTTTCACAGGTTGATATTAGAGTATCCGTTCTTTGTATTAGAGTAAGCATTTAATGAAAATCTAAAATTGCAAAGCTAGTTATAAGTTTTTTAAAAGTACGAAACGAATAAGGGGGCGGGAGTATACACATTGCATGACTTGGGGACGACTTCCATCTTGCAATTGTGACTAGAATTTGGACGTCGCATGGCGACAGGCAGATGAAAAAGAGGCACGTTTGGAAGCGGCCGGTGAGTAAATTTCTCTAGTCTATTTAAAACCAATTTGACAGGTTACATTACCAATATTGGATCAATTGAGTCAAAAATTAGCGCGCGCACGGACTCTTCGTGCGCGGACTGCTCAAGACAAATGAACCCCCCTCTTTGGACACAACCAGAAAAGGGAAAGGAAAGTAAGAATAAACCTGCATTTGTTATCTGCTTGTGGTTATGCGTCGGTTTGGAATTCATTTTGGAATTTTATGATATTTTTTTTGTGTAAAAACGTTTTATTTGAAATCATTATTTTCGTCACTCTGTTCATACTCGATTTACACGACGGGACCATATTTCATGAAACTTCAGTTTGTTAAGGTACCAGAAAGTTTATAAGGCAATATTTGACAGTATTTACTGTCTACGACCATATCACGCTGAAAGCACCGGTTCTCGTCCGATCACCGAAGTTAGGTCGGTTTTTGGATGCATCATATGTAGGATGTAAACATTGTGTCGTCCGAGAATTTTTCTTTGTTTGGTGAGTTCTTCGCCGTATTTTTGTGTGTAAACATTTCCTGAACATTGTTAGATGATATTTGCTTTAAGGTGATAATAGTTTCCATATAAATATTCGTTTTATATCCCCTTTTCCTGCTTTTTCGTAGCAGGAAAAAGGGGGAGGAAAGGTGCGCTCGATTCTTTTCTGGAGATCCATCTAAGAACTAATGGCGAACTTTGAAAGAAGTGGATCAGAAAGGTCCAATAGAAAGTCTTTTAATGTTGAAAATGAATTTTCAAAGGAGAAAACTGTTTTAATTTCATGTGTACTTGTAGGTTTTGGGAAAGTAGAACCTGATTCAGTAATTGATGAAATTGAATCGAAATGTGGTAGAGGAAGTGTTATAGCATGTGTGCCAAAGACCGGCAATGGATATGAAGTTGTATTTAGAGAGAGGCAGATGATGGAACCAATTCTTGGTGATTTATCAGTCAGTGGTAAAACATTTAAAGTGACTGAATTAGAATCCAGCTTCAGATATGTTTCAATACTCAACTTGAGTATGTATGTTACTGATGCTGAAATCATTGAAAGATTTTCAAAAATTGGAGTTGAAGTGGTGTCACCAATTAAAAAACATAAGATGAAGTCGAAAAACTATACTTATGATGGAACAAGAGTATTTAAGGCAAAACTTCCGCCTAATATGAAATTCATCCCCTACTCGATGAAGTTCTCAGTGAATGAAAAAGAAACTGCATACTATCGTGTGATCCACAATCATCAAGTTAGAGTGTGCCATGGGTGTTTTAGCCCGGACCACATATATAAAGATTGTCCTGATTTCAAGTGTTTTGAGTGTGGCGAGCAAGATCATATTAGTAGGAAATGCTTGAAAAATAAGTGTTCTTTCTGCTTTTACAAGAAGGAGAACTGTAAGTGTGAAACCTTGAGGAAGACAGACGTGGGTAATTCATGTACAGAATTCCAAACTGATTCCTACTCAGACATTTTGAAGGATCATGACATTCAACATTCAAGTGACAGAATGTTTCATACAGAAAATGATGATTCAAGTGATGTTTCTGAAGATGATGAATGGGCACAGAACACTAGAAGATGTGAAAATGTTGTCAGTAGTGTTCATTCCCGTTGTCGTGATGATGTCAGTCATGTTGACACTAATGGCGATGCTATCCATACAACTGTGGAGGCGGTTGTTGAGCCGATAGCAAATGGTGATAATGGTGTTGCTAGCCATATCACAGATGATGTTCCAAATGGTGTTGCTAGCCAGTGTATTGATGAATGTGACGGTGCTAGTCACGATGGAGAGAATCATGAAGTGGATGGTGATGACGTTTCTGAGGTGTTAGATGATGTTTGTGACATGGTTCATGGTGTTGAAGATATTGTAAGTGGTAAAGATAAAGAAAAAGTAGAATCAGAAATTGATCATGACAATCTTACTAATAATATAGATGTTAGCCATGTTAATTTGGTTGAATTTAATGATGTCTCTGGTGTATCTGAGAATAATGTTAAAGATATTGATCATATATCTAATATAGAAAATACTGTCTCCTCTCAGGATAAAATCAAAAGCCAGGGAGGAGTCAGCCATAGTACTTGTGATACTTTGGATGATTTTGAAATGGACACTCATTCATTGACAAGTGATTGTCAGTTGACGAGTATTGATGAGTTTACTGTTGTGGGTAAGAAAAAATCCTACTTGGGTATCAAAAGGCGAAATAAATTTCAGATTAAACCTAATTTAAAGGCAGCTAGATTGTCAAATGTTAAAAATAAGTTAATGAAGTAACAATGGAGTGGAATGTGTCATTAGTTATGAACTTTTGTTTTGTGATGGCTACTTTTAACTTCATTAGCCTTAATTGTAATGGTTTGTGTGACAAAAATAAAAGGGATTGTATTTTTGCATTATGTATTGAAAGAAAATATGACATTGTTTGTTTACAGGAAACATTTTGGACTGATAAATTGTATGATGATATTCAAATTGATAAAACTGTATGGGATGGTGAGATTTGTGCCAGTAATAGCATTTGTAATAGGAAAGGGGTTGCCATTCTTGTAAGTAAAAGGTTGAAAAATGTTTTTAAAGTTTGTGAGAGTGTATGTGGAAGATTAGTTCATATACAAGGTAAAATTCTTGACAAAAGTTTGGACATAATTAATTTGTATGCTCCAAATAATGTTAGTGAAAAGTGTAATTTTTTCAATGATTGTAAAAGTAAAATATATGGAGATGAATTTATTATAATAGCAGGTGATTATAATACCATTCTTTCCCCTTTAGACAAAAGTGGGAAAACTGTTTTTTATGCTGACAGATCTTTAAAATGTCTGACTGAATTGATAAATGAAAAAGGTTTATCTGATGTATGGAGAGATAGAAATGTAGGTATTAAAATGTTTTCAAGAAAACAAGTTGTACAAAGATTTTTAACTCAAAGTAGAATTGATTATTTTTTAGTTTCTTGTAATTTGAAACCATTTATAAAGAATGTTTTTTACAATGATACATCTTTCAGTGATCATTCTATTGTTAGTATGAAATTAGATTTTTCTGAAGTTGAAAAAGGACCTGGTGTTTGGATTTTTAACAAGTCCTTATTGAGTGATGATTTTTTTGTTGAAAAAATTAGAAATATCATACTGGATGAAATTGGTTTAGATTTTTATTTTTCACATCCATTAATTTGGTGGGATAATTTGAAATATAAAATCAAGAAAACAAGTCAACTCTATGGTAAAGAAAAACAGAGAGAGTTATATAGATATTATAGAATACAGAATAAGTTACAAGAATTGTCAATAAAGGCTGGTTGTGGTAATGATATAGATCATGTCAAATATTTAGAGTTGAAAGAGGAACTTGAAAGTTTAGAAAAACATAGATGTAATGGTGCTGTTATAAGATCCAAATGTCAATATTCATTAGAAAGTGATAAAAATACAGCCTATTTTTTGAATTTAGAGAAACAAAGACAGAATAGAAATATGATAAATGGTTTAAAATATTGTGATGGTAATGTTGTCAGTGAAACTGCTGAAATTTTAGATGTTATTTATAGTTTTTATAAAAGGCTATTTTCTTGTGTACTAACTGATTATGAAGCAATTGATAAAATGTTAGATTGTATTAACGTCAATGTTGACGTTTGTGATGTTGAAAAATGTGATGAGGATATTAATATTGAAGAAATAAAAACCTCTATAAAAGGTATGAAACAAGGAAAAACACCTGGTCCTGATGGACTTACGGTGGAGTTTTATTTATATTTTTTTAATGAGTTGAAAGATGTTTTGAAATATATTTATGATACAGTTGAAGATAATAAAGTTTTATCTAGGTCTATGAGGTATGGAATGATTAACCTAATTTATAAAAATAGAGGTGACAAAACTGACTTGAAAAATTTTAGACCTATCAGTTTATTGAATGTAGATTATAAAATATTAGCAAGAGTCATGGCAAATAGGTTTAAATTTGTACTTCCAAAGATTATTTCACCAACTCAGAGTTGTTGTATAATAGGTAAAGACATCTCTGATACTACTGTTACTGTAAGAGACATAATTGACTTGGTTGAAATGGATAATCTAGAATGTTATTTGTTAAAGTTAGATCAGGAAAAGGCTTTTGACAGGGTTGGGCATGAATATCTTTTCTCGGTTTTACAAAAATTTGGTTTTGGGGAGAGATTTATATCTTGGATAAAAGTTTTTTATACAGATATTTTTAGTACTGTCAAGTGCAATGGTTTCCTATCCAAATATTTTCCATTGGCAAACTCTGTTAAACAAGGTTGCCCAATATCTGCTTTATTGTATGTTTTAGCTGCTGAACCTTTAAGTATAATGATCAAAAAGAATGATAGAATTCAAGGTATTAACATTCCTGTTGTGAATATTGAAGAAAAAATATTTTCACATGCTGATGACACTACATTGATATTGTCTGACAAAAATTCAGTAACTGAATCCTTTAATGTTTTACAATTGTATGAACAAGCATCTGGGGCAAAATTAAATAAAGATAAATCTGACATTTTGGCATTGGGTACTGGAAAAATATCAAAAAATGATTTAGATGCTTGGAAAATTAAAGAGTGTGATGGGGTTTTACAGCTTTTAGGCATATGGATTGGCAAGAATAAAAAGTTATGTGATAATCTGAATTGGGAATGCAAAGTGCAGTCTATTTCAAAAATACTGAATCTTTGGAAAATGAGACAATTGTCAATACATGGTAGAGTAACTGTGATAAATACTCTTTTAATGAGCAAACTTTGGTATACTCTGATGGTAGTTAATATACCAGAAAAATACTATTTAGATATAAAGAAATTGTGCATCGGGTTTTTGTGGAATGATAAACCATCTTTGGTTGCTTATGATGTTGTTATTAATAGAATACTAGATGGAGGTTTGAATTTTTCAGAAATTTTACATAAGATGTATGCGTTTAGACTTAAATTTTTAAGTCGTTTGTTAGATGTAGAGTACAGTGCTGTTTGGAAACATCTTTGTACTTATTTCTTTTCCAAAGTACAAGTTATGAAACTTGGTATTGAGATTTTGTTCTGTGAATTTAAGCAGAGACAGTTGGGGAGTTTACCTGATTTTTATAAATGTATGCTGTTTGCTTGGGGAAAGATACGTGATTATATTGAAATTGATATCAATTTGAATAATGTATTTGACCTGCCTTTGGTCAATAATCCTTTAATTACTAATAATGGTAATATGCTGTATATCAAGACTTTTATAGATGCAGGCATTATTAAAGTCAAACATTTAGCATTTGAATGTAAAAAGGGATTCATGAGAGATGAGTTTGTTCAAGATATTGTTTCTAAAAAGTTTCCACAGGTATCTGCTGCTAAGATTATTAAGGTAGTACAATGTATAAAACAATGTATTCCTGATGAATGTAAAGTTTTAGTAGAAAATAAAGAAAATGTTCGTAGAAATCTCAGTTTGAATATAGAATGTAATGTTAATAATAGAAAATACTCTTTTCCTAGTACAACAAAGTTTTTTTATTCTATGTTGTTGAAATCATTATCAAAAGAACCGAATGCTGTCAAATATTGGTGTGAGATATTTTCTGATTTTGATACTCAAAAAGTCCAAACAATTTTGAACTTTCCATTTTTACCAAGTGATTGGATTGAGTTATCATTTAAAATATTTCATAGAGTTTTATTTACTAAGGAGAGGTTATTGAGATGTCGCATTACTGATGATTCATTGTGTCCAGTTTGTGACGATATACATGAGGACTTAGAACATTTTATAATTTCGTGTAGATGTTTGACTCAATTCAATGACTTTTTTAAAGATTTTTTACATAATATATTGTGTAATAGTTCAGCTACCTTTATCAATATGTTAGACTTTGATTATCTATGTTATTTCGGTCTACTCAAGAAAGATAAAAAAGTTAACTTTTATTTTGTTAATACTGCTTTATCTGTTAGAAGGTTTTATGTTGTAAAGAGAAGAAATTTAGTCATGAAAGAGGAGAAAGTTTTGCACATTATTTCTTATTTTAAATCTGTTCTTCAAAAGCATGTTAATTATGCTTACATGTATTATATACAGAAAAAGAACTTTTCTTTGTTTCAAAAATATTACTTGAATGACAATCCTGTTCTGCGCATCTCTGATGATAATGTTGTGATAGACTTTTAAATATACTTATTCATATATACTGTCAATGTAATTTAGGAAAATTTGTGATCTGTGATATGTGAATTATTGGGAGACTAGCCCAATAATTCTTTTATATGATGTTTTACTGTGAATAAAATTTTATCAAGATAAAAAAAACCGGTTCTCGTCCGATCACCGAAGTTAAGCAGCGTCGAGTCCGGTTAGTACTTGGATGGGTGACCGCCTGGGAATACCGGATGCCGTAGACATTTCTTTTAGTTTCCTTCTCTTTTTATTTTATCACATAATTTTTCACAGGTTGATATTAGAGTATCCGTTCTTTGTATTAGAGTAAGCATTTAATGAAAATCTAAAATTGCAAAGCTAGTTATTAGTTTTTTAAAAGTACGAAACGAATAAGGGGGCGGGAGTATACACATTGCATGACTTGGGGACGACTTCCATCTTGCAATTGTGACTAGAATTTGGACGTCGCATGGCGACAGGCAGATGAAAAAGAGGCACGTTTGGAAGCGGCCGGTGAGTAAATTTCTCTAGTCTATTTAAAACCAATTTGACAGGTTACATTACCAATATTGGATCAATTGAGTCAGAAATTAGCGCGCGCACGGACTCCTCGTGGGCGGACTGCTCAAGACAAATGAACCCCCTTCTTTGGACACAACCAGAAAAAGGAAAGAAAACTAAGAATAAACCTGCATTTGTTATCTGCTTGTGGTTATGCGTCGGTTTGGAATTCGTTTTGGAATTTTATGATATTTTTTTGGTGTAAAAACGTTTTATTTGAAATTATTATTTTCGTCACTCTGTTCGTACTCGATTTACACGACGGGACTATATTTCATGAAACTTCAGTTTGTTAAGGTACCAGAAAGTTTATAAGGCAATACTTGACAGTATTTACTGTCTACGACCATATCACGCTGAAAGCACCGGTTCTCATCCTGGAAGATGGTTTTTGGATGTACCATATGTGAAATGTAAACATCGTGTCGTCCGGAGATTTTTCATTGTTTGGTGAGTTCATCGCCTTATCTATGTTCATAAACATTTTCTGAAGATTGCTATTTAATTATTGATTGAATGTGACCACAGTTTGCTTAGAAACAATTGTTTGTTTGCCCCTTTTCCTGCAATTTCGGTGCAGGAAAAAGGGGGAGGAAGGGTGTGTTTGATTACTATTTGGAGATCTTACTAAAAACCAATGGCTAACTTTGACGGAAGTGGACCAGACAGGTCCAATGGAAAGTCGGCTAATTATGATAGCAAATTTTCTAAGGAGAAAACTGTGTTAATTGCTTGTGCTCTGGAGGGTTTTGGAAAACTAGAGTCTGATTTGTTGATAGATGACAATGAATCGAAATGTGGTATAGGAAGTGTAATTGCATGTGTGCCAAAAACTGGTTACGGCTATGAAATTGTGTTTCGAGAAAGGCAGATGATGGAACCAGTACTCGGTGATCTGACTGTGGATGGAAAAAGATGCAAAGTGAGTGAATTGCAATCTAGCTTTAGATTAGTTTCGATACTTAATTTGAGTATGTATGTGACTGATGAGGAAATTGTGGATAGATTTAATAAAATTGGTGTTGAAATTGTTTCTGTTATTAAGAAGCATAAGATGAAATCAAAGAACAATATTTATGATGGAACAAGAATTTTCAAAGCCAAACTTCCCCCGAATATGAAGTCCATCCCATATTCAATGAAGTTTTCAGTCAATGAGAAAGAGACTGCATATTACCGCGTGATTCATAATCACCAGGTAAAAGTCTGTAATGGTTGCTTTAGTCCTGACCACATGTATAAGGACTGTCCTGAATTCAAATGTTTTGAATGTGGAGAGCAAGGTCATGTCAGCAAGAAATGCTTTAAGAATAAGTGCTCTAAGTGTTTGCATAAGAAAGTTAGCTGTAAGTGTAGTACTCCAAAGAAAACACACGTAGACAATTCTTTTGCTGAATTCCAAGGAACATTTACACGAGATGACGATGTATGGCCATGTAGCAGAATAATGGATGATGACCATACCAATGGTGAGAGTAATATAACTGTTAATGCTCATCTTGATGATGTAAATGATGTCAGTGATAGCGGAAAGAATGATGTTTCGAATCATTCCACTGTTGAGCGTGGTGGTCAGTCTTCGGCTTGTAGTGATAATGGCGTTGCTAGTCATATCACTGAAGATGATGAGAATATTGATTTAGATGTTATTTCAAGTGTCGTTGCTAGCCATTGCAGTGATGAGGGTGATGGTAATGGTGATCTGAATGGTGCCGTTTTGGTCAATGATGATGAAGCTGAGATGGTAGATGGTGATGATGAAGTGTCTGGGGAAGTTGGACAAGATGATAGTATGGTTTATGGTGACCAAGAAAGAAACAAGACAGATAAAGAAGAAAGTAATGTTGATATTGAACTTAATGTTAACAATGTTGATTATGTTAAATCTAAAAGTGAATGTGTTATGCCAAAAGAAAATGTTTCAGAAAATGATTGTAAAATAGGTTCTATTTTGAATATAGAAGCTTCTGTCTCCCCTCTAGAACAAATTAACAGTCAGGGGAAGTCAGTCAGAGTTCATGTGACACTTTAGACGACTTTGAAATGGATACTTTCCTGATGACTGATAGTAGTCAAGGGGCAAGTGAAAATGATTTTACTCTTGTAGCTAAGAAAAAAAATGCCTTGGGTGTCAAGAGGCGTAGTAAGATTAATATAAAGCCTAATCTGAAAGCAGCAAGGTTATCGAATATACATAAAAAATTGAAATAAGGAACAATGGAGTGTTATATGTTTGCTATTTTACATTTTTGTTTTGCGATGGCTTCTTTTAATTTTATAAGCCTTAATTATAATGGTCTTTGTGACAAAAATAAAAGAGAGTGTATTTTTGCACTGTGTAATGAAAGGAAATATGATGTTGTATGTTTACAAGAAACATTCTGGAATGATGATTTATATAAAATTATACAGAATGACAATAGTGTATGGGGTGGTGATATTTTTGCTAGTAATAGTAATAGAAAAGGTGTGGCTATTCTTTTAAGTAAAAGATTGAGAAATGTTTATAAAGTTTGTGATAGTATATGTGGAAGATTATTGCATATTCAAGGTAAAGTTGAAGGTAAAAATGTTGATATAATCAATGTGTATGCTCCTAATAGTATCACTGATAAATGTACTTTTTTTAATGATTGTAAAGACAAAATATATGGAGATGAATATTTTATAGTAGTAGGAGATTTCAATACTGCGTTCTGTCCTTTAGATAGAAGTGGAAAAACTACGTTTTATGCAGATAAATCTGTAAAATGTTTAACTAATTTGATGAATGATAAATGTTTATTTGATGTATGGAGAAATAGAAATATGAATGTCAAAATGTTTTCAAGAAAACAGGTAGTTCAAGGTTTTTTAACACAAAGTAGGATTGATTATATTTTGGTATCTAGTAATTTAAAATCATGTATAAGAAATATTTTTTATAGCGACACATGCTTTAGTGATCATAGCATTGTAAATATGAAACTTGATTTCTCTGAAGTTGAAAAAGGACCTGGTGTTTGGCTTTTTAATGAAACCTTATTAAATGATGATGTTTATGTTGAAAAGATTAGACAAATTTTATTTGATGAAATTGGTTCTGATTTTTATTTGTCAAATCCACTTATTTGGTGGGATAATTTGAAATATAGAGTAAAGAAAGTCAGCCAAATATATGGAAAAGAGAAACAAAAAGAATTAAATAGAGAGTATTTTAGGTTACAAAATAAGCTGCAAGAAATGTCTGTGAAGTCAGCTTGTGGTATATCAATTGATCATGTCAAATATTTAGAATTGAAAGATGAATTAGAAAGTTTAGAAAAACACAAATGTAATGGTGCTATTATTAGATCAAAATGTCAGTATTCAATTGAAAGTGATAAGAATACAGCTTATTTCTTAAGTTTAGAGAAACATAGACAAAACAGAAATATGATATGTAGTTTAAAAAATTGTGATGGTGTTGTTGTCAATGATTCTGCTGAAATGTTAGATGTTGTACACAATTTTTATGAGAAACTCTTTTCTTGTGTTCAAACTGATCATGAGGCAATAGAGGAAATGTTAGACTGTGTTAACGTTAGTGTTGAAAATTGTGATATTGAAAACTGTGATTGTGAAATTATTAGTGATGAAATTGAAACCTCTATAAAAGGCATGAAAAAGGGTAAAACACCTGGCCCTGGTGGGCTTACTGTAGAATTTTATTTATACTTTTTTAGTGAGTTGAAACCTGTATTGAAATATATTTATGACTGTATTGGAGAAAATAAAATTTTGTCAAGATCTATGAGATATGGAATGATTAACCTGATTTATAAGAATAGAGGTGACAAGTCTGACCTGAAAAACTTCAGACCTATAACTTTGTTAAATGTTGATTATAAAATTTTAGCCAGAGTAATGGCCAACAGATTTAAATTTGTATTACCAAAGATTATATCACCAAATCAGAGTTGTTGTATTATTGGTAAAGATATTTCTGATACTACAGTAAGTATCAGAGATATTATAGAATTAGTAGAAATGGATGATTTGGAATGTTATTTGCTGAAACTTGATCGGGAAAAGGCATTTGACAGAGTTGGACATGACTACTTATTTTCTGTATTGCAGAAATTTGGATTTGGGGAGAAATTTATTTCATGGATAAAGATATTTTATACTGACATTTTCAGCACTGTCAAATTCAATGGTTTTTTGTCCAAGTATTTTCAATTAAAGAACTCTGTAAAACAAGGGTGTCCTATATCAGCTTTGTTATATGTGTTAGTTGCTGAACCCTTGAGTATTATGATTAAAAGGAATGATAGAATTCATGGTATACAAATTCCCAATGCATCTGGTGAGGAGAAAATATTTTCACATGCAGATGATACAACATTGATATTGTCTGACAAAAATTCAGTAAATGAGGCCTTTGGAGTTTTAAATTTGTATGAACAAGCATCTGGGGCAAAATTGAATAAAGATAAATCTGAAATTTTGGCATTGGGTACCGGAAAGGTATCGAAACAAGAAATAGATGCTTGGAATATTAAAGAGTGTGATGGGGTTCTTCAGCTTTTAGGTATATGGATTGGCAAAGACAAAACTGTTTGTGATAATTTAAATTGGGATTGCAAAGCGCAATCTATTTCAAAATTATTGAATTTTTGGAAAATGAGACATTTATCAATACAGGGTAGAGTAACGGTTATAAATACCTTGTTGATGAGTAAATTATGGTATACTCTAATGGTGGTTAATATACCTGAGAAATACTATTTAGACATTAAAAAGATGTGTGTAGATTTTTTGTGGAATAATAAGCCATCATTGGTTGCATATGATGTTATAATAAATAGAGTTTTGAATGGTGGTTTAAATTTTCCAGATATATTTCACAAAATGTATGCTTTTAGACTTAAATTTTTAAGTCGATTGTTAGATAATGATTATAATGCAGTGTGGAAACATACTTGCACTTATTTTTTATCAAAAGTTCTAGATATGAATCTTGGTATGGAAATTCTATTTTGTGATCTTAATAATAGACAATTAGGTATTTTACCTGATTTTTTTAAGTGTATGTTATATGCTTGGGGAAAGATTCGTACTCATATGGAAATTGATATAAATGTGAATAATGTATTTGATATTCCATTGTTTTATAATCCAATGATAGTAAATGATGGGAAAATGTTGTATATTAAACCCTTTGTAGATGCAGGAATAGTTAAAATTAAAGACTTGGCATTTGAATGTAAAAAAGGTTTTTTTTGAAGAACAAATATGTACAGGATATAGTCTCTCAAAGGTTTCCTGAGTTAGTTGCTGATAGAATTGTTGATGTAGTTCAGTGTATTAAGCAGTGTATTCCAGAACAGGTAAAACGTTTAGTCAGAGAAAATGCATATAACTATAATAAACCTGTTTTGAATGTAGTATATAATGATAATGGTAAAAAATATACATTACCTAGAACGGCAAAAATTTGTTATGGTATGCTCTTAGAAACTAGTACAATAATGCCAAATGCTGTCAGCTACTGGTATGAAGTATTTAGTGATTTTAATGTACAAAAGGTTCAAAATATTTTGAATTTTCCATTTTTACCTAGTGACTGTATTGAAACATCGTTTAAAATTTTCCATAGAGTTTTATTTACGAAGGAGAGATTATTCAGATGTCATATTACTATTGATTCTTTATGTCCAGTATGTTATGATGTACATGAAGATTTGGAACATCTTATAATTTCATGTAGATGTTTAACTAAATTCAACAACTTTTTGAAGGATTTCCTACATAATATTTTGTGCAATAGCTCTACAAGATATGTCAATATGCTTGATTTTAATTTTCTATGTTATTTTGGATTAACTGAGAAAGATAAAAACAGTAACTATTATTTTGTTAATACTGTCTTAGCATTTAGAAAATTTTGTGTTGTGAAAAGGAGAAATGTAGCTGTGAAAGATGAGAAAGTACTAGATATTCTAAATTATTTTAAGTCCGTACTTCAGCGACATGTAAATTATGCTTATATGTATTATAAAAAGAAGAACTTTTCATTGTTTGAAAAATACTACTTGAAAAGAAATCCTGTTTTACGTATCTGTGACGAAAATGTTGTGATTGACTTTTAGTATGCAAGCCATTATATAATATGGAAGATTGACTTAACGTACATGATATTAATAACTTTTATCTGTGATATGTGAATTAGTGGGAGATTAGCCCAATAATTCTTTTATATGTAAATATATATCTGTGAATAAACTTTTATCAAGAAAAAACCGCTTCTCGTCCGATCACCGAAGTTAAGCAGCGTCGAGTCCGGTTAGTACTTGGATGGGTGACCGCCTGGGAATACCGGATGCCGTACACATTTCTTTTTAGTTTCCTTCTCTTTTTATTTTATCACATAATTTTTCACAGGTTGATATTAGAGTATCCGTTCTTTGTATTAGAGTAAGCATTTAATGAAAATCTAAAATTGCAAAGCTAGTTATTAGTTTTTTAAAAGTACGAAACGAATAAGGGGGCGGGAGTATACACATTGCATGACTTGGGGACGACTTCCATCTTGCAATTGTGACTAGAATTTGGACGTCGCATGGCGACAGGCAGATGAAAAAAGAGGCACGTTTGGAAGCGGCCGGTGAGTAAATTTCTCTAGTCTATTTAAAACCAATTTGACAGGTTACATTACCAATATTGGATCAATTGAGTCAGAAATTAGCGCGCGCACGGACTCCTCGTGCGCGGACTGCTCAAGACAAATGAACCCCCCTCTATGGACACAACCAGAAAAAGGAAAGGAAACTAAAAAAAACCTGCATTTGTTATCTGCTTGTGGTTATGCGTCGGTTTGGAATTATTATTTTCGTCACTCTGTTCGTACTCGATTTACACGACGGGACCAGATTTCCAGAAAGACAAAATCTTTCCTCAGTTTGTTAATGTACCAGAATATTTAGAAGGCAAATTTTTACGCCATTTACTGTTTACGACCGTATCACGGTTCTCTTCAAGTCCATTAAGTACTTGTTAATGTCCAATTCAATGCCCTAGAGGCACAAGCAACGAGGAAAAGAAAAAAAAAACTTATTATTGTACCATGATTTATCTAATTCCATAATTGGTCCGATATTTCTGTTCTCCCATAAAACACTGCTGTTGTTAGTTTTATAAAGCTCGTTTGTCAAGTCAATTTCATTACATATTTGAAAAAAAACCGCCTGTGATACTTGAAATTAAATGCGACGTCTCTTTAGCTTGATGAGCCCTGTATACTGAGGTTTCCATTTGGTTGAACTTCATTGCCCCTGACAGGCAAGAATCGCGAAGCTTGGAAAACAAGACTCTCAAAATCATTATATTAATGGTACGGTGATCGTAGAGGTTTTTCACCACACTTACGTAAGTAAATAATATTGAAAATCTACATTTTACCTTTTCTGTTAATTGCATGGAGGCAAATTAATCACACATGTAAACAATTGATAGTAATTTTTGTAGTAAATTACAAATATGATTTAGAGTACACATTCTCAGCTTTATTTTGAATTCTTTTGATCAACATACACACAGATTATGCACTTACAAATGTATAGATCTAGGTTCTATGTGTTTTTGGTACAACATAGGCAGTTTGACCTGTAAATGGAACGTGAAACGAACGACTCTTACAAGGAGGTCAAAGATGGTTAATTTTTTTTTTTTTTTTTTTGCAGTTTCTTGCTTTTATTTTTCGATCATAGCGCATATGGATAAGGTTTTAAGTACCAGGCCATATATAATTCAGACACTCCCTATGTTAAGGTGATTAATGGTATAGAGAAACCCACAGAACGAACGATGCTTTTTTGTTTTTGTATGCAGCATTTTTATGTAACAATGGTCTTCTCAGTATTTAGATCTGTACTTTTGAAAAAACTACACTTCACACTAAAATCAAGCGAATCAAACCAAATCAAGAACGTTAACTCTTGCAAAGTGCTAATTTCATGTGCAATCTATATAAATTTTATCTCGAAAGCGCAACACACAAGTGAAAAACTAAGACTGGCATTGTGGTCTCTAACTGTTTCTGAACAGAAAAAAAGTGAATTTGGTGGGTTTTTTAAAGTTAAAAATTAAAGTGAAACTTTGCGAAAGTGTATATATCTATAGTGGGAAGCTCCCTTTAATTTGTTTTTACTTTTTTATTATTATTTTATTTTTACTTCTATTTTTTTTTCTTTTTCGAAACATTGAAAATTTATTCATAGAAAAAGCTGTCGTTTTCTATAGTTTTTGCAAAATAATTCAAAAACGCTTTCACCTATTATAATGAAACTTCGAGAAAGTGTTTACATCCATTGTGGAATGCCCCTTTAATTTTTTAAGAAATATTCCAATTTTTCGTTTTTGAGTTAAGAAAATTTATTCATAAAAGTGGGTGTTTCCAGTTTTCGCGCAATATCTCAAAAAAGTTTCCAACAATGAAAATGAATACTGAAAACTGAATATGTCTATAATGGGAAGGTCCCTTTAATTTTTTTAGCAATTCCATTTTTTTTTTTTTTGAGTTACGGGAATTTATACATAATACAAAAACGAGGGGTAACAAAAAAAAACGCTAGCAATTATTTAAATGGAACTTTTGGAAAGTTTATATATGTAAAGTGGAAAGTTCCATCCATTTTTTTTTGTTTTTGTTTTTTGTTTTTTGTTTTTGTTTTTGTTTTTTTTTGGGGGGGGGGATTGCAATTTTTCATTTGAAAACACTTGAGACAACTTGTGGTTTGCGATGGTATTTGATCCAATTCAACATGATGAAACCAATCCTATTTTTAAGTATAAACCTTTTTAAAGTATGTGTTCTTCTCCATGCACATGCACATGTTTATGCAGTATTGGTATAAAATCTACTTAGCAGTTCAGTGAATTATTAATGCGTTGTCCAAGTATCAGTTGACAAATCTTTCATGTGCGGGGCGTCATCTGTGTCTCCCAGACACAAAGAATTTTCTAGTGTATTTATATTTTAAGTGTTTTGGCTAAATAGTTGTGACCAAACATGTGGAGTGCGGGGGTACCACTTTGTCTAATGGTACCACTGACATCAAACATATAAATAAGATGAAGACATGGGGTCCAGATGAGCGATACCAGTCCTATAGGGCCTCTCGTTTTAGGAAAGTTGGTATTCAATAACTTTTTTTTGTAATTTGTGTTAACAAGCACAGTCATACTTGTTAATGGTATGCAAAGATAAAAGAGCATGCCCGGCCGCAGGGATGTGACAGAACTAAGGAGATGCATTCTTTCTGTTCCAACACTGGTATTGATTTAATGCACCTAGACAAATATCCAAATTTTGAAACCCTGCAGGTACAATTCCACCATTCCCAGGTAACACAGCCTTTGAAGTTGACATTGTGAACTGGAGAATAAATTGTATCGAAGAAACAAAGGTAACACACCAGAAATAGCACTTCAGCGCGGAGAATTCAGATTTACGACTTCTTACGTAATAAATTTAAAGTGTTTAAACATATCTATGCAGTGGATTTAGAATATAACAGCACCTTCCGTCTGTAATTATACCTATAGATTGTAATGAAGCATTACAATTAGCGCTAAATTGACAGACTTGAAGTGTGCTACATGCCTGCATGTCTCCTATTAAGCATGTTTGAACATAGTTTGACTAACCGAGATCTGAAAAAAATCAGCAATGCTTAACCGTTTGTGTCGGCTGTAAGTAACCTCAACGTTTATAGCCTTAATAATAAGAAACAGGTGTAACATATTAGAGGACCAATAGTATATAGCATCTTTGATATGAAAGAAGTGGTTTAATATTTCGACGTGCAAAAATGTTTAGCTTGTATTCTAATATATTATAATGCGAAAAAAACAAATGAACTCTCGATCCTGACTCTAATAAAAGCCGAATCACGTAATATCCTGATTACCAGGAGACACGTGCCAGGAGACTCCAATTTAAACAGTCCGTTTTCTTTTTGTCTCTTTCCGAACTTAAGTTTTTGCAAAAAATATTAACCATGACTTATTATATTGAACAAGCATCACACTGTGGCATTATAGTGGCGGATCCAGATTTTTAGGTAAGGGGGCCCCAAAAAAATTTCTTGACAGGATCACCGGTGAGGATCACGAAGTGAGTGTTTTTCATGATTAATTTTTTTTTTTCAAAGCCCCCCCCCCCGCCCCTTCCCCTCTGCATGGATCCGCCGCCGCATTACAAACTTTTGATGAGGACATTTAATAATGCACAGAGTCACACGAAAGTGAAAGTAGAAATGGGCTGTTTATAGTTTTTGACTACTTCGTGGACATCCCTTATTTTTGGCAGAAAATTGATTTTCTATTTCTCCCGAGTGAATCATTCTTTAAAATATGTTTTCAAGTCTTAAAAATTTAATTTTATCATTTACTATATAAGTATTTGGAAAAATATATCCAAGACTGAGACTTACTGTTATTTATTTGTTATATAAAAATTTGAATTTAGTTATTCAAACGTGTAGTTATAATAACACTTGAGTTGCTGAATTCAAATTTTTAGATAACACATTTATTGAATTTTAAGCTCTGCTTCACTTCTAGAAAAAGAACCAGTTTGGTCTTTAACTTTCTAGTAGTTTTGAATCTGTTTTAATCCGACAATGTTCATTTATCGATGATTTCTTAGATACATTCGATATTATGTATATTTTGTAAGTCAAAATTTATTCTATACCTACAATTGTCGTTAGTTTTTTCAGGTTTTTTTTTTTTGCAGAAAATATATTTAAAGTTCTTGTCCACATAATATATCAACAAATTAGTCAACAAAAGTTATTTTATGAATTTTTAATCGGCTGAAAAGTTTTGGAAAGTCGAAATTCAGTTGCCAAGTCTTCAGATAAAGAATTAATGCACGGGTTATTTGATTTCCTTGGTAGATAGAATTTTCATACGCGGGAAATATTTTTTTTGTTTTCGCTTGCTTAAGAATGTAGACCTACATTATTTTTATGTAGGCTAAGGAACGTAACTCTTGAAGTCAGTGACTTGTTCGCAAATAAATATTCATATTCATCAAAACCTGCCAAGTATTCATTTGAAACAGAATAAAATAAATCTAAGTTGCTTAGATGCTTGCATGAGATTTATTTAAAATGGTTTTCACAGACGTACCATTGATTTGTAAAAGTTATTCCCCTAAAACCAGGTCTTAAGTTATTCCCCTTACACCAGGTCTATCTCCTGTGCTGAGGGTATATTTGCTATTCCAAAGTTTTAACACATTTGCCCTACTCCGTTGCTGAAGTCAAGCACTTAATGTAAATCATCAGTACAGTATACCGAAAACAGCTTCGCGTTTTCGTACTTAGTAGTGAGCTCATTCCCTGTGTATCAGAGCCTATGAGCTAGCGTACTATTACGTAGTTGCTCATGAGGCGGTTATAGGTCCTTAATGAGGCGGATTTTTTTTCATATCATGATTAATGCAAAAATATGTGATTTTATTTTAAAGAATTGTGACAAATTTACAGAACTGATAAGTCTAGGCAAAAGTCAAAAAGGAAAGTTTGTATAATAAATGGCCATATGAATGTAAAAACCGGAAAGCTGGAAACCACCATAATGGTCCTGACTTTGTACAGATTGATTGATTGTTGGGGTTTAACGCCCGAGCAGCAATATTTCAGTTATATCCAGGCGAAGAACATGAAATGGATGATAAAATGAACATGAAATGATATATTGAAAAATGGGATGGGACACAAGGATAATGGGGTCGACAAATTTTGATTGCATGCCACTGGAAATAGTGAGAGGTGGGTAGGGGTCGGGTAATTTAGCCTACTGTGGCGGAGCCCCATAGTTCCTACTCCGATAGAATACCACAGAAAGGTTCTTTAACGTGCGAGGAACGTGACATTTTCCCAACACGATGCACCATCATGGTTTGCGGTCAGGTTTTCCGTATTATGGCCTGACGACCCAAGCATTTAACATGCCAGGGATGCCCCATTCCACCACCTGGGGCACACAACCCAGTTGCTCTGTGGGCAGATCGCCCTAGCCCCCGGTCAGGGTTCTCAGCACAATTTCAGTCGCCTTTTACGATAAGCTTAGTGCTGCCGCGTGCCTATTTTTTTTAACAACCGGACCCGCATGGGGCGACTCTGTACAGGCAGGTGGGATAAGTCACGTTTTATAGCGCTTTAAATCTCCCGCTTCCATTACGATTAATTATTGCCAGTATATAACATTCATTCCGGGTGCTGGTCGGACAGTTTTAACCCCATCCTCTTACGCAGGCAAACAGAAATTCCAATGGGCCATGCCTAATTACTTCTCTCAGTTGTGACCATATTGGTCGATAATTGTTTTCGTAGATCTTTATTGGTGTAGATTATTAATTTTATTTTTGAAACAGCATTACACTGCTCCAAAGGCTAATCTTGAAAAAAAACTCACCTGAACAGATATTACTATCAATATGGAGTTGATTTTGAGGGTTAAGGCGTCAACCATTTAGGAATGAGGGGCCAGAAAGTGCCAGAAACAAGCATTTTCCTGATGTCGAGACATGAATTTGGCTATAAGAAATGTGATTTTTTTTAATTGAACTCTACCACAAGGTGCCATACCATGAAATGAAGGCTTGGATTAATCGGACCTGTGCTTTAAACCAATTAGGTGTTAGGGGCCAGAAACAAGTGATTTCCTGATGTCCAGAAATTACTTTAGTATAAAAGTGGATGGATCTCTTCCAAATTTAAATATAAGATGCCATACCTGAAAAGGAGACTGAGATTGATTTTGGGGTAGTGACATTAGCCAATTTTGAATTGGTGACCAGAAACAAGATTTTTTATTATTTGTGGATAACTTTAGACAACAAAGCTCCACCAAAAGGAAGGTTGGGTTCGACTGGCTTGGGAGGTAGTGACTGGAACCGTTAAAGGAATAAGGAGGCAAAAGGGTCGTGTCAAGCTACGTAATATTTTATTGTCTTTATATCAGTTGAAACTAAGATTTTTTTTTCAAAATGTGCATGTTAATGAAGATATATTTTATCACAATGAATCAGTCTGGAAGCGGATGCAGGTGAAGAGTGCATATTACTTAGCACAATAATTAAAAATAGCACCTGCATTGCTGTTTTCTCGTTTGTGTTCGAGTTTCTTCTCTTTCTCGGCAAACAATGTAAAAAATAAGCCAACATTACTGTAAAATTATTTCTGTTCAAATTTCTTTTATATCAAATTTCTTCGTCAATTGGTTCTGCAGACGGTTATGACACCACATTATCTTCTGCTAAACCAATTTCCGCAATTTTTTGTGATATGACAACTCTGTCACTCTGTGTTTTATATTGCCCGATACGTAATACAAACACCAACTGTTTGCTTTGGCAAAACAAGTCAGTTCTATGTGATAATTCGACTATTTCCCAGAGTAGAAACGTTTTTTAACAATAACAACCAGTGTGTTCCTCTTGTTAGCGTTTCTTGTTAACCGACAGATTCATTTTCCTTATTTTGTTTGACACTGCTAGAATGCAATGAACGCATTTTCAGAACCGCTTTTTGTGGATCTATTTCCGCTTCCGGCCTTGGCCTGTCTTAATTTTTTATAGTAATTGAAACTTGCACTCACGTTGATTTTCTGCTTACAGGAAAGATGTAATTATTTTATGTGATGTTGGATTTAGTTTGGCGGGAAAATTCAGGATTTTAGCGATCAGTTTTGAAGTTTGCCTTTAATATTTGAAGATTGTCACCTTGATATGTCGTTCATCTCATAAATCTGTTGAACACAAGTGCACAGTAATGCTATTCATGTGCAGAACATCAGGGTTTCTGGCCTTAGTGTCAGATGTTCGTGCTTCCCTTACTTTCCATCAGATTACTAAGGTTTGATATTAAATGTTTCTTGTAAATGAGTCACGTCTATAGTTGGTTTGATGAACACCTGAATGATATTGTTGTGATTATTTTAGAAGAAATCACACGTGTATTTTTCATTATCTTTTCAGTGAAGACGAATTTTTGGTGATTGAAGCTATTATAAATTCTAGAGAAAAAGAATAATGCTAATTTAATTCGTATGTCTATACACCCCATTCAAGTTGAAAGAGATGGTTTATTTTGCCAGGTGTGCCAAGTTGTTTCTCCACGATTCTTCTTTTCTACATCAATGGAAGTGCATACAAATGTAAAAGTTGATAAAACTTGAGTATTTCTTTCTTAAAATCACCGTATGATTTCATGATCGCAAATTCAACGTATTAACCATGTGTCATGTTTTTTTTTTATGAATTCCAGACTTTTTCATACCGATTTAATATTTTCTTAGTTTTTTGATAGTTTGCTTGATCTTAATAAAAATGTTGGCGTTTTAATTTCGTTTCTTTTATTTTGTTTAGTTGTTTGTTTTGTTTTGTTTTGTTTTGTTTTGGGTTTTTGATTTTGATTTTTTTTTTTTGTTCTCGTGCATTTTTCTTATGAATTACAGTGAATTTAGTTGTAACAAATGTTATGTACTTGTGTTGAAGGTTGGAGGATCTTTAGAACACAGCCTACCTTCCTTTTTTACATTATTCACATTTTACTTGCATGTTTCTTACAAAAATTCCTGTTTAAATATAACACAATGGGTGCACCCGCAATACATAATTATACAGGATGAGTATTCTGTACTTTTAAAATTCGGTGTCACTAACCAATTAGAGCATTCTCAAACACGAGCTAACACATGTTCCAATCCATCAATAAAGATTGTAGTCTATAAAAAAAGGTCTCAAGTCAATTCCAAAACTGAAAACGACTTCGACCCTCGCGACTTCTATTGAGAAGAAGTAGAGATTATTTTCTTAACTTATGGAAAGTACGTTAATGGATACGGAAAGCTCAATTGTTGGAAGTTTTGAAATAAATCTAAAATTTAAATAAATGCGTAATAAAACAATATGCAATATATTTCAAAAGGTTTACACAGGTGTTCGAAGGCATGTTTAAAGGTGTGAAGTAGGCTCTCGTCTTTGTCATCAAGAGGTGTTAGATATGGTCAAAGTATTCCAACTGTGGATTAAAATTTAAATGTAATACCTCTTCACATTGTTACATTAAAGAAATAAGTTCTGTAGTAATCATTCAGGCCTAGAACTTATACCTATTGTATTCCAAGTAGTTTGTGATGGAATGTCTAACAAACGTCTTAAAAATGTTATACCTCGAGTTCACAAGAAATTAAATTGTTTCCCTCTGAATTTGGCTATCCATCAATTCCATAGAATTGTGAGACCAAGGGTTGTGTTTTACAATAAATGATTGCAAGCTGCCGAATCTCTGATATATTTGCTTATATTCTTGATATCTAATTTTTCTCTCTCCCTCTACAAACGAATTGTAAGGATACCAAACTTTATTGATAAAGATAGCAAGAGAAGGATGGTCTGGGATATAACAGATACCTGAACCCATCCGCAAAATTTAAGAATGTTCTCAGACTAGCATTTTTTTTAAATTGTGAATGCATTAAGACCGGGTGCAACGTCATTTCCTGTTTATACACCTCTGTTGTTTGCTTATTTTGATCCCCGTATCAATCGTAACTTTAGCGTTTTGTAAGCTTGTCATCATCATATTATCATTTTCTTCTCTGGATATGTAAATACTGTATCTCCCTCTCACTTGGCTTCTCATCTTCTTTTCACGTCACTTTTATTCTTATTTGATTTTCGTCTTACTGTAGCATTGATCTTCTATTCATGGGCAAATTCACAAGACTTCAACTCTTGAACATGGCGAATTAAATTGTCATGATGTTCAACATCAGTGCGTTATAATTACATAATGCATATCAAATACCGTTTTGCATGATATTGACTTTAATTTCTTTTGTTATGGACCACACAAAATGGACATGAAAGACTTTTTAAATAAAAAATAATCCTTTCCCTACAAGATGATATTGAAATTGATATATTTGAAATATGCAGCGACTGTAAATGTTTGAGTGTCTGATCTTATTAAGTTTACATATGTTCTAAAATATTCAAACAATGAATTCGAATGTACAGTGGTTATACTCCTTTGCTTGCTTGTTATGACCTCTCATTGGCTAAGAATTATGTGATACTCTCAGTTGACATGTGTTTGTTCGTCCGTCTTTCCGTTCAAATTCAATTTACAGCATAATAACTTTCTTTGTTTTAATGTTATGTTGGTTTGGTCATTTTTAAAATAAATGCAGATTTGGTTTTCAGCAGTTTCATTTTAGATCTCCGTTTGTTGGTCTTTAAACCTTGGTCAAAATTTTCATATGTATAGTTCAGACACTATATACAATATAACACTGATCAAGTATACTCTCAGTTATGCTTTTGTTAGCCTTTGAACCCCATTTTTTATTTTCGATATGCATAATAAAGAACAAAAAATATTGTCTTAAAGCCTTGTACGGTACCATTAGGTGTCATAATTTTATTGAAGCGAATTTAATTTTGAAATTTCCTGTCATAGTCTATTGATCACTTTACTTTCTCCGTAATCCCGGAGTGCTTGATGTGTCTCCCCTGTCGTGATAGGGTATTCACGTTTAAAGCAATTCACAGAAGGAGCTTGATGCATAGAGAAAACGAGATACAAAACATCAGAACAACATATAAAACCCAAACGTGAAAACTAAATCTATATGACAATGTAGACTACAAATGTTCAAAAAAGAAGAGACGTAAAATTTTAAATGACTTGTTCTTAGTGGGTAAAATGTTATAAATTATCCATTCCATATTTTTTTATTAATGGACTGGTCTATACGTTGACTGGGCACAGGACGAGCATGCTCTGTTTTGTTTTGTTTTGTATTTTTTGTTTTGTTTTGTTTTGTTTTTGTTTTTGTTTTTGTTTTTGCTTTTTTGTATTTTTTGTATTTTTTGTATTTTTTTTTTTTTTTTTTGCTTTATGTTTCACACTTTGTCTTGTTTTAATATACACTGAATAAATATAATGTTCTGTATAATAAGGAAAAGAAAACATCCAAACCTATAATTTTTTAACTTTTTTCATTAAACATCTTTCATTTTCTTGTAAAAAAAAAGTCGGATATGCCCCTAAGTTGGATACCTTTCAGTCGGTTGCCTTTAGTGCTCAACATATATATTTGCAGAATTATGCTGTATCTAAATATTGCAATGTACATTGTATGTGTAGATACTGATTTTACATACTATGTCATTGATATTGCAAGAAAGACGACTATTCAAAGAATTCATAAATCTCCTGTCAAAAGGATTTGTTAACTACCAGTAAACAAGAAAAAGGTGTATCTTAGAAGATTGACCATATTAGCACGGTGCTGAGAAATAGATACAAACGACTTGCACCTGTTTCCTCATTTTTCAAAATATTCATTCTGTAGCAATGAAATGAGGTATATAAAATAGTCCATGAGAATTTCCCTCTTCAAATTTTAAAAGCACTTGACATATGTACCGACCAAATTGGTTTTTTTCAAACGACTACAAAAAGGTGTAAAGAAACATTTCAAAAAATCGTTTTAACCACGTACATCAAAGTTGTGAAATATGGCCGATATTGAAATTACTGCAAGTGCAAATAATCTCTTTTGAGCCTTTGTTTACCCTCCTGAATACGTGGATATTGCCCTATTATGCAAGTTTATATGAAGCGGATTACAAATAAATTCTTCAAGGAAGGATAAAATAGAAAAATAATGTCTTGAATTGTCATAGTTGTTGACAGAAACACTTCTCAATTTATTTCATTATATTTGAACTAATTTGTCTATATACAGGAGCTGTCACTGTAAGACAGTTAATTAACCCTGCTTCGTTTGAGTAAAACGAGATGAGGACACTTTAATATTTCCACTTTTAACTTGATAGATACAGGAAACACACACACACACTAGACCTACAATAAAAATAATGACATTAAAGAAATCCAAGCCAACAGATGTCTATGCCGAAAAGAGAAGCCAAGCTAAGACATTTACACTAGCAATTGTTATTCCACTTGTAGGGTGTTGTGGTAATTTAGAATGTCTAGCTATACGGATAAGATAGTTCGAAGTTCGATAGTTGTAAAAACAAGCAATCCTTTTTGTTCTCGATAATCAATATATCAGCTGACCCTGATTAAAAATCGCAAAGGGAACTAGTGTCTGCGTCGATATTTATAAAACATGGTATTGTGCATTTTAATAAATAGTCATATAAACGGGCAAACACCGAAATCCAAGGAAGGGGGGTGGGGGGGGGGTGGTCGGAACCATCCGTGCCTCAAGTGCCTGTAACCCAGTTCTTCAAACAGTAGATGTACTTGAATACTGTTAGTTTGTTCTTTATTATATTTATTGTAAAGTGTTGCTTTTATATTCATTTTTTAAACAAATGGAAAAGTACGCAGTTGATGCTGTTTAGTCTTTTCGCGAAGCATTCAGATAATGTACCCTAGGATAACTAAGTGGTCTAGATCGGCGGTCTAGTAAAAGATTTGAAATTGTCATACATGGTGTCGTATTATCTTTGCCGACTGTAATACTACTATGGATAAAATTCTAAGTTGTCATGGCAAATCTAGTTACTTTCTCTATACTTAACATAGATCATAATATGATACTGAAAAGGATTTATTCAAACTAAAACTAAAAAGTATGTTGGAGAAAACAGGTTATACAGATGATTTTCTTTTGTCCCTCATTTATACAAATTGTATACAAAATGTACCTAGTTTGTATTTGTTTAAGACATTTCATATTTCAAGTACTTTTAAACACGTTCCACATTAACAAAAATAGACACTGTCATTGTTTGGCGGCCAAGGAACTTTTGACCCTTTTCGGAAAACTCTTGAGAAGAATATTCACAGTTGGACAAAAGGGTTACTTCGAATTGGTCATTTTTCCTTTGTTATTCGGGACCACTCAAATTATTCGTATTTGCGTTTTTGATTAATGGGTGAAAACTCAATTCTTCAAAAACAAATATTTACAGAAAGTTTGGAAGGGATCTTTAGTCAAGAAAAACGCCGTATTCAAAAATTTAAACGATACATCAAAAAGGAACAAACCTGTTTACTTTATGTTCGCATATTTGCTTGTCCAGTAATGCTGAATCACGCCTTTTTACTGTCCACTCTCAATGGTCTATTAGGAATTTTTCGTCTGTAGGTTACCAAAGCTAAAGCCTTTTAAAGATTTTCAGCTAGAAAAGACCATAAACTGTCTTTAAAAATCTAAAACAGTGTTTCAAATTAGAATGAAAACCTAATATAAGGATAAACTTATATTATATTATAGTCAAACAAAAATATAATACACGTTTTTCATAAATCGATGTATTTTAGATGACATTATTCAAAACTCGATTTTTAATCGAAGACATATATACTTTAATTTTTGTTATCGCACGTCATGTGATCCATAAGCTAAAGAGACATGCAAGTAGGATTGGTATTTCTTGACATGCTTTGCATGTACAATACATAGGGTTGAATGCATCTGTACCATGATTTGCAAGTTTGTTGAAAGTATCCAAAAACGCACGTGATACCTTGTTTCAGACATTGCTATTCAAAGTTCAAAAGCTTTGTTTGATTTGAACTTTTACTAGTGAACAATGCCTTGTAATATCTGCATATCATATTAAGAAAAATTTTACAAGCTTAAAATTTCCAACTTTTTTTCAAATTACAAGAAAGATCTTTTGATCTTTCTGTGCTATCTAAAGAAATGTACAGGTCTAGATTGACACGTCGCCTCATTAAAAGAACAAGAAAAGTTTGTTAAAGCACGTTTTATTAAAATTAATGATATCCATTTTAATACATGAAGGTGTAATATTTGTTTGCGGGAGTTATGACCTGTGGAGAGAGGTGCCAAATTGATGATTGGACAAGTTGTTTGCGTATCAGTTCTCTATTGATTTTCAGATAAGAAGTATTGAAATCTGACAAATTACCTGGATCTTGACACGTTTTCTGTCTAACTGGAGATTTAAGGGGGATGTATTTTACATGTGAGGTCACCTGTTTTGCACTTCGACGCTTATCAACGACGGATTTAAAGCCTTATAGAAACTATTTCATCTTTTATAGTGTTGGCACTTCAACTGTTTTCCTTTTCAAACTTGGTGTACTTACTAAAGGAAGGGATTACGACAAACAAGTGGTCCTGTATTTCATTTGTAACTGCAAAGGGTTTTCTTTCATTTGTTTATGATCTCAATGGAATTTGTTTTATTATCGTCATCAATTAAGAATATTATTTTCATGTTCCTGCCTATAAATGTAAAATATTAATTTACATACATTTGTTACGTATTATCAATTTGTCATATTATTCTTTCTCTCATAACTGGCGACACTGGCGTTACAGAAAAATGCTAAAATAATTTTTTTCACTCTCCCGAACAGTCAAAATGCTTGATATTTGCTCCATAGAGAAATCATTGATATCATACAAAACTGAAATTATGCCTTATCTTCAATTTGATAAGTTTTCTTTTTATAGCTAGAAGTGATGATGACAAATTCCACATGTACAGTGGCGGCCTTATAAGGTTTTAAAAAGTGGTCCGATACAGAGATTTTAAAAAGGAAGTTCTATGCTATCATTTGCTCATTTTT
The DNA here is from genome assembly GCA_037379345.1 of Perna viridis. Taxonomy (NCBI): domain Eukaryota; kingdom Metazoa; phylum Mollusca; class Bivalvia; order Mytilida; family Mytilidae; genus Perna; species Perna viridis. The sequence goes on from CM074511.1 coordinate 17,822,271, forward strand.
GTCCAACTTTTACACACAATTAATGAAGTTTTTCAACAAAAGGGGAGGGTTTAAGCACTCAGGAACTTTCTCCTGGATCCGACACTGATATTTGCATCTCTGTAAAGATTTTTGTGTTGGTGTGATATAGCTTGCTCAGAATTAAAAGTACAAGTGTAATGTGTTTGAAACAGTATTGCGATTTTTTTGTTGTTGTAAAAACACCAAAATAATTACATAACATTGATATCAAAAAGGTTAGATTTTGGCATGGTTAACTTAAATGAGATGGTTTATTGTTACATTCATGCATGTCTTTATCCATTATTTTGGGATATCTTTCACCTCTGAATTCTTGCATGTGTGACTTTTGGTAGATACCGGATTTTAGTTTCCAGAGCAGCTGTAGGTTTTGAATGCAACATTTCACTAATATACCTGGAGTGAAAGTATTTGCTAGAGGTGATTTAAAACGTTTCAATTTTTCACCAGAGACATATTTATCGGAATTCAGGCGACTCGATATGAAATGCTGTCTTTTGGACTTAGCTGTTCTATGAAGATTGTAAATATTGTAATAAAATTCATAGTGTAAAAATAAACTAATCAGATTGAAAATAAAATACTACCCAAATCTCCAGAAAAGTTACTATAAATGCAAAAGTTACGTCTTAAAAAAACAAAGAGTCAAAACATGACCCATTTCCATTGTTTTCGTGATGATGAATAAATCTGGTTCTATATAAATTGTTTTTTTGTTTTGAATTTGAAATGTTCACACCATTATATTTTGTTTGCAGAGTCATCAATTGAACATAAGTTTATTTAGTTTAATGCCAATACATGCAACGCCAATTTATTTATATGCAATAAAGGTGCTAATAAAAATTCTTTATTGGATATATGTAGCTAAGAAAAAATGTTTCGACTGCATATGGAGATTGCTACTGTGGAAAAGTATTGACTATATATAGTCACTACAAATACTGTGTAAAAACCACGATAAAACGTTCTAAAGGTAACAAGGGCTTATATTTACAGCCTTCCCAAGATGCATGGAGTAGCCAAGTTACTGTATCATGATTCGGGACCATCGTTCTTTTTTTTCGTTCTAGTAGTTCAACTATCGAAAATATTCCTTATTTCCCGATAAAAGTAATAACGATTTATAGTAAGACTTGTTTTCTACTCTCATTTATTACCACATAGACTCCTATATCAGGGTTGTGTATGGGTAGTGGCATGGAAACAAATGTTCTAAGTATTCGTTATAAAATATTGCTGGTTTTCAAACATTTTACTGTCTGGCATTTGTTCACTTAACAAAAAAATAACCAAATTAAATACTGAACAACCACGAAGCACGCAAGGTTATAGCCATCCGTAAAGTATGAAGAACAATTTTCAGAAACCATATATAGGACCACATAACACTAGGTATCCTTTATTCAAGACAACATTTTTGTTTAACTTTTTGTTAATTTATCAGTTTGTTAACCGGAGATTGTTTAATAAGCTGGTTACATTAGTTTGCTTGAACTTCTATACTCAAAATGGAAAAAATAGAAATCATGGTACATGGGATTTTAACTGAATCTTTCAATTATCAAAATTAGAACATTCGTTTTGCTTATAAATTTATCGTCTTCATGTTGTTTTATTTTATTATTTTTTGTTGTTTTGTTTGTTTGTTTGTATTTGTTTTTTAACTGACATAGCAGTTGCCCGAGCCGAGAGATTTGTTTAATTCGTTACATATAGCATCCTACGCGAAAAATACTTCTATCGAGTGTCGACTTTCACAAGTTTGGGTCACCGAAGTCCTTGAGATTAATGCAAAATTTTATTCTAACTTTCAAACAAGAAATGTGTATAGTTAAGTTCGTGTTGTGAGACTTTTTTCAAATATGTGCATGTGCATTTGCGGATTAATACGCATTCTGATATAATCGGAACCTCGGTTTCCTTTATTCGGATCTGACTTCTAATCGCAGTGATAATTTCAAATGGACTTCATTACCCGAGTGTAATGAAATGAATGCTTAGGCAATCGACGACACTACTGACTAGTCGATTGTTGTTTCTAACTGGTACCTTACAACCATTTTGCTTACTTCTATTTATTTTTCGAATGATGTTATGAAACTGAAGCATAAGTTTCTCGATCGATATTAGTTGACACAGTACATGAGTACTGATTGTCACTTCCTTGATATTCATCATCATGAGCTCGTGGATCGTTACGGTGTATCCATCTACACCATGAGAACTGATTTATTCAACGTGTCATTGTTTTCCTTTCCTCTTTCGTCTACCCCGGACTCAACTTTTTATGAGCAAATCGGTGGATGTTTCTAGATAAGCTGAGGACGCTAACCTTATGGGTGCACCAGATCCATGGTCCCTGTTTTAGTGGAGTTCGAGTTGCCCATTTACTTTTGTTTGTTGTTTGTATTATTTTGGGTATCCTATGTTCTTTGTTGTGTGTATCTATTTACCCTGTCTGGTCTTTGTACCTGGATTGCGTTGTTTTGATTCTCGCTAGAATCTTGGTTTTCTTGATTACTCTTTTAACTTAAATTTACTTTACTTTGATTGTCATTCAAACTTGATAATTTAAACTAAATGTAAGGTCGCAATATCAGTTTTTTTGCTTAAAAAAACAGCCAATTGAAAATTAATTAATTGCATAAAAAATATTAAAAGAAACAATATCATGTTATGGATATAATAATGGTAACTAATTTAAACTTGTGCATAATAGATATTATATTTTAAAAAATACATATCTGAAAGTGCCACATTGCCCCGTACAAATTGTAAGTATAGCCACCATAAAATCATCAACAAAATTTTGAAATATATCTCGGAGTTATGGGATAGACACGTGATTTTTTTAAAGCGTCAAATCATCAGCTATACAATTCAAGAATCAGATATTGGTACCTTCAGAAAAGGGAGGGTGTTTTGCGACAATGTCATGCGAATTAAGACCTAAAACAAAATAACCGATTAGATTTAATGGTTGGACACAAAATCATTTTCTTTGAAAATCGGTGAAAACTTATATCTTTGGTAGGTAGCAGGAAATGTTGGCTAAAGTAGTGAATCCTGGTAGTTCGTCATTTTTTTTCAATTATTTTTTATTTGTGATACCATTCCATCTGATACATTTGCATGGAGTATAAATTACATGTATATTGTTCATTCAATTAATTGTGCATGTGTTACAATTAATCTTGCAGGTCATTTTGCGGCATGGAGTATCCAGTGAGCAATATACTAACTACCTGTAAGTAATTTCATAAGAATGAAAAAGAAATCACCCAAACGAAACCTGGCTGTTTGGGGCGATTGCTGAAGAAAATACCCGATGCATAGTTTTGCATTTAAACAGAAACGCGTGCAAAGTTGTATGTCTACTCCCATTGCTCTTAAACAAATAAAAATCGATCAAAGATAAAACAACAAAAGCAAAACTACAATACAGTTACATGTGTGTACATAAATATTTTTTTATAAACATAAATATATTGTTTTACCCTCGTCCGTCCTGTACGCAGTTTCTCACAGTAAATAAAAAAAAACGCCTGCACAAATTAAATTGAATTTGAGACCTTGTGTATATCTATAGTGAGAAACTCACTTTGATTTTTTGAAAAGTAATTTTTTATTTTCGATTTGTTGAAATTAAATCATAGAAAAAGATTCATGTGTTCGCACAATAACTCAAAAATACGTCATCATTTATAATGCGACTTTGTATACATCCATTGTGGAAAGCTCCCTTTAATTTGACAAGTTCCAATGTTTTTAAATTGCGGAAAATCTATAAAATATCATAGATCATTTATATGTGCTGTCGACAGTTATGAAAAATAGAAAATTACAGAACGAAAGATACATTTATTTGTTTTATAGATTCAAATAATGCATTCGATAATGTGAATCGGGACATGCTTTGAGTGTTCCTAGAAAAGCAGAAGATGCTTACCATACGAATGCACAAGGTCTATGCTCCCAGTTTTTAGTCGAGTTCGAGTTGCTCATTTACTTTTGTTTCTTTGTACGTATTATTTTGAATATTTATGTTCTTTGTTGTGTGTATCTGTTTTCCTTGTCTGGCCTTTGTCACTGGGTTGCCTTGTCTTTATTTCCGCTATAATCTTGGTTCTCTTGATTATTTCTTGCCACTTACTGTTGCAAACTGGAAAAAGGGAGCCTTTTCTGTATGCTATTAGTCTTTATATGACGCCTCACAAAATGGTGTAAAGTCGGGACAACCAATCACTCATTTATATCTTAAAAATCTTTCAATTCATTAACGTGACAGATATCTTTCCAGTTAAATATGGTGTCAGTGTTACCTACACTATATATACATTAATGACGTGGAAGATGGGATGATATACGCGCTTAATTAATGCTGGTGTTAGTTAAACTTGATGAACTTTATTTGTGTTTGTAAGAATCAGGCAAAATGGGAAAAATCAGAAACATGCATGTTAAACCCCACCGATCTGACTTCGTAATGTCACTCACGGATATTTTCTCAATTTGAAAAGACCATTATTTGATCTCTGCATCACTGGCTTTGCGCAGAAATTTTTAAATGATATTTTTGGCAGAGTCATCTGCCCTTGAAATGTTCATTTTCAGTGCATTTCAATGAAATTGTAACTTAATGGTCCAGCATGATATGGAAAATCTGTCTGTTTTCCCTGCTGGTTCTGATGTTGCAAATAGTCAAATTACACTATCAAAATGATGTTTTTATATTCATACTATGTTTCACTCACTGCCCGATTCTTACAGAGATTCACATTTGATATATAAATGCCGACGACGTAGCTCGCATAGCACCCGATGAAGAAAATCTATCCCAAAAATGTTGAAATTCAAGATAAAAACAAAATTGTTCATTTCTGAAGTAAGAACAATTCTAGATCTAATTTTGAATTTACATGTGGACAAATATCTGTTGTTTAATGTGTAACCCGGACTCTACTAAGGCGCTGGTCTATGGGATCATACTTACTGACTGCCCAAACAACGCTGTCATGTTGCCATCCAAGGAGATATGGGGTGTACTAGCACAAAGACATCTCAAACAATAGAAACAGTACGACTCTTTGGGAGAACGCGATAAACTAGATACAAAATTCACATCTGGAGTTAGAACATACCAAGGTCATGGAACAAAAAAATGTATTGAAAAAAAGCTAATAGTCTTAACATTATATGCACTAATAAATTCAAATCGACATAAATAACAAAGAATAAAAGATAAACTGTGTTAAATAGAAATGTAGAGTTGGTGAGTAATTTGTTTAACGATCGGAATTAAGCTTCGAATCTACAGAAAATATAATCAAAGTACTCATGTACTGAATCAATTTATATCGATCGTTTCAATTTTTACGCCTCAAATAATCGTCACATTGCAACAATATGGTATAAAAGAGAAGAATGGGTATCAATTCGGTATTTTTGTAAATGGTCAACATTGAACTCTGATTTATTTTTAAATTCGCCATTCTGAAAACGAAGGATATTAAAGCACACACACCAAAATTCATGATATATCGTAGCAGTGCGCCACTTTGCGCAATATTCAGACTAGATGTCGGTTTACATACAGCACAGCCTAGATCAATGAACACAAAACTCCGACATACCGTATAATTGAACAAACTCCTAGTTGGCCTTTCCCAGTTTCTATTTTTTTCTACCGAGGCGGTAACTATAACTCTGGGATGGCTTTGGGGGTTATGCTACCATTTTTTGTTAAAAATTTGGCAAAAACATGAGCGGCAAATAATAGCCAGGAATCCTTTCCTTTATATAAGTTTCTTGATCGGAACCACTGGCCCCTTTTTGTAAATATTGGATCTGCCAGGGCCTGCATGAACTATCTTCCAACTGGTACTAAGAATTCCTATTTATTTTTCATTTCTATGATTGATGACTATTTATAATCTCGCGGTGTTTTCATTTCTAGCTTAACATCGAATGGATTAAAATGTGTCTAAAAATGAATAGGCAACTTGAGTATATCGACAGTGAACGATTGGTCTATTCGGGTAAACAGGTACCGATAAGAGGTTAGAGGTCAACTATGTTTTAACTGGAACGTTGTTAATAACGTTATTGTTATTTATTGGTGTAAATTAAATTTGATATATTAGAGATACCTATAAAGGGGCCTAACTTTCTGCATTTGTCCATTAATGGTGTGTGTGCCAATGGGACTATTTTCCTGCGGTAGTGTTAGATAATTGCAGATGCTGTCAGGTTTTACAGATCTGAAGGCTCTTGTGACTGCTATAACAATTCGGATATTCGATCTAAATTGATAAAAACCGTTGAACTATATTAGTTTATAGAGACCATTAATCGAAGGAAAATGTTTATTTTATAATCAGAATGCTATTGAAGATGAAATTCATTTTTTATTAGATTGTGACTTTTATTCAGATTTATGTAATGTTTTTTAATGATGAATATGTTTTCTTACTGTATAATCAATGTTCTAGATATTTAAAGAAGCAGTGTCTCATAAGAGTTGGTTGGATACCAATAACTGATTTAACTTGTATTATGCTTTTAAATTAATTCTAAGCATGTTAAATGTTTTATTGGTAGGTTACATTATTATAGCAAAATATTCAGTATTTTTGAAAAAAAGGTTGTTTTTTTTTAATTTTCGCACAATAACTCGAAAACCCTTCCTACAATTAAAATGGAACTATAGGAAAGTGTATAAATCTGAAGTGTGAACCTCTTATTTTTTTGTCAATTCCAAATTTTACAAAAGTGAGAACACTTGCAGCAACATATATGGTGCGTCAAAATGTTCGCGATGGTATTAGATCTAAGTCAACGGAGTAAAATCAATGTGCGGGGTCATCATTGTGTCTACTAGACAAAAAAAATGTTTCAGTGGCGTACAATTGTCATGTGTTAAATTGCCCCCCCCCCCACCCAATGGAAATTAATGTCCTAGCGCCCCTTTCTCTTAGGAACCCCGGCTGGCATTCCTCCTTTTCAAATTGTCTGAATCCGCCCCTGGGGTTGTTTTACATGGAGTCTTTTTGGCTAAACATGTAGCTGTCTCCATATGGAATGTGGGTGCATCATTTTGTCTAGTTGTATTTTTATCTAAACTAGGGTAGGTCGACATTTTAACCTGGATTTTTCTTCTTTCTTCTTGATTCTGTTCCGACTATTTATTGTCTGGATGGTATTCTAAATAAGTAGTTCGCCGAAAATGACATTTTTTTTATATATTCTGTTTGTAAATTCAGCCGTGTCCTTTTCGTTAGACCGTTTTCTTTTATTCCAATTTTCTTAAAACTTTTATCAATGTACTTGTGTTTTTTCTTTTCTTTGAAAATATTCCCGTTTATTTAATTGTAATTTATCAATTCATTTATTTGCTATCATCATGCTATACAAGAACTAGTCAGTGGTGTCATTCGCAAATGTAGATCAATGATATATAAAATTCTTGTTGTCGTTATAAGTATTTTTCTCCTAAAACATCTATGCTACACATGGACAGGTCCAAGGGACGCCCCCAATTTTTCCTCGTATAGTTTAGTAAAACTTGAAACCGCTTGAGACTCCCCTCCCCCACCCCACCCCCCCCCCACCCCCCAAAAAAAAGAAAAAAAATCTTTTCGGGATTCTTGGATCACTGACGCACAAAAAATGTAGATAGAATATATATTTCTTTAATTGAAAAGAGAGACATTTGAAGGTATATAGGTATTCATAAGCATATAGTCAAATATTTCCAAATTATGAGTTCATAGATTGGATAAATCATAAAGCAGAATTCAAAATGGAGTGCATGACATTTGCGCTACTACCCACTTGAACAGCCAATTTGCGCGACATTGTTTTAGGTAACTGAAATGTGTGCAAACAAATTTATCATCTGAACTTCTGTGAACCATTCTTAAGTTATACTTCAATTATTATACCAATTTGTAGTTTAAATCAATTATGACCGAATGCCATTTGAAAGATATTTACAATTTTGAAAAAAAGTCAAGCAAATGAATAAAAAAAAAAATTCTTTAAATCGCGGGAAAATTCTGATTACTAAAGTTAAAATTATTTAGAAAATTTTGAAAACAGTATATTAATATGTCTACGATATTTACAGTAATTGTGTCAAACAGATGTATTTTCACGTTTATGATGTCTAGCAAAATTATTCATATTAAGCAATTTTACATTTTTTTTAGTATAAATTTATTTAAGGTTGATGATCACTTACAATTTATTTGTTCTACTGTATGAATTTGTTCACTGAGATAAAAAAAAAATATTAATTTTCTAGGAGATGTAGGCCAGAAACGTCTCATCTTTTTCAGGGCCAAATTATTTATTTTTAAAATAATACTGCCAGTCCCCGTCAGAATCCAATGGTCTACAAGTCACAAGTATTTGAACTTTCTGTGTCCACTGAACTGTCCGCGGGTTGATTTTTCTTCGTGACAGCATTTTTTACAAAGAACATACGCACGTATACGATATATGCATACCCCCGTCGGCTTTTCCACTATATTGTTTATTTCCTTGTGTACTGTCTATTCACAAAAAACTTGCATCTTTGTAATATGATGTCGGCAATGTATGTTGCCTGACTAAGGCCCATATGAACCATATGCTTGATAATGTCTAAAATGTTTATTGTCTCTGTGTCACTTTAAATTTTACAATCACTCAAAAGTGTTAATTGCGGCACAAGACGTGTGTACTAATTCAATTAACCAATCAATGACCATTGAATTAACTGTCATTGATAACAATTTTAATTTTGCAGGTTTTACTATAGAAATGTCAATAAAAAGTTCACGTGGAAATATTGACCAATCAAAACTTCGTTTACATCCAATGTTCTGGTAGGAGGCGATACTACAATGTAACTTGGTTCAGCACAAACAACTTTCATCAAGAACATTTTAGTGAATTGCACACTACCACAGTGACAATGTAGGAATGACAAGGCTTCAAACATGTCTATATTTCATCCTATTTAACTCTGGAGCCGTTGATCGGCGAGATCGACGTATGTTTTGTGTTGGGCTTTCGAGCCCTGAACCAATATGGCGATTGTAGTTTTACTTAATGTGTGTATCGTGATTATTTTGAGTGGATTTGTAGAGGTTCGAACGGTTGGTGAAAATTTAAGGTGCCCGTCACAATGTGCATGTCTAGGGAACTTTGTAGATTGTTCCCGACAAGGACTTATTGCAGTTCCAAAGGATTTACCTATTTGGGTTACTCGATTGTAAGTATTCAGTGTGACCCTCTTTCATTTAAATTGTGTTTATTTAATAGTTACGAAGATTCCAGCTGAACCATCTGAGGTATATTTTGAACAGTCACATCTGATGCATAATTGTATTCGTTCAATCCAAGATTTTTAGACTAAGGAGAAAGTTGATAATTTAAACAACACAAACTGTGACAAAGTTGTAAGTCACCTATGAGTTATTGGCCTTGGTTCATGAAAGGATTTGGTGTTAAGTACACAATTTGAATAACAGAATGTTTACTGTAGCCTTCAAAGTAACTGCTGTCTTTCAAATTTATGAGTGAAATTTTGAGTTTAATTGTAATTCAATATACACAACACATATAATAGAATTTACTTGTTTACTTAACAGTGTGAGATTTTAATGGAAAAATATATCTGACAGCTTGAGAAATTATGGAATTAATTGTGTCCTGATATTTACCTTATATCATGAATGCATTCAGTTTCTATGTGTTGTAATTTGTAATGTACATTTTTCCATTTTTCACTATACCAGACTAGGGGACTTTTATTACTTACTGTACATGTAACTAATAATCTCTTACTCAAAGAGTATAATGGTACATGCACATGTAACATTGGTAATCTAAAGAAAAGAATAAGGTTATTTCTATAAAGTCAAGAACTTTTCCTTTACCTGTCAATGTACAAATATATATTTCTAATTTTAATGTATAGTACATGTTCTTGTTTGCAAGAGCTGTTTTTTAGTAAATTGTTTTTTTTTCTGGATTTGTAATACAGTTCAAGTTCAACTATTTTGTTTAATTTAAATGTACACACATTTATACATTTGATATTCACATGCTCATTTTATTTCTTTGCTTTGGATCCTTCAATCAATCATTTCTAATATCATGAGTATGCTGTTTTTTTTTCTGATATTGTTATACAGTAATTATTTTTTTAATTTCAGGGAGGTTCAATATAATGCCATTTCTGGACTAAGAAGAGAAGATTTTAAAGGATTGAAAAATTTAACATATTTGTAAGTTTGATAAGTTCAAGTCCTAATCAAGAAATTTCAGCTACAGAATTCAAAAAATTTAACCTTTTGTTAGGAACATCAAGGATTGTCCATTTCATTTTGTGTGTTTTATTTAAGCACACAAGAAACACTGAAAAAGACCCTAAAAAGATTTAAAATTAAATTTGAGATTTAAATTTACATGCACATTATACATGTAGTTTATTTCTTGGTATAAGTTATTCATATTGGATTTAATTGTAATACTTCGATATACACGTAGTATCTTATTTAAAGTGGTTTTATGCCTACTTTAAAATACAATTTTGCTGCATCTCACTACGAAATTTTGACAAAAATATAGAGGGTAATTGAAACTACATGTATAACTTCTAGGTTTTGGGATTTTTAAAGTTTTTTAGTTGAAATACAATGTATGTGTACATAAATGTACATGTATTAATCAGATGTATACAACCAATAAATGGATCATTACATCCAAGATTTCCATATTCTTCCCAGTTTTAAGACCAACACAAAATAAAATATATTCTGTATGATTTTTATTACTTAACTTGTTACTTGAGTTGTTCAATGTACATGTACAGTACAATTTATATGAACAGCTGTTTAAATAATATTTTGGGTGAAATACTGTAAGTAGAGTAATTGCCATTGAACTCTATAAATGTTTTTAGTTTTTTTTCCAAAATAATTTAGTATTCTTTTGAATGCCTGCTGTTTACTTGATTTGATAAAAGAGCATAAACAAAAATAAAATGGAATTGAAGCACTACAACAGGTTTTAATGTAATCATTACTTCTTAAATTCTCATATATCATTTTTGCATTCCATAAAAAACAAATTTGATGAAAAAATGATGATCTAATGTTTTATCAATAGGAAGTGGTCATATCCTCCACTTCGAAGTTAGAGAGACATCTTATGGTTAAAAATCCATATGCTGTACCTGATAGAAATTTAAATTTAAACCATTTCTTTTACATAAATCTTTCAATTTCACATTCAAAATTAATTTTTAAATACATTCATGAAACCCTCAGATAAACATCCATGGTAACCAGGTTTTGTTGGGAATGACAAAAGGATAAGGGGAGAATGTCACTGTGTTTACTCAATACCTGCTATGCATATAATGTACCTTATTAACCGTCTTGGCCCCAGTTACATAAGTCAGTTCCTGTGTGTTTGAATATATAAGATGTTATATTAGTAAGTCACAATTTCATCTACACATGCTTTTTTTTATCTCCCAGAATATCATGTTGACTTATTCTTGTTAAGGGCTAGTAGAAATTAGGTAATTATTCATTAATGTTTATTTCAATGATTGAAATCAAGGGATTGGCTGAGTGATACATGCAACAGTTTTTTGGACAATCTTAAAAAAAAACTCTATTTTGAGTAACACGATTCTTTTTTTTTTTTTTTTTGCACAACATACATGTACATGTATCCTCTAAGTTGAAATCATGTGATACCCACAATGTACTTCTTTACATGTACATGTTATCCTTTTTGCATTTATCATATCTGACAATTAAACAATTTATTGGATGATATAATAATTCCTTCAATAAAAGAATTATTCTCAAAATTGACAAAAATAGAATGAAGAAAAAGAAACTATGGGGTATAGTTGGCTAGATACAAAGGACTGAATAAGAAATGTGTTCTTCAGGTTGCATGTTAATGAGACATTGAATAGTAAATGTCAACAACATATTGTAATAGAAACCTTGTTAAAGTAGAAATTTGGTCAATGCTTGAAAGCAAACCAGTAACCCATGACCTCCCAGAACAATCGACCATCTCTGTAATTTTAATACCGAGTTCAGTTGAAAATCAAAGATGCATCAGTGATTTTTTAACAAAGGTTTCTTCCCTATTTTTTCAGTCAACAACTTCATCCATTCTTTAATCAGTTTTGATGGAATTCATTAAAACTTTTATAGAGATATTTTTGCAGGTATCTGTCGTATTACATTTTGTACATGTACATGTAACATACATTTTTTAATTCATGTGTACATGAACACATGCATTAATGTTTGTTGCACATTGATAACATTAGTACTAATAAAATTTGATAAACATGTACAGTTATGTATGTATTTCATGATGAAATGTAACTTTTATATTTGTTTGGAACCTATATCTACATATTAAACATATAATGTACATTGTTTAATTTATTTTTCATCTAATCAGTTATCGGTAGTAACTTACCATATGCACACAATGTGTATTTACATTTGCAAAAAGGGAAAATTTAATATGAAGAGCTTTATACATTGTATAATGAGAAATGTACTTGAATTATTTTCCTTGTACATGTACAGTGTAATTGTTTTGCTGTCTAAGACTAACTGTATAAATTATTATGAAAATTCAAGAACAAATAAAATATTGGAGGTTAACACATATTCCTTAGTAATACAGATTGTATTTACATCCAGGTGTTCAAAAGTTAAGCTGACCAGTTTTTAGGTTTAAATTAACTAAGTTTTCACTGAATAGGGATTGAAATCCTCCACTAAGTATATTTACATTACCCAAAGCTTTTCCCATTATGTACATATTCACCATATCCATTCTCATTATACATGTATATATTGTTCAAATTCAGATTTAAGTTTATGTAGATTGAAGATTCAACACAGGTGGCTCAATTAATTAAAACTGCAGCTATCCAGTTTCTAATTAAGACAAGTATTTTGATTATATTACACATGTACAATGTAAATGTATAGTATTGTGATTCTTATCAATTAGGAAAAAATTGTAAGCAATAATGCTGTATATATATGAATCTATATTCAAAAGAAATAATTTATGTGTATATGAAACTTGTGTATTTGCATTAAAAAAAATTGTCAAGAACTTTTAAGTATGGTACTTTAATAACTTTCACACCTCGGGTGTTAAAGAAATAAGCTTTGAATAAAGGTTGGTCATTGTACAAAGCCTCCAGGTTAAGAAGGGATTAATGTGTATTGTATACTTGTCTGTCAATCAAAGGGATTTGCTTGAAATGGCCACTTGAAATGACATCTCAATATTTTCTTTAGCTAATTGGATCATCAACCAGTTTTGACATGTGAAAAGAAACTGAATTATTTGTGCCATTGGAATAGCTTCTCATAATTATTTTTGTGATTTTCATTTTCTTGTACTTGCATGCATGGTATTGTACATGTTCGTGCTTTTCCATTTAAATATTTTGTTGACTTTACCCTGCAATCTCCTGGAGTTGTCTTTGAAATACAGATCTGTGGTGTACTTGCACTAGGAAACTACATGTACATATTTTATAAAGAACCTTGTTTCCTTGATCTAGAATCTTACTCTACATTTTCATTGTAAGTTTTATTAAAATGACCCAATTTATTGTCAACAATAGCATTGGTAGAGTTGACCACTTTTTTCCCAATAACATGCAATGTTGTCTTCAATATTTCTCTTTACTATTTTAATATATCAATTTGCCTGGCTTCAAATCTGATATTTCGCAGCTTATGTTGGCAGTGTGTAAATGACATATTTGGGTTCGTAATCTGTTTCAAGTCTTATTTGTTGCAGTTATACAAAATAAATGACTTAATAATGATTATTTCAAAGAAATATTTGTAGTCAAACTGTCTCGCAATGTGTGACTTAGGATATCAGAAACTCATGATGGAAAAATAACAAAATTTAAAAATCAAATGTGTCCTTCTTCAAGCGTTATGAGGATCTTTGAAGATTTTATGAATGACCTGTATTGTTATGACAACTAATTGAAATCAAAATCTAATAAAATATCATTTTCATCATAGAGGTCTCCTATATTATTTTTTATTTGATTGATTTAAACTTGTACAGCTTAGGAAGAGTATAGAAATGTAGTAGTCAAATCAAATTTCAGAATAATGGTTTATACATGATCTCAAGATATACAACATGTATGTGATTGTTGGTATAGAAAAGACATGGTCATCAGCATTTTATTGGGGAATTGCATTAATTGTCATCAACACAGGATAATTCGGTTTTTCAAATCTGCTTTAAATTTAGTTTAAAGTATCCTTTTTTGTACTTTTCAATTTATAATTTTGGATTTTTAACTTTTATGAATGGAATGCATACCTTTCAAGACAACATTCTGACCCAATTCCAAAAAAAGTCAGGTTTATTCACTTGTGCTAATCCTAATGCCTAAGACTTTCTCTAATTGGATTTTCATTTAATTAAGACCTCTTTACACTCTCTCTGAAAAGTAAGAGGAAAAAAGCTTATTTGTGATGCTTGGCGTATTAAAATATATGTTTGATATTAAATATTGGCAAAAGCATTAATATTCATTTTGTTTGACCTTATACAAATGATTATTTGTTATTGCCATAGCTCCATGTACCGTAGGGCGGTTACGTGAGTCTATAGTTACATGTAAGATTCACAAGTTTGGTTTCTTTCATTGTTAAAATCATTATTAAATTACTAGTTGGCCAGGAAAAAGTAACAAAAAAGTCATTATGAATAGAACTGTAGGTGAATTTTACAGGATTGCATGTACCCTCCACTAAATTTAGACGGCATCTGCACAAGATCAAATTGACGTAGCTGCTAGTTAAGCACAATTTATTGCGGAATAACTTTAGAAGTTGTTTTATATTGTTTAATGTTAGTTATGACCAAATGTCCATGAATACTTAATCAGTTCTAAATTGTAGGGTTTGCATTTGCAGCAATGAAATTTCGTACAAGATTTATGATTAACTTGATAGTCCTTAATAGTAAACTTCAGATCAAGTTATTGTAAAAGGAACAGGTCCTAATCTTTGAAGGGACTGTTTTTAGTGGGAAGATTTCATGACAATGTCTATTTATGTAAATTTTAGGTGATTTGTAATGCTGTTTATTTTTTCATTTGAAATAAGATCCGATTTAAATGCAGAAAAGGATTAACCCTATACCTCAAGGAACTATAGAAGAAAATAAAATACAAATTGACTATCCACTACAAAGTATATCAATTTCTTCTGATTAAAAGCGAAGTGTATATTTTCTTCAGATGTAGTCTAGAATATCTGTTAAGAGAGCATAGCCCCTGCTAAAGGTTTAGTTCCCATGAGTTCTCTGAATGTGCCATTATTTAAATCTTGTTCTGTATAAAATGCTGCTGGAGGATTTCTTAATGGTTACAGAATAAATTTCTGTAGTCTGTAGTAAACAAGTTAAAATTTCAAAATCCAAGTTATGAATTTCTTCCAATAATGATTAATAAGTCCTTAACAATTACATATTGAAGACCATCCTTATAAAAGGTTGTTAATTGATAAGTTTATCAACTTTTCTACTCCATTTTATTTTCTTTATTTCCAAGACAAGGTGTTTATGTTTCTATAATACATTTTATTTTAAAAATAATACCCTTTCGGTGTTTGCCTGCATGTACTTACCTACCCACATAATAGGTCTTAAAATAGCAAACAAACAAGTTATGAAGAATGGTTAAAGTTGTCAATTTTTTACGCTAAACAACTATATCTACATACACTTATGAATACATATACAAATGTTACAAATATATTTCTATCTTTTTTACAGGGATGTCAGTAACAATGAAATAAAGTTTCTAAATGGATCTGTATTGGAACATCTTACTGGATTACAACATCTGTAAGTCTGTTAGAATTTCATCTGCAAGTCTTGTTGTCTAATGAAATGTTAATATAGTCTTCAAATCTTTGGTATATGGTTTAGTATCAGTACTACTAAAGGACTGGATATATATATATATTTTTGCACATCTTGTACTTGAGACTGCTTTTTGTATGCCTGTCTTCTTTATATGGGGCATATTTTCTGTCTGTCTGCTGCTCACATTTCATGTAATATCTCATAACCACTTGAGCCCATTTTCTCGAAACTTTGATAAATAGTTTATTTCTGTTGAGGTAACTATAAGATCCCTTTTGATTCTTGAAAAATTCAAATGGTACTTTTATAGGACTATATTCAGATGATTTCCTGTTTTTGTTCTATTTCTCTAAAGCACTTCAATCAAAATCCTTGAAGCTGTGGTGGATTGTTTATATTAATTTCAGTGTATTTATCATACCCTCCAGGAGCAGTGTGGAGGGTGGGAGGGGACAATATAGAAATCACATGGTCTGCTTGTCTGTTCATGTGATCTTATATTAAGTCTTAATGTAAGTCTGTGTACATTGTATATAAGTTACTTGACCACTTCAGATCTGTTCAAAACCTTATCCTTTGTCAAAAATGTTGTGTCCGTGTCAGGGTTTGACCTATATGGATGTATCAAGCTGCACTCTGTAAGGCATTTTGTTTATAACAGGCATGATTTTGATCCGCATTTTAGTGGAAGTCCCCTATTTCAAATCTGGATTTTATGGTTACGATTCTTTTTTTATTGTATATTTACTTACAATTTTTGCCGATTTCCACTTTGTTTGTAGACCTCATAAAATCTTCTCTGCTATAAAGATAGACAAAGTTATAACTGTAAGCTGCCCTGCTGCAGACATTATTTAATTTTATTTAGGTTCATTGTGTTGTAGTTAGTTGCTTTATTTTTCAGTAAAATAAATTACAACAAGTTGACAGAAATTCCTCAACTTAAGGGGCTTTCCTCCCTACTGTCCATTGAAGCGTAAGTATCTCATTCCGTTTAAAAAATAGTATCTGGAAGAATTTTTTTAGTTTTAATGATTTTACATATAAATTGATTATCATTTTACATGTATGTATGATCTATGAAGTTTTTGTAGGTTTTATCTAGTGTCTAACATCATGTGTTCGTGAAATATTTTAAGAAAATAAAATCTGGTAAAAATTGACTTGAAAGGAGACTGGTATTATTAAAATGGTAATGGAAGATAGTGTCTTAAACTTCACTTCTGTGTTAATATAAATTGATAATTACTTCTGCAACTGCAATTTATTGATATACATATATAGACTACTGGGTTTGATAATAAATTTAAAATATTGGCAATAAAAACTTTCTGTGGAACATTTTATTTCCCCCAACCAATAAAACTTGGATGAAATATTGTCATAATTTTTACAGGCTATTTAAATTTTTTGTAGAAGAAACTTGACACAGTTTGAAGTGTCTTGTAAATTTCAACAAATCTTTTGTTGTCAGTGTTTCATGGACAATGTTTGAATATAGATGACCCGCTTGCCCTATGTAAACGTTATAAGGGTAGATTTATCGGGAAGGATCTGCTTTATCGCAGTTCTACCTGCAAAATGGATCTAGCCCAATAAAAAATGTGACAAGATTAATATGTTATACTCCTGGATGGGTCGCAAAATACCCCTTCAAGCATTAGGTAATTACTCAAATAGTCGTCAGGGTGTGTGGTAGAGCTTAGCTACACGAAAATGTGTTTGAAAACTAAATATTGCTTTCCTATTTATAATCTTCTTTTATGACAATTATGAATTCTCTGTTTTATGGGCACCTTAAAGCATACATGATCAAAAATGTATTTGAATGATAATGGAATTCATTCAATATAAAAAATTGTATCTTCTATGAAAACACTTGGATTAAAAAAAAATGGACAAAAATTTTTATCTTGTATCTTGTACTTTTTTTGTTTTTGATTTATTTGTTCTTTTTCAATCATTTAAAATGTGACTAATTATTTCAAAGTTTGCTAAATGTACAACTGATAGGTACAAATCATCATAGATGGTATTTTCATATCAAATCTTGTTTTGCAATTCATTTAAAAATTGTCGAGACAGTTGATAAATTGTCTAGGTGTACTTCTTAGGTTGCAAAAATCTCACTTTGTTTACTTATACACCTTAAAATGGCGAAAGAATTTATTTGCAACAGGTAATTCTGTTAAGATAGTTTGTAAGTTTGAATGATCGGCAGCCAAAATATTAAAATGAAGGTGGCAAAATTGAGATAACTGTATCAAAGGTATATGGGTTTATCTTAAAAACTTGTGAAACTACCACCTTATACAAATTAGATTAAATTTTTGATTTGATAAAAATTCACATTGACCAAGTCAAAATTCTTTCTGTGTGATACAATCAGTGTAAATGTCTGTTAAGTGTTATCATTCATTATGCATTATTAATAGTTTATTATTGAATATATGAAAATGATCAGCTGAATTTATATTAGGAAACAATTCTTTGTTTTAATACTACTCTAGAAGTATATACGTTACATGTAACTTAGTAGAAATTATCAGTAGGCTTCAACAAAACATTCATGGTGTCAGTAGCCAGTGGCCAGCAAAATTAGGCAAAACATTCATGGTGTCAGTAGCCAGTGGCCAGCAAAATTAGGCAAAACATTCTTAAACTTGAAATATAACAAGCCTAATTATTTATAAACAAATATCTTGTTACAGTATAGGGCAATCTTCTCTAATCTAATATGATACTTATTTTCCTTCTTTATATTTAGAAATTACAACAGAATTACCTATATTGCCCAAGAGTTTTGCCTGTACACACCCCAACTAAAGGAAATACAGATGAATAACAACTATGTCACAGATATTTCTCCTGGTGTTTTCTCTGCCAACAATGTCATACAGAAAATGTAAGTTATTAATTGCTTCATTTTTTAAGCCTTTATGGAACTTGTCACACCATTGAATATTGAGAAATTCATCAGAATGTAACAATCTTCTTAGGGTAGGTTGGGTTTTTAAAATTGAAAATGAAATTATAAGAAATAGGAAGAAACCGAACACAGTATCTGATCATGTTACAAAACAAACTAGACTCAAGAATTAGGTTTATGACTTGAAGAGGAGAAATATATGACTACAACTGGATGTACAAGTTAATGTCTGTCTAAGGTTACATTTTAATGGATGGTAAAACCACTTCATTTCATAAACTCCAAAGAACTATAGGGAGACTTGTGTTTGTACCTAAACCTAAAAAATGCTCATTGTAGTAATAGACAACATTTTTAGAAGAACAGACATATATATTATTTTTTGGAATAATAAATAATTTTTTTCTGTAATTTTGAGTATTCTGTTATTGTTTTGTAATTATTTAAATTTTCAGAATCTAAAGCACATTGGATAGGTAGTTTCAGTTCACATTTTTGTCACTTAGTTGGCTATGATACCAGTATACATGTACAAACATTTAATGAAGTTGTGTAAAATGAAAAGCAATATCATCACATTCAAAAAATTTAACACCTCATAAAGTTTAGAAGGGTGTTGTATAATTTAGGAATTTGTTGAAAATGATAAAAAGTGACAGATGTAATAATAAATCTGTGGTGGTGTTGAAAGGTTTGGGGAGACAGGGACAAGTTTTGGAGACTATTTGTTCCATTTTTGGTTGGTTCTATAGCCCTCTTCTGTCTAATATTGTTGACAATGGCCATTTGATTTTAACCTTGATGAAAACACATTGAATTTGATAGGAAGAAAAAGGTTACATGGCATTTTTCAGCTAGACTTGTAGGCTGCAGTGATTTTCTCGCCTGTATAAAAATAAAGTTGCATGTTCCAATTTGTTTATTTTTCTAATAAATCAAGACAGATCATTCAGTTTAAGTAATGAATTCCATTCACCTCAGTTTTGTGATCATTTATAAAATGTTCAGTTGTTAACACTTAGAGGAGCCAGACTTAAGGCTGTGATCCAACAGGGAATCAAATTAATATTATTTTCCATTTCCACACTTGTACAAGGAAGCATTGCTTCCACAAATGGCCTTGTCCCATTGAAAAATATGTTTTCCATGACATCCTGTCAAATTATTCCTCATATTAGGTCATAAATTTCAATTAGGAAGCTGGTCAAATGTGAGTCCTGAAGTCTGAACGGAAAATTTATAGTTTAACATGCAATAGCAGGTCATGCTTGATGCAAATTTCAATTATTTATTGTCACCTAAGCATGGATTAATCACTTAAATTGCTTTGCTAGTCCAAGTATGTGGCATTTATACAGTTATGGAACTGGAATTCTGTGTTACCAATTCTGGTTTTTACGCAGTTGTTATGTGAAAACTGTCATTTCGTCATTGGTATTTCCTATCTTTACTAGAGGATCCAAATTGAATGCTCAGATGAAGTCTTCTATGATAAAAAGTGGCTGAAATTGTGATGACTCTATGGAAATAAATTAACTTGAGAATTTATTTTCCAAAAAAAAAAGTTGATGTCTGATGGTTTGTCACCATTCCAATTTAATGTCCTTGAAAAATCATGAAAGTATGGAGTACATCTGTGAAGGAATTTGAACTCTATATGACTGTTTGAAATCAAAGAAATATTATCACTTGATGAAGTAAATGTAGACCCCTCACATCTGTGTACATGTGTGATTTACATGTCATAATATTTCATACCATCAAACAATTTTCTTTTAATTACAGCTCAAAGGTAAATTTTATCAACATTTTTATGACTTTTATTTGTCAGTAAAACTGATAAATACCCAACAGATATGTTTCAGCATGTTGAGTTAATTTCAGTTGCTTGTATGATTAAAATTGTAAGAAATATACCTCCCGGAAAAGTTCTATACTAAATGCAGCCCTTTTTATGTTATAGTGCATGACAAGCCCACCTTGCTATGATATGCAAAAACATACACATGTAAAACTACATGTATTACATGTTGTACTTAAAAAAAAGGTCTTGTATTAAAATGTACACAATTTTACAAGAAAAAAAGTCTCGAATTGGGGCATATTCAAAATTTGAGTACAATGTGCACCCATATTTCTTAAAATTTTGTTATTTATTGTAGAAATTAGTAAATTATGGGGAGATTGTTTTGACCCAATTATAACACACCTGTGGCTAATCCCAGGTAATAGGTCAATGTACTTATGGAACACCTGTCTATTACAGGGTACACACCATTCAACATTCATCCCATTTACATTTTATTCGTAGATATCTGGTTTTAATCATTTTGTATCTTAGAAAGAATGGCGGCCATTTAAGCCTATTCTAAAATTATAATCATAGCTCAGATTTAGAAATTTGATCCATTCTATCAAGTTAAAGAAACATTTTCTTTTGCTTGAGTAAGCAGTGGTGGTATACATAGCAGTATTAATTTCAGGGTTTAGACGCAAGGCTGGCTAAGTACCTGACAGAGGGCCATTACTTTGGATTGTTTTTAAGTTCCCTCTATGGTGTAATGTTTTTGTATGATCAACAGACCTTTGTTTTCAACAGGCAGAGCTATGTTAGAACGTTAACATTGAATGAAATTTAAATGTATTTTTATAATGTTTAAGATTCTTATCAAAAACATATAAGATTTTAATCTATAAAGTTCAAATTCAAGTTTTGTCAAACAAGTTAAAAAATGTTTTAATTGTAGATGTGCATTGATAAAGAACTTCAAATTGTCTTTTCATTTGAATTAAACTCTCTTCACAATGAAATCTGCAATTTAAAAGGTCCTGAGTTTAATAGGACAATAGTTGTGTACAGTGATTATTTTGTCAAGGGAAGAACTTATCACTCAAGGGTTGAAATTTTCTTGTCCAAGTAGTTCTTGCCACTATGTACCAAGCCTAGTTTTGTGCAAGTCATTGTTACAATAATTTGTGTGGAGTAAAATGTTGAGTAAACATAGCATAACGTGTGCCTGATTTACAGTGTTTGCAAGTCACGCTACATAGGATAACATTTCTTTGCATTTAGAGAAAGTTCTTCAGATTTCATGTATACAAGGCCAAATTATGGATACTATGTCTGTCTTAATGATATAATACCAATGTATACATCACAATAATTTGATATACTAGTACCCCATAGTAATCTTACCACTGCAGGTTATAAATTCATAGGTCTTGCATGCTCCTGTGTTGTGTATGTCTCTTTGATATATTTAGTCAACTTCCGTCAACCATTGCCTTCTTTAGGCAAAAAAAGTCTTTTTTCCTGCTACCAGTAGGAAAAAAATTGGGTTGGTAGGTAGGGAAATTATTTTATATTTCAAAAACATTTTACATTGAGTTAATGGGGAAATAATCTAAATTTTAAAAGTGCTTGAGGCAAAATGGCCATAAAATGTTTAGGGTAGGTAGAGTAGCAAGAAACAGACATAATTTTTTTGGCCTTTTTGGCCTCACAGGCTGAGTCCTAGGATTCTAGTCCACATTTCATTGCCAAAAGACTTAGACAGTCCTAGTGTTATTTTACACAAAAGGATTAGAAAAGAAAGTGTGTGTTTTTGGTTACCTTATTGATCCTTACTTTCCTCTCTGAATTTCAAATTTCCTCAAATTTTATTTTAAAAGTATTGCTCTTGATAGCAATATTGTTTTAGTTTGTCCAACTGCTAGATCTTCAACAACATAGCAAAAACAAGATTAACAGAACGGTGGCTAATTAGAAATGAAGATTAATTTTATTATAGACTCTTTAGTGGTAAAGTGATGAGCATGCTCAATATACACTTTCATTAGGAAGGGTTTGGATAGAACAAAAGAACTTTCCTTGTGGAAGTGTGTATTGAGCCTGCTCCATGCATGCTCATCAACTGTCTTACAGTTAGCACTAAAGGGTCTATTGGATCCAATTCTGAAATTAAAAATTTCTTCTTCCAGAATTGCAAATGAGGGAAAAAAAGAAAAAGACTTAATGACTTACCAATCCTTTATCGTTAATTATATTAAGAGGCATGTTACCGGAAACACAAATATTGTTTTAGGCCTAACCCGAAAGTTACAATTTTTTTCTCACTTGCACATTTTTTCTCCAGTAGGAAGGACATTAATTAGCCCTAAGTATTTGTGAAATATAAAAGAAAGCATGCACATGTACAGGGCATTTAAAGTACAAATTTTAAATGGAAGTATAAAAAAAATCTTCTCTCTTTCAGAAATCTTAATAACAACAGACTAGAGACCCTGGAGCCAGATTGTCTCTCCAACCTAACATCAATAGAGATACTGAAGATGAACAAAAACAGGATAAGCAGCATTCCAAAGAAACTGTTTGAAAAGTTGACAAAATTAAAAACTCTGTAAGTTCATTATCAAAACAATTTATGTGATAAAACACTACTACTTTAAAGCTTTATCACCTCAAACTGAGAAGATCATGTTCGACTATAATCTTATGGTTCCAACTGAACAAAACTAATAAAAATAATGGAGTGTGCATGAATCAGAAGATCCAAGGGCTAATGATGGACACTTCCTTGTCCTAGACTACTGGTCAGTAAAAAACACATATCCCTATATTTATTTGCATATTTTAGCGAGCAATAAAATGCTTTAGAATTAATTTGGCAATGTCAGCCATTTGTAGTGCATTTATTGTTAGTAAATGTGTTTTCCAGTTGTTTTATTGGCACCCTGTTATTAATGGTTTCTTCTACATTTATGGCAGTATGAAAATATGATAAAATAGAAAGAGTTGTAATGTTTGCTAAAGTGTTCCTCTGGGAGATTCTGTCAGTCATACTTGTTCATTGCTTGTGATGATGCATCATGATTTTACAAGGTCTTTATTTGTTAATAATTGTCCTAAACTACCCTTGGAAGAAGGAAGTGAATAGTCTTAGTTATTTCCTGTGTTGTGTTTCCAGGAAGGCAAGTGAGATCCACGAATAAATTGCATGATTAAGCCAGTGTGGTGTTATAAATAACACTCAATTTTTTCATGTATTCATTTTTCTTTAAAATGATTATTTCAATTTTGTTAATCTTTGATTTTAGAGAGATTTCAAAGAACAAACTAAGAAGACTGGAAGGTTTGTCATTCCAGAAACTCAGCCATTTACAGACATTGAAGCTGAGAAAAAACTCAATATCATCAATGGCTACTGCTACCTTCTTTGGTCTTACTCAACTCCAGAATCTGTAAGTTTTGTGAGGCCAAACAATTAATATGTTAGTTTACTGTTACCCTACCTACCCTTTCTTTTGTACCTATCTATAATGGCTATTTTGGCTTAAGCACTGTTGCTAAAAAGTCTTGATTGTTTCCCAATTAACTAGGTGTAAGATGTGTTTGAAAAATATAAAACTTTTCTTGCTTACATACCCTATTTTTGAATTGCTAGTAGAATGATATGAAACTAATATTTGCCTGACCTATCATAAAAGATGATATGTTTAGGATGGGAAGAGTGGTTCAGGTTGGTAGGTTTAGTCAGATTAGATGTTAGAAAAGGGTGGAAGGGGGTAGTGAGTTTTGCTATGAAACCCTATGCAAATTATGTCTCAGGCCTCCTTGCTGTAATATGGTAGAATACTTCATATTTTGGGTTTCATAATTGGTGTGGCCATATATTTCATGATGTTAATGTAGGTTTTCTTTCATCATGTTACAACATATGATGCACTTTTAGAGTGAGGACATATGGCTACTTGTAACACTATTATAATCATTAACTTAGCCAGTTATTATCTTCAGTCTAATGAAAAGCACATTCTGCAAGAACTTTTTGTGAAAAAGCCAGAATTCCATCATATGGAAGATTTTGTGTGAAGTTTCAAAGAAGAAAGTCTGTGTGTTCTATGATAAAAGTCGGCCTGCAAACACCTGGTCTGAACGTTTTCTTGTTTAAATTTGTAAAATTAAAGATAAACAGATTGTGAATATTTTGTTAGTAGCTGGGTTTCTCCGTGATATTTGTGCTTCTGATAATGTTTCCAGCTAATTATAGTGTCAGAAAGAAATTTTTTAACACCTGAATTGGGTGGAGATTGTTGGAGGTCCTGAATCCTCTTACTTTATTGGGCCAACCTCAACAAAAGATTGTTTTTTGTTGCCTTATCCATACTTTCATATTGGGTAGGCAGGTAGGGAAATTTTATTTTAATACTATTAAATCTATAACTAAACAAAAAAAATGCCTTTAGTTATGCTGTCTATGTTGATACAAAAATGTTCAAACATCGACATCAAATAATTGATTAAGCTAATTTTTCTGGGAAGAGAGGCAAAATTAAACAAGTATAGTTTCATTTAAGGCTTCAATCATATGTTGCCTTTAATATCTAGTGGCATTTGAAATATTGATCAGAACTTTTAATATCAACAATTTTTAGCTCTTGTACGCAAATTTGATGGATTTTATTGAACATATACATTCTAGTTCCATGAAATAATAGGAAGTTGTTAGTTTAAGTATTTGATATTCCCCTATATCCATTAGTAGAGTCAATTTTATTCTGACCAGTTGTACAACATGGGTCTCCTTTCAATTGAATATAGAAGATAATGCATTGTAATTTAGTAGATAGATATTTACAGAACATAAGTAAATATGATTATCCGTATATAATCAAAATAAATGATTAAAAGATGGAGCAGTGAGGAAATAAATTAGCCATTGACACATATCAGATTATTACAAATGATTTTCTTCGAGCACTAAACTTGTCAAAATTGTATCATTACTCTGACAAAAGTTATGAGAACAGAGGTAAATAAATGAAGTATTTATCACTGATAACAACAGAAATGTGTAAGAATTTCTCATATGTAATCAATCTCACTTAAACATTCATTCTAATAACTTCACCTTCTGTTTTTGAAACGGTCATTAGTGTCTTAACTACTTCTGCAGAGCTAAAAGTTTTCTTTTCTATCAGGATACAGGTATTAGATATCCCAGTCTTTGGCTCTGCCGGCCTTTTGTTTTTGTCATTATTGATCATCTGATCCTTAGTGTACGTAAGATACACCCTGCTTCAATCCGAATCTCTCATTTAGCAACCAAAATAAACCCACAGAACATGAGGCATTGTCATTATATGACAGGCGGTAGAATCATTTACTTGCCTGACCAGTCTCTCTCTGGAATAGATAAATATCAGTGCAGGTGCTTCCAATGTAGGTTATATAATTTAACATCTGAATTTCTCTAAAACTATGCTATATCAGTTTTCTTAAATGGAAATGAAGTTTTTTTCTTGTAAACTTTCACATTTTTAGGCTATTGAACAAGTCAAGTCAGTGGCAACTTACCTCGTAACAAATGACAAGATATTTTTCATGCTTTGCAATGATTTGTGAATTTTGCACCCACATAAAAATGAGTAAAAGTACATGTAGTTTTTTATATATATTTGCTATGTTTCTTGTAGGCAACTGGACTATAATAATATGTCAACTGTTTCCCAGACTTGGCTTTATGGGCTGCATGGACTTAGAGAATTGTAAGTATATAAGGTTTAATGAATCCATTATGGTTATAAGCCTTTTTAGACTCCAGGAATTCAGGCCTTGTAAAAGCAACTTGTTCATTTCTATTTTGAACTATCTTTAAGATATCTGTATAGCAAGCCTTGGCTCTTTCATAGTTAAAATCAAACTTTCTAATTGTATTGGTTGATCAACTTAGTGATGGTTATACTGTAAACAATACAAGACCTTCCAGGAGGGCTATTGTAGGATAGATTTTCACATCTACCAGGTGTGGTTGTCACCTGAACATGCTGTATATTTTGCATTCCTATAGCCATCCTTATCCACCTGAATGACTTCCTAATTGAGGCTCTATGACAAAATTGTGCACTGGTCCAAATGCAACCAGTTGGAGGTGTTAAATTACCATTTTGTCGACAAAATTTCAATTTCTTACTTATGCAGAGTCACAAGTTGAATATTGTTAACAAATTGGTGCCTTGTTACAGAATGGGTATCATAATCGTGGCCAATTTTCAACCCAGTGGGTGACTCAGGTAGAATGTATTTGGGTTTTCACTTATACAGTAATGTATTCTAAACCCTGTCCTATATTGATTTTATTCCTACATTTTTTTTCTTCTCACAGTTTGTTCATATTGAAATACAGTAATCAAAATTACAAAAGATTTGAGTAACATAATAGAATGTCTTTCGTCCTGGATGATTGAATTTAGATTAAGAAATCGTTATTCAGGATGGTGTTTTATTGATGTTCCCTCCTAGTTATTCTGCCACTCAACATTTCCCATCTAAGGTACACTGAAGTCTATTCTATTTGATAGGTTAATGTTCTATTTGTGTATTTGATGGAACCATTAGAGAAATAATACTAAATTGGATAAAATTACTCTACTTTAATGTTATATTTGTCTGCTCAACAACATTTCCCCATTTAATGGTCATATTTACTCCTTGTAAATTGGCTGTGTAGGGCAATTTATTGAAATGAAATATCTATTTCACACAACAATAACTGATATTATGTAATTGTGGGTAATTTTAAATTATAAGGATGCTGAAGCTAGGCCCTTGATCTTTTCCAACTTGAATCATACATGTATCAATATAAATTGGGCAATTTATATTGGTGTTCAGAATTGTAACTGTCAGTTGATGATGTCCACCTTACACAAATCTGGAAATATCATTGACATTATAAAAAGGAGCCTCACCCTGTCAGTGAAACTTGATTGGTCCTGTCAGTGGAAGATGAAGTCATCAGTTTTCACTGCAAGTGATGATAGAAATATGACAGTGAAAGTTTAATTAAGGGTGACCTTAGCATCATTCAACCTTAAAGTCCATTATAGCTTGGTCAACTTTTGTCCTCATCACAATAGTGTACAGATTGGAGGAAAAATAAAGTGATATCCTACCAGTGGAAAAAAAATTGAAGTGATGAACAAAATTAGAAATTCTCATTCAATGAAAATTGATCTGTTGGCAAGTAAAATTGTTCATGTCTTGCTCATGGATGGGAGAGTTCACTATAAGGATGTCGTGAATAATGAAGCCAAGCTTTTTCAATTCTTTTCTATAGAAGTGAAAAATCATATGCCTCATCAATTTGTTCATATGGTGAAAAATAAATATAATGCCCTAGCTGTATGCAGATGCAGGGTCCTTAGAAAGAAATTGATAAATTGGTTTTGGTGATTAAAATTTTCAATTGAAATGTATTGCGTATGTTATTAATTCAGTAAGAAAGCTACTTATTGTATGCTAGGTTCTGTGCATTGTTTACAAGGTTAAAAATGAGAAGTCATAAGCTTTCTTCTAAAGGTGTAGTCACATTGAGGTGTCATGATGGTCATCTGTTGAATACATTCTATTCGCTGAGAACTTGTTAATGAATTCAGTTCCTTTTTTATGTTGTGTCTAACATGAAGATTTAATTTTCTCGCTTGATTTAGCAAACAGTAAAATTTTAACTTTATGGCTTATCTCCTGACTTCTAAAATCATAATTTTTGAAAATGTCCTTTATGCATATTTATTTCTTTTTTCATACACATTATTAAAGTGTGTAGAAATTTTGTAATTTGTCATGGAATTTAATTTATGATCAATTTGCTCATTTCTTTAATACATCTGAAAGGTGTGAAAAGAAAGATATAACACGAGTTTTCAAATGCTAGATACCATTAGTATTGATGTGAAATTTGATTGAATGGGAATGGAGTATTTATGGAAATATGTAAACAAAAATAGAGATGAACATTTATTGAAATATAAAATAACTGCTCACTTTCTCTAGTCATCAAGTAATCTGCCAGCAAGCTATTTATGTAGACCGTTTATTGATATGTACAACCTGCTTAATAGAGGAAGGGGTAGTCTGGCAAGAATGAGAATTTCTTAGTATTCTATCAGTACATGGTCGTTTGTACTAACATGTATTGACTGTTTTTCATGACCGGCTTTTTCTCTTAGAAAAGTCTACTTACCGGAAGATTCTGATTCTCATTACTCCTAAACAAAAAGTGTTGAACTCTTTGTTTAAGGTTCTAAATTCCAGTGTTATTTTCTGTCTTTAAATACAAAACTCTAGGTTATTTTATATCTTGGGAGTAATTCTATCTTTTGTTGCTTGTTGTATTCTAGTGATAAGTACATGGAGTTGTATAGAGGCTCATACTCACAACTATAAACTTTTCTCTAGGGAAGTAATTATTTTATCTCAGTTAATGAAGTATATTTCACAGGGATGTCAGTAGTATTCTAAGGAGCAGGAAAAAAAAGAGAAAATAGCAGGCAGAGTAATGAAAATTTTGCAAGAGTTCACTCATTTTTGATAATAGAGTAGCTGTTCAATTTTGCTGCTTGACAATTTCTGATATCTGTGTTTCAGTTTAGTGATCTGTCAAATTTCAATACTTTTTGCTGAAAGTTGCAGTATTTCCATGCCATAATTTTATAATACTTTTAAGTATTTGTTCCTTTGTCATTATAGGACTCTCCATCACAACAGAATATCAGAGATAGAACCAAAGAGCTGGGATGACTGTCCTGAGCTGGCACAGTTGTAAGTAACCAAGCCAAAATGCAAGTTATCTAAACCATTAAACAATTAGCCAAACATTTTTATTGCCAATTTGTAGAGTTTTCCCAATCAATTTATTGAAAAAAATAGCTGCTTTATAGCCAATTATGTAAAAATTAGTATTGAAGAGATGAAAGGGCTGAGCTGTACTGCTTTTATGTTCTGTTGGTTGGAAATATTCCGCCTGCACATGTATGAATGTTGGCAAATCTGTATCTGTTTAGAAGAAATTAAAATTCAACGGTGAATATCAAAGTAATCAAGAAGTGCATATATTTTTGAAATGGACAGGTGGAGATGTTTAATTAGCAGGTGTTTAGCTCATTAATTGAAAACTTTAGCCTTAACTTTTATGCCATAAAACAAACAGATGTTGAATCAGATTTCTAATCAAAATATGGCATAGATAGAAAGTGTGTGCATGTCTATTTTAATAAAACTATATACTTGAGTGAAAGATGAGTTTAGGTCACAACTTTTGTGAAATATTCTCTCAAGTAGCCCAACTGTGGTATTGTATGTTATTACTTTTGCTGGTTTAAAGTTCTATAGAATTTACTGATACTTGTTTTAACATTGTGATGTGTTGGTATTCTTTCAAAAGAAAGAGAGAAAAAACTAAAAAAATAACCCTAATTTATGAAAGGCTGTTCATAAAGTTGCATTGATAAGTTAGTAAAGTTACTACTGGGGATCGTTTAAAAAACATAAAAACATCAGCGATAAAAATCTCAGCGATTTGATACAATTATCCAACATCTTTATCCTCTATTGTAAAAACTGAAATTCTATTTTAATGGCAGTAGCCAACAACGAATAAATGGTGCAACAATTTATTCATAGGATAATGGATTGTTATTTAATACCATATAATGCATTTCTGAAATGTGCTTGTGTTATCAGATTAAAACCCATGTCATCATGCAAAATTAGCTTTAATGACTGCAACCTGAGTTGACTTATTTCAAAAGAAAACTCAATAATTTTAGAAGGAATAACTTTCATTTGAATGCCATATTGATAATTCTATTGTGTGCAGAATTGATTTCGGCTGAAATAACATTTGATAAGGGCTCTTTCTTTTATTCAGCTGTCAACAGAATTGAACCAGATGTTAAGACTAAGTGTGAAAATAAGTGTTGGTATAATAGAATGGTGTTTGATTGTATAATGGAAACATTGATCCATATCTATATTTCTTATTCATAAAAAATGATTATTGGATGTTGTATTAGAAGTCAGTAATTCAATATTCTGAATAGTATTACTAAATTGTGACACTGAAGGGATAAAGAGAAAGGATTTCTAAAAGTTCTTTCAAGTTAACTTCAGTGATCTTTTTCACAAAAAATCGTAAGTGTAAAATTAGTCTTAAGTTGTGACGTCACAATACTTTGATTTACTATGATGTCATAACTTGCGACTAATTTTACACTTATGATTTTTTTTTTAAAAGGACCACAGGAGCATCAGTGTAATTGCAGTTAATTTTAGTGTTTATTCATTGATTTGCCCAGAGTGAAACTATTTAGAAAAACAGCCCAAGTTTTTTCCTTAGTAGACCAGAAGATGAAGGTTTTGGTCTTTCTGTCATTAATTCCACGTCTTATTGTATATCATGCTGAACTTTTGGAAAAATACTGATAAATCTGACAAGGAACATGGACCCAATCAAAGCTTGATCAAAACTAAGATTCAGGGAGTTCATCAAAGTAATAACAGCTGGGATTCACTAGAAGCTGAAATTCATCACGGGAAAAATTTCTTTGAGCATCCTTTTACCATGGTTCCACACCTGCACATATATCTTATTGGTTTCTACTAAGACATTTGTTTGGCCAATAAATTCATATGCTGTTTGAAGTCCTCATAACTCAAAGAGTTTGCTGTGGATCAAATACAGTATCAGAGTAACATATGTTTACAGCTGTAAATTTGAATGTTCTGCAAATTATACACTAAAGCCAACTGATTGATATGTGTCATATTGTAAGGTGAATCTTTGCTTCAAATTTATTGGATTCAATGAAATTACACCTTTGACTTAAACCATATGTTTTCAGGGATAATTAGGTGATATACAGGGGAAGATTTTGGATAAATTCCAGAGTTTATCCTATTACGAGGTGTTAATTAATGATTATGTATTGTGGCCTTCCTTCAGAAGTCTTGTAGGGAAAAAAATTGCTTGAGATAAATATTTGTTTAAAGTTTTTAATAGATCTTAAAAAGGACCCATAGTCTGCTACAAGGATTAGAAATGATCGTTTGAACTACAAATTAACTTGACAGATGAGCATTTCATGTAAGGTTGAAATACCAAAATCCGAATTTTGTCACCTGCATGTTCAATTCACCTACTGCTGGATTTGAATGTTGAAACCTGTAAGCCATCTCAATGTTAGGATAGTAGTAGGTTTAAGATGCCAGAGGTAAACACAAGAAAATTCAGATGTTTCTAGGAAGTTCAAGGAACTCTTGTGTGTATGTTTACACTTGAAATACACATTAAATACTTAATGAAAGCATTTCTTTCCATTACATATTATGCACATGTGTAGAACAATAACAGAAATATTTATACCTATTATTTCCAGATCTCAGGCATTTCTCTTGGAATATTTTCATACTGAGATCTGAGTGAATACAGCATTTTATTTCTATGTCACAGCTTATCGCAATTACTTAATTAAATCTTTGTTATCACTAACGATATTAATTGTTTGTAAGATATATGTAATTTGGTAATTAGCTGGATTATGTAAATAAGGGTTCAGTTGCCACATTATCTGTTGGTTATGATTAAAAACGTGCTTTCTCTGACAAACATAGTTCTCTCTAGTGATGCAGAAGCCGTTGCAGTTCATCAAATGAACTTTTAAGAAAGGAGAGTTGATATGTTTTTGTTTGATTAAAAAAGTTATGTTATCAAACAGAGGAGCTTTTCTATCTGTTAGAAACATGTGTTAGGTTTGAATAATCTATTCAATTGAAGGAAAAAAAGACACTTGATATGAAGGAGTCTCACTGTTGTTGTAAATCTAATTTATTCTGAATTTTATTAACGGTAGAATGAAATTAAGGTCTTAAATCAAACTTCACCCAGTGTCCCTTCAAAGTGAATTGTTAAAAGATTCAGATAATACTAGGTTTGACTGTACCTATATAATACACATAGTACACTGAACAAAGCGATACAATCTTTATACCCACCTGTATACAATATAAAGGTATGTTTCCTCTATTGACACTCGGCCAATTAAACAGGTGTCGTAAACAGTCAAATTAAACTTCATATCACAAATTGAATTTATCATATTTCCAATATTTAAATGATAAGTGAAGAGTTCTATATTTTTCTGATGTTAAAGATTTGATCTATATGACATGAAAGACCAACAGCACACTCCAGAAAAGGAAGCAAGTTTTAAGATGTGTTTGTTGTGTCACATGTTCCTGATGTGGATACTACTTTGGTATCTTTCATAATGAATAAACGTCTTAGTCAGGGGACTTTTTAAGACATTTTTTATTATGATTGCAAATTAAAGTAAAAATTTTTTTATTGATGCATGTAGTATTTTTAGAAGAAAAAAACCTGTCTTTTATTAACAAGTTTTCTTCTTTTTCAAGAAATTTTATTTTAAGAGATACTATTAAATCATACAATCTTGAAGGGAAGCATGCTTCTACTAAGTTCTAGGCAGAAATAGGTGTTTAAACATAAGAACACCAAGAAATTTGATCATTTGATGATTGTAATTTATGGAGTGCATCCAGTCAAATTAATTGCTTATATCTGTGCTATAATGAGAGAAGAAATTACAATATTGTTTACACATTTGACTGAACATGTGATGTTACTCATGGAAAAGGGAGAAATAGTAAGTGCATTTCCACCCTTCTCTACTCACATCTGCTGAAAAATACAAATTGATAAAAAAAACCTTTAAGATGAAAATTGATTTATTGTCCTAATAAAATGATTGCCAAAGAATAATTAAGATGTATGATTTTAACATGGGTATGTTTTTATCATAATTATTCCAGAAGCTACTTTCTCACTTCTTGGAAGATTTGAAAATGGTTTTATGTATTTTAAAGTGTTAAAAATTCAACAAAATTGTTAGTGTTTTAATAGAGGTGTTGATTTTCACAGATGTAAATTTTGATATAAATTTGTTTTGCAAATGGTCGTCAAGAAACCTAAGTATTGTGAGAATGTTGGCATGGTCTTTCGTTAGTCAAGTCTATTTTAAAGGTTAACAACTTAAACAAACAAGCTGTCATTTTTATGGAAGCATCAGACATCCATTTGATTGATTAGATGCTGGCGTTGAAGTTGTTGCCAAGCAGACAAAATACTGTCTATAGTCAAACTTTGAATGAACTTTAAGTTATTTTAAATATAGCACCATTTTTGCCTTGCTGGTTTAAGTTGACCTTGCACTGGAACTCCATATCAGTATCATATAATAAAGTGGCTTGTCATTTTGTTTTTGTATTTTCTGCAATTTTGCTAAGGTATTTTATAGTGGATGTACAAAGTAATTTCATGTTTTGCAGTAATTAAGCCTCTTGCCAAACTATTTATTTGCAAAATCAAGTTTTTTTTTTATTCAAAGAAATTAACCTACATGTAAGCAGTGGAATCTGCTGCTTCAATTACATGATTATTAAAATGATAGTTCTCTACAATTTATTTGTGTGGTATTTACATACCTACATGTAAAGAAGTCTTATTGTGGTACATCTATCAATACCATAATACACGCTTCCACAAAAGACGAGCCTGAGCCTTGGCTAACGGGTTCGTACAGAGGGAGGATGTCAGGTGCAGTGTCTAATGCATTATGTGATGACTAGAGTGTATGATGATATTTGGAGGGATTTTATACATGTGAGAGACCAATAGATATTAGAGGTCAAGACTTGAAATTATTTGACATAAGAATTAATGAAAAATATTAAATTTGCCTCTAAAAAGGGAATTTCTTTCATTATTCAGGGATGATTTTTTTTTCAGCTTTTTAGCAGAACTCTGCTATTTCAATTTCAGATCTTACCATTACATATTCATCTTCTTTTTTTACTGTATATTTACTTCTCATTTTGCCAATTTCCACTTTGTTTACCTCATATAATCATCCCTGATTATTATAATTTTTTTTCCACAGGGACCTTTCTCACAACAGAATCAGAGCTATAACGAGGGAGTCCTTCAAGAAGCTGACAAATGCTAAGTTATTACAGCTGAAGAATAACAACATACAGAATATAGAGGAAGGATCATTTCATGATCTCATCAGTCTGACAGAACTGTAGGTTATCAGCTCATTTAACTGAATATTGACACATTTTTGTACACAATAAGGTCATCATGAAAACTTAAAAAACAAAGCCGAAATTGAATCTTTCATCAAAAGATGATTTACACTTCTTAGTTTGGAAAACAATGATGTTAGCCATTCTTTTGTATTTATATAAAAATAAGCATCTTTTTAATAGTAAGTACATGTATATTGTAAAAATTGCTAACCTATGGAACATATTAAGTTGACTTTAATCAGTAATTATAATGCATCTGGTTTTACTATGGTCATACAAATTGACTTGACGTTTCATTTAATTGATTCATGAAATGATCTGTGAAATATGCCAAATTGTGGAGTACTTCCACATGAAGCAAAATCCATGTGACTTTCTAATTATATACACCTTTTGGCATAGGCATTATTTCTCATAGAACTATTGTCTTTGTCAATCAGCTGTGAAAACAATCTTAATAACCAGGAATTCCTCATCTTGCAAATATATGCAATAATGACCAAATTTTGTCATATGTAATCTATAACACTCAGATGAAATGTGCATTGATCAGGGGAAATAACTGTGTAATAACAACGATACTGTTTTGATGGCTTAATTTGTCAATGTGCTTCAACAATCTTGATTAAGATTTGCAAATCTGTCCAAATTGTCTGTGCTAGTTCTGTCTTTGCACATGTTTTTTGACCAAGCAGAAAGTAACCTGGCATAATGAGTGATCGCATACATGATAATGACACGATAATGACACGTTTAAGAAGCTCCTTAATCATTCTTAGTCAATTTCATTATTTTTTGAGAATTCTTCTCAAACATTGAATTGAGTGACATCAGGACATTGGTTGACAGATGATAATTTTTTTGTTCATAGAAAACATGAATGTTGATTGCCTTATGACCTTGATGGAGAGAGATATGCTGTTATTACATATGCTTCCTCCTTAATTTCTATTAAGTGTCAAATACTCAACTTGAACAAAATTTTGTTCTAATTCTAAGCTTACATCAAGATACTCCGGGAGATCTAATTGACACATACATGCCTAAGAATAATGACTATTTGTTTTCTTCGTTTCAGCATCTGTAAATTTTAGAAATGGAGTTATAAACTTAAAAAATTATAGATGCAAGTTAAGTGTACAGTTGGAATATCATTAAAAGCTTATAGTGTTATTATATTTATCTGCAATTTATATATCTTTTGCTTTTTAACTTAATTTCAGTGATATTATCATTGTCTTTCAGAGAACTGAGTAACAATGAACTGTCATGGACCATTGAAGATATGAATGGCACATTCAATGAATTGAAAAATCTTGAGAAGCTTAGTTTGGAGAATAACAAGATCAAATCAATAGCCAAAAATGCTTTCAGTGGACTGTATAAAGTAACAACGCTGAATCTTCTCAACAATGCTATATCTACCATCCAATCTAATGCTTTTGAAACCATGGTGGAAGTTTCATCTTTGTAAGTACAGTGTTATATTGGTATTCCTTTGAAGGGAGAGAAAAGTTTTCATATTCATTGGCCTCTTGTATACCAGTTCTTTACATTCTCAGATTTCAATTGATATTTGAGACTGCTTGACTAAATCTTGTCTATAAACTTTACTACAATGTGGGCAGTAATGTTTGTACTGCTTAGGGGTTACGATTTTTGTTCACTTAGAATATTTGGAATGCAGGAGTATATGTAATCACAAGGTTGTCTTCTCTATTTCCTGTCAGCTCTTGTAGAAAGATTCAACATATGTATATTTTGATTGTAGAATAGACATGTGTTTTTTTTCTTCAGCTTTATAAAGGAATTCCATTTTTTCACATCCAGATTTACCATTAGGTTTCTCTTTGTACTGTATGCTTATTTCCAATTTTGTCAATTTCAGCAATTTTTTGTTAGCATCATAAAATCATGTCTGATGAATATAATTGCACTTGTTCCAATTATATTTCAAAATGTGTGTGCCATTTGATTAGAGCATTTATTTTCACAACATTCAAGTCACTAACATCTTATTGATTTGATAACAAGTTATCATTCTTATGTAAGCAGTCAAAATTAAATCATTATTTTTTTTCCAGAAAATTTAATTCCTCTAATTTCCTTTGTGACTGCAAATTGGCATGGCTATCTCCATGGTTAATGGCAAAGAAGTTTGAAAAGTCAGTGGTAGCTAAGTGTCAACATCCATTTGACTTGAAAGGCAAAAGCATTTTTGAAATTGACGGAGAACGGTTCAAGTGTGGTAGGTATTTTATAAAGGTTGAAAACATCCATATTTATTACTAGCAGTTGAATTATAATTACGGTTTTTATTTATGAGGAAGGAAATGAACATTTTTTAGTCCAGTACTCTGGGATAATTATACAGCAAATATTATATCACAGAATTTATGAACGGTATTTTG
The DNA here is from genome assembly GCA_037379345.1 of Perna viridis. NCBI lineage: Eukaryota > Metazoa > Mollusca > Bivalvia > Mytilida > Mytilidae > Perna > Perna viridis. The sequence continues at coordinate 17,859,544 of CM074511.1, forward strand.
CAAATGCTATTGTTAAAAAAAGGACCAAATTACCCCCAAACTATGTAACTAATTTCATACTTTCTTACAGATGGAAACACTTTAAAGCCAGTTATCAGTATTAGCCCAACATCCAGGAAGGTATTAAAGGGAGATAATGTGTCTCTCAGTTGTGAAGCAGTCAGTACTAAAGACTCAGAAACTCATTTCAGCTGGAAGAAAGATAATGTGGTATGTATAACTTTCCATTGCTATTATAAATAGAAGTATAGTTAGAGGGATGAAATCAGTATATAACACTGAAGATGGCTTGGCCCTTCTTGGTATGATCCTGCCTTTTAAAAGTCTAATACATTTTTTTTGTATGTAAAAAGCAGTTTTAAAAGGAATATAAAGTTTTCTTGCCTGGCCAACTTTACTGTATAGGTTTTCTATCAAACTTCTGGCTAAAGTTACTATTGTGAGTTTTTGTCTTTCAATTTATTTCTCTCTCTCTTTTTTTTTTTTTTTTTTTTTTGTGAGAAGCAGTTACATCCTACCTAAAATTTTATAAAGATGTATGAAAGTGCTGTCAGAGTGAGGTACAGTGTCCTATACAATCCTTGTCTAAATATGATTTGTTCTTTTTTCACCAGTTGTTATTAAAACCAATGGTAACAAACAGAGTCAACAAAAATGACAGCAAAATCATCAGGTACTCTACAGAACTCCATCTACAAAATGTGAAAGACAGTGATGCAGGGATTTATCAATGTGTCATCTCCAACACCTTTGGTCCAGCTTACTCCAGGAAAGCAGAGATTGATGTGCATGGTAATTCAATTTTTTCTGTTACCTTGTATAATTCAAATAAGAATTAAGATGTTGACACATTTGATGCTGTGTTGTTTACGTTTACGAATTCTCCTCAATTTTTATGGAATTTTACCACAATGATATACAGATTATGATTCTGAATAGAAAGCTTCATGTTTTTATATATATATATCATAAGGAGAGAAGATTAAATATCATTTCTCAATTTCAGTGTTCCCCCATTTTTCAAAGAAGCCTCAAGATGTCACAGTAAAAGCAGGAACAACTGCTCGTTTAGAGTGTTCAGCTACTGGTCGGCCCAATCCAACAATAGCATGGTCTAAAGATGGAGGTGATGATTTCCCTGCTGCCAGAGAGAGACGCATGCATGTCATGCCTGATGATAATATTTTCTTCATTGTTGATGTGACAAAGCTGGATGAGGGAATGTACACATGTACAGCAAAGAATGAAGCTGGCTCTATTAGCTCTAATTTGAATCTCACTGTACTACGTAAGTAGACCCGAAAAGTTCTTCCTATAGAATAAAAGTCTCATTGATCAATAAAAAGTTGGGTATGACTTCAGAATGAAACAAAGACAGAAAAGATTGGAATAAATATTTGTAATGCTGATTATAAGAATTGGAATTTAACATATATATATATAAATGGGACCAGTTATAAGTAAGATCTTTTAAAATAATTTTACTGAATGTTAATGTGCTTTAATTTTTCTCAAATCTGTGTATAATAAAAATCAAAACTAATTGCATGAATGGAAAGAATTATCATTGTTCAAATATTCAGGAATAAACAATGTTTTACAATTAATTTATACCAAATTTCAACTTTTGTTACAGAAACTCCGTCATTTGTCAAGCCAATGGAGAAAGAGAAGAAGACACAAGAAGATTCTACTACTGTTATAGAATGTATGGCAGAGGGAATACCTAAACCTAAACTGACTTGGTATAAAAATGGCAAACCTTTGGAAACCAACCAACAAAGATATTTTTTCACTGCTGATAATCAGCTTCTTATCATTGTGCAGACAAAGGCTAAAGATGCTGGTATCTACATGTGTGAAATGACAAATACACTTGGTACTGAAAGAGGGGCTTCTAAACTAAGTGTCTACCGTGGGAATAAACAGATTTCTCCTGATCCAAAACAGGGATCCAGTAGAAATAGTCCTAGTGATGAGTCCACAACAACAGGAATTATTATCATTGCTGTTGTGTGTTGTGTTGTTGGGACATCACTGGTGTGGGTGATAATTATCTACCAGACTCGTAAAAGACATGAAATGTACAGTGCCACACCCACTGATGAAACTACTCTCCCTGGTGAGGTGGCAGGTCAGGGGTACCAGTATGGAGATGGAGGTTATACAATAAATGGTCACATATCTGTACCGTATCAGTATCAGGACTATCAAATGAAAGAATCAGGTTATGAATCCTCATCTGGTCAGTTCCGTGCTCAGCGGGCAGCCATATTTCCTAGTGATGTAGACGAGGAGGACAATACTGTGCCACTGACATTTCATCAGCCATTACATCATGATAATAGTGATAGTGAAATGCATTATCCAAATAGTGAAACAGACTCTATGAAGAGCTCTCAGAGTACAAGCAGTACTCATACTAGTGGACAACAAACTTTACAAACATTTCGTCCAATACTCAGTAACTCTAATTCTTTTGTAAATAGAACTTCTACAGACAGTTGTGAAAATTGTGAACGACAAAGACACTCATCAAGTATGGATGTTCGTTCATGTAATCATAAACAATCTATACACAATATACCTGTGCCTAATGGAATTCACCATGGTTCCTTACCTCAACCTCCAGGTGCATTGCAATACAAAGGTATGGGTTCTGAATTCTCTTAAATCTTATGACAGTATTACATTAAAAGACTTATTTTTTGAGTGATGAAATGTTCAGTTGTTATAGATTTTTCAGTTCTTATTTAGTTTAAAATATTGAAACACTATAAACATACAAAGTTTATAAAACATGAACCTTATTTTTATATTGGAAAATTTTCATTGTACTTCTTTTAAATGCAAAAAAAATGAAAAGTTTACATCATTTGAAGTGTGCATTTGTCGAGTAATATTGGAACTGAAGACATTATCGTTTGTATATTTTTGTTTAAATAATGATTCATTGTAAGCAGTGTCTTGATTAAGGTTATTATTTTTGACAGATCCCCAGTCCAAATATTGTAATTGTGATAGTGATGTCAGTGGATGTGCTAGTCAGATGCCCCAGCCACCACCACCTTACTCTAAGTGTAAGTACACTTCAAATGTATAGATAACTGCAACTGTGCCACATAATTACCAGAGTCCTTGCTAGCTTTAAATAGTGGAGAGCAGTGTCCCTCCTTCCTTCCAAGAAGAACAAAATGTTATTTCATTCATAACAGTCTTCTTTATCTAAAGACTTATGCATTTAATTTCACTTGCATTGAAAGGCATACTTTAGCCAATAAATTTTCAAATCGAAAGTACTCTAATTTTGGTTTGACAAGCTGAATTGCCCTCTTTTTCAAGTTTGTGCCCCTCTGTCCCAATTTCTACCTGGATTTTTTATCACTAAGTAACATTCACATAAATAATTTAGCAAAAAATACTTTTACTACAAAACAAGTTGACAACAGTTCTTGTCATCGAAAGAACATTCATTTACAATTGTATCTTACAGCCCTTGTATTTTTGTAACTTTCCATAGTTAACATGCAATGAGACAGCATTTTAAATTGACATCATTATTGAAAGTCTGTAAGACGATCATTGAGAGCAAGTGTAAGCAGAGCTTACCATTTAAACTTTCTCTTTGAAATTCAATCACTTTATGCAGGAGTAATCAATATTATTGTGTACATGTTATGATGGCTTTCCATGATATTTAAAGGACACAATTGAACAAAAAATTGAAATTGATCATTTTGCAGGTTATTAATTCAAGTTTTTAAGTATGCTAAAAATATATCTTATATGTCAATATTGCAACATCCATCATGTATAAATGATAGGATAGTTTTACAAACATTTGTTTGCTTTAGCCATGAAGCTCTTGAAGCTAAAATCTTGTAGCTGTTTAGTAGTTCCTGTCTTGAGCAAACCCTTTTATGACTATAGAGTTCGTTTGATTTATACAGATCTTGTTTTGACAAGTATAACACTATATGCCATTAATTGACTATGTCTTTAACTTACAATATTTTACTTTGCTTTGTAGGTTGTAATCATCAAACCAAAGTACCCTCATCACCAAACGGACCACATACATCTGTAAATAATACTCCAGACACGGAGAAATCACCTCCTGCCATTCCACCAAAACAACACAAACATTGTCATCTCCATTCTAACACATGTTCATTACCCAATGGAGTACACCTTATCATGAATGGATCAGTTGTCCATGGTGCTGTAGACCTCTAGTATTTATTGTCAAACTATGTGATTGCATAATATTTAAAAATAGGTTTGTTAATCATTTGTTGTTTTTGTTTATGCCTTATTAGGTCACAATGTCTGATCTAACTGCTTTTTAGATTATTTCATGTTCAGCATCAAGTGGAAAGTGATAACTGGATATATGTGCCATAGTTTATAACTTCTTAGTATTTGTTGGGGCATTATTGTTACCCAAACCTAGTTCCTGCTGATTTTTGTAACATTTTTGTATTAAGGCAGAAAAATAGTAATTTTATAAAATGATTGATCATTCTTTGATGAGTGGCTCAATGTGTTAGAAATAAAGTGAAATTTAGAATTAGATTTGGTAGTCAGTGGCAGGAAAATTTTTTTAAAACATTTTTGTCAGTTTTAGAGTTTGGGTATGTCATAAGAAATCCTATTTATTATGGCCATGTAGACTAGAAAAACTCATTCATTGTCATCCTGTTTTTACATAATCATTAATTGTTAAGAAATGGCATTTTGTACTATGTTTTATATCAATGCATTTTAAAGGATAGAGCTCTATGGAGTGATGATGTGCTGTATATATTGTAACAAGAAATACCTCATTGTGCAGAAAGTGCTCATGATTTTCAAGTCAAACTTTTCTTTTTGTTTCAATCAAGAATTGTTTCGGTTTACTTACATAGAATTATCATTGTTTGTGGATTACGAAGTTTTGTTGGTTTGGTAAACTGCAAAATATGGTTATCAACTAGAAGTTTTTTTCCGCATTTATTTGTATGATGGAGTTGTTGAATACATGACTTTAAGTATCTATGAACTTGTGTTTTTTCCCATAACCACTAAAATTGGTATCCACAAATAAATGTACTGTCCTAGTATACATTGTATGTATATGGTTGTCTCATTATTCTGCTTCCATTGTCTTTGGTTGATTTGGACAGATATTTTATAGAAAAATTATTGTTGAAAAACTAAGTACATTAGTAATACATCTTTTGAAAGAATTTGTTCAAAATGTGACAAAAAGGTATTGCTGGAATAGTCCTGTTTGTGGCAGGAACAAAAAAAAAAGTATAAATGTATTAAAATTCTTTACATGGAATCTTGTATCTTTGGTGGCAACATGTTAAAGATCTGTATTTGTTTCATTTGTAAGCATATCAATGTATAATAGTCAATACTATAAGTAATCTGGTTGTGAACTCTAGTATGCAGATGACGTTTCTTACTTTCACCCTGTGAATGGTGTATTATTTATCTAAATTGAACTTAAAATTTACTGAAAAAGAAACTTTTTATTTCATTTTTTAATTATATATAGAATGAGTTTTTGACTGATTTTCTTATGTATTCATATCTAAACCTGATCTCCGTGAACAAATATCATATTTGGTTGTTATCTCTAATTTTATACATGATCTATTATGGAAAATGTACTGTTTAGATTAACTTTTAAGATAGATTGTCAAATACCTGAACAACATAAACATTTTTACTTTTTAATGAAAAAACATATATATGCTCAAATTCTTTTGTATGTATTCTGTAATGCTTTTTATCATGAATACTCAGTAATGAATTGTATCCCATCTTAAGTGGCAATGTAAGCAACAATAGGGCTCATAGTTATTCAGAATGAGCCAGGTCCACCTCTCGCTATCATTAGCTGTGATTTTGGTTGTGATAATAACAAACAGTTGAGTTTACTTGATTCTCATTTGCTTTATAATGTTGATGTTTAGTTATAAGTTGTAGATTTTTACGAGAGTGAATGTGGTAAAGGAAACAAATCATCCTCATGGAGTCAGTGTTTCTTTTTAATGATTTTAGCAATTAACATAGCATTTTTATTCAATTTTAGGCAGTTTAATGTCTCAGTGCATCGACTTATAATCTGAAAAGATATCATTTCACACAAAACATCTCCATTACAGTTTTTTTGGTATCTAGTTTCTCAAATTGATCTGCATACTTTAAATAATTTTGACCCCCGTGATTAACCAATTATATATCACCTTATTATTAAGTGGAGTTGATTTGTTTCTGTGTGAATGCTTTGTCTGTTCGTTTTTTTTTTTTATTTGCAAGTGATCCAAAGATAGGGATCATCCTTAATTGGGTGCTTTTATTTTAAGATTGTGAACTGCAACAATGTTGGATACTGAGGTTATCTCCCCTTTATTGTGTTTCTCCAATATACATCGAGAAATCCATAAAATGGTAGAAATAGCTGTGAATAATTATTGTTATGTGGCTTACTTCCTTTACACTGAAGGTCTGGGTGTTTCTGGAAATTTCCCAGTTTAATGGCCAGTAGATTCTAATTTTAATTTTCTTCTTTGTTGTTCCTTTTAAGTGTACTTGAATTTAATTAGTAATAATATTTTGTTACATTTGTAAGGTTGTAATTGTTATTAAATTTTTCCCATTAAGATTTTAAATGAATTATAGGTAGTGTCAGGCTGTCAAAATTTCTCACCATATGGGTGGCAGACTGAAAAAAAAATAAATTCAAACATTTTTTTGCTGTGACAGGTCTAATTATATCAGGAACAACATTCTCTATTTAAAATAATCAAATAAAAATTGAATTAAACATCTGCAAATTTAAATACTAGAAGCAAAATAAGAGTGTTGTATTACACAGTATTAACATCTGTCGGGATATATTGAATATATTTCTTATTGGAATATTTGGTGATCTCACAGAGATCTGATGACAATGTATGACAAATGACTGACATGTTAAATTGTGAAAGATCTGTACATGAATAGAATGACATGCATTTGCTAAGTGTGTTATATTACATTAATGTACAATTTGATACAGCACTACTCGTTCATTTTTCTAATTTATAAAGATTTTTCCAGATGAAATTATGCTCTTAATGTTTAAGTGAACAAATTTCTTACAGAATTTCATCCAGTTACTAGTTTTTGCTGTATCACTTTTCATTTGAAAAATTGATAGAGCTCAATAATTGGATCCTATTTCTCACATTTACACTTTCGCCCCTTTAAACGATATTTATGCTTCATGTGTCCCAACATCTGCATGTGAAGTCATTTATATGCATATCAAATTACGAAACACCCAGACACATCCAAAAGGTTGTGTTCCACAACATATTGTTACGAAGTTATGCCAAAATTAATTCATATGAAATCCATTCACTGTTGATATAATTTGTTTTTCTATTTTGTATGTTAATTACATTTAGTAACACCAACTTGTGTTAAAAAGTTAAATTGATTTTTTCTTTATTCAAGAAATAAGGTTTTTTTTTCATTTGAATGTGCCATAAATTTATTGTGCCTTTCACCATTATTGACATGCAAGTTAACTATTCCACCTGTGTTTTATTGCTTGTATATTTTCAACTGCTGAATATTATGTTGAAGTTAATGTTGTGAAACATTTTATACTTTTAAGTGACAAAAATAAGGAAAATGAAACAACATATATGCCACTTCTGGCATGAGTAATGTACCAAGAGTGTGTTTACTGATGGCCATGCAAATGTTCAATACTTATATTCTTGAAATGGAAAAAAAATCATTATTAATAAAAAGATATAATATAATAATGTTTTTTAGATGTTATTACATGTACTTTCCTACGGATATGAGAGGTACAAAATATGAGCAGTAACTCTTTAAAACTGTTTGATATAACTTCCCATAGAAGCATTTTGCTCCCATCATCTTTAGAAGAAATTTGGATACTTGACTGTCCAAACTACCAATTAAATAGGGCAGGTAAAACTTCACTTTCTGCTAAAATCTATCCCACCATGACAACCCTCCGGTAGAGGGCTATTTAGATTTTATCAATTATAAAATAACTTTGACTTTGGTACATTGTTTTAATCCAAACTACAGAATATAAAGGGCACTTTGTTACATAGCATAAATGTAAGAAAAGGTAGCAACTCATTTTTTGACTGGAGTCTCTTTAATAGTACTTTTGCAATATTTGCACACCTTTCATAGATACAATAGATGTTATTATCAGGCAAACGTGCTTTTGTTAGTACTCATAGCTCTAGTAGTTTTCTATTTGATTCTGTAAATATTATATGTCCTACTTAAGGTTACAGACCACCAATTCAACCAATGAGCATTTGGAACGTACGCAAAAATAGTCCTACGCAGAAATTACCCCTGTTCCTCTTAGTGCTGTGAAAAAAGTTCTCATCTTATTTTAAAAATTTAAAGAGTTTCTGAAAGGAAAAACATTTCTGTACATTTTATAGGTGCATTTTGCTTCTTGTGATGTGAAGCCTAATCTCCATAATGATTTTTAAATATACCCCTATCTTGTGAAAACACTGGGATTTCCCATGCTATTTATAGACCCTTCACTTCCGGTGACCAGTACTGCACTGCAAGTCTGCTAACCCCACATGCCATTCTGAGGATTGTGAGCTGACATATGTAGAATCATGCTGATATATAGTCATCTGCAGGTTAAAGTTAAGGTAAAGTCCAGAGAAGCCATTGAATATTGTGAAATTAGCATAGAAGCCTATGGGAAGTGGAATTAGTGGTTTTTAGCCTTAAGACCAGTGTAGGATATGTTCTGATGTTGACCTTTGGGCATTTCTGTTCGGTTATGGTACTCGGAATATATTGCAGAATGTGAATGTTTTGGGAAAAGGGAAATACAACTCATTGGAACTAACTCAGATGGACAAGACTGGTCAAGTCATTGAATTGAAGCGAATAATGTTTCACAATCATGTTAATCTGAATAATTTGTCTAAAAGTGAAAATTTGAAACAGTTTTAAAATCATTGGAAACAAAAATTGACGGTATGTTGGGGATATATTCGTTCTATTGTATATCCCGTGTAACACCAGAGCAAGGATTTATATTATATCTATATTTAACTCCTTGACCAGAGTAAAACGATACATACAGTAGAAACATGAGACAACTCGTACCCGATTACTATTTCAATACACTGATGTACTTCATTTTCACTTGCACAATCGCGCAAATGTAATGCATCCTTGGATGGTCACTGTTTTTACGTAAATGAAGTAGACACATGTTAAAATTTCTTCGTATAATGGTGTGGTGGTGTCGTCGTCCTTGTCCGCTCCATCGTCCTGGTCGTCCGCAGACACATGTTTTTTTTTATGCCATAAATTGAATAATAGATGATTTTAATAATAGTTTTTGAACTAGGGGGCCAAAAACAAGCATGTCATAAAATTTAACTATACAACTCAAATATAAGCTCTTGGATAGCTATGAATACCGCAGTTCCTATACCACAGAGGTTAGACTGGGCTGATTTTGATGGTTATGGCCTAAACTTTCAGGAATTAGGGACTAAAAAGGAAGGAAAAAAAGCAAGTGCTTTTCTTATTTTTAAACAATAACATTAGTAAGTATACAGATCTTAATAAAATTATATTAAAATGTTCCATACCACAAAAGGATGATTTTTATTTACTTTTGCGTTTAAGTCCTAACTTGTTAAAGGAATAAGTCAAAAAGGGGTCAAAGGCAAACACTTTATAATATTTTACCATATGACTTGGGCATAGGTGTGCGGGCCTCTTCGAAATTGTAACATACCACCAAAGTAATGCTTAATTGAAATTAGAACAAAAGAAAAAAGTTGGGGTTTTTTTCGATCTAAAAGGTTATAGCCTTCAACTTAGGTGCAAAATCGGTTTACATGTGTTCACATTTCACCTTTAGAATATGTTACTTTCTGATTTTATTGTTAATTTCTTATATATTTTAATTCGGTTTCGTAGTTTTAAATTGTTCACAGCTATTCGCACAATAGCCAAATCATAGAGAATAAAGTATAAAAGACAGAGAAGACTTAGAATTTTGCATACGCTAACACTTCTGCTTATGGCAAATTGAATTCAGTTCATAAGCGAAACCTCGAATGTTACATTGTTCACTCCTGAAAGAATTCGAGGAGGAATCTTGTTATTGGCAAATCATTAGCTGCCGATAGTATGTACCAACTCACTGTTCGGTGCAATGCTAAATACATGGGTTTTATCTAATTAAGAGGCATATGTTGCTTATTACCTGTCTTAATCCCGTGGGGTGCCCCTTTCAGTAAAAAAATCAAATAGATCTAGATTTATAAGATGAATTGATTACAGATTTTTTCCACTGCTTGTTTTGTTATCAAATGTTTCATGCGAAGTGAAAACAGTTTCCATTGCCAAGAAATCAGACTTAATCTCAAAATCTTATTGAGATGTTTCCCCAGTGTACGCCTCATTATCTATTTTTGATCACCAATAACGAATCTCTGATAATGATTTGTTATTTTCTCCCTCTTTCGTTTCGATTTCGATCCGAATCTGATTCTTTCTGGCATCTTGGGTTGAAATCTAAAAAAATATATACAGAAGTTTTCTAAATTCTACTCTGAAGGTAAGAGTGTTTTTTTCTGTTATTATCCTCAATGACCTTTAATGTGTTTTGTCTATTGTTGTTTTTATTCGCAATAAATTCGTCAATCGTTCTTAATTCTGATAAATGAACTACATAGGCAAACCCTTGATTTGTTGATATAGCGAGTAAGTTCATCTTTAATCCTGGTAAATTAAACAGACCTCATGTTTTAAGATGAATATAAATATTTTCAGGCAACATTGTGCAAATTGTTTTATAAAAATCTGATCCAGTTTGTCTTTTGTGACTTATTCTCGTATTATATAGGTACGCAAGAAGTAAGAACATATGCCAGTTTTTTTTCCAAAAGATCTGACATCCAGCACTTTTTCCAAACCGTCCGAGTTCCTTTTACAACCTGTTAAATAATCAAATACTTTGGGATACATTGAACCCCCTTTCTTAAAAAAAGTAATAATTGGGAAACATCAAAAGTCTTGTACAGGATACTTTCCTCTATTGTTTGCTTGCTAGAGCCCTAACATGGCATTGCCCTAGACCCCCTGGGGGCCTTAGCAGCACCCAGACCCTGGCCTTTTTATTCTGTCCATGGTGGGTAGTTTTTATACGACTTGAAACATTAAATGGTCATGAAATGGTATAGTGCTGTCAACAAATAACATATCACACACAATACACATGAACTTAAGAAAAAGGTTGAGAAATTCCTCCTTTTTTCAACATATCTGCAGAGCTGAATACTACGTAAATTGGGTGGAGGCTGGGGCACTCAAATTTCAATATAATTAATTTTTCTTTTACTTATTTCATTTGGTACGGTTTTGAAGTGTTCAGTATAAATGTACTTTAATTACATTTATTGTTGCTTAGGATAAGCAAAAGGGAACCAAAAGGTGACATGAACTATGATAAAAGTTCGTAATTTACGTCATTTATTGTAACAGTATAGGTAGCTGTATATTTTTTCTTCTAAATGGTCAGGTATAATTATAACTTGATAATTTTAAGAATGAATAAGAATCTCTTTTGGACCAAGCTTGTCTTGATATGATATATAGTTGCCCTTTGTTGAACAAGAATAGTCTTGGTGTCCACGCACGTTTGAGTTCTTCTGATGAATTTTAGCTTTTCCCCTAGTCAGTATTTATCAAAAAGGGCTGAAAAGGGAATTTCCGAATTTCCCAAATTAAAAAAAATGGTGTCGTTTGAAAAATAATTCAGTTTTTTACATTATGAAACCAAGGAAACTAATGTTTATGTAAGAATTTTCAACAAAAACAAACCATGTAAAATGGTCTCTGCATGAAACGAAATAAATGTCTACGGAGTATGGCAGCATAATATCATATGTAACACTGCCACATTTAATTTTTCGAGGTCAATTAAAAATTGACAAGAAGAAAATGTTATATTCTGAATTTACTCTTTTTACAATTATTTTGGAATTGTAACCCCAACACTAATAACTGAGCACCCATATTGAGTAGATATGCTAGGTACATGTACATCGTTTTATGAAGCCCTAAATGTGAGTTTTTCAGCGTTCGTTTGTTGTGGATAAGTGATGTCCGAATATTTAAACTACAAGGTGCCATACTGCAAAAGGAAGGTTGGGACTGACTTTGGGAGTTGTCCCGAAATGGGACCAGAAACAAGCATTTTCTTGTGGTCGGACAATTAGCTGAGTATGTTAAGTAAATTAATTAATCCTTAGAAATTAATTGTACGATGAGTTGTCAGCGCAAAAGAAACGCTGGGACTTGTGACTTGAACTAGTCTGAAAGGGACCAGAAACCAGCTTTTCGCGCGCTTAATTCTAAAGCAGATTTACGTTACTTTAATGAATTTATGTTTAAAAAAGGGAATTTTCGGAATTTCAAATTGTATTGGATTCAGTGACCTGTAATTGGCAACATCTTTAAACAAATATCATACTTCAAACAAACTTTACTACGTAAAAAGCGTTTAAATGGCATATTAGCTTCCGAATGATCTGACGATATGAATACTTAAACCACTTCAATGTCATGCATTTAGGCGACACAATGCTACCCTTCCCCTAAAATGGCGTAATATTGGACTAAAATGAGCGCTCATAACATACAAACACTGAAAACACTGTACACAGTGTATATGAGTGTGTACTCTAACTATTAAGAATTTCTGATTCGACATCAGAAATGACGAATATTTTAGATGAATTATGGATGAGTGCTACACACGAACTCTCATATGTCCCCCAACCGAGGAAAAAGCTGGGAGTCAGGCTCGAATTTTAATTATTAAAACAGAAGAAAAAACATCGTGGTATTGTCAACATATTTATTTCATACAACAGCTGTTCATCTATTCACTTCCCCGTAATAAAAATTTATCGTGGATAGAATGTCTAATCAAGTTCATTATGTAAAGAACAAATATATTATTCCATGCTATTTTTTTTTCATTTGAAACATATGTTTTGTAGGAACTTTTTGTTACATGAGAGTGTAACTGTCTAAACAGTTGGACTGTTCACATAACAGAATGTTTGTCTGAAAAGGGTTGCTGTTCATGTGTTGTTGTTGTTGTTTTGTTTTTTTACCAATAAATTTCTCTTAGAAGCACTATATCAACCTTCTTAGGTTCCGTCTTAGTAACAATGACTCCAACAGTGCTAGAAGTTGTCTGGCAAGCTATTTTCTGACTTGGTGACACCCTAACCTCTAGCATCTGACACGTTGGAAGCCATCGCAAATGTGAATAAGCTAACCATTAGTTTTAAAATATTTTAAGTCTTTTATTTACATAAAAGAAATTTAACCCACCGGAAATCAATCGATAAAAAGTTTTTGTTAAATACCTAGTAAACATTTCTAATGAAGACAGTTATGATCGAAGTGAACAGCCATTTTGAATTAGGTCATTAATCTTACGGGAAAAAAAATATGTTTTTGACAAAACGAACTTTAGTATTTGCAATTCGTTGGTTAATCTATTATTTTCCTTTCGCAAATTAAATTTCGTAATTTTATTAATCAAATGTTCGAAATGCTGCAAACCAAATGTGAAGTTCATTTTAACAGCTTTTACAAAGGATTTCCAGGATGGCTGGATTTCTCATCAGGTATGTCATTTGTTTTTCTTCGGGTTAGTCACCTTCCCCCGTGTTAGGGTAAATAAACAATATAAATTGTTTTAAATTGTATATATTTTACTATAATTCTGCCGATTTCAAAGAACGTCGGAACGAGCGGTTTCCAATATGGCAATATGGAAATAAGAAATTGGAGTATGGAGGAATGGAATTCCAACCTCTTACATTGTAGGTGTAAGTAACAACTAGGTTTTTATAGATTTCAATGAAAACTTCTGGCGTTTAACCTGATCGTGAAAATTCCTGCGCTTGTGGTCAGAATCGCTGGAGAAATGGCCGAAGTCCGCTTCCATGTTATTATATGCGACACCGATGATTAAACTACTAAAGCTCTGTTATTCCACAGTCTCAGTCTTTAGGCCTAGGAAGTAGCTTCGGATGATGTACTTTATAAATTCTCTAGACCGACATGAGGTATAAAGTAGTTAAAAATCAACTTAAGTGCTTTGTAAACCAGAACCATATCCGAACTTCCTTATTTAGAGTTCTGAAACGAAAGGACCTACAAGTTATTGGCATACTTGATCGACTTATTCACGGCATGAGCAAAGTCTTAACTTCCTTTTTGTTGACGTTTCTTTTGCATGCCGTCCGGATTATATAACTATCAAACCTAACTTAAACAATTTGCGATTCGTATACACCGGTGACCTAAGCAACAAATCCAATAAAAATCGGTCTACGTAATTCTGTACAAGTAGCTCCTACCAACATTACGTAAATCCTGACACTTAATCGAATAGACAAAAACATATGAAGCCAATCAGTGTTATAATAATATCGGTTTGCACTGCTCCCTCCTCTAATAAGCGCCATAATAACACTGTTTATAAAATCAGAGAGCTATTAGCTCGTATCATAATAAAATCCATATGTTCCTCCCACCTTCTCGTAACTTATAGAACACATTCTATGATAAATCATGTAAATAAAGAATTTTTTTGACGAGGTTAGGGTCATTTAGCTGTTCTATCTGTGTGTTAAAAAAAAAAACGAAACACTTAGAATACCATTAGATAGAGTTCATTACCGCGTCCACTGGCAAGGGTGATTCTGGGGTTTGTGAACCTCTCTTTGTTGGGGTACGGTGTCATTTTTGGGCAGATTATGGCCTGGGATCTTCCCTTCTTAATTTCTGGACTGGAACCCCCTTTTATATATTATATTTCTGGCCCCGCTGTAAAAGATTGCTTCTGGTACATAATTTCTAGCATTAAAAAAATTAAAAAGGTATATGGCATTGTGTAAATTTATAAATCCGTTATCATCTACCCACTCATCAGTATTCAGTGTTTTATTTGTACTCACTTGGACTCACTTGAACAGACTTTTATTACATCTGCGTTACGCAATAAACCTATAACATTGCATGGTTCCTTTTTAATCTCAACTTGCCCAAAGGACCATTATATGAGCTATTGCCACTGCTTGGCATCATCGTCTATGAACTTTTCTTCTACTTGACATATTTAAATGGAAGTTGGTATGGATGTTCCTAAATATATTCGGCAAAAAAAAAATTATCTGTTAAAAACATACCCGCCATGTCTTGCTCGGGATTAAGTAACTTCTTTTGAAGGTATACCGCAAAAACTATGAGAGATAGAGAAAAATGAAGACTAACTTCGATTTGAAGAGCTCCTTTGAGTCGAAGTTGTAGGAAGACTCCTCGTTACAGTTATTGTCATTGAAAGGCGAAAAATGACGGTTTGGTTTGCCATTTTTAGCCATTATCTTGAAGAAACAATTGTCAATTAATGAAGAGACCCCCACAATAAGGACTACATAAGTCTGCATAGTGTCGAAGCTGTAGGACGACTCCTTTTTTTGTAGCGCCTTAGAAAGGCGAAAATGGAGATTTTTTTTTGCAGTTCTTAGCCAATATTTTGAAAACCATGACAGACAGAAAAAGAACTTTCAAATGGTAAAATGATCTTTACAATAAGGTCTACAAGAGTCTTCATGGGTCGAAGTTGTACGACGACTCTTTGAAAGGCAAACATGAACCAGGGGAACGATTCAGGCTCCTGAGAGCCTCTAGTTATTTTGTACAAAGAGGAGGTTATTCAAACACGACTTTCTGCAAAAAAAAATTGAGACTTTATGCCATTGTCTTCAAATACAATCCATGTTTCGTTCAAATCTGATCGCTGATTTGAATTTCATTCAAATTAGAGTCTTTGTTAAGTTGCATTTTCATCCTACCGAAAAATTGCATGAGGCGAAACGAAGGATTTACATATAAAATTGATCCATATCCGTTACATGTATTCTGAGCATTACAAAGCAGTCTCTTATGTCATGCATCCGTAATCATCAATGTCACAGACACTTGGGACCAGGAATTTTTTTAAAAATTCTCCTCAAAAATATATTTATATCATTTTGTTTCCATATTTGAGTTATTATACATGTTCTCTGACATGTCCACTTGCTATGTGTTGCTGTTTATACTATGCCTAGTTTTCATCTATATACTTCTCTATATAGATGAAAACTAGGCATAGTATAAACAGCAACAAATAGCAAGCGGACATGTCAGAACTCAAATATGGAAACAAAATGATTTAATGATATTTGTGAGGAAAATTGAAAAAAAAAAACTGGTCCAAAGTGCCTGTGATCAACGTAACCTAAGTATCCCTGGTGCATATTTGCATCGTCTTGGAGGAATTCCTCACTAAATCACGTTGAATTGCAGGTAAATGGCGGATACACTTTGTTCAAGTTCTGATGAGGAGGAAATTCTTACTTATAAACTGAAAATTCATAATGCAGACATTACAGATTCTGGTAAATGGAAATGTGAGGTTCAGGACAAATACGGGAGTGTATCAGCTACATGCGACCTGAATGTTTATGGTGAGTAAAACATATAACGAGAGCATGGTGAATCACTTGATCACATTATCTTATATACAACGTAAGAGTTTGAAATCCGGCTCTAAACCGCTTACAAAACTTTTAACTTGTATACTCTCAGCTGTAAAAGATGGTCTCGAGTCCAACCCGTACACTTGTTACTCCCGTAATGGTATTAATTCAATGTGGATACTGAAAAAATCGAAAGATCTGGAAACCCTTAAATCAAGATTATTATCAGAATACAGTAGCATTTAAATCTATGATTTTCCTGCTTTTTATACTTCTATTATCCATACTTGATCAAAATCCAGACTCAAAACCATTCTACATCGTTGTTATTAAAAAAAAAAACAACAACAAAAAACAAAAAAAAAAACCAAAAAACAAAAAAACAAAAACAAAAAAACAAAACAAACATAAAACAAGAAACAGTACACCTAGATACAGATATGTAATTTGAAGAGATTCTTCATACTTTGTAAAAAACGATTCCAAATCATCTTCCAAATATACCAAAGAAGGTGTTCTCGCAATGCTGGGATTTTTATTGACAACATACACTCCAGTGTGGCGGACGAGTTTTTCAACAAATTGTGCTCCTCTACTACCTGACGTATTCCTTCACTTTTATGAGGATAACTTTATAGTTGATCTAATTTAAAGGAAGGAAAATTGTTTAGCCAGATATTTTGACCTCAGTTTCCGCTATATAGATGATGTATTACTGTTAAACAATCCTAGTTTTGGGATTTGATACATCACATCTACCCCAAAGAACTTGAGATAAAGGATACTACAGACACTGTGAAATGAGCTTCACATGTTGACCTACACTTAGAGATCGTCTGTCAAGGAAAACTATTGACTAAACTATATGACAAATGCGATGACTTTTCATTCCATATTGTCAACTTTCCTTTCCACTATGGCAGCATTAATTCAGAACCTGCATATGGAGTTTTCAAATCACAACTCATACATTATGCCAGAGCTTGCCGTAACTACACAGACTTTTTGTACCACGCTAGACTTCTTCTAATTAGACTTCTGGGACAGGTTGATATTTCTATAAGATTAAAGTCATCCCTACAGAAGTTTTATTGTCGTCATCATGAACTTGTGGATCGTAATGGTGTATCCATCTGTCCTATGAGTACTGATTTGTTCAATGTGTCATAGTTTTCCTTTCCTCTTTCATCTACTTGATTTTGTTGTGAGCAGCTCGTTGGGTGTTTCTAAAACGCAGAGAACGCTTACCCTACCGGCGCATCTGTTCCATGCCCCCAGTGTTTAGTGGAGTCTGAGTTGCTCATTTACGTATTTCTAGTGTTTTGGTTATTTTATGGTCTTTGTTGTGTGTGTCTGTTTTCCTCCATATCTGGTATTCCGAGTTGCTCATTTACTTATTATTAGTATTTTGGTTATTTTATGTTCTTTGTTGTGTGTGTCTGTTTTTCATATCTAGTATTTGTCCCAGGATTACATTCTTGTGATTTCCATTAAAATTTTGGTTCCCTTGATTATAACAATCAAGTCAGAAAATATCTTGCCAGAAAACTTCTAGTATTGTTGGAGTATTTATACTGCTGGAGTATTTATACGTATGCAAAGATTGCTATAAATGCAAATTAAGTTTTTTTTTATTAAGAAAACTTCAAGGGGTCTGTGAGGTCACAGCCGGAACTCACAGGTCATGAGTTACATCCATTAAATTGGCAAACAAAGTACTGAAATGCTATTTTAACGAGTTTTTAAACATTCTACCATCCAATGCCCAAAAAATGTATAAATTCGTTTAAACAGCGTTTTAGTACATTGTTTTGCTCATTTACTGGATCTAATGCCTGTGACTGAGGTTACTATTCCGATGTTCTGATATTACTATTGAGATGTCCGGTCTATATTATATGTTAATAAATATGTAATTTCATACTGGCCCTGTTATAGGTTTGAGGTCTGTCATATTGGTCGAGGCGGTTGTATTGGTCCCGGGGCATCGCTGAGGTCCAATACGGCTGTCGAGGCCAATATGATCGACTGAAACCCTATAACAGGGCCAATATGAAATTCCATATTTATTGACAATTTTATTAACCAACTCAACTAGATGATTTGTAGAACAGTTGTTTTCATGTTTTAGCAAGAACATGTAGGTTAATTTGCATTAATCAGTCTTAAGTATCCTTTTGTTTAAAATGTCTGTTTCTGCTGCTTTTAGTCCTGGTGATCAAAGTTCCTGAAATAACACAATTCTGACAGCACATTTTAGATATACAAATATGCAAATGAAGATATATTATGTTCTTTTGTTTTAGACATTACAATAGGCTTTCCAGGTGTAATAAATTATTGGTTTGCATATCATAATTATGTTGGATTCCTTTTTTTTTGTTTTCTATATGCACATCCTTTGATTCTAGTTTGTCTTGTTTATGTTACAAAATGTATGTTTTCATATTTGGTCTGAAGCTTGAATGGCATGCCAAATCAAAATTCTTACCTTATTCTAAGGGTCTTATTTGTTTGGTAAATTATATTCATGTTAAGGTACATATGTATAAATAATCCAGCAGGATAATGAAATGAGAATATCTAATTTGAAATGGCAGATTGAAATGACAGGAAGTTCTGATGCTGTATTGGCCCTGGTTTGATCCATACTGGCCTCCTTATTACTACAGCCCATGAGCTGGCCTCCTTAGTACTACAGCCCATGAGCTGGCCTCCTTATTACTACAGCCCTTGACCTGGCCTCTTTTTACTACAGCCCATGACCTGGCCCTCTTATTACTACAGCCCTTGACCTGGCCCCCTTATTACTACATCCCATGACCTGGCCCCCTTCTTACTACAGCCCATGACCTGGCCCCTTTTTACTACAGCCCATGAGCTGGCCCCCTTATTACTACAGTCCATGACCTGCCCCCTTATTACTACATCTGATTATCTTGCCCCTTTTTACCACAGCCCATGATCTGGCCCCCTTATTACTACAGCCCTTGACCTGGCCCCTTATTACTACAGCCCATGACCTGGTCTCCTTTTACTACAGCCCATGACCAGACCTACTTATTACTACATCCCATGACCTGGCCCCTTATTACTACAGCCCATGACCTGGCCCCTTATTACTACAGCCCATGACCTGGTCTCCTTTTACTACAGCCCATGACCAGACCTACTTATTACTACATCCCATGACCTGGCCCCTTATTACTACAGCCCATGACCTGGCCCCCTAATTACTACAGCCCATGACCTGGCCCCTTATTACTACAGCCCATGATCTGGCCCCCTTTTTACTACAGCCAATGACTTAGCCTATTTATGACTACAGCCCATGACCTAGCCTCCTTCTTACTACAACCCTTGACCTAGCCTCCTTATTACTACAGACCATGACCTGGCCTCTTTTTACTACAGCCCATGACCTGGCCCCCTTATTACTACCTGCCCCATGCAGGTCCAGGTGTCAAAAGAATAGGCCTGCAGCAGCGCTAAGCTTGTCGTAAAAGGTGACTAAATAGTGCTCAGAACCCTAGCCGGGAGCTAGGGCGCTCTGCCCACAGAGCAACTGAGTTGTGTGCCCCAGGTGGTGGAATGGGGTACCCCTGGTGAGTTACATGCTGGGTTTGTCAGGCTATGATTCGGAAAACCTGACCACAAGCCATAGTGGTGCACTGTGTTGGGAAAGATGCCATGTTCCTCGCACGTTAAAGAACCCTTCTTGGGAGTAGGAACCTTTGCCCTCCCTATTACTAGTGGCAATCGAAATTTGTCAACCCTATTACCCTTGTGTCCCACCCCTTTTTTCATTTCATCATCATCATCATCATTTCATGTTCATTTTATCATCAATTTCATGTTCATCGCCTGAATATAGCTGAAATATTGCTGCTTGGGTATAAAACCCCAACAATCAATCAATATTACTACAGCCCATGACCTAGCGTCCTTTTTACTTGATACTGTTTATCAAACCAGCACAGTTGTCCTTGATCCTGTGAATCCAAAGTCAAGTGGTCTATCCATTGTTCTTAAGCATTTTTCAAAGTTCAAAAAGGAATTTTCTTTTTATACTTTTGATGAGCAGGAGTTTTTGTTTGATATACATATGCTTTGATTTTGCATACAACTTAAATTATGATCTCTTGCAGATGAAACCAAGAGACAGTCTTTAACTAATGGTAGTGCTTTTGTCAAAAATGGTAGTGTAGAAGCAGGCTCTGACTCCGAAGAGGAGATTTTAACTTATCGTCTAAAAATTCATGACACCGATCTTAATGATGCTGGGAGATGGAGATGTGAGGTCAAGGACAAATATGGTACAGCTTCAGCATCCTGTAACCTTGATGTTTACAGTGAGTTTGGAGTATTTTCACCCACAGTTCATTTTAATCCCCTTATGTTAGCAGAAATACTAGTGTGAATATTATTCAAATCAATTTAGTATGTAATAAATAATTGCATAACCCCAGCCAATATAACCTATTTGTAGATAAGATCAAAAAAGACTTATTATAATGCAATGTAGGATATTATTGCCTGCATTTATTGTTGCTAATTAGTCATATCATGCAAAAATGTGACTTTAATTTTTTGCAATCTCATGAAAAACCCTTTGATTAATTCTTAAAATTTGGTAATGCTACCCAGTTACATTTTTGTATGTATAAAATACTTAATGTATCATGAAAGTTTAAATATTAATTTCTGATATAAATCTGTTAATTAGTTTAAGGGCTCTACTTACTTATCATATCTTTGAAATGTATGCTGTTTCTAACATTACATTATATCAAAGCAATTTGTTAACAGTACTATTCCGTTTATTTTTTTTTAGTTTATTGTTCTTCTGTATCATTGTAATGATTTGCTATGGGAAGTCTAAATATTGGACCAATTTTGAATAATCATTTTATAGAATAAGATATCTTTTGTTATTTTTGCTAGATCCTCCTCCACCACCAGAGCAACCAAGATTTCTTATGAACATACGTGATGTGACCACTCTAGAGGGACAAAGTGTCAAACTTATCTGTAGAGTAAGAGGAACTCCACTGCCTAAAATAGTCTGGTATGAATATCCATTAACTCCTTTAAAGAGTAAGGGGAACTCCACTGCCTAAAATAATCTGTATGAATATCCATTAATTCATTTGTAGAGTAAGGGGAACTTCACTGCCTAAAATAGTCTGGTCAGAATATCCCTGAACTCATTTATAGAGTAAGGGTGACTCTACTGCCTAAAATAGTCTGGTATGAATATCCCTGAACTCATTTATAGAGTAAGGGGAACTTCACTGCCTAAAATAGTCTGGTCAGAATATCCCTGAACTCATTTGTAGAGTAAGGGTAACTCCACTGACTTAAAATAATCTGGTATGTGTATGAATATTCTTTAAAATGAGTTATTATTAATCTCTATTGTTTCTCTTTGTGTCTGGTGTTGTTGTCCATTGTTGACGTTGCTTGATTGATCCTTCAGGTTTCTTACAAGCTGTATGTAGGAACTTTGATTTTGTGAAAAATCATGGCTGCCATTACTAAAAAAAAACATAGGGGTAAATTTGCAGAGTTTTGCAAATAACTCAAAAACAGTTGAGTTTAGCTAAAATCTGACAAGAAGTATAAATGCTTAACATGATGAGATGGAACTAAGCCAAAAATTTCAGAAAGGTCAGTTGATGGATACTTGTGTTATGGATCCTGAAATGGATTTTTTCATGAATTTTGCATTTCCAACTTTGAAAGTCTTCTCTTCTGAAACTACTGAATGGATTGTAACCAAACTTGGCATGAATGTTCCTAAGGACATGTATAACAAACTGAAGGGATTTTTTTATCTGGCAAAAAAACATGGCTGCCATTACTAAAAGTAGACCATAGGGGTCAAGTTGCAGAATTTTACATATACTCAATAACATTGTGTCAAGCTGAAATGTGGCTGGGAGAAATTTTATTGTTTAGCATGATAAGATGGACATATGCCAAAGTTTTTAGAAGATCATTTGAGGGATGTTTGATTTAATGGTCCATAAATGGATTTTTTTTCTGAATTTAACATTTCCAACTTTGAAAGTCTTTGCCTATAAAACTACTTGATGGACTGTGACCAAACCTAACATGAATGCTACTTCGGATATTTTTAACAAACTGTGTGTGTTGATTTTTTTATCTTGTGAAAAACATGGCCACCATTACTAAAAGTAGACCATACGGATCAAATTGTATAATTTTAAAAATAATAAAAAACAGTTGGTTTGAGCTTAAATCTGGGAGGGAGTAAAATTGTTTAGCATGATGAGATGGACTTATGCTGAATAACAGAAATATTGGTTGATAGATTCTTGAGTTATTGGCCCTGAAATGGATATTTCCTGAATTTTACATTTCCAACTTTGAAAGTCTTCTCTGAAACTTCCGAATGAATCATAATCAAACTTAACATGTATGTTCCTTAGGATATGTGCAAAAAACTGTTTGTAGGGATTTTTTTATCTGGCGAAAAACATGGACCATAGGGGTCAAATTGCAGATTCTTTAAATAACTCGAAAAACCAATGGGTTTAGCTAACATGTGGCAGGGAGTAACATTGTTCAGCATGATAAGGTGGAAATATTTTCAAAAAGATCTGTTCCTGGATGTTTGAGTTATTGCTCTTGAAGAGCCAAAAATGACTGAGAGATTTATTTTATAATTTGAAAAACTGGGTGGAAAACTAAGATGCTCTCTATTGATTAAAAGATTCTTATGACAAAAGTTAAGTAGGGTCCAATTTTGAGTTATTCCTGTAGAAGAGTAAAAAGACTATTTGTGACCAGATGAGTGATTTAGGCTCTCTACAGCCTTTAGTTTTGAAGTAAAGACAACCTTATGACTAACAGAATTAAACTGCATTTCCTACGTATGGTCTTTTTTGTCCATTAGGCTACATCTATGAACAGGATATGCTTGAATGGTACATGTAATTCTTTTCTTATACTTCAATTTTTTTGCCAATATTTAGGTACAAAGATGGAGAACCAATATCTAAGGATGACTATAACTACCAAGTTCTCTACCTAAAAGATGGGACCATCAGTCTAGAAATATTTTATCCCAAGCCAGAAAAAGATGCCACTGTTTATAGATGTGAAGCCCAAAATGACAAAGGAACTGTCTATACAGAGGCAACCGTCAAAGTGGTTGCCAAGCGTATGTACTTGTATTGTTAATGTCAATAGTGCTGAATGTTTACCTTCAGATTTAGTTATATTATTATTGTATACGCAGTTGGTTTGATTGAAACAGCTTCCTTTATTTGTACAAAATGTACTAAAATAATGATTTAGTGGGACTGTCAAATATTTAGCAGTATCATTAAGCAGGTTTATTTAGTGTTTGGATCAAATTTACTTCACTTAAAAATCCTATTACTAATTAGAGTCACAACATTTCAAAAATATAATTTTAGAGATTCCTTTATAGATTTCTTCCATTTCTTCATACAGTATAAAAAGTGTTTATTATCCGTGTCATTTTTAATTCAGAAAGAGAGGAATCCTTACCCAGGGACCATTACATGAATCTCTCAAAGTGGACCAGGGCCAGAAGTGAGACTCGGGCCAGTAGCGAATCTCACTCATCAGTGCGAGCCTCTAGTGAGTCAAGGTATACCACTTCCAGTTCAATTAGGTCATCAAGGAGGATAGAGGATTATTACACGGAAGGAAGATCAAGGACATACAGCAGTGATAATTATGAGGTTGACTCTAGCTATGAAATCTACAAGCCTGGATACAATTCTTTTAAATTTCTGAAGACTGATTCATGGGAACCAGAAATAAAACTCAAGGTCAAATGGGGTTCAGATAAAGAGTTTTATTTCCAAGAAAACTTGAAAAGCAAATGTATCCTGGAAGGATCTAGAGCTTTGCTTAGCTGCTTTGTGATTGGGAGATTGCCATTGTTTGTTCAGTGGTATAAAGATGGAAAACCACTGCTGAATAATATCTATGAAAGATATGGAATAAGGGTATGGTGATATTTTTGTTTTGAGGCTTGAGTAATATTTATGTTTTACATATCTCTTACATACATCTGTATATTTGGTATTAAAGTCCATTTATTGAAATTATCTTTTATCATTTAAATGGACAATTCCTAACTTTACTTCATCAATCATATGGTAGATATGTTTATTAAAAACATGGAGTAAAAAATACATTACTTTCATTATGCATCACTGAGTAAGTACTTCAGTTCCTTCAATATTAACTAATTATTTGTATTTTCAGTATTTGATCATACAAATACAAATACAAATATGTATTCGTTTAAACACAATAAATGATTATGACACAATACACAAATCTAAACATACAAAAAATGACAGTTCTAATAATAACTGTATTGAAAATCTGGAGCCTTAAACTAATAATTTATCAGATTTTTGACTCCAAAAGTGCTTATTTGTATTTATACTTTTTTCAGTCAAGAGCAGGCCATTTAAGTCTGGAAATACCAATGACAGAAATTGAAGATACAGGAGACTATTTGGTTGATGTCAGAAATGAACAAGGGAGGATGAACTCATCATGTTATCTCCAAATAGAACGTAAGTTTTGTCAAAAATTTCCTCCGCATTAATGTTTACTCTTTAAATCTGTGTATAATCTAAGAGCAGTAACTCAATTCAATTCCAGTAATTTTTTTTGAAGTATTTAAAGGTGTATACATTTAGAATTTACACACATGTATCACACAAACTACATCATTATCACATCAATTCAGGTTCAGTTCCAGCTCTTCTAGTAGCATATAAACCATTTTCTGTCTATCAGGGGTAAATCCTACTTGTCGTTTTCTGTCTGTCAGGGGTAAATCCTACATGTCATTTTCTGTCTATCAGGGGTAAATCCTACATGTCATTTTCTGTCTGTCAGGGGTGAATCCTACATGTCATTTTCTGTCTATCAGGGGTAAATCCTACATGTCATTTTCTGTCTATCAGGGGTAAATCCTACATGTCATTTTCTGTCTGTCAGGGGTAAATCCTACATGTCATTTTCTGTCTGTCAGGGGTAAATCCTACATGTCATTTTCTGTCTAGAATTATCAGGGGTAAATCCTACATGTCATTTTCTGTCTATCAGGGGTAAATCCTACATGTCATTTTCTGTCTATCAGGTGTAAATCCTACATGTCATTTTTAAAATTATTAATAATCAGGTACCTTAATAATGGAAGCTCTTGAAAAATGTGTAAAATTTAGACAAGTGGATATTTTATAAATATTAATTGATTTTCAAACTTTTTGATTGGTGTGAAAAAATATTACTTGTCTCAAGAGAGATTTGAATTCTCAAGCTGATTGGCTGAAATAGAAAGTGGCGATTGGTTGTTGTGTGATTGTATCACATTGTCTATAAAATTGCTTGAAAGAATATGGTGATGTTTCTAATGTTGTTTTCATGTAACAAATGTTGATGTCATAGATAGATGATAGCTAGAATTTCTGCCTTGACACAGATGACAAATGATGCCTAAGTTTTCGTTTTAAATAAAAAAGAAACAGTATCTTCAACTTAAAGCTCATTGATTGTGAAATTTCTCACATCTCGAGAAATAAATTTTCATAGTTTGCAAGTCTCAATATCAAAACTATGAACATTTATTACTCTTGTTGTGAGGAATTTCTATAATCAACTTGTTATTATTGTAGATTCTATATTTCCATTATTTGTCATTTGATCAAATATGTATAATATGTATACTGCAGCAAGAAACACAAAATGTTTTTTTTTTTTAAAGCAAGATACAGGCGCACCTCCAATTTTGAAAAGCCATCATTTGTAGAAGGTATCCATCATATTCATGTAAATGAAGGTCAGACTGCCACATTCCAAGTTCAAGTGAAGGGCAGTCCTCAACCTGGAATTAAATGGTAATATTCTTTACTAATTTAATACCTTTTCAACATTTGAAAAATTATATACCAAAAATGTGCCTTTCGATCTCAATCTGTTGCTATTTGGTGTAAGGTGTTCCACTATGAAATACAAAATGAATCTATGAATGACAGCCTAATACAGGTACAGGGTCCACTTGAGTGATCAAATGTTTACCTCCTGTAATGCATTAGTCTTCTAATATTCAATCAATCAACCAATGTCATTTACTTTTCCCAGGTTTAAGGATGGTAAGCGTGTCCAGATGACAGACAAGACAACAATTCACACAGGAAAGAAAGGCACCAGTATACTGATGATACATTTGTGTACCTTCTCTGATATGGGACTTTATAAAGTTGAGGCTCACAACATGTATGGAAGATGCTCTGGGTCAGCTAAACTAAATGTCTTTGGTAAGTCATATGGTGTCTCAACGTGTATGGAAGATGCTCTGGGTCAGCTAAACTAAATGTCTTTGGTAAGTCATATGGTGTCTCAACATGTATGGAAGATGCTCTGGGTCAGCTTAACTCATTGTCTTTGGTAAGTTATATGGTGTCTCAACGTGTTTAGAAGATGCTCTGGGTCAGCTTAACTCAATGTCTTTGGTAGTCATAGGGTGTCACAGCATGTATGGAAGATGCTCTTGATCACCTAAACTCAATATCTTTGGTAAGTCATATGGTGTCTCAGTGGTGTCTATTGGAATCTGCATTTGGCATATTTCATGTGCACACACATGGCATTTTATGCACACACATCCTCATTTTGTCTTGTTCATAAGACACTCCTGTAAGATAAAGGTTGTACCACACAGTCAGAGATACTGGGTCCTGTTTATATACCCCGGGGGTCCCATGGGGGTGGGGAGGGCCTAAGAGACGAAGTAATGTGTTGTCCATGTACTGTCAAGAGATAATTTCTCTATAAAATTCTGCCTAAACAAACGGATGCCACCAATTAATAAGTGCATCTATACTGCAACACACAAACATTTAGTCATATGAAAAAGAAATAACAAGTTTGGAAGATGCTCTGGGTCAACTTAACTAAATGTCTGGTAAGTTATATGGTGTCACAGCATGTATGGAAGATACTCTGAATCACCTAAACTCAATGTCTTGGGTTAGTCATATGGTGTCTCAAGGTGTTTGGAAAATGCTCTGGGTCAACTTAACTCAATGTCTTAGGTAAGTCATAGGGTGTCACAGCATGTATGGTAGATGTTCTGATGTGGAAAAAAAATACCCTCCACAAAAACTAGAAAGAAATATTTTCAACATTTGCACTTAATTGTTAAGATTAATTTAATTTTATTTCCTTTACTTTGATACTGTTCATAATTGTATTTTTATCACTTTATAAGGATTTTAAGGTTGTTTGGAAAATTGACGAAATTTTGGACTTTAGTGGTATTTTATATATGGATGATTCTTAGGTGAACCTGCTCTTAAAATGATTAATAGAACCCAAAATGAGTATAAATGTTTACAGAATAACAGCAGTAATGAAGTCCAGTCGGGAAATATCCCAGTAAATCTGTTAAGGCAAGATGCAATGTTCTGTCGGGACCTTCAAAACTGATTATTTTTGTCTATTGGCAATGTCACAGTTCTTTTGACCTTACATTGTTATTGGAAATTGCTGATAGTTTCAGTGTCCTGTCAGTATCCTGAAATTATCAGGCAGTAATAACAATTGAAAATCAGTAAAACAAAATATCTACTTTTCAGAAAAGAGTATACATTATAATAAATGCAATAAATTGCTGATAACACTTTTTGGTCATAAAATGTATAAATGAGGAATGTGTTTGATATAAACAGTATCCATATCTGGTCCCATTGTTTTGTATGTCAGTTTGTGGTTATATCTGACTGAACACCAGTTGAGCTCACTATTACAGTTGAAAAAATTGGACATGGAATATAAACATGAATAGTAATTTAGACTTGACAGTTTTTATGACTTACTAATGTAAACCTTTCAAATTCTCACTATATGAACCATTCTCTTTTTACAGAATCGGGAACTAAACTTGTACATGGAGAAAATGGGGAATTCAAATTGATAAGAAGAAGATATTCTTTTGAGGATGAAGAGACTGGTGAAAATATAGATGTTTCCAATATTGGCAATGAAGGTCAAATATCAAAGGTCAGTCAAAGTGAAATTACTGAGGGAACAACTCATAGAGAAAGCAGACAAAGCATAAATGGTATGGATGAAGTGGATAAAACATTACAGAGGAAGGACATAGTTAGAAATGGAGATAATCAAGGTCATCTAGAAGTTCAGACAATCAAAGCCATTGACCAATATAGTAGTTCTTCAAAGCTTTCCAGTATTTCTTCCAATAGCTTACTGGTTGCAGAGGAATCATCTTTAAAACAAGAAGATATATTAAGCTCAAAGACTGGACAGTCTTTAGAAACATTAAAAGTAGAAAAAGTTACTATTGCTGATCTTCAAAGCAGTGCAGCAGCTAAGACTGAGAATAGGTCAGAACTGTTAAGTAAAAGCAAGTCATCTGAAGCTTCTTCATTGTCAGAGAAATCTATAAGTTCAAAGGCATCCTCTGGTGAAAGCCAGAGTAAGTCATCTGTCAGTGAGAGTACCAACCTTCTGGAGGTCAGCATAGATAGTACAGCCTCCTCTAACAAAACTTCCACAGGTGACAAAGCTGACCTGAAATTAGAGAATTCCACATCAACTGATTCATTAAACCTTATGTCACACAGGTCTGAAGCTATTTGTTCTGAAGTAAAATCATCAGAAATTAAATTAGAAGAAAAACAAATGTTTAAAACAGTAGAAGAATCACAGATGAAAGCTGTTTCAGCAGCAACTGAGGAGAATTCTGTTGATGGTGTCACTAGTAAACTAAAAAGGAATGAATCATTTGAAGCTATAGAGAAGGCAAGGAAGATGTCGAAAGGGGAAGTAAAGCTAGAGAAACTTTATTCCCCGAATGGAGAGATACAAACCAGAAGGCTGAGTAAAGGATCATCCATTGATGAAGGTTCTCAAGATAAACCCAAGAGGAAGCTAAGTAAAGGCCTTTCATTTGAAGAGAATGGTCAGAATGGGAGGAGGTTAAGTAGAGGATCCTCAATAGAGGGGAATTTAGCAAATAGGATGAGAGGGAAGTTAAGTAGAGATTCATCACTTGAAGAAAGAATTGGAAAACTTTCTAGGAAATCTTCTATTGATAATAAAGTTAACGGCACAGACAAGGCAATTAAAGCAGAAGAGAAAACAAATAACCAAAAAGATGATTCAAATAATTTGTCAAGTGGGAGTAGTAATATGATATCTTTTAAGCAAGATAAGAAATCTGAAAAAGATGCAAAATTAAAAAGCAACACAGTAAAAACTGAGGTTCTAGAGGAGACAAGTTCAGCTACAGCTCAGGAAGTTGAAAATTTGGCATCCAAAATAGTGGAATCTGCAATGGAGTCTGCTATTACTGTGAGTGCAGAATCAAAACTTCAAAGCTCAGAGGCTGTTATGGAGAATAAAGTTGATTCAATTAGAAGTTCAATTTTCTCAAAGGAATCAGAAAGTATGAATGAGACAAAAACATCTGTAGAAAGTAAACTAGAAACATCTACAGCTATGGCACAGTCTGAGAACAAAACAGTTGTAGAAGACAATGTTTCATCAATGAATACCGAAAACAAAACAGTATCAAAAAGTTCTCAACAAGCATTAGAATCAAAGAAAAATGAAGTTAAAGTAGAGGATACTTTGAGCAAGAAAACTGTGGATGAAATTGATTCTTCTTCTTCATCTGCTGCTTCAAAAACCACAGAAAATGTAGATAAGATTAGTTCAGAACTTATAAATGCTAAACAAAGTATGGAAAACAAAGCTGTTGAATCTATTGGAACTAAGGAGAAGGAAGCTGTAGAATACTCTGTTATTGAACAAACATGTATGGAAAGTTCACTAACATCTGATAAAAAGGAGGGTAAAAGTTCAGATGACAAAGAGGGCCAGGACATCAAGAGTGATCTGAAATCATTGAAGAAAGCATCATTAGAATCTGCTGATAAGATTGAAGACTGCAAATCAGCAAGATCAGAGCAGGCAAAGAGTTCAGTATTGTCTGCAGAGGAGAAATCAGAATCCTCCCAATCAAAATTAAATGTTGCATCAAAATCTGAGGAAAGTTTGTCAGTACAGAAAAGTCAAACTGCATTGTCAGCTGCTCTTTCAGAGGAGTCATCTGTTGAATTGGCATCTGCACAGAAAAAATCATTGGAGGCAAAATCTGAAATGTCTATGACTTCAGCTGCAGACGTTACCACTTTACAGCAGGAAGTATTAGAAGCTAAGAACGAAGTCTGTATGACGTCATCTGCTGAAACATCATCTTCAATGAAAACAGAATCAGCGAAAGTAGAGATTTCAACACCGTCCTTTGAAGTAGCATCTTCCATGTCTTCTGAAAAACAAGCAGCAGAAACAAGTTTTGTGAAATCAGCAGATTCCTCTGCTGAAACTGTCACAACACAGTCAGAAAAGGTTAAGTCCCAAATGGCTATGGAATCTTCTGAAATGGCTTCTACTGTCAAAATGAATGCTGAAGAGGCTAAAACAGAACTTTCAATGGATTCCTCTGTTGAAATGTCCAGTTATAATGAATCCTCTTTAGAAAAACTTGAAAGCAGACAAAGCATTGAAATCGATGAAAATGCCCTGTTGCAGACAAAGAAGACTATTGCTGAGTCAGCAGAGGCAGAGGTAGAGGCTGGAGTAGACATGGGCAAGGAGGAGGATAAAGAGACAATTTATACAACACGGGCAAATATTGTCAAATACCTGCCCAAAAATGTGGAGATAAAGGATGGTGAACCTCTGAAGCTGCAGTGTCTGGTATCTGGTACACCTAACCCTAAAGGTAAAATTTGTGAGATTAATGTTGTAATACAGATACACATTTAGTTTTAAGAGGTTGGGTGCAATTATGTGAAACAGGAAATTAGTACCTAATAATTGAAGTTTATGGATGTCATTTAACTATCTGAGTTTTGATGGAGAAAAAAAGTGATGAACATGGAGACTTTGGTACCACACAAACATGTATTTATGTACTCTCTGAAATATCATTATCAGTTGTTATCATCATTAAAACAAACTACTTTTATAACAGACTGCTATATTGCTATTCTATCAATGTTTATTTTATGGTTTTTAACTTACTGTAAAAGGATAAAATCAAATTTCTAAATTAGATACCATATTGAAAGTTTTAATTTCTTTTAAAACAAAAATGTTAATTAAAAGAAGCATACATGTTTGGTCTCTATAAAACCAATTTCATTAATTTTGTCCCTGGATTACATTCTTTTGATTACCGCTATAACCTTGGTTCCCTTGATTACTCTTTCAAGTTATTAGTAAGTTATCAGCTGTGAAGTATCATACAAAAGTGACTACTTTATAGTAGTACAACATATTATTGGCAATGCTGAAGTGTTCTTCCTGAAGAATTGGCAATGTTAATATCTTACAATAACAATAAATATTACCACTGTACAAAGAATAATGAACATGATACAAAGGTATATGATTCACCCGTAGAGAGCCTCAGTAACTGACCATCATGTAATGAAAGGGATGCATAGTCAGTAATTAGTCCAAATTAATTACAGATCTGTTGTATATTTATTAACTATATGCACATCTTTTCTAGTTGTATGGCTTCACAATAATCAGAAGATTACAGGGGATTTCGAACACATCTCATTGACCTCTAAGGCTCAGTATCATAACCTGGAAATTCCTATCACGGACTTCAAACGGGACTCTGGAACTTATACTTTGAAAGCTACAAACATTTCCGGTGAAGACTTATGTCATTGTGAAGTTAAAATTGAAGGAAGATTAGAGCCAGAAACTGATGTAACAGATTCTAGCACTAAAAACAGAAATAAAAGTGCTACTGAGGTCAGTTCTAAAAAAGTTGAAGCTCAAGTGGATTTAAGTTCAGAAAATGCTGGTTCTGGCAGAAAGGTAGCAAGCAAAGAACACACAGAGGAAAGTTTGACAGTAACATCTGTGAATGAACAAGAGATCAAAGCTTCTTCAACAGCTCTTGAGGAATCTAAACTCAGTGCAACAAGCAGTGTAAGCATTGAAGAAAAAAGTAGTGCCAGTTTAACAGCAGAGGTTGAAAGGTTAGAGGAAACTGAAGAACAGGGAACTGCAATGGTACAAAGGAAGAAAAAGTCATCTAAATCCACCATTGAACGGTATGTGTTGTTTTCCTCACCAACTGCTTGTGACAATAATAAGGACTGTCACTTTTAATGGGTATTGAGGATATTGTCAAGATTTTTAATCAAATAGAAAAGGACTTACGCAAAAGTTCTATGGTTTAGGAAAGGGCTGAGTATGGGCTGTTATAGACTCTTTAAATCAGCATGCCTGTGTATTTTTATTTTATAGTCACTCTTTTTATACTTCACAAAAATTGAAATTGATACAAAATCAATTTAATCTGAAATTCTCTTTGCCTTTTTCTTTAACTAATCTTTGGAGAACATAATTAATACACTTAAGTGTGGGTATAGACTATCTATTTGTTAATATTTTATACATTATCTTTTGCTTTGGAAGCAATTGATCAGTTTTCCAAAGATATTTAAATATCTGAATTAGCAAACAATTATAAATCCTTACATATTCATAAATCCACTGTGATGGTAAAAAAGAAGAATCAGTTGTTGATTCCACAAAAAAATTGGAAGCGTAGAATTAGTAGACAGTTATGATATAACAATTATACATGTATCTTCTACAAATTACATCATATCTAATTATCAACTAATTTTGCACTTACTAATTTTTGTTTGGCTTTTTTTATTTAAAGAAGTCATTTTCAAATTACAGAATTTTAAAGAAAAAAAAAACTAGAGTTATCTCCAATATTGTAAATATTTGTAGATCTGTTTAATGTGTATTATACAGGTCTTCAAGCCCACTGCAATAGTTGATAATCAACAAATCAATTGCAGAATAAAGTGCACTGTTTAAAATAACAGATTATTGATATTACCTGAATTCTTTGATTTAATAAAAATGGAAGTCATTTTTGAATTACAGAAATTTTAAGGAAAATATAGAGTTATCTCCCATATGAGAATATTTTGTAGATCTGTTTTATGTGTATTATACAGGTTAGCAAGTTCAACTGCAGTAGTTGATAATCAAGGAATTATGGTTGAGGCAGAAACATGTAAGGTTTTTAACAATTACCATTATAAATTGTATTTTGAAACAAACTTAGCATTAATTTTCAAAATACAGTGTTGGAAAGATGAGAACAAGTATGTAGTTTAAATGACATTTTCTACATTAAAAGTCACCATTTTGCACCATGAAGTGTTGTTTTCTAGCTGTTTGCCTTTTAAAGTTACAAATTATGACATTTTACACTAAGTAATCATTCTAAGTAAAAAAGCAAAAGATATTTGCTATAAAAAATGTATTTTTGTGGACACACTTATGTGATGTATACTTTAAAACTACTTGCAATTATTTAAATCAAAGCAATGCTTAATAACAGGTGTAGAAACATCAAAGCAAGGTAACTGTTTGAACCTACCTTAATGACTAGATATAGTGTTTTGGAGTGGTTTTCCATATCATCCTTTGATTATTTACAAACAATATAGTTCTACTGTGGATTTTATAGTTTTCCATCCTTCAAATTTACTCATGTTTCTATTTGCATATGAATTTTTCTCAATTATCAGAGATTTTCAAGGACTTATTTTTTAATATACCTTGAATGAAAGTATTACAAGTAAATCATTTTTCACTTTTAACTGGTAACTGTTTGAGACTGAAATAAATTATACATCAATTAGAATAAACACAAAACTTTTTAAGTAGTCCTCCAGCTAAGGATCGTGCAAATGTGATTCATGGTTGGAAAGCCTACCTATTTTCATTTTTGATATTTTGTTTAAAAAGTTATAGTAGAAATTAATATGTGGTTTTTTATATAACCATTGTTCATAGGCAATATACATTACAAAGAATGTACTAAATAATTCAAATTTAAGGCAGGTAACTATGTTAATGACACTGAAATACAGTAGAAACTAGAATTTTCAAAGTAAATTATCTCCTAAGAGCAGACTGATTGCAATTAATAATTATACATTTCATCATACTGGTCTTTGTCCCTGGATTACATTCTTTTACCGCTATAACCTTGGTTCCCTTGATTAATCTTTGATTACCGCTATAACCTTGATTCCCTTGATTACTCTTTGATTACCGCTATAACCTTGGTTCCCTTGATTACTCTTACAAACCTATGAAGCAACTTAATAACAAAAATGAAGATGTGTAGCCTTTTTTGGGGTATATCACATATTACATAATTTGCATGATTCTTACAAAGACTACTGCTTAAAACAAAATAAACTATTTTTTTAGATTAAATTTTATACTTTTCATCAAAGATTAATTCTTCATGATAGAAGCATGGTTTCTACATAGAGGTATTAGACTATAAAACATTGATAAAGTGTTCCTTGTTTAAGTTTTTACAGTAGTCATTTGTCATACAGACTTTTTTACTTCACATATTATATAGATTGGACAAAAATTAATATGTATTGTTTGGATTATAGCCATTTTATATTACCGATAATTTTTAAGAGTGATTTGAAAGTTTCCTCTGATGCATGAGCCATATTCATTTTCCTTTCTAAGCATGAACCATATAAGTCATTTGTACAGTCATTTCATTTATCATAAAAAGACAAAACAACAAAATCTTAACATATTGAAAGACTGAGCATATGTGAGTGGATAACTGAGAAATGTCAATCACATTGTACAATATACATGTATTACCTTTAATGAGTTGCTGTGTATTTGACTTTTCCATTTATTAAAAAGTTTAATTCTTAAAATAATCAAAATACAAAAGTAGAAATGAAATTTACCAAACAGCAAAAAAAAAAAAAAAAAAAAAACAATAGAGGAATTGATTGGAGATGCATTTTGGTATGTTACCAATAAAACCCATTTAGACTAAGAGTTTTTGTTGGTGTTCACAATGATAAACCAAGGTAGAAATTAAAGTGTATGAAAAAAAAGATAAATAAGAACAGTTAAGGAAAACCTTTTTACTCTGTAATACTGATATGAAATAAATAAAAGGTCAGTAGATAATTATAGTCCCACTCAATGAGTGAGTGGTAAATTGGAATCATCTTCTCCATCCATCCATCAATCCATCTGTCATCCTATATGTCCATTTGTCTAACACAATTTTCTCAACTCTGAATTGATGGATTAATTTCAAATTTGGTGTGTAAATTTATATAGATGGGTGCTGTATAGTATCAACTTTACATTTTGTGGGACTGCCATCGGATGAAATGGAAAATTTTTGTCATGAAAATCTAGGCTCCCAATGGATGGATTGATTTTAAATTTGGTGTGTTGCTTTATATAGATGGGGCATATATTGTCAGCTTTTTTTTGTGCTGTCTGGTATCAACTTCCTGTATGAGTTAGATATACTTAGCACAACAATGTGTGTAACTTCATGTTACTGAACAGTCAAATTAATATTAATAACTTTCCTACATCTTCTAAGGGAACATCATATAGATTGTAAAGTCAAGAAAATATTGGCCCTCCTATTTTTAAATATTCTCCTAAGTCAGGGTTTTGAGTTCACCTGCACTTCATTCAAGGGAGCAAAGGTGGACTCAAAATCGGACGGAGTAGGGTCATTTTTATAGCATCAAGTCTTTTATTTCATGATTCTTTTATAAACTAGAGTGTCAGAAACCAGTAATAACAGGTGATGCCAATTTCTTGGTTGCCTTGAAGCCTGAGTACTGTCCAATGGAGAGAGATGAGAATGTACGACTATATGTCAAGGTCGCTGGTGATCCACTCGGTCCTGTTAAATGGTATGTAATACATTGATGGGTTAGATATAATAATAGTTTAGATGGGGACATATTGTTTACCTATTTCATAAAAATATATTTGGTATTAAATAATTAGGGTACATTTGTATTTTCTTATACCACAGAGAGGCGTATATTGTTTCATTTGTCTGTTTGTCCATCACACTTTTTTATGCTTTTTTTCTGCAACTACTTGTCACAGCCAATTTATATTTTCACAGGCTTTATATAGGTGTTCTATATAGTTAAATTTGATTTCAACCAACTTTGTATTTGACCATTTAATGAAGTTAGGGTGATGATTTTCACTGGTAGACTTTGGCTCAAAGATTTCTTGTTTTGCAACCTACTGCTATAAATCTTAGCCGGTACAGGCTGAAAAAAGTTAAAAGATCAAACATTACCAATATTTTTTTATTGGAAATCATATGCTGCTTACATACCCCTTACAGGTTTAAAGATGGAGAAGAGTTGGAGAGCTGTAGACGTGTGATGGTTAACTGGGATATAGTGACTCAAGAATCAACCGTGGTCTTCCGCAGGTTCAAACTGAAAGACGCTGGGGAATATGAATGTGTTCTGATGACAAGTTCTGGGACATTCTCATCTAAAACAGTTCTTAATCTAAAAAGTAAGTTTATTTCTAAAAATATCTAATTCTTCCTTTTGAGTGGAGGGTTATTCAGTTTCTTAGGTACTGTTCATTTGAATGTATAGCTTATTGAAA
Organism: Perna viridis; assembly: GCA_037379345.1. NCBI lineage: Eukaryota > Metazoa > Mollusca > Bivalvia > Mytilida > Mytilidae > Perna > Perna viridis. Next base: position 17,896,785 of record CM074511.1, read on the forward strand.
TGTGTTTCAAATATTTTGAAGTAATAGGGTAGACTTACTAATGCTTATTTCAAAATCACTTTCTAAAGTAATTTTACTCTCATTTATTAAAAATAAAGTACTCTTGTAGCAGAAATATAGAATTTCATTTTGCAGCACATTCAAATAATCTCCCCTAGCACTTGAATGAAATACATATTGAATTAAAAAGTTGCATTTGTTTTATTTGATAAAATATATTCAAGCTTATATTTCTTTTATGCTTAGCTTAATAAACTGAAAACATTAGAGTTTTGGGAATGTATGTCTGGTTATTCTCATTGTATCATAAAAACAAGGGAGATAATTATAGTTTAATTTATATTTCAGGATTAGAAACCCAGAGAGTTGAGACAGTGTTGCCACATGAAACCCCTGATTTATTTATTCCCTTGATTCTCTATCCCATTAAAGACACAACTGTTTATAAAGGACAGGAAGCCTATTTTGAATGTGCAGTAGACAAGCAGCCAAACCTTACTGTCAAGTGGTATAAAGATGGCAAAGAAATTCGACAAAAAAAGAGAAAATACAGTTTTAAGGTAGGCACTTTTGGTAATATGCAATGCTGAAATGCAATGGCCAATTCAAGATCTTGAAATTAAATTGTTATGATTTTTTATTCTTATTTTTACAAAAAGCCAAAGAATTATAAAAATTATTTAATAAGTTTTCAGAACTATTAATATATTTTACAAATCCGAAAGCACAGTCCTGAGTAAATGTAGAGAGAGCCGGAATCATTTTTGTCTGATTGCAGAAAATAATACTATACAGGAACAGAGTATAAACCACATTTTTTTTACTTTATTTATTTTAACATGATTTCAGTACAGCCTCTTTAAAAAAAACTTATATCACTCCTGTGATGCTTTCAGGCTGTTCTGTAACAGTTGGAAATACAATCTCTAGGCTCTTATTTTCCTCAAAGAGTAGTCACCAGCAGGAAAATACACCCACCTGATATTTTGTTATTTTCTGTAATATCAGGTTTGACAAAACTTGCAATGAAACTTATTCCTGAAATATTTATTTAACTAATTCATGGTCACACAATTTCAAAATCCTCAAATTAATGAGAATTGTTTCAGTTATTATGAACACAGGTTTGCTAAGAACTGTTGTATAATGCTCAAAGTAGTCTACTGGGTTGTACATGACTAAAGTTGCACTACACATGTATTTTTTTATATAATTAACACCATAATGTATTTTTATATACAAAAGTAGTTAACATTATACATAAATAGTTTATATAGTTAACAATACATGTATTTTTATTCAATTAAAACTATACATGTATATTTTATATAGTTAACACTGTACATGTACATTTTATATAGTTACTATAAAAGTACATTTTATATAGTTTATAACACTATCCATGCATTTTTTTAAAGATACAACAAAGCCATTGGTACTTATAACTATCTTGTTTCAGGAGTCTAAAGGAGTATATAGCCTATCTATAGAAGATGTTCAGGAATCAGACTGTGGTAGTTATACATTTGAGGTAGCTGATGAGGAAGGCATAGAATCTGTTAATGCTAGTATTATAATGAAAGGTATGACTTATGAATGCATGTAATTATTTTAAAGCAGTCTAAAAATTTTAAAAGCATGTTTGAGGAAATTGTGCATGGGAAGTTGTACTTACTGTAACCAGGGAACTTATGCACTGTTTTTTAAAATATTTTTGCAGTGTTTTGATTTACTTTCACTCAAATTCCAGATCTTTCATAAAAATCTGTGAATTCATCTATGAGGAAAGTGTTCCAACAGCTTTAAATTCTTGTTAGAAGTGAAATAATGAAAATTTACTGATTGATAGTACCTGTCTCAATATATCAGCAGTAAACATTAAAAAGTTTGAATTAAAGTTAAATTATTTGAAGTACCATGTGTTGTACCTGTTAATGACAATTGAGTAACCCATATATCTACTTCCAGTTAGGTTTGTGTGCATTGATTCTATATTTTTTAGTTTGTTATGTACATATATATTTTGTAGTTCAGTCATCAAGTCGTAGATACAGTGTTGAATATATGAATGTTGTTAGCTGCTCATATTCGCCAAAGACAATCAAACTAAATATAACATCATTTGACAATGCCTAGTTGTAAGACAGCATTTGCTTTAAAAATTGTGCAGCAGCTCTTCATGAAATTTCTGGCTTATAGTGCTTTTTTGCATGACTATTTTCATTAACATTAGGTCCTGATGACTAATATACTCCATGAAAAGGAGGGATATTAGATATGCGTACCATGTTTTAGGTCTAACATTCAGAGTTAACATTTGGTTCTCAGACCATTTTTTATGAAAACCAATGAAGGGGCAGGTTTTTTTTTTACTGCCCCAAGTAAAATGAGGAGTGTGCTCTTTTCATTGTTTATTGGCTGAAAAAAAATTATGTGGGCATACTTATTTTTTTTTAATTTTATATGGTAGATAAGAGCTGGTAATGGCACACCCTGAATATACTGACACCTTTAAATTTCAGTTGATATGATAATTCATTAAAATAAATAAATCATTGAATTTAAAAGTGCAGAATTTGATTTAACACAACTAAAATCCAGATTTTGCCAAACAAAAGTCTTTAGTATTATTCATCCTTTTTGTAGTTCATTATCAGCATGTTGCCAAAAACCCTCTGCATTAATTTTATGCACATCCATGCTTGAGGCTGGTATTTTCAATAGAATGGAATTAACATTGTACTTATTCGGATCTAGGTTTTAACTTCCAAAATAGCATAGTATTCAACTGAAGTGATAAGAGATCTTTTAAAGTGGACTGACTTATAACAAATGGTTATTAGACATACAGGACATTGATTTTTAAATGCTTTATAAATTCTATTACTAGTCGAGAAAAATAAGAGCCTAGAGATTGGACCTCCAACTGTAACAGAGCGACCTGAAAGTATCATAGGAGTAGTAGAAGGGGGAACTATTGTACTGAAATGTAGTGCTGTAGGAAACCCACCTCCTTCTTTTAGATGGTAAGTATCAACAAAAACTTTAGATTTACTGGAGAATTAACTTTCAACAAATATTCATACAAGTAATTCACTCCTTTACAACAAGGCAGGTTTAAAATGACTGAAGCAGTGTTAAATTGAGGGAGAAACTATATTTCAGTAGCATTTTTTAATATTCAAACATAAGTAAATAAGCTATGACTGATTTTAATCTTGCAATTTAAGTATGTTCACTCTGCTTTCAAACTGTTTTTTCAGAAAATTAACAAAAAAATCTGGGGCCAGTTTCATGAAGATTTGAAAATCTTTATTCTAAAAGTATGAATTTCTAAAGGAATTTTTTATTTATTCATAACATCACCACCTTCAAATATACCAGTATGTTTACTTCACGTGTGTTATATACATATTTCAAAATTTTTATTAAAAAAGGTATGAATCCTATTTCAGGCAAAAAGACATGATGGACATTATTCAGTCTCCCAGAGTAGTAGCTTTGGTAACGGAAGCAGGAGAATCAACACTTACTATAAGTGATGCTGAGTACAGTGACCGAGGGCTATATGTTTGTGTGGTTAGAAATAGACTTGGTAGAGTCAAAGTCAGATGCAATCTACATGTGGGAGATGGTGAGTACCAAAGTAGGGCATTATGAAAGTGTCCTGTGTAGGAAAACAATGACATTGTATTTTTCATGTGAGATATGAATCACATACCATAACATGTAACCATGTGAGCTGTTGCCATCATTTGGTGTCCATCGTCGTTGTAGATGTCTGTGATCATCATCATTAAAAATTTTTCAAGCATCTTTTTCTCCGAAACTTTTGAATGGATTTGGATGAAACATCCTGCACAAAATGGAAGTTTGGATTTTTGATCCGTCGAATAATACATGGCCACTGATATTAGAAATAGAGCATAGGGGTCAGACAGCTTTTTTTTTTGCATATATCTCCAAAACTGTTAGATTTAACCGAATTCTGACATAAGGTGAAAGTGTTCAGCATGATTAGGTCTATCTGTGATCAAATTTTGGTGAAAATCTGTTGGAGTTATTATTCTTTTTGGAGATTTTTGCTGTTTTTGATGTTATTAGTTTTTAAAATCTTCTCCTTAGAAACTACTGTACTGAACTCAATGAAAGTTGGTATGATTGTTTCGTATAGTATCCTGCACAAAATGATGCTTAAAGTTTTGATCCATCGAAAAACATGGCCTCTGTTATTTAAAATAGAACATAGGGGTCAGACATCAGGGTATTTTTTGCATATATCTCCAAAACCATTAGATTTAGCCAAATTCTGATAGAAGCTAAAGTGTTCAGCATGATTAGATCTATTTGTTGTCAAATTTTGGTGAAAATCTGTTAACCAGTGTTGGAGTTATTGCTTTTGTGGATGTTTTTTGCTGCTTTTGTTGTTATTACTTTCAAAAATCTTCTCAGAATCTACTGTACAGAATTCAGTGAACTGTTTCACATGGTTTCCTGAACAAAATGATTGGATTTTTGATCCATGAAAAAATGTGACCTCTGAAACTCTGAAATAAGTACATTATTATGTATCAGACCATAACACTTGGCTAGCAGAGATGGTCTTAACTAGACACTTTTTTTAAGTTCTTTTATATTACTAAATACCTGTCTAAACTGACCAAGTCCTAAATGAATTGGATTAGACAGGTTTCACTGTAATAACACAATATTTATTTGCTAGGTCTTCCACTTTACAATACTGCAAGTCTTGAATGGTAAAAATAAAACAATTACTAAGACCAGCTTAGCCCTTAAGCATGAAGCAGGATATTTTTGCATTCTTACTTTATAAAATACATTTCAGAGTTCAAGAAAAAAGAAGTCAACAAGATAACCAGCATAGATTCCCAAAGTGACCAAGTTGAAAAACCTGTGGAAGATTCAGTGTCAAAGAAGAGTACACTTGAGCTTTTGTCCAAAAAATTAGATGAGGTTGATGTGGACAAGTGTAAAATTTTGGTGAAAACAGAAGAATCAAAGTCAGGGACCATAACTGTTACCAGTACTGCAATCAAAAGTGAATTTGATGTCAACTTGAGTGAAGAGGAGAAAATACAACTGGCTGCAGAAGTAGCCAAAAAAGATAAAATTGAGGCAGAAAGATACATTTATCTCCTAATGATTGAAGCTGAAAAGGCTAAAAAAGAAGCTGAAGAAAAGACAAGAATTGCTTTAGAACTTGCCAAAAAGGCTAAGGAAGTAGCAGAAAAGGACAGAATTGAAGCTGAAAGAGCTGTCTTTTTGGCTGAGCAAGAAGCTGAGTTGGCAAGAATAAATGCTGAGGAAAAAGCAAAATTAGCGGCTGTAGTGGCAAGAAAAGACAAAGTAGCTGCTGAAAAGGCCATGCTGCTTTATATGGCAGAAGAAGAGCAGTTGAAAAATGTAGCAGTTGGTGTAGAAAATGCAGAAACTAGGGTAAATCTTGAATTATCAATGACATCAAGTATTGCTACAAATCAAGAAATAGAAAGATTAGTAGAAAATAAATCCGAACAGTCAAGTACTGCAGTAGAGGAAATAGAGGAGACAGGAGCTAATACTGAGATGTATCAGCGAAAGAAAAAACATAGAATGACATTTGAAGAGGCAGAACAATTAAGACTGGAAAATGAAACCAATGGAGAATCTAAATCAGCATTTAATGAAGATGAGATAGAGGGATCTGTTCTTTCTGTAAAAAAGAAAAACAAAGATAAACAATCAGTTGATGAAGCAGTGAAGTCAAAACATGTAATTGAGGAATCTGAAAATGCAAGATTTGCTGCTGATGGGTCAGAAATGGGAAGAGTTGCTGTTGAAGAAGCAGAAAAGGCAAAAATTGCTGCTGAAGAGGCTGAGAAGGCAAGAATGGCTGCTGAAGAATCTGAAAAGGCAAAAATTGCCGATATAGAGGCTGAGAAGACAAGAGTAGCAGCTGAAGAGGCAGAAAAGATAAGAACTGCAGCTAAAGAAGCAGAAAAGGCAAGAATTGCTGCTGAAGAGGCTGAAAAGGCAAGAGTGGCTGCTGAAGACGCTGAAAAGGCAAGAATTGCTGCTGAAGAGACTGAAAAGGCAAGAATTGCTGCAGAAGAGGCAGAAAAGTTAAACATTGCTGCTGAAGAGGCTGAAAAGGCAAGAGTGGCTGCTGAAGAGGCTGAAAAGGCAAAAATTACAGCTGAAGAAGCAGAAAAGGCAAGAATTGTTGCTGAAGAGGCTGAAAAGGCAAGAATTGCTGCTGAAGAGGCTGAAAAGGCAAGAATCGCTGCTGAAGAGGCTGAACAGACAAGAGTGGCAGCTGAAGAGGCTGAAAAAGCAAAAATTGCTTCTGAAGAGGCTGAAAAAGCAAGAATTGCTTCTGAAGAGGCAGAAAAGGCAAGAATTGTTGCTGAAGAGGCTGAAAAGGCAAGAATTGCTGCTGAAGAGGCAGAAAAGGCAAAACTTGCTGCTAAAGAGGCTGAGGAGGCAAGAGTGGCTGCTGAAGAGGCCGAAAATGCAAGAATTATGGCTGAAGGAGCAGAAAAGGCAAGAATTGCTGCTGAAGAGGCTGAAAAGGCAAGCATTGTTGAAGAAGCAGAAAAGGCAAGACTTGCTGCTGAAGAGGCAGAAAAGGCAAAAATTGCTGCAGAAGAGGCTGAAAAGGCAAGGATTGTTGCTCAAGAAGCAGAAAAGGCAAAAATTGCTGCTGAAGAGGCTGAAAAGGCAAAAATTGCTATTGAAGAGGCTGAGAAGGCAAGAGTTGCTGCTGAAGAAGCAAAAAAGGCAAGAACAGCTGCTGAAGAGGCAGAAAAGGCTGGGATTGCTGCTGAAGAGTCAGAAAATATCATAACTACTGAAGAATTGGAACTGAATAAGAAGAAAAAGAAGAAACATCACAGAATGACATTTGAAGAAGCTGAAAAATTAAGACTGGAAGCCGAAGCAAATCAAAAGTGCCAATCTGATTCAACAGAAAATAACAAAATTGCTGCAGAAAAGGCAAAAATAGCCAAAGTGGCAGCAGAGGAAGCTGAAAAAGCAGAAAAGACCAGAATTGCTGCTGAGGAAGCAGTGAAGATTAAAATAGCTGCCGAAGAAGCAGAAAAAGCAAGAATTGCAGCAGAATCAGAAAAAGCTAAAATTGCTGCTGAAGAAGCAGAAAAAGCTAAAATTGCTGCTGAAGAAGCTGGAAAAGCCAAGAAATCTGCTGAAGAATATGAAAAGGCCAGGATGGCCTCATTGGAGGAAGAAGTGACACGAGTTACTACAGCAGAAAATTATGCTGCAAATATTGCAAAAGAAGAAGAGGAAAAACGAAAAACTACAAATGAAAAAATGTCTGTTGAGGAAGCGAAAATAGTTTCTTCTGAGGAGAACCAAAAGTTAACAGCAGAAACTGAAGTTAAAGCTAAGAGGAAAAAACATAGAATGACCTTTGAAGAAGCAGAGAAATTAAGAATTGAGGAGGAAAAAAAAAGCAGTTCAGAAAGAAACAGCATTTCAAATCCAAGTACTGACACAAGAACAGAATCTCAAACCCTTCTGATGAGTAAAGAAACTTCCACAAATAATGAAAGGCAGTCAGCAATATCAATATCCTCAGAATATCGAGATAAAGTTGATGGTACTGTGGAATCAAAAATGTCTGTAGAAAAGGCAGAGTGTGGTAAAAATGTGACAATGATGGCATCTGGCACTGGTAAGCAATTGAAAATTATGTAACAAATATGATATTTACTTGTTCATTTAAATCCACTTGTTTATAAGGGCCACAATAAAAGTTGTTGGTGACCTTAAAATTACTATATAAATAGGATAGTGTACAAATTTAAAAATCCTAAATTTGTCTGGCGACTTTCAATATCTAGCATGTAAAAAGGATGTGCAGAGGTAACAACAATGTAACAATTTAACAAACATATAGACCAATATACAAACATATTATAGACAGAATTGAGAGGGGAAGTCTCCTTATGCTTAGAAATTTTAATTGATTACATAGAACATTACTAGTAATTACTGGAGTGGGTCTCCTCCTAGGCTAGTCAGCCCCCTCGTCCCACCCTTAAATTTCTTTCTCAATCCTCCACTGCATACAGACAGATGTTTGCACTGGTAACATCAGGAAAAAAACAAATGCATGATTTTTATATGTTGGATAATTATTCCTTTGTTAAATCTAATTTAGAACATTTTTATAGTGGACAGTTCCAGCAACGTTTTACATTCTTTCCATATATTTCTCTATTCTAACTAATGTTTCAGAACAAATGCAGTGTGCAGTGTCCTCTATCGAGTCTAATCAACAAGATTTTGCTAGTAATATAAGGTATTATTTAACACCCAATGCTAGTTTAACATGGTTTGTATTAGCAGTAATAGTCTTGTATTTAGCATTTGAAATGCGGTTACAAACACCCTGATAATTATGTATTATTTAGTTTTAACATTTAAATATTCCATGGCAGCTATCTCATCAGATCAGTTTTTTTTATTACCAAGGAAGCTCAGGAATTCATTTTCACATCGTGGAAACTGTGTTTCATCTTTTTTTACAAAAATGGCAAGAAAGTTTTATATTAAAGTGGCTTGGTTGTTAATGAAGCAGATTAAATACTAAAAAGGTATAAATTTTTCAAGATTAGCTAACATATGCTTTCTTTTTTTCTTACAACAAAAATTCCTGGGAATTTCACCTACATTCCTGATTAAAATCTATGGTAGAGTATTCTCTTTTTGTTATGTGTTGATGTTGTGATACAAAGACAGAAATCAAAACCAAGCTCCAACAATTATTGCAACTCGCACACATGTGGTAGTAAAATTTTATTATGAATATTTCCTTTTTATTCTATTATTTAAAATGTAATATACATGTAATTGAACTTGCAATACTGAATTTGTAATTCTATCCTTACCTATTACAATTTTTCGAAATGTAAACTTTATTACTTGGAAAATATTGCTGTAAACTTTTTTGAGTTTTAATCTTTTTGTCACAACAATTTAGCTGGCTCTATTGTATAGCTAATGTATATATAGCTAAGCAAGCTTGGAGGACTTATTAGTGTGTTATTATAGCATGTAGGAAAAGCTGCTGTACTAATCAACTGTAACAGAAATAGTTATTCTGCTGTTGTTAGTAGTTTTATTAATTAGAAACAACTACTAATTTATTAATATAGACATCAACTTCAAAAGCAATTATCTGCCAGTGGGAGTAAATGTCAGATTTTAGAGGTGTCAGCTCAGCATGTCACCAGTGTATCAGGAGAGACAACTGAAGGACGTAGTACTGCACATCATCATATTCATCATCCACCTGAAATAATTGTTGGTCCTGATTCCAAGCGTGTCCCTGCACACAGTGAGTTAGAGATCATTGTCCGTGCCAAAGCCTCTAAACATGCCAAGGTTAAATGGGTTCATGATGGTCAAACAGTTAATTTTAGAGGTAAATTGATTACAGATGTTAATGCAGTATTTAACTGATAGATACTCCTCTTAATAGTGTTTTCCCTAAGTATAAGTCTGTAAACATTTTCCTTAAATGTTGACCCACCTTCTAAAGTCATTTTTTAAATAGAAACCAATCATTTCTGTTGTTCCCAGAATTATATCCCACTACTTGACAATCAGTTTTTAGATAATTGAAGAATGATCCTCATATTTACCTCCTACATGAATAATGCCTTTATATTTTAACTTGTTCTTACCTTTGTTTTGTCCCATTCACTATGGTATGCTGTAGTATCTCTAGGTAGAATGGCAAGAGAAAAGTAGGCTAAAGAAAGACATGGGTGATGATCAATGAAGGTCTGTTGCAGGGATTATATAGTGTATAAATATATGTATATGTATAAGTGAAGAAGCTTTTCTACTGGTAGTTAATTGTATATTCCAGAAACTCTTAACCAGCAATTTAATAAAATAAATTGAAATACCAAATGAATTGCCTAAAGTTTTTAGCAGATTGGTAGATTATATGTTATTAGATCAAAATGGTCCCAAAATCTGTATTGTTTTTGATATGTTTTCATTTCTTTACTAAACTGCATTTTATAGATGGTGGACGCAAGTCTAATGCAGTATCTGATGGTAAGAGAGTCAGAACATTTATTACTGACTGTAGAAGCTAAACTTAGTTTATAGATACATAAAATCACCTTGATGCAGCTTGATACATTAGCAGATCATGCATGATGGGTTTATTGTGTTATTAGGTAAACAAGTATTATCTTTGAAAATAAAGATAGCTGACACAGTAAAATTTGTTATTTTTACTTATAATTTTCTACATTTCATTCAGGAAATAACACATGGCACTCAATTTTAATTTTCAATACAGTTTTTTTCAAACGCAATTGAGTTATCAGTATTTGGCCAATTGGGAAACAGAATTAGGATCAGGTGACTTGAGTTTCCATGGAAGAGTGTCTTTAAGGTCAAAGAGTAAAAAGCGAAACTATACCTATACCAATGGCATTGGAAAAAGCTGTGGTAGAAGTGTACATGTAATATAGAAAATGGACCTGGGGTGTGGGGGGTTTACACTCAATGTATTTTTATAAAGAAGGCAGACTGAGAATCCTTTCGTTAAGTATACCATCATTTAGAAATTATTGCATGCTTTTTTAAGCTTCTAATTATGCATCTTAAGCTTTATATTGCAATAATAATTGTTCTGAGTAGTTTTATAATCTTGAGTTTTGCTTATTCCAGTTTTTGGCTTTAGTAGAAATAGTTAAAATGTTATTTACTATTAAGTGGCTGATCTTTGCTCACTGTTTTATTCTTTTTCGTTAAAATGTAGTAGCGTAAATCCGATATGTTTTATACTGTCTTTAAATCAACGTCGTCATTTGTTTATAATCATGGAGAGATAAATAATTTTATTATTTTGATCAATGAATAACTAATAGTAATATGAACCAAATCATTATTTAAACTAAAATTCAATGTCTATAAATTTATTGTTTTACATTAGAAAATAAAATTTGCAGTAGTTTTTTTTAAAGATATCTGTATTTTTAGAACTGATTTGTTTTGTGTATTTTAGTGACGGTTAATTACTTTCTATTTTTAGGGCAACAACATTACGAGTTAATCACAGAGGAAAAACCTTTGAAGGAATAGGAAGTTAAAATGCATGTAAATAGTTTAGTATTCTGATCTGTGATACACTTATTGTAATATATGTATATCTGTTTTGTAATAAGTAATTCTGGTTTATTGGGTGGTTAGTGATCTCCACAGGGGAAGGCCAGGTTTTCATACAAAATGGTATACATAAACATGTGCTGGAAAACCTGTCCTTCCTGTTTGGTTATCTCATAATATTAATTCAAATGATAAAAGTTCAAAATGAGGATGTCCTTCAAAGCCAAAACCTGACCACTTTTTGGCCAGGGCAAGTGACATTTAAAATGGTGTAGTTTAAAAACAGGTGATAATGCACATGCCAATGGAATCAGGAATATTGTATCTGGATATATTATTGTATTAATATCCTTATTACGGATTATAATCACTGTACCCCTTGTTGTAGGAATTTCCCTGTCTGAAATTTAAATAGAAAGATCTGGTTGCTTGAAAATTGTTAATTGTTGAAATGTTTGAAAGGAAAGAGAAGGATAAGTAATTCTGTCATCCTCTGCATTACCTTACTGATTACCACATTTCATATGTGTAATACTTCAACAATAATTAGGTCAAACCACAATCTTGTTTCACCATTGAACAGTAATAAGGGTTTTCAATAAAAAAAGTAATAAGGGAACTTAAATTGTTTTGTTTTTTTATAATGAATATAATCCTTTCAAGTATTTTTTCTCCAGTTTTAAGGGTTAGATGTACCGTTTCATCTAAGTATTACGTTTTGTTTTGTCACTGTTATGTTTTGTTTTGTTTTTTTCTTGTCACTGTTGTTTTCAAACTGTTGTTGTGTGTGACTTGTCATAAATGAATATACATGCCATATGTCTTAAGTAGTATGTCTAATTGTAACTGAACCAGAACAATACACTTGTAAATTTAGAACCTAACTTAATCATTCCTCAGAATTTGATGTGAAGGATTGTTGTCCTCTTAGAATGACAATAAACTTAGTTGATCTCTTGTTATATTGCCTTTTTTCTTGTTGCTTGAGCTGCTGACAAACTTAAGTTGGAGCACTGAACATACAAATACTGCCCAATTAAAGGATGTAAATTTTCAAAGATGAATATACTTGACTGTTCAACCAATAGGATTAAATACATTTAACCACACACTAAAGATCTATTCTTGGAACCAGCATCATACCAGACACAAGGTAGATCCTACCTATTACACAGAGCATCCTTTACTGACACCTTAAAAATCATACAGACATATATATTTTCAATGAACTAATAAAGTTTAAAATGATTAAAAAATAGTATGTTTAAATTATTTCAAAACATTTTTTTTTTACATAAAAAATTGATTGTAAAATTACAAAGCCTCTTTTAAGGGGAGGTAATTGGTGGGAAAATGTTCTATTGAAATGTAATGGGAATTTTAGGGTTTTTTTTTTAATTTAGTGTAATTGGACTAAAAGCTGAAAAAAAGGGGATGGACATATCATATTAAAAGTATAATGTAGAAGCCTTTGTCCGAGGGTCATTAATTCAATTAACTAAAAAATCAAACTTAATCATCTCCTCACAATCTAATTTCTATCAAAATATTTCGTCAGCATCTCAAACCACTCCCTAAAAAAACCAGGCAACTTAATATTGTCGATAGATGGATGGAACCTAAATTTGGCTTTGTCTTTCCAAAAGATAAAAAAATCTTTCTAGTCTCAAGTATCAACACATCAGCATGAAAATTGAACATGATCTGTATAATTACAATTACATTGCATACAAAACACAAATATAATTGTTTGGTTGAAGCATTTCTGAAATGTGTTGGTGAGGTATATTTTGTTCATTGAAAGTTTCTTTCTGTTATGGTTTTCAATACTGAGGCATACTGTAATAAAAAAAAAACCAAAAAAAAAAAAACAAGTTCTTCCTTGTAAGGGCAACATCAAGTAAGGCACATAATGCTAGGTATATCCCAACTTTTATTGCATACTTTTAAATGGAATTGTCTCCCATGAAACAAGAAGTTGGTATCAGACCCTTACAATATATGCCAAATCTATTCAACAGCCACATACCACATTTGAAATCAATAAGTTAATTTTTGAGATGAAAATTTTCCATACCATTCCAAATAATGCAAAATGACCCACAAAACATGAAGCTGATTTCAAACAGCAAGGTTCCAAAATCACATACAACATATGCTCCATCTATATAAAACCACATATCAAATTTGAAGTCAATCCATCCAATTGGAGTTAAGAGAAAGAACACATCAATTATCATTATATCATTATATTATAAAAGGTTCAACATAGTTTGTTTTAATTGTATTTTTATTTTTCTATATTGGATGTGGTTTATCATTTTGATTTGAATTTAATTGTCCAGCTTCAGTCTCTGGAATATTTTCTGATGGTAACTGTTTGTTTACTTCTCCTTTAGCTCTCCTAAAAAAACAACATAAATCAAATTTCATTATAGAATATTCAGGTACAAAGTAAAGTAACATTTAGTATTTCTAATACAGTTTCTAAACCAATGCACTTTACAGAAAAAGAACAAGAGGCTCCCAGGAGCCTGAATTGCTTACCTTGTTGAATTCTGTCTTTCAAGGGCAATAAATTTAACAGGAAGTTGAACAATTTTGACTCATGAAGACTTTGGTAGGACTTATCATAAGGATCATTTCAGTGATTGAAAGTTTCTATCTATCATAGTTTTCAAGATATTGGCTGAAAACTGTTAACAAAAAACATGGATTAAAATGAAAATTTGAGTGCAGATATATCTCATCATGCCTAACAATTTTATCCAAGTTAGAATTTAGCTAAACCTAACAGATTTGGGATATATATGCAAAAAGCTACTGTCTGGCCCCTATGTTCTATTTTTAGTAATGGCGGCTATGATTTTCGACGATCAAATATCTCCACATCAGTTCTATGCAAGATACCCCTAGGAACATTCATACCAAGTTTTGGTTCAATTGGTAAAGTAGTGTTGGAGAAGAAGATTTTTGAAAGAAATAACATTAAAAATAGCAAAAAAACTATGAAAAAGGGCAATAACTCCAACATGGCTCCATGGATTAAAATGAAAATTTGAGCGCAGATAGATCTCATCATGCTGAACACTAACCTCGTCAGAATTTAGCTAAACCTAATGGTTTTGGAGATATATGCAAAAAAACTATTGTCAGACCCCTCTGTTCTATTCTTAGTAATGGTGGTCATGTTTTTTGACAGATCAAAAATCCCCACATCATTTCTATGCAGGATACCCCAAGAAACATTCATACCAAGTTTGGTTCCAATTGGTCAAGTAGTTTCAGAGGAGAAGAGTTTAGAAAAATTGTTAACGACAACTGACCCCATGTGATTGCAATAGCTTACATGGCCTACAGCCAGGGGAGCTAAAAATTGGAAAATACAGAAATATTTGCCTTATTTGTTCATTGATTCCACTTTATGTCATTATGCATATTTTGAATACTGAGATTTTCCTTCCTTCACTACATGATAGAAATATCTAGTGATATCTAGAGAGCCAGATACATGTATTTCTCTCTCATTAATTTTAAAAAACCTGTTCATCCAATTCAGGTTGCATTACACCATTATCTTACTACTTCCAAACATGAAGTTGCACACATTGTAGTACCTACAACATATGCTCCTTTATATGAAGCCACAAACCATAACTGATATCAATTCATCCATTGCCAACACTTGGCATTCTTCGTTGTCATCCTCATCCGTAGTCGTCGTTTACAATTTTTCAAAACTCTTCTCTTCTGACACTACATGACGAATTAGAACCAAACTTGGTATGAATGTTCCTTAGGGTATTCTGTATAGAATATCTCAAAAACCATTAGATATGGTTTTGAACCTCAAATTTTTTTGGAACCAATTAATAATTGAACTGATTGCTTTGATATAGTTCATGTCAGGATAAAAGTGTTCAGCATGATGAGATCTATCTGTAGTCAAATTTTCGTGAACATCTGTTCAGCCATGTTAGAGTTATTACCCTTTTTCAACTATTTTGTGTAATTTTAATTGTTATTCCCTTCAAAAATCTTCTCCTTTAACACTACTGGACATGGCTTGATTGTTCCTTAAGTATGAGCGTTAGGAATTTTTATCCAAGAAAAAATATGGCTGCTTATACAAAAATAGAATGTTGCTTATCCAACCAGGTGAGTGATTCGTGCTCTTTAAAGCCTCTAGTTGAAATTAAATGAGCTTAGGTATGTGCTTCAGCTTGATGGATTGTATTGTGTCTGTACAAATATGATGTTACTTGCTATGTTGTGCTACGAATACCCTAGCTCAACTATTTTTGTTGAATTAAGTAGATAATTAATCAAATATCTAAGCAGTTGCCCTAATGAGTGAGGGTATAATGAAAAAAAATTACCCAGGTACTAGTAGAAAAAACCTCTTCAACTACCATTTGTGATTTCTTATTAGATGCTGGTATAATGAATTTGTTTGTGGTTATTTGAATAAATGTTCCCAGAAAAAGACAATAATACAATTTTAATAAGATTAATAAATCTGACAGATGGTTGTTGAGGAAAAAAGGGGGTGGTCTAAACCACCCATGCCCTAAGTGCCTGTGAAAATGACAACTTTCCTAACACAACTGAATGTTAATGTTGAAAAGATGAGTAAGTAAGATATAAAGGCTATGGCTAATGTGAGTAAGTAGGGTTAAAGTAGGATATAAAGGCTGTGGCAGATGTGAGTAATTAGGATATAAGAATAGAAAAGCCATGGCTGATGTGAGTAAGTAGGGTATAAAGGCTATAGCTGATGTTAGTAAGTTGGGTATAAAGACTATGACCAATATGAGTAAGTATGGTAAAAGGGCAATGGCTGATGTGAGTAAGTAGGGCACTGTAAAAGTATAAATTTCCGCGGTGTACTAATTTTTGCTTTTTTCGTGGGAACATAATAGTGTGAAAAAAGTACCTGCTAAAATGATTTTTAAAACATATAAGGTTCATCATTTTTTGAATTCTCGAAAATTGATACCTGCGAATATTTTCACGTAACATTATTCTGCAAAAATAAGCCACCACAAAAATTAATACATTTACAGTATAAATGCTATGGTTGACGTGAGTAAGTAGGTTATAAGAGCTATGGCCAATGTGAGTAAGTAGGATATAAAGGCTATGGCTGATGTGATTAAGTAAGATATAAAGGCTATGGCTGATGTCAGTAAGTAAAATATAAAGGCTCCCAGATGTGAAAAAAACTAGAAATTTGGCAACCGCAAAAATTAATACATTTACAGTATAAGGGCTATGGCTGATGTGAAATATAGGATTAAGAGCTATGGCTGACATTATTTAGTGGGATTTTAAGTTTATTGCCAATGTGAATTAGTAGGATATAAAGACTATGGCTGATGTGAATAAATAAGATATAAATGCTCGCAGATGTGAAAACTAGACAAAGGGATGCCTCCACAATCCATTTAAACACAGCTACCACATAATGTTTGGTTGTAAAAATTCATTTATGCAAAGACTGTTGTGTCTGACAGACATATTTGATGCCCCCACATGTATTTTCTGACAACTATAAAAATCAGTTAATACTTGCACACTTTAATTCTTAAGAATGGCGACAATTTTATGATCTGAGAAAGAAGTTGAAAATGTCCTGATTTAATAGCACTGGTCTACAAGAACAAACACTAAATCTAATGTTGATCCATTCTTGTGTGTAGGATCTTCCACTAATTGTTTATAACCTTCATGATTATTCAAAATTATTTACTACCTATCTTAAATACTATAGAAGAAGATATCTGGAATAGACATGTACCATATTCCCTCAAAATGGTGACAAAATGACTAAGTCCAACTATCCATGAAAATGCCAAATATTGATAGAAGTCAAAACCCTGATAATATATACATCTTCCATCCATATAGGTATAATCATTCTGCAAAGTATCAACTTCATACCCTAAATACTGTTAGGAGTTAGCGGAATAACTATATACCCTGAACAAGACGGATGGACAGACTGGGGTAAAACAATATGCCCCCAACTGAACATTGCAAGGGTATAAAACTAGCTTCTTACTCTAAAGAAATCATAGAATTCATCTACTTAATATTCCCAATCTTGCATATTTTGGTGCTATTCACTCGCACAATAAACTGAGTCTTACTTTCTATGGTAAATTACATCCTTCACCATTTCTATGTTTCTCTCCTGTTGAGTATTGTGTGTCTCTTTCATTACAAAGACTACTGGGAGGCCAATAATCAACCTGACAAGATAAATAAGATGTATTGTTCCCTGTGCTCGATAGCTGCAATATGTATTGTAATGACATATTAAAACACTAAGACATTTCGTTCCCTGTGCTTGATAGCTGCAATGTGTATTGTAATTAACTAGACACTTTTTATCAATTCTAATTTTCCCACGAATTTTACTTGGTTAAAATCACTGCTCTTCACTTCCTGTTTATTAATGATTTTGACTGATAACTGTGGAACGTGTTTTGCACATTTATTACTTCTTGTCACATTACTGCCAGAACTTCATTCCCTAAATGCAAATTTATAACTGAACATCTTTCAAGGCCAAAAAGGAGTCTCTCCAATCTTCAGTTCATTAGAAAAAAGACTAGATCTTAATTTTATTTGCAGAAATAATAGAATATTATCGAGCTGAATAATTGTCAGAAACATATTAACAGGTTATAAAAGATGTATTGAATGATATAAAAGAAATTACATTTGGACTATATTTTTGTGTAGTGTACAGAAATAGTAGGGAAGTTCCAAGCATGAACAGCTACCACATTGTAGCTGAAACAGAACCCCATGCTAGACAACCTTACTCAAAAGCACTTCTGATTACAAACACCATAAGATAACCTTACCCAATTACACTCAGGGTTCTCCATAGAGGAAAATTTTACGACACAACTTTCGCTGATTCTGATGCATTCAAGATGTAACAATTTTCCATTTTATAGTTTTTTGATTTTTTATTGATATTTATTTCATAATTAAAGCATTCTTCCCTTTTTCTAGTCATAATAACTTTCATTTTTGAACTTCTGGCATTACAAAAATATGTTGCCAGAAACACTGTCAATTGTCAACTATAACGAAACAAGCATTTTCATGTAAGTGCCAAAAATATATGTGCTATGAATCAAAGAAGATGAAAGGTGGAGGGTTATTATTAAGAAATTCATTAATGACAGAAACCCCATCTAGTCATGAAGTCAGGACTTTTAAAAATCAAGGCATATACATATACATTTTTTTTTCATCCTGCTATTTGTACTATATTCAGACTTTGGGAATTTTACTTTCTATTTTCTTATCTATTTTCCCACCAAAGACGTGTTTTTCTGACGTTAGAGTAAGATATGCAACAACAGAACAGTATGGCAGTGTAAACAAAAGCCAGCCATTTTATTTTCAATTCAAAGTGTTTAAGCCAGTATCAGATGGAATAAACATTGTTTTATTGATTTTATATGTTTCTTGATTAGATAAATCAGTTTTTTTTGTGTGTTGAAAATGCTTTAATATTCAACCTTCATAAAAATAGCCACATGCATTTTGCCAAGGTTAACTTTGACCATAGTCAGTTTTGAATGGCTCACAATAAATATTTGTAGGGTGACTATTTAGAATCTTATTCGCCATGTCATAATTACCTTCTGATTGGCTTGTCATAAATTTGTCATGACTGATTGGTTTCAGTAAATGATGGGTTTCTCAGGCATAAAATAATGGTATGCTGATAATGGTAAAAATTATTCATGGCGGATGACAATTTCACCATGGCACTTATGCTAAAACAGCTCATGCAGAACCTTGAACACTTCTGATTAAAAACACTAGAAGACAACCTTACCCAATAATACTTCTGACTGTAAACACCATAAGACAACCTTACCCAATAACACTTCCGATCATGAAGCCAATAAACATTCCTTCAGGACCATACATGAATCTTGATAAACTGCATGCTGTTCCTGTTAAAAATGAAATAAATACAGTAGTGGTAAAAATATATCTACACCCACCCCACTTTATGTGTCCTAATTATGCTGATTATCCAATCTGTTATCTCAGGCAGATATCCAGAAGACAGGAAGTTAATGTACTAACAAGCCCTTTTACAGCAAGTTCAACTCATCGCGCTTAAGCTGCTAACTAAATTTGAAATCATTCAAATGACGGGTTTTGATGTTTAGCTGATGAAAAGTTCCACATCACAATGAAACTAACTTTGGATGTATATCCAAATATTAAACAGACAGTGGATATGTAAACAAACCAATATTAGACTTAGTATTTTTCCATCAAAAGCTGCCAATATATTTGAAATCATTCCTTTGATCGGCTTTCAAATCTTAACTGAAGATAACTTATAGGAAAGATAAATAAATATGTGTACCAACTGATGTTTATACCAGGGTATATGTAAAACTTAATGTCCCTGACAATGAAAGAAAGGGGCCACATATAAAACACCAAAAAGAGAAGAAATGTCTGTTCATATTAAAGTCCATGCAAATGTAAACATTCCAAAAAAATAAATGGGATCAAATCACTTTTGTGCTGTAAAATGTGTTCAGCTTAGACAAGTGTTCAGATTATTCAGATTAAAAATACATTACAATCGACACAAAGGGCAAAAGATGTCAGGTTTTCACAATTTTCTGGCTTATTTTTGGGTTCAGTTTTGACAAATTTCAATGTAACATCACATAATAAAGTAGATTAATTTTTTTTTCAGTGTAAAAGTGACTTTCGTACATGAAATGCACTTACAAATGAAGAATAATGAAAAGAGACATCACAGATTTATAATATTGATGTTTACACTTAAGGAGCTATTTGGTTTTTTGGGGAGGCTATGATCAAATTTGAACTAAAAAAGTAGGATTAAAATTTACACCATAAAAAAAAAAAGAAAAAGGCAAGATCTATTTTTTGTTTAAACTAAAAAATAATTTTCAGCCCTTAGACAGAACCTTAATTTTCTCATACAAGATGCTCTCGAACAGCCTGAATCGCTTATCTGGCAAACCATGCCCTATTAACTAAGTAAGTAAAGGTATCATGCTTTGTTACCATGTTTGACAAAAAATTGCTAAAAAAAGAGCATACATGTATATTGAAGAATGCTGTAATTTCAACTGAGTACCTAAGGGACTGTAAAATGTTGGAAATGCCCTTAAAGTGTTTTTAGATCCTCTGAAAAAAATTTGAGAAGGAGTCCCCCATGCCCTTTAATCCCACCAGGTGTGAGGGGACGTTAGCCCAATATACATTTGCTGAAAAAGAACATAAAATGAAGTTCAATTGTGGCTATTCAACATATTCATCATCACTATTCAACTCAGAAGACCATGTTAGCTATATAAACCAAATATCATTGAAATTAAAGCAAGTGTACAAATTAGCGGGAAAATGGCAGTCATTTTGAAAATGGTCCCCCAGAACTTTTTGTCATCACCATTCAACTTAGAAAACCATGTTTCCTGACAAAACCAAAAATCATTGGAATCCGAGCAACTAGTAAAAATGGCCGCAAATTGGCAGCCATTTTGAAAATGGTGGCCTAACAAAAAAATTTTAAAACTGCCAGTGAACTGAGAATATCATGTTTATCTTATGAGTAGCTTTCATTTTACATTCTTCTATAGTTGAGGTAAAAATAGCAAAAAAAAGCATTTTGACCCATATGTTCTATTTTAATAATGACAGCCATGTTTTTCAACTGATTAAAAATTTTAAATTTTGGCATGGGTCCATCTTCTGATGGTGAACAACATTACCCCAATGACAAAATTCTGCTGTATTCAACTGTTTTTGGGTTATTTGCGAAAAACTGTATTTTGACCCCTATGTTCTACTTTTAGTAACAGCGGTCATGTTTTTCAAAAATTCAAAAATTTTAAAAGATCAGTTTGTGCAGGATACCCTTAGGGATAACCATGCCAAATTTCATTCTAATTGGTCAAGTAGTTTCAGAAGAACAACAGACAATGGACACAAAGTGATGACAATAGCACACACGACATTTAAGCCAGGTGAGCAAATAAAATTTGATCCTAGCCCCCTACAAAAATCAAATGGTTGCTCCCTTACCAGAATACATCATATATTCTAAGATTGATGTTTTCTACTTACCAGCACCTGTCACGTATTCTAAGATTGATGTATAGACTTATTGGCACTCATCCTATATTCTAAGATTGATGTTTTCTACTTACCAGCACCTATCATATATTCTAAAACTGATGTTTTATTCCTGTATGCTGCAATACCCTGTGAAGTTACTCTGAAAAAAAAAAGACAAAGAAAGAAGCTGATAATTATGTCAATGTCTATCTACACTCGTTCTTAAGTAACCGAGACAAAATCTGCTGTGGTGAGTCCATTGTTCTATAACATGTTAAAACAACAGAACATTCCAGAAGATTTTGTTGTCATTTTGAATAAATAAGTATCTAAATGTTCATGTGTAACAAGCATAGAGTTCACGCATATTTTATTGCACACAGTGACACTATATAAAAGACATATTATTGCTCCTTATTTTATCAACATAAAACTTTTGAGATCATTTTTCTGCAATATGCTAAGCCTAGTTTGAAATGATGTTTCATTTTTTTTTATATTCCTTTATCCTTTCTTGTTTTTAATGGAAACATTGTTTAAGTACAAAGCAAGTTTATAAATTCAAAATATAACAGAACAACCTAGAAATACTTTGAGTCAGATCATAACTTAAAATCCCCCTGCTCCATTTTGACTGGAACAATAAGCATTTCAGTAAAGTTTGATTATCTCCTTTCTTGCTACATGTATATCTACATTACATGTGTGTATGAAGCCAAACCTTTATAGTACTAGTAATATTGATACTGAATTGAATATTAAGCTTAAACAAGTTTATGGATTGACTGGTTAACTTCTACACTCCCAAAGTTATATATTTTTTAGTTTGATAAAACTAAGGTTACTCACAATGTCGTTCCAACTAGGCCTATGACCCTTAAAGCCCATTTACCACCAAATCGCATTGATTGAAATATTACAACGTCTCTTAATTTTCTCTGAAAGTATGAAACGAAAAAAAATCTGCAACTTTTGTTTGAGTCGATATTTGTAGCCTTCCATTTTAAGGTAAATTAAAGTTATACTAACATTTTGGTTGTACTATCAAAACTTAGATTTCATTAGATTAACATTTTAGATTTTTAACAATTGACAAACTTTACCATGATGATGAAGAATTCACTATGAAAAAGGGGAGTTTATGAAAATATTGTCAACAAAAGTTTCTTGTTACATAATCATATACCTACTCCTGCCATAAAGTTTGTAGAATGTACTGCAGCTCTATGTTCTCTAATGAACTTCTTCCTTTCTATGATATACTTGAACAAAAAAGTCCCAAAATAGGCGTGGGCACCAGCTTTGGCCACTAAATCTATCATAAAAACCATCTCAGGGGATGTCTGGTTTTCCTGACTAAATCAATGATCTATATGTACATTTTAGGCAATTATTAACATGCATACATTGTATATTTTTTTATATTGAACTCTGTAAGGAAAACAAATTCCAAAATAGCATTAATCACATCCATTTTAAAGCCTGTTTTTTACTCACATTCTAGTTCACTGACACCAGGTGCATTGAGGAATCATTGATCCTAAATGAGGCAAACTTGAGTAAAAACACTCAAATTTATTGGGTTTTTTTAAATATCAGTAGAATTGCAATGAAGAAAATAGAACTTACTTTTTATAAAATACTCGTTTTAATCTTTCTTTGCCAGTGTCTGCAACAAGAAATGTGTCAACTTCCTTTTGTGTGGCTTCATACTGTTTCAATCTTATTCTATATTTCATTTTTTCCTCCTCTGTCAGAGCTCTAGCATGAGCAACTGGGAAAAAGGAAAATGATTTTCTTTTCTGAAATGTCTTGTAAAGCTCGTATATACTACCTTCATTAAAGTTTCTTTTCTTCAATACTGCATTCTGACAACATTGCTTAGGTATAAACTTTTCAATGATAAAGCTGTTCTTTAATTTATTGTGAAGAATGTAACTTTGATAACTCTTGAAATTCATTTCCATGCTATGAATTTTACTCATATTTTAACTGTTCACAAGATTAGGTAAATCACACAGTCAAACATATATTTTTAAATGAGAGATTTGTGAGCTGCTCCAGATCTGCTGCAGAAAATCTGAAACAAAACAAACAAATTCTTAAAATGACACTTTCTGCACACTTAAAAATTATTAATCATATTATATCAATTTATAGTGTTCCAGTTTATTAGCAAAAAAAAAAGAAAGAAATGAGTACAGTATCCCTATTCCCTACAATTTACTTTCATCAAAACTATCTAAATAAATTTTGAAACCTTTGAATTAATTTCTACTTAAATTTTAAAGCTATCTTGAACTAAGAAATGTCAAATTAAAAGAGCACCCTCATTATTTTAGCCAAAACACATATGTGCTCTTGTGAGTCTTGTAAAAATGCACTAAAGAAGTACCAGTAACATCTTTTGATAGATTTGTCCAAATTTTCTGGCTAGAAAATTTGGTTAATAAGACAACTTGATTTACTTTGAAAATTAAACAATTAGGCAACAACTGAGGTTGACCAGGACTTCTGTGCTTGTTAGAATTCTTCCAGTAATGCAGAGTACAAAAAACAAATTCTAGCAAAAGTACCCATATTCTTGCGTACAATATTTTGACTGAACAAAATTTGTACTATAATGTAACACCTTTGAATTGAACCTGTGAGAACAAGGACTGTAACCACTAGTTTTAATAACAGGGATAAAGGGGTAATCCACTATCACATCATATGGTGCACAGCTAAGCCCTAAGCCCTGTTGGCATTGGTGATTGATTGTCCAGTAGTCCAAAGGCCAAATAGTTCAAAGGCCCCATAATCCGAAAGTTCAAGAGTCTAAAGGCCAATGGTTGGAAGATTTAATAGTCCTAATGTTCAATAATCTGAAACTAGTACGTAGTGGATTTTTGGTCAGTCTGGTAGTTTGAATGTTTGCCTTGATTGTAAATAAGGTTGTGGATTCAACCCCAGGCCTTAGTCTTATAAAAAAAAGAAAAAGAAAATGGTAACTCCTGCTTTTTTGCAAAGCACCAAGTATTTGTAAGTAAGAGCAATAACTTATTTTTCTTTCCTAACAATGATTAACAGTAATCATAGTGTTATTATCATTAGATGTACTTATTCTAGAGAGAGTTAATATGGTCCCTCCTTCTGAAAAGTAGGCAGTTTTGTTTGTTTGTTAATTTTAACGTCCGAGCAGCAATATTTCAGCTATATTCAGACGATGAACATGAAATGGATGATAAAATGAACATGAAGTGATGATGAAATGAAAAATGGGATGGGACACACAGATAACAGGGTCGACAAATTTTGATTGCCACAAGAAAAAGGGAGGGATGGGTAGGGTCGGGCAATTTAGCCTCCTGTGGCGGAGCCCTATGGTTCCTACTCCGGGAGAATACCACAGTAGGGTTCTTTAACATGCGAGGAACGTGGCATCTTTCCCAACACGGTGCACCACTATGGTTTGTGGTCAGGTTTTCCGTATTATAGCCTGACAACCCCAGTATGTAACATGCCCGGGGTACCCCATTCCACCACCTGGGGCACACAACCCAGTTGCTCTGTGGGCAGAGTGCCCTAGCCCCCGGCTAGGGTTCTGAGCACTATTTAGTCGCCTTTTACGACAAGCTTAGCACTGCTGCAGGCCTATTCTTTTGACACCCGGACCTGCACAGAGCAAAAAGTAGACAGTATACAATCCCTTATTTTGGGGAATTTTTTCTCAGCTGCAATGCATTTTGCATTACAGTTCGGAATGTGGAATGCATTTTCAGATTCATTGGATGTCTACTTCCCGTCTTCCAAGCTAGGACTTAAATTTCCATTTTGAGGGTTTTGCTCACACTACTTTTTTTCCTGTGATTCTGCTATTATATGCAACTAAATAACAATCTGTCTATTCTTGTTTGCTTGCATGAGACACAAGGACATTTATTACCCATCAAATGTTCAGTAATTGATACAGACATCATCATATTAACCAAAAACCTGTAAGTATTTACCCTTGGTGACTTTTGCTATGGTTGTATATTGTTTACTTGCACAAGACACAAGGAGGTTTTTATACAGAGTATATACCTATCATACACCCAATAGTCAATACCAATCAACCATAAAATTTATAACTTAATACTTGTGCTGTGACATTTCTCGACTCCTGAGTACTATTATATTCATTTTAATTTTTATAAGCACAGCAGTGATGTGATTAACCTGAATAATTCAGTCATTATATTCCACTCACTATCGATAGCTACATCTCGTGAGTCGGAGAATGGATGACGGTGAGGGCTTGAATTATTCAGGTTATGATGTGATGGACTCAAGCCTCGAGTCAAGGTGTAAAATCACTATTAAAAGTCCCATTACTTTCCATGTTGAATTAAGCAATTTTCAAGGTCCCAGTCTTTTTTTAAGTTTGTTAAAATGAACTTTAACATGTTTTATCATAGAGGGGACCCTTTATTAAAGACTCTCTCATAAAATTTGAAGCATACCTTTAATGGCTTCTAAGAAAGAATGGTGAAGTGAAAGTAGACAGGTACTAAAAATACTACTTTCCTTTTGGAAATTTGACAAATCAATGGGCTTAAGATCTCGACACTGACAAATTATTCTCTACATCAGAATTCAAAACTGTTGTATTCATTATTACCTGACATAATAAGCTTTCAGATGATACCCAGTTAACATATACTGGCTAAATCACAAAAAAATATACAATGCATCCTAAGAACTACTTTGTTTTTTATGGACTACTTACTGGTATATGCAGGCAACTGGTTCCCCTTAATTATAAAGAATTGGAAGCAGATAACATGCATGAAGAAATTGAAAACCATCATCTCATTCGATAAAAATCTCAAATAATGCAGAAGTGAAGCACTGATTATTTATGATTGGCTGACAACACAACACACTCTAAAATCAATATGCAGAGCCGTATGCACTTACGGTATATTATCATTATTTTAGCATCTTCTTTAGACTGATACTGGCTGAATGGAAACCAGTAAATCAGTAAACTTCGTAAATAGTGGCAACCATCAAATTAAAAAGAAAAAAGATATATATTCAATATGGTATTGATATGTAACAATAATTTCAAGAAAGTTTTGATACTATCAATGTTATTTAATATTCACTACATTATCAATCGTGTATTCCCCCTTTATTTTCGCGGGCTTTTCGCACATGAATGATTTTGTCATAAACATAGAAGAAAGTTTGATCATGCAAGATTGACTTTGGTTATGTTTTATGTCAAAGTCAATTTCTAAGAAACTATGTACCCTAGGATGATGTAATGAGTTGTGGGAATATATCTTTGGGAGTCTGTCAGCATCAAGATAGATAATCAATGTAAGAAGCATTAATGTAGAACATTCAAAGCTCTACCTTCCTGCAAAATTTCATCAAAATTCATAAAGTTTGATACAGTTGCAGCTCTTAAACTATACAAGATAGATACATCTACATCTACGGATTACTCCTTAACTTCAATCTGTTGAAGAATACTAGGAGGCGCATGTGGGTAAAATAAAAATTTATAATTAGTGCAAAGATATTTACAAGTGACAAGTTACATTCTTTCATTTTTTTTTTGCTATAAGATAAAAACGTAGAGATTGGTTAGATAATCAATATAAGGAGCCGTAAAGTAGAGCATTGAAAAGTCTACCAACCTGCAAAATTACATCAAAACCCAAAGTGTTTTGAAACATTACAGCCCTTAAAAGTTTTTATTTTTTACCGAAAATTATTTACCGTATATATTTAAAAATTTATATATTTAATAATTTATAAATAAGAAAAATATAACATTTAAGGACATTCACGTATTCTATTTTAACGCTAAGAGACGACTAGCTTCTTTGATAAGCTAATACTTGTAGTGGTATTATACCTCAGTAGAAAAAATTTCAATGTCAAAGTACTTTTTAACTAATTACTCGACAATTTCGCTTTGAAAAACACTCCAAAGATTCAGAAATGAATTTGATAAAGTGTAAAAGAAGGCATTCAGAAGCATATTTTGACAAGTCTATTTCGAAATAAAATGTTGATTTAGCTTCTTTTGAAATGAAGAAATGATTGTAAGATTGTCGAAATTCATTCTCAAAACAATTCATAGTTTTTTTCATTTGATATGAAAAATATCTTTTGGAGTCAGAATAATTTATTTTATGCATCATTACTTTACCCTTTCTTCAAACCATGTTCCGAACGGCCATCTTGATTTGAAGGACGAAGATAATTGCGCCTGTGAGGTTATTTGATCCTTTGAGTATCTTTTGATAAATTTAGGAAAGTCCACATTCATTTTCATTTGATTTAAATCTGGTATGTGTTTTAATGTTTTATCCGTTTACTAGAAGAAATGTAGTAATGCTTGACGAGAATACAAAAGTTACACCATACAAGAAATACGATTACAAGATTTATGACCTTACAATACAACAAGCATAAGTTTAGAGTAATTTATGAACATAATATTTTTAATGCTAAATGAAAGTAGCAATGAGTATAGAAAAAGTTAAAATAGGGAAGTGTGTACTTACACAAATAACATGAGGATGGTGAAACCTAGAATTCTCAATCCCAGTCATTTCATAATTTTTGTCAGCCATGTTATTTTACTTCAAAAATGGTATATACGATATTATTGTCCTTATGCATTTTCTTACTATCTTGGTCCAAAATGTCTGACTTGGGTACAGAACTGTGAATTGTCATGATCTGAAATGTTTGTGGGTCGAATAGACTGGTATTGATAAGTTGATTACGTCATTTTCATGAAAATTTGGATGCCATGGTTTGACCATCCCTCTTTTGGAGAAAGCTAAGATTTGATTTGTTTTTAATCATGGAAGCTAGCTAATATTTTTGTAGACTGGTGTGGTGCTCAATTACATTTACCAAGTATGCGAGAATGAAACTGCCATGATCCTATTTTTAAGCTCCCCGTTTTTACATGCACAAACTGGATATTGATAGTTTTGCTGGCCATAAGTTACTGAATCCAGTTGATTATACAACCATTAATGCTTCATATTCTAACAGAATAAAAAAACGATAAAATGGAAAATGGTTTTATCTTGAATTGGTTTGTTTGTTTTGTTTGTTGGGGTTTAACATCCGAGCAGCAATATTTCAGCTATATTCCTATATTCAGACGATGAGCATGAAATTGATGATAAAATGAACATGAAATAATGATGAAATGAAAAAGGGATGGGACACAAGGACAATAGGGTCAACAAATTTTGATTTCCACTGGAAATAGGGAGAGGTAGGTAGGGTCCTACTCCGGGAGAATACCACAGTAGGGTTCTTTAACGTGTGAGGAACGTGGCATCTTTCCCAACACGGTGCACCACTATGGTTTGTGGTCAGGTTTTCCGTATTATAGCCTGACAACCCCAGCATGTAACACGCCAGGGGTACCCCATTCTACCACCTGGGGCACACATCCTAGTTGCTCTGTGGGCAGAGCGCCTTACCTCCGGCTAGGGTTCTGAACACTATTTAGTCGCCTTTTACAACAAGCTTAGCGTTGCTGCAGGCCTATTCTTTTAACACCCGGACCTGCACGGGGATCTTGAATGGGTCAGCATCAGCGAAAATTGTGCTATAAAACTTCTTCATGGTTGAACTTTCATCCATGGACGGGCTGCTCTGGCTTTCAATATTCTGTCACCAGAAAAATTTGCCAGCTGCCAATTTTCAGAAATTATTGCCAAATTGGGTGCCAAAATTTTTTTTATTCTAATTTTTTAAGATATGACAGTATTAAGTCCAGTAATTAGTTATCTTTGTAAATACATCAAAATAACCCCTTCATTCATGAGATGCATGTATCCAAGATTCACTCCCTGATTTTAAAACATGTTGAACTTGGTCCTTTGTGGTCTAATGAAGTTTATCTTAAAATATAATTTTATTTTTTTTTTATAAATTTTCAACTAACTTGATTCTTTCATCAAGTGATAAAATTTCTAGCAAACCACCATGGACCATTAATTGTGTCCCTTTTCAATTATCTCTAATTCTCTTTACTTAATGCCATAAGTATTTCTTTACCAGAATTTGGGAATCCCCATCTATTTGTTTACCGATTTTCCTGCCAAAAAAGGCACGTGACAAAAGTGTAAACAAATGTCATCCATTTTCTTTTATTAATTCTTGCATTTCGAAGTGTTTTAGACACTTTCTGATGGGATAATCATTGTTAATTGGATTTAATTTATTCTGTTATAAGGTTTATCTGTTTCTGAATATATCATATGATATAACAGGGCCCTGAAGTTTTTGTATGTAGCCACATGCACATGGCCATAATTGTGTTTACCTTTGACCAGATGGTGAGAGTTTTGATTGGCTCAGTAATATATTTTACATCTGTTTGACACCTCCCAGGAGCATATTGTGAGTCAAGGTCACCTGGTCTAATTACCTTTGATCGGTTTCAGTCATAAATTGGTTATGGTCAATTAACTATGACCATGTGTCAACACAATTGTTAAATTGGAGAGAATATCCGTTGCTGAGAAATTTCATGTCAATTTTAATATACAAAACCTAGACGCCAAGAAAATGGCCTACTGGTTATTTTTGTTGCCAGATCAAATAAAAAATCCCTGATGGAGAACCTTACTGATGTTTGAAGTTTCAAGAATTTTTTCTTGGCAATATCGTATTTGCTGTCTTAGACTTCCCAAAGGCTTTTCTGTAGTGGTTAGTTGAGGAAAGAAATGTCTGGCTCAATGTAGAGCTTGTTCTCAGCCTCTATGTTAAAGGATTGTTTAAAAATGATGAAAATTGTTCCCTCAGTTAAAATCTGCTTTCCAGTGACATGGAAGGTCACTGTTTCATACACTAAAGTGATCCTTCCAATTTTGTAAAACTAACAATTGAAAGTTGAAGTTTGGACACAGTAATTAAATGTAGTTAAGCATTTGTACAGTGAAGAGTGTAGTAAAAAGTGCAGCTTGACTGCAGAAAAAGTATAGAAATGTTTCAGCCCCCTTCCCGATTAGGTTCTTTCCCCTGTATTGACTGAAAACAGTGTAGATCTCTGTTGACAAGGAGGAGACAGTTACACATATGTTTGTGATTAGTGATTGTACTGTAGATTAAGATTTTAAATATTTTTCAGATTTGAAATCATGGAAATCCAAAGCTATGCCAATGAAGGCTTTTGTAATGACTATGGAAATGGTAGTAATTACAATATTGAAGAAGGAGAATATGAAGAGCCTTACAATCCAGGGGAGGATTATACAGAATGTGAAAAACCGCAAGAAGGAGATGGTTCTCCAACATCAAGAGAAAGGGACCGAGATAGAGAAAGGCGGAGGCGACACAGGGATAGAAGAGATAGACGAAGTGGAGACAAAGATAGACATGAGAGGAGAAGGGATCGTGACAGAGATAGACGAGACAGAGATAGGAGACATAGTGGAAGGGAAAGGGACAGGAGTTCACACAGAGAGGATAGATATGATGATGAGGTTTCTAAACTCTAAATTACTTTAGGAATTATTACAGTATCAGGAAAGCATTTAAAGCTTTTCTCTTATGTTCTTTGATTTTCACTTTGATAGCAACTGTTAATGAATACACTTTCAAAATTTGTCCTTGTGAAATTTACTGGTCAAGTTCATGGGAAAAAAAATTTGCATACTGCCCACACCTGCAAGGTTACATTGTATTGTAGCCAACAAGTAGTCGTTCATTTCATGTATGAATACCTTAGATTCCTTTGTATCTGAATGTCATAATGTATTTACAGGCTGGGTCCCCAGATGGTGACAGCTATAGAGATTACCGAGGTGGTGATGATCGTGGTGGTGAGAAATGGATGACTGATACACCAACTAACACTATTCTACTGAGAGGCCTGCCACAGAATATTGAAGAAACTGATGTAAGAATTAGTTCATTAATTTTCAAGAATCGGTTGTAAAAAAGGGAAGTCAATTACCTCAACCCATTTTTTTGAAACATTTCTTAATTTTTATGCAGATTTATTCGATGCTAAATGTCAACACAAATTTGATTATGTGTAAAAAGTAATTGAAAAGGTGCTTCAGACAATATGCTTATGATTAAATGGAGGATTACAGCAACTTCATTAATTATTTAGCAGCCATTTGGTATTTTGTCATATTCAACTTTCACAAGTTATTTATATGTGAAACCTTTTTCTCTATGATTCCTTTGGAATATTTTGAGCACTTGACATTTGGATTTTATCATTGCGAAATTTCAAGGAATTGTCCGTTTATGACTATCACCAATGATGTCAAGAAAACAACTTTAAGGGGTAATAAAATTGCAAGGTTATTGGTTAGCTCTACTGTCTCATGACAGCAAAAATTTCATATTTCAATTTGAACTTTTTATGTTAAGGAATCTTAGTATGTTCCCACCAAGTGATAGATGTATTCCTCAATGTACTCATTGAAACATTTAATCAGTTCTTTACGTTATTATTCTAGAAAGAGCAAAGTTGCTTGAGGCTCACATCTTTGTTTTAGATGTTGAACCCCTTTCTTTGAGTTATTTCCCTTTTGTTTTATTGTCACATTGAAGCTTGGGTATCGGGATTCATTCAAACGTTCTAGTGACTGAAAACGTTTCAATTTGGTTTACCTCCTTACCCCAGGTCTACAAAGTTAAAGCATAAATTATATATTACCGTTATTTTAATTTACTTAAGTTGCAATGAAAAGAACTTTCATTATAGGAACATAAATTGTAGAATACATAACTAAAATTTAAACTGTATTGGGGTTTGAAATAGTTTACATGCAATGACTAAAGCATACCATAGTATCTTAATTTTACAGATGATTAAATATTTTCAGATCCGTGGAGAATTGATGATGTTTGGAGCACCTGTTAAAGATGTCAGACTAATGAGGAGAAGTTCTGGTAAGAAACCATGTTCTGATTTTCTTCAGAGGTGTCTCAAACTCACTTGGTCCTCACAAGCCCACTTTTCAGTTATTTAGGAATTGCTTCTCTGCAAATGGCAAGATGGCATAAAGATGCATGTATTAACAGCCTTCAAATAAAAAAAAACTAAAATATGTTGTCAATGAATGTCATTTACAAATGATTTCAACATACACTGAACACAATGCAAAATCACTTAATAAGTATTCAACAATATGATTCCAGTAGGAGGTTATTGTTAAAATTAATGGTCTTTGTTATGACTTTCCTTCTAACAGTTAAGATGGACAAATATGGCATAACAATAAAATTAATTTACAATTTTCATATTTAAAGTCTAGTTTCTTGCTGGCTAAGACTAAGTTGTGGTATTCTCTTGGTAAATTTAGAATTTTGTAGCCTTCAGTATTTAGCCCTTTGCTAGTGAGATGCATAACAACTGAGTTGAAGGTAGGTATATCTACATCAGAAGATATGACTAATATGTTGTGTTTATTATATTAAGGTCTTGCCATTTGCTAGAGAAGTATTTTATACTTTTTATCATTTTAAAGCCCGATCTCCATAATGGTGGTGATTTTTCTAATGAGTACAATGATCATTTATACAGGTGCATCCCGAGGTTTTGCTTTTGTGGAGTTTCAGAGTATAGCAGATGCACAGCGCTGGATGGATCAACATCAGGTCGAAAACCTTGTTTTGTCGTAAAGTAGAATTTTAAGAAAAAATGTGTCATCATACTTAATCCCTTACCATATAAGGAAGTGGGACTAGTTAATTAAATTGAGATTTGGTAAAGTTTTGGGTGCTTGCTCAAAATTAACTTGATATCCTTGCATTTCTTTGATTGATTGACCTACTTTTCTGTGTGTGATGACATAAATCATTAAAGAAAAATGGTTGAAGAAATTGTTGAAGCAACAAGTAAAATCTTGATTGACGATATAGCTTTATGAGCTACAATTGTATCTTCCTTATAATCTGTTATAATTAGGATAAAGGGAAACAAAATTTCCTCTATTGGTCTGAATGGTTTTTTCTTTTTTTTTTCTTTTTTTTTTTTGCTATTAAGGTGACGGAAATGGCCATCACTTCTGTCTGTTTGTCTGCAAGTTATCTCTACTTACTAAGATCACAGACGGATTATTTTGAGTACTGCAGAGTGTATTCATGTAACAGATTGTCACAAATATGTAATATCATTTGCTTCAATAACCATTTATTCATGAAGGAATTCAACTTAACGAAGGCTTAAGACAATTACTAGATTTATAATTAGGATGTAAATTGGTTTACAAAGAAAGAAAATTTTAAAATAGTTGGTTAACTGTGAAAAAGTTGTGGTTAATTTAAGGTACCCAAACTACTTCTTGTGATGGTATATGGATTCCAAAAGTCTTAAGATATTTTTGTATATATTTATACCATCCTTGTAAAATATGAAGAATGTAGAGATTATCTCTAGATAACAAGAAAGGTTTAGTAGAAAAAAACTTGATGTTTGGCTGTTGTTTTCTTTAGAATTGACTTAATATTCACATCAAGGGCACAACACGGGTTCTGTGTTGTTTGGCAGTGTGAAAGGGAAAAGTTCACCATATCTTGCTTTTAATTCCTTTTTATTATGTCAACAGGGAAGACTTAAACTACAGAATCAGTATCCAGTCAGTATGCATTACAGTACACCCAAGTCTGGACCAGAGAAAAATGTACACAAAACAGACTGGACATGTGGCAAGGTATACATTGAGGTTTCAATCATTTTGCTCAAGTCACAACTTCAGAAATTTTTAACAAAGCACATGAATATGACACATTAAACCAAACTTATGTCATACTTTATACTAAATAAGTTTGACATGCTAAATGAATTTATCTTTTCCTTAAACTGTCAAGATTTTAATGTCTGTATTAAAGGAGACGTGACACAAAAAATATCATTTTATAAAGGTTTATATTTATAAGAACTATAGTTTGTTTTGATACAAGTGCAACAAATGTTTCTCAGCAGGTTACTGCTAAATAAAGTTAGAATGATTTATCTGTTTTCACGAAGACCTAATTGATATGCATAAATGAAAACCAGGAGTGATGCTCAATTACCATATATTTAAGTACTATGTCTTTGGTTCTCAATCTCCATTTGGGTGCATTGAAAATGTAAACACTTGCCCGAAAATTGCTTGTATATATGATGCAGAGTCGTATACTGATCTGTGTATCTGTGCAATAATCGTGTTTAGAAAGTAGGAAGACTAAAGATCTTCTTTTCTGTCAGCTTTTCATTTTCGTTAGGCATACATCCCTGCATGGAGAATGCACAACTACTTAGCACATTATTTTTAGGACTTCAACAGGAGAGTACAACTAAAATAACGACACTGTGTATCGTTCTTTCTTTGCTGCTGGGTTACATCAGTAAACAAGCCCAGTAGACTTAATTATGGCCAATACGTGATTTCACAGGTGTATGACTGATATAATTGAATTTCTTATGGTTTATAAATTTTGAAATAAAACAATTTACATGGAGTTTGATACAATACACAATATATAATAGGTATACCTAGGTGAGTTTAAAGGAGGTTTTCTGTTACGGACAATATTTTTTTTATAGGTCAGTTCAAATATTTAATTTTAGAAAAAAAGATTTAGCACTTGAGGAAGCTTCAGCACGAAACCCTTATGGGTTCTCAAATAAAATTATCAAAAACCAATAAAAAATAAACATGTTTGTATTATACTCTAGCTGTACCTGCGAAGACTATATTTCACTCCTTGGTACTGGTACACTTGTCAGGAGTTCACGTTCTGTAAAAGGGGGTGAAATCAGTATTTTCATTGAAGATCGGGATCAGAACAGTTTAAATCTCAGAATATGAATTTAATTTACTTCATGTAAAAAGTTCAATCTTACATAACAGAACATGATGAAATATATCTATGTAGTCTTCGAACATAGGTGGCATTGGCTCACTGTGGATAGTCTAGTCTTCGTACATGTGAAAGTTTGATATTTCCAACATTGTATATCATTTTCTTCTCGAAGTGGTTTAAATTATACAACTGTAAGTTTATATCCACTGGCTAACCAGAACTATCAATATTTTCACTCTCAGTTGTAGAAATCATGTAAAAAATGCAGAAGCCCCATGCATTTCAACCACTCGATCTATGAATTGAGAACCAATGACGTAACATGATCACATGACCACATGGCTAATTAAAATTTGTATGGCTTGGGTTATCTTTGATTTTGAATCTATTTATCTTCAATTAAATGAAGTAAGTGACTACAAGGGGCTTTTTGATCATATATATTGGGTGTAATAAATCTAATAAACCCAAAATTGAAAAAAATAATTTTTTGTGTCGCGTCTCCTTAAAAAGGAAATAATATGTGGGGGGCCAAAATTGGGGATTGCTATTGGAAATTTTTCAACTTTTCTAGTGGCTGTCGAAAATTCAATTTAAAAAAAAAGAATCCAAGCATACATACCAAGATAAATGAATTAAATTGATCAGTAAAATTAAGAAATCCTCATTACATCTGTATTTGCTTTTTTATAACTAAAAAGATATATATATATTGAAGAAGGTAAGTTTAGTAAATTCAATCATTGTTACAAGTTTGTCCCATATCACTCAGGAGATGAAATTGTACAACAAATTTTGCTATCATATGATGTAAATTTTTAACTTCTAGTGTGGTGTCCATAATTTCAAGAGAAGGGACCATTGTTTCAAGTGCAATTTGTCTAGAGAAGGTATGGTAGATTAACCTTTATTCTTCCATGGATAAAAGGACAAATTGTTCAGGGTCATCATGTCATTAATTAATCAAGACATCCATATTTTCTGATACTTTCAAAGTCATTTTTAAATGACAGTTTCTTTTTAAAACTCAGAGATTTGCAAATTTTGGAGTTTCAAGTGAAAAGAGGAAAATATGGATGGATTTCACTTGTCTATGTCAAATCGGAACTTCTACAATGGTAGAAATCTGATTAATATTTTTACTATCAAAGTTGCTTTATCTGGTCTTTTCATTCATTTCCATTAACAAAAAGATTTTTTTTATATTCAAACTGCATCCCTTTAACATTAAAAAAATAGAAGTGTCAGAATTGCATCATCCTTTCTGAGAAAGGAAATACCCCTATATAAAAATTTGTGTGACCATATCACTAATTATGACTACTGCTTACTGATCTACATACAGTAGTAAGCTGAAAATCACAACAGCCATGATAGTTAAAGAGAGAAACATTGGTTGCTAAGTGTGACTGGCATTACAAGATACAGGCTTCAGTGTTAACATTGGTGAATATCAGTTCAGTGCAGATAATAACTCAAATGGTTTGTCAATTTTCAGAATCTGATAGGAAGAATGAAACAGATGGCTTTGATCAAGTTGGTACCAATCCATGCAATAGTAAGTCTGCAATAATGCTCATTTTTCAATTTAAAGTAATGGAGATTACATTTTGTAACATTCATTTACCTAATCTAGTAAAGTCAAGATTATTTCTCTTAAAGTTACAGTGTGTATGTCAAAATGAACCATTTAAATGCATATCTGTTGCCAAGGAAAAGTAGTTGAATTAATTTGAACATTCTCTTTCAGCATTGATATTTCGTGGTTTAGATGCGCTGACTACAGAGGACAACTTGATTCGTGCCTTAGCTGCAGTGAGAATTTCAGACCTGAAGAACATACAGGTCATGAGAGATCAGACTACTAGCATCTCTAAAGGATATGGATTTCTGGAACTTGGGTCTGTTATGGAGGCAACACAGTTGATGAACTGTTTACAAAGTGTGCCATTTGAAGTTGATGGTAAACAGATACTTGTCAATTTTGCCAAAAACACATTCTCTACAGTAATGGCTACACTGAATGCACAGTATACTGATCAGGTAGGTATATAGATAAAGTACAAAAAATTACTGTCTTATATTTATCCAGCCAACTTCACTGTGTGGATATTTTCGTTGGTTTTTACAGTACTGCATGACTTATGAGATGTTACAGTTTTGCTCTCACTATCAAAATGCTAAAACTGAAGAATTCTTTTTTGGATTGAAATAGTAAAAGGATAGTTTATTGGAAAGAGTGAATAACCAAAATGTGATCACAAGTGTTGAAGAACCCCTTGATTGTCCTGCTAACTAGTTATATCTTCAAGCATTCTTTGCACCAATAATTATATTTTGTTTATTCATGATAACCTATTTATTATCTTGTTTAATTCATGCATATAGAGTTTCTCCATAATTTATTGCTTTTTCCAACATAATTTATTTTTTGAGATTGTTAACGTTGTGATGTTCTGGGCGGCAGGAAATTCTTGAGAGTGAAATAATTATATTTGTAAATTATTGCAAGTTTTTACGCATGGAACATTAAAAAAATTGCTTATAACTATATGATACATTGTAATATAACTTGATGGGTTTTTACCATGTGTTTTCCAGTCGCATATCAGCTTTCTGTTTAAGTAATAGTTTGAAACTTTTTTTTATTAAGGCAGGATAAATTTCTTATAGTTTGTACCGGTTTCAATTGTTTTCCCAAGTGCTACATTGTTGTCTTTTCCCAAGTCCTACATTGTTGTCTTTTCAGACTTTTTATGACAATTATTATCAGCAGCAAGGTACAGAATATGACCAGTCACAGTACAGTGGACAGTATTATGAGGGGCAGAGTTATGACTACTCACAATACTATGATGGTAGTTATGTACCTGTCACTTGTACTCCTACACAAAGTAATTATTCTTACTGGAGTTATCAGAATACAAATATTTAATGATACAATTGGTAGTTTTTCATGTATACTATCAATTTATGTAGTAAGTATTGATTTTCACAATTTCCTAGTTTCTTTCATACAACTTTCCTGATAAGTATTTATTTTGGAAAAAAATGCAAACTAAACTTGATCCTTGTATACATTCTTATTTTTAAGTGCAGTTTCTTCTAATTCATATTTTCAATAGACAGTTCATGAAGAATGTTGTTATGTATTTTTAGCTGACTCTACAAATGCTGCTGCTGCTGTGGCCCAAGCTGCTATTCAACAGGCCAATGCTGTCAAACACTTAGTTAATAAACAGGTAGATTGTTATTTGAAACACAATTTTTCTGTTTAAGTGGAAAACTTAATTCTTTGTGTGCTCTTTTCAAAGTGTGTTGAATTATGATAGGAACAAGAAAGGGTTAGTTTTGTCTCTCTTTTGACAAAAATGGCAAGACTAAGGGTTTTTTCCCCCACATCACCTTCCACACTAAAATTTTAATGTTAATTTTCTGTATACATCAGTTTAATATGGAGGACTTGTGCTCTGTCAATCAAATTCGGTGTGCATTTACATTAGCATCACTACATAACATTAAAAGTTCCGTATCTGTTTCATGCAAATGCCTCTGCAGTCATGATGAATTGTCTTTGAGACTTTTAAATAGTAGCAACCATGTGAAACATGAAACATATCTCTGTGCTAATAGATTATTGTTATTTAATGAAAAAGGTGAAAGGCCAAGTACCTGAACTACCAGCACCTGCACAGGACCAAGCACAAATACAAGCTGGACAAGAATATCCTGTGTATCGTAAGTATAATGTATACAACTAAGACATTGAGACATGTACAGTTTATTGATTTCTTTCTAGTAGTTAAATTTCACCTGAGGTTTTGATGTCTTCAAACAAAAGTGCTTACTGTTAGTTATTATGTTCATGTTTTTATCATTAGGGAATAGGATTTTCTCCCCCCCCCCCCCCCTTCCAAAAAAAAAAAAAGTTCTGAAGACATAACATTAATGTAGTCTATTGAATTACAAATGTTTAAAAAAAGACGTCATTTATATCTTTTGCTTTCAACAAGGTCATTAAATATCAATTAGTATACATAATATATTAAGCGGGTATATATAATTATTATTTTTCTTAAAGTTTGGTCAACCACAAAATATTTAATTTTCTAGCACCACCAGATGTTTCTCAGTATCAGTATGAAGAGACTTCTGGTTATTACTATGATCCCTCTACAGGGCTTTACTACGATGCTAATACACAGGTAAGGTAATTCAGTGGCTAAGATTATACACTGACTAAGTTTCTCTGTGACTTTTAGTTAGTGCTGATTTGTGTATTTGATATTTCTATGAGCATACATTTGTCTTGTCCATGCCCAGGGATTTTTTACACTGAAAAAAGGGGGTATAGGGTTGTCATTGTCTTTAATGCAGCTGTTTGTGAAACTTGAAGTATCAATTCTTTATTCCAGTATTACTATAATGCACAAACTGGACAATTTTTATATTGGGATGCTGAGAAATATACATATCTGCCTGCTCCAACTGGAGATGAATCTGCCAATAGTAACAGTGAAGAGAAAAAGGAACCTAAAGACAAGAAAGAAAAAGTCAAAGTTGCTAAGAAAATAGCAAAGGTATTTTAATGATTTTATACTGGTTTCCAGTATCTTTTAATTAGTTTAAGTTTGAAGCTAATTTATATACATTTTAGTACTATTTTTGGGTTTCAAAATGACACAGTTGTAGGAGTGTTTTAATTGGGATGTATTTTTATTCATCTTACCTTGCACAGGTGTGAAGTGTTAGAAAATGTATTAAACATATTTATTTGTTATTTCAACAGTCCAATTGCAGAATTACGTATGTACTTTTAACATCTAAAGTACATAACAACTCGGTATTGTAAGTAAGAAGTGTCATATATCTTATTTCCAATATAGGATATGGAGAAATGGGCTAAAACATTGAATGCACAGAAAGAGACCATTAAGAATTTTAACAAGACATTCCAGACAATATCAGGGAGCAGGGCAGCAGAGGAGAAGAAGGAATCAGCTACTGCAGATGCTGGGTTTGCTATCTTAGAGATGAGTGTAAGTATCTACACAAATGAAGGAGTGATTTTTCATTTCTCAATAATGTTTTAAAGAAAACATAAAAGAGAGATCTTCTAAAGAGGAATACCATTAAAAGGTGCTTGCAAATGATATAAAGCAATTGAAAGTATATACAGAATTCAATTTTTCATTTCAGGTTAAAGGCAATTTATCAGATGACAAGACACTGATGCCACCACCACCTGTTTTGGTAGGTTTATGTACTTATTTTATATTTTGAGTACACTTAAAATGTTATTTCTTTATAATTCTAATCATGAGATTCTTCATGCTTATAGCCGTTTTTGACTGGTTGATAACGTCTTTGCCAGAAGTTCATACTTGCATAAACTTCGCAAGGTCGTTTATACATGCATGAACGCCAGTCAACTTGAAACCGATATGGCGGCCTTATAGTTTGAAAGAGTGTGGCAATGAACTAAACTGCATAATATAGCCGTAAGAATAGTTTATTACGTCCACATTGATTTTACCAGTCAAGTTTGTTTAGAGAGTAACTTTCAGCTCAGGGAAAGAAACTTATAAATGCTTAAAATGTAACTACCAGTAAATTTGCTCCAAAATTTAATTGTCCCAGAACTAGATTTTATAAATACATTTACCTGGCTCAACACATTTCAAAACAATAATTCCCAAATATCAGGATAGAATTATAAGGATTAAACAGCTATTTTCGGTCGTTCATGCATGTATGAACGGATCTCTCCACTCCCAAACATTACATGAACGGCCTTTGGAGCTCCAAGATCCGTTCATTCATGCATGGACGACCAAAAATAGCTGTTTAATCTTATAATCTTTTACTGTACTTGGTAACTTGGGCGTAAAGAGTATTCCATAAAATTCTTTGTTAAGTCCTTCTTTTACTATATTTTTTTGTATGAAACTTTTAATACAGGTATGTCACAATATACATGTATTGTTTTTGTTAAGGTACTCTTATTTTTTGCCCCTTTGAAAGGTTTACTTATGTTCATCCTCCTTGTCTGTTTTGACGAGGTAGATATTTTAACTTAATTATTTTTATTGCAGGGTGGTACAACTAGTAAGACTCCTTCACAGCAAGCAGCTAATGCAGCAGGGCTTGTGGCATCTTATGGTGGGGATAGTGACTCTGATGGAGAAGATGACTCTCAGAATTCTGTTGATGAAAGTAAACTAACAGACTGGTCAAAATTAGCTTGTCTGTTGTGTAAAAGGCAGTTCCAAACCAAAGAAATTTTAGTCAAACATCAACAAATGTCAGGCTTGCATAAAGTAAGGAAAATAAATTTTAGTTTTTTGCTGTTGTGCCCATGAACTTTTCATCATTGCATGGTAATTTCTAAAATGTGAAGTATTGTTTTGTGTTTTGAGATGTCTGTCTGGTATATGTAGTAGATCTTTTGAATTTATTTGTGCTATAGATCTTTTAAGTTTGATTTCTTTGATGAATTGAGAATATTTTTGTTATTTGTATACTTGTATAGTTTCTACTTTTTTTGAAAGGATCAATAATTTTTTCAGGAAAACCTTGAGAAATTATACAGATCAAAAGGTGTGAGTATGCCTGGTAGTGATATTGGTAACCTGCAATACAGGGATAGAGCTAAAGAAAGGAGACAGAAATATGGATTACCTCCCCCTCCTGAACCAAGACAAAGAAGACAAGAGGAACCTGTACCGTAAGTGAGATGATTTTATGAATGTGTGTTGATTTTTTTATGTGATTGGTATAATTCAACAATTTTGTAATGAAGTATTTCTAAATGAAGAATTTTATAAAACAAATAAGACATTTAACACTGGCTCTATGTTTAAAATTGATTGGTTATTATTTCTTTATCATTTTTCTGTAGGTTTGTTGAGCCAACTAAATCAGGTATTGGTGGGGAGAATATTGGAAATAAAATGTTACAAAAAATGGGCTGGTCAGCTGGAGAAGGTCTTGGGAAGAACAGACAGGGAATGATTGCTCCTATATCAGTAAGTCAATTTTAAAAACTGGCATAGAAATCCTTCAAAACCCCTTCCAGAATTTCTATTTCCTGTCAACTTAGGAAAGGATAAAGCTATCAAAATGAAGTTAATTTTCATTTGAACTTTCCTGTAGGAACCTGAATTAAAAAAAAATAATCCTAGTATATTGTATAAAGTTCGAGAACTTTCTTTCATGATTAACAAAGGTTTGGTCTATTGATCATTGAGGAAATAATTGTGTTTAGGTTAAACAAGAATTGCAGTAATTTTTAAAAGGAAGTGTACAATTAGATAATAGGAATTTACTCCTGCCAAATAGAGCTCCTTGCTTATGGTGTTCCATTAAAACATATAAGGTATGTGTGGAAGGCATTTTGTTTGCCTAGGGAGGGACACCCATAGATGCAATTTTAAGTTGTCTTTACATTTCATTCAACTTATCAAAAGCTTTGATAAACACCCATGTATAAATCTTAGAAGTGCCCCACCCTTTACCTCATGTGTTGTAATGAGACAGTCTTAATAGCACCTTATAGAATTATCAAAGTCACAGAAGTTTCTGTTCATATTGCTGAATTTGACACCTCCAGCAACAAGAGCTTCAAAATCTATAAAATGCTGTTTTTTATTTTTGGTTTTTTTTTTTTCAGTCATTATTTGAACATGTATTGATCATAAGTTACGTTCATTCCAGACCCAAAGAAGGAATGCGACAGCTGGACTTGGTATGAGAGGAGCCAGTAATGTTGCTGGTGGTGGAGACTCATATAAAGAAGCTGCCAAGAAAAATATATTTGCTCGTTATCAA
The DNA here is from genome assembly GCA_037379345.1 of Perna viridis. NCBI lineage: Eukaryota > Metazoa > Mollusca > Bivalvia > Mytilida > Mytilidae > Perna > Perna viridis. The sequence goes on from CM074511.1 coordinate 17,939,748, forward strand.
GAAACAGAATAGAGCTCTATAAAGTTCAAATAGGGAATTGTGCATTACAAAATACAAATATTTAAATTCTTGTTGCCCATTGTATAAATATGGTTGTTATTAAGGATAGTGCTCTAAGAATTATTGACTTTTTTTTCAATTGTAAAGTCTTCAGTTATTGTTAATAGTTGAATGATTAACATAGTAAGTTAGAAAAAAAGCTTCCTGGCTGTTGAAATATTTTGTTTTATTTGTTAAAGACATAAAGAACTTTTTTTAGTTTATTTAAATATTCTAGAAATTGTTTTTAAATGTATATACATGTAAGTTATACTCTGTATATAATGAATCTGATCTATCATTCACTTGTCATTCTGTACAGCATTTATAATCTAATAAATAATTTCATTTTTACTTTTGTTATTAACTTGCCCTGTTGATAATAAATAACATCTATACTACTTAAGGAAGAGACCGATTTCTTTGAGCTGTAACTCCTCTGAAACCATACAAGGTCGAATATATTTATAATATGAGGTATAAATTTGTCTTTGAAACAATCTTTTTTTTTTCTACGGAAAACACAAAATCCAAATTTGGAGACCTTCATTGGTCGTTGTGTAATAATACGCTTTCAAGCATGCTCAATCGAAGTACTGCCCCAATCGTGTGTACATGTGTTACACAGTATTTTAATATCATTATTTTGCTTAATTAAACAACATCCACCATTTTCCTGAGGTGCAAAATTGTCCAGACACGGAAAGGCATAGAATGTGTCAAAATAAACCTCCCCCTTCTATGTGTAAACATTTGCACCTGTGCCGTCCCCCTTTTTATTAGTAAACTGGCATGACTGGTAAACCCCATACCCATTGTTTTGAGTCAAATATCAAAAGGTGTTCTATCTAGCTCCCCTTTCCCTCACAAATTTCCCCCCCCCCCAAAAAAAAAACAAAACAAAACAAAACAAAACAAAAAACAACTGGATCATCAATCACAAACAAACAGGAAATGACATTTTTGCACATTTAGGATATGTCAAAGTAAACTTTCCCCCTTTTTATGTGTAAAAAAACCTGCACCCAAAGTATGCGGGTAAATGTCCCCACTTTTATGTATAATAAAAACACCTTCTGAAGTCTGGGAGGTAAACCTTTCCCCTTTTATGTGTTTAAACACCTGCATCCAAAGGCGAGGCCGAAGTCCGGATCCCTCGCCATTTTCATGTGTAAACTCCCTACTTGGGCGTAATTCTTTGATAATTAACAGGAAATTTTGCAGAATAATAGGACAAAATGCTAGAAAGTCGTCTTTCGACTTTTCTGGCCAATTCATTCAAATTTCCGAGCAAGTCCCAGGCCCGGGGTTGATCACATATTTGTTTTTACATATAAAAAGGTGGGTACGGAGTGAATGTGCGTCTGAAAAAAAAAAAACGAACGATACACTGAAAATAACTGATTTCAAAGAACAGGGCTTCAATGCTTCTTCTGCGTCTTGATGTTGTATGAGGGTCTTCAACAATGAAAAAAACGTTAAAACCCTCAAACCAGACCAAGAAAGTCCCGTATAGTGTGCACAAAAGCGGAATTCTTGATGAAATAAAAATCGAGGTTACTCTTGCTGTCCACTAACTTGGAGGGAAGCTGATAGCACCAGGATTACAGGTAGAGACTGCTGAACTTTAATTGATCGCTCCAAAAATACGTCATAGACGCAACGCATGTCTGGAGCAGTCAAGTAGTTTGCAAGTGTATTTTGGTGGAGGTTTTTTCCTCAACGGGCCATATCAACTTTTATTAAAGCCTTCACTTTGCGTCTGTCGGTGTCGTCATCGTCGTCGTACCCCATACACCTTTGTCAAAATAAACTTGGGACCAATAGAACAGCTTCTTAGTCCCAGATTAAACCATTTTTTCCAGGAAAGTTCATCGGCACGAAACTGCTCAGAAATGCATCATTTAACTTCCGGGGGGGGGGGGGGCTAGGTATTTTTGTCTTTGGATGTTAAAAATATTTCTATCCTGACATTGGAGAAACGATGATTTGGTAAAGTAAAATAAGTAATGTGAATAAAAAAAAAAGAAAAATCGCTTACATGTGTTCGAAAAGTACACATTTTTTGGGCGCTGAGTAAAAAAAAACCCAAGACCCCCCTGAAAGGTAAATGGTCAACTCCTCTTAAACCACTACAGCAATTTGGACAAAACTGTAACCATTGATGTATGGTAGATGTCCGTAGATCCTTCAAAATGATTACTCATTTTTTTGGATCCGTCAATTTACATGTAGTACTGTGTCCACTTTGCTCAATCGACTGCGATGTAGCAGGCATCCTAGTTAATACTAACTGAAGCTGCTTAATGAAATTTAAAATACTGGATGACAGATGTAGCAGAAGTTATTTTTGTATGACCACAAAAAAAATGCAGTCCATATAATGTCAATTGTAGACAATTTGGTTTCCAGACAATAACTTGAATAAGTTCATGGATCTCTCTGAAATTACAGGGGCTGATTCAGGCGGGGGTGTGGCGGGCGTGCGCCCCCACTAAAATTAAAAAGCATGGGTTATCAGGGGTAGATTTAGGCGGTTTTAGGTTGAAACTTTAATTTATCGCTAATTTTACCACAAAAAGATATCTACATTACACCCACTCTAGAGACCTGTGCAGATCCGGGTGTCAAAAGAATAGAGCTGCAGCAGCGCTAAGCTTGTCGTAAAAGGCGACTAAATAGTGCCCCAGGAGGTGGAATGGGGTGCCCCTGGCGTGTTACATGCGGGGGTTGTCAGGCTATAATACGGAAAACCTGACCGCAAACCATAGTGGTGCACCGTGTTGGGAAAGATGCCACGTTCCTCGCACGTTAAAGAACCCTACTGTGGTATTCTCCCGGAGTAGGAACCATAGGGCTCCGCCACAGGAGGCTAAATTGCCTGACCCTACACACCTTTCCCTATTTCCAGTGGCAATCAAAATTTGTCGACCCCATTGTCCTTGTGTCCCATCCCTTTTTCATTTCATCATTTCATGTTCATTTTATCACCAATTTCATGTTCATTGTCTGAATATAGCTGAAATAGTGCTGCTCGGACGTTAAACCCCAACAAACAAACAAACACCCACTCTAGAATATTAAAAAAATTAACCTTAAAGAAATTTTATTTGTGCGCCCCCCCCCCTTAAATCTAAAATACTGGATCCGCCCCTGAATTATATAAAAGAGTGCCATACTACAAAAAGGAAGACTTGGATTGATTTTAGCAGTTGTGACTTACAACCATGTAGGAGATGAGGACCAAAAAAGGCCAGAAACAAGCATTTTTATGATGTCTGGTCAATAAGACTATACATGTAAATAACTTGACTATACATTTATTAAAGTACATGAATCTTTTTTATACCACAAGGTGCCGTATCACAATAAAAGGATGGAATCAATTTTGCTTGTGTCTGGAGCTTTGATGAAAAAAGGGCCACATTGATTCTGGTCAAATTCTTATTCTATGTCAATATTTAATTGGAATCAATAATATTCTGTATCAAGCTTTGATGGGTGTCCATACTTGCCCCCTGCTGCACGTAAAAGTGCAAGGCATGTGTTTGTCAGTCACACTTATTAACATTCTATATTTGTAAATGGATTCTAATCAAAATTTATATCTCTCTGGTAGGTTTGGAAATTATTGATGACTCGTGAGTGCTTCGTATTTTGATAATTTACTCCATTATAAATAATTTGCTATGTGAGTTCTGTCATATTTACGTATCCAAGAGGATTTGGATAAAGTTAATATAAAAGGTAACGGGTATAAACAGCAAGTCCTAAAATCAATGATGACTGGCTACTATTGTGGGTATTAAAATTCCCCTTTGTTTTAGAGTGCTCTAATGACAGTTAACAACCACTTGAATAAAATTCATACCAAATGTTCCAATAATATAAAGTTCAGACAGGAGATATTATGTCTTTTTATCTTTGGCTGTGTGGTCGTCTGTAAATACTTGGTTGGTCTTTATATAATTTTATAACAAGGTTCTAAAACCACAAAAGGACGTTTAGTTTTGATTTTAGGGGGTTATCATTTATGGCCCCAACTGTTCTACAATTATTAGTCAAAACAAGCATTTTATAGATTTTAACTATAGAACTCCAGTAAAAGCATAGGAATGTCTTTGATGTTCCACACTCTTACTATGAATGTTCTTAGGAGTATCCTGCATAGAACTGATCTAAGGATTATCGATCCGTCAAAAAACATGGCCGCTGTTACTAAAAATAGAACAGATGGGTCAGACAATTTGTTCGCATAAATCTCCAAAACCGTTAGGTTTAGCTAAATTCTGACAATGCTAAAAGTTTTCAATAATATGATATCTGTCTATAGTCAAATTTTCGTATTATCAGTTAAGCCATGTTGGAATTATTGCCCCTTTCGACGTTTTTTGCTAGTTTTGAATGTTTTTACTTTCAAAAATCTTCTCCTCTGAACTACTGAACCAATTGGAACCAAACTTGGTTTGAATGATCCTTGGAGTATCCTGCATAGAATTATGTGGTAATTTTCGATCCGTCGAAAAACATGATTGCTAGCTGTTACTGAAAATAGAACATAGGAATCTGACAGTAGTTTTTCGCATGTATCTCCAAAACCGTTAGGTTTAGCCAAATTCTGACACGAGTCAAAGTGTTCAGTATGATGAAATCTATCTTGAGTCACATTTTCGTTTTAATCTGTTAAGCCATGTTGGCGTTATTGCCCTTTTAGATGTTTTTTGCCATTTAAAAGTTATTTCTTTCAAAAAATGTTCTCCTCTGGCACTACCTGACCAATTGGAACCAAACTTGGTATGAATGTTCCTTGTGGTATCCTGCATAGGAATGATGTGGGGATTTTCGATCCGTCGAAAAACATTGCTGCTACTAAAAATAGAACATACGAATGTGACAGTAGTTTTTCGCATATATCTCCAAAACCGTTAGGTTCAGCCAAATTCTGAAAGATGAGGATACAAGTGTTCAGCATGATGAGATCTATCTGTGGTAAATTTTTCATTTTAATCTGTTAAGCCATGTTGGAGTTATTGCTCTTTTTCAAAGTTTTTTTGCCATTTTTATCGTTGTTTCTTTCAAAAATCTTCTCCTCTGACACTACCAGGCCAGTTGGAACCAACTTGGTATGAATATTCCATTGAGTTTTTTTTGTAGAACTGATTTGGAGATTTTCGATCCGCTCAAACTGCTCATACTGATCGTCATTATAGGTCTACAAGAGTCTTCACGGGATCAACGTTGGCAGACGATTCATTGCAAGAGTTAATGCCCTCGAAAGGTGAAATATGACGTGTTTTTTGTTTGTTTGTTTGTTTGTTATTTTTTCTAACAATTTTCAACCAAATGCTGAAATGGTCCTTCTGACAAGTCTTGCCAGTCTTCTTGAGTCAAAATTGTTGGACATCTCCTTGTTAAATTTGTTGCCCTTGAAAGGCAAAATTGAACAAGGTGAGCGATTCAGGCTCCTGGGAGCCTGTTGTTTATTTTATTTCCGGTTACATGTAATAATTTGAGTAAAAGGCAATGAACCGCTATGAAACTGTACCACAAGTGTAATACTCAAAAGGAAAGTTAGGATTGATTTTGGAGGTTACTAACTTCCACCATTTAGCAAAAAGGGACCGCTCAATTCTATTACCATTAAGTAACACTATGCCATTTAACCAAGTTTCAACCCAAATTAATTTTTCCGGACCATTTTAAGTAATGTGAATGTCATAATTCTTGGGGATCCATGGTTTAAATTACCCAACAAATTTAGGTGGAGTTTATGCGAAGCATTATAGGTGCTAGTGTGAACGTAAAGGTGCAGTTGTTGCCAAGGAGATGTGTGACGTTCATTTTTAATTAATTTATTTAGAGGAAAATCATTCATTGACTCAAATTAGAATTTTGTCAACATTTTACACTTTTTAATACATACAATATGTATCTATTTTGTTTCTTTTAACTTATGTATATATTTCTTATAACTAATTTCGGGTAGAAGGAGGTAAAAAAAGGAATTCACTTGTAAGTTAATTTACGGAGTGCCATCTATTTTCAATAAATTGCTCTGTAGGTTTTAGTGAAAGGAAATAAAAAACTATAACGCTATACATCTACACTATTTTGTTAGAATATTTGACATCAGATATAAATTCACTTTTACATAAAAGTGGTTGGTGCTGCTCGTTTCTATGTATAATTATATTTTTTTAATAAAATGTGGTTATTGTCCTTTGATCCCTTTATTTTCAGTATTCCCGGTTTTGTCCTTTATCCATGTACACAGATCCCCCCTATTTGACACTTGGGTATATCATTTTTTTCTTAGAAAACATCATTATGCAGAATATAAATGTCAAGTTCACAGGATTGCATGTTCTGACATTCATTATTTCTGTAAGTCTTAGTCCAGATAATCATGACGTTCGCTAAGGATTTGTTTTAATCTGACGTTGATGCTTCAAAGGGATGCAACCAAGCAAAATAAAAATTTGCCTCCCAAGACGGCATTATTATTTGGATTGATTGATTGTTGGGGTTTAACGCCCGAGCAGCAATACTTCAGCTGTACTCAGGCGATGAATATGAAATGGATGATCAATTGAACATGAAATGATGATCACATGAAAAAGGAATGGGACACAAGGATAATGGGGTCGACAAATGTTGATTGTCACTTAGGGAGATGTGGGTAGGATCGGGCAATTTAGCCTTCTGCGGCGGAACCCAATGTTTTCTACTCCGATAGAATACCACAGAATGGTTCTTTAACGTGCGAGAAACGTGGCATATTTCCCAATACGTTGCACTACTATGGTTTGCTAGAGTAATCAAGGGAACAAAGGTTATAGCGGTAATCAAGAGAATGTAATCCAGGGACAAAGACCAGACATGGGAAACCGACATACACAACAAAGAACATAAAGTAACTAAATCATATATACAAAAAATCAAATGACTCGGACTCCACTAAAATCTGGGAGCATGGACCAGGTGCACCGGTAGGGTAAGCGTCCTCTGCTTTTCTAGAAACACCCGTCGAGTTGCTCATAAAAAGTCAAGTCCGGGGTAGACAAACAAGGAAAGGAAAACTATGACCCGTTGAATAAATCAGTTTTCATGGTGCTGATGGATTCACCATAACGATCCACGAGTTCATGATGACGACCATAAAACTTCTGTAGTGATGACTTCAATCTTAGAACAAATCAGTTTTCATGGTGCAGATGGTTACACCATAACGATGATTTATGTTGACGACCATAAAATTCTATAGTTTGTTTTAAAGAGTAATCAAGGGAACCAATGTTATAGCGGTAATCAAAAGAATGCAATCCAGGGACAAAGACCAGACAAAGAACATAAAGTAACTAAAATCATGCATACAAAGTAACAAAAGCAAATGAGCAACTCGGACTCCACTAAAACTGGGAGCATGGACCAGGTGTACCGGTAGGGTAAGGCTAAACATGTGTTTTAAAATATTTTAAGTCATTTATTTACATAGAAGAAGCTTAACTTACCGGAAATCGAGCGATAAAATCCTACATATTTGTTAATTACCTAGAAAACATTTGTAATGAAGACAGTTGTCAAAATGACCAGCCATTTTGAATTAGGTCACTTATTTTACGGAATGCAATATGTTTTTTGACAAAACGAACTTAAAGTTGGTAAAGGCAATTCGTTTTAGCCAATTTTGAAATCCGTAAATTTGTCAACCGGAATTATACACTCAAAGAGCTAACAACCCAATAAGAAGTTCATTTTAACTGGTTTTACAAAGGATTTCCAGGTATGCTGGATTTTCTCACCGGGTAGGTCATTTGTTTTTCTCCAGTTTAGTCACCTTCTGTCGTGTTGCGGTAAAGAAACTATTTAAAGCGTTTTAAATGGCAAATAGTTAACTATAATTCTGCCGATTTGAAAGAAAGGCGGAACGAGCGTTATGCAATATGGCGCTCGGAAGTGAGAGGCTGGGGTATGGAGGAACGGAATTACAACCTCTTACGTTGCAGGAGTAATTAGGGTTTATCATTACCTTTGGACAAATAGGGCCTTAATTTCACCACGTACATGTATTTTCCCCTGACTACAGGCAAACGTGTATATAGAAACATTTTAAGGCATATCACCCCTAAGATATGAAAAAGTTGAATCAAGTTTATGTAAAATTATATCAAAAACTGATTTGACATTGCAGGTTCATTTATTCAATTCTGCAGAGAGTGCAAAAAATAAACAAACACCCGAGATTCACTTGATATTGTCCCCTCACTTACACAGTGTAAAATTATCAGTCGGCTATTGACCAGCATGTCAATGTGAATGCCTTAAATACACAGGGAACATTTCAAAACATTATCCAGACTTAAGAATTTATGAAATGAAAACAGCAAAAATCAGGCCAGTTTTTGAAATAATGTTACATAAAATGAATGTGACTTTCTCATATCTAGAGGATGCTATGCCTTAAAATTCTTCTTGATAAACAGTTTTGTATGGCAAGCCAAAATGGACAAAAATCAATATTTTGTAATATTAGGAAATAATTTTTTTAATACAAACAAGATCATTTTTTAATATTAGAAATTCATTTTGTAGTATTAAAAATTCATTTTCTAATTTACAAATTCCCAATTTAGTAATATTACCAACTGAGTTTGTAATATTAGAAAATGAATTTGTAATATTAAAAAATCGCATTGCGATCAAGTCACTTTTTGATATAACAAAATGATTTTCTAATATTGAAAAAACACAACAAATACATGTTCTAATATTAGAAACTCAATTTCTAATATTAAAAAATCATTTTTTAATATTAGAAATTCAATTGATTTTTTAATATTAAAAAATAGTTTTGTGATATTAGAAATCCATTTTGTAATATTAGAAAATAAATTTGTAATATAAGAAAATAAATTTGTAATATAAGAAAATAAATTTGTAATATTAAAAAATCATTTTTAATATTAAAAAACACTTATTTTGTAATATTAGAAAACATACTTTTTTATATTAAAAATTCATTTTCTCATATTACAAATTCCTGATTTAGTAATATTACAAAATATCACACATTTATTAATATTACAAATTGAATTTGTAATATTAAAAAATCATTTTGCAATGTAGCAGTGATTTTTTTAATATTTCAAATTCTTTTTCTAATATTACTAAATCATGAATTTGTAATATTAGAAAATGAATATTTAATATTACAAAATGAATTCCTAATATTAAAAATTCATTTACTAATACTACAAAATATTGATTTTTGTCCACTTTGGCTTGCCATACAGAGGTCTAATTTTGAGACTGTCAGGGTCAAGTTGGTTTCTAATCTCGAGTCATTTTCCTTCGCAGCAAATTTTTCATTGTCTATTTATATTTGACCCCCAATTTGTTATATTATAGACCTTACTGAAATTGTAACACAAGGTTTTATACCATAAAGATCATAGGTATTAAATGGATAACAAATTATGACTATTCTTAATTGATTTCATTTCTAAATACTGTCCCTGTCTTTTGGTGGCTTTGATTTTCTGTATTTCAGCTGCGGCCTGAAACAGATAAAATAAATATTCTTTATTGTAAAGAGTTACATAGTAGGTATGCCATGGACAATATTTCGTACTTTGGGACAATAAAACTGGTATTACCCTCACATCCAGTTAATAAGTGTTTTATTATACTGAAAAACTACCGTTCGCCATAAAATTTCGTCAGTATCCCTGTAACGCCATTCATGTCAGCAGTCTCCAAAAATTCTAGGGATTTAAATTGACCGTTGTTCACTTGTAAATATTCTTGTAATGTTTGAACAGCTCCAGCTATGACTCCTTTTGTAGCCTTTGCATCTTTTTCATCATTTATCTTAATCAAATGGTCTTCATCTAGGGAAGTGAACCTACAACCCTCAGACATTTTCTTGTTGTCTGCGGTTTAGGTATTTAACCTCCTACTATGAAAACTCCAGAGTTCCCTCCAATGACATCATTTGATTTAAACCAATGAAATTAATGAGACAAATTTGTCACAACTCCTACACAACAAAGTCTAAAAAGGTAATTATTGAATTTCACCTTCATTTTGTCACACGAAACAACAAATTACTTTTCAAATTATTGCACTGAAAATGGTCAAAGTTCCTATTTTTGCAAAAGAAATGGCTGCCATCAGAAATGACAAGCAAATTTTGTAAAAACCAAATTAGTTTTTTATTTCAGCACATAAAACAACAGCATATCCAAACTTGAAAAGAATATGCCATCGTTGGCAATGGTTTGCAGCCGCTCAACGCCATGTATTCCCAACTTAATATGTGAATTTCTCTTTTTTATCCCGAAGAATTTATAAAACTAAAACTAAAAATGCACAAATATAATTTTTTCCTCTACATGTATATAGATTTTGATTATATTGTCATGTTCTACTATTTACCAATTCTCATGCTGGTTAGCTTGGTACCTATTGTTGTGAATTCACTAGTCAGTTTCTGATAGTTGTAAGTCCTACCATTAGATATAAGCTTATGTAACTAATTTTCCTATACTTGCAATTTTGCTAAGTAAAAACCAATAACAATTTGATCTGAACATTGCAGGTCTCAAACTCAAGTACATATTTAGATTAAATTGAAATAACTTTCTTTATAAAGCGTCTGCAATTGGTTGATAGGTAGGTATGCATTTTTAAATTTTTAAATATATATATTAATGTTGTAACTATAAAATCAGACAGGATTGATGACCAATCAAAGCATTCAATTACAATGCACTTACTTGATCCACTTTTAGGCTTGTATTTTACTTGTTTATAACAAAAAGTTTTTTTCTAATATCTACATGTTAAAGACACCTAAAAAATAAAAAACCTAAAATTTTGAATTTGCGGTCAAGGGTCAAATACATATAGAGGTCTCACAGTAATAAACCCATGTGCCAAATATGGTATGCCCATGTCGGAGAACAATAATGAAGTCATGGCCCGAATATAAATCTGCAGTGATTCCTAGATAACCCCCCACAACCCCCAAACTTTTTTTTCACACAGGTATAATTATTGACATTTCATAGTGTAAAAAATCAACTTTGCATGTACTATTTTTCATGTCCATCATTCCACCAGGAAACAGTAAAAATGTGAATGTGCATACAACAAATACTATGTTTAAAGTATATTATACATACATAGGTGCCCATTGATGTTTTGTTGTATGAAACATCTGAGCTAATTCTTTCTCTGTAGGTCCGTCTTTCCTTAACCTGAGACGGTCAGCCTGAAGGTGTTGTACTTTTAAAGCTGAGGCTCCCTGAGATAAACATATAATGCTGATTTATATCTGTACTATTACAAATCTCAGTTCATGGCTAAACTCTATAAAGATCCTTCAAAACATCAATTTAATAATACTCTTAAATATCTTGATAATATTTTAGCGTTAAATACAGTAATGCAAACTTTGAAAGCTATGTTCAAGATATCTAATACAAATGAACTTAAGTTGACCAAATGAAACAACAATAGTACAATATCTCATTTTGTCTATATGGTGTATGTTGAGGAATCCATAGAGATAATTGGATGTATTATTGTCATAGTTCTATTACTATGGATTTTATTACTTTGTTGTTGGAGCCTTCCAGATCTTACTTAAAGGTGTGTTTACACTTGTTGAAGAACTTTTGGAGGTCTCTGATAGTATTTACTACATGTATTTTGTATTTAGGTTCAATATGTGGTGCATTTGTTGCATTTCATCATATTCATTTTTTTTCCATCACTAAATTTGAAATACTAATAGTAAAAAAGTTAAATATATTGCATAAAAGTGAAATTTTTGCTGATTGATCCACCTAAGAGATTACTGGTACATGTACTATTGTACTTCCCCATCAAATTAAGACCTAAAGTTGCTAATATTGATTCATACTTTTGTGTACATGTATTTATAATATTCTGATCAAGTAAATTATTATATCGACAGTTTAAGAAAAATTATTTCGGAAAATCAAGGGCTTAAATAAATAGAATGAAAGAGAAAGTGTACCAGAATACTGGTCTAAATTAATTTTAAGTTACCTCTGATAGTTCCTCTGCCTTTCTTGGTAATGGCTATAAAAACAGTGTTTCAAATAGCAATTTTTAAAGCTCTTTTATATACAGGTATATGTGATGTTTCATTTTAGTCAGAAATTCATATATTAAAAGTAAAGGTAACTTTGAAATAAGAAATGAATAATTCTTTACGATTGTTTGAGGTGAATGCTTACACTCACTAATATTCTATTCATGACAATTAATATTTGTAAAGAATGTTGAATAAGGAAGCCATATATTGTCTACAAAACAGATCACAGAAATATAATCAACCTAGAGTGAATAATATTGATTTTAATACAACAAATTTTAACTATCTGTTTAAACTCTGTGTATGCAATTTACACATGACAGACTTAACTTCTCGACATCATGTATCGTGTCAAATAGCTCTGTATGATGGCACATATTTTGCCATCAATTAATCATAATATTTGTGATTAATATATCATCTTTTTACCACTTATGTAAGCACAAGGCTTTTGCAAGTGAAATCAGAAATTTTATGACTGACTTTCAGCATAGAATTTGTCTAGTCTATTACCAGATAATATGTAGTCTAATGGCTAACTGTCTTGTAAACAAAAACATTTATGTGATGGCTTACCTTTGTACATTCATAGGGAAAATCTGGTTCAGGATGATAGCAAATCACAGTAGATTCATCTTCTGATAATGCCACATAGTGTGTTCTATAATTAAAATTAAATGATTATTGTAAGTGTGTGTACTCAAGTATCAATGTTCTATGATGAAATGCAGACAGGATTTTCAATTTTTCAGTCAGCCAGAACAAATGTTTCTAAGTTCATGACTTAATGGTTTACACTGACTATCAACAAGTACACATGTATAGTTAGTATTAATTATTTACAAAGGAAACTTAAAAACTATCACCTTAACCTTTGACCTTGAAAATCAATTTGTAAGGATCGAGTAAGGTGAAAATCCATTGGAAGATGTTGGTTCTACAACATTTACAATTATGTCATGTGGTTAAATCTCAGACCTTACAAAATAATGCAACTACATGTACATGTACATGATGTGTACCAATTTGATCAAAATCCAGAGCAGCACTAGGTTTAAACTAATGTTGGTAACTACATTTACCGACATCCCTATAAGACAGATGCATAAATGGACAAGATTAATTTCTTTAAAATTCCCCCATTTTCTACAGCTTCGACAGATTAATCAAATATCATAGGTACATCAGAACAAATTTGAAGAGTATGTCATCCATATAAAATCCCTTTTCTTGGCTGTATTCTACAATTTACTGATAGCAAAAGATGACCGTAACTAAAATCAAGGCAACCAGGAACTTTACAACAAACAGATCTTGTTTGTCTTATTTCAATCTTGTCAATAGTACTTTAAGTTGAATGTTTAATCACTAAACATAAAACACTTAAAACAATTAGGATTGCAAGGAATTAACAATACCTAAAAATTAGTAAAGCACTGAAGTATGATAAAAGGATATTGAATATATAGGCTACAGGATGTTATAAATTTGCAAACCAAAAAAATTACATGGCATATACCAATGTAAGTATATCCTCATACAGGGTGAACCCGTCATACCCCCCAAATTTTTTTCATGATATTTTGCAATTTCTTCACCAAAAATTGTCTTTTCTTATTTTCCCTTGGCCTTTAATTCTATTTATATATCCTAACCTAAAATCCTCGATCCACCTCTGAAAGGAAACCAATTTACACAATCTGTGCTTATAATGTACAATACAGTACCAATTTTGGAACAATGAGGTTTGTTGCTTGTTTTTTTTCTGATTATTCATTTTCTCCCTATTATAATACAAGCTCATTCTTTAACCAAATGTTTAATGTTTTAATTCTTCGAGACATTTTTTAGGGACAATATCCTATCGGTAATTTTCTAAATACAGGGCTATTTAGTTCTAATGCTGCTGATAATAGTCATGTATAATGAAATTCAACTATATCTTATAACATTGGTATTTTGCTTTTTAAATGCCTGCTTGTCTAATAAGGATGTTTTATAGTTTACCAGTGTCCATTTGTCCATCCTCCCATCCATCATACATACTTCACACAATATTAAAAAATGCTGCCCACAATTTTTTTTGAAACTTTGGTGAATTGTTTCTTTTTATTAATGTGAGCTCTCTTTTGACTTTTGTAAATTTCTGCCTTTTCCTCTTTCAGTTACAAGACTTCATTAAAATATGTCAAATAATTGGGTGACTTTATGTTTTTGGACTATAACTCAAAAACTCTTGCAGCAATGTCAATAAAAATGTGAATAGGTTTATTTACTTTGATGTAGACTCCTTTTCAATTTTGTAAATTTCTGGCATTATGATTTAGAGTTATGGGAGCTGATTTCCACTCAGTAGTGATTGCATTCATTTCCATAAAACTTTGGAAAATAGTTAATTACTATTGATGTTGCTTCAATTGTTTCAAATTTCAGAAATTCCTACTTCAAATTTTTGGACTTTATATATATAAAAGGGAGATTTCCCATCAAGCTTTTATATATATGTATATATTTTGTGTCAAATATTTAACCACAATAAAATTCAGAACTGTATCAAGCATAAAATTTGCCATATCTAGCTATGCTCTGCAAAAGCATTTTATTTCCCAAAGTCATGACAACAAATGTACTAGTTTCAATTTATTAAGAACTGACTTCTGGCCCCATAACCTCGACATGAAAATCACATGGGACAAAAAGACTGTCCTTTAGGAAAAGTTTTTGACAAGTACAGCATGTTAACTTTGCTTCCCAATTGAACCTTTCTTTGGTGATCTAGGAGCCTCTAGGTTTACATATACAATGTAATTCTTTCCACAACTTTCGCATAAACCAAAGTCATTTTTTAAGTTCATATAGATTGAAGTCGGTTAACTATGATTACTTAGATGGGTTGGAGAAATATAATAAAAATATATTCAGAAATCAGGCCCAACCAAATTAAATGAAAATACTTCGCAGGGTGTAGCTTGAGACGACCACACTAACTCAGTCTGTGATACTAGCTGAACATTTACTTAAGGCATACAGTATATTGCATATACTACAACATTTCTTTGTCCAGATATGTCAGATACCCTCATCTTAAAAAGTCTGTTACTAACACCACATAGTCATACATTATAAGTATATGCATTCACCGTCATATTTGACTATCAAAAAATCATGGAATACAGCCAATAAAGGAATTTTTATGGCTAATGTATGCTTCAATCGGCATCAATGATGAAGACTGATATACCTATGTTTGATTCATCCATCTGTGCTGTAGAATAAAGAATGTTTTTGTATTTGCCATGTTGGGATGTTGGTGACAGTTACCAACATACGTTTACCCCAGTGAGAGTAGGATGTAAGAGATTGATGGGGAGATGGAGATACTAAACTGTAGTATTGAAATTGTTACTATGTTTGCAAGGGGATAATAAAACTATACCTATCATTATCTGTTGATTTACTTCTGTTTTGCTGAACATTGTTAACAATACGCTTATCTGTAAGAAAGAAACAGTATCAATATTAACAAAATATACACCAAATGTACAGAATCAGTTTATGTTCTTAGCTCATAAGGGCACTGATCCTGAATTTTAGAAATTGTTAATCTATATGGGCAACATATATATGGCTATATACAAATTTAAAAATGATATTTTAGTTTTAAAAATGTTTCATCAACGTCATCAAAATTAGTTGAGCAGTAGGTCCCTTTTACAGGTTCCTGATGTAAATCAAAAACCAATCAATGGTCCATAAGGGGCATGATCACATAATTCAACAATTGCATTATTATTAAATTGATATACATGAAAACTCTAAATACACAGGGAAAGCTTTTTGCAGTTTTCAGCACTGATGTTCTTAAATGAGTACATTCTAAAAGGGAAAGTTGTTCATCATCTATGGAGTTTAATTTGCAAACATCCCCTATTTAAAAGTAATTCCATCCCCTATCATAAACTTGATGCATCATGCATTATGAATTTATAGAATTCAAATATTAAGCATAACTTTTGAAAATATATTATCTTATCCTTTATTATATGTCTTTTCTTAAATTTTACAATATAAATTAATAAATTATAGTTCATGAAATATTATTAGTACTAGACATAACTGAGTACAATTTCAAGTAATCATTTATGATTATTACATTACAAAATGAAAAGTAATTAGTTAATTGAAGTTTTTTTTTAATCGAGATTTTAACAGCTCAACGCAGCGTCCAAGATTGATTTAGTGATATAACAAACATCAAACAGTTACTCAGTAAGAAAAAAATATCATATACTCATAAAATAGTCTGTAAAGAACAAGTTTCGGTATATGACACAATTTTTTATACACATAAATTCATGCAATTTATACAATATAATTATCAGAGGAGACGGAGCAACTTGGGGTTGGAATGACTTGAGGATGGATAAACTTGGGGACAAAAAAGTAGGGGGACGGATCAACCTTGGTATCTAGCAAGCTCAATATTAAGCTTATGTGCAGACGATTACCATCTACACCGTAAAGACCCCAATGCCAGTGGTGGCAGCCTTGCTATGTATTTAAGGTTTGATTTGGCCTGCGATAGAAAAAGAGACCTAGAATGCAATATCGTAGAGTCAATTTCAGTAGAAATCTCCATTAGTAATAAAAAGTGGTTAATATCAGGACTTAACCGACCACAAACAATCTTGGACAATGATTTTACAAATAATGTTATTAAAACTTATGACAAAATTGAAGTGAAATATGACAACATAATAGTCTTGGCTGATCTGAATTGTAACTTATAATCAGAAAAGAAAAATACTCCATTAAGAAATATACTTGATATTTGTGATCTGGAAAACAATGTAAAAGGGCCAACATGCTTCAAGAAATGTGCCGATCCAACATTGAATGATGTAATTCTTACAAACCGTAAAAACCTTTTACAAAATGTAACCAACTTCAACCATGGCGATGTCCGCAATATCTGTTCTAATTAAAGCAAATATATCACCTATTAGAAAACCATTCAAAGAATACCAAAGCTACAAACGAAGAAGCTTTCATCAAAGACTTGACAAATGCTGAACTTTCAAGCAAAATTGACCATGCAGAAAACATAAACAGTGCTTATAATGACTTTCAATCAGAAATAAAAACCATTGTTGATAAACATATTCCAAAGAAAAGACACAAAAATGTTGAACAGCAAGCACCTTTCATGAACAAACAATTACGACAAGTTATATATAAGAAATCTATGCTCTACAACAAATATATGAATGTAAAATCTGTGTGTGACCAACACTAGTGATTCCTTCTGATTTTTGCAAGATGGCTATTTAAGAATTGGCAATAATAAAATTTTTGAAAAAATAACATAAATTTTCCATGTGCATATTGTTTATTGTGCCAAGTGCAATAAACAAAATATGCGCACGGAAAATTTATGTTATTTTTCAATAGACAAAATTTTTATCATAGCCAATTTTTATAAATTAATTTCAAAACATATTTTTATCTTTAAACATGAGGAAAGTAGCTCTGAAATAATTATCAAAAATGTCTGATCTAATATCAAACAAAGACTCCATGATCAAACCTTACGAAACCAAAATAGTAGAATAGGTGAAAGTAATAAATTATCTTTCTATAAAACTATCTATAGACAAAACGAAAGGCCTTCCTATGTTGATGTCTGTAGATATAAGTCTGACAGGTCAAAAATTTGTAAATATAGAATAAGTGCCCACTCTCTAGCAATAGAGAATAGTCACTATAAAAATATGCCTCAAAATAAAAGAATTTGCACAAAATGTACCACTGGGCAAATAGAAGATTAATTGCACTTCTTTATTCATTGCCCAACCTACAATTCATATAGAAAAGAACTAAGCTTAAAAGTAATAATGAAAACTTTGACTCATTAACAGAAAACAAAATACAATTTGTTTTGAATAGCAGTTCAATAACAGTCCTCAAGGCTTTCATTGAATATATCAGTAAATGTCAAGACCACTAACTTTAAATTGTTGAGATAATGAGATGTTAAGACACTCGGTTTTCAAAATAATTAATATTAAACCCCAAATTATACTGTAATTATTTACAACCACTCTTTCTATGATGTCTATTTGCACTTTATTTTGTCACCTCTCACATATTCTTACTACGCTTTTTTTTTTTTTTTTTTTGCACAGTTGAGTCATCACCGCGCAAGTTCCTACATTAATCAAACTTTACATCTTTCTTTTTTCTTTGTTGTTGTTGTCAGAAATTACATACTTTGTTTCTATTATTTGTGTTATGACCATTTACTGTAAATGTGTTAGAACGAATGAAAATATTGATTATTGAAATATTTAACTGAATAGGGGCATGTCAGTATTTTTATATCCATTGAGATATTACAAAATTATTTTAACCAATCAGATTACAGTATTCATCTAAAATTAATTTATTCACATATATCTAAGAGATTTTAAATTTCACATAGCCTTGTGTAATTTACAAAAGCACATTTTGCATTAAAGGTTATTTGTTTTTGGTTACAAGTGTATGATTTTTCATAAGACCCTAACTTAATGCAAAGTTAGTTTTTTTTTAATTAATGTTTAATTCTGTTAAAATGATCACATGACTACAATTTCAAAACAGAAAAAAAATCCTTTGCTGGCATATCAAACACTAACTTCTGCAAATTGTTAATGCATTTAGAATACATTATTTATAGCATTGTGTGTGAATAAGCAATTTCTTGAAATTTTAATGATATTAGTTATGATTCCACAGAATGTAATCCCTTTTGGGATTCAGTGTCCGGAGCTGTTTTCTGATTTGGCCGTCAGTGGGCGGTACGAGAACACAATTAATTCCCCTTGGTTTTCATTGTATATGAATATAGTTCCAACTTTGGTAATAGGTACCTTCCACATTTTGCCTCTAATTGGTAGAAAATACATGGGATTTTTTTTTCATTAATCAATTCTGACTTAAAGTTGTGATTTGGTTCAGTGGAAGAAGGTTAAAATTTAGGACTTTTAACTAAGTTCATTTGTCATGTTTACCCCATCTCTGAGTTATATGTATTAATTTCAGAAAATGATGGTAAAGTTTTCTACAATTTATTTATAAAATCCTGTTTGTACATATCTTTAGGCCAGAGAAGTTTTATTCAGTTTGTGCCGGTGGAAGTTTTTTAATCTGCTCAAATGTGTATATTGAAATGCACTTGAAAATTAATTTTGGTCTCGTGCCTAATAAGGGGGTTGCTTGGGTATCAGAAATTTTATTTGCCAGTGTTTGCTGGGGGTAATTTGGTGTTTATTTTTAAGAATCAGTAAATCTACACGAAATATGAAGATTTTGGCCCTTTATTCTCTATTTTCTGAAATTAAAATAAAAAATATGGTTTCTATGGGATTTTCCATTGAAATTGCACTTTTGCTAGGGTGCTAGGTATGAAATATAGACAGTGAGGAAAATATTGTACAGCTTTGAGTTTTTCTCCTCTAACTATACACTAGGAACATCAAATCAACAAAAAGCATACTTTATGAACAAGGTTTAGGCAGAAATCTGACAGTTTAGTGTAATTTTTATGAACCCAGTCAATGAAATATGGCAAAATCAGGGGTTTTCACAGCCTTGTCTTAGGATCTATAAAATCACAGATATGTGTTTTATTGGCCTGAATCTTTTGTATTTGCTAGTAAATAATATAAATAATGTAAAAAAAACCTCATATATTCATTCCATTGACATTCATGCATCTAGTGTAAGTCACCACATGAATATACCTTGTGATGTCTCAAAAACACCTAATTTTAAAGTACCACATACACTGTAAGGTTTCAAAAATGATTTTTTTTGTAGAAAAACTGAAAAAATACAGCTGACTGTGTGCTTATGTACATGATAAGCTTAGAACCTTACATTATTTTACGTTTATTTCAGTTTTTTTTTATCATTCAAAACCCAAATAAAGGCTAACTTTGAATATCGGACACAATTGCACTTGAACAAGATCTGTACAGGTCTGGTTTAAATTGATCTGGAGTGACAGTTTTAGCTTTGAAACCACTTCTTATTGCTTTCAATGTACATTTGATATGTGTAGACCACTTTATGTCTGAAGTTGATCAATTTAAGTCATTGTCAGCATCATAAAATGAGTTTTCATATGTGTACCCCTATACATGGTCTAAAAGTGCATTGACCATGGCCGCATGTTTAAAAACCCAATTTTTGGCCTTAAAGTAGCTGGAACTTGAGTAAAGTGAACTTCATTGCATCAAATACACATAATATGATGCAACCAATGTAAAAAATCACAAAAATATTGCATTAAAAAAAAAAAATGTACATTTTAGAGGGGCCTTATTTCCTTCGATCATTGGACATGCGAGTCATGCAATGTACCACTGATACTAAATTTGCTATAACTTATATATTTTTCAACTAATCATGATGAAACTTTGTACTTGCGGTCAAACAAGGTTCATCTTGACATGAGTGCAGTTTTTATTCAAAGTGAGCACATTTACTATCTAACAGGTACGACAACACAATTAATTCCCCTTGGGTTTCATTGTATACGAATATAGTTCCAACTTTGGTAGTAGGTACCTTCCACATTTTTTCATATTTTTACTGGAAACTTATTTGCTGAAGTTTTGCCTCTAATTGGTAGAAAATAGGTTAAAATTACATGGGATTTTTTTCCTTAATCAATTCTGACTAAAAGTTGTGATTTGGTTCAGTGGAAGAAGGTTAAAATTTAGGACTTTTAACTCTGTTCATTTGTCATGTTTACCCCATCTCCGAGTTATATGTATTAATTTCAGAAAATGATGGTAAAATTTTCTGCAATTTATATATAAAAACCTGTTTGTACATATCTTTAGGCCAGAGAAGTTTTATTCAATTTGTGCCGGTGGAATGTTTTTAATCTGCTCAAATGTGTACACTGAAATGCACATGAATTTTAATTGTGGTCTCGTGCCGGCGGCCAAATAAGAAAACAGCTCCGGGCACAGTCCTGAAACACGGCGAAAGGGATTACAGTCTGAACGATGAGCACATGTGCTTAATGGAAACGTTGTATGAAAATTCTTCTTAAAACCAAGTTATAAAATTAACGTAGATAGATATATTATAACTAATTACGCTTCAAAATTCCATTGTTTCTCCAAATACATCGAGACACAGAAAATGTCAAACTTTTCATGGAGGTTGCCATTGTGGTGTTGCAAAAAATAACGATTCAGTCCCGTATGAAAATATTTATATTTTTCATAATTGCATTTATGCTGAATTTTGAATTTTCATTTCGTTATTATTCCTACTCTGTAATATATTAACAAATTTTAGAAATAAAAAGAAAGGAATCGTACAAATAATTTGCTACCTTATTTCTTGGATTCTTTGTGCTAGATATATCTTAGCCTGACCATTTCGTACCCACCAAGTTAGACAAGTAGCTTAGGTCAAGTTAGGAGGAGTAAAGAAATGAAGAAAAGTGTTAGTTTAAATGATCCCTTTGTAATTAAGATCAGTTAGCAACAAATAAATAACAACTACATAGGTTGGCTTGAACTGTCATTCACTACAAGTTTATGATTACCATTGTGACAAGTTCATGAAGTTGTGTCTTTATGTAGGCCAACATTGAGATTAGATTCTGAATGAGTGTGTTATTGTAATAATATGATTTTAGGCTTTGTTAATGAGGGACAGAGCTGTTTGAACTAAAGTCATGACTTTGTTGATGGTGCACCACTAATTAATTGTGGGTGATGTTTCACATAGAAGACTCCTGTAGACCCACACTGGCCACAGGCTTTGGGGATTTCTATCTCTTACTAAGACTATATTGTAAGAGTCTTAGTCCAAATAATACAAAAATGTATATGCTGTCATGGGAGGCTGATATTTAATATGGAGTAGGCATTACCTATATCAGCAAGCACTATGAGCTTTGCTGTACTTGTACTGTCTATGTTAAACTGGCTAGAGTGGACAAGAACTACTCTTTGACCATTTGATCAGTATACATTGTAGCTTTGAAGGTTCTGGATACCATCATAATTATTGTTGTACCCTAATTGGCTCACTTGACCGAAAGCAATGTGAGCTATTGCCATCACTTGGCGTCCGTTGCCGTCAACAATTTTTCAAAACTCTTCTCCTCTGACACTACATGACCAATTGGAACAAAACTTGGTATGAATGTTCCTTGGGGTATCCTGCATAGAACTGTTGTGGGTATCTGTCAAAAAACATGGCAGCCATTACTATAAATAAAACGTAGGGGTCAGACCGTAGTTTTTTGTATATTATATCTCCAAAACCGCTAGGTTTAGACAAATTCTTTCAATGGCTCAAATGATTCTTATTACAAGAGATATTGACCTTGGAAGATGAAAAATGACAATTTTTTTTTACATTTCTCAGCCAATATCTTAAAAACTATAATTGATAGAAAGAAACTTTCTTTGCTGATCCATATGATAAGTCTTACCAAAGTCTTTTTGAGTCAAAATTTTTTGACAACTCTTTGTTAAATTTATTGACCTTGAAAGATAAAATTTATCAGTTGAGTGTTTCAGGCTCCTGGGAACCTCTTCTTTATAAATGCATTTTAGCCAATACAAAAATTAAGTATTTTTTTCATCATTGCACCCCGTGCAGGTCCGGGTGTCAAAAGAATAGGCCTGCAGCAGCGCTAAGCTTGTCGTAAAAGGTGACTAAATAGTGCTCAGGACCCTTGCCGGGGCCTAGGGCGCTCTGCACACAGAGCAACTGGGATGTGTGCCCCAGGTCGTTGAATGGAGTACCCCTGGCGTGTTACATGCTGGGGTTGTCGGGCAATAATACGGAAAACCTGACCGCAAACCGTAGTGGTGCAACGTATTGGGAAAGATGCCACGTTCCTCGCACGTTAAAGAACCCTACTGTGGTATTCTTCCGGAGTAGGAACCATAGGGCTCCGCCACAGGAGGCTAAATTGCCCGACCCTACCTACCTCTCCCTATTTTCAGTGGCAATCAAAGTTGTTGACCCCATTGTCCTTGTGTCCCATCCCTTTTTCATTTCATAATCATTTCATGTTCATTTTGTCATTAATTTCATGTTCATCGTCTGGATATAGCTGAAATATTGCTGCTCGGACGTTAAACCCCAACAAACAAACAAACAAACAATTTTCATCATTGCTGGAGTAAAAATTAAAAAGAAAAAAACAAATCTACTCAAAAATATGTATTTATTGCAATTTTTTTCATTTCTAAAAACTTAGCACTATTGTTATGATGAGATGGACGATGGAATATAGTGAACTACATTTACAAGGCCAGGCCTTCTCAATATCTTTATTATTTTTATATTACTAACTTATGACATAAATTTATGATTCGCAAAGTTTTCGGTAAAATTTTGTTGATAATAATCTCGAAGAGTGTTAGTTTTAGCATCATATCAAGGAAAAGCATACAGAGGTCACCAATTGACCTTCACTAGTAGACATGTCACATACCAGCAATTTTTATAGTGAGTTCTGAGAGACTCAAATATACAAACAAAAGTATAGATTAAGATGCATGAGTATTAAAAGTATTGTTCATTGTTACAGCTTGAGGATGTCATCAACCTTTATAGAAAGTTTGTTACTATCCCAGAACCTGTTGGTGCATGCATTTCAAAACAGTCAAAGGGAGATAACCTTGTCATCAAGAGTCAGTGGAAACAGGCTGATTTAGAAAGATCAGAACAAGTCAAATTCAATAAGACTTACATGATTAAACATGGAAAACCAAACCAGTTTGATGTACAATTTACAAATATAGCCACTGAAAATAATGAGTAAGTTCATGAGTTGTATTTTAACTGCCAGATATATCCAAGACACATCACATTAAAATTCAAAGTTCTGGGAAAAGTCAGAAGTCTTAACCATACAGTAAATTATTTTGTTTGTTTTTATTTTTTGCAAGTGTTTAATGAATTTTTATTCTCTTTTAAAGCTGATTTTGTTTGATATAAAGTTACCATGGTACAATATGTATTTTTAGCAACAAATGCTGGATACCTTTTTCTCAACTGATTTTTGTGATGGAGAAAATGTTCTTAATAATGTGATATCTTATTTGTCTTTTAGCACTTGAAAAAAATGAACGTACAGAATTCAGAGAATGAACCAGTTTTCAGTAAACATAATATAAAAACATACAAATATGAGCTAATGAGTACAATACAAAAGCAGTAGATATAAGTAAAACAGCAGTCTTTTGTAGACTTTGGAACAAAGAATCACCTTCTGGGAAATGGACAGCCATAATCAGGAATATAAAGACAAAGAAAGAAGAAGAAAAACAATACATAGAAGTAATTTAATTGTCGGTTGTTATGATAATACATCCTAGAATATTAGAAGTTATAAGCTCCCATATTTGTATCGAACTATATTTCTTCGAAGTTATTTTGAAAATCATTCAGTGGTTACTAGGTAAAATACATTTTTATCTGGGTGTCCAGGTTAAATGTACACACTTGCATGGTTGAACTGTTCAGGTCAAATTGTTTAAAACGTGCGTTGTTTCATTGATAGAGCTATATAAGTCTCAGCATCATCCTGCAACTATTGTTATCATTGTTTGATGGATTTTCCTTTTATGGTCATTTGCATATTTCATTCAAACATTTTTATCAATGGTGGATGGAATTTTCTTAATTTGCATATTGCTGCTTCGGTTATTTAGATGAACAGTTTTATCCAATCATGAGTGGTTTTCTTGATGTACTCCCACTATCAGATAATATCTTATCATCAATCGAAACAACATTTTTCACAGATTTTCTATTCTAACATGAAGATGTTCAAAGAGTAATCAAGGGAACCAAGGTTCTAGCAAAAATCAACAGAAAGAAAACCAGGGACAAAGACCAAACATGGAAAACAGACATACACAACAAACAACATTAAGTAATCAAATTAAAAAATGCTTTTAATTCAGTTGGCCAGTAAGGAATTAAATACACATAATTTACATTATGTTTTGACATAACTAGATGTACCATACTATAAATTTACATTATGTTTTGACATAACTAGATGAACCATACTATACGGAGGTGTATACAACTGTTAAGACATGATGTTTGTTGTACACTTAACCATATCCTTGATATGTAAAACAGTTCATTTAAAATTCCAAAAATGCAAAACCATAAACAAATTCTGATGATTTACCGGTATATCAAACTCAGTATTGTAGTTAATATTATGTTAGAAAGATGTACCATTGTTCATACATTGCAGTGAATGTCATATTGAATTTCTATTCCCTTAGAGCCCAGATACTGATAACTAGAAATTTCCTGTATTTTATCAATTCTGATGTAGTGTAAAGCACAGTGTAGTTCCAATTAAAGTAATTTGACCACATAACTACCAGTTTATGATGCTTACAATATTTTACGTCACTTGGGTCTGTAAAATGCAAAATATTTTTTTACAGGTTTTCAAGAAATAAATGCAAAATTTTAGATACAAATAAAATTATTCTTTTGTTTATGTTATGATAGGTATGGGATGCTAAACAGAAAGTAAAGAATTATGATGTAACAGTTCTGGAAAAACATGGGAAAATCTGTGATCCTGATGGTACATTTTTGTTCATGTATTAAGAAAGCATTTATAACAACTTATTTCATCTAAGATACATGAATTATGGAACTGATCATCCACATATGAATGTATTGATTAAGCCTCTTTAATGATTGGCGTAACTGTCTAGATTTGAGACAGTTATGCCCACTTCTGTGATGTAAGCTATATTAAGGAATTATGGAACTGATCATCCACATATGAATGTATTGATTAAGCCTCTTTAATGATTGGCGTAACTGTCTAGATTTGAGACAGTTATGCCCACTTCTGTGATGTAAGCTATATTAAGGAATTATGATTTAGGCTTATAGTTGAATAAGAATTCCTTTGCTAAGGATTGGATACTTGTGTCTATTCAGTAATAAGTGAATACATGTTACTTACGTTGTAACTCCCATTTTAATCACATTTTTATACATGTATACTACATGTAGTAGATTTTTTTTTAAGTCGGCAACTCCTTAAGAGTTTTATAAACTAGAAAGCAAAGAATTTTTATACTACACACCAGTATGTAGTCCATGTACATATATTCTAAATTTTTAGATTGACCTTTCTCCTATATCTGCTGTTTTTTTATTATTAACAGATCAGTTTGGGTGCCTCAGTTGGTCTTCTAATGAGAAGAGTTTATTATACATTGCTGAGAAGAAGAAACCTAAAACTGTCTCATATTTTGACAATAAGCCAAAAAAGGACGAAAAAGGTGATGCTGATCAGCAAATTAAGGTACCAGATATATAGTGTATTATTTTGATGTTAATTTACATAAAATATTAGGTATGATTCT
The DNA here is from genome assembly GCA_037379345.1 of Perna viridis. Classification (NCBI taxonomy): domain Eukaryota; kingdom Metazoa; phylum Mollusca; class Bivalvia; order Mytilida; family Mytilidae; genus Perna; species Perna viridis. The sequence continues at coordinate 17,966,358 of CM074511.1, forward strand.
ACACATATACAATTCTAAAATGTTTTTATAAAGTTTATTTAAATTAAGAATTAAACATTTTAAAAGTGAAGAAAAGAGTATATATTAGACTGATTGTACAGATATAGATAACCTGATTGTTTAATTCTACAAGCTTAATGGACAGTTAGAATGGGAATAACTACTAACAATCTTGTCAATAAAAGGTTTGTTTCACATATATATTCCATTGTTATCGGAGTTGTAAATTGATAAGTAATGCTACCATCCATCATTCCTTCTGTATGTCCACCTGTAACAACCTTGTAAACACTCTAGAATCACCATCCTTGTACAGATTTTGTCTAAACTTGTAACAAATAAAGTCCTTATAAATATCTAGAACCATATTGTTTTCAAGGTCATAAGTCAAGGGTCAAAGGTTACAAATTCAATTTTTAGCTCCCCTAACCAAAGGCCATGTGAGCTATTGCCATCACTTGGGGTCTGTCGTTGTCTCCGTTAACAATTATACAAAACTCTTCTCTTCTGAAACTACTCGACTGATTTGAACTAAACTTGGTATAAATGTTCCTTGGGGATTCCTGCATAGAATTATGGTGGGGATTTTTTATTCATCGAAAAACATGGCCGCCATTACTAAAAATAGAACATAGGTGTCAGACAGTAGTTTTTCACATATATCTCCAAAACCATTAGGTTTAGCTAAATTCTGACAGGGTAATAGTGTTCAGCATGATGAGATCTATCTCTAGTCAAGTTTTGGTTTTTAGTCTGTTAAGCCATGTTGGAGTTACTGCCCTTTTTCAATGATTTTTGATATGCCAGCACTCCACAGTATTGTAGAACTGCCTAATTTCGGTCTTGTAATCTGATGCTTTGTAACATTTATCACTTTAAAAAAATGTCAAGCATCTGTAAATCTATATATTTAGAAATACCTCTAGCCAAGGCCTTCAGGATGCAGTAAAAATTTTCTGGAAAAAAAATTACCCACAGCATATAGGGTTACCATAGAAACCATGCAAAAATATGCGAAAATTTGCAAAAAAGTTCATAAAATCAGGTTTAAAAATATCAAATTTCCTGCAAAATATCTGCAATTTTTATTTCATCCCCTGAAACTGTTCAAACTTTTTCCTTCGAAAACCCCTTCCTCATATGGGCATCGCCCGTTAGATTTTGAGCTATTTCACTTTGTAATCCACTTATTAAATTTAGCATGGTGAAAAATTGACTTACTTTCACTTTCACAATGAAGTCAAATTGTCATTGAAAGAAAGCCCCTTCAACATTGAAAATATATAAAACATTGCAAAATACTTTTAAAAGTCCCCTTTTTTCAGAAAATGTTTTATCAACAATAGATTCTTCATTTTTAATCACTATAGCAACCACCGGTTTCCATTTATGTCATTTTTCATCCTGGGAGCCTCTTGTTTGACATGGCATGGGGATGCTATCATTCAGATTGAAATTAATGTGGTGTGATTAAACTTAATTAAGGGTCATGAACATGACTTTGAGGAAGACTGGGGAGAACAGCTGGTTGGTAAAGTGAGTCCTGTAATCTGTATACTGGATATCAATACAGGTGATGTTAGTGTGCTGGATAATGTAGCCAAGGACTGCTCACTAGGACAAGTAAGGTTTACGCTACATGGACATATTTCAAGTATTTGCTAAGGTCAACTAAAATGCTTTCTTTGTTCTCAGGTCTGCCTTCGTGTTTTTTTAAGGGTGCCTCATTTCCCATTTTTATTACCATATCCGTCAAAAAAAAGTTGAAAAAACCTTCATTACCATTTTTTTTTATCAAAGAAAAAATGTAAAAAAGCTCCCTCATCATTTTTTTAGGAGAAATAATGGTCAAAATGCCTCTGACTCCCTCTGACTTTTTCCTACTGGTAGGTTTTCATGTAAAATGTTCTGAGAACAAAGAAATAAACTTTCCATGGCCTAATTGTTAAGATTTTTTCTCTCTAATTTTGTAAGAAGACTAATCCTCAAATGATATTTGAAATAAATGGTAGATGTTGCAAAAAATTAAACTCTACATTTTAAACAGTTTTCTATTTTAAAGAAATGGGTAATGGTACCTACCTTCTTGAACAGAATTTTATTAGATGGAACTGCTTCATTTAATTTAGTTCAAGTTTGATCGTACCAATTACAAATATCAAAGACATGAAGTAAAGCTGATATGGTGCAATATAATGGGCATAACCCACTTTTATGTACAAACAGGCTATGTGGGCACCATCAGATACAGGAGTAGTTTTCATTGGCTGGAAGAATGTACCATACAGATTGGGTCTTATTTACTGTCCAACTCGAGAGTATGTTACTTAAACTTTCATTAATTAGTCAAACATTTGCACACATTTTGTGACACACCACTTTTCAGTTGATGTACTAAAAAGACAGAGTGGGAAATGCTCCCAGACCTAGGTGGGGTCTGAGAATAGGCCAGATAGTCAACACAGCAGCCCAGCTGCTAGTAGGACATACTCTGACATAGTTCCGCAGTCAGATATCCGAAGGGCTGGGCTCAACAGTGAAACCTGTCTAAACCAAACACCTCTTGGATTTAAAAATTGGTTCAGTTTAGACGTGTTTGGTTTAGACATGTTCAATATACATTTGAATTGATATGAAGAGACTTTAAAAAATGTCTAGTTTAGACAGATAATTCAGGTTTGGTTTACATAGGTTTCAATGTACTTATAAATATTATGTAAAACTTGAAAAGATAGTTATAAGAATAATCAGGTCATGTTCACACTGTTTATACAGTTGAAATTTTACTTAAACAGTGAAAAAAATAAGGTATTTTAACATTTTAAGATGAACAAGTGCTCTCTTATATATGTACCAGTTTTCCTAATGCAGGCTAGGCTATTCCATCTCTTGTTTTTATTGCATTAAAGACCATTTTAGGAATCATTACTACTGAGATGATAATCTTTAGACGAATACACCCAAAATCTTTATTATAATTTAATGGACATAGCATAAGTGAAGGGTGTCTATCACAAATACATTTTTGTAGCTTTTATATACCATGAAATGTAATTAAATTCATGACTCTACAGATACATAGGTTGAACTGAAAGAAAATTGTCAGTTAAATATTAATGGTTATTATTTTTTTCAGGAATGGAATTTATTATTGGGAGAAGGCATCAAATAAATGTGGTAAGTTATTTGATATTTGTACTGGCTAAGTTTACATGTAAAAGTAATAATAATGAAAGATATTGAGAGTTACTTGAAAGACTTATATACACACAGTCAAATATTTTTAACATCCATCTTACCCAGTAACACTTAAGAAATATTTGTTGTAGTTATTTTTTTCTCATTGTTACTTTGTTTAGTGACACTTGATGTGGATTTGATTCAGTCAAATGCTTTGACAAAATTTGATGTACCGCCGTACATAGTAACTACTTGATATTTTTCTGATCTCTTTAATATTCAAGTGAAGTAGAATATCTTCTTCTAATCAGAACAGTGTTTTAACCACTTCTTCATTTACTGCAATACTTTTATTTTAATTATGAATATTTTGAGACAATTCATTATGTAATGAAGGTCTATCGGAACAGGGTAATCTTTTCACAATTTGGAACACTTTAGTCCTCCATTAGACAGCATCATCATAATTTTAGCTAAACAGTTTCTTGAATAAAATGTTAGATATATAGAATTTAAAATGTTAAACTCAATTAAAATCATAAAATTGCCAGATAAGTATGGGGTTACAGATCAGCTGTGAGTTTATTAAGTAAATCTAATACATGGATTTCATAATTGTTACTTTTTGTCTAATCTTCCAAGTAACTCTAGCCAGTACTGTTGATTTTTTATTCTGATTTCAATAGATTGCTATGGTTTGTAGCAAGTAAACTGCATGTAAATATTAGAGAAAATTGTGTCCAGTTAAAAAATTATGGCTCCATTTAAAAAAATACTCAGTGTATAAAATGCACTATATTGGAAATGATAAAATGATGAAATATGATGGAAGATTTCTTGAAAAAGATATGTACAATTTATATTCAATGTACCATTATTTGGGAATGTGTTTTGTTTCTGTTTTTAGAAATATTGAGTGACGAGTCTAGAAGCAGTTTTTCTCCCAGATTGAGTCCTGATGGAAAAAAGTTAATTTATTTTGATAATGAAATTGGAGGTCCTCACTACCAATGTTCAAGACTTATGTTGGTATGGCAGTATTTAGTTTGAATGATTCTATAAATAACTTTGGTATAACTGGTATCCTCTTCCAAATCCACTCACTTAAACTAAACTGAACTCACATGTTGCCAGATTTCACTTCAATTTTACATAATCTTTTGTTTATCAGTACATTGTCATTTTGTCTATGATGTTGTCAGTTTCTGACAAAGTTTCAGTTGAAATTGAATCAAAATTTGAGAATCACGGTTCTAATTTATCACTGGTAGACATACTTAATTTACCTTTTAGAATTCAGTAACTTCTGTATAAGGGATCAAATTAAATGGTTTAGAAACATTAGCTGGTGATCTTGCCAAACATTACATAGCTGATGAATACTTGGTACAGAGCTGGAACCTGGTGCCTCTTAAATCTATTTTATTACTTCAATCAGAATAAAAAAAAAAGAGCTGGATTATCTGTCAGATAGCAATTACACACATATCTTGGGCCTTTGTATTTTAAAGATTTAGTGCATTTTGAAATTGTATTTTAAAGACTTAGTGCATTTTGAAATTTGTTAAATCATTCAAAGCAAACATTGAAGAGCATTTCAAACATTTATAATGAGCCCTCCAGCTTTATTGTATGTATTTAATTTTTAGTTTGACTGGAAGAGTAAGCAGACATCAGTTATTGTAGATGTAGTCAAGGATCCAGCAGGTAAGTTATTGTAGATGTAGTCAAGGATCCAACAGGTAAGTTATTGTAGATGTAGTCAAGGATCCAGCAGGTAAGTTATTGTTTATGTTGTCAAGGATCAACTAGAAAAACAGAGCATGCATTTTTACTGCAGCTTTTGGTCAATATTTCTAGTTTTTTTGTAATGTTAAGAATTGCAATTTTTACAGATTTATTTTGGTTTTCTTTCAAAATTTCGGATTCAACCTTATTTTTTTAGACAATGAGAAATTGTCCAAGCTTTAAACTGTAATTGACAACTACTTCTTTTTATAGTTGATGAATTCCAAGGTATTTATGTACAGTCACTACCTACAAGCTGTTGGTCTACAGACAACAACAGAATCATTTTATCTAGTTTCTCCAGAAGTTCTGTGGTACTTACATTATCAATCTTAGTAAAACATGGTTAGATCGGAAATATCTTAGTGCCCTTATATGTATCATTTGTAAATTAAAGATTATGAATCATTGATATACATGTATTTCCCAAATGATTATAGCTCATTGCCAATTTGAATTATTTTCTCCCATTCATAGGCTTCAGTTTCACTGCACAAGCGAGTAATTAAAAATTTGTAATTTCCCGCCCTGTGCTGGAAAATTAAAATGTTGTATAAAGACTCCCTCGCTTATCACGCTTACCACATTTACCATGTTCAAAGTTGTTATTCTTATTGTTGATCAATTAAATACTTGTTGATTTACAATTGTTATTCATATTTTAAAAGATTAGTTGGTAGTGTATCGACTAATCATAATGGTAGTGATATCGATGACACAATGACTTGATAACTGGACGGGAGGTACTTAATGCTTAATGACGTAGTTGATGTTGGGAGAATTTAGGGTGTTGTTTAATTTATTTTTAATGGTTTTATTCATAGGAGAAACAGATTCTATCTCATTTCTCTCGGGGATTAAAGGATTTCTCCACTCTCAATAGTTAAATTTTAGATTTTAAATATGTTGAATGGAGAAATCCTGTAATCCCCTCGAGACTGAAAGAGAATCAATATGGCATCACTTCACTTGTTCAGTTAGATTATCTGCAATGATAATTTGATCTATACAATTTCTGCAGTTACTGTAAAAAATTAAACCTAAAATAAACTTTTGTGAAATTTGAATTGACAGTATTTGTCTTCATATGAGCCATAAAATGGTTGACATCCAAAAACCAACCACTAAACAATTTTTTTGCTAAACAACAAGCTTTGATACCAGCTAATGAATGTTTCGGACTAATAAGACCTTGTTCCCATAGCTGTTTTACATAATACTTGGCTGAATCAATCAGAACTTGCTTTAGACAGATTTTTGCATTGTTAATTTACTTGTCAGTATTAATTGTGGTATTCAAAGTTAATTATTTTAACTTTTTCAGATCCCATTAGTCATTGATGTAGAGAAAAAATTAGTTACAAGACTTAAAACAGGTACTAGTAATCACATGTGTCAATTTCCTTAAGCACAAGGCAGAGTTCTGACATGAAAGTTTGATATAGAATTACTGTAGGCAGACTACTTTTGTGTATTAATAGTTATTTGGAGGTTTCTGCAAGCTAGAGCAACATTTCTAAATTAATGACAGTCTCAAGTAGTTGGGCATAAGGCTCACTTTGTTTTAAGACATATAAGTGTAGAAGTCTGTGTGCCCACCATCCATGATGCTTTTCTAAGATGTATATCATACAAGTAGTTTTGTATTATGATAACATGTCTTTTTTATTGCATTAAGATTCTAATGTGTCTTCATAAAAAAAGATGTAATATAGACTATTTATAGCTTTAAAATGATTTTGATTTTATTTTTAAAAATTTTATTATCTGTTATGTGTCTTAATAGGTGTTAGAGGAGATGCAAGTGTTATTGATGTGTGTGATGATGGAGTGTTATTTAAATGCAGTGCTCTAAATCAGCCTCCATATTTGGTATGTACCAGGTATACAAGGAAATCTATGCATTACTGAATATATTAACAAACCATTGAACCATGATTAATGGTGCCTAAAAATAATATTACTGCAGTCTGTTGAATTTTAGTTATTAGTATTGCTAATTTTTATGGAATCTATGATAAAACATATTTTCCAGTGTTGATTTTTTGCAGTTTCAAAAAAAGAATAAGGTTTCATTGCATGATAAATAGTTATACGTTTGCTTTAACATAAATTAGTGAAACATTAATACTTTCATTACAGTTTGTATTTTAAAACTACAGTAGATATCATAAATAAATTACTCAGTTTTAATGCAACAGTTGTTGTAAGATCAAACCTCATTGGTAATGTAAATTTCAAGTTATCAATTACACAATTAACTGCATCAATTTTTTTTTACACATGCACATACATTATTTTTATATAACCACAAACAACTTTCAGGTGTAAAATGGTATTGCCCTGTTGTCCATTTCATAATGTCCATATGATAACTTAAGTAAAAGAGAATAGATTTCTTAAAATTGTACCACAAAATACTATTCCCCAGAGGAAGGTTGGGATTGATTTTGAAGGTTGTGACTGGTACCTTTTAGTATTGAGGACTGAAAAGGGGCTCTTTGATTCTGGTCAATTCTTTTCCTATGAAAAATGTATAATCAGAACCTATCTTCAGTCAAGCATGAAGTGTTCATATTTAATCCAACTTTTTAGGGACTTCTGCAGTCATATTAAGCTGTGCCCTGCAAAGCTTTTATATTAAGATATATAATTGCAGTTTGCATATTCTGTATTTGACAGTTGCATAAGAATGGATATAATTGTATTGTATTTGAAGTCTTGCTTTTTGCAATCTTAATTGGATCAGTTTATTTACTTACATTATGACAAAACATTTTTTAGGCTTTTGGTTCGTTGCCACCTAATGGTCAAGATGATGAGATGTCTCTGAATTCTTTGGATGAATCTATTACACTGCCTGATATATCATGGGAGGTGTTAACATTCACTCCATCACATAGACCTCATTCTCAATATGGTAAAATAAAATGCATTAATCATTTGCTTGTTTTGAATTATTTTTGGACGCAAATAGTTTTTGTGGTATTAATGAGCATTATATAAATTGTCAAGTCTATATAATACATTATATATATATTTTTTCTACCTTAAAGCATGTACTAGCAATGTACCATTTGATTTCTACCTTTAAGCATGTACTAGCAATGTACCATTTGATTTCTACCTTTAAGCATGTACTAGCAATGTACCATTTGATTTCTACCTTAAAGCATGTACTAGCAATGTACCATTTGATTTAGTTTTTTATGCCCTTGTTAATCTATTAAACATTAGATATCTTTAATATATTTGATTTTTTTTCTATATCATCAGGTGTCCTAAACTATGAATGTGTGCTTGTATCACCAGAAAGTAAGGAACCACCTTTAGTTGTATTCCCACATGGTAAGTAAACTCTCGTTTTTGGATGCGTGTGATTTATGTTCTTTCAAGTTAACATCTATTTCCAGAGCTAAATTGATACACTCAAATGAAACAGTTGATGTTATGTCTCAGTGTTATGTCCCATCCCATCCCAAGGGTTATAACTGCAAGTATAGATGCTTTTTAATTTTTTGGCTATTAATTTTAATAAAGAACTCTAAACCTTCACAAATTTTTATTGGTAAGATTCTTAAAACTAATCTTCTACTAATTTCTAGAATGTATACTGTTTACTCTAACTCCCTATACAAATCAGGTAATAACTGGATATAAAACAATAATCTTCTTAGTCAGTTTTCTTAAATCTAATACATGACCCTTAGAACCTGATGTAGCACTGTCATGAATCAGGTTAAATATATTAACATTTCATTTTTACAGTGTGAATAACAGTTGTACTGACTGATTTTATAATTTAAGGAGGTAGACCTAGGGTACGGGACATAATTCTTGAAATCAGTGGTGTTTTTGTATCATATTCAATTTCTCTAAAGTCTTTAGAACAGAATGAAATCTGTCCAAGTTACTTTGATGCTTACTTGATGTAAAATGGTTAATACAAAGGTCTCACTAACCACCTCTAACGTTTCCATTACATTACATGTTAAAAGACAAATGACATCTTAAAGTTGCATACCATTGCGAAGCTTGGAAAATAAGGCTTCCGAAATCATTATGCTAATGGTACGATGATTGTAGAAATTCTTCACAAAATTTACTTGAATAAATAATACTGAAAATCCACATTTTTACCTTTTCTGCTAACTGACAGCATGGAGGCAAATTACTCACACATGTAAACAATATTCATACACTTTTGTAGTTAATTACATATATGATTTTAAAGTACACATTCTCAGCTTTATTTTGACTACTTTTAATCATAATACACACAAATAATGCATTTACAATGCATATGTCTAGGTTCAGTGTGTTTTTGGTACTACATAGGGGGTGGTCATTTGACCCAGAAGTGGTTAGTGAGACCAAAGGTTCCGATAATTTGTAATAGTTGTGTCCCTTACCTTAGGTCTACCTCCTTAAAGTGAAAATTTTAAACAACTATTGGTAACTGTTATACCTTTTAATGAAAACTGCTTTGAATTGTAGGTGGTCCTCACAGTGTCTTCACCCAGGGATATGTGTTGTATACTGCCTGTATGGTGGCTTGTGGCTATGCTGTTTTGTGTGGTAGGAACTTTAATATTAGATTGTAAACTGATAAAGACATGGATTAAACATAAATAGTATACTCATACCCTAATGAGTGGGTTATTATGCTATCACCTTATCTTTTCATTGAATCTGAATTTGTCACAATTTTCTAAATCAGTGATTCAGATTTTATATTATGCATGGTTTTATATTGTATGTGTTAGCTGAATTTCCTTTCTGTTAATTTTCATAAGATTTTGAAGAAAGTTGGATCAATCAAGCACCACACTATCTTTAATTTCTTACTTCATTATTTTCGTATTTAAGTAGCACTCAAGATATGAATCATGCAAAATGTGATTCATGGTCGAAAAGTCTACATAAATAAAAATATGCAGCCCTTTTTGGAGTGTATCACATAATACAGATTTTACATGATCCTTACAAAGACTGCTATTTAAGTATACAAAGGTATGTAGTATATAAGTTGATGCAAAAGTTTTCAGTTATAGATTTCTTCTGTCAATTATGTAAGATATTCCACTTTAATTTTGTTTTCTTTTACAGTGAATTACCGAGGCTCATTAGGATTTGGAGACAATAATTTGAGGTCATTACCAGGAAATGTGGGCGACCAAGATGTCAAAGATTGTCAGGTAATATACTCACTTTTTTACATTTTTTACTTAAATTACAGCTTTATGCCATTGCTCAAGAGAATTATTGTGGCTTGTTATTACCTGCCCTATTATTGATAAGGGAATATATGTGTGGGGGCATTGTCAGTGTGTCCCAGACACAGATATTTTCTGAGGTTGTTCTCCTACTACAGTGAAACCTGTCCAAACAGAACACCAAGGGGACTTCAGGTTTTGTTTAGTTTAGACAGGTGTTCAGTTTTCTCAGTGTCACTTACAGCCAGACAGTTTCGGCCTTCTTTAAGGTCTCAAAGCGGTAACTGTCAGTAATTTTATACTGCATATAGACCAAAATTCATCTGTTTTGTTTATAATGTTATGACACAGTCAAACTGTTCGCCTTAAGATGTTTTTATGAAGATTTTATTGACAATTTGTGACGAAAGTTGGTCTGCTGATTTAACCTGAAGTTTACAAAAGATTCTAATATAACATTCTGACAGATAGGTAAATTCTGTAGAAAAGTAAATAGATTTTCTATCTACTTTGTTATGATTGTAAACTGAATTAGCAATACATGAAAGACAAGATATGTAAGACGACAAAATGAAATGATTGAACTGTACATGTGTAATCAATCAACCGCACCTGTCTGAGATTTAGATTGGCCTAGATCCTATTAGTCTTAGTACAACTTGTCTGTGGGTCAAGATGTTATATATGTTAAACTTTTAAATTTGCTCAGCACTTGGTTTCCTGAAAATTTTCTGTCAGACTAAAATCAGCTCCTCTGTGGTTCTATAGGCAAAGATTAAATTTGTATGGATTTGCCATTTTGAGCACTTTGTCCTCTTTGAATAAAGAAGGGATGGAACACTTTAAATTCAGTTTTACTTTGCACCACCAATTATTAATTTTCTACTTAGGAAGCTGCTGTATGTGTAGTGAAAAGTGGTAAAGTAAATGGTAAACAGGTAGTGGTGTTTGGTGGGTCTCATGGTGGCTTTCTCACAACACATTTGATTGGTCAATATCCAGTAAGTGTGTCATGATGTCTTCATCAAAATTATTTGATTAGAAACAGAAAAAAAACAATAAGATAAAAGTACTTATATTCTCAAGTAATTGATGAAATTCCAACTTTGCTACTGTATATATAAGAAATTGCCAATTGTGTGTATAGAATTTTAAAGGTTTAATGTGAAAGATTAGCTTTTATAATTTAAAAAAATGTACTTATATCAGTTTTGGAATTCTTATCAATAATATTATACTGGTAATTTTAATAGTTATTAAGTATATGCATGTTTTATATATGTTCAAAGGACAACTGTAATTTTTGTCTTTTTCAGGAATTTTATAAGGCAGCATGCTGTAGAAATCCTGTTATTGATATAGCAAGTAAGTACTGGCAAAATGTCAGGCTTGATATGGTAAGTAAGTAATGACGAAGTGACAGGTTTGATATAGTAAGTAAGTAATGACAGAATATCAGGTTTGATATGGTAAGTAAGTAATGACAAAATATCAGGTTTTGATATGGCAAGTAAGTAATGACAAAATATCAGGTTTGATTTGATATGGCAAGTAAGTAATGATAAAATATCAGGTTTGATATGGTAAATAAGTAAGTAAGCAATGACAAAATATCATGTTTGATATGGTAAGTAATGACAAAATATCATGTTTGATATGGTAAGTAAGTAATGACAAAATATCAGGTTTGATATGGTAAGTAAGTAAGTAAGTAATGACAAAATATCATGTTTGATATGGTAAGTAAGTAATGACAAAATGTCAGGTTTTGATATGGCAAGTAAGTTTAATTTTCTGTATTTTTTTCTGTTTTATGCAAATGTTTGTCAATAAATGTAGTTTTCTAAACAGATATTTACATGTAACTTGAAAATATAGTTTTAAACTTAAAGTAATTCACCAGGTTTGACCTTAACTTAAACTGCAGACCAATCTGAAGCCATTGTTTTATAACATAAACAAATATTTTTTTTTCTAATGTTTTAGCTATGGTTGGAACTACAGATATACCAGATTGGTAAGTCTTTGATATTTGAAGTTGTTTGTGGCATTTATACTGTTAAATAATGCATATCCATATTCCCTGTTGTACAAAAAGAAAAGAAATTATGAGATTATTAAAAAGGAAAAAGCCAACCAACACATAATAGCTTCATTCACATAATATTATTGAAACCAAAGATCTTTTGAAGTCAAAAACATTTTAATTTTTGTTTTTCATTTCAATAATTGAAAGTTGATCTTGTTATCCATTCATTAGATTTACACGCATGCATTAACATTTAGATATGTTTATACAAGGAACTCATTCTCATATACAGATGTAAACAATTAATATGTTTGGGTATCTCCAAACCTATATTTTATGGTAATATTCTTCACAAAGCACAGAAAGCTAAATGCTTAATCAATAAGTTGACTAAACCATTGAATAGGCTAATCCATAAGGAATATAGTTATGATATTGTTGTCAAATTGTTAAGGATAGCATTTTTTGGTGTTAACATTGACTCATTTATAAGGTCTTTACATAGAAACTTACACACTATATTCAAAAGCAGTTTTTGGCATTGCACGGGTTGTGTTCTTATTTTATGTCTAATGATGTACTGTGGTTCTCAACCCCACGTGGGAAGAATTTGGATTGATATAACATTTGATGAAGACATATTTTTTTGTAGGTTTTAATTGGTCTGGAGCTGGCATGTCAGTTTACTGCTAGTAATCCTTTTTTCATTTATGTAACTTATAATCAGTTTCTTTATTTCTGTTTTAACAAGGAACTCAGACCTTTTTGAACTGATTTTTGGGTGTGTTCAACTGTGTAATATTTTTTCAAAAGTGGCCTAATTTAAAAGGGGGAGGATTGTGATCATTCCGAAGTACTATAACCCAGTGGCATTTTTTGCACCTGTCCCAAGTCAGGAATTTCTGGCCTCTGTATGTATTGTTTGTTTTCACTTTCAGTTTACTTTTATGCCACTGTAGTATATAGGGGCAACTATTTCACTGTACCTGTATGTAATGATGTTTTGGGCCAGCCTGGCCTACGGTGTGAGGGTTTCCTCGTCATTCATTGAAGGCCACTCCGTGGCCTTGAGCTGACATTTTTCATTATCTCTTTGACATATTCACCATTTCCATTCTCATATTTTTATTGTAGCAACTCAAAGATAAAAATAAATTGATTGTAACAAGTGGCATGTTTACAATCTGCTGATGGAAGAACTTTTTATTCTATAAAAATTTATGTCAATTAGTTTTTATACACCACCACACGAAGTGGTGAGGTATTATGTGATACACTTCAAAAAGTTGCATGTCAGTCCATCTGTCCTTCTGCCCTCCCCAAACAGTTTCCAGATGAAACTTTTAAATGATTCAATGACTTTTTTAAACTTTGCACAGTTGTTAAGACGTACCATTATTTACAGGTTAAGGTCAATTTCCCAATTCCTAAATGTAGTTTTCAAGTTATGTCATTTTGAACAATTTACCACCATTTCTTTTTAGTATATCACTTAATGTTCCATTAATGTCCTGTTTGTTCTTCTATTTTTTAGGTCATTTTATGAGAGTGGTTTTGACTTCAACCATAAGTCAGTAGTGAATGATAAAATATTAGGAAATATGTGGAGTAAATCTCCTATCAGATATGTTGATAAGGTATGATGTATGGCTGTGATAGACATTAAAAAATCAAATTTAATTCATATACAATGAAAAAAATTTTAGTTCCTATAAAGGCATGGTGATGTTGTCATCTTTAGACACTTTGATGCAATAACGTGAAGTAATAGTACATTGACCTAACTGTCAAAGGTAGTGAGGTTGGTTTCGAGTCTCCGAGTTCAAACTGTTTGTGAATTAGAAACCAAAATTGGCAAAAAAAATATTTTATGACCAGTTTCAATAGGATTTGATTTGATTTGATAGAGTACATATCTAGTTTAATTTTGGACTCTGTTGTCAAGTTTGTTTTATTTCATATAAAATCAGTTTTCTTATATGCAGAATGTAACCCAGTATTTGGATTTTCAATCTTTTGTCCCATATTTAAATTGTGTCAATTTGAGGTCCATAGGATCCAAAGTAGATTCATGAGGTACCCCTACCATGTATTTTAATATTCTGTTTTGAGTACCATTTTTGAGAGTAAGTTGAGGTCCAAAATTAAATTGTTATTTGATTAAAAAGTGGATCTTTTGGGATTCTTTGATATGCTGACTCTAACTTTGTATATAAATATTTGATTCTGGACTCCTTCTTAAAAATTGGACTATATTAAGGTCCTAAGAGTCCAAAATTAAACTTGGTTTGATTTTAATGAAATTGGAAATTCTATGGTTCTTTGATATACCGAATCTAACATTGTATTTAGATTTTGTATTTTGGACAAGTAAGTGTTTCATTACTACCATGCTGTGTCAGGTAATTAATGACAAGCATATGTCAAATGTCTATACTTGCACCAACTATTATGGGTTTGGCCTATGCTGTGGTAACCAGCTTGGCTGTTTAAATTATTGTATTTTCACTATATTAGATTTTGGGTACCTTTGAACAAAATTTGTTAAACATGGTCATATTTTATATGGAAAATGTTTCAAATTAAAATAGACTATGTGGTTTATTCAAGTATCTGAACTTTTTGGACTGTTTTTGTTCCATTCTGTATGTGTACTTGTATTCTGAAACTCTCAAGTTATTTTTTAAAATCCTTCATCATTCTACTTGATCATTATTCGATCAAAGATTTAAGTAGAACTGATACATTGGTAAATGGTAAATCAATAAGTGATGTTTTATTGAACTTTGGCCCATACATGTCAATTTAGATTGAGTGATAAAACCAAATTAGATTGGAACAATGGAAAACCAAAAACAGAAACTCTGTTCAATCAAATTTTGTTTTATGTTTATGTACAAGATATGTTGGCATTATAGGTAGAATGTCCATGTTTGATAATGTTGGGTTCAGATGACCTCAGGGTACCAGTTAAACAAGGGAGAGAATTTTTTAGAGCTTTAAAAGCAAGAAATAAGCTAACTAGGTAAGTTTATATATTAATGTGGTTAACAAATACATGTAGCTGTCACACTGATTTCAGATTGAGACACCATTGTTGGTATTTTTGGGTGCTGATGATCAACGATGTCCGCCCAAACAAGGGAAAGAAATTGTCAGGGCTCTTTTGGCTCGGAACAAAAATGCCAGGTATCGTTTCTGGTGGCAGTTATAGACACTTCAGAGTTGCTAGGTGTCATAATTTTTCTCTACATGCAGGACATGTATCTGCTGATGCAAATGCACCAAACTTTGCTTAGTATGCATGAAGTACCATGACCGCTAGAATGTATATAACCTAAACACCTGCCAATATTTGCCCCTTCCCTTAGTCACTATAAACAGAACTGCCTTTCTTTTTTGTGAAATGTAAATATCTGTCCTTGCAGTATCTTATTGAGGTATCCTTACAGGTATTTTATTTACTTATTCTTTATAAATTGATGAAAATGGTTATTGATTAAGATTTTGACCAAATAAGTCTATAAACTTGAATCACCATTTACTTCTTACAAGCCACTTGTAAAAAAGTACAGTTATAGTTTGTATTCATTTATTATATTTGTCCCTTTGTTGATGCTTTGGTATTTTTGCCAATAATTCCTACATCTTCCATATCAAAATTGATTGATAAAGCAAGATTAAAACTTTCTAAAAAAATATCACAAATAATTAAATTTCATGTAATTATTACTTGTTTATTTTCAGGTTGATATCCTATGAAGGAAACAGTCACCCAATCATTAAAGTAGATTGTCAAGCTGATGCTTTTATTAACATGATGGAGTGGTTCAGAAAATACCTAGTAGCATAGAAAGAATGTTTGCTGGGGAATATTACAGTTCCTCAACCTCTCAGTGCAATGTAACCAGAATTAGTGCTCTATTACTACTTGTAGTAGTCTGTGATTCAAACTGCAACATGGAGTTATATTGGGATACAAAGCTTGATTTTAATTTCCACTGCAATGGACTAGTCTCTTCATACACTGCCATAAAAAGATAAAGGGCCTTGTACCTCATATCCAGACATATTAACCTATTTAGACATTGTATAATCAGTTTTGTACTTCTTGAAATGAATACAGCAGAGTAGGGATTACCATGGACAACTGAGCTTAACTTAAATGTTTTGTGGACACCATTCAAATGATTTATCTTTGATTTCAGGTAGATGTTGCATGCTACTTTAAGTTGATTTTTTACTTATTTCGAATGTCAGAGAATGGATAGCTGTGATTATGAGATATTTTTAGTATGAATAAAATATCTAATTTTATTGATTTTTTTCTTATTTTTTTATGGAATATCCTACCAGTATAACTTTTTGTACTTTATTTATAAAATGGCTTTAAGTATAGTAGATTAGGATATTCCAAATTATACAGTGGATCTGGTTTTACCCTTTTTGGCTTTTGTGTACAGCTTTAAACATCTTGACTGTCAATTGTCATGTTTTTAATTTTTTTTCTCAGCTTCTAGTGGGCAAAGTGTTTGATGTGGTCTCTATGAGGATGCAATAACCTGTTGCAATATATTTTCAAGTTATTAATCAATTTGAGTGAATGTGCTCAAAAAATCATTTAAGGTGAATATATGAAAGTTATTTCTTTAGTTTAAATAGACGAATTTAAAAGCCATCTTTTCTTATTAGCTCAACTGGGCTGATGGTCCTTGTGAGCTATTGTCATCACTTTGCAACTGACATAGTCTATCATAAACTTTTCTTTATGAGTGGATTATTACCAAATTTGGTATCTAACATTCTTGGGGTATAGACTTCGAAAAATGTATCCATTATGTAGATCAAGCGTAAAATATAGCTATTGCTATTTTTAGAGCAGAAGGGTCAAGTTACCTATTTCTACAACCATTTAAAAAAAAAAAATGAGATACTGGAAAACAAATGTGACCTTTTTTCTTCAGCTTGAAGAGCACTACATTTAGTCCTTATTGGAGTTGCTTATTGCCCCTGAAAGGTAAAAAATGACAGGTTTGTGGTTTTGAATCTGAAAACTGTAATAGATAGAAAGAAATAATCATTGTTTAAATGATCCTTATAACAAGAACTATACAAAAGACTTTATGGGACCACTCCTTATCAGAGTAAATGCCCTTGAAAGATCGAAAGCAATGAACTTTGTGGTGTTTAGCTTAAAACTTGAAAACTACAATAGAGAGAACAAAACTTTAATTGTTGACATGATCCTTATGACAAGGCCTATTAAAGCTGGTTGAATGACAGTTCCAGAGTTATTGCCCTTGAAGGTAAAAAAGACTCACCTTTTTTATCAGATGAGCCGGGTCTCTTGGGCATCTATTTTGGAAAGCATCTAAAGGATAGAAGAAAGAAATTTTTGGATCTTCCAATCCTGATTTTCTACATAATGTCTTGAATGAGGAATTTGCTGTTTTAAATCCGAATTTGCCTATAAAAGAATCTTTTTACACCCCCACTTTGCAGGAGGTATGTAGTAATCATGGCATCCATCTGTCTGTCTGTCCACAACTTTTTCATTACAGTTTTCTTTGCAGCTAAATATCACAGCCACTTGATATCTTCACAGTAACTTTATATACAACCATAGGTAAGCCATATTGGGGGATTCTATTTGAGTCTGTATCAACATCTACTTTCTGTTTGACAACTTTGTTTTTATTTTTACCATGGGGAGTAGTTCATATCCTGTAATGAGTTTTGTTGACAGTTTTTCTAGTTTTATTAAATATTTACTTTCAAGTTTACTTTTTAAGTTTTAATTTTTGCTTCATTAAATTAATTCTGCCTTTCAGTCACAGACAGAAAATATTTAACCCAGCATTGTTACTTTATTACAAAATAATATAAAATATAATGCAATGTGTAAGAACCAGCATACAAAACACATATTTTAACCAACAACAAACATTGTCTGAACCAGCAGACTTCAAAACAATTTAATTGAAACCAGAACCTAATGCATCTGTTAGAATTTAGATTGAAGAGGAGATATTTTTAATTACATTAGACAAGAAAACCTCTACATACAAATTAGTACATGTGTACTGTATCAGTAATGGAAGTGTTTCTAGCAGCTTTGGTAAAATTAACTTCACTGCTATTTTATAAAACAGGTTTTTGATATCAGTGTATTATTGTTAAACATATTTCGTAGAAGTCACAATTGTACCACAGTTTCTAATACATTTGTAAGCTGCAAGGATTCTGGATTCAATCAAATCTTATGATATGGTATATTATAATTTTATAGAAAAAAATACTGAATACTGAAAATGTTAAAAAAGATCCTTTCTAAAATATATTTTCAATATTAATCTTTAACAGAACATGATGCTAACCGAAATTTCATTAATCATAATTCATCTAATAACAATCTGTTTTAATCACATAAACAATACAGATGAATCATATAGAATTAAGAATTTAGATATGGTTTTCTTTCAAATTTTCAGTATATATTTCTTAATTTTTTGATGGAGAGATTAGAACTAAAAATATGTCTACAAGCCAAATACAACAATTATACATGAATATACAAACTACACTAATATTACACAATATACCTGCAAAAATCTATCCAACTGAAGTTTTCCTTAATATTTAAAGTGGTAGTCACATGTCGTGAGTTACTCATTACTGAATAATTCACATAATCAGCCATACTTCATCAGAATGAAATACTTTAAATAGCAAAACAAGGACAGAACTCAGAACAGTTTGGGCAATTAGATGTACTATAGTACATTACAGTTTGAAACATCCCTGAACTGTGATTGGTTTCTGAGATAGATTGAAAGTTTGAAATTTGACAATTACACAATTACTGTGCAAAAATCAAATATTAATTTTGGACCACTAAGCTTTGATGTAGAACTATTTGAGAACGGAGCCAAAAAGCCAAAATTTAAATACATGATTAGATTCTGAATATCAAAGAACTCCCCAGAATTGAAGACTAATTAAACCCAATAAAAACTGGTCAAGAAATAAGTCATTGAAATAAACTTTATAAAATATCTATTTTAGGTTCCTAATTCCTATACTACAGTTAGGCCTGTAACCCATAAACATCCTTTTGTGTGGTATGAATCCTTGTGTTCAGATTTCATACGGAAACCAGTGTGCTACTCAAGTAACTACATGATAACCAAGTGCCTACAGACGACAACAGCAGCACTGTACTGCCACTATGGTGGCATAATAATTGCTTTGGGACTGAGAATTCAATCTTTTCAAAAGAAGTGACCCTTAAAATGAGGTTTAAATTAATGACTTGACAAATAATGGTTAGTCTTGCAGAAATGCATTTCATTTCATGTTGTGGAAAGGCAGTTTTGGCAAGATTCATTGCACACATACATATACACATACATACATACATACATACATACATACATTAATCTCATATGGTATATGACTGAGAGGTATTAAAACTACATATATTTAGCACACAGAATGTAAATCAGCCCCACCTATACACATGTAACAAAATCCTATAAATAAAACTTACTCCAAATCCCATACCCAATGATTAGTATACCTTCAAAAACCTTTGATATGTTTTGCTTTGGTCAGATTTTTAATTTTGTTATATGTTGCATTCCTAGATATTTTTATCCCACAAAATATGTACTACAATATGCATATAATCATATAGACATCAAGAGTAAACCTTGATAAAATGGAATGTATTATTATCCCTGAATTTCAAAATAATTAAATACAAAAAAAATAAAAATTACCATTTTGTAGGTAGTATACATAATTCCCTGTCAGTCAAAATAATCTATTACGTAATTATATGTATGAATGTGGCAAGAAATATCATGAAATTAGTACTTTTTCCTGAGATTTTTATGAGACAATAAGTGAAGCCTTCTGACTTCTGTTGCTAAAGTTATTATTTCTAGTACTCATGTACCGGTATGTCCCTCTATTAAATTTAAGTACAGCTCCTTCAAAAGAAGCTGGAGCATTGTTAAGCAGTGAATTCATCTCTGCTTTGGTTTTGGCCTCACTAGCTGACTTATAATAACCAGAAGAGGACATCATCACTGCCAGATCTTTAGCAGAGGCTGTAGTACTTCCCTCTGATATCCACTTGATGTCTGCAGCATTCCACATGGTTGTTTTCTCAAAAGGCATTGGAAAATTGTCATTTAGATCTTTAATTTCAACTAAATTACTCCTGTCTGATCCTAAAAGGAAAAGATAATGATTTCATATATGTTCATAGTAAATCAGTACTCTACGGGATATATTCAAGCAAATAACTAAGTTCACATATTACCCAAGTTAATTGACCTTACAAAGGACATTGCAAATAGTAAGGTAGAGCAGACATCTAGTTAGGACTATTGGGTAATTAGCTACATAAAGCATTTAAGTCTTGGTAAGAATCAAGCAAAATGAAAAAAATCTCAAACATGCATGTCAAAAAACCCACCTACATTTGTTTTGTATCTGACATTATGTCCTGGCACTTGAGGGAGTTTTCCTTATTTGAAACAAGCAATATTTGAACTTTACATCAATGGAGAATTTTTGAAATTTTTCATTAAAATGATAGAAAATTGAGGTTATTGACAATTATCTGCCCATGAAATGTTCATTTGCAGTGAACAATGAGATCATCTTTATTTTACAACCATGATAAGGAAAATCTGGTCTTTATTTCGAGATCCTGTTGGTTCAAATAATCAAAATTTTTCTGTCAAATTGGTGGTTTTTTTCATACCATGCTTAACCCACTGCATGATTCTTAAAGAGGCAGGCACTTAACACTTAAGTTCACATTTTGTATTTTGTTTAAAGATTAATACTATATTGTTGAAACAGTACATGACAAGGCTTTCACTTGAATTTTTAGTCAAGTCTCAGTATTTCCATTCATGTATAACAATGAAAAGATAACATTAACTTTGACCTACCATCTTTTCCTTGACCTTCATCTCCAGCCTGGCCATCACCAGCTGGGGCATTGTTGTTATGCGTATTGGATCCTAAAAGTAAAAATTACATAACTACATGTAAGCATGTATGCAATACATTTCTTACATGTAAAATACTGTTTTAAAACATCTAAAAGCATGTCCAATTATTATGAAATGACTACAGCCCTTAACAGAAGAGATATAACGTTATCAACCTATTAAGTCCTAACTTTAACAGGTGAAAGAAAATCTAACTTCTGACAAATAATTCACGCAATTTACTAACAATATACATTCCTACATACCAGTCCACTGTATATGAACCAGATCAGCTGATGTCATACGAAGTGTGTTAGGATGAAAGTCATATTCAACAGCTGGATAAGTTTGTACTATGTTTCCTCGTTTACCCCTGACATTTAAATTAAACACTTTGTCAGTCATGGATACACCTTCCACTCTTGGCCTCAGTAAGAAAACATGGCTTCTGTCTTGAAAGATTCTACCAGTTTGATCAGTATTGATGTTTAGACGTAAAGATGTTCTTCCACCAATGGTTACATATGGATTATCTTCAATAATGGACTGGACTTGTGGGTTTCTAGAAATATAAGACAATATGGTGAAATATATACATAATTAGTAAATGCCACAAGATATCTTCTTTCTGTTCAAAATTATCATAGTTGTATTTAGGTATGGGGAAATACCAATGTGACAAGTTGTATTTAGGTATGAGGAAATACCAAATGTGACAATCACCACAATATTAAAAGCGACGTAACACTAAATGTTTTTTTCAATTCTTGGTTTATTTGATTTATTACACCTAATATGTATCATAAAAACTCCCTTGTAGTCACTTACATCGTTTAATTGAAGATAAATTGATTCAAAATTGACGATGACCCAAGCCGTATGAAAATGTATTCATGTAATGACATACACTATATTACAAACATAAGTTTGATAAAAATGAATACACAGGTTATGAAATCCTTGTACCAAGACAGCAATCATTAGTTGATTAAACACCTGTACAAACTGAACTTGATAGGTTATGTAGAATTTGTATGGTATAGACAGAGCTTGGTTTGGTTTGAACAGGTTATAAACCCATTGATCTTTCTTTGAAAGGACTTGTGAAGATATCTAGTTTCAAAAGGATTTTTCTTGTGGTTCAGTTTGGACAGGTTTCACTGTATATCAAAATCTTTCTAATCAACAAAACATCCATGCTAGGAAAAAGCAAACATTACTTGTACATGTATTTCATATTTGGTTTGAATGGGGTAGAAATTTCTAGATTTTCTCTCATTAATCTGTCATAAACTGTTTGGCTTAGGGACCAACCATTTTTATACTGAGGCTGTGTGGGATTATTTTGAAAGAAAATTATACCAAATTTGAGCATTTTTTTTTTACTCAGACATGTACCAAAAAACTTATGATTCTATATTTCCCACATTACTGCGGCTGCCACTGAAAAAAAATATATATCGTTTTTTGCACTTTTGCAAAAAATATTCTAACTCCATACAAAATCCCAGGCCACCCCTGGAGAAGAAAATGGTCCAAGCCTTAGACAAGTGTTTGTTTTACAAGGAATCCAGAAAGATCAATCACGACTTACGATTGTTGATTAAATGAGGCATCAGTGAAATAAGGATCATAGTCATCTGTTGATATGTTATACCTGTAAAAAATAATTAAATAAAAAAAAATGCATTGAATTCCATGTAAGAAAATAACCTTAACAAATTTGTTTTATTAATGATCAAATGAGAGAGATGGAGCAAAATAATGCCCATGTATATAACACAAAATAAAAACATATTTCTACTTTCAGTGTTTTGAGATTTTACTGACCTAGATACTTTCTGAATCATTAATGTATTGAAAACAGCTTTTTGTACCAAACCATGCTAAAAAAATTTTCCCCTGTCAAGTGTTATAGTATATAATGCTATATATAAAATATTTTAGTTCAAACATAAACTGCAAATACATGGTAAAAATAAAATT
This sequence comes from Perna viridis, assembly GCA_037379345.1. Taxonomy (NCBI): domain Eukaryota; kingdom Metazoa; phylum Mollusca; class Bivalvia; order Mytilida; family Mytilidae; genus Perna; species Perna viridis. The sequence continues at coordinate 17,989,568 of CM074511.1, forward strand.
CTGCTTTGTTAATCATAGTTTAAACAAAATAAAACTTTCGTAAAATGTTGTTCATCATAAAAATATATGAGTTCTGTCAATATTATTAAGTACTTCTCTGACTAAGAATCAGGCAAAATGTGTACAAGGTTTGGCACAAAAAGAAAAAAACACAGAGATTTTATTGTATTAACAAAGTATTTATACCAGATAACTTCAGAAATAACCATCAATGTGTTTGTAAAATTTGCCTTTTTAAGATATTAATAGGCAAAATTCAGCTGAAATGCACTATGGAAAAATGGTGAGAATTTTCCCACACTTTTTCCTTATATAAGCAGTCAAAAAATATCTACGTCACAGATGCTTCAGGATAAATTTAAATAGCTGTTCAATTGTTCTCTAGATGTATTGAATATATCCAAGGCAAAAGACCAAATTGAGAAATATGATGTGCCACCCATTGCCTGATTCTTACACAGAATGGTACTTAAATCATACCTCATCCTGTAAACACATCGCTGAGTTTTTCCTGATGGGAAATATGGAAGTGTCCATACATAGCTATCTGCTTTACCATCAGCACCATTACCCAAATGATTAGATCTATAAAATATGAAAGTAATTCCATTTATACTGTCAAAAGGGGTGATCACATGCAGTGATGATGGAAAACACTGCCACAAACTCACATAAAAATGCCAAAAGTTCTACCTATTATAAAAAAAAACTAATTATACATGTTTTTGTCTTGCTAGCTATTTTGATTTGATTTGATTTGATTTACTTATTATTTTATTACTTGGTTATTTGCCAGTTACTGGCAGTCTTGATGAAAATACTGAAATAAACACTAACTTTTTAAATGGTTTTCTTGTATAAAGTATCAAGATTGTTAACCTACACATAAACCCAGTACTCCATTACAATTATCCAATCCACAGAACTTGTACACACGGGAAATAAAATGCATATTTTTTAATTGTTATTGAACTACAACTGAAATACTGGATTCAACACATTTAGGCGCCAATTTATACACTTTCACTTGTTGACTTAAACAGGAAATATTGCACATAAGATAGAATAATTATATGTACTTTATTATTATGCAAAGGTAAGTGTTAATTATAGGGTTTGTTAATCTCATTCTACTTCGATTTTCCCTACCAGAATTTTGGATGTAGAACATATTGAAATTCGAAGATAGATCTGCATTTTATTGTTTACTTCCGGGGCCGTAAAATGCTACAATGTAACATATTTATTTACTGCTTTTCTGAACACTTTTATTGTGTAGAAATTTCGGTATTTATTTATCATTTTTATCAGTATTTTTACAAAGATGTTTTACTTTTAATCCTGAACAAAATGCTCTAAAGTTTCAATGAATTTGAATGGTAGATTAGGAGTCCTAATTTAAGACCCATTCTTGTGAAACCATGAAGTCATGTGATGAAACTTACATACCCTTTTGTAAGTATTATTTGACAATGTACTATAACTTAAGCATTAAACTGTCTTTTTTCTAATGAATATTACCTGGAATAGGAAGCCTCCCTACAATCTGGTGGGTCAAGTCTTACAAGACATTCTTTCTTGGTAACATCAGTAGCATCATAAGGTATCTCCCATATATATGTCATACCACCATTGCTCTGCCTTGTGCACTGGGCTTCAGTTGTATATGCTAAAACACAGAGAAACATTCTCAGCTATTTAATTAAAGAAATGCCACATATATATAGCAGGCAAACTTATAACAAAGATACCTTTATTCTACAATCCTGTGAAAAGTGAAAAGCAACTACAAACTGAAACTACTACAATCTAATTGAAATTAGACCCATCAATTTTTCCATTCAGTCACTGCATGTAGGATCTAACAACACTCTGTTCTACTTCCTGTTCTGATCAGCCAATTAGATTTAATCTTTCATGATTTTGAAAGCATAATTCAAGGGAAAATCTGAGGATTGTGAAAATTTCATCAGAAAAGAAAGTCAAACGATGTTTTGTTAAATCCTACATACAGTAACTGAATGGATTGATAGTTCTAATTTCAATTAGATTGAAACTACTGGTACTGTTAGATAGTACTGTAACTACTGATAGATTGTTTTGTTACCTACTACATACCAGGTGCCTTCTCCAGATAATTGCTGAATTCAACCCACTGTCCTCCATTTTGTGTACACTCGGCTTTGTTGTTCCACTTAGAGTATGGTCTTCTACCACCTTCTGAGTAAAACTCAACACATTCTCCGTACTTATGGGTGTTAAAGCTGTTTGACTGGTAGTAACTGCAAATTGCAAGCATTATTTTTACAATGATGTGAATTCTTCTTTGAATGTTCCACACTATGAGTAACTATACTATTCCATTTTAAATTACATGTATTAGCATCTGTATGAAAGATTAACCATGTTATATTTTCAAATAACTCAACAAGCAAATAATATTTTGAACATGCTATAAATGTGATAGGTGAGTAAAATAAATGTGGTCTAATAAATACAGTTATCTCCCTTTTTTGATGGGATTGACTGTTCTTCTTTTGAGGCATAGCTGATTTTATAGACACCATAGGCTCTTACCCCTAACCCTACTTGGGCAAGTATATGGTAACTTGGTAAAAGGGGGAATAATTAGGCTGTGTCTTAAGTTATTTAACCAAGGATCTATCCTCAGCCCTTTGGGGGTTTTAGCAGCACCTCCCAACTACACATCTGTAAATTATTTGCACATGTGAATAACAAAACAAATTGATTGGTATAATCCTCTTTACTGGTAATTACTATCACTGAAATTGGAGTTATTTACCTCACAATAATACATACAGTTGTTTACCTATAGTTTGATTATTTGTGTTTACCCATCAACATCATTAGAGATAAACATGTACATTACATGACATGGGGTGTAACACACTTGACCTCTGGACATCCTTCACTGATATCCCTGTACATAATCCTTAACCAGGAAAACATATCAGATTAGTTAGTAAAATCATCTTACATGTTTAAACTATAAAATATTTGTTATTGAATAATTTCAAATCTAGAAACTTTTATGAAACACTGAGGAATGACTGAAAGAGTAATCAAGGGAACCAAAGTTCTAGCGGAAATCAAAAGAAAGCAATCCAGGGACAAAACCAAACATGGAAAACAGACAAACACAAGAAAGAATATTAAGTAACTAAAATAATACATTCAAAGTAATAAAAGCAAATGAGAAACTCGGACTCCACTAAAAGCTGGGAACATGGACCAGGTGCACCGGAAGGGTAAGAGTCCTCTGCTTTTCTAGAAACACCCACTGAGTTGCTCATCAAGAAGTCAAGTCCAGGGTAGGCAACAAATTGAATCAAATAGAAAGTACCACAATAGATAAGGTAGTTTTACATCACTCATGGAATAAACAATTGTCAATAAGTTGATGGAAAAGATCATAATGAACAGATATTTCCAGTTTTTGGAGGAGCTAGTCCATATTACTAGTCTCCAAAATTAGTTTTACTGTGTGTTACTAGTATTTAACAATTTATACATGATTTGTCCAAAAAATGGCTAAATAATATCCAAAATTAAAAAAAAGACTTCTTCCCAATTTGTAGCCGAAGTGCAGAATCGTTAAGACAAAGTGTCTCTTTCTTGACATCCACCATAATGTTAATTTACTTCAAAATTAAAAATTTCTCAATTTTGAAAAAAAAGTTGCAGACTGTGAAAGTACAATTGTTCATGGGTACCAATTTTTGTGGGTTTTTTTTTGAAAAGGCAAAAAATGAAATTTTGTTTCTATCAAAAATGAGATCTCCATGAATTCAAGAATCCACAAACCTGTGTTTCTTTCCTAATCCACAAAAATTAATATCCATGATTAAAAATACTTTCTGTCAAGAAAAATGGTGTAGTTTTGTATTGCTGTCCCTTGACTTTAAGGCATATAACTTTAACCCTCATTGCCCTTGATTAAAACCTTAATAAACTGTACCTGCACATAGAAGCATTTTCAGCCAGCACTGCAATATCTTTCCATGGTGTAGGGTGCCAATAAGGGAAGTAATCACGTTCTTCTGGACACTCATAACCATAGCGATTACCATTAGGATTCTGTCTGGTGTAAATAGCACTACTTGTCCCAAGCCCATTGTTAGATTTTAACTTTTGGTCTGCAGTGAATAATCCTAAGCAAAAAATAATGGTTTTCAACACATGCATCTTTCATGAATTTAAAACTGTTGGATGATGCTTGATATGACCACATTGGTCAAATCCCGAACAGTTTGGGGAAATAGAAACACTACATTCAGTTAGATACTTTATTCTCTTACATTTCAGAATGAATGTGGTCATAGATCTTCAACTTAAAAAATTGAAGCTGGACATTTAACTATTAAGACCCAAGAGAGAAAATCTAAATGCACAGTTTAACTGAGCATATCAAAGAACCTGTAGAATACATGTTTTTGTTGCCAAAATAAAACTATTTTTTTTTGTTCTTTGAACCTCAATTTATGTGAACTATTTAGAAAATGGGGTCAAAGTTTTTTTGACTCTTTGGAGTTTAATTTGGGGAAATTTTACAATGGAACCAATTAAGCATTTAGAAGAAACCCAAAGTTTTTTTTCAATGAAATTAAACACAGTTTTGATATGGGAAAACATAAAAAAAATAGCTAAAAATCAGAAATACAAAATCTCAATACACAGCATTTAACAGTCAGCATATCAAAGTTAAAATTAAAAATGTTAAAGAAATAAGCAATTCATATATAAATTTAGAAAATACTTGTTGTGGGTACATTTTGGTCCCTAATTTCTAAATGGTTTGGGCCACAACCACAAACCTTATCCAAATATCAATGTGGTAAATAGATATTCATTCATTTATGAAAAGTAATCGTCTCAAAATAAATGCTTATGGACCATGACAGCATATCACCAAATTATCATATGAAAACTTATTTTTTTGCAGTCATATAATACTGTATTAAACATCACACTATGTAGTAAAAATGCTGAAGAATGTTAATTTATATGAATTATCAACTGCCATCATAAAGAATTTGTATCATCTTTCAGAATATAGCAAATGAGACATGCATATTCACAACAGTCAAAAGCCAATATTCTGTATACCTTTATTTCTCTCCCTGACAAAACATTTGTCATACCATTCCCAGGGTTCATGTATAACTTCTTCTTGTTGAACAGCATTATTTTTACGATTTTGTGTCGTCTGCTTTGACTCTGTTACACTCTGTGGTCTGTTGTAGTTTTGTCTATCTGTTTTTTGGCCATTTCTCAATGTATTTGCTGTGCCTGACATGAAGTAAAGTTTGGAAATTTAGGACTTTTTGATTCATTTAAAACTTATTTTTTTCACTATGGATTGAAAAATAAATAAGGTTCTTGCCCCATATTTTAAATCTAAATCTTGTCTTCTGTTTTTTTTTTAAGTTCTAATAACGAATAATACACCTCTTTTCAGATTTGAAATTATTCTTAATATATAACATATCTGCACATTTCTAATAACTACAAATTTAAATCATGGAGATAAGATAACTTGATCACTTAAAAACAAATTCTCTACAGACTATAACTGTTTTGATGACTATCAATCCCATTTCAAGGATGATGCTGCCGACAACATGCAATGTAATTTTTTTGGAGTTTAAAAAATTAAAACGTAGGTGCAGCTGGGAGTTTACAGGGTTCCTTGTGTCCTGTTTTAAGACATTACCTGTAGGACTATTAACATCATCCTGGCACATGTACTGTAGTATCATCTGACAGTTCTGTTTCTGGGGATTTGTGTCCTCATTACCACCACAGCCATGCTGATTAGTCCATTCTATTTCTAAGAAAGTCTTCCCAGCATCATTTCTCTGTGTCTTAAAGGGACCACTTTGGAAATATTTCTGGTAAAAATAAAAGATAAGACCTAAATTGGATATTGGTGAAAAAGCAAAGTATTTAGTATTAATTATATTGCACATCTACAAATGATGCCAAATCTACAATTAGTTTCTAAAAAGTCCATTTAACTATTAAAGAGGACTTGCACAGCACTTTAAAGCTTTGAAAACCTACCCACTTGCAACATTTACTGGTAAATCCCTTAAGCTGGATTATTTCTCTGTTAAAGATTCTAGTAAATAAATACCATGCTCATGAATATATAGTTCCATCCATACTGAAAGGTCAACAAGATTTTGAGCCAACGAGGAAGAGGGATTTACAAAGTAATTAATTTACTCTCCTACTCTTTGTTTGCAGAGGTATAGAAGGTAATGAAAGTAGACTATTCATGTTTTTTGCAATGGAATGTTCAACAAAGACTTCTCCTATATACACAATGTAAATTTTTTTTTTTTAAATCCCTACCTACCTATCTATTTTTTTCAAAGGTGTAATAGGAAATATTTGGACAAAGCACTCTTTATCAAATGTTTATCACACAGGAAATAAATATATTACACACTTAAGACTCAACATGATGGATGTTTATGGAATATTATCAAATGAACATTGGTCACTTCTTCTGTTGACCTTACCCCTGGCTATCAAACCATATTTGAACAACAATAATTTCTGTGGTTTACATGTACTTGACCTGATAATACTATTCCTAATGATAAATTATTAGGAAAGTACAAAATTTCAGTGGTTTAAATGACCTCTTTTTACTACTTCTCATGATAAATCATAAGAGTATAAGTACAAGAAATAGCTTCCTACATTATAACCCAATGAACTTCCTTTAAAAATCAAGTGGTGTACTTAATATGTATAGTGACTATAGTCTAATTTGGCAAATTTAGGGAATTATGTAATAATACTGAATGAATACTTTATTGCATCAGCAAAACAATGCTATAACAAATAACACAATCTACATATATGACAAATATGACAGAGAACAAACAATGTGTAGTATAATATGAATAAGTTATATCTAAATACAGTGAAAATATGAAATAAGCTTCAAATAATTTGAGCGCTTAGTTTCCAAGTCGCATTTAGATACTGACATAGTTTTTTTTGTTAAATGCATGATCTTGCTTGTGACAAATGTTTAAGTTTATGAGTACTAGGCCACAAACAACAAAATTTAGGTAAAAATGACATCTCAATGACCTAAATGTAGGACATGTCCAAATGAAATGATATTCATCTTCTATGCAATTCATATAACAGCATTTACAGATTCCATTATATCTAGGAGTATTGTCATATCTACTGTGAAAGAAATTTAATTCGTGGATACCAATTTCCATGGATAAGGGAAGAAACACAAGTTCGTGGATTCTTGAATTTCGTGGTTTTGAGGTTTTCTGTAAACACATCAATAGGAATCTCCTTTTCATTGGAAACCAAGTTTTGTTGTTTGGCCTACCCAACGAAAACCTCGAAAATTGGTACTCCATGAACAATAGTACTTCCACAGTACCTGTTTCAATACACAATTTCAAAGTACCACTACGCAATTTGGTTAATAAAACAATATTATAATCATAATATAAATCATTTTCAAAAACAAAATCAATTTTAGATGAGCTATAAAAGGATAATTTTTCACAGTTAACTACACTAGCATGTCAGTTTTGGTAATATTGATCCTTAATACCGTTTTTGAAAAATTCAATTGAAACATTAATGTAATCTTGATCAAGCCATATATTGTTCAAACCAAAGCTATTCAGTAAATCACGAACTTTATAAGCCTAATTTACTTTGCCATAAGAGGCATCAGTACATAAAGTTTACAAACACCATATACAATTTTAGGTTTGTCATAAATAATGCTTAATCAATATTTGATAATTCTATATTTATGTAAAATACACATTGGCAAGTGGCCAAGTTTGCCATGTAAAAAAAATAGGTACATTTCTACCTAGTATAAGAACATTAGGACAAACACAATTAAAATTAATTTTGACATCATTGGCCCGATGAAATGCCCGATTCAGGCAGTACTGACACATCTGTCTACCTAAATTTCAAAACAATTACTGGGTGTTTCTAACAAGAAGCAGAGGGCATTTACCCTACCGGTGCACCTGGTCCATGCTCCCAGTTTTTAGTGGAGTCCAAGTAGTTCATTTACTTATGTTACTTTGAATGCATTATTTTGGTTATTTTATGTTCTGTGTTGTGTATGTCTATATAAATGACTATATTCCAAGTCTGGTCTTTGTCCCTGGATTACATTCTTTTGATTTCCCCTAGAATCATGGTCCCCTTGATTACTCTTTATAAATCCCAATGGATCGATTAATTTTATATATATATATATTGTAAAAAATTGTATTGCTGGGGTATCAACTTTCATACGAGTTGGGGTATACTGACATGACAACAAGTGCAACTTCATGTTTATAGTTGAAGTGCATAACATCGCCATAGGTGCCAATTCAGAGTACAGAAATTTTATGAATGAGTAATAGTTAAAAGTCATTAGATAAGAACACAGACTCCTGTTAACCATTGTACAGATTTATCAAAACTTTATAGGTGAACATATTGATTGGCATACATGTAGGAAATGGCCAACTTTTTGAGGAAGCAATCATTGCATTTTTTTTTTGCCATAAGGATTCTCCCTTATTTTTAATACAAAAGACGTTCAGTTACTTTTCGCATGTCTGCTGATATTCTTATTTAAGTTAATATAACAAATAACCTCATATTAACTGTTTTAACCAAAGTGGAGAAAACAAATGCAAGGTTACCTACATGTATATTATTTACGACAAACATATAAAAAAAAAAAACTTTTTATAAAATAACATGTAGATTTATGTAAGTTGTCATTACCATATCCTGTTTAGATTTAATAACTTACTACATGTACATGTATTGTCTAACATTTTAATGCTATTAAATATAACATATTACTACCTTTTTACCTACTTACAAAGAAGATTGACAAACATCTCAGTTACAATTTGTTTTTGAAAGATAAAAGGATGTAGAAACAACCATTTACCTCACAATATGTAAGTGTAGGAGTTACAATATCATCCTATAGACAGAATGCATGAGAAAAAAAATTAAATCATGGTCACACAATTAAACAATTACTGTGAAACTTAACACCCAAGGCATGTGATGAAAATTTCCTTTTTATTCAGTCACATTGTAGGTACATATTGTTCAAAAGAAAATTGTATAAATGACTGTCAATCAGATGTCAACAATGAAAGAATAAGAAATATAATTTTACACTGAAAGCATGAATTCACAATGACTAATGAAATTGAAAAAAAAAGTGTTCTCTTTCGTATATATGTATTAAATATGGCATATTATAAGCATTTTGAGAAAAAAATCTAGAGCAAACTAATTTTGGGAGGATCCAGATATTCAGGTGATATTTCTTGTTCTAAGTATCAAAAAAGAAATCGTTGAAGACCAAATATTCTGTAATTGAATCTAAATAATCATTTTAAAACAATAAATACTTTGTCAGTAAATTGATTTTGTTCTTGACAAATTTGCACATGAACTGAACCAGAAGCCTTTTTACAGTTACAAAAACATCAATTCTCCAATGATATATAGCTAGCTCAAAGATTTTTTTTTTAATTTGTTCACCTCATAGGAATATCATTTTTTTTTCGTTTATTATTTAAAAATAAGAAAAAAAAACCAAAACCAACAAAAAGTTGAGGTTTGAAGTGACTGAAAACTTCAAGAAATTATATATTACTAGTATAAGAATAATACAAATGTATCTTCACATATTTCAGAATGGTGCTAATTGACATGCTATACTGCATAGTGGGAAACTTTTTTTTTTTGGTGGGGGGGGGGGGGGAGGGCCGGAGGAGGTTGTGATAATTTTTACATATTTTAGCAGCCTGTTTGAAAGAGCCAAAATATATTCTTCAAAATATTTACTCTATTTAAACTTAAGTACCACCACCAAAATTAGAAACGTCAAATTTATGTAAAGCATGACAGACCTTTTTTGACACTAAAACCAAACCACTTTTATCCACTCAGTATCCATAACTAGAAGGCATACAAGCCTGAAATGTAAGTTTTTAGCTTTTTTACACATAACTGGCACATTTTACAAGCCTCACATTGATTTTACTGGCCAGTGTTGTCAGAGTTGTATATTGATAGAAGACTTCTAAAACTTACCATTCTATACTGTTCCCCTTCATTGTTTGATGGGTTCTCTCCCTTGTCACCAACATTGTATCCCCCTTTATTATTGTTCTAAAATGAAGGAATATACTGAGTTCCAAATAATTCATGTACATATCTGATATCTGAGCTCCTGATAATGCAGATCAACACAAAATTTAGGCATTTTTACCAAAGAATATTACAGTAGATTTTATGGTAGAAAATCATTTTTGAAAATGTATTCTAGAAAGGAAAGACAAATATAAAACATACTTGAACGCAAGTCTCTATCATTAATGACATAGAACAGATGCAACTGGCTTTGTTCATCAAATAATGCCATCATTTTGAAATTCAGGTTCCATTATGGTACATATATAATGTCAGTATGAGGGTTCATATAAAGCAAATAAGGTTGAAACCCAAATAACATTTCCTATAAATTCAAAAAGCTGTTTATTTACAAAAGAATACTCCACTGTACATACACATGTATCTAGAACTGTCCATCTCATTTCAATGCAAGGTCCACAGGGAGAATGATAAGAACTTATGGGGCTTATTTAGTTTCCCTTTTTTAAAGTTCCAATCATTACACTTTTGGGGAAATGGAACTGAAGCAGTAGATTGAGCACTTTTTTTAATTTTTAACACTGCCCAAGACAGCGAAAACACAATATAAATATCTGGTATGAGAGAGTCAAAACAAACATTGACTGTGATATGCAAAATGTATGTCTATATCTAGGAAAGTGATGTATGTACAAAAGATCTTGACATACATGGGAAAGATATATACAAATAAAGATTTGTATAATGAACCAATATTTTAGTGGCTTTTTGTACAAGAAAACATTGAACTTCTCAAATGTTTTTGAAAAGTTTTTGTAAAATATTTTGGAAATGCGGTTATTAGACACCAATAGTTGATGAAAATTATGAATTTTTCTGCCTTTTTTATATATAATTTTATACTGTATTGAAGTTTGCCCAAGCCTACTATGCTTGTCTACAAATACTTTTTCCTTGTTATGTTTAATTTGTAACTGTCTAATAATCATAGTTGTGTGAAAATGTCATATATGCTCTGTAAAGGCCCTTTGATTGGAATAAAACATATATACATTCTATATACAATTCTGTCATTAATTAAGAAGTTTACAATACCTGTGAATCAAAAACTCGGTTTGCATTATTTCTGTTGGCTGTTTTCTCATTCAATCTATTGTTAGATCCTCTTGGTATGTGTAAGTATAAATCTCCATTACTCCAACCGAACAACAGGACACTCAACAGAATCCAGTGCCTGAACATTTCCTGGAACACATATGAAAAACTTATAATTATCATTTGTAAAAAGCTTCTAGTTAATGGTAAAGATTCCAATAACAATTATCTTCAAACGAACACATAAAATCTACTGTAAGTTCAGTCCATGCAGAAAGTAAATCTTTTAATCAAAGTGAAAGTAGGGGTCAACAAAATATAGATTAATTACCTGTGAAATTTAACTTGTTTTCCTGGCAGTTTCTGCTTCAGATATAATTCTTATAACTTATTGATGCCTGGTGTAGTGATTCCAATATCTTTCTTTCTTATAATATACTAACCCTCAAGTTTTTATGTAAAACGAATTTTCTTGTTGCCTTCAGTTGATCACACCAATTAAATTAATGCGCTACACGGGTGCGTGAATCTATTTATATCTATGACAATAAAGGTCCATTTTTCGTCCGAACAATGATTTTTTTTTTTAAATTATCATATTTAAATCGAAATATCTGATTCCATGTACGATTTTAAACAAAATCATTTTGAGTTTTAAAGACAACTTGAAGCACTATTTTTTGCCGCAACCAGAAAAAACTTAATTTTTGGTAGTAATTCGACGACCATAACTCAAATTGTTTGTTGTCATTTGATGTCAATTTAAATCGGATTAAAGGGTATAAATGAAATTGATACACACGCCGAAATCACGAGATTGACCATAAAAGGAAGTTATGATTGAAGGAAATGATAAATTTAACGCTGTGATAACAGAAAGATAAAACAACTACTATTGATCAAGTTGGAATATGGAAGCTTACTTTCGATTTATTTATTTTGTTTACTTGACTACTTTTCTTCATCAAATTTATGCAGACATTTACCTGCACAATCCGAGGTAAGATTATTGTTGTTTAATTGAATTGTCAGTACTATAAAAATCCATGACTCCTTGCTACTACATTTTGTATGCAAGTACAAAATATAAGTAAATGTAACTATAATCTTTATTTAAAGACGGCTCTTAAATACATTTTAACAAGCAAAACATGCTCTGTAGAGCTTAATATTTGAATACAACCCTCTATTTTTCCCATTTCATTATAATTGTCATTTACATGTTAATTCTGTAAAGCCTAATCATTGAAAATTTTTCTGATATTTCCATACATAATAAGAGTTTTTTTGTCAAGTTAAGGGAACCAAAAGAATTTTTTTAATATCTTTAAAATAAAAAAGTTATGATGTCCTATATCAAGTAATGGCTTTTTTCCAACCAAACCAAATCAGAGGTAACTGATGACATCACCAAAAACTCTCTCATTGTTTATCTTTATTTTTAATAAACAATCACATCAAAATAAGCAGTCATACATGTACATGTACATGAGATTTGCAACTAACTGAAACCTCATATTAACACACAGCAGGGAACGAGATCTCGTACTTACTTAATCAACAGTAAAAACTTGACTTTAAATGATCATACATGTATATGTAACTAAAAAAGTATTATGAATATTGAAATAAAACCTTCAGTTTCCCATTCTACAATATCTTAGCTTCATGTTCATACCACAGCTTTGTTTCTACCAAAGCAAACAAAACAAAGGTATTGAAAACAAGTTACAATGTACCTACTGGTCCTACCCCTGATTTTTATGAAAATGAAAATAATTCAAAATTGAATTCATATTTTTCAATTTAACCTATCACAACTTTTTTGTTTCAAAAGATAATGAAATCAAATCTTCAGTTTCCCATTTAAAAACCATCTGGGCATTTGCCACAATTATTTCAGATCATTTCATCAAAAGAGGAAAAAGTAGTTTAATGAATAAGTGGAAAGGTAATGGAATCTATTCTCCATTGCTTGGTAATTTTATAGATAAACTGGCTAATTAACAAGTTTCTTATCACTGTGTATTATTTTTCTGAAGTAAGGGAAAAACACAAATATATGACATTATGATGTCATAACTTACAAATAATTTCAAACTGAATATTTTTTTGTGAAATGGACTGCTGACTATTACAATTAACCAGCTTGTTTGAATATAGTCTTACAATCAGAGGATAACCAATTGTTATGTTACAGCCAGACTATCAAGTTGCAGGTCATGGAATCAATTTGATCTGGATGTTGATATTTAGTCAGCAACCATTTATACATGTACTTTAAGGGTGTAGGGGGAGGTTTAGGATGAAATTTGAAATAAAAATGTTATGTGGGGTTAAACATATCCAGATGATGATCCTATGAATTATTGCAGGCTAAATAAAAAATAAAAAGGTAAGAAATTATACTGAAAAATATTCCAGAATACAAAATTTTATCCTTACCCCCCCCCCCCAACTCAATCTGGCCCTAGAAATCCAATTGTTGCTCCCATACAGAATAAAAGTTTGTCATCAAGTTATTGAATAGAGCCCTTGTCAAAAGTTGCTTGTTGAAAAGTTAAAAGTTATAAGTATCAGTAATTTAAAACCATCAAACTGACAGGGAAAAAATCAAGCACCTGCTGTTTGTTTTTGTTTTACTCTGAAAACTCATTTCCATAAAAAAAAAAAGGATGCAGTTCTACTCTGGCAAAGTTTTTGGTACAGGGCAGGTACTGGTATATAACTGATAAAAAAAAATGCCATAAAATTTGATGGAACACTTGATTCATGTGAACAAGCCTTTACAGCAGTGTACACTAGTGTACATTCAGGTCATTTTGGATGTTCATCAACCCATCAAACAGTGCAACAGAGCAGACCTAAATTTCTTATTTTGTAGGAATAATAGAAAGCTAAATACATTGTAGATCTGAAAACAATGCATGAATGAAAAAAAAACCACTTTCTTATTTATTTTGGAACATTAATTTTAGGTTACATATTTTATATGAAGCCAGGGCCTAATTTAGAAGGAGAAATGATCAAAACTTCTCCTTTTTGTGTCCACTTCTCCCATTTGTCTTTGACAGGGAGAAGTATTTGTAATTGTCTATGTACAAAAATGTCAATATTCTTATTTTTCAAACAATTTACTAAAACTTCTTGTTATCAGTGTCTGGATTAGGCCCAGTACAGTTTGAAAAAAAACAAGAAATCTGACAAATTAGAAATATGGGAAGGGTTCAGAGGTTGTGAGTAGATTAAGATATCACTCTGCGCTGACAATTGTCATACAGTATATGTAATAAAAAATTTTTTATATCAGTCAAGTTTAAATTTCTGTATCTAAGTCACATGAAATATCTTCTTATAAATTTAACTGCAACCAATCAATAAATTACTTTACACTTTTATTTAGTACCATTAAATAAAGATCTTATTCATTTTCAGCATGAATACATTTGTAGATTTGTTTTGAGAACCAGTAGTGACTCCCATTTATATAGTTTTGATGTGCATACAATGTATATAGTTTATTGCCCAACATTTTGAAATGTACAAAATGTAGATTATTACCCTAAAAGGTGGGAGTCTGAGTGTGCATCATTTTATGTATAATTACATTTTGTATCCTTTTTTTTTCATTTTCAGGGGAGGTAATAATAGATTAGATGAAGAGAACAGAGAAGTCAGGAATCAAAAAAGGTGGTTATATTTTATAGTTTACCTGGACTAAAGGGATATCAATTGTGTCCATCATCATTAATAATTTTTCAAAAATCCTTTCTTTATTGTTGAAAAAAAACTACATGCACCTGCCAGTGTCTTTCAGAAATTAATTTTCATTGTTCCACCTGCCATTAAAAAGAATTTTGGTTTCTAGGTGTGCAATTCAGGCTCCTAATACATGGCTGGGTGATTTGTCATGAAATATTACTTTTCATTTAAAAACAAGAAGTGATATAAGGGCACATGTATGTAGGATCTTCTGTATTACGGGAGATGTAAGGGCACATGTATGTAGGATCTTCTGAATTACGGGAGATATAAGGGCACATGTATGTAGGATCTTCTGTATTACGGGAGATATAAGGGCACATGTATGTAGGATCTTCAGTATTACGGGAGATATAACAGCACATGTATGTATGATCTTCTGTATTACGGGAGATACTTCCTGCATGATCCGTTGTAGGATCTGCTCATAAAGTTATAAGTGGAAAGTTTAACTATGGGAACAATGCATTATAATGCTGGTCAATATTTTAACCCTGATGAAAGTTCAGGCTGAAACTTGAAGTAAAATTTGTTTACATACTTTACATTAAGTACAAAATAAGTGTGGCCAAACACCTGCAAAAATGGTTAATATAAGAAAACAAGACAAATAACTTTCTATTTTTAATTGGCCTAGAACAAAGAGTTGTAAAGTAAATAATCAAAATATTTGAAAACATAAACAAACCCATAGTTACACATAAGGAGCTACAAAATGTATAAAGTAATATTTTTATTAAAAATTTGGGTTAGTTTGTAATCAACTGTAGCAATTAATTTTTTTTGTTTTTTTTTTCTTTTTAGATTATTTGACTCACAGAACAACAACAGAGGTGGTTATAATGTAGGAGGACTGTTTTATTATGCAGGCTCTGTCTTACCCATTGAATGGTAGGTATTTCTGTGGAAATAAGAATGGATATGGTGAAATGCAACAAATGCAGATATTACCAAAAGGTCTGTAATAAGTGTAAACACATCTTTAAAAGAGCTCTGAAATGCCCAAACATTTAAAGTAAAAAAATCACTAGCAAGAATATATAATAAAAAATACAATGAGCTTTTCAATGTTTACAAGATTTTATAGGATGGTACAAATGTACATGAACTAGGAAAAGAAAAACAATAGCTGTTTTGTTTTTCTTACTGACTTTGAAGGTTGACCAGATGTAGTGTCTTGTTAGCATTTAGACATTAAAAATATGTTTGTAATAAGTAATCACTAATGGTGTTCTGTCTGACTATACATACATTGTTATAGCATATTACTCTTTTAGGTTTTACATGTTTTAAGAAATCAAATAGGTCAGACCCCGTGCAGGTCCGGGTGTTAAAAGAATAGGCCTGCAGCAGCGCTAAGCTTGTCGTATAAGGCGACTAAATAGTGCTCAGAAACCTAGCCGGGGGCTAGAGCGCTCTGCCCACAGAGCAACTTGGATGTGTGCCCCAGGTGGTGGAATGGGGTACCCCTGGCGTGTTACATGCTGGGGTTGTCAGGCTATAATACGGAAAACCTGACTGCCAACCATAGTGGTGCACCGTGTTGGGAAAAATGCCACGTTCCTCGCACATTAAAGAACCCCACTGTGGTATTCTCCCGGAGTAGGAACCATAGGGCTCTGCCACAGGAGGCTAAATTGCCCGACCCTACCCACCTCTCCCCATTTCCAGTGGCAATCAAAATTTGTCGACCCTATTGTCCTTGTGTCCCATCCCTTTTTCATTTCATCATCGTTTCATGTTCATTTTATCATCAATTTCATGTTCATCGTCTGAATATAGCTGAAATATTGCTGCTCGGACGTTAAACCCCAACAAACAAACAAACAAAACAAATAGGTCAGGGCTCAACATCTTTAGCCAAAATTAGATATTCATTTTTTGGACTCATTATAAGTACATGTACATCTATGTTAGTAGTGTACAGATTTTTATTCCCATAGCTGTTTGAGTTATTCTGTAATCCCTTCTAGTGAAAACTAAATAACTTTTTTGGACATTACAGAACAGGAAAAAGTAAAAAGTTTGTCTTTTGTCAGTATACTCCAGCAGTTATTTGTATATACCAGTACACAACTGACGTTTCAAGTATGATACATGTTTTATATTGTATAAAAAAAAATAAAAAAACTGTTATACACTCACTGTATGATACCATAATATTCAGCTGAGTTTTTTTGTAACACATATGTATATTTTGTCGTGAGACTTGTCCTAATGAAATTCTAGAGACTGGTATTTTTTTATTTTAATCATTTAATATATTTTAAAAGCGTTCACATTTCTATTTTTAGGACCAACCAGCATTCCTGTAGTAACCCTAACAGTCATTGTGAACTAATCATACAATACATGTGTGGTGACTTGGTTAGAGATGGAGCTTCTACCAAGTAAGTCAAAGTTGATTCTAGGCTTCTATAGAATCTTGAAATTTTCAAAATCAAAATATATGTAATATGGGGTTGTTTTAATTGTTAGAATCTGATGAATAATTGGTATATGTCTTGAATATAGGTATTTAATTTATGATTTATCAATAGAGTCTCCCAAGCTTAGTTATTTTTTTCTTACTTTATTTTCATTAGTATGAATTGAAGAATTTAGTCACAAAATTTGAAGCATTTCACTGTTACATGTGAACTGTAAGAATAAACAAGTAAGGATGAATAATCATGTAACTACTGTGAAAGTATTTTAATTTGTGGATACCAATTTTCATGAATCAGGGAAGAAACATAAGTTCGTGGTTTTGAAGTTTTTATAATACACATCACTGGGAATCTACTATTTGTTGGGAACCAAATATCATGGTTTGACCAACCCACGAAAACCACAAAAATTGGTACCCCACGAACAATAGTACTTTCACAGTAAGGTGTCATGATGGTATGTTTGTATTACTTATTGTTAAACTACTTTTATACATGAAATGTTATTTCAATGGATTTTTTATCATTACTAGCAACTAACAAGAAATATTTTTCAGTACCATTCCTGATAATAATGCCAACTGCAGGAACTTTAACTGTAACACTGACTTTGAGTATGGTATGAATGAGGACTATTACTACTATCAACACTGTAGATACAGACATAGAAATAGAGGACTATTTACTGCAGATCAGGTGATTTAATATCAGATGTTCTAATTAATTACTTTGATTTAAAAGTACCTCCTTAAATGAAAGTTTGGTAATCATGAAAATAAGTACTGAAATACAAAATTTATTTGCAAATGCTTTTTCAAGCAAAAAGACCAAATTTGGTTTAAGTTGACATAAGCCTTTTGAAAAGAGTATCTAAGAAAGTAAAACCCCAATTTTTTGTCTGGAATGATTTGAAAAGTGGAAAAAATGTATTGTAGAAGTAATTTAGTTATCTGTTTTTGTCATGTGCCTTGTTATTATTATTTTGAAACATTGAACATTGCTGGAAAAAATCTTTAGCAACTTGGAATATTTCATACTTGCTTCAAAATCAGACTGTAAATGTTGATTAAAGAATGTGATAAGCTTGTATTATTTTTAACACGCTTTTTTAGGATTCAATATTTTGTGGTCATTTCGTCTTGCAGTTTTGAATATTGATGATATGTCCACTAATTGAATGTTCTTTTTTTTTAAAGAACCTAGGTGGTAATCGTAAATTTGCCAAGAACACACGGCAAAATCCAAATGGACAGAGATACGGGTATGAATGTGCCGAGGAGAGAGATTACTATCCTTACTGGCAACCATCACCATGGAAGGTAAGTTATCTTCCTTTAGGGTCAATATTATTTCAAGAATTTTTTACTTCAGAAACTTAGTTTTAAAATAAATTGTTTGCCAACAACAAAACAAATTGGATGCAATTAAAAGCATACTTATAAAATCTTCTTTACAATACAATGATCATGATATATGATACACATATATCATGGTACTGAAGTCTTTTTTATACATAAATGTCGTCTATACAAGAAAATGACATTGTACAAAAGAAGAAAAAGTACAAATGAAACAAAGGTGCATTGGGAAAAAATGAACTGGTGCATTTTCAAAAAGAATACGAAACTTTATTGAATCAGCATTAACAGCTTTAGCATTTACTAAACATATCAATTGTAATCATCATGATATAATATACATAAACAAAAGACTTGCATTTAAGACATTATATGTAATTAATAATACAGAGTTGGAATAATAACGGCAGCGAGTAAAAGAATGCAATTCAGGTATACTGTAAATTATTATGAAAGTATTTGAATCCTAATACCCCAACTCTCTCTTGAGATGCACATAATTTAAGCGAACTTATTTTTGAATTGGTTATACAAATTCATGTCATGTGGGAAAACCAATTTTTAAAAATAATTTTCCATTACAGTCATAAATCCAGTATTACCGCTTTTAAATAACTTGTGCTTGTTTTATGCAGGATATTGCTATAATGACCAATGATGCCAGTCGTTGCCCCTTCTACAGACAAGAAAGTCAAAATGTCAAGTCACGATGGACATGTATGATACCAAAGAACCTTACAAACACCTACCTTGGAAGATTTGAGATTCCAAACAATCAGGCTGATTGTGAGGTAAATAATTGCTAAGGACAATCCCAATCAATTACTGTAAACATATTCATATTTTTGTGACTTTGTCAAGTAAATGTTTTCATGGGTTTCAATTTTGATGGTTCTAAAAATGATAAGCATTCTATGATGTTAAAAATCAATTTTGCAGGTACTATTTTTCTTGCTTATCAGTACATATTAAAAGAACACTAAGAAAGTTGATATGTTAATGGTAACAGTGGATTAAGGAACAATGTTTTGTGTTTGTACTAGCTCCTTTCTACCTGACAGGTGGTCAGATTTTCAATGTTTATCATTTTATCATATATTTAGAATTAGAAATCCCATGCTGAATGAATGTTGACAATTTTAGGTTATAATGATAAAACTCTAAATCATCCTTACACAGGCATTCAGATACCCATCCAATGACCCTAATGGAGTAAGAGCAACATGGACAGAGGTAAAATCTCATGGATTACCTGCCCCTGAGTGTAGAGAGACAGAATTCTCCCGAGATAATCATCTTGGAAATGGTATTGGTGGACACCCTCTTGTTTATAATTGGACTATACCAAATAATATCAATCATGAACAGTGTGTCTTGAGAATCAGGTTAGTATTAATTGATACTACTTATTGTTTGAATGGTTCAAATGTAAATACTGGCAATTATCTGCAAAAGTCTCTTTAGATCCCTTTGATATTTTGTTATAGGTGTAAAACTGTAAATAAGAAATGGCAAAGTGAAGCCGGTTAACAAACTCTTATTGGATTCAAATGATAGTAATCCAATTTAGAAAACTAGAGACTATTTCATCAAAATTATGACATGGTGTTTCAATTATGCTTGACAAAAACACAGGACAGAACAACCATGTAATAAAACATTTTTATGATAATGTTATTTTTAATCAACCATATCAGAGTATGAGGTAAAAGGTATGTTCCTCAGTTAATTTATTTTGGAAAGAGTTTACATTTTGCATCATTTTTTTAGTAAATCTAAATTTAAGATGAATAAAAAGGTAATTAGCACATTGTATTTTATAGGTACAATATTTCCACAGAGGATTATGATGGATGGAATACTGATGCCTCTAGTAATCCTTCTAATGTTGGACTGCCTGCCAAGCTTGGCTTAACTGATCAAGATGCTGATCAGAGAGGTTTTGTTTTTGAAGATGAACCTCAGGTCAAAGTATTCAGTGACCTAAATTTTGAACTTGGGTTAGCCATAAATACTGCACAGTATGGAAGAGTTTTCCAGGATAGGTTAGTTTGAACCATATGAATAATTTACACAGTTAAAATTATAAAAAAAAAAAAAAAAATTTTAGGTTTTGATGTGTTTTGTGTAGAAAATTTATTTCATGAAGCTTTGATGTTGATTTTGTGTTTAGAGAGATAAGACATTAATTCTCTCATGGTAAAGAGATAGATTTATGACTGAATTAATTAATCAGTCTTTCTTTCATATTTTGCTATTCCATTACAGGTCTTTTGTATTTGCTATAAGACCCCAACCTTCAATTGCTATTGGTAAAACAATCCACAACCTGAATGTTCGTGGGAAGAGAGGTAATATAGTGCAGGTTTATCCATCTGTAGAATACGACTTTGTTCCTAACAACATGGATGCTGCTGCTGGAGACTTCATTCATATTCAGTAAGTGGCAGACATGATTAAGGGATAATGGCCAAAAATTGACCACTTTGGTCCAGGTCAAATTCTAATCCTGTGTCAAATGTCCTATCATAATCATATTTCAAAGCTGTATCAAGTTAGAATGGTGTGTCCTTATGTGCCTCAACTGTTCAGGGTTTGACTTTGCAGTCTAATCAAGCTGTGCCCTGTGAAGCATTTTTATTTCATTTTGAAACAGAATTCTGCTTTTTTTTGCATTGAGGATTTTACCATTACTGATCTCATTTTTTTAGTGTATTCAACATATCTAATTGTGGATTTCTATTTTTTGTTAGCTAAGTAAGTTTATTTCTGATGTAGAACTAATATGACCAAAAATGTAAATGAAACACCAATACTTTATTTAAAAAAATTATCATTAATATTTATCATTCAGCATACTGCACACTTTATGTGAAGTCTTGAAATCATGTCAGCACAATATTACATTGTCATTCAAGTTAAAGGTGTACCCTGTCTCAATTTTGTATTAAACTCAAACAAATTCAATATTATTATGAAAAAATTTTAAGTATTAATTTCCCTTAAAATAGGAATGATTTCATTTCTTGTAGAAAATATGATTTTAGATTCATTCTGCATTTACATCACATCATAAATAGTCTGTAATGTCATTTTGTTAAAAATCCTAAATTTTCATTATTCTAAGGTGGACTGGATCTAACACTAATAACCCTAATAATGATGGGAATGGTCAAGCCAGATCTGACAGGAACAACATTGTTTTACTAAATGCCCAGGTATATCCAGAGGGCACTGGAGTGGGGTTTGGCCCAGGAATGAAATATGGGCAGTATGGTACAAATTATCCTATGCATCTAGACAATGCTACATTTCTTGGTTTTTCAAGAGAGGACAGAGAAAATCTGGCATTTAATGCTCCAGGTAGGTCTATAGTAAAACTACAAGAACATTTTTTTTTTCTGGTATAGTTTCGCTTTTTACCCTTTGACCTTAAAGACTTTTTTCCATGGAAATGCACATCACCTGATCACAATTCTGTTTCCTGATTGGCTAAATACTGATAAGTCAGTGGCGTTAAAAAAAAACTATCGAAAATTGTGTGCCAGGTGTTACATTTCCTGAATGAAATGTAGAAAATTATAAGTAAAAGAAAGAAAAAGTTACATGCATTGGCTATCTTTTTTGAAAAAGAGTACTTGTTTTAATTATGCAAGAACTGGTTTTGAATATTATTTATCATGTTATTATGCCTTGAAATAGAGTTGAAGAATAACTCTAAAAAATTAATACTCAATATTTTTCAATGTAGGTGCTTTTGGAGGGGAGTTGTCCCAGCTTGATGATGCTGGTCCTTATTTTAACCTTGGTGTCCGTAAAATGAGCCAACTTGGTACCTACCATTATGTGTGTACCAGAAATAATGATTTCTCAAACAGAGACCAGAAAGGTCGTATTTTTGTCTCTAACAGTCCTGCTAAAGTGGAGGCTATAGGATGGATGGGTGGACAAGTAAAGATACCTGACAGGTAAGTATTATAGTTTTTGGTGATAAAACTTTCTTAATTTTCATGGGTTTGGCAAACAAGAAATGAAGTTACTGTCGAAAATTAAACCCAGTCAATTCTATGATGCTCTTCGAGTTGTTAGATCCATATATTTAAGAATCTACAAACTGACACTATTTTTTTAAACTATGAGAATAAACACACATTTAATAAAAGGTCTTTCACAGTTTTATACACGTATATCAAAAACACCCAAGTGTTTCTGTCCCTTCTTATTGAAAAGATAAAGATTTAAAAAAAAAAAAAAAATAAGATACTGTCAAAGATCAGTGACTCTTTAAAATGTGTAACATCTCAGATAATAGTAAAGTCTTAAAAGCTTTTATTTTGAAAAAAAATGTGTCTGGGTTAAAGGTGTTGATCTTGAATGATACTTTTCCATTCATAAATAAGAAATTCAAAATTGTCTATAGAAGAAATAAACTTACTTTGTATAAATAATTATGAACTTCTTATTTATCTTCTAAAATGTAAAAATACCTTTATTTTACACTGCATTTTGTCATTAAAAAAATACCAGTAAACAAAACCAGCTTGATACTGAGTCATGATAGAATCAATTTTAAAACCAGAAATTTCTTCTTATACACAATTAAGGTATTAGGATTGTGTAATTATGTCCCCTTTTCCTTGGGAAACTATTTGTATTTTTTTCTGTTCATCTGTCTGACTGTTTCTTATTATGTGCTCCCTATACATGTAACTGCTTAGTTACTTATTGGGTTGGAATGAAACTTCACGTTAATTCAATGAAAAGCATAGATATGCAAGATGCAAATATTTTACATAAATTGGGATTTGTGGTTTTCCCACATTAATACACAAGTTTATTTCCCAGTTAGAAAGGAAGGAAACATATATTTTTTAATGAAACAGTTTGTTATCATGACACATTTCAGTAGGGCTATGGTTGATGTAAAACAAGGAGCATTTAGTAGACTACACAAACTTACTCTGAATGAACTGACCCCAGAAGATGGTATGAAACTGGTCAAATCTAAAGGTTCAAATATAAATGTAAGTTCAGTAATGTCAATGTGAGCTTTCAAAAGGAGAAATAAACCACAATTTAAATTATGATGCAGCTTTAAGTTTGAGTACCTTATATATTCTTGAAATAAAAACTACACATGCACTGTTATGATGAGATATGGTTTATCATATGTTGCTATATACCCTGATAAAAAGGTTGTTATAAATGTGTTATGATGAGAAAACTGAAATATGACTGTGTGAAAAAAAGCAGGTATAAACCAGATTGGATTGACCAAACCTGTGTTGAAAATGTTGTAACAGACAATGGTTGTCATAATTTTTATAACCTGGACTGTCTTATTTAATCATGGTCAAAATTAAGAGATGTGTAATACTTACATATACATATTTTGTTTTGTATCAGTGATAAATGGTAATTTTGGTGTGGCATGTTTGGCCATTTTATTCTTCTGTCATCTGTGTTTTCAAATTTTATTCTTTTTATTATCATGTTTGCATAGATTTAGTTGCTTTGTTTTAATTTCTTGTCATTGTGGCCAAACATCTTATTTCTTTTGACTTGTATTTCCTGTAATTTTAAAACAAACCAGATAAAATTTGAATCAATCAATCAATGTATTTACAATTATTGATTAAGGGCTTATTCTAGAAACGAACTAGCAGGTACATTCATTTCATATCCAGCTGCACTCAACAGACCATTTTTGTGCCCCTTATTAGAAAAGTGGGAGGTATATAATGATCATGCTGACTTTTCCTTTCTTCTGTTTGTCCATCCCCAGTTTCTATCCCAAACCACTGAATAAAGGGTTTGTACATATAAGCCACACATTTGTGAATTAAGGAACATAACTAATATCTGAATATATTATTTTGTATAAAGAACTTTGGTTCAATTTAGGCATAACATAAACCACTTCACAGTTCATTCTTCATAAATCAAACCAAAGTTCTTTATACAAGATAATAGATTAGAAATTAGATATTTTCCTTATAATTTAATATTTGCCAAATATCATGATGAATTTATTCCAATACACATATCTTTTTTTAGACATGATTATTTCATTGGAAAAATTAGTCCGGGTTAATTATTGTTTATTGATCAGGTGACAGGAAAATGCTGTATCCAAGATCAAATCAGAATGACAGTATCTTTTCTAACAGTAAAAATGGTCATGTTAAATTATTTTCTTACATTACAGGCAGGTGATGAATTTGCAAGTAACTTTATAGTCCTGTCTCCTGAAATAAAGCTTACTGATGATGGTAAAACGGTTACAGTCATGATAAAAGTGGAAGATAAAAGTAGTGTAGAAATCTACAGGTCAGATACAGAAACATTTGGGTCTTGGTCTAGAGTGGATGCTAGCATTAACAATGGTGTAGCCGAATTCCAGACAGACCAGGGTGGAGTGTTTGTGGCCAGGGCCCATAGAAATGTAGGCCCAATCATAGGCATTGTCATTGGACTGGTAGCTGTTGGACTTATTGTTATAGCTGCAGTTGTCTATTTTAAAAAAAATCCTGAAAAATGGACATCACTGAAGGGTAGTGCCAAGTATGCTGAAAAATCCTTATCAGATAAAGTTTAATTATTGGGAATGTATGAATTCTTGAGAGACATTTTTGTGGGCTAGTTATATTAAATAAGAGGTATTTTACATTATGAACTTAGACTTGCCTTGCCTTGTATACTTCATGGGTTTTTAGAAGATCAGTAAGAATAAGCCTGTCAATCATCATTATACCAATAAATGGCTTCATGTTGCCAGGAACTATCATAAGAAAGACATTTACTACTAACTTGTATTCTTATATTACTCTTCTTGTGTCTTCAACTTTTTATGTAGTTTGATTTACTTAAGAACTTGCATTGATAATCCATCTTATTTAATAGATTGCACCTATTAATATATAAATTTTCTATCAGACTTTAGATGCTGGATTAATTACTCAGTGTGGCAGATTATTCTTTTTGGCTGTAGCATCTGCACTATACTTTCCTTCATGATAAGAAGTAAAAAATACAGTTATGGAAAAGGGGTAAATTTTTACTGTTTTCCAAGTGTAAAATAAATCTAAAATGTTCACATTATCAAAGATTATGATCTCTTAAGTAATATAAACTATTACAATCTTTTATTTTTGTTGTCTCATGCTGTTTATCTGATTTATGTATCTCAAATTTACATTTCATCATTTATTTTGGTTAAAGGCAATGGTTTTTAAAGTTTATATTACGGGTTTCATATTTCATCAGGTTTTATATAAGGAAAACAATTAAATGTGTTTTTATGCAGTATTGATGAATTGACTTGCATAATAATTTCTAAACAATACTCAGTTATTGAATAGGGTATGCAAGTCTCGTCATGTGACCCCGTGATTTTACGAGATTGGGTCCTAGTTTACCATTCAAAAGCATGGAGACTTGTCATTTAGAGAACGTTGATACATGATAAAGGTATTAAGAAAAAAACATAAAATAGAAGATTTTGCATTGTTATACAGCGTTTCGAGTACCTGGAAGTAAACAATAAAATGCAGATCAGTCTTCGGTTTCCAATACGTTCTACGTTGTAAATTCCAGTAAAGAAAATGAAAATAGAACGAAACTTACATACCCTATAGCTGTAATAATTCATGCAAAACATATCAATCTTGTAAAATAACATTCCTAAATAATTTATTAATCAGTTTTCTTTCCTGTTTACTTTATTTTTGCTTATTTCGCAGGTAGAAAAACATAATGCAAAAATAAATTTTATGAGGAAGAAAATTGAAAGGTTTTGCCTGATTATACTATTAAACATGTTGGTATCAATGCTTTACTTTTATGATTTCTATCAAAGTGCTTTAATTTTTATTAAAACAGAACCCTAATAAACTGGAAATCTGTCTAAACTAGAAATTATCTGAAGTAAAAACCCAGAATTAACTGTAACGCTCTCAAAATTGAACATTATCTGAAGTAAAGACCCAGAATGAACTGTAAAGCTCTCTAAAGCGAACACTATTTGAAGTAAAACCCTGAATAAACTGTAAATCTCTCTAAATAGAACATTATCTCAATTGAAAACCCAGAATAAACTATAAATCTCTCTAAACCAGACATTATCTGAAGTAAAAACACAGAATAAACTATAAAGCTCTCTAAACCAAACATTATCTGAAGTAAAAACCCAAAATAAACTGGAAATTTGTCTCAATTAGACATATTTTGAAGTCCCTTTTATGCAAGGTTGAATACAATTTTAACCTTTTCAACAAACACCTGCTTAAACTAAACAAATCTAAACAGGTTTCAGTGTAGACAGGTTTCAGTGTACATACATTTAAACCATGAAGCATGTTTTCTTAGCATGGCATTCTTAATGACTTTTTTGTTTTTTTTTTCATTTTTCTGCTGTATTTATGTCTGAGTAAATGTATGTTTTACGCAGGATTACTTCCTGTTGTCTTAGATTTACCGATTGAGATTATTAAGACATTTGTAGAATATCATTGATAATGTTGTTATTGTTACTTGCTTTTACTTATTGTGAAAGTATGTTAATTCGTGGATAAAAATGAGGGAAGAAACATAAGTTTGTGGATTCTTGAATTCATGGTTTTGAAGTTTTAAGCATACACATCAATGGGAATCTACTATTCGTTGGGAACTAAATTTTATGGTTTGACCTACCCATGAAAACCACAAAAATTGGTACCCCACGACCAATAGTACTTTCACAGTATGTAATTACTTATCTTATTTTTCTCATTACTAGGTGTAATACCACTTTTTCAAATCATCTTTGCTGTTATCAGGAATGTTTATTTTGTATGTTCTTGCTTTTGATGATAATTTTTGCTAATTCTGAGGCTCATATATCAGAGGGTCTAGAATGTATAAAAGGGGGTTGTGTTCCAGAAATAAGCTTGAGCATAGATGGTACTGGAGGGTTGTCATTATGATAAAAATTCCTAACTGTAACTCTCATAAAAAATTCAACCAACTATATGTACCTTCTAAGAAGATCAGACAGATTCGAATTGTTTGTCTTTAGTTCTAAATCTAGCCATATCAAAGTCCCTATATTTTTTGGTTTTGAATTTTTTAATGTACATGAAATTAAGAAAATGAAGTGATCCACTCAGCTTTCAGATTATACAAAATAAGCAAATGATATTAAAATGAAATATTGCAACCACTTATTATTTTTGTCTGCTTTCTGTTAAGTGCAGGCTGATGGTTACTGAAATGGTGGTATTATACCTATTGATACCTTTCTTGTTTAAAACATCTTTGATATAATGTTGCCAGTTTACCTCCAAAATGCCATCTCATTAAACAGAAATTTTGTATGTGACATCCAGTTCATTTTTGTCAACCAGAACAAAGCCATGTACAATGTCAATGTAGTACATTCAGGTATTTCAATTTTAACTTACAATTCATGAATAATTGAGTGTACATTTCTGTTTTAATTGATATATTATACAGTCACTGTTTCTGTTATATGGATAAAAGGTTTATGTAGTTAAGATACCATTGCAGAAAAAGTAATGTTTATATGCCTCCACCACACAGTGGCCGGAGTATATCATTGTACTCAATTTTGTATAAAAGATGATATCTCATGTATGAACAATCTAGTTGAAATTTTGTACAATGAATATGTGGGTTGTGCAATGACTAGAATTTTGCCTTCAGTTTATCTGCTAAACTCTACTCGTTATTCTTTTTGTGAGCCAAGTATTGCTATGTGCTTTCCTCTCAATAAGAGTTGGTCAGCCTGTTACACTTGATTAGCGAACATGATGTGATGCTTAGCAGTAGTTAGAAAAACAGTTCAATCTTTCTTTTCCACTCATTGAAATTTGGTAAATATTTAAGTAATTTTCATATATTTTGTAGAAAGAAGCCAATTTTGCCCAAAGGTTCACATGTCTTCTTGGTGTATTAATATGTTGCCCAAAGGTTCACATGTCTTCTTGGTGTATTAATATGTTGCCCAATGGTTCACATGTCTTCTTGGTTTATTAATATGTTGCCCAATGGTTCACATGTCTTCTTGGTGTATTAATATGTTGCCCAAAGGTTCACATGTCTTCTTGGTGTATTAATATGTTGCCCAATAGTTCACATGTCTTCTTGGTGTATTAATATGTTGCCCAAAGGTTCACATGTCTTGGTGTATTAATATGTTGCCCAAAGGTTCACATGTCTTCTTGGTTTATTAATATGTTGCCCAATGGTTCACATGTCTTCTTGGTGTATTAATATGTTGCCCAATGGTTCACATGTCTTCTTGGTTTATTGATATGTATTTCCTGATCAGATTAATGGTGCTAGTATTTCATATGTTTCATCTTTAAGGAATTATCAGCACTTTAATTTTTTACATACATTTCATTACAAATTAGCTGTTCCCTTTTTGAAATTTGCAACTTGCACCATGCATTTATTCACTGATATCGTAATCATAGAATAATCCTGTTTTATTTTAATGTTAAGTATAATTTTTTATCAGTATTACAACAAGTTTTATTAGGGTAAATGTGAACAGATGTACTTTCTTACAAAACCTTAGCACTGCTTTCATTCATCTTATCATTCATGTTACACTTTATTTGAGGTAGCATTATCACCATGAATCTTTTAGCAAAAGGCTAATAATAACAAAACAAGAGTATTAAAAATATGATCAAAGTCAGATGCTGATTAATAAATATGGGCCTGTTGATACCCCCTAAAATTGCATGAAATCATGATTTTTTCACATATTCTCTCCCCCCAAAAGATTTTCTTGTCTGGCCTTGCTCGGTCTTTTATTCATTTTTTCAATTTAGCCTCCCCTCAACTGAAATACTTAAACTGTTTATTATGTGGACAAACTTTTGCTTACAATTATACATGGTATTTTACCTTGCTATACAATAAGTAACATATAGTTTTTGTTTTGTTTCACCCTTCTATTGGTATTTAATATATCATTTTATCATTTGATATGTATGTATTTATTATGCATTGTTGGTATATTCATAACTTGTTTTGTATATGTCAAGCTGCTGGTCAGCAATAAACAATAATAATAATTTGTCTGTGTCTACTTAAAATGTGCATGCTACATTTTATACGTGTCCATTTTAATTTAGCATGCATGCTTTTGACTCGGTGGGTGTTTCGAGAAAAACAGAGGACGCTTACCCTACCGGTGCACCTGGTCCATGCTCCCAGTTTTTAGTGGAGTCCGAGTTGCTCATTTGCTTTTGTTACTTTGTATGTATGATTTTAGTTACTTAATGTTCTTTGTTGTGTATGTCTGTTTTCCATGTCTGGTCTTCGTCCCTGGATTGCATTCTTTTGATTACCGCTATAACCTTGGTTCCCTTGATTACTCTTTGAACATAACGTATGATCACAACTTAAGTCCCCTTTTATGACCATCTTGTTCCAGCAAATATTTGGGAAGAGATACGGGCATTTCCTTTAATTTTGATTAGGTAGCTTCTGCTAAAAAATATTGTATTTACCAAACTAGAAATATATTGTTATATATGTAACACAGAATTCGTCTATACTTTTGATTCACTTGTAGTTCTGTTTCAATGAACAATTTGAATAGCATATATTGGATGGTCATATTGAAACAGATCAAGAAATAAAATGGAAATAGGGAGTGTAACAAAGCGACAACTACCCTACCCAACTGTGAAAAAACAATCAAAAGCAATCTATGGGCCTTTAAGGAATGGTTCCTAAAGTTTACATTGACTGGCCCTTAAAACACTCATAATTATACATCATGGGCGTAGCTGCCTATACGCAAATACGCAGTTGCGTACTTTCGGAAAAAGTAACATAAATAAAAACACACATTTTAAAGATGAAATAAAGGTTATTTATCACATATGCATACCATGAACGTAGTATAGGCTCTGAAAAACTGGCTCCAAAATAGTTAAAATTCAGGAGTTTCCCTCAGGGTTTTGCCTTGCCGGACTCACGGGGGGGGGGGCCTTGAGCGACCCCCACCTCAAAACCCCTCGCCGTAATTTTGCGCAACTAATACAGGCCTAGCTACTCCCCTGTACATGAAACATAAATATAATCAATAACACACAATTAACAAAGGCTAGATGTTCCTGACTTGGGACAAGTGCAGGAGATTGGGCTGGTTGAACAAGACCCTCCTACTACGTGTAGCAAATGTTAACAACAAAATACATGATATATTTGATAAAACATCTGATAAAACATATGGTAACAATTCAAAAGGTATCCAAACCCAATGCAATAATGTGGAACACAGTTAACCTTAAGGATGTAGACCCAGGGTAAGGGACATAACTTTTGCAATCAGTGATATGTTTGTATTTTATTCAATTTCTCTAAAGTCTTTCAAGCCTATCAAGCTTTCATTTGAAACAGAATGAAATCAGTCCAGGTTACTTTGATGATTTGATGTAAAATGGTGACTACAAACGTTCCAATAATTTGTAACAGTGTGTCCCGTACCCTAGGTCTACCTCCTCAAAACAGGTTTTTCTCATTCTGCTGTTTTGAAAAAAAGCAACTTCAAAACCGAAACCAGTAAGAAAAAACTATTTATAGATAAGTGAACTATAACATGATATGAAATCAAAATATACAGTATACAATCACGAAAACGGGTGTCAGAATAAGGATCATATTTCACTAAAAATTGTTGAAAATATTGAGGAATAATTTCCATATGAATACACACAAACGTGAATGTATGTAAAGTCCATACAAATGTTTAAACATTTTAAAAATTGGATCAGATACAAGTAAAATCAGCATAATTATAAATTCTTTTCCTAAAATAATGATAATAATTATATGCATCACACAAGTTCATTAGTGTTAATTCGAGTTTTACATATATTAAAAAGAAGAGACAATAAAAACGTCACGTTACGTGATATGATATGTTCAGTAGATGTAATGTTATGCGTGCCGAATACAGCTAAGGCAAACAGGAATCTTTTAGTGCATTTATCAAAGGAGTATATACACGGTCCACACAACCTGTTGTTGCCTTTCTGGCCGATATTCTGCAAGACCAACAAGTAGTTTTTGATTTATGTTCTAAAATTCAAGAGAGCCACTGTATTTTGCTCATTAGTTAGATTCTTGCATTTGTAACGATTTCGCCTATAGTAATTATGTAATTATCTCCCTTGAATACATATTGGACCAAAAATCGATAATAAAAGTCGTTGTAAGTTATAATAATATAAAATAATGTATGTTTATAGGTTATGTAGGTAAAAACTACTTATTAAAAGCTTTAGTAGTAGGAAAGTTTTATAATAAATAAACATTCAGTGTTAAACTAATCATTCAATACCAAATGGAAAAAGAAATGATTTCTATATATATATTTTTTACAAAATATTTTCGAACTGTCTTGGAACGACCAGTAGCTAAAGTATGGTTCACTTTTAATACATGATTTCAGAATGAAATAAGTGTTACTTGAACTTTTGGACAGTCATTAAATTGACAATACTCCTATAGAGTAAAATATTGCAAAATCTTTTCTTTTTCAGAAGCCCCTTTACTGCTAAAACATGCATTATAAATAGGTAACTTGTTTATTTAAATAACACCACAGCGTGTTCCTTTTCTTATCTTTTCTTTTGCCCTTTATATCCAAATTCAAAGTGAAGGTTAAAATATAGAACTGTGTTGCCGGACTTGCAAAGTACATGTCTTGAAATGTAAGTAATAGATTTAAATACGGGTGTTTTTGGTGCTTATTTGGGAATAAACAAGTGCAATAGTTAAACTACAATTAATTTTGCTAGCTAAATATACTTTTAATATATTTTTGATACTCACTTAATTTACAACTGTTGAATTGAAATGTTTTGATATGACATTGTTATGTTTGCATATACATTATGTTGAATTTATATAAAGTATAAAAACTATAGTATTTTCACTATATACTGCCATAATTCGATTCCCTGTGATCGAACTTGTAAAATGAGAGTGTCTACATATCACAGAACAACTGCCTCATTTTGCAGCAATCGTCAATTAATCAATGGTCTGAATTGAGAATTGGGAAAGCATAGTCATTGTTGGTGGTTTTTGAGGTCATTTCATTGTCTAAATTAGACATTTTCAGATAATAGCAGGGGACGGAAGAATCCAAGCCCGACCCTCCTGCTACACATTATTATAGTCTCGTACACATGTCCACATCGGCACAATTGCCTTTTATTGTGGTGTCATTCGTCTTTTTGAAGCCTAAAAATGTCCTGAATCAATTTTATTTTATCATTTTTGTTTTCAAATTGAATATGTACACAAAACTGAAATGACCGTACAAATTATACATGTTGTGAACACAACCTTGAATGTACAGACAAATTGTATACTTCCGTTTATGCACTGTGGTATTGCATTGAATATAAAGATTTAGTATGTTACAATTGAACAGACTTCAATTGTATTATATTGATCCTATTATTAAATAATTGTCACCATATGTAGATCGAATCCTCACACTATGCAAAATTTTGTTTTACAAACCTGTGTTTTCGTTAATTGCAAAGCCGTCTAAAAATCGAAGTTTCACATTTTGCTTTTAACATTATGTTGAAGATTGTTTCAATTTTTGACAAAGTTATTCGTTCGTACAGTTTACTCTTCGTGAATTGAAAGGAAATTTAGAAACATACTCAAAGTTTTTGTTTCACAAAATTTGGTGAAAAAGGTGTTGGACTATATTTTGAAGTAAACTTTTTAGTGCTGACGAATCCATATGTAAACCGATGACATATATTTGAGAAACGCTAAGACCATGACAACTGAATACACAGAATCCGTCAAGTCTGGATTGAATATTTGTTCCACAAGGTCGCAGTGACAGAGGGTGGTTTCCTGATATACTTGGATATCTTGGGTGAGTTCAGAGCTTTAAGTCCGATGTTGCCATGTATGTAGGTATCAAAAGTAAACGTACCCCACGTTGTGATTGAACATTTTTTTGTTCTTTGAAATTATTAGTGAATTACCGACGACTACTTTATGATACCTGCGACTGTCGAAAAGGTGTGGGATCTTTTAAAACTGTTGTCAGCTGGCCATGGTCTAATAAGCGTTTCAATTAATTACTAATACTGGTATATCGCTGTGTGTACGTCTACCCGTTGACGCGTTGCACTATAAACTTGAGGGTTTTCCTACTTTTGGGATGGAATATTTTGTTTATGAAAGGGAATTTATAATTTTATGTTTCTGTTTGTTCTTGTTTTTGCTTTGTACTTTTAAAAGTAAATTTCATTTTTTTGTTTTACAGTTGTGGACAAAATAAACTATTGCGGGACTTGCTTTTAGAGATCTTCTTTTGCACTACGGTTAATAATAATCATAATAATAATAACAATAACAATAATAACAATAATAATAATTTCATTCCAGAGGGGTACGAATTATCCCTGTTTGGAATAGGGTATTCTTTAATGTGCGTTAAAGTGACAAGAGGACGGAGTTATAATCCCCACAACATTACCATAATCTGTTACATAATCTAAATCTTTCTTCGTAGTTCATTGAAATAAACACATAAGTAACTGTTGTTTATGTTGATGACATTATCATAATTTACATGTAATACAAATTCTTATTGGTTAAAAGATTGTCATGCGGTATTAATAGGATAATTAATTGGAACGAGTGAATGATCCAAATATCATCACGAGTGCCGAAGAACGCTTAGATTTAACGAGTGTGCGGAACTTGTTCTGCGTACGAGTTAAATCTTGTGGCACGAGTGATCATATTTTGGTTATTCACGATAACCGATTGATTATCCTATTTATTATATAGATTTCCGCCATTATTCATTGTTATTCTCAACATCAATTTAAAAATTTTTTGAACGGCGGATTGATAATCGTGCTGTGACGTTTTGGCGGGAGAAAGCGCGAGAGTGAAATTACCGAATTTATTTCAGTGTGGATTATCGAAAAAAAAATTACACTAGGAACATTCGGTAAATCACTGCTACCTATATAATAATCATTATTATCAACACTTCAGGCATTGTTCCATGGACAGTCAATTTAGCATGATTATGACTTCTACACGAGCACCTACTGTATTAGAATTGGCTGCCCCTGAGAAGGAACATTACTTTCAACGATAATGCCCACGGCTGTGGCTTCAGCTAATATCAACTTTTCATGCAATTTACCAGGAAGAAGGAATTGCTCTCAATCCAGAAAACCCGAGTTCATTTGTTTTATATTCTTCTGTGTTTCTTCTTTCAATTTTCAGGTGTTTTCGCAGTTGTATGGTCCAAGGATTTCCACTCTTCTGTAACTTCCGTACTGCTCATCCTTCAAGGCGTAGATGCAAGATAATTCATTGGCCGATAAATAAAAAATAAATAGGTTTATTAACTCGGAAGCAGAAATTATATATGACTCTTAGCTAAGACAAGACGCACAACACATGTTTACCCGGAAGAACTTAGGGAGAATCTACAACCAAACCGCTATAATCCCGAACGTAGTACTTTTTCCTATATCGGTGACAAGAGAATTTTATTTAAAAAAGAGAAGTACACCGAATAAATGTAACAGTGAGCAGTTTTGACTCCTTCAACTATAATAGATTCTAGAGGACTTTGACAGAATAGATACCAATCGTTTCCAGACTTCTATGGACTTTTACCAGTCAAAAAGACTTGACATTCCCACCCCCACAAATAATTAAAATTATAAACTAGGAAAAAACTACCACAAGATAAGTAAGCTTTCCTGTGTTTCTAATACCCTTGACGGACTAACATCACTTTAATGGTAATTGGACCAATCATGTAGACTTTCAAAGCTCTTCCAGAAACAAATGAATGGTTAGAATTGGAACTTGGGACAAAAGAAACACTTTGATCACGCTTGGACTGAGTTGATGGACAAACGGAAACTCCAAAAAGTAAATTGGGGTTTTCAGTCGAATTGCAAAAATAGAGTATTGCTGAAATCGACTTAGATTGTGTAAACAGACAAAATAAACACTGACCAAACTTTGGCAAAGTTTTCTGTTGTGAATTCGAATTAGTTTTTTTTTCTACGGACAATGTGCTCGTATATATACTGGCTTTTACAAAGTTTACTGTAGCCCTTCAATGCCACTTTGGTTGAAATGAAGAAATAAATAATTGAACCTGTAGTGCGGACCAAGTGTCTCCAATATTTATCTACCAACATGCATTTGATCATAGTTTTGTTTAGTATACGATGCATCTTTCAATCCACTGGATTTAAATTCCATTTAAAATCGACAAAATTCTCAAAAACCAATAAGAAGTTATCTAAAATGACTCGGGCTAAAGCGAAGGGATTGTGCATAGACTTGAATTAACTCGCTGCGTATTTTTACGTAAAGACATACGTGGTTTATACTATATCATTATATGATTTTTTAGAACCTTACATTGTTTCAGATCATCCATCATAGATAATTCAGGTAAGACGTAGAGTCTGCTATTTTTTTCTTGTACATTGCAGGCTCACTAAATTAACCACACATTTTAAGTTGGCTACATATGAAATGTGTGCTTTATTGTCGCGACTTTCAACGGGGCTAATATCATTAGACATGTTTCTAAAGTCTCAGAACGAAAGAACCCTCCAACTAACTCTTTCGACAGAGTGGAAATGTCATAAGTTGTACGAACACTGTATTTGCTTTTTAAAGCGAGGATAAAGTCGGTTCTTTTGGTTTGATTGTTGTATAATGAATTACAAGTTTTTAGATACCACAAACTTTCCATCATAGATATGGAAAACTGAAATCCTGAAGGGCCAAACGGCGAACACTTATTTGATATTATTGTTTTTGATAAGATCAAGGTAAATTACATTATTTTGTTTAAAGAACACTTTCAATAGTTATAAATTTCATTTATGTGTTGCACTTTACCAAATGTGTATTCTCATATTCTGTTGACCAAGAAATGACGACCATATGTTGAAGTTCTCACTTTTATAATGACATGGTTTAACATTGGAATGACCCCAATTAATTGCAATAAAGTTCACGATTTTGACAGTAAAGTTTCAAAACTGAACACAACCAGTAATGGTAAGCTTTCAGTTGTTTATATTTGTTTTTATTATTTGTGTGTGTGTGTGTGTGTGTGTGTGTGTGTGTGTGGTTTTTTTTGGGGTTTTTTTTGTTGTTGTTATTTTTTTGTTTTGTTTTGTTTTGGTTTTTTTTTTTTTTTTTTGGGGGGGGGGGTATTTTTCTGACGGTTGATATCAGGACGAAATAACTTGTTATTTTTCATCATATGAAATTATTTTTTGAGTTCTTCTCTTCTTTGTTTTTTTCTCTTTTTTTTCTTATTGGTTGATATATTTTAATACCAAAGGTTACCACGGCAATGAAAGTCTTACTACTGTTTGTGTTTCTTCTGACAATATCCGAGTTGTCTTCAGCCAGATCAAGAAAATGGAGGAAACGGGTTTCGAAGTCATTGTTGAGCGGAAATCGTCTGTTGATGTCAGCGTTCAATATTAAGACTTTTGGAAAAGCAAAAATGGGTGATCCAGAAATAGCCAACTACATAAAAGAGGTACCGTTCGATTGAAAGTAAAAAGAATTGTTCTAAACAGAACTTTTCCAGAACAAATTCTTTATTTACTTGATCGAAACTATGCACTATATGCACTATATATTTTGTGTGTTTTAGGATAAAAGTATGAACAGCATTTTTGCATGTTATGTATAACAACAATTGGTATATTCCAATATACATTAGTAAATATTGGAACGTCGTAACTGTCTAATTAATATAAAACCTTTGTGATACTTAATCATCATGTGATAATATTTTATTATTCTGTGGTGATTCTTTGAATTTCATATTCGAATCTACTTAATCACAGTTTGTTTTTTGTTTTTTTTTTCATTAAGCGATTATGCTACGAGTAGTTTTTTTATACACTGAATGAACGATTAGCTTCAAAACAAGACACAACCAAACAATCTATTCATTTACCAATTCATACACTGACTTAACAGATAGTGCTCCGTTATGACCTGATCTTAATCCAAGAAATCAGAGATATCAGTGGAGAAGCTCTTCAGAATCTTTGGACCCTGGTCAACACGTGAGTCTGCTTCGTTTAGTCGATTAAAATATACAAATTTTCTATAAATTTGTTATATTTGAACAAAGAAGATCTTTTCACTTCCATATTGCCTTGAAAACTGACCAATATGTTCAATACGCAAGTGCATTTTTTTACGAATAAAAGGTATAAGTTTTTTATTTTTATAGTAACCTATAGTTAATTATATGCAGGAGTGACACATACGGAATGGCTGTCAGTGAACGACTAGGGAGGTCATCGTACAAAGAGCAGTATGCTTATTTCTATAGGTAACTATGCCACTATTTGTCCGTATAGGATAGGCATTTTTTATATGAAATGTTCGTTTGAATATAACATATGTTAACGTTGTCTGAATAGAATTTCTTTGCTTACGATAACATTTTTATTTTGAGTGAATTTATGATCACGATTAATTCCACGTCTAAAAAGAAATTGTACGGTTGATAGAAACACATATATTTAATGCATTTTGTGCTATAATTTGTCTTAGGTCGAGATGTGACTGTAATACTTTTTAGGGGGTGGTGTATAACCTATCACAGAATTTGCATGATTCTTATAAAGTCTCCTGCTTAATGTCTTCACGATGATGCTGTATATTTATTTTTTTTTCTATCCATATTTTCCTTTAATAGCAGTATAATTATGTAAATTTTCTTACGTTGGTCACATCCAGATCTATACAATCAGTGTTTGTCTTGTTTATTTTGTGCAGACTTCGAACACTGAAGTTAGTTGATACACATCAGTTTGACGATGGACCCGATGATTACACAGACATTTTTGAGCGGGAACCATACAGCGCCCTCTTCCAACCGGTCAATGGGGCAGCAGGTAAAGCAGTTTAACAATCAAATTGATAAGCTAATTACGAAGACGACACGAGTTATCTAGTTGATACATTTAAAAATACCTAAGTGCATCCATCATTGCCAAATTGTAAAAAAATATCAGTGAAAGACAAATATCAAGCAAACTACCTATTTGCAAGAAGAAGTAAATACACTCAGAACTAACGAACAATAGATCGTCCGTATTTTAATTTTGTTTGTTTGTTTGTTGGGGTTTAACGTCCGTACAGCAATATATCTATCTATCTGTCTATGCAAACCAACGCCACAATCACCATTTTTACTATATACATCATCAACTACAACATTAGTGAACTATAATCATTATAACAGAGATGTCACCAATTCATCATTATCATTGTCGTTCGTCGTCGCCATCACCATCGATGACGTCGTCTTCATCATTATCGTCTGTCGTCATCGTAATCATGATCATCAGCTGAAGCGATCGTAGACATTGAGGTTTGTCTGTGATCGTATAGGTTTGGGGTTGCAAAGTAACCAATGCGTTGTGTTTTACGTTCGTTTATCTCAATCTATCTCAAAATGTCTGCCCATACAATATTATTAGAATATTTAATATTTTTTCAACGAGATGAGCAAGAGAAACTCCCGCGAGTTGAAAAAAAATATTTGATAATCTGTTTATCGCTTATCGCTGTTTTGTTGAAGTGTAAGGTATAAGTTGTCTTTTATTTTTATTTTCCTGACCTGAATATGTAAGTTTTATAAGCGCTGCAAAGTTTCCTATCGGGACTATTTTTCGGCGACGTGCTACGTGACGTCACGTATGTTGTGCAGCTGTGATACACATCATTTGAAAAAAAAAAATCGGTTAAATATGACGCTCGTGTTTATAATTTGTGGAATAATGTAAGGATTTATCATCGTCATCGTTGTTGAATCATCACGGTCCATGTTATAGTTGGAATCTCCAGTGGATACAGCTTCACGACAGGACCTGACGTTCGTCCTTTAGAGCTTCTAATGATTGCGGCGCGTGTGAAACCATCGTTTCCGGTAATTAGCTCATCTACGATGGCAATGTTCCATCTGTTTCTCGGTAGTTTCTCGTCGAACACTTGAACTACATCTCCTACACGAATGGAGTTTGTGTTGTTACCAGTTTGTCCACGAAATTATCTAAGAGACGTAAGATACTCTCGTTTTCATCGGCTAGAAAAGTGTTCCATAATTGAAGTTTGCGTTTTGAATCGTTTTGTGAGTTCGCTTCTTTCACTTTTGATGATTCCGATGGTTTCACTGATCGGATACGGCGTAGTGTTAATTCTTCTCCCGCACAGTAACATCGATGGTGTTAACGGTTTTTCGTCGCTAATGTCCGTTGATAGATACGTTAACAGCCTGTCATTGATGCTGGCTTCCATTTCGGTCACGATTGTTCGTAATGTGTCCGTCGACACGTAAGATCGGCCCAACGTTTTCTTGAGGCATGATTTCGTAATCCCAATTAAGCGCTCTCAAAAGCCTCCATACCAAGGTGCTGTTTTAGGTATGAATGTCCATTTTGTTCCGTATGTTACTAGTTCATCATTTACCCTCGTAGGTTGTGTTAGTTGTTTCACAGTTTCGTTTGTTTGTTGGGGTTTAACGCCCGAGCAGCAATATTTCAGCTATATTCAGGCGATGAATATGAAGTGGATGATAAAATGAACATGAAATGAAAAATGGGATGGGACACAAGGACAATGGGGTCGACAAATTTTGATTGCCACTAGAAAAAAGGGGGATGGGTAGGGTCGGAAAATTTAGTCTCCTGTGGCGGAGCTCAAAGGTTCCTATTCCTATCGAATACAACAACAGGGTTCTTTAACGTGCAAGGAAAGTGACATCTTTCCCAACACGGTGCACCACTATGGTTTGAGATCAGGTTTTCCGTATTATAGCCTGACAACCCCAGCGTGTACCACGCCAGGGGTACCCCATTCCACCGCCTGGGTCAAACACTCCTGTTGCTCTGTTGGCAGAGCGCCTAGCCCCCGGCTAGATTCCTGAGCACTATTTAGTCGCCTTTTACGACAAGCTTAGCGCTGCTGCAGGCCTATTTTTTTGACACCCGGACCTGCACGGGGCTGTTTCACAGTTTCGGAAGCGGCTATAAATGATGTCCCATTGTCTGAAATCATTATAGACGGTCTCGATCTCCGACTGCAAAATCTCCTAAACGCAAGAAGAAATTAATCCTCACTTAGATTTGGAACAATCTCGAGATGAACGGCTCTAGTGGAGGCGCATGTGAACAGGCATATGAGTGTTTTAGTTTCCATTCCTCGATTGTCTTTCGTGTAGAGAGCTCCAGTATAGTCGACACCAGTTACCGTGAAGTGCGGCGCGTCCATTAGACGTATTTTCGGAAGTGGTGGTGGATCGGGTTGACTGTTCGGTTTACTGCTAAATTTTAGACACGGTACACACTGTCGTAGTATGCTTCTGACGTATTGACGGATCTGTGGTATCCAACATGTTGTCGTATCTGTGTAACGGTCGAAAGGATGCCTGCATGCTTCAAGTTCTTATGAATGTTCAGTACGATTAACTTCGTGAAATGATGGTTTCGTGGTAGCAGGTACGGATATTTCGTCGTCTTACAAATCGGTCCGTTATTAACCACACAGCGAATAGCCTCGTTTTCGTCCAAGAAT
Organism: Perna viridis; assembly: GCA_037379345.1. Taxonomy (NCBI): domain Eukaryota; kingdom Metazoa; phylum Mollusca; class Bivalvia; order Mytilida; family Mytilidae; genus Perna; species Perna viridis. Next base: position 18,031,092 of record CM074511.1, read on the forward strand.
AGTCTAAGTTTTTATGCTAAGGTTTCACTCTTTATAACGGTCTAATTTTTTAATGTTCTATACTCTTCCGGGTAAGAAGTTCGTTGTGTGCCTTTTATCCATAGTTTCTCGCTAGCTAGTGACGTAAGTTTTCGTGTTTCTCTCTCGAATAGCTACTTTACAATGCACTATAAATTGCATAACGTAGGCGGTTATATGCAATAGCTTCGGTAACGTGCTATAATTAGTACACTCAATTATACGATGAATTCCAAGTTGTTCAATTTTGTCGGTTTTTGACGTGGTCGGTTCATCTGATTCTGTGCTCGTGAGTAGCACTGGTATTGTATTTTCCGTAAAAGTCCATGTCGGCCAATCTTGTGTGTTTGCGATCCATTGCGGTCCATTAAACCATAGATTGTGATGTACCGATTCCTCTCGTTAACAAGTCGGCAGTGTTTTGCTTGGTCGGGCAATATCTCCAGCAACACGCACCTGTTAGTGAATTTGTGATGAATTTCTTTAGTTGCTTCTTTGTAGTCAACCAATGTAGCACAATCTGGCTGTCTGACCAGTACGTTATAGTGTCTATACCTATGCTTCTAACTCACCTATGATCTCGTCTAAGTTGAACATGTATTCATCGGTGTCGGCGATCTCCTGGACGATGTCATCATCACTTAGAACTTCCATCAGTTTTTGTTGAATGTCACTTAAAATGTCTCTCTTTTGAATAAGGCTAGATTCCACACGTTTGAACTTTTTAATGTATATGTTTCCCGTCTCCGAATGCACTTTCTTCAGCTCCTCGAATTTTCCCTCGAGTTTTGTTACCGCTGCACGTTTTCCCGTTCGTAATGACTTCAATTATCATCATCATCATCATCTCTTTACCATCATCATTAAATGAAATTACTGTTGGCAAAAGGGACTATTGAGATAATAATAGCACAAAGAAAAAGGTAGAGGTTATATCGTCATTATCATCATCATCATTAAATAATGTGACTGTTGGCAATAGAGATTATTGAGATAATAATAACACAAAAAGCAAAGCAATGAACTGACTATTGGCAATTCGGGTTATTAAGATGATACTATCACAAAGAACATAGTACATGTTATATCATCATCATCATCATCAAGTGAAGTAACATACGCGTTGATCGGTTATAGAGATTATACTAACACAAAAATAGGATAAAGTTGTAGCAATTTTAAAGGTTTTTTTTTTTCAATTGTTCAGTGGATATAAATTTCTGACCAAAAATGTTTAACCTCATCAGATACTAGGTTTGCCGTAACTGGTATACACGCTAAACCGGACGACGCAGTTGCAGAAATCGGACACCTCCGTGATGTTTACATAGACACACTTAACAAATGGGGAATAACGGTAAACATTTTAATTTTCGAAAGATTCAAATACTATTGAAACGTTCTTATCTTAACTGACGAACACACGTCTCAGCTATCTAGTTATCCTATTTTACAATGTATAAAACTAACCTTCTAAATCTTTCTTACTAAAGGCGTAATAAAAAAACAATATATCATATTGCCGATAGCCCTGACATCTAGTGGACACCGGATTTATTCTCAGTATAAATTCACAATCTTACATACAATAACATGAGCGATTAACAGATAATATATGTTACATGAAATGGAAAAAATCCAATTGGGTCCAATTAATAACCAATTAAAACGGAACGAACCTCTGTCACAGGCGACTTCGCCGGCGAGGAAAAACCTTGAAAACTATTGATAATAGAAATTGGAAACCTGTGTCCAGAACCCATGCAATAGTCGCCTCGAGAGTAATACTCTGGACTGTATTAAAAAATATTGATAATCTGTGTTTCAGAAAATAATTATGACCAAAAAATAAAATATTCCTACGCAACATTTATACAAATATTTCCGCTATTCTACGAACCTCTGAACATTTTAATTATTTGTGACATTGTTTTACTCGTTTTTTTTATAGCTCACCTTGCAAAAGGCCATGTGAGCTATTGCCATCGCTTGGCGTCCGTCGTCGTCGTTAATAATTATACAAAACTCTTCTCCTCAGAAACTACTTGACTGATTAGAACTAAACTTAGTATAAATGTTCCTTGGGGTATCCTGCATAGAACTGAGGTGGGAATTTTTTGATCTGTCGAAAAACATGGCCGCCGTTGCTAAAAATAGACTGTAGGGGTCAGACATTAGTTTTTCGCATATATATCGTAAACTGTTAGGTTTAGCCAAATTCTGACAAAGTAAAAGTGTTCAGCATGGTGAGATCTATCTGCGGTCAAATTTTCATTTTGATATGTTAACCATGTTGGAGTTATTGCCCTTTTCGACGATTTCTGCTATTTTTAATGTTATTTCTATCACTTGGCGTCCGTCGTCGTCGTTAATAATTATACAAAACTCTTCTCCTCTGACACTACTTGACTAATTGAAACCAAACTTGGTATGAATGTTCTTTAGGATATCCTGCAGAGAACTGATGCCGAGATTTTTGACCCGTCGAAAAACATGTCCGCCGTTGCTAAAAATAGAACGTAGGGGTCAGACAGTAGTTTTTCGCATATATCTCCAAAACCGTTAGGTTTAGCCAAATTCTGACAAGGTAAAAGTGTTTAGCATGATGAGATCTATCTGCGGTCAAATTTTCATTTTGATATGTTGAGCCATGTTGGAGTTATTGCCCTTTTTCGACATTTTTTTTTGCTATTTTGAATGTTATTTCTTTCAAAACTCTTCTCCTCTGACACCACTTGACCAATTGGAACCAAATTTGTTATGAATGTTTCTTGGGGTATCGTGCATAGAACTGATTTGAGGATTTTTGATCCGTTGAAAAACATGGCCGCCGTTACTGAAAATAGAACATAGGGGTCAGACAGTAGTTTTTCGCATTTATCTCCAAAACCGTTAGGTTTAGCCGAATTCTGACATGGGGTAAAATAATTCAGCATGAAGAGATCTATCTGTGGTCAAATGTTGTTGACCCACGTTGAAGTTATTGCCCTTTTTGACGTTTTTTTGCTGTTTTTAATGTTATTATATTAAAAAAAAATCTCCTCAGAAACTACTTTACAGAATTCAATGAAAGTTGGTATTTTTGTTTTATAGGATATCCTTAACGAAATGACAGATTTTTGATCGCTGAAAAAAACATGGCTGCCGTTTCATATAAATAGAACAATGGGGTCAGCAGATTTTTGCATACATCTTCAAATCTGTTAGGTTTAGCCAATAGCTTTCAATTGCTGTAATGATCCTTATTATAACAATTACAAATGTGTCCAAGGAATCAAATGGAGGCAAAATTGTCTGACAACTCCTTGTTAGACTTATTGCCCTTAAAAGGCAAAATTTTAACCAGATAAGCGATTCAGGCTCCTGGGAGCCTCTTGTTTATTTTATCCTCTTTAAATTATTCAGAGTGTCGGGATTTTTAAATTACGTTCCTTGTCATCGAATTCTTATGTATGAATTCGCCAGAAAGAAGTCAAGAGAAATGAATATTCTAGTTTTCTATTTTCTGAATTGATCATACTGGAGCACCTGCAACTAATACCAAAAAAATTAAAACGAATATTCTTAATTTTTTTTTTCAATATATTTAATACCGATTGTAGAACATAATGACATTTGGAGACTTCAACGCTGATTGTTCCTACGCCAACCCAAGCCAGCTTGCCAGTAAAATGTTCTACTATGATACAGTTGATTTTCACTGGGTTATTGATTGGAATGCTGATACCACAACATCTACTAACACAGACTGTGCTTATGACAGGTTAGTTTCATTATTGCGTGCTTCTCATATATTTCATAAATCAGAACAAGTTAAAACCTGTTGGATGATTTGTTTAATTTCAATATTTTTCAGTAAAACAGATCTTGTTTTGTTTGTTGTTCAATATTAAAGTTTTTTTTCCCAAATTGGAAATTAAAATCACAATTCCCATCACCCTGTTGAAGAAAATAATAATACGCATCAAAAACCCATTTTATTTTCAGAAAATATCGACACAGAATGTCATACCATTTACACGTGTGCCTTTTGAACAAATAAAATGTCTGTTTTCTAATCTCCTCCCTCGAACGTCCTGTTAATGTTTTATATTTGTTACAGAATTGTTTTGTCTGGCACCAAACTCCAGCAAGGGGTAGTTCCAGGCTCAGCTAAGGTTTACCACTTCGAGTACCAGTTTGGACTAAGTTATGATAGGGTATACACGTTATTTATAATCCTAATATTCATATTAACTTGGTTTTAAACTAATCTCGTAAATATGAAAAGATTTTTTTCTTGTTTCATGTTCTTAGTAAAAAAGTAAAAGTTGCAGGTCTTAAATCTAAGTAAATCGGTGGTCATTAATATACTGTGCCATTTTTTAAATATTAGCTGAACTGTGTTTTTTTCGCAGATGCTAGATGTCAGTGACCATTATCCTGTTGAGGTAGAGATAGTTTTGTAACTAACAGGAAGTAGTTAATAGCTACCGAATAAAGAACATTTCATCACTATCAATGTGTTTAGTTTAACACGTGGGCTTAGATATCCCACCCACCCCGTGCAACCCAACTCATCAATCATAGTGTTATGCTTTTAAGCTAACCTTATACCCCCCATTTACGAATATTTTTGTCTGAATAAACAGAAGCGTTTATGTATTTTTGACTACTTTTACTGCAATCCTATCACGACACTTGTTACTCCCGTAGTGGTATTAATCCAATGTGGATCCTGAAAAATTCGAAAGATCTTTTGGGGACAATCAGTTCAAAACTAATATCAGAATATAATAGCATTAAAACCTATGATTTTTCAACACTGTATATTTCTATTCCCCAGTTACTCAGTTTTACTCAGTTAAACTACCGACTTAAAAACATTACACATCGTTGTTTTTCCACGAAGATGGAAAACCAAAATACAAATATATAGTTCTTGGTAAAGATTCCTCATACTTTGTAAAAAATAATTCCAAATCATCTTCCAAATATACAGATGAAGATGTTTACAAAATGCTGGAACTTTTAATCGACAACATATTTGTCCAGTGTGGTGGACGCATTTTTCGACAAGCGGTCGGCATTCCATGCTCCTCTATTTGCTGAACTATTCATTCACTCTTATGAGACTAACTTTATAGCTGATTATGATCCAAAAGAAAGAATATCGTTAAGATAGATCCTTTAATCTCAGTTTCCGCTATATAGATGACGTATTACCTTAAAACAATCCTCATTTCGGGGATTTGATACATCGCATCTACCCCAAAGAACTTGAGATGAAGGATACTACAGATATTGTGAGGTCAGCCTCATATCTTGACCTACACTTAGAAATCAATGGTAAAATAAAACTATCGACCAAACTTTACGACAAACGTGATGACTTTTGATTCAAAATTGTCAACTTTCCTTTCATCTGAGGAAACATCCCTTCAGCACCTGCATATGGAGTGTTCATATCGCAGCTCATACGTTATACCAGAACTTGTCGAAACTACGCAGACTTTGTATCGCGCTAGAATTCTAACAAATAGGCTTCTGGAACAGGGTTATGTTGCTTCAAGATTGAAGTCACCACTACAGAATTTTATGGTCGTCATCATGAACTCGTTGATCGTTACAGTGTATCCATCTGCGCCATGAAAACTGATATGTTCAATGTGTCATAGTTTTTCTTTCCTCTTTCGTCTACCCCAGACTTTACTTTTTATGAGCAACTCGGCGGGTGTTTCTAGAAAAGCAGAGGACGTTTACCCTACCGGTGCACCTGGTCCATGCTCCCAGTTTTTAGTTGAGTCGGATTTGCTCATTTGCTGTTGTTACTATGTGTGTATGAATTTAGTTACTTAATGTTCTTTGTTGTGTGTGTCTATTTTCTATGTCTGGTCTTTGTCCCTGGATTACATTCTTTTGATTACCACTATAACCTTGGTTTCCTTGATTACTCTTTTATACCTCGTTGAGGCGAAATACATTTCTGGTCTTCGTCCCTGGATTAAATTCTTTTGGTTACCGCTATAACCTTGGTTCCCTTGATTACACTTTTACGGTTTTTTTTTCTTCCTCGAACTTTTACGTTCTACAAACGAAGTAAATTGACATGTATAGGTATCAACATATAGCCCAATGTCTCAGCTTTACAGTGGTATCAAGAAAGTTGTAGTAACACCTGGGATTTTGGAATTAATTTTTTTTTAAAATAGCCACCGAAAAAAAGGCTTAAATTGACAAATTTTTCAATGTCAAACGCACTAGAGTATTTATGCTTCGGGAAAAATGGTTTATTTGGTATGTTCTATTAATTATTATCACAATTAATACTTTTGTGGTTTTTTTGTATGACATGTGACGATTTTCGTAGTCAGAATTTATCCAAAAGATGCACAAAAAAGCATATTTTCGATTTTCCCATAAAAAGTCGCATAATTTTGACTCAGTATGTTCTTGCTCAAGGGAAACGTCTCAAATAAGGGTATCATTCGATAGATTATCCTATTTTCTGCATCAATAAACCACGAAAAACTCATTTTCAAGAAATGATTTTTAAAAAATGATAACAATTTTCTCCTACCTTACCCCTAGAAAACTGGTCTTAGTACCAATCAAAATTCTCATTAAAACACATCGACACTGCAAAACACATATTGTAGGCATTCATAGTTAAGATAATGATGTATTCGACATATCTGATCAATGTAGGCTCCTTTTTGGGGTTATAATTACTATAAAATCGTTTAAAAGGGATTTCAGAATTTCCTTTATATCACACGTTATTGTAATTCCTTAAATATACCGTAGTTTTAAAAAAAATTTATGTGAAACAGTACATTTATATAGCGTCTTGGCATTAAAATGAGACCAAGTAATAACTATTTGAACTTTTCCAAGTCAAGTTAGGTGAAAACTTGCCAATTTGATAATAAATGCACCATTTGCTCTACTTGGTCAAGAGGTTTGATTGAAACCAAGCCGCACACCCTGAGACATAATGATCTTAAATTAACCTTGGCGACACTCCCCATTTCATGAAAATAATATTCTTAAATGGTAATTATTATATAAACCTATTATTCACACCCATAGCATTAGTGTTTTTTTTTTAAATGTTTCCAACCGTGCCTACTTATTTACGTTGGAATTAATTGTTACCCAATGAAAGCATGTGAACAGAGTCTTATTTTTTTTATCCAAAAGGATTTGACTAAAATTTTGCCAAATACTGAGTTAATGCAAACATTCATGCACATATTTTAGCTGTTGATAAGATCAAATAAGGGTAACAACAAAATTATCGTACACTAATCCGATTCATAATCGATAATAACAACTGATCCATCAGATCAAATTGATACAGGGAAGGTAATGTATGCATAGAAGGGTCTGAAAAATTGCCAACGATGTTAGAACTGTCAAATTTGCGAAGCAAATTTTTGGTTGTTCCCTCCGTGGGACTCGAACTCATAATGCTGTGACAAAGCTGTGCTGTGGAGTTGTTGTCCCTTTGACATATACACTATATCAATTCTCGTTATATAACGAAAGCAATATTTTTATAGTCTAGATGGCCGAGTTGTCATACTTTCCTCTTATATACAGACTAAGATAAGTCTAATGGGATTTGGAAACTCTACCATACATAGCATGCAAGGCCAGAATCAGAATCAACATTCTATGTTGATTCTGGTCTTGCATGCTATGTACATACGTAGTAATGCACTTGCAAGTAAGATGGTAGAGTTTCAACATCCCATTAGACTTCATAAATTCATAAATGTATAGTATACTTGGTGTGATTGTATACCGTTGCAGATCCTCCACTGTCTTACCCGATACCATCTGATGATGCACTTTTCAGTTACATCATGTGCTAATGTTCACGCTCTAGATTTACTTATGATGAAGTATCTGTCGGTTAATGAAAGCTATATTTTTATATAACCAAGTTTGCTGAGTGGTCTAGAGCGCTAAAATTAGTGCAGGCGGTAGTGTCATAGATGTCGGAACAGAAAAGGAGTTCGAATCCCGTTGTCTTTTGCCACATACTGCTCTTGTTCTTATGAATAGCCCATCCTCTTTCACTCAGATGTTACAGTTCTTCACCAGTTGGTGGGTGGTCTACCTCTCTTTCTCTTTCCATGTGGTGTCTAAAAAAAAGCTATCTTGGGTGTTGTGTTCACGGACATTCTCATTACATGTCCATGTCATGTCATTCTTCCCTGCTTAATTTCCAATGCGATGCTCTTTCTTTTGCATATCTGGTGCAGGTCATTGTACTGGTCTTATTCGGTCAGAAGGTACCGTATTATTTCACTTGCGACACACGCTAGCATTCGGACCCATACATGAGGATTGATTTGACTTTAATTTCGTTAAGTTGTAGTAAAATTCACATTCTTTACTCTCTAAGTCATATCACTATATAAGAAAAACGGGTGAAGCAGAAGAAATGTCTGCCAATGAATCCTCGACTTACAACTATCGACTGAATCTTTCTTGTGTTATAGAACTGACACAGACCAAACATCAGTTTTTTTTAAGCTTATACTTGACTCTATATCATATATTCAACAATTGTCAATGAAGGGCAACAGCTGAAAAAAAATAAAGGCATTTAAGAAATTAAATCAATATATGTTCTTTAGAGACTAATGATATATTGACAGCACAAATAACCAAAAAAAAAATAAATAAATAAAAAATACAACAAAAACACATCTTTGTATTTTCTAACGTGAAGTCGTACTATATTTATATGACTGCGCAATACTGAACTGTTAGAAACGAGCCGTCATGAACTAAGTTTATGTATTTGTTTTGCAATCTTTTCGATATTGGTAATTCGAATTGGTTGTATGATATGTTATTTCATTATTTTCTTAATTTTAACTGTTTTTGTGAGTTTGTTTGTTTATTTGTTTGTTTGTCTTTGTGTTGAAAACTTTGTTCCCGATTTTTATGTCGCCTCTTATGATTATTATTCCTAATTTGCAAAGTTCGGGTATATAGTAAAATGGGTATCCGACCTTCCGTCCGTCCTTCCTTTCTTCCTATTTTTCTTCCGTTAAACATAGAGAACCCATCTCTTATTCGTTACTCCTCCAACACCACTGGATGAAATCGAATGAACCTTTCACAGAATCTTCATTACGTGTTCCCATTGTGCACTTTTTACTCTAAAATTTGATCGGAATCAATCTGGGGGTTCACATAACAAAAAAAACAGACTTTGTCATTTGTTATTATGGGGGTAAGGGGGGTCCATTTCTTATCCGTTATCTCTTATCCTATTGTGAACCTCCTATGTAAGATTTTGATCCGATTCTACTTTGGGGTTTCACATAGCAAAACACGGACTTTGTCATTTGAGAATATGGTAACATGGGACCCACTCCTTATCTGTTAGTCCTCCTGTGCCACTGAATGGAATTGAATGAAACTTTCACAGAATCTTTATTACATGTTCCTGTTGTGCACCTCCCGTACTATATTTTGATCCAAATCAAAATGAAGGATAAAAGGACATGTATCAGTTTAATTGTTCGTTGCTTGGCTTTTGGTGGATGACTTTCTCATACCACATCTCCTATTTTTATTAAATAGGGGAGTGTGGGCTGTCAAGTTAGTGAGCATTGCTCACAGTTTTCTGGTTTTGTTTGCGCTCTAAATTATATGTTATAAGGTTAGTGATGTCGCTAATTAAACTTAGTAAAGGCTTGGAAAAACCAGCTAGTTTGCAATTTTTTAAATGTTTTTCATATTTATTATTATTATCATCACATTACCCTTACGTCATGTGTGCTAACAAGCTTCAAGTAATAGTATATTATTAGCATGAAGTAACTAGAGGATTTGCCGGTTGCCTCAGGTGTGTCAGGTAAAATAAATTATTCAAATGAAAACCACGAAATCAAGCGTTCTTCAAGAGTTTGGTTGAATACGTGATTTACAAATTCTAGCTCCATTTTCACACTTTGGTTTCTGTGTTGAACATCCATGAACTGCAAACAAGTTTTTGCAAGAATATATATTCTTAATATTCATATTTGACTTGCCGAAGTGCATTTTGAAGACAAAATAAGATATAATTTTAAGCGCGAACATGCTCTTTTATAACTCTATTTTTATAGTACATCATAAGCCCTTAAAAAGATGGCTGATGCCCTAATACAGGTATATCATCGTACAATGTAGCACAGTAAATGTACCAGACTACACTTGTTTAATTAAATTCATTCTATAAATTATAACAAGGCGAATCAGTAATATCATTGCGTAGTTGGGAGGGGGGGGGTCGTGTAATCATAGTTGGTCACAAGTATATATGATCAGATATTGATTATCTAAATAAAATGGTTCAGACAGAATCATTTTATACTCTCAAATCCTTCATTTATTCATAATGCTATGTAAAACACTTATCGCATGTTAATAATATAAACCTCTCGCCCGACATGGCGTGTCCATCTCCGTCGGTATGTTATAAATATCTCTGTCGATATGTTTTGTCCTTCCCGTTATACCATAAATTTCTCTATCGATATGTTTTGTCCACCCCATAATACCATAAAGGTGTATATCGATATGGTTTGTCCAACTCTGTTCTATCATAAACCTTTCTACCGATATGATGTGTCCATTTCCGTTGTAGCGTATACTCCTCAACCAATATACTAGTATTTTGTCCACCCCATTATATTATAAACTTTTCCATAGATATGGTGTGTCAATCTACGTCGGTATATTACTAATCTTTCTAACGGTATTGTTTGTCTAACTCCGTTATATCATAAACCTTTCCACATATATGGTGGGTCTATCTACGTCGGTATATCACTAACCTCTCCACCGGTATGGTTCGTCCAACTCCGTTATATCATAAATCTCACCGATATGTTTTGTCCACCTCCATTACATCATGAACCTTTCCATCGATATGGTGTGCCCACCTCCGTTACATCATAAATTTCTCCTCAAACGATATATTTTGTTCACCTCCATTGTATTATAAATCTTTCCACCGATATGGTGTGTCAACCTCAGTCGGTACATGTATATCAATTATTTTTTCACCGATATACTTTATCTACCCCTTCCCCCGTTATATCATATACCTATCCAACGATATGGTATGTTCATCTCCGTTATATCATAATTTTTTTCCGACGATATGTTGTGTCCATCTCTGTCGATATATCTTTAAGTCCTCCACCGATATGGTGGGCTCACCTCCTGTATGAGGATATTTTTTTTAGTATTACACATAATATGACATTGGCAACATACTCGTGTCCCCGTTTTTGAACCAGCCTCTATTGCCTAATGATTTTACTGCGTGTATTCGATTTGTTTATATTTCTATCTCCGATGTTAGTCTTGTCCTTATACTTTTTGTTTTTGCATTCACTCACTTAACACTGATAAGTTTGTCCAACCCGCTATGTGATGATTCTCATTATAGATAGAATTTACTTGTTTACAAAATGAAATTTAAATTTGGAAATCATAGCAGCTTTATCCAGTGGGATTTTACTGTTATATATTTAAAGAGGTATAATTCATACCGTTCTTATCAACATACCTCATCCAAAGGCAACGTTGCCACAGTTACAGAGAAAGGATGAGATAAATATTAAACTTTAAAAGTTAGATTTATTGAAATCAGCATTCAACCTTCTTCTCATAAAAACAATACAGAAGTTTTTACTTTTGTCATTTACATCCTTCACTTTGTAATGTTACAGATTATTGGAAGTTTTCTGAATACTGTATAAAAATCGTTATTACATGAATAAAAAATAATACTATCGTTTACTTCAAACATTATAAATAAAACAACTATAAATACATGTTGAAGTTTAGATGAGGCGTGTTACCTCCAGTGCTTTGCTCAAATGAATGTCAACCGATGTTCCCCAGCCATAAATGTATACGATTACATGTTAAACATGATACATGATAACATTTTGAAATCAATATTCATTATTAAATAAAACTTAGTGGAAATGAGACGTCTTTTTGGAAGACTAGCGGTTTTCATTGCATTGTTGATTTTTATGTGTGTTCTTATGGTTTTTCACTTGCATTTTTCTGTATTAGAAGGGAAACAAGACGGAATAAACACAGCTTACAATTTTGACCATAACGCCTATAGGTCTCATCTGAGTTTGGTACAAGGGTCAAAAGAAATTCCTGATGGTCGAATGGAATGGATAAATTCAAAGGATTTAAATGTATACATCGTGGAGGAACATCATGCTGGTAAGAAATGTAATAGAAGTTTATAATTCACTAAAAGTGTTCTTCGATTTAACACATCAAAACACAAAGTAATTTAATGTCATTTCATGACACACACAACTAGATTATATTTAAGATTTTTAATTGTTACTTAACGACTAAATACTTTATCAGATTTTACATTTTATTACACGCAAGGGGAAGGAAACAGACCGATTCACGGGTCCCACCACGAAGGAGCAGGAAACAAGTGACAACTTGAACATTTAAAATTTCTTTCTAAATCAGACGTGAAATTAGATTGCTCAAATAACGAAGTATACATAGCATTAAAAAGCATGCAGTGCATGTAAACAAAGGCAGAAAACTCCTGTACAATCATATACGGTTTACTTTTTTTTCGTTCTTGAATTGAATCTTGAATCCAAATTAGAAGATAAATAGGGTAATTGACAATTCTTCGCTTGAGAAAATGTTCAAGTGTCTACTTAAAACTAATACATATATACAACTTTGCCGTGCAAAAAAATAATTAAACAGAAAAAATCTTTTATTTTGATCCCATGCTTTTATGAATGTATACATCTAGTGTAAAAAAAGAATCAGAGTATTTAAAGATTTATTGACACAGAAACAGAGTCATCATAATAGAAAAAATGGGTACTGGTATAGGTTTTTCTTAGTTGTCGTCATATCGTTTTGGGGTTCATTTTTTGTTTTGCTCAATTTTTCATACTGTTACCGTTTTGGTTTGAATACTTGAACACATTGCTCTTGATGAGTTAACTCCCTTGACTAATAAAATTTAAGAGTGAAATATGATTTTTTTAATAAAATGACTCCTTAAGAAATTACGAATATTGCATATGAGATTGGCTTTAATAAGACTTTCTCAGCAGTGGGGAGACAGTCAAAACCACTTACCTCTAACTTCATTCTAAGACTGAACACACACAAGCGCATGTTGCCCCGAAAGCTTTTTTAATTTATTGCTTTAAGTACATGTTTTCAAGTAAGTTATTGTTGTTCTTTTTACATACATTGAATTATATTCAATGCTATTTCAGAGTTAAATCACTCCACATGTACCGCTATATATTGCTTGTTTGAAGATGTTACCGGGTGCATCCTTTTTTCACTGAAATATCAAAGAAAGGCGATTGTGTTTATAACAATAAACACAATCAAATATCAAGCTTCCTTGGGTACAATGTTTTCTTGACAATGATATTTCTTTCACCTCTTTCAGTGTTGAAGTATTGGTTTGAGGCAGCTCGATCCGGATTGATAAAAGAGCATGGGAATACTCTGGTGGGTTCACTACTTTCATAACTTAGTTAATAAATGATTTTTACCCATAAATATATGCATTAGAAGTAGTAAAAATAATAATAAAACACAAAAACTTAACAATGGAACGAATGAATTCAGTTTAAATCTTACTGTGACATTTATAATTTGCAAGGGAAATGAGATTCTATAAAATAAATCTGTTTTATGTGCTCAATTGTGATGGCAGTGGCCTTTTCCGTTTTATCAAGTCAGTAGTACTTTATAAAAAATGGGAATCATTTTCTTATCCACAACATGTATCAAGCAGTTGCATTAAGTCAACAAGTGAAGATAGCGTTATTTTATCTCCATTTGTTATGCATGTATAACATGGACAGATGGCATTGTTATGATATTGTTACAAAATAGGGTTTAGGTCAGTAGGTTTATAATGAAGATATATTTTTGAGTGTCACTCAGGTTTCTTTTTCTTGTTTGTTCGTGTCCGTCTGAGTTAATTCATGCGCGATATGGACAATTTAAACATAGATATATGATTGTATTTGTATTATTGTATTGGCATCATTATGGGAATGTTTTCTAAGGGTCAAGACAGAGTTCGTTCTCATTGTTGAATCCCTCGTGTCCAGTCAGTCCCAGTCTGTCGACCAGTCCCCAGCTTTATTTCGTCTATTTATTCATATTTCTCACCTGTCATTATATTCATATATTCTGCTAAGGGATATGATTGTTATGGGCTTATTTCCCTGAATTACAAGCTGTAGTAGGTCCCGTCTTCCCTTTCCATTCCGTTATTATATTTTTCCCCTCGATGTCAACCATGTTTATATTTGGCAGACCGGAAGTGATTGGTTAGGAGAATATAGACTTCTGTGGGAATGCTGAGATATCTTAACCAATCATATTGTTTGGAGGCCCACAAAGATAAACCAATGATATTAGCCGAATCCCCACATTCCTGAAAGTGGGTCTAAAATTCCAACAAGTTGGGCAGTTATATATAAACTGTGGGCCGGCGTCCTGAAAAAAATCCTGGCAGAATTATTCTGAGAGCAGTTAGTACTACTTAGCTCGACTTTGACAACTGAGCGCTACCAGCTCGCCAGGAGAACAACAGCCGTGGTATGCCCCTGTATTTTAGTAGTAAATACTTTTTACTACGACCTGACCTTGACATAACCTATAGAACCTAGCAGCCCGTATCATATTTTTGGGGGACCTCCGTTTATACTTTAGCGTTCAGTGGTAGGATTTTAACATTATATATATTGTATGTATTAAATTATTGACTCCTGAGAGTTTAATAAATGTTATTTATAAGTTGAAATTCTGTTGAGTTGTGTATTAAGAACAGGTGTATGGAAATACCTTCAAAGGCCACGCTACCAGTGAAATACCATTTTACCATACACTTGCGCTTGAAATATACCTACACACTCGTGAGGGCGTAACATTTGGTGGCAGCGGTGGGATTGCTACCATTTTCCATAGTTTGTTTGGGAAACACAATTCATTAGAATTTTTGCCTTTAATTATGAGTAATTCTGTTGCTAATTCTAGGGATGAAACCATTCCTTTAGAGCACCAGTCTGAAGCTGGCAGTATACATAGTCCTAGACATAATGAATCACCTAGAAATAGTGCTTTCTCTTCACGTGCCTCTACACTGAGTATAATTTTACCTTCTGATAGGGTTGAAAATAGAGGTGAACACACATACTTCCATTATGATCAAATTAGATCACAAATGGAAAGAATGTCTAGACAAATTGAAATGAACCAGAGAGACATAAGAGCTATTGTGAACCACATTGACACAATGCAAAGAGACTTTGACCATAGAATTGAACAATTATGTACACGTACGCAGATAGAAGCTATTCTGAACAGGTTACTTGACCAGAGAGGTTTGATAATAAATTCTACCAATCAACCTTCAGCTGTACCAAATGAAGTAAATAGTCAAACCAATAATGCAGTGAATTCAGTTTCACACAGTATGACAGAAAGGCCTGCTTGTAGAAATGAGACCTTTCAAGTTGTCCAACCAGCCCATACACCTAACTCAAGCACTACACCAAATACTGTTAGTGATAATTGTAAACTATTCAGACTCAGTCCAACAGTATCCCTGCATTCAGACCTGTGCAGGTTCAAAACCCACTGACCCATGTAAACATTGGCTATACAAAACCAAACACCTATGATGGCAAATCTAGTTGGTCAAACTATAGAGTCCATTTTGAAACTGTTGCTAAATTGAATAATTGGGATGACATGACAACAGCCCTTAAGCTCATTTCGTGCATGACTGATAATGCACTCGCTGCAATAGGTGATATCAATACCAACCGTCCCCCATCATACTTTCAGTTACCCACCCTTTTAACTCAGAGATTTGAACCACCAAACCAAACAGAATTATATAGAAGTCAAATGGAGGCCAGGATAAGAAAGAGAGGAGAATCACTACAAGAATTAGCACAAGATATCAAGAGGTTAGTCTTACCCAACTGCTTCCAGTGAGTTGAAAGACCAGCTGGCCTATAAAAGTTTCAGGGAAGCACTGAATGATACAAACCTAGAATGGGTAGTATGTCAAGGAAATCAGGATACCATTGATGAAGCGGTACATCGACCCCTGAAATATGAGGCATTTCACAAGAGTAAATTAAGACCATCATTGAGATTTCAAGGAAATGAAAGCAAAGAGTTTGAGAAAAATCAAATGAACCATACATACACAGACCAAGTTTGTGTTTATTGTCAAAAGATTGGCCACGTAGTCCGTGACTGTAACACTCGAAAACGAGACCTAAAGAAAACAGTTAACCAACATGGTAGCATGACTCAAAGTAGTGTGCAACAAAATCAGTATTCCAAATTACATAAACCAGCTAATCGCCCCTCTTTTACAACACGGGCAACAAATTCAACACAGAACCAGGAAAACTATTAGGGGCTGAAAATGTGGGTAAATTTTCAGCTACAGGTAACATTAGTAAGGGACCCACTGTATTAGAAATTAAGAATTCAGATCATGATGGTCTATTTGTCACTGTTGAAATATGTCACATTCCTATTCACTGTCTGGTTGATACAGGCTCTACTGTGAGTGTCCTTTACACTAAAATATTTAGACAGTTACTAAAACCTATTCAAAATAAATTAAAACCATACAACCAGAAATTAAGAATGGCAGATGGGGAGAAGTTGAACGAACCTCTAGGCATTGTTGACATACCAATGGAAATGAACATGTAATTGACCAACAAATGCTTATTGCAGAAGTTGAAATCCCTGCTGCTGTCCTTGGATTTGATTTTTTGAACCAAAATTAATGCATAATAGATATCTGTAATTGCTCTTTGCAGTTTAACAATGCCTATGTACCTTGTCATCTTGAGAGTCAAATACCCAGCCTATTTAAGTCAAAAGGTCACAATACCTGCTAGGAGTGAAATGATAATACCAGCTCACATACAAGGTTCTAATAAAAAAAAAAACCTCCTAGTATGGAGTTGGCAGTTGATACAACTACAGAGTGTCTTCAATCTAGAGGCTTGCTAGTAGCTAAGTCATTATGTTCAAATAGCAATAAAACCATACCATTACGGGTTGTCAATTTAACCAATGAACCAAGTACACAAGAATACTTGTGCTGTCATAGCTGAATTTGTTGAATCGAAGCAGGTGTTATCAATTTTAAGGGCGGCATCTGATGATAGATTGAACTTACCTAAAGCCCTTAAACCCATAGTTGAACAATGTAGGGACCATTTGTCAGCTGAACAAATTGAAAAGTTATACAACCTCTTGTTAAGTAACCAGTCTGTATTTTCAATGACTAAGTTTGACTTGGGTTTGACAAATATGGTCCAACATACAATAAATACCCAAGGGTCTAAACCACTTAAGTTACCACCTCGAAGGGTTCCTTTGGCTCTGAGGAAGGAAGTTGAAGAGGAAATCCAGAAAATGCTTGATGCTGACATTATTCAACCTAGTTGTTCTCCTTGGTCCACCAACATGGTTGTTGTTCGCAAACCAGACTCAACCATTCGTATCTGTTTGAATTATAGGGCATTGAATGATGTTACTGTCAAAGATTCATATATGTTACCCAGAGTAGATGATTCTCTTGATGCCTTGAGGGGAAATCTATGGTTTAGCATTGTAGATTTATCAAGCGGGTACTACCAAGTTGGTGTGAACCCTTCACATGCTCAAAAAACAGCCTTTACAACACCAAAGGGGTTGTTTGAGTTCAAGAGAATGCCAATGGGGTTATCCAATGCATGTGCTACCTTTGAAAGACTGACGGAGTGAATACTTGCAGGACAATGGAAAACCTGTGTCATATACCTAGATGACATAATTATCTTTTCTAGAACCTTTGACGAGCATCTGGAACTTTTTTTTCAAGAATAAGAGATGCTGGCCTTAAACTAGCACCCAAAAAGTGTCAATTGTTTCGTCGTGAGGTCAAATTCCAACGCCACATTGTAAACAAGGAGGATATAAAACCTGATCCATCAAAGATTGGCCCATTCTTTCCAAATTGAAAGAATTACGTGCGTTTTTGTGAAAATGTTCATATCAGAAGGTTTATAAAAGACTTAAGTAAAATTGCAAAACCTCTTCATCGGCTCACTGAGAAAAATGCTCCCTTCCAATGGACTCAGTCATGTCAGGAGTCCTTTGAACATTTGAAATCCTCTTTAATCAGTAGCCCTATCTTAGTATATCCCTCTATAGAAAAACAGTTTTTACTTGATACAGATGCCAGTGGCACTGGGTTTGGTGCAGTTCTTTCTCAAATAGGTGATGATGGGAATGAATATGTTGTAGCATATTACAGTAAATCGTTCTCTAAGCAAGAGCGTCAGTATTGTGTTACCCGTCGAGAACTACTGGCAGTTGTTGCAGCTATACGCCACTTTCATCATTATCTCTATGGAGTAGATTTTGTTGTCCGTACCGACCATGGGGCCCTTAACTGGTTAACCAATTTTAAAAATCCGGAAGGACAGTTAGCCAGATGGTTTGAGATATTAGGTAGCTATAGTTTTAAAATAAAGCACAGACCAGGCGTTAGGCATGGTAATGCAGATGGATTATCAAGAAGACCATGTGACAATTGTAAACATTGTGACCAAAAAGATGCAGCAGAAATTCAGCCATACTTGTGAGCAAAAGGATGCTCAAGAAATGAAGAGGAGCCTGAAATTGAAGAAACCCCCAGTGCTACCAATTGGTTGCAAACGAAAACTCCTGAAGAAGTCGCAAAAGCTCAGATAAATGACCCATTGCTCAAAATGGTGATTGAGTGGGTAAACTCCTCCCATTAACCAGGATGGCAAGAAATATCACACCTTGGTCCTGTTCATAAGGCTTATTGGGGACAATTTCAAAGGCTTGTGTTGGAAAACAATATTTTATACAGGAAGTGGGAAAATGTGACCACTCATGAGGTATTTATTCAATATGTGGTGCCCAATGCATTCCGACATAAAATATTACAATGTTTACATAATGACCAAGCTAGAATATATTGGAAACCTAGAAATAGTCCAAAAGATGATACTCTCCCTGAATATATTGGAAGGGTTATGAACAGAATTGAAAAAGTTCATGAAATCGTTCGTGATAGATTTGTTGGATTTGTGAGTCCGCTTACCGCCAGAAACAGCGTTATGATGTTTCGTGTAACCCACCTCATTTTAAAGAAAGAAATGGAGTCATGCTACAGGAAACAAAACGAACCAAGGGAAGGTGCCCAAAGTTACAGTTTAGGTGGGAGGGACCATATATTGTCACCAAAGTTGTGTCTGATGTTTTAGTTCAGATCCAACTGGTTCCAAAATCTAAACCAAACATTATACATGTCAATAGGTTGAAATTGTACCATGGAAGTATAAAAAGATGGTACCAGGCTGATGTGTCATCGGATTGTCCAGCTTTCATTACCCGAAAGAGATCCAAAAATGACCGTTGACCCTGTCAGAGCGACTTTTATAATTTTTGTGTTCCAGTTTTGAAGTTATTGAATTGAGTTCACACATTCAATTACCAAGAATGTGTATAAATAGTTTACACATTCCATTACCAGGAATGTGTTTAAATAATTCACACATTCGATTACCACGAATGTGTATAAATAGTTCACACATTCCATTACCATGAATGTGTTTAAATAATACACACATTCGATTACCACAAATGTGTTTAAATAGTTCACACATTCGATTACCACAAATGTGTTTAAATAGTTCACACATTCCATTACCATGAATGTGTATAGATAGTTCACACATTCAATTACCAAGAATATATATATATATACACACATGTATACATGTATTTAAATAATATACATGTGTGTACAATGTTATTAATACGTGGACCTGAATTATTACCATGGTGGAGTATTCACCTGTGAATGCTGAGGCAACCATAATAAAAATGATGTATAATTGTTATTGTAGATGAAAAACCAATGAGGTAATAAGAGGGAGAGAGATCATTCTGATGAGACCCCCAGTGATTGGGCTGAATGGTTCTAATGCCAAGATTGTGGGAAGCGGTACCCTACTAGACAAAACCTTACCAAGCATTGTAGCAGAATGCATGGGTCAAGACTTAGATGTCCTGTTAATGGGTGCAACTGGTCTTGTTCCACTCAGGATAGTTACCGGCTTAGACTACATCAAGCTGCCTACTTTAGACCTGCTGAAACCCCTAGACCAGAACATGTATTGCAGTCCATTGTTATACCAAAACCATCTGATGTAGTTCAAAGACCTCAACCTACAAAACTACCTACCCCAAGCTGGAATTTAGATACCGACATGAAGGATTTAATTGAAACCTACGACAAGGACATGCCTGACTTTGCAGATTTCTTTAATAAACCTACCACTCCTTCACCTATGAGGAGGTTGTTGAGTGAGGAAACTGAGGTTCTAGCAGATGATGATACTCCTCCTGATTTGGCCATAATACCATATTCAACCTTGTTCAGTAAATACCTGGAAAACACTTCCCCTAGTCAAACCAAACCAGATGAGTACTCACCCTCAAATTCTCCTTTTCTGGTGCCTGCACCTGGAAAGCCAGACCTGACCTTACTTGAGTTGCCGGACAGTGTGCCATCCCCAGCTCCATCCGTTGCTGCTATTTCCAGGAGCTCTACCTATGCCACAGGCACGGTTGATCGAACTGTGCAGACGTCTCTCTCACCTTGTACATCCACCAGTTTCAAACCATTAGATTTGTCAGCGATGGCAAAACCTCCGACCAACTCTTTACCTCATAGTCAAATCCCAACACAACCCATAAGTCAAATTTAAGACCAACCCCTACATCTGTCCAAAAGAATAAAGAAAGGCAACCAAGGATTATAGCTCAGAAACCATTAACATTTCCACTGGATTGCACTTTGCCAACCAATAAGTGGCAATCACCAATTCCTGTTGACAGGGTTGATAGAAACAGGATGTACGAACATTTTTGCTTGGATCCAAGACTTTTTTTACTGGCGATCCCTCTAAATACATGACTCACCCCCTTCCCAAAACGTTTAACTCCCTTATTGACATCGCAAGATTGGGAAAATCTTGCTACCAAAGAAGGCTTATACCTTTGGGAGTGAAGACCATAGTGAAAGAAGAAGAGTGTATATTATCAGATGGAACAGTGTTAAAAATGAAGGACACCTGGACGGCAACCGATTAACTGTATACATACCGTGTCTAAGGGTAAGGTAGGATTTTTTTGGTAGGTAGGCTCCTCTTACCTTTTAGTTCGAGGACGAACTCTTTTTCCCGGGAAGGGTGGTGGTGTTACAAAATAGAGTTTACGTCAGTAGGTTTATGATGAAGATATATTTTTGAGTGTCACTCAGGTTTCTTTTTCTTGTTTGTTCGTGTCCATCTGAGTAAATTCATGCTCGATATGGACAATTTAAACATAGTTATATGATTGTATTTGTATTATTGTATTGGAATTATTATGGGAATGTTTTCTAAGGGTCGAGACAGACTTCGTTCTCATTGTTGCATTCCTCGTGTCCAGTCAGTCCCAGGCTGTCGACCAGTCCCCAGCTTTATTTTGTCTATTTATTCATATTTCTCACCTGTCATTATATTCATATATTCTGCTAGGGGATATGATTGTTATGGGCTTATTTCCCTGAATTATAAGCTGTAGTAGGTCCCGTCTTCCTTTTCCATTCCGTTATTATATTTTTTCCCTCGATGTCAACCATGTTTATATTTGGCAGACCGGAAGTAATTGGTTAGGAGAATATAGACTTCTGTGGGAATGCAGAGATATCTTAACCAATCATATCGTTTGGAGGCCCACAAGGATAAACCAATGATATTAGCCGAATCCCCACATTCCTGAAAGTGGGTCTAAAATTCCAACAAGTTGGGCAGTTATATATAAACTGTGGGCCGGCGTATTTTTACTACGACCTGACCTTGACATAACCTATAGAACCTAGCAGCCCGTATCATATTTTGGGGGGACCTCCGTTTATACTTTAGCGTTCATTGGTAGGATTTTAACATTATATATATTGTATGTATTAAATTATTGACTCCTGAGAGTTTAATAAATGTTATTTATAAATTGAAATTCAGTTGAGTTGTGTATTAAGAACAAGAGTATGGAAATACCTTCAAAGGCCACGCTACCATTGAAATACCATTTTACCATACACTTGCGCTTGAAATATTCCTACACACCCGTGAGGGCGAAACAATATTTACTCAAACTTACTTTTTTCTTTAGTACATATAGCAGGACATTATGACCTTTTATGTTAATTAATTAATGATACTTTATGCTGTAGGTACATATAGATGGACATTCGGATCTTGCTATGCCGTTCAAAACAGCGTTTTTCCCGGCATTTAGATATCCCAAAACACCACTTGATCTAGAAGCCATGATGCAAAGTAATGATGTTTTTATAATGGTAAGAATCATAATTTTGAATAGCGCGTCCTATTTTTGATATAGTAAGAAAATGTATTTCCCCATGTCTTAAAAAGAAGTGCGATATTTGATAAAAAAAAGACCCTTCAATTGAGTATTCAAACAATGAACAGTATTCGGAAGAAATCAAAGAGATTTTTTTTGACAATGCAGAAATGATAAAATCGTGACCAATAACTTTTTTCTTGTTAAAGAAAATGGAATTGAAACGACCTAAATTTACTGCTTCTGTTCAGGAATCAGAAACCAGCATCATTGTTAGCGCTTTGTCACTTATAGAACTGTTATATAGAGAAAAAATATACATCGTGGTTTATATTGTTGCCACGCACAAGTAACTTCAATCTTAAAGCACTTAGAACTTAAAAGGAACACATGCCTCACATTTTTGTAGCTATTTGACATTTGTTGAAAAAAATGCTGTTTCGTTCTTTACAAGCCAAGTTTAAACTGTTACCATATCTTTTTCTGTTTGTTTATATTCAGGGAGCTGCAATATCAGGTCTTTTCAAAACGGTCATATGGATCTGGCCATCTTGGGATAAATCAGATCATGACGACATTGATGACGTTGTGCAGTTCAGAATAGGCGTTACTACATTGGACAGCAGCGATCCTGAAGAATACGGTCATACTTTTTGCCTGTGCTACAAAAATATATCAACCTCCCAAGAAATGTGTGTCTACACACCTGTTAAGGGTGATCGGGAAAATATTATAGATATTCCTAAATCGTCCTGTGATATTCATACTAAACTTAACGTTTTAACTGTTGAGGAAACCTTTGGCATTAAGACTTTACTTTCAGACCAAATTCAAAATGACAACATAGTTCTCGATATAGACGAAGATTATTATGGTTGTACATTGCCTGCACAGGATCTTGTAGATGTAGGAATCACAGTCTCTGATGTACAAAATTTAAATGATGTACTGGATAGAATCTTTTGCCCGAAAAGTGTTGCAAAAGAGTTAAGAACAGATAAAATGTTATTTACAGCACTAGAAATGCTTAAATCGGATGATGCATGCAAGAAAGTGGCTAGGTTTTCAAAATGCTCTGGGGTTTCAAGGAGAGCTACTGTATTGTACTATCTTGAACGCGAAAGCCATAATTTGAAAATAAGATGTCAGCATGAAAGTAAGAAATTTATCATATTGTTGCGAAAGCTTGTTAGTACACTTTCAATTCTCACTGCAACACAATTGACGGTTTTACAAAATGTAGGATTTTGTATATCTACGATGTTTCCGAGCAATCCAAATCTTTGGGAGTCAACATTTGGCGTGTGTATCGGCAACAATGTTCCTGGAGAATCAGCGGTTTTCGATCATCCTACTAATTCAACTGAAATTGCTTTGAGGACTAAGATATTAAATGATATTTTGAAATCTTTGAAAAAGACTAATGTCCAAATTACAACGGTTTGTAGATCAGTTAGAGATGGGTATACCCCAAGAAAACATTTTCATCTTATAGAAAAAGATGTATTAAAATCTTTAAGTGTTCTAGGAAGACAAACTAATTTACATTATGATTCATGGTTGTTAGGAGGTAAAAGAGGGTGGTACAACAGAAACAAGTCCTAGATGTCGCATCCTATCTGGCATTGAAAGACAATCACATTCCTTTCATTAATAAAGTAATAAACTCTATCTCTCAATTCTTATCCATAGGAGTACAGTGTTCCTTAAACTAATACCCAAAAAATAGAGAAAAGCCTGATTGTTTACATAAGTGTCAAATATAATTTAAAATGAATACTGTTAATTGTTTTGTCGTTATAGTGCTGGACACATTGTCTTGACAAAAACTTTTAGTCATAAGAATTATCATTTGAAAAATATTTCTATCATCAATGCAATTGCTAGACAAAGTTAAGTCTTTTGCGTATGAAAAATCTCTTTCAATTGGATTAAATGGAAATTAAAATCGACAAGAGCAAAATTTGTAACTTGTTTATTACATGTTTGTCTGTGCCATGTAACCATTAGGAAAATTAATTCCATATTTTAGATTTGATAGTTTACAAAATGAGCATGCTATTGTTTGGATGATTAAACCTCAAAATTATCTACGAAGAGATCATTTGGGCTTTATTTTTCCTTTACAAGTTAAATTAATTACCATACATTGAAGCGACTTTTACAAATAAAATAAATTCAGAAAATTAATTCAATTAAGTTGACCACAACATACGGCTGTACAATAATGCTTTTACACGTAACTGGTTTTCAAATGTGCTCTGGTTAAAAATAATAGCTGTGGTAAAATTTCGCCCATATTTCTAATAGAAATTTCTTGAAATTAAAATAAAATTGAAAAAAATAATAGCAGCTTCAGAGATTTGAACGACACGTTGGCTTTTAACAACGACGACTTCAATATTAATACCACAGATATGTTCCTCTAAAACGTTTTTTGAATAAAGAAAATATTGATAATAAAGAATGTCCGTTTTTTATCCTAGTATTAATGGTACTAAACTTAATACTAAAATTTACGATAAAAGGGATGATTTTACATTTCCTATTGTTAACTTTCCGTTTTCACATTGTGATGTCCCCTTGGCACCATCATACATGTATGTTGTTTACATATCACAAGTTGTTCAATTTGTTCGTATTTGTAACAATGTTTCGGATTTTAACGAAAATATCTTTATATAACCTCAAAATTTTGATATCACAAGCTCGTAAAAACATTCACATTTTTTTAACCAACACAGAGAACTCATTCTCTAATACAGATGTACTTATATTATTCATAAAGCGCAGAAAGCTCAATACTCACCCATTAAGTTTACTGAACCGTTGAATAGGCTAATTCTTAAGAGATATAGTTATGATATTATTAAATAGTTAAAGATAGCATTGGGGTATCAACATTGATTCGCTCATATGGTCTTTACATAGAAACTAATACACTATATTTAAAACCAGCTTTCGGTATGACACCGGCTGTGCCCCCTTTGTTTGACATGGGGAATATTTATTGATATATACAGTGAGGGTATACCAAGTACCGTGAACCACGCTCCAAAAATTTGAATTATAACTTTAAAGTTCTTATTTATGCAGTTGAGGACCACACAAGAAAATGGATAAAAAAAGAATAAGAAGACATTGATTCTGTCAGTATGAAAGTATGAAAGTTTTAAGTAGGTCAATGAGTGTCAATGCTATATCAGTTTTCAAAGATCCCGATGTAGCAAAAACATTGTCCACTATACATGACAAAAATGTTGTCGTACCAGCAGACAAAGCCATAAACCAACATTGTTTTTGTCTACAAAACGTATTACGACCAATATTTATTATTAGAGGTATACGTAGAAAATAAAAGCAGTAATAAAACCTTTACTACCATTACACTCTTCAAAGAAGAGATAGTGGAAAACCATATCATCTTTTGGTATCTCTACCAAAGACGAAGATTGTGAGCTACCGTCTATTTATTGAATTTGTAAACGCCACAAGAATCCAAACACAAATCGCTACGTAGCTGGATCTGCAAAATGTTCCACCAAACCTCTTTCTCTTCTATACTCACAGTTATCAAAGAGGGTCTCCATTCCTACCACGACATTGTTACTTCCGTAGTGGTATTAACTCAATATGGATCCTTCAAATTCGAAAGATCTCTTAGCAAAACCCTTGACTCAAGATTATTATCAGAATATAATAGCATTAAAACCTATGATTTTTCAACTCTTTATACTTCTATTTCCTGGACTAAATCCCGACTCAAAAACATTATATATCGTTGATACTCAAAAAAGATGGTACAACTAGATACAGATATGTAGTTTTTGGTAGAGATTCCTCATACTTTGTAAAAAAAAACATAATTGCAAACCATCTTCCAAATATACCGAAGAAGTTATCAAAATGCTGGAATTTTTTATCGACAACATATTTGTCCAATGTGGTGGACGCATTTTTCAACAAACGGTCGGCATTCCAATGGGAACAAGTTGAGTTCCTCTACTTGCTGACTTATTCCTTCACTCTTATGAGGCTGAATTATAGCTGATCTGATTCAAAAGTAAGAACATCGTTTAGCTAGATTCTTTAATCTCAGTTTCCGCTATACAGATGATGTATTATCGTTAAACACTCCTAGTTTCGGGGATTTGATGCATCGCATCCACCACAAAAAACAATGAGATAAAAGATACTACAGACACTGTGAAGTCAGCCTCATATCTTGACCTACACTTAGAGATCGATGGTAAAGGAAAACTATTGACTAAACTAAACGACAAACGCGATGATTTTTCTTCCGTATTGTCAACTTTCCTTTCATCTGTTGCAACATCCCTTCAGCACCTGCGTATGGATTTTTCATATCACAACTCATGCCCATGCCAGGGCCTGTCGTTACTACGCAGACTTTCTGTATCTCGCAAGATTTCCTACAGTTAGGTTTCTAGAACAGGGTTATGTTGCTACAAGATTGAAGTCATCACTACAGAAATTTTATGAAACTATCATGAACTCGTGGATCGTTACGGTGTATCCATCTACATATCCAAACCGATTGTCCAACGCGTCATAGTTTTCCTTTCCTCCTTCGTCTACCCTGGACATGATTTTATGCTCAGCGGGTGTTTCTAGAAAAAAAAACAGAGGAGTCTTGTCCTACCAAGAAAACTGATTTCTTCAATTTGTCATAGTTTTCCGTTCCTCTTTCCTCTACCCTGGACTTGACTTTTTGAGAGCAACTCGGCGGCTGATTCTAGAAAAGCAGAGGGCGCTTACCCTTCCGGTGCACCTGGTTCGTGCTCCCAGGTTTTTTGTGGAGTCCGAGTTGCTCATTTAATTATGTTCCTTTGTATGTATCATTTTAGTCATTTTATGTTTTTTGTTTGTGTTTGTCCTTTTTTCATGTCTGGTCTTTGTACCCGGATTACATTCTTTTGATTTCCACTAGCATCTTGGTTCCCTAGATTTATCTTTCGATATGCTGTACACGTGTTTAAAAAACGCAATTCATGCTGACATCATTTTCTTGAGTTTTGTATTATCTTAAAAGTAAATAAAGCCCAAAGATAGGTATTAATTTTCTGGAAATAAGCAATATATATGATTGGTATTTTTTTGTATTTTAATATCCCATTTTCTTTGAGAAAAAACATATCATGACAAGTAATTATTGATAATTTTTGTTCGTTGTCAGAAAGGTTTCCTAACTAGAAGACGTAAATCGGTCAAAACAGCTCACCAATTGTTGTATTTAATCCGCTTGTTTTTCGAAAACCTATATAATAGTTTAAGATATTTTAATTTGATCATATTTTAATCAAATAATCAAATCAACTAACGTTTTTCGGGAACTATTTTTCTATAGTGTATCAGTAAGACGAGTTTTGAATTTGTGATATTTACGGTGACGCCTGGAATGTAAATATCGTTTAATTCCTAGTATCGCACGGAAATATACAAACTGAGAAAGTGTAGTTTATATAAAAGTCGGAATATAAATTAGAATATTAAAGCAATATAATGTGTTATAAATTAGAAAGTAAGGGTGTAATATATAGTTTAAACATATTTTTTTTATTTCAAAGAATACATCAATATATGAAATGACGATATTATAATACAACACAAGGATTCGGAAACAAGCTGAAGCTAATATGTCTTCTAATAAACAACGAACTATCTTAAGACAATAAGAGCATGCTCTTGTATAATTATGTATCTTTGATGCAAGTATCTATTGGAGAAGTAAAAGTTGCACAAAGAATATGTATCTAAATTGAAGAGGGATAGATAGGAAAGTATATAAAAAGGGTATTGAGGAGTTGAAATGCACAGGAAATAAAACACAATACAAACAGATATATGTATATACACAATTAAGCATTAACAAATCGTTTACTTTTTAAAATGTAAGTTTGCACCTTTAAGAATAAATCTGTATTTTGTTCTAAATTCAGAGCATCAGACCCTTTGAGGAGAATGTCAATATCGATATGGAAATTCAAAGTAAGTATGGTGTTACGTCGAATCTCACAATAATTGTTACATTCAAGTAGAAAGTGGCTACCAGACCTCGCCTGTACAGATGCTCATTGAGAGACTGTTTTCCATGCGCAATCTGGCGTGCAAGACCTGACCAGATCTACTACCAATATTATAGTACATAGATTTATCGAAATATTAATACGCGTTTTGAATATATTCAAGGACCTAGAATCCCGAGTGGTGACTGGAAGGTCGTTCCACAGTTTGGAAATGGACGGCAGAAAATAATTGGAGTATAATGACGTCCTAGTACGTAACTCGGTTACGTTATGTGATTGGCGGGTAAAGTCGTCATGGATGTTAGCCCGCGCATTTGGAACCAGGGTACTCAAATACTCGGGGGTATCACCATTCATTATCCTATACATCATCACAAGTTTATGTTTTTTCCTCCTATCGGAGAGTTTTTCCCAACCGGTTTCGCGATATAGCTCGTCCACCGATGTTAATTTGGTACCACCTGTAACAATTCGCATGGCTTCTATTTGGACTCCCTCGGTCTTGTTAATTAAAATTTGTAAATCGTTATCCCAC
The DNA here is from genome assembly GCA_037379345.1 of Perna viridis. Taxonomy (NCBI): domain Eukaryota; kingdom Metazoa; phylum Mollusca; class Bivalvia; order Mytilida; family Mytilidae; genus Perna; species Perna viridis. Next base: position 18,060,201 of record CM074511.1, read on the forward strand.
ACATTGTCTCCGTATTCTAAGATCGGTCTAATAAACGACATATACATTTTTTCTAATGTAAAACGATCAAGAACCAAGCGCACGCGTCGTAGGATTTTAATCCCATTGTATGCCTTCTTAATGATATAACCAACATGATCATGCCAGGAACCGTCGTCGGAGAAATAGATACCAAGATGCTTGTGACTGATGACTTCTTGAAGAACAGAATTATTCATCTATAATAGAGGGTGGTTTTGTCGTGCATTTTTACGTGATATCAACACCGTTTTATGAGGATTAAATCGCACCAACCATCGCGTAGCCCATTGGTGGATTTTTTCCATATCACTATTCAATGTTTGAGCTGCAATATCTGGCATCTCTACTATGACATAAAGACGGCGTCGGCGAATAATTTAATACAAGCATCAATGTCGTTGACGATGTCGTTAATAAAAACAATAAATAATATAGGGCCGCGTATAGATCCTTGCAGAACTCCAGCTTTCTCTGGTTTCCAATTAGAAAAGCAACCGTTTAAAACAACTCGCTGGTGTTGGTCCGACATATAACAACTAAACCATCGCAAAAGACGTCCTGTTATACCGTACTGTTGTAACTTGTATAGTAAGCCTTTATGCCAAACATGGTCATAGGCTTTGGAGATATCGCAAAAAACAACACGAATTTCCTTACCGTTATCCAAAGCATGGCAGAATGAATTTGAAATATTTAGTAATTGGTTGATAGCTGAGTCAGCATGAGTAAACCCTGATTGGTTTGAGTAATAATCCGATTTTCTGTCAGAAAATTGTGTACGTGCTTATAAACGCAACGTTCCATACATTTTGAAATAATACTCAGTAGCGAAATGGGCCGATAATTTTTCACTTCTCGCGCATTTCCGCTCTTAAAAACTGGCGTCACATTCGCTCTTTTCCACATAGATGGAAAGAAAGACCTCGAGAGAGAGAGAGATTGAAAAGTCTCCATAAGGGACTCTTCAGTTCCGAGTATGCGGTCTTCAGAACTCTAGGGCTAATAAGGGCAGGGCCGGAAGCCTTACCCGTGTTAAGGTTTTTCAACGCATCATCGACCTCGGATTCACTGATTACGCAATCGTTAATCTCATTTTCACCTATGATAGGGAGAGGAAGATGAGTGTTAGAGTCGTCTAGTTTCCTTTGTAAGACAAAAAACTCGTTAAGTTCACCCGCTTTGGCAGTATCATCGGTGATAAGATTACCATTTATTTGCAGCGGAGGTATACCAACTTTGCATTGTTTCATGCCTGAAATTCGGTTACATATCTGCCACCAAGACTTCGTAGACGGGTGGTTATGTTTTAGCTTTTCCACTAGCTGGGGTTGGTAGCTCTGTTGAGCTATCCGTACATGTAAAGTAACAACGTTTCTTACACGTCTAAACTTGGCCCAGTCACCTTGACTATTCGTAGGTCGCGCTTTGGAGTGCATACACCTCTTTTTACGGATCAGTCTCCGTAGATCATTCCGCCCTCCGAACTGTTATCAATTTATTTGTGATCGATTCGCCGGCCGAATCCAAGATGACTTCAGAAAAATTAGATATAATTCGGTCAATATCATCTGACAAGAATACTCGATGCCAATCGGTATTTATTTATAATTGACGATAATTATCATAATCGCCTCTGTCGTACAGTCACATTCTACGCTGGAATGAACTGTTGGTGGGTTTGGGAGAATTTAATATCCCAATTACAGGACAATGATACCTAACCTGGTCTAATGAAAGAGGTCCCACTCCAGTATAAGGCACGTAATCAATACAAATAGTGACAATTAAATCTATGACCGACGATGAATTCTCAGTAAAATTTGTTGGATCATTTATCAATTGCTCCAAACTATACGTAGCACAAATACAACTTATTCTTGAGTTAGGTTCACCTTGTTTATCGTTAAAATCACCAGTCAATATTACCTCGTCATAAGAATCATTTTCAGCAGACTCCACAGAACTTTCTATCCTACTTCGTTAATCAATATTGCTTTGAGGTGGGATATAAAAAGTCCAATATAAAACCTTTTTATCATGTATCTTTAGTTGTATCCATATTACCTCTAGGTCAGATAATTCTAAGTCGGATCGCCTGGTGGCATTGACATTGTGCTTGACATATACTATGACCCCACCCCCTCTACGACTTCCCTCTCTGTCCCTACGAAATGGTTTTTGATAATGAATTAATTCTGTAGAGTTATCCGCATCAGATGGTTTCAACCATGTTTCAGTGAACGACAATATATCTATCTCACTATTTTCGGCTAATATTAGCTCTATCTTCGGTAATAAATGTAGAAACGAAACCGAATTTCACAACAAATCATAACTATGTGAAAATTCTGAGAACTCACTATCAGAAATTGAACTTCCGTCCCCAGATAAATTATCATCAACGTTAACAGGAGGACCTGGATTGAATTCCAATTCTGATACATGGAGTAACATCTCAGTTATCAACAACAATAGAGCTGTCGTAAGAATATAGCCACAATGGTTCTTCGAAAAAAAGGACTCGTTTCTCATTTTGCACAGAGTTATTAAAATGAATACATTCTGATATGATAATTAACAGTAACAAATATATGGTAGGAAGTTATTCTTATATGTGCGTAGTATTTACATAACTATAATTGAAATCCAGCAGTATGGTCAAAAAGGGTTCACAAGGTGTCAGATAGCTTATTCTTTCGATGAGATTTGTTTTTTATTTATTATTATTGTTGTTTTTCTTTCCATTGCACCTCTTGTTCCTCTTAACCACATGAAAACTTACTTAAATTAAGTTCCCAGTATTCAGCAAACCACAAGGTACTATTAATTACTTTTTCAATTTTTTTTTCATTAACTTGTAAAATATACAATATTTTTATGTTAGCTTTGTTCGGATCATTAACTTTCACGTCTATCTTTCACATTTTTTTGTATTTTACAAAGCAGGAAAATGACAAGACATCAAGAACAAAGTTAAAGTATATAAAAGGTATAAAGAGAGAGAGAGTACAGAATGCTTGCCCAAACATTAATTTAATAAAAGAGATGTGTTGCCTCAAATGCTATTTCAAATGAATGGCAACTGATGATTCACAGTCGCATATGTGTCTGATCAAACAGTATAATAATATCTTAAAATCGATTCTAATTATTTGACTTGTGAAAATGAGACGTCTTTTGGGAAGAGTAGCTGTTCTTCTGTCATCATTGATTTTGATAAGTATTTTAATAGTTTTAAACTTTCCATTCTTTATATTAAATGAGAAACAGACAGATACTAGCAAGGACCATAATGATCCAAAGTACACATATAGGTCTTCCAAAAGTATGGTTCCAGAACATAATAAGACGTCTGACGTAGCTGCGGATTTAAACGTTTATATTGTAGAGGAACACCACGCCGGTAAGAAGTATTACTGTTCAAAGTAATTGCAGTTTTAAGTTAACATTGACAGTGCTGGAAATATTCGCCTATGTTCTTTTGTAATTTTATTTTGTTTGTGTTGTTGATTATCGACATTTTTATTTTGTTACTTTTAATTTTTACATTGTAAAATCCAACTTGCAGATTCATTTCTGGTAACTTTCACTGCTTTTGCATTGCTCTTAAATGTTATTTATGATTTATGTAGCCTTAGATATTTTAAATGAATAAAAAGTTTTATACAACATACAATCATGCCGCTAGGATGGTAGCATTTTTCTTGTCAATTAGAACTTTTTCTCACCACAAGTTTAATTTTTACAAATAAAGGGTAATAAATAACAAAATTGCCGAACTAATAAACTCTAGAAAATAGTCAAAAGGAGTACTTAAAAAGGAAAGTCCGGGTAACAAGAAATAGTGGTCATTTTTCACCAAGTAAAATCCAAAATGGGACACCTGCAAGTCGAGTCGAGAGGACAACATATCTCTTTGGCATAAAAAGTTTATACCTCAGCTGCATTTTTAAGGTTATATGTTTATTTGTTTTGTTTTGTTTTGTTTTTATTTTGTTTCATATTTTTTTTGGTTTTTTTTCTTCATCAATCTATATACATTATATATTATAGTAATAATTGAAAGTACAATAACAGACAAATGTTGAATTCCATGTGTCATAATTAATTGGACAACCGTCGCAGCATTTGGCACATACATTATCTTCCATAAATTGTTTTGGTTGTTGCTTGAAATATTTTTCTTGCTTCTTTAACACATTATTGATTGATTTCTTGTAATGTTAACTGAGTATTTAGGATACTGTTTTCTCACTTCAAGATGTTACTGGTCGCAGTCTTTCTATTGTTGTGATAGAAAAAGTATGTATCATGTCCATTGTAATAAACAGAATTTAATTCAACCTTAGAGTAATTTATTGTAACTTTCTCATTACATTTGTATTGAACTAATTTCTTTAACCTCCTTCAGTGTTAAAGTATTGGTTTGATGCAGCTCGGTCTGGATCGATGGAACGACAAGGAAACATCCTGGTGAGTTAAGTTTAACTGATGAGAAAAACTAGCGAATAAGTTAATGCTAAAACTTTACAAGTAAGTTAAGAGAGAACGGAATAATTATTGATAATTTTCTCTGGTGATTTCAAAAGAAACAATTCTGTCTTTCACTTTCCCTTATAAAGGAGACTTTTTACAATATCGGTATTAATGTGTCCAAGATGAAGACTCCTCATTAGAATTATGGCCCCTGAAATGTGAAAAAAAAATTATTTTGCAGTTTCTAGGCAATATCATGAAAACCATAATATATATAGAAAAAATTCTCATTTGAAAAAAAATCATCCTATTTGATACAGCCTACAAAAATCTCCATGAGTAGAACGACTCTTATAAGAACAATTGCCATAGAAAGGCAAAAAATGGGTTTTATCAATATGATGGAAACCTTATACAAAAAAAATATGAATGAAGAAGTTTTTTATTGAAAAAAAAACATCTGCCCTACAAACGATTTAATTGATTATTTGCAAGAAAAGACTACTATTTAGAGTTACTTCTCGTAATAAAAGCTAACAAATAGCAATGTTTTCAGTTTTTGGTTCATATTTTAAGTATCATAGCAGATAAAAATACTTGCTAGAATATTCGAGTATTCTTTTTGCCCTGACATCTAATATTCATAAGGCAAAGAATTTCCACTAATTTCAACCAAATCGAGAACGATAACTATTGCAAAGTGCTAATTTCAAGTACAATCTATTTAAATTTTATGACAAAAGCGCAACGTTGAAATGAGAAACTAAGACTGGTTATGTGATCTATAACGGTTTTTGAACAAGATATAAAACTGAATTCGGTAGGTTTTTGACATTCACAAATCACCTCCTGTCTGATTTTTAGAAAGACTGCTACTTGAAAGGTAATTTGAGTGAACTTGATATTATAATTGGTGCAAAAACAATACACAGTCATCATATTGCTAGAAGCACTCATCGAGTTTTCCATTGACATGACACACTTTAAATACTACAAATAACTCAAGTTCTTGTAGTCTTCTAGTAGATGTATATGGGCATTCTGATCTTTCAGTGTGCGTCTTTCTATTATACATCGATGTATTCTTTCAATATATACATGTGTATATTTATCTTTTATACACTGATGTATACTTTAGATACATATAGATGGACATTCTGATCTTGCAATGCCGTTGAAAACAGATTTTTTCCCGGCATTTAGGTTCCCAAAAACACCATTTGACCTAGAAGCCATGATGCAAAGCAATGATGTTTTTATTTTGGTGAGTATCATATTGTCAAAAGACTGTTGCCAGAATATTTACCCAGGATTTCGGAAATAACGTGCAACGGTTGTAGAAAACTATCACATGAAATCGTCTATCTCATGGACTGAACATGACAAATATTTAAGTACCACTCCAGCTAAGAATCATGCAAATGTGATTCATGGTGGGAAAACCTACTAATTTTATTTTTGATATTTTTAAACATAAAGAAACATATGGCTTTCCATATAACCCTTGTTCATAGGAGATAAAAATTATATAGAATGTACATTAGAGTTCAAAATTCAGGGAAGTAACTCGGTAAATAACACTAAAATACAATAGAAACGATTCCGTGTGGATTATCTGCTAAGAGCAGACATATTGGAATGAATAAATATACATTTCATCATATAGACCAACAAAGCAACTTAATAACAAAAATAGAAATGTGTAGCCTTTTTAGGTGTATCACATTTTACAGAATTTGCACGATTCTTACAACAACTGCTATTTAAATGTTCGATCTTAGCTTTTATGGAATAATCAAAAGAATATCGAAACTGATTCCTATTTTTTGTCCAAATTTAAGTTAATGTAAAAGTACAAGCTGTTACTAACCAAACTCATATGAAGCATACAGTTATTTAATAAATTCATTGATACCTTATTATTTTAATGAATGCGTATAAATAGTACATCTGCCTCACTATTTACAGTTAAATGGACTCTTAAGTGATTTCCGGAAATATAACTGAGAATACTTTTACATAGAATAATATCATAAATTCAAATTGTTGGAAGAGTAATTAAGAAAACCAAGATTCTACCGGAAATCAAAAGAGTGTAATCCAGGGACAAGGACAAGAAAAAAGACACACACAACAAAGAACATAAACTAACGAAAATAAAACTTACATATACAAAAGTAAATGAGCAAGCAACTCGATCTCAACTAAAAACTGGGAACATGGACCAGGTGCACCGGTAGGATAAGAGTCCTCTTCTTTTCTATAATCACCCGCTGAGTTGATCATAAAATCAAGTCCATGGTAGACGAAAGAGGAAAGGAAAACTATGACGAGTTGAACAAATCGGTTTGGATATGCAGATGGATACACCGTACGAGTTCATGATGATGACCATAAAACTTCTGTATTGATTACTTCATTCTTGTAGCAACATAACCCTGAAGCCTTTTTGTAAGAGATCTTTTATATCTAACTTTTTGTATATATAGGGGGCTGCAATGTCTGGGTTGTTCAAGAAGATCATATGGATCTGGCCATCTTGGGATAAACCAAGTCATGACGAAATGGATGACATTACACTGTACAAACTAGGAGTTACTACTTTGATCGATGGCGATCCTGATGACATTGGCAAAACGTTTTGCATGTGCTACACAAATATATCAACCTCTCAGGAAATGTGCGCTTACACACCAGTAAACGTACAAAGAGATGAAATGATAGACATCCCCTATACCGCTTGCGATATTCATTCCGAAATAAATGTAATATACACTGAAGAAACTGTTGGCTTTGAGACCTTAATTGCTGAAGAAGTTAACAATGACAATATAGTACTCGATATAGACGAAGATTTTTATGGGTGTACATTGCCTGCTCAGGACTTGGTTGACGTTCAAGTCACCGTAAAAGAAACAAATGAAATCAACGAAATGTTGGGTATAATGTTTTGTCCAGTAAATGTTGAACAAGAAATAAGTACAGACAAGATGTTATATTCAGCACTAGAAATGTTAAAATCAGACGAAGCATGCACGAAAGTGGTCGCGTTTTCTAAATGCTCCGGGTATGACAGGCGAGAAATTGCATTGCACTATCTTGAACAAAAGAGCATTGATTTAGAAATTAGGTGTCATTTTGAAAATACCGACTTCGAACCTGTGTTACAAAAGTTTGTGAGTAGACTATCTTTAATGAATGCAGCACAGTTGACGGTTTTACAGAATGTAGGGTTTTGTATATCCACAATGTTGCCAAGCATTACAAATCTTTGGGAATCGACATTCGGTGTTTGCATTGGCATTAATGTGCCCGGAGATACAATGGTTTTAGATCACAAAACTAATTTAACTGAAATTCAGTATAGAACTGGAATACTAAAAGATCTTATGAAATCACTGAAGACGACAAATATCAGAATAACGACGGTTTGTAGATCGGTACGAGACGGGTATACACCAAGAAAATATTTTCGTCATATAGAAAAAGATGTGTTAGAAACTTTAAGTAATTTAGAAAGACACACTTTCTTAAATTATGACCCATGGTTGTTAGGAGGCAAGAGCGGTTGGTATAACAGACATAACAATTTATAAATGTACCCAATCAGAATTGTAGTTAGATGATAGTTAAACATATACTCAATAATTGTAATGAACACAAAGGCGTCTAAATTAAGGTAGTGTTACCATATCAAAAGGTAGTGTCATGAAATAGTTATTAATCTGTCATTACGTAGTGTTATCATTTCATGTAGTAGTGTTACTTTGTCATTACGTAGGGTTACCCTGTTATAAAGCAGTGTTACTATAAATTAAGATAGTACTTTCATGGTATACGGCAATGTTACCCGTCATAAGAAATGCTTCTATTTCAAATGTACCCATATGCCCTTCTTCAATAGACCAGACATTGCAGCCCCATAAATGTAAAAAGTAAGATACAAGTAGCAATATTTTTTTCTTAATATTATTTGATATTCCGCTTTACATTATAAAGACTACAGAAAGAAAGCCCATTGACTTTTTTATTTGAATGTTTTGGGTATAATGTTCTATATGACCACTGTTCTGTTGTGTGTAGGATGAATGAATTATATAGTGCGAATGTTGTAAAACAAAAGTATTTGGAGTTGAGAATTAGTTTGCTTAAAGAGTAACATCCTATATTAATATTTTTGGTTTTAAGTACTTTTGTATTTAATTTATTATTTAAGTTACCGACCGCAAAGTGTCGGTGAATTACTGTTTTTACTTCGCAGAGTTGCTAATAAAATGTCATCGTTCGGGGTAGACGAAAAAGAAAATGAAAACTGACGCGGTGAAGAAAGTACTAAAGGATACACCATAACAATCTATGAGTTTGTGATATAAAATTAGATGTAGGATTGAAAATGAGATAGTCATCTACCAAATAACAATTAAACTTCTAAAGGTCACCACGCGGTCTTCAATGATGGGCAAAACATATACCACAAAGCAAGCTGTAAAAGGCCAAAATGATGTGAAACTTCATCTATACCAGCAACCTGAAAAAAATAACGACAAACACAATAGAAAACAGGCTTAGCTTGGGATAAAATAAGTGGCGGGGGTTAAACATGTTTGTGAACATTCTAAACCCTCACCCAAACCTGGGAGAGTGGTGAGAAAATACAACAATAAAACTAACTATAAAAATCTGTCGAATTCGTGTGACGACCATAAAACTTCTGTAGTGATGACTTTTATCTTGTAGCAAACCCTGTTTTAGAAGCCTAATTTTAAGAAATGTGGCACGGTACACAAAGTCCGCGGAAAAAGATCTGGAAAAGCACTGCTACTTTATGGGTCAGATGAGAGTTTGTCTTGAAATAATGAATTACAATACCTGTAGAGGAATTGAGATTGTTACATTAATGAAACTAACAAAAGACATTGGCTTGCATGGTGATATTGTATGCATAGTGAATCATTTTCTTCACCTAACCTCGTCCTGTCTGCACAAAAAAATATGAACTGTGCCCATAACATCCACTCACACAGACGGAGTCTTTACTTAATAATTTAAATAAGTGTTAACATAAAGTAAAGTGAATTTTAAATATTTTCCGTGTTTTATAGTTTATAAATAAACAATGTATTTCTGACACATCCGTATTTTGTGAAATTGTAAGCTTGCAATTTTTATCATAAGTGATATTGCACGGCTGACGTCCGCTATTTATATTCGATGAAATTGTTATATGACAAAATTATCAGAATCAGTCAAAATTAATTGGTCAAATATCTAATTGGTATGTGCCATAATTTTATTCATTTTTAAAACGGCATCCATGAACTATTACATACAAAAATATGTTTGTGTACTTGACTCGACCACATTAAATGTTTTCCAAAATTTTTCTTTAAAAATCAAGATGAAGAGTAACTCACTGGGAAATTCTTAAAATAAAATAAAACCAATGGCACCTATTTGCATGCAATACTCATGTTTTATATAACACTTATAACAGGTAATATCCACCTTGACCATGGGTATCGGCAAATTATAAAACATCGTATTTCATGCATTGAGTTGCAATAATTGTGTATACTTGTCCACATCAAGAAAAGTGCATTATAATGTAATATGTATAATGTACCTAGAAGTACATGTATACACAAGTGAGTTACTGGCAGGTTAGTGCAGTTGTACATTTTTGGTCTTTTTTGTTTGAAAGTTTTGATTAAAGATTTTTAACAAGCGAACTTAAAATAAGCAGAGAAAAAATAATTAGCTATCTTCGAATCTAGAATTATATAATGCAAGAACACATGAATTATAAAAAAAAAATAAAATCTTTTATTTAGCTTCACTCAACTGTTGTCGTCGTGCTTCTCTGATTGTTCCTCGAGCACAAAATATGTACTTTCATCCTGTTTATTCATATTCTCGGTTTTCTCTATTTCGTCTACATCGTCTTCGGTTTCTTGTATTTCTTGGGTTTCGTCTGGATCCAGTATAAAGTAATGTGTTGATGAGCTACTATTGCTACATATGCCATCTCGAAAGTAAGAGCTATATATTACGTCACTTCCTGATCGATTCAAGTTTTGTTTTGATATGTCGTCTGCCACCGTCTGGTATATGCTGTTTTGATTAGATGTAACTTGACTTTCGTGTATATCATTTCCAGGCCTAAACTTAACTGGATATGATTTAATGCTCTCGTATTTAGGTTCACTACATGTTCTTGACACTGGCACCGTTTCTGAAACAGTCCTTACCTCCTCGTATCGATCACTTATTGAACTATTTCTTTCTAACGCTGCTGAACCATCCACGCCATACATTGGATTTCCCGTCTTAAAATTGAAAATGACAAAGCTACTGAACGATTCTTAGAGAACCAAATAAATGACATGAAATAAATGTGTCACTTTCAAATAAGGACAATAAATTTTACTGTTAGCCAGTCTGTGCGTCGGGAAGACTTCAGGTGAAAAATGTAATAGTATTTTTTTTTATTATTTCAGATATTGCCCTGTTTTCCCACTCATCTCTGTTTCGAATTAAATCATACATCTGATTAGCAAATGAGAATCTTCTTACAGATCTGTTACCGTTTTCGTTTTTCTATTACCATGCTTTTGGGATCCCGTAAAATAAGACCTAATTATTAGTTGGAAATAACAATTAAGTGTCAGTCCCTGTAAGAATCAGGCAGTAGATGAACCATGGTATAAAAACAATCTTTTTGATAGTGTAATTTGATTATTTGCACCATTAGAATCAAGAAAAACACACAAGATTTTCCATATCATGCTGGATCATTCAGTTACAATTTTATTGAAATGCACTGAAAATGAACATTTCCAGGGCAGATCAGTCTGTCAAAAACCTCATTTATCTTACATTCTATCGAAAATTTTCTGAGCTTATCCAATGATGTGGAGATCAAATAATGGTCTTTTCAAATAGAGAAAGCATCCTTGAGTGATATTATAATGTCAGATCGGTGGTTTTTTTACATGCATGTTTCTGATTTTTCCCACTTTGCCTGATTCTTACAAACACTTACACTTACTATTAGTATTCCAAAGTGAGTTATACCTGATTTGTAGACTGAGTAGTTGGGATGATTGGTAAAGATGTCTTTGTTTTCTTCTTCCTGCGACATAAAGCAAAGTCTTAGTCCAGCTCAATAACGAACCAAACACTTGTCTGGGAAAAGATCTACATATATTGTACGTAATGCAATTAATTTTCTCGAACGAATTAAAAACTTAATTCAAAAGCCACAGACAGTCTTCTGCAGAAAAAAAAATACAATCCACCAAAATAATTTTTTCATTAATTAATCTATTTCAACCAATGCTTCAGGTAGTATGTACTTTTTATTCTAGTATTCATTACTATTCATTTGCAAAGGATGATTCACAGGCCCATTATAAATATAAAAAGTTAAAACATTTTGCTATGATCACATGTTAGTAATTATAACGTATGTTTTTTTTTCACATTTTTCTTGATAAAAAAAATTGGGGTCAGTTGAATATAATTACTGTACTAATCTGGTCTTTGTTCACTGACTTTGTCATCACTGTGTGTTTAACATTAGATCGATATTTATATTTTATCAATGGTCATTGTAATTCCAAACTACCGACTTGAATGTTTACCTTTTCATATAATAACAACGACACAGAACAAATCCGATCACCGCCAGGAATGCCAAACACACACCTATACCAATCCCAATAGCTAGATCTTCTCCAACCACCTTCCCGTCTCCCAAGTCAGTGATCACGTGCGTATGGAGACCATCCTTATTAGTCTGGTTGTTGTTGGTCTGGGTTGGTCTAGTCGTGATAATATTCTGGTGGACCGTTGTAGTGGGTGATGAGGTTGTGTTTGATTTATTGTTGGTTTTGGTGTTCGGGACTATTGAGTTTGGCACATCAGGAAAATTTGATGATGGTTCGTGGTGTTTAAATCCTGAAAAAAAGTTCAATATTGACTCGAAAAGCGACGTAGTTAGAAATACTTAAATAGGTTGTTTATTCTGTCCTTTATTTTTACACCACTCAAATATTTGAATAATACTTCCATTTTACATACGTCACCGTGCCAAAAGTGAGTCCCATTTTTATTTCCCCCATGAAATCTATACAAAATTGCTTTGAATAAAAACAAAACAAAAATCAAGTCAAGCCATTTCACAAGCGAATTAAAGGATTTAAAAAGAAAATTATTGAGTCACAATTTACCTATAAAGGAAAGAAATTTTTTTTGACACCATTTGTGCTATTGAGTTAAATTTATTGTCATTGAGTTTTCTTATTAAATTTTCACCCACATATACTTATAAAATTTTGTTTTATTTTTCTTTGTTGATGAAACTTTCATCAAGATTGATGCTATGACAGCTTCACAATATTTTTTTTTGTTTATTTTTGGCACGAAGTTGTACTTACTTATTTTCTGCGATCTTATCCTTGCAAGTAATCTATGATTAGACAGAAACTTCGAATTTTGTATTTGTATTTGTTTTGTTCGTTTGTTTGTTGTTTGTTTGTTTGTTTTTTTTTTTTTGTTTTTTTTTTTTGGGGGGGGGGGTTGGGTTTTTTTTTTTTTTTAATAAGCGTCGATTTGACACTTGGGAGGGCCAAGGTGAATATAATCATTTGTATACATACAACTGTTAAAATCCATACCTGGTCCAGAGCATATTTTGAATGTTGCACGGCATTTATTTCTGACGTGTAAAAACCCGTCATCAACCTGTACAGTGTCGTCATGGTTACATGAAGCTACGTTATATTCCACAACATCTAGACAGTCTATTTGACCCACTGGAATTTTACAACTCGAGCTATACACATTTAAACTATTACCACCGCAAATCACTACGTTACAATACTGGTAACATTCCCCTGAAATTAACATTTATAATTAGAGCTATAAATGTGGTAGGTACGACTTTACCCTAACTTGGTGACCAAGGATACTCGTTTAAAATATTTTTATCTGTTTATACATAATGTAATTGTATATTAAAAGCCCATAAACCGTAAATGGTCTTTAAAAAATTAAAACACCATCACATCTGAAATTGAAATGTAACGTCTCGGCAATATATAATAATAATAATTATCGGTCGTTACTAATATACAAATATAGTCTAAAAGTATACATGATAAAAAAAAAAAAGGTTTAAATTCAATTCAAGTATGAAAGATTCCAAAAATCTAACGACGTCAAATTATCAAATCTGTTATTCTGTTAAAACCTCGAAGTATATTTAACTATAGTTTCCACTAATATCGTATACCATCATTATATTATCATATAAAGAACATTAAACAAACCTTTACAACAATGGTGATCCGGGCATGTCATCCTCTTGCACAAAGTTTTCGTTTCTATTTAGCATTAAGTAATTTTGTACATTTCACGTTTTTCTATGGTTGACATTAAACATTTAGTGAACTGTGACATTGCGTAGTTATTGGCCTTCCTTGGTCCATATGAATCACGTACATTACCCTCGGGCAACAGTTTTATGATCACTTTATCAAAATGTTACATTTCGTACGTTTATTTTTTAACCAATCATTGTTTTAGAATGCTGTTGGGAAAGATTAATACAAAAGATTATGATCTCAAACATAATATTGCTAAATAGATTTATGTGTGTGTGTATGGAATTTCTGCATTATCATGTATTTACGACTGCAAACAAATATCTTGAAGGCAAACGGAACTTCACAAAAAAAAAAACAGTAATTTTAAAACAAGGAAGGAACAGCTGCTAATGTTTTGGGTAAATCAATGTAAATCTAAATTAGTCATCGTTACCACCTTGCAAGACGTATTAATAGTTAATCTGTCTATTCAATCCTGAAATCAAAAGCATGTATTAAGCAAGCACAGAAACCAGAGTAGACCGTCCATGTTTATCATGATTCATTTCTGGAGTACATTTTATAAAATCAAATACTGGAATCTTTTTACTAATTGAAACAAATCCATCTTCTCTTTTCGTACGATAACATTCCCTAACCCCACAGATTGTACAGAAATACGCAGTCATAAAATGTATCTTCAGAAGTGGAATCCGGCTTCCTTGATGTTGGCGACATTTATCTGTTTAACTTTATTGATGTTTGTTTTGTTTGAAGTAATTTTAATTGTGGTATTTTTATAAATACATTTACATCAATGTAGGACTAAATTTTGTTTCACCATCTACACTTTTCAGTTTGAGATAACAAGGACTTTTTCGTGTACGTGAAGCACATGGTAAATGATATTGGGTTTCGCTGATTGTGACTTATCAATATTGTCATTTGCGTTTTCCAATAACAAAACAACAACGTCTCATTTCGATGAATCGGTCCATCTTGTTTGTTTACCAATAAAACAATGGTGTCTTTTCTAATACAATAGACAAGCTTATATGAATTACATCCAACCCACGATCGGTGCACAATCTCACGAAAGTCTTAAATAACAATGACACTAAGTTTACCATAGATAGTAGCAAAAAAGCCCGAACTTTACATTATTTCCACAAAAAAAAGAAAAATATTTTCGTGTTATGAAACAACCGTTTTGGTTTGTTTGTTTGTGCTTGTGTTATTGTTGTTGTTGTTATTTAAAAAAAAAATAGTTGGCCAATATTTTTGGAATGAAATGCTCATCGCCGAGTCAAAAACAAAAAAGCAAAAAACAGATTTTCATATATGATATATTATATAAGCATTGCGAGTAAGGTTCATCAGTACGGACATTTGTATTTACTTTAATTTTATGAAATAAACAGTCACTGTACAAATTTGGACAGTCTCAGAAAACGAAACATGTCGGTAATTCACATTTTACTTTTCTAATACAAAATAACTAACGGTATCACTAGCATGATCTAAATTGTCATTGTTCTTGTTTTTGACTTTTCTATCGACGTCATCTTTCTCAAGGACGAAATATTGATGTTTTGAATCATATGGAGTGTTGTATCTCTCCATACTCAATTTTTTCTGGTTTGAGTCGTATGTAATATCGTCTAGTGGAACAAAATATTCCGGTTGTGGGGCCGACGGCTGTACCTTGTCGTCGGCAGTTCTGTTTTCAATAGTAGAGTTCCCGACATAGTAGTTACAGTTGCCCAAGTTGCCTGCATCCTTTGATTCAAAATATGGGTATTCATGGCAGATATTATAGACAGGGATATTACTCTTTCGCTTTTCCGCTAATGCAGCTTCGTCGCTTATCTCTGTATAGACCTCGTCGTCGTTGTGGTTAGGCAAGGTCTGGGTGTAGTTTCGTTCTGGCTGAAGTAACAAAAATAATTGTGTGTTTATAACACAAGTCGGGAACTTGTACAGGCTATATCGCTGTTCGACACTAATAAAACATGTTAAACAATAACAAAGGCCAATATGTTTTAGTACCAAGACCTTTAATTTTCATTTACGCCTATATGTGCCTTCCAATGTGCAATTAAAAATATCGATTTTGATAATAAAGAAAACAGCATCTATAACCTTTTGCTACTTAAGTGTAACTTTTGTTATTTTTATGACAAATACTTTAATTGTATAGGAGTTAAAAGGACTTCGAACAACGTAAATAATATTTAATTACCCCTCTCAAATTAGTTTCCAATCTCTTTTGGGAGCTTTTCCTACAAAAAAAAATTATAAACATTTAATAACCTGAAGTAATTCAGAAAAGTAGGGTTTTGCATAAAATATAAGTAAAAATTTAAAATTCTAGTACTTAATATTTACACGTTTAGCAAGTGTTACGGGCGCCGAATGGGACTCTTGTGGTTTTGTACTCAAAATTCAATTTTGCATTGACAAAAGTGAATTTTGTTCAACAAAAATAAGTTCAGATTAACAAAATTTATAATATACTACAAATTTTCAATTCTGTGTCACAAAAGTCAATTCTGTGAATTTTGTCTAAAAAAATGTCTAAAATTCTTCTTACCTCTTTTTCATACAAATGAGGACAGCCACAATTACACCCATTATTATCACAGCAATTGGTAAAATGACTAGATATCCTTTCCAGTTGACTTCATCTTTTCTAGACAACGTGTTTGGTGCGTCTGTTGTAGCCAATTCTCTAGAGACGGTGGTCTGTTGGCCATTGTAGTATGACGACGACCGTCGGCTTTGGACTGTCGTTGGTTCTGTTGTTTTTGTTGAGACTATATTTAGATTACACGTTGGTTTCCTGGCTATAGAAAATGCTTCTGTTATGTTATACATGACATTTGACCTTTATGTTAGAAATAATTTTCATTGACAATATAAAGTAAATGATGAAAAATGAGCATTGGGACAACAACGAAATCAAAGCATTGTATTGATTTTTTATTTTGTCTAGCAAAGACTTTAATGTGACGTTGTAGACTTTAAAGCAATATACACTACCAGGAATTTTACTGCAGATTTTATGTACTTTTAATGCCGATATAAAATCAGTACTTTTCTTCCACATAACATTTCAGTAAGGAATTTCTTTGGGCAATTTCAGTACTCACCTTTTTTTTGTCATTTATCAGTACTTTGAATTTTAGTAATTTTTCAGTACTGTAAATTTCAGCCATTTTTCAGTACTGAAAGAAAAGTATTTATCGGCATTAAAAGTACATAAAATCTGTACTTAAATTCCTGGTAGTGTACATTGTTATTCCTGTAATATTTTCCTTCTTCTTCTACAAATCGACTTCTCACATTAACGCCAGTCAGAGATAAAAAAAAAAATTACTAATGTTCCAAACTTATTGGAAATATTTCATACATACCGTTTTTTAATATAAAAGTATCAAGTATCAAGCTAATGCTAAAAATTAAAATCTGTTTAAAAACACAAGTTTTTTTATACCTCTCTTAAAACAGACTCTGAAATTTCCTTGGCATCCGTTGTCCGTCCAAATATAGTGTTTGTTATCATCGGTATCTGTACCGTATGACTCTCCAATGCCATCACTATCACAGTTTGTAGAATTAACTACGCAGAAACAGTCTATAGATTTAATATTTTTAGGAACACTGCATTGTTTTCTGTCCTCTAAACTTTTACATTTGATATTTACACATCTCTTATAGCCTGTTTCTGTAATTTTCAGAGAAATAAAAAATACGTTAGTTCATGGAACCAAGGTCGAATAAAACCCTTGCTGTTATATTCTTTTTTTTCTCAAAACATTGCGTGTGCATATAAAACGCAAGGTTAAGCATGTGTATCTTTTTTCCAAATAGATAAAACTAGAAAAAGGACTTGCAGAGACTAATTTAAAACAAATATCTCCTAAACATGAAGTCCGATGTATTTACGAAGCGCCGAATAGACAAGATTTACCGTGCGCCGAATGGGACTTGATTAGACAAGACTTACCGTGCGCCGAATGGGACTTGATTAGACAAGACTTACCGTGCGTCGAATGGGACTTGAATAGACAAGACTTACCGTGCGCTGATTGGGACTTGATTAGACAAGACTTACCGTGCGCCGAATGGGACTTGATCTCTTTGTAATCAAAATAAATTTTGTGTATAGTCCAATTCACCTCAGATTGTTTGCGGTTTTTTGCGTTTATTTTTGTAATTACTCGACGGTTCTTTTCAAAAACTTGCCATTTTATTCATGTCGTTCTGTACTACGATTCCCTTACAATTATTTTTCGTTCTTACCTCCGAGATTGAGAGGTGAAATAACATGATTTCCCGCCATATTTCTGGTTCCCTGCTAATTTATTACTTTATGTGGTAAGACTCTTATTAAGTACCAGTTGTAACATTTTCATTCGGAACTTCTGGTTTTGTCTTTTATTAAAGGTAAAGAGCAGAAATATGGCGGGAAATCATGGTATTTCAGCTCTCCAATTGTGAGATAATAGGGAACATTTCAAAATATCCATAGAAACAAGATGGCGGATAAACAATACATTCAATGCAAAATTCTCGTAGGAAAAATAAATTTTGAATTTTTTCAATCTCGGAGGTAAGAACGAAAAATAATTGTAAGGGAATCGTAGTACAGAACGACATGAATAAAATGGCAAGTTTTTGAAAGGAACCGTCGAGTAATTACAAAAATAAACGCAAAAAACCGCAAACAATCTGAGGTGACTTGGACTATACACAAAATTGAATTCCGTCCCAACAAAATCATTTTTGTCGTACAAATCTAATGTTACACAGACTTGTTTTTTGATCACTTCAATTTTGTAATGACGAAACTCACTTTTTTTAGACATAATTCAATTATGTGTCACAAAAGTCAACTTTGTATGCAAATTAGTTTACAGAATCCTTTGGATATGCAATTGAATTGAAAATGTGCAGCATCATGTACACGTGTATTACAAACTTAAAGCATTCACTGCAATACCGTGGATAAGGTACGAATGTGCACGGTTTATAAACCACATAAGTGAAAGAAATATCGGATATCGTAATCGTATAACTCACTGAGTCACTTAATCTTGAATCTAAAGATCGACCATTTTAGCGTTTGTAAAGAAAAGGAAAACGAAAGTTAGACACGTTCTATGTCGGTTTTTCATCTCGCCCGACCTGTTGCAATCAACCAAATTTCGTGTGTCATACATCAATAGAATCGGAATGAAATAAAAAAAACCTATCTGTATCTGGCAAAAAA
This sequence comes from Perna viridis, assembly GCA_037379345.1. Taxonomy (NCBI): domain Eukaryota; kingdom Metazoa; phylum Mollusca; class Bivalvia; order Mytilida; family Mytilidae; genus Perna; species Perna viridis. The sequence continues at coordinate 18,079,341 of CM074511.1, forward strand.
ATCCTGAGGGATAGTGGAACAAAATAACCTTTCGCCGACTTCGACAGATTAACAAAATTTTCCGCACAACATATTTCTAATGGCTAATCATGGCAAGCCAAAGTGGACAAAAATGAGTATTTTCTAATATTAAAGAATGATTTTTTAATATTACAAATTCATTTTCTAATATTACAAATTAGATTTCTTATATCACAAGACACTTTTTTAATATTAAAAAATCATTTTTAAATGTAATTGAATTTCTAATATTAAAAAAACGATATTTTTAATATTAGAAATTGATTTTCAATATTAGAAAATGGGTTTGTTGTATTCAATTGCGGTTTTTTAATATTAGAAAATCATTTTGTAATATAAAAAAATGTGACTGATTTTGCAATATTGCAAAGTGATTTTCTAATATTACAAATTCATTTTCTCATATTACAAATTCATTTTGTAAATATTACAAAATGTGTGATGTTTTATAATATTACTAAATCGGGAATTTCTAATATTACAAAATGAATTTCTAATATTAAAAAATATTTTCTAATATTAAAAAAATGATTTTGTAATATAAAAAATTCATTTTCTAATATTACAAAATATTGATTTTTGTCCACTTTGGTTTCACATAGATTCATTTCTTTTTCCAGCAAAATTTGGGACAAATGCATTAATACAAATTATCTTGTCAAATTTTCACAAATTTGGTCGGCAAAAGCATTTTATAGTTGAGTTGAAAGATGTCAGGAAATGATCACGTGATTCACCAGGGGAAATCCCAATAAATCGTAAGTATAAAAAATCGCGTATTTCAAAACCTGTTTTATCAAACAAATCTCATGAAAACGTATAATAGCAGTCTTAGTCATTTCAAAACAGTTTTACTGTAGAATGCAACTTAACAGATTTCTTTTAATTTTCACTTTAAATGGCCTTAACTGTCCTGCATTGCTGGAAGTCATCGAAAACTGCGACTGCGAGACCCGCGGTTACAATATCCAATGAGAAACCTTCTTACAAAATCGTGATGAGAGAATTCATTTGCATATCCAAAAGATTCTGTGAACTAATGTGCATACAAAATTGACTTTTGTGACTTCATTGAATTTTTTTCTCACAAAATTGACTTGTGAAACAAAATTCAATTTTGGGACACAGAATTGACTTTTGTGACACAAAATTGAAAATTTGTTGTATGTTATAATTTTTGATCATCTGAATTCATTTTTGTTGAACAAAATTCACTTTTGTCTGTACAACATTGAATTTTGAGTACAAAACCACAACAGTCCCATTCGGCGCCCGTAAGACTTGCATTGATCGCACATTAACCTCATCTTTCAATTAGTACTTTTTTTTAATCTTGCGTAATTTGTCTTACAGGTTCGAATACTTTTTACTGTAAAGATTCAAAGTATAGTACTTGATAGGCTGGGCCGTGCATGTAAATCAGTCATCTACTTGCTTGACGTAATTTTTTTTTTTTTCAAATTTTACGTATGAAGATTTATCCTGCAATGAGGTTATTTGTTAAACGAATAAAGGTATACGGTTATTTTTTTTTTTGCTGTATCCGTACATTAGCAGGTTATCGACTTTCTGGCTCCTCCCACTCACGTGATCGGCGGAACTACTTTTTTTCTGGTATGCGTAAATTAATCATGGCCGCCACCATAGATACGATATAAACAAATTGCGATTGCGTATCCGGTTAATCTTTTTTTTTTGCTGTTTTGTTTCGTTTTCACCTGAATGAAATAAAAGATTTTATGTAAACCAAATAATGATTTTGTTTGTATTTTTTTCACCGTCATATATATGGCAAATCCCAAATCTCGTTCAGATTTGATTTATTATCAGTTTGCAGACGACTTCCAATATACCAAACAGAAACAAGTCAGCTTCCACCTTCCTCGCGAAATTCAAAACTTTAATGTTCTTAAAATCGACTTTACAACATTCAAAATATTTGTATTTATTGTTCATTTTACTTATTTGTCTCTTGGAATTAAATAAATTTTGATACATTGCTTATTTTCTTCAAACAGCTTTGACATATTATATGGTGCGGATTGAATTTCAATGTTTACTGAGTCATGCGCCATGCGTATTAATTTTTTCTTCGGGTTTAACGATCGGGGCTCCTCAGGAGATATGCATTTTAAAATTTTATTTCAAAAATGTACACACGCACAAAACTAGTAATATAACAGGATAAAAATAATATAGGTACATCGTCGAAAATTATTGAAGATATGTGTATTCGGCTTGGAACGGGGGAAATAGCTCGGCGGAGCCTCGCATTTCCTACCCGTTCCATCGCCTCATCAAATATCTTCAATAATTTCCGACAATGTACCTATATTGTATATATATCCGTATACTATAGATACATTTCCTCTATTTTCTTGTAGATGTAAGAAAGCGTTAAGAAAATAGATTGTTGTTTGTTTGTTTGATTATAGCTGAAATATTGCTGCCCGGACGTTAAACCCCAACAAACAACAAACAACAATCTATTTTCTTAACGCTTTCTTTCATCTACGCGAGTTTTATTTTGTTGTTGATTTTAATGTAAAAGACTTTCGAATAATAAGACCCGAAATTCTATCCGAAATATGATTGGTTGATAAAATAAAAAGACATTAAAATCATAGAGGACTTACCGTTACAACATTTTCGTTGTGAACACAACACCGCCATTTCTTCCGTCATATTTCCTGCTTATTTTCCCTTTGTTTTTTTGTGAAGGTTGTAATTACACATTGTTGGTATTAAGAAGGAGTGTAAAATCGTGATACACAATTTACATACAAAATGTCCCTACATCTTTTATGGATGAGCGGCTTTGAGATGTCACCTAGGGCATGTGCATGTACTTAAGTCTGGCTTATTGTCAGATGTATCATTTATAATAAGTTTATCTGCTAGTTTTGTGTGAAAGAAGATGCATATGGCAATAGCATTTAAGTAATGACAAAAATAAGAATCAGAGGGACTCAGAAGTCCCTTACACTTAAAATAATTAGCAAATAATTCATGATGCTGAGGGTCATTCTACTTCGGTCTATTTAATTTTTTGGGGTGACTAACCGATCCATTTATTGCCGTTTGACCATCAGCATCGTGAAATTTTTGCTAAATATTTGATTTGGATTCAAGAAAAAAAAATACAGAATGGTTTCCTTTTCGACGAACCAGGCACGTGATCTAGAATTAATAGATTATTGGTTCTTGAAGTTTAAGTTGCTCATTTATCTTGCATTTATTTGGTTTGGTTATTTCCGGATATTCCCTTTCTTTTTTTTCTTTGTTAGATGTTTGTTGTTTTTTTTTTGTGTGAAATTTTTGTGATTGTAAGTTGGAGTTTCTGTCTCTTTTTAACAAATAAAAGAGTGTAAGTAGATTTTATACATTGATTTAGGTATGGGTTTGCTTCATACTAATTTCTTAGTAATCGCCTCTGTGTTCTCAAGGTAGCATGCTCGCTACGTGTGCGGGAGGTCATGGGGTCAATCCCCAGCCTGGTCATACCAAAGCCTTTAAAATTTGTTGTTGTTGCTCTCCGCCAAGTACGTGTAGCGGTATTTAATCGGCTCGGAGTCAGAATAATATGTCAGAGTGGGATGACATGCCTTCCTGTGAGCTGTTGCGTCTTTGAGCTAGCACAATAAAGATGGGTCTATTCGATTACTTAAAATCGTTCTTGTACTGCATTGCATGAACAATATGTCAAAATAACGTTGAATAAAAACAATCAAACAATCTAACTGATTTCTTCTCCAACACGACATGGCTAATTTTATGTAGCAATAATAGAATTTAAGATTTAGCTTAAATTCGGTTATCGATGTGCCGGAAAACGTTCCGTCTTTTGTCGAGTTTTATTATCTGAATAGTGACGTCACTTGCGTTGACCATTTCTTGATCAAAAAGATAGTGTGGGTCAGACGATTTTTGAAGTCCCTCCCACCTCGCCACATTTAAAGATATGCCACATTTTAATATATTACATGTATCATTAAAATATTCCTCAAAGAAAGATAAAAGAGTAATCAAGGGAACCAAGGTTATAGCGGTAATCAAAAGAATGTATTCCAGGGACAAAAACCCTTGAATTTTTCCTGGTTTTTGCTGTTTTTTTTTTTTTGTTTGTCATATCAAATTTATCAGTGATCATCTCATTTGTATATCATCAAATGTTCAGCTATCAACTATTATCAACAATTCGGCCACAGTTAAATATGAAGATGGGATTCAAGAAATGAAGTTTCAGTATATTTCATCCCTTGAGGACTCGATCAGTACATCGCAAAAGGACTCGACAACTTTCATAATAAAGATGGACTCGCTCATTGTGTATGGTGTACAGGCACATTTGCTGCATGTTATAGACTTCGTGCTGTGCTAACAGCTTGTTTAAGGGGTTTGGATATCTCACCTGTGTTTCCCAGGGTGATCAAAATCTTATTTTTACATTACCATGATTTTTGGTGATGAATATTTATTTGAATTGGTTGCCATACCAGCATTTTGCGATAACCATTTGGACATTTTCATCTTGCGATTTGCAGATATTTGATATTGATTAATAATGACTTTGATTGCATTGATTTTGATATTTTCTTATATTGAATATTGATTTGTATAAATTAAACTGTGGTCCTTACCGCCAACTGTTAATTTTATTTTGTCAGGCATCTTGGATAACATTCTAATTATGGGATAACATAACCCTCTGTCCATTCCATTTCTCGTTGATAAGGAATGGAACTAGAAAGTAACTAAAATGACCGCTAACCAAGCTGTCTGCCTAAGAGTTAATAAAAAAACACAATTCTTCATGTAGTTTTAACATCAATCACTATAACCTTGATAACAATGAAAGTAAATGAGATTATATTTAAGGCGTTTGTCCATCACCTTTTGCCTACATATTATGCATACAACTAGTACAATAAGGTAAGTAATAGGTCTAGACGTAACATGCCGTATATTATTTTATGTCATTCTACAGTTTTGTGATTTCTTCCGTGCCGCTTGCCTCAGTATTCAAATCATTTCCATTTACAAGTTCCGAATTTTCAGTGTCTTTTTCTAAAAGCCTGTCTGAAAATAAATTAATGTTGTTATCATAATGCACGTTTTCGTCTAAGTTTGCTGGAGAATCGCTGTTAACCACATAAGAATTATTTTGAACATCGTCTGTACATGTATTTCCAATCTCTAAATTTTCACTGCCATTTTTTAATATAATGTCACTAGAAGCTTTCGTTTCCGTGTCTTCGTTGTGTTCTTCGTCGCTGAAACAAAGCTCTTCTTTTTCACAGATGATTTCTAAATTTTGATTACTTGAATCATTTTTCTGTCCAGAGTTTTTACTCGCGATATTTAAGCCACCGTTTGTGGCTTGCCCATCCTCTGATAAATCAATCGTCACAAACCCATCTTTTTTGTCGGGTAAATCAGCAAAAACATTTGTTGTACATCCCTCTGCGTCAGAATACCTCGGGGCTAACACAGAACCAGATACAACCTTAAAATAGTCAGTAAAATACAAAATTATGATAAATATGCATTTTCTAATGACCAAGCCTTTTCTACTGCAACCGTAGTTTAAGTAGTCAGAACATTAAATGAATCTATAGATGTCTCAAACGCTACGTCAGTCATGTGTTCCGATTAATTTTTTTGGTTATCTCTCTAAAAATGGTTGGTTTTTTTTTCGTATATCTGTTACAGTATAAAGACAGAACAAATGTGTATATTGACCTTACAAGCACTTTGATATACGAAATCGACTCGAATCCTGGGAAATATTCGACACAGCCAGGCATTTACCCGCGATTCAAACCCCATCCACAAATGTTTCATGTAAAGTCAGTGCACTATTGCGTCTATTTGACTAAAGCCCGGTTTCATAAAAAAAAAATTCTCAAATTGAGATTTTCCTCAAATCTTCAATTTCAAGCGATCTGATTGGTTGAAATTTGAGTAGAGGAATGACTTGAGGAAAATCTCAATTTGAGATTTTTTTTTATGAAACCGGCCCTTGTTCACTACATATGAACAAAATATTGACGTTTCATGTAAATATGAACTGTGGTGATATAATATGGACATGATATATTCAGCCAAATGTTCATTTATTTATTTGTGTATTGTATTGTTTAAACAAAGTGGCTTGCTTAATTCTTATTTCATATGTGAAAAACAGAGCTACCTCAAAACAAGGTAATGCAAATTTAGATGTTCCTCCATTCTTTTTTCGGTTTTAGTCAATTGTTTAGTCCGAAATACTTACTGGGTTATCACTAAAACTGACTTTAGCTCTTCCTTCATTTCTCCTCTTATAACCTCTTCTAGAAATAAGTAAGGTAATGAAAGTGTGGTGATATATTCTTTATAAATTAATATAAATCTTTAGGTTCGAATTTTTCAATGGTTTGCAAACTAGAAAGGCAAATGTGTATGTTCAATTTTTTTGCAAAATTCTTTAAACAAACATAAAACATATGATGCAATTACATAATACAAACTTACCAAAAGGGTTAACAAGCAGTTAGTAAATAATAAATTGTAAACTATTATCATCTAAGTGAGACATAGGTTAAAGTAGACATATTCAAGAGGTAAACCTGTAGTCCATCATGTAACAAACTTTTGGTTCAAGGTATCTGATCACGCAGATTTCACATACATATTTTGTTTCACTTTCTAAAGGAAAATAAGTCATTTATACAAAACAAATACTGAATATTTTTCACATATGCATGCAGAATATAGAAGCCAACAAAACTTACACCACATACCATTTCCTTATGCCCCATTCCCCAAAGAAAATTATCGTTCATTCCCCATAGAAAACCCATATTTCCCAAAGAATCCCATTGCATTCTTTATTATGATAATGCATTATCAACTTAAAATTACTTGTAAAATCTTCAGCATCTAAAGCCTTGTCTTAAATAAAGAATAAATAAATACATTCAAACTGATTTCCCAATTTTCCAATTCAAAATCCCCACCCCAATGCGAAATCCAAAAATACATGCTAAAAAATGATCACCCGATGCAAGGACATATGATAAATCTTATAAAGTAAATAAAGCACGAACTTAGCTGAGTACTTTACGAATGGCTGCAACTTCGACATTCAGTGACAAAAGTATGAATGCTTTTAATACATGTACATTCATTCTGAATCATTTGAGAAACACATCATAAGAGGGGAAAATCCGGCAAATCTTACTACAGCATTACTCACTTTTTCCAGTACTTGGCATAGCAAACAAAGGCAGCTACGAGCAAGGCTACAACGACCAGTGGGACAAATATTCCAATAACTATTGTAATATCATCAGAATACTCCTCATAAGTGGTAAATAATGACGTGTTATCCAGATTTAGAGTAGAATTCGAATTAAAGATTCCATCTGAGGTCCAATCGTCGTTATGAATTAAACTGGCGTCATTAAATGAAACAGTTGAAGTCGCAAAATCACCGGTAGGCGTCACTGACGAGTCTAGAACAGTCACAGATGGGTGAATTGAAATGTAACTTTCCCCATCAGAAACAGCGGTATAACTAGCATTAATAGTCGAAGTAATCAAATTTGGTTCTAATGTTACACTTTTGGTAATGTCAACAAATAAACTATTTCCATTTGAAGTTTGCGTTATAGGTAGTGAACTGTCTGCATGACTTGTTAGAGCGTCACTGGAAATTGGACTGGTTGCAATGTAACGTTTAAAAAAGCTACCCGTCGAACTCAACAAAGTATTTCTTACAGGATCGCCACTAGAAAGTGAGGAATACAAGGCTGTATCAAATGACCCTAATTTGCTGCCAATACCGTTTCCAGAAACAGAGGAATATGATGCACGGTCTGTAAAAATTTCACTATCACTGGTTACAGTAGAATAAGAAGAGGACAGAATATCTGACGAATTGGACAAAATAGAGCCAGTAAGACTGGGACCGTCAAAAACATTGTTAGAAGCACTAAATGGAAAACTGTTTTCAGGTAATGTTTCCGTAGGATTGATGCTACTGAAAAGACCGATACTTGTGCTTGCTGTATTGTCGGATGAAATTAAAGCAGCTGTGTGACTTGATAATGACGATGTAGCGTTGATTTCCATGGTGGTCCATTAAATCATATCTACAATCATGAAAAATAATTGAAAGGAACTATGCACAATGTTTCAAAGAATATGAAGATGCTGGACCATAATTAATTTCGTAATGCATTTCATATACCGGTTTTGAAAAATAAAAAAGATCAGTCCCTTCAAACTCAATAAAACTTCACTACTTTAGAAACATAAAGAAGTAAAGATTTCTATGAGAATTGCAGAAAAAATCACCATCATTTTTATTTATATTTTAACACATATGCGTAGGAGATTTCGTAGACACGGGGAGATGGCCTAAATTTTGACCCTCTTTCTCTGGACCAAACCACAACTTTCACAAAAATTTGCAGAATAAAAAAAAATCCATGCAATTGTTATACTAAGCAAAAATGCTTATGATAGCAAAGATAAACAACCTTGAATAAATTCACTAAAAAGGAACTATTTTCGTTAATTTTGATAATGTATCTGAACACCTCTGATATGCCCCTACTTAGTGTTTCAAATCAAATCGTAACATGGATTAGAGATTCGGATATATCGGTGGTCTTTCAACCCTTTTTTTTTTTTTTTTTTTTTTGTTGTTGTTGCTGTTCATTTATAATCCACATTTTATGGGAAACTACATGGCGATCTTCGTTTTTTTTTCAGAATAGACGATCTAGAGAGGATGGCCGCCTTAACAGTTGCATACTAACATTATTTCTTTTCGATGTATAGCATGACAGTATAACATGATAATAGCAACAAGTTTGACGTAGGCAGTTTATCTAAACCCCGTCAGAAACCCCAAAATAATGTATTGGCTCATTTTTTTTTTAAATTACTGACGCCCCAGGGAAGGCTCTTGACAGGTAATAAAACAGTGATTGCAATCAAATATAACCATTTATATTTATTTTAACAAAATAAATAAATAGCTTTGCGGAGGCAGCATGATACGGCCGCAGTGGTCGAACCCTGAAGAGTTGGGGCAAGTGTTGACACAAAATTAGTTTTTGACACACTTACGTATAGGGATTTAAAATTCATTATGGACGCAACGATTGGTTAAGACACTATATTGCACAAAATTTGAAATTCAAATAACAATTTTCAAAATTTCAGACCATAAAAAAAATAGAAAGTCGATTTTTTTGGGGGGAGGGGGTGGGCCCCTTTGACCCGAACTCGAAAACGGTCCAAAACGTATCGAATCTGTTGATACCTTTTGTTTACCAGAATTAAATAAGGAACACAATAAAAAAATAATCAAAATCGGAAGAAAGACAAACATTCTGCATGGGCTGTAATAAAACACCTATTTTTACCCCTTTTTGGTCCCTAAATCTAAAACGGCAGGACCACAAACTCCATATTATAAAGAAACCCTCCTTTAGTGATTAGTAAAATCATTTCAAAATTACATAACAAATGATGAACCATATCTTAGTTATCGCAAGAAAACCAAGCGTTTACTGACGACGACGACGACGACGGCAGCGCCATACCTAAATACGACCGCGTATTTTTTTCGGTTGTATAAAAACAGCGATTTAATGCGATGTTCTAATTCAAAGCAAAGAACAGAGTATGCCAACAAATTCCGGAGCTGAAGGATGAAAATCTTCAGAATTTGACACTTGGTATGCACCCGTGTGAACCATCGTCGGTTTCAATGCTGTACCAGTAGTACTATATATATAGTATATAAAGGAGAAAAAGCACACACCACAAAAACTTGAAGTAAAGGTCAGATGTTTGAGTTGCTGTTCCAAATTAAACATCATATAGTGAGAACCATAATTAGTGTCTTCTTTGACTAAGGGTTTCATTTTCAACTCTGATTTGGACATTGAATGAATTCTGATTTGGACATTGAATGAATTCTAATAAGCAAATCTGTCACACTAAAACAGAACCGAAACTTCATGTAATGAAATATCGTTATATTGTTCATAAATTTCGGTTTTGCTTATGAAAGTAAAACGTTCTATTTAGAAAGACTTGAGTAATATATGACTTATCAAATAAAGTATGTCAAAAACATATCGTTAATTTTGTAATTTATTATACACTGTTAAACTTGCAGTCATTAATGCCATAAATTGAATAAGTAATGTCAATGCCCAGATAAAATTATATTTTGCCTGTTATCTACCATGATTTTGATAAAGTAATTGCATGACTATAGTTAACACCCAAATGCTTGATACCCACACTTTTTTATTCAATGGTAACTTGAATTAAGCAGACCTACACTAAAAGTCAGATTTTAAAAGTACAAAAAAATGCTTCCCTAGAAGTGTATATACAGTGGTGATACACCATAAATATTATCGGCATAAAATTTTCCGAGTTTAACTATGTATTGAAACCGGTTACTAGAAGATGAAAGATTAAAACTACAACAATATAAGTAAAAAAAGCGTAAGAACAGCAGTCAAAAACTGAACAAGAAATATAGTAATGAAAACTTACCATATCTGGAATGGAGAAACCAAACCACAGAACTCCACGAGAAACAAAAGTAAGATTAACACAGAACTCCACGAGAAACAAAAGTAAGATTTACATAGAACTCCACGAGAAACAAAAGTAAGATTAACACAGAACTCCACGAGAAACAAAAGTAAGATTAACACAGAACTCCACGAGAAACAAAAGTAAGATTAACACAGAACTCCACGAGAAACAAAAGTAAGATTAACACAGAACTCCACGAGAAACAAAAGTAAGATTAACACAGAACTCCACGAGAAACAAAAGTAAGATTAACACAGAACTCCACGAGAAACAAAAGTAAGATTAACACAGAACTCCACGAGAAACAAAAGTAAGATTAACACAGAACTCCACGAGAAACAAAAGTAAGATTAACACAGAACTCCACGAGAAACAAAAGTAAGATTAACATAGAACTCCACGAGAAACAAAAGTAAGATTAACACAGAACTCCACGAGAAACAAAAGTAAGATTAACACAGAACTCCACGAGAAACAAAAGTAAGATTAACATAGAACTCCACGAGAAACAAAAGTAAGATTAACACAGAACTCCACGAGAAACAAAAGTAAGATTAACATAGAACTCCACGAAAATAGCAAAGTTATACATTTCATACATAGTTTCTGGCTAGGGTGTTAATTTGATCTCGTTGACTAAAATACATGTAGTACAAATAAAAATGCTATGAGCAAAAGCAGAAGCAGACGTTCCTGCTACCTTTCCCGCTCTGTGACCTACTTAGTAAATGAGTGAATTTATATCACAAGTCGCCTCACTCTCCATGATTCGTAATTCTTATCCAAATTTGCATCAAATATGTAATTATTTACAAAAGTATAAACATTTTCAAATGATCTCTGTTAAAAATCTGACAATTTGTATCAGTCTTCTGACCACGAGGTGGCATTCCTTTGTAATGTATGAACGTTCAATTTCTGTAATATATTTGGGTAGTAATGTATATAGGGAGTAGACATAAATATTTGTGTTTTTATACCCTACAACATTTACAAATATCAAGAGACCATTTTCTTCTGAAGAGGACCAAGCGCGTCTTTTTAGCAGCAGGTGAAGACACATTATTCATTTAAAATAGAAGTACATGTAATAGAGAAATAAAAAAGGTGCTGAAATCTTTAATTACTTTTTTTTTTTAAAGTCCTAGGCCTCCCCATGATTGGTACTTTTTGGTCTTCTGTTTGCATATGTTTTGTAAAATTCGTTCCCTTTGTGATAATGAAGATTTATCAGATCTTATCTCAAGCTATCCATTTTTCTTTTTGTCAAATAATGACAATAAGCCTTTATACCGGGATTTATATAGCCAAGAATTGCTAAATAGTAAATCTCACTGGGAAAATGACTATACAGTAGTTCCCCCTTTATAGCTCATTTTTAACTTCAGCTGACGATAGTAAACATCAAACTATGATTTTTTTTTATGCTAATTTCTTATTTTTTATGTTAAAAATCATTCAGGGTTCATCGCTATCATTTTTACATACGTTTTCTCTATAAGAACTTTGGATAGAATTGATCGTCGTTTAGTGTGATCTTTGAAATATCTTCATAAAAAATTATTCAATGTTTTGGCCAAATCAAATCATAATTATTGTCTTTGGCATCAATATGAAGCTGAATATGGAAATTATAACCTGTCAAGGACAACACTTATCAGAACTTTCTGATGCCATTTACATCAACTTAAACACGTAGTGTTTCTTGTAATAATATAAGCAAATCTGGTCAGCATTAAATGCGTGGGAAAGAGGGAAGAAATATATCTATTAAGCAGCACTTTAGAAAGACTTCGAGGATTTATGGTTTAATTTGAAATGGCCGCCTATGGTCCTTATGGCTTAACAAAATCTAGTTCTTATAATAAATTTAATCTTTAAATCAAAACATGGCTCAAGTATAACAACTAGAAGTGAAATTAAATGAAATTTAGCTATTCTACCGCTATTTGTCAAGTGTGGAATGCCTATATAACCATTCTTCCATATAATATCCATTTCCGTGCAGATACGGGTAGGGGAATTGGCCCTCGAACATGTAAGCAATTTGTTTCCTTTATTTCCACATCTCAATTGCAATTTTTAGATGGTGCATATTTAGACGTAAAGTTAGTTATTGCTATCTTATCTTGTACGAAAATTTGTTATAATGTTTTATTTTTACCTATGCACAAAAATATGATAATGTATATATGACTGCTATACAAAACTTCAAAGCTCGAAAAAGCTACAGTAACGTCCGTAAAATAAACCGTTAAAAAATAAAACGTTATAAATTTTTGAGGGTACGCCTGCACTGACAAAATATACCCCTGAAGGTGTATCAAATTCTCAGTTTGTGTCGTACTGAAGATTCATTAATAAACATTTACTCTGATGCACGTAAGTTAACAACAACAGATGATGTAGAGATGAATGCATTTTTTTCCGTTCACAAAATGTGATGACGCCTAAGTTCTGGGGCTCCATAAATTATCAGCTGTATAACTACAAGTACTATGACCTTTCAGTACCGTACAACTGCTTTGTGTGATTAGGCAAACATCGTAAATTTCATCGTGTTAAAAAATCGCAAAAGTAAAACACACAAGATTAGCTGCTTAAAATATTATGAACAAACTCAAGCTCATCTCTAGTCAAAAATTCTTATTTTCATGTTCATGTCCACAGAATACCATGTTCATACAGAATTTCACTTTCTATAGGTTGACAAAACAATCAACACACATGGTGTACTGTGAAATGTAATAAAAACGAATGGGGACATAAATTATAACGTTTGAAAACTCCCTAGACATTTTTCATACTAAATGTACATGTAAACCATGTCCCTGACGATATGCATGTATCGTACTTGTACATTGTAGGGTATGATATGAACTTATTACATAAAACTTGACGCGCCGAAACATTAACACTGTCATTCTGTCAGCCACATATTGAGACTAAATAAATATGTCGGTCACTTATACATGTTGTTACTTCTTGATAAAGCCATAAAGTAGGTGATTCTGAAGTTTATTTTTTTACCTTCAATCTCTCTAATTCTGGTTTGTATCTATTAGTATAATTAACATACATAAATAATGTAGGTTAATTAATGCAGTTCGATACGAACCGAGTGAAATGTTCCATTTGTTCCGCTCTAATTAATCAAAAAGTATCATACATTACAGCCATACATTATAGTCTGTTCCGATTTTTTTAACGGAGCCCCATCCAGAACCGGGTTAATTCTGGTCCTTCATTGGCGTAGACCTTTCTAAGATAAAAAGGCGCTTATATTTATCATTAAACTTTGAAATTTCTGAGGTAACGGGGAAATTGTAAACCTATATCAACATTGCGCGAGTCCGTCAAAGTGTCCATGTGAGCAGCTCTGTCAGCAGACAGCCCACAATTCGTCAGATATATAATTTGATGACCATACCGACCTCTATGGTAAGCTGTCAAACAGGAGTAATAAAAAATATGTTTTATACTTCGATCACTGATTTATGGAGTTTTGATGATATATTTACTTGCGACACCGTGCCGTAAATTAGTATGTTTACAACTAATGACCTCACTTTACAATGATATGTTCACACGCCCAAATACAAGAACCACAACTAAAACCGGATGAAACTGTCATATCTATCTTCACCACACTTTTTTGTTTAATTTTCCGGATGTTAACATGGGCTAGAACTCCCCGTCCCCATTTTTGTCGTAAATTTGTGTTAATTTCGTGTATAGGCAAATAATAGTGGGAAACCCCCCCTTACTTCTGAAAGCCAGTCCCTTTTCAAAACCTCTGAATCTGCAGCTGAATAAATCGTTTTTCACTCCGCTAAAGTTTCGCTTTAATCCATGTACGTTAGTGTTCTCTACTAGCCCATTTCTTACAGACTAGTTTCATTATACATGTATTCATTTCTTGGAAATACGAATCGAAAAAAAAAAACACACAACATATCAATTTTTCATGCACCATTCACACACCTGTTCAATCATTAACTGTTTTTCCAGTAACTAATCCATCAATAGTTTATATTTTGATTCAATATCACGATAACGCAATCTTTAAGTCCCATAGAAGGAATAACCACACCAAATTAGGCTTGGGTTATATTTCGAAGAAAATATCAGTACAGCTTGAACATTAAGTTTCTTTTGGTTAATTAAATAGTCAGTGCATTTGAATATCACTTCATTATGCATGCCGCCATTTAAATTAAATTATGTATCAGCCAAAAATAATTTTCGCTATACAACCTACCTATATTGAGATAATAATTGTCCAGTGTTACTTTTTCCTATTTGTCACAATATAATTATTTCCCAACTACAAGCCCTAGATGTTAGACAGTGAACTATTTTCTACACGTCTCAATAAAACCTATACTAGTGACATGAATATACAGCCGTTTTGTCAAGTGTTGATTGTAAATGACCTAGGGTGACAGTTAATTATAATATGACCTTAGGTGACAGTTAATTATAATAACAGATTAGATACCTCTGGGACATCACTCTCTCCCCCACGTAATGTTGCACAGCCAAATGCACCAATTAAACATGAGCCAGTTACAGTAACAATCCTGCCTTCATCATTTGTTTGTGTTTTTCCTTCCTACTATTGTTTTTTGAACGCAGTCCAGATATTTCCCTGCAATTATGTGGATATTCTTTTTATTCCTACCTTAGATAAGAATTGTTCCTAATTCATATGTTTCTGTACAATGCAGATAGTTGTGTAGTGTAAATTGCAGGACCAGGTGTATAATACCGCAGTAAACAGGACATGTAAACATGATTTTAATTGTTTGATTGTTGTTTGATGTTCAGTTTACAAGAAGACACCGCGGTGATGGAAGATCTTTGCTATTTTACTTGTATGTGTACATATATCAGATTGTTAGTTTAAGTAATTGCTCTGGGAATGTGGTTCTGACACAATGGACGATTCTTTCCATTAACTCGGAGATAAGAGTTTGTGGACACTTAACTGCTTTTCAGCAATACTTTTGTGGATTTTCGGGCATGGTGTTGCGAACGTGATCTTTTATGACAAAAACAACAATTTACGATTTGTCTGTTTAGGGTCAATGACAAACAAAGCATTTGTGATTCATGTAGCTTTCTTTAAAAAGTGTCAAAAGAAATAGATTATGGTCTTCCAGTATTTTATCTAACATCTGCGCAATTTACTTAACATTTGTAAATAGAATGAACGGACCTGTCCTACTGATTATGAAATTATAAAATGTGTCAATGATAGAATTCGTTGTTGTTTAAGAACTTATCATGACTATTTTTACTCAATCTACACCCATATCCAGTGTGGTATCCAGGTCCAGAGAAGCAGAACTCAGCTTGAAGAAAGGGACTAAGAGTACTTAGAAATGAGGCCACTGGTCGGGTGCACAGCCCACAGAGCTGATAAGCAGTTTGCACAAGAGACTGATATGGTAGTCTTCGCTTCGTCGGCTGTCGTGTCATAATTAGTAGAACCTGACCACCAGCTTTAGTGGGCCAATGTGTGTGATGAGCACTTCCTTCATGCACCCATCCATCAGTAGTGTTTTTTTTTTCAGAGAGCTCATTCGGACCGCTACAGGTGACAACATATTACGCCCTACCCACCTCTTATTTCTTCATTTTCTCATTATGGTGAAAATAAGAAAATCACTGATTGATTGGGAGTTAAGTAGAGCATTGAATTCACCTGATGTTGAAAGCAAGCCAAAATCAGTGGCATAGAATATTTGATGATTAGCGACCTTGGAGACTTCAGCCTTTTTGGTCAACTTATTCTTGTCCATGGGACCGTTAAATGTGGCAAAGTCAAATCCGACACACATATTAACTAACAAAGTTTATTCACTATGCTACAAGAGTATGTTTATACATCCATTTAATACTTTTCACATCAATATCTTTCATATGACAGAGACTAAATCAAAGTCTTAAGTTTATAAATGGATGAGACACACTCATTTACTAATTAATAATCCATTTAATTGTTAATTTTGGTAGCGTATGTTTTTAAGTATTTCATACGACTAACTCGTGAATTTCTAAAATCATCAAATCATGACTTCTCAGAGACACACTCTTGCTAAAAGTGAAATTACCTCTGATTCTTGACTTCTGGACAGCATATCCTTGTTTCAGGTAGTTTTGCGTAAGAACAAAAAAAAAAAAACAACAAACAAACAAACCAACAAACAAAAACAAAACAAAACAAAACAAATCTTCGCAAGACGACGTGAATTTAGGATATTATCAAATTGCCACTGATCTACTGAGGCAATTGTCAAAAGGAAAGCCCGTTTAACAAATTGCAATATCAGGGTTAAAACCGGAAAGTTGGAAACCACAGTTACGGTCCTGAATTGGTAAAGATATTTCCGACTGAAACGGTGGATTAAACCAGGTTTTTAGCGCTTAACCTCCTGCTTCCATTACGATTAATTTCAACACGAACAGGCAGCATAATATTGCTTCCGGTCAAAATTGGTAAAATCAGTAGTAAAACAGTACAGAAGATATAAAAAATAAATAAATGAAATTAAAGTAACCAAATACAATTAAAATGAAATAAATCCAAGAAGACACTAGATTCAAAATTGGTCTTGACATTTATGGGAAAAACGCTTCAAGTTCAAGGTGAAAATAATAAAAACAAGTAAAACCTCCGAAAATTAATACGTTGACATTATGAAACTCCATCATCTTTATTCTGTTTGGTAAAAAAAAACAGACTTCTGAACAGGACCTGAATATCGGAAATAAAACTTTATAGGCAGCGTATGACACGTATTTTTTTTTTTTATAATTTTGGTCAAAATGCCTTTTTCTCGGGCAATGATGGAGCATTAAGAAGTCAAAATAGTCGCTACTAGCTCTGACCTCAACAACACTACATGCAGAGGAAACTGGTATATTACTGCTTAATAAAGGGAACTGGTATATTACTGCACAGTGAAGGGAACTGGTATATTACTGCTTAATAAAGGGAACTGGTATATTACTACACAGTAAAGGGAACTGGTATATTACTGCACAATAAAGAGAACTGGTATATTACTGCTTAATAAAGGGAACTGGTATATTACTACACAGTAAAGGGAACTGGTATATTACTGCTTAATAAAGGGAGCTGGTATATTACTACACAATAAAGGGAACTGGTATATTACTACACAATAAAGGGAACTGGTATATTACTGCACAGTAAAGGGAACTAGTATATTACTACACAATAAAGGGAACTGGTATATTACTACACAGTAAAGGGAACTGGTATATTACTACACAATAAAGGGAACTGGTATATTACTACACAGTAAAGGGAACTGGTATATTACTACACAATAAAGGGAACTGGTATATTACTACACAATAAAGGGAACTGGTATATTACTGCACAATAAAGGGAACTGGTATATTACTACACAATAAAGGGAACTGGTATATTACTGCACAATAAAGGGAACTGGTATATTACTGCACAATAAAGGGGAATTGGTATATTACTGCACAATAAAGGGAACTGGTATATTAATAAAGGAAAAAATATAACTTTTAAATCAAAATCGTCTAGGTTATCATATATATTTGTACTGAGATGCGGACGTAAAAACCCAACAATCATGTACTGAGATGACTGTTGTCGTCAAATTCGAAGTAAAGGACTAAAATGACGAGGAGGAAGCTGTGTCGTAGTATCGTTGATTACTAATTCTGGTGGATAAATAAACGGAAGCCACTCCCGAAATTAGTTTAATTTAAGGAGAGAACATCCTCAATATATCGATAATGAAATTCGTTTACCTTCTTGTCTTCCATAATACTAGTATTTTGAAAAAAGGGTTCCTATTCATATGAATAAAGAAACAGATAGTTAGTTACGCCCCATTGGAATGCCGTTAACTTTTAGAAAAATATTCCCTCTAGAAGTGACAAAGAAAAATTCGTAAGAAAAAACTGTAGCATACCTGATTACCTGTTGCTCAATGTAGTAATTTTGTCTTTTTGGCCTGTAGTAATAAATTATGAAGAATTGTAGTCTAAAATTACAAATTAGTAAGAATTATCATTTTTGCCATAAAATGATTTGTGAATGAGTTCTTGTAGGCAGGTTTTCAATTTAGCATGTCGAAATATGAAAAGTCTTTATATAGCTGAGTTTAGCGAATGATGCGAGATTTAGGAATTATCTTAAAGATCTTCAGAGTTTTTGAGAATCCACTTATGATTTCACAGTATTTTTGGTTGTCCCTCAAATCTTGGTGAGCCACACAGACAGCTTCTTTGATGAACAAGTAGATGTTTTACCCAACCAAAAACCTCTTAAGTAAGTCAAGACCTGGTTCATGTTCCTTCTTTCTCTTTATCCACACTCTTTCACAGTCTTCAACTACGTCCATTATTATTTTAAAATTATGGTACCAGTTTACTTGTAGGTGTTCTCAGCCTCAGTCCGTGATATATCATTTATCGGAGATTCGTATTTTGAATCGTGTAAATGACAGCGGTGTTGACATGACAAGTTGGGTTGTAAACAAAAGAAAATTTGGAACAGTCACAAGTCAGAGGCTGCTCGGGGTAAGCTTCTACGCTTAGGTCATGCAATGCTTGTAAACAGATAAAAAATTACAGGCAAGGTGTTGGTGTAACTGTAGGAGACAATAGGGACAGATTATTTATAGTACGGCGGTATTTCTTCCATTTCTTCCCTACGGTTAGGAATGTTGCTGATGTTACTCGCATCAATACCTTTATTTGCAAATTGAATATTGAGACGTTTTCTGTTGTCATAAAAAGACGCCGACCTGTCAGGTTAGAAAAATCAGGATAAGCCAAATCACAAATAATTCTGCCCTATCTGTACTTGGACGAAAAAGTATCTAAGCTCCTTTAACATATGTCAAACCTCGAAGGTTCTTGAGAATATTAACAAGTACGGGGTGTAGTAAGATAAATTTGTACGAATTGTATGTAATCCAAGAGTATTTTGAAGTTTCGAAAGAAAGTCGTCCATGGCGATAAAACAAATTTTTGAACAACTAACTTTTAACAAATATTTTTGACTTATTATTGAATAATGTCATCGAAGATATAAAATTTAAAATCCACCCGATCTATTTTTAGCTTAAAATGCCGATTAAAGTTTCCACAAAAACTTGGACTGATTCCATATTTATACTAAAGACATATTATTATGAAAACAAAGGGTAAATTGTCCGCTTTGCATCAACATGGACCGACAAGCGATTATTGGGAAGGAATGTGGTGAATTCACAGTTGAAAAGGAGATAGGAAGGGGAACATTTGGTCGGGTCTATCTAGCTACTAGAACAGAACAGAGACAAACATGCTCTGGTACGATCCAGGTATGTGTTCTTTTTTACATATTCACTTGACAATAAGATCAACACAATTGACCTTATGATCAAATGACTGCAATACTGAGTCCAAGTATTTTGAATTTACAATATACTTTGTTATTTTGTCAAATTAAACGATATGGTGTAGCTCTATTGTGCAAAATTCTGCCTTTTGGCTCAAAGCCCAAAATTTATTCCCGTTTCTTCGATCCATTGACAATGGCTGTCGGAAATATGAGTTTTTTAAATGTAACTTTTCGGAATAAAGGATACATTTGTATGATCTTTAAAATTCTGCCAGACAAAATTTCCAATTAAAACAGCCACTGAAACATTTAATGACATAGATGTTATAGAAACAACCAATATTAATTAATAACTGTGCTATTACCTCGGTCCAATGCAGCTATTCTCGACCGAGTACAGTATGCTCGACTCAATATATACTGCTATCCTCGATTCAATATTTACTGCTATCATCGACTCAATATATACTGCTATCCTCGATTCAATATTTACTGCTATCATCGACTCAATATATACTGCTATCCTCGACTCAATATACAATGTATACTGCTATCCTCCACGCAATGTATACTGCTATCCTCGATCCATTATATACTGCTATCCTCGAGAATAAGTACCAGATTGCCGAATCCAATTAGGGGAGGACAATTAGATTCTTAGCGGGGCCTGACAATTTTTTTTCAGGTCAGAAATTTTATTTCCAGCCCGGTGAAAGTCATATTATTTATTTTCATCATAACCCTGGCTAGATTATTTATTTTCCCTACTCATAAAAGAAGAAAATTTAAATGTGCATATCCGGGTTACCAAAGTATGTGGTTAGGGTTCTATATCAAAGCATGTGTTACTTTTTATGTTTATTATTCAACACTTCATTCTCTATAATACAAGGCATAGTCTCTACTATATCTGACAGGTGCCATTCCTGGACCTGAAATATGCCCCATATTTAACGGGAAATGTTGCAAGGGACTTTTTAGGGGACATATTTGCATATCTATGTACATGAATGAAATCTACAATTGCAATATTCAACCATAGTATGTGGACTGAGATAAACCCATGTGCACCAAAGTATCTAAGCTTTCTAAAGAGCCTAGACAATGCACAATTAAACATATGCCAGGCCATTTAGGCCAAAGATGGTACCCCATACCAACTAAACTCTGCTCCATTGTAAAAGAAAATTCTGAAAATTCCCATTTTTAAGATTTTATAGTAATTGTAAACCCAAAAAGAAAATCTAAGCCCCTGAATTGATCAGATATATTGGGTACATCATTATCTTAATTATGAATGCCTACAATATGAGTTCTACAGTGTTGGTATGCTGTGAATGAGAATTCTGTTTGATACTGAGACCAGTTTTCTAGGAGTTGGGGTAATATTTTGAACACTTTTTGAACATTCATTCTTGAAAATTAGTTTTTCGTGGTTTATTTATGTAGAAAATAAAATTTTGAAAGTAACAACATTTAAAATATTGAAAATACGTCGAAAAAAGGCCTAACATTTTTACACCACAGATGGATCTCACCATGCTTAAAACTTTTACCCTCGTGTATGATTTTTGATAAACCTAACAGTTTTGGAGATATATGCGAAATTAATGCGAAAATCCTATTTTTTTTGCTTTTTTTAATGAATTCTGACTACAACAATTGCCAACATTCATCAAAAGAACCTCAGCAGTATTAATTGTGATAATACTTAACAGAAAATATTCAATAAACTATTTTTTACTGAAGCATAAATACTCTAGGAGTTTTGACAAAATATGTCAGTTTGAGCGATTTTTCGGTGTGGTAGGGTACAAAACCCTAAGTGTTACCGAAAATTTCTTGGTACCACTGTAAAGTTGAGACACTGGGATACATGATGATACCTACAGTATATTTGTCTAGTTTGTTCTCACATGTCACAATTTGTTCACAAATTGATTCGGTAATGGGAGGTTTTATAAAGGTACCTAATAATCACTATGAAGTTGATGAGGGGGTGGACCCTCCCAGCCCATGGACTACCACACATTACCCCAGTAAAGTCATTTATGTACATGAATTTAGTATTGCCACTGGAGACTATTAGGGTGTTGTATACAACTTATGGAGTATTTTAACATGTATACTTTTCTAATATATGAAACTCTGGCGATCGTAGCGAGCCAAATTTTTTTAAAGATTTTGCGGAGGTCAGAATATTTATTTTCAATTTACTAGCCAAGATCAGAAAATTTATTCTCAATTCACTAGCCAAGCTCAGAATATTTATTTTCTAGCAATTTGTTAAGTCAGATTATTTATTTTCTGGTGTGTTGAGGCCAGATTGTTTGTTTCCTAAATAATCAGGGACATATTATTTATTTTCAAAAGCTGCCAGCCTCCCCCCACCAAGTTCCCTTAGCCGATTCCCAGAATGCCGACTCCTTGTTTTGGCTTATTACTTTTTGTTATGGAAAAGGGCATTTCAAGGGGCTTAAATCTTAACGAGAAAGGAACGTCGATGCATCTAAATACCGAAATCGTAAATACATTGTTGAACTTACATTGCGTGTTTGTCCCAGATTGTCGACTCCTTCTAGTTTTGGCGTTTTAAACAATGGCTGTTTGCATTTTTTTAATTGGAAATAACATTTAAAAGGGCTTATAAAAAAGTAACATCGATGCATCTAAATACCAAAATCGTAAATACACTGTTAAACTTTTATTTGCGTGTTTATTACTTATACAATCTAGAAACATCGCCACGTTTTTATGATGTATTCCAATTTCTGTTGTATTTGCTCGTTTGTCTTTGTGTTGTTTTGTGGCTTTGAATTTTGGTTGTTTGGTATATTTTTTGTGGTGTTTTGCATTGTTGACTCTTCTTGTTACCTTCTATTTAGTGTGTGTGTGTGTGTCCACATTAATTAGATGTTTTCTGGGTGAAAAGTAAAGCTCAGTATAGAAAATTTGCCAAAAATTACTAAAAGGAAAAAAACACCAATAAATGTTGTTTTTTTTTATAAAGTAATTTTTCGAGAAAAATATAAAACCTTTATTTTTCGCTGTTTTCAATTATTTAATCTTTTTACTATCCGCGTTCCGCTTGATGAAGCCGAGCCGAAGTACCCTTGACTAACACCATGAACGAATATGAAAAGCATTGCCAACAGTTGTGGCGCGTACCATTAAAACTGAACATATTTCTTAATTAGAAATATTTTTTTAACAGCAAAAAAAGAAGAAAAATAAGCATTTTATTTAATCATTTCATCATTAAATAAAATCCGATAAAATGTGTACATTAAACATTTCGGTATTTACGTAATATTCGTCCAAGATATATGGTAATACTAATAACTATTGTTTTGAATAACCGAAATCAAAAGGGGTCGGGAATTGGGGAATGGGTTTGGCAAAGTGGAATTCGATTTACGGAAACAAAGTGGAAAAAGTTGGCAATTTGGGCACCGGCAATTTGGACTCGGCAAACTGGGAGTTGGCAATTCGGTGACCATCCTGGATATGTTACCAACCTCGACCAATACGGCTATTCGACCCAATAAAGGTTTGGAATGTTCCCAAAATATCTAATCCCAGAATGTTTAATGAAAAAATAGTTTTATTCCAAGAATGTCTAAAAAAGGGAAAAAATAGTAAAAAAAAAGTAACAAAATGTATTATTTATTGAAAATACGAAATTTTATTTATATTTTCATGATATTACCCAAACACCATTACAATTTGTTTGGTTTTATAAGGTTTTCAAGTTGGTCTTCCGAATGGACACCTTTTTTAATAATTAAATATTTGTGACAACATGGGCAAAGGGGATATTGGTGTGCAAATAAATACTAAAGTGTTGAATTGAACTAAAGAATTAAAATACATGGGGGAAAAATGTTGTAAAAACGTAGTCTTTCAAAATTTAAATAATAAATTCTTTACAGTTAGAATATTATTTGACATTCTGGGGAAAAAAAACTTTGATTTATAATAATTCAGGTTAAAAAAATTACCTTTAGACATTTTGGGAATTACCCCCAGTTTGTGATTAGACGTTATGGGAATTGAAATTTACCTTCAGACTTTCTGGGATTAGATATTTTGAGCTATGTACAACCAAAGGTATCACTGACCCATTACCACTGTCTTTTTGACATATCTTGGAGCCAACCTGAAACACAATAATTCTATAACTAATGTGTATATATAATACTAACATGCTGATTCTTATTGATTTTTTACAGCCTTCTTCGTTTGCATTGAAAATGGTTGATATCAGCAAGTCGAACAAGAAAGAAAAGATTATGCTGGAGAGAGAAATTCAATTGCTTAGAGATCTGAAGAAATACGAACACAAAAACATTGTCAAATACATAGATTTCTTCACCCATGACCATTACACGTGTATTGTAATGGAATATTGTGAACGGGGGACTCTGTATGAATATGTTAGAAAGTATAAGGTTGTCAAAGAACCCAAATTTATTGAAATCCTCAGCCAGATAGCATCGGGACCTGCGGTAAGTCTGACGTTGTCCTGCATAAAAACCCCCATGGGGATTTTGAAAAGTTTGCAGATATGAGTCAAGAACATTTTAGAACAAAAAAAAAAACTGATTTGAATTATACACAACCATTAAGGAATGACTGTTATATTTTGTCGCTTTATGAAGAAATAACCTCAATCACGTGGTTACGCCAAAAGGAATTGAGGTTATTTCAAAAAGACTGAATAAATGTGGCAGTCATTCCTTACTACTTAACTTTAGTATCAAAATTCAACGAGTTTATCATGATGATGTCACAATCACATATTAACTAAATTTGGTCTATGAGATGATGGACAAATTTTTTTATCCAATCAGGAAGTGTGTTACATCTGGAATTGAGTTATTGCCATTTATCTTCGGTGATACTTTTTTTAGATGTCGTCATGAATTTTCGTGATTCTGAAAATTAAGAAGCGTTCAGGAAAAAATTTAAATGTAATAAGACTAATAGCTATAATTCATGACCCATTATACCTATGTTTTAACCATGGACAATCTCGCTCGGTATACTGACGCAAATAGATTACTAGTATTTAAACTTAAATAGATTGTTCAAGCTTTTTCCTCCAATCATACTTCCTAACTCTATGATGGTAATTGCAGTTTTTACACGACAAAAATATTCTTCACCGTGACGTCAAAAGTAAGAATATTCTTATTGATGGTCTCAACTGTATTAAGATAGGAGACTTTGGTGTAGCAAGGTAAATATAGAGTAGTTCCAAGGTAAAAAGAAACACGTGCAGATTCAATTCGTTCAGTATTTTTTTTTTTAAATTTCATCTAAACTATTCAAATAACGGAAGTGGCGTAATTAAAAAATGACCACAGTATGTAGTGATTGTTTGACCTTACACAGCGGAGTAAAATATTTTCAACTTCGAAGCGGTTTATTTTATGTGAAAAAAAGACAAATTTTACTGCGTCACCAATTCATACGCAACAACCGTCTGTCAAAAAATAACCAAAAACAGTCATCCAATAAAATAGACATTGCAATAATTCGGTAATCATTACTGTCTTTTCTGGCTGACTTTTATATGGAACAAAACTTGTACTTAAAATTCTGTGTAGAAACAAAGCAAAACATATTCTAAAATGAAGAAACATGAAAAGTTTTTAAAGACTCATAATTCAAGAACACAGTGTTTTATTTATTACCGTTCACAGAGAACTTCCTGTAGCAGCTATGGAGAAGATGTCTGTATTGGTAGGCAGTCCCCAGTACATGAGTCCAGAAATATGGTCACAGGAATCCTACGACGAAAAGGTAGCTCATTTTAATTATATTCGTGACAGTATTAAGTAGCAGTCTTTATTAAAAATCAGACTTGAGACGATTCATGGGTGTCAAAACCCTACTCCTACAACATAAGAGGTTGGAATTCCGTTCCTCCATACCCCAACCTCTTACTTTCGAGCGCCATTTTGCATAACGCTCGTTGCGACTTGAAATCGGCTGAATTATAGTACATGTATACTATTTACCATTTAAAACGTTTTATGCAGTTTCTTTACCATGACACGGGAGAAGGTGACTAAACTGGAGAAAAACAAATGACCTACCTGATGAGAAAGTCCAGTAATCCTGGAAATTCTTTGTAAATGCAGTTAAAATGAACTTCATATTTGGTTTTTAGATTTTTGAGTGTGTAATTCCGGTTGATAAATTTACGGGTTTTAAAATTTGCAAAACGAACATATCTAATTAACCAACGAATTGCCTTTACCAACTATAAGTTTGTTTTGTCAAAAATATATTGTATTCCGTAAAATAGTGACCTAATTCAAAATTGCTGGTCATTTTGACGCCTGTCTTCATTACAAATGTTTTCTAGGTATTTAACAAATATTTAGGATTTTTATCGATCGATTTCCGGTAAGTTAAACTTCTTTTCTGTAAATAAATGACTTAAAACATTTTAAAACACATGTTTTAAATAGTTAATTCACATTTGCGGTGGCTATCAACGTGTCAGATGCTATGGGTTAGGATGGCACCAAGTCAGAAAATAGCTTGCCAGACAACCTCTAGCATTGCTGGAGTAGTCAAAACCCCACCGAATTCACTTTTATTTGTAATTCAGAAGCAGTTACAACCATATTACCAGCCTTAGTTTGTCTTTGGTTATTGCACTTTCAAGATAAGAAAATGAATAAATTGTGTATGATATTGGCACTTTATATAAGTTATTGGTTGATTTTGGTTGATTTTTTGTGGTAGATGAATTTATGGTTTTCTCATAAATACAAATCAAAATACAGAAAGAATTGTATTGTAAAAATAAATAAATAAAAATTTAGCATACATAGGTCGGCACATTTGCTCGGTGGGTATTTCTACGCCATGAATCACTACTATATAGGCAGTGTCTGAACACAATATGGACTGGTTCTTATTAAAATTCAGTATTCAGATAAATTGACTAACAATAAAGCAAACTATTTTATATTTTTCACAATCATGCATTTAACGGTAACAAGTCCGCACTCCTTCTAAATGTATTATAATTGACATGAATTTGAATTAAACAGTGTTTTTGTACAGGTACGCGCCTATTTTTATCAAATCTGTATTTGTTCTAGACTGATATATGGAGTTTTGGCTGTACTTGTTATGAGATGGGCATTGGTGATTATGCCTTCCATGCCAAAAATATGAACGAAATTAAAGAACATGTAGAACAGGGAAAGGTAATTATAAAGCTTTATGACAGTAGAGGTCTTCCGTATTTTTAGTCAATAAAATTAAATTGCATGCCATATAGTGTAATATCAACATAATTGGCGGCAAATCTTATGTCTATAAAAGAAGCAATTATTTGATGCACGTGTACATACGTAGTAATATGAAAACTAAAATTTTCTAAATTATACTGAAACGTTAAGCTACATGAAAATTTGAATTTGTTTAAAAGGAAAAGTAACGGTAAAATACAACCTTTCAAATAGGTAAAGAAAAGCAAACAACCCCAATATCCAGCAGAAACTTGGTTGCTATTTGTATACATCAATGTTTCCAACTCTGCAATATGACACAAGTCCCGTATTACACAATGATACTCGAACGTATGAAAAGCAGTCGCGTTGCAGTTGTAGTAAAAAAAAAATAGATCATGGCAGAAATGTATTTACATGTATAACACGCACATTAACACAAATTAAAATCCATGAAGTTGTTTTGATACAAACTGCTAAAAGCAAAAATAGAAAATACAAAATTATTTGAAGTTGCTATTTTAAAATCATATTCAATTACACACGAACAATTGGAACATCTATATATTTTCCGTATGTTTTTCATATGTTTAGAGTCACCATGAAAACATATGTTCAGGACTTAAGGATTAACTCTTGAAAAAACAAGTTAATAAAAATTATTCTGTAACTATAAGTCGTATATTGAAAGCGTATGGTTATCATATGATGATAGAAATCAAATATGTTTACGTGTTTTAGTAGGCACAAAACGAATATTTTCGTCTTGGTCCTAAACATATGTTTCCACGTGTTTTCAAACATATGCAAACATGGAGCAGTTTTTCCTGTGAATGTTTAGACTCATTACAATGTTAAAATATCCGACTGTATTTAAACACGTTGATACCACAGCTTCCACCAATGAGAGATGCTAATTATTGTGAAGACATTAAGCGGCTGATCATGAGTATGTTACAGAAGCAATCCGCCTACAGACCTAAAGCCAAACAAGTTCTAGAAGTGGTAAAGAAACATAAATGCACTCATATGAAAGAAGAAAGTAAGCCTTTCTCACCTAGAGTTATGCCAGGTACGTTTTTTTTTTCAAGCACCAAACGAAAAATATATTAATGTTTTATCATGATAATATTCCTATCACATTATCATACATAACCTTTGCTGAAAGTTCTTGCCAAATATGCAATATGAACTGACCCAAATGTGGTACATTATTTCATAAACTTTTGCACCGGTGAATAACATAGATGATGAAAAGTAACGTTCAACACTGGCTCCGTTCATTGTATTATCTTCTAGTAAATTGGAAATCAGACATGAGAAATGGCTGTTTTTGCAATATACACATGCAGTTACAAATCTCGCGAGAAAATGGGAAGCGGTTTGTACTACCTTGTACATGAGTGTGAACTGACACGAGCTTTGAGTGTTAATTGCGTCTTTTCTTATTGTTAGGAACGTCTGAAATTGATTAAGTATTTGTAGATTTTTTATAACATAAAGCAGAAATTTCTAGAGGGCATTCTGTAAGGGACCTTCAATTGCGAGCCTTTCAATCATAAAGGTACCTGAAATAAAGTAAATTACTTTAAAATACAATGTTTATTGATAAAAAAATACAACATTGCTGATCGCTTTAGTCAACTTTCTTTTACTCTGATATCTGTATCGGCTATCTTGAAAAATATAAAGCAAATTAACCGCTATGAGTAAAAAATTAATTATTAATGTACTTTAATTTCTAACTTCAGTTTCTCCGAGACCTAAGTCACCTCCAAGAGCACCAGGTAGACCAATTCGTACCAGAAAGTGAGATTAGGGCATAAACATCAAACACATAAGTTGAATAAAGGGCAATGATAGTTTAAGCACCATGATTATCAAAAACACTTATGTCAGAATGTGTACTAAACAGATTAAATTTCAACAGCTAAAAAGATAACAAAAACAACGGAAAGAAAACGCTCAGAACATTACAACTGAATGAAATTACCAACTTCGACGAAAACCTAAAGCTAGTAGATTTTCAATCCATATGCGTCTCGTAATATCAAGCGAATATCTAAAGAATTTCAATATATCTAGTATGATGTGCAAAATTAAAAAAAAGTTATATTTTGTTCTGGTAAAAACCTCTACGCTTTTATCAATTTCCAGTGCCTCAACAAAATGACAGTGGAATGTCAAGTGGAAGTGCAACTCCATTAGGTACGTGAAACGATAGCGGGCCAAAGATAAATGGTCAATTGTCAATGCATCTACATGTATAAATAAAAACATCAAGAGACTACTCTCTAGCATCCAACCCTTAATACAAATCGTACGTATAATCTATTGAAATAAATATCAATCACAGCCTCAAGCACTCATAAATAAAAATGGTTATCGAAAACTATTTCCTTTTATTAATGCCCGAAATGTTTACAGTGGCGGATCCAGAGTTTTAGGTAAGTGGGGCCAAAAAAAAATTTGACAGGATCACGGGCGAGGATTTACCAGGAGGGTTTGGGGGCATCCCCCAAGAAATTTTTGAAATATTAAACCTCAAATCCTGCATTCTGAGGGTTACTTGAACAATTTTCAACAATTTAAACAAATTACAATTTTCTAAGGTGGACCTGGCCCCTCGGCTCCCGGCCCCACTGGATCCGCCACTGGTTTACTACTCTTTTTATTTTTGTCGAATATACTCAAGCATTGCAATCATTCTAATATTTGCTCCAGCGATCCACAGTCTATTTCAAACTATTTGCGGCATCAAAGTTAAAAACAAGTCATGCGAACGAATGCAGTTTTTCATTCATGGGAAAACTATTTATTATATTGTAATTTCTTTACGATTCCATTTAAGAATTGAATGTTTTATTTTTTGGTATTTCATCGGCGTGTTAAAGCGTTGACCGTAGCACATTTTCAAGTCAAATATGTGTGACTGGGAAACTCTTTTACACACCGATGAAATGCCATAAAATTGAAATCTTCAATTCATATAAATACGTTTCATATGTTGCTCTTATTTTATTTCTATTTTATCTATAATATATAAAGAATATAGGCATTACACAGTGATCAATAAAATGTGGGCATGGCCTATGTAAATAGCTCATGAACCATCACGTGTAAAGCCAGTCGTCCAATGAGATTAGAGTATTCTAATGATATGCACAGTAAATGTAATTATTGTGAAATTAAGTGATTTTTTGTCCCATCTTTCAACAGTCTTATACCAAGGCCACATTTGATGACCAATAACTCGGTTTTACGAAGTACAAAAATACTTGGGTACATAAAAAATTTGCTGGTTAAAATGAACAAATGTCATAAAAGACACGATTCTTAGCTTGCATTTTCTTTATTTTTTAGCATCTACCGGTAGTCTCGACGTAACTTCAACCTTTTCACAACCAACTCAGATTGAGCAATTCCAAAACGAGTCATGCAAATACCAATCGTAAGTTTAGCATGTTGGTAAATTTTTACTTTCCGATACCAACAATAGTAATCAATTTCTGATCAACTACCTTTTAAGAAATTATTCGTCCATCTAGAATGTGACAAGTTCCTTCGTATTTTCAATGTAGATTACATATATTAAATATCTATTCTTGGTTAGTAAGATAAAACTCATTCTTTCATTAAATACTAAATCAATAATTAATATTACAGGAAATTAGTCCGTCTTATTGGAGACAACCGAGCCAGCGATAGGGTGTCAAAGATTATGAGAGTTCTCAGAAAATATCCGGAGAACTATGACAAAATTAAGGTAGGCCTTTGTTGCTATACATGAAATCTTACGATTATGACTACCCAGTAGTCAGACTTGTCTAACTCGAATTATATCAGATTTCAATAGTTTTAGTTTTGAGTACTTCTTGTATAAAAGAGTAATCGATGGAACCAAAGTTATAAATTAAAGTTTTGATTTATATGATCTTATATATTTGATTTTAATGCTGCTGAAGATGGGGTTCCCCTTGAAACACGTACTGCATATCGAAATTTGCAATTATATTTTATATATGATTGGTTTTTTTTGTAAGTCTACCACGATTTGAACTAGAATAATGAAATTGAATTTCAAGGGAGTCAAAACAGGTTAAGGTCAAGAAATGATACAAAATTGAAACGTTGTTTAACCAACGAGAAAAATGTTAAACTTGTACTCTTCTTAGACGAATAAGTTTCAAAAACTGAAAAAAAAACATACGTAACACCGCTGTATATGATAACATGCATCCTGCTAACCCATATTGATGGAGTTCTTAGTAAAAAAATATCAGAAAAAAGCAAATGACAAATGAAATATATATTATAACTAGAATACGTATGGTGAATATGCCAACCATATCAACAACAACCCCATCGGGATGAAAATGTCTGCCCTAGGCCACCCTTTGTTCTTCAATGAACAACGAGGAAACCCTCACAACACAGGACAGGGACCCAAAACATCATTATTCACAGGTTCAGCGAGAGGTCTGCCCTATATACTCAAGTAACATAAAAAATAAACTAAAGGTGAAAACGAAACAAGATATACAAAGGCAAGGAATTCCAAACTTGGGACAGGCGCAAAAAAAATGCGGCGGGGTTAAAGTACTTTGGCGTGATCACAAATGTACAAACTAAGGACAACTAGTAGTTAACTGACATGCCAGATCCAGACCAATTTAAACCTACAAAAAGTTACGTCGCCATCGTATGTAAAATCAATTCAAGTTCTAACCATGCGGGGTTGAGAAGAGCGGTACATCATAAGTCATACAAAAAAGACACAACCCATGTCATGACAAAAGCTGCTTTTAAATATTCTATTTTAACTTCTACGCAAGACCCTATGAGCGATTAAATGTTAATACCAAATAAAAAAAAAACAAAAACAAAAAAAACGCTATCCTTAACGATTTGATAACAATATCATAACTATATCCCTTACGAATGAGCCTATTCAACGGTGTAGTTAACTTAGTGGGTGAGTGTAGAGCTTTCCGTGTTTTGTGTAGAATATTACTGTAAAACAAAGGGTGATAGAAACTCATTAATCATTTACAAGTACATCTGTATCGGAGAATGACTTCCTTGTATCGGTTAAAATGTTGTGAATGTTTTTACGAGCTTGCGAGATCGGAAATCTTGATGTAGTAATTTCTCGGCTATATAAAGATTCCTTTCGTAAAACTCCAAAACATTGTTACAAAATACAAGTAAATCGAACCAATTATGATATGTAAACACCATATGATGGTGACAAGGGGACGTTGAATGTCAGTAGGTTCTAGAAATTGGGTAGCGTGTACACTCTTCAAAAGGAAGAAATAATTTGATGATTCGATTTAAGGAACTATTGTTAACCGAGATCATAACATTATGTTCATGTGAATCATGCATTCTCTTCCATACATAACAGGACCTTACGTCTCGATGATTCTACTGAGTGGATTAAACAATATTTTCAAATACAAGCACTGTTTTTTTGTTACCTCTTGAAAACAATCCAACAGAACTTTACATCGTTAATTTCATTTCATTAGTTCCAGAACCCACAAGGTTTGGTTTATAATCGGTTTTAAGGATTGTTGTATTAGAATGCACTTATTCTTCTTCAATAAGTTATTTTTTTACTTCATTTCCAATAATTTTGGAGGAAAAAAATAGTTAAAATAATATAATCAATTCCTAAATGGTTCCTAACTAAGAGTAAAGGGTGTATATCCATTCAATTTCAGGAAACTGTACAAAAGTATATTCGAGAAGACCGATTTGAAAATGCTTTTGCCATAGTTCTTGCTCTGAAGGGAATGCAAGAGGCTATAACACAGTTGACAGTAACAAAGGATGATGGATCTTCATCTGGAAAATCAGAGACTTGACACATTTGTAAACAAAGCAAAAATAATAAGCGAAGAGGAGTAACCATGTTACATACCTCTTGGACAATTTCATAGTAATATATACTCGCCTTTGTAAGGATTATAGTTGCGCTTTTTAGAAACGCAAGTCACCTGATCGAAATTGTGTTTGCCGATTGGCCAAATACTGATAACTCAGTGGCGTTCGAAAAAATGGTATCGGAATTTGAAATTGCGTGCTATGTGTTATTTCCTGAATAAAATGTAGAAAATTACAAATAAAGAAAACAAATTTTACTGCGTCGGCTATCTTTTTTTTAAAGATAGTAATCGTTTATTAATTCCCTTTATCTGTAATAGAGAGATTAAAGTGGTTTTAGCGGAGTGGAATAATTTCTTTCAATTTTACTAAGTTCAGTTAAGGGTCAGTTCGCGAAAATCAATGATTTAAGTATTATTACAATTACATGTATCAAAATGAACATAAAAGACCAAGGACCTGTGACACGTTAGTCTAGATATAGAAATATAAATATGCTTATGACAATATCCCTGGCAAAAACGATGACTTTTCGTATCTCATTTTCCGTCCTTTATGACATACCGAATCCTCTCCTTCGTACGGGTTTTTTTAAGTCAATTTTGCATACTGATAGGATGTATATGTACCCTAAGGATAGCTAAAGAGCACTGCTTCTATGGTTTAAGATAAAGAAATCCCCTTGTATGTTTATTTGTCGCCGCTTTGAAGCTGTATATCAAAGTGGTGTATTTATATTATCAGTAGCAGTCAATAACGTGTATTTCATTCCTTTGTTTCCTCTTGTGTTTGCAACATGACGCTAAAATAGTAACAGAAGATGCCAATTAAATCGGTACACAATGTCAATCTTCTAATTAAAAAAAAAAAAGTTTTATTTTGGTTTTTACGTGTGTTTTCTTTTATTTAATATATGCTATTAGTTGTTTCTGGCTCTGTTGAATCGAATTCGTCTTCGGCACATTGAACGTCGAGTTTTTAAGATAGTCTTCTTAGCATTGTTTGTTTTGGATTTCGATTTCCTTCACTTTGTTCTATCGAATATAAAATATATATATGCTAATCGTTCCTTCATTTTATACTTGTTCTCAATATTTGACCACATTCAAATATTCGTACATAAAAGTCAAGACAAATAGAAAAGAACACACTAATTCAGGTACTGGATGGCGCAATGACCACCTCTTATAATATCTTGCAAAACATAAAAAAAATCATATTACAAACTGTCCATATTTAACACAAACAAGCATCCCCGAAACATCATTTCAACAATATGATTATCATATCTACAAAACAATAAGTAAATGCTTCAAAAAATTAAATCTACCATAATTATTAACATAAAATAGAAAACAGCAAACAAGTGCGTTCTAGTGTGGTCACTGCCCAATCCTCTATAACTACCAAATTACTAAGCTGGCTTTGAATACTTTGCCGCGAAACCGATTTACTGCATACATGTACTTACCAAAACTCTTACTCCATGACCGCACATAAATTCATTTTCTATGGCTTATTTATTGATATGTTTGGTTAATTCTTTTATACTTATTGTGCATTTGTGCTTTTTTGTCTCTAAAATACAAACAAAAATCTTTGTATTTTCTTGGTGCATACAGACGATATTTGATATGTTTGTGTGACTGGCCGAATGCTCAACCACTGGATAAAAATTTCCGCTGGATAAGTCTGACTTATAATCCATTCAAGTTATCTAGTGGATACTTTATTCTATAGCAAATAATTAAAAGATTTTAATATCTGGGCACTGATGTGAAGAGCATAAATGAAATTGAAGGCCGTGTAGTATCTGTTTGTGTATAGTGTGAGTGTGTTGAAGACGAATGTTGATAGATACATGTATCTCTTTTGCCATTCGTACTTGTACGGTGACTCAGGCGGAGTATGATGGCTCTTTGCAGTCAAATTAATTCATAGAGCTGTTTAGTATTTATTTTGTTTTATTATTCAATGTGCAATTTTGTGTTATTTAGTGTTTTTAGGGCTGTATATAAATATTCAAATGATGAAATTCACTCGCAATTTAATGTTAATTGTTTAAGTCTGCCGTGTATTCTTGCATATTTCACATTACTGCATTTTTGTTATTAAATAGTTTTTTTTCCCAAAAATTACACTTGAATGATTATTGCCTTCAATGTCCTTCACGGAAACAACATCTCATATCAATAATTCAATTTTCTGAGTAAAACAAAAGGCTCATGATGATTTGTAAACTTTTTGATGGAAAAATATATACAAGTTACTGAAATTATGTAATGTTATCGTTTATGGACGCATGGTCGAGGAAAACGCAGTCATCTCCGTACTTAACTTCCATCGGAAAAGAACTTTTAGAGAAATGCGCTAATTCAAGACCGATGTCACAACTTAGAATTATTAACTAGTCCTTGACAGAGGTTATAGTCTTTATCTCATGCCAGGTCTTGGTATTCCTCTTTCATATGAATTCGATTAAGGTATATACAAGTATCAAGAGACTCCCAAGAGCCTGAATCGCTCACCTGGTTAATTTTTTGCTTTCAATGAGAATAACTCGAACAAGGAGTTGTGCAACAATTTTGACTTCATGAAGACTTTGGTAGGACTTATCATAAAGATCATTTCATCAATGGAAAGTTTCATTCTATCTGTTATAGTTTTCAAGATATTGACTGAAAACTGCCAAAACGTATTTTTTTGCCTTTCAAGGGCAATAACTCTTACATGAAGTCGTCTGACAACTTTGATCCCTTGAAGACATTTGTAGGTCTTATAATAAGAATCATTCCAGCAATTGAAAGTTTCATTCTATCTGTCATAGTGTTCAAGATATTGCCTGAAAACTGTAAAAAAAATTTTTTTTTCAACTCTCAAGGGCAATAACTCTTACATGGAATCGTCTGACAGCTTTAAACCTAATAGTTTTGGAGATATATGCAAAAAACTACTGTCAGACCCCTATATTTTATTTTTAGAAATGCGGCCGTGTATTTTTAACCGATCAAAGGATACCCTAAAAAAGAAAAATATAAACTTTCAATGAATTCTGTATAGAAGTTTCTGAGGAGAAGACTTTTGAAATTAAAAATATCAAAAACAGCAAAAAAATGTCCAAAAAGGGCAATAACTCCAACATAGGTCAACAGATTTTCACCAAAATTTGACCACAGATAGATCTCATCATGCTGAATACTTTTAACTATGTCAGAATCTGGCTAAACCTAACGGTTTTGGAGATATATGCAAATATCTGCTGTCTGACCCCTATGTTCTATTTTTAGTATCGGGTGTCATGTTTTCAACCAATCAAAGATCCAAACGGTCATTTTGTGCAGGAACAATCATCTTATGTTTCATCCAAATCCATTCAGTAGTTTCAGAGGAAAAGCCGTTTGAAGAAATTGTTTACGACGACGACGGACGCCCATGGCCTACGGCCAGGTGAGCTAAAAAGTGGAAGTTTACTCTTGCTGGCGCAGCCGCTTTGTTCTTGCTTCTAAATTTCTGTTGAGTAAAAACTGTTATTACAGTCAATTTCAATATCTAAACCAACACTCGGTGAATTGAGAAAATATTGATCCTTGTGTCTGTCCGTTCGTTGGTCCCATTTTAGTCGTTCACATAATTATTGACATCCATCAGTTCAACAAAATTTCTCTTACACAATCAAAATTCAAGAATACCAACCATATAAATATATCATCTCACATCTCTATTACATTACTAAACCAAATATTAGCATAAAAACTTTATAAACCTAGTGTCAAGGTATATCTTTCGTTCATGTACCTAATATAAGAGTAGATTTATCGTTCATGTACCTAATGTTAGAGTTGATATATCGTTCTTATGTCTAATGTTAGACTAAATTTATCGTTCGTATGTCGAATACCAAACTAGATTCATCGTTCAAGTTAAAGTTGCTCATCACAGGAAGTCGTTCCTCCGTCCAAATTCCTCCGCAGACCTATAACCGCTTTCTCATTTACTCCGTTAGCTTATAGGCTCTGCTATACAGGATATGAAAAAAATCACAAGGTGTGAACACTATTCATTCAATCCGCGAAGCTATTTACGTTATCCTTTACCGACTTGCATAAATTGCGGTGTTAAGCTTTGAGTGGTGACAGGTGTAAAGCTATATCCTCTACACAGAAAATTGCCTTCCATAAGACTTCTTACGATGAAGTCTTAATAAGAAACTGGACCTTTTAATCGATATAAATCCTCATATTTGGTAGATTGGTTGGGCAATTAAATAATGCTTGTTACATTTTTTTGGATTTAACTTATTCAGACATGAGAAATTCTTAACTTGTTTTCAACATAATTACGCCTTTAATGTGTCTTTTGACGAGATATTATTGAAGTGGGTACCATAAAGGTACGCAAAAAAAATCATAGAAAAATCATCGGTAAAAATTAAAAAATCTTGGGTTTTGATAGACTGTTCAAAACGTAAAAAAAAATCTGGGTCAAGAAATAAGGCATTCATGACTTGGATTTTGAACAATTTGTTTTTTGTTTTGTTTTTTTTTTTTATCAAATTTCCTCTCATAAAAATACTCAAATATAAAGATGAATGGGACATTTGAAGAAGAAAAACATGATATGGTTTTGCCTTGATAGATTATTTGTTAATTATAAACATTAAACAAATAATTCAAGGAACATAAGCACATTTCATGCATTTTCCTATTGTTTCCTACTCAATGAAAGCCTAGTAATCGTCTCACTGTTATCATACAAAAATTACAATGACCATGGTGAACAAATTAATGTGCATATTTCAATCTCTTTCGAACTAAAAATGTATAAGATGGAGGAAAACTTTCAATAGTTATGGATATTTTACTCAAAATACATTTAGAAAAGATTGGTAATAAAATATTAAGAGAATTAATACTTTATTTTTTGTTCGGAAAAGGATATGAAAGGCTATAACAGACATGACTGTTACAAATTATTATTATTTTAAATACTCTTATTGTATCATTAGTGCTAGTTGTTCCTATTTACATGTTACAAATCTGTATTAGAATTATATGACAATAAAGTTGATTTGATTCGTTGTCATGACCGTTTGTAGTTGATGCGACTGAATCTAAGCATAAATGATACAGACTTTTTGGAATCGAAACTTCATGACAAACAATTACAAGCTGTCAATATACCCACATTGTATGCGTGTTAGTTGTCTCTATTTAAATGACGACTCCTGACAATTGTGTTTTAGATATTGTTTTTAACTTGCCTTTATTTCACAACACAACAACACCTCTATTAAACTTTTAGTAATTTCATTTTCGATTTATGTTTTGAATGTGTGTGTTCTTATAGTTTCTTGACTTCTAAAATACATATTTTATATTTCTATAAAGTGTATAATTGTTTGTCATATCTGTTTGGAGTATGAAGTGTACATATCACTGATATTCATACGAGTGCTGTTTCCGTTATATATGATGTGGGGAGGGGGGGTGTTTGCAGAATGAACATTATTGCAGACTGTTTAAATATGCCAGAACCACTCATGATATTCATCTTTGTAAATTTATATAGTAATTATCCTCAAAGATAGAAATAAAGGAGGATACACTGCATGAAATGAAAATAAATAATCTTGTTCCGATGTTGTTGAAAATATTTTCCTGACGTGCTAAATTTAAAAACCAAATATTCTAACCCCAAAAATTCCCAGGCCCCCACTTCAGAATTTAATGGAGGTCAATCACAAAAG
Organism: Perna viridis; assembly: GCA_037379345.1. NCBI lineage: Eukaryota > Metazoa > Mollusca > Bivalvia > Mytilida > Mytilidae > Perna > Perna viridis. The sequence goes on from CM074511.1 coordinate 18,118,273, forward strand.
TATGTGTTTTTTTTTGTTTTAGTACCTGTTTTTTTTTTATCTCCTTGTTTCTTTCTAATGTATTTTTGCCATTGTATTGATTGACTTGGTTTATTTGTACTACATACTATTTGATTTGAAGAATTCCAGTAAATATTGTTTTTATACTCTTACATTTACACGTGTGCATTTTAGGTATAATTCATTATTCAAAACTTTCAGGAAAATAAAATTCAACTTTGAGACATTTGTCTCACATTAACATTCAAACACCAAAAGGGACATCCAAGATGACAAAAAAATACATTCAGAAAATAATACAAGTTTCACGCAATGTCTCCTATATGAAGAGTTGGAGCTTAAATAAAATTATGAGACGACGTACAACTTATTTTTAATGCCAAAGCTACAAACCAAATTCTCAAAGTGGGTGCAGCATAGTCATCTCCGTGGTTAGAGTAAAACCAAAGGAGCAATGTTCTGTTAATTTAAGACCAATGCCTTGTTATCGAATTAATCACCATTATAAACTAGCAGATCAGAGAAGTTAATCCACCTTTCCTAGCCTGTAGCTGTTTTCCTTTTCCATATGACACAAGAAAAAGGGATGTCTTCTCTACAATAGTTGCTGCAGTCGGTTTGTTATTTTTTTATTCTAGTTTTTACCATCCTTCGCTCGACGAGTTAAGTGTACAGTGCATGTCCGTTTGACTTTTATTTTCAAATTATGATTAAAACGACTTAAACGCATTAATACAAAATGAAATATACTTTGGATCGTAAAACACAATGCAGGTGCGATTATGATGTATATTGCTTTACCTCTCAAGAATTATAGTACCTTTTGCAAATTAGAAAAAGGTGGTATCTGATTACAAATCAACTTTCTCTGACTCATTTTTGTCATTTTGTTATCTTTTTCAAGTATTTCCCACATTAACCATGGAAACTGTTGTTCTAATCGGAGTTCTTTCCATTCCGTGTTGGACGAAATTCCTATTAGGAAATAGAAATTCTTCGTTGTATAAAAACATAATTTCGTTGATCATAAAAATGCAGCTCGATTACTTTAACTTACATTAATTAATTGCACACTTAGATGATATCACATAAGAGTATGACCATACCGACAAAAAATAAAATACTAAATAACCTTTCCCAGGGAACCAAACACTCATTTATCAATATTTATTTTATAGGATCATACTGTCGCAGTTTTGATATTTCAGTTTTTGCAGGAGGCTTCCTTGCTGAGAGCATAATTATCAATTGACAATGAACAAGATTGTGTCCTTTTTTACCTACGGCGATAAAAATAAAAGTATACAATACCAAAAAGAAATTTCAAACAAAAATGAATCAATGAAGCTTTCCTGTCATAGAACACAGTAAAAATTACAATAAGCTGAACAGTGAAATGACGCAATTATCTTAAATTCCTATCAGAAACAAAGGTCGCAGTATGTAAAACATTTTCATTAGTATCTAAGTTAGCTAAAGCTTTAACAAATACATACATCACACCTTTATATCACAAGATTGCTATTTTGAGCTTAGTTCCTCAAAGTTCAATAGTACCTTAACTTTTTCCAGTTATATCTAGGATTTTGTCTTGCCCTTTTATTTTCACTAGGTCCTTTGCAAGTTTGTATTTCCATGACTTTCGTGCATTCTTTGCATTTTACAGTACAACACCAGTGAAATTTACATTCACATTTTTCTGTGATGGTAACTGATCTAGAATAATAACCCCTTCCGCAGCACATGATGTCACAGCCATCGGTTCCGAGAGATGACTTGTTACAAACTCGTCCTGCTGTTCCTAAAGAACCTGAAATAATTTATGAAATAGTCTATGATACACTTTAGCATGAAAAAATAAATAACCTAAATTATTGACGCTGTATATTTTTGCTAAGCCTTGTCAAATTGACGGTAACGAAAAGTGGTAAAATCTGCACAAACTTAAAACATTAGAAAATAATACGTTACTCGAAGACTCGATGTAACTTATATTGCATTGTTATAATTTTATAAATTACTTGGATTTTCGGCATAATTAAGATACATGGGTAAAACTTAACAATTCTATTACCACTTGTTATGTCTGGTGTGTCAGTATTTTTCGCACGCTAATAGCTATGTTTCAAATACATATCTTGGGCGAACCTTAAATAGCTTTGAGGTAAGAAAACGTATCCAAGCAGAAAAATTGTATGGGCTGCATTACAGGCAGTAGCAAAATTAAGTTTGTTTGTTTGTTTGTTTGTTTGTTGGGGTTTAACGTCCGAGCAGCAATATTTCAGCTATTTTCAGACGATCTTAAAGGGAAATCTGTATTATCGATGTTGTTTCGTTGGTAATTATTTCTTTTTTTTTGCGTTATGTTACATCGTACTGTTTTTAATACACCGTATTCAGTGAATTATATAGATAAAACTATACCTTTTTTGTATATGCATTTTAAGTGTTTGCTTAAACCCTATATCGACCTATATCACCGCGGGCCGATGGCCTTGTGGTGATATAGGAGTCTCGGGTTGATACAGCATGCAATATTCAGATTTTGCCATGTAATATTCCGCACATATCAAAAAATATACACGGCAATTGCAAATTTATGGAATACTTTATCTACAATATCTTGATCTTTACCTATACTAATATCAGGTGAACAATAATCAGGGGACTTTTCTAAGTAAACGAGATCTCGTCTTGTCGGCCTTTTGTGGTTTCTATTGGCAACGATTAGACTGGATCCATCCTGGTTAATCATGACTTGGGTTGCGCCATTATATCTGGCTTTCAGATATTTCCCTACAGTCTTGAACGGTTGCATGGCAAGCCAACATGTCCTGAGTGTACATGCACCACTTACGCCATGACACTTACACATTAGTTTCATAAACTTTTTAACAGCCTGAAATTGAACGAATATAGTGTTAGATCATTAGATGGTAAGTCAATTGCTCACTGCAGAGGCATTTACTCCCATTTTGAATAAGCAGCTTGACTCTAGTGTTTGTAACTCTGTTTCTCGTGTTCACGCATTCAATTAACAATCTAGTCACCACTATCAACGTGCGGTTGTGACTTTTTTTAAATGACTCGAAGTTGCTCCCAGTATCAATATATATAAATATGTATAATATTTTTACTAGTCTGACTGTATATCGAGGGCGGAAGTTAGCTTCTTCAGCTTCATCGCTCAGTGTAATTGCAATTGTTTTGTTAAATTAAAACAAATGTGTTTCTATTTGTTCCTTTACTTATATCAGATCGATTTCGTAGCTAAAGAGAAAACGCATTTTTGTCATGTCCTGTATTCCTGAAACGATTTGTATGATTTTGTATTTAATTATCCTACTGTGATTAGAAGATACAACGGAAACTGTACATCTTGTCATCGTAATTACCCAAATAATCGAACAAAGCTCTGACGAAATACTAAATTATTTTTTTTTCATACCGTCAAATAATAAAAGTCAATAAACAACTCTTGTATAAGAAGTTTCATATAACGCCTCTTCTTTTGCTTTCCTGCAGAAATGAATAGGGCTATTTCCTTGTTGGTGACTTTTCATTGCTGTGAATATTTTTTAGTCAATATTTCGTTTTTTTCAGTTATTGAATTATTTCTTTTAGTTTTTGTTTCTCATTCCCTTACACCCTAGCTTTGCATGCAGGCTTCTTTCGGTACAAATTAGATAAAGGTATGATAGAGGCCGAATCGTTTAAATACCAGATGGACACTTACCCTTCTACCTGCTCGATTGTTGTGTAAGTTCATTAGGGCTCTCGAGTCTCTTATTCTCTTCTCTTTAGCATCAATAAACATCCTGGAAAATTGACTCCCCCATCTCACATTATCACTACATCCTCCCCATTCATACCAGCCACGTTTGTCCCAGCCACGGCCTGACTTGGAAGGATCACAACCACATTGCATCAAATCTCCTCTGCTACAGGCACGTGTGACAGCATGTACTACACCAGCCGACGAAACAGCATACACGAAAGATGCTTCCCGACTTCCTACTTAACAAAAATAGAATATTGACATTTTAAGAATTGCACACTTGTGATTTTGTAAAGTATTTCGTCCATTGTAAATAACAATAAATAAAAAGACACTTGATTTCCTTCGTATTGTTTTGTTTAGTTATTTTAGAACTTATGTTTTAATTATGTTTAAATCATTGAGTGACGAATGTGTCTGGGAATGCTCAAGTCTTTTTCAAGATTTCAAGAATTTGGCTGAAGGATTAACCACTAATTCAAATAATTTTACCCCAAATAAACCATATACAAAATTTCTACAATCATGGAAAAAAAACCCTAGTCAATATCCTTTGAAGCCATTTTGAGTTCTTGTGACACATTTTCCTAAATTTAGCCAACCATCGATTTGTTTTTCTCTTATCTTATCATTTTCTCGTATGGTTTTTAACGCGTTTGTTTTCCCTAATTCTAACCATTGAACTCAATTAATGCTTAATCGTTCCCTTACTCTGATCACCGCCATGTCACTTTATAAGCCTGTGATTATATGCTTAAAAGGACAACAAAAACTTAAAACAATTTTTCAACAATAAAAAATCCCTATCCTCGACCACCTTCAGCTTTACTCCTCTCCTCTTTATATGATGTAACTGATTAATTGTATTTCATGCTTTCTTGATATTGAAATAAGTAGCTCTGCCCCGGCTAGACCGGAAGTGTATCCATACTGGCCATTATGTATAGTGAAAGTGTAATAGTAAAGAGAGTTTTATATGTAGTATTTTAGAAACCTTACACACGAAAAAACAAACAAACAAACAAACAAACAAAACCATTTTTTTTTCAACTGGTCTACCCCTCTCGATTTATTTTTTGAGCGCAATAAGCAATACTTTGCGAGCAAGGGTGATGATGGAGCTTACATTTGTTTGATTTAATTGTATGTAGAACTTAAGGGAGTGTTAGTAAATAAGGCCATTTATGCACCCTCTATAATAAACAAGGGTACTTAAAAGCAAAATCCGAACATCATTTGTGCATTAAAATGTATTCAGAACAAGGCTGTACAAGAGTTATCCTTCTAACAGATTTACAAAGGAAAAGATCTATTGTATATTTATTTGAATTTTTAACTAGGGTGCCACAAATATCCTATAATTAAATACTTCTTAAAAATTAACACAAGGATGACAAATCACGTAAGATACATGTATGCCGAGAACCCGTGACAAGATTATGACTGGTTTATTGTATTAAAGAATTCGTTCCACTAACTACCTACATAGAAAATGTTCACGAAAATAAGTAGTGCTGGTTCTTTTTGAATGCAACAGTTTACTCGATACAAACTATTCAATCTAAACAATCTGCGTTGAATGAAATTTAATTTGTTCATATGTGCTAAATAAAATACTAAGGTTCGTGTCTTTTCAATACAACTATAGAGAATATTTTCCCTCTGAAGCAATCTATTATTGTAGATTTGTACTAAATACTATTTGTTACAATAACACAGAACGCCACGGTTTGTTAAGGTTGTATTACATGTTATTGTTCAGCTTAGTGTCAAGGGTTTTTGATCCATAATCGCATCAAAGTGTGAAATTTGACTTTTAAAACCGTGGTTTGGTGTTTTTGGAGAAAGCAAATTATGCTATAATGCCCCAAACCCAGTTCCTTGATTAAATAATAAATTTTTGTACCTTTAACTGTACAAATATTTTATTTCTAAATTATCAACAACATGCTGATTTATCCTTAATTCATGAACATTTTCTTGATATTTTTTTTATTAGGACAAATCATTTTTAAAACCATTGAGTGGCGAAAATGTCTGGGATTACTTAAGTATTTGCGATTTGTCACTTAGTTAAAATTCGTTAAAGGATTAAGCATTAAACATATCATTTTACCTCAGTGATTCTTTTCCGAAAAATGTAGAAAACTTTAAAGGATCTCTTAATCACACTATCTATTGATTCTATGAGTACACTCCTTTGGGGCGGAAAAAAATTCAATTGTGTAGCGGAAATTTTGAATCATAGACTTCTCATGATTATAATATTTTAAACTATTTCTGAAAACGATCCCAAATATTCCAGCCATAAATTTTCGACCACCTTAGAGTTGTGTAATTGTAGCCACTTTTTCTCTGCTTGCATCAATATATCATAGCTTTAAAGTCAGGACGATGATCGTAATTTTTTGCTTCCTTGTCATAATCTAGAAAACTGTTAATAGGATAATGAGGAGAAAAAAGATAGCAATGCAGTAAAACCGTACAGCACACGCACCTAGCAGCTTCAACTGTTTATCAATTATACCAGTGAAGATAATGTCGAGCAGAATTATGTTTTAAGGTGGGTGTCATCTTTTTGGGAAGAATCTTGTATTTATAGTTTCCCCATCAATTATTGCTAATAAAACAGCTAGATCTATCGCAATTCAATAATTTTCAGTCGCATGAAATTATTCTAGATACGAGTGAAATCTTGGCGCGGAATTTGTTGAATTCAGCAGACGACTTGATTTGAACAAGGTTGTCTGTAACATGTCATCTTCTAGACGTGTTAAACCGACATTTAACGCTTTTGTGCAATGAGATTGACTTGAATAGCTTTAAAACGTGTATCATCATTGCGTAGTCGTTTTACATGTCCCTGAAAAGTCAGAAAACTGATAAAGACAAACGCCCGAAGACGACTGGATTAGCTAGTTTTCAGCTTGTATCATTTTTAAAGTTAAGAATTGGATGACAAATTATGCACACGATATAATCAAAATAGAAATATTGTATATATTCAATAAAACAAGATAAAAAGCACAGCGAAATCTTCTTAGCGCGCCTAAACAAAGTAGAATTCGAATGTATTTTTTGTTATCTATGTTTAAGGGCTCAAATTTTCAAATCATTTTCCTTTGCTAAAAGTTGTGACACAGATTTATTAATAATGTCATCTTCTTTTGTTTTATAATCACTACAAGTTCTCATCATCATAAACAAACTTTTGTATGTTTTTGTATATCGCTTAGTGGTTCTATAAAGACTTGTAAGGCTTATTTTCTTCAAGTATGCCGTGTTCATTGTGTAACTTAAATCACTTTGCAGTTTGTGAAAATTTTAATTAAGTATGGTATGCCCCGGACAAATCCAAATTACTGTTTGACTTGTTTAACTGTGTTCTGTGTTTTATGGTCTCGGTGCGGTATGTGTTTATTTTTTTTCTCTTTATTTTGAGAAATAAGTTTTGTTTTGATTGATGGTTATTGTGTGTTTAGTATCGTGTTAACTGAAAGTTTATTTTGTTTGTTCGAACATGTGTTTTGTAATTGATTTTTAGTTATATACGGATCCACTTAAGTGACAAATTTTTTATTTTTTGTTTTATGTTTTGTTTTGTTTTTTTTTGGCATGTGATATATCTTGAAATGCAGATACCAGTTCATTATTATGTAAAACATAAATTATTCTAAATTATTATAGATAAAATATTGTAATATTGAGTCTATCATGGAGTACGTTGGTTTCTTCAATAGTACATGCTGTACACTAATGTTTATAGAAACTCGGACATCCCCTTTCCTTTGGAGAAAAGTAACGACATTTGGAATAGAAAACAGTGCTACGTTTTACGTTGTTGTTAACTCAAGTGGTGATTTATATTCAGAGTAATAAACTGGTGCAGACTTCCTTGGGTCGTAGTAACTTTGTAAATAAATTGTTTTTGGAATATAATCACATTCGCACCCACATACATATTTAGATTAGATTTATTATATACATTCCGTTTTTCTGAGCGGTAACTTTATCTACATTTCTTAATAAATCTATAAAAAAAACAACTTGGTTGTACATATTTTTTTCCCAAGTAATGGGCACCAACTATGAGAAGAGGACGAAGTTTAACGTAGAAATTTAATGCTTTATTGCATCATGAGTTTCGAAGATAGGGTAAATACAATAGCTAGACATTTTGCACTCATATCTTTCTTCTCTGAAGATATGAATAGGGGAAGTCAGTACAGAAACATAACATAGGAAACCTTTAAAAATTCTTTGCACGTCATGATATTTTTATAGTTAGCGATTTTGACGTTTGATTTTCTCTCAAGATTTCATGACTGTAGTTTGTTTACTTATAATTAATTTTTCTCTGATCCATCTTGTATGATGGGTGATGATTGGTCACATCCAATTACCAACAAGTCATGATTCTGTATTCTAAAAATTAACATTCCTTTAATCAAACACAATATTTATTCTTTAAACGTTATTGTTTTACACTTTACATTAGATAAAATCTTGGTTGGAATTTTTATCCTGTTTTGAAGATGTTGACCAACAATGCGATCAACAATCATTTGTTGTAGCTTGTTAAAGATTAGAGTTCAATACTTATTTATAAGGCCAAAAAAAAAATAATTACTTCGTTTCAACGTTAACTTTTAAAGTGAATGACTGAAAAACCAGGCTTGTGTACAAGATTTTAGGCAGGAGTGCGTACGTAATAGGTCGATATGAATACTTTTTTTCCGACGTAGTCGATATAGTTCCGCTTATTACCCTTCGATCTTAACGGCGCTCTTCTATGGAAATACAAGTCATCTGATCGCAGTTCTGTTTTCCGATTGGCCAAATACTGATAACTTAGTGGCGTTAAAAAAAACGGTATCGAAAATTTGAAATTACGTTCGAAAAAACTATCGAAAATTTGAAATTGCTTGCCATGTGTTATTTCCTTGAAAGAAATGTGGAAACTTAGAAGTAAATTTTTATTGCGTCGGCTATCTGTTTTTTTTCAAAGATAATACCTGTTATCCATGAAATCAACTAAATTATCGTTTTGGTTTTCAAATGGCTTTGCTAATGCAATGGTAGAAAATGTATTCCCTAGTATACACACTTTAATATGGCGGGTTTGTTGTTGGTTGTGTTATCTTTTTTTTAATTCTCCCCAGTAGAGATCAAAGTAAAAGGTCCTTTTTAATGTAGTAACTTTCAAACAAGTTGTGTTGTCAATTTACCTTTTAACATAACTTTCCCGAAAACAGAAGAATCCCTATCTAGAGTGCTGCAGTTCCATCTGTGACTCTGGAACTGTGCCTGGCATTCAAGGACTCCAAGACGGGCACCTTGTCCAATGTTAACCATTACATCCGGATGTAGTCGACATAACCGCCGCTGTCGACCGACGAGTCCAGGAATATTGTCACACAAAATACCAGCCCCTACGGCATGTAAGGGCAATTGACTAATGAACCTGAAAATATAAAGTCCATTTAGATAACCAACTTGGTTTTATTCTATCAATTGATATAATTAATTTTATATTTCATTCTGATAGTTTAAATGTATGTGCAAATAATTTGGTTTACTTATACGAGGGAATGTGCAAATATATAATGTGTTATGAAATTATATCTGCCCGACCTGTAAATACTACGTTAATTTTTGAATAACTGCGTTTAACACATATGTGCAACATCTTTTAGTTAGAATTCTGTATACCTAAATCTAACATCTATAAAAAAAGATTTTTTTAAAATTATTTTTCTATTACCAAGAAAAGTAATAATAATAGAATAAATCAAATCTAGAAATATTTTTCTACTTGATTAATTTTGTAATATAGATAGTGCTAAATACCTAATCAATAGGAGGATAGCAAGCCAAGACTTAGAAAATGGATTCGCCAGCAGGAAGAAATATTATGAAACATCAAAGATGCTTCTTCTCGAGAAGTCACACCTTTCTGTTTAATATTAGTAATCATCATATCATCTAAGTTCATAAACCGTTTTGTTTTCTACTTTATAAGAAGGAAATGGGAGTAACTTCTCATCCAACAAAAAGTAGACAAATCTTTCTTGAAATACCTAACATTTTCTAGTTATATTTTGTTGCATTTAAATCTAAGGGCTATGGTTACATGACATATATCAAATGATCTTTATTATTTTTTCATCGTACTTCATGCTAGTTGCAGTGAGAGACAAGTGTGGCTTTTTGGGTGTTTCTTAAAAGACTTGTGTTATGTTCTTAATCTGTAATCTCAATTGAAAATATTTCAAATTACTCGTTCTTGAAAATGCAAATTTTTCTATTCAAAATAGAAAGAAGGAAGTCGAAACTGCGGAATTTCTTTATTAATATTATTTACTTCTGCTATAAGAGTTTATATTGTTTTTTTTTATTTATTCAATTTTAAGAACCGCGAAATCCACCTTTGACTTACAGTATCTTTTTTCAGAAGACACCACTCTATCACCAGAACAACGTGATAGCATCGTAGTACTTTTAACAAAAGTGCCATAACGAAAACAAAACCATTTTGAAGGTGTGCGGCTTCTTGAACAATAACCATGATCTTTTACACTTCTTTTTACCAACGACCCCGAAAATAAAATATTCACAATTAAGCATTACAAATTTTCAATTGGAACTCAAATTAAACCAAACCACTTAAGAACAAGTAAGGAACTAAATTAAGATTTAAGTCATACTCAATATCAGTAAACTGGGCACTTCTAAAACGCAAATTACACATAGCAGTATTAAAAAGGGAAAATTAAAATATGTGAAAATGTTGTCAAATTACTTACCACCAAGTCGAATGGACAGATGCAATAATAAACCCACAGAAAAATATTATTCCGAACAAATTATAGAATGGTGCCATTCCTTTTTATCCATAGTTTTTACACAGTTTCAAAACAAATGAAGTCATATCACAGCTAAACAATTCCTCTATCCCATCCTTAGTCTTAACAAGACAGTTGCAAATCCATTGCCAAAATAAAAATATTGTGAACAATGACCACTTTATCCAAATTATATCTATTTAACGAAGTGAAATGTTTTGTTTATCGCAACACTATAAATTTGAGATTTCCATCACCTTTTCATGTAGCATTGAGGAACATCCATACAATTTCCTTAGTCTATATATTTAAAAATGACCAAAGTCCACTCTATTGGGCATTTTAAAAGGGCGGTCAATTTTTCAATACAAACGTAAGCGAACAACTACAAAGAATATTATTCGATACACACCAGCATAAATAACGCGAAATATAAACAAATCGGTAAAAGAGAAAAACGAGATTATCCTAGCACAATAGATAAGGATTTCATATTATTTTTTTATTATTAATTGTTGAGCTGTACTAATCTGCTACCAAAACACACAAAAATGAACGAACATTTAGACAAAAATCCTACAACCTTTCGTCAGAGTTAAACGACACAAAACAGACACTTGCATATTCAACGCCTCTACTCTTCGTTTCTCGGCTTATGATTTAATTTAATGAGAAAATTGATGGAAAATTGCTTCCACACGTTTCAAATTAGGAATCAACGGTAAATTCGGAATTCAGTTGGGGTCGACGACACAGGTGTATCATTTCAAAGACCTATGCTACTGAAACAGGTATTTAGATATATTCCTGCTGCCCATGACACTAGTGATAAGTCTCAGGCTTAATAGCACCGTAATTAAGACTTTGATATATTGACGAGATGAACCTTCAGTGAAAGCTGGCGATTGTGTGATAAACTAAGTGCCGTCATTCAACAGAAAGGCAAAATAGCCAAGATATACACAAATTAGTATGTATGTCATCTGTGCATCATAGTTGACTTTTCATGCAGGAAGTGTTTCTTTTTCATTGTCTGGAATGTAGCATCCATTTAACCGAATAAATGAAACCTCCATTACAACTAATGAATTGTTAAAATAACTAATGAATACCCCAAAAAGTACAGAAAAAAAATGAATGCACAGAAAATGACACCATGAACTTTTCTGAAAGGGAAATTAAGGAACTAGGATTTGAACGGTAATCAAAAAATATAATTCAAGGATAACGACTTGACAGCGTTAGCTTCAGATGCACTTGTTCCTTAAGTGTGGTCGTCTACACCTCATTTTAAAACAAAGGCTATGTAGCAAAAAAACTAACTTAACTTAAGAATAAACAGTGGGCCAAGCATTACAATATAATGTGAACTTCTTTATCTGTTCCTTTCCAGTAGTACATGTTAAGAGACTATGTATTTCAATGAGACACCAATTCACTGATTTAACAAATACGATCCATATACTAATTCAGGACTATTAGATGGAACGGGAAATGCTGACCATAGCCGACGTACCTGGTCTCGCCCCGGTCATTTGGGGTTTACTTATTTTTTGCTGTGTATATTTTTTTTGTTACTGTATGTTATACAAGTGTTTCCACTTTTGTCAACGCTTACGTTAACCTGACTCAAATCTATAATATGGTAATTATGTTTCTTATTTTCGACCAATACTTTACACAAATTTTCGCCCCTGACCAACACTTTTCAGATTAATTGCATTAAATAAGCCAAGGTTTTTTTAAACATGGAAACATCGATGACTTTGTGAAATCTATGTACTTTGAATGAGAACCACTAGATTAAAGGACAGAATAACTAGTTCTATAAATAAACACGCTCTTTACTTTCCATAGAGGAAAACACAAACAGCCGAACAGTTCTAAGGCAGACACAACAAACTTTAGATAGAAGTTTATAACATAAATTGCTTTGAGACTCCGAAGGTTTACGAAATAAGACAAAGATTAACAAATTAGCAATCAATTAAGTTTCTGTTCGACATCTGAAAATAGTAAAACATACAAACCTGTAATGAACGATCAATCATTAAGTATCATCTTTAATTGAAGTTTTTAACGGAACAACGACGGACGTAAACTACTCAGTTATAATCAATCATTCATACCATTTCAAACTTAGTAAAAAAACATCTTCAAATGGGTTTTATAGAGATGTTTATGATGCCACATCTTTACAGTAGTCGTGAAACAAGGAGATCGAACCGTTGGTCGCCAGTTCTCGATGAAATCCTGCGCGTTCATAACATACCGTTACCTAATCAGATCAGTAGGTTTGGTATCTTATTCGGGCGCTTTAGGTATACTTTCATCTCACCAGGGCAGCAAAGGTAAGCCAAATAGAAAATGACTGATGACGTGGTGTTTAAAGGGTACCTGAAACACTCGGGTTGGAGCTTTCATGTACATTTATAGAGATAGATCAATTCATATATTATTGTGAGAAGAAAAAAAAAACGCATGGACATTCGTGTGTACAAATTACTGTCTACCATGCACCTTCCCTATAAAAAAATCGTTCACATGCCGGTAAACGATAACTGCTTTGTTTTAACATATTTTAAGTTTTATTTTTTGACTGTATATAATTGCATAAGTGTTTTAAAGTTGTTCTGTTATATGATAAAATCTAATTGTATTTTTTTCTGTTCTGCAGAAGAAAAATGAAAGATAAGAAATAGGTTCTTCGCTCGGGTCATTTCACGAACATTAGATAGAAGAACATGCATTGTCTCAACTGGGTGATCGAATTGATAGTCGATCTGAAATATTAAAATAAATGTTGAACTGTAAAAAAATCGATTAATAAGTGTGACTATACAAATACTATTATTTGTGAGTCAAAGATCATAAAAAAGCTCCACTCTATAAAAAATGAAAAACCGAATCCTTCACATTGATATGCTACAACGAACGTACTACTATATACACTTAATCGATTTATACTCGATAAGACCGGGAAGGGTGTTAAATAAGTCGGTCCATTTCACTTATAAGAAAAACAAATCTTATACGACTCATTTTTTTATTTCAAGCATAGAATAATGTAGACAATAATTAGAACTTGTTTGCCCGGGATAATTCCTCACTCTTTTTTTCGTGTGTCTGACTTTGTAGAGTATACTTAACAATTTTTATATCGTTCTATGACAAGTATATAATATTCAAGCAGAGGTGGGATAATCGGGCAGAACCAATGTTGATTCTTCTGATTTCAAGTTAAGGGTCTTATAAATAAAAGATATTTGAGATTTATCAACGTAACGGAAAAAATACAGACATATAAATCCTTTCTCAATTTTAGACACACCCACATACACACAGCTGTCCTGAATAAGGGATCGGCATGCACTAATATATTTGTCCATATTAAAGACGGACTTAAAATATAGGCAGGTTCTTGAGTGCAGAATTATTTGCTCGTTCGATAATAAAGATTGCTACTTACCATATTTCCTCCAAACCTTTTCCTTGTGATACCAGTAGTAAGAAGTAAGTCAGTAGAACGCCAATATCACACATTCCAATCACAAGAAATATTCATTTTAATAAAATATTGGCATGCCATAATGAAAGCTCGTGTCAGTTGCAAAAATCTGCAGAAATGTCATAATTATAAACGTCATATTTGAAGATTTGCATCAACACCATCAACTTAACGTTCTAATATCGAAAATTTCATCAAAGATTATTCGACTCCTCGAAAGTAGTTCCAGGATGGCTATTGAGTACTACAATTGCACGTGCAAGCAGACGGTCTTTGAAGTCTTGGGTTGAAATATGATTAGATACAATTATTTGCTTAATTGAATGGATTTTAGAACGGACCACGTTATGAAACATTATTTACTTCATTTTGCCAACAATCTGGAGCGTGTTTGTTCAAAACATGAAATAATGATCTGAAGTTTGCAGAGGGGCGCAAAGCACCAGATGTATCTTGTTCTAAGAGCATGCTATAGTCAAAGGAATACTTTCTGACACAACAAAATGCAATAATTTTGTTTCCTAAGCTAAAACAATGCTATTTCTAGTCCAAGACAAAACAAGTGCTTTGGAATAAAGTCAAACAATGTTAGTTCATCATAGGAAGCCAAGAACCAAGCTGTTGGTGGGAAATAAGAACAGTCTGGTACACGCTATAGGCGTTCCTTTACTAGTATTCATCACACTCGCCCTACCGCATTTGGTTACTACAATTATTGACTATAAACCTACATGCAATTATCTTAGAGTAGACATTTCTGTAACGTACATCTTGACTGAAGACGACTTGTTTGCACGATTCAAAGTAGTAACTTGTGGACGATGCCGGACAAAATACCGCTTGTAACCCACTACAAAAAACCAAGAATTTCTAGCTTCAGATATATTAGTTCCTATTTAGATATATGCTAAAAGGACCATGTTTTCTATATTACATGTTTTTACAAAAAAAAAAGCAATGACAAAATGGAGTTTCCGTGATTTATTTCTTAAATTTACCCTAACCCGGAAAGTGATTAAGAGAGTATAGTATTTTATGGCTGT
The DNA here is from genome assembly GCA_037379345.1 of Perna viridis. Lineage (NCBI taxonomy): Eukaryota > Metazoa > Mollusca > Bivalvia > Mytilida > Mytilidae > Perna > Perna viridis. The sequence continues at coordinate 18,133,447 of CM074511.1, forward strand.
AGAATATTTTAAGAAATGTCTTTTCAGAAAGAGTGATCAAGGGAACCAAGGTCTCAGCGGAAACCAAAACAATGTAATTCAGAGACAAAGACCAGACAAGGAAAAAAGTCATGCATAACAATGAAGGACCAATAGCCACAATTTTTACCTTGCAAATTAATATGTTCCTAATAATTATAGTTTATTTGGTAAAATTTTGACACTACAACATGTACATGTTTATTTTGGATTACTTTGAACAAGACTCCATTTGTCATCATGTATAAAAAGAAAATGTAACCTAAACACTTGACAAAAATCTTTTAAACCATTGAAAAACGCCGGCGATGTTTTGTTTTCCAGTGAGACTAGTGTAAGTCACCGTTATGGGACATTTGGCTCCATCTGTACCTATACGTTGTGGTTCTATTATAATCTCGATTGCTCTACACTGTGTACTTCCTTTATTATACACGTAGTATATTTATATGCAATCAATTCAGTTAACTTTAACAGCTTTACACTTCTAACATGTATGACGCTCCATGGTGTTCAATTGTCTTGAACTGAATGGGTAAATTATTGACTTACATACATGTAGTTATGCTGCACTAGAAATAAAATAATGCAGGGCGACTAGTTCATCGATTCAATTGGTGACAGATTCATTCTTTCCCTAACAATTTTTTTATTTCTGTATTATATCGGACATAATATGATTAACGGTGACAGCAGTGTACCAGATTACATGATCTCCAGTTTTTAGTGAAGCCAAGATAGTTGATTTTGTTGGTTTGTTCCGTTTTTCTTTCATTCCTTGAATATTTTGTTTAAAGTTAAGGATATCACTTGAACAATTGTGAACTGATTTCCATTTTAGGCTTACTTAGTAACACTATTCCATAATGACAAGGTAAGCTATGGAAGCCCATTAGGGTAGTTGTTTTTTATTCTATTTTTTTTTCTTTTTTCGACTTTAAAGTTGGAAATTCCAAGTTAATTATTAAAATTTGGAATTATTGACGTTAATATTGAATTTCTATATTGTTTTAATCTCTGTAGCAAGACTGTTTTACTTTCCTCTAACAGATCCACCAGAAACAACTATGTACAAGTCACGATTTATACATCAAAATCATTCCTTATTTCAGGTTCCACATAAGCCTTAAGCATGATCTACACACAGACAAGCGTTTCACACTTTTTGTTTAGCAGTGGTAACATTGGCAAATTAAAGTAACTGGGCATGAATTTGTAAATGATAATAGAGGAAAAATTCAATATACTAAGGGAGAAATATGGCAAACCATGAGCTTAACATTTCCTCTGGTAGCTGTCTTCACATTGTGGGTATTTGTAGAAGTCTTCCCATATATTAATCCTTCAAATCAACCCAGTATATTGTCAGAAGTAGAAAAAATCATAAGAACAGCGCTGCCTAAAAGCCATGCAGAGGCTTATTCATGCATTTCTTAATCCCAAATATTCTTCATTGGAATTCCTTCTGTAGGCCCATAGAAACTGTATGAGGAAATATAGGTGCAAATAAATGTAGTCCACTGGAGATATTAATGCTTAATAGTTTAAACTTTCGTTATGTTGTACTACAGAAAAAGAAGGGAAAATTTCTTCATCAATTGGGAATAGAACAATAAATGCAAGAAAATGCTTCACTATAAATCAAGAGAGATTTAAATCTGTAAACATTTTTTTTTAAAGAATAGGTTTCAATATCGGCAATATCTAGATGCACTAGAAATAAAAGACACCACAAGACTTTAACAATTTATTGAAGACTTTTTGTCAATGTTCATCAAATACTTATAATCTCATATTTTGTCTTCAGTTACAACAATGTTGATTCATGTTAAAACACAAAAAAAAATGTAATTTTAACCCTTTTTCCATAAAAAGCTAACTTAGTACCCTATAGCTAAGGAGAATTAACACTCATCTCATGCTGATAAAGAAACTGTACCAGGAAATCTGGATGTTGTATATTAATATCAATTAACTGATATTCTTTTGCATATTAGTAACAGCATTAAATTGACTAAACCTACTATACTGAGTTTACTGACCAGTAATTTAAATATCTGTCTCCAAATATTTTAATCCCAATATCTCTGGGGCTTTTTAATATGACACTAATCCATGTAAATACTAAAATATCAAAATTAATTAAGCATTCAGAAACAACTGTAATTTTCTAACTAACCATAAACACCATTAAATAAATATTACCCACATGGTTTTTAGAATTTCATATAAGGAAAATAGTTCAAATAGTTCAGGTCTGATAAATAGATATACTGTCTGAAACAATCAAACACACCCTAAGTAGGAAAAATTTCAATGTTTCAATTCTGATCAATTCATTGTCATTGATATACTGTGAAAGTAAGCTGTCTATATTCTATGGTTTTGCCAAATTTTGCTGGTTGGCACAGTTTTAATTTGTGGACTTTACTATTAACATAAATGTACCTTTCCTAACTGATTTAAATTCATGATGGATTCGGCAGACTCATCACAACCAACAGAATTACCAATCAATCAATAATGATACATTAACTGTATTGAATATGTTTATGCCTAGTTCTTAAATTAAAGATTTTCATATTCTGTAGCTATTCTTAATGATTTACTTGGACTTCTTAAGAGGGTGTCCATGCAAAAACCAGGCAGTTGGTGGCACATGACATGTTTCATTTTCAAAAACTTTTAAACTATTTCATCTCACAAATGCACCCTTTTTTAAAGATGAATGTTGGTTTTTGATTAACTGCAATGATTGAAGAGAAATAAATTATATTGAAATCCATTGAAAAAGAGGGAGACAACTTTATTTTGAGCAAAATTTGGTTGCTTTGTTACGGAACTTAGAAATCATTTTCTGAGCCATCCATTGTGGTTTTAAAACTTAACTTTATACTATTTGACATACACATTATATATATCTTACATTGGAACAAAAAATTCAGTAGGATAAAATTTACCCTGTGCCACCCATATCATAGGATCTGCCTGATTTTTAGATGGGCAGCGTCTTAATGTAATTGCATTCCTAAATGACCTGAATTGTTAATTGTGGGCATTTTATTTCTAGGAATCTAAGAATATATCATAAGTTGGCACTATCAAGGGTAGTATTACCTTATTTCATTTCATCAACTTTCAATTTGTAAAAAAAAATTCCTACTTCATTATATAAACTAATGGGAGGTAACTTATAGTTCCTTAACATTCTAAAAAAAATAAATGCATGTTTTGAAAGTCTTTTCGTCATATTGGCAACAACCTAATTCTATCAGACAATTATTTTTCATAATGCTTAAATGTATCAATAAATCCTTTGAAATAATTATTTTTTACTATCCTGTAAAAAAATGAAAATCCAGTGACTATGGTGTTGTGTTGTGTCAGAATTGTAGTTTGCCAATTGCTGATACTGTTTTGGGTAGAGTGCTTAGACAATGAAGAGAAAACGGCAGAAAATGTTGAGGATTGTATTCCTAACAGTAAGTTATTCAGAGTAGCATTCTTCACTTAATCAATCGGTAATTTCTGCTGGATTAGAGAACTCCACTCTTACTAGTACATCTTTCTATATCAGCATAGATATATGGTAACATTTTATATTCGAGACAGTTGGTGAAGAAGGTTTGAGGGTAAAATGGCCTCCAGTTTCTCCAAAATGTAGCTGATTGGCATGTACAACCATCCTAAAACCTGAAAAATAAAACATAACTTCCTTCAATGTTAATGATCAACATGAAGTTGTATGCACTGTAATGCTAGGGAAACCCAAACTCATACAAGAAGTTAATATTGAAAATCAACCAAAATTACTTACAATACATGCCCCATCAATATAAAGCCACACATCAAATTTAAAATCAATCCATCCATTAGGAGCTAAAATAACTGTGACGAAATTAAGAAGGACGAGGTGATTCCAATAAACCACACACTCATTGAGTGAGGGTATAATAAACAGTATGAGTAAATTGTAAGAACTCGTATACTACTGCATGTCTTATTAACCTAAAGTTTTGTACGTAGTTCTGAAAATTACAAGAATATTGTATTCTTAATACATATATACTTATAATGTATTGTGTCAATCCAAACAAATCTTGAGAATGTGACATTTCTAAATTGCAGGTTTATCATATTAATGAGGGAATGTTCCGACTTAACCTTTGTCATGAGTAAAGTACCTTGGAAAGTTAGCTAACATATTCCCAGTATCCTACATTTGAAAACTTTCATTGTGCAAAAACCAGTCCCAGAATGTTTTCATACTTCACACTAAAACTGTCCTTCATAGAACTAATTCCCCCTGCTGCATGTACGATGCCCTAGACCATAACAATACTTCATGCTAAAACTGTCCTTCATAGAACTAATTCCCCCTGCTGCATGTAAGATGCCTCAGACCATAACCATACTTCACACTAAAACTGTCCTTCATAGGAGTAATTCCCCCTGCTGCAAGTAAGATGCCATAGACCACAACCATACTTCACACTAAAAATGTCCTTCATAGAACTGATTCCCCCTCCTGCATGTAAGATGTCCTAGACCATAACCATACTTCAAGCTAAAACTGTCCTTCATAGGACTAATTCCCCCTGCTGCATGTAAGATGCCCTAGACCATAACCATATCTTTTTGAAACTTGTTACAACTTTAAAGGGTTTAAAAATTCCTGACAATAAGTTCATTTCCATATAGTGATCTAACATACTATAAAGTTTCATCAAACCAGCAAGTGGTAACGGAGGGGTTACAGACAACATAAAGTTGGACATGAAAAGTCCATAGCCAAATTTTTCACAAAACTTGCCACAACCTTAATTTCTGACAAGTTTTCACATCTCCACTTACTATACATTTACTGTTATTATATAAAGAGCAGTGATTTAACAAATATTCCCTGTGTAAATAAAATTGATAACTCAGATTGAGATAAATTCTGTAATTTCAATCTTGAACTTTTTCCCGGCAAAATGTCACATTACAAATATTAATCAGCCAATCACAAACTTTAAAATTTATGTTGGAAAAAGCAATAAATTATGAAGAAAACCTATATAATAAATAGAATAATCAAATGGTTATCATGAATAATCAAAATGTAATTACTTCTTTGGCACCACTTTTTCAAATTACTGTAAAAGTATAAATTTTCACACTCTGTCAAGTGAACATATTTTGCTGTTTCAAAGTATGATTAGCATTTTATAGTGTATAAAATTAATTTCCCATATACTTATTTTTGTGATTATCTGTTCACCGTGAAAATTAGTACACAGTGAAAATTATTGCGTTTACAGTAGTTATCCTATTAATTTTACACCGCATAAAGTTTGATGAAAATCTTGCATGAAAATAAAGGATGAGTTGTGTGACTATGCTACTATATTGGACTGACAAACAAACTTTAACATATACCAGTACATCTATAAATTTTTGGAGGGTTGAGGTGTATAATTAAGGCATTAAAGCCAGTAATAGGTCTTCGTTTATCATTAAATGTGTATGGTAGTTTACAATAATCAAGTTGTTAACCAACAAAAAGTTGAGGTTAAGTAGTTAAAATTCACTTAAGGAATTTACAAATTTCTAAATAAATAACTCAATGTCAGACAATTTGAGAAATAATGAGACAAAATTGTCCTACTTTGCAACATGTCCAAGGCTGATGATTACAAATGAAACACAAAACAATTCTGTTAACAAAAAAAAATTGTCCAATTCAAATGATGGTGTTTTAATTTAAATATGGTGTTGAACCATACTACCAATGAAGCAGACGACACAACTTCTATAGTTGTTTTGTTCTGTTTATAGTCTTTTACCTTCAGAAATATTTTTAGTACAAGATAAAAGAAATATCTTTACATTGTTAGATTTAAACAAATATTGAAGAAACATATGGCTCATTTAACAAGCATGCTAATAGACAACCAAGAAAACCCTTGGGAAGGTGATAGGATATCAGGAATAGGTTACATTTTCCAGCTTGAAAATATGTGTAATAATCAGAGAAAATCATTGAAATATATGATAAGGTCAATAAATAAATAAGGTACAATTAATAGTTATATAATAAAGTCCTGTAATTTTACTCAGCTGAGAGTGAGTATGACATGGGCCCTGAGTGAGAAGATCTTAAAAAAACTCATCATATGCTGGAATCCTAACTTCAACTTATTTATTGTATCAACAACACCATTTAAGACAGCACTTAACTCTGTACTTCAACTTTATGGGAAAAGGTAACATTTTATACATGAGTTATCCTGTTGATAATGACAAAGACTGAAGATTATACATGAAAAGTTATTTTTATATCTTATATATATGTATAGGAAAAATGAATAACAGTACCTCAACAGCACACCCCTGATCAATAATCATTGAAGTGGAACTGCCCTAGACAGTCCAATATAGAAGAAATAAGATTTCTCTATTTCAATATCAATAAAACACTTATAATAACTTAGCTAGGGTATCATCAAAGATATATTGCTTTCTATGTCAAAAATTGCAAAAAGCAAAAAGGCAGTGGTATTTTTTTTTTTCATTTTCAGGTAAACAAATTTCTCAATGTGATGACTATGGGATTGTATCACTTATTTTTGCAATGTATCTTGAAACCTTTTTTTTTTAACAATATATAAAGACTGATTCTGCTATGACATATTGTCAAATATTGCAATGATATCATCAACAGAATGACACTGTTGGATAGGCAAATCCTCAACACATAACTCAAAGGAGCAACAATAGAAATCACAAACTTACGAAGGGATATCATAATTAGAAATTTAAGAAAATATGTAACCCCCCAGAAAACCAAGAATGGGAAGACCTTGGTAAGATGTCATAAGGACCGTTAACATACCAAATTTTACGGACTATAAGTTAATGTGGAGTAAAAGTCGAATAGCCTAATTTTGACCAAAATCGACAAAAAAACATAGATAAGTCAAATTTGGCAGATAAGTCGAGGGTAAGATGTGTGCATTTATATCATATGTGTCAGCGAAGATCAGAGTTGAGCAGTTTGTTTTCAACAGCATATTATTCCAGCAATGTTACTAAGTATCAGATTTCTAAATTAAATTGATATCAGTGTTTTTTGTCCGCGGGTTCAATTATCTTTATTGAATGTTGTTTCAATGGCACTGAAGCCATAGATCATCAGGAGTACGAAATTGTAAACATGTCAAAAGTGGGCACCCATGTGAGAAATAAGCGGGAAATTTGTTTGATGAATTAGTCATAATTACGAGCGGTAATTAGTAAACAATATTACCTGGTATTATGAGATACAATATAAAATAATTGCTACCTGCAATTTGGTTGCAATTAGCCATTTCGATAAGACCTTAATTGAATTATAATTTGAGCCACATGTGAATGTGTTATGACATACCATAAATGGGTATAAATTTGCATATTAAAGGACCAATAACTCCAAAACACTCGATAATGTTTTCCAAATTAAAAAAAGAGTTTTTTAACGTATCTTCTTGAGTTTATTTATATATTTCAACAGTTTTTAAGTTTCAGAGTTTTTATTAACATCATTGTATTCATTCACAAAGGACAGTGTCAATGATCAATAATATTCAAATTCAATTGCCGGTTTGACTGTTTGAGTGACAGCTTTGGTTAATTGCAGTTTACCAAAAATTCTGAATTAAAGCAATCAAAAATGAAATAAACAAATCTAATGAAATGCATTGTAGATGAACATTTTTCTTGAAAAATCCTTCGATAAGTTGAAGTAGACGATAAATCGAGGCAGACACTTCGCTGAAAAAAAAATATCGACTTGTAGTCAGGAAAATATCGTATATTTAGGAATGAACTTACTGTTTTGGCAACCATACCCATGGGTTCTGGGTATTGATGTGTAAGAAGGGCCAGTAATGCTGTGAAAGAACACAATCCAGCAGTGAACAAGATAAAGAAAGGTAACTCTTTCTTTGGGTAGACTGACACCTCATGAAAAGCTGAAACAAAGAGGAAAATATTGACTTATATTTCAGTAAATTTTGAAATCACTTTTAAGGTAACTTGTGAAAATCAGAAAGTTCAGCATGATCATTTTAGGTTTAATCATCAACATAAAAATGATTCAAAGGAACATAATGCTTAATTACCCAAAGGAACATAATGCTGAATTACCCAAAGGAACATAATGCTTAATTACTCAAAAAATTTCATTAACTTGCTTCAAAGTTATCCTAAGATCTTATTGTGTACTACCAAATCAATATATAGGATAAAACAATACGGTACACAAGATTGGATGTTGAAACATTAATGCCCATCAAACCAAGAACACCAGGGGCAATTTTAGACTATATATAGGCTTACTACTGGTAGTTATTTAATTTAAAACAGAGATCTGATAATTGATACAAAAGCATTGGGTTTCTAATACAGTGTGAATACAACAAAATATGTAAGAAGAAAACTTCTAAGTGTTATATGTATGAAATTTCAGTCCAATGACTATAATTTCCAACAAAATTTAGTAAAATTGAACTGTAAAACATCAAATATTGGTAATTAAAATTGGGTTAAGGTTAACTTAATATAATTTTATATTTATTTATTAAAAAAGCAATGATTCAGATTTAAAGTTCACATAACTTCCAGTCATGAATTTAATTTATATTTCAAAAGTGCAATCTATAAAAAATGTATAGAATGAATTATGTCCCTTCTCATCTATTTTTATTCACATTTCACAAACCTGGGAGTAATTCTCTGTCAGCACTTTCTGTACATGTAGGGTAAGGATAAAATAAATGTCCCTTCTCTAATGGATATGGGATCATTCTAAATGCTGAAAAATATACATAAAAATTTAGTCAAATGTTCCCTGATTAGGTGAGAAATACGATGTATATCATCATATAATTTTTTCTTGTCTTTCATTCTGCAACTGATGTACTTACAGTTTCTACTGGTATGCATCTCTTAGTTTTGAAGTTTTACAGTAAATTTTTGGGTATATATGTATAGTAATATGTTCCAAATGGGTGTTTTTTTGTTCTTCAGAAAAACTCATTTGCATAAAGCAAAAGGGGACCATAGATGTGTTCCCCCCTTTATCTTCTTTCTTAAAACAGGCTGTGCAATAATGCTTTTTCTTGTGTCTAAAGGCTAACTGTGACTGATCATATTTATGCAACTATGAATATGCTTAACACTTTTTTTTACTATAACTGACATTCACGTATACATGTATGTATATGTGTAATCTAACCATTGTAATAACTCTACCTCTTGTGGGTTCTTGATTACAGAAGTAAGCTATTTGTATATTGTAATTTGTATCAAACGATGACTTCCATATCATCAGAATTTTTAATTCGGACTTCAAATTCTAATACAAAAATGAGGCCAATAAAACCAGGCCATATCCTGTCAATAAAGTATTTAAAAAAAAAGTGTCAATGATATCTCCATTTAAAGACTTACTGCCTTCCCATGTACAATGTAGTAGGTTAAGTGCTCCATCAACTTTTTTCCAGTGTGGTAAGTGAAAGAAGGCATAAGCTATAGCCTCACTGTCTCCTCTTTTGAGAATATGTTCAGGTGGTAGGATAAGACTCTTCATTTCTAATAAATACTAAAATATACAACATTTTTTTTGTTAATTTGTCAAAAAATATTTTATAAGATTTACAAGATTAAGTTGGTATTTTGTTCTATCAAAATAGCCTGTTTTTTAATCATTTTTCAGAAACATAATAATCTATTGTTTACTTTTCTAAATTTTTCATTGTTTTTACCTACTAATTTTTCTTACACAACAGCAGTGTGAAAATTAAAATCATTGCTAGGAAATGAGGATAAGATGGCTGTTGTCAAAGTAAACAGGAACACCTTCAAAGGCAAAGTAGCAATTAACAAATCATCATTGGTCATTCAATGAAAATGGATAATAAATAGTTTTGAGATATTTTCTTTGTCGAAGTAACTAAACATACACTCTGAAAATATATATTCGAAAGAAATGGATGATGGATAAAACTAGAAATACTGTGACCAAGCTCACAAAGAGAATACACCCCTGTTTATAACATTAAGTTCAATTATCTCCCTTTGGAATCTTCTGACAGTAACTTATTCCTTCATGCATATTTATATACAATGCCAAACATTCCTATTAAGTTTCAACAAACTCCCATGAGTGCTTTTGAAAGAGTTGCACTTATGAGGTTTTAACATTTAAAACCCTTACTCTGCATTAACTCCATTCAGAATCCTCCAACAGTACCTATTTTCCTTCATGCACTTCAACATATGATGCCTAACTTTCCAATAAATTTTCATCAAATCCCTTAAGCAGTTTATAAGAAGTGCTTACAGATTTAACATATATAATGTTGGATTATATCCCTTTACAGTGCTTCAACAGTAATTATATTCCATCACGCAATTCTACACATGATACCCGCAATTCTACACATGATACCCGACCTTCCTATAAAATTTCTTCTAAATCTCTTGAGGGGTTTAAGAGGAGTTGCCCTTATTAAGTATTAACATGTAAAGCCCTTAAGTTGGATTATTTCCCTTACAAGTGCTCTGACAGAAAATTTCTTTCATTCACATCTACAACCTTGTTTGTAAGGGGTATAATTATAAGCCCAATCACATCCTGTTAATAGCCTACCTTTGGACAATGTGGATTAAATTCAACAGCTCTGTGTATAGCTTCTACTGCTGTCATTTCAGCTGTACTTAGCCCTCGTTTGGAGGCAATATCTGGAGAGAATCTAAAAACCAAAAGTTCTTATCTATAATTTAGATGAATGAAATAGTAAATGCATGGAGATAAGACCAAAAGTTTTTCTGTGTTAGTTTTGAACTACTTCATGACTGAAGGCAGAATTATGTGTCCTCTTGTAACATATTAATCAAATGATATTTTTAGTAGCTAAATATCTACATGTACTATTAAACTTTCACTTATATAACTTGAGAATTATATCCCATGTAAAAAACTATGTTTTCATGTAAGCTTTTGAGATATTTTCTTTGTCAGAGTACTAAACATACATATTACCGTATTTTCCGGACTACAAGTCAATGTGGAGTATAAGTTGAATTGCCTAATTTTGACCAAAATCGATGAAAAAACATAGATAAATCGAGGGTTAGACGGGTGCTTTTATGTTGTATATATCAGCGGAGATTCGAGTTAAGCGGTTTCAACAGCATATTATTCCAGCCATGTTACTGAGTATAAGATATCTGAATTAAATAAATATCTGTGTTTTTGTTCAAGTGTGAGTTCAATTATTTTTATTGAATGGCATGTAAATAGCTCTGAAGCAATAAATCATCAGGAGTACGAAATCATAAACATGTCAAAAGTGGGCACCCATGTTTGAAATAAGCGGGAAATTTGTTTGATGAATTAGTCATAATTACGAGCGGTAATTAGTAAACAATATTACCTGGTATTCCGAAATACAATAACAAATAATTGTTACCTGCAAATTTGGTTGCAATTAGCCATTTCGATAACATCTCAGTTGAATTATAATTTGAGCCATGTGCGAATGTGTTACGACATACCGTAAATGGGTATAAATTTGCATATTAAAGGACCGATAACTCCAAAACACTTGATAATGTTTTCCATGTTAAGAATAGAGTTTTGTTAATGTATCTTCTAGAGTTTATTTATATATTTTAGCAGTTTCAAAGTTTCAGAGTTTTTATTAACATCATTGTATTCATCATAAAGGAAAGCGGCAATGATCAATAATATTTGAATTCAATTGCCAGTTTGACTGTTTGAGTGATGTATTTCATTGATTGCAGTTTACCAAAACTTTTGAATTAAAGCAATCAAAAGTGAACTAAACAAATCTAATGAAATGTATTTTGGATGAAGATTTTTCTTAAAAATCCTTACATAAATGGAAGTGGACAATAAGTTGAGGCTGACACTTTGCTGAAAAAAAATATTGACTTAAAAGTCCGAAAAATACGGTAGTATTGATATTGGCAAGTAGTTCATCCCTGTTCACAGTTTAGGTTTTAAAGGTATGGAAAAAAAAATCAAACAGATGGTAAAATGTTTGTGCAAGGTTAACTATAAATAACTAACCAAAAAAATATAAAATTGAATATACAAAAACAATTTCCTAGATATGAGATATGAACTTAAACTATTCTTTTATACAAGATTACAGATATAATGACATTGTAACTGTAAACCTACTTATCTGCTACCGCCCTGGCTTTCAGTAACGCTGCTGTGTAACATATAGCTGCTGACTTAGGTAAACTGATGTCTGGAAATAAATAATTACAATATAGGCCATTAAAAGTCTCTTTCCAGGTTCTCAGGTTTTTACGTAATTACTAATGAGAGAAAGAGGCATTTCCATTTTATTGTCCTTAAAGATATGAGCGTGCTGTTAACATCATTCCATGCCTGAAAAATTGATGAGGAAGGTGTTTATTTTTCTATTGCTCAGGTGATAAAAAAACGTAAATTAAGAACTATCAAAACAGATGAGGAACCAAGAAAAATTCTCTATCTGGCCTTAATACCATTGCTATAATACATCAGTACAGTTCTTTTTTAAATCACGGCGAAAATAAAGGATTTTTCATCTGAAACTAAGAAATATAATGATGCTGCATGGCATAAAAGAAATATTTCATCACATTTGACATTTTTTTTTATAAATTTTTTTTCTTCCAAAATAGTATTTCTAACAGAAATATGTACACATAACATTCAATTTTAGATGTAGATGTTTATCAAATTCATATTTTATAGTATCAGTATCATTATTTTCTATCTTACCATCATATTTAGCAAGTAGTGCTTGAACATCAGCATATGCTTGTACTTCTAATAATGCATCTATGAGATTCTCATGTATATTGAATAAATTTAATGTTGGGAACTCTTTCATTAACTGTAAAAGATAAAAAAAAATATAACACCCTATTAAATAAAATGCATGCTGTATTCTACTATCAATAGGTTCAATATAAGTTGTTAAGAATACTAACATTATTACAACATGATTCATTGTTGTTTTAATCACCAGCTTTAACTGTATGATAAGCATTACAAATGGCCGATATATTCCTTACCTCTCTCATCAATTTGATTGCCTCCCTTGTTCTACCTAGCTTTCTAGCACACATGGCAAGTCTTCTTTTGATATACACTATAACATTTGTGTCTCTTCCTGAAAGTTAATTCGTATGTAAATTTATTTCTCCTTAATGATTTTTACCAGGGACAAATCAACTGAAAACAGTTAAAAATTGGGAATTAGACATCAGAAGAACCATGTGAACACCAAAAAACTAATTTAAACTGGTATTCCAATAAAATTAATACAATGACACTGCATGAATATGTTGCATGATAATAAATGTAATACACTAACTGTAACTTTTAACATTTCATTTTATTTATTTCTTATACTGCATAACAACAACATAATTAAATTCTGCATTAGTTTTCACAGTTTATGAATAATATTTCCTCTTTGAGGTACAACTCACTGTATGCTGCTTCATGTTGTAAATTCTGATGTTGTGTTTGTTGTGATTTTCTGTATGCTATTTCTGCTGTTTTATATGCTTGTTTAAACATTTTCTCTGCCTGAAAAAGAAGGAACGCTCTTGTCAGGAGTCCATATTCATTTTTAATAGTGGCAGGTCCTAAACTTTCAAAATTTCAAAGCAATAGGCCACTTGAGAAAACAAATAAAGTACCAGTGATATTAGTTGGACCAGAACCTACATTAACAAAATTTCAAAGGTCGTAGGTTGAACACGGATCTTGAACCACAACTAATTTGAGACCCTACTTGTGATTCCAAGGATATTTCAAAGAAAATTAACCTTTAACTATGTACACTCTTATTCTTTTGTAGTCTGCATTTTTTTTTATTAATTTAAGAAAAAATTGCTCTAGCAAATGTAATTTTTTTTTAAAAATAATGATTGGTTGGAATTGTACATGACATAAGTAGAACCTAATTGAAACTTGATACAGTGCAAATATACTAAAAAGAAAAAAAAATTTAAATAACAGGAGAATTAAAAGATAGATTTGGTAAAAGATAAAATTAGGCAAACATAATAAACCTTTGGTGGTGCATCATGGCATTTTTACTGCTTTGAAACTTAAATTAAAATTTAAAAAAATTTTCAACTCAAATTTTATAAAGACTTGGCTGCAGAAATATTTTAATGAACTGTTGGCAAATTTAAAATTCTATACATCAATGGATACCCCTTCAGAGCTTGTAAATGAGAAAACCATGCAACACAGACCAGAACCTATATTGGTTTAATAGACTAAAAGAATCATAGTGACAGTTTGGTACATTATTTTAAGTTATTAATACAACTCACAGTTGTAAATAAGAGTTACTTTTATATGTATTCAACTGACAGACAAGGATATATGAAAAAAAAAGTCACTTCACATTAAAAAACGCCAACTAACCATCATATTATAAAAAATAAGCTGATTTAAACACCCCACTTCTCTTGGCTATAAGCAAAAATAATAAGGAGTACGTATACTGTAATAAGAAGCCAAAGCTCATCTCCTATCCATAGATTTTTATAAACCTATAACTTTGCCCTTTAGCTATTACATGTTGATTGGTAATTTGACCCTTACATCTGCTATAGAACTGGTGTCTTCTTCTGCTAGTAATATCATAGCTGTGTAACATCTGAAATAGATTAAACGTTTATTTAACAAGTTTGTCGGAACTTTTGCAGTACAAAGAATCAATATAGTCTTTCATGTCTGGGAGTCTTAGTGCATATTTTAATTGTCAAATTTAGCAGTTATATATTTAATGTTGGGGCACTTTCAATTATAAGGTTCGTTCCAGTTGAACCAGTTTTGTGTTTTATTGCAAATGAGGTACCAAACCAACAGGAAGTAGAATTAGTCAAAGTTGATGTGTACCTGTTAATGGGAAACATGATTGGAAATTGGATCTTTACCATTTGGATGACTCAAATTATTTTCTTCCATCTGTTTTTAAAATGATATAATTCAATCTAGATTTTTGTTCTTGTAATAGTGTATACTTGTATTTGTTTAGATCTTTCACAAAGCAGGTTTTTCTTATTTCCATAGAAATCTATTTTATTATTTTATTGCAATAGAACAAACCCTAAACTCTATACAAGTTTGAATATAACAAATTCAAGTTAATAACATTAAGTTGCACACATTGTCTAGGCATACCCCTACTTGTACAGAACTGACATCATACAGCATCCAAAACATTTCAAAACACATATCCCATCCACATAAAAGTACACACCAAATTTGAAATCAGTCCATAAATTGGGAGCCTAGATAATTGCAAAGAAATTTGGACAAATGGAATGAGGGATGGACAGACAAGGGGATTAGAATATACCACCCAGTCATTGAGAGAGGGCATGCCTTTAACTTTTTCTTTTTGGTGTAAACAGTTTTGTGACTATTGACCAAAAAACAAAAATTAAGAAAACAATGAAAATTGAAAGGAGGTTTCCCTCCATGAAGACAAACATTGTACAAAAAAAATATTCAATTTTGTATTTTGAGTAACCTTTGGATACATGTATGTTGATGGACAAATAGTTTTTATCATATTAATTCCATCAAAAGACAGACATATAAATGTACAGACACAAGTCATTTTCAGGTTATTTGTAGCATAGAATGGCTACTTCAATTTAAGTAGACTTTTTCTCTCGTTTTACTCTACACAGTGCTCAATATGACCACTTACTCAAGATTGTGAATATAATTTGATAGACATTCTTTAGTTGCTTTTAGTACTTTTTAAAGGGTTTGACAGGGCATGACATGGTTACTTACTCAGGATTTTTCTCTAATGCATCTTTTGCAGCTTTGATCCGAGACTGAGGATTTCTTTCTCTCCAGGCCCTTTGCATTACTGATAAAAACATTTAACATACATTAATAGGTATACACTTGGTTAATATCCTAATTTTTATTTACTGTTAACTAACTGATTGTTTTGCTTATTTTTAAATAGTTAATCTAGAAATATTGTTAAGTTTCTGTATTGACATTAATTAATATCTAAGTTTGTTTTTGTTGGCAAAAACATATGTCTCCCCCCATCCCACAAACTGTTCTGAGCAGAAATGAAAGCTATGCATGTACGGTTTCCAAATTTTAGATTATTTTCAGTATGAATTTTTATCAGTAAGTTATATCATAATATAATTCTTGGATATTGCAAAAGCCTCTTAACAATTATTATATAATATCTGAATAATTTTTTTGATGCGCTGACAAGGTAATTTATGAGGATTTTTGGCAAATTTCTAAGTTCAAAGGGACAATACTCCTACAAAAACTTGATCAAAATTTCCTGGGAATATGAACAACTAGATAATTTGGATTATCTCCCTTTGGAGTCTGCTGCCAGTATTTATATTACTTTATGTACATTTACATATCATACCTAACTTTTCTACAATACTTCATTAAAATCCCATGAGGGGTTTAGGAGTCGTCATGGTGCTTACAAGGTTGCAACATGTAAAACCTATAATTTTGATTATCTCCCTTTGGATTGCTCCGACAGTTATAATATAACTTCATGCACATCTGCATATGATGCCCAACCTTCATATAAAATTTCATTAAAATCCTTTGAGCAGTTTAGGAGGAGTTCCGCTTAAAAAGTTTTAACATGTAAAACTAATAATTTGGATTATCTTCTTTTGGAATCCAAAGATAGAATTTATATTCCTTTCATGCAAATTTACATATGATACTCAGCCATCCTATAAATTTTCATCAAAATCCCTAGAGGGGTTAAGGAGGAGTTGCACGTACAAGGAATGTGGACAGACAGACAGACAGACAGACAGACAGACAAACAGAAGGGGTGATTCCTATATACCCCAAACTTTTTTTGCAGGGGTATAATAAAGTGATGAAATGAAATTATCTTAAAAGAACATTTGTTAAAATAACATATTTTCTGCATAAATCTTAATGTTTCCAAATATACAAGTACATTGTATTGGTACTCCCTTAAATGTGTATTAAACTTAAAATCAAAACTTTCTATAAATTAAAATTAATATCACATTTCTTTATTTCATTTTTACTACAAAGGAAAACCACTGCAATAAAATGTGATATCAAATTGAGCTACAGTTATCTCCCTTTCAAGGCAAAGGAAATCTGACCTGTTTGATACATTATGAAACAAACTGAAAAGATATTTGTTTGTTATCAAGTGAACTATGATGATTTAACAAATGATGTCCTTTTAAAATAGCCTCGAAGGCTACTAGTAATGGAGAATGGGTCAAAGTTCATCATCATGATGAGTCAGTTTGCTTTGCTAATTAGAGAACAGGTGTTTCTGAGAATAATCAAACAAATTATTGATAACCAGCAATTCAATTTTGTTTTTACAAAATTACATTAGTTGTCTACAGAGAAGCCAGTTTGGGGAAGATTACAGCCTCCTTAGACACTTTGAATGCAGAAGCAGGAATATTTTTGTGGATTTGGGGGAGTGGTAATAAGTATGGTAATATATTTGGACTAACTATTAAAAATAATGATAAAATATAGTAAATGCTTCATTATATTTAAATGGAATATGTTAGTGTACTAAGCAGCAGCTGATATAAGAAAACTAGATTCAAGTCTTAAAACTAGTGTTGCCATCAAGAAACCTCCTTTAAAGAACAAACCTGCTAAAATTTTACATAAATCTCTACTTACTTTCAAATTCAGGTTTCCCACCATCTGCTTCACATGTAAAAAATGTTTGGTGATCTTGTGCTGAGAGATTCATGTCATAATATGTTAATGGCTCTTTGCCCCTTGCCCATGTGTACCGCTGATATTCTGAACCTCGGAATAAATTCAGAGGATTTCGCCATACTTTACACTCTGAAATGAAAGAAAATGAAGTTAGAAATAAAACACAATAACCCAAAGTTGAACTGTCAATGGAAAATAATCTCCCTATTTAATCAACAATTTGCAGTAAATTCAACCTTGAAACTCATTAGCTCTTACAAATTGATCTCTGTTAACTGAAGATTGATCTTGTGATTTCTTTTCGATTTCATCTTAAATCAAATCCCTGAAATTCACTACCAATAAAACTTAATTAAGAATAATATGTGAGATTTAATGTTTTCAATTTCAATGATTCACAAATTATCAATAACTTATTACTAGACACCATAAATCACCCAAACTTTTTTTTACAAATTAGCCATTCAAAAACTTGAAGTACACAGTGAGATTGATCATAAAAAAAGACTAAAGAGAGAAAACAAAAACCTTCACAACAATATTTTTGGGGGTAAATTTCTAAATATTGGTGAACAGATCAACAATGAAAAACCATTATTTAATAAACAACCTCATAGTTTTTGATTAAATGCAATAAAGAAAGTCGCATTTATTTCTAAATATATATAATGCCTGTTAATTTTATGACTGTTTCCCAAGGCCTTTATTGTTATCAGTCTCCTTACATAGAGTGCAAAGTAAATAATTGTATTGAAGATCACTAAATCATTTTATATCTCACTAATCATACTTTATGATATGGTATAAGTTCAGCATTTAAACAAATTGATTTGCTGCAAGCATTTTCTGTATTAATACTGATAAAAAAAATGGGTAATACACTATGGCTTTACAATTTTTTTAATCTTAATATTTGAATTGAATTCAGTATTTCACAATGTCCTTTTTCCCCTTTGAGTTACACCATTTTTTTTAAGTTTAAGTAGTCAGAGGTTCTGTGTTAACTTAATTTTTTTTGTTTCTATCTTGTTTTAACTGACATGATTTCAATTAAATTTCTGTGTTTACATGTTCTATGTTTAGTTGTTTGTTTCTATCTTGCTTCACACATGTTTTGGTATGTCTAACCTGACATAGACTGTTTTATTTGTTGGTTCTGTGTTGTATTTATATTGTTTCTGTCTCATTGGGCATCAACTGTTTCATTTGATTGTTTTATTTAGTTTTTTTTGTGTTTCTGCCTCACCTGGCATAGATTGTTGTGTTTGTTGGTTCTGTGTTGTAGTTGTATTGTTACTGGTTGTATTTGTGTTGTTGTTCTCTGTTGGCTGTCCTTCTGCTCCACCAAGCAAAGGGGATATGTGGTTGAGTGACACTTGCTCAATAAATGATGTTCCATACTTCTTAAAATACCACCATTCAAATATCTGTAATGATAAATAAAACTGATGTAAGACCAAATTATAGCTGATATATGAAATATAAGTCACTTTATTCTCATTGTTTCAATGCTCTTTATTGTTCAATGTCAAGATATTTTGTAAGGTCATACTTTTAACTTATACCCTGATAACCCATATAAGTTAGTGAAGTCTTGATTTGTAAACATATGTATATCTCAGTTAGATCATTCCCAATGACAATTTTATTTCTGAAAAAATATCATTTGAAATTGGTCTTGCCCAAGTCTTCAGTAATACTGGTATTCATATTAGACATATCTCAGATATTATTAATCACTATTTTACAGTACTACCATAACTGTAAGATTCATAATTACAATGAAACCAGTCTTAAATGAACCTTGAATAATCAAAACAAAAAAACTGTATAAACCAGACTCATTTAAATGTCCCCTTAGATATCAATTTTAAATGTATTTTAAACTTGTATAAACCGAACACCTACATGTATCTAACCCTTACATACTTTAAGTCCAAAAGGGGATTGTTTTACACAGGTTTCATTATGTTTCTGTTTTATAGTGAAATGGAAATTAATAAAAGAGTAAAAAAAAAATAGCCTTTAATTGCTAAGTATAATAACTTGTCTAATCCAAACCTAAATAATTTTTAAAAAACCTGTCTGAACCAGACATTTTTAAAGTTCATTTTGTTTATGTTTAAACAGCATTTCAGTCAGTATAAGGCTGAAAAGGATTGGGCAGCAGGCAATGCCTATATGAGCCCACTCCAAAGATACAAGATGCAATATTCACATTTGATAAGCAATACAACATAAACTGTTATGTACATTGTGTGTATATGCATGTAATTAGCAGGGCTGCTCTTGAAAAATGTGTAAGACACATAGGTTGATATATTTTAAATATAAAATTCCTTTACATCAATTACATAGTATTTTGAACCTTGGTAAACCAACTCTCTAAACCAAATTCATTTTAAAGTCCCTCAAGTTTCATTGTACAGTTTCAAGTCAAGATAAATTATCTAAAATTGTAGAAATATTCCTGTGGGAGAAAAAAGGTAACCTGCAGGGTAAGCCAAGTTAAAAAGCCATTCCTTAACACTGAACGAGTGACAGTGTTGACTAATTATATTTCCTATAATGCTTCTCTTGATGGATGCATCCAGAATTATCTTATAAAAGGCAATTTTCCAAAGATGGAGAACAGAAAATAATCAATATTAAATCCAGGAGAGTGTCTAGTTAAATTGTCTTAATACAGACTGTAATGTTATTGATTTCTGACAAACTCATTCCTTTTTCTGTTTCAAATTTTCTATCATCATTACAATTCCAATTTTAACATTTTAATGTTTCAACTTTAAATGAAATTGTAATTTATTTTGTAGTAGAAATGAGATTTTGAATTTTGATTAAATATATTTTCCATAGATACACAATTACAGAAGGGCAAATTGTTTTTATTGTTGCATAATTTCTATTGTAATGGTTTTAACTAAAATTATGAGTAAACAAATATGGCATTCCCAAGTTGGCAATTCCTTATCAATAATAATTAAACATTACATATTGCTTGTAGCTGTTAACATTAGAATTGGGAAAGAAAATCAGCCTTGAAAGTTTCAAAATGCATTTCACCCAAGAGACTACATGAATTATGTAGCATCAGACAAATGTAAAATGTAAAATTTAATAATAAGTATGATAGTATTGAATAACACAGAATTCAATATCTAAAGGATTTAAATTTGCCCCTCAAGACGTCAAAATGATATCAAATTATAAGCATATGTATACTGTAATCAGCCATATATCCCTTGCTGCTGCAAAAAAAATTGTCCAAAGTGTAGATTGATTAATTGTTGTCTGGTTAGCATCCAGTTGCACATAATCATGCATGATCAGGACAAGAACAAATTAAAAAAGAATCAATAAGAAATATAAAATAGGAACAGGGTAACAAGAAAAAGCAAAATTTTGACTGCCACCAGAAAATGGAAGAAATAGACAAGAATGGCAAACTTGCAAACTATTGCTGCTCAAAGAACCTTCTCTGTAAGAACACTACAGATAGGGTCTTGGGCCTGAATGAAGTGTGGTACTGTTCACACATATTGGCCCACAAAGGTTTGCGTTCAGGTTTTCCTGACAACCTTGAAAGTAAGGGCTACCCTATTCAGCCAACTAGAGTACACACCGCAAGAGTTCTATGGGCTGAGCATCAAACCACTGGCCAGATATCTTTTCTACAAGCTTAGTTCTGTTTTTTGCCTATTCTTTACAACACACTGGTCCTACTAGGGGCCCTTTAGTGTAGCACATGCAAATTCAACAAAGTCCCATAACTCCTGTGAAATTTGTGGAAACCTATTATGAACTATATATGGTGCGTAACAATTCTACAAAATTTGTATGAAACCCAGAGGTGTATGAGGAGTTGTGTCAACAAAGTGCTCCTACAGCGTAGCATGTATTAATTCAACTAAGTCCCATAACTCCTGCAAAATTTCGTAATTAAAAAAAATATAATCAATACAATTTTTGTAACGTCAGGGGACCAAAATGCATGCACTTATTCTACTTGGACTCACTGAAACCCTTAAGTTAGATTATATTACTGAAGAAGCTACTTATTATCTTCCATCATACACATCAACAAATAATATTCAATCTTTACATATAGTTTAATCAGAATCAATTGATTATGTGGTTTATAGTATCTAAACATTCTCACTGCACAGTGGAAAATACTCCTGCTTCAAACCTATATCATGTACATGTATACTTCATGATGGAAAGAAAAATTAATATAAAACAAGACTTGTGGTGTGGACATAGTTTAAAGTACAATGCAATATTACAGAGGGTATCAAATAATACCTCACCACTTTGTGTGGAGGGTATCACATAATACCTCACCACTTTGCGTGGCAGGGTATCACATAATACCTCACCACTTTGTGTGGCAGGGTGTAAAAATATCACATAATACCTCACCACTTTGTGTGGAGGGTATCACATAATACCTTACCAATTTGTGTGGCAGGGTATCACATAATACCTCACCACTTTGTGTGGAGTGTATCACATAATACCTCAACACTTTGTGTGGCAGGGTATCACAATATCTCACCACTTTGTGTGTAGGGTATCACATAATACCTCAACACTCTGTGTGGCAGGGTATCACATAATACCTCAAAACTTGGTGTGGCTGGGTGTAAAAATATCACATAATACCTCACCATTTTGTGTGGAGGGTATCACATAATACCTCACCACTTTGTGTGGCAGCGTGTAAAAAGACCAATATTCAGCTTGACTGGCATTGTTATACCTTTTCTATTTAAAAAAAAAAGAAAAAAGAAAAATGACAAGTTAAACTAATATAAGTTGAACTTGTTTTTGACAACTTTTGAGTCAAAACCACAAAAGAATTGGTGCATATCTTAAAATAACTACAGTTTCTTGTATGGCAGATGGAAAGTTTTAAGAGTTTTAGATTATACAAAAAAAAGGTATCCTTAAGTGTGACCATGGTCAGACTAACACAGGGATGGACATATCTAACTCTTAGACCTGTTTTTGCCTTTCCATGTTGCAGGAAGAACAAAGCATGTGCATATGGTGAGACTGCAACCTTCTATAACCCAGATATCTTATACTGTGTTATGCTTGGGAAACAACTGAACTGGTTAAATCTAAATTGAACGATTTCTGTACATTGTGTTTCATGCATGGAGTTCAATCTGCTGCAGACTTTAACCGTATATTGAACAGAACTCTATATAAAGTTGATCTTGTGCTTGATCGCTACAAGCGCGATTGTCAGCAATATATGGTGTTAAAATGTATCTGATGCGTAATATTATTGATAATATTGCATATTTTGTTTTGCACATATCTTTCTCATATTGGTATTATGATATATGTTATAACTGCTTATCTTTTGTGTTCATGTACATATAGCTCAACATTCTTGTATATATTTACACATGTTGTAAACTCTATTAGAGGAAATAAAGACATGAATGTATGAATGAATTGAATTATCCCCTTACTTGTTAATTTCTTGGATTTTGATTGACCATGAACAGTTTTTACCAATCCAATATGCCCAGGTGTGCTAGGCCATTTACCCAGGTGTAACTAACCATTTGCCCATGGCAGTGGAACATCATGTGCTTTATAGCATTGTGTATTAAATTATTGTCAATTAGATGTGTTATGACTTTGTCTGACAAATTAGTAAACTTACCAAAATTAAACCAGATATCAGTGAAGATGTTCCTGTTAATGCTACATAAAACTTTGGTGTCAGTGTGTTCAAAAACATGGTTGCTGCAAATAGAAAATAATAAAAACTAGACAGAATTTTATCAACTTAATTCTAAAAAAAAACAGAAAACATGGAAACAAAGAAAAAGAGCAGAAGTAGTCTTTTTTCCTGCAACCAGCAAGAAAAAAAATAGGGTAGGCAGGCAGTAAAATTATCTTTCAAAAACATTTACATTGAGTTAATGGAGGGAAATTCTATACTTTAACAATACTTAAGACCAAATGGCCATAAAATGTTTAGGGTACTGTAAATAATTGTGTAGGTAAGGTGGCAGGAAACAGACATTATTTTTTTTGCCTAAATAATTTAAAAATAATAAAAAACATGTCAATAACAAATTGGCGAAAGACAACTAAAAAATGAAAAAAATAAATATCAAACAGCCTGTAAAACCAATATATTTTACATTGAACAGGAAAAAAAATCAAGTTTCAGTTGCTGCAATTAAGTTAATGATCAAGACATCCTGAAAACCTTCTTCAAAAACTTAATTTTTTTGCCTCAGGTTATCGGTATATCTTTAACAATGTGTCTAAGTGATGAATGAGTGATTCACCAGTAGATTGTATTTTAATTGTAACACATTAACTAGAGCCTAATATCTTTAACAAATGTAAACCAAATCTTTAGCTAGATAATCATATATACATTGAATGAGAGGAGGAAGATAGTGAAGCTATGAACTTCAGCAACTTTTTGGAAATAAAAAAGACAAGTCAGATCTTGAACATCCTTGACTACCCATTAAGGTCTTGAACAGACGAACAGACGGCAACAAGTCTGATAAACATCAAATTTGAATTACATGTACCGGTAGTTTAATTCTATTGATTAATAACATGTTACAAAATACAACTCTTTTCTTTAAAAAATTGTGTGATTTAAGTATATCCATGGAAGTATAATAGTCTAGATATTATACTTCTTCACAAACCACTTTACATTTCGCACCCAACTAAAAATCCCATGGGGGTTTGTGTAGCTAGTGGGCAAGTTGTTATGAGTCGATCAGTGTATGTAGACTCTTGAGGTGGGGGAGTGTGGCAGGAGGGCCTATCTGCATGTAGTAGGTAATAGATTTAAATAGTCAGTTAATTGACTTGGCTAAGGGATTAATTTTTAAACTGAACAGGTTTGTTGCTGGCTCATCACCATGAAATTCTAAGGTTCAGTCCTTGGCAGCTGAGGTATAATTTTGTGAGTCAAATCATGCTTTCCCATTACCCTTCCATGGCATAACAGTGCTATATCTATCAAACATGAAAGTTTCCAAGACTTGGGTTCTGTCCTCATTCTCTTGTAGGTTATTAAAGTAAAGAAGTTATATGTTAACGGCAAACTGTAAATTCATGAAGTATTAAAAGTATTTATTAGGCAAACAAGAAGTTGCACTGCTATGTCTCCATGTAAAGTATCGCCTTTGTTTGTTTTGCTTTTATCATATGCTCCATCACTATGAAGCTACATGTATAAACCAAATTTAAAATCAATCTGATAAGTAGTACCTGATGTAATTGAGGCTATTCAGACAGGCATAACAGATGGAAAGTGATTCCAATAAATCACCCACTTGTGCAGTGGGGTATAAAAATGAATTTTATTTTTTGTGTTATTTTAAACAATATTGTTTCACGGTCATTTCAACAGTTCTGCAATGTGAGATATAATTGCAAGTGTTGTAGTAAATTTCCCAAAAAGATTTCTTAGATGTATTAAAGGAATCAGTTTGAGTGGGTTGAAACCATAGTGAATTTTCTTTCCCTTTCCTTTTCACATAACTAATTTTTAAATGATGCATATTTTTTTGAATGATTTTGCCCCCTTTATTTAAAACCTACATTCCCATAGCCTCTTACAGATGCTATCATTTACACTCATAAATAATCAAATTAGATTCCTAACAAGATCAATCTGAATGGCAATAAAATCAAGAAAAGAGAATTAACAAATTCTTCAATTTAGAAAAAATACATGTTCAGGTCATATAAATACTCTTTAAAACAAACAAATTCTGCCAGAAAAGACATAAATATTCCTATCACAGAACACCTAATTTGATGTTCTATAATGATAGCTGCAATTTCATTCTCCAGCTATCTGAGCTGTCATAAGTACTGGCCATAATTGCCAGCATGTAAAGAATTACGCAATATTCTAAGTGTTACAATGTCAATGTTACTTTGTTTACCAAGTTGAAAGGCTTGTAATAGCTGCCATATGTACTTCATATGCCTTGTTTAAAAGCTCATAATTATTCAAGCAAAAAGTCCTCTAGAACAAAAACCAAGCAAAATGATAATTCACATGGAATTGGAAAAAAAAATCTAGTTCCTCAGTTAAGTTACAGAAAACTGCCTACCTGGTACTTGTCTAATACATACGAACCTCAGTGTCTTAGCCACAACACGACAACCTGTCTTATTAGACTAAATTTGAATTTAGGCTTGGTATTTGAGGGGTGGAGCTTCTTTTACTCAAATTTGACTTTCTTGATAATGCACCATCATGTTGTTATAAGGAATACACAAGACTTTCTAGAATTCTTATATATTATTATAAAAATGAAAAAAATATATTCATTCCCTCCATCATAAAACTGGAATAGGCCTACCAAGGTGCCCTTTTAATGGAGAGTATGTGATTCATACTATAGTTAAGGAACAAGCCTTATACAAAATGCAAACAGTTTGAGGTTCACCTGAATTACAATTTTTGATACAGTGCTTTGAGTTTATTTCATTCAATTTTGAGTATGAGCAGGCTTAAAAGTGAATTAACTGAATTAACCAGATTAACTGCACTGGTTTTCATAGTTTGGGATTAAGTTTCATGTTAATAATAACTTTCATTTGTGTTATAGTTTGGGATTTAGTGCACTGAGTTTGATTGAAATTATAATTTGGTATTATAAGTGCAATGATTTTCAATGAAATTTGAGATTTGGAATAAGTGTTATTTACATTAAAAACTTCTTTGGATTATGTGCAGTTCATTGACTTTATAGCTTTGGATTTAAATGCTGTTTTCCTGGAAACTTTTGTGGATTATCAAAGTGCTATGATTTTCATTCAAATGTAATAGTTTGGGACTTAGTGCATTATTAAAGTGCAATGATTTTCATTACCATAAAATGTAGTTTGGAATGTAGTGCAATGGTTATTTTTAAATTAAAGATTTATATGTAGATTGCTTTTTTTCATTGAAAGTACAGCTTGGGATTAAATGCAATGATATACATGTAACTGGAATTATATGGAGAATATTTCTTAGTTTTATTTTCATTATAATTGACGTTCTGGATTAAGTGCTATGATATAAAACTCTGAATTGAGTGTTTTATGTGAAAAATGATTTTATTGGAATTATACATATGGCTTAAGTGTATTAAATTTCATCAGAACTATAAATACATTTTGTACTTGTACATTTTAAATAATATGAAAACATGTGCAAGAAATTTATAAGAATCCAAGTATTGTTAAAGTAGATACTTTGAAGGAGTATATTTCAATGCATATATTTAAAAACCAGTATTCAATGGATTCAGCAATTGAGATGGGACAATTCAAATAAATAATAGCACAACATTGGAACTTCAAGTTATTGTTCATTTCATGGAAGTATTAATATAAGAAATTTATTGTTTTACTTTATCTTGCCATTTCATATTTGCTATCCACTTGGGGAACTGTGGGTTTAAAGCTTTTTTTCTTGGAAAAATATTAACAATATTCAAAACCAATAGTTTTCCACATTAGTACTTTTCCTGTGTTAGCTAGTACAAAAATACATTGAATATGTTTCTGTCAATTGCTAAATGCAATAACTAAACAACAAAAAATACCAATTATGTAAAAAAACACACTAAATTCCCTCAAAACACATCGTGAATAATATTCATAAGCTGAGAAAATTCCATATAATGTGAAACATAGCAGTATTGGCTGCCTTACATCTGTCCATGTAAATTTTCATGAGTGAGTGGCTACCTACTCATCAACTCTTACAATAGAACATACAAAAGCTTTGTCAATCCTTTGTATTGTTCAGCTGATTGATAACAAGAGTGTCATGGTTGTAGGAAAGTTACTGTAAAAGTTCAAACAATCACTTCCTACCTGCATATGTCATTTCCAAAATATGTCACTATAAGATTAAGTTATCACAACAGAAGTTTTACAGTCGTCATCATGAACTTGTGAATCCTCAAGGTGTATCCATCTGCACCATGAAAACTGGTTTGTTCAACATGTCATAGTTTTTCTCTCCTCTTTTGTCTACTCAAGACTTGACTTTTTATGAGCAACTCGGAGGGTGTTTCTAGAAAAGCAGAGGACGCTTGTACTAATGGTGTACCTGATCCATGCTCCCCATGCTCCCTAAGAGGAGTCCGAGTTGCTCATTTACTTTTGTTACTTTGTATGCATCATTTTGTTTATTTTATGTTCTTTGTTGTGTTTGTCTGGTTTCCATGTTTGGTCTTTGTCCCTGGATTACATTTTTAGGATCTTGGTTCCCTTAATTAATCTTTGACAGAACAATTTTGAGCCATTCATAATGTGAGCATTTCAGTGGAGCATCTTTAATAGGATGTCACCCACACTCTATTAGAAAATAATTGAGGGTCAGAGCTATTTGTATTCAAATAACATTTTTTTTTATAATACACCACTATGTTTTTTGATTAAAGGAATGTGCAAGACTCCTATACTATACATAGTACATCTGAGTTACAAGTTCAAACAATCACTTCTTAACCAGAGATGGGGGTAATTGTAACTGTAATCATTAATCAGCTGTAATTGATTACATTCCTTCAAGTAATCATTGTAATCATTAATCAGCCAAAAAAAACCCCAAAAATTGATTACATGTAATTTAATTTAATCCATTACTTTTCAAAATATCCTGTAATTCTGATTATCTATGATTACATTATGATTACCATGGAAATATTAAAAACCTCAAATGGTATCTATGGACAATGCATTAAATCAACAACAAAAATAGAGTAAAATGTTTCTCCTTCTTTTTTTTTGTGCAGATATTACAAAAAGTTCAATACCAACAAGTAAAAACAAAAATCTAATTATTCTAATGAAAACGTTTGTTTGAGCTATGAAAAGATCCTATACAAATGTTTTAATGAATTTGATAAGAAGTACATAAGTAAAACCCAAGGGTATTACGGCTATTTTCTTTTATATTCAAATATCCCTAAGGGCACTGTATAGGAATCAAGTGCAATGGTTCACAAAAATTTTAGTGAAAGTCACATATTGTTATATTTAACTTCCATATCTTTAATGTATCTATGTGGTTTAATAAATTGGTGAAGGTTAATGTTCTACTATACTTTAAAAAATAATATTACAGATTAAATTCAAAGAATTTAAGGCCTTATGAAAAATACAAATAACATAAACAAAATATGTCAAACCTTTCAGTTAATTCAAAGTTATTTGCAAATTCATTGTAATCAGATGTAATCATGATTACCTGCCAATGTAATCATTAATTTTATCAATTACATTCAGAAATGCTGTAATCATTAATTTAATTTAATCATACATTTGACAAAGTAACTGTAATTTGCCGTCCGTGCAAGACCCAACAGGGTAGTCAAGGACGTTAAAAACCCCCTTAGTTAGTTAACTGTAATTTAATCAATTACATTGAAAGTAATTGGACTCATCTCTGTTCTGGAATATGTCACTTCCGACAGAAACTCCGAATTCCTGTTTTAGAGCATCTACATATATGCATTCTATGTAACATTAACCTGTATAAATAGACCACCTGTCTAATGAGACCATAATTTTGCTTTCCTTTTGAAGGTAACTCATGTCAGGTTTGACTGTTGCGTCCCCTTCAAGGTGTAAACCACCCTCCCTCACATCTCAAATTAACCTTAAACAACAAAGTACAGGAACACATTTCCAGACTTTCACCACTTCAGTATTTTTCCTTTTTTTCATAAAACCATCAAGTGTGAAAGCAGATAAATTTCTAGGTGTGAAGTGAAGAAAAACAACTATGCACCAAACTTTAATAAGCTAGGCTCATGAGCAAATGTTATATTCATAGTTGTAAAATGTTTTCTATTGAAAATTTCTGGAAATTTTAGTGAAATTCTACAATCTAAAAACATTTATGTAATTCAGTGCTCTATTATATTTGAAAATAATAGATTTCTACATCACTGAATTATTTCAGGTGATCAATTATTAACAGAAAAAAGGCAATACAAAATACTTTACATGCACTATTGAACATACACTGTATTTTTCATTTGAGAAGTACAAATATGTTCAAGGTTGGTAAATATTTGAAGGCTTTCAACCCAAAGTTCAGAGCTATGAAAATAAGAATAGATAAGAGAAATATAATAAAAGTTATCATAAAATCAACAGTCTGTCAGCAAATATGAGCAGTGATCAAATTTAAGGGGAAATACTTCTTAAATTTTTAAGTGCAAGTTGAAATTCAATTTTGCTAGTAGAAATTATTTCTACTTGCTAAAATTTGCCAGTGGAATTCTATATGTCACATAAGTAAAGTCCAGAAATAACCCATAAAACATAAATTTAGCAGGTGTAAATTTTCAGTACTTGTTTAATTTAGTTAGTGGAAAAAATTTTGAAAGTCAATCCCTGATGAGTAACACAGACTCCTGCATACTACAGTAAATTGGACCTACTTAAATGACTCAGTTATCCTCCATTACACAGACCAATTAAGCAGTCTTACACAAGCAGTTTAAGAATTACATATACATATCTAAAGCAACATGTACATGTATTAATGCTATAGGGTAGAGACATAAAATAACACTTGACTGTGAACTTATCATTTATGGCTTGTTAAACACGAAGCATGCATAACACCATGGAATCATCACAATTACTCTACAAATGACATGACAAATTATGGATGAAACAGAGCACAAGAATGATACAGAATGAAACGAAATGATATAAATAAATTATGAACTTACTATCTAACATTTTACCAGAAAAAATAATGATGCAGACCATAACCCAATGGAAATTCTTCTTCCAACCGTGTTTCTATAAAAAGCAAGCCATCTTATGAGACCTTTTATAGATTTTTATTAATGTCATCAAGACAGTGTTGTACGGAGACGGAATGCAACTACACTGTCTTTGACAGTTTCAGCCTTTAAAGTACAGAAAACCATTACAGATACGGCAGAAAATTAGAGGTCCAAGATTTTTCATGACAGAAAATAAGTAAGAACAATTTAACATTTATGGTAATAATGATCCAATATGTTTAAGTATAGACAGAATTATTGATCTATATTATTGTAATGCAAGGAAAAGGAATATATCTACACATAAACAATGTTTATGTTGCCTTGTAACATTATCAATTTATGATGCAGCTTAATCCTGGTTTTTACATCTGAGAATTGTTAACCCTCTATTATTAATATTTCTATAAATATTGATTATCAGCTTTGTCAGTAATTATGGAGTCACAATTAAACAAACGAGGCAGATATAGAATCTTATTATCAGATATTGCAAGATATATGAACATGTATAGACAAAGGGTTGTGATACTCCTCAAACTTTTGTAATTGTAAATTGAAGAAGTTGAGTCTGGGTTTAAGTTTTCTACTGAAAGTAAAGTCAAAACTATTAAAATTGCATGATACTGCAATAATTTACGAACAAAAATATTTTTACAGCATTGTACGCAAAGACAATAAAGATTTCTATACATAAATAAGTTTCTCTAGATATGAAACAACAGTAACTAAGAACTTATATACTGATATAGCAAAGATTCAAAGAAAAATTTCTTATAAACAATAGTTTCTGTTCCTATCCTAAATGTTTTAGCAAGTCTGTGAGAATTTCTGGCAAATTATTTGTCTAAAAGTTTAAAAGCTCTGTTAACTTTAAATGATTCTTAACACTTTCAGTACTGACTTTAAATTTGACTTTTACTCTCCTAATGCCAGACTAAATATTAGCATGAGCGGTTTCCTGGACGGACTTATTTTTGACAAATGCTCGCAACAACGCTCCTTGTATGGTTTAAACAGTTCAATTTTATGGTTCAAAATTATGGCATTCTGTGAACCATGTGAAATGGGAAACATTTCACAGCTCTTTTACCAAAACTGATGCCATGAGATTCAAAGCAAGGGACCTTAAGTTCTAATGGTCATGTATTATAATTTTGTCAGTCATCTGCTTATCAATATACGAGACGAATCTGAAACAGTAAATTTGACAAATCATGAGAGTCAATACCAACAATCATATAAGTAGGATACTTCCACTATATTGAAATTCTGGGAAATGACAGACGACTATGGACATGTGTAAATAGATGACAAACACAGCAGGTAATAGCACAAGATGAATAACATGCCTGGACCTATACCATTTTCATACATTATAAAAATCTTTCTACTGTGATACTATAAACCATGAAATTTTCACGGCAGTTATATTTTCGCTATTTTCATGCCAAGATTTGTAAAGCAGCAATTTAACTGTTGCGAATATTTTCTTTGAAGAACATATCTGTACAATTTAATGAAAGATTACAAATTTAAAAAAGTGTGAAAGCAGATTTATAGCAGAAACTCAAAAAAAAAAAAAAAAAAGACGACAAGCAAAATTTTCCCGGTTTACAATGTATAAAAGGTGGAGGTTTAGCAAAAGCAACATCATCTAAATCATTTGCATGTAATTCAATTTTCCAAATGATCACAAAGATATTGTCTTAGTATTCTGTTCGATTATGGAGTGTATTAACATTGGCATGATAAATATTATCACCTGTTCAGGTGACAAATCAGTTCAGCATTAGAAAAAAACATAAAAATACAGGAGTGTTTGTGATAATGAAATCAAAACAAACTTGAATCAAGACCTACAAACAGAATATTCAATCAACATCCAATTAAACATTGGTAGGCTTTACAGATACAAAAGTTCATACAGACATCATGGGAATAAGAGACTAGACAAAAATCAGATAAAATCATGTTTTACCATTCCTATTAACATGAATAAATTACTTGCATACTCTTCTTAGCTGTTTTACATTCAGAACATCATATACACAAGTCTGTGTAGCTTATTAAGTAACCTTTTACAAGTGACACCATTGTAAAATGTTAGGTTGAATCATTCCTTTAACTAAAAAATTTGTTAGGCATGTATGAAATGATTTTGATTTTTGAATAGGGTTCTAACAGGGGCAGCAAAAAAAAAAAGCATCTCACTAAAATACTACTGACCTAGAGAGTACTCAACTAATACTCGTTTTACTTCATAACGCAAACAGACCTCTACTTCTTCGACTTAACAAGTACATAATCTAAACTGTGCTTGAGGACTAATTCCTATTAATTAATTTGCAATAAATAATAAAATGCTTTGCAGGGTCAGCTTTATAGGACTGAAGAGGACAAACCCTAAACATGCCGGGGTAAGCATGAACCCCCCATTTCTTAATTAGGACCTTTGAAATTTCATTTACTTAGGTTCTGGACCTTCAACCCCTTTCACTGAACTTTACTGAAGACTTCAAGTGGATTGTTGATTTCAAAGTTGAAAAGTTAAGGACCTTCAACTCTTGAAAATAAATCTGAACCCCTGATCTCACAATGTGCAGTTAGATCTAGAAATGAAACTTATTTCTCCTTTTAGGAATAGTCAACTATTTAAGTTGTACATGTCAGCAACTTTTCCTACCAACCAGGGTCATAGAAAATGACAATCTACTGTCTAGATGTTCAGTGAGTGAGCTCACATTAGGAATACCCCTGTCTCAATTTAGCTCATACATGTACTGAAGTGAACCTCATTCTTCACTTTGGAAAAAATGGAGTATGCCTTATTTAACTTTACTCCGATTTAAAAACAGTGCTCCAGGTTTGCAGCTATATTTCATATAAAGCATGAATGACCTTGACCTTTGATTTACTGATACCAAAATCCATTCCTATCTTGCTTACTCCAAAAGTCTTGATCAAGGTAAATTTCATTTACTCCAAGAAAGAGTACAAAAATTATGTCCAGGAAATCATATTCTATACAGGAGGTAGGACAGAAAGCAAAAGGTGAGGCACAAGTGTTGTATTTTTTTTTAGCCAAAAGACTACATTACCACCTAAAAGCACATTACAAACCATCTTACACTTTTAGATAATGTATTTTTTTTTGTAAATCACAGAACACAAAACGCTATACATTGTGACAGTTGCAATAGTGATACTTTGGAATTCCAGACTCAAAATGATCAATTTAGAGCAAAAATGAATTTTCAGTGACTTTTGTATTTTTCCACTGTCTGATTTTTTGCAAATTTGCATTTTTAGGAATAACAGATTTTTTTTTCTACAAATTCCAATGAACATTTTGGACATAATTTAAAATTTTAGAATAATTTTTAAAATTTGCTCAACTTCAGGTCAGAATTCTATGGAAAACGACCCAGGTTCTTTAAATGCCCTAGACCTTAGCATTATAAATATCTAATACATATGTACAAGTAAATATTTTTGAGACTGAAGTAAGAGGATGTGACATTATGGCAAATTTTACAGCAAATGGTTTCTTAACATATCTGCTATTGGCCCAGTAAATACAATACACTATCATTACTATTGGGGCTTTAATACACAGGGTAAGAATTGTAAGCAATATAATCATGCACATTTCAGTTTGAGGGTACACTTAACAGATAGATGAGAAAATTATGACAAATCAGATGATAAATCTTTAGCAGCAGTTTGCTTACAATACACTGGTACACCTGGCACAGTTTATATCTGCCTGCAGCTAAGATAATTTGTCATAAATAATGTACATGTACTGTATTTCAATCAGTCTACAGCATTAATAATAAAGATAATGAAAGTTGCATTTATATATATATATATATCGTTGGGAATTTTTCAGACCGACCTATATATATACATGTGTAAAATTGATATATATTTTTTTGGTTTTCAAACATGGCAAGCTACATACAAGCTTGTCCCCACATCTTTTATAAATACTGGTAGCTTCAGTGATCATGTCAAATATGTGATAAGAATACCTAGGCCAAATAAAATTATACCTCCGTTTCCTGGTACATGTCAGAAAAAAAATGGGTCGGTAGGTCAGGTTTTTTAAAAATTCATTTCCTTTTTTCTCCCAAATTTCATAGAGATTATTATTAACCACCAGGACTTTGTGGAAACCAAAAATTGACTTCATTTGTAAAATGTCAGGTCATTTTGTGGTACTATTTGTTGTTTGATAACTTGAAAATAAGTCAGTCAAAGGCATGAGTCAGTTAAGTAACAGGAAACAGAGGTATAATTTTATTTGGCCTTATACATGTATAAACAACTGTCATTCAGATTTCCATTGACTTAAAAGAAACTTACAGAATAAAGATAAAAAACAAAGTCGACAAAGTAAATATCACCATTTCTTAGAAAAACAGCTATAACATTACATTACCTTTATTGGCCAACATGAACGAATAGGAGAGGATAATAAAATGGAAGCAATGAACATAGGTAGATAGACATATCCAAGTATAATACATATAGGAAGCTACCATAGAAGACAATGGAAGTATAGAATAAAAGTTTTTCACCAGAAAAATTCAGTGTTTTTTTACAAGTATACAGAAAAATCAAGGAATAGATATGCATTATTAAATATATTGGTGCCCACTTCATCCTGAAATGGGGATACAATTGTTGTTTTTTTCGTGAATTATGTGTCGTTTCATACACAGTCCCTTGAAATTTTTTAGTACAAGGCCAATTAAGGGGGAGAAAAACCCTCTACAGTACATGAATGGGCATGCTGTTACCTGTCCATTACTCTCCAAAACCTAGTTATATTTCTATATGTAGCCATAACAAGGTTGATCACTTAATCTAAATGCAAGTACAATCAACAAAAATCCAATTCTTGTTGAAACAGCATGATTTAGATGGCTAAGTACAACCTCATACTCAAAATGAAGTGCAAATCTATTATTGTGCAACTGCTAATACTACATGCACTTAAAAGCCTGACATAATGTGTGTATCGTGAATGTTAATTAAAAATCCTCCATGCCTTTGTGTTACACATTGATCAAATTATTCCTTTGATACTGTTCTAAGAAGTATTTTGCATTTTGTAATCAATAGGCCAAATTATAGGATTAATTTTCTGATTTGCAGTTTTGTGTGAACACCAGCATATCCTGTTACGTGAATAAACCTAAAACCCACAAAGAAAGGGATTAGGAATGAGTCATGAAAACGATAATGCAATATGAAACAAACGTGCAGTTCTAAAACTTGCTAATAATGCAAACTAAAGTACCAATTTAACATCAAGCATGAATTGAACATAGGGTCTTGTAAAGCAAGATCAATTAGGGTGTAATCAGTGTTTCCCCAAAACAATTAACCCACTGTGCACTGTAGTACTACAAATGCATTATTTTTTGCACTGTGATTTCTGAAATAAATTTTAGTTGGGATATATCATGAGAACTGTGTTCTTACATTAAGAGCTGTAGCTGTACTATGCTAGAAAGCACAGTGTTTTTTTTTCAAATTCATAGAAAGAACAATAATCTAGGGTTCTATACATGTAAGGCATATGATCTTATCAATAAAACAAGGTGTAGGGCAATACGATTTGATTAATATACCGGTACATGTTCATGTAAGCATGGTATATGGTTCTTTAAGGCATGATCATAACTACAATAATTAAACTGGTATTACCCTGTATGTTCCATGTTAAGGAAGCCAATAAAATATATGTTTGAGGAAAACAGAACCGAAATTAATCAAAAAGGTACAGTAGTGCATTCTAAAATAAAGCAGTAAGACTATGGTTAGAACTAGGAAAATACAATTTTAAAGATTTTTACTTTAAAAAAGAGCTATGGACATTCAATAATACCTTCAGTAACACTTATCAATTATAGTCTTCATAAGTAGACATGAATAAAAAAACAAAAATAAATCATATAAAGCATAATCTAAATACAATGACAATTGATTGTCCATGTATAGAATTTGAAGTTTAAATGCATCTAAGGTCCAACAACAACACATTAGCAAGTATCAAGATTATAGCCATGAACCTCAAGTGCAAGTTCAAAAGGTCACACCACATCAATTATTCTACCTAATTGCTCTACCAACTTCAGATCAATATATATTAACTTGTGGGTTATCATACTAGAATTCCATTTGATTGGATCAAAGAACATCTTCCTGGTATTGATAGAGACATCTCTACAATAAACATTAGAAAGATACATGTATGTAGGAATCAATACATGTAGTTGCTTCAGGTGGGATGTACTGGGCCAAAAAATATCTTTTATTGCTATTCTACTCTATATTAGCATTAATATGTTGAATCAAAAAATATAATGATAAGATGATATAATCATCAAAAATGCAAAATATTGATACATTAATTTAAAACTTCATCCCCATATCTCTGTGACAAGCATTGCTAGTTGTCATTCCACTTTTACTTTTCCAAACATTGTTTGAGTCAGCTTGTTTTTAAAACATCACGAAGAAAGAAAGAAATGATTCCTATTTTGTTAGTAATGTAAATGCTTTCCTATGACCATGCTTGTTCCAGTCAAATCCTATTTATTGAAAGAGATATTGTCATGGTGAGTACATGATAACTTGGATGATTTCTCAGGTAACGGGACATAAAATAAAACATTAATTCAAAAGACCTTAAAATATCAAAATTTGCCACTATAAAACATTATCAACATTGTATTAAAATTTCAACATTGTCCTAAAACATACATCAAATAAACTGTGAAATGCTGTTACATGAATATGAGAATATATTGAACCATATGTTGATAATAAGTAAATTGATCTACGACACATGACAAAATACACAAGGTATACTTACACATGAATAAATTGAACATTTTGGATAAATATTCCACAACACAACTGATCACATAGACTGTCACCTACACAAAAGCACACTGAAAACCAATCAATGTTAGTCACAGCTTCCTCAGCCTTCAAAACACTTAATGAATTAGAGAATTATTGGAAACTAATCCCACAGTATAAAGCAATGAATCTGTCATGGCAGTCTCTCGATCAATTGATGTATAAATTATAAATGAGACACAATTTCCCCCCCTACAAGTAATTCTCCACCATATATCTATATTTGGTCTATTAGCAAGAAAGTTTGTACCAATTTATCACACTAAATCCCTCATTACAGCTGAGAAATTGTTTGATGGAAAATTATATCATCATTATCGATAAAAAAACTGTAAATGGTTTGAGGTAAAGTTATTTCTCCACACCTGAATTCAATGATAATGTCCTTGAGAGCCAGATCTGTTAATTAGTAAATGGTAAACTCATTATTCCTAACGACCTTGTTTCTCTCACTCATAGACAATAATTTTATGTTGGCAGATGATTTGACCAATGTAATGAAGTACACATTTGTGGACTGTGTACAATACATCACCTGTCACCTGGGGGGGGCTTTCTCAAAACATGTAAGACAGACATCTACAAATGATCAAATATCAAAGGTTATTGTATTTATAAAAAATAATTTATTTAATCACCATGGAAACATTTTTTTGTTAAAGGAATGATGTCACATTTCCATGTTCAAACAGAGTATTAACTTGAGTGTCCATGTCATAGAAAAACAACATTTATGTTTTAATTCAGATGCAAAATATGTTGCAATAATTTTTTCTTTTCAATTCAACATAACACAGAAAAGTATTGTAAAAATAGCTATGCATACATACGTATCGTCAAATAAGTTCTCCTTTTTAGATGTTCTCCAGAAAATCACATCAAATGAAATTATGTTGATTAAAACAAGGAGAAAAGACACTCAGGGCATCCATTAAACAATTCAATAGATCCTTTAAAAACTAACACAAGAGTGCAAGACCTTATACAGATTAGAGAAAGGCAAATGATGTGTACCAAGCTGAAACAAAAATATATCACAAATCTTTGATATTACCAAAGTACCCTTTCTGCATAATGTGGTTCCCCCAACAAATTTCCATGAAAATAATTCCTATACAAGCTGTTATGGTTACCAACCTCTCAAACAGACTTACATAAAGTAAGTATTTACTATTTTGTATTTACATTGTACTCTTCATTTGTTTCTGTATTTTTTGTTTTGTATTTTCTTTTGTTATTAAAAATATTTACTTTGTTTGTTGTTATTATACTATTTGGAGTCTACTTAAATGATTAAAATAGATGTTAAATCAATAGCATCCATCCACAGCAATAAATAAAAATGTTACAGCACCATGGATTAATTGTACTCAAGGGAAATCTACAATGACGCACTTAAATTGATTACTTATTTGGTAAATAAATGATGTATGAATTTTTCCTTATAAAAAGTCATTTAGCATGAAACTTCCAGAGCATATATTAAGCTCAGCAAGAAAATTCACTAATGTGTGATCAGGAGTAAACTAAAGAACTGTAACAACTGTCAGGTGGTGATGATGGGATTCAGTGATACACTGTAATGGCCTTTTTCAAAACTACCTCATCCCTATTTTCTTAGGAAATTAGGAATAACCATTCAAGACCTGGAATTAGTAGTTTTAATTATTTTATAACGGATGTAAAAAAAAAAAAGACAAGTCATGAACATTTAAACCAGTGAGATTTTGAACAGAAACACCATATCCTTCCTCTCAACTACCTATTGGGAAATAGTCAATCCTATTTGGGATTATTTTTTAATCATTTTTTGGACCAACTGGGAAACTTTCATCATGGGAAACCACTTTATTTTGAAGGTAATTTTAAACAAACAACTAGATATGCAGTATAAATCCTGACCATCAGTGTTGATAAACAAATAGATAAAAATGCTACCCAGGATTTAGTTTGATCAAACCATGAATAGTTGGGGCAAGTAGAAATGTATAGACACACCATTAAAGCTTGATACAACCTTGATCCAAGCAAAATAAGCAAGTAAGCACTGATACAAGATAAGAATTTGACCAGAATCAAAGTGGCCCATTTTTTGGCCCTTCATTCCTTAACAGTTCAAAAACAACCTCTTATATTAATCCCAGCTTTCCTTTGGAGGTAATGGCACTTTGTGATACAATTTCAAAGAGATACATTCCTTTTTACATAAGATAACATATAGGCATCTAGAAAATGCTTTGTTTTTTACCCTTTTTATATGTTTTTAACATGTTTTTAATGTCTGTTTCCTGCTACCCTACCTACCCTAGTTTTTTGTGCCTATCCTAAACATTTTGTGGCCACTTTGACTCAACCGCTGTTAAAGGCTAGATTGTTCCTCATTAACTCAATGTCAATTTTTTTTGAAAAATAAAATAATTTCCTTACCTACCTACCCACCCTAATTTTGTTATTGCTGGTAGCAGGAAACAAGACTATTATTATTTTTGGCATAATTCCTAAATGGTTTAACATTGACCTGAACCTCTTTCGGGTGTATGACATATTGCAGTACAATTTCAAAGAAATCAATTTACAAATACAATGTAGTAAACTGAAAATGCTGGTTTCTGGCCCTCACTTCTAAATGATGCAAGTCTAAACCTCAAAAAATCGACCCCAGTATGACCTCAGTGGTATAGAATATTGTAGAACAATATCATAAACATCAATATGCATTTACTTGAGTCATATGATAGAGTTAAATTGTATAAAATGCTTGTTTTGGCCCCTAATTCCAATACAGTAAGGTGATAACCTGCAAATTCAATACCAACCTTCCTTTTTTAATTTGTACTCTTGTTATAAAATTTAAAAAAGATCAACCAACTAATATTTGACTTTATTGCATGAAATACCAGTGACAACAGCGACATTACACCACCACAAATTTTCAGTCAATACAATTAAAAGTGATCATGCAGTATAAATGTCATACATATATATATTTGGTATACCCTGTGCTGCTTAAAATTTCTGCCTGTTACATGACCTAACTAACATGGCACAACAACACTGATATTATTAAGACATATAGCACCTTTCCAAAATTAACAGTTATTACTCAAGACTATGTAGGATACAAAATGTTATAAGGTTTGCTTCCTTGCTTTGTAAGACATCAAATGACACCAATTTTTTTTTAAAAAGATGTAAGTTTGAAAGTTGTTTTCCTTTTCCATCAACTTCCATAACTATTAATAAAAGATCAACTTAATAGTCCATCCCTTTCCTGTTTATACATAACCATTACAACAAACTGTAGATAGCACAGTAATTACTGGCACAACACTGTTCATCTGGCCTTTTTCACTAAATCAAAGCACAGTGTCCATTGATACACTATTCAAACAAACAAAAATTAATATCAGTGCTAAAATGATCAAAAAAACAATAAATTTTGACCAACATACCTATCCTCCTTTGAAATGTAAGTTGAGTGGGGAGGGGGGGGAGGGGAACAGACACATTTCGTAATCAAAGAGAGATAACTCTTGATTTTAAAAGTAAATTCTGTGATGAAAATAATAAATCAGATGTGTTTATCGTAGTTATGTAAAAAAAATACAGGTGAGACACAGGTTTATAAAAAGTGTAAGTTGGCCCAAACCAGGTTATGTCTTACATAATATCATGTATAACCTATTCAAAAAATAGAAATATTTCTTAATTTAATTGCCCTGTGCAGGTCTGGGTGGCAAAAGAATAAGCCTGCAGCAGCACTAAGCTTGTCGTAAAAGGCGACTAAATAGTGCTCAGTGCCCACAGAGCAATTGAGTTGTGTGCCCCAGGTGGTGGAATGGGGTACCCCTGGCATGTTACATGCTGGGGTTATCAGGCTATAATACGGAAAACCTGACCGCAAACCATAGTGGTGCACCGTGTTGGGAAAGATGCCACGTTCCTTGCAGGTTAAAGAACCCTACTGTGGTATTCTCCCGGAGTAGGAACCATAGGGCTCCGCCACAGGAGGCTAAATTGCCCGACCCTATCCACCTCTCCCTATTTCCAGTGGCAATCAAAATTTGTCGACCACATTACCCTCATGTCCCATCCCATTTTTCATTTCATCATCATTTCATGTTCATTTTATCATCCACTTCATGTTCATCGCCTGAATATAGCTGAAATATTGCTGCTCGGGCATTAAACCCCAACAAACAAACAAACAAACAAAACAAACTTAATTTAATCTCTTATTGATTCCAGCCCAGATATTGTGGATCAAATTAATTTTTTTGTAGATTATTTGACTAACAATTTGTGGACCAATCAGCAACAATGATGTCACAGTGCTTAATCAGATTCTGCAAAACAATCTGGTATGCTCAAAGAGAACCAACTAATCAGACAGCATATTACAAATCAAATTTAAAACAGCTTCAATTAAATATTAATTCATTTTTCGATTGCCTTTGATACATGCATTAATTTATGTTAACAGTGAAATGCGTTTGAGACTTGATAGTTGTGTTAACAAACTGTAAACAAACATCAGCACCTTGAGTGCTTGATATGTCAATCCCCAACTGTGTGCACATAACTGCCATAAATCATAAACAAATTAAACAAAAAAATGTATTTTTTGATAAAAAAAAAAGTAAATGCCTTGAATCTTACATACAAATAATGAACTCTGTAAAGTATTAAACAATACAAATACGGCATTGTCAACAGCCTTGTCATGCTAGGTATACCTAGAATGGCATATCTGTTTTTGCTTCTTAAAGCCAAAGCATACTTTTAGTCGTATTTTATAAGAATGAGTCATAAAATCTTGAACTTTGTGTCATTGGGTATTATGAGAGATTCACAAATTGTAGAGCATAATTTGAAGTCAAATTCTGTAGAAACTACACTGAAATCATAGGGTAAACAGGTCAATATAGCCCGATCCTACAGAAAGACGATAGTGGAGAACACCCTAAATCATGTACAAAGTCAATATACATGTAAAACCACACCCTAAATTTGAAATAAATGCATCTATTGGGGGCAGATATTTTTTGGAGAATTTTCTATATCATTTCATAAAGTAAAATATAGCAAAGTCCCTTGAAATGTAAAGTTGATATCCTACAGCAATTAAAACCGCTTACAACATATATCCTATCTATATAAAGCCACTGACCAAATTTGAATTTAATCCATCTATTGTGAGCTGATATTTTGTGACAAAAAAAATCTGCATCATTCCATATAGAGAAAATAGCAAAGTCCCACAAAACAGGAGGTTGTCGTTGACATTGGAGAGCATCCAAATACACTTGCAATGTATGCCCCATCTATAATCCATCCATCCATAGAGAGCCCAGATAATTGCAACAAAGTTTGGACAGATGGAATGAGTAAGAAGCATTTTATGTAAGGCTTTTTTTTAGATACAGTGTGATATGTGAAAAACATGCATCAAGTTATTAATGAAATGTTGAATATATGTAACTCTGGAAAACACAGAATATGGATACTCACCTAAAGGTATACAGATCTCAAGACCATAAGAAAAAAACACTAGTGTAAAGTTATAAGCAATTTTTATCAATTTTTTCAGGCAAGATTTTACATGTGGAAAACAATAAAATCCTCCTTTTCAAGAATTAAAGTTCCATAACTCAGCCACAAGAACAGAAATAGAATTCTCCTTATAAAGTATAAAAACCTTGAGACAATCATTATTTAGTAAAGGTGAAATTTGTATGACTGATGGCAATGTCAAGACAATATTACTCTGTCTGGCAGAAATTTTCACATTTTCTTGTTGAACACACAGGAAAAAGTCAAAATATGCTACTCTGTCAGACAGATCAACAATCTACGTTGCCAAGTCAGTGTTTCCAACTTACAGGAAAATATCAGCA
Source organism: Perna viridis (assembly GCA_037379345.1). Lineage (NCBI taxonomy): Eukaryota > Metazoa > Mollusca > Bivalvia > Mytilida > Mytilidae > Perna > Perna viridis. The sequence goes on from CM074511.1 coordinate 18,176,952, forward strand.
TGTTAAATAGAATGTAATGCTTCTGAGCAAGTGATTACATGCCTTACTGCTTTCTCATTCATACAGTCCCTGAACCATTCCCCACAACTATTTGTAGGAATGGTGACCAATGATTGAGTGATCGTTGATGACTGCAAAATTGTTATGTAAACTATGTAAATTGACAGATGATTGGGTTCATGTAAATTTCAGAATTATCATTGGAATGCTTCCAATGTAATACCATATTAATTTTTTTCTTTGAACTCAAAATATTACTTCCACATATCTTTATTTCATCATGAATAAATTATGGGAAAGAAAAATAATTAAATTCATGTCTAAATTTATATCATTTAGTAAATACCGGTATATGTAAAAATGGAAAACGGTAAAATATTACCATGTTAATTTTTTCTTTGAATTTAAAATTTTCGCCTTCACAAATTTTCATTTCTTAAAAAAGACAAGATATCTGTACGTGATGGCTGATACCCCCCACTTTTAATCAGGTTGTAAAGAAAACAAAAAAAGTCCTCAGTAAAACAGGAAGTTGTTGAATTTTTCAAAAAATGGAACCTACCATATGGCATATCCACAGGAAAAATGTGTTTAAGTGATGAGTAGTTGCTGAAAAAAGTGCAATGAAAATTTTAACTTTCAAAAATATAAAGTAAAAAAATAAACGAAGTCCTCAGTAAACGGAAGTTATTGTCAAATTTTTACAAAAATAGATCCTGCCACATGACACATCTACAGGAAATATAGGTTATAATTTCAAGCCACTGTGATGAGTAGTTGCTAAGAAAATGCGATGAAAATTCCAACATTCAAAATATAAAGTAAAAAATATACAAAATCCTAGGTAAACAGGAAGTTGTTATCAATTTTTTCAAAAAATGAATCTCACTATATGGAATACCTGCAAGCCACTGTGATGAGTTAATCACACCAAACTCATTACAGCCACGACACAAATCACTAAATCAAAATTCATTATTTTGACCTTGATGTCAAACAGTCAAAGTTCACCAACCATAATACAAAACACATTGTCTTGAGCTGATTTACCCTCATGCAAAACAACAAAAAGTTACAGCCCAGATACAAATTTGTCATGCAAAAATCATTAATTACACCTTGAGGTAAAAGTACATCAAACATGGTACATGACACATTGCCTTGAGCTGATCTATCCTCATGCAAATATCAAAAGTCTAGGCCAATAGACCACACAATTTTGTTTCAGATGGGAACACTGCCAGGTTGCTATAGGGCATTCGCCACATAGTGGCAGAACCCTTATTATTTTCTTTCAAAAACAAAGATATAGCCACCAGCAACTAATATGAGTAAGTTGTAACCAGCTGTGGACATTTTCCTTACAGATAACCTAGATGGATGTCTTGTCTCAACTATTTGGTGCTATTTATTATTCTATCTTGGAAGGATACTTTTTATTTTGCTTGGTTCCTGCAGTATAAACATTAGATGAATAAATATGTTCCTGCAATAGACATCATGATCATCTGGACTTTACAGCAATGTATTAAATTCTGTGCATCAGTTTACTTACATTTGTACAAGTAGCTATTTAAACAAGAGTCTCCCAGGAGCCTGAATTGCTCATCTGGTTAAAGATTGTCTTTCAAGGCAAAAATTTTAACAAGTTATCCAACAATTTTGACTCAAGAAGACTTTGGTAAGACTATCATAAGGATCATTTCAGCAGTGATTGAATGTTTCTTTCTATCTATTATAGATTTCAAGATATTGACTGAAAACTATAAAAAAAAAAACAAAAAAAAAAAAAAAACAAGAGGCTCCCAGGAGCCTAAATCACTCACCTTGTTAAATTTTAGCCTTTCAAGGCCAATAACTATAACAAGGAGTTGTCCAACATTTCTGACTCCATGAAGACTTTAGTAGAACTTATCATAAGGATCATTTCATGAACTGAAAGTTTCATTCCATCTATTATAGTTTTCAAGATATTGGCTGAAAACTGATAAAAACATAATTTTTTGCCTTTCAAGGACAATAACTCTTCCATGGAGTTGTCTGACAACTTTGATCCCAGAAGACTTTTGTAGGCCTTATAATAAGAATCGTTTCAGCACCTGAAAGTCTCATTTTATCTATTATAGTTTTCAAGATATTAGCTGAAAACTGTAAATAAAACCTGTCATTTTTCTCCTCTCAAGGGCAATAACTCTTACATGGAGTCATCTGACAACTTTGATCCCTTGAAGACTTTTGTAGGCCTTATGATAAGGAATTCAGCAATTGAAAGATATCAGCTAAACCTAAAGGTTCTGGAGATATATGCACAAAACTACTGTCCGACCCTTATGTTCTATTTTTAGTAATGTTGGTTATGTTTTTTAACCAATCAAAAATCCAAATACCAATTTTGTGCAGGATACCCTAAAAAACAAGAATACCAACTTTCATTGAATTCTGTGTAGTAGTTTTTTTAATGTAATAACATCAAAAACAGCAAAAAAACGTCCAAAAAGGGCAATAACTCAAACATGGATCAACAGATATTCGCTAAAATTTGACCACAGATAGATCTCATCATGCTAAATACTTTTAGCCGTGTCAGAATTTGGCTAAACCTAACGATTCTGGAGATATATGCAAATATCTGCTGTCAGACCCCTATGTTCTATTTTTAGTAATGACAGCCACATTTTTTAACCGATCAAAAATCCAAACATTCATTTTGTGCAGGAAACTCTGAGGAACAATAATTATAAGTTTCATGCAAATTTATTCGGTAGTTTCAAAGGAAAAGATGTTTGATGACGGATGCCAAGCTCACATACTGGGTTAACCCCACTCTGGTGGCCATAGTATTAAGCCTTTGATAAAAATTCAAAAAACATTTGATGGACATGTTTTTTTTTTCTATCACTTAGCCTGGATATTCATCTACATGTATCAAATGTCAAAGAAAATAATCATGATTGTAAATGCTGACCTACTTACGGAATGAATGAATGACAAGGGTCATCGGTTGCCATTTTTGTTTTTGTTTAACCTAGTTCTGATGCGAATGTGAAATTCTTGGTCAAGCATGTATTCATTTATCGTCTGATTTTAATGAAGAAGGCCTCCAACATACCAGACCATTAATCAGTTATGTTAATTTTATTGTAGGTTGAACAACTATATCAAAATATGAATTTAATCTTGAATGCATAAAAGGATTTCAAGGGTAACAGTAAATCACAATGGCGATCATATAAAAAGAATACCCGAAAGCGGTTATACCACTATAATGCAGAAAACCAGTCTTTCCAAAGATTCAGTTTTTCTTTCAGGACATTAGGTCCTTTGATGACATACTATATTCAGGACCGAACCCAGTTTTACTGTCCATTTTGACCTGTATCAAGAATGACTAATACTGGAAATTTTCTGGACTTCAGGTCTGGCATTTCAGATTTTTTTTACCCGTCCTGCCACATTTTTATCAGTGATATCTGATGGCAGGGCTCAAGCTACTTGAGAAAAACAGGGAGAAGTAACTTCTCTTTCAGAGAGACACTAGGAAGTGGGGATGAACAGGGAGAAGTGAATGCGTATGCGCATCATTTACTTATGCTTTTTAAAATTATATGTTTTATATATTACTTACATGTACATAATATAAGCAAGCATTTTCATATATTTATTTTCTAAATTGAGATAAATGTTACTTTTTCTTTGTGTTACATATGTAAGTAATAAATATTTTGAAAAAATGAAATCAGCCTGCTGACTTAATAATTGAGTGTATCATATATTTATGAAATTGAATTTCTGATCGATACCTCTACCCCTTATCAAATTTATTACAGCAAAATTAATACATGTTTGAGCAAAGCAAAGCTTCTTGCAATGCATTGTCCTATTGATTTTGTCTTTTTTAGCAGCAGTGGAATAGAAAATTTTCAGGCTGTGATATTCTTTTGGAATTTTCAATTTGTTCTGGTTTTTTTTTCTGATCCCACTTAATCCATGATGATTTCTTGTTCAAAATATCCAGTCTCTTGATATAAGTTGATCCAGAGTATCAATAATCATGTTAAAAATTGTTACTGACAGAATCGAGACAGAAACTTTATTTACACATATTGTAACGGTTGGTAGGAACTCGTCTCAAGCTTAAGAAATGTTCCGTTGAAATGGAGAATTTACTGTTCTGTTTCTTATGAAACATGAAGATCAAAAGAAATGCTTCCAGTTTTCTACCAAATTATCAAGTGAGATAAATTTAACCCAAGTCCAATGAACCCACATGACAAATTTACACATTTCATAACAAAATGTGAAAAGTAAAACATGAATTATCGTAAGCTGAAGTGAAAAATAATAATTTCAAATCGAGTTTTAAACGTTTGAAGCATAAAGTTGTTTAGAATACTTGCTTGAACCGATAATTTGATAGATTTCGAAAAATTTTACAATTTATTTTCTCAAACGGGCACCATTTTTGTTTGAATTGTTATCAAAAGAGAGATAACTCTGGTCAAAATACCGCTAAAAGACGGAGTACAGTCCTGATCATGGGTGATATCTGAAAATGATAGGGCGACTTCACTTCGCTTTAGGTGTCTTCTAAGAGTGAAGTGAGCGACTCCCAGACGAACATGTCACCTGAATCGCCCAGTAACATGAGCCCTGTCTGACGGTCCGAAGAACCTTCAGAAAGACTGAGAAAACTGGTTTAAATAAACTGGGGAAGAAGACAATTTCCATTTGTTTGGTTGGTTATTGTTGTTTTTGATAATTTTTCATTATATCTTCTGATGAGGAAAGCTTTTTCTTCCTACTAATATACTTCTTCCAGCAATGTCGCTAAGAATCCTTAGAATACATACAAATGTACATTCTCCATCAGGATTGTAGAATATTAGAATGGCCTATCTTATTCAAGTTACTTCACGGTCCAGCGATGCATTCAAATCTGCCTTAAATGACGAGGAATGGAAACCATACAAATTTATCTATTCATGTTAATTTTGCGACATTATATTGCATACATGTATGTATTTTTAAGCAAACCCACATAAAAGTCTATGTGTTTTTATATTTTTATTTTGCGAGAGAAAACCTAGCACTAAAGATGATGAGGGACCTAGATGCCTTAGTACTTATCTTCCTACCCGACAATAAAAGTATAGTCTATAGACTAATAATACTGAGTCTCACCAAGGACTAGAGTTACTCTCTAGTGTATTGTAGTTATATTATAAAATTCCCGAACCCAAACTATAGATAGGGATTCATGCAGATCCAATGGATATAAGCACTGGACTGCAGTTCTCCAGGACAACAACATATACATAACAACAACAATATGGCTCTGTACTAAATGCATTGCGACTAAGGGAGATAATTTAGATGAGGTTGAACTCGGATTATATGACAGATATGTATATAATAAATAACTGTGTGTTTTTAGATTGTAATTTATGTGAATTCAAACTTATTGGACTTATATTGAATTGTAGCAATTACACCAAGGAGGAAAAATAAACAGTTCAAAATATGACGGTTTAGAAAAAGGGGGCATGGACTATTCGACTTACCATATGAGAGATTTTCTGTTAGTTTAAGAGGGCCTCTTAGAATGTACACAACAAAAATAACAAGGATGAACCATACTGCCCACAGGTAAGTCCAAGACCAATGAATCCAGGACTTAACTTTCTCAAAAATTCTTGACAGGAAGCCAGCCATGGTTCAATTACAGTTCCGGAATTAAGAAAAAAAAATGATAAAAGTTATCTATAAAAAATATGTTTATTTCCAATGAATCATTTTACAGACATAAAATCTTTCACATAGCGGTTAATTCGAAATTTCATTCTTTAAATTTGAAAGCTCAAAGAGTGCGGTCCATGGATTTGTGGCGGAAGTTTTGAAATGAAAGTTGACGAACTCACGTTTATTAGTTTATGTTCTGATCAGCGACTGTAAAACATGATTTAATATACAAAGAAATCAAGCTTAAGCTTCAGTTCTAGGTAAAACATAGTTATTCATCTAATAGATCTACTAATAATGAGGCAGGTGTAACCTTAGCTGCGAAACGTAGCTCAACTCTTTGTGAATTTTGAAACGTCTAGATCTATACTATAGATCGCAAAAATTATAAAAAAGGAAAAAGATCAAGCTACGATTTCGCGGGTAGTGTAACCTGTAAGAGGACGCAATCGAGGATATTTTTGTGGGCCTACTTCTCTTCTTCCAAGTTCCAGTATGGAATATGACTATGAGTTGTAACTGAATGTTTTAAGTTCTGTGGGACTTGGCATGCCTTGCACAGACAGTTGTAGTCTCTGAAAGTATATACATCTCAGAATCTTGTAAATTGTTGTGTCTGGAAATATTGGACTGTACTCTGGAAGAAGAAGAGGGGGTTGGTACATGTATATCTCGGCAGTGGCTGCTCGTCTACATATTGTAGGATTGGGAGCCTCTACAGTCTTGTTGTCCAAACACCGGTTTGAGTCAGTAACACACAAAATCATGGTGGAAATGCTTCATTTACGTTAGTGATGTTAAAATTGTGAGAAGTTCATTTTAATATACACGTATGTACAAAAAATGTAACAAATATCAATTAAAAATCATTCAGAATTAAGACAAAATTAACATTCAAACAAACTTTAAAGACAATTTTAAATATTTATAACAAGAATAGGTATGTTGTACAACAACACCACTGTGAAGAAAATGGCAGCCCAAAGTTTGCTCATCCAGAAAGATTGTTTTGGTACATGATTCAGTCTGGCTTATTTTAACTCATAACGCTGCCATTGCAAACAGTATTCACAAGCTAGTGAGTCTTGGTCTTGCAATTTCTTCTTTAAAACATGTTAAACATGTCCATTCACACTGGTCCTCCTTTGAAGTAACTTAAATTTTAAGAACATTCCATGTCAGCACTAAAGTACTTTTTAATTCATGGGATATTCACATTTTTGTCCTTGATTTTATTATAAATTTTTGAAACATCTGGTAAAGATGATGCATCAACTTTGACACGAGACGTCATATCTTCTGTGACTTGTTCTGTGTCTGACCAACATGAAATCCTCCATTTTTAAACATGACTAGTATATAACACGAATAAAAAACTGTCCAGTTTATTAAATGTGACCACTGTTTGCAAACGCATTAGTAGTCATATATTTTCGGATAAGTTGACATTTTCATAACCAATCAGCATTTCTGTCATGATTCTGTATGTTATTGATGCAAACCAGATGTGTGAACAATTAGCCTGAAGAGGCTCCCCATCCACGAATGTGTGGACAAGAAGCCACTGCCATATCTTTCCTGGAATAAACAGTTTGTTCATCTCCCATCTTTAGATACTTGTCTTTGTTGATGTCATTTAGTTGATGGTGGTTTATGCTGGATCTTATGTAGCATTTTTAATTGTGATGTTTTTCTTCTTTCCGCTAGGCTGGTCCATTTCATGATCATCAACTGTACCATAAAGCAAGCTGTAAAAGGCCCCACAATAAATGATGTGAAACTATTACTAAAAGAGTAATGAAGAGAACCAAAATTTTAGTAGAATTTTGGTTTCCTTGATTACTCTTTTATGAATAGTTGCACATCATTTATTTTAGGGCCTCAAAAGAATGTTATCCAGGGACAAAGACCAGACACACAACAAAGAACATAAAATAACCAAAATTATACATACATGTAAAAAGCAACAAAAGTAAATTAACAAGTTGGACTCCACTAAAAACTGAGAGCATGGACCAGGTGCACCTGTAAAGTAAGCATCGTCTAATTTCTAGAAACACCCACCAAGTTGTTCATAAAAAGTCAAGTCCGGGGTAGACAAAAGAGGAAAGGAAAACTATGACACATTGTACAAGTCAGGTTTCATACACTGTAACAATCCATGAGTTCATGATGACAACCATAAAACTTCATTGGTGATGAGTTCAGTCTTGTAGCAACATAACCCTGTTCTTGAAGCCTAATCGAAAGAATTCTAGTGAATCAAAAAGTCTAGGTAGATACAGAAAGCTCTGGCATAATGTATGAGTTGTGATAAGAAAACGACAATATAAAAAACAAAAATGAACCTAATCTGTAGAAAAAAAATGTAAAACGAATAACAATTAACATAAAAAACAATGACAACCACTTGACTGCAGGTTCCTGGCTTGGGACAGGCATAAAAAGTATGTGGCTCAGGATGGGGCAAACATGTTTGTGAGTATTCAACCTTCCCCTTAACCTGGGACAGTGGTGGGAAAATACAACAAAACGTACTTCAAAAATCTGTTGAATTAGATTTAACTCTTGTGATCCATAGAATACAAACACTTTACCAATCAGATTAGAGACAACAAGTTGTACCTACCTGGAAAGAGTACTCGCTGTTTTCATAAGCTAGTTCAAATCAAAAAGCAATGGATAAGCACACCTAGTTAACTTAAACAAATTTATCAATAAAGACACATCCAACAGGATTTAGTGCACTCATATCATGTCTAAGAAAAACAATGTCTTTGTACAAATGCTGAGACAAAAAGTATTGGCAGTAAGTAGGATGAAATGTAATAAAGTTTATTTATATTTATATTTAATAATTAGTATTAGAACCAATTAAACGTAATTTAAAGATTTTACAATGATACAAATATATTTTTCCAGATTAAAAGGATTCTGTATAAACTATCAATCTTTATTTATTATATGTATTTGTACATTACTATAAAAACAAGGATGTGAAATCCCATTTTTGAGTAAGTTACAACAAGTACAACTAACTTTTAGTATAAAATCTTTACATTTATGGTTATTTAATTTTAATTTAAGGTAACAATCTAGACAAGTGATATTGTTCCTATGATGGCAAACCCTTTTTCCAATCAGACTGGTGGGTTTGGGCAATCTAAGCCTGCATTTGGACAAGCAAGTCCATTTGGAGCATCATCTGGTGGATTTGGATCAGGAAGCCCCTTTAGTACTAATCAAGCATCACCAGCCTTTGGAAACCTCCCAGCTGGTACTGGGTTTGGAACTCCTCAGACAGCTCAAGGTTTTGGATCATCTCAATCAGGTACTTAAAGAATCAAGTAAACAAGTAAAAAACTTTTTAATTTTAATGAATCAGGAATTCCTTGTTAGGTGATTTTTGTGTTTGGATAAAGCAGACTAGTGAATGAAAACAAATTTGAGTAAGATTGAAATGGTTAAAATTGATAATTCTTACCTTGTTCTTTCAGTAAAACACTTTCAGGGTTTTTTGGCTAAATACCATCTGAATAAACAGTACATGTATTTAGTGTACATTTTCAAACATTCTAGGAAGTGGTTTTGGATCACAGTCTTTATTTGGGGGTACTGAAGCTGAAGGTCAGACAGGAAGTGGTTTTGGGACATCACAAACAAACACAGTTGGGTTTGGAGCTCCTACTGTTGGTAGTGGCTTTGGTACAGGCAGTTTTAGTAGTCCTCAGACTGGGTTTGGTTCTAGTTCTCAGACAGGGTTTGGTAATACAACAAATCCTAGTGGCAGCAGTTTTGGAACTCAAGGTATACCCTTTCTTTGTTTTTATATTAATAGTTATGTGCTATACTAATTTGGTAAAGCTTTATATGTACATGTACATTGTAATGCTTTCAGACTGTCAATGTATAAACTTCTGGTTTGGGATAAAACAATGTGCTGCACTGAGAAATGGCTGAATTCTAGTGTTTTACATAGTATGATGTTTTTCAAGCAGAAAAAGTAATAAATTATTTCAATTCCTGAATTTGCAATTTCAAAAATGTTTACTACAGATCAACATCATTTTGAATTAGGGTGAGCATAATAATAAATGTACATGTAGTACCATACATAATGTGAATATACAGTTAATTTTCAGTACTTAAGGCATTGAATTTTAGATAAGTTATAGTGATTGGGATTAAAATTTTGACAGTGGGCCATTTTAATGATTTACAGAATTTTTATCAGCCATTCTTTGACATATTTAGTAAAACTTTCTTATTTTAATGGGACATTTTTTGCTGGAATGTGATAAATGGTACATGGCACCTTCTTATACCAATCACAGATATAATTAATTTAGAAAAAACTAATAAGTCCTACATGAGGCTAACTAAAAATAATTTTTTGGTTTACATGTGTTTCATTATCTCTTTAAGAGTGCCCCATTTCCTTATCAAGAAAGTGAAATGCAAAGCACCATATCTGAATGTAGTTCTTGCTGTTTAGTAAACAGCAAGAACTACATTCAGATATGGTGCTTTGCAAACAAAAGCACTATCATTACTTTGACTTCTTATCAACAAATTTAACTATTCATCATAGGACCAACTTTTGGAGGGTCAAATTTTGGTGCAGGAACCAGTGTAACCCCAGCATTTGGAACAGTTACTACATCAGCAACTACTTTTGGTACAAGTGGATTTGGCTTCCAAGCACAGTCAAATACTGGAGTGTTTGGCAATGTAGGAACTTCTGCTGCTACCAGTGGGTTATGTGGTCCAGGATTTGGAACTAGTACCCAAGGAGGTAGTGTTTTTGGTGGATCAAGTTTCAAGACAAACACAAGTGGAAGTTCTGTATTTGGAGGTTCTGGGTTTGGGACCTCTACAAAAAGTACAACATTCGGTAACACTGGATTTGGAACATCTGGCACTGCTAGCACTGGTCAGGGAGGAATATTTGGAAGCACTACACAAGCAAGTGGGAGTGTTACTCAAGGAGGAGGGTTTGGAACATCCACCAGTGGCACTACTAGTAGTGGGGTATTCGGAAGACCTACCTTTAGTAGCACATCACAAGCTAGTGGATTTGGTACTTCTCAGGGAGGAACATTTGGTGCTTCTACCACTTCACACGCTGGTTTTGGTACTTCTGTTGGAACTTCCAAAGGGAGAATATTTGGGGTTTCTAACACTGGCAATAGTACGCAATCTGACGGCTTTGGAACATCTACAAGTGGTGGTATATTTAGTGGACAGAATCAAATTTTAACCACATCAACTAGTTTTAATGCTAGCACTTCTATAACTTCATTTGGTGGAAACACATTTGGAGGTACACAACAAGGCACTGGAGACTTTGGTCAAAATACCCAGTCATCTGTATTAGGGGTTCAGTCAACTGGATCATTTGGTATTCAGTCTTCTGGTAGTGGTGGAACAGTAACCACAACATCTGATGGTTCAACAGGGACTCTTGGTTGGAAAAGTTTTGGCACTATCCCTTCTATAGATCACCAGACAATGTCCTCTGGTTTCCCAGGTATTGTTGAAGTCGTCTTTAGATGAAACAAACAATATAAATGTAGCTTACCTTGCAACATATATAGATATTTACCATATATTTTGAACTATAAATTGATGTGGAGTATAAGTCTAAATACTAATTTTTACCAAAATCAACAAAAAATATGGTACTCTTTGAAAAAAAAAAAATGAATAGTCCTTTTTATTTATATGATAAGGTAGCCCAACAAAACATGGGAAGGTTTATATTTTAAAATTTTTTTTGTAATTTTTTTTTTTTTCAGCACAGCCTGCAAGTTCTTCAGATGACAAGAAATCAGATTCAGCAAGGAACTTATTCGGTAAACCAGAACTGAAGGTGAATCCACTGATATCTGAGCTGAGCCCTCCAAGTACTGTATTTAATGCTTTACCAACTGGAGGGAGTTCCTTTGGAGGTGAGAAAAAACTATTTGAAATTTGGTTATAATCTCACCTGAATGCTATTTGTTTGTGTATTTGAAAAGGTTTACATGACAGACAGTATAATATTAGTCAGTGTACCCATCAAGGCTTATATGGACAAACCAAAATTAATTGTACTAAAAACATTTGTAAAATATTTAAATGGCTCTTGGGGTGATATAGCAGTCGCGAGTTGATACAGCATATGATACAGATTTTGACATGTAACATTCAGTATGTATTTAACGTTATGCCAACTTTTATATTATCAACAGCTAAATATTATGGCACATTCTCTTTGAACACTGTAAATGTTAAGTAACTGTTTTAGATTCTGATAAACCTGAGGCGAAATCTGTGTTTGGTGTTACCCAAAGTGCATCTGCTGGTCAACAGTCATCTGGACTGTTTGGTAAACTGGAAACTTCAGGTAAAATTTGATAATTTTGTTTTCTTTGTTTTTGTACACCAGTCTGTCTAGACTGGATGTATTATGGTATACCAGTGTATGTCTGCTGTTCAAACTTCACATTATAGCGTAAATATGCTGCAACCAGTTTTTGTGAAATTTTAATGAATTGTTTTTTTTTCTATTGATGTGAGTTCTTGATTTTCATGAATTTTTACATTTTTGGAGTTATGGGACTTTATTTGTACAAAAATAGGGTAATTTTATATTTTCGGAACTATAACTCAAAACCTTTGGAGAAATGTCAATGAATCTTTGATAAAGTGTTTTTTTATTAATAAAAGCTCCCTTTTAATGTCCATAAATTTGGAATAATACCATTCAGAGTTATGGGACTTTGTTATTAAAAAAGGGGATTTCACAGTTTTTGGACTGATTTCATGAAGCTTATGAAAATAATTTTTATTGTTGTTAAGCTCCTTTTTTAATTAAAATGAATTTTTGAGTTTTTTGGACTTTGTTCATAATGAAAGGGGAAATTTCTTATACTTAAACAGTACCTTTGGTGGCATATAGGAATCATCCTGTCTGTTCATCCGTCAGTCTGTCCACATTTCCTGTAAGTGCAACTCCTCCTTAACTACTCAAGGAATTTTAATGAAATTCTTTAAGAAGATTGGGTATCAAATGTAGATGTGCATGAAGGATTATGATTGCTGTTGCAGGTTTTAAAAGGGAGGTAATCCAAATTTTGGGTTTTACATGTTTAAACCTCATAAGAACAACTACTCCTAAACTTTTGAAGGGATTGTGATGTAATTTTATAGGAAGGTTGGGTATGATATATAGATATGCATGAAGGAATATAATAATTGTTGGATGATGCCAAAAGGAAAAGGAGATAATCCAAAAAGTGTCTCACATTTAAGTCCATTTAAAGCGAGGGGTATTCTCTTTGTGAGCTTGCTCACGGTATTTCAATTCAGAACTGTATTAGGTTTGAATTCTGTGTCCATATTTGCCCCATCTGTTTTGTGGTTCAACCTCTGCAGGCGTATCTGGCTGTGCTCAGCGAAGCATTTTTTTATTACTCAAGGTGATACAACTTCCTGTTTAGTCTGTTTTGAAATTGTATTTGTTTTACTTAAAATGAATGGAACAAATTCAGTTCTTCAGAACGAATATAAAATACAAATAAAAGCTATTCACTTTCCCAAGTCAGCTTAAATCAATAAATACTGAATTAGATTTTCTGTATATTTATAATATACTCACATAATAATATTCAACTATTATTTGCATTAATATCAAATATACCATGTGCTTAGTGCACGACTTTACTTTTTGTTAAAGGTTGTGACTGACCATTAATTTTTTTCTGAAGCAGGTCAATTTTTATACTTATCGATTGGTTACAGAGATTTGTTTCTTTGCATCTTAAAATTACACCTTTTATTTTAACATATACTATTCATTTTATTACTTCAAATTGAAATTTTATTAATTCTCTTTTTAGCTGATGAAAACAAGAAAAAAGACCATTCATCAAAAAAGATGTTATTTGGCAAACTGGTGGCTGGATCAGGTATAACATTTATAAAGTTACCTGCCAGTCAATTCTTAGAATAGTATTTATCTTGATCTCATACCCATTACATTGTAAATATTTCCTTTTAAATGTGTACTAATGAAACTACTTGGTCTGTTCTTGTGTCAATATAATTTACATTATTTTAATTTCAACTGGAGATTGACATTTTTAAATGCATTGACTCTTGGTTACCACAGTGTTTGTTTGTGTGAATATTTTTGACAAACTGTTTAGAGTTTAATTGTACTTGAAATTTGATGCCAGTGTTATTCAAATGTGCAATTCCTTTTTTCCCTAATTCAGCATGCATGCATTGAAAAATTGATAAGTCATATCAATCTCTGAAAAAATCCTGAAGAGGTTTATGTTTTTGTTAAGAAAAGGGTTAAAAATGTGAACATTATGTTGTTGTCTGATTTTACCACTAACGTTCAATCTTCAATTTATTAAGTCGCAGTTAGACAGAAGGTAATTCTTGCATGTCAAAAAACCATGGAATTTACTAGTATTTCTAATTCAGAATCAGTTACCAACAAAATAACCAGACTTAGTTTTTCATTTGGGCATTGTGCTTTAGAGAAAAAAATTATATAGATTGTACATGAAATTAGCACTTTGCAAGAGTTATCGTTCTTGATTTTCTTTGATTTAGTTGATTTCAGTGGGAGGTTAAAGTGTGTTTTTTTTTCAAAAGTACAGATCTAATTACAGAAAGGGCTAATGTCACATAAAAGTTTAGCTTATGTAGACCAAAAAAGCATCGTTTGTTCTGTGGGGTTTTCTACACCGTGAATCACCTTACCTATGGCAGTGTCTGAATTTTATATGGACTAGTACTTAAAGAAAATGGAAAGAGGGAGCTAAATTAAAGGCTTATTTAAATGACATTTTAGATTGAATTGATATAGGATTTATATTGAAATTGCACAATTATTTTAGGTATCAGAAGAAAGTTAGTTGATGAACAGGGATCTAGTTATGATAGTAATGATCAGACATCGAAAAGGAAGCCTAGTAAAGATAATGGTTTGTGTATTCAGTTAAACCAATATATGTATACATATGAGGAAGAGAGGATTAGTGAAAAAAAGATGAATCAAAATGACATTTCAATTCTATCATAAAGTCCTCATCAAAGGAATGATGAACCATGCTATTAACTTTCAAGAAACCCCAGGAGGAGTAACTCATCATTTGTTACATCTAGTTGCAATAGACCAGTTTCAATTTCAATAAAAATCTAGCTTGGCTAGTGAGTAATTTAAATAGAACTCTAGGTAGAACTCTGCCCTATATTATACCAATGTGTTCTACTTAACTAGCACATTCTATCTGTGTGATCTTTTGGACACTGTCTTTTTATTTTGAATAGTTATCAAGTATGATGACATTAATTAACCTTTAAATTTTCCATCTACCGTCTTAATTGACAGCAATTCAAAATTAAAAGGCAGTGTCCAAAAGATCACACAGGTGGTCTATAGTAGTTAAGTAGGATACTGTGGTATAATGTAGGGCAGATTTTTACTTTGTCAATCACAAATTTTAGTAGAACTACCAAAGCACAAGTTAGATACAAAAGACACACACACATGATACAAAACTAAAGATGAAAATTAATTTGTATAATTTTATTATTGTTTTATGTAGATGAAGAACCATTGTCAAAGAGATCAGTGAGAAGAATGTCTAGCTCAGATGACATGTCTAACAGGGTGGTTCTAGTTTGTAACAATGTACCCATAAAATATAACAATGTCATGGCAATGAGGAAACACTTCTCTAAGTATGGTGAAGTGGTCAAAGTTTTCCCTAATCCTAGAAAACTTCTTACTACTGTACATTTTAAGACACATGTAAGTAGTTGATACATACATATTACATTCATTTTTAGGTGCAACTATCTGTATTTTATTGAGGCAAGCTAAGCGTCGAGTTGATACTTGATATACTAAGATTACTTTAATTGCTTTGACATGATGAGTTTTAAATTATTGTCTTTCATTTCAGGTTTATAAACTAACTGATATTTGAAACAAATCTGGTCACTGTTAGCATTATACATTAGAAATTATATCATATGAAGTGACTTTATTCAGAAAAATGCCAGACAATTTCTCAATACTGCATGACACTGTCAGTGAGAATGTGTATGTATGTCATTCTTCATGTTACACAATAACACAAAACTCAAGAGTTTTTTAAATAATTGTTTTGGTAATGTTTGTAAGAAAGCATCTGTTTTCTGATATTTTGTTTCAGATATTTAGTTCTCAAACTAAAAAGTTCAATGTTTAATGTTTGATTATGAAAATGTCTTTGTATTAATTTTTGATGTTACAGGAAGATGCAAAAGAAGCCAAAACAAGAGGGAGGTTTTTAGACAAAGGTGTGAGACCCATGGAAATCTTCTGGAAAAATATAAGAAGGAGATCTAATGAAGATCTGGATACCACCCCTGGTAAAAAGAGAACCAGTGGTATGGTTATTTTCAGGATACATGTATATACCTTTATATTGAGATTTGTTATTTATTTTATCATTAATTTGATTCAATGTTTAAGAATGCCATAGTTATACACCTTGATCTTAATGTAGGTAAGATATTGGATGTAAATGAAGCACTCTTCATAGACATTTTTTGTGTCCAATAGGTAAAAACATCACTTGAAAACTAAATTTATTAATTTCCATTTCAGACTTATCAGCTGAAAAGCCAACAACTTCAAAAAGTGCTAAATTCAGATGGGCTAAGAATGATCTTGATGACGAGTTAGCTGGAATGTCAGGAACCAGTGATGTAAATGATGAGCAGATTAAGATAATGGATCGACCTGAGGAATATATAGAAAGTCAGGTGAAAGGATCAGCCAGTAGATCAGGCTCTGCTCATTCATTGGTTGGTAGCCCTGGTCGCCGTTCTAGTCCAGTACCATCATCCTCCAGAACTGCCGTAACCATTCCTACCACTGTAGATAAGGGTTAGTTAATGTTGAGTTAGCATTATAGATATCATGTTTAGGGTGTAAATTCTTCATGAAGTATGAAATCAATAATGAATATTTATTATGTTCTAAAAATAATACAAACCTGTACCTTGTATATGGTGAGCCTCACCTTCCATTTATCAAATGTTTCTTGATGAAACTCATTTCAGTTGCCATAAATGCCAGTTTGAGGTCAATATCTGTGTATGTTGTAATTACCAATAAGTTAGGTACTCTGGCACATTTTCTAATTTTTCTTACCGTTTCATGGACTTAAAACATACACAAAGCATTGTAAACCCCTCTCACAGAAATCATGATACTATTTTATGGTATTTATTTCATTTTGTAGGATCTTTAACCATGCTGAGAAATACAGTTTGTCAGACCACAGCAGACAAATTGCAGATCCTGAATTTGAGAGATAAAATCATAAGATTAGGTTTGAAGTAGCAAAATGCTAAAATGCTTACAATTGCTTGCTTTGGTTATTTCAAATTTTGAAAACTCATAAATGATATAAATGAAAATGTTTTTTTAAGTGGTTAAATGTAATTTTAAGCTCAAATAATTATTTTATTAATTCTTTATAAATGTAAGTGTCTTTGCCCTTGAAAGTTCACTACTACAATTATGCCATAATAGAGATATTTCTAGATTCTTATTCCTGCCTGCACGGATTTATTTTATTTTCAAATTTCCAGAAATATTTTGTGCCTTGTCTGAACCTGGTTTATAATAATTGTTACTGAGTAAAATTTGTTTTACTAAGACATAGCTTTCTCTGATATTTCATAGAAAAATGATTCCAAATATATGAAAACTGGTACAGGTGTAGCAGTAGTGACACACATACTTTGATAGAGCTGTTTTTATAAGTTTATACTGGCAAAATCTAATGCCAAGTACAAATAGATGATGATAACAACAACACAAGTTTGTGTCATGAGTGACAGATACTGTAGGAAAATAAAGAATAAAATCCGCCCCACTGCCTAAATATTTCAGAAAAGTTGGTTCAGAATCTGGGATTTTTTTTTTATTATAGCCTTAATGAAAAGTGAATATGCCTGAAATTGCCTCTGCAGAGCAGAAGTTTTACTAGTATTTGGCTTGCTATCCTTAAAATTCTAATTAAGACAACTTAAGTTTTTTTTAAAACCTTTACAAATTATTTTTTATATATTACTTTCAGTTTTTTTAAGATGAATAGATGATTATCTATTTCAAGGTATGAAGAAAACAGCTAACCTTAAATCCCAAGCGTTTGTTGGTACATGTAGTGATATGTGTCCGGAGAAAGAGAGATATGACAGGGAAGAGAAAAGAAGACTTCATGTGTATGAAATAGTTAACCCTGGTAGTCAGGTAAGTGCTACAAAAGGAAGAAACTGAATTGGTTTGTAACATGCTTTTTTATACTGTGACAGGGCAGCCTGCCTGTGTTGAAGTGGGTAGTGAGATTTATATAGCCAGTTAATTGACTTGGCTGAAGGATGAATTCTATAGCCGAATCGGTTTGTCGCTGGCTTGTCACCAAGCGGTCTAGGGTTCGATCCTTGATGGTGGAGTATAATTTTGGGAGTCAAATCATGCTCATTTCGTGAGAAGATTTAAAAAAGAAAAAGGTTTCACACACTGCTTTTTTTTTTCAAAATAAGTGCATTGAATAAAGATTTAACTAATTTACAACACTATCTTTATTTGTTTTTCTCAAGAAGCCACACCTTATTTCTTTTTCTTTGTATTGTAAATATACCTTTAAATGTTCATTTAGTCTCCTGTTCATCTTATTAGAACATTTATTTTATCTAGATAACTACTGAAAGCATTTTAATGCTAGGACTTTTCGTGTGTCTGAATTCATCACCTTGAACATTAAAGCCAGAGAGATTTGATATTTTTACTCATTCCCATAAACAGTGAAAACTATGTAAACCAAACCCTGAGAAAACCGAATTTCACTCTAAACTGAACTAATTTCAAAGTACCGTTGAATTTCCTATTCAAACTGTAGTCATTTCACTTGTCTAAACCAAATCCTGTCAATTCCGAATTCAGAGTTCTTTCTGTATTTATTTCCTTTATTGATAAGTATTATTTACCTGTATAAACCGACCAATCAGAAGTTAATTATTTCATTTATTGATCCTTGACACCTGAAGCCAAATTATAACCTGGACTAATTGATCACTCACCTGTTATTAATGAACTCCCAACTGGTAAGTATATTGTAGGTGAATGAATTAATTAAAACATTAATCAAAAGTTAAATCTTTTGTAAAATTGACTTCAGTTTATTTAATTATCTTAAGGCGCATCATATATCATACATAGTAGTCCATTTTTATCTCTCTACCTTACAATACAGTTAAAATAATATTTCAGTCTTTTTATTTCTTTTTCTTACATGTCTTATCTGTCATGTATTGCCAATTCAAACTGTTTACAATCATAACAAAGTGGCTGGAAAATCTGTTTACTTTTCTAGCGCAATGCCTGTCCGTCATAATATTGTATTAAAATGTTTTGCAAACATCTGGTTTAATTGGCAGACCAGTTTGTTAACAAATTGTCAATAAAATCTTCATGAAAACATCTTAAGGCAAACAGTTTGACTGTGTCATAACATTATAAACAAAACAGATGAATCTTGGTCTATATGCAGTATAAAATTACTGCCAGATACCGCTTTGAGACCTTAAAGGCCGAAACTGTCTGGTTGTAAGTGACACTGAGAAAACTGAACAGCTATGTAAACTGAGCACCTATGTAAACTGAACAACTATGTAAACTGAACACCCATGTAAACTGAACACCTGTGTAAACTGAACACCTATGTAAACTGAACACCTGTGTAAACTGAACACTTGTGTAAACTGAACATCTATGCAAACTGAACAACTTTGTAAACTCAACACCTATGTAAACTGAACATTTGTGTAAACTGAACAAAACCTGTTCGGTATGGAAGGGTTTCACTGTATAAGGTTTTTAAAAACAATTTCCATGTGTTGTTGTATTATTTATACCTCTTTCAAAAGTAATGTTTGTATATTTACTGAACTCCTACATCTTAAATAAAATGTTTCATTACAGAATCCACAAGTTGATCACAGTAAAGCTGTCAAAGAATACAGTAGATCCTCAGCTGATCAGGTACCCGACATTGAATTTGAAATAATACACTTTAATTGTAATTGCTAAAACTGAAATACATTTAAGGCCATACAAAAAAAATGCCTAGGTTCTCAGGCCACTTTAAAAAAAAAATTGATGAGTGAGAGAAGTCTTTTTTTTTTTTTATCAGAAGTAAGTTTTCTTTTTTTTTTCAAAAAATTTCATCAAATTGAACAATTCTGTAAATGTACAGGATGTTGAGAAGTTTAATAAAATACTCCATGGGGCATTAAAACTTAACTGGAATATCAGATGTGCCAAAAAATAAAAGCCATCTCTCTGCCACAAGGCAAACTTTCGTTTTTAATGATCAATGTTAAATAACAGCCTTATTCGCATCTTTTTGCATTTCTGTCAGGCGGGCAAATGATTCCGTAACTAATTAGAAGTTAATTACGGATTGGAGTTGAAAATTTCTGGAATGGATATAAAATTTCTCATTTTACCATAATAAAAATCACAGATGCGGTAGGGTTTTTAGGGATGCTGCAGTGCCTGAGAACCTAACAATTTTTTTTCGCCTAAAGCTTTTAGAATATTTCCTGCTTATATTTAATTGTGTAAATTTCAGGTGATTTTTCATTAAATAAAGGAAAGAATGGAGATAGTTTTAAAATCTTTTTATTGTAGAAAATAAATAATGTATTGGCTTTTTAACTTTGTACGTAACTGGAAACTGTCATGAGGAAAATAAAGATTTAAATATATTGATTTGAAATCAGCATTTTTTCCTGGACTGCAATACCCATCACACTTTCATTTACTAATGGATTTTGATCATACCTTAATGGGTGGTGTATTTTAATGGCCATAAGATCAAATTCAAAGTTGATTGCCTCAATGTCAATTTTGGTAGAGCTATTACCCTTTGATATTTGAAATGTCACTCTCACACCTTAAACTATTGAAATGTTTTCATTGAGCCTATATGGAAGATGCATTTTGATGATATCTGCATTCAGATTACTTGTGGCATGATCTTGATGTTTTAAAAATATTTTTTCGTCTTTGAAAAATAAGGTATAACTTTTATCTTTAAAGCAGTATCTACAGCTGAGATAATTAAATGTTTCAGGTACTTTTGGAATTCTGTTCTTTTATTACTTTATGTATATTTAATTCTATAGGAAGAACCATTACCACACGAGTTACGGCCTTTGCCAGTGTTGATGATGACCATGAATTACCTACTATGTGAAATTGCTGATAAAGGTGAAGATGGGAAGTGGGGAGAATGGTTTGACTTTTTGTGGGATCGGACAAGAGGCATAAGAAAGGTAATATGTGATCCCTTATACAGAAAATCATGTCTTAGTTCTTAATGATTACAAATGTTTATTTCTTACTAAAGAGACAAAGGTATTCCAATTTTTAGCCATATTAGATTTCCTTATCTCACCTGTGGGTGAGATAAAACACATGACTTTTGTGACGTCATAATAAAATGTTTTATGACATCTTGTAAATTGAAATGAAATTTGGCAAGCAGGTTGTACTAATAAAAAAAAGCAACTTTAAAAGTAAGAAAAAGAATCAAAAACAGCCAGAAAGTGCAAGACACCCTCAGGTGAGATTTTTATGTTCTCTAACTCAGTAGAACTGGAGATCTTACCCTTGGGGTCTGAGATTTCCCTGTCTTGCACTCTCAGTGGTGTTAGATTCTGTCTTATGTTTTCATTATGTTAAATTTGTATTTGTAATGGAGGATGTAACTTATGTAACTTTTATCTTATCCACTTGTCAGGCTATCTTTGACAATAGAAAATAAGTTTTAAAGTAAAATTTTTGAAATGTGATTTATTATTATTGCAATTACAATTGCAGCATATTGTCATTTTTGTTCAAATGATAATAATTTAATTTCAGAATTAATATGCTTTCTGATTGGATAAAAAAAATTAGTCCATCATCTCATAGACCAAATTTTGTCATGTGACTGTGATGTCATCAACCTTTTTTTTTTATTATTCCTTAAATTTTGATGCCAAAATTAAATTATTAGGAATGACTGTTATATTTTTTTGGTCTATTTGAAATAACCTCAAATCCCATGTTGCAAAATTGAAAATAACCTGCTATTGTTTTTTAGTGTGCTCTATGGGCATTGAGTTTATTTCCTCATAGACCGAAAAATATAACAGTCATTCCTTAAAAAATCACAATAATTTAAATATTTACAGACACCATTGTCAATAATATTTTCAGGATATCACCCAACAGCAGCTAAGTTCTCCAGACAGTGCTGAGTTGTTGGAGAAGTGTGTACGATTTCATATTTTCTGTAGTGAACGGCTGTGTGAGGAGGACATGCACTCATTTGATATAAAAATAAACAATGAGAACATGACCAAATGTTTACAAACTCTGAAGGAGTTTTACCATGACTTAGAGAAAAAACACCATGTATTCTGTAAGAATGAGGCTGAGATGAGAAGCTATATGGTTCTCATGAATCTAAATGAAGGAGATATTTTAAGGTAGAAATGGTTAATATACTTTTAATTCAAATAGAAAGTGTTAACATAATGATACAAATATTGCAAGAATTTTAAATTTGCAAACTGTGATTTTGATAATCGCAAATTATTTCATTCTCAGAAAACTGGGACAATGCATTTCAGCAACTCATTGCTTCATATCCAGTATTTTATTCTGTCTAGATAGGCTCAGGTAGTTTTATGAGGTCTGTATAAATTAAATGATATATTGTAAACATATTAATTTTTTTAGGTGTACCAATTTTTGCTGTTTTTGAGGTGTACAGAAAATTGTGATAAAACAGTACTCGGGAAATGGATTTTTCACATTATTTTTAAGCTTATCATTTTTGGGAACCGCAAAAATTGAGACATTTTAATGTGACATAATCTGTGAAAATTAGCAACCTTGAAAATTAATACATTTACAGGAATTTCATGGCATGCAGTATAGAATTAATTCTTGGCCAAATGTTTCGTCATAAACTAAACTATAATAATCAACTTTTACAGAGAAACCCAACAATTGAGGCCAGAAATCAGGAATACAAGTCATATCAACTTTGCAGTACAAGTTCATTCTGCATTGAATAGTAACAACTTTGTACGATTCTTTAAACTAGTAAAACATGCATCCTTCCTTCAGGCTTGTATAATGCATAGGTTTGTATACATATTTTATCATAATTTAAAGTTCCTTGTCAGCAGTGCTTGCATTCTGACTTAAAATGCAAATTTTACACCGTTATTTGTTGGAAGTTTCAAGGCCTTGTGGTCTTCATTGACCCAGCTGACAGAGAATTGTATGGAATTAGATGTCTGGTTTGCACAATCCAATGTACATCTTGTCACTTTACAAATCACAATCAATTGTGTATGAAAACATTAAATTGATATTTAACACTACACAAATGTGCATTTTTATAAAGGTCTTTGTTTGTAGGGAAAAACCATTTTGATATTGAATTAGTTGGTGCTATAACTGGGTAACGTTATGTTCTAATTTTTACAGGTACTTTACTCAAATTAGGAGCAAAGCATTACTGACACTTTTAAAGGCATACAGGCCAAAATCACATGTAAGTCGTGCTGTTATGTGAAATTGTATATACATCTAATTACTTCATGGCTTGTAATTTTTTTTCTAATTGAAGTGTCATTTTACTTGCGTAATCTCTTATTTGCAAGTATTCAAATAAAGTCAATTTGTTAATGAAGCTAAACTGACTTGTCTTACCATCTTACAATATCTGAATTTGTCAATTCTATTATGATTTTACCACCACAAAGTTTGTTTTAGTTATTATTCAACCTATTGAATTTATTTCTGAGATATATTTCTTAATTTCAAAAATGTTTTCTTTCATTTTTATAGTATTCATTCACAGAATTAATGAGGGTATTAGGATTTGAGGATAAAAATGAGGCCAGCTTTTTCTGTAAATTTCATGGACTAAATGTTACAGAAGCTTATGTTATACTTGACAAATCAGCCTATATTGAACCTGAGGAATCCTGGCTTCCAAGGAGGTCTCCCTCACTTATAGAGTGTAAACTCACATCACCAGTTGGTCAGGTAATCATCTTAGATTTGATGTCTCTCTGATAATCTATTCCTTGTGAAAACTAAATAACATAGCACTGGCAGATCTATGTCTCACTAACCACTTCCAGAAACCTTAGCAGTGGTTATTTCTTGTGAATAATAAATAACATAGACCCTAAAGAGGTTGCAGGGGGTTGGCCCCCTCCTTTTTACTGGAAAATTTGTAATTTTCATGTGTAAAATTGACACAAAATGGCAACTAATGTACTGGGAACCCATCCCCTTCTCTAACTGGCATCCTTACTCTTTAAAGTGTCTTGGATCTGCCCCTAGATAGGTTTGTTTTAGTATTGCAATTTATATAGCACTGATAGTTTTTTGCTTAAAATTACAAAATGAGTGTTGTTAGAGTTCATATTTACCCTAACTTTTCAATGTTCAACATTTGTGATATTACTAAGCTGTATCTCATGGAGCATGTTATTACACTGCGTTTATAGATTTTGTATTGCATTATTGGGGTGAGACTGTTTTAAAACTGGGTCAAATTTTACTCAACTGTTGTGATGCTGATCATTTCAGGTGATCAATGGAGATGTAATACAGCCAATGACATTCCCTTTTCCTGTCAATAGTTTTGATGATAACAACAGATTTGTAGGAAAACTAGATATTAATGTTTCAGGTATGGATGTTAAGCTTATGTCTTCTACATTTCTGTATCTTCAAATAAACTATTGGTTTTTTTTCTTTTAAATTGTTATATGTTTTACTCCTTACTAACTGTATATCAAAGTACATTAGAATTTGGTAAAATCTAAATGTGTCCTCTTTTATTTTAAATCAGGAAATTGGAATGAGGATTTTTTAGCCTTCTATTTTGTTTATTCAAAATTCCCTGAGGGTGTCAATAATGTTGAAGATGCCCTGTAGTGATCAGTCTGTTTTTTATTTGCCCATTACAGATGAAGCCAGGTCTGCACATTTTTAGGGTTTTGGGTGGTTGCACTTGTGCAAATTGGCTTAATGCGGGGGAAATATTTTTAAAACATTTTTCTCATCAACTATAAATCACAGCCACTAGATACCTGCTACACAACTTCAGTATGAGGTCCCATATTGTCATATGCAATTTCAGGTCTGTTGTATTTCTACTTACTATGTACTGCAATTCAGCCATTTCTATCTGACCCATTTTTAATATTTTGCATGTTTTAAGATGCCATTAGGATGATGTGTCATTCTCCAAGGTTAGTGAGCTTTGACCTTGAGGTCAAATTTTGTGGTTTTTTTTAATTGTGGTATTTTTCAGGTAACGACTTTGTCTGGATTGTAAATCTTTCTAATAGTAGGGTTTTAAAATTTGGCATGTGAGATACCATGAGTCTGTCTTTACATATTTTCACAAGAATTTATTACAACATGGCCAACAGTGGATTCCATCAGTGGAAGTTGTAGAAATTCTTATTTGTTCAAGATTTTAACGGTTCTTGAACACATTTTTATATAATTTTTGGATTTGCAAGTATTTTTACATTGTTTTACAACTATTGGAAGTTTTGCAAATCATTGTTACATTTGCATTTCTTCATCTGTAAAGGTATTTTCTATACATAAGTAGTGATGGTGAAGTGAACTAATTGTAAGGATTTTAATTGTTCAAATTTAAGACTTGTTATTTTTCTTTTGTTCTAGATATTCAAGACATTCAGGTCAAACCAGGACAGACACAAGACAAACCAATTCTTGACCCAGAAGTTAAACCACAAGTTAAACTAGACTTCAAACCTGAAGTAAAGCCTCCGAAAATTCAGTATACTAATGATGTAAGATATTGTATATACATTTTACCCTCTACTCTTTGGTTGTTCAGAGGATAGATGTAGTAGTATTTTGCTTTATTTAATAGTCAGAACTCTTGTGTAGTATAATAAATAGTTTAAGAAGTTTGAGGAAAATAGAGTTTATAAATCCATCACAGTATTAAATAATTAACACATGCTCTTTAGGATGTTAAAGAAATAGCCAAGCACCTGTTCTGGGATGTAATTGGAGACATGGCCAAGGAAGTAGCAGATGATTTAGTTCGCGGAGCAAAGATGATGGCAACTCAAACAGAATCTGTTTGTGATACTGTTGTAGAGGAGGTTGTAAAAGAGTATGTCAGGTAGAGTAAAATTAAATTGTTCTCATTCATTGATATTTGATTGATTAAAATACCCTTTCATGGAAATGTAGTTATTAATACTGTAGCTTCATTTGACTAAGCTTAGCATAAATTTTAAAAACGTAATAAGATTTAAAATTTTGTATTATTATTTTGTTTTTTGAACAAAATAGTTTTCAATCTGTTTATTTTTATGTATTGTCTTTCTACTTACAAGCTTTTGATATTTGGCATGAGGAGAGTTCAATGCAAGATGATGTGTTGCATACCATGGTTGATGACCTGTTGCCTTAAACTTTGACTTCAAGGTCAAATTAATGATTTTCAATACAAATTTGTATTTGGGCTGTAATATTGTTGCCTTTTGGTGTAGCATTTAATATTTGGCATGAGGGTAGATCAGCTCAAGATGACGTCTTGCATTCCATAATTGATGACCTTCGACCTTGAACTTGATCTCAAGGTCAATTTTATGGTCTTCGCAATAACTGTTTGTGTCTTTGCTGTAATGAGTTTTACCTGATAAATTGAATGTGTTGTGCATGGCTAATGTACAGGAATTCTACCACAGCAGGGCCTACAGAGATTGTTTTCAACTTAATGATATCTAGTTAAGTTGGTCATCAATCTTTTAAAAAAAAAAAAACGTTTTCTTTTATTAAACTATTATCTTCTGTTCTCTTTGTACTTTTAGTAAAGTAATTTGAAATACAATTTTTCAAAGATACCTTTAAACTCATGGTGGTTTCATTATTTTTAACATTAGTATTCATTGCTTTATTCACTATGTGAACTTATGTTTGGTTTGCTTCTTTGTAGATCTCTCTCTGAATCTTATTATGCTGAAGCCACTTTGTTAAAAGAAAAGAAAGATAAAGAAATTATGATTCAGACTGCAGCAGTTCAACAAACATCAGATATCATCAAAGATGTTGTAGATCAAGAAGTCTTAAACCTTGCAACAGCAGAAATAAGGTCAGTCTTATCAATCCACATGTGTGGTTTACATGTAAGTCCTAAACGTAGCCACAATGGGAATTAGGTTAGTCTTACCTAGCAAAACAAGAATAATGTCAGTCTTACCTAACTTGCAATTTACAAAACTTCAGTAATTATACTCTGTTTGTATCAGTGTAAATGATATTTTTTTTATTGTTTTTAGGGAAGTTAAAGCTACGTTAAAGAAGCAGCAGATCGAGAGGTGCAGTGATGATGTAACTGATGAACTTATTGACCTCATAGCTAAGGAAATGTCAGAGGAAGTGTCGGAGGAAGTTTATCAGAAAGATGTATTTGAACGTCTTGCAGAGTTGGAAGACATTTGTCATTGTATTGAGTTACAGAGGGCAGGTAAATTCTTACAGAGGTGGAAAAAGGAGTATTCATCAAGAGTTAAACTGAAGCGAGCCATGTTGGAATTTCCTCAATCAGTTGCCATGGAGAGTAACTACGATCAAGTGAAAAAACTTGTTCCATTTCGTCCAAATGATGTTTGTGATGAGAATGGATTCTATATCAACAACATGGCCAGGCTAAAAATTGATACACCTGACAGAGATTTGACAATAAGATGGGTAGCAGACAGAATGCTTACTGCTCATGAACTTTACAGAAAGATTTGTCATTTAAAGGCTTGGCAGCCATTGGATATGGCAGCAACTATTGGCACACACATCCAAAAACATTTTAGTAGTAAGTATTATAATTTGAAGTTCCTTAGTTAAATATCTGCTTTATAATTATATCCCCACTTTGAGTTAGAGCAATACAGTGATAAGGGTGTTTGTCCTTCTTTCCTTCTTTTCTGTTACACAGAGAGGTACCCATCTCTTATCCATTACTCGTACACTGCAGAATGGACTTTGATGAAATATTCACAGAATCTTTATAACATATTCCCATTGTGTACCTCCTATTTTTGGATTTTGATCCAAAGTAATTTGGAGGTCAAATGGTGCATGTTATTAGATTAGGGATTGGGTGTATCAGGTTAGTGAGTATTTTCACAGTTTTTAAAGCTACCTCAGTAAAATAGAATACTTTGAAAAGTGAAGAAGGATGCTATTGTCAGCTTTTAATAACCAAATATAATTATGTGTTCACAAAACTTGTGTTTTATAGAAATATAAAGGAACAAAAAACTTAGTTGTTTGCAGAAAGTGATGCTCTGTAAATTACTGTGAAAGTATTATTGTTAGTGGGGTACCAGTTTTTGTGGGCCTGGTAAACCATGAAATTTGGTTCCCAACAAAGAGGAAATTTCCTATTGATGTGTATGATGGAGTCATCAAATCCACGAATTCAAGAGTCTACGAACTGATAATTGTTCTCTAAACCACTAAAAAATGGTACCCACTAATAATAGTTACTTTCACAGTACATGTATTTTGAAATTTAGTTATGTAAATAACATTCTTACTTTGTATGCAGTATTAAATGTTTCTTTTTACTACCATAGGATGTAGATCTAAGTCTTTCTACTGGAAGTTAGTACTATCTTTACCTGATACTGGATGTTGTCCCTCAGGTGACAACAGAGCAGTTACAGAGCTTCTTAATAAATGGTTGAGGTCTAAGTTCACAAAGGGAAGAGATGAGGCATCGCAATCTCAGAACAAGGTTTGTCTTTTGTTTAAGTACAAATTTGAAAGATTTTAGATGAATATACTGTGACCAATATAGTTTGTCTGCCGTCAGAGACAATTGTCATTTTCAATTGAAAGGGAAAAAAAACTTTAATTAGAGGTTTCATAATGGGAGAAGTTGAAAATTGCAAAATATCAACTCTTTGTCTCATAACAAATGGGTTTTGGCGATAAAACCTTTTTCTCTATGATTCATTTAAAATATTTGACAGCTTGACCTTCTGCATCGACCATGGTAGAAATTCTAGCGATTGTTGATCCATGATTTAACCAGTTGTCACTGAAGAATAATGTAAGAAAAGTCACAACATTGCTATCAACCAATTAGATTTCATAGACAATCACACAAAAAACCAACCATATTGGCAAATATTTTAATCTATTACATGGACAGTTGATTGAAAATTTTCAGTTCAGTACATCCACTCCAAAGCTTATTTTTGGGGAAAACATTTTTTTGGGTTTTTGCTCTCTTAATCACTAGACAACTCCTTTTTTTCTTTTTTGAAATTTTCAATTTGATTTAGATTTCTGATATCTACCATGAACTAAGTCAAAATTTATGTATTGCAATATGAAAACAAACCTTGTCAGTTAGTCTTACAATTTTGCTTTCTCTGATACTTTTGCTTTTGACAGACTGTCATTTTGAAAATCAGTTAGCTGTGATACTAATTATTCCCCCACTTACAACTTTCAAAGTGGAGCATATATTATAGTGTTAGGGTTGTCCGTCTGTCCTTCCAGCCGTTCTTCTTTCTGTTACGCAGGGTGGACCCATCTCTTTTCTGTTACTCCTCCTACACCACTGAATGGAATTAAATGAAACCACATAATCTTTATTACATGTTCCAATTGTGCACCTCCTATTTTAGATTTTGATCCAAATCAATGTGGGGATTTTACAAAGCAAAACATGAACTTTGTCATTCTATAATATTTATGGGGATTAGAAGGGCCCATCTCTTAGCCGTTACTCCTCCAACAATACTGGATGGAATTGAATGAAACTTTCACACAATATTTATAATAGGTTCCCATTGTGCACCTCCTATTTTAGATTTTTATCCAATTCAAATTTCAAATTATGGACTTCGTCATTTGTGAATATGAGGACAAGGGTCACCCATCTCTTATCCGTTTATCTTTCTACACCTGTAAATGGAATGGAATAAAACTTTTACAGAAAACTTATTACATGTTCTCATTGTGCACTTCCTATTTTAGATTTGATTCAAAACAATATGGAGGTCAAAATGTGCATGTTACCAAATAGAGGGGTGGGGGTAGGGGTGGGGGAAGGGGTGCATGAATATTGCTAGCAATTTTTCTTGTAATTATTGTTTTCTTTAGAATATGCTGAGTTTATACAGAACCAAACTACCCTTTAACCATAGCAATAGAGTAGAAGATTTAGCTGTGTGTATTAGGACAGTCAGTGATGAGGATGCAAGTCACAATGACTTTCTTGGAGTCAGTGGGTTTATCTTTGTATTGCCACCAGGGATGACACCCAACTTATCTTCTGTAAGTATAAATGCTTTAATACCATTTGTCTTATTAATTGCTCTCAGGATTGAATTTCATTGTGGATATTGATTGTTGATGAAAAGGGTATTAACTAAGTTTTAATATTATCTTTTCTTATTAAGCTTTCTTCAATGAATAATCATTGTACTCCTGTATTTTTGAAATGTGCAAAGACCTTCATTTGAAAAAAAAGATGTTAAGGTAAAGCAATTTATGAGTATTACTTTGTTTCTGTAGAGATATTGGGACGATGCTAGAAGAAGATTTCAGAGCTTTCTTCAGCTGGAGTCACAGCCAGCCATACCTCTGGTCATCATAGCACCGATGATGCCAGATGAAGAGTATTCTGAAATAATTAATTACTGCTTGGATTTACCTCAGTGCATAGATGATGGACTGATTTCCTCTGTCTTTCTACAGATGATAGATCGACAGAAGGATGGGTATCTCAATGTAGAACATCCAGATGTATCTCAGCAGGTATTACATCATGTTTAAATTTACATTAGGAATTCACCTATTCATCATTAATCTTTTGTGAGAATGTCATAAAAAAGTGATAGTAATATAAACAAAAAAATAATCTTAGTACATATAATTTTACAGATTTCTAAGTGTTTTCTTTATTAAGGTGTAAATGGTTAATACTATGGTTTTAATTTGTAAAGAGTAGTGTTTTGTCTTGTTACAAGAATTTTACATAAACACCTACATTTATGTTTTAGTTAACTGAATGTGTTCAGTGGTTAGCTCAAGGATATCCCATCCAGCCAGATATTACTGTTAAGTTACTGAGAGATTACATAGATGACTTCCTAACAGAAAAGTTCTTTGAACCTGTATTAGAGAATCTGAAATTAAGGAAACAGAATGGATTTTTACATCAGGTTTGGTCAATTATTACTGTCGTGTAGTTGTATAAACTTTAGAAATGTGCTTAAAAGGTCTCATTTTGCTTAAATAAATCATAACAATATTTTTGGGTACATGTAGAACGAATTATGAAAGAATTCTATTTTAGTTGTTATAATTCCATCAGATTGAATAAGATTACTGCCAGATGCAATCTTTGATTTTGACACTCAGAAAATTGCTATTTGAGTACTTACATCAAAATTATTTTGCTGAACCAGATAATAACTTTAAAAAGAAGGTTCTACCTTGTTTTTTCTTTGAAAATATACATTTTTATACTAACAATCAAATAGGCATGTGTCCGTCATCTTTTGGGAATGAGGGGCAAAAAGGGCTAAAACATTTTCTGTTTTCTACATAATTACTTGAGTAAAAGTGTATGGATCTCTTTGAAAGAGTAATCTAGGGAACCAATATTCTAGCAGAAATCAAAAGAATGTAAACCAGGGTCAAAGAACAGACAGAAAAAAACAGACACACAACAAGGAACATAAAATAACCAAATAATATGTACAAAGCAATAGAAGTAAACGGGCACCTTGGACTCCTCTAAAAACTTGGAGCATGGACCAGGTGTACCCTGCTTTTCTAGAAACACCCGACAAAAAGAAAGTTGGTATTGGTTTTGGGGTTCTGCCCAAAGGGTTTGGAAATTTGGGGCCTAAAAAGGACCAACAACATTTTTTCTGCTTTATACAACAATCAATGAAGGAATGTTAATTGGTTCTTTTGAAGTTGTTATACAGTGTTCCTTATCACAAATGGAAAGTTTTGATACAACAAGTTTAGATTTTTACCCTAAGACCATTTAAAAAAAGACTAAAAACCAAAAATCAAACAGTGCTTACATTGTTCATTGACAGATGAGATGTGTAGTATATTTCTGTAAACCACCTGTATTCAACTTGAATGTTGTGTCCATACTTGTCCCAAAACTGTTCAGGGTTTAACCTCAGATCATATTAAGCTGCATCTTGTGAGGCATTTTAATCTCTGTACATCTAATATCACTTGTTAGTTATGGTCAGTTCATCGTTTTGAAATATCACGTAAAATGTATTTTTGTGTTTGGATTTCAGCAACCAGAGGAATTAGTACAGCTTTATAATTACGTGATTAGTCATCTGGACCGAGTTCTGAGATCAACATTGACTGTTGAGCAATCGTGGCCAGTTTCTGAGTTTTTCTCCACCAAAAACCTTGACTTTAGTACGTAATGATATGAAAAATCTAGTTACCTAAGTATATTTCATGATTAGTGAGCCTTTTGCCAATTCATTTTTATAAGATCACAAAAAATTTTCAGTTGTATATTGGTAAGGCTGTCTTTGTAGACAATTGGTTTTCGTGTGATAACTTTAGTTGTGGTTGACCAATTGTTATGAAATTTTGATATGATTTTACTAACCTTTAAAGGAAGGTATCTACGTAATTTGAGTTTATGGCCTGCTATTTTAGAATAAGGGGCCAAAAAGGGTAAAAATAGGTGTTGTATTAAAACCCATGTAGAATGTTTGTTTTTCTTCCGATTTTGGCTACTCCTTTTTGTGTTCCTGATTTAATTCTAGTTAACAAATGTATCTAGCAGATTTGATGCATTTTGGACTGTATCTTTGTTTTTGAGTCTTAAGGGGTCAAAGGGACCCCCACAATTATTGGATTACTTATGAAAATTCCTGCCTGCATTTTTCAATCGGATTTCATGTATCTTTTATAGTTTTCAAGTTATAAGGGGTCATAAGGGACCACACCCTAAAAAATTGACGTCTTTATTTTTGGTCTGATTTTGAAACTTTTTATTTGAATTTAAAATTTTGTGCAGTATAGTGTCCAAAACAGTTGTCATGTCCATAATACATTGTAAGTCCCTGTGCTTAAGTGTGTCAAAATTCAATACTATTTCCACACTTTCCCAAATTGTTCAGGGTTCAAACACTACGGTCATATCATGCTGGGCTCTGCAAAGCTTTTTATTGTAATATCATTCTATCCTGTTTATATGGTGTTCTTAGAAATATTTAAAACTTTTTGACTTAAATTTGTTGAATGATTGTAAAACAGTTTTGTCAAAATGGTGTAGATACCAGGAACAGTAAGAAGAAATATTTATGTCCCTTCAGCATGGTAATGTTTTTCCAAAGCCAACTACTGAATTTAGAAAAAAAGACTAGTATAAAACAAAAGCAAATTATAAAGAAAAAGAACACTTACTGGTATTATATTATTCTATCTCATTCTGATTCAAACATACATGCATTTACCATGTAACTCAATATTTCATCTCTGTTCTAAAATGAAATTTATCTGTTAAGCTAAATTTATCTACTGTGTTTGACCAAACATAGGAAACGAATCAGGGAAAAAACATTTGATCATTGTTTTACCCCAAGCAATAGTGAAGGGTTAAATAATGACATAGCCGGTGGTAAAACAATGATAAGATGGAGTTTCTATGATTTATTTGGATTCTGATAGGACTAGTTTATTCATATTTTTGAATAGACACAGCCCATGTGTTGCACAAAATGTATGTCATGTGTTTATCACTTTTTTTACCATGTGATCTAAATAACTTTGAAGCATGTCATATTAGAATTTCTACTTTAGCTTTTTTCTCTGCTATTGTTACGTTGACAATAGACTTCACATGATTACTCATTATTCTATAGTCTTTTTACAATATTTTGTTTAAATCTAAAATGTATTTTTACCATAAATAAACATGAGTAAAAGAACATCAATATATTGTATATTTGATTTAATGAATAATTGGTTCATTAATAATTGCAAACCATAAGGTTGACCATATGCACAATTTTGTTATAATGTCATCTATTTAAAATATGGTAATTTTTTTTTACAAAGGTATTTAACTTTGTCATACATTATTCTTTAGATTTGGCTCCTTCTCATTGGAATACTGAAGATCACATTGACTATGTGTCTCAGTTGATAAAAGCTTTACAGTTGCCATGGTTTCTAAATGGGGATTTTGAGAAAGATGATTGGTCTGATATTTGTGAAGTATTATGGGCATACATAGACAAAGTAATAGATGAATGTGATGGGCAACCTAAGATTGATCTGTCATCTAAGTAAGTAACAGTTCAGTTCTGAGAGTTCTTTTTATGAATTTGTCTTCGGGTAAGATTTTCAGCTGTGCATATATAAATGTTCCACCAATTGTCATTACCTAAAGCTTGGGAAAACTTTCATGGTAATAATTTGAAATTTGGAATTCAGCTTCAGCATTATGGGTTGTACAATGTTTATGACATGTCTTGCTAATGCATAAACATAATGTTTACTGGAGTGAAACCTAAATCTCTTTACTGGAGTAGTAGCAGAATCTGATCAACATGGTGTTTACTGGGTGTTAACTATGTTTTGTTTATTTGATGTTTGCTGTAGTTAGAATTAAATTTCATTATGATATTAAAAATGTGCATTATTAACACATTTGTCCTACAAGTAGTACAGTCAATGCAGGTCATTTTATATTTTCTAATTCAAATTATGTAAGATAGAATGACAAAATAATGTTAGGTTAAATAGAGACTTTGTTTACTTAAAATTTCATTTCACTGTTTTACTATACATCTATAACATGAAATTTGTTATTAAACTTTACCTGTGCTTATTATCTAGCCATGGCAGAAATTATATATTTTCTTGTTTTAGGATAAGACTGATACTGAAAAGGACAGAGGAAGATTTTAGGGATATTTGTTATCTACTGGAGAAGGAAACCAGATGTGAACCATCACATGAGAATATCCCCTGGACTGATATCATCATTTCCTGTATAGATTTCAAGATGTCAGCAACCATCTTTCAAGATCCCCAGTTAGATGAGGTCAAAAAGATTTCTGAACTATTTATTCATAGATAAGGCCCCCTACAAAATTGAATCCTCTCATTATTTTTCTCTATGATTTGGTCATTTTATCTACTTCTTCAATGGCTAGAGATTTGCGATATCAGAGCATGGATGATGTGATATGAAAAATCCCCTAATGAGGTTCGATGTTGTGTGGTTGTTACTCATTTTCTATAAAGCCTGATTGGTCAAAAGTGTTGTATTGACATTTCTAGCATTGTTCTTCTGACACCATTGTTGACTTCATTAATGTGCAATCACTAGAAATTAGGCCATGACAGATGCTAAATGTCTAGTGGGTAATATTTTCCAAAGGAATCATAGAGAAAAGGGTTTGATAATTTGTGAAAGTTAAATATTACAAAATTTCAACTGGCTTTAGTTAATTTTGACATCATAACACTTTTCAAGGCTCATTTGTTATGATCTTGAATATAAAAAACTTGAGTTGATATTTTGCATTATTCAACTTTTACTCAATATGAAGCAATAAACTAATGGGTGGCTTTGAGCTGACATTTTTAGCTCACCTGGTCTAAGCCCATGTGAGCTATTGCCTCAATAGATGACTTGGCATCCGTCGTCATCGTTGTCGTCGTTAACAATTTTTCAAAACTCTTCTCCTCTGAAACTACTTGACCAATTGTAACCAAACTTGGTATGAATGTTCTTTGGGGTATCCTGCATAGAACTAATGTGGGGATTTTTGATCTGTCGAAAAAATATGGCTGCCACTACTAAAAATAGAACATAGCAGTCAGACAGTAGTTTTTCGCATGTATCTCCAAAACTGTTAGGTTTAGCCAAATTCTGACATGAGGGTAAAACTGTTCAGCATGATGAGATCTATCTGTGGTCAAATTTTTATTTTAATCTGTTCAGGCATTTTGGAGTTATTGCCTTTTTTCGACGTTTTTTTGCTATTTTTAATGTTATTTCTTTCAAAAATCTTCTCGGACACTACTTGACCAATTGGAACCAAACTTAGTATGAATGTTTCTTGGGGTATCATGCATAGAACTGATGTGGGGATTTTTGATCCGTCAAAAAAAAACATGGCCACTGATACTAAAAATAGAACATAGGGGTCAGACAGTAGTTTTTCACATATATCTCCAATACCATTAGGTTTAGCTAAATTTTGAGATTGGGTGAAAGTGTTCAGCATGATGAGACCTATCTGCGGTCAATTTTTCATTTTAATTTATTAAGCCATGTTGGAGTTATTGCCCTTTTGCAAAGTTTTTTGCTATCTTTGATATTATTTCTTTCAAAAATCTTCTCCTCTGACACTATTTTACCAATTTAAACAAAACTCGGTGTAAGTGTGCCTTGGGGTATCCTGCATAGAACTGTAATGGGTTTTTTTGATCTGTGGAAAGACATGTCCGCTGTTACTAAAAATAGAACATAGGGATCAGACAGTTTTTTGCATATATCTCCAAATCCTTTAGGTTTAGCCAAATTCTTTCAATAGCTGAAACCATCCTTATACTTAGGACTACAAAAGTCTTCAGGCATGAAAGTTGTCAGATGCCATCTTTTTAGAGTTATTGACCTTGACAGGAGAAAATGACAGATTTTTTTCAAGCTTTCAGCCAATGTCTTGAAAACTATAATAGATTTAGACTTTCATTTGCTTAAATGATCCTTATGGTAAGTCCTATCAAAGTTTTCTTGAGGTCAAAATTGTTGGACAACTTCTTGTTTATTTTATTGCCCTTGAAAGGCAAAATTCAATCAGGTGAGTCATTCAGGCTCCTTGGAGCCTCTTGTATATCCTAGTCGGGTTGTTATCCCTTTGACACTTTCACCTTATCCATTCACGTTATTTAAGTATATTGCAGAAACAAAGAACTAATAAACGCCAAACATCTGTGTTTTTGGACATTGAGAGGTTCTTTACTTAGATGATGGATAAAATTCTATTAACTATGTTTGAGTGATCTCATATTGACACTATGCTGTTTTGTTATATAATGTTTTAAATTAGATGGTTGCATTGAATTATTTCTAACTGTAGGAATTTGAGCTTTTGGCTGTTTTTATGAAGAAAGAGTTGAATATGTACAGACCACCAGATATCTGGAGATATATGGAATCAGTGAGGGATATCAGTGGTTTGTTTACTTACCATTAAAAGACACTATTTGATTTTGGGGTTTGTAGCCCATTTAGGAATTAAGGACCAAAAGGGGACACAACAAATATTTTAAAAAAACTTGCTTATTCCTTGACAAACTTTGGTGGAGTTTTGATGTAAAGTCTTGAGCACTTAGGTTCTTTGTATACCCTTCATCTAATTTTTGGTCCTTTTTCCTGATTGGTGTGATATGGGTTCAAAATAAAACTTATCATTTCATAAAAAAATAATGCTTGGGGTTCTCAGAAGTGCTAAATCTAAATTTTTATTTCGATTTTGGATTTTGGGCCATAATAAGTGAATTAGAAGTTTTGAATTCTACGACCACATTCATTCTGTTTCAGAAACCTAAGATTTGTCAAGAATTTAATCCACAATTTAATCACAATTCATGGCTGTATCAAGCTTGATAAAAGAGTCCATTCTTTCCCCCACCAGTAACAGTTTTAACCTCTGGTTATATCGAGCTGCATTGAATTCTTTTAAATGTTTAGTATAAAGTAAATAAATAATACACCTAAGCTAGCTCTTAAAAGGGCACAGGATGAACACATTATTATTTAAAACAGACTTGATATCTTGAGTATTTGAATATACTGGTACATATTTAAACTTTTGTTTACGAAAAAAATACATTTCCTGTATGTTATTTTATTTATAGTATCAACATCCATGAGGACATCAATGCAAACAGCCAAAACTAAATCAAAGGCCAAGAAATCAGAACAGAGTTGTCTCTTAGATGCAGCAGATATAACTCAGAATAAGAACAATGCCTGTATTGTCCTAGATATTGAACCCGAATGTGTTCAATCTACTCGTAAGGTGTCAACATCATTGAAAGCAGATCTTAAAAAAGAGCAAAAGAACTCAGAAAAATATGAACAGTTTCTAAAAAATGCTTTGTTTGGAGAGGATATAAACAGTACAACAATCCCGGATATGTCAGGACTTCCTCCATGGAGTGTTTTTGATTCACAAGATAAATCAATGGATGGGGATAATATATTGACAAGTAGTTTTAGTGAGCCATTAATTACTGATGAACTTGATAAGTTTCGGAAGGATATTGACAGTAATAGACGGGCTAGTGATCTTTTTGAAATGCAGCTACGGCATGCGATTGGTAGTCCTGTTTAAGTTATGTACCATCTCATGTAATTAATGAAACACAAGTGCAATATCTGTTATATGATTGTGTGATGTTTCAGTATGTTAACATGATGATGATTATGAATTTATATTCATTTATATTACGAAAACATTTTGAAAATTATCTTTATTGTTCTAACAAATGTTTAGTTGTGATCACAATTATCAAATTTTAAAACTTGCCAATAATATTAGAAGACGAACAAAGTGAAAAATTGGGCATTTATTATTGATAATGTGATTTGAAAATATCAGATATGTTTCAACATGAGGAGCCTCAGCTTAAATCATGTTTATAGTGCTATTGTTTTGTATATGATATTTTGAATAAAGATATGGTTATCTGTGGTATGATTTACATTAAACTTTTATCCATGTTGATGCTATCTGAGGTTTGTATGTTGTTTCATTGAATCTTGATAGCAGAGTTTCCTGTTCAGTTGCTGATCCTCTAGGGTGTTTAAGATGAGGAAAAGGTATCATGAAAGGCTAGGCTATTTTTCAGGACAAAATATGAACTTGGAAAGGTCAGTCACAATGTCCTTGATTGATAAACATGTGTTATCTGATTGAAATAGTAGAAAAGTTTGTTTCTATCAGCCATTGATTAAGCTTATGCATGAAGAATTGATAGGTTAGTTTAACTAAGGAACTACATTCATACCGTTTTTTTTTCATTAGAAAACAAGAGGCACAAATAAGCTTGTATTGCTCACCTAATAAGCCCCTGCTTCAAAGGTAATTGCATTAAATCTTGGAGTTTGATAATCTTCCCTTGCAATTACCTCACATTAATTCATGCATATACTTCCTATATACTTGAAAGTTCTATTGAGCAGTTGAGTGGAGTAAGCTTTTAAGGTATCAACATTTACAGCCATTAGACAATTACTTTCTCCCTTCATGCACTTTAATATATTACATAATGTCAGCCATTAGACAATATGATTCCTATTCTAACAATCAGATGAAGGGTTTAAAAGTTGTGCTGTCATGGTTTCAAAATGTTAAAGCCCTCATTCAGATTACCTCCCTTTTGCAGGCATCTTCTGTCTTGCACATTTGCTGACTTCCTATGAAATTCATCACATTCCTGTGAACATTTAAGAAGGAGTTATGCTAAAAAGATACTTGGACAGACAAGGTGATTCTTATACATCATGGCAAGGGTATTAATATAATTAAACTATTTTACCAATGAAGGGCAAAAACTCAAACATCATTTTGTTATATGACTTTGGTCCTGTTGTATAAAGTTAGCTTTTACAATTGCACAATAAATAGTAATAAAACAAATAGAAATCTTTGGAAAAGAACATAAAAAGGACAACTTGCCGAGGACAATTAATTGTTAACCCCCCCCCCCAAAAAAAAAATACAAATAGCATGATTCCCACTAAATCCGTAATTGTATAGTTCCTGCTTGTTCAAGATGCTTGATGTGCTGTTCATTGAAGGTCCTATCTGGAATTGACCTCTGGAAAGGACCCCTATCTGGAAAATCTGTGTAACAGTTGCAAATTTTCGGGAAACTGTATGAGAGACGAAAACTTCATATACTGATGCAGATGAAACATTAATACATGTAAAAGAATAGCTGTCAATTGGATATCAGTGATTATGTTTATCATCTAGTTATTCATGTAGATGAAAACATTCCTATTTTGGGAACTTCCAGGTGTAAGCAAGGTCAGTTAAACTAAGGTCACAATATAAGGCAGATTTATTTTGCCAGTTTACAGTTTCTTTTAGTAGTAATAAACCAACCTGAAAGTGTAAAAAATATCAATTTTGACAGGAAAAGCACAATAACTCCAAAAATAAAACATCTTATGACTATGGCCAAAGAAGAATTTGTGACAATAGAAAGAACAAATTTGAAATCTGCATTTTATCCAACCAGTATGGAAGTTGACTAAACAACAAAAACAAACAAAATTGCATTGTTTTTATAATTCACAGTCTAACAAAATTTCAGTAATAAGTTAAGTAAACAAAGGAAAAATAAAAAAAATTAAGTGACACATGTCTACATCAACTAGAACAACAAACATTAATTAGTACAGTGGAGTCTGTACTAGCAATTTGAGTATTATAAATATAAATTCATATCACTTTTATTTTTGTAGTAAGACCTGAAACAGGAGAAAATAAAGTAATCTCAAGTTTATCAAAGAAGATTATGATTATAATACAGTTGGATGTATTATTGATAATTTAAGTAAATATACAGTGTTTAATAATGCAGTAATCAAATAAAATACACACACAAAAGATTATGTGAAAATTTGGTTTACAGCAGTTATTATGTAATAAAATAATCTTCCTTTTATTCCCTGGATCATCAATTGTACATTTTATTCAATCTAAAACAGACAGCTTGAGGTAATGTGAAATATCCATACCTTTAACTCATAAACAAGTTTCAGCACTTCGTAGTTATGATAATTAAATATAACTTCACTTTTTTTGTATTTTAGATATCTATAGTTTTAACTATTAAAAAAAAATCTCTTTAAATATTAATAAGAAATTTCATTGCACCAATCACAACATATCTTTTATGTTATCATGATGGTTAGAAAAAAGTCCAGATGTTTTATAACACAAACCGTTGTTCAATGGATAGAGTTGGTCTTTCATTGATTAAATGACAATCACTTGATAAATTGCCTTAGGTTGTTTTACAGGGATGATTTTTTCCACTTTTTAACAGAATTCTGCTAGTTGAAATCCGGATTTGACAGTTATGATTCATTTTCTCACGGTTTATTTATTTCAGATTTTACCAATTTCTGCTTTGTTTGATGACCTCGTAAAATCATCCCTGGTTTTAAAACTACACATTCCAGAAAGAAATTAAAACTTTTTATCAGAAACAAAGTCAAATGCATATAAAATTAATATAACAGGTGAATTGTTGGATAGAAATATCAAATCCTCTTCTCAATAGTTTAGTTAATAACCTAAGGCAATTCATCAGGTGATTTTCATTCAACACAAACTATCTCTTGAACATCACCATTGTTTGCACTGTAAGATTTACCTACTCCTATCTCAAATGGCCACTGTATAATAAACTTTGATTGATTGATTTATTTATAATGGTTTAATGTCCTATGGCTGATATTTTATGCACATTAAACCAATCAGAACAGAGTCTCAAACGGGCCACTGTATGATGAACATTGTAGTTTGAAGAAACATATGAAATTGTTACATTTTAAGCAAAATACTGTAAAGTTGAAAAATGTTACGTACAGTTCATGGAAAAAGTGATAAAGAGAAAAACGATGAACAATAGCTACCTGTCCACATTCAAGTAAATGACATTAAGACACTTCTCATTTC
Organism: Perna viridis; assembly: GCA_037379345.1. Lineage (NCBI taxonomy): Eukaryota > Metazoa > Mollusca > Bivalvia > Mytilida > Mytilidae > Perna > Perna viridis. The sequence goes on from CM074511.1 coordinate 18,218,622, forward strand.
TAATTCACTAACTATCATTGTGCACGTAGTGTGAGAAAGATAACAATAAATGTGAGTATTTGTAACATAAAAGTGACTTTTTTATAAAACAAGTCTTTGAATATGCTCTCTATCATACTAACTAAATCACTTATGATTTTTGGTAACAAGTGTTATTTATTACTAGTAACTGGAGTTATAACATTTGGTTCACTATCAACATCACTCTCGCAACCACTAGACGAAGACGATTCACTGTTGTCTAACGATGAACTGGATTCTCCAATATCATCTGGTCCTGACGTTAGTGATGATGAATCTGATGACCCATGGACTTCCTGCGATGATTGTGATCTAATTATAGTCTTTCGTATCTTTGACAGCAGTCCTTCACTTTGACTTCTCGGTAAACCCAAGGGTTCTTTTGATTCTGATTAAAAAAAAAAAAAAAAATCTAATTAAGAAAATATAAAAAAATACAAACAATTGAGAATTAGTACATATCTTTACTGTTAGTTATTCACTGGTAATGACTATTTCTCATTAATTATGATTGTAAATACAAACTTTTGAATGAATGGTACATTAACTGTTAAGTATTAATAATAAGGTCATTATAACCATCTATAAAGTAACACAAACATGTATTAAATTTTACATGTATCCAAATTGTACATTAAATTGAATATAATTTTGTCTAAATGCAAATATACAATCATGGTTAAGAATACATTACAAACATGTAGTAATCAGTAATGACAATCATGATTAAATGCTCTCTATTTGGTATGGATAATACAATCTATGATCTCTCAATCATTGTTATTGTTACACTAAATGATCTTATTCTCTTGTCAGTTACAGGTGCAGATCTAGAATTTCAGGTTACTGCTGGTGTAAATAAATTAAAGATGAAGTAAAGACTGCTAAGTAAGGCCAGAGCATTTGGGGGATGATTAAACTTCATGCAAGTAAAATTTTTTTTTTTTTCAAAATTTAGGCAAGTGTTTATACACCAAGTACATCTTGGATTCATGGCTGTTTATAAATTCCATTTGGTGGTGCTTAATTTATGTATTTTTAAATTTTGAAACTGATTAGTCAATCACTCAGATTTTGCCTCCTTCCTTATTTAAAAAACTTTGTAGATGTGTTCCATGTGTAATGTGCAATTAATATTTAGAATTTTATTTAAATTTGGGATTTCAATTAGCCTAACATGGGATTGACCTTTCACTCATAACGAAATAAGGTGTACAATGTACACATTTTTCTATTTTTAATGTTATTAAAAATCGTCTCCTCTGACACTACTTGACCAATTGGAACAAAACTTATTATGAATGTTTCTTTGGGTATCCTTTGGGGATCAGACAATAGTTTTACACATATAGCTCCAAAACTGTTAGGTTTAGCCAATTTCTTACACTGGCTGAAATGATCCTTATTATAAGGCCTACAATAGTCTCCAGAGATAAAAGTTGTCAGACAACTTCTTCTAAGAGTTATTGTCTTTGAAAGGGGAAAAATGATTTTCTTTTTTTTTTTTTTTACAGTTTTCAGCCAATATCTTGAAAAACTATGATAGATAGAAAGACACTTTCAATTGCTGAAATAATCCTTATGATAAGTCCTACCAAAGTCTTCTAGAGTCAAAATTGTTGGACAACTGCTTGTTAAATTTATTGCCCTTGAAAGGCAAAATTTAACCGGGTGAGCAATTCAGGCTCCTGGGAGCTTCTTGTCTTGAGATGCATTAAAAGTTGTCAATGAACATTTAACTGTGATCAATCAATCAATCAACCAAATACAAGAACAGTGCTAAAAAAATACTTAATTTATGTAATAACTATTCAGAACAAAAAAATAAGCTTACTTTAAATAAAATCCACAACAAGATGAAAAGAATCTTCAACCTAAAAAGTGAAAGTAGTAACAAATATTTCAACACAAAAATACAGTCTATTTCCTGAGTCTCATAAAACATCAAATATTGACCAATTGAATGGACCAATTCAGAAACTGTATTCTGAAATTCTCCTATTGTTTATTAAGTTCCTGATTGATTAAAACCTAGTTTATGAGCATGCTGTGACAGCAAAATGTTGTTTGCAAGGATTGAAGTTGAATTTCTGAATTGGTCCATTAGTGAAAATTTTCAGGAATCTGAAAAAATAAATTTAGGATGTTTATGAAACCAGGACCAATGGTATAAAGACAAACACTAAATATTGTTGATACCCTACTGCTATAATTTTGAACATTAAATAAATATTTAAGAAAAAAAAATAAAACCCATTAAAATCAAAATTTTATCATTAGCATAATGCTTCAATAGTGTTCCATAGCTTTAATGCTAGTCTGAAAGTTAACATACAAAATAAAAACAATACACACTTATAAATAACAAAATGAAAATGTATGTACAACATCAATTACATGTGTATAAGAAACTAGAGAAAATGTGTACAACATTCATTTTTATCTTACGTGACTTATTGGACTTTTGGAATGCTTCAGCTCCATCACATTTGATTAGGCCATTCTGACGTAAATTCAGAATAGAGTCAGCTATAATACGAGCAGTACTTCGTTGGTATCCACCACTAGTGACCATCAGTATTGGTATACACCTAGCTCTGACTTTCTCAAATACTATTCTGTCTCTATTTATTATACCCTGAAAATATCAATTAGTAAATATACATACAGAAGGGATTGAAAACAACTGACAAGTCTATATATTAATCTACATGTATGTTCCTCATTGATATCTAACAATATTTCTCTCAATATGAGACACAATAACATAACAGTATAAAGTGTATCTGAAAAAAAAAAGTGATTTTCAAAGGTTATCTGTCAGTCCTTCTTTCATGTGGGCAACAACTAAGCAGTATGCCTTAACAACAATTACACATGTACCTGAGCTGTTATGGACAAATTCCCTAAAGGATCTCCATCAAGTATATCTGTTCCTGCATTATATACCACAACATCAGGATTAAATTCATTTAAAGCTCCTTCTACATGTCTGAAAGAAATAATGTATATTGCAAAATTGCATACCGCTAATACATGTACAAGTGATCTGTGAGCTCACTGACTATACCCCAGCTTTTGCTCAAAAATGTATTCTTCCCAAAGTCAGGAAATAGAAGTAGATGTCTGACGGCCAAAATCAGAAAGGGTGAGATAAGACCACTAGCCTAGGCTGCATACCAAATATTAGGGGAATATGATCAGTAGTTACTGAGAAAAATATTATGAAAGTCCTGGTTACGGACAGAATGACAGACAGAGCTAAGAAGTAATCAAGGGAACCAAGATTCTAGCAGAAATCAAAAGAATTTAATCCAGCGACAAAGACCAGACATGAACATACCCACTTCCTCGAAGCGAGAGTATAATAACCTTAATATTCTACTGGAGTTAAATATGCCAGGTCTCCCTGAAATTTGATTGGTCAGCTTGTAAGTGACCCAGGGATTTAGTGTTTGATCATATCTTTGTTGGATATCACATCTTTTCGAAAAAGAATTATGAATTTTTAAAAAGTCATGTTTTTATACATTTATGTTTTTTTTGGTGTGTAACATCACAAACGACATGCATATTTGAATATGCTGATGACATGAACTGTTTTGTAAGGGAAATACAAAAACATCACTAAAACAAAAAAAAAACATATTTTAAGACAATACAGTAGAATATGATTGTTCTTCAGTATAGTTAAAGGAGATATATGGTCTCATACTCACTGTGAAGATCACAAGTAAAAAAATTAGTGTTCTGGTCAACAATACATGTTCATTGTACTACATGTAAATATATCCTTGGTAAAGTCAAGAAATCAAATGTTTTTTATCACTAAAAACAATATTTGTCCACTAAAGTTTATTAGTAGATTATGACATGCAATTAGGCACATATTTGTGGTCTACAACTGTAATTTGTCAAATAATTCAGGAAGAATTGCACTCAGTTAAAGTTTATGTTATCTCTCTTTAGAACTAAATTGTTTTATCTATGAGTAGAATATATATAGTAGTATTTGTCAATATACCTTTCTACTAGTTCTAAATACACATTGTCATCAGTAAAACAGTTTATTTCTACTTTTCTTTTTATAGCTCCTGAAAACAGAAATAAAATGACCTGCTTAATTATGATTATGACAAACAGGACAATGAATGGAAAGAGTGAAAATACCCAAAATATTATCACAAGTTAAATCTAATGGCATTCTTAGCACAAGTAATTAAATTTTGGTTATTCATGAAAGCAAATTGATTATCCTTTTTCTCAGTGATTCATAGCTATTTTTAGCATAAATTATAAATTTTATGATAGGCATATTGATATTTGTGTTGTGACATTATGAAGGGAGAAAGTCTATTAGAAAATTTATTTTACATGTAAATTATCAAGATTTATTACACAGCGAACATTCAATAAATTACTGATATCTATATAACAATGCATGTTCTACACTAAACCTACTAAATTAACATCTCTGGAAATACTGGTAAATATAAATTTGATCTGTTTCATACATTTACTATTGATTTAAAAAATACCATTGATGACTTTTTTTGTCTACCTTTGCTACAGTAGTTAAGTTTATCTCATTGCTGAGGATATTAATTAAGCTTCAATGTATCAAACTCTACAGTGTGATAGGCACAATGTATCAGACTCTACGGTGTGATAGGCACAATGTATCGAACTCTACAGTGTGATAGGTACAATGTATCAAACTCGTGTGATAGGCACAATGTATCAGACTCTACAGTGTGATAGGCACAGTGTATCAGACTCTATGGTGTGATAGGTACAATGTAACAGACTCTACAGTGTGATAGGCATAATGTATCAAACGCTATGGTGTGATAGGTACAATGTAACAGACTCTACAGTGTGATAGGCATAATGTATCAAACTCTACGGTGTGATAGGTACAATGTATCAAACTCTACGGTGTGATAGGTACAATGTATCAAACTATATGGCGTGATACATACAATGTATCAAACTTTACAATGTGATATGTACAATGTATCAAACTTTACAGTGAGATATAATGCATCAAACTCTACGATGTGATAGGTATGATGTATCAAAATCTATGGTGTGATAGGTATAATGTATCAAACTCTACAATGTGATATGTACAATGTATCAAACTTTACAGTGAGGTATAATGTATCAAACTATATGGTGTGATATGTACAATGTATCAGACTCTACTGTGTGATAGGTGCAATGTATCAAACTCTACAGTGTGATAGGTACAATGTATCACTCTATGGTGTGATAGGTACAACATATCAAACTCTATCGTGTAATAGGTATAATGAATTATGTTGGACCTTTTCTATATCTTTAAATAATAGAATGAAACATGAAAACATGCTACTTACTTTTAGCAAAGCCATCTTGTGGATAAATTGTTCTATTGTATATATCCAGTATATATACTTTTTCATCATCCATAAAATCTCTTTCATGACCATTACCCTATTGAATAATGAAAAAACAATATCATCTCAACTATTTATTTTTAGAATAAAATCCAAACCATTAAATATTAACACATGAACAAAAACTTGATCTATCATAAAATTAACTACAGTCAAACCTATCTTAAGAGACCTTCCAAGGGAGAGCATAATCTTAGTCACATAAAACAGGTAGTCTTTATACACAGGTTAATTTTATATAGAATGCATTACTATGTGTTAATAGATATGTAATTTCATATTGGCCCTGTTATGGGTTTGAGGTCTGTCATATTGGTCGAGGCGGTCGTATTGGTCCCAAGGCATCACTGAGGGCCAATACGGCTGTCGAAGCCAATATGATTGACCGAAACCTATAACAGGGCCAATATGAAATTACATATTTATTGACAATTTTACTAACCAACTCAACTAGATGATTTGTAGAACAGTTGTTTTTGTGTTTTACCAAGAACATGTAGCTAAGATTTATTTGCATTAACCAGTCTTAAATATCCTTTGTGTATAAAATGGAAGATTTCTTGGTGTTTCTGCAGCTTTTAGATCTGATGATCAAAGTTTATGAAATCCAATTCTAACTCAAAATGGCGGTGTCAAACAACTGGAAGTTATGATGCCGTATTGGCCTTGGTTTTATCCATATAGGCCCCGTATAGATGCCCGGTTTGAATTCATATCAATTGGTCAGTTTTCGACATATTTTAATGTATTTTGGGTAGTTGATTAATTATATAGTATTAATGTATGGCCTTTTCCATATTGGCCCTGTAACATGCCCGAGGTATAAATAATGGCCAAGGATGACTGTAATGGACCGAGGCAACGCCAAGGGCCATTACAGCCTACCGAGGCCATTATTAATACCAAAGGCATGTTACAGGGCCAATATGGAAAAGGCCATGCATCGATACTTTTATTAACCAACATTATTTCAGAACATAGTCAGAATCCATTATCAATACATATGATTTCACATTAATTAAAAATAAGTTCATATCTCGATGAATCAAATATTTATGAAAATAAATCATGAAGGTTTTGTTGTCTTTTCCAATCCCCCCACCAAAAAAAAATCAAGTACAATATTAAACATACCTAATAATTCATATGGGGAAATTGTGATCACCCAGAATGAATATTCATGAGCTAATTTATCACCTGACCAGTTGCCCGATACCCGACATCTCAAAAACCCTGACTTTTCAGATATCTATAATTTACGGAATGTTTGGGTTGTTTCTGTCATCGTTTTTACGTTTATTGATACTGTCCTAGTAGGTGACCCGGGAAATTTGAAAAAAAAAACAAACAAATAATTTGGCCATTTTTTACGTAAAAACCATGTTTTTAAGTGCATTTTGATCTGGTATCAAGCTATTTTCAAGTGTCATGGGAACTCTTTTGACAGAGAGCACAAGGTAGGTGAGTAAAAAGAGAAAAGAAATGTACTTTGAAGATTAATTTCAACACCTGGATTGGTGCAAAACAATGAGATTTGACTGCACATTTCATCTTTGAAAACCACTAAAACACAAAAGTCACCTTTTTTCTTTAGCATTTCTGTATAGAAAAGTATGTGCTCCCGCCTCAAGATTTCATTTTCGTTACCTTTTCCAATAATCCCCCATCAATCGTAAATTTAAAGCTCAAGAATAATCATACCTAATAATTCAATATACTTAGTCCCAGTACCATCTTTCAGCCACTTTAAATATCCTAATCTAATTTCATGTAATTGAATTATTAGGTCACTCTTCATTAAAATTTTCACATATTAAAAAAAAAATGTACACCATTTTGATTGAGTTCATAATGGCCCCGTATTGATGCCCTGTTTTGAAATTTGTAATGCATGGCTGTGATTTTGTAATGACCGAGTGTAGAAATTTCTGGTTCGTAATGACCAGTTGTCGAAATTTTCGGTTCATAAAGGATGGGCATTTCTATATATATTGCAGTAAGTTGGTTAATAAATAGTGATAATTCAATCCTAGTCTTTCAAGACAGGTTTGACAGTAGATTCTCCCCTGAAAGTCACCTTGAAACCAAAGTTCATTTTGTTGCCTGATTCAACTAGAAATACTGTGATTAATACTTTCAAAGGATATCCTGCCACCCACATATTTTAGGCTGACCTGAGTCACTTAAGTCTACACTTTCTAATGGTATGGTGAAAAAAAAAACATTCAAGACAGAGTCAGGTGATACATGGTAAGAGTATTAAAAATCCAATAATTTTTACTTGAGCACAAAGGCCAGGTTCATTTAGAAGTTATGAATGTACACAATACATTATCTTATTGTGATATACCAATGTGCCAAATAGTATGCCCATGTCGAAGAATAAAGAAATTAAGGCCCGGACATGAATATGATTGGGTAACAAGTGCAATCATTTCTAAGAAGCAGAGAATGTGATGTATTTTTACTGTCTAATTCTTATAAATGAATACACTTAGATAACAAGACAATAACAATTTTGATTCTTCATTTATTTATCTGTTAAAAATTATGAATTTCGAAATACAGATTTTCTTATTTTACCATTTTTTGATTGAAAATTGTTGTTTTCTCTTCACGATCGTGTTTGACTTCAATGGAAGAAAAGAGATCTAATTATAAGCACCCGATAGGATCGTGATGCATAAAAAAACAATACAAAACAATCTTTTTTTCCAAAGAATACAACTTGAATTCTGCTGAAATAAATTCAGAAATAATTGCCACAGGTCAGGAAAATAAGGACTCGTTTTCAACATACCCAAACTTTAAAACTGACTTCCCCACAGGTAACCAAAGGTTCCCAAAGGACTTTCCTGACCTGAAAACTCACTTACCAAAGGTAACGGTTTATGGGAATCCTAGAACATTGACACTGATTCACACTCTTATTGTCAGGGTCAGTTTCTATGAAGCTTCTGAAGGATTTCCAATCAAAAGGTTTTGGGATTAAAAAATGCATGAATCACTAATCATAAACTTCTGCCTGGTTATAAGGCAGAGCTGTACTTAAATCAAAGCAGTCCCTGACATTGATAAAATATGATAAATAGCTATGCTAAAGCACATGACATGCCCATCTTCACTTTTTAGGATTCATAGTCCAAAAATTTGTCACAAAATCAGAAAACAAGGAAAAAAATATAGAGCTTCCTTCCAAAAAGATACATATTGTTCATCTTCATTTTTTTAAAGATCCTATGACAAATTGTTGGACAGACAGGCAGAAAGAAGAATGTATAGCAGATTATCATAAGATAAGTGTATTAAATGTTGTCCATTCCACAATCTAATGTCCATTATAGGACATTATCAAATTTCCCAAAACTGTCCACCAATATTATTATAAAAGGAAATTACTTAAGATTATCATAAATAGCTTAGTTTTTGCATCAATAAAGAAATATGGGAGGTATCTTCTAAAATAGCACTGTGGTGTTGCAGATAGGTAAAAATAAATAAACTTGTCAAATTTAAAGCTTGATAAGAACTGACCTGATGTGCATCTAGATCTATAATCATAGCTTTAGCAACTCCTTCCACTCTCTCAAACAAAAACTTCAATGACAATGTTATATCTGCATAGGCACAGAACCCTCCCCCTTTCTCAGCATGACAGTGATGGAATCCTCCTCCTAGATTGATGGCCCATCCTCTCTCCATTGCAAGCTTACCTGCCTGTAATAAGATATGTTAAATAAAACCTTTTACCATTGTGATAGAATATAATGAAATTTTAATTACACAAATCAATGAGAGTAAAAAAAGCAAAAATTTTCTATAATTGGCAGATTGTCAACATAACAACTACCTGTAACTAATGTCATGAAAGATTTAATGGGTACATACATGTATATTGCTGAAAATTTTCAATCAAAATGTGAAGAATGTCTGCACAAGTATGTACACATGGTGGAAAGATATAAATAAGGCTAATGTGCTATTGGTCAGCTCCTAGATGTAAGAAAGTTTAATAAAAATTAATAAATGACCAATTTTTTTGGATTGCAATTCCCTCATAGCATCTTACAGCTTGTACTTCCTTTTTTGTATTATGGTTCTGTCACCATATTTTAGGTTATATCAACAATTCATATTAAATTCATTTTCCAGTAAGTGGAAGTCACATGCTTAAAATAAGGCAAAAAAAATATCCTAGATTCTCATCCCCTCCCATCCCAATTTTTTCACCCTGCCCCAAAAATTAAAAAAAATTGTTTTTCCCAATTTAGGTCTATTTCTTTCAAATTGACAGAATCTTTAACTTACCAGGTAAATTGATAAAAAAAAAGTTTAAAAATAAAATTTGCCCACCTGCGCCTTATTTTGAAAAAAAGTCAGATGAGAACTAGGTTTTTTTTATAGTGGCCTAATACAAATGTAAAGGAATCAACTATATACTACAAGCCCCTCGTTTCTTACAAACTTAAGGCACTATAAATATTAATATCAAATATATGCTTCAATACATATTATACACACTGTAAGATTTATTACATGTAATATGTAATTTAAAAAGAAAAATGTAGAGTTTTTTCATGAATTTAGACAGAGCTGTAGCATACACTCACCAATATAGTACCCCCAGTGTGGTATCGAAAAGGCCTTAATACTTTTCGTTGTACGATAAAGTTGGGTAACAAAGCTACAGGAGGAACTTCTGTAATAGCTGCCACATTGAAACTCCACTGTAATAACACAATTTATGCATATTCAAAGGCTGCATTACAAATACAATCAACTGATAAAAACAATCAAACATATACTTATATCAATTTTTTTTAAACATTTATCATTTTTAAGGAACCAAGGGAATTTCATTAAATGGAATGTAATATCAATATCATTTTTAAAGATTAACACACTATCAGGAACAAAGATTAATCAACATTTTTCATATGCATGGGTATATTCCCATTAAGACTGGTAACAAGAACTTTAAAGTATTAAGGTGACATCACCTTATTCCTCTATCTTTAAATCCTATAAGAAGCTAATACCTAAAAGTAAGCCGTGTGATCTATAAGGTTATTAACTACTTCAAGTCAATTTTCAAATGAAATGTTCTTCAGGGTACAGCTAGATTAAACATCAGAAAATGAACCCTGAATAATTTGTGTAAGTGAGGATACTTGATACAGCTCTGAATTTGGATTGTGATTAAATGTTTGACATCATAGTTTTTGCCACAGAATAAAAGTGGTCAAAATTTTTAAATTGACTTAAAGCTATTACAGTCAACCATTCATATTTGATACACAGTGAGGAGTTTAAGTTTTGATAAAATCAAACAAAGTTTTATATCATATCCAATGTCCCTCAATTAAAAAACAAGACCCAAAATAAAAAAAGTGAACACAATACTGTAATACATGGTTAGTTTCAGAATGTTGAAGAACCTCAAAACTTACTGGTAGTTTATCATAACCATAAACTTATTCTCAAGTTATTATATGGAAATCTACAACAACACTACCACTGCTGCTATCCAAGAAATTGACATGTTCATAGCCTTATGACAGAAAATTTTCATTAAAGGTATAAAAATGTACTTATAGCGGAAAACAAACTACAGGAGTTTTCAGATTAAAAGCCCTACCATTTTCACTGAAATTCTAAATGCTCAACGTGGATCTTGCTATGTTGCAGAAAGATATATGTACATGGATGTATGGAGAGCAATCACCCTATCACCTAGTATTGACAAAGGTGTATGGAGTTGTGGATCTTCATAATGAAATGTTCAAAAAAAAAAAAAATCAGTTATTCAAAATACATGAAATACAACACATATAGCAAAGGGAAATCAGTAAATAATTGTACAACATTCACATCATCACAAAAACATGCCCTAAGCAGCATATTCAATGATTTCATTTCCTGCAATTAACAATGTGCAATGACCATATACTTTATAATGTGATAATCAAACAGCAATGCTTCTTTCAATGGGATATAGGTTTCATAATGAATAATATAAGTTCGTGAGTGGTCTCTTAAAGTCAGACCTTCATATCTTTAGGATGCATCTGCAATTAACAAGGAATTACACAGCTGAGATAAATTAGAGAAAAGAAAGTGCAAATTTGGTGCTATTTATCGACTGATTAGGTGAACAGAAATTATTTTTTTCCATACAAATATATATCATTTACTATCTACACAAATGAACTAGGTACATCATACCAATAAATGAGCAGTGGGAGATTCAAGAGTGTTCAGAGGTTATAACTCCCTTTTTTGGAAAAATTTGTTATTTTTCTTTAAAATTAGGACATAAGTGAGCAAATGATAGGTTTGAAATCCTCCCCCTATTTCAATAAATTTCTGGATCCACCCCTGTACTACTAGTAATTGTGAAGATGCAAGTTGATGTCAATATGTGTACAACATGCAAGAAGGGAAAGTGTACAATGGTATACCTCATCAATCCCCTCCACAAAATCAGACAGCTGAATATGGAAATGAAGGTAAAATCCATAACATCAAACAATTAGGTCAATCAAACTTGTAATTCAAATGACAACAAAATGTTAATAATTAAGAGATGAAGAACATTAAGAAGATACAATACACACATCACACTTATTATGGTTAGTGGATATATCTAAAGGTGTATGAGGGCAATGATGAGTACCAGCTTTCTATAACTTAAGACCAATTTGTTAATTTTAATTCTGATGTGAAATAACATACAATTTTAATAATTGGCAATAGGTCTGAAGTATTTTTCATTCATTGGAAGAAATATATAACTTAAACAAGATATACATGTTATACATGTATTACTGAATCCCAGTGTATAAATGAGCAAGTTCTGGTTCATATAACTAAGTCCACATCAGAAATAAATTCATAATTCTGGTTGCACTAAGAATATAATAAGCATTTTTTCCACAATTAAACTGTATATTTCTGTGCATCCTGGATTCAATCACTACTACAACTATATGTTACTGAATCCAATGATACAGCCATAGTCAATCTGATTTAAGAAAGTAGACCTAGGTTAAGGGACACAACTTTTAAAATATCATTGTAACGTTTGTATGCAGCATTTTACATCCATCTTATGCAAACATCTAATTAACTTGGATTGATTTTATTCTGCTTCAAACAAAAGCTTGAGAGGCTTTGGTGATATTGAATATGATACAAACATATAACTGATTTCAAAAGTTATGTTCCTTACCCTAGGTCTACCTCCTTAAGAGATCACAGAATGTAAATGTAAGAACTTCAATACTAGAGGCTTTACCATTGATATCAGTAACATTTTTATAATCATTTTTCTATTCCTAAGATATATCTTTTACTAAGTGAATAATATATTAACAGCAGTTAAATAATATAATCACACACAATACAATATTCTAACACAGTCTTAGTTTTATCCCAGTAAATTGTATGTTTAAAAAAAAAGTCCACTTAAAACACGAGACTACTGATGCATTGCTATTTACATTCTTTCTGATAAATAACTGTTACATGTATTTTGTTATCACTAGTACATTTATATAAACTTAACCAAACATTCACTTGAACTTTTCATTAAATATGTTAAAGAGCAACAATACAAATCATGGCACGAAGACTTGAATAATGGTAGACTGATATGACTAAGATGTGTATGAGAAATTTACACTGGTCTTTCACTACTTCGGTGAATTTTAAGTACATACTACTTATCAATTACTGTCAAATCCAAGCTGGTTAAAACCTGAGTATCATAACTGATGATTAATTAGTTATAATTGCCTTATGTAATAAATAAAGAATATTGCAAGTGTTAATGCATTGAAAATATAAGTACTGTTAATATCATCTAAGGACAAAGCGCAATATGCTTGTTATATGTATACATGTTTTTCACAACAAATTTCTTACTTTTAATTCTTTAAGGTATTGTGCAGGATGAACAGTTAGTAAATCTCTTTCTGTAGCTTCTTTTGGCTTCACTATCGTCTGGTCTTGTACCAGTTTGGCTTCTGTAGAAACAACAAAGATTCAAATTGTTCTATTTAAAAATTGTATTTGGGTCAAAACCAATCTAATTAAAACTAGCTCTTGTAATTTGTCCACTGCGTTTCTGCATAGAATGTGAGAATGTATTGGACAAATTACGAGAGCTAATTTTAATTTGAATGGGTCAAAACAAAGATATCAGAGAAACTATACATCTTTGAACTTAAAAAGATGAGCTGTCTGATACTTAATTCTGACTATAATAATAATGCACATACATTATTTTTAAAAAATTAACAGTAATGACAAAATTTTTAGCAAATGAAACTAGAAAAACTGTGAGTAAATCTTACTTGGTGATACCCCCAACTGCCCTCTCCAAATACCTTGTAAAATAGCATACAGATGGTAAAACAAAAATAAAAGGTGCAAAAAGGCATCATGTAATAAAGAAACTGTGACGGTTTTATCAAATTCCTATCAGCTTTTTCACAGAAGCTGCAGATTGGATGCCTTTCAAGTGGGGGAAGGGATGTAATGATGTACATTACACAAAATAATGAACAAACATGTATTTCCAGTTTTCTTTCTTTTTTTTGTAAAAAAAACAAAAGCATGGTTATTCAAACAATTTGCACTAACCTTTTAGGAATTCAAATACTTTGCCCCACTTTCCAGCATCAAATGGATGAAGCTTTTCTAGACCTAGGAATCCTATATTGTATTCTGGTGAATAAATTATGGGCCATTGTACATCTGTAATTTTAACATACAACTCTGTTGAATGAGGTGTAGAGCTGAAAAATAAAACACAAATATCAAATATTTTATTTGTAAAAAATACAACTATATCAGACTGCAGATATATGTTTCTCTGTTTTTAAATATTTAGGTTTAGGAAAAGGCCAAAAAATATGTCTGTTTCCTGTTGCTCTACCTACCCTATCTATAGTGCTAATTTTGATTATTTTACTGACTGAATATATTTTAGTTAATATTCCAATGTCTGTTCCTTATTTCAATTCAATCTAAATAATAGTCATAATGATGTTCAAATCTCATTGTTGTGTATTTGAGCTTTTGTGTCAATTCAAAGGTTTTTCCATAAACAAATCCTTGCAAGCATGGCATATTCATTTTTAATATTACTAAGGCAAATTGCTTTCACTCGCCTATCAAAAATAAAAGTGTGTCAAAAAGTCACAGAATTATTCCAGAATTTTTCAGCATTACGATTTAAAATGTGTCTGACAGAATCATGTGTCAAAACAATCTTTCTGGTGTGCAAACTTAGTTTAAAATAGTCTTTCAAGTCTGCTAAATGTGTATTTTGTCTTAATCTGAATGATTTTTAAATGATATTTGTTATATCAGCTAAATTGTATTTGTATTATTTTGTATATATTTGTATTTCTCACTATTTCACATTACTAACGTACATGAGGCTTTTCTGTCATGATTCTGTGTGTTATTGACTCAAACCGGATGTGTGGGCGATTAGCAAGTAGAGGTTCCCTGTCAACGAATGTGTGGGCGAGCACCCATTGCCTTTGTTTAACAGGTCAGGGAGAACCATTGACATATAAAAGGATAGAGCAACCCTATCACCCTTGAATATTTTAATAATATTATGGTGTTCTTATGTGAAATATTTACATGTAATAAAATTGTACCAATAACAAAAACACCAGACTTTGAATTTTGGGGTTACACATTTTGGTAAACCCTTTAGTGACTAAGCACTAGAGATAATTTTTTTTTGTTTTGACCACCATCAAAACAAAAATATCTCCAGTGTCGAACCCCAAAAGGGAAAATGAAGAAATAGGCAAAAGAGTATTTGCCATGATTTGGACACGGAAGAAAAGACAAAAGTTGGTACGGTACGGCCTACGGGTACTGGTTACACATTTCGGGGTGTACCGAATTAACAACGTGTTGGAATTTGGATCAGATTTGTTTTAACATTCTAAAAATCAAATATTTACGATTCGTTCTCGGTCCTATTTTTTTCTTCGGTTGTAGTCATTCTGCATGTTTACGGAAGTAAATTATGAAAATTATTTTTAAAAGACAAACTTCCCTAACGCGAAATGGTCAATTTTGAAGATTTTGATTTGTAAATACATATAAATAAAACACATTTGTTTGCATATCAAAATTTTGAAGAAAGATTGACTTTGTATAATTGGTCTCATTGTTGTTCTAAATAAATAAAAATGCTAATAGTAAAATCGTACTAAAAAAAATCTTGAGCTTTAAAATTCTGTCTTTTATTTTCAGAGCACTGTCCAATCAAAACAGAGCTACCAAAAGCCATTTGGATTAATGGAGAAGATGGCGGAAAATTGAAATATTATTTCATTTGTTGCTGTATGATAATAATGATTGGATCCTAATAATTAAAAATGACATCTGTCAAAGGTTGTTTATCTCTTTATAGACAAAAGACTATTTTATTTTCGCAAACACATTTACAGTAAATGGTTATGGTATGGTCTAAATGTGTAACCCGTGCCCGAACTACTCGTACAACGTAAGAGGTTGGAATTCCGTTCCTCCATACCCCAACCTCTTACTTCCGAGTGCCATATTGCATAATGCTCGTTCCGCCGTTCATTGAAATCGCTGAATTATAGGAAACTATTTTCCATTGAAAACGTTTTGTACAGTTTCTTTACCATTACACGGGAGAAGTTGACTAAAGAAAAACAATGACCTACCTGATGAGAAAATCCAGCAATCCTGGAAATCCTTTGTAAAAGCAGTTAAAATGAACTTCATATTTGGTTTTTAGCTTTTTGAGTGTGTAATTCTGGTTGATAAAATTACATATTTTAAAATTTGCGAAACGAACATATCAAATTAATCAATGAATTGCCTTTACCAACTTTAAGTTCGTTTTGTATTTTGTAAAATTAGTTACCTATTTCAAAATTGCTGGTCATTTTGACAACTGTCTTCATTACAAATGTTTTCTAGGTATTTAACACATTTAGTATTTTTGGCGTTCGATTTCTGGTAGGTTAAACTTCTTTTATGAAAATAAAAAACATGAAGTATTTTAAAACACATGTTTAGCTAATTAACATTTGCGTTGGCTTTCAACATGTCAGATGCTAGCGGTTAGGATGGCACCAAGTCAGAAAATAGCTTGCCAGACAACATTTAGCATTGCTGGAGTAGTACCCAAACCAACTTTTCCCTGTACCCAAATACTATTTTGACAATTTCTTCATTATTACTTGTTATTTCCAGATGAAAGTTGGTACATTGGTACTCATTTGCAAAATGACATGATGGTAAATCGAGAAACAATGATTTGTAAAATGTTTGTTGAAAAAATTGATGTTATTTGAATTTCTGTATTCAAAAGGTCTAAAATGTGTAACCTGAAATTCCTGTAGGCAAAAATCAAAGTCTGGTATTTTTGTTATCTTTGCTAATTCAATGCGTATTTGACATTAGAACATTATAATATTATCAAAATTTTCATTGACGATAAGTTAAAATCGCATCAGACTGTTTATGAGACTGTGTTTCATTCTGGATAAGATCGTATCCATGCTTTACTGGTACGGGGATTGACGATAGGTACGGTGCGGAAATCAAACTCAATCACTTTTTTTTTAAAACAATATCATATCTTTCAAAACTTTACCCGAAGTCTTAACATCTACTTTTTATGATAAGTTATATATGAAAAGGGTAGGAATTTAGTTGCTGTATATGTGATTGGGGTTAAAATTTACAAATTATAGCCTTTAGATTTACACATGGTAATTGATTTAACATCAATTGAATCCTTAAAATTATCAAAGTAAATAAATGATAAGCAGGAAGGGATCCAATTAGCTCAGACATGATAATGTCTTTCGATACAATGTGAAATGTTCTGATCAGTATCCTGTTGTGATATGTAGATACTGATAAACACCATGCATATATATGAATGGGTACATAAATGCATTACGTATATATGAATGGGTGTTGGTTTTTCAGTGTCAGAATATATGATTGGGGTGGGTAAAAATTTTTGGGGCCGCACACCTTTACCCTTTACCAGATAAGTAACCCCCCCTCCCCTGTGACATTACTTATGATATATATAACTAAATTTCAGACCATGGTGAGACAGTGGTATAAATCTGATCAAAACAGATTTATCTATAGTTTTAATGTTATATATTTATATAATTTCTGTTGAATTGAATTGACCTTCGATTTCAACCTTCATTCATGATTTTGATAGTTATTTTTAGTATTTCTATAGAGCTACTGTTTAATGTATATGCTATGTCTCTTGGTGTGAGGTTATGTTTTGATGAAGAAATTAAATCATGGTTGTCCAATTACATTCTGTATTGAATTCTTTGCAGTGTGTAGTGGGTGCACACCGAGAAGAAATGATATTCATCCTCTATGTTCCCACTATCACATGGTTTACAAATACTTTTTTTTTTTCTCTCTATATTTTTGTACTGATCCCTTTCTATTTCTAATGCAAGTGCATTCAAACGAAATTTACTGATAATAGATCTTTCTATTTTAGATTTACATAAATCAATATAAGGGGTCTTTTAGACGGAATAAATATTTTACTGAATAGCTAGTGAGCCTACTAACTTTTGCTTAAATTGATCGTGTAGTCTTTGTTTGATTCTTTTGATATAAAATTGAAGGTTATTAAGTTGTAAGTTAAGATGACAGAACCCAAATTTATTTAGTATATTTTTTACATGGGACATCCACAAGTTGTTGTTTTTAACTTCTCTGAACATTTCGTAGACTAGTGTATCAGGGGAGTTAAGGATATGGTTTAAAAATTTAATTGTATTCAATTGAACTTTTAGATGTAGAGATGTTCTGTTCAGTTCTGCTAAGCATGCAGTGTTTGTAGTTTTACTATTTACTCCAAGGATTTCTTTTATGAATTCCAAATGTAAGTGTATCTCTGTATAAATCACTTGTATGTACTTAAGTATTTCACGTCATTGAGACATTTGTTAAAACATGATTTAATAAAAAGGGGAATATTTGACTGCTAATATGAACAAAAAATGAAAACATTGGATGCAATCATCAAAGAAAAGCCTAAAATGTGTGGTTTTATGTCATAGAGCTATATAGTATGAGGAGGGCAATGGCCTTAAGTACAAGCAAAGTCCCAAGCAAAAGTATCAGGTTCCCTTTTCAACAAATTAGACTTCATACCATGTATCATTTTCATCAGTAATAAGAGAGTTGTTGAAAACTGTCTGACCTTTGGACACATGGACTAGAAATTTGAAGAGGCCAGCAAGAACTGGTTTTGTGCCAGACCGAATTTCTGACAAAGTATTTAGGCATTTGGGGTTATCAAAATCAAATTTGTGTCGGTCCTGAATCCTTTTTTGCTTCAATTTATCATCAAAGAATGCTTATCAAAACTTAAAATTTTCCTGATAAACAAAATCGTAAACAACATTCTGTTACCTGTTGTTCTAATTTACTGATACATGTAGCTTCACGCCAAGCTTGAAAATCGTAAATCAGTCAGTTTCTGGATTTCATGTACTCACCAGTAATATTTGTAATTATTGTATTGTTTATGAAAAACAGCATGGCTTCGTAGCCAATACAGTATGTATCTGACGCAAAACGGGGTAAAAAGAAGCCCTATACCAAAAACTCACGACACCGAAAACAAAGGGTAAAGAAGCCAGTATGAAAAGGAATGGCAGCCTGACAGGACATTGAATGCTAAATGGAAGGACAACTATCCATGGTTACTTTTTGAAAACAACGTAATGCTCAACTGGCAATAATTCAGATGATAGTGATTATGAGTCTGATTTTGATTTTGAACAAAATGAAGCATTAATTTGCTTTTCTTATCTCAAAATACTCTGCATACATGTAGGAGTGATAAAGATGTTTGAATTTTACATGATGACTTTTTTTTAAAAAATAAAATGTCAGTCAGTGTTCAATAAAGTATTGATAAGGTGTTGGTGTTCATAATTTAAAGTTGAATATAAGAGTTATTCAGGAAGTTGATTAAATATTAGAGGCAATTGGCTACTCTTTGTATCAGTGCTATTCTGTTGTTGTCAGTCGACAATGATGTACCAGTAACTTTATATTTTTAGATGTCTAGTTAAGATTTTGTCTAGCCAGCATTTTTTACTATTTCTGAAGCTTTAATGTATCCTGATGTAGTGTTTTGCTTGGACAAAAGTTTCTCAAGAGCCAGTATGATGAATTTTTAGATGAATTTCTATACATTAGAGAGCAAGATTTGCTCACTTATAATACATGTATATAATACTAATTTTGATATCATGATATAAAGTTCTGAATAATGAGCCAGATTAAACCTGAGACATTCCTGAAGAAACATAAATTCATTTCATTAGTCTACCTTGTTATGTTATTTAAATTAAACTTCTAATATGGTTTGAATTGTCCAATTGTCATGGGCTGAATTGTACAGCATCCTGTAAACATTTTGGGGCCATCATGCAATGAGCTATTAATTAAGGCAATTAGTGTTTCTAGTCTATTGTTTTGTTTTTTTACCAGGAAACACTTATATCATAGTGAAATACTCATTTAATAAAATACCTCTGAAATCTAAGAAATTGATAACCAAGCGCTCAAACTTGATAGTCCTGTATACCATGGTGCTTTAAGTGCCAGGGGAGAAGACTCTCACAGTGTGACAAACTTCTTTTCCAGCAAAATTTTTATCATAGATTAGGGAAATACTAATAGTGCTTTCAAAACTAAGGTACACCATAATGATTTTCATCAAGAAACAATATTAATAACAAACATGCAAGTATTAAAGAGGCTTTTTTTCTTTTTCAGGAGTTGCAGAAGTAAACTCAGCAAGAAGTAGACTAGATGCAACACTACAGTTAATGGTTGACAAGAAGGACGAAGGGTATTATAGAATTTTTTTCTTCTATAGATGATGACACATTACTATGTTGAAATACTGTGGTTTAAATAGTTTGTACTAGTACTATCATGTACTGTTTATACATGTAATATTATACATAAAATCAAACTCATCTCATTTGTCAGTCTGACCAAGAAATCCCTTTGCCCAATGCAATTTTACCTTTGATTAATCGTACTCAGATAAATCCCAGTGTTGGCTTACTTGAGGCATTCACTCTGTCCCTCTGTTGCGTGTATTATATAAATTAAGTATTGTCATTAACTGAGTTACCTGTAATTAAAATCTTTGTGTATAATATAAATCAAGTATTGTCTTGAACTGAGTTACCTGTAATTAAAATCTTTGGTTGGTGATGAAAAGGTGTGAAACTTTTATACCATTTTCATTTCTTTACTGGTTTCAACAAAGTGATAATCCTTGTTTGTTTGCCAGTGAACGAATTTAAGGGGATATACTTGCTAAATGCAAGTTGAAATTCAATTTTGCTAGTAGAAATTATTTCCACTTGTTAAAATTTGTAAGTGGAATTCTGTAGGTAATATAGGTATAGTCCAGAAATAACCCAAAAACCATAAATTTAGCAAGTGTAAATTTTCAGTACTTGCCAATTTTAGCTGGTGGAAAAATTTCTGAAATTCGATCCCTGTTTGTTTGTATTGTGATAATCAAGGCATTGATAAGTGTACCAAGTTATAGAAATTGTGAAGTATATATGCAATTCTAATAAATAAGATTCTTTAAGAAACAAATTAGATTTGCTGATATTAGCTGATAGTCTCAAGTCAAAAATGTAATATTTCATATAGAGATGTCTTGGTTTATCAACACTTCTTTAGGACACTTTGAAGAGGGACTCATGCACACTCAGATGGGCAGAGGAACAGAGGTGTTTGAGGGTGATGTCCAACACCCCTACATTTATAACGTGAGGAAATTGTGCCAGATATTGTACATTTGTACACCAAGGCCAAAAATGAACCATTGATTTCTGAAAGCTCATATGGAATATAATAGCTTGGGCTTGTGATGTTTCAAATTTCTTTTTAAAAATGGTGAAACATTCAGTTTACTGTAGTTTGCTTTCCAGGCACTGGACATAATAGTTTTTAGTACCGTAATCATTTTTTTGCATTGTTTCATATTTGTATTGTAGACACATTTCAAGTGATGATGAAAATTCTCAGTCAGAACTTATTTCCAGGTAAGTTCTCTTAAAAAACGACTAATAATAAGCAATGGACCCAAGTATTTTTTCAGGTACTAGTAATTAAGTTATACATGTATTATCTCTTAAAGGTCACTTATTTTCTCCAACATTTTCTTTGAAAATGAAAACTATGTTTCATTTCATTGGTTCATGACTGTGGGATTTCCAATTCACATTTCCTGGGGAAAGTTAAATATAGCCTAGAATAGTACTCAACAGATTTGTACATTCTTCATAATGGTAGAAATTTTTTTATACCAACATATCCAAAGAGAAATGGAAAATTAAAATATTCTGGAGCTCTGATTCAATCCTATTCATCTTAAGATAAAGTTTTTAAAGTCTTCATGTATAACAGAAATGTTATGTATTATTTATAGTGAAACCTCACCAGTCAACAAGTAAACAATCAAATTAACTGTATTAATGTAATACTTATAGTATAACCTCACCAGTGGTGTCACCAAGTAAACGAGCAGCAAATCGATCAGCTAGAAAGAGGAAAAGGAAGGAAGATAACGAATATAGTGATGGGCAGATTCATCGTAAGTCTACACTTATATTTAGAAAAACTCTTGTAGTATAGAAATATATTTAAAATAGTTTTATTCAAGATTTTTGAGTTTTTCCTAAAAAAAAAAGACATACTTAATATCATTTAGCAGTCTGTCCATATTTTTCAACTGAACTTATTTATGGTATGGCCCTCAATATGGATTTTATTTCATGATATCTAGTTTATTACATAAAATATTGTATCTTACTGCAGATCAGTACATTATGAAGCTGTTTGACAGAAGTGTTGATTTAGCTCAATTTGATGAAGAATCACCACTGTATCCTATCTGCCGCTTGTGGTTGAAGAATCAGCCCTACAATAGGGAGCTTAATAACAAATCACCATCACCTGATCCTGATGAACACAGTGATGAAGAGGTATCATTTACTATATAGTGGGTTATTTACACTGGGTGTTAGTTTTGTTGTATTTTAACAGTCTCTCTCAAAACATAAAAATAAATTCCACAAAATATTTACACTGGGCTTTAGTACTTATTAGCGCACCACTTATTATCTGCCTAATTAAGAAATACCCAAATTTTTCATACACTTTTGGTCTCAAAAATGCCAAATTTTATACCCACAATACAGAATGCTGCAAGCATATTAGAATGTTAAATAAAAAAAACTTGGTTTCTGAAGCACATTTATGACATAAAGTGGTGTCCTATTTCTGGGTTCACTTACCTGTATTTATATATTCTTTTTACATATGTTGAACCTCTCTTTCACCTTAGATTCTTACACATTCAATTGTTGTGTATTTTTTATCGTAAAAAATCACTTCTATTGAATTTGGAGGAATTTTGTTTGCACTCACAGTCACTGTTGTCAAAAATCTTTTTTCTTTTTGTTTTTTTTGTAAAAATTAAATTCTGGAGGATAACTCAAAATGTTTTGCATATGACTCAAATGGAACATTGTGATATTGTTACATACATGTACCAGGCATTTTAGAACCCTATTGATTTAAAATATCTTAAATATTTCTTTCTCTAAAATGGGGATGCAACTCAGCTTTTGCACACTGTTGCATTTTGATTTTTATCTTTATTGGTCGTTTTTTCTAAAATGGTAGGAGCCACAAAGCCCAAATTAATTAGGAACCTTCCTTTAGTGGTTGGTAAAATCATATCAAAATTTCAGAACAATTGGTCAACCACAAGTAAAGTTATAGCATAGAAACAAAGTGGCTCCAGATGGCAACTGCCCATAACATTTTACAACTGCAATTTTTTTGCGGTTGTAATAAAATATGTTAAGCTTTTTGTGGTGTATTGTACATTAGTAGCAAAGATGTGGAAGCTTTGAATTTTGAATATACTGCTGTACAGAATATTAGTAGAAATAATATGAAAAAAAACATGTATCTTATTCAGTAAGTGAATTGTATATTTAGGTAGATGGTATACCTAATGTATATAAAATGCCAAAGCCAATAAAATCAGATCCAGATGACACTAGAGACTACAGAATACCAGAAACGTTACCACAAACAGATTCGCCACTTGATATAAATGCCGTAAGTCATTGATTGTTGTTCTATGAGGAGTTACCAGATTCTCTGGAAACTTCAAAGATGCCTTTCTTTACTACACAAAGTTTTGGGGATATAAAGGAATCACCCTGTCTGTCTATCTGTTTGTTCTTCCATCTGTTCACATATCTTGTCCGCACATCTTAACTGCTGGTAGTGTTTTGATAAAATTCCAGAGGAAGGTATGGAATTATATGGAGATGTACATGAAGGAATATAACTTGATAGGGAGATGATCCAACTGAAGGTTTTATCATATGAAAACCCTGTAAGCATACTTCCTTCTAAACCACTCAATGTAGATGTGAATGAAGGAATGGAAGTATTGTCTATTGCCTGTAAAGGGAGATAATCCAACTTCAGGGTGTAACAGAAGGGTATTCTCTTAGTGAATTTGCTTACAGTAATCAGAAATTTAAAAAAAATATGCAACTTACTTCAATTAAACTGGCTTCACTTGTTTTAGATTTTAGTATCATCTGGTAAAGGCAATGTCTCATTAGCTAAAGTTTCTTTCATGTATGAGATATGGAAGTTATGAAGTATAAAAAATTTGCTATTCCACCACTTATTAGACCCTGTTGAAGTTAGAGATCTATCATTTTTTTTAATCTAGATCCATTTCACCCATTGCACCTCACCTTTAGGATTGCATTGAAGCTATTGTATTTCTATTTCAAAAATGATTTTCATTTTCCATATTGAAGTGCATGTATGAAGAATTTCGTTTTAATATTAGTTGACAGTAAATGATAAAGTACTGGTTGTGAAAAAAAAATTTTTTTTTCTGTTTTGAATTAGGAAAAGAGGTGTATGGTATATTGAGTGGTTGGAAAGTTGGTATTATTTAGGAACTGTAACTATACCCTACTGTAGAATTTAACACACTTGTAGGAGCTGTAGTACTTCATGTTACACATTCTGATTCCAAAGTATCTTTCTAACTTAGAACCTATGACAATACTTCTGAATTGCTTAAAATAAGCCATGTTATATTTATACATTTACACATAGATAATGGTGATTTATTGAATTTTTTTTAGTGTAGTAAATTTTGTTGTTTCACATGTGTAAATATCTTGTTTATTGTCCTTTAAATACATCATAATACTTCAAACCAAATTATTTTTTTTTATTAAAGGATCCAGACACTGCCCCACCACCAGAACAGTTATTATTGAATCACATGACAAGATGGAAGGATGTTAGAATGAGGTAAGCTGGAAAAGTAACAAATAAAATGTTTTGATAATCTCAGCTATAGTTTACAAGTTTATTTTTACAAATTTAAAAAAAATTTCATACATGCTTTACACATTAAAAATGTAACACTGGCTATAACCAGTCAGGTTTATTTCCTGCATCATATCCAAACATTTTGGCTCCTTATCAAGTGCTTGATCAATATGACATGAATCATATCTTTTTACCAAGTCATTTATCAAATTTCAGGTGGCGAGATGCTGGATTTCAGAATGAGGCTAGATTTGCAGACAGTATGAACTTGATCAGAGAAATATTTGAAAATCAAATGAAAGATGGATGAAGTGATGATGCATGATTTTATAACTGAGACTTAAAAAATGAAATATTAGTTCATGGTGAATGTATGTGAACTCCAGACAAAAATTGTCAGTCCAATGACATCTAAATTATATGTGCAATACATTACTGAGAATAATTGACATTTTGAGACTACGTTGGAAGTAGGACTTGAATAATGATGTGAAATATTTGAAAATCACAATAAAAAATCATAGGGAGTTGTTTTACCCGATCTAAATAATTTGTTGAACATGAGTAAGTGAACATATTCAACCCCTCTTCCTGTTCAAAAAATTCAGGAGAACATGAATATGATTGTATCTTCTGGTAAAATAAACCTTTGATCCAATTGTGAAGAAAATCCCTCAATCTGTTTTTAAGTTATTTTGTAAAAATGGTACATTTCCAATACTTTTTAGTTCAGAATAATATCTCTGAAATAAAAAAAATCCCATCACAACTTCTTGAGGTGAAAATTATAATTCTGATTTTTCATTACAAATACAGCAGAATTTGTATGGAATTGGCATACATCAAATTTACATTACTGTCTATTTTTAACTAATATTAACAGTTGCAGAACTCTGAAAACTGCTGCTATACCAGTGATACATCGAATCAATAGCAACAAAAATAGTAAATAAGGTCAGAGGTCGAAGTCCTATGAATGTGTTATTAACACACAATATCCTAGTGATATATCTGCATGACAAAGATAAGTTTTAAGGTATACCATTATAAAAATAGTAAATCTTTACAGAGATCACCAAAAGGTCTTTAAGATAACACACATTTAAGGGATATCGAGGGAACCAGGATATGAACGATAATATAAGGAAGAGCATCAAGAGATAATAGCTAGACAGGAAAAATAGACACACACAAGAAACATGAAATAACTACATATAATTGTGGTTGTGTAAAATGACATAGTCACTATTTCAATTTACAATAAAAAGGTGATCCTACATTTGCTTACAACTGTCAAAAAGTTTTTATTATCCCTTCAAACAAAATATAATTTTTAGTGTTCTCCATTGTCACCACTTTGCATATACCCCCAACAACTAAAGTAATAAAATCTATGGTACAATAACGAGGACACTACGTATGTCATGGTCATATTTCAAGTTTTCATGGTATGAAAATATCTGATAGTATCCATTTATATGTCAAAGATCCAAGGACAAACCTTGTATATAGAAAGGACAGAATGAGGAGGAAAATGACATTTAAATAATATGATTTGTCTCCCTTTTACAAAGAAACAACATAATAACAACAATACTAAGGTTACTGAATTTATATTACACAGTATTGGGAGGGGGGGGCTAAGGCAACCCCTTAATAACAAGAGATGTCTTGCAAGAAATGACAATGAACAGCTCTAATTGCTATCAATTTGTCTTGTTTTTTTCCATTCAATACATTAACAAAATCTTGATGAAATGGCTAATAACAAAAAATCAATATCATGACCAAAATTTTATTCAAATATTTGGTAAGCTGCCCCTTCCTCTTCTTCTTCCTCCATGTCCATGGTTTCTAAATTAAATTCTTTTATCACAGGAGGACTAGAAACATTAGGGTTATATGTCCATTTTGGGAACACTCTCTTGTACAGGTTCATTAAAATTGTGTCCTGTGATTTCAATTGTCCATCAAATACACATTTCATATGACCATGTGTACCTGTAATATTTAAATTGAAAGATATTTGAAAAAATACATTAATTCAATGTTTAGAATAAATGCCATTTTAATTTGCACAAGGTAAAAGAAAATCACAAATTGCCTGAAAAAAATAAACTTGCTCGCTAAAAGTAAGTATTACATTATTGTACAGTATAATTACTGGTACTTTTTAAACATTACAGTATGGTATTTTTCTCTATGCAGAGTGCAACTTTTACTAGATAATTTTGAAGTCTTATTTCTGTGGATAAATAACTTTTACAAGATGAGATTAAGCATAGCCACTAACCTAAGGGTTCTTTAATATGACCTCGTCGACCCCACTTCGATCTCAACTCCACAGGTTTAAACCAATCAATATCCTCTGAAAAAAAGATTTATACACATGTTAAATAATATCTACATTAAGGCAAAATCATATCATGACTCTTAACTTTGATATTCAATAAGTAATAGATTACCTTCAGAGTAGGAACTTGTCAGATTTTGTCATTTAGGACAGATGAACAGATAAAAATGCTATATCATCCATTCATGTTTACTAGCAATGGAAGGACAGCTATTCTACACCTAAAATAAATTCCAATAACTTCAGGAAATTTAATTAATTTCAAGTTCTGAGCCATGATTAAATACTGAAAGCATATTTTCACTATGTGTATCTATTTTTTAAATAAAATTTTGTTTAACTTTCTTACTAATGTTTTATTTAATCAAATTTACAAGTAAACACATACTAACCTCTGTTGAAAAACATGTATCTAACAACTGCTGATCTTTTGTTGATTTTGAATGGATAACCTGACAGAACAATTCTCTTGGCAACTATTCTGTCTGGGTTGACTGAATGTAAAGAGCCAGTAGCAACTAGTTCATGTTCACCTGTAATATATAAAGATACACCCAGTTCAATTTATTTCAAAAGAATAAATCAATTTAATGCCTTTGGGTTAATCCTGGAACATGCATCCTTTTATTCATTTTCCACTTAAAAACAAGCAAATTGTTTGAAAGTTATATGAGCTATCTTTTTAATGACTCTGCATTAATTTATATAATTTATAGGATGGCTGTTCCAAACCAAGAAATACCGTAAGCAAGATCACAAAAAGAATACATTCCACTTCCATCACACAATAATTAAATTGCTTCATGCATATTTACATATATTGCCTGAACATCCTATAAAATCTGGCCAAAATCCAGTTAGGGGTTGCATCCATGTACATGTATAACCATTAAGTTTGGCTATCCCCCTTTGTAAGTTACAGACAATAATTATCTTGCTATATACCTTCCAAAATAGTTTGGAGGGATATACCAAAAATACCCCATGCACTGTAGCTATGATTGCAGTGGTTAAAACCTGAACCGTTGGGGGCAAGGGCAAATAACAACACTCTTTTAAAGATAACAGTAACCTTGATGGTGTTAGTTTTAGGTATAATGAATTAAAACACATTTGATGATGAGGATTGACTACTCCAAAATCTTTTAAAAACATTTACCTAGAGGGTTTTCTTTGTATACAAGAACGGAGGCAGGAGGGAACATGATTGGTGCAAATACTGTTGCTATCGTAACTGTATCTGATGGCATAAATCGATCAAACTGAAGAAGAATAAAAAATAATAAAAATGCATTCATGAACAAGATTCTTAACATGCAAACAGATTTTATTTTGTATAATTGTACTCATTCATGTTGATCGTTAGTGTATAACTTAACTTTCATCACATTTAACTGCTTCTCTACTTATAATGGACATTCTTTTTTTTTTGTTCATGGACATTAACTGATCGCAATTTATTGTGAGATTGTCAAAACCTCTGAGGAATGTTTAAAACAAATAAGTTTGTGCTATTTACTTTAATAATGTAGAATACATTTTTAAACCTATTGTGACAATGTATGATTCTATATGTAATCAAATAAAAGTAAATTAAAACTTTCTAAAATATTATTGAATTTTTCAAGAAATTGGTTAAAATAATCATGAATCTGCAACAAAATGATACAAAAAAAGATAAGACTTTGTTCATACCTTATGCTTAGCACCATTAGTATGTTGTGAGAAGACTGGACATGTTGAGTACCTCCTGTATCCAACATGGAAAATCAGTCTTTCCTTTGACTTGATAGGTTTATTACAAGTAGGATGTTTCTTCAATAGGAAGTTAACTACGGACATTTTCTGTTCATGTTTTAACAGACCAAATATCACTACTGGACTTCCAGGCTGGTAGGATTCTTAAAGAGATTACTGATAATACATACTAATAATTTCTAGAAGATTGCTGGCATGTTATCTTAAGATAAAACTAAAATTAATTTCTAAGATCCTTGTGCCAGATAACTAGAAAAATACTAAAGTATCTGTGACTTTGATTGTGATAATCAGAATTACCGATTTTTATTATGTCACAAATTGTTAGGAACTTTTCACTCTAAAAATTGGAATTCTGTTCTTACAGTTATGATTTTAAACTGAAATCAATAAAATCTATTTAACATTTTTAAGACTCTTTAATGTGTTCTACCAACTTACAAAAAAATCCTGTATTTTACAGGGATGTAATTTTTCCATGAATTCATTTGATTCTCGTCAAGCTATATTATACTTACCCATAAAGGCTTTTGGGACATTTGATATGTGAACAGTAATGTACCATCCAGGCTGAAAATAATTTTAAAAAGATTATTGTATTGCAACCAAAGTGTTGATATTCAAATACAAACCAATTATAAGCAGAAAAACTGTGAGGAAATCTCACTTAATGACTTTGTGATACCCCCTCCCCTCCCTAGAAACCATACTAGTATATAAAACCTAAAATTTCATTCAGATGGAAAAAAACAATATAAGAGATGCACAATGGCATCATATGATGTGTGAAGAGTTTCATTGAATTCTATTCAGTGTTTTTAGAGGAGTTGCAGATTAGAAGATGTCCCTTCGTTCAGTCAAGTCCATGTTGTGCAATAGGAAACCCCAAAGTCATTCAGATGGAAAAAACAAAATCAGTCGTGCACAATGGCATCATGTAAAGAATGTGTGAAAGTTTAATCAAAATAGATTCAATGGTCTGAGAGGAGGAAGGACAGCATGAGTGGGGTATAAGAAAACGTTATTAATCAAAAGAGGTACTGTTGCTGTAAAGGCACACAAAACAGTAACTAAATATATGCTATAACAAGATAACCTTTTTCAACAGGAATTTTAAGAAACTTTGCTCATTTATTCTCAGTAGATGAAAATGGTTTTTCCTTGCCTTTAAAGCATACATGTTATTTTTCATGAATAGAAAAAAGAAACTGTGACTAAAATTAGTGATACTTGCTGCTTGCAATATGCAAACCCTTATGTTGGATATCACCCTTTCAAAGCATCTCAAAATACTTTTCTTGCTTTAAATTCATCTACACAAGATGCCCAACCTTCACGTTGTGTATCAAATTACATTGAACAGTTCAGGTGTACCATATTTGCAATTATAAAATACATGAAATGGAAGAAAACTTTAATTTTCAACCACTGAAACCTCCCTTAAATAATTCAGCAAATCACTTATAGTGTAGGGAAAATAAATATTGAAATAACAAAATTACCATAGCACCTCCATCTATATCTGAGTCCATCACACGTTTCTTGGTTTGACGGAAATTTGCAAATTGGAATATTCTAGAATAGTCAGTTGGTAGGTTTTCTTTAGGATCCCATGGTGATGTTCTGAAACTCTTTAAACCTCTGTATCTAGCAAATCTATCTCTTGCTGTTTTTTCCATGGGCGTGTCAACCTCATCTGGGAACATGACATGAAGTTTTTCTTCTTTGATCTTTGCTAGCCTTAAATTAAGTGTTTTAAGATGCAAGATGAAAATTATAGGTTTAAATCTTTAAAAACCCAATCAATATTAATAAACAGCAATGCTAAGCCAAGGTTGGACTGTCTAATTTACATATTGGCCCAATAATCTTTTAAATGATCCTAATTTCAGACCTGCTCAAATGAAATAATCAGGGCTACCTGAAATAAGATTCAGTAAATGTATTTATAGTATTCAATATACATAATGTTGCATTAAACCTACATGCTTTTTTCTTCATCCATGTCCATATTCTCATCATATCTGGCATCATCATCAGCTTCAGTAACAGTCAACTAAAAAAGTAAGATACAAAAGTAAAGTTGAAAATCTAATAGCATTATTATTGATGTACTTTACATTTGACCAGTGTATATCTAATGCATCCCTGAATTATGGAATCTAGTGGTTGCTTTTTTTTTTCAATTATTCGTAACAATCTATCTTCTATCATCATTCATGAAGTGAACTAGATGCTCTAAAATGCCTGATTAAACCCACCTGGTTTGATCAGCAACATTCTTATTTTTTTTTTTCAAAAGCAGACATGTTTTATTTGGGATAAATATTCCTAATGCTCATACCTTAGGAACAATCATATCAAATTTCATTAAATTCTGTCCAGTAGTTTCTGAGGAGAAGATTTATCAAAGAAATAACATTGAAAATAGCCAAAAAAAGTGTCAAGAAAGGGCAATAACTCCAACATGGCTAGACAGGTTGTCATGAAAATTTGACCACAGGTAGAACTCATCCTAAACACTTTTTCCCTGTTAGAATATTGCTAAACCTAATATTTTTAGAGATATATGCAAAAAAACTTCTTTCTGACCCCTATGTTATATTATTAGAAACTGCAGTCATATTTTTGGACGAATAAAAAATTACCACATCAGTTCAATGCAGAATACCCTAAGGAACATTCATGCCAAGTTTGGTTCTAATTGTTTGAGTAATGTCAGTGGAGAAGAGTTTTGAAAATATGTTAACGACAATGACAGATGCCAAGTGATGACAATAGTTTACATTGCTCTATGGGCTAGATGAGTAAAAAATGGCATTAACAGTTCACTGTTATGAAGATACTTGAAATTTGGATATGAATGTGTCAAATAGAAACATAATGATCTTTATTTTAGCTTCTTACTGTATCAAACTCTTCCTTGTCACTCCCTTCTTCTTCAGATTCCTCTTCATCTATCCCCTGCATTTCATCATCTTCATCTTCACTCTCATCATCCTCCTGTTTTTGAAGAAAAACATCAAATCTTTAACAGTTTTCTGTTCATGCAAATTCACTCTTTCACAGCATACTTAAATTCAGTAACTTATAAACTAGGAAAAAACTGTTACCAAAGTTCACTTATTGATACTTCCTGCTCCCCTCACCAAAAAACCATAGAGGAAACCATAAATCATTCAGGTGGAAATGCAAAATAAGAGGTGCACAATGACATCATCTGATGCTGAATGCTAGCAAGTTTCATCAAATTCCATTCAGCAGTTTTAAAAGAGTTGTGGATGAAAATTAGGACAAAGAAACCAAAAGACAGCATGATCACCATATAAGGATGGATGGATTTTCCTCCAAATAATTCTATTTCATACAGTTTCATAAAATAGGACAGGCAGAAAAATTTCTGGTTGTTGTTGAAGAACAATCACTTATATTGTTGTTTATTATAGCCTCTATTCATTGATTTTATTTTTATCTATCAGTAAAATTAAAGAAAGCATTATTACATTTGAGAAAAACAAAGAAACTGGCCTCATCTTAGGGATCTTTTGATTTCACTCACAGTGTTAAAAGGAACCCTGTTTATCATTTGACATTAATATGAAATCACTGGCCAGACAAATTAATATGTACCCTCTATTGCTACAGAAAATTGTATGTGGTTTTACATATAACCCTTGTTCATAAGAGATAAAAATTGTATAGAATGCACTGTAGAATTTAAAATCAAGGGAGATAACTCTGTAAAAGACACTAAAATACAATAAACATTATTGGATTTTCAATAAGATTTAACTCCTAAGAACAGACAGATTGGAAAGAATAAATACACATTTCATCATATAGACCTATAAAACAACTAAATAACAAAAATAAAAATTTGTAGCCTTTTTAGGGGTGTATCACATTTTATAGAAACTGCATGATTCTTACAAAGACAGCTACATAATTGTTATGCATTTTAAACCTTTGTAAAGTAAACTCCAGTATAAATCAAATGCCAAGGTAATTACATTAAGATAATAAACCTACTCATGCAATGATGACAATCAATTAACCATTGACACTTTAACCTCTTACCACATTGTCTTCATCACTGTCTACAATCCAGGTAGCCTGGTATTCAGATGTTCCTTTAGGAACCTTCTTTACAGTTCTCTTCTTAGCATTCAAATCAGCTGTGAAATGAATAAAAAAAACCATAAAAATACAGTACTCTTTATGAACAGCAGAATACAAGTAAACAATATTAGAATATCTTACTCAATGTAATCCTTACTTTAGGTCCCAACAATTATTTAATATTGTGTCCGAAAATTGATATATAACAAATATCGTTCTTAACAGCCACTTTCATTCTGGTTTCCATTATCTCTGAAAGTACAGGTTTACTTAAGAACCATACTAATAAGGAACAAGAGGCTCCCAGGAGCTTGAATGGCTCACCTGGTGAAATTTTGCCTTACAAGGGCAATAAATAACAGGAGTTGTCGAACAATTTTGATTCAAGAAGATTTTGGTAGTACTTATCATAAGGATCATGTCAGCAATTAAAAGATTCTATTTATCATAGTTTTCAAGATATTGGCTGAATACTGAAATTTTTTTTTTTCACCTTTAAAGGGCAATAACGCCTCAAAGGAGTCGTCTGACAACTTTGATCCCTATAGACTTTTCTAGGCCTTATAATGAGGATCATTTCAGCAATTGAAAGAATTTGGCTAACTTAACTGTTTTGGAGATATATGGGAAAAACTTCTGTCTGACCTAAATGTTCTATTTTAATAATGGTGGCCATGTTTTTAGGCAGATGGAAAATCCCCATATCAGTTTTTTGAATGATATTCCAAGGAACATTAATACCAAGTTTGTTTCCAATTGGTCCAGTAGTGTCAGAGGAGAAGATTTTGGAAAGAAAAAATGTTAAAAATAACTTAAAAACATTGAAAAAGGGCAATAACTCCAACATGGCTTAGGTCTCACTAACCACTTCTAACGTTTCCATTACTTTACATGCTAAAAAAGTAATTTTCAAAGTCTCACTGTGAATTCCCAGGACAAATGACTTCTTAAAGCTCATACCGTTGCAAAGCTTGGAAAATAAGGCTTCCAAAATCATTATGCTAATGATATGATGATAGTAGAAATTCTTCACAAAATTTACTTGAATAAATAATACTGAAAATCCACATTTTTACCTGTTCTGCTAACTGACAGCATGGAGGCAAATTACTCACACATGTAAACAATATTCATACACTTTTGTAGTTAATTACATATATGATTTTAAAGTACACATTCTCAGCTTTATTTTGACTAGTTTTAATCATAATACACACAAATAATGCACTTACAATGCATATGTCTAGGTTCAGTGTGTTCTTGGTACTACATAAGGGGGTGGCCATTTGACCCGGAAGTGGTTAGTGAGACCTTATCAGATTAAAATGAGTATTAGACCACAGATAGATCTCATCATGCTGAACCCTTTTACCCACATGAGAATTCGGCTAAACCTAACAGTTTTAGAGATATAAGCGAAAAACTACTGTTTGACCCCTATGTTCTATTTTTTAGTAATGGCAGCCATGTTTTTCAACGGATCAATAATCCCCACATCAGTTCTATGCAGGATACCCCAAAGAATATTCATACCAAGTTTGGTTCCACTTGGTCATATAGTGTCAGAGGAGAAGAGTTTTGAAAAATTTAGCTTGGTGAGCTAATAAAGGAAATACTTTTGTTAACTTCCTTAACAACTTCTAATCTTTCAGAACGTGAAATATTAGATAATAATACCACTGAGAGTTGTATCCAAGGTTGGGACAGTAATGAAATAAATCAAAACAGTTTAGTGATATTCTAATGAAAAATATATCCCATAATTTTTGCTCACTACATATCAACATAAAACCAGCAATTTTTTTCTCCACTTTCTTAACCTTCTACATTTCTTTTATTGGATCTCAAATTATTTTTTTTGGCAAACTGGATGCATTTACATTAATAAGAAAGTTGACAAAAACATGGACTTGAAACCCTCTGCATGATTCTTACGCAAAACTGTACTTAAAACTCTAACCTTCAGCTAACTCCTCATCTGTTGGCCAGGTCTGTTCACCTTCAATTGGATCTGGTATATTCTCACTCTCCAACGACTCTTGTTGTGATGTATTGACTTTGTCTAGTACTGTTACATAACCTTCTGATTCTGTCATTTCAGTGTCCTATAAGACAAAGCAGTTACAAGTTGTTGACCATTACAAAAACCTAGACTGGGAGTACCGTGCTCCACGCAGCAGCAGACGTTTGTTTCCTCTCTTACTAATGACTGTATGCAGGCCTTTCAAATTCAATGGCTTTATTCAAATCATAGGTCATTTGACAATCGGATAACATTGGGTAAAATCATTTACTTTTTTCTGATTTTGCAAGATTCTTGTATTTTCTGAGAGGGCTGGCTGCAGCATCTAGAGTAAATTTTGAACGTCAGATGCTGTTTGGAGCTTTAGGGAGTACATCAGAAAATTCTAAAATGGTACAGTTGTACTTCTGAAAATTCTAAAAGAAATACAGCAATTTAATGAATCAACAAATTTGATTCTTTCTTTCCAAATATTCCCAGTGTCCTCAAAAATCCCTTATTTTTGTCCTTATTTTGAGTATCTGATTCATAGCCAAAGAAAGGAACATGTAACTGCTTGTATTTTAGCCTAACCAGTATATGTAGCAGATTCAAAATCTCTTAAATTTCATTCAAAGCATTATTCAAGTCGGACAAACCTGGCCCGATAAAACTTTGCTTTTCTGATTCTGTACATAGGGATCCTTTACTGCATCAATTTGTGACATCTGAAAATCTCCCCAACCTGGGATGTGTACCAGACCATTCACTGACAGATTCTGACCTCTCAAGAAACCAGTTACTTTCAAGGTGCCAGTCTCACTCTAAAATTGACATACATTAATGTAAAAATTACAATCATGGCTTATCATGCAAGTAAGCTAACTCCTAATGCAAACTGACATTAGCAATGAATTGAATAGAAAATGTATTACAAATAAAGTAAGTCTTGGATTCTGAAATTTTTTTTTTTTTTGTACTCTGAATAAAGTTGTCTTGAAAAAGGCTATGAGTGTTTTACTTTTTTATTATGAGGCCAATAATTGTTCATCATTATGTAGGTAGAAGTTTCTGAAAAATACTTAAATATGCCTCTTATTCATGGTAATTAAAATGCACATCTCTCCAAATTTTACTTTTTAAATAATGTAAACTTACACTTTCATACGCCAGTTCAAATTGTATATTTTCTGCCATTAAATGTGGACGATACTCTCTGAAGTATATTGGTTTCAATTTCTGGTTTGTTATCAATCTAACCATTAGAAGTGCATCCTGTGTTGTATCTATGGAATGATATTTTTCACCAGGAAACCTAAAAATATCAACCATAACTGAAATTGATTTACCACAGTGATTTTTCTAGCGCTTGTCATTTTCGCCAATGACAAAAGACTTTCAGAATGACGAAAATAATTGAGTCTCATTTCGTCACCTGAAATCTTTGAAAGTACAAAAAACATTAAGAGCTGTAAGCCCAACATTTGTTCAAGTGGCAAAAGTGACAATTTAATTACCCAAACGTAATTACAACTCTCAACAGGTGTCAAAATTGTGTGTAAACAATCACCTAATTCGCCTATTACACTAATCAGGCACCGCACGTGGAGTAAATGTTGATCTCTGACCACTCAAGCATGAAAGTTCAAATGCCATTAACAATTCCTGCTTTGAAAATTTCTTTACTTATCATTAACTTTGTCTCAAAATGGCATAAAAAGTAATTTATCATTTATTTTTGTACATCAAACTTCAGTGTGAACTAATGTGGGTAATTTTGTCACTACCCTGGTGTCACTACATTTGTAGTTGAATGTCAGCAATATTTACCATCTTGAAAATATCATTTATGCTATCAATGAATTCCTTAGGGACCAATACTGAATATAACTGAAAAATAATGACATAAATTTGTCATTAACTCGGTCTGGTTCCCAAAAGCACAGTTGAAAATTGTGCTAAAAATTGAATCTCATGAGGCAACAATAGGGAAATACCTATTTGAAAATATTTATATCTGTCCAATGTAGCACTAGTACATGTTAAGGCAGTTCTATATCTACACTGTGCTAGATGTATTTTTGTGTTTCTACAAAGTGTGGCAATGCAGAAAACATCATTTTTTCTATGAAATATATGTACATTTAAAACTATGCCAGGTATGTACACTTGTATGTCCCTGATTAATGTATAAGAGTGTAAAGGGATTTCTATTTTTGATGATTCTTAAAAGCTGGGGAGTTCCTTTTTTAATTTAATCTTGAGCATACTATTTGGATTCTCTGAAAAACATGCTTGCATGACAGTGGAAAAAAATTATGTACTTTATTTATATGCAATGTACATGTACATTTAAGTTTCATTTAATGTCAGATGCAAATACTACCGTACTTTAAAAAAAATATACCATTAAAAAGGTCCTCATTTTCTCATGCGAAAGTGACTAATGCTTTCAAAATCCTGGAAAAACCCCTGTTTACCGATAATCTTCATAAAATCAGGAATGATTTTACGAGGTCAACAAACATAGAGGAAACTGGCAAAATCAGAAGTCAATATACGATAAAGAAAATGAATAGTAACAGTAAAATCCAGATTTGAAATAGCAGTAATCCGCTAAAAAAGGAAAGAAAATCATTTCTGTAAACTAAACTACAAAATGTGAATTAAAAAATTCATCTACTGGTAAATCGGAGTTTAATGTGACAACTAATCAAATTCTTAAAACTTTGAGAATTTGACAAAAAAGTATTTCACACTAAGTATTTAATCTTTGAAAAGAAATGCATGATGTTTCGAAAATTTTTACTTTACTCACTACACATATATTTTAGTCTCATACAAACCTTTTATCTATTTGACGCTGAAGAACTTTCTTGACCTCTCCTTGCTTTTTGTGTGATATAGCTTTCAAACCCTAAAAAGTTTACTTAAAAGTCATTCATGACATTTGCTACTAAATTCAAATTAAGAAATAAATCACAGAAACTCCATTTTATCATTGTTTTACTACATGCTAGCCATTTATGTCGCATGTCATATATCAGAATAAATGTTTAACAATACTTGTTATACACTATCATAGTGCTACCTGGAAGCATTAGAATCCACATTTGCATATGTGCATCCAAGCTAATTTAAACAAAACATTACTCAGCCAATACACAGCATGATAATCTCACAGGGTAAATAGTTTACAATTTAAATAGCATATGTATGGTTAATTTAAAAACTAACTTTCACAATTCTTTGATATTACAAGGAAGATAACTATGATTCATCAATATATTTAGGGAGGTAACAACAACATAATATGGCCGTAACTTTTGAGTAAATAATCCCATCAAACTGCAATCCAAACTTGATCTGTATTTTATGTTACTTTATAACTACAAAGTTATTAAAAGATCCTTCAATATATCTTCTGAAGTTATCATCTGAAAATTGTCAGGGGATGGGCAGACGGACAAAT
The DNA here is from genome assembly GCA_037379345.1 of Perna viridis. Lineage (NCBI taxonomy): Eukaryota > Metazoa > Mollusca > Bivalvia > Mytilida > Mytilidae > Perna > Perna viridis. Next base: position 18,257,282 of record CM074511.1, read on the forward strand.
ACTCAACTGCCAATATTTTCTGAGTATAACACATAATACATTGCCACTTCAAGTGGTGGGGTATAAAACTAACCTGAATTCCAAAAGTAACTGATGGGACACCTTGTCCAAAAAGGCAGGTCAAACAGTAGTCACCAAGGTCATCAATACCACCATCTGGTGAAAGCAAACATAATAGGGAGTCAGCAACCTTTGCAGCATCTAATATGGAATGGATATTGCCATATTCTGGTACATATACAGCCACTCTCTGTTTAAATCTAGGTATGCTAAAATTGTTAAATCACCATATGCATTACAAGTAAAAGATATTAAAAAACAATTTTATCATCACAATGGGAAAAAAGATAAAATGACTCACTAAAATTCAATATCTGTAAATGAATAGAAGTCATTCGATTGATAATGTTTGTTAAGGAATAATGGACAAGTTGTACTGGATGGGAAAATAAAAACATTTCTTCATACCAGACAGGTACAACCTTAATAATTTTCTGTGGTTTTTTCAGTAAGTTACTTTGTGACTTACTATGGTAAAAATACTGTCTTTAATAAGTTTTGTGTAAAATAAGGACCCCTTTATCATGAGTGTGATGAGTAACCTATTACAAAAATATAAATGATGTCCCATGAAACATCCTTAAATGAATTTGAGTTCAAATTGAATACTGTTATTCCATTATTGACTAAACAGAGCCTGATTTAAATAATTCCCTGCTACATGTATACCTGATGTGGCAGACTCCTTGCTCATTCTGTGATATGCTTGCCTCTTCATCACAGGTTTTTAATAAAGACAGCACTGAGTCAGTGTTAACATTTTTGTGAAGCTTCACAACAACCTAAAACACAAAATAAGCTTATAACAAACATCATTGTATAAATATCATTTGTGGTTTGACAGTGTATATATAATAAGCTTGTAATATACATAAAAGCTTTAAATACTGGTATTCAAATAATAGCAAGTAGTGCCTATTCTAATAATTGATAGTGAGCTCAAAAAGCAACCATCAATAATATGTCTATTAAATATACATTCATTCATGTTCATACAAGAACTTATCAATTCAACCATGTATCAAACTTTGTTGACTTGACCTACAGTGTGACTAGATGAAACCTTTCAATAGTTATTGACAAATCTTTGTCACATCAATGACACAAAACCAGTTTTATGTTCTTACCACTAAGTGTGGTGGAGATCCTTGACTACCTCGACTTCTTTTCTTCGCAAGTATTTCATCTCTCTTTTGTTTCCTGATTTGTAATGCCTGGAAAAGAGATAGAAAATTCAAACTGTAAGTCAAACATTTAAGTACATTTTGCTACTAAAAATTATAATTTACATATTTAATAATTAGTTTACATTTATTTGTACATTTATTTAGGTTCTCAAGGGAGGATCAATGTTTTCAGGTTAGTTGGCCTAAATAGAACCAATGTGGACACACAATTCATATTGGACACAATTTTTATGGAGACAGACTAAGCACTTTTGAAACAACTTTGCTACCATTCTAAAACACACCACCAAGTTCCATAACAATCCTACAAGTCATTGAGAAGGAATTGGGGACAATGCATCAGACCAAGATTTACTGAAAAGAGCCTAAGTCCGACAGCTGTTATTTCTACAATTTTAGCACAAACATAAATTTCTGACAATTTGCACATCTCCATGTGGTTATATTACATCCCACAAAATGTCATAACAATGCTGCTTAGAAAATAGTTGCAGCAGACAGACAAACAGGATGAAACCTATATACCCCCAAATTTCATTTGGGGGAGGGGGATAATTAAATCCTTAGTGAAATGTGACATGAAAATTTTGGGGTTCTAATTTGTAAAAAATCAAGATTTTTTCATGCCAAAAAAACCTTTTCCACATTTTTAGAGGGGACATATTACTGGGCACACGCATCCTTGGAGTAGTCTTCGAAATGTGAAATTCACCACAAGCCTGACAGCCATGGTTGGTAAAGATGTTGGTGGGCTTACAGAATTTCGCTAACATGCCAATGATTACTACTTGTATATAAGTTCATTTAAATTTTTGAGCTTGAGCTTATTGTCAGAAATCTATATGGCAAAGACTGTTAGATCCACACTTGGTTCTACAAACATGCAGGTATTAGTAAGATATCACATAATAACAAAAGAAACCTAAAGTTTGACAACTCCTTGCCATGGTTCAGGATTTTTTCAAAAATGTTCAAGTGTATTCAAAGTTCGCTTCAGTCTGTGAAATTAACCTCTATGTTCAGTCATTAGCAAATGAGCTGAAAGCACCTGAGTATCCTAAAAAATATAGCATCCTTATTTTTTATATCATGACTAATTAAAAAGGAAAAAAAGCAACTAATTATAATGTATATGTTGCCCAAATCTAACAAATGAATTGTAATGGCAATTTTTACATGAAATGATTTTAAACTGCTTACCTGTTCAGAGCACAAGTTCATCCTAGTTTTTAATAGGGTCTTGATATGTTCCATTTTCTGACTGTACTTTTTAATTCTTTGTTTTTGATCTTCATCTGTTCTCCTTTTGTATTTTAGGTTTAATTTTGTCTATGGATTCCCCTTGTTAGTACTTACATTGTTGCTACTTCTTTGCAAGTGTAAATTGTCAAAACTTGCAACTTTCTGAGTACATGATTTTATCACAATATTCTAATTTATTTTAAAGAGATAATATTTTGATAACTTAACCTTACCTGGTGCCGTCTGTCGTTTCTATTCAAAGCACCCTTCTTTTTCTTTGTAAGAGATTTGACATTGACCTTGCCTATTGATATAAAATATAACAGGTATATATACATATCTAAACATTAATCTATATTCAAAATTCTAATATGACTTTAGATCCCAGCTGCGGTAAAACCTTTTTAAAAATATGACGAAAATACATGTAGTCCTATTAGAATCATAATAAATTACGGAATAATTCTGTGTACAGTTGAAAAGAAGGACAAATGTTAGACTGCCTTATCCCAAATAGTTGAATGTTTTCTCATTTAAAAGCATATTGTTTTTGTACAATGACTAATTTTCATATGGTTGAACTAATGTGAAATATCAATAATTTTTATTGAATAAAAAACATACATGGTTCTTATAATAGAACACTGGTCAAGGGAATTCAATTATATGGAAAAAGACATATAATTTACTGTACAAATCGATAATTCATCCTTTATTAGAATATTCTACAACCATGTGGTCACCATATTTGAAGAAAGACTTTCATAAAATTGAGAAAATTCAGCACCATGCTACAAAGTAAGTACCTGATACAATAGACAATAGACAATTTTATTTGCACAAACACATTTACAGTAAATGGTTATGGCATGAACAAAAACAGTACAATGTAACATACATTACATATTAACTAAATTTATGACCATGGTGCAACAGTGGTGTAAATCTGATCAAAATAGATTAATCTATAGTTTAAACTTTGATGTTATATATTAATATAATTTCTTTTAAATTAAATTGACCTTCGAAATCCAACATTCATTCATGAAATTGATAGTTATTTTTAGTATTTCTATAGAACTACTGTTTAAAATATACATGATATACCTCTTGGTGTGAGGTGAGGTTTTGATGAAGAAATTGAATTATGGTTGTCCAATTTCAATCTGTATTGATTTTTATTACCTAATTATAAGGTTTTATCTTGTTTATTAAATATACACATATTTTTCTCTATTTTCAAAATTTATTCAGGACGGGGCAATCTATTGCACTGTTGATGACCTTTATCTAAGCCTTTTGATTGGTTGAACTTTTTTTAAGCGCTTCATTGAATTGGAATTAACACACAAAAAACTTGTGTTTAAAAATGTAGATGTGACTCTCGTCTGCCAATTCATAAACATGGAGCAGTCAATTTCCTATTCCTGGTCGAATGGTTGTCTCTTTGACATATTCCCCATTTCCATTCTTTATTATATCTCATAGACAAATTAGGTAATAAAACAGTTATTAAATGGGTTGGATGCAATAGACCAGAACATTTGTCCTTTGGTACTTAGAATGATCAAGTGTTCTCAGTACCTCAGGACAAATATTCTGGTCTATTGCATCCAACCCATTTAATAACTGTATACTATGTGGTGTTTAGTGGGTGCACACCGAGAAGAAATGATATTCATCCTCGATGTCCCCACTATAGTCTGTGAGTTTTATAAATCTTTGAAAAAAAAAAATTCTTATAAAATAATTTTTCGAATTTTTTTTACATAATTCAATTTTTCAACTGTATTTGGTTTTCTATAATGCATACGAACTCTGAGAAATATTTTCAGAATTTTATCACAACAGACATAAGAAATTCCCATTAGGCTTAATGCAATTTTAATTTTAAATATTTTAATATAACTTTGTCTGTTTGAATGTTGGAACAGCTATTTGAATATTTGATGTAAATATAAACAAAAAGCCATGTGCTCAGGCTACATAATAAAGCTAGGTCACTTCAAGTATTGAATATCTATAGGTGTCAATACAGGATTATAAAGGATGTGTTCTCATGTTCAATCAAAATCTTAAGATAATCAAATGAGCTGATGATCACATGTCTTAGTTATTCAACTGAATATTTAAATAGCTCTTACAATACTAAGGCATACAAAAAACAATAGAAATATATATAATTGAAATAACATAAAGCCTAAAAGGAAAGTTTTCTGTTTATTGAGATTAAATTCTGAAAATATTTCCCAGAGTTTGTATGTACTGTAGATATGAATCTGTAATACAAAAGTTAGAATTTTTTAAAAAATAATTTTTAAGGATTTTTTTTCAAAGATTTATATAACTCAAATGGACTATATCACATGAAAAATCACACATATCACAAATACGTTTTTTTCTCATATTTTTCCCAACCCCTTTCTATTTCTAGTGCATGTGCACTCAAATGAAATTTACTGATGATAGATTTTTCTATTTTAGTTTTACATAAATCAATATATGGGGGTCTTTCAAATATAATATTTTATAAATAATTTACCGAAAAATGACAATTTTTCACTTAGAGCAGGTGAGCCTACTAAATTTTACTTAAATTGATCATGTAGTCTTTGTTCAATTCTTTTGATATAAAATTGAGGGTTATTATAGCCAGTTGAAAAGAACAAGTTCCAATTTCAATACAAATCTTGGTGGCTACTAAGTAGTTTAAATAGCTCTCTAGGTAGAAATCTGCCCTACATTGTACCAATGTGTCCTACTTAACTACCACAGAACACCTGTGTGATCTTTTGGACACTGCCTTTAAAGTTTGAATAGCTGTCAATTATGATGTTACTGACATGATACATTAAACAGAGGTTAATCACCATTCATTTACTGAATGCAAAAACAACTTTTTCCAACTTGAATTTGGAACTGGTTCTTTTCAACTGGCTGTAAGTTGTAAGTTAAGATGACAGAACCCTGATTTATTTGGTATATATTTTACATGGGACATCCACAAGTTGTTGTTTTTAACGTCTCTGAACATTTCCTGGATTACATTCTTTTGATTACCGCTATAACCTTGGTTCCCTTGATTACTCTATTGTAAACAAGTGTATCATGGGAGTTAAGGATATGGTTTAAAAATTTAATGGTATTCAATTGAACTTTTTAGACGTAGAGATGTTCTGTTCATTTCTGCTAAGCAATGATACACAAGTTGAATAATGAAGATTGATTAAAGCTCTTGGTTAACCTACTTAGGAGTACAGACATGACCAATATGATATGATTGGGGTGTTTAAAGCTTTACCTGGAATCAATGATATCAAATGGCAAAATATGTTTAGTTTATCTAATAACCCTGCACATGGACATCCGTGTAAGTTTCACAAGAAAATGTGTAACACAATTAACTGTTTTCATTCTTTTTCATTATGTATTGTTGATAAGTGGAATGGTTTGTCAACCAAGCCTGTATGAGCAAAATCTGTGAATATTTTTAAAAGCCAGTGGAATGAGGAAGATTCAATGGAATGAAAGAAACTTCATCCTGCCATACATTATATATGTAGAACACAGCTCAAATAAGTAAATGTAAGAAAAAAGTTTTTTATATTGAGGCGACTTAAGAAGTCTAAGAAGACTAAGTTTTGCCGCAAATGACAGGTAGAACACAGGTACATGTACAAAATGTTGGTAGAAGGGAGTCCATTAGTCCATGATACTTTCCAACATACATGTATAATATACAGTACCATTGCCATTAGAATTAAGACGGTGCTTACGGTCGAACTATATACTAAATATCCTTAATTAAAATTTAATTTAAAGACCAAATGTATAAATTGTACGTAATTACCCAAAAGTTTACGACTAACATAAATATTTTGATTAAAACAGTACAGATCGAGTAAACTGGTAAGTAACTCAATAATACATGTGGCAAATGAATACCTCTATTTTCCCTTTCCAGTGACCCCTTACTCCGATGTTTGCCATGTTTATGTGACTTGTTTTGTTGCTTAAAAACTCCGGGTCGATGTACTTGCTGTTTATCTGCTGCCATTGCTAATAATAAGTATCAAAACTGTCAAACTATTGAACACGTGCTTTTGTACAAGCATGTTACTATTTATAGATTAGATAGTTTTTCTCAATTACTCAAGCGATCAGTAATAGTACCAAAAGGTTGATAATCCATTCCCGAACTATCAACACAGAGACATTAATAAATGTTAGTTTCCAGTCATGTAATTGTCTTAAAATATATTATACATAAATATAAGGTTATTACCATAGATAAAAAAATGGGAATGAATGTATTTAAAACATTAATCTTCCCAAAACATATAGAATTACATGACATATGCCTTTCATCTGTGGCAATTTAACATCCCACGAGGGGGTCACTTCTTATATACCAGTATATACAGACATGCCGCTGGAATTGGTTTGTTTTTCATGAGTTGAAATTTATGACAGGGTCATAATTGTTTCCTTCCTATGTCACCGGGCTGTCATTTATCAATGGGTTATTTTCTACAATTTTTCTACAATTAAATGTATAATTTATTGCTTTTCTCCAACCTGCTAGAGACCTAAATGGTCTTAATTCAGAGAGATGTTAGGTACACACAGGGAGTGTAATATAAATTCCCTGGTACACGGTAATAAAATACATGAATGGGTATGTATGTATTTTTTTTTGTTTTGTTTTTTGATACAAATATATGAATGGGTATTTTTCCAGCCCGAGCTGCACCCCGTACCAAATTTAACAAAAAATGACACCCCCCCCTTTATGCAGCATCCTTTCAACATCTGGTCCATGCTCCTAGTTTTTAGTGGAGTCCGAGTTGCTCGTATACTTTTCTTACTGTGTATGTATTATTTTGCTTTTGTATGTTCTTTGTTGTGTGTGTCTATGTTCCATGTCTGGTCTATAGATCTTTGTCCTTTGTTTCCGTTAGAATCTTGGTTCCCTTGATTACTCTTTCATCATTTTTGCTATGAAGTTAACTTTTCAGTCAAGAATGTTCAATTTTTTCTAGCAGTATAATTTGTTGCTTTTCATGTTCTATAATTTACAAAACATTTTTTTCAAAGTGCCAGAAGGTTTCTAAGGTGAAAAATGTCACTTTTTTGTTAAAAGATAAAACATATGAACAGTATTGTAGAGTTTCTGTAGCTGATCCCAAGTTTTTCTGACACTTTTGTAGAGTTTCTGTAGCTGATCACAAGTTTTTCTGACACTGTTTTCTGAGTAGTGCCCACAGCCCAAGTCACTTTATGGTCGTGCTAAGTATTTATTGTAGAGAAAAATAGTTCGAGCCTGACCATTTTGAAGCAAACGAGGAAACGATGGGGTTCTTTCAGAACATCACTTTCAAAACTGTCTATATAAAGTTACGAAAAGGCAAGTAATAATATTATATGCCAGTGTCCTTAATTGTATTGAAAGTTATATTTGCTGAATATGAGATGCATAACTTACTAATATTTCAATCCAATTTATATTTTAAAAAAATGTGAAGTTCGTGATCTAAAATAGACTATAGTTAATATACCCATATGTTCAAACAGCATTGATTTATAATCGCGATTTCAATCATGTGAATAATTTTTTTGCAAATCGAACATTTAAAGTGAGAAGGGACTTCCAATACTTATTGGCATATCCGAATATGTAATTTACATCTGTTACGGTATTTTTTGGTTTGTTTAATTTGTTTCAGAAAAAGTATTATATATACCAAAATTGAACATTGCTTTTTATTACCCCTCCCCTTTTAACTATAGATTATATATTAATACGCAACTCGCGCAAAAAAGAGGAAAAAAAACATAAGGGTCTTCATGGGCATAAAAACAAAACGGGAAGTAAAACGTATTTAAAAGAAATATAAGATTTAAAAACATTTTACAGATTTAAAAAAAAAAATCGTGTATATAAACTTTACATTGTTATTTCACTTGTACAATATTCGAGCCTCATTAGATGCGAAATGACTCAACGAGGATACTCGTATGAAAAGTAAAAGTGAGGCTATTTTTTTTTAATTGTTGTAAGCGACATAAAGATGAGCGACACTGGCGAACCCCTACAGAATGGAACTGATGGGCAACAAGCTAATAAACCCCCAATGCAGTCCACAACCGGAGAAATGTCTCGACCGAATAATCTTCAGAGAATTGCCCAGAAAAAGGCCATGGTCCGAGGCTATCCCAGAAACAAAAAACTTGAAAAGCTAGCTGTTTACTCGTCCTGCAAGGTTCATTGTTTACATTTTCAAGCACCATGCAGAGTCCTATTTTTTCTTACATGCGACCTTTCAGTGCTCCAGATAGAAATTGAAAGGGGCAGGGTGCTGTTGAGCAGAGGGGCACCCTTGTAGTCGGAAAATGACACTTTTTTTGGTTCGCATATTTTCCATGTCAAGTTGATTGTTTAAACTTGTTTGTAAAACTTTAAAAATGATTTTCTTGTATAAAATGTATAATATGAAATTGTTAGAACCACATAAATGAAGATTGGCGAAAAAAACGACCTTTTACAGTTCACTGTGAATGAATTTAGTTAATTTTTTTGAGAGAAGAAATAAATCATGAAAAGTTAAAATTCGGAATATGAATTTTATAAATTTTAATTATGGAGAAAATTCCACGGAGAAGTAAAATTATTTGCAAATCGGCTCCCAATCTCCGTATGAATACACGTTATTCGTCATGGTCTATCTTGTAATTAATTTTGTTTGCACAACTTTCGAAACTTTTTCATAAATATTTAATCCAATAAATAATAACTAAATCTTTTAAAATCTAACGAGCAGCAAGTTTTTATAAGTTATTTTAAGAAATCTATTTTTAGTCATGTCATAGGTCATGATAAAATCATGTCAGCTGCCGTACTGGTTCAAGCAAGCAATCGAACTTTTAAAATTATGTATTTTTTAAAAACTTTTGTTCAAAAATTTAATGTCATCAGTACATGTACGTGGTCACATAAATATTTTATTTGAAAAATAAATATATAAATGACTGGTACCAACTTGAGTCTGTGTTGAAGAATGATCTGATAGATGCGTTCATCTTTGCAACTGTCTGCTTGTCACTAGCAAGTTGATTTAAACGTCGTTTCTGCAGAGGCATAGTGGTTTATGAATAACTAAAAACTGTCTCAAAACGCACGTTATCAGCTGTGACATTGAGTAGTCTTGCTGAGATCAATCATACCGCCCAAGCAGCAGGCACACGCTGAGGTTTTCATCACCTACTTCAAACTAATTATGTTAATCAATTACACAAAACAAAACGTAAATTATAACTGATATCTGGTAATTAACACCTTTGAAGTTTAATCTACACTAATTAATTTTAATGACATGATTGTATTCTCCAGGTAAACTTCAGGTACGTGTCATGACTGTAGTTGTAATATTTATGACAGGAAATCAATCGATCATGCAAAAAACCACCTGTTCAGAACTTACCGTTGCAAAAAAAGGCACAAGGGCATATCAGAAAAGTCGTAAGGGCAGAAGGGCGCATGTAAGGGCACCAAGGGCGCTGCGCCCTTCTATTTCGGGCTACCAAGACCATTGCCTTTCACAGTTTTTATTGTTTAGTTAACGATGATATATTGTAAATATTGAAAAATTGCATGATAGGTTATACTTTACTAAACCTGGAAGTACAAAGCTATTAATTAATTCAATTTTACATTGCACATGAGTTTTTACGGTATCTCGAAAAGCAGAAAGACACTGTCATTAGCCAAAAAACACATGAAAAAAGCAGAAATACACCTAATATTAGACTGTTTTTGTATTTTTTGCCAATATTTAGGAAATGTATTACATTTTACAATGTTTTACTAATTGTACAAGCTACTGAACACAAAATAAATTGTGTATGGGCAACAAAGTGATCGGTTATGCTAATACCCTGATTGATGCTCTAGATTTGTTTTCAAAATAAAATAATTTTAATTACTATATCAAAATATTAAAAATGATTAATAATAGGCTATTATTCATTAAAAAAATTTTAGGCAAATCAAATAAAATTTTAATTATGCAATAATTGGTTCTTCAAAGCAATGTAATTAATCAAATCACTATTCGTTTTCTTAAGGATGCTAAGTAAAATGTTTTAACGTAATTAGATTATATCTTATTTAATTTTGTTTCAATTCTAATGAAAACAATATATTTGACTGGATGGATTGAATTTTATGTTTTTATAACTTATACTCAAAATTCAATATTTGAATTTCATTGGCAATCCAAAAAATGTTTTTATAATACGCTTGAAAAGTCACCAGGTTCACTCTAGCATAATTAAAATAAGATTCTTTGAGGTTAAATACATTTTGAAAAAATTCAGGTTAACATTACACTTAATTTTGGCCATTTATAATTATTTTCTTGGTCTAAATACCACAATTAAAAAAAAAGTGAGTGTCTTTCTGCTTTTACAAGTGTCTTTCGGCTAATGACAGTGTCTTTCTGCTTTTCGAGGTACCCGAGTTTTTATTGATGCAAGTCCTTTCTGCCACATTACCACCTTGGCCATAGACACTTCAGCCACAATATATTTCGTCTATACATTTTTTGTTAGATATTGGATACAGTTTGAAATATTACATAAATTTGTATAATTGAAATAAAGATGGATGATAGAGGTGAAATTATTAAATTGTAATAATAATTGATAATAAATCATAAGTAAAAAAAAGATGAGTAAAGAATTGCTAATAAACATTAATCACCATTTTTGTCTTTGATAAACATTCACAAATATTTACTTAATTGTTACAAACTACTAAAAAAGCATCTGTTATATTAATGAAACAACAAGGATAAAATTATGGAACAACGTATAACAAATACTCAAGCTGTGTAGTCAAGCTGATATAGAGATGAAAAAGGGGGCAAGATCAGAAAATTGCTATGACTTAACAAGCTGCCTGAGTAATTTTTCATGTTTCTACCTAGTTACATAAAAGGAGCTCAAAATGATATTCCATTTCTTTATTCACCATGTTGTTTGGGTGTGTTTTATGCTATCAGTATGTTCAACATTGACAGCATGCACTGCAGTGTGACTGTGAAAAATCTAGTATCCCAAAATTCAGGATAATCAACCATAAACTGCCAATATAGAGCAGTAGTTGGCAAACCAACCAACAAAATCAAAGAATATGTCCCCTCTGCAGCATCGAAAATGGAGATGAATTTTCAATTTTCACGATTTAAGTGTCCTGCGTTTGAAAACGATAGAAAAAAACTTTCTATGGACATCCTAGTTGCTATACATTTTTTTTTATTATAAAATCATGTACTTTAAGCAAAGTATAGTTCTATCAGAATAAATCATGTATTTATAAAGGTAATTAATTTTATATCTTAATCCTTAAGCTGCTTTTTGCCACTATAGTCGTTGCGATATTTTTATGAACGTTTTCTAAGTGTGACTATTGTTGTTTTCGGTAATCAAATGTTTGTGGTCATTCCTAGACAACGGAGGAAATTCCGATGGTGGTAATAATGAAATTGAATTCTTTTAGACTTTTTAATATGTGAAAATTGTTTTCTGCATTGTTCCCAATATTAAATCATCAAAACACATTATCTCACAATTATTTGCACCTGAACTGATAAAAATGCTGATGGAAACAAATTAATGTGAAAATATGAAACTCAAGAATACAACAATGCTATTGCTTTTATTATCTAAGATCAATAACACATAGATATGCTCATCAAACATTGTAAGTACAATAAGTCAATTTTTCAATTTTTTATTCAGCATTACACGATGAAACAATAGAAAATAGCATAGCGGCTTAAGGGTTAAAATTCAGAATTTTTCATGTGAGTGTAAAGTACTTTTTATAATTTTTTTTATGTAAACAAGGATTTTTATCATACAAATGAGGATTTTAAAGTTGAGAATGTCAGTTTACTGCTTGCAGTCCTTTGTTAGTGCATTTGTGTAATGTATAGTCAGTTTCCTTATTTATGTTTTAACAAGGGATCCAGACCTTTTTTAACTGGTTTTTAGGTATGTTAAATTGTGTTATATTTTTTTCCACAGTGACCAGTTTTAAAAGGGGGAAGGTTGTATTCACGCCAGATTACTATACCAGCCACACTTTTGAGCCCGTCCCAAGTCATGAATTTCTGGCCTCTTGTATGTCTTGTTCTGTTTTCACTTTTAGTTTACTTTATGTTGCTGGAGTACATAGAGGCAACTATTTTGCTATGCTTGGTGTATAATGTTGTTTTTAGGGTAGCCGCAGCCTGCCCAGTGGAATGAGTTCGTTGAAGATCTATGGGTTGCCTTGAACTGACATTTTTCATCCCGTTGGGGTTGTTGTCTCTTTGACATATTCACCATATCCATTCTTCTTATACTATTAAAAAAAAACCTGGTTTGATATTTGAAAGCTGTTTGCCCTGCATATATCTCTTACAATGCCACAGGAAAAATCCTGTATAGCTTCAAATGCAAATATTAAGGCCACATTTACAGGTAGTTCTAGAATATCAAGGTTGGCTCCATGATATTATGCCACTGGCAGATAGAAGACACAAATCTATTCATTTTGGAGACTTAGAAATTTATCCATGAATGAAGGCACAATGAGATTATAAATAGTCATCAGTCCTAGAAAGAAAACATGAAGAGGGGTGTGGAGAACCAATTAAAAGAGCCAAAAGAGTTGATCCCAAAGGGGGGGGGAGTTTTTCTTTACCTACCCTTTTTTTCTATATTACTGCTTCATTTCTGTGTTTTAATTTACCTATGTACTCACTCCTAGAATTCTCTTGAAATAATCAAAATATGGCATTGATATGACAATGCCTCCATATTAGTGACAAACCAATTTTTGATCCCTGCTACAAAGTTACACAGGGACTTAGAAATGTTGGAAATCAGTATCTGTCTTGTACATATGGATTTGATTTAAATACAATGAATGTTTAATTTGAGACATAATATGTATATTTTATTCTTTTATAGTCTGACTCCTGTAAATGTAATGGATGGAAAAATCCTAATCCACCACCAACACCGCCAAGAGTTGATGTTTCACAACCCTTGGCCAATTTGACTGATCCATGTAGAAGTTGTGGCCATACTTTAGGTAAGAAGTTTATTAGTCCCCTCCTGGCGACTTTTGCTGAAGGGGGAACTTAAAAAATTTGTACTCTGTCAGTCAGTCTGTTCATCCATTACTTTGGCTCTGTGTTTTTTTTTTTATTCAGAAAATTTATGCAAAAACTCAGTTTTCCTCACTTTTTACATCATGCTGGCAGATATACATTTTAATTTTAATGGTTGGTACATTGCTTTACCATGACAAGTTACAAATCATGTTCAGATTTTGTTCTGTTGATGTTTTGCTGAGTTATGGCCCTTTGACCTTGAAATTTAATGCAGACTAAGTTTTCCATACTATTTCTGCAAACAAATTATGCATGAAGTTTACATTCTATTCGCTTCAACTGATTTTTCTTCTGGTAGGGGACATTTTATTACCATGCAAAATTTGTGCTATTTTTAAAATATTGAAGAAATCATTGCTTTGTTCTAATTTAAAGATTAATTATTTTAATTGGAGAATATACTTATTTAAAGATTAACTATATCATATTGGAGAATACAGGTAAAAGTTAAAGATATAAGAAAAAAAATTATTACAAAACTGAAATGACTGTGCTTGAATTTACTGTTATAACCAAGAAGTTTGCTGTTTATTCTGTACCATATTAGTTGTCAGAACAAAATTTCATTGTATACTCAGTATTACACTGTAATCACCTAAAATAAAACATCTATTTACAAATGTCATATATTATGCTATATACTATTCTTATTGAAACCAAACAACATGATTCCATCTCACAAAAGCACTGTTGGGATTTATTTTTGGTGTTTTGGCCTTAACTGTTTGGGTCAGAAATAAGCATTTAAAAAAAGTTTAAATTGCTTATTTCTTTAATTATTATGCATTTTTAAAAGCATTTATTATTTGATATTGTGTTCTTTGACCACTTTCATTTTGGTCTGATACTTATTCTGTGTCAAACATTTTACCCTATCAAAGTTCAAAAACACACCAAAATGTTTTGTCTATCACTTAAAAAAGGTCTGGATCCCTCATTAAAACATAAATAAGGAAACTGACTATACATTACACAAATGCACAAAGGACTGCTAGCAGTAAACTGACATTGTCAACTTTAAAATCCTCATTTGTGCGATAAAAATCCTTGTTTATATAAAAAAAATAATAAAAAGTACTTTTCACTCACATGAAAAATTTTGAATTGTAACCCTTGAGCTGTCAGAATATGACTTCTGTAATTGTATCAAGCTGCATCAATGTGAAACAATTTTTTTTACAGTTTTTATTTATTTTTTATTTGGTTCGAAATAAGTTTTTTCACTTAGTATTACATTAGAGATTGTGTTTTATTAATCGTTAGTGACAGATAGTGTCAAATCATTTATAGTTTTTTTCTGCCTTCAAAAACAATCTGAAGTCCATCTTGGCAACTTGAAATTTCAAACATACCTCATTTTTCTATTGACAATTTTGTATTTTCTCCTTTTGGACAACCTTATATTTTTATTTAGTGACCAACCCTGCATTTTTCTTTCCTTGATTTTAAGAAGTTACTCATAAAAAAGTCCAGAGTAGACGAAAGAAGAAAGTGCAAAATGAGAGGATATCCCAGGAAAATTATTCTTTTACTTACATACAAAAGGTTTACATGTATGTGTGTTAAGTTTATCTTTCCAAATTTGTTGTTTTTTTCCTCTGTTAGGTCAGTTAATTGATACATGTACCGATATAACTTAGGATGGTTTAACACTTACCATGATATTCAAAACACTGGTAAAATATGGACAGAGATTGAACTGTTCAATTGAATTTCTAAAAAAATATGTAGAAGAAGTGTGACATATACTATTAAATAGAGTCTTTATTGTATTTCACAAAGTAAAATAGTTCACTTTATCTTCTTTTGATACAATTACCTGATGAACTGCTAGTTCACTTTGTCTTCTTTTGGCCCCGTGCAGGTCCGGGTGTTAAAAGAATAGGCCTGCAGCAGTGCTAAGCTTGTCGTAAAAGGCGACTAAATAGTGCTCAGAACCCTAGCCGGGGGCTAGGGCGCTCTGCCCACAGAGCAGCTGGGATGTGTGCCTCAGGTGGTGGAATGGGGTACCCCTGGCGTGTTACATGCTGGGGTTGTCAGGCCATAATACGGAAATCCTGACCGCAAACCATAGTGGTGCACCGTGTTGGGAAAGATGCCATGTTCCTCGCACGTTAAAGAACCCTACTGTGGTATTCTCCTGGAGTAGGAACCACAGGGCTCCGCCACAGGAGGCTAAATTGCCCGATCCTACCCACCTCTCCCTATTTCCAGTGGCAATCAAAATTTGTCGACCCCCCATTGTCCTTGTGTCCCATCCCTTTTTCATTTCATCATCATTTCATGTTCATTTTCTCATCAATTTCATGTTCATCGTCTGAATATAGCTGAAATATTGCTGCTCGGACGTTAAACCCTAACAAACAAACATGTCTTCTTTTGATACAATTATCTGATGAACTACTAGTTCACTTTGTCTTCTTTTTGATACAAATACCTGCTAGTTCACCTTGTCTTCTTTTGATACAATTACTCGATGAACTGCAAGTTCACTTTGTCTTCTTTTTGATACAATTACCTAATGAACTGCAAGTTCACTTTGTCTTCTTTTGATACAATTACGTAATGAACTGCAAGTTCACTTTGTCTTCTTTTGATACAATTACGTAATGAACTGCAAGTTCACTTTGTCTTCTTTTGATACAATTACCCAATGAACTGCTAGTTCACTTTATCTTCTTTTGATATAATTACCTGATGAACTGCTTTAAGTATTTATTGACATGTAGATGTAAACTTTCTATAACACATAAATTCAAATATATATGGAATAATATAAAGTTTAAATCTCCTTCCCTATTGTCAAATTTCTCAGTATATATCTGAAATGAAAATATTAGTTATGGTAAATACAGTTTTTTTTATAATCAATGTATACAGCTGCCGTTCAGTTGTAAACAATATTGATTTTCCCATAAAATGAATCTTTTTATAGATGAATTGGTTTTTCATTGAATGTTTTATGGTTGTCAGTTGCTGTATTCTATCATCTCTTTGTATCTGATTTCTTTTTAATTAAACATTTTGTTACAAAATAGGAAAGATCTTCTACAGTTTTGTCTCATATATTTTTTTATTAAGAGAAAATTGTTTTGTTTTTCTCATCTTTTTTTATCTAAATCATCACTAGGCAGCAATTATTATAAGATGAAGATGATACTTATGTTGGATATGACTTAATTAAAGATGGTAAGAAAAAATATTGAAAAAAAATATATGCAGTATTTTGATTTTATTCATAATAAGAGCCTGCTATTATGATGCTCAATACAATTGAACAAGAGACATTATCTAAAATGGTTATGTATTTATTTTCGTTAATTTAGGTAAAAGTTTCTGTTTGGATAACTGGGTGTAAAAAATATGAAAGAAAATGTTTTTTTTTTTTAATGCAAGTTCAGTCTGTGTACAGTGAGATAATTTTACAAATGATCTGGATTTTGTAAAATTTTATTATTTATTTACTTGTATGGTGTTTTGCTTCTTTATGGGATGTTTGTCATATGGGTTTCTCACCAAATTACTGGTTTAATTACCATTAGATGCAGAATTTAAGTGGAAAAATTAATGATTGTTTTTTAGACAGTTTATGATTTTGTACAAGTTTTCTGTGTTTTTGTTACTGTATGTGGTATTCTGTTCTTTTGATGATTTTCTTTGCTTCTCATTTTTCTGCTATTGTAGGTCAACATGTATCACATTTAGAAAATACTGCAGAGGAGGAACTAAACAGACTTCTTAGAATTGTTGTTGATGTTGAAAATTTATTTATATGTGTTCATAAAGAAGAAGATTCAGAAACTAAACAAGTTTATTTTTACCTGTTTAAGGTAAAACCACTTTGTTTTTATGTTCTATGGAAAAAAAGTTTTAAAAAATTATTTCAGTCTTCATGATAAAACTTTTTGCTCCGCTGGCCAGAAACGATATTTTGGAGATTTTTATGGATATATGTAAATTGCAAGTGGAACTTTTAATAGCTTGTTAGAATTTTTACCAGCCATGGAATATGCACTTACTATGATGAATTATTGCATTATCTATTAGACAAAGTGAGTTTCAGTTTTAAATTTACAAAATGCAGTGAATTACATTTTGTACATGCTAAATTTTTTTGCTGAAAAGAATTTCTTTCTGAATGTATTGTTTATCTGTCAACTCTAGTATATTTATAGCATTTGCACTCATCATTGGACCCTTTAAGATACTGCTTTATGCAAATGCAATTTTTTATTTTTGTCTTTTTTTTGTGTATAATCTACTCTGAACAAAAACTAAACTGAGTCCGTTTTAACATGAATACAGAATGTAGTTTTAAAATATTACATTTTAGTTGCTGAGAAAATGTATTTTGAATATGAGTAACCCAACAATAGAAGGACCACTAGGTAATCCTCCATTTGAAAAACCAAGCATTGCTAAGGTGAGTCTATTTTTTTATTGTAAAGAAACTGTCAAGGGAGATAATCTAAAATTGGACTTCCACTTACAAATCATGTTATTGCTTCCGACAACTATAAAGTCAATAGTACAAATAGATGAGTGAGAGAAATTGTTTGTTTTACTTACTGTGTGAATGACTCAGTCAGTGATAAAACAGTTGTAGGATGCTAGAAATTACATATACGTAAAATTATAAATAATGTCTATATAATTGGGCAGGGTTTGTATATGTGGACATGTTATGTATTTCTCTTCTCGTCTGCGGAATTAAGATTAACATCATGTTTTTGTTGTTTAGGGTGTGACAAATTTTGTGCTGTACAAGTTTGGACACCTTGCACAGAGAGAATGGCAGACCATGTATGACTTAGCTAAAATGTTCCTGCATTGTTTAAATCATTGGAAGTTAGAAACACCCACAAGCAGACAACAGCATGCTGGATCTGAAGATATGGCAACATACAAAGTTAATTATACAAGGTAAATATTAATGTATTTACCATAATTCAAAGTAGATATTAATGTACCTGCCTTAACTTAAGGTAAATATTCAGTTACTTGCCATAATTTATGGCAAATATTTAGGGACTTGCATTAATTTTATAAGACAAATTCAGTCATATTATGTTATGATGTTGTTGTAATTGTCGTCATTTTAAATTTGTCATTTCTGTGTGATCACTTAAGCTGTTGCCAACCAAATGTCGTGAAATTTTTATATTTCATTACTTGCTACTAGAGGAAGTTTGCTAGTCAAAATGGGATGGCTGCCCACCACAAGTCTGCAAAAAAAGGGCCAAAAGTGGTAAAATGGGTGCTTATTAGAAATTGATGTATAAGGTTTATTTCTCATTTAATTTTGACAATTCTAATTTGTTTGTTATAAAATTTTGTTTAAGATCATTTAATAGATTTTACATAGCTTTTAGCATTTTTCATCTGATTTTAATGATTCTCTTTACAAGAGCTTTGAGAAGTATCATGCTGTGCTTGCCAAACTTTTTTTTATCATTACCTGTATAAATTTAGACACTTACCATAATTTAGGGTAAATATTCCATAATTTGCTAGCATACCCACAATTCTTTACATCAATACAGGAAAGACCTCTTTGTTTATATTACTGAATCAAATTTTCAATAATTTTCCAGTCATTATCCAGAAATTTCTATTTTAGGTGGTTATGTTACTGCCATGTGCCAGCTTTCTGTGACAGCCTTCCCAGATATGAAACTACATTGATATTTGGTAGAACCCTACTCAGATCTGTGTTCCAAACAATGAGGAGACAACTCTTGGATAAGTTCAGGGCAGAGAAGGAAAAGATGCCTCCAGAGAAAAGAACTTTAGTTCTAACACATTTTCCAAGGTGATATAAGGCTGCCTACATATTTTGTGTCTACAGGATCAAGTGATATTTTTTTATACATAGCTAAATAACATTGGTTGTGTTTTTCTTTCTTCAAGTTTTAATATATGTGTGTGTTTTTAGTACATTGTTATATTGTTTTAATGTGATTTCAGGTTTTGCTTATAAAGGACAAAGCTGTTTGTACTCAAACAACATTTGACTTTGTTGATAATGCAACACTATGTTGTTATATTGTTCATATCTTGGTCAAAGGGAAGATATGAGTTTTCTTTATCGCTATTTTGTTTAAAATCCCTTTGATGTTGCTATAAAATAATTTTCAAACTCATGCCAATCGAGTGAGAATGAAAATTATCGCTAGTTTTTATGTCATAGCATGACATACAAGCAACAGCGTAGGAATATTTGACGACCCAAAAAAACGTCTGTTTGTTTACTGCGTATGAAATAATAGCTAATTTGTGGCAATATTTTCTAGTTTACAATGGAAAGTGATTGAATACAGTAATTTACCTGATTAGAATGAATAAATCCCAAAATTATTCCACAAATTTTAAACATGACCGTCATATTTAACCAATTTTTTTTTTTAAAATGTGTATCACAGCTGCACAACATACGTGACGTCACTTAAGCAATCACTGAAAAATAGTCCCAAAACAAAAATTTTGCAGTGCTTATAAAATTTACATATTTAGGTTGAATATAGCTGAAATATTGCTGCTCGGGCGTTAAACCCCAACAAACAAACAAACAAACATATTTAGGTTAAGTAAACAGAAAATAAAAGAAAACTAATACCTTACAATTCAGCAAAACAGCAATAAACAGATTATTAAATATTTTTTTAAACTTGCGGGAGTTTCTCATGCTCATCTCCTCTCGCAGCAAAGCCATTCGACGAAATAAGCATGAGGAACTCCCTCTCACTGAAAAAATGTCAAATAATCTAATATTAAAACACACTGTTGGTCTGCATTTAAGTAGCACACCAGCTAAGATTCATGGAAAATGTGATTCATGGGTAAAATAGCCTACATAATTTTATTTTTGATATTTTGTTTGAATTGCCACAGTAAACATCAATTAACATGCAGTTTTTCATTTAACATGTGCTCTTAGGAAATAAAAATTATATAGAATGCACTATAGATTTCAAAATTAAAGGAAATAACTCTGTAAATGACACTCAAATACAATAGAATGTATTGGATTTTGAATATTGATTATCTCCTAAGAGCAGGTAGATTTGACTGAATAAGTACACATTCACAGTATAGACCAATAAAACAACTTCATTACAAAAATAAAAATATATAGCCTTTTTTTTGGGTGTATCACATTTTTCAGATTTTGCATGATTCTCACAAAGACAGCTACTTAAAGTTCAAACAACCAATTCCTAATTGCATACATCAATTCTGAATAATGTCATTTCCAACAGAGTGATTTTGGGTCAATCTTATTTCAGAGCATCTACACACATGGGATGTCTCTAATGCTCTGTCCCTAAGAACTGAAGGAATGTATTAAAAGCTGTTAACTTTAATGCAGTTGACAACAGTCTTACAACAACTTACACAGGCAAATATTTTTCACATGAAATTCATGTTAATTGATGTTTGTTTGTTTGTTTGTTGGGGTTTAACGTCCGAGCAGCAATATTTCAGCTATATTCAGACAATGAACATGAAATGGATGATAAAATGAACATGAAATGAAAAAAAAAGGATGGGTCACAAGGATAATAGGGTCGACAAATTTTGATTGCCACTGGAAAAAGGGGGATGGGTAAGGTCGGGCAATTTAGCCTCCTGTGGCGGAGCGCAAAGGTTCCTACTCCTATCGAATACCACAGCAGGGTTCTTTAACGTGCGAGGAACGTGGCATCTTTCCCAACACGGCGCACCACTATGGTTTGCGGTCAGGTTTTCCGTATTATAGCCTGACAACCCCAGCATGTAATACACCAGGGGTACCCCATTCCACCACCTGGGGCACACATCCCAGTTGCTATGTGGGCAGAGCGCCTAGCCCCTGGCTAGGTTTCTGAGCACTATTTAGTCGCCTTTTACGACAAGCTTAGCGCTGCTGCAGGCCTATTCTTTTAACACCCGGACCTGCACGGGGCCATATTAATTGAGCTTCACATGAAATTCATGTGAAATTCGCATGAAATTAACATGATTTTCATGTTAAATTCACTAAACACACATTTCATATGAACATTTGGTGTGAATTTCACATGAAGGCTCCATTCACCCGAATTTCACATGAACTCTGTCACTTAGTTTATTTGCTCAATTCAGGTAAAAATCATGTGAAAATCATGTGAAATAATTTTACATGTGTAGCATGGAACACTGTATCATTGTATAAACCAAATTTTACTGACTATCATAGCATATCCACTTTAGGTTTCTGTCCATGTTGGAAGAAGAAGTGTATGGTGCTAATTCTCCAATATGGGACATAGAGTTCTCACAGAATGCTGCAAACATGGCAACTTCACCACCAAACACTCGTAAGAATAAAAGACTTTCTGATTTTAGACGCTAGTTCTATATTTGTTTATTAGATATAATAAGTCAACCACTAGATTTTAAAGGAAAAAAATGTAATATTCTTCAAATAACATG
Source organism: Perna viridis (assembly GCA_037379345.1). Taxonomy (NCBI): domain Eukaryota; kingdom Metazoa; phylum Mollusca; class Bivalvia; order Mytilida; family Mytilidae; genus Perna; species Perna viridis. The sequence continues at coordinate 18,279,450 of CM074511.1, forward strand.
TATAACAGTGAAACTTAGCATAAATTATCTTGAGGAGTTTGTTGGTAAACATGCCGTTTTGTCTTTTGTCATCTGAAACAACTCCTGCTTTTACCCATTTCCTTTTTTTTTCTTTTGATATGAATTTCCATACTGATGTGAAAGTTTAACTTAAATTTGGTTTTCAAACTCCAGTTGTAGCAGTAAACCAACTAATATATAATAAAACAAATTTAAATAGCAACTACACCCACTCAAGCTACAGGGATGAGTGGATTGAGTAGATTTACTACATCTGGTACCATACCCATCACAGCATCTGCAAATGGTGACAGCTTCACATCAATAACATCACCAACCTCAACACCAGGCCGAAGAGCTTCCAGATCTGAAACTAGTAAGTTTTATTTCTTTTAGATATCATTGTAAAAAGTGATTCTATATCATACATTATAGATTATTTGGGTGTGGGGCTGTATTGCAATCGCCTAGTCTGTCCGTTCTTTACACTTTTCTTTAACAGATCCTAAGCTTTTTTTTGGAGGGAATACTTAAGATATTTGGTATGTTGCTTTTGCATGATGACTTGTATTATATTGTTTCTCCCTTGTTCTAGTTCCTCACTTATCCACTTCCTGTTTACCATATTTAACTTAATATTACAGAAATGGTTGAATGGGGAATTCATAGCAGGATGTAGCATGCAACATGTTGTTAAAAATTTAAGTTGTGTTTTAATTTTTATGAGGGTCTTACGTTCATCAATTTAATATAATTCTATTCATGGTTTGACAGGGAATCCATACTAGACGTTAGTTCAAGCCCATTTTTGATTTAATTATAATTTTCTTCAGCTGTTCTTTTATCGAGGCAGAGTTGTCTTTCTTTTTATTTGTTATGCATTGTCAGTTACATCAGTACTTTACAATTGATATACACAATCAAAAAGATTTTTATAATTCCTTATGAGAAATTCTATTGTAATTCTGCCATTTTTGTTGCTAAGTGCTGATTGTTGACATAATACTAGTAAATGTATTTTTTAATTTCTATGTTGACAAAAATGTAATTTTTCTCACAAATTAGAAAATAAACAATTATTTAGTAGAAACTATAACCTTCAGAAGAATTTTTGACACAAAATAAGGCGACAAATTTTTGTTTTCGTCAAACTACCAACAACCGAAAATCGTCTTGGTAACAAAATCACGGCAGATTTGACAGTGTAAACATTGTGATCTGGATTTAAAATGTCATCAGGTTCAAACAATTCACATTTTACGGAGAAACCGTTTGGTGATATGAATGAAGTTATTTTACACATTTTAGATATCGATAAGTGTCAATAAAACTGTGCACTAAATTTTATTTCAAATTTGAACAATATGTTATTTATGTGACACTGAGTATACATATTTAGGACATGGCTGACACTCCATCCTTAATAGTTCCTCTGAAGTGATGCAGTTGAGTCAGTATTAAAAGATATTACTGATGTGTATTTCTTTCAATCACACAAATGCAACAGAACTTAAATTTTCAGTCACACACAGTGTTCTAGGATTGCTATTTCCCGTTACCTGGGGCAAGTGAAATTTGGGTCAGGGAAAGTTAGGTACTTAGTTACACTTTCCCGTGGCAAGTTAAAAACTTCATATGCTGTAAGGATTTGTTTTGTTAGGAAAGCAGTCCTTGACTGTGGGAAAGTTGATTTTATATGGATTTTTCCCGAGGAAACCTCAACTTTTTGAAAATTCTAGAACACTGACACAGTACTGTGTTGCCCTTTTTCTTTTAAATAAAATTTTACACTGATTGATACAGTTAATGTCAGGAGTTAAGTAAATGACAATCACCAGATGAACTTCCTTAGGTAGGTAACAGGACACTTGTGATAAAAAGATTTGAACTCTCTATCAAACCAAGATTAAAGTACCTATGAAATTATGAAAGATAAACTTCCTTGTTAATTGTCTAGTTAACTATTATATGACATTTCTTTAGGTAATGGTTTTTCAGTCAAGGGAAGATCAACTTTATTCTGTAAAGTTAATAATATTACTTTCTGTATTACTAACTGATAGGTTTGTTATAGTGTAAAAATAAGATTCCACTTTCTCCATCTTTTTAAAGAAATTAACATATTAAATTGACAGACAGTCCTATTAAAGAACTGACTGAAACTTTATAAAAGAAATGAAGTTACTTTATCAAAATATTTTTTTTTTTAATTTCTGTTTAATTTGAAATTACAGGTGAACTGAAAAGAAAGTTAGAGGAATCATTTGAAGTGGATGTTAAGAGAAGGAAGGTAGATGGAGATGTTTCTCCTGAGGTTGTAGCTGAGATTGTAGCTACCATCACAGAACCAGAGAAAATGTTAGGACCTGATGTAAGTTGTTTGTTGATATCTTGCCTTGAATTTGATGAGGTGATGGTTTTTAACTGTATATTCGACATATGTTCTTTACAAAGTATAAATTACAGGATATGACAATTTCATACAAAAATATAAATCAATGAAAAATAAATATACACATTTGAGCTAACTTTAATTTACATTTATATCTACACTTATCTGTTCTGTTTATTTGCTTAAGAAATGTTTAAAAATATTTATCTGTAGTGTTGGCTTGATAATTCTTTTAAGAAAAGAGTCAACTAAGAAGTGCTAAGTTTGCTCTCCTCTTCGTCTTTCAAGAATATTGTGACATGACTTGATTATTTCAAGTATCAAGGATTTAACTTATGATCACATTTACAACAAAGAGTCAACATTTCATCTTTTTTATATTTGATAACAACAAAATAAGGAAAATAAACAAATTGTAATATTATGAAATATCTCTATGATAACTTTCATTTGACAGACCTCCATGTTTCCTGCCCATGCTGCTAGAGATGAAGCAGCTCGACAGGAGGAATCTAAAGGCGTTATAGAATTTCATGTGGTAGGAAACAGTCTTAGTCACAAACCATCTAGACAGACACTGATATGGCTGATAGGTCTGCAGAATGTCTTTTCTCATCAGTTACCCAGAATGCCTAAAGAATACATTACAAGACTAGTGTTTGATCCGTAAGTTTTCATTTTTGATTCTTGTAAAATTGATTGAAAGGGTATTTGACAAATGGTTATTGAAGGAATTTCATAACCAAAATTGTGAATGTTTGAGATAGATATTTTTGTATAAATGTACCTTTTAGTTATTAGAGCATGAAGAATTTCTTGCATTCTTTCTTTTCTTTGGGTTATTGAAAACAATTAATTCACTTTCCCTATTTACTTTTATTATCTCTGTGTGAGCCATTGAAGCAGATCCAACTTGTAAGGGGATGTCCTAACTGGAAGTATTTATTATTAAATTACTTTCATATGCACAATTTCATGTTTCCCAGGCAACAGGAAAACAAAATGTTCATGCCCTTGATTTATTGAAAGCAATAATCTCTTTAACCATTCTTGTTGGCTAAAATGTGCTTAGATGTTTAAAAAACTGATTAATTGCATTAAATAATTTACTATGTTATTGACTGTGAGTAATATATATTTTTTTAATTTATTTTCAGGAAACATAAATGTTTGTCATTGATAAAAGACATGAAGGTCATAGGTGGGATATGTTTTAGAATGTTTCCTTCCCAGGGATTTACAGAGATAGTTTTCTGTGCAGTGACCTCTAATGAACAAGTCAAGGTTAGTAGATTTAGAAACTTCTAATTAGAAGAAAAATTTGTAATGAAGAAAATTTACTGTAAATGCAAAAAATGAAAGGCACAACTGGTAGTGTTTTATGGGAAATTTAAGAATTATAAACTATCAACATACACCAGAGTGTAAGATGCAAAATATGACCATGCATAAAGACTTGTTTATTTCTAATGATCATTACTCTTACTCTCTATTTAAACTTGTTCATTTACTGTTAAAAGTATTGACATTGTTATTTATGATTTGTAAGATTACTATAGTGTCATGCATAACTTACTTATGCAAATGTGTCCATTCTGTTTCAGGGCTATGGTACTCATATGATGAATCAAATGTGTCCATTCTGTTTCAGGGTTATGGTACTCATATGATGAATCAAATGTGTCCATTCTGTTTCAGGGCTATGGTACTCATATGATGAATCAAATGTGTCCATTCTGTTTCAGGGCTATGATACTCATATGATGAATCAAATGTGTCCATTCTGTTTCAGGGCTATGATACTCATATGATGAATCAAATGTGTCCATTCTGTTTCAGGGCTATGGTACTCATATGATGAATCATCTTAAAGACTACCACCTGAAACACAACATCATACATTTCTTGACATTTGCTGATGAATATGCAATAGGCTATTTCAAGAAACAGGTAACAAACAAATATTATGTGTGTACTGCAACATTCCTTTCAGGTCATTTTATGCTTTATGTATTTTTACTTTCAAATTATATGGGAATACAATTTAAGCTTAAGGTTTTTGCAGAATAAGATTTTTTTGTTTTCTTTTGTAAAAATTCAAGTTCATTTATGAGTTTTTACATGTACATGTATGATAATACAAACTTTACAACATGTATAAAACATCTTTTGTTAATTTCAGGGATTTTCTAAGGAGATAAAGCTACCTAAGTCTGCCTATCTTGGATACATAAAAGACTATGAGGGGGCTACATTGATGGGATGTGAATTGAATCCTAAGATCTGCTATACCAACTTCTCTAGTGTGATTAGGAAACAGAAGGAGGTAGCACTTATGTTATACTTTATTTTTCAATAAATGAGTGATGAACAAATAGAAATAGAATTTCACAATGATGAAAAAAAATACACATGTATACCATTGAATATGAAGATACAATTCAAAAACATTGACTGCTAATTGGTCAGGTTTATTGGTTGGGAGATAAATTATTTTTGCCCTGTCTATCTGTCTGTCTGTCTGTCACAGATTTGTAAGTACAACTCCTTGTAAACTACTGCATCAGATTTCATGAAACTTTGTTTTAGTAACAAACCTGAATTTCTTCTGCTTTTTCAAATCCGTATTTTACCGTTATGATTCTTTTTTTTTTCTTTTTTTTTTACTGTATATTTACTTCCGATTTTGCCAATTTCTGCTTTGTTTGTTGACCTCATAAAATCAAGTAAGGAAATGTTGTGCATATTATTAAGAATTTATGATCCACTGAATTTTGTGGGAACTATACTCGTTTGGACTTTGGAACATTTTGATTTGTAACAGATTGTGAAGAAGATAATAGAAAGAAAACAGAAACAGATGGAAAAGATTTATCCTGGTCTGAAGTGCTTTAAAGAAGGTGTCCGACAAATACCTATAGAGAGTATACCTGGACTACAGGAACTAGGATGGAAAGCAACAGCTGAGGACAAGTAAGATTTTCAGATTAAATCCTTTCTCTGTAAGAATCATGGAGTGGGTGAATCATGGTGTGAAAAGACACACAAGTCTTTCCATCAAATTTTATTCAAACTGTTATCTGAAATGCAGCAATGACATTTCTTTTGTAAGTGTCAGTATTTTTAGGTATAAATTATATGAAATGCATTGATATTTCATCATCAAAGGGAGATAACTCACTTTCCCCAATCATTTTATTGTAAATATGAACTTTTCTTCATCCTCTGATCCTTCAAAGATGAATAAACTGTGAATTTGTCTTCAATAGACCTTAAATTTATGGCCCACATTGCCAAACTCGTATTTTTATGAGCATAATCCATTATATTTCAATTTTTCCTGATTTTTATAGATTACAGCACTTAAGTTCTACACTGGCTGTAGTTCATAAATTAGAGTTTTCAAACTGATGCAAGTTTACTGTACTTAAGATATGTCTTTTATTACAGGGACAATGTTGCACAAAGCGTAACCTTAAACAGTTCTGCCCATCATACAGATTTTTTAGAACAAAATAGAATTTTGTATTAATTTTTCATTTTCATTGTGTCATTTGTTTTTGCATTCAGTAAATGAACTGTGATTAACCTCTGTTTTAACATCCTGTTAAAGAAAAATGATACTGTTTAGCTTCAATGTAGTGGTAACTTTATTTAGTTTTTTTTATTATTCTTGCAAGTAAATGCCCAATTTACAAACCTCAATCTAGATATTTAATTCTACTTTTAGCCCAGAGCCACCAATGGATCCTGACCAATTGATCACAATACTCAAGACTATAGTGAACCAAGTTAGAGTATGTATAACATATCAATACAATTATTATCAAGTGAAACTTTAAATTTTTACCACAATCATTAATGAAAAGTATTCTTTGTTTCAGTGGCTAAGTTAGATTATGTATAACATATCAATACAATTATTATCAAGTGAAACTTTAAATTTTTACCACAATCAGCTTTTTGACTTAAATTCCAAAAAGTTGGTAGATATTTTATTCAAATTTTTGTTTCTTTTTTTATTATAAGCTCACTCTCTTTTTCTCAAAAAAGGAAAAAAAAATCATTAATGAAAAGTATTCTTTGTTTCAGTGGCTAAGTTACAATGTTTTACAATATATTCTTTTGTATGTCATTCAAGACATATATTTTATATCTCTCTAATTCAAGGCCCATTCTAGTGCTTGGCCTTTCCTGAAACCAGTGGAGAAAGCAGAAGCTCCAGATTATTATGACCATATCAAATTCCCTATGGGTAAGTAGTTTGTGTTTAAAATGATGTAGTTGTGTCAAATTTCTCCCTAGTCTTAATTATGTTCCTGTGGTCTTGCCTCAGGCCATACTTAGTTGCTAAAATAATTTTTCAAAGATTTACAAGACATCGTCATTTTCACTTCAAAAAGTGATATGTAAATGAGTTTGATAAAAAAATGCATATGAAAATACAAACTTGAAATATGCAAATCTGTTAAATTCTGATTTCAGATCTGAAGACAATGGGAGATAGATTAAAGAATCGATACTACTGTCACAAGAGGTTGTTCATGGCTGATATGAACAGAATATTCACTAACTGTAGATCTTACAACAAACCTGACACTGAGTATTATAAGTGTGCTAATGTTTTGGAGAAATTCTTCCTGACAAAGTGGAAAGATGCAGGGCTTGGAGAGAAGACATGAGTCTAGGAGCGGGGATATAGATTCATATGGATATCAAACTGTTGTAATGATCATGGTTATGATGACTGTCAGTTAAATGATCATGGTTATGATTACTATCAGTTTAATGATCATGGTTATGATTATTATTAGTTAAATGATCTTATTAAGCTTGAGTTAGATTTAAGATTAAATGACTGTAAAACAAGCAGAACAATGATCATATCAGTGGAATCAGCTTGAATGATGTGTAGACACTGAATTGTTTAATTATGGAAAGTATGTAGAGATGAGTAAAGATGTCATTTGCATTTCTATTGTCCATGCTTTTAAGATTATTATGATTCATTAGTTATTGATGTTTTATTTTATTCAATGATAAAATAAATTTGAGTCAATGATATGCTTTGGATTTCTAGAGTTAAAATTCCCTGACTGTAATGACTAGCCACAGGGATGATTTATTATCTATGGAACACACTGTGGTTGTATCAGTTTCAGTCTATGTGAAACTTGTTTTACTGTTGGTCATTTCCTGTTCAAAGTACTTTGGCCTTAGTATGGCTCTTGAAGATTTGGACAAAATGTTCAGAATATTTTTGGGGGATTATAGTGTAATGGTGGTTTCAGAGGGGGTGCAGGGGCTGGCACCCCATTTTATTGGCAAATAATGTTCTAGCTTCCCCTTTCTGAGGAACCTTGGCTGGCAACCTTCCTTTTCAAAATGTCTGGATCTGGCCCTGTGTAATATTTCCATAATATACAGACCAGTAAAATCTTACACAGTCCAAGAGGAATAGAACTTGAAAGCTGCACATATATTTAAGTATTATCTTGTAGAGGTCAACACAGGTTAATTGGAGGGATTAACGCACAAAAACCAACAACATTTTTGTGGTACTAAATTTTTCAAATTTTTTAACAAATAATTTTTTTTTAATATTGTCAAACTGGAGAATACATATCAAGCATATCAAACTTGATTCCATTTGTGTACACATCAAAACATGTATCACATTTGTAATTATTGACTAACAATTGAATATAAGCCTAAGAATTGTACATGCTATCAATATTATACAAAATGAAATGTCAAATGACGCCAGTGTGACAGATTGCCCTCCAATACAGGTAATGGGACTATGTAATTTGATATATTGGATTTGTTTATTCTTAGAGGTATAATTGCTCATGAATTCCCATATTGGCTGAGGCAAGCCTATTGGAGGGGGGGGGGCTCATCTTCTGTCATATATAGCTTGTCTCTGACCAATAATAAAAATATGGAAATCTAGGCATTTCTAGTGAAATTTTGTCATGACAGTCTGAGGGTTACCCAAAATCCTGTTATCAATTACAAAAAACTTTTGTGTGGATATGATTTATTATATCAGAAAAGAAAAAATGCCCATAAAAGTTATGATTTTAAGGTCAGTAGTGACTTAACGTTTCAGACACATGGTGTTTCAGACACATGGTCGAATGATTGTCTTTCCTTATCATTCAAAATATCATGAAGAAAAAAAAGAAAAACCTGGACAAGTCTTGTTTATCAGATGGGTCCAAAAACTTCACTTGACTATATTTCAACAAAAAAATGAATTCTATGCATTCTTTGATACATTAAGGCTTTCTCCGTATTTAAATTTTGAAAATTTTGTCATGGAAAAATTTTTCTGTGTCAGAATCTTACATAATGTCTAATAAAAATCGTCAGGCTTGAATTTAATGTCCAATTTAGTGTACATAGTTACCCTAAATGTTCAGGTTTAACTACTTGGGTCGTATGAAGCTTCACCCCTGTGAAAAAAAAATTACAAAAAGGGATAAGGTAAGGAATGATTTTGTGTGCAAGTTATTATCAGGGCTGAAATAAGGATTGAATTTAATTGATGACAAATCATTTGACATGGGTCTGGAACCTAGATGTCCATCAGAAGCTGAGCAGTTTGTAGTACTTAATCCTGTAATTTCGGTACTTAAGTGCTTTGGTGCTTCTGAACTTCAAATTCTGCTTTCAATTAGAATAACTTGAAATTCAATAAAAGGGTATGCAATAAGTGGAATCGTACTAGCACTCATGTAATGGATCCTTTAAATCAATAGTAACGTAGTCAATGTGAAGAATGGTATGTTATAAGAGAATATATACGAGCTAAATGTTCATTAGACTTATGACCGTCTTCAATGCTGAGCATAAACTGGGTGTGTAGGTACTCCTACAACCTAAGAGGTTGGAATTCCGTTCCTGCATACCCCAACGTTAGGATGGCACCAAGTCAGAAAATAGCTTGCCAGACAACCTCTAGCATTGTTAGAGTGGGTGTGTAGGGTGTTAAATAAAACCCAACTCGCTGTATCATCAAGTGACGTATACAAATTATTATCGAAAGTATAACTTAGAAAACCAAATTTGAGATGATCTTGAACTTTGTACAAAAATTAACTAGAAATATAAGCAAACACAGTAAAGAAAATAGACTATGCAAGCATGAAAAACTTAATGTGGATGTAATGCACAGTGTTCTTTCATACAAGACCCTTCCCGCGTCAACCTCTGTGGATCGCTCCAGATCGTATTCTATTCCACGATTAGGATTTGCATTTTGTTGAAATCCTCGAGGTCGCAGTTCTGTAACATGAAATGTTGACTTATTGGAAGTAAGGGTTTTTTGTAAGGTCGCTCCTGTGTACATTTAAACGTTTGTGAAAAGGTTGTTTGGATTTGCCAACAAATTAGAGGTCACAGACGGGACAACGAAGTAAATAAATCAAAATTACATTTACACTCTTGCAGTGTACGATTCAAAATATTTTGTAACGTTTCCCCGTGACCGTGCTAGTAAATGCCGACGATTGGTGCATCTGTTTGCAGCATTTACACCTTTTGTCACCACGGGATCAACTTGCACCTACAGTTTGTGCTAGGCATAGATATTTCTGCCTGTACTAACAGATTACGCAAACTGTCTGGCTGTCTGAAAGCAATCATTTGTGGCTCTGGAAAGATCTTGAATAGTGTGGAATTTTTCTCGACAGAAGTCCAGTGCTCACGAATGGTAGTGTGGCTGTTTTAGCTAAGGGTGGTATGTAAGGACACAAAGAGTTGTTTTGTATTTTTTTCTTGCCTTATACGGTAACAGGCTACTCCTTGGCATGTTATGAATTTTTCGGAAACCTTCTTTGGTGGTGCTGTTCTTATACTCTCTTCTTAAATTGTTTTTACGGTAGTTGATCCAAACGCTTTTTTAAAGATTTATCGTTGAAACAAATGCGCCTAAGCCCAAGAGTTTGGCTAAATGGTATACTTTTAGTCAAGTGCGGTGGATGACAGCTCATAAGGAATTGTTGGGTGTCAGTTGGTTTTGAGTATAGGTCTGTAGACAGCTTACCCTCTGATGATGTACAGGCGGTATCCAGGAATGAGATGGTTGTGGTAGATGTTTCGTGAGTGAACTTGATAGACGAGTGTTGGTTGTTTGCCCGGGTGATGAAGTTGTTCAGCTCTTCTTCGTCATGGGTCCACTTCATGTTCACGCCATCAATAAATCTATACCAGGACAAAGGCTTTCAATCGGAGATTCAAGAAGTTCTTTTTCAAACTTTCCCATGAAAATGTTAGCATGGGATGGAGCCGTTTTGGTACCCATATCTCTGCCATTTGTTTGTAAATAATGGTCCCCATTAAAAGTAAAGTTATTCTTTTTTTTTAAATCATTATGAGCAATGTGACTAGGCAGTCATTGGGTTATATATATCAAATTGATATTTGAAAAATACACTGAAAAATAGACAGCCCTCAAGAACGCAAGCATTTGCTTCAACCACAGGAGTATACAGCTATGCTTCAACACACTATTACTGGCCTTCACCTTGATATTTATTAACGGGTCAAAATAATACGATACATTTAACCTATGATTTAGTCTCGTCAGCCCTTTATTGTTCAAAATCATGACCATTGAAGAAGAAAAATTGGGACTTTAATTGAAATGATTGACGAATACTACAAATATAGTTGTGGTTAAAACGGTTTCTATCTTTTTTTTTTATAAAATTGCACTAAATTCTCTAGTTATACAGTAATTAGCAGTTCTCGTATATAGACTTTTGAACTATAGCAGGTAAACTCATATTGGAGGAAAAAAAACTTCAATCTAATGTCATGGATGACTCAAAAAGGATAATTCGAAACTTATCATTCATAAAGAAGACAATAGTTGATATTGACAGTGTAATAGATATTTTAATTGAGGAAGAGATTCTTGGAATGAATGAGAGGGGTATTATTTTGACAGAAGACGACCCAGTGCACTCTGTTTTAGATATAGTGTTGAAGAAGCAAGCGTATCAAAGATTCGTTAATGCATTGCGAAGCACTGGGAATGAAAGAGTAGTGACGAGATTAGAAACAACTGAGCTACGCCATGGTAAGTTTTTTTAATCGGGACAAAATTATAATTGTGAATCGAAAAACCCACTAGCTCATAAGCCCCAGGCCTTTGAATAAACGTTATACTTCTCTACCAGGTGATGGAACCACATTTATCGAGAATTGGATTGTGGAAAGTTTTTTTCTTCGAATGAATCTAGCTAACAGTAAATTTCTCGAACATATTTGTTTCCTGCATAATGATAAGTACATTTTAACCCTTAACTTCCAAGTGCATTGTACAAGGACCGGGAGTTTCTTGCTAATCAGTATGTGTGTGTATGTATGTTTTTTTTCTTACTAAGCATTTTAATGTTCATTTTCATTTTCAGAGAAAGAACGGGATGAGACAAAATTAAGCGAACAGGTATTTTTTTCTCCGAATAACTGGCAATGCGTAATTGGATAAAGACTTTCTAATATTAAAAAAAAATAAATAAACGAGAAAAGATATCATGGTTTATCTGGTGTTAAATGCAAAGTATTTATCGCCTATTCAAATGTTTTATCTAACCCCGATATATGTGGAACGAAAGGTAGAGAAAAACATTGAAAAACTAATTTTAAAAGATAGCCCTTTTTCAGTCAAAACAAACATTTTGTAAATATTGTCATACAAGATTACTGTTGATTGCACGATAATAATATACGGTCGAATAAATTATTCTAATTCAACCCCCCTTATAAGACCGCATTTATGTATTAATACGCTTTATACATAGGAATTCACATGTCCTGACTCTGACGAAGAAATCGAACAGAAAACGTACATTCTACAGAACCAATTAGAAAATTTTCAAATAGAAAATATCCAGTTGAAAGAGCAGCAGGCAAAGATACGAGAAGAATTAAATGATAAACAACAGAAATTGCTCGACTTAAATCGAGAATCTTGTAATTACCAGAAACAAAATGTAGAACTAAGTCAACGATTGTCCGTTCTAAGAAAAAGTGACACTATTCAATTGGCGATTGACGGCCTCGAAAAGCAAGTAAAGGACAAACATGAAAGAAACGAAGAGGTCAGAAAAGAACTTGCCCAAAAGACCGACGAAGTAGAAATTTTACACACACTCTTAGAGAAATTGAAGAGCGAGGTAGACGAAAAAAGCGACCAGATATCAATGCTTAGTGAAGAAATGCAGAACCTGAAAGAAGAACATCTAAGTGCTCGGTCAGAAAGGAAAGAATTAAAATTAAAGGTGGACAAGATCAACAGCAACTTTGAAGAAAAAATACAAAACATGATGTATGTTATAACTAACGGTGGCGGCAAAACATTCCGTACAGCCAGGCAATCTGCTGGTACGTTTGTTCGAACAACTCCTCGAATGCGAACTCAGATCAAAGATAAAGGTCTAAGTGTGAATAACTCAACTTCACCCTTTGTTGGCACTAAAACACCAAGAAATAGTGACACGAACACGAGCAAACAAAAGGATTTGTCTTGCAACACATCAAGCCAACGGAACAAATATTCACGACCACAACAATTCATATCTCCCCAATCCATTTTTTCATCTAAAACAGAAAAACCCAGGTCGACTATGAAACTGACAGCACAATGGCTGTAAACTTCTAAGTTGTGTCTTATATTAACATCAGGCTTCACCATTTTAATGCAATTAACTGATTCTTATTACATTATAAATGCAATGAGCAGCTATTTATTGTACATATGAGTTTTCTTTGAACTGATTTCGGTGACATACTGCATAACCAAGAAGACTGTACAGTTGCATGTACCTCTAGTACTCAACGCTTATTTCGTGAGGTGAAATGAACGGTGCCCTTATACGGTATTCGAAGTATGTCCCACAAAATATACAATCGGAAAATATGGTTAAGTAGCTGTCCACCTAAGAATCATGCAAAAATAAGAATTAAGAGGGTTGCCATAGAAAAACCAGGCAATGAGTGGCACATGAATATTTCATATCACATAAAGTTAAATGTTGGTTTTTGATTAACTGTATCGATTAAAGAGAACAGTATTGAAAATTATTAATAAGGGAAGAGAACTCATCATTTTGTGCAAGTTGGGGAACTTCATCATTTTCCGAGCCATATCCATTGTCAATTACTTAAAATCTTTGTACTATTTGACAAACGTACATTTTGTATCATATATTGAAACAAAAAGTTCAGTTGGGAAAATTGGATCATAGGATTTGCCTGATTTTATATGGACAGCCTCTAAATTGAATTATTCGAATAGAAGTCTAATGATTTTATTTTTGACGTAAAATAGCGTGAGACATTTTATCTATGGACAACCTCTAATAAAGGATATTTGAAAGTTGTAGAAAATTCAGAGGTGTTTTCGACAAGGAGTCACTCCTCTAATTCAACATTTTTCTAAAACTTTTTCATGAAATGTTTGCAAATCAAATAGATCTCTATTTTTCTATACTGACACAAACAGTAATACTTTAAACCGTCAATAAAAAAGTGTGGTTTTCTTTCGATCAAACGTCTAAACATGTATAGATCTCTTATTGAAATCCGAGGTGTCTGGACGCCATTGTTTATTCTGCATCTAACCATGATAACAAATACACTCCTCATTGACGGCTAGAAAAGCACGGATTATCAGTTGACATTTTTTAGCCAGTGAATATATTTGTTTTCAAAGCTAAGCACGTGGCTTATTTTCGTTTCTCCTGAAAATACATGATTTGGTTCGAAACTTGAAACGCTCTCCGTTTTTTTGTTTTGTTTTGTTTTGTTTGTTTGTTTGTTTGTTTTTTTTTTTTATTAAAATTGCTTTATTGAAATATAACACATAATTTCTGATTAGTCTTATAGTACGCTTGGTCTTTTCATCAGTTTAATTGCAAAAATATTATTCAATGTAGTGTCTTCAAGTAGACAGTGGCAAATATGAAAGTTTTGATGGTTGTCAAGGGAACGATAATCAACATTCGCATGGTCATTTGTGTCTTTACTAAATGCTTACGTATTTTAAAAGAAAGGGAAACTTCGCAGTAAAAAGTAAAACATTGCTTTATTACCGTGTCAAGTTTTTGACGTAATTAAATTACCAAGCTCACTTTTTCAAGCCCATTTTATAAATTTTATAATTTTATAAATATAAGATTAGTGGGGAATGCCCTTGGCTGTCCTTCAATGACCTAGTTTTTTTCTGTCATTGTTCTTATTGACTGACCGTTTGAATAATAGTATACACTTACAAAATAAAGATTATTAAAACAATAGATATGACGAGTTAGATGAAATAGATATATACTTTTTAGTGCTAAAATTAGAAACAAGTCATGACTATCTAAGAGAACGATAATACAGACAGCAAAAACAGTGCCTTTCAACATTTTCGACATGGAGGAAGACGAAACTAAATCTTTAACGAGAAATCTTTCTTTCATCAAGGATAATATTACGGACATCGATGGAGTTATGGACAAACTTATTGAAGACGATATCCTTAGACTTGAGGATAGATCTAGAATTTTGGCAAATAAGAACCCCCGAATGCAAATTCATGAAATCCTGGAAATTGTTATTAAGAAAGAGGCTTTGAACAAATTCATCTTAGCCCTGGAAGCATCTGGAAACAGTCACATCACTGAAAAACTCAAAACTACAGTAATAAATCATGGTAAGTACACACATACATTTTGTAATTATTAAAAAATGCACTTTCTTAAACTGAGCATTTCTCTTTTATTCGAATTACTTGGACAAAAACCCTGAAAAAAAACTTGGCTCCGCTTAAATCCGAATTTTGTAAATCCCACTTAAAATAACATTGACATACAACCGTGAACTCGATGGGGTACTATGTAGTACTTCGTCACAGCTGGGCAAAAATTCATTGAATGATGTCAAAAATCACTTACTCAAAACGTAAATCGTAACATAAAATCATTAGTTTTTCAGTACACGAAATTAATAATTATAATAAGAAAAAAAAAACATTATGAAAATAAAAATGCGTCGATGTACCAATATTTATTGATCTATAATTTATTTCAGACAAGAAAATTTTTTCAAAAGATGGGACAGTTACACTGACACATGATCAGGTAAACTTATCCGTTTTCTGGTCGATCTGTTATACTTTATTACCATATACATTTTGTACATGTTTGTACACAAATTGTACATATATTTGAAATACCTGTATTTAAAAGAAAATTAAAATTGAAATACTTTTTTTGACAACTTCACATACAGGGTTATTCAAATATTTACATATAGTCTTCGCAAGGCATTATATAATTCTTAGTATTTTGTTTCCCTTTTTGATCCAGAAAGATGGCGCAAGGGTGTCACGAAAGGAAATGGGATATGGAAACATGGAGAAACTCCAAAAACAACTCGCAAATCTGGAGAATGAGAATGACCATTTACGGGAACAGCAAAAACGTGTAAGACAAGAACTTGATACAAAACAGAAAAAACTTACAGATTTAGATTTACAAGTCCAGAATTTCAAAAAGCAGAATGAAAAACTTAAATCAAGACTTTCGTTAGGTTACAACGGTCAGAAAGTAAACGAACGACTTCACAAACTTGAACACGAAATAAACACAAAAAACGAAGAACACGAGAAGATAGAGAATGAAATTTTAAAGAAGGACGAAGAAATAGAAAGTTTAAGAAGGGAATGTGAGGAATTACGAGAAGAGTTGACCGAAAAGACGACTCAGATATATACGTTAAACACTCAGATGAAAGCCCTGAAAGAGGATTTGGCCGAGGCAAAGCAAGAGCGTATAGAGTTGAAAGTGAAACTCGATGAAATGAATGATAATTTAAATAGGAAGTGGTCTAGTATGATGAGCGTCCTGGACGCAAGACTTCACCCATCTAGCAGACATATGACGTCACGACAATCTGATGAAAGAAATATCCTTCCATCACTTAAACCTAATCAAACAACACCACTAAAGTTGACTGACAATAGATACAGTATTTTACCGAAAGACAAACCGAAAAGCAGGATACAAGCAAGTCCAGTTGCATCTCCGAGAACTGTAGTTAACAAGAAAACTGCCTTCGTCACAACAAAAACAAAATCATTCAATAAGTTTTTGAAATAATGTACCGTATAGATAACTCTGCTTGTTAAGCAGAAGGCAAAGAAAAGGTTGAAATGTGTATTGTATACTTGAAATGTAAATAAAAACAAATAAATAAACGACACTATAGGGCATAAGTTCTCGTTATTATGTAAATGAAGAAAGTTTGTTTTCTCATCCAACCAGTTGTAGTCTGGTTAAAAATTCGTGAACTTATAAGTGCATGTGCTAATAAAGTCAGGTTTATGGAGAGCAGTAATAAAATATTGAATAAAAACATCTGGTAGCCTAGATTGTCCAGTTCTTCAGGAATCCGAAGCAAAAAGTTTTCCTTTCCTTGTTGATATTATATGAAAATGTCAAGCAATATGGTGTAGTTATATCTCCACCACGAGGACAGATGTACTAGTAAATAAGAACATAATACATGGCCTAAGATAATTATCCGTGCACCTCCACTCATCAACTCAAATTTCTGGCACCCTATATCTCCCATTAACGAATCGATTTGCCTCGAAAAAAAAATGACCAAAAACTACTTTCTTCTTCAAACTTTTACATCCTACGAAACGTAATTAATCAACAAATACATGTATAGAATGTATAAACATCGTGTAGCCCAATGTCACAGCTACCTAATGGTATCACGAAACATAAAGCAAGACTAATTTTAATTTAAACACAAAATATGTATTCCTAATGTTTCTTAATGAGAAACCCTTATCAATTCTTGAAGCTTCCGGTATAAAATGACATAACTAGTCCAAATAGATACAAATCCCATTCACGTGAAAGTAAATATTTTAGCTATCTGTTTCTCAAAAATACAATATCCCATCGTTTTTTTTTAATCTTGAACAGATGAACAGAAATAGGTACACCACCGGGGGGGGGGGGGTAACTTAAATACAATGGGTAGGTACAGAGGTGCGGCCCACATCGGTCTACTATTTATGATCAGTAGTATATGAAAAGGGCAGGAATTTAGTTGGAGTATATGCGGTTGGGGTTCAAAAATATGAATTATAGCTATATAGTTACACATGGTAATTGATTTGACATCAACTGAATCATCCTTAAAATCATCAAAGTAAATAAAGATTAACACTTGACTGATAAGCATGAAGGGATCCAATTAGCTGGGACATGATAATGTCTTTAGATACATATCTAATGTTCTGATCAGCATCCTGCTGTGATAGGTAGATACGGATAAACACCATGCATATATATATATATGAATGGGTTACATAAATGCATTACATATATATGAATGGGTGTCGGTTTTTCATTGTCAGAATATATGAATGGGGTGCGTAAAAGTATTTTACGACAATATTGTACATGTACATGCATACTGTTCCTGACAGTTTTAAACTTCCTGATATGTTACAAAATATGATTTACGATTTCCGGTAAATTTGGAAAGACACTCAAAATTTGTCATGGTAACTGATTATTATTTTTTCAATTCTATGAGAGCTACAGATATTATGACAAAATATTACTATGAGAATTATTATCATTTTTGTTAATCTTTATAATTTATACTTATTGACTGGGTAAGGGGGAAAATAAACTTACTATTCCCCCGAATATACAGTCAGTAAGTCGTGTATTATTATATAGAAAGAGACAATAGACACAAATTTATACCCAAGACTGAAAGAGACAACATACTAGATCTCAAGAAAATACATTCAGAGTAACAAAAATAAATGGACTCCACTAAAAACTGGGAGCATGTACCAGGTTCCAGTAGGGTTAGCGTCCTCTGCTTTTCTAGAAACACCCACCGAGTTACTGACAAAGAGTCAAGTCCGGAGTAGACGAAGGATGAAAACTATAACACGTTGAACAAATCAGTTTTCATAAACAACACTTGAATCCATGACCGAAATTTTATTCCAAAGTTAAATTGGCCTCAAACGCAGTTTAACCATCCCCGTTCCAACGTATCAAAAGTTTTTTGTTGGTCAAGAAATATCATTAGTCCTTCCTCCTTGTCTCACCAACAAAGTCAAGTATGTCTTGAATTTGTCTATTTGTGTCTGTAATATTTCTTCCTGTTCCGTCATTGTAAATTAGCTTAGGAATAACGGATCTGAGTCTTTCTGCAAGTACTTTTGGGATAACCTTATTATCACTGTTTAGTAGAGCTAAAGGGTGCCACTTACAGATTTCGTCCTTGTTACCGTTTTTATACAGAAAAGTTATTATTACTATATAGATAGCAGTGATTTACCGAATGTTCCAGATGTAATTTTTTTCGACAATTCAGACTGAAAAATAAAGTCGCTATTTCACTCTCGCACTTTCTCCCTCCAAAACGGCACAACACGAAAATCAACCCGCCGTTTACAAAATTTTAAATTCATGTTGAAAATAGCAACGAAAAATGGAGAAAATCTATATCATAAATAGGATAATCAATCGTGAATAATCAAAATACTCGTACCAAAAAAAAGAGAACACATTAAGATTTAGATTTAACTCGTGCACGGAACAAGTTCCGCCCACTCGTTAAATCTAGGCGTTCTTCTGTACTCGTGATCATATTTTGGTTATTCACCCTTTCCAGTTAATTATCCTATTATAATTCCTTTGTTTTGGGAATCACATGGGCGGTTGTTATCGAATATTTCTTGCAGTAGTGACATAAATTCATGTTTTATAACATTCCAGTTTAAAAGATAGAACTCCGAGATTATTCCGTCTTCCATGGTTGATTTGTTTGGTTTAATGTTATTATAACCTTTTCAACTCCATCTTGTCCTCTCTTTATTCAACAGAGTATGTAAGTCTCGTTCTAGTTTCATTTTCTTTACCTGAATTTACGACGTAGAACATATGGAAGACCGATCTGCATTTGATTGTTTACTTCCGGGTACTCGGAACGCTGTATAACAATGCAAAATCTTCTATTTTATGTTTTTTTCTTAATACTTTTATCACGTAGAAATAGATATTTGTCATTTTTTATCGATATTTTTTACACAAAAAGATATTTTTCCCTCAACACTGACCCAACGCTCTCTAAATGACAAGTTTCTATGCTTTTAAATGGTAGACTTTGACTCATTCTCGTGAAATCACAGTGTCACATGACGAGACTTACATACCCTATAAGACATGTATGCATGTGGCCATGGTTTTCGCTCAACTCGTTTTCGTTGTAATAAATCAGCATAAAATTTAACTTGTTACTTTAGAATAGAACCAGTGTTATATTTATAGGTATTATCTGAACACTTGACTCTTTCATGTAAAATTTCTTGCCCTCATTTCTTTTCAAAATCGAAGAAGAACAGAATGGGCCTTTCACCCACTTCAATCTGCTGTGCCATTCACATTGATTAATGTAATAGTTTTTAACGGATTTTCTATAAGAATATTTTTTCTCATTTTCACTATCTGGGTCAGAACAATTAGATATTGTAATTGGTTTTCTATCATGTTTATTTCCCCTTTATTTTTGCTTAAACGATTCTGTCTTATACTTATATCAGATCTTACAGCAACATTCCTTGTTTAATGTCTGCATTTCTCTTGTCCTTGATTAATTGGCACAACAAATTAGAATTAATAAGGTACAACATGATCGGGGCGAATCTTGAGTCTTTAGGATTAAAGGGGGCGGTTCAGAAATATCAATAGGCTTTCATTTCTCATAAAAATAAGCTAACGGTGAGGAAGGATTTATATATATAGTTTAACTCCTTGCGGCGAGCAAACTTCCTTTCTGGAGAAAGCCCACGAAAGCTTGTTGATTATTTGATGATTTCAAAAACAATGAGAACTGAAGATGTATTTTGGTATCTTTCGATTTATTATGATCATCAGGTTGTATAGGCATAATCAGACATAAATATACAATGTAATTATATAAATTAGTTTGAGATAAATACTGTAATCTGATTGGTTAAAATAATTGTTATATCTCAATAGATAAAAATATTGACACGCCTCTATTCAGTTAATTTTAGAGCTACTTTGCTCGTGTTTAAAGATAAAAATATGTTTTAAAATTAATTTATAAGAATTGGCAACAATAAAAATTTTGTCTATTGAAAAATAACATAAATTTTCCATGAGCATATTTTGTTTGTTGCACTTCGCGCTATCAACAATATGCACATGGAAAATTTGTTATTTTTCAATAGACAAAATTTTTATTATTGCCAATACTTACATATAGCTGTTCTATTATAGCGAAGCGGTGTGAGCTCTACCGTTATTACGTGTGCGTTCTAAATTTCCCTTCAGGTTCCCCAATATACTAATGAAAAAAAAGTATTAAAAAAAGTAATGTCCCGGAAGTAACAAAAAGTGACTGTCCTTACGGAGAAAATTCATCATTTCCTTCAGTCAAACAAATAAAAAAATATTGGTTATGATTACGTTTCAGTAAAAATAGATTCATCTTTTCTGATAGTTTTCAAGTCTGTTCTAATTTGTTTTACTCATTTAAGAAGTGAATGTTATGTTTATATAAACTTCCGGAAAAACCACGTGGATGTACGTACGTCTACCTCCGCTGTTCCACTGTTGCTGTCGTCAAGAACCTAACCCACCTCGGAAAAAGTATAACTCCGATTATTTTATCAAAATCGAAGCATAGCATTTCTAAGATAGGAAAGGCAATCATGTTCTTGTTTGGAATTTGCAGCTGTCGTCTGAATTTTGTTTACGTCACATGATATGTGTAAAATATTCCCACCATCCGTGGAGAACTGTAATGTTTCCGGTATCTGTACAGATTGATCTGACAGGCCAAAACTAAAATTGATGTTGCTATAGATGCCCTTAAGGGATAAGAAATGTAAAGCATTGCGAAGTGCTATAAATTTATTGACCATATTGAGAGCGAGGGGAAAGGGGGGTATGGGGTTGGAATTTTTGGAAAAAAAAATTGTTCCAAGTTATTCATTTATATTGAAAAAAAAACTCCCCCATCAATTAACAAGACATATCTTCAAATAGAAATATTGATTTTGCTTGCTGGTTAAATATAAATAAAAATATTGCACTTGCGAAGCAAAAATTTTCTTCCGGGTCACCCCCCAACTTTGTAATGTCCATTACTATTTTTACGAGTCTCGCAGACGGTAAATATATAGTAAAGCTCATGGTGTTCGCTGGTTTAGGCATAGCTGCGAAATCGTAGCTCTTGATCTTTGTTTTTTTTTTATTTTGCTATCTAACGTTAAGAAAATACAAAAAAATAGTTAGAGCTACGTTTCGCAGCTAGTTTAGGCAATGCCTATCCCATATTGAAGACCTTGCTTTAACTTGTAACTTTATAGACCTTAGCTAGAAATTCTAATGCAAATAGTATTCCATAACAACAGTGTTCTAGGATTCCTATTTCCCGTTACCCGGGGCAAGTGAAATTTGGGGCAGGGAAAGTTAGGTACTTAGTTACACTTTCCCGTGGCAAGTTGAAAAATTCATATGCTGTAAGGATTTGTTTTGTTCAGAAAGCTGTCCTTGACGGTGGGAAAGTTGATTTCATGTAGATTTTTCCCCAAGGAAACCTCAGTTTCTGAAAAATCCTAGAACACTGAACAATTTGTATTTTAAAAGGTAGCAGGCCGGGTGCAGTATGCGTAGGTAGAAATAACGAAAAACAGAAACTGGTTATTTACTGATCACGTGACTCTGAATTTTAGCTTCCTTGTTTGTTTTATGAGAAGAAAACGTCCGGTTGTGTATTGGCAAAATGTTAAATTAAGTGTGACACATTTGGACAATGGGTGATCGAACGGAGCAGCTACTGAGAGCTCTTGAAAAGTTTATTCGTCATGTCGACAAACTGTCAGAGGAAGACGACCCTGCAGGAAACGGTTTTCATCGAGAATATAGGGTAACAATCATTGTTGTTTCATAGAAAGTTGAAACTTATTAATAAATGTATGCCTGGTAATTTATATATCATGACTTAAGTACAAATTTATTTTCATGACATTTGCTACACTTTACAATGTGCTTTTATCATTCTATTCAGCAGAAAATGGATTGTGAATGTGTAACATTTTGAGTTGTGCCCCTTTGTTTTAGCCCTAGGCAGGTGGACTAACATTGGTTTAATGTATATCATTACTCATCATTAGCTTTGCCAAAAAACGCACACATAAATAAAACTTAAATGACTAGCCTTTGATAAATTATTTTGAACATGAATTAAAGGCCATTTGTTTCAAAAGCTGAAAATAAGGTTAATTTGTAAGGAAATCTTGTTGACACAAGGGACTTTAAGAGAACAACAAATCTAATAAAATGCAACTTTTCAGAACTCTCAAGTCATTTTATACATGATATTTTATCTGTATCAGTTAAAAAAAGAGCATTACCTGAAGAATGCATCCAATGCACTGAAATAAAGTGCTATTTTGTCAAACTATTTTTCTAAAGTAATCGAAAGTAATCGATGATTACATCATATTTTTTTGCTGTAATCAATACAATTACAATTACATGTTATCGAAAAGTTAGTCGATTACAGATTACTGTAAATTACTTTGAAAAATGTAATCAATTACAATCGATAACGATTACATATTACGATTACCCCATCCCTGATGACTACATGCTATAATGAAACCAAAAAGTTAGGGGTTTTTGTCAATTTTTAGGATCTCTGTAATATATGTGCCATTGATTTCAGAAAAGTGCACCACAGGGGCTTGCTCCTGTATCAAATTATTACTTGATTATTAGTGAATGAATTGTTCTGAAATTGTATAAAAAGGTACAATACCAGCAAAGGAAGGCTTGGATTGATTTTAGAGGTTAAGATGTACTGTTTTTAGAATAAGGGAACAAAAAGGGGCCCGAAACAAGCATTTTCCTAATGTTCAGACAATAAGGAAGATTTTGATTGATTTTGGAGGTTTCGACTTCAATCATTTAGGAATAAAGGTCCAATAAATTGTTATCAAGTTCTTATCCTGTGTCAAATATCAAATTATAATCAAAATTCAAAGCTGTGTGAAACTTGAATGGTGTGTCCATTCTTGCATCAATTGTTCAGGGTTCAACCTCTGCATTTGTATTAAGCTACATCCTGCAAAGCATTTTATTGACATTGAAAGCATCAGGAGTCCTTTTGAGTGAAGCTGGAAGTAACAGTTGGTTTTCTACAAATGTATGTGTACATGTGTGTATTGTCCTCCCACCTACTGTTAAAGTTATTAAGTGTGAGCAGCTTTAATTTGAAGTGTTCATGTCTGGGGACATGGTAATTTAGCATCACAGGTGTTACATTTTTAAGCTCAACTGGCCATAGGCCATTTGAGCTATTGCCATCACTTAGTATCTGTTGTTGCCATTGTCTTAGCTAACAATTTTTCTAAACTTTTCTCCTTTGAAACTACTGGACCAATAAGAACCAAACTTGGTATGAATGTTTCTTAGGGTCTTATGCACAGAACTGATAGGGAGATTTGTTGAAAAACTTGGCCGCAGTTACTTTTAGAACATATGGGTTAGACAGAAGTTTTTCTAGTATATCTCCTAAACCGTAAGGTTTAGCCAAATTATTTTAGTTACCAAAGTGATCCTTATGAATAGGCCTACAAAACTACAAAAGTCTGCAATGGATCAAAGATCTCGGAAGACTCCTTATTAGAGTTATGTTTAAATGAAATTATCCTTATGATAAGGCCTACAAACATCAGGATTGAATTAAAGATGTTGGTTGACTCCTTATTAGAGTTATTGCGCTTGAATGGTGAAAAATGATGTTTTAAGCAGTTTTCAGGCAATATCTTGAAAACTATGATAGATAGAAAGAAACTTTCAATGATGAAATGATCCTTACAATATGCCCTACCTAAGATTTCTATTGAGTCCAAATTTTTGTTCAACTCCTTGTTATAGTTATTGCTCTTGAAAGGCAAACATAGAACCAGGTGAGTGATTTAGGCTCCTTGGAGCCTCTTGCTTACATGTATCAGGAACATATTTAGTATCACGTCACAGTTTTGTGTAAACCACTGCCTCAGTTGTACTACTTTGATAATGTTACTTATAACTATTTCTCTTATACAAAAATGCAAATCTGTAACGTTACCTGTTCTTTCAGCTGAAAGTCTTCATCATAACCTTATATTCATAGCTGAATCCCTTTTATTCTTGTCTGTCTGAGGTAAATTGGTTTCTGCTCTGTAACTTGAACATTTTGTTTATAAAACATCTTATTTTGACATTGTTGTGTATGTATGGTCTTTGTATATTTGGATTTACAGTTTTGAAGTTAGTGCCCTTTACTTGAAGAAAAAAATACTTTTGATCATTTACTTGCTTCAGATATGTACATGTATGTGACCTTGCTTGCTACAAGTACTTATTTTTAATTATCTCTTAATCAAAATGAATATTCAGATTATATTTACAGCCAGTAATATAGTTACAGTAACTTCAGCGAATAGAGTTGGTCTTCCCTTGAATGAATGACCATTACCTGAAGAACTGCCTTAGTTAGTTAACTGGACACTGAACTTCGTATCATCTCAATTTAAGTTTGATAGAAAGTTTAAATCCCTTGGTCATTAGGACACATGACCCTGTTAATTGTCTATATGTACATGTAGTGATAAAAACATGATGTTTTTGTACGCCAATGTGTTACAAATTATGTATACCGGTGTCCGTCGTTTACACTTTGCACAATAACTGAAAAATCCTGCCATCACTTTTTGTGAAACTTTGGTGAATTGTTTCTTTCTATTGATGTGAGCTCCCTTTTAATTTTTAGAAATTTCCAATTTTTTCTTTTGTGAGTTATGGGTCTTTATTTGTTAAAAAATGGAGAGATTTAATGTTTTGGGACTGTAATTCAAAAACCCTTTCTGCAGTGTCAATGAAACTCTTGTGAATTGTTTATTTATATTGATAGAGTTATGGGATGGGACTTTGTTCATAAGAAAAGGGGGAATTTCACAATTTTTGGACTGACTCGGATATGGTTGTACCAATTATCATGAGAGCTAGGAAAATATTTATTACTTTTGATGTTTCTTTAATTGTTATGAATTTCTGATTTTATTCATAAAAAAGGGAGATTTGCCACAATTGCAGAATAACTTTAATACTTCGCAAGCAATTTGCATGAAACCTGGTTGAATTATTTTTGGTTGCTTTTTTCATTTCATCTTTTAATTTCTTGTTTCCTATATTCAGAGCTGTATCAACCTGGAATTTTGTGTCCATATTTGACCAGTGTGTATAGGGTTCAACCTCTGCAGGCGTATTTACAGTACCTGAATTGATCTGTGCAACTATAATTGCCATCAGTCATTGATCACTGATCCGTTTCCGATCAGTCATCAATTTGATAAACAGTTGATCGTATCATGTGACCTTTGAGTGATAAATATATTTGGCGAATTCCATTGTTTCATTTGTCAATTTTTACACATATTTACTTAATGCAGTAGATATCAATCAATTACTTTTATTTTACATATTTTTGAGAAACAAATCATGGAAACTTCATTTTATCACTATTATACCACAGGCTAGCCATTTATGTTATGTTTGCCATGAGAGATAGCAAGGGGTTAAATAACAAAATAAATTGCTAGTCTGGGGTGTAGCAATGATAAAATAGAGTTTCGGTGATTTGTTTCAATTCAAATAAGACTAGTTTCTTCATATTGTAGAATAGATGCAGCCTATGTGTTGCATGAAATGTTGGTCATGTGTTTATCACTTTTTTACCATGGCTGTGGTCTAAAGTTCTTGAAGGCACATCATATTAGAATGACTTTAACAAAATACGATGTGTGGATTTAATATGTCAAATTTAAGATAAATATAATATGGAATTATATTGGATTCATTACAATGAAAATTCTCAAATTTACAAAACCGGATCATCCATCATTTTACATAACAAAACTGTGACCAGATTGGTCCTGGGTCTTTCAGCGTTTAACATTGACACTTTCTTGAGGATTTCTGATTTTCTTCAAGTAGCCCATTGATGAGAGTTTTGTTCTTCAATTTACTCCACAATCATTCTGCCTGATATAATGGCAGTTAATGCTCACAATCCCAGTTTTTACCTATTTCCTACTGCATTTACTTGTAAACTTCCTGCAGAATGCTCCTTTGAAAATCATGGATACAACCTTAAAAGCACCTCAATGAAAACTTACTGTAAGGTTAAGTATATGTATTAAATGGACCATGCATCTGAATTAAGTAGTAGTCTTTATAAAAGTCAGACTGCAGGTTTTTCATGCATGACAACAAGCCATGGAATTCACTTTTATTTCTATTTCTGAAACTGTCACATACCACATAAACCGTCATAGTTTGTCATTTGGTTCAGGTTGTTGCACTTTTGAGTTAAAATTATCAAGATTGTGTATAAATTTAGCACTTTGCAAGAGTTATTGG
The DNA here is from genome assembly GCA_037379345.1 of Perna viridis. Classification (NCBI taxonomy): domain Eukaryota; kingdom Metazoa; phylum Mollusca; class Bivalvia; order Mytilida; family Mytilidae; genus Perna; species Perna viridis. The sequence continues at coordinate 18,306,387 of CM074511.1, forward strand.
GTTTGATTTGGTTGATTATAATTGGAGATGAATATATGTTTTTTCTCAAATATATAGTTTCTTAGAAAACTATCTTTATGTAAAAATTTATAATATATAGACTGAAAAAGCATCATTTATTCCTTGAGTTTTTCTGCACCATGAATCATCTGTACCATAGACAGTGTCTAAACTTTATATGGACTGGTACTTAAATTGCCAGTATTGTCAAGATTTATCTGAAGTGAATACTATTGTTACAGGAAATGGGATGCTCCTTTCTATTTCCAACCAGGAAGTTCATTTGTACTAATTTACTTACGCACAGCAATAATGGCCTAAGATCTTTATTAACTGGTATTCTTTAACACATACTGTTACTACTATAATACAATTTAATTACTTTGTGTTCGAGAACTACCACTACTATTAAACCAGTCTCCCTTATGTAACTGAGAACTACCTCTAGTAACCTGTCTCCCTTATGTAACTGAGAACTACCACTATTAACCAGTCTCCCTTATGTATCTGAGAACTACCACTAGTATTAAACCAGTCTCCCTTATGTATCTGAGAACTACCACTAGTATTAAACCAGTCTCCCTTATGTATCTGAGAACTACCACTAGTATTAAACCAGTCTCCCTTATGTATCTGAGAACTACCACTAGTATTAAACCAGTATCCCTTATGTATTTGAAAACTACCACTAGTAACCAGTCTCCCTTGTGTATTTGAGAACTACCACTAGTATTAAACCAGTATCCCTTATGTATCTGAGAACTACCACTTGTATTAAACCATGCTCAATATTTTTTTATGATTGTTTATTTAGATATCCTTGTTACTGTTGTTCAGAAGTTCTATTGAAGTCAGGGCGATGTTCCATTTTGAAATTTTTTTCTCTTATCTTTTTCTCCTGTATGTCTTGTGTGTATGTATCAGTTATTTTTGACCAAATAAATACAATGTATGTTATAGTGTACCAGCCTAATCAAATTTTTTTTTATAATTTCTTATGAATAGTCTCTTTTCTTATTTGTTGTTCAGAATCTGAAAACTGAGATATTTGATTTTGAATAGGCTTGTTAAGTCTCTCTGTAATATATCTGTAATACATCTCTTCAAATTTTCGTTCACTCTCTGTTCTGCATTACAGATACTGCAGCTGGATAGTGAACAAACATTTGATAGTAATGATATTTAATCAATGAACATTTATATTACAGACTTTTAGCAAGTTTTGAATTAAATATAAGCTAAGATTCTCTATTGTTTGTTATTTTGAAACTCTTTTCAGGACCTTAGAGAGATAGCAATAAATAATAGAGAAACAATACCAGCAAAACATGGTAAATTACCACACAACATAAGGAAAAATAGATACAAGGACATTGTGCCATGTAAGTATCCTGAGTACATGTATTATGAATGAACAACTTGTTTAACAATGTTACCATTTAAATTTACAATACATGTATAGGCTTTGTTCTGGTAGAGTACATTTATGATAATGAAAAATCCTTTAAAATATTTTATAAGTTTTGTAGCACATGTATATAAAAAAAACACAATACATGTATTGTAAATTTTGTTGCATACATGTACATTTTATGTGTTCAACATACATGCATGTTTAAAAACAGCAACAGGAAGTCAACTTAGTCTTATATATACTTGGTTTATGTGATTTTATTGGGGAGGCATTTCATATTAATGCAATTTTATGGGGGGGGGGGTTGGACATTACATATATATTGGGTAATGTGATTACATGTATACCCCCTGCAAACAAAGTTTAGGGGGTACAATGTATATATTTTTCATCGTATCTGTTTGTCCATACTATTTTCTAAGCAGCTTGCAGTGTTGTTGTAAAACTTAAAGGGATGTAACCACATGGACATGTGCATACTGACAGGAATATATGTTTTGACTGAAATTGTAATAATGACAACTGTTGGACTCAGACATTTATTCAGCAGAACTTGTTCTCATTTGTTGTCCACAACTTCTCCTCATCAACTTGCAAGATTGTTATGAAAATTGATGGATGTAAAATTACCATGTTCGGATGTGCACATTATCAGGAATTTATGTTTGGGAAAAAAATTGTAGAAATGACAGCTGTTTGAACTTAAGTGGTTTTTTTTCAGAAAAATTTGGTCTACGACTCCTTAAATATTGTATCCAGTATAAATTGTATGTCCGGATTGTTCCCTAGATTTACTGGGTTCAACAGGCTGCTGCAGGGGTATTAGTGCTGTTTGTGTCTACTTTTACCTGGGGACATTTCATATATATATTTTTATTTTAATTTTATTTTATGGTTTATGTGATTTTGTTCTTGGAAAGTGTAGTTGCATATCAATTTAGTCTCTCATGTATTTTCTAAGTGTTATTAACAATTACATTTATTCGATACATTTCACAGGGTATTGATTTTTCATGCCAGTTTCAGATGTCTGTATTAAAAGGAAGTTTATGTAATGAAACATATGATATCATATATAGACTTCCTTACTCCATTCATCCAGAATCTGTGGTCATTAGGCCTTAACAAATACAGAATGATACAGGTGAACTGTTGTGTATACCTATGACTTACGTGTTTGTAAAACTCATTTGTCATGTACATGTATGTATATTGAAAATGATCATTTTTGAAAATTCATTTTTTTTGTAGTTGATGAGACCAGAGTGATACTTAATGAAATTCCAGGTCTGGATGGGTCAGATTACATCAATGCTAACTATATACTGGTAATTTCATTTTTAAAATACATGTATCTAGAGGCCTGTTCTCCATATTTTGGTAAGCAAAAGCACATGTTTTGTTTATTTAGGTTCAAAATGCGTAGAAATTACTACAGAACTAATTGGATGATTCTGAGATGTTTCAAGTTCATTTAAAGTTTGGTAAAGACAGTGTTAAGGGTTTTATGTGTTTGATTTACACAGACTTTTAACTTCTTTCAATGTTTTGTGTCGACATGTTTTAGGTTACTCCAGGTTGTTTTTGATGAAAACTCTTCAATCTTATGGCTTTTTAGCCCTACCCCAGATTATGACAGCTATATTTAAATGTGGAGAAAATAAATTGCCTGGAGAGAATCTTTGATTTTTGACATATTAACTTGATCACCTATTGCCACCCTCTTTTTGCTGATGGATTAAAAGTGGATGACTTGCCACTGTATATGTTTTTTTTTAATCCTGATCATTTACACATTAGATCATTAGCATTAGTAATTGTCAACTGTACTTTCAGTTCCTGTTGTTAAAATTTATGTTCTTTTTTTTTCTTATTTTTTTCATTTCCTGAGTTTTAGATAATACATAGCAGTCCTATTCATTAATAACTGAATTTGGTATTTACAATGGAATATCACAGTCCTGTTTATAGAAAGATTGTTCCTCTTTTAATTTCAATTCCATATTCCTGATTTCCTAGTATTTTATGTATTTTAGACTAGAATGAAATATTTTCTTAAATTTGGTTTGTTGATATATCTTATCTTGTGAGGCTACATATATTAGAACCATAGATTCAGGACAGATCCAAAGATTTCAAAAAGAAGGGGTCCAAAATGAAGAAGATTGCAGGCTATTATTTGTTCATAATTTTGCCCAAATTTTTCGAAATTAACAAAATTTATAAAAAACAAAGTTCAACCCCCAGACTCCCCCATCCCACCTCCTATACACACACTAGATCTGCCACTGTTGTTTCATACAGAGTATATATGTCATAGGTGAGAAAGTTGACTCAGACTGGTTAATTTTTAGTAAAATAATTGTTACCAGTACATGTAGTTGAATTTTTTATGGCACATTCTGTCAAATGATTTAATTTCTGAAGTAAATATCCCTGATTTGATAAAAAATTATACTCCTAATCTTACCAAATTGTTTTTGATGATTTACTTCTGTTATTTCGATACTGAAATAAAATTAAGAGATTGATCATAGTTCAGTCAGTATAGTTTCGCTTTTTACTTTTTGACCTTGAAGATGCTCTTCCATGGAAATGCAAGTCACCTGATCACAATTCTGTTTCCTGATCGGTCAAATACTGATAACTTAGTGGCGTTCGAAAAAACTGTATCGAAAATTGAAATTGCATGCCATGTGTTATTTTCTGAATGAAATGTAGAAAATTATAAGTAAAAAGAAATAATTTTACTGTGTCAGCTATCTTTTTTTTTAAAGATAGGAGTTGTTTTTATATGCTGTAAGTCTCTATTTAGGATGCCCACCAGAGAGAGGGATATGTTGCTTCCCAGGGACCTCTCCCCCACACACTGGAAGACTTTTGGAGGATGATTGAAGACTTAAACGTCAAGGTTGTTATGATGGCATGTAAAGAGATAGAGTCAGGAAAGGTATTTAATTTAGGTCCTACATTAATGTATTTTAGAGACTTGATTTTCTTGGCTTTATGGTGGAATTCCTTTTTAGCTCAGCTGGCCATAGGCCAGGTGAGCTATTGCCATCAATAGGCATCTGTCATCGTTAACAATTTCTTCAAACATCTTTTCCTCTGAAACAACTGAATGGATTTGGATGAAACTTATGATGGTTGTTTCTTAGAGTATTCTGCACAAAATGACTTTTGATTTTTGACCTGTTAAAAAAAATGGCCGTCTTTACTAAAAATAGAACATGGGGTCAGACAGCAGAGTTTTGCATATATCTCCAAGACAGTTAAATTCAACCAAATTTTGACAAGAATGGAAGTTTTAGCATGATGAGATCTATCTGTGGTCAAATTTTGGTGAAATCTGTTGACCTATGTTGGTGTTATTGCCCTTTTTGGATGTTTTTTGCTGTTTTTGATGCTATTACCTTAAAAAAAACCTTCTCAGAAACTATTCTACAAAATTCAATGAAATTTGACATTTTTCTTTTATAGGGTATCCTTAACACAATGACAGTTTGGATTTTTGATCGGTTGAAAAACATGGCTGACATTTCTTAAAATAGAAAAATGGGGTCAGACAGCAGATTTTTGCAAAATCCGTTAAGGTTTAGCCAATAGCTTTCAATTGCTGAAATGATCCTTATTATAAGGCTTACAAAAGTCTCCAGTGAATCAAATGGAGTCAAAATTGTCGGACAACTCCTTGTTAAAGTTATTGCCCTTGAAAGGCAAAAATTAAACCAGGTGAGCAATTCAGCTCCTTGGAGCCTGTTTTTTAAATTCTGGGTTTACCATTATGACTCTTTTATTACTGTAAACTGGTACTTATCTTTGATTTTGCCAAATTCTTCTTTGTTTAATCAGGTCTGATAATGTGGTATCTGTTTCCCAATATTGAATCTTATATTCCTTCTTCCACATTTATTTGTAACTTCTTTTATCTGTTTTTTTTACTATCTGATGTTTTCTGTAATATTTAAAAATATCTGTCATATCCAATGACAACATCATGTCCTAATTATTGTTTTGGACAGATTACAAATTAACAGATTAACAGATTTGCAGGAGTTTAAAAGTATAACGCATCCTATAAGACTTGTTTTTAATTTCTGACATAACTTATTTTTTTTATTATTTATTATTTTATGCTATTTATTAATATAGCGAGTTAACTAATTACAATTACTTGAAGTTCTTTACAATATAATAATACAAAAATAAAATACAAACATGAATATACATGTACTACATAATGTCAAAAATAATAACGACAAAATTTACTCACTGATATAAAAGTTCATAAAAAGTCATCATTATTAAATAATTTTACCAGTAATAACCTTGATTTTGCATATTTAGGCAAAATTTCTTCAAAATTTCTTTTTTACTTACGTGGTTTAAACTAAAATTACACTTAGATTAAAGATAAAAATTTATTTCTGCATATATAAACATTGTTTTTTTGTAGAAAAAATGTGCTAAGTATTGGGTTGATAAAGGTACAGAGATGGCCGAGTTTGGTCCTTACCAAATTGATTGTGTAAGTACTAGCCTGTCGTTTCATAAAAAAAATCTCAAACTGAGATTTCCCTCAAATCGTTGACTTTTTACTCAACCTACAATTTCAAGCAATCTGATTGGTGAAAATTTTAGTTGAGTTAAGATTTGAGTAAAATCTCAGTTTTTTTATGAAAGCAAGCCCTGGTATGATATTGTGAATATTTTACATTTTAAAGGATCTTTTTGCCTTATACTGTTGAAAGTATATTTCATTGAAAATTCTAACTCATTGTACTTAAAATAAAAGGTAACAGACAAATTCACAAAAAGTGGAAAGAGTATAATGAAGAAAATGATAGAATATAAAACAAGGTATACATGAATCTGGAATTATTTTTGAATTTGGAAAATGACCAAAAAACTTTTGTAAAACTAACCCTTACCCAGGGGGTTTGTCATGCTGGCATGGCTAAGGAGTAAGTTTAGTTGGATAGCAAAAAATTGTTTTAAAATGTTACTTCAATGACTGGACTTTGAAAAACCTGAAACAGTTTTCCCTATAGACTTAATTTCATGTTAATTCTCTTTCACTGGTTAGCTGTATAAAATACAGAATAGAATGTTGTAATGGTGTGATATTCTGTTTGTAGATTGCTGAAGAAGCTTTAGCAGATGACTGTATAGAGCGCCATCTAAGATTGATGACGTCAAATGGAACTCAAGATGTATTTCAGTACCATTATACAGGTTGGCCGGATCATGGAATACCTGATGATATTGATGTAATATTAGCTATGATAAAACGTATGCGCGATATTAGAGTGAATGATAAAGACCATGCTCCTGTTGTTGTTCATTGCAGGTATGTATAAATATATGTATAGGTAGTAATAAGGGCAAGACTGAGGTTATATTTCAGGTGATGATAAGAATTTTGGTAAGATGGGTGTCACTGCAGGTATGGATGAATAAATGTATGAAATTGGGGGCTAGGTGGGGCAATATTGCAGTTGTGAATAAAAAAATGATATTAGGGAAATACTTAGCAATTATCGGTTTCATAGCTATATAGGTAGGAGGTTAGGTTTATCTGTGGATTGCATTGCAGGTGTGTTAAAAAATGTGTTAAGCAATGAATCCAAAAGTGAGAAATGTGATGGCCAATCACTTCAAATGCATCACTTCTAGTAATTTTAGCAGTATTTAAGGTTTCAATTTTCTTTATAGTGCTGGTTGTGGAAGGACAGGAACTATCTGTGCAATAGATTATGCCTGGGAAATACTGAAAAGTGGTGTAAGTATGAATCATTGATTGTCTTGAATGATTTGATTCTTTAACAAGGAAAATTATCAACCTGGTTTTTTATAGTATGTGATAAGTTTGTATTATTCTGTCATAACAAAAAGTGGTATTTACTGAAAACTTCAAAACCATGATTTAGAGAATCTACGAACTTGTGTTTCTTTCCTGGTCCATGAAAATTGGTATCCACAAATTAAGTACTTTTACAGTAGTTCACTATACTGGCCAAGTATTAAAAACTGGGTTAGTGTACCCTTACTTAGAATTTGTTTATATATATTTATAATTATACCCCCACTCCTAATGAGAAGGGATATACTGTTTTACCCTTGTCAATGTTTCCATGTGGCTGTGGGTCTGTGTTTCCATAACAACTTTTTCCATCACAGCTTTCCCTGCAACTACTCATCATTCACAACGTCTTGAAATTCTAATGCAATCTTCATGTAGGTATGCCATATAGTTGGATAAATTTTCAAATATATTCGAAAACATCTTCCAGTTTACCAAAGACTTTGTTAATTTTTTAGCTCACCTGGCCAAAGGCCATGTGAGCGATTGCTATCACTTGGCATCCATCTTCGTCATCATCGTTGTCCATTTACAATTTTTCAAAAATCTTCTCCTCTGAAACTACTGTGCGGAATTATATGAAAATACGCTCATATGTTTCTTAGGGTATCTTACACAAAAGTTGTGTTTAGATTTTTGATCCATCAAAAAACATGGCTGCCATTACTAAAAATAGAACATAAGGGTCAGACAGCAGATTTTTGCATATATCTCCAAAAGCATTATGTTTAGACAAATTCTGACAAGGTAAAAGTATTCAGCATGAGGAGATCTATCTGTGGTCAAGTTTTAGTGAAAATCTATTGACATATGTTGGAGTTATTGCCCTTTTTGGACATTTTTTGCTGTTTTTGATGTTATTATTTTCAAAAATCTTCTTTTCAAAAACTACAGTACAGAAATCAATGAAAGTCAGTAATTTTGATTTGTAGAGTATCCTTAACAAAATGACATTTTGGGATTTATAATCGGTTAAAAAACATGGCCGCCTTTACTAAAAATAGAACATAGGGGTCGTACAGTAGTTTTTTGCATATGTCTCCAAAACCATTAGGTTTGGTCAATATTTTTTAATTACTGAAATATCCTTATTATAAGGCCTACAAAAGTCTTCAGGGATCAAACTTGTCAGACGACTCCTTGTAAGGTTATTGCCCCTGAGAGGTGAAAATGACTTTTTTACAGTTTTCAGCCTATATCTTGAAAACTACGATAGATAGAATAAAACATTCAATTGCTGAAATGATTCTTTTTATATGGCCTACAAAAGTCTCCAGGGATCAAAGTTGTCATGCGACTCCATATAAGAGTTATTGCCCTTGAAAGGCAAAAAAATATGTTTTTTGTAGTTTTCAGTCAATATTTTGAAAATTATAATAGATAGATTGAAACTTTTGATTGATGAAATGATCCTCATGATAAGTCCTACCAAAGTCTTCATGGAGTCAAAATTGTCAGACAATGTCTTGCTAGAGTTATTGCCCTTGAAAAGCAAACATTTAACCATGTGAGCGATTCACGCTTCTGGGAGCCTCTTGTTACTTTATATTTTTTTAAGTTGAAATTTTTTTTGCTTTTCTCAGCAACTACTCATCACAGCGGCTTGAAATTCCAACACTTTCTTCCTGTAGGTATGCCATATGACGGTATTCATTTTCAGTAAAATTCAACAACAACTTACTGTTTACCAAGGACTTTTGTTTATTTTCCTTATATAGTGATTGGAAGCAGGGGTATCACTACTGAGCCATGGCTTATATACTTTGAAAGTCTCATTGTTCATGGGATACCAATTTATTGTGGTTTTCTGTTTGTTTCACAATCAATGAAACTTTGTTGCCAACGAAAAAGGAATGATCTATTCATTTGTATGATGGACATGTCGAATCCATGAATTCAAGATTCTATGAATTTACATTTCTTCCCTAACTTACAAATAAAGTACTCATACAGTACTGTGGAATGGTCATGAAAGAAATGTTAGATTGATTACCCCTGGTACATCATTTTTACCGAAGCAATATCGAAGGGAAAAGTTGGCATCAAGGAGTAATAAATTTACTGTCTACCAAATGAAGTCAACAAATGTTTTATTATACTGAACCATAGTGATATCTTCATGAGATCTTGATTGTTGAATGTTGTCTGATTGCACTGTATCCAAATAAATGTTAATCAAGGATAATCCCAAGAACATTAATAAGCCAGTGAGAATCGGAAGAAAAAATCCATTAACTTTGATAACAGCACTTTTGTCCTGGTCAGTAGTAAAAAATCTGTTGTCAGGGTGAACAGAACTACCAAGGTCTTTTGGAGTACCAGTAATTAATTAAAATATTACACTTAAAAGCAGAAATATCAAAAATTGAAAATAATGCTTAAAATTTAACTCATTGTACTCATATTACATTAGCTGTTTTCTATTGCACTACTGAGTTATATTATAGATATTCCTGCTTTTCAAATACCAGTATTTTAATATGACTTAAACAGTTATTTCATGTTCTTTATTGCAGCAACTTACTTCTGACTTTAGTCTTTTTGAGATAGTAAAGACTATGAGAGAACAAAGACAGTCTATGATACAAACACCTGTAAGTTCTGTATACAGCTTTGTTTAATATAGGGTTCATAGGTCTTAGTCTAGTTTCATTTTCCTTAACAGGATTCCATATGTAGAACATATTGAAATCCAAAAGCTGATCTGCATTTTTTTGTTAGCTTCCATGATCTCTGAACAATGCATTACTATGCAAAATCATCTATTTATTACTTATCTCAACATTTTATCATGTAGAGATTGATATTTGCTTTGCTGCATTTTATTGATATTTTTACACAGAAAGATGTTTTGCACTACACTCTATAAATGACAAGTTTCCATGCAACCACAGAGTCACATGACAAGATTTTCATGCCCTATTAGATATTACTGTTGCTATTTAGAAAGAGTAATCAAGAGAACCAAGATTCTAGTGGAAACTAAAAGAATGTAATCCAGGGACATAGACCAGACATGGAAAACAGACAAACAGAACAAAGAACATAAAATAACCAAATTAATACTTATAAAGCAACTACTGGTACAGAAAATCAGGAACTTTGACACCACTAAAAACTGGGAGATGGACCAGGTGCCGTGGTAGGACAAGTGTTCTCTGCTTTTCTAGAAAGCTGCTTATAAGAATCAAGTTTTGGGTAGATGAAAGAGGAAAGAAAAACTATGACAAGTTGAACAATTCAGTTCTCATGGTGCAGATAGATACACTGTAATGTTTCACGAGTTCCTGTTGACAGGTTCATGATCGAGAAATAACAGAAATTTGATGTATTGCCATTCTATTTCTAAGTTTTGTAGGAATAAACTGTAGTTTAAAATCAAGAATAGATTACCATCCCTCAACCTTGTCTTAAGCTTTTAATGACTTGAAAGAGCACAATATATCTGTGAATGAAAAACAAGCAATAAACCTGCAAAAAATATTTCAAAAATACATAGCTTGTCTGTTGATTTTTCAATTTGAAGATCAGGAATACACACATGTATTTTTTACTTTTCAGGAACAGTATGAAATGGCCCATTTAGCCGTGAAGGAGTTATTCCAGAAACACATTGAGATAATGAATGAAAGTGATTATGCTAATGTCGTCATTCAAGGAGATGTAAGTTTAATTGTGTCTAATCCCTGACCAAGGTTGTACAGGTTTAAAGGGGGAGTCTAGGTTGTACAGGTTTAATGGGGGAGTCTAGGTTGTACAGGTTTAATGGGGGAGTCTAGGTTGTACAGGTTTAAAGGGGGAGTCTAGGTTGTACAGGTTTAATGGGGGAGTCTAGGTTGTACAGGTTTAAAGGGGGAGTCTAGGTTGTACAGGTTTAATGGGGGAGTCTAGGTTGTACAGGTTTAATGGGGGAGTTTATTCTTTTCCAGTTTTTATTAGTTTACTGTCAATTCCGGAGAAAAGACTTGGGTAGTACAAGTAAAGTACTCAGATGTGAATGAAAATTTTAACTAATCTATGTAACAATATGAGCTTTTAGTGCTGAAATGATAAACTTTCCAGCATTTGCCTGTCTCTTGAGGTACAAGTGTACTGATTTTACAGTCATTTGTGAGAAGCAAATGTAAACCAAGAGAATTTGTCTTATTTTTGTTCTGGGCATCTGACACTTCTATATTCATCATTTAGTTTGTAGAATTTATTGATTTCCTATAAATTCTGTCATATTAATTTTATACCTGCCAAATGTACCTGAGCTCAGCTAAGAACTCTTTGTGCTGCTCTTGTAAATCGGAATTTTTGAATTTTCAAACATCCAGCAATATAGCTTGATTGTAAAATCTATTGTGTGGAGAAGTTTAGGGAATGAATTGTGAAACCCAATTTTAAAATGCAAATAACATGACAAATTGGCATTTAAAAAAGATCTCTAATGCAGTGTCTATCTTTTGTGTATGGTGCCATCTCTGAACCAGAAATGTGTCAAGTGGAAATCTCTAAGCCAGGAATGTTTCACTTGAATATATGTTTCGAGTGGAAATATTCTTCATTTCTGTTAAAATAAAAAAAAAAAAAAAACATTCTGGAATGATGCTACTATGTTTTCTAAGAAAACCCGTACACAAAACTGCTTTTTAAAGTAGTTGTATGCTTTTGTTTTCAAATGATTTTTACATCAAATAATGAAAATAAGTCGACGTGTTTGCTATTTGTCTAAATGAGATTTAGCTAAAATATTTAAGAAAGTGTAAAAAAGTATTAGATTACTTGAACTACGCATTTATCAGGACCAAATGATGCATTTAATTGCTCAAATCCTTTGCATTTGTTTTGTAGGCTGAATATTCCAATGCTGAAGAGATAGAAAATGCTGGTAGGACTTCAAATTATTTGATAGCAATCTTCTAAAACGCCCCTCCATCAGACAGGTTAAAAAAACTTTTCATTAACATTTTGTGTACACCATAAAAAAGGACAAAACAGTAATTCAAATAAGATTGATATAATTAAGAACAAAACCAAGTTAGTGGTAGTCTGCAACAGTAAAAGGAGGATAAAATTTTAAATTTCAAATACATGTACATGTATATGATTGGATAGTTTTATCAGCTTTCTTTGTCAATATCACATCTGGAAGCTGCATGCCAAAAAATGTTCCTTATATGCTTTGCTACACCATAACTTGTGGTCTTCAGTATATCATAGATTAAATTCTGTTTTAAAATCTTTACATGAGGTTTTATTAATTTGAAGAATTTATGTTGTTGTTTTATTTTCTTTCTTACCATATGATTAAATTTTATACCTCATCTTTTGATTGACATAAAATGATATACAACCATTTGTCTGTCTGTCTGTCTGTCTGTTTGTCAGTTCCCACACTTTACAATAACTGAAAAACAGGTATTTGCACAAAATTTTAGGGAGCCCTTTGTCTTGATGGCAGGAGGATCTTCTTTAATTCCTCATTTATATTAGAATTATGGGACTTAGAATCAACAAAACGGGATAGATGTACCATTTGTTTTAGCATGGTTATTTATTCATATATTTTACCAATGAATTTTCCTTTTAACAGATGACACTTATTCTGAAGCTCAATCAACAGATTTGAAAAAACTTCAGTTAGATGCTTTAGATACAATACGGAACTATGACGAATCTCCTGAAGAGTCAGGATCTCAGGACAAAATGGAGGAACCACCCTCTATGGTAAAGATAGAAGAAAGTAAAGCTCAAGTTCGGCCAAAAGTTCAAACTGAGAAAATTCAAAAAGAAGCTAAAAATGATTTAAAACAGAAAGTTGACTTTCTGCAACAAAAAAATGGAACTGATCCAGTTCAAAGTTATGACAATGTGTTCACTGGAACCAATTATGAGAATGTGAATGAAAAGGGAAACAAGAATAGTGAGACAACACAAAATGATTCAAAATTACGCAATTCTTTTGAACAAAAACAACCGCATACTGTGTCAGGTCCGAAGTTTGCCGAGTCAGCACCTGCTTCTAAGGAAAGACCAAAATCTTCAGCAGCTACACAAAATTCATCATTACCACCAACAGTGCCAAGGACAACCCTTGAACAACAGAGTGCACCTATTAGTGGTCCACAGTTCATAACTGCCAAACCACACCCTCCTGTAAATGAACCTATTAGTGCACAAAGTGGACCAAAGTTTGTTGATTCATCTCCAATTCAACAACCAAAGCAGCAACCTAAAGCTACATTACATCAGCAGCCACCAATGGAAGGAAGGTTTGTGTCTGTGATTAATGTTGCTGGTGGTGGTTCTTCTACTATTTCTCAAGGCAATAAAAGTAATCAAGCAAATAAACTTCCAAATAGTGATCAATATGAACTGGCTAAAAATGTAGAGCCAAGCAGGAATTCATTACAGAATGTGACACTTAATTCTGATGCTTCAGCAGTCTATGCTGTTCCTGGTAAATCTACTGAACAACTTAATTCAGGTCAAGCAGGGGCTGTGTACTCAGAGGTTAGCAAAGGGGGTCGATATCAGCCCATGCAAGAAGTCTCCCCTAGAGAACGTGCATATGAAAGTATAGCACCAACGTCTCAGCTTGTTAAACCTGCTCCAAAGTCTAAACATTATGAAGAGGTAGCCTTTGACATGGATTATTCAACAGGTATGTTTTATTTTGAAAATTGTTTCCATTAAATAAAATGCATGATTTTTTTTTATTTAATGTGAAAAAAAGATATCATGTAATTCTCATTAAAATACAAATATATTTGTTACAAATATTTACAAAAAACTAACAATTTTTTATTTTTTCATTTAAGGAATGACTGTTATATTTTTTTTTGGTCTATGAAGAAATAACCTCAATCATGTGGTGCACACTAAATGAGGTTATTTCAAACAGACCGAAAAAATAAAACAGTCATTCCTTATAATTCATTTTTTTTTTCATGTAGTCAAGATTTTATAATAACCCTTACACCATCACCTGACTAGGATGCAATAGGGTTGTTTAATCATTATATAAAACAAATGTAATCCTAACCACAACATAGTATTATTTTTCACTCCTCTCACCCTCCTCACTACTGCTCTCTCTGCAACATTCAGTAGTGAGTACTTTCTCACCAATCAAAAATTACCTCTGTAAATTGTTTTATGATACAAAATATTCTAATACAAGTTGACTTATTACATTTATAATAATATATACAATAAATGGACACAGCAAATTTGAAAAAAAAATATCTTTAATAGGGGCCCATGATTGTAACATTTTATTTTCTCTATTGTGCTTTTTCGCAAAACAGAGCTTTTAACTATAGATATTTGAAATTTTCTTTTTTTAATCTCGTTACATGTTGGCATTTTTCCTCCCAATTTACATTTGAAAATGAAATTTTTGGCAATTACCAAAAGTAAATTCAATAAACTACTACAGTCGACTCCACTTCATCGCATAATTGCATATTTCGGTTATTAGCATAATTTTCTCCTGCACAAAACCATTTCCTATTATTCAATTAGGGAAAAAATCGCTTATTTGCATAGGCCTTGGAGGTGCATTTCGGTTTATTGCATAGAGAATTTTGCCTCGCCCAGGTAAAGACAGGTTTTCCCAAATTCTATTTTAAGCCTTTGGGTCATAAATATGTCAATCATATTTATTGTTGTAAAAACTAGATTATCATCAATCAGGAGGTGGTAATAATGGATTAAAAAATCATGGACATAAAAGACAATATAAATGATTTCTAATTACATTAAAACAGAGCTGAACAGTTTTGAGTAAGCTTGGGTTACTAGGCATAAATATCATACGAAAATTAAAAGTCATTCATTCAGTACAATGTCTAATGAAATTCAACTACCCTAAGGTGCCCCATACTATCCACTCTTCATAGGAATATATCGAGGTCAATGACGCGTATAATACACAACTATCAGTGTACAATGAACAGAGGAATAAAAACACACAGACCATTTCAAAAGCCCAAAAACTGCAAACATTGATGATTATTACACTGAATCCTGCCTGAAATATGAAATATGGGATTTGCTTTCATAGAAAGTTCAGGAAATTACTTGACTATTTATAGATGAGAAACACGTGGTTTTACTTATAAATACACACGACGTAAAGAAGGTCAATAAACAAGACAAACACAATATATATTATTATTTATTGATAAAAGAACAATACAATGAGAAGGTCTATAACAATTAAATACCAGATCAGAAATGTTGAACAGTGATATCCCTGGTTGATCCACAGTATCGTCGTCTTACCTGAACTCGCACTTCCGGTAAAATCGTAATTTCGGTTATAAGAATAGCCCGGTTATTTGCATAATTTTTACTGGCAAATAGGCTATGCAATTAAGCGGAATCTACTGTACTTATAATTCAATTTTAGATTCAAGATCTAATAAGTAAATTATCAAAAAGGGTTCATGCCGTCACAGTCACATACAAAATTTGGTCTATGAGATGATGGACAAATTTTATTATCCAGTTAGAAAGCTTGTTATCTATTAAATTAAATTATTTGTAGATAAAATGTAACCTCTTGCTTTTCAGTGAACATAAATTCCTATACAAGTTCATATATAACCCTTGCTTATTTATAGCATATATCCATTTTGCTCCAGTACCTGATAGTTTCTAACTCTGGCCTCTTTCATGATTCTAAAAAGGTATCAGCAGTTGCCAATAACAATAAGAAATTTTAGCCAAATTGTGCTAAAATAGCTTATTTCATGAGACATTTTATGTAGAAAATATAGGGTGCATTTGTGAACTCTTCAATATTTATGCAAAAATAGACTTCTGTACCATCATGACTTCTGACAACAAATTTTATTGTTCATAGCTTGTGCTGTATATTTTTGGATTAGAAAACTACCCCTGATCCTGTCATTTTTGTGTAAAATTTTTTTAAAACTGTGTAGAAGTAGAGTTTTGTGCCATCCTTGTGACTAAATTATGACACAACAGCTTGTATTATCTTTATTCGGATAGTATTTTATCTTTAAGTTAGGCAGATAGAAAATTTCACTTAAGTATGTCATATCGGTATCATAGCACATGGTTCTATTCTCAGTCTGCATAGAACTTGATTCATATTTTGACTATATGGTCTCTGGAGTGAGTATTAGGGTTATTCTTTAGTGAGCTTTTCTCACAGTTGTTCCAGTTAATGTTATTTTTCAGAAAAAAACATTTGGACCTACATTTTAAAGACATGTGGTTTATGGTGAATAAATTAAGTAGAAGTTTAGTGATCTGCATTAAATTTTAATACAAGCTTCCCTTTCACAAAATAAAGGCTGTGATATATTTTCGAGTTTGTGACCTAAACCATTAAGAGAAAATTGACCAAT
Organism: Perna viridis; assembly: GCA_037379345.1. NCBI lineage: Eukaryota > Metazoa > Mollusca > Bivalvia > Mytilida > Mytilidae > Perna > Perna viridis. The sequence goes on from CM074511.1 coordinate 18,323,032, forward strand.
ATGACTGGACTTCTTAGATATCACAAAGTTAAAAAGGTGTTAAATGAAAAAAAAAATACAATAATTTCTGGATAAGAGTCAGAATGAAAAAAAGTACCAATGTATTTTATTATTATTATTATTTTCTAATAAAGTTAATATGAATTTATTTGTATTATATTTTAACTTACAGTTGGTGATGTTCCTGTTAGGGTAAGTATTACTTTTGTTGCTCTAATTTTGTAAACCTTTTAACACTCACACATTAGGGGAGACTTCCATAAAATCGATAAAAAGTTTAGAATCTTCCACATAAGATGTGTTTGAGATTGTTTAAACTTACTAAATTTTCTGTGAAAAATACCAAATATTTGAATTTGTGTATACAAAATTTGCTTTTACATATACATGAGACTGTGTCAATGGGGGAGAATCTCCCACATGAACTGGTCCCACATGAAAGGTTTAAAGGTATGATTTCTTCTCTTCAAAAAGTGTACTTCTCTTCCAAAAGTGGAAGATATGTGATGGAGATATTCCAATGTATGTATGGCATTTGTCTTCTGTAAATGTCCACATCTCAGAATGACGGTTTGATGTCAGATGAATATAATTTTGATAACCTATCAGTGAAAGGAGAATAAAGGATGAAACCTTAGGATAATGATGGATGGATCAATCTATAATTATTTTGAATAAACACTGGTTTTTACCCGACATGAAAGTTAAATTGAAGAAGAACTTGCTACTTTTCAGTCCAGTGGGGGATCTACAAGGGGTTGCAGGGTGTTGGCACCCTTTCTTCCCCTTTTTATTGGAAAATTTGTCATTTTCATGTGTAAAATTAACAAAAAATGGCAAATAATGTCCTAGCAGCTTCTTTTACTGAGGAACATCGGCTCGCTCCAGCCATGCAGTCTGTTTTATTTTCAAACTTTTAAACTTGTCCCAACCTTTCCTTCTTTGAAAGGAGAGGACCTTTTGACTAAGGATTCACATTTTTGCCCTTGTCATACTTTAATTCACTTCTACAAAACATTTTCATTTTTACAATGATAGAATTTAACTTGAAGGTATGTAGGTCAAATTTGAAAGTTGCTGTTTTATTGTTCAGGCCTATTCAATGGCTATTTCTTACTGTGCATTTCCTTGTGTATGTTTAGGAAAAAATACAAGTCAATGTGAGAAAAAGTGTCTATTTCAGTCAGCCATTTCATAGGGTGTCTTTATACAACAAAGAAATATTGTAAATACAACCTGAAAATAGTACAAGATTAGATACTTGTCAAAGCTCTGCTATATTTATAAGAATTAACAAGGGTACATGAAGGTTTGTAAAATACTGAGGTTTAATGAATTGGCATACAATGCTGTCAGGGGATATTGAACACTGATGTGGTTTAATGATACTTATTTGTCTTTATATTCAGGATGATGGACCTCCTTTACCTAAAAGAGAATACAATGAACCAGAAACACATTCCGACACTACTAAAAGTAGTGTTACAGGTAGGTATAAAGTTTAAGGTTAAATTTATAAAATGCATCAATCTGACCAAATGTAATCAAAATATTATAGATGAACTGCAGAAAAGTTAATGGGTTTAATGAACATGAGCATCACCCAAACAAACTTACAGGTTGTGTAAGTACTCATAATCATCATCAAGATAAAGAACATCATTGTTTGTTTTTTATATGACAGTCTTTCTAGACAGGATGTATTCTGCTAAACTGTCGTCTGCCCATCCATCTGTCAGTCATTGACATATTGCTCAACAACTCATAACTGTTTTTTCCAATTTTCATGAAATTTGTTGACCTGTTTCTGTCTACAGATTTAAGTTCCCCATTTGGTAGGTAAATTTTTGAGTTATGGAATATTATTCATACAAAAAAAGGAGCTGACATCTGAATTTTGGACAATAACTCACAACTGTTACAGGTTAAAACCTTGTGAGAGAAACTCCTCCTTAACTGCTTGAGGATTTTGATGAAATTTAACAGGAAGGCTGGGCATCATATGTAAATATGCATGTGGTATATACCTATTGTGTTATACACTTATTGTTGGAGGACCCCGAAGGGGAATTACTCTTTCTTCACCAACTCAAGGGATTTTGATGAAATTTTATAAGAAGCTTAGGCATCATATGTAGATTTGCAGGAATATATGCTGTTAGAGGACTCCATATGAGATTATTGAACTATAGGGTTTAACATTGAACTCCATTCCAGAGGGGGTATTCTCTTTCTGAGCTTGTACACAGTATTTCTAGTTAAGATTGTACTATGATATGTAAAGGGACTTTATTCATAAAAATGATTATTTTGTTTCAGACTAGATAAATGGTATGAAGTGACTGTCTTGTGTAAAATGACAATATATTACTCTATCCACAAATAATCTATTGACAAAATAATTACATTTTCTTATTTTTAAAAGATGCGAGTTAGCATGTCCTATTTGACATTTAGTTTAAAAAATCTTAGATGTTAAAATTGATCCATTAGTAATTCATTTAAGCCATATTTGTTCTTATATTGACAGATAAATTGAAAAACAAGATTACAAGTACTCTGGTAAGTAGTGAAGATAAAGGTACCTGTATACTGTAAGCCAGGAAATTCAATGGCAGTTTTATTTATGCAATTTTCACAGTAAGACCTGTAATGCAAATTAATGTTGTTGCAAAGTATCTCTTTCATTAAAACTGAGCCAGTGTAGATTTTCTGGTTTACAGTTGGTCAAAAGGTCATAGCAAAATACCAATATGGACCTTTTGTGTGAAGTCGATTGATTGTATTTTAAAGAGTAATTTATATGTTTTAGAAGAGAGCAGGTTTATAAATTAAGTAGTCACAGTTTTAGTCCCCTACCAGCTTAAGTCGAAGGGGACTTTAGATTTGCACTCTGTCTGTCAGTCCGTAAAAAAAAAATTTTTCTGCACACTATGGCACATCCTCAATCTCTGAATTTTGATAATAGCAATAACTGCTAATAATATACTAAGTCAATATTTCAGTTTAGATCTAGTCCTTAATTATGATTTTGTTTTGTTTTTTTTTTTGTTGTTTTTTTTTAAAGAAGATTTTGGTCTTAAATATGCTTATACTTTTCTATGGCTGTTAATTTTATTTTTAATTCAGGAACCAAATTGATTAAGAATTAGTTGTTTTTCCTGTGCATAACCAGTCAGTACAAAATCTGCAAGAAATCAGTGTTTAATTCAGCATTAATTGAACTTTATCTTAACTAACTTCCTTCTGAATTTCTGACAAAATGAGGTTTGATAAGAATACCATACATGATTACATTCATTTTGATATGTCTTATGGTCAAAGAGGGTTGATAATTGGTAGGATATAATACCATTTACAGACCCATAGCAAGAAATATCCTGAAAAGGGTACAAATGGTAAAAATGTCACGCTTTATTCTCCCTATATATAATATATCAAAGATAATAGTGCAGGATGTATTTCTGTCTCCTTGTTTTCAGAGGGGGATATGTAGAACTCCCTCAGTGTCTTGGGTACGGTTATATTTATTATTCTGGGCACTGGCTAAGTGATAGGATACTAACAGCATGTTTTCCAATACAGAATCTTGGAGCTAATGCAATAGGGATAACAAATTTGGTGAGCTGTTGCTGTATGCTGTCAAACCTTGTAATAAGAACTTATAAGTTTGCATGATAATTATAAGACTTTTTCTCTTCTGTTATGCCATACTACAAGTTATTTGCATGAATGAGTAAACTGGTAGTACAATGCATTGAATTTATTCTGTAAATGTGCATATGATTTTTTTAAAATATTGCATGAAAATGCATTTTGAAGGAATTGTTTCATTCACTCATACTGGTAAAGTATACACGAACAGAATTTTATGACAATGTACCAGTGGTGGATCCAGGGGGAGGTTGCAGGGGGTTCGCACCCACCTACCCATCCACCCATCCACCTACCCATCCACCCACCCCCCCTTTTCGAAAATTTGTCATTTTCATGTGTAAACTTGGCAAAAAGTGGCAAATAATGTCCTAGCACCCCCCTTTTTCTGAGGAACCATGACTGGCACCCCTTCTTTTCAAAGTGTCTGGATCTGCCCCTGTTTACACTGATGACTGAACTTTGGACATGGAAACAATCTGTCAATTTTAATGATGGGCAATGCACTTGAACTTTGGATTTGAAAATCTCATTTCTGTTTCAGTTATTATCCTTGTTAAAAAAGTATACTTATGTGTATTTTTCCTTCTTTTTCTTAGAAATGGGAGACATAGAAATACTGACATTTATAATTTGAACTTTTTTTTCCCAAAAAATTTATGGAACTGTACAAATGTTTTTACCATACTTGTTTTTCTGCAATGCTAACTAGTTTGAGGTTGAAAGAATTAAAGTATGTGAATCATTTCTAGTCTCCATTGGTTTGTCTGTCTATCTGTCTGTTAATGTTGCATGTGGCTAAATTGTTTGATTGATTGATTGTTAGGGTTTAACGTCCGACCAGCAATATTTCAGCTATATTCAGACGATGAACATGAAATGGATGATAAAATGAACATGAAATGATGATGAAATGAAAAATGGGAAGGGACACAAGGATAATAGGGTTGACAAATTTTGATTGCCACTAGAAAAAGGGAAGGATGGGTAAGGTCGGGCAATTTAGCCTCCTGTGGTGGAGCGCAAAGGTTCCTACTTCTATCCAATACCACAGCAGGGTTCTTTAACGTGAGAGGAACGTGGCATCTTTCCCAACACGGTGCACCACTATGGTTTAATGGTCAGGTTTTCTGTATTATAGGCTGACAACCCCAGAATGTAACACACCAGGGGTACCCCATTCCACCACCTGGGGCACACAACCCATTAGCTCTGTGGCAGAGCGCTTTAGTCACCTTTTACGACATGCTTAGCGCTGCTGCAGGCCTATTCTTTTGACACCCAGATCTGCACGGGGCTAAATTGTTTGAAAAAGATTTTACTATAATGATAATAGATAAAATGATATGAGATAATTTCTGGTACAACACTCATTTTTTGAAATAGATAGCAGAGTTGATTGGTAATTAGTTAACAACAAAATCTGCAATTTGTGTTCTGGGGTACGTTTTTCAATCCATATGATAACTTGACCCCCATGAAATACATAATGTATTGACTAGGCTTCGAATTATTAGTGTAGCAGAGTAACCCATTCCACCTACATAATCTAATGAATTATCATTTTTGTAGCAGAGAAAATTATACCACTGACAATACCTTTTTCTGTATAAGGTTATGAATTACCAGTGTAGCAGAGTAACTCATTCCACGGACATTATCTTTTCTGTATAAGGTTATGAATTATCATTGTAGCTGAATAAACCATTCCACCGTAAGTCGCTTTTCCACGGTAAACATGAGCGAGTAGTAGGAGAGGTGTATCATGATGTTGTCCAACAGAGTAAATATGCTCTTGGACAACTCAAAAATCCAGAGGTTTGTTGTGTTAGCTTTGAAGTGTGGCTAGTGATTAATGTATAATGTTTATATACAAAGTCTGAAGCTTTTTTAACGGATGATGTGTAATGGTATACTTTAATAAATATTTGGAAGAATAATTTTATATAATGGATGCATGTTAATGAGTCTTAGCTGTCACTGTGAAAGTACTTTAATCTGTTGATACCAATTTTCGTGGATTAGGGAAGAAACACAAGTTCATGGATTCTTGAATTTGTTGTTTTGAGGTTTTCAGGATACATATCAAGGAAATCTCCTTTTTGTTGGGAACCAAATTTTTTGGTTTGGCCTATCCACGAAAACCACGAAAATTGGATCCCCACGAACCATAGTACTTTCACAGTATATCAGCAACTGTTATAACTGATTGCATGTAGAATTTATTACAATGCACTTTTATAACTTTTAATCATAATCATTAAAAAATTGGTACATTAACCTTTTTTATTAACAGTTTACCGGAAGAATTTGTATCTTATTCATTCATAGGAAGATAAAGGTCTTTTAAATATTTTGGTTTAATATAAACAATGTAGTATAATTTGTACTTATATGAATGAGGAGTTAAATTTTGCTATATACTTGTGGTTGCCTTGCCATGCAAATTAGTAAGTTAGACATTTTATACTGAAGATTATTTTGCATTAAATTAGTACAGTTGAAGAAAGTTTTAGGTATTGGTCTACCTAGATGCTAGTTTCAGGAATCATTTAATGTTCTTAAAGCTACCCTTCCTCAGTTTTTTTTAAAGGTTTTTGAAAGTATAGAAAAAATAATTTATTCTGTGTCCTAATTACATGAATCTAAATAAAATAGAATATTGCTTTTGTATTTAGTATCACATTTTATTAGGACATGAATTGAAGTCAATAGAAATCATTTCTTGTAGTACAATATACTGTCTGGAGTGTTGATAAAAACATATGACTTTTGTGATCATTTATTGGAAGACATGTTACTGATGGTGGATAGACATTTTTTGAATTGTTATCAAATACTAGAACATACTGGTATAAGATCTAGCTGCTACCTATATATTCTTATGACAAAAGAATGTTTTTTTTGGGGTAAATTTCCTATTTTATTTTTTTTAAGTTTAGACTGAGAATGAAAAGCTAGCATGTTAACTATAACACTGGATAGAATAATTTTTTATTTGGTAGGCAACGGTGACATGACGAGTTGGAAATGTTTCTCTTCTTATAATATCGGCCAGAACTATAGCTCTAAATTGAAAAACTTGACCAGAATTGAAAAGAGGGTATTTTAAGATTAATATTGCTGGTGGTTGATTCTCATAGATTTATAGAATAATAAGTTTGGTTTACTGGAAATCTTTTAATGTTTCAGATGGGAAGTTGGACTAGACAAAGAACGGTTAATTCACATTTAAATTTTTTTTTTAGAATAGCCTATAGCTTTTACTACACTTAGAACATGTTAAGACTATACAAGTTCAGAGTATGTTTATTTTTATCTTAGAGTAAGAAGTAGCAATTGGAGTAATTGTTCAACTTAAATTTATCTCAAATGTATTATCCATCAATAAAAAAAATAGTTCGCTTTTGGTTTTCCATTTTAGGTTCTTTTCAGAAATATTTTGAAACAAGAACATTTTTATATGTAAGACAATGAATTACCAATGTCAATTTGTTTTTGATACTGACTTAAATCACTGTTAATGCTTCCCCAATTGTCTGAACAATGGTAAAATTACTATGAAAAACAAAGTTTCATATATTTCATTCTTAAAAATCCGTTAATTTACCATTTTTCTTTACTCTAAGGATTAAAAATGATGAACCTGTTTGTCATTTTCTATCAATTTTAAGATTTTGAAATGTGTATAGACGCAAATAACTCAATGAGATTTTTTTAACATCAGGCAAATGGTCGCTCACATTTATTTACTCTATTTAAAATAAAATTTTTATTTATTTTTTATCAAAAAATCATGAGGGTTAAAAAAAGTCATGTAAATCTACTGAACACTTGTATTGTTTTACAGTAGCACACAATAATCAAACTCAAGTAATCAGTTAAATAGATTTTAAGAAAGTATCTTGTAAGCAGTACTTTCTTTGATAAATTAATTATAAACAAAATGACAACAATAAAATGTAAGTGTGTTAAAATGAAACTTGGACATCTATTGCTAAATTAACTGACTTTTATCAGCATTACTGACGCTTTCTTGACACTAAGTTTGCTTTAAATTTTTGGATTTATATAGGCTGTCCATGGTCATAATTAATCTTTATCAATGACAAGCAAGGCATTCTATCATTGTGCATGCAACTGTTGGCTTTGAACTAATCAAGTTTTTTTTTAAAGAATTTAGACTATGAACTTCTATTTATGTTTATTTTGAGCTGATATTGACTTTGAAGAGAGGTTATTACTGACTTTCTTTTAAATGGCTGTGGTGATTTTTTTTCTCTAGTTATTATTCACATATTGTCTGCAGTAGAGGGTGATATGCCGAAGTTACACATGAGGTGGGTATATCAACGGAGACATAGTCGAGGGTGATATATTTTCTTAGTGTGTTACTCAGTGTATCACCTTCTGCTGTAGGTAGTGTGTGTTATTCTGTCGCAGTGTCTATTGAGTTCCCTGAATTGGCATCACATGGCACCCATGATGCTTAACCATGGCAATGTAACCGATTGAGCTTACAACCTCACATTTCAGTGGATAATATATAATATTTATATTAAATCAAAACAGTTTTTTGAATTTCATTTGTTGGATAATTGTAAATAGTTTACTTGTTGAACCGATTAAATAATTCATTGATATATGAAACATAGTACAGTGATCACACAGTTTACAATGCATGTTATGGGTGTTCCAATGACAGTAAATATTGTGGGAATCTAAACATACTACATTATTTTTGAATTATTAATGGGGTAAAGTATCTTATGCATTATGGAATTAAATATTTTAACAAATAGACTGAAAAGCAAGAAAATATGTCGGCTATCTTTTTTAAGGATAGTACTTGTATTATATACAATACCATTTTAATACATCATACTTTTATGAACATATGCATAACCTTTAAGAAACTAATGTGAAATTAAACTCTTATGTAAATGTTGCAGTTCATCAGATATAGTAAAAGTCAAACTGGAATGAAATTTACAAGTATTTTAAAGAGTAATCAAGGGAACCAAGGTTATAGCGGTAATCAAAAGAATGTAATCCAGGGACAAAGACCAGACATGGAAAACAGACATACACAACAAAGAATATAGAGTAACTAAAATCATACATACAACAAAAGCAAATGAGCAACTGGGACTTTACTAAAAACTGGGAGCATGGACCAGGTGCACCGGTAGGGTAAGCGTCCTCAGCTTTTCTAGAAACACCCGCCGAGTTGCTCATAAAAATTCAAGTCTGGGGTAGACAAACGAGGAAATTCATTCAAATGAATCAACAATAGCAGAAGAACAAAGATATTCATTTTATCTTAAATGAAAAGGGAAGGGATGTGAATACGGGCAGGGAAAGGGATGTGAATACAGACAAGGGAAGGGATGTGAATACGGACAAGGAAAGGTTGTCAAGCGGGAGACATATTGTAATAAGGGTGATATATTGGAGTGATATATCATGATGATATATCAAAACTACCAATAATTTTTAAGGGGCGGAGCTAGAAAGGAATAGACCAAAGTAACACATATTGCTTATCCAATAGAAATTTGTGTTTTTGTATGAAGTATAATATTATTACATGTATACCCGAACTCAACTATGGGAATCACTTTGTTCATCCATCCATTATTCTTTGCACCAAAATTTTGTCACAAAAGTCTCAGATCCCAATGAACAGATTAATTTCAAATTATACCTAGTAAAACAATGTTTCTTCAGTTCGTCTTCTTGTTGAAAGTAATCTGCAGAAACAAAGTAGAATTGGTATGGTGATTTAAGGTTTTATTATGGGATATTGTTTTTATTGATACAGGAAATGCACATTCCTTTTTGTCAGCTTTTTTTATTTTGATTGCTCACCTTGGTCAATATTTATTTGGCTGTTGGCCCCAACACCCTCTACAGACAATCTGCTTTTCCAGAGGCTTGTGTGCTACAACCACTTTAAAGTTGCCCATTGAAATGCTATGGAGAAAATTATCTTGGCATATTTCTTTGCTACCCATTTTTTTACTTTTTGTTCTGCTTGATCAAAATATACAGCCTGCAGATTTCTGACTTTCCAAGCAAGTGTTTCTGGCTACTTAGAGCTGATAGATCTTGGAATATTTAAAAAAAAAAAAATTATATGATTATTTGCCATTGGTGGACAAGTGATATGAAGTCATATGATTATAATTAAATTGCTGAAACATACAAACTTGACATATTTAATGGGTACTGCTTACATATTCTTGCTTGATTGGACTCAGCTTGTAGAAAGTATTACTGAATTTGGAAAGTGGAATTAAAGTGCTTAAAAATGGTGCATTTTTATATCTGCATTTCCTTTTATTTCTTTTAAGCTCACCTGGCCAAAGGCCAGGTGAGCTATTTCCATCAATCGGCATCCGTCGTCTTTTACAATTTTTCAAAACTCTTCTTATCTGACACTACCTGTTACTTGACCAATTAGAACCAAACTTGGTATAAATGTTCCTTGGGATATCCTGCATAGAACTTGTGTGGGGATTTTTGATCCATTAAAAAAATGGATAATGTTACTGAAAATATAACAGGGGTCAGACAGAAGTTTTTTGCATATATCTCCAAAACCGTTAGGTTTAGCAAAATTCTGAAAGAAGGTAAAAGTGTTCAGCTTGATGAGATCTATCTTTGTGGTCAAATTTTCATATTAATCTGTTATGTCATGTTGGAGTTATTGCCATTTTTTCACGTGTTTTTACCCTTTTTAATGTTTTTTTCTTCCAAAAATCTCCTCTAACATTACTGGACCAATCAGAACCAAATTTATTATGAATGTTCCTAAGTTAATTCTGCATAGACCTGATGTTGGGATTTTTGATCCATTGAAAACCATGGCCACTGTTGCTAAAAATAGAATATAGGGATCAGACAGAAGTTTCTCAAATGTATCTCCACAACAGTTAGATTTAGCCAAAATCTTCCAATGGCCAAAATGATCCGTATTATAAGGCCTACAAAAGTGTGCATTGAATCTTGAATCTCCTTGTTAGAGTTATTGTCCTTGAAAGGTGAAAAATGATGTTTTTTTTTACAGTTTTCAGCCAATATCTTGAATTCTGTGATAGATAGAAGGAAACTTTCAATTACTGAAATAATCCTTATGATAAGGCCTACAAAAGTCTGCTGGGATCAAAGATGTCAGACAACTCCTGGTTAGAATAATTGTCCATAAAAAGCAAAAAGTGATTTTTTAGCAGTATTTAGCCAGTGTCTTGGAAACTGTAATAATAATAATAAAAAAGATACTTTCAATTGATGAAATGATTCTTATGATATGTCCTACGAAAGTGTGAGTCAAACTTGTCGAACAACTTCTTGTTAGAGTTATTGCCCTTGAAAGGCAAAAACTTAACCAGGTGAGCGATTCAGGCTCCTGGGAGCCTCTTGTTTGTATAATGATACCTATTAGTTCAAGTATTCACCTCAAGAAATTAATGAATATAGTGTTTTTTTTCTGTATATTGTGAGTGTTTTTTGTTGGTAGTAAAAATCATCAAATCCTTGATAGCATATACAGTATTAACCATTAAATGTGTTTCCATATATAATTCTTACAGAGACAGGTTTTCTATTATTATTTATTCCTTGATAAAGTTCTTTTAAAGATGCTTTACCATGAAAAGATGTTAAATAAAAGTTTTTTTAGTAGTGTTTATAATCATTCTAATAACATAAAATTTATCTGTATATTTTAGTTCAGCACTAAGAACACATCTGATCACACAGATCCTAAATCAAATTCAGCACCAGGTAAGAGGTTATTATGTAACAGGATCTGGAAACTGTATATTATTAAACTTTAGGATAACTAATTACTTATGGCTTAAACAACCTGTGCCGCATATACAGGACCTTGACACTGTCCTTAAAAAAATTTATTCCTTTTGTATGTTGAAAGTGGTCTTTAAATATTATTTGTTGACTCGAAAATAGAATTTTGATGACTTTGTACACTTTTTATCATATACGCCCATAGTTGGTGTATTTTACAGAAATTTTTTTATAGTCAGCAGTTACTTTTTTACATTTGGCCGAGGGAATTTTGGACTGCTAAAAAAATGACTTTAATGTGTATTGGTTTTGGCCAATTTCAAGTGTAAGTAATTATAGGAGTAGGTATACTATATGTAATAAAATAAGTAAACTTTCCTAAGCCATGGATGCATGGCTTTTCATCCTCATTGTAACAGGGGGAAGGTATTACTACATTCCAAAAATTATTCAGATTCAAATTACACCTTGTTTGAAGGATTTTTTCTCTTGGTTATCAAGTTACCTATTCTTTCAGGTTTCAATCAACGTATAGAAAAGAAAGTGAAAGGACCTAGACAAATGCCATGGAGCAAGACAAAACTCTAAAGTTTACAAGACAAAAACAGAGAAATCCTTTTCATGGTCATCTACATACTGTTTACAAATGCCAAAGGGGAACTAATTTCAAACCATTTAAACCTACAAATTAACAAATGATTTTATTTCTGTGATGTTAGAATGTTAAATATATTTAACCATGTGCTGTTGTTATCTCCCTTTAAATTATTTTTTGACTTCAAAGTAGAACTGTTGTGATTACCTAGTCATAAAAGAAAAAAAATGTTTGCCAAAGTCTTGAATCTTATTTAGAAAGATATTTACTATAAAGTGAGGACAATAATTATTGTACTGTTCTCTACAGTCTATGTACTCAGCAAAATAACTATGGTTCCTTGGGTACCAACTTGCATGGTTTTCTTGGAGTAAAACCACACAGTTTAAGTAGTACTCCAGCTAAGAATCATGCAAAATGTGATTCATGGTTGGAAAGCCTACATATATTTATTTTTGATATTTTGTTTTATATGTTACAGTAAACAGAAATTAACTTGTGGTTTTTCATATAACCGCTGTTCATCGGAGATAAAAATTATAAAGAGTGTTTTATAGAATTCAACATTTAGGGAGATAACTCTGAAAATGACACTAAAATACAATAGAAACTATTGCATTTTCAATGTGGATTATCTCCTAAGAGCAGGCAGATTGGAATGAATGATTATGCATTTCATTATTTAGACTCACAAAACAACTTAATATCAAAAATAAAAATGTGTAGCCTTTCTGAGGGTGTATCACATATTTCAGAATTTGCATGGTTCTTATGAAGACTACTAAGAAATTTTATTACTGCAAACAGCAAAGAAGTGTCATATCCACATAATTAAAATATCACTCACTTATACATTCAGACAGAAATAGAGAAAATGTTTACTTAACATATAAGTGCTATTACATACAGACTCTATTTCAGGCAGGTAATTTCTTCACTCAAGATGATGTCATAATCTAAATTTTACTATCAGGCTGGAGAAATAATTTAATTCAATGCTTGACTGAAGGAGATAAATTTGTAGACTAGTATGAAAATATGTAACTTATGTAGCAGGAAATTGTGGCTAAAAAGTAACCATTAACTGAGAATAATTTAATTTCAGAAGTTACAAGGTTTCTGATTGGATCAAAAATTTTGTTCATCATCTCATAGACCAAATTTTATAACAACTGTAATGTCATCAAACTTTTTTAAATGATTTACTCATTGAATTTTGGTACTTAAATTAAATTATAAGGAATGACTGGTAAATTTTTTTAGGTCTATTTGAAATAACCTCATTGCCTTGGATGCACCATTTAAAATAATATGCTATGCAGGTTATTTAGTGTGCACCACATGATTGAGGTTATTTCTTCTTAGATCGAAAAAAATAACAGTCATTCTTTAAATGGTAGAAATTAATTTCCGTTGAAGAATGACAATGGTATATACTAAAAAACGTATACTCCGTAGACATTTTACAAACTCAGTGATCTTTTGTTTGCCAATTGTATTGAAGTGTTTAATTTCCTGGTTAGAAGTATAATGAACAAAATAGCAATATTCATATGTAGCTGCATAATAATGAAATGATCTTTAGCTTTATTTGCTTGTAAATGTCTTTGTATTCTTTTGTTTAAAGTTCTGTGATATTTCATCTGATCTTGCTCATTGAAATTCTAAATTAAATAATAATGCTTGAAAAAAATAAGATTGTCTTTGTTACTATGGATGTTTTTGGTAGAATTTACTTTATACGATAAACTTGATTAAATGTGACAGATTTTGTTCATTGAAACTTCAAAAATGATGTGATTATATCTGTTATGTGGTATGATTGAAAAGTAATCTCTGCTGAATCTTATTCAAAATAAAGCAAATTGTTAATTATGAAGTGAAATGAAAATGCAAGAATTTTTACTGATGGGTCAAATTGCCTTGGTAGTGATATTATAAAGTCAGAAATTTTTAATTATTATGAAATGAACATTAAAGCCAAAAGTGTGATTTTTAATATCAGGTATTAGTTTTATAATGCCAGTTTTTCTATTGGATTTAAGTCCTCTACTATTTTTGCAGCAAGTAAACATCGTAAAAATTACAGAAATTAATGTATTAGTGGGTAAATGGTATTTTTGCCGGTACATGTACCAGTACTCAACATGATTTTTCATTACTATAAATACTACTTGTACTATCCTAAGTTAATTTTATGCATTTACAATTATCACCTTACTATCTTACTATAGTATCTGTTTTTTATAACTATTCAAGGTCTTCCAAGGTCAACACTTCTCAGGTGAAGGTTTGCATCCATTCCATTTGTATTGGATCACAATACATTGATTTTATGGTTAGCATGTACATTTACTACATTATGATAAACAAAAAGTGCATAATTTAGGTTCTGATTGAAATGTATTTACTGGTAGTAGGGCATAAACAATGCTGCTGGTCTCAAATTTTCTTGCTAAATTACTGGTACTTTTGATATGACTTTAAGCGTCTTCCTTTTATGACAAGTTTAAAAATATTGTCATTAGAGTTATTTCATAGTAATGTATATTTAGATATGGAGAGCAAAGAGTAATGATGCATCATTTTGTTGGTTTGTCTGTGGTGTGGACACACAAAGTCTGATAGTTCATTTTCATTTGTTGTGACATGCATCATTAATTTGATCCTCTATCCTACATAATAACATGTAAATGAACTGTCCTGTACTACCATACATCATGTACTAAGTTACAGCCCTAGATTAATCCTACGAGGAGGAATGACCCAGCCAGCGAAAGCTATATTTTTATAAAGCCTAGCTGGCCAAGTGGTCTAGGGCACTGGACTTAGTGCAGGCGGTGTTTATATTGTTTATATATAAAAACAATATATTTTTATATGCAATATATATAAAAAAAATATACAATATATTTTTTATTTTAGACTAAGAAAGTGTCAAATTTTTAATTTTGAAGGTCATAAAACAAAGCCAATTGATATGCCACCCTTCATGTACCCCATGTATTCTTAACCTATCTGTGAGACAACTATGGTCAAATTACTTTTTTTACAGTAAATTCATGCCATAAACAAAGATAAGTTGCAATTAAGCAAACCCAACCATTTTATCAGATGAAAACTATGTTCTACATGTATCTAACAAAACAAAATTCATGTACTGAAGCTATTTATTTTATTCTTATTTTTGTGGGATGTAGTTTGTATGCACAGAAAAATTTGATCAAAACCATGATATTGTTAGTAGTTTTTTATAGCTTTAATTTGTGTGTCTTTGATATTTTTGTGATTTGTAGATGAAATTTTAAGCACTATTCTTTGAATCAAATTATTTTCATGAACAATCAAGTTTAGCTAAATTTTAAGCAAGAGAAAGTCATGAGAACAATCCCCTTCATTATAGAATACACTTTAAGTGAAATTTGCAAAAATAAATGGCAACAAAAATTGAATTGATATTCTGAAACATAAAGGTAAGTTGGTTGACAGTAAGTGGCTAATTTATGAAATGGTGCAGGCTATAGGATTTAGCTATGACACTATTCAAAGCTGTTTGGTATACAAATACTTAGGTACATATACCTTGTATATACAATTGTGTTCTAATAAATGTTCTTCCAAATATTTTGTATCGTTATAAAAGGTCTTGTATCATTGGCCTTCACAACTACCCTATGACAAACTCCTTCATTGGAATCCAAATTCGATCATTTACATTTTGTCATTAAGGACAACCCAACTGTACATTTTATGATACTAAAGCTTATTTTCTGGGGTACTTGCAGTAGGTAGCTCCATTTAATTTTTTTATGAGCTGTCTAGAATCAGATTTGAATTATAAAGTCTGTGGTAAAAATGATCCCAGACCCTCTTTTTCTAACCAAAATGGGTACCAAATAACAAAATATGAAAGTAGGAAAGTTACTTGTCAGTAGCTTATAATTTTATTATAGTTTTATCTAGAGGTCATTAATTTTTTATTATAGAGGGCACAGGCAGTTCTCATATTATGTTCACATGTACCTGTTATTATAGTGCACAATGTGTGTGTAGTAAATAAAAGTACCTGCATCATATTTTATATTATATATTCCACATTAACAAACTGATAAAAAAGCTCTTATTACAATCTAACACAGCCAAATAATGACATACTTGTAATTGATCCTCAATGTATACACATTCCATATTATCAGCATACTATCAAATTGCTATGGTTTATGGACACAGTGTTTTGACAAATTGTTATTTATATTCTTATACACGTATTATGTATTTGATAAGTGCTTGTTTAAACATATCTTTTATTAAAAAAGTTATTTTGTTAGTTTCCGTCTATGGCTTTTATTTTGCTTAGTGCCAGTTTCTACATTGAAGAACCAAACATTTGTTAAATAAGGTAATAAAACCCTGCCATTTTAAAGGTTTCATTAATTCACATTAGAATTTGAGACAAAAGGACAAAAGTCATGTGTTAAATTTATCCCAAGCTCAGACATTACAATAGGAAAACATTCTGACATAAAATCTTACAGTAGATTTTACAATGACTGCAGATTCTTAGGCTTTTATTCTTCTAAAATCAATAATGACTTGTTCTGTGTTGTAAATATCAGATGGTTGTCAATAATGAATTGTACTGTGTTGTGAATATCAGGTAGTTGTCATTTCAATTGAATTTGTAGCACTTTCTGCATGTTTCACATTTCACGATTTTTTTCAGATTCTTATAAAAAATTATCTCTATTTCTTAAAGTAAACTTAGGACATTTTATTTATATACATGTACCAGTATGTACTTTTTTGAAATGTGTCAAGAGTTTAAATCAAATAAGTATTTCAATGGTAAACATGAATGTCACTTAGTTCCTGTGCACATGAGTGGATCTCACTATAAACTGCTTGATAATTCTTTAATGTCTAAAGAGCAGTATCTTATGGTGTAGATAGTTTGTATGAAATTAATTGAATCTCCATGCTTGTTCAGTGTTAAAACCACTTGACTACAGATGAGTTCAAAGAAAATTGCATTTAACCTTTATAAAACTGTTCCATGTCAGGATTTTTTTCAGGTTGTCTTGTTCCTTTGTTTTCATACAACTTTAAATAACATTGTGGTTGTATAATGTTTTGGAGGTTTCCTTGTCATAGGGTGCGTATTTGGTGTCGGCACAATACTTTGAGTATAATCACCTTATTCTATGAAATTGGAACCACAAGGCTTCAAACCATAGAAGAAAAGTTTGGATCGTTTTTTGAGGTTGAACTGTTTAGGAATTAACAATACTCGTAAGTCGATAGCATATGAGAACCCTTTTCCCAGGTCAGCTATAAAACCAAGAATCCTTACCTTACCAGTACACCAAATTAGTGCTCCCAGTTTTTTTTGGTGGAGTTGGGGTTGCTCATGTCTGTTTTGTGTTGTTTCAGTCTCTGTTTCTCTGCCCCATAATTATGAAAATACAATGTTGTTTAAACTGGTGTCTTCTTATGTCATCCCAGTAATGCATTGTTTCATTTATTGAACTGTAGATAGTTTTGATCCCAATATTTTTCCAGCATTTGACCAAGGTACTACACCTAGTTTGTGAACAAGTCAACCTTGTAGGGCTCTAAGATTTAATTCATTGGCCTTCAAAACTACTGAAACATTTCAAATTGAGATACAAACCATTTTGAATAACTATTTAATGTGAACATATTAACATATCTATAAATAAACAACCAAACAAATATCTTTAGTACAGTATTAGAAATAAGTTCATGTGCACTTGCCTACTAAAATTGAAAATGAAGAGCAACTAATTATAGTAACTTTTCCTTTGAAAAAAATCAAAGTTTCACATATGGGCAACCAATGGCAAAAAAAATGTATACTGTTACTGAAGAAAACAAATTTAATTTTATAACAAGAATAAAAATTATCAACAATGAAATTTCTGATCAAGGTTTTAAACAACAAAATTAAAAATTCCCCATGGTATTCAGCCAAACCTGCACAGTAAGGGCATGTGTGGACACTACATCTAAGCTTGATACATCTATGAAACGTGATTGTGCTTAATTTTTTGACACCGTATAAGTTTGTTAGGTATTAGAACAAAAAAATGCTACATTGATGGAATATTATGTGATACCCTGCAACATAATTATGAATAAAGGGGGATGGCAAAATGTTCAAAATGGCCTAACTTGAATACTACAGTTTGGAATTTGCTTAAAATTGAACTTATTCAGTATTTTATGGTACTTAACAACTGTGCAAATTAAAAAAAAACTCATTGATCCGTTTTCTAGTTATCTATAATCTGTAAGGGGACAATTGGACACGCAACTGCTCAGAGGGTATCATATAATACCCTGCCACTTTTTGCAGTGGGGTATGGAAATTGGAACTTAGAACTATAACAAATTTAGTTCCTTTTTTTTACTAGATAGCTATATGTAAACAATCCTCTTAAAACAAATTAAAAATAATGTTTTAACATCATTTCAAACCCATTTGCTGATTTTTTAGACATATTTCTATTTGGATTTTCAAGATATGACAGATACCTTAAATCACATCATTAATTAAACTTAAATATAAGATGCAAAAAATATTTTTAATATGATAAACATTCCCTTGGATTCAAACTAAGTACCCATACTTTTTATCAGAGTCAGTGGCAAACTAAATGAAAACTATAAATACATTCAATTACAGATATCCGGCTTGCAATGGTAATATCATCTAAAACTACTTACTGAAAATTTTATCAAAATTCATTAAGAGGTTAAGGAGGAGTTCGAGCCATAAATTTCTCTCCCTATATGTAAAATGGTGAAGAATGTGTAACACTTAATTTGTATCATTCCCTGAAAGTTTCATAAATATTCATCAAGTGTTCTAGAAAAAAATCAAATACTCAGCTGCACAAAAGCACATTGTATGTCTATCCCACTTTTTTGGCATTTAAACTACCATGGCTCTGAAACAAACAAGAGGTTCCCAGGAGCCTGAATCGCTCACCTGGTTCAAGTGTCTTTCAAGGGCCATAGATTTAACAAGGAGTTGTCCAACAATTTTGACTCAAGAAGACTTTGGTAGGGCTTATCATAAGGATAATTAAATGAATATTTGTTTCTATCTATTATAGTTTTCAAGATATTGGCTGAAAACTAAAAAAAAAATAAAAAAAATAAATCATTTTTTGTCTTTCAAGGGCAATAACTCTTACAAGGAGTTGCCTGACAACTTTGATCCCAGAACACTTTTGAGGCCTTATAATAAGGATCATTTCAGCAATAGAAGGAGTTTGGATAAGCCTTACGGTTTTGGAGATATATGTGAAAAACTACTGTCTGACCTCTATGTTCTATTTTTAGAAATGGTGGCCATGTCTTTCAACGGATCAAAAATTCCCATATCAATTCTATGCAAGGAACATGCATACCAAGTTTGGTCTCAATTGGTCAAGTAGTCTCTGAGGAGAAGATTTTTGAAAGAAATAACAAATGTTGAAAAATGGCAATAACTCCAACATGGCTTAACAGATTAAAATGAAAATTAGACCACATAGATCTCATCATGCTGAACACTTTTACCTTATGTCAGAATTTGACTAAACCTAACGGTTTTGGAGATATATGCGGAAAACTACTGTCTGACCCCTATGTTCTATTTTTAGTAACAGTGGCTATGTTTTTTGACAAATCAAAAATCCCCACATCAGTTCTATGCAGGATTCCCCATTCATACCAAGTTTGGTTCCAATTGGTCATGTAGTGTCAGAGGAGAAAAGTTTTGAAAATTGTTAACGACGATGACAACAGACACCAAGTGATATCAATAGCTCACATGGCCTTCGACCAGGTGAACTGAAAATATGATAACGATGAATAAATAGGTGCACCATTACCACTATGAAAATAATAAAATTCACCCAAAACACATTAATCCTACAATGTTTTGATTGGCAAACAAACAGAATGACAACAGAAAAATAGAAAGAGGTATACCATAGCATGCCTGTCACAAAGCAAGCATAAAAAAGTTCACAAAATTAAGAGAACAGAAATACCAAATGGAAATTACCTGTATATATTCTTCTCTAATTTTTAAAAATCAGTGTGAACAATAATCTTACACACATATTGCAAATGAATTGAAAAATATAAATAAATATCTATACTATATTAAAAAAGAAAAAAATATAATAGCATGCTTGAATTGTACTTTGAAAGTAGCAAATGTTGCATAATAAGTATAAATTTACACACCACAGATTTACAACGTTTGCTATTTACACTCATGTAGTTAATTTGAGTTAATAAATCTTTGAAAAACAAATTCTTAGAAATGCAATTTTTCAAAATAATTTAATTTTTCTAGTGCAGATCTTTTTCTATAGTACTGGTACATACTACTCTGGGAAATAATTTTAAAACTTTATGTCAACAAACAAAAACAAAAATTCCTATTAGGCTTAAATGTAATTTCAATTATGCATATTTCTAGAGCTATTTGCATATCCTGGTAAATAAGTCATGTGATGTCAACTCATTTGAATACCTAAAGTTGTCAACTGACCATTACAAAAACATGCTTTCTTATCCTGATATGACATCTAGATGTTCAAACTACTTGAAGTGACCTAGATTTGTTCATTAGCATATCCATATGGATTTTGTTTTTATTTATACCAAATATTTAAATACATGTAGTTTTTCCAACATTCAAACAGAAAACCTAAATTTAAAAATTGCATTAAGTCAAGTGGGATTTTCTTAAATAGGTGTGTTGAAATAAAATTCTAAAAACATTTTTCAGAGTTTGTATGTACTATAGAAAAGGATCATCAGTAGAAAATGAAATTATTTTGAAAAATAAATGTTTAAGAATTATTTTTTCAAAGATTTATAAATCTAAAAAATTGAAAATTACTATAGTATAGAATGAGTTTTAAAACAGTAATGTTACCTTAACACAGTACATGTATACATAATTTTAGTACTTAGAGACATCATAACCTTGTTTAAATCTTGAAACAAAAAAAACTCTTGATGAAATATGAAGATATTTTTCTACCTTTTCTCAAAATTAAACAAAAGGTTGCTATCTTTCTTGAAGATAAACATTCAACCAAGAATACAAGGTACTTAAAACCATCAAAGTGTTTTAGTAGTTATATATGCAGTATAAAGGAATATTAAATATAATGAGTTCATAAGACAAAGCATACAGCCCCTCTCTTTAATTTTTTGTTTTAATATTTGTAATTTCTTGTTGCTATTTTTTATACAAAACTTCTATTTGACCAGTTCTTAATATGCCAACCAAAATTATTGAAGAAAAAGAAGTTTTAAGATTCACCATAACCTAACAAATATGGGCTCAATTTCACCACAATTTTCCCTCTGACAACAGACAAACCTGTGTATCTAGAAAAATTTTAAGGCATAGCATGTACTTGTTATGAGAAAGTTAGATTGATTTTATGTAAAGTTAAATCAAAAACTTACCCGACTTTTGCTGTGCATTTTTTCTAATCTGCAGTGGATGACAAAATAAACAAACATCCCAGTTTCACTTATTTACAGTCAACTCATTTACAGTTTATATCACTTATTGTGTATTGGTGTCTATTGTCCTTCTATTGAATAGAACATCTCTGCAGAACTGATTAAAAATGCACAGCAAAATCAAGCCAAGATTTGATGACTAAAGCAGACTATGAATTTGAACTTTCATTTTCTAGGTCCAGAGTAATCAAGGGAATAATGATTCTAGTGGAAATCAAAAGAATGTAAACCAGGGACAAAGACCCGACATGGAAAACAAACAAACACAACAAAGAACATAAAGTAACTAAAATAATTGATACAAAGTAACAAAAGTAAATGAGTAACTCTGACTCCACTAACTAGGAGCATGGACCATCATGCCAAGGTGAAAAAATCATCCCAAACAGGTATGTCCGTGGTCAGTGTGAATATTATAGAGAAAGGTGATGATGAATCTTAATTCTATTAAGTACTTAGGCAAACTGAAGATATACTTTGATGCTGAGAAGTGTTTAATTTTTTCCATTTACTTTTCTCCATCAATCTACATGTATATGACATTACTTTTTGTGTCTATAAGTCAAAACAAATCTATTTATTTTCTCTAAAAACTGAACACAAGTATACTAATTCAAATGTCTATAAATGAACACAAATCTATTGGGCTTATTACTTTTCCCATTTTAGTACCATATGAAATATTCTTTGTATTACCACCATTTACATTTAATACTTCAATAGTAATAATCATGCAGACTGAACATAGCTATCTTGCATCCACAGTCATTCAGCACAACCAAAATGTCTATATCTTTCTTATAAGCAATCCCTCTTGGACTGGAAATCTCATTAGCATCTGATAGTATAATCCTATTGAGCTTCCCTTCAGGAGTAAGTTGGTGGATGTTGTTTGAGTTGAACCCTGCCACATAGATGTTTCCTTCAGTATCTGTTGTAATACCAGAAACTCCTTTCAGATTTTCATGTGAATATTCAAAAACGGGTTGAAAGTCATAAGTCATGCACATCAGATTGTCACTATTTCGATTGGAAAACATAATGCGTCCAATGTCATCAACATGGATGTAATTGGGTCTGACAGCCTTGAATTCTCTGATAAGATTGCCATTCAACCCATATACACATATCAAATCTTTTCCTGTTGAATTTTCTGCTCTTTGTGAGGACACTATTGTGTTGCTATAAAAAGATAGGCCAGACTGTGGACTATTTATTTGTATCCATCTGGTAACAGCGCGCGAGTTCAAACAAACATCTGCTAATAACTTATTCTTTGGGAAGGAAACAACACATCTCCCTGGAAGGGTTCCAGCAACATCCCAAGGGCATAAAGATTTATCTGAGGAACTGATAGTCTGTTTAAGCTTAACCTTTCCATAGTAACCATCTTCAGTTACATCAAAGAATATGTACAGTCTACACCTGTGGTATTCTACCAAGAGAATGTAATCATCATGAATGGTAACTCCACTGAACTTGCTGCCTCCTGAAAGGGCTGTCTGAAGATCTAAATCATTTCTAGGCTCAACATTTGTTTCTAATAAGGTCTTGCATACACAGCTTTCAGATTCTTCAGTAGCTACAATTTTACCTAATGCAGAAAGTTGACTGGTTATGTTCTCAACTGCTTCATCTACTTCAAACTTCACTTTTGTATATTTGACTTCCACATTTTCCATCAAAAAGTGTTCAAGTTCTTCCTTTTGAGACTTCATGTTGTTGTAATCATAGAGCAGTTGTACATCAGAATTACACTGAAGTCCAGCTTTTAACATATTTTGACAATGGATCACCATTTTTCTCTTTTCTTCGAAGGTTTCCATGTCCTTGCTCAACTTTGCCAAATTTTCTCCACAACTGAATGCAAACCTATCTAAACATTTCTGCTCAAGTTTAGCAAGTTGTTCCTCAATGGATTTTCTTACTTCTTTAATTTTTCCTTTTCCACTACATTCCTCTGCCTGACTAGCACAAAGGAGCTGATCACGAGCATCAGTAGCCTTTTCAAACGATCTATTTAACATGCCAAATGTATTCAATAAATGCAGGTAGGAATCCCCATCTCTTAGCTTTTTTGCTGCTTCATCGATAGCTTCAACTTCATTGCATTTCCTATGTTCTAGGGTAACACAGTGTAAGCAACATGGTTTTTGATGATCCTTGCAGTAAAGTTCTATCTTCTTCATGTGTTCACTACAGGTGCTATATTGAGAACCAAGCTTCAGGTGTAAATCAGACACTTTGTCTATATCAATAAGCTCATGGTCAACAAATGCTTTGAATGCTTTGTGGTATTTTGAGCACTCATCACAAAAGGCTTCTCGACATTCAACACAGTATACCTTGGCATTGGTTTCTTTATTTCCATCCAGCTTTTTACATGGACCACAATATGATTTTCCTTTCTGCATTTTCTGTGCATCAATAAGACTCATAATGATGTGATTAAAAGGAAGCTTCTTAGCAAAGTCTTCAGCATTTCTTATGTTATCGGGAACTTTCATTTTTGCTCTACACACAGGACATGTCACAGTTCTTGGGATATGATCTTTGAAAGCATTGTCCAAGTAACTCTGAATGCATAACAGGCAAAATGTGTGTAGACAGCAAGAAAAATATTTCGGTGTTTTCATTGTATCCAGGCAAATCGAACATACTGTCAAATCATTTACTGTTTCTGATAAATCCCTGTGCCAAGAGGAAGAGGAAGAGGAAGGCGCACAACTTGAATTTGCAGACGCCATTTTGCCTTCTTGTCAGAGAAAGTTAGTACAGGGGAGTGAAGTAGGAAGTAATGTTAAATACTAGGACAATTCGCCACAATAAAGACGTCCTAGAATTCCTTGTCAAATTGGTATATAGAACTACTTAAGTGAATTTTACATAATTACGATAGTCGCTCATTGTTTAATTTGACTAATCATTGCAGGTTAATTTTCATCTTCTTGTACTGTAGACATATGAATCTCTTTCATGCAAGTCCCAAAAGTGTAGTCAAGGACATTTTAAACCTCTTCAGTCAGTCCTGTACACAAGAAAACTGAGATTTGTAAAGTTTGATTTCTAGAGTGTAAAAGATATTTCCATATAAATAGAATAATAATATTATTGTATCATGACCCTTTAATGAAAATGTGTTTGAACAATAAATAATTTGAATTTGAATATATTCATGGCACACTAGATTAAGGAACTGATAAATACTTGTCATTTAATCTGATGATGTCATTTTTAGAACAAAGAATTTTTTTTCGAATGGGTCTACTTGTTTGTTTATAAGCAAACACTTCAAGAGTTTTTGCACCATGAACCTGATCAGGGATTAAACTGAATGTAGTTGTTTAAGGAGACAGTGTATAATAACTTATGATACTGTGGAAACTTGTTTCATTATTAAGGAGGTCCTGCACTGTCTATCATAGTAGACCTCGGTGTGATATAAATATCCCAAAGAAACAGCTTGGATATTTTAAGAGAGATTAGTATGCAGAAAAAAATCTTCAATTTCCACCATCTCTTATCAGAATCTTTTGGGCATGTTGTTAATATCATGATCATTTCTATCTATAAAACATGCATTACTCAAAGAATTTATTTTAATGGATGCATGCATGCATTCCTATAAATCATTTTATCCTGAAAGTGTGAAACTTGGTATTGATTGTGTGGAGAATGTCTTTAACCAAAGAAAAGACTGACAAAACTTGAGTTTCACATTTATTACAAAGGATTATAACATTACAAATGTCAAATATCATTTAATCAAAGGCAGTAAGTCTCATAGATGTTTTCACATTTTATATTTTAAAATACAATCTAGAAAAGACAGAAAAATACAAATTTTATTTCATGAACAATCATCATAACAGAATG
Organism: Perna viridis; assembly: GCA_037379345.1. Classification (NCBI taxonomy): domain Eukaryota; kingdom Metazoa; phylum Mollusca; class Bivalvia; order Mytilida; family Mytilidae; genus Perna; species Perna viridis. Next base: position 18,348,530 of record CM074511.1, read on the forward strand.
GTTAACATTATGATTTTTAGCTACCTTAAACTCAGCTAAATTTTATAACTCTTAGGCAATTAGATATTCAAAATTTAATTTTTTTTCATTAATTGACATGAACTATAGTGTGTCAGAATGTCAAAAAATCAACAAGGTGACTATTTAACAAAAACAAAAAAATAATGGCTTACTTCAAAGACGTAAAAGAAGATAAAAGTATAAACACTTACACTCATATTGAATCTTAAGGTTTACAGCATTTTGTGTTTAAATTGTACTAACAACAAAAAATGTATATCAGAAATAAATGTCATATATTAAAAATAAGTTATCGTATTTCATGTCAATTCAGAACTACTTCATTTACATGTAATCCAGCAGTCTAAGATTCCCATTTTCCATCAAATGGCACAATTGAAATACTATGATAATAAACTGTTTATCTTATTTTCACTAAAAAGTTACATTTAAATGCAATTTTTATTTTGAATCTGAGAAAACTAAAGCATGCCTAAGTTTCAATACTTATACTAAACTGTAGTCTTGTGTTTTTAAATGTAGCAGCCCTAAAGAATATTGTTACACACGTATTGTACAATAATGTTAACATGTAATTCCTAAAATTTCAAACTGCAAAATATACATTTGAAACTATCCATCCCTAAATGGGTATTCTATCAAAAATTCATCATCTATATTTTGATATACACTGAAACCTTTCTAAAACAAATCCTAAAGAATCTGAAAACCTGTCAAAACCAGACATTTTCTTAAGTTCCTAAGTATATGTCAATTTCAATGCATTTTGAACCCAAGTAAACAGAAAAACTGAACAAATTATTCACTCCAAGGGTGATTCAGGTAAGACAGGTGTCACTGTATTATACCATGCCCTAACTGAACAAATTATTCACTCCAAAGGTGATTCAGGTAAGACAGGTGTCACTGTATTATACCATGTCCTAACTGAACAAATTATTCACTCCCAGTGTGATTCAGGTAAGACAGGTGTCACTGTATGATAACCATGCCCTAACTGAACAAATTATTCACTCCTAGAGTGATTCAGGTAAGACAGGTGTCACTGTATTATAACCATGCCCTAAATATCAATGGAGGTGGACAAATACTACAAGTTGTAGCAAGTCACATAGTTTACTTTTGAGTTGGTCTTCCCTTGATTAAATTACCATTATGAACTTCTACCAGAAGTACTAACTGCACAATTGATAAAAAAATTTAAACTTTCTATCAGGTACAGAGTATCTGACCTAAGGAATTATATAGACAATAACAGAGCACTGACTTAACACAAAACTGACATATGGATAAGGCTTAGAGCCGTGGGAAAATCCGAGGCTATGCCAAGCATTTCCCTGGCTCAAACTGAATTTGTATATATTAAATTTTTTGTCAATTCAGTGCACTGTTATTGTTTTTATACTGCAACAAAATCATGAAAAAATGATATATCAAGCAAGGAAAACAATGTTTCTTATTCGAAGCGGACAACATCATGGCAATTTCAAAACAATGAAACATTTGTGACATCACAACAGAAAGTTATACTCAGTCAGTGACCATATCTCAATTGTAAATATACAGTTGAAGCATTTTGACTGCTCAAATAGAACAGTTCCAGTATAAAGAAAGTTACTAGGTAATGGCCATTCAATCAAGAGAAGACAAACTCTGTTTTCTGGGTTAAACTATTTTACTGGCTGTGAGGCTAAAAAACATGCAACACTAATCATTACCATATAAGTAAGATGTGAAGTACCCGAAACATGTTCCTGAGTTCCATCAATGACACATTAAAAGATAAATATACTGGCCTCTAATTAAAATAGATAATATTCAGGAAGATAATCATCATGTACATAAATATTACTTAAAGAATTTATGTATTTTTGTACTTGCTCATTAATTAAATAAGCAATGAACATTAACCATTTACTATATTTCATAATAATATGGGTATCCATATGAACAGTAAGTCAGTAAGCACAGGGTGGATCCAAATATTTCGACAAGGGTGTTCATTTTTGTTAATTTTTGTCAAAAGTTTGCAAACAATGAACAAAATTTTCCAACAATAGGGGGTTCATAGCCCCACAACCCTCTGGATCCGCCTCCGGTAAGAATAAAAAGAAGCAATAAAATAGAACTCCTCCTTGAATTAAGGGGCCACAATCTCTCTGTAAAGTAAGTAGCTTCTCAATCCTTAATGCTACTTAAACTCTTTTAACCCACAAAATCAGAATCAAAGTTGTTTATGTTGAGATTTAAAAGTTGTTGTATGATCTAAAATATTGAAAAAAGGCAAGTTTAAAAATATCAAGAAATAAAAAAACACTACAATACTTAATAACAATGACCTTCAAGGGTTAACAAATATATCCACCAATCAATAAAAAAATACAGGAGTTTATTACAAATAACAACTAAACGTGATACAACCAAAGAATTTTGGCAAGTTCTAAAATACTGATTACTTGATTTTTATGCACAGTAAACAAACAAGCAATTAAAGACTGTATCAGTGAAAATCTTCATACAACATTCTAAGTATTTTTTTTCATTTTAAACTTTTTCTTCTCAGCATTATCTTTATCATCTGAACTTTTTTCAACACTTTTAGCAAATAAGTTGGTGCATACTTGAAAGTTAGATATAGCAAGTGATTACAATTCTCTTCAATTATAATAAATTAATTTCTTAAATATATGGTACATGTATTTCTTTAAATAGCAAATATGTGATATTATCTTTAGGCTCTAAAAAGCCTAAATCACTCACCCAGAAAAATTTAAGATTGGTTGGAATTCAATTTTATCAAGACAAAAGTAAATAAACTTACACAGGCCCTTCACTACATCATTTATGTCAAGTAAAAAGCAAAGAAATATTCAAAATATGTTTTTCCCATAATTGTTTCAATGGCAAATTTTAGTGGGAAAGGCCACTTGATTATCCACAATAAGTGGGTAAGTTGTATGAAATGGGCATTTAGGTCAACAAATTAATTAAGTTTCAAATCATTGGCACCTAATTTCAGAACAGTTGTTTTTTCTTTTTAAATGGCCACCTGATAGTTTATGAAGGCAATTTTATTCAATCAAAAATAAAAAAGAACCATAAGTGGATGCTTTGAAATGCTCTCTTATTCAACATTCCTGTAAATCTTGGTTAAAAATGGTTGAGGGGTTTAACATTGTTAAGAAAATGTTGAAAGTTTGTGGACAACAAATGCAAAATGATAACATAAGCTAACTTCAAACTTTGGTCTGATGAGCTGAAAATGCAGAAGGAATATTGCACAACAATGGATTGCTATATAGCAAAAATAAAATTTACCAGAGACTAAATCCAGTTTTAAGTTGTACAGAAATATTCCTGAAGAACAACTACAACAGACATTATAATTTTTAAGAGATTCATGTATTTATCATATGAACCAATTACATTATTTGAAACAATTTTGATGAATTGAATAAGAAAGAGAAAAGTACGCTTACACATTTTTCAAATTACCCTTGACAATTAAATTTTAAACTGAGTCATTTATCAAATATATTACAGATAACTGAGTAACTTAATAGAAAATAATGTTATATACTGAGATCATCTCATGACTAGATATTATTCTCATTAACATTATTACATTAAACCTCAAATCTCTGACTATGGCTAAGATTATTGCATTATCAACCTTTGCATAATAGCTAGAGATATGCCTTAGGAGATGCTATAGGTAAAGCATTGGAAATCCTTCCTTTCCTAAAATAAGACTATCCTAGCTAATTAAAAAGAAAATATCTTTTAAAGCTGTTAATTAAAAAGAAATGTATAAAAATCAAATATATTATCATAGGGAAAAAATGCAAAAAACTTTTTGATTTTGAATGACTATAAAAATGAAATTAACTTCCATACATAACAAAACTAAAACTTAAACCATTAAAATCTTCCTCCTATACTTACTGAATGTGTAAATCACAGCAAATTTGTCTTTTGTTAAAAGAAGTCTCAAGTCATTCACCAAAAACTCATTGCTGCATATCTAAGGCTAAAAACAATTTTCTGGGAGAATTAACCCCGTTAAGCATGATTATATAACAGATTCATGATACATTTATCCTTTATATGATACTTAAGATTTGATATAAATGATATCCATGGTGGGTTAAAATGAGCCTACAAGATGAATATCACTTGTAACCTGAGGATTCCAATGAAACTTTACACAATGAGCGTTTAAATAAGGATGTTACACATAACTGCAAGCATTTTAGTGATATTCTTTCTTTTTGTTGAAGGAAGAAATTGTACGTGATAATATAAGAACCTCCCCCCCCAAAAAAAAAAAAAAAAAAAAAACACTTTAAATTCTCGATTCCATAACTAAATACTAGAAAACATCAATGTATCAAGGAATGATTAAGAAAATAATCAGATGATGTTAAATTTTAAGTAACAATATGTTTACATTTTGCTGAAATGAGGATCTAAACAAAATTTAAAGACAATATAAAAACACTAACAATATTAACACTAAATTAGTGATAATTTTGAATTTGTTGTTGCTTTATTTATATTAGACACACAACAGCAAAAAGAACAAGTCATCAAATTATTTCTAACTCATAAACATTACTAAGTACATTTTAAGTACAATAGGAATGCCTGCATTGAAACAATTCTCCATTCAAAATTTAAATCAAGAAGAAAAAAAAACAACTCTCCATTCAAAAAGAAATATTCAAATTTGTACTACAGCAATAGGATAGTTCTATATCATATTAGCATTCTAATATGAGGTTCTTGAAAGCTCTTTAGACCACAGCCATGATAAGCAAAAGGCTCCCAGGAGCCTGAATCGCCCACCTGGTTGAATTTTGCCTTCCAAAGGCAATAAATTCAACAAAAAATTGTCCAACAATTTTGACTCAAGAAGTCTTTGGTAAGAGGCTTATCATAAGGATCATTTCAACAATTGAAAGTTTCTTCTAATCTACCACTGTTTTCAAGATATTGACTGAAAACTGTTTAAAAAAAAGTCATTTTCCCCTATCAAGGGCAATAACTCTTACAAGGAGTCAGGTCTTACTAACCACTTCCAGTTCAAATGGCCACCCTCAGGAATTCACAGTAAAACATTGAAAATTACTTGTTTAACATGTAAAGTAATAAAAACTTTAGAGTAGTTAGTGAGACATCATCTGACAACTTTTATCCCTGAAGACTTTTGTAGTCCTAATAATAAGGATCATTTCAGCTACTGAAAGAATTTGGCTAAACCTAACGGTTTTGGAGATATATGTGAAAAACACCTGTCTGACCCCTACACTGTATGTTCTATTTTTAGTAATGGCTGCCATGTTTTTTGATGGATCAAAAACCCCACAACAGTTCTATGCATGATACCCCAAGGAACATTCGTACCAAGTTTGGTTCTAATTCATAAAATAATGTCAGAGGAGATGATTTTTGAAAAAAATAACATTAAAAATACCAAAAATCGTTGAAAAAGGGCAATATCTCCAACATGACTCTACAGCTTAAAACCAAAATTTGATCACAGATAGATCTCATCATGCCTAACACGTTAACTCACATCAGAATTTAGCTAAACCTAACAGTTTTGGAGATATATGCAAAAATCTGCCGTCTGATCCCTATGTTCAATTTTTAGTAATGGCGGCCATGTTTTTCGACAAATCAAAAATCCCCATATCAATTCTATACAGGATACCCCAAGGAACATTCATACCAAATTTGGTTTCAATTGGTCAAGTAGTGTCAGAGGAGAAGATTTTTGAAAGAAATAACATTAAAAATAGCAAAAATCGTTGAAAAAGGGCAATGACTCCAACATGGCTTAAAGGATTAAAACCAAAATTTAACCAGAGACAAATCCTATCATGCTGAACACTTCTATCCAGCCAGAATTTAGTTAAACCTAACGGTTTTTGAGATATATATGAAAAACTACTGTCTGACCCCTATCTTCTATTTTTAGTAATGGCAGCCATGTTTTTCAACAAATCAAAAATCCCCACATCAGTTCTATGCAGGATACCCAAAGAAACATTAATGCCAAGTTTGGTTCTAATCAGTCAAGTAGTTTCCGAAAAGGAGAGTTTTGTATAATTGTTAACGTCGACGATGGACGCCAAGTAATGGCCAGGAGAGCTTAAAATGTGATAAATTCATGACCAACATTTCCTGCAACACATGGGCTGTGTCTATTACAAAATATGAAGAAACTAGTCCTATTAGAATCAAAATAAATCACAGATACTTCATTTTACCATTGTTTTACTACGAGCTTGCCATTTGTTGTTATATAACCTGTTGCTATCGCTTAGGGGATAATACAATGATAAAATGAAGTTTCTTGGATTTTTATTTCTTAAATCATCTATATCATCTATATAACCAAGTTTATATTACATAATTAAATGACAATGTAATACAATGAGGAATGCTGATTATGTCCATCTGTTAATGATGATGTACTTTTGTACTATACTTTGTTGGCTCAATACTATTGTGATTTTCATGATTTTACCCAACAAGAAAATTCACTACTGACAAAATGAACATCAGTTTGTCAATTAATCTGTTGGTATGTATGAATAGATGTACTCTCAATAAAACCAATTTATTGTAACCATGATCTTTATATGCCTTGATCTTCACATAAATCTGAACACGGTACCAGATACGTCATGCTGAAAGATCTTGATGTGGGTCATATACCACTTTGGAGACAGTTTCACTGCTAGAAATTTTAACTATCAGCTACGTAGAACGGATTGTAGATCCTCTGGTAATGATGATATGATTCCTTGTAAATGTTTCTGTAATTTGCTTACATTTTCACTGTTAACAACCAGATTGTTATTGGTGGCAAATGCCTGAAAAAAAGTATGGGTTTAACATACCTTGTATTTTTTAATGAATAGATACTTTGTTAAAGTCATATAAAAAATAAGCAATAAATTTTCTGATGAATACCACAAGTATAGTAAAATTTCTACATGGGGAATTGTCTTGGCAATCATATGTGTGAAATTTTATCATTAGTAAATTCATGCTTTTAGCAAAATCACAACATATCACAAGCAATCAAAACTGTGAAATATAAGTATCATAGTATCACTATCAAAAAAAAAAAAAAATACACAACAAAAACAATCAATCATGCATTGCAAATTCTTGCATGCTGTACACATGTTAGTGTGAAATAAAAAGTATCATAACATAACTAATTTTAGGAAATAGAAACTTACAATTTTTTCTCTAATTCTTAGAATCAGATCTACAATTTCTACTTCTTGCTTGTCTTTTATCCATTCAATCAGGTTCTACAAAATAATAGAATGATCTACAATTTTTTCATAATAAGGATAAAATTTTATGATTGTTGAAATATTTGCAGTTTTATGTTTTCTATGTCATAAAAAGTCAAGTATTGACACAATTTATCTGTCAATGATTTAAATCACGTTGGTCATTAATGTGGCTTTGATTTTTTATTTTATTTTGAAGAAATGTCATTGTTCTGTTACTGTGGATTTTATTACATATGATGTCTTGACCTTCCAGTGTTTACACTTATTGAAGAATTTTTGAAGTTCTCTTCAGTATTTATTTTTTTATAAAGGTTGAACCATGATGCATTTGTTGGGTTTCACCATATCTATTGCTTTTTCTGCTGTAATCTAAAAGAATAGAACAGTGAGTCTTACCAAATAGAAGCAGAGTCTGCTCATCCTTCCGTAGCATCTGATTTACCCTCACTTTTAGTTGGGTTTGTGACGTTTGTTTCTGTATGTATGATTTGTTCTTCATCTGTTGCTTTTCTGATGTTCTTGCTTGTGTTTTGTCCACAGAGTTCCCCACTCAAAACTAGCACATTAATACTTACTACATTTCTTGTAGTATTTCAGATATGGTTTGTAGCTTTATTTTATAAGTTAACATTCCTATTTCAACCCAAGTTGATTACTCAGTTATAGACCAAAATATTTTCAATATTTTCATAAATACTACTCACTGCTTCACATATGGCCTCTAAGTGGAGCACTTGTAGTTTTTGATTGACCTCATGTTGTCTGAATTTGTACCAGCCTTCAAAGTTACTGCTCCTAAAAAATCTCTGGTACAGTCCTTGCCAGTCTCCTTTAATGCCTGATGTCAACTGGGGACCTGAATGTTCTACAGTTCTAAGGAACTCATCAATGTCAAAAGGTCGTAATACTGGTGGACTCTAAGAAGAAGAAAACAATGCAGGCGTCGAATTCACAAAAAGTTGTGTTGAGTAAAGTTAATCATAAGTAATAACATCACAAAACATCACTAAAATAGCACTGTGACGTCATAATTTATGATCAATTTCATACTTACAACTTTTTGTGAATCATAACAATATTTTATAGTAAGTTCTATAGTGCTATTTCAAATTTATTATATTTATATCATTTTTTTTAATTTATATTTGCACCATTGAATAATATTGTGTCAAGTTCCCTTTACTTTTTTGTTTTTGCAAACTTTCTTAATAATTTCTTGACATTACCATAATAATATTTTTTGCAAACTTTCTTAGCAATTTCTTTACATATTACAATAATAATATTCAAACATGATGTAATAATATAGGGTAGTTGTAAGATCAATGGAGAATACTGTTCTCATTAGTATTACATATTGCATGAGCTTATGAGTGCAATATGTTTACAATAAGGGATAATATTCCCCACTATTCATGCAATAACCTTTTTATTGAATAGCAAAGCTTACAAATTGGTTAAAAATGCATAGATGTAGATTGAAATTGATGTCATGAATTTGATGCTGTATTTGCACCAGTACAATATGAGAATTTATTACATGCTTACTTTTGGTTGCTGTCTGTGAATAATATTGTGATGCTATACAAAAATAAATTTTATCATCCATATCTGTTTCACAATGTTTGTTTTTTTCAAACTTAGAAGAAAAGTTCTTACTTTATGTGGAGATATGTTTCTTTGAAGTGGCATTAGACTTGCCATATATCTTTCCTGAAACAAGAAGATAATCAAGCATGAAAACTTCAATAAAAGGCTCATCAAACACTTTTTATTGTTAGTATTTTTAAACAATTCAATATGAAAAATAAACTTAGTAAAAATTTAAATACACCAACTGAACAACAGAAAAAACAATAGGCTAATAGCCTAGATTGTACCAATTTTAAAATTGATGTATTCTGCATGTGTATATATGTCTTAAATATTATCACTAAGGAAAAGCACTGCATTTTGGATATAACAAATATTACAACCATTCAATATCACATGAATATAACTTTTACTTTTAGTGGTAGAATATTGTAACATTCTGCAGTTTTCATTAGTTCTTAAACCTACAACATGTTTAGATGTATATTCACTCAATCAATACTCTATAATAGAAATCAATAGAATATATTGACCTCAGATTTTGTCCTTGGTAGATAATCTGAGTGGTCCACACCTTCATAAAAAATCTATTGTTGATAAGTATTTACAGAAGGTTTCTTGAGCAAAGACTTGTAAATTGTTTACCAATGGAATAATAAAGCTCTGTGTGATCTCAAGGAAATATCTTCTCATTATAGCATTCTGTGCTTCTACTGGCCTCTTTGTCTGTATACCCTGATAATTTGATATCAATTCAACATTAAAATGTTTTCAATAGCACAAGAAGACATGTATTGCTAAAAGCTAAAGCATTTTAATGGCACAAAAAGATAATTTGAACCAAATGACTGGAGACTGAAGAATTTTCTCACGTTTTTAAACTAAAAAATTAAAAGCTATTTGTTGACTTTTTTTGCCAAGCGAAACCTAAATAAATATAAATTATTATTTTGTTATATGGTTATCGTTGTTGCAGTACCCTTAACTAATACATGATTGAAACTCAAATTATATGTTATATCTTTCGGAAAAGAATCATGACTAAATGTTTACCTTTATCAACCTTTTAAGTATTGCCTTGTCCTTTGCCAAGAAGGGTTTATATCTCGTGTAAACACCTGCAAAAAAGGATAACGAAATTACTCCAAGTTTTCAAAATGCTATTTACAAGTTGATATGTACAAAATATATAGCTTTTAGATATATATTGTGAAATCTGAATCATAGTCCAAGTTTTAAAATTAAATGACTAAGCTTTTAATGCAGTACAACTTTAATACTATATCATATCCACTATATTGAAAAGAAAGAGCAGTAAATTTCTATGAACATACCTGGCTTTGAGTCAAGAGTCTTTAAACTACTGGCTTTTTTTAGTTTGTTAAAACCTTTAGGTGCTGAAAATTAAAGTAATTAAATGACACCTTGAAAAACATCATCTAATGTAGAAAGCTGATGATATACATACTACTATCTATTATTATCTCTATACATATTATTCTTATTGAATTTGTACATTAGAAGTATGCTGATGTGCTTCTGATAGTGGTTCCATCAGCCTTTTTTTTTTTTTTTTTGGGGGGGGGGTTCAAAAGGTTGAAAAAGACAATTATATACCACAGAAACATTCCCTGAAGAATTCAAAGACAATCATTTTGTTTTCCAGAAAAAAAAACAATGACATAACTACTATGTTAACCAATGTAAACTAGATGGTAGCTATATTCATATGAGATGACACAAATACACAAAGAATATGTGATAAAAGTTGCAATGAGGATTAAATTCCTTATTTCCAATTCTATTAAAGTATAAGGATTAAACATGTTTTCATAAGATGTTTATTCCCTGAATTTATGGACAATTTTTTTAAAGTATTGTGTCTGACACAGAAAAAATACTTACTCTGAGTGATCATTTCTCCTATCCTTATGATATGTGGCCAATGTTGAAGTGTCTTGGCAAAGAATGGGTTGGTCACTCCTAGTATCACTGAGGGACTAAAAGGTAAACATACTTAGATCACAAATGTAATTGGTATAGTCTTTATTTTCACTTTTGATTTTTAATGTCCAATTAAATTATAAATGTTAGTAAATGTTCTGTTAATTTACTACCATGCAATATGATTGATGTTAAAGTCATTATCGAGATGTTCAATTGTATTGTAAAGTCATTGTATCTTTTTATCAACATATCAAGTAAGGACATCTTTTCTTAAACATTTCAACAAATTTTGATAAACTTATAAGATGTTTGGGAATCATTAATAGATGCAACTGAAGTAGCATAATATTTGGGAAAATCTTGCCAAGGGAGATAATCTAGTGTATTGATTTTACATGTAGGTAGATAAAAGTGATGTCAAATTTTTAGCTTTAAATGAAAGTTTAATTTGTAAAATACCCCCACTCATATATTTATGATTCTTACGGAGCTTGAGTTTTCGTTGTGTATTCCTTGAATTCGCTGTCATGAATGGTGAAGTATGGTCTGAAGTCTGAGCAGTACTTTAAAGGACTTATCAAACTGAAAAGTAGAATGGAATTAAAATAAAACTAGAGTAAATTAAAATTTTGTCAATGAGAGAATATCACTTTAGAAAAAACATGTTCCTATAATGCATCAACAAAGAGCAATTGAAACAAACAGTTTTTACATAATCAATATTGAAAAATCAAAATAATTTCTTTTAATAATCTATTTCTTTGAACATTTTAATCCCAAATTTGTATGAACAAAGCATGCAAAGAAAAGTTTCATATCTTTACACTCACACATGAAAATCCTTGTTAGTAAAAAATGTAAAAAATATTTCCCCCAAAAAAATGATAATAAAGTTAAATTAATGTTCACCTCCTGAAAAAAGTTAACAACTCTATATATTCACACGGATATTATACATGTTTGTTTGTTTGTTTGTTTGTTGGGGTTTAACGTCCGAGGAGCAATATTTCAGCTATATTCAGACAATGAACATGAAATGGATGATAAAATGAACATAAAATGATAAAAAAAAGGATGGGTCACAAGGATAATAGGGTCGACAAATTTTGATTGCCACTAGAAAAAGGGGGGATGGGTAAGGTCGGGTAATTTAGCCTCCTGTGGCGGAGCGCAAAGGTTCCTACTCCTATCGAATACCACAGCAGGGTTCTTTAACGTGCGAGGAACGTGGCATCTTTCCCAACACGGTGCATCACTATGGTTTGCGGTCAGGTTTTCCGTATTATAGCCTGATAACCCCAGCATATAACATGCCAGGGTACCCCATTCCACCACCTGGGGCACACATCCCAGTGGCTCTGTGGGCAGAGCGCCTAGCCCCCGGCTAGGTTTCTGAGCACTATTTAGTCGCCTTTTACGACAAGCTTAGCGCTGCGGCAGGCCTATTCTTTTAACACCCGGACCTGCACGGGGCTATTATACATGTATACTCTCAACAAATGATTTAAATATACTGAATACCTTATACAAAAAATGTCATTTATTTTTATCCTCCCTTATGACATGACACATAACATGTCTATCTTGATTAAATCTGACCTGATAAGAGATTGAACAGTTGATGATGTGACTGAAGGAGAAGCTGCCATTACTACCAGTGGCTGAAATGAGAAACAAAGTATAGATCCAATAAAGCATTCTAATAAAATAATGACAATATTATACTATAAAACATTTAACAGCCTCAATGTCTCAAATTATTTTTCCATGCTGAAGAAGTGAAGAAAGATTCATTACACTGCTATTAAGTTATAAATGCTATTTTTAAATACAAACATGAATCTACAGTGAAACGTATTAAAACCCTAAAAAAACCTGGCTAAACAAGACACTTTTTTGAAGTCCCTTTATATAAGTTTGAATGTATTTTGCACTCCTGTAACCCCAATGCCCATCTAAACCAAACAAATGATATAGACCAAAATAAATTTAGTTAAGGCAGGTTTCAGTGTATTACATTTCACATTCTGCCTTTCCCATTTCAGTAACTTACCTCCACTGTTAAGACTAATTCACACTTTCCCATTTCAGTAACTTACCTCCCCTGTTAAGACTATGGTCTCACTAACCACTTCTAACGTTTCTATTACTTTACATGTTAAACAAGTAATTTTCAAAGTTTCACTCAGAATTCCCAGGACAAATGACATCTTAAAGTTGCATACCGTTACAAAGCTTGGAAAATAAGGCTTCAAAAATCATTATGCTAATGGTACGATGATTGTAGAAATCCTTCACAAAATGTATTTGAATAAATAATACTAAAAATCCACATTTTTACCTGTTCTGCTAACTGACAGCATGGAGGCAAATTACTCACACATGAAAACAGTATTCATACACTTTTGTAGTTAATTTCATATATGATTTTAAAGTACACATTCTCAGCTTTATTTTGACTACTCTTAATCATAATACACACAAATAATGCACTTACAATGCATATGTCTAGGTTCAGTGTGTTTTTGGTACTACATAGAGGGGTGGCCATTTGACCCGGAAGTGGTAAGCGAGACATAATTCACTTTCCCATTCCAGTAACTTACCTTCCCTGTTAAGACTAATTCACTTTCCCATTTTAGTAACTTACCTCCCCCCCTGTTAAGACTAATTCACTTTCCCATTTTAGTAACTTAACCCCCCCCCCCCCCCTATTAAGACTAATTCACAATTTCCTATTTTAGTAACTTACCTCCCCTGTTAAGACTAATTCCCACATCATCTGTATATGAGGTAAAATGGACTGGAAAGCACTGAAGAGGACAACACAAACAAATGTAAATATAACAAAGACTTCTAATTTAACAGCAGTTAATCATGGCATTGAAATCAGGTACATGTAGTATACATTCTTATTTGTACTACATGTACAACATTCCTAGAAAACTTAGTGCCTATTGAAACATCAGTAAGGTCAAATCAAAGGTTTTCACCAATTAATCAGATAATTGTCCCTTTTCATTCATTATAAAATAATAAATTTCTACTTAGAGAAAAGTCCTTGAGAGCTAAACTGGGAAAGATCTTACCTAAATACATCCACTTCACACAGTGATGGAAGAATTACATGAGCAGGCAACATTGGCTAAAAAAAAAACATTATATAAAGAGTTTATTGTCTTTCTATTCATTATTCAGATGAAATAAATGACCATAAACTAGATTTTTTTACATAGTCATTCACACCAATCTAATAAACCATATGTAAAGATGAATGTAAGTCAAGGCCACTTTATTGTTCACTTTAAATAAGAAATTTAAAGTGTGCTATTTGCTATGCATTTACATTTAAATATAGTAGTTGGCCTTGCCATAAGATTAACTTCATTAAATCAGTTTCTTTCAAACTATTATGCTTTTCAAGTTAGAAAAAAAGAAACTGTGCAAGGAATATAACTGTAAGTTGTCTTATAACTCCAATCTTAAGAAAATCTTTTGTGAAGGTCTTCAGGTAGGAGGAGCCCATTTATACTTCTTATCTGTTATAGTTATGGCGATATAAATTGTTGTGATAAAATATTACCTATGTGTTCTTAAAATAGCAACAGCAGCCACGTTTTACACAGATCAATGAATTAGCACACAATTTCAAAGAAGACACAATAGGAATAACTGAGCCAAAATCTGGTTACAATTCATTCAGAGTTTCAAAGGAGTAGAATTTGCTAAAAGTTTATGACAATGATGAGGAAAGACACTAAGTGATGAAATAAGTTTAAAATTTAAGCTATTCTAAAACAAAAACGTAAAAAGTTCCAAATAACTTCTTTTTATCATAAACAATAATGTTATAATAAAAAAATTTAATTTCAGAAGTTCCTGATTGGATCAAAAATTTTGTTTATCATCTCGTGCACTAAATTTTGTAATGTGACTGTGACATTGTCAACTTTCTTTGCTAATTTATTCCTTAAATTTTGATACTATAATTAAATTAAAAGGAATGACTGTCATATTTTTTTCTGTCTATTTGAAATATCACAACAGTCATTAATAAATTAAACAACAAAGGAATTGTCACCATATAAAATAACCACTTACCACTACGGGAGTTTTACTAACAACTTGACCTACAACCTTATCAGATCTAGAAGGGATTCGCACCTACAACAAAAGCACACCAACATCAGCATGCAACATGCAACAACACATTCAATAGCAAGTAAAATAAGAAAATAACTCATAAGAACTATAACCAGATTTGAAATAAAGAGCTAGCTAAGTAATATATAACTTAACTTTACACTAACCCCTGTTAAATAAGGAAATGCTTATTTAACTTAACACTATACATGTCTATAGGCATTCATTGCACCAGACTGTTAAATATTGTACACATATCTTTGAAGTGGTTCTGGAAATTAATTTGGTCAGTATGACAGACCATCTGTGGCTTCTATGAGTTGTAAAGCACCATTGATAACTTGACAGATTTTTCTTTGAAATCAATAATACTATATTTCCTTTGAAAAGTGTATGACACCAGAGCTGGAAGTAAACACAAGACTGGAAAAAGACTATCAATCAACTTAACAAAAACCATAAATAACATCAGAACAAAAACTCACAAATGTATTACTATATATATATTGTAAGCTTTGGATTGTCTTGAGGTGTCTGATTGGACAGAGATATAAAACATCTAACCTACACACACAAATAATAAAAAAAAAGTACAGTGGGGAGGGCCTACCTGTAATACTGTCCCAAATATAGGTAGATTGACTGTTTCACCAGCATTAGGAGCTGGCCACTGATCTATGTCATGGCAAGCTGTAAAAAAATTCATAAGCAATGTAATTGAGTAGTAGACATGCATGCACTGTTGCTTACAGCTTCTAAAATGAAAGCAAATAATAAAATAAAAATTTAAATGCAAAAGTCATACAGTGTTATCCTCCTTTTTAAAAAAAATGAGAATAATATTGGTTTGT
Organism: Perna viridis; assembly: GCA_037379345.1. Lineage (NCBI taxonomy): Eukaryota > Metazoa > Mollusca > Bivalvia > Mytilida > Mytilidae > Perna > Perna viridis. The sequence continues at coordinate 18,364,407 of CM074511.1, forward strand.
TTGATTATTTTCTAACATAATAATTAAACTTTTTTATATCTCTAACATATAATTTAACTGATGTATATATTAAGATATATATCTGTTTGGTGTCATCCTGGTTTGCCCACTTTTAATTAATGGTTTAAATAAACATCTGTTTTTCATCAAATATAGACCTGCCATAAGTTACCTGCTTCTAGACTAGGTTCTCCATTATCAAAGTACTCTGGAGCTATGATGGAGATCAATTCAGAAAATAAGGCAACAAACGGGAATCTAGATATGAGCACAACTGACTGAAAAAAAATACCATCAAATTATTTTAAACACTGACATTATTAGTGTGAAATTTTTTATCCTAGAACAGTATCTGATATATAAAAAGAGAAGAAATTGGAAGCAGGATTGTGTCAAAAAAACAATATTTCTCCCCAACAGTGGAAAAAAAACAGCCAAAGGGTTCAATTGATAGTGAGGAATTTCCCAAAGTCTGTCTTAAAACTGGTTCAGAATAAAACCATCAATCTCTATTCCTAATCTAGCAAATATGTTTTTTTCATATTTTTTTTCATTTGTACATATAATCAGAGAAAAGGTACAAGGAGTATTTTTTGTTACTGTAAATTATGTACATAGAAATACCAGCATGTTTCATATCCATATAAAATCAAAAATCTTATGTAAATGAGTTGCATGTTATATATATGAGATAAAAAATTTTATAGTAACTTTTACCTTTTGAAAATATCCCCTCCTGATTGATTTATCTTTGGTCTGACGGAAAAAGACAAACCCATGAAAATGAGCATGATCTCCCTGAAAAAGGAACATAATATTCTTGTATGATGTGAGCTTATGAGAAAATAAAGATCAGGTATAGATATCAATTGAAAGAGATTAAGCAACATAGTGCAATACAGTTTTCTTCTACTGAAAAAAAAGGAAACAAATTTATTTACTTACAAAACTGAAAAAAAAGAATGAATATGATAAAATGCAACAAATACACCTGTATATAACCTAAATCAAAAAACTTTCACAGATCACAAAAAGGTCTTCATTAATCAAACAAAAGTAAGAATAATGAAAGACTTTTCCTCATTTATTTTTATTGTTCTATTGTTATATTTTGAAATCTGGCAAAATCTTTTGAAAATAAAAGCATGTTTACCTGTATTGAAACAGGTAACTCTTTGTTGATAGCCGTAAAAGCCCTACTGCCTGGTTTTCTACCAGGTGACTGGCGGATTCTAAAATTAAACTGTGTATCACCCATACATCCTAGTAAAATAGAAAATGGTGTACATGTACAGAGAAAAAAAATGTAACATAAATTTTACATGTTTTTTTTTTCATAATATCTGAAAAGCATGTGTTTGTATGTGTTTTGCCTGTGTTAATAGTTTTAGGACTAACAAATTACTTTATAAAGAACATGTAGAAGAAAAATAGTACATGTATTGTGATGTAAGGTTTCCATACACAAAGAAAATATGGTTTTTGTTTGATTTTGGAAAACATTTTTTCGTGTGTTTTCAATTTACACATGAACACAAAAAATTCCATGTTGGTCCTAAACATCTATTTCCATTTGTTTAAAAACATGTGTGAACATATGTTGCAATTTTTCCTCTACCCTATGTGCACACAATTGTACTCTTTCAAGTTTCACTTAGTTGCATGAGATATAATTATGGAAAAACAAACCTGAATTTGAATCAGGGAATGACAGGTAGCAAATGTTGGCTTTCTGAAAGTTTCAATGCAATTAATTTACTATTACAGAGAGAAAAAAATAGCCAAAAAAAAACAACATCAAACATTAAATCAAACATATTATGCTTGAAATAATCCTAGAAAGGCATGAACATTTGTAGTAAAATAGCATTAAATGATTTATACCAATTACATTTGAGATGATCAGTAGTAAACATCAAATTTAATGAAAACAAAACAGTACAATATAAAACAATAATAATAATTACAAATCAGTATTCTTTACACTATTATTTCTTTAATCTCAGTGCTTGATTTCATAAAGAATGTCAAATGTAAACTGACTGAAAACTCTGATAAATGTATTAGATATAACAAGCAATATTAGTACATGTAACGACATACTATAAGTACATGTACATTTTTTGTATACTTGACTGAAAATTGAGTTGTAACTGATACAATGTACTTATTTCAAGTTCTTTACAGAGTAACAGCAGATCTACTAAAGTACATGTGCAGTTAAACTCAAACTGTTTGACACTTTTTACTGGTTTTTTTCCCAATACCAACATGTATTTAGGAATAAAAATTGTTACAAGCATTTATATATTTATACTGCATCTTAAAAATGAAAATATAATTTCCTATGCTGACAGAAATGTATAGGTAATAAATAAATTATATACAATTACATGTATACATGTATTAACTCTTTAAAAGTGACAGGTGACAGCCTATAAATTAGATGTACCTCTGCATCTGTTAGCTTGATGTGACTTGGATAAATAAGCTGAAAGCATAAAATAGAATTATTTTGTAACTTATTCATGTTTATTAACATAATTTGTGAAACCAACTCATGGACAAAAATGAAAATATCAAACAGATAGAGCACTACAACAGAATGAAGATTTTTCATTTAGCTTCAGCTGGTTAAAAGATAATACAGAAGAATGGAAATGGTTTGAATTGTGGCTCAGATGGTGTTCATGCCTTCAAATTAACAAGAATTTAACCATTTGCCCTAATAACACTATGACTTTAAAACTGATTTTTCATTAATGCCCTTGAAATTCCTGATTTCAAACTCATGTCCCTTTTAAAAATTTCATGTTTTATCTAAACAGATAAAGAAAACTTTATGACAATTACATGTGACTAATCACTGTAAAGCAATTACCAGATTAATCATTAATCTGACAATTTATGATTACAAAAAGATACTGATCAGATCAATCAGTATTTTCTAGACAGTCACTTATCAGTAGATGATGAATTTCAAGATGTGAGATTTTATGTACATGTATGTCTTTACCTGTGCATTTAAAAAAGATGCAGGTAAACAATTAGTGCATTAAATCACACAAGTATAAATAAAAATGTGAAGTCAGTTTCATAGTCTGCATAGATAAATTATTCGCATGTCAAAGGTCAATATAATATTTCTTATTTTTAAATATTACATATACTGTATACTTCCACCTTAAAGTGGATGTCAAATACAAATTGCCAATTTTTCACCAAATAGACATAAAAAGCATAGATATATGTAAACTGAATTTACCAGAAAGTCAAGGGTAAGACATGCATCTTAAATTGTTGGTATAAGATGCCATGTCAGCCGAGATCCAAGTTGAGCATTTTTACTGGGATATTATTTCAGTGAGATTACTTTAAGTGGTATTGTTAAGTTTGAATATATCATAATGATGTGTAACTTTTTCATGAGTTATATTATTTTTATTCAATTCTGTGTCAACTGCTCTGTTGGAAACCCTTAGATTGTAAACATGTCAAGCGTGAGTACCCAGGTGTGAAATTAATCTGATGAATCGGTCATAATAACAACTGGTAATTAATAAGAAATATAACTGGTATTTTAATTTACAAACAAAAGTTGCTACCCTCTAATCTTAATGCATATAGTCATTTACATGTAGGTCACACTTTTAATTATTTTTAGTCTGTTCCATGTGTTACAGAATACTTTAAGTGGGAAAAATTTGCATAAAAAAGGACCGATCTCTAAATGGTTTTACAAGTAAATTTGGTAAACATGTCTTCTAGAGTTTGTTAATATATTTCATATAACACTGTCATATTCATTCATAGAATCTATTATCTTCAGTTGACTGTTTGAATGACAGCTTTCTTTTCCAAAGACTTGTAAATGCTGTTTAACCCAAATTATGATTGAATTGAATCAAAATATGTATATTGTAATCAAATCATTTTACAACGAAAGGGCCCAAGCTCGGGTTGGAAAAACAATGGGTTTGAAAGTCCAAAGGTCTACAAAACAAATGTCCAACCGTAAATAATCAATTGATTAAAATATATCTTTTTCATATTAACAATGCTGTGTACATAGTGTATCTGTAAAATATAAGATAGACACTATGATCTAATGAAATGAATTGTACATTAACATTTTTCTTGAAAAATCCTTACATATGTCAAAGTGGATGATAAGTCGAGGCTGTCGACTTGCTAAAAAATATTGACTTTAAGTCCGAGAAAATAGGGAACTGTGTCTTTTCTTTAAAAGATCTTGAATTATACTCAATACAGTCAAAAATATAATCAGATTAGTGAATGAAAAACAATGACTTTTGACAAAAATATATATGTGTACTTGCCATTGTACAAATTTGAAAAGTAGTGGTCATTCTGAAGTGGAATATATTTAACATAACCCTTTGAGTGCCAAGGCTTTTCCTTTATTTTGCCAAGGAAGAATTTGAAGATTCAAATTCAACTGTCCGGCTTATAATGATGTCAGCAATAACCTAACATCACAAGAAAGGGCACAACGGCAGGGTGATCGAACACCGAAAGAAATAGACATAGAATATTTATCATTTGGATGTTTTCGAATATATTTTATACTGTCAAGTTGTCAACTTAGTACATATATGCACTGACGTACTCACGTACATAAAATTCACGAGAAGTGTTTTCAACTTTTCAATTTTCTGAATAAATCTTATTTACCATGTTAAACCTTTCAAATACTTTAACCTGTAGTTAGCACACAATATGATTTCATAAGCCACTATATTTACACTGATATTTATTTGAAAAAAGATATAATAAGCTGTTAAAACATCTAAGAAGAAGTAAGTTGAATTTCACATCCATTTCCTTATATAAATACAGTTTAAAACGTTCGTACTATAAAGGTAAACAACCTAATTATTTTATTACAAATCCTACGAGAGAGTTTACTCATTACTTTCATGTATCCAAACTAATGGGACTATGCATGAAATGACACCTTCTGCATTCCAAAGCTCGAAATATAGGAGCAGTTTCTTTTTCTTTCTCTATGATGTAGCTTGCAATGTTGTGTTTGGTTAAATGGTTTGTTTATGTTAGCAGTTATAAAGTTAATAATCTAATTTTGATTTTATATTTTATTTCATGTTAGTGGGAGGGATGAATCTTGCATAGTACAATTCTCTCAGAATCTCGTTTTTTATCTTGAACTTTATGAATTAAGCTTATTATTTGGGACATTGTAAGGAATCCTAAAAACATTGTAAAACCTCTAGGAAATAAATAAATGACCTTTATGCCAATGTTCTCTTTTCCCTAATTAGTGAATACTTGGCGCTAGTATATGAGTTTCATAAACATATGTTCAGCTGAGAAAATGGTCCGTGCAATCGATGTCAACTTAGAGTGAAATCATTGCGCAATTGAATATTTGCGATTCTATCAATAATAAATACATGTACATAATGTATCGTTGAAATTATATGTTTATAAAGTTTAAAATTTATCATTATTTATTTTCTGTTCCTTTTTTTTTTGTTATTTCTTTTACACGTTTTTCTATTTTTCCCTGTACGAAATATATGAAGAATGCATGTTGATTTTCATAGATTGCACTGAAGGTAAACACAAAGAGATGCACTTAAAATATAAATATTTGATCAATAGATAATGACGAATAGAAATAAGAACAAAATTTGCAAGGAATTTTTATCGCTTGTTTTAATATGTACAGTCCACCCTGTTAAGCACCCCACGCATCATCAGGTTGAGAAGTTTGACATCAATGACATTATTGCAGAACAAACGACTTGCTGAATGTGTAGACAACAATTGCTAAGCCTATATATAGGCTTTTTGCAAAATACGGGAGTATGAAAAGCCCATTTATAGGCTCTTTGGCATAGTAAAGGTTAAAAAGATTGGAAACAAGAGGGACTGGTTGTTTCCAGGACCCGGTACACATAACATATGACTGATATCTAGACCCTCCTTCATCAGTTAGATTGATCTCTAGTTACCTCCATTGCTTGTCCCAGCTCAAGATCAAATGTAACCACACAAGCACAGTAAAGCCAGTTTGAGAATCTATCCCATGGTAAAAGGGTGGGTGACTGTGGGCCATCGTCAGGGGATTTTTCTTTTGTGTAGGAGAAGGCTTCTCTTCTTTCGGCCATCTCCAACAAGTGTCCTTCACCTTCCATTTGAATAATCTCAAACCATAACAGAAATCAAATTGAAAAATCATGTAACATTTGATATTCCATTTTATAAAAAAGAAAATAAATAAAGATATCAAAGTAATTTACCGTTCTTTCATTACTAATATCACGTTTTGGACAACAAATTGTTTAATCTATTTGGAGATTAAATCACTAAAATTTGATCAAGATGGCTGTCTCCTGAAAAGGAAAGGCGAAATGAATGGTAAGATTGTAGATTTTGAAGAAATTGTTGGTCTTATTATGCATAGTAATCGAAACATTTCAACTTCAGTTTAACAAAAATTGTTAAGTACTTTGCTGTGAATGCAAAGCCATCTTCACAAAAAGCGAAACAATTCACAGTGGTATCGTAATTTTTGGCTAAGAAACTCAACAAGTGTCAGTTTCGTGTTCCAGTGATGAACTAATTTTTAAAAAATATTTAAAAAATATGCAAGTCCCATTTGTGTTATTGATAAATTTTATAGAGAAATGCTAGTTATGATTTCACAGATCACAGTTGACTCCTAAATACTACCAAAACTTGTAATATTGAAAGGCACCTAAAATAATACAACTTGTTCATAAATTATGAGCAGTCACTGTTGCCTTTTACTATGTTATCTATTGAAAAAGGAACAACCTAACATTGGCAATGGTTACAACTTACATGATTTGGTTATTGTCAATTACCTATGTAAAGTTCAACTGATACAAATAAATTTTCTTCAATTTTAATTTTTATATCATCATTGATAACAACATACTGAATTTGTTAATAGTCTTAATTTAAGACCAGTTGAAATAAACTGCAACATTTCACACACCCATTGAAAGCCATTAAACTTGTCAATTCTGTTTCTATTTTCAAGTTGGAAATGTGTAACCCGTACCTGTATCAACTTTTCCCCATACCCAAATGCTCTTTTTCCGATTTCTTCATCATTTTTAGGAATTTTATACTGAAACTTGGTCTTAATGTTCTGATTGATGTTTTAAATCAACTGAAGTTAAAACTTGTTGAAAACATTAATGATATTTTCAAATTCAGTCGATTTTATGTTCTCAAAAGTCCCAAAATGTGTAACCGGTAGTTACCTTACACAAACTAATAATAGAAGTCTAGTATCAGAGGTTACAACTTCACTTTAAGACTTTGGATAACGTTTTGAAAGATTTAATATTGATTTAAACAAGAAATGTCAAACAGAGTTTGAATTCCATACCGTACTTTAGCTTGAAAATTGTATGAATAACAAAAATACCAGACTTTGATTTTGGGTATGGGAATTTTGGGTCACACACTTTGGTACTTTTGAAAACTGACTATCAAATTGCAGAAAAAAATTAAAATCATTGATTTTATCCTAGCCATTATACCATTTTGTAAATGTGTACTATATATCTGCTGGAAAAATCACATAATAATGAAGAAATCGGCAAAAGAGTATTTTGGCAAGGGGAAAAGTTGGTACAGGTACAGGTTACACATTTTGGTGTGTACCAATTTTCAGTAAGTTTCTGATTCTGTTTTCAGGAAATATATGTTTGTTGCACTTCTTTGCAACTTAAAACATGGTTTTTTTAGGTAATTATACAAATGTAATGGTTGTACATGTCTACATATAGTCCATGTATATTGTACAGCTGGTTTAAATAAAGAAATAAGATGGGTAATTTTCAAATCCAACAGAGTGAACAACAGCATCAGCAAGGTTAATGAAAAGATTTGTAACTAAGAATGATGACTGCTAGATTTATTTTAAGTGGAAAACAATTAATCTTGTGCATTGCACAATTGCCTTTTCAATGGAAAGAACTAATGGTTCTTTCATGCACATAAAACAATTTGTTTTCAATTTTTAGGATAGAGGGAGAGGTTAGATCAAGTCAGCCATGTCTGCAGTGGCAATATTGTCCTGTCAGCCTAATTCACACCCATTCCAAGAAAGACATATTTCACTCCATGAACCAATTAAGATTGGCAGATCTGTAGCTAGAGCAAGGCCCGCAGCTAATAATGGCATATTTGATTGCAAAGTCCTGTCAAGAAATCATGCCATGCTGTGGTATGAAAATGGCACTGTGAGTAAATCTTATAATTCATGTGCATCTCGAATATTTCCTTGTACATGTATATGCTAAGGCATAACTAGAAGACTCGTTTATTTCTTATTTTGTGAATGATGATTCCACAGATTAATGTATTTTCTTGTTGCACCATCACTAATAATGAAAGCTATTTTATACATGCTATTTTTTTTTAAAAACATGTACTTAAATTGCTATGGAAAGCGTTAACATGCTGCTACTACTGATACAGAATATGGAGAAGTGTTTCTTGCTTTCAGTTTGTATCTGCAGTTGTTAACTGTGTCAATAAAAATGTAATACTTAATTGTGTTTGTAATAACAAAAATCACAAAATTATTCCCTCGTGCAAAAAATGTCTGGATATATACAAAGTACCCTGTCTTTCTGTCAACATTATTTTCAGCACAATGAAATTTGATTAAAAATATAGTAACATGTATCTAGATGATCATGACTGAAGAAAATTATTACATATCATAGATGTGCGCTTCCAATTTTAGAGAAATTTGACTAGGTAATATTTTCAAATATTTTTACTGCCTCAATTGTCTCTTGGTAGTGTGATTGTCTCTTGCCTTTAATCTCAAGCCAGGTCACTCCATTGACTTTAAATTTGGCAGTTACTGCTTCTTCATCAAGCACTTGGAATTCGAGGGAATAGAATGAGGACTGGTTGGCTTAAAGTCAGAATAATGTGAGTAGGGTAGCATACCTACCTGCAAGCTGTTGCTTCTATGAGCTAGTGCAATAAAGATCCTGTTCGGTGTGTCTGACTTCTTTAAAGCAGGGTCAATTTGATAGGTCAATCTCTCTTGTCCTGAAGTGCATGAAATGTTTCCCATAAGACGTTATACCATAATCAGTCAATCAAAAAGTCTTATTTAAATGTCTCAGACTTAGCTATTTTTCACCACTTTTTGTTGTTGACAGTACTGTGTAATCATTGTTGCCGGCATTATCTTTATTAAATTAATTTTGTTTCTGTTGAATAACTTTAAATATAGTGAGCTGAATGTCATGAAAATTTGATATTTTGTGGAGGCCTTCACATCTTTAAAAAGTATGCTAAAATTTACTCTATCATTTACTGTTTTTGAGATTATTGGGATCCATGAAAGCATCATGAAAGCAAAATCTTTTTTTTTTTTAATTGAATTGTGCTATTTTGTATCCAAACCAGTTGTTGTGTCCATAATGAAATGTAATTCCATCTATTTAAGTGTGTAAAAAAAATATTGTGTCCACATTTGCCCCAAAGCGAACATATTTCAAATGGCTATGGTTGTATTATGGTGTGTTTGGCAAAGCTTTTTCATGTTGATGTAAATGTACATATTGAAAATGTGCACCTAATATTATGGACCAAGTTGATAAACTATTTAATAATTTTTCTCTGTTGAACTAAGCCATTTGTTTTAGCAGTATATGCAGTCAGACATAGATTCATACTTTAGATAATTGTAACCCATATTACAATTTTTTTTACTTGCTTAGTTTTTATGCATACATGTATATTGAAGATATCTAACAGCTGTTAAAAATATGATGGTTACACAGGTCCAGAAGTATATGAGTGTTGTTTTAATATTTAACAATATCTTTTTACAGGAAATAAAGAAATAAGAAAAATTCTATATTACCCTACATGTACATGTATTTAGCATTGGTTGAAAAATTCTTTAATTCTGATAAATCATCCTTAAAGAATTTCTAATCAATACCTTCCATAAATAGGTGGTATTGATTTAAACTTTACAGGAATCTTTTCAGCTTTAGTGATAAAAGGTTTGGATAAAAGTGTCAAAAATTTCTTCTTCCTTGTTTCCATAGGTATTTAATATGTAGAGTTTGTTGTAATGTGGACTTGGTAACTGAAACATATTTTTTTTTGGTGGAGCTCTTTGTTTGACAGTTCTAGAATTTGTATATCTATATTGCATTTTTTTCCCCATTGCTACATTGGAAGGAGACATACAAATACCAGTGTCCATGCATCCCCTGGACACACTTGTGGAAGCAACTCCTGGGAAACCACTTGACAGATTTTGTTCAAATTTTGTAGGATTGTTAGTCACCTTTTGTAGTTGATTATATTGTGCTGCAATTTGTATTTGACAAATAGTACAGGAGTTATTAGACTTTTGCATTACATGTTTTTTGCGGCAGGAGGGGACACATGACTATGAGTTACTTGTTCAGGTTTTAAGGGGACAAAGGACTATAAGCCATTAATGCCAATTTAGAGTAAAATTGACCCTTTTGAACTCTGAGATTTATTTGATCTGAAGCAATGGCTTTAAATTTTGAAGTAAATTAAAATTTCAGAAATTCAACTGTAGTTTAACAGTTCAACACTAGTCTTCTGATTTATTAGATATCATCATAAATGTATATTGATAATTTGGAAATGATTATAGTGTTGTCAAATTTAGGCTTAAACTTCATAGATATAATGTACCTGTCATATGATGTTTTCATTTTTATTTTATTATTCAAGGAAAAATACATGTATATAATACTTTGTAAGTTTTAAAATTGGTCATATTTTGGTCTCTGGTCTACATTTTAAAATATTTATCTGAAATACTGACTATCTATGGTTTAATGGGTACATTTAAATTAAGGTATGTTGATAAATTTGTAAGAGGATGATTTAATTGTATTAAGACATATAATAAGTTTAAAGACTGTCCTTGAATGTAATAGTTTTTAAGAAGAGACGTATGCTTAAGTTTTCTTACGTAATATTCTAAAATGTTTATGGTATAAACTTGAGATGAAGATTTCATGTTTATATTTTGAGTAAGCTTCCTGAATCAGTATTGGGGCTAAAGTTAGGAAGTTCAAATTAAACTACATATACATGTACTTGCCAGCAGAGATATTTTATTTCTTCAGAGTATTTATTCTTCTGAATCAAGGATGACAGAAATTAAAAATACCATTTGTTTATTTAATTATACTGACCCTGCATACATGCATAGAAGTCTGTCCTTAACCAATGGCAATATTGGGAGTGCATCAGATTTTCATGTACACTGAGAATGTAGCAGCTTCCTCATTTTTACATATTTCTAAACTTGTTAGTGCTGAAAGTTAAAATTTTATTATTTTGGATATTACATTGATTCTTTATCATTATGTCAATATATCTAATGAAAAAAAAACTTCCTATTACTTGATTTGTCATTATTGTGCACATACATGTACATGTAATAATTTGTCATTATTGTGCACATACATGTACATGTAATAATTTGTCATTATTGTGCGAATACATATAATCATTTGTCATTATTGTGCACATTCATGTAACAAGAATATGAAGTTGTAAGTTTGGTTGATGATAAATTAAGTTCTGTTCTTATTGACTCTGCACGCAGGTGATAGATTAGTAACAGTTGTGTAACCCTCCAGATAACCAGGTGTAAGGAGTCTGTATAATGGAATACCACAGATACTCTATTTTAGGGGAATCTGAATATTTCTGGTAGCTTAGCTATAACTTATTACTGGTATTCTTCATATGTTGAAAGGAGGCAGTATATTTATTGCAGTTATTCTGTCTATTACGTGAATCCCTTGGTTGATCAAACTTTTTGAATATTTTTGTCATATTTGCACAATATATACATGTAAAACTACACAGGTTTTGGTGAAAAATATGTTTAAAGGTGTGTACTGTCTGATTCACTTTCAATTATTTAACTCCCTGTATCTGCCTTTAGTTCAGCAATTACCAATTTGTTGCTTTGTAGAACCACATGCTGGCATAAACCTCCTCCCAAAATCTTTTGGCTCTGAATCAAAGAAATTACAATGGACATTCTGTATTTGATGTCAAGGTCTTGCTGTCTCTTTAAATAAAATTCTTTTTTTAAACCTCAGATGTAATTAAAGAATTCTTCACACTATGAGACATACTAAATATTATGATTCATCAGATAATGTTTCATAGGTTTATGCTTCAGTTATCCTTTTTCAAAATATGGAATGAGATAAATGTATATACTGTGTGTATGTAGCAGTATTTAAAATTTGTATCAAATGATGTTTGTACCTAGGTTGATCATCTCTAGAAGCCATGAATGTGATTTCTTCAATAGTTGTACAGAAATTATTTGTCATGAATATTACTCCTATATAAATATGATGGCACCTGTTTTCCAGGTAGAAATAAGCTTTCAGTACCCCCACAAAAAAGAAAACTAAGTTAGGGGTTTATAGGATTAAGCCTGTCTGTCTGTCCACATATCATGCAAGTGCAACTCTTCGTAAACTCCTAAACTGCTCAAAGCATTTTGGTGAAATTTTTTAGGCTAGTTGGGCATCATATGAAGATATAATTGTTGTCCAATGCTTACAGAGAGATATATATATAATCTGAATTCAGGGTTTAACATTTAAATCCATTTTAAGAGAGGTATTCTCATTGTGAGCTTGTAAGTTTACAATATACAAAGAATAGTGAAAAGATTTTAAAGGGATGTTGAAGATTCATTTAGTTTGTTACTTTGTAAATCAAAAATGTTTTTTTATATGATATAAGATCATGGATCATGAATCTTAGTGGAAAAGTAAGTACAGGGCGAATTTTGTCAGTACAGTGAAACTTCTCCAAACCGGACCCACAGAAAACCGGTCTTCCCTTCAAACCGGCCGAATTCAAAAGTCCTGGCCGATATACCTTAAAACCTGTGTGTTTTTTCTTCAATAGATCGGCCACCCCCTAAAACCGTACACCGGCCAGTTTCTCACAGTTTAAGTTACATATTTCAAATAAAAACAACCTCTCAATTCCGGCCGCCTGGTTATTGTTCACCTGTAATAAATGTGTCAGCAAAACTGTCAATGATTACATAATTAATAATTCATTCACTTCATCAGTGGACAGATGATAATTGAAGGGGACAGTAGTTTAAACAACAAATTTAATCCAAACATTACATTTTGTCACTGGTTGGCTGTTACTTGGTATGTACACATGCCAGGTAGCCGGGGTCATTTAATAGTACGATCTTTACGATCTTTTTACTGTCAATTAATGTGACCTGTGCCCAAGCCAAAACAACATAGGGGTGAAATTATTAGACTTTGTTGATAGTAATGTACGAAAACAATACAAATAATAAATTACCATCAATAGCCTTTTGATCTTTTAATACTTATTCTTTCAAAACCAAGAACATTATTTTATCAGCAGTACCATTTGTAAAATCAAATCATTTACAAATGATGCAAGCTTTGAAATGAGATAAAAAGTCCAAAAGTTTTGAACTGGCATTGAATTGACAAGGTGTAAGGTTATAGAACACATTTATGGAAACAGCTCTTAGAATGCAGTGCTATTTTTCATGAAACCGGCCACCCCTATAAACCGGCCATTTTTTCTTGTCCCAGTGGTGGCCGGTTTGGAGAAGTTTCACTGTATTACCATAATATGAAGCATTTGATACCATAACAAAAAATCCTGTAGAAGGAATCATCATGCCTGATGACTTATTTTTCTATTCTCTGATACCTCGACCATCTTGTACTTCTATAATCAGATTGACCTATAATAGTGATATCTGATAGTATGCTCCCCTCTTTTGATTCATTCTTAGAAGTGTTTTTACTTGGAGGAGCTACAAAGCAAACAGAATGTATTCTATTGAAGATAAGATCTAATACTAGTCTCTGTTAGGTGGTTGTTTTCATTGTTGAATACAAAGTAACATAAAGACAATTAGAAACATATAAAATAACATATAGTGACTGATTATGATGCATGTGGTTCCCTTTAAATAGATACGAATTTAGCAAATTTCAGTTAAATTAATGTAATGTTTAATATTGTTGGTTTGTTTTTTTTTTACTTTTGCTAAGGGTGAAAATGTAACAAATTTTGTTAACCAGTTCAATGCTTTCTTTAGTGTCTAGACATCAAAATGTTATGCAATACCAGAAACAAGCTCAGTTTCAGTTAAAATACTACTCTGTAAATTCTTCACTTTCCATCCTAAGAACACAGACTATACTTGGCAGTGCACTTTTTTGGCAGTGTATTCTCATAATCATTGACTGTGGGACATCTTAGTAAATTTGCACTAATAGGCATTATTTTGTTGACCTACTCTATGAAAGTTTTATATTATCATCCATACCCAGTGTAAATAGTACAAGTGAAAATCACTTTACACCTAATTGCTCTGAAATGGCTGTTGAATTCCTGTAGAGCATATTTCATGAACTAAAAACTGTTCATATTGTCTGCCATTGTGTTAAAAGTGGGGAAACTAATCAATTTCTACAGTGGTCAGTGATGGTGACAGATGTATTGATTCCTGAGTGGAAATTGATTCTTTAGTCTTGTTTAACAGGAAAAAAAAACAGAAAATGACTGCAGTTCACCTGTCCTTATTTTGTGGTATATTATCTACCTCAGACACAATGGTATTTATATGTCCCAGTTCTTGAAATAGTTTAGTATTCCTCATAGAAAGCAGTTTATACCTTGAATTTTCGTTCTGAGTTAACAAGTTTTCTTCTCATATCCCAAATTTGTATGGGTCAAGGTTAGAAAACCTTGACCACTCAAAGTACATATTGCATTAAGTGCACTCTTCAGTAAGGTTAGGGTATTAAATGTTTATTGTTTCAACCACTACAATGCCAATTTTTAGATTAATATGTACCATATAGCTACTGTTTTAATGGTACCTGGGATATTTTATGTTTGTTATGAAAATATTACTTAAATATTAATGAATATTAAGTTGGAAGCAAATCTATTATCAAAATCTCAACTCCTGATATTAAAGTTAGATGATGTAACACAGGAATTATAATTTCAGTTCCAAGTACATGTACACAGCTTCTTCAGATGTGTATTTACAACATCCTATCTTGTCTATGTTTGAAATCAGTGTATGAATATATTCTGTTCAAACAAAATTTGACAAATAACAATAATGAAATGGTGACAATGCATGCAGCTATATCTAGCAAGTTCTGTTTTCTCTACATAAGCTTAATGTACTAGACAGCAGGTATCCATTCCTGACGTCATTAAAAGTAATTTTAGCAAAGTGAACTTTCATGAAACATCTTGATGTTCTGATAATTTGGTACATACTGTAGCATATGGTAGATGTAACCTCATGATTATGTTAGAGCACAGACAAAGTTTATCTTCAAGATTATAAATCCCTTAATTGCTGATCTTTACAAAAAAACTACTTATACTCCCTGAAATCACTTCTCAACTTACTAAGCTGTAAATAAGAGGTTTTAAAAAAGTATGGATAACCTGTACCATGGATTTCCCCCTCAGGTTTGTTAGTTATTTACTTACCGGTACATGTATCATTTTCAGACATGCACACATACAATGACAATACATTGTATTATTTATGCTTAACTAAATCAGTTTTCATTAAAAATCAAGGTATTCTATGACATTACTTCAAAAGTACATGTACTTGTATGTTTTGCTAACAATTTATGCTGATGATACATGTATGGTTACTTATATTGATATAGGTTTAGAAGATAAACAAAACTGTTGAGGAAAATCTGTAGACATATATGCTTAGTAAGCTAAGAAGCTTTTCTGAAATTATTATTTACAGTAGGAATTTCCTATAGATGTACATCATAGAAGTTACAATCTAACAGGTATTGTTTGGTCATATGGTGTAGTAGGGTGTTTTCATGAATATTTTAATTACACAGACCTTTAGGCTTTTCACGAAGAACAATTGCTCAGTGTGCATTCTAACTGAAATTAGATATGGCTCTAACATATTTGCACTGCACACCACTGTTCTATAATTACCTTGGGAGAACACCACATGTACTTGTGATGAGACAACATCTTTCAAGAAATTTAGGGATAAAAATAGGTAGTCACCCAGTAGCTCATGAAAACTAGATTTTGAACTAGGCTACCAAACTTTTGGGGACAACTTAGTTGAACATATAGTAAATATTTAACAAGAATATGGTCTGGGATATCTGCTTGTATTTCCTTATTTTTACCCCTGATTAATTCATATAACATACTGCAAACATGGCAACTGATACATAAGTTGTCAACAGTATTTGTTTAATATTTCTACATTTTAATTTTTAATTTGTGTGAAGAAAAGCACATGATTAGAATAATTAATGCCCCATTGACAATATATTTTTACTTTTTTGTTTTCAAAACAATGTAGATTTGTATAAATAATCTACTTGGAGAAGAAGCGAAGCTGACATAATTTTGCAATCAAGTCCATAATTACTTTTGGAAGAGTTGAACCTTTTTCAAGATATGTTGTGTTCATACATTCATAATTGTATTGGTGTTAGCCAGATTGAAATTGAATAAGAGCTAAACCTTGTATCAGTTTTGAAGAGTTCAATACTCTTACATGATTTGTTTCACCTCTGTTTTGAATGGTTTTTTTTCTTCCTTGATGTGCCATTAGCATCTTGGCAGTCTATTTCTGGCACAAGTACATGATTGAAGTTAAGTATAAGCTGCAGGAGAGTTTCTTCCATACCTAATTATATCTTCACTTAGGATTAATTAATCAATATGCCATAGTCTTTTGTCCCCTTTATTACTTCATTAGAAGCATACACTGACATGATCAGTAATTCCTGTAAAACTCAGAAACATGCTCATGAAAAGTACTTCATTTGTACATGTAGCATGTTTTGATTTTTAAAACACTTTCAACATTATGATGATAAAACTAGTATATAATTGTATATGCATTATAGTACATTTTTTGTACTTGTAATTTAAAACAGGAGTGAAGGAATCATTTAATTTTATACCAGTCTTGGTTTCTTTATAGGGTCTGAAGTACCAATCATATATAAATAAAACTTTATGTTCTTATTTTTCTTTTTTCAGTTCTACCTCCAAGATACAAAAAGCAGCAATGGAACATTTATCAACAATCAGCGCCTCTGTAAAGGAGGAGAGGAAAGTCCTCCTCGAGAGGTGTACTCTGGGGACCACATACAGTTTGGTGTCGATGTCATGGAGAACAACAGAAGGGGTGAAAAAAGTAAGTAAATATACGGGATACCAAAGCTGGTGCATCATTTTTATCAATCAGTTTGTAGATCCATAGATTACAGAGGCTCCAAAGGAATATAGGGGGATATTTGAAAATAAGTCATGAAGTGTTCGCTGAAAAATTATCAAAATTATTACTTAATTGAAATTTGGACTGATTTTAGATCTGCCAATTCTTACTATGTTAGTGTAAGTCTTCTGATTTTGGTCATTAAAATACGCAGTGTGAATTAGGAAGACAATCTTCAATTTCCGATTTTTTAGTGAAAAAAAATTTTATATCCAGATTTTTTTCATCGCCAGGACCGTTTCTGGTTTTAAAATTAGTAAAATCAGCTTTGTGTTCTTTTTGGCATTTGCCAATAATGTATTTTACGTTACAAAATGAATGTCATGGTTTTCCATTGACCTCATGTGGAAGTCCAGAGGTCCAGTTTACCATTGGAATCACTGTAGTGAAGGCTGTAATCTTCTTATCAGTCTCAGGTAGAGATGGATAGATCTAGTGTACAATGTCTTAAATAGATTAGAATGAAGGGGTGCTGTTCCCACCCTTAAAGCCCTGCACCTTCTGCTCCCCAGAGTACCTCTGTGTCCCTCTTCATAATTTCTAAGTGCCCCGATGAAATTTTGATAAACAGTGTCACCAATGACATCGCTGTGTGACATAAACATAGCAGATGACTTCCTTTTTCATTCAAGTGCCATACATGTACATGTCTATACTCTTAGTGTAATAAAACAATTTGACAAATCTGAGAATTTGTGCATGTGGTATGCTAGCACATCTTGTGCTGAAGTGCCCTCTTCCTGTGCCCCAGCTATAACTCTGGGTATGTTATGAAAATAATTAAATTTTAGTTAAATAACCCATTTCTTGAGGGCAGAGGATGGTAAACTGTTTCAGTCATTCTGTGTACATGTTCTATCAACATGTTGCTGAAGTATTACCTCAGGGGATGTTAGTTACATCAAATTAAATGTGCAAGATTAAATGAAACATAAATGGATACCTGTTGTTAGTGAAGCATATCAAATGTTATTAGACTGCCATAATTATTATGCTCCTCAAGGAAAAATTGTAGTATTTATTTTCCTATAGCCAACAATACTAAATTTTTCAAGTTTTTCAGTAATTTCTAATTAAAACTAGGATTCGAAAAACATTTTTTGTTGTAATACTTTCATCTAGAGATCAAAAAATCACCATGGGAATAGAAGTTGACTATCTTTTTTTTCAACCACCATCAAAAGTTTGAAGGTACCAGAAGTTTTGCATTTTTTTGGTTTCGCACTCATTTGTAATATGCAGTCTTCTTAAAATTTCATAAACTATGCATTTTGAACGATAAAAAAAATTAACTTAATTTTTTTAAAAACTTTAATCTTTCAAGAATCTTAGAGAGAAAAATCATCTTTACAAACTTTGTCAGTACACCAATCTGTTCTTTCAAAGTTCTACTTCCTTTCATCTGAATAGGGTACAAGATTGGTCAACCTAATGCAGGGAAATAAATACTACTCTTTTCCCTCAAGGCTTTAGGGATGTTTAAATATATTTAGTAACATTAACGAAGAAAATTACCCTCACAGTTTTAGGTGATCCAGTTTGTTAAGATTTTATTACTTCCAGTACTTCCCTTAAAAATACTTGTAATGGACATACTTTATTTCGTTTAATACAGTGTTAAATCATTTGCTTTGCCTATTGGACAGTTTAGAAAATAACAACATCTTCACAATACCAATTACTGTAAACGTATTACTTTTCATGGTGTACTAATACATGGAGGAAGTCATTGTTTGTTATATAGGCACAAGTAATTTGTGAAAAATCTATCAAATTATAGATATTATGTGTGGATGGAAGAATCCTAATAGCTGCCAGAAAAAAAAAATGAAAAGTTTATATGATTCATATGATTGAAATAAACAAAGGCATTCTATAATTGGAATAGGGGTGCTTGGAGGATGGTTAAGGAATGAGGAACATACATGTAACTATATGATATGTAATATAAAAAAACCTTGTAAGATACAGACAAATATTTATTACCTTGTTCATTACAATATGTCCTTAATATGATAAACAATTTACTTACATTCTTATATTGATCATTAGTAATTCAGCAGTAAGCCTGTCAAATAGGCTATACAGTGTATTTGCATGAAAATGCATTGAACATGCAACAGAAAATTACTGCTTCTCTAAGCTGTTTATAATGGGAAAAACAATGAGGATATTCTGTAGCTATGTACTTTAGATTTCTTTCCTCAAAATAGAAAACAATATTCATGACAAAGTTATATAATATGGGTAAAACCCATGCATCTTGTTTATGATTCTATCAATAAGTGTATGAAGTTGCATTAATCATCGTAAGATATGGTATAAACTACTGCAGTTTTTTCTTAATTATGTCTTCTTTAATACGTGTTCCATCTTCATACAAAGAAGAATGGCCTATTTCAGTAGTATGTCAATTTATGTTTGTTCCATCTTCATATAAAGTAGAATGGCATATTTTAGTAGTATGTCAATGGATTTTTGTTGAAATTATAAGGACATTGTGTATGTTAAGAGTCCTTACCTCTTAAAAATGATGTTGGGGTACCCAATTCTTGCATGAGAATTTTTGTCCAGAATTAAACAGTGATGGTGAACTGGTTAAGGTGCAAACCTAAAATGAAAGTTGGATTTGGCAACATGGGGACCCGAAATTCCTGATGAAAGTAGCATGATGCTAGATAATGAGAATATACTGTAGCACCATGATAAATACTGTTCCTGGGAAACCTCTAGTCTAGTTTGCATTAGTTATATTCTTTTTTCCCCAACATGTAAATACTGTTCGTTGTGTTTCTTTCATATATTTATCAAACATGATTTTCTGGTCTTGAGGTGTGCTAGATAAGATAGTTCCATAATAAAGTATGGGACTATGAGTATGGAAACTGGAGGCTGTGTTGACAGGAATATTTTAGTAAAACTGCAACACTTTAATCTCATTTTCATGAAATGATTTTGAAATCTGATAAAATAATAATGAAAAGTAAGTTTTTACTAAAGATCCAACATACATACTGAACATCCTACCAATTTTATGTTTAGAATTATAAATTCTTTTATATTTAATAGCTCAAGCATTCACAGTGAAATAAAATCAGTTTTAATAGAAGTTAAAATAACCATAACATTATAATTGAATTACTTCTTCATTTTTCAGTTACTCATGGGTGTATCATAGCTACAATTACACTTTTTCATCCGGATGGCAGGGAAGCAAAGAATATGTAAGTACAAAATATATATATAAAATGGTTATTTCTTGTTTGATTTGTTCTTAGACTATCAGTTGATGATTTAATTTTCATTTCACCCTATAGTTTTAATTTTGTACAATTTCTGCGCTAATGGAATGTGAATTATTCGTCTATTTTAATTACTGTTGTTTGATAGAAAATGGGCATATGGTGGAGGATCCCGAGTTTTAGGTAAGGGGGGGGGGTCCCAAAAAAAATTTCTTGACAGGATCACCGGTGAGGATCAAGAAGTGAGTGTTTTTCATGATTTAACACACACAATTTTTCAACCATTTTTTTCCTAAGCCCCCCCCCCCCTGGATCCACCACTGGCATAGGTGAGGAGTTAAGATTAGTGGTGGTCTGCAGTCAGGAATCATCAATTTCCTACCTTTAAGATTTCCTTTACCTAAGTCCTGGGCCTTTAATCCCTTTCAACCACCTTCAACCTTATTGAGGATTTTAGGTTTTATTCAAGTGGACCATTGATTTCAAATTTGGAAAAGTTCAAGACCTTCCACTCTTGAAAGTAAACTTTTACCCTTGATAGGTTATGCATTTATGTGAATAAATTCTCAAGGAAACTCTATCTTTGCTTTCCCATGAAGTTACTTGATTTCAACTGTGAACAAAGTTTTCTTACACTGTACATTTTCTTTTTAAACTGATATCAGGGCCAAACTTGTAAAACTATGTCATTGACAGTTTAGGTGTACAAACTTGTGTACAATCACATGGCTGTAAAGTGTTGATTCAAAGACTGTTTACATTCTGTAATCCTGTTATGGCTAATGATGTTGTTGAATCTTGACACTGTACTTGAAAAAAAAGAAATTTGTTGAAAACATGCAAGGATATCTATTTCTTACTTACACTACATCGTTGTTCTAAACTTGTATGTTCAAATGTATCATATACTTGTAGATGATACGATCATTTACACATCAGAGTGTACTTTGTATAATTACAATAATTGTACTTAATTTAGACTTAAATGGATATAGTAGGCATTCAATGGATAGCTGAACAAATAATGTGTACATGTACATGTATATATGATTTTATAATGTGACATTAAAAGTTTGAGGGAGAATACAATACAATGGGCTGTAGACCGAGTGTTATCTGGGTAGAAAGGTAAATAATTTTAATTTGGCAAATAAAATTCTCCTGCTTTCAAGTGTTTACTTAATTGATATGTATCATAATTGACGGAAGTAGTTTATCATTTAGTTCTTGTGCCATAAGTTTCATGTCATGTTTCTTTATAGCTTTGCTGATGGACATTTTGCCAACACTGTTACGCCCGGTTTTACTATACAGTCTCAGGAACTTTATCAATTGTCCCAGTATTTACAGGTAACAATATGGTTTTTATGTGTACCCTTAAACATTACAAAGGAAGAAATGATATCTAGTAGATTCAGACCTGATTATATGAGAAACTAAAATTTTCAACTTTTAAGATGTTTGCGAGCTTTGAATTTGATACTAAATTAAATTGTGGTTTAAAGTTTTTTCTTCTTACGTAATAGTAGAATAGTGTTTACTTTCGTGAAACATTATTATGAATTCCTGAATGTTTCTGTGATTTTAATGTGAAAGGATGAAGAAATAACTAAAAGCATCATTCATGAAAGGAGAGTTCAGATTTT
Source organism: Perna viridis (assembly GCA_037379345.1). Classification (NCBI taxonomy): domain Eukaryota; kingdom Metazoa; phylum Mollusca; class Bivalvia; order Mytilida; family Mytilidae; genus Perna; species Perna viridis. The sequence continues at coordinate 18,386,699 of CM074511.1, forward strand.
ATCACTGCCCAGCAGTTGTTTTAAAAAGTTGTTTAACAATAAGTGCTTTAGAGTTTTCATAGATCTTTTGCATGGTAATGATACAAAAAGTTAAGTTTCCAAAGTTTTTTCTCATCATTAAAAAAATCGATTGTTTGACTACAGTTTAAGCATGACAAGTATGGTAAAATTCCTCTCCATATATGGGTCAATGTTATTCTTTAATCTTCATCTATACTGTAGATCCAACCAAACTAGCTAGGCTCATTAGTGCAAAGTGTGATGTTTAATATTATATATTCTTAAGGAGGCCTTACATAGAGAGAAGATGTTAGAACAGAAAATGAGTAACTTACAACAGTTACTCAATAGTACACAGGAAGCTTCAGAAGATGGCTGGCAGGTACTGAATAATGGCTAAAATGTGGCTGTGTTTTTTTTACTTTATAGGCTAGTTAGATTTGATTCAAAATATCCTGAGCCACTGATATTAACTTGTAATATAGTTTTTGTGATAGTCATTTTTCAGTTGTTAAATAATTCAGTTGTAGGAGAACTATGTATTGGGCATCTATAAAGTAACCATTGATTAGAAGTATAATGATGTCATATAGTGGATTCTTGTCAATGGTATTTGTCGGAAAAGAATATGCAATGAACAGTAATTATGATTTTAAGAGAAAATACCAAATGTTATTATACCCCTGCTAATGTTTGAACAAAAATTGCAGAAATGATGGCTGATAAACTTATGCATTTTCATCAAAATTCGGTCTCACATGTTGTCTGCAACTCCTCCTCAACAATTTCCAGGAATATTATGAGAATAAGGTGTTAAATTACTATATTGGGAAGTGCATACTGTCAGGAATTTATGTTTTGGCAAAAATTGTAGAAGTGACGGCTGTTGAACTTACGCATTTTTCAGCAAAACTTGGTCGCATGCGTTGTCCACAGCTCCTCCTCAACAACTTGCAAGATTGTAGTGAAACTCAATGGAGTGTTAGATTACCATAATGAGATGTGCTTATTGTCAGGACTTCGTGTTTGGAGGAAAATTGTAGAAATGATGGCTGTTTTTCAGCAAAACTTGGTCTCATGTGTTTCCACAACTCCTCCTAAACAACTGGCAGATTATTATGAAACTTAATGAGGTGTTTAATTACCATATGGGGATGTACATATTTTCACGAATTTATGTTTAAAGGAAATTTACAGTTGTATTCTGTCATTGTATTGTGAACAACAACAAAAATAGTACTGATTGTGGTATGGAGTTGTATGTTTTCAAAATGGCAGCAAAGTTTTTTTTTGTAGAAAGTGTTTAAGTCTATTCACCATAAAAATGTGTCCAATATAAATCATGTATCCACATTGGTCCCTAAATTAACGGGGTTCAACAGGCTGCGGGGGTAGTAGTCCAGTTAGGGACAATTTCTATGTAATGTTTAGGTGGGATATATTAATTAGGTGCCTGTTTAAGTGTATAGTCAAAAGAATGAGAAAATATTGTAGATAGAGAAAACTGGGGGATTTCAATAACAATGTATTGTTTATATGAATAAGATGGGAGATGAGTTCCAATGTAATAACTGTAACAGGTTTATGATAATTCACTGTATTGTCATAGTCACTTTTCATAACCAAATCGAAAACTTTCATCCATCATTCATTTCAGGCTTTAATTGATGAAGATAGACTTTTATCCAGACTTGAGGTGCTAGAAAATCAACTACATACATACTCCAAGGTATTAAAAAAAAATTTGTACGACATTTTATAATGCGACTTATACATTAAAAAAAATGGTAATTTGTTATATTTAAAGTTTTCATCCTTGTTACCTTTTTCTTGGATTGGCTGAAAAATGCATTTTGAGAAATAAAACTTCTTTGTATCATTCTTATTTCCTTGAATAATTAAAACTTTTTGGATGATAAAAAAGATAATTCTATGGCTGTATTTTATAAGATATAAGTGACACACTTTCATCTCGTCTGTAGGCTGAAAAATACCTGAAACATGATGATTTAACATTGTATTACAGAATCATTCAGAAGATGCTTTAAGACAAGAGGTTGTGACCTTACAAGAAGAGAAATTACAATATGAGACCACAGCTAAGGTTTGTCTAAAAATGTAGCTATCATAATCTAATGGACAGTTTTAGGATGAGTGAGCCAGCCAATTTTACTTGGGATATCTGAATGGCTGTTATGTTATTCCAGAAAATTGTTAACTGAAAAAGGAAATTAAAAAGGGTTTTTATTACCTTTTGTTTTGTTTCAAAATATAATAGTTATACCCCAGTCAGAAGAAGTGGGTGTACAGTTTTACTCTTCTCATATCTCATACTACTGTTTGTGTGCAGGGGTATCACTGGTGGGCATTAGCTCACAGATTTCTTTTTTCACAACATGTCAAAATAACTTGGATGTTTGAATGTATGATACTAAATAAACTGATTCAGCCCAAAAGATTTAAAGGTATTTATCAATAGGTTAATAATGACATGTCTGTTTTCTTTTAAGGAATCATTGAGAAAAGTTCTACAAGAAAAACTAGAAGCCATTAGAAAGTTATCTGATTTAGAGGTAAGAGATGGAAGAAAGTTATTAAATCTAGGGTACTAACAACAGCATGACATAGAATTTGTTGCAATGAAAAGATATGATTTATTTTTAAAGATAACTTAACTTTTAACTTCAAACAGCTTAATGCCACAATGAACAAAAAATTTGAATAAGGAAATTAGAATTTCATATTATGAAATAAAGCACAATGGTCGACACTAAGCTATCTGATATATGTAAAAAAAAAAAAAAAAACAGTTCATCAATTCCCGACTTGCAGACCAACATTTTGTCAACATTTATCTCCCTTTGTAGCAGGTATCTATTCAGAACACGTAAGGTTTTCCATCCGATATCAACAATACTTAAGAAAATATCAAAAGTCAAAAGGGAATTTCTCGTTCTACTGACCCTGCCATAAATTTTCTTTACCCGGGATACAAATGAAAATCATCCTTATGTAACCTACCAACAAAATGAAACACCCTGTAAATTTTAGAAATACCGTTGTGTTTGTCTGCTGGGGATTCCGTTTTCATTCGAATTACCTCTTTTTTCTGCACCCGAATCCGAACATCGATTAGAGAGACTTCAAAATTATACCTGCTCTTATGGGAGGTAACTCTGCAAAAACAGGATAAAATTTGGCTGTATCTCGAGGTCCGCAAGTAGGGAATACTGTTTTAAAAGTGTAAAACATCTGTTTGTTCTCTTCCAGAGATCATTACATAATACAGAAGAAGAATGTGGTCATCTGAAAGACATGTGTGAAAAATCTCAAGAGGAGTTACAACACTTAGCAGAGAAATATCAGGACCAATTGAAAGAAGTGGCCAATTTACAGGGACAGCTACAGGTACATTTATCTGAGATTTCTGTGAATATTTAGACATATAAATGATATAATTGACTGTATATCTCTTGATGAACTGTACATGAATAATGATGTGACCTAATACTTAATTGGTAGTTGTTACTAATAGTAACTTATTGTCATTCATCCAAGTCCTAATCTACTACTATGAATAATTAACTTCGAGTTTATGTATTAAAAAACTGTTGTTGTTGTTTTTTTTTTTTTTTATGTAAGTAGCTAGTAATACTTGTATTAAATTACTGTTGTAAATTTTGATTGTTTATTTAAAGAAAAGTTTAAGCAGCATAAAGTTGAAAAAGGAAAATTGTTTTATACGTTTGTCTTTTTGCTGATGTGATATGGTATTACTGCTGTCTGTCAGTCCATCTTTCCACATCTATTGTGAGGGCAACTCCTCCTTCACCACTGAATGGATTTTAGTGAAATTTTAGAGTAAGGTTAGGTATTAGATGTAGTTTGCACATAGGAAGAAGTTGTATGCCCACGATGGGAGACAATTCAATTAAATATGTTTAATGTCCAAGTGAATTGGAATGTTTTCTATTTTTATTACCTTTCTCGCATCAATTTCTGATTTTTGTTCACTGGAAGAGAATGGGCTTTGGACCCCAAAAATGATTTTTGCTGAAATATTGGACTGTATTTTATAACTCTAAATAGTTATGTTTTATGAATTTTAGGATGCTGAAAGGTGTCATGTAGAAGAAACAGAGAAACATGAGAAAGAAAAAGCTGATCTCATGTCCAAAATAGAGGATTTGATGAAAGAAGAAAGCATACTCTCAGCAAAGGTGAGAATTAATGTTAAAGTTGATTTTATGAATAAAGATGCTTATAAAATTAGATATATCCTCAAATGGGTTATTTTAGGTTTCTTGTCACTGTGAGCAGGTGCAATTTTGGTGTGGAAAAGTTGTTCATAGTGCTTGAAATCTATAAATTGAAATGAAAAGCCTAGAACACATTAAATTTGCCAAGCAAATCTCTTTATTTATGCCAACTTTGCTACCCCACTTGCACAGCGAGGATATTTAGTGGTAGTTTTAAATATGTGTTGTGAAATGTACTTAAAAACCTATAAGTTCCTTTTTTTTTATTCTTCATTGATATGGATGAATATTAAATACTTAGAAAATATGGTGTCAAATAGATATTTTAAATGCTCCCAGAAGTGTTGTTTAAGATGTTCAATTCTTTCATTTTTTTATTTTAACTTATACAGATGGAAGCTTTACAGTCAGACAATGATATAGCAAGAGAAGAAATAGCATCACTCAAAGGTACTGTCATAAGAAGTACTGTGAATTCAGATACCATTATAATGTTAAGTGATGAGAATTTTCTGACTGGGTTTTTATTCCAATGATTGAAGTACACATTTGGTAGTTTTTACAGCAGGAAAGATTAATAATCATGCAACTTAAATAAACATACACAAGTCATGTAATCAAGGGAGACCATTCAAAAAAGTTTTTGAAGAGACTATTGAAATGTTATTCTGTCAAAATTAACAATGAAAAAATAAAAAAAAATTGATCAGTGAAAAAGAGAGAATCTCTAATTTTTTATTTGGGGGAGTACATTAATATGTGTAATTTTCACACACGCACATATATGCACACACATTAACTGAGATATGGGATATTGCCCTTTATTCATTTAATGAAATGTGTCCTGTGTTTGTAACTTTACTTTTTTTATATTCCCACAAATCATATCCAAGCAGCACTCTAGAGCATTTTATTTTATCATTCTTTGTTTTCTTGAAAATTTATTATTTATTCAAATTAATGTTAAAAATATATATCTTTTTCTCCATTTTACAGAAAAACTAGAACATATGAAAGAACCAAACAATCATGAAAAAGATCAGGATGAAAAAACAGATGATGATGAAAGTGAAGACAAAATTACAGAGGAAAAGAAGATGATAGACTCAGATACATCAGGTATTCAAATTAGGATATTTGTTTTAACCATTTAAATGTGGTCAATTTTAAATTTAACCATTAATTGTGTAAAAATAGTTGAATGAAAAATTACAAACTTTGGTATGTATAAAGATTCATAAGTTATGTTCAGGTGTGCATCAAGGCTATTGCAACTACTGCAGTCCATCTGTGTAATTTGATTTTAGAATTCAAATTCAAAAATATAACAGTGTTGTTGACGTTACTGTCACATGATAGGATGAGGTCTGTCAGAGGATAGATAATCATATTATTTTTATCCTATCAGAAAACATGCTATGTCCAAAATTTAATTTTAAAGTATTCTTTAATAAGCTTTATGGTAAGGCCATGTATAGCCTTGAATTATTCTCCTAATGTTATAAGCTCATAATATTTGTTGAATTTTAGATGAATCTTCAAAAATTATACCAACAAGTTTTAAAGATCTTGGTCCTGAAGAATCTGAAAGTAAGTTAAGAATTTTAGAATATCGGCTCACAGTAAATTTTTATTTGTTGTTTTTATAATCCTGTTCTTTAAAAGATGTACTGTTTAAAACCCAATATAATTCTTTTATGCCATTGTTAGTAAAAATATATCATATCATTTACAATAGAAGAAATGCAAGAGATTGTTTTAGTTGGTTGTCAAATTAAAGGCGAGGATCTAAAACTACAATTTATCTGCTATTAATATTTTCTTATGACCGAGCCTTATCTTATGCAGATAAATTTTGAGCTGTCCCTTTCAGTAATTTCAGATAAAAGTGATCGTGTCATGATCTGATTTTAATCATACATGATTTCAAATTCAGATTCAACTATTTTAATTAACTTTTTAACAGTAAACATGTATTTACTGTAGGTTTTGTCAGTTTCAGCTTCATGTGGAATAATTGTAAAATCAGGTCTGTTTAATTGAATAACATAATTTTTTTTCTGTTTGCAGACAAACTAAAGGGGTTACAACATGAAATAGAGAAGTATAAAGGTAACAAAATGTTCAGATTTTCCAATGTTTTAATTTCAAATTCTATATAAAAAAAAAAACATGGTAAAAAACCTGAATTGGCTATTATGATTGAAACTTATTATGTGTATTATGCACACATTTTTACATAGAAATCATTTCCAGAACTTGGGGGTGCGGATTATACATCAATACATAAGAATTTGCCACGAAATTATAGATTTTGGTATGTGAAAAGACATTGCGTAATGTAAACAAACAAACCAGAAGTAAAGTGTTACTGACAGAAATTTTATCTAATCATCAAATACATCTTTAAGTATTAAATTTTTAGTGATATTTTCTTCAAATCATGTTCAAATGACTTAGTAACATGTTTCAAACAAATATTTCTTATAAAGCAAGGTTAGAAATTAATATGAAACAACTAAAGACCAAAAAGTATCTAATTCCTTTTTTGTCAAACCCACCTTATCAAATGCTTTTACAGCTGAAAATGATTATTCTGATACTTATTTTGATTGTTTCTGACAATTTTCTTCCTTAAAAGTATGTTTTTCAATGAAATATTGTGAAATTTGAGTTACAACCAAAACAGGAAATGTCCAATTTTCCTGACTTTCAATTTTAATTTCGAAGCATTTTCATACATCCTGTGTCAATTTTATGATGCTTCGAAATTAAAATTATCCAATTTATGTAGCTACTGATGTTTACATGATGTTTTAGTCTGCATAGAAGTTTCTTTCTTTCACATTTTCATAGGAAATACTGCATCATGGTAAATGAATTGACCGATCAAGTGCAAAATATCGATTTTTTTTTTGTCTTACAAAATTTTACTGCAGCCTAAATTGAAAAAACTTTTTTTTCACACATTTAGATCTCAGAATTGCACTGCGCACTATACACACCAAAATACGGTACTAGAATACAATTACTGTTGTATTATAAAATATCTTACTGATATTACAGCTAAGCTTGAAGAATCTGAATCTAAACTGAAGGAGAGTGGATATAAAGTTGAACAACTGCAGAGTAAGTTTTATTTAATGCACTCTGCTGGAAAGGAAATGCACTTCTGTTTTATGATGCTTGAAGTAATGAATTCAGACTCCCGTTTGTTCTCCTTAATGGAAGGTACAATTTTATTCACTTATACTATTAAGTAGTTTCATTTTGCTTACGAGAAGGTCTTTCTTCAGTAAAATCTATACTGTTAAAGCACTTTTATTCGTGAATACCAATTTTTTGTGGATTAGAGAAGAAACACAAGTTAGTGGATTCTTAATTTCGTGGTTTTGAGGTTTTCATTGTACACATCAATTGAAATCTGCTTTTCGATGGGAACCAAATTTTGTGGTTTGGTCTACCAATGACAACCATGAAATTGGTACTCAATGAACTATAGTACTTTTACAGTATTTATTTTTATTCGTGTTGGATAAAGTTTACACATATCAATCACATCCTATGTCGTCAAGACTCATTTTCATTTCAACTTTCAGAAGAACTTGAAATAGCCCAGCTTGATACTAGACAATATGTTGCTAAGATCTCATCACTGGAAGGTAACTAGATGTTTAGTAGACTTGTGTATCTATTGTAGGTCCATGTTGGTATACTTTTGAATTTGCATTGTCTGTTTACTGTTTTTTTTATCTTTTTCAATTGCTGGTTTGGTCTTGTTCATTACTTCTTTACTCATATTTATATTGGATATGATAATCATCTTTTCTACTTCATCTGGAAAAAAATGTATTGTTGGTCAAATATTCTGAGAGCTAAATTTTATGCAAACCAGAACATTGTAAGATTAAACAGTTAATAAACTATGTTACGTTTTCGGCAGTTTTATGAAGGAATACATAGGAAAATAGATTTTTTGTTATAAATATAATTTTTCTAATTTTTAGCAATAAAATTGAGTAAGCCCTGCCACTTTTTTTTAACTTTGATATCCCCAAAGTATTGTTTAGTTCTCAGTGTTTGTTGCCTGTTCTGTTTATAATGCATGTATTTACTGGCACTGATTTGGGTTATCTCCCCTTTTGTTTATGCAGAAAAGCTTAAGCTGTCTGATTTGCATATGAACCAAATGATGGAGAACACCATGGCTGACTTGAAATGTAAGTTTCTGCTTCGTTTTTCTTGTTTTCTGCATTGGTATTGTATTTATTTTTAAGTTTTCCAGTTCATGTGTTGTTAGGTAGTGCTTAGGCTTTTTAGAAATGTAGATATTACTACTTGTTAGTTTTCAATGAAAGATCTGTCAATGCTTTAACTTGGCTCTTCTATGCTTCAAATGTTTGAACTTGTGAGTAAACAGATGCAGTTGTTTCATTACATTTAAATATTAATAATGTTAAAAAGAGAACTTTAAAATATTTAAAAAAAAAACATGATATTTTTAAGGTGTGAATGTAGATGATGGTAAGTTATGGTGGTCATACCATTCTGTAATCAAGACCTCATTTGCACAATCTTTTGACTTATTATAAACCTTACCTTAGTTAGTTACCATCTTAATAATAGGTTTATGGATGAAGTTAATTTTAGGAGAAACAATTTTATAATGGACTTTGTTTTCGAAAATCTTATTTTATAAAGCTTATAGACTAAACAGTCTTTGTAACTTTTCTAAGAAAATTTACTTAATTTAATGTTTGCTTATTATGCTTATTTAACCATTATTTTGCAATTTATAACATTTTCAAGTTTTCACTTATGCATACAAGTTTTTTTTTATTCAAGATTCATTTATTTTGATTATTTGGTTATTGGTTTCTTTGACATTAATCTTTATTTGATTGCAACAAAAAGTTTAGAAGTGGCAAAATTCTTTTTTTAATTTTCACATGTTTAAAGTTAAGTTTCTGGTTATCTGAATTACACATTATTCCTTCACACATGGATTTATTTATTTGTCTTACATTATCATTAAAATGTTTTGTTAAAATATTTGTTTAAACAACAGACTTTAAAAAAAAACTATTTCTTATATGTCAAAAATAAAATCAGGTTTGATTCATATGTGGTTAATGTTTTGTTTAAAAAATACTCAAATGGTCTGTTCTTGCAAGAAAGGATCTTTTTTTGTAAGCAACAATAGACTTCAGGTATAGTTCACCATATTTTTTGATATTATGTCATCGATGTATAGTTAAAGAACTACATCTCATATTATTAACTGCAAATATTTTTGCTTGTAAAATTAAGGAACTATAAATATTTAAAAAAAATCACATTTTTGAAAGTCAGGTTGCAATTATATGAGCAATAACTGGAACTATTCACATAAGGTAGATTTGTTCAGATTACTTTGCACTGTTAAACAATATAATTTATCTTTCTGTCTCAATTAATCAAGAACCAAATACTGAACTTAGAAATTTTTCATTCTTCCATAAATCTAGAGATATTTGCGGTGTAACCTCTAACAAGATTTTACTTCCCTTTCAGTGCAACTAAAAGAATCACACAAACAGGCTGATGGAAGTAACACACTAATTAAAACTTTACAAGGTGATCACAGTTTCCATCACTTCACAACTAATTCTTTATTGTTTTATATTTCCATGTACATGTACTGGTATATACTCAATATATTTTATACATCATTTATTGTAAAATTGCAAGATATAAGCCATTATTTGCTATTTACCCAAAATTACTATAAATGAAGTTTTAGTTTCAGACAAAAGTGTTAGATAAGTTACACTAAATGTTTTGTATATTTCTGTAAAACAACATGTAAACTTTTAGAATATTTTACCTTTGTTTCATGGCCCATTACCATCTATTTAGAACTCTAGTAAGTCATGGTACATGTATAAGAAGACTTAATACTTTCTGTCAGAACCAAATCCTTGGTCTGAATAGAATAACAGTCCCTTTTTTATCTACAGATCGAGTTGTGAGTTTGGAGTCTGAGCTAGCAAACCTGAAGACTACTGAAAAGGCAGAGGTGACTTTAATTGGATCAGCATTTGATGAAGCACTCAGTAATCACTTAGATGAATCAGACACAACAGACTCTGGTCTTGAAGATGATGACAACCTTAAAGGTAAATTTTCATGCAGAATATCTGCCAATTTTTACTAAGTATTATTCTTTTACTGAGTCATCTCTTATTAAGTACATGAATGTATCTTCTTTCCAAAGTTATATGTATCAACAGATAAGGTTTAGAATTAATGTCAAGTCAGTATGAAGTAAGGGTTTGATGTATCAGTTGTGAAATAAGATTCTGTTAAACTGTTTGTTTCAATTATTGAAATACTGGACTTATGTATTTTGAATAAAAACAATGCTTCGTCTCTCTCTGCAGAAATTTTATTGTATGAATTATTTTCACTCTTGAAATGTCACATCCATTTCAAAATATTGCCATTTCTGTTAATTGTACTGTGTAGGAAATATATTGTAAATTGATAGCATAGTGGGTATATGAGTTTATTTCCATTATTCTAAATTAATGGAATTTTATAACTTTTCCTATAAATCAAGAACATAGTGAATCAATGAGCAGGTTTTTAAGAGAGTAGATCTCATTTAATTTTATGTTAGATGACATAAAATGCATTGTTATTTATATATTTTCAGAACTCTTAAGGGATGCTAGACAATTACAGAAAAAGGCTGAAGATGAACTGAAGAAATGCAAAGGTAAGAAACTGTTAAGGGATACTACATTCACTTTGTCCATTTGTTTGATTACTTATCAAAAAGAATTTTAGATGTATGTGCAAATGATAGTATTATATTTGGTAAGTAGCACTGATGTTATTGTATTTTTCCTTTGTATTTTTGTTTCTGCCTGATCCTAACCCCCAGCAGGGGTGTACTTTTTCAGTGGTTTTTCAGATTTTACCCTTCTGTCTCTTTATTTTACTGTATATTTCCTTCAGATTTAGTCAATTTTCACTTCACTGTTAGTTATGATGTCTCATCCCTGTGTATGATAATATTGATTTCATTGACATAATATGTGTAAATCTAAATTTTGTAGTACTCCCTGCTTAAAAGTGGACAATATATATTGACCATGTTATTTGTCTGTATGTCAGTTCTTCTGTGTGTTCTCACGAATTTCTATAAAACTTGCACTTACCCTTCAGCAAATTTAGCCATTGTGCATCTTTTATTTTTGCATTTCCGTCCTAATGACTTGTGGTGCAATCTTTTTTTCTTGGTAGTGGGAGGGATGGGTGAGTACACAGTTTTTATAGTTTTCTAAACTTTAAATCACATAACTTATTATTTGGTATTTGTCTTATGTGAATTGTCATCATTCACATCTTACATTCTTGGTAGTCTTTTACCTAAATTATCTGTGAAAATATACATACTCAAATATGTTTGCATCAATGATATTTAAACTTCAAGAAAGTGTATATATCCTTAGAAAGAAGCTCCCTTTAATTCATTGAAAAATTCTGATTTTTTTCGCTTGCAAGATTTTTTTTTATTAAAAAGGTTGGTGTTTTCATGTTCTGCACAATATATTTTAATATGCTTGCACCAATTGCAATGAGACAATAGGAAAGTGTATATATCCTTAGTGTTAAACTTCCTTCATTTTGTTGCTTATTTTTGTTTTTAAGTTATGGAAATTTATTATATTATACTTGCTGCAAACAAAGTTTGGGGATGTGTAGCCTATCTGTTTGTCTCTCTGTCCATACATATGTGCACATTTCTTGTAGGACTAACTCCTCCTAAACTGCTCAAGGGATTTGATGACATTTTATAGGAAGGTTGAGCATCATATGGGGAGGTGTCTAAAGGGAGATGATTAAAATTAAATGTTTTACATGTTTAAGCCTAGTAAGCATACTTCTTTCTAAACTGCTTTAGGGATTTTTATGAAATTTTTAAGGAAGGTTGGGTATCATATGTAGATGAGAATGAAGGAACATAATTATTGTTGGACTCATGGCTTTTACATGTTTACAACACCTCTTAAACCACTCAAAATATGCTTATTTATATTTAATAAGTTGAAGTGCTGGAATCTGTATTATTCAGGCAAAATTGAAAAATAATAAACTGTGTTCAGAAAAACACTGACAATGTGGCCCATAGTTCATGGTCTATTGAATATGCATTGTCAGTTCATTTGTCTTAGAAGTGTCAGAGGATGCGGAAAAGCGATTTTCCATTTTCCTCTTTTGTCTACCCTGACCTTGACTTTTTATGTGCAACTTGGTGGATTTTTATAGAAAGGCAGAGGATGCTTTCCCGACCAGTGAACCTGGACCATGCTCCCATTTTTTTTATTGGAGTCTGAGTAGCTCATTTACTTTTGTTACTATGTATGTATTATTTTAGTCATTTTATGTTCTTTGTTGTGTATGTCTGTTTTCCCTGTCTGGTCTTTGTCCCTGGATTACATTCTTTTGATATCTGCTAGAACCTTAATTCCCTTGGTTACTCTTCCAAAATTACAAAAGAATATTATGAGTAAAGTGAGTATTTCCCTTTGATGACGAATTTGCAATGAATTTCATATAATTTATACCTCAAATTTTTAATAAAGAAATAAATGACATTTTGGTAAATTTTTGAATAAGATTTCCTGGAAAGATTTGTTTTTTTTTAACATGAATCACCATCTGCTTGATTCTTACAGAGAAAAGCACTTGCTTCCATGTAATTGGAACTAAAATGTTTTAAAAGACAACTGTGAAGTTCTTAGCCTATACCAGTGACCTAGTCTGAGGAGAATTTTAGTCTTGTTACATTCAACTGAATATGTATGAAATGTATAGTCGTGGAATCACATGGGTTGTTTCCAAATAGTAGTTGAGATTGTTGTAGATCATTGTTGTATTACAATATAAGAATGTAATAATTACTATACTTTTTGAAAATATTGACAGATAAACATTTTCTAATGGATTAATTTGATTTTGTAAGAAGTTTGATAATTCAACAATGCGTAGGTCTGAATAATAGTGTATGAAGCTTGGTATCATTTTGTTCATATGTTTTCAGTGATAGTAGCTTCCATTTTCAATTTATTTTCCTCCTGATGTTTAATTTAAGGAGGATTACGGCGGTACTCATTCTTCCTTTATTACTGGACATAAATCTAATGTATTCTAATTGAAGTCAAATATACCTTATATACAAATGGTCTTTAAATCTCCTCCTGTTTGCTAAATCTAATGTAGAACTGGATCACATTTCTAGTTACAAAAGTATTGTTAGTTAAATTAATCTCATTGTAAATATTGAACTATTTATTCCTTCTTTTCAAATTAAAAAGGTAATATATGGGCTCGGGTGTCAAAAACATTTTGTTATAAATAGAAATAAGTGTTTACTCTTGCCGTATTTCACATGATTGACAATTGATAGACATTAAAAGAGAAAAATGTTGAATAAACACTCATTGATAAACCAGAAATTTAAATCCTCACCTATTCTATTTAAACTATGGGTAAGGACCCAATTACGTATCAATGGTAGACTTAAGATATACATGTATGAGAATATTGGTAAATATAACTGGACTTCATACAGTGGGACAGCTGTCACCTTAGACATACCTGTAAAATTACCTGTCTTGATTGACAGGTATGAAATGGATGTTGTGTGTAATTAGGATGTAAGAAATGTCATGGATGTGTTAGATTTGACCAATTTGTAGCTATGACATGGATATTTATGTTTTGTGAAAATTTAAGTTTTGTCCTGTGGAATTATAAAGAAATAACTTAGCATAGTTTATACAAGTATGAAAAGGAAATACGAAAGTATTGATTATGATGATGGTAGGTTTCTTACGTCTTCTTATGAAATATATCTTATTAAATAAAAATACACATCTCATCTTATCTCATCTCCTTTATAATTTCTTTTACAAAATCATATATTGTTATGTGCATTATACCTAAACACTTAGTTCAAAAAAGGTTTGCTTTTCTCCTGTTTTAGACTCAAGTCTTGTTATTTTTATGTTTTTTCATTATTTTATATTTACAATTATTATAAAATTATATTATATTTTTTCTATTTTTTTTGCTATGATGCACTTCATAAAGTTCATAATATCACTCAGAAAACTGTACTTTTAAACTTGGGTGAATAGAATCCACCCAATTATATATTGTCTATATTGATTATTTATAATCTATTATAATATATTGTTACTTCATACCTTGTCCAATTATCAACAGGAAATATTTCTGAATATCAATATCTCTTTAAGTTAACAAATTTTATTCTCTTAATTTTTGCTGAGTTAAGATTGAACAATAGACATATGTCAACACTCAGTAACTTTATCTGATATATAGAGTTGGTGGTCTGTGATGTTTTAGTGGATATATTACTGATGTCAATCATAATATTATGGTCCATACCTGTAATAAACTTCTAAAAATTAGAAGATAAGCATAGAAAGAAATTAAACATTAGATATTAGTAACTTTAGTGACTAGTTGTGCTGATGTATTATTCAAGTCTACTGTAACTTAAAAAGAATTGTTGAAGGTTGGATATTTATCAAGTGAACTTTAAATTTGTCTACCCCGGACTTGACTTTTTATGAGCAACTCGGTGGGTGTTTCTAGAAAAGCAGAGGACGCTTACCCTACCGGTGCACCTGGTCCATGCTACCAGTTTTTAGTGGAGTCCGAGTTGCTCATTTACTTTTGTTACTTTGTATGTATGATTTTAGTTAATTTATGTTCTTTGTTGTATATGTCTGTTTTCCATGTCTGGTCTTTGTTCCTGGATTACATTCTTTTGATTACCGCTATAACCTTGGTTCCCTTGATTACTCTTCCACAATGGGGGCCTGTACTTATGAAATGGCTCTATAAAACTATGGAGAATTTGGACTCTTGGACAATCCCATACTTTTGTATGCCAGTCGTAGCCTATACATGTATGTAATAATTCAAAAGTGTCAGCATCATGAATATGTATATCAAAATATAAAACTTATTGAAATTCTTACTTTATATTAATTCACAATAAGCCTGTACCTATAATATGTATGAAAAGTGACTAAGTGTTTGATTGCAGCATGTTACAAGTGTGGGTGTATATAATGATAAAGGTTTATGGAGTAAATGTGTAGAATTTCCTTTTAAGTCATATCTAAGTGTAATCTTTTGAAAATAAGGACAAAACATGTCTTTAAAATTTATAAAACCCTACCTTTTGTGTGCTTAGTGAAGGATGCTTAATTCATGCACAAGAGAATACTTTAAATAGAAAATACTTTATTTGGTGTGTAAAGTTTTATAAAGATTATCAGCCAAACCATTTACCTTATATATATGTTGCCAACTTGAACAGCACTATTTTTTTTTGGTAAGTAAGTGTTCTCTATTGTACTTAAGTAAAATGCATAATCAAGGTTTTGTTTTTCATCAAGCTTATTTAGTTGTGGAACCATAGCTCTTAGAACCTAAGAGCTACAGTTTTACAGTCACATGATTTTATTGCTTCTAAACAGACATATCATAGATTTATACTGTAGTTAAAAAATTTTATACCATACATCACAATGACATGTACAATGAATGATTGTTATGGTCCATAACTTCATTTTTGTGGTTTGACCTATTAAATTATCCTTTCTTTTAAACCAGGTATATCTGGAGGTTTTCTCTCTGCATGGTCACATGAAGCCAATTCTAATCTTAATTTTCAAATTTTTTTTCGATTTCAATTGTGAGTGGATAGGAAGAAAACAAATTTATGTCCACCTGTATATGGATTTTCAGTAGATGTGTTTTTTTTCTACATTCATCCTCTTGTCTGCTGAATTATACACCTCAGGTTTGAATACATCTAGAATTGCATATTTATTATAATGGGGTATATTGCACTTACTATCCAGCAGTTGCATCCTCTGTAAAAAGTGAAGGGGTATATACAAATCACCTTCTCTATCTTTCTGTCTGTCCACATATCCTATAACCCTTCTATAAATGATTTTGTCATGGAGGGGGCACATGTATCTCATGCTTCAACATTGCTGTTCATATTGGTTTATGTCCCTGCTGTCTTGTTAAATGTTATTTTATAACCTGAAAGTCATTCTGAGCAGAGATGAAAATGAAAAACTATCAAAAAAAGTATAATTTTCTAGAACTGCCTATCCCTATACCTTCAGGACCATGATGACAAATACATGCAGATGTTGTATAAATATTATTTATGATCATGCTTTCATAATACCATAACAACTGTCCTACAATACAGAATTTACTGAGGTCATGTATTATTTATCACTGTGTGTTTTAAGGGATTTTAGTATCTTATCTGATATCTTTTGGTTACTTCTAGTCTGATTGATTTTGATGTCATATCTTTTTATGTTCATTGATCAATAGTATAAATTTGACCTGAATACCTGATATTTATACTATAAAATTAAGTTTAATTAAGGTCATGTAGGAGAGCCAGGAGAACAAATCTGAGAGGATTTATGATAAGACATTTTTTAAATGTTGGATAAAGCACGAAGAAGGATAAAAATCAGATAGCATTTAAGAAAATTCATTTTGGTATACCCACTTAGTTTTGTGATTGAATGTCTGACCTTTTGTTCATGAAATGAGATCTGGACAGAGCCAATGGCCACAGATAGTTGGTTTATGTAGGCTGATCAACTTGTATTGAATGGTGTTTGAATGTCTGACCTTTTGTTCATGAAATGAGATCTGGACAGAGCCAATGGCCACAGATAGTTGGTTTATGTAGGCTGATCAACTTGTATTGAATGCTTCAGAACACCTTTGAATTTTTGAAAGGCATTCCAGGACTAAAATCAAGGATAATATACTTTATTTCTGTCTTGTTAATTTTAATTACATTTAGTATTACACATCTGTGTATTGGGTTGCATTGTCAAAATCATTGCTGTGCTTGTATAAATATTACAAAACAAAGGAGTATGTTCAGAAAATATCAAAATCAGTCCAAAAACTAAGAGTTTCAAATAAATTAGAAAATTACATAATTCACTAGTTGAATATGTGCATTCATTAGAAACAAAGTTTTATTGCTGTTAATGTGTGTGTTGCACTAAAATTGTAGAAGCAAATAAAGCAAAATTAGAAAATTTAGCTGAATTGTGTTAAAATGTAGAGTGCATTTGTTGAACTCTTTGATATTCATACAAAAAACAGTCTTCTGTGCCATCGGAACTCCTAACTTAAGATTTTGTTATTCATAGCTTTCCCTCTATATTTTTGAATTAAAAAAACTATCCCTTATTCTTTCATTGTTTTTAATATTTTTTGAAAACTGTGTAGAAGTGGAGTTGTGTGCCCTCCTTGTGACTGAAGTAGAACACAACAGCTTGTATTTTCTGTATGTTAGTATTGAGATACTACTTTAGCTTTAAAATACACAAATAGAAAATTTCAAGTAGTTAGTTGAAACATTGGCAAAATAGTAGGCCTAAAACTAGTGTTAGTGAATTTACCCTTTTAAACTGCAAATTATGCTCTGTGGATTGTAAATTATTTCTCCATACTTCATATGTTAAGAAATCATGAAAGTTGAGGATTTTACAGATTGTTTTCATAATGTACGGCCAAAAAATACAGATAGTCATTTTAGTAGCATAAACAGGTCTGACCATCCTTTTCAGTATTAGCGGTGTAGCCAAAGGACAAAGGTACTAAATCTTGTATTACATGTGTTTTACAGATGACTTAGATGAAACAAGAGCAAGAGTACAGAAAAGTGCTGATGAAGCCAACTTACTGAAATCTAAACTTACAGAAGTACAAAAACATGCTGAAGAAAAGTCTGAAATGGTTATAGATTTACAAGGTAAACACTTGTTTACTACTAACTATCTACCAGCATTTTTTTTTTCAATCAAACTATAATAAGTGTTTTCAGGAATTCAATGCTGAATTTAAGGAAAAATATACATTGTGAGTTTAACTATTAATACCAAAGTTTCAACAGTTTTATAGGGGCATTATAAAATAGAACTCAGTCTGTTACATATAAAATACCCTATTTCTACCTGAATTGGGCAAATAAAATTTAAGACAGGGTTCGTGTGAAGTTCATGTCAGGTGTATTTCACATGAAATCACGTCAATTTAAAGATAAGTTCACATCAGTTTCACATAAAGCTCTTTTCTCATAAATTTCATGTGAATAATATTTGCTTGTGATAATGCCAGGATTGTAATATAACTTAATCATTGCATGAATCCTCTTATTTCTTCTATCATTAGGCAGTAACATGAGCTACCCTTGATTGTGTTTAAGAAATAATCTTGTATCTGAGTTTAGAAAAAATGCATTTTCATTTGTTTGACCTTTAAAGATAAACTATAACTTTTATACACATATAAGGATTGCTTACTTTTTGAGCATGATTTATTTCCCAGCATGAATAATTGCTCAGTGCTCTCAAAAACATAATGATAATTAGTACATGTATTAGAAACTGTACATTTAATTATTAAGATGTAAGTTTGGGACATATGTAAACCAACTCCTGGATAATTTTCAGAACAACTACAGAAAGCTGAATCCACTACAAAGGAAGTTAAACAACAGATATTAGATCTTCGAGGTAGGGGTTAATATTCAGGACCTAACATGCATGTCAAAATTAAAACTGATAGGTTCACATAATTGGCACCGTTGATTTGTTTCATCTAAGCTAACCAAATATCTTAGTCAAAATTGCTCTTTTAAAAATGAAATACTTCTAGCTTTATACATTTATTGTATTTGTATATCAATAGATTTAATAGAAAACTTGAGAAAGCATTTTCTCAAAACATTTATAGCTATGTCTACATTGTTACAGTATACTTCATATCAAACGAATGCCACCCAGAATTGACAAGCTTTTAACATAATCTATAAGTTTTATTCTGTCTAAGAGTAACTTTCTAAAACAGTCAGTATGAAAAGATCCAAGTTTTAACCCTTGCATGTGTACACCTGTAATATACACTATAATTAACCCATTGCATGGTCCTTCTTTAACAGACCAGTTATTAGAGGAACAAACACATGCTAAAGCCAATCAGGAGGAGGTTGCACTGACTAAAAGTGAGTCACATCTGTATAAATAGGGCTCAGAGCTATAACCCTTTATATGGACAAATGCATTGTTAGATGATTATTGTAAATATGAGCATAGACCATTTCTAATACTCATTACAGTATATTCACAAATATTTAGTTGCTTACAATTACACTAATTCAATCAAAATGATTAAATCTTGCATGTCACTTCCATTTCCTAGAATCTACAAACATACATTAGGGGAGTGACATAGAAAATTTATTTCAAACAGGTTGACAATTACTTTACACACTGTGTATCACAAATCTTCTTGACCCAATAATGTGTTGTCAAATGACAATGGTGTTAATAGAGCCAACTTGAACATTGAAATATTTTTATTGTTTTAAAAGTATAGGCAATAGAAATTGGCTTTCTATCAATGTTATTGTTAATGCCATGTAACTTTTGATAGCCTTGAGTGATTTCAATGAAACATGCACAGATGGAAGCATTACTGACAAATAAAGAACGTTTTTGTATTTTAGGTCAAGAGGTCAATTGTCAGGGTCATTGTTACCCAATTTAATTAGCAGGATAGCGGACCTTAAACACTTTCTCTTATTTAAGTTGCCTATATTTTGTACTACCAGTAAATATATTAATTGTTATTGTTCCTTATGTCTTGACCATTTTTTTTCTTTTTAGAGACATATCATTTTGAGAAATAATAATTTACTGTAGAATATGTATTTATGCAAAAAATCTTAGACCATGCTACATAAATTGTTTGGTGTGGTGCATCACGCTGGTATTGTAAGTTATAGATTTCTATTTGATCATTCAGTATATGGATTCTTGAGATTTTATCTTTGGCTGTGGTCCTTTCAT
Source organism: Perna viridis (assembly GCA_037379345.1). Classification (NCBI taxonomy): domain Eukaryota; kingdom Metazoa; phylum Mollusca; class Bivalvia; order Mytilida; family Mytilidae; genus Perna; species Perna viridis. The sequence goes on from CM074511.1 coordinate 18,406,956, forward strand.
AATTTCAGATAATAAAAAAAATAAAATGTGATGAATGTTATTTTTCTTTTTCAGAACAACTTGAACAAGAAAAAGTCAAACATAAAGAAACAAGAAAGGAATTAGAAGAAACAAAACGTAAGATTTTTTTATTCCCTTACTGGACATTATATAGTAATCAGGTTGTCCCTTCATCCATCTGTTTATTTGATTGATGGAAGAAACAGAACATACAAATTATGATTTCCCTTAACATGGTGATACATAGTGGTCTGTTCATCCTTCAGTAGGAAGGAAGAAAATGTAAGATTTATTTTAGCACTATGTTGTATTTTAAGATAGTCCAGTATGGGAATGTGTAGTAAACTGCTTTGTTCCCTTGAATTTAAATGACTTGGTGGTGGGTTATTCTAATTGCAGTATAAGATCACTAGTATTACTATAGTAATCTAATTGTGTGATTCAAACATTTTTAACATTTGTTATAGTTTTTTTTTTCAGACTACTGGTATTTGGGTTGAACACAACCTGGACCATAGGCTGATAAAAAAAATTAAGTCTTTACTGGACAACCAACCAATCATGAAAAATGACCCCATTATCATTTCTTTTAAACTATACAAAAAAATAATTACCATTTTTTTTTATTAAAAAACACAAAAACTTAGTTTGAATAATTATCCAAATGTTATGAAGATATTAAATAAGACTAAAAATAGATTAATGTATATTTTAAATTTTTTCTACTATCAGTCAGTGTCTGCAAAATATTTAAAGCTTTTGCTATCAACATCAACCTTTGAAAGTATTGATGTTTGCTTTTGTGCTTTTTATTTTTTCATTATGTGTCATTGTTTCAAGTAAAAATCTTTTTTTTAATTGAGTTCAGTAAAGTTATCAATTTTGTCCTGATGTATTTATGTGGTCTAGATTCTCAAAGCTGGCAGCACTTCAACCATACAGGTGTATGCATATGGTCCAAACTAATGTGTACAGTCCAGATGCCTGTTTCATTTGGGGCCATTCTCATAAAATTCATCAACATTTAGGTGTGTGTTAACAATCAGCTTTCTCTTAGGTCAGTACAAAGAAGAGGTCGGTTATTATCCAGTCCTTAATTTTTTTATTTAATTTTTTTTTAAATATATTCTGAAACTGGTAAATAAATGATTCTTTTCAACTTAAAAACATAGTTTCATAATAACTCATATTAGTAATAAGGGTAGTTTGCAAATCAAAAAGGAAATATTTGACCTATTTTTCTTTTTTAGGGAGCTTGGATAATAACCACATTAATTTGAATTGGCCTTGTGTGTGGTAGATTTTGATATTTCATGCTGAATATTTATCATGGGGTTTCAGATATATTTTTGCATGAAAATGTAGCTTATTTACTTTGCATTCCTTGTATATTTTATTAGGAATATTATCTGAAACACAACAAACAGCAAAACAAAATCACAACGAATCAGAACAACTTAAAAGTAAGTGTTCAGCATCCTCTATGCAGTTGTGCATTGTGTTTAAGCAAGAGCCTTGCAATTTACCCTTTTCCTTATGAATTGTCAAATGTTATAGTTTATATAGAACATTTTGCAGAGATAAATGAATTGAAAAAAAAGCAATTTTAGTTACTGATAATGATAAGTCCTAATATGAATGAAAATATAAAATGATTACACATAGTTTTTCTTTTTTTTTATTCAGTAAAGTTTCAAAAGATTTCTGTTCATAATTTACATTAGCATGCTATGAATGCATTTAATTTTTTGTGTTCTTTTTTTAAGTTTATCTGAAATTCTATATTTTTACATGCATGAAATATTTATTTATTTCAAAGTTGCTTTTAAAATTCAGCAATTTTGTTTTGTATCTCCGGCATGTAACACTTAGTGTGAGGATTGATCTACAGTTTATAAAAGCATGATTTAATCATCTAGGAGGGGTGTCTTCTCACATTCAATTATTGTCTTAACTTTCTATAACTTTTTATTTTTTCTGAGTCTGTGTTGTATACTTTTCTTCCCTAAATGCCATGAAATTGCAAAGAAATTTAAATTCAACTAATTCTACAATTGCAATGTATTCTATTATTATTGAGTACAGATTTTAGAAATGTTTTCTTTGTATATTTTATGGTGAAGAGGTTTGGTTTCCTATCTTTCATTTTCCTGTTAGTCTCTTTGCTTACGCATGTCTATGGTACGGCTGAATGTCTGCAATGGCTTATCACTACCCACATGGCCTGCCTTCTCTGTTGTGGACGGTTAATATCAGTCTTATTTTATGCCATGCAGACAAAGTCCGTCATCTTCAGGACCGTCTAGATTTGGACCGGAAAGAGCGTACCAGAGATTCCCATCATGCTCGGCTGTCCCACTCGCTGTCTCATTCTGACTCACATTCGAGTCCACATACTAGCCCCAATGTAAAACACCGAGGTAATATCATTGGTAAATGTCATTTTATTGTTACAAGTTGTCATATCTCATTGGGAAAGGGGGGGGTAGAGAAGGTTACTAGAATTTTATTCCATATTGTGTTAAGCCAAGTCCTTGATTGGGAGCATAAAGATATATATTATGCATGTTTGAGTGAAGTTTTAGTTGTTTGCATTTTCCGATCTTTACCATAATTGTCGGATACCACTCTTATCCAATAGTTACAGTGATAAACTTTATGTACAAATGTTTTTCTCTGGTTAAATCTATTAAAAATAATTTAAGCTCATAAACAATAAAATATCACAAATGTGCAATTTCTTTGTACATTATAGTACACATGCTTTCAGCAAATAATTAGTGTAAATATAGTAAGCTAATAGAGTCCAAAGCAGAGTACTAATGAATGTGCCAATTGGTCTTTGGACTGGATTACCGGTCCTGGGCTTATTTGTGTATTACCATGTGAAGAATCTGTTGTAAATCCTTGTTTTGTGTTGTGGTACTCCCTTTCAGCATTAGCTTCTCACTTTGTCCCATATCAAAGTTTGCTTAAAATTTACTTTTGTCTCATATCAAACTATGTTCAGAGTTTTACATGTGATTAAGCTATAGTTTATCTTGGATTCCTGGGTTTATTAAATGCCTGTTCAAAGTGATTGTTTTAACTGAGGAAAAAAATGAACAAATCATCAATTAATTTGGTGTTTTACTCTTTCAGCTGATTTTGCTGCCTTAAAAGATGAGTGTGCTTGTTTACGGAAGAGGATACAAGCTATTGAAGCTGAAATGAAAATGTAAGAAAAAAGTGACTGTGTAGGAAATGAAATGAAAAACTACCTTATCTATATATTTATGATATTTTTGCAATAACCAAATAAAAAAGCACAATAAAAGAAAACACATTAATAATTTCTGGCAAAGCTACTATCTGAGGAATGATGACTATGTCAGAATTTTGCCCAACTATTTGACAATACGTAAGGCATAGAAGCCTTGGGTGACAACAATAGAAGGTAGACAGATCCATCTGAATTTACAGTTATTATTGAAAATATTTCTTAAATATTGACAGCTATATATTGTAACATAGATGGAACATTAAAGGTTCACTTTAAATGCTAGCACCTAATTTTAAACATGCGGCACATACCTATTAAAGTGTTGCTTATTTTACACCTTATTTTGTTTCTTGTGTGTATTAATGATAAACATTCTTGTCTTCCTTGATGAATTCACTAAAATGTGCTATCTTTTTTAATCAGGTCAAGAAAGGAAAATCTTCAGTTGTCTTCTGAATACAACAAACTTCAAGAATCTTATAAACAGTTAGAGGCCTTGAAACAGAAACTTGAAACAAAAGAAGCTGTGTGGAAATCAAACATGACAGACTCACAAAAAGAAACTGACCTTGCCAAACAGGAGGTGAGGCGAGGTCCTAGGGGGAGACAACCCATCATGGGAGGTCGCCTTAAAACATCTGGAGTTACGAGACCCACTCTGAAAAGTCTTCCTTCTGATCCTAGGTTGTCGTTGAAGGTATCAGTGTACACTGTTGTCGCTGTCAGCTTTCGTCTTTTAGATAGTGCGGTGGTCCGTCTTTAGTTTCCCCATCTTTAGCTTTTATCGTTGTGCTGCAGGTGCTTGTTTTTATTGTTGATTTTTAATTATTTTTTAACTTTCCTCAACCTTGTTCCAAACAGCAGTGTGACAGTGGGGCTTTTTACCATTTGTGAATGAATAAAAATATGAAAGTGAAATATTTCTCACTTGAGTGTATGGTTTTACATTCTTTATAGAGGGGTTGCATGCTTTCCGTGTTGTCCTTTCCTGTTAACTTTATTCACAACTAAACCAGGGGTCCTTTATTTTTATTGGTGTTAGAACAAAAACATTTTCAGTGCTTAATTTAAAGAATAAATCTCAAGCTTTATCGAAGAAGTTTTATTGACAATTTTACCATTGCTGAAGACAAGATTTTTATATTTCATTATAAAATTGCAGTGAAAAGTGTGTGAACTGAACCCTGAGAAAACCAAATTTCACTCTAAACCGAACTTATTTCAAAGTCCTGAATAATTTCCTACTCAAACTGTAGTAATTTTACTTCTCTAAACCAAATCCTGTCGATTCCGAATTCCATACTCTTTCTGCATCCCTTCCCTTAATTGATAAGTATTTTTTACCTGTATAAACCATCCCCTGCCAGTCAAGAGTTAATTATTTCATTAATTGATCCTTGACACCTTTGAAGCCAATTTATAGCTTGGGGCTGATTGATCACTCACCTGTAATTAGTGAACTGTCATTAGGTATGTACATTATGGGTGTTTGGATTAATTAATTAATCAAAACATTAATTAAAAGTAAAATTGATTTTTTTTTATCTAAATTAGCTGAAGGAGTATCGTAAAGTAGAAATGTTTATTTTTAGGACGTGCGGTTGATTGATTACACATGCATATTTCAGGTTTATCTCTCTACCTTGCTACACAGTTAAAATAGCATTTCAATATTTCATTTATTCTTCTTACATGTCTTAACTGTCATTTATTGCCAATTCAGTTTACAAAACTGAAAATCTTAAAAAGTGGCTGGAAAATCTTTTTACTTTTCCACCAGCATATCTGTCTGCTAAATATTATATTAGAATCTTTTGTAATATTCTTGTTTCATCAGCAACAAATTGATAATACCATCTTCATAAAAACATCTTAAGGCAGTATTTTTTTGTCATAACAATATAAACAAAACAGAAGAATTTTGGTCTATTTGCAGTATAAAATTACTGCCCATTATGGCTTGAAAAAGACCATCTGTGTGGTTGTAAGAGACACCGAGAAAACTGAATTTCTGTAAACAAACAAAACCTCCAGCCCCCTTGCTGTTCAGTTTGGACACCTGTAAACGAACAAAACCTTCAGTCCCCTCGCTGTTCAGTTTGGACACCTGTAATCAAAACCTTCAGTCCTCTCGCTGTTCAGTTCGGACACTTGTAAACGAAACCTTCAGTCCTCTCGCTGTTCAGTTTGGACACTTGTAAACGAAACCTTCAGTCCTCTTGCTGTTCAGTTTGGACACTTGTAAACGAAACCTTCAGTCCTCTTGCTGTTCAGTTTGGACACCTGTAAACGAAACCTTCAGTCCTCTCGCTGTTCAGTTTGGACACCTGTAAACGAAACCTTCAGTCCTCTTGCTGTTCAGTTTGGACACTTGTAAACGAAACCTTCAGTCCCCTCGCTGTTCAGTTTGGACACATGTAAACGAAACCTTCAGTCCTCTCGCTGTTCAGTTTGGACACCTGTAATCAAAACCTTCAGTCCTCTCGCTGTTCAGTTTGGACACTTGTAAACGAAACCTTCAGTCCTCTCGCTGTTCAGTTTGGACACCTGTAAACGAAACCTTCAGTCCTCTTGCTGTTCAGTTTGGACACTTGTAATCAAAACCTTCAGTCCTCTTGCTGTTCAGTTTGGACACTTGTAATCAAAACCTTCAGTCCTCTCGCTGTTCAGTTTGGACACTTGTAATCAAAACCTTCAGTCCTCTTGCTGTTCAGTTTGGACACCTGTAAACGAAACCTTCAGTCCTCTCGCTGTTCAGTTCGGACACTTGTAAACGAAACCTTCAGTCCTCTTGCTGTTCAGTTTGGACACCTGTAAACGAAACCTTCAGTCCTCTCGCTGTTCAGTTTGGACACCTGTAAACGAAACCTTCAGTCCTCTCGCTGTTCAGTTTGGACACTTGTAAACGAAACCTTCAGTCCCCTCGCTGTTCAGTTTGGACACCTGTAAACGAAACCTTCAGTCCTCTCGCTGTTCAGTTCGGACACTTGTAATCAAAACCTTCAGTCCTCTCGCTGTTCAGTTTGGACACTTGTAAACGAAACCTTCAGTCCTCTTGCTGTTCAGTTTGGACACCTGTAAACGAAACCTTCAGTCCTCTTGCTGTTCAGTTCGGACACTTGTAAACGAAACCTTCAGTCCTCTTGCTGTTCAGTTTGGACACCTGTAAACGAAACCTTCAGTCCTCTCGCTGTTCAGTTTGGACACCTGTAAACGAAACCTTCAGTCCTCTTGCTGTTCAGTTTGGACACTTGTAAACGAAACCTTCAGTCCCCTCGCTGTTCAGTTTGGACACATGTAAACGAAACCTTCAGTCCTCTCGCTGTTCAGTTTGGACACCTGTAATCAAAACCTTCAGTCCTCTCGCTGTTCAGTTTGGACACTTGTAAACGAAACCTTCAGTCCTCTCGCTGTTCAGTTTGGACACCTGTAAACGAAACCTTCAGTCCTCTTGCTGTTCAGTTTGGACACTTGTAATCAAAACCTTCAGTCCTCTTGCTGTTCAGTTTGGACACTTGTAATCAAAACCTTCAGTCCTCTCGCTGTTCAGTTTGGACACTTGTAATCAAAACCTTCAGTCCTCTTGCTGTTCAGTTTGGACACCTGTAAACGAAACCTTCAGTCCTCTCGCTGTTCAGTTCGGACACTTGTAAACGAAACCTTCAGTCCTCTTGCTGTTCAGTTTGGACACCTGTAAACGAAACCTTCAGTCCTCTCGCTGTTCAGTTTGGACACCTGTAAACGAAACCTTCAGTCCTCTTGCTGTTCAGTTTGGACACTTGTAAACGAAACCTTCAGTCCCCTCGCTGTTCAGTTTGGACACATGTAAACGAAACCTTCAGTCCTCTCGCTGTTCAGTTTGGACACCTGTAATCAAAACCTTCAGTCCTCTCGCTGTTCAGTTCGGACACTTGTAAACGAAACCTTCAGTCCTCTTGCTGTTCAGTTCGGACACTTGTAAACGAAACCTTCAGTCCTCTTGCTGTTCAGTTTGAACACCTGTAAACGAAACCTTCAGTCCTCTTGCTGTTCAGTTTGGACACTTGTAAACGAAACCTTCAGTCCTCTTGCTGTTCAGTTTGGACACTTGTAAACGAAACCTTCAGTCCTCTTGCTGTTCAGTTTGGACACCTGTAAACGAAACCTTCAGTCCTCTTGCTGTTCAGTTTGGACACCTGTAAACGAAACCTTCAGTCCTCTCGCTGTTCAGTTTGAACACCTGTAAACGAAACCTTCAGTCCCCTCGCTGTTCAGTTTGGACACCTGTAAACGAAACCTTCAGTCCTCTCGCTGTTCAGTTTGGACAAGTTTCACAGTATTTCCCTTTGTACCAAACTGGGTTTCTGAGTTTACTGTTTTCATACTTGCATATTTTATTTTTGCAAATTAAACAAAATGGAAAGACTATGCTTAACAACATTATTTTCTCTAATTTAAAAAATTACCATTTCTTTTTTATTTCCTTGGGAGTGAAACTTCTGAATTTGTTTTTCTTTACTTTTAATTTACTTAACATAATATACTTCTGTTCCTGTTATCTAATTCCATTGATTAATGAAGAAATAATAATAAAAAAAACCCAGTAAGATAAGATTTAACAGCTATGGTAATATTTTCTCTTCACTGTTTTGTTAATAGAAGTTGACAGAAGAAATAATTGGTGACATACATGTAAGTTAGTTCCCATCCTGAGCATGTTTTAGTTTGATGTTTTAGTATTTATCCAGACCTGTAGCGTGCAGAAGGGACATATTCAGTTGGTGTTAGCTATTATGTTTTGCGATTGTCTTGCCTTTCGTTGTCCTAAACATTTTATTGTACATAATTATGTTTAAGTAATAATACTGAACATTAGTACCATTGTTTGATAACACATCTTTAGGAATTACAACTCTTGCTTGGTTCAATAACTGGTTTTTTTTATAATGTTTTAGTTATTACAGACCTGATTTTTTTATATATTTTTCTCTCTTTAAAGCAGTGTCCTCTCTTTCCATTTGGATTTTTGTCATTCAAAGTTGTTTAATTCCAATTTTACCAATTTATTTGCTTATTTGTTGGCTTCATAAAATCAGGTGTGTCGTTAGTTACTTTGAATCCTTGGCATCGTTTAGACTTGGACATTTGTTTTAATTCTTCATTATTTCAACTATTCATTGATTCAGTATCTTTGATCTATAAAATATTGTTATTTAAATGGTCTTAACTATGATTCCCAAGAATAATAAACAATGTATGAGTATGTTATATTTCACTTCTTTCATCTGTTTTATTCAATGCTCGCCGTTATAAGTTTGATTAAAAAAACTAATTGTAAATCCTAATTGAGTTATTAGAAATATTGTTTTATGTATTAAAGGTATGACTTAATAGACCTGACTGTTTATGGTTGTTGTTCAAATGAATTTATGATAATTTTTTTTTCCGTCAAAGAAAATAGAATTAATAACAAATTACATGACAAAAACAATTATATCATTTAATAGTAGTCTAAATTTACAAACTTTCTGTGCATATACTCTGTCATGTATGTCCACAGTAATAAAAATTTCAATAAATTCCAAACTTACAATATAAATAAAGCTCCAATTGATACCATGGAAACATTACTAAACTCAGCTAAAACATTTTTGATATATCTTCAGCTGTCTGAAGCACATGAGGAGATAGCCAGTCTTAAACAACAATGTGATACATACTCTACAAAGAATGGAGCACTAAAAAGTGAAATAGCCAATATGGCTAATGAGTTAAAACAACTGGCAGATAGAAGCAAAGTGGTAAGAAAAATTTTTATATCCAATGTTAATTACCTTAGTGGTATAAGGGTAGTATGCTCACTTTAAGTGTGGGAGGTTGTAAGTTTGATCCATTTCCAAGTCACACCAATGACTAAAATTATTAGTAACTGCTTTTCCACCAAGCTTATGGTATTTAGTGGGTAGAGTGACACGTGGTTAGCTCAGGTATGATAATATGGCTGAGTCAGGTGACATGCCTATCTATGGGCTGTTGCTTCTGTTAGCTAGCACAATAAGACCTATCTCAGCATGTCGGATTGTAGTACAAAGCAGGGTCTGTTTGATTGGTTTAACATTCTTGTTATGAATCGCAGGAAATATTTGCTAAAGGACATAATCACATTATCAATATTTTCAATATTCAATGGCAGATGGGATCAATGTCTTCTTGGTGCATTTTCAAGGAAGTCATTTTTGTGGTAGCTTCTCAAGTGAATATGTTGTGTTAAAACAAGAGGATTCTTGATAGCCATTACTTCCAAACAAAGTTAATCGTTCAAATCTAATACATGTGTCTATTGCAAATATGTTTTTACAAAATCTCTGATGAATAACCAAGTAAATAGGGGGAAATGTCCATGAGTCAACCATCCGTGTAGTCATATACAAATGAAACAACTGGTGTGCATCTTTTAGCCTTTAATAAAACTCAAACTAATTAGCTTACTCTTGCCAGCACCAATAACATAATTCTTAATTAAACAACTTTATGAATTTTAATTAAGCTATTCACTAAAAAAGTAATATACTTTTTCAACGTATATAAATTCAAATAAAAGAATAGTCTTGTGCTGTATTTAGGATAGAGGAGGCATGAGGCATGTGACCGTGCTCTCAAAGGTTCTTTTATTATTGTCACTGTCATGGCTTTCTATTTATTTTTCAGCTATCATTCTGCTCAAGTATACCATTGCTGATGTTACTGTTTGCCATACTGGTAGCATTATATCCTTCATTAGCACAGATCACAGGAACAACAATATAATCATCATCTAAATCATCAAGGGGAGTAACTCTTATTAGCAAGGGAAATAACTCTGCATGTTTCATGATCTTCTGAATGTTTTGAATATTTCTATGTATATGGAGCTCATTTGTAAATAATACATATGTATATGAGTCTGAGAGGGAGAATATTTGTGTAAATTTTCATAAGTTTATTTGATAGAAGGGTGAGAATAGGGAACGTTTGTATATGATGTTGTGAATGTTGTTTTTTTTCCATATATGTGATAAATGTAATGGAATGTATGTGAAGTGTGTATTTTATTATTTGTATTAATATTTTATATTTAAAGTGCTGTATTTAATTAATTTATGATTGTTTTGTAGTTATACATAGTTGTTTTGTTCTTTTTTAATTCGTTACACATCTGTATAAATTTCAAATTTGTTTTGCATTTAGCAATAACAAACGTGAATCCAAAATGCTGATACTAATTACAGTGCTACTTGAATTTGAAGCTTTTTTTTCACATATATTTACATATCCTGTATACCACTGTTGTAGCTTGTTTGACATGTTGAATGTTTGATTCTGTTTGTATAGTCAGTGCTGTTACATGTATTGCTTTTTTTCTTTGAAATTGATTCAGTCATCCTTTGAAGTTTGATATTTATTATAGAATTTGTCAAAATGAAAATGCATTATCTTGAACACTTCTTTACTAGTATAGCATAATATATGATTTTTAAATATATCATTTTGAAAACAGTCTGTTATATAGGACTTTCATGAGCTCTTTCATTTGCAAAAAAAATCTTTTTAAATGGTTTTCATAGTATCATGTGGAGTAGTTATCCTATAAATAAGGTCATTTTGAAAATGATATGTGCCATTCATACATGCAATCTGGTTTATGTAAGAGCATGTTTTTCTGAAGGTTAGAATAATTGTTGAGTATAATGTGGCTGTGATATATAGATGAATGTTGGGTTTTTTTAATGAGGAAAATTGTAATATTTTCATGTCAATGTTTTCTCTATTTGCCATTAGAATTTTACAGGGAAATGTTAAAAAGGTCTATTTTTGGGATAAAGAAATTGGTTTAACTGTGAATTTTGTTTATTTAATTATATAAGGAAAATTGTAAAATATAGCATATTTATGATGTGGAAGGGTTTGGTCTAAAATATTTATTTGATATATTTAATGGTGAAGGAAGATACATAAATGACAATTCAATTTGTTAAGTTGCAATTTCCTTGAAGCATTTTAAGGGATTAAAGTGTTGTGTCCCTTGAAAATTCAGTGTACTCTGTCATCTGCAGCATTCTGATATTCAGATTGGCAATGATATTGTATATACAACTAATGTGTCAGTAAAAGTCTTTATCTCCCCATGAGTTGTTGATACATGTATTTCTGATAAAGAAATAAGGAAAAGCTCAATATGTTGTATAGGATTACATGTCATCAATTAAATTTTTTGGATCATCTTATTAACTTTATCTAGTACATACAGAAAACATCTTCAATCATCAGCATATTTGAATAACTAACAAAATAAGCCTTCTTTTTTTTATTTATTTATTAATTTTTTTTTTTTTTTTTTTCAAAAGTGTTTCTTTATTGTTCTCTTTTTTTTTACAAAAGTGTTTCGGTTTTGTTTTGGTTTTTTTTTTTTTTTTTTTTTTTTTTTCAAAAGATTTTTTTTTTTTTTTTTGGAATTTTTTTTTTTTAAGAAAGAATTTTTTCTCTCACCTAAACATGAGAGGTATTACTGACACACTACTTGTATGTACTCGCGCTATAGTTGCACTCAGGTCATTGTAGATATGTTACTGTTTTGAATGTTGTTATGTTGAGTAAGTCTACTTATTTCTGAAGCTTGAAAGTTTCATTGTTAGCTAGTTAACTTTGTTTTTTTTTTTTATAACTGTTGCTTGACTAAATATTAACTTTGGCATTTTCTGGTATGAAACTATCTTGAATTGTTGATATTAATTATTATAAAATGAGTGTATTTACTGTAATGATTTTGAATCTCATGAATGAGAAGGCTGTTAAAATGGTACTTCCAAAAAAAACTGCTGTTTACTACGCTCTTTATGGAAAATTTCTTTCTTGCTGATTTCATCTAAGGGCAGATGATTTATTCTTATGTTTGTTTTTGCTTTTTCCTATTCATGTTTACAGCAAGTCATAGGGAATCCTAAATATTATTTTGAAGTATTACTTGTATTAATGTATAAAATGGCATGATTGAAAGGCTATTTGAAACTGATAGTTTTTATAATGAGGATTTTGTGTTTGTTTATCAATAGGTATGTAATTATTATAATAACATCACATTTCATTTAACTCAAAGTCAAGTTTTCATGCCATATATTTATTTTGGCAATATATCTACCGTATCAAGTCCCTAGGTACAGATTACTCATAATTTATTCCTATATAACTGTCTCTCCATTCATTCTTATTGAAGTGTTCAAAGGTTTTATTAGCATTTTTGTAGTATAGAAGTGGACATGCATACACATATACATATTAACATACATGTAATAGTACCTTCATACTTATGATTTATGTTTGGAAAAAGTTTGGTCTGTACTTAGCTTTGGTGGAAATGTTCAGATTTGTTTTGATTCTTTATATTGTTCCCTTTATTTCCTGATAAATTCTTTGAATGTTCTATTATATGTATAAGAGAAGACTTTCCCTTGACATCAAGATATGACAATAATAGTGGTGTAAAACTTTAAATATTATCCCAATAAAAAAAGACATCAGGATATTACAATTGTGTATGAGTTTGACATAGCATTCATTAAAGCATTGCTTTGTTTTTTCATTCAAACATTCTTTAGGTCTTGCTAAAACCTTGTAAGGGAACAATTTCAAGCTTTTTTTTTTATTTCATTTGTCCAAGAACATCCTTTCCTACCTATTTTGCTTTGACAGATTTATATTGTTAATTCCATTGTTTTATGATATGAATCTTTCAATGCTTTGTTTTGTCATCTGACTGAAGAAAATCATTACCATATTATCTAGATTCATCATTGGTGTGGTAGAAGTTATGTTATACATCTATTACTAGTATGGTCAAGGCTTGTATATATCATTGGATATATAATCAAAATGTAATGATTTCTATATGCATTTTAGTTAGTATTATTTGTAGATTCAATTTATGTTCAATTTTCATACAACGTCAAAAATTGTCAAGTTGTTCCTTGCAGCAAATTGAACTTAGTCCATAAACTTGTCTAACAATTATTTTATTATTGAGATGAAACGTTTACTACACTTACATATTCAATGAGTTATGCAAGCCTTTGTCTTTTGGATCTATTTCCACAGTGTACTAGATGTATTACTTAGGGAGAAGATTGGATGGTATGGTGTTACTTTCGGGCCACCATAGTTTCTTCCATAAGGTGAAGGGGCTTCTATTGGTGGCAGGCACTTTGTTATATCTGCTTCAGAATCCTCATAGCATTTCTCTGAAGGTTCACAGTCTGTTGTGAAGTATTACAAGTCATTATAGTCTAGGGAAGCCTTCTAATATTGAGTTTATTTTAGTTTAGATTGGGATACATGTTCTATTAGTGTATCATTTTAGGCTAGTTACCTTTGATACAGAATTAAAGTTTAAACATACTTTCTAGTGAAAATTACCTTAAGGTTTGGTAGGCTAGAAATGATTTAACCAGATGAATATATTTATATATATTTTAAAAGTGTCATCACATCTAGTTATATTCTACTTCATTTGACATAAAAGTTTGAAATACCCTTTGTTAATATATGTATTCTATGGAATTTTAAAACTTGTTTCTATGTCCTTAGAATTTGGAATGAGAAAAAAAATAAAATTGTAAGCTATAGGAAAAAGCCAGACTGAGGACCTTTTTGACAATTTCGATGAGAAATACAAGAGAGGTTTCACAGGAGTAAAGAGGTGTGGATTAGAGATAAGACATGTGTGAGAACACAGATTGACTTGCAAATGCTTTAAAAGGGTGATGTTTTATCATGCACTAAAGAAACAGAATTTGTTGTGTTAAATAAGATTTTTACCGTAAGATTTCAAGTCTGGTTAATCCCACTGAAAAAAAAAAAAACAACAGGGACTGGGGGATGCAAATAATACTTGATGTTCCTCATCCAATCATGAGAATTGTCCATACTAATTTAAATACATGTATTTGATAATTCTAAAATTAAAATGAAATATAAGCCCAAAAATGGTAAGGATGGTTCAGGCCATATCAACATTTAATCTTGAACAACCATAGATTTCTTTATCATTGGGATTAATGTTATGAACCTGAATGTTGAACAACAACCTTTGAGCACTCGTGTAAAGGGGAACATTTATTATGTCAGAAACATCTTATTATAGGTTAATCAGATAACACATTATTCTAGCAGTAATCCAGTGCAATAAATCACTGAATAAATGTCAAGACAAAGTAACCCTGAACATTGAAAAGACCAACAGTAGTATTTAATACATGTTTGTTGTCTTGTAATTTTTTCTACTCTTCTGGACAATTACAACTTCTCTTCTTTTTTTCAGGCAAACATCTATTTTATTTTGGTGCATGATGAAATATTCATCTTATAATTATAATGATTTGCAGGCTTATTATGTTGGCTGTTAGCTAGAATGCTTTTTCTGTTGTGAAGCCTTGTAAACAGAAAGAAGTATGTATTTAAAGAAAATTTGTTCTTACACATTGTAAAATTCACATTTTGTTAATAAAAGTTTATAAAATAAACCTATGCAGAATGCACAGTGTTGTTATTGTTTTCTTTTCCTAATTGATTATTTATTACTGGCTGCAGTCATTTCATGGTTTTTTGTTCTAGACCTTTGGCAGCAAGACCTACATTGTAATGGTATATATTACTTGTGTATATCTTGTTCCATAGTAGCTTAATATGTTGTTAATTATTTATCTCCCTTTGTTTTTATTATCCTTTCTATTCGTGTGGTTACACTACTTAGGAACCTTTCAGTTCTTGCATACAAGTCCAGCATACACTATTTTTATTTGTCCTCAGTGTATCACCCTCACTAGTTTTTGAAACAAAAACAAAAATTGAAAATATACGTACTGTGGAAGAGCTATTGTTATGCCCCCTGCAAACGAAGTTTGGGGAGGTATATAGGTTTCACCCTGTCTGTCCGCACTATATTCTAGGCAGCTTGCATCAATGTTATGAAACATTGTGGGATGTAATATAACAACATGAAGATGTGCATACTGTCAGGAATTAATGCTTTGACAAAAATTGTAGAAATGAGGGCGGTTGAACTTAAACATTTTTCAGCAAAATTTGAACTAATGCATTTTCCTCAACTCCTCCTCGACGACTTGCATGATCATTATGAACCTTAATTGTTGTTAGATTTTAGAAGTGGCGGCTGTTTGAACTTGGTCTGGTGCGTTTTCCTCAACTCCTCATCAACGACTTGCATGATTGTAGTGAAACTCAGTAGAGTGTTAGATTACCAAATATAGATGTGGATGTTGCCAGGAATTTATGTTTGGGCAAACGTAGAATGACGGCTATTGGACTGCAAAACTGGGTTTCGTGTTGTCCGCAGCACTTCCTTGCATGATTAGTATGATACTTGATCGGTGTTAAATTACCATATTTGGGTGTGCATATTGTCAGGAATTTGTTTTTAAAGTAAATTTGCATTCGTATCCTGTTGTGTTGTCAACATCAACAACAACAAAAAAATAGTACCGATTGTAGTTTGGAGTTGGGTGTTTTATAAATGGCAGCAATGTTGTGTGTAAAATGTGCTTAATCTTTCCACCATAAAAATGTGTCCAGTATGAATCGTGAATCTACATTGGTTCCCAAATGTACAGGGTTCAACAGGCTGCGGGGGTATTGGTCCTGTTTGGGTCAATGTCTAGTTTGTAAGGTTAGAGTCTTTTGTGCTTTCTGTTCAGTCTTAACTACTAAATCAAATAACTCAGCAGAATGTCCTTTGATCCTCAAATGAAATCAACAAATTCAGCACGAAATTAAAGTACTATCACGCCACCTGAAGATGAATATCTTTTACAGGAAAGTTATTATTTCTACACTTGTTTTATGCGTCTCTTTGTTTTAAAAGCCATTTTTGTGTAGAGTTTAGAAAGTATAGCTAACTGTTTACTTATACTATTATAAAAAATGCGATATCAGGCCTAGGATAAAATTGCATATAATACTATCATAGCCTAAACTAATATGATGCGATTCTGATATCAAAACGGGGTATGCCATTATAATGATAATTATTCTTTATATGATTGGTTATCTTACAGTTCAATTTGAAAAAAAAAAACAAACATTTTTTTTTATTTATGTATACATTTACATTTATTTCACACGAGGATAGTTATTGGAAGTAACTATGAAAAGGTATCTGCATCCACTAAAAAATCAGTGCATTGATATATGTATACTATCTAACTAGGGATAATCAGATATAAGTATAAAGAGACACATACAGCAAAGCATAGATTTATACATCGATACATGTATGCACTTTTCACTGAAATAAGTCCAATTGACGTCAAGTTAATTCTCATTTTAAAATTGAATTTCAATAAATCACATTTTGTTAAATAAAACTGTAATTCTTCCTCCTACGATTAAATCGGAAACTGCCCCGGAGAACATCTATATTTACCTACAAATACATGGATGAATAACACTTATTGTGTATTTGATCATTCCGATAATATCTCTTTTGGACGTTGTATCAGCCTATCCGTGTGGACAGTTCAGTGACAATTTATTCTTCCAGAAAACCCTTTAACTCGAAATATGCAATAGCCTGGTTCTACTATTACACGAAGTTATTCAAGTGATTAGCTTTTTATAAAAGATATAAAAAGTTATAGAAGATATAAAAAGTTGGATATCTGTAAGGATTACATTGTCTTCGGTTAGGCCAGCTCAAATAAAAGTGCAGTCTGGAACACTAAGCAATACCAGGATGTACTTTAATAGAGATAGGAAGTATGTTGTTAATAATGGGTGTTTCTGAGGTGAGTGAATTATTACTATATCATTTACGTCCGGAAACTCCTCTATATTTGTCTCAAATCTTCTCTGAACGACAAATATCTTACAATGAGTCTGTTTGCAGAGTGCTCCTCACGCCCATTATTAACTATAACGCCTTCAACATTATCCCTTACAATTGGACGTAAGTGTGTATTTTTTACAGTTAATCCTATAAATTTTTGTACGACAAATGTATTTAAAGCAAAATAGGGAAAAAACGAAAAAGAACTGATAAATACGATATAAGATTGGTTACAACTTTCTATGGTAACTTAAGCTACCCCCAAAAAAACAGAAAAAATGCATTTCAAGCTTCATTTTGATTTTCTTTTTGTTTGACTGCTATGGTAACAAATATTCTCTTAAGCTTCACCGAAAAATAATGGAATAAATGCATTTCAAATTTCATTTAATTTTCTATTTTGACAGACGTGCTATGGTGACAAGCTACAATAACAGACCTTATTTGGGATACCGTTTGCCGTCAAATTCTTAATGGTATACATTATACCTATGGGTATACTACTGTCCGTCTGTCCAGACATCGAATGGGTATATTAGTTATGAAACTAAGTTCCATTTTAAGGATAGCTCAACCAATTAAGCATTAAGCATGCAAAAACTGAGAATCAGTGATTCATGCTTAAGTTAGCTCTCACACTAGAATACTTTCATTTGCTTTGTAACAAGCTTTTTGATTGGTTGATTCTCTTCGAGCAGAACAGGTTATTTTGTATAATCGGGTTTGGTACTGTGGCGTCATTAACGTCGATTGATTAGCAATCTGCGATTCAAATAGTCTCTTTCTGAATAACGTTTTGAATAGGAAACTATTCTTGATATTTAGGTGGAATACAATGAGGGATGTTTCGAATTTGAACCCGTTTATAAATGCAAGCTGTCGCAAACCAGGCTATGTCGTATAACTTGTTTAAAAATAATTATTAGAAGCATTCCAGAAACATAGCCAACAAAGTTTACTCAATATTGACTCTCAGAGATTAGTTAGAATATACTACGGAAAAGTACAGCTACTAGTAATTTTCCCGCAAATTTGTGCACCATTTTTCACTATAATTAGTCAAAACTTATCTCACCATATAAACATTCAAAGGAAAAACATTACAGGAATTGTCCAAAGTACTATTTAATACACCAAGGATACTGTCCCTGCTTCAGATTAACTATTAAATACATACATTTAATGAATTACCCCTGCATAATTCTTATACGAAACCATACTAAACTTTTGAGACCGAAACAAAAAGGGAAAGCGGTATCATTTCCTATAGCATATCTAAGTTTATTTATAAAACGATTAAACCAAGTTATTGTTTTATATGACTTACATTCTATACCATCATTTCTTTTTATTACACAAAAGTAGCATGATGACGCTTTCTTAACTGATTCTTCGATCTTGCAAGATTTAACTTGATCCCTTACTAGGGAGAACTTTTACACTGCTTCGCCCATTGGTCACATCGACGCCCGCTCCGAAATGTATCGGGGAGATGCACTAATGTATGTGTTTTGTGTCTATCCCGAGGAATAACCTTCGCATTAAGAAGTAGTATTCGATCACTGTCTGCATTTTTTGTAAATGCAACATGTAACGTGTGTTTTATTGTTTTACATAAATAAATAACAACACTTTTTGCCAACTCCCACTGCTAATAAACTTACCTAGGAGAAAGCTGACGCAGCATTGTTGCGAAAGTGCGATTTTGAAATGCAGTAAAACTTGAATCCTTTCTTGTACGACGGTGACCTGAAACCGAATGGCCATCTGTTCAATTAGTTGTATTGCATGTATTGGCAATAGGCATATCAACAGAATCAATCCATCTTCAATATCTACACGAAATTTTCTACCTCTCCCCTTTTGAAAATGATTTACATGGACTGTAACAGTCAAATCAAGACTCAAAAGACCACGTGAAAAACCATACCTATATATATACAGTACTGTCCCGTACTACCATACACCGTGTACTAAGTTACAGCTTTAGATTAAACTGTATGATCTCAGCCAAGAATGAAACCAAGCACCATGCAGTAATAAGCCAGTAATCATTTAAAAAAAAAGTCTGAATGAGAGCTAAATAATGTGGTCTCCTTATTGTATTTCAATGTCGAAGGTCAGTGGCAGATCCATAGGGGGTGCAGGTGTTGCCCCCCCCCCACTTTATTGGAAAATATATCATCTGACAAAAAAATGGTAAATAATGTTCCAGCACCCCCTTTTTCGGAGGAACCCCGGCTGGCACACCTCATTTTCAAAGTGTTTGGATCCGCCCCTGAGTGTTTTGCTGAATGCACATTTTATTTAATTCGTCTATTTGCATCACACGCGTCACTGATTTGGTATTCCGAAAGTTCAATTTTTGACAAATATTTAACCACAATTATTTACAAATAAACACTTGGAGAATGTATCAGCTTCCCTTTGTCAAGAGTGATAATGTGGGTATCCGTCAAAACAATCCATATCTGGAATGACACAGGGGGAAAATCATAAAAAAAAGTCTGAAGATTATACGAAGAAAGTGTTGACACGACATATTTTTTCCACACTGAACATCCTAATTTTGAAAAGTTGAACAGAAAACATTAATTATAAAGAAGATATAATTATAATAATAATAATAAAAACATGTGAAAGTGTACCTAGTGGGCTTCCAACGGGGGTCCCAGTAATCCAGATATAATCACAATATTTTGCGGATATAATCGGTAAATATATCAGTAAATCAGAAAATAGTTTCTTCCTTAGTAGTCAAATACAGTTCTAGATAATCAAATAATAATGAAATATTTGGTCTAGTAATCACTAAAATATCACTAAAAGAATCAAATATTCACGCAATCTAAAATGTTAAATGGTTACAAAATCAAGAAATACAAAAACCTTGTTGCAGCGTTCTTTGTGTTGTTCATAGCTCACATTCCAGGAGCGGATCAAGAAATTTTGAAAAGGGGGGTCCAGAAGAAAAGTGGTTCCCCGTCTTTTATTTGCTTATTTTGCCCTAATTTTCACGAAATTAACAAAATTGTCCAACAGAAGTGGGGTTTCGACCCCCAGACCCCTACCTAGACCCACCACTGCTTTTGTTGGCAAAAATTGGTATGAAGTGACAGTATGATTTTAGAAGCTATAAGATCCATGAACAGGTATACTTCCGACTTACACAATAATTGAAGATGACGAACAATATGCCTACGTAACAGAAATGCTTTCCTTTGATTAATGGTCGTATTCTACGTATGGTTAAATATTTCTCTAAATCTAGGCCTATGTGGTATGTGTCGGAATTCGGATGTTCATAAACATCTTGTTAAATCCCCTTTCTTGGTCTTTCTAGACCAAATTACAAGTAACTATAATCGACCTGTAAATGACCCCGTCCAGTGGTCAGTCTCATTTCCTATTGAGAAAAGTGTTTTCTTCTATAATATTTCTACTTCGTTGACATCATGTTCAATTTTACTTAACTTTTATGAAATTTTACAGTTATGGAGGTTTACACATATTTGAAATTCATTTAGAAGTCAATTTACAGGGGGGTCAAAATTGCTATATTATAGGCTTTATTTGACCCTTTCGAAAGTTTGTTAATTTATATTTTCACTATCTAATGTAAGTTTTACATTTGATAAAATTAGTTTGTTTCGATTTTTCTCTCCGTCCTAATTTAGAGTAGCCTATAAACTATAGTCGCACCCTATGTGTGGTTTTCGGTTTCTTAAGTAGCTGTTTATGAACGGATGTCTCCAATTTCTATCAACCAATTTGTAACATAACTGCACAAGTGGGTTCTCCGTTAGGTTATAAAAAATATTGTGCGAAAAGTTTCTGTTTTCAAATAGATAGGTGGACAAAGAAAGCTTTAAGTAGTAAGTTATTTCCATTTTTGTTCTACAATGTTCCAAATACTGAATCAGAACAGAAAATACAATGTAATTGGGTTTGAACGGTCTTTAGCACCTTGAACTAATCCCAGAAAAACATATGCGTAAGATATTATCATTTCTACAAACATAAGATAATAATGTTAATACTCGTGTACTAGTGATGATAGAATCATAATCCTGTAATGCAATTACTGATCTCAAATGTATTTTATTAACCGGCTTATCGCGTGCGCAGGGGGTCGCTTTCTACAACGCCGGGGAGTATTGATGTTACTATTTAGCACCCAATGATAACCCCCAGACCCTGGTCACTGGTCAATTCCTCCACCTCTTATCTGACTGTGATCATTGTAACCGCATGACACACGAGCATCCACACAGTATCTTACAATAGTATCGGTTTTCACGCGCGTTCCAAATATGGAAGCAATGCAATGCGTAGAATACACTTGTATTTACTGACAGAGTGAGGAAGTGATTAGTGCGTACTCTCAGAGGAATCTATGTGAGCCAATCTTATTACTGATTATTTATATACCAGCCCTGTTTGGCTTAGATTGTTGAAAATTTGTGTGTGGTGAGAGACAAACCGACTTGGTACAATAACATCTCCCTTTTCCTTGTCATCTCTTGGAGTAGGACAGGGCTGTATTCTGACCACCGGAACTAAGTTTCGGACTAGCTATTCTGACAAAAGTAAGTTTATTTAATCGTTTTAAGATACACACGATTTAAAGATTAAACTTTTTTTTTTATTTTTCTCGTCTCCTTAATTTGACGTCAGGTGGTCGTTATCGTCGACAATCACATATAAACAACTATCGATTTGTCATCGGTTATCGGAATGGGACTATACCCGAGCCTGATCTGAGAACAAATTTTGTTTTATTTTGTCTTATCTGTGAGAATATTTTAAAACAACTTTTAACAAGACTATCAAACTGTTTGTAATCCGACATTTGAGACAAGTATTTTCAGGAAATGGAAGTGTTACATGCATTGTAAGTGTTACTCCTTAAAATAATTTGATGAGAAGAATTTCTGTCGATGCTTACTGAATATCAAGATTTCCTCCTGTTAAAAGTAAAAAAAGAAGCGACGAAAATTTCTGTTGACATTTGTAGAGGTTAATATTTTATATGCTCACTACAAGCTAACAGAAATAGAGAAAGTAACAAACTTGACTTGTCAGTATTTTACATAATGACGTGTGCTCTCTCTGAATTAATTCATTAAGTTATTCATATCAAACACAATACGCCAGCAGTGAGCTTGCCAATAACCAACAGCAATAAGGATCAGTACCGCTATATTAGGTTGACAGTATAGAATGACAGATTGACGTTCACAAATCAAACAGAGTTATCACTCTTTTCCCGCAAAACGTCAAAGGTGTGATAATCGGCTCTTCTTTTATTGAGTATACGGACCAGGGCCGTAGCCAGGCTTTCTGAACAAGGGGAGGGGTTGCGAACTGATCACTGATAGGCAATTTTACTTGGTTATCTGGTAGGATTTCTCTTTAATTACTGGGTAAGATGTAAATCAATTTTTATTTTGTTTTTTTTTTTAATAAGGGGGTGGGGGGGGGGGGAGTGTGCTATCGCACCCGTCGCACCCCCTGGCTACGGCCCTGTGGACTCATAACACAGCTCAACGTGAACACGGGGATAATATTTTATGCCGAATGTCGAACTTAAGCAGTAAATTGACATTTTGAAAGTACCAAACTGAAAGAACTCACTGATAAGAGATTTTTGTATACATAAATACAGCAGGTGCCTGCTTTTCATCAGATAACACGAGATTTTCTGACACACGCATCACGAACTGCAATGTCATACTTTGTATGTCTTACTAGTATTTTCTGAGATACCATTTAAAACAGTCTGTCGGTATGGTTTATTTTTAACTTCTCAGTCGTAGAAATATGTTTCTGACTTTGAGTGAATAAAAGATAAGGGACCCCGAGCTATGGATTTAGAACATATCTATACTTGAGATAACTATCTGGTAAGAAATAATATTAAAAAAATAGAAATAAAAATCCTCCCACCCGCACCATATTTTTTGTGATGGTTTGACGATAACCTACCATTTAGGTTTACTTGGCCTGATATCATTCGCCATTAACCATTGAGTCACCTCAAAAATCGACATTGTGAAAAAAAGAAGTGAATTTATAAATTAAAATCCAGTGTTAAGTTGACCTCTTGCCGGGTGGCACGAGCTTCCTCGTCGTTTGACCTCTTAGTGTGGCAAATAATTATGTAGACTACACAAGGTGAAATTATTGTTTCTATTAACAATGCCCAAGAAATTTGTCATTTAACTTAAATTTCTTGCATGTTCAATACATGTTTTGCGGTTAATCTGTCGAACACATGTATAATACAATCCCCTCAGATGCATGTTTGACATATTGTGTGGAAATACATGTACATTGCTGAGAATTGCCATCTTTCTGGTACTGTTGCGTTTGGATTTATCTCAGAAATACCAATTAACCCCATAGGTTACTGCCACTTTTGCGAAAAACAGTTTGCATTAGACATGTAATAAATGTCTACATTCGAAAGATTTTGCTGGTTCCACGAGGAGAGAGATGAACACATCCGTTGTTAGTAACTTATTTCAACTGTTTACAACTTTTTTTAAGCGAAATCCAGTCACCATTCGAAAACAACATACATAACTTACTGGGTCATTGATGATGACTGGGGGTTTTTACGGTCTTGACTATCCTTACGGATCTCGCACGACCGCCCCTTACGGGGATTCTGTAAATAAATGTCTGTTAGTAGTTGGAGGCAGCGGAGCCCAGCCTTCGGGATACCCGATCGAAGAACTCAGTCAGAGTATGGGGCTGGCATACTCCCAGACCCCACGTGGGTCCGAGAGCGTTTCCCCACTCTAAATGTTTGGGAGTACGTAAACGTGTAGAGTCGGGTCATTGAAACCATACACAGGTAACTTATAGTACAAATATGATACAATTTCAAATCTGACCAATGAAATGTTATCAAACACTAGCGGTTCCAGACTCCCGAAAAGGGGTGAAGGCTACAGTGATGTCCAGTGATTTTCTATTTGAACCTAACTTTATATTCTAAGAGTTAAGCTTCATTTTGCCTTTGTCAATTCTTACTAATACAGGTCAAACAGAAGTCCAATATATATTATTTCGGGTCTATGCCTGGATCTACGTACAGTATAAAATCAGGATTTAAATAATAATGTCCTCATATGCCCAGCTTTGATCATGACAATACCTTTTCAATAGGTAGATACATGTAATATAATCAGTTTCTTAAGTTATGTTTTAACAAGGGTCGGACCTTTTTGAACTGATTTTAAGTGAACTTAATTGTGTGATATTTTTTTCCACAGTGGCCATATTTAAAAAGAGCTAGGAGGGATGTGATCACGCCAAAGTAATACCCCGTCGCATTTTTGCGCCTATCCCAAGTCAGGAATTTCTGGCCTCTGCCTGTCTTGTTTAGTTTTTACATTCAATTTTCTTTTATGTTGCTGGAGTCTTTAAAAGTAACTTTTTCGCTGTACCTTTGTATAATGTTGTTTTTGGTCCAGCTGCAGCCTGTCCTGTGGTGTGATGGTTTCCTCGTCGTTCATTGATGACTCATGGGTGGCCTTGAGCTGACATTTTTCATTCCGATGGGGGTTGTTGTCTCTTTGACACATTCACTATATCCATTTTCGTTATATGTAACGAACTGTTCAAGGGGCGTACACAACCAACGGCTTTATTTTTTTTTATCAAAGAAATAGCTTTAACTCATTGTATTCCGGGTTTATTTTCCGTCGAAATTTTAGGGGGGAATGGAATGATGGAAAAATAAACAACAACCATACGAATTAAAAACCACTTAAAGATATGTCCTTGCGGAAATCTGTCGATGTAATCCAATTTATCACGCGTGGTACCAGTCAGGCGCACTACGTATAGTGTGTCCTCCCGTTTAACTGTTTTTCTAGTTTGTAATGAGGTAAGTTCTACTTTTAGAAAAAGTCTGCACGGTTTTCCAAATCAATGATAAATTGGCTTTAAGTTTTAACAAAATTAGATCACTTACCGTGGCCGGATTAGCGTGTATCCGACACTCGCGCGCACACATGAGCTCAATAGATTAAACCCAACAGTGATCCGTTTTGTTAGTTTGCATGAAAAATACAGAAACTATTATTGTCAATTTCAAATAACTACAGATGACAATTACATATATAAGTGCGATGTTAAGTGTTTTCCTCTGTGTTTTCATGCTTTACATACTTTAGTATTTAGCTGACCTTCCTTTTAGTACAAAACAATACGTGCTTGTACAAGTACTGATGTCAAATATTTTCTGTTCATTTCACAGGTTAGTCAGAAGTAGACAAGACCAGCATTAATTAGCGTAGACTGACCAGCAGGGAGCGAACACAGCGCCCACCAACAGCTTTTCTGAATTATTCATTTAAAACCACTCAAGCGTAAAACCACCTATATAAATCAACCATGGCCCAAAGCGAGGCACAATATTACGACGACGAGGAGGACGAAGAGATGCCTATGACGGAGAGAGATCTCGCTGATGATGCTCAGTGGAAATTAATCCAAAAAAACACCTTTACAAGATGGGCAAATGAGCATCTTAAAACCGTTAATAAAGGAATTGCTGATTTAGAAACCGATCTTTCTGATGGATTAAGATTAATAGCTCTGGTTGAAGTTTTATCCGGCAAAAAATTCAAACATGTCAACAGAAGACCCAACTTCAGGACCCAAAAATTAGAGAATGTCACCAGAGTTTTAGAGTTTTTAGAGAGAGATGAAGGCATTAGGATTGTAAATATAGGTAAGGGGAAGTTTTTGTTTATTTTTGCATGTTTGCCGGTAAATCAGTTAAGCATTGACACACCTGTATTTTCGTTTGTGATTGACTGAGTCAAAGTGAAACTAGGATATATTTAGAACTGTTCGCACCTGCTCGACCTGGGCTAATTGGGTAAAGTACTACTGTAATAAAAGGCACACTAAAACAAAATATAAACATTATTTAATGACTTAATGACACACGCAGGTTTCTACCTGTAATCACGTCATACATGACGAATTGTTATTGTTTACCTGTATTATAAAGGTGTGCATGTCTTTCCAATACACATAATTGGGAATGTGCTGATGATGAGAGTTATAAAATTATAAACAATTTTCAATTCACTATACACTTACAAGCTAGTTGTTAACATCAACAACAAAAATAACACTTGGACATTTTCATGAAATATTTAAATTGTGAAATAATATGAGATTGTCAGTGTACTGGAAAAGTTTAATTTTAATTGTAACATTCAAAGCAATCATTCAATTTGCATATACATGTACATGTATATTGTAACTATATATTTATTAAGTTAATGACTCCTAGTTTAGAAACTTGTACATAAGATCTACATTGTTTATGTACTAGTTTCTAAACAAGGATTGAAAGAAAGTGTTATGCTTAAATCAAAAGATTTGCATTGAATACACCAATACTTAAACTATTTAATATCAATTCAATAACTGTCCCTTTAGACCCCAGCCCAGTGTGAAATTCATTTTATTGGAATTTAATTTAATTTTGAAAATTATCTGTTACCTGTTAAAAATCTGGAGATAAAAGGAAATAAATCACTTGTACCTAATAATTTGTTGCCTGTCTGACAATGAAGTCTACCTACCAACCTAACCTACTGTTAGGGATGAGATCAATCCGTAGGAAATCAGTATTTAAATTTAGATGGAGCATTAGATCTATGATACCCCACAACACAAGTACATTAAAATACCATAAAACTCCATGAATTATTTAAAGGGGTGTTACTACATGTAATAGACTTTTTGTATCTAAGTTCTGATTGAAAGAATAGTGTATGCCCTAACTTGGAATTATACAGCTGTCAAACTTTCTACCTGATACCGTGACAGAGCTCCATGTTCATGGCAAGGTCTCGCCTAGTCTTACACCTTTTATCAAAATAAGATAAATCAGAGCTCTTTTATAGTGTATTGTTATTTTAGCCCTGAACATGCCAGTTTTATATGATCTGGTTGCAATTCTGTCCGGTGATATAAAAATACAAAATTCTTTTCTTTATTCATTCAAATTTCTGATTCAGAATTTAAAACCCTCCTTAACTCAATACAGTAAGAAGCTGTATAAATATCTGTTCACCTGTGAGTCAGATTTTCATTTCGAAAGTAAAATGATTTGTGTAAAATGATATGGAGACCTTTGTCATCAGGGTCAACTAATATACCATTTGTAAAGGTTACTTTACATTTGACATTAATATTTTTGGAGAATTTGATATTTATTCTGACTTGGTACATGTACATGTTCAGGATTTGACTCAAGCTAGTACTCTAAAACAGAGAAAAGAGTTAGAAGTGTGTAATTATCTGTTTTCCTGTACCAGTTTTTAGGATTCTTGGTGCTCTTATTCTTCATGAAACTTAGAATGGTTTTAATCAAGTCTTCAAAATATATTTTTTTCTAAGATCAAAGATTGAAGCATATTAAAAATTCTTGTAAATGTATTTAAATTTATGAGCTGAATCACTTAACAGGCCCGAATTTACAATGGTACATGCATAAACATTTTTACATTTGTGGTTCATAGACAATCTTGGGAGGTAGGGCAATTGAGTTGTAAAGCTGTTGGATTTTTAGCCCTCTAGTAAATGTTAGTTCCCCTGGCAATATTTTGTATCGATTACACATAGGTGTCTTACAGAGGTAAAAGTAAAGAAAAATTCCAACTTTTTGCAGTGTAATTATGTTTTATCTTCTGAGAATTAAGATGTCTCTAAAAACCTCATGACGTCTTCATGGGAATTGTTTTTTGCATCCTGTGTTTTATGTAGCATCATAGATAAATATTTAAAATTGCCTTGAAAAACAATACATGGAAGATATGGTGTATGTAATGTTGCTTCTAATACTCCATAAATTTGAAGGAGATAAGTGCAGTCATAAGTGTTTGTGTTCAGACTTTTGTATTAAGATACTTAGGTCTCATATCATGGTGCAGGATGCTTGAATAATAATCGGTAACATAAAAAAATGTTACATACTGACTAGGATGATCTAAAAACTACTGTAAGCTTTTTGAGTTGCATACCATTAAAATTTGGTCTTATAAGCAAACCTAGAGTGGCAGACCAGGGGGAAGGGGAGATGATGAGGACTTGGCACACCCTTTGAATTTTGTTAATTTGGGGCAAGATTTTGATTGCCATCATATTACTCAACAGATTGATTTTGAATAAGTCCAATGCAATATTTTTTAACAGCTTTGTTACTGGCACATTCCTCCATACTCAATAATTTCTGAGTAAATGGGAATCTTAATCACTCAGGTAGAAAATCATATCCATTTACGTATCTGCCATAAAAATCTGTTACTGAAATTGAAAATCTATCTTTATATGATACTGTTTATGGTAAAAAGCATCACAAATACATTAATGTCAAATACATACATCCAGGTCAGAGTTTATTCATAAAAAAATCTATTGTTAGGTCAACAGAAAGTGAAAGAACAAAGGATTGGAAAAGTTGTAGATGGGAGGGTAAAATTAAAAAAAAACATTAACAGAGCACTTATAGAATTTATATTCAAAATATTTTTGTTCAGTCATTGGAAGATTTGGGGACAGGTTAACTGCAGTCAAAGCAATATATGGAATTATATCCCACTCTGATATTTGTGTTTCTGTCATGAGTATGAAAATAACCAGGAGAGCAGTAGCAAAGAAGCTTTTTTGGTTTTAAAAGACAGTGACATAGATAACATTGGTAGCAATGAAATTCTACTTTGGTTAATTCTGTAGAATAGTGTTAACCTTAGAATTACTTGATGTTATGAACATAATGCCAGGGGCCTTGTATACAGTTCTTACATTGGTACCTAAGGTCTTTTAATAAATGAATAGTTTATTAGGTCTAAATGACATCACACATGGTTTTACTGACCATTTATAGTTTGTAATGACACCTAACAGACCATCTAATTGTCACAGTATCACTTCTGGCCTGATCACTTACTAGGATTATTCCAAAGGTGAATGATTTGGTTTATTACCAGGAACATTATCATAAACAAGGAATATACCTGTACATGTAGTGAGAAATATCAATGGTCATTTGTTTTTTTTTACTTCAGTGTTTTATATGTGCTTTAGAACAAACTCCTAGAACTCCCAATGGTAGCCCAGGTTCAGTAGGAAGTAAATGCTTGGTTATGGTATATGTTCTGATTTAGATCCCTAAGGACCATGACCCATGTCAAGCTGTAGCCTACTTAGACTGCATGATCTTCAACATTTCTCTCCTTTTTCTCTCTTTTGCTGATTGAAAATTGAGTGCTGAAGAGAGACCTACATGTATTATGGCTACAGCTGTCCCTTGGGTATGAGTAACTACTTCAGTACTAGTTGATTACATTATTTATAGAGTGTGTATAGTAATTAATTAATGTAATGTATAATTGAACTCCATATGGTATAAATCTGTTAATCATTGTCTTGTTGTGAATTAAAAACAGTCGGGTATGCTTCATCAATTGATGGGTCAATATAATCAGCTGGAATAAACCCATGTGTTTCCTTATTGTTGAATGTAGCATATTTACTGTCTATGACCTAAATAGCAATTACATGTACATTCACAGTGCTTATTTGGTTAGCTCAGATTAGCTTATTAGCTTTTCCCAGATAGCCTTGTGATTTCACCACTGTATTTAATGCACATCTGTTTATAACCCGGGAGTAATTGCATCTTTTATGTACAGGTTCAAACTTAAAAAAATGATAAGTAAATCCAATGTCTGAAAACCTGCATTCTTTGTAAAAGTGCTTAAGGATTCTAGGTTGACCTTCAGCTTTACATCTTAACTGGGACTTGATAAAAGACCTCTATTCCAGCCATAGGTCTCTTTTGCATGTACTCACAAGTAACTTTTTTCAAGTATTTTGAAAAAATAATACATGTAGATAACCTACCCTTAGATCTCAATGTTAATTTCATGCACTCATTAGTCAATTACAATCAAAGTAGGAAATACCATCAGTAAACATCAACATGACTTTGGCTTTATTTGTTCAGTATTTATTTTCACACTCCTGTTATTTGTCTTGTTCCTTGATTCAGTATTAATCTCTAACAAGTGGTCTAAAGTACTTGGTCAGTTTTGGTGAATGAAGTTTCTATTTTAGAGTTTTAATAGGATTATTCAGGCTTTTAGTCAGGATATGTTCTGTATTGTTAGGTGATAATACATGTATTACAAATTGTTTATATCAGCCTGGATAGTTGACTGAAAGGAGTAAGTAGTGAAGGTCACAATGACAAAAAGGCCAAACTACTAAGTCTGTCCCTAAGCTCACCAGTGGTTGGTACTACATGTGCTACAGTGAACATACACTGACACTAGATCAAATGGGTTAACTATATAAGAGGGATTTGTCGCTTTACTTCAGTTTTGTAGATGCATAAACAAGAATTTACCTTGACTGGAAAAATGGATACTACTTTAGCAAATAAAAATGTCTCTCCTATGATCGGACTTCAATTCAAGGTCAGCCATAAGATACATTGTATTGAAAAGTTATGAAAAGAACGAATAACAGTCCTGCTGAGAAAATTTAACAAAACTTTAAAACCATGTTATAAATTTTATTCTTGTGTATCCATAGCATATTACATAAATTATATGGTAGGTTTTTCTAGTTACATCAGAGATGGCCAGTTCATTTGTTACCTTATAATTATACCTGTGGTGACAACAATACAATCACATGAGGCAGAAGTCTGGGGCCGGTAGTGTAAAACAGCAGTTAAATGTCCTTGACATTCATATCGTGCTTTAGAATTTTGTTTGGAATATCTGACCTTCACATGTTACACACCCAAATCTGTTTGTTACATTACTGCATATGGTTGCAGTGGAAATGAATTGTAGGTCTTTTTCTGTCTAGAAAGAGCATTGCCTGTTTTTTGAATTTGTACTGAAGATTCTGGGTCAAATAGTGATTTTATTTATTTATCAAATATTCTTGGATAAGTTTTGGATGATTTTTAAAAATATTCTTTGCCAAGAGAAACCTCTGGAACCCACCCTTTTGTTGGGAATTTTAGTTAATTTTATGCAAAGTTTTGGCAAAAACATGCAAATCCTCCTTTTATAAAAAAAAAATGGCTTAAAGACATATTTACATTAACTTGTATTTCATGTGTTAGCGATACTATAGGAAAGTAGTTGAGAATTTTGATTTCTTTGGAATTAACTTTTCAATAACTTACTAAAGTGCAGAGGACCAACAAAAAAGAAGGTAATGAATTCTATGAAACAGGAATTCAGTTTAAAATTTAGGTCACTGTCCTTGTATTTAGATGTTACTTACCAGTATTATGTTTTGGAACACTAAATTGGAAAATTTAAATAGTTTTCTATAAATATTACCTAACCCATAGGCATGTTTGAATATACATGTATGTATTTTCTATTAAACAAGAAAATTACATTTCATTTTTACAGGTAAATTTTCAGCAATTTTTCAATTTAATTTATTGGTGACAAGCTCATACCATACCTATTGGTAAATTATGTACGCTTTTGCACACCTGTACATCCAATGTAAACTATATCATTCATGTCTCCCAGTTACCCAACCATGCAATTACCAAATATGGCATTAAAACCACTATACTACAAGATATCAATGTGGTCTACCTAGGCTTGGCATCTGACAAGTTTTGAGTGGCTAGAAAATTTGCTTATATAACTTTTATAAGAAAGGGATTTTTTTCTTTTGGATTTTGTGAGGATATTGAACAGCTTAAATTGAAAAGAGGGGCAAGGATATTACAATGCAATGATAAACAGAGCATCACTGTTAACATCAAGGACTTTAAAGATGACATCGGTTTTGTCAGATTATAATAAAAAAATTCTTGTATAGGTTTGCAAAACAAATGTAGATACATGTACATGCAATTATACATTCTGTCATTAAAGTAGATTATATAAACAAGCTCCAAGTTTCTTTCTGTTTCTGCAAAAGGTTTTGCTTCTGTCAAGTGTCATTTCATGCTTGATACTAAAAATCAAATCCTTCAGTTTGCTATGTATCAAATGTACCCAGAAGTTCTATTTTGTTTTCCAAGGTCATCAATTGACAATTTTGATGCTCATCCATTCAAATAAAGCCCACTGGGTGTAGACCATAGATCTACAGTGTGTATCATGCATCATTATGTAGCATCTGTGTTACCTAGATATAATCTTCAATTTCACCTTTATACATGTACTTATATTAAATGAATCAAGGAAATTTCAATTTGACCAGAATAATTCTTACCTTTACAACCTTTTAATCTTTGAGTTATCAAAGTGATTGTTTGGTGATATGAGATACAGTCCTGCTAGTTTATTTACTCTGTTTTTCTGACTGTCATAATTGAAGAAGGGACTTTATATTTATGCCAAAAAGTATGATTCATTGTTTACACTTGATACATAAAAAAGAGATGTATCAGATGTGCTGTTTTTTGTGGGTCTTAAGTTTAATCTTTTCTATGCTTATGTTTGAAAAAAAAAACTCCTTATAAGCTTTCCTTGTTATTTTATTATGGTATATGTACTTCTCAATTGCTGAACCTTCCTGTAACTCTAGACATGTGACATGTTGCTATCTAATACTATGTACATGTATCTATCAAAAACATATAACCTTTATCCTTCTGTAATGCTAAATATTTGCAAATTTAGTTCTTGTAATGTTTTTTTTATATTACAGAAAGACTTGGGCAAGGTTTCTATAACCCTTGAAAGTTGCCAAAATATGAATGCTTCATTTGTGATCATAATGGTTAATTTGATATATATCAAAACCTTGTTCTGTGGTTGAATGAAATTAGACTTAATTTGAAACTGATTAAAAGCCCACCCAACATGAGTGAAATAGTGATCACTATGGGGAATGTCATGTTCACTGACAACATAAATATACCAGTGAAATACCATTGCTTTCAAAAACATGTACATGTATTTCGGGTTTCTTTAAATCTGACTTTAGATAGTCATGTCTCATTTAAACTTGATTATATGGAGCTTTAATTCCATTTCTCTTCCAACAAATTCTATCTTTCTTTCATTATACAATTCAAAATATTTTTGCAATTCTTTTCTACAGCAAATTTCATGGAATTGTAAGGCTGCATAACAATTTGATCGTCATCCATTAGCTAATCTCAATCTGTAGATGCTCACATCTTCTGCAGGTTTCTTTAATATATAAGTGTATGGTTTATCATTAAATCTGACATGCTTGTTGGTTAAATGAGAAATTTTACTGAATGATTAGGTATACTTTAAATTGATTAATAGGCAAACAAATGGGTTCATTGAACAGTATATCTCAGAAATTTGTAGACTAAACATGACCTTATAATGTATACATGAGTAAGTAAATGATTGTGTCAACACATAATTAATGGATGTTTTCAGCATGTTTAAGAGCTTTAATATTTCAATAAGAAATTTACATACAAAATAGAAAGAACAAAGGCTACAGAGCAAAACAGAACAAAATAATTTTACACTTGGTCACAATTTTTATGCTAATGCACCCAAAGAAAATTTATTTGTGTAAGGGAGGTTACTCTCTATTCCTACATAGAAGTATTCAACACCGATAACTGAACTCGGTATTCAACCTTGAGACTTCTGGCAGGGCACCAGATCAGTTTTTTGATCGGCAATTGTTTGTTATGTTTTCTTCTTGGCAATGAAGTTTCATCATCATCACAGCATTCTTCATCACTGATGACTTCTATAGGCTGCAGGATCATGCCTTGTAACTACCTAAACTTATAATTACATTTGATTATAATGAGGATGAACAAGTATTCTGTACATGTGCCTATCTCTTTTTGATGAAGAATCAGTTTTACTGCTGTATCAGATTATACCTTTGTGGTATACTTTTTGCTTGATGTCTTGCTGTGTAGTACAGTAATGGATTGTTATATGTATTTTTGTAAGAGGCTGGTGAAACAATTATCTGCAGATCTTGTCTATTTTACATATTGCTGTTTCGATCTTCCCTGTTATTGGCTATGGTTCTGTTTCATGATATAACAGTATTATATTCTTAGTTTTCATAACAACATTTGAATACCTCTTTATAGTCAATCTCGTCATATAGTTGCATTTTTGGGTTAGGAAAACTAATTATGAAATGGCGTGAAAAGCAAATATCTGTTTTAAAATTCACAAGTATTTTATCTCTGAAGTTTTTGAGTTTCGAAGGGTCATATTCAAGTTTGCTTAGGTATCAAAGATTGAAATTCATGCAGATTTAACTTGCGTGGGCTTAAACTGATAAATCAACTTTTTTGCACTCCACCTAGTTATGGTTATAACTAATGGTATGTCATAGCCACGTTTTATAAATTTAATGCATTTCTGATCATTCTGTTTACTTATTGGATTTAAGTACATAAAACAGACCAGATTTTTTACAGATGATACAAATCTTTGAGATTCCATATTCATGTGGAAATTTACATTTAGTATTTAGATTTTTGTGTAAAAAATCAGATGGTTCATTGAATGTGTTTTTATCTTAATCTATGATTTATGAGGTTCTGAAGATAAAGGTTAAGGTCATTCTAATACCTGTGCTCAAAAGGAAGAATTAAACTAAAGAAAAGGTCTTTTGATATAGTTCAAGTACTTGTATGGAGTTTATACACTGCTCATAAATAAGTTTCAATTTGTTTAAGATGCGTATGATAGTACTCAGTTGATTTTGTTGAATTTTGGAATAACTGCATTTTCAAAGGAAAACTGAGTACCTATAAACAATACTGGTAATGCACACAGAACTCATTAATTGAAAAAAGTTGCAATTCAAATTTTTGCTTATGCCTTCTAACTGTTTCATATTTATAGTGCCCTAATATTGAGGACCATCTGGACTTGGCTTTACCTGTAAAATACTCCAAAATGAGCTTCTTCAATATGGATTTAATAGCTTTCTGGTACACAAGCACTTTTGAAATGCATATATAACATTGCTTAAACATTGTATTCGTGAGTCCATTAAATTTTGCACTTTAGTTATTTTTTTGTTTGTTTGTATGATCACCTTTTTCAAGCATATTTATCTTGCATTGGTTTTGTTTTTGGAATTCTGCTTTTAAATAAGTGTTCTAATATATTTCATGAATTTGAATGTATCACATATTTTGACATTCTTACAATAAAACTGCCATATCCCAAAGAATTTTACTGTGGTTATTGATAGTACAGAGATCTATTTTAATCTTAGAATGGGGAAGGTTTGATATTTTACAAGGTGTTGTCAGTTTCACTTTACTGATACATGGCTTATATACATTCTTACATGTTTATTTAACTCTCGCCCAGATGTAAAGCCCTGTAGCTGTTGTCTATTATCAATGTGCCCTTATAATAATGCTTTGAAGTGCAAAAAATATCAGATATAAATAAAAATTTAATTGTTATTGGTTTAATCATAGATGTATAACCTTTTCATCTATGGTTTAATTTTAGGAAGGTATTAAATATATTCCATTCATTTCAAACAGATAAATTTTAAATTTAGCATGTTATTATACACATTGCTAGAAGAATTGTTCTAAAGATATTTTTACACAGTCATGTTAATAAACAAATTCCTCAAGCCTTAGCTATCTATCTTGGCTTTCGAAGGGTGTTTCTTGTGAGGGTCAATAGTTTACAAATTATCCTCAATGAATGACTAATTGTTATGTAAATGATGCTGCAGTATATCTGATCAGCAGTTTTCCTTTCTGTAGCCTATTCATAGCTTATAATGCTATCAGCACTTAATGAACAGTAATTGCATGACCAGGTAAAACCTCTCCTGCTGATTTACATGCATACCTTACAGTATTACTAATCACCACCCCACTGTCACAACTTATACCAATAGAAACTACCCAATATAATTACATCAAAAATAAACAGCTGACTGTTCAGTTTCAGTATGTTACCTTTGACCTCTGGCATTTTATTTCTACCATTTAAGGTAAATTTGGAGTTTAAACAGTGGCCATATTATTACACTGACGAGTTTGTGTACAGTGGGATTAGAATCGGTTTAAATTAAAATTTGACTATTTACTTGTGGTTTAGTATCTATTGCAGTCCTTGTTTTTGCACAGCATTATCTTATGATTATGGTAAACCTAGTTCACTAAAGGACAGAAAAACACTCTTGAAGTATTGCAATGTCTAGACTACCTTTGAAATCTAATGCTCTGCTTTGGTTGTCTGAAATATGAATGTGAATTGAGGTTAAGTGAGGTATATACGGCGTGCACATAGGGCATTAAGAACATGTGAAAAGGGGATATGGAGAAACAATAAACCATGAAGACAAATTGAAAACGCACATCATGTATGATAAGTTTTATGTTTTGACTGATTCTCAAAATATTAATGAAAACTGAGTTGGAATATCAAGAGGGTTGTACAAAAACATGAGAAAAAAAATTATTTGTTTGATAAGTTCTTTATAGTTCTTCTGTAGTTGCTATGTAATTCTCAGTAATTCGTAGGAGTTTTGTTCATGAATCTTGTTCTTAACAAACCATTGGTCTATATCATTGAGTCTTTTGTCTTGTTATAGGCTCAAAATCATTGCATAGTTTCTTAAAGTTTTCACCTTGCCACATATTAAAGTACATTCTTTGATAAAAAGGAGTTTATTCAGTGCTGGCAATTACCTCAGACAAAATACTTTGTGAATTAATCTCTGTTTTGACTAGAAGTGGGATAAATTAAAGCTAGTCCTACCCAACTTTGATATACTTTATAGTTAGTAATTTGACATGCAATTACATGCATTATCTGTTTTAACTTGTACATGTATTTTAGTAAAAAGAGCTTTATTCTCAATTGGTATATTTATAACTCAATAAAACATTGTATGGTAGCTCTGCTTTATTTAAGTGTTGGTAAAGATAAGGTTTGTATCAGCATAGAATACATTGTTTTCTATTCTAGCATTTCATTGTTTAATTAAATTACTATCTTGTTTTGATATTCTTGGATGTTCATTGTCAAAAGAGTATTTTTACACAATTTAATGCAGGGAGTTTTAATTAAAATAGAATTGACCGATTCTGTATGATTTCCCTTGAGTTACAGAGTAAACTTTTTTAAGTTGGTTGGTATGGTGCATTTGTATGAATGACTATAATTGTTTTCTGAACAAGCTTATTTTGTTCTTCTGAGTCACCTATGTGGACCATATTTCATAAGCTGATAAATCTATTACCAATTTTATCTATATATTTTCTATGGAATGAGTCAGGGGAAGTCACTCCAGTCCTTTACATGACTGTTTAGGTCTATGATCTTTAGTATACTGGGTTTTCACTGCTGATTCAATTCCAAATGTTTTTCACAGCTAACACTACTGTTATTCATAACCTGACAGATCTGATTGTAAAAATCCAAAACTGATATGATGCCACTTACGATCTGATATGAATTCAGTGATAAAGTCAAGAAAATTCAGATTTAATAGAGAGCAATGATTGATAAAGAAGGTAGTTTGTATAATTTCCTTCTCCAATTGATATTTCTATCTGCTTTAACCTTGTTCTTGATTGTTATTAGTCTAATAGGCTTCTCCTTTCACCTCCTTCAATTTCCTTAACTTTTAATGTTAATGTACATGTAGAGACTCCATTTGTAGCTCATTTCTTGTAAACAGCTGTTCAATAAAATGTTTCTATGTGTACAACTAGGAGTTCTCACCTGTGTAGAATTATCAGAACTCTTTGATGCAAAGAAAGAAAGAAATGAAAGTCAGAACAAAAATGCTGAATCTTAACTTTGTTTATGATTTATGTAATGGGTGAATGTGACTTATGTGTAAATTAAGTAACTTTTTACTTCCATCGTTTTTTTTTTCTTCAAGAAACATTGCAGCAATTATGAAAGCTATACTTTTGTGTCCTTAACAATTATATTACCAAGGGAATACATTTTGCAAAAAATCAGAATTGTTAAATAATTTAGAAGTTATGACGTCACAATACTTTGATCTAGAATGCCTCCATAACTTATGACTAATTTGAAAAGGACCACTGGTAGACTTGCTACAGTTATATTAGGTATTTGTGTTTAATTTGCAGTATGGTGGTTGGATAGTGAATAAATATTATAGCATTATTGCATAAGATTTTCCACATTGGCTTAGTTATTGGTCTGAGGCTAGCAATATTGGACTGAGGCGTAGCGAATATGGAAAACCTTACGCAATTATATTTTATTGACTGACTGGTTCAATATGCTAGGCCAATATGGATTTAAACCAATCCAATACAACGTATTGGACGATTAAATCCTGTATTGGATGGCTATACCGTATTGGCGCATTTTTGTATTTTGTATTGTATTGGCAGTTTTGATCATATTTAGGCCATTATTGGAACGTTAGTCAATTATTGATGGTACAATGTGATGTTATAAATATATTTCTTCTTCCAAGTCTATTGTTCTGATTCTAGCCTTTTAGGTGTGAACCATCAATAAAAAGTCCTAATGTAAAAATCTCATGAGCTGAGTATCAATCAGTTGACATGTTTTTGAGATCTAGAAAGTCCAAAAGAGACTTTGAGATTCAGGAGTAAATCATAGTCTGACAATGTTCACAATATTCCCTATAGTCATGAACTGTTTATTGTGTGGTAATCTTAATGGGAGTACAGTTCATGAGAGGGCAGATAATGAAAGTTAAAATACATGTACTTAAATGATGCATTCAGATAAGAAGTGATTGATCATCAGAAAATGTTCTGATCAGGCAGATTCCTGTGGAACTAATTAATTACTCATTCTGTAGGTACCGGTATGTTTTTATTGTAAACTGTTGATGTAAATAACGTGTATATGCACATTGTACACATAATCGCACATAATACGTCAGTGAAATTAGGGAAAGTGTCAAAATATTTGGAAATGAGTAATCTTTTTGTAGTAGTAAAATAAGTTGTTTGCCTTGATAAATGTGGGGGTGGTTGAGTTTAATATGCATAAAATTATTGATAAGAACTGTTGTAGTAGTATTTAGCTAGTGATATTTTTTTCTGGAATTTATAGAATGTGCTCAATGCTTTTGTGATTTAGATCAGAATTTATTTTTGAATTCAGTGTGGGAGTAGAGGAGATTAAAAAATAGATTTTATTGACATTACTGATTTAACCTGTTATTTGAGAAGTTCAGGAACTTTCAGATTTGTTTTGATGTATTTGATATCTTTAATCTTATGAAGGTGTAAAGAGATTCTCTGTCTGGTGCCTTCAGATAAGGACTGAAAAATCTCTTTCCCAGGTACAAATTGCACATAATATCATTTTGTGGTCTTGCCTATTTGAAAACATTTTTCATAGTACTTGGGACATGTGTTTACATTGTAATACAGTCAAAATTTTGTTAGTGTTTGTGGCCTGTTTATTTTGTTTTAACACATTGTTTTTGTATTTTTTATTGAATATTGAATTTCTTACAACCATAATAAACTGGTACTCCTTAAACCTGTACTGAACAAATCTCTTATTAAATTGGCTGATCTTGATGAGAGTTAGAATTATACAGTGTCAGAAAAAAATGCCCACTTGCTCATTAAATCTGGAAATGACTGGAAACTAAGATTTCCTCTGGACAAGGAAAAGATTTAGTCAAATAGGAGGAAACATGGAGAAAGGGATTGTGAATTTTGGAGCGAGATAAAATCACCTCAACTTTTCAACAGGGCAACTTACAGCAAAAATTATTTCTAACACTGTTACACTTCTAATACATACATCTTCTCTTTCAAACCTTTCTATATAAACCTTTAACACTGGATTGTAACAGAGGATATAGAAACCTAAAACTAAGGTCTGATCTTTGATATATGAATTGTTCAGTAGTAGGGCATGAAAAGGGATATCAAAGCATTTAAAACTTATCAATTATGTAAAAGTTTAGTGTTGCAAAGGTACATTTAAATTGTAACTGAAGAACATCCTATAGTAGAGTAGTAAGAACAAGAATTTGTGAAGGAGTATCTGGATATTTAAAAGGGAAGGTTCAAACCATTAGACCACAAATATTGTTTATTCTTATAGACTTTTTGGTAAACAATAAACAATAAATTGAGTCATAATTTAAATGTTTATGGAAGTACATGTACTTCCCAAGTACACTAGATGAACATAATCAAATATCTACTATACACCATAGTATCAAGAGTATAAATCACTAAACAAATACAAAATGTATAGATGTTTGCTAAGGTCAGTAGAGTAAGCTCCCCTTCTTGAAGCCCCAGGCTGATGCATGGTGCATTTGTATTCATAGTAGATTGATAGATTGTAATGAAATTCTGCTGGAATTATCTGAACTAGAAATTCATCTTTCCTGAGGCTTTGTAGATCTATCATAGATCATACTGTTTTAAATTGAATTGATGATATTTGTAATAGTTTTGTCAGCACTTGTCCCATTATTATTGTATTTTATGTAATATGTAAATTTATTCATATGTTCTGTGTTGTATGACATGTCGTAATATCCTTGGGTGGGGTACTTTACTGTAGTATGTGTAGTATGTAAAATGAATTACATTACTTACATTGTACATATTTGAACTGTGAATATAATTTGACTTTCATTCAAATCTTGAAGAATGTTTCAACAGGGAAAAACAAAACAAAACAATATACCAGTTGCTGGTAAATAGTATTTACTGGTACTGAAGACTTGGTTCTTTTTTGTTTATTTTGTTTATACAAACTCGTAGCTGCATTCTATTATTTCTTTGAGGTTTCCAAGGAGATCTTTGCTACCAAAAGAAAACACATACTTCTTACAAAATCAAGAAAGTTGATAAACATATGGCCTAACTCTTTACATAATGATATTTAATTACACTGTACATGTATGTTGTTATCACAGTAAAAAAAAATGCCACAACGAAGATTATCACCTTTTTCAGATTCTTGTACACTTGAACTATGTATCAAGTTTTTTTACCATGTTTTTTAAATTGTCTTTTAATTGTATATTTATATTGTTCTTTGTCTAATTTAACACATTTTGAATTATAGCTATATGTTGATGCAGCTGGAAATGTCACTGATCCATACTTTTGAAGTTTGTCTTTTGAATGACATTAAGACTTATCATTCATTTTATTTCCATTTCAGATTCTTCAGATATTGTAGATGGTAACTTGAAGCTGATCCTTGGTCTGATATGGACCCTCATTTTACATTACTCTATCTCCATGCCCATGTGGGAAGGAGAAGAACCAGGACCCAGTGAAGGTGGACCCACACCAAAACAGAGATTGCTCAACTGGGTACAGAGCAAGTGTCCAGAACTGCCCATTAAGAACTTTAACAATGATTGGAACGATGGTAAAGCCATCGGTGCTTTGGTTGATGCTGTTGGTCCAGGTAAGATATCACATCTTAGAATGATGGTAAAGCGATGGGTGCTTTGGTTGATGCTGTTGGTCCAGGTAAGATATGACATCTTAGAACGATGGTAATGCCATCAGTGCTTTGGTTGATGCTGTTGGTCCAGATAGATATCACATGTTTTAAAATGACATTGACAACACTCATTATGATGGATAAATATTAACTATAAGACCAATGAAAATGTTTACATTTGCCCATTTTTGTATTGGTTTATATTTGGCTTGAAATTTTTCTAGAAAACAAAAAATAGAAGATAGGGTCCACCAAATGATTGATTCTTTGAAATAAGTTAGGATTGAAAAAAAGGGTCCATCAAATGATTGATTCTTTGAAATGAGTTCGGATTGAAAAAAAGGGTCCATCAAATGCTTGATTCTTTGGAATATGAAAAAAGTTCGGATTGTAAAAATGGGTCCATTAAATGCTTGATTCTTTGAAATAAGTTAGGATTGAAGAAAAAAATAAACAACTTATTAGGTATCCCAAGGCTAATGCAGCTGAAGGAAATGTCAAACCTAAAAGGTCTTTGTATATTCCAAAACAGTTTTAGAAATTAATTAACCACATAAAAATGTACTGATAATATTAAAAATATTGCACTTAATTATCGTGAATCATCACCAATAAGTTTTTTTCTGTTATATCATGTTATGCACCCTTGGCATGAGATAGTAAATTGTTATGATTAATGCAAGCAAGACAAAAACACCCTTTACAGTAACCTTGAAATAATACAGTGGAAATATGTCGGTGAAAGTGAAACCAAGGGAGGTCATGTTTTTACCCTTGCTATACAAATATTACAAGCAGTATTTCAAAGAAATACTACTTCTATTTCTAAACATTTCGTTCATGGATATATTTACGAGTGATACCATCCCACACACTGAAAGTGTACTAAATCTTTTGTTATTAAGTATATGTCAAAAATACAGTGTATAGAAGGTGTATATGTTAACATTCATTCGTTATTTGAAGCTGAATCGGCTTTTTGGTCAAAATCTTTTATCTGTATTTACATGTTATCTTTATTTCTGTTTATAATTGATCATATTTCTATATCACAAACAGTGAGTCATCTTATGTCTGGTTAATTCCCTATGTATCATCCCTTTCTTATTACTATTCTACAAAGTAATATTATAATTCTGTATTCAGGTTTATGCCCAGACTGGGAAGACTGGAACCCTAAAGATGCCAAGAAAAATGCCAAAGAAGCTATGGATGCTGCTGAAAAATGGCTAGATATTCCACAGGTACAACACATTGTAACTTATCCACCATACCCCCAATATCTCATGGCTAGATATTCCACAGGTACAAAACATTGTATCCACCATACCCCCAATGTCTCATGGCTAGATTTTCCACAGGTACAAAGCATTGTATCATACCCCCAATATCTCATGGCTAGATATTCCACAGGTACAAAGCATTGTATCATACCCCAATATCTCATGGCTAGATATTCCACAGGTACAAAACATTGTATCCACCATACACCCAATATCTCATGGCTAGATATCCCACAGGTACAAAGGATTGTATCATACCCCCAATGTCTCATGGCTTGATATTCCACAAGTACAAAGCATTGTATCCACCATACCCCCAATATCTCAAATAGCCATATATGGAGAACATTCAGTTCTTGTATTCATTTGAGTCTTCAGTTTCTTTTTATCCTGAAATGTATTGAAAAAAATTGGAAAACAAAATCATTATATTACATGAAGAGTATCCTAAGTTTAAGGTGTAAAATATGGAGTAAATACAAATTATTCTATTCTAATCCACTAGTAACTTCTTTTTACATAGAGTTAATGACTTTTTTATTTAGCAAGTGTTTCTTTTCATTTGTTTTGTGTAATAGTAGCTGAGGTTTTTTCCGGTGCAGTCGGTATAGTTTCGCTTTTTTACCCTTTGACCTTAAAGATGCTCTTCCATGGAAACACAAGTCACCTGATCGCAATTCTGTTTCCTGATTGGCCAAATACTGATAACTTAGTTGTGTTAGAAAAAACTGTATCAAAAATTAAAATTGTGTGCCATGTGTTATTTCCCGAATGAAAATTATAAGTAAAAGGAACAAATTTTACTGTGTCGGCTATCTTTATTTTTAAAGATAGTACCGGTACTTGTTTTATTTTCAATTATGAAAAAAATGGAAAAAGTGCATCCAGGATCTTTTCTATCAGTTCATTGGTTTTTGCTTGAAAAAGAAAATAAAACGATTTTGCTACCTGTAGCCATTTATATGATTTGGCAAAATTAACATGGTGATAAGTTCAGGGTATATGGAATGTTTACTTCTAAAGGATAAAAAAAAACTACTGATTTATATAGCACTTCTCTTTTATAGTATCTATTCTGTTGATTACATGTTAAAGTTAGAAAGGTCATTAACAAAGGTCGTTTTTAAGTTCTGAGGTGTTGATTTTACTTATTCTCCCTTTTTTGTTGGTTAAATGTCAAATGTAGAATAAATGATACTTACTGTCTATGTAAACAATTTGGGACATCCTATAGTCTTTGTCTGTGTTTAAACAGTATAAAAAGACCATAAAGTCATTGAATAGTCCACAAGTCAAGTATTTGTGAAGTATTAGTAAAAATGGCGGATTTGAGTGAAGATGATGATAGATATTGTTCAGTGTTGGATAAGGAAAATTCAGTGGAGGTGAAAGTAAAAAATAAGATAACTTGTTCTTAAATGGAACATTATTTTTTTAACAGAATCTTAGCTTGTATAACTCTTGTGTGTTGATGTGTTTCG
Organism: Perna viridis; assembly: GCA_037379345.1. NCBI lineage: Eukaryota > Metazoa > Mollusca > Bivalvia > Mytilida > Mytilidae > Perna > Perna viridis. Next base: position 18,451,322 of record CM074511.1, read on the forward strand.
TATCAATCACTAGCATTCATCAGTCTTTTTCTTGTTCATCAAAGACATAAAGTGCTTAAATCTAACATTATTCAAGCTTTCTTTTAAATTGTAGCTCATCAAACCAGACGAAATGACCAACCCCAAGGTTGATGAACTGTCCATGATGACTTACCTGTCACAATTCCCCAAGGCCAAGCTAAAACCAGGAGCACCAGTCCGTCCAAAACTCAACCCAAACAGAGTCCGTGCTTATGGTCCAGGTCTGGAGCCCAAGGGTAACCAGGTTGGAGCACCAGCTAGATTTACTGTTGAAACTTTCTCAGCAGGTCAAGGTTCACTCGAGGTCAAAGTTTTGAACCCTAAAGGAGTAGCAGAACAGGTAATATAACCATCCATTCCTTAATAGGTCACTAATTCCTAGATTATCATTTGTCTTTGGAAAAAATTAGGGGGGAAGGGGGGTGTAGGCCGCTTGAAGGTAATTTCATGATTGGCACCAGTCCTTGAAATAAGGGGGGCAAGTATACCAGAAAATGCCAACCCAGTTATCAATGCCATGTCCAATCATTTCATTCAATTAAAGACTTTACCTGATAATGATATTTCCTGTTTCACATTGATTTACTGCACATAAACAGGTGCAGGTTATATATAGTTCAAAATTCTTAACTGATTTCATTGTAAATCAAGAAGAAATCTTAATGCAGAAATGTTGCAAAAATTTAGTGGAGGTATCTTGCCTTGTTTTATGGTTTGGATAGATGTTATCAATTTCAAACACCAGTAATTGTGAGGTCAACATTCATCTGCTGATAAAAAGATAGCATCATAACTCATAACTTTGAAAACTAAGATTTAATTTTTTTTTTAATAAAATATCTTTAAGGCAGTAGTTTCAATGATTTATAGAAGATTCAATCTGTTTAATGTTCATGCTATCAATATTCAGCACCTACACAAATAGTAATATAGGATATTATGACCTTCATAATATCTGAACATGGTGGTTGATAACTAACCAATACCTGGGAAATCGTAGCTTGTAGAAAAAATAATTTTACTTAATATTTCAACCTCTATTCAATTACTTTAAAACAACTTAATTTAGGAAAAACAAACTCCCAAAAAAACAACAAAACATAAAGTACTGTAAACATAATAATTTTCTTGGTTGCTAATTTTTGCAGATTCTGTCAAGTGAACATATTCGTAGGTGTCAGTTTTTACAGTTTCAAAATAACGATTAGTATTATATATTAAAAATCAATTTCTTGTGTACTATTTTTTTGCAGTTTTCTGTCCATCATGAAAATAGCAAGAATTAGTATGTTTACAGGAAACCACTCAATAATTTCATTTTATTATGGAATATTTGAAAGAATGTTAGAAGCAAGATCAAATACCTGGGAAATTCACTGGAATCTTAACATCTTAATAAGTATACATGAATCAAAACATCTATGAAAATACATTGGTACTTGATAGAGTGACACCTGCATAAACCAAACATGAATAATTCAAAAACCTGTTTAAACCAGAGACTTTTATATCAATTCATGTATACTTTTAATCTTGGTAAACTGAAGAACACCTGTCTAAACAGAACCTATTTATCCAAAAGGGTTCAGTTAAGACTACTATCACTTTTTTTGTTCAAGAAAAGCTTGCTGCTTAACATCACTGATCTGTATTATCACTTTGATGTTTTAACACATTGTATTATTTTATTTATAGTGTGAAGTAGTAGACAACAAAGACAGAAACATGACATACTCCTGTGTATATGTACCTAGTGTAGAAGGAGAATACAAGGTATTGTATTATTGTAATTTATGAAAAACATATAATTATCAAGTGGTAACTGTCCAGGTCATTTTAAATATATTTATATGATTTATCGTAAATGTTCAGGACATAATATAAGTTATTGATAGAATCTCTTAGTTTTTGTATTATGTATTCTTTTAACTTTACAACCAGGAATTGTCAGGTGTGTAAAATATGCCACAAGCTTAAACTTGCACTTTGCTTAAGGCTTCATGATCTACCCTAATGGAGATAACTGAATTGTTACAAAAGTACGAGTAATTGTCTTATTGTTTATTATTTAAGCTCTTTGACTTAGCAAGATTAATGTTCACAGAAAGATTTAGATTGAACGAATATGCATTCTGAAAATAACTTGTAATCAGCAAAAGGGAGATAACTCAATTTTTTCAGCTTTTTTTTCTGAATTTTACTTTTACTTTGTATCAGGTTATTATCAAATTTGGAGGTAAAGAAATCAGCAAGAGTCCATTCAAGGTCAGAGTAGAAGGTGCGGCTGGTGATGCTAATAAGGTCACAGCAGCTGGTCCTGGTATTGAAAAGACTGGAGTCGTTGCATCTAAGAGAACCTACTTCGAAGTTTTCACCAAAAGTATGTGTCTATATATGTCTTTTGTCTTCACGTGTTCTGATTTTTTATAGAATATTATTGAAATTTAGTTAATGAGGGAAGTTTGGAAAGTAAGTATTTGAAATATATTTTGATACTTGATTTTTTTTTATGCATTTATGATCCTTATTATGTCCCAGCTTGTGGGAACTTTGCAGGTGTATCTTAAGCTCTTATTTCAATTTATTCCACTTTATATTCCTTGGTTATTCTTTTGAAATGCCTGAATATACATATATTTCATCTTCGATCTTTAATATACAAAAACTGGACTCATTTTCTTTTGAAATAAAGTTGTTTTTTAGAATAGTTATATTTGATTGTTTGTAAAGATGTGACATGACATATGAATGATTTCTTATATTAGTTAGGTTTGTGATTGAGTGTTAGTTTATTTTAGTACGTGTGAAAATGCTTTGATATATAGAGCTGATTGTGAACTAACTAAATCATTTAAGTTGAATCTTAAAGAAAAACAAATACTATCATCTTATGTTGCTCAACTACATGAATATGGTGTCTGCTTAAACCAAATCATTTTATTTTGATATTAGTTTTGGAAAGAGATTTTTCCAGGATTTATACAACAGTATTTAATTAAAATAGTTCACTTAAATTTTTGAAACATTATAAACTTTTTTTGTGTTTCATTCTAAACTACAAAGATCATTTGGGAATACATTGTATAGGCCTGGAAAAATCAAGGGTTATTTCCTTTTAAGTTTAATTGATAATACACATGCTTTCCTACTTCATCAATTTAATAGATTCTGGTGCACCAATTCCAAAGAAGGGTGAGTACTACAGGGAGATATATTGTGCCACCTCTATTCCATTTATGTATTAATGATCCATGCACATCATTCACTCTGCCTACTGCTTCACTTTTCACATTTTTCTGGTGTTTGGAATATGCTCTTTTTTAACTCACTCAATATATCATTCAAATATTAGTAAATAAACATTAGTCATCTTAAGTATCATTTACATTTGAACTGAACAAGTATTTCAGCGAAATTAGGAGTCATTGAAAAGTCATTGTATTTTAAGTTTTTATGAATTGTTTATGAAGAAATTTGTTTCCCTATTCTAATGTTTTGTTGTCTAGTGAAACACATATTCTAAGTGTTTCATTAAAAAAAAGCACAAAACACTTTAATGAATTTGCTTAGCTTGATCTAAGTTTAAAAATTGCCTCATTTAAACAGCCTTTTTGCAAACTTAGCTATTTTAAGAAAAGTTAATCTATATTGAAGCCATGTTTCCAGTGTTAACCACTTTCCTTGTCTTGTCCGCTGCAGATTAAAGGCAGCCATATTGTCCTGTTATTTGCAGCTTTTTTTGGTTTTTTATTTCCTCAAGTCATTTATATGTGTCAATTACGCCATTTTTTATATGACCGTAAAAAATTTGCAGTCATATAATGGTATAGGACTGTTGTCCTCGTTGTCCGTAGACACTTGGTTTTCGTGTGGTAACTTCATTATTGGTTGATCTCTATAAAGTTTTATAACAAGGTTCCAAACCACAAAAGGAAGGTTGGTTTTGATTGTGGGGGTTATGGCATGAACCATTTTAAAATTATGGGCAAAAAAACATGCATTTCATAGAATTTAACTGTAACTCCAGAAAAAAGCATAGAAATGTCTATGATGTTATGGACAAAAATTGATTTTAGGTATTATGACTTGAACATTTCAGATATTAGGGGCCAAAAAGGGGGTGGAGCTAGAAACATGGATTTTCTTGATGTCCAGACAATAACTTGACTAATAGTGAATGGATCACTTTGAAATTGTATAACAAGGAAGGTTGGATTTGATTTTTAGATTGAGACTAACCTTTTTTTTTTTTTGAACAAAGGACCAAAATGGGGCTTTAAACAAGCATCTTCCTTATGTTTAGACAATAACTTGAATAAAAAGGAATGGATCTCATATAGATTTATCTACAAGGTGCCATACCATCAAAGAAGACTGATTTTTGAGGCTGATTTGAGCCAAGTAAGAATAAGAGGCCACAAAGGGACTTAGGCTTGTTGATAATAATTTGAGTGAAAGGGAATGCATCAATTTGAAATTGTACCACAAGTGCCATCATCCCAAAGAAAGGTTTGGATTGGTTTTGAAGGTTTCAACTTCAATCATTTAGGAATAACAGGCCAAAATTCTGGTCAAATTCTTATCCTGTGTTGAAAGTTTTTTCATAATCAGAATTCAAAGCTATATTTAGATAGAAAGGAATGTCCATACTTGCCCCAAATTCAGTATGAAGCTGAGCCTTGCGAAGCATTTTAGTTCATATTCATAAATGTAAAATATAAATTGTAGTTTCATGTATACATATTAACCAATAGTATACTGTAGAAATAGTATTAGTTATTTAGTACTCTAATGTGAAGATTTGATGTATAAATAGAAGCATGTGACTGTGTAATTTCATAAATAGCATAATAGAGTGTAGATTTAAGCTTTTGAATTTGTAATGTTAAATGATTAATATTTTTTGAAGTTAGATTTTGCATGATAACTATTTATAGACAGAATGAAATGTGTTTTTTGTTTGATAGCTATAATCATGGTTAAAGTTTGGTATGAATTGGTAGAAGATTGCCAAAGTTTGGTTTGAGTAGTTCATTGATATGTCGCAAAACTATGTATATGAATTGATGAAGATTCTTACTATGATATTATTGTTTTTATAGATGCTGGCAAAGGTAATGTGGATGTTGTCGTTCTTGATCCACATGGCCGTAAAGACACCATTCGTCCCAGTATCAATTTGGCTCCTGGTAAAGAAAAGGATGGTGTGTACTTGGTAGAGTATGTACCATTGGAACAAGGACTTCATTCCGTCAATGTCTACTTTGCTGGACAACAGATTCCAAAGTCACCATTTGGTGTTGGTGTTGGTGCTGGTGAGTAGGGGTTATTTTCTTTCCTGCAGAATCTTCCATTAAGTTCTGATACGCAATTGATTATAAAAGTACAGTAAAAACCTTTTTTAATTGTTCAATCTCATAAGTTTTAATTTTATCTCTCTTCGCACATATAAATATATTGACACTGTTATGTTAATTGTGGCTTAAAATACCAAGATGTGCTTGTGCTGAATTATCTGTGAGACTTTTTATCTCTAAATTAATATACATTGATTATAGCTTCCAATGCCAAGATGTGCTACGCTACTGGACGTGGTATCCAACCAAGAGGTATTAGGGTCAATGATAAAGCTCCATTCAGAGTGCACACTAAGGGAGCTGGAAATGGTGAAGTCAAAGTTCAAATCTTTGGTCCAGGTAAGTCAGCATTTATATAGAAGTCTGAAATCTTATAAAATTATTTTAAATAATGGTTAAAATAGTTTTGAAGATAAAAGAACAACTGCAAAGTATGTATTTAAGCAAGCAGTTAAGTAACTTATTGATCGATTACTAGTAAATGATTTTTAGTACATTTACACATTCATGGTGAAAAGTTTGTTGAAAATGTAGAGAATTCATAAAATGTGTACTGTGCAACATATGTTTATGTATTTTGGTTTTCAAGGTGGTCAGGAAATCAAATGTGTTCCACAAAAATCAAAAACAGAAGAAGGTGTCTGGGAATGCTTGTACATCCCACCTAAAGTCGGTCAGTACATTATCAATGTTACATTCGGAGATCAACATATCACAAAGAGTCCTTTTAAGGTTGATGTGGGTCCAACAAAAACCAGCAAGATTAGAGCTTATGGACCAGGTCTTTCTGAAGGTGTCTGTAACCAGCCTGCTAGGTTTACTGTTGAGACCAACGGAGAGGTCGGAGCTTTAGGTAAGAATAGTGTAGATAGACATTTAATTTGCAGTTGCAAGATCAATGTTTTTTTTTTTACATTGAAACTAGGTATGCTGGTCTCATTTTGCAGAATTTTTGTAAAATATAGATCATGTTCTAATGGAAAAAAGATATGGCAATAGGAAATTAACATTATGACAAGTGCACTTTACTAATTGCATAAAGAAAATATATCAATTCTTTACTGTATGTGTAAATAATTATGATAATTGAAACAAATTTTTCTTTTCTTTCAGGATTTTCCATTGAGGGACCATCAGAAGCTAAGATAGATTGTCAAGACAATGGAGATGGTTCAGCTGATGTTACATACTACCCCACAAGCCCTGGAGAGTATGCTGTGCACATCCTTTGTAATGACGAGGATATTCCAGAGTCTCCATACATGGCTCAAATTGCACCAGCTACCAATGCTTTTGATGCATCCAAGGTTATTGCTGAAGGCCCAGGTCTACAGAAAACTGGTGTCACTACCAACAAATATGCTGAATTCACCGTAGACACCCGCAAGGCTGGAAAGGCTCCATTAAAGATCACATGTGAAGATGATCAACACAAACCTGTCAATGTAGAAATTGTAGACAAGAAGAACGGTACCTTTGCCTGTAAATACATGCCAAAGAAACAGTGTAAACATACTGTCACCATTACATATGGTGGTGTCCAGATTCCTAAGAGTCCATTCAAGGTAAATTTAACTCAAACAGAAAAGGTCAAACATTCATCTCTGTTAAGTGTGGTTTTCAGGGATAATTTTCTTCCTCTTTTTGGCAGGTTTTTTTTTTTTTGTGATTCAGATTTTGCCTTAACAATTCTTTATTTTACAAGTTTTTGACTTCAATTTTGTCAATTTTCACTTACCTGTTGTTCCAGGTAAATCATCTCTGGGTTTTGTAAACGCCATATAAAAGGATAAATTTAATGGTTGTGTTAGGTGATTTTAAGTATAGTTCCATACCAATTCAAACTAACCTACAACGGTGAATGGCACATGATGATTTCAAAATTGTAATTGAATTTGCTTATTTAACTGTTTATATAAAAGGATTCAAATAATGGCAAACTATGATCTAATAAAGCACTAGTGAAACTTTTATAAATTTGTTCTTTGTAATTATCAATGAATTATCTCCCTTTGCATAGAAGGAACAGTGCTAATATGAGAAAACTTTGCATTTCTGGAAATAACCGCTGAAATAAATACAAAAACTAACAATAATAGGGAATCAATTTCTATCAATTGCCATATTTTTTTTTTATTTCTATATGGAGTGGTGTTTAATTTTTATGATAACAGCAAGGATTTCTTGAAACTGTTTTACTCTTCAAATTTACTTAGCATTCTCGTTTTCGGTGTGAATTGACCGAAAGCTATTCCAAACTACTAAATCCATCTGCTGAGGTAAAAAAAATATATTTTTTCAATCATAAAATATCTTTGAGTATAGAAATCATTAAAAAAAATGCTTTGGATCGTCTCTTCAAAAGATCGTTTTTGAAGAAGAATTTTTAACAATTAAGATTTTTAATTAGGTTTTGGGGTTCTACGTATGTTAACCAAAGGCACTTATGATGCTTCAACTCGCTACGCCGCTTAGATCTCGAAGTGCCCAGCTGTCCGGAAAAGAGAATTAAGGATACTATTCACTTTTTTGGCTAACTTTGAAAATGAATTTGGTCAAATTTTGGAATAATGAACTAAAGCATACACACTACAAAAAGCCCAGGCATTCATTTGTGTTTTTATCATACCTAACTTGTTAAAAATAATCATTTAAACATAGTGATGAGCTATTTTTTATTCAGGTGAATGTTGGAGAAGTGAGTAACCCTGGTAATGTAAAGGTCTATGGACCTGGAGTAGAGAAAGGTGTCAAAACCTTCAAAACAACCTACTTTATTGTTGACTGTAAGAGTGCTGGTCCAGGTAAAAATCTTCTTAGTACATGTATTGATTTTTTATTTCTCTAGTGAAGGAGTCAAAAAATATTCTTTTTTTCATAATTAGTCCGTTGAGGTGAGTGTTCAAAATTTGCTAGGTTTTATTTCTTTGCTTTCTTGGTCAAGATGATGCTTTTCAAAACCTTTATTTATTGTGCTATTAGAATTGATAGCATGCTTACTCTAACCTCAGAAAACAACTTAGGGTAAGCATGCTATGAATTTTTCATAAAGCACTAATGCAAATATAGATTCAAATTCACTATGTCAATAGTTGTAAAAAACAAATTCTATTCTTTGCAGTTCAGTTAAAGGGCTACTGCATGAAAATTGGGGAATATTAATCCTTGTAGCATATATTTCCCTTGCAAGTTGGTTGCAATATTAAATACTACTAAACACTGACTTTATACAATGCTTGCCTATTTGAGAACAAGTTTCATATTATTTCATAGAACTTAGAAATTCAAGGGATTCTAATTGTAATTACATTAACAAAGCAATGAAATAAGATGTTGAATTTATAAATATGTTAATATTGTTTCCAGGAGACATTGCCATTGCATTGGTTGATGCCCAAGGTAAAGATGTACCAGTCAATACCATTGACCAGAAAGACGGAACATTTAAGATTGAGTACACACCAAATAGCCCAGGGACGTACATTGTTTCAGTCTACTTTGCCAACCAAGAAATTCCCAAGAGTCCTATCAAGGTCAATGTTGAATCCAGTATTGACCTCAGCAAGGTCAAGGTTGTTGGACTTGATACACGTAAGTTTCAATTTGTTTTTTTGTTAATTGTTTTTTATCAAAGCTTTTCCTAGTAGGAGTAGTACTGAAGTTGAGAACTTTTCATTTGCAGTGGTCCAAATTAAATTTCCATGTTTTTTGTAGAAAGTAATCTCCCTAAAATGTTTTTTTTTATATGCAGTTGGGCCTTGATAATGGAGGTGCTTCAATAGTATGTCTGTGTTGGTACTGTATACAAAATTTGACACACCAAATTGTAAAAAAATATATGAAGGTTTAGCTTATAATTTCGCGTTTGTTTAATGCATTTGTGCAAACATCAGAAGAAACCCAGAAGATTGGTTCAGCTGCATATGAAAAGTATGTCCTTGCCCAAAGAGAAAAATGGCATGATTACCTTCCTTTGTATTTCTTTCTTAGCAATCAAAATTGGTGAGAAGAGAGACATCTCTGTTATCACCAAGGGTTGTGGTAAGGCTGATGGACCTGTCAAGGTGACAATGATTACACCCAGTAAAAAGAAGGTTAACATTCCTGTCAAGGAAAGTTTGGAAACTTGGAAAGGCCAACTTGTTCCAACTGAAGTTGGACAACACACCATTGAGGTGACATATGGCAGTTTCAGTGTACCTAAATCACCTTTCACTGTCAATGTCACCTCTGCTGTTGACCTTAACAAAGTCAAGGTTGTAGGACTTGACAAACGTAAGTGGGTCTGTTGCCTTAACAGTGCATGGTGTTTTCAGTTTTTACCCACTGAACCTCGTGTTTTGACATCTGTGTTGCTTTTAAAATATGTATATTCACTTTTCAGGTCTATGTGAACATTGTCTGCTCAAGACATCATTGACATAACTTTTTTAAATCGTTAACTAATTGTTTAATTGCTGTTTGTCCCATATATCTTGTTATATGCTGTCTCCACTCATTTTACTTACTGATTTTACAAAATGAAATACAAACCATGTTATCAACAATTAATTAACTGTCTGTAATTACATGTTGACAGTTTTTGCTATGTCTACCCATGTATCAAGTTTTGCCATGACAATGAATTCTGTATTGTTTTAAGGCTTGGATATTAAGCACATCTTAATTTTCAGATGTTGAAATGGATTTCATGCATCCTGCATGAAGTGAGGAAATAATTAAAAAAAAAATCATAAAATGATTATTTAATTAGTAGATATATAACAGTTTAACATAAAACAGTTTTAAAACGTGTAGTTGATTGATTTTTACCAGAATATATACTCAAGACTCTTCTGTAGAAACTACTTCAAACTCTTCATTCTATTAAATAAATAAAACCAAGTGTTCTTATTTATTTTTATCACTGCTTTGTAACTTTACTTAACTGTAAGAAGTTTCTGCTTATCTCCTTTGTTGAGCTCTTTGCCTATTTTCTTTCCTTCTTATTCTCAGCTATCAAAGTTAATGAGAAGAGAGAAATCTCTGTTATAACAAAGGGAGCAGGCAAATCTGATGGACCTGCCAAGGTTACCGCAACAACACCATCCAAGAAAAAGGTAGAAGTTCCATTGAAGGAAACACCTGACGGTTATGTTGGTAATCTCACTCCAACTGAGGTTGGAAAATATACCGTAGATGTAACATATGGAAGTGCTGTTGTTCCAAAATCTCCATTCACTGTTGATGTAACACCTGGTGTTGACCTTGGCAAGGTCACTGTTACAGGACTTGACACTCGTAAGTTGGCATGTTGCCTGCTTGCTTTGTGTGGCTGTCAACTGATATTTATGTACAGGAAATATTACTGGTGGAAATGTTTTATTGTCAAGAAGCTTTTAGATGATTTAGATTAGCTGCTTATAGGTTATAAAATGTTATAATTACATATGAAGAGCTGCTTAAAAGGACGAAATAACTTGTCTTTCAGCTGCTGTTAAAGATAGCTATGTAGATGGCATACTAATTACAGTGAAGGTTAGGGTTGAGTTCAATCTGGTTACTGTAGCTTGCTTCTTTCCTTGTAGCAATTAAAGTTGGGGAGAAAAGGAATATATCTGTTGTTACCAAGAGTGCTGGTAAATCTGATGGACCTGCTAAGGTTACCATGACTACACCTTCTAAAAAGAGATTTGAAATCCCTGTCCGAGTTAGTTCTGAAGGTTATGATGGTCAGATTGTTCCAACTGAAGTTGGACCTCATAAAATTGATGTAACATATGGCAGTTCTGTTGTTCCAAAGTCACCCTTTACTGTCAATGTTGTACCTGGTGTTGACCTAAGTAAGGTCAAGGTTACTGGACTTGACAAGCGTAAGTCGTCTTTGTTGATCTGTGTCTGGTTCTTGTTCAATACTCTATGGAGAGGGTTTTGTTTTTAGCATGTCTTTCAATAAAGATAATTATGTATTATGTCATTGGATGTCTGTTACTGTTGGTGATGAATGGTCTAACTTATCAATGTCATTGGATGCCTGTTATTGTTGGTGATGAATCATCTAACTTATCAATGTTTTTGTATCTGTTGACTTTATCTGTATATTTTCAAATATATTGTTGTCAGCGTTGTTGATTAAAACAAGCTTTAACTGTTCTTTGTCTGTACCATTACCATGGATACATTTATTCCTGAGATTGTTATTGTTTGGCTGGTTCTGTTGTTGATTTTTTCCTTTTTTGTTTATGTTATGTCTTATTTTGTTTTCTCTCTAACATGAGTATTAATTGCTGCCGAAAATTGTTTAATTTGTTTGTTACTCTTTTAAAATAAATTTTCTAACATGGTTTTGTTTTTAGTCTGTGAATGAACTTGTTTTGTTGTATTTTACTAAATTGCATCCAAAGTTTCATTTTTGTATGCATTTAGTTTTTGACATTTTTTTTCAACTTATTTTTTATTTATTTATTTTGAAATATATCAATAAAGTGCTATTTTCTATACATTCAAAAGTTCATAGATTTACTTATTATATTTTTTATTGATAATTTACTGCATATTTATAGATTTTTAAAAAAAAGGAAATTAACTTAGATTATAAATTTTAGTTTGGAAGCAAAATAGAAGGTTCTATGTAGAAGAAGTCAGTGCATGTCCTGCCTTTCTATTCATAGTAGTGGAAAATCCCAATCTTTATTTAATAGCAATTAAAGTTAATGAAAAGAGAGATATTGCTGTTCTCACCAAGACTGCTGGAAAACCAGGAAAACCAGATGGGCCTGCTAAGGTTTCTATGACAACACCATCTAAAAAGAAGGTTGAAGTTCCTCTGAAGGAAACACCTGAAGGTTTTGTAGGTCAAATTGTTCCAACAGAAGTTGGGCCTCACACAGTTGATGTAACATGTGCTGGTAATCCAGTTCCTCAGTCTCCTTTCAATGTCAGTGTTGTACCAGGTGCTGACCTTAGCAAGGTCAAGGTTACAGGACTTGATAAACGTAAGTGGTGGTGTATTGAGAATGTTTTCAATGTAGTATTCTTTCTAGAGATACTTTTTTTAGAAGGAGATTTGATATGAAGGTTCTACTTTTGGTGCTATGGAGTAAAAGTCACTGCAATTTTCAGTTTTTCAGTTTGAATCATTGCAGTTTTGTCATGATTAATTGAATACAACAAGTGTCAATCATCATCATGTATGGGAGGAGATCAGTTTATTGTAAATTTCAGTCTCATTGTATTTGTAAAAAAAGTATAGTTTAATTTAGAAGAGTTTGCATGGATCTTGTTTTTGTTTTTATTGCAATTTTTTCATAGTCTTACTTTTGTCTTGTTGACGTATTTTGAACAGTGGTTTATTATTCAGTTACCAATAGTTACCAAAAGCTTCTCAGTTAGTCAAAATACTACTGCTTATAGACTGTGTTGGTTAATGAAAAATGTTTTCTACATGATATTCCAGTAGATAATAAGAGAGGACTACTGTACCTAAGAAAATCTTTAGTGGTACATTAGTATCTAATTACTTCCATGATAATGATATATGATCGGTAAGTATACAGTCTTTCTTCCATGCATCTACTAAGGCTTCATCACTATAGAAAAATGCTTACTTTTGCATGTTAATTGTGCTTTTATCTTTTTCATAGCAATTAAAATTGGTGAACAGAGAGATGTTGGCATTCTCACTAAGGCAGCTGGTCCCTCTGATGGACCTGCTAAGGTTACCATGACAACACCCTCTAAGAAGAAGGTTGATGTCCCAGTCAAACAAACTCCAGAGGGTTTTGTTGGACAAGTTGTTCCATTTGAACTTGGACCTCATGAAGTTGATGTTTGCTATGGCAGCCAACCAGTGCCTCAGTCACCATTTAAGGTGGATGTTGTCCCAGAAGGAGCTGCAAAAGTCAAGGCTTATGGTCCTGGTTTAGAGAAAGGAACAGCCTTCACCCCTGCTACATTTACCATTGATACAAGGGAGTGTACAGCACCAGGTGAATTGGGTATCAATGTTGATGGTCCAATGGAATGCCAGATTGATGTCAAGGAGAAACCCGATGGAACCATTGATGTATCTTACCTCCCTGAGAAACCAGGACAGTACAATATTGATGTTACTTATGGTGGTGAGAAGATACCAAAATCACCATTCAAACCAAAAATAGAACCAGGAAAACCAAGCAAGGATCTGAGTGGGGTCAAAGTTTACGGACCTGGAGTTGACAAAGCGGGTAATGATTGGCACTTGCATGGAAGGTTATGTACCTGTGTATGGAGGAATTACATCCCTTGTAAAATAATACATGCTTACCTGTGGTTGCGCAATAACTTAATATAGCTGGGCTGTGGATGAATGGAGCAATATTGAAATATAATAACTGTCTTCTCTAACTTCTCTAGTCTACTGCTGGCTGAAAAAATTACCTGCTTTTTCTTAGAATCTGTCTGTTGTTCTACTGAAAATGCATGGAAACTGATGTTACTTTAAAATCAACCTTTAGAATGAAGACTACACTATATTACTCCTGACCATTTTTCTGCATGGGAGTTTTCTTGATTTAGATGTTTTCTATTGTAATACCAACAGGAGGATCTAATTTTGCAGCTCGGACGTTAGAAAATAGATTTGCCCTGTGAGTTGTTTATTGAATGCTGAGTACAAAAGAGTGTCAAACTTACCACACTAAAGCTTTTTTATATGTTGTTAATTTTACACACTAATTATTTGTGTTAGTTGTAGTACAAACAAACAAAAAGTAAAAAAATATTTGATGTGTTTTGAAGAGAAAAGACAGAATTAACTGCAAGCATACATGTACAATGCTTGTATGTTGCACATTTGAATGAAAATATTATTATCTCCCTTGCATACCTATTGACAAGTAACGTATTTTATTAATAGCAATGAAAGTATTGAAATCCTTAACAGAATTTGTAAATACTTTTGTCTATTGATTTAGTAATCCAGTAAATATTCATGTAGCCATCTTGTTTATGTGAATTTCCACAAGCCATATAAGGATTTGGAATGTACTTTTATCTTATCCTGTATTATATGTATTGAGTGGGTTGAGGGTCTATCTTTTCTCCTTCTTTTTACAACTGGTTTAATGTTGTTTCTATAAAAGAATCAAAATTATCAAATTAATGGTGTCCTTCAAAATACCTATATGTTTCTTTGATAACATTTATTCTATCCACCTTCTGTATATAGAAAAATGTCAAGTGAAGATGTCTACTGTTAAAGTTCATAGTGATATTTGAACTTGCATGATGGGAAATGATGACATTAATTAAGAGTCAGTCCCTGTAAGAATCAAGCAGTGGTTAAAACATGATATAAAAAAAAACCACTATTTCGAATGTTCAATTTGACTATTTGCACTATCAGAACCAAGGTAAACAGACAGAACTTTCCATATCATTTTGGTACATTATGAAATGCATTGAAAATGAACATTTCAGGGGCGGATAACTCTGTCCAAAGCATCATTTTTCTAACATTTTATTGAAAAATTTCTTTAAGTAAATCCAGTGATGCAGAGATAATACCATGGTCTTTTCAAACAGAGGAAGCATCCTTGAGTGAAATTATATTGGCAGATCAGTAGGGTTTTGACATGCATGTTTCTGGTTTTTCCCATTTTTGCCTGATTTTTACAGATACTTACACTTAATTAGTAAATAGACTTGAGATAATATTGTGCAGAAATCAGTGTGTTAGGTAAATGTGGACAATGTGATAATTACCCCCATAGTATTCCATTCACAATATGTTTCAGTTCTTGGTCTGGTCGCCTACATATATAATGGTTTGTGAAACCTTTGAAAATCATTTTTGTTTATAATTTCTCCAGGAAAATGTCACATCGATGGAGAGTAGACTCTGAAAGGTGGTTCACAAACTATACAACTAGATATGGTGACTTTGTACTTTTTTTTCTTTTTCTTTACTGAATGTGATTCATTTCATCTTTTTTATTTTGAAAATTTTTCTGATATTTTTAGAAAATTATAGATTTATTTTGATTTTTCAAACTTTATATATAACTAATTATTAATTTATTGATTTTTAGGAGTATTCATGGATTCTCCCACTGAGTTCACTGTAGATGCCAAATCTGTATCACCAAATGGAACTGGCAACGTGAGAGCCATTGTCACCAATCCATCTGGTGTCCGAAATGATACTATGGTCACCAACAAGAAGGATGGAACATATGATGTTCTCTACACACCTGTTGAGGAAGGTAAGTTTTAAATGACCCAACCTACCATGTTCCCTACACACCTGTAGAGGAAGGTAAATTTTGAACTTCCCTCAATTTATTACAATTGTGATGAATTAAGATTAAAACTTTACCATTTGAATGGAGAAAAAATTTAGACCACTCAATACCGAAGGAGAAACTATATTTTTAAGTTTTCTACTCCATGAGCTTTTATTTCAAATTTTTTTGTTCTTTGTTTTACAAAGAAATCACTATAAATTTTTTGTGAACTCTGTTGTTGGTTGAAATGAATCACAGAAACTCCATATTTTGTTTTACTGTAGGGACATTAACCTATGAGTATTGCCTAAAAATATCAAATTTGTTGTAATAATATATAAGTTATTCATAACATAGTAAAATATATAAATACATAAATATAAGTAAATAATAATAATTTGTGGCATTAGTTCATAGTAATGACATCATAATGGTGCCATAATTTTACGTTGTTTAGCAAAAACTGCTGAAAATTGTAAATTTTGTTGTTTTTACAGACACATTTACATCCAAAAAACTATGTCCACATAGAAGAAACAACTTAATATTTTCACATGTAATTAACTATGTAATAATGAATGTATTCATTAAATATGAAGTAGTTTCTTGTGGACACCATTTCCTTGCCAAAAATATGAACAGAAAATGACCAAAAAGTACAAAATTTGACAGAATATCTGAATATTGATAAACTTCAAGCAATTTTTCTGTCCTTTCAATTTAAGAATTACCAGAATTATTTATGTTTTCTCATTTGTGATAGATTTAAGATTATTCAACACTTCATGATCAATTTGCAGTTTAGTTTTATGCCATTTAGACACTTTATCGCCCATCCTCCTTTCCTGTTAACTCTGTTGTTGGTTAGTTTGGAAATAAATCATGAAAATTTTGTATTTTGTTTTATCCTGGGCTGGCCATTAATATTGCATTATTTTCTCCTGGCCAGTAGCAAGGGTTTAAATATCGACATAAATTGCCAGCCTGTGGTAAAACAATTATGAAATGGAGTTTTTGTGATTTAAGATATTTCAATTCTAAAAGGACTAGTTCTTCATACGTTTAATAGACACAGCCAATTTGTTGCATGAAATGGTGACATTTGTGAACTAAATTTTGTTGTGACGTAAAGTTGGGTAAAAATATTTATGATGTGGGAAAAAGACAATCATACATCTATAATGTTGGCCATTTGGTTATCACTGTTTTACCACAGTTGTGGTCTAAAGAGCTTTGAAAGACATCATATTAGAATATTCTATTTCTTAATTCCAATAAACCAAAGATAAGAAATCGATATGATTGACACCTATAGAGAGGTGTAAAAAGGCACAAGAATTCAATAAGAATAATTGATTTAAAATTACTTAGGTACAATGGCTATTGATGTTACCTATGATGAGATGCCAATCCCCCAGAGTCCATTGAAGGTTAACGCCACACCAGGCAGTGATGCCAGCCGTGTCAAAGCCTACGGACCTGGTCTGGATGGTGGTATTGTCAACAGGAAACAGGAGTTCACTGTAGACATCAAGGGTGCTGGACAAGGTGGTCTTGGATTGGCCATTGATGGACCTGCTGAGACACAGATTGGATGTAAGGACAACCATGATGGTACATGTACAGTGGATTACCTCCCTGTCAAACCTGGAGATTATGCTGTTTCTGTTAAGTTTGCCGATCAGGAAATCCCAGGTATGTTATGATATGTAATTGTTTTATTGAGAAATATTCTCAATTACATTCAGTTTTATTTTTGGCAGTTATATTAAGGTATACCTCTGCCTTCTTGTACAATAGTGTGAAAAAAAATTCAGTGGATAGGTTTTTAAAAGGCAGAAAGCTCCATTTTGTTTTTCCTTAGTTTCCTATTTTTTTCTAGTTGTGGGAGTGTAAGCACCATTTTGAAATGCTCAAAACATCACACAATAAACAGTGTAACATGAAGTTTATTTTATTTTCATCAACAATGTTTTTTATAAAGATTTTGTGTTTTTTTTTTCAGTCTTATCATTTTTCAGTTAATTAGACAATTTGATCACTCATGGTTATTTCCCTTCCCTCTACATTACTCAGTCATCTGTTGTGTTTTCAGGCTCTCCATTCAATGTCAAGGTATCCAATGAAGTCAACCCTAACAAAGTTCGTTGTTATGGACCAGGATTGGATAAGACCAAAGGTGTTCCATCTGACACACCAGCCACATTCACTGTCAACACTGCCGAGGCTGGAGAAGCTCCTTTGGAAGTCAGCTATATTGATTCTACAGGTATTGGTGAAAGTTTGTTTATCCATTTACCTACTTGAATAGTTAGAATAATAAAAACTATATTAATCACAAATATGTTTTTTTTTTCATTTTGTATGTCTGTTTCCTATATAGATTTAATGAGAAGTTCTTAAAAAAAAACTTATGTAAAATCTTGTATAATTACTGTGTTAGCTTTTTGAAATTCTATTAGAACTAATTGCTGATTGTAAATCTATCTCTTAGGCAAAGCCAATCCAGTTGATTTAATTCCTGTTGCTGAGGGTGAAATCCAAGCTACATACTATCCCAAGGATGAAGGCAAAGCTAAAGTTGATGTTAAATATGCTGGACAGAATGTTCCTGGCAGGTAGGGAATTAAAAATGTGTAATTTGGTAGGGACATTTTGAAGTGGGTAAAGTGTCAAATCTCTCATTAAACTGAAAGTGATGAATTTGCTTCTTCTCTCAAATTGGTCATGATGGCCCTAAGAACTTGGACGATGTGTACTCATGATTAGATTACATGTACTAAATAGAGTTAAGATAATTTTCTGATCTAGACCTGGCCCATTCAGCTGATTTAATCATTTATACATTGTTTTCTCTTAATTTAAGCAACTGAAAATTTATGTATGTGATAAATTTTAGTTTATCATAGTTTTATGTGATAGGAAATTATATTGTAAATTTTGAAGCAAAAAATTATAAATGCGTGTTTTTTATTTCAGTCCATTCCCAGTGGAAGTTTTCCCAGGTGTAGATGCCAGCAAGGTGCTAGTTTCTGGTCCAGGTGTTGGCAAGAATGTGTACGCCAGTATGCCTGCTACTTTTACCATTGATACACGTAATGCTGGAAATGCTCCTCTTGATGTTGTTGTACAGGTAAGACAAACTTGCTGAACAAATGTTAGTTTAGTTTTCTTGTCTGTCTGGCTGTCTTTCCCTATTGATACCTGTAATGCTGAAAGTCCTCCTGTTGATGTTGTACCGATAAGCCAGGCCTTCTGTGTAGAAGTTTTCTGTCCGTTTGTACATAGGACTGTTAATCATTGATACCTGTAGTGCTGGAAATGTTTTCTTTATGTTTCATACTGGTAGAAGTATTTTTTAGTTTTCTGTTTGTCTGTCTGTTTGTCAGCTCATGATTAATAATGATAAATGCTCCTCTTGATGTTTTGTACTGATGCAAGTTTTTCTGTAGTATTCTTCAGTACAGAAAGATATTTCACCTTCTTCTCATAAGGATAACAGAAATTGTTGCTTTATAGGCTGCATTTTTGATAATATGGACTGAGTGTCAGCTACATCCTATATATGTAGAATGTAAGGCCAGAACTATAAATGGCTAAAATATTCTGACATAAGTGACAAAAATTGTCAACATGGAAGTGGATGATTGCGCAAGAGCGGAGGCACTGTTTTGTCTGAAATAAGACATTGAGCTCCATTCATCATAGACATAGCTTAATATCATATTAAATGTTTCAAGATTTATGAAAGGGAGTTGGGATACTTTTCATGTTAAACAAGGTGCAATAAGAACTGAATGAATTGTTTTCATTATCTTTGTTAATGGTATATAAACTTCAAAGGAGATTAAATATGATCTGGAGCTGATAAATTCATGATCAGTTTCAAACACTTTAGCTGACATTATAATTACTGGTTTCTTCTTAATGAATTGATCTTTGGCCAATAACTTTGAATGATATATTAGTGTATTGTATTACTGATTCTTACTTTTCATCTGTCAGTTGTGTATTGTTTATTGCCACTATGATAGGTGTTAACCTGTTCAAGTTTTGTTTTATCATTCGGCATCAATTTTTTTTTCTTATGCAAACAAATACAGTTTTTTTTTATACATTTATCTATCTTTTCCTGTTAACGAGTCTTGTATCATGGAAGTGTTGAAAGAAAAAGATTTGAACAGTCTCAATATTTGTTTTGCAATAAGTGTGAAATGTACTTTCCGTGTTTATAACTTTATGATGATGTACAATGTCTTAGGAATGAAATACTACATTTGTTGTAACTTCTATATTATAAAATCAGTTGCTTTTGATAACTTTCTCACAAATAAATAAACCTGAATGTGAAAGTTGAAGCAATGAAATGAAAAAGATTGCCGATTACATCCATAATATGGTAAGATTTTAAATGTATTTCTCTTAGAATTTAAAAAAAATTGGAGTTTACATTTCTTCTGGAATACTATAAACTGATTTATTTTTGCTGATATTTTTTGTGATTTAGGATGTCAATCCATTTCTGTGGCCATTTTGTGACTGTCATTGATGTATTATGAAACATACTTTTTCATTTTGATTTATTTTTGCACTTTTTTGTTGCACATGAAATTATTGAGAATTAATTGTTTGTGAAAATTACTTAAATGTATATAGGCTATTAATAGATGTTCAATTTCCAACTTTCCTTGCTTGTTTTCAGAGACCCGATGGTTCCTTCATCAAACCACTAGTACAGGACAATGGGGATGGAACATACACTGTACAGTATGTACCTGATGATTTGGGTACATACGTACTCCGAGTCAAGTTTGCTGGCAAAGAGGTACCTAACTCACCATTCAAGGTCACTTCTCACCCAACTGGTGATGCTAGCAAGTGTGTTATTACAGGTAAGTATCCTAGTAACAACTCATATTCTAAAGTTACCAAATGAATTGTAGTGCTAGTTTTTATATGTAAGGTAGCTTTGACTTGCTGCAAAAAAAAATCTGAGCAATGTGCCGTTTTTCACTTTGCACCTAATGGTAAAGTTTTTAAACTTAAATTTTGATAGTCCCGCTGGAGGAGGTAGACACTAGGGTAAAGGACATAAGTCTTGTAATCAGTGATATGTTTGTATCATATTCAGTTCCACCAAAAGCCTTTCAAGCTGTCATTTAGAAATAGAATAGAAGGAAATCAGTTCAAGTTACATGATAGTAATCTGATATTGATGTAAAATGCTGAAAACAAACATTCCAATGATTTGTAAGAGTTGTGTCCCTTACCCTAGATCTACCTCCTTAAACCAGTTGAAATAATTAAATACAATCAGCACAGTTGTATCTTGAATTTATGAATTTCATTAAACCATTTGAGGCACTTGCTTTCATCTTTTTATATAATTTGAAATTGATCAATTATGAATATACAAAAAATGTATTAAAAATTACTCAGAAAACAATTACTTCATTTTCACAGAGGGTCTTGAGAACAAAACAGTACAAGTGAACAAGGAGACTGTTATATGTGTTGATGCCTCACAAGCTGGAGATGGTAAAGTTACCTGCCGTATTCGTAGTCCACAGGGTAGTGACATTGATATTGACATTGTTGAGAATGCTGATGGTACATTCAGTCTCTTGTTCACCCCACAGATTGAGGGAGCTTACACAATCAGTATTAAATTTGGTGGTCAGACCGTCCCAGGAGGAGAATATGATATACAGGTAGGCAAAACGTTTTGTTTCTGTTTGTTGTGAAGATATTATTTAGCCGGAGATAGTAAGTTTGTTATATAAATTTCTTGCTCAATGTGAAGAACCATGCAGACACTCAATTAAAGAGATCATGTGTCATGACTAAGAAATAATGAAAAGTACTTACTGGTCAAATTGGGAAACTTGATTATCTGCAAAAAAAGACAGTCCAGGAATTGTTTGCTACGAACATTAACGTTTTGTAAACTCACTGTGAATATAAAGATGGCAACATCACAAAACAACCTTGCATGATAAGCCATGCTCACAAACTCTATAAGATGTGGTACACTTTCTGATATATGTTATATATGTGTACACTTGTTTTAGACCACTGGTTACACTGCAGTAAGTCTTGTGTGGCCCTCGTATGATTCTTGTCATTACATTTACAAATTTACACCACACATGCAAACTAAAATAGTGTGTAGCTTTCAATCATCTGTTCATCGGAGACAGTTATTAGTGTATCTGGTCTTGATTTCATAATATACTTTCAATCAATAAATTTTACCTTGCTGCACCAATTCAAATTTAACTTATTGTTATAATAGTGTGCAAAGTTATGGAGAGAAATTTAAAAGGAGATATGTTATGAAATCAGACCAGGTCCGTGAGAGCTATGATATATTGTAGTTTCAATGTTGTTGAGTATGTTCTGAGTTGCATGTTCTGCTATAGATTTAGGACATAAGTATGAAAACAAATCCTACATTTATTATATTATTTTACTGTTAGAAATCAGTAATTGATGACCTACTTGGATCTATTTGACAGCATGTTTGAATGTACATGTAAGCATGCTAGATAGGATTAACTCTTCTATTTGCTTGATAAATAGGCATGAATAAATTGCATAAAACATTGAATCATCTAGTAAAATGACTTTGTAGTTATAATCTATTTATAATATTTTATACAAGATTCAGTCCAATTATTTGCAGTTATTATTTTTAACAATTCCAAGCTTAAAAATGCTTTAGTTACTGTGATATTTTGAAGTTTAAAATTGATTTATGAACAAATTCAGTTAAATGTGTAATAACTTTGAGGGTTTGGCAGTACCTATTTTTTTCTCTCTCTTGTTAGATTCTCATAACTTTTTACACTGACAACAGTCTATATCAGCTGTCTAGATAGCATCAATCATAGTGAAGTTATGTATGTGTTAGCAAGAGAAAGTCATGCTGACTTTTGCTGACTTAAATATATACATTTTTTTTTAAATAATTGAAAGATTATGTTCTTGTTTATTGACTTTGCAGAAGGGATGAGTCAAATTTAGGTGTAGAAAAATGACTAAATATGCATCAAGTTCTACAGTAATCCTTGTTATATATAGGTAATAGTGCAGGTTTTTGAGAAGGCATATTTAAATGTTGAACTTCAAGAAAATTGCTTTTAATTAAATTCTTGAACTCCAATGTCATTTTGCCAAAAATTAAGCTACTGGTAAACACATTAATTAATAACATGAAAATAATACGAAAATAACACTTAATGCAAGTATTATAGAAGCTAATTTGATTCCTTTTGGCTCTATCCTCTACCCTAATGAAGGCTGTAATGAGTTTCTATCATTTAAAACATGCAATGTGTACTTTAATGTGACTGATTTTCATACTGGAGACCTTGGCCTTCTGAAATGGTTCTTTTTAAGTTTCCAACAGAAAAGTGGAAGAAATAATTATGTCAGAAACATTGTTATTAATCCTTTAAGCCAGATTCAATCTGTTCTTTTGAATTCAGAGCTTCCTTTTTTTTTTGGCACAGCTATTTTACATTTTTTTGCAGTTGCATATGACTTCTTAAATTTTAACATAAATACATCTTTGATAAGTTTTCAACAGTTTTGTTCTTTAAATCATTAAATATTGAAGGATTTAATGATTTTTAATGTACATAGCACCTATTTTTATTGCAAATGCATTTTCATTGGATGCTTCTTCTCTATTTAAAATGGCATAGGAATGCAATCCAGAAATTAAGACAAATATATCAGCTCATTGATTAAGTAAAGTTTGATACATTCCACTGCATGGAGGGAAAATATAATCTATGGCATGGTTTGATAAGTGGACTGGTCAGTAGGTCTGGCAGTACAAGAATGGATTCTTTCTATTCTAATGTTTTGTAGTCAATGTAGTTTGGTACATGATGCTATTGTACATGTATCTGCTATTTCCTTAAATCTGTTTCATGCAGTCTTATTGTACTAGTATAAAGACAGAGTGCTTTTCCATTAAGTACAGCTTGCTTATTTGTAGAATTTGACTCCAACCTAGCCTGATATCTTTTTAAAAAAGTAAAAAAAAGGTATATGCTTTTAATTAGCTGATATAAGTACATTGCACATGATCTCTTCATGTAAATTTCCACATCGGTTTGACCAGACCATTCTTTAGTATCAATCAACTATAAGTATCAATACTACCATTGTCTAGACATTATAAAATTGTTTGATCTTTTCTAACTACTGTATAATGCTTCTTAAGACACAAAGTATTAGCATGCAAGAGATACACCAGCTTATTTTAAACAGCTTTTACAAAGTGAAAACAAAATTATATTTATTTTTAATTTTACCCCAAAGGTGATAACGTACCCAGCGTGTGATTGGAATGGGTCGGTAAGATACATTTCCTATCTAAACCTCAATATGATATGCATGAACAATCTAAACTTTTTATTTGTAACCAACACCAGAAAGTTCAAGGTAAAGAGTCACTTTAGATTTTTTTTTTTAATTTCAATGCTTTATGCATGAATCAAATATTTTTCCATAGTCATTTACTTATACCAAAAGTAAAGATAAAATACATGTATCAGAGTTATACCAGATGCATGATAATTTTAGATACTTAATCCTTTACTATATCAATCTTTCATTTATAGATATTTCAAAGATTCATTGGACATGATATTGTTCTATTTCTACTAAGCATGTTACAAACATTTTATACTTAAAGTAAAAAACAGTAATATCTCCTATTCAGAATGAAGTTCAATTAATTATAGGAAATTCTTAATGGGGAAATATGCCGCAAATTTGTTTAAAGTACATAAATTATAATGATGGCACTGATGGTTCTTGCAAAAAAAGAAAACAATAAATGTTTGTTGAAATGCAAATATCCCATTTTCATGCCAAGAAATTTTATTAGTCTTAAAATGTATTTTTAGACTTCTCAAGGATTTAAGCAGTTAGAGTGATAGATACATATCAGTGATGCTCAAAAATGGTTAACCGAATTCTCTGACTAAGAATTCACTCCCATTACTTTACTTCTAGCCAATCAGGTTTTTGTTTTTAATGTAAAGAGGTATCTTGGGAAATTTAATGGGTTTCAGTGGTCAACCCAGTTGTCCATTCTACTCAATAAATGGTACATAATAAAAACTTTAAATCAACCTTTATTATAACCCACAAAAAATATTTGAAAAAAATAGGGTGAATCATCTTTCTTAGCTTATAAGCAAATGAGATGGTTCTCTTGCAGTAGCCAAACAATAATATGACTGCATATATATACCACAGACTTGATGGCTTGATAAAAGAGATAGTAAATTTGATGATTTTCTGTGAGAGCCAGATGCACAATAATAGATTGGCTGCCAAAATAGATGAACATTTAACTTTAAACTAGTTGTCAGTGGCCTGTCAGATTGATACTTTTTCAGTGAAAATTGAGGAGAACTGACAATAATACAGTGAAAATATTTTGTTTTTTTTTTATTATTTAAGTTTGGAGATACCACTTTCTTAGGTAAGAGATTATAAATGATTATTTAATTTTTGCCTTGGCCATCATTTTTATTTTTGAATTCTTTTGTGATTTTGACAGTTGTTTTTAAGGATTTTTTTCAATTACGTTTTACCAATTCATTTTTAGTACTTGTTGACCAAATTCTTAGTATTGAACTTATCGGTTTTGGAAATTTCACTGATTGGTATGTTAGGAAGTCATATCCCTTCAAAAGAATCCCCTTATCATTCATTGCTGTATTTTATTTCTTGTATTTATATATTGTTCAAGTATGTTGTTCTCAATACAGTCCAAAGAAGAGATACCCTACAAATAAAGTTTTGGGATTTATATAGGTATCTCCTTTTCTGTCTGTCTGTCTGTTTGTTACCTTGTAAGCCCAACTTCTTCCACTACTTTCATTGAAATTTTGATGAACCTTAACGTAGATGTTGGGTAGATCAATTTTAAAGATTTGCCTGGTATGGTTGTACCACACACACAGTTTTAGATAGATTGTGGACAGTAAGGCATTATAGCCATACCGTAATGATTAAATTTATTATTACATGATCAATTCTGAGGTCATTAACTGGCCAATTTAGAAGAAGATTTCAATTTGATAGATATTGATATAAATTATAAATCTGCAGTTAACTTCTGAAGTTCATTATATGATGGGTAGACCGACTATCCTCTGAACATCATTATTATATTCGCTATTACATGATGTCTTTGTACAGTTCTATCTGAACAAAGTATTGTTTGAATTTGGAATTATTTTAGAATTAAGAGAATGACCAATAATAAATTTGTAAAACTAACCCTTACTAAGGGGTTTAGTCATGCAGGCATTGCTAAGTGGTAGGATTTGTAGGAGAACAACAGTCAAAGAAACTTACTAACCCCCTTTGTCATTATGGCAAAACTAACTCCCTTAGTAGAGGTAGGTTTTATAATTATTTTTTTCACTTATTTTCTTAAATTCAATATAATTCCAAATTCAAATAATACAATGTACCTTGTTTCTGGGAAAGAAAGATATGTGTTATCATAACCTGCATCAGAATTTATCAGTCAACATTAATATCAGTTATGTAATTACCAATGTGAGAAACCTCATACAAAGTGCAGTATGGCACTTTAAAAGCAACATAAATTTTAATTGAAAAACATTAAGAAGATATGAAAATGAGTAAATATGATAAATTATCTGTTATTAGTTCATTTTCAGAATATTAAAGTCTTTTACAAACTGTTAACTTTATTCATTTTCCTGTATTATATTTAAGCTAGATGTATTCTGTTTGAATACATATTTGCAAGCTTGAGCCTTTTGATATGTTTGCCAAGTAACTATGTTATATGTAATAAATTACTGTTTTTGATCAGTTTCAATTTGATCAGAATCACATTTGTCTAAAAACATGGAATCCAAAAAAAATTAACTATTATTTTCTTTTTGTCATAGCTCTTGTTTTAAGTCTTTTGAAACTATTAGTTGCGTAATTTCTAACCATTTGAACTGTTCGTGGTTTATTAATTAACTAATAAGCAGTCCATGATAGATAGAATCATACTACAATGTATCTCTACTGTAAGGGGATAAAAGTTACAAAAAAAAATTTACCAAACTGGTAGGCAAAATCTAGGCAATAGTTAAAAGGAATATTCAAAAGCAAAAAAAGTCTATATAACAAATGGTAATAATAAGGCAGAAAGTTGGAAACAACCGCAATGGTCCTGATTTGGTACTGGCAGGTAAATTTTACCACATTTTAGAGCATGCCAAGCCTAGAGATACAAACATCAATAAATTGTCATAAGAGATATTCAGTATACTAGTTTTATCATCCTTGACCACTATGAATAGCACCAGATGAATATTAGACAATTCTGAATATACTATATATAAACTTGACTAACTAGTAGTGGTTACTATTGAACCTCAAGTTTGTTTTCTTCGTACCTTTGTTTATATGAAGGAGAGATAGTCACATTTAAGAAGTAGAAGCATTTTACAAACATTTCATCCTTGATCTGTTCAAACTTATTTACATATCACATGAAAATATCTAAATTGACTAAGCACCACCCTCCTCTGACCAATGAGTTTTAATTCTATTTACATGTGTGCATCTTTTTGTTTTTATCATACTTTTATCAAAGTCTGGCATCTTGTCTGAAAGATGAAGAATGAACATGGACCCCCCACTATCACTCTACATTCCATCTTATAACTGACCATCACAATTGACCTGAAAAATAAATATGTAAACATTGTAAAACAAACTGATGCCATTTATATGTAAATAGGGGCTGAATACTGGTAGTCTGGGTGTTTTTACTTAAAATAACAGTACAGAAAGGGCATTGCCTTGGGGTTTCAACCATTACAGGAGTGGCAGCTGTGAAGACTAGTAAGATAGGGATGAGAGAAATGACTTCTAAAAATGAAACCATATGGACTTGCTTTAAATCTCTGTGGTTAACTAAAGCTATGATAGACAGTGCTCTCTGGTTTATTGAAGCAATAGTAGACATTGCTCTCTGATATAATAGACAGTGTTCACTTATTGCCCCCTGTGACGTGTATAATGATTTTATATCTTATATGTAGTCTTACTATGAGAAGTTACAGGTTAAGTTCAACTTTGGTTATGGTTGATTGATTTTTAGGAAGTTATCGCCTTGGACTTAGAAAATTTCATTGAATTTTAAGTTATCCACATTTATTTTTCACGTGGACATTGGAACGCTGTTCTTTTATTACCTCAGTTTTTCTGGTCTATTAAAGCTGTTGCCTTTTGATTGTTTTCTCCATTTTCTGCGTTATATTTCAAATGGCTCTTTCTATTTGATGTTAAGTTCCTGTTAAGTAGCTAATGACATCTACCCGTTGCTAGAGAGGTGTGTATAAACAATAAATATATAATTTGTCTAAAATATGTTCCTTTTGGTAATCTACCACAGGTATGATCAAAATAATCGGCAAACTCAGCATTTCTTAACATCCAATGATTCATTTCAATAAGTCAATGAATTAGACAGTCCACTTGTAAATCATTTAAGTGCTTAACAGTTGTAAAATAGAGATGTACATCCTTACCAATTTAACTCATTAACTTAAAATGTTGTATATCATTGCTTGGAATGTTTAGTGAAACATGATGCCAACATTTTTTCCTCTGTGTATGTATTTCTGGCATCTTTAATTAGTTAAAGGTTAGAGACCAATCAGATTTATAGGCTTCAAAGAGTTCTGATATAATAGCTACAAAGAAAAAGTATATTCATGATCTTATCTGGTAGTCAAACTATTTTGAGATTAACCTTATTTTTAAATTTAATCATTAGTTTTTGCTTGGTTATTCTACCACTAAAAATTCAATGAAAAAAATATTTTCTTGTATCAATCTGGAGGTACAAGTTTATCACCTGTTTCACTTCCATCTTAAATGAAACCAAAATATTCAGTTAAAGTTTTAGTTATCAGATGATAATTATTGTAATTTTCCAAACTATTTTAATGGATAAATTCACTGACTATCAAGCTTTTCTCTTTGATGATGAAGCATTCAGTTATGATTCAAGTGTCTGTAAGTTATTGTATCTTTATTAGATACATGTACAATTGATTAAGAGTTAATAGAGTCTAATTTCACCTGAAAATCCTTTCAGAAAATGTCAAGAGTTATCTCTCTTTCCACACCTACTAAGCCAGACAGGAACCCTGCAGTCATTTAGTAGCATTTTATAAAGGCTAAGTAAACTCTTAGCTTTAGTTATCATTGATTCTGCAGAGAATTGTTCATGTACTTGTAAACTGTACTTTTCATAAGACAAAGGGCTTTTCTGTATATTCAACAATACTGAGTAATTTGGATTTTCTACCTTCAAGACAGCTGTAGTAACAGTGTGTATTTATAATCTATTTTTCACATTATGTTTGCAAAGGTCACTTAGATAATCTTTAGATACTCTACATGCTGGTGAAATTATAAGACTTTTGCATGTTTGCTTAATAAGACTTATGAAATTTAAAAAATGAGCGGAAACAGGAAAATTTTGTAATCTTAATTTTTTATAAGTTAGGGGGAGGATTTCAGTTGACTGTTGTCTATCACTTTTCTTAATAGAGTCAATTAAAACTTCATCAGCTTAAAATAAAAACATTCAAAACCCAATACAGATTTTAAATCTCTTCCTTATGTTTTTGAGTGGAATGATTATATCGTTTAGAATAAACACACTCACAAAAAAATTCCTATCTGTTGAAACTTATTGACTTGATGAAATAGCTCTTCAAAAATAATTTGTACTTTTTATTTAATGAATATAATTCTTCACTTCACTAGCTTTATAATTACTAAAGTATGATTATGATAAAATTTTTGTGAATATTTAAGATAGTATTCCTGATTATAGAAAGAAATAATTCCTTCTTCTCTTGGCAAATGATCTTATCTACAATTCCATTTAGCCAGATTTTAATTGTGATTATATTGCAATTAAAGCATCTTGTTAAACCATGTAAATTTTGAATGTAAAAATAAACTCAATATTTGTTATAAATCTAGCATGCTTACATGTACTAGAAGGAGTCACCTGTATGTTTTTTGCAACTGATCTCTTCAGCATAGTTGCATAATCATCTTTGTTTTAATGCTTTGAATTTGTATAATTGAAAAGACCACCATGTATAGTAACTGTTAATTAACTGCATGTTAATTGCATGTCTGACTGACTTCACCTTATTTTAGGCTGTTTCACCTGAAGAATATGAAGACTACCTCAAGCAACCGGTAAGATAACAGTCCTCGTAGGCCTCTTCTAAATTTATCCACAAATGTCCTGGTTGGCTAATTTATAGCCTTATTGTTTTCTTGTAACAATGGTCCACTTCTTAATTTCAAGACTTTTTTCTTGGATGGGGCATCACAATTTATTAAAAATTAATGGACACATTCTTCAAAATTATAAAAAAAACAGGAAATTTCAGATATTTGAAATTCATTTTTAAGACCTCACCCCAAAAGGAAAATCATCTTCAAGCTCATGACTGTTTATCTAACAAAGGCTCTAATAAAAGTTAAATCCTCCTATTTTATGTAGAATGTCTATATCAGTGAAGTTAACTGCTTGTTTTCACAAAGTTTTGTCTGCTTTATCATTAAACACCTACATGAATCTTGCATTGTTTTAGCATGATGTGCCAATTTTATTGATACATTGTGTGATTAGCATACCTAGATATTTTTTGTTTTTTTTTTCTTTCTATTTGATGAAATCACTGTGCATAAAAATAACTTTCATAAGATAAAGGAAGAATCGTAGATAGATTGATTGCATGCTTTTAGTGCATTCTTTTATAACTGATAAAGTTCCTCTTCATTTTAACAAGCTGAAAATCTTACAATAGTTAAACGTTGCCAAAAGCATGAATGTATGTAAATTCAGTGTTCTTTGAAAATTTTCTTTGCTTTGTTTTAGGAATAGTTTTAAAATAGACAATTTTTTTCATTTGTCTTTTCTGGGTTATAATTATTGAATGTAGAAAATTCCATCAGATGAAGAAATTATTGGTTTTCCCCAATGTCTTCAGAAAAATATACAATTTGAATTTACCTCTGTTTTTTTTTTTAGGTAAATGAAGATCTGATTTCTGCGGATACTGTTGATTCTGTTAAGGGAGCTGCTCCTGGATCAGGATTATTCCAACCAGTTGATTTCTGTATACCTGTTGGACCTATTTTCAACTTTGTATCAGGTGAGTTAACTCTATGTATACCATTATATGTTCAATGTTGTCCATCTGTTAATGATTAAATTGTATATCCGAACTTGTCATGCTCTTATTTATCTTCATGATTAAACGGGGTACTCTAACTTTTTCTGCAATGTTTTTATCATGTTTTTGCAGAATAAAATGTTTTAACAATGATTTCTCAAAGCATAATTCTATTACCATGTCAAACAAGCTAAAATGAGTTTCATCTGTTTTTCTATTTTACCTTATTGTCTTGAAATTCCATTTCTTTTTTTAATAGCCTACATAGTAATGCCTTCTGGTAAGAAAGCCTACCCTAAGATTGAGGACAACAAAGATGGTACTGTCACAATCCGTTATCAGCCAACAGAGACTGGATTACATGAACTTCATGTCAATTACAACAATGAAGAAATTGAAGGTATGTTAAGTACCACTTTACCTAAGAATCATGCGGATGGTAACATCAGTAGTTTATTGTCAATTTCTTAATAGTGTAAGTGCACCAACCATGTGACTCTGGTAATGTGAGAACCAATAAATGGAGTGATAGAAGTAAAATAGAGAAAATATTGAATAGTTCTATTGTGATCTGTTATTGGGAAAAATGGTGGGAAATATACTTTTTAATAAATTCTCTAAAGTGACTGTTTGAGAAATTACTTTCCAACCTCTTATTGTTATTTTAGCATACAGTTGAGTAATTAGTGTTTTAATTGATTATAATAAAGTTGACAAAACTATGACCTTCTACCTTTGATATTCTTTATTTGCATAATTCTTACCAGAACTTGTACTTAGTTTGTATTAAATGGTCAAACTTATGTTTTTTTTTAATGATAATGCACGGTTGAGTACTGGTATATGTTGACTTTGTGGGTTTCAGAATAAATGGTCTACTTCCCCTTCTTATTCCCACATCTTTAATAAGGTATTATTGAATTTGGAATTATTTTGGATTGAAGAAAAAAAGTAACAAAAATTATTTAGAAAAATTTCTACTACTAAGGTGGTTAGTCATGCCATCATGACTGAGGGGGTTAGTAAGTTTTCCATGCCTTTTCTTATTCAACTAAACTTATCTCTTAGCCATGTTGGCATGACTAACCCCCTTAGTAAGGGTTAGTTTTACAAATTATTTTTTTTGCCATTTTCTAAATTCCAAAATAATTCCTAATTTAGATAATACCTTTTTTGGACTCTGGCCATTTCAATGGTACTGCTGCCTTATCTACAGCCCTGGTTTCTATAGGATGATGGAAAAAAATTCTTTATAAAAACAGATTTGGTAACACATTTTTTATATCATACAAACTTGTGTCACATATACACAAAACTAATGCAAAATTTTCAAATAAAATACTTATATCCATATTTTTTGTATGATGACCAGGTAAAAAGCTTATCCATTTGAATATAAATAAAAACAGAAACCATGTGCTTTTGGTCTATTTTAAGCATGACATGTGTTGACCTATTTTAATTATCAAAAGCTCCTCAAAGAATTGAACACATGTCAAGCTAAAAAATGTACCAAAAGCACATGGTTCCTATTTTCTCATTTACATGAGCACTCCTACAATAAATACACTGTATGGTGATATTAAGTTAAATTTTGCATTAGATGTAATGGTAAACTTTTTTTTTTGGTGGGGGGGGGGGGGGTAAATGGTTTCAAAGTTTGTATGATGTTAGAAATGTGTTTGACAAAAATGTAATAAATTCCAATGGAAATCTTATTTTTAAAGATTTTTTTTTCATTATTGCGTAGAAAAAAAATCAATAAATGCATACTAATAATGTTTGATAAGAAATTGTTTATGCCAGGATCACAGGTTCAGTACCATCCAAAACACAATTAAATTAGTATGCTGTCTGATGTAAATTGTTCAAAACTTTATATAAGAACTGACAACTGACCTTTGTTGATAAGCAACATTTGACAATTGCACAGAACTTGTCCAAGATCTTACATTAATAATTAAATGTGCCACTAGTTTCTTGTTAAGTATTTAGTTTTATTTCTGCCAGACTTACATTGTTAGATCTCAAACCATTTGATTGTTATCTCGATACATGTAGTTGGCATTTTGATAACTTCCTTCTCATAAATAAGACCTAAAACCAGGTTTGGGGTGTACTATCATAAAGTAGACACAATTTCTACATGTATATCATTGGATCAGAT
Organism: Perna viridis; assembly: GCA_037379345.1. Taxonomy (NCBI): domain Eukaryota; kingdom Metazoa; phylum Mollusca; class Bivalvia; order Mytilida; family Mytilidae; genus Perna; species Perna viridis. The sequence goes on from CM074511.1 coordinate 18,484,389, forward strand.
GTATATTGATTATGATATAAGAATTTTATCAGGAACTGGTATTACTAGTACAGTTGGATTACATAATAACTTGTGTAGCATTGATTTGTATTATAGTTATCTCCCATTATCAGTGTTGTTTAGGTTTTATATTACCATGGTTTATAATCTTCTTTTTCTTGATTTGTAAATTATGATGATCTTTATTGGATAATTTACTAATGTTGGTTTTAAAGAGATTCATATATTAAAATAAGGATCCAGTTTCCTCGGTCTTTTGTTAATTATTAACTATTAATGTAATCCAACCTCTATTGCATACCATCAGTAGGAACAAGCCTAGAAATTGAATCCATACAGGGTGCTAATAATTTGGTCATATTTACATTTTTTTTTTGTAAATACGACTGATATTCTTTTTTTTGTGGGGGGGAGGGCAAAAAACAAGTACTTATGTATCTTTGATCATAAATTATTTCTTAATTTTTAGGAAGTCCATTTAAATTCCATGTGGATGCTGTAAACAGTGGACATGTCACTGCCTATGGGCCTGGTCTAAGTCATGGAATCGTCAATGAACCTGCTTACTTCACCATTGTTACAAAAGATGCTGGAGCAGGTATCAAGTTTCAATCATTTTTATTCAAAGCTGCAATTGCTGAAGTCAGTTCTTTAATTTTTGAAGGAGGTTAAAATAGTTCAAACTAAAAATTATCTCCAGTATTTAATATTTGATCACTTGCACATAGAATCTGTATGTGCTGAAAAATTAATGCATTTAATGGTATGAAATAAAACTATTAAGGAATTGCATGTGATGAAGTAGTTCCACAATGCATTACAAAAGAATTGTATCAATACATTACAATATCTAAAAAGATATGCACAATAAAATGTCCAAAACAATAGACGTTGAAAGATTTACTATTAAGTTAAAACAATCACAATCAATATTGAAGTTTTGCTTGATTCTAGTTTTGTTATAAAGTCTAGACACATAAATATCTAAGTAAACGAACATTTTTATTAATGTAGTTATTTGTGAAGGCGGAAATGCCTTTAGATCAGTCCTGTGGGATTTCAATAGAATCTCAAGTAGAAATTTTCATGCAAATCATGTAATGTTTGCTGCCTTGAAAGTCATGTTTGTAGTTTATTGTGAGATTTCTATATGGTTATCCTATATTGGTCTGTTAGGTTCTATAGTGTTGAAGTATTTGTCTATAGAAGTTCTATATTGGTCTGTTGGGTTCTATAGTGTTGAAGTATTGGTCTATAGAAGTCGTATATTGGTTTGTTGGGTTCTATAGTGTTGAAGTATTGGTCTATAGAAGTCCTATATTGGTCTGTTGGGTTCTATAGTGTTGAAGTATTGGTCTATAGAAGTGAAAATGCTATAGGTTGCTGATTTTGCTTCAAATGTTTCTTAAAGCATCTCATTTACGAAGTTGACTGATACAATGGATACCTAATAACTTTTAATTTAAGTGGAATATAAGATATGGTGATAGAGAGGTACGGGTGAATACATATTGCTATATTGAAATTTGATCCATATATTTGGAATAAACAAATAATTTACACATTCAGTTCTAACTAAATAGATAAATACACTTTGTGTCTGATAAATACTGGTTCAGAACCAACTATATATGATAAGACTTCTGGATAATTTCTGGATTCGTTTAAGCATATTTACTAAGTTGCATAACACTTTTTCTGGCTTCCATCAAAATTTTTTCTGTGGATTATATTGTATCTGATGAGGTAAGAAAGTACATAACATTTGATAATGAGAATTGTGTTTTTTCTGTTTCTCATAGTGTGTATAGTAATATTTGAAATCTAGTCAGGAATAATTATTTGTTGTACGATGTCTGTGACCAAGGATGACCAAGGTGGATATCAGGAATATGATAATTTGCTTATACTATATTGAATTTATCAATATGATTTTTTTTCTAATCATAAATTACTTCATGAGAAACAGTGCTCATAGATAGTCTAATTACAATGCCTTCTATATTGAGCGGAGAAAAACATTGCAGATTTTAATTTTGTGATAATTTGTTTTAGGTGTTTCTGATTTGATTTAACTTAATTAATTTTAACACATCTGTGTGTTTACTGCTGAAAAATTAATTTTCTCCAATAATTGTTCCCGACCAGTAGTATGTCTTTTTGCTATATTGGGAACTGGATGTAATTACTGGACTATTCAATCTTTTTGTTGTGAGTAGTGTTGGGAGTTTATTATGGAATTAAACTAATTACTTGTCTAGTTTCCCATGCTGATATAAAATAAAATAAAATTTGCCTGTTTCATTTTTTCAGGAGGTCTCTCTCTGTCCATCGAAGGACCATCTAAGACAGAGATTAAATGTAACGACAATGGCGATGGTACTTGTACAGTAAGCTACATCCCTACTGCACCTGGAGAGTATAACATCACTGTAAAATTCGCTGGTCAGCACATTTCTGGATCACCATTTACATCCAAAATCACATGTGAGTATTCCAATAATGCATGGTTTTCCATTCGAAGAATTCATAAAAAATGGCTTTTTTTTAGTTTTTCCAATTGATATATATGCAATTACAGTGGACATACTTGTATTTTGTGGTGGGTTTATTGTTAATTATTTTGGTGAAACTTTGTTAAGTTTTAGAATGCCCTGAGTTGCCTGTCAATATTAGAACATTTTTCTAATATGTGAGCCTTAGTAAGCCAGGTATTGGTACTTAAAAACAACAAGAATAGTTATATATTTTTAATTCCTTTAATAAGTGTGTTAAAACAATTAATTTGTTAAAAGTGTATGCCTAAATATATAACAAATACCTGGTTAACAATGGAATACTTACCACTACTTTTAGAAATGATGAAATATTTTTATTTTTAATAGCTCCACCAGGTGAAATCAAAAGGAAGTCTCAGTTTGGTCGCAGCAGCGAGTTTGAACTTAAAGTTGTTGAAGAAGATATTAATAACTTAATGGCCACAATAAGAACGCCATCTGGTGTTGAAGAACCTTGTCTACTGAAGAGATTAGCAAATGGTCATTTAGGTAAGTTCTTTTCTTTCTATTGTGCTATTATTCAAAATTGGTTTAAGCCCAAATGGATTAATTCTGTTGCTAGATTCAGTGACTTTAATAATAGGTTAGACACCCTTACTCCCAACAGATGTTGACATTCTACATTTCTCAAACATTATGTCCCAGCTACATTACTCCATATTGCTTCATACTCTACATCTTATATTTTGCAGGAATCTCATTTACCCCACGTGAAGTAGGAGTGCATTTAGTCAATGTATATAGAAATGGTCACCACATCCAGAACAGTCCTTTCCAGATCACAGTTGGAGAAAGTGAACTTGGCAATGCTAGCAAGGTCAAAGTTTACGGACCTGGTCTTGAACAAGGCAATGCTAATGAACTCAACGAATTCACTGTAGATACAAAGGATGCAGGTATGTATAATATATTTATAACTGTATAATGCCCTGATTCAATAATTCTATTTCATTATTTAGATAATTACATATCATAGAATAATGAGCTATTCTTATTGTTTAAAACATGATCCTGTGGTACTCGTTTGTTTAAATGTCAAGAGGGTACTGCCACAAGATAATACTTGGGGCATTACCACTCAGTACTGATAGTTTCTGAGGGTACTACCACATGATAATACATTAGGCATTATCACTCAGTACTGATAGTTTCTGAGGGTACTACCACATGATAATACATTAGGCATTACCACACAGTACTGATAGTTTCTGAGGGTACTACCACATGATAATACATTAGGCATTACCACTCAGTACTGATAGTTTCTGAGGGTACTACCACATGATAATACCTTAGGCATTACCACACAGTACTGATAGTTTCTGAGGGTACTACCACATGATAATACATTAGGCATTACCACACAGTACTGATAGTTTCTGAGGGTACTACCACATGATAATACATTAGGCATTACCACACAGTACTGATAGTTTCTGAGGGTACTACCACATGATAATACCTTAGGCATTACCACTCAGTACTGATAGTTTCTGAGGGTACTACCACATGATAATACATTAGGCATTACCACACAGTACTGATAGTTTATTTCATGAAATAAATGTAATAGTTGCTTATGTAGAGAGCATTTTCACATTAAAATTGACCGCCATTGGGAAGTGAAATGCCTTCAATATTGATAATGCCCTCACTTGCGACTCCAGGTATTATCAACATTACAGGTAATATCACTGTCCCATGGGCAGACAATTTATCATGACAATGCCCACTATATAATCAACTATTGTATAAGTATCAGCTGTAGGTAGTTATACTCTCTTACCTTAAAATTTTGAATAATAATCTTTATGTATTTCTTTTCTTAATGAGATGTTTTATTATACAATGCTTTTTTTTATTTAATTATTGTATTAAAGTATAATTTAAACTTTGCTTTCAATATTTCAGGTTATGGAGGACTGAGTCTTTCAATTGAAGGACCCAGCAAGGCTGATATTGAGTGCCAAGACAACGAAGATGGAGCTTGTCGTGTCACATACAAACCAACAGAACCTGGAAACTATATTGTCAATGTTAAATTTGCTGATGAACATGTTCCAGGTAAATACATTTATAAAGGATATATTAAAATCTGTCATCACATGTGAAATATTAAGTTTAATTAATCGATGGTCTCATATTGACTGATCTGATATACACACTTGATTGAAGGAAATGCTCTGAAAACTGTAGTTAAAATTTAGCCTGCGTTATATTGAATGTTCTGATAGTGAAAGTGACCTTTGTTCGACCTTGATTCCATTAGTGATCTTGTATCACTGTTTATAAGCCATAAATATCCTTACTTTAATGATATACATGATGATAAGGAATACTATGAAGCCAAAATTTCTGTATTATTGCAGACATATAGTATCTGTTTCAACTTAAGGTGAACTTCATTAAGTTCATCAGCTATAACAACCGTCATGTATAGAGGTTAGTTTTCAATTTGATATTAATCTACAATTTAAAATATTATTGATAAATTTCAACATGTATGTGTATTTTAATCTTAAATATATTTTTTTCATTTTCTTATAATTAACAGGAAGTCCATTCAATGTGAAGGTTGCTGGAGAGCCATCACCTAAGTTGACAGAGAGAATCACTCGTCACAGAGAGGCTGCTGATGTCATGCACATAGGAAGCCAGTGTGAACTTAGTCTTAAGATTCCAGGTAGGTACATTTTTTATGGTTATTGGTCTTTAATAGATCTAATATAGCATTTACAGAACTTAACAAATCAAGAGCTATGACGTGTAATATAATGCTCCTCAGCTATAATTTAAAAAAAAAGTGTTCTTTGAAAAAAATAAGTGTATGTGCCTTCATTATAGAAATTTCTTTCTCATGAACATCTTCCATGGCTCTGTAGTTTCATTTAATTACTCTTACATTTTCATATTTTTTGTCATGACTTGGTGAGAGACCACCCTTAAATGTGTAGATAATTCTATTTTGTTGCCGACCTCTTTATCATATATATCCATTAATGTTTTGTGTAGCATCTTTCTTCATGAAAATGATGACCCATGAACAGATAGAAGCCATCTTAGTACAACAACAAGAAGGTTTGTTGGGTGAATCCCACAAACTTTTGAATTCCTCCAAAGAGTGTTTGATTTTAGTTCTAGTCTTTATTTGAGAGATCCATATTTTAAGCCACTATAGTTAATTTGAGAACATTATACCCTATCAAAGCATGATGTAAAAATAATTTGTTTCATTTGAATTTCAGGAGATTTTTTACCGCTATTTAGATATAGTAATTTGAGTGATTCCCTATGATTTTAATAATGCAAATCATAACAAAGAATTTTTCAACAGAAAATCATTATTTTATTCCACACATTTTTCCCTATATTAATTGATAATTTCACAAAACTAACTAACAAATGCCAAAAACTTATCTCAAACAATGTTTTAACAACAACTTTGACAATGTTTCTACTCCACCCATATTTTATATCACTGGTTTGTTACTTCACATTTGATATTTGTTTCTATATATAAAGTGAGCATGATTTGTTCCTATGTTAAAGTTGACTGAATTGCAGTGGTAGATAAAACAGTCTTAGTAAATTAGATTGCAATAGAATGCATTCAGACACGTACTTAAAATCATACCATATAAGGAACTGTCTATAAGATTAGTGTTCTGTTTAGTTATATACTTTACATTTAGGCTTTAAAATGATAAAGTTAAAAAATCTATTATTTCATCTTTCATTTTGAGTACATGTAAATGCCGGCACCATTATAGTACTCCTTAGCTAGAAAACATATACTGAACTTTTTTGTGTTATTTTTTTTTTCAGGAACCAGTCCATTTGACATGACAGCCTCTGTCACAAATCCATCAGGAGTAACAGAACTTTGTGATATAGTTAGTTTAGATGATAATCACTATAGTATAAAATTTGTTCCCAAGGAGATGGGTGTCCACACTGTAAGTGTCAAACACAAGGACATGCACATCCCAGGTAAGTGCTACCACTACTTTGGTCTGAAAGTTTGATGTTGTAGAGAGAGGGAGAAAGTGGACACGCTCTGATGTATTCTCAGCCAGTTTCAATTCTAGAATAAAATTAATGCTGAATCTCCTAGTTCATGTGTGAAAACATCTTCCTATAGAAAGTCTGAAGTTTAGCATATAAACATACTAAATGACTTACCATATTCACTGAGACACAAAAATACTTTTAAAAAATGGTTATTTTATTAGTTATGCCATTTTGTGTTTTGGCCAGGGGAGGTAATTTACATTAATGAAGATATAAAATTTTGATATTATTATTAAAATAGGAAACAAACCTAACAGATTTTTTTTTATAAGCATTAACAAGCAATAATATTCCTTGCATGAGGAATAAGAAGAAAATTTTGCATGTTATCTATACATTCAGAATTTATATTTATTTCCATCAAAGCAAATGCATATCCAAGATAATTGCAAGAAAGGTTTTGAATTTTGCTCAACTGGTCCTCTAACTTTTTCAAATTGGTTTCAGTTTGAAATTTTTTTATATCTATTTTCCAGGTAGTCCATTCGAATTCACAGTCGGTCCCATTGCTGGTGGTGGATCACACAAAGTCCATGCTGCCGGACCTGGTCTTGAGAGAGGAGAAATCAATCAACCATGTATGTGTTTTTAATAAAGATTTTGTTTAAGTTCTAATACATTATAAAGAAATATGCTCAGTAATTAATTATTGTAGTTCATTCTGCCAAATTTGGATCCAATGTCGGTAAACATTTTGAATGACCTGTATTACTTTGAAGAATTATATGATAAGTATGTAAAATTGACAAGTGGCCATCTCCAAAGCATATGTGAAGAATGGACGTACTTTAAGATTGTGTTCATCTTGTTATAGGTGACTTCAACATCTACACCCGTGAAGCTGGTGCTGGTGGCCTATCTATTGCTGTAGAAGGTCCATCAAAGGCGGAGCTTGACTTTGATGACAGGAAAGACGGATCATGTGGTGTAACATACAAAGTTGCTGAACCTGGAGAATACTTAGTTTCAATCAAATTTAACGATGAACATATTCCAGATTCACCATTTAGAGTCAATGTTTCTCCAAGTATTGGAGATGCCAAAAAATTATCTGTTAGTGCATTACAATCTAAAGGACTTCAGATTGGCAAACCTGCCGCTTTTGTTGTTAACTTCAATGGTGCTCAAAAAGGAAAGCTCAAGGCCAGAGTAGTGGCCCCATCAGGAGTAGAGGAGGAAGCAATTGTACAGGAAATTGATGATGGTTAGTGTTTTTCTATGGCTGTTTTATTATGGTAACTCAAGTTTTACAGATAGGCAGAGATTGTTGTTATTATTTTACTTACTTTGTCAAAAAGTAGTGGTAAAATGAGAATTTTTGAAAGTCTGTGTATTGTTTTCACAAAAACATATCTTGATCAAAAATCAGGAAAATTCTAGTAAGCAGGGATAAAGAAGGATTTCTTATTTGTTTAATTTTTACTTTTTAAATGTACCTGAAGAATTCATGAATTTATTGATTAAATGTCTCTATATGATTGTAGGTCAATATGCTGTTAGATTTATTCCAAGGGAGAATGGAGGTCATAACGTACATGTATTCTTCAATGACTGTGAGATTCCTGAAAGTCCATTCCGTATCATGGTAGGAAAAGTCGACTGTGACCCAGGAATGGTTCATGCTAGTGGTGATGGTCTAAGAACTGGCCAATCAGGTAAGGTCTTAGAACTTGCTTAACAGGTAAGGTTATCAACATGGTGGTAAGCCATTAGTTGAACCTTACTAGTTATAGCTTTAAATACAGGTGTTAACCTTACATGTCATGTATAGTTTTTAACTCTGTATGCATATTTTTCTTTATGATGTATGATAATCTCATCTTTATGCTCAATAATTGTCAGCACAAAACTGGGCTGCATTGACGTCTTAAAGTTAGTATAGTCAGAGAAAGTATCTAGGAGATAATGATAGCTGAACAATGTCCATATTGAATTCAAATGGAGAAAAAAGAAAGCCTTTTTAAAAGGCAATCATTTATAAACTGATAGTCATTCAGTAACTTTGAGTTAACTAAAATTATGTATTAGCAGTACACTAGATTAACTTAGAAGTAACTTGTTACAGGTCAGCCTGCCAAGTTCTTTGTCAACACAGTTAATGCTGGCCCTGGTGCCCTTGGTGTAACAGTTGAAGGTCCTTCCAAGGTCAAATTAGAGTGTACTGAAAAGGAAGAAGGATATGAGTTTACATACTACCCCACAGCTCCAGGAGATTATCTTATTACCATCAGATATGCTGGTGTTCACATTGCTGGTAGTCCATTTAAAGCTAGAATTGAAGGTATGATGGTGCATGTATTAGAATTATAAGAGGTATATTTCATCTGGAAGGGACCTAGGAATTGAGATTAATATGGTAATTAATTGGAAAGAGTGAGTAACCAAAATATGATCACGAGTGCCGAAGAACGCCTAGATTTAACGAGTGTGCGGAACTTGTTCCGCTTGCAAGTTAAATTTTATTGCGTCCATGGCATGAGTGATCATATTTTGGTTATTCACAATAACCAATTTATTATTCTATTTATTATATAGATTTCCTCCATTATTCGTTTCTAATTTCAACATAAATTTCAAAATTTGAGAACGGAGGATTTATATCAAAGTTGTGGGAGAAAGTCCAAGTAGTGAAATTATCGAATTTATTTCACAGTGTGTATTATCGAAATTTATTACACTGGGAACATTCGATAAAACACTGCTATCTGTATATTAAAATTGTATATCACATTTCAAATCAGAACGAGTGGTGATTCTATCTCTTGTTAAAAATTGGACATATCTTGTTTCAAGGTTTACCATACTGTGCAGTTCTTAAAGATTAGGTTTCAGAAACCATTCCTCTACCTATTTTTCATAAGAAAGAAATGATAAGTTGCTGATAATCATTTAGTATTCTTTGTGTAAGGGACATTAAGTTTTACTGCTTTACATATGTAGATTGGACATCTGTTCATAAAGATAATATTCAGATAAGTTAAGTAATCCTTCAGTTGTATGAATCTTGTTTTGATATTTGGCTGTATACTTATATTACTGGAAGTTCCAAAGTAATACCACGGGTGTTGTTAGGTTGTACGTGGTGTTTACTATTGGTCTTGGTCATACATTAATTCATTTAAAACTCAATATAGGCAGGGGTATCGATAACCTATGAAAAAAATCTCTGCTAGTTTAAGTAAGCAACAAGCTTTTCTGGCTTTAGGACAAGCTGGACCATCAGATGTTATCCAACATGGAATGTCCCAAGTGGTTGTAGAAACTGTCACAAAGACCAGTGTGATGAGCAAGTTCCAGGCTATACCACAGTTCAAGTCAGATGCTAGCAGAGTTACATGTGAAGGAAATGGCCTAAAGAAAGCCTTTAGAGGAAAGCAAGCCACATTTAACGTTGATACAAGCAATGCTGGTATGTTTATCTTGATTAAATTTAGTTATTTATATTGAACGTTTGTTTTATATACATCAGATAACCATTGTTGTAAAATATGATAGATATATTCCTGAACCAATTGGCAATTTGTACAAATTAGAAAATTGTTCACTCAATTTAACTGTGCAATTGAGGTCTCTTTTGACGCAATTAACATACCAATTTTAGAAACCACGATAAAAAAACATTCATAGTAATACATTTTCCTGGCTTTTTTGTATAAAAACTTTCCTCTGTGTTTCAGGAAACAACATGATGTTTGTTGGTATGATGGGACCTAAAGGCCCATGTGAAGAATTGTGTGTCCACCACAAGGGAGGCTATCAATACAAAATCAACTATGTTGTAAAGGAACGTGGAGACTACATGTTGATCGTTAAATGGGGAGAGGAACAGATCCCAGGCAGTCCATTCTGTGTGCACGTAGAATAAACAGCTCCCCATCACCCCCATAAAGCAATAAATAAAGAATGAATGATGACTTTCATAAAAGTGAATTTGTATGAGTCTTTTGGAGGACGAATGCATGATATGCTAATTAGCTATAAATGTAGATCACTGGATCCCAATATCAAATCATATATTGTTAAGATTGTTTGTTGATATTTTATATACATTATGTTTGGTTCAGTCTTAATTTACTTTCTTTGCTTTTAAGATTCTACAAATTTTTGTCAGTGATTTACATATATGCTTATGTAGCAGAAATTGCTATAGTAACAGCTCCACATTATGCTGAAAGTAGACTGAGACTGAAGAGATTTGTTGAAGAGATGTAATATGTTTATGGTGCTTTTAATTTAATGTGTTTGTTAACTCTTCTTGCCTTTTCTGACTTACACATCTTATGCATAATTTTAATTTAGACACAACGAAATGAAGGATTTTGATTATCACAATACTCTGTTATGAAAAAAAAAGAATTGTACAAATGTGTCAAATAATGTTTCCACTTTCTCCACTTTTTATTGTACATAAGGGTAATATGATGTTATTGTATGAGTGCTAAATGTTACATATACACTTAAGTATTGGATGCAACGTGTTTAACTATATATTGTCACAATGTGCAAAAAAAATATATATTTTTGTTGAATTTCTTACTGAATTTCATATGCATTTCTTTTTATTTTTTTCTTGTTAAATATTGTATATAAAATTTATAAAGATATACATCTGGAATGTTATTGTTTGAATTTTAAATTGTTTCTCAAACAATAAACTTGCAATATTCATCTTAGAGAACAAAATATTGTGAAATCTTTTTCATCTTGCATTTAGATAAAATGTTAAAAGTGAAGTTTATCTGAAATGTGTTGAAGTTTTGCCATATAAAAATTCTGTAGCCATATTTTTGTATGTAGAATAGGGCATTATATTGATCATTAAATAAACTTTCTATAAATACATATATGCAATTTGCTATTATTGCCAGGGAGAATGTTAAAATGCAAGTGGAAAAAGATTTCATGCTAGATAAAAATCAAATGTATGTTGTTTTCATTTGTAGCATGACCATTATTCATCTGTGAATCACCTTGTTCATAAGAGTTGTATCCCCTTAGTAGGGTCCCTTGCCAGTAGATGGAGTTGATGCATGCATTGTGCATCTCACTTTTACAGCTTCTTATAGGCTTTTATACTAGCTCAGAATTTTTTTATACAAAGCATTTTTAAGGCATTTAAAGCAATGTGTATGCTGACTTCCAAATAAAAACTGTTAAAAAAAAAACATGTTGTAGTTATGTTTCTATGGGCCTGAGAATAAGAAATGTTTTAATGTGTCCAATTAAAGACTTGTCATAGAACCATCATTGTCTATTGACAAATCATAAAAGAAGGTAAAAAACGCTAGCAACAAAAATATATAAAATCAATAGAAAGTAATTATTATCTTAAATGCAAAAACAAAAAACAAAACAAAACCAAAAAAAGCTTGGTTTTAAAGTTATGTGTTTTGAATACCAACATATTAGGATAAGTATTTATAACATATTGCCTTTAAAGGAAGCTGACAACCAGCATCTGATCGTTGAGTGATGATGATCCAGCACTAACAAAAAAATATACAAGTCTAGAGGATACCATTGAAGATGTTACACTGTAAGAAGCAAAATTCCCTTCATCGCCTTAAACAGTGTGTGTGTGGGAAAATGAATGGTCTGTGAAAACAACTCACTACCTATTGAAGTGTACTTGTGACGTATTAAAATTGTATAGGCGTGAACAGTATGTATGGAACGCCAAAACCACATTAATTAGATTTTGTTATTATCGCGACACTATGTAGCTGCAAAATCGTAGCTCATTGCGATACAAAAAAAAAATAGTCGGAGCTACGTTTCGCAGCTAGATACTATGTGAAATAATGTGGTTACTGCGCGCATTATTAGGTTACAGACCGCCATCATCAATTTGGAACGTACACAAAAACAGTCCTAAGGTTCTAAGTAGTCCGTTTAGCATGCCATTATAAAAAAAAAGTTGACAATATTTTTAAATGAATGAACTTTTTTCATAAAGGGAATTTTATTCTGATAATTTTGAGCCTAACGAATGCTGCCTCAAATTTAAATAAACAAATTTGGTTGAACTATAAATAAAGATGGTCTAAATAAAGAATTTTTAGGGTAGATGAGTTCGAGTGTCAGTGCTGCACTGCATTATGAAATTTCGAGTGACATAGCAGTACATGTGTATGTTTCAGGTGATATATGGTTTTGGTTACGTTAAACTTCAGGTAAACTACTGAGGATCCCCTGGAAATGAGCAAATTAACATGGAGAGTAATGGGAATCTGAATTAGTGGTTTGTAGCCATTATCGCACTAAAATTATCAGAGTTCTTCGTTTTCTCCAGATAGTGATTATATAGGTCTTAATGAAATACGAGTTTTATTGTCATTATCATAAGATAGGTAATGCATAAAGTATGCCGTTTGATTATAAATACTTCTGTCAGTTATATGCAATTCATGGTAGCAAGAATGGCAATGATGTTCCATTGGTCTTTGCTCTGCTTCCAGCTGCTAAAATGAGGAGTGTTGTGTGGCATTATATCTTTATTGCCCGAGGCGTTCTACAGTCACCTTAATGCTCAATTTTACGTATCTCATCTTAGTATTATATCTCCTTAAATGTTCTTCTCGCATTGCTTCTTACGTCAAAATGAGAACATTACAAGATACACCAACTAAAATAAGTGGAGGAGAAAAACTACAGTGGCAGATCCAGGGGGCGAGGGGCCCGGCCCCCTTAGAAAATTGCAATTTAAAAAAATTGTTGAAAAATTGTTCAAGATAACATCAGAATGCAGGATTTGAGATTTAATATTTCAAAATTTTCGTGGGGGGCATGCCCAAAACCCCCAAGCAAATTCAGATGACTTCGTGATCTTCACCAGTGAGCTTGTAAAAAAATAGTGCCCCCTCCCCCACCCCTTTTACCTAAAACTCTGGATCCGCCACTGAACTAGCTTACTATTCAGGCTTAAATGTAAAGTTTGTCGAGGGTGAACTATTTAGGGTTGAGTTCGTTAAAATATGCATGTGATTTCAAGTTTCAATGGTTTACCTATATAAACTTTATGCCTGTGTTTTTATAAAGTGTGCAGCTCCCTTAACGAGCATCTGTTATGTTTTGTACATATGCAAAATCTTGCAGTCTTGTAATCTTGTGGTCATGTCGAATCAACCTATCATTTTCTTTTTCAGTGTCATAAGAATGACCAGCTTCGTACTTTATCTTTAAATACACTTAATTATCCTATCGATATAAACTTGTTATTGGGTCAGATATTCTAACATTTTATGAAAATATTTATGTATTTAAACTTGTTCAAAAATACATTGTTCAGAGCAAACGCTTCTGTTGATCTGCACTTCAATACTTCTTTCATTCTTCCCAACATGATTACATATATAATTATTATATTTTCAAATTTAATTTCTCTTCATTATCAATATCTATATTACATTACATAGTAGTACATGTACATGATGTTTCTTATTTCCTAAACATGCTTGTTGTATGTTTAAATGTATAAATTGTGAGTATTGATAAGGAGACGGATTAATAAATGCTTAGTGCTTGTTTCCGAATCCTGTCTGTCAAACTTTGATTGATCTATTTTGTACATATGTTTGATATTAATAAATAAAATATGTTTAAACTAAGTAAAAATCTTAATAGAAAGCAGTGGAAATATTTCCCGAACTTAGCTAATATTTCATCGCGCCAATCCAATCTTAAGCAGGTGAAGTTTCGCATTCGATTGCGCACTAGATGCACTGCATCCAAGCCATAGAGACTCTTCGTCATCATCTATAGCCAGCGATAATGGTCCTATACAACCCTGGTCTGTTAAGATACAGTAATTAATCAGCTGCCCACTATCTGACAAAACATGCAAACAGTTATTAAACAAATCGGTTACTATAACGTAACCAGTAGACGTTGTAACTACCCCCTTTGGATAAAATGATTTCATCGTTGGGATTCCATTGTATGACCATTTCATTTTGCCCCATTTGCTGATGGTTACTAATCTTCCATGATTGATTGACTCGTGATCAGTTATCACGATATCCCCATTAGCTGACGATGTTATTCTCACAGGAACAGTGAACATCCTTTTATCATTTTCGTCAAATTCGTATGATTGCTTCTCTTTGCCATCCATACCAAAAGTAACCACTTTTCTACAATTTTTGTCGGTAAATTTTGTGGGGTCACCGTATTCTCTTACCCCAACAAGCAATTCGTCGTCCCTAGTAACATGAATCCCTCGAGTCAGCAATGGTGAAACGGATATGAAAGTTTTTAATTCTCCTTCTTCCGTCAAAAGCTTAACGTCTGACTCAACAGACAAGAAAAGTTCATTTCTTCTCGTCTTCGCCATATCGATAGCTTTAATAGACTTTTCTAACTGAGTGTCAATAGTCTCATTAATTGTAACTTTTTTCAAAGTAACACTTTCGCTGTCACATATCCACATTGCCTTTTCGTCAGCTAGTGCCAACGGATCGACGTACCTCTGTTTCGATGTGAATGATTTAATTACGGAAAAGTTCAATTTTGCCTGGTCACCGATGACCACACTAAGCTCTAGGGACCCAAACACCTTTTCAAAATGAAATGAACGTTTGCCTTGTCGAAAATTCAGTACATTTGTTGGTGTCTTAGTAAAGCTGAAGATGGGTAATCCTTTGTCAAATTCGGACGCACATGATATTATCTTGTCTGCTCTTTTCGTAGTTAGTGTATTCATTATTTTTGTGTGTAGGGGATCTAAACTCCGAACTGCTTCTTTAAACTGTAATTCTCTTTCTTTTAGCAACTCAAATATTGATTCTTTTTCCTTTTCAATGTCTTTTCTTAAATTGGCAGCATACGATTGGACCGATTCAACTAGCTCGCGCTCACAATTATTTATTTTCATTACTGCTAAATCATAGTGCAATGTTCGTTCCTGTTTCACTTTAGGCAAATTTGCTGATTCCGATTTACATATAGACAGACAATCAGATAATCGGGCACGTAGTTCTTGTAGAGCTCCAGATTTCTCCTGAGCAACTTTATCAATGGATTCAAAATCGTGTCTTTTATGGTCTCCGCTTATGCACTCAGGACAAACAAGACAGTCGCAGGTGTTACAGAACATGCAATACGACCGCCTCTTATGTGAATCGCATGGAATATTATCAGTTATAACGACAGGTCGCCATGATCTCTCCAAGCCAGTTGCAAAATCAACAACTTCATGATTAGAGCACGTTGGAGTGTTGAGATGAATTCGTTTGCATTCGCTGCATATAACGGTATGACATTGAACACATATCCACTGGACACTTTTCTGACCGTTGCACAGTTCACATAGTTTCGCAACTTGGGCCCCTTTATCTGACCGAGAGGAAGCCATTTTCAACCTACCTGGTATTTTAAAAGTATTTAGTTCAACAATTTTCTTCCCGTAGACCGCCCTACGTCATAATTAATGAATATGCATTTTCTATTTACAGATCTGACTTTCGGTTCTAAAAATAGTGCTCCTATGATTTTTAAGTCGCTAATATTGTTCTACGCGTGTTTCGTGCTTGTATGAGAAAGGGAATTTTACATGAAATGATCGGTTAGCTTTGAACATTACCCAGTTTCTGATTTAGGCACCGAGGCTCGTTACATACACATGGTATATCGAGCACGCCCCGATATTTATGAATATTCATTGCCAGCTGCTTAATCTGATTCATAAACAATATCATAAACGACCCAAAGAACGCTATATCGTACATATCATACACATGTCTATGCGTGTTTTTTTTAGCTTGTATTAGAACGTGAAGTTTACATTAAATGATAATGATATGGTTAGCATTGAATTTATGTAATATTGTAATAGACGGGCGAATGAGTCTGGTCATCTTCGACTGGCTTCAAGCAGAGGGGAATGCAATAATGAAGAATATCGTTGTAAAAATAATTTGTATTCATAAGTTCATCATAACATCCAGTTTAACAATTAATCAATGCATAAATGCATAACAATCAACCAAAACAAAACCATCTCGGATGATGGCCTTCAGCGTTCCCCAAAACATATGTAGCTTCTCTTTTATATAAGGCAGGTCGTCAGTGTGGTGGGATATCGCATAGTCATTCAATTTCAAAAATAGTTTGAACTTCAGCTATTCGAAAGGTCTGATTCTCTTCAAAATTATCTTTAAATAGAACTTTGTGTGGTCAAAACGGAAGCAAATATCCGCCATTATTTTCTCTGGTGAAGGGGTTATTCAAAAATAAGATTCTTCTCCGGTATCATTTTCGTGCAAAGAGTTTTACTTTATCTTTACTTCAAAAATGGTTCTGCATACTTGGAAACTTTATGTTATGTACCTGGCTAAGCAATTGGAACTGGTAGTGAGCTCTTTTTTTCCTTTTTTTTGGGGGGGGGGGGGGTCTGTTGGAGATGTTCTCGGCTCGAGAGACTGATGCGATAAGCCATCTTGCAGTGCTTCCCGCCTTATTTAGGTTCAGGAATTGAAGGCAGAACCTTACTTGGCCAGCAGCCCCTAACTTTGGCTAATAACTTTATCAAAATCTTACATTAAGTTGCCGGTCGGCCAAGATACCACTAATAATAAAAATACAGACTTATATTTTCAAATTTCCTGGCACAAAAACTTAAAACTAGGATGAGTCATTGATTATGCCTGAATCGTATAACGTCGTTTAAATGGAATGTACATGAACGCCTACGCATAAAAACAGACCCGCAGAACGTAGTTAATAGAGCGCTTAAATATGAATAAATTGAATACCTAAATAAATTCTGTAATGCCAAATGGTCTAAGGAAGACTCGATAATAATCTTTTGTATGCAAAAAATCTGACAAAGCTAAGATATAATGTAAACTTCCGGCGTTCCCATGAACGCCAAGAATGAAAGTGACAAGTTCCAAATATCAGTCGCACATGTTTTCTCTGAAACAACAGTACGTGTGGCAGTTCTATAAGAGCTACAGGTAGCCGGAAATTTATTTTAAGTAAGCATGACACTTAAATGCATAAACATGCCGTACAAACTGAGAAATACCTAATTTTTAAATGTCCAAGTCGCAATGTTTACAAAAAAGGGGCTGACAAAGATAAATGAATGCTAAAAATATAATAACATCATTTCCAAATTCCACTGAGAAAGAATATGTTTCACAAAAATGGCAGAGAATCTTAACGCTTAGGTAACTTGGACTTAAAAAATGTACTGAAAATTAGAACAATTTCTGGCTACCCTAAGGGTATATTACACCCTCCCCAACTCAAGTACTGAATTCTCCCGAATTCAAAAATAGGAAAACGAACAGGGAAGTATTTAGCACATCGCCTGTATAGGTATCAACTACATGCAAAAAGTCATAAACGACATGCAAAGTCATATCAAATGTCCAAGTAATTGGCACTTCTGTCATTATAAACGTTCTTGATTGTCTTTATAGGAGTTGACATTAAGTTATATCTGTTCGTAGACGGAGATGTACATGTTGGATCTTAGGAAGGACGCGTGATCCCGAAGTGTCAACTCCCACCTTTGCCGCAACGAAAACATCTATCCACTTTTCCGCTTTCATTCCCTTTATCTCTCCGTGGCAGATGTCTATGAATACATTGTAATTAAGGAGGCTGACGTTAGCGTTCATGTTACTCTCCTTTTTGGTGACAAGGGTTTCTGGCAGTGCTAGGAAAGCGTACCGATCCAGTAGTTCTCCGATGTCCTTAATTCACCCCACTCCATTCTCTATTTCCATTGCCATGAGTGTGCAGGTCCACGCAGTCAACTTTTCCTCCTCGGTCATCTCTGACCAGTTTTCTGGTGGTCATACGGTGGTTGTCTTGCTGGTCTTCACCAACTCGATGGGATCAATGCCCGCCCATTCTCGTCTTGCTGGTGGTAGCAAGGGCATAACTCCTGTAGTTAGAAGGCGGTAGGCTTTTTCCGTCACTGGAGTCTTGTCTTCATCTTCAACAAGTGGTAGGATTATTATATTCTCTAACTCTTCATCTATTTGGTTAAGTTTATCATCGTCAAGCATATTTTCAGTCCTATCTACTCCTACTTGAAACTCTACTCTCTTCAATGGCGTCTTAACAGGTGTTACCAATTTCTCCACTACCTTGGTAAATAATGGCGTATCATCTTGGTCTTCCTTCTGAGTGTTAGAATCTTGTAATCTTTCATATGTTTCTTTCTCTGCTTCTTTCAGTTGTTCACTCCTAATAAGTTGGAGACTTGATGGTGTGGACTCTTTTTCTGGTAGTTCTGCTACTAAAGCCTTCTGCTCTTGTGGTTTATCAGTTGTTGTTGAATTGGCTATGCTGGGGGGGGGGGGCAGTCTTGTCTTTTTTGTCTGCTTCTGGTCTGCTTTCCCAGGCTCGATAATCTCTACATCATCGTTAACTCCTAACTCTTCTGCCAAACACTGGAGTTTTCTTTTCCTAGACACCACAGAGAATGATGTTATCTGTCGGAATACCTTTATGACGTACTTCTCAGCAATAACCAGTTCTTTGGCTGCCGCCTTGGTAATCCCGTAGTGGTCTCCTGCCAAAGTATTAAAGTTGCCTGGGATGGTTCTGGTGCAATTTATGATCTGAAGTCGCCTAAGTAACTCTTCAGAAGCCCGTCTGTCCATCATTACTTCTTGGTTTATCTCAGCCTTGTACCAAACATCTCCGATTGTGGCTCCTTCATCAAGGAGGTAGGCAACATGTCCTTTAGACGACAGTTCGAGATCCACTAGCCGGAGTCTTGCCTCAGGAATGGATGGCTTTGAGGGACTATATGGTCTTCTCACTTCTTTATGAGGTGCTGTCTCTCCGGTCTTCATGGCTTCACATCCTTTTTTCCACCGTTCTTTGTTTCTTGATTGTGTCTTCATCTTCTCCATCCATTATGGACCTGGTCTTTATTGCAACAATACTGTTGTAATCTGTGGGCTTCGTAACTCTCTTGTAGTCCTGTGGCTTCAGGGCCATCCAGTAGCCGTTCCTTTCTGAAAAAAAGTCTTCTTTCTTCATCTCATCTTGGACGTACTTGTGCCTCTTGTCCACGTGTTTCAGGCGCTCCGCTGTGGTTCTGTAGGTATGTTTTTCTTCAAAACACCATGGACAGACAACTCTCATTGCAGAATGCTTGGAGGATCCTGCATGATTCTTCAATTCTTTGGCGCTACTAAACGTCTCTAGGCACAGCCAACACTTCGTCTTCACAACTGATGACATCACGAAATAAGTGACATCTTTGAGTCATACTGTCATTATTACTGGTTATAATATCCCACCACACTATCCAGACGTACTTATTTTCTTGTATCCCTCCTTAATTTATTTTCCTTGTTTTAAAATTCTTTTTTTTGGAAAGCTATCATCATCTGAACGTTGAATTAATTGCATGTAAACAACAACAAAAGAAAACTATCAAATATCAATGCTAAGTCATTTCAGGTCGCCGTTCTTTTCCCGTCTTAGCCCCATATTTACTTAAATGGACTATGTGATTTGACCGCTGGGTGATCAAAGCAGCCTCAAATTCCTAAATTGTGGACGTCCATCTTCTTCTCCTGTAAGAACGGAAAGCTGATCTTCTCCTTTGCATTGATGTTAACATCTTCTCACATAACGTATTGTCCATGATGGTATATTCCTTCCGGAATACAAGGCTAACTTGTCAATATGGTAAACCCTGGATGGCTGGCGAACAGACCTCTTCACTCGGTAAGTTATGTCATCAATTTTCTTTTCAATTACATACGGCCCTTTCCATGGAGACGTCAGTTTCGAACATACTCCTACTTTTCTTCCTGGTTCATGTATCCAAACTGGCCGTCCCGCTTTTAATGAAGGTCGTAATGACGCTTCTGGTATGTTGAAGATTGTTTCAAAGACTTTCTTGTAATTTTTTTTAGGTTAATGATATACATATCAGCATCAGAGGATGGTTGGGTCGAGTCGTCTACGACAGGAACGCTGATCACGGCTCGGAGCGGCAACACTATTTCCCGACCAAATACCACAGAGTTTGGTGTCCTAGAGGTGCTCTTGTGCACGGACGAACGATAAGCCATCATCACCTGCTGCAGGTATTGATCCCATAAATTTTGTTGCTTTTCACAGTACATTGTTAACATAGTCAGAAGGGTTCTGTTGTATCTTTCAACTGCACCATTTGATTGTGGTCTGTAACTCGTGGTTCGAGTCTTGTCTATGCCTAATAGATCACACATTTTCCTGAATATTTCTTATTCGAAATTTGTCCCATTATCTGTGTGGAGCTGTAATGGGATTCCGAATCTGCTGACAAACTGGTCAATGAGTGCGTTGGCAAAGACAGTGCCATCCTGTGAAGGGATTGGTACAGCTTCTGTCCATTTTGTGAACATGTCCATGATCACCAATGTTTCTATTCTTTTGTTTTGTAATGGGTAGTGGACCCAAAATATCTAATGCAACTCTTTCCATTGGCTCTCCGACTATGTACTGGGCAAGAGGGGCTACTACTCTTTCGTTCTTTGGTTTACGTGCAAAACAGCGGTCACATCTTCTGCAGAATCCTTGAACAGATTCTTTCGTATTTGGCCAGTAAAAGTTGTCTTTGATTCTTGATACCGTCTTTTCAACACCTAAGTGACCAGACGTTGGTATGTCATGGCAAAGCTTCAGTACTTCTTGTCTTTTCTTTGTTTGAACGATGAGCTGGAGCTTTGAGCTTTTCCCTCCATCAAGTTCCCATCTCCTTTAGAGCATTCCATCTCGTATTTCCAATATTTCCCAATGTGCCCATAAGGTCTTCAATCCAGCGCTCTTCGGTGATATCATACTCCAGTCAGGTCTGGATTCCCCGTTTTCTTTTGCAACAAAAAGTGGTGATATGCTCACATCTGTTAGTTGTTCTTGCCTTTTCTGTTATGGTTCCCATCCTACTAAAAGTTGACTGTTCCTGACTTCTGGTTGCTGACTTCTCGTTATAGCCCTCGTTGTACATTCAGTAAAGATTTCCGATTAATGTTCCTCGGAAAGCTGCTTGGGTACGACCCTCTCATCTTCTGTACTTTGATCTCCGCTATGACCCTCATCATTCAAGGAACATGGATGTTCAGTTCCACCAAGGTGTTCGTCAAGGTTGACCATCTTTAATAGTGTCTTCATCATGTTTCTCATACCTCTTGCAAATCTTGCAGGGCGTTCGACTAAGGGTATCAGCATTGCTGTGCTTCTTTCCACTTCTGTGAGAAACTGTCATGTTGTAGCTGCCCAAAACCTGCAGCCACCTTGCTATTTGACCAGAAGGATTTTTAAAGTTCTTCAACCAGCTTACTGCAGCATTATCTGTTCTCAAGTGTATTTTCTGACCATAAAGATAATGGTGGATGGTCTTCAGAGCCATCACAACCGTTAAAACTTCTTTCCTTGTTGTGCAGTAGGATTCTTCGTGTTTGTTAAGGGTCTTGTTCATGTATGCTATGACTCGCTCTTTTCCGTCAATTTCATGGGCTAGAACTGCCCCGACTGCTACACTACTGGCATCCGTATCGAGGATGAATTCTTGTCTATTCTGTGGGTATGTGAGCACTGGTAGACTGATAATTGCTTGCTTAAGCAAATCAAAAGCTTGATTGCATTCACTGGTCCACACTAGCTTCTTTCCCTTGCAAGCCCTGTGTAGAGGCCTAGCGATGTCGAAAAATCCCTTTACATGTCTTTTGTAGTACCCACATAGTCCAAGGAAGCTCTTTACCTATTTGACATTCTTGGGAGTGGACCATTTCTATGTTACTTTGATTTTGTCAGGGTCGGTGCTGATACCCTCGGCAGACACAACATATCCCAAAAACTTGACAGATTTCTGGAAAAGGACGCACTTAGATGGTTTCAGCATCAGATTGGCTTCTCAGAGTCTGGTAAAAACATGCTCGAGTCTGGTAAGTTCCTGATCAACAGTATGAGCCGGGACAATGTCATCCATGTAAAGTAGGCATTCGGACCATTGTAAACATCGCAGGACGTCTTCCATAAGACGTTCAAATACTGAAGGACTCGTGGCTAGGCCAAATGGGGTTACCATGGCTGGTAGAGAATGCTGTTTTTTCTCTGTCTCTCGAATCAAGGCCAATCTGGAAAAATTCCTGGTTAAGGTCAAGGCAGCTGTATCATTCAGAACCATTCAAGGAGTCTAGGCATTCGTCTACTATTGGTAGTGGGTAGGCATCATGAGTTATGACTTTGTTCAGCGCTCTGTAGTCTACACAGAAACGAGTGGATCCATCTTTCTTTGCTACCAGTACTACTGCTGAGGACCATGGGCTGTTAGAAGGCTCTATTACTCCCCTATTCAGAAGTTTGGCTATCTCTTCCCTTTCAATCTCTCGTTTTCCTAGTGGTAGTCTCCTAGGTGGCTGTCTTATTGGAGCTGATGTACCTGTATTGATACGATGTTGTACCCGATCTGTTCTACCTAGATCGTCCGTTGACTTTGAGAAAACGTCTTCGAATTGTGTGAGAAGTTTTGTTTCTTTCGGTTTCTGTCAGGGAGGTGTTCTGTGCTCCCATCATATAGATCTTGAAGGAACTCTATTACTGTCTCAGTGGGAGGATCATCGCTTTATCGTATTCTATAGCAGTGGGCTATTGTTGATTGGTCTTGATCGAAGTATGTTTCGCAGATACCTAGGTTTCTTTTTGCATGGACTATGACTGGTGTGTTTCCCAAGTTGACTAACTGTATTTTGACGTTTTCATCATGTGGATCAACAATTCCTCTTGTCAGATAGACCTTATCATCTGGTTTCGGGTTCTTACCTGCATCAATCAATCCCCATTTACTAAGATGTTCCTTGTTTTGGACAGTTACTGGTATGAACATTCTACTTTTCTCTGGGATGGTTATTGTTTCTTTCGAGACGACCCTACATCTCACATTAGCCTGTCCACCAAACCAGCATTGTATTTCATCTTCATCAATAATGAGTGTGTGTTTCCTGTAGTCAATTTTGTTAACATTTTCAATGAGAAAGTCTTGAACCAAAATGACATCAATGTCTATGCTACATACTAAAAACTTAACCTTGTAGGAGGTGCTCCCTAAAAGGAGTTCGTATGGTAAAATTTCATGCAATCTTAGCTCTTTTCCGTTTACATCATAAAGTTTGTACTCTGCATTTTCTAATTCAATCTGTAAATTCGAAGTTTCTGTTAACTTCTTGTAAACTTTGTAACCCAATAAAGTGGAGGTGGAACCATTATCAACTGAAACATCTAGTGGTAAAGTTTTAATATATCCTCTGGTATAAAGTCCATTGTCGTAAATTCCCCCAATATTTCCCAAATGTCCTATTCTCAAATATTCTGACCGTAATTTGCCCACTGTCTCCCGGCCTATCAAGTCAGTGGGGATCTGAAGTTTCCCTGGTCTGCATTGAAGATTTAATTCTGGAGCTGTTACTCTTCTGTTGTGTATCTTGCTTGCGCTGGCTCTGCTGTTGAGCTCTGAACTCTTCTTTGCCCTTGGAGAACGCTGCACAGTTTTTCACAAGGTGGTCTATCTGGCCACAGACGTGACATGCTAGCGGTTTTCTGAAATTTCTGCTATAAGAATTTGGTCTACCATAACCTCTATTCGTCTGACCGTTTCTTTCATCTATGCGGTCAAACAATCTTGTAAGCTTGTCCAATGCCTCTGCCATCTGATTGTCTTCGCTATGATTCTTGTTGCTCTGTTCAGGGTAATTTGCTTCTGTCACCTTCCTAAAACTAGACCTTTTCTTTTTTGTACTGTCGCCAACTATCGCCTCATACCGCTCTGTAACTTCAACAGCGTCTATGACTGTCTCACACCCTGGTTGGTACATTGGTTTTTAACCTCTGATGATATGCTCTTATAGAGCTGGTTCAGGGCCAACACCTCTTGTGCCTTGCCGTCTAGGTCTGAATTGGCTCTCTGTGCCATCAGTCTTAAATCGCCTGCTAATACGGTAACTGATTCTCCTGGTACTCTTTTCCTACTCTCAAGTCTGGACAACCATCGGCTCCTCTGTCTTGTACTGCCGAATCTCTGGGCTAGTCTTTGGACCAAGGCATCGTACGTCTGTCTGTAGCTGATAGGCTTATGTAGAAAATTCTTGCTGGTACCTTTAATTCCATCACCAAAGCTAACAGTTTCTCGTGGTCCGTCCATCCTCCAAGTTCAGCACAAATCTCAAAGTGAGAAATGTACTCTTCCCAGTCTTCAACTCCCTCAAAATTCTTTGGTTTAACCGACAGTTTGTAGGACATCACAGTACTTGCATCTCCCTGTACCTCTCTGTTCCGTCTTTGTGGACCATTTTCCCGGACGTCTCCGTCACCTCTGTCATGTAAGACTTGCCTTTCATCTTCTAAAGGCTCGTCTTCATGATCATTTTGCTCTATCACTTCACGATCTTTTTGGTTTCGTCGGAAAACTACATCTCTGTCTGGCGACTCTGCCATTTTACTTTCGGACAACTGCTGACTTCTTTACTCCGACTGTAACTGCTTGTTAACTCTTAAAATAAATATAACTAATGTATATAAACTAAGTTTCCATCACACTAAAGGTCCGTTAATATAAAAGTTGCCTCTATCCAGGCTGTGAGATCGTGTCCTTGGACTTTTAAAATATATAAAAATTCCACTTCTGACACCAGTGTGTAATAGACGGGCGAGTGGGTCTGGTCTTCTCCGATTGGCTTCAAGCAGAGGGGAATGCAATAATGTTGTAAAAATAAATTGTATTCATAAGTTCATCATAACCTCCAGTTTAACAACAAATCAATGCATAACAATCAACCAAAAAAAAAAAATACGATGTCGGATGATGGCCTTCCTTGTTCCCAAAAAATATATGTAGCTTCTCTTTTATATAAGGCAGGTCGTCAGTGTGGTGGGATATCGCATCGTCATTCAATTTCAAAAATAGTTTGAAATTCATCTATTGCAAAGGTCTGATTCTCTTCAAAATTATTTTAAATAGAATTTTGTGTAGTCAAAATGGAAGCAAATATCCGTCATTATTTTCTCTGGTGAAGGGGTTATTCAAAAATAAGATTCTTTTCCGGTATTATTTTCGTGAAAAGAGTTTTACTTTATCTTTACTTCAAAAATGATTCTGCATACTTGGAAACTTTATGTTATGTACCTGGCTAAGCAATTGGAACTGGTAGTGAGCTCTTTTGTTCCTTTTTTTTTTTTTTTTTTTTTTTTTTTTTGGGGGGGGGGGGGTGTGTTCGAGATGTTCTCAGCTCGAGAGACTGATTCGATATGCCATCTCGCAGTGCTTCCCGCCTTTTATAGGTTCAGGAATTGCCGGCAGAACCTTACACCTTACTCGGCTGGCAGCCCCTAACTTTGGCTAATAACTTTATCAAAATCTTACATTAAGTTGCCGGTCGGCCAAGATACCATTTTTAATAAAAATACAGACTTATATTTCAAATTTCCCGGCACAAAAACTTAAAACTAGGATGAGTCATGATTATGCCTGAATCGTATAACGTCGTTTAAATGGAATGTACATGAACGCCTACGCATTAAAACAGATCCGTAGAACGTAGTTAATAGAGCGCTTAAATATGAATAAAATGAATACCTAAACAAATTCTGTAATGCCAAATGGTCTAAGGAAGACTCGATAATAATCTTTTGTATGCAAAAAATCCGGCAAAGCTAAGATATAATGTAAACTTCCGGCGTTCCCGTGAACGCCAAGAATGGAAGTGACAAGTTTGAAAAATATCAGTCGCACATGTTTTCTCTGAAACAACAGTACGTGTGGCAGTTCTATAAGAGCTACAGGTAGCCCGAAACTTATTTTAAGTAAGCATGACACTTAAATGCATTAACATGCCGTACAAACTGAGAAATACCTTATTTTTAAATGTCCAAGTCGCAATGTTTACAAAAAAGGGGCTGACAAAGATAAATGAATGCTAAAAAATATAGGTTACAGACCACCAATTCAACCAATGAGCATTTAGAACGTACGCAAAAATAGTCCTACGCAGAAATTACCCCTGTTCCTCATAGTGCTGTGAAAAAAGTTCTCATCTTATTTAAAAAATTTAAACAGTTTCTGAAAGGAAAAACATTTCTGTACATTTTATAGGTGCATTTTGCTTCTTGTGATGTGAAGCCTAATCTCCATAATGATTTTTAAATATACCCCTATCTTGTGAAAACACTGGGATTTCCCATGCTATTTATAGACCCTTCACTTCCGGTGACCAGTACTGCACTGCAAGTCTGCTAACCCCACATGCCATTCTGAGGATTGTGAGCTGACATATGTAGAATCATGCTGATATATAGTCATCTGCAGGTTAAAGTTAAGGTAAAGTCCAGAGAAGCCATTGAATATTGTGAAATTAGCATGGAAGCCTATGGGAAGTGGAATTAGTGGTTTTTAGCCTATAACATCCTTTCCAAATTCCACGGGGAAAGAGTATGTTCCACAAAAATGGCAGAGCATCTTAACGCTTTGGTAACTTGGACTTCAAAAATGTACTGAAAATTAGAATAATTTATGGCTACCCTAAGGGTATATTACAATATAACCCATTTTCCGATTCAAACACCGGCGTTTGTTACAACTGATTGTATAAAGGTCATATACCGGTATATTATCAGGACACCGATATCTCCGCCTACTCTCTATTACGGTTCAAAATGTCAACAAACAGGGTCTCTCGTGGAAAATTATCGAAATTTCAATAATAAATGTAATTTTTGTAGCAAATTTGGTATCAGCATACAGGAAAATGATTCCGGAATCGAACTTGGTAGGTGTAACATGCACAATTTCAACTTGAAATTCGTTACAAGCGGTTGAAGGAGCGATACTCCGCGGTACCGCTAAAGCTCCAACTATTTGTATGGCACATCGTTCTGATCCCAACCCGACATATCAATATCCAAATAAAAAAAGAGGACGGTTGCAGGGTCAGAGGAAATTCGGACTAAAAGGCACCATTTCGTTGGGAGCCGTTGTAGGCCCGTTTCATCAAAACCCTTTTTCTCACGGCGTTATTATTTCCTCTTTCAAGGAGGTACCGAATTGATTTGGCTCGTTTAAATTTCTTGAAATTTTATGAAGTGTTTGACTTCGATGAAAGAAGCAAAATGTATAAATTTAAAAAGAAACGTATGGCAAGCCAAAGTGGACAAAAATGAGCATTTTCTAATATTAAAAATGATTTTTAATATTACAGATTCATTTTCTAATATTACAAATTAGATTTCTTATATCACAAAACACTTTTTTAATATTAAAAAATCATTTGTTAATATTAAAAATTCAAATGAATATCTAATATTAAAAAACTAATTTTGAATATTAGAAAATGGATTTGTCGTATTCAAATGACGGTTTTGTGATATTAGAAAATCATTTTGTAATATTAAAAAATGTGACTGATTTTCTAATATTACAAATTCATTTTCTAATATTAAAAATTCATTTTCTAATATTAAAAATTCAATTTTAAATTGTAATAATACAAAATGTGTGATATTTTGTAATATTACTAAATCAGGAATTTGTAATATTAGAAAATGAATTTTTAATATTAGAAAATATAAGTGTTTTCTAATATTAAAAATAATTTTTTTAATGTTACAAATTCATTTTCTAATATTACAAATTAGATTCTAATATCTCAAAACACTTTTTAATATTAAAAATTCAATTGAATTTCTAACATTAAAAAGCGATTCTTTAATATAAGAAATTGATTTTCAAGATTAGAAAATGGATTTGTCGTATTCAGTTACGATTTTTTAATATTAGAAAATCATTTTGTAATATTAAAAAATGTGATTGATTTTGCAATATTGCAAAGACGTAGCGTACGTTGTTGGTGTCGCATTCGAATGAAACGGGGCTGGTTACGAGAACCTTAATGTTGCTATTAGAATGTGGAGTTATCAAAGGCAATATAGATATTAAAATGTTCGAAAATGGTTGTTGTTTTAGGATTATAATCATAAATCTTTGAAAGATGCCATTAATTGTGGAGGGAGAGCACTATTCGATCACAAGAACATCCATTTTCATATGTAACATTATGAAATGCTTGCTTCCCATTTCACCAATATATCTAACTTGTTTCTTGGCGTATTTTGATAAAACAAACTTTTTTGGAAAGAGCAGTTTGTGCTGCAGATGATGTCATATTTTTCATGACGTTATGTTAAGATCAAAGCGTATTACAATATCACAAATGTCTCCTCTTTGATGTGGACATAGTAAAAACGGAAAGAAATCGATTTAAAGACAAAATGTTAGACATTTTTTTTGAAGTTATATCGAACAGCTTTTTTTATTCGGGACTTCCATTAACTATATCGAGAATTTATTACATAACCCCAATGAAAAAATATATAAAATGTTCAATCAGTCTTTTTGTTAAAAGCCTTTTTGTCCGTATTTCAATTATGTCACAAATCTTAATTTTTTCGACGTTGGCCATTGGCTACTTTCTTGCTTACGGTTGTAAAATATAACAACGAAAGTATATTTATCAAAGTATATTCACTCTTAAAGAACTGTATAAATATTCAGAATATCATGTTTATTCTAAAATATAATGAGTTTTATTGTCTATTCGTAGATAAGTACGCACATATGTTGTGATGTCACGTTGTCTTTTTCACGACGTCTTCTACACGTTGGGTGCTACCCGGTCTTTATCAAAAGCTTTTTTCGTTAGCTTTGAGTGGACTAATAACTATGAAATTTTGAGTTTTACATGTATATATGCTACAGATAGTATATTCTAAAAATAATGGTACTTGGTTGAACATGTATCTTAGCGCAGCATTTTCTCTGTGTCTAAGCAAAATGTCACAACATCTGAAATTTGTATATTTTATTTATTCACGCGTACACCATGCGAAATTCAAACGAATTGTTCAAAAAGGCAAATGGCGTTGAGTCGATTTCTTCATATACTTAAAAAATGTATTCATCCTCCTCTATGGTTTTATCATTTCATTTTTTTTCTTTGGCTTAACAAATAGGTTATATATACAAATGTAAAACCGTGTCTATCAAAAATGTCACAAAGCACATTTTTTGACGTTTCCAAAGTAACGTTCTGTTTCGCGACGTAAAAAATTATAACGTCAATTTAAAAAAACAATAAAAAGTACGATACTGGATTAAATTAATACGACTGTGGATGTAATGAATTAAAAAAAAATACGATTTTAGCGAATCAGATAAAAATAATTAAAGAAATGTTGAAAAGAAAACAGGAAAAAAAAAGCCCCCCCCCCCTTTGCGCGCACTCCTGTCTGTTCATGTACAATGATGTCCTGGTGAAATCGGGATCAGCGTGTCAGCATCAAAGTATTTTGAAGTGTGTAGACACTCGCTTGTACATTCGCTAGTGAAATATTGTAAAATCAACGTATTTGATGATCGTCTCAATTACATTGTACCTCTTGACAATT
The DNA here is from genome assembly GCA_037379345.1 of Perna viridis. Lineage (NCBI taxonomy): Eukaryota > Metazoa > Mollusca > Bivalvia > Mytilida > Mytilidae > Perna > Perna viridis. The sequence continues at coordinate 18,514,469 of CM074511.1, forward strand.
AATTAAGCTATAAGATATAATAAGCTGTACAAATATTGCAAAAATGTTTTTTTTTAATTATTTTTTTTTCAAATCGGACCCAACTTTTACTCAAATTAAATAAAGAACACATTAAAAACAGAATAATTAAAATCGAAAAAAATCTACATGGGTCTTAATAAAAACACGTGTTTTTATCCTATCTGGTCCCTTTTTCTAAAGCGACAGGGGCAACAAAGTCCAATTTAAATAGGAATCTTCTTAGTTTTTGGTAAAATCAAATTTATGCGCTTCCACAATTTGATTTCGGGGGGGGGGGGTGTTACTGACTTTTGTGCTTGTAGGTTTGTAGGCTTCTGTTTAAGTGAGGGTGTTTTACTTTTTTTAGCGAATCACGAAATTTGTTTTCATAATTCCTAACATTTTTCTCATGGGATAAAATTTCCTTCAAATCATTTTTAAATGGTTGATGCCAAACTATTTACCATATCAGGATGTAACCTGATCATTTCTATTGACCAAAACGTACGAAAAATTAATATCGAATCGGATAATTAATTAATATAGGTTACAGACCACCAATTCAACCAATGAGCATTTAGAACGTACGCAAAAATAGTCCTACGCAGAAATTACCCCTGTTCCTCATAGTGCTGTGAAAAAAGTTCTCATCTTATTTAAAAAATTTAAAGTTTCTGAAAGGAAAAACATTTCTGTACATTTTATAGGTGCATTTTGCTTCTTGTGATGTGAAGCCTAATCTCCATAATGATTTTTAAATATACCCCTATCTTGTGTAAACACTGGGATTTCCCATGCTATTTATAGACCCTTCACTTCCGGTGGCCAGTAGTGCACTGCAAGTCTGCTAACCCCACATGCCATTCTGAGGATTGTGAGCTGACATATGTAGAATCATGCTGATATATAGTCCTCTGCAGGTTAAAGTTAAGGTAAAGTCCAGAGAAGCCATTGAATATTGTGAAATTAGCATAGAAGCCTATGGGAAGTGGAATTAGTGGTTTTTAGCCTTAAGTTGAAGCCATGGCAAAATGAAAAGTTTCTTGAAATAGCTTTAAACTACTTGAAGATCTTGTTAACTTTGCCATGAGAGGAATACACTACAAAAATCCTTCAAAATATGCATTTTTTTAAGTTATAGGTCCAAATTATGGAAAGTTGGTCTTTTTGGCTGATTTTTATGTCCTATCTTGTAAAAAGTGTAGAAAATTTAGTAAAAATATCAAATATTAAACTTTGAGTGCTATATTTACCTAAATATGGTGGTAATAAGCACTTGAAATCAAGTTTTGTGTAGATTTGAGCAAAAATTAGGTTAGAAATGAGGAAAAACTCACTTTCATTACTGCGGTTAAGGCCATATAAGCATTCCCCTATGGCAACATGGAAAATCCATTATTGAGTACTTTTTTTGCTTTAGGTGCCCTTTACTGGTCATGTTTTATTGTGAAAACACTATATTTACAAATTTAAAGCCAAATATATCACCTTTTGTGAAAATTTAAGGATTTAGGATTTTTGACATGTGATCAAGAAAAAGGGGGAGGCATGTCAGAAATAAATTTTTAAAAATAGACCAATTTCTCAGAAAATGATTACTTTTAAAACTATTTCTTCATTAATATTGTTAAAAAGCAAGTTGTGATTGATATTTTTTATTTGAAAAGTCAGAAAAAGTTCTTTGCAAATATTTAATACATTTAAGTATGGTAGAATATTGTCACTTTTTTGCTCGCCCAACTTGGTTACCCTATATTTAAAAATCAAATATTTAAAAAAGTGCTTGTCACATTTCACTGAAACTTTGCAAATGCATTCAGTATGTGTGTAGGAAGATACCTGTATAGTTATTTATTTTTTCTAAGACAAAAAGTGACTCTATAACATTTCATTTGTGTTAATATATGTAAAAAAATAAATAAGCACACTTCTTTTTACTTGCTTAACAATTATAGAACACAAAAAAAAAAGACGTCGAAATTTTGTCGAACAATGAACAAAATGAATTTGTAATATTACAAAATGAATTTCTAATATTTAAAAAATGATTTTGTAATATTAAAAAATCATTTTCTAATATTACAAAATATTGATTTTTGTCCATTTTTGGCTTGCCATAGAAACGTTTCATGGAGATAATTTCAATGTACCAGCAGACCAGCTATGTTTAGATTCCTAAACTCCACGAGAATCCGTACAAACAACGCTATATAGCTGGATCTACAAAATGTACCGTCAAACCTCTTTCAAAATTTTACACTTCTATACTCGCAGCTGTCTAAGAGAGTCTCCAGTCCTATCGCGACACTTGTTACTCCCGTAGTGGTATTAATTCAATGTGGATCCCGAAAAATTCGCAAGATCTTCTGGAAATCCTCAACTCAAAATTACTATCAGAATACAATAGCATTAAAACCTACGATTATTCAACTCTTTATACTTCTATTCCCCATATTCAGTAAAAATCCCGACTCACAAACATTATACATCGTTGTTACTCCAAAAAGGACGCTACACCTAAATAAAAATATGTAGTTCTTGGTAAAGATTTCCATACTTTGTAAAAAAATAATTCCAAATCATCTTTCAAATATACTGAAGATATTTTTTAAAATGCTGGATTTTTTTATCGACAACATATTTGTCCAGTGTGTTGGACGTGTTTTTCAACAAACGGTCGGCCTTCCAATGGGAACAAATTGTGCTACTCTACTTGCTGACCTATTCCTTCACTCCAATGAGGCTAACATTACAACTGATCTGATCCAAAAGAAGGAACTTCGTTTAGCTAGATCATTTAATCTCAGTTTCCGCAATATAGATGACGTATTATCGTTAAATAATCGTAGTTTCGGGGATTTGATACATGGCATCTACCCCAAAGAACTTGAGATAAACAAGCAGTCAGCCTCATGTCTTGACCTATACTTAGAGATCGATGGTAAGGGAAAACTATTGACCATTTTTTCGACAAACGCGATGACTTATAATTCCGTATTGTCGCCATTTTTTCATCTGTTTGCAACATCCCTTCAGCACCTGCGTATGGAGTTTCCATATCGCAACTCTGGAACAGGGTTATGTTGCTACAAGATTGAAGTCATCACTACAGAAGTTTTATGGTCGTCATCATGAACTCGTGGTTCGTTCCATCTACCCCATGAAAACTGGTTTGTTCAACGTGTCATAGTTTCCCTTTTCTCTTTCGTCTACCCCGGACTTGATGTTTCTAGAAAAGCCGAGGACGCTTACCCTACCGGTACACCTGGTCTACACTCACAGCTCCCAGTTTGTAGTGGAGTCCGACTTGCTCATTTACTTTTGTTGCTTTGTATGTATTATTTTGGTTATTTTATTCTCTTTGTTGCGTTTTTCTGTTATCCGTGTCTGGTCTTTGTCCCTGGTTAATATTCTTTTGGTTTCCGCTAGAATCTTGGTTCCCTTAATTACTCTTCCACAGCAGCAGCAATATCAAGTACAAAAGGATAAGGAACAAATATGATGAAACGCAACAACTCACCATCGTATAACCTCTAAAGATCGAACATATATTTTAAGAGCATTTTATTTAATTAAATATAGAATAAAACTAAAAATAGAATGTGTTTTGAAAATAGCCAAGCCACGGCTTGAAAGAAGGACTATAAAATGTATACAGGGGCGTAGCTGCATATACGCAAATACGCAGTTGCGTACTTTCGGAAAAAGTAACAAAAATAAAAACACACATTTTAAAGATGAAATAAAGGTTTTATGCAATGACTCACTGGGGGCCTTGAGCGACCACCCCTCCCCCCCACCCCAGACCCCTCGCCGTAAATTTGCGTACAAATAAAACAGGCTTATCTACGCCCCTGGTATACAAGAACTCAAAAACAAAAATATCGAAATAGAAAGCCAAACCCAACACAAAAAGTTGTTCCAAGCGCAATACAAAGAATGATTGAAGCCTTGGTGTTTTATGAATTGTAAAGTCTATAGGGTCCTACATGAGCGGTTTACATTTACGATATTAGCGCGTTCTATAAATACACGATCTAATTGGCGGTCTACATGCTCATAATACAGCATAATAATGGACCGAGCACACTTGTATATATGTCATTATTTAAAAATCGCTTAGCTTATAGTCATTTCAATTATTTGCCAAAGGTATCAGTTTAAAGAAAATTACGTTACACCACTGTATTATATTTGTCTGTGAAAAAAGTTCATTAACAATTAAGCGAAAAAATTATTTTTACCGCCACAACCCGAAAATCTGACTTCATTAGAAAAAATTACACAAGGAACTGTTATATATGAGACATAAAATGATTATTAGAAGGTGAACTTTCTGGAGCAGATTTCGTGAGTCATTTCTTTCAGAGAATTGCCCGTGTAGCAAATTAATATACAACCCTTTTGAAAGACTATTGGCTTTGTCTTTAAACAATCCTATATTCGGGGACTGTATGCATCGTGTCTACTCCCAAAGAGCTTGAGGTAAATGACATTACAGACTCTATGAAGTCAGCCTCATATTCTGCTACTTTTAGAGATGAAGAGGGAAAACGCGTGACCAAACTACTCGACAAACGCAATAAGTTCTCGTTTCGTATCGTCAACTATCCTTTCAGCACCTGTGTATAGTTCCATATCACATCCCATACGTTATGCCAGAGCTTGCCGTTCTGTAACGCGCTAATATTCTTACTAGTATTCTTACAATAAGTTTTCGTTGGATAGCGTTATCATGTTGCTATAAGATCCGAGTCATTACAATTTTTTTTCATGGTCATCATGAACCCGTGGATCGTAATGCATGTTGTATTCATCTGCACCATGAGAACCGATACTCCTTCTCTCTTTCCCGGACGTGAATTTTATTAGAAACTCGGCGGATGTTTCTAGAAAAGCATGTAGAGGATGCTTATCCTACCAATGCACCTGGTCCCAGTTCATAGCGGAATCCAGGCTGCCCATTTACTTCAGTTTCGATAAACGTGGCTGTCTTGAAATTATACATGTACATGAAATGTATATGATAATTGCTTTATAAACATTAACGTACTTACGTCGAGGTGTCTAAAGTTCTATACCAGAAACTGCTTTAATTTACAGTATTGGTTATGAGCAGATACATTCTGTAGTAACCGTTAATTGACGAAATGATTAGGCCTCGATTATGAAGTAACTGTTGAATACGTGTGTGTTGGTGATAGTGTAGTTGACAAGTTTATACATGTACATTTTTCACATGAAAACTTAATGTTTCACAAAATTTTACCGACAAAACAACCCTAGAAATGTCCTGACTCTTAATATACCGCGCATAACGACTTCCGGAGTAAAATAATTTTAACCCGTCCGGTCACGTTCAATACCATTACTACTGCAACTTTAGCTTGAACTATAAAAGCATCGAAAGAGAGCATACCCTGTGCCAAGTGAACAACTTGGTTAAAAAAATACCATAGTTAATTTGGATGCAAAGCTCCAAAGAGGGAATCAATAATCAGTACAAAAAAAACCATTTATAAACACTTTCTAACTATATGTGATAGATATAATCTTTTTTAATAAGTCTATTTAAAGATTTTGTTAATTTAAAAGATGAGTTCTTACATTTTATTGCTTTGTAAAGAATATTCCCATTCAAGATTGGATGGGAAATTCCTGAACATGCAATCTCTCATATTAACATATTAGAGACAAACTTCAGTTTCATCTTGTGACATATATTCCAGAGTATGCTTCATAATATAATATGTCAACATCAATCTGGTTTAGAGGCCAGTTTTCTACTCATTTTTGACTTCTAGAGATACCAGCTTCAGATGTTATACCAAACACTGTGGCAAGAGAGTGGTAGTTTATGATAAGATCTTCTGTATTTAGTTGCTGAATTATTCCACTATGGTTTCTGTTCAGTATGTTAAGCCCAATGTCAGTCAGGGAGTACAGTCTAGCTAATTTTGCATCAATTAAAGCTTGGGACGATCAGATCTTTTTACACTATCTGTATTTATAAACATGCCTCCCATCAAGGTTTGAAGAAGTAAGGGAACTTCCAAGTGCCATTCCTGGATCAAATCAAAAGATCTCCAATCAAGTGGCATGTAAAGAGAGCTCTCACAATCCATCTCATCAATGCTTGTTTAACAAAACTGTTTTTTACCAAAAGCTGTAGTTAGGCATGGGACATTCTCCAAGTCATCTTCAGTCAATTTGTCTACTGACATTGTCTTGTCAAATAATTTTCTCTCATGAAAGTCGTCCCTCAAATGAAACTTGTGTAAATTTGAAGATTGACAGCTTTTACATCTGTAGTCATTGAAGGTACCAGGTTCAAAGAATACAATTTAAAGTTATAGAAAGACCATGTGTTTTGCTGACTTTGGATAGTATTATGAATATGACGTTGTAAAGGTTTTCTTCAGTTACATCTCTTTTAGCCATCTCAAAAAACACATGGATACCATTTGGTAAGTGGTCACAACTTTCTATACAGCATTCAACACAATGTATGTTTTCCATTACTTCACCTAATGGCTTAAAATCTGCAGCAATGCATCTCCTTATAGAAATGTATAGATGAAAATGGTTCACTTGAAAACTATCATGATGTAAGATTTCTGCTATTGTTTTCCTCTGTTGAGTAGTGCTTATATAGTCTTTACCATGCTGCACTATTTCTTTACCAACTTCTTTAGGCAAGTAGGTGAAATTTACGTTTAAGAGTTTTATCAGTCTTTAACCTCTGGGTGCTGCTTTTGGAAATGGTGTTCAAATTGGCATATGAATTTCCATTCATAATTTGAATAACTGTTTCTGTAGTTGGTATACAATGTCTTAATAGCATTATCATCAAAATCTGTGAATATCTGTCATGTACTTGTAACTGGATGACATTTTGGCCAAATTATTGTACAATTTTTTAACATACATTTCTTCACTTGGCTTATTCTCATATGATATTAAATGCAGTATGTCATTAAATATGTTCTTGCAAATAAATTTGTTGGTTGTTTTGCTCAACACATATAAAATGAATGCACTTAACTCAATATAAATCGTGTTTTGCAGTCTTCTTAGCCCATGCTTTTTGTCTAAATCTCTCTGGATGTTGTCTAGTCTGGTTGAAGTATCTTCTGGTCTTCTGTTTTCTTTCAGAAATTTGATGAAATCAGACAATGGAAGTAGAAGTTCATTATTTTCTATCAATCTTTGAAGTGTCATATAGTCTTTAAATCATGTGAAAAAAAATGATGACATACTTTTTAAGTCAGCTATTCAAATTTGTTTTAAGATAATACATGTACTTCCAAGGAGAAACAGAAATAAATACTTTTATATTCACGTTAAATATTGTCTGAACTTTGCCTACGATGACAACATCATACCTCTATTTTTGTGGTAATATGAAAACTGAGCAAAGCTCACAAAATATTACCCAACACTATCACCCCAAGTTACCATGTGGTCAAACTATAAACAAAATTGTTGAACAGGAAGTTAGGAAAAAAGGAATTGTAGAAGAATGTAGGCAGGCAACAAAGGAAGAATTCTATTCTAATTACTGTTTGGGTTCTGTCATATCTTTAAGTATCTCTTCAACATACATTGGTTAGTTTGACTAATTATAATTTTGAGGTAAGCAATAAAAATTCATACTGACCTTGTGTTATTCATCTTATTTTACACTCACTTAGCAGTATTTTTGCACAACAGCATTTGTAATAATAAAGTTTTCTAATTTCTCTTGAAAGTAAAAGAAATAAATACATGTAATCATGTATTTGGAAACTGCTTTTATACTTTTCTTACACAACAATTTCAAGACAGAAGCCATTGTTAAAAAAATATATATCTGTTTTTAAGATGATATTTCTTGAGTGAAAGATGATTTTTTTTTTAAATCAGGAAACAAAGAAGATAACTCTATATTTATCCGCTCTTATTCAGTGTTGATAGGAATAATTAGACATGTTTATATAGTAATCTATGGTTATGTAAAGATAGTTTACTATGAAAATCCTGCTTACTTACTTTTTATTGACAATATTTCCACTTCTGTACGTATACAAACATTTAAAACAACAAAGCTGTAAAGAAAGAAAAAAAAATAGAATTGCCCAAAATAATGTATTCAGACATTTTAAACATTTTGAAAGAAAAAAATAGAAAACATTTATAATATAATATTGTCATATAATGCAAGGCATATTATACTATGTGTTATGAGTAAGAAAAAACAATTTGTTACGATATATGACACAATAATTAAGTTATAAGCAATCAACTTGTCTTTACAGATGAGATATTTTGACATTCCACTGTCTTTCTGTTAATCTAGCCATTCATCTATCTTTACCTTTTTTTCTAATGTTTAAACTTTCAATTTCACCTAACACTGGAAAGGGGGAGGTTTTTCTCTAGTTATGTACTGCCCATAAGTTTAAATTTATTTCACTTACCAATGATTAATAAAGAAAGTAGATTCAATGTATTTGGAAACACATATTATCAAAATTATTAATTTCTTAATTATAACATGACATATGGACAGATTGACAAAACAGTACAGTGGAATATGGTGTAGTTCATCAATTAAACAGACTTAAAGGATGTGATTTTTTTCAATTTAGTACAAAATAATCTAATTTTTACCCTTGGATTAATAAAAATTAAGATTTTATTTAAAGATATAAAACTCATTAGTAAAAATGACATACCTTAACATTTAGCTTCAATCTTCAAAATAGTATTTTATACTGCACAGCTTCAAAAATATAAATTCAGCAAAGACACGAGTGCTTATAAAACAAGGAAACGGTCAGAGACCACAAGTTGATTTTGTATTAACATTACTTATAGCAGACAGGTTCTTATCAGGTAATCAATCTACATCTGGTGATGGTCAGATTTGTCAGAGAGCTAACAGTATCAAATTGTGAATGTAATTGACATTGGTCATATGAAACTCCTCAGAATTGAGGAAATTCTTCTTGCTGTACTATAAAGTATCAGAAAATAGATTCATAATTACAAATCATGTCATTGTCACAATGAGCAATCGACAAATTTATATCATTAAAATGCTTCACAGGCTACAGCTTGATGTGACAGCAGAGGTTAAACCCTAAACAGTTGGGATAAATGTGGACGACCAGTTCATGCCCAATACAGCTCTAAATTAGGATTGTGATTTAACATTTGACAAAGGATGAAAATCTGACTAGAATCGTAGTGACTCTTGGGTTGTTTTAAAGGCCCCCTTTATACCCAGTAAGAGATATAACCTCAAATATCTATCAAAATCCTCCTTTTTTGTGATGGAATCTTATTGAACAACATCATAAAGATCCTTACATTTTTACTCTTGTTATCATTTGGATACAAATAAAGGAAGTCAATCTCAGACTGTTAAGGTATAAAACATTTGGTTAAAATATCATTTCATCATTTATCATTTTTAAGAGATCTGTGTGCTCATATTTGAGTTATGCCTTAAAAATTCTATGAAATGCTTATTTTTGGTCCATTTTGGCCTCTATTCTAATTCCACAACCCCATCCACCACCCATCAAAATCAACAATAATAATTTTTTCATGTTTTGGAACCTTGTGAAATTTTATTGAGATCAAACCAACCAACATTTATCCTACAAAAACCATGTGTCTACATTTGAAGACAACATGGAAATCCATGATACAGATAACAACAGGGTCAACCATTATATGTCTGCAAATAATTTATATGTATAAAACGCATAAACATGCTGCAAACCATAAAGATGATGCTGCAAACCAAATTTCAAATCATTCTCATGAAGAGTTGTTGAGATTTTTGTATTGAAGATTTATAAGAGATACATTCTAAACTAGAGGCTCTAAAGAGTCTGAATTGCTCACCTAGGTTGATAAGTAACATTCTATTTTTTTGTGAAAGTGACCATGTTTTTTCTCTGAAAAAAAAATTCCTAAAAGTTCATACCTAAAGAACAATCAAAACAAATTTCATTGAATTCTGTGCTGTAGTTTTTGAAGAGAAAAGTAATAACATTAAAAATAGGAACCTAGTCAATAAGTTTACACACACTATAACCCATCAATATAATTTCAAATCACTCCCATGAAGTGGCGATCTGACTTTTGCAATGAAAAATTACAAAACCCTAAAAAAAAATACTGGTAATTGTCCGAAAAATAGGGAGACAAAAGACCGATAACCAAAAAGCTTACACACGGTAAAAGTCACCAAGCTGAAGCTGGACAATGAATTTTAAATCAAAACAAAAAAGTGTGCTATGAAACATTTAATGTAGACTGATATGACGATGAAGTGTCTACTTTAAGAACTTCTCTAAGAGCCATGGTTGCATAACATGATGTTGGAAGGGTCAAATCTATCCTCAGGGCAGTATACTGTCCATCTGTAAAAGAAAAACAGGATAATAATCTGTGAGTAGAGTTGTTTAAAACATTAGACTGTCAAACCAGGACTAGTTAATGTAAACTTATTAATTTTTCGGGTTTTGTCATGTGAACATATTCACGGGTATCAATTTTTGTGCTTTCAAAAAGGTTTATGCTTATGTTATTATACAGTGTTAAAAGATCAAATTAGCAGGAACTATTTTGTGCCCTTTTTGTCTATCACAAAAATAGCCTAAATCAGTACACCATAAAAAAAATTAATACCTTAATATTAATTTGATTAACCTAACCTGATTTTGAGAAACAATTAAGGCCTTATCAGAATGGTACAATTAATAACTGACCACTGTACAATTGTACTAATTGCACTATAAGTGGATTATCAAGCTGTAAAGTGATAAGAAGCTAGATAAAGCATTTCACAATTTACTATAAACAAAGAAAGGGTTAGCATATAATTATTCCCCTATCCCAAAAAGAAAAAGGCACCAGGATACACATTCCCCCATTCAAGACTATAAACAAAGACAAAAGCTCTGAAGTGCCTGAATCACCCAACCATCTGATAAAATAAAAAATCTGGTGGCCATATTATTCAGTTAAGCACAGCAAGAATTACATCGTTTTTTATTTACTGAGGCCAATCCGAACACCACTTGATTTTTTGTGGACTTTATCATTGATTGAAAGTTTCTTTCTATCTGTTATGGCTTTATTGTTTTAAAATTACCTAGGGAATGTTTCTGTAGTAAATATTCTTCTTCAACCTTACTGTAAACGACTGAAGACACATCAACTAAAAGATGTCGAGAATTAGCTGGGAAAGAAACTAAAGACGGCTTAAAGCTGAAACACTTTATTATGGTTTTAAGAAAAAAAACTTTCAAGGGAATAGTTCTTATATCTAATGAGAAGTAGTCTTAGAACTTTGACTAAATCGGGACTTTTGTAGGCTTTACCATACTTCCTGGCCACTGGTTTTTGTCTGAGGATAATACTCTGATATTTCTAGCCTTTTTCAGTTCAGACAGTACATCAGGTTCTTGACATGAGCATAATCCAGACTAGCCAAATCATGCTCATACTGTTGATTAGGTTAAAAACCAGACAAGCCCTTGTTCAGGCCAACTCTTACCTCACCTTACCTGGCATTCAGATAAGCACTATCCTCACCTTGTTCAGACCAACCTATTCTTACCTTCTATCCCTAACCTTAACTTGATCAAAGCAACCCCATTTTTTATCCTCTATCCTTACCTTGTTCATACTAGCCATATTCTTACCTTCTATCCTTAACTTGTCCAAACTAACCTTATTCTTACCTTTTATCATAATCTTGTTCAGACTAGCCCAATTCTTACCATATTCAGACAATCCCTATCCTTATCTTGTTCAGACCAGCCCTACCCTTATATCTTTACCTTGTTGAGATTGTGGTTCAGGTTTGTTATTCAGCTTATCTACATCACTAAGAGTTAAATCCACACTAACATCATCATAACTATAAAACTTCCATGATACATCAGTTGGTTGTACTAGGACTCTTCTGTAAGCTCCTGGTAAAGCCAGGGATCTAGAAATATAGACTAGTCTTTTCTTATTGCTATCATATTTTTGATGTGCTGAATTTTCAGGAAACTCGCTATTCTGAATTCACTTTAATAGACAATGACTACAGATAGCTTTAATAGTAATTGGCCAGAGAATCTAGTACTGCTAATACCCTACAAGGGTAGCATCAATTTCCACAATACAAGACATTAATGAAAATAACACTTAAAATGCACAGACAACTTTGTAAAATTTATTGACTATTAAAGAGGCTTTGTTGCTAATGAATGAATCACACTCATCAATATTACTGAAAACTATTTTTTCTAAAGGTTTTACAAATGAACCAAAATAAATCATATTTGCACAAAATGTACTGATGATATTTATCGAGTTACGCATTTAATCAATCATTGTTTTCATGATGGTAGATTTTGATGTATTTTTAATGAATAACAACAATTGTTAGACTGTGCAAAAATACTTTTGAAAAGTCACAACAATAAAACACTCTATACAAAGATAGATTTGGAGGCTGGTATTAATGCCAGCCAAATTCTCCTTTAAGGAGTTTCATCCCCCAAATAATTATAAAATAAAAGTGAAATATATTGAGGTATTTGTAGGGCTTAGGTATGAATTTAACTTACTTGACTCTATGTTTTAGGCTGTCCATTGAAAGTTCATCCTCCTTAAATAATGTCTGATAAAGGTTTCCAACTGTAATGTAATAATCATTAAAGGAAATACTCTAAACATTTTTATGGTGCACAGATAAACTGACAAAAAATTATACTTGCAAAATTGATTTTTAACGCTGTAAACCATTTTCCCTTTTTTCAAACCACAAAAATTGATAGTCGCAAATATGTTCAATTGACAGCAACTGTGAAAATTAGCAACCACAAAAATTAATACTTTTACAGTAATTAAATAACAAATTAAAATTAATAACTACAAAGTATAATTTTAGCATAAACAGTTATAAATTATACATATATTTACTGAGAAGGTTCTTGCATTCTGGATACACATTCACGGTAAGCTACTTTGTTTGTTCTGACTTTTTATCAGGAAAACTTAAAATTACAGTATGCTCTAGCAGAACCAAAGAAAAATGACAAAAACCTTGAACTGTCAGTCCAATATAAATCTCCATAATGCAAGAATCATACTCTGAATAATTGTCCTGGTTGGTCATGTGGTAAAGTGTTTGTGGTAGAGTGTAGAAGGTTTTGCCCTTGGGTTTAATTCCTACCAAGTTATACCAAAGTCACTGCTTCCTTGCCAAGCATGCAGAATATCAAAATGTGTCCAAGTGGCATGACATGCTTACCTACATGCTGTTGTTTTTGTATGTTTTCAAATTTTAAATCCAGCTCAGCGTGTCAGAAAATTACTAACTAGAAAAACTGTGAGTAATGCTCACTAACTTGATACCCCTGACTTCCACATTTGATTAACATGCACCTTTTAACCTCAATTTTGATTTAGATCAAAATCTAAAATAAGAGAAGCACAATTAGAACATCTAATAAAGATTATGTGAAAGTTTCATTAAATTCCATTCAGTGGTGTGGGAGGAGCAACAGAAATGAGATTGGCCCCCTATGTAAGGAAAGGAAGGACCCAAGGATGGACGGACACACCTAACGCTACATAACAACTTCAAACTTGCAAGTGGGAAGGGGTATAAATAGAGTCTCCACCAATCAAACATTCTTGTCCAGAAATTCATAAAATATCTATCACAGAGTGCTAAACCATAATCAATCAACCATTCATTCATAACAGCAGAGGTGGTAATTGACTAATTTCTAATTTGGACCCTTTGACAATTGTGAAGACCAATTTAAAAAAAGGGTTAGGATAAAAAAAGTTCTGCATTTACCATCATTTTTAGGCTGGAAATGGGAGCACTACATCTTGTTCAATATGCTTACAATCATTATCAGTATAGAGAACATCATGTCCTGGAAGTGGGATTATTACATCTTGTACAATGTACTTACCGTCAGTATCAGGGTAGAGTACATCATGTCCTAGAAGTGGGATTTTTACATCTTCTGCACTGTACTTACCGTCAGCACCAGGAAAGAGTTCATCATGCCCTGGAAGTGGGATTACTACATCCTAAACACTGTATTTACAGTGGGTATCAGGATAGAGTACATCATGCCCTGGAAGTGGGAGTACTACATCCTGTACACTAAACTTACCATCATTATCAGGATAGAGTACATCATGCCCTGGAAGTGGGAGTACTACATCCTGTATATTGTACTGAGACAAATTAGATTCTGTGACTACTGTTGGTTCTGCTCTTTTCACTTCTCCACTTCCATTATCTTCGCCTGAAACAAATAACCTTTTTGATTTCTTAAACTGTGCACAGCTGATTTACTTGCTCAGACGAAAAAAAATATCAATCATCTACATATTACATGTTGTATATCTTATTATTTCATACTAATAGTATTTTTGAAATCTATTTAAAATTGGATATATATCTTACTCGTAACTGGTTCCACTCTACCTACCGCCTTCCACAGCATCAATTATATCTTGTGTAAGGACCAGATCTCCTATAATAGGTTTTAAACCATATTGTTTGATTCTATGTGAAGCCACTGTGTTCCATATATAACTCTGGTAGGAATGGAGATATAGCAGCTTAGTATTTCGACCAATCTGAAAATAAAGTTGGGAGCTCATGTTAAATAAACTTTAGGTATATAAATTTAATTGCTCATACCTTGTCATATAAAAGAGAAATTCATCCAAACAAAAAAAAATATGAAAGACATTATTTTTAAAAACTTCCTTGTTCATTCGTGGATTGAAAATTCAATACCACAAAAATATAATGGATGAAAAGGAGCATATGTTAAAATATAATTCTTCCAAATATTTACTTCATATCAAATTACTGGTACATGAAGGTTAATGACATTGATTGTTTTATAGACTTAAGTCTGCAACCTTGACCTTTGATCCTGGTTCTGAACTTTCCTACAGATCAATTAAAACAACTCATTGAAGGATGTTTATTCAATGGTATACATGAGAAATTATGGTTATAGATGAACAGAAACACTACTGTATTTCCTTAGAAACTTTGTATGCGAAAGGATAAAAAAATTAAGTGCGCAAAACAAGATACATTCTACTCTTACTGACAAAATTACATGCTATATAGTTCTATCGCCAACTTACTCTCTGGAAAGCATTGCTGTAATTTCTGCTGTTAGATTTAAGTTCGGTTAAAATTGTTCTCTCTATAGCATTTTCATTTGGAAGTCCTTTCAAAGCCTCTGCAGCATTCTTATTTTTTTGCCAACATTCTCGACAAGCAACTACCTTTCCATTTTCTGTAACAAATTTTTGTTTTGAGTATTACATTATTATGACATAATATCCAATGATTTACATATATATATCATTCAATTTGAACCACTGGAAATAACTGTTTTTTTATACATATTTCAAATAAGTTAAAACAGACTCTTTTCCAAATTCCAAGGAAGGAGACATTGAATGTCATAAACATCAAATACTGTTTTTTTAAGAAGTGTGTTTGGGTGTGGTCATATGGATTTTTCATGCTCTCTACCACTAATAATGATTTAGTCCTATCAAAACAGGCTAATTCATACAAATAAACCCTATGTTGTTCAAATATTATTCTATTCCGAAGGACAAAACTCTGCTCTACTTACCTCCATGTCTTAATTCTCAATATCTGATGGACGGATTTTAACTCTACCTGCTTCCAGGTCTTGGTCTCAGTATTAGGACATACTTCCACTCTACCAACCTCCAGATCTTGGTCTCAGTATTAGATGGACAGATTTCCACTATACCTACCTCCAGGTCTTGGTCTCAGTATCAGATGGACAGACCTCCACTCTACCTACTTCCAGGTCTTGGTCTCAGTATCAAAGGGATGGACCTCCACTCTACCCACATCCAAGTTATGATCTCAGTATCAGATGGACAGACCTCCACTCTACCTACCTCCAGGTCTTGGTCTTGGTCTCAGATGGACAGACCTATACTATACCTACCTCCAGGTCTTGGTCTCAATATCAGATGAACAGACCTATACTCTACATATCTTCAGGTATTGATTGGTCTTGTATCAGATGGACAGACCTATACTATACCTACCTCCAGGTCTTGGTCTCAGTATCAGATGGACAGACCTATACTCTACCTACCTCCAGGTCTTGGTCTCAGTATCTGACGGACAGATCTCAACTTTACCTACCTCCAGGTCTTGGTCTCAGAATTAGATTGACAGCTTCTTCATAATCATTCTTCAATACTGATCTGTAAAATTGACACAGAGTCTGTATAGGAAAGTATGTTTAGCCAAGGCTTTATTCAATACCATTTTATCTCAAATTTAAAACATTTATCTATCTCTCTGTATTTACAATACTGTACATTGTGATAAAAGAGATAAACAATTATAAAGTGTAAATATGGTCATTACTGCCAATTTCTTGTTCCCAACAATTGGCCTTCAGTAGCTTGGATGCTTACCTGGTTGTTAACCCCTTCAAGTGATCATGTATACAAAATTTAGTAAGGTATAGTGACAGTTTTCAAGTAATCAATTCTATGGAGAAATAATTTATACATGTACATCACTAGATTTCTACCTACCGTCCAATATGATGTGTTGGTACTGTAGTGGTACCAAATCTCTGCATCCCATAATAGTTGATAAAACCTTTGTCCTTCAGAGATGTCATGGCTTTAGTCAATGTCTCAGATTCAGTCACATTTCTATAATGCAATGCCACTTAGTAAATTTTGTAATAAATTATTTATTTACAAATCTACATCAGAATGAAATGACATACAATATATAACTTAGAAATAACAATATCGATTTGAAGACAATTTTCAGTGTAGCATAAAAAAATAGATGTTCAGGAACAACAATGGCCAATAGAATTATCTTACTATTGCCAATGAAATAGTACTGTCATTAAAGGCTGGATTCAACAGTTGTTGTACATAAACAGTTTTTCTTTGCATGAAATTACCTTTTATCAAATCTATTTTAAATACTCTTGAAATAGGTCAAATAAATTATATAATCAGTATGCTGGCCTAGTTTAAAAGATGTATTTTAACATTAACTGGAGAATGGTTGACATTTACCTCAAAACTACAGTGAATCTGTTGCCTTTACATTGCCCAAGCTTTAAAGGTTTGTTTACATATCTGAAATAAGAAATTCAAACCATTTACAATAAGCGCAGACAAATAAGTTTATCAACACTTCAAAACAAAATAAAATTTCACTGAATGGCACTAAAATATGTTTACCTTTAAATGATCATTAGTAACAAAATATGACTTGTTTGTTTATGTTAATAATAAAATAGCAATAAAATAAGAATGAACTATTGTTAACACATTAGTTTTCATGGTTGCTTATTTCTGTTCATTCTGTCAAGTGTACTTATTGGTGGGTACATTTATCAATTTTATACAGTTTCAAAAAATGATTAGCATTCTGAAGTGTTAAAAATCAGTTGTGTGGGCACTATTTCTACTGTTTATCTGTCCACCCTGAAAATAACAATATAAGCACACTGAGAAATGAATAAGTTTACAGTACCTAAAGTTGCCAAATTTCATGTATTTCATACGAGTATTCAAATCCTCCAATCTTTCTGCAACCAATCTGAAAAGATATTCTGGTTACTATTATTTTCACCCCATAATGAAACACATTTTGTTTGAAAAATTAAAATACAGGTTCTTTTTTCATTCCTGTGTTTCATTAGTGACTCACCTGGTATGTAACAATATTTCAAAGTTTTGTTTGGAGTGGATTTAAACTTTTCCAGTTCTCTTTTCCAGTTAAAGAGCTTTGGAGCAAGTCATATTTGAATCAGATTGTGATGCTTTTATTACTGCAAAAAATGCAACTGATGATAAGTCGTAATAATATGAACTTGTATTATGAAATTGTTAACATAACTAATGTCGGATTTTTCTCAGAATTGCGAACTATAAACAGTATTTTTGATTATGACAAAATTGCAATAAATAATGCGCTCAATAATTTCTGAATTACCAGTAATTAGTAGGATATGTACAGCTGAAGCAACCATAGAATATTTAAAAAAAAAACAAAAACAAAAAATTCATTATTTTCTTTCATTTTAATTCAAAATCACTTTAGCCTTTTTTTTAAAAGTTGGTTTACGGACAGTAGGTCTGTAAATTTTGGGTAGGAGGAGGTAAAAAAAAATGGCATTCACTTTTTTTAATAGTTAATTTTGGGAGTGCCATCCATGTACAATAAATTGCTCTGTATGTGAGGTCCTTATTGGTGGGAGGTACCTCTTTAAATTATACTCTTTCTATTGGTCCTTGGATTCCGAGTTTCTATGGGGACTGGTAATGAGATTGTTTGTAAATTCACCACTACAACATTTGTGTAATGAGATTGTTTGTAAATTCTGTTACCTTGATTGGAAGCATCACCCAATTCATGTATAATAATTAAACTGAGGATTTGCTCCCACCCAACCTGTCTAAAGTTAAACCTTTCCCACGAACCCTGTTTTCTAATTCTGGCATAGCCCTTTTATAAAAAAAGAAAAACAAAAACAAAAAAAAAAAAACAAAAAAAAAAACAACTGTATTGACAGAATAATTTGAAGATAAATGAAGTCTTCTATGCTTTCATTTCTCGTGGTCAACATTGAATGTACAAGGGAGTTAAGGTAGAAGTTACGTAAATGAACGCGCCTAGCAGATTACGGGAAAAATGTTGTCGTTGCCATTACTATGCAAGTTATTTCCCTTTGACCATAGACTAAATAAAAATGTTTGACGGCAATCAAAATTCCCGTTAATATTTCGTTCGTAAATTGTATTATACTAAATAACATAACCTTTGCGGAAAAGAGACCAGAAGATGTTCATGAGAAAGAAAAAATGAATGCGAAAGAAAGTAATAACAATATGGAATGGAGACACGCCACGATAGAATAGTAGACATCTGACAGATATGCTGAAAGGGTGTAAAAACTGTATATAATTCTCCTCTATTCTTGCATAATTGCAAATCTGAGCGAAGATATGGTCTTGGGAGCATTCTTTATGAAAAAAAAAGGGAAATTTAGAAATTTCCTCCAATTAAAAATAAATGACCTGTCATATTTCGACGAATAAAATATATATAAAAACAAGTTAGATGAATGATATTATAAAATCATTTGTATGGGAAGAGTGTGTTACATTTTTGTGAACATACAACAAATGCGCGTAAAAATAAAAAAAGAAACAAAGAAACAAAGAGAAAAAGAAATAGGTAAAAGGATTGAAAGCTGCGCTGATAGAGCCATACAAAAGGAAATATCCCTGACTAAGTATGATTTACAAAATGTTATAGGATTAAACAGTTATTTTCGGTCGTTCAAGCACATATGAACGAATCTCTCCACTCCCACACATTACGTGGTCCACCACTGGTAAAAGAAATCAAAGCAAAATAATGTGGTAATTGGAAAAATGGGGGGGGGGGGGGGGGGGGGGGGGTTCGATGGAAAAAGCGCAAGATATCTAATTGGCATACCTACAACAATCTATCAAATAAATCAAATAGAAGGAAAGAATCGGGATCGTTTTCAAACATATCTAAACACAAGCTTGATGTTGTACATGTAAATTGTCAAAATTAAACTCATTTATTTAAATTCACCATTCTGATTACAAATGACGATCAATTTGTCTTAAAACTGAAGAAAATTTCCAACCGTATAACATATAAAGATATGTGACGTCGCCGAAATAAATTTTGACGTTACCGAAAAAAACAAAAAAAAGGTAAGTATTTTCACTCTAGGAGAGCATGACAGGTTAATGAGTCCCGTTGTCAAGTGATTTTTATACATCTTTTGATAGCTATTAAAGATGAAAATTATATACTCTTTCTTAAAGAAAATTCTAGGCACTATTATTTCACAATACTAAGAAATAATTTAATACCTGTCGTTTTTTAACAATTTCCCTACATATCCTATGTATTTTCTAGTATATTTCAAATCTATGTACTTAGAAAACAAAATCCGATACGATATCATTTTTCTCTGTCATATGATTGCATTCGAGTCGATCTTTCCATATGCAAAATTTCAGAAAAATTCTAGGACACGATATTTATGTATCTCCTACCTTAAATGAATAGAACTGCCTTTTGCGAACTACATCATTGAAATGCTTTTATCAAAATCCATTCAAGACAAGCATTTTAATAACTGACAAATTAATTTTTGGAACACCTGGAACACATGAGACTTTGTTATTTACACAAGGAAAAATTTGGTCAGCAGTAAAACAAATAATGCAATTTTGAAATTCTAGTTTTATTCCACTTTTGACAAAAATTGGGTTGTAAACCAACTTATTAAAAAAAAAAGGCCTTCTGAATAAATGGCAAAACTTTTTGTTCTTAAAGGCTAAGTATATTTTCTTTTTTATCAGAATCCAATTATTTCCATGAATAATCTTGGAACAGTTAGTAAAACATTTCATTTGTTTTAGGGTCAAGGGAGACAATTCACTTCTATGTTTTCATTTCCCCCCTGAAAAACATGATTTCAGCCCAGTTGAGTCATCTAATATATAAATTTTGTGGCAGTGTGTTGAAATCTTTATAACAATTTATTTTTCTACATAGCTTATAAAATAAGTAGATATAGAAACTGGTGTTAGTGAGTTAACTCTCCCAGTATGAGTGGTAAAGTGCAAATTTAAATGTGTTTATCTTAAAATAAAAACTAAAACTTATGCAATATAATACATGTACCAGTATAAATGATAAAGTTACTTAAAACAAGTGTGTCTATTTCTATTTACAGAATGTTGAATTGTACACTTGATGAAACCTAATAGGCCATACATGTATCTACAATAAGCATAAGATGGTAAACTATTACCTATAAGCTGTTACTTCCTGACAAGTTTTTGCCCTCTTGTCTTTTGTACCAGCATAATGAAATATGTTCCTATTCACTCTGCAAAAAAATATAGGACATGTGCTTATCATCTTCCTGTAAGATTTAACTAGTCATTGTCTCTAAGAAAGAAATAGCACTTTTCAAAATGTATCCAATTTATAATAATTGCTTAAGATGTTGCCCTAACGTGACTGAAGTCAATGTTTCTCATATATAAATATGTATGTATGAAAATGATTTGACTTGATGAACCTTAACTGGACCTGTGGTGATGGCTACTACAGTGCTCATCAGCATACACAACTACATTCGGTTAATTAAGTTTTCTGGAAATATCAGCTGTCCATGGTTGATTCACAGAACTGAAACATTAGAAGATGAAGGGAACAAAATGTGAACTTGATCCCTAACTTGCAAAGATGAATGCAATATACCAGGTTAAAAATTTTGTAAACCCTTGGAAACTAAAATTTTAAGTAACAAGAGGCTCTCAGTAGCCGGAATCGCTCACCTGGTTCAATTTTTGCCTTTCAAAGACAATAACTCTTAACATGGAGTTATTAAAAAATTTCTTGGCTGGAAACTGCTAAAACATTTTCACCTTTCAGGGGCAAAAACTCTAACAAGGAGTTGTCTAGATCTTCGATCCAATGCAGACTTTTGTATGCCTTATTATAAGAATCATTCAAATGATAGGAAGAATTTGGCTGAACCTAACAGTTTTGGTGATATATGTGAAAAAATACTGTCTGACCACTCTGTTCTATTTTGGTAATGGTGGCCATGTTTTTGGACTAATCAAAAATCCACACAAGTGTTCTATGCAGGATACCTCAAGAAATATTCCTACCTAGTTTGGTTCCAATTGGTCAAGTAGTGTCAGAGGAGAAGATTTTGAACAGAAATAACATTGAAAATAGCAAAAAAACATTGAAACTAGAGGCTCAAGAAAGCCTGAATGGCTCACCTTGTTAACCATTTACTTCTTTGAAAAATTTCAGGAATGAGACAGGCTAAGTTAAAATCAACTAAAATTATTCATAGCATTTTCATGACCTGAACCAGAATTTTGCTAAAGGCAACATTTTTTTTTTTTTTTTCAAAAACCTGACTTATGACCCCTAAGTTCCATTTTTAGTATAGGCAGCCATATCTATTCACGGATAAAAAATCACAACAGTCATTTTGAGCACAATACACTAAAGAACTATTATGCTTATTTTCATTTAATGATCTTAAATGGTTTTAGAGAAGAAGATTTTGTTGAAAAACAAAAAACTGTTCCAGGGGCCGTAACTCCTACATCAGTTGACTAATCATTTTGAAAATTTTGGCATAGGTCTGTCTCATGATGCTGAACAATATTACCCAAGCCAGAAATTTGCTAAAGGCAAAGATTTTTTAGTTATTTGCAAAAAACTGCCATCTGACCTCTATGTTCATTTTTTAGTAATGGCAGCCATGTTTTTTCATAAATCAACAATCCCAACGATCATTTTGTGTGGGATACCCGAAGGAACATAAATGCCAACTTTCATTGAATTCTGTGCTATGGATTTTGAGAAGAAGATTTTCAAAGTTGCACATGTGAAAAATGCAAAAAAAACTGTTTCAGGGGCTGCAACTCCTACATCAGTTGACCAATTGTTTTGAAAATTTTGGCATAGGTCCGTCTCATGATGCTGAACAATATTACCTGGCAGAAATTTGCTAAAGGCAACGGCTTATGAGTTATTTGCAAAAAACTGCCATCTGACCCCTATGTTCTATTTTTAGTAACGGCGGCCATGTTTTTTCATGAATCAACAATCACAACGGTCATTTTGTGCAAAACACCCTAAGGAACAATCATGCCAAGTTTAAAACCTGTCAGTCCAGTAGTTTCAGAGGAGAAAAAACGTGTCCAGACAACGATGGACGCCAAGTGATGGCATAAGCTCACTTGGCCTTCAGCCAGGTGAGCTAAAAA
This sequence comes from Perna viridis, assembly GCA_037379345.1. NCBI lineage: Eukaryota > Metazoa > Mollusca > Bivalvia > Mytilida > Mytilidae > Perna > Perna viridis. The sequence continues at coordinate 18,537,404 of CM074511.1, forward strand.
GGGCAATAACTCAACCATAGCTAGATTATAAAGAAAATTTGACCACAAATATATTTCATCATGTTGAAAATTTTGTTTCCATCAGAATTTGGCTAAAATGGTTTGGGAAATAAGTGTGAAAAACTTCTGTCTGACCCCCTACATTCTATTTTCAGTAATGGGGGGGCCATGCTTTTCGATGGATCTAAAATCTCCACACCAGTTCTATGCAGGATACCCCAAAAAACATTTATGCCTAGTTTGGTTCCAATTAGTCAGATAGTGTCAGAGGAGAAGAGTTTTGAAAAATTGTTATGGAAGATACTGACGGCCGAGACCTTTGGCAAGGTGAGCTAAAAATTGTTAGCAACACCAACTGATGACGACAACAACAAGGACGTACAACACCAATGACGATGACAGACACTAAATTAAGGCAATAGTTCATATGGCCTACATCCTGGTGAGCTTAAAATGACAAAATCTATAGTCTGTTATTCTGTCAAAAAGGACTAAAAGAGAAAAAAACTACAGTCCTCTTATCAGTAAAGTACTACCAAACCTTAGGAATCTGGATAAATCATTAATTGCAGCCATAGTATCCCTATTTTCTTTGTACAACACAAATCTACAGTAGTCTCCCCTGTCTTTAGGCCATTCTTGTTTCCATTTAGTCTTTGCTAAATAAACAATTAAAAATATAATAAGATATGAAGTATCTTAAATATGAGGAGAGGTGTAGGCCAATTGTTTTGTACCTTTTTTGTTTTTTTTTTTTGTTTAATTTTATAATTTAACATTTGTATCTGAGACAGTGACCTTGAAAAAACTTCTTCAGTCTGTCATTTTCAACCACTAAAAATGCTTCCAGTCTACTCTGAGACATTTCTTATTTAAAGCACATTTCTAATAAGTTTTGTTACAAGATTTTGAACTTTAATTGATACTCCCGTAAGACAAACTTCGCACATAGTTATCTATTTTTAGAAATTTAAATGAAAACAATGAATACAATGTCTATGATGTGTGTCTGGTCATCAAATGAACTCCAATTAATTATAACTCAATATGGGACAGTTATGAAGTATTTATCAAAGATAAATATTTATTGTAAGATTTTCTCATTACAAGTCCATATTGTTGGCAGAAATCAATAATATTAATTTCACAGTCCTGGGTGAATTTCACACCCAGGTCAGTGATTCTCCGTACACAATTAACAACCGAAATATACTTTGTCCCATCTGGATGGGTGTAATACTCATATTTTACCCAGAAAAAACCTGACTGACGGGGTGTTTCACTGACCAACACAGATTTAAATCTCCAACTTGAGTGTTGAAGAACCAAATGTCCCTGAGTATACTGTATATACTTGATTTTCATTCAAATTAAATTCCTAATACAGTAAAACCTTGTTAATATGTCACTATCTGTCCAGGCAGATTTTGGTGTTATTTGGCAATAAATGGAGTTTGAGTAAAATTTGTGGCGATATGCGAGTTTGGCAATAATTTGAGGGGCATCAAATCAAGGTCTTACAGTATCAAAATGTATCTACTGTACTTACATTTTTTGTTGGTACTATCATTTGTTCTTTTAAACACTTTGATGTGTTTCTTGTCTCCTAGGCATACTGTAGATGTATCTAAGCCTAGGAACTTGGCCTTTATAGCTTTGTGGTAGTTTGTCCTCTGTTCCTTGTCTTCCATATTCTCATAAATAAAATCAATGTAAGCATGAAATGACTTTCTAATATAAATTGTAAGCATGTTCGTTGTGTGAGTCTGTTCAGTAATAAAGCAATATTAGTATCAGGAAATATGTTGTTTATCATCTAATATCTTTAACAATCATCTAAACAAAAGTTTTGTAACATTTATTATTAACTGATGACTTAAAATACAATGTAAATTGCCCCTTTAATACAACAGGAGGTTTTAGCAACCATAATTTATACAGGGCAATTGCCCTGTATTAATTTAATACAGGGCACATGCCCTGTATTAATTCTGGCCCTGTATAAAAGTTAAACTTGTCCGCCATTTAAGTTCTATATGTGAAAAAAAAAACACATTAACACACAAAAAATCAAAACTGTATAATGATCTACACATTAATAAAATTCGTGGGAAAAGCTAAAGAATGCATTAAAAACCCAATTTGAGAAGGTATCAGCAAACTTGGTATATTAATATAGATCTATATAGAAAAGAACAGTTGGGGTGAATAAATGCATCAAGAGATCTGGAGTGTTACAGTCTTCACTAGGAAATATGTCATACTGAGCTGTATTTAAAGGTTTGTACAGATAACTCCTGTTATTTTAAGTCATCAGTTAATAAAGGGATCATAAAATAACCATTTAATAACCCTATATTGGCAATATTAAATGATTGCATTGTGTAGGTGTTCAAAAATGCTCTGTCAAAGTACACTAAAAAACAGTACCGGTAATATATGTTTTGATTCAAAATTTTTCTAAAGGTTAGAAATGTTATTCCAAACTGAAATTTGGGTTAGGAATAAACAACCCAAATAATGAAAATACCATTACCCTAGTTCTTGTTGATAACTGGACCCCAAAATGTATTTGTCATACATCTTGTAACAGAAAAGTAGAATTGGTAAAGTATAGATACATGTATTTACATTTTCCCCAAACCTTAAAGTGTAGATCTCAAATCTCAAAGTGATGTCTTTATGTAAATCCTAAACATTAAAAGACCCATCAAACTAAATAAAAACCCAACATTGGTTTTTTTAATGGCTTGTGATATTCCATATAACAATTTAGAAAAGCTGTTTCTTTGAATCAGGTCTCTGAATTAACCAGAGAAAAATTGATAGATTGATTGTAGTTAAACATCCTATGGCTGATAATACTATACAAGATCAGAATGGTTGATTACTTGAACATATCCTGTTTTATACTAGTTCAATTTTTCATGTGCAGAGAAAGATGGGTGCTGTTAAACAAACTTGTCTACCTCCTTAGGCATTACAAGGAAATAACAAGATTTTATTCTGTAACTACATGAACATATACCTCAATGTTGATATAATCTGGATTAGGGTCTGTGGCAGATGATAACTCTGTCAATGACTGAATCAGACCATCTGGTAAATCAAAATCCACCTCCTCACTCTGCAAATAAGATTAAGAGGGACAAATTTAATATTTCTTCCCTATAGCCAGCACTCCACAGTATTGTAGAACTGCCTAATTTTGGTCTTGTAATCTGATGCTTTGTAACATTTATCACTTTAAAAAAATGTCAAGCATCTGTAAATCTATATATTTGGAAATAGCTCTGGCCAAGGCCTTCAGGATGCAGTAAAAATTTTCTGGAAAAAAAATTACCCACAGCATATAGGGTTACCATAGAAACCATGCAAAAATATGCAAAAATTTGCAAAAAAGTTCATAAAATCAGGTTTAAAAATATCAAATTTCCCGCAAAATATCTGCAATTTTTATTTCATCCCCTGAAACTGTTCAAACTTTTTCCTTCGAAAACCCCTTCCTCATATGGGCATCGCCGGTTAGGTTTTGAGCTATTTCACTTTGTAATCCACTTACCGGTATTAAATTTAGCATGGTGAAAAATTGACTTACTTTCACTTTCACAATGAAGTCAAATTGTCATTGAAAAAAAGCCCCTTCAACATTGAAAATATATAAAACATTGCAAAATACTTTTAAAAGTCCCCTTTTTTCAGAAAATGTTTTATCAACAATAGATTCTTCATTTTTAATCACTATAGCAACCACCGGTTTCCATTTATGTCATTTTTCATCCCTAGCCAAAAGTGGGAAACTAAACTAAACTGTGGAGTGCTGGCTATAATACTGCACTTCATAGCCAATCTTCTACCATTAATCAAGAAGAAAACATTCATCATTTCCCACAATTGTGAAAATAGATTGCCAAATCATCTGTATCATTGCCTATGCCCTTATTCTAATTGGATGTAACAAGTAAACTATGTAAGGCCTAAGTGTGTAAGCTCTTATCCGTACACTGGTTGTCATATCTCAGAAACACCCATTAGCAGAAAAAAGGAAACAATTTTAATGAAACGAGATATATTTGTGATAACAATATATGTTCTGCAGTTATTTCATGAATACATAAATGTTTCAACTGTATTTTAAGGTCATGTATAATGATGTTATATCTCAACATGGTACTCAAATATAAGACAGAATTCTATGCCACTGGCAGTTATGCATTACAATGAGCCACAGCAACACTAACAGATCTTTTGGGTTATATTTAAGCCTTCATCAGCCATTACTATTTCTTAATCAATACCATTCATCAAATACCTTGAGCTTTGTCTCTGGACCAACTTCCAGTTTAGTAAGGTAAACAACTTCTCCACTCTCATCAACTTCATTCACAATAAAATCAGAGTATCTATAACAACAATGACATAAATTATACAAACAGTGGCAGATCAATGGGGGTTCCTGGTTTGGACCCCTTCATTAATAAAGGAGAAGGTTCGGTTATAGCCAATTTTGGCCTTAAAATTTGAAATTGTTCAAAATAAAGATTTTTATCGTTTTTGTACACATAAGTGTTTACAACAGCTAGTTCGATAAGATTTAGGCCAAAACAAAATTAGCTAAATTATGAAAAATCCAGAAAATCTCAATATTTCAGCATATTTTTGACAGTTTTTGTGAAAAACAAATGTGGCTGCATGCGTGTTCATTCTTGATCTTTACATATATATTCTGTTGTATTGTGAGATACAACATATATGTCAATATTTTGGATAAACATGGATGCGGCTACTTCCGTTTAAGGCAAAAACCACAGAAAAATATGTGCAAAAATACAACAAAATGGAAGATTGCTTTAATATTGTGTTAATTTTGACTGCTGTTAGGTCAAAATCATTCATGATCTCGCCAAATGCGACTGAGATGTATTTACTACAACCATTATCCTTTCATATAAACTAACTAGTATTGACCATAACAAATCTTTCAAAAACGTTGAAAACCGGGTCCAAAATAGAGCTTTATGGAACCTACTTCTTTCTAGATTCACCTCTGACGAAGAACTGTCTTTGAAAATGATAATGAAGCTCCCTAAAATATTGAATACTACAGCTTAGTTATTTTCAAATGCTACTGAGAACTGTAAGTTTTAACAGTCCTTTTGGTTTTTATAGGACAGAACTATGATTTGAATTCACATGTCACTTTTATTTACAGGACAAAAATTTTGAAACAACTAGGACATTTTTTTAAATGAATGTTTTTTCTTTTTGAATATGTGTGGTTTTTTGGTAAACAAACAAACAAAAAGAAAGAAAATACCTTTGCTTAATGACTCCATGGCAACCAGGTAAGTCACTGATATAACACAATATTCCAACATCTTCTTCTTTTGTTAACTTCAGATCAGAATCTTTTGTGTTAGTTGTTGCTGCCTTTTCTTCACTTACATCATTGACCTCACCAGGAACATCATCTTTCATTGTTACATCATTTGACCCCTCAGCTGAATCTGTTTTGGCTTTCTCTGACCCTTCCTTTTCATGTTGGTCTTCAATATCTAGTCTTGCCTTTTTGCTTTCTGGTTCCATCTTTGAATAATATAACAAATACTTTCAGAGAATTTTTTTAATGTTTTAAAAAGCTATTTTTAAGAACAGCTGGATTTCATAGCTTTTTATAGTAGAAGCCATTTAAAATGCAAATCTATGTTATTCACAGAAGAAATAAAAAAAATTCTTGTTTAAAGACATTTTTATATACAGGTATAGGATGAGCCTGAATTAAAGTAGGCCATTTGACACAGTATGGAATATACAGGGTCTAGAATTAACTTATTGCAAGGTAGCCAACAGAACATTTTGATTGATAAAATATGTAGTCCTCAAAATTATTTTGCAGTCATATCCATAGAGATAATAATTAGCATCAATTTAAGTAGCCCAAATGACTACAAATAAAAAAATTCAAGTTAGTCCTCTCAAGAACTAGGTAGGGACAGAACTACAGGACTACTGTTTAGTTGAACCCTGATATAGTGAAAGACAACATGCCAATATTAGTAACATGGTTTGAACACCACAGCTGTTCACTTGACAAAATGTAATTTTTAACCCCACAAATTAATAAAAAAATTAAAAAGGGCAATTAATAGTAAAATAAAACAGATTTTAGACAAAATAAGTTCTCAGGTTGCACGACATGTTGCTGATTGATTGCTGGGGTTTAACGTCCGTGCAGCAATATTTCAGCTATATTCAGACGATGAACATAAAATGGATGATAAAATGAACATGAAATGACGTTGAAATGAAAAAAAAAAGATGGGACACAAGGATAATAGGGTTGACAAAATTTAATTGCCACTAGAAAAAGGGGGAAGGGTAGGGTCAGGCAATTTAGCCTCCTGTGGCGGCGGAACGTGGCATCTTTCCCAACACGGTGCACCACTATAGTTTGCGGTCAGATTTTCCGTATTATAGCCTGACAACCCCAGCATGTAACACACCAGGGATACCCCATTCTACCACCTGGGGCACACATCCCAGTTGCTCTGTGGGCAGAGCGTCTAGCCCCCGGCTAGGTTCCTGAGCACAATTTAGCCGTCTTTTATGACAAGCTTAGCCCTGCTGCAGGCCTATTCTTTTGACACCCGGACCAGCATGACACATGGCATGCTGCCAAGCAAAGCATAACCTTATTCATAAGTATACATAAATATGGGGAAAACAGGAAATCAGATGTTATTTCTGGAAACCTATAAATAGTTTAAAACACATTACAAGTCAACACATCTAAACCTCATAACTAATAACAAGCAATTCACAAACTTCAAGTTACCTAATGCTTGTACTTTGCCCCTTTTATTCCCTTATTTCTAAAATAATTGAAACTACAACTCCTACCAAGTTGCATTGAACCTTGTGTTATTGTTTCATAAAGATCCATTCATTAATTGATACTCATATTTCTGCAGAAAAGGATGACAATACAAACTTTTGCGGCAACATAAAAATACTTCGACCAGAAGAAACTGACAGACCAATTACATCAGTACAGATAGACAAAGATGATATCAAGGGACAAGATGGCCAATTTAGGTAGATATCAAGTACATTTGATGTTCTGTTTAGAAAAGTTTCACAGAAATCTGACAAAAATAGTGCTTACTCAATGTTATATCAACCAAATAATTCTGACAACACTTATTGTATGGTATTGTCATATAAACTTAAGATTGGAGTCAACAAAATTAGAGACAAGCTTGTGGCCTCAGAGTCTAACTGGTAATGATGTATACTTGTGGTGGGAACAGCAATACTGCCTGTCGCAAACCAGGAATTTCTGGCTGCTGTATGTCTTGTTTCATTTTCACTTTCACTTTACTTGTAAGTTGCCAGAGTATATAGTGATAACTATTTCACTGTACCTGTGTATTATGTTATTTTAGGGCCAGCTAAAGCCTGTCCTGTGGTGTGAGGGTTCCCTCCTGGTTTGTAGAAGACCAATGGGTGGCCTTGAGGATGCTTACCCTACCGGTGCACCTGGTCCATGCTCCCAGTTTTTAGTGGAGTCCAAGTTGCTCATTTACTTTTGTTACTTTGTATGTATGATTTTAGTTACTTTATGTTCTTTGTTGTGAAAGTCTGTTTTCCATGTCTGGTCTTTGTCCCTGGATTACATTCTTTTGATTACCGCTATAACCTTGGTTCCCTTGATTACTCTTGAGCTGATATTTTTATCCCAGCAGGGTTGTTGTCTCTTTAACATATTCACCATATCCATTCTTGTTATATTGGAAACTTGCTCACTTGGTCAATGAAGATCAATAAAGGGGGAAAGTGATACAGGAGCGATTCCCTCATGGGATAGCCCAAATAATTATGCCGTCTTCAGAGATTAATTTTTATTTTGCTTAGTTGCCTCTCTGCGAGTGAGGCATAAACATTTGATTTAAAAAGAAATGCTTCATAAAATGTCATGACTATATCAAGATACCTTAATCTTTGGGTTGGAAAATAAGCACTAAAAGCTTCTATAGATCCATCATCATTTTTGGTGCAAGGTTTTTCTCAAGTAATAATAAACTAACACACTTTAATATACAGATTTATATGTGGGTTTGTATAAACATGCACTTGTAATATAGAACTTAACACATGTGTAATACAGAACTTAATACACATGTAATATGGAACTTATATTGTCTGCAGTCACAGTGAATTTTTCAGTAAAATTGAGGCCATATTTTTCGAAAGGTTATGACATATGAACCTTAACAGGAAAATTTATGTACATCATTTCAGTCTCTGTGATGTTCTACATTATTATTTTTTTATTATTATTAAAGTTTTTAGTGAGTGTCAAAGTTGATGAAACAAGTGAAAATAAGTTCATCCAGTCTATCATAAAACTATTAAAACCTGTTTTAAGAGTCTCTCAGTCTCAATCTGGACTGCTCCCAGAAAATACGACTTAAAATCAATCTTATTGTAAGCAGACAAGAGACGATTATCACAGTATATCTGGTAATACATGCTTACCCCATTTACCTGCCACAGATTTATTCAAGTCGTTTCGAACTCAAAAAAAAAAACACGTGATCGTGAAGATAAATTGAAAGTAGACGACCTTGCCCTGTGATTTTCGGAGTACTCGGACTCTTACTTTCAAAGAGAAAGTTTTATTCCGAATCAATTTCCCGCTTTAATGTAAACTTTCACATTCCCCCATTCCCAATTAGATCTAAAAAAAAATATTTTCTCGTGTTTTCTGGTGTATTTCAGCAGAAATGGGCAGCATTTAATTGTCTCCAGTCAAAATCGGTAATCATATAGAAGATATGTATAAAATATATAAGTGAAAATAAAAATAAATAAATATCCAAGCCCCGGGTTTCAAAATAAGTCTTGAACTTTGTGGGGAAGATAAATCAAGTTCAAGAAATAATACATTTTGTAATATACAAAGTAAAAACTACAGAAAATTAATTTGCAGACATTACGTAAATCTGTTTGTCAGAAGCAGAATATCATGTTTCAATAAGATGTGCTTTTCGGTTTCATTTTTTTAAAGCAGCATATGGGACATATTAATAAAATTTTTGACATTTCTTTTAAATTTGGGGACAATTTACCCTTTATGAACCGTGAAGGAGTTAATGAACAAGCGTAAACTGCTCCAACGTTGGTTATGCGAGCATAACTTGGTATTTCATTTAAAGTCTTGAATCGATTGAAGTTAAAATTAGTCCCTTCACCAAATCTCCTTTCAGTTTGGAATTATTTGAATTGCGGATCGATCAACGGGAATGACGTCACAGTACCAAATTAGTTTATGGAAAATAACCATAGGCTATCTTGTCCTGATGAGAAATAAACGATTATCAATTTCTGATGACCTTAATCCAAAAGCCTGTCTCTAAGGCAAAGGTGGCATTTTAAGAACACAGAATATTCGCTTTTAGCTCTGACACACCTTTGATAAATATAAACACCATATGCAGGGAAACACTGCACATGAACGGGAAATTTATAATTGACTCATTTGTCATATATTTTGAACTGAGATGACTACTGTCGTCAAATTCTAAATGAAGGTCTAAAAATAGTGTTGAGGAACCTGTGTCAGCAGTCGCATTCACTTCTAGTTCTAATGAATAAATAAACGGAAGCCGTTCTCCTTTCGGATTATTAATGGAAAGAACATTGTCAATATTTTATATGATTTTAAATGAACTGCGATCCATATAAGAACAGGAAAAGGGGCACAATAAGTCCTCATTGGAATGCCGCTTTGTTAAAAAATTGCCTTCCCAAAAGTGACAAAAAAGTTGTGAAGGAGAAACTGTAGAATACTGATCACCTATTACTCAGTGCAGCAACTTTTGTCTTTTTGTGTTATAGTGGTAAGATATGTAAAATCGTATCCTAAAACAACAAATTGGTGAGAATTACTATTCTTTCAGTTAAATGCTTTGTGGATGATTAATCTTTTAGACAGGTTTTTAATTTATTCTGAGGCAAGGTTGTACATAATGTTAAAAATCAAAGGTTTTAAAACAATTAACTGCAGCGAATGAGCGAGATTTAAGAGTTTTTTTTCACAATCCACATATAATTAATACCACTACACGAGTACACAGTACCGTCCGTGCGAGACCCGACAGGGTAGTCAAGGACGTTAAACCCCCCTTAGTTAGTTAGTACACAGTTTCACAGTATTGTTGTAGTCCTTCCTTCACTGCAGACTGTATAGACAGCTCTTTTGTTGAACAAGTAGATGTTCATGCTAGTATGTACCTTTACTTGTATGGATTTTTATGTAGAATTGGACTCCAATATAAATAAGGTAAGTCCTCAGACTTCTCAATTGAAGGAATATTCAATTATGTCATGAAGGACTTGACTGTGGTTAGCTAGGATTTCATACTTGTTGAACACACTACGTTTGTATTTAATATAACCCCATTCATCTTTTATTCTTAGCTCTTTAATTAAACAGTTAACATACAAATAATGTTATTAGAGCTTTGCTCACAGGGACAACATATTTCTCATGGAGAGAAGAAATATTTTACAACATCTACGCCCTTAAATACTGATTAAGATCTATCACTCATGCAGTATTTGAGGTTGTGAATGCCATGTTATACCAAAGGCCTAACCACTTGTATCCAATCTGTGTGGGTCCTGCTCCTTCTCTTTTTATCCATGCTCTTGCACAATCTGTAACTGTGTCCATTATAATTTTAAATTTAGAATCTATATCAGTTTTCATTTTGGTGTAAGTTTAAAGTATTTTTTTTATCCTGAAGGTATCTTGCTTTGAACTGATTCATTCTGTTTTTGACATTTCAAAACATTGATATTGCTTTAAGATCCATATCTTGTCAGACAGAACTTATTACGCAAACAGCCAGGGACTTTATTTATCCAATATACACTCCCTGAAATAGCTTAGTCTAAGGATCTTAAAATTAAAGTGATTTTAACATTTGGTCTACCCTGGACTTTTTATGAGCAACTCAGCGGGTGTTTCTAGAAAAGCAGAGGGCACTTACCCTACCGGTGCACCTGGTCCATGCTCCCAGTTTTAGTAGAGTCCGAGTTGCTCATTTGCTTTTGTTACTTTGTATGCATGATTTTAGTTACTTTATGTTCTTTGTTGTGTATGTCTGTTTTCCATGTCTGGTTCCCTTGATTACTCTTCAAGATAATGAAATCTCAGTATAAAGATTTTGGTCTCAGAAATGTTCACATACCCAGTAAAGCAGAATGTATTTTATGAACACTAACATTTTACTGGGATAATATCCAGACTTCAAAGTAATTTTCTTTAGTCAATGTATCTCCCTTTAAATAAAATTCTTAAGTATAAATTGGACATATTTTTTTTTAATCCCTGGTCCTTCTCCCTCATGGTAATAGTTGGTACCTTATGCTTTCATCATATGCATCGATGTGCAAAAACATTTCCCCCAAAATTGAAGATATTTATACATTGTACTTTATATTGAATGAAAAGACATTTAGCATTTTCAATGTAAATGTAATTTTAAAACTTTTGATCATAATTTTCCTTCCCTTTCCTCACACCAGCCACAGCTTCAAACATGTAAAACTGTTTTAAGTTGGATTATCTCCCTTTCAAACTATATCATCCAAGATACATGTACATGGGCAGGCATTCCAGAAAATTCCTGTATACCCTAAAACTAGGTGTAGGTACAACATTTATACAAAAATTCTACTGTATTCTTATACCTCCACCAAAAGCCTGAAATGTATTTGGTGGTTAAAATGGCCTGTTCTGATATTTTTGGTAATTGTCAGAGTGCTCATAAATGGATGGTTTTGTGCAATTTTGTTACCATGTCTGTGCAGAGATGAAAGAGCTTGCCTTTTAAAGCAGGTCCTACTTGGAGTTGAAATTGTTGAATACTACACAATACTTTCCTATTGTACTTTTTATCATTATTTTGCTGTTGAGATTGTTATCTTAGTTTTTCCTCATTTTTATTTCATGAATTCAGAGATTTACCAGTTTAAATATTGATAGGCTACAACAGTAATTAAGTAGTATAGAACCACCAAATGCAACTTCTGCCATCCTAATTCTTACCTTTATGCAAACCTTTACAACTGTGACTAATCAAATCTTTTTAACTTATCATGACCTTTCAACAATGCAGTATTGAGTTTTCTTTGACATCAAGTGAAACCCATGATGCTTAATCATGGCAATGTAACCGATTGAGCTTACAACCTTGCATTTCATTGGACAAAAGTGATAGCAACCGTGAAATTCAAGGTTCCATTAGGGGCATTGTTGTTAAGAATATTTTCAATCACATTGATACATTGAAGTATAATCTTTAATATATTGAATAATTGGAAATAGCTTACTTGTTGAACAAATAAAATAATTGAACTACTAAACGCAGCACAGTGTTAATACAGTTTCACAAAAAAATTTGGAATGAACAAAGTGAGAAAATGCGTTAGTTATCTTTTTTTTAAGATAGTACTTGTTTTACAGGTAAGTCCTTGTACATGCAGGACATATGTCTTGTTTGTATTATGTATCACCATAATAAACAATTGTCTCCATCATGTTGCTCCAAATCTGTTTATCACATAAATTTCCATACAACACTCAGGATTTCAATTTTTAGGAGAATAATTCAATAGCAAAAATACTGCTGATAAAAATATTTATGTTGAAAAGTGCAGTAATAATAAATATACATTTAGAAAATAATAAAGTAAAGTACAAATTTTAATAGAGTCTTCAGACAAAATAGTCCAATATAACAACATCAACAAGGATAAAATCAACATGGAAAGCATAAACAATTGTGACCTGGTCCTACTACAATTTTGGGTGCACTCTATTATGTAGTACCATCATGGACCTGGATTCCAGGTAAAAACAAATTTGTGTTCCATTCTTTCTGTCATATACATATATAGCAGAAAAGTCAAAAGAAAAATACCAAAATAAATGGTATGTATTGCATAACAGAGAGCACCCTTGGTTCATGTCAAAGCTACATTAAATTGAACCGCTTTCCTCGTCATGGGTTGTTAGTTGTTGATCATAACAACCATTGGTGTGAAAATTCCCCTTAAAGGACTTTATGCAACTTCAACCCTTAGCAAGGAAAGATGTAATGTAAATTGCTTTTTTTCATTTACTGCTGTAGTACATATGTTTCATACTTTTATCTTTGTCATGGCTAAATGCAAATGCAAAATTTACAAGGACATTGACAAAATCAAATTGGATTTAAGACTTTTCATGATGCTAAAACAGGAAAATGAGATTTAAAAAGATGGATTTCTATTCATTTATGAGAAAAAAGTAAACTAAATAGATAGAAGTGATTTCCAAACAAGAGATTTAATTCATTCAATGGCAACAAAAATACATGGTAATATATCTCCTAAAAATTAGCATTGATTTACTTTGATTGCATCATTTGATCACTGTGAATAATCAAAAGCAAAATTCATCAAAACATTTAAAATCATATATCTTGATACTTGTTGGTACATGTACTGTTTAAATGTAAATTATTTAGATGGCTATAGAGATTGCTTTTGTTCAGCCATTTACTGTTCTCAATTTATATATCAATAAAAGTTTTACTTATATCACAATGTCATTAAAAACACAACCAAGTTTTAATAACAAAATAATAGTCTACTAAACTGCAAATTCAGAAATCAAGACAGTCTTGGTTAGGCTAAACTGACGACAGTAAATGTCCATTCATAATGGCAAAGCCTTAAAACTACAACAATTTGTAATCATACAGCATAACATGTACTAGCAACAAGAAAGTTAACAAAGGCTAATAGTAAATGTGTAACAATATAATCCAAAACTTAAAACTATTTGCATTTTGCTGGTATATTGCTAGTTTTTTGTGTTCAACTATGATGTAACAATAATTAATTTCAAGATGCATTACAAATATAGGCCATCTTATAGTGCTTACTATAGGCCATCTTTTAGTGCTTACAACTATAGGCCATCTTATAGTACTGCATTACAACTATAGGCCATCTTACAGTGCTATAATAAAAAAAATATTCATTTCAGTTCAAGTATTCCAAACGTAAAAAAGTGGAAGTTGAAATATAAAAGTCTTTGACATATTTGGAAAGATTATAACATAAATCATAGTGACTGGTACTATGTCTATCAAACCACAAATATAATTGTTACAAATTAATGAGAAATAAAATCTACTTCATTCAAAGCTGAAGTGACAAAAATGCCACAAAATTTAGATAAATAAACCATAACACTTTCAGAAAATTTTGATCCAAGTTAGTGACCGAGAAAGTCACTTTATTAGTGGAACTCCATTTCTAATCCTTCATCAATCAATTTCATCTGATTGCAAATGAAAATATTACGTCTAATTTATGATCATAAAATACTGTAAGTCATTACTTACAAACAACAAAAACTGATATCTACAAGATAAAGTACTTCTACAGGAAACCTTTGGTGACAGGACCAACCACTACTTCTACCACTACTTATACATGAATTACTCTCTAAATCTACTCAATCTAGTACCCATGATTAACAGTGGCAATCTCAGTGAGGTATATTGTAGTCACAAATGTAAAACTTCTCTCATGAAAACTTGAAAATCTTGCAAACTGTACTTATCGCAAGTACTTGTCCATTAAATGCAATAAAGGAATGACGGCTTGTACATGATACACATTCTTTCTTAAAACTCAACAACTGATGGTGTAAACATAATGTTACGACAAATTCATTCTTGTTCACTCTTACTCCAAAAATAAAAACAAGTGAGAAAAAAGTCCTTGACTGAACAAATCTTCAGAAACTAAAATAATTAAGCTTTTAACTATTCAAGGATTCTTTGGTAACTAATCACTGACTGTAATTCAATGAAATAAAGAACAGTTAAGCACAATTCTAATATGGATTTTATTTCTGGTGTTTTGTGAAAATAGGTTTAAAGAGTAAAAACTCAAGCTCTTAAAATGACTTGAAATTGTTAGGATACATCTATTTCTAGAAGAGACAGAAAAGGCATATGGCACCTGAAAGTTTTATCTTATGCAGACTTAGGTACACTGTACCCTGAAAAACAGGCCTAAAAAGGGGGACTTCATGTACAATGAAAGCTGCCTTATATATTTTGGGACTTTTCAAATGTTTAGTTTTTTTTTATGAATTGAATGCTACATTACGAAACTAGAATGCTAACCTCTGTAGAGTTAAAAAAAGTAAGTGAAATACCTTACGCATTACATGTATCAAGTGAAAAATAAAGCTAAGATTGTAAGAAATTTGCTTGAACTCTGTCTATTTAGGTGAACACCTGCACAGGAAATTATTTCATGGGGCTGAAACTTGTCTGTTCAATATTTAAGCAGAGGAGAATTAGGTCATATTAAGACAAGGTTAAGTTTTGTACTATTCTGTTTGGAACTAATGAAAGTCATAACTGATTATCAAATGCATATGGGACAATAAGTTCACTAAATAATAATGTTAAACAATAGACAAATTCAAATCTTGGAATGAAGCTGGTACATAACATTTTTTGAATACTTAAAATTTAACCTGTTAATAATTTTTTTTCCTTTCAAACCAAAAAAATTTAAAAATAAGAATTTTGTAAGATTTTCAAACTTTTACAATATATTAGCAAATTTTTTTTTATTAATAATAGTATATATCATTTGTGTTTTAAGAAAAGAGCAGTTATGTAGGATCACATTTCTAATCAAATAAAGCATATTTTCCAAATCTACAAGTAAGCTAACATAAACAATATAAAACGACTGGAGATATATAAATGAAATTCAAAATCTGGTACAATGGCCTCCACAATGGAAACAAAATAACTGACGATATCAAAGTCTTACAATAAATTCAGTTTCCTAGCAAATATAAAGTACAAAACAATTCAAGACTTTTACAAGTTAATCTCCACTGAACTCATGGAATTCTCCTTTTAACAACATGTTTTCCTCCAACAAAATGTTTGATGTTCAAGCTAAAAATAACTCTGTGACTTTACAACATATTCTCTAATAAAACCGGTCAAGTTGGTAAATCACAAGAACACTCGATGCACCAAACACTTATAACAGTCAGTCAAACATTAAACGCTGATATGATTCAGCTGGAATGACATGTCATCTGCTGCTGTTGTCAACAAAGAAGTTTCTACCTAGGGGAGACCACTGTATTAGGTCTGAAGACCAGCAGATGCAGTTTGTCTGTGTGATGACTGAGAATGGTCCTCTTTGTTCATTGCTAATTTCTTCATCTGTCTGATCACAGCTGTTGCATTAAAGGCTTGCTACAGAAATAAATAAAACAACCATTTTAAAAAATGTGTTACATCCAAACCAGATAAAAAGAAGCAAGGTATACACATCTAAGTGCATGCTGTTCAGTGTAATAGAAAAAGGAATGCAACAAATGCACCATCGTATAACCCCTATAAGAATAGTAAATACTTATAGAGATCACCAAAAGGTTATCAATTAGTGTTAATACACCTTCAAGTAAGCTCTGAAAGGCCCTAACAAAGAAAGTAATAAAATCCATAGTACCGGTAACAGAACAATGACACTCCTTCAAAATGTACTAAAAAGTAAAATAATGACACAAAGACCCATTAATGACCAACAATGACATTAGGGTGAAATCATTCATTTCTAACCAAACACAGCAGACAACTTGGCAATCATGGAATAACATATGAAATTGACAAAATTTAATATTACCAAAAACATGCTTCATTCATAAATTGTTTGTTGAAAATTTTGAATTTGATCATGAGCCTGATATCACAAAGCAATACATGGTGTTTAAGTTTCAAAGTTAAACATTCGTTATGTTCTTCAAATGATATGTGCTGTCTGGGTAGTTGTCTCGTTAGTATTTCCATAACTTTGGTTTACTACACATACATTTCATTTTTGTCCAGGTAGAAATCTTTAAAGTAGTTGCTCTGCACAACAATTGTCTTTTTTTCATATTTATGGTATGCACAACATTTTAGTAATTTTTCAAAGGGACGTAATCCACCAACACCTGACAACCTGATTGACTGTCTCACTGGGCAAAGGAACAGTAAACATTTTTCTTGGAAATGATTACTATTTTCACTTCATTAGACACCTCAATTATTTGAAATAAATTATTTAAAAGTAAGTACTAACTGTGACTAAAATAATTTGAGATTTAGAATTATAAGTCTACTGCTGTCTATTGCTGCAATAAAATTTCAAACCAGACTGTTCGGTTAGAAAGTTACTTCGCTTTGCAAAAAATGTTAAAAAATGCAGTCTAAGTCAGAAGTGTGAAAAAGGACTATTGTACATCGTACATCTCATTTTTCTTTTCACCATAACTGCACATGAAGTCATTTATCATAAATATCATACCTCAAACTTCATGTAAGTTTGATTTAACCTACATCTTAACATCCGACTCATTTGTATCATAGCATTACCTACCTTCCACTTAGTCTTTGCAAAATTTTTCTTAATATTTTCACT
The DNA here is from genome assembly GCA_037379345.1 of Perna viridis. Classification (NCBI taxonomy): domain Eukaryota; kingdom Metazoa; phylum Mollusca; class Bivalvia; order Mytilida; family Mytilidae; genus Perna; species Perna viridis. The sequence continues at coordinate 18,554,972 of CM074511.1, forward strand.
AACAGAGGCATGGATATCTTTATCTAAGGCAGTGTTTCCTGATATCCTGGAAACATAAAAAAAGATTAAGAAACAAGTTAGATCCTTCAATTCAGCTATCTACCAAGAACCGTCATGTGTAATTATATAATAATATGCTTCATATTTTCATGCACTTCTTCAGCGTCAGAACATAGAATGCATACATTACGACAAGACTGCCTAATTAAAATGAAAACTGAAGTACACATACTCCTTTTAAATAGACAAAACTCCTATAAATTGTTGAATCAAAATAACTGTGTAGTATGTAAATAGGCAGTGACAGATGGATGTTAGGACAGACAGCATTACTGCCCATATTGTTTCATGGTGGGTAAATATCTCTGGAATAATTATCTTTGCAAATACCATAATAAATAATAAATAATTTTCTTCATATCCTACTTGTTTTCTGAACTTCTTAACACAATTATTCTCCTCCCTTTCAGTATTTTCTTACCTTTCTTACAAGAGTAATCAAAGGAACCAAGATTCTAACAGAAATGAAAATGTGGTCCAGGGACAAAGACCAGACATGGAAAACAGACCAACACAATAAAGAACATAAACTAACTAAAATAATACATTCAAAGAAACAAAAGTAAATGAGCAACTCCGACTCCACTAAAACTGGGAGCACGGACCAGGTGCACCGGTAGGGTAAGCGTCCTAACAAACTAATATACTCAATGGTACTTACCATGGAAACGCTATAGCTTCTTTACAAGAAAACCTCTTCTTAGCATCTTTACACATTAAATTTCGAATGAATTCTTTTGCTGAAAATGATATTAATATATATTGTATTGCATCATACATTGCACTATTAAAAAGTTACAGGAAGCAACCAAATGTTAGCTTGGTTCATTATTACCTTATATTGCATTGGTGCAAAAAAAGCTTTAAATTCATCCCTTGTAGTATAAAAAATAAAAGTACAATGTGAAGGGGCAATATTACTTCATAATCATAAAAAAAAACCTATACAATAAATAAAACATGAAGTAAAGATAAACCAGTGCCATATAATATTCTGACCTGGGAATATTGACTCTGTAATTAAATATCATAGCAATAAATGAAACTTATTTGTTATCATAATCTTGGTGTTAATATTTTTTTTCTTTCTTTTTTTTGGATGGGAGGTAGAGTGGGTGGGGTCAAAATATCATCGGACACCAGTAGTTCATCAAACACAAACAAATGAACTGATGTCTTTGATGAGATTTATACAGTAAAACTCAATAAGTCAGAACTCATAATCCAAACCATGTTAGACATAAGTAGTTTATTTTTCAAAAATGATGTAAAACTTGATTACATTTTAACCAGGAAGCATGAAATATTTAATTAATCATAAAATTGTTTATTCATGGCTAAATTTCAATTGAAAGCATAATATAAGTGCAAGTTTAACTGTTCTTACAATAAAGTCAGCTTAACTTTTAGTAGTCAAGACGGAAGTTAATCTTAAAACTCTTTCTGATCAATTAACAAAATTGTTTCATGATTGGGTACAAGATGAAAAAATATTTCTCCAACAAAAATGAATGAAGAGTTCCACACTAATGATACTACATTATTATATGTACCAGTAATTAAAAATTATACGAGTACCATATATAAGGATACTTTTTATTTATTCTACTAAGATATCTATCAGCTTATCCCTTAAACTTATGAATTCTGGTACATTACTTATTAAGGGAAGAGTTTTAAAAAAACCAGAACTGATCTTGTTATGTATAGCATGTATGGTAAACATGGAAGAATAGACTTAACATATATACTAGGTTAAAGTTATTAGTACATTGTACTGTTTGTTGTGGATTTCATGACTTTTGTTATGCTAATTCTTAGCTACAAAAATGACAATGTCATAAAAGTCTCAACCACAATGTTGACATGTACTTAGTTTTTTAATTAGAAAGTAATCTTAAGTACTAGAAAATGGCATAGTCGAGGAATGAACCCATCACTCTATCATTCAAGGCCAGAATACTATTTTTTACTTTTTACTACTGGTTTTGTTGTTTATGGAAGGAACAGTGCATTAAATCACAACAAGAGCAAAAACCCGAGGAACTTGTTTTCTCTCATTAAAAATGCTTTTGAAGCATTTGTTTATAACATTCATCTCCTTATTTATAGTTTTATTTAACCTTTAAAATGGTCACCAATGATAAAATATTGATTTCTGGTTTACTTCATGTTCTTAAAATTAAGGTTCAAGTCAATACCAGAGCAACCATCATATTGTTTTGTGACATTGAATTCTTAGTCCCTAGTGACATATAAATATACAGAATGAGCAATTAATATCTTTATAATGTGAAAGACTATTGTTCATGGGGTACCAATTTTCCTGGTTTTCGTGGGTAGGCCAAACCACGAAATTTGGTTCCCAACGAAAAGGAGATTTCCATTAATGTGTATACCAAACACCTCAAAACCACGAATTCAAGAATCCATGAAATGTGTTTGTTCCCTAATCCATGAAAACTGATATCCACGAATATAAGTACTTTCACAATAATTCAAATGAACTAAGCAAGGTATTTACTCCATTGCATTAAAATCTTGTTTATCTGTTGCAGTACATTTTCATCATTGGAATTTGTCTATCTTTAAAGCAGTATAAAATTGATATTAGAAAGGAGGTAACTCTTGAAAATAAATCAATGTTCATGCATGTTTTAGTTTTGCACATAATATTGCACTGCAACACCAGAACTGCAGCATTGTGTAAGGTACTGGTACCAATGTGTACAAATTAATGTTTTATTCTCAGTTGAATCCATCAGGATATTTACCTTCAGCTTGTTTTGAATTTCCCTTTGTTACTCCTGCATAGAGCCATTTACTTGTCTTTACTTGTACACCAAATAGATTGTGTTACTTATATAACCAAAAAATTAATATGAACCAGTGGCAGCTACAGACTTACAAAGGGAGAATAGGGGAAGGAAAAACAAAAATATTTTATAATACTAATAAAGAAATTTGCATGATAAATAATTATGTCTATAGTTTTTTTTTCATCTTAAAACATACTAACTATCACAATTCTAAGTTTCCAATTTCGGATATATCATACCAGAAATGGGAAATTATCCGATTCTGATATATCATCCCAGTAGAGAGAATATGATCTGATTCTGCTAAAACATCCCAGTAGAGAGAATCTTACCTGATTCTGATATATCATCCCAGTAGGGAGAATCTTACCTGATTTTGATATATCATTGCGGTAGGGAGAAACTTACCTGATTCTGATATATCATCCCAGTAGAGAGAATCTTACCTGATTCTGATATATCATCCCAGTACGAAGAATCTTACCTGATTCTGATATATCATCCCAGTAGGGAGAATCAAACTCATACTCTGCCTTTAATATCTGTTGAAACAACACCGAATCATTCTCATCATAGAAAGGAGGATAACCACATAATCTAAACAGAAAGCATTAATTACATGTTCAAACCTAATTAAATACAATGTAGCAGTAATTACCAGACTCTTTTACCTATTAAGTAGCAGTTTTTATAAAAATCAGACAGGAGGTGATTCATGTATGGCAAAAAACCACCAATTTTACTTTTATTTCCTATTCAGAATCAGTTACAGACCACATAATCAGTCTTGGTTTTTCATTTGGGTGTTGTGCCTTTGAGATAAAATTTATGTAGACTGGACATGAAATTTGCACTTTGCAAGACTTATTGTTCTTGATTTGCTTAGATTTGGTTGATATTAGTGTGAAATGGAAGTAAGATTTTCTCAAAATTGCAGATCTGAATACAGAAAAGACTAATGTTACCTAGATATATAGCATCTGAAGACCAAAAAAAAACATTGTTTGTTTGGTGGCTTTTTCTATACCATGAACCACCTGTACTATAGACTGTGTCTAAATTTTATATGAACTGGTACTTGAATACATAAATTTGTTGATTCATGAAAATAAAGATTTCAGTATTTTTAAAACAACCAATGTTTGATATTATCTCATACAGACATGTTATCTAATTAAGGGAGATTATCTCATATAGACATGTTATCTAATTAAGGGAGATTATCTCATACAGACATGTTATCTAATTAAGGGAGATTATCTCATATAGACACGTTATCTAATTTAGGGAGGTTATCTCATACAGACATGTTATCTAATTTTGGGAGATTATCTCATAAAGACATGTTATCTAATTTAGGGAGATTATCTCATACAGACATGTTATCTAATTAAGGGAGATTATCTCATATAAACATGATATCTAATTTAGGGTAGAAGTTCTGAATTGTGGCATGTGAAGAATGTGGAAAGAATTGCACAATAATTACAATATATAATTTCAAATGTAATATTTACCATTGAAAGATGATTTGATGATTACAGATAACTTCAAATCCTTTTTCTTTGAAAAGGAGCTATAAATCCAGATCAGGAAATTCAAAATGTACGTATTACATTATACCAAAAAATAACCTGCATTTTTTCCAAAATCATTACTATGTACAAATAATTAACATGTACTGCATTTTGGCACTAAGCAACTTTTTACAGAAATTTTAAAACATTAAATGGGATATACTGATCCTATAAAACTATTCTGGATCACCAATGAATGATATTTTGATACTCAGTACAACTTAAAAAACCATAAAACCTTTCATACAATTATCAAAAACAGTTACTTTCCTCTTGAAATATTTTTTTATTGTTTGAAACACTTGGAAAATGCACTGATTACTGCACACAAAAATGTTAATCATATAATAAATTCAGCAGCAAATCTAAATCTATCAATGCACTTAAGTAGCACTCCAGCTAAGAGTCATGCAAAATGTGATTCATGGGTAAAAAGCCTACATATTTTTATTTTTGATTATTTTGTTTGAATTGCCATAGTAAACAGAAATTAACATTCAGTTTTTCATATAACCTGTGTTCTTAGGAGATAAAATTTATATAGAATGCACTGTAGATTTCAAAATTCAGGGAGATAACTCTGTGAATGACACCCAAATACAATAGAATCTATTGGATTTTCAATGTTGATTATCTTCTAAGAACAGGCAGATTTGAATGAATAATAACACATTTCATAGTATATACCCATAAAACAACTTAATTACAAAAATAAAAATATGTAGCCTTTTTTGGGGTGTATCACATTTTTCAGATTTTGCATGATTCTTACAAAGACAGTTACTTAAGATACAGCTAAGTTACTGTGAAAAAGTAAGTAGTACCAAATTATTTCTCTAAGCAATAGGAAATATTTGCAACTTACACATTTTTTGTACTATGATTTTCAAAAACTATTTGAAGTTGCATGCATTATCTAGGTATCACCCTCACTCATACTGGAGAGTATCCAAAATCACTTAATTTTAATGACAAAAATTTCTGTATCATTCCATATAGTGAAAATAAGCAAAATCCCACAAAACAGGAAGTTTATATCACATACCTCATTATAAAGCCACACACCAAATTTAAATAACAGATGGGAAAAGGGGGTGGGGGTAGAATGATTGACATTTACTTTAACTCACAACCCTTAATTACAGAATAGGTATCATCATGATATAAAGGATTTCAAAGTACCAAATTAATAACTAGGACTTAATACAGCAGTTTAGAAATTCTTTACATTAGTCTTAGATTGTTTAAGAAATGAAAAGTAATATCACAATAGATTTCTTGTAGTATTTAACACCAAAATTCCAAAATTTGTATTAACATATATTATACTTCATATAAAATCCTACGTTTTCCAGTGGTTTACAAAGATAAATTATCCTGGTATACCACCATTCCTCAGCAAATTCAGGAGGGTGGTATACTTGAGTATACATTCCTCTTCCAACAACAAACCAGAAATTTGTCCTATCCTTTCCTATTCATTGTCAATTTTTTTATACTGTTGCCCAAACAAAAACATCAAGACAATAATTTGTTAAAAAAGGAAAATAAAATGCAAATGAAGACATTTTCAGAACTTTTTGTAAATTAGGGCACAAAGAGGACACATATATGGTGCAAAGAGGAGTGAGATTGTTCTATTTATTTAAGAATACTAAATTGGAACATTTAGACAATTTATTTAAGACAACTTTATAATGACATTCAGATTACACATACTGCCTGCAGTTGAGGGTGGTATACTAGATCACCACACTCAGCAAAGAATATCACCCTCAAATTAAGTCTAGGGAGATATTCTTCCTTTGCGTGGTTATCTAGAATATCACTCTCAACTGCAGTCAGTATGTGTATAATATCACTTGTCTGGTAAAACTCAAAGTCAGGCTTGAACTTAATTTTGATAAACATGAAAATGTGATTGACAGGAGTAACTATAAGTGTTGATAACAGAAATGTCACCTGTAGCAAACTATTAATCGCAGAATGATCCATAAACAGAAATGGACCAATATAGGATGACATATGACAGACAAGGATAAGCCCAATCCACTTTTGAGACACAAAAATACAACTAATATAAACTTACAAAATATAAGCTATAACCCCTATTGACCAACAATCCACTTCTTTTCCATAAGGTAACTGAGCTAAAACTTCTGGTGCTGGAAATAAACGAAAGAGTTGGAACATTAACAGTCAATAGGTATAGCCACGGTCTATGAATCTCTCAATTGGAAGTCCTACGTTACAAATAGATCGGAAATCAGATCCTACATTACAAATAGAATATCAACTGTATTTATGTCATTGTCAAATCATCAGTCAATCATCGTTGGATGTGCCAAGTATTCTACTGGTCATGGTAAATTCATTATTGTTCACTTAATTTACTTGACAGTGGAAGATCTACAGAAAAAATTTTGTTTGCAAATATAATGAAAATGTATCCAAGGTCATATCTACCTATTCTAATTTCCAATTTTAACAATGTTGTTCACATAATAAGAACGTAAAAGATTCAAGTTGAAAAGAAATGTATTTCTTCTGGAAAGTGGATACAATCTATAGAGCAGGTTCAATGTAACTTGGATTAATAAAATATTGATCTAATAACAAATTACATTCTCCATTAAATCATTTTGAAGAAATCTTCAGCAAGTTAAGATAAGAATAAGAGAACTTCCTTCAACATGAATGAAAGGGATTTCAGAAAATATAGACTACAGTACAAACTAATGAATTTAAGATTAGCCAGGTGTGTAATATGACATGTCTACATTTCCTTGATTAATAATTCAGGGATAAAAACTGAACAAATCATACAAAATCAATCTTTCCTTTATAAATAAAATTCTTAAAGGAGTACACATACTGGTATATATTGCTAATTTAATTTCAATGCAAAACATAAGGACATATAAAATCATGGACATCATTTCAGATCACAATTTCAATAGACTACAGGATTAAGGGGATTAAACAGGTTCCAACACACCCACTCCTTTTTTTTTTTAATTTCAACAGCTTTCATGAAAATATTCACATTTCACCTAAAAATTAGAAACTAATATTAAAGATTCTTCATTAAAAAAACAAGGTAAAGGACTAATTTTTTATAGAGGGATAGTTTATCGTTAGCAGCTTAATCTCCTTTAATAGAAACAATATCTGGAAAAGTAGCATCTACAGAAGGTAACTCATCTACAAAGGCACTGCAACAATTTTAAGGTTTGTGAAATATGTCAGATTCATAAAATAAGCACCTAGTCCTTAACTATGAAATTATACATTTGCTGGCAGCTATTTTACCCCAACAAAATTCCTGAATTATAGACCTTGCAGTTATTAAGCATCAATACAATATTGACAGTACTTTTCCTGTGCCTGCACACAGGCAAATCTTGTTCACATGAAATCTATGTGAACTGAGCTTCATATGAAACTGATGTGAACTTCACATGAAATTAACTTGTTTTTCATGTGAGTTCACTTAACAGGAAAATCACATAAAAAGCTCACATGAATTTTGTGAGAAGGATTGATTTACTAAAATATCATGTGAACTCTGTCATAAATTCTATTTGCTCAATTCAGATGTAAATAACATGAGATTTGTGTGAAAGAGTAATCAAGGGAACCAAGGTTATAGCAGTAATCAAAAGAATGTAATCCAGGGCCAAAGACCAGACATGGAAAACAGACATACACAACAAAGAACATAAAGTAACTAAAATCATACATACAAAGTAACAAAAGCATATGGGCAATTCGGACTCCACTAAAAAATGGGATCATGGACCAGGTGCACTGGTAGGGTAAGCGTCCTCTGCTTTTCAAAAAACACCCGCCGAGTTGCACATAAAAAGTCAAGTCCGGGGTAGACAAACAATGAAAGGAAAACTATGACCCTTTGAATAAATCAGTTTTCATGGTGCAGATGGATACACCATAACGATCCACGAGTTCATGATGACGACCATAAAACTTCTGTAGTGATGACTTCAATCTTGTAGCAACATAACCCTGTTCCAGAAGCCTATTTGTTAGAGTTCTAGCGCGATACAAAAAGTCTGCATAGTTTCGGCAAGCTCTGGCATAATGTATGAGTTGTGATATGAATACTCCATATGCAGGTGCTTAAGGGATGTTGCCACAGATGAAAGGAAAGTTGACAATTTTGAATGAAAAGTCATCACGTTTGTCGTAAAGTTTGGTCAACAGTTTTCCTTTACTATAGATTTCTTAGTGTAGGTCAAGATATGAGGCTGACTTCTCAGTGTCTGTAGTATCCTTTATCTCAAGTTCTTTGGGGTAGATGTGATGTATCAATTCCCAAAATTAGGATTGTTTAAAGATAATACGTCATCTACATAGCGGAAACTGAGATTAAAGGATCTAGCCAAATGATATTCTTTCAGATCAGATCAGCTATAAAGTCAGCCACAAAACGGTCAAGGGATAGGTCAGCAAGTAAAGGAGCACAATTTGTTCCCATTGGAATGCCGTTTGTTTGTTGAAAAACACTTCCATCACACTGGACAAATATGTTGTTGATTAAAAAATCAAGCATTTTGTAAACATCTTCCTTTGTATATTTGGAAGATGATTTGGAATTATTTCTTACAAAGTATGAAGAATCTCTACCAAGAACTATGTATTTGTATCTAGGTGTACCATCTTTTTTGGAAAAACAAAGATATATAATGTTTTTAAGTCGGGATTTGAACTGGGGAATAGAAGTATACAGTGTTGAAAAATCATAGGTTTTAATGCTATTATATTCAGATAAAAGTCTTGAACTGATAGTCTCCAAAAGATCTTTCAAATTTTTCAGGATCCACATTGAATTAATACCACTATGGGAGTAACAAGTGTTTTGGTAGGACTGCAGACCCTCTTTGACAGTTGTGAGTATAGAAGTTAAAAGTTTTGAAAGAAGTTTGGTGGTATATTTTTCAGATCCAGCTATGAAATGTTGTTTGTATAGTTGTGAAGATCATTTAAAATAATTTTGTCTGAGTTTAGATGCTCAAGATGTAGCTATAATTAGGCTTGTTTAACTTCTGTAAAATCAAATGAAAAGTTTTAGTTTCAATATTTGGAATGTAAATTAAACAATAACAAAGTTTAAATAGTTGCCTAACTTTCACTTTGTGTCGATATATCTAATTAAAGTAAAGTCTTACCAACATAACCTGGTGTTCCACAAGCTGTTGCCATAGTACCAGATTCTTCTGTCTTAGATAAACCAAAATCACTGATCATGATTTTAGAATCTTCCTCTGGACTGTGATATAACAAATTTTCTGGCTGTAAAACATGAGTAAACTATCACAAGAAGATAGCAATAAAAACAAGTGATTTAGTTTCAAAATATGGAGTTCAAAGATAGTGACAATCTAAACATGTGTAGAATATGTTGATTTCATCTAATATCAACAACTAAGTACTGAGATTAATTAAATAGATGACCAGATCCCTGGTACACATTAACTAAATAGATGACCAGATCCCTGGTACACATATCATTCCTGAGATTAACTAAATAGATGACCAGATCCCTGGTACACATATCATTCCTGAGATTAACTAAATAGATGACCAGATCCCTGGTACACATATCATTCCTGAGATTAACTAAATAGATGACCAGATCCCTGGTACACCTATCATTCCTTATCAACGTATAATCAGTATGATTATATGAAAGCTCAAAAACTGAAGAGCCTTATGAAATAAATAGGATCCTACGAAATAAATAGGATCCCAACTCAAAACCAGACAGTGTACAACAAATTTTAGAAATATAAAAAGTTGAGATGTAAATGCATATCTGTTAACCTTTGGAACAATTCATTAGGGAGATTCTCTCAAACTGACACTGCCCCATGTTGAAGATATTTATGTAAAAACAATTTTTTAACTAAAAATTCAATTATCTAGTATTTTTTCTCAGAAAATATAGTAATTTTATCTAAAACCTCCCACAAATCAGACATTTTAATGCAAGATTCTAAATATTTCATTGATTGTGGGGTCTCCCCTAAAAAAGTGAGAGGGTTAACAGGTATGGTTTATAAATATACCTTGAAATTAGTCCAAACTGAACCTCTATTGGATTGATGATATTTGGTTTGTACAAATGTTCACTTAAATGCATTAATACTGATAAGAAGAGTCTTCAGGTGTTTGGTTTAAACAGGTATTTGTGGTTTATTCAGGGTTCAGTTAAGACAGGCATCACTGTTACATTTATTCAATTTATTGTCATCATCAGGATACTGGTTATTGTGCTGCAATTGTTCTATTTGAGCAACAAAAAAGCGTTGACTGTATATTTATTGGTGATATATGGTCACTGATAGTATATAACACTTTCATCCCGCCTACTTTCCTACCCATGCATGAACTACCTGTCTATTGTAGTCACTATCAGGGGCAACAAGTAGGGAAGAAATGTAAAACATGTCGTATAAAAATAAAACTTGATTAAAAATGATAAGGATTGCAGTATAAAGAAAATAACTGTATATTAACTAGAAATAAACAAAATATAAGAATTCGGCACAATCAGAAAAAAACTGCTCTGCAAACCTCATGTTTTACAACGATTCTAAGCCTCATACATATATTGTTTTTATTTCCTGTCAAAATACAGTTGTTGTCTATTTAGTCAAAGTTGTATACACTGTATAATAGATGTATTCTGGGACCATTCAAAATTGAGGAAGATTTCAATGTCAAAGGTCTTCTTCCCTTATAGATAAGATTTTGTCGCACCACTTTTTCAAATATAAGGCCGATGCCCCTCATCATTTTTCCAACACATTTTTCAGAAGACATATCGAGGCCCTAAAAACTCAGATGCAGCTTCCTATATTCAACAACCTCAGTTCAATTTGTTCTAGTTTTAATGGAAAGCTTTTTCTTTCTCAGCTGATACTAGTAACAACCAATCTATTTAACTATGTGATATCTTACATCAAATGTTTACTATAAATGAAGTTAACAGAAATGAGTTTAGGACTTTCCAAAACACAGAGAAAACTGATTTTAATTATCTTACAGAAAAGGGGGTCAATCTGTATTTTGTATAACAATCCAATAATATGAATTGGAAAAAACAACATATTGTTACACCATTAGCAAACTGCACAGATGATTTCCTAAGTATGCCAGTTAAGTTCTTATAAACTGGCTAAATGAATTTTATTGCTTTTTGTTAAGACAGATCTACATAAAAAGTAATGAAAGTAAAGAACTGTCCTTATAAAGACTTCCAGTAAAACATCCCCTGCAGTGTGTGTGATACTTGACTCTTATTAACCATATTTTTTACACAACTTTATACAGAAATTCTTGACTATAATAACATCACCATATAGTGATCTACCATTGTATCAAGTTTTATGAGAATCAAGTAATGAAGGAGATGTTACATCAGACAAATAACCTGATGGACAGATAGACAAACTGAAACCTATATTGCTCCCAATATTGTTTGCTGTTGTATAAAAATTGGTATGACACAAACCGTAACACTTTGATATTATTAGTTTTATCTGACATTGAACTCAATTTCAGGTGATTCATCGATATCATGCCATTTCAACACATGGCCTAACAAAGCAGCATCCAATGATTTCATACTAGTCAAAAGAGATATCTTAGAATCTAAAACAATGAATGCCAAGAATACTACATTGAAATCATCACAACACTTTTATCTCACACTAACCCTAGTCTATCATAGACATTTAATATTTCATTTTGGAGGAAGACCTGACATAAAATCCTGATAAGCCATGTAAAATGAGCTGATATTGTGATTTAATCAAGACAGAGACTATAAAGACCAGCCATTAACAATAAATGTCCATATAAAGGATAGATATTGCTCTTTGTATATAAAAAAGCCTCCAACACATCATGATCATAATAGACTTTATATTTTACATCATACTGGTCTTTATTATTAAATGATAATACATCTATCAAAAGGGACAATAACAGGTTTGGCAAGCAAAACAGGAAAATCAACTCAAGATCGAATAAAATTGGCCCATGTCGTAAAATTATTATCAGTTCTTTATCACACCTCACCAGCAAGGCACCAATATCAACATAAATCTGAGTGAACAGATAATGACAGAGATATTAAGAATTTTTTGGAACAGGAATATACTTTGCATGAAGTGAAGTTCAAATTAAATACAGAAAGGGAAATCAAATATATGTACATGTATGTAACAAAATACCCCAATGATCGGAGGAATTTGAAGATTTTATCTCTCTTAAAATGACTTTTATAGTCCTTTCATTATCAAACTTTTTTAATACTAATTGATGTAGGTCAATTACAAAAGGACTAAGTCTTTTTGGAAAACCCCAGTTACAATTTATTCCTACGCCTTACTAAACCCACCAATTGTTCATCAAAACTATAAAAGGCTATTACTTGAATGTAAATGAACAAACAGGCTTTTGGAACAATATTGCTATTTCCTAAAAACTGATTCTTATTTTTCCAAATTTCATTTACTTTCATCTACTCAAGTGGACATCACCAACTTCTTCTCTACAATGAGCAATGTGAGTATTCCTACATTATCTTCATTGCAGGGTCCTTGCATTGATCTATCCCTACAGTAACTGTTACCTTTAAATCTCGATGTACTACTCCTCTTTCATGCATATAGTCTACAGCTTCTAAAACTTGTCGTATCAGATCACTAGCATCTTTTTCTGTATAACTTCCCTTTTCTACTATTCTATCAAAAAGTTCACCACCGGTTACTCTGAAATGACATGAATTTTTTGTTGTAAAAATTTAATTATTTAGCATTTTTCAAAGAAAATATAGTAATTTTAACCAAAAACCTACCATGAATTTTTCTGTGGGATATTTTAAATTTTCATTAATTTTGTGGAAGTCTCCCCCCTAATGTGGGAGGGATAACATGTATTTGGATTTAATCATCTTCTACATCATGTAATTTAGTGGTATAGTTGACCAAAACATTAAAGTTTAAATAAACATTTGCTATAAAACCAACAATGGATGCAAGGTGAAAGCATATGATCACTGGAACCTACTGCCTCAAGTTGATCTAAAATTGAACAAAGGTAGATCCAAATATGAAGAACATTTTAGCACTAAATGTCAAGACTGAAGACCATTCAGAATCAATGAATATATAACACAGTAATACATTGGTACATCCAACTCCCAAAGCACAAATTTCTGGATATTAACATATAAAAACAGGCAGGCAATGTAGGTTAATCTATTTATAGTGGTTATAAAGTTGGAAATTCTGAACTTATTATACACTAAAGCTGTTCACTTTTTCTGTTATCTTATTGTTTATATGTCTTTGGGGAAAACCTTAGATCTGCTTTCTTCTGGGATTCCACAACTGTTCCTCCATATGTAGAACTAATTGTAAATTTATCATTCCCATAACAGAAAGCCAATATCTAGTTCTTTGTGATCAGAATAAATAGATTATGTTTTCTTGTCTGATGGTGTGAAGTGCAAAATCTATGAGAAAGTTTTAACAAATCAAGGGATATTACACAGTATTGTCTGGGAATATATATATTATAAATAAATAATTGAGTCAACTCATGGGCAAAATAAAGACAAATGCAAAATACAAATTTAGCCAAGAATCAGTGCTAAAAAGAATAAGACAAATAATTAGTAACACAGACATATAAAATATGTATTAACACATTAAAAAGTGTTCCAAAATCATCCAAAAGTACTCTTATTAAGAGTTTGAGAAACTGAAATTTTGAAATTGCTTTTTCTTTTTTTTTTTCCTCAATCAAAATTTGACAACCTGAGTCTGAAATGAAAAAAACATGTGATGCCAGAGGACAGAGTTCATTGGCCATTATTTTGTTTCGTTAAATATTCTTTGCCTCTTTTATTATTCCCCACTTCAGAAGTTTGAGAAATCCAATGAAATCTAATTCATATAGATAATATATTAAAGAAAAAATTTGGTACTTTAAAACCCAGATGTTAGAGTCAGAGTTCATCAGCAGGAACAAGTGAAGTGTGAATTGCTTTCATGAAGTAAAATTACATCTTAATAATTTAGACTGAAAAAAAACATACAAGCACTACAAATTAGTCCCACTCTACTTTGGTTATAAATAAACACATAAGGTAGGTTACCACACCAGTCAGCTTAGCAGCAATCATCAATAATTGCCTTGTTCCAACTTGTAGAGTTTGATATAAAACTCAATAATGATAAAAAATCAATTTAAGGAACAACAATTGTAAAGTTTCAGTTTAAAAAGATTGATGAGCCTAATCTTGTTAGTCAGAACTCAGAAGCTAAACTTCATGAGATTTGATCCAGTCACCTCTAATCCAATGTCATTTATCATGTATTTCTAACCAATAAATAACCAAATTGTAAACAACACTGAAGGCTTTGGGCAAAATGAAATCATTTATTTGTACAATAACAATTGATGAAATAATATCACAACTTCAAGGTTACCCACAATAATTTCATCAGACTGAAGGCAACAAATCAATATTGTGTGGGTTGGGGCCATTACCTTTGCATATTGCTACCTTAAAATGTAGACCTAGTATGCCGGTGACTACAAGAAATATAGGTGTTAAGTTTCACACTTTTCATTGGAGCCTCCTGATATTTTATGAAAATTTCAACAGTCTACTGCTTATTGGCCTGATTTAGCCACATTCAAAATTTCTCCAGTCTTATTCTGAATTTTTTTGCTTCAAATTGTAATAAATCGTCAAATTTCTGGCATTGAGAAAATTTTGAGAGGGAGATCACACACTTTAGAATTTTTTAAGGTAACACCTATAAAGACACCTACAGTGTTTAACAGTACAAATGCTTTATACACATACAAACTGCAATCAGAGTTGCTTTCCACTTCACTGTGTTTTGCAAATTTCATAACAAAATTTTTGCTTAGCCAAATTATTTTTATCAAAAAATTATGCCATTAGTGACTTAAGTACTCAAAAGACCGTGTCAAATCTTCTGATTGCCACAACCTCTCTGAATTTTATTTGTCTCCTTTTTCGGCATGTTATACACGGAACTTGGCGCCTGTTATATTTTGACAATGACACCAATTCCTACATGAGGCCCGCTCTACAAGGTTTCTGGGCCAACATGACCCCTTGTGGCCTATTCCTAGACTTAAACACTGATAGTATGATACAAAAGAATGCTTTCAAGGTCTGGTACACAGTATCTATTTTTTTTTTAATTCTTCATGAGAGAACAAGTTCAATTTCTCCTAAAGTGAGTAACAAGAATTTTGACACCCTTTGGAAAACAACTACTGAAAACCAAGAAATTTTTGTGCAATTTTTCTCTTTTTTTCCAGTTTCAGTGATCTACTTAAGTACAGTTTTGAATTCATGATCGTTCCTCAAATATAATTACATGTATAATGTTCTATGAAGTAAATACTCCTAACTGTTTCATTTTCCGGCAACAGGTCTTATCACGATAAAAAAAGCAATAATTAAACTACCGCAAAAATTCACTGTTTACTGTAAAGGAAAATACTTACAATTCCATGATTAAATATACATGAGATTTATCTTCAAATACATCTAGCAGTTTGACTATGTTAGGATGATCCAATCTGTAAAATAGAAAATATTCAGTAAAACACGGAAGTATCCATATCCTAAGAAATATGCAAAACTTTCTTCACAAGATGTTGATTCTTGTATTCAACCAGTCAATATGGTTTAAATTTTTAATTTTAAGTATTTGAGAATGAAGAAAAATGATAATCAACTTCTTGCAAGGATTCAGTTTCTTAATTATGATCTAATTTAGGTTTGAAAACTTTTTTTCCCAAATCCCTTCGTTTAATTCATACTTGGTTCCTGACATCGTAAATTTTGTATGTGCTTCACTGAGGACTCTGTCAATGTCCAATATCAAAAAAAAAAACAAGATGGAAAATATAGAATTGGTAAGAAACAAAAGAAACAAAATTCTATGATATTAGAGTCATCAATTTAGTAAATTTGCAGTATATGCGATTAACATTTTTGTATTTTATAACCACTAAGTCGATGCCACAGCTTATGGACCAAATGTCCCTGAGGGTGTTTACCAACCCAAAAGTCAGACTTGTCTGACCTCAAATTACATCAGATTGCAATAATCAAATTTATCAAAATTTGCAGTACAAGTATTACAAATTTCAAAATACCCAAAACATTGAGTCTTCATTCCTAATATACTGCACATTGTAGAACCTCTGGGTGATGGATTGGACTTCCTATTTTGACAGATTTGGTTTAGAGTACTTCTTGTATATACTATACAATTAATTTTTGGATTTATATCTTTCTATGTATTTGATTATAATGCTGCTGATGAGAGGTTACTCCTTGAAACATGTGTAGTATATATGATTGGTATTTTTGTCAAAATTCTTATGAGAAAAATTCCTGTTTACAACCAATGAACAGGTAGATAGGTAGTTTGTACTTTGAAAAGCATTTCCTCAAGACCTACTCTGCAATTGTAAATCTGAAAAACAATATTCAAGAGAAAGAATTACAAAACTTTAAATGTCAGTGACAAGAGTTTAAGGAACTAGCAGAGATTTGAGTCTCCAAGGTAATAAATCTATGAAATGCCAGATATCTCAATATTGTTTAATATGCCCATAAACAGTAAGGGAAATATACAGTTAGCATAAGAACAAATCACAAAAATCTGTGAGCTATAACTTTTCTAAAAGCATCAGCTAGACATGAAAACAATTTGTCATCAAGTCCAGACAAATTATACCACCTTTACTGACAAGATAAACTTACACATTTTAAAACATGGAAATCAGACACATTATTCTAGTTAGTTCTTAATAATGGACACCTTACCCTCCTGGCTAACATTAGAAAGAAACCATTTCTACAGACAAATTTCTCACTCTCAGGACACCATTCTTAATGTTACATAATAGATGGAAAAATGATGACCTTTTATGGAGCGTTAGCTTTGATTCTTTTGTGATTTATGGACATAGACCCAGACAATTATAAGAATTTGAGAGTATCAGGCTTCTTAGAGACAAAATTGGGAAAACAATTTATGATTATAAGCACTAAATAACTGAAATCCACCTACCTATTGTAATCTATTGTAACTTTCTACATATACAGTATATACTGTATGAATCAAACCGCCTTTGAACTTAAGATTTCATTCTTTATCGACAAATATTTGACCCTGGTACCACACAACTTCATGAATTATTTGAGTCTGAGAATACTGGTTACTGTGTGTTTCAATCCAATACTTGAGTATTTTTTTTTTAAATTCAATGATATCCAAGGTAAGATTTTACTTAGGTTCAGAGAATTATGACATGCATGGACTGAAACAAGATTGACTTATTCTAATGTCAAATGTAGTTAGTATTTGACAAGCTTCAAACAGATCCACTCAGAAAATGTCAGAATCTTGCAAAGTCAGGAAAAAGTTGATGATTTTATGTGACATTATCCAATTGCCGAATGTTTGATTTTAGAAATGTCCAAGAATTACAAAATGTCTGCAGTAGTAAGTAAGAGAGGAAATAAACAACCGTCTTAGTGGAGCTTGAGGATTTATAGTGAAGTAAGGTTTGGTTTAGGAGAAGTATCACTTTCCTGTATTTTAAAATTTATCTGGTATGTTTATCATGGATGTACTACCAAGTTTCACATGTACCCGTGCAGGTCCAGGTGACAAAAGAATAGGAATGCAGCAGTGCTAAGCTTGTCGTAAAAGTAACTAAATAGTGCTCAGAACCTTAGCCTAGGGCTAGGGCACTCTGCCCACAGAGCAACTGGGTTGTGTGCCCCAGGTGGTGGAATGGGGTACCCCTGGTGCGTTACATGCTGGGGTTGTCAGTCTATAGCACGGAAAACCTGACCGCAAACCATAGTGGTGCACCGTGTTGGGAAAGATGCCACATTCCTCACATGTTAAAAACCCTACTGTGGTATTCTCCTGGAGTAGGAACCATAGGGCTCCGCCACAAGAGGCTAAATTGCCCGACCCTACCCACCTCTCCCTATTTCCAGTGGCAATCAAAATTTGTCAACCCCATTGTCCTTGTTTCCCATCCCATTTTTCATTTCATGTTCATTTTATCATCCACTTCATGTTCATCGCCTGAATATAGCTGAAATATTGCTGCTCGGACGTTAAACCCCAACAAACAAACAAACAAACAAGTTTCATATGTGAAATAACATTTTTTCCCATTACTCTGTGACTATGCTGTAACAACAACGTTTCTACAATGTTCAAGTTATCCGATGGTCAGTGAAATCAATGTGCCATTAGAAAAATTCAGAGATTGGTTTGACATGAAAATCAAATATTGATAGAATATAAAGGGCAACCAATAAATAATCCTGAACAACCAAATATGATCATTCACGGTGAGAATACTAGTAGATATTACTCCTCCATAGAATAAATTCTGGATCAATATTAAAGAGTAGTTCTTGATGTAAAGTAATGATCGCCAACAGATTTTTCATCCTCTCCTGTGAAACAAATTCATGCCCAAATTCAAGACAAAATGTCTTAATATCTGATATTTTGCTTTATTTTTGGTGAACAGATTAACAAGAATTGCTTCTGTCTTGAAAATGGCAAGATGTACTCTCTGACCAGTATGAATTTTTTGTCACTCCAATTTTGTTATATTTTGTTCATTCCTAACTCTAATTAAATGCATTTAATTTAGACAAATCAAATTCTGTCTTATGCTGCTTAGTTCTGAACATAAAAAAACTACAATACTCCAGATGTCATTATATAAAACCAAAGTCAGTTGGGACTACTCTGCCATTTCCGCTACACAAAAAATATAAACTTTAATACTAAAATGAGAATTTTTTCTTGAAAATTTTTCAAAAATTGTAGTCATAGGCGAATCAAAGTAGTTCTATCCACCAGGTAGTGCTAAAAAAAATTGTTAGATATCACTAGAAATAAAGAACAATAACTCTTTCAAAACATTTTGGCAGGAATTGAGGAGCTAAGACAAAAAGTCAGGGTAAAACTATAATTTTAGAATAGGATTAGTCAAATTTCAGACAGACTCTTCCGCCTATAGTGCCTCCAAATTTTTTCTTTAGTGTAATGAGAAACGCTGAGGAGTTCCAATTGAAACCAGTTTCACATGAACTGTACAAGGCAAATGCTTCTTTCATGAAAAAAAAACACAGTAAAAACAACTAAATAAATTAAAACACAAGTGGGTAATTAGAACAATACCATAGATATCCATTAACAAGCCCACATTCATCACACTGACAAGAATCACCCATCAACACATCCATTATGCTAAAGAGTTAAAAAAATATTTGTTCAGTGCCTCCCACTAGATCTGGTGCACATCTAATTAAAATAAATGCTTCTGTTGATGGAAACCCTTTTCATTTCCCACTCAACAATCTATTGAATGCCATTCTTTAATGGGGATTCAGTACATATCAAAGTTGTCATTAACAATATCCTACAGATTCCCAATAGACACAATATATGCTATCATACAAATACAATACATTTCCTATGACTATGTAAATTGTTCCTGACTGTGTCCAGTATATAACAAGAGTTATGGGGGTTTATAATTTCCAATTAAAACATACTGTTTGCTTCCTTGTGAAATGTATAATACCCAAAAGTACCATACAGAGTTTTATAAAAATAATGCTCATTTGTCATGGAGTCATATGAGTGATGTTATCTGATCTCAGGAACAGGATGACAATTACTCCTACATCAACACTATACTAAATGATTTCCAGGAATCACAGTTAACCCCTTCCTCTGACCTTTAGACATACTATGATATTCTCTCCAATATAAAAAGTGGATCTCAATTTTAGTCCCCAAAATTTTTTTGTTTTGATTTTTTTTTAATTGACCCCTCCAGTTGGTTTCTCAAGGATTTTTTTTCAATTGGGAACAACAATACTTGAATTCACTGTAGTTTAAGGAAATTTTGTACACTTAGAAATAATTTTGCTATAACAGTCTTATTTTGGAAGTTATTATTCAGGATGACAAAATTGCTATAGCCATCTGCTCAACTGCATAAGATGCTACAGAAACTTCAAAACTGTGATTCAGTACTATGTATGGATGAGATATGGAATTTAAAGGAATATTATGATGTCACTTAGGCCATTTATGTTCAAACATATTAAGTCTTAACCCCCACAAGGTAACAGCCAGTCGGAGCTTTGTAGTATAGATTATTGCGGTAAAATATTTGAGACATCCATATGCTTTAACTGGAGTTATCGTTAAATTCTATGAAATATTTGTTTTTGGCCCCTTATCAAAAAAAAAAACTGATTTGTGGTTTGAAACCTTGTAAAAAAATTTTTTATCTATTGACCAACTAATATTACAGTTGTCACACGAAAAGCAAGTGTCAACAGATAGTGAAAGCGTCATACCATTACATGACCACAACCTTATGGTGGTCATACAAAATTCATCAGCACTAAAGTAAAAGATCTTGTTGGATCAACAACAGCTTGTCATTTTGAGAACTGCAAAATTTGAAAAACTATATAAAAACAGGAGGCTCCCAGGAGCCTGAATTGCTCACCTGGTTGAATTTTGTCTTTCCAGGGGCAGTAAATTTAAGAAGAATTTCTATCATAGTTTTCAAGATATTAACTGAAAACTGTACAAAAAAAAACCTGTCATTTTTCCCTTTTCAAGGGCAATAACTCTTACAAGCAATCATCTGACAACTTTTATCCATAAAGACTTTTGTAATCCTAATATGAATCATTTCGACTATTGAAAGAATTTGGCTAAACCTAACAGTTTTGGAGATATATGTGAAAAACTACTGTCTGACTCTTATGTTCTATTTTTAGTAATAGCGGCCATAATTTTCGACACATCACAAATCCCCACATCAGTTCTATGCAGGATATCATAAGGAACATCCATACCAAGTTTGGTTCCAATTGGTCGAGTAGTGTCAGAGGATAAGATTTTTGAAAGAAATAACAAAAAATAGCAAAAAATGCTGAAGAAGGGCAATATCTCCAACATGGTTTAACAGATTAAAATGAAAATATGACCACAGATAGATCTCATCATGCTGAACACTTTTACCCCATCAGAATTTAGCTAAACCTAACAGTTTTTGAGATACATGCAAAAAACTACTGTCTGACCCCTATGTTCTATTTGAAGTAATGGCGGCCATGTTTTTCAACAGATCAAAAATCTCCACATCAGTTCTATGCAGAATACCCACAGGAACATTCATATCAAGTTTGGTTCAAATTGGTCATGTAGTGTCAGAGGAGAAGATTTTTGAAAGAAATAACATAAATAGCAAAAAATGTTGAAAAAGGGCAATAACTCCCAACATGGCTTAACAGATTAAAATGATTAAAATTTAACCACAGATAGATCTCATCATGCTGAACACTTTTACCCTGTCAGAATTTAATTAAACCGAAAGGTTTTTGGAGATATATGCAAAAAACTACTGTCTGACCCCTCTTTTCTATTTTTAGTAATGGCGGCCATGTTTTTCAACAGATCAAAAATCCCCACAATAGTTCTATGCAGGATACCTCATGAAACATTCATACCAAGTTTGGTTCAAATTGGTCAAGTAGTGTCAGAAAATAAGAGTTTTGAAAAATTTTTAACAACGACGACTATGACTGACGCCAAAAGATGGCAATAGCTCACGTGGCCTTCAGCCAGGTGAGCTAAAAAGTCAGTATGTCAGAACACTGTCTGTCCATTTGTCTATAAACTAACTTCCTACTTGGTCAAATTCTAAAAGGTTGGTCAACTAAAGTTGGATACTTAGTTTGCATGAACAATGAAAGCCATCTTAATTCTGTCACAGTCAACAGAAGCTGGCTGCATAATACTATAAACCAACAAAACACAAACTGAACTGATCAATAAATACAACAATAGTCTGAACAAAATCTCCATGTAAAGAACAACTACCTGTATTCAACTTGCAAGGAATATAAAGTATTAAAACCTTCACAGAATTATTCAATAACCTTTTTTTCTCATTGTTTGTTGTAATAGAATCAAGCAATAGGAAAATGGGAGTAATTCTTTTACATCATGGTCTAGAGATCTAGAAAAGACTAATGATGGAATAATTGTTTTTTATTTATTATTGGTTGCAACAATACAACACTGCAGTTGGTCTGGAATAATCAGATACATACCGAATATTACATGCCAAAATCTGTATCAACACAAGGCTCCAATCTCACCCAAAGGGCCACTGGCCCTCGGGTTGACATAGGTCAAGGGTTGATACCTTATATGATACAGATTTTGACATGTCATGTTCATTATATCATATATTATAACTATACTTCAAGTATGGTCTGTGTAGGGGTGCAATATAGGGTATGTGATGTGATATAGGATATATGATAACCATTTGAAAGTCATGGGGTGTAATATAAGGTATGCAAAATAGGGTAAACAATACATGTTTACACAATGTCTTATAATACATAACAAACAAGAAGCTCCCAGGAGCCTAAATCATTCACCTGGTTAAATTTTTGCATTTCAAGGGTAATAACTCTAACAAGGATTTGTCCAACAATTTTGACTCAAAGAAGACTATGGTAAGATCATTTCATTGGTTGAAAGTTTCATTCTATCAATTATAGTTTTCAAGATATTGGCTGAAAACTGTAAAGAAAAAAAACAATCATTTGTCCCCTTTCAATGGCAATAATTCCAACAAGGAGTTGTCTGACAACTTGGATCCTTGGAGACTTTCGTAGGCCTTATAATAAGTATCATTTCAGCAACTGAAAGAATTTGGCTAAACCTAATGGTTTTAGAGATTATGAGAAAAACTTCTTACTGACCCCTTTGTTCTATTTTAGTAACATTGGCCATGTTTTTCTACAAATCAAAAATCTCTTCATCAGTTCTATGAAAAATACCCTAAGGAATATTCACACCAAATTTTGTTCCACTTGGTCTGGTAGTGTCAGGGGAAAAGTTTTTAAAACTTTTCGATAAAATGCTGAAAAAGGCTCAAACACGGCTAAACAGATTCAAATGAAAATTTTAATGCAGATAGATCTAATTATGCTGAACACTTTAATCCCACATCAGAATCTGGCTAAACCTAGTGGTTTTAAAACTACTGTCTGACCCCTATGTTCTATTTTTAGTAAAGACAGCCATGTTTTTTTATGTATCAAAAATCCCCATGACAGTTCTATGCAGGATACCCCAAGGAACATCAATACCAAGTTTGGTTCCATTTGATAAGTATTGTCAGAGGAGAAGAGTTTTGAAATTTGTTCAAGAGGACAAAGACAATGATGACAAAGACTGGTACATTTAGGGTTTTTATGCCCAGCCAACAGGACTGGGGGCTTACTGGTATATATGCATGTGTAATTCATTTCATCTATTCATCTGTCAGTTTGTGTTAATCTTTCAGATGAAACCTTTTTTTTCTTCACTTCAAGATTGAAAAACATTATAAAAGTATCTATTTCTCTAAATTTTCACTTAGTAAACAAGCTTTTAGATTTCTTGAGATGAGCTACAAGACCATGATACAGTTCTCCTAGAAATGGGCCCCAGATTTTTCTACAGTTTTCCTCAACAACAGAATAACCTGATTAAACACGAAATGAACAAGAAAATTACACTTGACAATGGCAAATTTTTTTTTCATCCTCTTCACTTTTGTTTAATAGGAAACCTTGACAACCAAGCATTCAATTTATTTTTCAATATATTGGAAAAGTACCAGTAATCTCATCAATTTTTATTCCATTTTGTCACATGAAACAAAACATATTTTAATAAAAGAAAAGAAGTTTAAAGTAAAAATGAGTTGTGCCTTGATTTATATGTTTAATTAAACATTATTTTAATCTGCATTAGAATGAACAAAACAAGTGAATGCTAAGTAGAGCACAGCCAGCTACATCTCAAAAGGTCAAACCTTGAACAGATGGGGGCAAATATAGACACAAAATCAAAGCTTGTTACAATGCTGAATTTTGACTGTAGTTTAACAATACAACCAATATACATGAATAAAAAAAAAAACCAATTCAATAAAGGTCCTGAAAAGTTTTTCAAGTTATTGTGCAATCATAGGAAAGCCCCCCTTTTTATTTTTAAGTAAAAAAACTTAAAAACAAAAATCAGAAATCTAAAACAATAAAAAAGGGAGCTAACATACATAGAAAAAAACTATTTTCAAAAATTTTCATGAAAATGTGAACAACAAATACTGAGATATCTTCCTTAAGCACAGCATGATATGACCACATCCAGTTGAATTCTGTTCACTTGGGGGCAAGTGTGGAAACAATATTAGTTTTTGGCACCCTTCAACATAGAGATTTACAGTTTATTATGGATACAACTCATTTGGATACAATATTGCACATTATTTTAATATTCTATTCAAAAACAAAGCTCTACTTCAGTGTGCATTCATGAATCACTTTGTATCTCATTACCTAAAAAAAGAGCCTCCCAGGAGCCTGAATCACTCACCTGGTTAAATTTTTGCCTTTCAAGAGCAATAACTCTATCAAGGAGTTGTCTGACAATTTTGACTCCATGACGACTTTGGTAAGAATAATCATACGGATCATTTCACCAATTGAAAATTTCTATCTATTATAGTTTTCAAGATAATTGCTGAAAACTGCTAAAAACATCATTTTTTTGCCTTTCAAGGGCAAAAACACTAATAAGAAGTTGTCCAAAACTTTGATCCCCGCAGATTTTTGTAGGCTTTATCATAAGAATCAATACAGCAATTGCATATTTCTTTCTATCTATCATAGTTTTCAAGATATTGACTGAAAACTGTAAAAAAACAACAACAACAAAAAACAAGCCATTTTTCACCTTTTCATGGCAATAACTCCACCAAAGAGTCATCCAATAACTTAAACCCAATGTAGACTATTATAGGCCTTATAATAAGGATCATTTTGGCAATTGAAAGAATTGGCTAAGCTTAACATATTAGGAGATATATGAGAAAAACTTCTGACTGACTCCTTTGCTTCATTTTCAGCTGTTGCTGCCATGATTTTTGAAGGATCAAATTTCCTCATATCAGTTCTATTTAGAATACCCTGAGAAACATTCATGCAAAGTTTGAATTTGATTGGTCAAGTAGTTTCAGAGGAGATTTTTGAAAGAAATAGCATAGGAAATGGGGAAAAACATAAAAAGGACAATAGTTCCAACATGGATTAACAGATTAAAATAAACATTTGATCAGAGATAGATCTCATCATATCAAAATTTGGCTATACCTAATAGTTTTTGAGATGCAAGCAAAAAGCTTTTGTTTGACCCTAAGTTCCATTTTTAGTATAGGTATCCATGATTTTTGAAGGATCAAAAATCCCCACAACACTTCTATGCAGGATACCCCAAGGAACATTCATACCAAGTTTGATTCTAATTGGTCAAGTAGTGTTAGAGAAGAAGAGGTATGAAAAATTGTTAACAATGACGACAGACACCAAGTGAAGGCAGCAGCTCGCATGGCCTATGGCCAGGTAAACTAAAAATGTTACCATCTGAATTTTACGATGATACCTACTTATCAGACTAATATGAATACTGAGGTCATTTGTTGAATAAAGATGTTACAATATATACTTATGGTCACTATAATTCCTAATAGGATATAGATACTGTAATAACACAATATATTATTGTATTTGGACTAAGGTACACACACTAACAACAATAACCTGACATAGGAATAGGAAATAAAGTGTTGTAACATACCATGTGTAATTACACAAATAAGTAACAAAATGTTCCCCCTAGACCTGTTTGATATGACAGCCTAATGTAATTTTTTTTTTAAATTAACACATTACTCTTCTATATTGTAAAACTGAGCGGACTGTAATGCTAACTCCGAAATTTACTACTTAAAGCAGGGATAAAAACATGGATTGTCCTGGAATTAAAATAAAAAACCTCCCAACTTCTTTGTAATAACTTGATTTATTCCATCTAGATCAATTCATTTCTGTTTTAAAGCATTTGAGTTTTTTTTTTCACTGGTTAAGGTCAAGGTTAAATAGACCCCAACAGCCAAAAACAGTATCTACATTCTATAAACTGATGCTAATTATGTTACTAACTAAATAGTATTGACTGATCAAGCTAAGCATACTCTGATATTCTCTATCTAATATACTATATGTAAGTGATAAAGTTAGTTCAGTGGGTCAATGGACAAAGCATATATTCACAAAACCATTAGCTATGTTTGGCTGACACAACCAGAAAAATATTGTTAATATTGTATTGTTAATTTCCTGCAATTATTTGCAAAAATTAGCAAATAATAGCCTGGACCCCTCTTTTTCTTCTGAAACTAAACCAGAACCCACCCTTTCTAAAATCTCTGCAACTACACACAAGATAGTCATTGACCTTCAGTAAGTTGTGATTATCTGAAAATAGCCACTGCTCCTGAAAAAAACAACTTCTATCAAAATAATAAAAGATGAGCTTCTTATAAAATTATCATAGTTACTGGTTTTTAAAAAGTAAGAAAAAATGAACTTAAATTAATACATGTCTGCAGAGTTTGTGTACAAGCATGGGTTCATTTAACCATTTGAGCCTTTTAAAGAATAATTTTGACCTTGTGGACCCATAATTTGAGACCAATATGGGCCTCACAGACAGTTAACACTATCACTAAACAAACTAATTTGTATAAGTTGTTCAGAAAGGAATATTATACTTAGAATGTCAAATTTGACTGCGATAATCCTGTAACTGGGTTCCCACTGATCAAGAAGCTTTACCCATTAAGGCAAGCAACCTTCAAGAAGAAATTAATAGAATATTCATGAACATCCATTAAAATTAAGATTCTGAAATCATTAGTCATATAGCATTGTAAATCCTCAAGGGAGCTACAAAAAAATCAAGATATCTATGAATTTATTATGGTAGACATGCTGTTGTGAAGTGGAAGAAAAAATATATCTTATGTAAAAAACTGTCATTTGAAATGTCAGCTGCACTTCATCAATACAAAAAAAGTTTATTTCATAATTTCTGGTTCAACATGTCAACTGACTAAACAGTCATATAATGTATGGAAATTTTCTGAAAAATAAGATTATTCTTTCTAAGAAGAAAAAGAAAGTGTTTTTTGTTTTTTTGTTTTTTTTAATCTTTCTGAAATAAACAACTTTGTGAAAGAAACACACACCTTAACACATAGTCCTACTTCTAATGATTTATGTGAGGAGAAAGTAAATGATAAAGACGTTTAGTACACATGGGTGTTTAGAAATATAAAATATTTCCAGAATCAAATCAAGGAATAATTGAACTGAACTTCATCATTTGGTTCCAACATAAAGAAGATTTGAGGTCTTACAAGGAAGTTTCAAAAAAAAATTATGATGCTTATAAATGTTTAATCAAAATGATATGTGGAAAGTGATTAAATATCAAAAGTCATTGAATTAAAAATCCTTTTTGTTACTATCTTTAATCAACAGGTTTTAGAGAAAAAAAATATGAAAAGAAAAAATTATGGTGATTCCAGGATTACATGTTAGGGAGTGTAAATACATTAAAGGTCCAACCAAGCAAGGCAAGAAGATTTTGGGTGGTAGAATCAGTGAAATTCCAAAGGGCAAACAATAGTCAACAAGAGGCTCCCAGGAGCCTGAACTGCTCAATTGGTTAACTTTTTGCCTTTCAAGGGCAATAACTCTAACAAGGAGTTGTCCTACAACTTTGACTCAATGAAGATTTTGGTAGGACTTACCATAAAGATCATATCATCAATTCAAAGTTTCATTCTATCTATTATAGTTTTTATAAGATATTGAAAACTGCTAAAAACATAATTTTTGCACAACAATCTTGAATCTAACAAGGAGTCATCTCACAACTTTGGTACCCACTAACTTTTGTAGGCTTTATCATAAGGTACATTTCAGCTTTCAGCAATTAAAAGTTTCATTTTATCTATCATATTTCTCAAGATATTGACTGAAAACTGTAAAAAAAAATTGTCATTTTTCACCTTTCAAGGACAATAACTCTTACAAGGAGTCGACAGACAACTTGGATCCCTGGAGACTTTTATAGGCCTTATAATAAGGATCATTTCAGCAACTGAAAGAATTTGGCTAAACCTTAAGATTTAGGAGATACATGTATGTGGAATAAAAACTTCTGACTGATCCCTTTGTTCTATTTTTTTAGTAACAGTGGCTATGTTTTCCATGGATAAAAAATCCCTACACCAGTTCTATGAAAAAAAACCCTAAAGAACATTCATACTAAATTTAATTGGAATTGGTCAAGAGGAGAAGAGTTTTTAAAAATTGTTTAGGACGATGATGGATGCCAAGTGATGGCAATTGCTCACATGGCCTTTGGCCACGTGAAAAAATAATGCCCTCTACATAAGCAACTATCATGTTACCTGCAGAGGGCATTACTGTATGATAACTTTTGACATTCTAACACAAATTACAGAATACCATATAACAATGTTTAAACCTATAATTCTTGGATATGAAATCACAATATGTAGTCCATATTCAGATCTGAATTATTGTTATTTAACTCATGATACCTCAATTAAAATTACTTTATTCCATTATGCACATTGCAATAACTAATGTTTTAATGTTTAGTAATGATTTCCAACAGTGTCAGATTTTAGCTTAAAAACTTTATTGGATTAATATAATGACTGATATGAAGTAATATGACCACACATAGAGAAAAGACAAAAGAAAACAAGTATTAAAGATTGCTGACATATTATTGATACCTGGATCTGGCCTTGAAGTGTTCATTTCATCATTAAGACACTTTGCTCTTTATGCCTATTTACATGCAACCATACTTAAATTGATCACATCATAAAGCTCTCTGATTAAATGTCAATTAAATATATAAATACTAAGGAATGTGGGGGTTGAACTAATGTTACAACAATGATAAAATAATTTTCCAATCTATCTTTAAAATGTAAGTGACAGGCCATTAAAGGCAAAATATCAATGTGCTTCAATGACTGTTGATTCCTACATTTAAAGGGCAGACATGATAAAGTACGGAAACCAGGTTATCTCATTGGGATAAATATAAGGCAACATAATTGGAGTTGCCCAAGAAATAACATTACTAGGTATCAAATCAGCATTTAAAATATTGCAAAATCAGCAACATGTAAATATAACAAAATGAACATTTTATTAACACTGAGGTTATTGAACACTTCTAAATTAAAGCATGGCACAGAACTCTAAGTAATGGAATTATTAGACATGAAATCCATGGCTTGCTCATGCTATGGCTGGGTACATATTAGAGGAGAGGGAACAGATTAAATAAAGAGAAGAGTATCAATTTAATTTGTAGATTCTTCCAATCAACTGCACATTCAATTCAACAAAGGGCACCCAAATGTTTTAGTAAAAAAATCATGAACAAAAATTTTTGCCTGCAGACTCACTATAAAGTCTAGTATTAATGCTAAAAATACATTAAGTTTCAATTTAAATTGAAAAAAAAGACCAGCTTGGCTCAGAAGCTTTACTGCTACATGTAAATTGATTGTCCTCCTATAAATTCTAGGGTCTCTGGGAGACAATACCTTACCTTCTTGAAAATGTTTCATTTAGTTATTGTCGGTAGGATTCAACAATACTTAATTCTACTTTCTGTTTAGATGACTTTTTCAGAATCCTTTGGTTTTGTCTTTTGGTATAATACTTTCACAATCATGAAAGCTGAATTCTTATTGGTTAATCAGAAAGGTCATCTGAACAAAAAGTAGAATGAAGTATTGTTAGATCCTACA
This sequence comes from Perna viridis, assembly GCA_037379345.1. Classification (NCBI taxonomy): domain Eukaryota; kingdom Metazoa; phylum Mollusca; class Bivalvia; order Mytilida; family Mytilidae; genus Perna; species Perna viridis. The sequence goes on from CM074511.1 coordinate 18,585,366, forward strand.
TCCATTGACTAAATGGAACAATTTGTATATTTTATCATAGATTACTCAGTTAACAAGGATAGAGAACATTCACTCAAAAATATCATTGACACAACAGTAACCTAGAGTTGATATCTGGTGCAATGTTATAACCAGGTTGAAACTTTTCCAGTAGATTAGTGGCCATTTCAACCTTTTAAATTCAATCTATAATTTTCTGTATTAACAATTGTGTTTTCTTCAACAATGTGTGTGACCATATCACTTTCTCGGTCTAGCAACCAGGAGTAATTTAAAGGAAAGAATAAAAAATATCATACCAAAAGAATTTTCATTAGTAAGTACATGTACATGTTTTCTCAGCTTGGTATTCATTATGTAACAATTCATCACAAATCATTACCCGACATTTTTTTTACATAACGATTCATAACAATTCCATGAAAAAAGTGAGAAATGAAAAGAAAGAAATGACCCATGAATACCACAAAAATTTAAACCTCACAAAGAATTATAATTTATGTTTTCTGAATAGAAGCTTAATGAGATATTATATTGGTTCCTTTTATCTGGGCTAATTATGCAAATTAACATTTTTCGGTCTTTCTCAACACCTTGGAATGTAGCACTTCCAAAACAAAATTGATATATGGTAAACAACTATTTGTTGTCAAATCATCAAAAGACAATTTCAAAACATGGCTAATTTAAACTATAATAGAATTGCTTCTCAACTTGTCAACTTTTCATTTTCATAACAGCTTTTTAGATTGTGTTTCTTAAATGTGCTACAAAACTTAATTTTCAGATAACTCTGGAGACAAAATTGAAATTGAAGTAGATTTCTCAATTTGTTTTACTAACAAATTTCATGGCAAATAATCTTGGAAAATCCTGTTTCTTTAACAATGTAATATTTCACACTGAACTCCAGGAAACACTGGTGCTAATTTGATTTATCAAGAACTACAACAGATGAAACAAGCACAGATTTAAGACAGAGTTTGGCATTTATATAAAATATTTGATCAAAGAAAGAACAAATTTCCATATGTCATGTACACGTATGTACACACAAATAAATGTGTGCGTTGTCAGATATCTTTTGTGGTCAAATTAGTGAGAAATTAAAAGTTTCAACCTAAACCCGCCTAAATCTACCTATGACAACCCATGCTTTGCAAATTTTAGGACGGGCACACCCCTGCACTGCCCCTGTCTGAATTCGCCCCTGCACTGCCCCTGTCTGAATTCGCCCCTGCACTGCCCCTGTCTGAATTCGCCCCTGCACTGCCCCTGTCTGAATTCACTCCTGCACTGCCCCTGTCTGAATTCACCCCTGCACTGCCTCTGTCTGAATTTGCCCCTGCACTGCCTCTGTCTGAATTCACCCCTGCACTGCCCGTCTGAATTTGCCCCTGCCTGAATTCACCCCTGCACTGCCCCTGTCTGAATTCACCCCTGCCTGAATTTGCCCATGCCTGAATTCACCCCTGCATTCCCCCTGTCTGAATTCACCCCTGCACTGCCCCTGTCTGAATTCGCCCCTGCACTGCCCCTGTCTGAATTCACCCCTGCACTGCCCCTGCCTGAATTCGCCCATGCCTGAATTCACCCCTGCACTGCCCCTGTCTGAATTCACCCCTGCCAGTCCAGCAAGATAATTAAACTTAGACTTTATGTAAAATATTGCATTTTCCTAATCAGTCAATTTCATATAAAGGTATCCCAAGTACTTTGATGGATAATTACACTTTAAAAAGTGACCAATTGCAGGAGACAGACATACAGACATTGTCCTCAGGAAAGTTTTAAGTCCTGTCCAAGTTTCACAGACAAATGGTGACCTAATTCAATTTTATTAATGTCTACCTCTACATGTCATTATCAGCCATGACATATAATTGATTTTGGAGACTTCCTGGAAGAATTTCATTTTAGTTTTGTTTCAATATTGCAGCTGAGCCAGTGTTTACATGGCAAATTGGAATAAACAATAATTATCCTGTGGACACTGATAATTATATTTCCTTCCAGTTACAAGCATTATTTCTATTTCATTCCATCGCTAAAATGTTCTCAAACAAGGAAAACAAATGCTATGTGTACTTTAAAACCTTCTTGACTACTGATTCAGGAAAATGGAAACAAAGATAAAAAATATACATCCTGAAACATTAATATCTCCTACTGATGCTTATGTACCAAGATTATATTTTGATTGTAGATTACATACTAAAAAGAAAACACACAATACAAATATGGAAAGATAAAAAACATTCTTTTTTAATAGCCATACATTGAAAATTGCATTTTACAGTAAAAACCTTTCTGACTGAAAGTACAATGTACTTCCTCACCTTTAAGAGGTCATTAGATCCATTACTGATGACCTAACTCCATTCATACCACAACTGTTGTATTTGAGCAGTCAAAATGCCTTGATCATATATTACAAGTGATATATGGTCGCTGATTGAATAAAACTACTCTGTTTTAACATCACAAATGTTACATTGTTTTGAAGTTGCAAGGATGTCACCCACTTCAAATAAAAACATTGTTTTTCCTGCTTTAAAAGCTTTTCTTTATTTTAATTTTTTATGAAGTATAAAAACAATAACAGTGTACTGACTTGACAAACACTCTGATATAGTAATTTGGCTTGAACAGATGATAATGCTTGGCATACCCTTGTGTTTTCCAATGGATCTACATGTAAGCTTCATCCATATATAACATTTCCTTTTATGTTAAGTCAGTGCACTGTTATTGTAAATGTAATCTTTGTCTCTCTACTAATTTTTAAAACATATGGCGTCCATTTCACACAATGTTGTAAGTGTAAAGCTGATCGGAAGTAATGATGTCACAACCTAAAATAGCATTGTGACGTCATAATTTACGATCAATTTCACACTTATGACTTTTGTAAAACTGACGCAAGCTACCTAACTGACACAACACACTACAGAAACACAGATCATCATGGTTCTATCCAAGCATACTATTCAGAGCCAAAGCTGACTAGCCAGTGCCATAACCAGGTTCTAAACAAAGGGGATGCCTACATGCAATAACTATTTAATTTCATTTTCATTAATTTTATATCAAAATGAGGTGGATGATTGAGAATCTGGGCATACTTGTAAGCAACACCACTGCTAGCCATCCATATGGCAGTGAAAAAGCAATTTTCTTTTTCCAGTTGACATAGTGGATGGCAATACCAACAATAAATTACAGTCAGCATACTAAAGATTTAAGGACTTTATTTCAAATCTCACTAAAATTGTTTAAGAAATAAGCAATTTATCAGAAGTTTTATGAAATGCTTGTTTTGGGCCCTTATTCATACACATTTAGGGTCATCACCACAAAAATCAATCCAACCCTTTCTTTTCAGGTATCAACCATTGTTATACTATTTTGTTGAGATCAATTTCCTTACACTTAAGTTGATACAGTTTAGGTCTTTTGCTTCATTAACATTCCTATGAGTTTCCACACATGACCTACCTTTGTAAGACCCGTATTTCATTTTCTAAAGAATCTTCTTTCCCAAGCAAGCCTTTACGATCTATACATTTCACTGCTTGTAAGGTCCCTGGTTGAGTTCTGTCCTCTACTAGGAAGACTTCTGAGAAGGCACCACTGAAAAAAAAAATAGAATAATCATCACCTTATTCTAAACTGCAATGAAAGTAATTTCAGTCTGAGTTTATCAATGATCTTAAGTTCTCAATATGAGGATTTCTATCAAGCTTGTGCAGCCAAAGATGAACAAATGTTAAAACTATTTTTTGTTAACAGTAAGACTTCAAGAAAAATAGTCAAATCCTAAGAGGTTTTATACAATACTACAGCTGGTGTGAATGATAGATTTCCAAAGTTGTATATCTTCTTTTTCAAGATTATACAAAATCATCTACAGTACTAGTATACCATTCAGTATTGTCAACATAGTTAAAACCATACCATTTTTAAACAAGTAAAATTGTTCCCTCTGTGTCAAATATCAAACAAAAAGCAAAATTAGATATTTATTCAGAACTGTTATGCATTTGCTAAACATGAATTAACTCTGTCCAGTCAGGGCCTCATCATGTTAATTTGTAGATACTACTCTTGCTCATACCATCTCAAAAGACCCTGCCCCAATTTTTTCCCCACGCAATCAGTGTTGAGTTCGCTTTGAAATCACCTGATACCATTGATGCTTAACCATGGCAACATATCCAACTGAGCTTACAACCTTGCATTTCATTGGACGAAAGTGATAGCAACTGTGAAATTCAAGGCTCCATTAGGGGCATTGTTGTCCGGAATATTTTCAATCATTATTGATACATTGAATTATAATCTTAAATATATTGAATACTTGGAAATAGCTTTCTCCTTGAACCAATTAAATAATTGAATTACTAAGCTAAGCTTAGCACAGTGTTAATACAGTTCACAAAATAAATATGGAATGAACAAAGCGAGAAAATGCATTTTTTCAAAGATAGTACTTGTTATTAGTTTACTTTTTCCTGAGCTTTGAATTTTCAAAATTTTTTCATGTCTGTATCCATCAAGACAATACTATTGACTTTCAGTCATAACAAAGTCTTAATCTAAGTACAATATTAGTATACATATTTGAAAGCATATGCTAATTTACATTGCTATGCATTTATTCAGATTTAACTGTTCCTGAAAAGAAAACAAAAATAAAATCCTCCAACCCATGTCATTTTTTATGCTTGTGGAAGATAATCTCCAAAGTAACATGATATGGCCCAATATGGTTCATTATCATTTAAATTTGAAAATTTTGCTATTTACTGACTTGTGGAAAAGGGCCAATTCTGAAATCTAAAGCATACATCAATTATTCTAAATTGACTCCAATCACCAGTAGTTTTTCTTTAATGTAAGAAGCATTACTTAAAGTTATGTTTCTGAAAGCTATCAATACACCATATCATTGTATTCATTGGGTTAAGCAAGTGCATTATGAAGATGTTTACTTCTGAACTTTAAAAGACTTTTTATTCTAAAATTACCTGAAATTAAGGCAACTATGCAAGGATAACAAATAAGACTTTGAGTTAATGCCATAGATTTCCTTTTAAGTAAGGAACCATCTTAAGTTCGGGTAGGAGGTAATAAAACAATTGTGGACTTTTTACACAAGATTAAAGGCATAGTGAATAATTGACATCCCCTATCAATACATAATGCACATGAAACCATATGTTTTACCAAAGAGTTTTTCTCCACCATCAATTACAATAGTGAAGACTTTTTTGAGATTACATAAAATCAATAAGATTTCCTTTCTTGGAGGGATCTTTGAGTCAATTGTCTCATTGATGTCTGTGCTATATCTACCATTTTTCTTTAATCATTAAAACAATAAATTGCAGACAACAGAATCAAAGACATATGGATCTAGAGGTAAACGTCTGTTATATAAACTACAGATAGATTACACTGCAATTATTAAACTGAAACAAAACTTCATATTCTTGGATAACCTATTAATCTATTGCCTACACAAACTAATACTGAACCCACACATTTCTTACAGAAGTTAGTGGTTGTACAGCAGAACCTGCATTGCCTACACAAACTGATACTGAACCCACACATTTCTTACAGAAGTTAGTGGTTGTACAGCAGAACCTGCACTGCCTACACAAACTGATACTGAACCCACACATTTCTTACAGAAGTTAGTGGTTGTACAGCAGAACCTGCATTGCCTACACAAACTGATACTGAACCCACACATTTCTTACAGAAGTTAGTGGTTGTACAGCAGAACCTGCATTGCCTACACAAACTGATACTGAACCCACACATTTCTTACAGAAGTTAGTGGTTGTACAGCAGAACCTGCATTGCCTACACAAACTGATACTGAGCCCACACATTTCTTACAGAAGTTAGTGGTTGTACAGTAGAACCTGCATTGCCTACACAAACTAATACTAAACCCACACATTTCTTACAGAAGTTAGTGCTTGTACAGCAGAACCTGCATTGCCTACACTAACTGATATTGAACCCACACATTTCTTACAGAAGTTAGGGGTTGTACAGTAGAACCTGCATTGCCTACATAAGCTTATATTAACCCACACAGAGCATTTCTTACAGAAGTTAGTAGTTGTACAGTAAAACCCACACTACTTTGATTATTGTAGTTTTTTAGCTGTTTAGTAGAATCTGTTTTATAAGACAGAAAACTTTTAATCCAGAAAATAATGTCTGATTGAACAGGTTGATGGATTACACGTTGGTGGATTAAACTGGTCGGTGGATTAGACAGATTGGTGGATTACACAGGCTAATGGATTACATAAGTTGGTGGATTAGACAGGTTGATGGATTACAGTTTGATGGATTAGACAGGTTGGTGGATTACACAGGTTTATGGATTACATAGGTTGGTGGACTAGTCAGGTTGAAAAATAATTAAAGTAAAAATGTATTAGTTTCAAACCAAATATGTGAGAATATGTAGAATTTTCGAAGATCAATAAGTCAGATCATTCTTGTTTCCCCCTCCACTATTAAACTAAAGATTTCTGAAATTGTAGGAAAAGTGATGTTTTCTATTTTCCATAGAGCCCTACAGGGAAGCTGATTATATTATTTCTTTACCATACATGGATTTTCTCTACCCATTTAAAGATCCATCCTTTCTGATTTTTTTCAAAATCATGGTAAATTCCTTAACTTGTCAGTTTGACATGCAGTTGCCACATATAATTTTTGAGGAAAGGAAATTTTATCCAAGCCAATTTTAATATCTACTTAAGTTCTATATATACAATATATGAAACCTACTAATCTGGTGCTGATAGAAGAAAGAATTGTTACAGTGCTCTGGTATCTATGGTGACACTAGGCAAATTCAAACACTGACATATAATAATGTACCTCACAGCTTTTTAAAATGTCTGTTTGAAATTGTGGTTTGTGGTGTTTAGATATAATATGATCAACACATGATTATATTTTGCTTATAGAAGGAAGGATTATAATCTGGGGGTAGATTCCAATCCTAAATGACGCAATGCTATCAGAACTGTAATATCATAATCTCATATCTATTTACAAGTCAAATAATCTAATACTGGGGGTAAATAACATTTACTTGAGCATGGAAGAAAACTGAACAGATTCTTATCATTGTATTATTGATGTTATGCCCATAAATATCATGCAATTTTCTTAATAGGAATGACTTGCCATTTTCAATAACATTAAAGACAATTTTCAGAAGCTTTATAGTAACTTCAAGGCACACTAAGCATTTACATCACTAAAAGATTGGGTTTCTGTGCTATTTGTGGAATACATCAAGCTGCAAAAGTCTCCACTATGTGCATTTCAAATGTCTATGTTATAAATCTGATAAAGGCAGTCTTATTATAATTCATAAAGGTATTGAAAATGGAATACCTGTTGCCACATTTAGAGTTAATTACTGTTATATTTCACATAAGAAATTTTCTTCCTTCAGATAAATTAGACAAATCTAAACAATGACTACAAATGGAAATACTTTGTCAATATAGCAGTCCTGTAACAATACAACAAAATAAATGTCAACTTTAACACAACACCAAAGTCCCTTATAAAATTTGATCAAATTAAAGCCCCCCCCCCACCTGAATCTGCCTTGGGGAAACATGGGGATGTTAAATCCTTTTTAACATGTTTTGTTTCACTCAAAGCAATAACTATGTTTTATATAACCACATATATGAAACTACAGGTTTTTTTTTCTAAACACAATTAAATGAAAGCTGTTAAATGCATGTTCATGAATATGAGACCAGTTTTTCCATCAAAACATGTTCATCTTTACATGGATACATTTATATTTGGAAACCAGAAAATACTGGATTTTTTTTCTCCAAATTGGCCCTAAAAAGTCATAACCCCAACCTTTTTGAAAAGAGACATGTATATTTTGAATTCACGTTATACAACTGTATGAATATATCATAATCCTAGTAAAATAATGTTAATGATGAATAAAGAAAAATTGGAAGACTAGAAAAACTTGATCAAAGCAGCTATGTATTCAAACAAGAAACAGACTAAGTGCATTTAACTAATTCAATAAAACTATGTCCAAAAATAGAAAATAATTCATCAGTATGTAAATAAAAGTATATAATTGTAAAACAGAAATTTTATAATTAATAATTTCTCTTTAATAAGATGCTCATTCAACTTACTAAACTTTAATTCTAAAGTATAATGAAAATTAATCAATTTCATTTGTTGACATAATACGTAAATATCTAAAATAAAACTGGAAATCCACTCAAAGTTACCATACAGCTGTAATAATTATTAACATTTGAAGTACAATATGCAAAACATATACACTATAAAATAATACAAAAATTGATTTTTTTTTTCAATTACAAGTATTGCTAATAGTTCTACAGTTTATTTCTTAGTAGTGTATTTTTCATCTTTTCACACATTGTCAACCAATCAATGACACATTTAATATGTTGCTATAATACAATATTACAACAAAAAATTAGTCAAAATTTGCCTTTCCAGTGCCCGATTTCATAAAAAATCTCAACTTGAGATTTTCATCAAATCCTCTTTCAATTCAAATTTATACCAGTCAAATTACTTGAAATGAAACTCAAGGATCTGAGGAAAATCTCAATTTGAGATTTTTTATGAAACCCTGGCCAGAAATAGGCCTAGAATACTAAGCTCACTGGAGACAGCAGTGGTTCAAGAGTAGAAATCAATGGTCTACTTGAGGAAAAGGAAAAGTCCTAGATAGTTTGTCAATGAAAAGGGCTGAAGGTCCAGGACCTTTTGAAATGAGATTTCAAACAACTTGGGCCAGAAATGGAGGGTAGCAGAACTAGGATCACCACTATTTTGAATCCCTAAACAGTTATTACAATTAGATATTATGCCTAATCTTTCATTTCATTAAAATTTTACCTGTGATGTAGCATAATATGACCACAAATTTCTTAACCTGAACAAAAAGGACAAGTAATGAAAGAAGGAATGGATATGGTGAAATGTAACAAATTGAACAGTGTATAGCCTAAATCAGAAATATATAACACTTTCAGAGATTACAAAAAGGTCTTCAACAAGTAAAAAAACAGTAAGCTCTGAATTAGGCCCATGATAACAAAGCAATGAAAATTGTTCAAAATCAAACTACAACATAAAGAGATATTAATGACCAACATCTCCTGACTGTGGACAGGCACATAATATCTGCAGAGGAGTTTTAAAAACTAGTTTTATAGGTTACAAGAGCGAAATTATTCACAATGCAATTTCAGTATGGGGGTCCTCACTTCCACTAAAATCTAAAAATAGATACGGGTGAAATTCCTCTAATCTAATGCAAAGTTGCTAAAATACACCTATATAGCTTTTAAATTTTGAAATAAAAACCATCATGTCATGCGGCGTTTCTGCCCATAAATTAATGTTCAAAAAGAGGGATACTTTTTCAAACATCAATTTTTCAGAAGCCACCCTAAGCCTTAAATGCTTCATAAAATACACATATATGGGCTACTAGCTTTCAAATTCGATACTTTTAATACTAATACCTATTAAACTTAAAACAAAAATGAAAGTATGTAGCCTTTTTTTTTTGTTGGGGGTGTGTGTATCACAAATCATAGAACTTGCACAATTCTTACAAATACTTTAAAATTCATAAGGATGTAAAAACTTACTTTTTATCAGACAAATTTGAACTTGACATTTATCAAAACGAATTATTGATGAAAATTTAAAGACATCCTCTTAAACATTTCATGAATGGCCAAAAAAAAAATAGATAAAAATAGCTCTCTATGTAGAAATCTGCCCTACATTGTACCAATGTGTCCTACTTAACTACTTCAGAATACCTGTGTGATCTTTTGGACACTAAGTCTGAATAGCTGTCAATTATGATGACATTAACCTCTATATCATGCCATCCACCACTGTGTTTGGGTAGCTTGTACTCTTTCTACAAGTGATTCAATTGTTTCTGATTGGATAACACAGTTCATTTTATTTAAATATTCATAAACCAAGCCTATTGTTAGTTTCGATTGATTGAACTGAATGCTGAAACTTCTTTTATAAAGAATTTGATGCTCATACATTGTTAAACTCAGATTCTTTCTATCTGAAGTAGTTTTAAGAGCTTAAAGTTATGGTAACATTCATTACACTTTTGCAAAATGGCCCTGTTTTCATCTTGCAATATAAATGCATGAACCAGTCCTTCTAACGACCTTCTTAATATTAAACAGTTTTTATTTTTTTTAAAGTTGTTGAAGAAATGTTTGTAAAATGATTGTAAATACTAGTATCATTTTTCATGTTTTTCTTTGGTTAACAGTCACTGTGCATATAAGATGCCATAAAATATTAACTTGAAAATGTACTAGTATAGAAAATTGAACAATGATATAAATGGCCTCATTGAGTTGTATTTACTTGACCTTTAGAGGTTAAGGTCATCATAACTGATAGCTATTCAAACTTAAAAGACAGTGTCCAAATGATCACACAGGTGTTCTGAAGTAGATAAGTAGGGCACATTTGCATAATGTAGGGCAGATTTCTACCTAGAGAGCTATTTGAACTATTCAGAAGCCTACCTAGATTTGTATCGAAATTGAAACTGGTATAATTCAACTAGCTGTAATGGTAAAAGAGATATTTAGGTCACTGGGTTACCTGCTGGCATGCTATTACCTAAATATATTATCTTGTAGAAAAGGATAAGGTCAGTATGGTTTACATATAACACCACCTATAAAGATCATGCTACATGTATGAAAAGTGTTAATTATTTGTTTTGATAATTACCTAAAAACATCTGCATTAAGAGTTCAATTCCATGTCCATGTAGGGGATGAAAATAGTCATTTCACATGTAGTACAATGTAGGTGAAAGGAGTCATTTCACATGTAATACAATGTGGTGAAAGGAGTCAATTTACATGTAGTACAGTGTAGATGAAAGGAGTCAAGTACATGTAGTGGATGAAAGGAGTCAATTTATGAGTAATGGATGAAAGTCAATTTACATGTGGATGAAAGGAGTTAAAGTACATGAAGTGGATGAAAAGAGTCAAAGTACATGTAGTGGAAGAAAGGAGTCAATTAAAATGTAGTGGATGAAATGAGTTCAAGTACATGTAGTGGATGAAAAGAGTCAAAGCACATGTTGTGGATGAACAAGTCAAAGTACATGTACTGGATGAAAGGAGTCAAAATATGTGAAGTGGATGAAAGGAGTCAATACACATGTAGTAGATGGAAGGAGTCAGTGTACATGTAGTGGATGAAAGGAGTTAAAGTACATGTAGTGGATGGAAGAGTCAGTGTACATGTAGTAGATGATAAGAGTCAAAGTACATGTAGTGGATGAAAGGAGTCAAAGTACATGTAGTGGATGGAAGGAGTCGGTGTACATGTAGTGGATGAAAGGAGTCAAAGTACATGTAGTGGATAAAAGGGATGAAAGAGTCCTTGTCTATGTACTGTGTATAAAGAGAATGAAAGTATACACTACAAAACATCTGTCTTTCATTACATCATATCAGGACAATGAGATCACAAGTATTGATACTGTTGTTTCAGTATAAAATAATTCAATTGAAAGGTACAACCTATATTATACATTTCCCAACATAATAAGAATGAAATTGTGTACCATTTACTCATTGAATTTAGAAAAGGTAATAATGAGTGTTCTAAATAGAACTGATTATATTCTGCATCAGTAACCTTTAAGTTAAGGTTACTAGTAAATTACCGGTAATTAAAATCAAAGCTGTGTCAAAGTTTGATTTGAAAAAACATATGTCCTTTACATAGCATAAAAAGGTACAATTTTCTATTGCTAAATGGGTTGAAAAACCTATAATTTATTCAGTCTTTTTTATTACTTTATAAGAAGGTTAAATAAAATAAACTAATTGGAAATTCCCCCTTTACCAATAAACAACTTGGCAAAACATCAAGAGAAATGAAAGTACATGTGCTCCTCCTGCTGGTAAATATATCAATTTTTGTATCAGATTAAAATATATTAGATCAAAGTTTAACATCTTAACTATACAAAACTGGTCAATATTGTATGAAATGAGACAGACACTAGATACTGTAAATGTTGGGAGTGACTCAAGTCCACATGTACTTTTCGATAATTACATGTACACACGAAACAAGGATACTGAATTTTACAAAAGCATGTTAGTTGAACCTCAGTTACCAGTGTTAACATACTAGTACATGTATTAAATGTTAGTGGTTGAAATAACAGTACATGTATTTAGTGATGGTGTTGAAAGGAACCAAAATACCAGTACATGTGTCAAATGATGGTGTTGGAAGGGACCAAAATACCAGTGCATGTGTTGAAACGGACCAAAATACCAGTTCATGTGTTGAAAGGGACCAAACTACCAGTGCACGTGTCAAATGATGGTGTTTGAAGGGACCAAAATACAAGTATATGTGTTGAAACAGACCAAAATACCAGTACATGTATAAAATGTTAATGTTGAAAGGATGCAAAAATATCAGTACATATGTTAAATGATGGTGCTTCAAGGGGCCAAAATATCAGTACATGTAATAAATGTAGTTGTTGAAAGGAGGGCAAAATACCAGTACATGTATTAAATGATGGTGCTGAAAGAGGACAAAATACCAGTACATGTGTTAAATATTGGCATTGAAAGGGGCCCAAAATATCAGTACACGTGTTAAATGATGGCGCTGAAAGGAGGGCAAAATAATAGTACATGTGTTCAGTGGTGTTGTTGAAAGGGGCCAAAATACCAGTACATTTATTAAATGATGGCAAAACACCAGTACATGAATAGAATGATCAAGTTATAAGAGACAACTTCAATTACCATCTCTGCCAACATACCAGTACATGTATTGAATGATGGAATTACAAGAGATATAACCTCAGTCATACCAGTACATGTATTGAATGTTTCAGTTAAATAGGATTTCTTCATGCAAGTAATAAGACACACCTGCTATAATTGCTGTTTAATAATAAAAAGTTTTTACATTCCTCCTTTAAAATTCAAGTTATTGAAAATTATTATGCAGGTACGAAAGACATACATTATAAATAACTGAGCAAGTTCTTTATTTACAATCAATGCAGCCATAAAAATGATTCTTATTCCTTATCAAACTGTCCTCAAAAGGTTTTCTTTCAATAAAACCACCAAGCTAAACATTAAAACCATAACATAATGACTTTAAAATCTAATTTATGTATTCTTTACAACTTAAGATTTTAAAGAATATAAACAGTTGTATTAAAACTCCAAGGCATTTGACTCAACTTAAGATTAAATAGCGTAAGAATGTTGGAAATCATGGAGTGAAGATCTTAAAAGGGCATATACAAACTGAAATGACATATAAAATCAATTTCATGGTACCAGTAACTCATTAAACGACAAGTCAACCCTAAGCATAAGTTAAATGTTTATATTTGAGGTAAAAAACATATATATTTTACACATTTCAAAGATTTCAACAATTTACAGTTTAAATCATCTTGAAAATTGTCCTCCACTGTATTTTACAAATCTTATAAAAAGTGACCATGCTTCTCAGTTCAAATTTACTGTAAATTGTGTCAAACTTCTTACATAACTTAACTACATGCGATGTATTTGCTTAAAAAAATTTAGAAAATGTTCACAATATCACATTATTTTCCACATCATAGTCACATAACATGAGTTAAACTGCGCAAATTAGATGTGAATTACTTGTAAAGTATGCAGAAAAATTTTTCTGTCGTTCAATAGATAATTTCGTCAAGTCTTCACAAAATATACATATATGAAAAAAACTACTACACCATATACATACAGCGAGGTGTATTAAATATTACTGTGTTACATTGTTTTGCAGTATTTCAATGGTTCCAACAGGGCAAGTTAATAATTTGAATATCTTGATGTCTTAAAGGCTTTACAAGTCTTCTTCCATATCACATAAAGTTCACTTAATAAATAATTTACAACCTAATAAAGATTTTGAGAAATCATATCAGAGAATAATGTAAAGTCTTCATATATCCCTGTGGTATTTCTAATATGTCCAGACATCAATACTTAGTCAATAACCAGAATCATTTATTATTTATTTATCTCAATTCAACTGTCATGGAATAGAAATACTTCCAAAATCAGTAAAAGTCTAAGGATATCTGGGTGAATATTTAAATTTTACATAGTATTTATTGGATACTTGGCATGCTAATGCAACATTACTTTTTTTCAAAACTGAACTTATTTCTAGAATATGATTTCATCATGTCTACACTAATGCCCATTTACATCCTATCCTAATTCATGTATGAATGTATTGACTACAGATAGATGTCTTTTTTTTCAAAAGATGTACATGCAGTAAGGCAAACCTATATAAGAAAAGTAGAAAAAAACATCAGTGGGAAGAAATACCAGGAATCATATTTAAGAACATTGATATACAGACTTTTAAGGTTAGGTACTCAGTTCATTCATAAAAAATCCAGAGCCTCTCATGTGGAATTACGACTCTCATTACTAGTCTTAGACAAGCAACATCTGTCCAAAGTGCATAACTGTACTTAAAATATACTAGAGCTTACTTAAAGGTGTGTTTACACTTGACCTTTTGGTGATCTCTGAAAATATTAACTATTTTGGATTTAGATACATTTGTCATGTTTCACCACATCTATTCTTTTTTTCCATTGTCAAACTTCAATTTGCTCTACTTACTGTCTATTTTTAAATGATCTAACAGATGGAGTCAACATTTTGGATTCTCTCAGCAATATTTCTTAAAAAAGAACATTTGTAATATCATTTTGACCTCCAACCCTTTTCATCGATACTTCATTGAGGACTTTTGGTTTTCCTGAAGTGGACATTTGATTAGAAACTTGGAAAATTCAGGATCTTCATCCCTTCAAAGTGAATTTGAAGTTCTGAGTACTTAATAGCACATGCCAAACACTTGCCATATACTTTCTTGTGTTTCATGTCTATACTCCATATACCAATCATATAACATGTAAGCTGTCTTATCCTGACAGCTAGAGATTAAAATAAAACCATGACACCCATTAAAGACCAAATTTAGCAAAGAAATCATTAAGTACAAGTTGCTGATTTGAATTAAAAACAGAAGCTTCCTCACAGAAATTAGTTCACATGTATTTTATTACAGACCAGATATATCATGTAATTAAAGAAAGGGGATGAGACTATTAAAATTCTTCCCTTTTTAGAACTCTTCTTGTAATGTATAAGCCACAGAAAAAAATTATTGTCTGACACAATTGCTGAATAATAGTACAAATGAATGGATATAAAGAATACACTGGAATATAGAAGGATGGAGTCTATGGTATATAAAACAATGTTCCCAGAGTAATAAATTTTGTTATCTGACTGTCACCTACCAAAAGGTTACAACAGTATTTTTCTTAAGATACTATTTTAACTTGATGTTATAATTAAATCTGCCACTTGAAATTTATTTAAAAATGACAATAAATTAATGGAGAAAATATGTATACAGTGGATTCCACTTAATTGCATACCTGTTAATTGCATATAAACTCAAAAGAACAACAAAGATTTCCCATTTTATCCATGTCAAAAATTCCTCTTATATGCAGATCATAAGACCAAAAATCAGAAAATTCCTCTTAATCACATAAATATTTTTCAAAATTTACCCAAAAATGACCTTAATGGGTAAAACAACAATGCGTCATTAGTGAAATATCTTAGTTTTCTTAAGAAATTTGTTTTTACAACAATATTTTCTCTTTCTTTTGACTAGACACTAAAGCTGGAATCTAATTAGACATAAGAAAAGAACATTAAGCTCACTTAAATATTAAAAATACTAGATATTTCCCTTGAAATGATAATTTCTGTTACTGTGAAAGTACTATTGTTCGTGGGGTACCAATTTTCGTGGTTTTCGTGGGAAGGCCAATCCACAAAATTTGATTCCTATCAAATAAGGAGATTTTCATTGATGTGTATACTGAAAATCTCAAACCACTAATTCAAGAATCCATGAACTTGTGTTTCTTCCCTAATCCACGAATATTGGTATCCATGAATTAAAGTTCTTTCACAGTAATTGCATATTTTTTTCTGACAAATCGGTTATGTGATTAACAGGAATCTACTGTATCAAACATACCAATCAATAACTTGTATGTATGTTTTTGTACTTGTGGCTTAGAAGGCTTAAAGACTAATGCACAGGACCTTTTCCATACACTCATTAAATGTTGCTTTTCTTCGACACTAATGATAATATTTCAGTTATTCAAACAATAAATATAACATTAATATCACAGAGCAATGGGCTAAGATAAGCTTAAGACATGGGTTACATCCAATCCAGTGGTCAGTATAACTAAAGACATGGGTTACATCCAATCCAGTGGTCAGGATAACTAAAGACATGGGTTACATCCAATCCAGTGGTCAGGATAACTAAAGTCATGGGTTACATCCAATCCAGTGGTCAGTATAACTAAAGCACTTTTACTTACATGTATGATCAGTTATAGCCCACATATATTTGTTGGAAGGTAGTAATGCAAAAGATAGGATATTCTAATGTTGCACTTCATAGGAAAGTGCACTTCAATCTTCATCTGTAGATTTTTATCAAAGAAAGCACAAAAGAGCCCTGCACTTTGACACCACCCCCTCCCCTTGTCAATCTCATACCAATGACCTTTAATGAAAGTTAAAAAAGGATAAATGTGTTATACTTGTGTATTTATATATATATTGTCAGAAGTTAATGGGAAAGTCTCATGAATAAGAGATAATATATAACAACTTTTCTAAAGTTAAGAATTAAAATCCATACATATGACACCTTAGACCCCTCAAGGTTTTTAAATACTCATATTATAGAGGAACAATCTAAAAACTAAATTATCAAGTAAAGGCAGATAAAGGCAGTTTGGATTTCATACCAATCCTAATCCCAATTCGGTTATTTGTAGAAAATTGTTATCTCAGTAGTATACAGTAATCCAAAAATACTTATCTAACATATAGATATATATAGAAGGCAAATAAGAACTATTCTTTAGAAATCAGTCCCTATTGAAACTATTGATTAATTGTTGGTGTAAGAATTTTTACCATAAATAGAAACAGAATTCTATTTTGGTGTACTATTATAGACAGTAGTATTGCTATATCAATAAAATATTTATTGTGGGTATCCAACAGTATTAAAAAATCCATAAGAACAGAACAAAAATATATATAACCTCTTGAGTCAGTAAGAAAGTGGTTGTGACATTAGTCTGAGTGAAACAGAGTGTTTTATAAGATAGAATGCAGAACATTTGTACAGAATGTTTTATTGATTAACATGTGTGTTAGAAATATGTCCTTATAAAGGTTAGGGGTGACTTTAAAATATAAAGAACAATATACTGATAGTAACACTGCACAACACAGGATAAAATCACCAAGTATTATCAATATTCATCCTTTTTACTCACTTTTGAAGTAATGGGTGCTGCTTGCAGAGCAGGACATGCTTACCTAACCAGAGTGCCTGATATCACATCCTATTTTTTGCCTTTTGTGACCAAGTTTGAAATTGCTTTAATTTTTGTTGGTCATCTTGTTTTCCTGATCTTTTGTTTTTAAAAGTAATTGTATTTTATTCTGTAGCCTATATTGTATATGTACCAGTAGATCATCACTGTTTTCTGATTTCAAGTTTTGGTCATTGTCTCTGAATTGTCTCTGTTTTGATGCTTTGGTACTTTTCTTCTTGCTGATACCTTATACATGTACATGTACCTTACTGCTGCGATGTTAGTAACTCAAGTTATGTTGTCACTCTTAAGGTTTTAATATTGGGTCCATTAGTACCACCTGTTTATGTTTTAGAAGATAGGAAAATGCTGGCTATTTCAGGACTAAATTCCTGAAAATATGTTCAATCATTCACATAAAAGAATTGTATTAATCAGTTTAAATTGCATACCAATACATTTCATCACAATGACTTTTCTCGTCAAGTTTTGCAAGCTCTTTTTAGCAGTACATTTATTTTATTTTATTTTATTCAAAACTTTTCTATCCTACAGAAAAATTAAATGCACACAACCCAATATGAATTGATACTGAGACAGTTCTGATGAAACTTACTCCAAAAATGTCATGTCCCTAGACAAGAACACAGTAATTTTTAATTTTTAATCAACACAAATCTCTCCAAAATCTCAGCCTTCAAATTAAAATCGAGACACAACCAGTCAAATTTGTAGATTGATAAAGACACCCATGCAAACTGCTTACTTTATTCAGGCATCAATTTCTTTGTCGTTTAAGAAAAAATAATGAAATACTCTGGCAGTAAATGATATGATGTCTTCAGAGAATTGTCCCTAGTCAAAGTTGGTGTTCCCTGATTTTATATAACACAGAGAATGATTCTAGCTAATATAAGTTCCATGATTATATATGGATGAGGATGTGGCTGCAAGAGTAATCAAGGGAACCTAGGTTATAGTGGTAATCAAAATAATGTAATCAAGGGACAAAGCCCAGACATGGAAAACAGACATACACAACAAAGAACATGAAGTAACTAAAATCATACATACAAAGTAACAAAAGCAAATAAGCAACTTGGATGCCACTAAAAACTGGGAGCATGAACCAGGTGCACCAGTAGAGTAAGTGTCCTCTGCTTTTCAAAGAACACCCGCCAAGTTGCTCATAAAAAAGTCAAGTCCAGGGCAGACGAAAGAGGAAAGGAAAACTATGACACGTTGAACAAATCAGTTTTCATGGCGCATATAGATACACCATAGCGATCCATGAGTTCATGATGATGACCATAAAACTTCTGTAGTGATGACTTCAATCTTGTAGCAACATAACCATGTTCCAGAAGCCTATTTCTTAGAATTCTAGTGCGATACAAAAAGTCTACGTATTTTCGGCAAGCTCTGGCATAATGTATGAGCTGTGATATGAACACTCAATACGCATGTGCTAAAGGGATGTTGCCACAGATGCAAATTACTAAAAGTAACTCTTATATACAGTTAAAAAAAAGTAAACATCAAACATTCATTGAATTCAGAGAGATTTACCATAAACAATAAGTGGATGTGTTATCTTGCCAAAAGTCTTAGGGTTGGTTGAAGCTACATACATGTACATGTACCAAATTGGAAATCATTCCCATGAAAAAAAAGTCAAAGACAATGGAATATGACAGGACAGATGTCCAACCAACAGCAGTAAAACTGAGAACCCACAAAGCTTAAAGGTGACGGGATGATACAGTAAGGACATAATAACTAAGAACATATATTTATAAGCCCGACATGAGGAGAGGGGAGGAGTTAGCTGAACTAATATAAAAAAAACCTCCTCTGCTTCTCTAGGAACACCAGCCAACTGTTAATTCTAAGACATGAAAAAAAAATTAATAAACTGATTTTGTGCCTCATTTTCACAAGAAGAACTTTAAATTCAGATTTTCCTCTAATCCTCTCTCAACCTATTTCAACCGATCAGATAACTTGAAATCGAAGATTGAGGAAATACTCAAGATTTGAGGAAGTTCTCAACTTGAGAATTTTATGAAACCCAGGCTGGTTAAATTTTAAAAAAAAACATAGGCAAATTGTGTGAAACATGAAAGTCCCACAAGTACTGTAATATAACAAAAACAGGTATGGTGTATATGTCGAAGAGACAATAACCTTAAGGCCACCAATTGGTCTTCCATGAATGATGAGGAAACCCTTATACCACAGGGCAGGCTGCAGGTGGCCCCAAAACATAATCATACACAGGCAGAAAGAAAGAGTTACAAAATCATACCTAAGTTTGAATTAATTTTTTCCACTGATATAACTTACAAACATTTACATTGTTGAATGTACATTTGTAAGTCTACTAAATCATCAACAGCAGATCATTAAAATAAATTGAAACCTATGTTTTATAGTAGACTGGAGATGTATTTGATGTCACAATCAGTAATGAAAAACAATTACATGTACATAATAACCACTGTTCATTAATCAACTGGTCTATAAAACTACGATTTTACATCCAACTATCTTCAAAGAAAAGTTGATTAATTTCAGGCAAAAATTCTTAATATACTAAATATATAGCAGTACCACTACAAGCAGCTATAACTCCAATAAGTAATAAAATGCTTCACAGGATGCGACTTAATATGACTGCATAGTTCAAAATCAGAATAGTTTGGGCAATGGTAAGCAAAATATTAAAACTTGATATAACTTTTAATTGTGATAAAATGTTTAATACACCATAACTATCTGAAAATACATGTAATGAAAGTGGTTAAAGAACTTAAAATTTCAGACATACTTAAGAAATATTAAATCAATTGATAATGAGTTTGAGAAAATTCTGATTTGTTACCTTTTTTGGTCCCTTATTCAAACATGGTAAAGACTATAAGCAATTAAATAAACCCAAACCTTATATTAATGATTTTCCTTTTGTGAAATGGAAACTTGTAGTGCAACTTCTGAGTAATTAAACTCTACTCAAGCTATAGTCAGGAGACAAGAAAAATGCTTTATTGTGGACCGAATATTCAACCCCTTATCCTAAAAGAGTTAAGGTGATAGTGCTAAAAATCAATCTGAGTGTAACTTTGGTAAATTGCAAAAAACAGTTCCAAAACGTATTTGTTAATTAGAAAAACTGTGAGTCCACATTACTAGCTGTTACTCAACTCCTTCCCCTCAAGAATCTGAAGTCTTTCAGATGGAAAAACAAAACAAGAGGTACACACATTCAGATATTTATACAGTGCACATTGGCATCATGTGATAAAGAATATGTGAAAGTTTCATAAAATTCTATTCAATGACTTGAGAACTGGGGACAGACAAATAGAGGAGCAAACATACAGATAGACAGACTGATCACTATATACCCCCTTCTTTTCAAGCAACATCATCGGTTATCATAATCATCATTTTAAGGAGAGATACTGAGATCATGTGGGGCTCTTGTAGATTACTTCTCCACATAAGTTAGACTTGTAACTTCAATAAAACATAAGAAATAGAAAAATGGACCAAATCAGGTTGGCTTCAATTTAATGTCCAGTTGTCACCAAATCTCTTAATAATGCAACACTAGTTACACACGTTTATGTCAGGTAATGTTTGCTACTTAACACTTTATATGGTAATCCTAAAAATCACTCCTATGAAATTGAAAATGACTTTGTTAAAAAAATTACTAATTTCTCCAGCCACCTTCTAAACATTATTTTAAAGACATCCAATTTTGTTCAGTACAATTGTAACTACATTTGCCTTTAAAATGTGATGATAAAATGAAAATCATAGCAACAACTGTTCAGTTTTAGAAATAATTAATGGTTTAATGCGAGATAAATTTGACAATATCTCTTTAAAATATAGGCAAAAAGTATCAAAGCATCAAAAATAGAAAGACAATTAATCCAAATACATGGCCTAAACCTGAAAACAAGAATTAATTCATGACAGAATAAGGATATAACAATTCAATTTAATTATCAAACAACTAAAAAATAAAAAAATGATCAGCAGTGTCTCATAATGACAAAGACCTTAAAAAGTACATTTTGAAAGAGATTTGGATTCCATCGGAAAATCAGATGACCATCCAACATTTTCAATACTTCCAAAAAAAAAAACACAAATAAATCCATTTCCAATATGATGCATAGAGTTTTCCATCAACAAATACAAAGTACTATAGTCTATTTGATGAGAGGGGACTGAAACCCACAATAATGGGCTTTAAGGATGTAAGTACACTCCAATATGAAATCATTCAATAGTAATTTGTAGAAATATCTAGATAAAACACTCTTTAATCTATCTAATAAAATGATATCCCTGTAGTCAATATTGCCATATGTTATATATTTGTTGTTACTGGAAAAATCATGGGCATTCCTAATGATATTTGGATTCCCATAAGGCATGTACAATGTATGTAGTCACAAGAAGGGCTGAAATTTTTCCCACCATTTTCAACAATTTTCATTAATGCTTACAAAGAGAACAAGAAAAGTAATTCCAGCTAAAAATCATTTCATTTTTTTTTTACAATCAGACATGTACCATAAAAGGCAAAGTGAATATCTTCTTTTGACAGAATTCATGTAAATTAACAGCCACAAAAACTACATTATAATCATTGTTTCTCCCAGACCAAATGACAGTGTGCTTAGCAGTTCTGTCACTTTGGCACTGTGCCATCTGAACTAAATTTAAGTTTATATGCTTTATGAGTATTGAGGTATAAGTTTGGGGAGAAGCCTAAGGAGACATGCCTAATCTCAAA
Source organism: Perna viridis (assembly GCA_037379345.1). Lineage (NCBI taxonomy): Eukaryota > Metazoa > Mollusca > Bivalvia > Mytilida > Mytilidae > Perna > Perna viridis. The sequence continues at coordinate 18,607,808 of CM074511.1, forward strand.
GTCATGAGGAGAACATTTTAACACTTTACAGATTGAACAGGGGTCCCTGAGTCTGAAATAACTCAACTATACATTTGTATTAATGTTCTACCAAGTTATTGATAAAATTGGACAAAGCCATAAAGTTAATATGGAAAGTATGAATGTCAAATTAATATGGTACTCTGTATTCCAAACAAATAGCTATTATAATAAAATGTCAACTGGATTCATATTTTATATTACAACTTTTATTTTAACATTAGGGCAATACCCTAGAATGTTAAGAATTATCTTTTTAATACAATCTATTGGATGTTTTTTGCTAATCACAAGGCATATATTACTGATCACAATTAGCACAAATAAAACAAAAATGGAATAAATTACCACAACCAAAACAAAAATGGAATAAATTACCACAACCAAAACAATCAAAGACTGAAGTCTTAAAAGTCGCTGATTGTCAAATGTTATATGCTGTTGATCTGGCTTACATCAGAAGTGGCACGAATGCAATATGCTTTAATATTGGTTGATTTTCGCTAAAATCTTGGTTTCCTTAATATGATTACTCTTTTGTAACCGTGATGACCCGAATGTTTTCCAATCACAACAACTGGTTATCAGGAAGTGCTGGTAATGTTTTTGTTCCACAAGTTTCTCTCAAAATTTTAGCGATCATTGGGTCATTTTTTATATTGACCAGGGAAATAAACAACTGGTAATGACTATCAGAGCCCCTATATATATATGTATATATATTGATCTGGTATGAAGCTAGAACTATAAAGTTATTATGGTAAACAAGGCACCGATCAGCAGCATAATGTGGTGTAGTAATATATAATTATGAAAATTATATGCGAGTGTGAAGTACTGAAATTATGAGTGCAAGAAGTCGCTAACAATATTAGCGACTTAAAAATGGGATAAAATTGTATGAACAAAGTTTACCAAACTTTGGCCTTCAATATAAAATTTGAAAATTTGATCCAAAAATACACAGGGTCCAATATTTCGGATTGTACTTTAAATTTCAGTTTTGGAATCTAAAACTTGGTTACGTTTGATACATGTACATGTATGACAAAAAAGAAATAAACAATGAAAAATACATGTACATGTGAAGGATTTGAACAGCTACTGGGCCACTGATAAAACTTTTTTTTACTTTTGAAAGTGATGATAAGACTTAATGATTTTTTAAAAAAACTTGTAGTGAAGGGGAAGGATCAATTATAAATTGAGTTACAGAAAAATATGAGTCTTATCACCTGTACAAATGGACATGTACATGTGTACAATGTAAAATTTATCACTTCAACCACTGTTGAAATTATCTTTCATGCTGAGCATATCAACAACAAAAACAGACCTTAACACCAGATTTATAACAAATATTTTTCTTAGCATAGCTACATTGAAGCATTAAAATGTATTACCAGAAAATTCCAATTGATTTTTCATTAAAGTCATTTCCCAATGGTCACAAATTACAAGTGGAATGTCCCAGTATTGATTCATCAGACCTGTTTCTACATGAAGATTTTCACAAATTACTATGGAACTTATATGTAAAAAAAAACAAAATTTATTTTCTTCATACCGGTAATGTCATTTAAAAGGAGACAAACTCCTTTTGTAACGACTTCAGACATAATTTTCTGACTTTTCACATTTGATTTGAGGAAATTTGTCAGAGAAAATTTACAGTGCCAACACAAATAATATAAGTCAATATAAATTTCTAATCAAGCATACAATTCAAGTGGAGACATGGATAAATTATCAAATTTCCTACAAGGATACTTATCCTTAAATCAAATCCAATCATATGTGATAAGTTGAGAATATTACAGTGCTCAAGATATAAAACTTCCAACAGAGAGACATTTGCAATGCATTCATTTACACATTTGATAAAAAAAAAGTACTGTTATAACCACTCAGACTGAATATATCCTATATTAATTTTCAAAAAGGCAAAAGTGAAGTTTTGTTGATCCCACTTGAGGTATATGTACAAATGTACATTTACATATATACCAGTGATCTCTTATTTACCACATTGTACATGTACATATCTGCTTAAAAAGAAAAACATATTAGTTTGATTCAGTAGATATACAAAATGTACTACAAGTACATGTAGTATTTTACATCCTGTTGTCCAGTTGTAGGTTTACAATGCTGATAATACAATGTATTCCAAGTAAAGAAAATCAATTTCCTGTCCAAGTACACCACTATCATTAAAATATTTCTCACTAAATTGGGGGTACTCTTAGAATACTTTAAAATACTTGTACATGTATCTTTTAATAATTCATAATAATTACATCTACAAGTATTTCTTACTTCAGTATTAATTTCACAGCATGGGGAAAAAGTTTGATTGACTGATTGTTTGTTTAACACCCAAGCAGCAATATTTCAGCTATATCCAGGCGATGAACATGAAATGGATGATAAAATGAACCTGAAATAATGATGAAATAAAAAATGGGATGGGACACAACAAGAATAGGGTGGATGAATTTTAACTGCCACTGGAAATAGGGAGAGGGGGTAGGGTTGGGAAATTCAGCATCCTGTGGCAAAAGAACCTACTCCTATCAAATACCACAGCAGGGTACTTTAATGTGCAAGGAATGTGGCATCATACCCAACCTGTTTCACCACTATAGTTTGCAGTCAGGTTTTCTGTATTTTAGACTGACAACCCAAGCAAGTAGCATGCCAGGGGAACCCCATTCCACCATCTGGGGCACACATCCTAGCTGCTCTTATACATGTAGATTCCAATATTGTATCATAGTCTCACCACTTGTATGACAATACATATAGTTCCTTTAAGACAACAAAACAATAGTTATAATACACAAGTGCCATTCTATAATTAGAATTATGAGAGACTTTAAAACATATAATACAACTATACACATTATAAAACACATTATTTTAAGTATTAAAGAATATAAAAATTTATTCCTTCAACTAAAAATATTGAAGCAGGTTTTGGCAACTTAATATAAAAACTCATCCAATTTAAAAAGGTAAATAAATTTTTCGTCATCAGACAAACGATTACAGTGTAAATTCAAAATTATCTCTACAGACTTCATTAAAAAGAGCAGATCTCAAATCTGACTATAATGGACAAAACATCATTTATCATCTTCTATGCAAGAATCATTACAATGAAAACAGGTTCTTTCTTCAATACTTTTATGCTCATAGTGACCAGTCTCAATCTTCAGTAGTGCAAAGCCACACCTAAATTTGGTAAATGCACTTCTATATTTATAATCAACATTACATCCCAAACATTTCTGTGTTCCATAGGAGCATTTAAATAATTTATATGAATGCAGTTTTTTACCAATGTCTTGATCTAAAATTCTATTTTCCCAATCAGCTTTAAATCTGCCAAAAAGTAACATTTCTAAATTCACAATAGACCTTTTGCTTAAAATATTATCAATATTAATAAAATTATCATCATTACATTCCTATAATTTTTCTTTTACTCTTTAACACCGGTTTTTCTTATTTATATTGAAACTCCATTGAAAAACTTTAAAATTGACTCTACATGTATCTCGAACCTTTTCCACTGTCTAAATACTGATGTCCATAGTTTAGCGCATGGTGGCCTCCAGCAACTAAATTAACCTTTTTTAACTTGATTAACTTGCCCTTTCAAAAGCTACAGAGAGCACTATATTGTGAAGGAAAGGGCTAGGACACTTTATTCTCTATAGACTTTATATATTCTTTAATTAAAGCCTTAACTATATCATTTCTCAAACCTTAAGAGTCTATATTAACTCATTTATATTTGGGGTCATTTCTATACCTTAACACAAGAAGAATGGATATGGTGAACATGTCAAAGAGACAATAATCCCATCAGGATGAAAAAGAACAGTTCAAGGCAACACTCATTGGTCTATCTAAAAATGTTTATCTGTTTACAGATACATTTGCCTAGGTCAAATTGTCTCCTTTTCATTTAACTGATTTTTTTATCTTATTTATGACATCTGCAAGAACATTAGTACATAAGCATCCTCCTAAAAAATCCCAAACAGGAAATGTATTTCTTATTTTAAAGTTTACAACAGTTTTAAGGCTATTAGGATGTTTTCTACAACCCATAGCATTATATTGCACTTCATTTTAATCATAAGCTTTCATACTCTTAGGCAGGGGGTTCAAGGGGTTCGGACTAACCCCCCATGGAAACCAACAAGCACTATTAAACTCAGCATTTAGATTGAAGTCTGACTATTAAAGCTGAGATTCGCAAGTCAATGTAACCCTCTTCACAAATACCTGCCTATGGGCATGACTTTAATGAATGAAATAGGTTTGCAACTAAAAATAAGGTCAATCGGGTGATCATTAAGACAGACACATGCAAGATACAGTTAAGTTGATAAAATTTTATCAACTTAATTGTACCTCAATCTGCACAATATAAAATATAATATTTTAAAAGTACATGTATCCTCATATATTGTAAATACATGTACACATACATGAATGCCAAAAAAGATCTGCAATTTGGCTTTAACAAAGTAAAAGTTTTCCCATGAAAATTAAAACATTGGTATATGAATATGTAGTTTTCCTTACTGAGATAATAACTTAATATTTATTCTACTTTAGTCAAACTCAAGGTATAAAAAAAATTTAAAAAATCCTGTTTTTAAGGATTTGAGAAGATAAATGGAGTATAACATTGCTTTTATCACTCAGGGATTGAGATACCAAATGTAAATATACATGTACATTGTACATGTTTTTTAACTTTAAAAACTTTTATCCAAAAAGGGTAATATTACATAGTATTTCACTCTCTTGCAATAATAGGACCATGTTAGTCTCGTATATTTGAGTGTTAAAATTTCTAGACTTTGTGTCCATGGAATTACTAGGAACAATTTGTAAGTGACCAATACACTAACACTTAATTGAAAACATAAAATTGTTTACAATGAATAACATTGTATATCTCAATTGACAGGTGCTTGATTTCTGATGACTGAACATTATGGTCATGTGGTAGTTTCTAATGAAGGGAAATGCATTGCGTTCCAAATTAACAAAACAATGTGGGTAACGTTAAAAGTCACTAAATTATTTGAAAGGGGGGTGCTCCAAAGATGTGTATGGGAAAAAAACTCACGTTCCAAGACGTTTCTTGAAGTCGTAACGCCTCCGTATATCCTCTTTCCCTTGGTGCTTCTTATCACTGTCCCCTTTCTTACCAAACAGTGGCATTATGTCCAAAATGAAAGAGAAATTATGCGACAAAATAAAATTCGTACGTCCCTCTCAAGTCATTTGTGTATTCGCACGACTTCTCATTCAACACTTTTACATGTCACGTGACGACACAAAATGGAAGGCGAGTTTGCATATGTTAAAGAAAATCAATAGTTGTCAGCTGTCATTATGTAATTAATACTATCGCTTATAAATCAATTACTATAATCCAATTAAATTCTTTATTTATTCGTAAAATTACATTTGTAAATTGACCACTGTCAGAGTTTGATATAAATTTGTATCAATTAAGAATTATAAAGCGTCAACTCATTGCACGAGTGAACTATTTTAAAGTTGAAATAGTATATTTTTCTCTCTTTTTTTCTCAATTTTGATATGTAAAAAAAGTTTTATCATTCTAATAATGGTAAATAGTTGAAAAACTATGATTTTGGTCTACTGCGTATTTCGCCAGGATAGGCAGTGTATATTAGATGCCTTAATGTTAGAATAAAACTTGTATTTATGAAGTTCCTGGCCAAGGCCATTCTTCGCATGTAATACAGAAAAATATTATTCGGTCTCTTAAATGGAAATGCCCTCATTCTCGCCCATTCTTGTCTACTGACGATCACCGAGTCTCTTTCTGTTTCTTTTGCGCCAATTTTTGGAAATATTTACTATTTCATTTGTAAAGTGATTGCTGCTTTATACTAAACAATTTCGTTAGGTGGTGAATATTCTTATTTGTTTCGTTATGTGGTGAACTTTCTCTATCGTCAGTCACGTCATCAAGTAAGATTTAGACGTCGTAGAAAACGAATCTCTCCGTCAAATCCTTGCTAAATGTCCCGAATTCCAAGAACCACGCTTAATAAATCGGAAATTCAATTTAAAATTTTTATGAATGCCGTAGAGGACTATGCCAGAAAATGGATAAAACGAAAATAAGGAAACCTTACTCTATGTCAGAGTGGGTGAAAGCTGTGATGTCTTTAATCCTGAAGCACATGAGATTTCTAAGTAGATCAATGAGTGTCAGTGCTATATCAGTTTCCTAATATCTCGATGTAAAAAAAAACATTGTCTATTGTTGTACCGGTGAACAAAGCCCAAAACAACATTGTTTTTGTGTGTTGGACGAATCACATTCAACGTTTAGTATCGGAGGTGGATGTAGAAAAATACTGGCAATAATAAGACAGCTTGTAACATATTCTGAAAAAAATGATTGAAAGCCATAAATCCGTTCCATCATTTTTCGGTCTTTCTACAGAAGACGATGCTACAAAATGAACTACCATGCCTCTTTCAAAACTATCAACTGCCACACTAACAGCTGTCAAAGAGGGTCTCCACTCTTATTACGCCACTTCTTACTCTCAGAAGATCATTATCGGAACATATCAAGACCTATGGTTTTTCAATCCTTATCGGAATCACTATCGGAACATATCAAGACCTATGGTTTTTCAATCCTTTACACTATATTAATCTCCATACTCCGCTGAAATCCCGATTCAAAAGCATTTTACATCGTTGATACTTCAACTTCAACTTCATTCCAGTTGAAACAAAATTGTGTTCCGCTACTTATACCGACATATTCCTTCTTTTATCTCAATTTACGCCATACAGATGACGTTTTGTTCAAAACAATCCTAGATTCGGGTTTTAAACAGCGCATCTACCAAGAAAGGCAATATAAACACCAAGGAATCAACCTCGTATCTTGACCTACTCATAGAGATAGATGGAAAGGGAAAACCCATAACCAAACTTTACTACAAACGCGATGACTTCTCATTCCGCACTGCTAACTTTCCTTTCTTTGGTGGCAACATTCCTTCAACACCTGCGTATGGAATATCATATCACAACTCTTACCTTATACTAGAGCTTGCTAAAACTACACGGACTTTTTGTATCGTGCTAGACTCCTTGAAATTAGACTCCTGAAACATGCTTTTGATTTGTACACCGTGTAACTTGGAAAGAGAACAAACCAATCAGAAAGCTGGTTACAAGTGAAACTAAATTAGATTGTGATTACTTTGATATGCGTAACAACTAAGAAAAAAACATGACTTACGGCCAAACTATAAGACACTACGCGTTTTCAGAATATAAGATCGTCTATTAAGTCTGATTGACTATTATTCCAATAATGCACAGTAATTCTGTTCTTTTGTAGAATGACAAAACACGCTACATTAAAGAGCAGAAATCCTTAGAAACAGGTACGCTATTCAAATTTGATAACTTCATAATAAAGACATGCATCTTCAAAAGAAGCTAATTTGGACCTATAAGCAACAAATTGGAATATATGTAACATCATCCAGAACTCACTCAATTCGTATTGTACAAAATGGATTAAGCGTGATTTAGATTCTTTCTTCAAAACAATTATGAAAATGAAAATAGTTGATATCCAAATAAAACATTTCGAGGAACACTTGGAAAACATAATTTACGCCGTATTTTCTGAATAAAACATAAACTGAATGAACTCGGCACGGAATGCGTTTTTATTTCTGCTGATAAAGCTGCACATGATAATGTTGTTATTGGAAGTAATATTTATATTGAAATTCTACAAAAAGAAATTAAGAACACCTAAGTTCCAACTGACTAAACTTTCAGAAAAGTGAAATTGTTAACAAATACAAAATTGTCGCTATCTCTTTAAAGGATGAGCCTAGCAGTGTAAAACTGGCTTCCCACACTTCGCAAATAACTTAATAAATATAGATTGATTTCCAATTCAAGTCCTTTTTCAACAACCAGACTTACTTGCGCGCTCGATACCATAAAATATTATAAAATATCCAATCATGAATTTTTGTAACAAAGCTTATGAAAATAGTAGTAGTAAATCGTTTTGGAGTGCTAAAAACTCGCTAGAAGTATTTTGATAAATAACATGCCCATATGGGATCTTTCGACTCCGTTCAAAGTTTTGATACCCAATACACTACACTTTCGCGTAATCTCATAAAACAAAACTTCGTATATCTTAAATGATCGTTTGATAAATCGGGATGTGAATATATTTGTTTAAATTCTTCTAGATATTTTAGTAACCGAAAACATAGAAACTACATTAACCGGACTTCCTCTTAGACATTTCCGTTCGTTTTGGCGATACCGTTTGTCGCCGAGATATTGGAATTTTCGTTCTTGGAACAATATCCGATTAGAAGCCGAACCCCGTACTGGATTCGTTCTACTCGATCTAGACTTGTCGAATAATTTGTTCGGCTGTGGGTTTATTGACTCAACACGCTCTGTAAGTAAGATATATGGTACGTTCAGACACATTTAGCATTTTCTTCTTTGGGGTGGGAGGAGGGTGGGAAGCTGGGAAAAACCGTTATTACGATAATTTTATTTTTATCAGCTCCCCCCGCCCCGACACCAGTATAAAAAAGGTCGGTGCCTTAATGAAATGTATATAATATTTCTTTACAAGAATATCAATCCTCTATGCACCACTGTGACAATTTCCATTCCAGAGGAGGAAAATTAATTACAGAAGTTGAAAGTAAGATTTTACATCAAAATGAGTCGCATTGACAAGATGGTCAAGAAGCCCGACAATCAACAAATTCAATGGACATGTTTTTTTAATTGTTTTTTGTTTTTTGTTTTTGTTTTTGATGGATTTGTAATTTTCAGCGAACACAACAGGCCAATGGTTAGTCAGCATCTCTCAACGTTTCTCGATCACAAATTTGGACTGTGTCCTCTTTATAGAGATTTCGACCCCAGAAAGTTGTTTATTGACGACATTATAGAAAACACGGGTAAAAATTCTACTGGTTCTAGTTGTTAACCTTGCCCAAAGTAAATGGTGTGTGTAAGAGATTCTTCTTACTCATGAAATATTTGTACAAGGTGGACCCGATTCTGTGTTGTGCATCAAAGAAATCAATCGTGTTTATAAACATATAAAACTGGCATAGATTCGACTCTGAAAGTTACTGCTCAACCAAAACGTCTCAAATTTGGTATTATTCGATAGATAATTAATTTTTTTCTACATATTAAAACCACAAAAAACTAATTTTCATGAAAGAGTTTGCCAAAAATTGTAAAATATCACTCCCTCCCCTAGAAAGCTAGTCTCAGTATCAAAAAATAATTTTTATTCACAGCATGACCCAGAATTTTTTAAGGGGTGGAAGTTCTAGAAAAAAGAGGCTCCAAGCTAATATTTCCTATTTTTGCCAAAGCTTTGCACGAAATTAACAAAATTTTCCCAAAAGAGGTAGCGGGATCCTCTGAACCCCTCACTGACTGTGAAACTTTTTATCATCAAGTTTTCTTCCCGTATAAATGAACTTGGCAATAATAATCTTATTCAAAGCTTTTTTTCCCGAAACGTCCATGCGAAAGATCCGCGGGGTTTCACATTTATAACCAAAAATACGTGCGATACATGCAGAAATAGTGCAATATCCACGTAGACCTATTTGAACCTCTCTGTACCATAAACGTAGTATAATCAAACACACCGAACCACCAGGAATTCGAAGCGTGCATTTAGAAGTTTCTTTTGGTATGATCTTGATCGTGATACATTTGGAGGCAACATTAATGGATGTGAAGTTCAAAGCATTATATCTGCAGGCTAATTGACTCCTGACTCAGAAATCGGAACCATTTGCGAGGAGTAAAATGACGAAACCGATATTGAAGTTATTGATGAACTCATTACTTAAGGTTGCCGTTGACCTTCGACGCGATCGAACAACCGAATACCGCACATAAAATCAAAATACTGACGTACTATGGCAATTAAAAGCGAATAAGGCACTTTTACTTAAATTTCATAACGATAGAAATTGGATGTCTTGTAACGCCCAAAACACTCATTTTTTTCGCATTCTGGTTATTTAATATCACAGCGACTTTTGGTTTAATAAAGTGTAATAATTGTAAATCTGTTCCCAAAAACAAATCAATCCCACACATTTACATGTTTGTAAATTAGTCCTATAACACGAGGTTATTGATAAACATTTCTTTTTTTTTTTAAGATAGGACGAAAAGACTTCGATATATCAAACTTGTAAGGCTCAGGTCACAGGCAGTTGGAACCAGATTTTTTTTAAATCACAAAAAATATCATTAGATCATTTTGTTTCAATATTTGAGTTGTTATGTGTGTTCTCAGACATGTCCGCTATTTATTTAATGCTGTTTATACTATGCCCAATTTTTCGTCTCCTCTAACGTTTGTAATGGAATCAAGCCACTAGTGACAAGGGAGCATTCTATCAGAAATATTTGCTTCAAGTCCTTAAACTAACGAAAAATTCAAGTCTGAATCTTTTTTTTTTTCAAAATTTGTTGAAGAATTGCCCATTTAATGAGGGTTTCAATAAAGAACCACAAAAAAATCGAAGTTTTATTGCAATCTTGATGTAACGAAACACGAAAAAAAATAATAAAACAATCCATTCCATTGCAAAATTAATTACATGTAATCTAAAAAAAATGCCTTTCAGTTGTCAAGGTTTTGCCTTTCAAAAATTCCTTGTTAAACCAAAATACATCGGAATCTTTCCGTTTTTACTCAATTTTAACATGCACTAGCCAAATACACCAAGTGTTTTGGATACTACCGGAAGATTTGAACTGGTGGGTACAATAAAATGTTTTTGTTTTTTTTTCATTTTTCTTTCATTTCGGATCAAATTCCCCAAAAAAAGAGATTCATATAAAAACCTCAAAAGTTACTCGCAGGGGCCGGATGGATTGCCAAACTTAAACTTTTATACATATAAAGTATAGACCATTTATTTTTCTTGGGCTTTTATTTTTATGCTGGCAAGAATGTTTTGCCCGCTTCTTAGGCCAGATTATTGTTTCATTATGACTGAATATTTTTTTAACATAATACATATTCATTGTACAGTTATACGTTTTGAAAACCCTTCGTGGCCTGTGCATTTACTGGAATAAAAAATCCAAATCACAGAGAACAAGCAGAGAGAATAAGAGAAAATATATCTATTAGCACGACGTTAACATTTTTGTTGTTCGTATAGGACAGGAAACTAGGGTGTTTACTCAGACCCACGACTGTGTTATTTTCCCTTCATGTGTCATTGTTCAATGTTTATTCCATTTTCTTCTGTGGTTGTTTTGTTTGTTTGTTGGGGTTTAACGTCCAAGCAGCAATATTTCAGCTATATTCAGACGATGAACATGAAATTGATGATAACATGAACATGAAATGATGATGAAATGAAAAAGGGATGGGACACAAGGACAATGGGGTCGACAAATTTTGATTGCCACTGGAAATAGGGAGAGGTGGATAGGGTCGGGCAATTTAGCCTCCTCTGGCGGAGCCCTATGGTTCCTACTCCGGGAGAATACCACAGTAGGGTTCTTTAACGTGCGAGGACCGTGGCATCTTTCCCAACACGGTGCACCATTATGGTTTGCAGTCAGGTTTTCCGTATTATAGCCTGACAACCCCAGCATATAATACACCAGGGGTACCCCATTCAACCACCTGGGGCACACAGTTGCTCTGTGGGTAGAGCTCCCTAGCCCCCGGCTAGGGTTCTGAGCACTATTTAGTCGCCTTTTACGACAAGCTTAGCGCTGCTGCAGGCCTATTCTTTTAACACCCGGACCTGCACAGGGCTCTTCTGTGGTACAAAGATGGATACAAGATATCAAAAGGGGGCTCAAGCAGATCCCTCGTATAATGAGCTAATGTTCTAAATGTTCTATGTTTATGTGTTTAAGCAGATGACAAAAAAATAAATTTCAATAAACAGTCATTTTGATAGTTGGCAAATTATAATAAACACAAGTGCAAGATTTTTAATATAATGCAAGATTTTATATTCTAATTCAAGATTTGTTCATTAATGTGCAAGATTTTTTCATTAATATGCAAGATTTTTTCATTGATATGCAAGATATTTGATTGTAATGCAAGATTTTTTTTTATTATAATGTAAGATTTCTTATTGACATGCAAGAATGTTTTCATTACTATGTAAGATTTTTTTCATTAATATGCAAGATTGTTTTATTATGATGCAAAGATCGTTTATAAATATGTAAGATTTTTCATTAATATTGAAGATTTTTTCATTATAATGCAAGAATTTTCTTATTAATACTAGTAACTAAGATTTTTTCATTAATATGGAAGATTTTTTTAATTATAATGCAAGAATTTTTTTATTTATATTTCAACCTTTTTTTTTGTTCATTGATGTCATAGCAGGCGCTTCGATGTAACTCCTATTTTCATTGGTTGATAGTAGCACGCCAGTGACGCTTCAAACAGACCAGTTGACATTTAGAGCCCGAACTCCTCCATCGTTCGGGTCAAGTAGGATCACCGTGCTGTGCATATTAATCGCAATACACCATTCTGATGTAGCCCTGTGCAGGTCCGGGTGTGAAAAGATTAGGCCTGCAGCAGCGCTAAGCTTGTCGTAAAAGGCGACTAAATAGTGCTCAGAACCCTAGCCGGGGGCTAGGGAGTTCTGCCCACAGAGCAACTGGGATGTGAGCCCCAGGTGGTGGAATGGGGTACCCCTGGCGTGTTACATGCTGGGGTTGTCAGGCTATAATACGAAAAATCTGACCGCAAACCATAGTGGTGCAGCGTGTTGGGAAAGATGCCACGTTCCTCGCACGTTAAAGAACCCTGCTGTGGTATTCGATAGGAGTAGAAACCTTTGCGCTCCGCCACAAGAGGCTAAATTGCCCGACCCTACCCATCTGTCCCTATTTTCAGTGGCAATCAAAATTTGTCGACCCCATTGTCCTTGTGTCCCATTCCTTTCTCATTTCATAATTATTTCATGTTCATTTTATCATCAATTTCATGTTCATCGTCTGGATATAGCTGAAATATTGCTGCTCGGACGTTAAAACCCAACAAACAAACAAACAAACCATTCTGATGTACAATAATCAGACGTCTTACTTAATCAATATTTCTAATTTGGTAAGCAACTATATCTAAGTTGCTTAACTTTGAATAAGAGAGTTTACAATCTAAAAAAAATGTAGTAGTCAGTGGCCAGGAGGTCCACCGTGCACCCACACTCATCGACATGACGTGTTGTATTTACATTTATTCCTCTTTAAAGTTTTCTTATGAAATTTATGAGATATCTTCTATTTTGATAAGATATCTTAAAAAGTTAAAAAATATCTTTTAAATTTTATGAGATATGTCATATAATGTACAGTTAAGATATCTTTTTAAATATTTGAAATATCTGATAAAGTATGTAGATATCGTATTAAGTTGATAAGATATTTTATATTAAAAACGTTCATAAAATATCTTATAAAGTGTTGAGATTTCTTATAAAGTTTATGATGTCTTTTAAGTTTTGCTTTATAAGATATCTCACAAACCTTATAAGATATCTTATTAACATTTTTAATATAAGATATATGGCACGCCATATTTATTACATGTTCAGAGATATCCTACAAATATTATTATCTTATATTAAAAACATAAATAAGATATTTTATAAAGTTTATGAGAGATTTCTTATATACATGTACTATAAAATATATCTCGTATATTTAATGAGATCTTTTAAAGAAAAAAAAACATATAATATATTTTCAAGATGTCTTATGAAAGATATAATATATCTCATAAACTTCAGAAGATATTTCATAAACTTTATAAGATATCCCATAAACTTTAGAAGATACCACATAAACTTTATTAGATATCTTATTAAGTACAAGAGATATCTTCAACAGGGAATAAATATCAATACGGCGTGCCATACATCAACTCCTGATTATGATAGTCGGTTAACTTATTTACGAATCAATTTACCGCCAAAGAATGTTCCGGGATCAATATTTTACAATAAACATATATTATAATATTGTATCAACAAATCCCAAGATTTTTGTATTTTCGAAGTTTTTATCCTGTGATATACATTGTAACAAATGCAATGAAATGGAAAAAAAATGGTCAGAAATGGCTGCATTTCGTTTACCGTTTGTCCGGAATAAGATATTCGACAGGCCTGTTATCTTACTCCACGATATGGGGCCCATACCTGATACTTGATACCAAGTATCAAGAGGCTGCGATTGGAAGTTTCTGAGTCTTACCAAAGTATTTTCCCTTATATATTAATGAAAAAAATCTTGTATATTAATAAGAAAATTTTGAATAAAAATCGAAAGTGAGGAATTTTGCAACACATAACTTGCCATATCAGTGTGTTTCGATAAAATAATTATAATGTGGGAGGTGTACATTTAAATGTGATTTGATATTTTTATATCTCAGTTTACGCCATACAGATGACGTTTTGTTCAAAACAATCCTAGATTCGGGTTTTAAACAGCGCATCTGCCAAGAAAGGCAATATAAACACCAAGGACTCAGCCTCGTATCTTGACCTACTCATAGAGATAGATGGAAAGGGAAAACCCATAACCAAACTTTACTACAAACGCGATGACTTCTCATTCCGCACTGCTAACTTTCCTTTCTTTGGTGGCAACATTCCTTCAACAACTGCGTATGGAATATCATATCACAACTCTTACCTTATACTAGAGCTTGCTTAAACTGCACGGACTTTTTGTATCGTGCTAGACTCCTTGAAATTAGACTCCTGAAACATGCTTTTGATTTGTACACCGTGTAACTTGGAAAGAGAACAAACCAATCAGAAAGCTGGTTACAAGTGAAACTAAATTAGATTGTGATTACTTTGATATGCGTAACAACTAAGAAAAAAAACATGACTTACGGCCAAACTATAAGACACTACGCGTTTCCAGAATATAAGATCGTCTATTAAATCTGATTGACTATTATTCCAATAATGCACAGTAATTCTGTTCTTTTGTAGAATGACAAAACACGCTACATTAAAGAGCAGAAATCCTTAGAAACAGGTACGCTATTTAAATTTGATAACTTCATAATAAAGACATGCATCTTCAAAAGAAGCTAATTTGGACCTATAAGCAACAAATCGGAATAAATGTAACATCATCCAGAACTCACTCAATTCGTATTGTACAAAATGGATTAAGCGTGATTTAGATTCTTTCTTCAAAACAGTTATGAAAATGAAAATAGTTGATATCCAAATAAAACATTTCGAGGAACACTTAAAAAACGTAATTTACACCGTATTTTCTGAATAAAACATAAACTGAATGAACTCGGCACGGAATGCGTTTTTATTTCTGCTGATAAAGCTGCACATGATAATGTTGTTATTTGAAGTAATATTTATATTGAAATTCTACAAAAAGAAATTAAGAACACCTAAGTTCCAACTGACTAAACTTTCAGAAAGTGAAATTGTTAACAAATACAAAATTGTTGCTATCTCTTTAAAGGATGAGCCTAGCAGTATAAAACTGGCTTCCTATACTTCGCAAATAACTTAATAAATATAGATTGATTTCCAATTCAAGTCCTTTTTCAACAACCAGACTTACTTGCGCGCTCGATACCATAAAATATCATAAAATATCCAATCATGAATTTTTGTAACAAAGCTCATGAAAATAGTAGTAGTAAATCTTTTTGGAGTGTTAAAAACTCGCTAGAAGTATTTTGATAAATAATATGCCCATATGGGATCTTTCGACTCCGTTCAAAGTTTTGATACCCAATACACTACACTTCCGCGTAATCTCATAAAACAAAAACTTCGTATATCTTATTTAATAATCTTTTGATAAATCGGGATGTGAATATATTTGTTTAAATTCTTCTAGATATTTTTTTAGTAACCGAAGACATAGAAACTACATTAACTGGACTTCCTCTTAGACATTTCCGTTCGTTTTGGCGATACCGTTTGTCGCCGAGATATTAGAATTTTCGTTCTTGGAACAATATCCGATTAGAAGCCGAACCCCATACTGGATTCGTTCTACTCGATCTAGACTTGTCGAATAATTTGTTCGGCTGTGGGTTTATTGACTCAACACGCTCTGTAAGTAAGATATATGGTACGTTCAGACACATCTAGCATTTTCTTCTTTGGGGCGGGAGGAGGGTGGGAAGCTGGGAAAAACCGTTATTACGATAATTTTATTTTTATCAAAATAATCCCAGCTCCCCCCGCCCCGACACCAGTATAAAAAAGGTCGGTGCCTTAATGAAATGTATATAATATTTCTTTACAAGAATATCAATCCTCTATGCACCACTGTGACAATTTCCATTCCAGAGGAGGAAAATTAATTACAGAAGTTGAAAGTAAGTCAGGGTGGTCGTATTCTCTATTCGCTCAAAGTCGTGGCGTGTGGCTCTGTTGTCGGTTTTCAATCAAGATTTTACATCAAAATGAGTCGCATTGACAAGATGGCCAAGAAGCCCGACAATTAACAAATTCAATGGACATGTTTTTTTTTTGTTTTTTTTGTTTTTTTTTGTTTTTTGTTTTTTTGTTTTTTTTTTTATGGATTTGTAATTTTTAGCGAACACAACAGGCCAATGGTTAGTCAGCATCTCTCAACGTTTCTCGATCACAAATTTGGACTGTGTCTCCTTTATAGAGATTTCGACCCCAGAAAGTTGTTTATTGATGACATTATAGAAAACACGGGTAAAAATTCTACTGGTTCTAGTTGTTAACCTTGCCCAAAGTAAATGGTGTGTGTAAGAGATTCTTCTTACTCATGAAACATTTGTACAAGGTGGACCCGATTCTGTGTTGTGCATCAAAGAAATCAATCGTGTTTATAAACATATAAAACTGGCATAGATTCGACTCTGAAACTCTGAAAGTTACTGCTCCACCAAAACGTCTCAAATTTGGTATTATTCGATAGATAATTAATTTTTTTCTACATATTAAAACCACAAAAAACTAATTTTCATGAAAGAGTTTGCCAAAAATTGTAAAATATCACTCCTACCCCTAGAAAGCTAGTCTCAGTATCAAAAAATAATTTTTATTCACAGCATGACCCAGAATTTTTTAAGGGGTGGAGGTTCTAGAAAAAAGAGGCCCCAAGCTAATATTTCCTATTTTTGCCAAAGCTTTGCACGAAATTAACAAAATTTTCCCAAAAGAGGTAGCGGGGATCCTCTGAACCCCTCACTGACGGTGAAACTTTTTATCATCAAGTTTTCTTCCCGTATAAATGAACTTGGCAATAATAATCTTATTCGAAGCTTTCTTTCCCGAAACGTCCATACGAAAGATCCGCGGGGTTTCACATTTATAACAAAAAATACGTGCGGTACATGCAGAAATAGTGCAATATCCACGTAGACCTATTTGAACCTCTCTGTACCATAAACGTAGTTTAATCAAACACACCGAACCACCAGGAATTCGAAGCGTGCATTTAGAAGTTTCTTTTGATATGATCGTGATCGTGATACATTTGGAGGCAACATTAATGGATGTGAAGTTCAAAGCATTACATCTGCAGGCTAATTGACTCCTGACTCAGAAATCGGAACCATTTGCGAGGAGTAAAATGACGAAACCGATATTGAAGTTATTGATGAACTCATTACTTAAGGTTGCCGTTGACCTTCGACGCGATCGAACAACCGAACACCGCACATAAAATCAAAATACTGACGTACTATGGCAATTAAAAGCGAATAAGGCACTTTTACTTAAATTTCATAACGATAGAAATTGGATGTCTTGTAATGCCCAAAACACTCATTTTTTTCGCATTCTGGTTATTTAATATCACAGCGACTTTTGTTTTAATAAAGTGTAATAATTGTAAATCTGTCCCCGAAAACAAATCAATCCCACACGTTTACATGTTTGTAAATTATTCCTATAACACGAGGTTATTGATAAACATTTCTTTTTTTTTAAGATAGGACTAAAAGACTTCGATATATCAAACTTGTAAGGCTCAGGTCACAGGCAGTTGGGACCAGATTTTTTTTAAATCACAAAAAATATCATTAGATCATTTTGTTTCAATATTTGAGTTATTATGTGTGTTCTCAGACATGTCCGCTATTTAATGCTGTTTATACTATGCCCAATTTTTCGTCTCCTTCTCTAACGTTTGTAATGGAATCAAGCCGCTAGTGATAAGGGAGCATTCTATCAGAAATATTTGCTTCAAGTCCTTAAACTAACGAAAAATTCAAGTCTGAATCTTTTTTTCAAAATTTGTTGAAGAATTGCCCATTTAATGAGGGTTTCAATAAAGAACCACAAAAAAAATCGAAGTTTTATTGCAATTTTGATGTAACGAAACACGAAAAAAAAAAAACAAAAACAATCCATTCCATTGTAAAATTAATTACATGTAATCTAAAAAAAATGCCTTTCAGTTGTCAAGGTTTTGCCTTTCAAAAATTCCTTGTTAAACCAAAATACATCGGAATCTTTCCGTTTTAACATGCACTAGCCAAATACACCAAGCGTTTTGGATACTACCGGAAGATTTGAACTGGTGGGTACAATAAATTTTTTTTTTCATTTTTCTTTCATTTCGGATCAAATTCCCAAAAAAAAGAGATTCATATAAAAACCTCAAAAGTTACTCGCATGGGCTGGATGGATTGCCAAATTTAAACATTTATACATATAAAGTATAGACCATTTATTTTTCACAGAGAACAAGCAGAGAGAATAAGAGAAAATATATCTATTAGCGCGACGTTAACATTTTTGTTGTTCGTATAGGAAAGGAAACTAGGGTGTTTACTCAGACCCACGACTGTGTTATTTTCCCTTCATGTGTCATTGTTAAATGTTTATTCCATTTTCTTCTGTGGTTGTTTTGTTTGTTTGTTGGGGTTTAACGTCCAAGCAGCAATATTTCAGCTATATTCAGACGATGAACATGAAATTGATGATAACATGAACATGAAATGATGATGAAATGAAAAAGGGATGGGACACAAGGACAATGGGGTCGACAAATTTTGATTGCCACTGGAAATAGGGAGAGGTAGATAGGGTCCAGCAATTTAGCCTCCTGTGGCGGAGCCCTATGGTTCCTACTCCGGGAGAATACCACAGTAGGGTTCTTTAACGTGCGAGGAACGTGGCATCTTTCCCAACACGGTGCACCATTATGGTTTGCAGTCAGGTTTTCCGTATTATAGCCTGACAACCCCAGCATATAATACGCCAGGGGTACCCCATTCCACCACCTGGGGAACACATCCCAGTTGCTCTGTGGGCAGAGCGGCCTAGCCCGGGCTAGGGTTCTGAGCACTATTTAGTCGCCTTTTACGACAAGCTTAGCGCTTCTGCAGGCCTATTCTTTTAACACCAGGACCCTGCTGTGGTATTCGATAGGAGTAGAAACCTTTGCGCTCCGCCACAGGAGGCTAAATTGCCCGACCCTACCCACCTCTCCCTATTTTCAGTGGCAATCAAAATTTGTCGACCTCATTGTTCTTGTGTCCCATTCCTTTCTCATTTCATAATTATTTCATGTTCATGTTATCATCAACTTCATGTTCATCGTCTGGATATAGCTGAAATATTGTTGCTCGGACGTTAAAACCCAACAAACAAACAAACCATTCTGATGTACAATAATCAGACTTCTTACTTAATCAATATTTCTAATTTGGTAAGCAACTATATTAAGTTGCTTAACTTTGAATAAGAGAGTTTACAATCTAAAAAAAAATGTAGTAGTCAATGGCCAGGAGGTCCACCGTGCAATCACACTCATCAACATGACGTGTTGTATTTATATTTATTCCTCTTTAAAGTTTTCTTATCAAATTTATGAGATATCTTCTATTTTAATAAGATATCTTAAAAATTTATAAAATATCTTATAAATTTTATGAGATATGTCATATAATGTACAGTTAAGATATCTTTTTAAATATTTGAAATATTTGATAAAGTATGTAGATATCGTATTAAGCTGATAAAATATTTTATATTAAAAACGTTCATAAAATATCTTATAAAGTGTTGAGATTTCTTATAAAGTTTATGATGTCTTTTAAGTTTTGCTTTATAAGATATCTCATAAACCTTATAAGATATCTTATTAACATTTTTAATATAAGATATATGGCACGCCATATTTATTACATGTTCAGAGATATCCTACAAATATTATTATCTTATATTAAAAACATAAATAAGATATTTTATAAAGTTTATGAGAGATTTCTTATATACATGTACTATAAAATATATCTCGTATATTTAATGAGATCTTTTAAAGAAAAAAAACATATAATATATTTTCAAGATGTCTTATGAAAGATATAATATATCTCATAAACTTCAGAAGATATTTCATAAACTTTATAAGATATCCCATAAACTTTAGATATACATTGTAACAAATGAAATGAAAAAAAATGATCAGAAATGGCTGCATTTCGTTTACCGTTTGTCCGGAATAAGATATTCGATAGGCCTGTTATCTTACTCCACAATATGGGGCCCATACCTGATACTTGATACCAAGTATCAAGAGGCTGCGATTGGTAGTTTCTGAGTCTTACCAAAGTATTTTCCCTTACATATTAATGAAAAAAATCTTGTATATTAATAAGAAAATTTTGAATAAAAATCGAAAGTGAGGAATTTTGCAACACATAACTTGCCATATCAGTGTGTTTCGATAAAATAATTATAATGTGGGAGGTGTACATTTAAATGTGATTTGATATTTTTATATCCCAAACAAGGAAGAGTAACAACAAAGAAGGATATACAAGTCATAGTCGTATATACGGCATGTGACTTCGTTTTCTTGCCACTCCAAGTAGAAGAATATTGTAAGTTAATCTGTTTACTGTGCTTCATGTAAAAGGCAATCTTCTTGCAGGTAGATTGGTCACTGTTCAATCTTCTTACTGGTAGATAGGTCACTGTTCACTTTTATGTTTGATACTTGATAGTGTTTTGTGTGTTTAATGTTGATGTGGTATCTATATGCATGTAGTTGTTTATGGTTTGTTAGTTTTGTCCATACCCTCCCTAAAATCCCCGTGCAGGTCCGGGTGATAAAAGAATAGGCCTGCAGCAGCGCTAAGCTTGTCGTAAAAGGTGACTAAATAGTGCTCAAAACCCTAGCCGGGGGCTAGGGCGCTCTGCCCACAGAGCAACTGGGGTGTGTGCCCCAGGTGGTGGAATGGGGTACCCCTGGCATGTTACATGCTGGGGTTATCAGGCTATAATACGGAAAACCTGACCGCAAACCATAGTGGTGCACCGTGTTGGGAAAGATGCCACGTTCCTCGCACGTTAAAGAACCCTGCTGTGGTATTCTCCCGGAGTAGGAACCATAGGGCTCCGCCACAGGAGGCTAAATTGCTCGACCCTATCCACCTCTCCCTATTTCCAGTGGCAATCAAAATTTGTCGACCCCCCATTGTCCTTGTGTCCCATCCCTTTTTCATTTTATCATCATTTCATGTTCATGTTATCATCAATTTCATGTTAATTGAATTAAATGCCGTTCAAAGCAAGGTAAAAAGTATCATGGTGAAAATTTTAATTCTTAGCGATTTAGGGGGGGGCGTACGCCCGGTACGCCAGTCCTTCGATCCGCGCCTGCTATATAAAGTGTCATACGCTGAATTTCTAAGTATATTATAGACTTTAATAATTAATATATAGAAATAGATATCACTCAATAATCTACAGGAGTGAAATTCTGCTATGTTTCTATGTAGACTTCGCCAATGGCTTAATGAATATAGATATGAGCCCATTTTCGGTTTCCATGTGAATATAATATCAAACCCAACGTAACGTATTGCACGTGTAAGTCAATGATCTGCTCTTAATATATATGTGCATGGTATCTACGAGTTAAGATCAAAAACTAAAAAGTTATCAAATCATATTTACAGGTACCAGAGCAACCAATGCCTTGGATAGCTTTGTTCTTGGTCACTGGTACGACCGCAATCATCATATCTACAAACATGGCTGAATTCTGTACCAGCGAGGGCTTCGACCTTGGCAAATGGGTTAAATGTAAGTACACGAATGGAGGTCGGCTTCAGTACATACCAAAGATGGTTGATGTCACAAGCCTTGAATTTATTGGTCATAACTTGTCTTACATTACGAGGGAGACTTTTCGTAATTTGACAAAGTGCGATTTGAAATCTCTTTCTCTTGTGAAGAATGACATCAAATATATTTCCACGAACGCCTTTTCACAGTTTGAAAGTTTATTCTTCCTTGACCTTGGATTCAACGACAGAGTTTCACTTGTGGCATTAAGAGAGTCGTTTTTCAGTCTAAACTTGAGAGAAAATGCTACATTGATATTGAGTGGACTTGGTTTAACGGATCGTGATATAACAAAGTTGTTTTCTAAACTCAAGACGAACAATATAAGACACCTTTCACTTGCGAACAATAATCTTTCAGCGCTAGATAGTTGTTACTTCAAGAAGTTTTCAAGACTTAACTCGTTACTACTTTCAAATAATCGAATTAAGACCATTGATTTCTTTTGCAAGCTATCGACAAATTCGTTGATTCTCGAGAACAACCAATTGGCAGTTATTCCTAAATTTTGTATGCTCTCCGAAATCTTTATACACTTGATTTCCATGGAAAGCGCCGTTCCGGAACTAGTGGAGTTGGACATAAGAAAGAACCACATTTCAATAATATCACCAATGGTGGGGAAATGCACCCCTAATCTGAAGAAAATCAATCTTTTCGAGAATCCAATACAAAGAATAGCTTCCAGAAGTTTTGAAAGTCTCGAAAATCTCACAGAAATTTTATTAAGTTCGTGCAAT
Organism: Perna viridis; assembly: GCA_037379345.1. NCBI lineage: Eukaryota > Metazoa > Mollusca > Bivalvia > Mytilida > Mytilidae > Perna > Perna viridis. Next base: position 18,630,813 of record CM074511.1, read on the forward strand.
ACACAAAAGCCTGGCCAACGGTATCATATTTCCTTTGAAGCGTTAAGTTTTTCCAGTTTTTCACTAGCAAGAATTTTTTTAAGTAATTTCTCTTTAATAAAAAACCCATCTCAAAACGTTTTTGATGAACTTCCAAATCTTACAACTCTAGACTTGTCACTTTCTGAATTGCCAGAAGACGACCAGTCTCTCAAGAAGTTATTCAAACCTTTGTCTAATGTCTCAGAGTTATTTCTTTCCGGTATGTCCTGGACAAAATTTCCATGCGCCATATTTACAAGTGTCCCGAACTTGCACGTAGTCGACTTAAGTTACAATGATATAAAAGAAATTAATCTATCATGTATAAAGACTGCAAGCAACCTCAAATACATGGACATATCTAATAACCCGTTTAACTGCTCATGTAAAAACTCGAAACTATTTGTGGGGACGTTTCTTCAGTCGTTAGTCGTAGACTATAACATTTCATTGAAAAACTATCCCGACGACTATATCTGTAAAAGCCCTCCATCTAAACAAGGTAAGATTGTTACGGAGGTAGTGTGTCAATCGTTATTCGTGGTAGTCGTATTTTCAATACTAGTCACAGTTGTGGCGTGTGGATCGATCGTTGTGGTTGCTTTTCGAACAAGATTTTACTTGAAGTTTTGGCTGTATAAACTCAGCCGTTCTTTAACAAAATGGCCTAGTAACCAGCTATGTTATAACAGCGATGCTATTTTTGATGGATTTGTGATTTTCAGCGAACATGACAAGCCATGGATCATGAAACATCTCTTAAAGTTTTTGGAAGAAAAACACAACTTTCGATTGTGTCTACACAATAGAGACTTTGAATATGGAAGGCTGATTCACGATAATATTATAGAAAACATGGGGAAAAGTAGGAAAATTCTGCTGGTTCTATCTAACAATCTTGCCCAAAGTAAATGGTGTAAGTTTGAGGTCCTTTTAGCTCACGAAAGATTTGTACAAAGTGGACCAGGTTCTGTGTTGTGTATTAAACTTGAGGAAATTAGCCCAGGTTTCATGACAAACGAATTAGAAATGTTAGTTAGATTTACAACCAATGCCGAGTGGAAACACGATACGAAAGAGGAATTCGTAGTAAAACTTATAGATTGCCTTCGAGTAAACGAAAACAATTCTGAAAACAGAAGAAACAATTCACACACCCATGGAGATGATACAGTCACAAGTGAGAACAACTGTGTAGATAGTTCTCACATTTCCGTTTTATACAGAAGAAATAGCGATACCGAAAACGAATCCATTCAAATGAGTGAAACAAACTTACGTTATTTTGACGTCAAAAATGACATCAAGGAATTAAGTGATGTAGTGAAAACTCTCTGTAATCATGTCAATTATTTAGGGGAGACACTTACAAAGCGAGTAGATTGTCTCGAACTTTCTGTTAAAAATGATATCAGCAGCTTAAGATCGAAAGTAGACAAATTAGAGCAAGATTTAATAGATCTTAAGAACAACAAAAAAGACGACGACATTGTGTAGAGATGGTATCAAATCCAAAGTATGATACAGATAGAGAAGCCTATATGCAAAGTTGAACTCTCCGTTATACGCTAATGGCGAGGCAAACACGTTGTGCATGCAGATTAAGCACCAAACAACAACGTATTTATCAGTTATTAGTCTGATAAAAGAATTTTGAATTGAAACAATACAAGACAATCTAACAATAACATATACAGAAGAACAAAATCGTTGACAATCAAAGTCTTCTTCGTTTTGGTCACCAAAGAATAAGAATTTATTTCATGTCTTTGCTCTGGGTTTTTTTTTTGCTGGGTCATCTAGCGCACTACTAAGTTCTTATTAAGCTACTTACTCCCATTTTAACAACTGGTGAAATATGACCGTAAAAAACTGCGGTAATTGCAGGTTTCGCTCAGGAATTTAACGAGAATTTCTCAGTGGCTATTCCTGAAATTCCGAAAAAGGGGAGGGCCACTGGCCGACCTAAGGGGACCAACTCCAGCGATTCTCAATTAACCAAACTGATAGAGCATAAGGGGTGCTTCTTCGTGCATTAGCTCAGGAACTTTTGTGTTTCGACCCTTTTCATCCGTAACTACTATCCAGCATCCTCATATAAAAGAAATATTTAAATTTCTACGCTGTGTTCATTTTTCAAAGGCAGTGAAAGTGTAATCAAGGGAACCATGGTTATAGCGGTAATCAAAAGAATGTAATCCCGGGACAAAGACCAGAATTGAAAACAGACATACACAACAAAGAACACGAGTAATTAAAATCACACATACAAAGTAACAAAAGCAAATGAGCAACTAGGACTCCACTAAAAACTGGGAGCATGGACCAGATACACCGGTAGGGTGAGCGTCCTCTGCTTTTCTAGAAACACCCACCAAGTCCGGGGTAGTCGAAAGAGGAAAGGATATGGAAAGGAAAGAACACGTGGATACATATCTTGTTATAGGACGAAAGAAACTTCGTTTTATTTCTGAACTTGGTAAAAAATATAGATAATACTATCATTGCTATGTTGAACTTTTTGATTGAAAACATATTAACATTTAGCTATAGGTGCAGTGCTCAAGCTACTTGAGAAAAACAGGGAGAAATGACTCTCTTTCAGAGAGACACTAGGGAGAAGTGGGGATGAACAGGGAGAAGTGAATGTGTACGCGCATCATTTACTAATGTTTTTTTTTAAATTATATGTGTTACTTACATGCACACAATATAAGCAAGCATTTTCAAATATTCATTTTCTTTTATTGAGATAAATGTTACTGCTTCTTTAAGCTACATATATAAGTAACTAAATATTTTTGACAAAATAAAATCAGCCTGCTGACTGAATGATTGCCTGTTTCATATATTCATGAAATTGCATTTCTAATCTATACTTCTATAATCTTCACTTTCTTGTTGTGTATGTCTGTTTTCCATGTCTGGTCTTTGTCCCTGGATTACATTCTTTTGATTACCGCTATAACCTTGGTTCCCTTGATTACTCTTTCTCTACCCCTTACCAAGTTTATTACAGCAAAATTTATATATGATTGAGCAAAGCAAAGCTTGTTGCATTGCATTATCCTATTGATTTTGTTCTTTTTAGCAGCACTGGAATAAAATTTCAGGCATTGACATTCTGTTGGAATTTTCATTTTCTTCTGTTTTTTTTTTCAGATCCCACTTTATCCGTAATGATTTCTTGTTCAAAATATCCATTCTCTTGATATAAGTTGATCAAGAGTGTCAATAATCATATCAAAAATTTATTACTGACATATCAAGACTTAAACATTATTGACACATATTTTATAGCGGTCGGTACGAACTCGTCTCAAGCTTAAGAAATATTCCGTCGAAATGGAGAATTTACTTTTCTGTAATGAAACATTAAGATCAAAAGAAACGCTTCGGGTTTGCTACTGAATTATCAATTAAGATAAATTTAATCTAAGTCCTAAGAACCCACACGACAAATTTGCACGTTTCGTAACGAAATGCGAATGGTAAAACATGAATTATCATAAGCTGAATTGAAGAATGTTCGTTCCAAATCCAGTTTTAAACGTTTGAAACAAAAAGCTGATTAAAATTCTTGCTTGTAACCGATAATTCGATAGATTTCAAAAATTTTTACGATTTATTTTCTCGAACGGGCGCCATTTTTTGTTTGAAGGCACGAGACCACAATTAATTTTCAAGTGCATTTCAATATACATATTTGAGCAGATTAAAAAAATTCCACCGACGCAAACTGAAAAAAAAACTTCTCTGGCCTAAAGATATGTACAAACAGGATTTTATACATATATTGTAGAAAATTTTACCATCATTTTCTGAAATTAATACATATGACCCGGAGATGGGATAAACATGGCAAATGAACTGAGTTAAAAGTCCTAAATTTTAACCTTCTTCCACTGAACCAAATCACAACTTCTAGTCAGAATAGGATATGTAAGTCTCGTCGTGTGACCCCGTGATTTCACGAGAATGGGTCCTAGTCTACCATTCAAAAGCATGGAGACTTGTCATAAAGAGCGTTGAGTTCAGTGTTGAGGGCAAAACATCTTTTTGTGTAAAAAATACGGATAAAAATGACAAATATCTATTTCTACATGATAAAGGTATTAAGAAAAAACATAAATTAGAAGATTTTGCATTGTTAGCGTTTCGAGTACCCTGTAGTAAACAATAAAATTCAGATCGGTCTTCGGTTTTCAATACGTTCTAGGCTAAAAACCACTAATTCCACTTCCCATAGCCTTTTATGCTAATTTCACAATATTCAATGGCTTCTCTGGACTTTACCTTAACTTTAACCTGCAGAGGACTATATATCAGCATGATTCTACATATGTCAGCTCACAATCCTCAGAATGGCATGTGGGGTTAGCAGACTTGCAGTGCAGTACTGGTCACCGGAAGTGAAGGGTCTATAAATAGCATGGGAAATCCCAGTGTTTTCACAAGATAGGGGTATATTTAAAAATCATTATGGAGATTAGGCTTCACATCACAAGAAGCAAAATGCACCTATAAAATGTACAGAAATGTTTTTCCTTTCAGAAACTGCTTAAATAAGATAAGATGAGAACTATTTTCACAGCACTATGAGGAACAGGGGTAATTTCTGCGTAGGACTATTTTTGCGTACGTTCCAAATGCTCATTGGTTGAATTGGTGGTCTGTAACCTCTACGTCGTAAATTCCGGTAAAGATAATGAAACTAGAACGAGACTTGCATACCCTATTGATTAATGAAAAAAAAATCGCATGTAATTTTAACCTATTTTCTACCAAAACTTAAGCAAATAAGTTACCAGTAAAAATATGAAAAAATGTGGAAGGTACCTACTACCAAAGTTGGAACTATATTCGAATACAACGAAAACCGAGGGGAATTAATTGTGTTCTCGTACCTAGTGGTCTCAGTCTTGTACTGTTTGCCCCATAGGCTTCTATAGTATACCTTAAATTTTCATGATTTTATAAAAAAAAAATACACAAGCAGTTTCAATCTAACTTTTAACCATGTCTTTCAATTAAGGAAATGTCAAAAATAATTTTTAGGTCCATTTTAGAAAAAAAAGGCACAAACTTTGGTACACCAAGACGGGTCAAACTAAAAATAGACTTTCTACTTTCACTTTTATTTTTAGTTCATAATAATAGACCCCTTTTCTGAAGCATTATTTTTTCATGAAAACACTGTTTTTCCTCAAAAACAAGTTTATTGTGTCATAGCTTGATATTTACCCTGTACTTTTGATGAAAAATTATAGCCATTTGCCAAGAAACAAAAACAGGAAAAGACAAAAAGGAAGCGCACTATAATTTTTAGCCTCCATGTTTAACGTACACCCGCTCAGGAACATGTAATACAAGACTGACACCTAGTGTTATCGGAAGAGATATAACTCTGGTCAAAATACCACTAAAAGATGGAGTACAGTCCTGAACATACGCGATGTCTGAAAGTGAGAGGGCGACTTCACTTCGCTTTTGGTGTTGTCTGAGGGTGAAGTGAGCGACTCCAGGGCGACTATTTCACCCGAATCACCCAGTAGCGTGAGCCCTTAGGTGGATAAGTGTTTCATTAGACAACCCTATGTGAATCACTCCACTTGGTGGACATACGGACATACATGAAGAACATACCGTTATTACAATAGATCCAAAAAGTACACATACTGGAAAAAACAGAGCGAACCCCACCAAAAACCAGAGGTTAACTATACAAGCAAAAGCAAGCTTATTGCTGGAGCTCGGGCCTTTGAAACCATTTTTAAAGTATTGTTGGAAAGTCGATGTATTGAGAAAAAATTAAGAAGGAAATAGGGTTAACTCGGATTTGAACATGCTATTGATATTTAGTTAAGTTTAAAAATTATATAAAAGGATTATCTATGTCTTGTCATTTCGTTTTATATAGTTCAAGAAGCTACTGTTCATCATATAGTTGAGTCCATAGTGTTTTATAACTATGAAGTAATGACTTTGTGTGAGTTTTATACTACACATAAGTTATATCACTTCAGAGTGTACCTTAAGGGGATGATCCACAATGTATGGAACTCAGTAGGAGACATGCATCAAAATTTATATTTTAAATTTTTGTATAGAAAATATTGTATGAATGTTTTGTACTTGTATTTTGCTAATATTTTTTAAAACTGTGAAACAGTCAGGCAATTGCCATGAACAACATATGCTAGTGAAACCATAATTTATTTTTATAAAACACTGAAATTTTCAGGTATATCACAGACGTTAATGATTCATATTCTGTATACAACAAAGCTAATCAAAACTCCAGAAACATTCATTTCTTTGTGACGACAAAAAAGAACTTAAGATAAAGTTCAGTGACACTTACATTACTTCATCTCTTCCTTAATTTTTTTAGACATTCAATCTTCATACAACCAGATATATTAGCCTAGTTATGTCATCCTAATTTTTGAGGATGTCTTAATTACAAAATAACAATCCAATATGACATCCTTATGCATTCATGTAACATTTTCATTACTTGACCATAAGTCAACTGCACAAATTCAACACCTCAAAAACTGGAGTGAGAAATATTGAATATATAAACCATAAAAATTTGAAAAAAAAAAAACACATTTTAATTCTAGTCAATGAAAATTCCAACTGAAAGTACTGTTCAGGTTTGACAAACCAAACCGTCTTTGTAACATTATGTAAACATCAGTAAAAACACTTATGGATGGAATGTTTGTTAATAGAATAAATATAATTAGGAAAAAAAGTTGTAATAACTTAGAAAATACTGGACGGAATAATGATTATGGATGACTATTAAGTTATGTATACATAAAAAAATATTACAGCTGAACAAATAAAATTTCATCATCAGCCAAGTACTTCTATCACCATACCTATCAAAAGAAGCTGTGGTATTAGTACACCAGTGCTTGAAGTATCCATGAAACAGTAATTACTTCCAATACTTCGCAAAATATAAAAATAAAAACTAAAATAAATACATAAAAAAGAATTGAATATATCACAGCAGAACAATTATAAATAAAAATAACAAAATATGATGGAAAATTAAACAAGGTGTATTTCATGTTTTTTAAACCCATTTGTCCATCACAAATGCATAGAGGATGATTGCTTGATAATAAACACAATGTTCAATGTGATAACAGCACTAAAACATAACAAACTAGTCATCGAGCTGACAGAGTAGAGCCAGACCACGTTTGATCCAGTGTGACACAGGTTTGTCTGTAGGCAGTAACATAGCCAACACAAAGTTTGTAGAGTGTCCAGTGGTGGACAACACACCACGTCTCTCACTTGTTTTGTAGATGGGGATCTCATACCGCTTGTCAGATCTGTCAATCTCTAGTTTCTTGGCTGGTTTGCACCAGATAATTGGCATTGGGTCAAAAAGAATCTTAGGTAGCTGTTCAGTTAAAAGACCCCTGGGAAAAAAAATTAATAAATAAAGATACATGTATATAGAATTACACTTGGGCAATTTGGTTTTGTCAGAAAAACAAAATATTTTTTAAAAATCTTAATTTCAGAATTAACAAAATCTTTCAAAAGTTTATCACTACATTTATGCTTTTATCAATATGGCAAGATAAAGCTTACTTGTGTTTGTCCCATCGACCACCATCTAAGAATAGACCGTACACATAGCAACCATCATCTGGATGTTCAGTCATCATATCATGTGGCAGAACCTGTTGATATATAGTTTAAACTTCAAGTAAAACAAGCATGATAACATTGGTTGTTTAGGTTTAACAAATAACAAAATGGATTAGACACAAAAGCAATAACATATTTAAGAAGTCTTCTCCAGAAATAGTAATAATTCACAATATATAAAGTAACAATGACAAAGCCACTAGGAGTAACCACAGACCAGGTGCAGTGATTGGGCAATCTTCAATCTAATTATTAATTAAAAAAATGTGATTTCGGAGAAAATCCTTGCCACAATGATACTTTCTGTCGTCACAATTAACAAGAGTAATGTGTTATAAGTTGGCTTTAAAGTAAGTATTTGTTGTGCAATTGAAGACAACCCTGAGATAAATATAATCTTAACTTACCTCAAAATCAAATCCTAGTGTGTCAATAGGGATAGTGTACTTCCTAGCAAAGTTCTGCATGACACCTGTCAGGAAAGCTTGGGTGAAGAAGAATCCAGATATCCAGAATGATGCTGGCTTTCCCTCATCATACCATTTCTACAACATATCAGTATCATTAAATTGGACTTTAGAAATTAGATCTTTGACATTCAAGTAGGGCAAAATACTAGACTCAGCAAGTCTTTGCAAGAAAAGTATATCAAAATTCTCATAATTATCAGCAAACTGAGATAAAAAGAATCGTATTCAAAGTGTAACTTACCTGTAAGAATTTCAGTCTATCTAAGAAGTCATTGATGTAGCTTCCTAGAGGTTTTAGTGATGGGTATGACCTCTTAGACCACATGGCAGGTAATTGACCAATCGTCAGACTGTTTGATAGTTGTTCTAGTTCAGCAGACATGACCACTAAACCTTTAATGGCTTTCTGTATGTTTACCAAACTGGTTCGGATTATTGACAGCAATCTATGTAGACATAAGAATATTGATATATGATGTTAATGGTGTTTTTCTATCCTAAAGAGCTCTTCTTTATAAAATTGTAAAAATATACTTTGATGCTGAGGTCAGTGTCAATTTTTGATTAAATATATTTGTGTGGATGTAATAATATCAAAGAGGTAATTTTTGTATTTGCATAGCAACTAAACTATACAAAACTTTGGAAGCTTAGAAAGTTGTTGAGAATTAAATTTCTTTTCTTACCTAATTTCAATTCTTTGATTGATAATTGTTGTTCATTACATTGTTTAATTCTTTTCTTCTAAATTATTTTACAATAAAAATCACATTTATTGACCTTTTTTTCACAGTGTATTGTAAAAGTCATTAATTTGTTGTATAAGTAAAATAAGTCAGTAGAACATGAAGTGGAAATGGCCTGTAAAAGCTTGTTGCCAAATCCTATTGACTTTTTAATAAATCGTATATTGTACATTATATTTTCAAAATGTGTTTAATTTTCGATAAAACAGGTTTAATCTAATTAAATTTCCATAATGACATTTCTTTCATTTCATCACACAATACAATGATACAAAAAAAATCTTTTTGCAATTTAAAAACTATGCAATTAATTGGCTGTAATCACAATAGCATTACTTACGTATTGAATCTTTCCATTTCCTGTACAAGGACAGTATTCATACTCTCAGAGTACAGTACAGGATATTTTTTAGTTGCTACTTCTATGTCATAATTCTTTGGAAGCTAGACGAAGGAAACAAAATATGCTATATCACATCAGAAAATTGTGTTGATACCATATATTGAAATAAATATATGCAACTCATATAACATGTTTTCATAACAAGCAATCAGAAGGAAACACATTTACAAATGAGTTTTAAAAGCTTGGTTCAGATTTCCTTTCATTTACATTAATTTAGAATAGAATGTGATTTGACAAACAAAATATGTTCTAATTACGGTAATATAAAGTCTCACAGGATGGTAAAGAGAAAATCATCATTCTGTACCCAACCATGAACCTCTTGTTTAAATACCATAGCAAGGATGTTCCTAGCAATAGTGTAGAAAGAAGTCCATCAAACTGGTGTAGACAGAATCATTTGCCTGTCCATCAAACTAACCTCCCCCTTAACCTACCTTTGCCAGAATGTCACCAGGTAGAGAGAATCATGGACCTGTCTATCATACTAACCCCCTTAACATACCTTAGCCAGAATGTCACCAGCAATGGTGTAGAGAGAATCATCAGCCTGTCCTCCTCCGTGACCACCACCTCTGCCCTCTGTTAACAGCACTGAAGTAAACAGTAGTTTTGTATCCTGCATGTCTTTAGAAATGTCCACATTTTCGTGCATGCCAAATATTTCTGGTTGCTGGTTCATTGGTAAATTCTGAAAAAAAAAAAAAAAAAAAGACCATAATCTAAACAGTTACATAGATTAAAAAAAAAAGTGATATGGCTTTTTTGAATACTTTGATAAAATTCTTTAATTTATTGAAGTTGTCCAGAATTTCTCAGTCTACTAACAACTAACAGCACTTACCCTAATAAATTCAACATAATCCTCATATGACATCTTAGGTGGAGAGAAGTAGTTGCCACTGGGTGAAAACTTGTAACGAGCCTCATTAATGATATTTGGAGTGTAGAAATCCCTTAGAATAGCCCTGAGAACGCGCCTATCCCAGTCATCTGTGACACGACCACCATAGTTGCATTCTCCAGTCATATAAATAATGGCATCAAATGGAACCTCTTCATACTCATTGATAAACATCTAGAGATACAAAAAGAATGGTTCATTACGAAGTTTAATTTGACTTGATTTATGAAAAGAAATGGCAATGATAGGTATATTTAAAATAGGAGAAAAAAATTCAGATATGAAGGGCATTTAAAATTCCCTTTAAGAGATTTTTCTTGTGCTATGATGGCAGAAACTAGCGTTGTGTTCAACTGATTTTAGAACTTTTCATTATGACACATAAAAGTGAAAAATAAACAGTACAGAACAAAGAAAAATTTGTTGAATTACATTAAAAAAATATTTAAATTTAAAAACAGAACACTTAATTATTTCATACCAAGATACTATTCACTCTACCTCTTACCTGAAGTTGTCTGACAGAGATTCTAAGATCAGACTCATTAAATCCATAAGGTATGTTCCATCCAAGAGGTCCAAATTTACGTCTCTCCTGAACCAAGGCATGGAAGAAACACAGTCCATACAGCAACTTCTCAAAATTCTGCAAGCGGAAAAATATATAGTCCTTGTCTTTTAATACACAATTTTCACGCTATCATAAAACTTTATTGATATTTCTGGCACTTAAAACTAAATACACAATCACATAGTTGAGAGATAAATTGATGAAAAAAATTTTGCAACAAATAAACTGAATTTCAGAACTATTGCTAATGAACTTCACAATAACTTGCTTTGAGAATGAATTTAAACTAAAAAAAAAAAAAAAAAAATTATTGTAACCCTACATGTTCCTTCCCAGGACATCCGACAAAGAATTCAGCATCACTGATGGGGTCATTGAGGTAAGATTGTAGTAAATTCTGTCTAAGTCCTGTTGGTGGTTCATTGGTCATCTTTACTCCATTCTGTAATACTGTAACTGGGAACTGTAACAAATAATTAGTCATCATAGCCATTAAATCTAATATATTTGAAGAATATCCTGCTTGGTTGATGGGACAGTACATACCCCTTCATCAAAACAATCATCAGGCCTCAGTAATATTTCAACCTTACAGGTTATATGGTAGATCAATTTCATTAATAAACAATCAATTTTACAGGGGCAACAATAGAATTCATAAATAATACATGATAGTGGAAAAAAGATGTGGGAAATGTTTATGAGACATCCAGAAAGCAGCCATATATAGAAAAAACAAACAATAAGAGGACACTATTCTATACCTTATCTGATGGGTAGCTGGTGAGCCACAGTCTGAACTCTGGGTGAGTATTATCTGGTGTAAAGTCCTCACAGGTTTTTTCCAGAGGTGTCATCCATGATACAGCCAAATGACAGTTCTGTAACATTACCCAGCTTCCCTCTTCTCTGGCTTGCTGGATCATCTTAGTAGCAATAGGTCCCTGTCACGAAATAAAAATACAATTTCAATGCTCTTCAAAATGATTTATAAGATCAAATCCTGAATTATTTCATTATTTTTATACATTGGCTAATAATTTGTTGCTTGAACACAATAGACCCTTTTGTGCTAGCTGCGGGATAGTTGATGAGCATACGTGCTCAATACACACTTCCACGAGGAAAATTCTTTTGTTCTACCCAAGCCCTATCTCACGGAAGTGTCTATTGAGCATGCTCATCAACTTACCACAAAAGAGTATGAATTGAAAAATCTATTGACACATATATAAGGGTGTTGAGATTGTCATGGGAAACAATGATAGTTCTTGATACAAGCACTTTAACACTGGTATAACATCACACTCAATTAGTACTTTTAATATTATTAAATCATGGTATTCAACGTTTGTCCAGCCCTCTAACACATTTGTATTAATTATTAGCCATAACAACTTACCTGTCCTTGACCTAAAGAAATAGAGTTGAATTTGTTTCCTCCAAAACCTTTGTCTTCTGCAAACTTCAACAAGGCCATGGTTGGATCAGCTCCTGGTGACAACACAAAAATCAATGGAGCACAACAGTTAGAGTCAGCATAACTCTTGGCCAAATCAAATGGTGGAGGCTCAACAAACTTCTTACCAAGCTTATCCTTCACAAAGTTATTTATGGCTGGTATAATCTGCAGAAGAAGAGAAAACATAAAGTCCAATCTTCATCAAGCAGAGATAAAAACCTAAACAAATTTTGCACTGTGTCACTACATGGAACAAAAAAAACCCAAACAAACAAACAAACAGACAAACAAATGAAAAAAAGACCCTTCTAACCATGTAACCTAGGCAGGTTATGAGATATTTTTAAAACAGTCCATTGCTCAGTCTGTTTTTCTGTAGTATATTGTCTTTGTTCAAAAATCCATTTATTTCTAATTTCAGTATAAAATACTACATAAAATGTCTATGTCAGTGGAAAACAAACTACAGTGAACAAAGAAAAATTTGGAACAAACCTTGTCAGGTCTGATACAACGTAAAATCAACATTCTCTGGAATTCATTCAAGTCTGATTGGAAAGGAGCAGGTAACTCTTCATTGTGGGGCTCACGGTAGTTATAGTATTTATTCCATGCCTCCAGATTCTTCATAAAATGTTCCCTGAAGAAAAATATTGGTGAAACTCTACCTATAAGACAGCTACAGTTATTGTTTGCAGAATACATACTGTATATTGCTGATAACGTGTTTGATAAGACAAAAATTTAACTCTCAAAACAATTCTTGCATAAAATGGATTGCACCTAATGACTCAATATGACAAAAAGGAACTTGTTTTTCAAAAGATACATAACTTAAAAGGTGTTACCTGAAACTAAATATATGGCTCAACAAATTGTCATATGATCTTAATTAAAGATATAAATATTTATATTCATACCTTAGTTTTTTATAGGATTTAAGATCAGACAGACGACACAACTCATCCCAACTCTTATCAGTCAGCCATGTTGGGGCAGGATTAGAAAGCTTGTTCTCCAAACCGACACCTCCAGTCAGGAAGAACATGTATTCCTCTTGATCAAGTTCTTTCTTAGATCTATAACAAAAAAGGACATGAGTTAAACAGAAGGAAATGAACAAAAATTGAACAACAGTGCAAACAGTTAGAATTAATAAATTCATTTATTTTCTTTTTTAAACAAAATTAACCAAATATATAACACTTAAAATTATTGCACTAGAAATAAAAATAAGATTTACATTTTTGTACATACATGTCAATACAAAAGTCAAATTTCATAAGTACAATATGGGTAAAAAATGTATTTCAATTCAAATGGAAGGATGCTCATTTCAATTAACTTAAAATGTCTCTACTAACAGTGGCACTATATCCTTATCATAACATGATATGAGTTAAATCTGAATATAATCAATGTCAAGTAAAATAGTTTAAAGTAAATTAAAGATACTGCATGCAATGAACAAACAATGTAACAAATTTGAAACATGCGACTCAGATCATTAGAGAACAAAGCAGTAGATTTCTTCATCTTACAGGAGAACAGTGACCTAAAAAGCTTATTACAATTAACAAGCAGAGATTCAACCAAAAGGATTTATCTCCCTTGGTCATTTTTTTTTTGCAGCTTGTTGGATCACTGTATTGGGAAGAGAAATCTGCAATAGAACACAAAAAACACTCACATGAAAGGTGAATTCCTTTATAACAGAAGTACTCAGTATGAAGCCATAGATTATTCCATATAGTAATGTAAAGTCTAACCATATCGTGTGTAGTAACTTGAACCTTATGCATATCCATAATACATTTACTGATAAATCTTGAGTTGATTAAAATATCCAACTTATATATATTAGAAGTGTTGTGATGGGATACCAAACTTATTTGCATAAGCACTACAGTGAAATTTCTATAGCAAAATTGATAAAAATCGATAAATATCATTTAAATGATCTTACTATGTTTTAAGATTTTCCTTGAAAATCTTACCATTAAAGTTGACATTAAAAGCTACCAAGCATGGGTTTAACCCAAAGAGAAAGCAAATACATCAAACAAAGCTCTATCTTTAAACTGATAGTACTACCTGCCTTTTGTTTATGTAAATATTACACCAACAAACAAAAACAGGGAATTAATTGAACATTAAATGATACCCTGTGTAGCTGGGTATAAAAATTAAGTGTGAAAAATCATTAGGGTGAAAACTTGATTATATCAACAAACAACAATAAAATTAACTTGACTTGTAAAAACAATATATGATGCTAACAAAATGTTAAATATGGGTAACATGTTATATATATGATTTTCAGGTTTAAAACGCTCAAATAAGAAAAAGTAAGAATATTATCACACAAACCAACACACAAGAACTTAAAAGGAATCCAACACACTTCAGTCCTGATGGACCTTCTCTACTTACTTTAGGATATTAGCAGTAAGAACAAAAGAAAAGAGAAGTTTGTCTTTCTCAAATAATGAGCGACAAACATTACAGTATAAACTGTATGTAAAGTGGTCAGAAAGGTATCTTAAACGTCTCTCCAGGATCTTGGATTTGTTGCTGAAAAAATGAAAAGATGATAGCAGAGTAAGAATATTGTGTTACTAGCCAAGTAGTCTGTTCTCCACAGGGCACCACTGAAAGATCTGATACAACATTTTACATGCTGATGTTAGTGCTACTAGAGTATTTATTCACTTGAACCATTATCTCAAGAAGTCAACAACATCAGAGTTTAAATTGTCTAAATTGTATTTAAGTGAGGATAATCAGCATTCAATAAAAATTTTGATAACCCATAGTCCTCCTCTTAAAGACCTGATTTTAAGATATAGTTAGAAAAGTAGAAGAACAGATTTTATTATTGTAATACATGTACATGCAATTCTAAACTAATCTACATATTAAAACTAGCCTTGAATCTACAAGATCAGGTCTGACTGATAATGTTATTGACTTCTTGATGTTTTGCTACCAGGTTCCATGCAATGTTTGATTACAGTGCTACTGATTGATTGGTTGCTGGAAGGCATTAAAGTTCTGATTTATCTCCCTTGAAAGTTTATAATGACCAAATAATATCATACAGTAAACAAAAACATATTTATTTATTGTCAAACCTCAATTTCAACTGTTATAGATGCTATAGGTTAAAACTGATAAGTTGGCAATTTTGTTTTGGAGTCCAAATTACCCAGTAACCTGGTAGAAGGATATAATCATCCTTTATGCCTTCCATCACTATTCCATTCTACTCCTGATGTATATATGTCTAGTGAGTGGTTCTGAGTACATTATCTACTCATTCATACTCACAACAATAGGTTTGCACAGAGCAGGAATGAAAACACCAACTTGTGGTGAGCAAATAATGATCTAGTAATGTTATCGTATAACTGAAACTGGAAATGGTCGTTCAGGTAGCGTAATCGTCGCTCCAGTATCTTTGATTTATTGCTGTAAACAAACCAAGCCTTTTACTGACATACGGTTATCAACTTTATGTGTCATGTAAGTACTTGTACATGTTGTACTCATCATTTTAACACTAATACTGATTTTTCACACTGAGATATTTTCAATATAACATCAAAGATGTACTTTCATCAACATGATCATGGATGTTTAACAACAATATAATATCATACTGATATTGATGTACCAATAAAAAGAACAAGATCAGTTTGAAGGCCTTGACAGTAATTATCAAATTTTGTCCCTTAAGTTCTCTGCCAAAATGGAGGCATTTTTCTTTTAACCTTAAACATTGGCTTTATTCTATGTAAATTTTCCTGATATATTTGTTTCCTCTTCACACTTCAGTTTAATCTTTTTCTGTCAATCTATTAGTGATTGAAGTTATTATAAACACATACACCAATGACTGACAACATGATCTATATTGATGTTCTGAAGGAAATGACTTCATGCTGAATTTGAAGCATCAATTTATAAACAACAGCAAATTATATAGGGAGAGTATACAGGTTAGAAATTCCTACAAATAAATTGATTTGTCAATATACCATGAAACATTATTATACATCATAATTACACATAAAACATTCTAAAAAAAAAAAATACAAATAAACTGTTATCACAGATATGTCTTGCCTATCAAACATGGACACTATTATTCAACACTTGATTGATGGTGTCAGTGTTACTAATGATTTATATAATATTAATTCAAGCATTTGACTCCATCAAAGTGGACAGATTACTCGTGTATAGTTTATTGTTTGAATGTGTGGAACAGTGACGAAGTGATCATCTGGAGGTCAATAGACCATGACTACTGGGGCATATGCTGGAAATTTAGAATCAGTAATGTTAATGCAGCTGCATACCAAATATGAATGACCTAACATAAGTGGTTCATATCAAACTGACCTAATTTGTTGAAGTGATGAAGTCTTCTTTAATGCATATCTTTTCACTTCCATGATATTTTTGTTTGTTTTTTATTTAATTGTACTTTACTAAAACTTTGCTATGGATAACCTTACCTTTCCTGAATTGATAATATGTACAGGTTGACAAACCATGTCAATGAATACTGGTACATAGGGTCAATATTTGGAAGATCAGCGATGGAGAAAAACAGGATGGAGGAGTGTTTGGCAATGGGACGGTAGCCCATTCTAGAAGCATCAATCTTCTGTTCTGTTTCCTCAGCAATCTAAAATGTAAGTTATCCAACATGAAATTAACCTGAACATGCAGTTAGACCCATATAAACCTAGACCATGTCCTTTATTTAAGTCTTTATGCATTTTTTAAACCATTGATATTCTACCACCTCTAATAAGTGTAGCAATTGAAAGAACATGTTTTATTCAGGTAGAACCTAGGGAACATTTGGTACATTTTTGATCATACCATTTTATTTTGGATTTTCAAAAAGTTTGCCTAAAAAAATTCTAAAGAACTGGAAAACCAATTTAATTAAATCTGACTTGGGTTCTCCTGGTACCATTATTTTTCTGGTGCCATGCCTAGTTGGCAACTTGACCATCTTTCAATAATGGTACAAATATCAAATGAGTTTCAACGTCACTATGTGGACAACCTATTTAAACATTTCCATACCTTTTGTTTCTTGGAGATTTCATCTGACAATATTTTGGAGTTGTCAAGAATCTTAATGGCTGTCTCATCCTCAAGAATGTTACCCTCTGAGGATGATAGTGTATGAAGGATCTTGTCTTCAATCTCCTTCAATTGTTTCTTATTAGCAGCACTCTGTACAATCAGAGCCTGTCTCTCTTCCTCTAACTCTGGCCTAAAGAAATAAAATGTTTCCATATGATTCCTTTACATAGTATTTTTAAAACACACAAGTTTCATGTATTTTGTGTTGTAGACAACAACACAATTGGTGCCCATGAAAATTGTTCTTTTTACAAGACCTTTCATTCAACAGAATTATCATTATAAGAACTGAATATTTCAGTCTTTCAAAAATTTTGTGGTTATATTCTCCTGAATTCATAACACTGAATATAGATATGGTCCCTTAGTTAGTTGGCAGGGTTGAAAGAAACTTAAAATAGCTACGTCAAAAATACTAGTAGTCTAGACAAGGTTTATAGAAATAGTCTAGACAAGGTTTATACTAGTAGTCTAGACAAGGTTTATAGAAATGTATCTTACTTTTCTTTAGCTACAACTATACCCAGGAGCTGATCCTCTAGACCCTCAGGTGTGATCATAAAGTTAAGGAGTGACACCTTGACAGCCACCTCTGGTAGATAGTGAGGGTTTCTCAGTTTAGTTGTGATATAGAATTTAAAATCTTTACTGTATTCAATTACATTTTCTCCTAGTTTGATCATGTCAATGCCAGCTAAAACAGAAATAACATACATTCATAGCAATGATTCTTTGCAGTTAAGAAGGTCAAATACTATTCAAGACAATTCTGAAGAATCACCAAGATTTATACATCTTTCATTACAACATGGCATTTGTATTTAGACCTAGCCTGGGAATAAAGAGCTTTAAAATGTTTTATCTTGACTTGACTTTTTTCAACAAATTTAAATTTGGCTTGATTAAGTTGCTTTGAGCACAAAAGTGCAGTCAGGACTCTAATCATATAGAAATTATTACAGAATCATTAAAGATCCAACATTTCTGTGGTAGTAGTACTGCATACCTTGTTTGTACGTTTGTTTCAATAACAAAGGTTCCAGTGAAGGATCCAACTCTTCAGCTACATTCTCCAGGAGACAGGGATATCCAAAGGTGATACAGTTCTCCAGAGTTCTCATGTAGTCAGAATCTGTCAGCTTGATGACTGCTAACTTATGTTCCTTCTCCATACTCTTGACCCATTTGTTGGCCTGACCTTGAGGATCTATCATCAGGGGCCTGAATTTGAAGAAAAACAATTAGGAAGTTATCCATTTTATCTAATCAAAAAAATAATTTCAGACCACTGTGTTTCTAGAAGTCAAAACTGCTTACCAGCAACGTAATTTTTAAAAATGGCCATCATCAAACATTTTTGTGCATAGAATGCTGGTTTATGATTTTTTGTTAGATTTCCTAAAATTTAATTAAACTGATCAAGGGCCAACTACCATCCCCACTCTATCTAACATTCATATTTTTAGCATTAAAATAATACAAGAAACCAATGAAATCATTTATTGACATTTTTCTGATATCTATTTGTTCCTAGTAAGTGGAGTATTGTATTACCATCTTCTAGAATTTGCAACAATAACACCATTGTCAATGGAAAAACTGTCTCTAGGTAAACCATGGATATTCCATGCCTGGATCTTGATTGGCTCTCCAAGGGTCTTACTCAGGGAGAAGTCCTGAGAACATGGAATCTTCTTTTCCTGTGAGAGAATATAGACAATAAAAATTACAGCAGCCAGTAACTATAGCTGTAAGTGCAAAAATTAGTGTGGGTGAATGTCATTTCTAGTAAGGGATCCGATATTTTGTTATCATAAGAGCAATACCTACCTTTTCCTATGATAAATACATTAAAACTATCAATTATTCAGTAAAAGTACATATATATTAGGAACAAGTAACTTCAATTCAATTATAGGAAAATTCTGAAAAATTTTTCTTACAATTAACATTTAATAAAAAACATTTTAAAAGAAACACAACTACACATTTTTGGTGCATTTCCAAAGCTTGGGCAAAATCTACTAAAAACATATCAATTCTGGCTTCAAATAACAGTTTTTCTTTCAAAATCTACACACTAATTTTCTAAGAGACAACCAGTGTTGTCTTATTTCTATCAAATATAAAAAAACTACGCTAAGGACAGGTGATGAAAATTAATCTTTAAAAGCAAAGTTTCACATCAAAACATGTACACACTAAATCTACATTAATGAAGAAACTATTTTCCAAAGGATATCTTTTAGTTAATGTAGGACAATTCTATCTAGAAGGAAACAAAGGACTAAGATTCTTTATAGTACATACCCTCTCCTATTTAGTAAGATAAAACCAGGAATAAAAAAATTGTTATACAATCAGAGCTCATAACAGAAGAAACAGGTAACTATACAATATTTTGTTTATACTTTACATAACAAGATTTCTTTTCATCAATGAATGAAGAAAATCCATAAAACTGAAATAATACTTTCATCGAGTTTGATCACATCGAATCAGCAAAAATTTTGAATATAAGATCATTCTAAACTTACCGTACAAACTTTAACCCAATCTTTTGTGCATTCATCTCTGAATGATATGGTGAAGGGACCAAGGTAGGCAATAACACCAGCAGCAATCAACACATCACCAACTAAATTATCAAAAATATTCTGCAAGTTTGTAGCAGCTACTGTCCATCTATCTTTCTCTCCTCCAAGTCCACCAATCAGTTTCTCAGCTCTTTCTAATTTCTTGGCACACAAGTCAACCTGGAACTCCAAATTTTCTTTCTTTTCAACCATTTCCTGGAATGTGGCACGCAGATCAGCCAAGCGTTTCTCAACTGCTGCCAATTCAGCACGTTTGGCATTTAGCAGTGTCATTGTCTTGTTCAAGTCATCTTCAGCTTCTTTCAAAGCTATCTTCTTAGGAGCTACCACCTTTGCAACTCTATCATATATCTCCATGGCCAAGATCCACTTACACAGACCTTCAGCAGCTGAAGAAGCATTGGCTACCTTGGCAGGGTCAAAATCTGGGTTGGTAATGAATTCCTTACGAATCTTTGTCATTACATGTACCTATCAAAGATCCAGAGATTTGAATAATTGTAAATTTGAAAGAAAAAAACATTTCGTTAATATACATCATGACATGGAAATTGATTTGAGTAAATAGATAGAACTAAATAAAATGAGCATTTCATTCCCTATTATTAAACTAAATCTATAAAAATTAGAGAGGATTTTACAAGGAACAACAGGTATGCAGAAATTGGTAAAACTGGAAGTAAATAAACTGTAATATAAAGAATCCTTACGGTAAAATCCAGATTAGAAAATATGGATACCTGCCAAAAAGAGGAAGAAAATCATCCCTGAAAAATGAATGACCTCACATATATTATCAACATCTCCTATACTCACGGGAATATTATCTCTGTCATAAGCTTTCAGATTAGCCAAGAAGCTCATGTCACCCAACACTTTCTTGGATGGTCCCCAGAAGTCTAGAATCTTCTGTCCTGGTTTGTCTGGGTCATTGACCCTATCAGGTTTAATGTCCTTCATTACACAAACAGCAGCCATCACAAGTTTGACACCAGGTGGGGGGTTCTTCATAGACTTTACAATGACAATGTCAGCAGGCTATTAAATAGAAACAGAATGTCATTTACTGAAATCAGTAAACGATCCCAGTTTGCTACTCGATCTATAAGAAAGTTAAATTCAGTAGAATAAAAAAGTTTACTGTCATCTTTAACATGTTTAATGCATAAAAATAAATAGAATTTTTATAACATTTCCAAATCATCCTTTTTTTAGAACAATTGATAATACAATCAGCTACTTCTGAATTGGAGGGATGAAACATTTGTCTAATAAATATGCTGTCTGGATATCAAGCATAGTATCTAGACATTTGTATACCTTCAGGGTATCCAGAGCAGCTAGGGCAGCTTCAAGAGCAGGTATAGCTTCAGCCAGTTCAGCTTCACATTCATCTTTCAATGCCTGAGCCTTTGCAGCCTGTTCATTGGCAACAGCTTCATCAGCTTTTACTACTTTACTTGTGGCTTCTACTTCAGCCGACTCTTTCTCAATAACTATCATCATCTTTGAGTTTTCCTCAGCAGAAACTACAAGCTGTGGCTGTAGTTCTTCTAATTCTTTCTGCATGTCTGCAACCTATACAAAAAAAATAGAGTCAAACAGAAGAAAATGTTCTTGTAACTTTAATAAAAAGTAAAGTACTGGTGTGCAAATAGTCAAGTACGGTTAATAAATTCTAGTTCATGTATATACAACCAATCCCTTTTAATAGCTCAGGCAATGGCAGAATTTTTTGAATATCAAAATATGCCATATCCTTTTTGCTTTCTGTTTCAACTTTGTATAGCTGAGTCTTGGTAGGCTAAATGCCTACATTTTGAACATAAATTCTCAACACAGTTAAGAATGTAGTCTGACAAGTAAAGAAATTTAATGCAGAGTGGATAGTAGGACCTTTAAATTTCTCTATAAGCTTACATAACAAAAGCAGATGAAGGTTGTGTGGGTTGCATTTTTTTTGCATACCATACAATATACTAAAACAACACATACCTGTGATGCAGCAAAAGCAAGTTTCTCCAGACCCACTACATATCTCCTCTTAGCCTTGGAGATTTCATCTTGTTTTGACTGCAATAGATTCTTGAATGAGTAAATCAATTCCAAGTAGGATGTTGGAGTGACATAGTTATGTCTGCCCAGGTCATTCAAAAACTTAGTTGACAGTGTCATGGTACTCTGATGAAAGTATTTGACAATCATTACAGATTCTTTCCTATCATGGTCAGATAGTTCCGTGTTCTCCAAGAATTTGTTTGCGACTCTCTCTAAAGCATCGTCAGGCCAAGACTACAAAATGGATTACATGCTTGTATTTAAGAGTTAGATTAAAATCTATTCATCCTAATCAAAATATATCAAAAAGAGGCATTATAATAACATTTCTTACAGTATTGGTCAGTTATAATATACAGGAATAAACCTGAAAAGGGATTTGTTTGTATGTGGTTAAAAATGTCTTTGTCAATATCAATAACATATAACAGAGATACTGCACATATTGGACCTAATTTGTTAGGAATGTGTTTTAGGAATATTTAGACATTGATCGTAAACAATGATCTCCTATCTAGTAACTTGTTGACTTGTGAACATTTGTGCATTCTTTGAATACTGTATAGTGAGAAATATTTGTTTATCTTATTGGTTTGTCTAAAGATGCCAAATTGATTTCCACAAAATATTGATTCTGGGCTTCAGTACTCAGTGCATCAATTACCATAGTATATCTTTAAGCCTCAAAATTGCCAAATTTTACACCTTTCATACAGTATATACATCTAATTTCATTCCAAAAGAATAGGATTTACAAAGCTCTAAAGTGGGATTTCTTTTTCTTTACAAAGATATTTTCCATAATTCTAGTCATTATTGTGATATGTAGTTGTGTCTAGTTTTCGACAATACAACTTTCATATTTCCTCACCTGGAACCAGTCAATGGTACAACAGTTGATCAATGAAGGAAACTGTCTCAGTCTATTACGGAAGGCATCTCCAATAGGACTGAAGGCAATTATGATATGTAAATTCTCTCTGATACGGTTCACAAAGAAAGCAAACAATGCCAGGGGACTGAAGTCTGCCATTTTGTCTCCAGCCTGTGCAATTGGTCTAACAGTCTCCATGATCTCTGCTTTCTCATCAGGTGGGAACAGATTTGGAACTTCCCCAGTGTTCAGTAAATTGTCAATGTCCTCCAGGAAGGACTCCTCTTTGATCTGAGTGTCTGTTACAAGGAATACAGTAGTCTTACCACTGGCACCACAACCTTTCAACACTGACTTGATGTCCTCTCTCCACTCAGTTTTTCCATAGTTTTTGGAGATTTCTGGTTGAAACATTTCATATCCTGCCATGGCTGTGGCTAGCTTTGTTAGAGATTGACGCCCACTACCGCCAACACCAACCAGTAGGGCATTACCTCCAGGAATTCTCAGGACACGACAGATTCGGGAAAGATGTTCAAGTACATATCTGTGAAAGAAAGACAAAATATGTATTCATAGTACTGCAAACTGGAACTTTAGTTAACCAGTGACATTAATATTTACCAGTAAAAGGAACCATTGTCAATCAATATTTCCTACTGGTAACCATTTTCAGTTTAGGTAAGTAAATCAAGCAATCGATAACCAGTTTGTATCATTGGTGTAGACTGCCTACCAACAGTTGAAACAATGAAATATTTTACTAAGTACTAATTTGTTAACTCTGAAGTCAGTTTGTATTAGTCAGTTCCACACTATTTAATGTATCTAATACTGAAGAGAAACATAAAGAATGTCATAACTTCTAATCAATATTGTACATCAAAAGATTTTTTTGCCGAAAAAAATTAAAAATGTAGATGTTACCTGAAGATGACAAGGTTCATTCCAGTTTTATGTGTATTGTTATACTCCTCAAGACATTGTTCTACAATGGTGTACATATTGTCCATTGATTTGACCTCATCGTAGACACGCTCCTCCTGTTCAGCATCAGGGTTCATGTAGTCACCAAACATCAAACTTCTCAAATCATCCTCTTTAACCTAGGGAATGAGATAAATTGTGTATATAATATGTAAGACAACATAAAAACTAAAAAATTGTTCTTATAAAATTATAAAATCATCAAAAAAGAAATAAAAACTAAGGTATTACTATTTAGAAAAAAAATAGTAATAAGAACCATCAGTACATCAAGACAATATAGGTTTCACTGTAGCTGATCATTTGAAAAGCAAACAATAAAGGAAAGATTTCACTTTTACATTATACATTTTAACTGTTCACAATGATTTACTGTTTCAAGCTCAATAGGAATATAAAATCCTGATGAATAAAATGGACAGTGCAAATTCAAAAATATGAAAATTCATGCATTCTGATATGAAATGATCAAACAGTGAAAAAACTATAAAATAAAAAAAAACTTTATGAAACAATGCTTGAGTTTTTCTTAAATTCGAGTACAAGTAAATCTCAAGATACAGGTATATAGAAACATCATATGTGAGCAATAACTAGTATGACCAACTTCTCCCAAAGGAGAAGTCCACTCTTTTTTTAATTTTAACATGTTTCCAGTGGTTTGTATTAACAAAGATCTTTGTATAATATGAACCATGTACACAAACTTAGTAAGCAATTCTAAAATAATCTGATGACACAACATTCAATATCAGAAAAAAAAACTTGATCTAAATTGTTGTCGAACTTGTCATAAATTAAAAGATCAAAGATATAAATAAGAAAGGGAAATCATTTTCAAACTGAAAAAAAAAATGAACATGATGTGTAACTTGAATGCTTTTCTCACCTCTAAATCACCACACTGTTTTATAGGAAATTACAGATCAATTATTTTAAGTTTAAAAAAAAAAACCATGACAAATTAAATCCTGCTACATGTACATCAAAAACCCAATTTCTTGTTCTACTTTGCATAATTATCTTATTCATAAAGCTAAAATGAAAACATGGGCACCATTTTTTTTCAAGCCACAGATATAATATCTAATTGACTTGAAGACAACAAAGTATTACAGTTGAGATATTACAAGAATCTAATGACTTTTGAAACAGAAAATTGACAGTCTAGATAGACAAGATCAGAACACATATAGACAGTCTAGATAGACAAGATCAGAACATATAGACAGTCTAGATAGACAAGATCAGAACATATATAGACAGTCTAGATAGACAAGATCAGAACATATAGACAGTCTAGATAGACAAGATCAGAACATATAGACAGTCTAGATAGACAAGATCAGAACACATATAGACAGTCTAGATAGACAAGATCAGAACATATAGACAGTCTAGACCATTGGAAAATCTTGTCAGTTTAAGAAAGTTAGAAGGAATTTGTATAACAGAGGACATGACACTCTATTAGACAACAATTTTGTAACAACATATTCCTGTTTTGTGAAATGAATTTAGGCTTAAAATAAGAAACAAAGCTACTAATATTTGCTTTCAAAAGTTTCATTCATTAATATCCAAGTTTTATAACCACACAGAACAAATGAATGACATGATTTCTTTTTGTAACAGATGGAAAATATTTCAAGCTCCAGTTGCTTCCTTTGCTTGCATTATGAAACAAACTAGTTTGTAAATCTTCCATTAAAAATGAAGTGCTATATAGCCTGAGAAATTATTTAACTCTAAGCATATTCTCAACTTCAATTACAAAGAAATGTGAAAGAGCTTTCATTTACATGAACTAGAAAGAAAGACACACAGTACTAAATATCTACAACAATATTCTAGCAGTCACTTTAATGTCTAGTACCTTTCCAGGAGGACCCTGTTAAATCAGTAATACTCGAGTTATTTCTAATTTCATACTGGTCTCAATGTGCTGATTGAAGACTTTATTCATAAAATCATACTTTAATTGTTAAATCAGAGTATGAACAAGAAGGATTTTGCTTTTTAAGTGAAACAAGGTCAGGTCTGTATTTCCTTCTCAACTTAAAGTATATTTTAAAAGTTTCTCAAACTTTAACACACCTTTTTTCATAGTAATAAAAAAAAGATGATTTTAAAGATGTTGTTATAAATAAAAAAAAATGATGCTCTAGTATCGATTGAAAAACTGTTTTCATTTTTTAACTGAAATACTGAAATTAGCAAATAATTTTACCTTTCCTTCTCCTGTGCCACCACCAGCAAGGTGTTCAAACAAGCTGTCAAAACTTTCCTTGAAAAAGTCTTTGACAGCATTCTGTGTTGTCCTGTAAATAATTTAAAAAAGAGACTTGTTGTGTATTGCAATTGAGTTAATAAAATCACTACAATGTTGTTAAAGTCATCTAATTCAATTTTTTTTTGGCCTCCCATTCCTGAGCACGGTTATTCTAAGATGAAATATATGAAATAACGTAATGTCATTACACATATTTCATACTGTAGAAATTTAAAGTTTAAAGGTGCACAAATTTGATAGAAGTTTACTAAACTTACTTGAATAGCCAGGATCTGTCAGCATCATCTGTGAGACGGTCATAGAACACTCTCATTACTTCATGCACCCATAGTCTGTAAAATACAAAATCAAATTTATTGGCATAAAAAAACTTATCCCCAAAACAACATGTATGAACATGTATTTTAAGGAGTAGCAAGTAGGTTGAGTTTAATTTAATTTCTAAATGACAAAAAAAAGTGATTTAAAAAGAAAAAGAGTGGAAGTGAAAATATTTTCATTGTAAAACTGAACAAACCAAAATAAGCACCTCATCATGACTTTCTTGTTCTGAACTTCATTTTTCTTGATAAGGCAGACACCAAGGATGACTCTGGAGAAATCTCTCAAGTTAAACACATAATGAGATTTGGCTGGAGTAGGCAGCAGGTTAGCCATGGCCTGTTTGTACATGTCATTGGTGGCTTGTACAATTTGGTTTCCTAACGCCAGGAAATCTCCTGAAAACTCTGCTCCCTGAAAGTTGATAATAGTGTTGAAGAATTACCGATCAATTACATTTTGTTTTACTGACTTTTTAAGCAAATAAATGAAAAATATTACCTTACACTATATCTATTACATGCACAACTAATTTAAACAAACCACATCTAAAAATAAAAACTAAAAATGTATCTATTTAAATTAAATCTGCAGTTTTTATCACTTACTCTGAGATAAGTTGTAATATGCAGTTTTTATCACTTACTCTGAGATAAGTTGTGATGAGGATAGAGAAAATCTTGACCATGGTTTCTTCACTGAAGGAATTAATTCCAATGATGTTAAAATGTCTCATAAATCTGAGTGTGACATCATTTCTGCCACCTCCAGGGGGTCCCATAGCACAGATCAGCTGGACATCTTGTAGGCGGAGCTTAGAGGTGTCCTTCAAGTCGTACCTAAAAACAGAAATATATCATTTTATTAGTGGTTTCAAGTACATCTGAGTACATTCTTTGAAATTCAAGACAAATTATATGGATTTAATAGAAATAAAATTTTGAATATGATGCTATGATAACCACAAGAAAAATAGCTTGTTGATATTTTGTATTTCAGGGAAAGTGCCTCAATAATGTTGAATTTTATGGATCTAAATTCAAGGTCTACTTGAGATTATCAGCAATGATTATAGAGCTGAAAAAATTGATACGGCAATATGTGCTAAAAAAAATTATCGAGTGAAGTGCCACTAGACTTGTGAATTTACTGTACTGAAGTTTTAAAGTAATACCCTACCAGTATCCATGATCCTGAAACTGTCTCAGTAATTCTATTGGAGGTTGTGCACCATACACTTCCTTGGCGGGCATGTTCAGATCATCTACAAAGATGACACATTTCTTGCCCATTTGAGGTCCAAATACTCCCTTTCTTCTCTTGTCCAATCTTGACATGATAATGTTCTGAAAATATTATGGCATAATTTTTTTTTATAAGACTTTGAAAGAAATCATTGTAACTTAATATTATCTAAACTACCGGCATGTTTTTTTACTAGAGAACAAAACTGCCAATAGAATGTTAAAACACAGGATGTTTCTATAATTTATTTTTGCCTTAAGTACATTCATGTCACAAGAAAAATGTCAAAATACTTGATGTATCTAAAATGCTTTAGGTGAAAAGTGTGATGGACATTTTAATGTGATCATCATCATGTCCAACAACACCGAGATAGGAGAAAAAAAACAATACCTGTGTCTGGTTAGCACTTGTTTGTGCAGAGAAGTTGACAAAATTAGGCAGGTATTTGTCCTTAGATAGACCATTCATCAATTTATCCTGTACATACACTGATTTACCAGTTCCAGTGGGTCCAACAAATAAGATAGGTCTGAAAAGTAGGACAACAAAAAGTTACTTGTCAACAAATTATCTATGTTATAAATACATTCCATCTTGTTTCTTAATCGAGGTATTTACAACTGAAGCATATATTAACCATAATGAAAGTAAAATACCAAAGAGTAATAGTGCTTAGAATATCTTAGATTTTAGAAATAATGAAAGTCTGTACCCAAATTATCAAAGAGAGAACCTACCTTCCGTTTTCTATACAGAGATCCATTAGGAAGGTATATCTAGCTGTATCCATAGTGGGTACCAACATTTCTCTGATCTTCTTTGCTTTTATCTCCTGACCTTTGATCAATTCATTCCAGTGTTTCCATGCACCACGGTTCTTGAACTAAAAACAGAATTCATCAATTTTTCCTCTATTTCTGGGAAAACTACAAGTGGCTGAGAACAATATCAACATTCTTCTCTTATCAATTATCCTCAGAGGAAACAATATGTTTTATTGATGTAATCTTTCCTGAAACCTTGACCTTTTTTCTTTGTTAAGCATCCCCCGTCTTGATCCTCGATGGTTTAGTTCATGGAAAAAGGGTGTAACTCTTGTTTGTTTTTATTAGTTTATGCAGCTTGTAGTCCCCAGTTATTCCAATGTACATCAATGATTTGATAGTTTGTAGTTAATAAATAGGTATCATAGCATTTGTGTTTCATTTTATATATCTGATAAGAAAGAGGTACGGGGAAATGTGGATGATTCTTAATTCATACAGAAGTATATTTACCAAGAATAAGGACCCTGACTTCGACACCACAGTGCAATAAACTACAAAGTTTATTGCGCTGTTGTGAAGATTTATACATGTATATATTAGACACCTTGATTATTCCCGTCTTGCGTTCTTTATGAGGTATCAATTTATTGCCTAAGGCATCTTCAGAATGGAAAGGAAAATAAATAAGGCATTGTATAAGATAACAACCACTTACTTCATAGAAGACTTCATATACATTTTGGTTGTCAGGCATTGGTACATCAAACTTGGTTCCTATAGCTTTAGGCATAGGGAACTCCTCCATCTTGCCCGAGATAAGCTCTTTGTAGAAGGCATCAAACTTAGTTCTACCTTCATTGTCTACACATGCAGCAATACTCCAGGGAATAGAGAACAAGATGGCAGACTGAAATGAAATAATAAATGATTGTCATATCTACACTATAAGTTATGATTTCTTAATTCTTTTTTCCACGAAAGACACGAGGTAAAATCTTTTAGTGTTTAGCTTTTGCCCTATATTGACAGAATCTATATCAACAGAAATAAAATTACATAAAAAAAAATAACTCAATTTAGAGTGTACTATGATCTAACATATATGGTCTATAATACAAATATTGTGAACAACAGAAACTTTTTAATTTAAAACAAAAGACAAAGCTTTGTATAAAAGTCTAGATTTTCTTAGCGTCAATTTATAACGTAACTTACCACAGCATATATCTTGAGATTTTTGTTGTCATGGGCATCTTCTGCATGGACATGCTCATGTAATAACATGTCAAACAAGTACATCAAAGATCTGACTTGGTTACCATAGCGACCAGCTACATACTCCTACAAAAGGAAGAAAATTAAATGGGAGGTGTAAAATAAATGTTATAAATATCATTATTCAATGTTAAGATCACAAGATAATGTGTTTTAAATTACTGGAATATCTAACTGATAAATACAAATAATATATAAATAAGAAATTGAATATGAATTAATAGTAATTACGATGATATAAGTGATGAAAAGACAACAAAAAATGTTGGTTTGAAGTCTATATATAGTATAAGTGAAATTGACATTTCATCAGAATACTATGTACATGACAAAAAGTGTACAGGATGGATTGTATGTGATACTTTAAAGAGGAATTATTATTGGGGGTTATAATTATTTTAAAAGAAAAAAAAATATATATATAGAATATCCAATGGGTTTTCCATATCATATCCCATTACAACCCTGAGAGATAATAACACCAGAGCTGTTTTTTTGTATATCATATGTTTCAACATCTAAACTGTGAAACATATTTTAATGTCAAACAAGGGACATCAATCATTTAGGATGTGTTTTGGATTTTTCCTTAATATTAACTTTGGCCTTAAAAACAAATTCAATAAACCCATACTTTCCACTTAACAAGATAATTTTTAAAGGAGATCCTTTTATTGGTTAATTTTAACCAAACGTGAAAACTCAAATTCTGGTTCAATTTAAATAAACAGACATTGAAATGAAAAGAAATAACAATATCCAATAGTACATCAAATCATTGCAGTGTGATACTGTGTGAAAAAGTGTTACAATGTAAAATATAAATTTACCATATCATCCTTTTGTTTATAACAGAAATAATTAGTTGTTTAGACATATAGCATATAGCAGAATGTTACCTTATACAAATTTTGAAGGAAAAAATTAAAAAATGAAAACTGAAAGTTGAGGACTACAAAAACATTTACTATTATTTCAACATTTTAGGACATTTAATGTTCATGTCCTCCATATTGTTAATTAGATACTTAATGAATGACTAGGGTTGTAATGATGGAAGACTTCTGAATGAGAAAAATAGTAACTACTTAACCACTTTACCTTTGTACTTTTTCTGACAAATTCAAGACATGGGTCAACAAGCCATTCAAACATATTTTCTACAACATCCAAGGCTTCTTTTGCCAGTGCTTCAGGCATTACATTTAACCAAGACTTAAAGATAGGTCTCCAACCCAGAGATGATGGTTCCAAGTAGATCATACCACATCTGCTCACTGTGGCAGGCTGTAATGAAATAAGAACTAAAACTGGGATATTGTTCTATATAAATATGCTGCTTGTTTTTTTTTCTCGAAAATATGGTGATTATTTTTATTAATTAACACACAGCACAATATAATAGTTCAACACCATGCATGCCTAATATGGAAATCTCATCAAATAATAAGTCTTTCAATATTACCAAAATCTTTTGTGTAGTCACAGTTTTGACAAATTCAACTACAGATTAAATACTTACAGAAGCCTGTGACAAATCCATGGTCTCAAAGATCAAACTCATTGGATTGGACAGCTGAATAATTTCTCCACTCATCAGACAAAGTTTCTTATTGTCATCTAATACAGTGTTCATGTTTTCAATCCACAAAGCATCAATAGGCCCATCAAATATTACCCATTTACGATCTGGTGTGTCATTAGAAGAGAATTCTCTGAATGTGTTAGCAACAACACCATCTGTCCATTCGTGAGACACAGGATCAAACATACCAAACAGCTGACCCATAGTGATGGATTTAGGGTTTATTATTCTGTACATGACCTTTTCAAAATCTTGGTCATGACCCTGTTCATTCAGCAAGGTCATTCCTTCACATAAAGTTTCCAGTACCATGGTCTTACCACCAAATGGTTCACCCACCAACATAAAACTGCAAAAAAAAAGAAAGTAAACATTAAATAATGACTGCATTTAAAATTTCTCTGAACAAAACTTTGTAATTAATTTTATTACAACACCTACATGTATGCAAGTACTTTATACTGAAGGATAAAGTTAACATTTGCTTTTCATTATACAATGAGCCCATAATCTTGATTCGTGAAAGATATTGCAAGTGTTTTTAATGTAGGAAAACCTTATCAAGTATATGCATAGCACACTGCCTTTGCATGATATTCCTCCATTTTTTAATGTGTTGATGTACAAACATTACTTCAACACAATGATAATACCTTCTTGATACTTATGCATACATATTTCTAAAAATAAAATTCAAAATATCAGCTGTATACATCCTATACTCTATAGTTACACATACCCGTGTCTGACAATCATCATTTCATATGTCTGAATAATCTTTTCTCTGAAGAAATCAACAAATTGTAGGTTCTTCTTTTGACATATTGTTTCCATGGCTTCCAGGAAGAGTTTGTAGTCAGCTTCTGGCAGAGTGACACCAGGGAACAAATCTGATGTGATACCATTAAAGAGTGGAATATCATGGGACAAGAATTTGGGTAAGTTGACATCAATGATAGATCTCAGTAGCTGAAAAAGTACACAAATATCTATCAAGTGATGCTTCTAGTAGAAATTACCATTGTAACAAGAGAAGTATTATAAACTTATTCACTATGTTGATTAATAATATTTTGTATTTTCATACAATACAAGGTTGACAAAAAAATTATTATAGAATCAATTTACCTGATATATCTTGCAATAATACCTGCTCCACCCTATGAGCAGCTTAATTTGTTAGGTGTTTGTTATGAGTTTTGTTATTACACTGACTAATAATTAAACTGAACCAATATATTGTACCTCTGCAAAATGAAATTTTTCCTTACCAGAATGTCTTCATCCTCATCTGGGAACTTGAGTTTGAGATTACCAGCTGCAGACAACACAGCTTTTACTGCTCTCATTCCATAATCATAGTGAAACTGTGATGACAGCTGTTCAGAGCACAGTCTATATACTGTCACAATTTTAACAGATAAATTTCTAGCATTCTGGAACCCAAAGGAGTACAGGGAGATTTCAGCAATCATAGCATAATCTGGTACCATCATAGCAACAGTTCTGAACAAGACTTTGAGATTATCAGGAAGTTCTGATCGCCCAGCATAACCTGGGTTCATTGTAATACAGACATAGCAGTTGGGATTCAGATCCAGTTCCGTTCCTTCAAAAATGAATCTGTCTAAATGAGCTTGAACAGCTCTGATAATACACAGAATCTGAAATAACAATACAATAAGTAAACAGCTCTGATAATACACAGAATCTGAAATAACAATACAACAGACCTGCATAATCATTATTCCTTCACCATTTGTAAAATCTAGTTGAGAATTTTAAAAACATAGATTATATTCTGATAAAAACATATCATTTGCATTTAGAATCTTTTATTTTAACATAATAAACTTTCTCTTTAGCAAAGTTGATATTTAAAGATATGAAAACATTCCTTAGTTTACCTGCTGAGCAATGACAGATAATACTTCTAAGTCAATTCTGTTGAATTCATCAAAACAAGCCCAAGCACCTGCTGAGGCTAATCCCTTAAACATCTGAAATGGATTAAAAAAATACAATGTAATTAATATAGAAAGAGCATATAAGAAAACCAAAACAAACAAATTGCCCTAAATTACCAAATGAGTTTCAAAGCTTTTCTGAGTGGAAGAAAACTCACAAGATTTCTATGGCATATATAAGACGCTATTTAATTAAGTACAGATAAAAAATTCTTTCACACTAGGTTTTGCTATCAAAATAAAATTTCTTCTTGACTTACTTTTCCCATAGCCAAGTAATCTAAACCATCAGAACAGTTAAACACAACACACTGTACAGCCAAAGCCTTGGCCAAATCTTTGACAGTCTCTGTTTTACCAGTTCCTGCAGGTCCCTCAGGAGCTCCGTTTAGATTTAAGTGGAAAGCACCAACCAGGGTACGATAACATCTGTCCGTCAAGGGTGTGATGACAAGACGTGGAGTGTTTCCGAGGTACTCGTAGGCATACTTGACAGTAGCATTAGTCATCCTGACTCTCATGTTCTCCTCTTCCCAGTAGTATCTCAACTGAGCCAGCCAGTTAAAGTCATTCTCAGAGGACACACCTAGTATGGTAACAATGTAAAATTTAATTCAAGGTAATTTTCAAGACAAGAATTTCATATAACTTTACTCAGGGAATAAGCTTTATAAATTACTTAAAACTAACTAATGTGAAATAACTTCTACAGGACTGATAGTCTTAACATGATTGTAAGGGGGAACCTATCCCTAAAATTTTCATAATAATATACGACACCTCTTTTTGAACACAATTACTATATAATAACACAAAATGTACTTCAGAATCTTACCTTTGTCTGCCATTTCTAAAACACAATCTCTGGCGTGTACATCAAGTACTACCAAGGCTCCAAGAGTTGTTCTGATTTGTTTTGACAGTTTTCCTCGAACCAGTATGACAATATCTTGGATTTGTGCATTCAGTTTCTCTACATAGTCTGTCAGACCCTGAGGTCCACCTCTAATAGCTTCATGGACTTCTTTGGTCCAATAGGCCTGTGATACACAGAGGACAACCTGTCCAGGCCATTCTCTAACCCAGTCAATTCTAGGGTCAATCAGATAAGCCTGAAGTTCATTACAAAAATATTATTAACATTAAGAAAATGTTCAAGCTTAAAATAAAAAAGAACTACTGGATTAATCAATAAGAATACTTGTATACTTGAAACCCAAGTTACTGAAACTAAAACAAGAGATTCTACTGTCCTTTTTCCTAAACATACACATTTTTAACTTAAAAATCATGCTTGTTTACAATCAATCACTGTGTTTGTAACAGTCTTATGTGACACAGGCTCATGCTCTAACCATGTGAACCAGTGACCTGACAACAGCTTAGTTACTTACCCTTTTCATATTTCTTACAGTCTGTTATCAAAACATGTAAGTTAATCAAAATGCACCAATCAATGACAAATTTATTATTATTGTGAGATGTATGAATTGATAAGGCTATGTAAATCTTTCTGAATTAATTTAAGGTAGATTAAAACTGTTACTAGCTACAGAAATATATGACTTATTGTTAGTTCAATGATGTCCAAGGTCCTAGCTGTTCTATATATTTTAAATTCCTTATAATAAAAGTCTCTATAAAAAATAATAAAAATCCATTTTTACCCAATAAAGCATTTCCACAGCTAAAGAGTACTAACTACTAAAAGCATGCTCTTCTTACAACCTTAATTAAACCTTTTAAGTATAAATCTTACATCCATAGCTTTAGCGCAGACTTCTCTGATGGACATTAACATGATATCCTGTACTTGCAACAGCCACTTTTCTACAGCTCCTCTTGCTTCTGACGTTGATATTGATTGTGTTAATGTAACTTTCTCTCCTTCACTAGAGAACATGGCCAAGATGTCCAACTTAGAGTCAAATTCCAGTTTGGCAATGCCTTCAAAGCATTTTTTAAGATGAGGTTGTACTCTCAGGGGGTCTTTGGTCTCTGACAAGATTTCTAACATTTCATCATTAGACAAAAAGAAGAATCTAGGGAAATACAGACGTTTCTTCTCCAAGTAGGCATTCAATCCCTTCATAATCTTATCAAGCAGGCCATTGCTGTCTTGAAGTTTCTCCAGTAATCCTGCTAAACTAGTGGCTGCCAGGACCTGTAATACAGAAATATAAATACTGAAGGGTATTTCCAAAACAAAAATGCTCATTTTCTGCTGCAAAAGCACTTAGTAAGGAGGGTTGGACAAAAATAGGACTTTGTTACATATTTGTTTTTAGTTGTTTCATTTTAACCTCTAACCATGTTTTTAAGAAATATTGTTCAACCATTGTCTGAAACATATTATCAAGATATTATAACATGATTTGAAAAAAATATCATTTAAAATTCAAATTTAAAGATGTATTGGGTGATTATATAAACCTCCTTTCTGTAACATTTTACTTCCAGTTTGTTTACATTTCGCGACCTCTGTTCATATGAAAATCTTTCATTTTGTGGCCAGTTCTTATATATTGAAGCATGATACACATCCCATGGTCTGAAAATTATTTCTATGTAAAAATATGTGCATTATATACACCACAATACCGTAATGCAAAGATTTGCAAATGGTGATTAACCCTTTAGTTTTTCTACTTATGTTTTAGACTAGAAGTTAA
Source organism: Perna viridis (assembly GCA_037379345.1). NCBI lineage: Eukaryota > Metazoa > Mollusca > Bivalvia > Mytilida > Mytilidae > Perna > Perna viridis. The sequence continues at coordinate 18,666,889 of CM074511.1, forward strand.
TCTGAACTTCAAATTTTCATTCAAATTCTTGAAGTAACAACCAACTGGTTTTAAACACAAACCTTTGGATCCCTCACTGTGTGTTTCATCACATCTTTCCAGTTCCTGTCAACAATCAAGAAGAGTCTACCTTCCTCCGGCATCTGTTGCATGATATCCTCAGAAGAGAAGATAGGTTCTAGATACAGCCACTGGGCCTGCACCTTCAACCATTCATCAATAGTGTCCTGGATTCTTAATAAGCGTTCCTCCCATTCCTATAAATAAACCCAGGAATTAACAATAGAGATCTATCAGATGCTTTAAAATTTTATGCTAATTCTCAAGCAAACCGTCTTTTTGTCTATTTTTTGTACAAATTCTTGATTTCAGTATGAAATGTTTATCAACCTACCCTTATTTCCTTGTCAAAAGGTTTGATAAATGGTGAGCCTCTCATGGTTTGTGTCTTGACAATTTGATCATCCAAGGTCGTCTGAATGTCATCAACAGCTGACAGAATACTGACACCTGTGTCTCTGTAGGAGGATAGATTGAAACTGATTCCCTCCCAGTCTTCCTTCATCTTTATCATAGCCTTCTCTAGAGAGAATTCCTGCAAAACAAACAATGATGAAAACAGGTGTAATATTTGGGTTGCCTCAAACTAGAAACTTCCTATTTTGGCAATTAAATCCATACAATTACTAATTTTGACAAGTATCAGTCTAAGAAAAGACAGGCACATGTTTTAATTTCAATATAAAAAAATCATGGAATACATATTACTTCAGAACTAATAGTTGTTCTCTAGGAAATGAAATCTTTCCATATGATGATGACAGTGTTAATATATAAAATGTTGAAATAAATACCATTTCAATTTAAAGTTAATAATAGCAATTAATCCATTATTTGTTGTTTTTTTTTAATTCTGATCAAGCAAAAAACATTATTGTTTTCACCTTGCTAGCACCAGCACTAATGCCTTCAAACATTTCCATGTGTTCACCAATATCTAACTTGAGTACTTTTCTCAGTGTAGTGCCAGAATCTGGTGTAAGGTCAAATCCAGCAGTATCTGACATCTTCTTCCAATGACGAGGCCTCATACCTTTGTTGCACATGATAGAGATCACAGGAATATTATCCTGAAAAAATATTATCAATTTTTTCATCATTTATATTAGATTTCTTAAATTTGCTTTATTTTAGAACCACAAGACAGTGTAGTTCAAATTGGAGTTGTAAAAGAAAGGCCTTTGTCATTACTGAAGTTCCTGTCTCCACAACAGCATTAAAATAAATGCATGACTAAAAGTTTGATTTATTAATTTGCAAAATAACGAGCATTTTATCATGTCAAGTTAATGTAGGGAAATGAAGCCTTCCTAACAATGTTTTTGATACGATGAGAAACAATCAGATTGATAGCAATGAACAAAAATCCTTTTAAGTACTATAGTACATGATCTTACCTTAAAATCTTTGGTCTGGTCCATGACAGAGTTACAGATGTTGAATCCCTGTGGCACTTGTAGTACCATATCCTGGTCCTCAGGGTTTACCTCACCATCTCCCTCTTCAGCTAAGCGTCTCCTCTTCTTCCTCTCTCTGTTTACTTCATCAACCTCCATCTGCATTTTCTTCAGTTTCTGGTTAAATACCTTCTGGATTTTGTATATTTCTCTGGAGAATTCATCTACTTCTCCATCTACATTCTCAGCATCAAGGTCCAAGAAAGCACCATCCATCCATCTGTAATTCAATAATCATAGTTGCATGTAATTTCTGTTTTTCATGTTTGTGGACGTGTGAAGATATTAATATTGTCTATCTTACCACTTTTTTAAAGAATCTCTTTTCAATGAATTATTTCTTTTCCTCTTATGACCAAAAATGCTGATTACTACAATAAAAGGAATTTATCTGGTTAATCTGATAATTTTTATATTCTATAATTAATCTGTTTTTTGTTGTTATGATATTCATTAAAAAGAATTGCAATACTTTGCATCAATCCATATTCTGTACAAAATTTAAAAAATGCAATACTAGAAAATTTACTTTTTCTCAGCTTTCTGCCACCTGAGTACAACATTGAACAATCTCTGGAATGGATCTACAGCAACGGTGATATCATTGACGTCAGGGTAAGTGGTGACTGGATATTTATATAGAGCCTCTTCTTTGTTTATCCATGTAATCTGTTCTTGAACATCCTGTAGACGTTTTTGTACAACCCTAACATCGCTGACATATTGCTGCATCATATCCATCTCACCATAGTCATTGAACTCATCCACCCTGGCCCGCAGTTTCTCCAGTTCTAACATAACCTTCTCTCTCTTCTCCAACAGCTGTTTCTCTCCACCTTGTTTAGATTTCTCCACAAGCTGTTTTTAAACAAAAAGATATTTGAAAACCCAAACATGAAATGTTACTATTTTTTCTACAATGTTTTAGTGTGACAGGAAGAGAAGTCCATATACAATTATCTCAGCTAATCATATTACATGTACTAAAAAACTGAAGTTGAAATAAAGAACACATGTTAAAAAAATCTCCTTATATTTATTTTTGTTCACTCTGTTTTTGTGCTTAAACCTCAGTTCACAACAGTTCCATAAATGGAAGAGTTAATTTTGACAATATCAATGGTACAGTCTGAATTGATCAACAGAACAGCCTATAACTTCCATACCTCATCATTAGAATCAAACACTGGATTGATCCTCTGTGGCCAAGTCAGTGTCTCACAATTCAACTCAATATCTTCTGGTGTGAACATAAAAACATCAATCAGATATTTCAGTCTATTTTTAGACTCTGAGATTCTGTCATTCAGTTTAACCATGCCCATATTTCTAGCATTGGTAATAAATGTCATCATTTCCATCAGTTCTTCACTGGTCTCTGGTGTCTTCAAGGCTCTGTCTCGGATTACCTTGAACTCATTACAGATACTGAAAAGAAAGGATGACATGATTAAACTACCAATAACATATCGTTGCTTTAATTAGATCTAACAATTTTGAAAAACATACTAACAAACTTATCTTGAAGAACTTACCTAACATCATAAATTCTGTTCAACAGTAAATGGTACAAATGAACATTGAGCATGAATCTGTAGAAATTACAAACAAATGTCCTACTTGAAAAATCAAAATCTATCTTTACATAAGAAGAAATTGTTTGTTTACTTACGCTTGATTTTCTACTCTGTGATCATTTGACACCTTCCTCAGGAGTTCATTGGCCAACTCTCTGGAAGCTTCAGCCAATCCTCTCTTTAGATCTTCACAGTCAAGACGAATCATATCAAAGTGTTCAATACTTGGTAAACCCATTATCTCTGATGCCAAGTTTCTGTACTTGTCAATTTGCTGAAAATGCATAGTTATCAAATGTATGTTAGGTGGTATTTACAGTGAAAGTGACACATAAATTTCTCATATCTCTCATTTATTAAAAATTTATCAGGTAAAAAAATGAACAAGCATTTTTCAGTCAATTGTTCCCTTAAGCCACATATCTTATTGTACGCACCACTTGATATTCAGCAAAGGTATGTTCTTTCTTGACATATTCCTGGATATCTGCCAAAGCCTCTCCATTCACAATGTAATCATACCTCTTCACTGAAATAGGAACAAATCAATTAGAAAAACAATCAATTTTCATCCATAATGCACATTGTAAACTCAATAATGGCTTGTAATTTCTTTTGGTTAAAAGATAAAGTGCTCAATAAAACAAATTTTCTTTGCAAATAAATAATACAGAACAAGATTTGTTTTTGCATTTCTATAATAATCAACCTAACTTTACTGGTATGACATGATATGACATTAGTGTATCAAATATCTGAGAAGTAGCTCACCAAAAGATTCCAGATGATCCTCAGGATCTTTGAAGTATCGCTTGACTGCTGCCTTTAAAGTGTCATTAGCCTTCTTAAGGATATGGTCAGCCACACTAATCTCCATCATGTTGATGGCACTAGCTCCAGACAGCCATTGCTGGATATTTGGTAACTGTTGCATGGCTTTACAAATATGTTCCACAACATATAAAACTGTCTCTTCTAAGTCTTCTTTCATAGGATAAAACTGCATCTTCTCATCATCAAATGTGAGCTCCATTTTCAGGAGAGGAAGACAACGTTTGTCATCTTCATCAAACAGTTCAACATAGGAATTAATGGTTCTGACTAATAGATCTTTCAGCTATAATATAACATTCAAAATTAGAGGAGATGATTACTAAAGTATATCGTATGAATTTGGGAGTAAATACTGTAATTCATATCGTATGACTACATGTATGTATGTAAATACTGTAATCCATTAAGTCATACAAATTTCAGTGTCCAAACAGTAATTTGAGTAAACTGGTTGGTACTTTATACGGTGAAACAAAAAATTGCAATGCTTTAATAATTTAGCCTTTCAAAAAATTGGCTAGTAGAAGTTGACAGTATAACTTTATGTCATATACCTGGTTTGTTATGAGTGTTGTCACACTGTTGTAAAATGAATCAATTTTGTCTGGTTTAATTGAGGCTGTTGTTGATTTGTCTGTGAAGATCTGTATTATATCTTGCCACCAACTGAAATAAAGACCAGGTTATAGATATCTCCTTTAACAAAACACCATGAAAGTGTACAAGGATAAAAATGAATAGTTGGGGATTTTCTTTAATCATCATCAATTCTGTTCAAGTTTATGTGTATTTGGAATCAGAACTAATTTTTTTACAATGAAGTATGAATATATAACACAAACAAGTGTTGATCAGTTTCATCTGTCCAAAGGCAAGTATTATTATGGGAATTAACACAAAAAAACCCATAAGTTTGATCAAGCTTAAGTAAAATCTAAATAACAAAATAAATGAGGGGAGAGAAAGGTGAGTAAACAGAATTTAAACCTACATACCTGTTCATCAACTTTTCTTCTGTCTTCTCTATTTCTAATGTCACATTGTTCTTAAAGGATTCAAATTCTATTGGTCCTTGTGCCCTGAATAATGTAGAATTGAACTTCCATCAACGACAGTATTACAACAATAATTCATACATGTAATAGTCTTTTCAAGCATAGATCTTCAAACTCAAACTTCTATCTTTTAAGTTTATGTAGGAGCCTCCATTTTAAATGAAAAAGGATCAGCCCTTTTTTTGTAAAAATGTTTCTTATCAAAACATTTGTCACATTTTACATGAGGAAGTGTAATAGTGCCAACTCTCACTCGTTCCGTGTGAAACTTATGCATTTAGAAGCTGACTTGGCAACATTTTCTTTTGATCTTCAATACTTTTGCCAAATCTCATGCTGTTTGACAGCCCTGGAAAGTGAAGGCATCATGTAAATAATTGCATTTTATAATCACTAACCTGAACTGGGAGCAGTCAACCAAGACCATATTACCAAGTGTCATCTGACACATGTTGAGGACTTTCATCATGGCTGGGTGTAAAATGTGCAGGTTTTCTCTAATAATTTGCTTGTTATCTACAAAGTCATCATGCCATGGTCGAGAGTAGTCTAATCCCCTGTAATACAAAGCACTACTATATAAACTTTGTTTGAAGTTATGGCATAAGACACAATTAAACCATCTACATGTAAGTTATACCTGTCAGACAAAACTGAGTAATCAGATTCCCTTGTAAAGGATACCATAAGAATGGGAAATTTTTAGTTCCCAAGTTTTACTCTTGTTGAATCTTCAACTTATTTCAGTTCAAGAATACTGGTTGAGATTAGTTCAGCAATGTGTAAGAAATGCAAGATGTCACTGTTTTGTATTCTGCCACTATGAGGTCATGGACAATATATGAGGATTAGAAGAAATGGTCAAAATAGTCAAATAGGGAATTATCTTGAAAATATAAAGAAGAAAAATATTAAACTTGAAATTACACAAAGAGTAGTACATTTGTATAAATAGATGTACAAAATAAACAAAAAAAAATCACCCACTCTTAAAATATATCTTAAAAATTGAAATTAAAAAAATATATATAATGCAAAAGTCACAGAGACAGACCAATAATGCAACAACAAAAAGAGGGAAAGTGAAACAGATTGTTAATTATATCTATATATGTAAAAGAACATCTTATGGCTGTTTAATTAAAACAAATAAGGAGAAGGCACTTTTTTCACCAAAGGACTCGCCTCTGAACCTGGAAACAATTTTAAGCTAAGTTTATATACTTCATCGATTTGTCAAGAGTTTTTATAACCAACTACTTAGTATATATGAATTTAAAAAAGTGCCTTCCCTGTATACATAAAGTCCATAGCCAAACATATGTCATGGGGATTTCATGTCTATTTCTGGAAAGATTAAAATGAAAAGTACAACACTGGTACTTACATAAAACTGTATCTATAACATCACACAGTATGTATCAGAATTCATCAAAATATCATTCTGTATTTAGTCAATTGCATTACAATCATTATGCTCAAACCATAACTTTTATCCTTTAATTATTAAGAACATAGAAAAAGATATTGGTAGCTTTTCATTGACAAATTTGAGAGCTATATTCAGTGATTTGACCAAGTAAGAAAATGTGTTTGGGTAATTTTATCTACTGCAGTCATTAATTTGATATCAGTTGCTTCAAGCTATAATGACTCCAGGACTCATATCCACATATACCTTTCACCAGAACATGACCAATCTATGTATTCAGAGTCTAGCAGATGAGGCTTATGGACTTTCACAGATTCCATAGAAAGAAATATAACAACTTACTAAAGATCTGGAAGTGTTCAAATTATGTTTGAAGCCTAATACTTACTCAGGTTCAGAAGGAGGGGGTCCAGCTACATCACCTTCAAGCCCTTTTACTTCTGGTTTCACTAGCACATGTTGAACTGAAATAAGAAGGAGTTTGATCTATTTCAAATTTGAATGTTTTTGTTAATATAGACACTGTAAAAATAGTTTCAATTATTTCTTAAATCATGGATTCAAATGAACATCACAAATTCAATAAGAATTTTTACACTTCCTTGAGAATTTGAATACAGGGTTTGTCTGAACTAGGAAAACAACTAATACTAGTACCATACAAAAAACATTTTCTAAACAGTAAATAAAAGGTAATCTTTATTAACATATTTCTGAAAGAAAAGGGTTTTGGGATGTTGAATCAAATGGTTTATATTCTTACCCTGAATAGTAAATTCATCAAAATAAGAAACTCTTTTATAATAGAGTATGATGTAGCATCAAGAGGTCACAAACCAAACTGGTGAACCTGTTCATTACAAAATACAACATTTAGTTCAGGAGTCTTACCCATAGATTTCTTCATGCTGCCTGTATAGTCTGTTCTGATTTCATTAAAAAGCTCCTCAATCACCTCTTTTAGGACTGCTGTTTGTTGGAGTCTTTCTGGGATCATCGTCAGAATGTGTTCTGCCCATTCTTTCTGCATTGGTGTAATAGGTCCACTCTCTACACATTTCTTAAGGTACTGATAGTTCAACTGTGTAGGATGTAAAAATACGGTTTTAGTAAATGTAAAAAAAAATTCATATTTGATTGAATTATTAAGCTGGCTCTACATATATTAAAGCTATAAGATCCAAAAGCACCTATCAATAGCTAATATAGCATTAAAACATACTCCACGGGGGCTCAGCTTGATATTATTGCTGAGGTTGAGCCCTAACAATCTAGGGCAAGTATATATTCTAACAACTCCGAATTGAGATTGAATACATGAATTTGACAAAGCATAGGTTTCTGAAACAGAATGTAAGTCGTCATGTAACATCAAAATTTAAAATTAGTTATATCCACCTGTTATGGTCCAAAATCTATTTACACTGTTAAATTAAGAATACTGAACAACCAAAAACTTCTATTCTTAAAGAAACCAAACATAGTAAAATGTTGGACCAACTAAAAAAAACTGGGCCCAAATCAATCTTTATGAGGTATGAACCTTATAGAACAATTTTACAGAGATCAATTCTATTCTCCTTTAAGTTATTGCAGGAAGACCAAGTACCAAGGGTTGAATAGAGGGACAACAATAATACAACTATTTAAAACGTATTTTTTCAGTTGTTTAAACCCCCCTAAATAATAAAAAAATAAAAAAACCTCAACACCCAGAAGGACCAAAAGATCATTAAAACATATAATAGAAACTGTACATGTAGATTATTACATTAGTTACTTCACTGTTCTACAGGATTTTAAAAATTAGTTTTTATTGTGCAATAGATTGAAGTGATGACCATGTAAAAAGTTTGGGGAAATTTGTAAGGTCATGTTTCAGTACACATTATAATTGTATATGCCAATGCAGAGTTTTTAAATATTCTTATACATGTATATCTGGTAAACAAACTCTAAATGTTGGAATGAAACCAAAGACTTTAATAAATACAATACAGATCTTGGCATTTAAATTTTAATCCATAAAATCAATAATCAGTTACAGTTTACTTATTGAAAATTTGAGAGACAAATAACAAAAAACAGGGGTCATTGTGTGTAGCAGCTGATTAATAAACTAAAACAATATCTCAAGTTAAACATGTACCAGTGGTGGGTTCACTGGGTTGATGGATAAAAATGAACCTCCCTTCAAAAGCATAAGAAGACTATAGTTTTGCTAAGGTTTTCATTTACAAAAGGGTTAACAAGTTGAATCAAAGAAGCATTCATAACTCCTCTACAAAACTTAGTTATGAGATGAGAGTTTCAATCATTCTGTTATGACTTTTTTCAATTACTGTGCAGGTAAAATGAATAAAAGGACATTAAACTGATTGACGAACATACATCTAATTAGATTAAACATGGATTATTCAACAACACATGCATTATCATTAGCCACACATTAAAGCTAGGGTCAGCCAACATTCAACACACTGTGATGTATCACTGTTAGTAAATCTGATACATGTAAACATGTAAAATATACCATGAAAATAATGTGATATTTAGGTACCAGTTTTAGTGAATAATTCAAAGTCTTGAAAACAATGATAAAAGTATAAACCTTCCAATTGCAGCAATAATTGCTTGGTAACTAAAAAACCCTATTCTTTCCCAAGTTTTTCCTGAGACCCCAAAACTGGTAACCATAAAACTACAGTACTTCCAAAGGACAGAAAGACATATTAGTAATGTTCAGGAAGGCCAATAAAGAGCAAGTACTTATATTCCAGAGAGTTATCAGGTAAAGAACAGCTATTATAGTCATATTTCCTACAGAATCGTTAGTAAGGTATACAATTTAAGTAGTGACATATAAAGCATGTTAATATAAGGTCATTTATTAATATGAAGCCACACCCACACTATACATACCCTGATTCTACGTTCTTTCCCCATCATCTATCAACATAGGTGCATGATATATATACTACAATGTGCATTGTCTATATCTACAGGTAAGTGTGATATATATACTGACTGGACAGTTTTTTTTCTACTAAATAGAATATCCACTATATTATATGATTTTATTTTCTGCTCGGGCGTTAAACCCCAACAATTCATCTTTTTTTTTTTTCAAAAAGAAAAGATGCTAATTTGTTATGACTAGAGTATTGCATTATCATCTACAATGAAACATTTCGCCAAATAAAAAAAATATGTGTGGTTCCAGTCATCTTTGAGAAAAACAGGATCAGTAGATAGGTTTTTTTTTTTTTAATTTTTAGGTCACTCCACAATGTGTAGTTGTCATTTTCATTAATTAATACCGCCTTTAAACGTAATATTAACTAAAATTCTATGTTTTAAAACCTAAATCCTCTTGTTTTTATGATTACTGAACCAAATAATTGTAGATATAGGTCTGAACTTTGAAAAAAAGTGAAGTGATAGAGATTTACGATTGGTTGGTTTTTAATCATTTTTTTCATCATTTTGGCAAAAAAGTCTAGGGTCAGCAGTAAAAACTTATGTTTTTGGGGTGACCAAAACCATACATATTTTTTATTTGGCCTTATCATTTTCTTATAAACTATGTCTAAATAAAATCTAAGTATTAAAGGGCTTTAACTTCCAGTCAGTAAATATCAACAAAAGCCCCTGATTGCTTGGACTTTGAGACAACATGGATGTGCAAGTACATGTATATAGAATAGGCAATAGATATACAATGTGCAATGTCGCTACTGTCTATAGTCTATAGATACATACCCTGACCTTACGATCATTACTCATCATCTGATGATCAGACATAACATGCATTAATACAACATCATTACAAATCAACAAATGTGTCTGACATAGGATAGTGCATTGCAGGAGGATTGTGAAATGGTCATTTGTTTTCTACATTCAACAAATGAGGGTAATCTTAAAATCGTTATTTTTACAGTCTGATACGAGAAATCAAACAAAATACTATTTTCTTTTCAATAGTTACCAAATCATTTTGGTACTCACATGATTTGGTCTTCAAATTTTTTGTAATTGTTGTAAAAAAAAAGCATCGTATATGTGTAGATTATTAAACAATGTATGGATACAAAGGGAGATAACTCATACCTCTGGGGGATAATCCGGGCTGGGAGGTTTTTCTGGGGCTATTGTATTTAACTCTTCTGTTTCCATATAGTCTTGCATGGATTTTTCAGTTCTGTCAATAAATCAAATACAGAAGAATTAAAATAAAACATAAGTTCAATATAGCAGTACACTTTCATGTATAAAAGCCAAAGTAAGATTTAATTAACAATTTGAATGGTCTATTTAACACAATGCAGATTACTTTTATCTTAATTTGAACACTTAATTTTATTAGAAAATGGGAGGAGACTTAATCCTGAGGGTGTCAAACCAACGATGTTACATATAAACAGATATAGCCATTTATTAAACAAATTATAACACTTACAAAATATTCATCAGCAAAGCTTGTTTAGCATTAGCCAATCTGTAGGTCATCAGTTTACTGTTAGCATAAGGATCTTCAGTTTTCTTTTGTGGTTTGTTAATTGGTGGCAGTCTAGGATATCCATTGGGTCCAATGCTCCCAAGTTTGACCCTCTGTTGTCCATTTGGTGTCCCACTTGACACACCATTAGCAACACCATTCATTCCATTAGCCGATTGTTTTCCACTGGATGCCATCTAAAACAAAGGCAAAAATCAATGTTGAAAAGTTTACTTTTGATCAAACAATATGAAACGCATACTTCATGCATAGATGTCTATGAACTTGAGTGTTTCATATTCTGCAAAAGTAGATAATCTTGGTACTTACGCAAGATATTAAGTATGGGCTTTCTAAAATTGCTTGAAAATAGCTTACAAAATGTTGAATGATTTTCACTTTTGGATACAGAATATTAGGAAAGCAAAACATTGCCTTAATACTGATAATAAAGTGTACAATGTAGCATATTTCTGCATTTTATTGTTCCTGTGTTCACCTGCCAGTTAACATTTAAAATAATACCAAAAGATTATATAAATGAATATACACACAAGCAATAAATCTTGGACATAACAGCTGGAATAAAATGGTGCAGAGGAAAGTCTAGTAAACAAGATGATTATGAAAATAAATTAGTCAGTGGTACAGGAGGAGATATGGATAAGAGAAGAGTACCCCTGTTTAAATGAAGTACTGATGGAAGTACAATTCTGCACAGTGCAAGAGTACATAAATCCTTTGTTGATTTTTAAGTTGGAGCTTTTCTTATACTTAAATGTTTTCACTCTTAAAATACTGCATACTGGTTAAATTCATGAAATAACAGAAACTTCTCTTAATTGAGTATTCTTTAATTTATGATGACAGAAGCATTCACATCTATCTTCTACCAATATTTTATTTCTCAATGAAAATAGGCCTGCTAATCTCATTTATTATTTATACCGAGCATGGCATACAGCCAGTCAAGCAGAATATGTATCAGACAGGTCCGCAGAACTGGTCAGGGAAGTGAATTCAAAGTGAAAGTAACATAAATTGATATAAAATTATAACACGTAGTTTATAAACAAAGAGAAAAATAAAAATTATTCACAGTATCTTGATCAAATAGGCCTAATTATCTTTTTTTGGATGGACAACTGAGTTAACCGTTTACCTATCCTATCTTTCCCCTTTCATCTATCGTCCCCATTTCAATGACGTAACAAATGTAAAAATGTTGAAGTGGGATGCTCGGTTGTAGGCTATGCATAAATCAGGTTTTTTTTCATTTGGAATTTCAACAGATAAAATGTCATATTTTAATCAAATTATTTATACTTAAGAGATATTAGTTGATGTGATGGCAGTATTTATTCTATAAATCATGTCCCATGCTTTTGAATTGAAGTAAGGTACCCATTCTCCTGAATTCATGAGTCATGTACATTTGTAACAAGACTTACAACCACAATTGGCATATTATAGATATTTTTTTTGAATAAAATATCAACAATTTGTAAGACTAAGAGGAAAAGATCAGGTTGAGGGTCAATCACTCTATGTCCAGTACACTGTATAAAAAAATTCAAAAGCAGGTGCTTGTCATGTTTAACAGACAATTCTCACTTAAAAGATGAACAGTCTAAACAAATAAGATGGACGAGACTAACCTTAACACCTGCAGAGACTGTCAAGTAGTTCAAAGCAAAGTTAAGTAACCTCCAGGTTAAGTTAATGGCATATTGCCATGCAGACTGATAGGTAATATAGAACAGGGTAAAAAAAGTTGACATGGGGACATGCATATTGATATTTACATCTCTGCATTGGCAAAACTTACATTTGGCTTCCTGATAGAACTTCAAAAAGATTTTGGTAACACTAGGTTTGTCAAGTTTTACATCATATCCACACAAATTAGAAAAAAATACCAAGAAAAAAGTTAATATTTTGGAGTTCGCACTGGCTTGTGTTGTTATGGCGCAAGGCTCCTAAACATGGAAGTAAGATCGATTCTGATTGGATATATTGAGCATTTGGACTAATCAGTTAGGTTGTTAGGAATTCATCTCGGCTTCCGCTCGGTTACCTTGACGTCATGAAAACAACCTTCAATGGCGGCTTTCTGTACATGACTGTTTAGGTAAAATTACACGTTTAAGCTTATGTTTTTGAATTAACCACTCTGCTAACACATACAGTAAAAATATTAAGTAGCAGTCTTTCTAAAAATCGGACAGAGGTGATTCATGCATGTGAAAAACCCACCCGAATTCAGTTTTATTTCTTGTTCAGAAACAGTTGCTGACTGACTTACTGATCGTACAACCAGTCTTATAGTTTTTCATTTTGTTGTTGCACTTTTGACATAAAAATTATATAGATTGTACATAAAATTTGCACTTTGCAAGAGTTATCATTCTTGATTGGCTTCATTTGGTTGATTTTAATGGGAGAAGAATGTATGATTTTCTAAAAAGTGCATATGTAGACTGAAAAAGCATCCTTTGTTTGGTGGGGTTTCTTCACCATGAATCACTTTACCAATTGCAATGTCTGAATTTTATGTGGACTGGTACTTAAATACATATATCTGCAACTGGACTCTTCATCTTATCAATGCATACTGTTACTTGAATAATAACAATGGTCTTTTTGGGCAATTTTGAGTTTGGTCTGAGAACGGTCAGTCTTCAGATGTTTCATTTTCAAGTTACAGTAAATTAGACACTTCTCAAAAGTTATTCTATACATAACATGAATATGAGTAGCCAGTTGTTGAATACTGTACATACTGTTACTACATGTACTATTATTTTAGTTCCCGTATAATCCCAGTGTCTGAAGTGGTTTTCTAATGTGACTGCCACCCACAGTGGAAAATCGATTTGGACACTTAATCCCGAATTGGATTAGTTCCCTCAAAAATATTTAGCTCAATTGTTCCAACAGTCAGTATGCCATAGATGAATTTCTGCTTGTCATTTTTCTATGAATGACCCCAGAATGGACCAATTCAGAAATTCAACTTCTGTCCCCATGAACAACGTATTTATTAAATATCTCTTGACTAATCAGGAATATCATGAACAGTACTAGCAACCCAGAATGCCATAAGGTTTCTGAATCAGTCCATGTCTCCAAATGACCTTTTGACATGTACATGTAACTTTACATTGTGATGTCATTAATCTTTCAATTGAGGGACAGTTCAATAGCAATGGAAATTTTATACATTATTTTCTTCATTGCCATTCACAAGTATGCAGTCAATTTTACGAATGTAGCCTTGCAAGAAATGGTAGCTGCACTGTCAGTCATGAAAATTGGTAACATCAGTATCATACAATATTCATCAACGATGACTTTTTGTCATTACAGTGCTTACAGACATAAAAATTACTAACAATTTTGCTTATACATGTAAATAATAAAATGGAAAAAGATGAAGCAAAAAGGGCAATAGTGGAGTGATCTAAAATTGCATGTCAAATGTTGTTTTTGTAAATCAGAAGACATAGAAATGTATCATAAAATATATGTAATTAATGTTAATGAAGTGTGAAGTGATTTATATATTCTGAACAGAAATAAAAAACACACACACATTTAAAATTATTTGCAAGACAACTAGATAATAAATTCAATACATTCCATATTCTAATCTTTAAACTGATCCATAGACCCAGCATTTATGATAATGAATGGAAGTGAATTTTACTCAACTGTTGATGGAGAATAACTGTTTTTGTTATACATATGTAGTTGGCCCTAGCAGTTAATTAACTGATATTGTAGTGGAGTTGTGTTGCATGTAGTTTGAGATTGTTGATTAGTATTGTATAGTTTGGTTTAACAAAGTACAATGTAATTAGGATATATAGCTGTTGCCCTGCTATTCTGTCTGTGATATTTCATTTCTTCATAAAACTTGAACAACTTTAATTTTTACTTTGCATAGCATAGTTGGTACTAACTATCAACTTTACTCAGGTTAAAAAGCCTCGTGTCACTTGTTCTGCATGTATTTCTTACAACACATTAAAGATTATGTTCATCATTAAATAAACCTGCATAGTAGTAAATAAAATGTAATCATGACTTATAATACACAATAAATTTTTACACAACTTTTTGAACCAATGTTACACTATTATAGATTTGAAAAAAAAGATGGCAGACCAAGAGGGTAGTGCTCCAACTGAGCAAAAAACAGAAGTTCCAACTGAAGAGTCTGAGAAACAAGAAGCTGTAGCTGAAGTAAGCGAAAAAGCAGAAGAGTCTGCCCCAGAAGTACAAGAAGGTAAATTTTGATTAAACATGTGCACAGAAAGTATCATTATATGTATTAAAAACTGACCTACAAATCATGAAATGGCATTGTCCTTTAGAATTAAAAATTAAATTACAGAAAATAACAGTTAATATTTCTGTAAAACTGATACATTAACCATCACATAAAAAAATTACTAATTCATAATCTTCAAAAAGAATACTGAAAAAGTTTCTTCACAAAGTTTTCTTCTATGCCACTGATTGGACTTTGTTGTTTTTTTTTTTCTTATAATATCCAGATAAAGAGTATTTTATATTTAAGATTTGCCAGTATTAAGCTCAAACCTTTCTATTTGTTTTACATTTATAGCCAAAGAAAAGAAGGAAGATCAATCACAAGAACAGTCGGAACAAAAAGAAGAACAAACAGAACAAGTTGAGGAGAAAAAAGATGACCCTCAAGATGTACAGAAAGAGCAAGGAGATGGACAGACAGAAGAGAAAGTTGAAGGTCAAACTGAGGTGAGTCCAGAGGACCAAGGTGAAAAAGGTGAAGATCAAGCAGAGTTGACTGAAGTGGATGGTCAGAGTGGAGAGAAGGTTGATGGTCAAACAGAAACTAAAGCAGAAGAACCAAGTGAAACAAAACCGGATGAACCAGAGAGAGATAAAACTAAAGAGAGTACAGATATCCCAGCTCCACCTGGTACACCGCAACCTACCCAACATAGTATGGAACCTGAAAAAGTAGAACCAACCAAACCTAACCTAGATGCCACAGCAACAGGTAATTAGTATTAGTATACTTGTACTGAGGAATAAATATATTCCAAATTATTATACTCTGAACCCTTCTTCTATCAAGATGCAGGGTTTATTGTCCATTTGTAATCAAGGAATTGCTGGAAGGTTATGTGTACTTTAAAGGAATTTGAAAAAAAATGTTTTCACAATTTTTGACATATGTTCTGATTTTCATTTAAGTGGTTCACGTCATTGTTTTCTTTCTTACTGTTTGCTATATTGTTATATACAAATAATGTACATGTTTATATATTGCTCTTGTAGCACTTAATTATGTCTGAGTCAGAAAAATAAATTCTTAAGTCTTAACCATATTCAGAGAAACAAAGTTTTAAATATTTGATTGTTTTCTTGTAAAGGCAAAATTAAAGAATGATTTTATAAGTTTCTGTACTTATTTTATAATGGAAAACTTGCACTCATTCACTTTTTGGAGACTTGTAGAATGATTTTGTTGCATACAGTTTATACTTGTTTTTTGTTTTTGTTTTTAATTCTTTGTTATTTTTTTAATGCAGTAGTCATAAAATTAGGTCTTACTAACAACTTCCAATGTTTCCATTACTTTACATGTTAAACAAGTAATTTTCAATGTTTCACTGTGAATTCCTAGGACAAATGATACCTTAAATTGTATACCATTGAGAAGCTTAGAAAATAAGGCTTTCAAATTCATTATTCTAATGGTACAATGACCATAGAAATTCTCCCAAAATTTACTTGAAAAAAATACTGAAAATCAACATTTTTCCCTTTTCTGCTAACTGACAGCATGGAGGCAAATTACTCACACATGTAAACAATATTCATACACTTTTGTAGTAAATTACAAATATGCACAAAAAGTGCACATTCTCATCTTTATTTTGACTACTTTTGATCAGAATACACACAAATAATGCACTTACAATGCATATTTCTAGGTTCAGTGTGTTTTTTGTACTACATAGGGAGGGGGATGGCCATTTGACCCGGAAGTGGTAAGTGAAACCTTAGAAAAATATTTGTTTTAATTTTCTCTATATAAACCATTATGTTTCTATGTAATTTCAGTTAAAATTGTACTGATGCCCAGTGGACAAGTGGTGACACTGGCCTGTACATTAGGACAGACGTTGAAAGAGTTAAAAGACCATTTTGCTACTGAGTTGAAGATGCAGTTTAACATGATGTACTTAATGTTTGATGGTAAGTCTGGAATTAAGAATACTCCAGCTCATTATTATCCAAATTAAAAATAGTTTCATTTTTAAAAATCAGATTAATGTTAATAAATTATTGGAAGTCATATGTAAATTAGCTAGTTAGTATATGTTTATGAAATATTGTACAACACTGGTTTCATTTACTAGTGCAAAAGTTCTGAAAATTTTACTATTTTCATAATTTTTTTTTCAGGAAAGCAAGCTGATGACAATTTAGCACTGGCTGACTTAGGTGTAGGACCCAATGGAACTGTGCAGTTAGAATTACAATCCACTGACCCTGTAAATACCCCAATCAAAACTTACCGTCCCAAACAGGAATACCACATGCCTGATGTCATCACTGTGAGAATACAGGGTGGTGAAGGTAAGAACATGGCTTTTTTTGGGTAAAGATGTAGCCTTCTTAACTCTGTAAAACCTTCCATTTTGTTTTGTCTTAAGAAGGTACTTTCTAAACCATACCTTTGAAAAACATCACACTTTTCTCTTCTAATCTTACATAAAAAAAAATTAATATCAATCACATCAAAATTGAAACAGTGGAAAGAAGTATGCAGTCATCTGAAGTATCTCCTTGTCATTGACAAGTGTCTACCAATATTTTTTTCTTTTTCAGAGGGTGAAGAAGCAAGGGATGTGGTTGTAGAGATTGAGCGAGCCACAAGGAAAAAGCCATTTATTGGGGGATACAAACACAAACAGTCTGGGGTAGAGTATCACCATGCTTCAGCTCAAACTATGAAGAAACAACCTCCACCTTCACTTGTCCCTAAATATTGTAGAGATACACAAACTGTTGAACAGAAGCACCAAGTACAACAAACAACCAATGACATGTCAACACAGATGACAAAAATTGGTGTGTTCATATCAAATAACCCAGACAAACTGATGACACCAGGCAAATATACTACAGCTGATGATCATCATTATATGATTTTACAAAGAGTAAGTCATTTATTCATAAAAACTTCATTTTTGTGTCTCTGTTTTATGGGGAAATATGTATACCATACTAGTAGGTATACCAAACATGACAGTACATGCAACTCCATGTTGGTTTCGTTTAGAATATTAAAATGTCAATGATAAACATGTTCTTCAATGAAAGACGATACATCAGGTCAATGGTATATTGGTATATACACTGTAACCACTTTAAAAATGGTTAGTCACTCATTAAATTCTACACTTCCTGAAGGTTTGCAAATGCATTTACAGTAGTTTAATAAATATAGAAAATTTGGATACAAGTAGTAAACAAAATTAATTATTTCTGTTTGTTTTACAGATAATAATTATTCAGAAATACTATAGGAGATGGTTAGCGAAGAGATATGTAAACAAATTGAAAGAAGACAAAAAACGTAGAGAAGAATTTGAGAAACAAGAAGAAATAAGAAAGAAAAAAGAAAAAGAAGAGAGAATTAGGAAAGAATTCCAAAGAAGAATGAATCCAAAAACAAAAGAAGATTTTGATTTATTATATCATGCTTTGGAGAGTATGTTGTCACTATTTACACAAATTAATCTTTTGTTTTGTCAAATTATCTCCCTTGACACAATGTCTTATCACATTTATTAACATCCAGTGTACCTTTGATGGTACATAAAAACGTCTGCTTAGTTTTTATTGTAGGTGATAAACTTAAGCTGAATTTTCTAATAAGAACATTCATTATGAAAATTACAACAGAAGGCTCTTGATAACATAAGAAACTTTCAGTAATAGAAATCAAAACACTTTCTGTTAAATATGAAGGCATAAACATTTTTAAATGACTTGCATTGTTCTGTAGAATGGAGATTAGAAGAAATGGAGAGAATCGATCAAACTTTGACTGGTGCTGAACGTAAAGCAGCTTTATGTATGTTATTGGATCAGGAAACACAGTTGATATCAGCTATTGGTAGACACAAGATAGAGGCTGATGGTGAGAATAAAGATAAAAGAATACAACAGTTTCTTAGCAAGGTATTTAAATTTTTACAATGGCCATATAGAAATTGAAACAATCATGTCAAATTATTTTTTCTAATGTTGGAAGGTTTATTTTTAGTTTTATGATTTTGCTATTATCCAACCATAATTATGATCTGTTGAAACATGATGAAGTTTAATATTTTTTTTTATTGAAATGGATTAATTTCATTATGCAATACTTTCCTTTGGTAAGTTGATTTATAACTAAATGACATTAAATATTGTGAATTTTTAATATAGGCGGCTGCTCCAAAGAAATGGAAAGGTTTTGATGGTAAAACAACTGAAATGGATACACCATACACAATTAGAGCTAAAGAATTACAGGATATTTATAACAGTATAAACATGAAGTATCTGACACAGGATGAAAGATTAGATGTACTACTTACATTGAAACACACTGTTAAGGTATACAAATAATGTTCTCTGTAATCAATATATATCCTTATTATATGTAATGTGGAGGGTATTTTTCTCCATTTTAAGACACTGAAGGATAATATTTTTCCCTCAAGATAAAACAATTTCCCAAATTTAGTAAATAATATCACAGGGAAAACTTGAACATTTCCATGTTTTTCTTTATCCAATTGAAATACTAATTTTTCAATGTTCCCTTAAAAGAAAAAGAATTACCATATGGTACAATTATTATGGTGTAATTTTAGGAACATGACTGTAAACTTACTCAAGAAATAATAGAGCTGATAGATAGAGAGGCTGATCTTCTAATGAGAGGAGTCAGAGAAAACAATTTAGATGGTCTTAGGAAGAGAATTTCCACCCTGTTTCTACAGTATATCAAGACACCTACCTTCAATCCTGAGGCTGCCAAACTTCTTAAGGTTAACTTTATTATACACACAGATGCATCTATAAACAGATATCTTATTATTACCATCTGTGAATGTTTCATAGATTTTTAAACTACCTTTCCTGGTGCTATATATTGCAAAACAATGGAAACAATAATAAATAAAAAGAAAGGCACAAAAAGTGAAAACCTTTCAGTAAATTGCTGCATCATATGCTTCTATATCATCTGTGTTTTATTCAAAGAAATTTTTCACATTTAAGTCACAATAATTTGTTCCAGAAAGAAATGTATGCTTGCATATTAAAATATTTATGTTACAATTATGTACTTACTAGTACATTTGAGTAGCAATTTTTCTACATTGTTTCTGACTTTACAGGTACCTCAAGATCCTTCAGTGCTACGGAAGAATATCTATTTCTGTCCAAGCTGTAACCAGTACCTGCCTTCGACAGATTTTGCTCTGTCTTCTAATTCTCGTAATGTTGGTAAATGTAGAAGATGTGCTAAGATTGATAATGATGCTAGAACAAGGCAAGACTTTAGTACTTACCAACATATGCTCAAATGTCTTCGGAAATCAGAGGAAGGCCAAAGAGATGGTTCAAGGATTGCTTTCTTGTTACAAGTAAGTGTTATATAGAAAAATCATTGCTGTTTCAAAAAATATATATCAATTACACCCCCCTCCCCTTCCCATGCCAGAATGGGTCTTCAATGACTGGTCTTGAATAACAAAAAACATTTTCATTGTCAAAGTGTATTCAGATAATGTTTCTTCAAGCAATACCTGCTTAGTACAAATGGTCATATGTATATTTTCATAAACTCATGTTAATTTTGTGGCATACTTTTATAGGAACAAGATCTACGTTATTTGGTGGAGAAGATCTGGAGTGGTCAGAGTATATTGAGTGCCTGGGAAGATCTGTATGATCTGACATTTGTACGCTGGGATAAACACCAAGAATGGTCTCCATGGAACTGTATCTTGCTTACAAAAGATGAAGCTGCTTCTCATGTTAAGCTTGTTGATCTTGAAGAGGTTAGTACTGAGTTTGTAGTTGGTTTTAAGAAATTTGCAAATAAAAGAAAGTGTTCTGGCATATCCTTCCATATTTATATGTTTTTATAGGTATGAAAAAAATAATGAAGAATTTACTTTGTTTACTGGAAAATCTCCTGTATTGAGCATCTAAAAAAGTGTACATTCTTTTGTTTCATAAACAAACCAATATTTTTCATTTTTCACCAAAACAAAAGTTCACAAATTAAATTATATGTTCTTCACATAGAAATGATCCCCATGACACAACAAGTGTTAATTGTAACACTAAGTTGCCTAAAACTGGTCCAAAAAATAAATTTATTTACAGTGCCTTGCTACTCACCAGTTTAAGGATTTCATCAAAATAATCTCTTTTAACAGTGGTTTTCATTGAGTGGTTGCATGCATGAAAAATTATGATATTAAATAATTCCATATTTTAGGGTTATGGACAAGTGTTCATGCACAGAGTTAAACAGAAGCATACACTAGCCAGGAACTACTTCTCTAGACTGCCAGGAATGGCAGAACATGTTCGAGAGAGAGCTAATGAGAAAACAATGTCACTAGGACCCTCAGTGGCAGGCCAACCTGCTCCTGTGCAACAAAGAGCTTGACAATCTGAAAAAAAAATGAAGAATGCCATGTTAAATGCACTAATGGAACACAACATCAAGTTTCAAGCCAATTAAATTTATAAAGTCATGAAATTTATTTAAACTGCTAGCATTGGGTTTCTTAGCACTCACAATAAAAATGTGAAGAATGTTATTTCTTATAGAATATATAGTCATGTCTTTCATTTATAAAAGGCCGATATTGAGATATTTATTTGGCTTGAAGTTTGTGGGATTTTGAAGTAATGGAATGCATTTACAGGTCCTATTAGGTGTAAAGATTTTATTATAATGTGATTATGTTTAAAACTCAAGATGTGAATGAAAGAAAGAGAGCTAGGATGAGCCATCCAAGTGTCTGATGAGAGGGAAGAATGTGATTGAAGTAATTTTTCTTATCTGTGATATTTAATAGATTTTAAATTATGATATAAACAATAAATTTTATGATGTATATAAATAATTGTTTCATCTCTTTCATTACTGTGAGTAGGCTGATCTGTTCTGGTGATCAGAATACACACCCACAAAATATGTAAGCTATCAAGGTACACTCACATTTAAGCATTTATAATACAAAGCTTTGCCAAATGCAGCATGATACAACTGCAGTGGTTCAACCCTGAACAGTTGGGGCTAGTGTGGACACATTATTAGTTTTTGGCACACTTAAGCATAGGAACTTAAAATTCATTACGGACACAACAAATGGTTTGGACACTAAATTGCATAAAATTTTAAATTCAAATAAAAAATTTCAAAATCAGTCCAAAAATAAAAATGTTGATTTGTATGGGGTGTAGCCCATTTGAACCCTTTTAACTCAAAAACCATAAGAGATATCTGGAATCAAATTGAAAAACCCAGGCTGGGATATGTATGAGGAATCAGATTAAAATTTGTTTTTGAAATCAGACCAAAAATAAAGTCAATTTTTTATGGTGTGGCCCCTTTGACCCCTTATCAGAACTCTGAAATCTGTATGCAAAATTCAGATAGGGATTTTTATGAGGAATCCAATAAAGAAAAAACATTTTAGAAATCCGACCATAAAAAACAAGAGGCTCCCAGGAGCCTGAATCGCTCACCTAGTTAAATTTTGTCTTTCAAGGGCAATAAAGTTAACAAGGAGTTGTCCAACAATTTTGACTCAAGAAGACTTTGGTAGGACTTATCATAAGGATAATTTCAGCAATTGAAAGTTTCTATCATAGTTTTCAAGATATTGACTGATAACTGTAAAAAAAAAATCATCTTTCAAGGGCAATAACTCTTACAAGGAGTCGCCTGATGATGCTGATCCCTGAAGACTTTTGAAGGCCTTATAATAAGGGTCATTTCAGCAATTGAAACAGTTCAGCTAAATATGTGAAAAAACTACTGTCTGACCCCCCATGTTCTATTTTTAGTAATAGTGGCCATTTTTTCAACGAATCAAAAATCCCCACAGCAGTTCTATGCAGGATACCCCAAGAAACATTCATACAATGTTTGATTCTGATTGGTCGGTTAGTGTCAGAGGAGAAGATTTTTGAAAGAAATAACATTAAATATAACAAAAAAAACCATTGAAAAAGGATAATAACTCCAACATGACTTAACAGATTAAAATGAATATTTGATAACAGATTGATCAGAAATTGGCAACACCTAACAGTTTTGGAGATATAAGCAAAAAACTACTGTATGACCCGTATGTTCTATTTTTAGTAAAGGTGGCCATGTTTTTCGATAGATAAGAAATCCCCACGTCAGTTTTATGCAGGATATCCCAAGGAACATTCATACCAAGTATGGTTCCAATTGGTCTAGAAAAAAATAGCCAGAAAAAACGTCAAAAAGGGCAATAACTCCGACATGGCTTCACAGAAAAGTCTCACTAACCACTTCCGGGTCAAATGGCCACCAATAGTACCAAAAACACACTGAACCTAGACATATGCATTGTAAGTGCATTATATGTGTGTATTATGATTAAAAGTAGTCAAAATAAAGCTAAGAATTTGTACTTTAAAATCATATATGTAATTAACTACAAAAGTGTATGAATATTGTTTACATGTGTGAAAAATTTGCCTCCATGCTGTCAGCAGAACAGGTAAAAATGTGGATTTTCATTATTATTTATTCAAGTAAATTTTGTGAAGAATTTCTACAATCGTCGTACCATTAGCATAATGATTTTGGAAGCCTTATTTTCCAAGCTTCGCAACGGTATGCAGCTTTAAGATGTCATTTGTCCTGGGAATTCACAGCGAGACTTTGAAAATTACTTTTTTAACATGTAAAGTAATGGAAACGTTAGAAGTGGTTAGTGAGACCTTATCAGATTAATACGAAAATTTGACCACAGGTAGATCTCATCATGCTGTAAACTTTAACTCAGTCAGAATTTGGCTTAACCTAACGGTTATGGAAATACAGGCAAAAAACTACTGTCTGACCCCTATATTCTATTTGAATCATAAATCCCCAAATCAGTTCTATGCAGGATACCCCAAGGAACATTCATACCAAGTTTGGTTCCAGTTGGTCAAGTGGTGTCAGAGAAGAGTTTTGAAAAATTGTTAACGACAGGCGACATCGACGACAAAGGAGGCCAGATGAGCTTAAAAATTGAATTTTTTGGGCTTTGTTCTACTTTAACCACCTTTAACTAGATAAAGGTCAATCTACTTGTACCATTTGTTTACCAGAATTAAATAAGGAACACAATAAAAATAAAAGATTAAAAAAAAAAAAAAACATTCCATGTGTGTATTAATGAAACACCTTTGTAAAATGGTACGGGCCACAAAAACCAAATTAAATGGGAACCTTCCTTTAGTGGTAAGTAAAATCAAATAAAAATTTCAGAACAATTGATCAACCACAACTTAAGTTATCATAAGGGAAACCAAGTGTCCCCAGATGATGACATTGACTGCACCAAAACATTATACAACTGCAAATTTTTTGCTGTCATATAAAAAGGCAAAGTCCTAGCACCACAAAACTTGAAATATACTTAAGTGTGGGAATGTAACCCCAATCAGTCTTTCAATTGATTTTTCTTCAAATAGTTTTTTTTCCAAATAGGGATTTACCAATATTGTTCCTTTTTTAACTGTATATTGATTTCCTATATTGCCAATTAGCCTCATTAAAGAGATGTAAAAACTGTTGAGCTGAAGCATGATTTACCATCTTATTTTGGGAGAAGTGGATGGTTTAGTAGAAGTTCAATTACACTGAAAATAGACTTTACAATCTCAAATAAAGTATCTTGGAGAGTTTTTACCTTGCAAGATGAATTATTTCCTTCTTCCATGATGTATATATGACGCCTTATCTTCCTATAAGGTTACTTTAAAAACCCACTGGGTGGTTTAGGTGGAATTGCTCTTACATGCTGTGAACAAATCAAAACCATAAAAGTGGAATATCTCCACCTGTTTTCATACAGCAATAACAATCCCTCTTGTGGCAAATGATGCGTGGACAAGTACCGGTATATTATAAAATGCTTTGCTGGGGGAAGATTGATACACTGCACAGGTCAAACTCTGAACAGTTTGGTGAGTATGGACACACCATCCAAGCTTAATACTGCTCTGAATTTTCATTCTAAATAAATAAATGACACAGGACAAGATTTTTTTCAAGTGAAAGCGGTCCTCCTTTGGAGGAACAGCACTTTGTGGTACAATTTCACCGAGATCCATTCACTTTCAGTCTGGATATCATGAAAATGCTTGTGCCTAGCCCCCAATTCCTGATTGGTCACCTCTAAACAATCAATGGAAGTCGTGCTTTTGTGACAGGGCAACTTGGGTACAATTTCAAAGAGATCCATTTGCTTATACTCCTTGTCCATATAAAATGAAAATGCTTGTTTCTGGCCCCTTATTCCTAAATGGTTCAATTGAAAAAACCAAAAATCAAACCAAGCCTTCTTTTTGTTGTTCGGCACCATGTGATATAGTTTCATCAAGATCCATTAACTTAAGTTATCATAAGGGAAACCATGTAATCACAGTCTTCTTTTGTGGTATGACATTATGTGGTATAATTTTATAAAGATGCATTAAGGTTCAGCTAAAGTCAATATCTAGGACATTCTTTAATGACATGTTTTCATTTATAGTTTTAACAATGCATTAAATTTAGCACTGAAACATTGTTAAATGCATCTTTATATACATTAAGGAACAGAACTATATGAATTTCAGACTTCAAATCTTGTTTTTGACAGCCGTAGATTTATTCTAAAGTATGTTGTTTACATTTTTGTTGTTAATGTTGTATAGAATTTATCAAACATTTGTTCTTAAGTTTGACTTGTGCTTGTGTGTTATATACATATAAAGATGCATTTGGCAATGTTTCAGTGCTCAATTTAATGTATTATTAAAACTATGAATGAAAACATTTCAGTAAGGAATGTCCTAGATATTGACTTTAGCAGAACCTTAACTTAAAGTAATTGTCCAGACATCATGAAAATGTTTGTTTCTGGTCCCTTTTAGGGCCTCTGATTCCTAAAATGTTCAAGGCACAATGCCTAAAATCAATCTAAGCCTTCCTTTTGTAGTATGACACCTTGTGGTACAATATCACTGAGATCCATTCACATGTACACAAGTTATTGTCCTGACTTCATGAAAAATCCCTGTTTCTTTCCCCCAATGCCTTAAACGTTATAGTCACAACCTCCAAAATCAATCCTAGGCTTAAAAAAAAGTCCAAAAACTAAAATTGTATAATAAAAATTGTATACTAATTTCAAAAAGCCAATTTTAATAGCAAGAAACAATTCAACTAAATTCCATGAAAATTCCTTGAAGCATTTTTAAGTTATTCTGTGAATATGGCAAAATCCTCCCTGTTTTGTGAATACAGTCCATTAACTTGAAAATGGGAACCCAGAAATTGATATCGATTGCTTACAAATATGGAAATAAGCTATTTCCCAAAGTTTCACGAGAGTGGGTGCAACCACTTCAGTCCAAAAACTGTGAAATACCCCTTTAACCCTAAATTGTAAAACCATAAATTTACAAAAATAGAAAGGGAGCTTCAGTCTATATAAAAAATCCTCATTGACATTCCTGCAAAGGGTTTTGGGTTAACCAATTCACCAAGGTTTCACAAAAATTTGATTTATAGTGTTAAGTGTCAGCGACAGACACTGGTATAAATGAAAACACATTGATGTTTTATGGTTTTATTCGACACTTAAAACAACAGCTAATATAATGTCATGTAACTAAGATGGTCTAATTTACATATTGAGTGATTTTGCTCATGAATATTTATAATATAAAGTTGATTTGCTTATGAATATTTCTACATGATATCTCTATTTACACATCATATGTTAGATTTATACAGTGAGGTTGTATTTACAATATTACAGTAGCATCATGAAAAAGAAGCTGTTAATTTTCATTGTTAGAATTTTATCAAGATTTTAAAGTTTGTTAGTGTACATACTCTGATAAAAATGTGTCTAAAATACTTCTTTTAAAATTAATAAAAGCTTAATTTTACAACAACTGGAACAATGAAAAAAACACTAGGCCCTGTAACAATGTAACTTGAAAAATTACTCAAGTTGGAGAACATTCTTAACTATAGTAATGTCATAAAATTCCAGTAACTGATGTTACTGTGGAAGTAAGAATATTCTCAGACTCAGTATATTTTAAGTTTTGAGTTATGAAGACCAGATACAGTATAACCAGCTTTGTCCAATACAGTTCATGTTCTTCATATTGACTACTTTTTCATCTTTGTGGCTTGTTTGGACTGTCTTGGCTATCATGTTCTAGTTTTTCTGGGTATGTTGTCAGATCAAGTGTTAAAACATTGCTGACAATACAATCTCCAGGCTGTGAAAATAGAGTAAATAACAATTTGAAGGCATAAATTTACTATCAGTTATATTCTGTAGAAAAGAAAAAAATGCCTTCTTTTCTAGAAGTAAACCAAATGCTGTTCAATAATAAACTCTTAATAAACTGTTCCCCCCCCAAACAAGACACAGTTCAACACACCTTTGAATAGTTGAAAGCTGAAAATTCTGTAAAAAAGATGTTAAAAATTTTACCTGTTGAAATTTCCTAACCATTTCTGTTAACCATGAATAAGTTCTGGAGTTTTTATTGCAAGTAACAGACCATATTAATCAAATAATTACCTACCTCAGGATAAAAGCCTGTCAGTGAGTCAGTCCCATTGATGTAACATTTGGTTACCTACCTTGGGATAGATGCCTATGAGTGAGTCCACCCTATTAAGTAACATTTGGGTACCTACCTCAGGATAGATGCCTAGGAGTGAGTCAGCCCTGTCAAGTAACATTTGGGTACCTACCTCAGGATAGATGCCTAGGAGTGAGTCAGCCCTGTCAAGTAACATTTGGGTACCTACCTCAGGATAGATGCCTAGGAGTGAGTCAGCCCTGTCAAGTAACATTTGGGTACCTACCTCAGGATAGATGCCTATGAGTGAATCAGCCCTGTTAAAGAACTCTTCTTTCAGAGAGATCACAATACACTGGAAAGAAGATCTGGACTGTTCTGTTATGTAAGCTGCAACCTAAAATTATAAACAGCATCAAAATGGTAAGGTGGAATAAAAGATTATTTTCTAACAAAAATATGGGTATACAATAAAACGAAAGTTAAATGTCCTTTTACATCAAGAAAGCTAGTCTAAACTGCTTAATTAATACTGCATGCCTCACAATATGCAATTTTGTAAAGATACTTACATTTAAAAAAAATCTTTTAAGAAATTCAGAATTTATAGTTAAAAAATAGCTATGTGTATACATGTTCCCTTCTATGGCAGAATAAGTTAGTGAAATATAACTAGGAATCAATGAGATGAAATCCATCTCTGTGGGCCATGCCGTGGCAATTAAGTCATATATTAAAAATACTGGAATTTGACATAGAGGTCACAGTTCAAGGTCATAGGCCATCCATGTAACGCAACACAACCTATTAAGGTGATTAACCCATGACAAATATGAAAGGCCCTCGAAAGACAAAAAAAGTTAAAGTCCAGACACCAGTTTGTCATAGATAAAAAAAAACCAGGAATTTGACCTTGAGGTCGAAGTTCAAGGTCTAAGTTAATATCAACAGTATGCAACACATTGTCTTTAGGTGATCTATCCATATGTCAAATATCAAATGCCTACATCAAAAGACAAAAAAGTTACAGCCCGAAGTTGAGTTTGTAACAAACAGTGATCACTAAAAGGCAACTGCTACTTTTTGTGGCGGGGCCCTAACATGAGAAGACACAACCCAAGTGTAGTAATGAAGTAATGTATACATGATAAATGGTTTATATTTAAACAGTGAAATGTAAGTTTCTGAAGCATTGCATACACAACGTCTTCAAAGTTTGCCATAACTTTAGGTAAGGTAGTTGGCATATCTTCACTTCATTGGCATACATAAAAAAAAAATACCAAAAAGAATCAATCAAACGATTTCTAAGGAGTTATATCCACAAGGTCTTGCATTGTTAAATCATGATGACCAAAAATAGTCTGTCCTGTTACTCCAACAACATTCCTGAATCAAAATGTTGAAACACTTTTACACACTTTAAACTTAAAAAAAATATCATTATCCCCAACTGCATAAATTAGTGACAATGCTTACCTTGCCAATATTGGTGTTGTCCAAAGCAGCATCAATCTCGTCCAGAACAAAGAAAGGAGCTGGCTGGAAACTATAAATTAAACCAACACAAGTTTTAAATGTCTCACTGGTACCCTTTACTATACAGTGCAGATTGACCATAACTAATGTCTCACTGGTACCCTTTACTATAGAGTCCAGATTGACCATAACGAATGTCTCACCTGTACCCTTTACTATAGAGTCCAGATTGACCATAACTAATGTCTCACCAGTACCCTTTACTATAGAGTCCAGATTAACCATAACTAATGTGCAAGAAATAAGTTATTGCGTATCAGATGTCAACTTCACAAAAACTTGTGAGAGCAAAGTTGATTGTAAATATTGACGTCACAACAGAAAACAGCATTGTGACATCAATGTTTACGATACATTTTACACTTAGGACTATTTGTGAAAATGACAACTGTTATCAATGTCAGTGTCTTTAATAGACTTGAATCTTTTCTGTGTGTACAAAACAATACCACAAAAAAACACAAAGTTATAAGCTTCAGACTTAAAAATATAATTCACTATTAAGATTCAATCTACTATGTTTAATATACAGAACTAAAGCAGCAATAGCTTGTTAATACCACAGCATAATCAATTTTTTCTAGTACTTAAATTTTTGAGTTCAAAACAATTTCAATGACTTCAACCTTACCTATGTATACTAAACAGCAGTGCTAAAGCAGCAACTGTTTTCTCTCCACCAGACAGATTGTCCATAGGTCTAAATCTCTTTCCTGGGGCTACACAGTTATAATTTACACCATCTAAATATGGTTCCTCAGGATTCTCAGGACCAAGGAAAGCTTGGGCTCCTTGATTCCTTGATAAAGCCTACAAAATCAATTTTCAAAGGTCATGCCAAGTCCTATATGTAATGATATTGTTAATTTTCTAAAGATTCCTACAAGATTTTAACTCCATAGCTAATACATATACCTAAAGTGTAAAATAGCATGTACTACACTAATGACAAAACTAATGAACAAAGAAGTCTACAACCACATTAGTGTACATCTTATAGATCAGGAGTTATAGTTATAGAAGTGATCAACTTTCAGCACAATGTCATTTTGTACATTATAAAGTATTCATTCCTAATTGATTTCTTCAGGCTTGTCCTATGTTTTACATAACAAAGGTTACTTCCTAATTGCTCCCTTGACATTAGGAATTTTACTATGATACCTTGTAAATCTCATCTATTCTGGTAGCTACATGTTCAAAACATGTCATAAATCTATCGTATCTTTCCTTTCTGACTTTCTCAAAGGCTTGTTTAGCCTTCTTAGCACGTTTTCTGGCATTCTCAAACTCATCAGATGTTTCTTGGAACCTTTCTCTAACACCGTCCAATCTGTATAGAAATGTATAAACAAATCATTATAGAACTATTAGAAACAATAATGATTAGTATAAATGTCTCATTATATAACTAAGGCAAAAAATAAAGAAATGTAAAAAAGATGACCTTCCAACGGACAACAAACTCATGGTCACATAAGACAGGTGGTCTTCGTAGATGGTTAGTTATACATAGAATGACTACATAGGGATATTTTAATCATAGTCTTTAAGACAGTTTATTGCTGGATACAGGTGAACACTAACAAGTGTCTGACTGCATAAATCACTACAAGAAGTACAGAAATAACATTAACTATTTCTGAAACTTACTTTTCAACAGCTTTCATATTGGGAGCATTTATTCTCTGTAATGTTGACTGCATGTCTGCCACTGCTTTTGTAAGTTGGGTAGTTTGTTTCTTTACTTCGTCACCACTATCCAACTGAATCACATATCACAGCCAGATTAATGTAAACCACGAGAATAATATAGTTTTTTCCAATACACAGATAGACTTTAACATAGATTTAAACAGCTCAAATTTCAAGATTAAAGGCACTATGGTACAAATCGGTTTTTAACTGCTTCGAACAATTTGTTAACGTTTATGAAACGAATTTTCAGACATAGAAGATGCATTCATATTAGTAAGTCACAAAATTAATCATTCATTTCTAGGCATGACTTAACCATTTTGCCAGTATTTAACTCACTTACATCTTTAAGTTCATCATCTAGTCCACTGTAATCAATCATAATCTGAGCTTCCTTGGCGTAGATAGATTTTGCTCCCTGACTAGACATACTGTCAGCTGGTGTACTTTCTGATTGAGGCTCCAGAGCACTTGATGGTTCATCTTCTCGACTGATGTCATCCATTGTACCTTTGGCGAGGGGTAACCGGATATCATCAATCTACAACAGAAGAGTCATTACAGGCACTTTGTTCAACAAAGAATGCCAAAACTGAAGATGCATTTTCTTTTTACATATTAAAAGACAAACCAGTAATTCAATTCTGATTTCTATTATATATTAGTGACAATTAGGTAAAAAGAGACATTAGAAGAGTTTCAATTCAAGACCTTCTCATGAAATTCCATTTCTTTTTTTTTCAACATACAGTTGAACTTCACTCGCTCGAACTCAGATGGCTCGTACACCCGGGATTTCTCGAACACAATTCAAATATCAAAATTTTCTTCTATATAATTAATATAAATAACTTTGGATTTCTTGAACTTCGATTTCTCAAACCCTCGAACTGACTATTTGGTCTGTTCGGAAATAAATCTTAGAGAATAACCCTCACTAACTCAAACTCGTCAGCCATTTTGTCAGCTTGGGTAATAAAAGTTGTGAAAAACTGAAACCCTATCATTAATCAGTGTCACTTGAGTTAATTACGGGTAATATTTAAATCATCACTAATTAGGTAGTTTTGATCTTAATATAAAACTGATTGAAGTTCGAGATGTTCTGAAGTCGGTATGAAGAAAGCATGAAAGAAAAGCGAATGAAAACAAATTATTGACCAAGGATTTCGAACTCTGAATGTTTTTTCAAGCAATCACATCATTTTTAATGTTCACAAATCAACATAATCTTCCAAAAGCAAATGAAAAAGATCTATGAACTGACACACCTTCATAGGGAGTAAGCAATTTCTAATGATAAAGTTGAACTCGGACTGGCAATGGAAAAAAATCCGGAATTATACGAACTTCAGTTTCTCAAATTCCTGATAACTTGAACACATTTCAATGGTCGCTTGGAGTTCGAGCTACCAAGGTTTGACTGTATAGATAAAGATGGGTGGAGGAATTTATGGTGATGGGAAATATGCTATAAATAGATGAATGGGATGTTGAGTAATAATACCATTTTATCTAGGCAACAGAAGTACCTTGCAAGCCTTCAAAAGACTGTGTCTTTCAGCCCTTTTTTGTTCCAACTTTGTTTCCACTAAAGAGATCTGTTTTTGTGCTCCAGCAACTTCTTTCTGCTGTGCTGCTAGACGCTTCTTTATTTCATTTATTTCAGCTTCAAAATCATCAACCTGTGATTTCAGTGTCAACTTCTGTGTTTTAAATCTCTCTTGATTCTGCATTTCTTCATCTATTATCTGTAAACACATTTTATACCATATCAATTAAAAGACAAGTCACTTAACATGAAAGATCAAATTAAGAAAAAAAATCACAGGAAAGCCATTCTATCATTTTTTAACCACAGTTGCATTGTTTTACTCTGAGCAATAGCAAGGAGTTAAACATTGGCACAAATGGCCTGCCCAAGGTAAATCAATGCGATTTATTTTGATTATATTTGTACCAGTTTCTTCATATTTTGACCCAACTTTTGTGTTGTATAAAATGGCCACTATTATGGAGCAAAATTCTATTATGACTTCAGTAAAATTAGGTAAAACTTCAGAAATAAGATTATTATAGGTCTATGACATTGGTTCTATGTTTATCAGTTTTACCACTGCTGTGGTCCAAAACACCTTTGTTATAGGTCTATGACATTGGTTCTATGTTTATCAGTTTTACCACTGCTGTGGTCCAAAACACCTTTGTTATAGGTCTATGACATTGGTTCTATGTTTATCAGTTTTACCACTGCTGTGGTCCAAAACACCTTTGTTATAGGTCTATGACATTGGTTCTATGTTTATCAGTTTTACCACTGCTGTGGTCCAAAACACCTTTGTTATAGGTCTATGACATTGGTTCTATGTTTATCAGTTTTACCACTGCTGTGGTCCAAAACACCTTTGTTATAGGTCTATGACATTGGTCCTATGTTTATCAGTTTTACTACTGCTGTGGTCCAAAACACCTTTGAAGCATGTTGTATTAGTGTTAAAACTCCATTTTCTTCCAGTGATAATTTACTTACCCTTTGTATGAACATCTCTGTGTGACAAATGTATGTGTAAAACTTTACTCGTAATAACACTTGCTGCATGTTTATACAAGATGGTGCAAAAGTTGCAAAAAAGCAGGAACAGACCACCATGGCTTTGTTTAACATTCAAAAGTTTAAATGTTTCTTTAAAACAGTAACAAAAAAAGATGACACCTCTACAATTACATACTCCATTATAGTAAAAATATAAAGTATTATAAAATGATTTGAGACAAAACAGCTGTTGCAAAGGAAGTATATGGAAGTACATTTCACATCCAAAATCCTTTCTCTTGAAGTTTTTGTTTTCATGTTTAAATTTTAATTAAATGACATACCATTACATCTGTATCTTACAATTTGCAACCATTTAGTTCACCTACCTTCATATGTCTAGATTCATCATTTTTAACTTTCTCTAATTCTTTCTCATCATTCTGTACAGATTTTTCCCATTTTTTCACATTCACTACAGAGAAGCAAAATCAAACATCACTGATTTAAACAATCATTTTTTTAGATGTACTATAAATATAATTGAAATGCCTTTCATACAAATCTTCATCACAAGTCGTTAACAGTTCTTCCAAAGAACACCATATATTTCAACTCTTTTTTTTCGTAACAGGAATTTTAAGAATCTCAACGGCTTAAAAACAATTAGTAGTAATAAAAAATCATACATTTTAGTTAACAAAATGCATTAATCTGAAAACAACTGTTAAAACGAATCTGGCATCATTGGAAACACCAATACAGACATGAAGTAGCACTCATTGTCTTGCTAGGTATACCTCCACTCATACAAGAAGTTGATATTGAACCTAACCCAAAATAGCTTACATGTGCCCCATCTATATAAAGCAATATATCTGAAACCAATCAATCCATTTAGAGGCTTAATTTTCTCTATCAAATCCCTGTAGTGAAAACTGGTTAAGTTCCACGAAACAGGAGTCTATTGCACAGCACCCCATGTACACAGGCCACATACCAAATCTGAAATCAATCCATCCAGTGGGAGCTGAGATAATTGCGACAAAATTCCGACGGATGGGTAAGGTGATCCCAACATACCACCCACATGTTGAATGGAGGTATAATATTGTGAATTGGATATAAATTGTACAATAGTTCAGAACATTCTGTAAAACCATGTACTTACCTATTGTGTCCCTTGACCTTTCAAATTCAATCTGGTTCTGTAATCTAAACTTCTGGTTTTCAAACTCTAATCTTTTCTTCGCTCTTTCTTGTTGTATTTGTAGTTCTCTTTCTTCATATTGTCTAAGTTGAACAAGATAGGTATATAAATACCATAAGACAGATTGACAATAATTTGCCTCTTACAATCAGTCATTTTATGAGAAATCCTTGATATGCTTTTGGCAGCTATATCATAATCCTCCTGAGAGTTAACTAGGACTAATTGACCTAATGTTAAAAGTTCATTACAGACTTTTATAATCCAATATACTTTGTCTAGTTTGGAAAGCCATGTATCATATGCTGTTTGTGTACAATTTACAAATGTCTTGACAAATAGCCTCAATAGCTAGAAAAAACTACTCTAAAAAGAAGTATCAAAACAAAAGTAATGTAATAATACACATGATATGCCTATTCCTTCTTTAAAGAGTTACAAAAAGTATCCCTCTTTTGTTAGGTTGCAAAGTATCACTACTCTGAAAGGAAAAAAACAGGAAAACAAAAAAAGTAAAGGAACTTCTTCCTATAGGCAACCACTTTACCAAAATAACTTATTAAATCCTTTCAAACCTTCTGGAGTTATTGTACAACATGACAGTGGTTTACCATAGTGGAACTTTCAAAGGATGAGTGTATAAGAATATTTTTTTTCACAAAATTATACCTAATGTTTGCAACTCCAATTTGTACACAGAACTCTGAGAAAACTTCATCTTCTACTGTGTTCATTTTATCTTTAATAATTTTCATTGCATCACCTCTTTCCCTCATTCTTCTTTCTAACTCTGCTGTTCTGGGCTGTAAAATAGACAAAGCACACAACTTCACATTGTATTTTCTATACAAATAATTTTTTCAATAAATTCACTTATGAATTTCACAAAGGTACAAAGGCGCGACACACATAGCATGGAGTAAAATTTGGCTTTGTGACATTGACCATTAGCCTTGGAAATGAATAATGTTCTAGTTTTTTCATCATATGCACTCGAACTATGTACCAAGTTTGACAAAAGTTCACTGGATGATGTTGGTTCTAGAATGCTAAATGGATGATACATTAGGTTTGAGAGAAGGCAGTGTTCAATATTCCTTCACAATTTATGTAGCAAGGGAATTTTAATTGGTACCATAAGCTTTGTCATCAATCAATACCTAAGAGAATGTTAATTCTAATTTACTGTTTCTACTTCACTTTCATCAACAAAAAAGACAAAAAAAAACAATGCACGCAAGATTTTATGGTTCATGTCTTTTCAAAAACAACAACCATGGTTCCTTTAAAAAAAACTATCACATTAACTTGTGTTAGAAGTAGGAAGACTTACCCCAAATTGTTTAAGAAGATCATTGTACTGAACAACATCTCTGTCTATAGCCCATACATTTTTATTCATCTGAAGGAAAGATTCACTTTTTTTAATAACTGAAATGTTGTAAATTGTTAACAAAAATACACACACACAAAATATAACAAAGTCATAATATAATAGAGAAACAAATAAGTGGCAGGTATTACAACAGTTCCACAAATGTCTGATGATAAATGGCATGTATAGCAACAGTCTCCCAAATGTCTGATGATAAATGTCAGGTATAGCAACAGTCTCCCAAATGTCTGATGATAAATGTCAGGTATAGCAACAGTTTCCCAAATGTCTGATGATAAATGGCAGGTATAGCAACAGTTCCACAAATGTCTGATGATAAATGGCAGGTATAGCAACAGTCTCCCAAATGTCTGATGATAAAAGGCAGGTATAGCAACAGTCTCCCAAATGTCTGATGATAAATGTCAGGTATAGCAAAAGTCTCCCAAATGTCTGATAATAAATATCAGGCATAGCAACAGTCTCCCAAATGTCTGATGATAAATGGCATGTATAGCAACAGTCTCCCAAATGTGTGATGATAAAAGGCATGTATAGCAACAGTCTCCTAAATGTCTGGCCATAAATGGCAGTATAGCAACAGTCAAACAAATGTGTGATTAACTCGTCTTGTTCTCTATACAGTAAAACAATTCAAGTAATGCAATGCAAGATATGACTAATAAAGTTTAAATTGGTAATGAGTGGAGCCAAAACCCATAAAATGTGATACCCCAATATTATTTGTCTGACACCTGTAATTCTATTTTTGAAGTTCCAGTGCAGTTTAGGAATTAAGTCTTTTTACTGAAAATTTTGTTAATTTCTCAAGACTTTGTTATTTTACAGCACTATCATCTAAAAAGCATTTTACGTTTTGTCACTGTTCATAGAAATTTATCGCTATCCTCTACAATACCTAAATTAGTGTATCCACATTGTGGTACGTACTGTGTTATCTCTATCTGTGATGGAGTACTTCAATCTAGTCTCTAAACCTTTAATTTGAGATCTGTAGGTGCTCAGTTCTGATTCTTTTCTTTTCATTTTCAAATGTTCCTTCAATTCTTCTGTCAATTTTTCTTTTCTGATTTTCAGTTGACCTAGCTGTTTTTCATCCCATCTTCTGGCTTTGGCTTTCAAATCACTAAAAGTAATAATTGAATGTGTTACAAGGTCTTGTGTTTTTCTTAGATGTTTTAAAGTCACAGACATGAATTAACAAAGCCAATAAAAAGCTGAAACTTGTGAATTGAAAGCAAACTTACAGTTAAGAAACAATATAGATTTGAAAAAAGGGAATTCTGCCACAAAAGCAGAAAAAAGATCATGTCTGAAGATAGACCTTTTATTCTTAGTTGAACATTAAAGACAATGAAAAAGTGATTTTCAGAATTTTATTTTGTAATGGACTAATATAGAAAGTATTTTTTTTTGGTGTTGTTAATAAAATGAAAAAAGGAAGAATAATTTTTCATATTAAAAAAAAAATCATTTAAATTTTGTGTACAAGTTCTTAACTTTCTGGCTTCAATGTTGTAAAAAGATTTATTGATAAAACAAATAAAAATCAATTAGAAAACTACTGTATTTTGGTGTGTATAATGTGTATATTTTTACATAAAAATCATTTCATGAGCATAGGGTGCGTATAATGCATCAATATATAAGAAATGGTCAAGAAATGAAAGATTTTCCTACAAGAAAAGACATTGCGTAATGTAGACACCCAAAGTGAAATGTCACTGAAAGAAGTTTTCAAATACATCTTCAAGCATTGAACTTTAAATGATATTTCCTTCAAATCATGCTCAAATGTCCTAGTGACGTTTCTAGCATTTGTCATTTTTGTCATTTACGAAAGACTTTTTTCAGATGACACTTTTGTCACTTGAAATCTTTGAAAGTACAAATAACATTTAGAGCTGTAATCCCAAAATTGGTTCAAGTGGCAAAAGTGACATTTTATTAACCCAAGCTAATCACAACTCAACAGCTGTCAACATTTTGTGTAAACAATCATCTTATTCACCAATTACACATAAAAATTATTATCACTTTTTTTTGTGCATCAAAATTGAGTGTTAACCAAATGTCAGTAATTTGATCACTACCCTAGTGTCACTACATTTTGTAATTGTGTGTTGGCAATATCAACAATCTTGAAAATATCACTTATGATATCAATAAACTCCTCAGAGACCAATACTAGATATAAAAGTGAAATAATGACATAAAACTGTCATTAACTCGGGAGTTGAAATGTGCTAAAAATAGAATCTCATGAGGCAACATAGGGGAAATATTTTATATCTACAACGTCCTAGATGATTGTTTTGTTTGCTTGTTGGGGTTTAACGCCCGCGCAGCAATATTTCAGCTATATTAAGGCGATGAACATGAAGTGGATGATAAAATGAACATGAAATGATGATGAAATGAAAAATGGGATGGGACAAAAGAACAATGGGGTCGGCAAATTTTGATTGCCACTGAAAATAGGAAGAGGTGGGTAGGGTCGGGCAATTTAGCCTCCTGTGGTGGAGCCCTATGGTTCCTACTCCAGGAGAATACCACAGTACGGTTCTTTAACGTGCGAGGAATGTGGCATCTTTCCCAAAACGGTGCACAACTATGGTTTGTGGTCAGGTTTTCCGTATTATAGCCTGACAACCCCAGCATGTAACACGCCAGGGGTACCCAATTCCACCACCTGGGGCACACAACCCAGTTGCTCTGTGGGCAGAGCGCCCTAGCCCCTGGCTAGGGTTCTGAGCACTATTTAGTCGCCTTTTACGACAAGCTTAGCGCTGCTGCAGGCTTATTCTTTAGCCACCCGGACCTGCACAGGGCTGTCCTAGATGAATTTTTGTGTTTCTACAAAGGGTGGCCGAGCAGAAAACGTCATTTTTTCAATATTAAAGACATTTAAAATCATGTCAGGGATGTATAGAATGTATGGTCCCTGATTGAGTACAAGAGCTAGTGTAAAAGCATTTTTTCTTAAAGGCTGGGGATTTTTTTTTTAATCACAGGTATGCTATTTGGATTGTCTAGAAAACATGCTTGCATGATAGTAGAAAAAAATAATGTGCTTTATTCATATGCAACATATATTTTAGTAGTATTCCAGCTAAGAATCATGCAAAATGTGATTCATGGATGAAAAGCCTACATATTTTTATTTTTGATATTTTGTTTGAATTGCCATAGCAAACAGAAATTAACATTCAGTTTTTCGTCTACCCCATGTTCTTGGGAGATAAAAATTGTATAGAATGCACTGTAGATTTCAAAATTAAGGGAGATAACTCTGTAAACGACACTCAAATACAACAGAATCTATTGGAATTTCAATGTTGATTATCTCCTAAAAGCAGACAGATTTGAATGAATAATTACACATTTCACAACATAGACACATAAAACAACTTGATTACAAAAATAAAAATATGTAGCCTTTTCTGGGATGTATCATATTTTTCAGATTTTGCACGATTTGTACAAAGGCAGCTATGTAAGTTTTATTTAATGTCTTTACACAGTTCTATAAATAGCACACTACTGCAATATCTTCTTCATGTGAGATGCAAATACTTCTTTAAAAAATATACCATTAAAATGGTCATCATTTTCTCGTGCAAAAAAGACTAAAGCTTTCAAAATCCTGGAAAAAACCCTGAATGTCCTAATAACATGTTTCAGACAAAGGTTGTACAACATTTCTTTCCTATAAAACATTGTTAGAGATTGAAATGAAACAAAAACCAAAAAGTTACTAAGTTCTTTTTTACCAAAACCTCCTTAACACTTTTGCAGCTAAAAATGATTATTTTGAAACTTGAAATTAATTCTTCCAATTTTCTTCCTTTAAATTATATTTTAAAATGAAAAAAATGGGCATGAGTTACAACCAAAACTGGAAATGTTGGTGGGACCAAAATTTTCCTGACTTTTGCTTTTGTTTTATAAGCCATTTCATATATCCCAAGTCCATTTTTATCATGCTTCGAAATTAAAATTGTCCAATTTATGTAGCTACTGATCTTTCATTATGTTTTAGAGTGAATACCAATTTCTTTCCTTCACATTTTTCCAGGAAATACCACATCAAGATAAATAAACTGACTTATCAAGTGCAAAATATTGATCTTTTGTCTTACAATCTACTGCAATCTATGTCTAATTTTTTTTTACACCTTTTGACCTTCAAAATTGCACTGTGAACTATACATAAATGCGTATAATACATACCAAAATATGGTACATAAAAAAAACCTTTACACCTGTATCTTACCTAGCACCACCTGAGATCACACCAGACTTCTGGAAGAGAGTACCATCCAAAGCCACAGACTGAAATAGATTAGTGTACAACTATCAAATCACACGTTTTTTTTTTCTCTAAACAAAGCGACTTCACACACACTAAAAAAAAAAAAAACTTGACTAGGTCACCTTTACCCATGACCTTCAAAAAATTAATGAGGTTCTAAATTTTCCAAAGGACTTATCTGAAACATTGAAGGATTTTGATTGAAGGGTATTAAGGACAGATTGTAGTGCTGTTACAAGTTCCTTAATAAATTTTGTGGGTGTGATGTTTCTAGCAAACTTAGATTATTTTCAAGTATTATCATGGTCCAAATCTAGGACAATGTTTTAAGGAAAAATCCAATCTGATGCTCAAATCATTTCATGACATTAAAGAGAATACTTTTCACTTTTAAGTAAGATTTTTGTCTAGTGAAATAAGCTGAAAACTATTAAGCTTTCCAAATCTGCCTACCTTGTGCCTTTCTTGACCACCGAAAGCAACTTTCCTGGCATCCTCCACAGTCTCACAGACTAATGCATTACCACAAGCAAACAATAAAGCCTTTTTAATGGCAGGAGGATTATACCTTATCACATCAACAACCAATTTTACATTCTTTGGTTCTCGGATTTCTCTAAAATCATAAATCATAATTTATTTACTAAAATCTTGAAAAGTGAATAATCTTCAGCACATCATATAGTCAACTTATCAACTTGTATATCAGGGAAATTGCTTTGTTTGTTTGTTGGGGTTTTACGTCCGAGCAGCAACATTTCAGCTATACTCAGACGATGAACACGAAAGTGATGATAAAATGAACATGAAATGATGATGAAATGAAAAAGGGATGGGACACAAGGATAATGGGGGTCGAGAAATTTTTGATTGCCACTTGAAATAGGGAGAGGTGGGTAGGGTCGGGCAATTTAGCCTCCTGTGGCGGAGCCCTATGGTTCCTACTCCGGGAGAATACCACAGTACGGTTCTTTAACATGCGAGGAACGTGGCACTTTTCCCAACATGGTGCACCACTATGGTTTGTGGTCAGGTTTTCCGTATTATAGCCTGACAACTCCAGCATGTAACACGCCAGTAGTACCCCATTCCACCACCCGAGGCACACATCCCAGTTGCTCTGTGGGCAGAGCGCCCTAGCCCCCGGCTAAGGTTCTGAGCACTATTTAGTCGCCTTTTATGACAAGCTTAGCGCTGCTGCAGGCCTATTCTTGCAACACCTGGACCTGCATGGGGGCAGGGAAATTGCAGATGATAAAATGTTTTGAGGGACAATGCTTGATAGCCCACAGAGTTTGAACCAAGAACAGCAAGGAAAGTATGGACAAAACATTCCAGATTGATACAGCTCAGAATTTGTATTGTGATTAAATACTTTACATAGCACAAGATTCAGACCAGAATGAAAGTGGTGAAAGAACAATAAAGTTTGAAAGTAGACAGTTACATAATATGGCCAAATATCCAAACTTTAGAGAAATCCCCATGTAAACTCATCCATCCATTTACCTAGTAAGCACTAATATGCATATGTCGAAAGACAGGCATATAA
Source organism: Perna viridis (assembly GCA_037379345.1). Taxonomy (NCBI): domain Eukaryota; kingdom Metazoa; phylum Mollusca; class Bivalvia; order Mytilida; family Mytilidae; genus Perna; species Perna viridis. The sequence goes on from CM074511.1 coordinate 18,708,977, forward strand.
ATGTAACAGTGTTCTGGGATTTCTCATAAATTGAGGTTTTCTAGGGAAAAATCCATATAAAATCAACTTTCCCACAGTCAATGACTGCTTTCCTAACAAAACAAATCCTTACAACTTGCCACGGGAAAGTGTAATTAAGTACCTAACTTTCCCTGACCCAAATTTCACTTGCCCCGGGTAACGGGAAATAGGAATCCTAGAACATTGTGTAAATAAGCAAATCAAGTTAAAATCAATATTTAAATACCTAAGTTTTTCATTGACAGATCTAACATCAAGATAGTCAAGTGGTAAAAATGTTTCTGGATCAATTCTCTGTTCCTTCATGTACTGTATACAATCTTTGGCTGTCTTTTCAGTGTCACACACAATGGCATCCATATATTTACCCAACACTTTGGTAATAGCTATCTGATATCTCTTGTGACTAGGCTCACACAGGTCAATCAGTCTACCATGCTATAATCAAGTGACAGGTTTAATTTTCAAACTGTTTCCATGAAGGTGTATTAATTGTTTACTGAGATGCAGAATGTTCCATAAAAGGTTGGCAACTAATAAGTGTATTTATCAGGTTACAAACTTACATTTCAGAGGGGCAGGGTGGTTTCATGGGATTTTAATAGACATTACGACAAAGACAAAAATTGTCAATGCAAATATGGTCTTTGGCATCAATTTTGTGATGTTCTATACTATGATCGTTGGTGTAAAATCTATATTTCAAATTCTAACAAAAACAGCAATTTCATAACGAGTAATTCTTTCTATTTTTTATAATTCTAATCATAAGATTCTTTATAGTGATAGCAGTTTTTGATCGGTCGATAACGCCTTTGCCAGACAGCTCATACTTGCATGAACTTCATGAATGCAAGTCAATATGAAACCAATATGGCGGATGTGTAGTTCAAAAGAGTGTGGCAACGAACTAAATGGCATAATATACGCGTAAGAATAGTTTATTACATCCACAATTGATTTTAAAGGTACAGTTTGTTTACAGAGAGTAATTTTCAGCTTGGGGAAAGAAATTTATAAATGCTTTAAATCTACCAACAAGTAAATTTGCCCCAAAATTAATAAACTGTCCCTGAACTAGATTCTATAAATACATTTACTGATTCAACACATTTGAAAAAAAAAATAAAAATTCCCAAATGTCGGAATAGAATTATGAGAATTAAACAACTATTTTCAGTCGTTCATGGAGGTATGAAAGGATCTCTCCACTCCCAAACGTTACATGAACAGCCAAACGTTGAGTTTGGGAGCTCCAAGATCCGTTTATAAATGCATAAACAACCAAAAATATCTGTTTAATCCTCTACTATAGTTATTCCCCTTCATACATATTTAACTACCCACTTCATAATTATTGTTATGATTAGACAAGGCCATATTCAAAAGAATGTTTGTTTCCCCTCCCCTGGGTCTAGCTTCTGAAACTGACCAGGCAGACAAGCATTTTTTATTCTGAAATGCAAAGGACTGAAAAATAAACAAAAACATTTATTCTTGAATAGAAACAAATTATCTGAAAAAACATGACAAGATGTATCAAATGTTCAATGCAATGACTAGCATGACTAGAAATATGTTGATAACTTTGATGGGTTTAAAACAAACTCCTGTTCTATAACAATATATAAAACATTCAACTGTCCGAGCTGTGAAAAACAATCAATCGGTATTAATAACCTTAAAAATTTTTGGGATACAGGATACATTTGATTATTTATAGGGACATGGATTTTTTCAACATATTTTTGGGGATATCTAGAGTTAAAATTATAGAGATCTGGTACCCCCTATACAAGCCTCGCTAATGGAATGAAGAGCTTGTCAGGCGAAGAGTGGTGTTTTTTGTTGGAAGTAAAAGGTGGAGTAAAATTGAAAGGGTCAGTAAGTGAGGAATCAGGACATGGGAAATGGTGGTATAAAGGGAAGGGAAACAGGGACAGTGGTGGATCCAGGTGGGGGGGGGGGGGTGGTGGCCTTAGAAAATTGCAATTTTTAAAAATTGTTGAAAAATTGTTCAAGACACTGTCAGAATGCAGGATTTGAGGTTTAATATTTCAAAATTTTCTTTCTACATTAATATTGTTGCATCATCAGACGGTTCTGCTGCCTGGTGGTGAGGCCCCGATGGTATCAAATTGAACATATTCGAATTTTTTGGGTCAAAATTATGAACAACCTTTATTTATTCATCAAACATGTTAAAGTCTGGCTGGAAGGTAACTCTGTTTGAAAGTGACGATGACCTCGTGTTCATCCATGATTAGATCATATAGAACGTCATGCCAAGTACATTGTTTTGAGAAAAAAACTGTACAGTCTATTAACTATGACCGGAACAACTTTTGAAGATAGTTTGTACTTGATTCTAACAGTTGACGCCAATCTTTTGAAGTAATACCGATACATTGGATAGGTAAATCCCGGTGAGTTCCGAAATTAGCTAAAGGAATATCCAAAGCTGACACGGATCAGACATGTTTATTTTACGAAAATAAAATTAAAAAAAACAAAAAAACAAAAAAAAAAAACATCGAAATTTTTTAGTAAAAAATTGTTTGACCTGGTCAGGGTGAGAGAAAACAAACATATTTTTATTTTTGGCCTAATTTGTTAGAATTTTTTTTTGTTTTCTAGCCATCTCAAGTTAATATATGAGTATTAGTCTGAAAAGATTGTTAAGACAACTGGAATTCAATAGTTAGTACTGTTATTGTTGTAATATACCTTTGTAATTTTGTGTATCTTCTTCAATTCAATAAAATATTGGCAACAACTATTCATGTATGTGATCATAATCAATTGGTTAATCAGTAACAACTGATTAGCACATCTACTGAACATGAAGGAAATTCATTTTAATGTACATCTTTTTATGCATACTGTATAATATTAAATCAGAAAATGCTGAGCCTTAAATAAACAATAAATTGATTCGTGACACAGAAAGTCATGAACCAATTTGTTTAAAAGATAATTTATAAACATCTTTAAATGTACAATAATTAATTACTGTATATAAATTCTAGTTTGCTACAATACATAATTGTTATTTTTTGCACTCCCATCATCTGATTCTAAAATTACTTAATTTTTTTCCAACAACAAAAAATTAAATCCTTTTATTCAATGCACATCTTTAATATATGGTTATCAGTAAGTGAGCAAAATTTTAGTTCATCACTAAGCTTTCCTACAGAGATTTTATGCTCACATAAAAAATGCTAACAGAATGATGGACAAAGTGAAAACTAAAGGGCACTGTCCATAACGATCCTAAAAAAGTCCTCCATCAAGAATCAGAAAATAGCTGCTTTTTGATGGTTTGACAGCTTATTAGAAATTTATTTTAAACTTTATATCCCACCTTTCAATCAATTTTAACAAAGAAAGGTTAGTTTACTAGGTGCAGATGAAAAGATCAGAAAAAAAACATCTGCTAGTAAAAACATTAATTCACAAATTAGTACATATCAATTTTAAGTTAACACTTTTTCATGTAATTGACAATATTTAAGTTTTTATCTTGTAGTTTATTATCACTTTACTGACATTTCCCAGGCACACTCTTGAATGTTAATGTACTGATGTAAATATCTGAAGTGCTATTAGCAGGTGTTTTCATAAAAATCTGTACTCTATGGTCTTAAGTGACTCATACATTGTATTAAAACAACCCAGTCATACTTATTGTACACAGTTTAAACTTACAACACCACTGAATAAGCCTTTCAGATTGTCCAATAATTCTTTTTTCTTCATAGCTCTGGCACTTTCATGTTTGTCTACTTTAGCCTCTCCTAACTGTTCCATTACAGATTCTAACTCTGTGTTGATCTCTGATATTCTCTGGTTTGCCTGGTCAACCTGACCACTTAATTCTTCCTCTATCTTTTTCTGTTCAGCAACTGTCTGATTACTTGTCCTAAAATGTATAGACATTCAACTTAACAACAACAGTAAAGAATACACAGGACTTCCTAAACAGTAACCAACATCGCTTCAGCATATGCTCCATCTATATAAAGCTACAACCATATTTGAAATTAATCCACATTTGGACAAAATTTAGACAGACAAGGTGATTCCAATATACCAACCTTTCATACAGCAGAAGTGTAATTCTGTGATTTTAAAGCAAAACCTAATAGCTTTTGTCCTTAGTAGTTCTACGCACAGAAAATTAGACAGTAATTTTCGGAAATTCTTCATTCAAAGTTATTAATATTAAAACAACATTCTTAAACCAAATCACCTTCATTAATCTGGACAATGCCTATCCACTACTGCATATATAATTGATTACCCACCTAATACATATATTACCTAATATATTCATTTAGTTTTTCCACTCTTTTTCTATTTTCTTCCATTTCATTTTCCTTTTGTTTAATTTTATTATTGAGTTCATTTTTCTTCCTTGTTTCATTATCAAATCTATCCTGGTCAGATTTCTGTTCACGACTGATAGTGTCCATTTCTTGCATGTATCTAGCTGCCCTCTTGCCAGCCTCTTCTTTCAACCGATGATATTCTTGTACCTACAAAAAATTTTCCATGAAAGATAAGAATACTTTCTGACTTGAGTTAATCAAAACTCGAGAAGCAGACAGGTAAGGATTAATAATAACAAATTTACCGAATTGATAAAATCTACGCAGTAGTCAAAAGGAAAGTCTGCATAACAAATAGCAATATCAGGGTAAAAACTGGAAAGTTGGAAACAATGGTCCTGGGTTGGTACTGGCGTTTCAAAATAAAAGATGGTTTAGGTAGTACAATACAATAGGGATCAGACTAGTTTTTTCACATATATCTCCCAAACAGTTAGTATTAGCAAAATTCTTTTAATTGCTGAAATGATCCTTAGGTAGTACATTACAGATAGGTCATTTCTGAAAATTTGGTCTCATTTTGTTGAAATAAAGCTGTTTTGAGACAGAAATTTCTAGTGTTTTTTTCTTATCATTTTTTTTAAAAATGCATATGTTTCAAATCCTTGGTGTGTGAAGGTTCAAGTCATTTATAAGTAATTTAGTGATTATTGTTATAAAATCCAGTAGCCATGGTAACATACTGAAAAAAAATATTACTGAGTTTTAGTACAAATCAGAGGTACCCACCCTTACAAAACTAACAGCCTAATACTATATTTCATAACATATCAGGCACTTATACACTACCACAGGAAGAAAGCATGCACGGAGTAGGTGGGAAAAGGGTAAAAATAATAAGACCTTTTTCGATTCATTCTCTCACAATATGTTCCAAATGTTTGTATGAAATAAGGTATTTTGAAAATCAGCCATCTGATGCTGAGGAGAGAACCTAATACGGCAGGGGACTGAAATGTTCCAGATACCACTCTTCATTTAAATTACACCTGTTGACCATAACATATATTACATCTGTTAAATAATATATTCATAAAATTTCAATTTTTAATTTTAAATTTTACAAAATTTGTATGTGAAACAGTGCACCTTAAAGTAACTGTGCATCCTTAACCAGATTTTATAATGTGTTTAACCTTCCATTACAGTTTATTATTTCCAGCATAAAAAATAAAAGTCAAAATAAATAAGTCATAGAGGACAAATCAATCATTAAGAAGTTCAATAAAAGACAATAGTAGTAACTGAGTCACAAATTAAAAGGAATAGTTAACTCAATTCACATTCAAAACAAAGTTTTTCTAAAACATTCTTTTTATTCTAATGTTAAGCAGTGTTATAGTATATGTTCACACCACAAAAATGACTTAGCAAGTTGTGAACTTTTTGCTGTTCGGTATTACTTGATACCTGAGATTCTTCTAAGTCAAGATCTCTTCCTTGCGACTGAGATTCCTCTTCAATTCTTTCCTCAAACTCCTGTCGTTTTCTGTCAACTTCCTCTAGCTCCTTTTCTAATTCTCTTATCTGAAGAAAAATCGTTTCTAATACTCATCTACTTATTAACATCATTGTTTGCCTACCAGATCATGGATCCTAGACTTTAACAGAATCTCAATTCAAATGTGAAATTGAATAATCACTTAAAATATCTACATTGCTTTCCAATGTGAGTGCATTACAGAAATTCTTTGGAAAACATAAAATGGAACTCTTTGATTACAGAAAACAATTAACTAATGACATTCACATACAAATCATATATGCATTATAAGGGTATCATTGTTAAACTCAATGCAATGATTTTTCTTCAAGAAAACCATTAAAAACCATAATAATATACCTCCATCTCATGATTGTCATGTGTTTTCTTTGCTTGCTTAAGAGACTTCCTGTAATCAATAACATGAGTTTAAGTAATATTTGATATACTGAGTTCATGATTGTCAACTGTTGGCCAAATTTTCTCTTAAGTGCTAAATTCTGTAATATCAAGAAGAAAAAAATACAACACCACAGTCTTACCATGAAATCTAATTCAAAATGTCATCTGAAATGCAGAATAACATTAGGTCCTTTTTCAAGTGTCAGTAATTCGAGTGCTTCAAAACCATATTTGTAATTTACTACAAAAGTGTATGAATATTGTTTATACTGTATTCTTCCATGTATTGTGTGTATTTGTGTATTCCACAAACCCACTTCTTAGAGAAAGAGACTGACAAAAAAAGTTCGTTTCCATGTAAAATGCACACTGGGAAGTGAGGAAAAATCACCAGCAGAAAACCACACTGAGATGAAAGGATTAAAGAAAATTCCCTGAAATGTGTATACTCTCATAATTAATCTTATAAATAAAAGTATTTTTGTATGTTTCCCAGCTTTTACAAGCCATTTATTGATTAGAAAACAGTGATGTATTGGCTCCATCCAATGAGTCAGCTGAAAGTGTACATTTCCTGTTCTTATGCAAATCAGGTATACACTAAAACAATCATGTCAAGTCAGACAGTTTATAAAAAAAGATGTTTTAATTTGCCAAGCTTCTGTATTGATATTTGACATCTGGAAACAGTTCATCAGACAGATTAAAGGATAAGACACTTGTTTTCACCTTTGAAATTGATCTTTTGTTATTTAATATTTAAATGACAATGGGCCTGTGGACAGATAGGCACTCCTGTTATTGCGTATTTGACACTCCACCACACACAGGCAAAGAAATTATATTTAGGACAATGTGTTTCAAGAGAAAAATAAAAAGATAGTCACAGTTTTATGTACATACTATGAAATGCAAGAAAACAGCATTGATGGATGAAATAACTAATAAAAAGCAGTAAAACTTTACTTGTTTATTTCACATAAATCTATTATCAAAAATATGAAATGGCTCAAAATTGTATTTTGTTGACAACTTCAGTTCTGATTCCCGAAAATTATGTCTCCAAGAAAAAATCTAAAAACTCATTTTTTGGGTGTATACTGCGCACCCCCTCCTGTTACAAAGAAAAAGTTGAAAAAAGGTGTGGGGTATACACAGAAGAATACAGTATGTGTAATTTGTCTCCATGCTGTTCATTAGCAGAAAAGGTAAAAATGTGGATTTTAAGTTTTATTTTATTCAATTAAATTTTATGAAAAATTTCGACGATCATTGTATGATTACCATAACGATTTTAAAAGCCATATTTTCCAAGCTTCCCAATGGTATGTAATTTTAAGATGTCATTTGTCCTCAGAATTCACAGTGAAACTCTGAAAATTACATTTTTAACACATAGACTAATGGAAAAGTAAGAAGTGGTTAGTGAGACCCTTTCATTACATAGTAACCTTGAATTTGCTTTTCTGCATCCTCTAACTGTCGATTTGTCTTCAATAGACCGTCAACTATGTGGTCACATTGTCAAATTCATCTGTTTTTTTTTAGTGTGATTCATTATTTTTCAATTATGTATAATTCTTGCGGATTCCAGCACTTTAAAATTTCTGAAAAAGCATTCTTTACATCTGTTTCAATGACAACAGTTTTTTCCTTACCAGCATATGTTATGAAGGGAACTAAAACTTCAGTCAGTATGAGCACTAGCAAATTAGGAAACTTTCAGCACTAATATAGAAGTTATATTGTAGATACAAATCATTTGTGGTAAAAAATGAATGTTATTAATAGGAGTTGATCTCTATAGATACAAAACATAATTTGGTTAGTACTTAGCTATGTGAAATCCACTAATGGCTTACTGTGCCGATAAAGAGTATTTAATAAAAAATTCAAAAACTAGTATTAAATTCATTCTTCATTTGCACATGTATCTTAATTTTCAATCTACAAGTAATTTTTAATTAAAAAATTCCTGAAGAGGGAAGAGCAAAGAGTACATTATGAGTTATCATGATTGCATTTGAACTTACTTGTCAGCATCAACCTTCTTAATCATGTGTGATGTTTTCTCTTTTGCTTTGATGTACAAAGGCCTCTTCTTATTTAATTCTACTTCCTACAAAAAGAGTAAATAGTGACAGTCATATTAAAAATACCACTATTTTAGCAAAACTAAGCAAAGAATTAATCTATTAAATCCATACCATGTGCAGATTTTTATACAGACGACAATAACCTCAGTGTTTGCCTGTTAAAATGTAACACTGGTGCCTTTATAACTTCATGTTGATGTAAGACTGACATTAATTATTTTTTTAAAGTTCACTTTGGAACTTTTTCTCAATGATTTTTAAAACAAAAGAATTATTCTGTACTTGACATGGAAAATGAATACATGAAAGAGAGCTTCCTCTGTTCAAACAAACATTTAATTAAACAACTAAAAAAAAATAAAGCTTCCAAGGCAGGAGTGTTAAAAGTTTGTCAGACATACACTATCATAAATGCCAAAAAATTAAGAAGACAAAAACTCACTGATTCTTTAATGGACTGTTCTACTTTCGTCAGATCTCGAACCATTCTACCCTGTTCCTTTTTCTTTTCTTTGACCTCATCATCTATTTTATCTCTCCTTCTTATTTCTTTCTCTAGCAATGTATTTTTTCTTTGTATATCATCTGCCAACTCATCAATATCTCTTTCATTGTAGAATAGCTTAAACAGCTGCAACTCTAACTGTTTTTCTTCCTATTATACAAAAAAGTAAAAGAAGAGATCTTCAAAAATAGTTATGCTGTTTTGTAACTTTTTTCAGAACTATCAAAAATTTCAATGGACAAACATATCAAACTTCACTAACCCAGAACACTGAAAACTGCACACAGTTCACTACCCTAATTTAATTATAAGCAGAGCAAGCACACTTACACGCACTCTTCTCTTCTATAAACTCTGGTTTATTAGTAATCCTTGTCTAATAAATAATAATAATCTTAAAATATACACCAATGCTGGTGTTTAAGCAAATAATGGTTTATTTTTAGTATTTACTATGTTGACAATTTTTTCTATTGAATTCATTGACACATATGATAATTACTCAAGTAATATGTACACATTATAGGTCCTTACCATTTGTTCCTGCAATTTCTGAAATCTTTCTGCTTCATCCTTTTCCAGTTTTGCTTCTTTCCTTTCAGCTGCAATACCTTTCTTTTTATGATAAGTGAATTGAGTATCCTCTTCAGCTTTTAACATTTCTGCCTTAGCTTTATCATATTCTTCCTTCAACTCACCAGATCTGTAAAATATGTTAGCATAGTTGGAAATTTCAGCATATTTCAATAGCACCTCAATGATTTTGTCCAAATTTTAATTTTATTTTCAAATTTTAAATATAACTTATTCTTGGCACTTAAGGTTTGTACAGCAGTTCACTTCATTAAACAAATAAAATGGCCCTATGAGCTGTTTTCCTAGTTCATAATAGACTTGTACAAAATGATTGCAAGCAGAACTTGAGAAAATTTACCAACAACGTCTAAAGTCAGGTAGTTTAAGAAAACATAAATGTTAAAAATGGTTACAGGTTTATCCAAAAAAAAAAAATTGTCTGAAAAACAGAAGATACAATCAAACAAGAGTGAAGATGAAAATAAGGCTCTCTGAAAACAAATGCCTTCATAAAAAAAAATTTCAATTTTTTAGATTCTAATATAGCAGCTAGATTCAAGATTCAATATATTATTAAAGTCTCACCATATGTACACGTAAGACATGTCAATATTATAATAAAACATAGTATATACAATAATTAAAGATTATCATATATTAAAAGTACATGTGCCATTGTATAAAGAATTATGAGCTAAGTAAATTGTTTACTTTAACATAATCAATGAAAGATGATTGGTTACCTGCTTATTTCTTCAAACATCTGTGTTCTTTCCTTGGCATTTTTCATTGCAATACTTTCAACAGTTCCTTGGAAAACCAAGAAATTTTTGGACTTTACAATGACTCCTATTTTTTCGAGCTGTGCATTGTAAAGATTGGCTGTAACTGGCTGCGGAAGAGCAAACAAAAAGTTAAAATTACGATACTCTGATATTGAATTTAAACTTAGTTCTTGCAGATGTTGTTTTAGACCTTTAAACCATTTTAGTAAAAGATCGATCTGGCTGGATAATCATGGCCTTGAGCGGACAGTTTTCATCCTGGTGGGATTGTTGTCTGACATATTCACCATATCCATTCTCATTACATGTATACATTAAAATTTGTATTTTTTTCCCTCAATGTGTTTAAGCATTATAAAAAGCATTTTGTTTTTGTCAATTGAAAGCATATCAGTCAAAACAATTTTTACTATTTGTTATCTATATGCAGTAATGTTTATTGGTCAATCTAGTGGTACTAATTGAAGAAAGTTATGAACCTTTCCATTGATTTTATGTTCTGAACTGGATCCATGTATAATTCTTGTAAAATGTGTTTCTTCATCAGTTTCTTCATTAACATATACTGCAGTAACAGTAGCCTTATTAGAAGCTGGCTGTCCAATAGGTGCACCATGTATCAAATCCTAAAAAGTGAGAAAATAAATGTTTCAATGAAGATTATTCTATCTAAACCAAAACTTTAGTTGACATACAATTGAGGTATTGAATAATAAAACACTATTTGAGCTGTTCTATAAAAACATATGGTGTACGGGGAAAGGCACTATTTTAACTTATACATGGGTGGTTATCAATACTACTGACAAATTGAATGAAATATATAGACTTTACTTAAATTGCCTCGATGGGGGATTGCAAGTTCCTTTGCAAAAAAGTGCTTATCCAAGTACCTTATCCATTTGTATGTTTAAATGAAACAACCTCTCCTCCAAAATCAGCAGAAAAATAAATGATGATAATCAATTAACTAGTCACTAATAATAATATATTGAATTAATGTGAGTGTTGAAATTTATAATTGCATTTAAGACTATTATATCAAATTTAGCACAAATGTAATAATTTAATTAGAAAAAGGATCTTTAAAAGTGTTGAATACTTCTATTGGTAATAATTACAAATTTTAATTTCTCCACTCTTCACAGTGGAGTCTCCATTTCAAAAATTGTCTGTAGTTTACTACTCTTGTCTTTATACCAATGTTTACTTAAATTTGGGTTTAATCTAAAGCAAAGTAGCATGGCACGGCACCATGGCCCTTTTCCAATAATGGTTCTAGCAGTTTAGTAATATTTCTCGGTTATGAACAGAAAAAAATATTGAAAAGTAAAGAAATGGAGCAATATTATCTTAGTTTTTACTTTTGTGGTCTCACAATGAAGACAAGTGACTCCACTGTGATGGGTGGAGAAATTAAAATTTTGGTTGATGGTAGTAAATATTAACTTACACTGAGTTTTTTAACACGTAGATTTGATGTCTTTTCACCCAACACAAAACTGATAGCATCCATGAGATTTGACTTTCCTTTAAATATTATACAAGTATGATAAATATAATTAACAAACAATTAATTAGGTTCAAATACATTCTAAAAATGTCAATTTTAACACTGAGCATTTGATAGCAAGATTTTTCATATTTAGCACATTACATGTACTTTCTTTCCCCATAATCAACACCCTTTTAAGAAAAATCAATTAGGTAAGAAGAAAAAATAACAAATAACCCACTGCTATTCCTTCTCATGAATTAAACACATACATAAATGTACCTACATTTTGTTCAAACCATAATGTCACATTAAAATAAAAGAATAGGAAATGCTTAAATGTAATAAAAATTGTAGTCAAAAAGTAATAGAAAGGAATATCTTCTTGGTGACTTGGTACACTAATATATATATATATATATATTGTACAAATCAAAAATATGTCATGATATGGCATAATGTACTTTAACATTTTATTTTCAAAATATATCAGTTCAATTTATGTGTCATTATTACTCTCATCACCATTCACATGTCAGACTGAGTTCGTTAGCTTGGACCTAAATAAATTACTGACAGTAAAAAAACAGCTTAGCTACAGCTTGGTTTATTCATAATGCTATACATAGTTTTAAAACACTTTAACGGTATATAATATGAGCTAAATAAAATATACATTTTTGGCACTGGTGTTCGTAGATCATAGATGTAATGCAACTTACACAATTAACAGGTAATACGTATATAATGTTTTAAAGCAGAAACAAAAGGCAACTGACGGACCAATTTAATAAACTACAAGTAATACAAAATAATGCGAATTACCTGATCCATTTGGACCAATAACAGCAGTGAATTTGTTGAAAGGCCCAAGCCTTTGTTTACCACGGTAAGATTTGAAATTGTCAACTTCAATGTACTTTAAGTGACCAGGCATTTTCGTAAAATGGGTCTGAGGGGAAAATGCAACTGCCATTGCAACGAAACACAGCTACAGTTCGCTGAACAGTTAAAAATAAATGTTTTGATTCACATTATGTGCAAAATTTTAGCGCCAACAGACGTCGCTTTATAGGTCTCGCCAAATGCGAGATGTAAATAATAGTCCGATGTGAATAATTTAATATATATATTTTTTAAAAATTAATGAAGAATTAGAAAACCTCCAAAAACGTAACTTGATTAACTGAAACTAAATTAGTTAAGATAGGATTGTCTATCATATTTTTGCTTTTTTTTATTTTGTTTTGTAGATTCGCACTTCACTTCCGGGTAACAACAGCGTAAACTTAGCAACGGGATTACCTGGCTGGCTAGCAGGCATACTTTACTAAATTTAAGGCACTAAAACCTTCAAAATGTACAAGCTAGACCTACCCGTTGATTATAAGGAGGCCGCTGCTATAGAGCGGCGTAGATTGATGGAAGAACAGAGAAAATCAAGAATTTTCAATGCAAAAACAAGAACGATTGGGGTAAGACAATGCCCAAGGCGCCACAGAAATTATTAGATCACTAACACTTCGAGTGCACATCATCATTTTGTAGATATTTTGCATGATGTTTTACAATTTATGAATTTTTATGGAAATACTTTTATTATTTTAGAGATAAATTTAGTGTCATGACATTCATGTATCACTCCATCGACGTACTATTGGTCAGAGAGTAGATTCTGTCGTTTTCAAGACAGATGCAATTCACGCCAATCTCCTCACCAAAATTTTATTCCCTATTGAAAATTATTGAATGATAGCTCTATGTCAATGGCAAAATTTCAGCAATTAGACGTTTATTCCGCAAAGAACATGTTAAACATGAGGGGTTGAAAACTCAGTTCGCATAATTACTTGCTGGTGAAAACTTCTCCTTGACCAGTAGATCTAACATACAGAATGTGAAAAGATGGCATTGAAAATAGTGTATAAAGAACATATATCATATCAGTGTCCTAGCTATGGCAAAATGGAGGGGTGCCGTGCCCCGCCCATATCACGCCCCTCTGCCCCTATTGAGTACCCTTTTAGTGCTCATTTGCAATTACCTGAATGGCTCTTTAACATTTCCACTCTTGTTAATAAATAACCCCAAGCCAATTAAGAAGTGTCACCTTCATTAACTACATCGTGTCGTAATTAACCTTCAGGTAAACCTCAGGTAATTATCGGTGATCAATCAGCTGACCAGGGTTATCCGATAATGATTGACAAGTAGAAATTGAATCCCGAGTGGATCTATAACAATTTTATGGACAGCTAGTCATTGGTTAATAATTAATTTCTACTGCACAACTAATTTAACAAATATTTTCAAGGTAACAGGTCTAAATTTTGTAGAACTACAGGTGTAAACAATTGCATGTTGCACATGTTTGTTTATTCAATATGTCAGTTACCTCCCTTATAATTTCAATATTTTAAAAAATTTTCTATATCTTCAACAGTAAAGGACATTTTCCATAAGTTGTAATTGTAATAGTTATAGGAAATAATATTTCTTCTACTTACTTAAGATTTTGATATTTAATTGGAGCAATATTGAATATTTGTAACATTTCATGCAACATGTCATAAATGTAAAGAATCACTTGCCCTTATCACCTCCATTAGTTGATTTACTGCCTAACTGCAAAAGCAATGAAAATCTTGATCACACAACAGTTGATAAAATCAAAATTGATTTCCTAACTCTTTCATAGAAGATCTGAAGGTTGCAGTAATACATTTACAGCGTAGTCACCTCTATATATATGTGTTAAGATTCTTAAATCACTTGGCCATCTGAGAAAGGTCTTTCAATACAATAAAGGTGTTATGCATATATTAATCATGCATTCAAATTTACTCAGTTTGCAAATTATGATGCTACCTTCATTTTCAAAAGTTGGCAGGTAAGCAATAAGAATACAAATTACTGACTTAACACAAACATACAAAATCAATGTCCCTTTTTTGTTAAAAAAAAACATGCTACGTGTTAAAGTGCCTTCTTCCCTGCGTTCCTCTATTTTCAAATCCTAGCTAGAACACTAATCATACATGTGGAAGGTCTCTCCCTTTCCTACTGAATGCTTAAATATGTGACAGGTGAAACCTGTAAGGCTCCCAAAGAAACACATGTCCATACCCCTAATAAATATATTTCATGTTTCCCTTTTTAAACCAGAATTTTTTTTGACCCATAGTATATCTAATCTATTATATCATTATTTAACCATTTCAGGAACATAAACATTCTAATTGTCACAAATAAAAAATACTTAAATATTTTTTTTTATGCAGGTTGATTTACAGGCTATTGAGCAACAAGCTCGTGACAAAAAAGAACAGGAAGAGTATGAAAGAAAAAGAAGTGAAGCATTTGGTAATTACATGACAATGTTTTTAAGTGAACCATTTGATATTGGTATCTTGCACATTATAACTCGGTTGAAGTAAAGTATGTCAATGCAATGGATGCTCATTTACAAGAAAAAAAATAGGGATACTTTGTAAAATTTTTAAAAACTATTTTGTTGAGAAGACCTTGAACCACACTGGCAGTGTGGATATTTAGTAATTAATTCTTGTACTTTATTTTGGATTTCATTAACATTACTTCACTATCATAAGTCAGTTTTATTTTTTCAATAGAGGTGGTGGTATTTTTTCCATATACAATGATAAACAAATAAGTGCTTTTAATGAGAAAGTTGCTTGAAACTTTAGATTTGATATGTGTGAATTATAATTGCAGCTGCTGATGCAGTCAGGAATGATAAAATATCACAGATGTTAGAGAAAAGACAAGAACAGGATGTAAGATCCCTTAATCAAGCAATGAATGAATTCAGGCTTTTACATCAGCAGCCAGATGGTCGCAGAGAGTTTGATTTGTACGATCCTGACTACCTGAAAAAAGATAAACCAGCTAGAGTCAGTGATGATGATCCTCGCTGTGGAATTGCAAGTCTGCAAAAATTTGATGGTATGGTTCTTATATAAAATTAAGTATTCATTTCTGAAATGATATAACAGAAATAACAACCGATAATTGCAGATTGAAAATTAGAATGAATTGCTTTGATAAACAAAAAAACTAAGGTAGATTTAAAGATGAGGTAGCATATGTCTAGTGGAGTCCGAGTTGCTCATTTGCTTTTGTTACAATTTAATGTATGATTTTAGTTACTTTATGTTCTTTGTTGTGTGTGTCTGTTTTCCATGTCTGGTCTTTGTTCCTGAATTACATTCTTTTGATTACCGCTATAACCTTGGTTCCCTTGATTACTCCTTGGTACTATCCCATCTTAAATGAGACTATTACAATATTAATATCTTCATTTAAACTTGTATTTTTAATATACTGTGTGGAAATAGGCTTATATGTGTATTGATAAAAAAATATTTTTTACAGGTGAGGATCTAAATAATAAAGCCAGATCAAAGTTCCAACAGGAACAGCTGCGAGAGTGGTCAACACAGCAAGCAAGAGAAAAAGAACAAGCCAGGCTGAACCAAGAAAAAGCTGATAGATTGTATGAATTAAAAATGAAAGAACTAGACCAGAGAGCAATGGAATTACAAAAGGCAGAAGAGGAATGTAAAAGAGCAATTAATATGGCTACAACAGATTACAATCAAGCACTGGTAAGTATATATAAGTTTTGGTTTACAGAAATGGATATTGTTTTGTAGAAATATAACATATGTAGGGTGAAAAGGCATCATTTGTTAAGTTGGTTTTTATATACCATGAATCACTTTACCATTGATGGTGTCTGACATTTATGTGGATTGGTACTTAACACATACACTGAAATGAAATATATAAAAAGTAAAATACTATTTGATGACTAGAATGTACTGCTAAATAACATAAATTGAAGTAAAAATTGATGCAATAAGTTCAGAAGAAAACAGATACAAGCTTATTCTCTTCCAGTCTGATTTAGTCAGAAGTTCCAGTATATGATAATTGACCAAAAAGAACCAAACAAACAAACGCAAGAACAAAAAAAAAAGGATTTTTTCAAATAAAGAAATATATATTATGTATATCTATATGTTACAGAAAATGTAAATCATCATTTTAGGCTAAAGAGAGGAATGAACGTGAAAGACTAAAGAAACAACAAGACTTTGATGATAACATGACCGAAATTGCCAACCATATATTTGGAGATACCCTAACAGAGAATCCAGCTGTAGCACAGAGTGCATTTGGTCCTCATCGTGTTATTCCAGATAGATGGAAGGGAATGAGTCCACAACAACTAGAGCAGATTAGGAAAGAACAAGAAAGACAGAGATTGGAGAAAGAGGTATGCATTGTGAAAGGAGAAGGAAGCAAAGGACATTGGCCATTTTTTACAGAAAAAAACCCTTTGAATTTTGAAAAATGTATATGATAATCTTTGGGAAAAGGACGTTTACATTTCTTAACAACTATTGACCATTTGGCTATTTTTTAAAAGAAACATTGAATTTCTAAGGGATAAAAATAGACAATTAAAAGCACTATGATATTCTATGTACTCTTAATTAAACTAAGGAATTCATGAGTAGATTTATAAATTGTTGTTAATTCAAATTAAAAAATTAAAAACTAGTATTTTCTGAACATTTTTATCTTTCATTGTATATCCCTATTGTAATAAATTTCTTTAAATTTTGAGGTTTAGAACTATTTCCCTTGGGAAAAGACTACTGATTGTATTCTGTTCAATTTTAGCGAAGAGACCAAGAAAACAAACTCAGAGATGAGGAATGGGAAAGGCAGGCCAATGCTAATGCAAGAGCAGGCATGTTGTTAGAAAGAGAGATGAATAGGAAGCAACATGACCTCAACAGAGATTATGCTGATGAAAACAGACGTCTTGCTCAAGAACAGGATTCACACAAACAGTACTTAGAAAAAGAAGTTTATACAAATCCTCCAACAGCAGCTTATTTCATGCAGTTCAATACCAGCACACGATAATGTGTGATAAATATAACAGTTTTTGTTTTTTTTTTAAATTATTGGTTAACTTTAATGAAAATCACATTTTAAGGAGTGCAGTAAATGCTGGTAGAAATCAGGTGGTTGATTTGGCTAGACTGATTTCTGTGTTATGAAGTGGGGAGGAGTGTTTGTGTGTGCTAGATACCATGAGTGAGTGTATGAATGTGTGGTAAGATTTCAAAGTCCTGTCCTGACTCCAAAAATGTTAAAACAATTATGAAATGTGTATACTTTCGAAAGACATATGTCACCAGTATTGGCCTTTAAATTTGTTCATGAGTTGCAATTGAATTTTTATCGTAAGTGCTCTTTGTTTTTTGGTAGAGGACATTATACAATGAACCATTTATATTTAAGGAGTCTGTGATTAGTTCTGTAAATTTTAAGGTGTGTTATTTCTTATTTTTTATTTATTTCTTTACTTCTCTTCATTTACTGTCACTGCCTGTATTGTTCTCATTCAATCACCAGGTCTAGTGTAATCATATGATAATTGTACATTTCTGTGTCCTTTGAATAGTTATTTCACCAATCTGGTAGATCATGTATGTCTCTGTGTATATATGTATAGATTTTATAAATATTTCATTTCACTCTGATAAAAAATAAAGATTTAATTTTAAATCTGTTGAAAGAAAGATAAAGTATTTCAAAACCTTGATTAGTTGGCTTGTATTTTTATACACTAGCTCATCTTCATATATGTGATACAAGATTTACGAAAGTTGGAAATACTTTTCTAGCCTTAGTTAGAATTTGGGACTATTACAATGAGTTTATTGATAGGGCCTAGCAGATTATACATACTACTTGGACAAGGATATGTTGCACATACATTAAAATACCAGTTTAAAAGTTCTATTGCCAATACTTCAATCTGTTTGACTAATATAGACTGACAGTATGAAAAATGTTTATATAAATCTTCGATTTCACTTCAAACTATGATCAAATTTGCATTATTATTATTCATCATGAATCCTTCCATTCAGAAGTACAAAGAATTATTTATTTTTAAACACAAGAAAGTTGCATGAATAAGTTACCCTATTTCTGAAGAAAAAAATGCACCAATACAAGCTTTGACAAGAAATATGACTTTATAAAAGAAGGAGGGTCACAATAGTTGAAAAGATATTGGTTGAACATTAGGGAAAAGCCTAATCTCGACTTTCTCACATTTAATGTGCCCTTTTACCGACACTTGATCAATCAGATGTAGAAAAATAGCCATACAAATGAGATTGGAATTACAAAGAAGTATTTTCACGATGACAGCCGGAAGTTTATCTATATACCATTTCCAAATAAAGAAACAGATGCTATTAATATCAGCAATATTCTTCATCATAAAGAGGTAGTGTCGAAAATTCCACCATATTTCAAAAATCAATCTATACCTATTGTCTCGTACAGCTATACCAAGACAATAAGTAGTAGAATTTTCAACCATAAAAAGACATTGCAGAATCTAAATATTGAGGAATACTTGAAGTCCCCTCTGACTCGTGATTGCTTCTCTCTGTAATTTCAGTCCTTCTGGTCACGTCATCACTGGTGATTTGAATATCATTGAGAATGAACTCTTACGTAAAGTAGTTTCTCATGGTCGAGAACCACAGGTCCTGAATTTTAAATATAATTTCAAAACCAAAATGAATTACTGTTGAATATCATGCCAAATTATGGATAAAGATCGAGAGGAAAGGACCAAGTACCAGAAGTCGAGTCTTCGTCAGATTGGATACGAACCACCCAATCGTATTGAAAATCTAAAGAAGTGTGTCAGTAAACGACCCAAGTCCGTATTCAACGACCATGAGGCACTTGAATGCTTTCCTCACTGCATAACAAACATGCTATCGTCCCTGTGGATAAAGCTTCAAACAACATTGTATTCGCCCATTTACTCAGTTGCCTTATCAATGAATTGGGCATTGCTAATAACACCCTAGGTAACGCCACATATAGACGTACTACTTTTGACAAAGATGAAATCCTAAGCAACTATAAGTTCTCCGTGTCTTCTCTAAATATCGAAACAAAATGTGAGGACTTACATTACTTTCATTGATTCCAAAGCTTCATAAGAATCCATACAAAGAAAGGTACATATAGCTGGACCTTCGTCTTGCTCCACTTAAGAGATGTCAATTCACCTCGTGAAGATATTGTCCGCAGTGAAAGATGGACAACAAGCTAGTTGCAATACTACATGTACCTACTCTCGTAGTGGCATCAATCATATGTGGATACATAAAAATTCTTATGATTTACTAGAAAACCTAATATCCCGCAGGTTTTAAGAAATCAGTACTCTTCAAACGACTTTTCAACACTTTACACTTCGTATACGTTGCCACATGTTTGAAGATGAAGATAAAAATAAATATGCATATTATCAGATTGAACATCCGCTTATTTTTTTTCTATAAATGTTTTAGTGCAGTTACCATAAAGCATGCATTTAAACTTTCTT
The DNA here is from genome assembly GCA_037379345.1 of Perna viridis. Taxonomy (NCBI): domain Eukaryota; kingdom Metazoa; phylum Mollusca; class Bivalvia; order Mytilida; family Mytilidae; genus Perna; species Perna viridis. The sequence continues at coordinate 18,729,198 of CM074511.1, forward strand.
TTAAGTTCTTAACGATTATCCAAAGTTAACATGGTTAAATAGTTATTATTCTTCTTTTTGCTGTGTATCTTTTTTTCCCTTCTTTATTTATTCATTTATGTTTTGCTGTTAAATAGTTAGATTGCTCGCATATTAACTTATACTAGCTGAACCACTATTTTGCTAGAATCAATTTTTCTCTTGATCTGAAAATTTGAGTTTTATTTTGTCTCTACAAATTTCTTTCAACATGTATGTGCTTTATTCACATTGCATTGCTGCTAGGGTTAGGTTACCACAGCGCATGCCCGAGGCAACTGATGTTGTGATGTCCCAACCCAATCAATCCAGTGTTGAACCAGGGAATAAGTGCTTACATGAATTTCTTCCTTTTCACAAAGTAATGCACCTATATTAGAACTTTTAATCAATTTGATAATTTTGAAGATTTGGTATGACTAGAATATTTGTTTGCCTATTATCTGACACTGTTTACACATGATGTTGAATGATAATTTGATGAGAGAGAAAAATGGTGTCATCTTTGATTTAATGTGTGCTTGTAAGTATGCTTTCTGCTCTTGTTATATTGTTTTGCTTACAACTATTAGTCGTTATTCTTTACCGGATACGTAGTGGAGAACAGTATATGTGTACTATCGATGAATGTTAGGGGTATTAGTTCTAGTGTTAGAAAAAGGACTGATGTACATAACTGGTTAAAATGGAAAAAAGCATCCATTATTTGCCTTCAAGAAACTCGTAGTTCCAAAGAAGTAGAAACTGATTGGCAAGATGAATGGGGTGGAACGAGCCGTTTCAGTCACCACAGTAATAGAAGCGCAGAAGTTTGTATTTTATTTAGAAGGGGAATTGATTTCAAGGTACATGATTCCTTTACTGACCCCAATGGTCGATATATTATTTTAAATTTGAGTTTATGACTCACCCTGATGAGCCAAATTTTTTCCAAGAGGTTTATCAGAAAACCTTGTCTTTTCAAAATAATAGCATTCTGTTTTGTGGTGACTGGAATGTGGTTCTGGATTACTCAATCGATAATTTCAATATCAGAAGTAATAGAAATGTTAACTCACAGAAAAAGATAAAAGATATTATTGATAACCTTGAGTTAGTAGATCCTTGGAGAACTTGCTATCCTGAGGCTAGGAGATACACGTGGCGACAACCTACTCCGTTGGGACAAAGTCGCCTTGATTATTTTCTGGTCCCGGGGGATATCTTTTCCCTAATGAAAACTACTAATACTATTCCAGGATATAGAACAGATCACTCTGCTATCTTATTTACATTCACTGTGAGTCTTGCAAAGAGAGGGAAGGGATATTGGAAATTTAATTTCCAACATTTGTGAGACTTAGAGTATGTAAATAGAGTAAAACAATGCATCAGAGATAGCATTCAGGAATACTATTTATCAGGAGATATAGTAGATTTACTCAATGTCAAGTTGAAGTGTGATGGTCAATTTTTCTTTGAGATTCTGAAGATGACGATAAGAAGTGTTTACCGCTATGTACTGGATTCCTAAACTCCACAAGAATCCATACAAACAACGTTTCATGGCTGCATCTGCAAAATGTACCACAAAACCTCTTTCTTTTAACTTCTATACTCACAACTGTCAAAGAGGGTCTGCAGTCCTACCACAACACTTGTTACTCCCGTAGTGGTATTAATTCAATGTGGATCCTGAAAAATTCGAAAGATCTTTTGGAGACAATCAGTTCAAGACTATTATCTGAATATAATAGCATTATAACCTATGAATTTTCAACACTGTATACTTCTATTCCCCATACTCAGTTAAAATCCCGACTTAAAAACATTATACATCGTTCCTCTTCCAAACAGATGGTACACCTAGATACAAATATATAGTTCTTGGTACAGATTCCTCATACTTTGTAAGAAATAATTCCAAATCATCTTCCAAATATACAGAGGAAGATGTTTACAAAATGCTGGAATTTTTAATCGACAATATATTTGTCCAGTGTGGTGGACGTGTTTTTCAACAAACGATTGGCATTCCAATGGGAACAAATAGTGCTCCTTTACTTGCTGACCTATTCCTTCACTCTTATGAGGCTGACTTTATAGCTGATCTGATCAGAGAGAAAGAATATCGTTTGGCTAGATCCTTCAATCTCAGTTTTGTGTCTTGTCTTAAGGTGAGTTGGGTACAGAGATTCTTTAGGAATCCTTATGGCCGTTGGCAAAAACTTGTGTTAAAGAATTTTTACTATTATGGAGGTGAAAGTGTCTTTCAACTTCATACAGAAAAAAATCAATGTTATAAGTGTAAAGGTTGCTAATCCTTTTTGGAGAGATGTTTTATGTAGTTTATCCCTTGCAAATAGTGAAGCATTGTGTGAAAAGTATGCTATCTATCGATATTCTCAGTTATGTACCTTGTGAAGAAATTAATTATAATAAAGGTTGGAAACATTTTGGTGTTCAATATTTGTACGATATTATAGATCCACAAACAAAGAGTTTTATGTCTTTTGATAGAATCAAGGAAGTGAGTAATAATTTTATGAGATATTACAGCCTGATATCTAGCATACCAAAGTTTGTAAAAGATTACATTAGAAATAATGTAAATAATATTACTTTTCAAAACTTTCATGCGGAAGATTTTTTTATCAAGTCATTATTATCAGTAAAAAAGGCAAAGTTTGTTTATAAAAACTTAAGAGATGGCGTATTTTTTTTCACCAAATGCTAAACTTGAAAAGTGGGAAGAAGTGCTTGAGATAGAAATAAATGACTTTTCAAAATATTTCTATCTTTTGAAAAAGGTATGCAATCACACTTATATGAAATCTTTTCAATTTAAATATGTACTAGCTGATATGACCACTGATTTACCGATTATGGCATTATAGCATGTAAATGCTTTTTAATTGCCACCGGTTTATTCACGCCGAAATGGAAGAGGGAGGTTTGGCGCGCTGTAAAATTTATATTTAACCCACAATTTCGTTTGAAATGCCTGTATTTAGTCAGGACCACTATAAGCTACCCTGGTGACGTAATATCTATTTTGTCAGATTTATTTGGGACTTGATTTGATTATGGATCGATCGGATTAGTGTTCGGTAATTTTGTATTTTGTTAAGTAAAATGTGTACTTGTAATTTTCAATGCTTAGAGAGTTGAAATAATCGATGTATAGAATAAAACTTTGCAAACAACAGTGATTCACCAAGTGTGCTATTTTTTGCTCACTTATATCATATATTATTTACCAAAATTAGCATGCGCAGTAGCAAAAAATTCGAAACCCCTAAAATTCTGATTTAAAACGCACTTTAAACACTTGCACAACATACCAAAATTTGCAACATTAATATGATTGCTTTTTTATGTATTTGGAGGTGCTGCACAAGACATATACTGTCTTCATCAAATTACAAAGCGGGTTTTGACCTACCTAAATAATCTATTTCGAATTGTTTGAGTACAAAATTTTAAATTAGAATAATTATTTCTGAAAATATTTCATAATTTTGACCCTGAAATAACCCTTAATGACGCTACCCACATGTGAATTTTGTTATTTTGATTTATTTTAGATAACTCTCATTTTATAGACTGAAAACAAATAATGGTAGCATAGAAAAATCCAGTTTTTACAACAAACGACTGGAATGGAAAGAGAAAATCGTCAAATTTAGCGAACAATACGTTGTTAGAGCTAAGGCATTGGTTATGAAAAGAAGGAACATGTCATAACTGGAGATTGCTTGTCCTACTTCATATTGGCTAAATAATAAGTTATACAAGAATGTGTCCATGTTATTACTCCACCGTCGCATTCTTTACGTTTAACTTGTTATGTATTTTAGCACACATTTATTATTGTATGTTCATACATGACAGTTAGAGAGGTTAAGGAGAAAGTGTTAACAACACTTGTCACATTTACTCGCCATTCCTTTAAAAAGACTAGGTCTGCAGCAGCGCTAAGCTTGTCGTATAAGGCGACTAAATAGTGCTCAGAAATCTAGCCAGGGGCTAGGCGCTCTGCCCACAGAGCAACTGGGATGTGTGCCCCAGGTGGTGGAATTGGGTACCCCTGGCGTGTTACATGCTGGGGTTGTCAGGCTATAATACGGAAAACCTGACCGCAAACCATAGTGGTGCACCGTGTTGGGAAAGATGCCACGTTCCTCGCACGTTAAAGAACCCTGCTGTGGTATTCGATAGGAGTAGGAACCTTTGCGCTCCACCACAGGAGGCTAAATTGCCCGACCTTACCCATCCCCCCTTTTTCCAGTGGCAATAAAAATTTGTCGACCCTATTATCCTTGTGAACCATCCTTTCTTTTTTTCATTTCATGTTCATTTTATCATCCATTTCATGTTCATTGTCTGAATATAGCTGAAATATTGCTGCTCGGACGTTAAACCCCAACAAACAAACAAACAAACTTTAAAATTACCTCAGGATGCTTAGACATTACTATACAATGCACATATAGTGACATTGAGCATCTTCATGTTTTCCCATGCATTGATTAGGCTCGAAATTTAAAATTGAGATGACCGTAGACTTTCAGGAATACCGTTTGGTACAGAAAGAGTAATCAAGGGAACCAAGGCTATAGTGGTAATCAAAAGAATGTAATCCAGGCACAAAGACCAGACATGGAAAACAGACATACACAACAAAGAACATAAATTAACTAAAATCATACATACAAAGTAACAAAAGTAAATGAGCAACTAGAACTAAAATAAGCGAAACAAAAACAAAAAAGAAAAGAAAAAAAGAAAACAATGACAAAAAATTTTAAAAATGAACAAAAATAACACACACACACACACACACAGAGCAACGAAAAACGCAAACAAACTAACAAAACAAATAACTAAATGTTAAAATTTAACATGAAAATGGTTGTTTTTCGTAGTAGATCTGTCATATGCGTGTCATCAAACCACTCACAAACTGCTAACACTTACTTGAACAACTTTAAATCTTAGCCCTGACGCTTTCAAAATAGCACCTGCTCATACTTTATCTGATTACTCATATTTTTGATTAAGCGTTGTGAATTCTGTATTTGGTGTTTAACCTAAAAGACAATCTTCACTCCTTATACGAACGCTATGCTTAACAAACAAACATACAAACACATACACACTGCTAAAATCTATAATATCAGTTAATTTTCCTGTTCAATTCAACACTATAGAAAAACAACACAAGAGGCACAATTCGAAAAATCATGAACCTATACCTTAAAATCATCAATTTTAACTACTACTAAATTTTGATAAAATGGATTGTTTGGTAATTGTCCTTCCAACACCTAAGAAGGTGAAGACTTGCAAATATCTTCAACAGCTATTCAGAAACAAAGAAAGGCCGAACCAGTATATTTGTAAGTTTGTTTGTATTCGGTTTGTAACATTAAGGCAATGTTTCTAAGTGAGCACTCTCAGGTTTTCATAAAGTATAAGTTTCATTCAGATTACACATGTTTTGTAACTACGCTGTGTATATTAAATTTTTTGTTGTTGCATTGAAAGAGTAATTAAGGGAACCAAGGTTATAGCGGTAATCAAAAGAATGTAATCCAGGGACAAAGACCAGACATGGAAAACAGACATACACAACAAAGAACATGAAGTAACTAAAATCATATATACAACGTAACAAAAGCAAATGAGCAACTCGGACTCCACTAAAAACTGGGAGCATGGACCAGGTGCACCGGTAGAGTAAGCGTCCTCTGCTTTTCTAGAAACACCCGCCGAAATGCTCATAAAAAGTCAAGTCCGGGGTTGACTAACGAGAAAAGGAAAACTATGACCCGTTGAATAAATCAGTTTTCACGGTGCAGATGGAAACACCATAACGATTCACGGGTTCATGATGACGGCCATAAAACTTCTGTAGTGATAACTTCAATCTTGTAGCAACATAGCCATGTTCCAGAAGCCTATTTGTTAGAGTTGTAGTGCAATACAAAAAGTCTGCGTAGTTTCGGCAAGCTCTGGCATAACGTATGAGTTGTGATATGAACACTCCATACGCAGGTGCCGAAGGGATGTTGCCACAGATGAAAGGAAAGTTGACAATTCTGAATGAAAAGTCATCACGTTTGTCGTAAAGTTTGGTCAATAGTTTTCGTTTACTATCGATTTCTAAGTGTAGGTAAAGATATGAGGCTGACTTCACAGTGTCTGTAGTATCCTTTATCTCAAGTTCTTTTGGGTAGATGCGATGTATCAAATCCCCGAAATTAGGATTGTTTAAAGATAATACGTCATCTATATAGCGGAAACTGAGATTGAATGATCAAGCCAAACGATACTCTTAGGAATAGGTCAGCAAGTAAAGGAGCACTATTTGTTCCCATTGGAATGCCAACCGTTTGTTGAAAAACACGTCCACCACACTGGACAAACATATTTTCGATTAAAAATTCCAGCATTTTGTAAACATCTTCCTCTGTATATTTGGAAGATGATTTGGAATTATTTCTTACAAAGTATGAGGAATCTGTACCAAGAACTATATATTTGTATCTAGGTGTACCGTCTTTTTTGAAAAACAACGATGTATAATGTTTTTAAGTCGGGATTTTATCTAAGTATGGGGAATAGAAGTATACAGTGTTGAAAAATCATAGGTTTTAATGCTATTATATTTAGATAAAAGTCTTAAACTGATTATCTCCAAAAGATCTTTCGAATTTTTCAGGATCCACATTGAATTAATACCACTACGGGAGTAACAAGTGTTGTGGTTTTTTGAAGCATGAACCGCAAAATTTTAAAGGCGAAAAAAAAAATGTTTTGTTTTGTTCGAACAAGTGTAAATTGTCCTGAAGTTGGTTATGAAAGAATAACTTAATCAAGAATTAAAAACAGTCCTTATAATTCGATTTCTAACCGTTTCCAGTCCAATTTAAATTTTCCCCAAAGTTATTTTAATCGCGGACTACGGAGTAATCGACGCGAAAGACGTTGTTTGTACAATTTAATCTATGTCGTCCAAAGAGACAAAACCAATCAGATGTTGTATTACAAATTAAATGAAAAAAAAAAAAAAAAAAACCAAACAAACAAACAAAAATAAATAAAAAACAAAAACAAAAATCCAAAACGCACACAAATTTTTCGACCAATCTGTTGTGTATTTGGCCTTTTATTTAAGACATTTTAGGTTCGTAAGCTCTGTACAACAACAGAGTTAAATAATACGTCTGTTCACTAAGATTACATTTACTAAAGCTATTGACATTGCATGCTGAAGTAAGGAGGATAGATAATTTATCTTTATTGCTTGTCTATTGATATCTGAAGAACTTTGATTACTTTACAATCTAAAATTAACGGTCAGTTTTCACGGTAGGTTAACACCATCTTGCAGACAAACTAATTAATCAAGTTAATGTCTTTCTTTGAACTGTCCAAACAACTTTAATGATTTGTTTATAATGCCAATGCATTATACAATCGAAGTAAACCAGTTCTATTTTGATAGTGACCGTAGATCTTAAAAGAGTAATCAAGGGAACCAATATTCTAACGGAAATCAAAAGAATGCAACCCAGGGACAAGGACCAGATATGGAAAACAGACAAAACACAACAAAGAACATAAAATAGCCAAAATAATTCATACAAAACAAAAGTAAATGAACAACTCAATGACTTAAAAAAGGAAAAAAATCATGAATTTTAACCAGATTTTTATAGTAGACGGTGTGTCGACACGCTTTTCGATAACACGAGTTGCGATAGAGGAGCTTATTCGATCTTCCAACAGATAAACGATTTTTGACTGTAATACAGCACAAGACCGATAACACGCCCGGTCCTGTATCTCTGTCATATATTTTATATTAGGATATAAATATGTTCAATATGCACAGAAACACTTAGCCAGTTAAAATACTTATTATCTTAAGTACTTATACTTGGAAAAAGTTCAACTAGTTAAAAACTCATAATTAAAATTTGTTATCAATTTTGTCCATGTGACGGAGTTCATACTGCAAGTGTTTTTTTGTGTGTCTGTTTTTATATTTGATTGCATATTTTGTTTATATCTACAGTGTGTTTATGAATTGTCCCTGCTTACATTTTCATGTTTTTGCCATGTACATTTGCACTTGTATTTTGTATTTTGGTGTCTGTGAAATGTTCTATTTCGATGATGTGGTATTTTTGTTGGTAAAATTTAAAAATATAACATTTGTCCAAATTGCACCATATCAAAAGATGTACATCACACAGTGAAAAGTTTGAACATTAGTTCAATACTTTTTGAGTTGAGCGGTTATTCTCTGATGACCAAAATTAAACACATTACCTTTCGCATGTTTACGATAATAATTTGACCTCAAGTTAACTTGAGTAAATGAGATAGAGAGAATATTCAAATGTAAAAAATCTATTATATATAATATAAGCATATATGAAGGATTTAATTCTTATAATGTCAATATGCAGGAATTCCCCTTTCAATGACACCATATGTACTTTGAGGAAACCACAGAAATCAACCATAATGACGGTATAATGTTTTCCATGATATCTGCCGTTTTTTAACTTTCTCCACAACCGCCCAACAGCTTTACGGTAAAATGTTTCTTTTTATAAATGTTTCAGTAAACACGATCTTGAGAACTTCTACTCCTCTAACACTAACTTGTGTATCAGTAACTTTGATGTACTTTCTTTTCTCAACTCATTATACATTATTTTCCTCTTTGGCGATTGTAGAACCTGTTAAAAAGGGCATATAATTCATTGTATCATCAGAATTCGACTGGCTTACAAAATAAAAGTGATATCTTACAATCAAGAAGTTTTAAAATATTTTATAAAAAAAGATAATCTCGTTTTCTTCCAATGTTTCATGTTGCAATGAATGTTTGGTCAAAGAACATATTTTGAAAGAAAAGAATGATTTTCCCATGCATTGTACATGTTAGAACTTTTCGGTGCCAGATTTGACTTCCTTTTCGATAGTTTTGGTTTTGAGTACTTTCGGTATATTAACTTTTTTTTAAGATTTAGATCTTGGTCCTAATTTAATTCTGCTGCTAATGAGAGATAACTTATAACATACCAAAATTTGCAATATTTATATGATAAACTTATGTATTTTTGTATTAACTGAACTGAAAGACTAATAATCATATTGATATACTCACAGATGCACTAAAACTAAGTTCAAAGGCTTCCTGAGGTGCCGTTCTGAAGTAACACCAAAAGAACACACAGACAACAAGGACAAATATACAAGCACAAACAACCCCAACAACAACTGGGTTGTGTTCAAATTTGAGTATGACGTCGTAAAATTCATTTGTATTGTTGGTCATCGACGTCGACTCGCCAAGTCCTGAAAAAAGAAGTGAAATTCATTAGAGGTCTATAGTAACATTTCTAAGTACGTTTAATTTCTTGTGGATTTAAATCTATACATTAGGAAGTTGTTCATCATCAAGACGTCATTTTGTTATGGATTATTTGAATGGCGGAAAGCGGATCGATCGACGTTTGCTAAAAGAGAACCAACCAGTCAGAAAGCTTTTTACAAATCATATTAATTCTTTGTAACTTTTATTACCGTCAAAAGTTGAATTGACTTCTTTTAAACTGCCAATAAGTGTCCTTGTCTGATTAATGATTCCTGTAAAAATGAAAAATAAACAGTAATAAACTTCGTCTCACTACAGAAAAATGCATTTCGTGAAATGTTGCATTTATTAGAAAAAAATGAAAAAGAGTAAATTAATAATATTTCACCAGAAAATTTTAAACTTTACAAGAAATGAGAAAAATAATTGTTTAAAAAATGATAAATGAATTTTACCTAACAAAGCCATATTGAAGTAAAGAATGACAGCAGTAATTCCACATACAAGTATTTATACTTTCAGCTGTACTCTTTGCCATAACGTAGGTGCCACGCATTATAGAAAAGGTTATAGTGATAATGTTGTTAATAACTACTTATTAAAGTGTCTAATCATTGTTCATATGAAAGTTTTAGCTAACATTAAATGGACAAACCGGGTCCTGCTAAAGTTGTCCATTGACTACACGTATTTGTAGCTGGAGGGATTTCTTTTTCTTTGCTTTACTTAAAACTAAAATGAATTACATAACTATAACTTACAGCTTGGTATTTCTTTGGCAAAGATGAACACATTGTCTCACAACTGACTTCAACATTTGAATAACTATTATATACAATTAATATTGACATTCTATGAGTTGAGATGTGTGCACTCCTTACGTAGCATTCGTTTATTGTTTACGAATTATAAGTGATTGTTTAAACCCTGTATTGTTTACCAGATATTGTACCTCTATCCCATACCTTATACCGCACCACTATTCGGAACACACTTGAAGTATAATTGAAATATATCATATAATGAACATGACATGATCAAACCTGTATAAATGCCGTCTCAACCTTCGTGCCAATGGACCTCGAGATAATATACAGATCTCAGGTCAATACGGTATGTGATGCATATCTTTTTATTTATATTCATTAAAGTTTTTTGGTGGGAATTGCAGGTATTGAGAACTTTAACGAAACTAGGATTTATATGTATATTAAGCCATCATCTACATATGCATATGTACATCTATATCAACTGTGATGTTGATTGAAACCTTTCCGAGTTGCCCATTTACTTTTGTTATTTTGTATGTATTATTTTGTTTATTTTGTGTTCTTTGTTGTGTGTGTCTGTCTTAATTGTCCCTGGATTACATTCTTTTGATTTCCGCTAGAATCTTGGTTCCCTTGATAAATCTTGAAGTATCAGGATATAACTTTCCTTTAGTTATATTTTTAAACAAATCCGTTATAAAATACTTTCATTATTCGACAAGAAAGAGACAAAGTTTGTTCGTAATGAAACATAAATTCTTGGGAGAATACATATAGATGAGATAACAGTTTTGTTGTTTTATGACTCAATGATTTTGAGAAGTCACATTTTCTTACTAGGATTAGGGTCTCCTTTCGTAGGTTTGCGTTATACTTAATTTCCTCATTGACAACATTTGTTACATTTGGAGGATCTATTTTTCAGCAGCAAGCTGGCATTCCAATAGGTAATTCATGTGTTCCTCTCCTGACCGATTAGTTTTTATATTCATTCGAGACTGATTTTTTTCCAGAATCTCGTAAAGAAGAGATGTTTAATAGATGCTTAATGCTTTAACTTCACATTTTCCATCAACATTTGATTTAATGTTTATCGTCAATATATTCACCAAAGCTTGAGATAAGGAGACTATAGGTACATTCTGTTCTGCATCTTTTTTTTTTTATCTATACCGACAGTGGTTATCTCAGCACTACGATTTATAATAAAAAAGAGACGACTTTAATTTTAATATCATAAATTTGCTTACATGCGCTGCAATATACCTTTATCTCATGCGTATGGTGTTTTTGGCAAAGATGAACATATATTTCACAACTGATTCGCTACGCTAGATCAAGTACTAACTACTCTGATTTCCTTGATTGCCAAAAATACATGTGTAACGGACTCCTGAATCAGGGGTATGAGGAAATGCGTCTCTAAAGGTCTTTTACCAAATTTTGATTTAGATATCAGTCCTTGATTAAAAAATACTCAGTTTTTTTTTCTAAAATAATGAGTTGTAATTGTTTTTTTGTTGGTAAATTGATCATTGTGTTGACGTGACCATTGATTTACCGATTACGACAGAGTAGCATGCAAATGCTATTTAATCACCTCTGGTATGTAAGAGGGAGGTTTGGCGTGCTGTAAAACCTAGATTTAACCCACCACTTTGTTTAAATTGCCTGTACCAAGTAGTTCATTATCTCTTTTGTCAGATTTATTTTGGAGTTTCAAGACTTGATTACGGATCGGATTAGTGTTCGGTATTTTTTTTTTAGTGCCTTTATTTTCATGATATTCTGCCGATTATTTCACTATATATATATACGTCCTTGCTTCATAGTTTTCATTCTGAGATGTAGAAGAAGCTGTGATGTTGATTTTATCTTTTGATTTTATTTTAAAATGTGACATAAGTTGCTGATTGAAGTAACCTCCAAGTAGATAATTCTACTAAGAGTGTATAAACACTGGTTTTAGAATTATTTTACGGCTTCCAGTAATTTACATTTGAACAATTTCAGTCCTCAAAATAGCAAACCTGGAAAAGATATTGCTGAAAAACACTGTATACACCATAGTCTTACGGTGCACCGGCAGGATAAGCGTCCCCTGCTTATCTAGAAAAATCCACCGAGTTGCACATAAAAAGATGAGTCCAAGGTAGATGAAGGAGGAATTTAGTAATTTGCGTAGTTACGACAAGCTCTAGCATAACGTATGAGTTGTGAAATGAAAACTCCATACGCAGGTGCTGAAGGGATATTGCCTCAGATGAAAGGAAGTCGACAATATGGAATGAAAAGTCATCGCGTTTGTCGTATAGATCGTTACGTTTACCGAAACTACGCAGACTTTTTGTATCGCGCTAGAACTCTGACAAATAGGCTTCTAGAACAGGGCTATGTTGCTACAAGATTGAAGTCATCACTACAGAAGTTTTATGGTCGTCATCATGAACTCGTGGATCGTTATGGTGTATCCATCTACACCGTGAAAACTGATTTATTCAACGGGTCATAGTTTTCCTTTCCTCGTTTGTCTACCCGGACTTGATTTTTCACGAGCAACTCGGCGGGTGTTTCTAGAAAAGCAGAGGACGCTTACCCTACCAGTGCACCTAGTCCATGCTCCCAATTTTTAGTGGAGTCCAAGTTGCTGATTTACTTTTGTTACTTTGTATGTATGATTTCAGTTACTTTATGTTCTTTGTTGTGTATGTCTGTTTTCCATGTCTGGTCTTTGTCCCTGGATTACATTCTTTTGATTACAGCTAAAACCGTGGTTCCCTTGATTATTCTTGATCACTACTTTTCCCTTTCCATCGATCTCTATGTGTAGGTCAAGATATGAGGCTGACCTCACAGTGTCTGTAGTATCATTTATCTCAAGTTCTTTGGGGGTAGATGCGATGTTTCAAAATATCGAAACTAGGATTGTTTGACGATAATACGTCATCTACATAGCGGAAACGGAAATTAAAGTATCTGGCTAAACGATGTTCCTTTTTTATCAGATCAGCTATAAAGTCGACCTCATAAAAGTGAAGGAATAGGTCAGCCAGTAAAGGAGCACAATTTGATCTCATTGGAATGCCGACCGTTTGTTAAAAACCGCGTCCACCACACTGGACAAATATGATGTCGGTATATTTGGAAGATGATTTAGAATTATTTTTTACAAAGTATGAGGAATCTCTACTAAGAACTACATATTTGTATGTAGGTGTACCGTATTTTTTTGAATAACGATGATGTATAATATTTTTGAGTCGGATTTTAACTGAGTATGGGGAATAGAAGTATAAAAAGTTGAAAAAAAAGTTTTTAATGCTATTGTATACTGACAATAATCTTGAATTAAAAGTTTAATAATAGAAGTTAGAAGTTTTGAAAGAGGTTTGGTGGTATATTTTGCAGATCCCGCTTTGTAGCGTTGTTTTAATGGATTTTAGTTGATTTTGGAATCCAGTACATAGAAGGTAGATCACAATCATCGTTTTGGTAGAGAGACAAAAAGATCATAGCACAGATATATGGTTTTCCACTATCTCTTCTGTGGAGAGTGAAGTGGCAGTATAGGTCTTATCACTGCTAATATTTTCTACGTCTACCTCTGATAATAAACATTGGATGTAAAACGTTTTGCAGACAAAACAAATGTTGTTTTGGGCTTTGCCTGCTGGTACAACATATTTGTCATGTATAGTAGACAATGGTTTTACTATAAAGTTATAATTTCAATTTATGGAGCGCGGTTCACGGTACTTGGGACCTTTAGAAAGGATATTTCGCAGAGACTCGTTTTCGATGATGGAAAAATCTCCCGTAACGACGTGACCGGAAGGACCATATTTGAATGGCGATTTTTTTCAAGAACAGTCAGGTGGTTTAGCCTTGAAGTCCTCACTGTCGAGGTTCTGCAATAGCCTTTTATATAGAAAATTTTGGATGCAATGGGTGAACTATAGGAATATGAAATAATTGGTGTGGATTTGTCCTTGAAATATGGGGAAATTTTGTTGGTAACGTTTTGTGAAGGAAGGTGTTAGCCAAATTAATTGCATCTGCACCTTTGTTGACAAACGGTAGTGGAAGAAATGTTCTGTTTTCTTCATCTTGACTTTTCACACAAACTGGTTTAATGAGTTTGAGGAAATTCAACATTTTTAAAGTAAAATGGGATTTTATAAAATAAATACTTACCATCATAAATTCTGAGTAAGTCCATCTGCGCAAGTCAAGCAGGCGGAATCCCCTATTTAAAAATATCATCCAATGGGATGATCTTATAGTAGCCATATACCCTTTATTCATCAATTTAATAAACATAAGTAAGCAAGAAGCTGTACAAAGAAAAAATAACAGGGGATGAAGGGGAAGCTGGGGGGGGCTTTAATTTATGATGGTAAGTATTTATTTTATAAAATCCCATTTTAATTTAAAAATGTTAAATTTTATTACAATAAATACGGTACCATCATAAATTCTGAGTAAATTATAAAATTAATAAAAAACACAGAATCTAACGTAAAGCTGAATCCCCTGAACCAGAAGATGCAGGAGGTAAAACAACTTTTTGTGGCGTTATCCACAATGAAAATAAGCCCTCGGCTTTGGAAGATAATGATCATAGGTAATGAGAAATGAAGGGATTTTCAGTTCTCCAGAAACCTGCTAATAAAAGTTCCTCTAAAGAAGTATTATGAAACAGTGCCCAAGACGTAGAAATAGCTCCATTCAGACTAGACAAAAACTCTTCACTAGAAGAATTGTAAGCTAACTGAATGGTCTTACAAATCCAGGTAGGTAACGTTTTTGCTGATAAATCTTTAATATTTTTCTTAATGGGAATAAACAGCCTAGTATTAGTCTTAGCTCTAAGACTACGGGTTCTTTGTAAATAAATGAGTAAAATTCTGATAGAACAAAGAAGTTTACAAGTAGTATCAATAGGCAATGAAGGTACTATTGGTTCTGAACCTCTATTAGGAATCTGATTTTTGGCCAAAAAACTGGATAAGTTAAAAGAGTGACTGAAGATTTATCTCTACTGAACCGTAGACATGAGTCAGAAATAGAAAGAGCATGTATTTCGTTTCTTCTCCTACCTGAAGCTAATTTGATATCTACTTCTTCAGCTGGTTCAAAAGGAAAGGTTTTTAAAGATGATAAAATCAAACTTAAATTCCTGGAAGGAATTAAAACCTTATGTCTAGGACGTTCAAGAGTAAAATTCTTAACTAAAAGAGAAATGTACTTATGACTACCAAAATCAGGACCACCAGACAAGTGGATAGTTCTGAAAATAGCAGAACGATAACCTTTAATTGTGATAAGAAATTCCACTAAATGCTGAACAGTAATTTTGAGAGGATCAATTTCCTTCTCACTACACCAACTACTGAAGATTGTCCACTTAGCATCGTATACAATGTTGGCAGAGTCTCTGGCTGCTCGGGAGAGATGTCTGGCTGCTCGTTCAGAGAAGCCTCTCTCCTTGAAACTATCCACGAGAGAAGCCACGCGAAAAGATGTAGATTCTCTTGATTGAGATGAAGAATCTTGCCCTTGAACTTGGAAAAAAGATTGTGTCTTACCGGTAGTAAGAGTGGACGAGCACAAGACAGTTGAAGAAGATCTGGATACCAAGCTTGAGCAATAAAAATATTCAGAAGCAATCTTCCGAAGAACAGCTGACAGAAATCTGAATGGAGGGAATGGATATCAGAACATTCCTTCCCAAGGAAAACTCATGGCGTCTACTGAATAAACTTCTAGGTCCGGGACAGGAGACACGAACACATGAAGTTTGAATTTAAGACTTGTTGCAAACAGGTCTACATGAAGAGACCCCAAATGAAAAGTTATTGATTGAAATACTGACTGGAGAAGTTCCCATTCTGTATTCACTGGGCTAGAGTTCTCGATAGAGAGTCTGCTAAGACATTGAGTTTCCCTGGAACATGACGAACTACTAGCTGAGGCTGAAGTTGATTGCAAAAAAGTAGAATTTCTTTTGCAAGAAGAAATAGCTTGAAACAATGAGTTCCCCCTTGATTGTTTAAGTAAGCAACAACCGTCGTATTGTCGGATGCAAGAACAAGAGACTTGTTTTGCAGAATATGCTGAAAATGAGAGATTGCCAGAAGAACTGCTTTCATCTCTAGAAAATTGATGTGTTATTTCAGTAAGTCTGGGCTCCATACCCCTGATACTGAACGTCCCTCCAGATACGCTCCAATCGAGGTTGGATGCGTCTGTGAATATAGTCTGACTGGGAACTGGAAAGGACATAGGCCTTTCAAAATATTCTCCTGAACAGTCCACCATAAAAGGTGTGGAGACAATTCCTGAGGAATAATTGGAATTTGATATTCCCAATTCTGAGAAGACAGGAGCCAATGTGAAGTAGATAAATTGGAGAGGTCGAATGTGTAGTCTACCAAGAGGAACAACACTGCTAAAGAGTTCAAGAGACCTAGCAGCTGAGAAAATTGGCGAGCAGAAACTGTTTCCTGAGAAAGAAACTGATGAATTTTCAAATTAAGATTCTGAATTTTTTCCTGAGAAGATAGAACTAGTCCTAGATGAGTCAGGTAATGTTCTCCCATAAAATTAAAGTCCTGAGAAGGAATCAAATCTGACTTTTTCCAATAAATAGGAACCCTAGGGAAAGAAACAGTTTGATTACTAGATCCGTGTTTACGAGAAGCTTGTCCCGAGAAAGGTCTTTCAACAGAAAATCGTCTAGACAAGAATGAATCTGAATGGCCTGAGAGTGAAGATGAGCTATGGCAGTCTGCATAACCTTGATGAAAACTAGAGGTGCATTAGATAGGTCGAACGGTAATGCTCTGAAATGGTAAACCTTGTTGTTCCAGACAAAACGAAGAAATTTTCGGTAAGGACATATTGGTATATGGAAATAATCCAAGGAAGTGGTCCACATACGTGGAAGTATTGAAGCTCTGATAGAACGATTGGTCTCCACCTTGAAATTTAAAACAGCCAAATAAAGGTTGAGAATGGACAGGACGATGTCTGGCCCCATTCTTCCTGTTTTCTTTAGAACAAGGAAAATCCGAGAATAGAAACCTGGATCTATTGATAATACAGGAACTTCCTGTATTGCCTTCTTTGTCAAGAGACAATCTATCTCTGCTGACAGAAGAGATATTTTTTGCAGATGAGTCGTGTTGGACAGTGGAATAGGAACGTGGAATAGGAACTGGTGAAAGAGGTTGTAGTTCCATGAATTTTAGAGTTAACCCCCCCCCCGAACTACGAACAATACTCAACAATCAGAGGTTTCCATTTTGACAGAAAATTAGTTAACCTTCCCATGCTGGGATTTGAGAAAGAGGAGTTTTGGAAAAAAAAACAAAAAACTCTGGATATTTGAGTTTTATCATTTACTTACGTACAAACTTCCTTGGTGGAAGGATTAGACCTCTTACCGCCTTTCAAATTACCGGTTTAGTAACCGTTTTCTTAGGACCACCTTTCATACCACCCTCAATGAAAACCTTCCTCCTCATTTCTGTGGAAGGAAAGGAAGAACCACCAGTAGAAGAACCACCTCTCTTCGAATTATTTCCTGAGACAGAAACGTTCACCTTGACTGGTGCTGGAGTATGACTGAGCTGTTTCTGAATCTCGTCAAGAGGAAGACCAAAAAGTTTCTCATCATGAAACATTTCTAGGGGGGCATACAAGAATATTCAAAACCAAGATTTCGTTACGTCAGATTGAAGTTTTGAATTATTCTTCAGATGAACAATTTGACAACGTATTTGAGAGGTTAGCTAAACTTAAAAATAATACGCAGTCAACAAACTTTAGATCTGTTAAAGCGTGTCATTTTTGTGGATCAAATAATCATTTCAAACGAGACTGCAAAAAGTTCCATGAAATAGAACGAAGCAGGCGACACGTACAAAACAACAACGGTAGTATGGTCGGGTCAACATTAAAATGGTCACACGGCAACCAAACTGATATGTCTCATTCGGAAAACTGTTAGAGGTTAAAGGTAAAGGTCCGCCTTCGATCTGTACTAATTTTAACGAGGGACCCGAAATTAGTGATAGTTTATATTTAAAGTTAAGAAATAAATGGTGTTAAAATTAATTGTCTGATAGATACAGGGTCGACACTGTGTGTCATGCACATTAGAAATGTTTTGTCTATACCTGAGTCGCTAAGACCTGATGAAATAGAGAAATTTAAAATTAGCGAACCGATGAAAACTTTTGGAAAAGCTAAGTTTAAAATGAACATAAATGGAATGACTTCCATATCAGAAACAGTTCTATAACTATAGGTGAGGTAGACATTAAATGGAGAAGGGAAAGTCAGATGTGTAGCACTTTTAAAGTAACAGCCAGTGACGATTTTGTCTTACCCCCTGTCCTGAGACAGTCGTAACGAGTAAAATTGTAGGCGATCCTTCACATTTGGTTTCAGCTTTAGTAGAACCCTGTTGTAATCCTGATAATGACCTATAAATAACTAAGGTTTTAGTGGATCCCAGTGGCGGTTTCGTACCTTTGCAATTAGCAAACACATCAAATTTCCAAAAACATATTTACAAAAATACTGGTCTGGCTGTATGTGAAGATTGTCCAGATTCAATAACGTTTTACGATGAACAAAAATAAGGGGCTATTTGTAAGGTGACCGGCTGTGAAATTGAGAATCAATTACCTGAACATCTAGTTAAACTATTTGAGGCAAGCAGTGAAAATTTAACTCCGATCAATGCGTCGCATTTAGAGATCTGTTAATGCGCCAAAAAGATGCTTTTGAGAAATCAAAAGATGATTTAGGCTCCACTGATATTATTAAACATAAAATAAGTGTTGGTGACGCGGTTCCGATCAAACAAACCGCTCGGCGATTGCCTTTGACAAGACAAGAAATAGCCGATCGTGAAGTGCAGGGAATTCTATTCATGGGTATAATTGAGCATTCAAAATCTCCGTGGTCTTCCCCATAGTACTTGTCCCAAAGAAAGACAAATCAGTCAGGTTCTGTATAGGTCTCACTAACCACTTCTAAAATTTCCATTACTTTACATGTTAAAAAAGTAATTTTCAAAGTCTCACTGTGAATTCCAAGGACAAATGACATCTCAAAGCTGCATACCGTTGCGAAGCTTGGAAGATAAGGCTTCCAAAATCATTATGCTAATGGTACGATGATAGTAGAAATTCTTCACAAAATTTACTTGAATAAATAATACTGAAAATCCTCATTTTTACCTGTTCTGCTAACTGACAGCATGGAGTCAAATTACTCACACATGTAAACAATATTCATACACTTTTGTAGTTAATTATATATATGATTTTAAAGTACACATTCTCAGCTTTATTTTGACTACTTTTAATCATAATACACACAAATAGTGCACTTACAATGCATATGTCTAGGTTCAGTGTGTTTTTGGTACTACATTAGGGGGGGGTGGCCATTTGACCCGGAAGTGGTTAGTGAGACCTTAAAAACATTTTATAAGTTTTTATGTTTTTCTTTTTTTTACATTTTATGAAAGCTTGTGGTATTGTGAGTCTAATAAGACCAAAACTATCAAAATCAGACATAGGACTACAAAGAAATGGTCATTTTTATATCATGCCCCTCAGTGATATTTTCCCTAAATTACTAAAAAATTACAAATTTAACTAACTTGTCACACCAAATTGATACCTATGATAATTCAAGAAGTTGTAATAGTAAATATCATTTATCATTATGAAAAAAAGAACAGATTTCAACAATTTATATCATACCTATTTCATTACTGTGTGATTCTAAGTCTGTGCTGTGTGACTATTTGAGTACTTTGAATATCCCAAGCAGTGACGTTGTGTATTTCATGGATGACGTCAAGTTATGAGTCACTGTTACTGATAAAAATCTTGTTGCTATGTTGTTTTTTAAAATACCTTGCACAATGCACCTCTTAAAAGATAGCCAGATTACCAATATCACTATACTGATTTTATGGGGAAATGGAAATAATGACCAGGAAAGGCAATTTTCCTCAAATTATGCATTTCTCTGAAATATGCCATAATTTAATTTGTGGTCTCACTAACCACTTCTAACGTTTCCATTACTTTACATGTTAAAAAAGTAATTTTCAAAGTCTCACTGTGAATTCCAAGGACAAATGACATCTTAAAGCTGCATACCGTTGCGAAGCTTGGAAAATAAGGCTTCCAAAATCATTATGCTAATGGTACGATGATAGTAGAAATTCTTCACAAAATTTACTTGAATAAATAATACTGAAAATCCACATTTTTACCTGTTCTGCTAACTGACAGCATGGAGGCAAATTACTCACACATGTAAACAATATTCATACACTTTTGTAGTTAATTACATATATGATTTTAAAGTACACATTCTCAGCTTTATTTTGACTACTTTTAATCATAATACACACAAATAGTACATTTACAATGCATATGTCTAGGTTCAGTGTGTTTTTAGTACTACATAGGTGGTGGCCATTTGACCCGGAAGTGGTTAGTGAGACCATAGACTATAGACATCTTAATTCTGTGACTAAAAAGGACAGTTTTCCACTCAATCGTATTGACGATTGTCTAGACGCACTTAGATGCACGGTTTGTTTCTCGACTATTTACTTGCAAAGTGGTTACTAGCAAGTACAAATGGAAAGTGAGACTGACCGAGAGCGAACTTTTGTAACGAAAACGGGGTTGTTTCAATTTCGAGTCATGACGTTCGGGTTTTGCAATGCCGGGGCAACTTTTGAACGATTAATGGATGTGTTCTGGCTGGGTTGAATTGGCAGCTTTGTTTATTATATTTAGATGATGTTTTGATATTTTCAAGAGACTATGAGTGATTTCAAAAATAAAAGAAGCAGGTCTAAAGATTTCACCAAATAAACAAAAATGCACTCTGTTTCAGGAAAAAGTAAAGTTTTTGGGTTTTTGTGGTATCTAAAGAGGGTATATCAACAGACCCCGGGAAAATTAGCGCTGTATTCAATTGGCCTAAACCGCACTCTGTTCGTGAGGTTCGCAATTTTTAGGCACCTGCTCATATTATAGGCGCTTCATTTGCAGAATTAGCGCAAACAACACGGTAACGTAGATGGACTGTCACGTCGCCCTTGCACAGACTGTAAAATTTGCAGCCGTAAAGAATTAAAAGAAGAAAAAAACCGATAGCGATGACGACAACTCGTGTCGTTTAAGAGCTATGAGACCATTAAAGTCCAATTTAGTCTAGTGAAAAAGTGAACTGTGAAAACGCAACAGAGGGTAATCAATGGGTCGATAGTCGATCTTCAGAAGAGGTCATACGTGCACAAGAGAATGATAATATTATTAAGATGGTTAGGCAAATGAAAATAAACAGCGAAAACAAATCATCTTGGGAAAGCATATCAGTTCTAAGTAAGAGTTTAAATCATACTGGTCACAGTGGGACCAGCTTAAAATAATAAATGGGGTATTGTATCGGGAATGGGTTTCCGAGACAAATGGAAACATGCGACAATTAGTTTTACCTTTCTGATGGAGAGGGGAAGTCCTGAAATTACTCCACGATGATCCCGCGGGTGGTCATTTTGGTATGCATAAAACGTTTGATCGGGTTTCTGCACGGTTTTAATGGGCTGGTTACAATGTTTATGTAGAAACATGGTGCAGAAACTGTACAGTTTGCTGTTCACGTAAAGGGCCCAGACTTAGATCTAGAGGGGCAATGAAGCAGTATCTTGTTGGGGCGCCTATGGAGAGAGTCGCTTTAGATATACTTGGGCCACTCCCAGAGAGTGAATTGGGAAATAAGTATATTTTGGTGGTGACTGATTATTTCACACGGTGGGCAGAGGCCTATCCCATGCCAAATCAGGAGGCTGAAAAAATAGCTAATACATTTGTAGGAGAATTTATTGCCAGGTTTGGGGTCCCTAGGCAAGTTCATACGGATCACTGTCGTCAATTTGAATCGAAACTTTTCCAGTCCATGTGCCAATTGTTGCAAATTGATAGGACTAGGACTACACCTCTTCACCCTAAAAGCGATGGTATGGTAGAGAGATTGAATAGAACTATTTAAGATATTCTTAGTAAATTTATTACCAGAGATCAGCGTGACTGGGACATACATTTACCTACAGCCATGATGGCATATCGTAGTTCTGTACATGAAAGTACTGGCTACTCGCCGTGTATGCTATTGCTTGGACGTGAAATTGAGTTGCCCGTTGAACTTTTATATGGGAGGGCCCCAGACGAATACAAGAAAAACGAGAGTATTCCAGAGTTTGTTTCAGGGTTACAAAATAAAATGATTAAAGTTCATAATATTGCAAGAGACAAAATGGTCATAGCGAGGGACAAGCAAAAGCGATATTATGATCATAAAATAAGGTCCAGACAGTTCAAAGTTGGAAATAAAGTATGGGTTTACAATCCAATGAAGTCTAAAGGAATGTCCAAAATTACAGTGTCCATGGATTGGACCTATTGAAGTAATAACAATATTTACAGATTTAATATATAAGATAAAGCAGGTGGGTGGCACCAAGGAATATGTCATATACCATGACCGATTAAAGCCTTTTAATAATGGCATCTGTTCTGTGAGTGACCTGAAACGAGAATAAGTTAAGTTCAAATTTACGATTAAAACTGTAGACCCTTTGCGGACTATGCAAGGATACGCGTACATAAACGAAATTATGTATCTTGAATAAAATATTTTATTTATAAACAACAGTAGTTTTACTTTGCGTCACCGGCACTATTTGGTAGTAACTTTGCGTAAGTGATTGTGTAGAAACTAGTAACATTATAATTACCAGTAGTATATGAAGTTTAGTCGGTTAATGACACTCGTCCTACGAATTCTGGAGTAATAAAACTGGCCAGACTCTGCTCAGATTTGTTTAGTATGTATCGAAAGAAATCAAAATTATATTGTTCTTATTATTTATTCTGAAGATGAACACTGGTCAACATTGTATGAAAAATTATAAAGATGAAGAAAGCTTATAAAGACAGCAACGTTACGCCCATGGAGAAAAGAAGGTGAGATGCAGATTTCAGGGTTGTGATTACGAACTACCCTCAAAGTCAAAATATAAAATGAAGGACCATGAAAAGATTACGAACTACCCTCAAAGTCAAAATATAAAATGAAGGACCATGAAAAGAGGAGACATCACGATCTCCTGGATCAAGAACAGAAAATGGCACCTGTACAAGTAGTATCATTGGCTCCAACTCCACTGGCACAGTCTTTTCAAATTGCTAGCCCTGAGCCAATTTATCTTGATGCCTCAATGGTAGACCTCACATTATCTACCCCTACCTCGGTTCAAACTCAAGCTTCCTCCATGACGACCGGCGACAATCTTTCATGTGTATCAGAAAGGGAGTATGACCCAGAGCATCCATGGATGGGAGGAGATTATAGGAGAGTGGAATTTAAAGAGGGAATTCCATATTATCCTCCTAGACCTCTTAACAATACACAACCAAGGAGAGGTCGTACTTATGACTATTCAAGCTTGCCAGACCAAGAAAATATTCGAGATCTTAGGCAGCAACTTCGTAATCTTCTATCTTCTTACATAGCTGGTGAAGATGTCGAGTTAATAAGATGGATACGCGCCCGCTCCCGCAGTTATCCCACTGAGGTCTCCGTAATCCCAGAGGGATATTTGGGAATTCGTAAAGAGGAAAAGTTGTCTTCCCGGATAGCACAATTTACTATCTTACATCAACTTGGATCCCAGATCATAACACGCGAAGAAGAAGGTCGTCTTCAGTTCAGACAGAGCCAATGTACAACCCGTCGGCTCCGAGAAGGTCAACGGAGACGCAAACAACCGTATCTCAACGGGACTTAGTGGACACCGAGACTCAATGTGACTTTTTAAGAGAACTTTTTAACTTCTTCTAGACATTGAGTATCTATGTTTAATGTACATATTTATCACATTTGAGGCAAAATTTAATGTCTCATGCTCGGGGACGAATTTTGTTTTTCAGTGGAGGGGGGTAGTGTAACGAGTAGTACGTGAAAGTAGCTATAGAGATAATTAGGAATTCCTATTGTTATTGTATGATTGATACATATTTATGCTTTGTTTTATTTATTTATTTATTTATTGTCTATAGTTGTATGTATTGATAGGATTATAGGGTGATTATTATGAATGGATTGTGTGTAAAAGAAAAGCCCCCCCCCCTTTTCTTTGTAAAATTGTAACACTCTGGTTTGATTACTTGTTATTTAGGATTGTATTATCATGTTCTAGATGCGGGTGGTAGAGAGTGTACACTAACAAATCCATATTTATTCCCTATCAATTTATTTATCCATATGGCCGCCGACATTTGTTTACTTTTGAAACTCTAGAATGCCAAATACCCGGATGAACATATCTGTCAAGTGCAAATATTGTCGTGACGTCATGTTAACGGTAAACTCTTGTGGTTTTTTTGTCTGATACGTAATTTTTGTCGCCCTACTATAAATAGCTTGCGCGTTGACTTTCAGGTTTCAGTTCTGGTTCCTGTCTTGTTGCAGTTATCGTTTTGCCTAAGCGTTCCAGTAATTTATTCTATTCAGATTATATAAGGTTAGCAGCATATATATGTATACATATTTCTCCTGTATATTGAAGAACTTGTTCCTGACCAGAAAGAGCAATCTTTTGATACTAGTTGAAGGAGGCTAGCTGTTTATTGAGACCAGTGTTGATATTTATAATTTCCCGTACACGCTTTTATGGCTAATTAGTTCGCTGTCCTTTTTATTTTACGATCGAAGAGATAATTTATTACTGATTACTGTTGAATATTTTCTGTCAATTGTGCATGTTGCTGAATATTAATTAGTTTGCTTTATGTGTATGGGCAGTGTCTGACCATGTTATTTCGTCCGTGTCCCCCCTACCCCATCGTATTCGGTTGAAATCGTTTTCACTATAGTCCAAGTCACCTCAGATTGTTTGCGGTTTTTTGCGTTTATTTTTGTAAATACTCGACGGTTCCTTTCAAAAACCTGCCATTTTATTCATGTCGTTCTGTTCTACGATTCCCTTACAATTATTTTTCGTTCTTACCTCCGAGATTGAAAAAATTCAAAATTTATTTTTCCTACGAGAATTTTGCATTGAATGTATTGTTTATCTGCCATCTTGTTTCTATGGATATTTTGAAATGTTCCCTATTATCTCACAATTGAAGAGCTGAAATACCATGATTTCCCGCCATATTTCTGCTCTTTACCTTTAGTAAAAGAAAACCAGAAGTTCTGAATGAAAATGTTACAACTGGTACTTAATAAAAGTCTTACCACATAAAGTAATGAATTAGCAGGGAACCAGAAATATAGCGCGGGGGGGGGGGGGGGGGGAAACGTGTTATTTCACCTCTTCAATTGTGAGATAATAGGGAACATTTCAAAATATCCATAGAAACAAGATGGCGGATAAACAATACATTCAATGCAAAATTCTCGTAGGAAAAATAAATTTTGAATTTTTTCAATCTCGGTGGTAAGAACGAAAAATAATTGTAAGGGAATCGTAGTACAGAACGACATGAATAAAATGGCAAGTTTTTGAAAAGAACCGTCGAGTAATTACAAAAATAAACGCAAAAAACCGCAAACAATCTGAGGTGAATTGGACTATAACGTTATGTTAGATTCTCTATATCTTACTATCACTTGAATCTAGGGGAATTATCGGAATATGCAGTAAGATTGAAATTAAGATATTTGGATAACCTGTTACAATAAGTGTGATCGTTTTCGTTAAATAAATAGTTTATTTTCGTTACGCATTTGTCTAATTTAGCTATTAAACATTTTATTCAGAGACATACATTGCACGCTACCACACTTATCCCTCGTCCTTAATAATACCTTCATTAATAATTTGAAGAGAAGTGGACATGTGATTGGATTCTGGGAAACTAGGATGAGACTTAAGTAGGTAATTAGACATACCACAAAAAGCTTCAAAAGTTGAAGTGAGTCTCTTAGGTTTGGAGGTGACTGAAAAGACACCTTATTGACGTCTCTCATAATAAAGTAAACTGAATCTCTAAGATCCTTCAAAGTAGAAGGAGTATCCTCACTTTCAGCAGCCTTGTTGGAATTGGTATGAAAACGACCAATAACAAAAGGAGCAGTATTACAAACAGAAACATTCTGAGGAACCTGATCCCTAATTTCACCTTCTTCACCAGAGGAAAAATTACCTTCCTGACTACCTGGGGCCACTGAAAAGCGTTCCTCATCATCACTATCCTCATGTTTACTTTCAGAGTTGTGAACTGTAGGAAGTGAAGTCATGGAGGAGTTAGGTGTGGGTTGGTCGGTATTTTTCTCCAAAGCTGTGAGGCGATTGGAGAAAGCAACAAACTCAGAAGATATGGATTGACAAAAGTAATCTAAAACACTCTTAAACCCATCTAATGAGGAGGCAGAGTTAGTAACCTGATAAGACTGACCCCTAACAGAAGAGGTAGGTGCAGTTGCAGGTATAGTAACACTAATAGAAGGCACTGCTACAGAAGGAGCAGGGGTTGACAAACTAGGAGTGAAACTTTGAGGAACAATATGTCCAAAGTTGTTACCATAAGACCAGAAACCTGGAAAAACCTGACCAGGAAAACCTGGATAAGGGTAAGTCTGAGGCCAGGGATGCCTTGACCAAGACATGGAGTTATTAGCTGAGGAGGGCAAAGTAACACCACAGTAAGACATTGGAGCCTTGAACCAGGTAAATTTAGACCATAGAAACACCAGGGGTATAGGAAACTGAACCCTTGGTGTCTACTGTCCTAGATACTGTAAGAATTACCGTACCTAAAGTAGGGATTACTCTATTACTGTCCATAGAATCTACAACCGGGGTCGTCTGTGGAATAGTAATGTTAGTCAC
Organism: Perna viridis; assembly: GCA_037379345.1. Lineage (NCBI taxonomy): Eukaryota > Metazoa > Mollusca > Bivalvia > Mytilida > Mytilidae > Perna > Perna viridis. The sequence continues at coordinate 18,756,313 of CM074511.1, forward strand.
CGAAGTTAAAACGTCGGTTGATTGACTAGACATATTTGGAGTAACCACCTGACTATCGTAAGGTAACGACCCATCCAAAAAACATCATTGCCAGTAATGGCTTGGAATGGGCTATTAACATTAAACTCTATAATAAAGAATCAATATACAATAATAATAAACAAAGAAAAGAAAATTCCTCAGCAAACAAGATTTCTAATATTACAAAATGTCAATATTATTTACAATACGTGTCTTCTTGCGCAGGTGGAAAATAAATGGATGAATGAAGGGTAGATGGCTACTATAAGATCATCCCATTGGATGATATTTTTAGATAGGGGATTCCGCCTGCTTGACTTGCGCAGATGGACTAACTCAGAATTTATGATGGTAACGTATTTATTGTAATAAAATCAATATCTAAAATGATGGCAACAAGTCTGTATAATGATGAGGTAGGGTCAGAATTTGGCAGAACATACAACGATGCCAATTTATAAGCTTTTCGTACGCAAATATTATGTTTTAAGGAATATTTAAATTTGCGCAATGAATAAATCGAGGCCGGGATAAACACAAAAGAGATCCGGAAGACAGCTCCACTGCTATTTATTTTAAAGGCTTGTAAAAATATTAATTCGCATCATTGATCTTTATTAAGTGAATAAATCGCTTAAATGTATTCGAAATGTTTTAGAAAAAAAAAGACTTACGAAAATTCAAATAGATTATTTTGATAAGAAATCTAAAGCAATATAATGTTTTTGTGCTGTTTAAGGGGGTCGACAATAATATGATTCCATTTGATTATGTATGGTTTAATATTGTTTTTATTAAGATTTTCTCCTTTTTATGACAATGTTTTATCTTTCTATTAAGAAGAGAAATAATTTAGCACCAAAAGTTTCAAAATATATTGGGTTGAATCTCACTGTATAATTAAAAGCTTTTCGACTTGTCTTTGATCTCGCGAGATTTTTAAGAAACGTGACCATGGGAAACTTTTACGACCAATCAAATCTTATGCTATGATGACTTTTCTTTCAAACCATACCAAAATTAACCATTTGTTAAGTAGGTGCATTAAAATCCTAAGGCACTCGCCTATATACTTTTGATGTTTTCATTGCACCCGACAGGTGGTGCTGTACCTAGTCTGCGTATCGAGTATTCCTCTCTTTCATTAACTTTTACTTAGGACAGGACTGTTCGTTGGATGGTAATTTTTTTGTCTTATCTTTTACAGTATGCAATATTGTTAAAAATGAAAAGCAATACCAAAATTTCAAATGAGGGAAAATCTTTTGACATGGAATCACAAGGAAAATCAACGGACAAAAAAAGGAAAACAAACATTTCGAACCAGCAGATATATCGAAATTTGCAATATATATGATTATTTTTTTTTGTATTCAATAACCACTGGGTTGAAGTCACTGCTGGTGGACCAAATGTCCTCTAGTTTATTCACCAACCCAGTAGTCTGTACTGTCAGTATCTTTGTGATTGTATGACCATTACCTTGTGGTTAAGTAGGCAACTATCTGAAAGGTTTATTCCATAGGTACTTGAATCTATGTTAGATAGGATTCTCAATTGTTTATTTAACTACCCATTGCAGTTATTATTATTTCTTTTTGTAGTGCACAATTTAATTTCAAATGCAGATTGATTTAGGTTGCATTGTTATAATTTTACGTGCATTTTCAGATTTTCGGTACATTAGATAAGAATTAGAATCTACCTATGAAATTCTTTGTGTTATGAAAATGAGTTTGTAATTTTGTACCGGCTATCATTCCCATATGTTTGAAGAGAACGGAATGTCATACACATTGATTGCTTTGCGGAATATATAAATACCATTTTGGACAATATTGGTGCTACCCCCAAAAAACTGTTCTAGATCACATGGGTTGGTGAGATTGAGAGTGAGTCACTGAATCATAAAAAAATGTAGGAAAAACAAAGAATAGATTAGTTGTTTATTAAAACAACGTAGCAATTATATTGTATACAATAAAACAAAGGACGTATTCAGTTTTCATAACATTCTCAAATTCAAAAGTCGATATGAATTCCCTTCCAATGACAGCATGAATACTCTTATGGGAACTACACAAACACATCATCATACGGTATAATATTTTTTCTAGATATCACCCGTCTATATCTCGTCCATACCCGACCTACAGCTTACAATAAAATGGTTTCAGACATTTTTCAGCGAACATGACACATTTGACATGATCTCGGTTACTGCTACTCCTCTATTATCAACTTTTGTAATAGTAACTCTGACCTGCTACCTTTCATTTCATCAGCGTCCATTATTGTTTTCTTTGGCGACTGCTGAACCTGTAAAATCAAGAATATATAGCTCAGTTATATCAGTGTTTGATTTAATTTTATCAACTAATCATTAAAATACATTATTTAATGTTGCTTAATAGTGTATATTCTATTTTGGAAGAAAAATAACATGATATTATTAGCCAAAAATGAGGGTGGCGAAAATGGTTCCTGACTCTAAGTATCAAGTATTTTAAAAACAAAAAATCTCATTTTCTCTCGTTGTCATAGGCGGATCAAAAGGGATGGATTTGTGAGCTTGTGAGGCGAATGACCTTCTACCCTTTATGACATTGAAATAAATAAATAAATAAAAAAAAATTAAAACATTGAAAAATTACCAAAAAGCCAAAAAGCATTAAAGTTATATTAATAATGAAAATATTATTATATAGCTTTATCACATTTCTTATTCACTTTCTAATTAAGAAAACTGAAGAAATAGTTTGGGCCACCGTTTGTAAATCCTTGGGTTCAACTGATTAATTTATGCAGTATATTTGTTTTATAAGCATATTTTAAAAACAAAAATATCAATAAAACGTTTTGTATAAATAAACCAAAGTTCTACATTAACAGAGAAGAATGGAATGCTTTTATAGTTACCGAAAAATTATAAACTGTATACTTACAGATGCACTAAAACTGTGTTCAAAAGCTTCCTGAGGTGCTGATCTGAAGTAACTCCATAAAAACAAACACATAACAAGAACGAATATGCAAGCACAAGCAACTCCAACAACTACTGGGTTGTGTTCAAATTTAAGCATGACGTCGTAAAACTCAACTGTTCGGTTGGTCGTTGTTGTCAACTCGACAAGTTCTGAAAAAAGATGGTAAAGCTTTTAAAGATTTGTGATAACAATTTTAAATACATGTAGTGGCATCAAAATTGATCTGACCTCACTTTGAAGTCGTACATTAGAGATAATTGCAAACTTTATCATAATAATTTCTTCAAGGAGTATTTTATCTTTAGTGTCATGTTTTTTTATGGTTGGAAAAAATAGAGTAATATTGCTCAAATGTGCTTAAAATGCATCAATTCTAGTAGATTTTATAAAAGTATTTTTACTGTTATAATAATCTTTCCGTAATGATAAGCACTTCATTATTGGCATCAAAATATTGAAGAACAAGTCAAATTTCAATGTAATTGATTTACCTTCAAACGTTGAGTTGTTTAAGTTACCAATAACTGTCCTTGTATGATTAATGTTACCTGTCAAAAATAAATAACAATCAACTTCATGTAAAAAAAACCTAGTTTGTGTAATGGTGGATGTTGTATTGATTGAAAATTTAGGAATGAATGATAAATGTTGACAGTATGACAAATAAAATAGAAAGTATACAGTATACAAAAAAAGAAGCAAAATAAGATTTTTTTTGGAATAAAATAATACAGTACGTACCTAAATAAGTCATGATTTGTGATGGACGTGCAGAATGACAACATTGATTTCACACTCTAGTATTTATGCTTTCAGTTGTATTCTTTGTCATGACGTAGGCGCCACGCATAGTGACATGTTGTTAACATGTGCTCGTTCAAATGTCCAGTCATTGTTCATATCAACATGTGGACATGAACACGTGGATTTAATCAAATTATCACATTCAGTTTTATTTAGTTATACATCGCGAAAATATTCCCTGCCTTGACTTTAGATAGGAAAGTTGCTGATAACTCCTATAAAACATAGGGTTTTCGTCTTTCATTTCAGAAAGCCATTTTACTTTCCTTTGTCATTTTCGGTATTTGGCAACAGACATTTATCATGGCGAAGATGTAAAATTGAATTAAATAAAATTCATCTCGACCTGCCTGCAATTAATCAGAAGAACTGTTCCTTGAATTTCTGTGAGGGGATGTGAGCACTTCGTATAGGAACATTTTAATACCATATTTGTTTTTCTTTTTATACTCGGCGTCACATAAATAACATACTGTTAAAATTTGAATAAAAATATTTTCTACGACTTTATTGACACCAACCGTCGTTTAAATTGTCTTAAATGACTTGCTCATTCGTTTAGTCAAACAGCTTCTCAAAAACAAGTCGCTTATTAGCTTAAATCATGCGTAACAAATCCTTACGGGAAAATCCCATACTAATATCCGCCATGTTGGTTTTTACGGGACGATTTGTTTACAAACGAAGTTCGTAAGTTCCCGTCGAAACTCCGGTGACAATCGTCTGCTTGATCAACTTCTCGGTATTGTACGTTGTTCGCGTAAAATAAATCCGAGATATCCGAAATAACGCCGAAGTGCATTCTGGGTTCTTCGGTTTTTGGACAAACCATTTAAACGTAAACAACATCTCCTAGCAACCCGATCACTGTAAACATGGCCGACTTTTTACTATGTAAATATTGCCACCTAGAATTAAAATCTGACCGGAATTTAACGATTCAATGTTTAGGGAGAAGACGTTTGGCTAAACGAATGAGCAAGTCATTTAAGACAATTTAAACGACGGTAGGTGTCAATAAAGTCGTAGAAAATATTTTTATTCAAATTTTAACAGTATGTTATTTATGTGACGCCGACTATAGTCAAGTAACGAGTTCACTTCTTTTCCAGATTCTAAGGTAAATACATAGAACAAAGTCATGTAAAAACTAAATAATCTGCTCACTGAATTGATACCCCCACGCCCCCATTTGAAAAATTCACCTTTTGACTTCCAGATTGATTTTAGATCAAAATCTGAAAAAAGGTGCAAAACAGTACATGTATTATATAATAAAGAATCTGTGAAAGTTTCATTAAATTCCACTCAGTGTTGTACGAGCGGTAACTGGAGGGTTGGTAACCATGTGTCCCAATATTCGTTTCATTATAAAATAAAGATTGTGTTAAACTTTGATTTAATGCCATTTAGTAGTGTAGGAGCAGTAACAGATAAGAGTAATAAGGGAAGCTAGATGTGATTGGATATTAAAATAACTGACTAAGAATAACGACTAGACAGACATATACAACAAAGAACATGAAAAAAAAAATCAAAATAACAGGTACTAAAGAATAGTAAATAAGGAATGCGGACTCCACTTAAAACTGGAAGCATGGACCAGGTGCACCGTTTCATTCAGTAAATTGCATTCAGTGGTGTAGGAGTACTATAAATAAGAGACCGGATCAAATTCGTTGAGGTAGGTGCGAATGAGAAACTAACTTTATATTTCAACGAAAAGCCATAATCAGTCTTATTTTTTCGCCTTAATGACAGATTTTTCATGAATCGATTAGAAATGTACATAACTATAACTCCGCGGGACTCGAACTCGTACCGCTGTGAAATCTATGGCAACACCGCCTGCACGAAGTCCAGCGCCCTAGACCACTCAGCCAGCTGGGTGTTGCCATAGATGTAACAGCGGTACGAGTTCGAGTCCCGCGGAGGGAACGATAAAAAATTTGCATCGCAAATTTGACAGTTCTAACATCGTTGGGAATTTTTCAGACCCTTCTATAAGTTTACGTTATCTTCCCTGTATCAATTTGATCCGATGGAACAGTGTAGCGAATAGAGTCGTCACATTCTGAGACGTTTGTATAATATTGATTTGTTGTGACATGCATCATTAATTTGATCATCTCTCCTACATAATAATATCTAAAATGAACTGTCCCGTACTGCCATACATCATGTACTAAGTTACAGCCCTAGATTAATCCTACGAGGATGAATGACCCGGCCAGCGAAAGCTATATTCAATATAGCCTAGCTGGCCGAGTGGTCTAGGGCGTTGGACTTAGTGCAGGCGGTGTTGCCATAGATGTCACAGTGGTACAAGTCCCGCGGAGGGAACGACCAAAAATTTGCTTCGCAAATTTGACAGTTCTAACATCGTTGGGAATTTTTCAGACCTTTCTATACGTTTATATATCTTCCCTGTATCAATTTGATCCGATGGAGCAGTGTAGCGAATAGAGTCGTCACATTCTGAGACGTGTTATATATATATATCACTTGGCGTCCGTCGTCATCCGTCGTCGTCGTTAACAATTTTTCAAAACTCCTCTCCTCTGAAACTACTTGACCATTTGGAACCAAACTTGGTATGAACATTTCTTTGGGTATCTTGCATAGAACTGATGTGGGAATTTCTGATCCATTGAAAAGCATGGCCGCCGTTACTAAAAATAGTACATAGGGGTCAAACAGTAGTTTTTCGCATATATCTTCAAAACGATTTGGTAAAGCTCAATCCTGACCAGATAAAAGTGTTCAGCATGATGAAATCTATCCGCGGTCAAATTTTCATTTTAATCTGTTTAGCCACGTTGGAGTTATTGCCCTTTTTCGACGTTTTTTTGTAATTTTTAATGTTACTTTCAAAAACCTTCTCCTATGACACTACTTGCCCAATTGGAAGGAACCAAACTTGGTATAAATGTTCCTTGAGATATCATGCATAGAACGGATGTCGGGATTTTTTATCCGTCGAAAAGCATTTCCGCCGTTACTAAAAATAGAACATAGGGGTCAGACAGTAGTTTTTCGCATATATCTCAAAAATGGTTTAGTTTTGCCCATTCTGAAAGGGATAAAAGTGTTCAGCATGATGAGATCTATCTGCGGTCTTTTTAATCCATTAAGTTTTGTTGGAGTTATTGCCCTTTTTCAACGTTTTGTGCTATATTTTATGTTAATTCTTTCAAAAATCTTCTCCTCTGACACTATTTTACCGTTTGAAACAAAACACGGTGTAAGTATTCCTTGGAGTATCCTGCATAGGAAATGGGTTTTTTTTATTGGTCGAAAAACAAGGCCACTGTTACTAAAATAGAACAAAGGGGTCAGACAATAGTTTTTATATCTCCAAAACCATTAGGTGTAGCCAAACTCTTTCAATAGCTGAAATGATCCTTATTTTTAGGACTACAAAAGTCTTCAGGCATAAAATTTGTCAGACGCCTTCTTATAAGAGTTATTGCTCTTGACAGGGGAAATTGACAGTTTGTTTTACAGTTTTCAGCGAATATCTTGAAAACTATGTTAGATTTAGACTTTCATTTACTGAAATGTTCCTTATGATAAGTCCTATCAAAGTTTTCATGAGTCAAAATTGTTGGACAACTTTAATTTATTGCCCTTGAAAGGCAAAATTCAACCAGGTGAGCGATTCAGGCTCTTGGGAACCTCTTGTTTGCACTACTTTACATTCTATGGTTTTATGGTTAATATACAATAGCAACCTAATTTTTAAAATGTTTTATGACATTCTGCCTTTGCCGTTTCTTGAAGCAATTTTAACGAACAGTCTTTCCGTCTTGCCTCATACAGTATAATTCCCTTTGTTGGTTGCGTTATCTGTAAATTATATTAAGATACTCACATTACCATACAGAATTAAAGTAGGTATGTAAAACCACTTATTGAATTAGTTATGCACTGTACAGTACAGTTACTTTCACTGATCACCTTCCAATTCGTATTTTTCTTCATACTTATGACTATGTCCTTGAATTAAAAATCTTTTGCGATTGTATATCAGAAATGAGTTTTGGTGCAAAAGACAAACGTTTCACCTTATTACTTTTCAATGATAAGTCAATTTTCAATTCAAAATAACTGCAAAGTGTTCCATTACAAATATCGTGTTGTAATGTTTTGTTAACGAAAGCAAACTTCTAAATAGCGTTTTGCATGAAGACACATTTAACATAGGTTATACTTACAGATGCACTCACACTGAGATTAAATGTTTCTGTAGGCGTTACCCTGAAGTTTCACCAGAAAAACACACAAACAACGAGAACGAATATACATCCACAAGATATTCCAACAACCAAAGGATTATGTTCAAACTTAATCAGTAAATTGTCGTTAAAACGGTCAAAATCGACAATACCTGAAATGTAAGTAATTTAAAGTGTGCAAAGTTTTCCTTGCATTCAAGAAGGCGTCGAGGCAAAATCAGGCAGAGGTTGGCACATGGCAAATTTTGTTTTAAAAATATCCACTTCAAATCGCAAATGCATTTTTTTCTCAGAGTTTAATGTTGTATTTTGATTAATTTCAACGCCTGAAGAGAAATAAATTACCTAGAAATTTAAAAGGGGAAATATCTCTTTCATTTTATGCAAAAAATGTTTGCTTTCTTAGGGAAATTAAAAAATATTTTTCTGACCCATCCATTGTCGATCGAAAAAAAATCTTTGTACTACTAAACATAAATATGATATAAGCATAACGTCGGAACAGAAAACAAAAGCCAAAAACAAAAACCATAAATATGTGCTATCTTCTTTTGGTTTCTCTACCAAAGACGATGATTGTGATTTACCGTCTATGTACGTTCAAACAACGCTACATAGCTGGATCTGCAAACTGTACCACGAAGACTCTTTCAAAACTTAAACTAAACTTTCTTTACTTACAGCTGTCAGGGAGGGTCTCCAACCCTACCACAACACTTCTTACTCCCGTAGTGGAATTAATTAAATGTGAATCCTGAAGAAATCGATAGATTTCCGGAGACTCTCAACTCAAGATTATTTTCAGAATATAATGGCATTAAAACCTATGATTTTTTAATACTTTATACATTTATTCCCCATACTCAGTTAAAATATCGACTCGAAAACATTATACAGCGTTGTTTCTCCTAAAAGATAGTACATCTAGATAAAAATATACATTTTTTGGTAGATATTCCTCATACTTAGTAAAAAAAATCCAAATCATTTTCCAAATAGACAGAAAATTTTTGGGGAATTTTTGGTCGACAACATATTTGTCCAGTTTTTCAACAAACGGTCAGCTTTCCAATGGGAACAAATTGTGCCTCTCTACATGTACACCTATTTCATCACTCTTATGAGGCTGACTTTAAGGCTGATCTGAAAGAACGTCGTTTAGCCAGGTCATTTAATCTCAGTTTCCGCTACATACACGACGTATTATCGTTATATAATCCTAGTTTCGGGGATTTGATACATCACATCTTCCCCCAAAAGAACTGAGATAAAGGATACTACAGACATTGTGAAGTCAGCCTCATATCTTGATCTACATTTAGAAATCGATGGTGAATGAAAATTTTTGACCAAACTTTATGACAAAAGTGATGATTTTTCATTCAGAATTGTCAATTTCTTTCAACTGTGGCAACATCCTTATTAGGGTCATGTTGCTACCAGATTGAAGTATCACTACAGAAGTTTTATGGTCGTCATCGTGAACTCGTGGATCGTTATGGTGTATCCATCTATATCATGAAAACTTATTTGTTCAACTTGTCACAGTTTTTCTCTCCTATTTCTTTTAACCCGGTCTTGACATTTTTAGCAACTTGGCGGGTGATTCTAGAAAAGCAGAAGACACTTACCCTACTGGTACACCCGTTCCATGCTCCTAGTTTTTAATGGAGTCCGAGTTGCTCATTTTTTTGGTTACTATGTATGTATTATTTTAGTTATTTTATGTTCCTTGTTGTGTTTGTCTGTTTTCTTGCCTAGTCTTTTCCCTGGATTACATTGTTTTGATTTTCGATAGAATCTTGGTTACCTTGATTACCCTTTAATTAAATGGTCCTTTGAAAAATCTGCCTCTCAATTAATTTCTTGGACACTGTGAAATCAGCCTCATATCTTGACCTACACTTAGAGTTCGATGGTAAAGGAAAACGTTTGACTAAACTGACAAACGCGTTAAAATTTCATTCCGTATGGCAAATTTCCTTTCATCTGTGGCAACATCCCTTCAGCGCCGGCATGTGGAGTTTTCATATCACAACTCATACTTAATGCCAGAGTTGTAGTTGCTGATTTACTTTTGTCACTTTGTATGTATTATTTTGGTTATTTTATGTTGTTTGTTTTGTATGTCTGTTTTCCATGTCTGGTCTTAGTCCCTGGATTACATTCTTTTGATTTCCACTAGAATCTTGGTTCCATTGATTACTCTTTATAAAGACTATAATGTTAAGTGACAATATTTTTATTTGATCTGGAAATACTTATACAGATAGGTTGATAGTATTTCAACGAAGAATAATTGTACTCTTTCGTAGCCGAATTGTTTCTCTACTGTTATGAATCGCAGTTTACGGACAAACTTTTTAAAGATCCTTTAAAGCATAATATGCTGCATGAATTCAATAACACTTTTAGATATTTTAATATTATTTCGGTCATAAATAATTCTTCGAACTATATGTTCAAGATATCTACCAATCTGCCAAAAAAGGATTTGAGTTGACTATGTCTAACAATAATAGTACACCTTTTCCTTGACTTTAGTTATTAAAATTTAAAAAAAAAATCTACAACAGTAATGTGAAATTGGTAATTCAAAATATTCATGAAATATTATTAAATATATTATATAAAAGTGCATTTTTAAATGATGTCCGAGAAAGTAACAAAAACTCACTATTTCTTCCTATTTAGGTATCGCATCAGTAATTGTTGAGTCAATATTGAGTTAAACGCTTGAGTAAGATTAAAATAACATGCCTGGGAGAAACATTAAGCCAGTTAACCTTTCTGGCATTAAAAATGCTCTGGTAACAGTCAAAATGTATGAAGTTTAATGTTAACGTTATTTTGTACATCTTACTCTTATAAATAACATATCTGAACATACCAATGTAACAGGCATTTGACTTTGATGGTGCCCAAGTCGAATTCGTATTTACTGCATTAATCTGGTTTGATACAGGTATGTTTAAATCCGTAAAATTGCTTTAAATCTTCTACTACATTTTTCAAAGAAAAATACCATACTTGATAAATAAGGGTAACAACAAAAATACCGAACACTTATCCGATCCTCAATTAAAATATTTCACAATATATATCACGAGGGTCAACAGACTAATTGTATGCAAATTATGCATAACATCTGGCAAATGGATTAAAATAAATTCCTCTAACTTTTATTAATTTACTGAACTTACCTCAATTGTCTTAAAGTCGTTATTTTGAAATATTTCTATGTTTTTTGTAATCGCTGTTTTGAAATTTTCTTAAAATTAGCCTATTTGCCGGAATCCAAGATGGCCGCCATATCCTTACATAGCTTACCATAGAATCCAATGGGTAAATCACTTAAAAATCTTGCCTCAAGTCTCTTGGTAACCAGGTGAGCGATGACAGGCTCCTGTGTCCCTCTGATTAAATCTCATATTCCCAAGTCAGAGGTTTGCTTTATGTTTAGGCTAACAATATAGGCTGCTGGAACCACTTGCTTTGTCTTAACCACCCTGTTTTCCAAATATACTGACACTACTTTGAATCATTTTTGTAATATAGATCTATTGCACATTAAACTCTACATAGTTCAATGAAAAGAACCTTTTTTAAATCTTTTACATGAATGCCAGTCAACTGAAGATTCACAATCTTTAGAGAATTCTCAGTCAACAGAATATTTTGCTTACAGTGAAGAATCGACCACTGGACTAAAAGAAACAGTAGGTTTATTTATAGAAAGCAAATCAACTGCATTGCTGTCAGTGTTGAGTAATGAACAGATGAGTCCCTTGAGATCACAGCTAAAAAAAGACGGGTTGATATAGCAGATCGCACAAAAAGATATTACAAGCGTAAAGGGAAATCACACACGTTCTAGAAGTTATAGCACCTGGACAGTCACATGAATTAAAGGCCTCGAAACTACCTGTTGTTGCCTTGGAACAAACGGATGATTCACTAATAGGAACTATTGTTAAAATAATTGACAATACTGACAACAATAGCTTAAGACTACAACTCATTAGTTTACTAGCAACTGAATATACTAAAAGAGAACTTCAAAAAGCTATGCCATGTCTGTCATCTTATCAGTATTATAAAGCCAAGAAGTTAGATATTGAAACACCAGGTCTCATAATTCAACCCAAAGAAAATCTTCCAAGAGGAAATATGGACAAAGCCAAGCTTCAACATGCCTTATCTTTTTTCATGGACCCATCCTTAGTCCAGGCAATTAGTTATGGAACAAGAGAAATAAAGTTTGAAAGTGGAGAAAATCTTACTATACCCGATGTTGTACGTACCATGTGCCATTCCCATAAACCTATACCTTTCTTATTGTAAGGCAAATGATTTTGTTTCTCTTGGTAAATCATCATTATACAAAATTTTAAATGCATGCAAACGCACTAGTCTCCAATGCCTTGATAACATTGCAGCAGATGGAAATGAAAGCTTTAAAACATTAGAACAAAAAATGGTGGCCATGTATGGTAATAGTGTTATCTCTAAGGAACAGCTTGACACTTTAAAGGCAAAACTATACCAGTTTAATAATTACTTGAAAACCGACTTTAAATTCCAGTGTATGTTTGAAAACAGTTGTCCAGATCGTTGCATCCCATGGCTTTTGAGTGATCCAAAAAGGCAGAATTTCAGAGTGTCTGTGACCATCCACATAACACCACTTCTGATCGATGTCAGTTGTTAAATGAAGTAGAAAATGAATTAGTGCAGCTTGAAGAATCAGAAACATTGTCACAGAACATTGAACAGATTAAGGATTGGAAAAGACACATTGTAAGATCCATAAACCAAGACCAATCAAGGCTTTACATCCTAAAAGAATTGCAATGTCATTAAATATTAGTCATCATGGATTGGGCTATGAAATTCTTACCCCGCAAGGTAAAGTTATATATAGTTAAGAAAAAACACACATCTGTTAAATTTACGTAAGAAAGGATTTTGTTGGATCTAAAAAAAAAATTGAAACAAAAATAATAAAACTAAAGTTGTAGCAAATATTTTAATTTCAATAATGTGAATTGAACTGTACCATTTTCTCTTAATATGGAAAGAGTTGAGGGATATATTTCTTGCACACATGTGAAACTTCATGTTAGTTTTGTCAATCTGCTTTAGATAAAATGAAATTATGCATGCTATTGTTCCCGCTTAATTATGTTTTTATTTTATTTTTATTTGTCAGCATGTTTTTGCTTGTTTGTTTTTCAAATTAAAGGAGCTCTTTTTTAGGCAAAGTACAGGTACCACTTCAATAAATGAAATGATATAGGGATATTTGTTTTCAGTATAGATGAAAACAGAGTGATTGGTTTGGACAAAGATGAAAGAATTGGCATGTGTCTGTAGTAGTTTTCAAATCAACATCTCGTGAAATCTCAGTAAGTGTAGTATTGTAAACTATTACATGACTCGAATTAGTGCAGTTTCCCGCAAATTCCTTACTTCATAGTGCAAAATGTCACAAAGCCAATTTATTCATAAAAATGGTTCAAAACTGTTGTATATAATGCTTGTTATTTTGCAGATGTATCAGTCGATACAATGTTTGTCAACTAGACTGCTATTTAGGCAGTTTCTATATATAGTAAAATATTCGTCTATCCAAAATTTATTTACTAGTTCAAAGGATCTAAGATAATAATCCGATCAAACAATGTTTTTCTACTTCAAATTTGGTGTAATTAATGCATTCAAAAATATTTGATCACACCTCTCTATATATACAGTTGTTTATTCGTGCTATAATTTGCTTTTTTGTTAAATTAGATATTTGATGACTAAATTTTTTTCTCTTTTTTTTCAACACCGCACATTCACTCACATTTTTGAATCTGTAAAGCAAGACTGGTTTTCAGTTGCGCTAGTTCTTGAGCATACTCTTCAAGCCATTCACAAACAAATGCCACTGAGGCCTATCTAAGGTACATAAAAATGAGATGTTTATTCAATATTGACACCTTTTATTTGAGTACAAAATTCATTTGAATGAGGCTTAAAAAGTGGGGAAAATACAAAGTCTTCAACTGAGTCCAAAACATTCTGTATGTTTCATTTACAAAAAGGTAATCGGAAAATTTGAAGTCTCAAAGGAAAAACTTTAAATCATGAGAAACAAATTGAGGTCAGGTGAGCTTTTGATACTAATTTGTGACCAAACATGAGTTTTAAAAATGTTTTATATAAGAGTTTTGAAAAATAACCACCAAAAACAATATCCTTGCAATTTTAAAGAAAAAGGAATTCAAGTCCGTTGTACCAGCTCCCGGAGGCCTCAGATTATGAACATTTATATAGTTTTTATATGTAGACAAATATACATATCCTTATATGTATATTTTTGTTTTATGTCAGATAATGCTGGTTGTTATCATTGTGCAATGTTGTGGTTAACTATTCCAGGAATTAGTGAAAGAATGGGTACTTTCGTTACAAACATGCTTGTTACAACATATATATATATAAATGCATTTAAGATGATTAGAGCCTTAAAGAAATTTGAGAACAATTCTTGTAAAATCATTACTAGAATTAGAAACGAACTCCCATTATTTTATATTCAGGTTTAAACTACAATAATAATAATAATAATAATAATAATAATAATAATAATAATACAGTTTTATAAAAACGGCAATATGTTTTATAATGCTCAACCTACTATACTCGGCGTCACATAAATAACATACTGTTAAAATTTGAATAAAAATATTTTCTACGACTTTATTGACACCTACCTTCGTTTAAATTGTCTTAAATGACTTGCTCATTCGTTTAGCCAAACGGCTTCTCCCTAGGATGCCTAGGATGCTATTTACCATTGCTCTAAAATCAAACTTGTCTGGTACCATTAAAGTATTTTTTTTTGTTACCAGAACAGACTAATGGATAACATGGGATATGGTGACAAGATCCCGACACAATCAACCGAATTAAGAGCGATAACTCTTGCAAAGTATCAATTTTATATATTTATGTAATTTTTGTCTCAAAATTGCAGCAACGAAATGAAAAATTAAGACTGGTTATGTGATCGGTAACCGTTTTTGAACAAGAAATAAAACTTAATTCGGTGTTTTCTTTTAGATTCATGGATCACCTTCTGTCTGATTTTCAGACAGACTGCTACTTAGACTTTTTACAAAACTATTTTTTTCTTAAATATTTGGTACTTTTTCAGGTGTAGTTGGTTGTCAAGTGTATGTTGGCCAAATTGATACATCAAAGCAAGTTTTGTTTAGTCACAGAATGAAGAACATCACCACTTTAAATGTAATTGATTTCCATAATAAAGGAATGACTGTACGCCAAACTTATGGAATTGGAACAGGGATGACCCTTTCAACGGAAAATCTATTTTCTCTCACTAGTACCACACAACCTGAAACAGGGTTTGTCCTCCTGAGTGACTTTTCTATTCCACAAGTCCAAGAAGGAAAGGTTCTTCCAAAAAGAACAGAGTTGTGTACAGTACATGCAGAGGACACATCAAAGAATAATCTTTTATGCACTGAAGGTGGGTGTACTGCTGTCTTCAACAGCTAGAAGAACATATATTTAATGGCATCCATGAAATGGAAACACAGCGTCAGCGTGAATCAACTTATAATCAGATTAACAGAAATTGGGAAAATTATTGCAAGGCGTATCTTCAGTTCCTAAAGTATTGGCTCTAAAGTCGGTAAAGGCAAGAAAACGATTCTCAAGGCATGTTAAAGCATTTTTAAGATCTAAATTTGAAAATGGAGAAAACAGTGGCAGGAAAATAACACCACAAGAAGCGCAGAAAGAAATAAAAACCGCAACAGATGATTCTGGAAACCATCTTTTTTCTGGGAGGGACTATCTATCTGTTTCTCAGATAACTTCATTTTTCTCAAGGCTTGGAAACAGAGCTATGGTTGTTCTGGCAGATTTGGATGAAAACTCTCTTTTCGAAAGTTTACAATGACTGATTTAATAGATGGTTATATATACTGATGTTGTAATTGTTCTAGACATGAGATGTTTATATCACCATTAAAAAATGATACATTGTATTATGGTATATACAAATATCTTTCTTTATACATGTATCTGTTTGTCTGTCCATCTGTCTGTATGCTTGTTGTAAATATGCTTTACAGTATCTGGAGATTGCCAAATTGTTTGATGATCAAGCTTTACAGTTATTAATCATGATTGTCTTTTGATCTTACATATGCAGATTTTTGTAGGTTCTGGAGTCATGACACTGCTATTTATTTTTCTGTCGATTTGAAAATTTTATTGCTTTTCTTCATCTTTAGAATTACAACGAGATCTTCAAAATAGAAAAAAATCAGTCTATCATGGCTATGTATATAAAAAGAATTTAACCATTTAAGGTTGTCATGCTATCCAATATCTAGTTATTTAGGCTCGACTGAAAATAATTTAATTCGGTTTATAAGATGTTATTTGATTGGCTGAATAACTTAAGTTCCATGTATCTATTTTCAATTGATAAATTTTTGCATTGTCATAACTTTGAACATTATTGATTCAAATTTAAAGAAATTATTTTGATATTTAAATGGTGTTTCAAATTAAATAATAAATAATAATGGTAATTATTTTTCTGTCTATTCGAAAAAAAAATTACTTTTGGTGTCCACATCTATTGGTAACATGCTATTTTCCACAAAATTGCATATAAATTAATATCTTGTAAAGACACATTTATTATTTTTTACAAATTTTTTTCATGATTATTACAGAGATTTTAGAAGCATGTCACAGTCATCACAAAAGAAAGAAAAACAATTGTATGTCCTATTCATTGAATTCAATATACCTATAAGGAACAACATGCAAAATTCTTTATTCTTAAGAATGGAACCAAAATATGAAATGATTGTTTCTTGAAGTATAATTTTTAATGATCATAAAAAGTTTTTGTTTATTTTACAATGATGTTTAAAAATGTATTTTATATCGTTTTACAGGTGCGCTAATAAAATCAATGACTGCGCATCCAATAATCTACACAATTCCTCAACATTTTATACACCCTTGTACAATATGTACATGTTTAGAAACACTAGAACACATTATTATGTATAATCATGGCCTATATACTATGCATGATTGAATTTGTCTGCACAAAAGGGCATAATTTGTATCATAAACATATTTAGAATTGCATATTTCGAATTTTAATTCCTTAGCAACAGAAATATTCATTAGCAGCAACAAATTTTTGAGACTTTTTTGTCATTTTGTTTTTAAATGGCATACTACATCATTTCAATTAACAAGCCTTTAAATGCATTTTTTTTTTTGCAATTTAACATTATGATTAAAACTTCACTTTTTTCAATTTTGCTAGATTAACTAAAAATTACCAATTTTGGATCGTAATTTTTTTTTAATTAATCAACCTCGGCTTTAAATTACCACCTGTATTCATTTTTCAGGTTTTGTTTTCTGCTATTGCGTTTTAATGAACTTTAATTTTTGAGAAATAGCGGTTTTTTCTGGTGTGTTACCTCATGTTGATTTCTGTATGAAATCCATGTAATGTTTAAATAAAATGATAAATATGTGCTAATTACATTCAAAACATAGTATTTTCATGTTTAAATATCTTTAATATCCTCAATAAGTAACACAAGTGTATTAAATACAGTTAAAATTGGTTTTTTAATGGATTTTCATGTGTTTTTGTCTATATTTGAGGAAAAGCGTGGTTTCCATGACAACCGAAATATGATAACAACTTTTATGTTGTGTAACAACAAGTCAAATAGCTAACCGACAACTTTAAAACTGCTAAGAACAAATTAAGTCATAGCCACAGGTTTTAATGTTGTCCTTCGATAACATAATTCAAAACGACTGTTTATCCACATATAATACGCTTGTCCTTATTATGAAACAACTTACTAACAAACTAAACTTTTTTTTAAACATTTTACCAAAGTGGTATATTTTTGTATATGACTTATGATGGTATCCACATTTAAACTTTAAATATTTCTTTTTGCAATTGCATTGGATATATAACATTTTTAAAGTCCTGGCATGTGAACGACTTCACAAAAATATGTCAAAATCTGAAACGCGATGTCTTTGATTTCACTCCTAAAATATGTTTTTTTTTTTCAATTAGCAACAAGTGTGGACGCAGACTGGTATTGTCCAAGGAGCAGATTTGAACATACATACGTTTTGTCTCAATTGATCAACCATAACTAGTCATTGCACGAAAACCAAGTGAATATGGACGACGATAACACGGACACCGATGTCAGCATCATACCAATATACATGTACGATCACAAATAAAGTGACACTATTATATTAAATATATACATATATATTGGTAGATTTCGAGTTTGGACATGCTCTATTTCCAATTCCCTAAAAGCCTGTCAATTATTCTTTCTTAGGACCAAATTGTTAGTTTGTGCTTTTCTAAGAATTTACATCTATAAGGTCTTTGTTTTTACATTCGTCCTATTTAAAAACAATTCTCTAGCAAAAGAGAATCAAACTGTATAATGGTAAAAAATGTCTCAGTTACAGTCATGTCCTCAACAGAAAACATTCTAAATTCTTATGAAACAAAATTACAATACCGGTATACAAAGGACATTAAGGCTAAATCCATCCATACTGGCATATCAAACAACTTCTAAATAGTTATATACATTTGTAGCCCAAAAATGTTTCCTTGGACAAAAATTGTATACTACAGTACTTGTTTTGCAGCTGTATACAATATATATCTAGAGGCACTGCCAGTATTATTTGGTTTCAGAACCAACATTACCTGTATGTACATTCAGCACTTCACAACACTGTCATTAACTTTTCTTTAGAATTCATTTTTTATTAAATCATGTAAATATTCTTCACAATTTAATAAAACTTAGTTATTTTTACGTGTACAATATTTACGTATGAAGGAGACTAAATTTATATTTTCATGTACAGATACAAACTTTACTTTATTGGCACGAAGTCATGGTTAAATTAAAAATCATATAGAGTTGGCAGTACATGCAGTCTGACATATACATATATCAATATCAAAACTGTAAATCGTTGGAGCTCCTTCACATTACATGAATGGGCACTAACGGGGCTACTCAAACTTAACAGATTCCTCAATGCCATGTGTTTTGCAACAAATTGTCAAACAATTCATATGCATGATATACGCGTACGTGTATGGAACATAAACTCATAAAAGATATGTAAAAGGAAGGTCTTATTTAACCTTGGACCCAAACTTTTTCCTCCGGCAAAATGTGAAGAAATATGGACCATATTCAACTTAATAAAATGCAATTTGAAGAATGTACCTACCACCTGGACTGCTTTCTGAGCATTTTTCCATTGAACAAATTTTAAAAATTTGAAAAAAAAATCGATTTCAGAACCGCTTTTTGAAAACCCAAAACCAAAACATTATATTATTTGTATATATGACTACTCCTATAATGTAAGAGGTTGGAATTCCGTTCCTCAATACCCCAACTAAGTCAGAAAATAGCTTGCCAGACAACCTCTAGCACTGCTGGAGTAATATATAAATTATCCATTTAGACCTAAAAAATTGTTATGGGTCCGGTCACTCTACCGACCCTCCTTCAGACCCCCTACCCAAAAGATTTTATTTGTGATTTTGAAAATAAAATAATTTAAAAAAAATCTTTCGACTGTCTTTCAGAAAAAAAAGAAGAAAATAAAGCCAAAGATGTTTTTTTCTATCCTAGATGGAAAAAAAGAGTTAGAAATACTGGTTGTTTGTATTTATAATCGATTGTAAACACACATGCCGGGAGTGTGTTCTTGGCCGTCCGTGGATAATCACATTTTAGGATTCGGCGCTTGAGATATTTTTTTGTTTGACCAACACCGTAAAAAAATGCTCCAGAGCCGAATTCCAAAAGGGCCATGGACTAAGTCTATTACATGTTTAGTCTTTGCAGATTTGTTTTCATTTCAAAATTTAAATAATAGTAAAAAAATAAATCCCCACCTTCCGACCCTACAAAATTTTAGACTTGTGAACGGAAACTAAACTTTATTTTTTGCACTGGAAAGTGTTGATTTTATCCCAAATAGTATTACGCTGGGTCAAAGATTCAGCAAATGCTGTAGACTATACAGCGTGCAGATCACAAATTGGATCACTAGGTCACGGATCGACATTAAATCATGTGTGATGCTTTTAATGTTCAATGAATTTAATGAATGTTTCCGGTCATTCTATCGACCCTCCTTCAGACCCCCTACCAAAAGGATTTTATTTGTGATTTTGAAAATAAAATAATTATAAAGTCTGCCGACTGTATGAATTTAATGAATTTGTAGTTTAATGAATTTAATGAATGAACGTGGTCACATGACAACTAATTTCCCCGAATACACCATGACCTACATTCATGGGTATGATATTGCCGGGGGATTGTGTAAACGCTTTGATGCTTTAAACTGTCCGTGATGGACCCTAAATGATAGTCAATGGCTTTAAGAAACCCATCAGTCCGTCATGTATTACATTTACCACATATAAGTGCAAACCGAGTCTAACAGTATTGTGTATATATGTTAGCAGGAAACGACAATTAAACAAAGTATAAGAACAGTCAGCTGATGGTCTATCTTTTTCAACATTATTGTTACTATGTTTTCTTAATGAAGTAGGTTTTCTCGCTATCTAAATACTACAAATCGTTCGTGGGAGTGTGATGAGATTGTATTATGTATTATTTGATATATATTTAATCAAATATATAGTAGGAACAAAATGAAACCAATAGTATGTGATTGTTACGATATTAAATTTGAAATTTCCTTTTCACATCTACACACTTTAAAAACTGCATTCAGTGCTGATTTTAAGATTTTTTTCCAGCTAGCTCTTTTACTGTCTTAAATGACAAGAACCTATCCGAATGGTCTAAAATCTACTGGCCAAGTATAATGTATGCTTATGTAGCTTCTTGGTTGCAGTAGCAACATCTAAAGGTTCTTTATTTTAAATTCAAATCATAAAATAACGATATAATATAATTAGTGTTTATAATTATTTGAGGAACATGATTTATTCTGTACGAAAGCTTAAACTTGCTCTATTAATTGTTTATAAATCTTTAATTTACACTTTGAGAGATAATGCGGAAATCAATTGTCTTTCTCTCGTAAGTATTATTCAATGTTTATAAACTGAACCGTTTTAGCGTCAGAACTAGCATTCAAAATCGAGGTCTTTGAGTTTTAGATTAAGGGCACCCCAATTCATATATTTTTAGTTATCACTTTGTCACGTTCTTATTTTGGGTTTTGGGTTTCTGTGACTTCATGAGCAGGTAATAATTATTATTTGGGTCAATATTGAGGAATAATAATACTATAATATTTAAAAAAAAATATATGTATATATTATAATGTCCAACATGTTTTTATGAACTATGTATCTCAAGCAAAGGTACTGGTAAACGATGGGTTTAGTTCGTTAGAAAAGCGTATATACTGTTTTCCTTTGCATTTTTGTTCATGTGATAGAAAAATGATTACAAACAGTGGTTGCATATTCCTATTATATCACGTGCAAAACATAACATAATGACTCTATTCGCTACACTGCTCCATCGGATCATATTGATACAGGGAAGATATGTAAACGTATAGAAGGGTCCGAAAAATTCCCAACGATTTTACAACTGTCAAATATATATCATCTGTTAAAATGATGTTATGTTTTGAACGTGCTATAAAACGAATATGCCAACCACCGTTTGTAAAGGTGTACCACTACCTTTGCTTGAGATACATAGTTCATAAAAACATGTTGGACATTAGAAAAAAAAAATTTTGAAGCTTATAGTTTTTCTATTGCCTGGTCGATGCACTCTTCTAGCTTCTTGTGAGTTTGCTTGTAGAATCATAACTATAAACTAACAAACAAAAATAAAAAAAAATTAAAAAAAATACGGATGACTGTTTGGAATGGTACTACTTCTTTTTCCTTAATAAAAGAAAAAAGAACATATAAGGTGAAAGGCTACATTTTACTTTTGATGCGTTTTTCTGTCATGTGATATCCGGTTCTTATATACACTTCAACCGTCAATTGAAAGATGACAACAACAACAACAAAAAATACGTGTTTTTCGATGTTTCCACAACCTCTGCTCCAACGACCTTACTCGCACTTCAAAGTACGCGAGTTTTTGACTTTTCGTACAGTAATCATAGCGATTATAATATTTCTATAAATTACCAAAACAACTTCCTAATAATAACGGTTATTCCCGCAGAGTATCACAACAGAATGGGAAATCCCGTCATTAGTTTGTTTACTTTCGATTTCATATCAAATAATAAAATAGAGTCCCTTTTTACTAATAACTATGGTTAAGGATCAATTCTTTAAAGTTTCATGACATCAATGGATTTTAACGCCTTCTGTACCTACCTGGTATAATGGTACTTGTACACATGCGCAGTGATAACTTCCACTTTTTGATCGAGACACATGGAAGAAAGATTTCTGTGAAAAGTTCGGCAAAAATAAACCACTTTCAGTTGGCAATTTCCACAATCTACGTAAATTCATACAAAAATTGCTTGATTCATTATGCTTGTGTCACCGCATTGATTATTTTGATTATTTATATCAAAATACTAATTGGAATTTGAGTTTCATTTCATAATTCATCTTCAATTCATTTCGTCATTTCATTCATCATGACGTACTTTCATATATGACAAAGGACACAGCATGACGACATATAATAGATATGCCTATGACGATGGTTTCGCGCGATAATTGCACGAGCACTGCATGTCAATTTCACTGTTAGTGATATATAAACTTTCTTTTGTACAAACAAAATTTAGTCCACAAATTTATTCGGTCGATTAATGTCGCTGTTCAGGTATGTTTTGATAAATAGTTTCTTTTCATAGGAATTTAGATAAATTTGGTATATTATTCCTAAAACACTTTTATTCTAAAAGTACAATTATAGAGAACAATATTTATTTCAATATTGATTTGAATAATTTAATAAGAAGTAAATTTACATTTAAAAGTACGTTTCTTTTAATAATGCAAGATATTTTAAATTGTGCCGAAATTTCATAATTATTCATTTAATTTCAAACGTGATAATCTTTTATGAGATTTATAACGAAGATTTTATCGTAACGTTTATTGCCCCATCTGTCAAGTAGGTGCTATTGCTATTGATTTTTACAGGTTAATGTGTCCTGTGTGTCACAGATTGTATTTGTGAATCATTATTTCTTTCAGATAAATAAATATATTTGTTATTATATGGACTCGGCAGTTATATGGTCATTATATAATAATTGTGGACTTGATTTACTGCGACACTTGCAAGCGCAGTAACGATATTGATAAAGAGTAATCAAGGGAACCAAGGTTATAGCGGTAATCGAAAGAATGTAATCCAGGGACAAAGACCAGACATGGAAAACAGACATACACAACAAAGAACATAAAGTAACTAAAATCATACATACAAAGTAACAAAAGTAAATGAGCAACTCGGACTCTACTAAAAACTGGGAGCATGGACCAGATGTACCGGGAGGGTAGGCGTCCTCTGCTTTTCTAGAAACACCCGCCGAGTTGCTCATAAAAAGTCAAGTCCGGGGTAGACAACCGATGAAAGGAAAACTATGCCCCGTTGAATAAATCAGTTTTCATGGTGCAGATGGATACACCATAACGATCCACGAGTTCATGATGACGACCATAAAACTTTTGTAGTGAGGACTTCGATCTTGTAGCAACATAACCCTGTTCCAGAAGCCTATTTGTCAGAGTTATAGCGCGATACAAGTCTGCGTAGTTTCGGCAAGCTCTGGCATAACGTATGAGTTATGATATGAACACTCCATACGCAGGTGCTGAAGGGATGTTGCCACAGATGAAAGGAAAGTTAACAATTCTGAATGAAAAGTCATCATGTTTGTCGTAAAGTTTGGTCAATAGTTTTCCTTTACCATCGATTTCTAAGTGTAGGCTGACTTCACAGTGTCTGTAGTATCCTTTATCTCAAGTTCTTTTGGGTAGATGCGATCTATCAAATCCCCGAAATTAGGATTGTTCAAAGATAATACGTCATCTATAAAGCGGAAACTGAGATTGAAGGATCTAGCCAAACGATATTCTTTCTTTCTGAAAACTTGCATATCTGGTCCCATTTACACTATTAGATTCAGCTGAAATGTCGAATGTAAAAAAATAACACTTGTTACACACTCAAACACAAATTAGTTTGCTTAATTTGTCGTTTCTTGATTTATTTACACTTAACAATAATAATACTAAGTTAATTCTGATTCAGGTTTATGTAATACGTTTAAACAGATGTACGATTAATTAAGGCAGTTCATCGATTAGTGTTGATGCAGTTAAAATGGTCTCATAAACCATCCAAATAAAACCATGGCAAGATATGTAATTAATGGTTTGCAATTTGATTTCAAACTGCAATATTTTGGCCCGAGAATACCCACTGAATATAACTTAAAGCACTTTATTTGGAAAAAAAGCAACAGTCGCAAAGGAAAAAAATATGAAAAAGATAAATTGAGGATGTATATTAGGACCATATCTAGGTCCTTTTCCAACTTTCTGTGTATCTCCAATCGCTGTAATACCAAAAAGGTCGAGTACTGAATTCAGGCTTACTCATTATTTATTCTCCCCACCCCCCAATATAACTCTGTAAATGACTTCACAGATAAATAAGACTGTACGGTAAAATATTCTAGAACAGATGATGCGGTAACAATAATCCAAAATTTAGGTCCTAATTGTTTGCTAAGTGCGACTTCAAATATGCATTTCGGCTTCTTAGACTTTTCCCAAGTGATTTGACCGGATTTAAATGAATATTATTTTGATAGTTGTTTACCAATGGTGACTTACATAATCTTTTCTACTTTCGAAACCATTTCCATTGCATTACACTAGTTTTTCTTTAGGTACAATCTGATAATAAATGTAAATGTATTTTGCACACTCGATAACTTCTTGTTCTGTGGAAAGGAAGGAAAACAGCCATGATTTTCAACTCTTGATATATTTATTAATTGCTGTAAATATTTAGGATCCTTCTAACAGTTTACCCTACAAATAGGTCAGCCTTCTTGGGTATTGAATTTGATACAAATGAAATGGTTATACGACTACCCTTCGAAAAAAATCGATGAATAACGAAATGATATAATCTATTTTATTCATACAAAAAAAGTTTCATTTATACATTGAAAGAGCTTCAGTCTTTAAATGGAAAGGTCAACTTTGCATGTCAGGTTATTGCTTCATGGCGAACTTTTTGCAGAAGGCTCTTAAATTCCATCGCAATTTGAAAAAAAAACCTCATCATAAAGCAAAGGTTACAAATGATATGAAAGAGGATTTAAAAGTCTGGCCATATTTCCTTCAATATTCAATGGGACAAAAAGTGTAATGACTTACTAGGAAAATCGGTATTAGTGTGTCCGGAATCAAATATTTTGTTAAAAGGATAACACATTTTAGGTCATTTGAACTTAATCGACAGTTTATCGAGATTTGAGATTTGACTTTCAGAAATTCAGAAACATGTGCCCTCATACAGAAAGCAGTCCAACACATATCCCATACTATCTTTGGAAACTCTAAATGCAGAGAAACATAAACGATAATTACAATAGAATTATTTCCAAGTCTTAAACTATACACTAACCCGTATATAAATTATAAAAGTTTAAATTATAAAAATGTCCAAATAAATATTCCCTGGTCTATTTCCAGATATTGTCGAAGTATATTCAAAGGACAATTAACACTTTCGACAAAAAAGTGTTTATCTGAACGCATTCTCAACTATCAATTAAAATAATCATAAAATGTCTTGAAACTTAATCCCTAACTATTGTATATAACTATTTGCTATACATGTGTGTCGAAATAATCCATTAAATTGCTATGGTTACATATCTTCAGAAGTTTTATAAACTTTCAGGGGTCAATTCAGAAATCCGATAGCTAAGGTACGGACGCCGTATTGTAACTGCAAGAGTTTTCATTGGAATATTCAATTTGACTTCGAATGATAAACCAAATGTTTTTGAACACTTTTTGTTATGCTTACTGCGTTTAACTGAAATACGGACTTCCCTAAATGTTACATTTTTGTGGAAGCCGCATTGTCAGTATTTTGATACGTCGTGTTATAACTTAAAATATATGCATCGTTTTTTATTGTTTTACTAAAAGACTATACCATTAGTTCTACCGCAGTGTCATTCTGTGTCAAATGGTGGAGAATCCGGACAAAACAGATGCAGTCCAATCATTTCCGATACCTAAAAATATTACTGACGTTTAAGTTTTCTTAGGTTTATCCGAATATTACCGGAAACATGTAAAAGATTTCTCCAAGATTGCTGCACCGCTTAATTGATTATTAGCGGAAGGGGCGAAACTTATATGGGACACATCATGTCAATCGGACCTCGAAGAAATCAAACAGATTCTCACGTTACAATCTCCGAAACAGGGTTCCTTGTATTTCCTACGTCAAACAAACACAGAGACGAAGGAGCTACCAACCTCTGTTTCGGAGATTGCTCACGTTAACGCCCATTTTGGCTTATTAAGATTTTTCAAGATTATGATTAAGATTTTTTTTCATTAAGATTAAAAACCGTTCAGTCTATACACTGATGCCCCACAGATCGCCATAGTATACGTCCTTTGACAGAGGTCGAGAAACGGTGATCACAGACGGTGGTTGAGCCCTGAAAAAGACAACTGCATCTGCAGAGATCTGGTGTATTTGGCAAAAATAGAAGGCATAAAACAATACCACGTATATCTATAAAACCGCAAATTTACAGTTTTCACCGACCACCAAGCACTACAGCACTGGTAAAAACTGACAAATGAAGGAGTAAAGGAAGATTACCAAGATGGGCCATGCTGCTGCAAACCTACGATTTTTAATTGATATACAAAAACGGAATTACTCATGGAAACGCCGATGCATTGAGTAGACGACCGCACATACTAGCAGTAGCACCAAAAGAGCCTAGCCCTGCTACATGTAATAATACAACGGTACCAGAAGAGATCCTTGTGCGTCAGTCCATAGAATTACTCTTGATACCAGAAACCAGTTAACTGAACTGCAAGAAAAGGAAAAAGAATTTCAAAATTATTTACTACAATAGGAGCTTCCTGATGATACAAAACACGCCAGAAAGATAACAATAGAAACACAAGATTATATTATAGATAACGGAATTTATATCATATGTATTACCCAAAAGGAAAAGGTCGAGCTGACCGAATTGTTAGAAGACTGGCCGTATCTCAAGCTTTGGAGATGATCTTCTGAAATCTTACAATGTCCAATTCAATGGCACGGACATTATGGGAACATTTATACTGACGGATATACTCACTTATTGTCGATTCATTCTCGAAATATATGGAAGTTTTTTCCACTGAAATCAACATGTCCCACTAGAGTCGCTGATATATTTTTTAAACTGTGCATAAATCAATATTCCGCTCCAGACTCAATCCTGGTAGATCGCGGCCAAACTTTCCTGTCTAAAGTACTACAAGAGATATGCAAGAGATTTTGAAATCAAGAAAATCAACACCAGTAGTCTACAAACAAATAGCATTTGTTAACGTAATATCAAGACAATTGCAGAAAAACTGCGCATGTATATAAAAGGACGGCCAGTCCGACTGGCCCGATAAGCTTCCAGGTATTGCTAATGCAATGAACACTTCAATATGTACTTAATCAGTGCTCTTTAGTGCTTTCTACATCGTGTTCAATAACAAAGCAGGAACTTCGTCGATACTGTATTTACAGAACCCACAAATGTTGGCAGTGACGCAAAACAGTACATTGACAATAATTATCTAAAAGAAATACGTGAAATAGCTCAGAATAGTTACTCTTGAAGCGCAACACAAGTATAAAACGCAACATGAAAAAGGCCAAACCTCAGGCCTATAGAATGTGACAAAACATATGAAAGAAAATAAAAAAATACAAATAAAGCTGTCATGAAAACGTTGTGATAAATGGGATGGACCATACTACATTACGCCGAAAGAATAATCAAGGGAACCATGGTTATAGCGGTAATCAAAATAACGGCAACCAAACGTATAAGCTGCACCGATGTTCTGAAAACTTGCCACTGAAAGCACTGGTCAATGCAAATTGGTTTAAATCTATTTGCATTGACCGGTGCTTATTTATCTATTTTCATGAGGAACTTTTAGGGAGATGTATTTAATTTGCAATGTATTTTTTGCGTTCTATGCCTTTGTTTATTTGTTGCGCGCATGTAAATATGTAAATACTTATATAAATAACCATTCTCAAGTCGTTCGTTTTGTTTTAGCTTTCAATGATTTCTAATTATATAGCTCTACGTTTATTTTTTGCTTACTTTTATCTTAACTGATATCCGGTGTATCAGCTTGGCAAGATGTGGATAGTATATGTGCAATGCGTCATTTTTTTTTTTTTTTTTTTTTTTGGGGGGGGGGGGTTCATTATGTTTTCAGTGTGTTTTATATTCATTTAAATGCTCTAATTTTCCTTGTTTATATATGTAGAAGTATTTAATATAGAAAAGTTTTGCTATTGCTTAATATATAGAATATATAGAATACAATTTTAAGTAAAAACATTAGTACCTTCTCAATACCTCATAAGTTATGTTAGGTAAGATTATGTTCGAAGTAAAAAGTATTTTACCATTTACAGTACATTATTGAAGTTGCTTTATAATCTAATAATACTTACATATTTTGGGTACAATATATCGAACTACGAAAAAGAAAAATGTTCGAAAAATAAACTCAGAATAAAACAAAATGATAAGAAAAAAAAACAACGCATACAGTTCTCGTCCATTATTTTCCGCTGTTTTTTCACTAAATGTAAAGAAAGTTTTATTAGAACTGGGTTCTTTTGTTAAGCTCCTGTTTCTTCCAGGTGATTTCTTAAACCGAACACATGTCATATTATATAAATGATCTCATCAATCACTTTAGATAAAAACAAATGTCATAAAAAAATTATCAGAAAGTTCTTGGTGAGAACAATTGATTTCAAAGGAGATTTTTTTTCAATAATGTAGAACTAACTATTAAAATAAAATAAACTATAGTCCGAAATTAAAGACAAGCAATAAAGGTATATGAGCAACCCGGATTTCACTGCAAATAGAGAGCATGGACCAGGTCATCCGGTGGGGTAACCGACCGCTGCTCTACAACATAGTTCATAGAATAGTATCACCTCTAATTTTATGAAATTGGAGTCATTACTACGTTCGACTTTATTTCTTTAAAAGAAATAATTATACAATAAAATATCTTGTCTAAAAGTAAATGGTAATTTCTTCGAATTTAATAATTTATCAATTTCTTTGTATGCTATTGTGTCATAATCAGTAAGTCAGTGGTCACATCAGCACAAAGAACAATTTACAAAAAAATAATCATTACTCATTATTTTTAAGAATAAACTAAGTATATTTCAACCAAGGACTGATATCTAAAAAAAGAATTAGGTAAGAGACCCTTTGAGACGCATTTCCTTATACCCCTGATTCAGGAGTCTGTTACGCAGATATTTATGGCGTTCAAGGAAATAAGAGTAGTTAGTACTTGCTCTAGCGCAGCGAATCAATTGTAAAATATAGACACCACATGCAGAAGACGGTATATTGCAGCACAGGTAGGGAAAATTTATGATATTGAAATTAAAATCGTCTCTTTATCATAAATCTTAGTGCTGAGATGATTGTCAAATTCGAGATGTACGTACAAAATAGATGCTGTACATGCTGTTTCTCTAACCATTTACCAAAAGAAGGGTCGTTGATGGACAATACATCATCAACATATATGTGTACGTAGGAAAAAGTAGCAGTGATTATACATTTTATGCTTCCACATAGAGAAGATAGTGGAAAACCATAAATCCATAAATCTATTCTATCATCTAGATTATTTTCGTAACATAGTAGACCTATGATTTTCCAACTCTTTATACTACTACTCCCCATACACAATCGAAATCCAACTAAAAAGCATTTTACAGCGTAATTACTCAAAAAGACGGAACACTTAGATTCAAGTACGTAGTACTTGGTAGAGTGTCTTCATACTTTGTAAAAACGACTTCAAATCATCTTCTAAACATACCGAAACAGATGTTGTCAAAATGCTGGATTTTTTTTTTCAACAATATATTTGTCACAAATGAAGTGAACGTGGTTTTCAACAGAGGGTCGGTATTATTCCAATGGGAACAAATTATGCTTCGCTACTCACTGACTTATTTCTTCACTGCTATGAAGCTGACTTTATGGCTGAACTGATCTAAAAAAAAATCGTTCAGGCAGATCCTTTGATCTCAGTTTTTGCTATATAGATGACGTATTGTCTTTAAACAATCATAGTTTCGAGGGTTTTATACACCCCCCCTTTCCAAAGTACTTGGGATAAAGGACACTGCAGACACTATAAATTCAGTATTATATCATGTCCTACACTTAGAGATCAATGGAGGAGGAAAACTTGTGAAAAAACTTATACGACGTATATAAGTGTGATAACTTCTCATTCCGTATTATCAACTTTCAATTCACCTGTGTCACCATCCCTTCAGCACCTGCGTATGGAGTTCTTATATCACAACTCATATGTTATGCCAGAACTTGCCGAAACTACACGGATGTTTGTACCTTGCAAGACTTCTTACAATTAGATTTCTGAAACAAGGTTGCTATAAGATTAAAGTCATCACTACATATGTTTTATTGTCGTCAACAAGATATATCCATTTATTACATAGATAGCAGTGATTTACTGAATGTTCCCAGTGTAATTTTTTCGATAATTCACACTATGAAATAAATTCAGCAATTTCACTCTCGCGCTTTCTCTCGCCAAAACGTCACAACACGAATATCAATCCGCCATTCACAAAATTTTAAATTTATGTAAAAAATAACAATGAATAATGGAGGAAATCTATATAATAAATAGGATAATCAATTGGTTATCGCGAATAACCAAAATATGATCACTCGTGCCAAGAACGCATCAAGATTTAACTCTTGCGCGGAATAAGTTCCGCACATTCGTTAAATCTAGGCGTTCTTCGGCACTCGTGATAATATTTTGGTTATTCTCTCTTTCCAATTAATTATCTTATTATTAGGTCTCAGTATCGAATTAATTTTCCCATAGACTTCTATAGTGAAGTGCATATTTTTAGGATTTTTTAAAAGATATGTAAATTGATTCAATAAAACTTTCACTTATGTAGCATTTCTAAGGACATGTGAAAAAATAATTTCCCGCAAAGAAAATAGGGTGAGTCCACGAAGATTGGACAGAAAAGTAGTCTTGAACTATAAATAGCCATTTTCCCTACTTTCACTTTCGTTTTGCACTCACCAAACCAACCTTTTCAGTGGAACATTTTTATGATATTATGTTAGATTTTCTTTTAAAAAAGTTCTTCATCTTACAGTGAGATGTTTGCTCTATTTTTTTAAGTCATTGTTCATGTCTTTTGACAAAACATTAGTTTGTAGAGAGGCAAAAAGAAAATGCACTATATTTTTATAGCATCCATGTTTTGACGTACACCCACTTAGGGATATGCAATACGATACTGGTACCATTACACCTTGAGACCGATTTGTTTATCGTGTCATAGTTTACCTTTCATCTTTTGTTTACCCCAGACACGACATTTTATGAGCAACTAGGCGGGTGCTTCCAGAAAAGCAACGGATACTAACCATACTGGTGCACCTGGTCCATGCTCCCAATTTTTTGTGGAGTACGGGTAGGTTATTTACTTTCGTTTCTTTGTATGTGTTATTTTGGTTATTCCATGTTCTTTTTTGTGTGTGTCTTTTTTCTGTCTAGTCTTTATTTTTGGAATATATTGCTTTGATTTCCTCTTGTCTTGACTCTTGGTTCCATCGATTACTTTTCAATAAATACCTCAATTTACCGAAAGAACAAATAAAATATATAAACCCCATGCAAGGAACACAATGATTCATTTTGTTCATTGTCCGATGAATTGTCCAAAACATTCCATGTATTCTTCAGAGACGTCTATGCCATGGAATAATACACAGACAGTCGAGATATCATTCCTTCATTCCTAGACCATGTTTATTGTAAGAACAATTATAAACAAGAAAAAAAAATGCAATATTTACCTTGTACTCGCACCTTTTGATCAACGACCTTGAAAATAAATGTTCAACATCTTAGTAGACTATCTATGTACTATATTTGATCAATAGCATAGTAGGTTGACTCTAGAGAGCCAACATGCATACAGATACAATTAGAAAATAGTGGAGGAGTAGAGAAATAGCGGATAAGAGAATAGTTCCACAGTACGTAACGAAAGTACGGACACCTCATCATCATATGCCCCCTTTTTGCAAGCAGGGAATGCGTATATTGACTAACTTCATACTAATTACTAATTCATACTTATCTGTCCAAAGAAGGGTAAAAATATAATGAGCTCATCGCCATTGAATCAATTACTCGTTGTTATTCTTTGAAGTTGTAAAATCATTAAAACGTAAATTTAGATTTGGGTTTTATCTTATTGTTGATGTGATACGTGCAGAATTCTCTTTTGAAACATTAAGTGGTGTGTTTTTATTGAACCGTTTACGTCAAGGAACAGAGGTCTTCTAAATTTTTATTGGAATTCTACAATCACTAAGTAACTCTTCATCATGAAGTTATTCGTTTATCAATTAAAATGCTCTCAGGGTACATGAATATTGTTTTAGCTTATTGATTTTAGATCATTATATTCATTGCAAGCTCTTCCTATAAGAAACTTCATGTAGAATGAATTATTTCCGACCTAATAAGTCTGAATATCTCTTTGCAAACTAAGATCTTCTTTATTTCGTCTTGGTGGTCATTAGTAGAACGGTCTTTTTTTCAATATGTTCATTACTTTGATTGAATTATTGTTGTTATGTTTTTTAGAGTTAGATGAGAAAAATTGATAACTACGGCAAATCAGTCTGTATCTCCTCATTGTTATCAATAAGAAGCATCCGATCTTACAGTATTCCCGGCAGCAAACATTTCTAGATAATATTGTGAATGATTGAGAATTTAAATTTCTAATATGTTTTCTATATTGATATTAGACAATTTAATTGGTATTTACGTCAACGTATCAAAAGAAAAGAGCAACAAATAATAAAATTCACTATGTTCATTTAAACTTTAATTTGATGCATAGCTATGGTCCATAACAAACGTTCTAAAAGGCATATATTATACATTGTATACATATTTGATATCCACATCCTGTAGGTTTGGGTTTTAAAGTTTAAAAATTAGCAATTACAAAAACTATGAAACATTAATTCAAACAAAATCAATCATGGTAATACTATTAATGTAACTAACTTATTCAAATCAAGTAAATGAAATTTAAGCAAACAATAATCCCAAGAGTGACCGCAGGATGCATGGTAGCACTTATACGGTTATTTTCTTTTCATTTTGCACATACAAGGGTGTCTGATGTATTTTTTTCTCTGAAAATACACAAGCTACAAAAATGACAGAAAAATGGGACAAGCCTAAATGAAGGACCATTCAAGGATAGAATAACCTTATAATCCATAAAGCATTGCATATAATAAATATGACAAGACCTTCTGGTCAAGTAATTTTAAAAATAAACAGAATTTTATGATGTTGTGTCTAGACTGTTAAATTGATTTACAGGCGTAATATTTTATCAACATATTTTAATAAGTAGTTGGTAGTTTAGTCTAAATCGACCGGTTTACACATCTTTAATGTATGTGTCAATAATATATGTGCAAAATCTGGTTATGTTCTACATAAGCTTGTTGTAGTTTTCAAATGAACAAAAGCTTTTAAGATATTAAGTGTCCCTGTAAACATTGTGTCTTAATCTGAATAATTCAGTTAAAAACCAACCCGGTCACTGATATTGGTCGTCACTCTATATTCGAATGATTATTTTCCCAGTCTCCGCAATAAATATAACAGTTTATGTTGATATTTTTCAAGCTCTTCCGCAGACCTCATAACCACTTTCCAATGGACTGCTTATTGGTAATGCTATCCAATAGGAATGCGCGAAACTTTTCAGATGACCTCTGCTAAGCATAAAGGTGTTGGGATAAGTACAGAGAGTGACAGAAGTGTTAAAGATTTGAATTGAGAATATACCCATGCAAAAGCAATAGGCGTTACTAAAGCAAAATAATCGAAAATATTGTCGAAACAGGAAATGTGTCAAAGAGACAGTGCCAAAAAATAAAAACAGTCAAAAGCAGTCTTTGGGCCTTCAATAACGGTGAGAAGTTCCCCACGCTCAGTCTGCCTTCGACCTCAAATGACAAATACACCTACTAAGCGAAATAATGGCATCATACGCAAAAATTCAAAATCTTCCAAGATAATGAAGAATAGATTTTTCTGTTTTGGATGTAGCGGTACTACTATCGAATTCAGAATGTAGTAGGTCTTGTATTAGAATTTAACACAAGTACGATATCAAGGTTTTATGCTGTTTTATTGCCCAGATACACACACTGCCTGAATCTTACATAACTGACACTTAATTTCGAAATGTAATATGTATGTGCCGACACATCAATACGAAAACCAACACAGCATAAATTTTATGTAAATGCTTATTGAAGAATTTGAATAAAACAGCTAAAAAGCATTTTAACATTTCTTATCTGTTTGTTGTAATCGGGTGTTAAGGTTTAAGATATAGTTTAAATATCCACAACTTGAACTTTTCAATTCAATATTTCATAAAAATGAATAATGGTGTTTTTTCTTATATATGATATAGTGTTATCTCATTAATAACAACATTCTAAAGGACTATTGTATAGGCAGAGTGTCTCTCGTCATCCGGTATTCAAAGAGTTCTTTGTTGGTTTTTAAAATCGGTTTTCAATGAATGACTATTAATTTTAAATTGCTCTCTAATAACACTGTGACTTTCATTGTATTTTGAATAGTTTTTAATGAAATTTGTTGCCAATAACTTTAAACAATTAGTATACACGGTTATCAACCGAACGGGTTCTTTAAAATATTGATGAGTGTGGACTAAAAGGGAGTTGTTATGATTATTGGTAAATCAATATATGATATATACACCATAAATGGTCTAACTCATGCATGCAGTGGAGCTACCTGGTGTAGAGTTTCGCTTTTTTTTTGTTCTTGAACAAAATGGAAATTAAATGTCAGTCGTTAAGGATCTAAACATCTTCTTATTTGAATCTGTATAGGATTTATGAAACTATGACTTAAATGGAATCGGCTTAAATATTTAAATTAATAATTTTTGCATTGTGGTCATACAGTAAAGGGATAAGCGTTTACATTCATTGGACTACAATTATAAATGTGAATATAGAAAGAATGTTGATGACTGTTCGGATGTTTCGGTGGCTGTTCGAATAAATGAATTTTTATTGAAGAAATATGGAGGAAGAAGAAATTATTCCTAAAAAACGGAGAGTGATATACGATGAACATTCGAACAAGTTTTACCCCGAAACTTATATGGAGTCCCTCCATCGTCAGTGCTTTTATCGTGCCAAAATGGCAGACGTTCAGAACCGAGGTGTCGAAGCGAAGTTGACGTTTGTAAACAAGAAAGTGGAAACTGAAAAAGGCTTGTTTTTAATGAAGAATGAAAAGGAAGTGATTGTTCACAAGGGAAACCTTAAAGACCACAAGGCTTACATCAAAGTACTAGAACAAATATTGAAAGAAAAGCCGTTTCCAGATTTCGGAGGGAAATATGGCCGATATGGACTTGGATGCAGTAAAAGTGACTTAGAACCATTGATACAACATCAGCGTCATGAAATGATGCCGGAAGTTATACGGAAACGACAAGCTGAACTTCTGTTAAGTCGGCGAAAAAAAATGGAAGTTATAGATCCGAGAATTTCAACCTCAGCTCTCCTTGAACGTGTAGCTAAAAGAAGAAAGGTCAAACAGTCTGAGACACCTAGCCCGGAAACAAGAACACCAAGCCCACAAGAATGGCGGGCAACAGATAGCAAAACTCCCAAATTGATTCTTCCACCTATAACTGTGTCGAAATCTCGCGAGGGTGTACTTTCTAGACATTCTGTTATAGCACAATCCCCGATAGAACATATAGAAACCACCCAACACTCAAATATTTTCCTTACTGAGAATGAATAGTAACTTATTAATTCTTTATTTTTGTGTGCTTCTGTCGACGTTGACTATGATATAAGGATCAGAGAGATTAAAGAATATCTCCATGCTGAGATTTTATGAAGAAGTGAAACATTTATTGCTTACTGGGAAGTCATTCAGTGAATAACATTTTGGATCAAATTTCAGTTTTAAATGGTAGGTTTGAAAAATGTCAACTGTAGTAGATGAAACAACAAAACAACAGTTGTATTTTGAACTTCCCAAATCTTGAAACTTGGGACTTTTATCAAATATGTAATGCTTTACATCATCTTAAAATGAAATTATTTAAGGAGAACTATTTTAAACCATGCCTTTTAGTCTATAAAAACTTCTACACACTTAATATTCTAGCATTAGGATGATGCAGTTGATGAGGCCATACTATCTGCACTTGGAGTATATGCCACATTAGTATCATTTTTCGTGTAATTATTTTCGGTTTAACATCACGGGAAGTTGGGTTAAAACCTGTCGGTGCAGTGCATGCCTTACTCTTTGGGATCAGCTTTACATTTAAGGTGGAATTGTGCCCACTCAAGGTATTTTAAATCCTTTTTTTCTGGGGTCGTTGTAAATTCCTCTGACATCTCTGTTTTACAATATTAATTTCAATTATCATCAAGATGTCTCGAAGTTGTAGTACTCCTCAACAATGCTTTACAATCATTCTCTCCAAATAATGATAGTGCAATAGTAGTACATTTATTAGCTGTACAACTATAATACTTTCTTTCAATATTTCATAGAATTACAAGTGTCATCTATTTGTTTTGTCAAAGTCAACATGACACAACTAAAACTTCTGTGTTGCAACATGCTTGATCGAATGAGTGAAAGCAGAGAAGTAGGAGAAATGTTCGTGAAAACAACCATGACTGTAATTGACTGATCAAAAACATAATACAGATTAACTGGCATTCGTATAAGGGAACTTCTGTTTTTTTTTAATTTATATAAGTTATGAAATTCCAGTGTATAGTTGACAGAAAAAAACATTTAAAATTCAGGAAGTACACCCGTTCAGCCTTAGACAAGCAAACACTTTACATCTAATTAGCTCCGGTCTCAACAAGAAAACATTTCAAAGGTGCTTGTAAACTTATAAAATGGACGTGTAAAATGTTTGCTTTTCTGAGTCTGAAGGAGGTTGCTCTCTAATTTTATTTTTTTCTGGTGTATATATAACAGATCCTAAGCTTGATTGAATGGCTTAAATGACATTTTTCTTTGATCTACGAAAAGGAATAACATTTAAGGAATGTTTGAGTTTCTATAAATTATACTTTCAATCTGAACTGATTGCCTTCATACGAAGGTGAGTGCTTTAAGAGAATTAAAGAATTTTTATTATATAGTTATTTTATTTATACTGGTAAATTTGAGTAAACTTAGGTCGACTTGTGTGATTATAGACTTTGGTCAGGAATTAATCCAACCTTTTGTCAACACCCTGTTCAATAATTGTGTCAAAGTTTGACCTTAGGATCAAACAATTGACGTATACATGTACTTACTACATTATAACACTCGTGCTTGAATTTATGAAATCCTCTTAAGGATAAGCACTAACACCAAGTTTTTTTCATTGTTCCCCAGGCCAATGAAAATCCTTAATTAGGAAATTTCACACACAGAACATACTTTTCATCATTATTAATATTATTGATTGATGAGGCACACAAAGATTCAATGCAGAAGGGGTGTTTGAAATTAACCTAGATACTAATGATTGTTTGAATTTTTAAGCACATCTCAATTTGAAAACGGTCACTGACAACAAAATTTCACAAGCACGTGTACAGAAAAGTTTATTTTGATTGATACAGCTATGAAGTTTGCCCGATCATTTACATTAAGTTGACATTTTACTGTTAGGGCCTAACTGTGAATACTTGCAGTATTTTCTCTGTTTTTCAATGATAATTTTTTCCTAGCATGATTATCCTCTTCAAGCGTGTTATTACTAAACGAAAAGAGTAAGTAACACGAAAAGAAGCTTTATTTTAGACAATATCCATGGAGTTTATTATGGGTATCTGTAAGAACCATGTCAATATTAGTACGACTAACTTCAATCTGTGTTTTTTCTAGTATTATTTTAATTAAATGAGAAATGTACAAAAGAATGTGTTTAGAAATTATCTAAATAGGTATAAAATAATAATATACTTAATATCTACATGGTTCAAAACTGAGTAAACGAACTGCTTCAAATACCACTTTATCGTCAAGTACACACATGAAGGGAGTTAGGCTCGTTAAGGACACATAAAGAGATGTATCGAGGATCAACAAAATCGTATAGCCCACAATGGGACCATGGAAAGAACATTTAATAAATTATTTACAAGTGCAAATTCATGCTAATTTAACGATTGGTGCTTAATATAGATTTATCTTTTCATCTGAGCAGTGCCATTTATTATTTATTGTTAGAATACTAAAAAGTACTTGTTTTATCTTTTTAAATTTTTACAAATGGTACTCGAAATAGAAGGCAAACCTTAACAACTCCCAATGGTTACACTTCAGATTTTCAATAGGATTTCTTTGGACGTTATATAACAGGTATGACATTGTGTCAAAATGAAGTGTTATTGATAAATAAGTTTGAGCTTGTCATTAAATTTGCTTGTCATGTTCTTTCTATTCTCTATGTTTCATTAATAGATCGAGAATATGACACACAGGTCACTAGGCACAGTAAAAGTTTCGGTATCTTATAGACGGTGTTAAAGTATGCACAACCTAAAACTAAGACTTCTTCTGATCCAAGTAGCATGGATAAATCCTGAAAAATATTAATGTTTACTTGTAGTTTGTCTTTAAAAATATTCATTTTATATTACTAAGCTCAAGCAAGCGAACAATAAGCCGGCGAACAATAAGCCCGATCAAGATAGCGAACAATAAGAAAGCGCGGGACAACTCTAATATCTAAAAACCATAAAACATAACAAACTCACAACGGACTAGGCCATTTTATTTCATATTATTTATGTATTATTGGATAATTTCGTGATGAAATTTTCGACACTTTTGTGTTTATGCACGTACTTCTAATACATTCCAAACTGCTTTATTGAAACTGAGATTGAACACTTTTAAAATAAAATTTTGAATGCTAATTAACTTTGGACCCTGGTTTAGGGCCCGATTTGTAAATCTCTGGATCTGACATTGATAACTCTGTCAACTTTAATTATACAACTTAATTCACTTACATAAGACAGAATAATGTTAAATAAAAAAATCCCCTTCTATATATATGTAGATACAAAAATAAATTAAATTCCTTTTTTGTAAAAACACACAAACAAAAACATACAAACAAACAAAAAAGAAAACAAAAACAAATGAAATAAAAACAAATAATGACCCACCACTTTTCTATAAATAGTTGATTCGTAATCAGAATGAGAAAAATAATGTGTTAGGGGATCCTGGTTTTGGGGGGACGATCCATATACACATCCTAGAAATTTGATGGTTAACTAACCAATATATAACTCAGCCCTTAATTGTCTGTAGAAATGTTTTTTTGGCCGAGTTATCTGGGGCGCTGGACTTTGTGCAGGCGGTGTTGCCACAGATGTCACAGCGGTACGAATTCGAATCCCGCGGTGGGAACGACTAAACATTTCCATCGCAAATTTGGCAGTTCTAACATCCTTGGGAATTCTTCAGATCCTTCTTTAAGTTACCGTTATCTTCCCTGTATCAAATTGATCCGATGGAGCAGTGTATATATGAAAGCATGCATGGAGTAGGTGAAAAAAAACACAAACATTTTCTTACTCAGTACACCTTAACCTACACAAGATATTGTGGTTTCTATGGTGAAAATGCTATTTTTTTTTCAGATGTAGGGTTCTTGAACACTTGCCATAAGGAGAAGGGGACTTTTTAAGTTGTGTATGTCTAGTGATTTTTCGAAAGTTCTATTAGTATGGAATTAAAAAATGCCAGATTTATTAAAATTGAACATGGGATATTGATTCTAGAGCAAATCTAATACTTGGTCTGCTCCCCTAGATTGGGGATAATTCTGCCTTGTGTTCTGCTACATGCATTCATGTAATGAAAAGGCTGTATACATGACAAAAATGAGAAAACACATTAAGACACAGATTTTTTCACACTATGGGCACTGAAAAAGTATTTATTTGATGTTTTTATCTCATCATTGGTTTTCATACCCCCAAAAATAGCATATGACGATGAAATTATTGAAAATCATGGAGTTTTCCCAAAACATAAGACTGGGTACTAAAAGGCTTGTTTTGACTTTCTTTTCTGAATTGCAATACTTATTTGCACAGAAAAAGTTTGTTCGGTTATCCATTTTATTTATCATAAGATAAAGAAGTAACATTTTTTACTTAAACGTGGTTAGAATAGCACATATCACAAGAGGATACAAGATTATCCTTTATGACGTCGCATTTGAAATGATGAAAATTCAGAAAATTTGGTTGCTAAGGACTTATTTGAACTAAACAATTAAATTTCTTAACACAAACTACATTTTCTTACTCAGTATACCTTAACGTACACAAGAAGTTGTGGTTTCTATAGTGAAAATCCTATTTTTTCAGATGTAGGGCTCCTGAAAACTTGCCATAAGGTAGTACAATACAGTTAGGTCATTTCTGAAAATTTGGTCTCATTTTGTTGAAACAAAGCTGTTTGAGGCAGTCCACACAGAAATTTCTAGTGTTTTGTCATAAAAAAGTGCATATTTTTTAAATCCTTGGTGTGTGGAGGTTCAAGTCATTTATAAGTAATTTAGTGATTATTCTTATAAAATCCAGTGCCATGGTAACATACTGAAAAAAATATTACTGAGTTTTAGTACAAGGGGTGCCTTTCCAAAAATGACAGCCAAATACTATGTTTTATAAAATATCAGGCACTTAGACACTACCACAGGATGAAAGCATGCATGGAGTAGGTGGGAAAAGGTAAAAATAATAAGACCCTTTTCAATTCATTCTCTCACAGTTTTAGTCCCAAAAGTTCGTGCGAAATAAGGTATTTTGAAAATCAGCCATCTGATGCTGAGGAGAGAACCTAACACAGCAGGGGACTGAAACGTTCCGGATACCATTTTTCCTTTAAATTACACCTGTTTACCATTACATATATTACATCTGTCTATGTGTAAATGCCTATCTACATTTAAATAATATATCCACCAAATTTCAACTTTTAATTTTAAGTTTTACAAAATTTGACGGGGGTAACTTGATGTGCGAAACAGTGCGCCTTAATGTAACTGTATATTGCACCCTAAATGTCCCCTTAATTGTATTTTGCGATATTTTGGAATTTTGATTTGTTGTCGATGGACTGTAAATCATCTCCGGAGTGATGTTCCCGTTTGTCCAATATAATTTTCCCCGAACCACTGCAAGTTACAATGTACAAAAGATTTTCTGAGGTACACGTAAAACTGTTCTTTGTATTAAATACATCTCCTGATTTAAATGTAAAAGATTTACCTTCTAAAATGTAGGCACGGATACCACACCTTGGATGTTTGCATTTTTGAACTTTAGTTTCCGATATGCTGATATCAAATCTTGCCGATGTTAGTAGTTTCTTTAACGATTTTGGTGTCTCTTACTTTTAATTATCTTAAATTTGTTTAAAATATTGTTCATCCGTTGATCTTGCATTAATATTGGTAAATTTGCATGAATTATATTAAAAAATTCAGCATTCCGCGGGTTGTACTTTGAGACATATGGGATGCTATCTTTGTCTTTACATATATTTTTCGTCCTCCGTAGATCTTCAATTTTAATATCCAATGCTTTATATATATATATATTACCATCTTTTGGTGATGTTAAACATATTTAGACGTTTATTTAATTCAATGTTATATTTTGCATCGTTTTTAACGATCCATCACCTTTTATTAGCCCACGAATGATCTCTCGTAGGCAGTAAAATATTCGAAGACTCAATTGAACTTTATATGTTCCATATAAAACACATGCACCGAAACGAAGCACAGGAAAACAAGCCAGACCACACAAACATAAGGTTTCAGGCCCGTTGGTGAAAACCCCCTTTTCTTGGCTGTTCTAGAAACTCTCACTGATTTGCGGATGTTATCTGATGGACACAAAACGTAGTATCTTAATTTCGTGTTTTTAATTATAACCTTTATTTTTAAGAAGTGTCATCGTTCTGGTACCGTGGATTTTATTACTTTTGTCGTCGGAGATTTTCAGAGTATACTTAAAGCTGTATTTGCACTTGTTGAAGGAAGTTTGGTGATCTCTGAAAGTATTTAGTAATGTTGTATTTAGGTTATACGCTGGTGTATTTGTTGTACTCCACCATATCCATTCGTTTTCTATCATATTTCACTGAAAAAAAAAGAAACAGATCAAACTCAGAAAATAATTTTCTTAGTGGTGTAAAAAATCAAAAAAGAAACTTACAACAAAAACAAGCAAACAAACGAAAAAATAAAAACAAAACAAAAAAAAAAAACAAAACAAAATAAGACAGAAAAATAAGAGTAAAGTAGGCACTATTTAGGGATTGATAAATACGGTTGAACAATTTTTTTTGTACTCCGTTACATTTGGAGCAGGAGATTGATTGGTCATTTCCGTTGACTTTGGGAAAGCTTTCGAAAGGGTTTATTGAAGAGTACCGTATGAAAAATTGTGCAAGAAAATTATGGCATACCAGACGAACTGGTCGGGTGATTAAGATAAACTACAAAAAATCAACTGTTGGTGACAGGATTTGGCAGCAAATCGGAAGTAAGTAACGCAAGGACGTAACATATCAGACTTTCTGTTCCTCCTCTTTAAAAAGTGACCACAGCAGATGAAATGGAAGATCACAGCAAGATTAATAGGATAATTTATTGGAAAGATTGAATAATCAAAATATTATCACGAGTGCCGAAGAACACTTGGATTTAACGGGTACGCGGAACTTGTTAAAACACTGCTATCTATATAATAATAGATGATCTCGACTTGACACACGACGCCGTTCTACTCTCAAGCACAAACAAATCAGACGCAAAAGAAAGTCAACAATTTGAACAACCACGTAACACCGAATTAATGCGGCACGTTGAGTTTTGTCTACCTATGTATACTCACGGCGTAAATCTGAAGGCATACACATTAGACTTGGACATCCAAGAACATGTACATTTTTTTTACAAATTAAGTAGGATATTCTTTAATCTAACGTAGTATCTTTTTTAAACAGTTGCACCGAAAACAGCTTCGCGGAATTATAATGGCCACTGCTCATGCCTTGTGATTTTCCCCACATCCTGTATTGCAGAGCCTATCATCTAGCGAAATGGAAAATCCAAAAGCGGTTTTATGTATGCGGAGAAAATTGTGGCTTAACAGGATGTGAGGTATTTCAGTAGGCATGAGCACAACTCATCAGTCACAAATCCAAGAATGTGATTCAGGTGTATTGTACTAATTTGAATATCGAGGCGATGTAAAAGGCAGAGCAGAGTGTAGCTTTGAAATATCGTATATATCGTCTGCGTAGGTGAATTTACAATAACGGATAATAAACTCTTTTAACAAGTTAAAGTTTAAAGCAATTCTGAACGCCTTCAAACATATCATTGACTCAGATTTGTTTTAGTATTAATGCAACTGTACACACGTTTCTGCGGAAAAAAAAATACACGTGGTGTTTCAAAGCAAGTTTAATCAAATCTACATGCTTGTATAAAAATAAATGTCGACAACAACGACAATTATTTCC
Organism: Perna viridis; assembly: GCA_037379345.1. NCBI lineage: Eukaryota > Metazoa > Mollusca > Bivalvia > Mytilida > Mytilidae > Perna > Perna viridis. The sequence goes on from CM074511.1 coordinate 18,800,520, forward strand.
CATAAATTGAATTGAATCCCCCAGAAAATCAAAATGTTAATGTGGCTGATTTAGGATTTTAAAAAAAATACATTTTGAAGGATTTTTTTTCTCAGAAACCCGATCGCGTGTTGGTTGACTGTGGGACACGGATCATTAGAATTTCCGGGTGGTGTAGTTGTACGATCTTCTAGCCGGGGCCTTTGTAAAGTAATGATATTAATTTGGCAAGCACCTGGAGTGAAAAAAAAAACAAAACAAAACATCTGACCCAAATGAAAATCTCAAAATGACATAATATGTGCTTAAATAAGGGAACCTATATTAAACTTTCAAGTCAGAAGTACTTAGTTCATACAGTCCCTACTTGCGGAGCTCGGGATACAGCCATATTTTGTCCTGTTTTTGCAGAGTTACCACCCGTAAGAGCAGGTATAATTTCGAAGTCTCTCTATTCGATGTTCGGATTCGGGTGCAGAAAAAAGAGGTGACTTGAATGAAAATGGAATCCCCAGCAGACAAACACAACGGTGTTTCTAAAATTTACAGGGTGTTTCATTTTGTTGGTAGGTTACATAAGGATGATTTTCATTTGTATCCCGGGTAAAAAAAAATTATGGCAGGCTCAGTAGAACGAGAAATTCCCTTTTGACATTCGAGATTTTCTGAAGTATCGTCGATATCGGATGGAAAACGTTACGTGTTCCGAATAGATACCTGCTCCAAAAGGAGATAAATGTTGACAAAATGTTGGTCCGCAAGTCGGGAATACAAATTTGTATCAATAGTAACAGATATATTTCGTTTTTGGAAAGCTGCGATGCATTTCTTCTCTCTCCTTTGTGTACATTTTTTCTTGTCATAGGGATTAGCCTATAAATGAAGGAAGAGTTTAAAAACACATGACTCAATTTAATTAGTTCTTATCTTCTATTATTTTTAGGTTCATTAAAAAAAAATGGTATGACTTCTTCAGATTTAAAGCAAACTTTTTGACACAACTTATGGTGTCAAAATGCAGAAAAAAAAAAGATTATTACTTAGTAACATATGAAATAAAGAATTTTGAAAAAAAAGCAGTTTATTCAAAACAAAAACCATGACTTTTTATTGTAGCATCACCAATCGCCTATTATTTTTTTTTTTACTTTAAAGTGAAAAACACACAAAATTTGGCACTTAAAGTATTCCATGTGAAAAATATCTGGGCGAGGGTTGGCGTGATATGCAAAAGGAAGATAATTAACATTGCACATTTTAAAGAAAAGATGCCAATTTCTGATGCGGCAAGCAATTTTATTGGGTTTTATTATAAAATAACTTCACTCATCGTCTGTATCCCCACACAAGAAAGTTCTTAATTGGACTAGTTCACAAGGAGTTAATATAGCAAGTTAAATGTCCTTTTTAATAAAACAATAACATGAATAAATCGGTTTTATAATGACCCCGGTAATGATTTGTACGATCATAAATCATAATACTGAAAAAAATTAAGAAACATTAAGGAAACAGCAAGCGCATCGACACTACAGTAAAATATAATAGAAATACTTGAAATGTAGATTTTTATAGAAAAGGAAGAGCATGATCGGAGATGTTGACACAATATGTCAATACCACCAAGTACCGGATGTGTTACTATAATAAACAAGTGTTCCGTGGAACAGGTAGCAAAAGTATTGTGAAGTCAGTTGTGACATTGTCATCAAATGTAATAGTTTGGAGATGCAACGGTAACTACGCTTCATAGCAAATGTTGGTAATGAACCGGAGACAAAGAGATGTCACGGTTAAATGTGTTGGCTTTCTCATATGTTTTCTTGCGTTGTTAGCAATCTATCAATACCTGAAAGTCCCGCCGTCAGTCGATGTAGATGATTATGATAACCCATTTGTTGTTCCTCTTGAAAAGGAGGAAGACACTGAATCATTTTTTAAACTACCACAAAAATTGAAGAACGTGATTGAGAAAGTGATGCCAGTAGAAACAGAAGTCACTGTGCAACCTGTTTCTCTGCCAGAGAGATATCGATCAAACTGGGAATCTCTTGACAAGAGGCCTTTACCATCGTGGTATGATGAAGCGAAAATTGGAATTTTTATACACTGGGGTGTTTACTCTGTACCGAGTTTCAAATCGGAGTGGTTTTGGTGGAACTGGAAAGGGGCGGGGGCAAAATACAAGAAAGAAACAGTAGCGTACATGAACCACTTCTATAGACCTAACTTTACATATGCTGATTTTGCGGCACAGTTCACTGCTGAATTCTTTGATCCTGTAGAATGGGCTGAAACTTTCAAAAAAGCTGGTGCAAAGTAGGTAGATATTCATAAATATTAAAGAAACACTATCTAGCTGACCCATACGGAAGACACATGTATGCGAGTTGTTGTCGACACTTTACATCCGTCGTTGACTTATAAATATTTTTATTAGTCGTCCTCTCTGAAACTACCTAGTTGATTAATATCAAAATTGATACCAGCAATATGAAAAATCTGCTTAGCAGTTGTGTCGGTAAGACTGATGGAGCATAAAATATGGATATTTTACACAGGGATTAAGTCGTAATTTCTGAATACCAACTACCTGCATATCTGTTGAAATAAGAGATACTGAAAAATAAATTCTTCCTTCTTCGGGTGAAAGGGCTTTACAAAAGTACCCACTGGGTCAAAGTTTACAATATCCGATAAGAGTTTTATTTATTTAAGTCTTTAGCTAATAATTTTATATCATTATAGACAGAAACGTCCTTTTACTAACTGGTCCTTTTGACTAAACCTGCTAAAGTCTTCTGTGAAGGGTCAAAGTTGTATGACAAATATTTGGCTTGAAAAATGAAACATGAAATTAAATGTGTAGTGTTAGAAAGAAATATTGTTTATTAATGTAGAGCTTAAAGCTAGAATGATGTTAGGTTGAGTCTCTACAAGTAATTTGATATTTGTACTGCTTGATAAAATAATGAGGCCACCAGATTTCTTTTTTTTTTCAGGTGAGCGATTCGGGCTTGTTGGATATTAAGATGTATAAAAAAATATGAATTAGTTTTTCCACAACAATCTGTTGATATGCTATGTTAGATAGAATACATCAAATTTTAAAGAATCTAAATTTCATAGCTGGTTGATTTTAAGGGGAACATATTTCAATATATTGGCATACATGTACATTGTATAATGCATTGGAACTTAATGTACGAGCTTTCATATTGATTCAACACCTGAACTACCTGTATTGGCAACCCAGGTCGCTATACACAATGTGCTTTTTATGTGTCTTTGATGCAGTGCACACTAAAGGACAACCTACATGTATGTGTTGTAGGTATGTAGTATTCACATCAAAGCATCACGAAGGATACACTAATTGGCCGTCTGAATACTCCTTTAGTTGGAACTCTAGAGCTGTTGGTCCGAAGAAAGATCTCGTTGGTAACATATTTTTAAATTAAGTTTAATTAAGTGATCAAGCAACATAAGTGTAGTATGAAGACTGTATTTGAATGCATTTGAAGTGTGTAGAAAGACATCACAAGCTTTAAAACTTTGAAACAGCTTATAGGTAGATATTACATGCAAACTCTAGAGAAAATTCCTCGTTGCTGCTTCCACACATTTCTATTAAGATATTATCATATCCGGTGTCTTTCAGTATTGAAAGAAATCATGCATAGTCCGAAACAAGACACTGTACTGGATACAATGTCAAATCTGGTAGAGAAATGCAACCTGATCTAAATTTCATCAGGAAGTCCAGGCAACGGAAATATTGAACTGGAACCTACTATATGTGCCTAAGGTCTTTAGCCTGAAAATGTTCGACACTCGCTCGTGGCAATGAAAGACTTATATTCATTTCCGAATTTTTAGGGGAACTTAGTGCTGCCGTTAAAGGAAAAGATCTGAAGTTTGGGTTGTACCATTCCTTGTATGAATGGTTCCACCCGTTGTACCTGAGAGATAAACGGAACAAGTTTAAAACTCGATATTTTGTAGAGGTTAGTATTCAACCCCTAAAAATCTATTGATTGGTGCCTCAGAAGCAACCATGCATAATGTAATAAGTTAAGACGATACTAAAATGTCTTTCTGAGCGTAACATTGAATGTGAAACGAGTAAAGTACAAATTTTGCTGGATAATATATCGGTACTTCTAATATGACATCTTCATATTGTCAAACAGTATATGTCGGTACAACTCCATCTTTAGCACATGTGCACTGTCTCTTTTCTTTCGCTGTCGCTTCGAGACTAAACACTCATTTAAAAACGTTTACGCGATGATTTAAAGGCTGAGAGGTTATCTAATACTATACTGATACTTATTCAATAGATGGTGTACTTGGATATCTGGTTTATTTCTTAATTAATCAAACTTCCATACGGAGAAGGTTAAACGGAACAGAGTTGTTTTGGCTACGCCTAGGGAAATTGTTCTCACAAAAATTACCGTTTTTGTTATATTAGAAAAGAAATAATTCCTTCCGGGGGTAGATTTGTACTCATTTTAACATGGTTTTTGGCATTTATATTCTCATTTAACATCTCGCAGTCGCTCTGTGTTAAATAAGCCAATATAAATGCCGTACCCATGTTAAGGTTATTGTGCCGTTGTACTTCGTTTTTCTTCACTCTATTTTCAGTATTGTAATAATCGTAATTTAGGCATAGTGTGACGTTTTCAATAACCATTTTATTAATAGAGGACTAAGTCCTCATAACGATAACCAATACATTCAACTTAAACCTTTGACTATAGAATATTTCCTGCTAGGAAGTTACAACTGTGATACAGAGTTAATTCGTTACTGGTTTCGTATCTTTTCAAAAAGCTAAATGTTTGTCTGGTTACAATCTCCTGTGCAGATGTTATATTCACCATTTTTAAGCTTTTTACATCTGCCACACTCAGTGTCAAACCTCACCATTAATGCAGACTAATACAGTACACCGCAAACAGATTCTCGGATTTGTGACGAGTTGCGCTCATACCTTGTGGATATTTTCATATCCCGTATAGTATTGTCTGCATGCTAACAGCGTAATATGTAGAAATTCAAGAAACGGTTATAGGTCTGCGGAGGAGATTGAGCAGTTTATAGATACAATAAAACCAATCATATATATGTCAAATTTCGATGTGCTGAACACATGTTTCAATGAGTAATCAAATATATAGCTCGCATCTTAAAGTATTGATAAATTATGTAGAAAAATAAATCCTAGTTGATGTTAAACTGTATAAGGCATGATTATTTTTAAAAATATCAATAATATAGTAGTATTCAACTTTGTTCTTTTACAGGAGACACCTGCCTCTTATAACAATATTTCGGTTTTTCAAAGCGGCGTTAATTGTTATTCCCACGTTCTCACCCACCTCATAACTGTTCGGATATTCAATTAAATGTACTTACTTATGAAGACGATAATAAAAACGCTTCTTTTGAAATAAACGAAGATAGGACTTATGTTTGCAGTTGTGAATATATATTTTAGGTAAGGGTTTAAAAAAGGGAAAAAGGGAAGAAAATTTAACAATATATGACAAATCAAGAATATTTGCATATTTTTGTTATTGTGCTCATCTGGAATGTAATATTTACAATTTCAAGCAAGTTATATCATCATTTAAAAAAACATACGCGCATACTCACATAAAGTTTTATTTTTCTTTTCACTTTTCAAATTGTGTTATGGCAAATTATTCTTATTAATTATCTAATCGTAAACAATACCGTACTGGGTACAATAACTCTACTATCGAGATGTTATTTTTACAGGACAGGAAATAAGAAATCCCTTGAGAGTAATTTTTTATTATTGCTTATCATGTCTTTTTGTTTTTGTTTCCAATGGCTTATTTGTTACAACTTTTTGTGAAGATGTATTGGAAAGGTACGGAAGCCATAAAGGGACAACGAAAAAAAAAAACCAAACGAAAAACAAAATAAAACAAAAAACACAAAAACAAATAACCAGATAAAATATATCCATTGTCTCGGTTCACTACAGCACCATGGCAAAAGTGAGTCCCATTTTATTATTTTTTTTACTGAACGTATTTTTTATTATTAAAAAAAGTAAATCCATCTCAAAGCAATTTAAAAGAAATATTTAGAGTTTATGAAAGGTATTTTTTGTCAAATAAAGCCGTTGCCACGAATAAGTTTATCGTTGTCACGAATTGATATATCGATGCCACGAATTTGTATATCATGGCCACGAATTTGTTTATCATGGCCACGAATTAGTTCATCGTGACTATAAATTTTGAGTATAGAACCACAATTTCATAAGAAGTAACGAAGACTATGTTGACCCTCCTACATTTTTTTAAAGGATGAGACGTGATAGACTTATTCTTAAATATTTCAAGGAAGGGCTTACAAAGAGAGAAATCTGTTTTTCCCTACATCCCTACAGAATTCGTTCATGTGCGCAACACACTTTCTTGTAGTTGTTAAAAGGCCTGTCAAGTTTTATCACTGAACTCCAAAATGTATTAAAGTGCGAGCACGATTTTTTGACACTTGGAATTTTTTTTTTTTTTTTTTTTTTTTTTGGGGGGGGGGGTACCTATTGTCTATTTAAGTTTTTGTGCCACATCTTCACGTATGCACGATTCGTTCACCTTCTAATAGTGGTAAATAACCATGCCAGGTTGCATTGCTGAAGTTTAAAAGTACAGACGGACGGTATCGCCGGTGCCCTATTGATTTAAAAACCTATTTTATCAACAATTATGTACTAATATTTAATGTAATTATACCAACTGTAAGTCCCTACATTTGAATATATTTACTGTGAAAACAAACTCACAGACACCAGATATATTGTACCTTAAGTTAGATTAAATGATTCTTCAACACAATACATCAAATTCGTGGCTTGTGGCTACGATTTACTAATTCATTGCCACGACCTACGTATTCGTGGTCACGATATTCTTATTTGTGGCCGCGATTTACTAATTCACGATATAATAATTACTTTTTTCTCTAAAATTTGGTGAAAAATCTGTTAACCCATGTTGGAGTTATTTCCCTTTTTGGAGTTTTTTTTTGCTGTTTTTGATGTTATTACTTTCAAAAATCTTCTCAAAAACTACTATACAGAAAGTTGTAATTTTTGTTTTTGGGGTATCCTTAACAAAATGGCCATTTGGATTTTTGATCGGTTAAAAAGCATGGCCGCCGTTCCTAATAATAGAACATAGGGGTCAGACAGCAGATATTCCCATAATCTCCAATACCGTTAGGTTTAGTTAAATTCTGACTGGGTAAAAGTATTCAGCATGATGCGATCTATCTGTGGTCAAATTTTGGTGACAATCCGTTGACCCGTATTGGAGTTATTGCCCTTTTTGGACATTTTTTGCTTTTTTTTATGTTATTACTTTAAAAAATCTTCTCCTCAGAAACTGCTGTACAGAATTCAGTGAAAGTTGGTATTTTTGTTTTTTTAGGGTATCCTTTACAAATTGACCGTTTGGATTTTTTATCGGTTATAAAACATTGCTGCCTTTACTAAAAATAGAACATACGGTTTGTACAGTAGTTTTTTGCATATATCTCCAAAAGCGTTAGGTTTGGCCAATATCTTTCAATTGCTGAAATATCCTTATTATAAGGTCTACAAAAGTCTCTAGGGATCAAAGTTGTCAGACGACTCCTTGTAAGGGTTATTGCCCTTGAGAGGTGAAAAATGACTTTTTTGACAGTTTTCAGCCTATATCTGGAACACTATGATAGATAGAATGAAGCTTTCAATTGCTGAAATGATTCTTACTATAAGGCCTACAAAAATCTTCAGGGATCTAAGTTGACAGACAACTCCATATATTATTTAGAGTTATTGCCCTTGAATGGCAAAAAATTATGGGTTTTTTTTGCAGTTTTCAGTCAATATCATGAAATATTTAATAGATAGAATGAAACATTCGATTGATGAATTGATCCTCATGATAAGTCCTACCAAAGTCTTCATGGAGTAAAAAATGTCGGACATCTTCTTGTTAGAGTTATTGCCATTGAAAGGCAAACATTTCACCAGGTGAGCAATTCAGGCTCCTTGGAGGCTCTTGTTCTTTAATTTTATCTTTTTTTTATCATATCCACTTGATATATAGACAGAAACTTTATATAGGTATGTCGTATTGTTGGATTCGATTTCAGACCGAAGAAACATCATCTTCCTCTTTGATCATACTGTTTGATAAAAAGTTGTTCCAGTTTTTTATTTTATTTTTTTTTTAATTTAAAAAAATTCTTTTTAGCAATTACTTACCACTACCACTTGGCATTGGATTCAAATTAAGACTAGATTGACATCAAATTCCTGTTCGACGACGCTTTTTTATGTTGTGAGCATTTGGGTTTATTAGCAATATTTTCGTAATAATTTTCTCTCCAAATGATTATATTTTGACGGGAGCTGCATACATGTTTTTTATATCATGTGATTTATTTTCACACATCAACTTCCTGTTCAAGACTTCTTTGGTTTGAGTTTATAAGCAAAATCTTCGTAATAGTTTACCATAGCCACTGGACAGAAGATGTATGTCTGATCGTTGGATTCTATTTCAGACTAGATCAACATCATCCGCCTGTTTGATGACTTTGTTCAAATTTTGACATTGTTTCTGGGGTGGGGAATGGATATATCCTTTTGTTTTTCTAGTTTTAACTTTGTGGCACCCGTACCACGGATCTCTAGATGTAGCTTAGAAAATGTTCAGTGAAAGAAACGACAAACTAACGACGAAAAATTTAAAAAAAAAGATACAGGTAAGTGGAAAATTGATGATATAATATAAAAGTTTGAACGTTGTTAAGAATTTTTTATTACAGGCCAAGACTATGCCCGAATTGTACGAGCTAGTCAATATATACAAGCCTGATATTGTGTGGTCTGATGGTGAATGGGATGCTGAAGACACGTACTGGAACTCGACTGAATTTATTGCATGGCTTTATAATGACAGGTATACACACATTTTTAATTAAATTACAGGCTCATGTTTAGTAAGCTAGTTCTTCTCAATACTAAATATTTTGATATTATCAACCGGCTATTAACTTTACCAGCGTAACGTCACCAAAGTTTGGGTTAGAAAGATTTGCGTTCTTGCACACTTTTTATAGCCATACATTGTATTTAGCGTATGTGAAGGAACCTAAAGAGATAATAAGTAAATCTTGAGAATTCAGGATTTCCTGAAAACATATTTGTAAGTAAAATTTGCAGTCAGTGTCACGCGTGTTAGTGTTTTTTTCAGCATTTTGTACTGTTGTCGGGATGAGACAGCTTCACCGTATAGTGTTTTATGATTGACCATATTTCGATAAAATATTCAAATTTATTTTCCAGTCCAGTTAGAGAAGATGTTGTAACCAATGATAGATGGGGTAAAAATGTTCGTTGTAAACATGGCAGTTTCTTCGACTGTCAGGATAGGTTTAATCCAGGTGCATAATAATGTTTGTTTATATTTTACAAACTAAGAAATATAAGGAAATTATACTTTTAACGGCTTATGAACAAGCGTTTGAATAAATCTATGCACTGAAATTTGCCCTCTACAGAATTTCTTGAAGATATTTGGATTAAGAAAAATTGGCATACAGAAATAAAAGTAGCAAGATAGTGTTGATGAAAAGATATAAATGTATCAACAGGACAACTGCACTGGCAGTAGCCAATTACAGCTATAGCAGAAAAAATGGTTAAGCTTCCAATGGAAAAAAACAATGCTTATTTTAATTGCTTTCATTTTGTATACATGTATCATTGTTCATTCATTCATTAAGATATCATCGAGCTTCTTATAAACATGTGCTCCATATGGATGTAGTTCGTGTTTCATGCAGAATTCAGAAGTATTTATTTCTAGGCGGTTATAATTCACGATTCATAATGTAATGTTACAGGCACTTTACAGAAGAAAAAGTGGGAAAACTGTATGACCATTGATAAGAAATCTTGGGGGTTCAGACGGGACGCCTCTTTAGAGGACTATTATACAGTGGAGGAAATGCTGAAGATACTTGTAGAAACCATCAGGTACATGCTGTTTGTAATCAAAATGCTCCCCTTTTTAAAGCACCTTTGTGTACAATGGGAGAGAGACTGTGTCCAACGAGTTTATAATTCAGATTTGGTATCATGTGTGGTTTATTTGTTGCTGTGGTGACACAGAATATTTATTTACTGAACTTCTTGATTTTTAAAAATCATAGCATAGTTATTTTTTTAAATTATGAACACGTTTGATTTGTATTATATTACAATATCAGATATTTGCCACTTGTGTTAGATATTTGCTTTTATGCTATCGCTGAACATTTCAGTTGTGGAGGAAACATTTTGATAAACATAGGTCCAGCTCATGATGGGACAATCGCCACTATATACTTAGAGAGGTTGAAGCAGTTGGGACAATGGTTGGATGTAAATGGTGAGGCTATCTATTCATCCATCCCATGGACATACCAGAAAGATAATCGTAATGATGATGTATGGTAAGCTACATGGGGTATATTCACTATTTTGAAACTTTTACACAGCATTTAAGCTAGATTCGAGTGATTCCTAGATTCCAGATTTTAAATGCTATTAGGACCAAACAAGTTCTTTTGAAACATCTTCACAAAACAGCTTTTGCTGATAGATATTTGAGAAAGGAATGATGAAAAGTGATGAGTGAAATCAAGATTAACTTAAAACAGATTGAAATCTAGTTATGAAACCCCATAGGACAAATATAAAGAAATATGATAGAACAGTGGGAGCAAATCACAACAAACACAAGCAGAAAAGATTGCAAAATAAAACAAGGTGTATAAAATCACTCAGAATATTGTGATATTTTGCCTATGATTGACTTCTAATTAGTGACTGCATATGATGTGCATTTATTCATAATACATTTTGTATGTTATACCACCTTGAGGTTTAATAAGAATCCATCAACACTCTTGGGCTATTGATTTTGAAGTATTTTTTTTGGTAGAGATCTGTCAAGGGTTTCAATATATAATTCGTAATTATTTTGTTTTTTTAGGTATACGAAAAAGATAAATGGTACCGTTTCACAGACTATAGTTTATGCTATTGTATTGAAATGGCCCACGGATAACAAGTTATTTATTGGAGCTCCGGTGCCTTCATTCAGTACAGTAGTGACATTATTAGGATACAATAAACCAATGAACTGGACTAGTGGTGCCGATGAAGGAATAATCATCAATATACCATATATATCTTACAAACAAATACCTTGTAAATGGACTTGGGTGTTTAAAATGACTGCTTTGAAAAATTCATAATTGTTGAACATAAATTGACTTAAAATACCCCATGCAACAAGTGCATGTTGGTGTGTGGGGTATGGTTGTGCCAACTAAGGTTCTTAAATTGTTATATGATTTGGTGGCAATTAGACCTACGGATTATGTTCATTTTTGCCTAGGTCGTTACACCTGTAATATTCTGAATCTCATTTACCCAATGCCTAGTAAAATACTAGTTACTGCTGTCATACCTGATTGCTGTATTTTGGACATGTCATGAAATTTATTCTAGATATTTGATGTTTAACTAATAATAAAAAAAACAGATAGACAAAATGCTCCGAAAAAAGTTACTGTATGTCCTATATAAATACTTAAGTATCATGTTAAAATGCTGGAATATTGTTAAAATAATAAGAAATCTTACTTTGTATGTAAAACATGAACAGGCTTTCTATTGATTAACTAGTTTGGGGGATGTTGATAATTATGCTTACTAAAATGGAGAAACGGTTCGATGTCCTAGAAAAGGAGTGGAATTAAGGTCGGTGCTTCTAATGACTAATCAAAGAAACGGTTCATTGTCCTAGAGATGTTTGACAAATATTGCTAATTGTTCGAACGAAATGTTATAGGTTGAAATTTTGGTCGACTCTATTCCTAAAATTTTAGTTTTGAAAGCAAATTTGAGTTATTTGAGTCAACTTAATGCTCAGTTACTGCAGATTTTATGAATGTCGTCATAATTCATTTGTATGGGAATATTTTTTTTGTATTAAAGTATCTGTTTAAGTATTTTTAACGACATTAACGGTGATTATGGACACACCCGATGGTCTTTTATTTTACTTAAGTTCGAGTTGGACACTTTATGTTTAAAAAAAAATGAATTATTTATAATTTGTTAATGCTCATTGTGTAATACTCAAGATATCTTTTAAATTAGTATAAACTAAAGTATACAAACCGAGAGGATAGAAAGTTAAAAATTATGGATGCAATAATAAGAATAGTGACTTAAGATAAAACCAATGCATTATTTTATGTGTTATAACCATGACTGTTTGTATCGGTCAATGCGCCTCACATGGATCACTTAAAATTATCATAAATAATAAAATCATCTAATGTGCGTCTTGCATTTATAATCCTTAGAACCGCTAATAAATCGTTCATGTCCGAATCGATAATTAAAAACTATTTCATTCAGCTTAATGGTTCGTTTAATGAATGTTAAATGAACATAACACCATTATATGAAAAAAAATGTTGCATTTATCACAATAATTTATTATTTATAATTTATTGCATGGTATGATAATCATATGTTTTTCAAGTTTACAAGGTTTTTTTTACAGTAACATATACTGTAACAAGAAGAAGACAATATAATATATCTACAAAGATACAAAGATACAAAGATATCATACGTTTCCATGTCAAAATTAACATTAGAATCATATGATAAATTATTAATACCATATGATATCATATGAATCGTGCACAATTTGGTAATCAAATGTGGCACATTTGGCTGTGTATAAAAGCGATGTTAAAAAGAAAATGATGTTTTTTTTCACTTTTACGTCACTATTTTCGGGCTGCACATCACATATGGATTTTAAGTATCTACACCCAAAACCAAATCGTTTTTGCCTGGTCATAAATTCCATGAAGACACACATAAGAATTACTCGAGTATTCATTACATATATATTCAAATACTTTATTGGCGCAACTCATAAAAAAACATTGTTAAGACTCAATAATACCGATATAAGATAAACTTTACAACATGTTAGATATGTTAAAAAACATATTGACATCATGGTATTGTTCTTTTTCTAAACATTCTAGTTTTACATCAAGAAGTCAGTTTTAGGCATAACTCTGATCTAACAGTAACTTTATATTAGGATTATGATACGAAATTTTTTATCTTCTTTCAATATTTTCTGTTTTTCATTAATTAACCAAGGCGACCAAATGTCTTGTTTGCACATTCACTGCAGCATTTCAAATATTTACTTAAAATGAAAAAAAAAACTCATTCCGATAAAGTTCACCCCTCAGATGTTTGAGTATTATCGAACTTGCAAATAAACCCTTAATAAAAGTTATCTGCTGCAATATATAAAAAAAATATATATATTATAGTATATAATGAAACTGTTTTTTATGCTATAGCAGTTCTTTTATTTATAGCTCCTAAATGAAACAAAATCTGGAGAAAGAAGTTGCAAGCGCCTTTAGTTAAGATCGGGATAAAAATTGATTGCGTCATGATTTTTTATTAACCCGGATCGATGAACGACCGATTCGGTTTTGTTATTTACTACATTTTGTAAACAAAAATGGATCAGAAAATGTCACACCTTCTAATTACTGTATGTTTTCTAATAGAAATAACGACGTGTTATCTTTCTTTTAGGGATAAATCTTACGAAATTAATATAAAGGACGAAAATGTCTTTGAACAGCAAACTGTCATTCAGGAGTATGAACCCAAAGCACAAACATATGACAAAGTCGCATATGCCTCCCATTTGGACAATGTAAAACATAGTCATAGACCAAACACTAAAATTTACTCTCCTAATTGGGATGATTTAGATAAAAGACCTCTGCCTTCTTGGTATGATGAGGCTAAAATTGGGATATTTATCCACTGGGGAGTGTTTTCTGTACCAAGTTTTCGGTCAGAGTGGTTCTGGTCTGATTGGAAGTTGGCGAAGGATAACGACTGTATAGAATTCATGGAGAAAAATTACAGACCGGGCTTTACATATGCAGATTTTGCTCCTCAATTTACAGCAGAGTTTTTCAATGCAGATGAATGGGCTGATTTGTTTCAAAACTCAGGTGCGAAGTAAGTGAATTGATATTGTTTAAAAATCTGACAGTTAGTTCAGATATTTTTCCATGCATTTATTATTGCACCTTTTTCCTTTGCGACATAAAAACAATCTTGTTTTTGTATTATTGTGAAAAATCTCACAAAAGTGATGTTAAGAATTAAATGTGTGAATTTCATTTATTATGAGCAAAACAACATTAATAACTTGTATTTTTTCCTTATAACAGTAGTTTTGTTGACTTAAAATATATTTTCAGTGTTTTGCTGATTTTCAGATATGTTGTGTTCACAACAAAACATCACGAAGGCTTTACCAATTGGCCATCAAATTATTCATTCAATTGGAATTCTATGGCTGTAGGTCCAAAAAGAGACATAGTAGGTAAGTGCTGATGAATAGTTACTGGCTTGCAATTCATAATTTGCTGACATTATGTAAACGTATTAGAAGATGACAAATAGGTGACAAATGTTCAATGATGTATTAGAAAATGTTACCTCAGCCAAATTATTTGGTGTTACTGTAGCTGAATGTTTAACTTAGATACATCTTAATATAATCTCCAAGAAAATATCTTAAAAAATTGGTATACTTAGAAGACTTAAGACCATTAATGTCAAATGAAGCTTTACTTAAAGTTTATAGCAGTGTTACATTTGCACATTTTAACTGTATGGGTAGCGCAAAAATAGTTATGATATTGATATATTTTTAAGTTATACTTAATGCATATCAGAAATATAATGAGTCCATCACAAAACATTATCTGTACTAAGATGGATGCCAATGCCTGACTATTTTGTATTCATAAAGGTCATTTTAGTTTTTAAAATACTTCTCAATTAAACACCTTCCTATATGAATATATTTAAATATGTACATGAAATTATTTCGTACTGAATATTATAAACATTTGCAAACAGTGTCTGGTATCAGTCTATGGAACAATTTATCTGACATTGTCAGAAATCGTAATATGTCAGGGTCTTTTAAAAAATCTTATTTAGAAGAGTATTTTTCTATGTAATTGATGTCAGTTTATATGATTATATGAAAACCCTCTGTTTTTATTGTATTTTTATGATGCATATATTATAATACAGACTGCTATGTGAACTAGTATAAGGTACTAATATGTGTTTATCCTGTCTAAATAAAGACAATTATTATTATTATTATTATTATTATGTTCTGAAAAATTCACTAAATTGAAGGCAGAATTCTTATTGAATATATGGGAAAGAAAGTGGTCGGTGGAGATGGGTGGTTGGTTTCAATCAAGAATGCCAGCAGCTTGCTTCAGAATGTAACATGCTGATAATGTCAAACATGTATAAAATATACATGTATTGAAGACAAGGTCTGGAAGTTTGCAAATATATTTCTGGTACAATAAAATTATATGCATTCTCATTTGTACTAAAATAATTTATCTTTATGCTATAAATTCTATGAAAACTTGTACGTTAATGTACATATGTACCACTGTTATACATTAATGTACATATGTACCACTGTTAAGTCAGTATACAATTAATAACTAAGTCAATACTGTGTAGTAATACTACCACTGATCAGAATTTTAAAATAAAATAACTGAATTTGCCAAGTTGAAAATGTAAGAGATGCTTAACATGGATATCTTTTCAGGTGAGCTAAGCACTGCCCTTCGTAATAAAAATCTGCATGTAGGACTTTATCACTCCCTTTATGAATGGTTTAATCCATTGTATCTACAAGACAAAGCTAACAAGTTCCAATCACAAGACTTCGTAAAGGTAATATATTGTTTTAGATACATGTAACATGTAGTATTACATGTACCTGTATGAAGAAGGAAGAAATACCTGGAGCAAAGGTGAAAGCAAGCAGAAATCCATGGATGATAAATGCAGAAAACATATGAAAATATATTAAATGTCTGAAAAAAAAATCTTTGCTTTGAATTTAAAACTTTTGTTTGATTTATATACATGTGAGAGGGTTAAAGCTTCCAATATAAGCAATTATATGAATCTAGTCATTAATCTGGTTATGATAGCATCTTTAAAGTGTCAGCATATTTCAGAGTAAGACATTGCCTGAATTATATGAGTTAGTGAATACATACAAACCTGATGTAGTGTGGTCTGATGGAGACTGGGAAGCTTTTGACACCTATTGGAATTCCACAGAGTTTATTGCCTGGTTATATAACTACAGGTATGGTTTAAAAGGAACGTTATAGAACAAATCAATGCTGACAGTTATTGTGCATACTATGTCGATGTCTATGTAATAGAGTTAGTTCTCCCTTGATTGAATGAAAATTACCGAATGAACTTCTTTAGGTAGTTGTCTGAACAATAGAGAAGTATATTAAAACTTTATGCAACATATATTGAAATTAAAAGTGAACAACCTGAGGAAGTGCATCAGGTAATTATTATCTAAAAAATGGAAGACTGTTTCTATCCTCTGTACATTATCATTGCATGTATTAAAACAGCTGATTATATATTAAGATATATTTTCAGGGAATACACATATGGTAAAATAAAGTTATTGTTCAAAATTCATTCAAATTTTATTTTATTTTTAAATGTTGATTTTTTTTAAAAAATTAACTGTTTCTGCATCGATAAGGCCATTTTGAATATTTTTTTAAACATACTATGTTAAAAGAGCACTTTTTGTCAGGTTCTAAAGTTCCACTTGGAGATACTTCAATATTATAATGGGAATAGGTATAGATTTTGGTATGGTTGATGTCAAAGAGACAACAACCCTAGTGGGATGAAAATGTCAGCCCAAGAAATTGCATTTATTTGTGGTAAAATATCCTAGCCCATGTATGGAGTATCCAGTCATACCTTATGACCACATTTATTTATTGAAGTTTCATTAACTTTAATATCTACGTTTGGATTTATGTTTTAAGTCCAGTAAAAGAAACAGTGGTTACAAATGACAGATGGGGCAGTGGTGTGATGTGTAAGCATGGTGGATATTTTACCTGTAGTGATAGATACAATCCAGGTAGGTAAGAAAAACACTTCACCTTTAGTGATAAATAAAGAAGGATATATAACCTTTAGTGACAGGTAATAGTGATAGGTAAGGAAGCATACTTCACCTTAAGTGACTGGTAAGGAATGATCATACTACACTGTCAGTGATTTGTAAGGAAGAAAACTTCACCTTTACAGACAGGTCAAAGTGATAGGTAAGGAAGCATTCTTCATCTTAAGTGACCAGTAAGGAAAGATCCTACTACACTGTTAGTGGTAGGCAAGGAAGAAGACTTCACCTTTACTGGCAGGTAAGGGAGGATACTACCTTGAGTAATAGGTAAGGAAGAATACTTCACTTTTAGTGACAGGAAATACTGATAGATAAGATAGCATACTTCTCCATAGTTTAAACATATTTTATTTGTTCAAAAACAAAATGGATTGGACAAAAGTTAATCATGCTTATTTAGTCCTATCCTAAATACAATATATTCAAGCTGAAAAATACAAATGCTTTCATTACTTCACCTTAACCTTTATTGACAGTTAAGGGAGAATACTACCTTAAGTTATAGGGAAGGAAGAAGACCACCTTTACTGACAGGTAAGGGAGAATACTACATTTAGTTATAGGTAAGAATGAATACTTCATCTTTACTGACAGATAAGGGATGATACTACATTTAATGATATGTTAGGAATAATACTTCACCTTTAGTGACAGATAAAGAAAAAGAATTCACCTTTACTGACAGGTAAAGGAGTATTCTACCTATAAAGATAGATAAGGAAGAATACTTCACATTTAGTGACAGGTAAGGAAATATATTACATTGTCAGTGAAAAGTTAGGAAGAATAAATCACCTTTCTAACAGGCCAGGAAGAAAACTTCAACTTTAGTGATAAACAAGGAAGGGTACCTTACCTTTTGTGATAGGTAAGGCAGAACACTTTACCTATGATGATAGGTAAGGAAGGAGCCTTCACCTTTATTAAAGGCAAGGTAGTATATTCTACCTTTATTCACAGATAGGGATGATAATTTACCAGTAGTTAACAATATAATCCAAACAGACAAGGGAAAACAAATTATATAATCCAATTTATAGTGAGATGTAATGATGAATACTTTACTTGTATTGATAGATATAGTTCAATTAGGGAAGGAAGCCTATTGCACATTTAGGAATATGCAATTTAAGTATACTTTAGATAGATATAATCCAGATAAACATAAATATTAACTGAGGTGAAAATACAAAAACTTGTTTTAAAGATTTTTTTGCAATTTTCTTTTACTGTTTTTTTTATAATTATATAGAAATACTAACTTGATAAATTCAAAATATGTTGCATATTGCTGTTAGTCATAAGCAGATTTTGACATTAAAAATAATTTATTAAAACTTGATGTGACACTTTGTAATTAGGATTTGATTGAACTATACTCTGCATAAATCTAGATTATTTTGATTGAAAAAAATAGTTAGATATTGACTATTTCAGGCAAACTCCAGAAAAGAAAATGGGAAAATGCAATGACTATTGATTCCCAGTCTTGGGGTTACAGGAGAAATGCATCTCTAAGTGATTTCCTCTCAATTAAACAGCTTATATCAAATCTTGTGGAAACAGTCAGGTATATACCATTATATTTACCTTTGTGGATTTCATTTTCTATTTTAACTGAAAAGGTTTAAACTAGTCAATATTAAATTGGTTTTATTTGATACTAACAGCATCTGCAAACTTAATCAAGTTATCAAAAAAAATTATATTGAAAACTATATGTTACATGAAAGTAAATTCAGACTTTGATGTTTTCTCATTTCAGTTGTGGGGGTAACATACTAATAAATGTAGGCCCTTCTCATGATGGTGTAATCAAACCTATATTTCAAGAGAGATTAAAACAATTGGGAGACTGGCTTAAAGTAAATGGTGAGGCTATATACTCCTCCGTACCATGGAGATACCAGAATGATTCTGTAATTTCAAAAGTTTGGTAAGTCTGTTTTATCAGTAGTCATAAATGTCTGACTGAAATTATATCACCAATTGTTTGCTGAATTTTGCAGTATTGCTTCATTTAACACAGATCTTAAAACACTGAGGCATCTGAAGATGAGGATATATTATTTTAGTAACAGTTATTCTTTACAAGGGTTTAGAATGATGTAATTTGTTGTCTTAATTTATTGACTTTAGAACGGAAGGCTGTTTGATATTTTTGTCTTTAAGTATCACTCCAGATAAGAATCATGCAAAATGAGATTCATGTTTGGGAAGATTACAAATTTTTATTTTTAATATTTTCTTTAAATGCATAAGTGAACATCAACTATCATGTGACTTTTCGTATAGCCCTTGTTCTTAGGAGATAAAGTCTATAGGATGTACTGTAGAATTCAAAATTAGGGGAGATAACTCTGTAAATGACACTAACATACAATAAAAACTGTTGGATTTTCGAATTTGAGCTATCTGCTAAGAGCAGGCAGATTGGAATGAATAATTATACATTGCATCATATAGACATATATAGCAACTTAACTGCAAAAATAAAAATGTGTAGCCTCTTCTGGGATGTATCACATATTACAGATTTTGCATGATTCTTCTTAAATATATTATTGTTTCAGGTATACAAAACAACCTAAGACAAATGCAGTGTATGCAATATTTTTGCAATGGCCAAATAACAACAACCTAATTCTGTGGGCTCCTGTACCTGGACCAGACACCAAAGTAACACTTCTAGGTTCAGATGTTTCTGTTCAGTGGACAGAGAGACAAACTGGAGGCATTGCTGTAAAAATTCCACCTATCCAATTCAATATGATGCCTTGTAAATGGACATGGGTTCTCAAAATTGTAGGCCTCAAAAACATTTGATTTGTTCTTCTTTCTTTGTTATGGTTGTTATGTGTGTAGTAAGAAAAGTTTACAAAGTATTTTTTTCAATAAGTAACAGCTAGTTGTAATAGACCAGTTCCTATTTCAATACAAATTTAGGTAGGGTACTGAGTAGTTTAAATAGCTCTCTAGGTAGAAATCTGCCCTACATTTTACCAATGTGTTCTACTTAACTTCTTCAGAACACCTGTATGATCTTTTGGACACGTCTTCTAAGTTTGAATAGCTATCAGATTTCTACCTAGAGAGCTATTTAATTACTCACTAGCATACATACATTAGTATTGAAATTGGAACTGGTCTATTACAACTAGCTGTAAATGTCTTTTTGTTTTTAAGGTCTTGTGCAATGTATGATAGAAAGTATGTTATGAATGATTTGTATATTATTTAATGGTATGTTATTCAACTAAGAAATTTACTGATATAGAACTAATGAATAATTTTGGAAATATACATGATCAATGGAGCATTTATAAAATATACCTTTTAATTAAATAATATTAATATCTAAGTGTTATTTTATAAAGTGATGTTGACATTGATTCCATTAATACTCGATTTCGTGAAATAAAATTTAATAAAAAGAATTATTTGCCTCTTGTAAGGAAATGAATTAAGACCATTTTAGAAGACCAATGACAATTTATAATATCATTTCTCGATTCACAGAAATTATCTACCAGATTCTCGATCTGACTTAGTTTCGAAAAAAAAATAGTTATTTTAATTCCGACTATAAACGATAAATATAAATTAAATGGGAAAACACTGACCTATTTCTACACTCCTAAGAAACTGACTTGTTTGAATCAGACTTCATCCAAAGGGAGGATCGACATTCGGTTCCGGTCTTTGATCCCACTTACCGCTAATTAGATTATTGTAATTGTCCTTGAACAACCGTCAGTTCGCAGTCTCCTGCGCAGAGGATAGGGTATACTCGCTATTTCAAAAATTTACACCTCTGCCACACTCAGCACCAAACACTGCCTTTATATATGGAAGCAACTTTGCAAATTTGTAACGAGTAGTGTCCATGCTTTGAGATTTTTTTCACATTCTGAATAGTAGAGCCTCAGAGCTATTTTAGGTTCCAGACCGACCGTTTTGAGATGAAAGAGTCAAAACTCGCTTTGTTTTCATTTGCTTTTCACAAATGATTGAGAAAACAGTACGCTTTTACCTCTGTAGATAAGCAATCCCGTAAAGTTTAATCACTTAAGCACCGAAGGCTTATATTGTTGTATAGGTTATTTAAACGGGCATTCATATCAGAGTAACTTACCAAAGCTACCCACTTTTTTCTCACGAAATGACCGTAAATGAATAAGCCCGGCGTTATAGAAAAAAAAACATGGATCCGGCGTTGAAATCGTAAAACCTGCGTTATGGGTTAGACACGGTGTAGATTGTCAGATTGCACATTAAACATCACTTTTCCAAAGTTGCCTTTATCTATCTATCTGCTGTTATCTAAAATGTAACCGTGTATAGCTTTGACTATTTGTACACATTTATGATTGTTTATTGATATATGATGACATTTTTATGGATATTATCTTTTTCGATATGCAATGTATTGCTTATCGTGACTGCAAAATATGAAAATGTCGACAAAAAAATTAAAAGCCTTGAACAAAAATGTCAACGATTCAAACCTGAGATTGAAAGTCGGAATATTACCATTTATGAGCCAACATGGGACTCATTGGACAAACGACCAGTACCCCTATGGTATACAGGTGCTAAAGTAGGTATTATGGTCTCATGGGGAGTTTATTCAGTACCAAGTTTTCTCAACGAATCATTTTGGTACTACTGGAAGAAACAGAAGGACCCTCAACTTGAAAATTTTATGCGAATAAACTACAAACCGGGTTTTACGTATACAGACTTTGCTGCGTTATTTACTGCGGAATTTTTAAACACTGATAAAATGGCAATGCTTTTACAATCAGCTGGCGCGGAGTAAGTTTAAGATAATTTTACGCTTTGTTAATGTGTTTTTCAATACTATAATTTTATTGTGATACAAACAAATGTCTTTTTTATTGTTGTTAACTGTTATATCTATTTTGTATTGTATGAATTAAAGTCAAGTGTGTATTCATAAAAAGAAGTACTGTAAACGCTTACCATAACGATTAGTCCCTGACCAGTGTTCTCAGTAATGCCTGATATTATCATATAAAATTATCTATCTAGTCTCTTTACTGAATGATATTTTGGGTTTATTTTATTTTATTTCAGTATTTTTTTTGTATCATTTAACCGTTTTTTTTTTTTTTCTGATTTTACAGACAAGTTTATTTGATTATAAAGCAAAATGGAATTTACTTACTGTGGTTTATTGTAGATATGTTGTCATTAATGCAAAATCGCCTGAGGGGTTCAGTATGTGGCCGTCAAATTATTCTTTCAACTGGAACTCCATAGATGTTGGACCCAAAACAGATATTGTAGGTAGAGTTTTTTCCCTATATTCTTTATATTCATGTGAAAATATATATATACAAACGTCTCAGAATGTGACGACTCTATTCGCTACACTGCTCCATCGGATCAAATTAATACAGGGAAGATATGAAAACGTATGGAAAGCTGGCTTTAACTGAGTACACGATGTGTGGTAGTACGGAACAGTACTATCCTACATAATAACATCTAAATGAACTGTCCCGTACTACCATACATCATGTACTAAGTTACAGCCCTAGATTAATCCTACGAGGAGGAATGACCCGGCCAGCGAAAGCTATGTTTTTATATAGCCTGGCTGACCGAGTGGTCTAGGGCGCTGGACTTTGTGCAGGCAGTATTGTCATAGATGTCACAGCGGTACGAGTTTGAGTCCCAAACGACCAAAAATTTACATCGAGAATTTGACAGTTCTAACATCGTTGGGAATTTTCAGACATTTCTATACGTTTACATATCTTCCTGTATCAATTTGATCCGATGAAGCAGTGTAGCGAATAGAGTCGTCACATTCTTAGACGTTTGTGTGTACATATATGATTCATATCCTGTTTAAGAATTGAATTTTCTTTTTGTTACAATAACTTTTCTTATATGTTCAGTCATATATGGTTATATGGATGGAGTAAGCGTTAAAATGTACGATATTGTCTTATAAAATTCCACCGTGTTTATATCAAGAAATTTAAATTCAAACTGATTATAATGTTTTAAGAAATGTGATATTGTATAGTATGTGTAATTTGAAATAAATTTATTCAATGCAGGAAAGATGGTGGAGTCGATACGGAAACAATTTATGCGCATTGGATTGTATTATTCGCTCAGTGAATGGTTCCATCCTGTTTTCTTGAGAGACCAAGCCAATAATTATAAGACGCAACATTATGTTTCTGTAGGTATATTTCTTAAAATCCGACTCGTGTATAAAATCACCGCTATTTACTTAACAATCTCTTGCATAGAGGATATATTCACTATTTCAAAGCCAAATCCTGCTTAACTCCGTCTCTATGCAAATTAACAGTACTACATAAATCGCTTTGCGGAGTCGTGACTTGTCAATTTCTTCACATGCTATAAGCTAGCCGCTAGCGAAGTGAATTAGGAAGAAGTTATAGATCTTCTTCGGAGATTTGGTATGAGGCAGCTCGCAATTACTGATTTTCTATGGAAACAATGGGACATCTTAATCAGTCCAAGATAACAATATGATTAATTAACGTTTGCTCATTTTTAATTTTATAATCATTTTGATCGATAAGATTTTTTTTTACGCCCGACATCCAATACACTAATTAAGTTACCTCAGTTTCGCTTCAATTTTCAAGTCATTTACATGGTAAAAAAAATCGTTTAACTCGCCATAATTTTATTCATTCAAAAATTGTTAACTTGTGTCTCCATGATATCTCTCTATCTTTTTAAAACACATCTAGATGAAGGCAATGCCTGAACTACACGATTTAGTAAACCGTTACAAACCAGATATTTTATGGTCAGATAACACGGGAAATGCACCTTCTTCCTACTGGAATGCCACTCACCTTATGGCATGGCTGTATAATAGTAGGTTGGTTTGTTCTTGAGAGGTTTAATCTGGACTGCACACTTAAGCCATCGTCCAAGTTTAGCATGAATGCAGTGTTACTTTAGGGCAACTTATACTTCGAAGTTGTAAGCCCGACTTTTATGCTTCATTCGTTTTCAACGATCTTTTTTATGCAATTATAAATAATCACGGAGTATAAGGCAGATTTTGTCTTGTCTTAATTGCTACTTTATACAGTTGCAAGTTGATTGTCCTAAAAATCTAAGTTACAACTTTATAGATGACTGCAAATTTATAATAGTATGACAATTATGTTATTCATTTCGACGGTATGCGGTTATATATTTCTATTCTTCAGCCCTGTCAAAGAAGAAGTGGTTGTCAATGACAGATGGGGGAATGACACACCATGCAAACATGGAGGCTTTTTTACTTGCTTTGAACCAAGTAATTACTTAGTATGGTAATCAGCAATTGTGTGTGTATTTTTGAAATGCTTAAAACAAATAAACAAAGCTCATAAAACGTAGAAAAAGATACCCGTTGTCGCATTAATATTTTTTAGTTTTTAACCTTGAGTAGTATTAATTACTTTCATTTTATTTTAATTTGCTTTGATGAGAATCGTTTTGTTTTAGGTACAATCGACATTTTAGTTTCATTTTTATCATATAGATGCCAATGC
Source organism: Perna viridis (assembly GCA_037379345.1). Taxonomy (NCBI): domain Eukaryota; kingdom Metazoa; phylum Mollusca; class Bivalvia; order Mytilida; family Mytilidae; genus Perna; species Perna viridis. The sequence continues at coordinate 18,825,292 of CM074511.1, forward strand.
AAAGAAATGGGAATCAACATTATCCATTGACAAGAAGTCTAAAGGTTACAGAAGAGATGCGGAACTCAATGATTTTGTCACAACTGAAGAATTAATAACAACTTTAGTGGAAACAATAAGGTACATGTTTGTTCAATCACATCTTGACAAACTGCAAGAATAGTTGTTTGGATTTGCATTTTTTGTCATGTGACACTCAGTCACACTGAAACGAAGTCCTTGGAAGTTGTACAGAATTGAGCGTAACAAAACATTCCAATTTTGATAAGGTCGTTTGTGTATTCATCAATTAAATGAGATGCTGTGTATGTTGTCGTGTTATATTGAATTTTTAATGGTATAGTTTCTATCCCAAAGCCAAAATACAAAATTCTGCTCTTTCTACAATTTCAGCCGAGGTGGAAACTTACTCATCAATGTAGCACCCGCAGCAGATGGTACTATACAACCAGTTTATCAAGAAAGACTGGTACAGATGGGGAGTTGGTTAAAAACTAATTTTGAAGCTATATATGGATCATTCTCTTGGAAATATCAAAATGATACAGTCACTCCAAGCATTTGGTAAGTTATTACTAAGGGCTATGATTCTCTGAAATAAATTAAAATAAATAAGTAAACACGGACACACAGTTGTAAGCAAGACATATCACAGCGACAATGCAAGAAACGAATCATATATGCTATGACCAGCTCTAAGCAAAAGTTATTAATTGCATCTGTTTTGTACTTTGCTAAATGTCACTTCTATGAGGAGTTCTTTCCATGCATAATTCAAACCCTGTACGATTTTAAGTGGACAGAAACTACATGCGCGTATCAATTTATAAAAAAAAATTATACTTTTTACACACGTTGAACATAGTTATTAACAGCATCGGGCATTTTGTTAAGTTCAATATTGCTTATTCGTGTCTTTTCACAAATACTAAGTGAATTTTAGGTATACAGAACAAGAAATTAAGACAACGAAAGCTGTGTATGCTATTACTCTAGAATGGCCAAGAAAATATTTATTCCTTGGAGCACCAAGTCCGAACAACAACACATTTGTTTATCTGTTAGGTACCGAATTTCAATTGAATTGGACAAAACCATCCCAAGGAGGAATAAATATAACTGTTCCAAATATTCCGTACAGTCGATTGCCATGTAAATGGGCTTGGGTGTTCCGTTTATTGGGGTTGGATAACACATAGAATAATGATTTATGAAGTTTATATGTTATTTGGGCTTACATGTACATGTATATAAAATCCTAGAAAATTATGCTTGTTCAGTTTGGTTCGCCATATGTTTAATTTTCATTTTCAATCTTTTAAGTACCAGTCCATAGAAAATTCAGACACTGCCAATGGTAAAGTGATTCATGATGTAGAAAAACCCAACCGAACAAACGATGCTTTTTCAGTCTATATATGCTACATTTTCTGTATTCTGACCTATGATCTGTATTTTTGAGGGAAAAAAACATTACATTCATCTCCCACTGAAATCAACCAAATCAGTACAGTATAAGAAACTATAACGCTTGCTAAGTGCTAATTTCATGTTAAATCCGTTTAATTTTTGTTTCTCATGACATATCGCAGTTTTCAACCAAATGAAAAAGAACACTGATTATGTGATCTGTAGCTGTTTTTGAACAAGGAATAAAAGTGAGTGCGATGATTTTTTTACATGGATGAACTATCGACCGTCTGATTTTTTTGACTGATACTCTAAAATTATACTGGAAATTATATTTACTCGATGTTGACACGTTATTGTTTAGGGAAGGAACACAGGTTCATGGATTCTTGAATTCGTGGTTTTCAGTATACACATCGATGGGAAACTCCGTTTCGATTGGAACCAAATTTCGTGGTTGGGACTACCCACGAAAACCGCGAAAATTGGTATCCGACGAATAACTGCACTTTCACAGTATTTATTGGCAAAATTCCTTTCTTGTTTGACAATCTCTTTTTGGTCTTTTTGGTTAAAAGATTCATAACACATACAACAACTGTTCAACAATGAGTAAATCTTATGTAATAGCCGTTGTCTAGTTTGGCTGACTTCGTATTTGATGTTCCTTGTTTATTTTGTTCCCAGCTCGCGTTATATTAAAAAATCTATCATTAAACTTGGTGTAAAAAGATGATAGAATGGTTTTTTTTTATCCTCTACTATTTTAACTTTTTCAAACAGATCTATGCTGATCATGAGAATATAAATATTGATAGCGTTTGTTTTGTTTTGTTTTGTTTTGTTATGTTTTTTTTAATTACCATTTGCCTAATATTCCATGTGCCATTAAATGTTAACGTATCACTTATAATTTTCCAGTAATACTCGATTTCGTGAAATGAAATATGAAAGAACGTATTTGCCTCTTTGTAAGAAAAAGGAACTAAGATCATTTGAAAGACCAGTGACAAGATATATTTCACCAACAAACCCGATGACGTTTTTATAATTTCCAGTACAGTTAGTTGTCCCTCAGTTCTGACATTTACAATATCATGTCTTGATTCACAGAATCATCTACTATAGATTGACTAAGTTGACAAAACATTCCAATTTTGATAAGGCGGTTTATATATTCATCAATTAAATGAAATGCTGTGTATGTTGCCTTGTTTTTTTGATTTTTAGATGGTAATTTTTTTATCTCAAAGGACAAATATATTCCAATCCTGCTTTTTCTACGATTGAAAGTTACTCATGAATGAAGCACCAGCAGTAGTTGGTTAAAAACTAATTTTGAAGCTATATATATGGATCATTCTTATGGAATTATCAAAATGATACAGTTACTCCGCGTTTGGTAAGTTGTCACCGAGATATATCATTCTCTAAAATAAATTAAAATAAACAAATAAATTAACACGTACACTCAAAAATGTTATTTGATTGTTCTTTCAATATCATCGTTTTGACTTCGTTTTTTCTCCCATTTGTCAACTAATTTGATTATAAGCAAAGTCAATTTTTTTATATCTTAATTCATATATCATGAATTGAAAATCGACTTCTTGAAACATGTTATCCTTTTTATTTTGATACGTTTCAGTTGTAAGTGTTTTTAGTTAGGAGTTCTAGATATATTCCAACAATATAGTTTGACTTTCTTAATTTTTTTTTATACTAGTTTCTTTTTTTCATTCACTAAAGAAAGTGAATTTAAATTAAAAATAAGTCTCTGAACTCCGAAGAATTCTAAATCTGTGTAAAAATTGTCACTTTCCATTTTTTTTTAAAGTTTGTTCAATTTTTAGGCATTTTATTTGTGTATAATATTCATAACATCTTTGTTGAATGTCAGTACAATGAGGAGTTCTTTTAATGCATAATTCAAACTCTGTATGATTTTAAGTGGACAGCAATAACGTGTGTATTAATTTTTCAAAAATCACACTTTTTTACACACGTTGAACTTAGTTATTAACAGCATTGGGCGTGTTATAAAGTTCAATAATACATGTTCATGTCTTTTAAAATACTAATTTGAATTTAGGTATACAGAACAAGAAATAAAGGCAACAAAAGCTGTGTATGCTATTACTCTAAAATCGCCAAGAAATTATTTATGCATTGGAGCACCAAGTCCGAACAACAACTCATTTGTTTATCTGTTATGTACCGAATTTCAATTGAATTGAACAAAACATCCCACGGAGGAATAAATGTAACTGTTCAAATATTCCGTACAGTCGATTGCCATGTAAATGGGCTTGGGTGTTCCGCTTATTGGTATTGGATAACATAAAGAATAACGATTTATGAAGTTTATATGTTATTGAGCATATATGTATATGAAATCATACAAGAAAAATATGCATATTCAGTTTGGTTTGCCATATGACTAGTATTCATTTTCAATCTTTTAAGTACCAGTCCATAGAAAATTCAGACACTATCAATGGTGAAGTGATTCATGATGTAGAAAATCCCACCGAACAAACCATGCTTTTTCAGTCTGCATATGCTATGTTTTTACGATATTTATAACAATAATCTGTTCTGTATTCAGATCTGTATTTTTGAGAAAATATTACATTCTTCTCCCACTGAAATCAACCAAATCAATACAATATCAGAAACGATAACTCTGGCTAAGTGCTAATTTTATATATATAGAAGGGTCTAGGGCGCTGGACTTGGTGCAGGCGGTGTTGCATAGATGTCACAGCGGTACGAGTTCGAGTCCCGCGGAGGGAACGACTAAACATTTGCATCGCAAATTTGACAGTTCTTACATTGTTGGGAATTTTTTCAGACCCTTCTATAAGTTTAAGTTATCTTCCCTGTATCAATTTGATCCAATGGAGCAGAGTAGCGAATAGAGTCATCACATTCTGAGACGTTTGTATATATAATTATTTGCTCAAGGCGTAATGTTTAACAAATTCCCTCATATTTAAAGACAAATCCATACCAATTATTTCATATTCCTATACTTCACCAATTGCATCCAAAATTTTCAATTATAAAAGTCTATTGCAGAACCTTGAGTTGCAGAACCTTGAGATAGAGGACTTCAAGGCTAAACCACCTGACTGTTCTTGCAAAAACTCTCCATTCAAATATGGTCCTTCTGGTCACGTCATTACAGGAGATTTAACCATCATCGAAAATGAATCTCTATGTAATATCCTTTCTAAAGGTCTCGAGTACCGTGAACCACGCTCCATAAATTGAAATTATAACTTTAAAATTCTTATGGATGCCTTGGAGGACTATGCAAGACAATGGATAAAAGGAGAACAAGACATCGATGCTCTGTCAGAGTGGTTAAAGGCCATGAGGTCTTTAATTTTGAAACGAATGAAAGTTTTAAGTAGGTCAATGAGTGAAAAGGCTACATCAGTTTTCAAAGACCCTGATGTAGCAAAAACGTTGTCTACTATACATGACGTGACAAATATGTTGTCGTACCAGCAGACAAAGCCCAAAACAACATTGTTTTGTCTGCAAAACGTTTTACATACTTTTTTAATTATCAAAGGTAGACGTAGAAAATAATAGCAGTGATAAGACCTATACTGCTACCACACTCTCCAAAGAAGAGATTATGGAAAACCATAAATCTGTGCTATCCTCTTTTGGTCTCTCTACCAAGGACGATGATTTTGATTTACCGTCTATGTACTGGATTCCTAAACACCACAAAAATCCATACAAACAACGTTTCATAGCTAGATCTGCAAAATGTACCACCAAGTATCTTTCAAAACTTTTAACTTCTATACTCACAACTTTCAAAGAAGGTCTGCAAGTCCTACCACAACTCTTGTTACTCCTGTAATGGTATTAATCAATGTGGATCCTGAAAAATTAGAAAGATCTTTTGGAGACAATCAATTCAAAACTATTATCTGAATATAATGGCATTAAAACCTATGATTTTTCAACACTGTATACTTCTATTCCCCATACTCAGTTAAAATCCCGACTTAAAAACATTATAAATCGTTTTTTTTTTTTCGAAACAAAAATATCGTTTGGCTAGATCCTTTAATCTTAGTTTCCGTTATATAGATGACGTATTATCTTTAAACAATCCTAATTTCGGGGATTTGATACAGTGCATCAACCTTAAAGAACTTGAAATAAAGGATACTACAGGCACTGTGAAGTCAGCCTCATATCTTGACCTACACTTCGATGGTAAAGGAAAACCATTGACCAAACTTTACGACAAACGTGATGACTTTTCATTCAGAATTGTCAACTTTCCTTTCATCTGTGGCAACATCCCTCCAGCACCTGCGTATGGAGTATTCATATCACAACTCATACGTTATGCCAGAGCTCGCCGAAACTACGCAGACTTTTTGTATCGCGCTAGAACTCTAACAAATAGGCTTCTGGAACAGGATTATGTTGCTCCAAGATTGAAGTCATCACTTCAGAAGTTTTATGGTCGTCATCATGAATCGTGGATCGTTATGGTGCATCCATCTGCACCATGAAAAAAACTGATTTATTCAGCGGGTAATAGTTTTCTTTTCCTCGTTTCTCTACCCCAGACTTGACTTTTTATGAGCAACTCGGTGGGTGTTTCTAGGAAAGCAGAGGACGCTTACCCTACCGGTGCATCTGGCCCATGCTCCCAGTTTTTAGTGGAGTCCGAGTTGCTCATTTGCTTTTGTTACTTTGTATGTATGATTTTAGTTACTTTATGTTCTTTGTTGTGTGTGTCTGGTCTTTGTCCCTGGATTACATTCTTTTGATTACCGCTATAACCTTGGTACCCTTGATTACTTTTTAACCAAGTGAAAAACTGATTATGTGATCAGTAACTGTTTCTGATCTAGAGTTCGGTGTTTTTTGTACGTACATGAATTAATCACTTACTGTCTGATTTTTAGAAAGACTGACACTTAAATAGTCATTCTGATAAATCAAACAAAATGTGTTAATATATCTATTGTCAGTTTTTACCAATGCCTAATAAGAGGAAAATGAATTAAATGTCGAGGAAAGACAAGCTAGTACATATGAGTCAAACGTGTTTACTTGAAAACAAATTAACATATATGGCAAATCCGATATATCTGTTTTTATTTGTTTTAGAATGTATCATAATCTTCAAAACGTGAGGCACACTTATATACGATTACAAATTTTCTAACTGGTTTTGATGGCATATTTGTTGGCAATATTTCTTTCTTTTTTGACAGTTCTTTTTATAATTAAGGAATTCTTAGCACACACAACAACTGTTCAACAATGATTGAATCATTTCGTGTTTGTTGGTGCCTAATTTTTTTAACTGCTCCTATAAACAGGGCCGACTTCCATATTTGATGTTCCTTGCTATTTCGTTTCCATCTCGGGTTGAATTATGAATTGAAAGATAACATATGTTTGTTTTTGGTATGTTGTTCTCTTCGGAGTACTGAAATTCACCTTCGATGTAATAAGCATTATTCGATCCACAAATAAAATGCCTCAAAATTTTTTGTATGACTAACTTCCCTTTTCTGGTGAGAAAATTCCATCTCATACAGCTACATGTAAGCAAAGCTGGCAAATAGTGCCGTCTGCAGTCGTTTTTGGTAAACATGCCAAAAACTTTCAAATTTTAGCAGTCCGAAATGGAAGGCCGATCTTGACCTTTGAGGTATTGAAATGTAAAATTAGAAAGTTTATATATATATATATATAAACCTTCTGAAATTATTTTTTGATATCTAACATTTGCAGTAAAATATCGAATTTCCTACTTAAATGACAGCATTGAAAGTGTCATTTCTCCATTAGTTTAATTACAAGTCCCCATTTCGACTATTGTGTGAATATTTCGTATATTTCCAAATGTAGTCATATAATACTAAACAAAACTGTTTAGTACGCCTAAGTTTTACATGACCATCTCGGTTCTTGACAAACTTTGTGATAAACATAGAATATAATTAACTCAAAAGAACACAGTCTATAATTTCTTGTTGTCCTGGATACAACGAATACTATCAGGTTGTTGTGAAACGGAAAGCGTGTATCAATTTTGAAAAAAAGACCATACCAATATAATGCAATAAATGCAATTCAAAGAAAATAGCAGAAATAACACAAAGTTTATTTTATTGCACATAACAAAACAGTGCTTTATTGTATCCTAATTGATTTGTTCTTAGTTTTTTTTATTCCATATCGCCGATATTCACTTTAAACATGCCAATGCAAGCCAAAAGAAAGAAAAAAAACTTCCATTGTGTTGTATAGTGGTATCCGATTTCAGAAAGGTCATGAAATGCAATAAAACCTGCATCGCCAAGAACTTTTTATCACCAATTTGTTTTTATGTGTCAGCAACAATATTTTTTGGTTTGAAGAACTTATTATCCATTGAACACTTTCTTAAAAAAAATATAATTGTCACTAATATTACCCAGCTGTCGAAAGAATAGGTTCTTAACTGAGTTACGCTGTCATGAATTAAAAGCGAGTAAATGTATTGAACATTCTAGCAGGTACACCGGTATCCTTCATGAATATACAGTTTGTTACTGGATACTGGGATAGCTTTTGATTTGAAGCCTGTCAGGTTATAAGAATATCTTGGGGGAAAAGAGAGGATATTTCAGTTTCATTGCACCTGCCTCTTGGCGGGATAGCATAGACGATAGCGATTTGCTCTACGCCTTGGTATACCAAACTGTCATATTTCATATGGGAATAGTTCGTTTTAACCTTGCATGTTATTTTAAATTTTCCGTTCCAAATGAACGAAAACAAAGTAGGGGACCAGGGAGGCTTGGGGGTTTGTGAAGACATCCATTAAAACGGAATTAAAACGTATCATACTCAGAATTGGTCCGAGTATTATAAATGTCACTTGAAAAATTTTTTAAAATAAGAACATAAATATAAAATTCTATCGAAGATTTTTTGCAAACTTTACAAAATAAACCCAGTAGAATAAATAGTACACAAAATATCATTAGCAAAACGCAACAACACAAGAGTGTAATTTTGGCGGCGTACTTATTATTGACTGACCACAATATGTGGTAGATAATACATGGACCACGCGAAATTCCGCATTTACGAGTTTGTAAAACCGATATTGAACTTTTTGTTTACTAATTAAAAATACTTCTTATCATTACACAAAATTGAGAGTTCATTCAGAAGGTACCTGGTTACAAAATCTTTACATTTAAACCAACTGTGGTCGATAACCATGCACGAGTTTCATACAAATTGGCTTAAAATTAGCACAAAAATACGGTCTACAAAATAACGTCAATATTGTCTGCATGTCCATATCTAAATATCTAAATTACAGCTTCATGTTATCCCTCATACTTACTTTGCAAGACATTAAGATAATTAACATATTAGTCATAATCAAAACCGACTTTTTAACAGCCTGTATTTGTGAATGAAAACAGGGCGCCCTCACAAAACGCCAAATTTTACAATTGTGAGCACAATACGTTTGTACGACAATTTTAATTTGGAAGAAAAAAATGATTTTCCTAAAAGATGAGACAAAAAAAGCCGTATTATATTTCGGTGAATTGAACTTCGTTATTTGAAGACCTATCCTATCCTAATAACAGACGAACTCGCAGATTCAAGGAATGACCAACACCCTGGTCAAGCGATACCATTTGCATAAGAATCGACACATTAAAAAAAATATAAACTCCGATATTATTCAAAAACTTGCCTAGTATTAATTTCCTGTGTCGTTATTATCCTCTTCAATATATCTGTTGAGTTAAATATGTAAAATGACTGGACCCACTTCAAATTTAGCAGAATGTAGAAAAACGGTTTTTAAAGTCTACTATGTACAATAAACATGATTTCATTCTGTGGTAAACATGCAAATTAAAAAAAAAACCTTGGCAAGTCAAAAACCGCCGTTGATTTTTACTTTGCAATTCAATTTTAAGGCGATATTACACATTTTTTTTTTCTCTCGACGAATTCAATGACGTTTTGTACAACCATGTGTCTTAACTGGCGGTGTTCTTCACACCAATCTAATTGGTGACGATAAATATGGTTGTATAAATATGAAGAGATTCCTGGTTTGACTAACCTTGTATAAGTCCTACAGTTATCGTTAGTGAAACTACTACGTAAATGGATGTAAAGTATTCATCTTTAGTGAAATTTTTTTTTAAATTGTCTTAAATATAATTTCATAAACTTTAATATGTATAAGTGCACTTGGAGGAAATCAGTTATATTATGTCACGTTTTTTTCAATTGTAAATTAAAAGTTGTTAAACTCGTTATCAAATTAAGATCATCAATGTGATGTCTCGTCTTACTAGTTTTTGTTGGAGCCTAAGCTAAGTCCTTGTTTAACCGACATTCGAAAAACGTGTACATGCACTTTTTACTACCTCTGTTCACTAATTAGTTAACAAAACACCTTCATATAAAATTTTATTATAACTTTGATTCAGTTATTAAACAAAAATAAAACATAAGATTTATCACAGTAAATAAAACTAAATGACATTATTTCACAACAGGAGAGGTCTAAGTTCAAACAAGTGTTCATGATATAATTGTTTCACAAAGAAAACAGTAATAGGATAATTAATTGGAAAGAGTAAATATCCAAAATATTATCACCAGTGCCGAAGAACGCCTATATTTAACGAGTGTGTGGCACTTGTTCCGCACACGAGTTAAATCCTCAAGCGTTCTTGGCACGAGTGATAATATTTTGGTTATTCACGATAGCCAGTTGATTATCCTATTTATTATATAGATTTTCTTCATAATTTATCGATATTTTCAATATGAATTTCAAATTCTGTGATTGCCGGATTGATATAAAAGAGAGAGAGAAAGCGCGAGAGTGAAATTACCGAATTTATTTCACAGTGTGAATTATCGGAATTTATTACACTGGGAACATCCGATAAAAATAAACTGCTATCTATATAATAATTTCATTTATTTTTACAGAAAATGTGTAATCCAGTTAAAAATCCAAAATATACTCAACCATTTATAGACCATACCTATATTATGCAGCAATTTTCCGGCCATCTTGCAATTTCATATGAAAATACGTATTTTTATGAGCAAATATACAGTGCTTGATATGATGCAAAAAATTTTTTTTTCAAAACTATTTTTGAATATAATTTTTTTTCAAGAGGCGGGGAAATGTTCTATATAAATATAATGGGAATTTTTCTAAAGTTGGTATCCAAAATTTTCTTTTTAAAATATTATGTCAGATACGTATTCTTTCTTTCAAATTTTGATGACATTCTAGCTTTCTATTATTTGTGAAAGAGAGAAAAGTTCCTATACAATCTTTATAAAATCTTGTAAAAAAATCTACATTAAGACTAGATCACATAGAATCAATGTCGGTGATCTGATTTCTTTAAATCTATTTTCTATAATATATTAATGTTTATTTAATGTTATCTCAGTTAAAATAAGGAAAATCTATAGACACAAATATTAGGCAAAACCTACCGACAAAAAAAACACAGGTCGCCGAAATTGCTTACAATCTTAAATTATTTCATGGAACTTACACAGTGTTACATTCAATAGTATAAATTTGCATAGTTTGCTATTCAGCAAATAGAATCTGGGTATAATTCTTAGACATGATATGAACTTTAAAAAAAAACTTTATCCAATACATACACATTATATAGCAATTGTCCTATTCGAGCAAACAAAATGCACTGACGGTTAATCTAGCGATAATATGTCTTATTACAATCTTTTGAGTGAAATACCTGTTTAAAGTATCAGAGGCCACTAACCAGATAAAGAAGTGAGAAATCCGCCATTTAAGAATTAAATGTAATTAAAAACAATGATTAGATTGCAATGAAAAGGGAAGTAACAGTGTAACGATTAGAAATAAAGAATAATATACATATTTGGCATAAACAAAACCAACTTCATGACAAAGCCTCAGGTTTGTTCCCATTCTAAGCTTATTTATTGTTCTTATTTCAAGATAAAACACTGTTATTGTCTTTGATTATATATCTATGTGTCTATGTGACATACATATGTCCTAATGAATAGATTTTTTTTTCAAATGTATGGCTAATGTACTACATATACGTTTATACAGAAGGTCAATATATTCATGGTAAAATAAAAATTAAGGTATGTTTATTATGTGTATTTATTTTTCAAAAATTATTTTGGGCAAAAAATGTGAAGCCAGCATCAATTATGCTAGTGATTTAATAATATTGCATAAACAATCCTGTCAAATTTAAGCATCAACAACTGTGTTCACTAAAAAACTGAAAATGGTAATATGTGATTTTTTAAAAGTTAAGTCTTCCTGTAAACATTAGTTTCATAACAAATATTTTAGAACTCAAGTAATTTTAGAGCTCTCCTTAATGAGAATATCTAAAATACAGTTTTACTAACAAGAACTATATTCAGTATTATATTATTTTCATTTACAAACAATAATGTCTGACAAATGAAAAGTTTACAATATGAAAATAAATGACATAGAAAGAAAACAATTTAAAAAAAAATGAGTCTTTGAATGGCAAGATAGGGATCATATGATATAAAAATAGGAGATGTGGTATGATTGCCAATGAGATAGTCACCCACTAACTACCAAGCAACGAACAATTCAACTTCTACAGGTCACCAAACGGTTTTCAATGATGTGTAAAACCCATACCATTGGCAACCTGTAAAAGGCCCCAAAATAAATGATGTGAAACTATTCATAAAAGACAAAACTCGTCTTTTCCATGTTCATAGACCTGTGGTTATTTCCAGGAATGTGAGAAATGCTGCATTTCCAAATAGGCAAAAGTCTTAAGATGGCCACTGGCAGAAGAAACCCTAATACTACACAAAGTGTCCATGAAATCAGTAACATAATATTTACTAATACTTAATAAATCATAATCCAGTTACATCTTGAAAAATATGCAGGTAACAAAAATACAAATCAAACCAAACATATATTGAGAAGGCAGACCAAGGGTAAGTGACATAACTCTTACAAATCATAGGAATGTTTGTATTTCAGAAGCAGTCCATTTCTATTTATTGATTTAATCCTAGGAGAACCTCAGTTTGAACTACTTATTTACCTGCCAATCAAATCTTAAACTCCTCCCATATATTATGATTGAAAAACGGATTACATTCGTGTGAATAGGCAACTTGCAATATAGTTGTGAAGTTAATTAATCTCAGGTAAACATCAAAGTAACTTTTACTAATTTCATTCTGTTTCAAATGAAAGCTTGATAGGTTTTGGTGAAATTGAATATGATACAAACATATACCCTAGGTCTACCTCCTTAAAATAACAATGAAAAATAATAACTATTCCTGATATGTAATGTTATTACCAACATAAAAGGCACTTAAGAAACATCATTTCCGAATTTGACAAAGTCATTCTCTAGTGAAATGTCTGCAGAGTAATTACTCAATCCATTAGTCAATGATGATTCTGATTTACTGGCAACAGAAGAAAAATCAACATCATTCAAATCAGGTAAGTCACTCATTAGCGATGACATGCTGAAATGAAAAAAAAATGGATGTGAAATATATGATAAGTGGAGACAAAAATAAAGTTCCAAATAACTGACCATCATCATGTACTTACCCTATCAAGAAAAGGATAAATAGTAATGTTTTCCATACAAACCTATAACATATAAAAGTATAAAAATTATCAATAATCAAAATTGTCAGTGAAAAAGATTTCACACGAAGAAAGATAACTCTGTGGTTACTTTATCTCTTTATTCTGATTTAACCAATGTGGATTCAAAGATATACTGAAAAACATATAAATACACATTATTAATTGTACAATTGTTGAGGTAAAGTGAGTGAATCAGATAGTTTGTATTCCTGAAGTAATAAACATATCGGAGAGAATGGTAAGACTACCTGTCTAATTGCTCTCTGGACTGGACAGCTAGCATTTTGGACTCCATGATATCCTTCTGTAAATCTTCAACTCTAAAATACATAATTTCTAAATTCTAAAAATTCTTCCATATGAAAATAAAATCATCTTCACATTCACTATTTACTGTATATGTACTATGACTGCCCTTTTCACTTATAATTTCAGGATGCAGATCTAGGGTAAGGGACATGACTCTTGAAATCAAAGATATTTGCATCAAATTCAGTTCCACCAAAGCCTATCAAGCTTTCATTTGAAACAGAATGAAATCAGTCCAAGTTACTTTGATGCTTACATGAGATTGATGTAAAATGCTGAAAACAACCGTTGCAATGATTTGTAAGAGTTGTGTCCTTTACCCTAGGTCTACCTCCTTTAAGGAGGCTCCTTAACAGATTTTTAAATGTTTGCTTTTAAGCATCATAATTTTCTATAAAATAAAGTAATAACTATGTTTATGGCAGGAAAAAACAAAAACTGTAGTCGCACAATGTTTCTAAATCTTTTCAATGGCATTATTATAAGTACAAAATGCCTGAAAATATGAATACATGTTTATAAATTTTAAACACCAGGAATACAGGGATGATTCAGTAGAGAACCTTGGTTCATTTAAAAGGAGTACTGGGTTGATTACAAAGCTTCTAAGGAGGAAGAGGTTGGGGCTATAAATTAATGTTTTCTATCCATTAACAAATTCAGTCCGAGGACAGGCAAAACAAATAATGGGATATGTTGTCTAATCATCATCTTGCACTACTTTTTTTTTTAAATGTCAAGAACTTGTGAACACTTCTAGAATTGCCACTTCAACAATGAATTCACTTCTATAATTGCCACTTCAACAATGAATTCACTTCTATAATTGCCACTTCAACAGTGAATTCACTTCTAGAATTGCCACTTCAACAATGAATTCACTTCTAGAACTGTCATTTTAATACAGAACAAAAGGCAAGACCTTTCCTCCATCTCTTTATAATTACCCTATTCAAACTGAACAACAGCAAAATCAAGATGGTAAAAAAATTTTCAAATAAATAGTAACCCCTTAAAACTAAAAAAAATACCTTGAGTTGACATCCATAGCAAATTGTCTCCTTCTCATTGTTTTCTGTCCTATAGCTGGTACTGTGGGATTCTGGGAGTTTAACTCCTGAAATATTTATAAAATATACTATAATTAATTGTTCATGAACATTTCACAATCAATACTTTATTTCAAAATCTCAGAATTTTATTGTTTTCAATAGACTTACTTGCAAAGAATATTTAGCTGTCATTTTTCATTTATATAATAACCACATAAAAGCCCATATTTCTTAATTGTATATTTCTTTTATTTCAAGCTGTAAATGAATTAAACGCTATTTTAAGAAAAGAATATACATTCTAAAAAAAAAATCACACTTCATGTTTAGACAGTTAATTAGGAGTCTGTATTGAGTCAGAATTAGAAATAAAATGTCCCTGAATGTTTCAACTAAGTCAGATGGAATTTTCTATACAAGATAGTTACCTTAAATGTTTGTACCAAGTCATTAACAGAGGAAGTAGCTTCCTTTAAACTATTTTCTAATTCTCCTGCTTTGGTTACTAAGTTCAGGTGAAGCCTTAAAAAAATGTATAACTTTTTACTTGGTTACATCTCTAAAAAAAAACTATTTAAAAAAAATCAAAGTTCAATGGGTTAAAGACACACTAATAAATGTTGAAATTATTTAAGGAATGACTGTTATCTTTTTTGGTCTATAAGGAAATAATATCAATCATACAGTGCACAATAAATAGCCTGCATAGCACGTTATTTCCAAGTATGCACCACCCGAATTGAGGTTATTTCAAATAGACCAAGAAAATTTAACAGTCATTCCTTCTAATTTAATTTTAGTACCAAAATATAAGGAGTAAATCAGCCAAAAAGGTTGATGACTTCACAATCACTTTACAAATTTAGTCTATGAGATGATGGACAAAATTTTTCACAAAATCAGAAATTAAATTATTTGCTTGTGAACATAACAACATTACAATTCTCTGATAAATATAGCATGTCTTTTTATAGATGCTTTATCTTAAACATTCTAAAAACTATATTACTAGCATGTTTAGTATTACATTCTGTCTCTTGGACAAATTATTTGGGGACCCTTTTTGACACCAATATTTATTTTTCCTATCATTATCATACAGATAGAGGCTTAAAATTTCAGTAAAAAATGTTTTAACAGAATCCACTCCTTGACTGGAAGATTTATTTGGTGTTTGGTTTACACAGCTACAAATTCATTGAAAATAATTAGTCCCCTTGATTATTCTTTCTAATTCAGACATGCATTCAGCTTATTCAGGGAAACCCTGAGACAGGTTTTACTGTATGTTTCAGTGTTTACCTCCTCCACTCTTGAAAGGTTTCATGTTCCATATTAACTTCTGTTTTACATTTATTCATCATATGCTGCACTGTTTTATAATGCTCTTGAATGTGTTTTCTACAATCAAATATATATATTAACAATAACCACTGAATTGATCTTCCTTCTTAAAAAAATGAATATCTTACATTTAATTACAAGACCAATCCTTCATAAAACAAATCAACACATATTCATAAAAGTGCATATGTTTAATACATGTACAAAAATGTAAGAGTAAAGTTAACTAAAAATATATGAAACACTGTTTTATTTTGATAAAAAGTCTTTGTGGAACTCTTTAAAAAAAATGGGTAGAAAATCAAACAGTTTATCAAAAAGATAATGATTTTCTGTGAACCTACTATAGTTAGGATGACTTTGCATTTAATACTCATTTACAAAGAGAACAAAAAATATAAAACTCAATTTTATGTTACTGAATAGCAATCAAGAGAAAACCAACTAACTGCATTCAGACAAACTAATTATTGAATGTCACATACATATACATGTACTATCAAAAAGATTTAATGTTATTCCATTTTACCATAGACAGAATTCAGATATATGTCTTTTAAAGTATAAATACTGTACCTATCAAAGTTATGCATATATTCAACATGTACAGTCATTCTATGGCCACGTCTCTCCATGAACTTCTTTAGTAATTCTTCTGATTGTTTAACAAGTCTCTTCACTTTCCTTTCACTAGAAAACAAGACGAATAAAGAAAATTTAATATTCCTGTTAACACTTCAACATTAGGGAGAGATTTCCACAAAATTTATGAAAAATTTAGAATCTTCTACATAAAAAAGTAAGTTTTGTGGGATGTTTGGGTAAAAATTACTATATTTTCGGTGAAAATACTAAAAAAATGAATTTTTACATAAATAAAAAATGTTTTACGTAAAAATTTCCCACATAAACTGTTCCATAGGATTTAAAATGTCTTTGGCCTAATTAACTAAGTGGGGCCCCCACTTTAAAAATAAAATATGACTAGGGCTGGAGCAAAGAAAAGACAAATACTTGTGCCTTAAATAAAGACAATACCTGGTACATGTGCCATAAATACAACTATAGATGAAGAATACCTCCACCAAAAAAAAAAAACAAAACAAATAAACAAACAAACAAACAAAAAACTCAAAATACAGGTTAAACGACAGTAAATAAAAGGAAGGACAACAAAATCCATTCATATAGAAATATAAATCTTTCCAGAAACTTCTGTTCGTATATAGTGCAATAGGAACTTTGACAAATGACAGTTTTATTCTTGTTGCGGCAGGTGTTTCTAGAAAACAGAGGACTCTTACCCTACCAGTGCACCTGGTCCATGCTTCCAGATTTTAGTGGAGTCCAAGTTGCTCACATGCTTTTTTTACATTGTATGCATGATTTTAGTTACTTCAAGTTCTTTGTTGTGTATGTCTGTTTTCCATGTCTGGTCTTTGTCCCTGGATTACATTCTTTTGATTACCGCTATAACCTTGGTTCCCTTGATTACTCTTTTAAATACATTAGTTTAAGCTCCATTTTAAAGTATTCTATGATAAGGTAAGCTCTGCAGGAAAAAATTAGAAGTGAAGCACCCAAATCTTGATCGGTAGAGGAAGAAGAACACCTTTCTATGTTTGGACTTGTTTAAATTAGTAACTGCATAAAATACTCTATTTTTTTAAATGTTTTGAAAAGCATTTTTGGTACAGAGTGGTATACAAACAAAAATAATTGGTACAGCCAAGCCATACTTACCATATCTGCCACTAGGCACCTGAAATGTAAATACTTTATACAGTGAATCCATAGAGTAATCAATAAGACCTGATAGTGAAACTTACATATCAGTTTTCTTGTCAAGGCACTTCGGACATGGAGTTTGGAAATGTATTTTCTCATTCACTTGTAGCTCTGACAGTTCTGACAGTACATCTACACATTTGTTTACTTTCTTCTTTGTCTAGAAAAGAAATGAATAACAATTCAGTTATAGAGAAATAAAAAAGGAATATGATATAATGATCAGTGCAGATGAAGGATTAAAAATAAAATTATGCAGGTATACCAACAAAGTTAAAGGCACAAATACTACATTTTTTATTAGCTAGCACAGCTCAATCTGCAGTAAAACCATAATGAGAGGGGTGAGCTCTACAGCAACATGCAAGTACAAGTTAGTGGGAGGAAGAACTATGAGAACAAATAAATCATTGTCCGGAAGTGATTTGTCATAGAGAAAAATGTAAAAACACAATATCATCTTAAAAATAAAATGATTTCCTGAATTTCTAAAAATCTTACTTAAATAGTAAATGAGAATTGGAAGTACGTACAATATTAACATTATGAGAATGTCACACTGCACTCAATGTTCTCCTTTTTACTATGGTTCCAAATCATTTCTGAAGACAATTAAAATTTAAATGCCATTTACAGTTAAACCTAATACTTGTACAAAAAAAAAAAAATTATGCTCCTTTATAAGTCTACTTCATATAAAATTTAACTGTAATTCTTTAAATTTATCAGGTTTGAAATCTACATATATATAATATGGCAAAAATGGGTCTTATCTTTCATCTGTCACTGCTTCACATTCACATCTAATGATAATTAGCAATTTAAGAATTTAGAATTATCATTGAATAATGTCATTTGTTTTATGAAGCAAATAAGAGATATAGCAACTTTAATGGTTACCATGGTTACATCATCTTCATCCTCATCTCCATCCCTTGTCAGTGCAGTAAATCTGTCTTTCTTGGAATGTTCTGTAAGAGCAGTAATGTCTGACAGTCTGTGTTGTAACATCTGGACTTCTTTTGATAAACTGCTTATTTTCTGCTTGTGTAGCTTTCTACAAAATGATTAAATATATAACTTAGAACATTATCTGGTAAGATTATAATGAAATATCTTTCCAACATATCATCATTTTCTTATGCTGATTTTTAAAAAAAAAATTCTGGTATTAAAGTTATCAGGATACTAACATGAGCTGAGCAAGGACAGCAGTAATTTAACTTTTCCTTAAAATGAAAAACAAATTTGAATTTGATCAATTGTAATAACCTACACAAGGAGTAGTAGTCTGTTATAAATTTAATAGTAAAAATGTAGAACATGGAAATTATGGGTTTCTTTAAATAGTAGAGTAAATCAGCTTTTCTTCTCAACTTTACAGAGACAAGATGACACTTGTAACACTACGTGCCAACAGCCAGAAACATTTTTAGGGAAAGGGTTTGGAGAAGGTTAATTTGGACAAAACTGTCGTGAATTGGATAGTGCTAAACAAATTTTAGTTTGTATTTAACAGTGTTTAATGCTTTTACTTCAAAGTGTGAGTTCACTTAACCTTCAAAACCCTTGGCAAACAGCCTACAATAAGAAGTATATTCAAATATACCAATAAAGAAATCTCTATGCTTATTTCATCTTTCAAAATATTTTTACCTGCATATATGAACAGCTTGTGAGAGCAACTGTTTGCTCAACTGTAGTCTTTTTACAATTTTCTCCATTAAGAACATCTTTGCACATAAAACTTTAGCTACTTGATAGTCTCTCAAAACATCATACACTGTCCTCTCTGTCAACTCAAATAATGGCATTGGTTCATCTATCAAATAAATAGATATTGTATAGAAAAAAATCAAATCATCATAAATCTAGATTTTGTAAGTTAAAAAATTACAGTGTGCATTTATTATTGTGACTTCCTCATTTTATTAAAAAATGTGAATGTGTTCAAGTGATTGTGGTAACAATCCATTTGCAATTTTTGCAGTTATGCAAACATTGCAATAATTTCCAATCACTAGCTTATATAACTTCCTATCTTATTCCTTCATAAAATAGATGCATTTTCCCTCTAAATTTCATAGATCTTTAATAAGAAAATATCATACAATGTTAATTCCTCACCTTTGTTAGTCTAGAAGCCACAACAACAGTGCAATTCACAGTTTCAGCAATAAATCATCCTTTCCATTTTAATTTCATTATAATGATTGAAATTCTACCATACTTACCAAATACAACTTGTTCCCAAGGCTCATAGCTAACTCCAGCACTTGATCCTGAGCTGTTCATTTCTACAACCAACATTGGTGTCTGTATGTCTGTCACAACCAAATCTGTTACTTTATCATTATTTGATAAAACAGAGTTTATATTATTGTCATTATGCAATAAGCACTGGAATTTTGTTTCAATATTTGATTGTGACGTTACTTCTTGTTGTAATTCACTAAATCTACAAAACAAAGAATATGTACTGTCAGTTAATGATAACTCTGCTATTCATAAAACAGGAAGTTAATGATATTACCTGGCTCTGAAATCGTACTACACTATATCATATATATTCAGATTGAAATAAAACTTTTTTGTAAATGTATTACAAGTGTTTGTTTAAACCCTATATCATTTACCCTATACAACATCTCTAGACCTATATCGCATACCTTCTGTTGCAGACCATACTTGAAGTATGGTTCAAATATATGATATAACGAACATGACATCTTAAAATCTGTATCACATGCTGTATCAACCCTCGACCTATATCAACCCGCGGGACAGTGGCCCTATGGGTGATATAGGAGTCTGGGGTTGATACAGCATGCGATACAGATTTTGACATGTAATATTTAGTATATCAAGGTAAATTAGGGAAAGATATCAAAACATCAAGTAGATGTAATGAAAATTATCAACAAGAAATGTGTGCATAAGCATCAGATATCATCGAGATGGAATCCATCTCTATGGGCCCCACTGTGGTAAAAATCATGTATATCTGGCATGCACAACATGTTCAATTTATCATGCAAAACTCATTACAGCCCAGACATGAATCAGTATGCAAAAATCATTAATTTGACTGTGATGTCTCAGTCCAATGTCCTGGAAACAAACCATGGTAGAACACAAATCATCTTGCGCTGATGATCAACTCTCATGCTAAATATCAAAAGCCTACACCAAAAGACAAAGAAATTACATATGGACAATCAGACTGATCACTATAGGGCGTTTGCTACTTTTCATGGCAGGGCTCTAATAAAGATATGAAGATTTGTATTAAAACTAGAAAAACTGTAGCAAAGCTCACTTGGTGATACCCCATGCTCCCATTCCTAGAAACCATATAGGAAAGCCCCAGAAACTAATTCAAATAAAAAAAAAAATCAGAGGCACAAAATGGCATCAGGTGATAAAGAATGTGTGATAGTTTCATCAAACTCTATTCAGCAGTTTAAGAGGAGTTGTGGATTAGAAGAAGGTATACCCCTGTTCCACCAAAGACGAAGTCCATGTTTTGGATAAGGAAACTCCAATTATTATTCAGATGAAAAATCAAAATAGAAAATGCACAATAGCATCATGAGATAAAGAATGTGTGAAAGTTTCATCAAATTCCATTCAATGGTTTGAGAAAAGTTGCAGATTAGAACTGGAGATGGACAAATGGACAGATGAATGGAAGAATAGATGGACAGCATGATCACTATATACCTCCCACTTTTCAAGCAGGGGTATAACATTAAATGTTAAAATTAAACAAATTGATGTTTCCTAAGTCTAAATGAATATCCCCCAATAAAAAGCAACTATATGAAGTCTGGAGTAGGCAGATTTCTTGTTAATTCAGAGTTAGGTTTAGACAGATTTCACTGTACAATAATAAAAAAAAAAATGCCTTTACCTCGCATTTTCTTTCAAATATGACACATGATGTGTGCAGGTACTTGTACAGAACCAATGAATTTGTTTTCTGTTGAGTAATTCATCAGCAGCAACAAAGAATTCCTCAAAGCTCCATATCTTCCTCTTATCACTCTCTAATAGGTTTACAAGTATTGATTTAATGTGTGCATTCATTGACCTAAAATGTTATAGAAAGTGATTTATGTCAAACACTAGAATATTCTAATAAAGAATAAACAAAAATGACCATTCCAATAAATACACACCAGTATTATACTACATACGATGGAAGTACTTACATTGATTGAGAGCCATTTCAATGGTTATCCACAAATGAAATAATTTACATTTAAGGCTTTCCATTTAGTGGGTGACTATCTCATAGGTAATATTAGCCTCATTTTAGTTTCATTTTCCATACCTGAATTTCTGATGTAGAACATATTGAAAACCGGACTGATATGCATATTATTATTTACTTCTTGGATCTTGAAATGCTGTATTACAATGCAAAATCTTCTATTTCATGCTTATTGTTAAAACTTTTATCATGTAGAAATACTGGTAGATGTTTGTCATTTTTTATCAATATTTTTTAACAAAAAGATGTTTTGCTTATAATACTGAACTTAATACTTTGTAAATGACAAATCTCCATGCATTTGAATGGTAGACTAGGACCAATTCTTGTGAGATCACAGAGTCACATGACCAGACTTACATACCCTACTGGCAATCATACCACAACATATAACAAAAAGTGAATTGTGATACCCATGAAGTACCTTCACTGAACTTGATATTGGCACGTTGGGTTTCAATATAACATAAATACATTGAAACAAACATAATCTACAAAAAATGAGGATGTGGATGCCCCTTGCATACTATATTTCAAATTGTTACCATGAAGGGTTGCTGAGATTTTTGGAAAGAAATTTTTGGATAGATTAACTCTTTAACAAATAGCAGTTTTTTTAATCTTTTTAAAGTATCAGTCTTTATAAAAATCAAACAGGAGGTGATTTATGCATGTTTAAAACCCACCAAATTCAGCTTTATTTCTTGTTCAGAAACCGTTATAGATTACAGAACCAGTCTTAGTTTTCCATTTTGGGGTTGCACTTTTGAGATAAAATTTATATAGATTGTACATGAAATAAGTACTTTGCAAGAGTTATTGTTCATGATTTGGTTTGGTTTGGTTGATATTAGTGGGAAGTTAAAGTGTAGTTTTCTAAAAAATACAGATCTAAATACAGAAAGGATTATTGTCACATAAAAATTTAGCATACGCAGACCAAAAGAGTATTGTCTGATCAATGGGTTTTTTCTACACATTGAATCACCTTACCATAGGCAGTGTCTGAATTTTACATGGACTAGTACTTAATTAGTGAGGAAGATTTATTATCGCTATTTTGTTTAAAATCCCTTTGATCTTGCTGTACGCTAATTTTCAATCTCACGCCAGTTGAGTGAGAATGAAAATTATCGCTAGTTTCTATGTCCTTGCATGACATACAAGCAACAGCGTAGGAATATTTGACGACCCAAATAACCATTTGTTTGTTTACTGCGTATGAAATAATGGCTAATTTGTGGCAATATTTTGTAGTCTACAATGGAAAATGATCAAATACAGTAACTTACCCGATTAGAATGAATAAATCCTAAAATTATTTAACAAATTTTAAACACAATTGTCATAGTTAACCAATTTTTTTTTTAAATGTGTATCACAGTTGCACAACATACGTGACATCACATAGCACTTCACTGAAAAATAGTCCTGAAAGGAAAATTTGCAGTGCTTATGAAACTTAAATATTTAGGTCAAGAAAACTGAAAATAAAAGAAAACTAACAGCGATAAACAGATTATTAAATATTTTTTCAACTCGTTCAACGAGATGAGCATGAGAAACTCCCTCTCATTGAAAAAATCTTAAATAATCTAGTAGTATTGACTAACCTAGACATCCTACAAGTTTTTGGTAAGTTTTTACTCCAATGTATACTACCACCAGCTGACATTTGTTCTCCCGCTATTACACCTGATTCTTTCTCAGATATCATTTCATACCTGGAAATATCATAAATGTATTTAAATAGAACACAAGTATATCAGTGAAAATCATCAGTGGTGTTGCACAGTGCTACAAAAACTGTAAAATTAACATAGGGAATGTGATCCATTTTGACAAAAGGTATGATTTTCGTCAATACCACAATAAAAAGGATATTATGGTACAGTAAAGATATTCTTTTTAGTGTGTTTCAACTTCAATGGTTTGTTAACATTTATTAGCTTAAATGTTTTGTGTGTGGATTTGTAAACTCATGGGTGCCACTACTACAAAAAAGGTTTTTTTCAAAGAAAATGTAACGTTTTGTAAGGAATTTTATACATGGTTTGTTACTAATTACAAAAATACTGAAATAAGACTCAAGTATCCATGAAAAATTGTTCTTCAACAGTTACTGTATTAGTTTTTGTCCTTAAAAAAACTTACATAACATTTTTATCTTCCCTGCCTGTATATGGATTAAAAGGAACTTTCCCAGTAATAGTATGGTAAAGGGTGGCACCTAAACTCCACAGATCAGCAGCTATTGTAAAAGTACCTCCACCTTTTCTTCTATCAATGAATGCTGCCTTGTATATATCTGGATGCTAAAAACAAACATTTTTTTAAGGATAAAAAACTAAAGAACCATATGAGTAATGGCTCTGAAGCTGAACATTCTTATTTATAACTCTACTTAAAATGTTTGAAATTCCACTGTCCAAACATAGGAATGCAACATCACTGGAAACTAATCAGATTTACAGAAAACACATGCAACAAAAGTTGCCATACACTCATACACTTAGTACCCTATTTCAAAACCGCATATCAAGACGAAGTTTCATAATGATGATCCTTTATCTTTATGGGTAAATGCTTCATCATAAAATAAAATCTGGGCCTTGACAAATACTTAGGACTATTAACTTTATGCTATTCAAAATAGTAAGTGGGATCATGAAAAACAAAAAACAGCGGCACTGTTGCACATAATTTGCCCCTCCCCATTTTTCAATGACACATGTCAAAACCAATAACTTTAGTTACAATATCTATATGCTATGAAACAAAAACAATATCAATATCATGTATCATTAATATCGATGTAGATAATTTTGTGCAGGGTTAAACTTAAATTTCCATTTATATCATTAATGCAAAGAACAAAATATGCTATGCGACTCCAGATAAGAATCATGCAAAATGTGATTCATGGTTGGAAAGCTTACATAATTTTATTTTTGATATTTTGTTTAAGATGTAATAGTAAACAGAAATTAAAACTTGGCTTTTCAAATAACTTTTGTTCTCAGGAAATAAAAGTTGTATAGAATAAACTGTAGAATTCAAAATTAGGGGAGATAACTCTGTAAATGCCATTAAAATACATTAGAAACCATTGGATTTTCAATATGAATTATCTGACAGATTGGAATGAAAGATTATACATTCATCATATAGATCTATAAGGCAACATATTAACAAAAAATAAAAATGTGTAGACTTTTTTAGGGTGTATCACATATTACAGAATTTGCAAGATTCATACAAAGACTGCTACTTAAATCTTGCACTAATTTATAGTATTGCATAAATTTTCTGCTTACAAGATATTCATCTGTTCCAACCAGTGACACAAAAAAATCATTGTCATTCAGAGGTTTGGCTGTCCCAAAGTCAGAAAGCTTGTAAATGTTTCTAAAATAAAAGAAAAACTAAAAATTTAGTCTACATGTACAAACAAGTTTACCGAACACATCACCATCTATTTTGTTACTAGTCTCATTATTGTTTTGTGGTAAGGTACTTGTTTTTTTTAGTAAAATAAGATATTTTAAAATACTGTAGGAATATCACATATCTACTACCATTTATACCACAGAAAGGAGGATTTTTCAAAAGCTGCCCATCAAACTGTTTATAATCTCTATTTATTTGAGATTATAATACAAGTTAATGTTGAGTTGTTTAGTTGACAATGACTAACAATCACTTATATCAAAGCTATGTAACAAGTATCTTAATCAAGTTGTACATGTATTGATTTATACATGTATGTAGTACTATAGTACATGTATCATACATGTATGTGCATGTAATACTATAGTACATGTATTATACATATATGTACATGTAATACTATAGTACATGTATTCTACATGTATGTAATACTATAGTACATGTATTCTACAGGTATGTAATTCTATAGTACATGTATTATACCCATATGTAATACTATAGTACATGAATTACCTGCCATCATCTCCAACACAGACCAAAATATTCCCTGGTTTGATGTCTCTGTGTGAAAACCCATGTTTTCTGAGATGTTTCATTCCTAAAACTAAAAAAGAAACAAATATAAGTTCTTCTTCATTCAACTATTTTATTTATAGATATTCCTTCAAATTGTCATTTGCTGAAATTTGTGGAAAATACTTATAATCTAGTACAAACTGAGAGATATTATTTAATTGAACCATTCAAAACTACTTGAATTGAAGTATTTTTTTTCATTCAAGGACTTTAAATACCAACCAAAACACCACTATTTTTTATACAACTGTAGAAACCCAACATCAATGTATTTTTCTAGGTTATTTCAGATTCCTTATGTACCTAGATGAGAGAAAACCCTAAGAAATTCCTCTTCACCAATCCCTGTAATGTTCTCTGGTTTCCTGATCAGATCCAACAAACTGCCACCCTCACACAGTTCCATTACTATCACATCTTTACTGTTATACTTGAAATACATATAAACAAATGTAGACACAATAGTAAAACAAATGGATTGGAAAATGCTAATGAGACAAATACCCTACATATTCTAATGATAAAATTTTGGAGTGTTAAAAAGGGGAGGGGTCATGCAAGAAGTATAAAAAGAGGAAATGGAAATGACTGGAGCATACAATATGTAAAGGCTTAAATAGCATCACTTGCCAAGACCTACAATGGACACCTCAAGGAAAAAGAAAAAAGGAGATGACCAAAATTAACCTGGAGGAGAGTTCTTGATAAAGAAATGAATGAAAGTGGACATTGCTGGAACACTAAACTATCAACTATCAAAGAACAGAGTCAGATGGAGAGTAATTGCCATTGGCCTATTCTTTTTATGAGCAACTCAGCATATGTTTCTAGAAAAGCAGAGGACGCTTACCCTACCCGTGCATCTGGTCCATGCTCCCAGTTTTTAATGGAGTCAGAGTTGCTCATTTGCTTTTGTTACTTTGTATGTATGATTTTAGTTACTTTATGTTCTTTGTTGTGTATGTCTGTTTTCCATGTCTGGTCTTTGTCCCTGGATTACATTCTTTTGATTACTGCTATAGACTTGGTTCCCTTGATTACTCCTCCACAGGGGAGTACACAATTAAGGCTTAAGTCAAGTAAGTTAAAAAGGGACGAAGAAATGGAAACTTGTGAAATAAATGCTTACAGTAAAAAATGTTTCAGTACATGTGAAATAAGGTTAATATTTAAGTTAGAAAAAAATATCAGCCATTCATGAAAACCTTTAGTACGTGGACTGTGATAACCCCCCCCCCCCCCCCGCACTCACCCCCCACTCATCAACCAAAATATTATTTTCAGGTACCCTTACACCTCCTATTTACAAATTTATTTGTCACCAAAAAATAAACTAAAGCATTTCTGTATTTTTTGGCTACTTTTTATACCTTGTTGAGGCAAGAATCAATTTTCTAAGTTTTTTCTAAGTATTTTAATGTACCGGATCACACAAAAGCTTGTTTAAACAACGGTAATCTAAAAAAGGTACATATTGGGTGATATAGAAGAAAATTCTGAAATTCTGAAAAATTCCCCTTTTTACGATTTTATACTAATTGTTACCCCAAAAGGATAATCTAAGTGCCTTAATTGATCAGATATATTCAGAACATCATTATCTTAATTATGAATGCCTAAAATATGTTCTACGATGTCAGTATGCTTTGAGTGAGAATTCTGTTTGATACTGAGACCAGTTTTCTAGGGGTGGGGGTAATATTTTTAACATTTTTTGAAAATCATTTCTAGAAAATTAGTTTTTTCGTGGTTAATTTTTATGCAGAACATTAAATTATCTATCAAATGATACCAAATTTGAAACGTTTTAGTTGAGCAATAACTTGTAGAGTCGATTTTTTGTGACTTTTGGCCGAAAAATCCAAAATCGCATTTTTTGCATTTTCTGATAAATTCTGACTACTAAAATCGTCAAAATTCATCAAAAGAACCCCAGAAGTATAAATTGTGATAATACTAAACAGAAAATAGCAAAAAAACCCATTTTTGACTGAAGCATTAATACTCCAGGGGTTTTGACATTGAAAAATATGTCAATTTAAGCGACTTTTCAGCGGAGTAGGAATACTTTTTTTCATTTTAACCTATAAGCGTAAGTGTTACTGCAACTTTCCTGGTCTCATTGTAAAGCTGAGACAATACACTACATCATGATACCTAAAACTGTTTAGTTTGTTTACACTTGTTATCCCAGGAAGGCTTAGACGCTCATACAATTGAGTTGCAAAAATCTTGGTTTTTTGACCCAGTGGGGTACAAATATAGGCTTGTACTGAAAAAGAATCTGAGAATATTCTTTGGCGACAAATTGATTCGGTAATGGGAGGTATAAAGGTACCTAAAAATCACCATGAAGTTGATGAGTGAGGGGGTGCACAGTGGACTCTCCCAGCCCATGGACTACTTTGAGTTACTGTAATGTCTCATGTCAATCTCACAGTTCGAATCGCAACTATGTCCGCCATTACGAACTATTTTAGTTCGTCGTCACATGACAACGTACCTAAAGGTCAAAAGTCTAAAAATAAGTCAACTACTACAAAGGGTCGCAGTGATCGACTATTAAAGTCAAAATTTAAACCAGAGTGGTCAAAGATATTTCCATGCATATACTACAAAAATGGGGCGATGTACTACCGTGACTGCCAAGATGCTGGACTTACCAATACATTTTCTATTTGAAGCAACGCATTCCTAAAAGATAATATACAGAACCACATCAACACTGCCGATCATAAACGGGCAGTCCAGGCTAGAAACCATTAATTCCACTTCCCATAGGCTTCTATGCTAATTTCACAATATTCAATGGATTCTCTGGACTTTACCTTAACTTTAACCTGCAGAGGACTATATATCAGCATGATTCTACATATGTCAGCTCACAATCCTCATAATGGCATGTGAGGTTAGCAGACTTGCAGTGCAGTACTGGTCACCGGAAGTGAAATGTCCATAAATAGCATGGGAAATCCCAGTGTTTTCACAAGATAGGGGTATATTTAGAAATCATTATGGAGATTAGGCTTCACATCACAAGAAGCAAAATGCACCTATAAAATGTACAGAAATGTTTTTCCTTTCAGAAACTGTTTAAATTTTTTAAATGAGATGAGAACTTTTTTCACAGCACTATGAGGAACAGGGGTAATTTCTGCGTAGGACTATTTTTGTGTACATTCAAAATGCTCATTGGTTGAATTGGTGGTCTGTAACCTAAAGAGTCACTTTCTGTCTTAGAAAAAATAAATAACTATACAAGTATCTTCCTATACACATACTGAATGCATTTGCAAAGTTTCAGTGAAATGTCACGAGCACTTTTTTAAATATTTGATTTTTAAATATAGGGTAACCAAGTTGCGCAAGCAAAAAAGTGACAATATTCTATCATACTTAAATGCATTTAATATTTGCAAAGAACTTTTTCTGACTTTTCAAATAAAAAAAATTAATCACAACTTGTTTTTTAACAATATTAATAAAGAGATAGCCTTTAAAAGTAGTCATTTTCTGAAAAATTGGTCTATTTTTAAAAATTTATGTCTGACATGCCTCCCCCTTTTCTTGATCACATGTCAAAAACCCTAAATCTTTAAATTTTCACAAAAGGTGATATCTTTGGCTTTAAATTTGTAAATACAGTGTTTTCACAATAAAACATGACAAGTAAAGGGCACCTAAAGCAAAAAAAGTACTCAAAAATGGATTTTCCATGTTGCCATAGGGAAATGCTTATATGTCCTTAACCGCAGTAATGAAAGTGAGTTTTTCCTCATTTCTAATCAAATTTTTGCTCAAATTTACACAAAACTTGATTTCAAGTGCTGATTACCACCATATTTAGGTATATATATCCCTCAAAGTTAAATATTTGATATTTTTACTAAATTTTCTACACTTTTCACAAGATAAGATATAAAATTCAGCTAAAAAGACCAATTTTCCATAATTTGGACCTATAACTTAAAAAAAATGCATATTTTGAAGGATTTTTGTAGTGTATTCCTCTCATAGCAAAGTTTACAAAATCTTCAAGTAGTTTAAAGCTATTCCAAGAAACTTTTCATTTTGCCATGGCCTCAGCTTAAGGCTAGAAACCACTAATTCCACTTCCCATAGGCTTCTATGCTAATTTCACAATATTCAATGGATTCTCTGGACTTTACCTTAACTTTAACCTGCAGAGGACTATATATCAGCATGATTCTACATATGTCAGCTCACAATCCTCATAATGGCATGTGAGGTTAGCAGACTTGCAGTGCAGTACTGGTCACCGGAAGTGAAGTGTCCATAAATAGCATGGGAAATCCCAGTGTTTTCACAAGATAGGGGTATATTTAGAAATCATTATGGAGATTAGGCTTCACATCACAAGAAGCAAAATGCACCTATAAAATGTACAGAAATGTTTTTCCTTTCAGAAACTGTTTAAATTTTTTAAATGAGATGAGAACTTTTTTCACAGCACTATGAGGAACAGGGGTAATTTCTGCGTAGGACTATTTTTGTGTACGTTCCAAATGCTCATTGGTTGAATTGGTGGTCTGTAACCTAAATCCAGACCAAATCCATGACGCCAGAATTTGAGCAAGGAGTTACTTTTAAGTGGGCTTTCACTTTGTGGTGCATGGCTAAGGACAGGAGGTTTATGCATTACTGATCAAGTAAACAGTGCTTTACATTCTTAGACACATGCCAACAATAGTAGCTGTTGTATACAATTTTTAGATTTTTACACACATGATATGTATGACACAGTAACAAAGTATTTTTTTGCATTTTTCATTCATGAATAGTTATAATCATACTTACATCTTTTTCACATTTATAAAACTTGACAATATTTGGATGTTGTAGTTTACTGAGCGCGTCCATTTCTCTTTGGGTCTGTAAATTGTACTTTTCGAACATTTTTAAGGCGTGAACATCACCAGATATCTAAAACAAGTCAAATACATGGGTTATTAGTGTAGTTCAGAGGTAGAAATGGACCACAGCTTGCCACATGGCTGGAAGAGAAGGTCAGCATATAGGTTATAAAAATGTTCATATACAAGTATATATATGTACATATATACAAGGAGTTTAATACTATAAAAATTACATGCCATTATTATTTTTTTCTAAATTCTTTTCTTTTCATTCAATTTTTTCAGCTTGAAATCACATGTACAAAAAAAAACCACCATTCCAAGCAACAATCATAATTATCATAATTGTTACTTTTTTCTTATTGTTACTCAGTAAGGAAATTTAATTTTTTGTTTTGAAAACTTATCATAACTAGCCCCAATGTCACAAAAATTTCCTTGTAAATATTGATGTCACAATAGAAAAAATAGCATTGTAATACCATTACTTATGATAAATTTTATATATTTAAGAATTTAGAAATAAATGAAAAAAAGTTCAAAATGTATACAATTCATCAGTCAATTATAAAAAAAGCAAAAAAGTTTTTATTTAGTTATTTTCTTCTATAGCACTGTCAGCAATACATTGTATGTACACTTTGGAGACGTCTCCTTCTATGAAACAAGTATTGAATATTAAAGAAAAAGAAGTAGAAATTTAACTTAAAATTTGCTGTATCAAATAACAATTTACAAGAGTATCTCTAATTATAATTATTGCTACCGGTAGTCAATGTTAAAATATAAAAGGGCTGATCTCAGCGTTGGATTTCGTTTTTTTTTTTGTTTTTGAGAAACTCTAATTTGTTAGTTTTGCTAGATTTCTAGAGTAATCCTTGTCACTGCCTCTATGGAAATAATCATGTGATAAACCATGAAACTCACTGGGAGATTTTGAAATTTTTGTCAGGAGTAAAGACCTTAGACTGAGAAATTATTACATAAACTTCAGATCAAAAGGTCTTGACTATAGCATAGTAATGAGCATTTTGATAGTAACATTTACCTTTCTTAATTCTTTTATCAACTTGATCATCATCGGAATGTATCTTAAACCTCTGGGGTAAAATCTATATGTAAATCATGTCAAAAGGTGGTTTCAAAAACAGTTCACTTGTTAATTAGTCTTAAATCTTACACAGTGTATATATAACAGTAACTAAGAGTAATTAGGAATTACACACAATTACTAAAATTTAGTTATTACGAGTAATTCCTTACTGTTTTGGAAAATACACTTACTTCCTGGTTTACTATAGTTATTACCAGCAATAACTAAAAATATTTGACACTTTTAGGCTTATTTACTAAGCATAAATTAAATTTTTACATTATTAAAAATTAAATTCAAAGTAAACTAAGCAGTTTAGCTGATAATTTGTTTTCAAATTAAAAGTAAAATACATGTAGATCACATGTACATATAATTAATCCTTGTCATTTATGATGTTAACATTTTAGCTGATGAACTGCTTCCATGACTCCTTTTCCAAATGAATTCAGAATCTGCAGGTTTTGCAATACCAGCAAGATTTGCAAACCCACTTAAACCAAAAACAAACAAAAAATCCTAATTTAACACCTAAGGAGGTCAGTGCTATTCCGGAACCTGTGGAAGCAATTAATTACAACAAAACTGTACTGCTTCTCTTGCAATGTTTCAGGCAACCAAACCAGATGAATGTACATTGGAACACTGTAAACACAACAACTTAGTTGTACATGAATTCAATAAAAAAAGAAAAAAACAAATGGTGGTAATAGTACGCCAATGGAAACAGTAAAAAAATTGTTGCAAGAAGAACCAGATCTTTCAACCCATAGCCACAATGTTAGAATTTCCATTTTAAGCATATATATATATTTATAGGGTAAGGGGCAACTCTAGCAATATGCTATGTGTTGTGACAGGGGTTGATTCTAATACTGAACACTACAAACTTGGTAAAAAAAACCCAGAATTTCTTGTGTCAACATTCTCCTAAAATCAGTTTAGGGCTTCTTCTTTTCATGGACTATCTGAAGATGATATCAGTGATATAAGTGTTTGTCAACATTACAATCCATTTGAAATGAACAACGCTTTGTAAAGTGCAACTACAAAACATGCTGTTTGCATTAAACTTGTGATGCTTTTTTTAAGGGCTAATGTTTTAGAATAACATATATATATACATACATATCATTTGATGTTCTTTCTGCAAGTAATTTACATGGTACAATGTTTTGAAATAGGTCTATTCTTTTTCAGGTACACGTATCTTTTAATCAGTAAATAAGTGTAAAATGGCATATTTATTTTAGTAATTACCTGTATACTGGCTAATTTAGGAAGTACACAGAATTACTAAACTTCCTAAAATGTTAAATAATTACTTGTTACTACTGATTACACTTATTTAATGTAGCATGTATATAAATTATCTGAGATGTTTAATGTCAAATGTGAACATTAAATATCAAACTTTTCACATTCACCTGTAATACATATTTCTTACAATTTATATTTTTAGTCACTGAAGTTCATGGTCCCAGCAGGTTTGGAGACAACCTCTTAAATGGGGAAGTTTAAAAAAGAGAGGTTCAAACCTCCTGACAGGAGATAAACATGTATGAATCGTAGGATGAGACACAGTTTGTACAATATAATTTCACAAATATTCAGCAATATGTTATTTGAAAATTGGGAATTCATTTAGATGTAGCTTGGGAAAGGTACAGCCATATATATACATGTAGGTTACACATATTGCTCCTCCTTTCTGAATTTCTTCACAACTCGATTTTTCATCCTCGCCTGAGAAACAAGTTTATACTCAAAATTTCTGAAAAATCAACAAATAGTGTGCTTATGTTTTGCTCTAAAAATGAGCTATCATTGAACAATTTTCATTGAGGGATAAAATTTTGTGGAGAAGATTGGCAAGAATTGCTTCTGTCTTGAAAAAGGGAGATCTACTCTCTGACTAGAAGACCTTTCATAATATCCATTTTACTTTCATTTTAAAATTGAAAATTAAAACATTAAAAATTTTGTCAAAAATGCGAATTTATTTACATCAATAAAATGCTGCGGATTAAGTTAACAACTGAATATTAAGGGACTTGTTGGTTATAATGACTATAACTAGTATATGTGTTGTTTCTTATTATGCCTTTATGGTGTCGCACATCTTTTTTCGGTTCAAGCGATAAAAATACTGTCTTATAATAACCTTGTGAATCCCTTTGTATATATTTCCTTGAGCTCCTCGACCAATAAGATCATCGAGTGAAAAAACATGATTATCGGTGTCAGAGAAAACTTTCTTATGATCCATCTTGGACATTTGACTTGTTGATGTGACGATTTCGTTATAGAGGAAAATCCCTACATTCTAAAAATAGATGTCACTTCCGGTGTTCAAATAATCTGGACAATTACCACAGCTAGACAACATCAGCAAAACATAACAACGCAAGAAAAAAGTAATGCTTTTTTTGTTTACAAAATGCTGGAATTTTTAATCGACAACATATTTGTCCAGTGTGGTGGACGTGTTTTTCAACAAACGATCGGCATTCCAATGGGAAAAATTGTGCTCCTTTACTTGCTAACCTATTCCTTCACTCTTATGAGGCTGACTTTATAGATGATCTGATCAGAAAGAAAGAATATTGTTTGGCTAGATCCTTCAATCTCAGTTTCCGCTATATAGATGACGTATTATCTTTAAACAATCCTAATTTCGGGGATTTGATACATCGCATCTACCCAAAAGAACTTGAGATAAAGGATACTACAGACACTGTGAAGTCAGCCTCATATCTTGACCTACACTTAGAAATCGATGGTAAAGGAAAACTATTGACCAAACTTTACGACAAACGTGATGACTTTTCATTCAGAATTGTCAACTTTCCTTTCATCTGTGGCAACATCCCTTCGGCTCCTGCGTATGGAGTGTTCATATCACAACTCATACGTTATGCCAGAGCTTGCCGAAACTACGCAGACTTTTTGTATCGCACTAGAACTCTAACAAATAGACTTCTGGAACAGGGTTATGTTGCTACAAAATTGAAGTCATCACTACAGAAGTTTTATGGGCGTCATCAAGAACTCGTAGATCGTTATGGTGTATTCATCAGCACCATGAAAACTGATTTATTCAACGGGTCATAGTTTTCCTTTCCTCGTTTGTCTACCCTGGACTTGACTTTTTATGAGCAACTCGGCGGGTGTTTCTGGAAAAGCAGAGGACGCTTACTTTACCGGTGCACCTGGTCCTTGCTCCCAGTTTTTAGTGGAGTCCGAGTAGCTCATTTACTTTTGTTACTTTGTACGTGTGGGTTTGGTTACTTTATGTTCTTTGTTGTGTATGTCTGTTTTCCATGTCTGGTCTTTGTCCCTGGATTACATTCTTTTGATTACCGCTATAACCTTGGTTCCCTTGATTGCTCTCTTACAGCCACCCACTTGTTGTGTTCCATCATATCTGCACATATTTCTTATAACATAGGCGAGCGATTAGTTTGGATGATTTTGAACATTTTTTGTATAAATGTTTCTACTAAAAAATCTTTGTTTTTAATAGTAGCCTATTATAAGGGTTTATTCCGAATATCATTCCAGCTAAATATAAGGGTCACTGAGGCCAAAAGAAGGTACACTATGGTAGCAGACCACAAAAAAATAAAAAATGATGCTATCGTGTATCAGTGGACTGTAAGGATAAAAGTAACAACAAAATTACCGAACATGACAAACCAACAACCTATAGAACACCAAATAAGATCTAGAAAATGGAAATTGATAGGTCACACTCTATGAAAAAGTGACAAAAACGTAACCAAGCAGGCATTTGATTGGAACCCTCGAGGACATCGGAGGAGAGGAAGATCCAAGAATACTTGGCGTAGGGGACTCACAGCAGAATTAAAGAAGATAAACAAGAGAAAGAGGCAAAAACAGCAGCCATGGACAGAAGAAGGTGAAAAGACACTGTAGTTGCCCTATGTCCCCTAGCTTGTGGACGAAGTGGATTAAGTCAAGTAATTCAGGACCTTTGCAGTGGCAGTTACTCCAGTGATGTTTTAAAGATCTATTTTGTCAGATTTATTTTTGAATTGACTTGATTATGGATAGGATAAGTGTTCCAAAAGTCTTGGACATTTTCTCGGGCCACCGAATGCCAAGGATGTTTCTGAGACAACGATTAACAAAGGTTTGGATTGTGCTGATTGATGCTACAGTATCCCTCCAAGTTTCTGAACCATATAGTAGGACACACTTAACATTGGAGTTGAAGATCTTAATTTTTGTGCTGCACGACTTCTCCGAACAGGCCAGAGCATTTGGAAGGTTTTCTGTGCCTTACGTTTTCTGGCAGCAATGTCCTCATCTGTTCCACCTGTAGTGCTTACTACACTGCCCAAGTATGTGAAGTTGTTTATATCCTCAATGTTTTACTGTTGATTGTGAACTGTTCAGGCCGGATGGCATTTATTCTCATTGATTTTGTCTTCTGTGGATTAATATAGAGACCTGTCCTTTCGGCTGCAGTTTCTATGTTGTTAACTTGCTGTTGTGAATCTTGGAATCGATTTACTAATGTACAAATGTCATCTGCAATTCAAGATCTTCTATGAAAGATGATAAACTCCAACGGATGCCCCTTGGATGGTTATAATCTGTTTTACCAACCCAGTCTAGTACTATGATGAAAATGAGGCGATATAGAAAGCAGCATTGTCTTACTCCAGTTGTTTCCGGGAATGAGTCAGTCACTGTTTCTCCATGAATAACTTGGCAGATAAAATCTTAATAAAGCAGTTTTATGATGTTAATAATCTTGTCGGGAATTCCATAGTGTTTCAGGATGTTCCATAGCACTTGATGGTCTATGCTATCAAAGGCTTTTTGGAAATCGACAAAGTTTAAATATAAAGATGTTTGCAATTCAATACTTTGTTCAATGATTATGCGTGACGTTGCTACTTGGTCAACAAAAGATCTTTCCTGTCTGAAGCCTGCCTGTTCTTCTCTTATCTGTTTATCTAATTTGGTTTTCATTCTGTGAAGATTGATACTACAGAGTAGTTTGATTGAGATCGATAGTAGTGTTATGCCTCTCCAGTTGTTACATTGAAACTTGTTCTCTTTCTTTGGAATCTTCACAAGTAATCCTTTACGCCAGTCATCTGGTATCTGTTCTTTGTTCCAAATTTTATTCAGTGATTTGTGTGGGTAAGTCACTGACACATCATCGAGTGCTTTTATAGCTTCTGGTGGAATATTGTCTATGCCGTCTGCCTTTCCTGTCTTAAGATTTTTTATTGCTTTCAGAACCTTGGTCTTTGTGATGTTGGTGGTTCTGATATTCAGTGGAGGACCAGCTTCTGACTCTGGTGTATCTACCGGTGGAGGACGATTTATAACTTAATTGAAATGTTCCTTCCATCTGTCTAGCTGATCTTCAAGTTTTGTTAGCTGGTGTATTAGTGGTTGACGTTTTTACATGCAATTGCCTTGTGATATTATAGAGGGTTTTAATATTCTCTTTTCAACATGCTGACTCAGCTTCCTTGGCTAGCTGTTCTACTTACAATTTCTTTTGTCCTGTATACAGCTGGTCTTAACATCCTTATCCTTAGCTCTATATTGGTCTTCAGCTTGTTTCTTTTGCTGTCTTGTTGTTGCACTAACTACTATTTCTTTTAATTTTCGCCTATTTTCAACTTTTTGCCAAGTATCTTCAGACATCCATTTTTTTACGTTTCCTCACATGATTGTAGAATTGAGTCTCTTGTAATTTCCCAAGCCGAATCAATGCTGATGTCATCATCCTGTAGGTTTTTCAGGACACTAAACTTGTTTTGTAGGGTTGTGCGGTATTTGCAGAAACTTTTGGGTCTTTGAAAAGTTGCACATTTAATTTCCTTCTGGTAATGGTCCTAACTTGGTATAATTCAAATGAAATGGTGGGTTAAATCTAGGTTTTACAGCGCGCCAAACCTCCTTCTCCATTATGACGTGAATATACCAGTGGAGATTAAATAGCATTTGCATGCTATAGTGTCATAATCGAACGTATGGGTGGAGGATTACGTAATTAGCTCTAGCTTGAAATATAAACACTATATGCAGGAGATGAAGGTATAATCCTGCACACAAGTAAGAACATTTATAATTTTAGAAGTAAAGTTGTCTCTTTTATCATAAATCTTAGTACTGAGATGACCACTGTTGTCGAATGCGAGATGTAGGTCCGGAAAAGATGCTGAACAAGCTGTTGAAAACACTCATCATTTTCAAGAAAAAAGTCGTCAGAAATGTAATATATTACATTTATATGAATAAAGATACTGAATAAATTCCTTTTTAGTAAAGATATCGATTTGATGATGTACTTTACATGCTCTGCAAAATTGAGAACAAAAATATCAATGCTAAACATCTGATACAAGCAAACGATTTCAGAACCTGAGTTATTTAATAATAAAAATACATATCTTCAACCAAGCTGCCATTAAAAGAAAGTTGTGTATCTTTTTTGTTTTTCATTTATTATATATATATATTTTTTGTCCAAAAATTCAAATTAAATTTTTAGGAATTTTCAAATTATGGGCTAAATATTGGAACATACCGGGCGTCAGTTTGTCCCAAAAGTGATAAATCAGACCAAGTCTGTACTTCTACAAAACAAAATTCATACATGTATTAGGATTAAAAATAATTTGACAGACTATCCTTTGATAATATTGTCCGTGAAACTTTAAAATTAGCCATTGAAGAGTCTGTTTCATTTCTCAATGTTATATCAACTGCATGTACCTTAAATAATTATTTGAAGAGTTGCTAAGAAGAGTTGTTGTTAATCTGGAATACTGACGGTTTTTCAATTTGCTGGCAAGACAAGAACTAATCATGATTCTACCTTCCACTTGCACTAGATAGTATATATACACAGAAACAGGTTCGGGTAAATTGGTCAGTTAGTTGATACTTTATTTATAAAGATGGTGAAATATAGCACCTTAATGCTTTTACCAAACATGTTACAATTTCTACCTCCCGATCAGTTTAACCACAACACCCATCAGTTATGTAACAAGGCACTGTAGATACGCAAATTCCATATCATTAATTCAGAATACGTTAAAAACATCTAATAAAATTGAAAAAAAATAGACCCATATTTACAATAATTCAGGAAATCGTATTGGCCAATGCGTTTGCAAGTCCGATTACAAATGAATTGTGCATGTGTAGGTTTCTCCGTATCAATCGCTAATTTATATTTAGACAGAAATAACCGAACATGATTTTTTACTTCTTTTTCTTATTGTTTGTGTCAGCAAGTGTCAGTAATTGTATCCTTAACTCATTTACATATTCCTGGTGATGATTCTGCAGTATCGGTAGATGAATGCAACTATTCTCAAATAGTCTGGGACTTAAGCCATCTGGAAATTCCCCAAACTAGTATGTTAAAATAACAAGAACATGTTTGTTTACTCGGCAATAACATGCAAATGTAATGTCAGATAGTACATTTAAAACACACAAACGTGATTAAAAACATAGGCCTAAACCAACATATTTTTACACGTTATTAGCATATTCTTTCACTCCAAAAAATCCGAAGTTTGGCAACTTATTAGATATTTCGTTAACTACAATATACTTAAAGTTCCTTTTTAAAGAAACAAATATTGACAATTTTGATAATGTCTTTATACCTTTAATGACGATAAGTATAAATGAATTATGACAAGATGACAGAAACAATATATGTTATCTGTTCGTTACATATTCTTTATCTTCAGGGCATGAGGTAGGCTTGAACGTCGCTAGTACA
The DNA here is from genome assembly GCA_037379345.1 of Perna viridis. NCBI lineage: Eukaryota > Metazoa > Mollusca > Bivalvia > Mytilida > Mytilidae > Perna > Perna viridis. The sequence goes on from CM074511.1 coordinate 18,864,996, forward strand.
CCTTTGATAGCATTTGACCTGGAGATTTACTGACAAGACCGTTTATCTTCATTATGCCATCCTCAAACACATTCCTACGTCCTATCAATGTAATCATTAAGATATAGATAGCTATAGGTACAAACTACATTCGCTGGATAATAATATAGGATTACCATACAATAACTTTCTCGGCTCATAAATTGTGTATTGTTGATTTCGGAATTTTATTTTTTGTATTGAAGGCCTTTATCACATTGAGTCAAAACAAAATGTCCGATCGTGGATCGAAGGCAGGATCTTTTCATGAAGATGCTCCGATTGCAACTTCGGAATCTGAAATTTCCTTGCATGAGGTTCCAGAGGACTTACGGGATATACCTCAGTCTGAGTCTCATTCTAAAATGTCAACACCACCTGAATTACTATATCAAAATGCCCCACTGAATGTGCCACCAGAACCTAAGAATGTTCGGATTAACGTTTATGACAGGGATCCTACCAGCATGAATCAGATGGTCAAGGTAAGAATTAAGATTAAAGACTTAAGAATATTGAAAAAAAAAGTTCATTTAATTTTCTTCTAAATTGTTTGGTTTTCAACATTTACAATGGTTCATCTCAATTTTTGACAATGCATTTAAATAATTATTGTGTTTCAGGGGATCCATCTTCTTTTATATTTACCACACAAAAATATGAAGAATGAGGACTTATGTTTTCCTTATGAGTTTTGTATTTTTTCCCTTTCGTCTAAATAATTTTTGACATTTCAGACTACTAGTAATAGTATATATAGTTTTTGAGTGATTAATATGACGACCATTCTTATGCCAAATGGTTGATTGTCTTCTTTCCTGCATAAACTCCGTAAATCGTTACACAAAAACATTTTTTTATTAACTTTGGAAAAGAACCCAAAAAGATATAACCACAAAAATAAGTATACACCACTTTTTTCCAAAGTAAATAACACTTTTTATTAAATCAATTAGATTAGGACCATAAAGGATAGAACAATGATCTAATTTAATAGAAATTAAACCCTTATCTAAAGCAAAAGGAACAGATGTGAACATTTTATCATTATGAAAGGCAAATAATTGTTTTACGTTTAATTGGAAGCGGTTTCTAATCATTAAACTTCGCAATGAATAAACTCAGAACAATTGACTCCATGTCTGAAAACAGAGAATTCGTGTTCACTCATTTCGAGATTTAGATCAAGGATTTATTAAGGATGACAGTAAATCCTATACATAATATCCAATTCATCGCTGAGATGGAAAACAGTTTTCATTTTCTGAAGTTCGTGGTCCGAATAAAGAAGAAAATGGTAAACTGCATGAGATGGAAATCAAGAGAACCAGAATTAGAACTTCAACAAAAAGATCATAATCCAGGGACAACGACTAGACATAGAAAATACACACACACAATAAATAACACAGAATAATTAACAACACACACATATAAACAAAAGTATATGGACAACCAGACTCCAACAAAACTGGAAACATGGGCTACGTTCATCAATAGGGTAAGCGTCCTGTGCTTTTCTAGTTGCTCACATGTAATGCAGTTATGATAATCATTTGGAAATGTAACTCTTGAATTTTAGATCAATCCTGCTATACCCTGTCCATAAAACTTTTAAGTTTATTATTATGCAATCAATTTAATTTTTTTAGGTACAATTTGACGACATATTTGCAGAACCAGAAGGAACACACAGTATAGACGGAGTATGGACAGCAAGCCATTCAGTGTTTACAGGAACAAAACATTGGTGCTACCGAATTCTCTCAGCCATATTTGCCGTACCTTGTTCATTCTGTTGGGGACTTCACTTTGCGTGTTTGGCATTTAACTACATCTGGTCAATTCAACCGTCCTTAAGATCGTTCCAGATTCAACTCAGACCTCTGGCTAAAGTTTGGTCAGTCTGTGTCCGAGCTTTTTGTGATCCTCTGTTTGAATCTATTGCTTTGGTCTTAAGCAAAGTACGGATATCGTTTAAAAGAGAATGCTAAACATCGCATGTACTTTTTTTAAGTTACATATGTATATATGAATATATTTTTATATTTTGTTTTTTTTTTGCATGTAATATTCGTTATTCGCATTCATATAGTTCAAATAAATGTTTTTTTTTATTAAAAAATAGTTAATATATTTTTATCCTTTGAAGGGAGTCAACGCTCAGAAAAAATATCCCAACTTTGGTTATTTCAACAATTCTAACATTCTGAACTGGAAGACATATTGCCCGTTCTATACAGGATTTATCGTAACGTTTTGGAGCTTGCCGCAACTACGCATACTTTTTGTTTTGCGCTAGACTTCTTACAATTAGGCTTCTGGAACAGGATTATGTTGCTACCAGATTTAAATCAACATATTTGTCCAGTGTGGTGGACGTGTTCCTTTCCTCGTTTGTCTACCCCGGACTTGACTTTTAATGAGCAACTCGGCGGGTGTTTCTAGAAAAGCAGAGGACGCATACCCTACCGGTGCACCTGGTCCATGTTCCCATTTTTTACTGGAGTCCGAGTTGCTCATTTACGTTTGTTACTTTGTATGTATGATTTTAGTTACTTTATGTTCTTTGTTGTGTATGTCTGTTTTCCATGTCTGGGCTTTGTCCCTGGATTACATTCTTTTGATTACCGCTATAACCTTGGTTCCCTTGATTACTCTTTTAACAAACGGTCGACATTCCAATGGTAACAAATGGTGCTCCTCTACTTGCCGACCTATTTCTTCACTCTTATGAGGCTGATTTTATAGCTGATCTGATAGCTAGATCTTTTAATCTCAGTTTCCACTATATCGACGACGTATTATCGTTAAACAATCCTAGTTTCGGGGATTTGATACATCGCATATACCCCAAAGAAATTGAGATAAAGGATACTACAGACACGGTGAAGTCAGCATCATATCTTGACCTACACTTAGAGATCGATGGTAAAGGAAAACTATTGACCAAACTTTACGACAAACGTGATGTCAACTTTCCTTTCATTTGTGGCAACATTCCTTCAGCACCTGCGTATGGAGTTTTCATAACACAACTCATACGTTATGCCAGAGCTTGCCGTAACTACGCAGACTTTTTATATTGCGTTGCCACAAGGTTGTAGTAATCACTACAGAAGTTTTATGGTCGTCATTATGAACTCATGGATCGTAACGGTGTATTCATCTGCACCATGAAAACTGATTTGTTCAACGTGTCATAGTTTTCCTTTCCTCTTTCATCTACCCCAGGCTTGACTTTTTATGAGCAACTTTGCGGATGTTTCTAGAAAAGCAGATCCCTGGATTACATTTTTTGGATTTCCGCTAGAATCTTGGTTCCTTTTATTACTCTTCTAATTTTATTTCCTCCGATATGAAGAGGTAGAATTTCAGATCAGAAATATTTTTGTCTTTTAATAATAATAAAAAAATCTGTCTTTGATCAATGAAGTTGATCAAAAAAATTTAACCATTATAAAATCGATTATATGGTCTTATATAGATGACGTGTTATTAAAACATGACATTCTATCATAATAGAAAGTTAGATTATTTTGACTTTGCTGTTGATGTGCGCAGCTTCCTCTTCATTTCTTATCTTTACACCAACAATTACTATGATCATAATTCACGTGCATGAATCATTACCCAGATTCATGCATAATATAAGAAATATTTTATCATACTTTTCTATCAATGACTGACTCCCCTATTACCAGCCCCTGTTGGGACGAAAGAGTACAGAGGATTTATCAGGCAGAAGAACCGTCCAAAGAACCCAACAGTGTCCGGATCAATCTATATGACAGAGATCCATCTAATGTAAACGATGTTGTCAAGGTAAGAGATATGCTTTGAATCACATACAGTAGTGCTTAAAACAAAGATTATACATGTGTAGTTTTTATATCGTAGACATGCCTCTTTTTTATATGAAATTCTTGACGTGGTTTTTATATTTGTAAATTGCCTGAAGCTCAAAACTATTAAATTAAGGATGACACATGTTATTATTATACTTTAACCATGGTTAGGGAGAAGGAATGAAAAAGGTGCAGAATGGGTGAATGTCGTAAGGCTCATATAACGATTTGTTTGTAAATCGCTAAAATTCTAGAGGATTATACTTCACACTAAGAAAATAGTTTTATCACACTAAAGACGTTGATAACGCAATCATTCTACTATTTTGTTCAATCATGAAATACATTTAGAGATGTGTATATGAGTGCTAGATGTTACTGATGATAGTTGTTCTGCAACTGTAATTACCAATACAAAAACACATACAAACACGTGTAATGAAGTCGTTATATTTAGCACATTTTCACATTGCATAATCACTTCGAATAGCTTGTAGTCTATCCAGAATTGTCTACATTCATATTATTGTAGCGGATATAATCATTCAGAGAAGCGATGTAACAGTAATAATTGTTTACTAGTGCATGTTATTGTTGCATCATAAATATGTACAAATTTGTATGTCTGTGCTCTTAATGTCATACACAACGTTTTTATCCTAAACGATATCAGTTACATAAACAAGAAAAAGCATGGAAAACATATGAAAATTATGTTTTAAAGAATGAGAAGATGCGTAAGGTTAGGAGCATCATATGCTTATACTTTCAAATTTATGATCAGTAACATAAATGGATTATTGGTTTAAGTCATAAGTTTAGTACAAATATTTTATCCTTAGGTGGTTTTCAATCACTATCTTGCATGTGCAGCTACTTTGGATTAAAATGTGATTGCATGCATACATTGTAAAATCCACGAGAAAAGACCAAGTCACTTTTGAAAACAAGGTTTCGAAAATATTCACAATGCTTGTTTTAAATTTCGAAATGCAATCGGCATTTTGGAAGGGACAAATATGTCTCTCTAATGTCTGTATATCGTGTCAAACTGTTATGATACATCACATCACCAAAAGGTCTTTGACCACGATTATCGATTGGTACGGCTTGTAAACAACTATTACGACTCGACAATCGAACTCGATATAGTTTACTACACTTGGTCAATGCTAGATCTTTTTGTAGTCTTTTTATTTTGTGTCTTGATTGCGGATGCAAATTTTTCCTTATTGTGAGTTTCATTTTGGTTACTACATATTGTTTGTTCGTTTATCCCAGTCATCGTAGCTTCCTCTACATCAATTGGTCAACGTTCAAAGTTATTAATACAGTCATTATCGTAACGATCTTTTATACCAATTTAAGTACTATTTACTTATTTACTTCATACCAATCTTTTTTTCATTGAAAACTTATTATTTCAGGTACAGTTCGAGGATATATTTGCCGAGCCAGAAGGATCTCACAGTATTGATGCTGTTTGGAGAGCTAGTTTTCGAGTCTTTACAGGCACAAAGCATTGGTGTTATAGAATTCTCTCTGCAATATTTGCTGTGCCTTGTGCGTTCTGTTGGGGAATGCACTTTGCCTGCCTAACATTTGCCCATATATGGACTGTTCAGCCATCGATTAAGTCCTGCAAAATCGATATTTATCCATTGGGAAGATTATGGGCGTTGTTTATACGGTCGTTTTGTGATCCTTTCTGTGAATCTGTTGGACTTATTTTGAGTAAAATTCGAATATCATTTTCGAGTACGGTATCACCAAGTAGAATACAAAAACTTTGAAATGTCTTTACCAATGACAGAGAAGGTAGAGTTATCTCTCTTTACACTATGTATTATTCATTAATGGTTAACTCTAGGCTTATAAATAAATAAAAGAGAGAAAACAAAAAACGTTCGATAAAAAGTCAAGAAATCAACGAAAAAAAATACGTTATCTTCATTTGTTCTGTTGTCTATATTTTTTTACATATATATATATTGCATATTTCCTTCCGCTTTCATCGCACTTGACCAAGAATCAGAAACTGCATGTTCAACCTCAGTTTTAGTGAGTTCTGTTAGTTTTCTGTGTATTTCTTTAATTTATAAGTTTTTCGTATATTGATTATCATGGCACTTTGGTGTTTCCGTATTTACTTGTCTTAGGATTACCTTTCGTATTACCGGCGCGGGGTTACTCCATTATTTTATGACAGGGTAGTGGTTTTTTTTTTTTTATTATTTTTTCAAAATGAAATCCCTACCCATATCTATGTTAGCTCCAGTACCGAAATCTATGTAATGGAGCCAGATCCATATCTTAATGTATGTGACAAATATAAAAACTACAGTTTTAATCCCCCTTTTTACTATATAACATACATGTGATGTTAAAGTATATCAGAGTAAAAGATGCAAACTTCCACAATATTTTCAGAAAATCGTCATCATTATTCTTGGAATTGTCATTGAATAAGAAGGATTATTGTCATAAAACGATTAAATCAGAACATCTGCAAACTAACTGCTTTATCCCTTGTTTGATTTCATAAAGAATCATTAGCAAAATACATGTCTACCTAGGAAAAAAACACCTCCAAATATAAACAAAAAATATATAATAGGACCTGTCCAGGTTGCTCATTTGTACGCGTTATTTTAATTATTTCATGTTTGTTGTTTTGTGGGTCTGTTTTCTTGTCTAGTCATTATACCTATAATCCTTTGCTTGGTTCACTTGATTACTCTTTGTTATCAAGTAAGCATATTTTACCGTTTTCATAAGTAGTAATGTACTTGTAATTATCAGGATGACTCTAAAGATGGCGATTTCAGTCGGTTTCAATCGATAATTTTAAAATCAAAATTTGAAATTCTGCTTTAAAAGCTTCATGATAATATAGAAAAGACTCTGTACAGATAAAAAATATGTAAGTATGGACGAACATCGAAATTCAGTCCACTGCTGTAAAACCTTTCTATTAATGAAATGACACTTTTAATTTCGTTTCTCTCTAAGAACTCAAGAAATTAAATATTCCGTGCCAAACAAATTTTTGACAAACCAGTATACCGTTTAACGAAACGAAAATACGGACAAGGTAATGGGTATTTGAACGGTTACTAACAAATACTACTATACAAAACGTGATTATTGTGAGCACATTTGTATACTTCATTACAAAGATAAAAATCTTCTATATTTCGTTGTCGAAACGTGTTTGTATGTCTAAAGACACAATGCATTCATCATTTAGATTGATTTTGTCCCTCAAATATAAAAAGATACATTAAGCGGTGTAAAACAATTTTTTTCTAAATAAGTACGTGTATTTTCAATTGATAGTGAATTTTCGAATTTTGCCAAATGAAGTCAATTAAAGGATAATGCTTTTTTTCCAATTAAAAACTACATTTGTTGGTGACGAAAAGTGAATGAAACGATTGATTAGATTTTTTACATGAACAGCGCCTGAGATTTTATTTTGCAGTCTAAGGTTTTTATTCCATGCGTTTGACTAGATAATAGTCTATTATGTATCCGTATAAATGCTCTGGTGATGGTAAATGACCTTTATTTTACAAAAAAACTCCCACTTTAAAGTAAAATAATCGCATATTACAAGTTACACCTACAATAATGCATTTTCATATCTCATAAGTAGAGTATTGGCCCCTTTAGTAAAGTAAGCAATGCATTTATTTCTTTTAAATCTAATTGACATGGGTACTCCTTAACGTTTATGAAATTAGATATGTTGTGACCTCACATTTTTTACATCAATTTGAATTAAAAAAACCTACATATTTTTCATATGTTTTGTGTATTTACCTACTGTTTTGGCGACACTATGAGCAACAAGTCAAACACAACTCAATAATACATTGAAAATATTTGTCTCGCGCGGCTGCTCATTATATCAAGTTATTCAACCTACTGCACCTGAATAGAAGCAATTAAAATGACTTAAAAGAAGTTATATTTAAATCTTAAAACTATACTATTTGGTAACCCAATTTTTAACAAGCCTCTAAAACCTATCTGTATTTGTAGAACAACTATATTAAAAAAATTAAGATTAGGCGAAGAAGCTATTTTAAAACCTGAATGCTGAAAATAAAAATATAATACATTTACAATAGTACCAAAGATATAGTTAAGGTTTTAACAGAACATATTTCAGTATCATATCAGACTTTACCGGAAAACTTGAAAACATAAATATAAAATTTTATTTGAATTTAAAAAAGAAAACACGTCCATTGCAAAATCATGCATTATAAACGTTTTTAGATATGTCAATATTAACGGAGTCACACATTGTCCAATAAATATAATTTTAATATTTCATAGCAATTCCAATTAACTGTTGTTAAAATCTTGTAAACACATCATTTGATAATGCAATGCAGCCCAAAACATAAAACTTTAATTTAGCCACTTTACATACCTTTCGCTACAAAGAGTTATTATAAAGAGAAGGTGATTTGAACGAGAGGCGACATGTGATGTTAATCACACTCAAGAACAAAATAATGCCTTGTAATTCAAGTTTTATATAGAATTTTTTGAGACTCCATTCTCAAAAATCACAATCACAGCAGAGATCAGGATTGTCAAAAAAAAATATATAGTAATGTCATACTAAAATAATGGTTATAGTTCTATTACCTATACCTATAAATTATAAAACTGTCTTCTACTCTGCTGACAAACATTGAAAAAAGAAGAAATAAATGTAGATATTCATCTCATTTGAAGATAAAAGAAAACTTGATACAAATGTGTTAATAATAATGGCATTTACTAGTTCGTAATACAAAGATAGGCACGTATCTACACGATTAACATTTTAAAAACCTGTTAAATGCATTAATGAACCACCTGCCTAATGATTTATTTTTAAAATAGATCTCGTATGTCGTATGAATTTAGGCAAAGCTAAACAAATTGTTGAAGTTTTAATCTTCCATCTGTTTGTTTTCCAGTCTTGATACATATCGTTAATCAATGAAAGTTTAAGATATTATCTATTGACAACATAAGGATCGTCTCAATAATTTTGTCCACCATTTCGCCACCTGTATGAGAGAAACCTTTTATAACGAAGTGTATTTTATTTGAAACATTAAATTCTTTGTGGCAGAGAAATGCACTAAAATTTATAGAAAATTATGTACGGAGATTACAATTGTCAATGTTCAATACAAATATAAAAGATCTTTTTAGTAAACTCGGTCACTTTTTTAGAGTATAGACCAATCTTAATTTTGCTCGACCTGAACTATAATCTTAATGTTATTGTGACCGTTGTCTCATGCTTTGACTTCATAAGAAAAATCGACAAAATGAAAGTTAACGATTGAGTATTTACAAACCAACCAGTCCCTTTCGTTATCAATACTATATATTTCACTATATCATGTTCCTGTGGAGCACAAAATACAAAACTACGAAAGCCAAATGAGCTCATTTTCGTAGTCCAAAAACTGAGCGACGAAAGAGCAGAAATATCTGATTAATTTTTAATTTCTAAAAAAAGTTAAGATAATGCTTTCAAATTAGCTGTGCCGTCATTGGCCAGTTTATCGTTATGTCATGTTGTGAGCATTCTTTGTCACAATTATTATTCCTTCTTGACTAATCAATTTCCAAATGATCATTTAAACGATCGATCAAAAAGAAACATTCCTAATTCAAAATCTAGACATTTTATTTCTAGTATATCATATGAAACAACCATAATTGTGAGTTTTTTCCTAATTATGAAGCCGAATTTATGTGTCAATATACATGTACATAGTTTATTTTTGTCGATATATCTCTCGTGTAATGACATTTACATATTTTTTTTAGTTACAGCAGGTTGGTGTCTAGACTAGTCTCTATTGTATATAGACAGTCTGTTAGAGCAGCTTTACTACCGAATAATTTATTGTAACAAAATCTTCACTGCACTGAATGAAAGGTGTATTTCCTTAAAAGGGGTGACGTTTTGCAATAATTTCATGTTCCAATTTCAGTTTTTTTGCACCGTGTGTTTCGATTGTTTCTTTTGATCTAACTGCGAAACACGATGTTGCTTAATCAATACTGTCACAAATAAGTGAATTTACGTGGGTGTATAACTAGGTAATATTTTGATTTACAAAAACCCTTACAAAAGCAATGAAAAAATAGCCAGTCAAAACAGTCTATTGGCCTTCAATGAACTTCTACATCATTTTGACGATTTTCCTATTTTTTCCATATTATACAAATAATGAAAATTTATTAAATTATATTATGTCGCCAAGTAGGAATGTGGAATAGAGTTTTACCATTTTTTTATGGGACCTCTATGTGACCTCTATGGGACCTCTATGTGACCTCTATGTGACCTCTTTGTGACTCCGCCTGACCACAGTGTGTCAGGAAGCGGCATTATTGTACCTTAATTCTTACTGAATTTTCCAGGAGGTAATCAATACTTATTCCAAAAAGTCTAACTTTAATTACTTGATAGCTACAAATTATAGTATTCAAATAAGATACAGTGTACCTAGTATTTATTTGACAAACATTCTCATTTTGTTCGTGGTGTCCAAGGAAAATCTAATGAAAGTAACGACCAACCCAAATCTTATAGTTGATAAGAAACTTAGAATGCTTTACAGATTCGGACCAAAATATTTATATAGATAGTCATGTATCGTAAATTACAAAAAAGACTTAAATCAAGAGAATATAAAGATTTTGGATTTTGCACTTTTTAAGTTTGCAAATAATTATGAAAAACCCTAATTCTTAAAGTACAGAAATTACTTTTCTCAGAATTACCAGAGAACCTTTAGAAATGTTTGAAAACCAAAATTTTAAAATTTACGCCAGGCATCGCATTTTTTTTTAAATAGTAATGAATATACTTCCGATTTATAACTTCATCAAAAACGACCAAGAGAAATTACCTACATCTTTATCAAAACATGAAAAAAACTTAATTTAATAAAATGTATAGCATTTAGTCTAATTTTCAATAGAATGGGCAGCAGTCATTGTTAAGTAGACTTCAGATTTGATCCACTGATTGTGTAAAGATACATTTTTACCATGCGCTTTAATCACAATCATATTAGTTATCTTAAATTATCAGCAAAACAACAATTGTTTTAAGATTTAAAGTAGTCTAAACCAATATAAATCAATATCATTTGTTTTAGCAATATTTTCCCGCGTGTGTCTCTACTTTAAAGGACTTAAATTAATTATTACATACATAATTATTATTCTGAGTTAGTACCTTCACAGAACTAGGTCAGAACATACCATGATGGCGGAAATGGATTTGACCAAGAGAGATCCAAACGATCTCAACAGTCATATAAAGGTAAGATATAACAAAGGTTGGGTGATATCGCCGAAAATTAATTCGACGAAAGTAAAACACAGTTTTAACACAACTTTATTATTAGAGGAATACAGGTTTGGATCTGTCAAAATTCTTATTAAGACTTTCCCCATTCCATTCATTTTATGAATGACTTAGATTAGGTCAAATTCGATAGGTTTGGAAAAAATCTTTTAATTGTGTCCCCTGGTTGTTAATAAATATGTTCCAGATGGCATGTGCATGATGCCAATTTCTTTTTAGTCTATTGTGCTATTGTTTAATGCTGGGGTTTCGTATCGAGTATTCCTCTTTTTGTACGATTGATGTGAGTTAATCTTACCTTAGGGAACTCAGTTTTCTTTTTCTTCATAGGAATATCTTTTATTTTATTACAAACTATCACATGCAAACTATCACATTTCTATGGAAAGCTATTTTAACCGAAAGTTAACGAAATTGTTCTTCAAGTAATTCTTAATTCACCATTCACTATAAAATAAATCCTGGTTCTTCCCTCCGGTGTTTTTTTCAAAACCAAGAAGGTTCGCTGAAAAATATTTCCTTCTAGGACCCCCGATTTTTGTAGCGCTATTTAAAACGAACGATCAGAGTGAAATTACTCCTAATATAGTATCCTGACTACCTTACAGTAAAAATAATGTTTTAGAATGAATACATCTGACTCCAGATGTTTTGCACTTTGTAAACTTAGAATGTAAAATATTGATTTGAGTTTTAGAAATGGGTAGATTAAAATACATATCTTTTGATATGCAGAAAAATGTTTGAAGCAGTGCTCTGCATTGCAATTTCATATTGCTTTGAATAAAGACTTGAAAAATAGTCTCTGCAATGAAGTTCATAAACAGTACACATAATCGTTTAAAACTATTTTCAGGTTTCTTTTGAAGACGTTCTTGCTGAACCAGATGATGTCCATAGCATCGATTGCATATGGTCTGTTGGTTATAGTTGCTTCACTTGTGGACGTAACTGCTGTTATAAATTCCTCACACTGCTTACAGGATTATGCATTGCCTTGTTTTGGGGCTGCACATTTGCCATTATTTCGTGTACTCATATTTGGTGTTGTACGCCCTGTTTAAGATGTTTGGACGTAAACTGTAACGTTGTTAAGAAGTGCAACACCATGTTTTGTAATTGTGGGTTTGCTCCACTATGTGAGACATGTGGATTGTTCTTCAGCAGAATAATTGTTTCAAACAAATAAACGTTTTTATATTTTGCGTAAATATGTAATTCATTTCTTAAGAGTCAAATGTAATAAATATCATGGATAATTTTTAATTTAAGTCAGCTTGTTAGTTTATTTTTTATCTCTTGTGAATAAATATTCGACTGAAAATAGATGAAGATATTCCACATATTGGTGACAAGCAGCAGGTAACGCATGTACCCCAATATTTTTGACAACAATTCAAGTATATGGTACAAGTTCTTAATATTGGCGTAAAAAACCAGACGTGTTGAAAAGCTATGAAGGCAAACTTGCATCCCCATAGTCCTGCTAAACACATACTACACGATATTGTGAGTAGTCTATATGTTAATCCTCTCCAACAAGCGTAGCATTCAAACGAACTTTCCCATGTACATTCCGAACTGTTAATTTCCTTCGGTTCGCCAATTACATCATCGAAGCTAATCTGTCAAAAAGAGATAAGAAAGTGGAGTTAGAAATAAAATAAATAATTTTATCTTTTTGTTAAATAGATTAAAGACGAATTTTCATTACAAAAATAACAATTTCTTTGAAAACTGCCTACATTCAACTGATAAAAGTACACATCAGTAATTCCTACACTGTGAAGTCAATTATCTGTTATATTTCTCAGCTGAGAGTATTGAGCTGTCACAGATTTTACAATATCATTCGTTTTATAATTTTTAGTATTTTTACAACGTTTTTCCAAATGCATGAAATATATTGTCATGTAAGCAGTTACTTTTCTTACCATGATATCTGTGTTCAAGTCATTTGGATCTCTATTCCAAAAATCTACAGAGGGCTTCGAGTTGAAAACCGACATCATCTTCCCACTTCACCAATAGGCCTTATATTATTTCTTAGAATATTTCAACCAACATTGATCCACTAATGCATTATTGATGCTAAACATTTGATATTTGATACTTGCATAGTAATCTTAGTAAAATCTTAAATTCGCGTTTCAAGTCCAATAACAAACACATTCCCGAAAAGAAGACAAAATATCCTTGAAAAAAACTAGTATTCTATCTTTTACAGTAAAGTATCTATGTATGGATTTTAATGATATCATAAATATTTATTTGTATACCTTGAACTCATTTGGTTACTGATTTTACCAACTTTGCCCGATCGCGGTTAATATTGTAACATACGGGAAACAATTAACCATAATCGAAGCGAGAGATTTATCGTGCTATAAAACATGGTTTAACCCAACATTTCCATCGTAGGTGCCTGTACCAAGTCAGACCATTGCAATTTTTTAGTGTCCTTTTTGGTTATTCCTTTTGACCACTGCCTAGACTTTATCAGTTTGGTAATTCATTCACTACTCCTCATCTGAGAGAAAAGAATTAGAATAAAATATTAAAATACCTATGAAATGAAAATTAAATGAACAGGTAACGGGCCGATCACTTTGTCAAAAATTGCTACAACATGAAGAAAATGAGGGCCTTCTTAGTGTCAAATGAGGGACTACCCGAAGACAGGATCACATTGAAGAAATATCTAGTTTTATTTATCACAAAGGAAGTGAAAAAAGAACACACAAAAAAGATTTGAAAGAACCATATATTTCTTTGTAGAGATGTTATATTCATGGATAGTGAGACTTTAAAAATTTGAGAAAAATATTTTTACATTATAAATTTAGCATGCATGCTTCTTAAAACATGTACTTAAAAGTTTTAAGGTCCTTCTGAAACTTCTTTAAAAAAATGTTTTTTATCGTATCTGAAATTTAGATTCAAAATTCAAAACAAAAGAAATTCAATGAATTTAGTTTCAAAGAAAACCATATACCACAAAGTCCATAAGAGTAATCAAGGGAACCAAGATAAGAGCGAAAAAACACATGAATATATTCCAAGATAAAGGCAAGACAGGGGAAAACAAGCATAACAAAAGCATGAAATACCTAAAATAACACGTACAAAGAAACAAAATTGAATGAGCAACCCGGACTGGATGAAAAACTGGGAGCATGGATTAGGTTCACCGGTAGGGTTTGCGTTCTCTACTTGTATAAAAATACCCGCTCATAAAATGTCACTTTCGGAGCAGACGAAAGAGATGAAGATAAAAGAACAGGAACTAAATTGAAGTCATGATCGAGAAGCAAAGTGAGGGACGAACTAAGAAGATGCACACAGAAAAAATAAATAATATGCTGAACTAAACCGAATTAAAACACACAAAACTGAAAATTAGTAACATATATTTTTTAACTCTGGAAAACCAGACAAGATAAGAGTTTTTCTTTTGCAACATGTATTTTACAGCCGAGTATGCAAGATACTAAGTTTTATACTTCCTATGCGCGCTAGCCTCGAGCGCGGGATGTCGCGGGTTCGATTGCCAAGCACTTTTTATTTCAGGGGATATATTGAAGACTGGTTGGCTCGGAGTAAGGCGTCCAAGTGGGGTGTAATGCCTGGTTCTATCAGTTATGAACAATGATGATCCAGCCCAGCGCGTCGGATCAGTACATATCAGGTTGTCCAATCGTTCTTGTCCTGAAATACATGAATATCTGTCATACGACGTTAAACCATAATCAATCAATCAACCCTGGGTTCTGTTGGGTTATCTATATCATTATTCTCATTTTTATGAACAATGATATCGGTCAAAATAAGTTCAGATGAAGACTTAATGGAACACAATTACAGTGATAGTAAAGTTTCATTTTAACTAGTAGTACGTGGCAATAATGGAGGAAACAAATATCCCGAGAACAAGACGATACAAGTCTCATTTAAAAAATCAAAAAAGGAGCGATGTGAATAAAGAGTACACAATGAATATTTCTTTGTTACAATTACCAACAACACGATGAAAGCATATTTACATATTATATATTTAAATTTTATCGTGACTTCGGATAAAAAAAATGTTTAGTTATAATATCATGAACATTCTTTTTAACAATAAACAATAGATAAACCAATGCACACAAACTATGCCCATCTTCTTTGCAATTTCCATTTCACTCTGAAGAATCCAACATTAACTCCATCTCAAAACGACTTTTGGTTAGGATGTCTGATTTATGCCACTTTCTGCTATATAAAAACAAACGTAAACCAGACAAATGCAAACCAAAATGACATATGGCATTCGCTATAAATATGATGACAAAACCAGTATTTGGAGTCCAAACAAAAAGAATGAATTCAAAAATATATTTTCAGATCTTGATGATGTCCAAATTTTCGACTGTTTAAAAGCAGTAGGCTAATATCGCTTTATCATTTGAAGTAATAATTGTTATAAAATCATCACCACATTAACCGGACAGCATTTCTTTCTTTTTGGGTGTCATTTTGATTGTATGTACATGTATATAGATCTCGATCGTAAGTCGTTTAAAATATTGTTGTGAATCGATAACGAAGGTAATATTGTATCCAAAAATTCATACCTGTGAAATATTAGGACTGTTCTTTTGAAATATTTCTACCAGAAAGAAGTACAAAGGTTTATTTGCATTTGTTTAGGACACAGTAAAACTTGTTGTGCCATGACAGGGTCTCGTAAATATATTGAATTGAATTATACAAAAAGCCACATTTACTTATATATTGAAACAATGTCACTTTAGATAATTTAAATTTGAGATGCCGAAAAGATCCGAATTCCATGTCCAAAGATATATTTCAGTGTATACAGAACAATAATAGAACTTGAATCAATAGAAAATAAAGAAATTGAGTCCTGGGAATATGTTGCAAAACTTTGAAACACATATACACAATACTAAATTTTGCAATTTTTATACGATTGGTATTTTTAATAAAAAAATATCAATTGAGTAAATTTATTTTTCCCAAAATGATCAGTACATCATCAGGAAACTCAAAAAGCGAAAATAAAAAAAAATCAAGTTATTTAGTGAAGTACCATTTTAAAAGCAACAATAAAAAGCAGTCGAAAAGAAGTTGCATGTGAGGTTACTGTAAAAATAAATATCATATCATTATCACATATACTTCAAATTTAATTTCCTAGATCTTTATCAAAACTTAAAAATGTGTTCAATTTGACATAAAATATTTTGTCATAGATATATTATCAATTTGATGGGCTTGGTTATCCAGTTGAAATACATTTTTAATATGCACTGGATTGATTATCATAAACAGTCTAAACTGATATCTAAAAATCTTTTTACGCATCTATTGTTATCTACAGGAAACATTGTTTATTTTTTTAAATAGTATTAATATGTATTATAATTTTGATCCAGTACCTTCATAGAAGTCGGTCAGAACACACCATCATGGCTGAAGTAGATTTGGTAAAGAGAGATCCCAATGATCTCAACAGTCATATCAAGGTAAAATATAACAAGTGTTCGGTTGTAATGGTGGAAAACTAAACGAAGTATAACCTTCACCTATCTCCTAGTTTTACCATGATAATTTGGCCTTTCAAAAACACTAATTGAGACTTGTTTTTTACTCAATATGTTTATTTTTATAATTATGTGGTGAAGCATGCGAGATCAAATCAAATAGTACATTTTTATCATGTTTTTTATTTATGTTCTCCGCTAGTCTAATATGTTATGCCAGATGAAGCGAAGTGCCTATTTCCTTTGTGATCTTTTTTTTTTAATATCGGAGAAAAGTGGGCTGTTCTTATTGGTTAAAACTCGACATTGGGGTATTCATTTCTACCAGTAAAAATGGCATTTCCACATAATAATGCTCGCTTCAGATTCTTCAGTTAAACACCCAGAATTGTTGCTGATGTGCATTATTGATACATTAACTGTTCATGCAAAGTGATAATGCCTTTAATAATGATAATACTATTCCCTGCTGCAAGAGACGTTATCATCATTTTTCGCTGTTCTTTGGGCAGTCAATTTATCATGATAATGCCCTCTACATCTTCAACTTTTGTAGAAATATTTTGTTTTAGTGTTTTGTAGGGGGTTCATTTACTTTCTTTTCCCTATTATTTATATTTAATCTTACTTTAAAAATGACTATTTTCAGGTCTCATTTGATGATGTTCTTGCTGAGCCAGATGATGTTCATAGCATCAATTGTATATGGTCTGTTGGTTATAGTTGCTTCACTTGTGGACGTAACTGTTCTTACAAATTCCTCACTTTGCTTACAGGATTATGCGTTGCTTTGTTTTGGGGCTGCTCATTCGCCATAATTTCATGTACCCATATTTGGTGTTTTACACCCTGTTTAAGATGTTTGGACCTGAATTGCAACGTCGCAAAGAAGTGCAACACCATGTACTATAGCTGTGTTTTAGCTCCATTGTGCGAGACGTGTGGATTATGCTTTAGCAGAATAACTGTTACAAACAAGTAATTGATTTCATGTTTTGCGGAAACAAACCTTTTCGCTA
The DNA here is from genome assembly GCA_037379345.1 of Perna viridis. NCBI lineage: Eukaryota > Metazoa > Mollusca > Bivalvia > Mytilida > Mytilidae > Perna > Perna viridis. Next base: position 18,882,835 of record CM074511.1, read on the forward strand.
AATTGTGGATTTTCATCGTATACATTTGACCTAATCTTGACTGAATATGTCTTTACTTTGCCTCCCTACTAAATGATTTTGATTGTCTTTATTGTTTCATTGAAATATTCGTACTGAGAAAAATGAAAAGATAAAACTAACCATTTGTAAATGTGCGTTTTTGAATTTCAAAATTAAGATCCTCTCAAGATGTAATAAATATGAATACATAAGCTGGTGAGGACCAATCCCGCGACTGGAAAAAAATACGTACGCCATCCCCTACTTTCGATCATCTCTTGCTACCCTCAACCAGTCATCTGACCTCGAATTGGAGATCGCTTTCATGATCGCGAAGGTCAAGGAAAGTATGACAAGATACATGCGGAAAGGGAGTGGGTGGACTTTCAGCCGCGTCGAGAAACTAGAAATTCACCTCAACTAATTCAAACAACTCAAGGGGGGTTCCTTCATTCCGACTCCATCAGCACTCGCGAAAAAGAAGGCGATCGTCAACGTGAAAAATGAGGATGATCGCTGCTTCCAGTGGGCGGTGCTGACAGCCCTACATCATGAAGAAGTCGATCAGATATCAGCCAACCGCGTATCTCAGTACAAGAAATGGGAGGATGAACTGAATTTCGAAGGCATCAACTTCCCGGTCTCGCTCAAGGCGATTGATAAATTCGAGAGGCAGAATCCCACCATCAACGTCAACGTCTATGGGTTTAATGGGGTGAAGAAGGGTGAGGATGGTGAAGAGGATCTCCAGGTTTACCCACTCAAGATATCCAAGAATACGGGTCCCACCCACGTAGATCTTCTCTTTCTGACTAGCGAAGATAAGCAGCATTACTGCTGGATCAAGAGCCTCTCACGACTATTGAGCTCCCAAATCTCAGAGCATGGTCACGGGTTCTTCTTCTGCCGCAGATGCCTCTCCCACTTTTCCAGGCAGGACATCTTGGACGAGCACATGGAGTATTGCACCCAGAAAGAGGCGGTCAGGATCGAGATGCCGGAAGAAGGAGCCACCATAACCTTCCATAATCTCAAGAAGATGATGAGAGCCCCCTTCGCGATATACGCGGATTTCGAGTGCTTCACGGAGAAGCTCAACACCTGTCAGCCGGATCCATCACACTCCTACACGAAGGCCTATCAACTGCAGCGACCCTCGGGTTTCTGCTATTACGTGAAATACGCTCACGGCGACTACAAAGATCCAGTCGTCTACTGCGGGGAGGATGCGGCCAAGAAATTTGTGCAATGCGTAGAAGAAGAAGTGTGCACCATCTCCAAACTATACAAGGAGAATAAGCCCATGGAGATGACCGACGACGATAAGGCGCGCTTCGAAGCAAGCACGCGCTGCCACATCTGTGGCGATGCATTGCGAGGGGATAAGGTCCGGGATCACGACCATCTCACCGGGAAATATCGCGGCGCAGCGCAAAACCAGTGCAATCTGGATTTCCAGCTTCCGAAGCACGTCCCCATCTTCTTCCACAATTTGAGCGGATACGACGCTCATATCTTCGTCAAGGAGCTTGGTCACACCGAGGGTAAGATCAACTGCATCCCTAATACCGACGAGAAGTATATCAGCTTCTCCAAGCAGGTGGACGATCTGGAGATGAGATTCGTCGATTCGTGCAGGTTTATGCTCAACAGCCTGGATACCCTAGCTAAGAATCTCACCCCCGACCAATTCGCGACCGTGAAGGCGAGATTCGGCGATCGCCACGAGCTAATGATTCGGAAAGGGGTATTTCCCTACGATTATATGGATGGGCCGGCCAAGATGGAAGAGACTCAGCTCCCAACCAAAGAAGCCTTCTTCAGCACGCTCCGGAGAGCATATCAGAGGATTACGCACACGCTCAGAGGGTCTGGGAGACCTTCAGGTATACGACGCTCATATCTTCGTCAAGGAGCTTGATCGTCATGGTCAGGGCACGCACTGGACATGCTGGCATAAGCGTGGAGGACTCAAAGTCTACTTCGACTCCTACGGCCTGCCTCCACCGGACGAGATGGTTGACTATCTTCATTCCCATTTTATATAGATAAATGGACGTTGAAGACCTTACCTACGATGAGCCCACCGCGAGTCGTCGGCATAACCACTTTCTCCTCCCGCAGCGATCCATCCGAGGTCTGATCATCGGAAAGTCGGACTGCGGCAAGACGACGCTGCTGAATAACCTCCTCCTGCGCGATGGATGGCTCGACTACGATCGCCTCTACGTCTTCGGTAAATCGCCCCACCAGCCCATCTACCAGCTACTGCGGCAGGCGCTGGGGAAGGGGTTTTCGAAAGACGATATCCGCGACCTTCTCTCCATCAAGGATCGCTGCCCCACTCTTTGGTCGACGTGGTGCAGATGATGAAGACGCCGACCAAGCCTAGCGGTATCCAACCTTCCTTCTTTGAGAAGGCGAGCGATGTGCCGGATCCTCGAGAGCTCGATCCCACCCGCAAGAACCTCATGGTCTTCGACGACTTGATGCTAAGCAAGCAGAGCAAGTGCGAAGACTACTACGTGCGCGGTCGTCATAATAACGTGGACTGCTTCTACCTCTGCCAAAATTACTTCAAGCTCCCGCGGCAATCGATCCGGGAGAATGCCAACTTCAATTGCCTCTTTGAGCAGGATGCCAAAAATCGCGATCATATCCGCCGGGACCATTGCGGCGATCTCACCCCGGCTCAATTCGATGCCCTATACGATCACTGCTGGGCCACGGATTTATGACCATCGATCTCACAAGACGGCTGGAAAATATCGATGCAATCTAGACGATTTCTATCGAGTCTAAGAAAAAGAATAGATCACTTGCAGGAATTTTTCCTGGAGAATCAACGGGAATTAGATCGGGAGATTGCCCCAAGCCACCCCCTGAATGCAAGCACCGTTGGGAGCGCGTGCTTATTAATGGCGATATCCCGGGGTATTGCTGCAGTAGATGTGGAGCTGAAAGGTACGCTCGCCGCATCAATGATCAGGATTTCGAAGGAAGGACCTATAATTTCCAGCCCTCCCGCAAACCTAAGCAGCCGCCCGGACCCCCGTACTGCATCAAGACCGTCCGCGGCCATCAGTGCACGTATCCCTCCATATCGGGCGGTGATAAGAGGCATTCGAAGCTTTTCCCCGAGGTATGCTATCGGTGCGGCGCTAAGATTTTCCGCGGTAAGGTCTTGCACCGTATCCACGAGGGGACTATATACGTACCCAAATTTGTCTCCCTCTGGTCGGGCGTAAAAGTGAGGATTGTGGGATAGTACGATCTCCGCAAAGCCCAGAGGAGGATCGGCCACGAGCCTTTCTGCTCCTCCAAATGCATGGAAAGTGCGTAGGATCCGCCATAACTTCGGGAATTCACGGTTTTTGCATCCCGCTGACGCAGGAGGCAAAAAGCATGGGAGAATGATTGATCCAACGCTATGGGGCGTTCGGCTGAACGTTATGGGACGATGGGAGGCGATGGGGCGATGGGCCGAACGCTATGGGGTGATGAGACGATGGTGAAGCTATAAATAAATGACGTTTATCAAGATCACCGATCCCAAGCAGTGTGAGGCGCTTGCTAGGGACTTGCAGGAGACCAAGCGTAGCATCCAGACTCAGCCGCGACCTCTCAAAGATATTCAAGCCCGTGGTCGAGACGCAAAAGGAGACTGCCTCCCAGATCACCAAAAAGATTGAAGATATCCCACTTGCTCTGCCCGCCCCGATGCCAGCCCTTCCCCCTCCTTTCCCTGCTGCTGGGGACGACGACGACCCACTAGCTATCGAGCAAGCATTGAGTACCAGCCTCGGTCCGCGAGCGACGCACTATCTTCAGCTCAGTATGACTCCCAAGGCTGACCATACCTTCGGATTGCGAGTGGAAGACGGCTCCATCATGATCGGAAGTCTGCCCGTCACCTTCGACGGAGACGATATCTTCGTCGATGGCGAGAGCTATAAGGGTACCCCCGGCCTGTGGGAGCTTATGGTCCTGAAGCAACCCAAAGATTTCGACGTGGAAGACCTGAATACCTATGGTGATATCCTTCGAGCGTCGAGTGCCATGTATCAAGGAAACTACGTCCTATCGAGGACCCCAAAGGCTAACAGAAGCCGCAAATGGAAGGAGATCGTATCCTACCTTTATAAGCAAGATAAGTATGGCAGCGGGGTGCCGACCGTCTTCCTTCTCAAATGCTTCGACCAGCTGCTGGATCGTCTCGATCTTTGCGCCGCCGCCTACCAGGCTGGAAATAATGGGGTGCGCAACGAAATCGTGGCCATCCTCGACGCCATGAGGAAGTCTGGTCATATCAGCAGGGATGAGTACGAGAAGCTGCATCGGGGCTCCTCTAGATAAATTTACGATGCCTTTGGTAGTGAATCACGGTTATCGCCGGAGATATGCAGTCGGCGGACGAGGACTATTCGATACCATCGCCAATCTTGCCGGACGGTTGCTTACCTCCTCCACCGCCAAGACGTTGGGTAGCAAGGCATTGAGTGCCGCTTCCAATGCAGCCCTGAAAGGTGTGGAGAAAGGTGCGGTCAAGGCCGTTGACCACGTCGTCCATCGAGTGACTCGCAAGAAAAATGCTCCCCAAGCACCATCCTCCAAGGTCAAGAGGACCTCACAGCAGCAATAATCTCATCTCGGGTGGGGGCATCGCCACCATGCATGACTTCGTCCAGCGCTATAGATAAATACATGATGGCCGATACGCTCACTATCACCGAAGGATTGACTTTCGACGAAAGTCTCCAGGAATATCAGGTTCACGAATACGAACCTCAAGCCGGGGCGCAGCTGAATAATGCCGGTGCAGAGATACGCATCAATATCGAGACTCAAGATCTCTTCCTCCACCCCGCCGAAAGCTATCTTTTGATCGAAGGCCGACTTCAGAAGAACGATGGCACCGCGTCTGCCGACGGTGATCTGGTATCGCTCGTCCATAACGCCGCCATGTATCTATTTCGTAGCATCAGCTACCGACTTTCCGGGCAGCAGATCGAGCACCTCAACGATCCCGGCGTTGCCACCACCATGCTGGGTATGCTGAAGTACCCCGACGACTTCTCCAAATCCCAAGGCCTCAACCAGCTATGGTTCAAAGACTCCACGGCCGATGCTGAGACAGAAAACGTCGGATTCGCAGCACGCCACGGATATATCATCACCAAGCCAGCCAATAAGAGATCCTTCTCCTTCTCCATCCCGCTCAAGCACGTCTTTGGCTTTGCCGAGGACTACGATAAGATCGTCTGCGGATTCAAGCACGAACTCTCCCTGGTGCGCGATTCGGATGCAAATGCCATCCTCCGAGCTGCCGCCGTCAACGACGTGGCCAAGGTAATCCTGAGCAAGGTCTCCTGGTTCGTCCCCCACGTCATCCCTCCGACAAAAAGAAGCTGCGGCTCTATAAGATCATCCAGAGCAAGCCCAAGATCGATTGCGGATTTCGCATGAGGCAGTGCGACTCCATCGCCGTGCCCCAAACCTTGCAATTCCACTGGCGTCTGGCCGCTAAAAGCGGACGTGAGAAAACGCGATGGATCATCGTCGCCTTCCAGACCGATAGGAGTAATAACCAGCTGAATAATGCCGCCGTCTTTGACCACTGTCGATTGCGAAATATCCACGCGACCCTCAATGCGGAGAGATATCCCGCCGTGGATTTCAATGCCGTCTTCACCCAGTGCAGGGTCGCCAGGGTTTATAAGGAGGCCGCCGAATTCCGCTAGAAGTTCTACAGCATGGAAAGTCTGCTGGGCAATGGTGGTATCAATCCCTCCGACTTCATCGATCTCTATCCCCTATTCGTCATCGACGTCAGCCATCAGTCCGAGCGGTTGAAAGAGTCGACGGTGGATATCCAAATCCCAGCCGATTTCGAGCGCAACGTCCCTGCCAATACCCAAGCCTTCGCCCTGGTCATCTCCGATCGAATCCTCCAATTCGAATCCGACGGTCAGAAGATGAGCGTCGTCTTCTGAGGAGGGATAGATAAATGGACGCTTCACTTTTGCGGAAAATCGCCACCAATACCGACCCCAAGCATGGGTTCTCCTTCATCGTCTCTGGGAACGATAGCCAAATCTTGACCCGCTTCAATCCACCCCTCCAATTGCGCAAGGAGAAATCTTACGAGATGGCCCTAGTGAATCTGGAGACCTAGTACTCCATCCCCAATATTCATGCAGATAATAATTCCTTCCGCTACTCTCCCGATGACGGAGCTAACTGGTTTTCCGTCGAGCTGAGCACCGGCTCTTACGGCATCGACGAAATCAACGATGTGATCCAGCGGCAACTGCGGCTGCATAGGCACAAGGCTAAGGTCCTTCTCGATGCCAATCGTGCGACGCTGAGAGCAACCCTCACCCTCGCCAGAAATTATCGAGTGGATTTCGACGTGTCCAATAGCATCAGTACGGTGCTTGGATTCGGGCGCCGGACGTATACCTACGACCGAAGCACTAACGGCTACGCGGAGGGTGCGAACATCGTCAATATCATCAGCATCAATAGCATCCTGGTGAATAGCGATATCATCCACGGAAGCTACGTCAACGGCACGCAGCAGTCCACCATCTATTGCTTCTTTCCCGCTGTCGATCCGGGTATGAAGATCATCCAGACCCCCAAGAATCTCGTCTACTTACCCGTGACCCTGAGGACCATCGACCACATGCAGACGTATCTGACCGATCAAGACGGCCGCCCCATCGATCTGCGAGGAGAGAATCTCACCATCCGCTTCCATCTGCGCGAGGTATAAATAAATGGATTATCAAGAGTACGGTCTCAACTTGACGAAAGGTCAGGCGGAGAAGATCCAGCGTGCGGCAAAGAAGGGTTACCCCGTGAGCGTCCGATTGCTGCATGCAAACCTATCCGGTGAGCATAAGATGCTCCTCACTCACCGCCAGATCCAGCGCATCACCAAGCTCTTGCAGAGTGGGAAGGGTGGTATGGTCTTGGAGATGAGTCCGAAGCAGATGAGGCATAATATACAGAAAGAAGGTGGATTCCTCCCCATGCTAGCAGGTCTTGCCTCTGCTGCGCTACCCATGCTGGCCAAAACCGTGCTACCTGCTTTGGGCGTGGGTGCATTGAGCGGTTTGGGTAGTGCAGCCATCCAGAAGGCTGTGGGATCCGGATTATATCTCAAGAAGGGTGGGAAAGTATGCTGCGTGAAACCTCGTGGTCGTGGTCTGTATTTGAGTCCAGGCACTTTGCCCAATACATACGGTGATGGGCTATACTTGAAGAGCGGACGTCAGATCTACGATGTAAGTGGACTGATCCTTGGTCCCAATAGCCCTTCAAAAGCATCCCCATCTTGGGCATGCTCCTCTAGATATTAATAAATGGACGACGCAGACTTGGGGAAGCAATCCTACCGAGAAGCTAGAATCGAGTCGATCGAGAAAGAGCTTGAATCCGAAAAACATGAGTATGCTCGACTGTCCAGGAACTATAAACGAGTGGAAAAAGTGGTGTCTTTTGCTCTGGGTACCTGTGCAGTACTCAACGTAGTTTGCACCACTGGTACACTCAGCACCGCCGCAACGGGGATAGGCGCCGTGGCATGCATTCCGTTGAGCTCACTAGCCGTCGTGAATTCCATCACGATGGCGGGGTTGGCGGTGCTAGCCAAGCGCATCCGCCAAACGCGTAAAAAGCATGAAGATACCGTGCGCATAGTCAGATCCTACCAATCCAAGATCGAAGATGCAGTGAGCAAAGGCCTGGAGGATGATGATATCGATAAATCTGAATTTGCAGGGGTTGTGAAATGTCTTAGCTTCTACTACGACGAAAAGCAGCAGCTGCCAAAACCTTCCACGGCTACCACTTTTAGTGAAGACCTTACTGTGCATGCGCCATAGGGAGGATTCTTCCAACGCGCGCCTCGCTCGGCTACGCCTCGCTCCCCACGCTTAATCCAGAATCCTCCAGATCAAAGTTCCAAGTGACCAAAAAAAAAAAATTTCCCAATCCAGTAATTTGGATTGGGAAATTTCGAACTCCTTACCCATAGCCCTCGATTATTTTTTATTACTTCCTCACCAGATCATAGGTGAGGTACTGCTGCTGAGATTTCTTGCTCACCTTGAATCCAGTGCTCCGAACGAAAGCTCCTTGCAAAGGACCCTTCTCTTTGTTGAGCGAGGGGCAGGCCCATATCCTGGTGGTCTCTCCGTCTCGATCCTTCAGGGTGAGGATTCTACTTTTACCGAATTTTCCATCCACTTCTACCACCTCCAAGATCTTATAGATCACACCGGTGGGTAAGTCCTTCCATTTGAGTGCTTCCTGATTCTGATCCTGCAGCTTCTCCTGGAAGGCGTCTTTGCTGATGAAGTCATCCCCATCTGTGGGAATGTCAACGAATCCATTGTGTACGAAAGTCATAATTCTCGTATTTACCCTATGCTCAATAGGAATGCCGTCCGTTTGCATTTGGCCGTCGGGGTCGGGGGTCCTATGCAGGATTTCCCTTTGAAAATGGCAAGTGCGGCAGAATCGGCCTTTTGAAACTACTCACTGGCACTCTTCCGGAGCACCTGATGTCAGACCCTGTTTTTGTTGGAGTTCATATTGCTAGTGCTTAAGTTTTATGAGTCTTGTACTTATCTTCAGTTTTATATGTAATCCAGTTTATCCGGTTCTAAACTTTGGATATGTAGATCGTCTTGGTTTCCTGATTTCACGTTCTGACAATACATATATTTTGAATTATTCGAAAAGTCCAAATGTTCACGCTTTGGTATTTTAGCCGATATATCATTTATTCTCTCGAGGGTTAAATTTTATGATTTTAATTTGAAAATTTTACTATATTCAAATTGAAGAAACAGCGTTTTAGACCAGTTTTGTTTTTTTACAGCGTTTGTAACCATTCATGAGGCAGGATATTGGGTTTTGTTGTATATGAAATATAATTTTCTCACTTTATTGCTTTAAATAAGATAAGATGTCCCATTAAATGACGTACAACAACAGTCATAGTAACTGTTACTTACATAACCTGTCAATATTGAATGTATTGAACATAAATAAAACGTTACAAACCAGTCATCCCCAGAAAAAAAGTGATATTAGCCTCTCTTTTATTGGTGAAGTTGATTGAAAATGGGTACTGATTTAGGATATATATTTACCGAAAACAAAGGATAAGTAATTGTAACAAATACCTGACACAGTGAGGTTATTAGTAGGATAGCAGGCTATCAATTTTTGAGAATTTAATGCACCGGAATAGAATATGGCTATATCATATATCGATGAAAAGCGTATTTCAAGCTCCATCGAAATAGCGCTATCGTATACATCGAATATGGTCAAGGGTCAATCATGATTTTTTAAGAAAAAATGTTGCATCATTTTTGTAATGCTTACTTCCCTTTGCTGGTGAGAAATATCATCCTATCCAAGTATCAATAGCTATGTTTAAGAAAACCTAGCAAATAGTGCCGTCCGCAGCAGTTTTTGGTAAACGTGCCAAAAACTTTCAAATTTTAGCAGTCCAAAATGAAAGGACAACGTTAACCTTTGAGGTATCGAAATGTAAAAACAAGAAAGTAAATATAAAAAAAGACATTCTGAAATTATTTTTGATATCTACATTTGCAGTAAAATATTCAATTTTCTATTTAAAAAGCAGCTTTGAAAGAGCCATTTCTCCATTAGTTCAAAAACAAGTTCCTATGTTGTTCAGTGTGGGAATATTTCGTATATTTGAAAGATACGTATATGGTACTACACAAAACTGTTTCGTTTTATATAACCATATCAGTTCTTGACAAGATTTGAGATAAACATGGAAGTTTTCATTAACTCGAAAGAACACCACTTAACCTGTCTAAAATTTCTTGTTGCCATGGCTACAACGAAAACTACCAGTCTGTTTAGAAACGGAAGTCATGTATCAATTTTTTAAAAAGATAAAAAAGATAATACAAATAATGCAGTAAATGCAGTTCAAGGAAAATAGCAGAACCAACACTTCGTCATTGGCACAAGTTGGCATAAGTTGACTTTATTGCACATAACGAAACGGTGCATTTTTGTATCCTAATTGATTTGGTCTTAGTATGTTTTTGACTCCATATCGCCGATTGTCGGTGCAAGCCAAAAGAAAGAATCAAAAAGTCTTTCATTGTATTGTATAGCACTACCAGGTTTTTGGAATGTCATGAAATACGACAAAAACTGCTTTTCAAAGACAGGTTTTTGACAGTTTGTTTATTTGTGTCAGCAACAGTTTTTTTTCGGCTTGAAAAGCTTATCAGCCATTGACTTTAAACACTTGTTTTAATAGTACACATGTGTCGACAGACCTGTTATGAATATACAGTTTGTGCCTGGATACTGAGATAGCTTTTTATTTGAAGACTGGTTATGAGAATATCTTGGCGGAAAAGAGAGGATATTTCAATTTCATTGCACTAGTCTCTCGGTGGGATAACATTGACGATAGCGATTTTTTCTACCCCTTTGTTTACCAATATAGTGGGAGCAAGCCCCAGTGATTACTGCATGTATAAGCGGCAGAGCTTTTTTGAATCGCCAAGACTCTTTGTTTCTTAGTTTATAGACTTTATAATGAGATAAGATTCGGAATTATGGTATATTATACAATTATAGTTGCAAGTTTAACATTTGCAGTACATGATATCACTTTAGCCCTAATTTAATTATATGGAGTTCTTGTTTTTCACGGGTACTAAAAAAATGAATTATAGCGAAAGGGTGTTCCCCAATGGAACGGATAAACAGAGAATCATAAGAATAACATCAATTTTTTTTCTTAGACCAACAACATATTACCATAATGAGTCAGATATTCCGAATTAATCGGAGCTCTGCATAGGACTTGACACACTATTTATAAATTCATTATTGTGTGGATATAAAGGAAATGTTGCGGGTCGAAATATTTTATCGGGTCTATACAATTAATGCAATCGCAATCTTTCAGTGTGCCTTCTTATAAGTAAGAAACAAATATTCCCATTTGTTAAGCATGTGTACTTTTTTTTCAAAGCATAGGGTTTTGGCACACTTATAATTTTTTATTTAGCTAAACCACTGATCCAACCATTTCTTTTTATATACTTAAATGTTTTATTGACTAAGATTTCTTTCAACCCATAATGATCATCGCTCAAATCTACTAGTCTTAGTACTAGATGTCGAAAGTTTAAAAGACTATCATAATCCGGAATTAAAACGTGTCATACTCAAATTTTGTCCGACTGAACAAAATAAGCGGATATCCAAATAAAACACATATACAAAATTCTTTCGAAGATTTCTCGCAAACTAAACGAAACCAGTCTAACCAGCAGAATAAACAGTACACAACATATCATTAGCAAAACGCAACAACACAAGAGTGTAATTTTGACTAAGCGTACTAGTTATTGACTGACCAGAACATACGGTAGATTGTATACGGAATGCGTGAAATTCCGCATTTATGAGGTACCTTAAACCACAGGTATTGACCTTTTTGTTTACTAATCAAAAATACTTCTTCTCATTACACAAACTTGAGAATTAATTCAAAAAGTATCTGGTTACAAAATATATACATTTAAACCCATTGTAGTCGGTAAACATGTACGAGTGTCATACAATTGATGAAAATTGGCTTAAAATTAGCACAAAAATACGGTCTGCATAAAACTACGTAAATATTCTCTGCATGACAATATTTAATTTAAAATTCAACTTTATGTAATCATTAATGCTTACTTTGAAAGACACTTAGATCATTAAGATTTTTTTTCATGTTTTCATAAGCAAACTTGACTTTTTAAGGGCTTGTATTTGTGAAGCAAAACAGGGCGCCCACACAAAACGCAAAATTTTACAAATTGTGACCACAATATGTTCGTACGACAATTCTAATTTGAAATTAGAATGGTTTTCCTGAACAATGATACCAAAATATAGCCGTATTATATTTCGGTACATTAACGTTCGTTATTTTAAGCCTTTTTTTTTTTAAATCACTGCTATCCTACTATATGCTAAAACCATCAAAGCACTTGTGAAATATTTACATTATTTCATGATCCTGAATTACATCCACTTTTGTCTTGTATCCCTTTTAGTGGGGGTTCTGTTCGTTGTTGTCTATACTTGTGTTTCTTCTTGTTCGCGTTTATTTTAAGTTCAATTAACAAAAATATATTTAGTGTGATTTAGACTATAAATTAACTGAAATATTAACAATAATAATGAAGTGATATTTCATGTAAAATTCAAAATTGTTTTGTTCCAGTTGGTTCATAAATTTTAAGCAATAATTTTAATTTTACGAGTGAGCTAAACATATTTTGACACAAAAGAATTGATAAGAAAAGTTTATTGGATTGTTATATCTGTGTTTATAATTTATCAACTGTTTACAGCATCTTCCAACACTTAATTATGCGATGTTTCAAATGTAGTTAATTTGTTCAGATACCACTTCTTATTTGTTATGGACAGTAATTTTGCTGAAAAACAATCCGCAAGTCTCAAAACATGGTGCATAGCAGCAATTGCAGCAAATTCCAATCACCTTCTGACACGATCCAGCTAGGATGGAATATATCCTCATAAAAGGTGTTATCGCCCAGACATTAGCGAATGTCAATGCAGCAAAACAGCATCCCCAATATAAACCGATACAAATGCCGGTTAAAAAGGTGAGAAGTTTGTAGAGACAATTGATTCCGCATCTATACGCCATGTAGGAAACTTTCCATACGCACTCAATACTATGTGCTCCATCGGGTTCACCCAAAACATCTTCAAAGTCTACCTAAAAATATATGTATTAAAATATATGAGAATAAGTCGTGAAGATGTTTTACTTTCTGAGAAAAAGTGAGAATTATTTCACATTTATATATTAAAATTGATAAAGAACAGAATTTTTTTTCGTTGAACTTGTTACTAACATATATCTATGCAGTGCGCATGTAATGTTCTTAACGAAAAGTTAAGCCTTTGTTATTTATGATTACAACCTTTATCGTTTATTCATTAAAAAGAAATAGATATTTGTAAATATCTTATTGTTATTTCGGTAGAATTTTTCGGAATAGCGCATGGTTATGCCAGTGACTGACTTCAAATATAAACCAAACAAAAACAAAATAATGCATGTCATTTGAGTGAAGTAAAGAATTTTGGCTTTACAAATTCAGAGTTGGAGAGTGAAAATTATTTTTAAAAAAGAGAAAAAAAAGTTGAAAATTAATTCACTTGAAAAAAATTGATGGACCATTATTGTCCATTCAATAAAGATATATTTACCTTGACATGAGAGTTCAGATCGTTTGGGTCTCTATTAACAAGATCTACCATTATGGTGTGGTCTTGTGTAGGCTTAACAAAAAAAGTGTGCTCTCTGTTCAGGAGATCGACAATTACTAATGTATGTTTCACTCTTTATACTGTACCATGCCAACCAATATGCCAATCACCATGCAGGTAATATAAAAACAATAAGAAATTTAACGGAAGAATTAAGAATAACTATATGGTAATATGATATTATTTTTTTCTTTTCAAATGTGTTTATTTGTTAAATTTTCCCGAGAGACAATGTAATACTACCTTTTACCATTTACTTGCATGGTAAATGCATGTAGTGTTTGGCCTTAATTTATCACCCAAGTGAAACAAAGACTTGTCTTTTAAGCAGTCTTTATTTCAAATTTGTCGTATCAAATCAGAAAAAAATATATATACTTGTAAATAAATTTAGAAGACTTTAGATGTCTTATTTATATTTTCTGAATTAACGTTTTTTCAAAAATCAGATGGTTTACAAGATTTTACCTGTAGCATAACAAATGTTTATTCAACTATGCTAGCCTTTGCGTTTCTCGTAATACAAGAAATACCAAATGGGGATGGAAAAGACTACGCTAAAAAGATGATACGATTTAAAAAATATAGTTTGACTTTGATTGATTATTTTGGCAGTTTAACGACTTTTTAATCATATATCTTAAATAAATTGGGAAAGTATCTTCTACCCCAAGTTGAATGCTCTGAAAATAAGATAAAAACGATAATTCTTGTACGCAACTAATACAGATGAAATACTCAAAATGTAAAACTTCAATAGTTGCTTTTCGTTTAATTATATCAAATTAATGGAAAAAGTAAGATGACTATCACAAATGTTAACTTGAGTACAAGATATACATTGAATACATGTACAACAATGAGCAAACAATGAGCATATTTACATGGACAGCAATGAACATTTTAAAAATATTATTAAATTTTCGTATAAAACTTTCCATCTTCTATATTCGGATATAAATGAAGGTACTGGCCATTTGTAGACAACAACTTTAAGACAGAAATAATCGAGCATTCATATTATGATCTAAGACCACTCAACATAGACGACAAAATACCAAATTGTCTTCATTGTTGAAAATGCTAATAACTAACTTATGTAATGAATCCCTTCAGTACTCCTTTTTACATGCAAAGTTAATATAATTATAAAGAACGATTTAAGAGCATTTTTAAGTGTTATTCATTCTCCGAGATCCAATTTTATTACTGTCATTATTTGTAAAGGAGATGAAACAGATTTTTCTTGTGTCGTGTTCCTATTAACCCTTTACTGAACATATATAAACCTCGGTCCTCACACATTCTGAATGAAAAGTATAGTTTTGTCGAACTCTCACATATCTGAATATCAAAGCGCACGAAGATGTTAAGGGGGCTATACAACAATATGAAAACAATCCTATAAACTTCTGGATACATCCAAATTGTATGGAACATAGCCTTGTCGTAGGGGTAAAGCACCAGAGCTGTTGGCATGTTATAATTGCAAAGGAACAACCCCAGGTAAGAGCGACTGGAACAGAACACAAAGCTGTAAACATTCCATACCAAAAGTTTTTGTAACACTCATAACAATTAGAGCTATATAACCAAACGTATTTGTTGCTGTGTGTTGAATCTGGTTCACCAAAAACTTGATTAAATTCAACCTGAAAGTAAGAAAAATACTAAAGAAGTAATTTAAGCAAATCAAATCATGGGTTAGGAGTTTCAGTTTAATTTAAAATGAGAGCGAAGGATGAAACCGAAGAAATAATGTTGCAGTTCATGATTTTATAGCAACATTGACAATGTAATGGCTGATTAAAATTGATTTGAAACAGTAAAGAAAATAAACTTGCAGGACCTTGTACCCTAGTGTGTTGGTCACTTTTGAAATCGATGATTTTTTGTTTTTGTATTCACGAATGAAATAACAATTAAATAAGTATTGAAACAATGATTATAGGCATTCAAACACTTATTTAAAGTTACAATTACTTATGCCCATTTCAATTAATAAAACCACATATGCATAATCAACGGTCAGACATTGTTTTTTTAAATTTGGCTTATTGTATGTAAATTTATATCCTAATTTCTAATTCTTCTCATGCCATGCGTCTCATTAGATATACGAGTAGATTATAATTGAATATTTTAACTTTAAAACGTGTTTTAATCATAAGTGAGGTTTTTTTTATGAACACCTATCTATTCAAGCGGTTGAAATAAAGTGTATAAATACTGATCTTGCTATTTTAATCATTTAAGTATTGCTAATTTACAGACATTCGCTTCTGCCACAACTGTAGGAAGCATTTAAATAAGGATATTCATCTTTACTCAACCTTTGTGTGTTACATTTGACAGTTTTATCTATTTTATCTGGCTAATGAGCTTCTGGTCCGGGTGTCAGTTAGCAAAAATTACTTCTCACGTTCTACCCAGGCGGCTATTTTTACTAATTGGGCACTTTTCGAAAATTAAAATGTCAATCTTTACATGTTTGATGTTTTTTTTCAACAGAGTTTATAAATCATTCAATCAAAATTTACTAAAAAGTTTCAAAATGTACTTACAATGCATGTCTCGTTCAACACACTCGAGTCCCTACTTTTCAGGTCCATCGATACATATACAGAATGTTACTAACTTCATGAAATTACTTTAAAAAAAAAAGAAACCAATGTATTGGTTTAAGTAAATTTGAAGTTATTAGTTTGAGTTGTTTTGTCCCAAATTATCATGTTGTCGAAAACAAGTTTAACCTAAATTTTTGTTGCTTACGATCAATTAACCATTTGTTGAACTAAAGCAAAAAAAAAAAAAAAAAACGGGAATATAATACATTCGATTGTCCCAACTTTATTATTTGTTTAATTGTGTTTTCATCAACAATTTTCTAAAAATGAAAATAGTTCAAATTCAATTTTTATATGTTTAAAATGTATTATCTAAAAAAGAAAATGAAAACTGCACATGATTTTAGATCAAAACTAGTGGTTCCATGAAATAAGTTTGACACTCATTTTTAATTCACAATTTAGAGTATAGGTATAGGGTCTGTAAGTCTCGTTGTAGTTTCATTTTCCTAACCGGAATTTCTGTTGTAGAACGTATTGAAATCCGAAGACCGGTCTGCATTTTACTATTTACTTCCGGGATCTCGAAACGCTGTGTTACAAAGCAAAATCTTCTAGTTTACGCTTTTCGAAACACTTATATCCGAGCTGTTCATTTAATTTTGTTACTTTGTATGTATTATTTTAGTTACTTTATGCTCTTTGTTTATATGTCTGTTTCCATGGTCTTTGTCCCTGGATTACATCCTTTTGATTTCCGCTAGAATCTTGGTTCTCTTGATTACTAAAACACAGCCTTTATATTATATCAAAATATGATTTCTAGGAAAAGAAGTGGTGTTTGCTAAAATGTTGAATAAACACAGGAAAAACTCTGATCTCGAAAGGAAAAAGTAGGAGATACAAATTTGCACCATATGGTTAAGAATTTCATTAAATTCCAGTCGGAGAATTTGAGGGTGATCGCATAATCATTTTAGCCTCAACTCTTGTGATGGCGCTTAGAATAATATGCTATGTATTGCATTGTTTAAGTTATATTTATTTAAGTAAGGTGGCAAATACACAGAAAGGAAGAGTAAGGCAACCATGATTCTAGTGGAAATCAGGGGCAAAGGCCATCCATGGAAAACAGACACACACAACAAAGAACATGAAATAACCAAAATAAAACCTACAAATTAACAAAAGTAAATAAGCAATTTGGACTCCACTAAAAACTTGGAGCATGGTGCACCGGTAGTGTAAGCAACCTCTGCTTCACTAGAAACACCCGCCGAGTTGCTCATAAAAAATCAAGTCTGGGGGAAACGAAAGAGGAAGGAAAACTTTGACACACTGAACAAATCAGTTCTTATGGTGCAGATGCATACACCGTAATGAGTAAACAACAGTAATAGTACATTTCATATGAAGAAAAATATTCATTATTGTGATGGTCGGAACGGTTGAAGCGATCTTTTTCTTCTTTTTCTTCTTATTAATATATTATTTCAACAAAGTACATGTACACATGTATAAAAGAACAAATTATTGCAAAGTGTTATTGGGGGAGGGGAGGGGGTATCGGTATGCCTTTTCATAAAATAAGTTTTATTATTTCATTTCTTTGAACGTAAAGTAACTTAGAAATAAGAAACAGATTTGTGATAAGAAATGAATATGATGTTATGGATGTTCCTGTAGTAGTCTTCAACCTCCCCGAACGTGAACATCATATCTCTCCCGTTCCTAAATGGGAATTCATAATGTAAATGATATAGAAATTTTATTTTTTATTTTGCTTTGTTTTGTCTTGTTTGTGTGTGTGTGTGTGTGTGTGTGTGTGTGTGTGTGTGTGTGTGTGTGTGTGTGTGTGTGTGTGTGTGTTTCCTTGTTTTTAGATTTTGCGTGTCATTGTATATTGTTCTCATTGTGTATCGTCACTATTTTAAGTTTTATATTTTTAGTTTTCCGGCTTCGGCTTCGGTATTTTTTTTCCCGATATTTTTGGCTTTTTATTAAATATTTCAAATAAGATGTGTGTTTTCGATCCGTCAATAGAAGTATATGTTATTTATTGTTCTTATGTAATTAATGGAAGTGTTGGGGACATGTATGTCTGTCCATTATGTTTAAATTTATATTTGGTAACTATTTGGAATTCGAAATTAAAACATTTCATTCGTAAATATCATAACACATTGATAACACGTTTGTTAAATTGTACATTCTATCAGGATATAAAACTTCAAGTAATATAAGACGAAAAAATATTTATACTGATTGTTTGTCTCAGAATGTGTATACAGTGCATAATACTTTTTGTTTCCTTAATATTGCAATTTGTAGTATCTACTTGATAACAAATGAAGTTTTATAATCAGGTATTGCAAATTATTATAACTATGATTAAAACACAAGTTGATTTTGTATTTGCGACTTATTACATTTTTTATTTGAGATACTCTTTCGCCTTCAGCTAGGTCATAAAATAAACTATTGTACTGCTCTCTAATGTTAAATTCGTATATATATTATTTTCTCGAGTGGGGAAATTATTCAAACCACCCATACCTCAGGTATTCTCTGTAAATGATTTTTGCGTTTGTGTTAAAAAGTAGTACAAAACTTACTTTACTCTGTTCTTTATCAGTTATTTTCTATACTTAAAATTGTAAATTTATTGAAGGAAATCCTTAGTACAAATTTCTTAATGTTTTATACCATAAATCGACTAATACAAAAAAGAGACCCAAATGTAGTTCGGTATCTTCCTTACAGAATACAGAATTAAAAATAGCTTGAACTTGAAATGATTTGAAAATATTGATTACTTTTCATAATTTGTTATTAATTTAATCTAAATTCATTTATTAATATATCCTATTGACTATTGTCAGCATAAAAAAACTGTACGCTGATATACAGGCATTGTTATCTCAAAGTCAAGGTTTTGTTATAGATATTCTACTGAATATCAATCCACACGTTTCACAGATAGGAGCAAAACAACACTGTACAACAATTCCAATGTACTTCTGACAGCATCCAGCATAGATTGAGAATGCCCTCAGACTGGGTGTAATACACCATACTTGCTCAAATACAATCTGAGCAAACAAACATCCCCAGTATAGCGCAAAACATAGTCCACAGAGAATAGTCATTAACTTATAACAACAGTTTTTGCCTCCGTTGAAGCATTTATAGCTGAATTCCCATACGCAGTCAATACTTTGGGCCCCATCGGGTTCTCCTAAAACGTCTTCAAAAGCAACCTAAAATATGGATGTTTGATATTTTTAAAAATATCAAACTGTATGATATTATCGTATTTTTGTCACAAAAAGTCGAAAATTGCTAGCTTGTTACATTAACCGCAATATGTTAAGCAAAACTTATATCTATGGAGTGTACTTCAACAATAAGAATGCTCTCTCTCTCTCTCTCTCCCTCTCTCCCTCTCTCTCTCTCTCTCATCAATCTTCACATCATGAAATTGGAGACAAGAAGAAAAACTCACTGAATTATCTTTGGTTATGTAATAATGAAAATTCCCTTCCACTTTTGCATCATAATTTTTTATCACTAATAACACTAACCTTAACATGACTGTTCAAGTCATTTGGATCTCTTTTCTGTAGGTCAACAGACATTGTAATAGTCGTTCAGTTCAGCATATAAATGATATTCAAAGAGGCTATGTGCTTATCTTTGTTAATACTCTGTGAAGCCATGGTTACTCTAGATAAAACTTTACTTAATTGGTTATTAAAAACAGAGGAGAAATGGCAATTGTTTTTTTTTTCAATACCTAAATAAGAAACAATAGCAAAATATTTCAATAGTGGCTATTGTTTAACTTACGACAATATTCTTCTTAGTCACAGAAAATACTTTAGGACACTTTCTCATTACAAATTAAAAATTGACGTATGACAGAAAAATTATTCATCACTTTTTTTGTTCTTCAACATAATTATTGGTAATAAGACTACTAATTAGACATGTCAGAGATGGTTACCCTACTTAATTAGAAATTTTACCCTACAAGGACTATTATTTTAGTTACTTGGTTACTTTCTATGTTAAAGAAAAAAGGTTTAAATTAAACAAGTTTTATTGTTAGAATTCAGTTTTGTCTCTGCAGTGACCAGTGAAGACGGTCTCATTGAATCATGACAGAAAAAACAATAGACTTAGATAAACGTGATCCAAATGACTTGAATGACCACGTGAGGGTAAGTTTTAATTTTTTTAAATACAGCAAATGTCAAAGTAATTTGTACAAAATATAACTTATTTTTACATCTTTACCGCTTCATAGTCGTCCTCGAATTCATATAAATTCCTTTATAAATGAATTCAGATCTGAACTCACAATATGTCTCAATTTTGTAAATACTTTCAAAAGCAATGTTTTACAGCATCATTATTCATTAGAAAATTGTGTATTTATAGGTCAGTTTTGAAGATGTACTAGGAGAACCAGATGGAACCCATAGCATCGATTGTGTTTGGAAATTAAGTTACACATGTTTTGAAGGAGGAAAGAATTGTTGTTACAAGTTCTTAACAACTCTCTGTGGTTTATGCATTGGACTTTATTGGGGATGTATGTTTGCTCAGATTACCTTTGAGCAAGTATGGTGTGTTACTCCAGGGCTAAGGGCATTCTCGATCTATGCTGGATGCTGTCAAAAATATATTGGTATCATTGTACAATGTTGTTTTGCGCCAATTTGTGAAACATGTGGATTGTTCTTCAGTAAGATATCCATCATAAAGAAATAATTCATGGGGTAAATGTTCTCTTTCTGTTTATATCAAAATTGTTTTTTTGTAAAATGTCTAAGAAAAAAAAATCTGAAAATATGAAATCTGTTCGTATCAAAACCACGTTTCAAATACATAGTTTGTTCTTTCTCATTTATTTCCCTCATTATATTGAAGCAGCATAATGTTTAATGACTTGGTAGAGGTCGTCCTCTGTGGCGATAAGTTTCCATGTTACCACCCGATGATTTAATCATAGATTCGCCGCTTCATTATGATGCCGATGGACAAAAATTAAAAGGTTATTTTCTAACATATTAAGAGAAAGGGTAGCTTTAACAAAGTAAGTTAACCAGTAATGAAATTAATAAAATTAAAATAGCATTTTGATTACAGAGCTGCAATCTTAGTACATTGATTCGTTTGACGCTTAAGTGTTTTTAAGAATCAGGCAAAATGTGAAAAACCAGAACACATGCATGTCAAAACCCCACCGATCTGATAATAAAATATGACTCAAGGATGCTTTCTCCATTTGAAAAGACCATACATCACTTAATGTATGCCTATTGTACATAAGGCTTTCTATAGTGACAAAGTAACAAAAGTATGTCTAAAAATATGACAGAGATAAATTAGACCATTCAAGAATTTGAACAACTTGAATTGCACTATGTCATTTTCATAACGACAGGCAACATTTTTTTTCTCAATAGTTTCTTTAAAGAATGTTTAAAATTTAAAATGAACATTTTCAAACAACTAATCTCTTCTACAATAGAGCTCTGAAAAATAAAGTATTATGTCAATCATTATTTCATTTAGACATTATATTAAAAGTTTTAAGTACAAACTCACAATTAAAATTGCGATGCGTTTCAAAAGTAGTCAAGGGAACCAAGGTTATAGCGGTAATCAAAAGAATGTAATCAAGGGACAAAGACCAGACATGGAAAACAGACATACACAAAAAGTAACTAAAATCACACATACAAAGTAACAAAAGCAAATGAGCAACTCGGACTCCACTAAAAACTGGGAGCATGGACCAGGTGCACCGGAAGGGTAAGCGTCCTCTGCTTTTCTAGAAACACCCACCGAGCAACATGGCGCAAAGGGATTAGACAAAGTAAACCATTATAATACAATACAAAACAGAATACACAAGCTCAACATGGCAAATGATTCGTGTCATATCAGTAGAAATTAACAGTTTGGAATTTATTTCTGTATTGCAAAATTGTACATTAGTATTTATATATTTGTCTAGCGAGGACAGTTCATATTTTGAAGCCGTTGAGTCGAGGCCACTGCTGATATACATGTGGCTATTCAGCAGTCCAGTAGTCAGACTTGTTTGTTTGAATTATATCATAGTTTATTAGCCGAATTTAGTTGTATCATTAGTATTCTTTGTCTAGAACAATAACAGATATCTTCTTATCTTAAAAAATAGCATACCGATCGTAGAGAATAAAAAAAAACAACAATTGAAAAAGTTTTAAAGGAGTGTTTTATTGTAATGGTCTTAATTCAGTTACATAGTTGTTTACCTATAAAATAGCGGTGAGCATTCAGAATGATGCTGATACATCATTTTTGATAACATTTAGTTACATATCACTCCAAAATTGAGGTAGGACGTTCAGTAGATTTCTTTAATCTAATATTCTTTATGTTTCCTCCCGGATTTGATTGTTTACATGAAATGATAGCCCCTTATCACAGAGTATGCATAGTATAAAAAGAATTTTGTGGAATGACTAACGGTAATAAAACAAAAAATATGGGTGTTTTTGTATTTATAGATTGAACCGAATTAAAAACATAGCTTGTTTTCTGCATTTGTACCATTTTTCTTCTTGTTCCCATAGGACTATCGATAAGCATCTGAACTTTAGAAAATGAGTACTAGCGGTTCTAATTAGTAGACTTTTATTTTTCTGGATTGTTTTACTATATCTCAAAACGAGTAAAGAATATTTCGGTGCTTTCTGGTGATTCTGAACTTATTATTTTAATATTTCGATGTTTTGATATCCTTGAAACAATATTCTAATATTCCAAATAATATTCCATTTATTGTCTTAGCTATCAATGACTCATTTCATTGAATATGAATTATTCGGAACGATGGTTTCTAGATTCAGATGAAAAGTCATATTACGAAAGTCATTTTTTTTGAGAAAGTGCAATATAAGTTAAAATTTCAGTAAACAATGTACGATAAAAATCGAATTAGACGAATCGGACTACTTCGCTGGTTAATACCCTAAAAAAAGTCCTATTTTCATATCAACTGATTGTTTGTTTGTTTCTGTTTGCGTATTTTAATTATTATTATGATCTATTAATTATATTTTATAATATTTAAAACTGCTTAATTAAAGATGTCGCTGTTCCTGAGTTCTGCATAAAAATATTTGACCAAGTCGTAAGGAAATGGTATGATTTGTTGTTTTACATGAAATACGTGTAAATGACAAAAATATAACATTACTTTTTCTCTTTAAACTCAAGATCTCAGAAAATAAGTCAGGATTTGTTTAACGAAAAGTATATGATTGTTATAATGAGTTTTAGTGTGACTTTTTTTATTGCTTATGTTTATTTTAAGTAGTTTTAATTTTAAGTGGCCTTGATTCGAATACTGATCGAAATGTCATTCAACTTTGCGATCTCAATATGATTGGTTTTGGTTTTATTTTGTTCTGTTTTGTAGTGTTTTGTTTTTTGTTTTGTTTTGTTTTGTTTTGTTTTGTTTTGTTTGTTTGTTTGTTTGTTTGTTTGTTTGTTTTTGTTTGTTTGTTTTGTTTTTTTATTTATATAAAGGTCCACGATGGTAAGCACCAACCAACAGGTCAGACCCCGAGTTATATCATGTTTTATCTATTCAAAATTGCAGTATTACAAATTTAATAATACCTCAAAACTGAGGCTTCATTCCTTGTATTGCACATGGTAAAACCTCTTGGTGATGAATTTGGCTTCCTATTTCGACAGTTTTTGTTTTGAGTACTTCTTGCAGATTTTGGATTTAGATCTTCCCTTGTATTTGTTTCTAATGCTATTGATGAGAGATTATTCCTTGAACCACGTGTAATTTGTAATATCAATAGTTTTGATAGTTCGAATATAAAAAAAATCCTAATGAAAGTTTCAGTAGTGTCCGGACATGTATGTAAGGGACAAGTTTCATTTTATACAAACGCAGATAGAAAATAACTGACAAATAATACTAGTATGTATATTAAAACAATGAGACTCCCTGATGCATCCGTAAGTAGAGGTACTTTATTACATAAAAGTCAACATATCAAATATCACAGACATTTGTGAGAATGGCACAGAGAATTGGACACTGCTAGTCAAACTTCAGGTTTCTATTTTGAAGTGTAAGGATCAAGGTAGAAAGGATCACTTTACACTTTTCGCTATTTATTATGAACGTGTATATTACTGAAGAAAAGTCCCATTGTCGCACAGCATGGTCCACAGCAACACTCCATTATTATCGTGTACAGTTTCTTCAGGAAACCACATTCGGCATTATAAAGAGCTAAGAGTGGAGTAAAACACCAGACGTGCTTGAATGTAACACAGGCGAACATGCAACCCCAGTATAAGGCTATACATAATCCACAGACAGCTGTAAGGAACTTATAACAGCAATTTTTGCCTCCCTTATAACATTTGTAGCCGTTTCTCCAGATGCAGTCGATACTATGCATTCCATCGACTTCACCCAGCACATTTTCGAAACTGACCTGCAATAGGAAATGGAATGCCCAGTATGTCACTTACACTTTCATTTAAAAAAGTAAGAAAAATAATATCTTAACTAATAACATCATGTCTATATTGAAGTCTCAAGATTGATGTTTCAAGAAGCAGCTAAGTTTTTCAAATTCAAATGTTCAAATAATATGGATGTATTTTTTAGAATGTTTCAATCACATTTCAGCTGTTGTAACTGCAGTAAAGTAATCCGATGACAGCACTGACTTGTAGGCTTTCTATTAATAAGAATTAAACGTAATGTATTTATATGTATTTTGCATTATTGTATGTAGGCTTACCTTAACATGATCATTGAGGTTGTTTGGGTCTCTATTAACCATATCAACTTCGTCAGCTGCAGACTGTTCCATTGCGATAAACTATGTATCTGTTTTTTTTCCTAAGAAAAAAATGCCCAGTAATGTATGTTCTTCTCAAGCTTTCTTCTTTATATATCACAAAACTTTATGTATTCATAGTTACCTATATTCCATGGTTTCTAAAGAGGTGCAGCAAGGTATAACAAAATCCTACAGAAGTGTCAAATTCAGAGTAGCTTGAAAATATTTAGTGCTACATTTTTGTTGATGAATTGCAAGTAAAAAATGAAGAATTTGTTTAAGAATGGTTTACTACAAAAGGATAGTTTTTTTTATATCATAAAATAAAACCCCATGGATCCCTCTCAATCAACAAGTCATCGAACCTCCAATGGTAACTTTCAAAAGAAATCAGAACTGAATGCCACTCATAATTATAGCACAAGATAGGATCCAATTAAAGTGTATGTAAACGGTCCATATTGTAAAGATTGCTAAAATTGGTTGTTGGGAAATTTACCGTGGTTGTTTATCAGGTTTAAGATCATTTATTGTAACCTTAACACAGATTCAATGTTTACTTTGTCATTTTTTTCAAAGTTTTGATGAATCGGTGACAAAAAAGGAATTGTAAACATTACATTGAGTAAAGTATAAAACTCTAAGTAGAAAAACGTGTCAGTTCATAAAATGTCAAAAAGAAATATCATTGTAATAAGTACAATATACCACTACATATTTTGGCCTATGGGATGATATAATATATTCGGCACTGGATTAAGTTTCCAAGTCACATTTTTTTTAGCTTGATGATTTACCATATTAAATGGCGGTAACATTTACATACTATTTCAATGCTACACACTACAATAGCAAGAAAAACTAAATCAGCAAATCTATCCGCTGCATGTAAACGAAACGGATGAAGATGACATAATGGTTATAATCACATATTTCTGAGACTAGCCAATATACTTATTCTGTTATCCGACAATGGTTCTATATTTTCTGACAATTGATCTATATTTTCTGACAAATGCTCAATATGTTCTGATAATTGCTGCATATTTCCTTACAATTGCTCTATATTTTCAGACAAATGCTCAATATTTTCTTACAATTGCTCAATATTTACTGTCAATGGCTGTTTTTCTGATATATGCTCTACATTTTCTGGAAATTGCTTCCTGACAAATGCTTTTTGACCATGGCACTTAATTGCATTAAAGACTTGCGATGATATGTTAAAAAAAATACTAAAACTGATTTTATATTGAATGATAAGCTGTCATATGAATACACTGTATTTAATTGTCGCAAATAAACGATGGAAAAGATGTTTTGTTCGCTTTTACTCAACTTTTAATAATTTCTAATACACTAATCACTCGTCCGCTCTTTTTCAAATACTAGATTTTGTGATGTTTAGTGATATGTACGTACTATTAAGGTATAACACACTGACAACTTAATCAAGAAAGTGTAAAAATGATATTTTAGTATCGTTTGTAACGTTTTTGGTTTTGAATAAGACATAACAAAAGTGTATTCATCGGGGTTGGTCGTTTACTGAACTGATCAATCCATGATATCTGTAGTCCAAACACGGCAAAGACAATATATATAGTATTCAATGTCTTCTGACTCGACCCAAAATCATACCACTGTTTGACTTTTTCCCAAATTATCTTTAAGTATCATTGCTCTTCTGTGTTTGAATACTGGTGATATTTTAATTCTTTTTGGTGACATTTATTGTGATTAAAGTTATCACTTCTTCATTGATACTGATTTAAACCGACTTCTGACTGATTTAAACCGATTTCTGACGTTGATAAATGACATGGGTTGTTTGGCATATACACATAGGAATTAAATGAAAAATTCTGAATTGAAAACTGTACAGGTAAAATAAAATAGGTGAAATTCTTTTGAAAAATATGAGTTAATTGTTGATTTTGTGATATGAGAAATTTATTTAAATTTTTTTTTTAATCAAGATAATTCACGATTGTACCACTCAAATAGCACTCCAGCTAAGAATCATGCAAAATTCGAAACATGATTGGAAAGCCTAAATGTTTTTTTTTGTTTTTGATATTGTTTTTAAATGATTAAGTAAACAAAAAAAACATGTGGTTTTTCATATCTAACCCTTGTTCATAATAGATATAAATTATATAGGAAGTAATTAAGGGAGATAACTCTAAATACGGCAATAAAATATAATAGAAATTATCTCCTAAAACCAGACAGATTGGAATGAATAATTATACATTTCATCATATACATCTATAAAGCAACTTAATAACAAAAAATAAAAATGTGTATTCTTTTTGGTGTATAACATATTACAGAATGTGCATGATTCTTACAAGGTCTTCAACTTAAAATTCCATCACGTACTTACGCAATTTATTTGAAGTACTCGCAGTCATAGATACTTCACAATTTAGTAGGAAAGACATCATGTAAGTCAGCCAAATCTCAGGATATCCCTGTGAGTTTTTTTTACGAATGTACAAAAAAATGATGATATTAATCTGTTTTATTCGTTATTCAGATCTTCCTTTTTTTGAAAAAGAACCCTACAATCACGCAATCTAAGCATCGTTTGCCATAAGCCAATAGCTTAATTAAATCATCAGGTACATCTTGAAAAATTGAAAAAGAAATCATTGAGTATGAACCTCTAATACTTTATGATATAAGCAAATCTTCTTTTTTTCTTATTTTTGTTAATTTTGTGTGTGTGTGTTTTTTTTTTTTTTTTTTTTTTTTTTTTTTTTTTTTTTTTTTTTTTTTATTGTATAACAATCATTTTTGCAACGTCATTGTTACAGAATTCTAAAACTATTTCCAGTCTTTAAAGAAAGTGGATAATTTTTCGACTAGTTAAACACATTTAACACCAAACACATTTATTTTGGAAATCTTGGAAAATGAAGACTATTTGTTTTGGATATTGTTGCATGCACCGAAATATTTTATCATTGACTTTTAAACCATATTATAATTTTATTTTCCTCGGCCTTCCATGTTATGTTTTATTCAGTAATCTTAAAACAAAATTGAAAAGTTAATAGATTTATGTATCTATAGATATATATAAAACAGAAAATAAAGTGAAATATCACAGAAAACACATGACCAATCACTATAACATTCCAAGTCTAGTTATATTTCTTAAAAGCGATTTTTTAAATTTTTTTTTTATATTAATCCCTGAATGGTTCATTCTTTGTACAAAATGTATTGCAGGTGATAAAGCTGTAAATCAGATGATAGTCTGGACGGAATACGTTTTTATGCTTCACGTTACTGCTATTTATTATGAACGACTATCTGACTCAGACATCTTCCCATTGTTTCACAACATGGCGCCATGAAACAATCCATGCAGATGGAATAGTACTTCCTCCAAGCACCACATTCGATTCTGAATGTAGCTAAGCTAGGTGTAACACACCAAACATGCTCAAAAGCGATACAAGCGAAACAGCATCCCCAGTACAATGCAATACATAGTCCACAAAGAAGGGTTGATAACTTATAACAACAACTCTTTGCTGCTTCAAAGATACGGAAAGAATTTCTCCAAATGCAATCAATTGAATGGGCTCCGTCAGGTTCGCCGAAAACGTCCTCGAATTGACACTGAAAAAGAAAAGAAATCAAAGCGTGTCAAGATATTCAGAATGTTGTTCTAAATTCTGTCTTAATGGTACGCTTTCATAGTAGTAGCTTTGATTGTGATTACTGGAAGTACTAATTACAGACAGTGATTTGTATCAAGGTAGTATTTTTTTCATGCGATGTTTTTAGTTCATTTTTTAAACTTGTTTTCTTCTTGAAAAATAGTTTTGTATTTATGTGTGTGATATCAACATTTGACAAAATTCTTTATTGCATCACCGCTTTCCATGGAAACCATTACTATTAGTCAAAGAAACAATCCTCTCATAGGTCATTAAGTAAAAAATACCTTGACATGGTCGTTCAAGCCGTTTGGATCTCTATTCAGCATGTCTAAATCGCCTGCTCCCTTTTGTTGTGACATTTTGGATGCCTTATGTATCGTATCCAACTAGTATTGATGTTAGGTCTGTCCAGATTACCTTCCGAGTAGAAACTGAACGAACATGATACGGTTGCTTATATATGTGTTTAAGAGTCATGGTTACTGCAATAGCCTCCTCCTATATATGGTTGATGAATATTATACCTGGTTACAACAAATCATGCATCAAAATCTTTAGATGTATAAAAATAATCATTTACATCACAAAACTTATATCATTAAATAACATTAACCTTTATATGAGAATTTGGATATTTATTTCTACACAGTTGTTCAGGGACATTATCGATGGAAATTAGCCGGAGTCATACAGTACATAGATTGAATTAGCACCCTGCCACAAATCGTCTAATATATTCGACAACACAAACGGGGTGCTCTTGATTTGCATATTCTTTTATCATGTTTAATGCAATAGTTTTAGTTCTTATTAAATGGAAGAAACACAAGGAAAGCACTATTCTATAACATTGTTCTTTGGGCAATTTATATAAAACATTCCAAACCTGTAGTCTGCATCTGTATGCACGGGATCGTTTTATTTATTTATTGCAATGTAAAAAGAAACTTTGTTCTGATCTTAAAGAAACGTCACCATTTGAATAATCACAAGCCGTTGACATCCCGGAAGTGCGTGATACTAACAACGCCGATATTTACCAGATTTAAAGAACATCTTATAACAAATAAGAATATAACATTGCATTTAACACTTTACTTCAAACACTATTTATATTCGTCGGATTTTTCCACAAATTTTGTGCACTTATCTATTATATTACAACTTTTACAGCGGAATTGAAAATATTCGTCTTGAAACAATGTTAACTTCATTTCCAGCTATGCTATAGTCGTCGCCATCTGGTTAACCGTATTTACTATCCCACAGCTGACATTACTAATATTTTTTATGTGCTGTAGTATTTTATTAAGAAACTCAAAATATTACTATGGCATTAGAAGTTGACCATATATTATTTTTCTATCACCATTGAAAGTTTAAACTCACGGGATATTTTAACTTGTAAGCCCGCACTCTACGGGTTGCCGAATGGGACTTGATCTTTCTGTAATCAAAATCAATTTTGTGTCACAAAAATCAATTTTGTGAGACAAAAGTATTATTTGTGTTACAATATTCAAACATGTGAGACGAAATTCAATTTTTTGTGTCACAAAAGTCAATTCTGCGTCACAAAATTCAATTTTGTGAGATAAAATCCAATTTTGTGAGACAAAATTTAATTCTGTGTTACAAAATTCAATTCTGTGTCTCAAAGGTCAATTTTGTATGCAAATTAGTTTACAGAATCCTTTGGATATGCAAATGAATTCAAAATGTGCAGCATCATGTACTAGTGTATTACAAACTTAAAGCATTCACTGCAATATAGTGGATAAGGGTTATAATAAAGCACATAAGTGAAAGAATGTCGGATATCGTAATCGTATAACCCACTGCGTCACTTAATCTTGAATCTAAAGATTGATCATTTGAGTGTTTGTAAACAAAAGGGAAACGAAAGTTAGACACGTGCTATGTCGGTTTTTCATCTCGTCCGACCTGTTCCACTCGACCGAATTTTTTGTGTCATAAATCAATAGAATTGGAATGAAATTAGGAATCTATCTGTATCTGGCAAAAAATCGTGAGGGATAGTGGAACAAAAATATCTTTCGCCGACTTTGACAGATTAACAAGCAAAATTTGGGACAAATACATTAATAAATTTGGTTGCGATTAACAGGTCGGACAAAGCATTTTATAGTTGAGTTGAAATATGTCAGGAAATGACCACGTGATTCACCAGGAGAAAGCACAATCAATCGAAAGTAGAAAAATCGCGTATTTCAAAACCAGTTTTATCAAAACAAATCTCTTAGAAAACGTATAATAGCAATTTTAGTTATTTCAAAACAGTTTTACTGTAGAATGCAACTTAAAAGATTTTCAATACTATGGCAAGCCAAAGTTGACAAAAATCAATATTTTGTAATATTAGAAAATGAATTTTTAATATTACAAAATCATTTTTTTTTTAATATTAGAAATTCATTTTGTAATATTGAAAATTCATTTTCTAATATTACAATTCCTGATTTAGTAATATTATAAAATATCACACATTTTGTAATATTACAAATTGATTTTGTTTTATTAGAAAGTGAATTTGTAATATATGAAAATATATTTTCTAATTTTAAAAAATCGCAACTGAATACGGCAAATCCATTTTCTAATATTAGAACATCAATTTCTTATATTAAAAAAATCGTTTTTCAATATTAGAAATTTAATTGAATTTTTAATATCAAAAAGTGTTTTGTGATATTAGAAATCTAATTTGTAATATTAGATGAACTTGTAATATTAAAATATCATTTTTTAATATTAGTGAACACTTATTTTCTAATATTACAAATTCATTTTCTAATACTATAAATTCATTTTCTAATATTAAAAAATCATTTTCTAACATTACAAATTCCTGATTTAGTAATATTATAAAATATCACACATTTTGTAATATTACAAATTGAATTTGTTATATTAGAAAGTGAATTTGTAATATTAGAAAATCAGTCACATTTTTAATATTACAAAATGATTTTCTAATATTAAAAAATCGTCATTGAATACGACAAATCCATTTTCTAATATTAGAAAATCAATTTCTGATACTCAAAAATAGTTTTTTAATATTAGAAATTCAATTGAATTTTTAATATTAAAAAAGTGTTTTGTTATATAAGAAATTTAAATTGTAATATTAGAAAATGAATTAGAACTATTAAAAAATCATTTTTTTAATATTAGAAAATGCTCATTTTTGTCCACTTTAGCTTGCCATATAATACCGCAAAACCGTCCCGCGTTGCTCGAAGTAATCGGAAACCTGCGGTTACTCTATCTAATGAGCAACCTTCTTACAAAATCGTGGTGAGAGAATTCATTTGCATATTCAAAGGATTCTGTAAACTAATTTGCATACAAAATTGACTTTTGTGACAAAATTCAATTTTGTCTCACAAAATTGGCTTTTGTGACAAAATTGATTTTTGTGACACAGAATTGAATTTTGTCTCACTAAATTGAATTTTGTGCCACAGAATTGACTTTTGTGACACAAAATTTAAAATTTGTAGTATGTTATAAATTTTGTTAATCTGAACTCATTTTTGTAGAACAAAATTCACTTTTGTCTGTACAAAATTGAATTTTGAGTACAAAACCACAAGAGTCCCATTCGGCGCCCCGTACACTCGGCGAAACAAGCAAGTTTTTAATGAAATGTATGGCAATCTTATATGATGCAACATACGAATAACATATGAGTGCTATACGAATCAAGCAACATATGATTATGATATCACTTTACTTTTGCTTCTGTGATGTACATATGTACAATGGGGTGTGGTTAATTAGTTAAGGCTCAGACTATTTTTATACTGGGGAGGGGGCTGAGATTATTTGGGAAAAATTATTCCAAATTTGAACCAGCCTCTTCTTTTAGAATTTGTTTGTGATGATGATTGACTTTTTTCATACATTCATATACATGTAAATGTTTCTTTGAACTGCTTTATATCTGAACTAGATCGTCGAATTCTAACATAAGGACAGATTTGTTGTTCTCATTCTAAGTATATTTATATTCTTTTTCCTTCATTATTTTGATATTCTTGATGGTTTGTGTGCTTTATTTAGAACAAACAAGGAAAGAAAGGCAATGGTTTAAAAGGGATTTTGGTTGAAAAAAAAATAGTTGATTGCTTTCATTGATGGTTAAATCATAATTACAAAAGTAGGTATTGCAAGTTTTGGGTTTCTGAACAATTAAACATATGATAAATCAGTTTTCTCCGCGATACATTTTTGTTCAGAGTTCATTGCCACGCAGAGATTTCGATTTCAATCTTCATGTCCTAACCCCATAATCTTATCAAAACAAAAACACATGTAGATAAGGATGTGGCTTCTCCGCCTCTGTTGTAAATACATATTTTCAGTACATATATTTCAGTACAACATATTAGTTCGGTGTGGTGGACGTGTTTTTCAACAAACGGTCGGCATTCCAATGGGAACAAATTGTGCTCCTCTACTTGCTGACCTTTTCTTTCACTCTTACGAGGCTGACTTCATAGCTGATCTGATCCAAAAGAAATAATATCGTTTAGCTAGATTTTTTAATCTCAGTTTCCGCTGTATAGATGACGTATTATATTTAAACAATCCTAATTTTGGTGATTTGATACATCGCATCTACCCCCAAAGAACTTGAGATAATGGATACTGCAGTCTCTGTGAAGTCAGCCTAATATTTTGACCTACACTAGGAAATCGACGGTAAAGGAAAACTATTGACCAAACTTTACGACAAATGTGGTGACTTTTCATTTAGAATTGTCAAATTTCCTTTCATCTGTGGCAACATCCCTTCAGCACCTGCGTATGGCGTGTTCATATCACAGCTCATACGTTATGCCAGAGCTTGCCGAAACTATGCTTTGCATCTTTGAAATCTTTTTAGTATCGCGCTAGAAATCTATCAAAGAGGCTTCTGGAACAGGGTTATGTTGCTACAAGATTGAAGTCATCACTACAAGTTTTATGGTCGTCATCATGAACTCGTGGATCGTTACGGTGTATCCATCTGCGCCTATGAAAACCGATTTGTTCAACGTGTCATAGTTTTACTTTCCTCTTTCGACTACCCCGGACTTGACTTTTTATGAGCAACTCGGTGGGTGTTTCTAAAGAAGCAGAGGACGCTTACCCTACCGGTGCACCTGGTCCATGCTCCCAGTTTTTAGTGGAGTCCGAGTTGCTCAGTTGCTTTTGTTACTTTGTATGTATGATTTTAGTTACTTTATGTTCTTTGTTGTGTATGTCTGTTTTCCATGTCTGGTCTTTGTCCCTGGATTACATTCTTTTGATTACCGCTATAACCTTGGTTCCCTTGATTAATCTTTCATGTATTATTTCATTTTCTATCTCTTAATTTGTCATTTATTAATTTAAACTGGTATACCCTAAACTAATTTACATGAATAGTTGATAGCAATCTTTCGGTCTCTACAAAAGACAATGATTGTGATCATCTGTCCATATTTTGGATTCCATAACTCTACGAGAATCAATTTTTTTCGTGTTCTTTGGTGTGTGTGTGTGTGTGTTTTATTCTTTTTCTAGTCGTAATCTCTAGATTATGTTTCTTTTGATTACCATACAAATCCTTACCCTTACCAAAATTAGCTATACATGCCCAAAAGTTGAGTATAAACATTCATTTAAAAAGCACATGATTAAAAAGAGTAGTGAATTTTGAACAAGATAGAAAACTTTGATATTCACCAAAAAAAGGGGGATCAAAACAATTATTCTCTAGCTTTTGGGTATGGAACATCCAAAGTGAGAATTGAAACAACACAGATGTCGCTGAGATAAAATTTGCTCCTTTTCTTTCTTTCATTTTTTTCGGGGGGGGGGAGGGGGTGGGGGGTGTTAATGCAAACATAACATCAGATGGTATTCTTTGGTCTGTTTTACCTATATTTTACATATGGCGTGATTCGAACCATCACCCATATTATGTACAAACCTGTCAAGCATGAATTAGACACGATTTCTATTGCACTATCAAATATATTTAAAGAGCCGTTGATGTGCCTCTCTATATAAAGTTTGAATATTTGGATATAATTAGGAAAGCATAGACTCAAACGTTGTTCTTATCTAACAATTAAACACAAGTCAATCTCCAATGTCGGGACAGCAGCAACAGGGGAGGCAACTGGTCGATTTGGAGCATAGGGATCCGTGTGACATTAACGACCATGTCAGGGTAAGTTTTGTCGGCAGATAATGAATTTATCACATTTTGTTTAATTCTTACTGACACTGAGTTTATTATAAATTACAGAAGGAGACGAAAATGCCCTCCAACAAGAAAAAAAACAAAACAAAACAAAAACAAAAAACAAAAAAAAAAACGTTTTTAAAAAATTAGCTACGTAGACAATTTATTTGTATTATTTATTTTCTTCTAGTACAGTTAATAGCACGATGCTAAACATTAGTTTATTATTCATATCTAAAAGCTTCGTATTTCTATTTGGTTAGCTATCATTGTTTTACCTCGTCTACCAAGGAAATGAAAATGTCGTCGTCGAAACTAACATACAAAGAATATTTTCAATACTAGATTTCTCTGTTTCTAAGAATCAATTGTCTATTCTAAGGGATCGGTAAGTTATTATCGAGAATGAAATTCTGAAATTGTAGTTGGTTTATACTTGTTTTTGTTTGCAGGTTGCATTTGAAGATGTTTTGGCCGAGCCAGACGGGATCCGGAGTTTTGATATGGTGTGGGACTGCAGTTTCAAGTGCTTCGAATGTTCCAAAAACTGCAGTTACAAGCTGGCTTCAGCTCTTTGTGGTTGCTGTATAGCGTTTTACTGGGGATGTGAGTTTGGATTGCTTGCTTTTAATTGCATTTGGTGTTATTCGCCATGTCTCCGGAAATACAGTATTGTCTGTGGAAATCTACAGAAATATTGCGGAATAACCATCAACTGTTGCTTTGCGCCATTCTTTGAAGTTTGTGGTTTATTGTTTAGCAGAATAACTGTACACAATAAAAGCTGATAATGTTAAAACTGACGGTCACTAATATCATGTTACAGTATCTGTGATATCTTCCTTCTAATGTATATTTTCTTTTATTGTTTTTAATACAAAGTAAGCGCGTAATATGATGTGCATTTTTCATTGCTCTTTTCAATCGATGTACTGAGTGGATACATGCACGCATGTATATTTTGTTTTACTTAGCTATCGGTTTGTATTTTACCTCAACTATTTATTAAAAACTCGGAAAGCAAAGTTTGGAGGATGGTGTATTTGTCCGTCTGTATATTCATCTGTCCGCATTTCTTGTAAGCTCGACTCCTTTTTTGTTCGTTGTTCGTTGTATTTCTCTGTTTTTAATATTTTCAACAATTCTAGTCAAAATGTCAGTTTTCCATTTCCGAAAATATTGCACAGTGTATATTTTGTTAACTTCACATGGAATACTAATTGAATTTCTCATCGTTAAAGTCAATATTTTAACAGTTTATCCCTTTCGTTTAATACTAATACTGACATAAACACTAGTTTGTTAAATTGAATATTATCAAAATCAAAGAGATAACAGGGGGGTGTCTCGCATGGTGTGCATTTAATTTAGATTTGTCTTTCTGTCATCTCGGATAGCTTGGTGTACTTGGGAGACGTGCCTGTGATCTTTCATTTCAGTTTAAACAGCGCACAATTCGACGTCCTTCAATCGAGCTTTTGAATAAACGTACACTTATTAAAATTCTAAAAAAGTTTGTTTGTATAGTTTGTTTTCCCTGTTGCTACAAAATTAACACGATTTATACCGAAATTATAATGAACCTAAGAAACTATCAAAAAAAGTCATTTAGGCTACCTTGGGAAGGTTTTATTATCTTTTAAAAAGTTATTAAATGGGACATGAAAAGAAAAACTTACGACTCAATATTATAATGACAAGAAGGAAAGATTTAATCACAATCTCCACAGCGTTGTGAAATGAAAAAATAGAAAAGACGAAACATATTTGTAGGTGAAACTCTTTTTATTTATTTATTTATTGTTCCACGTATCGATATTGTAGCTGTTCCTATTTGTTGACTCTTCGCCATTCATAAATTACTATGAAGAATGATAACAGATACAGTACACTGGAATTGGTTGAAAGTTAACATGAGGTTTTACATTTTACTTAAAACAACTATCTCTTACAGATATACATAGTACATAAAATACATCTGCTAAGCTAAGTCATGAAGTAAGGTTTACTTTCTTTTTCTTTATAATACATAGACATACCTCTTAGTCTTTCTATACGTATATTAGAAAATAGAAAGGAAAAAGTGTCCATGACTGGAGCTACACAGCATACGACGATGTTGCCAATAATGCCATGGCAACACTCGAGTACATTAGTTAACACTCCTATACTTGGAGAAATGCACAAAACATGATAAAATACAAGAAATCCGAACTGACATCCCCAACAAAGAGCAATGCATATTCCTGTTAGGAATGTCAATGTTGCATAACAACAATTTTTTGAGCCTGTATAACAGCTGTAAGCACAGTCCCATATAACATCAAGACTATGAACACCGTCTGGTTCTGTCAAAACATCTTCGAAGTTGACCTATTAAACAAAATATGTATTTATTTGATTTTAAAACATTCGTACCAAATCACAAATTAGAAGTTATCTTAAGTGCTAACCATGGAAAAAGCATTTATACATCTGCCTATTTTTTTTTCATTGACATACATTCCATACCAGTTACATTTGTTTTCGTTTAACTGTTAACATGGCGGTTGCAACCTTGGGGATCTCTCTCGAGGAGAAAGTCAATACCTTTCATCATTTTTGTGAAAAAACATAATAGGCCTAACATCTTTTGTATTATTTTCGAAATTCAGACTTCGCTGTCCAAAAGGGTGATAACAAACAACAATTATGATTCTTAGACATACAAGCATGTACAATCATATACATGAGAGCTTTATAGCAAGTGATTATTAACAGAAAATGCTAAATGATCATGCATGCGAAATTAAGTGTACATTTGCTTTGCCATAGAGTAAAATAGAGGGGGTGAAAAAAAACTACACGTATTGTGACCTGTAACCTAACTGAGCGGGGTTTATCAAAAATATATTAAGGTTCTATTGTATTGAATACTAGTATTTGTTTTTTTCGTATAGCTACTCAATGAGAATAGGGGTTATTATCCTTTCTGTTTTATTTATCTATTAAAAAATAGTCAAACTGTAGCCCAAAGCGGATAATGACCTTTACCCATGTAGAAATGTTAGAATCTCTTTTGAAATATCGTGCTTTGAAACCACAGCCATTCATACAATCACAACACAAAAAAAATACCTTTACATGGCGGTTGCAACCTTGGGAATCTCTTTCAAAAAAAAAGTCAATATCTGTCATTATTTTTGTCCATATTCATATTTCCACCACACATATCTAACGACATTTGTATATGTGTTAATGTTCAGTGTGTATCGTGTTACCCAGGTCGAGTCATATCGTCTTTTCTTTTTAAATGTCTTGTCAGTTTCGTTTTTGTTGGTTTTTTTTCAATCTATTTCAACACGAAAAAAATTCAATTGTAATGAAAATCATTTTAATACAAGGGAATGGAATGTAAAATAAAAAAAAATAAAAAAACTTGTTACCAGGAAGTGCGGGTAATGTTTTTGTTTCACAAGTTTCTCTCAATTAGTTTATGATATTGACCAGGGAATCAGATTAGGAACCAGATTAAACAACTGGAAATGATTATATTATAAACATTGTCAGGGCCCCGATAATGTTTATGACCTATATAGCCAATTGTAACGAGGCCCTGTGTCTGAATCGGAGACTGAGTAATATTGCATTAAGTTAAATGCTAACCGATCATTTCATTTTTCAATGTAAACTTCCCGTTCTTACACAAGCAAACAATACACGTAGAACACATGTGTATGATATTTAAGAGGTACATTTTGATCTCGTATGAAGCTAGAATTGACGGTTTTACGGCACCGATCAGCAGAATAATGAGGTGTAGTTAAGCCTCGGTGTTTTAGGGGTTTCTATTTTTGTGCTACGGAAAATATCAGTAAATAATGTATGATACATAGTTCGGATCAGGCAAGTATGACTGCTAGACTGGTGAATATCCTCGGTGATGTCCACTTACAGTGACGTCGGCCTTGTGGTTTCTGATAAAATACCAATCAATCAATATGCCCTACGTGTTTCAAGGAGTAAGTAATAATTAATATGCAGTTGAATGCGTTGGTATTATTGCTATGGAAAGTTTTATAGTCTTCGTTTCGGGTGTCCCATTGCAAGGGATGAAGGTGTGGTGGGGCTTTGATCATTTTGAGAGAAAAAAACACAATTATTCAAATTTGAGCCAAAAATTATTTTACTCAGCCATATAGACAGAAAAATATATGAATCAATATTTCTCCCATTATTTGTGTAGATTTTTAAATATTTTTTTTAATTCCGTCTGCTGCTGAAAAACTTCTTACTCAACATAGAATCCCAGAGCCCTCCCCCACCAAACCACCACCAACTCAATAATAAAATGGTCTGTGCACTTCAAGTTCTTATAAGTCCATTTCAGAATTATAAATATAACAAGTCAACCACACATGCCAGAGTGGACAATTCCTTAATAACTAAATGCGTGTTGGGTCCCTCCTTATATTTCAAAATTATATGGATATATATTAATTTTGGTGTTCAGCAGAGGTCCACCTTTTTCTCTGGTCTATATCAGTGAAAGTCTTTGTCACCCCTAGGGCAAATTCACATATATGGTGGATATTTCAAATTATGAGGACCATCCTTTTTAAGTGATCACAATTTTCTCTCCCATGTAAGTCTTCTGTTTTACATTTCAATCTTGTTATGTATTTTATGTTGTATTTGTTGAAGCTGGAAAAAAAAAACAGGACGGCCATGGAACGGAAACATAGTCCGCATCCGTCTTAGTTTATAATATTTTTTGGCTTCCGGATCTGACGTTGTATAACCAGAAAATTTGTAAGCACAGTATTTTCTGTCGTTATGTACTAATAATGTCAATTGTAGTAATGAGAAACCAATATTTACAACGCTCATTTATTGCCGTGTTCAGCAGGACTCGCAAATCGCGACAAAGCTATCGGTGTTACTGTTCTCAGGCATTTGAAACTGACAAATCTGAGAACACTAGAGTGGAGACATCTCAGCCAGGGCTCCTAGAAACATGGTTTTATGGCGTAAAAAAATTTGGAAGGTTAAACATTTCTGTACCATTCAGTCTCCAAGTAGAGTCATTAGACCCTCAAAAATATCCTGATATGGGGAAGATCCTTGTCAAGCTTAGCTATTGCCCAGAATCTCCAGAAGAACAATATAATAATGCTTCACTTGTTGCTCTAACCAAGTTGTATGACTTTGATGTTGATACATCAGATTTAAGCAATATCAAATTAGACGCGAAGTTCAATACAATGGCTACTTTTCCTGCTATTTGCACAGTTCAAATGCCTATTAATTATGGTGAGTAATATGGATTGTACATAGTTGACAATAGTTTTACATACATTTACTTGTAATGGGCTTGTTAAGTGCAACCACATTATTTTTTTAAGAATCAGTAATTTGTAAAGATTGACTAAAGCATGTGATTCAAAGCACCTTTTTATTAATTACACATTTCTTCTATTTAAACACAAACTGAAACGAATGTAAAGTTTAAGTCAGTAATGTTACAGATAAAGAGAGATAACTCTGCCTATACAAACATTTTGTATAGGATAAGGTACATTAATTTTGTAAAAGTCCTATATTGCATATTCCCGAGCAGGTGTACATCAAAACATGGTGGCTAAAAAATATAGTGCACCTTTTTTTTGCCTTTTCCTATTTTTTTTGTGCAAATGATTATCATTTTTCATCCAAAGTACAGGGTGAATATCAAGCTACATTGTACATGTATGACACTGACAACCTGAAAAACAGTTTTTTCATGAAAAATAATGCTTCAGAAAAGGGGTTTATTTTATGAACTCAAAATAAAAGTGAAAGAAGAAAAGTCTATTTTTAGTTTTGCCTGTTCTGGTGTTCCAAAGTTTGTGCCTTTTTTTTCTGAAATGCTCTTTAAAATGATTTTTGAAATTTCCTTAATGGAAAAACTAGGTCAAAAGTTAGATTGAAACTCCTTGTCTATTTTAAAAATCATGAAAATTTAAGTTTACTATAGAAGCTATGGGGCAAAGAATACAAGACTGAGTCCATAACAACAGAAATGAAGAATGTTGAAGTTATAAGTGTTGTAATAATTTTTTTTTACTTTTGAAGTTTACAATTTTTATTACAGCAATATGGTCTTCTTTGCAGATCTGAATGTAGAATGTAATGGAAACACTACATCAATCAAGAATCTAGAGACAAATGAAATTAATATATCTACGAAAAAGTCATCATGTTCATTACACAATCTTAAGGTAAAGTTCTTTAAGCCTATAAATCAGTTGTAATAGCTGTTGATTTCACAGAAAATACTAAGTGTAAAATTAGTCTTAAGTTATAATGACATAATAGGAAATAGCATTGTGACTCATAACATACATGTACATGTACGATCAATTTTACATTTACAATTTTTTGTGTAATTGATTGCAGATGTTCATTACTAATTAGAGTCATTTAAACATTTGTTGGCATTAAACTATCTATGAATATAAAAAAATGATCTTGTAAAAGAATTATTTTGCAATATGCACTGCCACAGAAAAATATGCATGTATAAGAAATGATTTTTTACAATGATGATTATCCCCATGCTCTTTATCATTTAAAAAAACTAGCATATAACAAAAAAGAAATTAATTGCAGGTTATGTGGTTGAAGTTTTTGGGCATTTGTAGCAGTGTTCATGGCCAAATCTAGAGGGAGAAATGAGCAAAAACTTATCCTTGTTTGTGCTCACTTCTTAGACTGAGAGAAGTTTTTGTAATTGACTACATAGACGAAAATATCATAGTTAAATAGAGCAATATAAAGTATAGCACATTATGAACAATTCAGAATGTTTATAATTTTAAATCAAATCAATGATAACACAGTGTGACACAATTTAAATTTCAGGGAGAGACAATTAGAGTTACCAACACAGATGGTGACATAACATGTACAAAAGTTGTACAAGGCAACTTGAACATTACAGTCAATGGAAAGGGGGTAAAACAAATTTCAATTAATTATTTCCAATTTTAATATAATGTACTTCAATGGTCTTTAGACCATAGCTATGGTAAAATGGTGATAAACCTATGACCAACATCATTGACATACATTGTATGGTCTTATTATATCCAATATCATAAGATTAAGATTTACTTAAATTTACCAAGGTCACAGTTGAATTTAGCTCCCCAGAGTAGCCATTTTATGCAACAAACAGGCTGTGTCTTTTCATAACATGGGGAAACAAGACCTTGTAGAATAGAAATATTCTATTTTCTTTTAGACTTCAATGTCCATTGAGTAATTGTTTACTAGGCCTGAGAGGTTACCCATTTATGTTGCCTTATTTTACTTGGGTAACCCCAAAACTACCATCAACAGAAAAAAGAAAAGGTTATAAGTTCTTATTTGACTGACTGAGTACACATTAGTATGAAAAGAAATATTCTATTTTCATTTAGACTTCATTGTCCATTGAGTAATTGCTTACTAGGCCTGAGGTGTTACCCATGAAAACATAAAAACACTCCCTAGTCTTACAGGGGATATCCTTAATATATTCCTTCTTAGAATAATAATTTTTTTCATTTGTTTTTAATTTTTTTTTGTGAACTGTTGTGTTACTGAAATGTTTGTATGTCTGTGCACTACAGCATGAAGC
The DNA here is from genome assembly GCA_037379345.1 of Perna viridis. Taxonomy (NCBI): domain Eukaryota; kingdom Metazoa; phylum Mollusca; class Bivalvia; order Mytilida; family Mytilidae; genus Perna; species Perna viridis. The sequence continues at coordinate 18,925,227 of CM074511.1, forward strand.
ATATCATAGATCTAAGAGGAGGCTTACCCTACCAATGCAGCTGGTCCATGCTCCCATTTTTTAGTGGAGACTGAGTTGCTCATGTATGTGTGTTGATTTAGTTATTTCTTGCTCATTGTTGTGTGTGAGTGTCTATTTTCCTTATCTAGTCATTATCATATCAGCGTTCTTTTTGATTAATGTTCCTTTCCTGGTTTCCTTGATACCCCTTTCAAATTTGAAGAATTTAAGAATAATATCTTTTTATAAAGTTGTAAGTAGTACGAATGTATAGTGTTTTGCATTTCAGAACATCACAACAGACAGAATACAAGGCCAGAGTATAAATTGTAGTGTGGAAGAGGGATGTATTACATGTTCCTCTGTGTATAGTAATTCTTCTTCTTTTACTTGTACTAATGGCAGTATAAACCTGAGAAATAATCACGGAGCATCTAAAACCTCTGTAAACAAAGGAAATTTGGTCATAGGTAATTTGCTTTGTTAAACTACATATATTGTTTTGCTAAATAGCAATTCTGATAGTGTTTTTGACATGAATTAAGGACTTCTGAATTGAACTTATGATATATATAGAATTTAGGAAAGGAAAATAATTTCTACTAGCAAAATTGAACTTAAACTTTCATTTACATGTGGAAAGTATTACCCCATTGAATTTGATCACTGTAAACTTCTAATTCATTTTAATTGTCTTGTAATTTAGAGATCCAATTTTATTACACTTATTTTTGTACCATTTTTTAGACAGGGGTGTGGTAAGCATGTAAATTCCTTCAAATTAACAAACATTGGTAATGGGGGAAGGAATGCAGATATTAATATTAACACATGTAATTAGCAAAGCATGTAAAACATCCATTCTATCATTAAGTAGGGCAAATAATCAAAACCTGCACTTAAAAAATGTTCACATCATGTTGTTCAGCATCCTACAAACTCTAATTAAAAATAATGGATTCCCCATGGTCAGATTCCTTTTTTTTTTAATTTGTTTTGGATTTAAGCCAATAAATTTCAAAAGCTACTCCTTCAAGGAGGTAGACCTAGGGTAAGGGACATCTCATAAAAATCATTGGAACGTTTGCATTTAGCATTTCACATCAATATTATGTAAGCATCTAATTAACTTGGATTGAATTTATTCTGCTTCAAATGAAAGCTTGAGAAGCTTTGGTGAAATTGAATATGATACAAACAAATCAAGATTTCAAGAGTTATATCCCTTACCCTAGGTCTACCTCCTTAATTTATTTCTTTGTTCTGTATGACTGATTGAATGTTTTTTTACCATTTTGCTGATTTCTGGAGAAAAAATGATATAAGACAAAGGATATTTTACAGATTCTTTAGATGGTAGTTTGACATCACATGTAATAAATGGTTCTACAGACTTATTTATTTCAAGACCTGAAGATGTTATTGTGGAAACAGATAATGGTTTGTATTCAGTAGAAAAAAGAACAGATATGGTGAAAGCAACAAATACACAACAGTATATAACCTGATTACAAAATGGTTAATACTTTAATAGATCCCCGAAAGGTCCTAAAAAAGTGTAAACACGCACCTTTAAGTAAGCTCCTAGAGAACTCGGACAACAAAAGTACTGAAATCCATGGATTGTATACAGGAATAAGACATTAATTTGTATCAGTGACTTTGTTTTTGATGATAAGAAGGGATTGATTTTTGTAGATTCCTTCTCTCTAACTTTAAGTGAAATCAAAATTTGTTATTGAAATTTACTTTGAAAGCCTTTATTTTCATCAATAAAATTTTGTTCACAACAAATGTGGTGATTTTGTGCTAACTATAGCTACTTGTGTGCAAACATTGTATATTTGTTTATTTTTCTTTTTTCATATTATTGTCTAAGCATGTCAAGTGCTTTATAAAGTCAGTGTTGATATTGTGCATACCATTTTTTAACATACAAATTTTTTTTGGAATCCCTTTCAGCAATTGTATTATTTCTATTTTTTGGTGCACATTTAAGAGTCTTTGTATTTGTAACAGGTGACATAACTATAAAACTTCCAGAAACTTCTGTAGAACTAGATTTACAAGCCAACAAAGTGATTATAGATGACAAGCTTAATGTAGCTGATCAGAAAAGGGAAGTAACTGGAGACAAAGAAAAATTTCAAGGTAAGTGAAACTTTAGAAAACAAGGTTCAATGTATTGGGAATTTGGCTTGTAATTAAGCTTTATTCTAAACCAACTTACCTGCATGAAAAATTGTCGATGATACTTAATCTTAATGGTGATAGTTTTTATTTTATTATTCTCTATATTAAATAAGTGACTTGGCAAGTGTTTTCTTTTTTTTTTTGCAAGGAGAGAAGGCTCACCTCACATGAGCTTTAAACTTCTTTGTATTGTCCTGAGTGCTCATTTTCTAATAGTTTTCTGTGGGTTTTTCATTTGTTCACTTTTGTATTAAAATTGTATGTAAATCAGTACTAAACTAAGGTCCTTTGAGTGCACTTAGTGACCAAAAGTTATGAGAGCTATTGTCATCACTTGGCGTCCATCGTTTTCCGTTTGCATCTGATATTGTCCGTCATTGTTAACAATTTTGCAAAACTCTTCTCCTCTGAAACTACTTGACAAATTAAAACCAAACTTGGTATGAATGTTTTTTAGGCTATGATGATTGTGGGGATTTCTGATCTGTCAAAAAACATGTCTGCTGTTATTTAAAATAGAACATAAGGGTCAGACAAAAGTTTTCACAGATATCTCCAAAACCGTAATGTTTAACCAAATTACTAAATAGGGTTAAAGTGTTCAGCATGAAGAGATCTATCAGTGGTTAAATTTTGTTTTAATTTATAAAGCCATGTTGAAGTTATTTCTCTTTTTTGACATTTTTTTTTACTCTTTTAAAGTTTTTTTTTCTTTCAAAAATCTTCTCCTCTGACATCACTTGACCAATTGGAACCAAATTTGGTATGGATGTTCCTTAGGGTTTTCTGCATAGAACCGGGGTGGGGATTTTTGATCCATCAAAAATCATGGCCTCTAATACTAAAAATACAACAGAAGGGTTAGACAGCAGTTTTTTCTCATATTTCTCATAAACCGATAGGTTTACTTAAATTCTGACATCGTAAAAGCATTCAGCATGATGAAATCTATCTGTATTCAAATTTTTGTTATAATCTGTGAAGACATTATTGCCCTTTTTTGAATGGTTTTGCTATTTTAATGTTATTCCTTGAAAATTCTTCTGCTCTGAAACTGCTGGACCAATAAGAACCAAACTTGGTATAAAAGTTCCTAGGATAATGTGCATAGAACTGATAGGATAAGAAATTATCCTTATTATAAGGCCTATAAAAGTCTAAAAGTCTGTGTTGGTTCAAAGTTGTCAGGTGTCTCCTTGATAGAGTTATTGCCCTTGAAAGGTAAGAAAGAAGTTTTATTACAGTTTTCAGTCAATATCTTGAAAACTATGATTTTCAATAGCTGAAATGATCCTTATGATAAGGCCTACACAAGTCTACAGGAGATTAAAGTTGTTTGACAACTCATTGTTTGATTTATTGTCCTTGAATGGTGGAAAATGATGTTTTAGCAGTTTTCAGCCATTATCTTGAAAACTATAATATATATAGTCTTACCAAAGTCTTCTTCGAGTCAAAATTGCCGGTCAATACCTTGTTAGAGTTATTGTCCTTGAAGGCAAAAATTTAACAAGGTGAGCAATTCAGGCTCCTGGAAGCCTCTTGTTTAGCTCTTTGTTCTATAAATACATGTAGCTTTTAATTTTGCTTTAATATTTATTAGTATATCTACCTTTATTACTGCATTGATTTCCCTTGACCATGGTAACTTTTGATTTCATTTATGTATATTTAAAGTGTTCAACATAATGTAGAAAAAAAGATTATGACATCTGATTTGCTTTTATTCTCCTAATTATAAAATTCACAGTCCCCCATCAGCTCCATTTTTAAAGTGCATATGTAATTAAAATAATATTGGCAGATTTTGTGAAATTGTGAGAATGATTCATAGTAATGAAAATTAAGTATAAATTTTATTAAATTCCATTCAGTAATGTTGGCAGGAGAATGCTTACAAAACATATTTTGAAGAAATTTGAATTTGCAAGAGAGATAACACTCATAATATTAGTCAGTTATTGTTGGTTTGAAAGATTCATGGTAGCAACCTTTGATTTAATTTTAATCCAAATCCATTGAGATGTATTGCTTACTTACACTAAACATTCACAACAAACTAGCACTAAATGAAGATTTCTGATTTTTAGGTCATTTGTCTGGAAAAGATGGAAGAATAAAGGCCACAACAAATAGTGGAAGTGTAACAGTAAAATCTCTAGATTGGATGGAATCACTTAGACTCAAAGGATTTGATATGCAATGATTAAAATCTTGAGGACCATTCAAGAGTTTGTGTAGTTGTAACAGTTATGTAGTGTAAAATAAAGAATATATAATGCTTGCACTAGTTTTATCATCAGTTAGGTACTTATACATAACTGGAATTTAACACTAATTAATTGGTTTACTCAGATAAGAGCTTTAAACTTGTAATGGGAAACCTGTCTTATGTAAACCCCTTCTGGACTTCAGAATTTGTCAAGTTTAGACAGGTGCTCTTTTTACCAAAGCTCAAAATACATTACTGCTGATATAAAGGGACTAAAAAAAGTCTAGTTTATGTAGGTTTGTCTATTAAGACAGGTTTCACTGTATATGCCTACACTTTCAGGCACTACAGCTATGTTTTGTGCAATGTCAAAAAAATATAACACTGTTCTGTGCAATGTCAAAAATACATAACACTGTTTTGTGCAATGCCAAAAATTATTACACTGTATTGTGAAATGTCAAAAAACTGTAACACTGTTTTGTGCAATGTCAAAAAAATATAACACTGATTTGTGAAATGTGAAAAATTACTACACTCTATGGGGCAATGACTAAAAAAATATAACACTGTTTTGTGCAATGTCAAAAATTATTACACTGTATTGTGAAATGTCAAAAAAAATATAACACTGTTTTGTGCAATGTCAAAATATATATAACACTGTTTTGTGCACTGTCAAAAATATATAACACTGACTTTTGCAATACCAAAAATTATTACGCTGTATTGTGAAATTTCAAAAAAACACATCACTGTTCTGTGCAATACAAAAAATTAAGACACTGTTTTTTTGTACAACTGTCATAAAACTATACCAGTATTTCATGTAGTCAAATAAGGATACTGTGTTTTCAACTAAAATATAAGATGAGATAAACAGAAAAAATTTGGAGCTTCCTATTATCGAGACAAACATACTACAGCATAAATGTGCTCAAAGATTGTTGGAGTATTCAAACAATGTGTGGATGAACTGACAGAATTATATCAATATGGGTGAACAAAAAAATTGCCTTTATGTGCAAGATCCAAAAGGGTTGTCAAGGAACCCATTCAATCAGGAAAAAAACAATTTACAATATAACCATTTTCATATTTTAATTTTATATTCTACAATAACTGCTATGATTTACAGTATAAATTATAAGATGTTAAATGGAGTCATATATATTAAAGCAATAAAATGAATGACAAATGCACACACTAACATCCAAACATTAGTGTATCCTGTCAATTATAAATGTGAATTATTCAGAACTACTTGTTTTTGTTTAACTGGAGATGGTATTAAGACAGTACATCACGATATTGCTTTTTGTCTGTTTCTACAGGTAGTTGTTGAAGCTCTTGCAGTCCCTAAAATTACAAAAGAAATGAATACTAACATGCAAAATATACCAGTACTCAATTATAGTTCACAACTTTTACATAAGTAACCTACCAAAAATAACTTGATCCATCCATGCTCTTAATTTTTAATTCATCACTCTAAGGTTCAGATCTTTTTACTTACATGAGATGATATGGTATGCCTTACCAAAATTTAGCCATAAAACCTCATCAGGAACCAAAACCTCATGAAACAGCATTTTTAAGCATCATATACAGAATACATTTCTAATGTTTGCCACCCTTGTCGTCCTCTCCCAATTTTGAATTTTATATGTGCATACAACAGGAAGTATATGCCCGTTTTGATACATTATTGTTGTTAATGTATTTGAAGGTGACCTTGTTTAACTTTTATCAAAAACTACTGATAAACACATATGTCCATGTTACTTATCATTTATTAAATTTTGAAATCGTAATCTAACAATGATATACATATTAGCTCTATTCCTCTGTCACAGAGTTTAATAGCAACATATGTATTCTGAGTATTAATATTTTTAACCCATGACAAGTACAGTACAGAGATTTATTGAACTCTTAATTTCAGATACTATTTGTCAAAAATATGTTGTTGCTGTACATAAATATAATTACCTGTAAGACAAGCTTTATATGAGCTTTCACTGTGGTGGCATCTTTAGTAAGTTTCTCTGCCTGTTCATTGAGTACTTGGTTTTTCTTGCTGATAAATTTAAGCGCCTCATCATGTGTGAACTCAGCATAAAATCCAAAACCAACATTTACAAAGATTTTGGTGGTATCGGGTCTAAAAATAAAAATTTTTTTATTGTTATAATTTGTTTAAGTCTCCAACCTATGACCAAAGTAGAATACAGTTTCTGGTTCAATGCTAGTGGTCGATCAAAAAATTCCAAATAGGGGCCACTGACTATGACTGACCTAAGGGGTTGCACCAGTGATTCTCTTTATAAATCCACTAAATTTTCAAGCAAATGGGGCACCGCCCTTTTTTAACTGCTTATGCATGTACTAGTCTTACAACATCATTCTCTTGTTTGGACATTTTGCATAGATTGAATTTTGGTTGTACATTGTAGTTATATTCACACAAAACTATATGAATTTACCAATGAAATTTTTTATAATTTTTCCTAGCAATTAGGAGAAATATTAATGATATCTGCAATACCCAAAATCTTGTGGATTTTGAAAAACAAGAGAAAATGTACCATGTTCACTGATTTTTTGTTTTTTGCAATTATTCTTTTAGATCTTTAAAAAGAGGGATTCAATGTACAAGAATTTCTTACTCACACTTTAGCTTGAACGTAAAAGTTGCATCCTAAATCAACTTTCGTTTTAAGAGTTTCATTGGAGTCTGATTGCTGAAAAAAATCAATTTACATTATAATAACTAACATTCGTGGAAAGAATTCTTATAAAATTTGGAAAAGGTCCTACAACCCCACAGGCTTTTTATTGTGAAATGTCAAATTCTTATTTTCTGCTAGTATGTAAGGATTTAGAACTTTAGGGCTTATAACTGTAAAAAAAAAATCAGGATTACATGGATAATTTGTTCCACACTGTAATAGTTTGTGCCATGATTTTATGCAAACAGGAAAATGTATTCTAATTAATATAATATACAATGATTAGTTTTTATTTAACTATTAAAACCAATCCATTTCTATATCTATGGGAAAGGAAAACTTTCATCTGATATAAAATAATGAAAAATAAAGTATGAACAGCTCTTCTACACCTGCTTTAATATGAAATAGAGAAATCAATAGTTGACTTGTAAGCTGTAAAGATATTAAGTCTTACTTTGATAGTTTCTATAACTGTCTCCAATTGTGAATATTCTGCTATCTGTTGGTAAACTTTATCTCTTTGTTCAAGAATATTTCTGAAAAAAATTAAGGAACCTTACAAGCATGCTAACATACACTGGATGCTGAAATAAAGAGTATTTGAAATAAGAGGCTCCCAGGAGCCTGAATCGCTCACCTTGTTAAATTGTTGCCTTTCAAGGGCAATAACTCTAACAAGGAGATGTGCAACAACTTTGACTCACAAAAACTTAGGTAGGATTTTTCATAAGGATCATTTCATCAATTGAAACTTTCCATCTATAATAATTTTCAAGATATTGGCTGATAACTGTTAAAAACATAATTTTTTGCCTTACAAGGGCAATAACTCTAAAAAGGAGTCGTCCAACAATTGTGATCCCCACAGCTTTTTGTAGGCCTTGTAATAAGGATCATTTTAACAATTGAAAGAATTTGGCTAAACCTAACGGTTTTAGGGATAAATGAGAAAAACTTCGGACTGACCCTTTTCTTCTGTTTTTCGTAACATGGTTATGTTTTTCAAACGTCAGTCTATGTCATAGAATTCCCTAAGGAACATTCATACAAAATTTGGTTATAATCAGTCTCGTAGTTTCAGAGGAGAAGATTTTTTAAAAATAACATTAAAATAAAGATAAAACGTCTAAAAAGGGCAATAACTCCAACATGGTGTAACAGATTAAAACGAAAATTTGACTACAGATAGATCTCATCATGCTGAACACTTTTAATCTGTCAGAACTTTGCTGATTTAACACTTTTGGAGAAATATGCTTAAAACTTCTGTCTGACCCCTAAGTTCTATTCTTAGTAACAGCAGCCATGTTTTTGGTGGATCATAAATCCCCACATCAGATCTATATAGAATTCCCTAAGAAATATTCATACTAAGTTTGGATCCAATTGGTCCTGTATTTTCAGAGGAGAAGATTTTTAAAAAATATAACATTAAAACTTAGAAAAAGGGCAATAACTCCATGGTTTTACAGGTTAAAATAAAAATTTGACTACAGATAGATTTCATCAAGCAAAACACTTTTGGAGATATATGCTAATAACTTCTGTCTGACTCCTATGTTCTATTTTTAGGTACAGCAGCCATGTTTTTCAACTGATCAAAAACCCACATGCCAGTTCGATACAGAACATTCATACCTAATTTGGTTCCAATATTGGTCCAGTAATGTCAGAGGAGAAAATTTTTGAAAGAAATAACATTAAAAATAGCAAAAAATGTTGAAAAAATGCAATAACTCCAACATGGCTTAACAGATAAAATGAAAATTTGACCACAGATATCTCATCATGCTGAAAATTTTCACCATATGTCAGAATTTTGCTAAACCTAACATTTTGGAGAAATATGCCAAAAACTTCTGTCTGGCCCTTATGTTCTATTTTTAGTAATAGCAGCCATGTTTTCATCGGATCAAAATCTCCACATCAGGATACCTCAAGAAACATTCATACCAAGTTGGTTCTTTTATGGCATGTAGTGTCAGAGTAGAAGAGTTTTGAAAAATTTGATGACAGAAAACCATGACAACGATAGAACGCGATGACTGATGCACCAACTGACAACATGTGATGGCAATAGCTCACATAAAGAACATAGGGGTCAGACAGCAGCTTTTTGCATATATCTCAAAAAACATTTTGTTTAACCAAATAGTGTTCAGCATATTAAAATTTATCTATGGTCAAATTTTCGTGAAAATCTTATGACCTATGTTGGAGCCCCTTTTTGTGTGTTTTTTTCTCTATTTTTGATGTTACTACTGTAACTACTGAACAGATTTCAATGAAAGTTTTTTTTTATTTTTTATTTGTCTTCAAATATAGTCAGGATTTTACAAATACCCTCTACAAAACCACCCGACTAAGGTGTATGAGGGTTTTACAATTACAGATATAAAGGCAGTTTATGAAACATAACAAAGTATATACACTATTTCTTATATTTTGGCTATGTATACTGTTTTCATTATATATCAAAAAAATATATTTATAATCTATTAGGGTACCTGCTCTCATACATCTATCGCTCACACATTCATTCTAGTTTATCTTTGTCTTATTAGAAATATATTTGGCATAATAAAGATATACATGTAATTACATATAAACTTCTACTGTGGGTGAGGGAAAATATGATGAAGTGGGGTCCAGAAATCATTGAATTTATGTTTTTTTCTGCTATGTTTTCCTCAAAGAAATGATATTTCTTGGTTCTATTTATCAGTTCTCTGATAGTAGGCATTCTTAAATCAAGTTTACATTTGTATATATAGTTTTTAGCTATGATGAGCAATAAATTTAAAAATCTATCATCAGTATATCCAAGAATCATTTGTTCTTTCTCTAAAGTAAAATCTTCATAATACAATTGAGGATGATGAGCAAAAGATACCCGGAAATAATGGATAATAGGACAATCCAAAAATAAATGGTCAATGGTTTCTTCATTTTTTTACAAAAAGTGCAACACTTACTATTGACAAGTTTGATTATGCATAACCATGAGTTTGTGGCAACAACTCTATGAAGAAGTTTTTCAGATAAGGATATCCTACAAGATTTATGCAATACTTTGTAATATTGAGACCAGTCTATGATCTCAACTCCCAAAGTTCGCTCCTACTTAAAAAAAATTGTGAGGGCAAGTTTACTATATTTTGAACAAGCTGTCTGCACAAAAACTTTAATTTTTTGTGTTTCTTGATATTTTCAAGAATAACATCACAAGGTTCGAAAGTGTCAACATTGAAACTTGTCAATCCTTTCAACAGTCCTTTCATCCATGTTGGAATGTTGGATAGCAGACTGTAATATATAAAAAGTTGCTTGCATGTATTAAATGCCTGATTTCAGGTTATGAAAGAAAATTCTTATCTTGGAAATTGAAGATATCCTTAATATGTTGAACACCATAGTTTTTCCAGCCAAGAAAATGTTAGAACTTATCTATATTAACAAATTTGAGAATGTCTAATGAGAGTACATCTTTTGTGCTCTCTTTTGCTATTGGTTTTACTTTTGACCAACCTTTAAGTACATCTCTCCCAAAAGGATTTTTTACACAGAATGCAACTTCTTTTAATTTATCTTTCTGGTCTAGTCTCCTCCAAATGTTTCAAGTTCAAACAGTAAAATATTTTGCCAGTCTCCATTTGGATTTTCCATCAATCTTTTAATCCTACTTTTCTTTAGATAAGTTATGAATGACTGGAGGTGAACCATCTTTAAACCACCTTAAGGGTATTCACCTATTAGAGTATTTCGCTTAATTTTCTCAGCTTTACCATCCCTCATGAATTATAAAATATAGAGTTGATCTCGTTGAGTTTTGGTAAAGCAGTGAATAAATGAATAAGTTTTGACAACGCTGATCTTTTGATTACTGTAATCTTTTCTAACATAGTGAGCTTCCTATGGTGCCAACTCTGAAGGATGGATGAAACCTCTTTAATTTTCTTAGTAAAATTTATGTATAATATTTTGCTTAGATCAAGTGAAAAATCTATGCCTACTGAAGATTAAACTCTGGACATATTATTTGATCGGAATAATTTTTATTACCTGTCCATACTGCTCTAGTCTTGGATGCATTCATTTTCAACCCAGAGACTTTATAGAAAGAATCAAAACATTGTAATGTAGATTTTAATGAATGTGAGCCCCATCCAAGACCAGAAATGTATCATCAGCGTACTGAATTTATGAGTGACTCTTTGTTATTGACCGTAATGCCTTTAATTCTAGGGTCAGATTTCATCTTTATGGATAAAAGTTCTACCCCAATAATAAATAAGTAGGAGGACAATGGATCCCCCTGTCTACAACCCCACTCAAGCTTCAAGTAACTAGAAATATGTCCATTGTTTATAACACTGCTATGGGCATTATGATAAAAAGTCTCAAACCATTTACAAAAGGAGTTACCACAATTAAAGCTTTTGAAAGCTTTAAGCAAAAAATCTCATTCTATGGAATCAAAAGCTTTTTCAAAGTCAAATAAAAGTAGTAAACCAGTTATATCATGTTATTCTAGATAATGCATTAAGTCATATAACAACTAAGTATTTTCACTCATAAATCTCCCTTTCATAAAACCTTTCTGGATATCACTAATAATGCTTGATAAGACCAACTTCATTTGATTTGCAATTGCTGCTGATGCTATTTTTGTATCGATATTAAGGAGGCTTATTGGTGTCCAATTAGCTACAAATTTTCTATCTTTACCATCTTTTGTAATACATGTAATGATACTTTGGTGCTGAAATTGTGAAAGATTTCCAGTTTCACAGCCAAAATGTGATGATCTATATACAAAAGGTCCAATATTTTTCCAAAAAAATTTATGAAAATCAACTGTGTATCTATCTGACCCAGAACTTTTGACATTGGTCATGTTTTTTAAAGCTTCAGCACACTCAGCATAAGTTATGTTTCCCTCAAGTGAATCCGTTGATCATCAGTGAGTTTAACATTATGTTTAAAAAATGTTTCATCCTTAGCATTTATATTTGTCTTTTGATACAAAGTTTTATAGAGGTTTTGCTGCTGTTTCAAAATTTCATTCTGATCAGTTATATGCTCTCCATTATCATTGATAGTCTCTGAACTAGTTTTTTTAACAAAACTTTTCTTTTCTAGTTTACAAAAGTATTGTGAACATTTCTGTCCATGCTCATGCCCAGTGGCTCTTGATCTAAGTAATAATCCTTCTACCATCTTTTCCTTTTTTCTTTCAAGTTCATCTTGTTTATTGTTCAATAATGTGTTAGTTTGCTCTGAGGAGTTAGAATTCATAATATTTTCTAAATTAAAAATATCTCTCTCAATTTTTTTGTACTCAAATTTTTCTTTTTTTGGATTTTGATATGGTGTAAGATTTTGAAGAACTCCTTATCTTCATTTTTAAAACTTCAACAAATAATTGGTCATTACAATTAAGCTTCACAGTAAGGTAGTCATCAATATCTCCAGACTCATAATATTCTGATACAGTATCAGTTATACAAGACTAACTGAACATATTCTATGTCTCTCGGTAATTGAGAATTATATTTCCATTACCCTCTACCCCTTTTTGAAAGACTTGCAGAAAAGGTAAAACAAATGGCTGAATGATCTGTTCAATAACCTGGTATTACTTTGTATTTTTCATTAAAGCAAAAATATCCTCACTTATCAAAAAATAATCTAGTCTACTATGCTTTATAGGATTTTTTTGCCGCCAAGTAAACTTTTTTCATTGGGATAACAAGTTCTCCATGGGCCAATCAATTCGAGAGATTCAGACATCTCTTCTATCTTCTCCTTCAAATTAGGATTTCTGTTATGATGTACATTATAAGTATCTAAGCCATAGTCTTGGACAATATTCCAATCACCGCATACAATGACTGAAGTATTTGTTAATGACAATATTTTTTGACAAATTTCAACAAAAAAGTCAGGCTTATCTATGTTATAACCATATAAACAAACAAGTGTTATATGTTGGTCATATAAACTAATATCAAGTACTAAAAACTGACCATTACTATCAATTACATATTTATGTACTTTAACATCAAGACCTTTTTTTAATATGATACAAACACCAGCACATCTATTACAGTGACTAAAATAACAATTATCTCCCCATTCATCACCCAATAATTTTTCAACTTCACTAGTGCTATGTGTCTCTTGTAAACAAGCTAGTTTTAACCCAGTTAAAAATATCTGTTCTCTTTATAGGGTTTGACATTATATCCCTAACATTCATAGATAAAATTGTAATATTATCACCCATATTTATATATTATAAGTAACAATTGATAAAAAAGTATACACATTTGCAAAAGCATTTTCTACACTGTTAACACAAAAACAAACATATAACTTACAAAGACAAACACATATATACACACACACACTCAAAAATCATAAACTCACAAACGATGGTCAATATGGTAACTCACACAACTCTACCATATGACTGTTTCTCATATTGACTCAGTTTATTTACTTGTGTAGGCATTTTACATCTTGGATGAAGAACTAAAAGTGTTGTTTTCATTTTTCTATAATTCAACCATTGACCATGAGATAAAGATAAAAATCATTAAAATAAGAAAATAAATTGAGCAGGAGGAAATACTGATATTGGTTGTTGACAAAAATAAAAGAAAACCTAAGTCATAAATATGATGATTATCTCCCTTTGACTTAGCTCTCCTCAATTAAATGTGACTTGATCACATGATCAGTTGATTCTTAAAATATAACATTACTTACTTTAATTGAACTGTCATTAAACACATAGTCAGAATTTAATTTTTATAAACTTATCTCAACTTTTCCTCAATCTTGTCAAATAAATCATATCTTTTTCTTTTCCCTCCTTCAGTCTAAGCATGCACATTGCAGTTATAAAACCATAAATTTTCAAATTTTTCAGTGTTCTTTAGTCTTGTTATCAGTCCTAAGTTCTTAACAGTTATATCATCATAGAATTTTTACCTCTGTCAGAGAATGTTATGCATTCACTGCTCAGTCACCAGTGAATAAAGTTTCTCTAACGTCATACACCATGATGGCTTCTACGACACATACAATGTCTTAGATTCCAAAAAGGTATTGTACAACAATGGAAAGTTAGTACCTGATTTCTTTAATCTGTAATAACATGTAATCATTGCAGTAATCATGTTGAAATATATGGGCAGTCTCCCTAACTCAGTTAATACAGCAAAGTCTGTACAGGTACTTCTTTTTTGAGCTCCAAAAATAAATTAACTGAATTTAGTATAAAGTTTTTCAGCAGGTAATTTAGAGTAAATTTGGTCAAATAAAACAAATCCATTTCTACATTAAGCAGACGTGGGGTTAAAGGCACCCCAAATCTCAAAACTATATATAAAAGGATGGGTTTAATGGTATGATTAAATACATGCAAGCATGTTTTGACTGAAGCATGCAGGGATAAAATATCTTAGGACAACTTAATATATATAATCTCAGAATGTGACGACTCTATTCGCTACACTGCTCCATCGGATCAAATTGATACAGGAAAGATAATGTAAACTTAAAGAAGGGTCTGAAAAATTCCTAACGATGTTACAATGGTCAAGCTTGCGAACAAATTTTTGGTTGTTCCCACCGTGGGACTCGAACTCGTACCGCTGTGACATCTATGGCAACACCGCCTGCACAAAGTCCAGCGCCCTAGACCACTCAACCAGCTGAATTTATATATATATCACAGGCATGATAGTATTCCCAAAATATTTATTGATTTATTTACTGGTGTAGATATCAATATTTGAAACAGCATAAATGATAGGAGTTATTATTTGGCTTATTCAGAGGGGCTTGCTCCCAATATCAAATATGCAGCCCAAGTAGAATATTTATCTACAAAAGGGTGATCCCAGATTTTAGGGTGCCTTGCTTCAACTCATTTTTTTTTCAAATAAAATCATATATATCACTTTTACTTGAAAAAATGAGTTGAAGCTAGGCATCCCCAAATCTTTGATCACCATCTTGTAGGTTATATATATATATGTTGCACCATGGTCATAAATTTATAAATTTAGTTTATATGTAATATATATTACATTGTACTTGTTTTTTGTTCATGCCATAACCATTTACTGTAAATGTGTTTGTGCAAATAAAATTGTCTATTGTCTATTGTCTATATACTAGTGCACCTGCTTATTTGGTGGTGGAAGCAAGCCCCTGTTACATATTGTTGAGGCTTTCCCCATGAATGCTCCAAAAATTTAACTGCCAAAGTGCAAAACTGACCTCAATTTACAACCCAAGATTTTAAAAAAAGTGGTGCATTAGATTTGTTTTTTCATAAAATTATCAGAGAAGTGGCTTTCTTGCCAATCTTGGTTTCTTAGAAACAAAGGTTTTCTAACCTAAGATCTTCTTTAAGTTTATCATTCAGAAATGCTTCGTATTGTGTCACTTTCTCTCTTTTATCCTTGTTTTCTTCATCTGACATGTTGCTCATCTTTCTTCATCGTTTATCGCTTGTGAGTTACTCTTACTTTCAAACTACTTTCGTTTTGACAGGAAGTACATCCTGTTAAGATTTTCGCTTTATTATTCTTTATTTTCAAAACCTTAAATTATTTAAAATCAGTTTTACTCTTTCTCAGAAACCATTATAGATTTTTAAAATATATTCAGGAAAACTAAAATTATAACTAATTTTTTTTTTTAATTTACTAAGGTTATTAATTTCTCCTTAAACGGAGCACCCATAACCTTACTATCTGACTCATATTTAACGGTTGCATTGAAAAATGAACCTGGTCTTTACTCAATTAAGCATATTCTATGCAATCAAGAGAGATAGTATAGATCCAGACACTTTGAAAAAAAAGGATGCCACCCGGGATTCCTCAATGAAAGTCGGTGCGAATACATTGCTAACAATTTTTTTTTCAATATTACACATGAAAATGACAAATTTTCCAACAAAAATGGTGGACAAACAGCCTGCACCCCTGGATCCGCCTGTGATACCAGTTCACAAACTGGCTTTGCCAAACTAGGATTCTGTCATTAATATTCTTTAGAAATCAGGGGTATGTGCAAGTCTTTGAATATATCATCACTATTGCCAACAAAATTTGATTTGACGTCATGAAGTTTCATCCAACAAGATATATCTTCTGTTATAATCCATGCCTTGCCGGCTTGACAATCCACCAAATTTGATATTTACTGGCTGCATTGGTGTAGCTTCTTTGGAATACTATGTCGGAGGAGCTGCAAGAACTAAATATATCTTCTGACAGAAAGTTATCTTGTCCATTGCATTTTTTTTCAAATCTCACTGCCATCTTGTAAGGGCTTTTACAAAGATTTGTTGAGATACATTTCAGGTTCTTGGCGCGGGATCAGCTAATTTTCGAATACTCTTATAACCATACGATGTCAAGTTCAAGATTAATCGTTCTTGGTTCATATTTTTTATTGTCTGAAATGTTTTGGTGATTTTAGGTCCTCGATAATAATTTTTTCTGTATCGGATAATCGCCCCGTTGTTTTTTAGGAGACCTCTTCGTGACTGCCATGACATCTAGTCGGAAGCAACATTCTTACTGGATTTTTACCCATTTGCAAATGACAGGTGCAACTGACAGTGACCCTTCCGGAGCACCTGATGTCACTCCCAGTGTTTTTTTTTGTTTTGTTTTGTTTTTGTTTTGTTTTTGTTTGTTTGTTTTTGTTTGTTTGATTTAGTATGCTTGTTTGTTTTTATTTGTTTGTTTGTTTATTTTATTTTATTATTTTTTTTATTTTTTTTTTTGTTTTGTTTTGTTTTGTTTTGATTTTTGTTTTTGTTTTTTTTGTGGGGGGGTCATATTGCTGGCGTTTTAGTTTTGAATGATGTATTTATTATCCTATCTTTTGTTTTATATGCAACTGTATTTTATCCCGTTGGCTAAAAGTGTATGTATCTCTAATATCATTGGATTTTATAGATCTGAATTGTTCCACTTATAAGGTTGAAATATGGGTATAAATTACGAATTAAATGAATTAAAATATTTTTAGTATTTAAATAAGAAATTGGTTTAAACTAAAATTTCAGAAGTAAGAAATAATGTTTTATTTTTAATTAATATATTCGGTAATATTTTAGATTTGTTTTCTTTCAATGATAAATGTCAGTTATGGATATTAATAAGATTCATGTTATTATTGGCAAAACTGATAAGTAATACAAGTAATAATTAGGATAAAAATACTCAAAAAGAAAATTTTAAAGATAACCTCCGGGTTAATAAAATTAGTATTGCTAAATCAAAATAATATTACAGAATTCTTAAGGGCAAAAAGTATAACTTTTAATGAATTAAACCTCTTTAGGAACTAAAATACCTGTTTTAAAATTTCAATACAGATATTCAATATTTTGGACAATGTACACTTTGGCTTAAGGCACCTGACCATTTCATTATTTAAGTTCGACAGAAAGCACTCTTGTCACTTAGCTGGTGACAAGAGTAAAGATGTAAACTATAAGTGAATTTGGTTTGTTTAAGGTGCATATTTATTTCGGATGATTTTAATATGATTTATTTTGTTAAAACATTCATTTTTAAGATAAAAGTATTTCTTTAAATAAGCTACTTTGAACCAAGACAAAGTTGTAATATACTCAGTAATTTATATTTTTTATTATTGTGTATATGACTTAATTGGTGACAAGAATAAAGATGTTAACTATAAATGAATTTGCTTTGTTTAAGGTCCCTCCCGCCGAGTCCCCGTCTTTCACAAAGTAAAACCTGCGTAAGCAATTTCCCCGACAGAAAATCAAAAATGAAATTGAGTTAAAACAGAAACAATAAAATAAAGTAAATTCCCCTGTAAGACCCCGAAATACAACATTATACATTACTGATGCTTCGGTATTCATTTTTTTCGATATTTGCTTTGGTCGTCGTTTGAATTAAAGACTTTACAATCATCGACGTTTGATTGCTTTTAATTTTCTCTTAAAAAACTTCATTTTTTTGTCTAAAATCATTTGTATGACTTCTAAAAATAACACTTTATAAAATTGTCGAAGGAAGGATAATTTATCAAGAGTTTATGAAATTTGAATGTTGATCTTTTTAGCGGTGCCAGCTTACTTTGCTCTATGCAAGGAATAATAATTGTGTAGTAGCTTTTCTTTAAAACCCGTCCCGACTTCCTTATACATGTACCTGTACTTAATAGGTACTTTAAATGACTAAGCAAATCAAGCATTTAACAAAAGGGTAGCACACACTTGACTGAGTATTTATATATATAAAAACAGTATTTTTAGCTCGGTCATGGATTTTTGATACCAGTAAAAGCGCACGATTATGGCTGATATAGAGTTGTTTGTCTTCCTTGTAGTGACCAATATTATTGCAGGTAAATATTTATCTTTTTTTAAACAGGTGAATTCTGTAAATTTTTCTATGAAGTCTTGAACTTTTGTTACTTATTCTTGAACTGTATATATAGACATTTTTATATATGTAATAACATATTTAACTAAATGGACTGTGTGTTCAGTGTATCATGGAAAAACTGTTGACAGGATAATGTTATGAAATATTTAGTAAAGATACACGTCAAAACAGAAAAATAACTTGATGGACAATGTAAGAACAAGAAATGTATGTTTACGTAAGTGTTGCGTCACTGACTTTACTTAATTATTGATTTAAGTTTACTTAAACCACGAGACTAGAAGAAAAGTCACAGATACGTGTTTACACGTGCAAAACCACGAGACTATGGAGAAAAAGAAAAGTCTAAGACCCGTGTTTTCACGTGCAATAAAAGTCAATTAAAGTTACTCGGTATCTGGAGTCGACCGTTTATACCCCCTTATATGTTAAAAGCCCATGTTCAAAGCTCAATAAAAAACGATAAAATTGAAAAATAAAAGGAAGCTTTCTTCTATTTGGACACACACTGTACCCAAGTAAGAACATGAAACCCCGCATCGCGTCTATCAAAACACCAATGATTCCACATTATGACCGTCTTATTGACGGTTGCTCAATTCACGGTTCTTTCAAAATCTTTTGACTCTTGTTGAATATCAAATAATGTAAAACAAGATTGATAGGATATCTTTACAATATTTAAAATGTTCGACTACAGTTGACAAATTAAATGGGTAGTATTTTACTCTCACTTCTTTTATTGTAAGTTTAATGGTGAAATCGTTGTGTAAAATATTCATCTTATTTTAAAAAGAAACTTGAAACATCCATCAACTTTTAAGTGGGTTATATGTAAGAAACAAAACCTTATTCTATAACTAGAAAATACCATGACTTTTTTTAGAAGTAACATAACTCATATGTCTAATGCCAGACCACTGCAATCTACTCTTCATCACAAAAAATTAAGCTTGCAGACATATCAATCGGCAAACCTCGGGTGACTCCGCTACTCGGCCTTAGTTGCGACGAGTGACAGACATATAGGGTATGTAAGTCTCGTCACGTGACTCCGTGATTTCATAAGAATGGGTCCTCATCTCCCATTCAAATGTATAGAGATTCGTCATTAACATAGCATCGAGTTCAATGTTAAAAGCAAAACATCTTTTTGTAAAAAAAATACCGATAAAAAAATGACAAATATCTAATTTTCCTGGATAAAAATGTTAAGAAAAGCATAAAAATAGAAGATTTTGCATAGTGATACAGCGTTTTAATTTCCCGGAAGTGAACAATAAAATGCAGACCGGTCTTTGGATTTCAACATGTTCTACATCTAAAATTCCGGAAGGAAAACTGAAAACTAGAACGAGACTTACAAACCCTATAGGAAGCTCCATTTTAATGTAAATATCACAACAACAAAAATAAACGAAGAAAAAATATTCTCGTACCAAATTCGTAAATAAATGTCAATGAAAATTATACTTATTTTTTTTTTCAGATGCTGTTGCTGGTGTGGCACAAACTGAGCAATGTTTTTCCATGGTAAATGGACACTGGAGTAACTGCTATTACGGATGCTGTGGAAATACTACTTTAAAGGGGTTCGGAACAACACCATGCTGCCAGTAAGTTTACTTGCAATAACGAAAATGTTGCGACAAATTCTGCTTTAGTGGTGCTAAAAAGATGTCATATGACTCACAACGAAATTATCAACCCAAATGTTCTTCATACTCGGGCGATCGCAAATGAAATGCTAACAATATTTTGGAGTACTACATATTTTCGTAAAAAGACTATTTACACTCAGAATCTAAATTTTTCATCTTCAACGTTATGTTACTTTATGTAGCAAAATCCAAATAAACAGATACATAAATAGACATATAGAAGGCAAACTAGTTTTTCCCTTTTTTTTTTGTTTTTTTGTTTTTTTTTGTTTTTTTTTTTTTTTTGTTTTTTGTTTTTTGTTTTTTTTTTTTTTTGCTTCTCAGGGTCCCTGATCTCTTTCGATGGTGCAGCATTACCAATTTCATTACCATGTCAACAACGTAAAACCGCATAAGCAACACCCTTTTAACTTGCGGTACTGTATGTAAAGGTTAAATAAATGCCCCTCTCCCTAGAGAAGCCAGGTGCCAGTTTTAGACAAAATATACGTTTTGGTTTGTTTCAAGAGCTTTATACGAATATTTTGTTTGAAATTTCTTCAAATGATAAATTATGCATGCTCTATTGGGAGTCATGGAACCTCGTTGTAGCACTTCGCAAAAGCGGGCTTGTCACAGAAAGAGCCAGAATTGGCTTTACTCGAAAAGTGCGTATTTGCAGCATTCTTTCGTTTTGATTTCTTGAAACAAATTTAAGTTATTTAATGTATTCTTCAATATGAAAAAAAGTTTTTCTTGACTAGTAGTATATCTAAACGTGTAAGGGACTAGACTAAGGTGAACTTTTATCTCATTTGAAGCAGCTATGTTAAAACTAAAGCATCTTACGACACCGCGGTAAGGCCAGAAAAAAAGTTGTTGGGTTGGGTATTTATAATTATTTGTTGTTACAGGCAAGACGACCTACCACGATACACATATCTTTTACTCGGCGTGGGCTTCCTTATACCATTTATTATATGCATGATGATACTGAGGCGCACGGGAGAGCGATGTCGAAACCGGAACCAACCGTTGCGTCGGTCTAGGCGCGATGAAAATCTCGACGGAACAATGCCAAATGTTGGAAGTAAGACACTGTATTAAAGTAGAATTACTAAAGACTAATATTTGACCATTTATTAATTAAGGTACTGATACTTTCATATAATGGAAATTTAAGAATTATAGGTTTTTGGGGGTTGATGGAGAGATTTTGAAAAGGGGGTTCCGGAAAAAAGGAAGAGAGAAAAAAAACTGTTCAGGGCTAATTTGCTAATTTTTACCCAAACTAAGCACGAAATTAAGAATTTTTTCCAACGAAAAGATGAAGTTCTAATCCACGGAACACCCTTGTCTGTATGATATTGATTAAGACACGTCACTTCCTCTTGCCTGTCAAATAATAATAGGCAAATGTTATTTTTCATAATTTCAGGTCGGAGACTTATGGTTACAACTATTGCCGACTTGTTGTCGTCTTCACGTGAATGGCGACGCCGAGGTTCAAACGCAGAAGTTGTAAAACCACCTTCATATGAAGATGTCGTTAAAGAATCACAGATAGAAACAAAGCCTCCAGCTTATTCTGACGTTTTTGTTGTGGGGATAGACAATTTAAATCGAGCATATTTAACAGATGAAAATCCGCCGGAATATGTTCAAGCAGATAATCTCCCAGAAACAAATGGGGATGGAACATCATTTCAACAGAGAACATCAAATAAATCCGACACGGCCTTAACTCATACAGATCATCCTGAACCTTGCTCTTCCGGTTGCTTAGCAACAGACACGGATGTATGTTCTACGGGATGTTTGCGAGCAAGTCATTTACAAATGAACAATAATGGAAATAATGGCACTGTTGCAAATAGCACAAATATAGAGGAGCCAGTGGTTGTTCATACACAGTCAGGAGGACACGAAGCATGAATGTCTCTGAACATTTCGATCTGTATTAAATACTGAAGACTTGTATTTCTACTATAAAATGATGATGTTATATCATCTTATAATAACTTTTAAGCAATGAAACTTGCTCCTATTTATCGATCAATTTGGAGGGAAAAAAATTTGCTTTTGTTGTCAAATTCAGCCGTGGCTACCGGAATTTCCGAGAACGCCATGGTTTTAGTTTCGAGTAAAACGTGCCGGTAAATCAAACGCGTTTTTAAAGCTTTTATCCATGAATGCTAAAAAATAAATTTTATAACATCTCTGTTTTACATTTTGTATTTGTTTTGCTATATGTAATCTACTATGAAGTTTGATTCTGAAGGGGTGGCTTTGCTGGCAAAACTTTTTAAATTTATGTATTTCAATTTCATTGTATGAGGTTCTGGGCTAAGGTTACTCCTACAACGTAAGAGGTTGAAATTCAGTTCCGATGACATCAAGTAAGAAAATAGCTCGCCAGACAATCTCTAGCACTGCTGGAGTAGGCTGAAGTCAGAAAGAGTCAACAAGGGAACCAAGATTCTATCGGAAAACAAAAGAATGTATTACTTCTAGGACAAAGACCGAACATGGAAAACAGACATGCACATCAAAGAACATAAAATAACAGAAGTAAATGAACAACAAATGAGAACTCAGACTCCACTAAAAACTGGGAGCATGGAACAGGTGCACTGGTAGGATACGAGTCCTCTGCTTTTCTAGAAAATTTATTCATTTTTAGGTGTGTAGGCCAGAATATTTGTTTTCAACTTTTTCTGGTGGGCCAGAATATTAATTTCCAAAAACTGCAGCCCCAGAATCAAATGTCGTCTCCTTACTGAAATCGAAAAAATACCTATGTCACAGGCACTACATACTCCTGCAACGTAAGATGTGGGCATTCCGTTCCTCCACTCCCCATGTGGATGGCAACAAGTCAGAAAATAGCTTTCTAGACAAACTCCAGCATTGCTCTATACGGCACTTCAAAGCAATTTTGTATATGTATCAACTCAATTATAAACTCTTACCTAAATACAGTCTAGTGACTGGTTGAGACATTTGAACAGCATATAACGAAAATTGCTTTTTTTTTTAATTTTTGCTATTATTAATAATTATTATTATCATTATTTGTATTTTGATAATAATTCTGGTTGATAATGTCCGCTTAATCTGTTTAATGTCCTTTATGTTCATCTAGCTGTTATCAAAGTCAATTTTGATAGTGGGTTGTTTTGTTGAATTTAATACAATTTTCAGTTGTTATCAGTTATTGACACTAAGACTTTATTTGGGTCACCGGGATTTAAAATTACCCAACTCTGTAATTTTTTCATTCATGGAGAATACATAACTGTGACCCTATCTTCCCTTTAAATATCTGTAGATCATATAGGGTTCTAAAAACATTTATATTTTAATAGGCATACACGATTGTAAGGTAAACATGATACTGAAATTATTCAACAAATATTTTATATTAAGGGGAAATTTATAAAAGATGTTGCATAAGCTTAGAAGAGTTCAAGTGAGGCAATCTATGTTCTGAAATGATCATGTCAAATTTAAAAAGAATTTAAATACCTCATTGGTAATTTGAGAAGAATGTGTGCTTTACAACCTTTATAATTGTTACAGAACTGTAATTTGTTTGTATATTTATTTTCACTTTTAAATTTTCGTAATAAATGTTAATTCTATGGCCTTTAAATCATTGTACTTAAAACTTTTCCTTATTCGTCCTAACTGTTTTAATTTGTACTCAGTGATTACAGTTGTCTGTTAATCATTTGATAATTAAATGTAAACTGCAAGCTTCAATTCAAGAATTTGGTTCAATCCTGGTTTGCCCACTTTTAATTACTCCAATAATAAATCAGTTGTACAAACAAAAGAGACAAAGGGTTCACTGACCATGAATTTGTATAGTCCGTTTCAAAATAGGTGTCATGTATGTTTCTATGTATATGTGAAGCAATAGTTTTTTAATGTGTAAAAATGTAGAGAAAAGGAAAAGAAGTGCATATCTTAATATAATATTTATTTTTTTTTAAATTTACAAAATACTTCCGGACAGTCTGTACTAAAGAATATGTTTTCATTTCATCTTTTTACATATCGTCCAAATGTTCTGGTAGATGTGGCCACTTTATAAGTACAAATAATAAGTAAGAAACTAAATGGCTTATTTGACAATTAAAAAAATCATATTAAGAAAATATTTTTTTTTAGTTGAAGATTAGACTTTCAACTTATCAGACATTAATATGCAAATATAATATAAAAATATTTAATTTCAATATGAAATGATATAAAAGGTATGATGAAGTACAAATTTAAAAGTTTCAGTTGATATTTTCACTGAAAATTCCGCTACATGTAAACCGTGAGTTTATTTCCCTCGACTTTTTTTCTGTAACTTTTTATACGTCACTTTTTTGTGTTATTTTTTTGTAAGACTTGTTTCTTAACATGTGTACAACTGTTGCTGGTATATGAAAATGGATTACCTGCTCTGAACTCCGATCTTAGTTCTTGAATGCTAAAATAATGATGCATGTTTCTTGTGATTGCCGTTTCACAACTGTCCAAGGAGACATTTTATTTCACCTTATTGTATAAATCTGTATGTTTAACAAAGTTATTTTGACTCAAAGTTGCTATATTTAATTCTTCCTGCGAGGAGAATTTTTATGATTGTTGATGATTTTGCTTTAACCTTGTGTTATACGCATATATATACGCGCTGTAGCCGAATAAAATTTAATGCTGAGAAACGTTTAGGTTACATCGACTGCTTGCTTTAAATATTGTCAGCTAGACATGGTACCATACATTTTATTTTTTGTCTTAATGCTTAGTACTGTATAGTAACATAGTGCATATATAATGCATATTTTTATTATCATATTTTCCTGTTATTTATTTATTCATTCATATTTGTATTATTTACACATAATGCATTTTGTGTACTATTTGTACATTTGTTTGTAGCCACTATCTAGGAAGATGCATATTCCGATTAATTAGTAGTTGAATATAATATTCTTTATCAGATTTTACAGGTAAAATACAGGTAAAAATTATACCTACATTTCAGAAACAAACTGTAATTGTTAAAACAACGCAATCAACTATGTTTATTTAAACTATTAATCAAAAGTGGGCAAACCAGGATGACACCAAGAATTTGTATGTTGAAATCTTCATATCATAATGATTTCATACTGTTAAGATTTGGAGTCAAGCTATGTCTCAGCTAATACATTTACCAAAACAAGCCTACATATTAACATTGACTTACAATTATGCCCAACATATCAACTTTTGCCTTCTTTTTATAGGAACATTAATCATACATGTCAACAGTGACCTTCACATTTCACACTGATTTACAAATCTGCAGTGATAATCATGTCTCACTTCACCTACAAGCAATAGCTCTCCAACCTACATATATAAATTGTATTAAAAGTGACTTTTCATATCATCAGCAACCTTCACAATGACCTTTAAACAATGGCCCTCATATTTACTTTTTTTATATCATCAGTTAAATCAAATTGTGTGCTTGCAAAACATTGGTAATGTACATCTAGATATTGCATACAGAAAGTTATCTCAATTTTGACCAACAACCAAAATTATACGTGACCCAAACTTGTCAGCTGTAGTGTAGTGGGGAAACAACAAAATTATCTCAACCAATTAAGAAGGACATCTCATTCAAAATAAAAAAAAATAAACAAATGTCTTTATTCACACCAAGTGTATATTTCTAAACAATAGATAACAATACCAGCATTTTAATGTAAAGCCAACAAAGTAATTTCAGCATGGCATATTTTGTTTTAAGACAGTCCTGATAACCATTTTTTTTTCAGATTATTTTTGTCAGCAAGTTTATAGTAGTCGATCTATATCCAACCATCTCTAAACACAATACCTGTATTTATATTTAAAAAAAAATTACCACAAAATAATTTTCAAATGTAAAGATACTTTATTAAATAGTTAAAACATAAAACCTAATCCCCTAAGTTTTGTTGATGATGATGAAATCTGCTTCCACCAATTTAATACTGGTGCTTAAATCTTTCCCCTTTCTTGATGCCCCCAAACAATCATGTTGGTGGAGTTGAATCTCTGTTTTCTTCATCAGATGAATCCTCTTCATTTTGTTGTTGGACTCTCTAAACAAAAGAAAATATTACTATAAATGAAAACATTTGTATCAGTAGAAACATTTCTGTACAATAAGATTAATTTCAGTCCTTAAATATGATTCCATTTCTGGATTATGTGTCTTCAAAATATTAGGATTGGCCAATAGTATTTTTGCACCACGCACAACATAACAAAGGGACTTAGTATTGGTTTCTGTTCGTGTGTCCATGCATCTGTATGTCACTAAATTTTTTTGGGTCAACTCCTCCAGGACAACTGAGATTTTGTTCATATTTGCAACACAAAATTATATGGACTTAAATGTTTTTGTGTGAATGCACTACATTAAATCTATGAGAAATACTACAATACCACTGTTCTTATTTCCAGTTTTAGGTTTGTAAGTCACAACATGTACTTGATCTTATAGTGTACCACTATTTGTAATGAAGGTTTTTTATGACTGTTATGGGACTTTAATGTTTCTCTGGATGTGACTTGATAGGAACACTCTCTGAACACAATTCTTCTTACAACACTAGTTTGATTTCCTTCAAATTTTGGTTAGTCACAACATGCACATTTTAATTTGACAAATTTCACAGGAGTTATATATACTGAAGTTACTTTGAGCATGTAACATCATTTTAGTGTCTTACCTAGACATTTACATATTACTTACCAGTTTAAGAAGGTCCATAAGTTTATGAGGATCTTCACCCGTGGCTAAGTCTATAACATCCCTTGGAATACCAAATGATGCATAAGGACTTGGCTGGACCCCTTCAGGTCTAACTACACATCTAAATGAGGGAAACTGAAAGTCAATAAAAAATAATATATAGGAGATTTCATAACAAGTTTATGAATGTCATATTTTGCTTTACATTTCAATCTTCCCACTAAGGTTACAAGAATTACACAAGGACATACACAATTTATCTCTTTCATACACTTATATAGATAAGGGGACAACCATTTGATTTTTTAAGGAGGGATCTAGAATGAAATTTTCTATCCTGCCTTTTTAAATTTTTTTACTTATGGCATGTCCTGGCCTCTTATTTCAGGAAAATTTCGATCATGCTTTTTTAATTCAAATTTCATCCTAATCCCCCCCCCTCCCCCCCCCCAAAAAAAAATCAAATGTTAGTGTCCTAATATTGAGATACAAGTATGATTAATGATTGTTTCATGCTATGGAATAGTAATACATGTAATTACCGCATGGCTGATTAATTATTTTCTTTTCTAGATCTCTGAAGTGTTGTACCAAAAGATAAGTAGTTAAGTGTCCAGATGAAACACATGATTAGTTTAAAATCTCAATATTTTATGACGAGTCAATCTTAATACATACATCAACACATTCTGTTCCTGAGCTTTCGAGAGATTCGTTCTCTTCTAATTCTTTCCAATTATACAACAAACTATCTGTTACACATCCAAATGGGTTAAAATCTATCAGTAAAAGCTTCCCCTACAAAATAAAGAGTATATCAAATTTAGTAGTGCAAAGCAAAAACAATAGGTCTTTTAAACAAAATTTATGCTTCTTTTAATGATGAAACAAGATAAAAGTTTACAGCATATTTACACAGGTCACAGGACTCATACTTCAGGTCTAGTTTTAACAATTTTAAAGGCATTAATGTTACAAATGAGACAAGCTGATTCACTTGATCTGTAAACAATTTTTTTTAAGTAGCAATCTATAAGCTGTGGAACATGCATTTCATTCCAATATTGAACAATATCAGTGCATTCAGTTCAACTTACAACCTTATGTTGATGAGGACTTCAACATCCTTGACTAGCCATACAAATACTGTAAGCCACAAATATAAGGTACAAATTTTCCACAGGTAATAGTCAGGTGAAATAAGTCTGTTTCTAACTTTAAAATTAAATTGACTTCAAATATGAAAAATGTTTTGCAAATTTGCTTTACTTCTGGTGTGAGCACATAACATGTGCCACCTTTGTAATAATTTTTTTCTCATTTATAAGTGAATGCTATGTTTTTAGTATAAATTTAAGACTGATCCTAGAAATCACTCATAACTCACCTTATCTCTTCTATATACATCAAAACAATCTGAAATAAATGAGAATAGCTGTTAAAGCAATAATCAGGAATAAAGTCTTGAAAATTTTGTTTTGTTTGTTTGTTGGGGTTTAACGTCCGAGCAGCAATATTTCAGCTATATTTAGACAATGAACATGAAATGGATGATAAAATGAACATGAAATGAAAAAAAAGGATGGGTCACAAGGATAATAGGGTCGACAAATTTTGATTGCCACTGGAAAAAGGGGGATGGGTAAGGTCGGGCAATTTAGCCTCCTGTGGCGGAGCGCAAAGGTTCCTACTCCTATCGAATACCACAGCAGGGTTCTTTAACGTGCGACGAACGTGGCATCTTTCCCAACACGGTGCACCACTATGGTTTGCGGTCAGGTTTTCCATATTATAGCCTGACAACCCCAGCATGTAACACGCCAGGGGTACCCCATTCCACCACCTGGGGCACACATCCCAGTTGCTCTGTGGGCAGAGCGCCTAGCCCCCGGCTAGGTTTCTGAGCACTATTTAGTCGCCTTTTACGACAAGCTTAGCGCTGCTGCAGGCCTATTCTTTTAACACCCGGACCTGCACGGGGCAAGTCTTGAAAATGGTTTTGCCATAAAGAAAGATCATTCACTGTAATGTTTGACCTATATTTTATTGGTGGGAGGGGGGTGGGGTGTTCTGAAGTAATTGCCTAACACAATTTGCACAGTATGAAGATTAAATTTTTAAATATGCTATAAATTTGCAAACGATTCATTATTTTCAATTTCCTGGAAGCCTAAAATGAGCAAAAAATATCCAAATCTGGAAACTGCCCATTTTTAATGATAGCTTTGTCAGGTATAAAGCCTTTATTCAGACATGAGTTTACAAGGTCTACAAACAAAGCGGAAATTGGCAAAGTCAAAAGTAAATATACAGTAAGAAAAGAATCGTAACGGTCAAATTGGGATCGGAAATAGCGGAATTCCACTAAAAAGCAGGAAAAAATCATGTCTGTTTATTAAAGGTCTACCCAGCATGACCAAGGGATATCTTAACTGATTGAAACTCCTATCAAGGGGCATTTAGATGACAAGATAATTCTAGGCAGAAATTGAAAAAAAATTCAAAAGTTGCCAAGAGGTTGATAAGAAATTTGAGACAACATATTTTCAACTTAATGAAAGATGATATACATATAAATGTGGTTGATCATGCTTATTTATTTATTCAACCCTCCAAAACAACATAAGGAAACTCCCTCATATTAAATTATGGGCCTTAACGTATGTCCTTCCTAGAAGCTGTCATAGCAGCCTAAAATTCAGATTCTAAACATGAAGAGTGTGATTACTTTCTCATTCATTGTAAAATGCATATATCATACTATCTTGTACTTTTTGATATTTTTTTTTAAATAAAATTACCCAGATAATATACAAGTAAGAAATTACACATGTACATTGAAATTATAAACATACATGCAAGTGTTAAAGAAAATGCAAATAAATGTAATATACTCACAATTAGAGGAATCAAATTTGGGTGATATGATATGATAAAAAAAGGTCTTTATATCTGTAACAATGTCTTCTCTTTGGTTTAAAATGTGTTCAAAATAAACTGAATGGTGCCTCTGTGAAATGGCTACAAAAGAAACAGAAAGTTCAAAAAGTAAATAAATTACATACATATTTGGAAGGTTTTCATACATTGACATACAATGTAGTACTAAATATATTACATCACTTTTTTAATAATTGAGTTTGCTAAATGTGTGTCTGTTACAAAGCACATGGATATTTGGACTATAGGCATATACAATATTAATACATTGTCAAAAATATACCCTGTATGTGCAAGAGACTTTAAGGGTAAAATGTGAGACTTTGCTTATATTTACCATATCCTGCACATACATGCTGTATTTTTAAACAATACAGTGAACTCCCAAGGGCCATATAGCATCACATTACTTTGATGTTATGATGTTATATTTTTACCAGGATGCTATCTGAAAAGATCTTCTCGTAGGGTACAATACAAATGTGATGCTATAATTTTAAAATGCAAGATGCTACACTGAAATTCAGAGATTACCAGGATGCTATCTTTAAATGATACGAAGAACACTGGAATCCCTAATACTGCTTTATCCTCCCATGAAAAAGTGATTGAATTGTTTTTAGATAAGTGTAGATATTGTTTTATTATAATTTATCCCTATTGATCCCAGGATCCCTAGGGATCCCTAATTAATCCTTATTTATCCCTATTGTACCCCACCCAGTTGATTTCACAGTTTTACAATGACTGCATAGGAAATCCACAGTTTTATGGCTATGTTAAATAATCATGGGTGTGGCCTAAAATATACAGTAAAATGTACATGTACATAAATACAAAACAGCTGATAATCCATATTTGTAAATGAGGTTGACGGTTGCAATATAAATTGTAATTCCTGTAAATGCTTTAACCTAAAACACTAACAGGATAAGAGTTCTGAATAGAGGTACAATGGAGGCACACTACTTGTCCACTTGGAAGATCAGTCAATTTATAGTGTTATAGTAATGAAGATTAATCTAAATAGTTTTGCAATATAAATTGTAATTCCTGTAAATGCTTTAACCTAAACACTAACAGGATAAGAGTTCTGAATAGAGGTACAATGGAGGCACACTACTTGTCCACTCGGAAGATCAGTCAATTTATAGTGTTATAGTTAATGAAGATTAATCTGAATGGTTTTGGCTTTTGTATTAGATAGAACTTTCCTCAGATATAACTCAATAATGGCTATTCCAGGAAAAAGTGAATGGGAGGGTTGGACAGCACATTTTTTTATACCCTATCACCCCACCCATAGAATTAAAATGAAAAGTTCATAACTATGTATTACTATGTACGCCTAGAAATACCCCATTCTATACAATTTTCAAAAGATGCCATCCAACCCCCCATATACATTTTTTCCTGGAATAGCCCTATAACTTAATGACAAATTTCAAGAATGATGTTTTATTGACATTGAGACACATAAACTCCTGAATGACCTGATTGATTGTTATTTACTACAAGGTGAACTTGACTGATTATTAATCAAGATAGTGAGGGGTTCTAACGAGTGCACAAAAAAGGAATTTAGCATGTCAGGTATGTTATAGGAGGGTCCTGAGGGTTCTATATGAGGACCAAACATTGGTGAAATAGTTAAAATAGAATGAAGGAGATTGGTTGAAAAATGGAGGCACTATCCAGGCAACAAGAAGTCTTGACAGATCAAAAACATTATTGTTGTATAATATAATAAGACTTTTATACCTATAAGTTGTTTGTTTCTAACAAAACATCTGAATTCAGCTGCTGGGTTCAGATCCTGCCACTGTCTGAGTACTAAATGATATTTTAATTTTATATCCTCTCTATCTTCATTATAATCATCACATTTACAGAACCTGCAGAACAACAAATGCATTTTGGTAAGACTTTTTCTTAGTTGCTTTTTTATTATTTAGTGTCTAGAAAGAACTAAAAGATAATTTAATATTTCCCATCCCTTTGTTAACATATTTTGGGAAGGGGCATTATTGACATATGCAGATTTTTATAGTTTTAGATTGAAATCTCAACTCCATGACCAATCTTTTTTTCTTCTTCCTTTTAAATTGAGTTTACGAAGATATTTTAGAACCACAGATTTTCATCTTTATCAAAAGACATGAATTTACATGAAACAACAGTGTAGCAATAAATTAAGTTGAACAAATGGAATTCCATCTCTTAAATCAGGTCTGATAAAAAAGGTGTTTTTTCCATTAATTATAAACAGTTTGATAATTGCAAATGCATTTTTTTCTTTTCAAAATACCAATATTGAAACAACTAACTGACTGGTACTACTAGATTTTTTAATATTTTTTCAACGAGATGAGCACAAGAAAATCCAGAGAGAAAATCCCGACAGTAGAAACAAATATTTAATAGTCTGTTTACCACTGTTTTTGCTGAATTGTAAGGTATTAATTTTCTTTTATTTTCTGTTTTCCTGACCTAAATGTGTAAGTATTATAAGTGCTGCAAAATTTCTTTTTGGAACTATTTTTCGGTGATGTGCTACGTGACATCACATTTGTTGTGTAGCTGTGATATACATTATTTGAAAAAAAAATCAGTTAACTATGACGGTCGCTTTTAAATATGTTGAATAATTTAGGGATTTATTCATTCTAATCAGGCAAGTTACTGTATTTAATCATTTTCCATGGTAGACTAGAAAAAATTGCCACAAATTAGCCATTATTTCACACGCAGTAAACAAAGAGACGGTTATTTGGATTGCCCAATATTCCTATGCTGTTGCTTGTATGTCACATGAGGACATAGAAACTAGCAATAATTTTCATTCTCACTCGACTGGCGTGAGATTGGAAATTATCGTATAGCAAGATCAAAGGGATTTTAAACAAAATAGCGATAATAAACATATTATGATAAAAAAAAAAAAAAAAAACAGTACAAGTAATGTAAGCCAAATAACACTGGTAATTTGTTGTATTTAGCCCAATCTAAAATAATTTGACCTACTACTGTTAACTAATTTATCTTTATGGATACATACTTTCACAATTTAGGATATCGATCCGATTTTGTGGCAATTCAATTTTGAGTCTAACACTTTCTCATGATATATTCTGTTATAAATGGACTAAATTGTTGCAATTTATTTTTACTTATCTTTTTTATTTCATGCTCACAAAATTAGAGGAAAAAAGTTGGTTTACATTCATTGTTCTGTTCTGTCACTTTATATACTCACGGCTGGGTTAAATCATGTGTTACAAACTCTGAGCTTTTAAGTAAAAGATAAATATCACTAGGACATGTACATTTCAATGTTTTGTCAAATGAAATCCAAGTAGCATCCTGGAAAAAAAAAGAAAAAAATACAATTTCATGGCATACAAAGAAATTGAGTTCAAGACCTATCAGTAAAAACAATACCCACATCTAACCATACTGGTATTCGGATAGTTTACTTTTAAACATTATGAGTACACATCTGGCTTCTATGAGTTAATAAACTTGTAGTGATTCTTAAGTGTCAGTCTCTGTAAGAATCAGGCAGTGGGTGAAACATGGTATAAAAAAACTCATCATATTGAAAATTTAATTTGATTATTTGCACCATCAGATTCAAGAAAAAATGACAAGATTTCCAAATCACTTTGGTACACTCAGATATAATTTCATCAAAATGCACTGAAGATGAACATTTCAAGGGTAGATAACCTCATTTTTCTAACATTGTACTGAAAAATTTCTGAGCAAATCCAGTGATGAAAATCAAATAAAGGTCTTTTCAAATAGAGAAAACATCCCCGAGTGAAATTATATTGTCACATTGGTAGATTTTGATGTGCATATTTCTGATTTTTCCCATTTTGCCTGATTCTTACAACTACTTACATTTAATACTTCTGAAAAATTATTCATACATTCACAGAACAGCTTTTGATTTAAGTGTATTGATATGCCTATTGTAATTGCAAATACGCTTTCCAATCCTTTACCTGAGGAGAACTCCAGTTCAGCTTTGGAAACACTTTACCACCACATGCCTTAATCTTGTTCTTTATTATGGTTTCAAACTCAGGAAAACTAGGTGACTGTAACAAACAATTGTTAAAAAAAGTCAGTAAAAATTCCTTCACAAATCCAAGAGATTCATGAATAAACAAAGGTCTAAGCTTGTAATGTTAAAAATAATCTTGCTCAGTGCCAATGCTTAGGTTCAGAATACACACATTTTAGGCATATTTCAATCATAATAACTATTTGGATTTAAAAAATCATTTAAACTATTTAATTAACTTTATTTAAGGTAACTCAAAATATCTTCTGAAGCAAATTTCTTATTGTCAACGAAAACAACCTAAGTAAAATCAGTGAGCTTGCATGGAAGACGTGAATAAATGTTAAAAAAAGGATTTGAAGCAAACCTCAGCAGTAGGACAGTCCTCATTCCATTCGATGTCAATCTGAAATACAAAACTGATTAATCTTAAAAATGTGAAATATAAACCATCATATAAGTACATAAATTTCCAAAACAGTAAGTATTAAACTTAAATTATGATCATCAGAATTTGAAAACTTAAAGCAATGTCAAATCTTCTCTTAACTACAATTCTCCACAGTAAAACATATCATAATTTAATGTGATAAAATATTGGATGTTAGATTAAACAATAATAAAAATGTTACCAATCAAACAAAAACTTTTGATACCTCTTCTCCAACATGGCTGTCTTCATTCACTTCTTCTGAGCTTGCTGTAACTGACCTAAATCATAACAAAATGAAAAGCTATTTTTTAAGTGTTTAATTTCCATAAAAAATGAAAAACATGAAAACCAAAACATTGCATTAGCAAATTATCTAAAATGCCTCAAAGTATTTGAGTAACAATACAAAGTGCAAATGGAGAATAACATGTAATTATATGATTATAGAGACTTTATTATTTCATATAATAAAAGAAAAGATATGAACAAACAGATAACTACAATTTGTGTCCAAATTGCTGTAAACAAACTATTAAATTTCGTGGTGTTCTAATTTTCACTTTTTTACAATGGACAGAAAACCACGAAAAACAGTACACATGAAATTGACTTTTAAAACAATATAAAGTTTATTGTTTTTAGAAACCGTGAAAATTGATAACTTGGAATAAGTTAACTTGACAGAATCCATGAAAATTAGCAACCACAAATATTTATAGTATATTTTTTCTATAATACATGTATAATATAAAAAAAAAAACATAAAAAAAACTTACTCCTCTGGTAAGACAATGCCATCAGCATGTAGATATTCAATAAATTCATGCGGTATGGGAATGGTGTAACTAAAATAAAGAAAAAATACATACGATAAAATTTGTATTGCAAGCCTTGTCATAACATGTAAATGTATGATGCAATTCTTTAAATTTGACTTTAAGACAAAAACAATGCATATAGATTGACTCATAATTTATTTTTTTAAATATTAATGAAGAGTTTTGAAAACAGTAAGAGTTACAATGTGTCTTAAATCTAACAGAAAAATGCAAGCAAGGATTTCAAAGAAATGCAGTCCAAAAAAAATTTGAAATCAGACCAAAATTTTTAAAATTTAATGTTTTTTGGTGTGGCCCAATTTTGTACTTCTTTAGTGCCAAAACGATAAAACATAAGCATACCCTTTAAAAAAAGTTTCAAGACAGAATTTCAAAAGGAACAGAATAATTGAAAGCTGCACCTTAAAAATCTGATCAACAAAGTTTTTTCTATCATCCTAATGAAAACACAGATTCCCCCTTTCAGCCCTTACTTCCATATGAGGTGAGGCAAAAACCTCCAAAAACTGTAAGGCCTTCCGCCAAGTTTCTAGGAATAAATTATGTGTTAAAATTTCAGAAAGACTGGACAAGTTTTTGTAAATAACTAAAGTTAATAGACACCATTTATGACAACAATGGCCAAGACACCAGGATGATACCAATATAAGACTGAATTTTGTGGGTAGTATATGTACAAAAAAATGAGTTGCTAGATACAAGTTACTCAATATCATACATGTGATAAAGTCATTCCTTCAAAACTGGAGATTTGTCATTTTTCAGCTGGAGATTTGGTTTGAAAACTGGAGGTTTTTATCTGTGTTTTTTTTTTTTTTTGCTGCATAACAAGTCAAATATGTGTAAAACTTATGGAAAACCTCGTATTAAGTCTGTTTCCATGAGAAAAACATGCTGAATACTCTATTTGAATAGTTGGTACGACCTTTTTTGATGGAGTAACACTTGGACATTTTAACGATTTTATTTATTACTGACAATATTTACACTGAATATTTGGTTGTTGGGATATTTAAAGCAGGCATGTGACTGAACAAGTTGTTCATAGAAAGAGATGGATAAATAAATAGGTTTTCACATCATTTCAAATTTTTCATTTATTTTATACAACTTCAACAACAATCATCATCTAAAAACTTAACAGTACCTTTTTATTGTCACATCTTTAAACTTGTTGTACCAAGTCGGAAAACTGCATTGTAAAACTTCTTCTACTTTCATCGTTATTTACAAATTAATGAAAACAAATGGAGGTTACGATTTCAAGCTACACTGGCTTCGATATGAGCACTATATGAATGGAATCAAATATACAGTCTTCCCAAGATAAGTAATTAATTAACACAAACTTAAATATGGTGTAAGGCATGTATGGTGTTGCATCATGTTTCCATGCTAAGTTATAAATATGCGAGGTTCTCCGATGGAAGGCTATAGTAATTGCGGTACAAATTCGGATTTCTCAATCAGAAATATTCGGTCATTTCCCCAAGAAATGACGAGAAAGTCTGAGTTGTTCCGCTTGACATTTTGTCACTACGCTACTTTATTCTAAAGTAGCAAATGATACTAAGGTTATAGCGGTAATTAAAAGAATGTAATCCAGTGACAAAGACCAGACATGGAAAACAGACATACACAACAAAGAACAATTGAGTAACTAAAATCATACATACAAAATAACAAAAGCAAATGAGCAACTCGGACTCCACTAAAATCTGGGAGCATGGACCAGGTCAGGTGTACTGGTAGGGTATGCGTCCTCTGCTTCTCTAGAAACATCCTCAGAGTTGCTCATAAAAAAGTCAAGTCCAGGGTAGACGAATGAGGAAAGGAAAACTAATGTATGGGTTGTGATATGAACACTCCATACGCAGGTGCTGAAGGGATGTTGCCACAGATGAAAGGAAAGTTGACAATTTTTAATGAAAAGTCATCACGTTTGTCGTAAAGTTTGGTCAATAGTTTTCCTTTACCATCGATTTCTAAGAGTAGGTCAAGATATGAGGCTGACTTCACAGTGTCTATAGTATCCTTTATCTCAAGTTCTTTGGGGTTAGATGCGATGTATCAAATCCCCAAAATTAGGATTGTTGAAAGATAATACGTCATCTACATAGTGGAAACTGAGATTAAAAGATCTAGCTAAACGATATTCTTTCTTTCGGATCAGATCAGCTATAAAGTCAGCCTCATAAGAGTGAAGGAATAGGTCAGCAAGTAGATGAGCACAATTTGTTCCCATTGGAATGCCGACCGTTTGTTGAAAAACACGTTCACCACACTGGACAAATATGTTGTCGATTAAAAATTCCAGCATTTTGTAAACATCTTCTTCTGTATATTTGGAAGATGGTTTGGAATTATTTCTTACAAAGTATGAGGAATCTCTACCAAGAACTATATATTTGTATCTAGGCGTACCATCTTTTTTGGAAAAACAACGATGTATAATGTTTTTTAAGTCGGGATTTTAACTGAGTATGTGGAATAGAAGTTTTCAGTGTTGAAAAACCATAGGTTTTAATGCTATTATATTCTGATAATAGTCTTGAACTGATTGTCTCCAAAAGATCTTTCGAATTTTTCAGGATCCACATTGAATTAATACCACTAGAGGAGTAACAAGTGTTAGGGTAGGACTGCAAACCCCTTTGACAGCTGTGAGTATAGAAGTTAACAGTTTTGAAAGAGGTTTGGTGGTACATTTTGCAGATCCAGCTATGTAACGTTGTTTGTGTGGATTCTTGTGGAGTTTAGGAATCCAGTACATAGACGGTAAATCACAGTCATCGTCCTTGGCAGGGAGACTAAAAGAGGATAGCACAGATATATGGTTTTCCACAATTTCGTCTTTGGAGAGTGTGGTAGCAGTATAGGTCTTATCACTGCTAATATTTTTTACGTCTACCTCTGATAATAAACATTGGATGTAAAACGTTTTGCAGACAAAAACAATGTTGTTTTGGGCTTTGTCTGCTGGTGCGACAACATATTTGTCATGTATAGTAGACAATGTTTTTACTACATCAGGGTCTTTGAAAACTGGTGTAGCATTGGCACTCATTGACCTACTTAAAACTTTCATTCGTTTCAAAATTAAGGACCTCACGGCCTTTACCCACTCTGACAGAGAATCGATGTCGTCTTGTTCTCGTTTTATCCATTTTCTTGCGTAATCCTCCACGGCATCCATAAGAACTTTAAAGTTATAATTCCAATTTATGAAGCGCGGTTCACGATACTTGGGGCCTTTAGAAAGGATATTACGCAGATATTTGTTTTCGGTGATGGACAAATCTCCCGTAACGACGTGACCGGAAGGACCATATTTAAATGGAGAGTTGTTGCAAGAACAGTCAGGTTGTTTAGCCTTGAAGTCCTCAATCTCGAGGTTCTGCAATAGCCGTTTATAATTGAAAATTTTGGATGCAATGGCTGAAGTATAGGAATATGAAATAATTGGTATGGATTTTTCTTTGAAACATGGGGGAATTTTGTCGGTAACGTTTTTGTGATGGAGGATGTTAGCCAAATTAATTGCATCTATACCTTTGTTGACGAACGGTAGTGGAAGAAATGATCGTTTTTCTTCATCTTGACTTTTCACACAACCTGGTTTAGAGAGTCTGTGGAAACCAATATCTAAAATGATTGCAACAAGTCTGTATAATGATGAGGTAGGGTCAGAAACAGGAGTGTCAAAACTTGTTTTGTAAAGGGAGTGTAGTAGAGTGAGAGGTATAGAAAGAGTTCGGTTCTAATGTGATGAAGTCCAAGAGATTTTTGTATGAAAGGAAGGAGACCATCTATTGAGACATCATGTAACTTAGGTGACGTATAGTGGCGATGACCATGACTCCTTTCCCGTCTTGGACTTTTGTCAATTAAATTCATCATATTTATGCTATTGTTATATTGGCTTGAAAGGTTTCCTATACTTTTGATGTTGTCATTGCATCCATAAGGTATTGCAGTACCTAGTTTGCGTATCCAGTACTCCTCTACGATAGTTTTTACCTAGAACGGGACTGTTCGTAGGATGGTAAATTTTTATTAAAGTGAATCTAGCCGTCAATACCAGCCCGCATAGAAGCAAGCTGTCAATAACTTATCCGTCAATAATATTCATGAACGGTGCGTTCAAAATTTGAATTGAGTTATTCATATAATGAAAACGTTAAACAGGAATAAACATAAGCAGATTTTTCCAAATAATGTTATATTTTTTTTTATTCACTAGCACTGTCAATGGCGGGACCGGGTCCAGAAATTTTGAAAAAGGGGGTTATAGGGTTCTAATTTTGGCCAAATTTTGCACGAAATCAACAAAATTCTACAACAAAAAGGGGGATTCGAATCCGCCATGTGTATCTACTACTGACTATGAGAATTAATTTCCTTTGTTTTGGTTACTCGTCGTAATACAAATTAAGTGTATTAACAAAGTCCGATTTAGAATCAAATATCCAAGTACGTGCTCAAAATGTTCAGAATTATTTTTAGTATTTTCTTTTAATCAACCCTTCCTTGCTTTCGGATGGTATACTAAATTTGCAAAATTAGAAATTCATATTGATATTCATAGAAGTATGTACAGTGTACATGTACATTGTATTAGTTCTTAATATTGTCCGTGTGAGATGTATTAATCACTTGTGTTGTAGTTAAGAAATCGTAAAAATCTTTCCGTTATTTTCTTAATTTTCCGAGTTTTTTTTTACACAATGTACATCAAGAATCAAACTAGATCAGACCAAAGCTAGGACTTGTTTTGATGCACACAATAAAATTAGATGTACATTTAATTCATTAAATTTTGATGATTCATTTAAGGTAACAAACGAATGTCTAACAAAGATATAAATTTAGATAATGTTAATTCCTGACAATAATCTACAATTCCTTGTGGATATTTGGAGCTTCAAGAGTGATTCACGCTTGATTGAGTTTAATAAACAATTATTAGTTACATTTTTAATGAGTTTTTTTTTTTCAATGAAAAGTTTTTCATTCAACAAAATAGTCTTTACGTGGAGAAATAAAATACTATTTTGAAAAATGCGCAGAGTATTCAAATTGTTTAACAGTCTATTGTTACTGCATTATTCAAGTTAATTACTGATTCGAAAATTGAAGTTTGGTATTATCCTTACCTGCGCAGTAATTTTCGTGTACCGAATAAAATCCCTATTTAAAACTACATTTTTAAAATAAAGTTGACCTTCTCTAATTCATTGAGCGGCTTTATCGAAAATAATTCAGAAAACTTAACAGAAGTATTAATAAAAAAAATCTAAACGAAAGAAAAAAAAATACCACAAAAATCAATATGATTTCACTCCCTTACGGAGCCCCGTGCTGGTCCGGGTGTCAAAAGAATAGGCCTGCAGCAGCGCTAGGCTTGTCGTAAAAGGCGACTAAATACTGCTCAGAACCCTAGCCGGGGGCTAGGGCGCTCTGCCCACAGAGCAACTGGGTTGTGTGCCCCAGGTGGTGGAATGGGGTACCCCTGGGGTGTTACATGGCGGGGTTGTCAGGCTATAATACGGAAAACCTGACCGCAAACCATAGTGGTGCACCGTGTTGGGAAAGATGCCACGTTCCTCGCACGTGAAAAAAAACCCTACTGTGGTATTCTCCCGGAGTAGGAACCATAGGGCTCCGCCACAAGAGGCTAAATTGCCCGACCCTACCTACCTCTCCCTATTTCCAGTGGCAATCAAAATTTGTCGACCCCATTATCCTTTTGTCCCATCCCATTTTTCATTTCATCATCATTTCATGTTCATCGCCTGAATATAGCTGAAATATTGCTGCTCGGGCGTTAAACCCCAACAAACAAATAAACTCTCTTAAGGAAAACCTAACAGAAGTGTAACTATAAATCCGATTAAAACAACTCCAAAAGTTCTTTAAAAAACGGTCATTTCTGTACCAAATTCGAGGTGGGTGGCTGGGACCAAGGTCCATTAGTCCATCTTTGGACTGGAATGAGACTTTAGGCCTACTTAAGAACTATCGATTCCCAAAATATCGGGAATTTCCATACCTTCCTCTGTCGTTCCCAAAATATAATATATAAAAAAAATAATAAAAAGAAAGTCGCATGATGGATATATGGATCTTGGCCCCAGCCACCGACACCAAACTTGGAACATAAGTGGTAAGAGGGTCCCCTATTACAATTTTCTCAATGACAGAGGAAGATATAAAAATTCCCAATATTTTGGGAATTTATAGTTCTCTAATGGGCCTCAAATCTAATCCCATTCACAAGTTGGACGAATGGACATTGGTCCCACCAACCGACTTCTTTCTCGGTACATAAGTGGTAAGGGGGCTCCTTTTTAAAAATTAACTCAACGAGGAAGATATGGAAATTCCCAATATTTTGGGAATGGATAGTCCACAGGTAGGCATAATCTCTCATTCCAGTCCAAAGATGGACTTAATGACTTTGGTCCCACCCACCAACTTCTTTCTTGGTACATAAGTGGTAAGGAGGATTTTTTAAATTTACTTAACGACGGAGAAAAACATGGAAATTCCCAATATTTTGGGATTGTATAGTCCTCAAATGGGCCTAAAATCTGATCCAATCCACAAGTTGGACTGAATGACCTTGGTCCCTCCAACTGACTTCGGAGTTGGTACATAAGTGGTAAGGGGCTTTTTTTAACATTTTCTCAACAACAGAGAAAGATATGGAAATTCCCAATATTTTTGGAAACGATAGTCCTTCAGTAGGCTTCAAATCTCATCCAAGTCCCAAGATGGACTAATGGACCTTGGTCCAAGATACCGACTTTGAAATTGGTACATAAGTGGCAAGGGGAGCCCTTTCTTAATTTTTCTCAACGACAGAGGATGATATGGAAATTCCCAATATTTTGGGAATTGATAGTCCTCAAGTAGGCCTAAAATCTTATCCCAGTCCCAAGATGGACAAATTGACCTTGGTCCAAGACACCGACTTCGAAATTGGTATATAAGTGGTAAGGACCCCTTTTTATACGACCGCAAACAATATGCGGTCGTATAATGTTATGGCGCAGTTGTTGTCGTCGTAGTCGTTTTCGTCGTCTTGGGACACTTCGTTACCATACGATACTTTTAGTTGTGTATAAGCAATTGTTTTGAAGTTTTGATATGATTTTACTAACTACAAATGGAAGGTTCCTATTAAATGTGGATTTTGTGGCCCCTACCGTTTTAGAAAAAAGGACCAAATAAGGTAAAAATAGTTTTGTTTATATTAAAACCTACGTAGAATATTTGTTTTATTCCGATTTTAATTATTCTTTTTTGTTGTGTTCCTTATTGAATTATTGTAAACAAATGTTTAAGCTGATTGCACGTGTTTCGGACCATTTTTAAGTTATAGGGGGTCAAAATATGGCAACGCCCAAAAAATTCATTTTTTTTCTGATTCCGATTTAAAAAATCTTTTTTTATTGGATTCCTTATATACGTGGACTGAGATACCCCCATCCTTTCCACTCATCAACCAAAATGTGATTTTTAGGTACCCTTATACTCTCATTTAAGAATATTTTTGTCGCCAAAAATTAAATGAAGCATTTTTGTATTTTTTGGCTACTTTTTATACCTCGTTGAGGCAAAAAAAAATTTTTTAAAGTTTTTTTTTAATTCTTCGAACTTCATATTTCTACAGAAAGAAAACAGATATATGTATGTATCATCATGTAGCCCAATGTCTCAACTTTTCAATGGTACCAAAAAGTTGCGGTAACACTTAGGGTTTTGCGGTAAAGTGAAAGAATGCAACCCTACCCAGCCGAAAAATCGCTCAAAAGTCACATAAATTTGACTCTGCAAGTTAGTGCTCAACTAAAACGTCTTAAATTTGGTATCACTCGATAGATAGTTTAATTTCCTACAGAAATTAACCAAGAAAAACTAAATTTCAAGAAAGGATTTTCAAAAATGTTAAAAATATTACCCTACCGCTAGAAAACTGGTCTCAGTATCAAACAGAATTCTTATTTCACAGCATACTGACACCGTAAAACTCATATTTTAGACATTCATAATTAAGATAATATATTTGATCAATTAAGGCATTTTGATTTTCTTTTTGGGGTTTCAAAAGAAGAGGTAGAATATACTAGAAGGATAGCCTGCGCCAGAATACACGTAGAACGTAAAATGGAGCAAATAAAGAACTTTAGACTTTTACAGGGAATTATGCCCATCTCATTAAGTCCACTCGCAAACGATATTTTTCATATATGTGCAGCTCTAACCAATTTACTTCCTCCTCTTGCCCTTTGAAATAATGTATGAGAAATGTTGTTCTTTTAACTTGTATATATGTTTGAAATAATTCTACCAATAAAAGTATTCTCATTTTTTTAGCTCACCTGGCCAAAGGCCAGGTGAGCTATTGCCATCACTTTGCGTCCGTCCGTCCGTTAACAATTCTTAGCATTTTGTATTGAATTGCATAATTAAGACCCTTTTAATGGCGACATTGTCAAAATGGCTGCCATTTTTTTGCCTATTTTGAATTTGGGATTCAGTTTTAGGATTTTGACTGTCACTTTACCAGGTGAGCGATTCAGGCTCCTAGGAGCCTCTAGTTTTATATTTGATATAAAACACTTACACAAGCG
Organism: Perna viridis; assembly: GCA_037379345.1. Classification (NCBI taxonomy): domain Eukaryota; kingdom Metazoa; phylum Mollusca; class Bivalvia; order Mytilida; family Mytilidae; genus Perna; species Perna viridis. The sequence continues at coordinate 18,969,185 of CM074511.1, forward strand.
ATACATGTATAATCTAGTAGCAATAAAACATACTGGTAAAACATATGTACATTGCAGGTTCTTGCTTTGGTGATTGATAGTTGTTAAGATAAGGAAAACCTATATTGATCTTTTGTCTCAGCTGATTATGTTCTGAGATATTGCTGACTGGACAATAAACAAACAACAATCAAGCAAAGCAGTTCAAAAAAATCACAAGAAATATTAAAGTTACATAAAATGGTAATTTCTGTAGCATAACTTTTGTACCTTAAGTATAGCTTCATGAAAAATACACAAGTGATAGCTTTCATGGCAAGAAAGCACTCTAATAATTATGGTATCAATTACTTAAAAAATTTTGCAAGGCAGGGGGTATCCAGTAGTACTAGTACTGCTCCTGTTATTAAAAGGAGAACAAACTTGAAGATAACATAGACGATAAAGAGATGTGGAAGAAGTGTACACGACACAACCTGTTACCATGATAAACAGGATTTTAAAAATCACAATGGAAAACAGTATATGTATATACATGTTGAGTTTAATTATCCTCAGAGATATCATAATAGAGTATATATAAATATATGCATACCATTTTCATCAACCTAGGACCTATAGTTCATGAGATATGGAGGAACATTGACACATAAATTAAGGACACGTAAAGTAATACCCAGGTCCCGCAGGCGAGACAAAAACTCATTCAATTTGAACTCAGCATTGATTTTGAAACAAGCCGTAATAAATGACAGAACAACAAAATTGCAACTTTATCATAGGTTGAGTAATCGGGGAACGACTGAGGAAATGTAAAAATTTTCCAGTTTAGGTAGTAGTGAGCTCCAGAAACCCTCATCAAACTCAATCTCTATGATTTTTATGTCTTTCAAAGTGTATAAAACGAAATCGCACTTCCTTAAGTTACGAACGGCCATGAGTCCTTGAACTTGGGTATAGTACTTGTGTGTTTGTTTAAGTCTAATTACCCCATTTTCAATGAAGCAATAAAAATCTCGAGAGTTACACGCTTCAGCAATTGTACTTGTTCTCCACTTATATGGACACTTGATTTCCAATAGTCTTCTATCTTTGCTTGAATGGACAACTCCATCTGGGCTGCCACCGATGTAGCCCTTTCCATTTAATAAATATATACCCTTCTCCATCACAGTAACCTTCTGTTTATATTTCAGTTTTTTGTATGCAACATATCTTTTTCGTGCTATGTTTTCATGTTTTTTACCCCACTGCATAGACTTGATATGGGATAATGATTTAGCGCTATTTTCATGGATGATTTTTTCAACCAATTTTTCCTCACTTGTTGAGGACATACGGGTTTTTATAGAATGAAAAGTCGAACTGGCAGTCAAACGACAGCTTCGAACTCTGTTCCACAAATCATTATCACCCTGACCTCGAGTTTTATACTCGATCTCTTCAACTACCTCGTTTGACATATTATTTAACAAAACAAGGAATTCGGTCGCTGATAATTGCTCATTTTTTATAGTAGTTTTTAAATCTAGATATTGGTCGGATACATTTGCCTCGCGTTTACTAGTGGAGACCTCTTCCCATCTGTGCACATTCAAATCGCTTGCTATTTCTTGTGGTGTTTGAGCCTGGTTTGAGGTGTACTTATCGTGTGTCAAATGAAAGAGGACAGCATTACTTTGCCCTAAACGGTTACATAGGGTTGTTAAAAAATTATTTTTATCTACGACTGGCTGGTCTTTTTGTTTCTGTTTCCCCTTTTCAAAATCTTCATTACCATATTTGATTTTTTTAAATTGCATTTGTTCAACTTTTTTACTGACGGCTTTTCTTTTAGATGGCCTATTCCATTCACATGGTTTTGATGTACTCGGTATGCTCTCTCTTTTACTTGACATGTCCTCAATGGCAAACAAAAGGCCAGATATGTGTGTGCATCCCTCTCCTAATCTGAAAAATGGGGTAATAAACCAATACAAAGTTAGCCCAAAAACTGTTGATTTTTTATACCGACAGGGGCCCACCGAGGTTTGGGGGTCATTTTTTTCAAAAATGTGAAGGAGTATACAAAGAGCTGATAGTCCAAATGTCAATGTCGATTATCATTAATACACATTTCTTGACCCCCATCCATGTTCGTCTGTTTTATATTGCAACTATCTGATTTTCTTTGAGCTTTGGTAATTATTTATTGTGAGAAAAGTGTGACAAAATATGAATCTGACTGCAAATGTTTGAAAAATATTCGACATTTGAAAGGAGGAAGAAAGCAACCAGAAGACTGAGCAGGTTAGGTAGTTCTTAATGTTGTTGCATGAAATCATGCATTTTATTTAGAGTAGAATATTTCTTTAATGGTTAAGAATGGTGCAACCCCTGTCGGTATTGAAATTTAAATCAAGTTCGCCATCCATTTTCCCCAAAAAAGATTTCTTGGTTACCAAGTTAAATGTATTTTAATCATGTTAAAGAATTTTAGGGGAAGATATGTGTAGTATATACACTTAAACTTCACTTGAACGTAAAATGATAAACTCGCATTGTACGAACTGTATGAAAATGTGTAACAAATTGTGTTTTTTCAACTTGTAGGCTAACCCCTACTATAGGCTGACATTAACAAATTTGCGCTGAACAGATATTTTAAACGGGGGTTAGTCTCTGTGTGTTTTCAACCTGTAGGCTAACCCCTACTACAGGCCGACAATAACAAATTTTGCATGATTTTTCAATTTTGCTGAACAGATATTTTAAACGGGGGTTAGTCTGTGTGTGTTTTCAACCAGTAGGCTAACCCCTACTACAGGCTGACATACTAATTAAAGATTATTTCACATAATTTACAGCTATCTTTCAAATTTCATTGCTATAATGATAAGGTACAAGAAACGGAAAAAGATCATTATAAGCGGCTAATATTATTACCCAGCTGGACATGAGCAGCTAGCTTTAACAATCTTGACCGGTTGTTTCTTTGATAGAAGGACCCACTGCCAGTACACTAAATCCTTCTTCATTGACGGAAAACATTTGGACCGTACGTAGCAGACGTCACTTTCATTGTCTATTTCATTGATCATCATCTTGTGGATGTACCCCTCTTTAAAGAAATTAAACCCCCTTATAAACTGGCGATAACAGTTCATTTTTTCCAGGTCTTGCGTCCTGTGACTGCTACTAATAAGATAGCTTTCAACATCATTTTCAGTTCATTAATATTAGGGGTTTCATTCGTGATAGTATCATTTCCTTCAATGTCATTTTCGTTTTCCGAAACACTTCTTGTGGCCGCGAAATTTAATGCAATGTAATCACAAACTCTTTGAGCAATTACGGCCTTATTGCCACTTATCGGCTGTCTGTGCTCTCTTAAAAAGTTTACTATGTCAATCTTTCTAAACGTTAAAATGTCTTCATATGTTGTTTTTGCCGTGAAACAACTCATTTTAGTTAACCATAGTTTGTTTTGAATTTTACCGCTGTGGAACTTTAACCGGAAATATTTTATACCCACTATAAAGGGCGACAACTCTGTTTATGAACGATAACTCTGTTGCACGAAAAGACCCTATAAAATCGTAAAAAGGGGAATTTCTTCTATATCATCCGTTATTTCCCTTTTATCAGAATACCGTAGTTCAATCAAGCTTTTGTGTGACACAGTACAATAATATAGTATCTTAGCTTCGAAATGAGCCCACGTAATAAATATTTGAACTTTTCTAAGTCAAATGAGGTGAAAAGTTGCCACCCCAACCCTTAAAAAATATTCATCATGAACCCAAATGTTAATTATTGATATATAAACGATGTACAATAGACAAGTTGGGTACTATTGTTTTAATCATCGATGTATCCAGCATATCTTATCATTTCAGGCGCGTATTTTTCAGTTTCAATACGACAATAATGAGTTTTTTCATAAAAAGGGGAATTTTCGGACATTCATTTTTCCTTCCATTTCATCTATAATTGGCATTTTTTTTTCAAATATCGTGCTTCAAATAAGATTTTGTATATTCAAATACAATCAATAGTGTCCTAGCTTTGTAATGAGCCCAAGTAATAAATATTTGAACTTTTCCAAGTCCAAGTGAAAAATTGCCACCCCCACCCATTAAAAGAATACCTAACAATGAACCAAAATGTTAATTTTTAGCACATAATTGATGTAAAAAAAGACACGTTGGGTACTATTGTTTTAATTAACGATGTATTTAACATATCTACTCATTTCAGGCGAGTTATTTTCAGTTTCAATGTGACAATAATGAGTTTTCATAAAATGGGGAATTTTTCGGATTTTCATATTTTCAAAATTATGTTTTTATTGTCTCGAAGACTACAAAATACTCAAAAAGGGAAGCTTAAGAATAAAATAGTATATCATGCATTTTAGCACGCGCATATATATATATTAAATATCACAGTTTTACCATGGCATGCATGTATCCAACACCATTTAAAAAATGCTAATTTACCACATACGAATTCTTGGTTTTTCACGGAAATTTTAGTGGGTATGGGGTACCATTCTTTCGGCTATATGACTTGGAATACGTTAAAGTATGCATTGCCCTGGCTCATTAGAATGCTTTGATGCTACATGGCTGTGTTCGTATGTGCAAAAGTGTGTTTGAAGTAGGGTACTTGAAAAAATATGCAAATTAATATTGAAATGGAAGAAAATATGAAATTCCGAAAATTCCTCTTTTTATGAAAAACCTATTATTGTCATATTGAAATTGAAGAATACGCACCTGAAATGAGCAGGTGTGTTGAATACATCGACAATTAAAACAATAGTACTCAACATATCTTTTGTACACCGTTTATATGCCAAAAATTAACATTTTAATGTTGAGGCATTTTTTTCATGGGTTGGGGTGGCAATTTTTCACCTAACTTGACTTAGAAAAGTTCAAAATATTTATTACTTGGGCTCATTTTGAAGCTAAGACACTATATTAATGAATCGTAATATACAAAAGCTTCTTTGAACTACGGTAATCTGAATAAAAATAAACAATATTGGGTGATGTAGAAGAAAATTCTGAAATTTTGAAAATTCCCCTTTTTCCGAATTCATAGTAATTGTCACCCTAAAAGAAAAATCTAAGCGCCTGAATTGATCAGATATGTTGGGAACATCATTATCCTAATTATGAATGCCTAAAATATGAGTTCTACAATGTCAGTATGCTGTGAATAAGAATTCTGTTTGATACTGAGACCAGTTTTCTAGGGGGAGCGGTAATATTTTCAACACTTTTTTAAAAATCCGTTCTTGAAAAAAATTCTTTCTTGGTTTATTTTTGTAGGAAATTAAATATCTATCGAGTAGTACCAAATTTGAGACGTTTTAGTCGAGTAATAAGTTGTTGATTCGAATTTATGTGACTTTTGACCGAAAAATCGAAAATCCCATTTTTCGCATTTTTTGATAAATTCTGACTACGAAAATCACCTAAAATCATCAAAAGAAGCCCAGAAGTATAAATTGTTATAATACTAAACAGAAAATACCAAATAAGCCATTTTTTACTGAAGCATAAATACTCTAGGGCTTTTGGCATTGAAAAATAAGTCAATTTAAGCGAGTTTTCGGCTGGGCAGAGGTACATTGTTTTAGTTTACCGCAAAACCCTAAACGTTACCGCAACATTTTTGGTACCATTGTAAAGCTGAGACATTGGGCTACACGATAGTGTCTAAATTTGTTTAGTTTGTTTACCCATACTATCCGAACGATGACCGCATATTCTTTTGTTTAATCGTTCTTGTGTTTCACCGGCATATATTAGACCGCATAAGTTGCATTCTAATCCATATATTAAGTTTGTTGATTTACAACTTAAATCATCGTGACTTCTTATATGGAAGGTTTTGTTTGTAAGAGAACTAGAGAAGTAAGAGTCGGTTATAAGAATGTTGCATGCTATGAATTTTAATACCACATTTTGATATAATACAATGTGGATCGTCATCGTTGTAGTCAAATATATCATTTAAAGTGATGGAACATGGTTTGATTATTTTGAAATAGTCAGAATTTTTGTACTGGAATAGATGGTCTGCAGGCTGAACGTGTGATTGGGTACTTTTGGATGGAATGGTCTGGGCACTATCCATACCAGATGTGAGCGTGCTAAGATTCCCATCTGGGGATTTCTTTACTTTTGATCGAAAATCAGCAGTCGCCAGAGCTGTAGATTTGCAAAGCCTTTTAACATCTGCAATTATCTCTTACACTACCGCAGGAAAAGAGTACCATCGGCATATCCCGTTCACAGGGGCTTGCTCCCACTATCAAATATGATTGATTGATTGATTATTGGGGTTTAACGCCCGATGCAGCCACCACTAATATATAACATATACAGGGGGTGATCCCTGATGTGAAGGTGCCTTGCTTCAACTCATTTTTGTCAATGAAGCCACGACAGTGGCTGAAATTGGCCTAGGAATCACATCTTGCTAAATATCATAATTTGCGGTGGCACTCACATGCATCCGCGATCAATACCATTGAGAATGGAAAAGAGTGAAACGTGAAATGGAAAGGAGTAAAAATAACCATGAAATTGATAGTTAACCAAACAACATGCAAGGGAAATTTAACATCTTCCATTTCATTTAGAAATCCGTGTAATATTTACGTACTATTTAATGACTTGTTTCTTCGGATTATTGATCATGTGACAGTCACCGGTCATCTCATGCGTATAAATATCTCACGAGACCTTAGAAGAAATGTTTCTGAAGCTAAAGGGGACGGGAAATAGTTTGATTAAATAAGGTGGGTTACTGCACGAAAGCACTCCCTAATGTAGACACAATTCTTTCATTACAGATACTATTTGCGAACAAGTTTTGATTATCTTGAGGGAAAGAATGCATATTTTTTTTCTGTATCTGTAGCTCCCGCTAGTACCCATCTGGGATTTCTCCAGTTGAGCATCATGACAAATCTAAATATATTCTTTTATTTGCCTGACAATTTTTAGATGTAGACTTAAAATAGCTGAAATAGTATTTGAGAGACAAAGTTGTATATATTTTAATATTGAAGGGAAAATGAATCCTTTTTTTCTGCCAGTCAACCCTCTAGTACAGTACTTTCGCGTCACCCCGCATGCATCTCATCAGACGAGCATCATGTCAAATCTTCTGCATTAATCCTGTTTAATTTTTTATATAATTGATGTACAATATTTGTAAAATGTTATTTGTACTCTGTTATTTTATGATAAATAGATATGAATCTATCCTGAGCTCATAGTCCTGATAATTTACCCTTTTTTGCTGTGTAATGTATGACTAAATTATCAGTAAAAAGAACCAATTTTACCGCGTTGGCTATCTTTTTTTTTTTTTTTTTTGATATATAAGACTTGTTTACAATGTGTTTCTTGTAAACAGTACAAAAACCTAGTTTCAATTGATGTATTCATATCATTGTTTGTCATCTTAATACATATATACATATTTACAATTAACAACACATGTTGAAAACTGTGTAACGTACTTGTTTTTGTCTAAGTTTAGAATAGATAGTACAAATGTTATTTACCAAAAGTTTTCAGTTTCTGTTTATTTAGAATATTTTGACAGTATTGCATTTAATAGACATGGGACTTGCTAGTTATCTAATTTAATCATTAAACAAATATATGGGGTCCAGTAGTACTGACAAATACAAGTTGTTTGGATGACATGAAAATACAGATTGTTTCTATCACAGTCTTGAATACCCTTTTTGCGTCTCTCAGGACTGCTCCATTTTATGACTCTGTTAGTAACTCTATTCAGTAGAGGTGAAAGAACCTTGGTTTTGGGTGAACTACTATGTTGATGCTTTGGTCTGATTGTATGGTCATAATTCATTTTGAAAGTAACTAGACAACACTATGTAGTGAAGTGGTATAAAAAAAGGAAAAAAAAACACGGAAGAGTGAATTAACATGTATATTTTTAAATGTGTATCGTCAAAGTAAGAAAATGTTGTGAGTCATTTTCCCCAATTCGTCTTGTCAACTCAAGAAGCCATGACTGCTCAGCTAATAAACGGTCTTCTAAAAGAAAGAATGGTAAAAATATTACTTTCCCTAGGTTAAAATATTACAATCCTTTTTTATGATTAGAAATGTGATTGTGCAGTAAGAAACGGAGCAAATTAAGAAGGCTTCATTGACTCAGTACTTCAGTACTTTGATTTTTTCACATAAAATCGAATATATCATTAGTTACTGCTCAGCAATCACTTGACAAATGGAGAATCTTATGAATAAACACATATATAGGTATCACCATTAAATATTTTTAATTAAATCATTGTGTTGAATATTCAAACTACAATCGCTTAGACCGAAAGTGAAACTACTGCGTCCTTGACATGGGCTAGACAAATCCTTCAGTGACATTATGTGTAAGAATCAGGCAATGAGTGGTACAACATTATTCTTAACTTGGTCTTTTTCAACTTAAATACATCCAATACATCTAATCATGAAGCAGCTGTGACTCAGATTTTTGCCCGCTTATAGGGAAAAAGTGTGAGAAAACTCCTAACATTTTTCCATGGTGCATTTCAACTAAATTTGGCCTATCAATATCTTACAAAGGCAAACTTTACACTTTGGTGGTCATTTCTGAAGGTTATTGGGTATAAATACTTCGATAATGTAATAAAATCTCTGTGTTTTTTCTTCATGTGCCACAAATTATTCACATTTCGCATGTTTCTTAGACGGAGAAGTACTTTATTGCGATAACACTAGGAAAATAAATTTTCCCGCGATTTCTATTGCCAGGGTCCCAGTAGTTTCACTTTCGGTCCTACCGATTGTAGAATTATGGAGTTTGAATGTTCAAATCATTGTGTTGATTTTAATTAGTAGTATTTGATGGTGATGCCTGTGTTTATTAGATTCATTATTTGTCAAGTGATTTCTGACCAGTAAATAGTGATATATACGAATTTATTTGAAAAAAAAGGAATTGAAGCAAGGCATCCCCACCCTCATATCAGGGACCACCCTTGTATAGGTTATTATACTAGTGGGGATGCATATTTGATAGTGGGAGCAAGCCCCTGTGGTTGAAGCGAGGAACCCCCGCATCTGGGATCACCCTTGAATAGGTTATATACTATTGGGGCTGCATATTTGATAGTGGGGCAAGCCCGTTGTTAGAGGAGGCTGGGGTTTGAGGGTCGCTGATTGAGGCCATCAAGAAAGTGGGGTTCAAGGGGCAATGCCCTTCAGCGGATATATTTGTTTTCATGTAGGACACAAACGTTTACCTTTCCCGGGAGTTTTGGAATGTAAATTCTTGGATATAAATGTAATAAAAAAGAAACTGTTTTTTTTTTGGGATTTTTTGCCGTCTCTTTTTAAAACATTATTCCATTATTGTTCTATTCTGCTTTGAATGCAAGGTGGAATCCCTCCACACGAAATAGGCATAACTTCTGGAATTCAAAATCAAATAGTAGTCCCCTATATTTGCGATCCCTCTAAATATGTCCCGTTTTTCGTTGATGTTGAAATTTGATGTAAAAGCGAAATAATAAATCATACTTGTGATAATGGATACAATGTATTTATTTGCAAATTCGACGCGGATTACATACCTGGAAAATGACTGCTCTCTTCAAGTGACAACAAAATTCTAAGTTTTCCCAGGGAATATAATTATTAGACTAAGACAAATACCTGTTTTCGTCGACCATGAATCCAGAAATGAGATACATACTGTGCATCGTGATATTTCATGTTTGAAAAACTTAATATAAATAAACATTCCTGTTTATTCGAGTTATTCTATTTAGAAAATATTTTTTTGAATGTTGCCGAAATTCTAAGGAAAGCAGTTGCCTCAACGGTAGCTACGGCCCTAAAAGTTGCCTTGATTTCATGATAGTAAGATGGAAATTTCATCCGTTACGGAATGACAGAATAACAGATGCTGGTAAAAATAGTATAACCCCTTCTCCCAAGAAAATGGGGTTTAATGACGTTGATTTAGGCAGAAGCCAAGACACCACGTTAGGGGGAAACCAAATCCACGAAGCTTTACAAATAAGCTGGTATTTACGTGCTTTGAATCATTTCAGATAGTTTGTTATCTACTTTATGATCAAAGTGGTGAAATGCTTAAACCAAACATACCCATCTGTATTTTAAACAAAATGAATGTGTAAACTTCATTCAAGGATGGGTGTAATATTTAGCAGCAGTCTTCATAAAAACCAGACAAGAGGTGATTTATGCATGTCAAAAACCCACCAAACTCAGTTTTATTTCTTGTTCAGAAACTGTTATAGATCACATAACAAGTCTCAGTTTTTCAGTTGGGGGTTGAGGTTTTGAGATAAACTTTATATAGACTGTACATGAAATAAGCACTTTGCAAGAGTTATCGTTCTTGTTTGGTTTAGTTGATTTTATTGGGAAGTTAAAGTGTAGTTTTCTTAAAAGTACAGTTCTAAATACAGAAAGGACTAATGTCACATAAAACTAGTATATGTAGACCAAAAAAGAATGTCTGATCCATGGGTTTTTCTACACCATGAATCACCTTACCATAGACAGTGTCTGAATTTTATATGGAATGGTACTTAAATAAAATCAACTGAAGATCACATGGTACCATGCTTACAATAAGACCGAAATGTCACATATTTTAAAAACCTCTCACACTGCATAAATACAAGTCAACAAAGTATTTAATAATTTATTGCAAGGCATACATTTGATATACCCTTTTGATAAAATTTATGTAAGTATAAATATATGTACAGAATGCATATATAATGAAAAAAGTCTTCCCAATACAAATTAATAAATCCATGAAAGAAGCTCAATCTGAATTTTTATTCATCTAAAGAGTAAGACCCTAATTCAATATTTCCAAGACTGTTTTTACCCAACTGAAGAAATTTCCAAATTTAACACATACACTAAAGACAGTATACAAATTGCAACATAAAAGCAAAATATACAAATATACAAACTAGCAATATCACATGGCAATAGTAACGCCAACTTAACCATTGACGGCAACAGCAAATCCAACTTGACCATTGACAGCAATAGTAAAGCCAACTTAATCAATCATTTACGGTAACAAAATCTGCTGGTCTTAGTTTGACAAATACTTTGAGACAGACTTTTAGAAAGGGAAAATACATGACTTCCATTTAGATTACATGTATTTATTAAAATATATTCATTTCCCATAGTTATAGATGGTGGTTTAAGTGGCACTCCATTTGCTATTCTATAATAGAAGCAGCACCTATTTCAACTTATTTCACCTGCTACCACCATAATTTTCTGAAATCCTTTCAACATTTTAATTACATAAGAGTGTACTATGACTGGGGAGAAACAAAGACAGATGAACAAAAGGTAAAAAACATCTTAATCTAAATCATTTTTGTATTGAAATATATTATTCTAATATTTTTGGACAGAAAACCTGACCCTACCAGTAGTTCCAACAAAATCTTGAAATCTAAGCTAGAATTGCAGACTATCTTCCTGATTTGTACAGAAAAAAAAGCACGTGTTAGCACCAATAATAAACCATTTATTTCTTGGCTCACAAATAAAATCATAATTCAAATGAAATGATCAGTAACAAAGGATAATTAAAACAACAGAAAGTTAGATAACAGAAGGAATTCTTTTGTAAAACAGCTATCTTAAAATAATACTGAATTTTGACTTGCTTTTATCCTTTGGTAAAGTAAGTACTTTATAGGTTAACAAAATAATTCCTAATGTTTCTTTCTTTGTTTCAACATATATACTGTACATTCACTGTACAACAGATTGTCAACCCATCATATGTAGATGAAAACCAAAAAGAACCAAAAGTATTGAAATTTTTTGGTAAAGTATTGTATTAATGTTGAGCCAACATCTTCTATATATTCATTTGATTTGTTCTAATCACTAACAGGAATGGTATTTCATGTCATAATTGCTGCTTAGTTCTGTCCTGAAAAAAGGATAATAAATTTCATTTTATTCTATAAGCAACACTGACTATATGGACAAGTTTGGAAAATACACAAGTGGCAATCTTGAAACGAGCAACAGTGATTCAGAATTACAAAAATGTGCCAATAATTTCGCAAATAAATAAAAGGCAATCCTCATAGGAATAGCTTTTGTATTCATGAAATACATGTAATACACAAAGCTAAGTCTAACATTTGTCCTACTATACATTTATGATTGACTTATGAAATGATGTGTTATGAAATTTTTCAGTGAAATATTAAAGCAATCAGTATAAAGCTTTTAGTCAACATTGTTGTAAAAACAAATACAAAAAATGTTGAATAAGTTTGGTCAAATTGCATCTGAAGATGTGTGCATTCACTTCATCCATTGTTTCAAAAAGCAAACTGACATACCTACATAAATATCTCCCTCAAAATCGTTTCAGAAATTCTTCAGCACTTAATCTGGCTCGTGAATTCAAGGCAATTTTCATTTCACTTATTTCTTTATCGATTTCCTCCATGAAATGAATTATAAAGTCTACAAGTTTATGTTTGAACATTTGTTCTGTGTGCACATTGGTAATAAGGAAACTAATATCATATCCCTGGAAATAAAAATCAAACAATCATAAAAATTCTGCAACAAATAAATAAAAATTACAATGCTTATGATAATTATTGATTTCATTTAAACTTTTTACATGGCATCATTAATTTTTTTTCAAAGAAAACTGGTAAGAAAAGTAAACATGCTAATTTCAACATCATGGACTGAAAGCAAAGGTGTCAAATATTTCATATACAATATTCTAAAAGTATTGATATACAGTGCATGAATGAACCTATGATCCTACGATAAAAAAGAATAAAAAAACTGGACAGTCTTCTTGCATTGATTATTAGCTTAGTTCATTTTAAAGGGTTAATACACATACTAGTGTCTGCATTGTAAAAGTACTGATGAAAGAAGTTGAGCTAGATTTGTATACATAAGACATATACTATTTTCTTCTCAAGGGGATGGAGGCTTCTGGACAAAACTTTCAACAGCAGTCTAAGTTAAAATTTTTATTTGAAAATCCATATTGTTAAGTAATACCAGGAATATTAATTTTTTTTTCTGTCCATGGCTCAGTAAATTGAATATTTTTTTTTTTCTCCAAAAGTCTGAAGCCTCCTCCTTTACAAAATGGTTAGTGCCTAACAATGGTAAACCTAGAAGAATGACAAAATTTTAAAAAATTCAATTCCTTTAACACTCAGGGCTGATGACAACTCTTTCAATCAGCAGCTGACTAATTCCATTAGCTGAATTTGTATTCCTAAGTTCAACATCTCGTAAGTGCTTACCTCTACTGGTTTTCGCCTGAGTATGACAAAATTGTCAGCTCTCTGCATCATGAATCTAGTAAATTTATGACACAGAATTTTCTCGATATCATCAGCCTGAAATTAGATCATTTCATTAATGTGCATGACAAAAAAGTAATTATTCATTTTAAATGCAAACTAGAAGTTTAAACTGAAAATAAATGAAAGACATACATGTATACAGTAACTAACTTGCAAAATACATGTACTAAAAAATAAAACACTGGTTTACATTTGGACTTCAATGAAAACACATACAAACTGAAAACTTAACATGCTAGTGCTTTTCCTATTATTATCTTTTTTTGTGGAAAAATTAAAATTTTTACTTAATAAAATATCTAGCTTGACTCTGGCATAAGGCAACAAATTACTGAATTAATCATAATCATATCAACACAAACAGTTAGGCCAAGTAAACTAAAATGGTAGAATCTCATATAACCGTCACAAAAAATAGGGGGGATTTATCATATCATCACTGTATAGTCATATTGAATATTTCATAATTTGTAACATTAACGTAAAAATAGCTCAGACAACTTACAGTGTTCCAGGATTCCTATTTCCCATTACCCGGGGCAAGTGAAATTTGGGTCAGGGAAAGTTAGGTACTTAGTTACACTTTCCCGTGGCAAGTTGAAAACTTCATATGCTCTAAGGATTTGTTTTGTTAGGAAAGCAGTCATTGACTGTGGGAAAGTTAATTTTATATGGATTTTTCCCGAGGAAACCTCAATTTCTGAAAAATCCTAGAACACTGACTTACCTGTTTGATTGCTATACTGATTCTAAAGGAATTTACTGATCCTTCAATTAATACTTTCTCTTTTTCATTTCTACTTATAACAACTGGTGTCAGAAGTAACTCTTTACTTGATCTGAAATAAAAAAAAATTAATACTGTACATCTTCGTTCATTTATTTATAATAATTTAAAACTATTTTAAGCTATACTTGCTTTGTATTTTATTTGGTTAGTGTATTAAGTGTCTCATCAAGGTCAAATATATAATATTTTAAACTGAATATGTGTTAACTTTATTTTCAAGAAATCCCTTGACCAACAATAGAATTATTTGTAATGAAAATGAAGAAAAAAAATATTAGTAGCCAGTCAGCTCTGAATATTGTATAAGAGTTTTAAAATACTTCAGTTCATCACAGTACAATTTGTAACCAGGTCACCGTCAGTTTGTGCTTCTTTTCTATAGTCCACCTGCATCATCAACCTGCTAGTTACTATCAGTATGTAGGCTAAAATATTTACTTAAAATACAGTGATCATGTATATATGTAGTATTATATACATGTATCAGTACAATACTTTGGACTTACTTGACTTCTACTTCTGGTTTGTTGTGACGTTCTACAACTTGAGAGTTAAAATTCTGTACACAAATTGCAGCGGTAAGTGTGTGCTTAATGGCTGTCAAATATGGCTTTAAAGTGGCAGACTGAAACAAAATATTTAAAAAATGAAAAATAATCACAAAAAACAGTAAAATAACATCTTCAAACAGGGATTGAAAATAGTCTAGACCACAGGCCTACCACACAACAAAAAAATACCTAGACCTGCAAACAAGCCACTAGACTTGATTTCATAGCCTTGATCAAAACCTGAACTGAATAACACAAGGTGGTTTGTTTTTAATAAAAGTGGCAATTCATTCATTTTTGAAGTGTTCTTTGAAGTCTGGATCATTTTAGAGGGTAATTTTTAAAATAAATGTATAGAAGTGATTTAAGCTAATGGACATTGGAACTTTGAAGACAACATAAAATATTATCTTAGAACTTGAAAGGTTGCAAACTTTCAACTGATTAACTTACTATGACACAACAATTTTAATTGCAATGGTGAACACAATTTCATTTATCATCTGGTTCTAACTGCAAGTCAATGTCAGATTCATATTCAGACTCGGAGCTTTCATGGCATGGTGGATATCACTAGCCTTTATGTGTTGTTTAGTCTTCTTGTGTCAATCAAGTGTATCTTTTTTAAGTTATTTGTTCCAGTAATAACTTTGGCGTCACCATCCCCACTAAAGTGTTCACAACAATATTTACAATACATCAATTCCTTTTCCCATTTGTATTGAAGCCATGTGTAGACATTTACCCAATGATTATGAAATGTTTGGTGCCCCTTCGTCGAGTCATACACTTTATTTTGTTCCCTTATTTCATTGTTTTTGAGGATTATTTTTTAGGGGTAGGTTTGGATACCCCTTCAAAGTGTCGCCCCATGTTTACCTTCATTTGGAGCTACTGGGTTACTTCCCACACTTCAAATACTTACCTTTGTGCTATAAGAAAGGCTGAGAAGTTCAAATTTGGTTTACCTTGACCTTAATCAATATCAATGTATGTTTGAAATACACCTCTCAAATTCCTTATGTGTTAAAAGACTGAAATTATGAAACTACTAATTCTGGTTACATTTCGGGAAAATTCTTCTAGACCACTCGACCGGTACAATAAAGCATTTTGCTAGACCATGAATGTCTTTACTAGACACAGGCTAGCGGACCAATAGTAATTTGAAACCCTGTTCTAAGTATTTCAATTTTAATCAAATGTCCAATTGTCCACATCCATTTGTGTTTTTAAATTTGTATAGAGAATGAAAAATATTCTTAATACAATGTAGTACAAAATACTGCTTACATGCAGTGTAATATGTTATCTTTTTCTTTTTTATTTACTGTACATGTACATGTATTTGTCAGACCTTTTGAGTTAACCTTTATTCCATTTTTTTCAGTCAACACTCCACATGACGCTTTTTTCAACAATAAACAGTCAAAGATGAGATTTCTGGACAAAACCCAGGATAAAAAGAAACAAGTTTCAACTTGCACTTGACTCTAGACTATGCAGTGCCAGTGATGAGTCATAAGATAGTTACACAGTTTAAAGTTAAGAAGAGTCCATATTAAAGACTGTTGTTGATAACACATAGTGTAAAGCTTCTGAACGAACAATATTGAAGTAAAAAAAATCATCTATATTTTAGAAGTCTGGTTTAAATGTTACCTTTATTATGTCATATTTTTATCGCTTCTAGGGACTGAAGGAATGTTTGATACCTGTTCCTGTACCTCATGTATCCAAAAACGTATGTTAGCAACTTAGGCATATACCAAAATTCGCTGATAAGACAGAAAAGTAATGTTGTCTATGACCTTTAAGTCCATCTGATTAAGGAAACAATATCTGGAGGCCTTTATTTTTTGTTTTTCTCCCAAAATAACCAAAATAGAATAATCATAAGAAAGATGATTAAGGAAACAATATCTGGAGGCCTTTATTTTTCGTTTTTCTCCCAAAATAACCAAAATAGAATAATTATAAGAAAGATGACAAATTATGATTATGCATGGTACCTACAGCACACCAAAGGCATAATAATTCATTTATCACGGAAGGAAGAGAAGCAACACACAAAATGATGTCTTCTCATTTAAATGTATAGATAAGTAGATCTGTCAAACTTTGTTTTATAATTCAAAAGACCAACTTTTATTTAGGCAAACCTTTTTTCACATCATTGTTGAACTGCTAGTATATACAAATGTATCATCCATGAATGGTATGATTTCAAAATTGGCGAAAACAATTATAAGGAAGCAAATTTGTTTTCTCTCCTGGATGATTACTAAAAAGTATGTTTTAAAAATGTGTTAAGTTGGTGAGATGATTGTGATTGAAAACGAAGAAATGTCGATCTAAGAGAAAAAAAACAGACATGAAGATTGACTTTTATTAGCTTCCGGTTGAATGAAATCAGGAAATGATCAAATTTACTTGACAGCCTCGAGCCTGAGACGATTTACATGATTATTTAATTTTACGTATAATACTAGTACCAATACTTTTACTCTAGTATGTCATGAAATGAAGGGAACTTTCATTAAATGCTTAAAAAACAATATTTAAAATACACCCACCATCTCGCCGAAGTTGCCGAAAACAGGAAGTAAATATGACACATGCGCTCTGAAGTCTTACTAACCAACTACAAGGAAAAACTCCGGAAATTTACTTTTTCACAAGCAGTCCATTTTAAATCATTTATACCGTATATGATGAGGCCGCCGTTTTCCTATATATTTAATGTTATTCATTTTCTAAAAACATAATCAAATGCATTCCTTATCATGTTAAAAAACGAATGAAAATTATTTCTAAATATAGATTAGAACAAGGAGTTAAATCTACTATAAAAAAAAAACTATCCTTAAACAGAATAGCAATATCACAACATGTATTATGAAAATTGATAGATTAATCTCTTGATAGCAGAAAATGTATTTCAAAACCAAAAAAATATATATTTATGTATAGAGTAAATTAAATTAGAAACGCAAAGTCCCTCCCATGACATATAGATATGAAATCTATATGTATCTAACGCTATTTCAAATTCAAACGCATTTCCAAGTATAACTTTTGAAAATGCCAAGTGGTTAATGAAAATGCAATCTCTGTAAGCTTTTGTTGAAAAATAAAACAGTATATTTATTAACAGTAAATATAAAATCGCTTAGGTAATCTATTACTTCACAAAAGCAATGCAGCATTCGAAGCCCAGTTTACTAAGAAAGCGGTTATAGTTCGACTCTGCTTCCAGCATCCTTTTTGATGTTTAAATTACACTTTTTGTTGGTCTGGTCCACTTATATTCAGGAAATTATCGAGAATATTTTTATAGCAGCTAGACTATAAAATTATTTAGTAAATAATAAAACGTCGCCCCACGTATACGGTGTGTATATCATAATATATCATGTAAAGTGCGTGCCCTAATTTGCTTTAATAGAGCGTCTTCACTACAATAAAAAAAAATGCACGAGTAATGTCAACTGAGGATATTCAATGATATTTAGCAAAATAAAAAAAAAAACACAAAAAAACGAACAAATAAACAAACAAACAAAACAAAATTGGGAGAGGGATAGGATAATATGCAAGATTTGCCCGAGAACATTAATATGTTTCTTGGTACCACGTGTTGGTTTTTTTTTGCGAATGGTAAATGTTATTCCAGATTTTTCTGCTAAAGTGTTTTTTTTGGGGGGGGGGGTGCATATTTCCCCCCTCCCAAACACCCGCCCAGACAGCATTCCTACGTTGGGCCGACGTTGGTTCAACGGAGTCATTTACGTTGGGCCAACGTAGAGTACCCAGTGTTGGCCCAATGTAATGCCAACACTGACCCAACGAATCCCCAATGTTGGCCCAACATAAGCCCAACGTTAACCCAACCATATAGCCGGAAGATTGTATTCCTTAAGATATTAGAATATAATTTTATTATGTATTTCCTGGTCATGCCGCAGAGTTCCGATGCTGTGCACTCCTACAGAGTAAGGGTTCCCATTTCACCTCATGAATAGACATATGATACTATTAATCGATGTTTTGTGTTTAAGATGAATGTTTAGGATATTTTTACATTGAAAATATGTATACATTTGTTTAAAATGAGAGACGACTTTTGTTTTGAAAAGGTGTATTGTGGTCTCAGTTACAAAGCTGCATGAGGAGGGAATAATCATGTACACTGTTGTTAAAAAGTAGATTTGGTTATTCATGATAATTATTTTGTGTTATTAAGTTCTAAATATTAAAAGAAATACTTGTTGCATGAATATTAAACATGCAGTTAACAGAACTCGATAAAAGAGCCAACAATACTTTTTCGAAAGAAGTAAAATTATATTCATAAATATATATTTTTTGGTTTTTCAACGTTGGCCCAACTTAGTATCGCAGTTTAGGTGCAACACAATATTTGCTTTCATACATCCTGATTTGCTTTCTAGTCTTACATTCTTGAGACCGACATACGTTTTTGCATCGATAATAATATTAAGTCTTTTTTAACATGTTTGTTACCAAAGTCATTTCGACGTTGGTTCAATGTTGGCTCACTGTTGGCTCTGGGTTGGACAAATGTAGAATAATGCAAATAATGCAATCATGGTTTTGATTTAAAAATCTAAATTTAACAATACTTTCACGCAGAATTCGCTTCTAAAACAAGTTTTAAAGAGAAGCTTAAAATGAAATGGTTGTTCAAATATAGTAGGGCCAACGTAGAACCTTTTTATGACATGAAAGTATTTAAAATTTCAAAATGTCGTGTTTAATCATTTGGTTGTCAAGTAAAAACCATTTTGGTTAAAAATAAATCAAGAAGAAATATTTCCATAACTACGGACTACTACATTAGGCCAACGTTGGGCTAACGTTTTCTTGCCAACGCCAACTAAAAGCCAACGATCCAAACATCAGCCAACGTTGGCCCAACGGAAGCATGCTGTCTGGGCGCCCCATTGGTATCTGGTTCTTTTGTACATAATAGAAACAATAAGTTGAAAACACATGTTGGCATTTGGCAGATAAAATTATTATAGACATAAGATTGGATGGAGAAAAAAAATCTCTTTTTATTTTAGAAATATTTGAGTACAAGAAATCAAAACCAACAGTACTGATAAATACATTATAACAAATGTAAAAATAGAAATAGCATTTACAAATACACAATGTATCGATGGGAACAAGTAGCACAATTCTAGTAGTTTACAATTCATTCGTGTCGTAATATTACTTTGTTTGAAGCTTAAATATCTATTGAGTTTATAAATTATTATAAAGTACCTTAAATATTAGATCATGATTTCGAAACAACTTTTATCATAAGTTAAATGTAAATATGATTTCATCACGAAACAGAGAAATTTGTAATCAACAAATTATTTTGATGAAATTTACATTCTAACAAACACTAAAATAATATCTACTGTCATCGGACACACCGCCCTAATGCCAACGGTGACAAGTCAACTCCACCTCTTCCATTCCTTCTCTTTACTGGAAAACAGTTCCACAGACATAACGATTCATCAGCTCCTGCAGAGGCTATAAAGAAAAAAAGCAAAGTTTATCTAAAAAATGACAATATTTAAATAAGGTTATGAGTAAATAAATGAAATTAAGGCTTCGTACACACATTTCAATAACTGATACAGTGGGCGTCGGGGTTGCACCCCCTTATGTTAAGAAATTTTGTCAATTGTTTAAAAATAATGACAAAAATGACCAAATGGACCCCCCTTGCATTATATGTGTGCACCTGTGTAAGCCCCCCCCCCCCTGCATTGTATGTGTGCACGTGTGTAAGCCCTCCCTGCATTGTATGTGTGCACGTGTGTAAGAATTTGAATTCGCGTTTGTTTGAAACTGAATGCATGCTATATGTACGGTTTTATATATGAGGCATATAACCTAAGTTCAGAACTATAATACAGTAGTCAAGGTCAGGAGTTCAAAATATTATCAGCCCTACGCTCAATTATATAGAAGCTTCATGTTTAAACATAAGTTTTCCAGTTGATTCATTTTTAATATAATTTATTTCTTATGAAACTGTTGGCTTAACAAGCATCAAGAAGACATTTATCAAAACTGAACAAATCCGATTACCCTTCAGATCAAATGATATATATATACAGTATATCCGAGTTGAGTTATTCACCTAATGTAGTCTTATTGGGGCTAAGTGACATATGTAGCGGTCTTGCTATATGCTGACTAAGCCTTGCCACAGGAGAAAACTCGAATTGGTTCATTTTCCAGAGTATGATGTCATTGTTTTCAATATTCAATGAACCATGACTAGAGGCCAATTCTTTATAATCTTCAGACCACAACAAGCTGCAAATCTGAAAAAAGTCCAATTTGAGAAATGCATTTTTCTTCACTAGGAATTGGTTGTATCCTAAGGCGGGTCTTTCCGATTGTAAAAGAATTGTAACGGGGTACAGAAAAGAGGCAAACTTTGCTAACCTGCATAAGATCATTTCCGAAAAGAATCAAGGTCTAAAATTAAAAAAAAAAAGTTTCATTACTTAATGAATAAGCAGAATTATTGCACTGAACACTTTTCTTTTCAGATGTAAGCAGGACAGATGCAATATAGAATGACGTACAACATATACAGGTTTAAAAACAAAATTAGAGTTTTGTATGATTGTTGTAGTGCCATGTGTTATATGGACTCCCCCTTTACTATTGCACAGAGTTTATCAGTACTACCCTTTATAGAAGCAGTGGCGAATTTTGGGGATTCGGTTTTTGTTGAAAAATTTTCTTAAGTTGCACAATAGATGAAACGCGCAAACAATAGCCTGGCCTGGTATCCCCTTCCAGTGCCTCTGGGTCTGAGTCTGATAGAGGTATTCAAACAGACCTGTGATTTTGTATACATTTCTGCCATTTTCTCTCCTGTGTGTATATGCCATAATCGAATATGTCCATCACTAGAACCACCGCCTGTTGCTATGACGCTTTTCCTCCATGGACACCAAGCCAAGGCCTAAAACAATCAACACTTTGTAGGAAAAGTACACGAATATTTTAACACACGAAAATGTAAGGTGATAAATATCTAAAGACACAAACGGGATCGTGTATACTAATAAAAGTATTTCATATAAATAAATTTAAAGATATTTTAATTATGTCCAATAAAGTGTTAAAAAATAACCATGACAAATGTTTTTAGTTTCATTTCATATATTGTTTAAGAGTTCTTCCATAACTGTTTAAAAATACCAATTTGAAATACAAATGTACTTATATTTGGACTATGTGTAAGACAATTACCGGGAATAATCAGAAGCTACCTTCGAGCAAGCTGTATGAGCTTTAATTTCCTTGTAATGCTTTGTTGTTTTAAGGTCCCATATACAGACTATTCCTTCGTCTCCTCCACTCGCCATGTACGTGGTACCCTCCGCCACTTGAAGTCCACAAACTTCCCGTCTATGACCAATAAATTCTGCTACTGTCATATTGGGTGTTCTTGGGTCCAACAACACTATATTGCCGTTTCTATTCCCGCTGAAACACAATTTATATAAATAAGATGTTTAAAGGGAACTCTATGGGTTACAGTCTTTTTGCTAAAACCACACGGAACTAAATCAAGTTAAAGTTGACCATGCAAGACTGAGACCGGTGCAAATCAACAATGGCTAAAAAAAGTCTTTATCTCTCTTGGAAAAAAGTACATGTCTAATGATCTTGTATTAACATTATAGAGTTGTATAAATGTCTCATATCTGATTTCATGAAATGTCTAATTTCAAGTTAATGATATATTCGTCTATCGGACTGTGAAGGCTTTAAATATAAAAGGAAGATAATTCTTGTAACTGAATGAAATTCTAACGTGTGTATTGACATGCTTATTTCTTTCGATAGCCAGTGTTTATTTAGGCTATGCGGTGAATTTTGTTGAGTTTTTACACTTGCTTGGAGAATCATTTATTTTGTGGTGTTGTGTGTGTTGTTTTTTTTTATTCCGTTTATAGTAAAGGTAAAACAGAGAAGAAGATAATATTTAGTATTTATGACTTACCAAAATATCCCCATTTCACTCCAACGCAACACGCTTATGGGAACACGATCTTTCAGCGAAGTTTGTTGTGTAATTTTGACTTGCGTTGGATCGCACATCTTAAAAGACAAGGAACCGTATCATTTTGCAATAACTGAGTCTAAAATATTACTGATATTTCACATTTTCAAAATAGCAACAGTTGATGAACTACAATAGCCATAGAGGAGTAAATACTTCTTATTGCAGATCATTTAATTAGGTCGAAAGATGTTTCGCATTGAAAATTTAAAGTAGCAGTCTATATAATAAAAAAAAATCAGGCAGGGGGTGATTCATGCATGTCAAATTCAGAATCAATCATGGACAACACTCTACATTTTCATTCGGTTGTTGCACTTTTGAGATAAATTGTACATAAAACTAGCACTAAGCAAGACTTATAGTTCTTGATTTGCTTGATTTGGTTGATTTTAGTTTGAGATGACTGTATGATTTTCTCAAAAATAAGATCTAAATACAGAAAACACCATTGATTTCATTACGTTAAAATACAGTAAAAAGCATCGCTTGATCGGTGGATTTTTCTACACCATGAATCGCCTCTACCATAGGCAATGTCGGAATCTTATATGGACTGGTACTTAAGTGTGATAAAACCGAAGATTTCCAGCAATGCAAGAGGCGGTTGAAAAATTATTTGGAAAAGATGATACAGAGCCTAACATGAGACACTTTACACAAGAATTATAACAATTGTAGTTTGCATAATTGCACTATATATGAATGTGCCCACAATACGTATTACCCCCGTTCACAAGATAGAAGCAGGACATTAAAAAATATACCAATATATACATGTACCTATTAAATGTCAGTTTGTACCTATGTAATAGTGTCAAGATTACAGGTATAAAATTATGATAAAAATTAAAATATTTTTCCTAATTTCATGGGTAGTATGCCCGGCTCGCCCGTCCTTGGATCCGCGCCTGTTTTTGTGGTTCTGAAATAGACCGACTCAAACATACCATGACATTTCCGTTATTATCTGCTATTCCAACCATATTTCCTGCAGGATTCCATGATAACGATGAAACATAAAAGTTTTCGGTGTTAGCATTTTTTACTTCAACTTGGACACACTCTTTGGTTTCTGCATCCCAGATGAATGCAAGATGTTGTAAGGAGACTGCTATCTTATTTGTAGAACCCCAGTCTAAAATATTCGTATCTGCGAAATTAGAAGAAAACTACAATTAAGGTGCCGCAAAAAAATCTTATTAAAAAAAACTCGTTTCAATTTTTTTACTGCTTTAACTATTATGTGAAATTATGACAAAGGTAGCCGCTCACGTACTCCTACAGTGTGAGATGTTGGAATTCCTCCATACTCGGTACCTAAGCCATGAGATTCTGCTTTGCAAGCCATCTCTGACATCGCTGGAGTACTCACACTACAGATCAGAAGTAAATACAGGGCTACTCACCTATCTATACTTCGCATGAAATGTACTACATACAGCTTTAAAACTATACAGAAAATACGCCACACAAATTTAAATTCTTTACTCGCCTACTTAAAAGTAACTAAAGTTGCGAGGATTTGTTTCTCGCGCATACATTCCCCCACCATATCTCTCTTACAATGATAGGATCACAATAAGTGCAATACAACATATGGGAGGAAAGACTCGTAAAAATAGAGTGTGTTTAAAGAATCTGGATCAATCATACATCCTCATATATAGTACACTGATTTCTAAAACCGAGAACTTATAACTTCATATATTCTAATATATTTTATGATTTAGAAGTTAGTCTGCTCGTCTGTCTTCTTATCTAAAAAGTTCTTTCGTGTATCTTATAAATACGATATAAACGTTTTTTGTACTACTTATATAAATAAATTCGGAAAGGGATATAGTCAGTCCGTGTGAGACCCGACAGGGTAGTCAAGGATGTTAAAAAAACCCTTAGTTAGTTATACAGTCCGCATTTGTATTTAGAAATGTCCAAATTGAAAGGAATGTTTAAATTAAAAATACGTTTCGAGTTTTCCCTGATCTTTAATTAATGAAACTCTAGTAGATCTCCGTGATTTTGGAAAACGGTTTTTATTTGTTGTTTAATTTCTGTTTAGAACTTGTGTTGCCCATTTTTTTCTACACTAGAAAGACCTATGCCTATTTTACCATACTAGGAATGCCACGAGTTGACGACATTTCAGTTCTCATCGATCAGTAGATATGGTCAAATATGCAATAAACATGGCAACACCAAATGAGTGATGCTCACTAGTGTGTCTAGGCTTTAAATTTAAGACTAATTAGAATGTCTACTCACAAAAATCGTCCCGTAAACATGGCATGTCCATGACACAAGTTGGAGATGGAATATACCGCCTAGTCTGGAGTCTTCCCCGAGGACTTCTAAATACTTTGTCC
Source organism: Perna viridis (assembly GCA_037379345.1). Classification (NCBI taxonomy): domain Eukaryota; kingdom Metazoa; phylum Mollusca; class Bivalvia; order Mytilida; family Mytilidae; genus Perna; species Perna viridis. The sequence continues at coordinate 18,994,422 of CM074511.1, forward strand.
ATTGTGCTATCAAAAAATGGAGGGTGGAGAGGGCTTGCGGGACCTGAATGAGCATAAAACGCATCTTTAAATATGTTTCTGATTAATGAATTGGAATTTTATTTTACACATATGTTTTAAAAATAAATCATTGGAGCTATATAATGAGAGTAATTTACTAGGGTCTTGATTCAAACTTACAACACGATTGAATACAATTGCTAGTAGAACAACCTGTATTTCAGAACAATACTTTACTTCCCTTATGTTAATACCGTAAGAAGGTCTTCAACGAGTTTTTTTCATTCATAACATTTACGATGTTACTCATTTTTTGAGTACTTGGGTGATGACCACATACATTTAGTAACTAACTTATTGAAAGTTATTTTCTTACTTCTTAAATTGCTCCCAGAATCATTTCTTTGCACAGTTGGTAGAATTCTATTGATTTCAGAATCGAATGCCCCAGCTAAAAGTTCGTTGTAATACATATTTTTATCGTCTTTGTATTGCCCAGGTTCCTTTCGAGGAGTTTTCAGCGGTGAAAGAATTTTTCTATGTGATGTATGAATATCCAAATTTGGTCTGTATGGAATGAACCTGTCAAAATTATTCTTCGAACGGAAAGGGTGTCCATGTCGTGAAGGTTTACATCCTTTAGCACAATCACCGTCCATAATTATTCACTCAGTTCATGATTACCTACTCGCATTGACAATAGGAGGTGAACTCGATTTAGCCGTGAGCAAAAACGCGTGCCTTTAATTTTGTTTGGCTTCAAGTCAAGCCAGACAACGGGGATCAAAAAGTCAAATGTAATGTTTCTGAATCGGAAAAGTGCACGGATCTCACTTCTATGGATATATTTTTAACCCCCCGCTTAAAGTGGTTAGAAGTCACAATTACCATTGCACATTTCAGGGCCGGATCCAGATAGTTCTGATCCAGAAATCAATGAAAAGGGGATATTCACCATTTGTACCAAAGTTTTACACCAAATTAATAGTATTTTCAACCAAAGAAAGGTTCCAACCCACTGGTTCCGCCATTACAGTTCCGTTAAGTTGGCTATAAAGAGTCTGGTGCGCTATTTTCTGACATGGTGCCGTGGATAAACGGAATTAGAAAGAGTAGCTACATCATTGTTTTGTATGAATTGAAATGTAAAGGTTAATAACAAGTGCAGAATTATAGACTGGGCATCTTAACGGCCATTTGTACATAATTTACCTGAAAAAAAATAATGTTGACTAAGTGAAGCAACGTCTAAATATGTTTAACATCACCAGAAGATGGTAAAATTTAAATTGAATATTTCGGATAACTGACTCATAAAACTATATAGTTTTATGAGTTTTATGCTGAAGAAGAATATCAGTTATCCGAAATATTCAATTTAAAATTTAAATTGAATATTTCGGATAACCGATATCATTCTTCAGCTTCAGCATAAAACTCATAAAACTATATAGTTTTGAGTTGTATGCTGAAGAAGGATATCAGTTATCCGAAATATTCAATTTAAATTTTATCATCTTCTGGTGATGTTAAACATATTTAGATGTTTATTTAATTTATTGTTATGTTTCGCATCGTTTTTAACGATCCATCACCCCGTAAGAGTGATTGTTGACTATTATATATATATGAATGCCACCTTACCGAACTGTAATGTCCAATATTTCACATCTCTTCCGGCGCTACTTTGAGTGACACTGGGTCGTTTTGCAAACGCATCGGGTCACTCCAAAAGAAAGAACATCGTTTAGCTAGATCATTTAATCTCAGTTTCCGCTATATATATGACGTATTACCGTTAAACAGTCCTAGTTTCGGGATTTTGATACATTGCATCTACCCCAAAGAGCTTGAGATAAAGGATACTACACTGTGAGGTCTTGGATCGTTACGATGGATCCCTCTGCAACATGAAAACTGATTTGTTCAACGTGTCATACCTTTCCTGTCCTCTTTCGTCCACCCCGGACTTCACTTTTTATGAGCATCTCTGCGGGTGTTTCTAGAAAAGCAGAGGACACTTACCCTACCGGTGCACCTGGTCCATGTTCCCAGTTTTTAGTGGAGTCTGAGTTGCTCATTTACTTTTATTGCGTTGTATGTATTGCTTTAGTTGCTTTATGTTCTTTGTTGTGTTTATCTGTTTTCCATGTCAGGTCTTTGTTCCTGGATTACATTCTTTTGATTTCCGCTAGTATCTTGGTTCCCTTGATTACTCCTGAACTCGAGACGTCACTCAATACTCTAAGTAAGAGTAAATTGTTATCAAACACAGTATTCTCCAGTACTGCATCAATGTCATGTAACTGTGACTTCAGTTTTTTGATAAACGGGCTCCTTAACTTCTTCGATTCATACATGGACAATGAAGTACGAAATGTTCTGTATCTTCTATATAATGTGTACATAATGGATAGTTATCACGCACATTATACTTGTTAAATCTACTTATTATTTGAAGTTTTTATACACCCGATAACAGTCTGGCTTTCTTTATAGCAATAGGGTCAAATCCTGAACTATATAGCCCAAACGTTATGCACCTTTCCAAATTTTTTAGAGTTGTGTAATCTAGGTAACGAAGAGTTGATTTTTCACGAGTCATGTCGCCAATTCTATCCACCCACAGCGCATTAACGGTTTTCTTCGCAGCAATTTTCCATTGGTGTTTTGACGGAATAGAGTAGTAAGTCAAATACAGATCCAAAGTTATATGTTCTCATGATTTTTTTTTTGTACATAAACAAACCAACTATGTGACGAATTATCTTTCAAGACCAACTGTCTAATTCCAATTTCGTTTTCAATTTGGTTCCGTCTCATAAATATGGGTTCTGCGGTGTCAGTATGCTGTTAATGAGAATTCTGTTTGATACCGAGACCCGTTTTCTAGGGGTAGGGGTACTAATTTTAACATTTTTTTTAAAAATTCATTCTTGAAAATTAGTTTTTCGTGACTTATCTTTGTAGAAAATTGAATTGTTCATCGAATGATACCAAAATTGAGACGTTTTATGTGAGTAATGACTTGTAGAGTCGAATGTTTGTGACTTTTGACCGAAAAACCGAAAATCCCATTTTTCGCATTTTTTAATAAATTCTGACTACGAAAATCGCCAAAATTCATCAAAAGAATCCCAGAAGTATAAAATGTGATAATACTAAACAGACAATACCAAATAAGCCATTTTTTTACTGGCGTATAAATACTCTAGGGGTATTGACATTGAAAAATATGTCAATATAAGCGTTTTTTTCGGCGGGGTAGGGGTAATTTTTTTTCTTTTTACCTCAAAACCCTAAGTGTTACCGCAATTTTCTTGGTACTATTGTAAAGCTGAGACATTAGGTTACATGATGATACATACATTTGTCAGTTTACTTCGATCTGTATAAAGAAGAAGTTCACAGAATAAAAAAAATTTAAAAATAGATTTTTGCCTCAACGAGGTATAAAAAGTAGCCAAAAATACAAAATGCTTTAGTTTATTTTTTGGCGACAAAAAGATTCGTAAATGGGAGGTATATGGGGACATGAAAATCATATTTTGGTTGATGAGTGGGGGGAGGTGCACGGGGGGTTATCTCAGCCCACGTACTATTATATCCGTGCATGCCAGCTCCCATGAGTGCATAGCTGGTATGTCTAGCCATTTTGATTCTTTCTGAGACAATATTACTTCCACTGGTGTTTCTTTCAATTCCAACATAGGTGTATTCATTAACATATTCAAGTAGTTTTTCATGCAGACAAAATTCATCAGTTTTCATGCCCTCTTTTGTTATTAAATGACATAACTTTGCTTTTTGTTTCACTTATCAAGTATCTTTCACTGTTTGCATAATTTTCTTGTAAATTCAACATACTAGTAGTTTGTAAGGAAAATGGATCTTCGGCTAACAAAAGGATGTCATCAGCACATGCCGGAAAAGATACATGAATTGAATCTATGTGAAAGTCCAGCTGTTTAGATCAAGTAGCTGATTAATACAGTGTTCATAAAAAGAGGGCGACAAAATTCCTCCCTGTTGCTCGGAAGTCTCTCGATAATTGTCCCTCCCACTTGACATTCGAACTCATCTCTTGATAGTATTTATATACTATTAGCCAGTTGTCATCCATCACTCCAGCACGAAAATATATCAGTGAATCATGACATACTACATCAAAAGCCTATGAAGCATCAATGTATGCAACATGTAGTTTTTATTACGGTCTCTGGCATCAGCGAATTACTTAGTAATAGAGCTGCATTTGATGGTGAAACATATTTAGTAAATCCCCTATATCTTGAACGTATGAAACATACATCATGGTAAACAGAAGTGCAAGAACCGTTTCCGTTAGGAGAGGACAGAACTCCAAAAAGATAACCTTTTTATTAGTAAGCGAACAGTGAAATAAGTCACCAAGAAATCATGTTTGTAATGAGATAAAAGTCATTTGAACAATTTCTATATTGGAGTGTATTTTTTGGTTTGTACGTATATACAACTTTTCTTATAGATAAAAAAATAATTTAAATATTTACCAGTAACTCTTTTAAAGATTCATACAAATGACTCACTCTACTTTTTTATATAATGCTTGTTCCTAACCCGGAAAAAAGGAGGGAGTTACTACTTTTTCTTTAAAATGTTCAAGATTATACTATATTTCATCCGACAAGTGCAGCAGTCGAGTACAATAATTAGTGGCGCAAATGGATTCCCGATTTTGTTGAAGTAGGTAGCACAAACGGATATTTCCAGTCCTTTGGCATGTACAGATGTACATGTGTAACATGGCACAAAAAAACTAGGTCTACTGAACTCCCATTTTACTCCATATTTTCTTCATGTGACATTAATACATAATACCAATCACAATTGTAAGTAGAAAAATTACAATGTATTTTATACAATAAAAATTACATTCTCTTATTAAATCATAAGCAAATAATTTGATACAAATTCATCCATTACTCATTAAAACATCTGAGTAATAATTATACATATACCAATTACTCCTTGACTTTTCGTATAGGATTCATTGTGCATGCATAATCCTGCATACAAAAATTATGACTTAAACAAATAGGAATAAATTTAGTCTTTCCTCTTTTTTTCAAATTATACCAGACCTTGAGATCCAAACCTTATAGCCAGGTTAAAATAAATCATATGTAAAGATTCCAATAATTTATAGGAGGATTTACAAGTGTAAGAAGCTTCCATCAAATGTAACAGAAATCACTATTGCTCAACCTCAAATTCTGTTTTCTCCACCCTTAACCTAAAATCAAGGGATCAATTTCACAAAAATTAGTAAAAGTAAAATTGATTGCAAGTTATGACATCAAAATGCTATTTTCTGTTGTGATGTTATTACTTATGATCAACTTTATCACTACAGCTTTTTATGAAATTGAGGCCTGGATCCTTCCCTGTAAACATTACTGACAATTACTCAGAATCAAAGGAATGTTGACTCTACTGCCTGAAGGAGTATTGATTGTACATTCTATAAATATGTGTCTTTAAATATCACAACATATCTGTTACCATTGGCAACATTATAACGTTCTAATATTTATGAGAATCACAACCCAGGTGCAATCCAATCTAAACCTTTCATTGCCAACTCATATCCAAAGAAACATGCCTGGAAAAAAAAAATACTTGGAAATATTTCATTTTAATATCTGTAATAATTTTCATGCACCTCATGTTTCAATTTCCATCACATAACATTCCATACCAAAAAGTTCCATTTTTTTACCCTTAAGAGACTGTTCATGTAGAAACCAGATGGATCCTTGATATTGGTGGCACATAGTAAATTATATCCCACCAATTTACTTGTGCCAGTGGAATTTTAAACTCAAAAAAATGTTAGAAAGAACACATTTTTTTTGTATCAAAAGTGGTTGAATCAAATTTTATGTTCAAAGTTACATAACAAATCAGCTAAATCATGAACAGAACATAGAGTTATTTCCCTTTATTTGAAAGGTTTTCTATGTAATTTATTTCATTCTTATCATTTAAATTAATTAAAAACAAACATTTTTTTGTTGAAAACATGAGTTTGTGATCTGCAATAGATGAAAATTTTGTAAAACAGAATTTGAAATGTGCCACCACTGTTTCAATGAACTCCCTCTTAAAGGTAGTTCATATTTTGGAAAGTAGATTACTTTATTTATCATGTTTATCTTTATATCATGTCATATAATTTGTTCTTAAAGGCATTAGATACCTCTCCATTTTCATGGCTGTATTGAACAAAAGTATTCTGAATTTAATGATTTTACTCAACTCCTACATATACTTACTGCATTAGCTGGGAAAGCCCTGAGAAAGACGGGTGTTGCACCTCTGTACAGTGACATGAAGCCTTCTTCTCTCATCAACTCTCTATATACATCTCTAATACCATTGGGATATTTACCAGCTGGTGCTGAAAAGGTATGAAACACATGAGAAGTTTATTTGAATGTTGATGTCACCATAGGTAAATGTTAAAAAGTTTTCAAATGACTACTAAGGGAAAAAAATATTATTCAAAAGTCATTTAAATTTCCCATCGCAGTACATGTACATATGAAAATAATTTTAACATGCCTTTAAATTACATTGAGCAAATTTTCTATTAAGTGATGGATTTCATACAAAATTAATAAAAATGGGACGGACAAACAGCATGATCGCTAATACCTCCAACTTTTAACCTGGGATATAAGATAAACAGACAATGTTTGTTTAAGCCCACAAAAATGTATGTCTCCCCATGTTCCAAATTCAAAGGGGTATAATTCCCACAAAATTCAGTTGATCATTAATTTCTTCCTACCTACAAAGTGTAAAGGAATTAAGTGCAGTAGTTTCTGATGAGCTAACAAAAGTGTGACAGACAGACAGACAGACAAGGCAAATATAATATGTTTCCCTACCAAAGATGGGGATGCATAATTAATTAATGTAATTGTCAATACAATATAAACCAGGTAAATTGTAAGTTAAATTATTGGTATGTTATTTTCTATTGATATTTATATATGGACCAATTTTTTACTTTAACATTTTTTATAGAACAGCTTCTGGTGAATACTGTAAACAAACATCCCCAAATAATGTAAATGATATTCAGTACCTGTTTGGTATCTTGACTTAAGTACATCTTGTGGTAGAGCAACAGCCCAATTAAATAAGCCAGCCACACCGCCAGCAAATAATGTTCTTCCCACGCTTAAATCTGATCGACTGAAAAAAAGATTAATTTATAAATACAAGTAATTTAAGTAAACATATATTTATATGTATCAATAACGTAATATGACCAATTTAACTGTTAGAAATGATGCCGTCGTTTTCATTTTATCGTAGATACAAAATTTTTCTATTACATGATCAATAAACAAATTCATGAACTTTGAACCACATCCCTTTTAACCGGACTACTTTTACCATTGTAATAATCCTGTCTAAAAAAAGTGTGTGTATTTTAGCGGAGTCTATGCGGCAGTAGAGGAGAAAAAGTTTACCAAAACGGGAATGGCAATAAGCCTTACAATGCTGTATACAGAATTTACTTGGATTATCTATAACAGAATGTGCTCTCTCTCACAGAATAGACACATTCAAAGATGATACCTTTGATTCTTTGGTGTTAATGAGTACTGTAACCATTCATAAGTCATAAAATACATTCCACTGGCAGGAACATCTACAAAGTTAGTTACATACCTCCAGTAGAAAAATGAAAAAAAAACATACTTGTAGTACCTTGCTCAAACTTTCACTGATATAAGATATTAATACATGAAATACATGTAGTTAATTTTTGTGTATACAACCAAAATTAAGCATATCTGTAACCATGTGTTCACCGTATTTTCACAAAAATTTCAGTAACTTAATGCCAATAGCTTGCCTTCCATACACAAAAAAATGTTAACTTTCTTGTCTGTAAATGGTAAAAATGTTATCAAAAACTAAAAAAATGTGTTGCCGGCTACAGCTTAATACAACTGCAAAAAATCTGAACAGTAGGAACAAATCTGGACACAACATTCAAACTTGGAACAGCTATGATCAATTTAGATTGTGATTACATGTTTCACACACTGTCAGATTCTGATGAGAATGATTTTATATTTGCAATTAATCAATGAAATCAGACTAAAAGAAAGTTTCAGAAAATGTTTGTTTCTTATTCTGTTTTGCAGTTGTATGTAAACAAATGATCAATAAACGTACCAAATTTACTGTTTTATATTACATGTAAATACAATACCTCTTAGCAGTGTTGCCCCTGTCCCTCTATACACACTTCTAATGCCTCCCTCCTTGTATAACTTTTTAGCACAATCTATAGGACCATCATATAACTTTTTGTGGGAATCTGCTTGAATCTAAAATTTAACAATGGCATCTTGCCTGAATCATATTAAAAATGATACATTAATACAGAAATTGAAACAGCATTGTAAGACATTGTATACTAAATGACAAAAAAGAAAAGACATACAGTTCAAGGAGGTAGACCTAGGGTAAGGGACACAACTCATACAAATCATTGGAATGTTATGCATTCAGCATTTTACATCAATCTCTTGTAAGCATCAAAGTAACTTGGTGCAATTTCATTCTGTTTCAAATGAAAGCTTGAAAGACTTTAGTGATTTGAATGTGATACAAACATACATGTATCACTGACTTCATGAGTTATGTCCCTTATCCTAGTTCTACCTCCTTCAATACAAGTCCTTTTAAGAATCAGGTAAAATAAGGAAAAACTGAAACATGTATGTATAAAACCCATCCATCTGACAATATCCTTTCAGGCAAGAAGTCTTATCTATATAAAATGACAACAATTTGATTTCTGCATCACTGAAAACTTTTCATTAGAATATTGAAAATCAAGACTTTGACTGAGTTATATGCCACAAATGGTTATTTGCAGTGCATTTCAATGTCAATAAATAGCAGATAATAAGCTGCCATTACCAACCTTGATAATAGCAATTTAACAGAAAACTATGTTTTTTTGTGTTCCCCAATAAGGGTAAGATATAATTTATTATACCTCCACAAACAAAGTTTGGAGAGGAGATTTTCAAAAATCATCCTCTCTGTCCATCTGTCTGTCTCTTTGTCTATCTGTCCACTCCTTCTAAACTGCTCAAGGGATTTTGATTAAATTCTGTAGGACGGTTGAATATTATAAGTAGACTTCCATGAAGGAATATAGTTTCTGTTGGAGGACTCAAAAGGGAAATAATCAAAATTAAGGGTTTTATTATTAAAACCTTGTAGGAGCAACTCCTGCAAATCTGTTAAGGGGATTTTGCTATATTTTTATAGGAAGGTTAGGTATCTTATGTAGATGTTGGATATCTTATGTAAATATGCACGAAGGAATATAATAACTGTCTGAAGACTCCAAAGGGAGATAATCTTAATTAAGTGTTTTACATGTTGAAACATTGTAAGGACAACTCCTCCTAAACCACTTAAGGGATTTTGATGAAATTTTATAGGAAGGTTGAGTATCATATTTTTCATTAAGCAAAAAGAAACATAATAACTGTCAGCGGACTCCAAAGGAAGATAATTCAATTCAGGGGTTTAACATATTAAAATCTTGTAAGTGCAACTCCTCCTAGACTGCTCAAGGGATTTTAATGAAAATATAAAGCAAGGTTATAAATCATATGTAGATATCCATGAAGGAATAAAATTACTGTTTGGTGACTCCAAAGGGAGATAATCCAACAATATTTTTTTCATTTAAGGCAAATGAAGTGGAGGAATTATCTTTTTGAGCTTGCTCACAGTATTTCTAGTTGCATTTTTGCACTGTTTTCCTTTTGAATAAATCAAATGAAAATATGGGCCTGAGTAGCAAAACACTGTATCCTCTAGAAAAAACTTTCTGAACTTACAGTTTGTTGAGTTTGTACATTATCTTAAGGACTGAGTATCAATCAAATTTGGCTATTTTGGTTGGTTATTGTAAATACTTGCAAGTCATTTCACACTAGTTTACTTTCTTTAAAAATGTTTACATAACTAAAATAACATTCCTCATCAGCATTGAATTTACTGATACTAGATGTACCTATATATATCAGTAAACTCAATAAGGAAATGCAGGAACATTTATATATAAAGTGATCATTCTCTGTCTGTCCATTCGTCCATCCATATTTTTTTGTTGTAAATAGTATTAACATCCAATGAAAAACCTACCTGTAATAAACATTTAATTCTTTCTCCTGGTGCCATGATAACCGTAGTAAATACACCAGCTAACATTCCAGCTTTAAATAACTGTGCATACCTTGATAATAAAAATTACACATCTATCAGGTCATATATATCTTGTTCTTATTTATACTACAGAAAATCCTTTCCTTTCCACATTAAAAGCTTAGTAAAAGTTAAAAAAAACTTTTGATAATAGTAATCAACCATAAGCCCCAAACTACTATTTTAACATATATATCATGGGCAATCAATGAAAGGGAATTACAATCTGTTAACAATCCATTTAGACATTATGAAGATAGTAATGCAAGTCAATTTGTGGTTAACTTACATGTGTATGTGCATTATCCATTGATGACACATGTACCTTTTTCAAAATCCACATTTAAATTTGCAATGGAATGAATATTTTATAAAGTTCTAATTAGACCTAATCATAAAGTTTCATGCAAATGCCTATAAGACATCATTTGAGAATGATTGCTATCAGAATGATTCTTTTTTCACTCTAACATTTGAATGTGCATTCAGCACACAATGTCAATGCCAGTGACATTATGAAAGCATATTCCGAAAAATGTGTATTGAATATCGCAAATCAAATGTGCATTGCATATGAATGATGCAAAAATCAAGAAAAATGATACTTGTTAATAATGAGAATTTAAACATTTACAGAAGCAGTAACAGCTGACATGTTGATATTTCTGATAGGATTTTATTGATGGTTCATGGAAAGGACTTAATTCTGCTAAAACTATGTAGAAAAAACAGTATACAGATGGTGTACTGTATTTCCAGAAGTCAAATAATACGCTGCGTACTATTTATATGTAATAAATTTTTTTTTTCAAACATTTTAGTTGTTTTTTTTTAAAGCTTGACTTTGCTTAAATTGACTTGTTTTTAATGCTATCTTATTTATGACTTTTTTTCACATTTTTAAAAAGTGAAAACATTTTATGTTGATTTTACAGAAAAACAAAGAGCTACAATGTAGTTCCTATGTTCTTTTAAATTGGCAAATATTCTGAATGCTCAATGATACAAAAACTTCCTTTTTACATGTACTTACGTTAGATCATCTGTAGGGTGTTTCTGTTGAAGTTTTTTACCTACACCAAAACCCAAGAAACAGACAGCAAACATAGGGGCAACTCCAGCTATTGGTGCAGCCATCCCCTTGTACAGCCCTTTTATACCCTGAAGGAAAGTGACAAAAGGTCTAGGTAAAGAAAAAAAAACACTGTGGCACAATGTAACAAGAGGCTCCCAGGAGACTGAATCACTCACCTGGTCGAATTTTGCCTTTCAAGGGCAATAAATTTAACAAGACGTTGTCCAACAATTTTGACTCAAGAAGACTTTGGTAGGACTTATCATAGGGATCATATCAGAAATTGAAAGTTTCTATCTACCATAGTTTTCAAGATATTGACTGAAAACTAAAAAAAAAACAAACCATCATTTTTCATCTTTCAAGGGCAATAACTCTTACAAGGAGTTGTCTTGACAACTTTAATCCCTGAAGACTTTTGTAGTCCTAATAATAAGGATCATTTCAGATACTAAAAGAATTTGGCTAAATCTAACGATTTTGCAGATATATGCGAAAAATTACTGTCTGACTCTTATGTTACAATTTTAGTAACGGCTGCCATGTTTTTCAACAGATCATAAATCCCCAGATCAGTTCTATGCAGAATACCCCTGGAAACATTCATACCAAGTTTGGTTCCAATTGGTCAAGTAGTGTCAGGGGAGAAGATTTTTGAAAGAAATAACATTAAAAATAGCAAAAAATGTTGAAAAAGGGCAATAACTCCAACATGGCTCAAAGGATTAAAACAAAAAATGACCGCAGATAGATCTCATCATGCTGAACACTTTTATCCAGTCTAATTTACCTTAATCTAAAGGTTTTGAAGATATATGCAAAAAACCTCTGTCTGACTCCTATGTTCCTTTTTTAGTAATTGACGGATCAAAAATCCCCACATCAGTTCTATGCAAGATACCCCAAGGAACATTCATACCAAGTTTGGTTCCAATTGGTCAGGTAGTGTCAGAGGAGAAGAGGTTTCAAAAATTGTTACCGACGACAACGACGGACACCAAGTGATGGCAATAGCTCACATGGCCTTTGGCCAGGTGAGCTAAAAATCTCTTATACACTGAAAATAAAATAATGACAGTAATGCAAAAAAATTAGGAAGTGCTTTACAAAAATAAAGTACCATAAAAACTTTTACTGGAATAGATTAGCATTTTTATTGAATTCCAAATCAAAAAATCTTATTGTCAACTACAATGATGGTGATTGCATCATTTTCTAACATACTTTTAAAACCTTTTTTCCTTCATGCATATCTACAAATGATGCCTAAACTTCTTATAAAATTTAATCAAAATCCATTGAGCAGTTTAGGAGGAGTTGTGCAACATGTAAAAATACTTAAGTTGTATTATCTCCTTTTGCAATCATCTGACAATAATTATATTCCTTCATACACATCTACATATGAAGCCCAAACTTCCTGTAAAATTTCATCAAAATCTCTTGAGCAGTTTCGTCGGAGTTGTGTTGATGAGAAATGTGGACAGAGTGATGGATTGATTGACAGACAGGTTGATTCCCATAACCCCACTTTGTTTGCAGGGGTATAATAACAGTGGTTGTGAAGGCAAAAAAGAAGTTACTGCAAATCAGGCACTGTAAGTGATTAATTAGGACAATGAATTTCCTTCTGTTTTGTGGATGGGGTATGGTCCCCTGCAATTTGGGTGACAGGGCAGGAAAATTGTGAATTTGGAAAATAATATATAAACCAGGAACATAAAGGAAAGGTTTTTTATTACACAGTACTTTTAAATTATATCTAATCAAAATCCTTGATGAAGACGATTACACTTTCCTTTTTATTGAAGCCTATGAGTTGACTGGATAATAAAAATTGATACTGTAAAGTTAAGAAAGGTTTTGTACATCTTACAAATCTTAACATTAATTATGTAAAAATCCTGACTCTCTTTCAAGTCACAATTAGATATTTGGGAAACTTGGAGCATTAATCTCTTTGGGAATGGGGACAAAGTTCGGAATCTACATAAAAGTTGGAAATTGCTGTGAGAAGACATTAGCAGAATAACTGCTTGAAATATTTTCTAGAAAATACAAACTAACTGTTTGGTCTTGATATGTACATAAAGTTTATATATATAATATACCTCTTTTTTAACTGTTATAGCAGCACAATCAAATGTTCCTTTGTAAAGAGGAGGTTGTCCAGGCTTTGGCTTTGGCATGGTCTGGAGACGTACCTGATTTAAAATAAAGGATACAAATTGCGTCACAGATTGAAAATGTACTAACTGACCCCACCTAATTGAGGTATACAATTAGGTCTTTCAATATATCTGCATGTGTAATAAGCTACGGTAACAAGAAAAATATAAATGTTACTATAGACTTAGCTCACAGAAAACTACTTAACGCAAAGAAAACTATAATACATAATTTAAATATGGTGCATATTTGATGTAAAATATAAATTTGTACTTTAGAAAGTCTTAATGCAGGTTAGACATGGCTAGTTTCACATTAACTGGTATAGACTAACTTTCATTTATTATACTTCCAGTTTGTCTGGTAAGTTGTCTGCAACAAACCATTAGCTAAGAACCAATAACCAAGTCTGTGGTTCAACCCCTATATCTTGGAATTATAAGTCATGAATGCTAATCCACCTCATCCTATTGTGCTCATCTACTAGTCTCACTGAGAGAACGAGAATAGAATTAAAGAACGCAATTTTTTTTTATCATATATATACAAATGTCTCAGAATTGTAAGGGTCTGAAATATTCCCAACGATGTTAGAACTGCAAAATTTGCAATGCAAATTTTTGGATGTTCCCTCCGCTGGACTCGAACTGTGACATCTGTGACAGCACCGGTTACACCAAGTCCAGCACCATAGACCACTCAGCCCGCTAGGCTACATAAAAATATATCTTCCCTGTATTAATTTGATTCAATGGAGCAGTGTAGCGAATAGAGTCATAACATTCTGAGATGTTTATATGTATATATATTTATAAACCCCTTCATATTAAGTTGATGAACATGTGTGACATATACTTCCACCTGGTAGGGTTTGTGTAGAACAAAAGAATTTTCCTCAAGGAAGTGTATATTAAACATGCTCTACACATGCTTATTGACTATCCCACACTTAACACATGGGGTAATACCCAAATAAAACCTAAATTGTCCATAATCAATAATAGCCTTTAATAGGTAACTGTGACTGTGTGCAGATAAACATTAAGTTTTTTTCTTGAGAAGAAATTTCAATTTATAGGAAATAAATTCTATTGTGTAGTCTTTTTTATTGAAGTGATCTATAGATTGAAATGTATGGGAAGTCCAAAGTCCACAAATATAGTCTCGAGTAGATAAGGATGCCCGATGTAAGTCTGTTATCTCATATAATCATACCAGTTCGTTACTTTCCACTACTAGATTATCTAGATACCATTGATAAAAAATAAAATGTTGAGCGTATTATCGTATTGTCATAGATATTCAGTCGATCCTGCCACTGTCGCAGAGCAGACGAATTTCATAGCCATAGGCATGACTACACATAATTCGTTTTGCATATAGTTTACTCCTTAAATCACCTTAATGGTATCAAGAGGCTGCCCGGTGAATACCAGACATACTCCACCAAAACCTCCAGCAATAAAATCCTTCACTGGACTGACTTTCTTGCCCATTTTCACGCGCCTGTACTATTTCGAAACCGGCCAAACATTCACCGGAAGTAATCAAGCATATGTAAAACTCAAATCAAAAGTGGATTTACATTGAGATTCGGATTTTCTAACTGGTGAGTTTTGTGCGCATTTTTAATTTACTTGGTATTTCAAATGGGATTCTCAAGTCCATTTAAAAAAGGTACTATATCCATTAAATTTGGAGATAAAATTGAGGTTTGGGGATCAAAATCATCGGATTGCACCATGTATACCGAATATAAATGTCACGGCTTTGAGTGAAAAAAAACAAACAAAAAAAACAAAAACAAAAACAAAAACAAAACAAAACAAAAAAGGGGCACATCAATACAGCTGATAGCACTTTGGATTTGGTTCGACAGTCTTTCACTGAACAGCCAAGTTTAAACATATTTTATTTGCTCAAAAACAAAATTAACTGGACAAAATTAAATGAACAGCCAAGGGACAGTATGAGCACAACATTTAAGCTTGATAATATATTGATTGAATTCTGATTACGATCACACATTTGACACAGGATAAAACTTTGATTATAATCAAAATATTCCCCTTCCCCCTAATTTGGAATGGTTCCAGTCACAACAGTTAAAACCAAAAATTGCCATATTCTGTGCGGTAAACCAATAGCAATGTAATACTTAAGTTATTGCACGAAAACTAGATTTATACGCCATACTATTATACGACCGCACTCAGATCATATAAGTTAAAACCACGGATCCTCTACATTTGTTACCAACAACGGCCCTAGCACAAGATGACTTTTTCACTTCCGAAAAATCACTTGTAGGGTTTGTGGAATTTGCTAAGCAAAGACAGTACAATTTCTGTTTATTTGTTTGTTTTTGGTTTTGTTTTGTTTTTCAGTATAATGCCATTGTCTGACCGTTCGTCTGTTCCCCCGACCGTCTACTTTTCGCGTATGTCTCCTAAACAACTACGCGTATTTAGTCACCATTATAAATATATATCGTCAGCCGTTTGTGACGGTCGGTATTTACAAACTGAAGGTTTGTTCTCTTACTATAATTACTGAATGTATCAAAATATTTGCTATTCCTGAAAAGACAATTACATGCAAACATTCTTTTAAAGCTGCTGCTATACATGTAGTGGTAACTTTTCAAATCAGTGTTTCGTCCCTATTTACGAATCGTATGTTAAACGTTTTTTTTTACAAAATCCGGATACTTTTCAACATAACTTTGAACATTATTATTGAATATGATATTTTAATTATTTCCGTTTATCGGAAAAAAATCGGAAAAGAAAGTCGATAATCGATTATAATTAGTTATTGCAAAGCTATGTTTTACAGTCGTATAAAATTTTCGCATTTGTAGTGCGTTTATTTATTACATGTAAATTTTCCATTACAGGTTCAAGTTAGGAGTAGTAATACTGTGTTGGTAGTGGGCTGCACTAGTTCAATCCCGCGCGCCTCATCAACTCTATGCGATGCCGCCAAACGACAGAATAGATAGAAGCATTTATATATCTTTTTAGAAGGAATTGAGTGATCTCACTAATGATGAATAACATCTGAAATGACAGAAAACTTGACAAATATGTTCCTGGAAATATGTGTCATCCCCAAGAAACCATGCATGTAAAGAAAAGTTACATTATCACGTACGAATTTTCAGTTACTAGTTAAATAGAAGTTATATATCGGTTTACCCCATTGAAAGAGAAGTCGAATTTGACAGTTTTTTTTTATTCGAACTCCGGAGCCCCCGCCCCGTGCAGGTCCGGGTGTTAAAAAGAATAGGCCTGCAGCAGCGCTAAGCTTGTCGTAAAAGGCGACTAAATAGTGCTCAGAAACCTAGCCTGGGGCTAGACGCTCTGCCCACAGAGCAACTGGGATGTGTGCCCCAGGTGGTGGAATGGGGTACCCCTGGCGTGTTACATGCTGGGGTTGTCAGGCTATAATACGGAAAACCTGACCGCAAACCATAGTGGTGCGCCGTGTTGGGAAAGATGCCACGTTCCTCGCACGTTAAAGAACCCTGCTGTGGTATTCGATAGGAGTATGAACCTTTGCGCTCCGCCACAGGAGGCTAAATTGCCCGACCTTACCCATCCCCCTTTTTCCAGTGGCAATCAAAATTTGTCGACCCTATTATCCTTGTGACCCATCCTTTTTTTTCATTTCATGTTCATTTTATCATCCATTTCATGTTCATTGTCTGAATATAGCTGAAATATTGCTGCTCGGACGTTAAACCCCAACAAACAAACGAACATTAAGTACTTCTCTGTCTATGAATCAGGCAAAATGTTCATAAGGTGTGGCACATGAAAACAAAACGCAGAGATTGTATTGCATAATCCTAGTATTTATACCTCATAATCTCCAGAAATAACCATCAAAAAGTTTGTAAACTGTGCCTTTTTAAGATATAGATCGGTCAAATTTAGTTGAAATACATTGTGGAAAATTTGCCAACAAAAATTTCCACTTTTTCCTATATAACAGTCAAATATTACCTTCGTCACAGAAACTACAGGATGAGTTTAAATTACTCTTCGTTTGTTTTCTAGGTGTATTGAATATTTTTCAGAAAAAATTGCCTGATTCTTACACAGAATGGTACTTAATACTTTTAAGTATGCCAATTTACTTGTAGGGTCTTATAAATCTTTTTTTTTACAGTTTGTGGAGAGTTTCGCAGTCACAAGTTTTATGTCTAATAACGAGATTTTCGATTTATCGTATATGACTTAAGCCGCGAAAATCAACCGTCTACAAATGATCAAATGCGGTATCAATTGATAGATTATTTAAAAAGGAACAAAAACACCATTTTTAGCTCACCTGGCCGAAGGCAGTGTGAGCTATCGCCATCACTTGGCGTCGTCGTTAACAATCTTTCAAAACTCTTCTTTTCTGACACTACTAAACCAATTGAAACAAACTTGGTATAAATGTTCCTTGGAGTACCCCACATAACACTGATGTGGGGATTTCTGATTCGTCGAAAAAATAGCCACCGTTACTAAAAATAGAACAAAGGGGCCAGGCTGTAGTTTTTTTTTCATATATCTCCAAAACCGTTAGGTTTAGCCAAATTCTGACACAAATAAAAGTGTTCAGCATGATGAGATCTATCTGTGGTCAAATTTTCGCTTTAATCTGTTTGGCTCTGTTGGAGTTATTGCCCCGTTTCAACTTTTTTTTTGCTATTGTAAAAGTTATTTATTTAAATAATCTTCTCCTCCGACACTAATTGACCAATTGGAAACGACCTTGGTAAGAATGTTCCTTGGGTATCCTGCATAGAACTGATGTGGGGATTTTTGATCCGTCGAATAACATGGCTGCTGCTACTAAAAATAGATCATTGGGGTCAAACAGTAGTTTTTCGCATATTTCCCCAAAACGTTAAGTTCAGCCAAATTCTGACACAAATAAAAGTGTTCAGCATGATGAGATCTATCTGTGGTCAAATTTACTTTTTAATCTGTTGAACCAGGTTGGAGTTATTGCCCTTTTTCGAGTTTTTTTGGTTGCTGTTTTTCATGTTATTTCTTTCAAAAAATTTCTCCTCTGACACTACTTGACCAAATGGAACCAAACTTGGTATGGATGTTCCTTGGGGTATCCTGCATAGAACTGATGTGGAAATTGTTGATCGGTTAAAAATCATGGCTGCCGTTACTAAAAAAGGAACATAGGGGTCAGACAGTAGTTTTTCGCAGATTTTATCTCCAAAACCGTTAGGTTTAGCTAAATTCTTTCAATTGCTGAAAAGATCCTTAGTATAAAGCCTACAGAAATCTTGGAGGTGATCAAAGTTGTAAGACGACTCCTTGTAAGAGTTATTGGCCATGAAAGGTGAAAAATGACTTGAAAACTATGATAGATAGAAACTTTCAACTGCTGAAATGATTCTTATGATAAGTCCTACCAAAGTCTTCTGGAGTCAAAATGGTTGGACAACTCCTTGTTAAATTTACTGCCCTTGAAAGGCATAATTCAATCAGGTGGGCAAGTCAGGCTCCTGGGAGCCTCTTGTTTAATGTTAGAACTATTTCCGAAAGGCAAACTCATATTCACTACATACAAACATTGTAAACAACACACTTCAGACATTTAGGAAAAAGTTATAACGCTAATTAAAAATCTGTTACGTTCTTGTGCTTACTTCCCAGTATTGTGGTTTCACACATCTAGTAATGACATAGAAATCGAACCCCTCCTTTTTTTTCAAATAGAGTAATTCAAACAGGTTTTTGATTGCTGAATTGCATTTCATAGTCTCTGGTTCGTTTTTAGTTGGTATCCAGCCTTAAATTGTGTCTTGGTTGACTGACTGCATGTACAAATTTCAATACCACTTACCCAATCCCATATAAATGAATGTTACGGGGAGTTGTTATAATTATCTCCGAATTTTCTATTCAAATTAAAAAAATATTCTTGTACCCAATGCACATGTACTACACAATACATAGTTCAAGTAGCAAACTGTCTTCTAGACATTTGCTGCATTTTATTGTAATTTTTTTGCATCGTCATTTCAATTTGTATAGAAATGTAAAGGAAAAGGACAATACAAACATATGATATCGAAAACTCTAAGTTCTGTGCTATTTAATCAACAAGATTACAGTGACCTTGCACATACCTTCAGACTAACCATGTCAGAACAGTGAGAGAGTCCAAATATATCACATTATATCTGTGGATACTTTCCCCATACACTAAATCATTAAAATTGTACAAGTGAATGATTCTAGATTTTAACATATTCGATGTGTAATACATGACATTTATACATAGTTAAATAATTATTGTATTCTTTGACTACCAGTAATGTAAAATTGTCCATATGGTCAGGAGACTCTTAAGAGTAGTCAAGGAATGTTAAAAACCCCCTTAGTAGGAGATGGGCCTATGTTACCTTTTGAATTTGTTAACACATGAAATAATAGAATGTTGTTCAATTTATCCACAACAATGTAAGTTCATCTGACAGAACAGTGAATGCCTCATTCTTATGAAGCTACATGTACATATAAATCTGTAATCAATGGTACTAGTAATAGGGGAGATATAGATATTTGACAAAGATGTAAGGATGATGGAAACAGAGGGTGATTAAAACAATCAAGTACTAATTGGGTGGGAGTATAATTAGGAAAATCTATCGGCTAAAAAAATTAGATATGATATATGTGAAGACAACCCAAAATGGAGAGATACTGAACAATAAATCATAACTGTGTACAATTTTATTAGACATACTTGGTCAATAGAGTGAAAGCACTGATAAAGTAAACATACAAAGGTTCATCAACATAAACAAATAATAGTGAAAAAAAACCAAACAAAACTAACACAGTCTGTTCATAGTATAAATATTGTTAATATACTAAATGACAAGTCAATCTTCAGGGCTTTTTGTGGGTAATCATAACAGACAGACCTAATATCAATAAAGTTGTTTTTTGTTTGAATTTATGAAGCACCAAAATATTTTTTCATAGTATTAAACAACTTTTGATGTGTTTAACTGATGGTTATTATAACAAGAGCTTTAAAAAAACTTCCATTTTAATCACAGGAAAATCATTAGACATAAATGGATTAGTAACTTTTATAAACAAACCACACCAACTTCCACTAAATCAGGAACAGCGCTCTCTGTGAGTAAAGGCGTATAGTCTATTTTTGTAAAAAATTAGTTGCTATGTGTGGTTTTATTTTAAGTACCGTTATACTGCTATATGGGAAATGTAACATGCCATCAAAATTTATAACGCTGATGGAAGACAGAAAAAAAAATTGATCAAATTAGTGAAAATTAAATCAAGAGGTTACACTTATCTAATCAGAAAGGAAGATCTTAGGTCATTCATAACTACTGAAGAAAAAAAAGCAATTCATATTTTGATATTTTATAACTTACAATAATTTCAGCACAAGTCATACCTTTTTTTATTGAAGAAAACACATAATAAAAGTAGTACAAACACATCCACACTTCATAAATTATCATTCACAACTTGCTGACACACATGTATTATAAAAATATTCCCTATATGTATCATTGTATAATCCTGAACCCTATAAAGATGATAGATACAGATACATTGTATGTAACAGGGCAAAATAAATAACAGCACTAGAAAATAAATAGCAATACCAAGTACCTTAGTGTCTTACATTTTATTTCTTCTGGTATCATATAAGGCGGGGGAGTAATATAGAAAACTGAAACACAGGTAAAGTTGATTGACATTGCCAAATAAAGCTTATGCTAGAGAACTTATCGGACATCAACGAATATATAACTTGACATTTCAATATTTTTCAAAAACATGCAGATACATGTACTGAAACTTATCTAAAAGAATAATATTTAATAAACAGAATAAGCCAGAGACAAGAACAAGCCTGCAGTAAATTTCAAATAAAATTATAATTGTAAAACTTATCCCAAGCTGTGACATCATAATAGAAATAGCAGTTTGAAGATATTCATTCACAATTAATTTTACACTTACAAGCTTATGTGTAATTGGCCACTGGTTCCATAAATATTTTATTGGTGACAGTAATACAGTAAATCTTTCAACACTGAACCCATTTGGACTGTAGAAATTGATCAGAATAAAAAGCTGTTCGGTTTAGCAAGGTTCAAAACACATTAAATTGATATGAAGGGACTCCATAAATGTATGGTTTAGATAGTAACAAAAAAAAAACAAGCAAGCAAAACAAGAACCCACAATGAAGAAATTATAATGATGTTGAAAGATTATACATCCCTTGAATATTGGTAATTCAGAAATACTTGCCATCTTAAAAAATTAAAAAATAGAGCAAATTGGTAATAAAAATACACCTACAATTTGAAATTTTCAAGATTTTTTAAGCAGAAATAATACCAGTATAATTACAAATTGGCAACACCTAATTAAAACATTTCTGAATTATCAGTACTTCCGTAGATCTCTTTACACTTGATTTATAAGAAACTCTACAAGGAATTATATGCTTCAAAAAGTGGAGGGCCATCGTTCAATTGAAAATAAACACTTTCACAAATGGTTAGGGGCAACAAGAAGAGATCTCAATCTATGGTAAACCAAATCACTGAATGATGAGTCCACTTTGCATATTTGCTCGACTCATTTCTTAAAATGTTTAGCCCATCAACAGCAGTACCAGATTTTACATACATAACTTACACAGTTTAGTATTAAAATAATTGGACATTTAAGTCTCACAGTGCATACTTTAATTGATTCAAGTACTGCTCCCTACTACATAACTTGGCATTGTTATTTCTAATATTAATGAAGACACTTGTTAGTATTTAGCACTTTTGATATGATAGATTCCATTCAAATAATCAATACAAGTGGAGTTCACTTGGAAGGTACTATTCCAACAACAAAGTAACAAAAGTTTTGTATAATACACACTAACAGACACATCTGAAGTCACTTACTGAAGTTAACTTGATGAATAATGTACCATTTAAGGACAGTGATCAACTGTTATATACATCAGTTGTAAAAGGTTGTTCACACTACTGTAGACTATTACAGGGACATGCAAAATAGATCCTGTATCTATGGGCATGCTTGGATAAAACTAAAAACCCTTACAACTGCTGTTAACAGAATGAAAGATTTTTTAGTATCACATCAGCTCATTTAATGTCAATTTTGTCATAAAACTGACAATACATAAGAAACATTCTGTTGTCAATATGTTTCCATATCTTCATTACACTGGCCATTCATACTTCCCACTGTTGCACTAGGTTTAGACTGAGGTTGCAGCTGATTCTGTTTCTGATAGACCAATACATAGGCTGCCTTAGACTGAAATAAATAGGTCATCATCATAACTTTAAAATACATTTCTTTCCTCCAATTCTTCCCAGTATACTTGAAAAGTAAAAAATAATTTTTAAAACAGTTCCATATTTATGCCAATTTGCCATAAACCAAAATTTTTTTCAAAACATTTAACTAAAGTTGACTCCCATTATTAACTACAACATAAAGCTGAATATAAAGAAACAACAGCATCATGATATAGAAGTAATGTAAGAATTATTCTATTAAGTCCTAGTTCTACTAGACAGGATAAAAAGGATTCATTTCTATACAATTGTCTATTTACATTCATGTTCATGTCAAATGCAAAATTCATCTGCATATGACTTGTATATGTAGCTCATAGAAGTACAAACTGAATACTGTAGCAAATATGAATAAGTCCCTTAATCTGTTCCCTCTAGAAACCACTCAGTGGCTAACTTTAAACAGTAAACTTACCACTGCATCATCTTCAGAAGAAGAAGAAACACTAGAATCATCAAAATAATACCAATCACCATTCTCCTTGTTCTGGCCATAAGCAGTGTCTGAAAACAGATACAGTACAGGAAAATATAGAAAACGTTATCAATGCTGTTTTATAAGAAAATTATAATCGACAGCAAAAGAAAATGAAATACAGTCAAAAGCTGATTTGGTTATCACAGACACCACCATATTTCAAGTTTTATAAGCAGAAAATCATAATTTTTGAATGGTAAAAGCAACATAAAGAAAAATTTACTTATATTTATGATGAGTGTTACATTTACTGAAGTAAAGTGATAAAAACCAATCTGCTGATAAACAATTTAGTAGAACTCTAATGCCTCTCTATTGTAAAAATATTAGTGCAATAATAGGCAGCAAATCTATCAATATATAAGCATCTTTTTGAACTGATTGATTGATTGATTGATTTATTGTTGGGGTTTAACTTCTGAGCAGCAATATTTCAGCTATATTCAGACGATGAACATGAAATGGACGATAAAATGAACATGAAGTGATGATGAAATGAAAACTGGAATGGGACAAAAGGATAATGGGGTCGATAAATTTTGATTGCCACTGGAAATAGGGAGAGGTGGGTAGGGTCGGACAATTTAGCCTCCTGTGGCGGAGCCCTATGGTTCCTACTCCAGGAGAATACCACAGTAGGATTTTTTAAAATGTGCGAGGAACGTGGCATCTTTCCCAACACGGTGCACCACTATGGTTTGTGGTCAGGTTTTCCTATTATAGCCTGACAACCCCAGCAAGTAACACACCATGGGTACCCCATTCCACCACCTGGGGCACACAACCCAGCTAGGGTTCTGAGCACTATTTAGTTGCCTTTTACGACAAGCTTAGCGCTGCTGCTGGCCTATTCTTTTGAGACCCGGACCTGCACTGGGCTCTTTTTAAACTGAAGCAGTTCCACATTTTCTTTCTCATTCATGTAATAACTGTAACACGTGTGTGTTCCTAAACTATTTAATTCTATTTTTAATGGCAAAAACAAACTTACAGTGACCTCCACCTAGCCCTCCATAGTGGTTTGACACAGCAATCAGATCATAGTTAGCAAATCCATGCTTCTCATTGATAATATACTTCTTCATGTTTAAACCTCTGCAAGTATAAACACATGTACTGGTTAAATATGTAGCATAAAGAGTCCTTTAGAAACATCTATATGTATATCAAGGGAAAGCTAAGCACAGGTACCTGTGCACTTACAATTCTATAAGTGAAAAAGGTCACAACTCCTAAGGGCTGTTCCAAAACTAATTGTGTTGGGAGGCACCTCTATTAAAATTTGACGGGTGATTGTTATATAAGGGAGGCACCTCTATTAAAATTTGACGGGTGATTGTTATATAAGGGAGGCACCTCTATTAAAATTTGACAGGTGATTGTTATATAAGGGAGGCACCTCTATTAAAATTTGACGGGTGATTGTTATATAAGGGAGGCACCTCTATTAAAATTTGACAGGTGATTGTTATATAAGGGAGGCACCTCTATTAAAATTTGACGGGTGATTGTTATATAAGGGAGGCACCTCTATTAAAATTTGACGGGTGATTGTTATATAAGGGAGGCACCTCTATTAAAATTTGACAGGTGATTGTTATATAAGGGAGGCACCTCTATTAAAATTTGACAGGTGATTGTTATATAAGGGAGGCACCTCTATTAAAATTTGATAGGTGATTGTTATATAAGGTATTAACCTTAACAAAGAAAGAAAATAATAAATTAAAATTGAATGCATGGTGACCTCAAATTAAAAGTGCCTCCCCCCCCCATGCATTTATCATTTATTTCTGGAATAGCCCTAAATGGTAAAATATGAAGGTGCAGTGTAATTACTCAATATTCTATGGATCCTCTTAAAACCAAAAGTGTGACAGATTTAGTCCTCACCAAAAATTATCCCTGTCCTTTACAAAAAGAATGTTTACCTTGGAGGGAATTCTACCATCACATCTATCTTGTCCCTGAAGTATTTGTTGTAGGAGAATCTCTTCAAATGGATAATCAAAACATCTGGTAAAGACCAAAGGTCAAATTTCTTTGTTGCTTGTTGATGTATTTTACACTTGGGACAATACCTACAATTAACATGAATTGCATAACTATGCATATAGAGACTAAGTTCATACAGTGTACAAAGATTAATTTGTGGAATGGAATAGAAAGCAAAATTCATTGGCAAGTCAAAGCCTTTGTTGGTGTATAACATACTTTTAATTTTTTGTTTGCTTTTTGGAACCAAGAAAAATATTCATGACTGGAATGACAAAAATCTTTTACCAATGTCAACCCACACTCCTCTAACAGAGATGAAAATTAAGTAACAGCTGAAGAAAGGAAAACGAAAAAAAAAAGCATTAATCTTTTTAACAATGAGCGAGTTCACATATGTTAAATGAAAGATAATATTTGAAACAATTTATTCACTTAAATTCTATAGTATCTGATCTTACCACAGATCATTTTGTCCAAGCTGTTCTTCCTTAGTAAACAAATCTAAACAATCTCCAAGTTGTATAACTTGTTTCTTCTGAGCCCTATAGTTTACACTCTCATCTTGTTCAAAGTCCTATAAATAAAAAAATAAACTTTAAGGTTTACTGACTGACAAATAATACCATAGTAATAAAATTTAAACCATTGGTTCAGATATTCAGATATCCTTGATCTCTTTACAGTTAAACCTACTGAAAGTTGATCTGGTGACCACAGATATAGCACTACATTCAAATATTTGAAAAAAAAAAGCCCAAGTCTCTATTCCATAACAAAAAAAAATAAGTTGAATGGTTCTCAGATCTGTTTATGCAACTTAAATGACAATACATATTTTTGGCCATGTTTTGTGGAACTGAGCAGTAGACTTCTGAATTTCAACATTGTTGACATAGTTATAGGTACTGTACAGAGATTAACAATCCATTGATCATTATAAGCAGTCAAAATGTGTAGAACCTGTAAAGGAAATCACCTATAGATTCTTGATAATTCATTTAAAAAAAATAAAATTGTTAATGGCAGACCTCTCATTGATCAGTGAACACAAACAAAAACTTTCAGTCAACCACTTTTTCACTGTATACTGCAGACCCTTACCTCAGCGGCCTTGTCATCGTAAAACTTCTCCTGCGCCATGGTATTCCAATCTACAGCTACATATGTTCGGTTACTCAGTTTGAGAGCTTGTCCATCCTGACTAAGTTTGTTGGATATTTCTGTGCTCCCATACGAATTGACCAGAGTAAATTTGAACATGAGAGGTGCCTTTTTCTCAGTTTTTTCATGTCCGTTTATATCTCCATTGATGTCTCCATTCTGGTGAATTTCTTTAGAATCACTTGATGTGTCCATCTTTGTGTCATCTGTGAAAAAAAATCATGTACATAAGTAAGTCTGAATCATACAGAATTTATAATTTGTGGTATCTAAAATGTTTCAACTGAGTAAATAATTTCAGATGTCCTAACAGTCCTTGTCTTAAAACAACCATTGAATAATGCCAAAGACATTCACAAGATACATTTCGCCAATATGATAAAGATTATCAGAAAATGACCACTTTAAGTATTATTTCAATGTTATTTTGGGATATCTCTCAGACACATTATTTAAAATTTCATTATTATTATTGTCAAAAATTGTACTTACCAATGTTAACTACAGGAGAAACTTCCCAACATTATTGAAGTAAAACCTCCAATATTTACATGATTTAGAGGAATTATTTTTTTAAGAACAATCAGATATTATTTTACGAGAGATGACAGACCCTTTTCAGACACGTTTCCAGAAATTTTTTCCCACTGTATTTATGTGATATTGTAAAAAATAACTTGCATAGGCAGAAAAAAAATGCTGACACTTGTTTTTTCCTTTTTTGTGTTATATTGAAATATTTCTATAGTATTTAAAATGTATTTTAAAGTCAGTATTCATGTCTACTATGCATATCTTTGAAGACATCCCAAAAGACCAAGACCAGGTGGTGATGGCAGGATTTTTATTAAATCCTGACTGTGAAAAGCAAAAAAATATATACATTAAGTATTACATAATGACCATACTCTTATTTGGATACAACAGACTGAAGAAAAGTTTGTACATGTACATCTCTCATCAAAAGTTCCATCCTAATGATGCATATTGTTTTCCTTTATCATTAGTTTCAAACATTAATAAAACATTTGTCATTTGAATCATTTAAAAGTATATCAAAATTTAAGTTTTCTTTCATGTTGATTTTTTTAAGCCAAATGAATCTAATTTCCGACAGTTTTTTTTTTAAAAAAGAACTTGGAATTATTAGACATTGCCATGCCAGCAATTGAATTGCCAATCAGAAATATTCTATTGGCATATTGTATGGGTCATTTTTTGGCTTGTCTGTTAAACTTTTTTAGTTCCCTTCAAGCGCAATGATGACAAAGAATTGAATAGTTTGCAATGCAATCATGATGGCATTGATAGTTGTATAAGGAAAACTAACGAAACATCCCAAAGACGATCCAAATGTTAATAACAAAGTATGATACGGATGGAAAAAAAAAAAAAAAAAAAAAAAACAACATGATCACGATCTTGAGGCGACGTCTATTGAGAATTGGGAATTTTACAACCAACAATTTGGATTTTTAGAGCCTTTTTCTCATTGGGAATAAGGCCGAAATTCAGACCTAAGATAAGGGTTGGAAAATCACTGGAAATTAAACATAAAATAAAACCAAGAATATTGAAAGACTGATGTATACAAGTCAAACAATATTACTAACCATCATCACCATTACTTTTTTCCTCGTCATCCTCGCTATCACCATTCACTTCTTTACCATCTTTCTCCACCAACCACCATTTGTCATTTTCTGATGGCATCTTGACATATCGACTAAAAACAAAAAATTATGTAACTAAACTACTTCAAAGACATACAATATATACCACTAGAACTAAACAGATATCTCAAACACCTTCATCAAAAATCTAATACTTGAAAAAAAAATCCATGATAATTTAGCCATTGCTAAAGGAGCTGAGAACAATATCATTTTGGAAAGACTGCCTAAGACCTGTATACTAATCATTGTATGCTGGGTGGTGTATATAAATACAAAACTTAAATATTGTAATTTAAATAGTTTTACAATTATAAGTGCAGAAGCCCAAACCTTGACCTAGATTAACTAAACTACATATTCTGCTTAGTAAAGTGCTGAAGAGAAGCATGTCAAACTTACGATATTCTGTTGAGTAAAGTATTGTAGAGTACTTCGTAGGTACAGTTCTTTCTAGGAACAGGCAGGAGTAAGGGCTGACCAAACAACTGGAAAGAACCACTGTGGTAACTATTAGTAGATCTGAAATAGAATTTCAGTACTAAATATAATATTAAATAAATTAAATTATAAAGTTAAAAAGGAACTCAGAGCCAAATGTACCTCCCTCTCCCCATCCTCCCCACCCCCGACTGATGAGTTGACGAGCTAAAGTCTGATAGCTCCTGTAAAATTTGACAAATCAAAAAGGTGACCCAATATGATCAACTACATATGGTGACTAACAATCTTACAGAAAATTGAAAATCCATCAAGCGGTTTACAAGGAGTCATATCCACAAGTGTAATTGGATGACAGATGAACACACACATAAGGACACCAGTATTTCTAAGCCTGGGGACAATAAATGGATTGTAATTTAAAATAAACTTGATTATATGAAATTCAATGACTTGATTAATCAGTTCCATTATATGTTAACCATCTAAAAGGGTTATAAAAAAAAAAATTTGCTATACAATCTCTTCTAGTACAGAAAGTGACTTACTTCTTTTCCCTCATATAAACAGGTACAATTACAGTCTCTGGGTCCTCTGTGCTAGTAACTGGCACTTCATATCTGCAAATGAATACACAATAGTCTCATCAACAGTTTAAGACAGTCTGGGTGTCTAACTTCTCTTTTTTTCAAGAAAAATAGTATGAAAGAGACAATAATATTGTCTTGACTTCTCATACAAGGAATAAAAGGATGAGGCAGTGGGACATGTTAACATTCATGCAGTCGGCTTGGCTTAAAGTGATAATATGACATTGGCATATTCAAGCCTTATGAATAAACAATCAATATGTTTCACTGGTGCAAATAGGGAGATTACAGTATAAATACCTTTTATAGAACCATACAGCATAATACATCAGAATATCTTTTTTATAAATGAAAACCCAATACATCCTCTCCTTCATGAGTGCCAATGATTGGCTGTAGAATTCAAATTTATGAAATTTCATGTCTTGATTGACTATAAATAACTGTGCGAGGTTTGATTCCAAAATATCAATACAATAGAAATGTACATGTATATAAAGAGTAAAGGTTTTGTGATTGTCAGACAGACAAGACAAAAATAATGTATCCCATTATTAGGAACAGAAGTACAGTGGATTCCGCTTAATTGCATAGCCTATTTGCTAGTAAAAATTATGCAAATAACCAGGCTATTCTTATAACTGAAATTACGATTTTACCGGAAGTGTGAGTTCAGGCAAGACGACAATACTGTGGATCAACCAGAGATATCACTGTTCAACATTTCTGATCTGGTATTTAATTGTTATAGACCTTCTCATTGTATTGTTCTTTTATCAATAAATAATAATATATATTGTGTTTGTCTTGTTTATTGACTTTCTTGACGTTGTGTGTATTTATAAGTAAAACCACGTGTTTCTCATCTATAAATAGTCAAGTAATTTCCTGACCTTTCTATGAAAGAAAATCCCATATTTCATATTTCAGCCAGGATTCAGTGTAATATTCATCAATGTTTGCATTTGTGGGCTTTTGAAATGGTCTGTGTGTTTTTATTCCTCTGTTCAATCACCATTGTACACTGACAGTTGTGTATTATACGTGTCATTGACCTCGATATATTCCTATGAAGTGTGGATAGTATGGGGCACCTTAGGGTAGTTGAATTTCATTAGACATTGTACTGAATGAATGACTTTTAATTTTCGTATGATATTTATGCCTAGTAACCCAAGCTCACTTAAAACTGTTCAGCTCATTAAAGAAAATTAAATTTACATTGATAATCATTTGTAGTCGGAAGAATTTAAATAGGGACAAAAAATACCCCAAGCCGCATCATAAGGTGATGTTTGGCATGTCGTCAGAAGTCATTGTTCACCTAGGTGCTTGTTTATTTTAATGTAATTAGAAATCATTAATATTGTCTTTTATGTCCATTATGTTTTTAATCCATTATTAACACCTCCTGATTGATTTATGACCCGAAGGCTTAAAATAGAATTTGGGAAAACCTGTCTTTACCTGGATGAGGCAAAATTCTCTATGCAATAAACCGAAATGCACCTCCAAGGCCTATGCAAATAAGCGATTTTTTCCCTAACAGAATAATAGGAAATGGTTTTGTGCAGGAGAAAATTATGCTAATAATCGAAATATGCAATAAAGCGATATGCGATTAAGTGGAGTCGACTGTATAATCATATCATTTCATCAAATACAAATATGTTAAAGCTTACATCATTTAAAACCTAAATTGAATGACATATTTGAGAAGATTGACTTACATGAATATGTCATCCCTGTCTAGGATATAACTAAGGCTCTCGTCTGGACTGAACACTTTATGGAATCTATGGTTATATACATCTGTTACCACCATCTGTAATGAAAACCATTGATACTCTTTACCCAGTTACTACAAGTATGGAGTTTTCAATAAATAACTGGCACCTAACCAAATGGTAATATATTGTTTAAATTGTCAAGTCTCATAATTCTTCAACTTTGTTCAGCAAATATCTGACATGACGTTAATACATGTATATGCTCCTGACTATACTCGACGTCACATACAACACATTTTCGAATTGAAGCTCTACTTTTTAAACCGTCGGGACTTACCGCTAGAGTTGTCTCTCTTTTATTTAATGCGAAGATAGTTCGCATATATGCATGACGTGTTAGTAACAACGAGTCGCTTATTAGCTTAAATCATGCGTAACAAATCCTTACGGGAAAATCCCATACTAATATCCGCCATGTTGGTTTCTACGGGACGATTTGTTTACAAACGAAGTTCTTAAGTTCCCATCGAACTCCGGTGACAATCGTCTGCTTGATCAACTTCTCGGTATTGCACGTTGTTTGCGTAAAATAAATCAGAGATATCCAAAATAACGCCGAAATGCATTCTGGGTTCTTCGGTTTTTGGACAAACCATTTAAACGTAAACAACATCTCCTAGCAACCTGATCACTGTAAACATGGCCGACTTTTTACAATGTAAATATTGGCAGAGAATTAAATCTGACCGGAATTTAACGATTCAATGTTTAGGGAGAAGCCGTTTGGCTAAACGAATGAGCAAGTCATTTAAGACAACTTAAATGACGGTAGGTGTCAATTAAGTCGTAGAAAATATTTTTATTCAAATTTTAACAGTATCTTATCTATGTGACGCCGAGTATAAGAGTTTTCAAAATCTTTACAGCATCTTGTCAGGACTAAAATCCAATTTTTTTTTCAGAAAAAAGACAGTAGTATAAGTATTTAGTTCAATGTTTATGCCATAACCAATGAACAATTCTGTATAAAATTTTTGATGGTGACAAGTTAACCATGTGCTTACACCTTAAGTACACCTACCCTGCTGGGATCCACTTTTACTTTCTCTGACAATATTTTGCACATATCTGTTACACCTCCCAACTTTGGCACTATCAATTTGAACTAAAGAGAGAAAGTATTTGTAAAAATATTGAAAAAGCCTCTTCAGACAATTGTTGTAACTTCATTATATCTTTCTTTACTTACTTATATAATAGAACATGTAGCCTGAAGCATATTAATATTTTCAACATTCTCTATAACTTAGCATAAACAAGGTATAAAAAATATTCAACTATTTTTCAATGGCTTAAAACTTACTAGTCGTGTAATTACTCCTTTTAAATATTTAATCAGAAATACTGTGAGCAAGCTATATTATTATATTATTTATTATAAATAAATATATAACCTGTAAGTGCAATAACTTCCTTTTGGAATCCTCGGACAGGAGCTATATTTCTTCATGCAAACCTACAAGCAGTGTACCAACCTTCCCATCAAGTTTCATAAAATTCCCTGGAGCAGTTGAGGAGGAGTTGCACTAACAAGATTTCAACATTTAAAACTCTTAAGTTGGATTATCTCCTTTTTGAATCCTCTAACAGTAAATACACTCCTTCATGCACATCTACATATGATGCCCAACTTCATCAAAATCCACTGAGCTGTTTATGACAATTTGCGCCAACAGTATTTTAACATAAAAACCCTCAAGTTGGATTATAACCCTTTGGTGTCCTCTGACAGCTACTATATTCCTTAATGCCCATCTACATATGATACCAAAACTTTCTTTAAAATTTAATCAGTCACTTGAGGGGTTGTGAAGGAGTTGCACTGAAAAGAAATGTGGACAGATGGATGGACAGACAGAGAGTCAGTCACAAGGGTTGATTCCTATATATCACCTAAACAAGGGGTAAAATGAACTAATGTTAAATCACTTTAACCCTAAATAACAAGAAAGCAACAAGAATTGGGAACATTGCAACAAACTACAAAGGATTAAAAACAAAACTATACTGTCTTGATTCTTAAGATTAAATATCGTTTATAATTTTAATGTTACCTGGACTGGTTTCTTTTCAGGACTAAGAGGAACCCAGAATATTTCCAACTGTCGTTCCTTCTTTACAGGGAGGGGTAAAGAGAGATAACAGAAAGGATCAAATGTCACGGATATTTTATCACACTCAGGACAATGAACAGTTGATTTTAATAGTCCATGGAAAGTATCTACTATCAGAGAATCATTCCTTTTTCTGTAGTTATCCCAGGATTCCTTGGCTACAACCTGCAAAATAAATTTAGTTTTCCACGTTGTTTTATTCAATTATGATTTCTTTCAAGTCTGCAAAGGAACTCTGTTATATGTCATTCATATGTATTTCATTCTTTCATTTCGTGTATAAATTCTCTTATATATTCAACCAATACACATTTTTTTTTCTCTTATTCACACTAAAATTACAAAGAGAATTTAGAGAATAAACTAGAAAAACTGTGTCTAATGCCCACAAGATTGATACTCTCACCTCCATGTCAGTGAATGATAAAGTCCATGTTTTGCTATGTGATGCCTCAAAAATCATTCAGATCAAAATATAAAATAAGAGGTGCACACCTTCATTATTTTTCCCTTCAATGTAACAAAAGAATGGATAGAAAGATAAACACCCCTACTTAATAAGGGGATATATTGTCAAGGGATTGTGCATGTCTTAAGAAAAGAGATAAACAACATCACAATGGCTTCCCTAAAATGGGACACCAACAGAAGAAAGAGAGTAGTTTATCAAAACAAATATGAAAATAAAGAGAGGAGAATGATCTAAGAGAGACGGACATGTTATGGTCAGAAGTAGAGGTAATGGAAAAGGTGCAAGATTGAAAGTGAAAGAGAGAGAGCTGGTGTTGGCCAAATGTACACTATGGCATGAAAAGTCATTATTTGAGTGTGTATACCTCATCAGGTCTATCATCAGCATCTTTTTGTTCAATATATGGTTTTTTTTGTATTCTATTCAGATCTTCATGTAAACCATCTAACAAGAAAGCCAGTAATTCCTGAGAGTCTTGTTGTTGGTAACCAGAGAACTGAGGTGCAAATCTTCCAACTGCCACCTACAATTACATGATATTTTATATAACAATGCCTTGATAGGGGTATAGAAAGAAAACAATACATTCCCAAGTACATTAAAAGCTTTTTTTGTCCACAGTCAATGTTTGAATAACCAAGTATTGTTTGTCATACAATTGTACCTTGAGAGCTGCATCTTAAAATGATACCATGATCAAATATTTACTAAAAGTACTTGACTACATGAAAAGACATCACAAGTTATATAAATGTACTGTTTATCACATTGCTTGATAAAATTGCATACAATACAATGCAGGAAATACCACACTTCGTAACAAATAAATTCAGAAAAGAGTTTACTATCTATAAACATTTAAAAGTTACCTTAAAATTTCTTGGCACCGTATGACTATACCTCCCAGACCACATAGTTTTGATGAGTTCAGCATATGACTTTGCTATTTCTCCTCCCATTCCAAGAGGATTGCTCTCATTCACCTCATTGATCCATCTATCACTCAACAGATACTCTGTCAGTTTAGGAACATTACTCATACACTACAAAACACACAGTAATTCTTTTTTTAAATGATTGCCAACACATATGAAACAGAAATAGGGGCTATAGCACTGTCAAGACCAATTCTAAATAATCTAAGACATCAACATTAATAAACACCAATAAACCTCAGTGATAAAACTTAATACAAGATATATGACCATAGAACAAAAATGCCTCAAAGCACCCCTATAGAAAGTGGATGTGAGACTAAGACACAAATGGCATATTTTGAAAATTTTTACATGTATCAAGCATCATTTGGATGTTAAGCTGCAAACCAAATTTCTTATCATTCCTTTGAAGAGAAGACTTAGTAAAGGTAGCTGCAAAACAAGATGTTGAATGCTACATTGAGTTAAAAATACCCCAACTCAAACATTTTTGTCAAATTAGGAAAGGGAAAACACAGTACAATTCATATGCAAAAGCAATATACAAAATATCTAAACAATTACCCCAATGGAATCTGAGAAAGTGTATTGCAAGGCAAATTGCAATACAGCCCAACTCAATGAATGAAAATAAATGTCATGGAATTTGAGAGCTAGAAATGCTGTCTTCTACTTCAAAATGTGTATTGCTTACAGTAGAAAAACCTATATTCCTGGGCGTTACATGGGATGAAGTAACTTTTTGTCATTTTGTCAATTGGAGACAACTGAAGTTAAGTGATTATACTTCATTCTTATCATATCCAAACAAATCATGAGTCAGGTTTACTGAAACGTTTTAACATTTTTTGGTCCAAAATTTGATTTCATTTAAAATCCATGCTGATGCTTTTAACCTTTAAATCAAGTCTTTAAGTCTGGAAAGCATGTACTTGAACACAAAACATGTATATAAGGTAAAATTTCAAAAGTAGGTCAAAAATTTCAGTGATAAACTAATACATGTACTTCCTGCTTCCTAATAAACTATCACCACATAGATTATAATGTACTGGTAAAACATGTACATGTACAGGAAACGCCTACTATCAAATGTCATCAGAAATATATATTGTTATACATGTACATGAAGCTTTGTTCATTAAAATTCATCACATTATCAGTATATTATTTCTGCAGTATTTTTTCTTTTTTTTATTGCATTGGAATTTTTGTCATTTAAATTCTGTATGTTTCCTTATCATTGAGATTCAGTTTTACTTTCAATTCAGACAAGCATTCCATTTACACACTTACAAAGGTCGTGGCCTAATGGGGGGTGTTGGGTGTTAATTATATTCGTTGAGACATGTGTTGTGTCTAATTTATTCAGGGTCTTATATGTGCTAGTTATACCCCCCCCCACTTTGTTGTACAAAGTTAATATCATACAGCAACCAAAATCACTTACAACATATGTTACATTTATATAAAGCTATATTCATGTATTACATTTGAAATCAACCCATCTATTGGAAATTGTGATATTTACAACAAATTTGGACACTGTATTGATAGACGGATTGGCAAAGTGACTCTAAAATACCATCTATTCTTTGATTGGGGTATATTTATCTCACTATTACCTGTATAGCTGCATTCATAAAGCAAGTGTTTCCCAGGTTAGATAGTCCACACAGACCAGGGGCCACACTGCCACTCCTTCCCTGATCATAATAGTTATAACTATTGTAACTATTATATCCAGAATCACAGCCACTAGAGCTGGACCTTGTAGAAGTGTATGACCCACTGCTGTAACTATTGGTACTGAAAGAACAAAAACAAATACTAAAACTTTGTAATAATTCCTTAATAATTTAAAAATTGGAGCTTATAATAAGAAAGATGGAAAATCCTGTACCACAGCTTACATAGTGACTAATGCAAATTTTCATAAAGAATAACTTGAACAGTACAAAATCTCAACAACAAAAAAAAGAATGACCACTTTTATGTATGTTAACTATCACAAGGACTTACACAAATAATAAACAAACAATGTCTATAATATCATAGCAGTAGACAAAGATTCAAGAATGCAAATTCAAAGCTGGCAAACACAGCTAAACAGTACATGTCAATTTAGTAATCCAGATTCTGGTTGTAACATTAATCAACTAGAAATCATGAATTCTTGCTGGTTACATGATCCAAACAGTATAACTTAGTACATTTCATTTTGACAAAACACTTAATTTACAATACATTATAGGTATCACTTTCTCATTTTCTTCTGTTTTAGTTTTTCTTTGTAAATATAATATAAAACATACATATCTCTAAACATAAACAGTAAAGAGCTGGTTATTTACCTCTTAGCTTGTCTTGGCCAAGTGTCATCTTCATTTTTTTGCTCAATGACTATTACCTTGAAGTAAAAGAAATGTCAAATTAATTAAAATTCATATTTTACTATAAACAGTAATGCAAGATTTTTTAATTTGGTTTATAGCAAGGGTAACAAAAACCACTTTCAAGTATCAATGAAATAGGAAAAAAATATGTGTATGCCCTTTAAACAATAATATGAAAAAGAATGTGCATCTAGTAAAAATAGTCTAGTTAAAGGCATCCTAAAATTATCCTTCATAAATCTCAAAACCAAAATATTTATTTTAGTACAGCCTAGATTCTTGATTTTCCATAATATTTTGATTTAATAAAAAAAAACCTGCAGTAACAACATCCTCACCTGTCCAGAGTACAAAGCAGCATCTTGTAAGGTGTTCTCCTTCTTACTTAGGTGTTCATATGTGTTACTCATATACTTATACCACAGCCTTACTTCTTTATCATCTGATATTTCAAATGTACTCCTCATCTCTTTCTCAAGATCCTCTTAAAACACAATATAAAATTCAAGTTTTGTTTCGCCTTCAAAACAAATCTCCCCATTCAAAAGTTCAAAGAGGCATAACTCCCACTAAATTCAAAAGATCGTAAATTCCTGGTAATATGCACAATTGCACATCATGACCTAACTACCTACAAAGTTTCATGAAATTAATGCAGTATATTTGGAAGAGTTGTGCTAACAAAAGTGTGATGGACAGACAAACAGATGAACAAGCCAAAAACAATATGTCTCCACACCAAAGTAGGGGAGGTATAATTACCTTTGCCCATTTACAGGAATAGGCCAAAATAATTGAAACTTTTGGTCATTCTGAAGGGAAAAAAATCCTTCCAATTCATGTATTTAGTATTGATTACTTTTTCATAAATGATTTATCTTCAGCACATTCTTTGAAGAACCTGCTATATAGATATCACAGTGGATAAAGGGGTAATTTTGACACAGAAGTCAACCCATAGCCTAAGGAAGTGATAAAAATCTCAAAGTGATTTTAAATTTAGGCATGGAGATTAGAGAACTTAAATAATCTACCAGTCTTAATGTTCCTCTTTTCTGATTACTAGTGATAAAATTACAGATAAATGTATTGCTTCCAAATTTAATTGTAATAGTAATCCTTGTTCACTTGAGGAAAGAATTGTTGCTTGGAAACATGGATAGGTCATAATTACACTATTCATTTTTTATCACACGACTGATTTCTTCCACTTTTCGAAAAAAGTCTTGACAGGAAAATGTCACTAAGGCAGATTCACAATACTGATTTTTGTTTTAGTTTTCCACCAAAAGTCTAGAGATCATTATATCTGTTAAGAATTAGAGAACAGAATTTCTTAAAACCTTACCAATGGTGTCAGCTCTGCTCATTGTTTTTGATATAAGCTTCTCCAAATTAGAGTTTTCACACATCTTGATTTCCAACATATACACTTCTACTTTACAATGTTTGACAAACATTCCCTGCTCTATAACCTTCCTACCAATAGGCTCCTGTTGGAAAAAGAGAATAAACATGTATGTATGATAATAAAAAATTGTTTTCTTAGACAAAGAAAAAAAAAATGTTAGCAAGGACTTTAAAAAAATTATATAACTATTTACTGATTGATCTTAAAGCTGAGTCTAAAGGACATACGTAGCATAACAGGGACTTTATGAGTAGGTTTTTTTCCATCAAGGGCAATAACTGATGATAACCCAGAGAAAAATCCATGTACTGCAGTACATTACAGAAAATTGCTATATCATAGAATGGAAGCCCAGGTAATGTATAATTGTAACAACTTCAATAGAAATGTCTGCTATTAGTCCAGTGTTTGATCTTAGAAGTATACCAATACATTTAATAATGTCAGTTATATTCTGAAGTTTACAATTCTACATGTAATTCATTTTTACCAGGGCTCAAGCTACTTAACAAAAACAGGGAGAAATGACTTCTCCTTCAGAGAGACACTAGGGAGAAGTGGGGATGAACAGGGAGAAGTTAACATGATCGTGTATCATTAACTAATGCTTTCTAAAATTATATTTGTTTATGTTACTTACATACACACAATATAAGCAAGAATTTTCAAATATTCATTTTCTTTTATTGAGATAAATGTTACTTTTTCTTTAAGCTACATATGTAAGTAACTAAATATTTTGGGCAAAATGGAATCTGCCTGCTGACTGAATGATTGACTGTATCATATATTCATGAAATTGAATTTCTAATCTATACCTCTACCCCTTACTAAATTTATTACAGGGAAATTAATATATGATTGAGCAGAGCAAAGCTTCTTGCATTGCACTGTCCTTTTGTCTTTTTAGCAGCACTGGAATAGAAAATCTCAGTTGAAATTTTCCTTTTGTTCTGTTTTTTTCTTCCTGATCCCACTTTATCCATAATGATTTCTTGTTCAAAATATCCAGTCTCTTGATACAAGTTGATCAAATTTAACTTAAGTCCAAAGAACCCGCACAACAAATCTGCACGCTTCGTAACGAAATGTGAACGGTAAATCATGAATTACCCTAAGCTGAAGTGAAGAAAGTTCATTCCGTATCCTTACTTAAACATTTGAAACAATAACCTGATTAAAATACTTGCTTGTAACCGATAATTCGATAGATTTTGAAAATTTTCACAATTTATTTTCTCGATTGGGCGCCATTTAAAAAAAAAAATTATTGGAAGAGAGACAACTCTGGTCAAAATACTCCTAAAAGATGGAGTACAGTCCCGATCAT
Source organism: Perna viridis (assembly GCA_037379345.1). Lineage (NCBI taxonomy): Eukaryota > Metazoa > Mollusca > Bivalvia > Mytilida > Mytilidae > Perna > Perna viridis. The sequence continues at coordinate 19,034,163 of CM074511.1, forward strand.
GGGCATTGTCTGAAAATGAGAGGGCGACTTTACTTTTCTTTTTGTGTTGTCTGAAGACGAAGTCAGCAACTCCAGGACGACTATTTCGCCCGAATCACCCAGTAGCAAGAGCCCTGTTTACTATAGTTGAGAAATTAGAGGTAATGAACTTTTTGGTACAAAAAAACTTGGTTTCCTAAAAATATACTGACTTCTAAAGAATATTTGTGTTGGTATTTATCAGGTGGTTACATATATAGAGTAAAATTAAATCTTTAAAAAATCAACTTTTGTTTCACAATTTACCTGTCCTTCTGTTAGCCCATACCAAGACACGACTTTTGCCCATCCTTCATCTGGCATCAACTGGTAATCTAATTCATCAATCAAATGCTCTTTCAACTTGCCATTTTCTGGGAAAATAAAATAAATAAAAATAAATTTAAAAAGTTTACCATAAAGGATACAAAAAGAAAAACAAGCATATACATGTACATGCAAATTGTAGATACTGATACACATACAATTATATATGTTCATGTTAAACACACAATATAACATGGTCTTAAGACATTGATTATATTAATTCAAATTACAAATATTTTAAGGACTCTAGTCTATAACTCTTTTTTCCTACTGTGATCCTGCACAGGGGAAGTTACATTTGTTAGAACTGCAGGTTGACATCAATAGTGGTAAAATTATTGGTAATTACCACACAAAACTTTCCTGTGGAAAGCAGAAAATATCCAAACTTCTTGTAAGACAATTAAAGCAAGGTTTAGTCTTTTTACATAACATTTGATATCAAGACATCAAGACTGAAATATATCAAATTGATAAGTACCATCAAATAATTGTGAGTTGTCAACTGGACCAGGATTTGCTTCAGCAAGACCTGCATTTGATTTATCCCAGTCTTCATATCCAACATACTTTTTCCATTGCTTGAACCACTTGGCATCAACCAAAAACCTGTAAGAATGAATATATAAAACATTAAAACAAATAATGTTAGTTCAATATAGTTATCAAATTAAATATTTATTTTATTTCTTAAGCCAGAATCTTGCTTGTCATTTCTTATGTGTTAATCCATAAAAAAAACAATGGTTTATTTGTTTAATAAAACAGAATTATTTAGAGGATGTACAATGTACTTTCAATCTATAATCCAGCATGCCCATTCATGTACTGCAGCAAGTTTTTCATGTACAATAAAAATCATGTTTATTAAATTTCTCAAGTCGAAACCTTCATGAATGTACAATAACAATTATTTTTTATTGCAATCTTCGAATTTCTGGTTTCCCATTCCATTTATTATCAAAATATGTAAGTATTTGAGAATTAGATTTGTTTATATCAAAGTGAAAGTAAAATATTAGTCCTATCAAATTATAACATATAAATCAATCATATGTACCCTTAAAAAATTCTGTGCCCCAAAATTTAAAGGTCAATGGCGCATGAACCCCCCCTAGTACAAAACCTAGTGGGTATGCTGTAATTCATTAAATCACATGTTTTTTTACTGATGTAATATCAACACTATGCATTAACTACTTAACTAAATTATTTTTAATAACCAGAATCAACAGGTCAATACTTTTACTTTCTTCAAATGCCTTCAAAGAATGTTAATTCAAAGCAAAATATATTTCAAAAAGAGTTACAACTCCACAACTTTTTGGAAACTGCAGAAATAAAAACTCCATATACCATCCATTTTACAGTCATACTTATTGACCCATTACATGATGATTATCTTTGACACTAATTAAAGTTGACTAAAAACATAAAGTATATTTTTAAGAAGTCTTTGAGACTTTGTGATGAACTGCGAAAGCGAAAGTAACCACAAAAAAATGTTGCACAATAACCGATGAACAGCAGTTGAAAATAGCAACAATTAAGATCAAATATTGAACTATGACAAACCATTTGTCATCCTTCTTTAATGTTTTCTTCAGTAGCTCTTTTAGTTCATTTTTCTGCGTTTCCAAAGGTGCTGTGTCCGTCAAAATCGCGGTCTGAGCATCGACGTCCGTTACCCCACCTTCGGCCATTTTAGAAATGACAGAAATACTTACAATTCAGTCTAAGTAACACAAGTTTTGATTGGTTCGAGTATAGTCATCGTTACAGCATTCGGTCATTTCCGTTGACTATCGGTAATTTGCAACTTTAAAAGATGTACTTTAAAAAAAAACGTATTCTGCTTACATTCTTCCTATTGCAATATTTCAGGTACTGTTATGAAATATAAAAAAGATAAATACGGGTATAATTCTGATATGAATGGATCTAACAGCTATGTTAAACAAAAAAAAATACAAAAAACAAAACAAAAAAACAAAAAAAAAAGAAGAAAGAAAAAGGAAAAGAAAGAAAGAATGCACAAAAAAATTAATTGAACTATGTAACGAATGTATGAATATATTATTTTAAATTAACTGCATTTTGCTATCTAAAATGAAAGGTGAACTTGTCAGTATTTGTTGTTGGTGTAATTTCGAATAACATGCTATAAGAAATAGCCTATGGTCTAGGCGTTGAGATCTAATTGTTGATGAAGTCATAAGTAGCCACAGGTATACATTGTGCATGCAATTGTATGGAACGCCTTAACTGTCTGATGAGATACACATTTGTTTACGTGTTCTCAACTTTATATTACTTGCACAAATTCGACTCTACAAGTTATTGCTTGACTACATTTATTTTCTACATTAATAAACCGCCAAAACTAATTTTCAAGAAAGAATTTTCAAAAAAAAAATTTAAATATTACCCCTACCCCTAGAAAACTGGTCCCAGTATCAAACATAATTCTCATTCACAGCATACCGACACTGTGAAACTCATATTTTAGGCATTCATAATTAAGATAATGATTTACTCAACATATCTGATCAATTCAGGCGTTTGAATTTCTTTATGAATTTTCCTTTTTTATGAAAAAAGAAAAGATTTTGGTTCATGTTGAGGTATTTTTTCATGGGTAGGGGTGGTAATTTTTGCACCAACTTTACTTGGAAAAGTTCAAATATTAGTTACCTGGCCGAGTTGAAAGCTTAGACACTATACAAATCTATTGTATCACACAAAAGCTTGTTTAAACTACGGTATTCTGAAAAAAGATAATAAGGGGTGATATAGAAGAAATTCTGAAATTCTGTAAATTCTACTTTTTACGATTTTATAGTAATTGTATCCCTATAAAAAATCACACGCTTGAATTGTTCAGATATTTTGGGCAAATAATTATCTTTTAAATTATGAATGCCTAAAATATGAGTTTCACAGTGTCGGTATGCTGTGAATGAGAATTATGCTTGATACTGAGACCAGTTTTTTTCGGGGAAGGGGTTGAATTTTAAAACATTTAAAAAATTTTTTCTTGAAAATCAGTTAATGGTGGTTTATTAATTCAGGAAATTTAATTTCTATCGAATGATTCAAAATTTGAGACTTTTTAGTCGAGTAATATCTTGTAGAGTCGAAGTTATGCGACTTTTTAGGGGAATATTGAAATTCCCATTTTTGCACTTTTTATTTTTATTATTATTTTTTGTTTTGTTTTGGTTTTATAAATTCTGACTACGAAAATCGCCACAAGTCATCAACAGAGTCGCAGGTGTATCAATTGCGATAATATTGAACGTAGATAACAAATAAGCTATTTTTTTACTATAGAATAAACACTCTAGGGTGACTGGATAGACTACCCAAGTATATTTCGTTCAGCATTTTTCTAATCGGCGTTGTGACGTCTATTTTGCCTTTTACGTACTGATTTGAAGTTTACACCGGATCGAAAAGTCCCGGGGTCACACGTCATCATGAAATCTTTGTCCACATCACGTAAAGAAGTAACCACATCACGTAAAGAAGAAATCACTGCACGTAAAGAAGAAATCACTGCACGCAAAGAAAAGAAAATGCACATAAAGTATTTAGAGATCGACATAACGTAAAGATGAAACGACCTCACGTTATAAGAAAACCACTGCACGTAAAGATAAATCCCCATAATATAAATTTATGTTGACATAACGTAATCATAAAACGATAGAACGTAAAGACAAAATTACAGAACGTAAAGACAAAACGACATAATGTAAAGATGTTCCTACATAACGTAAATACAAAATGACCACATGTAATTATAAAACCACAGCAAGTAATATAAAGTTGAGAACACGTAAACAAAAGTGTATCTCATCAGACAGTTTAGGCGTTCCATACAATTGTACAAGTAATTTTACGTAAATGACAATTCATTGACCTGTTAACTAAATAATAAGAAATAACATTGAGATTAGTGGTTTCTCACCCTCATGTTAGGATGCTTATGAATCAAGGAGTAAATAAACTTCAACAAATAAGAAGTACAGGTATACGATAAGGGTTAGTGTAAAAAGACAAAAGCCAAATTTTACCAACTGCTAGCGCTGAAACAAATACTAAGCTTTTGTGAGTGTAAATTTAAGCATTTAATGTGCCGTCTGCGTGCATTAGGCATACGCACCCGTCTTACTGTCAAGAGAGAGAAATGAACTTGAGCATTCAAGTACAGGGCCGGATACAGACACTTTGCAAAGGACGGTAACAGCCGGGGTTCCTCAGAAAAAGAGGAGGGTGCTAGGACATCATTTGCCATTTTTGTCAAGTTTAGTGAAAATGACAAATTTTCTAATAAAAAGGGGTGCCAACCCCTGCACCCCTTCTGGACCCACCGCTGCAATTGATCGTGAATGGAGCACGTTAAGAATTGTGAGCCAGTAATTAAGCGCTTTTCGGTTAAATGTTGTTATTTTTCAACATTTAAACCATCCTCAATTAAAGCAACATTTACAAACAAAGCAAAGATGTCAGTCAAAATGATCACCATTTACAAAGGGTATGAAGTCATTCTCATTGATTTTGATAACCGTTTGTAAGAAAATGCAAAAGGCAACACTTCGCCATATGCATTTTATCGTGGAAGTTAATATATTTCATTGAAATATCTACAATTTTGCAAGCAAATAAAGATTAACAATCTATTTCTTATTGAGGAATAACATTTAAGATGTTGTATCTAATTTCATTTTTGTTTCTATTTTGATAAACTGTATAAAAATGACCGAATTATACTATTATGATCGTGAAGAAGACGGTTAAGAACTTTTTAAAATCGTGAACCATTTACTTAATTTAGTACAACTACAAAAGATATATATTGAGTTAAAACGTAGTTTATTGTCATTACAACAGCGGCGAAACCAAACAATTGTTCAACCGTTGCTTTACCTTTTCGCCAATAAGAATTTCTTTTGCCTGAAAACAATCTTACGTTCGGTCCACAAAATCTTGTCAAATACCTATGTGCAAAAAATTCTGTTGCACCAAATATAACAAATCGATTTTCATTTTGTCGAAAAACCCGTTTGAGAACAAATAATTTTAGAATCAGCAAGAAAGTGCTAAAGTATCCCATCCAATATATATATTTTTCCAATTTGTAGCTCATTTAAAAATGCCAACACTTATCGTTTCATAAACTATGAGCGCAAATGGCATATACGCAATGCACTTGCCTAAAAGTTGACGTGTCAACCAACGGCAGTTTGCACATTGCCTCAAATAAAGGCTATCAAGATGTTTGAGAATATCATTTGATAAATAAACGATGGGGACATCGCATTATCATTGTGTAAATTTAATTCCCCGTTAGTTTGCAAGATATCAACTTAAAACGATAAATCATGAGAGTCCGAACTTTTCACACTTATGTATGAGCTCATCCTTATAGCACCAGGGGTAATGTAAAGTTACCACCCCAGGGCCATAGCCAGGTTTTCTGAATGGGGGTACGGTGCGAACTAATCACTGATAAACAATTTTACTTGGTTATCTGGTATGATTTCTCTTTGATTACAGGCTAAGATGTACATCAAAGTTTTTTTTTCAAAAGGGGGGGGGTGTGCAATCGCACCCGTCGCACCCCCTTCTGGCTACGGCCTTGTACCCTCTATTTAACTAGTGAGTTTTATTACTACACAACCTGTTCGTTGTATGCCATGGTGTATATATCTTTAGAAATTTATTTATTATACTTTACAGAAGCCCAGTTTTGTCAGTAAGAGTTAAAATAAGAAGCTTTATGAGAGTTACAATCCATGGTCTTATAAATTCAAGGTTAACTATTTTGTATGTCCTACACTCTATACGTTGACGTATTTTCAAATAGTTAGAGTGGGGAAACGCACTCGAACCCACGTGTGGTCTGGGAGTAGGCCAGAGCGTCAATTAACAGAGCAGCGTGACAGCCGCTAGTAGGATATACTCTGAATTAGTTCTTCGATCAGGTATTCCAAAGGCTGGGCTTTGCTACCTCCATCTACTGCCTGACATATTAACGGAATCCCCTTAAGGTGAGGTCGTGCAATATCCATAAGGATAGTCAAGACGGTGAAAAAGCACAACAAGTTGTAGGTCTTACATCAAAATTCATGATTGTCATCTGAAAATATGAGATATGCGATTTTCTTTTTAAACTTTTAAGTACATTGTAATGAAATAGTTTACTAAAAATGATGTATTTATTTTGCCTTCGTGTGTGTGTGCTTTTCGCTTCTGTGGTTGTGCATAAGGGAAAAAGCTGAAACAGGGTTTTGAATGAAATGTGTAAAAGAGTATCTCTGTAACTAGTTGTAACCATACCTATTATAGAGGTTACAAATGTTGATCAATATATTGGATTTTGCAGACATTTCTTGTGCCATATATTAAAATGTGTAAAACAAAATTGGTAGTATAAGATTTTATTCGATAACATTAGCACCTGAGTCAAGAAGTATTTAAGTATGCAGAGTAAAATCCTTTTTTTATTTTTTTGCGGCCTTTGGGTATGAGTTTTCCCCGCGAAACGCTAAACTGTGGATTGGGTAATATCCGAGAGACTCGAAATCGTAACCCAGTCGACCAATCAGATTCGCGCATCGCAGGTACGACTATCTCGGAGAAAGTTATGATGGTCCAGTGGCAGGAATATTTCTAATCTAAGGTTTACTATTAACAAGTCAGGAAATGTCAAATATATGGGAAAAGATTGGAGACATCGTTGAATCTGTAGTTACTTTAGATTCTTCCTCAGACAATGTCTCCCCAAAAAGGGTTGCTGAAGCTGAAGATACATTGTCAATGCAACCACCAGGGACATCGGTCAGATTTGCTGACAACTTTTCGTGGACACGCAGTGGTAAATTTTGCATATTTTTAAGATTATGTGAAAATCTTGGAATGATAAATCCATGTTTCTAAAGGCTTGAACCTTGCATTGTGATAAAGTTCAGCTTAAACTGTTTTGGACTATTGAAGGGGAATGTTGCTATTGTAAATTTGATTTGTTCAGTTGTTACATGTATACATTACTTGTATATCAAAACAAACATTCTTAGATAATGTGAGCTCATACTGCCCAAAAATGCTACCAACCTCTATTTTTGGACTCCATGGAAAACTGCAAAGTTGCAATAGGAGAGTTTGCCAATCCCATTAGTGCAATAGTGGTGACATACATGTATTCACTTAGGCCAAAAAAAAAATGTCTGTTTAGGGTTACATTCCTCCCAAAAATAGGGTAGGTCGGTCGGCATTTTCATTTTTTTTTTCATTTAATTTTTCTTGACTAAAGTTGAGCCTATATTTGTAAAATAGCATCCTGTTTAAGTCATGAAAATGTATGGTTTTAAGTAAAAAGTATAATTTTTCACATACACACCTATTAATAATATAGTACACTGTATTTATGCTTGTATTTACATGATATAGATAAGTCTCCTATTCAAACGCTATTGTGACCTGGTTTTTAATGTACTTTCGGTTTTACCGGAAATGATCCGTATTATACAAGGAATTGGCGGAAATTACCAATTTTGTCAATTTTGGAGAAACAATGTATTAGGGTCAGTCAGGAAACCCGAAACAGACATTTGTTTTTTGGCCTTTTTTACATATCATTAAGTGTCAAATAAGCAATGGACAATTTCATAATTAGAATCCCAATTTTCAAAATTTTATATATTTGTTATTTTATATCCAATTTTGGTTCTGTAAAATGTTTCATTTAGATAAAATAATTGGTATTTTGTATGTGAATTTATAACTCATTTACTTGAAAAAATAAATTTGTAATGATATTTTTATGTAGACCTCAATTTTCATATAAAATTACAATTGAAATTTTTTTGCACATACAGTCAAATTACTAGATATAATTCTATGGATAAAAATAATTTATTTGCAATTTTAGGAACCAAAAGAATTTTTCAATAATCTTAAAAAATGAAAAAGTTACAATGATTTAAAGTTGATGCCCCAGGCCACTCGATGGATTTTTTGCCAACCAAAACCAAAGCACTCTCCTATGTATGTATATTTACTTTTTTTGTCTTCTGAAAACATTGTTGTTGTTTTTTTTTTGGTGTTATTTATTGAATTTTCAACTTGTAGATCATTTTATGCCATTATATGAAGATTCAAAAGAACTTGTGCATAGTGTTCTGCCCATTATTTACAACAGTTTCAAGAATGGTAGTCTTAAGTCAAAATTTGAGTTCCAGAAGTGCTGTCTTGTGTTGAACAAGACATTGGAGAAAAGGGTAAGAGTATTAAAAGTAGCAGTTTTCAGCAATAGGAGAGTTTGCCAGTCTACTTGATGATGTCATATTCACTTATTTGCATGCATGAAATATGAGTTTGACTGACGAATACACAACAAAATGAAAAATAAAAATTTAGGAAATAATCATTACTTTCAAAACTTTATGACTTGTTATTGTATGCATATCATCTTTGCATGAGTTTTCAGTTGCCATGTGGAACTGTTCACGATTAAAAAAATTCATGTACAGTGTGTGCTGAATTACTTCTGCTAATTTGTATAATTTGCATACTTTCAAAAACACTGTAATGTGCAGAGTTCCTCTCTTTCCATACCAGAGAAAAACAGTTAAACAAGTAAAACACTTATTTTTATAGAGTATGTAAGTCTCGTTCTAGTTTCATTTTCTTTACCGGAATTTACAATGTAGAACGTATTGAAAACCGAAGACCAATCTGCATTTTATTGTTTACTTCCGGGTACTCGAAATGCTGTATGGCAATGCAAAAATCTTCTATTTTATATTTTTTCTTAATAACTTTATCATATAGAAATAGATATTAGTAATTTTTTATCGGTATTTTTTACACCAAAAGATGTTTTGCTCTCAATACTGAACTAAATGCTTTCTAAATGACAAGTCTCCATGCTTTTGAATGGTAGACTATGACCCATTCTCATGAAATCACGGGGTCACATGACCAGACTTACATACTCTATTGTCCCCAAGGGTTTTTACCTCAATTAACTTATTCCTTCTCTATTTATAAATTTGTGATCCTTAAAAATGCATGTCTTATTGCTCTGAACTTTCACCCTCTGTTCATCTGCAAACTTACTTGGATAATTTTGTCATAAAACTCATGTAGTCCTTCTGACTAGTGAATTTTTCTTTTTTCAATGAGGATCTAAAGGAGTAGGATTTATATGAGTATCTTATCTGTGTTTGTTATTAAGTCAAAGTTCATTTTAGCTCACCTGGCCATAGACCATGTTAGCTATTGCCATCACTTGGCGTCCTTTGTCGTTAACATTTTTTTCAAAACATCTTTGCTTCTGAAACTACTGAATAGATTTGCATAAAACTTATAATGATTGTTTCCTGGAGTATCCTGCACAAAATGACCAATAGGTTAAAAAAAAATGGCTGCCATTAATATAAAATAGAACATAGGGGGTCAGACAGCAGATTTTTGCTTATATCTCCAAAACCGTTAGGTTTAGCCAAATTAAAATTAGTTAAAGTATTCAGCATGATGAGATCTATCTGTGGCCAAATTTTGGTGAAAGTCTGTTGACCCATGTAAGAGTTACTGCCCTTTTTGAATGTTTTTTGCTGTTTTTGATTTTATTACTTTCCTTAAAAACTACTAAGGAGAATTCAATAAAAGTTAATATTTTTGTTTTTTAGGGTATCCTTAACAAAATGACCGTTTTGATTTTTGATGGGTTAAAAAACATGGCTGCCATTAATAAAAATAGAACATAGTGGTCAGACAGCAGATTTTTGCATATATCTCCAAAACCGTTAGGTTTAGCCAAATTCTGAAGTGGGTAAAATGTCTTAGTCTTGTATTTTTTGCCCAATACATTATAGGCTTCTACATGTATAGTATACCTTTAATTTTCATGATTTTTTAAAAAATAGACAGGGAGTTTCAATCTAACTTTTGACCAAGTTTTTCAATTAAGGAAATGTCAAAAATAATTTTTAGGTCCATTTCAGAAGAAAAAGGCATGAACTTTGGTACACCAGGACAGGTCATCCTAAAATAGACTTTTTCTACTTTCACTTTTATTTTGAGTTCATAAAATGGACCCCTTTCCTGAAGAATTATTTTTCATGCAAATGCTGTTTTTCCTCAAGAACAAGTTTTTTGCATCATAGCTTGATATGTACCCTATACTTTTGATGAAAAATGATAGTCATTTGCCAAGTAACAAAAACAGGAGAAGGCAAAAAGGAAGCACACTATATTTTTAGCCTCCATGTTTTGATGTACACCCGATCAGGAATATGTAGTACAAGACTGATACCTAAAGTATTCAGCATGATGAGATCTATCTGTGGTGAAAATCTGTTGACCCTTGTAAGAGTTATTGCCCTTTTCGGACATTTTTGGCTGTTTTTGATGTTATTACATTCAAAATTCTTCTCCACAAAAACTACTTTTGAGAATTCAATAAAAGTTGGTATTTTTGTTTTTTAGGGTATCCTTAACAAAATGACTGTTTTGATTTTTGATCGGTTAAAAAACATTGCCACCTTTACTAAAAATAGATTATAGGGGTTGTACAGTAGTTTTTTTTGCATATATCTCCATAACCTTTAGGTTTGGCCAGTATCTTTCAATTGCTGAAATATCCTTACTATAAGGCCTACAAAAGTCTTTGGGGATCGAAGTTGTCAGACAACTCCATGTAAGAGTTATTGCCCTTTAGAGGTGAAAAATGACTTTTTTTTACAGTTTTTAGCCTATATCTTGAAAACTATGATAGATAGAATGAAACTTTCAATTGCCGAAATGATTCTTATTATAAGGCCTACAAAAGTCTCCAGGGACCAAAGTTGTCAGACGACTCCATATTAGAGTTATTATCCTTGAAAGGCAAAAAAAAAATGTTTTTTGCAGTTTTCAGTCAGTGTATTGAAAACTATAATGGATAGATTGAAACTTTCAATTGATGAAATAGTCCTCATGAAAATCCTACAAAAGTCTTCCTTGAGTCAAAATTGTCAGACAACTTTTTGTTAGAGTTATGGCCCTTGAAAGGCAAAAAATTTAACCAGGTGAGCGATTCAGGCTCCTGGGAGCCTTTTGTTTAATTTTCATGAAGTTTTTTTTCCCAACGCAGTCCGTATAGTTTCGCTTTTTACCCTTTGACCTTAAAGATGCTCTTTCGTGGAAAAGCAACTCACCTGATTGTCATTCTGTTTCCCAATTGGCCAAATACTGATAACCTAAATAAGAACTATCAATAATTGAAATTGTGTAACATGTATTATTTCCTGAATGAAAAGTAAAAAATTGTAACTAAAAAGAACACAATTATACTGCGTCACCTATCTTTTTTTTTTAAAGATAGTACTTGTTTTTATTGAAGTTACCTAATTTTATTTATATTAATTATATTTAGAAATTCAGAAAATTCAGAAAAATTCTTTATTTATTTTGAATGAATTGAAGGACAAATTATTATAGATATCTGATATTGACTAGACATGCATTTTGTATGTATTTCTTGAAGCATATTGACGGCAATTTCATTGCAATTTTAATTGAATTGATGTCGAGTTCATAATGCTTAAATGTAACATGAAACATGTCTTATACAGTTTTGTCCATTTAAAGCCTCAGTGACTAAAAATTTTTGAATATCGAAACTTCTAGAGGGTGATAGAATTCAAGTGTCAGCACTGCTCACTCGACAGTATTTGACACACATTTGTTGGAGGTCTGTGTGGTGTAAATTAAAAAAAAAATTCATATGGTCCTATATTCATCAACCTATACCAAAAAAATGGAAAAAGCCTTATAAGCAACTAACCTTAAACAGAAAAAAAATGTGATAAGCTAAATTATGAAATAATACAATAATTGTTGTTAGGTGATTGAAATCCAATACAACCAACATATATCTAATTTATTTTGGTACTGTAAAATGTTTCATTAAAAGAATTCATATTTTGCCTGTTAAATTATGATTCTTTTCTTTTTTTGAAAAAATAAATGTGTTTATATTTGAATGTAAACCTCTATTTTTATAACATTCTCATTCAAATTTTATTATAGCCTAATTACTGAACATTTATCACAACATTCAATGGTTAAAAAGCGTTTAATTGCAGTTTTGGGAACGAAAAACAAGTTATCAATAAGATATCTCAAATCTGAAAAAAGTATGGTAATCTACAGAACATATGCAACAAAATTACAAAACAATTTGGGCAATTTCAGAGCTCATTTTGAGCACACTGATTGTTTAAATATGATGCAATAACGAACTCCAGAACCGGAAGTCGTAGAGACATGAAACTACCTCCATACATCTTAAGATTACTTGACCTTGAAAAAACTAACAAGGTCAAGGTCATTGATGAAGGTCCCATGTTCACCAAATATGGTCATGATATCCTGAAAAATGAGTTCAGGGGACCATGTTGAAAAAAAAAATGCCAATAAAAGGGAGATAACTTCTGCAATGGATAATGGAATTCTTCACAGGTTCATCTTGTAAAAGTCCTTAATGAGCTCTATCGATGGTCCAAATTTGGTAATGATATCTTGAAAGATGAATAGGGGAGACCATGTCAAAGAAAATTTTGCAAATGATGAAAGAATAAAAAAAAATATTAGAAAAACAATAAGGTACATGTACTGAACTCTTCTTTTCAAGCAAGACTTGAATCTTAAGGGACTATATAGTGGTCATGCACAGATCATCAGGAACATGAAGTTATTGGTCCTTTGGGGAGATTCCATTTTACCATCAATTTTGAGACCTCTTGATCGATCTGTTTATTTTTTAAAATATGAAGATTTTGTCTCAATCCTTTTTTTCGAAATAATTTTTTCTCTTGTCTGTCTTTTTATCTTTTTGTTGACAATTTGTTTCTACAATGTTTTTTTAACCATACCATTTGACGATTCTATTGGTTGTTCATCAGACGTGGGTGGACACATGGCTTTATTGATGATGATGTTATACATTTACCTAAGATATAATAATATCCAAACAAGGTAATGGAGGTGTTCTGGCAATACAGTATTGAAGGGTTAACCTAATCAAACTCCCAAACAACGATCATCGGTAGGTGTTGATACAATGATCATCGATTCAGAAGTTTTTATTGATTCCTGCCACTACTCTGTTGTTCATATCAGTTATTTTTCTTGACATTCAGGCTCCCCATTCTTTTAGTTTGCATTCCTTTGATGGAAGGGAGACAACTTTTGTTATACCTAGGTTACTGGATTTCCTTTTCTTTCCAAATTATAAATACATTTGATCTGATAAAATTTTGTATGAGCCGTTCTTCACAAGTAAGGTTTGCTTAAATGAATAACAAAGTAATGATTATTGAAGTATATATATTAAACATAATTTTATACATTTGAAAATATTTCAGTTTGAAGAGCGTAGAAGAGAATTTCATACAACTGGAATAAATGACTTAGAAGAGATATACACATTCCTATTAGTTCAAGATATGAAAGAGATGGAGAAATTATGTATTGATGGTATAAAAAATGGAAACTCTGATAGCAGTATCCTTGGCAATGCATCAATGGGTGGGTATGAAGTATCAATGAGAAAAACTTATGTCTAAATTTAAATAGTTTTTTTGACATACATATTATGTTACACCACTATCGTTCCATCCAGCCAACAACTTGTAATGAACTCTCAACACATTTTAGGAATCAGTATCAAAAAAAGTTGGCAGAGAGAAGCTCCTTTTTTGCATTCCATTCTTTTTCAACTTTTTTTTGCACTTAAAACATTGAGGAAGGTTACATCATGTTCTATAGCAATAGCATGCCTGTTTATTCAATCTTGTTAAACCTTGTGTCATGTGTATGCATACCATCTGGGGCTGATGGTCGCTACATTTGTTGACTTTAATAAGGTTCATTGTATCTACATGTACCTATTGACATTTGGAATCCATTTGAGCAATCTTAAAGAAGACATGACACAAGAATTTCATTTTTTAAACGTTTATATTTATGAAAACTATAGTATGTTCAAAGTGTAACAAACATTTTCTCATCAGGTTAGTGCTAAAAAAAGTTAGAGTGATTTATTTGTGTTATCACGATGACCTAATTAATATGCATAAATGAAAACCGGAAGTAACACCCACTTTCCATATATGGAAGTGCTAAATCATTGGTTCTCAATCTCCATTTGAGTGCTTTGAAAATGTATACACATGCCCGAAAAAATTTATAAATCTTCAAAAATAGCTTGTATATATATAATGCAGAGTGGTCCAATGACCTGTGTATGAGTCCGATAATCGTGTTTAGAAAGTAAGAATATTAATGTTTGTCTCATTTTCTGTCAGCTTTTCATTTTCGTTAGGCATACATCCCTGCATGGCAAAAACACAATTACTTTGCACACTACTTTTAGGACTTGAACAGGAGGGTGCAAATAAAATAGTGACACTGTGTATCATTCTTTCTTTGCCGCTGGGTGATATCAATTAGCAAGCCCGGTTGACTTAATTATGGCCAAGAGAGAGCGTGGGTAGCTTCTTTTATCTTTACATGTTTTGGCACCTCATGATACTGGTGTCGACGCAGGTACACGTATGACTTCGATAGTTTAAGCATAATTGCATTTCTTGAATTATTTTACAAATTTTGAAATAAAACAATTTACATGGAGAATTTGACACAATAAACAATTTATAATAGGTGTTCCCAGATGAGTTAAAGGGTACATTTCCGGTACAAACAAAATTTTTTTTATAGGTCAGTTAAAATATTTAATTTTAGCAAAAAAGATTTAGAACACGAGGAAGCTTCAGCACGAAACTTTTATGGGTTCTCAAATAAAATTATCAAAAACCAATAAAAAATAAACATGTTCGTATTATCCTATAGCTGTATTTGCGTGGTACTGGTACACTTGTCATGCAGAGCTCTGCTTGTCATGAGTAACGTTCTGTCAAATGGGGTGAAGTCAATATTTTCATTGAAGATCAAGAATGAAACAGTTTAAATCTTAGAATGTGAATTTAATTTACTTTATGAAAAAAGTTCGATCAAACATGACAGAACGTAATGAAATATTTCTATGTAATCTTGGAAAGAAGTGGTGTCGTCTCTCTGTGGAATCTAGTCTTCACACATTTAATAATTATTTATTTCTGCATTGTTTATCATTTTCTTCTCAAAATTGTTTAAATTGATACAACTATAAGTATGTATTCGCTGGCAAACCAAAACTTATAATATTTTCAATATTTTCACTCTCAGTTGTAGAAATCATGTTAAAAGTGCAGAAGCCCCACACATTTCAGCCACTCGATCTGTGAATTGAGAACCAATGACGTAGCACGGTCACGTGGCCACATGGCTAATTAAAATTTGTATGGCTCGGGTCATTGTCAGTTTTGTATCAATTTATTTTCAATTAAATGACGTAAGTGACTATGTCATTGGAAGTTTTATGATATATATTAGGTGTAATAAATCAAATAAACCAACAATTGAAAAAATTATTTTTTGTGTCATGTTTCCTTTAAGGTGTTTACTATATAGAAAGAGAATGTTTATATTCCTGGTAGTGTTTTAGATAATGAATACTTTTAATTTATTGGGAAAAGACATCAACAAGAGTAACCTAAATAATTCAGACCCTCTCATTAGCAAAATCTCTTTTACTCGGGATGGCCTGAATAGATCTTATGAATATTCCTCGGTAGTTATGCTCTGAGATTACCAATCTGACTGTTTTTTATAGTTCAGACACTAAGTGTGCAGCAAACATATCCAGTCTTATTAGAGGTGTATTGTAATACACTTAATTTTGACTCTGAACACTTCATTTAGTTGGATATTGTTAAATTAAAAAAAAAAAAATTCCAGGTTGGATATTGTTCAATCTTTAAACAAAATTCTAAGTTGCAGTTCAGATTAATTTAGATTTTAGTGCTAGCTACTTTTATCCTGTTTATATGACCACTAAGAATTGCTGTTTTATAATGATATCTTGCTGTTGTCATTTTTGTCATAAATCTTTATGAAATCATACCACAAGGTGTCAGACTATAAATGAAAGTTAAGATTGATTTGGGGGATGTGACTTGAACCATTTAGAAATTAGAGGCCAAAATGGGTCCATAAACAGGCGTGTTATATTGATCCTTATGTCCAGACAATAACTTGAATATAAGTAAATAGATCTCATTTACACAACACACCACCATAGGAAGGCTGGAATGGATTTTTGAGGTTGTGTCTAAGAAATTGGGGGCCAAAAGGGACCAAAAAGTAGCACTATCATTATAACTGGACAATTACATTATTTTAATTAAGTGGATCTCTTTATGATTTGTACCACAAAGCTGTATACACCCGAAGGAAGGCTGGGATTATTCTTGAATCATTTATGAATTGAATTTCTTAAATAAATTTTTGAGACTTACAAAAGATAGCAATATTTATCTATACTTGATTGTTAGTACATTATAATTTTGACTTTTTCAGGTGTTCACCTCAGTAAATATGCTGATCTTGTTCAGCCTTATTGTAACAGTCCTTACAGTGGCTTCCTTATGATATTCAAAGTTATGATGGTAAGTACACAATTTTATGAACGTATGTTTGTAATCCTGTTATCAAATTATTTTTAGCGGTCAAAAGAAATTAAGAAAATACAGTCGAACTTCACTCGCTGGAACTCGGATGGCTTGAACACCCAGGATTTCTTGAACACAATTCAAAGTACCAAAATTTTCTCCTATATATTCAGTATAAATAACCATGGATTTCTCGAACACTCTAACGGACTAGTCCGTCCGTTCGGTAGTAAATCTTAGAGAATGACCATCACTAACTCAAATTCGTCAGCCATTTTGTCAGTGTCTTTTTAGTTAATTACAGGTAATACTTAAGTCATCACTAATTAGGTAGTTTTGATCTTAACATAGTACTGATTAAAGTTCGAGAATGTTCCGAAGTCAGTATGATGAAAGCATGAAAGAAAATCAGATAAAAACAAATTATTGACCAAGTAACTCGAACTCTGAACATTTTTAAAGCAAACACAGCATTTTTAATGTCCACAAATCAACATCATCTTCCAAAAGTGAATGGAAAGGATCCACGAACTAACACAACTTTGTAAGAAGTAAGCAATTTCTAACGATAAAGTAGAATCCGGGCCAGCAACGAAAAAATCCGGAAATATTCAAACTTCAATTTCTCGAACTCCTGATAACGCAAACACATTTCAATGGTCCCTTGGAGTTTGAGCAACTGAGGTTTGACTGTATATTTACAGGACAGTTGGACTTGAAAACATTTTGTATTTACAGGACTGAATAGAATTTTACAGGACCAAATCAAAACATGAAAAAAACTCTAACATAATATAGGGCTCAAAACAAGAAAGTATTTAAATGGTATTGTTAAATTATTCTCTGGAATACAAGAAGATCATTTATCTACAGTGAGTTCATCCATAGCCCCATCAGCATATTTTAGCATAAATGCCAGTTTTACATTTTTAGATTTATGTACGACACACTTCTTGACCAGTGGTACATTGAGTGTCTACCGAAAGACCGGAAGTGATTCTGAATGAAAAGATAAAAACATCCACCAATCAGCACTCATTTCATGCATGGTCAATTTTAATTCTAAAAATAGTAGAATACATCAACTCCAACAACAAAAAAGTTCACAATATGCACATAGCTTATTTTAATTCTCGGGTAAGGACAAAAATTTCACCAGACTGTCGGACCTACAAAACTTCCAGATATGTTGGACCGCAATATTTTTACCAGTTACTGTCCATCAGATTAAGATTTGTCAATATTGAGGTCCTAAGTGTATGCAAAGTTAACCAATGCAGAAAAGAACGAAATTTGAATATAAACTGTGGTTTTTAAATTCTTGCATACATGTATTACTGATTTTGATAAGTTCACAGCTTTTAACTCCCTTTTAATTGCTAGAATTAAGTATGGAAATTGATTATTTTATAGATGTATATTAAGAAAGATAGTTGTTTTCAGAAGGGAGATAACTTAACTTAAATATTATCTGGTCTGAGATGAGTAGGATATGTAATTTTTATGTGATTGCTTACAAGGTTTTTTTTGTTTTATTTTGCATTTTTTTTTTGCCAAGAAAAGGGTCATTCAGTGCAATTTTTACTCAAACCTTGCTTACAGTCTGTAATTTAGATATTTATGGAAATTATCTTTTTTACATTCCTATTAGCTACTAGAAATGATAAATTAATGTACCAATATTAACACATTGTAGCTACGTTTGCATTATAGTATAATTGCCATAAATGTTAAGTAATGATTTTTATATTTTATGTGTAGCTACTATTGGTATAAAGAATACCTTCATCCTTGGTCAAAATATTTTGTTTATGTCTTCCTTAATTGTTGGACATATGTATTAAATTTAGAAGTAAAGATGTCCCTTTTATTAATAAATGAAAATCTTAAATCACTTTTGAGGTAGCCATCTATGTTTTTATTGTATTCCCTGATTTATGTGAATCTATTGAAGACGGACTATTGCTTCTATGTAGCATTGAAGTATTTAAGTTTATATGTGAAAACCATATATGAATACTGTAAAATTGTTCTGTTTTCTCCCTTGAAAAAAACACAAAAATACCATTCACTCAGTTTAAATGACTCAAATGATTCCTTTATGAGAGCATTTATTTACTGTTTATAGGGCAGAATCAAGCATGTAAATTTATCAGAACAAAGTCATGTTTTGAATCCATCACCTGAGTATGATTGTTATATGGCAGATGAGACAGGGAACCAAAAGTCTTTCTTTGACCCCACACAGGTATGGTAAGACTTGGATAAAGTTAGTTTGGTTTGTTTTTTTTTGGTTTTTTTTTTTTTTTTTTTTACCTTTTTGTATTCTTCTCATCTTCTGTGAATAAATACATATATTAATGTTATTTTCATAAGTTACATGTACTGTGGTTTCTTGTTTTCTTTCTCCCCAATTTTCAGTCTTTTATCTTGTCTTTAAGTAAATATTTGATACAAATCTTTTTCATATTTGCCAGCTTTATTTGTATGACTACAGTGGAAATACTCTCAGAGAATATCCTAGACAGGTGCTTCCTTATGCTGTGATGGAGTTTTATTACAAACCTAACACAGTGCCATCAAGGTATCATAGACAGTTTTCCTTTGTTTTTTGTTGTGTTTTGTTTTGTTTTGTTTTTTTTTTTAAGTTTTAGTAATCATTAAGAATTTGCTTTTAAATGGTAGAGGTAATTGTATCTAGTTGTTGTTCAATTTCCAACTTCCTGTGTGACAAATTTGATCATATCTTACAGGAAATAATTGTTCACATAAAAGTCATGTGAATAATTGTTCACAAAAAATAACATGAAATGGATATGATTTTCACATGAACATCACTTAACATAAACTTCATGTGACATCAACACAAATTCTATATGCACAGTATACATGAAAATCATGTGAAGTTATGTGATAATTATATGAATTGATTTTTAATATTATCTATTTCTAGCCTAACAAATATAGACATATCTTGCACTCCTGTAACTACAACTTTAATTAGCAAGACATCCATTTTAAGATCTCCTGTGGACCAAATATGCTCAAAGATATCTACACCTGTAATTAATTCAGCCTCCTGTACATCTATTGGTACCAAGTCGCCAAGTACATCAGAGCAGTCTCAAGGAAGTAATGAACAGGAATTTATTGTTTGGAATGGGCCTCTTACCATCAAAGGCTTGTATGCCTGCTATGTTGACATGATATCTTCCATGTCTTCATTTAGACCAGGAAGGCTGTAAGTATGAAGTTGTCAGTATTAACTGGAGATTACAGATGAAATAACCACATTCTTTTGTAAGTTTGGTGATTTTAGCCAAACAAATTCTCTTTGTTATCCTAAGTTTGAGCTGCCTTTATTTTCATGTGAATGCTTAGATAGGAATGAAACCTTTCACAGTTGTTCAGTGCAATGTTGATATTTACTCCAATTAACTTAAGCAAAGAAATGGTTTTACAACAGCAAGAAGAGAACCTAACCTTTCAATACTTTACTTTTTTCAGTGGTAAAGATATCAACATTACTCACAAATTAGATGCTAATAGAGTTAAACAGAAGTATTTGAAGAGTATGGGAAGGTTAAGGAAGGATCAGGAGGACTTATGGGGACATTATTATGTCAGTGTCTGTGAACTAAAACCTAGTAAACCTGATGGAAACAGCCATTTTGTCAAAATGATGAATTATCTCGGTAGACATGATTGTGTAAGTAATTTAACAAATCTATTTTTAAAGAGCTATTGCCTTCACTTTGTATCTGTCGTTGTTAACAATTTTTCAGAACTCTTCTCCTTCGAAACTAAATGAAAAATTTGAACCAAACTTGGTGTGAATGTTTATTAAGGTGTTTTGTATAGAACTGATTTGGGTTTTTTTTATCCCTTGAGAAACATGGTCTCTGTTACTAAAATAGACATAGGGGTCAGACACAATATTTTTCCATAAATCTCCAAAACTGTCAGGTTAAGCAAAATTCTGACAAAATGGTAAAGGTGGTCAGAATTATGAGATCTATCTGAGGTAAAAATTTTCAAATTTTTCAGCACAGGTACTTGATAATGAAATTCCCCTAGTTAATATCTTTGGGCCCACTGATTGCCATGATTTGATATTTGCTTTGTAGCTCGTCTTTATATGAGTCCTGAAATAGAAAGTGCCAAAATAAAATAAAAAATGGCTTCATCATCAGAGTTGAAAAAAAGCCCAAGGCATCATTTATAGGTATTCCATACTTCAAGGTCTTGTATACCTAGCACAAAACATTTGCAAACTTCATAGTATGACATGTTACTGTTTTTTTTATGTATTATATAGGTAGCAGTACAGAAGCTTGAGAAAGATGTTACACTGTTGTTACTTACTCAAGGGAACTTGTCATATCAACTGGGTATGTTCTGTTTTAGAATTGAAATTCACTTCTATTTTTGGTATGTATACATTACTAAATTGAAGGTTGGGAATTTTAAAGGAAAATTGTAAAATAATCATACAACTACCTTACCATTAACAATTGGGCATATTAGGTCACCAAATATTTCCAGTAAAAAATCATTAATTGACAGTGAATTTTCTTTTAATAGTACATCAGTCCTGACAAAGAGTCTATTTGTTGGAAAAAATAAAGCAATTTTCACTAGAAAGTTAGGACTTACGTAGGTATAGGAAATTTATATTATGTGTTTATAAAGATGTAGTGTATTTGTATGTCATTCAGGTCTAACAACACCAAATCAGCACCCAGTGGTGATGTACTGCCTTTTCTTATCCAAGTTTTCCAGAAAAAGTATGTGTTGCTGAAATTCTTTTTGTTATATACAAGTTAAGACTTACAACCATGTTTTTAAGCAATATTTTTTACACCATACCAGAAAACGATATCATGATTACATGTTAGAGCCACGTAAATTTCCTAAACTGATTTTGGGATTTTGATGAAATTATATCTTTTCCAACTTTGGCGGCGAGACATATTGTTTTTGGCTTGTCTGTCTGTCCTTGTGTCTGTCACAAACTTTGCCAGCACTTCTCTCAAACTACTGAACCGAATTTTATGAAACATGGTAAGTAGCAAGAACATCATATGTAGTGTATACTTCAAAAAATTTTGATCCCCTAATTTTGTAGAAGTTATGCCCCTTTGATGCCCCTATGCCAAAAATCCTCATGAATTACCTTGTCAGCGCAACTTTACTGAAACTATTGAACCAAAAATGCACAGAACAGTTTTGGGGATGGTGGGGGAGACTTGTGTTTTTGCAGACAAAAACAAACTTTAACTTTATAGGAATGTTGGGTATCATATGTAGATGTGCATGATGTCTATGGATTCCTAAGGGAAATAATCCGAATTAAAGGCTTTGCATATTAGAACATTGTAACGGCAACTTCTCAACAGCCCAAGTGATTTTGGTAAATTTTATAGTAAGGTTGGGTATCATATGTAGAAGTGTATGAAGGGATATAAATACTGTGGGGGACTTCAAAGGTAGTTAATCCAAATTAATGATTGATTGATTGTTGGGGTTTAACGCCTGAGCAGCAATATCTCAGCTATATTCAGGCAAGAAATTAAAGGTGTTGTATATGTTTTAACCTTGTAAGTGCAACTGCTAAACAGCTCAAGGGATTTTTATGAAATTTTAAAGGAAGGTTATCCTTCACATGTAGATTTGGATGTTGGAGTATTATTACTTTTGGAGTACTTTAAAGAGAAATAATCCAAATTAAGGGTTTTGATGCTAAAACCTTGTTAATGCAACTCCTCCTAAATTGCTCAAGAGATTTTGATGAAAGTTTTAGGAAGGTTGTGTATCATATGAAGATGTGCATGAAGGAATATAAATACTGTCAGCAGACTCCAAAAAGTAATAATCAAAATCAAGGGTTTTTCATGTTAAAACTTTTCGAAGTCCAACTCCTTCACTCAAGAGATTTTAGCTCACTTGGTCAGACAGTAGTTTTTCACATATATCTCCAATTCCGTTAGGTTTAGCTAAATTTTGACAGGGTAAAAGTGTTCAGCATGATGAGGTCTATCTCTGGTCAAATTTTGCTTTTAATCTGTTAAGCCATGATGGAGTTATTGCCCCTTTTCAACGTTTTTGCTATTTTTAATGTTATTTTTTTCAAAAATCTTCTCCTCTGGCACTACTTGACCAATTGAAACCAAACTTGTTATGAATGTACCTTGGGGTAGCCTGCATAGAACTGATGTGGGGATTTTTGATTCGTCGAAAAAAACATGGCCGCCATTACTTAAGATAGAACATAGGGGTCAGACAGCAGATTTTTGCATATATATCTCTAAGACCATTAGGTTTAGCTAAATTTTGACAGGGTAAAAGTGTTCAGCATGATGAGATCTATCTTTGGATAAATTTTGGTTTTAATCCGTTAAGCCATGTTGGAGTTACTGCCCTTTTTCAAAGATTTTTGATATTTTTAATGTTATTTCTTTCAAAATCTTCTCTTCTGACACTACTTGACCAATTGAAACCAATCTTGAAATGAATATTCCTTTTGGTATTTTACATAGAATTGATGTGGAGATTTTTGATTCGTCTAAAAACATGTCAAAAAACATGGTCGCTGTTACTAAAAATAGAACATAGGGGTCAGACAGCAGATTTTTGCATATATCTCGAAAACCATTAGGCTTAGCTAAATTTTGACACAAGTTAAAGTGTTTAGTATGATGAGATCTATTTCTTGTCATATTTTGGTTTTTATCTGTTAAGCCATGTTGGAGTTATTGCCCTTTTTAAATGGTTTCTGATATTTTTAATGTTATTTCTTATAAAAAATCTTCTCCTCTGATACTACTGAACGAATTGAAACCAAACTTGGTACGAATGTTCCTTGGGGTATCCTGCATAGAACTGATGTGGGGATTTTTGATCCATCAAAAACATGGCCACCATTACTAAAAATAGAACATAGGGGTCAGACAGTAGTTTTTCGCATATATCGTTCAATAGCTGAAATGATCCTTATTATTAGGACTACAAAAGTCTTCAGGAATAAAAGTTGTCAGATTACTCCTTGTAAGAGTTATTGTCCTTGAATAACAGTTTTCAGTCAGTATCTTGAAAACTATGATAGATTAAAAGAAACTTTTAATTGTTGAAATGATCCTTATGATAAGCCCTACCAAAGACTTCTTGAGTCAAAATTGTTGGACAACTTCTTGTTGAATTTATTGCCTTTGAAAGGCAAAAGTCAACCAGGTGGGCAATTCAGGCTCCTGGGAGGGCCTCTTGTTTTATGAAATTTGGGTGACAGACACCCAATAATAATCAGTCTGTCCATTTGTCCATAACAAATCATGTCTGGGCCGTTACTTTGTTGTCTTTTGATTTATGGCATGAATGTAGATCAGCTCAAGATTTTGTGCTGCATACTTAGGTTGATTATCTTTGACCTAAGGTTGAATTAATGATTTTGTACTATAGAGTCCTGACCAGGCTGTAACTTTGCTGTTTTTTTTTTGGTAAGGCATTTGATATTTGGCATGAGGGTAAATCAGCTCAAGACAGTGTGTTGCATTAATGTGTTTGATGAACTTTGACCTTGACTTGACATCAAGGTCAATTAAATGAATTTTGCATACACATTTGTGTCATGGCTGGAACCTTTTTGTCTTTTGGTGTATGGGTTTGATATTGGGCTTGAGGGTAGATCAGCTCAAGACCATGTGTTGCATACCATGTTGGTCACCTTTGATCTTGAATTTCAACCTTAAGGTCAAAATAAATTATTTTTGCATAATTGTTACAAAAACTGAATAAGTTAAAATTGAATATTCACCATTACTGAACAACATCAGATTCTGTGTTCAAGATGAGGATGTTTCCAGTTGAGCGATTCTGGCTCTGTAGACCATCAACTAATAATGCTATGTTTTCAAACAGGAGAACTTAAGTTGAGCAAATCTATTAATAATATACTAATTCATCAGACTACTTTGAAAGTACTATTGTTCGTTGGGTACCAATTTTCATGGTTTTGGTGGGTATGCCAAACCAAGAAGTTTGGTACCAACAAAAAGGATATTCCCATGAATGTGCATACTGAAAACCTTGAAACCATGAATTAAAGAATCCACAAACTTGTGTTTCTTCCCCTATCAACAAAAATTGGTATCTACGAATAAAAGTACTTTCGCAGTATATGCTTACAGTACATTATGGATTTTCAATTATTTGAAGTTTTATCTGTTTACATACTCATCATTTCATTACTAGTCAACATTTATTTGTAGGATTTGAAAGTGGAGAGGAGCATCAAATCATACAGCAAATAAAAACTGAAGATCCTATTGTGATGCCAAATGAGATGGGTGATAATGGACAGCTTAGACTTGCAGGAAATGTATGGACTTACCCATCTTGTAAGGGAGATGTTGTAACAGCAGGGTCATTCAATAATACAATATCACATGCTTCAACAACAGTTAAGAGTCAGAGCTTAAGTGCCTTGTCAGGACTAGCAGCATCAAATTCGTATGAAGTTGGCAACAAGATTTCAAAAGATCAAACAGAAGCTGTCAATGCTGACAGTAGTGTAAAATCATATGAAGAAAAAACAATCATACATGAGAGCTCTCAAGATAAACACATGGCATCACCTCTTTTTGAAACTGCAAGAAAAGCAGATGATAACACTAGCAGATCTCCAAGACTAGATATTATAGCTCCTGAGGTCCCACCAGATATTCTTTCATTGCCACCGGATACTCCATACCAACAAACAGTCCACAGTGTTTATCAACAAGCTGAGAACAACACAGCCTCATCACCTTGTACAATAGGACAGAGCAACTCTCCATTGAAATTCAGAACATTTCCTCACCCACAAACTGAATTAAATGTTAGTGAAGTCTGTCTATCAACAGTTCATAACACATCTTTACATGATTCTTCTATATGCAGAACAGTTATATTATCAACATCTGACCAAACTCTGACCAATGATGATATCATTCCATTGACAATGGGACATATAAATTCTCCAACTGATAGCAAAGTAGCAGTGACAGCTCATCTCTCAAATGACAATTCACCATCTGAAGAAATGGTCACTCCAAGTGATTTGAGCGTATCTTCTTTTAAACAAACCAATTCTAAACTGCAGTGTGAGGCTCAACTGGAATCACCACAAAACTATAATTCCTTTAAATCATCAGTCCTTACTGCTAAAAAATTACAAACAGACAAAAGTATAGTCACAAGTTCAGTGCATGAAACATACAGGACTACTTACGACTATTATGTGAAAGTTGAGATTACCAATAATGACAAGTCCCCAGTAAAGGTTCTCAGTGGGTGTGGTACCCCCATCAATTTGTTGTCTCCTGCAACCCCTGGGACACCTGTAATGGAAGAGGAAGGCTTGATACATTATTACCCTTCTACTGACAACTTAGCAGTGAACAGCGTTAACTCAAATAGAAAGTCAGTAAGCCCTGGAAAGAGATTTTTAGGTCATGTTAGTAGGGACTCCAATAACAACACAGGAAGTATCTATTGTTCAGAAAGCTTGTCTGGATATTCAGCTTCATCCAGAGATGTACATAATGGGGCAAGTACTGAATCTGAGTCTGATGTGACAGTTAATGGTACTGAATTAAAGAACCTGCAGTCATTTGTAGAGTCTGTACCTCAACATCAGCCACAAATATCTTTGATAAATCCTGAAACAAGACCAAAGACTTTGATGAAACCTCCACTAATTCAAGATGGGCATTTATCCAAATCTAGTGGATTTGAATGTCTGGACAGACCAATGCCAAGTGACTCCCCACTAGAGCAGAATATTGTCCCATCAGATCAAGGTTCTCAAACACAGATAGAGTCATCAGAAATTCTTGAAACACCAAAAGTTGGAAATTCACCAAATAAACTGTTAAGTGGTAAAAGCTGTCCATTAGATCTCAGCAAAAAATTGTCCTTGCAGGATGGAAAATCAAGTGGCTTTGAAGAAATGACTGATCCTTGTACTCCTGTCTACACAGTTGGTCCAAGTAATTCTCCATTGAAATTTGAAACGTATGTGTCAGCTACCCAGCCTGAAACATTCTTTTGTCCAAGGGAACCTCTTCACTCAACAAAGTCAAAATCTCCAAGAATTGAATCTTCATTTACCTCTTCAACAACACCTGTACAATGTTTTTCCAATTTGTCACTTTCATCTACAATTGGAAGAACACCTGAGTCTATAACCCTGACAACTTTTACAACACAGACAACTCCACCTTGCACTAGACCAAAATCATCAAGGAATTGCAGTTGCCATAAAACACCTATAAAGACAAGTCCACTTTCACCTGGAAAATCATCACCTATGCCAATAAATCCTCAGAGTTTTAATTCGGTATATCAGTATGCATTTCAGTCATCGTTGTCTCAGCCAAATGTTCCTGTTCAGTATTTTACTCCTGGTTATGCCACTCAACTGCAAGTGTCACCCCATCATCAAGATCTGTACTATCCTAGAATGTCAACTCCTTTAGCCTATGAGCAATATTCTGAACATTGGTCAAATTTCAGGCCAAGTGGTCCTGTTGTAGGCTATTCTCCTGTCAAAAGGCCTTTGCTAGGAAGTGTTCCATATGCTGATTCTTTAGACAGGTCCCTATTATCTGGTTTGCCAGTTCAAGGATGTAACTACAGGCAAATCAGACCAGATCCTCCAGTAATTTCTGCCTGTAGTTCAGGAATTACACAGGCTTCAGTTGACCATGGTGTTATGGTCTCTAGTGTAGACACAACAATGTCAGATTCTGCTCAACAGACAGGAAAGAACTATGATGAAATTAAGAAAAATAATTTTGTCAGAGCATTTACTTGCCATGAAAAGTTAACTGCTGATAAATTAACTAGATCTTCAACAATAGAAGCTTGTTCACCAGTAAAGAGTGGAATTTGTAACCCATTAGTTCCTTACAATGATGATGATAGTTATGAGGACGAAAAGCCTGTTGTATACACAGATGTTGCTGAAGTTGCAGTTGGTCCAGAGGGAATTAATTATGTTAATGAAGATGGAACTTACAAATCAGTCAGGGCCACTGCTGAGAAACAGAATGTGCTACAAATAGAGAATCAATCACATAAAGGTTTCTATATTTACAATTTGTGTCAAAATATTATTTTCCTTTCTTATTGCAGAAAATTATAAAGTACATAGATAGAATGTAAGGTGAAAAGTTTTCAAAGTTTTAAAAACTCCAACTAAAGAATGCTTTACTTTCTATTGGTACAGTAATTTCAAAGAATCTGCTAAATAATTATCTTAAATCTAACTCCTTTTGTACTTAAACCATGAAATATATCACACTTCAATCAAATACTGTAAACATATTTATTTTTGTGGTTGCTATTTTCATGGATTCTGTACAGTGAACATACTTGTGGGTATTACCGTCCGTCTGTCCGTCCCCATTTTCTGCGCTTTTTTTGTTACACTTTACCAAAGTTTGTTTTTGGTAAGTGGCCTTATTATGAAGAGTTACAGATTAAGTTCAACTTTGGTTAAGTTTTTTTTTTTTACGGAAGTTATGGCCCTTGGACTTAGAAAATTTCAGTGAATTTAAAGTTTTCCGCACTTTTTTTTGTAATGCTTTCACCAATTGATTTTCAATTTTGTATGTAGTCTTACAGTGAGAAGTTACAGATTACGTTCGACTTTGGTTCGGGTTGATTGATTTTTATGGAAGTTATGGCCCTTGGATTTAGAAAATATCAGTGAATTTAAAGTTTTCCTCACTTTTTTTTTTCGCAGGGGACATTGGAATACTATTCTTTTATCACAGTTTAAAAATTATAAGTGATATATAGTATTAAAAGTCAATTTCACTGGTATTTTTTTCGCACCTTTAAGTCCAAAGCAAAAATGGCAAAAATTAGTACACTGCGAAAATTAATATGTTTACAGTATTCTTTCTTCACAACGTGTACTTATTATAATGAATTATCAACTGGTCTCTTTTTATTTTGTCAGATCACGTAGAAAAAAAATGCAATACAAGGAAATCTGTAATGACCTCAGTTGGAAGTTCAACTGTTCCATCCAAAATCCAATTGGCAGTTTCACAAATTAATTATTGCTCTGCAGGATTAAATCCTTCAGTGACACTGCAAAAGTTCTCAAACTTAGAGGAATTTGAAATGGGTTTCATGCCAGCTCCACCTAAATCTAGTATGTTACAGGTGGAGAAGGTCAGGGATGGCTTTCTTGTTCAAGAAAAGTCCCATGATGTGATTATGAAAAGTCCTGATGGAAAACTTCCAATTCAGTCTGTATCGAAAATATCAAAAAATGATTTTTCCGAAGAACTTAATGTGAAACCAGAGCCAATTGATCGGACCATAGATAATATAATTAACTTTTTGGACTTTGAATCAAAAAGTAATGGAAAGATAAAAAATAAAAAAGAGGCACCAGATGCTTGTAAGAAAGCAGAAATGAATGCTGTGGATCCTTCACAAATGAAGGGTGGTAGATGGCGGTATAAAACCTGCCAGAATCAAGCTAAGCAGACACCAACTATAGAGTGTCAGGAATCAAAAGATAATGAATCGGTTGGAATGACAAAAAAACACAAGCTAAAGAAAGGAAACAAACAGTCTCGTATTGAAAATTCATTTGAACAATTACCAAACAAAAAAATCAAATTAGAAAATGGTGAAGACACTTCACAAAATTTGATGAATGTGGAAGTTGTTTCTGTCTCAGACAGCTCTGATATTGAGTTCGTTGGATTAGAACCTCCCATGGTAGATTTAACAAAGAGTCCCACCGTAAGCATGACAGAATCTCCCTCCCCTATACGTATAGTTAAAACAGTTACTGGCTATAAAGTGGAGAAGTCCTGTAGAATGAAATTACCACTACACATGGAACATGTATTTCCAATAGATGATCAAAAAGTCTCAGAAGAGAAATGGAAAAGTAAGTCTCCAAAAATGCTGTCATTAGAAAGCCAATTTAGTGATCAGCTACTTACTGGGGAGGAAAACTCATCTGATGTTGCAATTCTCAAGCCTGACATGTCTTCAAAGGTGAAGGATAAAGTATCAGCTATATTAGGAGAAAAAACTGAATCAGAATCAGACGACCAGATGAGAAGTCCTGCATCAAAGAGACTGAAATTTGACGTTGAACAAGCAGCTAAAATGAAAATTACATCAGATAAAAATAACAAAACTAAGGAGAAAAGTATAGAGAAAACGAATAAATCTAAAATACCAGTTTTGAAAAGTAAAAACTCTTTAGAGAAGAAATCCAATAGTGTTGAAAAGGAGGTGGAGGTTAAAAAACCAGTACAATCTGAAAAAGATGAAAATGATGACAGCAAGGGCACAGAAAAAACTAAGGGAAAGGGTTCTAAAAAAGCACAGAGATTGTCTGCTATCTTTGAAGAGAAATTTTCTCCAGTTAAATTCACTACCAAGAAGAAAATTGACATTAAACTTAAATTTAAGAATAAGTCAAAAGAATCCAGTAAAACATCAAAAGACAAAGAAGACCAATCAGATTCAACGACATTTGTCACTAATAAGAATACTGAAAGTGACTCAAAATTGGATTGTAACAAGGAAAATAAAGAAACTGGAAAAATTACAACGAAGTCAGAAATCTCTATTAGTAGTAATGATAGTGTTACGGAGATAAAATCTGGAGAAAAGAAAACTGAAGCTAAAGAGAAATACAAAGATAGCAATGCAAAATCATGTAAGGAAAGCAAAGAGGACAAGACTAACTCCAAAGAGAAGATTGACGAAAAGACATTTAGTGCAAAAGACAAGGTCTCAAAAAGTTCTAGTAAAGAAATATCAAAGAATCAAGAAAATAAGAGTAGAACAGATTCTGGGTTTTGTTTCAGCTCTGACCATAAAAAATCTGGTTTATCTGACAAAATGAATGACAAGAGGCCTGATTACAAGGAAAAAGTTACAGAGAATAAACTTGAATCCAAAGAAAGTTCAAAACAGGACAATAAATCTAATGAGCGACGATCAGGTTCAAAAGAAAAGTCAAACGGAGGTAGCTATAAAGCAATTGAAAGGTCTGATGAGAAAAGATCAGATTCAAAAGAAAAGTCCAATCAATCAAAATTGTCAACATTGGAGAATAAAACAAATTCAGACAAGGGAAATGCTAAACATGAAAAGAAAAAGAAAAGGCCAGAAAATAATTCCCGATTACTGGTTACTGCATGGGATGCAGTTATGAAGTCTTATGATAAAAAATCACTAAAGAAAGTACCAAAACAAAGAAATGAATGTGAGTCATATAAAACAGATAGAAGATGGGATGATAAGAAAGTCAGCAGGGATAGAAGAAAGAGGAGTGAATCTGAATCAAGTAGGTCATACAGAAAGAGAATGAATTCAGAATCAGATTCTGATGCTAGATCAAGGACAGGATCTCCTAATAAACGTAATATGTAAGTATGGTAACACTTTTTTTAGTTAAAGTCTGGTTAAAGATATAAAAAGAGGTCTCTACTAGAATTGGTGCTTTTGAAAGTTAACTTTAATTTCTAGCTGATTATAGAAGTTGAGAGAACTATGTAGTAGTTAAGTGCTTTTTTATATATTTTCTCCCCCCAGTGTCTGTTTACATGTTATATATATCAGTAATCTTACAGCTGCCTGTGTTCTGTGCATTATTCTGAAATAGCACCATACTGTTCCATAAGTTTTAAGTTGTCAGCTTTAAATTTCGTGGTTAAAATCATAATCATTGTGAGATCTAACAATACTAAAAACAATATATTGTCGCCTGTGGTTGCAAGTGCTCTACTCTTATTTTTATGTTTGCTAGTCTGCCTTTTCTTTGGTTTTCTTTTTCACCCTCAGTGTATCATATTTTATATTTTTTATGTCATTGGCCTTACTTTTTTAATTTTTTTTTTGTAATGTATATCACCTTCTCTATTTATCTTTACTAACTTAGCAGCAAGTCATCATATAAACAGCGGTCCACTCCTCTGAAATCTAAGGATGGGCTTAGTCCACGAAAACAAATACAAGGTGACTGCATGTCACAGTTCTAATTTCTTATTCCTTGTAATGTTTATTTACTAACACAGCATTTTACATTTGTACTAATTTCATTTAGGTTGTTCCTAGTCAGGGGTATATAGTGATCTTCATGTTTGTCCATCTGTGCATCAGACTTGGTTACAATGAAAAAAATGCTCCATTTTATTATTTCTAACTCTTTACCATCAAGTAAAGATCAAGTATCATTGTGTAAAGGATACTTACTGTTTCAAAGTTATATGGGATATTTGTGAGATGAATTTTTTTAACAAGTTTTTTAATATGTGGGGTTATGGAATTCTATCTGGTTATTTAGTGTTTGGTGGTTTGAAATGACTTTTTTTTTAGTTTTCTGAAAAACACTAAAAATTGTGCAGTGGCTATGATGTTGGAATATCCTTATGATATAAAATGTTTTGAGCAAAGTAAAGATTTGTTCAGAATGAGAGCTGCTAAAAAATATAAAGAAATGCAAAAGTACAAATTTTAATTGTTCAGTTAACTCTATATATGAATTATTTATGGTAGATCAGACAAAAACCATTAAGAAATCTCAAAACCCAAGATGTCACCATCTTTCATTTTCCCTTGCTGCAATGCAGAAAGGGACATAGAAATGCTGGTGTCTGCCTGTTCATCCAGTCACACTTTCGGACTCGTCTCATCGGATTTTGTTCAATTTTGGTAAGATTGTTAGTCAACCTGTGTAGTTGATTAATTGCGCTGCCATTTTGATTGGACCAATTTTACAGGACTTATGGGACTTTTGCACTTTGACTTTTTTTTTGCAGCGGCTAGGGACATATGGCTACAAGTTGCATGTTATACATGTACTTATCGTGGCCGTTTGAACTATTTAAGGGTGATTCCAGCTACCAATAAGTTGTTCATGTATTTTGTTTATTGTGCATGGTGTTTATTCTGCATGTCTGTTTGACTCATTACTTTTAAACCAGATTTTTTTCCCAATTGAATGATTGAAGAATGCTTACCGGACAGATTGAAATGCATGTTTCAAAGATATTAAT
The DNA here is from genome assembly GCA_037379345.1 of Perna viridis. NCBI lineage: Eukaryota > Metazoa > Mollusca > Bivalvia > Mytilida > Mytilidae > Perna > Perna viridis. The sequence continues at coordinate 19,067,194 of CM074511.1, forward strand.
GCATGCTATGGTAATGTAAAACATTCACACTGTTTGCAAAGGAAATAGTAGTATTTTGAATTGATGGGTTAAGGTTGTGCTTTATAAAATACTATAATTTTTCTTATAAGTTTGTTTTTAAAAAAAACCTCACCATTACAGGCGTACAAGTATTTAGCATAGTATAGCTTTATTTTTTTTTAGTTATCAGTATACATGTATTATCATCTTAGAGTTAGTTGTTGTAATGTGTACATGTTTTGCATAGCTTGCAAGTTCATAGTTCATATTATAATTGATTCGTATTATAATTGATTTCTTGCTTACGTTTTTAATAATTTTGTTTAGAGTCTTGACACTGTTCTTTATAACTTTCGCTTGCCTATTCAGTTCATGACCTTGGGCTACCAAAGAGGAAAGAATTGGACTTCAAGATTCCAAAGTTGTCATCAAAGAACAAGACTTCTGATTCATGGAGAAATGATAACTCTTCAAGACATGGTATAAAGTATTACAGAGACTTCAGCAAAAACTCTGACTATGATAGTGATTCAAGCCAAAAGTCAGACAGAGACTTCAAGAAAAGGGCAGGTAAGAAAATCTCAGGAGATAAAAATAGGAATTCAAGGGAGAAAACTGACAATTATTCAAGTCAGAAAAAAGATGGTACTAGTGATAAGTCCAGGATCAAGACAGATAATTTGTTAAGTGGAAGTGTTAGCAGCATCATGAAAATGATAGAGGGACAAGTCCTAAGTAAAGCCAGAGAAAGCCCTGTTGACTTAGAAGGGACTAGAACTCCTTCAGATATAAACTCTGCAGATGTCTCGGCTGATGAGGAGTTTGACCTGAATTGTGGCTTCAAGGTTATTGATGAAGTTGGTACAGACACTGAATCAACAAAAGACAGTTCTACCATGAATGTATCAGATGATTTTGCTGCTGATGTTAACAATGCCCTTCCAGTGTATGGCTCCAATACAAAGAATCTCTTCCCAGATGTCAGGAAGGAGAAATCTCAGAAAAGTGCCAAAGAGAAGTTAAAGGATACTATTGAAAACACCCAAAAAGTGATTGATTCATATCAGAATGCTAAAAACAATATTAATGTTGATAATGACCAGGAACAAAGAGATGACAATGTCAAGAATAGTGTAACACCAGTTACTGAGATCTCTACAAGTAGTGGAAACACAAATAATGTATTGTCCAACACTAATAGCTCTGGCAAACCTGTTCTGATTGTGGACCCCTTTGAGCTGGATGATTTTGTTCCAAGTGTTAAAAGACAGATCAATGAAGTAGAGAAGGATAAACAGTTGAGGGTTACATTCAGGAATGATTTATCTTTACAGAATCCTATGATGGGGTATTCCCAGGTAGAACTTATCAGAACTTGTTTACATGGGTAAGTGTAGGAGAACTTAAATGTTTGCTTTAGGACAATTAATTACAATAAGTTGGTACATGTGTTGTTGAGGTAACAAGATCACAAATTAAAATTACAATTTAAAAATGCACAAAAATGACACAATACAATGTATATACATAATTGATTGCAATAATACTTAAATATGGGAACCCGACCTGTCCATTTACAATTCTTATAAATCTACAAAGTATTTTTTAGTTCAGTTTTTTTTTTTTTACAAAGTCATAGGAGCATTGAGTTTGTATGAGCTACAGTTGATTACTAAAGTATTTATTTCCTATCAATGCACTCTTTCCTGTCTACGGTTATACTTTTATTGTACCATTGACAAGTTTGTTATTCTTCCTTTTTTTTTCAATATTAGACCATCTCCCAGCCTCCATTGAGAGATTATGGTTTAATATTCTTAAGTTACAAAGGGGGACAAAATTGTGTCTCCTGAAATATTGAAATAGTTTCAAAATTAATTTTCTTTTTATAAATTCTACAATTCTGTCTTTCTGAGAAGTTATGAACAGTACATCTGACATGTCTGAAATCCAAGTTTGAATTTGTTGTCTTTAATTTTAGTTTTTAACCGGTTATCAACATATGTTTGATAAATCCATTTGTTAGACAATCTGTTATGTGCATTTGAATATATAGTGAAATTAAAAAAAGGTTTTTTTTCTTTACTTTAAAAAGATTTCTAGTCACAGTAGTTTATGGAGTGTTGATAGACTGAAAAAGGTATTTTGGTCCCAAATTATATGATACATATTTATGTTTATTTTGGCTTTGAAATGTAATAATTCCTGTATTTATCATTCTATATTTTGCCATTATACGTAAAGGAAAGTAGATGATATGAGAATTTTGAGCTTTGAAGAAGCTGTAATCCAGAAATCTGTTAGCCTTACCCTCCATAAACTCAACATCTCAGCCAGTGTAGAGAGGACTGTTGATGATAATGAAGATACAGAAGAGAAGAATCTGTTTTCCTTGAAACAGAAGAAAACTGATAATTTACAGGTAAAAGATGAAATTATTCCTGGATTAGGAGACCTAAACTTCATTGACAGCACAGGTCAAGATGTTACTCCTGAGTTCAAGGTGAAAAATGATATCAACGAATGTTCAAGGTCAAGTTCAGTTGAGAAGAATGATGTTATATCTACTATCAAGGGTCCTAAGTCTAGCAAACAAATGGTTGGTATTGTATCAATTAATCTTCTTTTCAAAATTAGAATTTTGTGGTGTAGAGGGATTTCTTGTTAGTACTTGGTGCTTGGAACATAGTTTTTTTTTTTTTTTTTTAAATAAGTACATGTCCCTTTTTAGCTCACCTGGCCAAAGGCCATGTGAACTATTGCCATCACTTGGCGTTTGTTGTCGTCGTCCGTCGTAACATTATACAAACTCTTCTCCTCTGAAACTACACGACTAATTAGAACCAAACTTAGTGTGAATGTTTCTTGGAGTATCCTGCATAGAACTGATGTGGGGATATTTTATTCATCGAAAAACATGGCCACTGTTACTAAAAATAGAACATAGGGGTCAGACAATAGTTTTTCACATATATTTCCTAAAGCGTTAGGTTTAGCCCAATTCTGACATTGGTAAAAGTGTTCAACATGAGATCTATCTCTGGTCAAATGTTGGTTTTAATCCGTTAAGCCATGTTGGACTTTTTGCCCTTTTTCAATGATTTTTGCTATTTTTAATGTTATTTCTTTAAAAAATCTCCTCTGACACTACTTGACCAATTGAAACCAAACTTGGTATTAATGTTCCTTTGGGTATCCTGCATTGCACTGGTGTGGGGATTTTTGATTCGTCGAAAAACATGGCAGCTGTTACTAAAAATAGAACATAGGGGTCAGACAGTAGTTTATCACATATATGTCCAAAACCATTAGGTTTATCCAAATTCTTTCAATAGCTGTAATGATCCATATTAGGACGTCAAAAGTCTTCAGACTCCTTGTAAGAGTTATTGCCCTTGAAAGGGGAAAAATGACTTCTTTTTTACTTTTAATACTTTTCAGTCAATATTTTGAAAAATATGATAGATTAAAAGAAACTTTCAATTGTTGAAAAGATCTTGTGATAAGTCCTACCGAAGACTTCTTGAGTCAAAATTGTTGGACAATTTCTTGTTTAATTTATTGCCTTTGAAAGGCAAAATTCAACAAGGTGAGCGATTCAGGCTCCTGGGAACCTCTTGTTTTCTGTCACTAAAACAAAAAAGACTTTACGAAACTTTTACACCCTGAAAATGATGAAATTAGTAATTTAAAGAAATTGTTGATTTTTTTCTAGTTAGTTCAATTTATGTCTAAAAGGGATGGTTAAGCAAACAATGCAACAGTAATTAATTCTATTTAATAAGATAATGAGGCAGTATTTCAGATGATCCAAAACTTGTTGTTATAATAATTAATTCATCTAATAATGGGGTAGTCTTTAGAGCCCATAAAAAGAATGTTGAGTAATTTAAACAAAAAGTGGGTTTCTTTGAAGACCTACAGTTATCCAAAGCTGAGCTAATGGCAGGTGATGTCAACCAGTCTGTGGATAAGACCTCTAACCCTTAAATTTTATTGGCCCAAAAGAATCTTACAGTTGTAAAATCAGTGAAATTGAAATTGTATAAATTTGTTAAAGGTGAATTTTACCATCGTTGCAAATGATTTTGAATGTTTGTCACCATGGCTAAAACAAATCTCCAGTTTCTCAATGATCTTATGAATATTGTGCCCTACAATACTACTAGTTTACATAGTGATTGTGTTCAGTATGAGTTTGAAGATTACTTCGGTGTTAAAGACTATAACCAACTAGTACTTGGGGACATCACTAACACAGTTTCTAGTCCCAAGGCCCCTACAAGCAGTGCTGGGTATAGCTTCAATGACTACTTTGGTGTAAAAGACTACAACCAATTCATTGCTGTTAAAAGGGTTCAGGTAATCAAGTTTTGTTTATGAAATAATGGATACATTTAGAAATTTGTTTTCATGTTTATCTTGCAGTCAGTCTGTTCATATATTTATGTTGAATAACTTGGGTAAATGGTACTTATTTGATGAAAGCTCCTGTCATTTAAAAATTTTTTTTTATATTTTGTGTTTTTGAAATTTGTTCATACAAACATGTAAAAAATTTCCATATTTAGGCTAAAACTCAAAAACTTCCATTGGCATGACTGTGACTCTTATTTCCTTATATTAAGGCTTTTGAATTTTATTTGTCACACCCTCCAGCAGCAAATGTTTTGGGTCTCCTGTACTTGACGATCACAATACTGGTATACCAGTATTGAGATTTTCTCAATTAAAATTAAAATTTACATGATTACAATTACATGAAGAAACTATGTAATACTGATGTGGATTTAATAAATGACTGCAAAATACCAGACCAGACGAAAAAGAAATAATATGAATAAAGATATAACACTTGTAATCTTCCATTAGAAATTTTAAGATACAAAAAGGTTCTAGAGAGAAGATGTGTGTCAAATATGCAACAAAATTGATGAAGAAAAACGATCTTTTTAAATTGTAATGGAAACATTTTTATGGAAATTTATTGTTAAAATTTCTACTGCAATATATTAATGATTAAATGATTATAACAATAAACAGTCATTTATTTTGACTTTGACTTACTTTGAATTAGTGATTTAGTCTAAATAGAATCAATCATTATAATAAACTATTTTAATTCATTTAATTTCAAAGTACTGTTATGCTCATCTAGATAATTAAGTTGTCAGTATCTAATTAAACCTTTTTGATGTCTTTGATCTTCATTAGTTTTTCTTTGAAGTTCTTTATGATGTCTTTGATTTTATGTTTAAAGAAAAGTGTTTCAGAAAATACAAGCAATGATGAGTAAATTGACCATAAATGGCCATTGAATCTGCCATGTCCATCATTCAGCTAACATGGCAAGCTTCTACACACATCACTGCCCATATTGCAGAACAGTATCCTGTTCAACTGACTTTGTGTGATAATACAAATGTAACTCTATGATTTCAATCATGGAACTGATGAACTGTAGAAATATTCTAATTTGTTATTCATACTTTATGATGTTATATGTATCACAATAATAAACAGAAAATATTAATTGTCTTTTATGCGTTCAGGTGTCTGTACTATGCGGAAACATTTAATATACTAGTTTCATACAAATCCACATCACAACTGCAACATGACATGGAAATAAGAAAATTTAAGCAACTGGTCAAAATACACAACAAACTCAGAAAATTCTACTAACAGTACTGTCCATTAAATTCACAGCCTGTGTTTACATGACAATTAAAGACACAATTACGATACCAATAAGTACAATATTGGTATACCAGTGTTAAACAAATTTTTGAAAAAAAAAATCACAATACTGGAATATTTTTCTTATACCAGTACTAGTATTGTGCACAATACTGGTATACCAGTATTGCAATCGCCAAGTTCAGGAGATCCAATGTTTTGATGTACAGATATTACATTGTTCATTTGTCACTACCATCAGGATATGAGGTTAAAGGTTGCCCTATTACTTTGGACATGTAAAACTACCATTCAGACAAGTAAAAGTTAAATTATACTTGAAAGACAGCCAAATATTATTAATGGTCATATACTAAAGGACAACATAAATTTCAATTTGGGCCAGTTGAATTTTCATTAATTTACCTGATAGGACAAGGTTAATAAAATTTGAACTTTTTACCCTGACAGTCTTTTAATTGCTATGTAATCTTTTAATTGAAGTATTAAAGCCACTTTACTACTTTCATTCTGATTAAAAATCTTATCCTGTCTATCACTTAATCACAATAAAAGTTTAGAGCAGTATTTCTAGCTTGAATGTTATGAAAATATTTGCCCAATATGTTTAGAGTTTAACCACTGTGGGTATATCTAGCTGCACATCATGATGTATTTTATTATTTGAAAATATTGCTGTAGTGAGCTGACATACATATTTCTGGTGCAGACATGTTAGGCCAAAAAATTTATATATTTGTAACCTGATCAGCCTTGTTAATGAATATATTAAAATAATTATATGTGTCATCACTACCAATTTGGGTGCTTATTGTTTCACTTTTTTTCATCTGTCTATTTATAAACAGTTTTTTGTAAGCTCAAAGGACACAAAAAACTAAAATTTATTTTTAACGTTTTTTAAATTTCATTACATTTTGGTTCGATTTTGATCAATTTTATGTATAATGAAAATATCATTTTAATGCAAAATTACAGATTGTGATAATTAGATTTTGTGATTCAAAGTGTAAAAAATGAAAATAAAAATTGTGATGTGATATTTTATACATATAAAAAAAATGCCATATGAAAATTCACATACTAGATTTTGGTACAAACTTGATAAATATTATAAGAAAAACATTAAGTTGCAAAATTTCAGAAAAATGACCCTGGTAAAAGTTGTTTATTGCAGAACATGTATAAAGATTTGCATTATCAACTTCAATTCTAGTTGGGACATATTTTTAATGCAAAAAAACTCCATTTGACCAAGACCTTTGTCATTTGTCATTTTTCTGTATGTTAGAATTTTTTACAGAAACAGAAAGAGATCTGCATGACAGTGTCAAAAGAAGACAGCAAACAGGGACCAATCAGATCAAATGTTACTAAAGTCAATAGACAAGAACGTCAGCACCATCCTTATATCAGGAAAGAGAAGACGTATAAGGAAGGCTGGTCTTTCAATATAAATGTGTAAGTGATTATTTTTTACATTCTGTTGAAGTTATTATTGTTCATGTTCTGCTAGGGACTTCAGCTGTCCATGTTTTTTTTTTCTGACTTCAACTGAACCATCCTCACCTTGGAAGAACAAAAGTCTAAACTGTGTCAAATTTCAGCCAGTGTTTTATCTGACTGGACTTTTTTCACTTTTAAAAGCAAAAAATCTGCTTTTTCAAATCAATTTTGTTTTTTAGCATACCTTAATTTTGCCTATTCTGATCTTGACTTCAATTTCCTACAACTGAAAAGTTTTGTTCACACTTTATTGATTTAAGGAACCATTCCATATAAAATTCAGACACTGCCTATGATACAGGTTATTCATGGTGTAGAAAAAAACCCACCAAACATTGTTCTTTTTTCTTTTTTGGTCTTATTTTTAGTTAACACAAGTCTTTTCTGTATTCAGATCTGCACTATTGAGAAAATCATACATTCATCTCGCACTAAAATCAACCAAATGATAACTTATGCAAAGTGCTGATTTCATGCACAATGAAAAACCAAGAGTAATTATGTGGTCTGTAACTGATTCTGAATAGGAAATTTAAAGTTAAGTTGTTGGGATTTTGACATGCATGAATCACCCACTGTCTGTTTTTATAAAGACTGATACTTCAAAATTTAAGTTCCTCCCAGATATCTATATTGGAAAAATACGAATCCTCATTTGTAGAAATGAAATCATAAACATATGTCCAAATAAAAACCTTCTGAAGTCAGGCACTATCAAATGCTGAGTATTATTATTGACTATCAATCCTCCACAGTTAATAGTGATATTAATTTGCTCCTGTCTATCTTTTTGTTCGCTTGTCAGTGAAGGTATTTGATACATGGTTTGTTAGATTTGTTCATTTGACGAAATAAACAAAAATTAAAATGTTCAGGGTAATAAGAATGCTTGTATAATGGTATTGATTACAAGTGAGAGAAAAGATTTATATCTAAAGAAATAATTAGTTGCTGTAGAAACTAAATAAGAAGTGCAATGCAAAAATATATTTGAATATGTGTGTTTTTTTTTTTAAGAACTTTGAAGGAGATGATGAAAAATCTAACAACCTGTCTGTATCGTAAGCGAGGGACCCTACCTGCTCCCAGATCATCAAGACCTAGGTTCGCTCACTACAGATTCAGACGTTCAGAGGTTCCAGAGTTCTTACCTGAGGATAGGTATTGTAATTTTATCTTCTATGTTGAATTTCAGGGGGGTTTTTTGTATACTATTTTTATTATTACTATTGAAGGAATTCAGAATTATGAATAGTGATAATTTTAATAACCGCAGATGTATAATTACCACAGGTTGGTGGAGTTAAATTTTACTGCAAGGCTAATGCTTTGGCTGAAGTGAAGGTGAAATCTGTGCCTTAAAAATTAATATAAAATAAAAGTGCCTCCCTCTCCAGTTCTTACCTGAGGATAGTTATGAAGAATTTTCTTCTAAATTTAATTTCAGTGTGGTTTTTTTTTTTTTTTTATAATATTGAAGGGTTTAATAATATAATCTTTAATAAACATAATTTTTATGGCCTAAGATGTACAGAACATCACTCCAATTTAGTGTATCATTATTATGGTCACCTCATAAGACTTTAAATACAATGAAATTGTATTGGTCCTCTGCAAGGATTTTGATAAATGATTTCTAGAATACTGTAAAAAAAATCTTTACCCCTAAGTATATAGATTATCTCCCAAAATCACAATTTCCCCCTTTATATATAACTGCAAAATGTTGTTTCAGTATATTGGTATCACCCTGTTGTTGTCATCAGTAGCGGCATAAATTTTGGTGTCCGTTACCATTTGTTTTCGATAGCCTAAGTAGAACTTATGATCTTTTTAATTTTAATACATCCATTCTTAGGGACATGATGGAGTTCTTATTCCCAATCCCAAAATAGTAAAAATCGCTGACCCATGCTGCTTCTGTTGGTGGCATTTTTACTGCAAATAAAATGTTTTCCATACAAAATTAATATCAGTTCACACAGAAATGTTTCCAATGCCAGACCTTATTAACAGAGTGTAGGATATTCATGTTTTAGAACTAGTGACCTAATTTATAGCATTGAGTCATCACATGTGCTGTTAAGGTAATTTTTCCCTATAGTTAAATTATCTCTTCATTTTCTTACATGTTTGATTATACTCACTTAAAAGTACTTGTTTTAATGACAAAATATACCAGTAAGTAGATTCCCAATTAACATGCTATATATTTAAGTTTTTTCAAAGAAATATGTGTTAAATTTTGGTCATTTACTAACTAATCTTGCTTGTTTTTTTACTTTCAGAGAATACAATGATCTAACAGAGGAAGCCATACCAAACTTCAACGAGCGTAGACAGAGAGCAGAGTTACTTGATACCATGACAGGTTCCAATGGTGAAGAAGAACCCTATGCTGTTGAGCAGGACATCTATGACAGAGATGAAGTAGTAGTATGTAAACATTGTCATTTTTTATTTATGAGCAACACTTTAATTTCTCATGACATCATAACTTATGACTTATTTTACACTTAAGCTTTTTTTGTGAAAAGGGCTGCAGGTCTTTTTTTCAACTTTATAAATAATTTTGTTTTGTTTACAAGGTACCGTTTATTTTCACTTTTACTTTATTAGAATTGTTATGACCATATGACACTCAATGTTTTTCACATCTTTACCTACACTCTGATATTAAGATGAATAAAAGAGTAATCAAGGGAACCAAGGTTATAGCGGTAATCAAAAGAATGTAATCCAGGGACAAAGACCAGACATGAAAAACAGACACACACAACAAAGAACATAAAGTAACTAAAATCATACATACAAAGTAACAAAAGTAAATGAGCAACTCGGACTACACTAAAAACTGGGAGCATGGACCAGGTGCACCGGTAGGGTAAGCGTCCTCTGCTTTTCTAGAAACACCCGCCGAGTTGCTTATAAAAAGTCAAGTCCGGGGGAAAAAAAACGAGGAAAGGAAAACTATGACCCGTTGGATACACCATAACGATCCACGAGTTTTTATGATGAGGACCATAAAACTTTTGGTGTGATGACTTCAATCTTGTAGAATAACTTGTTTTTCAGTCTTTCCATGATAATGACAGGGAGAAACACACAATCAAAAACAAAAAACAAATTCCAGTCAAATTTAAAAGTAACAAATGAAATAATTAGTATGTTTGAATTAAAAAAAAAATACATTTGATAATTGTTATTGAAAATGCACTGCTATGATGTGGTTGTATAGACATTTAAAATTGGATGAAGGTAAGCAAGACTACTGCATGTAGATTGTCACAGCATGTACTGCTATGAGGATATATGTTGGCCTTATACCTTAAGTTTTGTAGTCAAATATATAGAAAAATGGATTTCTAATTTCTGTTGTTGTTTCATTAATTAGAGTAGAAGATATGACAATGATAAATATGAGAAAACTAAAAGGAATAAATGAATTGTGAGTGATGGTGTTTTGTGTAAGGTGATGGTTTTTAACTCCTCGATGGTTTCCAACCTAAATCACATGCTTTAAAACATCCTATGATATTCTATCTCAGTCTAAACCTGTTTACGAGCAAAAAATCTTTCTTCCCTCCTATACTTGTTTCAGTGTTCTAGAAACATAACAAATTAGTTTAGTAAAAAATTCAGGGGAAAATTGAAAAAGATACCAATAACTTTCATGAGTTGACATTCTAGAACATTGAACAATCTTGCATGATAACTAAATGAGGAAAATGCATACTTGCACTAACACTAGTACACAGCTTTTTTGCAAAATTGTCCAACTACTTTGGTTTTCAAGACAGAATAATAAAATTACAATACACAAATGTGTGAACTCATGTGTATGGAAATGTAAGTAGAATATTGATGCATAATTAAAATTACATGAAGTACAATTTGTACAGGAATGAAATTAATGATTGGTTTTCAAATAAGCACCTAAAGTTGTATGTAAATATAAGCAGAATGTCTTCTCAAATTGGTGCATGATAAGTACGCTCTGAAAGACAATGTTTTTAAAATGATTTTTTGCTTTATAAATATCTTTTATCTACTTATGCTTATATTATAATTGTTTAATACAATATGGTGTCTATTTTGAATAGTAAATTATGAGTTTATACATCAATTAAGTGTCATCATGGTTAAATTAATGTTGCAAATTAAAATCCAATTAAAAGATTTTTATTTGAAAAAAAAAATGTCATTAAATAGTTTGGTTTTAATCATCTACATTTAATTCAACCTGTTTATTATTATTATTATTTTAGCCTCAAATTGGAGTAGTAATTAACAATGACAACCAGACAAATTGGAGTAGTAATTAACAGTGACAACCAGACAAATGTTAATCAACATGATGATGCCATAGTTAGTTTTCATAACAACAGGGCAACTGTTAACTACCATGATCAGATCAGAATCCTATTCCATGACTGGGAAACTGACGTCGACAACTTTATTGGTAAATGTAAAAGGCAGAAAAGCGTTACTGCAAGCAGAGACTCCATAATGAGTTAAGGGTATAAACATTTGTAAATAGATGTTGTAGATTGTCATGGAAAATAACACTTGTGGACATAACTTATTAGTTGACAATGTCTCTTCAGTTCTTTCCTGTGTTTATATTCCTCGTGTTTGTGTGCTCTTTTGTTTAATGTTACATATATGTGTGTTTTATGTGATTCTGGTGCTACTGTGAATATCTTTACTTTCTGTTCATGTTGAAGGTGACTTGTGATAGTTTTTGCAAAAAATTGAATTTTATTGCACAATTTTATGTGCTGTTTGTCTGAAAAGTGCAGTTAAGTATGAATAATAAATACTGTATAAATGTGATGTGTTAATATATGACCATGTCGTTATGTTGACTTTTTTTGATATGTGTAAGGTGGTGTTGATCAGTGCTGTATGTAGTGCTTGTACATGTATATAGTTGATTATTTCATAACAACATGCATAATATTGTTTTTATTGGAACAATGATTTTTCCCATTTCGTTTTTAGACTACTGCATTTTTTTTAAATTGTTGTATTGTGATTTTTTCTGTTTATGAACCTGTCATTTGACTGGTCTATTTAAACATTCCTGGCTATTGTCCAGAGTGAAATGGCTGAAAGAATCAACAAGTTTTGTTTTTTTTTTTTTTTTTATAATTAGATAAATTTCATGAAAAAATTGGTAAAATGGTGTTGTAAATTAAAGCAAAAAAGGTAGGAAATTTATTTGTAACTAGATTAACAGTTAAATCTCCAGTTATAAAAAAAAAACCACTTACAGTCTTTGGTATAGATAGGGACACTATATAGTTAACTATACTGGACACAGGGTTAATATAGTTAATTATACTTTATCTATATTCCAGCAACAAAGTTTATATTTCTTGCCTATGCTACTAACCCATAGTGACTTTAATATCAAGTACTGGTACTGGTACCTGCCAATTAATACAAGTAGTTTGCCTTTTGTAGATGTGCCAAATTGATTCTGTTGCTTATATTTTTTAAGGATTCATATGGTTTGATAACAATTGTGGATTGCACAAAAACGATTTTATAACAATTGTGAATTGCAGGAATACAGGTTTAATATAAAAACTGAAAACAGATTCCAGGTTAACAGTAGTTACATAGGGCAAGTTTAGTTAATTAACAGATCAGGTTAAAGCCTCTTGGGAAGTTTTTATTTTTTTCCTTTAATGTTTTGTGAATATAACTCATTCTATGCTTTAAAACAATCATGATTCAGATTTCTTGTTGCTTTAAACCAATTCCAAAAACTTTTGCATTGGTAAAAAAATTCAACATTTTATCATTATAAGTATTTTTGATTATATAGTATCCTTGACATTGAAGAAGAAAAAAAAAACAATACTATCTGCTTCATGTATATAGAGTTAAATTTTAAGGTCATTTTTTTTTCCTTGTTCTAATAAATCAATGAGTTTGAATAAATGGAATTTGGGTTCATGTTTTATTTTTATAATTTGTAAATGATTGAAGCTAAGTGGTTATGGTTTTCATGATGGTGTATATTGCAGGAGCTGTAAGTTTAGCTAAATTCCCAAAACAAAGTTGTTTATTCTTTTGTTTTATTAAGTTTTTAATGGTTGATTTTTTTTTTACTTTTTTCATGTTGATTGTTAATTTTTTTTTTCATATGTTGTTTTTATATTTCATTGCGAAATCATGACATTTTTCAGAGGTCATCTGTAAAGGAATAAGGTCAGAGCAAAATAAACAATTTAAAAACATCTTTAACAATTTTATTATAAAAGGATAAATATTTGCATAAAGAAGCATTGCAGACACATGATGGCCCAGGCTAAAAGACATTTTTATTTGAACACTTGGGTACCCTTTAGATAACAGGACCAAATTTAACATGTAAATAACTAATGCTTCCTTTAGTATAACAACTGGTCTTTTCCAATTAAAACAGAACCAGTATACAATTGTCTTGCACACTTTCTGCCATTTCCACGTACCAGTTGATGTATAACACTAATTAAGGTTGCATCAACATACAATGTAAATTATTTCACAACATCAACATTTAAACACTGAATCAGCTATAAATGTGAGTCATACTCTATCAATATAGCAGTGACAATGAGGTACTATTTGTATAGTTTTGACTTTTAACTGTTGTCATCCTCCTACAATAAAATACAGTAATTACTTAAAGTATTTTAATGACTTTGGCTATTAAATACCACAAAAAAATACATCTCCAAATCAGAAAGAAACTTCTTATTTATTTTGGACCAAACAGGAATGATGTTTGGATTATCTCATATTTAATGATTATGTTATTGTTTTGCTTGATCAAATAATATGGCCATCACAGTTTTTCATTTTACTCTTGGCAAACAAAAATTGAGGGTATCTAGGAATCATTGTTTGTCAGTCCGGCTGTCTGTCCACATTTCTTGAATAACCAATTCCTCCTAAACACTTCAAGGTACTTCATAAATTTATAGGAAGATTATACATCGTGTCTAGATGTTCATGGAGGAAAATGATCACTGTCGGAGGACTCCAAAGGGTAGTCATAGTTCGACCTAACCGGTTTTGCATGTTAAAACTTCCCCTATTCTGCACAAGAGATATTTAAGAAACTTTACAGGAAGTTTGGGCATCATATGTAGATACTTATTAAGAAACAATAATTGTTAGAGATAAATTTTGTACTAAAACTTCTAAGCTAGTCGATAGATGTTGAGGAAACTTAGTAGAAAATTAGGTCACAATTTAAATGTGTACATGAATAGTGTTACTATTGTCACTGGGTTTTACATTTAACTCCATTGAACTGAGGGTTATTCACGTTGTGAGCTTGATCTATGTATTTCTGTTTTTTTTGCAAATGAGCCTTTCAGGAGCTGTATAGCCTCATTTTTATGTGTTGACTTAAAAGTAATATAATTGTGGAATTAACTAATACTTTTGGACATTTTATAGGAAACATCAAACGAATTTTTTCGACCATTTTCAACACAATACTTACCAATTTAACCTCTGGAAAACTTGTGGTAGATGTTGTATTGAGACCCTGGCCACTGCCTACATTCTTATCTGTATGAAAGGGTATAAAACGTTATTCACATACCATACTGCATTTCTTCATTTTTTGTGGGCATTAATTTGTGTTACCGTCCTCCTCTCGGGGAAAAAACTTCTAAAAGATGTTTCCTCTAGATAGTAAAATGAGTGGTAATCGACTATACGAGATGGAAAGTATGTGTTATTTTTTTAAATGTAATCTAATAGTAAAGAGTAATCAAGGGAACCAAGGTTATAGCTGTAATCAAAAGAATGTAATCCAGGGACAAAGACCAGACATGGAAAACAGACATACACAACAAAGAACATAAAGTAATTAAAATCATACAAAGTAACAAAAGCAAATGAGCAACTCGGACTCCACTAAAAACTGGGAGCATGGACTAGGCGCATCGGTAAGGTAAGCGTCCTCTGCTTTTCTATAAACACCCGCCGAGTTTCTCTTAAAAAGTCAAGTCCGTGGTAGACGAAAAAGGAAAGAAAAACCATGACACATTGAACAAATCAGTTTTCATGGCGCAGATGGATACACTGTAACGATCCACGTATTCATGATGACGGCCATAACACTTTTGTAATGATGACTTCAATCTTGTAGCAACATAACCCTGCTCCAGAAGTCTATTTGTTAGAATTCTAGCGCGATACAAAAAGTCTGCGTAGTCTCCGCAAGCTCTGGCATAACGTATGAGTTGTGATATGAACACTCCATACGCAGGTGCTGAAGTGATGTTGCCACAGATGAATGGAAAGTTGACAATTTTGAATGAATAGTCATCACGTTTGTCGTAAAGTTTGATCAATAGTTTACCATCGATTTTTAAGTGTAGGTCAAGATATGAGGCTGACTTCACAGTGTCTATAGTATCCTTTATCTGAAGTTCTTGGGGGTAGATGCAATGTATCAAATCCCCAAAATTAGGATTGTTTAAAGATAATACGTCATCTATATAGCGGAAACTGAGATTAAAGGATCTAGCTAAACGATATTCTTTCTTTCGGATCAGATCAGCTATAAAGTCAGCTTAATAAGAGTGAAGGAATAGGTCAGCAAGTAGAGAATATGACCTTATATCTGTAAATACGTCTGCAGAAAATACAAAAAGTATTTATAGTAATTGCAGTTTTTTTCTTTCAAAAATCTTGCCAATAGAAATTGAACTTACCTCGACTAGATAGAACCACTTCTCCGCATTTTGGTACATGTAAGCATTCCCGTATTTGAAAACTATCACCTGAAATTGATCAGAATTAATCTCATAACTTCGTTTTTTTTTTCAAATTGACTAGGTTATAACACATAAAAAAAGTTAGTTGGACAAAAAAAAGAAGAAAGAAAGGAAAAAAGACTCCTCCCCACAGAATTATTTTAAGTGATATATTGAGTAAAATTTTCAGTTACTTTAGACAAAGCGCAAATTATGCCGTAAAACCTATTAGCCAAAATAAAATTTATTTGTTCATGTGCAATTTTGTCTTTTTGTAAGTTTTCAAAAAATCCAGTACCATTTTTTTTTTTCAAATGAATTCCTACCGTCACAGTGCTCTTGTATTGTCTTTGGTGCTGGACACAGACACGCCCGCTGACGGACTTGCATTGAGTTGATACCAGTACACGTGGCAGTGCAAGGAGACCATTCGTTCCATTGACACCACTGGGGGTCATCTGTAAGACATGTCAAGTTGGTTACTTGTGATATTTTCCTATTTTTTTATTTTGATACCGTTATTTGATAGTAAATTGCTATTTCAAAAATTGTTCAAATTTGTATGTGAGCCGACTTACCGTATATCAGTAATACATGTATATTACTTACATTAGTCAATAACCTGTAACCTATCATACAACAATGAAATCACAAGCATTTGTTTAGTGAGATTGTCATGGGATCGACGAGGGTTAAAAGCAACCCCGCTTGAAGAATGTGACATTCCAAGCGGAACGCTGTAACCCATCAATCTCCCAATGTAATTTTTAAATATCAGTAACTTACGTGCTCCGGGACAGTCATGGTCGTTTACACATATTCTACTCTCTGATAGATATCCCCTACAAGATCGTCCTCCGTGCCTTGGTGTAGGGTTAGTACAACTTCGAGATCTTCTTTGCGTCCCTTTACCACACGGAGGACCATGACATCGACCAAAGTTAGTCCACTCGGTCCACTGTCCGTGCACTGAAAAGAAATTCCGTATATGTCGGTATTAGATGCATCGAACATTTTATACTTTCTCACAATGCATTTCCTCGGCATGAGTTCTGTAAATACTGAAACAGAAATTACAGCTAGCACGGCGGAAGTCAAAACATTTGTAAACTACCAACAAAGAAAAGATTAATAATATAATGAGGTGACGCAAAAATACATGTATTGACAAACGTCAGACCAAATGAAAACATATTAAAATAAAAACATACAAAAGGATGCATTATATCTTACCAGGACACGGAATCGGTAAACGGCATGTTTGTTGGTCTTTGTCTGATCCGTCACATTTATCACCACCAAACAATGGTCTGGGACTGTCGCATTTTCTAGTTCTGATTCTTGCTCCTTCACCACAAGTGATAGGACATGAACTCCAAGACGACCACAAAGACCACCCTCCATGTTCTAAAACGATGCAATTTTATATACAGTATACGTACATTAATAACGCATTTTTTTAACTGAAAAACAAGATGACTAACCGAGACTTTGATAATAACTTAAATCTGCTTTACAAAGGCCTATTATGTTAGTTGTTTTTATACGGCTGTGGCGAATACATACGTGGACACTGCCTGTGATTACATCTCTGGTGGTGAACTGGAGATCCTTTACATTCCGCACCACCATGGGCTGGTGCTGGGTCATTGCATTCTCTTGTTTTCATCATGGTACCAAATCCACAAGTGGCACTACACAGTGAGAATTTAGACCATTGACTCCAGTTTCCATCCACTGAAAAGTAAAGTTTTCGTTAAGACAAGTAGGTTCTTCTAACTTGCACTTTAAGAGAACGGATAACTCCAGCGGTGAAACCATTCTGAATATATTTTATGATATGACTAGAAATATTTCAATTTTATTTAAATTAGATAGAAAATGTATATATTCTAACGGTTGTACAGTGTTCTGTATTTAAACAAGTAAATATAGTTATTCAGCAAAACATAATAAAACAAAATGGAACTTGAAGTATTCTGCCTACTGTATAAGACTGTTGTTTTCATCATACAACCAACCTGGACAAGGGTCCTCATTACAGTTCTGTAATCTCTCGCTTTTTCCTGGACAGTCTTTCCCGCCATGTGTAGGGGGAGGGTAATTACAGCGTCTCTCTCGTCTCCTAGTTCCACTACCACAGGATGCTGTGCAAGGTGACCAACCAAACCACGGTCCCCAGTTTCCGTCAACTACAAAGCGTTACTGTTACATAAGTGACAAGTCTTTAAACATACCCAACAATATGAGGAGAAATCGAAAAGTTATATAACTGCATAAATGGTATTCATTGACGCAAAACTAGTATATCAATTTTATTTCCTATTTCGATCTAAAAAAAAAAACATCGATGTAAAAGAAGACTATTAGTTTCCTCATACAATGCTTGCTTTCATCACATTTGCTCTTGACGTGATTAGCGGTATAGTCACCTGGGCAATAGAAGTTTTCCAAACATGGTTGAGACTGAACATTATTATAATGGTTCATATCACAGTTACTACACTGTCTGTATCGAGATCTATATCCAGCTCCACATGACTGACTACACACTGACCACGGTCCCCATTCTGGGCTCTCTAAAACAAAATCTTATTTCTATCACAAAAAGCAAATGTATTATTTATTTTTTGGAAGAATTTTGCTGGTGATTTGTTCGTGCATATGCTGCTTTTTGCCAACAAAGCCTCTTTCCTAATGTAGCTTGGAGTACTTCAAAATAAAAAAAGTAAATTGATTGATATCCTGAGTTGGGAATTCTACAATACATGCATTGCCTTGTCAAAAAATTCAAAAAAAAAATTAACCTCGAAATTCTGGTCTTTGAACCTTGAAAAAAGTGTATTAATCAAACTTTTCGTTTTCCTCGTCCATTGAGGGATAAATGAAATGGCTTTGCAGGTCATCGTCAAATTGAAAATGTTATTGGTTAAACAGACTTGACATTTAGTAATGTTTACAATACCTGTTATAACTGGGGTTTCGGTTGTAGTTGTCAACAAAGCACTGCATGGAGTACATACATATTTATTTTGTTTGCCTGTGGGAAGCTGAAAGGCAATCATCATTGATATATGTAATATTCGAAGAATACATTAAAACGACTGCAAATGTGTCTTTCGATTTTGTTTTCTGTTTTGTTTGTTGTTTGTTATTTTTTAAGGGGGTGTGAAGTTTGCGTTATTTGGGTTTTAAATCGGTTCTTTATCAGTGAAATTAATGTATATATCAAAGCAGGTGCAGTCTGGAGTTTTTAAATAATATATGCACTCTGAAGCGCATGCTCATGTAAAGAGCTATTATCTTCTTTTTCGGATGTTGAGTTTATCGGATTTTTTTTCAAACATTTATTTAGGAATTTAATAATGAACGTTATGATACCGAAATCCAAAAATCAACGACTATATCTTAAAATTTTAATTGACGGTTCTTCCGACTTTTACTCTGTGTCATTTTTTTTTCTAGAGTACCAAATTTAAAGTTTCTGATAAGTGTTGGCTTTTTTTATTTAAAACAATTTCCCCCGTCAGCCATTTTTCTTAGACTTACCCGTACACTGTAAAAGCCTTGCCCCTTTTTATGACAACATTTCTCGGGAGTATTAAATTTGTGCGTTCTCTTTTTCACCGGTCCTTTACATAATGATCGCTTCTTTAAAAATCTTCTGTAACATGTAAATTCGCCTACAAAAGATGTGCAAGTGTTTATTTTATTAAAATGTTTTAACTGCTGGTATGCTTTTCCTTTTTTGTTGTTGTTGCGGATGGTGGGGAGAAACAAGATAAGACAAGATAAACCAAGTTAAGTTTGCCAACTCAGACACAATCAAGTGCTACAAAGGCAATATACAGACAAGTATATAACAATGTGGCAAAAGGTAAGAAATACAATATGGATATCATCAGCTAAATGAAAATCAACACAAATGTCAAAATCGTGAAAACATTTGTTTCTAGTTCCCCTGATAATATACATAACCCTACAACAATTCTTTGGTTACAAATGGAAAATAAAAACTGCATCTTGATAGAAGACGGGTTTAGAGTGTAATAACTCGGAATATATTTAGTCCTCAGTTCAATTAACTCATTGTTACTACATGTAAAACGATAATGGTATTCATATGCAACTTCTTGGAATTAATATTGAGGGCATAGCCTATCCTGATAAAGTTCATTATGCCAGCGACCTACTTCAGTAGGCAATTTAAAATTTGAGCATCTGAATTTGAATTTGAAAAAAAGTTAACGATCTGCAATGATATTCTTCTTGTTTGAAATCGGTTTTAAAAGTAATTTAAGATAAAACCTTCCACTAGAATATTGTTCTATTTCATAAACTCTGATAAAATTGTTCTACTAGCCCTTGTTTTAGTATATTTTCATAGAACCAATATTTGGTGTTATTTTACTAGACCACAGATAGCTAAATCCACAGATACATGTAATTTAAATTTAAAAGACATGTCGTGATTTTGTTTTGTCAAACACTGAATTCAAACCAATACTTTTGCTGCTTTAATCCTTTTGGTTTCGTCGGAGCTGGGATATGATTTGACGTTTGATTTTAGAAATATAGTGTCAAAATGACAGATTGTTACAAAATTTTACAAGTGAAAAATAGTCAGGATAAAAAACCCTACGAAACATACACGAATAAAATGAGACTGATACAACCGTAGAGGACGAACACAAAACAGCTGGGGCAAGTATGGACTTGGGTAGTATGGACCTTCTTGATACGCATATACTAAAAAATAACCACCCGATTCAATACCAGTCTGACCTTTTATGGTGTTCAAGATCACAAGGTACTAGAGTTACATAGTTAATTGTATGAAATGCTAGTATCTGGTTCTCTTTTTTATACCTGATACCCAAACTGTTGATGCCATAATCTTCCAAATCAATATCAACAAATCTTTTCTTTAGTTCTATAGAACCTTGTTACTTGTCAAATTATCGCATGAAAAACAGGTGTCTATGTCCGACGACAAGGACGACTCCGTTACACCAATATAAAACGGCAAAATATGTTCAGTCGTTTTAAATTGAAATGATTAATCCAAAGTACCATCCAGACTGCCAACAATATAAATCTTTCAACCGTTCTTCAAATGACAGAGAAGCGTCAGCTAATTCTAAAATAGTATTTGGCACAAATCAACCAAGCCTCGCGTACTAGACCACCAAAGTGGTTTTCAACATAACAAAGTTGAATAATGTTACAAATGTAATGCCTGTGTATTATACATGCTTACAGAGTTTGTAAAATGTTAAAATTGTTTACTCTAACCAACTACGTGTTACTAACAAAATAAGATGTTTGAAACTTAATTTAAAAAAATGTTGAAAATCTGCGAGACCACATGCTGTCAAAAGTAATTTTCAATGTTTTGAAAAACAGCTTCTAAGTGCTACTTCAAAGAATGTATTAACTGGTAAAGCATCCGTTGCTCTTCCGAGAGTTTGAAAAAACTTAAAAGCACGATGAAGTTGTTTAGTCTACCGGCTCTAAGATACAGACTGATTGAAACAGACTTCTCCCAATGGTACTTTCTAACATTAATGAGAATTTGCATGTATTCATGCCTTCTGTTTACATCTCCAAAACTAATTCAAAGTCAGAGATTTGTACAAGATAATGTATCTTCTCTTCTCATATCATACAATTAATGGAATATCAATAATTTGGTAATACGTTGAGAAAATCTGTGGTCCCAAGATCCGTGGATATTTGACAGGCGTAATTTCCTTTAGTTAATTTACTATACCAAAATCTCTCAAGCAGACGTACGAAGAGTGGATCTCTAACAAGACCTATTGATTTCTATCTAAAATGTCAAGTTGTATTTATTTAGAAATAACCCATTTGTGGAATAAACACTACTGTATGGTAAAATCTACAAGGTTTAAGGTTCCCTGCGTATAATTATGAGAGGGAACAATATTTTTTCTAGCATTTTTTTCTTTCATGTTTTCGGTATCTAAAAAAAAAGTCCCACGTGCTCTTGGAGCTATTAATGCCTGAACTTTGTGGAACTTTGAACATATTTTACATGACAATTGCCTTAATTGTTTTAGTTCCCATGTCTCTGCGTTAAGATTGAGAATAATTATTATGTTAATTTTTGTTACAGTTTCAAATATTGTAGCACGGACTGATTACAGTTATTGGAATGTACTTACTTGGATATGAAAATGAAATGCAAATCTTTCTTAAAAAGACCCTTTGCACGATATTTTTTTTTCTCATATGGACTTAACAAAGTTTTTGACCATGCAACCAAAAATCGTTATTACGTTGACAGGGACCTTAGATGGAGTTAGGCAGGATAGAAACTTATTCAATTTTTCTAATGAAAGCTGAGTTTTAGATGGAATACAAATATGTCAAAAGGAAACCCAATCTAAATTTTCGAAGACTTAAATCATTGATCAATACATCGCCAGCAACTTTGGTCGAAAGCTTAGCGAACTTTCATAACATTATTTTCGAAAAAAAAAGCTTTTTCCCATCCAAAACCTGGACATTCCGTCTGAAAGTTGTTCGTGTCGCGCCTTAAAAGAGAATTATAAAAGTGCCATTCTAAAATCATGCATGTATTCAAATAAGTATCCATTCATTTAGAATTTGGGTCATACAAACAATATTTTTGTACATTCCGATATTGAAATACATAATTTGACAAAAGTAAAATGATATGAAACAAGAGAATGCCATTTGTCACCAGAATCATAAACAGAGAAACAAAACAAAAAAATCTAGAAAACTTACCATTGCTAAATACAACCTCTAAGGAAATAAATATCACAACCAGAGAATAAACGTCCAGCTTCATTTTGCGTCGTGTATCTCAATGAGTAATAGCAACAATCAGCGACTGTATTCATTAGAGTTAATTACCCATACACGGGTCAACAGGTGCCCGGTAATCCTCACAACATATGATCTGCCCACAAATAAAATATTTTCAACATATTTTGTATTCGTATTACTTGATATTTTCAAGTACGGTTCACAGTACCGGAAAATACTTAACTGTGAAAAGATGGGGATTTGTGAAGCCTATTGACTCTTTATTTGGGATCTTTTTGTTTTTGTATTGTATGTTGATTAGCAAGATGATTAACTCTTTAACAGGGAGATTACTTAGATAAATATATGTTATTAGGAAGTCAATTATCGGCCATGTTTGTAAACAGACATGAAAGGACCGAAACTCTGTGATAAATAGAGTGTCATAGACAGAAGGGATACTGGCGTTTAATTGAATCAAATAATCAAACAGATGACACATTAAAACATTTTTTTTAAACAACCGAATAAAAAAAAGGTCAAAGAAAGGAATGAAAATCTGACTTAAAACAACGGAATTGGGCGTTAAAATTTTGGATTTCGATAAAAACTGCGCATATCATGTAATTGAATATGTACCGTTTTATACAGGTTCAAATGTACCGGTATCCGGAATTCCAATTTAGTCATTACCATTGCAATACAAGTCTGTTAAATCTATCTGTCATGGCGGGAGAAACAATACTGCTTAACCTTATGAACGTTATGTAATACGGAGATAAATACGTTTTTATAATGACTTTTTGTTTAGAGCTATAAACATCCCAATCCTATCTTATACAACAGTGCAAACTTTAAACATACTATTGATATTTACACTAATCTTGATAACGCTTAACACAATAATATTATATTGAAATTAAAAAGATATGTATATGGACTATCACCAGGGGGGGGGGGGGGTTCCAAACATTCTGAAAAGGTGGCCTAAAGAGAATAACCGCTGGAGTATCGAGACGAGTCGTATACTGTGCAGAGAGTCATTGCAGTTACACAATACGATACTGACGAGTTATCGTTTTTTTTTATTGAAACTGGACACACACAGACACTTTCTGTATCGCGCTAGACTTTTTACAATTAGGCTTCTGGAACAGGGTTAATATGTTGCTAAAATATTGAAGTTATCACTACAGAATTTTTATGGTTGTCATCATGAAATTGTTGATCGGTACGGTGTATCCATCTGTACCATGAAACTGATTTTTTTCATAGTGTCCTAGTTTTCCTTTCCTCGTTTGTCTATCCTGAACTTGACTTTTTATGAGCAACTCGGTGGGTGTTTCTGCAAAAGCAGAGAACCCTAACCTTACTGGTGCAGTGATACATGCTCCCAGTTTTTAGTGGAGTCCGAGTTTTTATTTTATTTTATGCTCTTTGTTGTGTGTCTATTTTCCATGTCTGGTCTTTGTCCCTGGATTACATCATTTTAATTTCCTTTAGAATCTTGGTTCAATTAATTACTCTTTCACATAAAATTCACATAATTTTCACTGGAATGAGAAATTCACGTTAACAATATTTGCCTTCGTACCTGACAAGCGACATGTTAACATTTACTTGGAAGATCACCCATGGACCACAACTTACCAAATTGCCTAGTGACATCTACTTGACATATTATATGTGAACTATACCTGTGCAGGTGATGTGCTTGCATCAACTTGATGTAACTGGTGTGGATATCACTAAACAAATGACATGAAAATCTTAATGTGACTGGAGACATGTAAGCATTAGCTTAGCATATCACACATTAACCACAGCTTGACAGGTGACCAACAAATACAAACTACTAGTATAATACTTGACAATTGACCCGACCATACCAACTTGATAGATTACTGTTCACAAACTTTTGAAATTGACATTTTGACATGCGATAGGCCACCTATGGGCCTTTATTTGACAATGGGCCTGATATAATCTAGCGGACATATTTCACATACAAACTCCAACTCCTCTGAAACTATCAAACCGAATTTTACGAAATGTGGTATGTAGCAAGAACGTGTAGTAGTGCATATAATTAGGAAATATTTATCCCCTAATTTTTGTAGGAGTTATACCCCTTTGAATTTAGAAATTGCCAAATATCCTAATAAATTACCTTGTCAGCGCAACTCCTCTTAAACTGCTGAACCCCATGAACACGTATAAATTTCATAAGTTACCTTATTTTCCATCTTTTTATTTGCAGTCATAAAAAATGATATCTTTACCTGCATCGCTTTCATTTCTGCCCAGAACAAGTTTGCGGGACGGAGGGAGACAAATGTTTTTGCAGACAAAAACAAACTTTGTCAAGTTGATATAAAAGTAAACTGTCAAGCTGTACTGACAAGGTAATTTATGAGGATTTTTGGCAAATTTCTAAATTCAAAGGGGCATAACTCCTATAAAAAAAAGGAATCAAAATTTCCAGGTAATATGCACAACTACATATGATATTCTTGCTACATACCGCGTTTCATAAAAGTTTCATAAAATTTGGTTCAATAGTTTCAGAGGAGTTACCCTGACAAGGTAATTCATGAGGATTTTGGGAAATTTTCTATGTTCAAAGGGGCATAACTCCTACAAAAATTAGGAGATCAAAATTTCCTCGTAATATGCACAACTACATATAATGTTCTTGCTACATATCATACCAAGTTTCGTAAAATTCGGTTCAGTAGTCTGAGAGGAGTTGCACTGACAAACTTTGTGACGGACACATGGACATGCCAAAAACTATACGTCTCCCCACCAAAGTTGGTGGAGACACAATTCAACTTTGGACTACTTTACATGTGACCTTTTTGGCACCATTTAGACCTGAATATATATATTTTCTTCAAATTACACATATACATTACCTAGTTTGTTGTCAAATTTATCACAAATTGAAATTAAGTTGACAATGCGTTGGTTAATGTACAGAGGTAATTTTCTAGGTAATTGTACAGTTGGACAATTACTGGCAGGTCAAATTGTTTAATAAGATAATTACTGGCAGGTCACACTGTTTAATAAACCAATAAATGCAAAATAAATCATCATTAAAAACTGAACTGTGGAAGATTATCATTAGATTTTTACTCAACATGAGAAAAAAATTGACAACAACTACTTACTTAAAAGTTGTTAAATTCTCCATAAAACAAAACAAAAAAACTCGATTCTTCATACATCAATCAACTGAAAAATCTTCATACATGAAAACGTGCAAACAGAAGAAAAAAGACAACTTTCCATTTTTATTGCCCAGGTAAAAATATAAAATATAAATAGTTTCGTTAATCACAACAGAATGTTTCAGTCAATCAGTACATATTTCCAACCCAGTCAATGTATACATACTTCTAATCCAGTCAATCTGTACATACTTCTATTCCATTCAATCTGTACAGATTTCTAACCCAGTAAATTTTTACAGATTTCTAACTCAGTCAATCTGTACAGATTTAACTTGTTTTACAAAACAACAGATCTACAATTTTAAGTTCTGTTCAAGGTATTACCCAAAAAACAAAAAATTCTAAATTAAAAAAAAGCAAAATTCAAAAGTTTTTTTTTTCATACAAAGAAAAAAAAATTACTTATATAAAAAGTCCAATATGGAAGATTTAATTCAACTATTTACTTAAAGAAAAGTTCAAAATTGAAAATAAAAAAAATCTGGACTTTTTTCATTTATTGCTAGCATATACTTTATAATAGGGCATTATGGACACAGTGTACTAGACTATTGTTCATATTAATTCCCTAAATGACAACAGCACTCTACTGGCTAATAATTACAATAACTTAACGTGCAGAGTAACAAGTGATTCTATTTACATGCATGGAAATGTTAAGATAAATAAAGGTATAGATAAAAAAATTTTCATTTTAATATCATGAGTCAACCAAAAGAAATATAATAACATTCACGATTTCTTTAATTTATTCTTGTTAATTTTGAGCTCAAAGTAAGGAAAGTCATTGACATCAGTAAGGACACCAAAGGCAGATCCTGGTTGGCTTGACAGATGCACCCCACCCCATTTTTCTGAAAATCTTAATTGAAATGAAATAATAGTCACTTAAGCCTGAAGGTCAGTCAGCATGCACTTTCCTTCAATTCCTGTATCTACCCCTGTATACAACCAAATGAAAAGATGTTCATCTTAGAACTTATTTTTCATTAAAAGTAAAAATAACCACAAGGAAAAAAAGAAACAATGGCACAGAGAAACTAGGAATGTACAACAATTTTTCAAAATCTAGTATTTGAAATGACTGAGTGTTTGATTGTTCATTGGATATGACTCCCCCTTTTAAACCAAGGATTTGTCACAGAACCTCTCCTCTCCAAATCTTCTTCACTTTCACACCTTTAATGTATGACTTAATAGCGGGAACAATCTAATTATAATTTTTTAAATTAGTTAGGCAGAGAAAAAAATATGAATTAAATGAAGTGATTAGACCGGTGTTTGATGCCAATAAATTTAAGGGTTACTAAGTTTTGAACATTTTACTCAATGTCACTGGTTTCATTGATCAATTGAATTACCTTTTTAAAGAAAGTATTTATTACCCTCTCAATTCTTACTGAAAAGCACTTCTGAACTATTTATGATAGAAGAGGTTCATTAAATTACCCCTCCCTTTCCTTAATTCTTCATTGGAGTGATTGTATGTAGTCATCAGGCAAAACTTCACAATTTTGTGCATGTTTTGTATAATCAACTTAAGATTTGTCCCAGTTTTTATATATGATTTGAACAGTAGTACAAGTTAACCTGATGCCTTCTTTAATTTAGTTTAATTATGAGTTGCATGTCCACTTCTAAAGTGAAACAAATATATATGCAGACTTGGTATCATAAGCATTTCTCTGACACAAGGTAGACCCAAATCTAGCACTAGAATTTTGATTCCTTTATACAAGCACCAAAACAAATTGAAAATGAGAAAAAGCTTACTAAAGGATATCCCATATAGTCATAGTATTAACGATGTTGTCAGGAAGTTGATGTCCCCCAATAAGGCACACTTATATAAAGCTTCTGTCCAAATATTAAGTGACTGTGATAAGTAATTGCAGAGAAAACTACAAGAAAAAGTTGTGGATAGACGAACAGATGGATGGACATCATGATCACTATATATACTTCACACAACATGGGGTATAAAAAACACCTGCATCTTTTTACATAGAGACCATGCTGACAAAATATATGTGTTTACAATGTTTTAAAAATATAACAAAAAAATATAAGTATATATCACAGATCAAGAACAAACCATATGAAATACAAAATATTTGTATGATTCATATGAACAGATTACCTCCCTTTACAAGAGATGTAGTCATCAATATCATCAATAAATGAACACATCTAAGCTTAAATCTATGTAAGGAATAAGAGAAATATTTGCCACACTTTACATTATTTTTTTGGAGCAACCAATTATTTTTAAGGGGCTAAGATCAAGAGTCTCCATCACCCTGAGGCTATACATATCAGTATATATTATGACTTCACTCCATGAACTTTTTTTAATGAAAGGACCAGCAGAACTAGATACACTGGAATCAGAAATTTGAGTTTTATTGTAATAATAGTTCACATCTTTTATTCTTCAATCTATTCATTTCTTGTTATGGTCAAGTGACCACAATGGATATTTTCTAATAATTCTGGTCATAGCCCATGAAAAATTACACGGTCACTAATGGTATCTTAAAAGATAACAAATGCTTATTTTATGACATATATATATTAGATAAACACTGATGGTTTAATGGCAGTCTTGTAAAAACATGATGACATCATCATATTGACTGTCCAGTATTGAGTCATCAGATCATGGGTGGCAAAAATATTTGGAAATATTTCTGTGTATATAGAATACATTTGGCACAGTCTATTACAGGAATGATGTATAAAGATTAAATGTCAGGAAAACTATTACTCTAAATCTGTCGGTGAAAATGTCTCTAATTCTCTTTGCCTTTGTATCAAACTCTGAAAGAAAAGAAAATTAAACTATAATGACTCAAAAAAAAAGTCTTAGAACTAATTCTAAAAGTAAAAAAAAAAAATAGTATTACAGACAAATTCATCAGCTTAAGTTCTTAAAGTGGTAATGATAACTTTTTCATCTTTGGACAATAAGGAGCTTTTCAACATAAACTGAATATCAACATTGTTAATTCACTTAGCTACTTGTGCCCTGGTTCTGACGAGGTTAAAAGGAAACTAATGATATTTTAACTTTGGAAATATTGTCTTTTGTCTTGAGTTTTAGTTACCTTGTAATGATAATTAGGCCAAACCAATAAACAACCATGCTTCAGCATAGGATTAGGACGTTCCTAATTAAAAAAAAATTAAATTTATAAAAATACTTTTGCAATTACTGGTACATTCATTACCTCCTTCAGACTGGAGAGCTGATTGAGGATTTGGTCCTGTCTCTGTGTTGGATGATTCTTGACTAGAGATGGGTTTGTTATAGGGTCCTAAAATACAAAAAAAAACCAAAAATGATGATGCATGCAAATGTTGGTATGTATTATTAATTTATGAATGTTAAAAAAGTACATGACAGCAATTTGTCATAGTGGCAGACTTATTATGGAATTTATATCAATTGTTCCTTTGATAATAATTTATGGGTAATTCCCCAGATTACTGTAGATTTTTTTTGAGACACTACCAATTGACATTATCATTGGAATGAGCATACCTTCACTGCAAACACAATTACTTACATGTCACAACATGCAAATGGTTAAGTAAGTTAATGTACTATTACTATTACTTTGTCAGCTAAACACTTGATGTGACACTTAGTTAAGTATCTCATAGACTTAAAGTGCCTCTTATGAATATTTGCAATGTTCTACACCATACAAAATGTACTTTCATCACTGAATTTCATACCTACACCCTACCTATCATCAATAAACATACATATTACACAATACACATCAAGTATCAAGTACAAGTAGGATTTTATAACAAATAAAATTAAAGAAATAAATAAGCTTTTTAAGTATGTACAATTATACAAGGAATGTGCAATGGTAAATTTCGTGATGGTTAACCACAAGAAATGTCACTGAGATTATAGTGGCTGTATCAACACTAAGACAACCACAAAACCATTGACATAACTCTAATGATCTAACATCCCTTTCACACAGTTACTGGGAAGATACAAACAACCATGCTCAAACATGCATTTCTCAACTTGAAACGTGTATAAAATGACTTGCACTCAGGCCAAAAAAATAATAGTCTTGTTTCCTGCTACAGCAAGAAAAAAATAGGGTAGGTGATAGGGAAATTATTTTATTTTTCAAAAAATTTACATGGAAGTTAATGGGGATACAATCTAAACTTTAATAGTGCTTGGGCCAAAATGGCCATAAAATGTTTAGGGTAGGCAGGGTAGCAAGAAACAGACATATGTTATGTTTGGCCTTACATAAAAGTTCCAAATAATGCTTCAATTAATTCAAATACAAATGAAATGAAAATTTCATTAATAAAAAAATCATGAAAATTATAAAATCTACATCAAAATTCACAAATAAATATTGATATGAGACCCCAAATAATGATGGTACGACCCTTGAATGTGAACTTAGTCATTAAACTATTATTCAAGCAAGTTTGACAGAAGATGAATGAAATTTGTTAACAGGACAAAAATGTGGTGGTTGTAACGGTGATACTATATGAGGTTTCTGTGGTTCAAACCATTACATTTTTTTCATTCAATATATTTTCAAAAACGTGAAGGTTAGTGGTTTTTTGATCCAGAAATATTGGTTACATGTTGACAAACTAAATATTTTGTTAAAAGTTGGCCTTTTACAATATCCTTTTATAATAAAAATTATTAAGTTGTCCACACATGTGGCAAATATTTCCTTTGTAGAAATGTTGTGAAATTAAGTATTTTTTCTGTAATTTGGTACACTGTACAAAGTTTGGCAGTACTTTATCAATATCATTCATGCATGAATGGCAATAATAGTTTTGTTAGCAAAGTAAGAATATATTTGCTAAATATTATGCAATACATATGTTAATTTGACAGAGATTATTAACAAGGCTGATTTCAAAACGAACTGAAATCACCTCTTCAAACATCGGTAAATAAAAGGATGAGAACCAGCTTCAAAATATTTCATCTTATTGTATGATTGAAACGTGAGTGAAAATTCATGAGTAGATGATCAGCAATAGTGCACTAGTAAATACTGAGTACTGAGGTGCACTAAAAACCTTTGATCCCAACAATGATTGATAACTGCCACTCAGACTCGTACCACACCTTATACACTAACAATAACATACAAAGTCAGGAGTTCATATTGTTTCAAATTTTCAGTTTAAACAAGAAAAAGAGTTGTCAATCTGTAAGCACTGTACACCACTAATATGTTTACTGTAAAATCAATTATTAATATTCTACAAGTCTTAACTTCTAGTACTTTAATGCATGCAAGTCTTGTTACTTTTAGAGTTCTCAGAAGGTTTCAAATTTTAATCATACTTGTCTATCTATACAAATTAAAAAATATCTTTACAGCTTTTCCAGGTTTATTCTTATCTAATGTCATCTGCTAGAAATGAATAAAATTCGAAATTCTGAAGTTTTTATTTTAGTATCAATTTCCCTTATGCAAGTATAGTTTCATACAGTTTTAACAGGCGTATAGAATAAGGGTCTACTTAATACTGGGATACCAAATTTATGGCAATAAATGTCAGCATAAAGTTCATCTTTTAAAAAAAAAAGATATTTTTTGAAGAATTTAGCTTTACATTAGACATAAATTGACAACATTTAAGCATTGTACTAGTAGTCACTTAAACTTTCAGGGGACCATTGTGTACATGTACTGTAAACCAGAAGATTTTTGGGCATCTTTTTTCCTGGTTTCTGTGATCTATCCACTATTGGGCAGATTTAAATTCATGATTGTTAAATTGTATTATAATGTTCTTTGAAGAAAATATTCCTGACAATTTAATTTACACATTATATGCCTTACAGAAAAAATAGTGGATATATAATTGTTGCAAAAATTTTACAGTTTACAGAACTGGGCCCTTTAGTAAAAAGTCATATTTATTAACAATTTCTACATATCCAGAATCGATACATTTATTTACCTTGTCATTGTTTCTAGAAGATTCTCCTGGAAGTCTGATCCTATCTTCATAGACATCTACCCTGTTGCCATAGTTTCCAGGTTTCATACCCT
This sequence comes from Perna viridis, assembly GCA_037379345.1. Taxonomy (NCBI): domain Eukaryota; kingdom Metazoa; phylum Mollusca; class Bivalvia; order Mytilida; family Mytilidae; genus Perna; species Perna viridis. The sequence continues at coordinate 19,099,288 of CM074511.1, forward strand.
TTATGTAAGCTTTCCTTGCATTAGCTACATGAGTTGTTTCCCTTGAAAGAGGTAGGGGGTTTGTTGCCATGGCAGGATCTAAAATCTCAACAGTTCTTGTAAATGGCACAAAACTACTGTCACCAAGTTCCGCAGTCAATGGATTATTGTCAGCATATTTAGAATGTTTCCCACGAAGATTAGAAGTTCCTTCTCCGTCTATTCTATGTTTTAAAGCAGGCACTGGAGGAGAAGGAACTCTACTATATTGATCCTCTGATCGGACATAGGACATAGCAGGAGATGGGGATCTCTCCATATTGAAAGGGACTAGTTCTCTACCAGTTATCTCTGGTGACCTAGATCTGGATCTATTTATCACTAACCTATTGACCTCATCATGACCTTCAGGTGAATGAGATTTATTTCTACGACACAGTCTATCAGTTCTTGGTGTAAGTTCACCATCAGAATGAGAACCACACCTTGAGAGTCTTTCAGTTGGAATTCTATCTTTATTTTTCTCCACCATATCTAGGAGTTCTTGTTCTCTCTGCCTTCTCCTATGTTCACTGGCTTGTCTCCTTTGCCAGTTTAGATCCCGTTCTGATTGTTTTACAGGTCGTTTATGTTCTTTGTTAGGATAATTCCAGATGTCTCTTTTTTTATTCCTGCTCCTACTTTGCCTTTCTGGAACCCTTGGTTCTTTGTTCTCTTTTGCAGGACGTTGTTGACGAATAATTGGTGGTTTTTTTGGCATTTTCTGTTCTTTAGTAGCACTCTTGACCCGGACCTTTTTACCTTTAGGTTTATACATGATATCAATATCAGTCATCTCTCTGTAGGTTCTCTGATCAACTGTAGGTACTCCTTCTAAAATAGGTAAAAAAAAATAAGTGCCTGGGACTCAAGTCACCTGCTTCTCACAATGTGACAAGACTCATGAATACCAAGTAACTTTACTTGGTACTGACAAGATGAAATACTCTAATAATTTTAATTTATCATAGCTTACAATGCTACACTTATACATCTACCCTAAAGGTATTCTGATACAAGCTTGATGGAAAATATGCGACATTACATGAAGACAACTTTACTTCTTTGATATTAACATCAAATAAACTCTATTCTTAAATAATACTTAAATAAGCTATGTCACCACAATTGGATGTGTTTATGTATACCAGATTATACCCCAGATACCTGGATATGTCCCTAAGATCCTAACTGAGTAAGCTGACAATTTAGTACTTTCCTCATATCTGTACTAATAAGACGACCACAAATGTTACTCATTATAGCTGGCAGTGAGGGTATCACCCCCAGATCTTACCCAAGTAAAATGGCAGTCAGGGTATTACCCCCACATTCTACCTAAGTAAGTTGGCAGTCAGGGTATCACCCCTAGATCCTACCTAAGTAAGCTGGCAGTCTGCGTATTACGCTCAGATCCTATCCAAGTAAGCTGGCAGTCAGGATTTTACTCTCTGATTCTACATAAGTAAGCTGGCAGTCAGGGTATCACCCCTAGATCCTATCTCAGTAAGCTGGCAGTCTGGGTATCACCCCTAGATCCTACCTAAGTAAGCTGGCAGTCAGGGTATCACCCCTAGATCCTACCTAAGTAAGCTGGCAGTCTGGGTATTACGCTCAGATCCTATCCAAGTAAGCTGGCAGTCAGGATTTTACTCTCCGATTCTACATAAGTAAGCTGGCAGTCAGGGTATCACCCCTAGATCCTATCTCAGTAAGCTGGCAGTCTGGGTATCACCCCTAGATCCTACCTAAGTAAGCTGGCAGTCAGGGTATCACCCCTAGATCCTACCTAAGTAAGCTGGCAGTCTGGGTATTACGCTCAGATCCTATCCAAGTAAGCTGGCAGTCAGGATTTTACTCTCTGATTCTACATAAGTAAGCTGGCAATCAAATATTACCTTTAGATCTACCCTAGTAAGCTGGCAGTTAGGGTTTGGCAATTAGACCTAATTTAAGTAAGATGGTAGAGAGCATATAACCCTGAGATCCTAAGTAAGCCAAAAGTTTGAATATTACCCTAATTTCAATACCTGAGTAAGCTGATGGACCAAAATTGGCAGTTTGAGTACCAAACTCTCTTTTGGGTGATCCTCCATGCCTGAACTGACTAGGTGTCAATATTCTGTTCTCTGTATAAGGATCCAATGCTTGGCTAGGTTTGTCTGGTTGTTGTTCTATGTGAGCAGGTCGTGGGGACACTTCAAGGTTTAGTCCAGGAACAAAAGTGGGCTCTGTTGCTCTTGGTGTTAACTTGGCTGAAAAATCAAAAACAATGCAGTTACAATGACTGTATTAAATGTTGAACACTACAAATAAAAATATCTTTCAACTGTAACTCCCTTAGCAGTATCAAATTAATAAATTATATAATATCAATAAATTAATTTACATTTCAATTTAGTATAGAAAAGTTTGAAGAGCCAAAATGTAAATTCAAAATATTTAAGATTTCTGATCTTGTTTCCAAACTTAGGTGTACCCCATATATCCCTTCCACCAGTGCTAACGAAAAACTTCACAATAACCCAGTCATGTGTAGGCAACTACATATGTGAATCATGTTTTTCTTTGCTACCTATTTATTTTGTAAGATTCACTTAATGAAATGAAATCAATTACACATAAATGAATGACCAAACAGAAATCTGGTAGAAATAAAATTATCAAAAGGGTATAAAAAAATCTCTGTACAATTCACATGCCAATTGAATAAAAAATATCAAAACTACTAGAACTTCATTAATGTAAGCAACAGAATAAATTAAAGTGGACAAAAATTCTTCATAAAAGTTTATCATGCAAAATGATATTGATTTCTGTTTAGAAGAAAATCGTAAATTGACCTTCACTACAGTTTTCTGTACGATAAACAAAATCACATATAATTGAAGTAATGAACACCACTGAAAAGCTAAAATAAAAATATTTATAAACTGAATACCAAAACTAAATTAATAGAAGTAAATAACCCAGACCTGTAAAAGGGAAAAGATGTATGAATATCACACCTGGTTTCTTGGTTACTCCTGTCTAATATTAAATTGTTCATATATCAATATCCTAAATCAATCATTAGTAAGGTTGTATTATGAAAACAATACATGTTCCTGTCCTGCATATCTAACAATTTGGTACATTTCTGAGGGGCAAAGTCTCCAAAAGGACAAGCATGATTTTAATCTTCATGATTTCTATTTTTTAACATAATAGTTATGAAACCAAAAGTGATATCCACACTTAGTACATGACAACAATGCTTTTATGACAAAAGCAAAGAAATTACAATGTAAAATTTTGTGAACCCCACAGTCCATGGTGTGTTCACTTTCAACTGATACCTAGTCGACCGCCTGTTAAGATATCGGCCATATTGTGACTGTAGTAGTGTTGTGATAAAACTTGGTCTAAAATAAACAAATATTATGAAGCTGTAGGTAGATAAATGTGCATTTATATATATATATATATATATACATATCTGTTATTGTACGGTGAAATAGAAAAATATATTGTTTACTAAGACATATCACTCTACATGAATCATTAGGGTAAATTAATTTTTTTTTACTAGTGATGAATACATTTTTAACATATATTTAAATACTTATTCACATGGTGATATAGATAGAAATGAGTTAATATAAAATAATCCCAATGAAATCATTAAAACTTCTTGGTCCTGTTAAGCTAAAAATAAAACACCAATTATCCTGCTATTAAATGGTGAATCATTAATTAGATGTCTAATGTTAGCAAAACAACAAACATCACACAATTTTGTCTTTATACCTATTTCTCAAACATTGGTATTTTTTTATAATCAGATTCTAAGAAATTTCACAAACCTAAACACTATCTTGAATATTTTTTTTCCAAAGCATTAATAACACTTTTACAAAATACATTTACAAATTTTCAAACAAATAATCAATTTTATTCCAAGATGCATTTGTTTATTTGTTCGTTGTTTTTTAAATTTGCTATTTGTAGTTTTGCTAATTTTAGATATTCTTAACAAGAAAAAAATCTTTATTTTGAATGATTTGTTCCTTAGCAACAATTTTTCAACTGGCTAAAACATTCTACCAACATATACGAAAAGTGATGATTGTAGTTTTTTGTTCAACTAAAAATGTCTTACTACCTGAGGGCTATTCCATCAAAACCTATGAAGTACAGGAAAAAGACACTTATACATGGGTGGTTGTCACAAATCTTGACAAATTGAATGAAATTTAGTAGACTTAGTTTAACATTGCTTCTATTAGTAAGTCCCGTAGCAGAAAGTGCCTTCTGTCAGTACCTTATAAGATTTGATGGAAATAAAATAAAATCTCATTAACAAAGTGTTTGTAGGAGTTGACCCAAGAAATAGTCATCTGAAATATGTAATCATATTAGAAAACATTAATCAGATTTTATTGGACCATGCAGGTAAGTAAACAAGGGGGAATGTAAAATTCCTTCATATTAAATGTGAAAAGACAGAGTTTCTGTATTAAGCAGTGAAGATTGTGCTGGAAAGCAGACAATGGCTATACCTCTAATAGTGGTTGGCATTTCTCTTGCCGTTTCTGTCGCATTGTAACGAGCAGTCGTCTGTTTCTCTAAAATCAACATGCATCATATACTACACATCACAATAACAAAATACTTTTACACAATCAAAGGTTTGTTAATCTATCTAATGAGAAAAAAAAAACATGAATTGCTGCAACACCTGCTATTTCAACTTGGAAGCCAATATCATAGAAAATTTAAGAAATAATTGTATGGGAAATATCACTCACAATTTTTTATAATTGATTTTTTCCTTCATGGAGAATGTACATAAATGAATTGGTTTCACATAGGCCCAATATTGAGTATTAAATTCACACTGACAAGTATGTAGAATCTTAATAAAAAGACTTTCATAACGAACTTTAATTATATTTGGAAATTTCTCTATTGTTAACTAAAACACAAATGTACATGTATGGAAAATTGAATTTACAGTTGTCTACATTGAAGAAAAACATGTATTTATAACACAATAAACTTGAATCATACTTCTTAAAGCTAAGACAAAATCTTAATCATTAATCAATCCAAGGGCAGATAACCTTGCATTTCAAAGAGAATTTTTCAGCAGTGAAAATTTTCTACCATGCTTCCATCAAACAAAGGTAACTAAGAAGCAAAATATAAGTGTTATTATATACATTAAATCCAAAACATTGATAGTTTGACATGTACCATGATTTTACATATAATCTATAAGCATATAAAAATGACAGCCACAATTAACTTCAAAGCTATTTCATCACAATGTCAAGTCTCTTTAATTGTACAATTAGAAGATCCATCAAAAAAGCAAATATAATCAAACAAAGAAAATAAGACACATTCCTTCATATTAGGTTTATACATGACACAGTTAATTACATGCTAAACTAATAAATTGATGAGCTTGTATTTTAAACATACATGAGAATACTATGTACCTTGTAATGTGGCTTTAAGATTTGAGACATCATGTCCAGCCTCTTCCAGATGCTGCATTCGTTTCTGATATTTCTCTCTTTGAGCAATTTCATGAGCTTCATCCATTGCTGCCTTTAAATTCTCTACTTGCTGCTGCCTTTTCATCTAAAAAAAGAAAAACAAAAACACTAACATATTTGGAGTATAAAGAATACTTACAGTCAAACCTGTCTTAGCAATCACTTGTTTTCAGCAAAATAGCCTGCCTAAAATATCCTGATTTAGAGCATTAATGCAAAATTGAACTGTCCATTATACTTTCTGTTCAGATGACTCCTTTAGAATCCCGGGGTTTTTCTTTTGAATAATGCTTTTAAAATCATGAAAGGTGATATCTGATTGGCTGACCACAAAGGTCATCAAAACAGAAAGTAGAATGGAGTATTGTTAGAACCTACATGCAGTGCCTGAATGGAACAATAAACAGATCTAATCTTAATAAGATTTGAACATCTTAATTTCTATCATTTTGATTTACTGATTACATAAGCAAGCCCCATCAACAACATACGTGGAAAAAAAAGTCCAACATGCTTAAATGTAGAAAAAAAGTTATTAAAATTCTCCAAAAAAAGGAGATGCACATCTTATATAATATAAAAACATTTTGTAAAGTTTAAACTTCGGTGGATGAATACTTTTGAATTAGAGATTACACAGAGTTAAGTGGTTACAAGATCTATTTTTATTCTTGGTGATGCAGGTAGAAAAAACAGAAAAGCACAATTGGCTGTTAGCAGTGAGGAGTATGTGACAAAAAGTTTGTTACAAATTGGATGGAGAAGTTACCAGTATATAAATAATCTACTCTTATATACCTCTCTTGCTTTAGTTTTCTGTATTTCTGCCTCAAATATTTTCTGTTGTTTTTCTCTTTCTTTCTGTAATTTTAGTTCCTCCTCCATGTCTTCTTTCATCTTTCTCTCTCTCTCCAACTGTTTCTGTCTCTGCTTCTCCTGAACCTGTTCCATAATAGCTTTCTGAAAAAGAACAATGTTCAAATTTGTAGGCATTTTTTTACTGTAAGCCAATAGAAAACATGACACATGACCCTCAGAAAAAGCTGCACCATGACCAATGACTAGCTATGTAGATTACCAATTCACCATATTTTCTTTTTGCTTAGTTGTACGTTATTTAAGAGGTTGAAAATATGTATAGAAATTTCTTTAAACATTAAATAACAGGAAATAGTGAAAGTTTAATGAAAATAAAACAGAATCAACAAAATTTGCTTAAAACAAAAACAACACAAAACACCTTACAACAAAATCACAGGCTATAGGATAAATATTTATACTTTTTATCGATTCACCACAAAATCTAAAGGGTAAATTCCAATCTTTAGTCTCGACAGTAACATCCTTATAATAAAAAGTAGAAGCCTTTCCAATGGAAGACAATCTAATTACTAGAGGCTCTGAAGAGCCTTAATCATTCACCTTGAAATTTTGAAATAATTTAGTCATATCATTTGGAACAAAAGTTTATTAAAGTTGTCTCAATACTTATCATTCCTGTGACCCGCTGTGCCCATCTGAGCCACACAAAAATTGGATCATTTGTCAAGTGTAGGTCAAAAAGGCTAAAAAGGCTATCTGATATTTCTAAAATTTGAACACCTTGTCCTCTTTCTAATAATACAATTGACTTTTTTATGCTAATTGCTATAATTTCCATGTAAGTAACCCAAAACAGGCCAAAAAATGGCAAAAATTGCATAAAAGGGGCAATATCTCCTAAACAGGTGGATGAAATTTTCAGGGAAGAGAGATCTTCAGAGAGGCTTTAACATCATAGTTCCCTATCTGTTATGGTTTTTGAAATATATGGAAAATTGGCGTTACCCCTATGGTCTACTTTTAGAAACAGCATCCATATAAAACATCAGTTCAAGACATAAAACCCTAAAGAAAATTCATACCAAGTTTGTTTCCAATTCATCCTATATGTTCAGAGGAGGAGAATTTAGAATTTTTTTTTAAACAACATCAGATGCCAAGTGAGCTAATGCTGCACATAGATATTTGTCCATGAAAAAAATTAAATCTGAAGCACAAGACAACCTTCTATTATTGAAAAATAATGAATAGTCCCATTTCTCATTATAGAGAATCACCATTCATTGACATAACACACAAGCATACATTGTTAGTTCAATGAGATACACCAGGATTGTTTCCCTTTAACCTATCAATTGTAAACCTTAATCCTTTATAAATTGATTATGTCAAAAATTGCTGTATAGTATGCTCAATCACATCCACCCTTCACAATGATATATCATGCAAAATATCCCAGCAATCCACCTTACAGTTTCCACAAAGTTGCAGACAGACAGACCATTACAATGTGGAAATTTATGTTACCAACACTGTCTTACCTGATGTTCCAAATGACGTTTTCTTTTCTCTTCCAATTGTTTTTGTGTAACAGGATCCATAAATACATTCTGTCCTCTAATGTAAGTTCTAGATAGGAAAGAAAGATTATTTGATTACAACAGCATAAAATAGGACACAAGAATAGGATAAATATTTTGAAAGAGTAAATACCCAAATTTCTCAAATACATCTCAAAGAAAGCAAGGATTAAATGTGTGTGTTGAACTCGTTCACATTTGAAATATTAAAATTTATTTTGCATCCCAAAAAAAATAAATTTTTCAGGAAAAAAGTTGGCACTTTTCCAAAAAAATGATGACCCTTTCTTTTTCAATCATACAATTGTAAATCAAATGCATTTTGGAACTAAAACTTATGTAACATAATACTTAAAATGGGGTTTAAATATGATTTGAAGGCCATACTTATCATCTTCTTCGTTAAGTTGTTGATTAGGTGCACTGCTTGTTCTTCTATTGTCTAAATTATTGTCTTTAGTTAACAGATGTTCCTCTGGGCCATACTGTTTGACATTCTGATCAGGTAACGGGGCAGGACGATAAGGATTACTGAACTTATCAGCCCAGGTCTCCTCTGAAGCTTTGTTCACATTCATTTCATTGATTTCTCTCAATCTTTTTTCTTCTCTTTGTTTATCTACAAAATGAACACATAAAATTTAATATCTGAAAAACATTGGAAAAGATCCTTAATTTGTATGATAAAAAATCTTTTCATGACTAAAGCAAAATTGATGGAAAATTTTCTTGAAAGAAATTTTGAATGTTTGGTGTAAATGTTTTAATAATTATGTTCCACTCTTCACACTGAAGGTATTTACTACATTTATGTACAGTATTCACAAAATTTTCCTTAAATAAGTCCTAAAACAATAAACAAATTTAAGGACCACTAAAATATATTATTGACTAATGTTCGAATATTAGCCTAAATATGATAAAAACTGCTAACACAACATAAAATAATTAAGTGCGCCAATAAAAGATTTAGCAGTCCATCATGGAACTTAGCCATTCAATAAAGTTTCTACCTGCCAATATGTCATATTGGCCAGATTAAAATCTATATTGCTCTAAACGAATGTGATGTATTGGACTAGTTAGTCAATAAAGGTAATTGGGAAAGGTTTTCCATATTGGCAGAGTTAAGTATTGATCCTCGGCTATGCCTCAGTCCAATATGGACCAATAACTAACCCAATACTAGTATAATAATGCAATAATACTATAACATTATACCCCTTTTCATAGTACAAATCTCAAAATATGACACATGCAAAAATTATTCACTGTATATTATTCAATTCACTTTTTTCTCTGAGAATATCTTATAGCTGTATGCTTTTGTTTTTTTTTCTCCATTTTTTATTACACTAACCAATTATTTTATCTATATACTTTTATTCAAAAATTCTTAACTGCTGAACATAACCAACCTAATTCCTGCACCCATTTCTGTCTTTCTAGCTCTTTGGTTTTCAAAGCTGATTCAGCATCTGCACCTTGCTGTTTAACAGAAAATTAATATAATGTAGAAAACTAACCCAATTATAAATTCTGTCACCCAATAAATAACTTCAAGGGAGCATGCCTATTTAAACTACAAATACTTTTATTCAATGACTATCGGTATTTTATTTTATTGGTCATATTGCTGCAATTTATTATTTTTTTATGGAGATTTAAGAGAAATTTTTGCTGATCACTCAAGTGTGAAAAAATCTGAAACTTATTTTACACTCAATCAAAAAATAAATTGAATTTGTTCATTTAAATTTATTACCTCCCTTTGTATGAGTAACACCTTTCATTAAACTTTGCATTATTTTTTTTTGGACTGTGTTGATTTATTTCTCTTACTACATGGAAAGCAGTGACTGATTTTTCCATATGTCATAAACATTTTTGAAAATTAATATCTGAAATAAATTCTGTACTTTCTTTCTCAGACTTTCTACCACTAAAACATCAGAACACTTTTCTTAATTTGACATCACTGATATTGGTAATATAGAATATCAATCTGCTTTCTCCAAATTAAAAATTGATTTGAAAATAATCAAAAAAAAAATTGAGAAAGTTACTATAAAAAAAATTGAAAATCAATAAATTAAGGTGAATAACATAAAATATAAGTACTTGTGCCAAGAAGTTCTGCACACTTATTATATACTGGCATTTTTTGTGACTCGTGATCATCTTTAGTTATTCACTCTTTCCAATCAATTATCGTTTAATTAATATCTATATTTAAATCAGTAACAAAATTAAGAGGATGAGTACTGTAAAAAACTTTTATGATAGAACTATAGCTTTATTAGTTAAAATAAATTAGTTTCTGTTAGATATTTTCGATGGTCGTGAGTAACCTTAACCTTTCTACAACAGTCACAATAAAATGCTCTGCAGGACACTGCTTGATTATACTGCAATTGCTGAACCCTGAACAATTAGGGAAAATAAGAACACAAGATTAATGCTTGATACAGCTCTGAATTTGAAATGTGATTCCTTTCGACATAGATTTCCGACACATAACAGAAAACTTTTAAGTCGGAAACAACTATACATTTACCCTTCATGGTCCAATATCAAAAATCTTTGCATGCAGTTTTGGATTCAGCCTATCAAATACATCAAAATGATAATTTTGTTTAAGTCTATGGTTCAACATGAAAATAGGGCGAAAAATGGAAAGCTTTCATACACAGTATATAAAGTCCATTTATTTCATAAATTCATTTAGAGGAGTCACAAAATACATTTTTTGTTTAAATCCAACAAAGCTTATAAATTTGGAATCTTTGGGGCCTACAAGCAGACATAATGCAATAAAAATAAATCTAAAAACCTTATTAGTTAGAATTTTAAAGTACTACATTGATCCTAGACTTTAATTAAAAATTAGAGATTCATCATTAAAGGAATTTATACAAAGTTTTAAAAAATTCTTGTTTTTGGACTTTATTTCCCAGAGTTAAGAGTTGTGACTCCTAAAAATCTTTGCGAACCTTGCCCCTTATTACCAGTTAGTCCATAACCTCTAAGATTATTTTAACCATATTTATGTTATTAAGCACGATTTCATCAATCCCTTTAATTTTACTCTTTTTTAAATCAAGACCTGGAAGGTAAAATTAATCAGGATACATGTCCCCTTACCTGAGCAGATTTCTTAAAAGATTACTTACTCCAAACACAATAGAAGATCGCATAGCTGCTGGTACTGCTTCCTGTGTATGTATATTTTCATTGGATGGCTGGTCTTTTTGGGTATAATGGGTTACCACAGGAGGTGAGTAAGGTCGCTTTGTGGTGGTCGGTTGGTCTCGTTTATTGTATTGGGTTACCACAGGGGGAGAGTAGGGCCTCCCTGTAGGTGGCTCTTCCTCGTCAACTTTTTCTAATACTTGGTCCTTTTAAAGATAATTTTGGGTTGAAATTTCCAAGTGATCACTTTTACCAACATTTTATGCTGATGTGTGAAAAAGGACTACCAGCTGTTTCTTTACTAATAATGTTGTAACTGCAGAGCTCGTTCATGACAGTTTTTAAATCAGTTGTCTGCATGTGTTTTATTCCCTTCTCATCAAAGTACATGTGTATCCAAAAAAAATTAAAAAAAAATAAACAACAATGGATATTCTAATGCTTTGGTTATTATCTATAGGTTTAATGGTGAATTAATATCCAGAACTTGTAACTTTCTGATTTATATATGACCACAACTCCTCATTTTATCTTAGGTGTACTTAAGGCATCCATGAATTTTGCCAATTTTCATCCTAATGTTTCGGATTATTGCATCTCCACAGACTTTTGTTTGGACTGGTTTTTATTTTCATGAAAGAGCTCTGAGTTCCAACATCTTTTAAAACAATTCCCCCTTTTAAGACCTTTAGCACACATGAACATACCATGTCTATATATAAAACTATACTATTTCTATAAATCTAAACAGCACATTGAAAGTCAGAGCTCAACTCATGTAAAATAAATGTTAAAAACTTGTAAGAATTAATATTGTTTAATAAAATATAAGCTATAATATTAACAAATCATTGAACATAGACAACTACTCTGATAAATAGTACATGAACACTAACAATGAACAAAAATCAAGGACAGATTTCATGATGATTTTAACAAATCATTCTACCCAGAAGAGCTCTGACTTTCCTTGTGTGAACACAACTGTTAAATTTGTTTGAGCAAATCAGAAACAATGATTCTTTAACAATGTATTAAATAAAAAACCTGTATCAGACTTAATATTTCTTTTACAAAATACAATATTCATAAAGACATACCAAACTTAATCTGTACAGTAGTTCTATTCTATTTATAGTATACTACAATTATGTTTTCATGTATTAAAGGGTCCAATAGTTACATCAGTTGCACATTTTGATTTAAATATAACATATTAAAATAATAGCCCTATAGTCATAGCACAATATTTGCCCAAACAAATTTGTAATTAAACAATAATACATATATTGCAGACTCTTCATGAACCTGAGCTCATTCTGTTTGATCCTGTATCAATAAAAAGAATTCTTCTTGAAGTATAAAATTTGACTTGAAATCTTCCTTCCGCAATCCTAAAAGAACACAAAAATATAACAGGAAAAAAATTCATTCACATCCCTTAATACAAAAACCAAAAAAAAAAAAAAGAAACAAAAGTGTTAATGGTAAACTAAGCCAGTTGAGTATCAAATTCCAACTATAGCAACATATAATATGAATTATTATTCAATTTGCTTTGGTAACAAAAGCTAAATACATGGCAAAATGAATAGTGTATGTCCACTCAGATTTATACACTTCATGGATGTTGTGAATATAATGTGTAATATCAACAATAAAATAAGTCTGTGGTTCTAAAACTGATAAATTCAACCTTAAACTTTAATGACACAAGTGGTTTATTTAAGAGTACCCTTATTTTAAAAGGGACCTATGTTTAGGTTTTCGACACATACTTAATAATAAAAAAAAAATGTAATACCAGTCAACTAATTTTGCACTTCAATAAAAACATATATTGAACAGGGAACCAGTCAATGACAAACTGTTGTCAGACTTTGTGATGGGATGAAATTAAGGAAAAATTTTATAATAGTGGTTGTTTTAATGCTATTTTATTGTGTTAATTGAAAAAAAAATTTAATAAATAGACTCAAGAGCATTTGAGTTAGTGTTCATTGAATGCAAATAGCTGAAATCATATATCAAAAGTGCCTGATAAAATAAGTTTTGTTACTAGATTAAATAATGAGATTGAAGTAATTAGCTAATGTCTATCTAATCTAGTGAAAGAGGTTTAATAAGTATGAAAACAAATGAAATTATCACAGCTTACAAAATAAAAACAACAAAAATGTGAAATAAATAAATAATTTAAATATCTCCAGGTTATTATTGTACTTGTCTTTTGCCTCTGATCAGATTGCACACTGAAAATTAACTGGTGCATGCCATGTTAAATAATTTTACTGGGATAAAAAACAAAACACTGACGCAAAAACAAACATCGCAAATTAATTAACTAGCCAAGGTAGCTATTTACAATGATGCACCAAGATTCCAGTACAACATCAGCAAGGCTTTAAATCTAGCAATGTACATAGTATCACAATGCAAAGGGAGATAATACCCATGCAAACTTGTAAACGAGATATGAAATAAAAATGTTCATGCATAGCTGGTAGGTTAACAAACTTTAATACTGAAGGGAAATTTGTTCATGCCCTGGTTGGCAATCAATACTGAAATTAACCCTAAAGCTTTATATAAATATCAATTTTTGTGCAATCGAATCTGTGCCTTTTTCCTTCACCAAGTGCTTAGGTCTGATGGTTGACAAAAGGGTAAAATAAATCCTGTGAATAAATAATAATCAGTTAAAGAAAGAAGTACATAAAAGGAAAAAAATGGTTAGATTTTAAGTTCATACAGCAGACTAAGAGAATGTTTCTAATTAGATTGTTGGTTATCTGTTTGGTTTGCCTCATAGACTAAACTTAAACAATGAGACTTCAGCAATATGTAGGTATTTGCAAAGTAAGCTGAAGAACAATTTCAAAAGAAAATTCTTTTTCCATCTACTTACTGTTGCCATATAAGAATGAACATCTAAGTTTTCGAAATAACAAATATCGGTGAAGTGCATTTAGGTAACTACTCATATTTTATAAATATAATGAAAGTACAAAAAAATTGACTCTTCTCAGCTTTCCATTTATGAAAATCCAAAATCGCTTACACAACAATAAAAAAAAAATGCAATTATCTTTATCTTGACCTACGTCCACTTATGTTCTAGTAACACTCAAATGTCAAGCATTTGAATTTGCATTTACACTTTACTGAGTGGAAGGTCATGGACTTTTCTGAATTTCAAATTAATGCCCAATTTGAGGAAAGTTAAGAATCCTCAATGAAGCTTCAAAGGTCCAGGGCCCAGATAAATAACATTTCAAAGGTCAGAAGTCAGAAACAGAGGGTTCCAAATGTTGGACCAACAATAATTTGAACCCATGTATATGCACTTCACCATATTGGTAATCCTATTTCATGCATCTATCTATAAACATTCTGATCTTTATCATTAGCAGCTATGCAACATTAATTAAAATATCTGAAATAAAATAAACTGAATAGCCCCTTATTTTTTTGATTAACATTGTTCCGTCTCTAAATTAATTTTTAATTAGGAATGCTAAAACATGTCAAGGATAAAATCATTAATCTAATTGACTAAATTACAACACATTAAGTTGTCATGCTAGGTATACCCCTACTCTAACTTCAGCTATATAAAGCCAAACACCAAAATTGAAATCAATCCATCAATTGGGAGCTGATATTTTTTCTATCATTCTAAATACTGAAAAATGATATAGTTCCATGCAACAGGAAGTTGATATTTTACAGCATTCAATTTCGCTTACAACTTGTAGTCAATCTACATGTATATAAAACCAAACACTAAATTTAAAATAAATCTATACAATGGGGGTTGAGATAATTTAGATGAAATTTGGACAGATTCCAATAAAAAATAGTTGAAAACAGGACAGTATGATATAATATGGAGGATTGATAGTTTTAGTACTATTAATATTAAAAACAACAGCCTTTCTTTCATTTTGAAAATAATAATTGTTTATAAAACAACATATTAATTTGAGTAAAAAGAATAATGAGTAATGAGTTGCTGCTAAAGTTTTTACAAGGTTATTAGATGTGGAATAAAAAAAATAAAATAAATGATCTTTTACTACCTAAGGTCTAATACAACTAATAGAAATCTGAGGAAATGACATGTTTAATACTTATTCTATAAATGCTCTCAGACATAACTTCAGTTAAAATTAAGTATTGATTCTTTACTTTAAACTTTATAATGAATGTTGGTACTAAACAAAACAAACAAACTTGCCATGTTATGCATGTGCATTTTTGGCAGTTAACCATCATAAGAATTAATTGGTATAACAAACTAATGGATGCCTACTATAAATTACATAAGCTGCCTAAAATCTTATTGTCAAAAAAAATAAAAAGATGGAAATGAGAGCAGTCTGACAATACAAAACATTTAAACATTCCATATTATGGGTTTTATTTCTTTTTAATACCATGCATCTAAACCCACCCTGTATAAGGTGTAGTATGTTGTTAGAAATCTAAACATTAAACAGGTTTAACAATCAAACCCTTGTGACATTGGCTACAAACTAGTTCAATATTATGCATTGACAGCATGTTAAAGGTCACATTAAAAAAAAAAACAAGGTTAATCATAATTAAAACGAATCAATAGGATGTCCATCTATAACCCAGGCAATCACAGTTACATTAATGGTACATGGCAAAAATATCTTGTTTTCGTTACTGTCAAGGCTTTAAAATTTTCAGCTTTCTATCACTAAATTCAAGCACCAATTTTAAATATACTCTGCTTTTCAATGCATTACATGTATGTACTAGTAGCTGATTTCTTCAATAAACTGTAAAAAATAATTACTTATGAACATCATATGAGCATGGAAAAAAAATTGATTTTTTTGTTTAACATCACTGCCTGATTTTTACACGGACTCCCTCTATAACAGATCCAGTGTTTTCCAGTTCAAAACATCAGAAACATTTTTCGAGAAGAAACAATTCTAGAGACCTTTCGTTTACTGTAGTCAGCGGCTAAGTTTCCTGATTTGGTTCTGATTGGAGCACCACCACCTGGCTTTCCCCATGGCATGAATTCTCCTGTTGTACTGGTGTCAGCTAGAAAAAAAATGAACAATAATATATACAAGTAGAATACATGATCTCAACTTAAGCTAAACTTTAAAAGGAAGCAGGCTACATCCCATCATCTACATAATGTACTTCTACATATAAATAGGTAAGTTATATCTGTTAGCAACAATCTTTATTAATCAAGTTGATAGAACACAAAACATCTACCAAATTAGTTACTCTACTACCAAAAAAATCTAAACCTGATGATAAATTTATGAAAAATCATCATAAGACCTAATTTCCAAAATATTTAACCTCTTTCTTTTTCCCATTGCCGTCTTTTCATTTCTGCTAAACTGACTCTGCCATTAGGAGGAGGAAGACTAGCTGTTTTCAAACTAGACCCTGTGTCTGAGATCCTATCATCATCCCGACGAGGTTTTTCATAACGATCCCTATCATCACGTCTGTAGTCATCTTTCTTAAAACCTTTCTGGAGTTGTTTGGATTCCAGCTCCTGGTAACTCCTTTTTTTTTCTTCTTCCTCCCTCCTTGGGAAAAAGTTTTATATGCTATTTAGCAAATCTTAATCATAGTTAATCATGACAGTAAAATTTTTTTGAAAGAGGTTGTTGATAAAAATGTCTTGACCCATTTTCAAATCAATATATAAATATCTTAATATATACAACAATGTAAATTGTATCTCACTGCAAATGAATTTGAATTTTATTATTTAGAAAAAAAACATGAAATAAATTCTTAGTGAAGTTTTACTGGAATCATTTACAAAAACTTAAAGTTCAATGTATTTATTTTATCATAATTATTTTAAAATACCCCCAAAGATAACAACAACCAAAAACCATAAGTCAGTGAAACAGAGTTAACAATGTCAATTCATTAAAGATATCAACCATAACTACACAGAAATAAGAGTAATACTGGTTCTTAATTAGGATCAATCTAACCCCAGGAGTTATACATGATATCCTCAAATGTACATGTGTAATTTGAAATGTCACTTTTCGAGTTAGAATATAAATTATATAGCAAGGTTGGTTACTCCCACTAGAAGTTGTCCCATCAAGGGAATTACTTTAAAAAAAATCAAGAAAGTGGGAATACTAGGAAAAATTGAATGAAGAGGATTAGGAGCTTTTATTTATTAAATAAAAAAAATGAAAATAAATATTGTCAACAATTATATAATAATGTTATCATATTTTAAAAGAAGGTTATTTTGCCAGTCATAATTTCCTCTGATGACTTCATAATTTCTTTAACAAGAACAATAAACTTTAAAGCCAATGCAGTAACAGGTTGTTTTGCTTTAAATATGAACCAAATTTTAGTAACCTTGCTTGATACATGTGGGTCTACATGCATGCACATGTCAAATATTTCAGTACAATGGTAATGGCTTATTAAAAAGAGATGGACAAAACTGATATCAGAAATCTGGAGCAAATTGACATATTCTACATTAAAATTCTATAAGTTTATAAATTTAATGAAAGACTTTGGCAACACCAGAATTTCTTTCTGTACTTTTACATTTTCAAGTGTTGCACAGGAATTAGTAGTATTACACAGGATTTTCCATGAACCTAAAATAAGAGAACATGCAGTCCTACATTATTTTTAAACTTTACTATATGTCATACAATGTAGCTACATGTACATGTAAACACAGTCTTTCAAATTAACGGCAAGTCTGACGGCCCTGGCCAGTAAAAGTTGTTTCGGCTTGTGAAGTTATATGTACAAGCAAATTACACTGTACATTTATAGAAAAATGTCAAAAATTTGAAGTTTCAGGCTTGTTTTTCAAAAAGTTAAATGTGAAGACTGTAAGTAATGAAACATACTGAAGGATAGATTAAGCAGTTTTAAATGTTTAGTTACTGGAACACAGTTAATGTGAGACACTGAGAGTGCACTAAAAGATTAATTTCACAACAGAAATTATAATTAGAAAGAAAAAGGTTACCTGTAGTTTAAATGCAATGTGATTTGTCTTAAATGATTTAAAAACGAAAGACAAAAATGTTAAATAAAAGAAAAATGGTTAGATATTAAAAAAAAAACACTCCTAAAAATTTGAAGCATCAGGAACATGTGCAAACAAGTGAATACAGAGGAGATTCTTATGATACTTCAGTATGACAACAATGAATGAAAAGATGTTTATGTGACAAACATTGGGTAATATTTTGGTTGTCAATTGTAATAACATTTATTGACATTGGGACACAATCTCCTCCATGAACTTGTTATACCTGTTTTCCTCTGCAACAACTTTTTCCCTTGCTAACATTAACCTCCTTCTTTCAGCCTTTGTCATATGTTTCCAAGGCAGAGATACTGGAATCCCTGCAATCTCCCTAGGTGATGGAGGATCTTCTGTTGGTTTCTCCTTTTTGACCTCTTTTTCAGGAGTCCTTTTCCTGTACCGACCCTCTGATGAATCCCTCCTGTGTCTTTCTTCTGGAGAATGTCTTCTTCTCTCTCTTGATCTGTCGTCAGGAGAATAACTCCTCCTTTCCCTCGATCTGTCTTCTCTTGAGTGTCTGCGTCTTTCATGAGATCTGTCCTCAGGAGAATATCTCCTCCTTTCCCGTGAAGGTGTTCTATATCTTTCAGGACTAGGACTTCTCCTTCTATCCCTGTCTCTAGAATCCCTTCGATAACGATCACTTGAATGTTTATGATAGCGATCACTAGAATGTTTACGATACCTATCACCTGAATCATCTCTATAACGGTCACTAGAATGATTTCTATAATCCCGTTCACCAGAATGTTTTCTATGGCGACTTCTGTCACCTGAATGTTTTCTTGACCTATATCTATCCCCTGAGTCAGATCTCTCTGGAGTTCTCTCCCTTCTCCTGTCATCTGTGTCTCTATTTTATGAAAACAAAAAGATTATAACAAAAACTCTATTTGTTAGTAGTAAGTTTTTATCTGAACTTAGCTGGCTGCAAAGCAGACAGACTAGTAATTTAAAATTACTCTTTTAATTACTCATTCACACATCAATATTTTAACATACATAACTTCATTCATATAGAATAATTGATTCTTTTGCGCAAGTAAATAATACATAGCAAGGAAATATGATCATTGTATAATCATAATGGAATTTAAAGTGCAACCAAGATAATTTTTCATCCAGGCAATAAAGCACATTTTCATAGTTTTGAATCCTAACATAATCATAACTTATATACAATGCTGAACTGAACCACAGCTTTGCAGCAGTAATTTCTATTAGATAGACAATAATTTTTATGATATACCTATGTTTTTTATCTCCCATCAACCCAAATATACTGGGTTCATCTTCGTCATTCTTCCGTCTATGTCTGTGCTTATGTTTATGGTCACCATCGTCTTCTCTACGAGGTGACTCAACTTTAATTTCATTTTTATCTAAAAATCAAATATAAATGTATTTATAAGTTCTACTGGAAGAATACCAGTCAAGCATTTATATTCTATGCATTAGCAAAAGAAAACATTATGAGAATACTATATAACATAGGTGAAGAGTAATAGATCATCGTTCTGATTATCAATATTTTTAAAGAGAATTTGGTAACAAAAATATGAACTGTAGAAGTACATGTAATTTATACAAAATATTAATTCAAATTCTTTGCGAGACAATGGCAAAAATGTCAATGTGAAACCTTTGATTAAAATAAAACAACAAATTATAAGAAGAAAGGTAAACTTGCATCTCCCAACACTATCAAAACATTACAACAACCACTTTTACAAAAAAAACACAAATGATGGAAAAAAGTGTATACCAAATGAGATACGTAATCCTTCCTCCCTGCCAGAGGCAACCTTTCCAACAGATGCTAATATAGCATTCAGTTGTTCTTGAGTTAAAGTTACAGTGGAATCTTGATTTTTACTACTTTTCTTTCCTAAGGTTTCTCTATTCCTTTTGATAAAGTTTTTGGCTGGTTTCTTAGGTTTTTCCTCAGCTGGTGGTTCCACAGGTTGAAGAATATTATCTGGATCTGCATGTAAGTCTGTAGGATACTGTCTTATATTGTACCTCTGATCTCTAGTCTTATACCCGAACTACAAAAAAATAAAAATATCACATAGACAATACAAAAATTTCTCTTCCACTGTTTTATTTCTAGCAAAGACAGGAATATAATTCAAGATTTTTCTATCATTATTCCTGTGCCAGAAACAGTTATGTTAAAATTAAGGTAGGGCCTACATGACGTACTAGTTATGGATCTCTTCTGGAAAATGTAATTTGTCAGATATTTACTAATATCTGACAAATTCAAATTTAGGCTTACAGACTAAAACAAAGGTTGGCCAGGAAACAGATTTTTGTATTTTGTGCCACCTAATAGAATTTTTTTATTTAATGGAAAATGCAACATTGAACATGTAGAAATTTTTTTGTGTGGTTTTGTCACCTTTTTCATAGATGACACAGTTTCAATCACAAATCAGCTTTCTAATCATAAATTCATTGTTTTTTAAAGTTCTAAATACATGCAAAAACATACATGTAATTACATATTGAAATGATAAGAACTACATTTTGTACACCTGTAAAAGTGGTTTTCTTCATGAGGTTAATGCATTGCCATTAGTGTACAATCTTTCAATACTGTCAATTCAGAAATTATTACTACTTTCTATTACTATAAAATTTTCTTCTGATATTAAACTGCAACAATTTAATAAGTTTTTGAGGAATTTTTAATTTAACTTAGGCCACAGTTGGTTTACAGATCCACGACCCAATTTTTCCAGCTAGGAGAAAAAAAAATCAAATTAGTATTTCAGTTTTCCTATTATCATTTTTAATGCCACTGACTACAAAAAATTGGCAATTACAAAATTATAACATTTACTTTATAAAACAAAGTCACACCTAATGCCTGCTTCTAGTTTTGTTTATTTAACAACTTTACAAAGCAAAGTCAGTGAGAAGATCGAATGAAAAATGCATAAATTTCACCACTTCAATAAAATCATGTTTAAAGGTTTTAGTAGTTTGGGAAAAAAGTTAACACTGGCTAGAAATGATAAAACTCAAAACACCTTTTATTGAAAAGAATGTAAATGATTTAAGAAGTTAAAAACTTCATGGGTTTGTTTTTATTCTCAACACGAAGTAGATAAATAAAGGAGAAATAATCGCCGGTAAAATCAAAGCTATGAAGTTTTGTGAAGAAATACGAAAAAGAGCTTATAAAAATAATTGGGAAATTTACTTAAAACATGATTTGTTGTCTTCTTTTTTGCTGAGGACCATTTCAACCCCAAAACCACTGAAATTTAAAACCATTTTAAATCACAGGATAACTTTAAAGGGAAATTATGATGAAAAAAAAAGACAAGTTTCATTGACAAATTACTAGTTTTTAATGTATTTTTTAAAATTTACAAAGCACACTTCAATTTAACTTTTTAAAGTTTTAAAAGGGTAATGCATTTTCTCAGTGTAATTGATATATGAAAATAAAAGACAATAGAAAATCCATATGCATACTGAATTTTCTATCCATGAATTCTTCCTGTACTTTGTATGTTTTATCTTTATTATTTAATTACCACTAAATCCTTCTGAAACAGAACTTGTTTATACATGTACCAAAACAATGCTCAATACTAAATTAAACAGTACATGTTTTTGACCAACCCTTTTTTTAAAACTTGAATTTCCACTTAAATTTAACTTACCTTTTACCATCTTTTTTAACCTAACTTAATCATACTGTAAGAAATGTTATAGATACAAAAAAATAAGAGGAAAATTAACATTGTTAAAGTATTGCACATTGAAATTATTGAACACTTAAAAAGTTGGAATGAGAATTTGTGTTTACAAATAATGTACAGGTACATGCAGTAGACAAGAATCCCACTTCTAAACTATGTCAGGTTAGATTATGGAATTTTTTTTAAATAAAAAAAAAATTATTCAAATATAAATAGTAGATATGAATTTCTAGTTCCACTTCATTTTTTACTTTTTTCCCACTGACAGACCTAATTTCATCAAGTCAAAAATATGCATGCACCAAAGGGAATAACAACAATACATGCACCCAAGGGAATAACAACAATACATGCACACAAGGGAATAACAACAATAGATGCACCCAAGGGAATAACAACAATACATGCACTCAAGAGAATAACAACAATACACGCACCAAAGGGAATAACAACAATACATGTACCCAAGGGAATAAAAACAATAAACGCAC
This sequence comes from Perna viridis, assembly GCA_037379345.1. NCBI lineage: Eukaryota > Metazoa > Mollusca > Bivalvia > Mytilida > Mytilidae > Perna > Perna viridis. Next base: position 19,121,755 of record CM074511.1, read on the forward strand.
CCAAGGGAATAACAACAATACATGCACCCAAGGGAATAACAACAATACATGCACTCAAGAGAATAACAACAATACATGTACCCAAGGGAATAAAAACAATAAACGCACCCAAGGGAATAAAAACAATACACACACACACAAGGGAATAACAACAATACATGCACCCAAGGGAATACATGTAACAACAATACACGCACACAAGGGAATAACAACAATACATGCACCCAAGGGAATACATGTAACAACAATACACGCACCCAAGGGAATAACAACAATACACGCACACAAGGGAATAACAACAATACACACACACAATAATTTTTTGAATTAACAGTATTTCAGTGTCTACACAGTTTCTTATAACAGAAATGATACTCACCTTTCTGTCTTGTTTCTTTGTTTTTTCTGAAATAGAGCAGATGGCATATACATGTATGTTAATCTTAACTATATTGCCAAATAATATTCAAATTACTCAGCCTTTTTAAACTGACAAATTTCTACCCTAGACTTTTAAATGCAACACCGCTTTTTATGCATTTTAAAAATGACACTACATTTTGGCATGAGGAGAAAAAAGTGTGACATTATCCAAGTACCGCATTTTGGTGTGTATAGTGTGCATTTATGTATTGTGCGCAGTGCAATTTTGAAGGTCTAAACATGTGAAAAAATTTCTTAGACTGAGGTTGCAGTAAAATTTTGTAAGACACAAAAATTGATATTTTGCACTTGATCGGTCAATTTATTTACCTTGATGCGGTATTTCCTATGAAAATGTGAAGGAAAGAAACTTCTATGCAGACTAAAACATCATGAAAACATCAGCAGCTACATAAATTGGAGAATTTTAATTTTGAAGCATGATAAAATTGTCACAGGATGTATGAAATGGCTTATAAAACTATATTGAAAGTTGGTCAAATCGGATATTTCCAGTTTTGGTTGTGACTCAAATTTCACAATTTTCATTTAAAAACATACTTTAAAGAAAGAAAATTGTCAGAAACAATCAAAATAAGTATTAGAATAATCAGTTTCAGGTGTAAAAACATATGATAAGGTGGGTTTGACAAAAAAAAAAATAATTACTTTTTGGTTTTTAGTTGTTTCATATTAATATCTAACCATGCTTTATAAGAAGGAAATATTGTACAACCTTTGTTTGAAACATGTTATTAAGCCATTTGAACATGATCTGAAGAAAATATCACTAAAAATTCAATACTTAAAGATGTATTTGATGATTGGATAAAATTCCTGTCAGTCACATTTCACTTCCGGTTTGTTTGTTTACATTATGCAATGTCTTTTCACGTACCGAAATCTTTAATTTCGTGACCAATTCTTATGTATTGATGTATAATCCGCACCCCCATTTTCTGGAAATGATTTCTATGTAAAAATGTGTGCATAATACACACCAAAATACGGTAATGTTTAAATAAAATCTTTATGTCAAATGTGTGAATTATGTTTGAAATCAATAAACTATCATTCTCACTTACCATTTGACCAAAATATCTGTGGCTTTCCATTTTGGGCTTTGAAATTGAGTAGCCTGAAACAAAGAAAAAATAAATTTAACATGAGCAGCGTTCAAGGTCCCCCGCCTCACAACAAAAATAAAATTTCATGGAATATTGCAAAATGCTGAGTGACCTTGACCTTTCACCTACTGATCTCAAAATCACTCAGTGTCTTCCTTATAATTACCCCATAAGCCTTCAACTATCCAAGTTTGTTGAAATTCTATGAAGGCATGTAAAAGTTATGCTCCTGAAACCAATTATCGCCCCCCAAAATTATATTTGTTAAGTATGTGTGACCTTGACCTTTAACCTACTGACCTCAAATTCAATAGGTGACTACCTTATCCCATAAGCCTTCAACTCTCGAAAATTGGTGAAATTCTATGAAGGCGTTCAAATCACGCACCTGAAACCAATTTTCGCGCCTCAAAATTAGTTTGTTATGTCCATCTGACCTTGATCTTCAACCTCTACTGACCTCAAATTCAATAAGTGCCTTCTTTAATCCACAGCTTTCAACTATCCAAGTTTGATGAAATTTTATGAAGGCATTCATAAGTTATCTTCCAGAAACCAAATTTCATCTAAAAATTTCTATTTCATGAAGTCCATGTGACCTTGATCTTTTACATGTACCTCAACAATCAATAGGTGTCTTCCTTACCTCATAAGCCATCAACTGTCCAAGTTTGGTAAAATTCTATAAAGGCATTCAAAAGTGTAGCGGAAACCAATTTCGGACAGACAGATGGCCAAATTCTATACTCTCTGGTTTTCCCATTAAGGCGGGTGACAAAAATCATGAAATACTTTGGCAGTGGGTTAAGATTTTTTAAAGTTGAAATTATACACAGTTTTAGGCATTCAGTTGGATTTCTCCTTGTATCAACAGGAAGGTTTTAAAAACTTATCAATTCACAAATGCTTGTATATACCAATGTATACAGTATGCAAAGTTTACTCCTTGCCTTTAGACCATTTCATGGCAACTCGATAAGCATGAGAGACATACAATGTATACTTTTACAATGTACATGTGATGGGCTTCTATAGAAAAAAAGAATTTTCCTTACAAGTGTATCTTGAGCATGCTCCAGAGCATGCTCATCAACTATCCCACAGGATCTATTGAAAAATTTAGCCAACCGTCAATACACATGTATACTGTATATTTACATGTACAAATACAATGTATGTAAGTGTGAATCATAGTGGCATAAGTAAAGATAAAGTTACTTTGATACCCTATTTGCAGGGCTGCCAAGCTTTCAAGATGCAAACACAAGAGATATGGCAAAAGTTTGAAAGATCAAATGCAAAAGACATTCATTCAAAGGAAAATGCTGCCTATATGTGAGTCTCATGCATGAGAGTTGGCATTGTTGCTGTTAGTATTCTGTAAAGAGTATTGTACTTCTTACCATGCAAATGACTTTAACAAAATGACAAAAAGGTAGTGAGAGCATACTATTTAAGTGTACACTATCGATGTGACTGTGAGTCTGTGACCAGGATTGCATGTATAGCGGTTTAATCTGTTTCCAGTGGAATCACAAATTAGAATTTTTTGTCATAGAACAGGGGTCTGCAGGCCTACATCATCAATGTTGGGTCAATATGTATGTAAACACCTCTTGATATATGATATTCAAATCACCTCAACATTCCATATATGGTATGTTATTCTTTTTACAAGTTGCCATTGTGATTTACTGTACACCCTACAAATTTATTTACAACCTACATGTGGCATGAAATAGACATTCCTCATTTTAATCAGATGACAATTAAATGCACGCATGACCAACAATTTCACCTTTGCAATTTTGAAAAAATTATTATGATTGTAAATGCAAACCTCAAGGAATGGATGAATGACAAGGGTAATCGGCCGCCGTTATAGTTTTTGTTTAACATAGGTTCTGGTGCAAAGTTGAAATTCTGGGTCATGCGTACATGTATATTTCATCATCTGACTTCAGTGAGGAATGCATCCTACATACATTTGTAGCAAACCATTAATCAGTCCTGTTTATTTTTTTTTTAAGTTGAAGATCAATGTTAAAATTTTAATTTAATTTTGAATGTACACAACAATTTTTTGAGTGTAAACAATTCTTTTTGCTTTTTGTTTTAGTTTTAAAGTTATATGTGTTATATCCTGTTACATACATGCACACAATAATCAAGCACATTTTATATGTTTATTTTCTTTAACTGAGATAAATGCTGCTATTTCTTTAAGCAACATACTTGCGTATGTACATGTATTAGTACCTAAATGTTTTGGACAAAATGAAATTAGCCTGCTGACTGAATGATTGACTATATAGACATATGTATATGTACATGAAATTTTTATATTTCAATACCTCTATTCCTTGCCAAATATGTATTACAGCAAAATTAACATATAGTCGAAACTGAATTCTAATTGAATGAATTCCTAATGCATCGAGTTCATGGGTAGATAGAATCACCAAAATCCCCCTATTTACTGAAAAGACAGAATTTAGTTGCGAAATCCTGTTTGCAAATTACCGTAGACCCCAAGAATCATTTAAATAATTATGAATGAATATATTACAACTTATTTTGAAAAAAAATATTATGTATTAAAGTTTGTAGGGTGTTTTGTTTGTTTTTCTAAATAACCTTTGCAAAAGACGATAAACAAGATGGCAGACAAAAGGCAGGTAACTCTGTATCAATAGCTGACTATCTACAAGAAGGTATTTAAATGATATAGGATTGGTAAATTATACATGATAATTTAGAGCACACAAGCCACTGCAAGGCCCCTATATCACACAGTATAAGATTTTTTGTTTTTGTTTTTTTTTTTAGGTTTTTTTAATTTGTTTATTTAATTATTTGTTTAGTATGCTTTTTACATTGCTAAATGTTTAATTGCATTGAAAGTTTATGTTTAATAAAATTTATTGAATTTTTATCTTTAATTGTTGAAATTAAAGAAATTTATTAATTATGATTATGTTTCATTATGGATTTGAAATAGATAGATAAATGTTTAATTTAATTTAAAACTATCAAGACACCCTTACACAAGGCATGGGCATGTCCATAATACCCATCAGCACAATTATCATCACATTCAATACACGGATACATAACTATATTAAGACATTTTGAACAATTAAAACAATACAATGATTTTTTTCCCTTTTAAAACAAAAATGCTCAATTATGAAAACAACAAGCCATGAAAAATCTTTTTTCCCCTTCTTCCAAAATATACTTTTATTTTTTTCTTTTTGTCTTCTTCTTGAGAAACTTAAAACGAATTTTAACCATTATACCCATTGGTATATAGTTGCCTCTAATTTACCTTTTCAATTAATATCTTTAATCATCTGCAATTGCAATATTAATGATTTTCAATGTCTTTCTAATCTTACCTTAATCAATATTCACTTAATCATCTAATATTATTACTATTTTTTATAACATAGATAGATTTTTAACATGAAATGATTTTTATTTTTTTCATTATCCTAGCAGATTAAGTGTTAAAATGTTTATGTTATGAACATCTATACAACACATACATTTGTAGGTATCGTAAATAATTCTAAAATTATATATCTTTATTACTTGTGTCATGCATATTGCACCAAACAAATGGAGTTATCTCTCTTAGAACATTAACTAGGCTCCATTACATTGCATCACGGCGACTGAGACAAATTTCAATAGGCTGTGGAATCTGACGAAGTTTGAAAAAATTATCAAAATACATTTTCTAGGCGGAAACCGATTAGGTGTTTCAACTTTCATATCAAACTGTAGCGTATAAAGAGGCTTTCGCTATTTTTTAAGGTCATTTCCGTATTTTATAAAGGGATTTCAGTAATTAAAACTACTGCAAATTTATGAATGGGGACGGATCTACATGAAATCATTTAAATGACGTCCGTTTGTTTGTTTGTTGGGGTTTAACGCCCGAGCAGCAATATTTCAGCTATATTCTGGCAATGAACATGAAGTGGATGATAAAATGAACATGGAATGATGATGAAATGAAAAATGGGATGGGACACAAGGATAATGGGGTAGAAAAATTTTGATTGCCACTGGAAATAGGGGGAGGTGGGTAGGGTCGGGCAATTCAGCCTCCTGTGGCGGAGCCCTATGGTTCCTACTCCGGGAGAATACCACAGTAGGGTTCTTTAACGTGTGAGGAATGTGGCATCTTTCCCAACATGGTGCACCACTATGGTTTGCGGTCAGGTTTTCCATATTATAGCGTGACAACCCCAGCATGTAACACGCCAGGGGTACCCCATTCCACCATCTGGGGCACACATCTCCGTTGCTCTGTGGGCAGAGCGCCCTAGCCCCCAGCTAAGGTTCTGAGCACTATTTAGTCGCCTTTTATGACAAGCTTAGCACTGCTGCAGGCCTATTCTTTTGACACCTGGACCTGCACAGGGTTAAAAATGACGTCCGAGTTGCTCATTTTTTGTTACTTTGTATATATCATTTCGTGTTCTTTGTTGTGTGTGTCTGTTTTCCATGTATGGTGTTTATCCCTAGATTTACCTTCTTTTTATTTCCGCTAGAAGCTTGGTTCCCTTGAATGGCTTGATAACTCTTTCAATTCAATGAAACCGTTGCAACAACATGTGCGTGTTGGGTCATTCCAGTTCATTATTTGTAGAAACTCTAAGAAAGGCCATAATAAATGTGCAATTTACCCGTAATTCATGCTGTTTTCAAAGTTTCAGGACCGTGTCACATGTCTAGATGTATGTCAAACTATGAAATCCAATGTTTACAACTTGTTTTGGCTTCCCTTGTCACCAGGAATTCGATCTTCCGACATGCGCATACACGTTTCCCGGTAGAAACCAGGCCCAGATCCGCGGTTGATAAACATATGGCCCAGAATGGTTTGACTAAATACCAATGTTAAAAAACAAAATACAATTAAATGCCTCGTACATGAATACGTTTTGTATAAAATTACACCTGGGGTAACATCCCTTTAGTAATTGCGAGTGGAGTTTTTAAATCACAACTCATACGATTCCTAGGAACACCCAACAAGTTGCTCATAAAATGTCTCGTCTGGGGTAGACGAAAGAAGAAAGAAAAACTATGACATGGTGAACAAATCTGTTCTTATGGTGGAGATGGGTACACCACAACGACCCATGAATTCCTGATGACGATCAACTCTGTCCTAGAAGCCTAATTTTAAGAAGGTTAGTACGGTACAAAAAGTCCGCGTAGTTTCGACAAACTCTGGTAACTTGTGATTTGGAACTATATACGCAGGCACCGAAAGGAACACCAAGTAAAAACAAGTACTATTTAAAAAAGATAGCCGACGCAGTAAAATTTGTTTTTTTACTTATAATTTTCTACATTTCATTCAGAAAATAACACCTGACACGCAATTTCAATTTTCGATACAGTTTTTTTCGAGCGCCCCTTAGTTATCATTATTTGGCCAATCGGGAAACAGAATTGCGATCAGGTGACTTGTGTTTCCATGGGAGAGCGTCTTTAATGTCAAAGGGCAAAAAGCGAAACTATACCGACTGCGTTGGAAAAAAAATACAAAAGCTGGTATAATTTCCCGATTCATATATATTTGGACATTTAGATATCTTAAAGTTCTTTTTAAAGTGCTAATATTGTTAGCGACTTCTTGTACTCGTAATTGCAGTACTGTACATTCTTATTTGATTTGCATAATTATGTACTACTACACCACCTTATGCTGCTGATCATCATTTCTAGCTTCATATAATTGATCAAAATGTACTTCTTAAATACTATATGTGTACATGTGTTCTATGTGTGTTTTCTTTTTACTTGTATAAGAGCAGGAAGTTTACATTAAAAGATGAAATGATCGGTTAGCATTGAACTTTTTGCAATATAGCTGAGAAATGCCTAGTCCGAGTTGTTTTGATTGAGAAATATTCAGGTCATCTCGGCTACGAAGTCGCCCGATTTTAAATAGAACATATCGCAACTTTGCTTGAAGATTGCCGATTTTAGCCGCAGGACGAACTGTTGCGTTACACAACAAAGTTCAATTCAACGTTCAAAAGTAAAACAGGTACATAAAAACATTATAACACAAGCTTTCATGAGCTAAATCGACCTAAAATCGACCTTAAAATCTTCAAATTTCAGCTCACTAAAATTTGTGATTTTTCAAAATTCGGAACCATGTCATCACTGATTGATTAGGTGTAAAGTTTAGTAGAGCACTGAATTCGCCTGGATGTTGAAAGCAAGTCAAAGTCAGAGGCATAGACTATTTGACGATTAGCGACTTTGAAGACTTCAGCCTTTGATTTTTTTTTTGTTTTTTGCTCGACCGATATTTTATTTCTATAGGTTAGAATTACGGAATTTTTATTGAAGAAATACTTAAAAGCAGCATGTACGAGTCACAAAACTGTATAATTAACCTACTTTTATTTCAGTATTTTCCAACTCTGTTTCACCCATGTACCACTATAAAACATTTATATCACTCATCTGGCTTGATAAGCTACATTCTATTGTGTGTAAAAGCGTCGATGTTTTAATATGGATAAAAATCCCAATGATTATTTTCTGCAGGAGATCATAAGAAAGAACCCTATCAATTTTCATCGAATTCTGTTCAGTGGTTTTTTAGAAGACTTTTAATGCAATAACATACAAAATAGTAAACAAAAATTGAAAGAAAAAGAAAAAAAAAAGTCCAAAAAGGACAATTTCTCCTAAGAAAATTAATGGATTTCACAAAAATTTAAGCTCAGATAGTTCTTATCATGCTCTACACTTTTACTCCATGTCAGAATTTGTCTGAACCTAGCTAACGGCTTTGGAAATACTTACGAAAAACTGTTGTCTGATCCCTGTCCTATCTTTAGTAACGTCGGTCATGTTTTAAACGGATCAAAAATCGACAACATACATGTATCAATTGTTTCGTTCAGTCACTGCATGTCATGGACTTTTTGTTTTAATTAGATTGCATGAACTAGTGGATCATCACCGTGTAACCATCTGCACAATTAGAACCGATTTGGTTTTCCTTTCCTATAAATGTTCTCTTGTTCTAAAGTGAATCAGGGGCGACTATTATAATAAAGATATAAACAGACTAAAAAAAATGTGCAAAGTGCATGCAATCATCTCAATTGGTTGAAAAAAATCTTCATAGCAACCGTGAAACACCAGAAGTGATGACACTGATGTTGGAGTAGCTCATAAGAATTATAATAGATAGATTGAATTTACCTAAACTAAATGTCAAAATTAACAACAAATAGAAGTTTGAGCTTTTTCATAAGTCTCATTGGTTGATCAAACAAGAGGCCCACAGGAGCCGGAATCGCTCACCTGGTTGAATTATGCCTTTCAAGGCAATAAATTAAACAAGAAGTTGTCCTACAATTTTGACTCAAGAAAACTTTGATAGGACTTATCATAAGGATCATTTCAGTAAATGAAAGTTTAAATCTATCATAGTTTTCAAGACATTGGCTGAAAACTGTAAAAAAAACCTGCCATTTTCCCCTGCCAAGGGCAATAACTCTTATAAGAAAGCGTCTGACAAATTTTATGCCTGGAGACTTTTGTAGTCCTAAAAATAAGGATCATTCCAGCTATTGAAAGAATTTGGCTAAACCTAACCGTTTTTGGAGATATATGCGAAAAACTACTGTCTGACAAGGGCAATTACTCCAACGTGGCTGAACAGATTAAATTGAAAATTTGACCGCAAATAGATCTCATCATGCTGAACACTTTTACCCGGTCAAGATAGGTCTTAACCTAACCGTCTTGGAGATATTTCCGACTTGCGGACCAACATTTCGTCAACATTTATCTCCCTTTGGAGCAGGTGTCTATCCGGAACACGTAAGGTTTTCCATATCGACGATACTTTAGAAAATCTCGAAAGTCAAAAGGGAATTTCTCGTTCTACTGACCCTGCCATAAATTTTCTTTACCCGGGATACAAATGAAAATCATCGTTATGTAACCTAGCAACAAAATGAAACACCCTGTAAATTTTGTCTGCTAGGGGATTCCATTTCCATTCGAGTTACCTGTTTTTTTTCTGCACCCGAATCCGAACATCGATTAGAGAGACTTCGAAATTATACCCGCTCTTACGAGAGGTAACTCTGCAAGATATCTGGAAGATAAATGTTGACAAAATGTTGGTCCGCAAGTCGGGAATATATTTTTTAACGATTGTTTGTTGAAACATGAAAGTCACACCAGATAGATATGTTGTATTTGATACCGATTTCCAGAATGACATTGACTGAGACTCCCTTTTTTGTTCATCCATTGCAACAATGGCTAAACAATTATATGCCAATATGTTGACTCAATCAGTCTATGTCTTATAACAAGTTTTAAGCATTAGCTTTTTAGTGTTATTTTGAGCTGCATGGACTTTATTAAACCCCGACCTAACACGACCTTACTCCTACATTCTCCACGACCCTACTACGATTGGCCCCAATCTCGTCAAAAATGAAGGTCGTAGTAGGGTCGTGGCCCAGTGTAACAGGGGCTTTAGGACGACAGTATATATATATTTATCTTTAAGACTTTCATTAAGAAAAAATGTGACACAAAATTATATGAATATATATTCAACTTTTTTCTAAGTGGTTCTTCATGTGGTATCATTTTATATGCAGACATGAACTGAAGAAAGGACTAGCGTCTTGGTTATCCAAATTCATTTCGTTTCTAACTAGTCTTATGGTTTCCAAAATTAATATGGATTAGTTCTTCAGAAAAAGCTTGATCTCTTGTTTCATCATCCATGGCAAGTGCTAGCTGAATAACGGGTGTCCTGCCTATCAAAACAAAAAGAAAACAAACAAAATACAATAGATAAAATAAAGACAGAAAAAAACAAACACCAAGCGAGTCAGTAAATTCAAATTGCACAAGAAAAAGTGAATAAGGAAACAATATTAGACGCTTTTCACATTTTTCTTTAAACACCGTTGGCTTACACATAGTAGTTTACTCTTTATTATGATGATCTGAAGATACCAATTTCATGTGTTATTTAGGGGATGACCATTTGATTTTGAGGGGGGGGGGGCTTGGAAGAATTCTAAAAAACGTATTTTTCTTGTTCACGCCTTTTTTGCCTAGGAATGAACTTGTGTCAGTTGTCCCCAATCACACCGTTCCATTATAGGATTTTCCCCTTTGTCAATTATAAAAATGCCACATGTGGTTATTTGAAGATTTCATGGTAATAATGAATACTTTGATCCAAAGTAATCTTCCTGGACCTTCCCTCAACATCAAATGGGTGCGATGGCCCCTTAGACAAAGAACGTTAAATTACGTTACGGTACTGCGTGTATTTCAAAATGTATTGTTGGTCTTCCGATTCCTGACGATATTGAATCCATTTAAAATAAAACAATTGGACAAGATATAGGTCTAGTATTAGAAAAGAAATGAGGTTAAGATATTTCTTTCATCCAGGAATATCTATGGGCTAAATACAAAACAATTTTTTTTTACTTTAAATGTGTTCCTTTTCGCTTGCTCATTATTTTGAATCAATTTTATACTAAGCAAATTAATTTATTTGAAAAAAGTAAAGATCTCCACATAAATGCCAATAAAAAAAAACCAAAACAAACTTATAAGATAGATATAAATCAAGTGAATGAATGTCATGCAGTTGTCCAATTAACCTTCTAAATTAGTTTCGTTTAATCATGGGAAGACCAACTTTGTTTACTTTACACCATTTTAAGTACTGTAACGTAGTTGTAACATAGTTGAAGTAACGATAACTTTATAAAGATAGCAGTGTTTTATCGAATGTTCCCAGTGTAATAAATTTCAATAATTTCCCTCGCGTACTTTCTCAAGCCAAAACGTAACAACTTTGATATCAGTCCAATCATCACAGAATTTAAAATTCATGTAGAAAATGTCGATAAATTATGAAGAAAATCTATCTAATAAAATAGGATAATCAATTGGTTATCGTGAATAACCAAAATGTGCCAAAAACGCTTGAGGTTACAGACCACCAATTCAAACAATGAGCATTTGGAACGTACGCAAAAATAGTCCTACGCAGAAATAACCCCTGTTCCTCATAGTGCTGTGAAAAAAGTTCTCATCTCATTTAAAAAATTTCAACAGTTTCTGAAAGGAAAAACATTTCTGTACATTTCATAGGTGCATTTTGCTTCTTGTGATGTGAAGCCTAATCTCCATAATGATTTCTAAATATACCCCTATCTTGTGAAAACACTGGGATTTCCCATGCTATTTATAGACACTTCACTTCCGGTGACCAGTACTGCACTGCAAGTCTGCTAACCCCACATGCCATTCTGAGGATTGTGAGCTGACATATGTAGAATCATGCTGATATATAGTCCTCTGCAGGTTAAAGTTAAGGTAAAGTCCAGAGAAGCCATTGAATATTGTGAAATTAGCATAGAAGCCTATGGGAAGTGGAATTAGTGGTTTTTAGCCTTAAGCTGAGGCCATGGAAAAATGATAAGTTTCTTGGAATAGCTTTAAACTACTTGAAGATCTTGTAAACTTTGCTATGAGAGGAATACATTACAAAAATCCTTCAAAATATGCAATTTTTTAAGTTATAGGTCCAAATTATGGGAAATTGGTCTTTTTGGCTGAATTTTATGTCCTATCTTGTGAAAAGTGTAGAAAACTTAGTAAAAATATCAAATATTTAACTTTGAGGGCTATATTTACTTAAATATGGTGGTAATCAGCACTTGAAATCAAGTTTTGTGTAAATTTGAGCAAAAATTTGATTAGAAATGAGGAAAAACTCACTTTCATTACTGCGGTTAAGGACATATAAGCATTTCCCTATGGCAACATGGAAAATGCATTTTTGAGTACTTTTTTTGCTTTAGGTGCCCTTAACTTGCCATGTTTTATTGTGAAAACACTGTATTTACAAATTTAAAGCCAAAGATATCACCTTTTGCGAAAATTTAAAGATTTAGGGTTTTTGACATGTGATCAAGAAAAAGGGGGAGGCATGTCAGACATAAATTTTTAAAAATAGACCAATTTTTCAGAAAATGACTATTTTTAAAGGCTATCTCTTTATAAATATTGTTAAAAAACAAGTTGTGATTGATTTTTTTTATTTGAAAAGTCAGAAAAAGTTCTTTGCAAATATTTAATGCATTTAAGTATGGTAGAATATTGTCACTTTTTTGCTCGCGCAACTTGGTTACCCTATATTTAAAAATCAAATATTTAAAAAAGTGCTTGTCACATTTCACTGAAACTTTGCAAATGCATTCAGTATGTGTATAAGAAGATACTTGTATAGTTATATATTTTTTCTAAGACAGAAAATGACTCTTTAGGTTACAGACCACCAATTCAAACAATGAGCATTTGGAACGTACGCAAAAATAGTCCTACGCAGAAATTACCCCTGTTCCTCATAGTGCTGTGAAAAAAGTTCTCATCTCATTTAAAAAATTTCAACAGTTTCTGAAAGGAAAAACATTTCTGTACATTTCATAGGTGCATTTTGCTTCTTGTGATGTGAAGCCTAATCTCCATAATGATTTCTAAATATACCCCTATCTTGTGAAAACACTGGGATTTCCCATGCTATTTATAGACACTTCACTTCCGGTGACCAGTACTGCACTGCAAGTCTGCTAACCCCACATGCCATTCTGAGGATTGTGAGCTGACATATGTAGAATCATGCTGATATATAGTCCTCTGCAGGTTAAAGTTAAGGTAAAGTCCAGAGAAGCCATTGAATATTGTGAAATTAGCATAGAAGCCTATGGGAAGTGGAATTAGTGGTTTTTAGCCTTTAGGATTTAACTTGTGCGCGAAACAAGTTCCGCACAATGTGAAATCTAGGCGTACTTCGGCACTTGTGATAATATTTTGGTTATTCACTTTGTCCAATTAATTATCTTATGAGTAAGAATCTAACATGTATTGGTCCATGTTACACTTCTAATAGCATATTTTGGCCCTACACTTTCATACAATTTCCAATTGTAAAGAAGCACTCCTGATAAGAACCATGCAAATGTGATTTATGGTTGGAAAACCTACATATTTTATTTTTGATATTATGTTTAAAATGTTATAGTTATCAGAAATAAACATGTGGCCTTTCATATAACCCTTGTTCTAAGGGGATAAAAATTATATAGAATGTACCGTAGAATTCAAAATTATGGGAGATAACTCAGTGTAAATTACACTAAAATACAAAAGAAACTGTTGGATTTTCAATCTGGATTATCTTCTAAGAGCAGACAGATTGGAATGCACAATTATACAGTTCATCATATAGACCTATAAATCAACTTAATAACAAAATAAAAATGTGCAGTCTTTATAAGGTATATCACATATTGCAGAAATTGATTCTTACAAAGACTAATACTTAAATGTTTTTAGTTTTAGAATCGAAAAGATGAGAATTTCTTAAGGATAAAATTTTAAAATATTTAAGTTACCATAAGATGCATTCTTACGTCTTTTCCATATCGCGTAAACTATTACTGTAATACCAAATCCAAATGCAACAACAATGCTAATGATGACAGTTATCGCGGTGCTTTGAATCTTTGAGGATGTAGTTGGCGGAACAGGTGCAGTAGTTGTAGAACTATGTTTGTAGAACGCTAAAATGTGAGGAGTTACATGGTTAAAGTTAACCAACTTATTTCTCAAGTTTCATTTTATTGAAAGCTGTGTAGCAAATTGATAAAAAAAAAATAATTAAAAAAAAAACAAGGCAAATCTGGGGTTTTTATTGCACAAACATCAATCATACCCAGCCTACGAATCCGACAACATATCAAAATTGTTTAGATTGGTTTGTGTAAAATTGGTTTTGCTTAGTTAAAATAAATAAGTTTTGTTTTGTTTTTGTCTACCTGTACATCATGATAAGAAGATGAAGATGCTACTTCGACAGAAATACTTAAAGAATCTAAACTAATCTTTTACAATAATCTTGTACTTCAATGTACTTCGGTATCTTAGTGTTTGTAACTTCAATTAATAACCTACTAATAACTCTGGCGACTGGGTTACAATGACAACCAAGATCACATACAGGGACAATCTGTAATGATATGATGTTTTATGTAAACATTTTTATGTGGAAAGAGGTATGCAAGCAGATAATTGAGTTGTAAATGGTTTGATGCCGAAAATCAACTACCGGTATTTAATAGTTTTGCTTGACAGAAGAAGTGTTTTAAGAAAACATAATTGCAAAATAAGAAAGAAGACAGTAATTGAGTACATTCAAACACATAAAATAAGTATGACTTCTTACCGACGTGTTAAAAGTTTCATGCTTATCAGGAAATTCAACTTCTGGATAAGGAATTCGAAATTTACAGATTTCCGCCTACAAATATAAAACAATAAACGAATGATCTGGAACATCAATAGGTCTGTTAGAACCTATTCACACTTATCAAATCTCTTTTACTGTTCATATTATAGTTGAATTGATCGCAACCGATCTATTTTGTTACGGTTTACAAATGTGGTTTCAAAAAGATCGATTCAAATAAAGCTGAAGTGAAGCCCAAATTCGACAAGGGGTCTAGGGACCACTCAAGACCCCCTGTGGGGAACAGGGATCGGAGCTCCCAGAAGCTCCCAGTGTTTGGGCGTTTTAGACCCATAAAAGTCAAAATGTGCTAGACTTTTTTACAATTAGGATTGAAGTTATCTCTACAAAAGTTTATTGTCGTCATCATTAACTCGTCGATCGTAACGGTGTATACATCTGCATCATGAGGACCGATTTGTTCAGTGTATCATAGTTTTCCTTTCCTCTTTCGTCTTCCACGGACTTTACTTATTATGAGCAACTCGAAGGGTGTTTCTAGAAAAAGCAGGGGACACTTACCCCACCGGTGCACCTGGTCCATGCTCCCAGTTTTTAGTGGAGTCCGAGTTGCTAATTTTCTCTTGTTGTATTGTACGTATTATTTCAGTTATTTTATGTTCTTTGTTGTATGTGACTATTTCCCTGTCTTTACTCAATGAGTACATAGTAAACCACGAAACAACAAAGAAACCCCCGTACACGATCGCTTCCACTTATAAACTGCCACCTCGTCCTCTTTTCTTTTCTATCTGTCTCTCTTTATATTTATTTTATGTCAGTTTATCATTAATATTTTTTTACGATCTGATGTGGAAGCTCAGGCTTCCGAAATTTCGCCTAGTTACGCGCATGAATTATGTGAACGCTTGGAATTGATTGCCACTGCTTCAAATGCGTTTAATTAAGCATACGCTTATTTTTTGAATAATTGTCTTCTCCAGGCACTTCCTCCTTTTCGTTTGAAGCTTTTGTACTCTGCATGCCGAAGTATTAAAGGCAATAGCACCACTCAAATATAAAATGCAACCGATGTCACATATTACTTTCTTTTTCATTAGGCACCATTTTGGAAAATGTGCATCAGTATCTAGACAACATCGCCTGGTAGCAAGTGCGTGCAATAGTGAGACGATTGCGATCGATTGCTATCGGCTTCTTTGAGAACGATAGGACTAATTCCGATCGATCGCAATCGACTCAAGTTTTATAGTTATGAACACAGAAGCAATCCAAAGAGTCGATGGCAATTGGTCTCGATGTGAACAGAACCTAGGAATGCTAAATAATATAAATCGTTTTTAAGCACACTACTTTAAAGGTATCGCAAAGTGCAAACACAATATAGAAACAAAGAAACATTTTTATATACAGTATCAATGCATGAATTTCAATTCACAAATACATACACAGGGGTGAATCAATATATTGAAAAAGGGAGAGGGTTTCATGCTATCATTCTACCGATGCAAATTTATAAATTGATTGATAAATGGTTAATATACCTACTTTTCTTTCACACATTACATTATTTCTGAAGCTATTTATTGTTACTCTAAACGTAGTGACATATCTACGATCGTATTTCTCCCATGGAAATATTTCTGGACAATCCTTTATGGTGATTGTATATTCTAATATGTTGACTTCACGCTCAATATTAGCCGTCCAGCAAGAGCAAAAGGTATGCAATTTATCTTCAATGAAAAGATAAAAAAATACACTGTGAGTACAATAGTTAGTTACAGATATAGGCCTTCTTTCGGCTGAATGGTTATTACATGCAATTGACGAGATAATTATTATAATCTATTATTCCATAGTTTTTCCGACGTATTCGGTATAGTCTGGCTATTCCCCTTTGACCACAAAGACGCTCTTCTATGGAAACGCAAGTCACATGATCGCAATTCTGTTTCCCGTATAGCCAAATACTGATAACTTAGTGGCGTTCGAAAAAAAACTATCGAAAATCAAAATTGCGTGCCATGTGTTAATTCCTTGCGTCGGCTTTCTTTTTTTTAAAGATAGTACTTGTTTGAAAGTCTAAATGTCTTTTCGTTATTCTTAGTAAACTACCATCCAACAAGTTAACGGTTTTAATCGCTACAAAAACTTTTAATTACATTTATGTTGCAACAATATTTTGGAAACGGTAGTGCATAATCTTACTCATGAAATTTTCGTTTGAAAAAGGATCGTTAAAGATGTACAGGTGAGAAAGAAACACAGCAAACAAAATACATGAGAATAAATAGAAATGTTTTGTTTATTATTTCATACAAAATATAATAAGAAAAACATTTCAGTTTATTCTCTAAAGTTGTTAAAGTTTTGAAAAGACTGTTTTAATCAAAATCACATTGTTTTGCGTTTTAAACTTAATCAAACATAATATCGGAAACATTTGAAGCGTCTACAAACTTGAAATAAATGAAACGGCCCGCCTTGTTTGATGACAAACACACTGAATGGACACCTACCATAATAATACAACTACCTATGGCCACATAAAAAAATTTTCCTTACCATTCATATCACTGTTACCACCGTGAAGAAAAAACAAAAATTGCAGTACTGCCGTTATAAGGACTGAATCCATAACCTGGTATCATTCTGAAATCAAAACAAAGTTAAGCATGACAACATAAATATTTAAACCTTGAGACATAATTATCAATGTGAAGAGATTTTAATTATGATTATGAGGAAGATTATAAAGCTAAGTAAGCAAGCCACTCTAAATAAAATTCTTTTTCATACAGTAATAATAAAAAAATATGATTATTTTTTTTCTGAATGCCTTTGTGAATTTAAAAAGCACGGAAGTTATTACAATGCAGAATAGTTTCAAATTAAGGAATTTTTAACATTAGTGTCATATTATATTATATATGACCTAATTTTTATTGTTTTGTATTTGAACTAAATTAGACAAAAAATAACCACTGATGATATAGTCTAACCTGCTTAAACGCTATCAAGTAAAATACTGGGACATTTTTGAAGAAGCCATCATTTGACACGTCTTGTGATGGTTCAAAGACATACAGTAATTATCTTTGTCTCAAGTCCGAATATCGAAATCCTCATTATACATTCTAAATGTTATCCTCACTTTAGTTCGATGACTTAAGATGGTCTTCTAATACATATGCGAAATATTGGACATTGAAATGTTCTATGCTTATAATAATATTCCTCTGTACTCACAATTTTTGAATGTTGAGCCTTTTACTTCTTTTGGGTGAAAAAAAATCATCGGAAATTTGAAGGAATGTATTTCTATATTATATGCTGTGGTTAGACTTACTACAAGTCCCCTCTTTATCATATATTTATGCATTTACCCCTCTGATAACGCCACTACAACCTGCTCTTCCCAGCAGTAAGTAATAAATTTGCTGTCAGAGATACATGCAATTGATAAACGTTTTCATTTCTTCATAAATTTAAATAAAGGGACTTGTAGCAAGTCTACGCTGTGGTCTCCTTGCTTTTAATCATACAATGAAGTCAATGTTCACATTTTGCCATCAAAAGTGTACATCTTTCATCCTATTTCATGAAAAAATACTCCATATGCACCGACTTAAAATTATCGCAAATAAAGTTTGTGTACTAATTACATACAAAAACAAAGTTTATTGAAATTCTGACCAGTAATTTTAGAGAATTTGCATCATTATTATTATGATGATATTATCCTCATTTATGTTCCAAGAGATGACCTTTGAAACTTTCGATATACAGGCACCAGTTTTGTTTCACCCATTGGCTGTATTTTTAATCCTTTTTGGTCGATTAACCAGCCTTTACACTGCTTTTATGACCATGACTACACAAGAGTTATGATTTCTCTTTAACTGAAGTAAGTTTAAAAAAAAATTGTATGATGACTTTTAGTTTGTGAAATGAATTTATAAACATGTTTTTAAAATTTGTACCATTGATCTTTTGCGTGCATATGAAGTTACATAATTAAATAAAATCATATGCTTTGAACGACAATCGTTATCAAAAATATAAATATATAAATAAAAGTACATCAAAATCATAAAAAGACAGTAAGAATAAAGTTAGAACACATAGTAGGTTAATGCGTAATCAAGGAACCAAGATTTGAGCAGAAATCAAAAGAAAATAATCCAAGGACCAGACAGGAAAAACAGACAAACACAACAAAGAACATAAAATAACCAAATTAACAATTACAAATAAACAAATGCCAATTAATAACTCGGACGTCACCTAACACTAGGAGCATGTACCATGTGCGCTGGTAGGTTAAGCGTTCTTTGCTTTTCTAGAAACACCCGAGGAGTTGCTCATAAAATGTCAAGTCCGGGGTATATGAAATAGGATAGGAAAGTATGTATAGTAACGAAGGACATCTTTGTATTTACTCGTTTTGTAAAATAAATAAGCATAGCTTGATTCAAAGTAAACGCTTATTATCAACAGGGTGATTTAGTTGCACAAAAGATAAATTTAGCCTTTTAAATTACTTTATATTTGATTGTCTTTAAACTCATTCAAATTCGTTCAACCAAGTTATTGGTGTATCAAAATTTATCAGACTATCAATGTTTTATGTAACTTATTTCAGATTATCATTTTATGAGCATTGATTGTTTGAGAATATCACTTAATGTTCATCAACAAGTAAGTAAAATAATCCAATTTTATACTTACGGTAATAAATGATGACTTTACTCCGAACCATGAAGCTGAGAATTATGTTGACCGTCTGTCTTTCATAAATGTATTGTCTTATATAGTATTTAAATTCAACATAAAGATAAATAGTTCAACCGCATTGATGGGGCCAAATTTGATACTTATTGTGCAGTGGTGGAAATCCATAGACATAAACAGAAGAGAAACATTAAAAAACCCACCAAGGTTACTATTCATGTTTTGATCTGATGGGTTCAAATCAAAGTGTTAATAGCTTTTGTTTAACTGCACAAACATCTATTGAAATATTCATTAAAAAGGGTGATGGATAGTGTTAAAATGACAGACGACTTAAATATAGTATAGTTCTACTGGCTTCCCAAACTTCAAAATCCACCTTATAAATTTAGATTCATTTCCTCTTCAAGTCATTGCTCTACAACTAAACTTTCTATTTTACTTACTAGCGCGCTCAATACCATAAGAATCTGATTATAAGTTTTTGTAACAAATCTTATAAAAATTGTGGAATTCACTATTTTTGGAGTGTTAACAACTCGCTTGAAGTGCTTAATATATTACATGTCCTTGTATGGTCTTTGGAATCTGTTCAAAGTTGTGTTTTTTTTCAACTTCATACATTACACTTCAATATTATCTTAAAAAATACATATTTTATCAAATGGTTATTGAATTAATCGGGATGTGAATATATTTGTTCGAATTCTTTGAGATTATTTTTTAGTAACGAAAAACATAAAAAACTACGTTAAGACTACTTTCGAATTCAACATTTTTAGACAACATTTTCGTAAGTTATTGTAATTCCAATGGGGGCCACTTGGGCATCACGTATTGCGGGCCTCTTCTATACTGTTACGAATCACAGGAGCTATGATAAATAAAGACCCTTATAAACAACATTTGGTAGAAAAAAATAATTACACCTTTAAATATTTCGGCTCTAAACAACGATGACATCAACATTTATACTTAAGATATATATATCCTGTAGAACTGACTTTGAATAAAGTAAATATTGATAATAAAGAATGTCCGTTTCTTGAACTTAATATCATATCGATAATTGTAAACTTGATACTTAAATTTACAAGAAAGGGATGATTTTTCACTATTGTCAACTATCAGTTTTTAAATGGTGACGCCCCCTTGTCACCATCATATGGTATTCGCATATCATAAGTGGTCGATTTGTTCGCATTTGTAACAGTATTTCGAATTTTAACGAAAGAGATCTAGATATAACCGAGAAACTACAACAGCAACGTTTTCGATATCACAAGTTCGTAATATCATTCATGAAATTTTTCAACCGATACAAGACATTTTTTCTCAAATACAGATGTACTTGTAAAGGATTTTAAAATTGCGCTGGTATATTTCACATTTTGTTTCACGGTTATATTCTACACAAAGCACGGAAAGTTCGATTCTTACCCAATAAGTAAATTGAACCGTTGAATAGGCTCATTCGTAAAGGATATAGTTATGATATTGTTGCCAAATTGTTCAGGATAGCAATTTTTGATATTAACATTGATTCACAGAGTATTTCCATAGAAATTAAAACACTATATTTAAAAGCCGTTTTTTTGGTATGAGTTCGGTTGTGTCCTTATTGTATGACTAATGATGTACCGTGGTTCTAAACCCTGCATTGGAAGAATTGGGATTGATTTTACATACGATGGGAACATAACTTTTTGTAGGTTTAAACTAGTCTGGCACTGGTATGTCAGTTAACTGCCAGTAGTCCCTAGTTTGTGATTTTTGAAATTAATATTCAGTTTCTTTATTTTCGTTGTCACTTTGGCATATTCACTACACCTATTCTCGTTATATTCTCTTTTAATATGCTATTCAACCTTCGATTTTGCCATGGCATTCGAAAAAGTGAGTAAGTTAGGCCTGACTGACGAATGCAAATAAGGAAATTACGATATTTGTTGCGAGGAAAAGACATAAAAAACTCCTTATTACTTTTGCCACGAATAACATTACTTAAACATTCACTTTCTAATTTTAAAGCCTTGCTTAGGGGACATTTTTCAAACAATAATTATAATATTGATACTGTGAAATCAGCCTCATATCTTGACATACATTTAAAAATCGATGGTAAAGAAAACTATATTGACCAAACTATACGATCATCGCTATGACTTGTCATTCCGTATTGTCAACTTTCTTTTC
Source organism: Perna viridis (assembly GCA_037379345.1). Taxonomy (NCBI): domain Eukaryota; kingdom Metazoa; phylum Mollusca; class Bivalvia; order Mytilida; family Mytilidae; genus Perna; species Perna viridis. The sequence goes on from CM074511.1 coordinate 19,143,595, forward strand.
ATTTGTGGCAACATACCTTCGGCAGCTGCGTATGGAGTTTTATTTCACAACTCAAACGTTATGCCAGAGCGTGCCGCAACTATGCAGACTTTTTTGTACTGCGCTAGACTTCTTACAAATGGGCTTCTGGAACAGGGTAATGTTGCTACAAAATTGAAGTTAGCACTTCAGAAGTTTATGGTCGTCATAATGAACTCGTCGATTGTTACAGTGTATCCATCTGCACCATGAAAACCGATTTGTTAACCGTATCATAATTTTCATTTTCTCTTTTGTTCCAGATTTTTAGTGGTGTCCCAGTCGCTAATTTACTTTTGTTGCTTTGTACGTATTATTTTTTATTTTATGTTCTTGTTGTGTGTGTCTGTTTTCCTTGTCTGGAAATAGTGCAGGAAAATTATCCCGCCATTTTTTCAAAGTACATTTAAACTGAATTTAACCTATTAACATCTTAAAAAGGCAAAATGTTGCAAATATTTTGATGGTTTTCTCTTGATGTCGTGAGGTATAAATACTCGAATAACGCCATAAAATCTGTGTTTTTTTCTTCATGTGCCACATCTTATACACATTTTGCCTTATTCTCAAACAGAGAAGTACTAAAGTGAATAAATCCGTTTGAAATTTATCTGAATTTGAATAATTAATTCTTTTTTTAACGCTTAATGAAAGGTAATTAAAGCTAACGTTTTATCAAAACACGTTATTAGTAGATATAAGACATATTATTTTTTTTTTTTGGGGGGGGGGTATATAAAATGTGTGTTGGTATACTTCGACATATACATCTATAGAAGGGTCTGAAAAATTCCCAACGATGTTAGAAGCAAATTTTTTGTCGTTCTCTCCGCGGAACTCGTACCGCTGTGATATCTATGGCAACACCGCCTACCCAAAGTTCAGCACCCTAGACCACTCGGCCAGCTAGGCTATATAAAAATATAGCTTTCGCTGGCCGGGTCATTCCTCCTCGTAGGGTTAATCTATGGCTGTAACTAAGTACACAATGTATGGTAGTACGGGACAGCTCATTTAGGTGTTATTATGTAGGATTGAGGATAAAATTAATGATATATGTCATAAAAAAAATCAGTCTAATTAAAATTAGACCTTGCGTTTTTTTATTTTTGATGTACGCATCCGGCGAAACAAATAAAAATCGGAGGGGCTAATTTTAATTAAACTAAAAAAATCAATATTATTCGAACGTCTCAGAATGTGACCACTCTTTTCGCTGCACTGCTCCATTGGATCAAATTGATACAGGAAAGATAATATAAGCATAGAAGGGTCTGAACAATTCCCAACGATGTTAGAAATGTCAAATTTGTAAATGTGACGACTCTATTCGCTACACTGCTCCATCGGATCTATGGGTTTAAAGGTGCGAAAAAACTTTATTTGTAATTTAATTGTAAAACAAATACCTTAAAATTGTTATGTATTTTTGTGTCATTATGTACGACTGTTTTATATCAGTTATCAGTGCTGGTTATCTTAAGATAACGCATTAGATCACATCTTATTGCAAAAGCATCTAGTATCAAATATTGCCAACTATTTTGCTAATGCATATATAGTTGACTGACATATTTCTCAGTAATTTGAATATGTCAATATAATACTTTCATGGTTACAAATACGTATAGCAAATGATTCAGTTCAACCATTTGCAGCCTTACATAATACCTTCATTTATTCCATTTCTGGTGCCAAAACTATTATAACACAGACAAAAGTCCCTTTTTTATATCTTACACTCTTAATCGTATCACAATAAACTTTATTCTTTTAATAAATTTCGGTAAAGGTAAGGACTGTTTAATATGTACATTTTACAGTTATAATAGTGATTTTTCTCCCTTTTATCCTCTTAAATGCACATGTCAAGACGAACCTTAAACAAACGTTTTTTTTTCAGACCAAAAACGAAGTTATTCTTGGGTTTTACATTATAACCATGAAACAGTTTTTGTGTTGTTAGTAACTTCACGAATATCGTATTTAAATGGTACTTCTCATCGGCTTTTTATTATGTCCTAAAGCTTGACAAAGTAATATTCAAACTTTTTGTAGAATGTTTCTATCATATAAGTTTTGCGTGTAAAGCTGCACTAAGGTTATCTTAAGATCTTAGTTTCTGAAGATAGTCGACATGCCGGTGCACTTATTTTTCTCTTTATTGCAGCAAATGCATCAAAAATGGTAACAACAACGTCTGAGGAAAATTTGGTTAACAATACCACATATCCAAATTTGATCAACAATACCAAAGTTTTTGTTTTAGAGGAAGAAACTTCGAATTTAATGAGTTTATCTTAAGCAGACTTGTTCAACAGCAGGAAAAAGTAAACAAAGCTATGATTTTTATAGCGTTAATTCTATAAACAGTCCCTAAATTTCCAGAATTGCTGCCATCCACAATGAGTTTTTAGGTCTTTGCAGTATGCATAGTCATTATAGCAGGAACCAGACTTCTTCATTTCTGGACATTTTAAATTTGCCATGTTTCCATTATACTGTAAAACAAATGAAGATATTTCATTTTTTTTCTATATATACGAACATGAAATAAATAAGATAAAACACTTAAAAACACAAAAAAGGATTTTTGAGTTTCCAAATTAAAGATATAAAAGTAACCTTGTTTACTTATAAACACTTTATTTAATTAAATATCACTATCCTCTTCGTACTCCAACGGCGATATTTTGTCATCGAACACTCATCAATAGGTGAGGAATTCTATCACATCTATACCAAACAACACGATGCAGAACACATCGACTCTTGTGTCTGTCCAGTTAGAGTAATTAAGGGAACCAAGATTCGATCAAAAACAGAAGTAAATGAGCAACAGGGTTTCCACCAAATACTGGGATCATGGACCTGGTGCTCCGGTAGGGTAAAAACATGCTCATGATTTTCTATACGACAAAAGCTGTGTTCCATTTTTTTGTAAATATTTAATGTCAATTCCATGCATTACCGTAAGTATTTCATATGCATTGCAGTTTCAAATCACACGTGATAAAAGCTCGACGACTACAACAACGCACAAAACTTCTAGAGATAAACTTTTAGAATTTCAAGATTATTCACAATTGATATTTGTTCACAGTTGATGTCCACTTTATTCTTTTAGAAACTGTATACTCACCCCTACGTTGACACAAGCGCAGTTGCTTCCGTACGCGCCTTTGAAACCTTTCCTTTGATAGCAGTTTATATCCTTCACTGCTACTGCATAACTACATTGGTTCAAAACTATCTGAGGATGGCCTTTCTCGTCGAACCAGATATTTCCTATAAATTTTCAAAAAACAAGAGCAAAATGAAATATTGCAAATAAAGAATAAGTACGGACAAAGATTGTACAAAATACACCACAAAACAACATCATTGACGTCTGGGTGAAATGAAGGCGATTGTAGTATTGAAGGTTGAAATGTAATAAAGAAATCTGATAAAGACCTGCATGGCGGTAGACGACGAACGATGCCAAAACCTGCTTTCCTGTAAATATGTCAAAGTCATCTTGTAAATGTTATCTAAGCAAAATATAACCATGCCTGAAAAACTAGGGAAACATCATTTGCATTTCGTCATTATTTCAAGATTCTCATCCAAAAGAAAATAGACTACAAGCAGTGTCGGTATTCCGGTTGGCTTTGCACTACCACTTACCCATTAGAAGATAAGTTTTCCCTATGGCATCAGGGTGTTTTGAATTAAAGTTGTAACAAATATCCTTCATGATGGTCGGGTTATTTTGGTTTACCCCATAAGAAAAATCTAATGCTACACTTTCAGTACTTTTTAACTACAAAATAAAAAAAATGATATTTATAATTTGTTACTTAAACATTCTTCATACTATTGTTAATGATACAAGAAACATCTCAGTTCAAAGCATGTTCAACTGAACTTCTCTGTAAATCTGTCTTTCTTATGTCATTCAAATGAGAGAGAGAGAGATCGGGGTACGGGTGTTAAACAAATGGACGCATTATATGAATTGTTGGAGGGATAATAAATTGTTATTTGTCATTTATATTAGTTATTCTCATTATTGATAAAATAAAGAAGTGTTACGAACAATATATACAAAATAATAATGATTCCAAAGGCAAATATATATCAGAACAAAGAAATAATGATTACAAAGAAAACAGTTTGTTTTTTAATCTAAATCTGCTATTCAGGGACCGTTTTCTACATTAATGTAAGCATAGATTTATTTTTAAGAACGTTGTTCCAGAATGGTTTTATTGGGGTCAGAAATGAATGGAGAAGTTAAATTTTCTGTGTAATTCTATGAAAACCACTTTTATTCACTACCTTGATGATTTCAACGGTGGTTATGTTATACATATTTGTACTCTTTGCTGGATCAGTAAACGTCTGTACCATTTTTGCTTTAGCCACTACAACAATGGAAAAATGAATAGTCGTTTGTAATGTCAATATATATTACTGTAAAAACGAAATTAGAAATGTTACCTCAACAGGTTCGTGCATTACAAGAATCTTTTAAAGTATTTATTTTTAAGTATGTTTAACAAGTTGGAAAAAGAAGTAAAAAGTTCGCTCAATTGTTGCTGGGTACATGCAGTAAGACAACTAAGGGAACCAAAATTCAAAATCAAAATAATGCCGTCCAGGGATAAAGACTAGACAGAGAAAACAGACACATAACAAAGAACATATAATAACCAAAATAATACGTACAAATAAACGACGGTAAATGAGCAACTTGGACTCCACTAAAACTGGGAGCATGTACCGGTAGAGTAAATGTTCTCTGCTTTTCTAGAAATACCCAACGAGGTACTAAGATATCACGTCTGGGGTAAACGAAAGAGGAAAGGAAAACTATAACACGGTGAACAAATCGGTTCTGATGGAGGAGATAGATTCGCCGAGTAATGATTTCATAATGACGACCATAAAACTACTATAGTGATGACTGTACCGCGGTACAAAGGGTCTGCGTAGTAACGCAAGATCTGGCATAACGTAAGAGTTGTGATTTAAAAAACTCTGAACCCAGGCATAGAAGGGATATTACCAAAGAAATTTGATAATACGAAATGAAAAGCCATCGTGTTTGTCATATATATATATATATATATATATATATATATATATATATATATATATATATATATATATATATATATATATATATATATATATATATATATATATGTAGTTTGGTTAATAGTTTTCCTTTTCTATCGATTTCTAAATGTAACTCAAGATATGAAGCTGACTTCACGGTGTCTGTAGTATACTTTATCCCAAGTTCTTAGGGGTAGATGAGATTATAAAATCCCCGAAACTATGATTTTTTTAACGATAAAACGTCTCCTATATAGCGAAACCTGAGATCCAAGCTCCTGGACAAAAGATGTTCCTTCTTTTGAATCAAATCAGATATAAAGTCAGCCTCCTAAGAGTGAAGGAATGTGTCAGTGAGTAGAGGGGGACAATTTGTTTCCATTGGAAGAGTAATCAAGGGAACCAAGTTTCTAGGAATGCCGACCCCGATTGATGAAAAACGCGTCCAACACAGTGGACAAAAAAAAACCCAGCATTTGGAGAATACAACTTCTTCGGTATATTTGGATGATGATTTAGGATCCTTATTTTTACAAAGTATGATGAATCTCTACTAAGGACAACATGTAATGTGTTGTATAATTACAAAGTCATCTATTTGAAAAAATGATACTTACAAAAAAGAAACTGGAAATCTAAAATAGAAAAAAAAATAATATACCTATGTCTGATACACAATACGTCACTTCTGGATGTACGAAGTAAGGGCAAGGTTCACATATTTTATCATTGTAGTCTCCGCGTATGGTCGTCAACATAAGAAACGATACCAACCAAATAATGTCACTGGAAGAAAATAAAATGACATAAAAATCAAACGTGTTTTGGGTAATGATTGTAGCTTAATTTTACACTAGAATTCTCTTTTTATATCAAATAATCAATACGTTTTTTACCAGCTTGGCATACTGAATTGCAAGAAGGATGAAAGTATATTACAGAAAATTTAAACAATAATAAAAAAGAAACGTAAAATTCTTGACGTTTTGTAAAACACGATTCAAGCTATGTGTCTACGATATCTGTGGTGTAGCTGTAGTGTTAGTGATCGATTACATTCATTTTCATTTATACCAAATTTAATATACAACAGTAATTGAAACTTAGATAAAACATTTATAATTGTCAAATAATCCTGTCATTAAGTAATAAAAGCTATGATAAAAAATCAAGAAACTAAATGCTTTATGTACTCACAGTCGCAAAGAGCGCATTTTATAATGTATACCGGTAGTAAATAAAATACATCCAATATACTCAGTAAGGAATTGATGCCTAGGATTCCGTAGACTGGTTTGTATTAGTGAATGCCAAGGCTGGTAGGGGTCCTGTAATCTGATTCCATCGTCATTACGTACATTCTTTGGTAAAACTACTATTTTTATTTCAATAACAATATTGATGCAAATTTAAGCTGTGGCCTTCGGTCTTCCCTATTGAAAGCCATAAAAATGGCTTAAAGTAATAATTATTAACCAGTTACAGTCTACATAATATCAAAATTTAATACACTTTTACTCTATCTCGTAATTTAATGACCTTTAAGTGATATATAACATTGAAAATCAAACAAAGCTAAACGTCAGAAATAAGCCTTTTTGCACCATGTTGCATTTATCGTTAATAGTAACTGCGCACGTCATACTTATCTCAGTCCTATCTTAAAAAGGAAAACCAAAGCAATCTGACAAACATTTAAAAGTACGATGAGGAATTCAGTTACAAATCTAAAGGTAAATAAACCCATAAATTATAGGTATGATTGATTTTTTAGGTTGATAATCCTGTATCACCACATACAATAACAATGGTTGGTGAACATTTTTTTTAACATCATCTGTTAAGTTAAATTGTTTGAAGCTTTCCTGGAAAAGTGCTACGACTTACACTTTAAAAAATCGAAGATCATCTTACTTTGATCGTATCAGTGCCATCAAACTGGAGATTTTTTTCATCATTTAGCAACTTAAACTTAAGTATTTAAACATGTTCGATGACAGACTAATGTCATGATATGTGTTTTACAAGTTGTTTTGTCTTGACGTTTACTTTTTTCTATTGTTCTATTTTTGTAGAACTCAATTAGATGTACTTCAACAACATATGTTTTAATATATAAAAAGTCTGGAGGCTATTTGATCCTTTTCTTTATTACTATATTTTTATTTGTCAAAAATTGTCAACACAAATCTATCGTTTATTCTCATACTTAAAACATATATTTTCATCTACTTGCTGACCTATTCCTTCACTGTTATAAGGCTGACTTTATAGCGGATCTGATACGAAAGAAAGGACATCGTTTAGCTAGATCCTTTAATCTCAGTTTCCGCTATATAAATTACGCATTATCATCGTTAAACAATCCTAGTTTCGGGGATTTGATCGCATCTACCCCAACGAACTTGACTGTGAAGTCAGCCTCATATCTAGAGATCGATGGTAAGGGAAAACTATTGACCAAACTTTACGAGAAACGTGATGTCTTTTCATTCAGAATTGTCATCTTTTCTTTCATCTGTGGAAACATCCCTTCAGCACATGCGTTTGGAGTTTTCATACCACAACTCATACCTTATGCCAGAGCTTGCCGTAACTACGCAGACTTTTCGCGCTAGTAGACATCTTACAATAAGGCTTCTGGAACAGGGTTATGCTGCTACAAGATTGAAGTCATCGCTGCAAAAGTTTTATGGTCGGCATTATGAAAGAGTGATCAAGGGAATCAAGGTTAAAGGTAATCAAAAGAATGCAATCCAGGCACGAAGACCTGACATGGAATACAGACATACACAAAAAAGAACATAATGTAACTAAAATCTTACAAAGCAACAAAAGCAAATGAGCAACTCGGACTCCTGGATCGTTACGGTGTATCCATCTGCACCATGAAAACTGATTTGTTCATACGTGTCATAGTTTTCCTTTTCTCTTTCGTCTACACCGGACTTGACTTTTTATGCGCAACTCGGCGGGTGTTTCTAGAAAAGCAGAGAACGCTTACCCTACCAGTGCACCTGGTCCATGTTCCCAATTTTCAGTTTTTAGGCCGAGTAGCTCATTTTACATTTGTTATTTTGTATGTACTATTTTAGTTATTTTATGTTATTTGTTGTATTTGTCTGTTTTCCATGTCTGGTCTTTGTTCCTGGATTACATTCTTTTGATTTCTTGGTTCCCTCAATTACTCTTGAGTATTCTTCCGTATTTTTTGTTTTCAAGAATTCTTGTTTATAATTTATTTTGGGATCTTTCAACTAATGCTGTTGATGAGATGATACTCAATGAAACACGTGGTCAACATACTAAAGTTTGCAATATTGATATCATTTATATTTTGGCATTCGATATTACAAGAAATTGGAGAATAATAGGTTTTCTTACACAAAATATGTACAATGTCAGTACGATGTTATAAATTTATTGAGGTAGAAAGGATGGTAAATCAAGACATAATTCGTGGAGGGTAGATTTATACTCATTTTAACATGGGTGCGGCATTTATATTCAATTATTTAACACCGAGCGATAGCGTGGTGTTCGATGAGAATATAAATGCCAAAGCAATGTTAAAATGAGAAGAAACCTACCTCCGGACGGAATTATTTCTTTTCTAATATGACAAATACGGTAATTTTTGTGACAAAAATTTCCCTAGACGTAGCCAAAATAAAGGCTGTTCCGTTTAACCTCCCCCGTATGGAAGTTGGATTAAATTTGTGTATTTATGTCATCGTATGTGTTAAATATGTGTATTTTTATAATTGATTTCAATTAGATAACCTCTCAACCGTTAAATCATCGCGTTAACGTTTTTAAATGAGTGTTTTGTCTCGAAGTGACAACGAAACAAAAGAGACAGTGCGCAGGTGCTAAAGGTGTGGTTGTACCAACATATACTGTTTGAAGATATGAAGACGTCATATTAGAAAAGTAACTAAAAACCCCTCTTATATAGCGTTTATTCTATGTACAGGTCCTGAATTTCCAGAATTCCTGCCATCCACAATGATCTCCATGGTTTCTGCAGTAAGCATAATCTCTATAGCAGGAACGGCTCTTAGTCATTTCGGGGCATTTAAATTTGGCGCTGTATTTCTGTTAAAAGTATACTTTATTATTGTTACAAGATAAAGATATGTACTAATGAAACGTTTTCTATAGAATTTCAAACAAAAAGCAATGACATAAAACATTTATTCCTTCTACCGTTAACTTACAAGTTAGATACAAGTATGATATTGACCGTATACTGCCTTATTTATTGTATATGATATTTTCATTTTTGCAATTAACTATTAACCAATTCATTTCCATATAACGAAAAAAAAATATTTAAAAAAAATAAACAAATGAATTCTAACATCAAACGAACTTTGAGAACATTTATTGGAAAAGATATTATATGTAATAACAAAAAAAGGCTCTATATTGCAAAATTAATCGCCTTATAGTAGAGATCACTCCTAATCTTCACGTGCATGTCGATTCTAGAATCCTTCTACAATCAATTATTAACGATTTAGATCAATTTGTGTCAGAACCAAGAACGATGTATGACTATTCTAGGTCTGACCAATTTATGACATTTCAATGACAGATTTCTGACAACTTATGACAATTCTAACTTAGAACGATTTATAACCTGCTTATTTGCCCAAATATTCACAATCATTTTTCGTAAATACATGCACATTTTGTTTTCTACAAATAGAGGGAAGACATGGCATATGTATCTCGACTAGCTTATCGACAACCTATCTGACAATTCTATATCTGAAATATTCATGACAATTCTGAACAGAATAACTCCTGTGCAGAACAACTTGGAACCTAGACAATTATACAACAGTTCTGATCGTTAGTATGTCATAGAGATCGGAACTGGTTTCAACTATAAACTGTATATCAAAATGGAAGGACAACTCAGAGATACCAAAACCAAGTACATGAAAACAGGAAACAAATATGACCTACATACACAATGTAGACATCAGAAAAAATGTAATTACATGTAGATACATAAAATTGAAGATATGAAAAACAAGACCGCACACACACAAAAACACCCATAACAACCGTAACTCTGGTAAGAGTCAAGTTTGAAAGTTAGTCAAATCGGTAAGACGTGAAATCTAGCTGAATATATCTTGTTTCATCTTTGAGATAGAAACTGGAACTTGTGATGAAGACCGTAAACTTTCTGTACGTGAATAAGATAACACAGAAATGACTTTAGCTTGTCGTGCAGAAGTGTGGTATAAGAAAAACACTCTTGTAGGTTTATTTTTTTATTTTTGTAGAATCCACATCTGGTTCACACTACTTGTAGAGTAGGCTTTATCACAGTAACTTTTTAGTCATTTTTTCTCTTCAGTGAGTTAAGTAGTATGAAGTTTCGAAAAGGTTTTCCTTGTGCACATGAAAGTACCAGCAATACATCATTGTTTGTAAGAACACGAGTTTTTTATTCAATAATTAAAAAAAATAGAAGAGAACGTCATAGTTTCACCTAAAGTAATACCAAAGGATGTTAGAACAGAACAGATTACAGAGCACGGTTGTTGAGAAAACGAATGATATGAAAGTTAAGATACAAAGCTAAGGAAAAGAAAATGATGAAAATTGAAATTGAAATTAAGCAATAAGGATGGACGTCAAGCAAATTGGCAACTTTAACACCGAGAAACACTGCCGAAGAGACATAATGATACATGCTTTCAGTTTCTTGTGAAACTATGATTAATCCCCGAAGCTATCTCAAAACAATTACTTGACCGGAGCCCTTATGTTAATTGGTTTCATACACAGTAGGAGCTCCATAGATTTTAAATCGAAAGTTTTCATATCATGTGAAAATTCTAATACTTTGGATAGCCGAGTGATACAAAAATAAATGTACAGTAAACAGTAAGTGGTAAGGTCTAGGGATGAGAGTGACTGTATTCTCTTCCTTAAATATAACACTTACGTTTACACTGACACAATTACAGTTGACATCATACATGTATCTGAAGACTCCTTTTCTTTGATAACAATTCAAATCATTAACTGCTACAGAGTAACTACATTGATTCAATATAATCTGTGGATAACCTTTCTCGTTAATCCAGAGACGTCCTGTGAATTTGACAAAACGAAATCAAGTAATGAATGGTATTAGGGGTTCATACACAAAAACAAATATCTGTTTGATATCAAGTATAGTTACAACCACAAGGCTAGTGATTTACAAATAAAAAACAAAACAAAACAAAACAAATCATAAAGACGAATCGACGCTGAACATGTCATACAATGGCAATGAATCCTTTGAAACAGTATTGCTCTAGAATTATTTGTTTACACATTTCTAATTCATTACTCTGACCAATCTTTGCACAACGATAAAAAAATCTCTTTATTTCTGGTAGCGATTTAAAAAAAAGTTTAGTTTATCTTGCTCTTCCAATTCTTTTCTCAAGGGTCGGGATCGATTAATGAACGCCAGGTGGACTTACCTGCTACAAGGTACGTTTTCCCTTTCTTGTCACCAGGATGTTTTGAATTGAAATTGTAACACTGTTCCTCCATGATGATCAGCTTGTCCTTTGTAACTTTATTCTCAAAGTCTTTACTTAACTACAAAATGACAGAAAGTTTTTATTTTTATCTCACCAATTCAAACTATTGTGTATTTGAATGTTTTTGACGGACCTGTTATAGTATATCAGTCTCTTCGTTCGCCAGTTCGTTTGTCTGTCTGCTTACATGTCGAACAAAATACCCAAAATGGTTTATTGATGTGAAACACTTTAAGTGCATTGTCTGTCGTCTCGAGATGAAGCTTTTTCGTGTTTTCATCTTTTTTTCTTTAATGTAGCTCCTTTCAATACTCTAGTATAACATATTGGTGCTGGATTTGGCTTCATATATTATTGTATACAATTGTTTTTTTGAATTTTAAACTTCCTTATATTTGGTTATAATGCTGCTGATGATAGGTTACTCTTTAAAACTCGTGTAAAGCATACCAAAATATAATATTTTAGTTTTGGTATTGTATATTCAATCGGAAATACCTGTACCAAGTCAAGATTTTTGCAGTTGTTTCCAATTTTCGGAATTTTAGCTTGGTATTACCAATAGTTTTATGTACTTTCCTTGTTTTTGACTTTTTCATTAAATCATTGTCATGTACGTAATTTTGTAATTACTTTTTATTTGACAGACGAAATAATTATAAAAGAATGTAGTTTGAATGTCCGAAGGGGTTCAAATGCATATGAGCAAATGAGTGGAATGTGAATTTTAGACTGAGGCAGTATTTAGTGAAATTGGCCAAATAAACAGGTATATAACCACAAATTAAGGAACTGAATCGAAGCACTACCAAATACATTAACATTCTCTTTAACGTTGAACAATTTCAAAAGCGGGAAATATGACCTGCCTTCTCTCTTTAAGAGCTTATTTAATAGCAATTATCTTTGGTTTATATTTCAATTAATTCATTTGAGATAAATACTGTAATCTGATTGGTTAAGATAATTTTGTTATATCTCAATGGATAAAAAAATATTGACACGCCCTATTCAGTTAAATTCAGAGCTACTTTTCTCATGTTTAAAGATGAAAATATGTTTTAAAATTAATTTATATTTTTTTTGTTTATTGCACTTCGCGCAATAAACAATATGCACATGGAAAATAGATGTAATTTTTCAATAGACAAAATGTTTATGATTGCCAATTCTTAAATAGTATCAACTATGTTGTGTAATACATATACCACCTTTTCTATGTGTTTGACTGTAATACCATATGTTTCCGTGTTCTCTGTTGGATTGGTAACATTCCAGTTGATTTTTACTCTAGCAACTGCAATAATATCAGATTATCACATGACATTTTTGATATCACATGTATTCTTAGCCCTTGGTTGATATTGGCCCTTGATGTGATGTTCCTTTTATCATATGCTTCACAATAGGAGTGCAAAGTAAGGCTATTAAATCATACAAGACATTTTGAAAACGCCAAAAAACATATTTATTTTTGTTTATGTTGTTCCAATCAACGCGACAGCAGTTTCATATCACTCACAGTTTTACGTTTTGTATTAATATTCTTCATAGAGTCTATATATTCCATGGTATCGTCAATCTCCATTTCCATCATACCCAGCTGTTCGTCAGCTTCGTCGCTAGACGCCATATTGTAAACAAATACGATAATTGCCGAGCATTTACAGAAAGGGGTGTAATATCACTTACGGACAGCCATGTAATATCATTCCGAAGCATGTAATAACATTTTGATATCAGCACGCTTAGACAATCTTGAAAAATATCAAATTTTTAGCCATAAAACTTGCTTTATTATACAGTAAGAAATAATACATATTTTCTATAAGTATATGATAACACCATATATTCGTATGTGAAAATCACATGTTGATTGTGGTTTAAAACAAACTAACGAAAAAAAATAAAAAAACGTATTCATGTGTTTTGTGCTGTATTATGTTATTCACATATCAGTTAAATAAAAACAACAATATTTATAAAAAGAACAGAAAATGGGCGAAAAGTAAAATTTCATAGGTAAAATAATTAAACTAAAAAAGTTACTGGTTTAAACATATTTATTTGCTACAATATCAGCAACGGGATTAGACATAAGTTATACAACCTTATCGAGGTCATCTCCCGGCATAAATAGTTATTATAGTGGTATAAATAATGACGACAATTACATATATATAAACTACAACAAAAATCAGATCATTCCTTAACCATAATAAACATATAATATTTACAAGGTGACTGGAGAGAAAGAAGCTTTGTTTTTTTTAACATGGAAACCGGTTCCTATTTTTGATATATGAATAAATACATGAAAAAAAATATATAAACATTTTGATTTACAGTTAAATTTTTATTACCAGCTAATATCAATTCAATCGAAATGTCATATTGATTAATCTGGGGAAACAATGTTCGTCTATGAATTGTGTGATTTTCGCATTCCGAAAAGAAATGAATAGCATCTTCAACAGGGTGGCCACAGCTACAAGACGGATCGATAATTATATTGACTCGATGGAGATCGGTATTTAATGAACTACATATATTTCTAAGTCTCGTATGAATTACATTTATCTTTCTCATCCCATAATTATAATAAATGGGCGGTTTTGAAATAGGTTGCTCGATTCGCTCTTTGAAAATGCCTAGACTTCTGGAATGTCTTACGTCAGAATTAAGTAAGTTACAATCACTTATTGTGTTAAAAAAAAGAAGAAGGATTTACTAGTGCTAGCCAAAGGGTGCTGTTGTACAACATAGTCATCATTATTTCACAGGTTATATAGTGTTACTTCACTTACTAATGGGGGTAATAGATCAATAAGATATTCTGGGGCAGTATCATTATGAATAGAATAAAACAGGTAGAGACGTCGATATTTATCAACTAACCGTTCCCAACCGGTTTCAAAGTAAAGAGATTCACGGCTGGTAAACAGGGACAAACCTGTTGCTATCCTGCCAGCTTCTAGTTGTAATTTTTCTAAAATATCAGATTCTATCTCTGTACAACAACGCATACTCTATTACAGGTCGAATAAACGTCAAATATATACGAGCCAAATTATTTTTACTCAACACGTATTTTAGCTTCTTAAGCACGCATAATTTTCTACTAATAGACTGAGCAATATCAAGAATATGCGTGTGAAATTTACCATTGCTGTCAAAAGTAACGCCTAGATGCTTATGCGATGAAACAAATTATACTCTTTCATCTTTAAATAATAAGCTGAAATCGTTTTCTTCTATACCATTATTAGTAATAAGCAATGCTTTTGTCTTCTGAGAATTGAATTTCAACAACCATTTACGAGACCACAAATCCAAAGTTTCCAAATCGAAATTCAAAATATCTTCAATAGTATGAGGATGTTGAGAGGAATATGAGAGGGATGTGTCGTCTGCAAACAGCCTTGCAAGACTTAAAAGTTCGTCTGCTATATCATTGACATTTATTAGGAACAACAAGGGCCCTAAAACTGATCCCCAAGGAACTCCTGCATTGGTGTGTAAAGTTGACGATCTAGAGTTTCCTATGAAAACACATTGAATTCTGTTAATTAAATAAGCCATCTGTGTAAATTACCATGAAAGTCATAAGCTTTTAATTTAACTAAAAGTCATGCATGCAACACCCTGTCAAAGGCTTTGAAATGTCACAAAAAACGACTGTATTTTAACCTTTGTCTTCTTAGGACATAACAATTCTATATTGAATTTCTATCAGCTAGCGAACAGTAGAGTGACCTGGTATAAAGCCAGCTTAATACGTATATAATAAGTTGTTTGTAAGTAAATAGTTAAATACATGTTTAAAAACAGCTCTTGTATAAAAAGTTACTTATATGTAAATACAATTATTGTGAAACAATAAAGTCTAATATTTGAATATGCAAAAACAACATAGCTGTATAATTAAAGGAAAATAAGTTCTTACCTATGTCTGAAGCACAATAAGCAATTTCAGGATGAACGTAATATGGACATGGTTTGCATTGGTTTTCATAATTGTCCCCGTGTACGGTCGTCACCAGGACAACCAATAATACCGACCACATGATGTTACTGGAAGAAAAAGGAAAAAAAAGTATTCAGGATAAATATCATTGATAAATCTGATTCGATTTACTGTGTATAATTTCAAAATGTACACATATTCAGCTGTTGCTGAGAAAAGATTTGATGTGATTAGACGTGGTGGATTTATGATGTTGATGCAACTGGAAATCAACCTGATAAAAAATGTTTATCTTTTACCCTTTCCGCTGAAATAATTGTCAAACTTATGAGACGTTGGCGAAAGAGTAACTACGGGAACCAACATTCTAGCGGAAAGCAAAATAATACAACCAAGAGTTGGCAGGGAACGCAAACATACACAGGAAAAAAACATGATATCCAAAATAATACGTACTAAGAAACAAGAGTAAATGAGCAACTCTAACTCGCAGATTCGCAGAGTCGCAGATTATTTTTAAATAATTTTCATTCAAACAATAAACTTTGACAGTATTCTTACAGTGACTGTGAGATGTTCCATGTACTAGAAACAAAATTTATAAACAAACAAGCAAACACTTAATTTCATTAAAATGAGACGCTTTTCTCCTCGAAACCGCTGATATAAATATTCATGCCCAAAGAAACTCAATAAAAATTGTGAAAATTATGTAAAAAAAAACAAACAAACAAACCGACTCAACAAAAATCACAAAAAATTCAACAAGGAACAAAAAAAGAAAAGAAAAAGGTTTAACCCTTTGGTTTGTTTAAATTTACTGTTTGATCAATTTTTTTTGTGATGTAGACCGATTAGATAACGTTTGTACAATTACTATCTAAAATATTTTAATGGGCAAAATAACACTTCGTATAATTCCAATGATTTTCTTTTCTGAAGCTCAATCATTTAACGAATTAATAGGTTTTTTTTACCGAAAATATAATTCATTGATTGAAAAACATTAAATTGCTATAAATTGCCATTTCTTACAGTAAATAACAAACGTTCAAGCCTGGCTGTTATATAAAAAAACCCATTAAGTTTGATTGGTCGAAATTTGAGTTGAGGAAGGATTTTGGGAAAATCCATTTTGAATTATTTTATGAAACCGGGCACTGAATTGTAATTTTTACATGAATAAACAGATGTTTTGGTACCTAAAATAAAAAAATAAAAAAACAATATTTTGTTCCTTAAAATACAAACAAACAAAATTCGGATATAAAAAAACAAAAGTCGAAGTTTTGAAAGAAAAGCGTCTATTTTGCTGAAACTAAAGACTGTATTACAAAAAATGTGAGTTTTAAATAGAAAATGACAAATACAAATATTTCAGAGTAAGGGATATGGCTGTATATATTCAATCTTCCTAATTTACTTATAAATGATCTACTGGTAAGCTTACAAACCATTTGTTTAGTTGATTTGCTGATACATGGCATCTTTATCCAATTTAGCCTAGTATTATATGGATTGTTGACTTGTTGTATAGTAGTTTAGGGAGTGACTTTCATACATGATTCATTTAGTATGGACTTAAAATCGTATGTGTAGCTTTAAGCTGATTTTCACACACAGTAGTCTTCAGTTTCTGTTCTTTCATTTGCATGTCATGGGTATTTTTATTGTTCCTTGCTTTAAAATTGAATACCATACTTGTTCTTTTACCAGTTAGACATTAAAGATGTACGAGCTTATATGTAGTCAAAAGCAAAGTCATGAATGATTTTTTTTTTCAATTATTCATATGTGATTGGCTGTTTGGTTAGTTTTTCGTTCCAGGCATATTGATCACATGCCTCAACAAATTATTTTTTTTTCTTCAAATTTTGCCTTGATATCATATTGTCTTTCATGATGAAAATAAACCCTTTTCTATAAAGAGAACAACAACAACAGCAACAACAACAACAACAACAACAAAAATAATAATAATAATAAAAATAGTAATAGTAATGAAATAAAGTAATGAAATAAGAAGATGCGCAGAATCTTCGTAAAAATTTAACCATTATATTATCAAATTAAAAAAGGTAATTTCAAAAATAACCTCACTTCAAAGAATTAAGTAGCTGTCTTTGTAAGAATCATGCAAAAATGTGATACACCCCCAAAAAGGCTACATATTTTTAGTTTTGTAATTACGTTGTTTTATGGGTCTATACTATGAAATATGTAATTGATCATTCAAATCTGCCTGCTCTTAGGAGATAATACACACTGAAAATCCAGTAGATTCTATTGTATTTTAGCGCCATTTTATTTACATTCTATATAATTTTTATCTTCTAAGACCATGGGTTATATGAAAAACCACATGCTAATTTCTGTCCATGCTCCCAGGTTTTGGTGGAGTCCGAGTTGCTCATTTACTTTTGTTACTTTGTATGTATGCTTTTAGTTACTTTATGTTCTTTGTTGATTATGTCTGTTTTCCATGTCTGGTCTTTGTCCCTGGATTACATTCCTTTGATTACCGCTATAACCTTGGTTCCCTTGATTACTCTTACTATGACATTTCAAACAAAATCTCAAAAATAAAAATATGTAGGCTTTTTACCCATGAATCACATTTTGTATGATCGTTAGCTGGAGTGCTACTTAAAAGCGCACTGGAATCGAGTTGCTGTAAACGAAATTAAAAGAATTAAGCTGAATAATTGAGGAAATATTTTGTTTCTGATCGTGTATGTGTGTTTTTTTTAGGTGCAAATATTTTAAATAAAAAAAATATTTTTGCTCTATTTTTAAGGATGTTTCATGTCTCACTTATCAACATCAATTTCATGTATCTAATAAAAAAATGTTTGGGGGTTCGATGAGGACTTTTCGACATAGAATTGCGTCTACTAGTATTTTGAATCTTTTTAAAGTTCCATTGATCGATTGTTCGATTTAACAACTATTCTCTGGCCTTTCCGTTTCTTTTATATTATAATGGGAACTCCTTATATGAATAAAATGAAATATAAAACAACTCAATTTCATATTTTTCTGATAAGAATCAATACAGAAAAATGACGTTTAGATAAATCAAGCTGCTGAACTTTATATAAAATTAATTTTCAAGTGAAATGAACTTGAAATGAATTCCATGAGAAAAGTTCACACGGATATCACGTGATGACTCGATTACAACGTATTTCACGTGAATACTGCCATAAATTGTATTTGCTCAATACAATCGAAAATCATGTAAAATAATTTTACAATGAAAATTAATTTTGCTATTAAAAGCTTTTGATATTATTTTCTTTTACGGATGTTATACTGTATACGTACTAACTTTCGCCTTGTGCTAATCATCGCCATTTTCGCGCTGGACAGAAAAGTGCGGAAAAAAGTACACACGAAAATGATTTTTTAACACTATAAAACGATTATCGTTTTTTTAAATCCGCGAAAATTGATATCCGCGAATATGCTCACTAGTGTGTTTTAATATGTTTACAAAAATCATTTGATTTCCTTTCATCTTGTTAATTTGTACATTGTGCTTTTTCAGTTGTTTTGTTACCATTGTTCCTTTTTCCTCTCGCATACAATATTTAAGGAAAAAATGCAAGAGTTAGAACAAAACTTTGTCTTAGGTTGGGTCTTATTCCATTGGTGTGCAGGCCACTTAAGCCGACGGGGGATAGGACATATTATCGGGCATTGTATTATCTTGAACACCTAGATGACCGAAAAATGTCAAAGTTGCTATGTTGATAGAGTTTAGTGAGGTTTATGACATGACGCCAAATAATGAAGCGATATGTTATGTGTTGCCATGTGAACGAAAGGAAATCCCAAAATTTTGAGGTATTTTTTATTATTTTTACATGATTTTCCTTAAATATATTAAACGACTAAAGACAGCTTTCCTAAGAGTTAGTAAATACTAATGTAACACTTGTTTCAGATCATCTAAGATATCCACCAATTTAAAATAGCCGTCATTAAAATGGATGAAAACAGTGTAATTCACCACAATTTAATGAAACATGGTATTTAAGCTCAAAAACATATGCTGATATAAAATTTAAGATTATGTGACCATTTTTGGGACTCGGGGTAAATTATGTGAAAAAAAACTCGTTGTCTTTGATATTGAAATCTTTTTCATAGCTGTAATATAGAATGTCTTAATTGATCGAACTGCAAAATATCTACAAAAAACTAACCAAGACTTTGACTGTGTCAAACAGGCTTTGTCATAAAGTGTAATAACATGTGCATGATTGATGGCTTATTACATAATTTAGAGATAAATCCAATGTGTGGTTGTTTTTTTATGATTTGTTTCTTCATAAAAACTCCTTACTATATGCTTGGTTAATATAAATTCGATAGCATTTAGCGACATATTTTGAAGATCAAGCAAGCGTAAATTGGCTTAATCATTGTGTCAGTCTGACAGTCAACAAGGCAGCATACCTTTGCAGTAGAATTGCAAGCACAATCAGCTGTAAAGCTGGCAAGTGAAGTCCAATATTTGTTGTAATGTCCCTTTCAACAATTTACAAGGAATAATCTATTCAACTTAAGGTTCGCTTGATTAAATGACAATTATCTGATGAACTTCTTTATGTAGTTACCTGAACAACTGGCAAAGAGATGGAACTTCATGGATATATTAGATACCTATGAATACAAATAATATCAAAATTGCAAATTTTTGTTTACTGTACGCATGTTTCATGGAGTAATCTTTTTTGAGCAGCATTAAAAGCGAATACGTGTACTTAGGAAGTTTAATATTTAAAAGAATATTATGCAAGTACTCAAAACCAATAAAAATCATAGAATGATAAAAAAAGTTAAAATCTCCTTGTTAATTGACCAGTTAACTTAAGACAGTTCATCAGGTAATGGTTATTGGAGACCAGCTATATTCACTATCGATGTAACAAAGATAGCCTATATGAATAATTTGTTGTGCACTATACCTGCTGATACAAAATTTGACTGTATATCCAAAATTATGACATCAACTGTACAAGGATGATGATGAGAAAATTTTGTCAATGTTTGAAGATGGAACTTTATATATATATTTCTGCAATTTCTGCACAGTTGTTCATTGGCATCATATATCACATATAAAAAATATTGAAAATTATTCGTGGTACTAGTTATTATTTATTATAAAATGTATGTAAAATCCACATCTCTTGCGACTGCTAACTAGTATTTTCGACCCATGGATATTTTTTATAATCATGGACTATTCATGACTTCAAGCACACCTCATGAGTGTTTTGTTATAATTTCCTCAGTTTTTATAATAAAAAATAGTTTGTCGAAAAAAAAAGATTTTCATTACTAATACGAGAAAAAAATTATTTTAGAAATACAAGTGATAAGCAATAATATTTAGAAGGGATTTAAAAATTCTGACTGACTTAGTCTGCCAAATATCTTTGAATTTTCGAGTAATATTCTTTCAAGACACTTTATTTACAATATGACCTAGTTATTGAAATATTTTACAGTATTGGTATGTATAAGTTCTTTAAACTTTGTTAAATTCTGGTTAGAATAAACGACCGTCAACTTTGGTATGCACTTACATGTGTAAGGTTGAGAAGTAAATAATATATTTTTTCGTAAATTGAAAAGGGTATACTGTAATTGTGCTAATTTTTTGTATGAAACTTAGAAATCAAGAGATATGAAACAATGCGAATAAGTGGTCTCATATAATTTACGTTTATTCTAAACCTGTAATCATGAAAAAGCAACTATTTCTGAATTTACAATGAAAATCAAAATAATAAACATATGACATCTTAGATTATACGTAAATTTGATGGAAGGTACTACGCAGGCAAGTTGTCAGTCTGTGAAAATGACTAAACTCATATTTTCGACCAACAGTTCTTCTTCAAGAGGAAAATTGTGTATTCTACTCACGAATACATGCTTGTTGAATGTTTTATCTACCTGTACAATAAACGTTCATGTTTCAATTATTTCGATTCTAATAGGACTAGTTTCTTCATATTTTTTAATCTGTAACACATGTGTTGCACGAAATGTTGGTCATGTGTTTATCTCAATTACTCTTTCATGTATATCTTGATAAAATTTGTAACTTTTTAAGGCCCTTATACACTGTGGGCATGCCCTGTGTAGTTCTTGATAAGATTATATTAGTACAACTCTCAATTTTAAGGAAAGCACTTCTTTTTATGTGGAATTCAAAATATACTAATCTTCACTTTTTTAGTTATTTTGAAAAAATGCGAATACTTCTACCAATATTGTAAAACACATTTTTGCACATGAAAAACTTTCGTTTTGCAATATTTTAGACAAGAAACTATTACAAATTTAACATAATAACATTAACAATCGTAATGGTAATATGTTATGTTACAGTGCTTGTGTGCGACTTTTATCACAAAGATACAAAACTGTGTTGTTTTCTTTTAATTAATATTTAGTACCTAATTTAGATAGTGTTTTATTTTCTAATACAAATCTATGTAAAACCTAAAACGATTTATCTACTAACAATAATAGTACGTACGAATAATGAAATAGTTAAGCAATTATTACCTCATACTGGAAAAAAAGAGTTAATACGTACCAGGAAATTGATGAATATATCCCTATAAATTTTTGGTACTATTCTCTCTGTTAAAAATGTTTCAAAGTGAACAAAGGTGAGGCAAATTACAACTATATTATAAAAACATTATTTTACCTATTCATGGCTTTTTGGTGTTATTAATATTCATGGAAGCTTAAACAAATAAGATTTGTAACGTATGTGTGAATACCAAGACAATTTGGGGCCTTGTAATCAGATTTCATAGTCTTTAGTTGAACAAAATGTTCATTCTTCTGTAAAAACTGCATTTTTATTCAAATGGAAATTATAATCAATGTTTCATCCCCTTTTTGTTTCGATGGTAAGGATGCAACGTGTTGCGAATTGACGTTGTGCCCTTTGGTCTCTTTTCGTTGTAGCTGTAAAGAAGGTTTTAACGCATTAATTAAAACTCAATAATAGTCAGTAGAATGTAAAATTAAAATACACTTCGACTCGATTCGTATTGTAAAGCCTCTCAGTGAAATACAACTTCAAAAAACGTACTCAACTAAATGTCAGAAAAGGGGCGCCCATGCACCATGTTGCAGTTATCGATATTAGCAACTGCGACTTACTAATCCCAATCATATCTAGAGTGAAACAAACAAAAGTCTGATAAATACTTTAATGGTTGATAAGGTCGCCTATGCGTTAGCCATTCTAAAAAATCAGGTAAATAACCTCATAATGTGTAAATAAGAACAGTTTGTTTTCCGTTGATATATTAATCTCATATCTCATCTGTTCAGCAAGTACACCGATTTTCTTTTTGGATAGGAATCATTTTGTGTGGCAAACACAAAAACTACGTGAATATTCATGTCACTAATAGATAAAAGTCGCTTGAAACTCTGAAATAACTATTTCCTTGACCGGAGTTTCACTTCTCAATTTAGAAAACGGTCTCAGACTGTCAAAGATGTTCTTCAAGTTTCTTTAGACATGACTTTCAGACCGTAGCAAGAACAGTTCACATTTTCCGGACTGTAGTTCACTACAAGTTTCAATGGGGTTCGCGTCGTTCATTATCAGTTACTTTTAAGTTACTCTGTGTTGTGTGTGACATTGTTTGGTCTCTTTTTTGTGTGCTCGGTTGTTTTTGTCGACGAATTTCCCATCACTTTTGACTATTTGGTAACCATGCTTTTACTTTCTAAAACTAAACATAATTAACGCATTCGTTGGTGTCGCATTAGTTTTAAGATATCACTTTTACTGATAAGATTAATTGATTACTCCTTATGCATACACTAACTGTACCATAGTCTCGCATTTAAACTTTAAACGAAATTTGTCGTGTACATCTTAAGGAGAGTGGTTTCATGGCACAGTGCGACGTGTGCTTTTGTTGGAGAAAACCAAGCGACTCTTCAAAGCTAAGCCGAAAGCTTTCAATCATTACTCTCCTTGTATCATAAACTAGAGATAAATTGTATGGCACAAACCTAGTTATTAAACAATACATTTTTTTTATTGAAGTGAAATGTATGGAACTGTTAATGTGTTTGAGAAAACATTTTTGCACATTTTTAAATATTTGTCTATGAGTAAAAAAAAATTATTTTGAATGCAAACTTTACTCGTTTTAAATAGAGGGACGTTAAGTATACTTTGTTTAAGCCATTCATTTTCGTTTCTGTATTAATTTAGTCTGCTACCTTGGAACATTCGGAGCCATTTTGCATTTATTCAGCTAGCTAAAGTTTAATAACTGTATATGCCTTGCAGGAACCAAAGAACACAAGACTTACGTTACAACTTCAAAAAGTGTCACGGCCTACATCATGAACTCGCTGACCGTTATGGTGTGGCCATCTCCACCATGAGAACTTTGTTCACAATATTGTATTTTCCATTTTTCATTACAGCATGGATTTGACATCATATGAGCAACTCGGTTGATGTTTATAGAAAGCAGAGGACGCTAACCTACCGGTGCACCTGGTCGTTACTCCCAGTTTTTTTTTCAATTAAGTTGTTATTTTTATTTTTGTAATTTTATAGTGTTTTGTCTGCTTTCTGTGTTCTTGGTCTTTGTCTATTGATTATGGGTATACTTTGCATAAATTTCTTAATTTTTTGCGCGTACGATATGCCTGAAAACAACGATTTTCCTTTTAAAGAAAAGATCAGATGGTCAACTGAATTTAGAATTCCCAGCTTTGTCTTTGTTGAAATTGTACTTTCTTGTTTTTTTTCTATTTTCCCTTTTAATTGTGTTAAGGTTCTATCGAGTATAATGTTTCAGGGACATTCTATTCTTACAAATATCACCGAGTTACTCTTACAAAACTTTAAAGGCAAATAATTCTCAACAAATAAACTGATTTGGCAACACATGCTTCTTAACAACAAAGATTATAACATTCGATATTTATGAATTTATTACGAATACATAATATTTTTATACATTATATACAAATTATACAAGTGTTGGTCTGTATACATTGATCTCAATCCCCTCATTGTATATACACAATTTAACTGAGACATTGGAGGCGTATGAATAATACAAGTTTGCATACATGACTATATATGGTATGTAAGTCTCGTCAACTGACTCCGTTGTTTCACGATATTGAGGCCTAGCCTACCATTAAAAAGCACGTGGAAAGTGGCCATTTACAGAGCGTTGAGTTCAATATTAAAAGCAAAACATCTTTTTGTGTAAAAATACCGATTAAAAATCCATTTTTACATCATAAAAATGTTAAGAAAAGCAAAAAATAGAAAAAAAATAGAAGATTTTGCTTTGTAATGTAGTGTTTTGAGATCCCGGAAGTAAACAATAAGATGCAGATCGGTCTTCTTTTCGGTCTACATCGGAAATTCCGGAAAGAAAATCACAACAAGAATGAGATCTACAAATCCATTTCTAATGATCTAAACATTTGTATATATTGTTTTTTCGGGTGATCAATAAAAAAATGACAATACTATAATCGAATGTTTCGGTTTGACTTACTTTTCTTGCATTTTCGTACTTTTCAATTCAGTTTCAATAAGAATCGAACAAAGTGCCTTTATATAATTTCTAAATTCTCTAGAGATTGGAAGATCACATTTATAAACTTGAGACGTGAAAAATAAAAGAAAAACTGTATACTTCTCTATCATTATTGTTTCTTTTTCTAATATTTTCGAAAGATGAAAAATAATATTGACTGATATTAAAGACTTTGAATATAATTAAATCGATTAACTGACCACTGCTTAGCTGATGACTTAGGTAAACTGGATAGTTTTAAACATTCTATAGTTTTATAAGTAAATAATAACAAAGTTTGATAATTGTTCAGTTAACTGCCAAAGTAAATTCATAGGGTGATAGGGTATGTAAGTCATGTAACGTGACTACATTGTTTCATACCTGAGAATGGGTCTTTGTCTACTATTCAAATGTATGAAGATTCGTCATTTACAGAGAGCAGAGTTCAGTAAAAGGAAAACATCTTTTCGTATAAAAATACCGATAAAAATGACAAATATCTTGTTCTGCATGATAAAAATGTTAAGAAAAAGTATAGAAGATTCTGCATTGTAATGCAGCGTTTCGAGACCCCGTAAGTAAAATAAAAAATGCAGATCGGTTCGGATTTCAACAAGATCTACATCGAAAATTCCGGGAAAAAGAGAGAATTTCAAACTAGAACGAGACTTATAAACCACACTGTCAATTAATCACTATAATATTCACTGCAATATGTCCAATTATGGTGAAATGACTATACTTTGAGTATATGAAATTACAACTTCAATTAGGCTTCATGAGTAAAAAGTGTCAAATATACATAAATGCGATCAAAATAAAATTTTCGACCGCTATACGTTCTATTATATAGGTAACGTTTTCAAATTTCTCAGAATAAAATAATCAGATTGCACACGAATGAAATATGCCTCGTATAAAGCGGTTTCCATTGAATAGAACATGCTAAAATACAAATGTAAATAACAGTCGTCTCATGGCTTAACCTATAAGAGAGCCTGGTGGCTTTGTCGTTGGTGTGGTGGGTTGTAAGAATGTATCAATAATATGGATCACTCCGTTTGTCACACTTATATCTGCAGTTGTCACAGTAGCATTGTTTACCATCACCATACCTAGATAAAGTCATTGTAAAATTAGTTTATCAATAAATTATGGTAGTAAGTATGTTATGCTGGGCTTCTAGCAAATTTAATTACTAAAATAATTGTGAAAATGATAAAAAAAAAACATCGTAAGGTAAGATATTCAGCTTTTTTAGTTATCTCTTGTTTTATAACTCCGTGTCTTTTCCATATAATATGTATTTTCAAATGTTCACTATTTTCAGCTTTTTAAATGTAATAAATGGGAAAATACGGGACGAACCGCTAAGGGGTTAAGTACATCCGTATAAACTTCCGTCTCAGTTGTACAAAATATAATACATATGTGACAGGCCACAGTATTATAACCGATTTGATTATAAAAAATCTTCAAATTTCTTTGGCATAGTCATTCTCTGTTGATATACTATAGTATGTATAGATACATTTAAAATCGTCTCGTATAAGTCAAAATAATTGCACATTGCTCCTCTGTGTGACATAAAGTGAGGATCGTGAAACTAAATGTATACTGGTTGTCGGAGTTATCGAGAGAATAATGGTAACTATTTTTTAAATTAAAAGTTCATTCCTAAATATCTGTTTCTTCTAGAATTTAGCCATATGCAAAACGTGTATGAAGTTTTTTACCGTTTTTAAGTGTAATTCTAAGATTTTCTCCCTCTACTGAAGGTGCCATCATACCATTAGTCAGTCCTGAGCTATAATAAGTTCCTCGAACGTAATGGAATCTCAACAATCCTGTAGAACAAACACAATAACACGTTATACAAAAAAATGCCGACAAAAAGAAATATTCATTTTAGTTAAATGCATTAGGAAATGTCTAGTTGTGTTTAGCCCTCTGTTTAATGGTTTTTTATAACTATTTTTAGTAATTATTATATTTCTATGTTATACTCATTAAACAATAGAAGCGTTTAAACATGTTGATAAGGCAGACATATCAAAACATATTAGACTAATAGATTAATTTAGAAGAGAACGGGATCATTTTCCATCAACGGACAAAAACGAAAACTAAACGTACTTCTAGAATCTTCTAGATCTAAAAAGTTGTCGTTAAGGAATCCAGCTGGCAATGCATCAAAGGCTTTGTCTACAGGTGCAAAGAGAGTAAATGGTCCACCTAAAACAAATAATAGTCAGGTCGTCCATGTAGAAATGGTTTTAAAGGAGATGTCATTGTCCCATTGAATTAGTTCATACTAACATATCAATTCATTGCCAATTATTTTGAGAATGCTTTGCAAGAATTAGTATTCAACGGCGGTATGTGATGTGTTGTCATGTACGACAAACTTATTCTGTCGAAATTTAGTTTCATTAAAAAAAAATAGTATTAACATATTTATCTTTCTAGTAACTATTTGACTTAGGGTGCGTCACAATACTAAATATAATTGTTTCAGATTACACTATTGTCAGAGCATGCAGACTTAATGCACAAAAAGGAAAATTCCTTGAGTGTTAGCAGGATACAGAATCAGAAGCATTATAGAAAAATACCTGCTAATTCTTGTTGTAAGTCGGCCCTGATTACAGAATACACGAGCTGTGATAAGTTAGGTTGTGATGCTACGTATTGTAAAAGTGTGTTTTCCGGAAGTGGATACATCACTTTGTCAATGACGTAAATGACACCATTACTGGCATTCTGGTTCATCAGAATCACCTTGTTTCCTTCAACTGTTCCTATCTGAAATAAGTGAAAGCTTGATGTAAAACTTTACATAACTGAATCCATCTTTATACCTTAAACTGTTGACTGACACATTCTTACATGTAATTGAAAATAGTAGGATGTCTAATACACATTTAGTTTAGAGCATTGCCAACTTTTTTTTACAATGATTACAACAATTTAAAAAGATAACAATACACAATCTCCATTGAAAATAATAGGTTGTCTTATACACAATAGTTTAGAGACACTGCCATTTTTTCGGAAATTAATGATTATGACAATTTAAAAAGATAACTTCAAAAGGTAGAATCTATGACATTCTGAAATGAAGATTATTCAAGTAAGCAACATACCATGCCACCTTGATACAGATTAATACGGATGTCCATCCCAGAAACAAGAGAGGGTACAACCAAGTCATTCTGAGCCTCAGAGGCGAAGTGCTTTCCAGAAACTACATGGTATTTTAAGACTTTCTGTAATAAGGCTTTGTCAGACTGTAGTTTTTGCAAAATGTCTTTCGGTACAGCAGCAAAAGCCTTGTCGGTAGGGGCAAAGACGGTGAATGGTCCTGTCAAACAGACAATATAAAATGGCAGTGAAAAAAACTCATCTTCATAATTTCAGAATGTATAAATGACAAAATTTGCGGCCAAAAATTATTTCATGTCAGATATAAAGTTACAAAACAGAACTGTTGAACATATATTCAGAGGAAAACATTTTAGATTGCTGCTTTAAATTTATTTACAAATTATTCATTTTGTCGCAATACAAGTCCTGAAGACACCTTAATCAAGTATAAACTTACCGCCGCTGCTAAGAGTACTTGTTAATCCAGCCTGGTGTATGAGGTCGACCAAAGTGTTAGCCCCTAACCTTGTGGCCATTTGTACGATATTGGCACATTGAACAGTACATAAACATAGCAACACGACTACAAGAACCTTCATTTTGATCTTACAAGCAGTAAACTTATATTACTTTACTGGAACCTGTAGACCGTATTTATAATGTATTAATTATACAAGAAAGTGGTCACGTTCCCAGGAAGACCACAGATAAGTGAGATACTATTGCGACATTCTCACATGGCACTTCATTCGACGCCAAGAACTCACAACATTTCTAGTAGGAAATCAAGAAACTTGTTTAAGATAAGAAATCCGTTTCATTTCAGATAATTGCCTATGTCAAAATGGCATGCGATTCAACTATGATTTACTATTGAAAAATGAAGATCAAGGGAGTCACTGTTTTGTAAAACAACCTTAGAAGAAAGATTCAGAAAGTTAGGGTGCTGCAAAATTTTATTTCCTTAATACTATATACCTACAAGTTGTCACAAAAGCTTGTTTTATCCAGACTTAATAGTTGTTTTTGTTTTCTTTTCATTAAGAAGAAACAACGATAACTCATTTCTGTATCAGGTTTATAAATTACATTATTTTTTTATCTGTTTGTTTTGGGGTTTTGTTTTTATTCAATTTACCCATTTATGAAGTCTGATAATTACATTTAGTATCATTGAAAGGTTTAACCTGGTATGATTTGTCTCCCTTTATAGAATGGTTTTTTAAAGTCTCATTGTAAACAAATAACCGTAACTATATACGTTTGTTATAATTGTCTCGATACGAAACATGGAAGTTATGTTATTTATTTCGGTTATATTTGTTTCACTTCAAGGTGAGGATTTTTTTTTGCTATAACGCTTTTATGTAAATTTCATACAAAAATAAATCTTCTGTTAATTGATTCATCTATAACATCCAAACTTGAGAAATTCCTATTATTCCAACGGTGCCATCCATTCATGAAATAAAATTAAAAAAAAACAACAAATGGACAAATTAAGTTGGAAGTGTCTTTAATTATCTACTCCGTACGAATACAAAATACACACCAAACGTAATGTACTATATGAAACATTTCGAAAGCTTATTTTGCCCACCTTTTGAAGAAAATGTAATTATATAATAACAACAATCTAACTCAAGATAAAATCTGACAACCCAAGTCTTTGTAAATAAAGCTGATTAGCCTAATGTTTCATAACAAAGACATACTTTCATATTTCAAATAACAAATAGTGTCATATTCTTTTAAAAATCTTTAAATAATAGATCAATCATATTTAATATAATTACTAAGTATTCTTAATTCATTGACTACTAGTTAAATTCAAAGCGTAAAAAAAATAATAAAATTACAAATATTAAAAACAGTATTAAAAAATGTTGCTTCAGTCGGTAACGCAATGAATCTTTATTCTATATTGTTTCAGATCATTGTTTAGAAGCAAGATTCAGGTCGCGTGCCAGATATGGGTACTATTCAGGTGGAGGGGGTAGCAGGTAACGCAAATATTTCATGTTTCTCTTTCAAGTTCTAATAATAATGTCTTGGATTTGGTTGACAAAGGATGTTAAATTTCTCGTCAAAGGGAAGTATTTTGATCGTATCGTTGTTTTTTTTAAAGAGTGGCCTTTTCTGGTTAGTTAGGAAAAGAGAAATGGATGGAGGAAAAAATATTTGAATTCGAAAACAGTGGGTTTTTTTTCCCACGCAGTCGGTATAGTTTCGCTTTTTATCCTTTGACCTGAAGGACGCTGTTCTATGTAAACGCAAATCAACTGATCGTAATTAGGTTTCCCGATTGGCCAAATGATGCTAACTTAGTGATGTTTGAAAAAACTGTATCGAAATTATGAAATTGCGTTCGAAAAAAACAAATCGAAAATTTGAAATTGCGTGCCATGTGTTATTTTCTTGAAAGCAATGTAGAAACATAAAAAGGAACATAATTTTACTGCGTCAGCTATCTTTTGTTTTATCAATATACTTATTTTAGTGTTCGCAGACATCAATGGCGTGCGCTTTGCTAGTCATCGCAGGTAATATACATACTTCTTGGAATGGGGCAAATTTATTTGTTTCACCAATTTTTGTTGCTGCAGTTATTTTTGCTTAGATTTTATTCCACGCCTAGTATATGTAGTGATAAAACATTGTATAATACTCAATTAACAAAAAAAAGTATTTCTTATAAAAAGCATGAAAACCAACTTTTAAAGAGATGACATTACAGAATTGTTATTTATTTTTTTCAGCACCAATGGATACATTGCCTTGGGTGTTTGTCTAGGAATATTTGCCTTTATTTTTGCTTTTTTTTTATAAAATATAAATGTTGTTCTAACCGAAACAACAGTATAAGTAGTATAACATCAAAATTTTCGCTACCTAAAACTGCGAAGAAGGAACCAGCTTTTCAACTAGCAAAAGATGATAACAGTGAATCATCCAAACAGGACGTGAAAATCATACTGACTAAAAACACTAAAGTTGCAAAAGGTATGTTCATGTAAATGCTATAGGTTACAGACCACCAATTCAACCAATGAGCATTTGGAACGTACGCAAAAATAGTCCTACGCAGAAATTACCCCTGTTCCTCTTAGTGCTGTGAAAAAAGTTCTCATCTTATTTTAAAAATTTAAAGAGTTTCTGAAAGGAAAAACATTTCTGTACATTTTATAGGTGCATTTTGCTTCTTGTGATGTGAAGCCTAATCTCCATAATGATTTTTAAATATACCCCTATCTTGTGAAAACACTGGGATTTCCCATACTATTTATAGACCCTTCACTTCCGGTGACCAGTACTGCACTGCAAGTCTGCTAACCCCACATGCCATTCTGAGGATTGTGAGCTGACATATGTAGAATCATGCTGATATATAGTCATCTGCAGGTTAAAGTTAAGGTAAAGTCCAGAGAAGCCATTGAATATTGTGAAATTAGCATAGAAGCCTATGGGAAGTGGAATTAGTGGTTTTTAGCCTTAAGTTGAAGCCATGGCAAAATGAAAAGTTTCTTGAAATAGCTTTAAACTACTTGAAGATCTTGTTAACTTTGCCATGAGAGGAATACACTACAAAAATCCTTCAAAATATGCATTTTTTTAAGTTATAGGTCCAAATTATGGAAAATTGGTCTTTTTGGCTGATTTTTATGTCCTATCTTGTAAAAAGTGTAGAAAATTTAGTAAAAATATCAAATATTAAACTTTGAGGGCTATATTTACCTAAATATGGTAGTAATAAGCACTTGAAATCAAGTTTTGTGTAGATTTGAGCAAAAATTAGGTTAGAAATGAGGAAAAACTCACTTTCATTACTGCGGTTAAGGCCATATAAGCATTCCCCTATGGCAACATGGAAAATCCATTATTGAGCACTTTTTTTGCTTTAGGTGCCCTTTACTGGTCATGTTTTAATGTGAAAACACTGTATTTACAAATTTAATGCCAAATATATCACCTTTTGTGAAAATTTAAAGATTTAGGATTTTTGACATGTGATCAAGAAAAAGGGGGAGGCATGTCAGAAATAAATTTTTAAAAATAGACCAATTTCTCAGAAAATGATTACTTTTAAAACTATTTCTTCATTAATATTGTTAAAAAACAAGTTGTGATTGATATTTTTTATTTGAAAAGTCAGAAAAAGTTCTTTGCAAATATTTAATGCATTTCAGTATGGTAGAATATTTTCACTTTTTTGCTCGCACAACTTGGTTACCCTATATTTAAAAATCAAATATTTAAAAAAGTGCTTGTCACATTTCACTGAAACTTTGCAAATGCATTCAGTATGTGTGTAGGAAGATACCTGTATAGTTATTTATTTTTTCTAAGACAAAAAGTGACCCTTTAGGTTACAGACCACCAATTCAACCAATGAGCATTTGGAACGTACGCAAAAATAGTCCTACGCAGAAATTACCCCTGTTCCTCTTAGTGCTGTGAAAAAAGTTCTCATCTTATTTTAAAAATTTAAAGAGTTTCTGAAAGGAAAAACATTTCTGTACATTTTATAGGTGCATTTTGCTTCTTGTGATGTGAAGCCTAATCTCCATAATGATTTTTAAATATACCCCTATCTTGTGAAAACACTGGGATTTCCCATACTATTTATAGACCCTTCACTTCCGGTGACCAGTACTGCACTGCAAGTCTGCTAACCCCACATGCCATTCTGAGGATTGTGAGCTGACATATGTAGAATCATGCTGATATATAGTCATCTGCAGGTTAAAGTTAAGGTAAAGTCCAGAGAAGCCATTGAATATTGTGAAATTAGCATAGAAGCCTATGGGAAGTGGAATTAGTGGTTTTTAGCCTTAAGTTGAAGCCATGGCAAAATGAAAAGTTTCTTGAAATAGCTTTAAACTACTTGAAGATCTTGTTAACTTTGCCATGAGAGGAATACACTACAAAAATCCTTCAAAATATGCATTTTTTTAAGTTATAGGTCCAAATTATGGAAAATTGGTCTTTTTGGCTGATTTTTATGTCCTATCTTGTAAAAAGTGTAGAAAATTTAGTAAAAATATCAAATATTAAACTTTGAGGGCTATATTTACCTAAATATGGTAGTAATAAGCACTTGAAATCAAGTTTTGTGTAGATTTGAGCAAAAATTAGGTTAGAAATGAGGAAAAACTCACTTTCATTACTGCGGTTAAGGCCATATAAGCATTCCCCTATGGCAACATGGAAAATCCATTATTGAGCACTTTTTTTGCTTTAGGTGCCCTTTACTGGTCATGTTTTAATGTGAAAACACTGTATTTACAAATTTAATGCCAAATATATCACCTTTTGTGAAAATTTAAAGATTTAGGATTTTTGACATGTGATCAAGAAAAAGGGGGAGGCATGTCAGAAATAAATTTTTAAAAATAGACCAATTTCTCAGAAA
This sequence comes from Perna viridis, assembly GCA_037379345.1. NCBI lineage: Eukaryota > Metazoa > Mollusca > Bivalvia > Mytilida > Mytilidae > Perna > Perna viridis. The sequence continues at coordinate 19,177,426 of CM074511.1, forward strand.
ATGATTACTTTTAAAACTATTTCTTCATTAATATTGTTAAAAAACAAGTTGTGATTGATATTTTTTATTTGAAAAGTCAGAAAAAGTTCTTTGCAAATATTTAATGCATTTCAGTATGGTAGAATATTTTCACTTTTTTGCTCGCACAACTTGGTTACCCTATATTTAAAAATCAAATATTTAAAAAAGTGCTTGTCACATTTCACTGAAACTTTGCAAATGCATTCAGTATGTGTGTAGGAAGATACCTGTATAGTTATTTATTTTTTCTAAGACAAAAAGTGACCCTTTAGGTTACAGACCACCAATTCAACCAATGAGCATTTGGAACGTACGCAAAAATAGTCCTACGCAGAAATTACCCCTGTTCCTCTTAGTGCTGTGAAAAAAGTTCTCATCTTATTTTAAAAATTTAAAGAGTTTCTGAAAGGAAAAACATTTCTGTACATTTTATAGGTGCATTTTGCTTCTTGTGATGTGAAGCCTAATCTCCATAATGATTTTTAAATATACCCCTATCTTGTGAAAACACTGGGATTTCCCATGCTATTTATAGACCCTTCACTTCCGGTGACCAGTACTGCACTGCAAGTCTGCTAACCCCACATGCCATTCTGAGGATTGTGAGCTGACATATGTAGAATCATGCTGATATATAGTCATCTGCAGGTTAAAGTTAAGGTAAAGTCCAGAGAAGCCATTGAATATTGTGAAATTAGCATAGAAGCCTATGGGAAGTGGAATTAGTGGTTTTTAGCCTTAAGTTGAAGCCATGGCAAAATGAAAAGTTTCTTGAAATAGCTTTAAACTACTTGAAGATCTTGTTAACTTTGCCATGAGAGGAATACACTACAAAAATCCTTCAAAATATGCATTTTTTTAAGTTATAGGTCCAAATTATGGAAAATTGGTCTTTTTGGCTGATTTTTATGTCCTATCTTGTAAAAAGTGTAGAAAATTTAGTAAAAATATCAAATATTAAACTTTGAGGGCTATATTTACCTAAATATGGTAGTAATAAGCACTTGAAATCAAGTTTTGTGTAGATTTGAGCAAAAATTAGGTTAGAAATGAGGAAAAACTCACTTTCATTACTGCGGTTAAGGCCATATAAGCATTCCCCTATGGCAACATGGAAAATCCATTATTGAGCACTTTTTTTGCTTTAGGTGCCCTTTACTGGTCATGTTTTAATGTGAAAACACTGTATTTACAAATTTAATGCCAAATATATCACCTTTTGTGAAAATTTAAAGATTTAGGATTTTTGACATGTGATCAAGAAAAAGGGGGAGGCATGTCAGAAATAAATTTTTAAAAATAGACCAATTTCTCAGAAAATGATTACTTTTAAAACTATTTCTTCATTAATATTGTTAAAAAACAAGTTGTGATTGATATTTTTTATTTGAAAAGTCAGAAAAAGTTCTTTGCAAATATTTAATGCATTTCAGTATGGTAGAATATTTTCACTTTTTTGCTCGCACAACTTGGTTACCCTATATTTAAAAATCAAATATTTAAAAAAGTGCTTGTCACATTTCACTGAAACTTTGCAAATGCATTCAGTATGTGTGTAGGAAGATACCTGCATAGTTATTTATTTTTTCTAAGACAAAAAGTGACCCTTTAGGTTACAGACCACCAATTCAACCAATGAGCATTTGGAACGTACGCAAAAATAGTCCTACGCAGAAATTACCCCTGTTCCTCTTAGTGCTGTGAAAAAAGTTCTCATCTTATTTTAAAAATTTAAAGAGTTTCTGAAAGGAAAAACATTTCTGTACATTTTATAGGTGCATTTTGCTTCTTGTGATGTGAAGCCTAATCTCCATAATGATTTTTAAATATACCCCTATCTTGTGAAAACACTGGGATTTCCCATACTATTTATAGACCCTTCACTTCCGGTGACCAGTACTGCACTGCAAGTCTGCTAACCCCACATGCCATTCTGAGGATTGTGAGCTGACATATGTAGAATCATGCTGATATATAGTCATCTGCAGGTTAAAGTTAAGGTAAAGTCCAGAGAAGCCATTGAATATTGTGAAATTAGCATAGAAGCCTATGGGAAGTGGAATTAGTGGTTTTTAGCCTTAAGTTGAAGCCATGGCAAAATGAAAAGTTTCTTGAAATAGCTTTAAACTACTTGAAGATCTTGTTAACTTTGCCATGAGAGGAATACACTACAAAAATCCTTCAAAATATGCATTTTTTTAAGTTATAGGTCCAAATTATGGAAAATTGGTCTTTTTGGCTGATTTTTATGTCCTATCTTGTAAAAAGTGTAGAAAATTTAGTAAAAATATCAAATATTAAACTTTGAGGGCTATATTTACCTAAATATGGTAGTAATAAGCACTTGAAATCAAGTTTTGTGTAGATTTGAGCAAAAATTAGGTTAGAAATGAGGAAAAACTCACTTTCATTACTGCGGTTAAGGCCATATAAGCATTCCCCTATGGCAACATGGAAAATCCATTATTGAGCACTTTTTTTGCTTTAGGTGCCCTTTACTGGTCATGTTTTAATGTGAAAACACTGTATTTACAAATTTAATGCCAAATATATCACCTTTTGTGAAAATTTAAAGATTTAGGATTTTTGACATGTGATCAAGAAAAAGGGGGAGGCATGTCAGAAATAAATTTTTAAAAATAGACCAATTTCTCAGAAAATGATTACTTTTAAAACTATTTCTTCATTAATATTGTTAAAAAACAAGTTGTGATTGATATTTTTTATTTGAAAAGTCAGAAAAAGTTCTTTGCAAATATTTAATGCATTTCAGTATGGTAGAATATTTTCACTTTTTTGCTCGCACAACTTGGTTACCCTATATTTAAAAATCAAATATTTAAAAAAGTGCTTGTCACATTTCACTGAAACTTTGCAAATGCATTCAGTATGTGTGTAGGAAGATACCTGTATAGTTATTTATTTTTTCTAAGACAAAAAGTGACCCTTTAGGTTACAGACCACCAATTCAACCAATGAGCATTTGGAACGTACGCAAAAATAGTCCTACGCAGAAATTACCCCTGTTCCTCTTAGTGCTGTGAAAAAAGTTCTCATCTTATTTTAAAAATTTAAAGAGTTTCTGAAAGGAAAAACATTTCTGTACATTTTATAGGTGCATTTTGCTTCTTGTGATGTGAAGCCTAATCTCCATAATGATTTTTAAATATACCCCTATCTTGTGAAAACACTGGGATTTCCCATGCTATTTATAGACCCTTCACTTCCGGTGACCAGTACTGCACTGCAAGTCTGCTAACCCCACATGCCATTCTGAGGATTGTGAGCTGACATATGTAGAATCATGCTGATATATAGTCATCTGCAGGTTAAAGTTAAGGTAAAGTCCAGAGAAGCCATTGAATATTGTGAAATTAGCATAGAAGCCTATGGGAAGTGGAATTAGTGGTTTTTAGCCTTAAGTTGAAGCCATGGCAAAATGAAAAGTTTCTTGAAATAGCTTTAAACTACTTGAAGATCTTGTTAACTTTGCCATGAGAGGAATACACTACAAAAATCCTTCAAAATATGCATTTTTTTAAGTTATAGGTCCAAATTATGGAAAATTGGTCTTTTTGGCTGATTTTTATGTCCTATCTTGTAAAAAGTGTAGAAAATTTAGTAAAAATATCAAATATTAAACTTTGAGGGCTATATTTACCTAAATATGGTAGTAATAAGCACTTGAAATCAAGTTTTGTGTAGATTTGAGCAAAAATTAGGTTAGAAATGAGGAAAAACTCACTTTCATTACTGCGGTTAAGGCCATATAAGCATTCCCCTATGGCAACATGGAAAATCCATTATTGAGCACTTTTTTTGCTTTAGGTGCCCTTTACTGGTCATGTTTTAATGTGAAAACACTGTATTTACAAATTTAATGCCAAATATATCACCTTTTGTGAAAATTTAAAGATTTAGGATTTTTGACATGTGATCAAGAAAAAGGGGGAGGCATGTCAGAAATAAATTTTTAAAAATAGACCAATTTCTCAGAAAATGATTACTTTTAAAACTATTTCTTCATTAATATTGTTAAAAAACAAGTTGTGATTGATATTTTTTATTTGAAAAGTCAGAAAAAGTTCTTTGCAAATATTTAATGCATTTCAGTATGGTAGAATATTTTCACTTTTTTGCTCGCACAACTTGGTTACCCTATATTTAAAAATCAAATATTTAAAAAAGTGCTTGTCACATTTCACTGAAACTTTGCAAATGCATTCAGTATGTGTGTAGGAAGATACCTGCATAGTTATTTATTTTTTCTAAGACAAAAAGTGACCCTTTAGGTTACAGACCACCAATTCAACCAATGAGCATTTGGAACGTACGCAAAAATAGTCCTACGCAGAAATTACCCCTGTTCCTCTTAGTGCTGTGAAAAAAGTTCTCATCTTATTTTAAAAATTTAAAGAGTTTCTGAAAGGAAAAACATTTCTGTACATTTTATAGGTGCATTTTGCTTCTTGTGATGTGAAGCCTAATCTCCATAATGATTTTTAAATATACCCCTATCTTGTGAAAACACTGGGATTTCCCATACTATTTATAGACCCTTCACTTCCGGTGACCAGTACTGCACTGCAAGTCTGCTAACCCCACATGCCATTCTGAGGATTGTGAGCTGACATATGTAGAATCATGCTGATATATAGTCATCTGCAGGTTAAAGTTAAGGTAAAGTCCAGAGAAGCCATTGAATATTGTGAAATTAGCATAGAAGCCTATGGGAAGTGGAATTAGTGGTTTTTAGCCTTAAGTTGAAGCCATGGCAAAATGAAAAGTTTCTTGAAATAGCTTTAAACTACTTGAAGATCTTGTTAACTTTGCCATGAGAGGAATACACTACAAAAATCCTTCAAAATATGCATTTTTTTAAGTTATAGGTCCAAATTATGGAAAATTGGTCTTTTTGGCTGATTTTTATGTCCTATCTTGTAAAAAGTGTAGAAAATTTAGTAAAAATATCAAATATTAAACTTTGAGGGCTATATTTACCTAAATATGGTAGTAATAAGCACTTGAAATCAAGTTTTGTGTAGATTTGAGCAAAAATTAGGTTAGAAATGAGGAAAAACTCACTTTCATTACTGCGGTTAAGGCCATATAAGCATTCCCCTATGGCAACATGGAAAATCCATTATTGAGCACTTTTTTTGCTTTAGGTGCCCTTTACTGGTCATGTTTTAATGTGAAAACACTGTATTTACAAATTTAATGCCAAATATATCACCTTTTGTGAAAATTTAAAGATTTAGGATTTTTGACATGTGATCAAGAAAAAGGGGGAGGCATGTCAGAAATAAATTTTTAAAAATAGACCAATTTCTCAGAAAATGATTACTTTTAAAACTATTTCTTCATTAATATTGTTAAAAAACAAGTTGTGATTGATATTTTTTATTTGAAAAGTCAGAAAAAGTTCTTTGCAAATATTTAATGCATTTCAGTATGGTAGAATATTTTCACTTTTTTGCTCGCACAACTTGGTTACCCTATATTTAAAAATCAAATATTTAAAAAAGTGCTTGTCACATTTCACTGAAACTTTGCAAATGCATTCAGTATGTGTGTAGGAAGATACCTGTATAATTATTTATTTTTTCTAAGACAAAAAGTGACCCTTTAGGTTACAGACCACCAATTCAACCAATGAGCATTTGGAACGTACGCAAAAATAGTCCTACGCAGAAATTACCCCTGTTCCTCTTAGTGCTGTGAAAAAAGTTCTCATCTTATTTTAAAAATTTAAAGAGTTTCTGAAAGGAAAAACATTTCTGTACATTTTATAGGTGCATTTTGCTTCTTGTGATGTGAAGCCTAATCTCCATAATGATTTTTAAATATACCCCTATCTTGTGAAAACACTGGGATTTCCCATACTATTTATAGACCCTTCACTTCCGGTGACCAGTACTGCACTGCAAGTCTGCTAACCCCACATGCCATTCTGAGGATTGTGAGCTGACATATGTAGAATCATGCTGATATATAGTCATCTGCAGGTTAAAGTTAAGGTAAAGTCCAGAGAAGCCATTGAATATTGTGAAATTAGCATAGAAGCCTATGGGAAGTGGAATTAGTGGTTTTTAGCCTTAAGTTGAAGCCATGGCAAAATGAAAAGTTTCTTGAAATAGCTTTAAACTACTTGAAGATCTTGTTAACTTTGCCATGAGAGGAATACACTACAAAAATCCTTCAAAATATGCATTTTTTTAAGTTATAGGTCCAAATTATGGAAAATTGGTCTTTTTGGCTGATTTTTATGTCCTATCTTGTAAAAAGTGTAGAAAATTTAGTAAAAATATCAAATATTAAACTTTGAGGGCTATATTTACCTAAATATGGTAGTAATAAGCACTTGAAATCAAGTTTTGTGTAGATTTGAGCAAAAATTAGGTTAGAAATGAGGAAAAACTCACTTTCATTACTGCGGTTAAGGCCATATAAGCATTCCCCTATGGCAACATGGAAAATCCATTATTGAGCACTTTTTTTGCTTTAGGTGCCCTTTACTGGTCATGTTTTAATGTGAAAACACTGTATTTACAAATTTAATGCCAAATATATCACCTTTTGTGAAAATTTAAAGATTTAGGATTTTTGACATGTGATCAAGAAAAAGGGGGAGGCATGTCAGAAATAAATTTTTAAAAATAGACCAATTTCTCAGAAAATGATTACTTTTAAAACTATTTCTTCATTAATATTGTTAAAAAACAAGTTGTGATTGATATTTTTTATTTGAAAAGTCAGAAAAAGTTCTTTGCAAATATTTAATGCATTTCAGTATGGTAGAATATTTTCACTTTTTTGCTCGCACAACTTGGTTACCCTATATTTAAAAATCAAATATTTAAAAAAGTGCTTGTCACATTTCACTGAAACTTTGCAAATGCATTCAGTATGTGTGTAGGAAGATACCTGTATAGTTATTTATTTTTTCTAAGACAAAAAGTGACCCTTTAGGTTACAGACCACCAATTCAACCAATGAGCATTTGGAACGTACGCAAAAATAGTCCTACGCAGAAATTACCCCTGTTCCTCTTAGTGCTGTGAAAAAAGTTCTCATCTTATTTTAAAAATTTAAAGAGTTTCTGAAAGGAAAAACATTTCTGTACATTTTATAGGTGCATTTTGCTTCTTGTGATGTGAAGCCTAATCTCCATAATGATTTTTAAATATACCCCTATCTTGTGAAAACACTGGGATTTCCCATACTATTTATAGACCCTTCACTTCCGGTGACCAGTACTGCACTGCAAGTCTGCTAACCCCACATGCCATTCTGAGGATTGTGAGCTGACATATGTAGAATCATGCTGATATATAGTCATCTGCAGGTTAAAGTTAAGGTAAAGTCCAGAGAAGCCATTGAATATTGTGAAATTAGCATAGAAGCCTATGGGAAGTGGAATTAGTGGTTTTTAGCCTTAAGTTGAAGCCATGGCAAAATGAAAAGTTTCTTGAAATAGCTTTAAACTACTTGAAGATCTTGTTAACTTTGCCATGAGAGGAATACACTACAAAAATCCTTCAAAATATGCATTTTTTTAAGTTATAGGTCCAAATTATGGAAAATTGGTCTTTTTGGCTGATTTTTATGTCCTATCTTGTAAAAAGTGTAGAAAATTTAGTAAAAATATCAAATATTAAACTTTGAGGGCTATATTTACCTAAATATGGTAGTAATAAGCACTTGAAATCAAGTTTTGTGTAGAGTTGAGCAAAAATTAGGTTAGAAATGAGGAAAAACTCACTTTCATTACTGCGGTTAAGGCCATATAAGCATTCCCCTATGGCAACATGGAAAATCCATTATTGAGCACTTTTTTTGCTTTAGGTGCCCTTTACTGGTCATGTTTTAATGTGAAAACACTGTATTTACAAATTTAATGCCAAATATATCACCTTTTGTGAAAATTTAAAGATTTAGGATTTTTGACATGTGATCAAGAAAAAGGGGGAGGCATGTCAGAAATAAATTTTTAAAAATAGACCAATTTCTCAGAAAATGATTACTTTTAAAACTATTTCTTCATTAATATTGTTAAAAAACAAGTTGTGATTGATATTTTTTATTTGAAAAGTCAGAAAAAGTTCTTTGCAAATATTTAATGCATTTCAGTATGGTAGAATATTTTCACTTTTTTGCTCGCACAACTTGGTTACCCTATATTTAAAAATCAAATATTTAAAAAAGTGCTTGTCACATTTCACTGAAACTTTGCAAATGCATTCAGTATGTGTGTAGGAAGATACCTGTATAGTTATTTATTTTTTCTAAGACAAAAAGTGACCCTTTAAGATGAAGCCATGGCAAAATGAAAAGTTTCTTGAAATAGCTTTAAACTACTTGAAGATCTTGTTAACTTTGCCATGAGAGGAATACACTACAAAAATCCTTCAAAATATGCATTTTTTTAAGTTATAGGTCCAAATTATGGAAAATTGGTCTTTTTGGCTGATTTTTATGTCCTATCTTGTAAAAAGTGTAGAAAATTTAGTAAAAATATCAAATATTAAACTTTGAGGGCTATATTTACCTAAATATGGTAGTAATAAGCACTTGAAATCAAGTTTTGTGTAGATTTGAGCAAAAATTAGGTTAGAAATGAGGAAAAACTCACTTTCATTACTGCGGTTAAGGCCATATAAGCATTCCCCTATGGCAACATGGAAAATCCATTATTGAGCACTTTTTTTGCTTTAGGTGCCCTTTACTGGTCATGTTTTAATGTGAAAACACTGTATTTACAAATTTAATGCCAAATATATCACCTTTTGTGAAAATTTAAAGATTTAGGATTTTTGACATGTGATCAAGAAAAAGGGGGAGGCATGTCAGAAATAAATTTTTAAAAATAGACCAATTTCTCAGAAAATGATTACTTTTAAAACTATTTCTTCATTAATATTGTTAAAAAACAAGTTGTGATTGATATTTTTTATTTGAAAAGTCAGAAAAAGTTCTTTGCAAATATTTAATGCATTTCAGTATGGTAGAATATTTTCACTTTTTTGCTCGCACAACTTGGTTACCCTATATTTAAAAATCAAATATTTAAAAAAGTGCTTGTCACATTTCACTGAAACTTTGCAAATGCATTCAGTATGTGTGTAGGAAGATACCTGTATAGTTATTTATTTTTTCTAAGACAAAAAGTGACCCTTTAAGATGAAGCCATGGCAAAATGAAAAGTTTCTTGAAATAGCTTTAAACTACTTGAAGATCTTGTTAACTTTGCCATGAGAGGAATACACTACAAAAATCCTTCAAAATATGCATTTTTTTAAGTTATAGGTCCAAATTATGGAAAATTGGTCTTTTTGGCTGATTTTTATGTCCTATCTTGTAAAAAGTGTAGAAAATTTAGTAAAAATATCAAATATTAAACTTTGAGGGCTATATTTACCTAAATATGGTAGTAATAAGCACTTGAAATCAAGTTTTGTGTAGATTTGAGCAAAAATTAGGTTAGAAATGAGGAAAAACTCACTTTCATTACTGCGGTTAAGGCCATATAAGCATTCCCCTATGGCAACATGGAAAATCCATTATTGAGCACTTTTTTTGCTTTAGGTGCCCTTTACTGGTCATGTTTTAATGTGAAAACACTGTATTTACAAATTTAATGCCAAATATATCACCTTTTGTGAAAATTTAAAGATTTAGGATTTTTGACATGTGATCAAGAAAAAGGGGGAGGCATGTCAGAAATAAATTTTTAAAAATAGACCAATTTCTCAGAAAATGATTACTTTTAAAACTATTTCTTCATTAATATTGTTAAAAAACAAGTTGTGATTGATATTTTTTATTTGAAAAGTCAGAAAAAGTTCTTTGCAAATATTTAATGCATTTCAGTATGGTAGAATATTTTCACTTTTTTGCTCGCACAACTTGGTTACCCTATATTTAAAAATCAAATATTTAAAAAAGTGCTTGTCACATTTCACTGAAACTTTGCAAATGCATTCAGTATGTGTGTAGGAAGATACCTGTATAGTTATTTATTTTTTCTAAGACAAAAAGTGACCCTTTAGGTTACAGACCACCAATTCAACCAATGAGCATTTGGAACGTACGCAAAAATAGTCCTACGCAGAAATTACCCCTGTTCCTCTTAGTGCTGTGAAAAAAGTTCTCATCTTATTTTAAAAATTTAAAGAGTTTCTGAAAGGAAAAACATTTCTGTACATTTTATAGGTGCATTTTGCTTCTTGTGATGTGAAGCCTAATCTCCATAATGATTTTTAAATATACCCCTATCTTGTGAAAACACTGGGATTTCCCATACTATTTATAGACCCTTCACTTCCGGTGACCAGTACTGCACTGCAAGTCTGCTAACCCCACATGCCATTCTGAGGATTGTGAGCTGACATATGTAGAATCATGCTGATATATAGTCATCTGCAGGTTAAAGTTAAGGTAAAGTCCAGAGAAGCCATTGAATATTGTGAAATTAGCATAGAAGCCTATGGGAAGTGGAATTAGTGGTTTTTAGCCTTAAGTTGAAGCCATGGCAAAATGAAAAGTTTCTTGAAATAGCTTTAAACTACTTGAAGATCTTGTTAACTTTGCCATGAGAGGAATACACTACAAAAATCCTTCAAAATATGCATTTTTTTAAGTTATAGGTCCAAATTATGGAAAATTGGTCTTTTTGGCTGATTTTTATGTCCTATCTTGTAAAAAGTGTAGAAAATTTAGTAAAAATATCAAATATTAAACTTTGAGGGCTATATTTACCTAAATATGGTAGTAATAAGCACTTGAAATCAAGTTTTGTGTAGATTTGAGCAAAAATTAGGTTAGAAATGAGGAAAAACTCACTTTCATTACTGCGGTTAAGGCCATATAAGCATTCCCCTATGGCAACATGGAAAATCCATTATTGAGCACTTTTTTTGCTTTAGGTGCCCTTTACTGGTCATGTTTTAATGTGAAAACACTGTATTTACAAATTTAATGCCAAATATATCACCTTTTGTGAAAATTTAAAGATTTAGGATTTTTGACATGTGATCAAGAAAAAGGGGGAGGCATGTCAGAAATAAATTTTTAAAAATAGACCAATTTCTCAGAAAATGATTACTTTTAAAACTATTTCTTCATTAATATTGTTAAAAAACAAGTTGTGATTGATATTTTTTATTTGAAAAGTCAGAAAAAGTTCTTTGCAAATATTTAATGCATTTCAGTATGGTAGAATATTTTCACTTTTTTGCTCGCACAACTTGGTTACCCTATATTTAAAAATCAAATATTTAAAAAAGTGCTTGTCACATTTCACTGAAACTTTGCAAATGCATTCAGTATGTGTGTAGGAAGATACCTGTATAGTTATTTATTTTTTCTAAGACAAAAAGTGACCCTTTAGGTTACAGACCACCAATTCAACCAATGAGCATTTGGAACGTACGCAAAAATAGTCCTACGCAGAAATTACCCCTGTTCCTCTTAGTGCTGTGAAAAAAGTTCTCATCTTATTTTAAAAATTTAAAGAGTTTCTGAAAGGAAAAACATTTCTGTACATTTTATAGGTGCATTTTGCTTCTTGTGATGTGAAGCCTAATCTCCATAATGATTTTTAAATATACCCCTATCTTGTGAAAACACTGGGATTTCCCATACTATTTATAGACCCTTCACTTCCGGTGACCAGTACTGCACTGCAAGTCTGCTAACCCCACATGCCATTCTGAGGATTGTGAGCTGACATATGTAGAATCATGCTGATATATAGTCATCTGCAGGTTAAAGTTAAGGTAAAGTCCAGAGAAGCCATTGAATATTGTGAAATTAGCATAGAAGCCTATGGGAAGTGGAATTAGTGGTTTTTAGCCTTAAGTTGAAGCCATGGCAAAATGAAAAGTTTCTTGAAATAGCTTTAAACTACTTGAAGATCTTGTTAACTTTGCCATGAGAGGAATACACTACAAAAATCCTTCAAAATATGCATTTTTTTAAGTTATAGGTCCAAATTATGGAAAATTGGTCTTTTTGGCTGATTTTTATGTCCTATCTTGTAAAAAGTGTAGAAAATTTAGTAAAAATATCAAATATTAAACTTTGAGGGCTATATTTACCTAAATATGGTAGTAATAAGCACTTGAAATCAAGTTTTGTGTAGATTTGAGCAAAAATTAGGTTAGAAATGAGGAAAAACTCACTTTCATTACTGCGGTTAAGGCCATATAAGCATTCCCCTATGGCAACATGGAAAATCCATTATTGAGCACTTTTTTTGCTTTAGGTGCCCTTTACTGGTCATGTTTTAATGTGAAAACACTGTATTTACAAATTTAATGCCAAATATATCACCTTTTGTGAAAATTTAAAGATTTAGGATTTTTGACATGTGATCAAGAAAAAGGGGGAGGCATGTCAGAAATAAATTTTTAAAAATAGACCAATTTCTCAGAAAATGATTACTTTTAAAACTATTTCTTCATTAATATTGTTAAAAAACAAGTTGTGATTGATATTTTTTATTTGAAAAGTCAGAAAAAGTTCTTTGCAAATATTTAATGCATTTCAGTATGGTAGAATATTTTCACTTTTTTGCTCGCACAACTTGGTTACCCTATATTTAAAAATCAAATATTTAAAAAAGTGCTTGTCACATTTCACTGAAACTTTGCAAATGCATTCAGTATGTGTGTAGGAAGATACCTGTATAGTTATTTATTTTTTCTAAGACAAAAAGTGACCCTTTAGGTTACAGACCACCAATTCAACCAATGAGCATTTGGAACGTACGCAAAAATAGTCCTACGCAGAAATTACCCCTGTTCCTCTTAGTGCTGTGAAAAAAGTTCTCATCTTATTTTAAAAATTTAAAGAGTTTCTGAAAGGAAAAACATTTCTGTACATTTTATAGGTGCATTTTGCTTCTTGTGATGTGAAGCCTAATCTCCATAATGATTTTTAAATATACCCCTATCTTGTGAAAACACTGGGATTTCCCATACTATTTATAGACCCTTCACTTCCGGTGACCAGTACTGCACTGCAAGTCTGCTAACCCCACATGCCATTCTGAGGATTGTGAGCTGACATATGTAGAATCATGCTGATATATAGTCATCTGCAGGTTAAAGTTAAGGTAAAGTCCAGAGAAGCCATTGAATATTGTGAAATTAGCATAGAAGCCTATGGGAAGTGGAATTAGTGGTTTTTAGCCTTAAGTTGAAGCCATGGCAAAATGAAAAGTTTCTTGAAATAGCTTTAAACTACTTGAAGATCTTGTTAACTTTGCCATGAGAGGAATACACTACAAAAATCCTTCAAAATATGCATTTTTTTAAGTTATAGGTCCAAATTATGGAAAATTGGTCTTTTTGGCTGATTTTTATGTCCTATCTTGTAAAAAGTGTAGAAAATTTAGTAAAAATATCAAATATTAAACTTTGAGGGCTATATTTACCTAAATATGGTAGTAATAAGCACTTGAAATCAAGTTTTGTGTAGATTTGAGCAAAAATTAGGTTAGAAATGAGGAAAAACTCACTTTCATTACTGCGGTTAAGGCCATATAAGCATTCCCCTATGGCAACATGGAAAATCCATTATTGAGCACTTTTTTTGCTTTAGGTGCCCTTTACTGGTCATGTTTTAATGTGAAAACACTGTATTTACAAATTTAATGCCAAATATATCACCTTTTGTGAAAATTTAAAGATTTAGGATTTTTGACATGTGATCAAGAAAAAGGGGGAGGCATGTCAGAAATAAATTTTTAAAAATAGACCAATTTCTCAGAAAATGATTACTTTTAAAACTATTTCTTCATTAATATTGTTAAAAAACAAGTTGTGATTGATATTTTTTATTTGAAAAGTCAGAAAAAGTTCTTTGCAAATATTTAATGCATTTCAGTATGGTAGAATATTTTCACTTTTTTGCTCGCACAACTTGGTTACCCTATATTTAAAAATCAAATATTTAAAAAAGTGCTTGTCACATTTCACTGAAACTTTGCAAATGCATTCAGTATGTGTGTAGGAAGATACCTGTATAGTTATTTATTTTTTCTAAGACAAAAAGTGACCCTTTAGGTTACAGACCACCAATTCAACCAATGAGCATTTGGAACGTACGCAAAAATAGTCCTACGCAGAAATTACCCCTGTTCCTCTTAGTGCTGTGAAAAAAGTTCTCATCTTATTTTAAAAATTTAAAGAGTTTCTGAAAGGAAAAACATTTCTGTACATTTTATAGGTGCATTTTGCTTCTTGTGATGTGAAGCCTAATCTCCATAATGATTTTTAAATATACCCCTATCTTGTGAAAACACTGGGATTTCCCATACTATTTATAGACCCTTCACTTCCGGTGACCAGTACTGCACTGCAAGTCTGCTAACCCCACATGCCATTCTGAGGATTGTGAGCTGACATATGTAGAATCATGCTGATATATAGTCATCTGCAGGTTAAAGTTAAGGTAAAGTCCAGAGAAGCCATTGAATATTGTGAAATTAGCATAGAAGCCTATGGGAAGTGGAATTAGTGGTTTTTAGCCTTAAGTTGAAGCCATGGCAAAATGAAAAGTTTCTTGAAATAGCTTTAAACTACTTGAAGATCTTGTTAACTTTGCCATGAGAGGAATACACTACAAAAATCCTTCAAAATATGCATTTTTTTAAGTTATAGGTCCAAATTATGGAAAATTGGTCTTTTTGGCTGATTTTTATGTCCTATCTTGTAAAAAGTGTAGAAAATTTAGTAAAAATATCAAATATTAAACTTTGAGGGCTATATTTACCTAAATATGGTAGTAATAAGCACTTGAAATCAAGTTTTGTGTAGATTTGAGCAAAAATTAGGTTAGAAATGAGGAAAAACTCACTTTCATTACTGCGGTTAAGGCCATATAAGCATTCCCCTATGGCAACATGGAAAATCCATTATTGAGCACTTTTTTTGCTTTAGGTGCCCTTTACTGGTCATGTTTTAATGTGAAAACACTGTATTTACAAATTTAATGCCAAATATATCACCTTTTGTGAAAATTTAAAGATTTAGGATTTTTGACATGTGATCAAGAAAAAGGGGGAGGCATGTCAGAAATAAATTTTTAAAAATAGACCAATTTCTCAGAAAATGATTACTTTTAAAACTATTTCTTCATTAATATTGTTAAAAAACAAGTTGTGATTGATATTTTTTATTTGAAAAGTCAGAAAAAGTTCTTTGCAAATATTTAATGCATTTCAGTATGGTAGAATATTTTCACTTTTTTGCTCGCACAACTTGGTTACCCTATATTTAAAAATCAAATATTTAAAAAAGTGCTTGTCACATTTCACTGAAACTTTGCAAATGCATTCAGTATGTGTGTAGGAAGATACCTGTATAGTTATTTATTTTTTCTAAGACAAAAAGTGACCCTTTAGGTTACAGACCACCAATTCAACCAATGAGCATTTGGAACGTACGCAAAAATAGTCCTACGCAGAAATTACCCCTGTTCCTCTTAGTGCTGTGAAAAAAGTTCTCATCTTATTTTAAAAATTTAAAGAGTTTCTGAAAGGAAAAACATTTCTGTACATTTTATAGGTGCATTTTGCTTCTTGTGATGTGAAGCCTAATCTCCATAATGATTTTTAAATATACCCCTATCTTGTGAAAACACTGGGATTTCCCATACTATTTATAGACCCTTCACTTCCGGTGACCAGTACTGCACTGCAAGTCTGCTAACCCCACATGCCATTCTGAGGATTGTGAGCTGACATATGTAGAATCATGCTGATATATAGTCATCTGCAGGTTAAAGTTAAGGTAAAGTCCAGAGAAGCCATTGAATATTGTGAAATTAGCATAGAAGCCTATGGGAAGTGGAATTAGTGGTTTTTAGCCTTAAGT
Organism: Perna viridis; assembly: GCA_037379345.1. NCBI lineage: Eukaryota > Metazoa > Mollusca > Bivalvia > Mytilida > Mytilidae > Perna > Perna viridis. The sequence goes on from CM074511.1 coordinate 19,193,331, forward strand.
TGAAGCCATGGCAAAATGAAAAGTTTCTTGAAATAGCTTTAAACTACTTGAAGATCTTGTTAACTTTGCCATGAGAGGAATACACTACAAAAATCCTTCAAAATATGCATTTTTTTAAGTTATAGGTCCAAATTATGGAAAATTGGTCTTTTTGGCTGATTTTTATGTCCTATCTTGTAAAAAGTGTAGAAAATTTAGTAAAAATATCAAATATTAAACTTTGAGGGCTATATTTACCTAAATATGGTAGTAATAAGCACTTGAAATCAAGTTTTGTGTAGATTTGAGCAAAAATTAGGTTAGAAATGAGGAAAAACTCACTTTCATTACTGCGGTTAAGGCCATATAAGCATTCCCCTATGGCAACATGGAAAATCCATTATTGAGCACTTTTTTTGCTTTAGGTGCCCTTTACTGGTCATGTTTTAATGTGAAAACACTGTATTTACAAATTTAATGCCAAATATATCACCTTTTGTGAAAATTTAAAGATTTAGGATTTTTGACATGTGATCAAGAAAAAGGGGGAGGCATGTCAGAAATAAATTTTTAAAAATAGACCAATTTCTCAGAAAATGATTACTTTTAAAACTATTTCTTCATTAATATTGTTAAAAAACAAGTTGTGATTGATATTTTTTATTTGAAAAGTCAGAAAAAGTTCTTTGCAAATATTTAATGCATTTCAGTATGGTAGAATATTTTCACTTTTTTGCTCGCACAACTTGGTTACCCTATATTTAAAAATCAAATATTTAAAAAAGTGCTTGTCACATTTCACTGAAACTTTGCAAATGCATTCAGTATGTGTGTAGGAAGATACCTGTATAGTTATTTATTTTTTCTAAGACAAAAAGTGACCCTTTAGGTTACAGACCACCAATTCAACCAATGAGCATTTGGAACGTACGCAAAAATAGTCCTACGCAGAAATTACCCCTGTTCCTCTTAGTGCTGTGAAAAAAGTTCTCATCTTATTTTAAAAATTTAAAGAGTTTCTGAAAGGAAAAACATTTCTGTACATTTTATAGGTGCATTTTGCTTCTTGTGATGTGAAGCCTAATCTCCATAATGATTTTTAAATATACCCCTATCTTGTGAAAACACTGGGATTTCCCATACTATTTATAGACCCTTCACTTCCGGTGACCAGTACTGCACTGCAAGTCTGCTAACCCCACATGCCATTCTGAGGATTGTGAGCTGACATATGTAGAATCATGCTGATATATAGTCATCTGCAGGTTAAAGTTAAGGTAAAGTCCAGAGAAGCCATTGAATATTGTGAAATTAGCATAGAAGCCTATGGGAAGTGGAATTAGTGGTTTTTAGCCTTAAGTTGAAGCCATGGCAAAATGAAAAGTTTCTTGAAATAGCTTTAAACTACTTGAAGATCTTGTTAACTTTGCCATGAGAGGAATACACTACAAAAATCCTTCAAAATATGCATTTTTTTAAGTTATAGGTCCAAATTATGGAAAATTGGTCTTTTTGGCTGATTTTTATGTCCTATCTTGTAAAAAGTGTAGAAAATTTAGTAAAAATATCAAATATTAAACTTTGAGGGCTATATTTACCTAAATATGGTAGTAATAAGCACTTGAAATCAAGTTTTGTGTAGATTTGAGCAAAAATTAGGTTAGAAATGAGGAAAAACTCACTTTCATTACTGCGGTTAAGGCCATATAAGCATTCCCCTATGGCAACATGGAAAATCCATTATTGAGCACTTTTTTTGCTTTAGGTGCCCTTTACTGGTCATGTTTTAATGTGAAAACACTGTATTTACAAATTTAATGCCAAATATATCACCTTTTGTGAAAATTTAAAGATTTAGGATTTTTGACATGTGATCAAGAAAAAGGGGGAGGCATGTCAGAAATAAATTTTTAAAAATAGACCAATTTCTCAGAAAATGATTACTTTTAAAACTATTTCTTCATTAATATTGTTAAAAAACAAGTTGTGATTGATATTTTTTATTTGAAAAGTCAGAAAAAGTTCTTTGCAAATATTTAATGCATTTCAGTATGGTAGAATATTTTCACTTTTTTGCTCGCACAACTTGGTTACCCTATATTTAAAAATCAAATATTTAAAAAAGTGCTTGTCACATTTCACTGAAACTTTGCAAATGCATTCAGTATGTGTGTAGGAAGATACCTGTATAGTTATTTATTTTTTCTAAGACAAAAAGTGACCCTTTAGGTTACAGACCACCAATTCAACCAATGAGCATTTGGAACGTACGCAAAAATAGTCCTACGCAGAAATTACCCCTGTTCCTCTTAGTGCTGTGAAAAAAGTTCTCATCTTATTTTAAAAATTTAAAGAGTTTCTGAAAGGAAAAACATTTCTGTACATTTTATAGGTGCATTTTGCTTCTTGTGATGTGAAGCCTAATCTCCATAATGATTTTTAAATATACCCCTATCTTGTGAAAACACTGGGATTTCCCATACTATTTATAGACCCTTCACTTCCGGTGACCAGTACTGCACTGCAAGTCTGCTAACCCCACATGCCATTCTGAGGATTGTGAGCTGACATATGTAGAATCATGCTGATATATAGTCATCTGCAGGTTAAAGTTAAGGTAAAGTCCAGAGAAGCCATTGAATATTGTGAAATTAGCATAGAAGCCTATGGGAAGTGGAATTAGTGGTTTTTAGCCTTAAGTTGAAGCCATGGCAAAATGAAAAGTTTCTTGAAATAGCTTTAAACTACTTGAAGATCTTGTTAACTTTGCCATGAGAGGAATACACTACAAAAATCCTTCAAAATATGCATTTTTTTAAGTTATAGGTCCAAATTATGGAAAATTGGTCTTTTTGGCTGATTTTTATGTCCTATCTTGTAAAAAGTGTAGAAAATTTAGTAAAAATATCAAATATTAAACTTTGAGGGCTATATTTACCTAAATATGGTAGTAATAAGCACTTGAAATCAAGTTTTGTGTAGATTTGAGCAAAAATTAGGTTAGAAATGAGGAAAAACTCACTTTCATTACTGCGGTTAAGGCCATATAAGCATTCCCCTATGGCAACATGGAAAATCCATTATTGAGCACTTTTTTTGCTTTAGGTGCCCTTTACTGGTCATGTTTTAATGTGAAAACACTGTATTTACAAATTTAATGCCAAATATATCACCTTTTGTGAAAATTTAAAGATTTAGGATTTTTGACATGTGATCAAGAAAAAGGGGGAGGCATGTCAGAAATAAATTTTTAAAAATAGACCAATTTCTCAGAAAATGATTACTTTTAAAACTATTTCTTCATTAATATTGTTAAAAAACAAGTTGTGATTGATATTTTTTATTTGAAAAGTCAGAAAAAGTTCTTTGCAAATATTTAATGCATTTCAGTATGGTAGAATATTTTCACTTTTTTGCTCGCACAACTTGGTTACCCTATATTTAAAAATCAAATATTTAAAAAAGTGCTTGTCACATTTCACTGAAACTTTGCAAATGCATTCAGTATGTGTGTAGGAAGATACCTGTATAGTTATTTATTTTTTCTAAGACAAAAAGTGACCCTTTAGATGAAGCCATGGCAAAATGAAAAGTTTCTTGAAATAGCTTTAAACTACTTGAAGATCTTGTTAACTTTGCCATGAGAGGAATACACTACAAAAATCCTTCAAAATATGCATTTTTTTAAGTTATAGGTCCAAATTATGGAAAATTGGTCTTTTTGGCTGATTTTTATGTCCTATCTTGTAAAAAGTGTAGAAAATTTAGTAAAAATATCAAATATTAAACTTTGAGGGCTATATTTACCTAAATATGGTAGTAATAAGCACTTGAAATCAAGTTTTGTGTAGATTTGAGCAAAAATTAGGTTAGAAATGAGGAAAAACTCACTTTCATTACTGCGGTTAAGGCCATATAAGCATTCCCCTATGGCAACATGGAAAATCCATTATTGAGCACTTTTTTTGCTTTAGGTGCCCTTTACTGGTCATGTTTTAATGTGAAAACACTGTATTTACAAATTTAATGCCAAATATATCACCTTTTGTGAAAATTTAAAGATTTAGGATTTTTGACATGTGATCAAGAAAAAGGGGGAGGCATGTCAGAAATAAATTTTTAAAAATAGACCAATTTCTCAGAAAATGATTACTTTTAAAACTATTTCTTCATTAATATTGTTAAAAAACAAGTTGTGATTGATATTTTTTATTTGAAAAGTCAGAAAAAGTTCTTTGCAAATATTTAATGCATTTCAGTATGGTAGAATATTTTCACTTTTTTGCTCGCACAACTTGGTTACCCTATATTTAAAAATCAAATATTTAAAAAAGTGCTTGTCACATTTCACTGAAACTTTGCAAATGCATTCAGTATGTGTGTAGGAAGATACCTGTATAGTTATTTATTTTTTCTAAGACAAAAAGTGACCCTTTATTAAGATGAAGCCATGGCAAAATGAAAAGTTTCTTGAAATAGCTTTAAACTACTTGAAGATCTTGTTAACTTTGCCATGAGAGGAATACACTACAAAAATCCTTCAAAATATGCATTTTTTTAAGTTATAGGTCCAAATTATGGAAAATTGGTCTTTTTGGCTGATTTTTATGTCCTATCTTGTAAAAAGTGTAGAAAATTTAGTAAAAATATCAAATATTAAACTTTGAGGGCTATATTTACCTAAATATGGTAGTAATAAGCACTTGAAATCAAGTTTTGTGTAGATTTGAGCAAAAATTAGGTTAGAAATGAGGAAAAACTCACTTTCATTACTGCGGTTAAGGCCATATAAGCATTCCCCTATGGCAACATGGAAAATCCATTATTGAGCACTTTTTTTGCTTTAGGTGCCCTTTACTGGTCATGTTTTAATGTGAAAACACTGTATTTACAAATTTAATGCCAAATATATCACCTTTTGTGAAAATTTAAAGATTTAGGATTTTTGACATGTGATCAAGAAAAAGGGGGAGGCATGTCAGAAATAAATTTTTAAAAATAGACCAATTTCTCAGAAAATGATTACTTTTAAAACTATTTCTTCATTAATATTGTTAAAAAACAAGTTGTGATTGATATTTTTTATTTGAAAAGTCAGAAAAAGTTCTTTGCAAATATTTAATGCATTTCAGTATGGTAGAATATTTTCACTTTTTTGCTCGCACAACTTGGTTACCCTATATTTAAAAATCAAATATTTAAAAAAGTGCTTGTCACATTTCACTGAAACTTTGCAAATGCATTCAGTATGTGTGTAGGAAGATACCTGTATAGTTATTTATTTTTTCTAAGACAAAAAGTGACCCTTTAGGTTACAGACCACCAATTCAACCAATGAGCATTTGGAACGTACGCAAAAATAGTCCTACGCAGAAATTACCCCTGTTCCTCTTAGTGCTGTGAAAAAAGTTCTCATCTTATTTTAAAAATTTAAAGAGTTTCTGAAAGGAAAAACATTTCTGTACATTTTATAGGTGCATTTTGCTTCTTGTGATGTGAAGCCTAATCTCCATAATGATTTTTAAATATACCCCTATCTTGTGAAAACACTGGGATTTCCCATACTATTTATAGACCCTTCACTTCCGGTGACCAGTACTGCACTGCAAGTCTGCTAACCCCACATGCCATTCTGAGGATTGTGAGCTGACATATGTAGAATCATGCTGATATATAGTCATCTGCAGGTTAAAGTTAAGGTAAAGTCCAGAGAAGCCATTGAATATTGTGAAATTAGCATAGAAGCCTATGGGAAGTGGAATTAGTGGTTTTTAGCCTTAAGTTGAAGCCATGGCAAAATGAAAAGTTTCTTGAAATAGCTTTAAACTACTTGAAGATCTTGTTAACTTTGCCATGAGAGGAATACACTACAAAAATCCTTCAAAATATGCATTTTTTTAAGTTATAGGTCCAAATTATGGAAAATTGGTCTTTTTGGCTGATTTTTATGTCCTATCTTGTAAAAAGTGTAGAAAATTTAGTAAAAATATCAAATATTAAACTTTGAGGGCTATATTTACCTAAATATGGTAGTAATAAGCACTTGAAATCAAGTTTTGTGTAGATTTGAGCAAAAATTAGGTTAGAAATGAGGAAAAACTCACTTTCATTACTGCGGTTAAGGCCATATAAGCATTCCCCTATGGCAACATGGAAAATCCATTATTGAGCACTTTTTTTGCTTTAGGTGCCCTTTACTGGTCATGTTTTAATGTGAAAACACTGTATTTACAAATTTAATGCCAAATATATCACCTTTTGTGAAAATTTAAAGATTTAGGATTTTTGACATGTGATCAAGAAAAAGGGGGAGGCATGTCAGAAATAAATTTTTAAAAATAGACCAATTTCTCAGAAAATGATTACTTTTAAAACTATTTCTTCATTAATATTGTTAAAAAACAAGTTGTGATTGATATTTTTTATTTGAAAAGTCAGAAAAAGTTCTTTGCAAATATTTAATGCATTTCAGTATGGTAGAATATTTTCACTTTTTTGCTCGCACAACTTGGTTACCCTATATTTAAAAATCAAATATTTAAAAAAGTGCTTGTCACATTTCACTGAAACTTTGCAAATGCATTCAGTATGTGTGTAGGAAGATACCTGTATAGTTATTTATTTTTTCTAAGACAAAAAGTGACCCTTTAGGTTACAGACCACCAATTCAACCAATGAGCATTTGGAACGTACGCAAAAATAGTCCTACGCAGAAATTACCCCTGTTCCTCTTAGTGCTGTGAAAAAAGTTCTCATCTTATTTTAAAAATTTAAAGAGTTTCTGAAAGGAAAAACATTTCTGTACATTTTATAGGTGCATTTTGCTTCTTGTGATGTGAAGCCTAATCTCCATAATGATTTTTAAATATACCCCTATCTTGTGAAAACACTGGGATTTCCCATACTATTTATAGACCCTTCACTTCCGGTGACCAGTACTGCACTGCAAGTCTGCTAACCCCACATGCCATTCTGAGGATTGTGAGCTGACATATGTAGAATCATGCTGATATATAGTCATCTGCAGGTTAAAGTTAAGGTAAAGTCCAGAGAAGCCATTGAATATTGTGAAATTAGCATAGAAGCCTATGGGAAGTGGAATTAGTGGTTTTTAGCCTTAAGTTGAAGCCATGGCAAAATGAAAAGTTTCTTGAAATAGCTTTAAACTACTTGAAGATCTTGTTAACTTTGCCATGAGAGGAATACACTACAAAAATCCTTCAAAATATGCATTTTTTTAAGTTATAGGTCCAAATTATGGAAAATTGGTCTTTTTGGCTGATTTTTATGTCCTATCTTGTAAAAAGTGTAGAAAATTTAGTAAAAATATCAAATATTAAACTTTGAGGGCTATATTTACCTAAATATGGTAGTAATAAGCACTTGAAATCAAGTTTTGTGTAGATTTGAGCAAAAATTAGGTTAGAAATGAGGAAAAACTCACTTTCATTACTGCGGTTAAGGCCATATAAGCATTCCCCTATGGCAACATGGAAAATCCATTATTGAGCACTTTTTTTGCTTTAGGTGCCCTTTACTGGTCATGTTTTAATGTGAAAACACTGTATTTACAAATTTAATGCCAAATATATCACCTTTTGTGAAAATTTAAAGATTTAGGATTTTTGACATGTGATCAAGAAAAAGGGGGAGGCATGTCAGAAATAAATTTTTAAAAATAGACCAATTTCTCAGAAAATGATTACTTTTAAAACTATTTCTTCATTAATATTGTTAAAAAACAAGTTGTGATTGATATTTTTTATTTGAAAAGTCAGAAAAAGTTCTTTGCAAATATTTAATGCATTTCAGTATGGTAGAATATTTTCACTTTTTTGCTCGCACAACTTGGTTACCCTATATTTAAAAATCAAATATTTAAAAAAGTGCTTGTCACATTTCACTGAAACTTTGCAAATGCATTCAGTATGTGTGTAGGAAGATACCTGTATAGTTATTTATTTTTTCTAAGACAAAAAGTGACCCTTTAGGTTACAGACCACCAATTCAACCAATGAGCATTTGGAACGTACGCAAAAATAGTCCTACGCAGAAATTACCCCTGTTCCTCTTAGTGCTGTGAAAAAAGTTCTCATCTTATTTTAAAAATTTAAAGAGTTTCTGAAAGGAAAAACATTTCTGTACATTTTATAGGTGCATTTTGCTTCTTGTGATGTGAAGCCTAATCTCCATAATGATTTTTAAATATACCCCTATCTTGTGAAAACACTGGGATTTCCCATACTATTTATAGACCCTTCACTTCCGGTGACCAGTACTGCACTGCAAGTCTGCTAACCCCACATGCCATTCTGAGGATTGTGAGCTGACATATGTAGAATCATGCTGATATATAGTCATCTGCAGGTTAAAGTTAAGGTAAAGTCCAGAGAAGCCATTGAATATTGTGAAATTAGCATAGAAGCCTATGGGAAGTGGAATTAGTGGTTTTTAGCCTTAAGTTGAAGCCATGGCAAAATGAAAAGTTTCTTGAAATAGCTTTAAACTACTTGAAGATCTTGTTAACTTTGCCATGAGAGGAATACACTACAAAAATCCTTCAAAATATGCATTTTTTTAAGTTATAGGTCCAAATTATGGAAAATTGGTCTTTTTGGCTGATTTTTATGTCCTATCTTGTAAAAAGTGTAGAAAATTTAGTAAAAATATCAAATATTAAACTTTGAGGGCTATATTTACCTAAATATGGTAGTAATAAGCACTTGAAATCAAGTTTTGTGTAGATTTGAGCAAAAATTAGGTTAGAAATGAGGAAAAACTCACTTTCATTACTGCGGTTAAGGCCATATAAGCATTCCCCTATGGCAACATGGAAAATCCATTATTGAGCACTTTTTTTGCTTTAGGTGCCCTTTACTGGTCATGTTTTAATGTGAAAACACTGTATTTACAAATTTAATGCCAAATATATCACCTTTTGTGAAAATTTAAAGATTTAGGATTTTTGACATGTGATCAAGAAAAAGGGGGAGGCATGTCAGAAATAAATTTTTAAAAATAGACCAATTTCTCAGAAAATGATTACTTTTAAAACTATTTCTTCATTAATATTGTTAAAAAACAAGTTGTGATTGATATTTTTTATTTGAAAAGTCAGAAAAAGTTCTTTGCAAATATTTAATGCATTTCAGTATGGTAGAATATTTTCACTTTTTTGCTCGCACAACTTGGTTACCCTATATTTAAAAATCAAATATTTAAAAAAGTGCTTGTCACATTTCACTGAAACTTTGCAAATGCATTCAGTATGTGTGTAGGAAGATACCTGTATAGTTATTTATTTTTTCTAAGACAAAAAGTGACCCTTTAGGTTACAGACCACCAATTCAACCAATGAGCATTTGGAACGTACGCAAAAATAGTCCTACGCAGAAATTACCCCTGTTCCTCTTAGTGCTGTGAAAAAAGTTCTCATCTTATTTTAAAAATTTAAAGAGTTTCTGAAAGGAAAAACATTTCTGTACATTTTATAGGTGCATTTTGCTTCTTGTGATGTGAAGCCTAATCTCCATAATGATTTTTAAATATACCCCTATCTTGTGAAAACACTGGGATTTCCCATACTATTTATAGACCCTTCACTTCCGGTGACCAGTACTGCACTGCAAGTCTGCTAACCCCACATGCCATTCTGAGGATTGTGAGCTGACATATGTAGAATCATGCTGATATATAGTCATCTGCAGGTTAAAGTTAAGGTAAAGTCCAGAGAAGCCATTGAATATTGTGAAATTAGCATAGAAGCCTATGGGAAGTGGAATTAGTGGTTTTTAGCCTTAAGATGAAGCCATGGCAAAATGAAAAGTTTCTTGAAATAGCTTTAAACTACTTGAAGATCTTGTTAACTTTGCCATGAGAGGAATACACTACAAAAATCCTTCAAAATATGCATTTTTTTAAGTTATAGGTCCAAATTATGGAAAATTGGTCTTTTTGGCTGATTTTTATGTCCTATCTTGTAAAAAGTGTAGAAAATTTAGTAAAAATATCAAATATTAAACTTTGAGGGCTATATTTACCTAAATATGGTAGTAATAAGCACTTGAAATCAAGTTTTGTGTAGATTTGAGCAAAAATTAGGTTAGAAATGAGGAAAAACTCACTTTCATTACTGCGGTTAAGGCCATATAAGCATTCCCCTATGGCAACATGGAAAATCCATTATTGAGCACTTTTTTTGCTTTAGGTGCCCTTTACTGGTCATGTTTTAATGTGAAAACACTGTATTTACAAATTTAATGCCAAATATATCACCTTTTGTGAAAATTTAAAGATTTAGGATTTTTGACATGTGATCAAGAAAAAGGGGGAGGCATGTCAGAAATAAATTTTTAAAAATAGACCAATTTCTCAGAAAATGATTACTTTTAAAACTATTTCTTCATTAATATTGTTAAAAAACAAGTTGTGATTGATATTTTTTATTTGAAAAGTCAGAAAAAGTTCTTTGCAAATATTTAATGCATTTCAGTATGGTAGAATATTTTCACTTTTTTGCTCGCACAACTTGGTTACCCTATATTTAAAAATCAAATATTTAAAAAAGTGCTTGTCACATTTCACTGAAACTTTGCAAATGCATTCAGTATGTGTGTAGGAAGATACCTGTATAGTTATTTATTTTTTCTAAGACAAAAAGTGACCCTTTAAGATGAAGCCATGGCAAAATGAAAAGTTTCTTGAAATAGCTTTAAACTACTTGAAGATCTTGTTAACTTTGCCATGAGAGGAATACACTACAAAAATCCTTCAAAATATGCATTTTTTTAAGTTATAGGTCCAAATTATGGAAAATTGGTCTTTTTGGCTGATTTTTATGTCCTATCTTGTAAAAAGTGTAGAAAATTTAGTAAAAATATCAAATATTAAACTTTGAGGGCTATATTTACCTAAATATGGTAGTAATAAGCACTTGAAATCAAGTTTTGTGTAGATTTGAGCAAAAATTAGGTTAGAAATGAGGAAAAACTCACTTTCATTACTGCGGTTAAGGCCATATAAGCATTCCCCTATGGCAACATGGAAAATCCATTATTGAGCACTTTTTTTGCTTTAGGTGCCCTTTACTGGTCATGTTTTAATGTGAAAACACTGTATTTACAAATTTAATGCCAAATATATCACCTTTTGTGAAAATTTAAAGATTTAGGATTTTTGACATGTGATCAAGAAAAAGGGGGAGGCATGTCAGAAATAAATTTTTAAAAATAGACCAATTTCTCAGAAAATGATTACTTTTAAAACTATTTCTTCATTAATATTGTTAAAAAACAAGTTGTGATTGATATTTTTTATTTGAAAAGTCAGAAAAAGTTCTTTGCAAATATTTAATGCATTTCAGTATGGTAGAATATTTTCACTTTTTTGCTCGCACAACTTGGTTACCCTATATTTAAAAATCAAATATTTAAAAAAGTGCTTGTCACATTTCACTGAAACTTTGCAAATGCATTCAGTATGTGTGTAGGAAGATACCTGTATAGTTATTTATTTTTTCTAAGACAAAAAGTGACCCTTTAAGATGAAGCCATGGCAAAATGAAAAGTTTCTTGAAATAGCTTTAAACTACTTGAAGATCTTGTTAACTTTGCCATGAGAGGAATACACTACAAAAATCCTTCAAAATATGCATTTTTTTAAGTTATAGGTCCAAATTATGGAAAATTGGTCTTTTTGGCTGATTTTTATGTCCTATCTTGTAAAAAGTGTAGAAAATTTAGTAAAAATATCAAATATTAAACTTTGAGGGCTATATTTACCTAAATATGGTAGTAATAAGCACTTGAAATCAAGTTTTGTGTAGATTTGAGCAAAAATTAGGTTAGAAATGAGGAAAAACTCACTTTCATTACTGCGGTTAAGGCCATATAAGCATTCCCCTATGGCAACATGGAAAATCCATTATTGAGCACTTTTTTTGCTTTAGGTGCCCTTTACTGGTCATGTTTTAATGTGAAAACACTGTATTTACAAATTTAATGCCAAATATATCACCTTTTGTGAAAATTTAAAGATTTAGGATTTTTGACATGTGATCAAGAAAAAGGGGGAGGCATGTCAGAAATAAATTTTTAAAAATAGACCAATTTCTCAGAAAATGATTACTTTTAAAACTATTTCTTCATTAATATTGTTAAAAAACAAGTTGTGATTGATATTTTTTATTTGAAAAGTCAGAAAAAGTTCTTTGCAAATATTTAATGCATTTCAGTATGGTAGAATATTTTCACTTTTTTGCTCGCACAACTTGGTTACCCTATATTTAAAAATCAAATATTTAAAAAAGTGCTTGTCACATTTCACTGAAACTTTGCAAATGCATTCAGTATGTGTGTAGGAAGATACCTGTATAGTTATTTATTTTTTCTAAGACAAAAAGTGACCCTTTAAGATGAAGCCATGGCAAAATGAAAAGTTTCTTGAAATAGCTTTAAACTACTTGAAGATCTTGTTAACTTTGCCATGAGAGGAATACACTACAAAAATCCTTCAAAATATGCATTTTTTTAAGTTATAGGTCCAAATTATGGAAAATTGGTCTTTTTGGCTGATTTTTATGTCCTATCTTGTAAAAAGTGTAGAAAATTTAGTAAAAATATCAAATATTAAACTTTGAGGGCTATATTTACCTAAATATGGTAGTAATAAGCACTTGAAATCAAGTTTTGTGTAGATTTGAGCAAAAATTAGGTTAGAAATGAGGAAAAACTCACTTTCATTACTGCGGTTAAGGCCATATAAGCATTCCCCTATGGCAACATGGAAAATCCATTATTGAGCACTTTTTTTGCTTTAGGTGCCCTTTACTGGTCATGTTTTAATGTGAAAACACTGTATTTACAAATTTAATGCCAAATATATCACCTTTTGTGAAAATTTAAAGATTTAGGATTTTTGACATGTGATCAAGAAAAAGGGGGAGGCATGTCAGAAATAAATTTTTAAAAATAGACCAATTTCTCAGAAAATGATTACTTTTAAAACTATTTCTTCATTAATATTGTTAAAAAACAAGTTGTGATTGATATTTTTTATTTGAAAAGTCAGAAAAAGTTCTTTGCAAATATTTAATGCATTTCAGTATGGTAGAATATTTTCACTTTTTTGCTCGCACAACTTGGTTACCCTATATTTAAAAATCAAATATTTAAAAAAGTGCTTGTCACATTTCACTGAAACTTTGCAAATGCATTCAGTATGTGTGTAGGAAGATACCTGTATAGTTATTTATTTTTTCTAAGACAAAAAGTGACCCTTTAGGTTACAGACCACCAATTCAACCAATGAGCATTTGGAACGTACGCAAAAATAGTCCTACGCAGAAATTACCCCTGTTCCTCTTAGTGCTGTGAAAAAAGTTCTCATCTTATTTTAAAAATTTAAAGAGTTTCTGAAAGGAAAAACATTTCTGTACATTTTATAGGTGCATTTTGCTTCTTGTGATGTGAAGCCTAATCTCCATAATGATTTTTAAATATACCCCTATCTTGTGAAAACACTGGGATTTCCCATGCTATTTATAGACCCTTCACTTCCGGTGACCAGTACTGCACTGCAAGTCTGCTAACCCCACATGCCATTCTGAGGATTGTGAGCTGACATATGTAGAATCATGCTGATATATAGTCATCTGCAGGTTAAAGTTAAGGTAAAGTCCAGAGAAGCCATTGAATATTGTGAAATTAGCATAGAAGCCTATGGGAAGTGGAATTAGTGGTTTTTAGCCTATAAAGAATAGTGTCTTCAGACTGAAAATATACATCTTTTAATTTATATATTAGAAGTTTTATGGTCGTCATCATGAAATCGTGGATCGTTATGGTGTATCCATCTGCACCAAGAAAACTGATTTATTCAACGGGTCATAGTTTTCCTTTCCTCGTTTGTCTACCCCGGACTTGACTTTTTATGAGCAACTCAGCGGGTGTTTCTAGAAAAGCAGAGGACGCTAACCATACCGGTGCATCTGGTCCATGCTCCCATTTTTTAGTGGAGTCCGAGTTGCTCATTTGCTTTTGTTACTTTGTATGTATGATTTTAGTTACTTTGTGTTCTTTGTTGTGTATGTCTGTTTTCCATGTCTGGTCTTTGTCCCTGGATTACATTCTTTTGATTACTGCTGTAACCTTGGTTCCCTTGATTACTCTTTCTACCTACCTACCTACCTACCTCAGGCTCCTAGATAAATTGTCCCACGTTAAATTGAAGCCCGTCTAAAGGAAACCATCCACAAAGCATTTAACTGCAAGAATGTTAATTATTACAATTTGTTTTTCGGGTTCGATTCTACATAATTTTACCACTACAAAACAAAAAGACAAAAGTTGTTACACCGAGCAACAGGAGGTCAATATGCTCGACAACATATTTTTCACTTTTATTAACAAACGATCGGAATTCTGATGGTCACTATTTGTGCTCCTCTATTAGCCGATCTGTTCCTTTATTCTTATGAATCGGAGTTCCTTTAAAATCTAGTGAAAGACAAAAATGTTAGGAGGCTAGAGCATTTAATGTCATATATCGATATATTGACGATGTTTTCTTCATTAATAATTATAAATTTAGAGAATGGTTTCCTTTAATTTATTCACTAGTACCAGAAATTAAAAGAGACTACTGACACAGCTTCCTCTGCGTCATTTTAGACATTCACCTCGAATTTGACGACATTAATCATCTCAGTACAAGCATAAATGACAAAAGAAACGATTTTAAATTTCACTTCCTTGTGCAACAATATACCTGCTTTCCCTGCATATGTTTTTTTTATATATTTCTCACGGCTAGTAGCGACTATTAAGAGGCTTTGTTGTCCTAGAGACAGGCTTTTGGACCAAGGTTATAGGAAAAACTAGTACGTCTCACACGCTGCCTAAAAAGGTTTCCGACATTCATATATTAATGAAAAAAATTTTCCGACAAATAATTTTTATGTAGTTTTATCTGTATATTATTATTTCATCTTGAACTTGACGCACCTTCTGCACAAGTTCTAGAGTTATTCTGAAACTTAATGTTTGTGTCTTATTCTTTTCATTTTCACTTATATATTGCTCATTTCTTATATACTGTTTTGACTACTGATTTTTTACCAACTTTGACTGGTGGCGCGCTATAAAACCTGGTTTAACCCACCTTTCATTTTGGAAAATACCTGTACCAAGTCAGGACCATTGCGATGGTTTCCAATTACGGACTATCAGTGCGGTAATTTTGTTATTAACCTTCAATATATGTAGACCATGCGTGGAACATGCTCTATATCACGGGAAGTCACTTATGTTAATTTTGCCAAATTTTGGTACAGGGGTGCCGCTGGAGCTGGAAAAACACCCCATTCATATATTTGTTTGCAAGAAATCTGTCACATTTATATATTTTCAGCGCGAAATACATACCCATTCATATATTCTTCTACTGTGTACCTAATATTCTTTTAATTAAGAGAACATAAAGAGGAACCTGAATTGCTCACCTGGTTGAATTTTGCCTTTCAAAAGCAATAAATTTAAGAAGTTGTCCAACAATTTTGACTCAAGAAGTATTTGGTAGGACTTATCATATGGATCATTTCAACAATTAAAAGTTTCTTTTAATCTATCATAGTTTTCAAGATATTGACTGAAAACTGTTAAAAACAATCTGATTAAAATACACGATCTGACATGTGCCAATTAAGTCAAGGAGTGTAGCGTAATTAAAGATTGAATTTTAATTAGATTGTTAAAAAAAAGTCATTTTCCTCTTTCAAGGGCAAAAACTCTTACAAGGAGTAATCTGACGACTTTCATCCCTGAAGATTTTTGTAGTCCTAATAATAAGGATCATTTCAGCTATCGAAAGAATTTGGCTAAACCTAACGGTTTTGGAGATATATGCAAAAAACTACTGTCTGGCCCTTATGTTCTATTTTTAGTAACGGTGGCCATGTTTTTGATGGATCAAAAATCCCCACGTCAGTTCTATGCAAGATACACCAAGGAACATTCACACCAAGTTTGACTCCAATTGATCATATAATGTCAAAGAAGAAGATTTTAGAAATAACATTAAAATTAGCAAAAATCGTTGAAAAAGGGCAATAACTCAAACAAGGCTGAATGGATTAAAACCAAAATTTGAACAGAGATAGATCTCATCATGCTGAACACTTTTACTTAGTCAGAATTTAGCTTAACCTAACGGTTTAGGAGATATATGTGAAAAACTACTGTCTGACCCCTATGTTATATTTTTAGTAACGGCGGCCATGTTTTTGACGGATCAAAAATCCCCACATCAGTACTATTCAGGATACCCCAAGGAACATTCATACCAAGTTTGGTTCAAATTAGTCGAGTCGTTTCAGAGGAGATAAGTTTTGTATAATTGTTAACGACGACGACGAACGCCAAGTGATGGCAATAGCTCACATGGCCTTTGCCAAGGTGAGCTAATGAAAACAAAGGCCTCCAGGAGGTTACAGAAAGGGAACCTAATTGCTAAATCTTTTGATCAAATCTTATACATCTGTAATTTATCAATTCCTCATCACCATTTCAATTAAAATTTGATACACTGACAAGATAAATTGGTAACAATTGGAAAGTTTGTCTTAACAATAAATTATACATTTAAACTGTAGAAATAAGACCAAGATATAGTACAGCTCAGACATGACAGCCCATTGACATAAGAAAGTGAAAAAATTATGACCCAATCATGTATTTCAACTGTAGAAAAAAAACAGACCCATTCTAGCAACACGTCTGTATATATACTGGTATATAGGAAGTAACACCCACCCCGCTCTACATACACGTCCGAGAAAAATTCTTTTGTTGTAAAGCCCTACCTCTCGAAGCGGTTTATGTTGCAGCGTAAACCATCTCAAATTGATAACAATTCTTTCACTTTAATTGTCAAAAACCAAAGAAAACAAAAATAAGTATTAATAAGAAATTTCATTAACACATATAACATGCTATATTTTTACATAACGACAGTCCTTTCTGCATTTAGATCTGCATTTTGAAGAAAATCATACATTCATCTCCACTAAAATCAACCATATAGTCAGACCAAATTACTATAACTCTTCCATAGTGCCAATTTCATACTCTTTCTATTACAGCCACACTTTTCTGTATCATAATTAAGTTTTTGTAAAGAGGAAGCTTAGTTATAATATTTTCAAATATAAGTCTCCCTGTCTGTGACATTTTTTTTTCTATTTTATAACTTTGTTTTTGATATCGTCATTCTAATAATGACATTTAATTGGATATTGTATAGTTTCTAAATTCTGACTCAGATAAAAAGCAGTAGTTTTGCTCTGGCTCTCAGTGTAATTTGTCATAATGTCTTAGTATAAGAAAGAAATACAATATAAATAATATAACAAAGAAGTACAATATAAATAATTTCTATCTTGAAAGTGCAACAACCGAACCACAAACTAAAATAAACTGTGGTTTATTACTGTTTCTACATTAGAAATAAATGTGAATTCGGTGGATTCTTTGACATGTATGAATCACTACCTGTCTGGTTTGTGTAATGACTATTGGGACACCATTATTAAAGTAGCTCTGTAGGAACGTTGCTAAAATACTAAGTAAGGTTATTGAAATTGCCAATGTTGCTCATTTGACACATTTATTGAAATCAAAATATAACTACTCGCAGAAGGTTTCTGACACAGAATGAATGAAGTAATAAAATTCGTAAGTTTGAAAATACATTTACCTTTTATGGTCCAAAATCCAAAATCTAAATACCAGGTTAGATAAAAAAAAAACAAATAATACAATTTTGATTATTCAGTTTAACTTTTGACTCTTTGGACTTTGATTTGATGACGGGGACCAGTCACCGATGTATGAAACTAATAAATAAATTGAATGCGTCCATTTTCTTACCTGTATCAATACTATATACATATCATTTCTAATTACAGAAACAGAATATATACCAAAGAGTCCTCCACCACCTTACACAAAATTTGACTACAAATCCAACCTTCGAAGGTACTATTCGAGTGGACAACTGATAAAAACGTCCACACTCCAGAGGCATAATTCGGATGGACATCCGACTTATCCACCACCAGCATTCAACTACGGTTATTGACAAGGAAATAGTCAATTAGCAAATTTACTAATCTTGTCTTAGAACATAATAATTATGATAGATTAGGTGAACAGTTTATAACTGGAAGAAAGCTGAAGATGATGCATAAACAAAGGAAGTATTCTAGTTTAAATTTTGCATCAGTTGAATCAGTTGCACGTATATATATATATTCATCAAGTATTGTTGTCATAGATTTGCAAAGGCTCATAGCAACTGAATAAAAACACAAGAAACATGCTGTTTTATGAAACAATGTTACTTTACACTTTTATCATATATTTTGATAAATAAAACAGATGTCGTTTTTTTGTATTCTTTTGCTTTGTTGCTGTTAACAACCCATTTCAATCTGATTTGGATCATTTTTCATGATTGTTTTGTTTTTATTGTACAATATCTAATGTGTTATAAATATGCTCTATGATCTTGAACAGCCTTCGTCTTTCAAGGTCAGGAGTCGGTAACAGAGCAGCGCTATGTGCCATTTAGCAGCATTGTTTAACTGATTGTTTCGTAGTTGGTACCTAGGGTTATCTGCCTCAACCCTAATCGACATTGATTGTATGAAACAATGAAAAGCATACGCGAAATCATTTTTCATCACGGAACAGTGGCCTAGAAGATTCCATGCAGCGTCTCTATGACCAAGATTTGTCTCTCGAGATAAAGTGTCTAACATCAAAATGATTGCTGTATCCATTTGATCTGAATCCCCTATTTCATGGTTGTACAAGAATG
Organism: Perna viridis; assembly: GCA_037379345.1. Taxonomy (NCBI): domain Eukaryota; kingdom Metazoa; phylum Mollusca; class Bivalvia; order Mytilida; family Mytilidae; genus Perna; species Perna viridis. Next base: position 19,212,186 of record CM074511.1, read on the forward strand.
TAAGATAATGCATAAAAATAATCGAATCACATACGCCAATGTTTTTATACTGGGAATCAGAGAGGTCATCTAGTTGACATCCAGATGAACGAAACATTTCAAGTTTGATAGCGAAAGGTGCGATAAGTTCCTCGGTAGGAAGATACACAATGCAAGGCGCCAAGCATTTGGTCAAGATGTGTTGTAATGTATACTTGTAAAAATGTTTCGCGTAGTCTTCCAAGAGATGCATCGGATGCTCATAACATTTGCACATAGGGAAAACCTTCTTTGAGTATCTATCATGAACCTCTTTTAACAACACTCCCATCTTTTCTACCATTTTACACTCATGAAACAAAGCAGCCAGCTTAAGCAAGTTCGAGGTTGAAGCGCCTCCCATTCCCATTTCAATAAATTCGAAACCCATCCTTAAAAATCCCATACCTGTGTTTTTGGGAGTGGTACATTCTAGACCTTTAACTTGAAGCTGAAACCCAAGACTACTCGCCACATGAGGAATCAGAAACTCCATAAGTTGCATTGGATGTTGTAAAGTGTTGCTAAACCTAAATTCTTCAATAGAATTAGATAGTTGTTTTAGACGTTTAAAGTGATACTGAATGACCACGTCGATATTACTATCCCCATGCTCAGGAACAGACATACATAGCATTTTCAGTCGCCAGTTTAAAAAAAGCGCTACCGATTCCAGAGGAAGGCTACATATAAGTGTAAGCATCCGATAAGGCAACTCACAAGGAATATAGGTAAGTAACTGGTCGAACCGGGTGAGACACATGGTCAACAGTTCGCCAATATTGTCTGTTCTTATCTGAAGTATAAATCTAAACTTACTATCCAGCATAGTTTGATATAGATTATGCAGATCTTGTCTTTGATTCTCATTTACTTTATGCTCCAAAAGATTATTTGAGGGAATCAAGTACTGGGGAATATTTCTAGCTTCAATCCAAACTTTAAATCTGATTAAACATTTGTCTAAACAGCGTAGCAGGTTGTGTGGCTTCCAGAGATCACTGTCGCTATCTTCTATCACTGAAAACATACACATTTTTGAGTGATAAGTTGATATGCAGTCATCGTGGACTGGATTCACAATTTGTTTTGTTATCAGTTTTAGAAGAACAAAACATTTGAACTGGGTGTCATTAAAGCTCCATATTAAGCCTTTCTCAGCAAGAGATAATGATAGTCGCCATTCTAAGTCACTGTCTGGACTAAAGGGGTGGCCAGTTGGTGTAACAAAGAATCCGCATTGCTTGATTACCCCAAGAGCATCCCCGGTAGGCCACGGTTTTTTGTTTGCCTTCTCTAGCCAATCTTTTGCTTGATCCGGCCATGACGAACTTTTAAACGCAAAAACACGGTCCACGCTTTTGTTGTAGAATTTAGATTTGAATTGTTCTGTTCTAGCAGGTCCACTTAACTGGTCACAATTTTCAGTTCGCCTTGCATACGAATTAGCAAGTAATATTCTGTTTTGTTCATCAATTCTAATGTGTTCCCCGAATGGAGTACTTTGTAACGCTTCAATATATTTTGTCCGTAATTGAGGCTGGTCGTTTGGAAGACACAGCTCTAATTTGACATATCCGGGGTGAGTGTTTTGATCAGTAAAGGTGCGAGCATTTAAAAATGACTGGTTTATATTTATGTCATAGTAGTTTTGAACAACATTCACATCAGAGTAACATTCTATGATATCAGTATCAGATTCCGCCTCGGGTGTTGTTGTGCCTTCCATACGGCTTCCCATTATAAAACATTTTACATTTGCATCGGCAAATATCAAATTATGAAGCCATTCTTCTTGTTTAGCATAATACAATCTGTGCCCTCGCACAAAAGAAGACAGACCAGTACGATTTAATATTGAGTTTAGCGTGATGCTCAAACTTTCTGTGAAACTTGCAGAACTCTGCATATTTTGGTACAGAAATATAACCTGGAAACAAATGAATTTATTATCATAATACATTGTACCCCCAAGCTGTCATGCTTGTGGTATAAATGCAAATGGCATCAATTCCAAGAACTAATTACCTTAAAAAAAATCATTATACGAATATAAGATGAGGAGCCCATGGAGTCTGAAGAACATATTGACAGGAGCGGATACAGGAATCGAAGAACAGGAGGGGTGCTCATTGACCAAAATGTTCAACCATAAAGAAATTCAAGCAAGAAAGTATAGTTCAATAACGGTTTTTCATTCAAATTAATTGTTATGCAACTTATATGACATTTATAGTATAGGCCTTGTCATGAGGATAAAATCACAGGGGATTTTAAGAAACATATATGCTCGCTAGGCAATGACAACCTCGGGGAAAAGGTGAAATGTATTTTAAAAAACATATATGCTCGCTAGGCAATGGGAACCTCGAGAAAGGTTGACTTTTCCCGAGGTTCTCATTGCCTAGCGAGCATATATGTTTCTTAAAATACATTTCACCAAGCCTCTGTGGATCAATTCGTTGAGGCGATTTTCACGCAACATATATTCGACGTTAGGGTTCGCCAATGGCAGCTCTTTTCATTTATTTAATGCACCTCCATGTCATCTTCTGCATTACAACCTGGCTAAATTCAAAATTGAACTTACCAAGCTATGAATATTTGGTTTCTTTCAAATTTGTATTTTAGTTCCTGTCTGATCGTATTTATGACGTAATGTCGCTAATTTTAAATTTGGAATCGAGCTATTCGGACATTTCCGCTGCACAACAACGAAAGTAAGCATGTCATTTGTCTTCTAGTCTACATTTGACATCGACAAAATGTTGATAAGAGTTTTTTATCCTAGTAATGTTCCAAACGAGGGGATGGGGACATTGCATGATACGAAAAAAGGTCATTAATCATTTACGGAACATTTCTAATTGCTGAGTCAACTAAAAAAAATTCGACAGTAAATAATGTATCAACCTAGTCATTAGAGTATAGATATATATTTTTTTCATTTGCAAGAACATCACAAAAGGAAGCCAAATTCCACCATCTAATAGAAAAATCGGCTCGAATAACCTATGCTAATACCTGAGTCGATTTTTTTAAATTACATTTTTCAATGAATGGGTCAAGAAACTGACAAAATACAATGTTTAATCAAATTAACAAATCAGACGGAAATAATGGTTTTTAAGAACAGATGGACTGGTCGAACCCATCCGTACCCCTAGCGCCTGGTGGAACCCATCCGTACCCACAACGTCTGGTCGAAACCACCCGTACCCCTAGCGCCTGGTCGAAGCCATCCGTACCCCTAGCGCCTGGGCTCATCAAAAAATATAAGTGAAGAAGAAAAGAAATATTTGTTAGCATATGATTCAAGGTCTCTACATTATTGTCAAATACTAACGTGCTTTAATATATGATGTACTAAAACCTAAAAGAGTGTTTTCATTAGTTTAATTCTACTTTTTTAATCCTTTAATCCTGCGTCAGTTGGCATGTTTAACAGGAGAATTAGTGATGATCATTATCCTTGAACAAACTTTTTTAGTACCACCAATACTTTGCATCGCTTACTAGTATGTTTATGATTTTTTAAATCATTTTTAAACATTTTCACTTGGTGATACATGCAGGCAAACACAACTATAGTCATGTTAGAATAGTGATTAGGTTGCCTTTGTTCATTAACACACGTTTTTGATCTAAAGAATTATTTATTCGTTTTGAAATATTGACCTGAAAAGAAAATCTTGAATGCTATTATATCTACAGTGTGTGTACTAATTAAAAGACCTGTGTGACTAGTCCATTTAATATTTATATACACCGAGAACATTGGCTATTTAAAATACGGATTAAATCATATTGTTTAGCAGTCTTGTAATATTTAGTGTGTTTTTGTTTAAACTGCTAGTTTTGGTTACAACATGTTATTTTACAAATTCTGAAGGATACATTATGGACAGTTCAGTTAAAGCAGTGTATTTGCTGATTAAAACACTTTTGTGTGGTAGGTTAAATAGAATTTTGAATTTTGATTATTTCGTTTTAACGTTGCCTAGCTACCTGAAAACTATAACCACATACATGTACATGTATAATCAATACATTATAACATTCTAAAACAAATCGTGATCTGTATTAAAAAAACCTTTCCGTGCAGTTGAGCTACTATGTAATATCATACATAGTAGTAAAATGATGTAGTTCTTCAACTTATTTACCTTTGGTATTTGGCTAGGGTTTTTTTTATGTTGTTTTTGTAAATTCAAGATATTATATCAGCTTTATAAACAGTTTTACTTGGTAAACATGAAGGTGTTGCAATACTTCATATAAAGCTACAAAATCCTACATAGGAGAACCTTTCGTGAAAATGATTGTAAATGAAAGCTTTACTAAAGAATCCAGTGAATCAGTTACAGCATCAAAGAATTATAATTAAAAGTCAGTGCTCTAGTTACCATTAATTTAATTTGCTATTTCTACTAGTGTAGACATACAGGGACAGGCGCAGAAAATTCAGAACGTTGTTTCACTGTAAATATAGCCATTTTTTGTTTCGAACGCGTGGATGCCCTACACTACCTCCCCTTGTTTATAGACGATAGGATTGAAGATGGATGTGCATTACAATTCAGTTGGTTAATTCTATGACACGGTGACATCAGCGAGATTTAAATAAAACAGAAGAAAATCAATTAGAGAAACTTATATCAAACTGAATGAAACTGGTTGTTCATAAAAAGTGCGATTTATAAAAAAAAAAATACAGAACCAGAAAATAATAATTGTCAAGGAAAAGGGGCTTGGCGGACGAACATTATCCGATGCCCAAGGTAGCTGTCAACCAAGGTTAATAAACAATTACCATTCATGTTTTCAGCCTGTGTGGTAGAGGCAGCCCGTTATTACAGATCCTATAGGTCCTATTCATCATACTCCAGATATTACTCCCGATATTACAGTTACTATAGTTACTATTACTATAACTATTACTACTACAACTCTTATTATGGATACTCAAGCTCGGGATCGTAAGTACATATTTTTTTCCAAAATTCCTTTTGTAAGAATCATAGCAAAGCTCACGTGGCGATAAAGCTACATATATACCATGTAAGCGATACCTGTACTTAAAAATCCAAATAAGAGTCAAATCATTTTGGCAGGCCATCAACATCATCATATTACTAGACAAATGTCAATGAATTTAAGTACCAGTCCATATAAAATTCAGACACCGCCAATAGTAAAGTGATTCATGGTGTAGAAAAATGCACCAAACAAACAATGATTTTTGGGCCTACATATGCTATATTTTTACAAAACCACAATCGTCTATGTAAAACTATCCAGATCTGTACATATGAGAAAATCGTGAAATTAACCAAGTCAAACAAAATCATGAACGATAACTCTTGCAAAGTGCCAATTTCATGTACAATCTATATAATTTTATCTCAAAAGCGCAACACCCAAATGAAAAAAAACTAAGACTAGTCATTTGACCAGTGACTATTTTTGAACCAGAAATAAAACTAAATTCGGTGGGTTTTTGACATGCTTGAATCACCTCCTGTCTGATTTTTATAAAGACTGCTACTTAATTCCTCAAACGACTCTACTGCTGTATCCAAAATGATAATCTTTAGAAGATAATGGCTACACTTGTTTCACAGTCATTTTTAAACAAAGTCCATAGATTCTAAAGTTCAAAACTTCAAAGTCATTTACACGACGAGTGGAATCCACATTTTACGCTGTATTTCTTAAAAGTCTGAAAACTGCTTATACGTCTATTCTTATTTTTAAATTTCAGAGCGGGAATAATTGCTGGTGCCGTTGTTGGTAGCATCGTTGGTTTGGTAATCATTATAACGATTATAGTCATTATACGACATAGGATAAAAAATAGACCAAGACAACCTCTAGTTCTGACAACGACGCCAAAGAAAACAACTGTCAGCATTGTAAAGACACAACCGAGTAAGTATTGGTAAATACCTTATTGTTTACAAAAATAAACAAAACAAAAAAATATATATAAAAGCAAAAAGGGTGCATCCTAAGACTTAAGATAGCAATTCAAATATCCGACCATGTGTTTAAACATAAAATCAACTACTACATGTTCACATTTGTATGCTTATATTTGTACAGGGCATAGTTTCACAGTTTTAAAATAAAGTTTATGAAGTTAATCAAATTAGAGCACTGAATTTTGTCTTATAACTCTTCTTATCATTCCAGCCGTTCTACCAGCCAAGCAGACGATACCACCACCACACAACAACTTCAACTACTCTCCTAACTTACCTCCACCAGCTTACGCCTCGCAGAATCCTGCGTATCCACCGCCAGCGTTCTCTTATGGGTACAACAACTGAGACGTAAACTTAGTTCTATGATTCAAATATTCTTTTTCCTGGATACGTTTGCTTTGTGCATGCAGAAATATCAGTCTGTGTCTGTATTACTTCCGAGTTTCTAGTATGAAAAACTAAAACCTATCATATGACTTATTGAAAAATACAATAATCTTCATGACAAGTTAGTTATATGCAACTATAGGCACTCTATTTCAATGCTTGCATGGCGTTCGGAGGTTAACTGCTGAAATGAACTCTGAAGTTTTGGGTAATTCTATAAAAGATGAGTACACCTTTACTGATACAGTTATTATCTGTATATAATATTAGAGAATCAAACAATCTTGTAAAATGCTTATCACCAGAGAAAGTTCGTAATTCTTAGAAATATATAGATGTATGTGTATTGTTTATCTCCTGACCACATATCACATAAGCATTACTATCGCATTTTACACGTTAATGTATTTTTCAACGCATATTTGTAAGATGTATAAGTTCTGAAAATAAAAGGTCGAAATAAAAGTTATACCAGAAGTATATAACAATCTGATAATAGTTGTATCCCCTGCAATTTGTTTTTTTCATATTTATGTAATTTTATTAGACATGGAAATAATCAAAAGAATTTCTGGGGATTTTTTGGATAGTACAATCTGCGAGCTGCATTAGCAAGGATGTTTTCTTCAGCTCTAGCGTTATACCTCAGTCTCACAAATAAGTGGTACTGTCTAATTGGGTGTGTTTATTTTGTCATGACAATGTATTAATTTCTGTTGTAAATACTAATGTTACAACCCTAGACACAGAACACAGACAGTCAATTTTAAAAGGCGGAAGCTCTTCAACAAGTTTTCGAAAGTTCTTTGTTATTCCAAATTTGTACACAGCAAAGATCTTGCAATTCAAGGACATATAATGCTATCACTTTTTAGCCAAGTAAGATCAGTTACTGATCAAACTTTCGAGTCACCTCTGAAAACTTTTATTCTATTTCAAGCGACTGCATCCTTTGTATCTATAGACAATAATATTTCAGGATACCTTCATAAACCAATATATAAATGACGTTAAAAGAAAATGACTCCTTGCTTATTTACTGTTTCTGTAAATTTTAAAAACAGTAAGTTTAATTGCATTCAAACGTTTGCTTTTTTAATTTTGCAGTTTTTTTCTTCGTATGATTAATTTAAAAATAGTACACATTTTTGCACCTCGCTCTCTCTCCGGGGGCGGATCCAGACACTTTGAAAAGGAGGGGTGTACTTATATTCATGTATTAACATTTTCTTTATTATTGACTAAATGCAATTGCGGATTCAGAGGGGTGCGGGGGGTTGGCACCACACCTTTTTTTATTAGAAAATTTGTAATTTTCATATGAAAAATTGACAAAAAAAGGTAAATAATGTCATAGCACACCTTTTTTTCTGAAGAAACCCGGCTGGCACCCTTCTTTTTCAAAGTGTCCTGATTCGACCCTGAAATGCATTGTCGTTTCATAATTTCTTATTGACTTATACTGATAAAGTTAATACCGCATGGAAAACTACGATGATCACAATGAATTACAACACAAACTTTCTTTTTAAAGACACACATAATGTACCTCCTACACATTATTTAAGATCAACGGGTGCAATAAAAACGAGTACAAGAACGATCTATAGGTCAAAAGTCCACAGAGTCAGTACCCTGAACCTAATGCGTCCAAAATATGTCAAATTTCGTAATTAAAACAAATTAACGGTTCGTGTAATTCGTTAAAGAACCAGTCACTAGATTTTGCTTCCGTGCACCGTAGTTATCCAATACTTATTTAAATCACATGATGTATAAATATTGGGTAACCATGGTCTGCGTATTCCATTGTTCTGGGCAAAAACATTTAATTCTACAATCGGTCAAAATATAAACGCAAATACTTTGTGAAAAGCGAATAATGGATGCAATACAGCAGTTGTTTATCGCCGTCCTAGGGTTTATTCTACAAGGTAAGACTTCTTCATTCTTAAACCTTAAACAAGCAATTTACAAGAATATTGAAGTTTAAGCAATGGAAAAAATATGTTGCACTTATTGACACGTACCAGTGGAGTGTACTATAGAATATAGAAAACAATAATACGACTACAATGTTCACTAGGACTTATAGTCGGCGTCACATAAATAACATACTGTTAAAATTTGAATAAAAATATTTTCTACGACTTTATTGACACCTACCGTCGTTTAAATTGTCTTAAATGACTTGCTCATTCGTTTAGCCAAACGGCTTCTCCCTAAACATTGAATCGTTAAATTCCGGTCAGATTTTAATTCTAGGTGGCAATATTTACATTGTAAAAAGTCGGCCATGTTTACAGTGATCGGGTTGCTAGGAGATGTTGTTTACGTTTAAATGGTTTGTCCAAAAACCGAAGAACCCAGAATGCAATTCGGCGTTATTTCGGATATCTCGGATTTATTTTACGCGAACAACGTATAATACCGAGAAGTTGATCAAGCAGACGATTGTCACCGGAGTTCGACGGGAACTTACGCACTTCGTTTGTAAACAAATCGTCCCGTAAAAACCAACATGGCGGATATTAGTATGGGATTTTCCCGTAAGGATTTGTTACGCATGATTTAAGCTAATAAGCGACTTGTTTTTGAGAAGCTGTTTGGCTAAACGAATGAGCAAGTCATTTAAGACAATTTAAACGACGGTTGGTGTCAATAAAGTCGAAGAAAATATTTTTATTCAAATTTTAACAGTATGTTATTTATGTGACGCCGAGTATAGACAGTGTTCACTAGAACCAAATCAATGTTCACTAGGACTTAGACAGTGTTCACTAGAACCAAATCAATGTTCACTAGGACTTAGACAGTGTTCACTAGAACCAAATCAATGTTCACTAGGACTTAGACAGTGTTCACTAGAACCAAATCAATGTTCACTAGAACCAAATCAATGTTCACTAGGACTTAGACAGTGTTCACTAGAGCCAAATCAATGTTCACTAGAACCAAATCAATGTTCACTAGGACTTAGACAGTGTTCACTAGAGCCAAATCAATGTTCACTAGAACCAAATCAATGTTCACTAGGACTTAGACAGTGTTCACTAGAACCAAATCAATGTTCACTAGGACTTAGACAGTGTTCACTAGAACCAAATCAATGTTCACTAGGACTTAGACAGTGTTCACTAGAGCCAAATCAATGTTCACTAGAACCAAATCAATGTTCACTAGGACTTAGACAGTGTTCACTAGAGCCAAATCAATGTTCACTAGGACATAGACAGTGTTCACTAGAACCAAATCAATGTTCACTAGAACCAAATCAATGTTCACTAGGACTTAGACAGTGTTCACTAGAGCCAAATCAATGTTCACTAGAACCAAATCAATGTTCACTAGGACTTAGACAGTGTTCACTAGAGCCAAATCAATGTTCACTAGAACCAAATCAATGTTCACTAGGACTTAGACAGTGTTCACTAGAACCAAATCAATGTTCACTAGAACCAAGACAATGTTCAATAGAACCAAGACAATGTTCACTGGGACCTAGACAATGTTCACAAGAACCAAAACAGTGTTCACTAGAAACAAGACAATGTTCACTAGGACCTAGACAATGTTCACAATAACCATGACAATGTTCACTAGGCCCTAGACAGTGTTCACTAGAAGCAAGACAATGTTCACTAGGACCGAGACAATGTTCCATCGACGTATAATATACAATGACTGAATAGACCCATGATAGAGCTTATCAAACTCACATGCTACAATCTGTCACTTTCAACTCAGAACAGTATAATCTGATAATTGAGAGCTTTGACTTAAGACTTTTCTTGACCAAAAATGTGTAATTGGGAACATAAGTGACAAAATGGAACTTAAGGCAAAATACTATTTCACATTAAAAGAAATTTTAATGTTAATATTATTGCAAAATTCAATGATGATTTAATTAAGAAAAATGAAAAATTCTCCAATATGTATCAGTTGATGTTGATCAAAATAGCTCATTTTATAAAAATCAAACTTATTACCGAATTCTATACATGAAATTTGCCTCGGTGATAGATCATTTTCTATTCCACTCCGTAACCTAAGACTGCATTAAATTTCTTTAATAAAACAACTGGTCTTAAACATCATTACAAAGAGACAGTCTCTAGAAACGAAACAAGCCAGAAAAAAAACAGAAAAAAAGGTACGTGTTTTGTTAATCTTAACGTCGATAGTGTCTTTATTGTAAAACAAATAATACTAGTAAGATGTATGTTCTTTAACAGCATACTTTATGGAAATAAATGTACTTAAAATGACACTGATTTTATTTCAGTTGATCTCAGTGAATGTGCCTATTACACCAGATACTACCGTTCTTACTACAGTTACTACTACAGATACACTAGTTACTATAATTATTATTACTCGTCATACTACAATTATTACTATTATTATTACTACAGCTATTATTACTATAACTCTTACTATGGATATTCCACCTCGGGAGGGTAAGACATTTCTAGATTTTATATTTAACCTTAGTTGTATAAGTGATATTGTTTATCAAATATTGTCACATAGCGCAAACGTCTTCATAAAACACACGTACAAAGGATGTAGAAGAATACTGAGATTCAATTTCCGTGCTGTCAGTAAAAACAACGAAAAAATGTATCATAAATGATTTACAGAAACCTAATAAAAACACGCACGCACAGACTATATATAATATGTTCAATATAGTTGTCAGCTACATCGTAAAAGGAGTGTTCTCTGGTTAGCAAGAAACACTGCATATAGACACCATTGATGAACTCTACTGATTTTTTAGTTTTATGCTATTTAGGTCTGGATGGATAGCTGGAGTGGTTGTTGGCTGTATCCTGGCTGTCATAATAATTGTCGTTGTAACAGTTATATGTTGTAAAATGTACCATGCCAAAGCTAACAAGAAGGTTGTCATTAAGCCCACCCCTGCAAAGACAAAAACTACAGTCACAGTCAAAACAAGTAAGAGGAATTGTTTCTGGGAATGTATGCTATAACTCCTTTAAACTTCATGAAATTATCGCCAAAAATGACGTACTAAAGCAAATAATGATTCTCATATTATTATAGCCCCCGCAAACGAAGTCTGCGGTATATATTGGTTTAACCCTGTCCGTCTGTCTGTCCGTCCGTCCGTCTGTCCAAGTTATTTTCTAAGCAGCTTGCAGCATTGTTATGAAACTTTATGGGATGTAATTTAACCACATTGTGATGTGCATATACTGTAAGGAATATAATTATGTCTGAACAAAAATTGTACAAATGACAGCTGTTGGACTTAAGCGTTTTTCAGCATAACTTGGTCTCATGCGTTGTCCACAACTCCTCCTGAACGACTAGCAGGATTGTAATGAAACTCGATGGAGTGTTAGATTATCATATTATGGAGATGTGCATATTGTCAGTAATTAGTCATTTTCTGTTATTGTGTTGGCTATTTTAGAAATGGCAGCAAATTGTATGTCAAACGTGCGTAGTCTATCCACCAATACATTGTGTCCAATATATATCGTATGTCCACATTGGACCCCAAATGAACAGGGTTCAACATGCTGGGGGGGGGTATTAGTCGCGTTAAGTGCAATACATAATTGTAATAGATAATTTTTGCATGCACTTTATCGTTGATTTTTGTAGATTTCACACATGTACATTTCGATGATTTTGGATCATTTTTTTAAATCAACATTCTTTTATTTCAGATACAGTTTCATCGACAGATCCTCCAAAAATACCTCAGCAACCACATGAGCCATTCAAATATTATCCGAATATACCAGGACCATCCTATACTTCACAAGATCCCGCCTATCCACCTCCCGCATTTAACTACGGTTTTAGATAATACAACGCCCGTTAGTTATTGTGAACAGGCGTCGAACTTGTTAAACTTTCACGTGTACAAAATATACATATGAAAATCTTCGTATTGTTTTATATAATGACATCCTTTTCAAAGATTGTTATGTTATTCCGTTGCAAGAGAGAAATAGACAACACACGGTTATGTTATGCGTCAGATATTTCTCGGAGATTTAATTCTTTTAGGAAATCAATACAGTAAGATGCACGTGGAGTAATAGTTTTGGATTTGTAAGCATAGTCTTATAACAAATATTTCTTAGAACGACAAAAATAAACACAAAACAATGAAAATAATAAAAAGATAGTATGAAAAACAAAACATTGAAATCAGGTAGTTATGATCATTTATATTATATTGGTTCTTTATAACCGTATGTGTGTTCAATTGAATAAAGTTGAAGATGATGTTTTAGAATACGATTTCTCCTCCCCAAGTTGCACATTGATGACAGATCAAGCCTTGTGTGTTTTATATCTGTACCAGTAGTATTTCGTTTGGTGTCCTTAGACTGTCATTTTGAAAAATCTAATAGCCGAATAATTTTAGTAGCATCACATGGACTACTAGTAATTAATTCCGTTAAAACAACCCGACAATATTCATATTAATTTTGTACTAACTACATTCGGAATATTTGAATGTTATATCAAGTCCATATGGTTGCATATCTCGAGTCATTTGTGATATTCTGCATATTTACCAGTAGTTATCAGGCCCTAGACAGGACTTTGTGGAGCGGGGTTCTTTAGACTCGCGGATCGAGTCCTGTACCTCGCATCAAGACAAATCAAGCAAAACTTTGGCTTAAATAGTGGTTATTCTTTTAAGGGGGGGGGTATTAAAACCCTAAGAACCCCCCCTGGCTACGGCTTTGGTTATTATATGAAAGAAATTTAAGTCCTACGTTCATGTGTGAAGGTCAGAAATACAAGTTTCAATAAGATAATGTAATCAGATTCATTTCATAAGATGATTTATGTTTGTATTAAAAAGTCGATATTGACGATATAAATCCATTTTACCTTTTTCATCACGTGACAATAACAAACAGGTAACTAAGGCCGGTAGAATATTGTTTTTGTTTTTACATTCTATGTTTTTTGTAAATGGACAGCTTGTGGAAGATATTATTTACGGTTCTAGTGAACATTATTAAAGGTAAGTGTAATTAATACCCTCTTAGTAGATATAATTTAAAGTTCTACAGTGCTACCCAAATTTCCGCAACTTCGGTGTAGAATTGAATGAAATATCAATTAACCAAGCCCTTGTACGCCCCAAACTTGAGTATTCCTCCTCAGTTTGGGTCATCATACTCAAGACTATAAGTAGATGTGGTTCAGAGGGGGGCTGCTAGGTACGCCTGTAATATCTACCACAACACTAGTAGTGTATCTCTCTGCATGCTAAACACACTAAACTGGCCAAAACTATAAGAACGCAGGGTGCGTAGTCGCGTTATAACGATGTATAAGATCACACATCAGCTTGTTACTATTCCATTCAGCACAGTTCTTATTCCATCAGACTCAAAAACCAGAAAACATCACTCTCTCATCATACACTATCACTCAGTGAAACCTACTACCTATTGCAGTTGCCCATTTACCTCAATATACATCTTCAGAGAACAGCTTTCAGGGGCGAATTCAGGTGGGGGCGTGGCGGGCGTGCGCCCCCCTAAAATTTGCTAAGCATTGGTTGTCAGGGGTAAATTTAGGCGGTTTTAGGTTGAAACTTTGATCGCTCGCTAATTTTACCACAAAAATATCTACGTTGCACCCACGTGCACCTTAGAAGAATATTTAAAAAAATTAACCTTGCTCCGCTCTGCGAAATTTTAACTGCGCCCTGATCTAAAATCCTGGATCTGCCCCTGGCTTTCACATGCTGTTCTCTCCTCCTTCATTTAATTATTTTTTATCTCCAGTATATAGTTTTAACCACTGTGACAAGTGTCTATTACTACTGTTCTTTGCACAAATATGTCTATGTAATCAAGTGTAATTGTTAACACTTCATGCATATAGGCCACGCATACACCAGTAAGCAATTACCTAAACTTAGATGGTTTATTGGAAAACTACCAGGTCTGGTAATTTCTTTATTTGGCAAATGAGCATATGAGACAAAAAATGAAAGCCTATAAATGGATACCTTGCAATGGGTTTGCGAGTCGATCTGATTTCGGGCTTATATGGACATAAAATAGATGGGGAAAAACCCAACTTGTAGATTAAAATTTCCGTTACTCAGTGTTATACAAGACGAACAGTTGAATGACTTGTAACTAATTATTCAAAATAGGACTACCGTTTCATCAATCTCTACTGCAGACCAATAACCGTTGCCGGATTTACTTTCCATCTCTCCGCTAACTTATATGCTCTGCTCAGGATATGTAAAAAAGGCAACTCATTATTACAAATTCGACAAGCTGTGGGTACTGTTCTTACCCGAATACAGGGGTGGGGTTTAACACTGAGTGTGGCAGGAGTGTAAACCTTTTAAGTAGGAGCATACGCTTTCTCTGGAATTTTAATGCTGGAACTGTCCCTAAAAATACCTCCACCCCAGCACTGCTTTTATCATGAAGTAAAATAAGAAATTATAATACCTTAAAATTTGCACATTTCCAATACTGAATTTGGCAATTCAATTTAAAAGTACTGAAGTCCGAGGACACATAAAGACAACAAACTTCATTCGCAGAGACATAATTAAATAATTACTTTCATATAGTTCAGCTTCTATTTTTCATCCATTAACAATTTGATAATTTTTCCAGGTGACCTGATAGAATGTGCTCGATACTCTCGGTACTATAGCAGATATTATTATTACTACAGCTATTACTCCTACTCGTATTATTACTACAACTCTTACTACAGATACAGAAGTACAGGATCGTAAGTCTTAGAAGAACTAATTAGAAATATCAGTGATACTTGGTCTGATGTAGCACCGCTTCGTGTTGCCTGTCATATTTCTTAGTTTGCACAAGAAATAACATAACAGCATTATTTTTCGCTTATGGTGGTACATACTTAACCAGATCGTCCTTGGTCCTTGGTTGCAATTAAGTTTTTTTTTCTAAGGAAATGCTCAATATATGACAAATAACCTGACAGTCTTTTGGGTGTAAGGAATAAAATTTTATGGTTCTACCAGAGTTTTTATTAACAATACAATTTTGTCTACTGGTTATTTTTTCACAATGTACATATTTTCCCTTTCATTCCAGGCCTGGTATAATTGCTGGGGCGGTGGTAGGATCTATAATAGGAGCAGCCATTATCATTATAGTTATTGTAATATGCTGTAAAATGAAGAATGCAAAACCACGAAAACCATTTGTTATAAAACCTACACAACCCAAACGAAACGTAGCCGTTTATACCTGTAAGTCAACATCATATTCTTTTCTTTAAGATACACTCATAATACTGAAGATATGTCAATTTTAACATGAACTTGCCATGAGCAATACCATAGTTCTGTCTTGCTCTTTCTGTTAGAACAAAATATTACAATACATTTAAAACCTTATGATGGTTCATGTGTGTAGCAAGGCTCATTATGATATGAAAAACGATGCTTAATATATTAATAGTATAAAGGGATAATTGACAAATCTAGAGAGTAAAAACATGCAGAATGGTCCTAATGAATTGAAACACATAAAAAAAAAAAACAGTTTTTGTAACTAAACTTTGTTTTCATTTTATAATTTAAAAGTATTCTTTTCCTCATTTCTGTTATATCTTTTCAGCTACAACAAATGCAATACACCAGAATGGAACAGCTCAAGTCTATCCTCCACCACAGCCTTTCCAATATACACCCAACCTCCCTCCACCTTCTTATGCCTCTCAGAATCCAGCCTACCCACCTCCAGCTTATAATTATGGATACAAATAACACAGAGGATGGTGCCTATAATTGTTGCAATACTGATGTGATTAGTATGGAGGACAAAATGGCAATATACGGTTGTTATATGTGAAAATTAATCCTTTATGTTTATGTAATATTCGTGGTACCGATGATTTATGGGGTTCATAAATTCCTTATTTTTATCTATGGCAGTGTTCATGCCGTAACTAAAATCTGAAAATGTCTTGTCTTTGTAATGCAATATCTTTTTACAACATTATACACATATTCAGCATGATGTACCCAAAATACTATTTTCATTTACAGGTACAACCTTTGTTAGACCAAGTAAACTTACACGGTAGATTTTCATTCAACCTTCACAAAAAAAATGGGGCAGGTGGGAGAATTTTATTTTTTACTTTTGACCTGATATTTGCTAATGTAATTTTAGCCATTTGAAGTATAGACATGTTTTAAATCTGCAGCCGCTTCAGTTTCAAAGAGAAACATCATTTTAGTCACCAAGAAATGAAAGATTTGTGTGTTAAAGTACATCAATACTAGAAACTGACACGAAAAAATCTTGATTTTGAAATTCTCGCCCTAATTTTTTTGAATTTTTGTAAATTTTTAGGGAGAGGAGAGGATGACAATCTACGGCTTAATGTTATTTGGCCTTATATTGATTATTGACCTTCTATGATGATGAATGTTATACCATGTCAATTTTGTTATGCTTAAAGAAAACAGGATAAAAAGCATTTTATTTTATTTTACTCAGGTGCTACATATAAATTTGCAAGATTAACATTGTGTCATTGTCAGTTTTATAATAAAAATGTATTAGATTTGTTTCCCTTGTTATTTGCTTATGTTTGCCAAATCTTAATCCAAGGTAAACTTCACCTTAATAAAGACAAAACAAAATTTTTTTGAAAACCTTTATTTTTTTCATTTGACAGTCTCTTCAATGGATAATTTAAAACAACTGCCAAATGTTTAAATTGTGATATATAACAACTTGGAAGAGCTCATGATTTGTATTAATGCTAATCCAACCAATGAAAAACTGTAACTTTTGCACAGGATCTTCACCAATAGTCTTAAAATTACTGGCACAAAGTGGACTCTTCATAATAATAACCTTTTTTTGCTAAATTCCATTTACACACTATTTCATACATATCTCATTTAAATACACTTTTTACAGGTACATCAATGTTGTCTCTTTTTCTTCTTTTTCTTTTTTGCTGAATTTTCTTCTGAAAATAAAAAAAGGTATTAGTATTTCTATATGTCAGTACATGTAAGGCCAACATCTGTATAGTCACATGATTCACATCTATATTTTAGTGAAGCATTAATGCATTTTTAGAGGAATCTTTATTCGGGAAAGTTTACTTATAGTCCGAATATGTCTTCACATCTTTTATCATTTCATCAGTTCACTTAAAGTATCTTCTCTACCGTTTTCATTTTCTATTAACTGCAATTTAAATATCAAATTACCAAAACAATACACAGGTTTTGCAGATTAAACAATAAATAATACACAATATTTAATTCAAAATATATTCTTTCCTACTTTATTTTGTAATACAAACCTAAAGGTACAACTTTGTCCGTATGTGATTTTCTTCCTATTTGCACTGGGTTCTCTGAGAACAAATGAAATGTCTGTGATCAATGCAATGTCATTAAACCATGCATTAAAAGCTCACAGAAAATTTCACATGAAGAAGTTATGATTGATGTAGCATTTCATGGCAAAAAAAAAGAATAATTTTTTTTTATCAATTACACAGACCCTTCTATGTTCTTGTCAGATATGCTGAGCCAGATTTTTAATTTGATGCACAGCCAAAAGTGCACACATGAGAATCATATGATTTGCAATATATAATTGTAATATTAATCCAGTATGATATGATAATCATATGTTTCTATATTATTATTGCCTGATCAAAGGTTTTTCACAAACAAATGATTATCATATGTTTCAAATCAAAATTAACATTTGAGAATCATATTATTCTCATAAATAAACTATCATATGAATATCATATGTGGCACATTTGGCTGCATAGCTCACAGAAACAACAGCCCACAGGTAAGCATGTGTCTCCACATCATTCTGACTCTCAAGTAAACAAGTCTTCATGCTATCTTCAATATGCTGAGTGCATGTCGAAAGGCAGTAACTACTAATTTTAAAGTCTTTGGTATGACCCATCAGGTGATGGAACCCAGGACCTCCCAAACTTGAGGTGTACATGCTACCATTAGACAAGCAAGGCGATTCAAGAAGTACAATATATGATTTGTTTTGGCAGATACTTATTTTTGTATTTTAAAAATTCAATTTTACAACTAACACTCTCTCAAAATAAAGAAGTGCCTTTTTCACATCAGTTAGTTTTCATCTTTTAATTAACAAAAATTAAGTTAGTTTACAGTATAACTATTAAGCTGAGATACATTATTCTGACTTCCTCATTCATGGTACACAGTAAAGGTGAAGTAAAGTTCTGTCCATGGTATGGATAGAAAAAAACTTCCTCAATTCAGGGTGAATGGATAGGGTATGTAAGTCTTGTCATATGACCGCATGATTTCACAAGAATGGGAGTGCTAATGTACTATTCAAAAGCATAGAGATTTGTCATTTAGAGAGTGTTGAGTTCAGTGTTCAGGGCAAAAATCTTTCTGTGTAAAAAAAAGATAAATATGACAAATAACTATTTCTACATGATAAATGTAGTAAGAAAAACATAAACTAGAAGACTTTGCATTGTTATACAGTGTTTCGAGTACCTGGAAGTAAACAATAAAATACAGGTTGGTCTTCGGGTTTCAATATGTTCTACATCAGAAATTCTGGTAAAGAAAATGAGACTATAACGAGACTTTCATACCCTATTATCACCTGGTGGTCTCAGTAGTACTTACAGCTGCTTTTTATGTTTTGTTTACACTGATTACATTTACACACAGTTTATAGACATGGAAGATTTTGACTATACTCGGCGTCACATAAATAACATACTATTAAAATTTGAATAAAAATATTTTCTACGACTTTATTGACACCAACCGTCGTTTAAATTGTCTTAAATGACTTGCTCATTCGTTTAGCCAAACAGCTTCTCAAAAACAAGTCGCTTATTAGCTTAAATCATGCGTAACAAATCCTTATGGGAAAATCCCATACTAATATCCGCCATGTTGGTTTTTACGGGACGATTTGTTTACAAACGAAGTGCGTAAGTTCCCGTCGAACTCCGGTGACAATCGTCTGCTTGATCAACTTCTCGGTATTATACGTTGTTCGCGTAAAATAAATCCGAGATATCCGAAATAACGCCGAATTGCATTCTGGGTTCTTCGGTTTTTGGACAAACCATTTAAACGTAAACAACATCTCCTAGCAACCCGATCACTGTAAACATGGCCGACTTTTTACAATGTAAATATTGCCACCTAGAATTAAAATCTGACCGGAATTTAACGATTCAATGTTTAGGGAGAAGCCGTTTGGCTAAACGAATGAGCAAGTCATTTAAGACAATTTAAACGACGGTAGGTGTCAATAAAGTCGTAGAAAATATTTTTATTCAAATTTTAACAGTATGTTATTTATGTGACGCCGACTTTAGTTTATAGTAATTAAAGTCTATTTAGAGTCGTATAATCAAGAGCCAGAACAAGTGAATAATAGTGACATTCTGAGCATAACTAATCAAATGTTTGAACTTTGTGATATTTCACAAAATGCAATGTTAGTTTTTCTCAAAGTAAATAATCTCATAAAAAATATAATAGAATGGTGCAAAAATTCTGTAACGCTCTCAGAGTAGTACAAAACATATTCTTTTGTTTTTTGTTCAGTATATCTTAGCAATACGAATTACCAAACATATAAATATTGCATATTAAGGTACATGTATGTAGCAAACTATCAATTACCTGATCCAAATGGTTCAAATCTAGGGACCAAGCCATCTGGTATTTTATGGACTACTGGTTCTGGAACTACTATTGGAGGAAGTTCTGGAATTTCTAAAGACTGCATCACATGCATTTGCCCTTTAAAATTTGGTCCTAAAATAGTTTTTGAATATCTATCATACAAGTACTCCAAAGCTAGATGTTTAGGTATAATAATTTAAAGCAATGTCTCATTTGTTAGTTTTTTTTTAAATTGTACAAAAAATACCACTTCTATATTTTCAAAAGCAAAACTTTTGTTGTTTAATTTTTTTTCCTGAAACCTACGAAAACATATGTTGCTATCATTTCTGTGTAAAACATTAATAAAAACTAAGTATTATTTCAGTTCAGAATTATTTTGGATTGAAGAAAATCAGTAAAAAAAAATTATAAAACTTACCCCTATTAAGAGGGTTAGTCATGCAGTCATGACTAAGTGGGGTTAGAAAGGTTTCATTGTCTTTTGTTTACCAACTAATCTTACCCCTTAGCCATGCTGGCATGACAAACCACCTTAGTAATGGTTAGTTTTACAAATTATTTTTTTTTACTCATTTTCTAAATTCCAAAATAATTCCAAATTCATATCATACCTTGTTTAAAATATTTTTACACAGTATTTTAATGCTGTAATATTACCAGAGGCCAGATGATCTGTATAAAAAATTATTTCAATTTTCATGGCAGTCAAATCATAAAATCACTTAGAAAAATGCACATAAAAGTTGGAGCTTTAAGTCAGATCAGAATTTTTTGCATCGTCTTCACATTATAGTAAAAGTTGAGTTCATTTAAAGTAAGTACCTAGCATGAAGGGAGATTTTTCCTCACTTGGAAATATAGCTGAAAACTGCTGTAACTGTAAAAAGACAGAAAAAAATCATTATTCAATTCAAATAACTAATCTACTGAAATTCACCCTGTCATAAAAAGACAGGTTGCTTCTAAAAATGAAATCTGGCTTTTGTGCTTCTACTGCAGTACAAAATTATTTCATTTTGTAAATTAAAGAAGCCTTCAGATTTCATTTTAATGTATGATGGCCTCAGGTAAATTTCAGGTCAAATTTCATGTTTTAAATTGGTTTACTTAATTAATTGTATGAATGTAAGTTGTACTTGTATTGTATTTGTATAGTTTTTGGCAAGAATACGGATGTATGGATTTTAAACAAACAAAACTATTGATTCTAGTAACATTAGTCTGGAAAATTAATTATGCTAGTACCCTTTTTGAAATACAAATGTCATAATTATTAAGAAGAAATGTATCATTACCTCCCCTGTTTTGTCTTTTGATACAGTAACTTCATAGAAATCATCCTACAAATACATTTAATGTAAGCAATAAGTCAACATGGGGACAAAACATCAAAAATATTCAACAACAAAGGAACATCACTTGTCTGTATACCTTAAAATATAAACAATACACATGTCAGATTTGATAAGTTGTGAGAATATCATGAAAGTACATTTTTAGGATGACAGTGTTCTTTTTAATACACAGAATCAGATTCATGATTTCTAAGATTTTAAGTAATGTATATTCCAAAAGTAACATAAAGGCTGTATATATAAAGGAAGAATTGTGTATTTACAACCTGAATAAACATAACATTATTTCATGTATATATTTTTAAAATTGTCAGCCATCTAAAGAGGCTAATGATTCACAATTTCAATCAGTATTTATAAATAATTTAGAGATTTTAACTTTTGAATTGTTATCGGCTAACATGTCGAATACATCAGTACCACGAAGACAGATATTTTTTTCTTTCTTTCTAGTGAGTGCTTTCAATTTTAGACAGTTTAAATGTGTAGTGAATTATTGGTTCATTTTAATGCATTAACATATAAAAAAAATATCTGCACTATGAAATAAAAAATCATAAAATTGTAAATACATGTATCTACTCCATCTTTGATATAGAATACATGTAAAACAAGGAAAGAATAAAAGCATTACTAACCCCATTACCTCGTAGTTCTGTACTTCCTTTAAGGCTTATTTCAACTCCATTCAGCTCTTTAATATCAAACTGTAATGTTTTGAAAAGATTACTTTTTTTGGCAACATGACTCAATTATAAATGTATGTGATGTGCAAGACTTTTTGATGAAGTGTTTCTAATTGGCAGAAAAAAAAATCAATGTATAATTTTCTTTAATACATGTAATCTATTAGAATGATATATTTCAACATTTTATCTGGAGGCACTTTTGATGTTTCTCACCAAAGTTCTTACATTTAAAGGAGCCTTAATCAGCCACAATTCCTTATCTTGTACATCTTCACCAAGAATATCAGAGTTTGATATCACTGCTTCACCAAATCCCTCTGGTGCTTTATACCTAGTTAAGAATAAAAATACAAAGGGAGATAATACATTCATCAATCCCCTACATGTACATTTGATGATATTTAACACATACTGGTAATGTGTACATGCACAGGTACATTGTGTATAATGGTAGAAGCTTAACTAGCTCTGTTTAAAGAGCTATTTAACCAACCAATTTAACATACAACATGTACCCAAACAGCACATTTAATTAACCCACCATAATCATTATCTTTACACTAAAGCATAATGCTTGAACTGGAAAAAGGGAACCCAAATTACAAATAGTTCTATGCAAATGATTAAAAGATTTACAGTCATTGAGCATGTAACAGTTTTTTAATTAGCATTCCAGCTAAGAATCATGCAAAATGTGATACATGGTTGGAAAGCCTACATATTTTTATTTTTGATATTTTGTTTAAAACGCTTAAGTAAACAGAATCTTTTAACCCTTGTTGATAAGAGTTATAAATCATATAGACAGTACTGCAGAACTCAAAATTAAGGGAGACAACTTTGTAAATGAAACTTTTGGATTAACAATGCAAATTATCTCCTGAGAGCAGACAGATTGGAATGAATAATTATACATGTACATTTCATCGTATAAACCTAAAAACAAACTTAAGAACAAAAATAAAAATGTGTAGCCTTTTCTTTGGGTGTATCACATGTTACCAATTTTGCACAATTCTTACAAAGACTTCTACTTAACAAAAAGCATGTACATGTTTTATTATGGCTAACTGTAGCTTAATTCAAGTTCACATTGTACATGTACCGGTAGTATGTTTTACCATGACTAACAGTAACTTACCTCAAGTTCGCACAGTACATGTGGCATGTTTTACCATGACTAAGAGTAACTGACCTCAAGTTCACACTGTACATGTGGCATGTTTTACCATGACTAACAGTAACTGACCTCAAGTTCACACTGTGCATGTATGTTTTACCATGACTAACAGTAACTTACCTCAAGTTCACACTGTACATGTGGAATGTTTTACCATGACTAACAGTAACTTACCTCAAGTTCGCACTGCACATGTAGTATGTTTTACCATGACTAACAGTAACTTACCTCAAGTTCACACTGTACATGTAGTATGTTTTACCATGACTAACAGTAACTTACCTCAAGTTCACACTGTACATATAGTATGTTTTACCATGGCTAACAGTAACTTACCTCAAGTTCACACTGTACATGTGCATGTGATGTTTAATAATGACTAATAGTAATTTACCTCAAGTTCACATTTTTTTCCTTCCACCTTTATTTAATTCTGGTGATTTAGGATTTTGTTTTCTGGGTGAGTTTGATGTTTTTTCTACTTTGTTAGAAATTGACTAACAGTAACTTACCTCAAGTTCGCACTGCACATGTAGTATGTTTTACCATGACTAACAGTAACTGACCTCAAGTTCACAATGTACATGTGGCATGTTTTACCATGACTAACAGTAACTTACCTCAAGTTCACACTGTACATGTATGTTTTACCATGACTAACAGTAACTTACCTCAAGTTCGCACTGCACATGTAGTATGTTTTACCATGACTAACAGTAACTTACCTCAAGTTCGCACTGTACATGTAGTATGTTTTACCATGACTAACAGTAACTTACTTCAAGTTCACACTGTACATATAGTATGTTTTACCATGACTAACAGTAACTTACTTCAAGTTCACACTGTACATGTGCATGTGATGTTTAATAATGACTAATAGTAATTTACCTCAAGTTCACATTTTTTTTCTTTCCCCCTTTATTTAATTCTGGTGATTTAGGATTTTGTTTTCTGGGTAAATTTGATGTTTTTTCTACTTTGTTAGAAATTGACAACTTTTTACTACT
Organism: Perna viridis; assembly: GCA_037379345.1. NCBI lineage: Eukaryota > Metazoa > Mollusca > Bivalvia > Mytilida > Mytilidae > Perna > Perna viridis. The sequence continues at coordinate 19,236,532 of CM074511.1, forward strand.
GGTTCTTTCTAACTTCTTTTTTTTCTTTGGCGATGCTATGCTGAAGTCTGACATTTCATCTGCTTCAGAATTCAAATGTTTTTCAGCAATTTTTTTAATTTCTCCATCACTATTATCTTCAGATTCTGATACAGTGTGTGCTGATTTCCTTTTCATATTTCTAAGTGGAATTTTCAACTATTGTTTCATTTACTTTGTATTTAAATAACTATATAGTTTTCCTTCAATTTTAATAATTCCTTATTGTGTTTCATAAGCATCTGCTCCTTTAAAAGATCCCTTCATCTCAACTGAACATCACATTGATAATATGGCTTTTTAACTGCTTCAATCCATGACATTTTATTGAGTAGTTTTCCTTGACAGTTTTACTGAAAAAAAAGAACACCTACATGTAAAAATAATTTTTTTACCAGATATAATTTGAAAGGAAAATTGTTAAAAATAAAGTTTTTTTTATCAATCATTTTCTTCAATGCCATATTTTAAACCTTTTTTAAAGTACTAAAAAACATTTTTACTTTGGGTTTTACCATTAATTCTGCCCTTGCAATTTTTTATCAAATTCAAATTCTTTCTATAAGAAACTGCTAAATCCCCAATTTCAAAATTATAATTGAACGAAATGTCTTGCTATTAGGCATAGCTAGATATGACCACAGAGGTTAAACCTTAAGCAATTAGGAAATATATGGACAACATCATTTAATCAAATACAGCTCTATGCACTGTTATCGTCTTAATACTACAACTAAAATGACATTTAAAGCATGAAAAATAACGTTTTTTATTCAACCCAGTCAGACTAAGGGACATATTTTTTTTTACTGACAGGGAGATCAAGTGTCTATGATATAAATTGAGACTGACCTTTACTTTCCAACATATCGATATTGTCAAATTTCTAAATGATAAAATGAGTGGGAATGGATGGCTGGCTTCAACTTCGTACTTTTGTTTTGGTTTGAAGTCACTACTAGTGATTAGTGCTTTTGTTACATGTATGTTGTCTGTAAAAAATGCTGTCTACTCAAATCCTTTAAGTATTTCATTAAACTTAACCATCAAAACTCTCCTGTTTAATGTCTTCCATTTTTACACAATACTGTACTTGGACCTTGGTTGCTGTTATTTACATGATTCTTTTTTTCTTGGGAAACACATTTCCACAATATCCACACAGTTACAAAGTTTCCATAGGGGCAGATGTTTCAGTACAAATTATGATGGAAAAACAGAAACGATAATTGAAAGTGATGAGAAAAAATACAAAGTCAAAGGCATGCAGAAGATCAGGACGATTTTGATGACAATGATTAGGGGGCAGGTGATGATGATGATCTAGAAACTTGTGTGACATCTTATTCAAGGATCCACAACAATATAGGGGTAACATTTTTTTCAGAAGAACTAGGGGGAATATTTTTTCTTGATCAACTTTAGAGGGGGATACATATTTTTTTTGTTTTCATTGGTCAGAGATGAGGAGACGGAACTGCTCAATATATTGGTTGCAGTAATGTCTCTATTTTTGTTCCACAAAATTCTGGCAACGACATATTAATAAATGTATTAGGCTAATAATTAGCTGAATGACAAAGTTGTTGGGGTCAAAATCTTATACATGACTTACAACACGTGCAACTTGTAAACACAGACTATAGTTTAATTTATGCAAGGCTGGAACCAGTTTATCAACAAATTCATGCTTTTATCCCGGACTAGTAACATATTATCCGTATAAGTATAGGGCTCGAAGGGAAGGATAAATATACAGGATAAACTTTTACAACAAAAACAAACTAACTGATTATAGTGGTTTATGATAATTAATACACAAATAGTTTTTTTCTATATACATCCGTTGAGAAAAATGCTATACATATATGCACTTCCGAGGTTGTCACGTGTAAACCCTTAAATTGCATTATCTTTCTTCGGATGCATAAGACAATAATAATAATTACATGCATATGATATTAAACCTTCTTTTCATGTCACCAGAATTCCTTGAACAGTTTCAGGACTGAGAAGATGTGCTTGTCAAATTTATTTAACAGTTGGTCATGCATGGAGACAGGGTGATTCATATTTAAATATATTCATATTTATATATATATATACTTTTGTTTGCAGAAGTTTGAAATACAAAGAGGAAATTTAATTACAATTTAAAGGACAATATGATTCTGTGCAGCAGGAAATTAATAATAACAACGAGCCACTTCCTTTGTTGAAACGATCTGTTAGGCCCTCCATCAAAAGTTTTCAGTTTATTTTGTGTATTATACAAGATCTGCATACATCCATGCATCCATGTATCATTTGTAGCCTATTTTTTTTTAAAGATTCTTAGGGGAAACTATACTGAAAGTTTAAGAATAGCTAACACCAACGGACTTATGTAAGTTATTAGAACTATTTCTACGTCACACACTTAAATACACGAATACAGTGCAACAAGCAAGGCCAACGATTTTTATAGAAGTTAACTGTTTATCCTAAAAATACGGAATTGTCAACACTGGAGGCTAAAAACCACTAATTCCACTTCCCATAGGCTTCTATGCTAATTTCACAATATTCAATGGCTTCTCTGGACTTTACCTTAACTTTAACCTGCAGAGGACTATATATCAGCATGATTCTACATATGTCAGCTCACAATCCTCAGAATGGCATGTGGCGTTAGCAGACTTGCAGTGCAGTACTGGTCACCGGAAGTGAAGGGTATATAAATAGCATGGGAAATCCCAGTGCTTTCACAAGATAGGGGTATATTTAAAAATCATTATGGAGATTAGGCTTCACATCACAAGAAGCAAAATGCACCTATAAAATGTACAGAAATGTTTTTCCTTTCAGAAACTGTTTACATTTTTTAAATAAGATGAGAACTTTTTTCACAGCACTATGAGGAACAGGGGTAATTTCTGCGTAGGACTATTTTTGCGTACGTTCCAAATGCTCATTGGTTGAATTGGTGGTCTGTAACCTGGAAACCACTAGATATTGCGGACCTGTACACACCTTAAGTTTCTCAGTATGCTTTTCCACATTATGGAATTATAGCTCTCAAAGATACCACAAAAGATAGAATGAAGCTTGAAAACAAGTAAGTTTTATTTAGAGTTGGCATATAACACTTAATAAGATACATAAGCTCAGGTGAGCTTTCGATCGACATAATATAACAAATAAGTATTAACACCAGATTTAACAAAGCATGCAAACAAATATGATAAGAGCTGGCTATGAAAGATGATCTAAAATATCACTATAAATTAAAAGCATATAGAGACGATAAGTGTTATTTAGAGCAAAATGAAAATATACTTCAGATGGCCTAGATGGAAAATCAGAACAGGCTGTTCATTTATACTTGGTCACATCCCGAGATTCAATCATGTTCTAAAACTAATTGAAATTTGCGATTTTTTTCCTAAAGTCATCAGGTAGGTATTCAATTAAACAGTTGCAGCATATTAAAAGAGTTCTTACCATAGGTAGTAGTTCGTACTCTATGTATATCTACAATATTTTAATATCTAAAATCATAATATAAGTTTTTTTTTTTAAATAACAACATCATGTCAGTTTGTTAACAACCTTAAAACATTCTATATAGCCATTGTACGAATCCTTCTGATCTTTAGTGATGGTACTTAAGCTCGATCTAACAGATCATCAAATGTAATCTCATAGTCAAGACACTGATACGTAGTACTGTACTTGGTAGATATTCCTCATGCTTTGTAAAAAAAAAACCATTCCAAATCATCTTTCAAATATACCGAAGAGGGTGTTTTCAATTCAAAAGGCTGGATTTTTTTTCTATCGACAACATATTTGTCAAGAGTGGTAGACGCGTTTTTCAACAAAAGGTCGGCGTTCCAATTTGAACAAATTGTGCTCCTCTGCTCGCTGACCTATTCCTTCATTCTTAAGAGGCTGATTTTTTGTCTGATCTGATCCAAAGGAAGGAGCATCGTTTAGCTAGATCCTTTGATCTCAGTTCCCGCTATATAGACGACGTATTATCATTAAACAATCCTGGTTGTGGGGATTTTATACATAGCCCAAGGAATTTGAGATAAATAATACTACAAACACTGCGAAGTCAGTCGCACATCTTGACCTACACTTAGAGATCGATAGAAAATGAAAACTACTGACCAAACTATACGACAAACACGATTACTTTTTATGCCGTATCGTCAACTTTCCTTTCATCTGTGGCAACATCCCTTCAGCACCTGCGTATGGATTTTACATATTACAACTCAAACAGTATACCGGAGCTTGCCGTAACTACACAGACTTTTTGTATCGCGCTAGACTTCTTACGATTCCGGATTATGTTGTTACAAGATTGTAGTCATCAATAAAAAAGTTTTCCGGTCGTCATCATGAACTCGTGGAACGTTATCCATGAGAACCAATTTGTTTCCCGTGTCATAGTTTATTTATTTAATTTGGAGAGGTAGCAAATTTGAATTATTACTTTTAGTGCAAAAATGCCAAAGGACAAAAGTTACAATTCGAAAAGATAAAAGTATGCAATATGATAAGTTTATTTAATTTGGAGCAGCCAATGTGCTTATAAGCATATAAATATATTCTGATAATTACCGTCTCTTTCGTTGACCGCATATTGTGGTTTGTGTCTAAATATATAATTTATGCGGATCAATGTATATTGTCATAGACCTGTAATTAAAATAATCATAGGTCTCTAGTATTGTATATGTATCTAGACATTGCCTCTAACGGGACTAATAACCCCGCAACCTGTCGAACCCTGTACATTTGGGGACAAATGTGGACACACGATGATGATGGACACAGTTTTTATGGGGATTTATTTAGCAATTTGCTGCCATTCTCCAAACCACAATCAGTACTATTTACTTGATAACACAGTGATAGAATATAACCGCAAATTTACTTAAAACACAAATTCCTGACAATATGCACGTCCCAATATAGTAATCATGCAATTGTAAGTTGTTTAGGGGGAGTTGCGAAAAACACATGAGACCAAGTTTTGCTGAAAAACGCCGTTATTTCTACAACTTTTGCCCAAACAGAAATTCCCGACAATTTGCGCATCCCGATAAGGTAGTCGAACACTCCATTGAGTTTCATTACGATCATGCGAGTCGTCAGGGCGGAATTGTGGACAACGCACCAGACCAAGTTTTGCTGAAAAACGCCTAGTATGTTCAACAATAGTTATTTCTACAATATACATATATAGCTGTATATATAGCTGCTAAGAAAATATTTCGGACAGACAGACGGACGACCGGACAGACAGACAGATAGAAACCTATATACCCCGAAACTTCGTTTGCGAGGGGACTATAACAATTCGACCAAACAAGTCACAAGTATTTAGTCTAGTCTAAACTAAAGACCCTATAATGAATGCAAAATTATTGCCAATGAGACATATGTCGCGTCCAGAGTAGCTAGACTTAATTTTTCAATACACTGGAACATTTCGGACTTTTACCTCCAAGACGACCATAGCTATTCAAAGACCGCATAAGAAAAAAAGTTTTTACTTTTGTACAGTAGCTTTCTCTAAATCACTGGTATGTATTCTATGTAATTCATAGGCACATTGACACTACATAGTGATGGCCTCTTCTCACAGGTAGAAGATTAACCTTTACCATGCGGGAACCGTATATATACGGTTATGGGCTGTTTTCCGATATCAAATAAGATAGTAAGAGAAGGAATTAAAGCATTGTTTTCAAGAGCATACCCAACAGGTTTTTTTGCAAATAAAGACGGGAAAGCTTAGTTTCAATTTTCTGGTTTTAGTCATCAGACTAACATAATTTTATACCCCTGTTTAACTAACTTGGTAGAGTGTTTGCTTTCAGTGCTTGCAACCCAGGTTCAATTCCTTGCTTATACTGTAATAAAAATCGTTGAATGCATCAAGCTCAACTGTTACATATTGATGTTTTAATGTCAGAACGTTCTCAAGAATTGTAAATGCTAAAGACACATCAAGGATTTTGGGAAGATAATACAAAAAAACGACACTTTTTTTACTGCTCAAAGATCCTAGATCCATAGAATTTTTTAGCTGAAAACTGGTTTCCAGAGCATACTTTCACTCAGCTTTCTAGAATTTAATAAAACTTAACAGGTAAAGGAATAGCTATTTTGATTTTAAAATTAATTGGTCAAAGGCCTAGGTTACATGTGCTTAGGATACTGGTCAGATTTAACAGAGGACACATAATGCTATTATTTGATTCCAAATCAATGTAAAAAAGATTTGAAAATGCAAAATTGTTGCCATAATAAATGACAAATGTGGTCAGAAGTCTGCTTTTCTTCATGAACATACATGAACATGAATGTATGAATATATGAATGTTAGAACACTAGTAATGAAAAAATGAAATTAGTCCAAATTTAGTCGACAACTTACATTTTGGATTGTCTGTGAATGACATTGCTGAATTATCCTAATGCATGTAACAACACTAGTAAGTGGCTTGAAATGTGCTTTATCACTGATTTGCTTTATTAACAGATATACATGTCTTCCATTTTTGTCCCCTGCGACACAATATTTGTTTTTTGTTATGCATTTACCAAATAAGTTTGTTTTTGGTATGTGGCCTTATTATGAAGATTTACAGAGTAAGTTCGACTTTGGTTATGGTTGAATGATTTTTACGGAAGTTATAGCCCTTGGACTTTGAAAATTTCAGTGAATTTATAGTTTTCCACACTTTTTTTTGGTAATGCTTTTACCATTACTGTGAGAAGTTACAGATTACATGTAAGTTCGACTTTGGTTATGGTTGAATGATTTTGATGGAAGTAAAGCCCCTTGGACTTAGAAAGTTTCAGTGAATTTACAGTTTTCTGCACATTTTTTGTAATGCTTTTACCAATTGATTTTATATTTTGTATGTAGTCTTACTATGAGAAGTTACATATTAAGTTTGACTATAGTTATGGTTGAATGATTTTTACAGAAGCTATGGCCCTTGGATTTAGGAAATTTCAATGACTTCTAAGTTTTCTGCACTTTTTTTTCGCGGAGAACATTGGAAAGCTGTTCTTTTATTTCTTCCAAAAATCTTATCCTCTGACCAATTAAAACCAAACTTGGTGTGAATGTTCCTTGGGGTATCCTGAATAGAACTGATGTGGGGATTTTTTATCGGTTGAAAAAAAAATGGCTGCTATTACTAAAAATAGAATGTAGTTCTCAGGCAGTAGTTTTTCACATGTATCACCAAAACCGTTAGGTTTAACCAAATTCGGATATGGGATTATTGTGTCAGCATAATGAGATCTATCTGCGTTAAAATTTTCATTTTAATCTGTGAAACCATGTTGGAGTTAATGTCATTTTTTTATGTCTTTTGCTATATTTAATGTTATTTCTTTCAAAAATGTTCTCCTCTGATACTATTTGGCCAATTGGAACCAAACTTGGGATGAATGTTCCTAAGGGTATTTTTATAGAACTTTCGAGGGATTTTTGATCTGTTGGAAAACATGGCTGCTGTTACTAAAAATAGAACAAAGGGATCTGACAGAAGTTTTTATCGTTTATTTCCAAAACCATTAGATTTTGCCAAATTCTTTCAATTGTTGAAATGATCCTTATTATAAGGCCCACAAAAGTCTCCAAAGGATCAAAATTGTCTGAAGACACCATGAAAGAGTTATTGAAAAATGAAGTTTTTTTTTTATAGTTTTCAGCCAATGTCTTGAAAACTATGATATAAAGAATGAAACTTTCAGTTGCGGAAATGATCCACATGATAAGGTCTGCTAAAGTTTGTGGGAATCAAAGTTTTGGGACAACTGCTTATTAGAGTTATTGCCCTTGAAAGATGAAAAATTAACTTTTCTTATCAGTTTTCAGCCAATATCTTGAAAACTATAATAGACAGAGTGAAACTTTCAATTGATGAAATGATTCTTATTATAAGTCCTACCAAAGTCATCTTTGAGTCAAAATTGTCAGACAGCTCCTTGTTGGAGTTATTGCCCTTGAAAGGCAAAGATTTAACCAGGTGAGCGATTCAGGCTCCTTGGAGCCTTTTGTTAAGTTTGTCTGTCTGTATTTTTGTCATAAGATTGTTTATTTAGCTGTTTTAGATTTGTGAAGTGTCAGATAAGGCATGGCCTATTTTGAAATATAAGTTTTAAAAGTTCTTTGATAGGTAAAAAATACTAAATAAAGCCATGTGTCAATATGAGGGATCTTCTTGAAATTTAAAAGATTTGTCCTAGTGTTTTAGTTTTTGTTTCCAAATGTTATGTTTATTTAAGGATTGTATTTAATTTTTGACCAGGTCATGTGAGCATTAAAAATTAAAAAAAACACAAACTTATACTTTAATTTCTCATACAAATGTAGATTAAGATAAAAAATAAGATTTGTCCATTCATCAAAGACTTTATATAATGTAGCTTTGAATTATATGAATTGCAGACTGGACTGATCGATGTTAATGACATTGACTTCACAGTACCAAGTTGTCCAGATGAGAAATAAACAATCCAATGAAATTATATAAGTTACCTCAGCATGCTTGTAGAAGTTTACTACTGGATGGACTTATTTTATTGTTGGCATATTTCTACTACATGTGTATGTAGGTTGTTACTTGTTGATGTTCACATGTATATGTACTTGTATCTTAATTTGTTAATTTTTGCATGTGATAGTACTCTGATTATTTTCACTAGTGTTTTTTTTTATTAAGATTAAAGTTCTTTTAAATTTGTTAATTTAACTTGCATTCAAGACATGCAAACTTCTGATTACCCCGTCATCTGTTACTGCTGTAGTCTGTCATTCATCAGTAGTCCATTGACTTATGGTATATTGGATGGACAGGGAAATCCATGTTACTATTTATAGCTAAGATAACAAAATATTTGAATTAAATAACTTCGTCACACATGAATACAACCCCAGGAAGAAACCTTTTAAAAAAGTTAAGCATGTGATGTCTGTAAGTAAGTACATATATATTTAGAACAACAGTTTAGTTTTTGTCTTTTGAATTGTTTTTAATGAAAAAAAAATTAGCTGAAAAAAATGTGTATGTAACAAAAAATGCTTAACTCAAATGAGAAGCATATTTTAGTATTGTATATGATTGTGCAATCAGTATCTACAACGAAACTGCATATAACAAAGGTCTAAATTTTGATAATATTTTTTGTATGAAACATCAAAAGAAAACCTCGTAAAAATGTGTCAGTTGTATTTGTCCATTTTTGCACAAAGCTAATGGAGAATGGGTGTGTATTTGATTTAAGACAGCTACATTGTATGACAAAATGTATTGTACATTTCAAGATATTATTATTGTCAACTAACTTAATAAGTATAATAACTAATTATTACTAATATAAGAAGAGACAAGAGTATCGGAAATGTTTGTCTGAACCAATAACGGAATTTTTTACCACATGTTAACATGTAAATGTAAACAGGGTGAGAATACTACCATATATGGGCATTAATTCATCACATAGTAGTCACTAAGTACATGTGATCCATTGAATAAGATGGATGAAAAAATCATCTTCAGTAGTTTGTGTAGTAGTCACATTAAGTTCCTGACTCATATTTAATGTAGATTTAATTTTATAGTGTTAATGTGACCTTGGGTTTTATACATATAGATTATGCATTCTTTCACATTCTTTTGACAGTAATAAAAGATGAACATTTATTTGTTTTTAAATGTCTAGTGGTTTTGATAAGAACTTTTTAAAGCTTGCATTACTATTATTTAACTGACAACCCTATGATTATTGTGTTCTAGGATTAGAAAAAATAGGTTTTTATGGAAAACTTCAGAAATTCAGGTTTATTTTTAGCCATAGTGAAAGTGGGACATAAAGAAAGAACTTGCCCTCAGCTAAATTACACTTGCCCCAGGTGATAGGGAATGGAAATCTTAAAATACTGCCCTAGAACCTCATACCCTACTCCCTTCCCACATCCATGAAAATGAAGAACCATTAAACGTCCCTTTGTTTTCTTTAAGTCCATGACTTCATTTATTTTAAATTGATTTAGGGGTAATATGATTATATAAATCACAGAAAATACTTGCATGAAACAGGTTAGAGGCCAGGTTAACCAATATTATTGAAATGCCAAATAAACAACTGATAAACTACAGGTGTTTTAAAAATGATTTTTGTCAGGAAAATCAGTTTTTAAACACTGTAGGAAGGTCTAATCTTTTTTTTTCATGATATGAATTTGATTTAGTTATGTCGTATCAAGCATTTTGAATTGCAATACAATGAAATTTATTGATTTTGATAGAAAAATGTACACAATGTACTCTATTGCAAACAAATGTTTGGGTTACGCAAATATTTGGAAAGTTTTTTTTTGTACAATTTTTACAAGTTTAAGGGTAGATGTTTTAAAGCCTCAAATACATTGAAGCAGTCAACAGCAGTGACCCAGCATATATCTGTTTGGTTTTATCCAAATTTCGACATGGTTGAAGTATTCAGCATGATGAGATGTTTCTGTTGGCACATTTTGTGACAATCTGTTGACTCATGTTAAAGCATTTTTTGAAAATTTTTTTTAGTATTTTTGAAATTACTACAATGAAAAATCTTTTCCTCAGAAACCACTGAACAGAATTTAATAAAAGTTAATATGATTTTCCTTAGAATGTCCTGCATAAAATGCCTATGAATATTTTTTTATTCATGAAAAAACATGGCTGCTTTTACACAAAATAGAATGTAGCTTATCAAGCCAGATGAGCAATTCAGGCTCTTTAGAGCTTCTAGTTAAGCATTAAGTGTACCTATGTTTTGAAACCTAGTCACCTTAAACCTATAAATATTTTCATATTCAACTGTTTAAACTGTGTATTGTCATCTCTAAGACTCTGTCCTTTACATGTACTTGCATTCAGACATGACATTCCATACTTCCTTCCAACTTGGCTTTCTGTAAATATGTCATATTCACCCCCTTTTTACGAGGAACCTCGTCAGGCACCTTTTTTTTTCAAAGTGTCTGAATCTGCCCCTGGTGACCTAGTCATCTCTGATATATACTTGCCTTCATATATGGTTTTTTAAAGGTCATGAAGGTGCCATGTAACTAGATGATCTTTAGATAAGGGTACTAATAATCAGTTGAACAAGTTGTAGTCTATTGAAAGTGATAGAAAATGTTTTTTCTATTGTATTGCTGCTAATTACAATAAATTTATTTGTTCACGGGACACGGCTTTTTGTGAAATTAAGCATATTTGCAGCCTCATCCACCTTCTGTCTTCATTACCTATACATGTAAAGTTAAATAGGTCAAACTTCCTGATTGCCTACTAATGTCACATGTAATTAATGCATAGTTTAATGGTGGTAAGATCTGCAAAGTTTATAAGGTAATGTAAAAGTTAGTCAGATTTTCTAATTACTAATTTTATTTTTGTTTCCTGTCAAGATTTTAAAAATGAGCAGTAATTTGCAGAGCAATTTGCAGTTGGCCTCATTATATTCATATGGGTAGTACTGGTATACTGGTGTTTATCATTTTTTGCAACTGGCCAGTGACATGTACCATCAGCTATTCATTCAGCAATATCAATCTTTTGCATTGTTATTTTTTTTTAAAGTTTTGTTTTGCATGCATAGACTTCACTAAATCATAGATTTTCAAGGTCTATTTTAATTTTTTTTGTGTGTGGTATTTTGGCAAAGGTATTTACTTCCTGCATCTATTAAAGTATGAAATTGTTGTAAATTATTGCTCATTAAGATTGTTTTTGTCATAGTTTTCTTTTCTGACTTACATACATTATGTATTCATTGTTCATGTACATTGCATTCAGAACATTAACTTTTGTTGCTCTTCTAAATTCTGTTTGTTTACTGAGTGTGCACAGTTATTCTCATTCAATCAGTCAATAGAAAGTTGGTGTAAATGGAAAAAAAGCTACCTTCACCGAATTTTAACATTCTTTGAGCTACGTGTAGGTTAATGATATGCACTTCAACACATTTTACAGTATGAATTTGGGTCAGACTATTTTGACTAGGAAAAGTTTTCAATGCTACAAAATACAGTAGGTGGTGATGACATGTGATAAGATAACGCTTCTGTTATGGACTTTAAAGGGATATAATTGACCATTGTATAGCTAATCCTGACTTGGATAATTTGTCTACCGTTTCTATCCTTGGGGGTTCGTTTCTACTGATCAACTTTCAGGATGTTTATTAGTGATGTTAAATTTGTTTGGGATACAAGATCATATCTTTTAATGACTTGTTGTGAAAATCCAATTACCATCTGACTGAAGAGAAATTTATTTAATTTTGTTTTGTTAATTGCTGCATACAGGTGTATAAAAATTTTAATCTTGAGTTAACCAAACTGCAGATTTCATTTACTTCATTTTACTCCAAGGAATAAATATAGATTGAATACAGGAACAGTCAGATTTTCTGCATAGTTTCAAGTTGTAGTGATGTATATGTATAGTGAACAATGTTAGTGTATTGTTTTAGGACTTGATCCGGTGAAAATGTGACCTACATATAACAGAATGGGTTCTGTGCCCTATCATATCTACAGAACATTTAAAGACAGACTTGAAGATCATCCAGAAAGTATTATCTGGACCAGACCTCGTCATGTGTGTATTCTTAAAGGCGTCACAGGAAAATGTGGAATAAAAGTTAAAGTTTACCAGGTATGTTTGTTCTGGAAATTGTAGTTCATGCAGTAAGTCCATTTTATTAATGTTTGATGGATAATTAATAACCTGTTAAAAATTGGTTTAAGAAAAATTACATGAAAAGTGATTTAACATATGATAAACTTGGTCTTTTGTCCAGTGAAATTCTTACTTGAATGTTTAAGATTTGAAGAATTCAGTAATCACTGCTACTTGCAGAGATCAATTTTTGGTACTTTTGATACTCAAATGAAACCTAGCTGTAAAAAGAAGCAGTTTGAAGAATCATGGAAGAAATGAAAGTATGTGCCCTTAGGAAACAGAGAAAATATATAGATGCAAGATAACGTAAAAAGAGAATATCACAGCATAATAGGGGAGATGTTATGATCTGTCGAAATGTTCAAAGCTGATGTTCTTCTGTTTCTCAGGTCACAATCGATGTAACTGTAACGTAATGTTGTAATTAGAAATTGCCAATATATTTTTAGTTTCACGGCAATAGCCTGAGATAAGAATTGAAACAATGGAAAATTTATAAAGTTTCTGGATAATAAACTATAATGACAAAGCAGGGCTTGGAATAAAGACATGTTTGAAAGGTGCTGTTGAGGGATACTTCTATAGTACAAGTTGATATATATATGTGTACACAGTAATACCCTTCTGAAAAAAAATGAAGGACACTCAAGTTTTCAGAAACTTGTAAATATCTTGATGATATTTTTTGTAAGGAACAAACAAAGTTGACTATTCATCCTGAAAATTGAGTAGTTACAGTCCACTGCCACAATGTCATTTTATTTCCACACAGCTCTCCCATGGCACTAATATTTTAATATAATGAAAACTTTAATGTTATATTATCTTCTATGATAAACAATCACAAATCACAAGGTTTTTTTTAATGACCTACAAATAAAGTGAGAGGTTTTAGATAATTATAGTTTTGATGGGGAGATGTAAATACTGACATTAACTTGTATTCTGATTAGATATTAATGCACATACACCAGTCCCACAGTTTCAACCTGTTACAGGTTGCTTAATTTGATCATATCATTTACATAGATCTAGTTAGTTTGTTCTAAATTGAAGTCAAATGATTTATGGGTTTTCTTTCTTTCCAACCTGTGTTTGGCTTAGTCATGACACACACCATTGATTTTAGAGGTTTAAGGAAATGCATTCTTGTGTGAATAGATACAGATATATTTGTTTAGTCACCCACAAATTAAATGCAGAAACTAAATGTGAGAAAAGTAGAAATTGGAAAACATATTTTAAAAAGTACTTATTTTATTGTCTTTATAAATCTTTAAAGTGACCTTAATTGTGTCTTGCCCACAGAATTGTCTAAGGTCATTGAGATACAATATGTTTATTTTAATGTGTTCAGGGTTAATCTGTATCATACTATTATACTCTTAATTTTAAATCATGTGTTACAGAATTTTAAAAACTTAATGCATGTAAAATACAGTTGTTCAATACATGTATAGTGTAAAGTCTTTATATTATACCCTCTCTCAGTGAGTGGGTGGTATTACATGTATACACATAATGCCTGCTGTTGTGGGTGGTATAATGGAGGGAAGAATATCACCGGAGACAAAGTCTTTTCTGATTGTGGTGATCTAGTATACCAACCTGCAGTCCATATGTGTTGTTATATTATACTGAATATCATTAAGTTTGTGGTAGATTCTCTAAACGATCAAATGCACCATTCGTTGGTAGAAACTGGCAGAACAACCTCACCCCTCTTTGCACAATTATTGTGTCCTCTTTGTGCCCATATTTACAAAAATTACTAATTTACATTTTATTTTCCATTTCTAACAAATTGTTGTCTAATGTTTTTGTTTTGGGGGAAGTATGAAATAAAGGAAAACAAAAAGGAAAGGATAAGAAGAATGTCCACTTTGAGCTGGTGGTATTCTGGGCATACCACTCTACAGAAGTATCGAAGGGATGGTAGTATACTAGAATTTTATATGGAGTACATATTTGAATCACTTCGTCCATCCAAATTGTGTCACAATTACCATGTATCCCAATATATTATATAGATTGTGCGTACTTTGTAAGCAGCTTTGGATGCTGTCCCATATCAACTTTCTGTTTTGGGTGGGGATTATACCTAGCACAAAAATGAGTGAAACTTTATGTTCATAAATATTTATGATAGAGATTTTACTTACAGTTTAGATGAACTGTTTTTAGAAAGTCATTGCCCTTTCATATAATCTGTTATATTTTTGATACTGATATTATTTTATTAGGCTGAGGATGTAGGGAACAAAATGTAATAAACTTTAAAGACATAATCATACATTTCTTTTCTTACTATTGAATTCTTGAGTTCATAACTTAGCAAAACCCCTTAGTTACTGTGTTATGGCCATTATATTTGAAGTGGGTATTAAGTCCTCTTCTTCATTATTACATCATAGATGGCAGTAATCCATCTAACACATATCTATAGGAATATTATTTTTAAATAAACCATTACAAGACAATTTAAATGTCTACTCCACATGAATTACTTGTTCTATCTGATTTGGTAGAAGAGTTTATTGAACCAGAATTTAATAGATTATACACATAACTGAGTTCGCATTCATAGATTTTGTTTTGTTACACGAGTCTATAATCAAACTATCAAAGATATTAAACGTCTTGTGTTTCATTCATATCCGTAAGGTATGAGAAGATTTGAACATTACAAATATGTATACATTAATTTTGTGTTTAATTGACACCCATTGGCAATAGTGATATGTGTTTCTTGAGTTTAAATTCAGAATCAGGTAAAGGAAAAAACAATTTTGTTAAGAAGTTTCATTCATTCAAGTGTATAATTAAAATAATAGAAAATATCTGTAGAGTTTAACTTTATTAATATTTGAAATGAATTGGGAATGTTTCAAACTGGTACAAAGTTAAACTAGGATTTAAGGATTGTACTATAAAACTGTGTTACACCCTTTGAACAAATATTATTAGAGGTTGGTAGTATAGAGAACATTCTTTTTTTGTATTGACCTAGTAAGTCCTTAGAAGAACTTAAAACTTGAAATGTTTTTTTTTTTTTGGTATATGTCATTAGTATTGAAATTAAATTGATGGAACTGGTTGCTACAAACACTATGTAACTAATGAGATATTGTAGAGTTTTTTGTTCCTTACAGTTACACAATGACAATATCATTTTTTAATAAAGTTGGAAGACCCAGTGGTAGAAAAATTACTTTTCTGGTAATGAAGACTTGTTATCCCTAAGCCCTATATTTGTAATTTTTTCTTTACCAAATAAGGAGGAATTTTTCATATTATCAAATTTCCTGTCAGTTTTCAAAGGGTTAATTATTTTTGTATACTTTAGATATTGTGTATAGGCAACATTTATAATCTCTGCCTAAGAAGTTGCATTTAGTTCCAATATTCTCCATCTGTCTGTCCTTCCACAACACCTTTTGAACACTATGATTTCTCAGGCATAAAATAATTTTTTGATATTTATAAAAGTTAATCATGGCGGATGACAATTTAACCATGGTGGCTTGCCAGCTAAAACAGATCATGGAGAGCCCTGGATTTCCACCCTTTTGTGTATCTTACTCAATGCAATCTTGTTTTATTTTCATTTACCCAGAAGTTCATTATGTATTTATAGTTTTTATCTTAAGTATTGTTTTAAGTATACTTTAGATATTGTATTGTATATACAATAAGTATTGTACATTTGGATTTTCAACTATAAATTGTGAATTATAGAGTGCAAGTCTGAATAGAAGTCCATATGTAAAGTTCAAGATCGTATAATGCATTTTCAAATACATAAAGGTCAAAGGTCAAGCCACAAGGTCAGCGTTACACACCCATTCAGGCCCTTTTTTTAATTGAAAGTTAATGGAAGTTTGAATTATTGGCATTTGGTATCCTTGTCACATGTGGCAATAAATTTAAAATTCTTATTTTGGTTAAAATTTCAGCCCCATTCCTTAAGAGAAGAAGGCTCCAAATTTCCCGAATTTCAGCACTGAAATTCCCAATTGTGAGTTGAAACATTTTCTCAATATGTATACTTTTTTTGTAAGAGATTAAAAGATAGATTTTTAAGATGTGCAAAATCATCTTTCAACTCTATTTTATCAAATTTGCCATTTAAAGGTCAACTCAAAACTTCAATACATGGAAAGTGTATTTGTCCTATTTTCGTCGGTTATTTTTTATCTGTGGTAAAGCATGGCTGCTGTTGCTAAAAATAAAACAGGGGTCAGACTGAAGTTTTTGGGATATATCTTCAAAACCGTTAGGTTTAGCCAAATTCTGACATAGGGTAAAAGTGTTCAGCATGATGAGACCTATCTCTGGTCTAATTTTCATTTTAATCTGTTAAGCCATATAATGGTCCTTATGGTAAGTCCTACCAAAGTCTTCTGGAGTCAAAATTGTTAGATAACTTCTTGTTAAATTTATTGCCTTTGAAAGACAGAATTTAACCAGGTGAGTGATTCAGGCTCCTGGGAGCCTCTTGTTTCCTAACAGAATTGGTCCACCCCTTCTCCAAAACAATAGGAAAATCACTGCTGCACAATCAGTTGTCTTTACCACAGGCCATTTTAACACACTGAAAATTTATACTTAGTACAATTAGTAAACAGACACTCACTGAAATGTTAACAGCACTTAAATCTTCAAGTGATTAAATGTTTTATTTCTAATGTAATGAAACCTACTTACATATATGTGAAAGGAGATCTTGTCAGATGAGAAAATTAATTTCACACAAGTTTAGTAACAAAACATATAATGACTTCAAAATAACTATAGTATAACTTGGTCTTAGCAATAAAAAGGGTAGACACACAATTAAGAAGGTGGAAATATGGTAATAGTTGTCAAGTATCTAATACTATTTAATATATGCAGCTTATCTGAAGTTGCTCTTTGGATTTCAATTGAAATTTTACAGAATATGCAATACATGATGTGATTTTACACCACATGTATGTAGGTTGTTATGTACTATATTAACCCTATCAATAATAACATTTGTTGTGTTTCAAGGAAATTTCATGGAAAACAAGACAAAAAGACAAGGCTGTCTAAAGATGCTTGTCTGATAGTTATGGAATCAATAATATTATAGTGATGTTTGTAGCCATAATTGAATTTTTTTTTTTCAATTTCAGGGTCAGACAACATCTGAGACCTTTTCCATTGTAACCAAAGTAAAAGATGAATGCCGATTGAAATACAACCACTTTTTAACAGAGTATGATCGAATAGTTTCTATAAACCACAACGATATTACATCATACGATGAGGAATGTGTGTTGTGTTTGTTGCAAACCAAGGAACCTGTTGTAGAGCTTGAAGTGTGTCAAATTGATCGTAAGAGGGATAGAGACTCATCAGGGTCTGAGGGGGAGATGGCTGGAAAGCATATCAACAAGAAACAAAGTATTCCAACAATGGATTCCCCTCATGAGTCAATAATCAGTTCTGAGCCATTGCCGAACTCTTATCATGGACAGGTGGTGCCAGGGGAGACTCATTGCTCTGTGCCTGTGATTAATCCTCCAAATGAAGTAATATACCCTGACAGTCCAACATGTAACTCCTATGATCCACCAAGAAATAGAAGAAATAATCCAGATGATGTAGAAACTTATATTAAATACCCACACTGTGTTATGTGGTCGTCTACAAAGACATTCACTCTGGAGAAAGGAAACAAACGTAGTTTTGGTTTCAAGTTCAAGATTAAAAAATGTCTTTATGTAAGTATGGTTTGAAAACAATATTGTGATAGTACTATTCTACTTGAGGAACCAGTTTTTGTAGTTTTCATGGATAGGCCAAACCACGAAATTTGGTTCCCAACAAAAAGACGATTCCCATCAATGTGTATACTGAAAACTTCAAAGCCTCAAATTTAAGAAACTAGAAAGTTGTGTGTCTTCCCTAATCCACGAAAATTGGTATCTAGGAATTAAAGTACTATCACAGGAGTTTTCTAAATGTAGTCTGAGGAACCTAAGCATAATGTAAAGTCAGTCTGAAGTTTCAGGGTTTCAAGTAGGTGGTGGTACATGGTCCTTGACCCTCCATTTCTGTCCAAGGACCTTGTAAGTTTCATTTACCTATGTCCTGGTCCTCTGACCGTTTTCATGGACATTTATTGTGGGGTTTAAGTTATCATCAAGTTTAACATTGATTTGAAACTTGGAAAAGTTCTGGACCTTTTTTTCTTGAAAGTAAATTTGAACCCTTGGATTGCCCTGATGATGTTAAAAATAGTAAGTATGGAGTGCCCCCCTCCCACCAAAAATGAATTTCAAATAATTGATGCATTAAAAGTGAAGTAAAAATGTTAAGTCTTAGAGGCAAATGAAACTACTTCAAAAGACATTAGAATATAAAAATGTATGTATTTAGGCTACACCTACATAAGATTAAATATGGTGGGATTGTGTTACAAAATTTATCTTTCCAAATTTTGTTAAATATAGATTATTTAGTCCACTAACTTTTTTGAACTGGTATAGATATCTCATGATTTGCAGCGAAAACTTAACACAAGAAATTGGTTTATTAAAAAATAGAATAAAAACATGTTGTACATGTATTTGCCAGGAAAACTGGCAAAAGTCAGAGATATCAAATTGGTATACCGAGATCTGCTGAAAAAAGAAATTGTACATTTAACAAATTTTTTTTAATTCTCTTTAATTCTATTATAAAACAGAACACCACTTGGTACAACAGCTTCACTGACTTCGTTAAGACACTTAAAAATTATTTGCTGGCATTTAAGGAAGCCCTTTTTTCCCATTACATGTACCTATATTCAATTATATAATCTTTTGTGGGATCATCCAGATCTGTAAAGCATTGACCAATATTAAATTGAACAATGACAATTTTTTTAGTTGTAAAAGAAAGAAAGATTTAACTTAGCTCATACAGTTAAGAAAACGTGTATTGCAATTTCCCTAAACATTAGTATTTAAATACTGGTAATGTATAGTCTGAAATGAACTTTATTACAAAAATATCAACAGGCTGATAAAGTTTCATAGTAATTAAAGACACAAAAACTATCAAAAGGTCCAACCAGATGACCTATTTTTTACGGACTTGTGTACTTTATTTTGATATCCATGTCAGAATATTTATGCAGGGGTTCAAATTTACTTTCAGGAGTTAAAGGTCTTGGACTGTTTTTTTCCCAAATGAAAAGTCCTCAATCAGAGTAAACATAAATGGGGCAGGTCCTGGATCTTGGTAAATGATATTTTAAAGGTCTGGCATCAAAAATTGAGTGATTTTAATTTCAACACTAGACCTTGGACCACTGCTAATTTAAACCCTGTTATGCTAAGTTTGTAATCCTGGATGAAGTTCCAGAATTAACAAGGATGCCAGACCTTGGTCTGATTCCATTTGATCCTGGTTACTATGGTTACAGGAAGATCCATGTTTACCCACTGTCAGGACTGAACTCAAGTTTGATTTATTTTCCAATTTCTGTTTGGTGTAAGTTCTTATTGGTTGGCTTTCCAATGTGTAAACTTCCCCTTACTAGGATGATAAACTGAATCAAAGTCAGTTATTGAAAATCAGAAAATTTTATTACATTTTTGAATCCATATTAAAGATAAAGTATTTAGATGCCAAGTCTATGTTGGCAGAAGTAAAACATGCTGAGTTATTGATCAAAATAATTGCATATTTAAAACACAAATCAATAAGAAAGAACACTGTAACAATATTTAACAAGATTTTAAATTACATGTTTTGTTTGTTTAGGTAATACATGTATTTATTTGTAACAAAGGTTTCAGCTGCTAAAAGCCAATAATGTTCAAATCATATATCAAATATATCAATTTTAAGCTCAATCAAAATTGAAATTGACCTGAATTTTGGCTATATTCCTTCACCACTTTGGTGGTAGTATAGAATAGCATTGGCCCCTATACAACTTGTATGTGGAAGACCTTGCCATGGAGTTTAATAAAGAGTGTGGTAGGTGTAAATGAGGGAAAAATTCATGCTCCGTAATCTGGATCCCTCTGTATGTTCAGACCAACACTACAACTGATTACAGTAAGGTCCATAGGGTTTTTAACTAACACTATAACTGATTACACCAGGGTCCTTAGGGTATTAGCTAACATTATAACTGATTACAGTAGGGTCCTTAGGGTATTAACTAACACTATAACTGATTAAAATAGGGTCCTTAGGGTGTTAACTAATACTGTAACTGATTACAGTAGGGTCCATAGGGTACTAACTAACACTATAACTGATTACAGTAGGGTTTCTAGGGTACTAACCAACACTATAAGTGATTACACCAGGGTCCTTAGGGTACTAACAAACACTATCAGTGATCACAGTAGAGTCCTTAGGTATAAACAATCGCTATAACTGATTACAGTAGGGTCCCTAGGGTACTAACAATCGCTATAACCAATTACAGTTGGGTTCCTAGGGTATTAACATTCGCTATAACTGATTACAGTATGGTCCCTAGGGTATTAACTAACACTATAACCGATTATAGGAGGGTCTATTGGGTATTAACTAATAGAAAGAACTTAACTTAAACTATGTCTGATCATATTAGGGTGCTTAGAGTTTGAACTAAAAGTAAAGTTTTATATGGAGGATTATAAAAAATTGAAAACTTAAGTATTTTTGTAAAAATTCTGTAAGAGATGTTCAAGTTTGGATTCTGTTATAGAGGCAGGATGATTGGTATACTTTAGTGGTTGAAGTCAGAGAAGCTCCAGCTCTGGGCAAGCTTATGGTGGGAGATTACATCAGATCTATAAATGGACAGGCTCCTTCCACTCCTAAGGAGGTTTGTATATATTTTTCTATAATAAAATGAAAGCAATCATACAGTTTAACATGTCAGAATTGGTGTTTACTTCTGTGGATTTTCCACTGCAAGTTACATGTTGGAGTTTGAATAGAAAGCTTCATAAATAAATGTACAGAATCACAGATAAGGAGTTTTGAATTCTTTCTTCACATCCTAGTCTGTGGTTAAAAACTGATAAAACTATTATTTCAATTCATTCTGAAAAAAAAAATTACATATTTCGTGTCAAATAACACTTTCAATATAACTATAAATTCTAAAGTACCGGTATGGTTTGGTATAATACCAATCCAATTTTCAGTTTAATTAAGACCATATACTTAATTACTTACTGCATACAAAGATTCTCCTGTTATGTTTTTTACAGGCTTTTGATGTACTTGATAGTTTAGATAAATATACATCAGCAAGGATAATTTTACAACGCCCAGAAGGATTGATACCTAACTT
The DNA here is from genome assembly GCA_037379345.1 of Perna viridis. Lineage (NCBI taxonomy): Eukaryota > Metazoa > Mollusca > Bivalvia > Mytilida > Mytilidae > Perna > Perna viridis. The sequence continues at coordinate 19,258,627 of CM074511.1, forward strand.
CAAAGGTAAAATCAAGGATGTGAAAGGCTGTCCAGGATGTGTCAAACCTAACATAGCTACTCCAAACATTTATGAACCAGTTAGACACCTGCCAACACGGCAGGAGAGTTGCATGTCAACAAGCTCTGGGTCAAGCAGAACTTTAACACCTATTGAACAGAAAGTGCCATTGACAATGTATCCAAAAACAGAGTCAGGTAAAATGGTACCAAAAGGTCGAACTTCTGACAATAGTACCCTAGGATCTGGACTGTTTCACATTAAAAGACCTGAATCAAGTTGTTCTGGGTCAAATGAGTCGCATATAAATCCTTTACAAAACGAAAAACTTGTTGATAATGCAGAAGTCCATCTTATAGTACAGGAAACATCTTCTTTAAACAATAACAATAATGTGCTGTCCGACTTCCATACAAATCAGACTGTTAAATTGCCAAAAATTAGAATATTTGTTTGTGGCAATGAAGCAAGAGCATTGGCAAAACAACTTGTTCCGTCAGCTTTCCTAAATCCTGAAAGTTCTCAGAATTTGTATGAGTGTGTTAGGTGTACCATGGATATGAGTAAAGCAGGGGACATAAGTTTCATGCAGTGGTCATCATATGAGAATCTTATCAGGTCTGAAGAAACTACCAGGTATGTAAATAATCAATGGTACAAGTGAAACATCTATTACATAAACTTCAAATATACTACAATGCAACCTGTCCACACCAAACCCTGAATAAAGCGTAAACCTTTCTAGACTCCATCATTAGTCCCATCACATTAATTACAACTCAATTTTAAATCAGTTTTAACCTGTCTAAATCAAATACCAGTCGAACCCAATCAAATTATTCAGTCTAGAATGGCGTTGATTTAGACAGAATTCTTGTGTTCCTTTTCTTATGTACTTTGTATTTTGTTTAAATACATGTGTAGGTACAATGTTGAAACAACCAAACTATAGTTAGAAATAACATACAGTGGAGTACAGCCCTTGTGACAATTGTTTACTAATATGTGTATATTTGAAATACTATTGAAGTATATGGGTATCAGTTTGAATTTTCTAGATTTGTAAAATCTATTTTTTTCTGTCTTGGTTTCATTGAAATGATATATTAAACTCTCGACATAACCAGTAATTTTAGTGAATAAAAAAAGCCATGATTCTTGTAGGTTGTACCCACTATACTATATCACTTTCAGCTGTTTGGTTAAATATATTTAGAAAGAAAATGTCCATTCCCTTCTTCTATAGAGATTTGGATTTCTCTGAATGATCTGCAATGGAGGCATTTGAAATCACAAGTTTATGATACTACATACATGTAATACATGTACATTGTACATGAACAATCATTCAAAAATCTAGAATTACAATGTACTTGCTGCACTCCCTGCACAATGATTAAATGATTACCGTAACTGCCTAGGTACATTTAGATGACCTAGGTATATCATTTTGTATTTGTGAGGTATCATCGTCTTGACAGGAAATTGTTTTCTCAAATTGCATGTGCAAATGCATTTGGTATGATATTACACATAGTGCCTGTGGTAGAGTTTAGTTTCATGGAAATACTATACTCTAGAAATATATCACCCTCAACTGCACCTCGGGTGAAGATATTTTTCTTTGTGTGGTATTATGTTGTAAACCCAACAGGTACATGTACTATTTATATAAAAGTGAAAGCAAGAACTATTATTCTATACTCAATGATTACTTTGCAACCCTGGCAAAAATGTTCTCTCATGTCATGAAGTGTTATTTTAATATTCTACAGTTATGATAGTTTTAGATGTATAGAAATCAATTACATTCTTGCTTTATCGGGAAGCATAAAAGATCCAATCCTTTAATTATTGATGATTAAACTTAAAGTTAAGAAATGAATTGCAGCACTTTAATATGCTTGATTTAGTTAATATTGTAGTACATTGTTTACCTGCTTACATGTACATGTTACAGGGGTAGAAATAAGAAATTTGTCCAACTGGTCATGTGGGCAAGTTTTGCTGAAACTGAACTGACACTGAGTGAAGCTTTTTGCCTGTATGATGTGTTGAACAGAAAAAAAACACTCAAAATTAGATAGCCTAGGCCCTAATGGGCAAGCTCTGTTTGGCTCAGACTTGTCTTGCATGAAATTTGCTTGCCATGGACCTGGGCATGTGTGCTTATCTGCACATACATTTATCTAAATCAGTTATAAGTAAGTTTTCTAATTTAAGCTTCATATTTGTAAGTTTTATCATTGCAAATTTTACAAAGTAATGACAGCAGAAGAAGGTTAATTGTGTAACTAGTAAAATTTTATCTTGCATAAGTAGAAAAATACATTGTACATTTGTAATATCAGGAAGTTTAAGACAGAAACTACTTGCAGCAAGCCTTGACCCTTTATACTGATATTTTAGTTTCACCACTTATAGTGCAAATTGAGTACTTACAGGTTTAATGCATGGTCTTTCTTATTGCTCTCACTATCAACTTGAGGTGTGATACAATTGTATTATTGAAGAGTTTAAAACATTGGCAATATGAAGTAGACCACATACATGTGTAATTGTATTTATTACATACATGTACTTGTGTAAGTTGACACCAACATTGAAAATTTTTGTTATTGACACAAATAAAAGGGTTAAGGAGTGACATTAAAATTCAATTCAATATTGCCTATCTTGCTTCAGTCACTTCCTGTTTCCATCATGTTTTATTTGCCGTTGTCATTTTGATAAAAGTAAAGTTTATAGTTGGCCAATCAAGCTGAAAGGTTGCTATAATGGTTATAACTTTTGTTTAAAAAGGCAAAGCTTCATTAATGTCCAGTCTACAAATTTTTTTCATATCATAAACAATCCGTGATCCAATAAACAGAGCCTGTGTATTTTCCATCATGCATTGTTCTTCCCATGAATCTCTTGAATTTTTTTTTTTTCTGAAACTGTAGCAAACTGCCCAATTTGCACCATCTAAAATTATTTTCTGTTAGCACAGTGCTATACACCATAGAAAAGCAATGCACTATATAATGACTTAGGTAGAGCATTATTCATGCATATGTAGTAAGAGTTTCATGTACATTGTATATTTTTAATTGGCAATTTAATTTTTTTTAGAATGAATGCCAGTAACGATTCTCTAGCCAACAGTGACACAGGAAAATTAAGAGACAATGATTACTTACACAGGGGTGTTGTTAATATGGAAATGTTCATTATACCTGATGAGAAATTATTCCAGTTTGGATGTAACTATCTATTCACTCGTACAAGTTTGTTTTTGTTAACATTCAATGGTGCTAAAGTTCTCAGTTCAGCTGCTGGTGAAATTTCACGGTTAAAAAACATGATTCATTGCATAAGGTGCTGTGTCGGGTATGATTGTAATATATTGACATATGGTCTCCTGTCTAGTGAGCAAGCCGACTTCAAAGATGAAGTTCAAACATTATTCTATACTTCTTACGGACAACAGATCAGTAAATATAGTGTTTCTATCCCTGATCTAATTCTATCTTCACCAGAAGAGCAGGATTATGTTGAGTCTTCAAAATCCTTAAAGAAAAATGTATGGAAAGCTGTAAGTGAAACCATTCAAAAGCAACCAGTTTCCATTTTGACTGTAATTATGATGGCACAGTTAGAGATTTTAAGGCGCGAAGGAAAACAAATTCTAACAGAGGATGAATTTACTAAGTTATTTAAGTCAGTTTTACCAAGTAGTGAACCAAGCTTACAACATGTGGTATGGACTACGCTGAAGGAGTTTGGTGAAATACTCTCTACTAGTAGGTTTAGCAATTGCTTAAGTACTACATTTTTTTTTATAGAATTTATTGCTTACACAAACACCAGGAAACAATGAGAGTTTTTTTTCCAATTTCCTGTTATGGAAAAGAAATTATCAGCAGGGTTTTTTTAAGATTGAAGTAAGATAACAGTTATCCTTGAACTGACATAATAATACAGTTTTCGATAGCATTAATTTTATTTTTACCAGGTATTTGGATTGGGATATCCAGTTTATTATTGAGGGTTATGGCCTTAAGCTAGACCGAGCAATAGGAGCCAAAAGCAAGCATTTTCTTAAACTTTGTATACATAAAATGTAAATTGCTCATTTGTTGACTCTTTTCATTTGAGTTTGTTGTTTTTTATGTGACTTATGGGGTTCTTTGACATGCACTATATGAACATGAATTTAGAATTTAGATTTTTTGGTCCCATTTTTCAGTTGGTCCAAATTTGATACAACTCATTGTCTCAAACCTTGATAATTTGATCATGTGGAGTTCTTCAATAGGCTAGACCATGTACATGTATCAAGAATGTGGATCTTTTTTTTTCAGTCGGTCCAGATTAATCTAAAAGATAAATTGACAAAAAAATTATAACTAGGGTTTCTTTAGTATGCTTAATGTAACTGTGTTTTTTAAAGTTTTTAATATGAATCTGCCCCCTGCAGAGTACTTAATTACATATATTATGTAATCAGTTTAAATTATTTCCTTCCTTGGCTGCCTCTTTCAATGTAATAAATTTATCCTTAAAGTCATGATTACACATATTTAAACAGTTGTTTACAAACAAAAACTTATATACATGTACATGTTTACATGAAAAACTTCAGTTAGGTGAGCTGATCTTGTCTATGTACATGAACATGTACATGAATAAAGTTCTAAAATTACTCCGTCTTACGGAACAGCTCACTGGTATACATGATCATATGATATTGTGATTGTTCAAGATTAATGCTACTAGATGCAGGTTATAAAATGAATGAAAGTAAAGTATTAACCAAATGTCTGATTGTCTTACAGAGGCAGCTCCTATGAACCTTCCAAACAATCATCAAATGGAGAAACTACTTTTCATTGACCCAGAAATCATCCTTCAACACATCCAAGCTCTCCTTTGTATACCACAGAAATACTCAATGAACAGTGATATTACCAAACATTGGTGGATTAAACTTGTTGCTACAGGCAATATATCTCATGATGATATTATAACAATTATTAATTCGGTCAATGCAGAAAAAATTCTTAGACTTCTATTAGCTTTTGGAATGATATTCAAACATTATGTTGACCAGGAAGGCATGGAACAATACTTTTTCCCATACTTTTTGTCTGAGCAGGGAACTTGTCATTCTCCTATTCAGGAACCAGGTAGTGCCTGTTTGTATCTACAGTTTGTGGATCAGACACATATGTCAAGTATGCAGTTTTATCAGTTAGCCTTCAGTATTAACTGCCAGACAGACAGCCACAGAATCTCACTGACAAGTGCTTCATCTTGTACCATTCATCACCAAGGACATGAAATATCATTGGTTCATCACAAGTTTGAAGATAGGATGCAAATCATAGTTGGAAAGTATGTTTAAAATTCAAATATTAGATTCATGTTAAAATTTACCTTATCACAGTTCAATGAGTAAAGTGAGTTTTTATGATTCATATTCACCGGATTCTCATTTGTATTGTTACTACTATGACACAGAGCCATTCATTGTCATGAATTGTTGTTAAAAAATGACAATTTGATTTGATTATACAATATCATTAACTATGAAGGTACAAATGTGGCTTCTTTCTCAAGTTAGCAGAGTTTCGAAGACTGTAAGATGATTTGTTATAAATTCATAGTTTCACCTAGCGTCTGTAGCATACCTTCCTGTTCACTGTTGTGTGTATACATAATTGAAAATCCAGCATACTCTTTAACATGTAGACATGATTTTCTTCCCTTTTAGAACAAAATTATGATTTTTCAAATACATTATCATTCCGTTTCATTTTTAGTGTATGCCTACTTGCCAATTTGCCAGTTTCTACTTTTTGTTGGCTTTGCAAAATCATGTCTGAAAAGAACAGTATATTATTTTAGATTAGTTTCACAGTTTTTGTCTCCTGGAGTTTGCAACATCCTGAAACAGATTTAAAGTTAAATTGTCATAAAAACTTGACATAGGTCATAGACTGAAAAATGTTTATAATGTTTATATTTCCACTTAAAATATTATTCATGTCTGAGTGGTTCAGTACATATGTTTTCATCATATTAAAAGACAATCATTACTATATTAAACATTATCTTATTTTCAGCTTTCAAGTATAAGAATTAGACAACAACTTTCATTTATTTTGTGGATCCATAAACCAATAATTAAAATTTTTCAGTGGACCTTGTTAATTGCCATAAAATAACAAAACTGTGTTGAAGCAATGAAAATTAAAAACATCAGATATATTTATTAGCAGTAAAGTAAGACTGGGTTTGATTTAATTGGTATTTGACTTTTGTACCCGTACTGTGTATATTCTTCAACACATTAGTTCTTTATTGCAGAAGTGAGAGAAACAAGAGATTACATTACATCTACCAGTGGCTTTGTGATGTATGTAATGTAGCATTACCTCCAGAAATCCAGTATGTCTTGGGACCTGAATGTCCACTGAACTGCGACTGTAAATCCAAGGGATCATTCAACAGTATACATGTTGTCGATATATCTCCTGGCAACAGTGTAATGTGTAAATCAACGAGAATTGACAATCATAAAACAATCAGACGTTGGTTGTCTGATCAGGTACTGAATTCTGTTCCTTTCCTTGATATATATATTTCATCCCAAAGTTACAAAAGTTATGCTGTACCTCCTTTGTGGCATCTTTTAAAGGATAAGATATTTTGCATGAGGATATCATTTGTACTCCAATTTGCATTCCTAACTAATTTCATTTCGATTTACTTTTAGTTAAATACAAATACCAATGAAATAGACAATACTTCAACACTTTTTCATGGTAAAATAATATTTTCAAAAATTGTTTCAGTATTAATTTTTGTATGATCAAAATGCTACTATATTCACAGGGAACAGATACTAAGGTGTACATCAAAGATTTACCATTCAACTTGTTCCAGAAATTATATACGTACCTACAGTGTTCTACTACATTAGGTCAGGACTGGAGAGGATTGGGCGGTAAGAGAACAAAATTTAAGTTGGGATTGAAAGGCACATAGGTGTTTACTTTAGCTTCTCAATAGATTTTAACTCAATTTGACTGCACATTATGCTCCATGGATTGTAAATTTTTCCTGAAAACCTATGTTGAAAATCACAAAATAAAGGATTTTACAGACAAGTTTTAAAAATGTGGCCAGAAATATGGATTGTCATAAAGTAGCTTAAGCAGGTCTGAAGATATTTTTCCCACATTTACTGGTATAACCCATACAATGTCATTTTGGATTTACTTACATTTCCTTTAGAAGCTTTTTATAGACAACATAAACTCATAAAAGTTTATATTTATAGTGGCTTCCAACTCTGCCATACATTTTCCTGGAATGATCTTAAAATTCTGGCAGACATTCAGAACTAGTATTTTGATATAGCCATTGATACTGATGATTGTTCCTAGTTAAGACTTTGTCAGAAATCAACATCTTTTTAATCCACTGTTGTCTTCTTTCTTTGGTTTTACTAGGCATGTAGTTACAATGATATTTACATCAAATTAGTTTCATAAATGTACATAGGTATTGTTCAATTTAAAAAAATTAGTTGATTGTAGTTCAGCATGAAAGGAGGTATAATAATTTGTGAGATAACATCATTTCAATTTTCATTTGTTTAAATTGAAGTGTTCAAAATATAATTTAGTCTCATATTTTTATTTTATTTTAAGCTTTTTTGGTAAAAGGGAAATCCAGTGATAACAACTAGACAAAGAAAATAAGCACACACAAAAAAATTAACACAAAGAAACATATGTAAATTAGCAACCCAGACTCCAATTAATATTTATTTATGAACAGGTTTATTAGGATTGTCATGTCAGGATATAGCAGTGTATGAAACACAGAGAGATCCAGCCAAGCACCTGTTACTGGACCAGAACCAAACTAACAGACTGACTGTCCATGAACTCATAGAACTGTTAGAACATCCAGATATGGAAAGAAAAGATCTGGTAGAACTATTACAGAACTGGTTAGATTCAAGATAAACACTGTTTAAGTGGAGATGTTTTTTACTGTTGTTCTGTCATATTGTATTACAGTAAAATAATTTTTTGTTAACCTTACATAATTTGTCTGATATATTGTTTATAGTAGTTTTTATTTTTGGAGCAGGCACTCCACAATTGTAATATTTTCATTGACAGTATTAAGCACTTGTCAAAAAATGCAATACATATAGTAAATTTGAACATTATAACTGTGTGAATGTTCTGTAATTATCATTTTAAGTACATGTGTGCCATTTCACAAACCGCTATTGTAAAATCATATCTGGTTGTAATCTTTTTTATTATTAATGCAATATGCTTGTTAGGTAGATGTGTAGGTCTAAGGGAGGTAATTTTGTAGTTAAATATGCAATTCATCTAGGGGAGATAACTATATTTATCTGACAATCACTAGATATTGTGCCAGTTACTTCAGAATTAATTGAATGCATAATCCTTGTGGTTTTGCAAAATATTTAGGAGTCATTTGTGAAATCAGTGTTCATGAAATCAAGGAAATCCTACTTTTTTTAAATTGAAATTATAAAAATACATTTTGCAAAGATGTTGTATTTTTTGCACAAAAAAAACCCAACATAGAAATTAATTACTTTGATTCTTGATTTAAACTATTTATCAGAACATCACAGGCTCAAAGGTTTAAGATATCAAAAGGATTTTTACTTCTTAAGACTTTAAAATGGCAGATTTCTTATATTCTACCTCGTAACAATTATATAATGGTTTGGTAATGTAATTGTATCTCCCCTGTGTGATTTCGTCGGTATTAGTGTGAGTATTAGTGGATGGGTATAAAGGAAGATTTGCATTGTTTTTTTTCTAGTTATACCCTTGACTGTTTGTATGAGAGGCCCTAAAGGGCCAAAAATGTTCATTTTATAAAACATTCTATTACCCGGTAAATGCTTTTTTTTTTTTTTTAGGTTTATTCTAAAGTCTTAGTGCAGATCTGGTTTAAATATGAATCTGAGTTGCAGTGAATAGATCTGAGTTTTGTGTAAAAAGTGCCTTTAATAATAATATGTTCTTTCTGATTTCCGAGGTAGTGCCCACAACCTTATAGATATAAGGAGCCAATGTGAAGTTAGTAAAATTGAATACAAATTACTTTAGTATGATGCAAATGGTAATAACTCGATTTCAACATTACATTGATTGTTTGAGAGTGTAGTCTTGGTTGACCAGTTATAATGGGGTTTCTTTCACAGTTTTGATCTGGCCTATATGTTAATGTAAATATTTTTTTCTATAATGTATATCTGGGTATGAATTATGTCATTAAAGTCATCAAAAGGAGGAATAAATTTGGTACATTAATTTTTCTCAATTTGGACACATTTACAGCAGTATTTTTTTTTCTCACAATGGTTCTCATGTCATGAGAAGGATATGTGTTAAGTAGTTATAATTTGTATGTTAAGAAAACATACTGGTACTACAAATTCTATTATTAAATTCACTCCATGAATAGACATGTCAAGCCTATTTCTGTGTCTCTTCTTTCTTTTTCCTATAGTCTCAGTCTGTGGTTAGATCAAGCTATGCATGTTCAGCCTTTTATTATTTCTTAGCAAATGGAAAATATTTTTTATTTTATGACAAATATAAATAATATAATGAAATAGATTTTTGATGAAAGAAATGAGCTGGGATTTTGTGTGTAGGGAATTAAATGAAGGACATGGAAAATGAAAAAGTACATGTAACTTTGAATCAATGATAGATTATATATAAGTGAGAATGTTAGGTGGAGAAGAAAAATCCTTACCTGTTGTCAATTTTCTTCATAGTTTAATTTGATATGAGAGGTTTTAACTTGTATTTGAAAGGACATGTACAAATTAAGTGTTTAATGATGAACTAAGTAAATTTAAAATTACATTGTTTATTTCTTTATTTGTGTGTTTCTAATGAATGTTTAAACGAAAATGCTTATGTTTGGTCATATAAAAAGTATATGGGAAAAGTATTATTGTTTCTGGGGTATCAATTTTCATGGTTTTCATGTGTAGGCGAAACCACAAAATTTGGTTCCCATCGAAAAGGAGATATCCATTGATTTGTATAGTGAAAACCAATTCAACAATCCATGAACTTGTGTTTCTTCCCTAATCCATGAATTTGTGTTTCTTCCCTAATCCATGAAAATTGGTATCCACAAATTAAAGTACTTTCACAGTATTTCACTGACTTCTATTGTGAAACTTGTGCTGAAGTACTGCATGAGGTTTAAGGCCATTTCTTATTGTTGTTTGGTCCCTATTTACATTTAGGCTCCTACTCAAATCTCTACAGTTTAAAATAGAAAAAAAAACTTGGTTTGAATTTTGAGAAATGAATATTAAATACTTATATTCTATGGAATGATTTTATAGATCAATTGGGATTTGTATATACTGTTAGTTGATTGTGCAGTATTGTTAGAGATCTTGTAGTAGCAGTATCTGTTGATCAATGAACACTTTACTTTCATGGACTCAATTCTTAAGTGCAATGTGTGAATTAAAGATGAAGTGGTTTTAGTATTATTAGCATGTGTATCTGTAATTCCTTCAATATTGAAGTGAAATGTTTTCCTCCTGGTGTTAATTTGGATAGATACATGGTTGCAATATATAGCAACCAATTTTTTTCCTTAAGCATTGAACATTTTATTGAAATCTTTACTCAAAAAATGTTAATTCAAAGTTGTTTTTTTTTTGTAATTAAATACACATGTGTAAAGGATGGGTTTTTTTTGGTAATTAAATACACATGTGTAAAGGAAGTGTTAGTGTGTAATGTTATATTATTCTGCTGTATTTAACTCTTAATTAAATGTTTATTTCAATGTACTGCATTTTCTAACTGCTGGTTTGTATGCTAGAAGGAAATTGTCCAAACTGTTTGGGAATGTTAAGACTTGTCAGCATCAGTTTTTTATAGGGTAAATTTGGTGTATTAAATGTTTGATTGGATCTTTGGATTTTAATAGCAGCAAAATTTCCCCCATTTGGGACTTCCAAATGATGTTGACATATATGATAGGTACAATAAGGTGGATTCAATTTTCATTTCTTTTATGTTGTAGATTAATTTGTATCGTATGTATATAAAAGTCATCACTTTCTCTACCACTTTTCAGAAATCCATATCTTCAAACATTTATTGAATTTTATCTGTCAAGATAATCTTGTTTATATATTTTTAAGTGTAATATAATATATTTATTGTAAAAATTCTTTGTTGATATTTTGTCTATAAAAGTGTATAAAAAGACAATATAAATATTTTATATAAGTGTTAACATGAATAAAGGTTTGAAAAGAAAGTTTTTCCTTTACTGTCACTGTTATGTGCAGTGGAAGTGAAAATGAGTGCAAAGCAGCCTAAAATACAACTCCATTTTTATATGACTGCAGAAAAAAATTTACAGTCATATAGTATTATACTGTAGTTGTCCATAGACACTTCAATGTCTGGACAATAACTTAAGTATAAGTGTATAGATCTTTATGAAATATCACAAAGTACCATACCACAAAAGGAAGCTTGGGATTAATTTTTTGGGGTTATGACTTAAACCATTTAGGAATTAGGGCCACAAAGGAGGTAAAACAAGTATTTCATGATGTCTGGACAATAACTTGATTAACTGTGAGTGGATCTATTTGAAATTGCACCACAAGGTATCATACCACAAAAGAAAGGCTTGGATTGTTTTTGTGGGGTTGTAGCTCAAACTGTTTAAGAATTAGGGCCCAGAAACAAGGACTTTAAGTGAATGAATCTCTTCCGAATTGTACCATAGAGTGCAATACCACCACAGGAAGGCTGGGATTGATTTTGGGGGTTATTACTTGGGCCGTTTATAAATTAAGAGCCAAAAAGGGACAAGAAACAAACATTTTCATTATGTTAGGATAATAACTTAACTATAAGTGAATGGATCTCTTTGAAATTGTAATGTATAAGGTGCCATACCACAAAAGCATCACAGGGATTTATTTATAGTGTTATGACTTCAACTGATAAGGAATGAGGGGCCAAAAACAAGCATTTTCCTGATGTACTGATAATAACTTGAGTGAAAGTAAATGGAAGTTGTACCAAAGGTACCATACCCCCAAAGGAAGGCTTTAAGCTTTTTCAGGTTATTGTGTATATATGGGAAATCCACCCTTTTTGTAACTTGGAAACCCATAATCAGAAATTTGAGACCAATTGAAAAGGGATTTAACATCAATAGAAAAAAACACAATTCACCAATGTTCAACAAAAATTGGTGGCAGCATATAATTTTGAGTTATTTTGCAAAGAGAGAGTGAACTACGGGTAGACACCAGTATACCATGTGTCCTGTGTAGAGAGATGCTTATTTCCTTTGATTTTTAATTTCGGTTTTTGTTCATCATACACTTCAGAAACAAAATTTGGGGATATATAGAAATCACATGGTTATATCGTGTGTTGGTCTTATTGCAAGTATTTATAAAAAAAAGTTATTGGACCATTTCGATCCAATCTGATCAAAATATCATCATGTGTCAAATCTTTTATTGAAATGAAAATACAGAGCTGCATCAAGCTTGAACTTTGCATCCATATCTGCCCTACGTCTGTCACAGTCAGGGTTTGACCTCTGTGGGCATATCTAGCTTCGCCCCGCGAGGCATTTATTGGTGTTTAGGTTCATGTCTCGGAAACAAAGATAATTTTTTTTACCTATTTCACCATAAACTTGAGACCATTACAATTAATATCTGTTATGTGTGACATATAAAAAAACACCCCGTATTTTATAAAAAGTTCGAAGAACTCGGGATCAAAATCGGTTATTCGCTTAAAAGAGTAATCAAGGGAACCAAGATTCTATCAGAAATCAAAAGAATGTAATCCAGGGACAAAGACCAAACATGGAAAACTGACACACACAACAAAGAACATAAAATAACCAAAGTAATACATACAAAGCAACAAAAGTTAATGAGCAACTCAGACTCCACTAAAAACTGGAAGCATGGACCAAGTGCTCGGGTAGGGTAAGAGTCCTTTGCTTTTCCAGAAGCAACCGACGGGTTGCTCATAAAAAGTCACGTCCAGGATGGACGAAAGAGGAAAGGAAAACGGTGACACGTTGAACAAATCAGTTTTCATGGTGCAAATGGATACACCGTAACGATCCACGAATTCATGATGACGACCATAAAACTTCTGTAGTGATGACTACAATCTTGTAGCAACATAACTCTGATCCAGAAGCCTAACTGTAATACGTGTAGCGCGATACAAAAAGTCTGGGTAGTTACGGCAAGCTCTGGCATAAGGTATGAGTTGTGATATTAAAACTCCATACGCAGGTGCTGAAGGGATGTTGCCACACATGAACACGGAATGAAAAGTCATCGTGTGCAGACCTTGTGAACATCGCTTGTGAAGAGTTTGAAGACTTTTTTAGTAAAGACGTGACATATTGAATTTTTAGACTGTTGAAGTTCTCTATAATTCTTGTAGAACAAAAAACTTGAAAGATACAGACCTTGAAACCCACATAAGATATGTTAAATTTGAAATAATTCGGACACGGGTTTCTGAAGAAATCATGCAGCTTCCTTTTGTAACACGAACGGACAGTTGAATCTCATGTATTGTTCGACAGAAAATATAACTTACACTATGAATAAGTTTCTTGTAGTGTTGAACAGTTATTTAGTGTTCATGGCAGGCTGAGTAATGCATTTTCGGGACCACAACTTTTCATCAATTAAGTGCAATATTTCTAGTGCGTTAAGCATGAACATTAAAATAACTTGTATCTGTTACCAAATAAATAACACACATATTTTTCATAAAATCTTCTTAAAATCTTGTAACTGCTTATAAACAAGTTGCAGAACTAAATGTATAAAGCACTTCATCACACTTAAGCAAATAAGTACGTCTTAAATAAATATATAGATCAAGCTAAAGTGTCTCCTTCTTTCAGTTGGTGAATTGCTCTGATTAGTAACAATAAAATAAAAATGTCCATTTGGCACTGGTAGTTTAAATGATAGGTGAAATAGACGAGTTTATTTGTGAGATTTGTTTGATCTCATCAATGCATTTCCTCCAATGTATAATGTTTTAGGTGTTCCAGAAACCCTAATCTGATTTAACCGGTCTCTGCTTGATAAAGCGTTCACAGCATCGTAAATCTCCGACAATTTCTGGTTCTGTTTGTCTAGTACATTCTTGTAGCTATTGTCCTCAGTTGACGACTTTTCTTTCTGAATTCGGATAATTTCATGGACCCTCTCATATGCATTTTCAATCTCTTTCTTCAGGTCCTCTCGTTCGCGTTCTTTCTCTTCGAGTTCCGTTCTAAGATTTTGATTTTCGGTTTGATGGTGCTTAGCATCCATCTCTGCTGTTAGTTTGTCCTTCCTGACGATAGCAACCTCGTCCTGCAACTCGTCTACTTTCTCTTTTAACCTATCGACCTCCTCTTTCAGCTGCTTGTTTTCTGCTTTTAGTTGAGAATTTTCAAGGTTGGCATGTGTCAGCTTATGCCATCTGTCATTTTCCTTTTCTCTAATGTCTTTTTGGTGTATTTTAAGTTGTTCATATTTCTCTCTCAGTCTATCACATTCAGTGCTTTTACGTTGCAGTTTGTCCAAACTGTCTTGAAGAAACTTGATGGCACTTTCATTTTGCAGTACGATTTGTTTCTTTTCAGTTTCCCACTTATCGCAAATTTTGTTTAACTTTGACTCCATTCTATCTTCTAATTCTTTCATTTCTTCTTCTCTTTTCTTCTCAAAATTACTTGCTAGTTCCTCTGCTAATTTACCACCGAATTCATCGAGAACTTTAGACATAACAGCAGCCACTTGGTCAATGTGAGTATATCCTTTAGGTGACATTGAACCATCAGAAACAGGTGCCTGTAACAATCAATCGCTAGGCATATCAGAAATTTTAGTTACAATATACACTCCCTTGATATAAACAATGCAAGAAATCTTACCTTATTTGTGAAAAAATGGGGATACGAAAATCAGCACTGAGCTTTAGTCATTAAATTGCACTTCAAGATGCCAGTTTGTATTATGTATAGCTTTCTTCATACAGTGGAATGGAGAAATGACAAAGTAAAGATAAAGAGTTGCAGATTTTTAGTACAATTTAACTCTTACCCCTTGAGTTTGTGGTCTTCTGTTTGAATGTGGTGTTTTCGCTCTCATAAGTGTCGGTCCTGTAAAAATCAATTTTGTGACTTGAAATTTATATTTATTTTTTTTTCTTTAAAAAAGAAAGTACTAATAATTCAACCAAATAATCAATATCAATTCTGATAATGATGACACCTGGGATAAAGTAGTTTTTTTTTCAGTTGTACTTTGTAATGAAAATTACACAGTAGTTAAGAAATATAGGAATTTTTTTTATTCTTCATAATATAAAAATATAGGCATGAGTAAAAGGCGGTGTTGCCATAGATGTCACAGCGGTACGAGTTCGAGTCCCGCGGAGGGAACGACCAAAAATTTGCATCGCAAATTTGACAGATCTAACATCGTTGAGAATTTTTCAGACCTTTCTATATGTTTATATATCTTCTCTGTATCAATTTGATCCGATGGAGCAGTGTAGCGAATAGAGTCGTCGCATTCTGAGATGTATACATATATATATATATATATATATATATAGCGAATAGAGTCGTCGCATTCTGAGATGTATATATATATATATTCCTTTTCTCTAATGTCTGATAGTTTAATGTCTAAACGTGGTCTAGGGCTCTGGACTTCGTGCAGGCGGTGTTGCCATAGATATCACAGCAGTACGCGTTCGAGTCCCGCGTTGGGAATTTTTCCGACCTTTCTATATATATATATATAAAGTCTAAAGGAATCTGCCAACCAGCAAACTTAATGGGTATCGGATCGTCCAGTCATGACGATGCAGCACAAACAAAAATAATTATATAAGTCTAAAGGATTGTACAACGATACCGATAAAGATGTTAACACACTATAATAAAGTATATAATGGGCAAAATTTTCAGTCAACAAATGACCTTCTTCAGTGCCTTAAATAAACTGAGTGTGTATGAAAGTAAATGGTCTGTGAACACAACTCACTACCTAATCAGGTGAATACCTGTGACGTCTATTTTTTTTTTTTTTTTTTTTTTTTTACCGACAGTAACAAAGATCTTGAACATTGTGCTATAGACACACGTTGTGTGTTGATCTTGAATACTGAACTATAAAAATAAAAAAAATATTTACAAATACTGTTATAAGAAACTATACAAAATAGGAAGAACTTAATGTTTTTTGTTAATTCCGTGTGGGTGTAAAACACAGAGTTCTTTTATCCAAAATCCCTCCTGCTTCACTCTCTGTAGATCGCTCCAGATCGTGTTTTGTTCCACGATAAAGATTTTCATTTTGTTGAAATCATCGAGACAGTGGTTAGGTAATCTAAAGTGTTGACTCACTGGGAGTAAAGGCTTTTTTGTTAGGTCGCTCCTGTGTCCGCTCAAGTGCTTGTGAAAAGGCTGTTTAGATTCACCAACATATAGAAGGCCACAAATGGGACAGTGGAGCAAATATATTACATTAGCACTCTTGCAGTGCACGTTGCAAAATATTTTGTAGCGTTTCCCCGTGACTTTGCTGGTGAATGATGACGAGTGGTGCATTTGGTTGCAACATTTACACCTTTTGTCACCACAGGAGCGACTCTCGCCTGGAGTCAAGTTGGGCTTAGACATTTCAGCCCTCACATGTAGACTACGCAAACTGTCTGGCTGTCTGAAGCAATCATAGGTGGTTCGGGAAAGACTTTGGATAATGTTGAGTTTCTCTCGACAGAGGCCCAGTGCTCACGAATGGTGTTGTGGCTGTTTTTAAGGCAGGGGTGGTATGTTAGAAAACAAGGGGTTCTTTTACATTCTTTCTTTGCCTTGTATTGTAGCAGACTACTTCTTGGGATATTGTGAATTTTTTAATGTATGAAACTTATATATATAATATATATATATAATAAAAGAGAGAATTAATCAAAGCTTCATGAAAGTTGTTAAAGAGTTTTAAGTAATTATGCGATTATATGACTCCCTTTTTCATGAATAAAATTCATTATGATTTATAATCATAAGTTTATAAACTTACACCCGAAGAAATAAACTATCCCTCAAAGTTTCATAACAATCGCGGCAAGCGTTTTTGAGTTGTAACTTCCGAAAACAGAAAAATCTCTCCTTCTTGTGAAAAAAGTGGCAATATCAGATAAAAATAAAAAAATAAAAAAAATAAATAAATAAAAAAACATGCATTTATAGAGATCAACAAATAGTTTTAAGTTTCATAAGAAAGGTGGAAGTTTTGAGTTATATAGTCCGCAAACTACAGAATCACAAAATTTAATATTAATAAAATCCAAAACGTAAAATTGAAGTTTTATATAATACAGGAAAGGGAGCTAACATCAATAGAAAGATCGATTGATTGATTGTTGGGGTTTAACGCCCGAGCAGCAATAGAAAGAAGCAATTCACCTAAGTCCAATGAAAATTATGAGC
Source organism: Perna viridis (assembly GCA_037379345.1). Taxonomy (NCBI): domain Eukaryota; kingdom Metazoa; phylum Mollusca; class Bivalvia; order Mytilida; family Mytilidae; genus Perna; species Perna viridis. The sequence goes on from CM074511.1 coordinate 19,276,231, forward strand.
GCAAGTGCAAGTGAACGATGGACGTAAATCGGTATATATCATAATACGTCATTAAAAAAAAAAGAAATAAAAAACCAAATGTTAAAACACACCTATTCTAAGTGTACTTCATACTTACACGTTTCTGTCTAAACCATAACAACATACCTGTGTCTAGTTTGACGATAGTATTCTGTAGCCTCTCAACTACATAGTACTGCCTCTCGTTCTGTAGGGCCTCAAGGAAGGCGTGGTATGCCGCTGGGTGAGACGAAGACAGAAGCATCTGAACAAACTCATTGAATTTCCTCTGAGGAGTCGGTGGGGTGGCTGCTTCAATCCTGGCTCGGTGTTCTAACTGGAAAACGTCACGTTCTATAAGATAGTCCACTAATGGATCCAGATCTAACATCCGTTCCTTCAAATAAGTCAGGTTTTGTGTTATCCTCTTCCTGCATTCTTTGTTCATTCTGTTGTTTCATACAACTACAGTTGTAAGTGGTGTTGTTACTCTCTTCTCTCTTAATTGGAATACCAAATATTTTAGCCTTCCATTTCAGGAGATATGGATTTTACAAATGACGTGTTATATACTTTTCAATAATAATTTAATTTAAAATGAATCCCCTATAATTTTCGTGTTCAATGCATTCCTTATCGATTGAAAAATGTAAGGCAAATGCGACAGTTAAAATTTGCTTAACAAACTTGATTACATAGATATCAATACATATAAATTTGAAAGTAAATATTCCCAAATGTATGCAACAAAGCACTCAATGGTTCAACCAAGATCACTATTCAGTAGTTAAGGTAATACCACATTTAGGCCTTACTAAAATCTACTGTCATCGATTTTGAGTCCGTACCGAGAAACCCCGCTATGGTAAATGACAGATTTGTATGTGTAAACATTGATAAAGTCTTATATTCTTTACAAGTTCATGAGAGGGGTTTCATTTGTCTCGTAAAATAAAAAAAATACCATTGATTTGTTGTCTATTTGTAAACTGTAAGAACTGATACCCCAATCAGTTGTCTAAACTATTCAGTTCTATTCGTGCCTTATCCCTCCTCTAGATAACCCATTCTAAATCGATGGAATAAGTTGGGACTTTCTGTATTGTCTGCAAATGATTACCAAACTACTTTCTGATATTACATTATCTCAGTGGATAATATTGACGATTCTGTTTTGTGTTTGTTTATAATATACCCTTAAAAGATCAATGGAGCTAACGAAAATGTTCCAATTGAAATTAGAGGTTTTGTTCGAATGTCATTTAGCGTAGTTTAAACCGACTGTTCCTAATATTACCTTAAAAAAAATAACGCACGTATAAGGAGAATGGGTATGGTGAATATGCCAAAGAGACAACAACCCCACCGGGATGAAAAAATGTTAGCTCAAGGCCTCCCATGAGTCTTCAATGAACGATGAGGAAACCCTCTAACTACTGGGCAGGCTGCAGCTGGCCCCTAAACATTATACACAGATACAGCGAAATAGTTGCCCCTATATAACCCAGCAACATAATTTTAACTGAAGGTGAGGACAAAAAAAAAAGACATATACAGAGGCCAGAAAATCCTGACTTGAGACAGGCGCAAAAAATGCGGCGGGGTTACTTTGGCGTGATCACAACCCTCACCTTTTTTAAAAGTGGCCACCGTGGAAAAAAAAATATCACACAATTAAACATACCTAAAAAATCAGTCCAAAAAATTTGGAGTCCCTTGTCAAAACATAAATGTACTGATTATACGTTACATAAATGCACAAAGGACTACTAACAGTTAACTGACATGCCAACTTATGCCCTTGTCGCATGTAATATCAATCCCAATTCTTCCCATGAACCACGATACATCATGTAGGTCATACAATAAGGACACAACCTCTGTTGTATAGTTGCCATACAGATTGTATACATGTATTTCACTATCATATATTTTGCCTGTAAAGAATATTGAGTGCATTTTTCCTTACATGGCTATGCAATAGATAATGCATTTAAGTATTCAATAAGCAAACGATATTCAAATTGGTACAAACTGTGTATCTATCAGCAAACCCCTTAATCGCAACTACAATACCAACCATTTAGCAAATCCCTGTGCAAGTCCGGGTGTTAAAAGAATAGGCCTGCAGCAGCGCTAAGCTTGTCGTAAAAGGCGACTAAATAGTGATCAGAACCCTAGCCGGGAGCTAGGGCGCTCTGCCCACAGAGCAACTGGAATGGGGTACCCCTGGCGTGTTACATGCTGGGGTTGCCAGGCTATAATACGAAAAACCTGACCGCAAACCATAGTGGTGCACCGTGTTGGGAAAGATGCCACGTTCCATTTAGCAAAAGAAAGAATAGAGTCGCTGTAAAATAATTTCGGCAAAAATTTCAATTAAAAAATCCTGTGAAATTTACTTTTTAAATTGATATATAGTACCCTGTTTTATGTTATGAAAATCCGATGAACGCATACGCATCAGTCCCCATGGTATAAATGCGTAGACGTCTATGCATTGTAGCAATCGATCAGTCCTCAAATAGAAATCGCATCTCCGCCTCCGCCGCCCTCCCCCCAACCCCATCCACAGGCCCTTGGGACCAGGACCTTTTTTAATCACAAAAATAACATTAAATCATTTTGTTTCCATGTTTGAGTTATTATGCGTGTTCTCAGGCATGTCTGCTTGCTATTTAAATTATGCCCCCTTTTCGTAAAAACTGTGCCCCATCTTATAACTCGACGTGTGCACATGGCCAGTCATGTTGTTCTTATTTATTTCTATCCTCACCAACACTCTTGGTCTACACATTCAGATTCATTTCCTGTTTACCTTCAATCTGCTGTGTATTTTAAAGTCACAAAAATCTGAACATAAAACATGATTGATTGTACTTTTACGCCCTACGACAGATACAAATGTATGTCATGCATTTAAGTACGAGAACACAATCGAACATTCCTCGCTTTTTATTGTGCTAACTCACAGAAGCAACACTCCACAGGCAGGTTCGTCAAACCATTTGAACACTAAGCCTACCAGTGGTCATTTTATCTCTGCTTGGTACAGCAGTGACTAGCAGATGTAAAGACGCTGGGACCGAACCTATGGCCTACTAAATTATGAAAGTAAGTTGCAGAAGACATGCGTTTCCATCGAGAAAAGATGAACACAGCTTTATCCTAATTCAATGGATTGATATAAACCAATGCATGTTTACTTCAGGCTAAGAATGATTGATATTAAATCTTACCAGCATTTATATGTCCCATAAAATATTAGAAACCAGGTCAAAACATGCTTTATGATGACAGTTATCAAGACTCACCACATCAAAGGCTAGATGGATCAAAAACTAATATCTACTAAGCAGTTCTGCTAATGATTCTCCTGATAAATTCTCACACTTTGATGCAATTATCATCTCTACTGAGGACCTCTCTTTTTTCAATTCGCCATCGGAATATGATCTACCATAGTCTGATGGCAAATACTGACTGGTAAATCTTAATTAATATGTTAGCACAATTCTGCAACACTTTCAGTAGATGTAGAAGCAATCGTTTTGTCTTGGATTTCAAGAATTGTACACAATGCAGATTAATGCATTCACTGTTGTCAGATAGGGCATAAAATGGCTTAAAAAACACAAAATCGAGAACAAAACATTTACTCACAATGTTCTAACTGAACAATAAACACATTAGTGGAAACAGAAACGATGTAACACATGTAATACTGTCATTGTAACAATAAGCACTAGTCTTTCAAATGCTCTTTCTTCTACTACAATATCCACTCAACATCCTTCATCAGGATCTTGGCCACTTAAAAAAGTATGAAGTAATGACAAGCAAGCTTTCACTCATTATAATTTCCTGTTTTCTCGTGCTGATACTGTTTGCTGTTTCATAAATTCCCCTACTGGCAATATGTTTCTTCACTCCAACAGAGGGCATTGAATATGGTTTTAACTGGATACAAAAGCATAATTATTCACAATGTTTTTTCTATATGGGGTGAAATTTCTCTAATTTAATGATTATTGCTAACACACACACCATTAAGCTTTAAAATTTTGAAATAAAAATTGCCATGTCATGTTGCTTTTCTGCCTATAAATAAAGGCTCAAAAAGGGGGATACTTTTTCAAACATCAAATTTTCAGTACTCAGCCATCCTTAGCCATAAGTGCCCCATAAAATACACATATATGGGATGCTAGCTTCTAAATTTTATATATTTTGTTCCTTACTGTTCTTACAATTTTCTCATGAAAATATTTTTATTATCCACTAATCATAAATGTTTCTGTATTTTCTCCTGGCCTTAATTTTGGGGTAAAGATATGGCTGAATACCAAGGAAACATAATTGCACAATTGTAATCAACTTATCATTAAATTAACACTCTTTAAACATTAAGGCAAACACTTGTAATACACCAAACCCTTCTTTTTTGTTATTATTGTTAAGATCTGCAGCTCTATAATAAGGGATAAGGAAGCAAGTGAAAAACAATTTAAATATCTACAAGATACATATTCAAGTGAGGAGGGAAAATGACAAATGGATCTTACAAAAGTTCGCTATAATAATGGCTTAATAATGGGTCAAAAACAGAAATGGAAGAATTTCGTGAAACAGGAAGTAGATGTCAGACAGGCCTAAAATCAAATCCAAAGATATTGGAACTGTAAGTGATGCTGGATACCAAGTCTCAAGAGTCTGTGATTAGTAGTTACTAAGAAGTGTTACAAAAATAATTTCCCTGCCTGCTTGCCATTCATCGTATGTTAATTTGATTTTCACTTGTGAAATTTGGCTAAAATGAGTTACAAACTGATTATCAAGAAATCAAGGTCTAATGTTGACTATAAGCTGCATGAATGACGTGAATCATTTTGAAGGACTTTTCACAAACTGACATGGAATAGATAATTATCTATAACATTGTACATTGTAATAAAATATTCTCTCAAACCTGCCAAAACATAAAAGGGCCATAACTATGATCAAGAATTTCTGATTTGATAGAAATTCAAATTTAATTGTTGACTCATCTACATGTTATAACAAAAGAAATAAAAAAAACATAATGTGGCAATTTTCTAAGAACAATTTATGTACCATATACATGTAGATTATTACATACATCAAAACCTCTTCAATTCACATGGGTATTTTGCAAACTGAACAAAATGAAATAAATTAAAGTTCAATAGAATGTCATTCACCATGAAGATATTTATCTTTGCTAATTTATTACACAATACATTTTGGTATCGTACATGTACATGACAATAAACAATAGCTCATGATATGCCACAGCACTGTTTATTGATTTAAACTGGAGCAAAAAATGGGAAAGATAGTGATCATGGAGAAAATATTTTGCTTAACATTTATTGATGTTCTCAAGTTTTTGAATTATTGAAGGTCAAGGATCTTGTATTGGAATACATTAAGCAAAAGACTGAGGTATAATGAGTCAAGTTTTGACTATAAACCTATAACATATATATTAACATGTAGTTCAAAATAACATTTATATTTTTATATTTCAGATGAAATTCATAAAAACTTTGATTTCACATTTTTGAGGGCAGCAATGTGAAGAAGTTCATAAGAACAGTACAAGAAACTTATTATAAAGTTGTCAATGAAAATGGTTTCTACAATAAAGTACAATATAACTGGAAAAAAAGTACTGACAAAATTACATAAAAAGCTAACACTTCAGCATTTGGCTAATGTCTTAAAATTATACCCGCATGTGGTTTTGAGTAAAACTCAGCATAGCTGAACAAAACTTAAACTCAATCTGTAACTAATCATGACAGACTCACATACCAAAAACCAGTCAAATATTTTCAAGCATTTACAAAAAAAAGCGAAAAACTATTATTTCAATACAATTTTAAAAGTGCAGGGCCCATTATTTTCGTAAAACTCAGCATAAAAGAATGCAACTTATACTTGATTTGTAACTAATCATGACAGACTCACATACCAAAAATCAGTTCAATATCTTCAAGGATTTACTAAAAAAGTGTGGAAAACTGTTATTTCCATGAAATTTTTGAAGTCCACGGCCCAAATTTTTGGTAAAACTAGGTGTAGCGGAACGAAACTTTAACTCGATCTGTAACTAATCATGAAAGACTCACATACAAAAAATCCGTTCAATATCTTCAAGGATTTTCAAAAACAGTGCAGAAAACTTATGGGACGGACAAAATTATGGACGGAAGTACAGACTTAACATTACTTATCGTTGCGGGGGCATAAAAATAATAAGTGCAATGCATATATGAGATTTACTATGAGAACCTATGTAATAAAAACCATGATCTTCAAATTCACAATACACCTTTAGATACATGTACAACACTGTCTACCAAATACAAAAATTGATTGTACAATCATATTCCATACATATTACGAGTATTCTGTCTACAACTATACAACACTTCCTCAATGGGACATTTCTTCAGCCATGACACCTCTTCTGCAACAGTTATTGCCATACCAGGATGGGAGAATGGAAACTCTGATCTAGGACACTACAAACAAGACATGGCTGGTCATTTAGAAAATAGCTAAATTTTCAGAAAATTTGTGGGAACAACTCGAAAATCTAAGACACAGCATAATCATTCATATTACTGCAGCACACCAAATGAGAAATTGCTCCAAAGTTTAGTTGACTAAAGGTATGGGACAGACCTACATTTAAACCTAATACATACATAAAGAGTCAGACAGCAATAAAACTTAATACATACATATTATTTTATATTGAATTTACAATTTAAGAAGTACTGTCCTGCTTTAAACTTCAATAACTGTGTTGGCAGATATAATGGAACAAGGAATTACAACCAAATTACTGTGCAAATTTGTTGCAGAATGAAAAACTTCATTGTAAGTTCGTGTGCACAGTTGTCAAGAATTACAAAGTACCACACATAGATGACATACAGTATGTACCACGCTTTATTGTAACCATGTAACGTCATAAGTGCTTTTGGGAACTATACGCCTTTTTTTGAAATACAATGTTGATCTGAATAGATGTTTTCCTTCATGTTCTTGCCTTTACCTAGCTACAAAATAACAGTATTTGCATTTTTGGGCTGAATCCTTTCTTGTCCATCTTTTGTATTATATACAAGAAAGGATGATCCCAGTAACAGTAATCAATACCCCTACTGCCACTGTCTCTACCTTCAGCAAAGTCAATAACATTCTTAGTCAAATATGTTTTTTTCAATTTCTTTCACTAATTTACATTACCTTTCTAGGAATGAAATATGGTGCATCTGTCTCTAATAATAAGCGTTCCAATGGTATAAATCTAGCAACTTCATGTGTAGGTGTGGCAGACCTGAATGTCACTAATGGTGTCAGTCCTATAAAGAGATTAGGAAACATATCCATCCATTTCTTGGCTGATTCATAATTCCCTGTGAAACAATGACAGTGTATCTTGTAATTCTTTGGTACCATCTGAAATGAATATTTACCATATGTTAATTGAAAGGACAGCTGGTTATAGTTTATATGTAAACTAAAGTTTGTTTATGACCTTTCCTTTTTGCTTCAGAGCTGGCGTCAATATTTTGTGGTGGGGAACTCCAACAAACAAGCAAATAAAAATTAGACCTACTAATTGTTCTATTTAGTCATTTTACGTAGGATCTAACAACACTCTATTGTACTATCTGTTCAAATGACCTTTTCAGAATCAAAGGGTTATATCTTCAAAACAATGCATTCACAATTATGAAAGCTGAAATCTTGGATGATCAGAAAGTAGAATGGAGTATTGTAAGATCCTACATGCAGTGACAGAATGAGACAATAAATATGCTTGATTTTAATTGGATTGCTCCATCAAACAGGTTTACTATAACATATCGAATGCCTGCTTCATCATTTTGAGTTATCCTACAATACACAGAGAGATAAAAGCAGTATTGCATAATATGCCTGTCAAATCACAAGCAAATACAAATTAAATGTATTACAAATCCAAATATATGCAATTATCATAATTAATTCCATCTTATACCATGACAGATATAAGGAAAGACAGAGAGACACATCATTAACAATATTTTAGTTATTAAATAGTGATTAATACAGCTCTGCCTAAAAACCAGACAGAGGCTTATAATGAGGGATTCATGAATTTCTTAATTCCACTGCAGATATTAAAACTTAAAATCTGGTTATGTTCTAATACAGAGAAAGTACAGGAAAATTTCCCACCAGAATTTTTACACTATAACCAGTCAAAAAATATTTAAAAATATAAAGGAGATCCCAAATATTTTTTATTCGAAATTCTTCAGTAGGCTTCATAGGAACTGTATTAAAAAATGAAAGTGCAAATGAAAGTTGCCCACTGGAGATATTAACTTTGATTATAGTCTATCACAGAAAAAGTACAGGAAAACTTGAATTTTTACACCATAACTAGTCAAAAAACATTTTACAATAACTAGCAGATCCATGAACATAGGAAGAGTTGTTATTAGGACCAAACAAATTATTAATACAGTTTCATTGATTACTAGATATTATGAATCACCCTCTGCCTGTTTTTAGACAGAACCATACTTAAATATGCAACAATAATAAATATATAAAACTTTTTAACTGCTGGACAATGATTGAGATAAGAGAAACTGACTCTCCATCAGCATATTCTTGATTTTAACATATTTTTCAACTCTTCATGGTAAAATTTAGATTTTAACATATTTCCAAAAAATTTTACAATCTCAGGTAGAGAAATGACTTAAACAACTCACTACTGAAGAAGAATATATCTATCAACAATGGCACAGAGTAGACAAAAATATAGTGATCATTTGTGAACAATCTCAATTATTTTACAGTAAAATCACTTGAAACCAAAGATTTGTGATATGTTCTTATATTTCTTAAATTCTGCACATTACAAAATTAGGGGGAAAGATTGATAATCACAGGCTTTCAAAACTAGATAAAATGATGCCCCCGCATTTAACCTTCATACAGCTATATCATAATTCATAATTGTAAAAAGCACTTTGTCAGATGTGTTATTGTGTCTGTGAGACACAAATGATGCCCCTGCATGTGGTGTTGAGTAAAACTCAGCATAGCTGAGCGAAACTTAAACTCATTCTGTAACTAATCATGACAGACTCGCATACAAAAAATCAGTTCAATATCTTCAAGGGTTTACAAAAAAAGTGCGGAAAACTGTTATTTCCATGGAATTTTTCAAGTCCAGGGCCCATAATTTTGGTAAAACTCAGCGTAGCATAATGAAACTTTAACTCGATCTGTAACTAATCATGAAAGACTCACATACAAAAAATCCGTTCAATATCTTCAAGGATTTTCAAAAAAAGTGTGGAAAACTTATGGGACGGACAGAATTACGGACGGACGGACGAGGTAAAACAATAGGCCCCCCAACTTATCGTTGCCAGGGCATAAAAATCTTGGCTTATTGTGAAAGTATGTTCATGGTACCAATTTTTATGTTTCATGGGTTTGGCAAATCATGAAATCCAATTCCCAACAAAAATGAAATTTCTCATCTTTATGTATGAAAGAGTTGTCAAATCCAAGAATTAAAGAATCAATGAACTGATTATTTTCCCCTAACCCACCAATAAAGGTTCACAGCATTTAGAATTAGGTTGCAACTCTTAAACCTTTTTTATTTTTATTTCTATTTTTTAAAGTATAAGTAACCTTAAGGTCAATACCTCATCTAGAATTTTAAGAGTGTCGTCTTCAGCATCTCTACAGTGTATCACTAAAGGTTTATTCATATCTAATGCTATCTGGATCTGCTTTCTAAACACTATCTGTTGTACTGCTTTATGTTTCTCAAAGCTGGCAGTGACAAAAATAAAGAGACTTCAATTTAACTTTAAATGCTAGAAAATGTGAGTCATTTGAAAAGTTAAACAAAAACAGGGCAATAACCAAGTGCAGCAACAAAGGGGCATTAGATATTAACCCCCTTCACTGTGTCCTTTCATTGAAATCTTTAATAAATGCTTCAAATTAGAGCTGCTTAACACAACCTTTATTTAATATATTACTTATTCTAGAGCAACAATAGAAATATGTGAGCTTAAATGGAGTAGGCAAACTGGAAGTTGCTGCAACACTAGTTTAAATCATATCCCATGATATGGTACAAATATATACAGCTTGTGTTAAGATATCAAGTGATTGTGACAAGTAGTTGCAGAGAAAACTGTTACTAAGTGTGAAGGACAGATGGACAGTAAACTAATATACCCTTCTCCTCGAACGTTGGGGTGTAATATTTTATAAAAGAAGAATTTTAAATTAGATGTGTTTTATATGAGTACTTACATGCTGGAATAGTCCAAGCCAATTTCACCCAGGGCAACAACTTTGGGATGTTTCAAACACAACTTAAGGTTATTTTCTGTCCTTTCTGTGTACTCTGTAGCATTCTTAGGATGACAACCAAATGTTATCCAGACATCCTTCTCCTCTGCTATATCATTCCACATTCCTGTAAATAAATCAATTTATCATTCACATTGTAAATTTTCCTCATCAACATTAATTTAAGTTTGATGCTCAATACTACCGTAAAAACACCACATAATAGTGTGAAGTTGAGCTCCTCCATAAAAACAATTAAAGTACATTATGTACCTACAGTAAAAAACTGTGGTGAACAAATGTTTCCATTTTACAACTGCAGTACTCTTCCAAATACACCTAAAAATAATGTCTCCTCTAATTTTGGTGTTTCATCTTATTGAAAATTTTAAAAAGGGACTAGCTTTCTACACCTTAAGTCTGTTCAGTTTTTCTTGTTTCATAACCAGCTTACTTCTATTTTGTGCTTCTCATTACAGGAAGAACCTACCTACATTGTATTTTTACAACTTATACTCCAATAAGTAAATGTGGCTTCTGACAATGTTTGTATCTTATGAACTTACCATTAGTTCTAAAACTACTCGGATGACAAAAAACTGCAACACATCCGGCAAAGTTTTGAGGAAACGTATCTGCATTAACCTTTTTATACTTTGACCAGGTTCCACCAAACTCACTTCTGTTGAACAAGAAATCAATATGACAATGGGAATCTATAAAGGGTTCAGAGTATTTGCGACAATTGTTGAGAAAGCGAATCTTCCAGGTTGAGGTTACAGATGATTGGCTGTCAGATTGACTGCTATTTTCCAACTGTTTGTTTTTCTGAAGTGCAGCTAGTCGAGCCTGGAATGTAGCATCATTATCCATTAGTTTAGAATTATGTAGAAATCTCATCCTTCCTGAAATCCCACGCCCTGTGGATACACCTGGCCTTGGGCTTACATCTCTATCAACTTGAGATAAACGCCTTTCTGGAGTCTCAGAGAACCCAGATTCAGCTGGACTAACAGTCAAATGTCTTCTTGTACCACCAGACGGACTTGGTGTGTTTTGACACATTGTTTTCTCTTCTCCTGGGCTAGAAATAATCTGTTTTTGAACTTCAGATTTTGGAGTACCAGTATATTCATGGTTTGAGGTAGAGTACTGACAATGCTGGCTATCGTGTCCAGGAGAATACATGGAAGAGAGCATATCAGGGCTGACCCAGCCAGGGTAGCCATATGGAGGAAACATAACTGGGTAGCCACATATAGGGGAGGTATTGTGCTCAGACAAGTATGAATAAGGATAGCCCCTACCAATATTCCTGGCTGGTTGATCTTTCTCACTGCTTTCCTGTGAAGCAACACTTAGGATTTCAGAGCCCTCATCGGTCAGATCAACTGCTTCACTTTCATCTTCTTGCATACTGAAACTTTTCTTTCTTTGTTTCTTAGGGAACTTCTGGTTTAAAACTGTTTGTAATATCTGGTAGTTGCTAAAGGTTGAAGAACAATCATGGAATTTAGATGACCCCTCATCTGAATCTTCAATAATTTCTCCTCCTTCAAGTGCATTGTCAATAACATTTTTGTCTCTGAAATCACAATGACTCTGATTCATTGCTTCAGATGAAGACTTTGAATTATCAGATTTTTCACTCCGACTGTTATTGAAGTTTTCAGAGGTTTCTTCCTCAGAGGTAGAGTCATGTACCTTTACCACATCTGTCGACTCTCTTGGTCGTTTCTCAGCTTGAGAAGACCTTGACCTGTCATCTTCAGATTCATCAGTCTCACTATATGAATAGTCTACCAGTCTCTTTCTGTGAATAGATTTACTTTTATCAAATGAATTGTCTATAGTTGACAAATTCACTATATCTTTCCAAGGAGTTGTTCTGACATTCTTAGGAAGAACTGGACCAATAAAACTTGGTGACCCTTCTGTGACAACACCACTATCATCAAGTTCATTTTCCTTGTTTGATTTATTCTTATGACGATTTGTGCCTTTCTTATTACCACAAAATCTTTCATAGAATTCTTGTGCACACACAAATGGAGAAGCCGTATGTTGTGTTTGATGCTGGCCATGAGTTGCTGGCTTTTCCTTTGTTGCAGGTGATGGGCCTCGGTAAGACATCCTATATGGTGATATTGATGGCATTGTATGCATTCTTTCCCATATTTGACGAGATGGTGGTGCAGGAGGCATATATTGAGGTACTGATGCACACATTCCCCTTCTACTTGGTTCTGTAAAACCAGGTGGTCTTGAATCTCTGAAACAGCTTGCTGAAATTTACATTTTAAGATCTTTTATTCAAGAGCAACACAATATCTTAAGATTCAGAAATTTATCATGAGCTGAAAAAGTGTTATTTTATACCATATGATACTTGAAGAACTAGTTTTTAGAAAAAAATTCCAAGTATTAAACAGTTCATCATTCATGTATTCTATGTAATAGAAATCCCAAATACATTATAAAAGTCAATGTATATGTATTTAAAAATACAACTTCAAACTGTAGTTCTTTAAACCAAACTGTTCTTTTTTAATGTATGTTTTACTGAACATAACCAGCTAAATTTACTTCGCACATATGCTTCTGTAGACAAGACCAATAACTTGTCTTGATCTGTATCATCATCATTTTTTTGTTGGCAAATCATATATAACACTAAGCAAGTTAAAAACTAAAGTGTGGGTTACATTAAGTATATACTGGTGAAAAATGGCTACATATTTGGGAGTGAAGTTAAATGTATGCTATTTTAAAAAATAAAATATCTGCAACTCATCAAGTCAAAACTCTTAGCCAAATATGAAATCATTCTGTCTAGTAAAAGAAAAGAAAAATAACCATGCAAATAAACAGACAGCCAATGTGACAGCAATATAGCCTCCTCTTACATATGAGGGTATAAAATGATGAATTAAAAAGAGAACTAAGAGGTTACCATAATGTTCCTGATCATGGGGAAACAGGCTTTCTTTCTTTCCCTTGTCAGACTTTTTACCACTCAGGCTTTCTTTCTTTCCCTTGTCAGACTTTTTACCACTAACTTCTGGTATAGGCACTGTGTGGTATATACCCTCCATCGCTGTAATTATAAAATACATTAATCTTTAAACAAAAATAAAAAAAAAAATAACAAAGCATGGGGAATTGTGTAACAGGAAAATTCCCTTTTATAGAAATAATTAGTGTATGGGTGTGACAACTCCATATAGGAGTCCTGCATTGGATAACATTAACAGATACCTGTTGTTTGGTCTAGTATTTCACTTTCCACATTCAGAACATATTGAGGCATTACAAAACTGTTATGTTTAAATATCAACTCACATAGGGTAAAAAATATGTACTTGTATATACATTTTTTGTATCATAAACTATTCCAATATCCCAGATTTGCATGAATAAAATTTTGTTAAGTCTTTAAGTGAAGTTAAGTAAAAATGTACACTGCTGATGTCAAAATATCAAAATAACTATTAAATTGTTTATTTTAGTAAAATCAAAATAAAGTCTGACCTCAAACTACTGGTGATTGCAACATATGATATTCAGAATCAAAATCAGTGGAATATATCTACATATTCAAAGAAAAAAATCTATGTTAAAAGAATAACGGAGGTAACTCCAGCTAATGCACTATGCTTTCAGAAATTATTTTCTCCTGCTTGTAAAGAAAGATATGAGGTATAAGGATTGGACAAATACAAGTTGTTAACTTAGTTTGATATTATAGTATAAGATGCTTCCAATCACAATGTCTTGTGTAACTTATTGACAAATTTATATCATAAAAAAATTTAAGTTTTGAAACATTATATTATTTGATAGGAAAAAAAACAACAAACAAATAAAACTTTGGTTTGAAGAATTTAAAATCTCAAAGGGTGAGTTATACTTTTATTTGATTACAAAATCTTGATAGCCTATAACTTGGAGAAAATGGAGATTTTTCTAAATGATAAGTTTTTGTTAAAATTTCTTTTACCTTCTTTTTAAACATTTACTTGGGTGACATATTTAGAACGGCTGCTCAGTACGATCTTTCATCATCACCATTCAACTTTAAATACCTAGTTTACTAAAGAAGGAATCTGAGCAACGTGGGAAGATGGGTCATAAAATAGCTACTTAAAACATTAATTACAATAATGCCAGTGAACTCAGAATATCATGTTTATCTTATGGGTAGCTTTCATTTTCATTATTCTTCTATAGTTGAGGAAAAAATAGCAAAAAATGCATTTTGACCCCCTATGTTCTATTTTTTGTAATGACGGCCATGTTTTTTGACTGATGAGAGTATTAAGTGATCAATTTGTGAACCCTAAAATAAATTATGCCAACTTTTATGAAATTTTGTTGCAATTGATTTCAGAGTTTACACATTAAAACAACAAAAAAATCTGTTTGAGGGGCCATAAATCCTTCAACAGGTAATATCATTTTTAAAATTTCGGCAAAAGTGTGTCTTCTGATGGTGAAAAATAACACTTACATCTGAATTTTGCTATATTCAATGGTTTCAAAGTTATTAAAAAAAAAAAAAATGTATTTCGACCCCAATGTTCTATTTTAGTAACAGCCGCCATGTGTTTTCACCAATCAAAAATGCAAATAGTTACTTTGTGCTGGATACCCTAAAAAAACCCAAAAAAACGTAATATGATAATCTGACCACAGACAGATCTCATCATGAAGAACATTTTTACCCCTACCAGAATTTGGTTAAACCTAATGGTTTTGGAAATATATGCAAAAAACCGCTGTCTGGCGGCTTTGGCCCCTATGTTCTATTTTTAGTAACAGCGGCCATGTTTTCGAACAGATAAAAAATCCAAACGTTCATTTTGTGCAGGATACGCTAAGTAACAATCATAAGAAGTTTCATCCAAATCCATTCAGTATTTTCAGAGAAGAAATGTTAGAAGAATTGTTAACAACAACAGATGAGGATGGACACCAAGTGATCATGACGGTCAGGTGTCAGCTAAAAACCTTAACTATCCCAGCAACTAGTTGCATAGGATATAATAAAATTGGCTCTATGTACATGCATCTAATAACACTTACATCATAATTAAAACACATATACTGATGACATACAATACTTGCATAATAACATACAAAGACATGGAACAACCTGTTCTAAGCTTCTGGCTGGTCATCCATATCTCATAGACTAGTTAACTTATTCAGGTTAGTGGAATTTTTAATTTTAGTACAGAAACAAATGTATTCAGGAAACATATTAAAATTCATAATTTGAGCTAGCAACAGAAAAAGTTTTTGACACAGACAGCTGAATATCGTTTTAAGTATCATTCTGTATAAGAATCAAGCAATGGGTAGAATGCCATAATTCTCTACTTGATCTTTTTTGGCCTCAATTATATTCAATACATATAGAAAACAACTGAAAAGCTATTTAAATTTATTCAGAAGCATCTGTGACCTAGATACTCTTTGACAGCTTATGTAAGGAAAAAGTGCAGGAAAATTCCCCCCCCCATTTTTTCCATAGTCAATTTCAACTAAATTTGACCTATCAATATCTTAAACAGACAAATTTTACAAACACTTAGATGGTTATTTCTGAAACTTATCAGGTATAAATATTTGGTTAATGCAATAATATCTTGTGTGTTTTTTTTTTCTTCGTGTGCCTTACCCTACACACATTATGCCTAATTCTTAGATGGAGAAGTACTTAAATCTATTCTTGACCTAGCATTTCAGTCCTTGTGTTATGCTGTGACAGGGGATAAAATAAGTTAACTACTAAATCAACATGTCAAATGTAATAATGCAAGAATTTTTAGGTGAAATGAGTATTAGGTTAACAAAAGACACAGACCCTTCAATTTTAGCATTACTATAGAATCATCCAAGCATTGACAAGCACATCCCCTTAAAAAAATGAACATATATAACAAAATAAAACTCTTCAAATATTTTAACAAAATGGAAATGTAGAGTGCATAGCAATAAAATAAAATGGTTGCTGTAAAATTACCTTCATGTGGCATCCAATAATTATGGCATGTTCTAATTTCACACAACCTTGGGGCCTGACACATACAGCTATGCCACACCCAGAACTGGTGGAGAGAGGGGTGACAATGACATGGTAATACATCAGGGTAGTAGTAACTAGTATAATCTACTTCATCATTTATTTCTGACGGTTCCAGGTTTTCCTCTCCTTCATATAATAATTCTAGTGTTTCTTTGTTATTATTTATTTTACCATCAAGACCAATGTCAAAATCTTTTTTAACAAATGGTTCTAAAGAGTCAAAGTTTTCATCAAGAATATCATCCTGAACATCATCCCTAGTTTCATCAAGATGGCTATTTTCAGTCATCTCAAAATCAGGCATGGTTGGTACTTCATTTAGTGTACTCTGTGATTTGGCACTTAAAAATTCACATTTTGAAGACAATGAAGAATCACATTCAGATGTGGCTTGCTCAAAGCATTCTTCTTCATATGATAGGTTAATAACAGTTTGTGGCTGTTTTTCTTTGGGTTCATTTTCTGTCCCTTGGATTTCCAACTTTATTATATTGTCCATGGTACTTTGTTTAGCTCTAGGCTCCTTTTGTTCCTGAGTATAAAGGCTCCCATACAAATCATGTGGCTGTTTAATCAAAGGCTCGTTGTACTTTCTCATATCAAAACCATGCCTAGCTGGTGGTATTGCTCTTTCATCATTTTTTATCACCAAAAAGTCCATCATATTATCCTCAAAGTTCTGAGACAAACATCCTCTTCCTTTTGAAACACCTTTCTTTTCAGTTGGACCTTCAAAACTTCCATCTTTTTTACATTTAAAAATGTCAAATCCTCTCTTTTCTTCAACAGTAGGAGATTTGTTAGTTTCTAAATCAGGGATGTTATCAAGAGTTCCTGGAGTCAATACCCCTCTTCCCTTAGGCACAAAGGACTTAAGACTCTGCACCACCACTTGTTCCTGTTCAGACTTAGGAGATAAAAGTCCTCTTCCTACAGGGGTATATGACTTTGGAGTAGTGACTTTACACTTAATTTGATTTCTTTCTGGACAAGGAGATTTAAGTTCTTTACTAACAGTTTCTTCGGAAGTCAGACTACCACAAAGCCTTTGTTCTCCAACTGGACTGTTAGGTATCATATCCACATGCTCTGCAGGACCTTGGTGTATTAAGCAGCCTTGAACAGCTTTGAAACCGTGACTTCTAGGAATATGACAACCAGTTCTCTTTGTTGAGGGAACAACTTGAGGTTTCTGTATACTATTTCTAGTACCTTCCTCCAAAGTATGAGTCATTGCAAATTTCTGTTCATTATCTGAAGCATGACTAGAAGCTTCATCTTCAAGATCTCGAGTGTCAAAAATGACGTACTGTTTAGAAGATAAGAGGTCAGAATCCCAGTCCTCTGTTATGTTTTGTCTGTTTTTGACAGAAGATATAGAATTTTCTAGACCTGATGAAGTTTGTTTCCTTTCATTATCATGCAAATATGAACCACATCCACTTTGAACCTTATTGGTATCTAATGTACTATTTTTGTCACGGTCTTCTTGCCAAATTTTCTGTTGTTCAAGCAACAAATTCCTTTCAGCTTCTTTGCACTTGAAGTTGTGGACTAAATCTAATATTTGTGTATAGGGACTACCTGGTAAACTGTTTGACCTTTCACACATATTGATATCACATGATTTGACAGCACCGATTTTCTCTCCATTTGTGACAGTTTTACGGATACTTTCCATTTTTTCCTTTATAAGCTTGTCATACACATCTCCATGGGTAGAACAATCACTTCCTGCCTCAATGGAATTATAAGCTTGAGCATTTAATTTGTACAAGGTAACTTCACTATGACATCTGTCTTCAGTAGATTCACTGTTGGATTCAGTTCTGTCACTTATAGTACTTAATTCTTGTGAAATATATAGATCATCCTCTATGAATGCAGGTGGCATGTAGTTCATTATTTCTTGTATGTTATCTGGTTGTGTGTAAGCATTACTTTCATTACCTAAAGAAATGGTGTTATTCTTTTTTTTAACTTCATTCAAGTCAATAGATCTCTCCACTTGTGATTCAGTTTCTTTAGTATTGTCACAGGGAACAGGTTCGAAAATATTTTCTTCTATATCAATCTTAGTTGACCACTGTGATATTTCTTTAACAAGGTGAGCATCTTGTTTATTGTTCTCTGTATCATAGTACATTTCATCACTGACTACACTAGGCCTATCTTGCACAACCTCTTGACCAGTAAATTTCATCAACGCATCTCCATCATTGGCTACAATATTGTTCCTAATTAGAGAGTCACCCATCTTATCTGGGTTGTCACTACTAAAATCTAAAATTCTTTTCACTCCATCAATTCCCCCACTTGAAGCTTGTTCAATATCTGTACAAGAACAGATTCTATCTCCTGTACCATTAAAAATTTCTCTTTTGAATTCATTATACGTGATTATCACTTGATTCTCTTTATTCAAACAATTTAATTTTTCTTCAAAGTGTTCTTCTCTTACAAGTCTATTGTTCAGATCAAGTCTGTTTGTCTCAGTATTAGCTGTACTATCATCAGTTCCTTTTTCATCATCATTGATGTTTAGTGAGCTGAAATGGTCCTCCATAATATTGTCATTGTTCCAGTCAGATACATTTAGAAGATCTGATGACCAATCCTCAGATTCAGACTTTCTATCAGTCATACTCTCTTTGTGTTCATTGTTACTCATATAGGACGTTTTATCACTGTGAACATCTGCTTTTTTTTTACTCTCAAAATTGTTCCTGACAAAATGTCTTTTGCTGTTTATTTCTCTACTACGGAACTGTTGATTACTATTACCAAAACATGATCTTTCTTTAGCATGAGAAGCAGTATTCCAATGTCTAGAAGAATAAATATTATTATTGCTATCTCTCCTGTCGCCAAGTTCATTCTTATATTTCAGAAACTTTGGAGGTGTCAGTTCCTTAGATACAGTTCTGTATGGTCTGAAGTTATCATCTATCTCTTTAACAGGAGTTTTTTGTAATGATTTTGTATAGTTGATTTCTGTGCTCATAGGTGGAACTTTGTCCTTATTTTCAACCGTTCGACAATCATTTGTTGGGTTTGGTGTGGATGAACTGCGCAGTTGTGGGATGGTGTCTAAGTTGCCTCCAAAATCATTCTCATAATTACCAAAATGTCCATCAGATTCATTTCTTAATGTGACTTGACATCTTTCTGGAGTTACTGGTGTACAGTCAGTCATGATGAGATTATCTGCTCCTTTCTGAGGAGACACTTTTTCATCTGATGATTCAATATGTATTTTCTGCAGTGTCTTTGGTTGCAAGCTTTGTTGGCATGTTAAGGATATATCTGAAATTTTCTCTGGAGTTCCAGACACTTTGCTTAAAGATTTTTCTGGTGTTGACAGTCTTTCAAGTCTCTCATGATACTGCTCATCTTTACCCTCAGGAGATTTACCATGGGGACCTAAAAGACAAATTACATGATCAAAAAATTGGTAATGCCATGTAAGTTATATTATCATTGTGGGTTTTTCAGTTTTGTTTCTTGTCTGATTAAGCAAAAAGCTTGCCATAAAAAATATAGGACTACCAGGCATCTTTAAACGTCTTTTCAAAAACTGCTCCTGTATCAATGAGGTGGTTGCCTGAATTACAGTTGGTCCCATTGGGAACAAGTGAGTTATCAATTGTACCATTTATGTTTTATTGTGGTTTCATTTTTTTGTGGGGTACTAATTTTAGTGTAAATCCAAGAAATCAAGAATCCAATGAACAATTCATCTGTATGGATAAAAGTTAATTCAATTTAACTTAGATTCAAGGTGTTATAACTTGGTATTGTTCAAGTAACATGAACAGAGAAGTCATATAAAGCTATTGACATCCTGTCAACTCATAATTGTTTTATCAAACAGCAAATCAATTGTTTATAAGCCCAAAATAGCATTGCGGCTATGGTCACTCAGTGTTAACAAGAGTGTGTTTGGTATTTTTTTTTTAGCATTTTCCATCTTTCCTTCAGAATCAGATGTTGTAACAGTGACCTTCTGTAAACTCAAGGTTTTAACACTTTCCTTAAAACATAAAAATATCAATGGTGCCTGAATTCTTCATTCACAAGAATTTTGAATTATCACAACTTAAACATATAACAGGGAAGCAAAAACTGTCAAGTATCTAATTGTGAAGGTAAGTCTGTTGTTGTGAAACATGTATCCATCCATGCAAAAACTAAATGCTTAAAAAATATGAAATTTTCATATTTAACTTTGAGCAAAAGTATATTTTCTTCAGTGATAATTTTGCTGGGATTAAAGACAATTTGGTTGATTTATTTTGTAAATATTATTGACCCACAAGCCATTTTAGTGTCTTTTTCCTCCTACCATAAAAACCAATACCCATGAAAATAAATGAAACCACAGTAGAATTTAGTTTGTAGTTGGTTGTAATTTTATGCCATAGATCTTTGTATGTCATGCTATTTTAACAGATATTGGTGTGGTCAATGTGGATATGTACTGATTATTTAAATCATTATAAAGTACTTTATGATAACAATCATCATTTTGCCAATGCTCCACCTGTACTATGCAGTTGAAATTTTTTTTAGTACTCAATAATAGTTATCTTGCCAAAGTAGAAAAAATGTATTTATTTGACTACATTAAGAGAACAACCATTCTAATTTACTGCAATGACAAGTTACTGCTCATTTTAAGTAATTTCCACATGAAAATTTCTGGAGATATCTTTAACTTATTACAAGTTGTGCACAAAACAGAGTGTGTTGTACAGTTACAAATTTCTCTTAACTGCAGATTAGAAACAACCAGAATATTACCATGAACTTTTTCTGAGTGTCCCATCTCTTTGATAGACTGTTTGAATAGTTTAATACAATATCCATTTCTTGTCTTCTTTCTGTCTTCAAGACTTGTCATAGTGCCTGTAAAATAATAAAAACTGCCTAAACAATGCAATATGCTATGTAAAAGTACTCAATGCTTAATACTTATGTTAAACATGCATATGAATAATCATTTTTTATCACAAATGTCAACTGGTTCATTCCGACGAATCTTCTAACATGGCAGACTTTTCTTTGATTAAAATTGTCTTAGAAATAAAAACTTAAAATAAAGTACAAGTAAATAAACAAGTTTCTCATTCTTAAAGGACATGACACAAATTTTTCGTTTAACATTTTTGTAATAGCTTTGATACATGTCAATTAAAAATGATGACAATGCCTTTTTGTTTCAAACATGCTTTGATTGAAGATGAAGGTTGCTTAAAATCTCATACAAAATGACATTTGACAGTGTCATGGCATTATTCTCAATTTTCAGATCAAGTGGTTGAAATGCATAATTTTATCAATACTGTTGTGTGAATGCTACAATGGAGAACTGAGATAGAGAAATTCCCAGTTTTCAGCTAATTTTCTTTTTAATTTACTCTTGTACCACTTTGAACCTTTTGCAAAGGAAACTCTTGATCAGAAAAATAACAATTCCATAGTACTAGATTCTCCTTCTAGAAAATAAAAGACATGAACAAATTTTCAATGGCTAGATTAATATACATTATCAAAGTTTTAAAGTCATCTACATGAAGATCTTGGTCTACAATTTAACTACCAGTATTGTTCAGATAGAAATCATGACAGTATACTGTTTTGATAGAAGTCACTTAAGATAGCTTTGAACGTGTATGTGTCATCATACTCTAATGTAATTTAATTACTATTAGAGTTTCAAGGAGAAAGTTTCTTTTGTGATGTACTTATTTTTTTTCAGGCATGTGTATCCAGTTCAATGTGTTAAAATGAAAGTTGAGAACCAATGACAAAGTTTCCATATATGACATTGGATATGTAACTTCATTTATACATATCAATTAGACTACCAAGAAACACAAACAAATCCTTTTAATTTCATTTGACACTTGCTTGTTGAGCATATGCACCATATACTTTTAAGTAAACACACAAGGATTTTATAAATATAAATTTGAGTGGAAAGATATTTTTGTGTCATGTCTCCTTCACTAGTAGTCATTGTGAATACCTACAATTTCTTTTTACTTGTACTAATGCTTTGTGTTTCACTTATATGTACTATATAAATATATAAGAACTATAATACATTAATTCCAGTTATAAACTCACCTACATCTCTGCTCTTCGTGCTTATTCTCTGATGAGTTCCTGGCTCAAAATAATCGGTAACTATATTTTACAAAATTAAAACCCTGGTACATCGTACAAGTAAGAAGAAATTGTAATTAAACACAAAATGTATGTACATGTATGTTTTTAAGGCTCTATCAATAGCATTAATTTCATTGAAGCATGAAAAACAAGCATATATGAATGGTGTACATGTACATTGTACCTGCCAAACATTTAATATTTCATGCCAAAATATTTTGAAACAATGACCTAGTACTAACTTCCTAGTATCTGAAACCCTGAAAACTTCGTACATTTATTTAATAATCTCTCTAATTCAGTGTAATTTATAGTTACAGAAACTAATCCTACAGAGTATACACACTCTGTAATTTAAGAAAAGCACACTTCCATTTCAATTCAGATTCTAGTCCTTCTTAAGCAGTTGTGGTCAATATGATCAAAATACTGGTAAATCCGATGAAGGCACCTCATGCAAGCATTTAACATCTATTTCGTATCATTTGAGAGAAAAGGGCAGGGCCCTCAAAAAAAGGCTCAGCATCTACCGGTACTCCCTCCAGAAAGTGCTTTTTAGAAAACACCAGTAATAAGGCTAGACAAAGGGATGCCCCTGCACTCCATTTTAACACAGCTACCACATAATGTTTGGTTGTCAAAATTCATTTAAGAGAAAATTGTGTCTGAGAGACACATTTGATGCCCCTGCATGTATTTTCTGACATATATAAAAGTCAAGATATACTTACAAACTTTAATTCTGTAGAATGGAGAAAAAAATCCATAAAAATGTCAAATATTGAAGGAAATCAAAACCCTGATAATATGCACATCTTCAATCCATATATACCGGGTAATCATTCTACAAAGTATCAACCTCCTACCCTAAATACTGTAGGATTTAAGCAAAATAACTATTTACCCTGAACGGGAACAAACGGATGGACAGACAGGGGTAAATCAATATGCTTTCCAACTGAACCTTGGGGGGCATAATAAATGACACAGCATACATGTAAGTTTGAATGTAATTGTAGAACTGAAAAATTATGAAATAGGAAATTTGACCTGTTTATATTGAACCCTTGACCTATACAATGTTCTGGGATTTTTGAAAATTAAGTTTCCACCAGAAAACCTGAAAAAAAATGAAAATCAACTTGCCCACAATGAAATTATGCCTTCATTACTTAACAAAGCCTCTCAGAAATTCAAAAAAGTGGAACATAATAAATAACATTTAGTTTCATCATTATTCATGCCACCCTAAACATGATTTGTGATCTCAGGTGGCAAAATATAACTGCTAAGTACCCTCCGAATACAAAGATCACAATGCCAGACAAATTTCTTACAAACTAAACATTAGATACTTACATGTACCAATACAATGTAGCTTGATCTCCTTAAAGAGTTGAGGGGGACTTAACTCAGTCAAATGTCTTGATAACTGAAAATACAAACAAGAACCAATAAAAGCCTTGAAATTCAAGAACAAGAGACTCCCAGGAGCCTGAATTGCTCACCTGGTTGAATTTTGCCTTTCATAGGGAATTAATTTAACAAGAAGTTGTCATAAGGATCATTTCAGCAATTGAAAGTTTCCTTCTATCTATCACAGTTTTCAAGAAACTGCCTGAAAACTGTAAAAAAAAAAACAAAACAAAACAAAACAAAAAAAACTGTCATTTTTTATCTTTTGAGGGCAATAACTCTTACAGAAGTCTGACAACTTTCATCCCAGAAGACTTTTGCAGGCGTTATAATAAGAACCATTACAGCTATTGAAAGAATTTGGTTAACGGTTTTGGAGATATTCAATATGTGAAAAACTACTGTCTAGCCCATATGTTCCATTTTTAATAATAGTGGCCATGTTTTTCAAAGTATCAAAAATTACAAATTCAGTTCTATGCAGGATACACCAAATAACACTGATACCAAATTTTGTTCCAATTGGTCAAGTAGTGTCAGCGGAGAAGAATTTTGAAAGAAATAACATTAAAAATAGCAAAAATATGTCAAACAAGAGGCTCCCAGGAGCCTGAATCACTCAACTGGTTAAAGTTTGTCTTTCAAGGGCAATAATTTAACAAGGAGTTGTCCAACAATTTTGACTCAAGAAGACTATGGTAGGACTATCATAAGGATCATTTCAGCGATTGAAAGTTTCTTTCTATCTGTTATAGTTTTACAGATATTGGCTGAAAACTGTAAAAAAAAAAAAGTCATTTTTCATCCTTCAAGGACAATAACTCCTACAATGAGTGACTTGGCAACTTTGATCCCTGAAGACTTTTGAAGGCCTTATAATAAGGTCATTTCAGCAATTGAAATAATTTTGCTAATCCTAACAGTTTTGAAGACATGCAAAAAACTGCTGTCTGACCCCTTTGTTCTATTTTTAGTAATGGTGGCCATGTTTTATCAATGGATCAAAAATCCCTACATCAATTCTATCCAGAATACCCCAAGGAACATTCATACCAAGTTTGATTCCAATTGGTCAAGTAGTGTCAGAAAAGAAGATTTTTTTTGAAAGAAATAACATTTAAAATAGCAAAAAAAACATAGAAAAAGGGCAATAACACCAACATGGCTTAACAGTTTAAAATGAAAATTTGACCACAGATAAATCTCATCATGCTGAACACTTTTACCCTATGTCAGAATTTGGCTAAAATTAATGGTTTTGAAGATATATGCCAAAAACTACAGTCTGATCTCTGTTTTATTTTTAGTAATGGTGGCCATGTTTTTCGACAGATCAAAAATCCCAACGTCATTTCTATACAGGATACCCCAAGGAACATTCATACCAAGTTTGGTTCCAATTGATCAAGTAGTGTCAGAGGAGGAGATTTTGGAAAGAAATAACATTAAAAATAGCAAAAAATGGCAATAACTCCAACATGGCTTTATGTATTAAAATGAAAATTGGATCTCAGATAGATCTTATCATGCTGAACACTTTTCTGTAGTCAGAATTTGGCTAAACCTGATGATTTTGGAAATATGCGAATGACTACTGTCTCAGCCCCTACATTCAATTATAATAACAGTGGCCATGTTTTTCAACAGATCAAAAATCCCCACACCAGTTCTATGCAGGATACCCCAAGGAACAATCATACCGAGTTTGCTTCCCATTGGTCAAATAGTGTCAGAGGAGAATATTTATGAAAGAAATAACATTAAAAATAGAAAAAAAAACATAGAGAAAGGGCAATAACTAAGACATGGCTTAATGTATTAAAACAAAAATTTGATCACAGGTAGATTTTATCACGCTGAACACTTTTCTGTAGTCAGAATTTGGCTAAACCTAATGGTTTTGGAAATATGTGCAAGACTACTGTCTGAGCCCCTGCATTCTATTTTTAGTAACAGTGGCCATGTTTTTCAACAGATCAAAAATCCCTACATCAGTTCTATGCAGGATACCACAAGGAACATTCATACCAAAACAAAAATTTTATCACAAGTAGATCTTATCATGCTGAACACTGAGGAATGAGACAGGCTAAGCTAAAATTAACTGAATTGTCAAATGCAGGAAGTGCTTTAAATAGCATTTTCAGGACTTGAACCAGAATTTTGCTGTGGCAACAGTTTTGGAATTGTTTTGGAACACTGTCTTCTAACCCCTTTGTTCCGTTTTTAGTATAGGCAGCCAAATCTATTCATAGCTTAAAAATCACGTCATTTCGAGCACAATATACTAAAGAACCAATATGCTTATTTTCATTAAATGATCTTAAATGGTTTTAGAGAAGATGATTTTCAAAGTTGTACATAAGGGAAAAAAATAATTTTAAGAATTGTTTTAGGAGCCATAACTCCTACATCAGTAGACAAATCGTTTTGAAAATTTCGGCATTGGTGAATCCCATGATGCTGAACAATATCATCCGCAAAATATTTTGCTAAAGGAAACAGTTTTCAAGTTATTTGCAAAAACTGCCATTTGACCCCTATGATTTATTTTTAGTAACTGTGGCCATGTTTTTTTTCACGAATTTAAAATCCCAAGAGTATTTTGTGTGGGATACCCTATGGAACAAATATGCCAACTTTCTTTGAATTCTGTACAACAGGCTAAACGAAAGTGCCGGACTGCAGGACCAGTCCGGTAATATTTTGAGTCAGTCTGATAGTTCCGTTTTTACCATCGGACCGAATGTCCGGCAATTATATCATACATCACTGGAATGATTTTCCTATTTGTATGATGTGATTTGATTGGTCGCTCGGTAATATCATCCAATGAAACTGCGATACTAAGTCAATGTACATGACGGTGTCATGTGTAATATGTAAGGAACCACCACATGAAAATGTAAACAAGCAATGTGTCTTTTTGATAATTTGAAATATCATGATGATGCCTAGCCTGGAAAAAAGGAAAAAAAATGTCTAATATGGCCGAAAGAAAAAAAGAATACGAAAAAAATAAGTGGATATGACAGTGATTGGGAGTCAGAAAGGCCACGGCTCGAATACGGTGTCAAATTTTTACTTATGATAATAACTGTCAGAGTTTAAGAACCTTCTCATGAAAAAAAAATGTATGTCAACATGTTGCAAACTATTAAGATAGAATCATCAAAGATATAATAGAGGTCAACAATGTAGGACACACTTTCCAGCTCCTGGATGTTAGCCTTTTTGAGATTTAAATTTTGACTTGAAAATATGGGATTAAGTCTGCAATAATTACTTCGGCTTTGTTTAAAATATATTAATTTGAAATCAAGATATATGATGAATCATAATTGATTTAGTTTCAAAATCCTGAAATCCAGGAGCTCTCCATGATTCCCACCAGATCCATTTCTAGACTAATGCTGATAAACTTTGTTGACTGTTTAATACTATGCCATTTTATATGAAATTTTGATAAATGTCATATTTTGTTCTTAGGCTTTTATTTACTTGTTACAAAATTTGAACACTAACACATGCAAATAAAAGCATAGGAACAAAACTAAACATTCATTAAATGAAATCCTGTAACATGTGGTGGTTCCTAGTGCTGATTAAATTATTTTCATAATAAAACTTTGTTGTTGTTTATTGCCTAATTATTACTGTGACATGTAGAGCAATTGCATGTGTCTTATTGTGAAATGGTCTAAAAATCATAGTCTGATAAGAAACTCTTT
Organism: Perna viridis; assembly: GCA_037379345.1. Taxonomy (NCBI): domain Eukaryota; kingdom Metazoa; phylum Mollusca; class Bivalvia; order Mytilida; family Mytilidae; genus Perna; species Perna viridis. The sequence continues at coordinate 19,304,062 of CM074511.1, forward strand.
GCTTCTGAAAAAGAACAAGGCTGGCAGTTTTAGTCTGGTTAACTATTAGACAAAAAGTAATTTTTTAAACATTACAATGTATTTATTTTCTATTATTATCTATAGCAGTTTTGAATCTTGGATCCAATAATTTTTTTTCATATTCTTGTGAGCAAAGGCCTGAAATGTTCTTTTCAAACTTAGGGTTGCCAGACTATTTTTACCAAAACTCCTCCTCCCCGCCGAATCGAATGGTCGTCCCTTAAATTATATTCTGTAAAAGTTTGTTTAACGTGTTGACTCGTAAAACTAAAAATTCCTGCTCTCGTCTGCACAAATCACAACAAATATTGGGACAAATGATGGGTATGGGGCAATTCCAAATACGAACAGCATTTTTTTTTTTTTTTTTTTTTTTACATTTTCATAGAATCTTCACCTGTGTTTAGCTTTCTGTTCAGCACAAAATAATCGGTGATTGCTTTGACATTGTTAAGTTACCACATATTTTCTACAACTGGACACTGTATGTTAAATCGTCGTAGGTTAAAGTGCTTTACAGATTAGATTCCGATACTGACCTCGACAAAGACACCAATATAAACAATAATAAACACTAAAGATCACGATTTTGGAGACATAGCCTACAGACAGAACGATCTTAGATATCTATTTACTAGATTTTTCTTCATAATTTTTTATGCTTATATTTTATTCTGCCGGTACCAGACGCTACTGTAGCCAGGTAAAAGTACCTGGTGCCAGCTCTAAATAAAAGCACTGGTACATGTGAAAAATGCCAAAAAAGCTGTTTCAGGGGCCGTTATTCCAGTGGTTGGGAAGGCCATGCGCAATGCACAATTTGCGCATTTGTATCGAAAATGGCGCATCAAAGCACAATCAGAAAGCGCCGTAGTGCGCCCTTAAAGTTCTTTTATTGATCGGTATTATTCCTGTTCTGTTCCGTTTTGCGTCATAAACTTTTGTATTATTTTTAAAATGACATGAAATCGCGGTTTTCCCCCGATTAAAAATAGACTTTAAAAATAAATCGCCGATCTGATTGGAGGATAAATTTGTACAAGCGGCTTTAGCCAATGAAATTGATTGTTGTCGTACAATTCTCGGAACTGTATTACCAATTTCCCGCATTTGGGGTCTCGATATTGGCCAATGTTGATATCCCTCGGCAAAATGAAACGATCGTAAACCGAAAGAATATAAACAAATAAAATGAACTTGAATTGAAGGTTAATATTGAAAATAATGCTTTTAAATGTTCCAAGTATTTTCAATCAAACTTTTTGATAAACCCTACGCGATTTTGATGAAATTTTTGCATCTTTTATGTTACGTAATATGATAAAGTTAGCCATGTCGATCGTTCGTTGAATTTCTTTGATAAAGCTGGTGGAGATTGCTCTAACTTTGCCATTACACACATGCAGTTGTGAGATGGTGTTCAGTCAACAAAATCTCATTGTAACGATGCTACGGTCAAGACTGAACCCTCTCATATGCGACAGACTGCTGCGAGTCAGATTGGAAGGAAAAGGGCTTAAAAATCACAACTTCCAACACACATTAGAGACATGCAAACCGACAAAAAACAGACTTCTAAAACAAAAGACATTTATGTCCTAAAGCCTTGTTCAAATCAAACAAAAAATATTGAAAATCCAAATAAAGTCGTTACTCGTTTATTCAAAATTTTCTCCTAAATCTGAACAAAATGGCCCCATGAAATTGTCAGGGATGGGGCCATTGTCCCATCATAAAAAAATCCTTCCCAATCACTGTATTCCTACGTCATCAACTGACAAATGTTTTGAAAATTTCCGCATAGGTCCGTCTCTTGACAGAATTTTGTTAAAGGCAACAACTTTTGTTTTCTGTCCTGTCATGAAGACAAATTATGATATTCAAGTGAAGAGGTGTTGTTAATGTTATGGAGTTCGAATGAAGATTTTTGGTCATAGAGGTGACAAGGACAGTAAATAGTAACACTTCACAATTTCAGATAAATAAACGAGGACGTGGCTACAAACAGAACTTGGTGACTAGTGCGTTTATACTGCTTCCGAATAATCTAATCACCTTAGCTGGAAATTAAGTTTCATTTTGTCGCTGGCATTTTTTCGCCTTCAAATTTCCCTTCCAACCTCAGCATCACAACTGCGCAAGTGTGTAGTGCACGTGAAAGACTCAACTAATCTCCTTCGGAAGAGAGTAAAGGAAGCGCGGTGCGTTCGAATAATAAAAAAAAGTTTTCGGTTGAACTGAATCTGGAAGTAGTTGTTTCCCGTTCAATACTCAATCTTTGCTTCATATTTTATTGTATCTTTAAATGACAAAGGTGTACCTATGTATACACTCCCTGTACAGAACCATCGATTGTGTTACTAAATATATAAATGAGTACAGTAGATATTAAATGATATAATGTTAATATTATGTTTGCAAATATCAATGTACAAGGCGATTTGTTAGTTTCTATTTTTTTTTAGGGCAGCGCGTGGACAAGCTTATCTATTTTTTTTATCCATCAAAGGTTTTTTTTTTAAGTGGTCAATAAACATTTAATTGTCAATATCTCACCTTATTGTTGTGATTAAGGTCTATCAAAACATATTTTACTCATTTTAACCTATAGCTTGGGTATATACTGCAATAAGCATTTAGAACGATGATAAAAAGGTTTTAGCGGTAGGATCAAAGACTTTGTCATTGAGAAGCGCTGAAGTTAGTTGTTTTTGCAATTAAGTTTTTAAGAAATCGTTACAACTGAAACCTATCATTTCTTATGTGTCAGTTGGTGTCGACGCATTATTGTTAGGTAAGCCATATATTTTCTCATTTTGTTTGAGTACAATTTTAATCATTTATGTCTTATCAGAGAGTGTACACTAGTATTATATGTTACTAACTTTACTTTTCAAAATCCACGTGATATATATTGCACATCATAACCACAAAATTCTGATGTTATCTATTTGCTCACATTCATATTTCATATCAGTCCTCAGACGCTGTGAGTGTTACCAGAGACATAAATTTACACCAATGAATTATAGCAGGCTCGTAGAAGTGTTCAAATTAATCTATACGAAATTTAGATATATGTGACCAAATAAGCTAGTCTTGAGTCTTTGTTGCAAAAGTTTTTGAGAGTGTAGTGAAAAGCATACCCCTCATTTTGTTGAGGTTCAAATAGTACTCCCATTGCATATATTAAGATCTGATGTAAACCTAAATTTGACTGACCAGTTCAAATTTCAGTGTTCTGAGAGTACACAACCGTAAATACAAAGAATGGTTGTAGTTATCGCGCTCTGGCGCCTAGTTGTGGTTAATCGCTGTAATCTTACAACAAATAATCTAAATAGTTTGTCATTTTAACTTAAACACGTTATCCAAATACATTGTCCATGAGACTCAATAAGTTGCCTTTCTGGTCTCCAAAATTTGTTTAAGCAATGCTCCAGTAAAATGCCCAAGTATATTCGCTTTTACTATTTTGCCGGTTCCAATTATGATTTTGTCCGGTTTTCATTAGGAATATGAAGAAATCAAGAAAATTAATATAATTTAATAAATTATAGTTTCTATGCATGCTAAAAAAACTAATACACATGCTTATATACATTTTAAAATGTCGCATTTCCGACATTCAGTTAATTATAAATTAAGTTGTCTGTGATACAAAATTAAATGCTAAAAATTAACTTAAAAGCAATTAAAATTTTAGACTCACTAACACATATATGAACGGATGTGGCAAAATCATACAAACAGAAGTATGTTTTTTTTTTTCAACGAATAAAAAGTGTTTGAGACTAATCAAGGGAACCAAGATTGTAGCGGAAATCAAAAGAATGCAATACGGGGATCAATACTGGACCGGGAAAACAGTCGCACACAAACACACAACAAAGAACACGGAATAACCAAAATAGCACGTAAAAAGAAACAAAAGTTAATGAAATGATGTTTACAATGTCTTGAAATTATTCAATATGAATTTTTGACATAAAACTATATGTGGTATAATTACAAACATTAATTTTAAAAACCCTCTTTCAAGGGTAGGGAAATAATTGGCGAGAAAGTGTACTATAGTTTCAGGTTTTTTTATCATGCTACGATAAAAAAAAGTTCGCGGCGACTCCCAGTTTTCTGTTTGACACATGATCATGAAACGAAGTCCGATTACAGTTAGTGTTATACCCTTGGGTCTACCGCGTTTTCTCATTGTTAGTGGTAAATTATATTTGAAATCGATTCTACATAGTTCAAGTTAATAAATATATATTATTAATAACATTTGTCAATTCATTCAGAACTGGCAAAGTAGCACAGCATAATTGAATTGGCTATCTCGTCGGAGCCGGTAAAATTGCCAGTGCCAATGTTTAATGTTTCAATGGAATAAATTTAGGTTTGATGAATATTTGTCGAACTTGATCATTTTAAATTAATATTAGATAATGGTTCCAAATTAACGAAGATTAAGAGAATAGTGTCCTTATCTATGAACGAAATCCTATTTTTTTACAAATGATGTTTAAATCGACGATGCGATAAGAAAATTGTGAAATGTAAAGTCAATTAAAATTTTAATTTAATAAGTTCTGTTACTGACAGCTGTTGTACTCTTAAATATATGCTTGATAAACCGTAATAATCAGAAACATGGAAATTTTAATTGTAAAAATCATATTATTTCACAATTCTATTAAAATCGTTTTGTTGCAGCATGGGTTTTAAAAGTGAAAGTCAAGCACGCCGGAATAGAACCAAGTATACACTTGAACAGGTAGGGTACATCAGATTTAGAAATTTTTCTTCTGAGCCAAACAAACCGCTAGTTTTTCTAAACAGCTTATCCGATTGAATATATAAACACTATGTATAGGCAGCAAATAACATTTGCTACACGTTGACAATTCAATTCACCGATTTAGGGTTCGCATTGTTGTTGATCATATTCATGAAAGGCTATTTGCCAAACCAGTGCTATTGAGCATATCAAAAACTGTCTGTATTAAATACAACTTGTTACAGTTTATATATTTAGCACGTCAAGATTTGAACAGCCTTATATATTGTTTTGGCCTTTAAAGAATGCTAGGACTTCTTTTGCAGCTCAACGTATTGGAGAAAGCTTTCAGCCTCTCCCAGTATCCAGACACGGAAACAACGGAGGAGTTAGCTGACCACTGTAATGTCTCTACCGAGAAAATTTCGGTTTGTAACAATTCTACTATTATAATAGTATTAATAACAGAATATGCATCTCTACAAGTGAAAAGCCACGCGAAAATGAAAAAAAATCAAAAACAAAACAAAAATTAAATAAATAAAAAAAAAACCAAGTTTTATAAACACGTTTAAATCTACGTTTAAAAATAAATAATATATTTACAAACTGCCAGATTATCTCAACTAAAACAGAAATATTATGTGAAAATGATAAGAGACGATAGGGAAAAAAAATACTATATTGATGTATCGAATCATCATAGTTTTCTTTTTGGTGTGTGTCTCTAGAAATGCAATTGACGCATGTACCATATCGTTGCATCAGGTCAAAGTATTCATATTGCAGTACTAACCTTTAGTTTATTTTGTACCAGTTTGCTTGGCTTTCGAATCATTGATATCAATGTAAACTTTGTTGTCCTTTAAAACAGTTTGCATTCATGTATTGTTAGACGTGGTTCCAGAATCGGAGGTCAAAGTTTAAGCGCCAATCGAAAGATTCTAATGTTTCCTGGATGAGACAACACATCTTCAACAGACCACCAGAGAAAGAAGCAGAGCATGTGCTTTCGGCGCCACCCAAACTCGATACAAACAACTCACCGAGGTCAAAGTAAGTGGGAGGATGCCTTTATATGTCTTCTGAAAAGCGAAATCATTGATACTAAAATATAATCAACAATTTTAACTCAGAAACCATAAAAAAACATATGAGAAATAAATAACCATAAAAAAGTTGTAAAGTGGTTTACGATACTAGTATCTAGTAGGTTTTTAAGGATTAAAAGTCATTACAACGATTGATTGATTGATTGACTGATTTTTTATTGTTGGGGTTTAACGCCCGAGCAGCAATATTTCAGCTATATTCAGGCGATGAACATGAAAGGGACGATAAAATGAACATGAATTGATGATCATGAAATGAAAAAAGGATGGGACACAAGGATAATAGGGTCGATAAATTTTGATTGCCGCTAGAAAAAGGGGGGTGGGTAGGTTCGGGCAATTTAGCCTCCTGTGGCGGAGCGCAATGGTTCTTACTCCTTTCGAAAAGCACAGCAGGGTTCTTTAACGTGCGAGGAACGTGGCATCTTTCACAACACGTTGCACCAATATGGTTTGCGGTCAGGTTTTCCGTATTATAGCCTGACAACCCCAGCATGTAACATGCCAGGGGTACCCCATTCCACCACATGGGGCACACATCCCAGTTGCTCTGTGGGCAGAGCGCCTAGCCCCGGCTAAGTTTCTCAGCACTATTTAGTCGCCTTTTACGACAAGCTTAGCGCTGCTTCAGGCCTATTCTTTTCACACCCGGACCTGCACGGGGCTCATCACAACGAACTAGAATGGAAAGCGAGAAACATAAAACATTTTGGTAATGAAGAAATAATTCTTTTAAATTCATTTTAGCTTGCACCACAGTCCAGACATACTTGCAGTCTACCCTGTTCCTCCAACACCAGTTTATCCACCTGTTATACCCCACGACATGTTTAATGACATCACAGGAGACGTCAACAGTAAGCCTTTCCAACAACAGGGTAGCACTTCACAAGAAAGGATTATAATCAAGCAGTCATCGCCATCTCAACAAGATTTTTCACCGTTGTTTTTGGAACATTCAGTTCCATCACCCTGTAGTCTCGGATCACCTGATCCGACCTTTATTCACGATTCTTCATCAGACAACTCTCTGACGACATCACCCTTACAGTCACGCCTACACCCTGCTTTCCCTGCATCACAACAGCAGTCAGCTGGGTTCCAGAACATGTATCTGAACCAGTTCTACCAATGGCAGTATTTTCAGACAAGCGTAGCCATGGCTCATCAGTGCATGTACCGTCATTGAAGACTACGAATTTAATTCAATTTGTCCATGCCACTGTCTTTCCACAGAACCAATTTGTGCTCATATGTTCTTTACCGTTCTTGATTAAATAGTGACTAAAGTAGAAAAAAATGTCAAGTGTATGTGTTACATTAATTGTATGTTTTGAATTGTAACCTTTTTAGTGCTATTGTGTTGAAAAGTAAGTTTACATTTTCAAATAAAATAAACAGAAACCTGTTAATTGTGTTGTTCTTTTCCTAACAAACTTTCATCTACTGCCAATCAGAAAAAAAAAAACGATGATAAAGCAGAGTTTCCAGCATTTTTCTTTTACATTTTTAACCAACCTAATCAAGGCTCCTGTAAATTCATTCGCAGACGGTTTTACAATCAAGATGCCCCTATAAGCATTATTAATAGACACACCAGAAGGCCACAAAACTATCACATCTATAGTTCATATTTCTTTGTATGGTCTGACTAATACATACAATACATGCGTTACAGAATAAATATGTAAACATATAGAAATTAATTGTTGTGTTTAAATATCCATAAAATGAGTTACCAAAATCGATGTTCCTCTATTTAAATTCATGAAATTAGACTTGTGTAATCATCTGAAGTCAATATGTTCCTTCTGAAATGAGTGGCCGTAATAATAATTGGAGAAACCCTAACGTACTTTTTCTAGGTAAGTGTCATCTTGTGAACAAACACAAGTTTTATGTAGTATAATGACGAAAAATATCAATCAGGTTATGTTAATTTCTTTTTAAAATTCTCGAACATGCTGTCATAACAATTTGCCCTAACTCCATATAAAGCAACAATAAAAACATGGAAGATGATTACTAGGGTTTTACTGACATCCTAAAAACCTAAAATCTACGATTCATATCAATTCTTTTTTTACACTTTATGTGGTATACAAGTTTACAAAATGCACGTTAAAATCAAACTTTAGTATAAGAATATCACATAAACTTTACATCACAATAGTTCTATTTCATATTTAATTTTGTATTAAGAATTTTATAATGAATTGAGAAAGTTACCTTAATTGCATGTAATGGTTTACCATTATGTATTAGTTCGATATGTATTCTCTTTATTTTGGTAGTGCATTGTGTACTGCGGTTCGTGACACTTCCCAAAGTAATATATAACACGATATTGAATTTTCATTTTTAAGTACTCCTACATCAAACCTGTTAAGTAAATACATAATTAATCTTTCATTTAAATACATTAAAATTAATTCGGTCTATCATATACTTTTAAAACCACTGGATTTAAATTTCGAAATTAAAATAAATAACCAACACCTTATTATAAGATTTACATGTAGGCCAGTACGCTTTTGTTAGGTGGTGGCGCTGACCAGATTGTTTTTGTCCCATTAAAAGGAACACAGACCTGTTTAAATAGACTCATCCACCCTCTCAATTAAAATATAAGGTTTCTTATGACAATCAGTGGGAAAACAACATATAGATGAGTAAACAATGTTGATTTGAGGCATTTAAAGTCTAATTATTAAAAATTACGTCAAGAAATAATTGATCTTGTTAGGACCCAGATCAAGTACGTTTGATATTCGATGTTCGATATTCGACATTCAAACGTTTCAATTTCAAACTGAACATCAAACGGTAAAATTTTAGTTTGAAAAAGTTTGAATGTCGAATATCAAACATCGAATATCCAACGCACTTAATCTCGGTCTGGTTATGAGAATTGTTTTTTTTTTTCCAATTCAGGTCGTCAGTATGACTCGCTTTTAAAGCCGAATAACGCACGCATTGTTTGAGACTCTTTAAAATAATTTAAATCGACGGATACCTTTTTTTCACATTCACCGAGGAAAACTTATTTAGCGTTAGCTTTCATCTTTTTCTGTCAACGCAATACCTGTCATTGATGTTTTCAAAGCTTATTATCAAAGAAAATAATACTGTATAAATGAATGTCCATTAAACATTCACAATTAATGCAGTTTAACCTGCATTCCGGGTAAAATAATAGAACAAGAAATACCTTTTTATCAATTCTTTTTTACAACAAAACATACAAGACTCAAACCCGTACCTTTCACGTCTTTTTGTTTGATTTTGAAGAATTTTCATCTTCTTTTACCGTGGATTTAATTACATTTGATAGGGCCTTTCAGAGTTTACCTAAAGGTGTGTGCTAACAGTTGTTGAAGACATTGAATATTTAGTATTTTGTTTTTCGGTTGTACTCCGGTGCATTTGTTGCGTTGTATCATATCCGTACTCCTTTTTCTTTGTACATTTTGACGATATGGTTTCAGGGTTTCTTTGGTGAACCTTCTCTCGTTTATTTTGTACTCCCTCTTTATTCAGCCACAAAATACAATGCAATTTCAAACAACGCTACCAAAATTACTTTATTTATACAGAGCTGCTATTTGTTTGCTGTGCCATGGCAGGCGAGGTGTGTTTATATTCCTATAGAACTGAACAGATAGAACGAACTGCATATGTCTATTGCCCGACTGCATGCTGTGGGACACACGGAGGCTTCATATGTTGTGTGAAGGGCTCATACTATAAACATTTCAACAAAAATCAAAGACAGTACCGTATAAATGACGATACTAGACAGTAAGCCAATAGTTACAATATTTCATTAATTCTATAAAAAATGAGGTCCATAAAGAGCATATTGATCACAAACTAAACGCACATAAATTCAACAAAACAGATCATGATCATTTGCAGATCAATATAGACAGGTAAAAAGGTTAAAAAAAAGAAAAAGGTGATACTAAAATATGATCAACTGAGAAGGCGTCAACACCACAAGGGGGCTAAAATGATATCAGTATGCAGTGCTTCTCCATTGAAATAATGGATCGTAGCTTTTCGATTTACTTTTGAATTGTCAGTCTTCTCTTGACTCACCTCCACATTTTTACATTACGATACTATACATGTTATTCTATATATGCCGTCTTTGAATTGTCAGTTTTGTCTTGGTTTACAATACGGTAACACACGTTTTTTTATATGTTTTAAGGCCTATTCATTTTTTTCAATCTAGAAGTCCAGAAGCTATAGCAGCTGTTGTAACCGGAAGTCTGGTAGGATTCTGCGTATTTATTGGTATAGTAGTTGTTCTATACTATGATTATACAAGGAAATTGATATGGTTCAAACAAAAGACGTGTGTAAGGAGTGGTAAGTCTGATGTAAATCATTCGAATATTCCCGCATCACAAATTACATATTAATACATAGGAAGATTGATATTCAAATAAATAAATAGATGTACAAGTACTAAAACACAATATCGAAATAGGTAGTCAATATAATTGATTTTTAACTCATGCAGACAAAAATGAAAAACAGACTATATTATCAACAAATTTTCTTCTTTTATTGAAATTCTCATCCTCTGTCATCAGCAATACATATTTATTTTGTATACTATATATTTTGCCGTCGTTTTTCGTTTTTTTAAATCTATTTATTTGTTTTTCAGTCGTTGTATTTTAAAAATCAAGTTTTTCAAAAATGAAACTTATTCTTGTCAAATCATGATTAAATTTACATCTTTTATGTTTTGTCTTTATGCTTAACAGAATGACACATAGATACAAACGGACACGATTTGTACAACATTTGATTAAGCGGACAGCACACTTACGTGAATTTAAAGTGAACAAAAACTGTGTTGGTTTCTCCGATTGGTTTCTTGGTTAGCTACCTTTCAATTTTTCTAATTTTCATTTAACAGACCTCTAATAATAATAAAAAAATGTCATATTTGCAGACGAAGTTCCATCGGAAAATGGAATTCTGATAGTCAGTCAGGAAGAAGGCAACCATGAACCATCTGCACCGGAAGACATTGACATTTTTGCATTTTCATCAGAAAATATGAAATCGGCTACAGCTGGTATTTTGACCAGCACTGGGAAAGATAATTCCAAGTGGAATGAACGATTTCTCGAGACAGACTTTTTATGATGTCATTAAGAATCTGCAGAGAAATAGAATTAAAACGTAGGGATTGGCTTGAACGCGACATGCTGTTAAGGTCAGTTATGGTGCAAAGTCACAGGTCACGGAGAAAGCCCTCAACCGGAGATGAGTTCTACTTGAATAATCAAACGATTAACTGTAAACATGAAATGGAATAGCGTGTCCTCAGATATGGTGCTTTAGTCGACATAATTTTATAATTATATAGACTCTGTCTCTTTTAACCCTAAACTTCTATAGTTTGGGAGTATAAAATGGCAGTGAGATTAAATTGTACAAAATTCAATTACTTTTTAAAAAGTTTTATGGTAAGTGAACTGAAAATCAATGAACACAGTCGCCAGGAAACTCAAGTAGCCACCCTCAAATTCTCATATTTAAATACATGTATTGAATAAAAATCTATATGTTGTACACGTGCAAGACGTAACTAATCATACTCGTTAAAATACCATTGACACATATTCAACTGCACTTCCGATTATATGTACTTGTAACAAGCTGATATTTACGTGCAAATCTGCAAACAACTCTCATCAAATACGGAGTGAACAGACTTCCATAGCACATTACAATTTCTTTTGAAAAGCCACGTCTGCAGAAAATCTCATCATCCCCGTTTTTATCCGGAGTAAGGTTTCAAATTCTGAATATTTAGTTGACTACGCAAATAGCATAAGAAGCATCGATTCTTTATATTTGATACCCATTCACATCTTTTTTTTTAAATAATGCACGTATCACTTTCAGAGAAATTTCCTTTTTGGAATAGTCTAACATCAAACAAATTACAAAATTTGAATTATGCTTTATTAGTAGAAACTTCGTATTAATTTTATCTGAGGTCTTCTATGTTTGAAGATGACTACGATATAGTTTCATGTATAATTTCTAACAGCTCCCTTCTGCACAAGCAAGGAACCATAAATTAACCTCGTTTGTCAATTTTTCTTGTTCTCTGTAAATATTCTGTTCAGACGCTTCTGAATCTGTCTTTTCTCTTCACTCAAGTTTTTATTTTGCAATATCATTTTTTCCCTTTACCACAGCTTAAAAGATGTTAGATATTACCTCTTCTCACTTTTTATCATTCCTTTAACCCAACTTTATTATCAAATTGCTTGGTACAACAAACGACCTTTAATTCATCAACCTTGTTAAATTCAATTCTAGTGCTCACTGCCAAATATTTTTTTCAGTCCCCTTACCACCGTGATCTTTTTTCACGGTTTTCTCTTCTTTAGGCTTACTGATTACTTCTCCAAACAATGAAACATTAATTTGTTAAGACAAACACATTTCTCTCAACTAAAGTGTACATCTTAGCATTCTGTGTACTGTTGCTCTGACTATTGGAAATCGTCTATTGTTCAATTAATATACACACATAGATAATTCTCATTTATTTTTTTTTATAATCAACTTAACTAAAATATCATGTTTCTCTCAACACTATATCACAGGTTTATATCTGCATGTTTGCTACATTAGAAATTTGCTGAAAATTGGTACTGTCGCCTTATTTTCAAGTTTTAAACGTCCCCTGTTGCACATTTTTGCCGGTGCGCCTTGTCCATTTTCTGTTTTTGGTGGAAACGGGGTTGCTCATTTGTTTTTGTTACTTTGTATGCATTGTTTTGTTATGTTATGTTCTTTGTTGTGTGTGTCCGTTTTCCATGTCTGGTCTTTGTCCCTGCATTGCATTCGTTTGATTTCCGCTAGAATCTTGGTTCCCTTGATTACTCTTTGATGCCTGTTTTCCTCCTTACCCTTCTTCTACACAAGTCTTAATAAATTCCGCTTGTCTTGTTGCTTTCACAGTTGGCTACTATATGTCTAATTTTTTTGGAACCCAAACTAATTTATTCAACAAGATAGTAACAAAGTAAGCTCCAGCGCCCAAGCTTACAGGGAAGCATCCCTTTGAATTCCCACTTATTTAGCCATGATACTCAAAACCGAATACTCAAAACAAAACAAAACTAATTTCATAACACAAAAAAACTGTAAATTTAATGAGATTTTTTTTTGTTTTTTTGAAAATATTTTTTATAGCAATTAAACAGTTTTTTTTTCAATACATTGACATGCCAGCTCTTTGGTTTGACACGTAGTACGCCTTGTAAATTGAAAAAAAAACTAAAAGTGTGTAAAGAATGTTAATATTTTCATATTACATGTACTTGTCATAAATTGGTAACCAATAACAATTTCCTTTGATGTAATTGGTTTAGCGGTATCTGCTTTCCTAAGAACTTTGTTAAGTTTTAGTCAAAAATAACTTCGGACGAAGAAGTGTTCATAATTGGTTCTTTTCCACAAATATTACAATTTGATTGTCTGTTATATTCCATTTTCTATAACATGAACATTTGCGAAGAAAATAAAATAATTTCTGTTTATAATTGAGTGCTTGTAGGTTATATACTTTAAAACTTGACCTCTATCGTATCAAATCAGAACAAAAATCATAGATATACTCATATACTTAAATAGAAAAAAAATCATTAATAATGTTTCATTTTGTTTTGACTTTTGAATGGTATAAGCAGATTCAGAGGGTACGATCAGGAAGGAATTTGGAAGTTTGTAAATGGGGGGTGTCTATCACTTGGCCCGCCTCACCGAAATTTGCTCCCAAAACCCAATTAAAATTTCCCAACAAGACCTCCCGAACCGATTAGATGTACAACTGACCGTTGTCCCCCCCCCCCCAAAAAAAAATCAAAACAAAACAAAAAAACAAAAACAAAAAAAAACTGTATGTTTTTCATGAAATATTTATTTAACAAAATTGTACTTTCAAATATATCAAAATTGAAAACAAATGTTTCACATTCAATGAATCGCGATTTTCCCGAAAGATTATCCCCAATATTTTATTCAGCCTTTTCCTCTAGGCAATATATAACGTTTACGTCCCCACAAACCTGAACTCTGGGATTCTTTAAGACATTTGTTTTGACGATCTCACTGTTAAAAAAACTTTGCCAGATCGTACCAGCAGCTCCTAATAACATCGTGTTTGAGGTAAAAGACACAATATTCATCTTTTTGTATTCAATCATTTCCATAACATAAGGGTGGAAAAAGATCGTTTATGGTGAAATGCAACAAATACATCAGCGTATAACTTAAGGAGGTAAACCTAGGGTAAGGGACATTACTCATGAAATCAGTGATATGTTTGTATCATATTCAATTTTACCAAAGCCTCTCAACCTTTCATTTGAAATAGAATGAAATCAGTTCAAGTTCATTAGATGCTTTCATCGTTTGTCTACCCCGGACTTAACTTTTTATGAGCAACTCGGCGGGTGTTTCTAGAAAAGTAGAGGACGCTTACCCTACCGGTGCACCTGGTCCATGCTCCCAGTTTTTAGTGGAGTCCGAGTTGCTCGTTTGCTTTTGTTGCTTTGTGTGTGTGGTTTTGGTTGCTTTGTGTTCTTTGTTGTGTATGTCTGTTTTCTATGTCTGGTCTTTGTCCCTGGAGTGCATTCTTTTGATTGCCGCTATGACCTTGGTTCCCTTGATAACTCTTACATAAGATTGATGTAAAATGCTGAATACAAACGTTTCAATGATTCGTAAGAGTTGTGTCCCTTACCCTATGTCTACTTTCTTAAATCCAAGACAGTAAATACTTTCAGAGGTTCCAATAAGGTCTTCAAAAAGTGAAAGGCAAACTCTGAAATGTCCTGACAACAAGGATAATGAATCTTGGGCAACAGAATGATGAGAATTCCTCATTAACAAACTAAAACTTAACAAATTGTATTTGTGGTGAGATAGAGACTGTACAACATTTCATTTTTAACATAATACACGCTAGGACATGCTCAAATCTGTAATGAAATTTAAATTTGAATTTTTTAGTAGACATAAATCTTCTTATTATTGGAAACGTAAATTTATCAGACGAACAAAACTCGTCATTATCTAGACTTTTCAAAAAAATTATACTACGATGTAAGAGATTTAATTTAAAATGTGTCAAAACCAATGCCCATACAAAAATAAAATTATCGTTTTTTCTGTTTTGTTCATTTTTCATAATTTTACGTTAAAGTTTCCGAACTTTTAAAAATAGTAACGGACATGCAAATCGATGAATTTTAATACATGGTTTACTTGCTAATTGGGATAGATTTACAGAAGCATGATCGTGTTTGTTTTGTAAATCCTTGTGTGTCATTGCTGTTCTTATTTGATGTAATTGTTACAATTAAATATGTTTAGATCAATCAAACTAAAGTGTAATATAATGACGAAAAGACGAATTAATGACCATCATCTTCAGACTGTTCGCATTAAGTACCATCATCTCCAAACTATTGGCAGGCATATGAAACAAACTACTTTAATAAGGCTTTAACCAACCCCTTTAATATAAGGAAAATATTAACTGAACCAACAAACAATTTGATTATATAAAGGAGGACGGAATAAGTAATGGTGTGCCTGTTTTTCCGGTAAGAGTTAGGATGGTGAAAATAAATATGCCTCTTTTTCCATATATTGGCTACCCAAAGCATCATAACTGTCTTTACACACCGAGGTTTATAACTAATCAGCCAAGATCCCTTCAATCTTGAGATTTCCCTCTAACCCCTCCTTAACATTAATTTCGACCAATCAGATCGCATAAAATTGGAAATATGAAGAAATCCTCAAGAATTTGAGAAAATTCTCAATTTGACAATATTTTAGTGAAACCCAGGCTTGAACATGATTGATTGATTGATTGTTAGGATCGAGCACCAGAGCAGCAATATTTCAGCTATATTCAGGCGATGAACATGAAAGCTTGAACATGTGTTCGCGCCATTGTTCAGTTTGGTTGTAATCCAGATCACCAACAACTAATTTATCCTGAAGAAGTAACAATATACCATTAAAATAATTTGTCAATCTCTGTTATTATATGTTCTTGTGTAATGACATAAATGATCTAGTGTGGTTTGCGACTTGCTATACCGAGCAGTTAATGGTAAGGCTATATCCTGTTTCGTCTTATGTACAATTATGTCACAAAAGATACATTTAACTTAAAATCTTTGCTACCCATGTGGTGTATCTGCTTATCACATTTTACTATTTAACAGTTTTTTTTTTATTTGTGAAATAATTTTTGTTTGAATATTTAAATTCTACAAGACTAATGTTATTGTGTTCTTGAAATGTGTTACCTTTAATTGAGATTACTTTAATTATTTTCATTTTGTCTTCAACAATATAATCATAGTGTTTTCCATAAAAAGAATTGTAAACATATAAGGCGAAGACAGAGGTACAGTTCAAGTCTCCGTCGAGCCAAATTTATATAAATATCATATGACCATATAAACGTCATATATCTATTGCAATGCAAGTGGATAGGTAATCAAAGACATCTTTTTAAAATTATTCCATCAGTGCCCCGGTATATTTGCCGTAAGACCTAAATTGGCGGGCGCGGATAAACACGAATCGAATAAGCTAAAGTTGATAGAGTAGAACAAGAACAACGTGATCATTAAGGCATCAAACTTAATACCATAAAAGAAATCTAAATATACATGGGTATTTTAATAATTGCCCATCTCCTATTGCAATTTTATGTGTGCTATAATGTTTCAGGAAAGGTTAACAATATCATTCAGTTTAAGGTAGAATATTATAGTAATATTTTTATTTATTGTACTATTGTGAATTTGCTTGTTCGTTATCAAAAGTTCGTAAACTGAAGACAAAATATTAAAAAAAAAAATAATTGTTTTGATGAAAAATATATTGAATATCAAAGTCATGACGAAAAATATTAAATCAAATACGATTACATTGCTTGAATAACGTACTTATTAGGACATGTGTACATTGAATGGGTTGACTATATACATATCAAGTAACATGCACAGTTGAGTTAATTGATGGGGTACTTAATATACGGTAAGTGTAGCCTGTTAGAGGAAAAATTAATGATATTGATATTTTGTGAAAAATAAAACGAGCCTTTTACAGTTTGATATCAATTAGGAATTATTTTTCTTTATAATTTAACAAAACTTTAGAAGATGTGAGCTATATGCAGATATGCATTTATTTTGTTAAAGATACGAAACTAGGAAGGATTCGTAGTACCCTTGGTGTTACATGTTAACTTCCTGTCAGACTGAAATCTGGCTCCAAGTGCTTCTAAGGTCAAGGGTTAAATTTGTATTGATTACCATTATGAGGCCTCCGTCCACTAATAAGAAACATGCACATTTACTGAGTGAATGACATATAAACGCTTATATACTTATTATTAACAACAAACTGGGTGTTCATGACAATTTTTTAATTAAAGTATGTTTGTGTGTATTTTAATAAGAATAAAAGAAAAGATATATTTTCGACGTATTGTCTAAATTCATCAAATCAAATTTTATGAAAACAATGAACACCATCATGATCGTTATATCTTTGAAAGTAACTCGGTTATCATAAGTATGATGAAAGATATAAAATAGATGATCATTAACCTCATAACATAATCGTAACCTGTGATAACTGTTATCATATATAGCCTACCAAACAGGCTTGTTTTAGAATATGAAGAGTTGGACTGGAATTTTAGGCCTATTGCTTCTTGTTGGAAGTACTTCTGGTAATGTAAACTAATTCGTCCAGGCTACATGTAAATATTACATTTTTTCTGTGGGCATGAGGGATAAGATTTTTTGTTTGTCTTAAAACATCGTACACTTAATGATCAAAATTAAATGACTTCCAAAGAATTTCTTTTGAATGTATGTATTTTATTCTAACGGCTTGGATTTTACCTTCTGTTTTGATGCTTTGGGAATCGTTTGCTCTTATTGATACAATACTAGTCGTTTTTTTCTTTTGAATAAAAAGTCACTAAAATGTCTTGAAGAGATCATCATAGGTGTATTCCAAGAAACATATTATTTGCACTTTTTATGCTTATTTTACAAACATGCAGCATTACTTTGTTTACGTTAACAAAATTGTTAAAGGATTAATCTGTCATACCAAGTACATGTACGCTTGGTTGCTAAATTGTGATATAGTCCTGAAAAGTATAATAGTGTAATATATTCTAAAACTTGAGTTCTCTTCAACATCAATATTCTTTTTTTTACACCAGCATTGCGGTGTTACAACTGCACATCATTCAAACAACAGAGTTCATGCGGAGAAAAAGATCCATTGACTGAATACCTCACTACGACAAGATGTTCTACAAGCTGCTATAAATGGATTTTATATTCAAATGGTAACGGTACGTTCGATTGTCTTTTCATTCTTTCATACTACTGAATTGCCTTTTCTTTTGTAAATAATGAATCATTTTTTATTGATATAAAGAATTCATAGAATGTGGTACAGATACTACAATTAAGTACTCTTGAAAGGGATTGTTGTCTCTTGCATTGTGTTTAAAACACCCGAAAAAAAAACAAACCAAAAAGTAAATAATAACAAAAAAACAAAACAAAACAAAACAAAAACAAAAGTAAACAAAAACAGCAAAAACAACAATGATAAAAAAAATATTAGTCAAAATCAGATCAAATAAAGCATCACAAGCACGGATCTGTACAGTAAAGATTTCTTCCAAGATTAGATCTGCAATCATACACGTATATTGGGAACTATGAGCAATTACCGAACGGTATCAATTTACTATGTTATCATTTTGTTTGACCCGTACCTTAACTTAGCAATAAATGGCCCTTTGAGGAGCTTTTCTTTGGTTTGTGAGTATAAACTACCAGAATATCATCAACGATTTAGCCTAAACAATTGTCAAGTCAGCTGTATTTTGTGAGTCTATAATGCCTCTCTTTTTTTATTTCAGAGGTAAGGAGAGGATGTAAGATCTTAGGAATGGTACCACCAGCAAGTAGCTACGCTGAATATCTGTGCAGTCAGAATTTGTGTAATGCGGCCACACCAGTGTCACTTCCTGGTGCCACCATCGCAGTTGGAATCGCAACCACAACTGTTTATTACTTAGGTCGTTTTTAAAATCGGCAATAATAGTCACCATATATGTAGACAAACAACAATACCTCACAGATGAAAAGTTTACATCCAATGTTTTCTAAAACTCTCTCGTGGTTAAACACTTTTATGTCATTATATGTTAAATGAAAACATTCGACAGAGGGACGCCTTTCATTTTGGCACTGGGTGGCTTTATTCTTTAAAGTATCTATAACGTTCGGTGTTGTTCTGGATTTTACCCATTATAATATATATTTTCAAAGTTCTGCTGGTTGTACTATGCTTAACCTATATAAAATTTGATTAATTTATCATATTTGCCAATCCAGATATTGTCTTACGTATAACGTTTTCATATATGAAACACATGCATTCAGTATCACTTTAAGACAAGCCTAAATGTGCCTTAAATAAATTAAATTCTAATCATATGGAAACTGTTGTTTTTCTTTTGGCTTTTTGTCAGTAAAAGACAAAAAAAATGTCTGTATGTTCGTCTTTCTAAGAATGAATCATCATCAAAAGATGCATGCGACTTAAATGAGGAGACAATTTCAGTGGAAGGTATGGCCATCGTTAAAATAATTGCGTGAACAGAATATGACAGGTTGACAAAAGTCATACCGCCGATTTATTAATGTGGCAAGCCTAGCGCTGCTTCACTGGTAACAGTCAAAGCTTCAATCCTACACGTTCAATGCTGTTACATGGTAAAGATAGATAAACAGAACACGAACCCCGATACGATAACAAATAATTACCCGAACTTCCCGGTGTATTCAAAAAGTCCAAAGGTACCTAACTGGCATCAATTCAGAAACCGGCCTCTCTGGTAACAAAAAAACCCCCACAATTTTAACTTAACAGTAAAATACCAGTCTCTGTGGTAACACTGAAGACACCCCCAAATATATATATATATATATATATATATATAAGCTGACGTACAATTTGGGGATACCGACATGTCCAATTTATCATCTTGTCATACCCCGCCATATGAGCTGCTCGTCTGCTCAAGGCCATGCATCCTCCTCCCCCGCTTTTAGTTGCATACAACGACTCCTTTCGCGAAATTCATATTAAAGTTTTACCTAGGAGGGAAAACTTTCTGCCCCAAACTTTTCAAGAGGTTCATGAATGGGATGTTATTCAGATATTCAGAAAAAATATCATTAACAACATCAGATAGATGAGTCAATTTCTTTGGTACGGACATTGTAGTGGCGTATCACACATTCACCTTCTGAGGACTTTTTATTGATTATACACATAGCAGACTAGTTATCCAAATTGAAGATTATTTTCTCGTTCCGTAGAAGATGACCCCATAATATATGTATAGTTACAAATGATTAATTGATTGATTCTTTGTGTTTAACACCCGAGCAGCAATATTTCAGCTACATTCAGGCAATGAACATGAAATGGATGATACAATGAACATGAAATGATGCTGATGAAATGAAAAATGGAATGGGACACAAGATGGTAGGGTCGAGAAATTTTGATTGCCACAAGAAATAGCGAAGGGTGGGTAGGGTCGCGCAATTTAGCCTCCTGCGGCGGCACACAAAGTTTCCTACTCCTATCGAATACCACAGCATGGTTCTTTAACGTGCGAGGTACGTGGCATCTTTCCCAACACGGTACACCACTATGGTTTGCGATCAGGTTTTCCGTACTATAGTCTGACGACTCCAGTATGTAACACGCCAGGGGTAACCCATTCCACCACCTTGGGGACACAACCCAGTTGCTCCGTGGGCAGAGCGCCTAGCCCCCGGAAATAGAACCTAAATCCCTTATTTGCCATCTGCAATATCACTTTAAACTAAAAAAGGTGGATCATGTCCACAAGAACAAAAGCATGACGGTTACCCCATTATACTGAGATAAGAAGGATTGCCAAACTTGTATGTTTTCCCACATGCTTTCCGAAACACTCAAAGCTTGTTGATTATTAATTTCACACATCTCGTGAAATAAATTTTATTTTTTGAATAGCTCGACAAGCCTCGCCATCGATTTTGTAGTGAGGTTTCTGAACATTACACTTCGCATCGATCAGTCTTCTTCAGAATGCTACACCGGAAGCAACAACCTGGTAGGCAAAATTTAATTACCCAATTAGCGACTGAAGCTGACGCAAGGTAATCCTTTTAACGGATATTATCTAATGACCTAAGACTGATTTAATTTCTAAAATTTTCTTTTCCGGAAATCTACTAGTAAGCTCCATTTCTAGGTGCCAAATTCAACGAACGCCCAAAAAAGTTAAAATTTCTACGGATTCAACAGTTCTGTCGTCGGCCATTAAAACCCCTCGCATCGCACACGCCTTTGAAAATATCCAATGTATTTTGACAACGTAACTCGTCTGCCGCACCAATAAGGTAGTGATCTAGATAACGCATGATGTTTTCATTGTTACTCTGAACTCAAATAAACTAATGGAGGGCGCTGTCGAAAACTTTTCGGAAATGGGACAGCTTATGGAGGGACCCATCGGGAGACATTTGTTATAATAGAATTTTCTCATCAAAAATGAAATCCAACTGATCGAGGTTAACAAACTATTATCAATCTGGAAGCACTCTTAATGTCTGCCAAAGCCAGAATACCGCATCTTGCTTTACGTTTAACCATTTCTTCTTCATCATCAACACTAGAGTCTCTTACTGAGCAAAATTTATGGTCGAAAAAATCGTGAACTGATTTTTCGCAAAGATTGTACAAGTAATGAATCAACCTAAAATCGCCATTCATTTTTGCGATTAAAAATATGGGTGACATTCGCATAGTAAGGACAGGCGGGGAGTGGAATGGTTCTGCCACTATGCCAAGTTTTGACATCTTTTACTCATTTTTTTGCGAGATACTTCGGGGTACTCAGAAACACTTATATTTTTTTTTATTCATAGGCAGTCGTGGGCCGGAATATTATAATTTGAAGGCGTATTATAATCTGTATATAATCTCCTAAGTCACCTGCTGCAAAGGATGATATTCTTATGATTTTTTCGACCACCTCAACCGAAATAGGAGAAGATTCCAAAGAATATAGCTGACAGTCAAGATTATTGTTCTCCATTATTTGCTTATTTTCCTTTACATGACGGAATGGTCTCCCATGCAATTCGGGCATTTTATGCGAATTGCACTTTACTCCGAAATTGCACTTCTTTCTATTGCAGTTCCAACAGATAAATTGGAAAATGGCCCTTTTCGTATGTATGACCAGAAGTTTCTGTGACATCATTACATACCAATGACTGATGAGTGTTGATATTCACCGATCTCTGGCAAGTGGATACATATAACAACCAAAGCTCCACATCAATAGCAACCCATGATAATTTGGGGGTTCTCACTTTATGAAGCCTATACTGCTCATCGTATGAAACCCAGCCTGGTGCCACACCCTCATAGCAACAAGACTCACGTTATGCATGTATTTCAAAAATTCTTGATCCTTGCTTGGCCATTTTTCAAGCAAAATCCCCACATGTACCATAATTGCGGAGGTCCACATTGAATGTTTGTTATAGATATATGTTCTAGTTGAACGACTGTATCTTTCCCCTGTTTACAGTATTATTTCTATTTCAGTGGTTGTCCATGGCCAGATCTTCACCCACTCATATTATGTCTTTGATTTCTGTCGGAAATGAGCACTTACATGATCAATACGTTTGAAGTGCAATTTGGTGTTTGGCTTACTTGCAGGACACCTAAGCCCAAAAAACCCCCGCATATTCCCTGCCCCAATATTCGGTATATATGTATTGTCATACAACTTATCCGAGTTTGCCTGTGACTGGGAACAATCTTGTGGCTTCTGAACCGCTGTGTCCGTCGTCTGGGCAATTTCGTCTCCTTGAGGTCTCCAAGATAATCCATAGGAATTGCTTACTGGTCCTTGGGACAAACTCTGATGAGTTTGTCGTCCCAACGCTAGCCTGACCTAACAAAGAACGTTTGGCCAATGTTGGAGTTGTTGCATTCACGTTTACTTAATCAATTTATCTTTATGTGATAAATTCTATCAACTAAAGAAACAAATGATATATGTTGGGCATCCCACCATCGATTGAAAAGCATGACAATATAAATGGTTGATGAAGGTTAATATTAATTTTACCTCCTAGCATATAGCTCTCCTAATAATTGTGAGCAGATCTGCATTTTTTAGAAAATCAAACACTTATCTCCCACTGAAATCAATCAAATGAAACCAAATCAAAAACGATAACTCATTCAAAGTGCCAATTTTATGTACAATATAATTTTTATTTCAAAAGTGCAACATCCAAATGAAAATCTAAGACTTGTTATTTGATCATTAACTGTTTCTGAACAAGAAATAAAACTGAATTCGGTGGATTTTTGACATGCATGAATCACTTTCTGTTTGATTTTTCGGAAGACCGCTACCTGATCAAATAATTTTTACAGTATTGAAATTAAAAATACCAGAATTATACTGAAGATCACCCATCATTACTAAGAGGCCATTGCACGCATATACTTCATAAATTCTTTATTATCTAAAGCTTTAAAATTAAACAAATTATATTCAAATAATTAATTCAATTGGAATGACAAAAAGCATCATATATAGATATTTGCCGAGCACAGAATTTTTACATCAATAGGATCCATAGTAACATGGAGATAAAACTACAAGAAATGCAAACGTCGTTCATTTCAATACAGTGACTGATTTAAAACAGAAAAAAAAACATAAAACATATGAAGAAGTTTCAGAATGGTCGTAGAAAAAATACGGGCAGCAAAACAACCCATACCAGTTATCATCCAACTCTATTTTTCGTCAATGGAAACCACAAACTCGAACCAAACCAAAAATTACAGAAGCATATGTAAAGCTAAATTACAATGATTTGGCCTTTTTTGGATTATTACAAACCTGCTAAAACATTTGGTTTCAAATTTGATACTATAGAATTATCCAGTGTAAAATCGATAATACATGTCTTTTATTTTAAGTCCAGTTGTGATACGCTTCTAAATCAATTTCCAAATACACCTTGGTAATTTCGGAAATGAACCAAAATCTTTAAGCATGTCATAAGTACAGTCACAGAACAAAAGGTTTATGTTAATTTAACAAAAAATCGTCATTGTTTTGAGCTTAGTGCATATTTTCTTAAATCATGTTCATTGGCAAAACTTTTTATAAGCACTTTTGAGTTACGAAACAATGATACAGAGACTAAAACTCTAATTAAAATGTGTGTTTGAAAAAAATCAAGCCACGGAATAGATACAAAGTCATTAAATATTGAAGTGTGCTGTGATCAGAAAAAAATAATATAATAAACATTCAAAAAAACACACACTTACTTTACATAGATTATGTATAAATGTTTCAATGTTTAAAGAAGGAAGAATAGTTCGTGATATAGGTCAGTTCATTTAGAATATACATTCTAATTTCTAATTATTGGGAAATTTGAAACATAATTATTTTGACAATAAAAAAACCATTACAAAATTTAACAAAAGGGTTAAAGTGTTAGAATATAATTGTATTTCCCTATTACAACGACTGTTACTGCACAATTCTTTATCAACTTTATGCGTTCCAGACGAGCATCCTCTGACATACTCTGAAAGATATCAATATTTAAATAGCATTAGAAAATGTTTGATACAGACAAGAACAGTCAAATAGCTATTTTTCAGATCCGCATGCATGGTTTCCTACAGTTTATCTATGAGAGATATTGAAAATTTATTTGTATACGATCATAGCAATTTGATTATTGGAAATGAGCTTTCAAAATACATAACACAGACGGTAGATGAATTTCAAACATGACTTATCAAGGCTTGCGTTTACGACCTGATACAGTCGTTATCACGAGGCTTTAACAATGTAGCTCTGTCGCAAAGTGTAGTAGATGTTATGCGACATTATCGCGGGTAACGTTCTTTTACTTTCACTATAATAAACGATCACTGTCCATGTGTACTTGAGTCTATATACGATCAGCTCCTTTAATATCTCTAGTAGAACTCATCGGTGCTGCGTTTGCTTCAACTTCGACATTTTTTGTTTTAAGTTCTTCTTGTTACACAATTTATTTTTGGAATCTTGACCTTCTTGAGTATTTAGTTCTCATGCTGCTCAATTAGGTGTGGTTGGTGTTTTCCAGAAAGAAAAACAAGTAATCGATAGCTCATGTTTGAAACCATTTACATCGTCACGAAATTTAAATTCTCTATGATTTGATCGTTTTATTTACTTCTTGGACGGCTGGATATTTTGTTATGATACTGACATTAAATAAAGAGAGTTGATACTTTGCAATATTCAACTTTCACTCATTATGAGACATTTTTCTCTTTGATTCGTTTGGAATATATATATGTCGTCTGTCATGGCGGAAATTTTAGCGATCACCCGTCTATAACGACATCAAGGTTGTAATTACGTCGCTTTCAATCAATCATGTTTTATAGAAAATGATGCGCAATCATAAAACAACCAATCGCAACGGCGTAGCTTTAATTTTACGCGTTCATATCACATCGTCCATTGCGTGATATCGCAAATATTTAGCCATCCAAGAAGTAGATATAACGGCCATATAATAGATAGTTCGCGATATCACAACGTAGGACAATGTAAGATATACTTGTGGAATGAACAATTCTTAGTTCTGCTATAAGTCTCTTTGTACTATATGTGATCTTTCAAATTTATTTTATTACTATCAAATATTCATATCGTCTCTCGTCGTTTAATGAAGACCCATGAGTAATCCAGAGCTGACATTTTTTATCCCCGTGGAATTGTTGTCTGACATATTCACCCGATCCATTCTCATTATATTCACTATCGATCTGCGCTACAGAGATAGTTAAAAGTGTAGATATATACATCATGTAAAATATTTTAAATACAGAGAGAATTGTAGCAAGTCTAAATTAGGCATTGCATTTGGTTTTTGTGCATTCCCAAATGTAAAAAAAAATGTCAAAAGAATCTGATTGGCCGAAAGCAAAATTATGATGTTTTTACTTTGTTCTCCCGTAACAACAGCATAGAAGGACAATCGCTCAATTATCAAGCATCCGAATATTCCAGTGAAATTATAAAGAAAAAGGTTTAGTAATTCATTAAATTTGAATGTTGCAAAATGACAACCCTCGTTACTTAATTTCAGCATCACAATAAACTACTCGAGGTTCGCATGCTAGGATGGTGTGATCAAAATACTCGAGTTGATATTTTTCGATATTCAATTTTACTCATAATGAAACCTTGAAGTAGACACATAATTGACTATGTGTTATTGTGTTAAAGTATAGGTGCACGTCTACCAAAAGGGGAAATGAAAATAGTTGACAGTTGCCATGAAAAAAAATTGACTCTTAGTTAATAGCAAAATCAAATCCACGTTTTTTTACGTAAATTAACTTGTGTACTTGTGTAGTTATAATAAAAAATGCAGATTTTGCGCACAATATCATTGTTTTTTTCCAACAGGTTAGATTAACTGATCTAATAAATCAATTATACAAACATAAAGTAAATACTGCTGTCCTTGATATTTCTTCATTTAAAGACATACCTTACATGTTTGTCTATAACAAACTCTGTAAATTTTTCTTGGTATTTATAAGTGAATATACTGTCCAATAAAACGTCCTCATATTGTAGAATCGACATTGAAAGCGTGTAACCGAAATTCGTAGTACGAAGACTGTTAAATTTAGTACACAAACCCTCCTTATCGACATATAAGGACAAAACAACTTCAGTAGTAATAACTTTAATCTTGCAACATTCCCTTTTCAAGAGGCCTAATTGTAAGAAGTCAAGCACGGTAAAAAAAAAAAGTGTACGTAGTGTCGACAACCCCTTGCATAACGCATGAGTCGTGATTTGAAAACTCCAGAAGTAAGAAAACAACCAGTAGAATTCCATTCTTAATTCACTCGATCTTGGAAAGTTAAATTGGATTACCCATCAGTTGAAATAACAACTCCATTTGGATTGGTAATGTTTCTAGAACATAGCTTGTTGACAAAAAACAAAAAAAGCAAAAAAAAAAAAAAAAAAAAAAAAAAAAAAGAAAAAAAAAAAAAAGCAACAACAATAAAAAAATACAAAGCAAACAGACCAACAAAAAAGTAAAAAAAAAACCGAACAAATAAGAGCAGATAGAATAGAATATACAAAAAAATATTTGCAATAACAAATCAATATTTTCCACACAATCGTACTCGTAAATTGCATATTAAACAAAACTACTACTTTGCCCGCAATGTACTAAATGAAATATGACAGGATTGAATCATGATGCCTTACAGCAGTCTTACATACAGTCCAAATAAGTCGACAATTATCTCCTTAATATGTACATAACTGAAAAATATCATTTTTAGGCCATTTAATATTGTTAATCTACCTGTTCTTCCGCCATAATGTAAAGTCCAAATGAAACAATCATTTGAACAATAAACAGTCTTGATGAAATATCGATCATTCCATTTAAGGTGTTCTCCACAATTCTCATCTGAAAAACTGTTACAATCGTAGCATACTATTGCTAAAAAAGAAAAAAAAAGAAGTTTATTATACAAATTGTAATCAAGGAATTGTTGTAATATCTTGTTCTATTCAGTCAGTGTATGTAGGCTCAAAATACACCCTGTTTTATTTTGTGTGCATTTGACTTTTTGAGAAATCACGTTAGTTTTCTTTAAAAAATGCTTTCACAATTATGAATGCTGATCAAGAGGTTATGAGAACATCATGAGATAGGTTAACAAGAAGCTATATCAATTCATAAATTCTGACTACAATTTTAAATGTTACCAATTCAACCTATCACTTCTTATTTCATAAAGCGTTCACTTGAATAGGGAGCCAAAATCGTTAAATTCCGATATCAAGAACTTTTGCAGGAATATTGTAATGCCGCCTCTCGTGTGTGCTAGAGTCAAATCACCGGAGGAGGCTGCATTACATCAAGATCGGAATAATATGGTTCCTCAATAGGGCATTTTCACCTTGAATTTGCACCGAGGATTTGCTCCCGGGATTTGCACCCATAAATTGAATTTACACCCGCAATTTGTCACCGGAGTTTTGCACCAGACTTTTGCATCCAAACAAATAGAAATAAAATAGTAAAATCTAACCCCACAGCAAACATATATCAACCATCTAGGACTCTAGATTTCATAACACAACAACATTAATCAATTATTCAACTAACTAACTTTTGCGCTTTCTGAGTGCACCTCAGACATTTTAAAAGTCGCCGCCTTGACAACTTCAGAACTTTTTGGTTGATGTAATCTAGACTCTCCGTTTCCGGTACTGCACAGTACTTTTATTACAAGCGCTCAGCCAATCAAAAGGCGCCTTACATATTCACAATAGTTATTAACCAATCCGTGCATTTTATCTAAAATATTACGGCTGGTAGTGCCTGCTGATGAAAAGGTAAACAACACCAAACTTGGACAAAATAAAATGTTTTCATGTTTTTTTATTGAAGACAACGGATTGGAATTACTTTTTAACTCAATTACACACAACGGGAGTAACATAAAGTTTCCATACAATTTAAAATCAGTAGATGGACTGGTTTTTCGTTTGCTAAACTTCTTTGACAAATCAGAACCGACGGTATTTAGTCGAATCTAAAACTATCGAGTAACAAGTCACTTCACTTAAACAACAAAGATTAGCTTTTAGCCGTAGTTTGAACAACAAACAACATTTGAATGTTAAGAAACACAAAATACCTTTCTGTCAAATTTATCTACAAACTATATAAAATCAACACAAAAAGGGGGTGGGTAGTCCGCATAACTCTGCCTCCTAACTACAGGATTTGGCCTCCAAATTAGAAGGAATAGAAAGAATTCAAAGAAGGGACTTTCACAACTTTAACACCACTGATTTTAATTTTTCATCACAACAACATCAGTGCTTCAGTACTTTGATTTTTCTTTTAGCACCAGTATTTTATAAATTAATATGAAACATTTAATAACAACAACAGCCGATTTATACACATCCTCTCTCACATTGCACTCAATTTGCAGGCACACAAATCATTCAGTCTTTCTTCCACTACTGCTTTCAAACCGAATAGCTTATAAAATTTTGCCTCCTGTGACAATTCATTGAAATAGTTGTGTTCTCTTGGTATCTTTTTTCTACATAGCAATTGTTTCTTAAATAGTTGAGAATGATTTTGAAATGGGCTGGATCACGGCCGAAACTGTTGATGTTGTTTGATGGGCGGTATGCACTGTTCGGATTTATCATCTGGGCAAAGATTGAAGATGGGTCCGAGCGAAGAGTGGGTTTGCTGGTCTCAAATTTCACTCCATCTATATTCAACACCTCCATACTCTCTCTCCCGATATTCTTGCAGGTACTGCAAGTTAGTGTCCACCTCTTCGGTCATGGGTGACGAGAAGGGATTTCTTTCAGGAAGACTTGCTGGTCCAGTAACTACTGTGTTTTTTTCTTCTGTACAGGAGCCAGATGAAGAGGAGGAAGATGAGGAAGAGGCTGAAAATATTTCAAAGATTTATTTTTCTTGATTTGATTTGAAAAACTGAGCTCTACAATTTCTTTATTAGAAGGGTGCAGTTCGATTTCGGTGCTCTCTTCTTTCTTTGTTTCCAGTGTGACACTTAAATTCTGGCCCATCTCTGATGAGAGGTCTTTAAGAACTGGCAAATGGACATCTTGATCGAACATCATTTTACATGGGGCAAACCCAGAGCTCTCATGCACCGACGACCGATAGGCCATCATGACAAGGGGAAGTACTTGGTCCCAATCCATCTATGGGTTTGATACAAATGATGCTAGCATACTTAAAATTGTCCGCACATAGCGCTCTACCAGTCCATCAGATTGGGGTCTCATTACTGAGGTACGAGTTTTATCTATAACAAGGAGCTTGCAGGTTTCCTGAAACAATTGTGACTCGACATTAGCCCCTTGGTCCGTATGCACTTGCATAGGGACACCGAATAAAGAAACAAAATTGTTAACAAAGGCTCGAGTTACCGTAACAGCCTCTTGGTTTTCAATGGGAACTGCATGTACAAATTTGGTGAAATATCACCAATGACTAACAAATATTTGTTTCCACTTTCCGAAGTAGGTAGAGGACCAAGAATATCTATAGCTACGCGTTCAAAACATGCACCAACTTGATATTGACACATTGGTGCTCTTGGTTTACTACCAGTAGATATGCGACTCGCGCAAACGTCACATTTGCGACACCACAAACTTTCTTATCCCAAACCAAAAGTATCGCTCTCGTTCTTTACTAAGGGACTTTTTGACACCTAGATGACCACCACCCATTGCACTATCATGTAAATGTTGCAAAATAGAAACTTTCAAACTATCCGGTATTACTAATAACCACGAAATTTCACCCCCGTGTTCAATTTTTTTTTATACAGAACCCCTTCTTTTATGTCAAAAGAATCCAAGCGATTCCAGTAGTATTTTACTTCTGGACAGTATTTTGGGACATCAGACCAAAACGGTTTAACTGAATTCTCTACCGAATAACGGACACGTTTTAAAATCTTGTCATTCTCTTGTTCTTGCATTATTTCTATTCTATTGCTCAACCGCTAATTTTCAGAATTTTTACAGTCATTCTTACTCTCCGTCAATTCTTTCTTCACCATTCCTCGTGTTTTCACAGCACTCACTCGAGTTTCATGCTCACACTGGATTCTATTTGAAAAATCACCGAGGTTAACGCCTTGCGACTTTTCACAAACTGTAAACGATTTGTCTTTATTCGATTTTAAGTGAGCTAACCGGGTCACGTTTGGTTTACAGAGTCGTTCTGTATTTTCATTGAGTCGTCATATGAGAACATACGCACGACCTTATTAATTGTGCTTTAGTGTGCATATCTCCTAACTAATTTTGTGACTTCCCTTATGTTCACTGTTGGTATCGGTCGGGGTGTTAAGCTCACTAGAAGGTACTGGATCTGAATTATCAACGTAGGCTTTAATTTCAGATCCTCTTGAGCAACGTTCTATTGTCTCCCTTCGTAGACAATGTGAGCAACTGTTTGGACATGACCGGCGGCTAAGACCATCGGCATTCCCATGAATTCGACCTGCCCTATGTATAATTGTAAAATCATAACTACCAAGCACTTCCAACCAACGGGCCAGCTGCCCTTCCGGTTCCTTAAAATTCATCAACCACCGTAGGGACCCGTGGACGGTACGGACAGTGAATTTTCGACGGTATTAGTAATGGTGAAAATTTTTGATAGCCTTATAAATAGCCAATAGCTCTTTTCGAGTGACACAATAGTTTGTTTTAAAATGTGTTACTTAAATACGCTATTGGTTTCTCAACTTTATTTTGCATTTGAGAAAGAACTGTCCCCATCCGAAAGAATCTTGCATCACAATCTAGTATAAATTCCCCTTCATTTTCAGGGTAACCTAACACTGGTGCGGCTATAAATAGTTCTTTCATAGTATGGAAAGCTTGTTGACATGCATCAGTCCAAGCAAACTTTGTGCCTTTCTCTGTCAATTTGTGTAGGGGTTTTGCAATTGTAGCAAAGTCTTTAACAAAACGTTGATAATAAGAACAAAAACCTACAAAACTACGGGTTTCTTTGACTTTCTCGGGACCGGCCAATCTCGGACCATGTCGATTTTGAGTTATCGGTACTAATACCGTCTTTCGTTACTTCGTGGCCTAAAATGTTACTTCAGTTTGTGTTAAAACACACTTATCAGGGTGAAGCTTTAAATTTGACTGCTTAAACGATCACAATTTTTACTTAAGTTTTTCAGATATTTTGTCAAAATCTTTTGAATACACGCTGATATCGTCCAAATACACCATACATATCTTCCAGGTTAAACCTGAAAAGATCTTTTCAACTAGCCTCTCGAAAGTAGCGGGTGCTTCACTTAAACCGAAACTTAGTACTTGGAACTGCCATAGACCGCTTCCGGGGATTGCAATGGGGGTTTTCTCTCAATCGTTCTCTTCAAGGCCACATTGCCAGTACCCAGAACGCATATCAAGGGTTGAAAACCATTTATTTCCGTTTAAACTTCCAATGTGTCGTCAATTCGGGGTAAAGGTTGTCAATCATTTTGGGATACTGCGTTTAATTTTCTGAAGTCGCAGCAGAATCTTATTTTATTATCTACTTTCTTTGTTACCATGACAACCGGTGAGCACCAAGCAGAGTTAGAAGGCTCAATAATACCCCGAGAGGCCATATCATCGATTTCCTACATCGCCGCCTCGCGTTTCGCCAGGGGGAGCCTGTACGGTCTTTGTTTTATGGCTTTTGTGTCCCCCGTATTTATTTCGTGTTTAACGAGCTCCATATAACCAATATCTGACGACGACTTAGAAAATACGTCTTGATAAGAACACAAAAAATCGTTCAATTTTTCTGTCCGTTCTTTATCTAGTTTTTCAAAGGCTTTCTTTGAAACATTTAATAAACTTTTTCTCAGTCGTTTTTATACAATACACAACGGACGAGATTTTGTGAACTTTCATTATGCAGTATTTGATCAACCTCCACATTACTTTAATTTTAGCAAGTAAAAACTCATGTTTACATCGACCACCTAATCTTATTTCTACACTACCAATAAATTCTGAAACTTATCCAGTCGCAGTTATAAGATTCATTCGGACAGGCGTAACTTGGAGTCTTCTGTCGGCCGGAATAGATTCAAAGATACCATATCTCAAAATAGAAAAAACAAGCGCAGGAATCTACAAGTGTAGGAACAGGTAATGAATTAACATTTAACAAAACAAAACATCCATTTTCCTTGTCCCCTGATACGTTCGAAATAATAGTGTTGGGCCTTAATACTGATGTCAAAAGATGACCCGTGTCCTCGACAGTTGTCCGTTTTCCGCCTTTTTTACATTATGTCTGTCGTGATTCAAATGTTTACGAAAATTCCCAGAATTTTGATTTCGCTTGAAATCTCTATTTTGGGTATCGCGATTCTGCTGAGAAGGTCTAACATTTGCATTCCGCTCCCTATTTTGGCTTCCTTTAATGTTACTCACTTCATTTTTAAGAGTTTTAAGTCCATCTTTCAACTCATTAAGGTCGTGATTTAACCCACTATCAATTTGACTAATATCACCCTGAGTCATTGTGTCTGCAATTCTAACGGATCTGTCCTTTTGGTAATCAGCTAGTCTGAGTGCTTCGAGGCGTACCGCGATATTTTCGGCCTCAATTATGGTTTTAGGCCCTACTTCTCTTAAGCGGAGCCTAATCTCTGTTTCTGGGATAGCGTCTATAAAATATTCTTACGCTAAAGTATCCCGTACTAAAGCTGATGTCCCAGGGTAGGCTCAACGTACAAGTTTTTAATAGACTGAGCCAATTCTGGCAACGTTTCATTTCTAAATCTTACTCTAAATTGCAACTGAGCTCTGAATACTTCGGCTCTATTTCCAGAACCAAATCTGTTTTTAAGGACGGATACTAGACTTTCATAATTGTTTCTATCTTTTCATTTTAAATAGCCCTTGATTCCCCTGACAAACTATTTGCTAATAATAGCGCTTTTGATCTAGGATTCCACCCATTCAATTCTGCTAATAAATTGAATTGAATTAAATACTCAGATCATCACTACCACCATACATTTGTGGTTTTATTTTGCAATTAATTTCTACCATGCCATTTGAGTTATAATTTGTAACAGAGTGACTATTATTGTGATTTGTTTCATTAGAAATTAATGGCCCTACCCCACAATCATATCTTTTTCGAATTGGACGAGCAGGAGTGCTCATAGTCGCAGAATCAAGTTTATCTTGAAAATTTGCCAACATACCTTACATTTAATAAAAAAAATCTGACATACATTTGTCCATCAGACCCTCCATATCAGAAGTCGTTTCGTCATCATTTGTTTTGCTCACTGCTAAATCTACGCTACTTGGTAACGTTTCCTGTTGATATTCCCGACCATTTGATACCGAGCCGAAACAAATTTCGGAATCATCCATTTTATTTAAGTATGACAACCTTCATTAATCAAATATTAAAATGATATTACAAAAAACAGACTCTAAAAACGAGATTATCCCACCGCTGCCACCAAAAATGTAATGCCGCCCTTCGGGTGCTAGAGTCAAATCAACGGAGGAGGCTGCGTTACATCAAGATCGGAATAATATCGTTCCTCAATAGGGCATTTTGTCTAGCGAGTTACAAACTTCGCAAACCAACGTGTGCTAAAAGGTAAAAGTAATAGAGCTAGAGCAAGAGCAACCAAGGCAACCATGGTTATAGCAGTAATCAAAAGAATACAATCCAGGGACAAAGACCAGACAAGGAAAACAGACATACACAACAAAGAACATGAAGTAACTAAAATCATACATACAAAGTAAGAAAAGCAGATGAGCAACTCGGATTCCATTAAAAACTGGGAGCATGGACCAGATGCACCTGTAGTGAAAGAATCCTCTACTTTTCTAGAAACAACTGCCGAGTTGCTCATAAAAAGTCAAGTCCGGGGTAGACAAACGAGGAAAGGAAAACTATGACACGTTGAATAAATCAGTTTTCATGGCGCAGATGGATACACCGTGACAATCCATAAAACGTCTGTAGTGATGACTTCAATCTTGTAGCAACATAACTCTGTTCCAGAAGTCTACTTGTTAGAGTTTTAGCGCGATACAAAAAGTCTACGTAGTTTCGGCAAGCTCTGGCATAATGTATGAGTTGTGATATGAACACTCCATACGCAGGTGCTGAAGAGATGTTGCCACAGATGAAAGAAAAGTTGACAATTCTGAATGAAAAATCATCACGTTATTCGTAAAGTTTGGTCAATAGTTTTCCTTTAACATCGATTTCTAAGTGTAGGTCAAGATATGAGGCTAACTTCAGAGTGTCTGTAGTATCCTTATCTCAAGTTCTTTGGGGTAGATGCGATGTATCAAGTCCCCGAAATTAGGACTGTTTAAAGATAATAGGTCATCTATATAGCGGAAACTGAGATTAAAAGATCTAGCCAAACGATATTCTTTCTTTCCAATCAAATCAGATAGAAAGTCAGCCTCATAAGAGTGAAGGAATGGGTCAGCAAGTAAAGGAGCACAATTTGTTTCCATTGGAAGGCCGACCGTTTGTTGAAAAACACGTCCACCACACTGGACAAATATGTATAAAATTTCCAGCATTTGTAAACATCTACCTCTGTATATTTGGAAGATGATTTGGAATTATTTCTTACAAAGTATTAGGAATCTCTATCAAGAACTATATATTTGTATCTAGGTGTACCATCTTTTTTGGAAAAAACAACGTATAATGTATAATGTTTATAAGTCGGGATTTTAACTGAGTATGGGGAACAGAAGTGTACAGTGTTGAAAAATCATAGGTTTTAATGCTATTATATTATTCAGATAATAGTCTTGAACTGATTGTCTCCAAAAGATTTTTCGAATTTTTCAGGATCTACATTAAAAGTTTTCAAAGAGGTTTGGTGGTACATTTTGCACATCCAGCTATGAAACGTTGTTTGTATGGATTCTTGTGGAGTTTAGGAATCGAGTGCATAGACGGTAAATCACAATCATCCTTGGTAAAGAGACCAAAAGAGGATAGCACAGATTTATGGTTTACCACAATGTCTTCTTTGGAGAGTGTGGTGGCAGTATAGGTCTTATCACTGCTATTTTTTTACGTCTACCTCTGATAATAAACATTGGATGTAAAACGTTATGCTGACAAAAACAATGTTGTTTTGGGCTTTGTCTGCTGTTACGACAACACATTTGTCATGTATAGTAGACAATGTTTTCAATACATCGGGGTCTTTGAAAACAGATATAGCCTTTTCACTCATTGACCTACTTAAAACTTTCATTCGTTTCAAAATTATAGACTTCACGGCCTTTAACCACTCTCACAGAGAATCAATGTCTTCTTCTCGTTTTATCCACTTTCTTGCCTAGTCCTCCACGGCATCCATAAGAACTTTAAAGGTATAATTCCAATTTATGGAGCGTGGTTCACGGTACTTGGGACCTTTATAAAGGATATTACGTAGAGATTCGTTTTCGATGATAGTTAAATCTCACGTAACGACGTGACCAGAAGAACCATATTTGAATGGAGAGGTTTTGCAAGA
Organism: Perna viridis; assembly: GCA_037379345.1. Classification (NCBI taxonomy): domain Eukaryota; kingdom Metazoa; phylum Mollusca; class Bivalvia; order Mytilida; family Mytilidae; genus Perna; species Perna viridis. The sequence continues at coordinate 19,340,368 of CM074511.1, forward strand.
ACAGTCAGATGGTTTAGCTTTGAAGTCCTCAATCTCGAGGTTCTCTAATAGCCTTTTATAATTGAAAATTTTGGATGCAATGGGTGAAGTATAGGAATATGAAATAATTGGTATGGATTTGTCTTTAAAGTATGGGGGAATTTTTGTTGGTAACGTTTTTGTGATGGAGGATGTTAGCCAAATTAATTGCATCTATACCTTTGTTGACAAACGGTAGTGGAAGAAATGATCTTTTTCCTTCATCTTGACTTTTCACACAAACTGGTTTAAAGAATCTGTGAAAACCAATATTCAAAATGATGGCAACAAGTCTGTATAATGAAGAGGTAGGGTCAGAAACAGGAGTGTCAAGACTTGTTTTGTAAAGGGAGTGTAGTACAGTGAGAGGTATAGAAAAAGTTTGGTTCTAATGTTATCAAGTCCAAGACGTTTTTGTATGAAGGGAAGGAGACCATTTATGGACACATCATGTAATTTAGGTGATGTATAGTGGCGATGGCCATGACTTCTTTCTCTATCGTCTTGGATTTTTGTCAAATAAATTCATCACATTTATGTTATTGTTATATTGGATTGAAAGATTTCCTATACTTTTGATGTTGTCATTGCATCTGTAAGGTATTGCAGTACCTAGTCTGCGTATCCAGTACTCCTCTCTTTCCCTACGATAATTTTTACTTTAAACGGGACTGTTCGTAGGATGGTAATTTTTTTTCTAAAATACGAACTTTCATAGAGAGGATTGAATGATCTTCTTGATTAAAATGTTGATAAACTGTCGGGAATTTGGTGGTGTTAATTCCCGAACTTTGACCGCACACCCTTTTGTGTTTCTCCGACATATACTAAACCACGTAAGTTGCATTCTAATCTATATATCAAATTCAGTATTTCAATATTATTTTGTACCTAGGATAGTGAGAGATAATGGGAAGGCGCCGTGCCTTATCCTGTATACAAACGAACAGTTGGACGATATCACAAATTGTGTTGTTCAGGACAATCCATTCTAGGAATCGACAAGACATTTAACTTATGCGACATGCGTGTAACAGCTACTTGTTTAAACATACCGCCGTCAATATGGAATCCACCAAAGAATCTCCAATCTTCATAGGCCCAGTGTTCATCCATGACAATAGTGACTTTTTTACATTCAGCAACTTTTGTAATCATTTACGGATGAAACTTGCAATGGTCAATGCCATTAACAATGCTTTTCCCGATTCGGACCATATATTGTGCATGCGACATTTACACGAGAAAGTGAAGCGTAAGCTACTTGACGACGTCATCGACAAAAAGGACCGCGAGTCTTTACTATACTCGGCGTCACATAAATAACATACTGTTAAAATTTGAATAAAAATATTTTCTACGACTTTATTGACACCTACCGTCGTTTAAATTGTCTTAAATGACTTGCTCATTCGTTTAGCCAAACGGCTTCTCCCTAAACATTGAATCGTTAAATTCCGGTCAGATTTTAATTCTCGGTGCCAATATTTACATTGTAAAAAGTCGGCCATGTTTACAGTGATCGGGTTGCTAGGAGATGTTGTTTACCTTTAAATGGTTTGTCCAAAAACCGAAGAACCTAGAATGCATTTCGGCGTTATTTCGGATATCTCGGATTTATTTTACGCCAACAACGTACAATACCGAGAAGTTGATCAAGCAGACGATTGTCACTGGAGTTCGACGGGAACTTGTAAACAAATCGTATGGTAGAAACCAACATGGCGGATATTAGTATGGGATTTTCCCGTAAGGATTTGTTACGCATGCTTTAAGCTAATAAGCGACTCGTTTAGGGAGAAGCTGTTTGGCTAAACGAATGAGCAAGTCATTTAAGACAATTTAAACGACGGTAGGTGTCAATAAAGTCGTAGAAAATATTTTTATTCAAATTTTAACAGTATGTTATTTATGTGACGCCGAGTATAGATGATATATTTGGACATGAAGGACTTATTAATGCTGAGGATGCCATTTGTTTTGATCTTAAATGCGAGGCTATTGAAGCCAAGATTGGTGGTAAGTATTGGTTAGTATAGGCTTTCGGTATCTCACCGACATTTCCTTGTTTCTAAGACTGCATGGTTGAGTAAGACACAGGAAGAGAGAAAGAGACTGTTCAGTAGATTTCGATGTTTTGTTCCTAAGGATCAGAAAACAATCACATCTACAGACGGTACCATGACTGTGCTTAAACCAAGGGGACTTGGAAAGAAGATTGGTCAAAAGAAAGAGGAAGATTAATGAGAGGACAACGACTCATAAGAAGACGAAAACAGACTGCGATTCATAGAGTGTATTTCTTTTAATTTTTTCAACATGTGATGTATTTTTTTAATAATTGATTTCAGCTAAAATTATATAATGTCTTTTTTAATACTTTATTTCATTTTTTTCTTTTCTTTTATTTAATCGTCTATCAATTGATGTAGCCAACTGATGTATTACTTATTTTTATTATTAAATCTTTTTTATCTGGTTATGTGCCTACTGCAGATATGCCCGTACCTGGTGCAGGATATCTTAGTAGTTTTCATTTTTTGTTATAAAATTTTAAATAACTTTTCGCGTGACTACGACAGATATGCCTGTGCCTTGTGCAGGATATCTTAGTAGTTTTATTTTTTTTGTTGTAATATGTTAAATAACTTTTCGCGTGACTACGACAGATATGCCCGTGCCGAGTCTTTGTAATCACTCCTTTTTAATCATATAACTAATATATGTTCCTGTCCACCCTCACATGCTCACAGCATTGACGTGGCGTGGGGGCTTTTTACTAACATGAGCATAAATATACTAGTTTAAATATTAATTTGACCTAACGCTATCAGTGCTTTACAGTACTTTGATCAGATATATCCAGGTAAACAATCGGCCGCCATATTGGTTTCGTATAAACATCGTGGCTGACAGGGAAAAAGTGCTCCATCACACTCAAAACTGATTTTTAGTTAACTAAACCTATATAGAAACTTTTGTTTACTTATTATCAAACATATCTAGGGGTTTTTCACCAAATCCAAGGGGGATTTCAACTTTTTCTACGGGGATTTCAGTAATTCGAACTACCCCGTTTTCTGTCTTGTATGACTATTTGCAATAATTTTGTAGTATATTAATTGCATGCTTATAATCAGATGGAAACCCTGATGCATAAATTTCAAGTATTTTAACACTTTTACTATACTACTTACAATCAGCTGATTTGGTTCCTTTCACCGGGAGTGGGGTGGTTTCTGTTGTGGCTACAACGTAAAATCAACTATGCGTCGAATATGGTTTACAGTTGAAAAAGGGTCTATTTAAATTAACTGCATATACATGGAAGGAATATTGGCATTACTTATTGTCAATGGATTAAATTTAATAGTTATTTAGGGACATGAATGTTTATTACATTGTAAAATGTAAAAAAAAATACTGTTTAATGCAGTCAAAATCCCTGTTTCAAACAAGTATATGAATATAATCAGTGGATAAAATCTTAACATTTCTACATTTCTTCTACACTACTTACAGTCATCTGATTTGGTTCTCTTCACCGGAAGTTGAGTGGGTTCTGTTGTGGCTGGAACGTGAAAAAAATGTCGGAAATGGATTACAGTTGAAAATGGTTTGTTTTGGGGCCCAGCTGCCAGCAGCCTTGGGATGAAATTTTCATCCCAATGGGGTTGTTGTCTATTTGACATATACACCATACCCATTATTGTTATATAAATTAAATCACTTGCATGTACATGGAAAGAATATTGGTGTCATTCATAGTCAATGAATTAAATTAAACAATTATTTAGAGACATGAATGTTAGATTATTACAATTTAAAAGAAAAAAACTTACTGCCAAGTGCAGCCAACTCCACAGCGTTAAACAAGTAAATGAATATAATTAGTGGGTAAAATCTGAACATTTCAACACTTCTTCTATACTACTTTCAATCAGCTAATTTGGTTCCTTTCACCGAATTGGAGTGGTTTCTGTTGCTGCTACAATGCAATAGAAAGCTTTGCCGAGCGCAGCGTGATACGACCGAAGTGATTGAACCCTGAACAGTTGGGGCAAGTGTGGACAAAATATTAGTTTTTGATACACTTGAATATAAGGAATTACAATTTATTATGGACACAACTAATGGTTTTGACATTATATTGCACCAAATGTTAAATTCAATGAAACATTTTCAAAATCGGAACCAAAAATAATTTTCGGATGTGATATCTATGACCCCTTATAACTCGCAAATCGTAAGAGATATCTAAATCAGATTGGCAAACGCAGGTAGGTATTTGTATGAGGAATCCAATGGAAACAAATAATTTTGAAATCGGATCAAAAATTAAAAAAAGGTGAATGTTATGGGCGTAGCCCAATTTTTACTCACTATAACTTGAAAACGGTCCAAAACACATAAAATCTGCTGATACATTTGTTTGCCAGAATTAAATAAGGAACACAATAAAAAAAATATCAAAATCGGACGTAAAACATTCTGTATAAGTTTTAATTAATCAAATATTTTTACCCTTTTTGGCCCCTTATCCTTAAACGGTAGGGCCATCAACTCAAAATTAAATAGGAACCTTTCTTTTGTATTAGTAAAATCATTAATTCTTTTTTTAGAACAATTGGTCAACAACAATTCAAATTATCGGACGGAAACAAATTGATCCTAGACGACAAAGCCGCCACCGCCGACGATGACTGCGCCATAACATTAAACGACTGCAAATTTTTGCATCGTATAAAAAATAAGCACGTGTCGAAAATTGTTAACAATTAAAACAAGAGGCGTTCAGGAGCCTTAATCGCTCACCTGGTTGAATTTTGTCTTTCATGGGCAAAAATTTATCAAGAAGTTGTCCAACAATTTTGACTCAAGAAGACTTTGGTAGGACTTATCATAAGGATCATTTCAGCAATTGAAAGTTTCTTTCTATCTATTATAGTTTTCAAGATATTGGCTGAAAACTGTTGAAAAAAACTGTCATTTTTTCCACTATCAATAACTCTAACAAGGAGTCGTCTGACAACTTTTATACCTAAAGACTTTTGTAGTCCCAATAATAAGGATCATGTCAGCTATTGAAAGAATTTGGCTAAATCTAACGGTTTTGCAGATATATGCGAAAAGCTACTGTCTGACCCCTATGTTCTATTTTAGTGACGGTGGCCATGTTTTTCGAAGGATAAAAAAAATTCCCCACATCAGTTCTAAGCAGGATATCCCTAGGAACACTCGTACCAAGTTTGGTTTCTATTGATAAAGTAGTGTCAGAGGAGAAGATTTTTTTAAAGAAATAACATTAAAAATAGCAAAAAACGTTGAAAAAGGGCAATATCTCAAACATGGCTTAACAGATTAAAACGAAAATTTGTCTGCAGGTAGATCTCATCATGCTGAACGCCTTTATCCAGTCAGAATTTAGGTAAATCTAACGGTTTCTGAGATATATGCGAAAAACGACTATATTCTATTTTTAGTAACAGCGGCCATGTTTTTCGATGGATCAAAAATCCCTACATCAATTCTATGCAGGATATCCCAAGGAACATTCATATCCAGTTTGGTTTCAATAAGTCAAGTCGTGTCAGAGGAGAACAGTTTTGAAAAATTGATAACGACGACGACGACGAAGGACGCCAAGTAATGGCAATAGCTCACATGGCCTTCGGCCAGGTGAGCTAAAAAGGTCTTATTAAAGTAGTTGGATGTACAGCGAAAGAATATTGGCGTCATTTATTGTCAATGAATTAAGATTAATTAACTGTTTAGGGACATGGATGTTAGATAATTTCATTTTAAGTTCTTACTGTTAAATGCAGCCCAATCCGCAGCTACTAACAAAAAAAGTAAGGAGATAATATCAGAACATGGAGTCTCATTTCACTTGCAGTCTCTGAAGTGAACTATGTAAATTAATCAAATTTTAAAAAGGAACTTTGCTTTTAAACGACTATTTAAATATAGAATGTAAACTTCCAATCTTTTTTAACAACTTTTTCACAAGTTAAATACAGATCACATAAATCATTGACTATCTGTAGAAATGAACAGCCAAAAGATCTATTCTTACTGTACCTGCGTTACCTGCGATGAAAGCAGGTGTATTGGCCGCTCTACTTCTTCCGTCTGTCCGCCACACTCACGCTTAGGGGGGGTCTTACTTTGGGTAATTCATAACTAAAATATATTGAATAAATACTATTTTCAAAATGTTTAAATACATACTAAAGATGTGCACCTTCAAATATGAAAAATATAAAAATAAGAAATTTGATACTTCCTTACATGTTAAACATGCATGATTGAATGGGGAATGGAGATGGGGTATATGGTGTATTTGGGAGGTTTATACTATTCAAGAGTTGTATAAGATATATTACAAAGGGAAAAAAGAAGAATCGTACTTATGTTATTAAAGGACCATGAAAAGAATTTTCTTATGATATATTATTGAATTCCATTTCTTTAATTAGAGTAATCAAGGGAACAAAGGTTATATAGGTAATGAAAAGAATTTAATCCAGGGACAAAGACCAGAGATGGAAAATGGACATACACAACAAAGAACATAAAGTAACTAAAATCATACATACAAAGTAACAAAAGTAAATGAGCAACTCGGACTCCGCTAAAAAACTGGGAGCATGGACCAGGTGCACCGGTAGGGTAAGCGTCCTCTGCTTTTCTAGAAACACCCGCCGAGTTGCTCATAAAAAGTCAAGTACGGGGTAGACAAACGAGGAAAGGAAAACTATGACCCGTTGAATAAATCAGTTTTCATGGTGCTGATGGATACATCATAACGATCCACGAGTTCATGATGACGACCATTAAACTTCTGTAGTGATGACTTCAATCTTGTAGCAACATAACCCTGTTCCAGAAGTCTACTTGTTAGAAATTCCAGCATTTTGTAAACATTTCTTACGAAGTATGAGGAATCTCTACCAAGAACTATATATTTGTATCTAGGTGTACCATCTTTTTTGGAAAAAACAACGATGTATAATGTTTTTAAGTCGGGATTTTAACTGAGTATGGGGAATAGAAGTATACAGTGTTGAAAAATCATAGGTTTTAATGCTATTATATTCAGATAATAGTCTTGAACTGATTGTCTCCAAAAGATCTTTCGAATTTTTCAGGATCCACATTGAATTAATACCACTACGGGAGTAACAAGTGTCGTGGTAGGACTGCAGAAACTCTTTGACAGTTGTGAGTATAGAAGTTAAAAGTTTTGAAAGAGGTTTGGTGGTACATTTTGCAGATCCAGCTATGAAACGTTGTTTGTATGGATTCTTGTGAAGTTTAGGAATCCAGTACATAGACGGTAAATCACAATCATCGTCCTTGGTAGAGAGACCAAAAGAGGATAGCACAGATTTATGGTTTTCCACAATCAAAGGTAATTTCCAGTTCCTATAAGTAGTAACTTAAAATTCTGAGAAAATGTTCCATATGAATTTTAATAAGGTTTTGATTTCATATGTTTGTGTATATTTCGTTTCTTCTATTCACAGTCCATTGTAGATCCTGAAATACGATACAAATACTTTATATTTCATTTTCCTTTCAAATATATTAAACTTTTATTGTCCATTCTTGGAGGAAAGGGGAAGTTGAGTTAATTTGTAAGTATGGAAACCAGAACTATACGTCTGTTTACCACTAAAACACAAGAATTAGCAGAAAATTATTAAATTTCCAAGCCCCGAGTTTTCAAATACAATGTAGTATGTTTGCTCAACTTCAAACGGTTTTGCAAAGTCTTGTAACCCTATTGGCAAAAACTTTTTTTGTGTGCAATAATAAATTATTACTTTGTCCGCGTAGTTATTTAGTTGTAGTAGTATTGGAGTGTGAATGAAAACAAAAATCAAACAAAACAAACAAACAAATAAAAACAAAAATAAACAAAACAAAACAAAACAAAACAAAACAAAAAACAAAACAAAACAAAACAAAAAAAAAAACCATCAAAAAACAAACAGACAAAGAAACAAACAAAGACATTGAGCAAGGTGGTATTTGTGTCATTTTGCAATGGCCATTCCTTCTCGCGTACAAAAAAGCGGTATTGAATCTAAAAGCCAGCAAACTAAGATCCTGTCATCTACGATAATTAGGAGGACTGACGCAATCATGCTGTAAACTTAATATACTCAGCATATTTCATGTTCAAGGGATTTACTTAATGTATTTTATAATACACCCCAAAGGACGTCATTGGTGTATAATACCTGCCTAGATGTATGATTCCACAATAAAGCACTCGTTATATAAACATTTTTTATTACGAAGCACATCTTCATTTTAAAAAAAGTGTCCAGTCGATTTTTCCATTTTTACATTATCGAAAGAGTCATTAAGGGAACCAAGGTTATAGTGCAAATGTCTTAAAAGCAGGAGCCAAAAGTATGACATATTATCATGATGTTTTTTTTTTAAATAAATGTTGATTGTGAATAAGGATTTATAAATATAAATATTTACAAGTACTTACTTATAATCGTCGCTACGTAATACAAGTAATAAAACTAAGGAGAGACTCATTTAACAATAGATTTTTAATCCAACACTTTAAGAAGCAAAGGGTTTTCAAATAACCATACGTGACTACCAAAAAAGTAATAGTTAGATCTGTGATTTTATTGCATAAGAATTTTAAATATACATCTAAAAAAGCTGCATTAGCTGTCAAATTTGTTCAGTTTTGATTCTACTGAATTTTGCTGAATCAATGAAATAAGTTTGTAGTAATGCAATTGAATCGATGAATGTCGATAATACTTACAGAATTTTGTGAAAACAACGCTTTTTAAATCAAAGAAGATCGATAGCTATAATCAGATTATTTTTCGCCATTACTTCCAAAAATTGCCGACAGGACATTCATCTGGGTTAAAATACTTCCACGTTGGTTAAAAATATCAATAACAGATACACAGGTAAGCACGTGTCTTGTTTCTATTTCATTTCATCTATTTCTTGATTAGTTTTCAAAATAAATAATGACAATTACTGACCACATTTGTGCAGTATTATATCACAATATATATATTACAAATGGATCCTTGCGTTTAATTCGAACTCTTTTCTTTGACGATTTGAGCTTGTCAAATAAACGGGTCTTCCTTGCCGTTGATTAACCACTTTCGCTTTAGAATCAGATTTTTGTTTAAAGAATCGACCTTTACAGAACCTGCAGGGATTAAGTCCACCAGAAGTTAACGTATACGAATTATATCGTAAACTTTTTGCCTTGCAAGACAATAAATGAATCGAAGGCTATTTCATGTATTCAATGCATGTTAATCGTGATTCAAATTAAATTATACAGGAAAAGTACAATTTAGTAGAAACAATTCAAAGTTAAGGCATATTTCAACAGATACAAAAAAATATGAAAATGACAGCTAAAGCAGCTTTAAACATGTACATTTGATTTACATTACTTACGACTTTTTTGGCTGTGTTAGTAGATGCATATCAAAATAATATAAGGACCGACAGTACTTTTGCAGTAAGAATAACGCAACGTATTATCAATGGTTCATATATAAAAACGGAGTAGTATGACTTTCTAAAGAAGCATTTTAAATTCGCAAAAAAAAAACTTTTCTCGCATAGAAAATATAAAAAAAACATGTATAGTTTAATATTGCAAATGTCAGAAGCATCTCTTTATCCCCGGCTTGAAATAACACGGACGATTACTTAATTACAAGTGCCTACCTTTAACTAATGCAGTAGATGAAAATACCAAGAAGATCACATATTGACGAGTTTGAAGGCTCAATATTTAAAGTATGAATGTTACTTTTAAATATATGCCCCGAATCGATACCACTGCATAATACATAACTTTAGTGCTGAAACGTCTCTAGCATAATTGATATGTATTTTTGTATGATTTACACAGCCTTTTTAATCCATTACATATTAGAAATTATTGCATTATCTAAGCAAAAACAAAGGCACAGTTAATTGTGACGATAACATGGTTTGCTTAAATAGGGAACATGTGAAATTGGGGATTATAAGTCTTCACTTTTTTCCATTTCTCTGTTTCGTTTGTTTGAACAAATCAAACATTTGGTTCAACTTTCTATCCCTTTAAGTTAAACATTATTTCCTTATTGTATGTTAGATATTACGGGAATGGATGTGGTGAATATGTCAAAGCGACAACAACTCAACCGGACGGAATGAACTATATCCTATTTAAATTTGCATAGTAAGAAAAGCTCCAGGTGAAGATGGGCTGAACAATTTGATATGTCAAAAGAGAAAAGAACTTTGATCCCAAAGTAATGTATGCTATCTAAAATACACAGTTTTACCACTCCAATAAATGGGAGACGGTGGACATCTTACCAAATAAAGATCTCATTGTTGCTAATTTCAATGAGTGGGTATAAAACTATTGACTGCTTCTTTTAAAATCATAACATTTAAGAGGAAAGATTCTGTGAGACCATCAAGTAGTCTTAGATTCTTTTGGACAATTTAATACTCATGAATGCATCAGGCGTAGGCTCAATCATAAACAAGTTGATTTTACTTAAGATCTTAAGACGTTTCTTATTTGCTAGTGTATATGTTGCGTTTTACATTACTCGCTGACGTATACCTCCACTCCTAAGAAGTTGACTTTACAGTTAATCAGATCCAGAACATCGTAATGCCAGATCTTCCTATCTCAGTTTTTGCTTTATATATGACGTATTGTTTGTAAATAATCGGGGATTTTATACATCACATCTAACCCAAAAGATTTTGGTCCATGATCTCAGTTTTTATCGGAATCTGGGTTCTTCATTTACTTTCGTTTCTTTGTTGTTATTGTAAGAAAAAATGAACCACAAAGGCGGGCTGTGACGTGTGAAGTGATATTCAGGAGGAAGACATAAACTTTTACAGCAAACAGACAGAGAAAAGACAAATGATTTAATAGCAACTAAAATAAGTACTTTTGTGATGAATTGTAACTCAATAAAGATGTGAAATTGAATTATAAATACACTGGTTTAATGTACAAATATATGTCAATAGGATGCATCTTATTGACAGATATTTGAGCATTTAATTTTCACATTGTACTTTAATTTTACTTCGATTCTCTAGTATTATATGATATTGCATCATGTGATGGGTGTATTCAAATTTAATGTGACCTTCTTTAATTATCAAATTGATGGTTTTCTACTGCCATGTGTATTTAGTGTTTATACGTAGAATTAGAAAATGATTAATTTAATATTTTATGAAAAAAAAAATGTCGATATCAGCAAGAGAGTGTTTTTTTCCGACGCAGTCGATATAGTTTCGCTTTTTACCATTTGACCTTAAGGACGCTCTTCTATGGAAACGTAAATCACCTGATCGCAATCATGTTTCCCGATTGGCCAAATACTGTTAACTTAATAGCGTTCGAAAAAAAACTGTATCGAAATTCTGAAATTGCGTTCAAAAAAACAATCGAATTTGAAATTGCGTTTCATGTGTTATTTTCTTGAAAGAAAACAAGAACAAAATTTTATTGCGTCGACTATCTTTAAAGATAGTACTTGTATAATGATATATTGTTAAATTTCAGTAATCAATAAAATGCAAAGGGGTTACCAATTACCGTAAATGAATACCAACACCTAACAAGTAAGACAAGTGATAAGGCTGCATATCAATTTTAATTAGATTTAGATTTCGGTTTTTTATTCAGTTTCTTGCTGATTCTTGAATGAATTATTTTTCGATACTTAATATCATAATTCTCTCCAACTATTCTGAAAATTTACATGACCATTCATTGGCATACAAAAAAGTATTTGTATCGTATTTTGGAGATTTTCAGAACGAGTTGAAAGGTCAAGAGTTCCATTTAAACGTATACAGCCTGAACTTGATGCCCATGGCCCATATTTTACTGATATAACACAATGAGAAAGAGAAATGACCATTTTCCAAGAGATGGCCGTCTTTTATGTTCGATAACCAGGAGAGTTGTCTTAATTAAGTTTTAAGCTGAGTTTCTGTCTTACACTTGATACATATATTGATGTATACTGGAATTACTTCAATATTGCCGAAAAATATTCTAAAAGGAAGGTTATGGCATGTTTAAGGGTATATATATATGATCAAGTCTAAGCTACATTCCAACTCTAGAATCGATGCAAGGTAGCAAATTTGCGGTAAACATTTCCTCCCTGAACGGGATTCGAATCCCTCCTCTTTTCTGACAGCTATGGCTTAAAACTTATAGCTATATATAAGCTAATGAAAGCTGTATGTTTTAAGTTGTATTTTGTGATTAGTTTATTCTTCTATTTCTATGATAACCAACCAGCAAATGACTTAAAAGGACAGAACACGTCTCATAGAAAACAATTTTGAAGAACAACTATTTTTTTTCATGTTTATTAGTAAGTATTTAAAATGCTGATATATAAAGTGCGAGTTTATTCATTTTGCTTCATAAGGAATAATAAATAATAATAATAAAAACAAACAAACAAACAAACAAACAAAAAAAACCACAACAAAACAACAAAAATGGTTTTAATAGAGTTGAAATATTGTTATAAATTATTTTTTATAGAAAAAAAAACAAAGCATCACCACTTGTTGTTAATAGAAACAAGAACATATCTATATAATGTTAGATCGATAAATTCTATACTTGAATCAGCAATCAATGGGGTTTCCAATTATCCCGCTTGACTGTCAACTAAATAATTAAAGTTATAAATGTGATAATTTTGCAAATGAAAATTGCGTATATATTCAAAAGTTTCATTACTCAATAATAGTTTTTTTTTCTTCTTCATTTCATTTTTAGTTCCTTGCAGATTCTGAAATTATATTTTAAACTCATTATTGTATTTCATTGCAAATTGTACCAATGTTCCACTGCAACACACACCATCTTTTTATCATGTCTATAGTTAAACTAAGGATTATAGTAAGGTTCTGTAGTTACAATTAATCCTAACGAAACAATAACACATTTTATAGTCATAAAAAGAGTTAAACATTTAATGGTATATATTTTGCAATGAAAAATATAAAAGAAGAAAAAAAATGCAGTAACCATTTTATACAGATTTATAAAGTTCAAACTTTATAATGTACAGAATTCTGATGAAAGTGGGAAAATTTAAGAAAACATCAATCCATTTTCTTTAATAAATAATTAAAAAATAATCAATGGAACCAAGGTTATAGCGATAGTCAAAAGAATGTTATCCAGGGACATAGACCAGACATAGAAAACAGACAAACACAACAAAAGAGCATAAAGTAACAAAATCATACATACAAAGTAACAAAAGCAAATGAGCAACTCGGACTCCACTAAAAACTGGGAGAATGGACCAGGTGGTAAGCGTAAGCGTCCTCTGCTTTTCTAGAAACATCCACCGAGTTGCTCATAAAAAGTCAAGTCCGGGGTAGACAAACGAGGAAAGGAAAACTATGACACGTTGAATAAATCAGTTTTCATGGCGCAGATGGATACACCGTGACAATCCATAAAACTTCTGTAGTGATGACTTCAATCTTGTAGCAACAGAACCCTGTTCCAGAAGCCTATTTGTTAGAATTCTAGCGCGATACATAAAGTTTGCGTAGTTTTGGCAAGCTCTGGCATAACGTATCAGTTGTGATATGAACATTCCATACGCCGGTGCTGAAGAGATATTGCCACAAATAAAAGGAAATTTGAAAATGCTGAATGAAAAGTCTTCACTTAGCCTTACTATCGATTTCTAAGTGTAGGTCAAGATATGAGGTTGATCTCACTCTGTCTGTAGATTTCTTTTTCTCAACTTCTTTGGGGTAGATGCAAAGTATACAAAGAAGTTATACAAAACATATCAAAAGGACACTTTGGTTTAGGGATTTGACGCATCAAAAGAGGGAAAAGTAGCATAATTTTTTTATCAATATTTTAAATACAATTTTCATGATATCATTTCTTTATTTGAATTTGGAAATGATTTATGTCTATCAGATGTTTAAATGCACATAAAACACATTTTGAACTGGAGAAAGAATTTTTTTTTAAATTTCGGGTCAATTTTAAGCTTTAATAGTCCATACCTCTTTAATTAATAAAAAAGATGCCTACAAAACTTTTCTTTCTGGTCAAGTAAAAAAAATCCATCTGTTACTATGTATACTCAGTTCATATAAGTTAAATATAAACAGACATGATATGAGAACAATGTACACTAAATGATTTAAGGCGTCAAGGCGTTTTTGGATAGATATCGCTGGCGGATCTGGAGTATCTGATGTCACTCTCGTTTTTTTCCTGGAATTTCATATTGCTAATGCTTTTGTTTTTGTATTGTTTTCCAGTTTTATATGTTATTGTATTTTATGCTATTTGTTATATTGTGTGTGCCGATTGTCTTCAGTTTTCACATTTAGCTCATGTACTTGGATTTTACTTTATCTGAGTTGTCCTATTAAGGACTCTTTGGTCTATTTTTTCTCCGATAATTTGGGTCTTTTAGTACACATCATTGGTAGGTCCAAGCATAAAAAATATCATTTTACTTACAAATACTGTAAGACTTTATAAGATCTTTTTAATTTCTGCTAACACATACTAGTTACGATTTTTAGCCGTGTGTATTCCTGAACCAATAAACTGTTTTATTGCAGTGAATTACTATAAAAGGCGTTAAATGCCTTTTTTGGTTTAATTTTTTAAATACTTTTTTTTATAAATAAGTTATAAATCAGGCATAAAATTTTAGAAATAGATGGAACCCATGAAAACGCGCTTTAAATTACAACATTGCTTATATTTTTAAACAGAGTTTACATTGATATTTAAATCTTTAATATCCATTTTAAGGTTACAAAACACAAAAGGTTTTTTTCTTTACAGTTAATATGTATAATTTATGCAGAAAAAAGATAACGAAACTGTATTCCCATATTGTACATTTAAAGTGTATGGAAAAAAGACGCAATCAAATATTTTCTTTGTATTACATATTGTATTAGTATTGCCTTCTCTATATGTTAGTGTGTCTTGAATTTCAATGTCTGTCTCGTCAAGTACGAAATGAGTACATTGTGAAAAAGTGCCCTTCTTTTAAAATACAACCCTTTGCACTCTATTCACAGAACAAAATGAACAAGGACGTTGTGTTGTGATGTGTGTAGTGACAATTCTGAAGAGGATAACAAAATCATAAATCACCACAGGAGTGTATTAACTTTTATAAATTACAGAAAACAGTTCAATTGGAACTGAAAAGCGCTCATGTAATGCACTTGTTTACGAAAAAAGAGAAAATGTTTGTTGTTAATAAAAATGTGAAACTAAATTATAATGCGCAGAAAATGTCAATATGATGCATCGGTAACAATTTATACCCTATGTAGTTTAATAATCTTATCGACAGATATTTGAACAATAAACTATACTATAATTAAATTTCACATCGTTGCTTTTATTCGATTTTTGGGTATCAAATGACATTGCATAAGATCATTAATTTTAATATTACTTTTTTAAATTATCAAATTGATGATTATCTACTGTCATGTACATGTTAATGTTAATTCATACAAGTAGATGACGATAAGTGTGATTTTTTTTTCCAAATATTGTTGACACCAAAAGCCTATGATAAACTGTTAAAAACTAAAAATAAAAATCCAAAATTTATACATATGAAAACAAAAACCAGATATTAGGAAAATAAGTATCTGGTACGATCTTATTTGGTTGACATCACACCCCAACAGAATCATTAAGAGAAGAAATCATAAAACCAGTGTTTGAAAATGAATAAAACCTTTAATCTACAACGAGTCAATTGAGAACTTGACAAACTTAAATTAATGTCATATGTTATTTAAAGTACACAGTTTTAAAAACTCAAAAAAAAAATAAAAAAATAAATAAATAAATAAGTGAAAAAATGGGAGTTGGTGTTTTTTAAAGTAGATGTGACGGATACAAAGAATAATTTTTCTTAAAAAAGTATTGTTGTCTCTTGAATTATTTTTGAAAACATTGACAACAACAAAAACCAATTATTCTAAAAAGAAAAAAAGATCTTTAAAGCAATTACGCATGGTCAAAAAGATGAATACTTTTAAGTACGTATATACCGTCATATGAACTATATTCAGCACCAAACAAAAAAGAACATATCATGCTATAATGATATTATGTATTTATGAAATTAGACAAAAAACAATACATTACTAAAGTTATTACAAGGGTAAAAGTGTGAGAAAATAGCAGTATTGCTCTGTTGCCTCTATTTTCACTACATAAATCCTCATCAACTTTGTGAGTTCCAGAAGAACATCCTTCGATTTGTTCTGAAATACAAAAAAATACCAGTTTTATAGTAGCTATTATAAAATATAGCGTGAGACAGAGTACGATTTTAACTTTGATACAGGCAAGAACGGTCTAAGTAGTTAATCAGATCCGCTTATTTTCATACAGCTAATCGGAAATATTGAAAAAAAGTCTTTTGTAAGGCGTATTATCAAAACAAGTGCTAAAATGGAATTCCACTGTGCATACAATAACATACACCACTGCATTATTTCAAATTTGGCATAGACAGGAACTTAATACCGTCGTCAAATTCGAACATATATCATCGAACGGTTGAAACATAAAAGGAATTGTAAATGTATCTAGATCAAATCTAGTTAACACTTAGATATCGTAATAATAAAAAAAAACAAAACAAAACAAAAAACAAACAAACAAAAAAAAACAAAAACAAAAAAAAAAAAAACGGAAAAACGGACAAATGGACGTAACATTATTCGTAATAACAAATAAAATAAAAACCGTTACAATAGCAATATATATCATATCCAAAACATATATTAATTTAAAACAGTTTCTTAAAAAATTAAATATTCAACTTTGAGATTTAAAATTGTTGTTTAAAAAAAAATCAGTCATGTCCTAACTTTAGCCTGTTTTTTTTGCATGACCAACCCTTTATATATAATTTCGTTAACCGTCCAAATTAAAATCGATATTAATCGATACCTCTAAAACTGAAAACTTTTACATTATGGTTTTCCGTATTTTGATCATTTCAAAAGATTTACAAAGGTTTGGCTATATCCTTCAATCTCAGTTTCCGCTATATAGATGACGTATTATCTTTAAACAATCCTAATTTCGGGGATTTGATACATCGCATCTACCCAAAAGAACTTGAGATAAAGGATACTACAGACACTGTGAAGTCAGCCTCATATCTTGACCTACACTTAGAAATCGATGGTAAAGGAAAACTATTGACCAAACTTTACGACAAACGTGATGACTTTTCATTCAGAATTATCAACTTTCCTTTCATCCGGCAACTGCGTATGGAGTGTTCATATCACAACTCATACGTTATGCCAGAACTTGCCGAAACTACGCAGACTTTTTGTATCGCGCTAGAATTCTAACAAATAGGCTTCTGGAACAGGGTTATGTTGTTACAAGATTGAAGTCATCACTACAGAAGTTTTATGGTCGTCATCATTAACTCGTGGATCGTTACTGTGTATCCATCTGCACCATGAAAACTGATTTATTCAACGTGTCATAGTTTTCCTTTCCTCGTTTCTCTACCCCGGACTTGACTTTTTATGAACAACTCGACGGGTGTTTCTAGAAAAGCAGAGGACGCTTACCCTACCGGTTCACCTGGTCCATGCTCCTAGTTTTTAGTGGAGTTCGAGTTGCTCATTTACTTTTGTTACTTTGTATGTATGATTTTAGTTACTTTATGTTCTTTGTTGTGTATGTCTGTTTTCCATGTCTGGTCTTTGTCCCTGGATTAAATTCTTTTGATTACCGCTATAACCTTGGTTCCCTTGATTACTCATTTACAAAAAATGACAAAATTATTGATATCACAAAAATACCACTTCACTAATTAATGCTATCTTTTTAGAATTAAGAAGTGCTGTGGATATCTTGTAATAAGCTCTACTGAATTATGGAACTGGCATGTAAGTAACTTGTAGTAATCCTAAGTAATGGAGACTGTACTGTACTTTGTTTGTTATGTAACCTATTTAAGCATTGGACAAATACCTCTTCTGAGATGAGTTTTATCGTCACGGGAAGAGGAGGTGTGAAACATTTCTCACCGTACATTGAAGATAAATAGACTGCCTTTGACTGTTTATTTGTTGTTGTTGTTGTTGTTGTTTTTTTTAAATCAATTTCACATAGTACCCGTTCCACTTTCTTCTCTATTATTCAAGACATTGACATGGACTTCTAAATTGGAATGTCCAATGAGTACATCTTTACATTATTTGAAGCAGCTACAGTCTCTAAATACAGTCAACCTACCTGTTCTACCGTCATAATGCAAAGTCCAAGTGAAACAATCACTTGAACAATATACAGAAAGACGGAAGGGAGCCGACCATCCTACTGCACTTTTGCAATATTCGTTTGTACAGCTTCTACAATCGTAGCATATTATGGTTGAAAAAAATTCCAAAAAATATTGCATAGAGTAAATAAGCAATTTTATTACAGATCTTGTTCTATATATAACTATAAATGTTAAATACCATTTCATATGAAATTAAAAAAAATTGTGGCGCGTGGTAGTTGATTGATTCCTGTTATAACGTGTTTCTGTATTCATTTTTACATGTCATTTCAGAAATGTAAAATTTTCTGTTATTGGCACTTTTCCTTCGGAAATATTTCTTATTTACAATATACTACGAGTAAATTATGCAACTTACGTCCGATAAATAATTTCTGAAATGTTTTTTTTTAATATTTTTTTTGTTGTTGTAGAGGGGAAGCCTTTGGAAAACATATTAATTATTGTGGATTTATTTTTACTTTGGCTTGTTATATTAGATGCTCTCCTCTTTGGACTTTACACGTTCAGCTCTTTTACATATGTTTACAGAGCAACATTGCAATGGGAGCTAATCCATAGATATTAGCAAACAAAGATAAAAATAAATTTGTTTTATACGTGTAACTTCTGGTATGTCAAATCGGTGTTTGCTATTATGTTAATCTGTAAATAATTAACTCTTTACCAGTAAATCAAATTACAATTTTGAAATCTTATTTGCAACCCTCCCTTATAAATTGATATACTTTCATGATATAGAATTTGCATATTTGTAATTAGATGCAAAAAATATGACTAAGTTCTTAAGTAAAATTGAATTACGCTAAAGCTTGAAAAATACTACAAGATACACATTTGCTATGCTTTTTGCATCAAAATATATTACACGTTATTTATTTACTTACAACCAGCCGAATTTGTTACCGGAATCGGAGTGCTCTCTGTTGTGGCTGAAAATTGAAAAAAAGCAGAGCGAAGTTACTTATTCGACATTCTTTTGATTTTCATTTGGTGTTTATTTGGTGTTCATTTAACATCTCTTAACGCACGATCAATTATATCATTACTTGTAATTGTCCTTCCATTAATTAGCTGTTATAATTTTGCTTTACATTTCATCATTTATCATGAAAAAAAAACAGAATGTATGTTAAACCTTCACGAAATGATTGAAATAAGGCTGTCTTTCTAGACGGGATGTATAGTCCGTTCGTCCGTCGTTCACACTTCACACAATAACTTAAGTGCATTCATTTTCTGGGAGAAAGATTATTTCTAATTATTAAGTTGATATGGAGTAAGTAGAATCCATGTTCATTTACTCGTTCATCCGTCAGTTTGTGAAATTTCTGCTGTTGTGTCTCCATTTTCTCCTTAACAACTGGCTGAACGTTTATGGATCTTTCAAGAAATGATTGTTAGGTCATGCCATTGTGCGCCTCTTGTATTATTTTTGATATTTTTATCCAAATGGGTAAAATTATGTACTTTTTCTTGAATTTGGAGAACAATCATCACGTAAAAATGGTAACAATCAACAACCAATCGATATCCTATTTATAGCGTCCGACAGTGTTAACCATGGATCAAATTGACAAAAGATGTTTTTGACATTCGACTAAGTGTATTTCAAAGGATAAACTATCCCTTACAAATCATCACATGTGTCTACAGTTTTCCCACATCATAGAACCCTAAAAGTTGTTCAAGATATAAGATTGACCTTACAGTGTCTGTAGTGTTATTTTCTCAAATCGTTTTGGAGGATGCGATGTATAAAATCACCGTATTTGGGATTGTTCAAAGACAAAAAATCAAATCTATATTGGAAAATGAGACCAGAAGATCCAGCTAAACGATGTTTCTTCTTCTTTTGGGAGTAGAGTCAGCCTCATAAGAGTGAAGGAATAGGTCAGCGACTAACGAAACACAATTTGTTCTCATTGCAATGGCAAACATTCTGTTGAAATACATCCACCTCACTAGATGGTGTCTAGCATTCTTACAGTATCTTCGTCGGTACGTATGGACGACGATTTGAAATAGATATTTTTGAACAAATGAATCTGTCAAGTATTACTTGTTCCATCTCTTTTGAGTAACAAAGATGTTTAATGCTTTTAAGTCAGGATTTCCAGCATTTGGAATAGTATTATACAGAGTATAAAGATGCATACAAAAACAGAGAAAAAAAAATCAATATTCCGCTTTACATTAGCGGGACACTAACAAATTTGTCATTATGGGAAGTAATTGGTCGTGTGTCAAAAGATTGACAAGCAAAAGTCGAAAATCATATAAATATCTAACGAATATGGAATAAGTAACCAACTTCACACAGTTACAAAATCGTTCAATTTCAAAACATTTGCATGAAAACAGATAGATTATAGGTGCCATTTAATTTTAAGAAATTGAATATCTAACTTATCAATGAACATGAATGTTTGATAATTGTATTCTAAATAAATCTTACTGTTTACTGCAGCCATTTTCACAGCTTCAAACAAGTAAAGAACAAAAATAAGTAAATACAATCTTAACATGATGGCTTCTTTCCACACCCAATTACACTTACAGTCCCTCATACGAATTCTGTTTATATTTCTAGATAAAAAAAAACAATCCATTGCTCAATTTTTTTGGTAAAAATCTAATGTAAACTTCAAACCTTTTTATAGTAGTTATGTCTATTTCACAAAATGTTAAATATAGCATCACACCAAATACTTCCTTGACTACGTGTAAGAATGATCTGCCAAAATGTTTTGATGTTTCGTTTTGGTTTTATCTGCTTCACAAACGATTTAATCAAATCTAATAGCCAATTCATTCCACACAACAAATATTATTCAAACTATGCAAATGTCAAAATAGCATGCACCTCCTATTAAGCAGACATCTGATAGCTTTGTCTCTACATTTAAGAATTTTGGACTTGTATTTTTTTCTTCAGACGTTTGAATCAAACATATAAAAACATTTGACCGATTATTACCATGTAAGCATGAAGATTGATTCTGAATAATCTGTGACCTAAATAAAAGACAAAAGGAAAAGAAAAATAGATAGTCATTATGTAATAACGGAACCATAAGAAGGACTTTTCAATGATATATGATTGAATTTCATTTCTTTAAATAATAATTATCTATTTTTTACAGTAGCCATGAATGACAAAAAAAAAATAAAATAAAGTTCTGAGGTAATATATTATATTGCATACGAGTTTTTAATAGGTTTTTATTTCACATGTTTCATATCTGTTTCGATTCTTCTGTTCTTAATTTATTGAAGTACTAGAAAGATCGTTTTAATGTTTGTATTTCAAAGTCGTTTCAAAATATGCTCACACTTTTATTATCCATTCGTCATTTATGTATCGTTTTTATGAGTTTTCCGCAAAGGTGAAAGTCAAGTTTTATTTTATTCTAATGTATGAAAACCGAAACTTTATGTCTGTGGCAATATTTTACCTGCTGAACATAGGTATTGGAAGAAATTAAGGCTGCTTAAGTTTTCAAATACAATGCTATATAAGAGTATAAATAATAAAACAACTCAAATTTGATGAACAATAACTACACTATTCCTGTGGCATCTGCGTCATCTCTAAATGACCATTTTTTCTGACATAGACAACAATGGTTATATGTCAATGAAACCGGTAATTCGGAATCCTCGGCTCATATACAAAAAAAATCAATCATACTTATCAAATCTTCATATTAAGTGTCCTTACAAACAGAAGTATATTGCTGTGTCATCCAAGTGCCCGACTAAACCACTTTCAAAACTCCTTACAACTCTACAAGTGGTGTGAATCATGTGGATTCTCAAGAATGCAAAAGCCCTACAAGGTTTTCTTTCTTCGAGGAGCCTTAACCTTTGTAGCAGTATACAAACTTTTGATTCTTCTACCTAGTACTTCACACTTCCACATTACAGGCTATAGTCATTTCTACGTAATGTTAGTCACCAATGTTTACCCAAAGCATGGGACATGCTTCTCTAGTATTAGGTAGAGAAAAGGCTTATTTTGTGACAAAAAATCACACTGACTTTAACAAAAACTAATCCAAGTCTGATGTTGTTAATATGTTGAAATTTCTGTTTGACAACACTGTTTTCGATTTTATGTTCCAGCAGACCACCACTTTTGACTGATTTGTTCCCACATTCGTATAAAGTCAGATTTTTATAAAGGTTACTACTGAAAAAAGAGAGGCATATAGCCCAGACCATCGATTTCAGTTTTCGTTGTATAGGTAATGAACTATCTCTTAAAAATCATAGTTTCAAGGATTACCTACATCTTATCCACCCAAAAGAGCCTGAAAATAAAGAAACAACATATACTCCTTCGCCATCTTTACTTCATTACTAGACCTTAATTTGTACATAGATAATACAGGACTTTTTGAAATCGAAACTTTATGACAAACGTGATGATTTTGACTTCCCAATAATAAACTTCCATTTTCCTAATAGCAATATACCAGCATTACAAGCCTATGGTGTATATATTTCACGGTTTATCCGTTACTGTGAAGCCTGTGATCTGTAGAATTTCTCCGTAGAGCGCGAATATAATCATTTACGGTTTTTAATAATGGGTTTGTCCAGCTTTTGTTAATATCATTACTACGAAAATTTTACGGTCGACATCACAATTTGAGTAACCGATATGATATTTCACAGACGAGACAAGATATCTTCAATATTGGCTACCTATCGAATTTAATTCTTACCGGCTGTAGTGGTATAGACAGGTCATGTTTAGTGTGAAATATCCTTAGAAAAAGATTGTATAAGGTAATACCTGTCTCTGATTTCAGGAAAAACACTGAATTCAGGAATATCCCTATGTCCAACTTAACCAGAGTCTGCTATGAAATAATTTGGCTAGACAAACATAATCTTTATTTTAAAATCACTGTGGTCCTGCACAGAAATAAATAAAAGATCTGATAAGTAGAAAACTACTTAACAATTCAGATAAATAAATAAATAAAAAAAAGTTTAAATTTGACAAGGAACCAGAGATACATGGTTGAAATTGTCAGACAATGTCAAAACCCCTAGAATTTAAATACAAGCCTTGAAAAATCACAAGACTGTAGAAACAACCTCAAAATATGCACTATAAGTGCATTTCATGACTAAAATTTCAATAAATCCATAAGCCAATTTCAATAAAAATCAAGAACATTTTAATGTAAGAAGTAACCAAGGGAACCAAGGTTATAGCGGTAATCAAAAGAATGCAATCCAGGAACAAAAACCAGACATGGAAAATAGACACAACAAAAGAACATAAAGTAACTAAAATCATACATACAAAGTAACAAAAGCAAATGAGAAACTAGAAGCTCCACTAAAAACTGGGAGCATGGACCAGGTGCACCGGTTGGGTAAGCGTCCTCTGCTTTTCTAGAAAAACCCACCGAGTTGCTCATAAAAAGTGAAGTCCGGGGTAGACGAACGATGAAAGGAAAACTATGACCCGTTGCAAGAAAAACTCGTTACAACTTCGGTATATTAATACTCTAAGATTCTCTGTGACTTTCCCAAAACAAGGTCATGCCAGGTCATAAAAGTACGAAATTTGCATATATGGGTGTGCTCACATGCGTATAGAACTACACACCGGATTTAACATGTTTTTTTCAACAACAAACGAAAAAAATGATGTTCGACAGAATGTCTATTTTTAAAAGAATGAGAAATGGTTGAACACCTATTTTATAATAAGACAGTTTAAGTGAAGATCGTGGACACGTGCCAAAACCACAAGAACGACTGCCATGCTATAAATTCCACTCCAGAAAACCGGCGAACAATCGCTGGCCCCCATAACAGTAAAATTTCAGGTGAAAGGCAAATACATGTAACTCTGGTAACATTTACAATATGTTGGTGTCTCGTCATCTTGATTCCTGTATTTCAGAGTCTATCTCGTCAGATACTAGATTGCAACATGGGCGCAAAATAATACAAAACTTCAACCACATAGAAAGAGCTGAGTAATAGTGTTATGCTGAGGTATGTGTAGTAATATTTGTGAGAAGGGAAAGAATATAAATTATAAACATAACAGAAAGATAAAGAACAAATATAGTAATAACAACTAAAACAAACATTTTGGACACTTTCTTTTCAGTTTGAATAGCTGTCAATTATATGAAGATTTTATTTCTTTTATTAACAGTTCCTGAACTTACATGTCTATATTTCTTTGCAACCTATTCTGATAATTCAAATGACCAATTCTTGATATAAATAAAATGTTTTAACCGTATTTGAGAGCTTCTCACAAAGAGTTGAAAGGGAAAGAGTGTCAGTTTGAACGTATGTAATCCGAACTTGATGTATTTTTGGGGAGATGCGATGCATAACATTTTCCAAAACTGGATTTGCTTAATACATCAACTATATAGTGAAAAACTGAGATGACAGGTTCTGACTAAATGATGTTTCTTCTTTTGTATCAGATCAGCTATATAGTCAGTCTCGTAGATCAGCGAGTAATCAAGCAAAAGTTGTCCCCAGTGGAACAGAAGAGAAACAGGCAATTTGCCATTTTATTTCAAAAGACTTACGCTACAATTTCTCAAATTGTCTTAAACAGTTAGTATGTAAAATCAGAGGACGTTTTTCGCAAACCTTGTTTAAAGTGAAACTATTTAGCTGTTTTGATAGTTTAACAGTCATTGCTATTTGACAGTGTAAATGAATAAAATCAGAGGCAATAACGACGTTGAGCCAGGTCGTACGCGCGTAATTGCCTCTGTCACACATACCAGTGGTGATATACGGTCGTTGAACCAGTATATTTTGAATTCGCAAATCGTTCATGTACGATAACCAGGAGTGCTGTATTAATTATGTTTTAAACTGAACATACTTAGTACTCTAGATATCATGTATACTAGAATTACTTTTGAAAAAGTCCGAAGAGGTATATATGCAATTCTGTAAAATAAGGTGATGACATAGAGAACTTAGCTAAGGACCGTCACTGCTAAAGAGCACATTTTGCTTTATAAGGTAATTTAATATGAACAAAAAATAAAAAACAAAAACAAAAACAAAACAAAAACAAAACAAAAATAAAAAGCACAAAAACAAATTAACAGCTTCACTATGAATGCATGATTCACATGTCCCAATGGAAAACCCATGAAAATATGAAAGAGTCACATAACTTATGGACGTTCCAACACACAACACCTAACAGAAAGTTTGTTATTAAACTACGATTGGAAGATCAGTTCAAAGGGAAGTGGAGAGAAAAATATCAACAGCTTTGTCAACTTTCCTTTCATCTGTGGCATCATCCCTTCAGCACCTGCGTATGGGGTGTTCATATCACAGCTCATACGTTATGCCAGAGCTTGCCGAAGCTACGCAGACTTTTTTGTATCGCGCTAGAATTCTAACAAATAGACTTCTGGAACAGGGTTATGTTGCTACAAGATTGAAGTCATCACTACAGAAGTTATATGGTCGGTATCATGAACTCGTAGTTCGCTACGGTATATCCATCTGCGCCATGAAAACTGATTTGTTCAACGTGTTATAGTTTTCCTTTCCTCTTTCGTCTACCCCGGACTTGACTTTTTATGAGCAACTCGGTGAATGTTTCTAGAAAAGCAGAGAACACTTACGCTATCTGTGCACCTGGTCCATTCCAGTTTTTAGTGGAGTCCGCTTTTGTTACTTTGTGTGTATGATTTTAGTTATTTCATATTCTTTGTTGTGTGTGTCTGTTTTCCATGTCCGGTTTTTGTCCCTGGATTACATTCCTTTGATTACCGCTTTGGTATCACTTTGGTTCCCTTGATTACTCTTATCCAAAACGATATTACCGAATATATAAAGTGTCACATAACTTAGTACACTACCTCAATATTCTAAGTGACAAAGATATTATAAAACTATCATGATTCAGAACAATGAACCTTAAGCTACAAGTAGAGAATGACCGATGGCAATATATTAAAAATGAACAAAGAAAGTCTTTATTTTGAAGAGAAATTGTTGGTGAAGAATACCACCACATAGTAGAAAATAGAAGTCTACGACAGGACAGAAAACTTTTATTGATAGAAAACACGTATCTATTCGTAAAGTTTTAAATTTTAATATTGAACCAGAAACAAAAATCAAAATTACAAATTTATAAGAATCATAAATGACAAAATGGACCCATTTTGGCCGCTGTTAATATTAAATGTTCCCCTTATCATGCTCCCTCAGCAAATTGTATAATGTATTGATTTATTTTTGTTCGGTAATTTGTTTTTCTGCATACATTTTGTGCATCTTTGGTTATATCAGAATAAAGATATACACACAAATCTGAAACTAATTTTATATCTAATTTTCTGCAATCAGTGTACAATCCATAAGACAATTATTACCAACAATTGTGTTAAGTTTGACGTTTATTGTAGAAAGGGTTCTCAAATTACAGTACAACATGTGAAAAAATTCCTATAAAAATATGAAAAAAAGTACTCCAAAAAGAAATATAGGAGTTTTACCAAAACTGAACTCATCATTGTTAAATTGCAATAAACAATACTTTTACACATACAAATTATCAATTATTCACTCAAAAACTCAATAACCTATTTATAGAATTCGTTTCTTTTATTTACAGTTCCTTACCGATCCTGAAATAACATTTTATACTTATTATTTTATTTTATACTGATTATTTTATTGACTTGGAATTATTTTAAGTTATATAAACCACATTTATGGTAACAAATATTTTTTTGCGACTCGATTATTGACATGAACATTACGGATAAACCTTCAAGTCGAACTGTTTCACTTAATAAAATAACCATGAAATGTATAAAACATTTAAAAAAGCATTTGCTGTGCAACGAAAGTGTAAAAGGTGGAAAACAAATACAGTGACCATTTTACACAGATTTCAGAAATCAGAGCGTTCATATGTACAGCGGTTTTATGATATGCACACATTTTTGAATTAAAATAATAAGCCTTATAAGACAGTGAAGATCTCCATTCACAAAAACAAATTATGCATCTCATAAAACCTTATAAACAGTTTTACATATAGTTTTGGATGTTATATAAATGATTTTCAGTTCAATCTGAAAGAAAGCATGTAACTTTGTTATATATTATGTTAAACAAAAACTTGCCGTCCTCTTTTCAAACAATGAAAAAGATTGTAGAAACAAGTTGTGTGAATTTTCATGTCGTTTGATTGGTCAAAAAGATTGAATTAAAATATCAATATTTTACAACAAAATATTCGTTTCTGTAACAAAACAAATAAAATTTTTGAAAAAATATTTGTATCAAAACATCTAAAATGAGTTTCCTTAGCGATTTTGGCTGTTGGGGGTATGGTTAGTGAATATGTGTAATCATTTTGACGAACAAATGTTTAATTCCCGTTATACTTATGAAACAATCTAGAAAATAACATAATGATAGCATTTATCTCAAGAATATTTAAAAGCAAAACAAATTCCTGGTTTTGCTGTTGTAATTTTGTTTTTATATTTCATTTAATGATATTATTCAATCCGTTTGGATGTTTCGGTATTTTCTTCTTTTTTTTTTTTTTGGGGGGGGGGTGATATTTGGCATTCGATACATCTATTTCTTCGCGCATTTTCCTCTATCACCTTGCAAAATAGTGCAGAGGTATGATATTATATTTTGATTTTCAAATAGTGATTGAAGGGGTATACATTTCTTCATTTCTTCAAAAATTGTAATTAAAAAAATTTTGACATAAAAAAATGTATAGTAAAATTACAAACATTTATTTTTCTTTTTTAAATTTCTTTCGATTTGTGGGAAAATGTTATGTAGAAATGTAATGATGTAATGGGAAGTTCATATTTTTTTAATCTAATATTAAAAAAAAGAAACCAAGGTGACTTTTAAAGAATATTCTAATTTCATGGGAAAATTAATCAGTATATTATATATATAAGCCTATATTAAGGCTCAAACATCTCTGAGTGACTAGTATTTTTTTTAAATTAAAACATTACTAAGTATGTTAATTTAAAGTTATTTTTTTGGGGAAAAGGAAAATATACAGGCAAGCATATTATTTATGAACCACTATAAGTACCATAATATCAGCAAATCGCTAATACCACTTTTTACACAACATGAACTGAGCAAGTATGCACTTAACTAGCAGAGAACAAATTCTTTATGTCTGTGTCAGCTTTTGGAGTTTAGTGCTTAAACCCATTTCATTAGTAAAAGAGATGCAAGAACTGCAGTCGCCGTAGATATAAAGTTCGGCATCAGATGATACCCTTCGTTGCATCTATCAGAGCTGCAGTAATAATCACCAAACTCTGTCCCTGTAGAACAACCCCGTCTTATCTCTGGATAAAAGAAAAAAAAAGTAATATTTTCTGTGCAATATACACTTTTTTCATTTCTTATTTCCAGAAAAAGTTTTTTGAGCAGAGTTGTACATTTTCAAAATTGAAATCTAAAACTTTCTACATATTCTGCCTGATCTTCTAATATACCTTCTAGTCGTGACGATTTACTTAGTGATAGTGCGTGTTCTTTTGTGTAGTTTTGACCAATACGAAGAAGTACATATATCTATAAATCCATGAATACTTAATTTATTATTTTTTTTACAGAATGTTCACAGTGATTTAAAAACAAATAAACACCTTTCACATTTCAGTTTTAATAACAATCTGCCTAAACAACCTAAAACAGTGGATTATGTTTTGGCAGTTTTATTTTATTTATCTACCTATGATCAACTGACCTTTCATCATACATATGAAGCATCGCTTCTCTTCATATTTTGATCATTGTCTCAAAACGTCAACGATCGCTATTAAAATATGTTTCTTACCGGTAATGTCCCCGTGCAGGTCCGGGTGTTAAAAGAATAGGCCTGCAGCAGCGCTAAGCTTGTCGTAAAAGGCGACTAAATAGTGTTCAGAACCCTAGCCGGGGGCTCGGGCGCTCTGCCCACAAAGCAACTGGGATGTGTGCCCCAGGTGGTGGAATTTGAAGCAATCGTCATTGCATTGAACAGTGGGTAAAGTGATACTAGCGACGGCTGCGTATATTGACTCCACACAGCTTGCGCTTGTTAAGCTACTGCATTTATAACATTTTATACCTGCAATATAAGTATTATAAGAATTTTCTTACTTTGTTATAATTTAACTTGATTTTGTATTAGGTTATTTTCCATAAACTAACATAGTACTATGACGTCATTAACGTCATAAACTAACATAGTACTGTGACGTCATTAACGTCAATGGGTCCGCATTCTGCAATTCAAATAGTTCCAAACAAAATAAAGCTTTGATGAAGGGACAAATCTTAACTTTCACATTCATTAATTAGAAATCAAATTATTGTTTTTAATTGTTGACCAAGTTATGCTAGTATATCCAACTTTGGGACAATTTATGCTGTTTATAAATCGCTTCGCGGTTCATAAAGCGTAAATAAACACAAATTTGGTTATTTAAGAAATCTTTATCATGCAAATGAATGATAAATGCAATTGAAGTTTTTTTTTATATCTGTGTGTATACATTTAAGCTGTTAGTCTTTGGAATATTATTACTTATAGAGTAAGTGCCATCGTATAGATTTTGCAATGAATTCATTACAATTATCGACTGGCCCGAAACGAAACAAAGATGTTTAACTTTTAATGGTTTAGTGTTCTGAAGAACAATAGTAATATACTGGCATTTTCCTATAATCACGCGATTCGTCTTAAAGTGTATTATTCCTATATCCAGAAGAGCATATTTCAAAAACAAAATGTGATACGTTTGAGAATAGTACAAATGTGGTATTTTATTATTTTGTGTTTGTGAACAGTATATTGATGTAAGCAGCCATATATCCCTATATATGATTTATTTGCGTAATTTGTATATGAATAAAAGTTAGTTTTATTAGTTTCAGTGCTTGTACTTGTAATTTTGTATGTTACTCTTTCACAGTACATTCGTAGTCTGCTATGTTCTCTTTACTCAGATATTCCTACTCCGTTCTTGTTTCTTATTGGCCAGTTCACTTTTTGGTGGGAATTTCTTATCTGGGCAGTTGACTCTGGATTTTGATTGTATGAAGAAGCCATTTTGGTCTTGTTGGAATTTTATACCTTTATGGTACATTTCTGTTCATTTTCAGGTTTGTTTCTTATTAACAATTTAGTATTTATAACATTCAATCCTTTCTCAGAGTAAGTAATCTTTGTGGAGAAAGTTGGTGATTGAGTTTGAATGCTTTGTATGATTGATTCGAGAGTTACATAAAATCTTATATAAACTTGAGATTTAAATAATTGTCACTAAATAACTTTATTATAACAGTTAGATTTACACAAATATGATTTAAAACATCTTAACAATTTAAATGCATAATTCCATAGGCATCTAGCATGATTTTGGTAGAATATATGAGTGAGTGATACGTCATTTACATCTTAATAAACTTAATACTGCTTTACTTTGTTAAAAATGTAAATATAAAGGAGATAACTACTTTCACTATATTTATACAGAGTAATGCATCTAATCTAAATGACCTGAATATTTATGATTATAAATATTGGTACTTCAGGTTTATATAATTTTGATGAACTGGTAATAAGGGTCATAGGAGACACAGCCTTTACACAAACATGTGAGGTATGTTATGTCCATAGTATTTTATGTATATTTGTTGCTTAACGTGTTGTCTGCTTTCCTTGTTACTGCAGAATTATGCCTTTGCCTGTATTCACATGTTTCGATTTTTAGTTATTTGAATAATTCACAGAATAACATTTGTGAGAATTGATTAATATGTGTAATTAACAAATGCATATATTATACATGGTGTTATTTACAGTATCTACACATTTTGAATTAGAGTTTAAAATGGGATATATATGAACTAGAGACTTACCAGAAATTAGTTTTAGAATATGAGGAAAACATTGTTATTTTTTTCCTATTTTGATCATCTTAAATATTTTATAATTCGCGTATTGATCATGTATATTCACAATGATTATTTATTATTACAGGGTATTTTCATTGTTTCCTATGATTCTGATTTATCCTGCAATGAGATTATTTGTTAAACGAATAAAGGTATACGGTTATTTGTTTTTGCTGTATCCGTACATTAGCAGGTTATCGACTTTCTGGCTCTTCCAAGATAATGAATCAGAGGAACACTACATTATAGATCTGCCCATACAACTGCCTCCTCTTCTTCAAAAATCTCAAACAGATATTTCAAATCCCAAAGAAACTAGTGCACAAATTTCACCCCTGAAATCTACTGCCATATACCAAACAGAAACAAGTCAGCTTCCACCTTCCTCGCGAAATTCAAAATTTTAATGTTCTTAAAATCGACTTTACAACATTCAAAATATTTGTAATTATTGTTCATTTTACTTATCTGTCTCTTGGAATTAAATAAATTTTGATACATTGTTTATTTTCTTCAAACAGCTTTGACGGATTATATAGTGTGGATTGAATTTCAATGTTTACCGAGTCATGCGCCATGCGTATTAATTTTTTTTCTACCGCTTTAACGATCGGGGCTCCTCAGGGGATACGCATTTTAAAATTTTATTTTAAAAATGTACACACACACAAAACTATTAATATAACAGGATAGAAACAATATAGGTACATTGTATATGTATATGATGCTTAATAAACAATCAGAAAGTACTGCCTGGGATTGTGTTTTATATGGCAACCAAAGCACTATTACACAAAAATATATGCAAATGGCATAAATGAATTACATGTGGGATTGATATGAGAGCATGACATCCTAAAACAAATCAAACTGCAAATTTGAAATATATACATTCTATATAGAAGATACATGTATAAGACAATATGGCAATTCAATTATTGCAACGCCAGAAGCATTGATTATCTCCATATTTTATAGAAAACTCAAACGATTACTAAATAAAAAAAGATAAAGACAACCAATATGTTTGACATATTAACGGGCTTGATAGTTCTCTGTTTAAAGGTTGAATATTACTTAAATACAGATACCAAAATCATGTTTGTATAGTTTCTATAGTGCTTTCCATTGTTTTACAATTATCGCCTCAAGTGTTTTCTTTAGGAAACTAAGGAAGTGTTCAGTCGTGATGAGCGTGAATAGACTATAATTTGCCTAAAAAAAGAACAAATGAAATATGTGTCTGACTAATTGCGACTACTCTGATTGTATCGGTTAATTTAATAAATGATCTTAGTGCAAAATAAAACAAAAAAATATTTGCCACAACTACACTACTATCGTATCAAATTTAATATTTCTTCTGCTTCTGTAATAAGGCATGGTATGACAACACTACACTGAAATATTGAAATTGTCCAGGCTCTCCTGAATGGGTGTCAAGACATCCTTATCCTTACAAAGCACCAGAAATCACACCTGGTTTTTGTGGGAGTTTATATTGCTAGTGCTTAAGATTTTGTGCAATGTTTTGTTTTTCTTATATCCAGCTTTTATATGCAATATTATACATCGGTAAACAATACCGGAGCTTTCAAATATGTCAAAACCCCAAAACATGGCATGAACGTGAAAACAGAAAAAAATGGCGATCAACATACACTAGTGTACACAACAGTATAAAAAAATTACATACAAACACTAAAGATAAGGAAAACAAGACATCACACAAAAGCCGCAAGTGACATCAGGTGCTCCGGAAGGGTAAGTGTGTCCTGTTCCGCCAACAAATCAAATCAAATAAGCTTTATTTAAGGCGGCAAGTTCATTACAACAATTCAACATAAGCTCTTGTTGTTTTAACATGTGGTATCTGTAATAAGTCGCTGTATCTGAAATTGTACGAATGATTTTGTTTACATATTAATTCAGATAATACATGTGGAGCCTGATCATATAATATTTTAAACTTTCTAATGCAATTACTCTGATACGTCTTACATGTAAAGTAGGCGTCTTGGCCTTTGCTAAAAGATCATCATAAGAGGAGTTATAATCAAAATAGATGTATTTTTTTCTATTTTCTTTGTAATAGTCAATGATCAAAAGTGCCAAGAAAGAGGGCAAAAATTAAAATGTGACAATATGAATGTGTGAAAAATACTTAATCTACTTAATTTACAATAATACCTTACTCGCTTACTTTTTTGACAGTTTTAAAGTGCCTGATATTTTAGAAAACCTGTTTTTTGACAATTCATTTTCGGAAGGCAACCAAAATTTGTTATGAAAACTGAGATATATAAGATTCTGATCCTCACTGGATTGGGTTCTCTTCCCTGCACCAACTGGTTGTTTTTCAACAAAGCAAAATTTCGCAAGAACTTTAAGAATTAAAATCATGAACGATGTACAGAAAAAGTTACACTTTTTATTTGTTTTTTTTTTACAATAATACCTTACCCGCTCACTTTTTGGGTAGTTTTAAAGTGCCTGGTATTTCAGAAAACCTGTTTTTTTTTACAATTCATTTTCGGAAGGCAACCAAAATTTGTTATGAAAACTGAGATATATTTTTATAATGTTACCATGGTTACAGATTTTCATGACAAAAGAGAAATAATATATATTTACATGGATCTCCACTATGTAAGGTTTTGAAAAATATATACTTTTTACAGGAAAAAAATGCTGGATTTGCTTGTTTCAGTGTCTCAATTTATTTTTATTTCCACAAATTGTCATGAAGTTATCTGCAGTGACCTATCTATAAAGTGGAACCTTATAATCCGCTAATAGTTGAGCAACAATTACGCAGCTACCCGACACGAGTCACAAAGGAGTCTCTTCAAAAACAATTGACACGTTGTATATTTGTAAATTCATTCTGTTTTAAACATTATGTTTGTAGGCCATGAACTTGGATTTTTCTGTATTTGAAATGTCCTATTATTATATTTACACATCAGATGTAGGACCGATCATTTTACTATAAGAATACTGGTCGTTGATCTTTATACTTTTCTAAAATTGTTTTAAATATTTCTTACTGAAATCTTTTTGTTTAACAGTAACGGCTTGTTATCCGAGTGGTTTTTGACCGTCAAACATTAGGAATAAAGAGTGTCCTTGTACTTTATTACTTTAAAAGGCGTGAAAATGTAAGGGATCAAGTAATTAACAAAAACACAGATCTTATAATATATGGTATTCATGTTTATATTTCTAGAAATGGATGAAACTAAAGTACACGCTCTTCAAGATTTATCTCAATACTAATGTAATTCAATCTTTCATATTCATTAAGGTTACTAAATACTAAATAGATATCAAGATAACATGATTTGGCTTTTGGGTATCTTACTGGCAATCATACCACATCTACTTTTAAATAATGCAAAAATAGAAATATGAAACTAAATTCCCATTAGACTTGACCAAACATTTCCTTATAATAGTTTTACATGGCCACAAAATGATACAACACTTTAACCACTGAGAAAGAGCTGAGTAACAGTGTTATGCTGAGGCATGTGTAGTGATATTTGAGAGAAGAGAAAGAATATAAATTATAAACATAACAGAAAGATAAATAACAAACATAGTAATAACAACTGAAACAAACATTTACGTTAAGCACTTGCAAACGAGGAAACCTGTATATTATACTATAATTTCACATCTTGCTTTTATTCGATACCTTTGTATCATAAGGCATTGCATCAGATCACGTGAAGGATATCACATAAATATTAATGTGACTCTCTTTAATTATCAAAACGAAAGTTTTCTATTATCATATATATGTAAATTATTAAAATACAAGTAGAAAATGATTAATTTGCTAATTTAAGTATTTCACAAATTTTATCTTAACGTTGATTCAGACATCACACTCTCAACGGGAACTGTGAGAAAGGAAACCTGTGACAAAACCGTTGTTTAAACTAATACGACCCTTCAGCTACAGAGGGTCCATTGAAGCCTGGACGAACCCAAAGTAATGTCATATCACGTAATTACAAGTACTCAGTTATAACCATTCTAAAAATGGGAGATGATGGACATAATACAAAATGAAGTACTGACATAAGCTAACTCTACTGACTGGGAACAAAAACAGTTCCTTTAAAATCATATCATTTAACCGGAAATTGTAAAGTTTTAGGCATGTTGGAGCTGTTTCATAAGAAAGTAGTGAAATGTATCAGTGTTGTGGCGGAAATTTTGTATATTTACTGCTACCGCTGGCTAGCCTAACTTGAATGCGTAAAGCTTGCCCTACAAGTACTGACCCTCTACACTACAAAGACTGAGCCTCATTTAATACCTTCCCGTGTCAATGCACGTTATTTGGGATAAAGCAAATAAGCCTCAGTCAGAATTAAAGGGATTCTTGGTATACAAAGGGCCCTTAAAGTGCGGAGTGGAGAAACATTTGCGTGTGCCCTAGTTCTCACTAACCATGCCCCAGCTATTGGTCCAATATCTTCACTGACTTGTAGAAGACTGGAAATCAAAGACAATGGAAGATAATTCAGGAAAACATCCGTGTTGTTGGAACTCGATAGCAGAAGCAGTCGTCTAAGGGATAAACACACCTACAGAAAAACAGCGGTCCCTCTGATCATATAGGGTTCAAGCATAAGGCTAACAACCCTAGCATCCTGGGGAAATACCTTACAGAAATATGGACAAGAATACAGATAAAAGAAACCAACTTCAAAAATCTGGCAAACTGGAGATATGAAGCAGTTCAAACGAACGAATATCATTCGACATAGGAATCTTTTATAGTCGGATATGGAACGACGAAAATGTCATACTTTCAGATAACAATGATAAAAACGCAAATCATACAAAAGGAGAAGCCATCATGATGTCACAGAAAGACGCATGATCTCCTATAGGAAAGGAACCAATAAATAAAAGACTTATACAAGCCAAATTCGAAACATCACACAAATGGTTAACACTACCGTTGTCATGTGTTATGCACCGATCAACAAAACAGGAAACCAAGATTCGAGCGGAAATCAAAACAATATGTTCCAAGGAAAAAGAATAGATCGTAAAAATGGACACAGACAACAAAGAACAAGAAATAATCAAAATAAACGGACATAGGAACAAAAAGAAATGAATAGACAACCCCTGACTCCACTAAAAACTGGGAGCATAAACCAATTGCACCTGTAGAATAAGCCTTCTAAGCTTTTTTTAGAAACACCCACGGAGTTGTTAACAGAATGTCACAACTGGAGTAGACGAAAGAGGAAAGAACAATAGGATATAATGAGCAAATCGGTACTTATGGTGGATACGAATTCACCATAATGTTCCACAAGCTAACGATGACGACCATATTTTTTTCCGACGCAGTTGGTATAGTTTCGCTTTTTACCCTTTGACCTTAAAGGCGCTCTTCCATGGAAACGCAAGTCTCTTTCCCGATTGGCCAAATACTGATAACTTAGTGGCGTTCGAAAAAACCTGTATCGAAAATTGAAATTGCGTGCCATGTTGTTATTTCTTGAATGAAATGTAGAAAATTATAAGTAAAAAGAACAAAGTTTACTGCGTCGGATATCTTTTTTTTAAAGATAGTACTTGCTTGAAGTGAAGACTTTTATCTTGAAGCAATATAATCTTGTTCCAGAAGCCTAATTCTAAGAAGTTTATCGCAGTACAAAAATATTACATAGTTTTGGCAAGTTCTGGCTTAATATGTGAGTTGTGTTATGAAAACTGCATGCGCAGGTGCTGAAGAGATGATGCCATAAATAAAAGAAATGACACGTCATCGCGTTTGGCATGTTTGTTC
Organism: Perna viridis; assembly: GCA_037379345.1. Classification (NCBI taxonomy): domain Eukaryota; kingdom Metazoa; phylum Mollusca; class Bivalvia; order Mytilida; family Mytilidae; genus Perna; species Perna viridis. Next base: position 19,377,610 of record CM074511.1, read on the forward strand.
ATGAGTTTTCCTTTTCCACCGATCTACTAAAGCAGGGCAAGATATGAGGCTGACTTCGTAGTATCTAAAGTGTCATTTATCACAATTTCGTAGGGGTATTTGCGGTGTATAAAATTCTTGATACTAGGAATGAAAACACGTCATCCACATAGCAGAAATTGGTCGAAGGAGATGTAAGGATCTGGCTAAACAATGTCCCTTCTTTTAGATAAGATCAGCTTTAAAGTCAGCCTCATGTAAAATTATTAAGACGATGATTTGAAATCTTGTTTACAAAGAAAAGAGAATCTCCACCAAGTACTACGTATTGGTATCTAGGTGTTCCATCTTTTTAGAACCCACCTGGCTGATAATTGTGCTGCAAACAACTTTGTCATTGGATCAACGATTTTCCCACACAAAGGACTACGAAAAACCACTTGGACATCGTCTGATCACATCCCTGGTAATCAAATTGATCATATCTGCTTAAATCTATTGTTCAGAAGATTGCAATAGAACGTGAGATAAAAATATTACAGATGCAGTATTAGATCATCAATAAGTGATAGGAAGTCAAAAGCAGAAAAGATTCCGAGAAAATGATGCCAGAAAATACTATAATATAATAAGCTCTTAAGCAGGGAAATCTAGAGACATACTAGCTGGCACCTTTAGAGAAATTTCAAGATCTCGCACTGGAAGAGGGAGTTCAATGAATGCTACGTGGAAAATGATTAAAGATGCATTCATAACATCTTTAGACAGATGAAAGGGGAAGCCGAAGACAAGCAAAATAAATTGGATAAGACAGTCAACAAGTGAACCATCGAAGTGATTAAAAACATTAACACTAATCTACTTAATGATCGAACAAGATTAGACCAGTAGACTTTTGAGCGCCTTGTCACACAAGTTGATGAAACATGCAAGGAGCATGATAGAATTGTACAGTGTCACATGATTACTTTCTTGAAAACGATATACACCTGAAAAAAAAACAATCGTCAGGGTTGTGTTTTGTCACCTTTCTTGTCTCCACTGGCAATCGGCTGAAGCATGAAAGAGAGTACCATGAACAGAAGGAACCAAATCCGGTAGACTCTCATGGATCAACTCGACGATCTGGTACGTCTTTCTCAAAAACACGGCCACAAAATTTGGCTCAAGACTAACAAAGATAAAAACACAGATAATGCGAATCAACCATCCAAGCCTTAATCAATAGATTCCTTTGTAGAATAATTAAAATTCATTAGTAGAAATGCATAAATAATCATGGTCCCTGGATACTTACACATCAGCTTACTTTATTGCAGGTAAAGAAAAGAAAGTTGGCACCAACCTAGGAAATATTTCAAGACAAGCACTTAAGTGGAATCATCAGAGGAAGAAAACAGAGAACGCCCAAGAAACACATGGAAAAGTTCAATTTGATATGGAATGAAAACAACTGGATACAGTTACCATTCCATGTCTCAGCAAGCCCCAATCAGAGTGAAATGGAGGAAGACCGTGAAGATCACTGTCTTCTTCCATTCCATTATACAAGGCATAATTATAGTGAGACACTCAAGGTTAGATTTTAGACCTTTTAAAAATAGCCGATTAATATGCAAATTATCTATTTCTTATGGTTACTTAATAAATACTTTCAGAATATTTTGGCAGGAAACAGCTTGATCGAATAAAAGTGTTTGATTAAAAGACATTTTGAGCATTAATAGAAGAAAATCTCGCATTCTGAAAATTCTGTTTTTATCGTATTGACATCTTGAAAATTAGAATTTAGTGTTAAACATATAACGGGATCCATGTCGTCAGAAAGCTTTGTTTTCAGCTTTATATCTCATACTGTCCTGTTTTTGTAATTGTTTGAATCTAAGATAGCCTTTATACAATATCAGATTTATTACTTTTTACCGATATGTTAAATTAGAGTAGGAAGAAAATAACAGTTAAAAGAATGCATGACTACCAAATATGTAAATTAAGATTATATGACCAAATTTGACCAAATTTATTTTGTTTTGTTTTGATAAATACGTAATTCGAAAACAAACAAGCGAATTCAACGACAAAATTATAGGTTAAAACACCCCATCAGGTGTGTGTGTATTTTTTAGTTAATTCTTAATTGCTCGGCCTTTCGACTTGTAGCAGTATAAAGTTAACATATATCAAAGTTCGAATAAAAAGTGTGATAAACATGTACGCGATTAAGAAAATAGTAATAGCGATGAATTCAAGTTCGAGTACGAGTAACTTGCATAAATAGAACTAAATCTCTAAATCAACTTAAATATAACGGGAATAGAAATGGTGATTTTGAGACAACCCCACCGTGTTACGGTAAAAAAAACGTTATAAATAGTCAGTATTTTGCTACAATTCTGCCGATTTCAAAGAACGTCGGAACGAGTGGTATGCAATATGGCGCTCGGAAGTAAAAAGTTGTGGTATATGGAGTAACGGAATTCAAACCTCTTACGTTGTAGGAGTAGGTTAATATCAGGACTCACCCTAACGGGCTCATATGATATGAACTGCGATAAAGTCACTATCAAAAACAATGATGCCATGTTTTCCCAGCATACATCCCAGTTATTCGTATATAGACTCATGAATATGTTCACAATAAACACTATACCTAGTTTGCATGCATAATGTATTTTATTAATCTATCTTAATACATGTGGAAATCATTTTTACGAACAGGCGAACTTGGGACTAGAAAGGAAAGAACTAAACTTCGGTCATATTAATGAAACGCGAGTTCCACGAAAGAAAAAATAGACAATTTAAAGCAAGCAAGATTTAAAAAAAATAATAATTTTTTATTTTTTAAAAGAAATTGATATCCTCCATTTGGATTGGTTCTTCGTGGTATCATCATATCTTTTTCATTTTTCAAAGGAAGCTGGAAACAAATTTCTACTAAGAGAGTTATAAATTCGCATACTAAATATATGATTTTTTTTTATCTTTACTACTATCTATCAGTACCAGCCCACAGGGCGCTCAGCTATCCAGAATCAGGGACTCGGGCTACCTGTCAGTATGTAAAAAAGAAAAAGACATGAGTACTACTATAAAAATTTACAGATCTATGAACACTGCTCTACTTTGCTTAACGAGACAATGTTTAGTATGGAGTTAGGGCGGGTTGAGGTGTAATTGGTATCTGTGGTGCTCTGCTGTTTTAACCTCTGATTGGTTTTAAGATTTACTACTTAGCAGGCACGAGACCGCAATTAATTTTCAAGTGCATTTCAATATACACATTTGAGCAGCTTCAAAAAATTCCACCGGCGCAAACTGAATAAAACTTCTCTGGCCTAAAGATATGTACAAACAGGATTTCATATATAAATTGTAGAAAATTTTACCATCATTTTCTGAAATTAATACATATAATTCGGAGATGGGGTAAACATGACAAATGAACTGAGTTAAAAGTCCTAAATTTTAACCTTCTTCCACTGAACCAAATCACAACTTTTAGTCAGAATTGATTAATGAAAAAAAAATCCCATGTAATTTTAACCTATTTTCTACCAATTAGAGGCAAAACTTTAGCAAATAAGTTTCCAGTAAAAATATGAAAAAATGTGGAAGGTACCTACTACCAAAGTTGGAACTATATACGAAAACCAAGGGGACTTAATTGTGTTCTCGTACCAGCAAAACAAATTATGAACGCGGATCGGAGTTTCCTTCTATGTCGGCTAAACGCTTTGAGTCAAGGTATCCTTATTCAAAAATAAAGCTTTTTAAAGAAATTATTGGAATTTCCCGCAAAAAGGGCTATTTGACACTAAATTGTAAGGAAAAATCCATTGAATGACTTTTTTTACATTCTTAAATATCGTCCTTTTTAGTCCTCTTTACATATAGCCCTTCGGTTCTGTGAAATAAGAGTTGGTGAGGTCGTGTTCTCGAAAACCGAAAATGAAAGTACAACGAAATTACGCAAACATCCTGTAATGCTTCAATGTCTTAAAATGGGCACTATTATTTTGTAAGTTCGAGACACTGTAAGAAGTAAAATAATAAATCTGTTTTTTTCCCTTTTTTTTTAGGTTTGTAATATGAGAATGGTGAAAACTGAAACTTATATTTACTTGTATGTCAACCATGTAACAAGCTGTCAGTGTTATATCTTTTGTGTGCCAAATGAAAAAATAGTTTAAATACATTTATGTTTGGTTCTTGTCACTCGACCTACCCTAGTTTTTACTGCTGACCCTCAACCTTTTTTTTCTGAAATGAAAAATGAAATAAAAAAGCTGAGGTCTCACTAACTACTTTTAACATTTCCATTACTTCTTCACATGTTAAAACAGTAGTTTTCAAAGTCTCACTGTGAATTCCCAGGACAAATGACATCTTAAAGTTCAAGTTGCATACCATTCAAAGCTTGGAAAAAAAGGTTTTCAAAATCATTATGCTAATGGTACGATGATTGTCGAAATTCTTTATAAATTTATTTGAATAAATAATACTGAAAATCCACATTTTTACCTTTTCTGCTAGCTGACTGCATGGAGGCAAATTACTCACACTTGTAAACAATATTCATACATTTTTGAAAAAAGACAAAAATTATCCAAATCAGACATGGGACTACAAAGAAATGGCCATTTTTATATTATGCCCTTCTGTGGTATTTTCCCTTAATTACATAATGTATTTAAAATGACAATTTTATGTAACTTGTCATACCAGTTTAATATCTACATGTATGATAATTCAAGAAGGTGTAGTAGTTAATATCATTGATCATTATGAAAAAAGGACAGATTTCAACAATTGATATCATGCCTGTTTCATCACTTGTGTGATTCTTAGTCTGTGTTGTATGACAATTTGAGTACTTTAAATATCCCAAGCAGTGACATTGGGTATTTCAAGGATTAAATCAAGTTATGAGTCAGTTTTACTGACAAAAACTTGTTGCTATGTTTTTTAAAATACCTTGCATAATGCTCCTCTTAAAAAATAACCAGATTCCATTGATTTTATGGGGAAATGGGAATAATGACCAGGAAAGGCAATTTTCATCAAATGATGCATTTCTCTGAAATATTCCATAATTTAGCTTATCGTCTTACTAATGACTTCTAACTTTTCCATTACTTTACATGTTGAAAAAGTGATTTTCAAAGGTTCACTGTGAATCACCAGGACAAATGACATCTTAATGTTGCATACCATTGCAAAGCTTGGAAAATAAGGTTTTCAAAATCATTATGCTAATGGTACGATGATAGTAGAAATTCTTCACAATATTTACTTGAATAAATAATACTTTTCTGCTAACTGACAGCATGGAGGCAAATAACTCACACATGTAAACAACATTCATACATTTTTCTAGTAAATTACAAATGTGACTTTAAAGTATGCATTATTAGCTTTATTTTTACTATTAATCACACAAATAATGCACTTACAATGCATAAGTCCAGGGTTGGTGTGTTTTTGGTACTACATAGAGGGTGGCCATTTGACCAGGAAGTGATTAGTAAGACCTGACCCTGCCCACTCCTGGGATTCTTGATTTTTTTTGGGTAAATTCTCTGAATTGGCCTCAGTATTTACAATGGTAAACAACAGTGGAAGCACACCTGATAAAAGCTGCAGCCACAAGACAACTAGAAGCAGTGAATTTACAGCCTATCGATCTTTCATTCCTGTTTGTGATTACGTCTATGGATCAGTTGTTGTAATTAATGTTTTCATTAAACACTTAGGTGATCATCTTGAAGAATTTAGCCATATTTCTAGCCGAATCGTACAAAAAAGTCCTTACCTACCTGCGGATCCCTTTTTATTCTTAGAAGTGACCAGAACAATATATATATTTTATTTTATTTCACCCAATTACCTGCCAATGTGGTGAAAATATTCTATATACAACATGTACAATTGTGTATGATTTGTATTGTCCTAATACATTCATCGAATTAACATGGTCCAAATGTTGGGTTGAATTCATAGATGTGATAAGGTGGTTCCTTCAAAATAATACACACATTGTTCTACAAAATTTAGATCCACTAAATTGGCAATAAGGTTCTCATTCTTGTAGAAAGGACACATTGATCAGTAGGTTCACATGTATGGGAATTGTCCCACAATTATTAGGAGTTGTGGGTTGTCTTGGTTCAAATTTGTCAATTTGGGTCAAATTTAGTAAGTTGACTTGTCACAGCTGCAAGATTCTAGGTACATGAATATAGCCAAGTCAATTAATTGGCAATTTAAATCTACTACCTATTAAAACACTGGTAAGCCATCATGTCACATTTCTCTGAACTCAATGATTTGAAGTGTCAAAACACATATAAGCAGCTAAGGTCAAAGGTCAGAGATTTAAGTGGCCATTATCACATCAACAGACTAACATCTTGGATAGTAGGGAGACTAGTGAGTCAACTATCATTTAGATTTATGTTGTCTATGACATAAAAGTGGTTTAAGTAAACAATGTACTGTATTAATTACAAAAATTATCTATGTTTTATTAAGTTCTACAATGTACAATGTATATGTAATTATCAAGTTCAAGATCATCAGGTAAGGGTCTAAGTGTGGAATAGCTGAAATATTGCTGCTCATGTGTTGAACCCCAACAATCAGTCAATCAATCTAAGTGTGGAATGGTAGAACTTGTGTGGTTTTTGATCCTGGACATCAAATTTATTAGTATATCCTGTACATTTATTGATATCCTATTTTAAATTTAAACTTACATAACATGAAAAGTCCTTTTAACCAGGCACATCTGATACTGCCAATAGATATGTGTGTACATTTGCAATATAACATATAGATATGCATATACATGTACATTATAGCAGATTAAGTGATTTAATTTAAAGTTTTTTTTGTATTTCAGGTAAACAATCTTTAAAACAAAAATGAGGAATGGTGGTTATTTTACTCATCATGACAGTAAGGATAGAGGTTTGGACTTTCTTCGATTTTTATCCACAGAACAAATTAAAATTAGTGGACAAGATAAAAATGAAATTCGGAAAATTTACAGTACAAGGTATACTACATACAGACAACAGTTTAGACCTGATCAGCCACAAGTGCCTTTTGGAATGATTGTGAAGGCTCTTTTTACTCTGGGGAAGGTTCATTTGCGGGAAAATAGGTTATATCCAGGGGCAGCTCCAGCAGAATATATCAACTCACATCAACACAGTCCAGTAAGACAAACATCAAAGACCAGTTCTCAGGGTTCTAACCAGAATAAAACATTTACATCAGGGCAAGGCAATAATTCAGGGGCCACACATGACAAATCTGGCAAAGTCACTGGTTATTCACACACAAAAAAAGGCAAGGCAGCAAAACAGCCATCACCAGCTCGAAATGCTAGTGCTTCCACCACATGTCAAGATCATGAATCACCTAAACGTAAACGTAGAAATAGAAGATTTAAGAGAAAAAGTGCTTCATATCGAATTGCTGTTGATCAACATCTTATGATCAATAAGGCCTCAAGTGAAAGTGGTTCTACAGCCAGTTTATCTTCTATTAATTCCAACCAGAGTGCTCCATTTCAAGTATCTGGCTTTAAGGACTTCACTAGAAAGGTTGGGAACATGTATGAATGTGTGGCATGTTTAGCCAAGTGTACATCTAAGGAGGAAATGGAACGTCACTTGGAAGGAAAGAGACACAGACTTGGAGTCATGACTTTTGAATTAAGGAAAAGGAGGTACATGTTTTATTCACTGAGTAATAAGAGATTGAAAACTTGTATTTTATTGCATTTAATTTGTGCAAGATTAAGAAATGGTCCAGATTGTGTGAAAGATATTAAAGTACTGTCTACTTGTAATTTGGTTTCAATCTGTATGTTTTTCACACTGATAAATCCCTAACTGGCCATATAGGAGGATGTAGGTAGACTGTTTATATTTATGTTGTTGGGTCAGATGAAGTACATGTACATCACTGTTACTGATGTTTTTATTGTTCAAGTATGCGGTTGTAATTTCATGGATGTTTAGAATTTTAATCATTTCACTTCTCTTAGACTTTTCTGAGTAGAAAACTTATAGTACTTAGCATAAAATTTTAGCTTCAGTCATCAAACACTTGAAAATTTTTATTTAACATTCTGTTATAGAGATGATCTTGTTAGAGACAAAGGTGGTATCCAGATACTGTGTGATGTTCCCTATACAGATGGTACATTTAATGTTACCATAAATGAGAAAGTTGCTAAAACATTTGTCATGTCTATAAAGAATAATCATAGTGACAGCTGTGAACTAGTCCATTGTGAATTGTTGAAGCGTATCAGAGTGTTCCAGTTAGATGATGAACAGAATGTCACAGAATCACGATCTACCACAAATATTCTACCAGGTATTAATGGACAGAGCCTCTATCTGTTACATGTTAAAATTAAAATGCTTCCTGGTAATGAGGGGATTAGTTGGGGTTATCAACAAGGAAGCCAGTACTTAAATTCATTAACTTTGTTTATGGGTGAATTTCCGTACTTATATGTACCAATGAAGTTAATTGATTGATTTCAGTTCATTATTGTTGGCCTTGAAGTACCTCTGAAGTAAGGCTGTTTCCTCTATTGAAAGTTTCCCACTTTGACGAAAATAAATAGCTAAATATAATCCCAAGTAAGATATAAAACTATTTCCCAATTGGTAGTTAAAAGATTTGTTTGAAATAACACTGATTAACTGCTTATGACACATCATTTTATTAAAATCTGCTCTTAAATTGATCATTTTAACTACAAATTCAAGGATTTTTATGGTTATTCTTATTTTCCTATTTAAAAGTGACTTCAATAGGATGAGGTAGTTTTGAAAAATGTCAACAATATCACTAGATTTAGAAAGATGTTTATTTTGTACTTAGTCTCGTGCTGACAGAAACATGTACATGTAATTGGTCTTACTTTTCTTTAACAATAGAGCAGAAAGTGTGCACCAGTAAATTCTAAACAGCTTCAGTAGGGGATTGAACATGGCTTCCACGTTATTGTAAGAGCTCTCTTAGCTTGCTTACTTAAGGAATATTCCAGCAGTGCAACTAAATAAGTACTATTATATTGAATATATTAATGTACCTGTTAGTGGAAGACTGGTAGCCACTGTTCCATTACTACAATGTATCTCCAATTTCTGTTCTTTTCTTTTCAATGCATTTCAATTTTCATTACAGGAGGAACTTACAAAGTCAGGGTAACTGTATCTGCTAAGAATGTTGGTACATATCACACACCAATAGCATTCCACTTCAATAAATATGATGACCATGAGTTCCATATAATAAAGTTCTTCACAGCGAAGTGTGTCAACAGCATTACAGAAAGCATTAAGCCTTTATCTCCATACAAACGCCAGTCACGTAGGGCATTGCAAAGATCTACTAAAGAAATTGTTGCTGGGTTTCCTCTTCCTAAGTATGCACTTTTTTAGCTTGTGAGCTATTGCCATCACTTCTTGTCTTTCAGTGTTGTTAACAACTTCTCAAAACTCTTTTTGTGAAACTACTGGACCAATTAGAATCAAACTTGGTATTAATGTTGCTTTGCCGGCTTCGGGTATAATGCTTAGAACTGACATGGCTGCGGATACTAAAAACAGAACGTAGGGGTCAGACTGAAGTTTTTACGCATATATCTCCATATCCATTAGTTTACATTCTGAATGAGTAAGTGTTTGGCTTGATGAGGTCTATCTGTGGTCAAATTGTCGTGTAAATCTGATAAGTCATGTTGGAATCATTGCCCTTTTTGACGTTTTTTTGTTGTTGCTGATAATGATATTACTTTATAAAAAATCATATACTCTGACATTACTGGAGCAAGAAAAGCCAAACTTGCTATTTACATGTATGCTCCATGAACTTATGGATCGTTATAGTGTATCCATCTGCACCATGAAAACTGATTTGCTCAATGTGTCATAGTGTTTCTTTCCTCTTTCGTCTACCCCATACTTGACTTTTTATGAGCAACTTTGCAGGTGTTTCTAGAAAAGCAGAGGATGCTTATCCTACTGGTGCACCTGGTCCATGCTCCCAGTTTTTAGTGGAGATCGAGTTGCTTATTTACTTTTGTTACTTTGTGTGTATTATTTTAGTAACTTTATAACCTTAGTTGTGTTTGTCTGTTTTCCATGTCTGGTCTTTGTCCCTGGATTACATTTTTTTGATTTCTGCTAGAATTTTGGTTTCATTGATTACTCTTTCTATTTTGCTTTTCCATCTGAATGACTTTTGGGGTTTCCAGATGCAAAACATGGACTTTGTCACTAGTCAGCTAAGGGGGTATCATATTGTAATCAATAATTCCTCTGAAACCACTGAATAGAATTTGCTGAAGCTTTCACAAATTCTTTATCATATGATGCCATTGTGCACCTTATATTTTATTTTTCTGTCTGAATGCTAGGGTTTTTTTCCATCTGAATCACTAGGGGGGTCTTCCGGGGGAGTGCAGTGGGGACATCATCAAACAAACTTTGATCACAGTTTTCTTGTTTATTAAAATTTACTGGCTTTTTTTTATTGTTGGAAAGTTTATTGTCATGCCAAACTTTCTGTAGAAGGCAGAACATTTCTGAAATCCTGAGCACTACACAATAAGTACATTAATCTATTAAGTGACCTGTCCTGTCTATTTAAATTGTCATTGTAATGCATGGACCATAAAGTCGCACTTTTAATATGAATTTAAACTAAAACATTTTAGACTTGTTGGAGACAATCTGAAGAAGGAGATAGAACTGAAATCATATCTGATCCCATCAGCCACACGACATCTGGTCAATAAAGGTTTAAAGGATGCTCATGGTTTGAATCAGGCGGAGAAACAAGAGCTGAATGCTATGAAGTAAGTGGCAGTACTTATATCATGAATGAATTGTACAAACCTTAAATACAGAAGTGCATACATGTATATTAACTAACACATGTAATTCAAAAGGTTTAAAACACAGAAAAACTACAGTCTGATTTTGTATCTTCCAGTTTGATGTATTGGATCATTGTATTTTTTGGAGATAAGTTTTTTTCTTCTAGGACCCTCTAAATAGCAGTGCTTTCAATGTCCATTAGATGATTAGTGATAGTCATTTTGAAGTATGAAGACAAGCTGCAGAAAATTGTGCACCTATGCTCAGCTCTATCTTGAAAATTGATATGAATAAAAATAACTTCACAATAGTGTCTTAATAGTAATTCTATAATATAGTTTTAGGGTTTGCCTATGAAGGACAGAGCTATTTATACTCAAATAACATTTGACTTTGTTGATTATGCACTGCTATGTTGTTCTATGGTTGATGTCTAGACCATAAAGAATATTTTAGACTTCATTATAACATAAACTGTTTGTCAGGGTTAAATGTTCAAACAACCACTACCAGACTGCATATGTCATTTCTGGAATACGTCACTTCTGACAATAATTTTTAGACATTCATGATTCAGGGCATCTACATAAATAGACATTGCTGATGCTTGGTCCCTATTAACTTGGAATTGTTTTAGTCATATCATGTCTTTGGGTAGCCAGTTACCAATTAGTAAGTATTTAGATTTCTGACTTTGAAGTCTTTTGTTATAAAATTTTAGATCCATTTTGGAGAAACCAGTTAAAGTAGACTCATATGTGAAGAAGTTTCAGACCCTGATGCATTTTGAAGAGATACAGATGGAATATGATATAAGGAAATATGACATGGATGCAGCTCCCATGAAACTGTCAGCTACAAATAAAAGGCTCCTCACCTTACAGGTAAGGCTGAAAGAAAGGCATCAGTTGGTAGGGTGCAAATATGTTGCTAATTGACTAATTAAGGTATGATTTGGATTTTTGAAGGAGCAATTATCACACAAATTGTTGTACATAGAACAGAAAGGTTTTTGAAAAGCAATGTAGATAATAATTGCTATATAAATCATCAAGAATTTTTTTAATAGTATGAATTCTAATCCAGTACCAGAATAACGCCATGTTCTGCATTAAAATGACAAACTCCTGTCATGAAATATACATACAGTTAATGGTCAAACAGTAGTTATGGCTTGAAGTCATTCTTGCCACCCAGTTTTTTGTCCTCTCCAGAAACAAGTCCTGCACAAATTTTATGTCAGAATGTCTGACAGATTGCTCTGAAGAAAGAGCTGTTGTATGTTAATTTTCATTTAGGAATATTAATTATTCTAAACAGATAGCTGAAATTTGCTTCTGTCAAGAATATGATGAGGTTTGTAACTCTATGACCGTAAGCATATTAACTAAGGAGTTAATTTCAAACATGTAAAATTTGAAAGTCATGACACATGATATTGTAAGAATTGTTATACTCTATTAGGTACCAGGTTTAGCTGAGAACCGACCCTCAGTCCTGAAAGGAGACAGATTATATGTCAGAGTTAACAACAATGGTAACCTTGGTGACAAGGAGTACCAAGGATATGTACATGATGTCCAGCAGCTAGAAGTTGTACTTGGCTTTGATCATAGGTATTCTGTGCCAATACATGTAGTATTTTGATTTTTAGCATTGAACACACAATATTAAATAAATTTGTGTGTGTATTAAAGATAAAATTGATGTACATGTATGTTTAAACATAAATGGAGATAGGCATAGACATTCAAATGTATATGGCAGACAGCAGAGAAAAGATCGAATTGAAATAACATTATTTTATACTCTTGCTGAGGGCTATTTCATAATAAAATGTGTCTTGAGGGAGGGGAGAACACACATTATTTAGGGGTACTACCAACACACTAAATTAAAATGCAATACTTTTGTCTTATAAGAAAAATTATATTTTTACCCCCCACCAACACATTAATCAATCAACTGCATTTTGCCCATTGAAGAAATTTTTTCTGGAATAGCTCTGAACAATATTTGTAGGTTATTTAAATTTATTTTACATTTTAGGGCAATGCTGTGTATTAAAAAATACTGATCAATTTGAATAGTGTAGAAAAACATAAGTATACATTTTGTACTCAAATAAAACAGAAGTTATACATCACATATACAAATAAAAAATACATTTAATAGTTCTATAATATTATATTCTTCTGGCAATAGCTGATCTTTTAAAATACTTTCTGGTTTAGACAAAAAGAACACAAATTTGCCAATTTATTTTGTAAGATTTATATATGAAGGTAGGTTTCTTGTTCAAAGAACTACCATATTTTCCGGACTATAAGTCGATATTTTTTTTCAGCAAAGTGTCAGCCTCAACTTATCTAAGGACTTTTCAAGAAAAATGTTCATCAACAATGCTTTTCGTTAGATTTGTTTAGTTCACTTTCTATTGCTTTAATTCTAAATTTATGATAAACTGCAATCAACGAAAGCCATCAATCAAACAGTCAAACCGGCAATTGAATTTGAATCTTATTGATCATTGCCGCTATCCTTTAGGAATGAATATGATGATGATATAAAACTCTGAAACTTTGAAACTGATAAAATATAAATAAACTCTAGAAGATACATTAACAAAACTCTTTTTTTAACTTGGAAAACATTATCGAGTGTTCAGGAGTTATCGGTCCTTTAATATGCAAATTTATACCCATTTACGGTATGTCGTAACACATTCAATTTATAATTCAGTTAAGGTGTTATCTAAATGACTAATTGCTACCAAATTTGCAGGTAACTATTATTTTTTATTGTAATTCTTAATACCAGGTAATATTTTGTACTAATTACCGCTCGTTATTATGATCAATTCATAAACAAATTTCCTGCTTATTTCACACATGACTGCCCTCATTTGACATTTCCTTTGGCTTCAGAGCCATTGATACGCTCTTCAATAAAAATAATTGAACTCGTGGTCAAAGTACACTTTAACAAAAACACAGATATTTATTTAATTCAGAAATCTTATACTTAGTAACATCACTGGAATAATTTGCTGTTGTTGGAAACAAATCACTCTACTCTGAGATCGGCTGACACGTACACGTCTGACCCTCGACTTATCTGCTGAATTCGACTTATCTATGTTTTTTTTCCTGAATATTGGTCAAAATTAGGCAAGTCAACTTATACTCCACATCGACTTATAGTCCGGAAAATACGGTATATTTTTTAAGAACAAGTACTCTTATTTCATTACAGCTTGCTTGAGAAGTTTGTTGATAACATGAAATTTAATGTAAGATTTGAATTTAATCGACTTCCTGTCAAGTTACAACATAGAGCCTGTGAATTAGCTCATGAGGAAGGACTAGAACACAAAATACTGTTTCCTGACAAGACAACAGTCTGTTCAGATAAGACTTCACATCCTGTTGATGGACAGTTCAGGTTAGTACATAGTTTATGTAGCTGGTGCTCAATACTCCATGGGTTAGTGTGTAGGGGACATAACCTCCCTGTGACCAAACAATGTTCAGATAAGTACATTATACTTAACCCTTTCAAACAATATGTGACATACTTTGCATGCACTTTAACTTTCAAAGCAGTTGTGATTTTATTGTTCAGTTACCTTTAATGTGTACACTTATATGATTGGAAGAGAACATTGTAATTTAAAATAACCCTTTCAAACAATCTGTGATATGTTTTGTATGCATATTGATTTTGACCAGTGCAATTTCACATCATTTTAAGATTATTTTTAAATAATTTTTGGAGCAGGTGATTTTATTTTTCAGTAATTTTTAATGTGGACTGTTATTCTTCTAGTGAAACAAATTTATCAATTATTTTTTTTATTTTAACATAAACATTATTAATAAGAACTAAAGAAGATGGTACTTATGAAGATTTTCTTCCATAGATATTTTAAAAGACTTATTGAGTCAAATGAAAAACAACAGATTGCTGTAAAACATATAGCATTAGGAACCTCTCGTCCTTCGCCCTACATTGTATTTGGACCTCCAGGCACTGGGAAAACATTCACCATAGTAGAGGCAATTAAACAGGTAACTAGAAGTCTTTTAAATGACTATTTTCCTGAAATCTGCTTTTAAACCCCAACTATTTTATATTTTATGTTACTGCAAACAAAAGAATTACTTTTTGAACATTGTAAGTGTTCAACTGTTCAATCGAATTGGATAGAACTTTCAAATATGAAAGTTGAATTGCATAATGGAAGAGAACTTATATCAGATGCTTGAAAGTTGAGATGATTCATTTAAAAAAATTACATTTCAAGTCCCAAAGGAAGCATGGGATGTGGTATTTTAGACATTTAGATTTGGTGTCAATCCAAATTATGAAATATTTGATAAAATTCATATTTCAGACAAATAACATAGCACTTTTCAACTTTAGAGTGTCACAATATGATGATGCATGGAAAATTTCTAGTTTTTGATAGTTGAAAAAAAGTCAATGATAAAGCAGAAACTATTTTTGCATATTTAGGGCAAAAAATATATGTCTGTTTACTGCTTCCTTTCCTACCCTATTTTTTTGTGCCTACCCTAAATATATTACAGCAATTTGGTGCAAGCACTGGATTGTTTCCCCAATAACTCAATGCAAAAAGTTTTTGAAAAATAAAAATATTTCGCTACATACCTACCCTATTTCTTTCTTGCTGGTAGCAGGAACAAGATTATTATTTTTTATGACCTCAGGATTTAGTACATGTTTAACAACAAAAACTTTTATTGATAAAATGCATGTAAATAATGAATGTTATTCATTTAACAGATTTGGAAAAACCAGCCCAAAGCACACATCTTAGCTTGTACTCCATCCAACAGTGCAGCTGATCTGATAGCTGATCGATTATTGGAACATATACATGCCAGAGATGTTCTAAGGTTTAATGCATCATCAAGGAGATATAAACCAATCCCTGAGAAGGTCAAGGTATTAAGATTTTGTAGTATACCATATTTGAAAAAAAAATTATTAAGCTATCACATGAATTGGGGACCTTTAGTTTTTATACTGTTTTACATTGGTGTTGGGAATCATTCAAAATTTCCGGATTGATGATTGTTGTATCAACATTGACCGATGATCGAAGGTGTTTGGGAGTTTGATTAGGTTAACCCTTCAATACCGTATTGCTAGAATGCTTCCATTACCTAGTTAGGATATTATTATATTTTATGTAAATGTGTGAAATCATCATCAATAAAGCCATGTGTTGAATTGATGCCGTCTGTCTGGTGGAAAAACAGCAAATAGAATTTTTCAATGTTACGGTAAAACATAAATTGTCTGTTAGCAGAAAGATATGTAGTCCAGTCAGACAAAATCTTCATATTTTTAAGACATGAACGAATCAATTTTGATATTTTGAAATTGATCATAGAATCGAAGCTCATTAAATGACCGATAACTCGATGTTCCTGATGATTGATTCGCTACTATCATCTGTCCTGTAACTTTTTATGCTCCCATTATTAACAATTAATGCACTTTTATTTACCTCTGTTCTACCATTCGTTCATCTATTCACCTAGATAAGGGGTACATGGTTTTTCCTTCTATCTTTCACACAGTTTTTGAGCTATGAATATGACATTTTATAGTAAAGATGTTAACATTCATATTGGAGGTTTGCCAGGCAAAATTAGTGTGATATTTCCTTTTATTTGACCAAAATTAGAGATAATTGGGCTTTAGAATGTTCAGTTTTCCATAGTGAGTAAAATGGTTTGTCCAGCTATCTTATCCTACAGTTACTGAGCTACAAATGATTTTTCTCCTATTGAAATATAAAGGTAGTAAGGCATATGTGTTCCGTAAACACCCATCTTCTAGTTTTAAAATAAACTAGTTGTTGCTCATTCAAATTTCTTTTTAACTGTTTACTTTGTTCAAGAGTATTTGCAATACATGTAAATACAAGTGAGTAAAGACTTAGATGAAACTTGACTGCTGCTTACAAATAGTTCGTAGGAAAAATAATTTGTGGAAAAACATCATTTGAAATGGAAATTTCACATTTTGTGTAGAATTTTAAAATGTATTTTGACTAAGGAAATAAAAACCTTACCAACATTGGTAATTTCATGGCATTGAAATTATTTTTTAGCCAATATGCAACTATAGTGAAGTCACAGGACAGTTTGTTTTCCCACCAAAGGATGACATAATGAAGTATAGAATTATAGTATCAACTCTTGTTACTGCAGGAAGGTAATGTCTTGAATGTTATAGAAATGTTTAAACTTTTATTCTTTGACGCAGGGCAAAATTGTGATCTGATTGTCTGCATTGTCTGTCACTTGTTTTGGTACAGTTTGTGTACTTAAAGGAGAAGACCATGTTATTTTGATCTGATTGTCTGCATTGTCTGTCACTTGTTTTGGTACAGTTTGAATGAGAAGACCCATGTTATTGTGATCTGATTGTCTGCATTGTCTGTCACTTGTTTTGGTACAGTTTGAAGGAGAAGACCATGTTATTGTACAAGTCATAAATATAGGAACTAATCTATTAAATGTTCATGAAAATTAAATTGAAACAAAATAATTTCCTTTTCTAAACTAATTAATATCAATTTATAATAAGGGAATTTGAATTTTCCGCACCTATGGGCACCATCGTGAACGGTTTGTAAAGCGAAAGTAAATGGGTAATTGATTACGATGTCCGAAGAAATCACAAATTTTGGACTTTTCCCCTATAATTTCAACCCAAAATAAGCAGAAGAAGAGATTGAGGCACAACATTTAAGCAAATGTCAGACAACAATGACAAACAACAGGATTTGCAGCCAGAAGACTAGTAATATATCCGGCTACTTCCAGTTCCAAAGAATGTTTGTGTTGCTGGTCAAAACATTTAGAATATTCTTTTTTTATCAGTCATGCAATCGTAAGCCTGGCAAGACAACATGCTTTGGTGATTAGATAAACAGGATCGTAGAAATATTTACGGAATATTCTTTGTTTACATATTATTTGCAGTACTTGTATCACTACCAAACTGACTAAGTGACATCACGGCCAATCGGAATCTATCGGTAAACATCAATAAAGTCTGCTTATGATCTTTCTTCATATAGGAGAGTTCTGCAAGATGGGTATCTACACATTTTAAAGATTTCGAAATTTGCATAGCCGTGATGATTTTATAAAAGAGCATTTTGCATTAAAGGTTATTTTTTTTTGTTGACGTGGGTATGATTTATCATAAGAGCCTAACTTAATACAAAGGTGGTCTTTCCCTTTAACAGTAGTAAATAAAAAAAAACCAAAGTGGTCAGGGCATATAGTTATATCTTTGTACATTATTCTGTACATTTTTATAAACCCCTTGAGATGTTAAAGTAAATTTGCATGCTGGTGTATATTGTTGAGTAACAGATCCAGTTTGGGTTTGTTCCAGTTTGTTGATTTTGTATGGTGTTGTGCCAGTGAAAAATTCATGTTCAGTTTTAGCTCACCTGGCCAAAAGCCATGTGAGCTATTGCCATCACTTGGTGTCCGTCGTCGTCATCGTCATTAACAATTATGCAAAACTCTTCTCCTCTGACACTACTTGTCCAATTGAAACCAAACTTGGTATGAATTTTCCTTTGGGTATCCTGCATAGAACTGTTGTAGGGATTTTTGATTTGTTGAAAAACATGGCTGCCATTACTAAAAATAGAACATAGGGTCAGACAGTAGTTTTTCACGTATATCTCCTAAACCTTTAGGTTTAGCTAAATTCTGACTGGATAAAAGTGTTCAGTATGATGAGATCTATCTCTGGTTAAATTTTGGTTTTAAACTGTTGAGTTATGTTGGAGATATTGCCCTTTTTCAACAATTTTTGCTATTTTTAATGTTATTTCTTACAAAAATCTTTTCCTCTGACATTCTTTGATCAATTGAAACCAAACTTCTTTTTTTTATTTGTTTATATCATAGTCAGGATTTTACAAATCCCTGTACATTACCACCTGACAAGGGTATTCAGGGAAATGTAGAGAAAAAATAATTTAAACAAAAAGAACAAAGATTACAATGTACACTGACTATTAATTTTATAACACTCTATATAAATTTATCCAAAGTAAGTATAACAACAAAAAAAACGAAAACAAAAAAATTGATATATCGCACATACACACAATCAATTCACATATCATTTTTGAAATCTCAATAGTTTGATAGTATTGTTTGCCATTTATATTTTTATATGATCTATGAAAAATAAAATAAAACATGTTCAATTGGAATATGGTAAAAAATTATTGAAAAATGACATTGAGAGGGTCCCAAAATCTCTCATGATTCATAAGTTAACCATTTTTAATTGCTATTTGATATTCGAAGGATTTATATTGCTCAATTTTGCACTGAACTCCAATAATGTTTGGTAAAGTTTCATTTAATTTACATTTATAAATATACTTTTTTCAATAGAACAAAATAAATTTAGCAAAAGTGATTCCTTAGTATAATTCACAAAAAATAACTTAATCTTATTATGAAAGCATTTCCAGAACTGATGAGTCACTCTACAACTATAAAATAAATGTTCTACTGTTTCCTCATCAGTTTTACAGAAGGTGCATAATTTGGATTCCTTAAGTTATATTTTATACAAAAAACTATTTGTCGGAATAATTCTATGTAAAGATTTATACTGAAAGTTGTATAGGTAGGAATCTTGACTTTTTTTTTTCACAATAACAAAATATTCAGACCAATTAACTATTTCAATATCTAAACATTCTTTCCATTTCAAAATTTTTTGTAAAGGTAAATTTACAATCTTATTGATTAAATAATTGTACACAAATTTAGGTTTGTGACATTCCATTAATTTCTCTACAAATTTGTCTGTAGGTAATACAATACTATTAAAGTTATATTGACCGTTTTTTATTGGTTTTTTTTTTTTTGTCTTTATGAATATTTGCTAGTAGACTATTATATTGTAAAAAAGTTGGCACATCTTAGATTTTGTTGCATATGAGCAAAAGTGCGGAATTCCCTTGACTGCTTGTCAAAGACGTCATAAGTGATGAACACCCTTTGACTTCCAAACAGCATAAAATAACATATCTGATACTGGACAAAAGTTCAATATATCCAACGACAGTAAATCTTTCGCATTATTATCATTGTAAGGCTTTACTCTCTATAAACAGGCAAAAACATCCCTCCAAAAATCATTTTTTATTTTTGGAACATTGTCTTTTAACTTGTCTTTTTGCAGATAAGTCAATCGCTCTCCTTCATAGGGTTTCAACAATTTTAAAAGAATTTTCTGCCAACTACCCTCCATGTTGGAAAGAAATCACTTTATCGAGCCAAGTTTCAAATATAAGGTGAATGACTTCAGATGAATCATTCATAATCCTCCCTGATTTATATAACCAATAAGAGTGCTACGTTTTATTGTCCCCCGCACAACACGAAGCGGGGACATAGGAATCCTGGTGTCTGTCTGTTCATCCGAAGCTTGTGGATGCAACTCCTTAGAAACAGCTGAACGGAATTTGACAAAATTTTGTAGGATTGTTTTTCACCATATGTAGTTTACCATACTTAACCGCTATTTTGATTCGACAATTTTTATGGGAGTTATGGGACTTTGTTCATTTTTCACATTATTTGCAGTAGGAACACCTTGTGGGCGTAAATCCTCAGAAACCACTGAACGGACTTTGACCAAATTTTGTAGGATTGTTTGTCACCATATGTAGTTGATCATACTTAACTGCTGTTTTGATTTGTCAATTTTTATGGGAGTTATGGGACTGTTCATTTTTCACATTCTTTTTTTGTGGATTTTTTTGTTGTATGAAGAGGTGCCAGTAGAAGATTATATCTTTCACATAGTAGCTGAAGGTAAGTATATCATCTCTTGCATCCAA
Organism: Perna viridis; assembly: GCA_037379345.1. Classification (NCBI taxonomy): domain Eukaryota; kingdom Metazoa; phylum Mollusca; class Bivalvia; order Mytilida; family Mytilidae; genus Perna; species Perna viridis. The sequence goes on from CM074511.1 coordinate 19,398,433, forward strand.
GTTGCTTGTATATGGATGGAACCCAGTTGTTCTTGGATAAGTCAAATCATTTTGTTATCATTGTTGTTTTGGAATACCTGCTTGAATCGCCACAAGCACATAAGTTTTGAATCTGCTATTTATAGTTTCAAACATTTGTAATTCAACTCTTACTACAGTGGCAGGGGACATATGGCTACGCGTAGCATTCTTGTTTGATCTGGATATGAAGCTATAGAACATCAAGTTTATCTCCCTTACCTTAAGTTGGATAAAGCAGTTAACAGATGTACTAATTTAGGAAGTGCAAGGGACTTTACAATAGTAATTTTGACCAATAGTGTCAGTTTTCGATGGTACCTGCTAATTCCTTTATTTTCTTTGCATAGTTCAGTTCAGTCATACTCTCCATATCTAATGAAAAATCAATTCCCAACAATTTGAAATTTGAAAGAGATTAATTCAGGTTTTATCTGGGCAATGTTTTAAATTTGAATACCTCATGCTTCCCACCCAAACAGCATGAGTTTTGGATGTGTTCATCCTTAAACCAGACTCATCACTAAAATGATCATAACAGTCTAGTGATTCCTTCAAAGAAGTTTCACTTCCATCTAGCATAAGAAAAGTATCATCTACATATTGACTGATTAAAGATTCTGTGTTTTCTTCTAAGACCCCCCTTATATTGGGATTTGATTTTATCTTCATGGATAACAATTCTACACCTATTATAAAAAGATAAGGAGACAATGGGTCTCCTTGTCTACAACCTCCTTGTAATTGAAAAAAATTGGACAAATATCCATTATTTATCACACAGCTTGATGCTTCACTATAAAATATTTCAAACCATCTACAAATTGATGGACCAAAATTGAAACCAAACTTGGTACAAATGTTCTTTGGTGTATCCTGCATAGCACTGATGTTGGGATTTTTGATCCGTCAAAAAACATGGCAGCCGTTACTAAAAATGGAACATAGGGGTCAGACAGTAGTTTTTCGCATATATCTCCAAAACCATTAGGTTTATCCAAATTCTTTCAGTTGCTGAAATGATCCATATTATTAGGAGTACAAAAGTCTTTAGGGACAAAAGTTGTCAGATAACTCCTTATAAGAGTTATTGCCCATGAAAGGGAAAAAATACTTTTTTAGCTCACCTGGCCGAAGGCCACATGACCTGTTGTAATCACTTTGCGTCTATCGTCGTCGTCAGTCGTCTTCCTTAACAATTTTTCAAAACTCTTCTCTTCTGAAACTACTTGACCAATTGGAACCAAACTTGGTATGAATGTTCCTTGGGGTATCCTGCATAGAACTGATGTGGGGATTTTTGATCTGTCGAAAAACATGGCCGCCATTACTAAAAATATAGCATAGGGGTCAGACAGTAGTTTTTCGCATACATCTCCAAAACCATTAGGTTTAGCCTAGTTCTGACTAAGGTAAAAGTTTAGCATGATGAGATCTATCTGTGGTCGAATTTTCATTTTAATGTATTAGGCCATATTGAAGTTATTGCCCTTTTTGGACGTTTTTTGCTGTTTTTAGTGTCATAATTTAAAAAAAATCTTCCCCTCAGAAATTCTATGAAAGTTGGTATTTTTATTTTAAAGGGTATCCTTAACAAAAGGACTGTTTGGATTTTTGATCTGTTATAAAGCATGGCCACTGTTACTAAAAATAGACCATAGGGGTCAAACAGCAGATTTTTGGATATATCTCCAAAACGATAAGGTTTAACCAAATTCTTACTTGATAAAAGTATTCAGCATGATGAGATTTATTTGTGGATAAATTTTGGTGAAAAAGTGTTGACCCATGTTGGAGTTATTGCCCTTTTGGGACGTTTTTTTCTGTTTTTGATGTTATTTCTTTAAAAAAAATCAGCTCCTCAGAAACTATTCTGCAAAATTCAATGAAAGTTGACTTTTTTGTTTTATAAGGTATCCTTAATGAAATGACAGATTTTTTTATCGCCGAAAAAACATGGCTTCCATTTCTAAAAATAGAACAATGGAGTCAGACAGCAGATTTTTGCATAATCTCCAAATCTGTTAGGTTTAGCCAATAGCTTTCAGTTGCTGAAATGATCCTTATTATAAGGCTTACAAAAGTGTCCAATGAATCAAATGGAGTCAAAATTGTCTGACAACTCCTTGTTAGAGTTATTGCCCTTAAAAGGCAAAAGTTTAACCAGGTGAGAGATTCAGGTTCCTGGGAGCCTCTTGTTTTTTAACAGTTTTCAGTCAATAACTTGAAAACTATGGTAGACTGAAAGAAACTTGCAATTGTTGAAAAATCTTATGATAAGTCCTACCAAAGACTTCTTAAGTCAAAATTGTTGGACTTGCTAAATTTATTGCCTTTGAAAGGCAAAATTAAACCAGTTGAGCGATTCAGGCTCCTAGGAGCCTCTTGTTGTTTTCCACACCTATTTTTTCTAAATGCCTTGAAATATTGATATGATGTTTGGTATTCAGGTTTCTATTGATTATTTACATACAGATTAAGTTCTGTTTTGCCTTGTGATTTTCAGGTACTTATTGTACTGTGGGTTGGGGTATTTCTGTTTTGTTGTCACATCTAGTTCTATATCACATAGAGTACTGGGCTCTTCCAGTTTTGATGTTTATTGAGTTAACTTTTTTATTATGCAATAACTTCAATGTTACCAACCATGAAAGGAAAGTTGGTAGTGTTTTGGGGATTTTTGGCTCCCATCAATTTTAAATTAGGTCATTAGGGAATTGCTAGATTCATGTATAATAGCCCGTGCAGGTCCGGGTGTCAAAAGAATAGGCTTGCAGCAGTACGAAGCTTGTCGTAAAAGACCACTAAATAGTGCTCAGAACCCTAGCCGAGGGCTAGGGCACTTTGCCCACAGAGCAACTGGGTTGTGTGCCCCAGGTGGTTGAATGGCGTACTCCTGGTGTGTAACATGCTAGGGTTGTCAGGCTATAATACGGAAAACCTGACCGCAAACCATAGTGGTGCACCGTGTTGGGAAAGATGCCACGTTCCTCGCACGTTAAAGAACTCTGCTGTGGTATTCTTCCGGAGTAGGAACCATGGGGCTCCGCCACAGGAGGCTAAATTGCCAGACCCTATTCACCTCTCCCTATTTCCAGTGGCAATCAAAATTTGTCGATACCATTATCCTTGTGTCCCATCCCATTTTTCATTTCATCATCATTTCATGTTCATTTTATCATCCACTTCATGTTCATCGCCTGAATACAGCTAAAATATTGCTGCTCGGGCATTAAACCCCAACAATCAATCAATCAATCAATCATGTATAATATCGTAATTGTCTGTTTTTCAGACTAGCTTCCGCAAATTTTCCTGCTGGACATTTTAGTCATGTGATTGTTGATGAAGCAGGACATGCTGTGGAACCAGAGCTCCTGATTGGTGTAGCTGGCATTCTAAATGCTGACCCCCATGTACCTGGAGGGTGTGGTCAACTGGTACTAGCAGGAGATCCACAACAGCTTGGTCCTGTCCTTAGATCTCCATTTGCAATCAAATATGGCTTAGGTATGATACAGTGTCTCTTTGTAATGGGTTCCAATAAATGTAAATATATAAAGGATATGAAAAGGTTTATGATCTAATGAATAATTCATACATTCATGTATCAATCTGTGTTCTTTTGCAATTGGCATTTCTTTAAAAAATACATCACATATATTTCCATTTTCTTGCTCTTAAAATAAGAAGTGCTTAATTAACCAAGAGAAATCTATAACTAATGTCTCTTGAATTGGTTCATTCTGAAATGTCTGAATTATTAAGTAGACAAGCAAGGAACAAGTGTCAGAGTACCTTAAATGGGTTTACAGTGTCAAAATTCACTGAACATTGAATATGAAAAGCATATTAAAACATTGGTAAAAGTTAATTTTATAATAGCATTGCCTAAAAATAATACGGTGATACATACAGTAATTTATTTCACTGCATATATGATACATGATCCTTTACTACAATGACCGTTAACTAACTGACAAATACAGATTTGTCATGGATTATAGATTATTACATTACTGTGTTAAAATTGCATTTTACTGAAATATGAAGACAAATGTGATGTTTGTACAAATGTGTGCTGCTTAGCTATATTGTTTTGTAACTCACCAAGTGTTCTTTAAATATATAAGAAAAAATTACCCAAAAAATATTATTTTAGGTGAAAAATTGAAAAATACATTTTATATCTGAACTATCGTGGAATAAGGTCACCAGAAAGTGATAGATATACATACAATTAAAAAAAATCAATTCTATATTCATTTTCATCGTGGGTCTGTTTCAGATAAATCCTTGTTAGAGAGATATATGACTGATCAGAGTGTCTATGCCAAGCCATATGATGAAAGGATCATAACCAAACTTCTCAAGAATTATCGCTCACATCCTGCCATTCTGAAATTACCTAATGATATGTTCTATGATGGTGAACTTGAAGTGTGTGCAGACCACCTAATGAGGGAAAGTCTTTGTGATTGGGAAAAGTTACCACATCAAGGGTTTCCTATCATGTTCCATGGGGTGATTGGAGAGGACACAAGGGAGGAGAGAAGTCCGTCATTTTTCAACCCGGAGGAAGTTTCTATTGTCTTGTCTTATGTTGACAGCCTCCTGAAAGACAAGAAAAGAGGGATCAAAGTTAAGCCAAAGGACATAGGAATTATCTCCCCTTATAGAAAGCAGGCAAGTTAGGATGACCAAATATTAACTTTTTGCATGTCGTCCTATAAGAAAATGCAAACTAATTTAGAATAAGGTCCTTATAAATTTTAATTCTTGGTCAAAAAGCAAACTTTTTAACCAACAGAAAAAATGATTCCACAGTTAAGGTGAATTATTTCAAATTATCTTCTCTCTGCATGCAATCTTAGCTAAATGGTGTTCATGTATAAGCTTGATGCTTTTATATGTTGTCAGGTCCAGAAACTACAACAGGTAATGAGATCAAAGCAGTGGGGAGATATACAGATTGGATCTGTAGAGGAATTCCAGGGACAGGAGAAGATGATCATCATTGTATCCACTGTCAGGAGTAATCCTGAATTTCTGTCCTTAGATATGGATTTCAAACTAGGATTTCTAAGAAATCCTAAGGTAATACATGATAATGTGGGAGAGTCCAAATGGAATGTTAAGTTTCCATTAAAACCTAGTTAAATGTACATAGAAGATTGACTTGGAAAATGTTGACAAATTATAAAATTGATACCCATGAATAATAGTACATTCACAGTAAGGGGACATCTGACCTGTAGATCATTAATTTCTAATGTCATTTTATGAATTAAAACAAAAGGAGAAAAACACTTGAATATACCATTGGTTTTGTTATACCAATTTTTAATGTGGCTTCAGCAAATTGCCAGGATGTAATTAATTAAAGCTGAGTCACACCACAGATTTGAAAATGGGAAGTCACTGCTTTTAGGCAAGTAGGCATGTGGCATATAGAAGATTGATAAATGGTAGGCTTGAAGTCAGAATAATGTTTTAGAGTGGTATGACAAGCCTACCTATGGGCTGTTGCTTCTGTGAGCTAGCACAATAAAAATCTAGCTTAGCTTGTCAACTAGTACAAAACAGAATCAGTTTTAATGTTGCCCGCAGCACATGAAATATCGTGTATAGGATATAAAACAGTAGACTACAGTCAATCAGTCAAGTTTTTTTTCTGGTTATTAAAGCCTTTTCACTGCATATGAAAAAAGTTGCTGTATTTTACTTTAAAGATCGTTGTATACAGTATATGTGATTACTTACAATTACAGAGATTTAATGTGACCATGACCAGAGCTAAAGCATTGCTGATTGTTGTCGGAAATCCTGTTACACTCTCACATGATCAGTACTGGAAGAGGTTAGTAGTTCTGAATTGGTACACAGAATGCCTCACAACTTGTGTACTCTTTGCCAAATTTGAAATAGAATAATTATCCAGTCAGTTTGCAATAGACACATGCTAATTACTGTGCTGGGATCTCATATTTTGTCAGCAATGAAAACCAATAGTAACCATGTCATTGTTGGGGAAGTAATTTTTACCAGTACCTTTGATGTACATTACAATTTTGTTGGACCATGTCTTCAATCAATTTCCCACCAATAAAAAAAATGGTAGTTTTTCACTAATAAGGTACTTTTAAAGAATATTTTGAAACAAAAACAAGATTTCAGTTATTGATAAAAGGATTATAAAAAGATCTTTTTGACTTTGACTTTTACCTTCTCCATGTTTGGTATCAAGATTGCCCTGGTGCAAGCTAAATGAATGATAATCATAGGATGAACATTATCCACCATTTTGAAACAAAGAACAGTTAATGAGGAAAAGATTGACAGAAACAGGAAGTAACTGGAAGTAATTAAGAAAACAAAATTTAAGGTAGATCATACATGTACCTATATCACACAGCATATAGTGGTTGATAAGATGCAAAATTTCATCCTCAAAATAATTTTAAAAGATGTTTTTATATTACTAGACAAGGCAAGGTTATCCTGACTTAAAATTTTAAAGTATGTTCATTTTACATCATTTCTTAGACAAATGAAGAAAATCTAGAGATGATTTACCTTATGCTAGGAAATATGACTCCTATTATACTTGTAGCATGGACCTAGTGCATGTGGAGGAAGATTTCTCAGTTTTTTTTGGTAAAGAAAATCATTTTCAGTGAATTTAATTGTTCATCCCATTCTGCAACTGTTTTGAATTACATGTTAAGTCCTGTTTTCTGCAATTTAGTTTTATACAGTACTGCCAGGAAAATGAGGCGTATGTAGGTGTAGACTTTGAGGATGAAGATACCATGGTAGATGATATCATAGACAGATTGGCTGCCGTGAAGCTCTCTGAAACTACAAGTCTTTGCATAGATCGTAAGTATGTTAGCTGCTGTGAATCTATTTTCTATGTGAAACTATATTTTAAAGTCCTTGCATAGACATTAAGTATGATGGAAGCTCTAAAACTAAAAGTCCTTGCAAATATTGTAAGTATGATGACTGGTGTGAATCTATCTGAAATTACAAGTCTTTGCAAAGATTGTAAGTATCATGGCTGGTGTTAATATATCTGAAACTCTGAATCCCTACAAAGTCTGAAAGTAAGATGACTATCATGGGCTCTATGATATGGTTTGTTCCCATTCGCCTTAGCTGTCAAATTCGGTACATAAAATTATTCCCATTTCGCCTTAGTAAAATTTGGAGTGAACTTAGGCGAAATGGGAACTTGTGTACACATGTAATTTTAAGTGCAAGTTTTGTTTTTATAGCATTGAAACCTAATAAACACATTTATATATAAAATCATATCTCATTTTCGAACTTAATTTTTTTTTAATAGTCCCTGAATTGTATGTGTTCTAAAATATGAAACATATTATATATATTTCATTGGTATCTTTTTTAGATGAATTTTTATCATTATAAAAACATTCATGACAATCAATTTGAACAAGTATTCAGATATTTTGAATTAGTGGCTTAAAAAGAAAAAAAACCTATAAAAATTGATTTCATAATTATTTTGCCTTAATCATTGTAACAAGACCACATTAGTTTAGTGTTTTATTTTTAATACATAAAAATATTAAAAAAATTCCCATTTTGCCTTAGTACTTTTTTACCTATTTTTACCTGTAATTCACAGCTAAGGCAAAAAGGGAACACACCTATGATACTTGGAGTCCTTATTTAACTAAGTGTAATTGCTACAATTCTAATACTAGAATATAGGATAGACTGTATAATGGCAGCTGTGGGATTCCATGACACTACAATTCCTGGAATAGACACAACTGTTTTACAGTATACTTAGAATACATAGAGGAAAAAGGATTTTGTGTGTGAAACTATTAAGTGCATTGCAGTAAGCAAGAAGAGATACTGTCGTAATTGTTTGAGTTCTTATCTGAGCAGTTATATTTACTTTCATAAATGGTATTTGTTCATAGCTAAGAGGTTATTAGTTGCTTATATATTAAATCATATTATATTATATTAGATAGAGTAAGATCTATTGTTTGGGGATAGGGTTTTTAGAGTATGGTCCAACAATGAAAATAAGTACCATTACAGTATTTAACAGCATTGTTTCCACTGCTAGAAAAATGTATGTTGTTGAGTGGGTCTTGATAATACTAAATTGTTTGTTCTATGCTTTGTAGATATTTCTGGTTCATCTGATGAAGATGTGATTGATCTGGAGGAATATAGTAAATTCCATGACCAGCCTTGGAGGTCTGACCTTTAGCAAGATAGACCACAGAAGATTTTATTCTTATGGAAAAATATTAGTTTGGACTTGTAGGTGTCGCTTTCTACCAGTCTAATAAAATGTTTACATATTTTAAATATTTCTAATCAAAAAAAGATTTTTTTTAAAGTTTTAATTAACCACATTTTTATTTTGGTTTTTTATTGAGTTACATTTCCAAGGTATATTTTTATAAGATTTGAATATTTTCTGATTAATTATTTCAACAAAGGAAATGGTCCTTTTAATGATTTTATTTTATACATGAAGTGAAGTATCAGTTTAAAATTCACTTTTAATTGAAATATGAGCTATGTTTTATTTATTTAAGTAGTTGTTTTAAATAAAATTCAATGAATGAAATTTTAATAATTGTATTGTGATAGGTTTGAACTGTAATTTTACTTGCATGAAATTCTTGCCGATTATTTGTATGACTTTAGTTCTTATTTAGTGCTGACATCTGCAGGTTTTAGTTTCCAGGCTTATTTACTTATCAGGACACCCATTAACAGTGGTTTCATTTGTTTTTGTAGGTATAATTTTTTGTGGTTCAAGTAAATAAGACATTTTGTTGGATACTTGAATTCGTAGTTTGTGGGTGAATGAAGTATTTAAAAAAATCAATTCAACAAATGTGTCTGCTATATCTGCAAAATTATCAGTAATTTAACATTTTGTTGATTCATGCATTGATATGTGTTTCACTGCAGACATTTTAAAGGTGTTCCTTCATACATAGGTAACAAATTGAAGAAAGATGTGATTCGTCATTTGGAAAATCTGGGCTCCCATTTTCATTTCCCCAATTATGAGTAAAAGTTCTGATAAGTCCTAATTTTTATGTATAAAAAACTCAGGCACATTACTTCTAGGGTGATAGGGAAGGTGATAAAACCAAAGTTTACCAAATTTCACTTTTATGACATCTGAAATTGAAGGAAAGATGGAAAAGGTATTATTTTAAAATCTATATCAATCTAAGTTAACATTCATCCACAGAGATTGTTTGATGATTTTTTTATTTTATGTATCTTGATAATGTTTTAATGATCCTTTGTGTTGCTAAAATTCTGCCATTTATTTTTACTGAAGATAAATTTTTTTTCTCTCTCTACTACCATAATAAATATTTCTGCTGTTCAAATACAATTACTTATTGGCATTGTTTTCCATGATTTAATGAAATTTTCGATGTAACTATTGAATTACAAATGTACTTTGTAAATAAAATTGTCTTAGAATAGCCAAAATTTTAAACACTCTATTTTTACACATTATATTCAAAGAATATGTTAATTGTTCAAATTTAATATCGATGTATTTAACATAACATATTGATGTAGGGAAAAAATTACGGATTGTGGAAATTGAAGTTGTTTCCCATTTTCGAGTGTTTTCTTTTATTTATAGAACAAGCAAGTACATGTATCTTTTATTAAGTGATATGTCAGCTTGATTAAGGGTTTTATATTAAAAAAAAATACCTGCTACTTATAAAACTATAAGAAAATTTTATTTGAAAACAAACCACAAATTTTGCCAAAGAACCTGCTCTGAAGAAAAGATAACTCTGTAAATGGGAGATAAATCCTGAATGGCATTGTTTACATGTGGTAAAGCTTCATTAGTGGGAGATGATGTCTATATGTATAGTAATTTTTAATTCAATGAATATGTCTTCACATGACATAGTTATCGTTGTGGATTGAATTAATTTTAAACTTTTGTTTTGTACATACATATTCTTAGTTTTACTGTCCGATTTTGAGACAAAATAATTTGTGGAAAAATCATCTTTGTTATTTAGGTCTAAAGCGTGGATAACTGGTATTTTGGAACTGTTACACACCTCTGTTTTTCCAAAGTTTATTTCTATCAATGTTTAAGTCTGCTGCAATTTTGTTTCCCAGTATGTGCTTGTCTGTAAATATTTTTTTAGAAAAATATTCCTCATGACCTCCATTAAAGCATATCACTGACTATTTAAGTACATTGGATGTTGTGTAATATGCAGGCTATGATGGGTAGTTGATTTGTCAATATGTTCAAATGTTTTGTAGCCACTGACATGTTTATAGAATGTGTTGCTGACAAAAGCATGTGGGCAATATAAAAAACTACAGTAACCTTTTGACAGCCACTAAAATGTAAGGGAACTGCAACAACATTGCTACAGGATAAAGACAACATAAGGCCTTCAAGAAAACAGATCATGATTTCACTCAAGTTGTTATTTTATACTATTGTTTGTGTAAATATTCATAGCTTAGACAATAAAATTGTCTGTCAGGCACATGCTTCATATGACTTTGACATGTTTTCTTTAAAGAATTATAAAAACGAATGTCAAAGATTTTCATTTGGAAATCATAACGAAATTTGTCTAAACAATAGTCTAATGAATGCATAGTAAGCAATATTGTAATATAATGTATGAACAACTTAACTAATCATGACTGACATAATAAAAACAACAAAGTGGTAAAGTGGATCTTTTTTCCACTACCTGTGAATAATGATAGTTTGAATGGTCCACATATCTTCCTTGCGAGTTATTTTTGTTTGTACAATGAATATTATGTAGGTCATTTAGATATTGTTGTTCTTTACACCAAAGTAATGTTGCAGATAAATACACTGTGTTACTGTAGGTTTGTCCATATGGCATTGTTGGTTACATTGGACGAGAATATAACTACTACACTGGTAACAAAAACTTCATGAATAAATCTTATTGTAAGTGGACAGCACTCTGTTTGAAATAAGTTATTTCCGCTCATCATTGAGGTGTTTAGTCTTATGAGAGTGCACTGTATTAAATTTTTTTAAAAAGCTATCAGAAGTTTGTTTGATGGCTTATATTTCCACTCTGATATAAAGCTTTTGAACTTGTGCATTATTTTGTTTTCATTCAATCAGTACTGCACGAGCAGCATTAAAAACTTGATTATTGTACATACGTATTAGTATCTGTGTGTATGATATGGATTATTTAACAGTTCAGTCATTAATTCTACAGAGGATTCCACTTAATTGCATAGGAACTCTTAAACAGCTTTTCATGTTATCCATACAAAAAATTGCTTTGATTTTGCGTAAAAGGCAAAAAAAAAAAAAAAAGAGAATTTCTCTTAATTGCATAAATTTTGTAGCGTTTGTGAAATTGATCAGTTTTGGAAGAATTTTTATTTTTCAACAGTATTATATTTTCTTTGAATGCTGACTAAGACAGGTTTCTTATACACATAAGAAGAGAATTTACCTCATTAAAATGAGTTCAACTTAAAAAAAAAAAATGGGTTTTTTCTCTTGAAATGACAGTTTCTGTTAATTGCATATTTTTTCTTTTTGGAAAAAATGAGTATGTGATTAATAGGAATTTACTGTAATGGAAGGTACCCACGGTGAGAACTACTGATATTAGGGACCACTAAGCAAGCTTTATTATTTAGTTTATATTTCGTGTTGACTAGATGTTTTTGATTTCAGCTAATAAATTGTTTGTTGTCATTGTTTTTGTTGTGTTTTACGTTAAGTTCTGAATGTAGATTTGTTAATGAGAACCACAAATTTAAAAGTAATCATCTCCATATAGTCCACCACCATCTCAACAGTCTTGTAGTATCATGCTGGCCTCAAGTGTAGGAGTGTCATACCTAACACTTTAAAAAATTGTTGTCACTGCTTCTCCATCAGACCCAAACAGGAGATAGTTACAACAGATTGACTCCCGAGTCCAAGTGGAGTGACATGAATATGTGAAAGCTGTTGCTTCTTAAATGTCGACTTGTGCAAAGCAGGGCCTGATTGACTCATTGAATGTGTTTGTCCTGAAATGCATTATATATGTCACAAATAAAATAATCAATCTTGAAGCTTGATGGATACACTCTGTATTCAACTCAACCATGCTTATTAATACATTATGTTATATCCTAGTCTTTGATTTTGACAAATTTTGTTAGATAAATCTTTAAAGCCCTTCTTCGAAATGATTTGATGTAGAAATTCAGAATGATGGTTGTACTGTTTGCCACTTCTGTCACTGTGGGATCTCAACTTGATGTTTACTGGAAATCTTAATACAAGTTTAAAGATTGCATGAATTTCATGTTGATAAAAGTATGCACACATGTACTCTTCATGAAGATTAAATGAAATTGGGTACAATTTTATAGAATGTTGAGTTGTACTGTAAGATGAACTTACTTTCTGGTAATGCATCAAGTTTCTCTTCACCTAAGAGACAGCTAAAACTTAGTTTTCTATTATGCAGGGACATCCATATCAAGTATTTCTGGTCTTAAGTGTGATAAATCGTATATAGCTACACATGTTTTTATTCAAAATCAACAACAAACAATATATCGATTCTAAACTGCTTGAACTTGCTGGATTTTTTTTTCAAAATCCATAACCATATAATGTTCAAGTTTTTGTCCTTATAATAGTGAAGCTGCCTTTTATTGCTTTTGACAAATAATCATTGCACTTGTATATCAACACCTCTTCAGGAGAAGTAGTAGCACAGAAGTCATATTTATAAAAGTTTCTTTCCCCTGCCTCTACCAACCCCACTGCCTTTCTTCCTTCCTCTCTTTGATGATTTCTTTTGGGGAGCCAGACATTTAGAACAATACCATTGTTGATCTTCTGGAGGATCTTCTTTTATACCTACACACACCCTAGTAAATACAATAATAATTCAGTTTTACATGTTTCTTATTTATGAATTAAAGTATTAAACTATACTACTACATGTATCAATATTCTATCCCTTAAATGATAAATGACTGCATGGAAAATGTAACTTAATATATAAATATACATGAAAATAATTAAAATGTTAACCATCCTGTTGTAAGGTCTTTTCCCTAACGATCTCCAGTAAGTGCACTATGGATTCGAAAAACCATGCATTTAGTCAGATGCCTGTATGTTCCCAGCCTAAAAAGAAGAATGGTTCTTGTTTGTGAGATTTCTAGTTTTCCCAGCTTACCCAGGATTATAGTAATCATTTTGTTTTTGCATCTAATTTCTGCAGGTTTCAATACATTTGACAAAAGATCAATGCATTTGACTAGATGATCAATACATTTGACTAGATGATCAATGTATTTGACAGATGATCAATGCATTTGACTTGATGATCAATAGCTTTCACTAGACGATCAATGTATTTGACTAGATGATCAATACATTTGACAGATGATCAATGCATTTGACTTGATGATCAATGCATTTGATTTGATGATCAATAGCTTTCACTAGACGATCAATGTATTTGACTAGATGATCAATACATTTGACAGATGATCAATGCATTTGACTTGATGATCAATAGCTTTCACTGGACGATCAATGTATTTGACAGATGATCAATAGCTTTCACTAGATGATCAATGTATTTGACTAGATGATCAATACATTTGACTAGATGATCAATGCATTTGACAGATGATCAATACATTTGACAGATGATCAATAGCTTTCACTAGACGATCAATACATTTGACTAGATGATCAATGCATTTGACTTGATGATCAATAGCTTTCACTAGACGATCAATGTATTTGACTAGATGATCAATACATTTGATTACTTACCAATGATACCAATCATCACACATGTCACAACCAATCATAGGACTACCGTCATCTGGCATCTTACAAGTGGGACATATCCAGACCTTCTGTCCAGTTGCATCCTGTAATACAATGAGCTATAAACAAAACTATCTCCTTAAATGATGGACAAAGCTACAGAGGTCTTTCAATGTTATTTTCATTTAAAAAATACTAGCATTAAACTTACCAGTACTTCACTTCCATGATTGATTTTATGTTCATTTCAAGATCTTGACTGTTGAGCTTAATATTGACACTTTTGAATTTGTTAGCTAAAAACCAAAAATAATTTTAGAAAGTTTCCCTGTGATTATATGAATTATTTTGTAAAAGCAAGTTCTCATCACCTTAATAACAACACAACTGCAATTATGGTGACAATGAAAAATATTGCAATGATTTAAAAAGATTTCATGGAATAATCTACCAGTTTGTCTTTTTACTACAATTGGAATGGAAGAATAAGGAAAAACACAAAAACAAATACATGTAAATGATTGAGTATCACTGGCAGATTGCAAAGGGGGAGTGATCCATGGTTGGACCCCCTTTTTGTCGGAAAATTTTGAGAATTTTTTGAAAATTTTTACATAAAAGAGCCAGTAACCCATTGATATAAAAATTCTTGATCCCGTCTGAATGTGTATGATTTTCACTTGGCTTATGACATTGTGTTCAGTTCAGTGATCTAATATTTTCTACAGTTACATACATGACAGTTTGTATTTCTATTATGGCTATATTTCAAAACTGTATCCATCCATATTAGAAAAAATAGACAGTTACGGAAGGCATGGAACATTTACATACGACATACCCCTCCCTCCATGTTGTTAAGCAATAAAATTACTGAAGATCTGAATCATAAAAAGGTAGGATGGCAAATGTTTATAACAGCATAACTGAAGAATTAAATATGGGATTGTGCTATAAATCGTACTATAACTTTTTTATTATACAGTAAAATTGTGCAAAGTTTGAATGATTATCACCTAGAAATGACAAAAAAATGGAATGACAAATGTTCACAACTCAAAAACTACATGTGGGAATATGCTAGAAGTAAAATTGATCTGTATTTCATAATACTAAACAATTGTGCAAAGTTAAAGTGAAATCCTCCCATCTATTCTAATAATAGTATCTGGAAATCACAAAAAGGTGGATAAAAATTTGGCAAATGTTCAAAACAACACAATGAAAAAAACATGAAATCATTTATAAAATTGTAGCACCCTGCATTTGGCTTAAGTAAAAAAATCGATAAAATTGATAACATAAAGTTAGTATTAGAAAAGTCTAGGAAATGACCAAGTGATGTTAGTCTAAAACAAACACAATACATCACCTGTAATACATTTTCTTCTGACACCTGTAAAAAGTAGGCTATGATAAAGCAATGATGTAAATAAGAGGGTCTAGTGGGTACGCAAACTTGATTTAATATTCAATTTTGTTGATACTAGATCTTGCTAACAGTTAATTTCCCTTGTCAGCATAGTAAAATAGGAAAGGCAATCATCACTTTAAACTAAGGCCAAATTCTATGAACAAGATGAAACCAAGCATTACTCCAAGTTTGCAATAAACATGAGCAAAAAACTTGCAAATTAAGCCAGTCGGTGATAGTATGTCCTCAAAATTGCTTTGAAAACCAAATTTATGTACCCTTTTATGTATATTACATGTATGAGATAAAATATGATGAAGTTTGATAAAAAATGAATGGTAATAAGCATGCCAAAGCTGTTATGAATGACAGATGCACACATGAGAATAAAAAGCTCACTAACAACTAAATCCTTCTGAATTACATAGTTAAAATCAAGCCAAGCAGAACAAAGAAGCAAAATGCTCCATGGATCAGAATCAAACATAACAGAGTGGTAAATGAAGGACTATTGTTTTACTGAAGCACCTTATTTGGATTTCCCAATGTCTATCAATAAACTAAGGAGGAAAAACTAATGCTTAGTTTACTTACAATGAAGGTACCAATGGTTTCAGCAACAACTGTCCTGGCTACTGCTGGCTTGGAAGGTGGAGGGGGAGGGGGAATAATAGAGGGTGGGGGCATAGGAGGCAAGTCCTGGGGCTGGGAGGGACCAGGGGATGGAGATGGGGAATGATAAGGACTGGTAGAGGGTGTGTCACTGTGAGGAGAGTTGATCTGTTGTATTGGAGATTCAGGATGATTTGGTGAAGCAGGTGGGGTGAAATGAATGTTGGCAGGGGAGAATTTGGGTTCTGTTGGAGCAGGTGATGGGTAATGACGGCGTGCTCCAGAGGTGGAGGGCTGTGATATGTTTGGTGGGGGTGGGGATGGCACAACACCCTTAGGAAGCTGTGGAATAGAAAGAGTGTTGGGATTTTTATGAGGTACCGGGGATGGTACTTTCAAGACAGGGGGAGGGGGAGTTGCTGTTTTTGGAGGTTCAGGTGTCAAGATAGGAGGACCATCATCAACTGTAAGTCCTGGTCTGTACTTGTCTGACTTTGACTTTGGCTCTTTTTTGAATGAGACAACTGTCGGTGAGGCTGGTTTAGATTCAGAACTGGACATCTGAGGCAAAGTCTTTATTACCCTATAAAACAGATGGGGAAAAATCATGAGTTTCTGTGAACATATTTCATGGAAGATTTGAATATACTCATTCAACTGTCTTTTCAAATATGTACCCAGTATATATAAATTTATAAAGTATTCAACTTATTTTTCAAATATGTACCCAGTATATATAAATTTATAAAGTACTATATTCTTTTCACTTTGTAACCTTCATAATACATTTTTTTAAATTCATCCTCAGTCTTCAGACACTCCATCTAAAGTAAAGAAGTTTATCATCAAAATAAAAGAAAATTTGAGTATTTTTTCTCCTTATATACACATGCAAGTCAGTAAAACGAAAATAAATTACCAGCTAAGAAATTGCTTTCCTTGACATTTTTTCATGATATAACATTCAAATAAGCACTCGGTTAAAAACAAAGGAACACTTCAGTGATTGAATTATTGAAAAACAAGATATACAGCTAACTTACAACTTAAGACCTTCCTGTCTTGGAGATTGAGCTGGAGAAGCATCTGACCTTGGCGACATTATAACACTCTCACAAGTCTTAGAAGGTCCTCCAAGTTTGATCTTTATCTTTGGGTAATACTCCTGTGAGTAAAATATAAGCCATCAATTTTTAAATGTTTACAATTTAAATCTGCTTGTTATTATTACTTATTACAATACAACTGTCCAATTAGTTATTAAAAACTGTGTTCCTAAATTCTGACTATTGAAATCAAAAGAAAATATTACTGAAAAATAACGGTACATGAAAATGTGTCATATTCCAAGATCAAATAATAAATGGTGTAATGTAAAATATATGATGTTTTTCAACGTGTCATAGTTTTCCTTTCCTCTTTCGTCTACCCCGGATTTGACTTTTTATGAGCAACTTGACGGGTGTTTCTAGAAAAGCAGAGGATGCTTAACCTACCAGTCCACCTGGTCCATGCTCCCAGTTTTTAGTGGAGTCTGAGTTGCTCATTTGCTTCTGTTACTTTGTATGTATGATTTTAGTTACTTTATGTTCTTTGTTATGTATGTCTGTTTTCCATGTCTGGTCTTTGTCTCTGGATTACATTCTTTTGATTACCTCTATAACCTTGGTTCCCTTGATTACTCTTTGATTACCGCTATAACCTTGGTTCCCTTGGTTACTCTTTGATTACTGCTATAACCTTGGTTCCCTTGGTTACTCTTTGATTACCTCTATAACCTTGGTTCCCTTGATTACTCTTTGATTACCTCTATAACCTTGGTTCCCTTGATTACTCTTTAATATAAGATTTTCATGTGTTTTCTTCTGCACACTTGTATTTAATTGATATTGTCTAATCCTGGTTTTGGAATGGTGCTGAAATGTGTTGTACATGTTTTATATTTTCTGAAGACGTTCAGTATGACAGTAGCATGCTTGAAGATGGCACAATAATAAAGTTTTGATAGAGTGAAACTTTGTAATTCTTGGTTTAATTTGACTCTATGTTAGTTCCCCAGTTGTAGCCAACTATGCAACAGTAAATTACTAATTTTATCATAATTTGAACCAAGTATAATAGAATAAGCATCTGTGAAAACCTTATCACCCTATCTTTGTTGACAAGTCATAGAAGGCAGGGATATAAAATAAATATGTTAAAGAAACTTACAAAAAGTTGCTACAAAAACTACACCTTATGAACTTAAATATTTTAGGGGCATTCCATTTAGTCTTTGTGGGAAGTCAGGAATTCATTGTTTTGTTTTTTTGTTGTTTTTAGTTAGGGTGTATTTGGGAATTGAATTCCATTGGTAGGCCTCTAGGGAGTCAATTCCACCCCTCCCCCCTCTGCCTGAAATTCATCAAAACCAGTAACATACAGAATCTGGCTAAACATCCCTTACCATTCCACTCTCATAATTCTGACAATTTTTGGCTGTAAAGACACATAAAAAATTGTTTTAACTTTAAATTCACCATTAAATACAAATCCTGACACTAAAGTTTGAGATTCTCTATTGTGTACAAATACATGTACTTACATCCCGGTTTTTTTCTTTTTTACTCTTGTCTTTCTCCTTATCTCTATCTTTGTTTTTATTCTTCTTTTTCTTCTCTTTTTTCTTTTTATGATCCTGAAATGAGGATATTGATTTATGTTTTCTTTTAATTTTGACGTAACAGATTAAATTTTTTAGTCACTGACATTAGGATGATTTTTTGCTTCAAAAATGTGCAAATCAACCACTTCTTTTTAATGCACAAGCATGTTTCCGATATGCAGAAATGACTCAAGTGTTGGGTTTTTGGATCATTTGTTCCTAATTCTATACATGAACACGTACATGTATGTACAATAACTGAGATTACATGGTAGGTAATAAAAGTAAGTTTAATTCTTGCCTAATGATCCATCCCTCTAAGATTAAATTTATTTCATACCTGATGGTAAAATTGACACACATCCATTCAAAACACAATTTTATTCTGCTTAGCTAACTTACCTTTGATTTTTCTGACTTGTCTGACTTTTCAGATTTTTCTTTAACCTTGCCTTCTTTACTTGTTTCACCAGAATCTTTCTTCACTACATGTGGTTCCAATCTTAATTCAGTTGGCTCCTTTTTATTTTCAACAGAATCACCACCAACTTCCACAGTTTCTGCTACATCCATGTCAACAGTAGCTGGCATTGTGTCTTCATTGGCTTGGTCTGGAGGGCGTACAGACACTGTCAGTCCAGCAGCTGTCATGGCTGCCAACCAAGGATCCAATGGCTTCTTATCAGCACTACTTGGCTCTGATTTGACAGTTGTTGGAGAATTTTCTACTATATTGACCTGGCTTATAGTTTCTGACAAAACGCCTGGTTTAAGCTTTGTCTTTTCTTTAGATGGTGTTACTTTCTTTTTACCAGTGCTACCTTTAGGTCTGCCCTTTGGTCGTTTTTGAGCCGAGCCGTAGAGAGATGGTGGCATGGGAGGCAATTTTTCTCCACTAGGTAATGTTATGTTTCCAATACTTGTGTTGTCATCACTTTCTGTCTTAACTGTGACCTCTGAAATGACTTCTGTTTGAACATCTTCTAAATCTACATTAGTTACATAGGCATCAAAAGATTCCCCTCCCTTCGACATTTCTTTGTTTTCTTGTTTTACTTCAGTTTTACTTTCATATTCCTCAGTAACAGCAGATTTTACATGTCCTTTATTGCCTGGTGAATTAGAATTAGCTGACTTGTCAATGACTGATTGAATAATATCATCTATAGCTGCCAATCTTGCCATTTTCTTCTCTGGACTTATCGGAGGCCTTCCCCTTGGACGAGAAGGATGGTCGGCAGCAATCACAAGTTTAGACTCATCCAGAGAATTATCATCAGGGTCCTCTGTCTTTACAACAACCTCATTTACAGCTATGTCAGAAGCTTTAGGAGGAAGTGTAAGGTCCATAGGCTGATCTCCTGTAGGAGTGGAGGGAATGTCCTTGACTTCTTCTTCTGTAATATGTGGCTGAGGGGATATCCTATCTAGAATACTCCTTTCAATTTTATCAATATCTGCAGGAGGATTAGTCCTGACCATAGGTGGTATGAAAGTCCTTGGTCTTCCTCGTGGACTCTTAGGTGGGCGACCAGGACTTCTCCCTGAATGCGGTCTACTTGGACTTTTATGTAGTGGTGGTCTACCAGGACTTCTTGAGAAAGGGGACCTCCCTGGACTTCTCGATAAGGGAGGCCTACCAGGACTTCTTTGCATTGGGGGACGCCCTGGACTACGTTTAATGGGTGGCCGTCCAGGACTTTTTGGTGGTCGTCCTGGTGGTCGACCTGGGCCCTTGGGACTCTTAACATTTCCTGGAGATTTAGCTTTTCCATCAGATGAAACAATAGATGATTTTGGTCTAGCTGATTCACTTTTTTTTTCAATATCTTTTGACTTGTGTGAACTTTGAATCGTAATAGTTTCTGAGAATAGGTCCCTTTCTATTTTTTCTTTATCTGATTTTTCAAATGTTTTCTTTGGTATCTTTAAAGGAGATGGTTTAGGGGATTCTTTCTTTTTCTGATATCCTTGTGGAGGTGTCCTAGGATCAGGTAGCTTCCCAGCTTTACCATGTGTTGGGGTCAGATCACCAGAATTGGAGATTATAATGCTCTTCATCTCATACAATGATGGACCAGCTTCCTCAGGCAGAGCACCACTGTCTAACCTGAAATTTGTTTGAATCAACTAATTATAAGATTATAAAACAAAACCACACATGCCAACTACAAACAGACAGATATTAAAACTAATAAATATCAAAGAAGAGATACATAACAACTGTTTTTTTTTGCAGTCATAGTAACCTTTATATTTCATAAAGATATACTAATCTTAAATCTATTTAATAGCAGTCAATAGTTGTTTTAATTACTGTATTATCTGGTGAAAAAGGTGCACCAGTCTTAAAGTTGCACGGCTGATTTTTTAAAGGAAAAATTGCTTTCAATCACATTAAGTACACTGGTGTTTGAAGTGCCCATTTTTAAAGTAAGATCGTTGTTGAAATACTATTTTATCACAATGAATTGATTTTTAGTTCTGTGAGATATGAACAAAAACATTACATGTATCGGGTGACTTGCATTCAAGGCTTGGTTTTTTTTTTTTTTAATGTTAACCATGTTTTTTTTTTTAATTGTGAAATATGCAGGAATGTTTATCTGGAAGTTTTTCCATACAAAGCACAATGATAAACTTGTACTTTTGGTAAATATTTTAATCTCTGAGACTGTGAAATACCTCATGAACATCTCATAAGAAGACAAGAAGAATATAAAACTAAATATTTTGATTTTAAAGATGGGAGAAAAAAAATTTCTGATCCTTTCAAATCACTTTAATCAGAACATATGATTTTCAAATAATGAAAATAAATAACTTAATTTAATGTATGTGTAAAATAAATATTTTAACCATTAACATGGTGAAAATAAAAACATTGACAAGAAGAAGTTTTTGAGGTCCCCAACTACCCCTCAATACCTAACAATTTTGATTGGATGTGCTTTTTGGTTCTCAATTAATTTACTTGTAAGAAGATTCTTTATTCCTTTTATACCTAATTAGATATGACAAGTATGAGTTCAGTAGGTCATTAAATATATTTTTTTCTCTTACCATAGGACTAATAATTACCTTCTCCTTTTGAAAGGTGGCCCATCAGGTGGCGTATTTGTAGGTTTTTCACCAGTAACGCCCTCAGGTGTAGGACTGGTTGCTAAAGGTGTAACTGTTGGGAGCTGTAGCATTCCCATTATGCCTATATCATTGTTTGGAGTTGATGACACAGTGGTTTCTTCCTCTGTTTAGAAAAATTTGCATGTCATTCAATACCTTAATACCCACTAGGCTACTGGGTAATCTTAATGATAACAGAATGACATAATTAACAGGATTTTTAATACAATGTATGTGTATAAGTACTGAAATTATAATTTGACCCTACAATTACCAGCAGATATTTCAACCCCACTCAACAAGTGGACGATATATTTGAGTCACTTTGTTTTACCGTCCATCCAAAGTTTGTCACAATTATCTTCACTCCCAATGGATGGAATGATTTCAAATTTAGTATTTGGCTTTCTATAGCTTTCTATGGTCAGTAACTTTTGTTGCTGTCCAATATCAACTTCATGTTTTGTGGGACTTCGCCATTTTTTTTACTATTGAAACGTATTTAAAGTAATAAAAACAAATGAACATGAATGTTTCAAAGATGATAATAAGGCAGATCAGGGATTTAGGTTCGAGAAGGCAGAGTTAGCAAAGCAAATCACAGCAAAAAGTTTTTTAGAGCAATTTTGAATCTTCTGCCCTATGAATTGAATGAAGAATGTTTATGTATGTTTTTTTCTACTTTAAAGTGACACTAAAATCAGTTTGTGCCTTGCTTTCCCTTGATTTTACTATTTCAATAAATGATTTGTCAATTTTAAGATGGTGCATGCCTGCCAGGCTTCAACCTAAATCCACCGCTCAACAACATTTAAATTCTATGTCATATAATGACTGTACATGTAACTACCTTCCAGTTCAGGGTGAAGTAGTGGCATGTACTCAGGAATATATTCATCTCTGGTGACCACTTCCCGACATTCTGGCTTTGGAAACTGCAAATTGACTTTCTTTGGTGCTGGAAAAGCAACCACATCATGTGCATAAGGGAAAGGATCTGTGTTCTCAATAAACTCTCTAAGCTCACTAGGGCTGACATTAAGGTGGCGGAAAGCTAATCCTATGTCATCTACTGTAGGTTCAGTTCTGCCAACTATGAACAAAATGTTTAATCAGCTTTAATTTGTAATCACAACATTTTTTAAATGATTCTTCAACAAATATCTGATATTCGCATGTATAAATGTAACTTTGAAGAAGAAATACTATAAAAAATTTACTTGTGGTCACATTAAATGACATATCTGCAAATCAGTTTCCAAATTTTATTCATAAATTTTTCATGATCTATCTGAAGCTTCACATGTCCACATACTTTGATGCTATGTCTATTCAACTGACGAAGTGAAAAAAATTTTGAAACAACACAGAACAATTAAATTCATATACAAGATTAGTGATTGGGTTAAGAGCGGCCATATACCATTTGTTATAATCCATGTGGAAATGTTCTTTTAAATGAGACAATTTCAATTAGAGTATAAAAAAATTGCCAACTAAAATATTTAATGTCAATAAAAATAGCCCATTCTCAAATTTTAATCTTATCTTAAACACTACAAGCCTACAACATATCCTAATTTAAAGCACAGAATTCTACAGACAATACCATTGGGTAATACATACACTGTTCTGTATATCTGTGTGTGACTTTACCAACTTCTAACAGATAGCGTTCTAGTATATCTGTTAGAATCTCTAACGGTGTTGCTTGTGTGGATGTCCATCCTAGATTCTGACATATCTGTGCTACACACACCTTCAGTACCTGGTGACAATACTCATTTGACATGACCAAATCTACAATAAAAAGTGAATTAGTGAATAATTTTAAAGTTTTTAGTATGAACTCATATGAAAGCATACACTAATACATTTAGATTATTCACAAAGGGTCCTCATTGGGATGTGTATCACCATTGCTCATCAGAATTTCATATTGTTTGTGTGATTAAAATAAAGGATAAAAAAATACACATACCATATGAGGGGTAGTACCCCAAGTGTGAGTTAACTCAAATTTCAGGACTAGTTCCCAACCAGTTTAATTCTATCTAGAATTCTTACTTAACAGTTCAACAGACAATTTTTTCATATTATCATTATCTGCTAAAGTTGTCACTCAAAAGAACTGACATAAAGTAATATAGTATACATTAGTGAATAAGTACAAAAGAACTAATCCATGTCAAATATCAAAATTACAGATAAAAGCAGCTTGAGCTTTGCTTGCTCAAATATATTATATGGTCATGAAGGGAGCTGAATGGTAGAGAAGTCTAGAAATGGTAAAATGAAAACTGACAATCTGATCTATTTTGAACCCTAAAAAAATTCTTTAAGATGGAAAATATTTTTAATAGTGGGTTTCTAGCAAGCACATTTACTTCTTAGCCATTACTTCAACTGACAAAAATCTTTCATTTAATTAAATAAATTTTCAAAAAAAAACCAGCTACCCCTCATAAAAAATGATCACTTACCTTAAGTACCACAGGCCTAGGCAATAATTTTTTTTTAATAGTACATGTACATACTAAAACTTACTTTTTCAAATGAAAAAGGAACTTGCCAAAAAATTCAACTTTGATGTAATGGACTAAATAATAAATTAGAACAAAACTTTATTTCTCTGACATCCTTGTCAAAATTTGTTAAATCCATGTTGTCTGTTAATCATTGTTTGTATACTGTGACTTTCCATCTAAATTTTATATTAATTTCGTCAATCGAATCCCTGTCTACCAAGCACACTTTTGATTCAAATGGGAAAGACTAGTTTACGATTATTTATGTGTTCTTACTATGTCAAGTGCATTGTGTATCTGACAAAGAATCAATTTTGATTTATAGATAATTGATTTTTTTTCAACTGTTTTCTAGTTGTTTGCCTATCAGCTGAGTGTCACAAATTACAAATCATAAAAGTTTGTTTCAATTCTTTTTGTACAAAATGATTTTACTTGTCCCATTGGGCAAATTTCTTTTTGGATTTTACTTGTTCGACTGTTTTTTTTTACTCTGGTATTGGAAAAGCAATATGAAAGCTTAAAACTATCACATTAGTAATGATTGTAGATGTGATTGAGAACCAAACCAGTATTAGAAAAAAATTTGCTACATGTGCATGTACAATGTACATGTAGCTTCAACAATTAAAAATAAATCAACTCAGATTTTTCAAAGAGACAGGGTTAACCAAATAGTCAACAGAATCATGGCTTCCTATTTCAACTGTTTTGATTTTGAGTACTTCTTGTATACAAATCCATTTTTGTATTTAGATCTTCCTAAATATATGATTCTAATGCTGCTGATCAGAGGTTACTACTTGAAACATGTGTACAGCTTAATAATAATATTGAAATTTGCGATATGTATGATTGGTATTTTTTTGCATTTATTCACAACTATTAAGGTCTCAACTGTCTCTGCTGGTAACTATTTTAATCATGCTGGGCATGGGGACTGGCCCACCCCACCCGCATTTATGAGGAGCCCACTTGCCAGTTAAAAATGATATGTTCCTAACTTAAACCTTGCATACAATACATACTAGTGTAGACCCTTATTGGCCTTAAGTTAAGATCAACCAAATCAACTGAATACCAAAAAATTGGTCAAAATCATATTCTTTTCTTGGCCCACAATATTAACTGTTATTCTGCTGACCATTTCATTTTTCCTGGGCTGTGCCAGTCTGTGGACCCGGCTATGGACCCGTTGCCGCATTGGGTCTATTTCTAACTCTGTTACATTTTGTAAACCTTGCATACCTGGCCTAATCTCGGATCGAGAGAATCTGTTGAATACTAGTAGATCGTTGCATAATCAAGGTCAAGATTTGGAGTGGTCAATATTTTTGATTGGTAATTTTAAACCCTCAGAGCCTTTTCCAAATAATATTGGCTTCCGATCTCATCACGTAAATATCGTTTAATCAACAAAACGCTTTAAAGTCTTCGCATAAAGCGTTTTAAAGACAAAGACACACAGGTGCACGATGGGAAATTGTTTACAGTAGTAACAGGAAGAGGGGGATACGCATTTTTTAAGTTTTACTTTTTATGTGTTCAGTCGCATTTGTTCTCGAATTCTTATTTGTGGAATTTTCCTCTGTGAATGGACAACAAAATGATGGAAATTATTTGATGTTATAAAACCATCATTCAACGTACAGAAACTCATTTATAGCCGAACTAAATATCTGCCCTTTTCACATACCAAAGTCTAAACGACATAAAATGGGATTACTAGACAGATTCGCAAAATGGCTTGGTTTGAAGAAGAAAGATGCAAATATTCTTGTGGTTGGTCTCGACAACAGTGGTAAAACAACCATCATTAACCACCTGAAACCAAAAGAGCATCAGTCGCACGACATTGTCCCAACTATTGGATTCACCGTTGAGAAATTCAACAGTAGCAACCTATCAATTACAGCATTTGATATGTCTGGTCAAGGAAGATACAGAAATCTATGGGAACATTACTATAATGAATGCCAAGGAATCATCTTTGTGATAGACAGTAGTGACAAGCTCAGGATGGCAGTTGCAAAAGATGAACTTCAACTTTTGCTTAAACATGACTTGATAGTACGAAAGAGAATTCCTGTACTCTTTTTTGCAAACAAGATGGATTCACGAGAAGCTATGTCCAGTGTTAAAGTGTCAAGTCTACTCGAGCTTGAAAAAGTTGATGGAAAAGCATGGCATATATGTGCAAGTAATGCTTTGACTGGTGAAGGTTTAGCAGAAGGACTGGATTGGATTAGTGATCAAATAAAGAATCAATTAAATGAGAAAAAGTAAAAGCATATGCCAAGAATATCTAGGTGATTGACATACTAATTCATGTACACTATCAAACATACATGTGCATGTACATTTTGTACATGCAAGGTTAATCATTATTGGTTGTGCTCAAACGATCTTTTTTGTTAATTTTCAAGATCTGTGTTCATCATTTCTTCAGGTACATGCACTAATGTTCAAAAATAAAATTTTAATTTCCTGTTACACCTTACACTTTGTACAATTTGTATGGGACAAGCACATACATACATTGTAAATTTGACATGTATTTAAATTATGATACCTTGTCAAGATCTTACCTCTATTATCTGACATTATACCTAAATACATGTATGATAGGTCTACAAAATTATTTAGGAGCTAGATTGTACAGCATGTATTTCATGAATATTTTGTTGTGCATCATGTATTTCATATAAATCCAAAAAGCTGTTAAACATCATTAGTTTGTTTCATTTATTTCACTATTTCTTTAGCATTTAGATGTCACAATGTGACTCTGATTTTGTACAGTATTTATTACTACTACCAGAATCAATTTTTTTTAAAATAGTGATATTATTCATTTCTCTCGGTGAAAGAAATTAGCAGTAGACCTATGGTATGGACCGAGCCTATATAAAATCAAGCAGGTCTGTGATGAAATTGGCTTTATTTCCTTTGAAATGTACGGTGCGGTCTACATAAAATTATGATGGGTCTATGTTGACCCAAAATTAAGTTTCTAACATTGTTCTCTGTGATATTTTCAATGAATTGGCCCAGAAACGGACAAAAATATGCTTTAAATCAAATGAACATAGCAGAAGGAAATTTTGGTTCTCAAGTAAAAATAGGGGTGGGGGTTGAAACCATCTGTACCCCAAGTGCCTGTGGTGATATTAAAAAATAACAGCAATTTCAATTTGACAGTGTAACATTAAATTAACTATGATGCCACCTACAATGTACACGTGTTTATAAACAGAATCATGCCAGTTATGATGTTGTTGACAATACATCACATCTCACCCTGTTGGGCTTACCGTGATATTATCATTGATGTCTTTCTGTATTAATGCAACTTATGGCTTATAAATCAAATTTTCTTATTCAGTCAACCATATTCTACACAATGTACACTGTATATTAACTTTCAAATTTCCATCATACCTGAGACCTTACCATACCGGTAGTCAATAGAACTACATGTATTCTGTTATTGATTGCAAGGTATACCAGTTAGGTGTTGGTTTTCTAATTAAAAATGGGTATTATTATTTTCCATTTTTTTTTAAATTACACATAGCAATGTAATGATGTCTGGTTTGTAGTGGCATCAACATCTGTATAGCGTACATTGTACACCATAGAATCAAACTGATTTAAGAATATGGTACTGGAATTTTGGTTCATGGAATGTACATGTACAAAATGTATGCACCTACAAAAATGTAGGTATACAACTGCGAAAGAATTTGAAAGTTAATTCTGAATTCCATTGCAAATCCATAGTAACATGTATGTTTTTACCATGTTTACTGCCTGGTAAAACGATGTTTTGTATGGCAAGCCAAAGTGGACAAAAATCAATATTTTGTAATATTAGAAAATGAATTTCTAATATTACAAAATCATTTTTTTTAATATGAGAAAAGATTTTTTAATATTAGAAATTCAATTTGTAATATTAAAAATTTGTTTTCTAATATTACAAATTCCTGATTTAGTAATATTATAAAATATCACACATTTTGTAATATTACAAATTGAATTTGTAATATTAGAAAATGAATTTGTAATTCATGTATTAGAAAATGAATTTGTAACATTAGAAAATCAGTCACATTTTTTAATATAACAAAATGATTTTCTAATATTAAAAAATCGTCATGGAATACGACAAATCCATTTTCTAATATTAGAAAATCAATTTCTAATATTCAAAAATAGTTTTTTTAACACTAGAAATTCAATTGAATTTTTAATATTGAAAAAATCATCATTTTTTAATATTAAAAGTGTTTTGTGATATAAGAAATCCAATTTGTAATATTAAAAAATCATTTTTTAATATTAGAAAATGCTCATTTTTGTCCACTTTGGCATGCCATAGTTTTGGGTGTTTTTTATTTCCACAATTTAAAATTTTAAGTGTGATTGAAGGTCCATTTAGATCTCTATTCAGTGTGACTTCTGCTGTGTATTGAAATCTGTCCTGTTGTGTATTTTTGGTTCATTTATTTCTTGTTGATGAAATGTCATCATTGTCTTTAGTTCACAGGTGGTTGTCTCTTTGTTCTATGGATTTTTTTCTGTGATATTCATTAAATACATGTATTGACCCATACTGTAAGATATCTAATTCTGAGTACAAAAAAAACTGGATCTACTAGTTTTCACATTTGTTTTGGTACATGTTTAGGGGTAAATCACAACTACATTTGTATAACTAAGAGAACTACAACTTTTCATTCAATGGATTTATATGCTTTCAAGCTCAGCTGTTTATTTCTTCATGATTTAAATAATCAAAAGAACATGAAATTAAATTATGGTCTGTATGTAAAATTTTGATGTGATAATTTAATTAACAACATCAATTATTCTCAACGGAGGGTATTGATATCCCATAGCAACACTGGAAGAATATTTTATGACGCACAAATTGATTATCAGTTCTAGTGCATGTATATACAGGTAATCTAATTGAACTTATTTTCATCCACAGTAAAGAAATAACACATTTATACACAAACTGGGCTGTAGAATTTGTGAAGGAGTAATCAAAGGAACCAAGATTCTAGCAGAAATCAAAAGAATGTAAACCAGAGACAAAGACCAGACATGGAAAACAACCACAGTACAAAGAACATAAAGTAACTAAAATAATACAAAGTAACAAAAGTAAATGAGCAACTCGGACTCCACTAAAAACTGGGAGCATGGACCAGGTGCACCAGTAGGGTAAGCATTCTCTGCTTTTCTAGAAACTCATGATAAATTTTTTTTCCCAATTATGTGGCCTTATGCAGGGTCCACTCCCCTGTGAACCCATGTCTGTAACAGTCTTGTGAAATGTTTGCAGCTATAGTATTGTAAGGTATTAGTAACGGGACACTATACTGGTGAAGTGTCAGACTAAACAGAAACTGTGGTATCATTAGGAGTATCTATAGACTAATTTCGACTGTACGTATTGCTTATAGTGAGGAAAAACTAGCAAAAAATCATATAAAAGTACATGTAACCTGATTAACCAGAAGCTCACTTTTTGATAAATCTCCCTGTATAAAATGATAATAAATAGACATTCTTCAGCATATACTTTACATTCAACAGTTATTGCACTTATTTATTATAGCAATATTTGTCATTTTGGGCAAAAAAAACATTTACCGGTATTGAAAATTATTTTGCAATATTTCGAAACTTTGCTTTGGTGTTAAAAACTTAAACATGGAAGCTTTTATTTTCTGCTATTACAATTTAACAGTTTTCATTTATTATTGCAATTTTTGTCATTTTGGACAAAAAACATTTATTGCAATATTATTTTGCAATATTGAGAAACTTCTCTTCTGTTTTAAAAAGGTTAAACATGGAAGCTCTTATTTTCTGCTATTACAATTTAACATTTTTAACAATAATAAAATCATAGCAATATTTTCTGAACTTACAACACCGATGTCAATAGTAAATATGTTAAGTGGCAATTATATACATACATAACAAATGACTAAGTTTCAAATCCATTTATTTTACTGAATGAATTTATTCCACTATTGACTAGATTGCACTGTTCATAATAATAAAGTAATATTAACAAAAACAAGCTGACAACAACAGATCAAATCATTATATAACAAGACCACACAACTTTCTCAACTTTGAATGTGTTAAGTTAACTTAACCATACAATATAAACTGAAGGCAATATACTTGTAATATTCATACTAGGCCTGACATAATCATTGAAGGGTTTGTATATATGTCGTCTGTATTACTGAACTAAACACCTTAAAGATTATGAGTAAGTGTCACATAACAAATGCTGCTCTATAACAAGTTGTCTAATCCAATTTGACTTTTTCCTGTTTCATTGTTTTTGCTTCTGAACGACTAAAAATAAGGAAAAGGTATTTTACTTTAGAGGTAACTGAAGCAAAATAAATCATTTTTTATGTTTTCTATCATAAACACACATTGTTATACATGTACTCTACTTTTTTATACTTGCACTTATTAAATTAACATTTAAAGTACTTGAGTTATCTCCCCTTGTATATTAAAGACAAATCGAAAATCAAAGTTTTTCCATTACATGTTTGAAATAAAGATGTAATATGCAACTGCATTTACCCCATGTAGGATCTAATAACAACTCATTAATCTTTTGGTTGATATAACTGTTTTAAGATTCTTTTAATTTGTTTTCACAACCATGAAAGAATGGTCATCAGAAAAGACTAGAGATCCTACATGCAAAGACTGAATGGAATAATTATCATAGTAGACACAAATTTTAAAAAGATAAGAGATAAGATCAAAATGTGTTGTCCTTTAGGTTTCAAAGGCAGCTGCTACCAAAAAGCCTACAGAATCACAAAAGTGATTTCAAAACATTGAAATTTGAAGTCATAGATCAGATGAACTTTTGAATTTGTCCAATCTTTTTTTAAATTCTAGTTTCTGGTAACTGAGCAAAATATTATGAGTTTATGAACAGCAATGACCTGACAGTTGCAAAGTGTTTGATCCAGCTTAATAAACTTATTTACTATTAAGAGAGGGGTGGATCCAGGGAAAGGCTTACGGGACACAAGTGCCCCTTAAAATGGAGAAAAAAAGTTTGCATAAAATCTTGATTTATTACAAATTTAATTCTCCCCACAAATTTTCCTACCTCACTTTGCTTTGCCTTTAATTCTATTGACATTGCCCCTAACCAGAAATCCTGGACCCACTCTTGTAACAGTAATTACCACTATGAGTATACTATGAGTATTGTTACAAGAGTGACAATTAGATAGTATGAAAACATAACAAGAACAGTTTAACTGATCACATTCACATATGTAAACTAAATACAAAAATTCATACAAAAAAAGTGGACAAAAACAAAAAAACAATATCATGAAAGTTGCTATTGCAGTTGAGATCAAGTATTTAAAAAAAAACTTCAGTGTCACAATCTATATAGGAAAAAAAATAGGTGTTAACAAAAGACCATTATAATGATTAGCTATACCTTCTGATAATCATCTTGTTTAAAGTAATAATTACTTGCATGCTAGTGTCCCATTTGCAAAAGTTCTTTTTACTCTCACTCACATTTCAATTGTCCATGTATATTTTTTTAAAGTCAATTGGTCCAAGTAGTTCTCAAAAGCTTGTACATTTAAGATTTTTTAAGTGAAATACATTAATTGCAAAATACAAAGCATTTTGGTTTTCCATATATTTTAAAAAAGTAAATTGATCCTAGTAGTTTTCTATACTCGACATCAGATGTTGCTTGATATTATTTTGAATTTCTATTTTTGTAATATTTGCGATTAGGAACTAGATTTGTCTTTCTTACAACTAGTATTAGTTGGCCTATGTCTTACAGTGAGTGGTACTCACTGGATCTTTCTGCACTTTAATCCTTATGGGACCTATTTGTTGACAAACAATGTTCGTAATATTTCAGAAATCTCCAGTGAAAACCGTCAGTTTTCCTGCCAAATCGGATTCGTATGTGACAAACAGGTATTACATCCGAGAAGTTGGAAGGTATCAAAGTGCATGCTGGAACCATTGGTCTTTAGACAAACCACATAAAATAAACATCTCCGTCGCAACCAATCCAAAAGAAAATGGGCAAATTTGACAATGTAAATATTGCCATTCAAATTTAGAACTCGACAGATTCGGATGATTGACTTCATAGGGAGATATTATTTCATTATTTCAATTCTGTCATATAAAATTCACATATAAAACACAGGTGGCTAAGCATGTTAATTAGCCTT
Organism: Perna viridis; assembly: GCA_037379345.1. Lineage (NCBI taxonomy): Eukaryota > Metazoa > Mollusca > Bivalvia > Mytilida > Mytilidae > Perna > Perna viridis. The sequence goes on from CM074511.1 coordinate 19,430,927, forward strand.
TTAAAATTAAATTTTGATGGTTGTAGCTGAGCTGACGTCAAGTATAAAAGCTTGTACATCTAAGATATTAAGTGATAAACTTTAAAACAAAACCAGGAACATGTTTTTCAATAAACATCTTTACAAGTATTCTGTTGAGATGAAAAGACATTTCTGCTATTTGCAATAATCTAGTAATTCAAAAGATGGACATTGAGACTCTCTTGAGTAAGTAAAGATACATTCATGGATCCAAGGAAAACTTACACCTATAAATAATATTTAAGCCATCAGCCACAGGCACATGTTTCTACCCATACAGGACATATAGAGAACATGTATCAGAGGCACCTGTACCATCAGCACATTAAATAGGAATGTATTGAAAATTAAAACAATTAAGAAGTAATTACAATAGGACTTTTGATAATTGGAAGTATTGCTAACATCTAAGCAAAAAGGCTTCCATCACGGCCTATTACAAATACAATGGTGTTAGAAAACATGATTATTAGCACAATTGTTGGATGTAACCTAAAGTGTTCTATCTATAACTTCTATTACTATGCAATGTGTACAATATGGACCATAGATGGTTATGTATTGCAGCAGAGTATTGGTCAGCACCAATGCTACTGACCAATCATAATATTCCTTACAATAGTTATTAGTTACCTGCTTTGATATATGACACAGTCCCTGAACCGATTCATGCAACTATTTGACGGATCGATGTCAGCTGACTGATTGATTGATGACGGATCAATAACTGATGACCCATCTGACAGCAGTTCTGTCATGTAAAATAACAGCTGATCAGTTCATGTAAATTTAAGAATTTCCACTGGAACGAATCCAATAGACTACCATATTGAATTTACCCTCATTTTAAGATATCAAATCCATGTATACATATTTTTTTGTTAAATTTAAAACAAATGTAAATTTAAAGTAATTAGTTGATATTTGAATCTATTACATTATGTAAATACATGTAAATATTGACAAATGAAACAACGGAATCCATAAATTATATTGATTGCTCAGTGGTAATGTGATGTGATCACCATTTTAATAGATCGGTTTGAGGGATCAATAACTGATTAGAAACCGATCACAATTTTAGTTGCACCGATTGGTTCAGGTACTGTATTACATAATAAAAGCATCAACTTGTTTCTCATGAACATTTTCAACACCTATATGTAACCGAACAATACAATACATGTTAAAACAGTACAATTGATGTAGACACTTCAACAGCCAATAACTATCAAGTACAAAAAATATGATTAGAAAGTTAACTCCACCTATAAATGTGAAATCGTGACCTTAGTTGACATAGTAAACTTCAGATGAATGTCATTCTCAAGGTCGTAACCTAAACTACCAATTCATGCCTGTACAATTCAGCACATAACAAATTAGTTATCTATATAAATAACTGTTTGCAACAAAAATCAATCTATATATAATATCTAAAAGATCTACTAGGTATATACATATATATGATTTCATTTAAAAAGAAAAAAAATTAATTTCCCTAGTGAAGTATACATCATAGAATTTTTAAAGTGTAAATGTCATACACAGAGAAAATGGTAATTTTACTTCCTAATTTACTTGATCACTGACTTTGTACTTATAGCTACACTTATATTAAGTTCTTTCATTCTACTGAAATTCAGATTCACATACACTAGATACTTTTCATATAGCACCTGCATTATATTAGTCAAAAGCTGAGTTACATTGAGACTATCAACACAAATCATATGTGACTAACAGAAAATGTTCATAACTTAAGTAAAGAATAATATGAATGGTCAATACAGCAAAGTCCTATTTCTACATGTCTCCAAATATTCCAGCAAATGTTTTTCTAAGGTTTTTCATGGTATCTTCACCTTCTGGGTAGTCTGCTGACTGTCCCATTGTTGGTGCTCCTACACCTAATGGGGGTGGCCTGGCTCCTGCTGGTGCCCTAAAGACATAAAATAACATATGATCTTACTCCTTCAAACTCCAAAATAACCACAACAAGTACTCGTCACCAATATGGGAAGATTCACAGTAAACAGTTAAAAAGATATTTTCCAGATGTATGAAAAAGATTCATTCATTAATAACTCTGAATTCTTAGGAATTTCTCCCTCAGAGGAATTTCAACACAGAATAATGATCACCTACTGAAACTCTTGAAATAATATTTAGCAATTTGATATCTGTCCTAAAAATGTACTTAAACATACCCATCAGGTCTATTTGAATGTTGCTGTTGATGTGGCATGGGTCTTTGTTGTTGCTGTTGATGCTGTGGATGGGCTTGTCTTTGGTTCATGGATGCACCATGCTGACCAGGATGACCTTGTGAGCTTTGTTGTTGATGAGTTTGGCCTTGTTGACGTTGCATTTGTTGTTGAGATGGTTGATGAGGCTGAGCTGGCTGACTTTGTTGCCTTGGTAATGGCTGACTTTGATGTGACCTCTGTTGACCTTGAGGTTGTTGACCCTGCGCTGGTAAGGGAGGCCTGGCAGGTGGGTTCGAAGGTTCATTTTTTGTACCATTCATTCCATAGTGCAAACTGGTAGTTCGACTATAAAACAAAAGTTCTTAATTATTAATGAGGATAATTATATTATAACAATATCTTTTAAAATTTAAAGTGATGAAGATAATACAGTAATTTTATTCACTTAAGTACCTATGTTTAAATTAACATGTAAAGCCAGTGAAGTAGCGAAGAACCATGTAATGAGACACTTCCCTTTAGCTGGTAATGCTTTCATCTAAAAACATGAAGGAATACATTGGAAGTACCTCACTCAAACAATCATTTCACATTTCAAACTTAACAAACATCTTTTAAAAGGAGACTTCAAGGGGCATATACACTATTTCAAAAGATCTTTCAACATTGTCATTTATATTAACTTGACCTAAACAGCTCATTTGGGATAACTTGCCTTAACTTACTACTAACTATTATTTTCTAAAAGAATATGCAGTTAATCCTTTTTCTTTGGAACATAGAAATGAATTTTAAAATTTTGTGACAATAATCACTTTCCCCATTCAAAGTTTTTTTTATATATAAACTGTTGTACCTGATGGTCTGAACTGGTTGTAGACATTGTTGCATCCTTGTAATTACAAGCTCTGCAATGTTTCTTCTGTCTTCCTCCTGACTTTCCCCAAGTAAATTCATTGAAGAGTCATTGACCTGAAAATAGTTAGCACTCTTCATTAATTTTAGTATACATTAAATGAGATGTTTGAAGGAGATCTAACATAGAAACAGATGACAAAAACAATTTTGTAGCAAGTGTATAATAAACTGACTAGAAATCTTGTTAAGTGTAAAAAAAAAAGATTTCTGTCGTAATATCAATTTTTTTTCTGCACTTTAACTATACTTTGTTCTTTATATTATGTTATAACCCTAAGTCAATATAGTTAACAATCTGCTTTATGTAGGAGTCAGATGAGGACCTGATATTGCTATTTCAGCATGTGAACAAAAATATATAAGTATCAATTTAATGGTTTCACAATATTGTTAGTGACTTCAAGACCATAAAATTGCTCTTGTTATTCCAGTACTTTATATTTGCATATGATTTGCATAATTATATATTACTACTCTACATGAAGCTGCTGACTGCTGCCGTGTTTACCGTCATAGCTTCATACGAGATCAAAATGTACCTTTTAAATATCATAAACATGTGTTTTACGTGTGTTTTTTGCTCCATGAGAATGGGAAGTTTACATTAAATATGTTAAAAGATAAAATGATTGGTTAGCATTGAACATTACCCAGTTTCCAAAGATTGCAAAAAATTCGAGAGAAACTTGTGGAACAAAAACATTACTCACACATCATGGTTACAAAAGAGTAATCATGTAAAGGGAACCAAGATTCTAGTGGAAGTAACCCAATTTTTGATCATATTGCATTCATGCCACTTCGGATGTTGAGAGAGCCCAAATGGCAAAGAATATTTGAAGAACAGCGACTTTGAAGACTTCAGTCTGATTATTATTACGGTGTAATGGTCATGGTAATAGATGAATTATTCTTACTTCTATTATATATTCTTTTCCATCTTTACCCTGAACAGCTTCCACTGACATGATATCTAATCCACCAAATATCTGACTGCACTCATCTACCCATAACTTGAATCTAAAAAAAAAAAAAAAAAAAGAAAAAATTGTTACAGTTTGTTTAAGTTAAGAAGACAAAAGGCATGGTTCATCAACATGTATAAATGTGGCAAGCCATCAATATAATTGGATACATCAAAACTTTGAAAATTTGAAAATAATCAGCACTAGGAACCACCACGTTGTGGAATTTCATTTAACGAATAAATGTTCAGTTTTGTTCCGATGCTTTTATTTGTACGTGTTAGTGTTCAAATTTTGTAACAGGTAAATAAAAGCCTAAGAGCAAAATATGACATTTATCAAAATTTCATATAAAATGGCATAGTATTAAACAGTCAACAAAGTTTATCAGCATTAGTCTAGAAATGGATCTGGTGGGAATTTGAATATTGTAAATACCATAGAGTCAGTCTCTGTAAGTATCAGGCAAATGATAAATCACGATATGAAATAACAAGCCACTTCATTGAAATGTACTGAAAATGAACATTTCAAGGACAGATAACTCTGTCAAAAACCTCAATTATCTAAAAATGAAATTTTTCCATTGACTCCAGTCAAAGAGATCAAATTGTCATCATTTCAAATAGTAAAAACTTTTGTTGAATATATTGTCAGATTGGTTGGTTTTTGACATGCAGATTAAGATTTTGTTTTCAGTTTGCCTGATTCTTTATCAGACAATCATTCTTTATATGACAAATATTTGTAGTTATTGAGTCTAAGAACATTCAATGAAATGAATGATGTTGGAATCATGATAAATATAGCTGATTATTAATGTAGGGTATATTGTGAACATACAAGGTATATAATCACAGAAAGTTCATATAAAATATTTCATATTAATTTGTAAAGTGCACCTCAGAAAAACTTAGGGCCATAATGGAGGACTAAATCATACCCTCTCACGAAATAGTGAAAAAAAATGGGGATGGCAAAATATTAATAAACCTAACTCATAAATGGCATGTTTTTGAATTTGCTGAAAATTGAACTAATTCTGTAACTAATGGTACTAAACAACTGTGCTTAGTTTAAAAAAATTCCTTGAGAAGTTCTGAAGTCATCATCTGGAAATTGTGGACACTGGGATGGCCAGACAGACATGCAATTATTTGGAGGGTATCACATAATACCTCACAGCATCTTGTGGGGGGAGAGGTTAAAACAGCAGGGTCTAAAAGAATCTGAATTGCTCATCTGGCAAACCATGCCCTATTAACTAAGTGAGTAATGATATCATGCTTTGCTGAAAAACAGCATCTCCTGATGAATGCTGTAAGTTCAACTGACTACTTAAGGCACTGTAAAATGTTGAAAGTGCCTTCAAAGTGTTTTTAGAACCACTGGAAAAATTTGGGCAGGAGTCCCCTTATGCCCTGATATCCTACCAGGTTCGAGGGGGCATTAACCCACTATACATTTGATGAAGAAAAACATAAAATGAAGTTAAATCATGGATACACAACATTTTCACCTTCACTTCAATTCAGAAGACCATGTTTACTATATAAACAAAATATCATTAAAATTAAAGCAAGTGAACAAATTAGCAGAAAAGTGGCAGCCATTTTGAAAATGGTCTCCCAGAACAAATTTTCGTCATCACCATTCAACTTAGAATACCATATTTCCTACAGAAACCAAAAATCATTGGAATCCTAGCAACTGGTAAAAATGGCCGCAAATTGGCAGCCATTTTGACAATGGTCAACTTACAAAAAATTTCAATAATGCCAGTCAACTCATAATATCATGTTTATCTTATAAAGCTTTCATCTTCATTTTTCTTCTACAGGTGCAGAAAAAATTGCAGAAGAAACCCATTTTGACCCCTATGTTCTACTTTCAGTAATGACAGCCATGTTTTTCAACTGATGAAAAACTTTAAACAATCAGTTTGTGCAGGATACCAAAAGGCTGCGCCAGCTTTAATTAAATTTTGTAGTATGGTTTCAGAGAAGATTTTCAAAGTTGAACTTGTAAAAAACATTAAAAAAAAAACTATTTTAAGGGCCTTAACTCCTACATTGAGCGACAAATCATATTGAAAATTAAGGCATTAGTCAATTTTCTGATGGTGAACAATATTACTCTGTCAGAATCTTGCTTAACTCAACTATTTTTAGTTATTTACAAAAAACTGTATTTTGATCCCTATGTTCCATTTTTAGTAACAACAGCCATTGTTTTAAACAAATGAAAATTTTGAACGATCAGTTTGTGCAGGATACCCTTAGGAATAAATGCCAACTTTACTTAAATTTTGTAACACGGTTTCAGAGAAGATTTTCAAAGTTGTACATGTGAAAAACAACAAAAAATTTGTTTCAGGGGCTGTAACTTCTACATTGTGTGACTAATCATTTAGAAAATTTCAGCACATATCCATCTTCTGATGGTGAACAACATAACCCATGACAGAATTCTTTAAATTCAACTGTTTTTGTGTTATTTGCAAAAAATTGTACTTTGACCCCTATGTTCTATTTTTAGTAATGGCAACCATGTTTTTTAATATTTCAAAAAAATTTAACAATCGGTTTGTGCAAGATAACCTACACAGGCAAAATTATTTCACATGATTTTCACCTGAATTGAGCAAATAAACTAAGTGACAGAGTTCACATAAAATTCAGGTGAATGGAGCCTTCACATGAAATTCACACGAAATGTTCACATGAAATTCATGCTTAGTCAATTTCACATGAAAATCATGTTAATTTCATATGAATTTCATGTGAAGCTCGATTAAAAAATTTCATGTGAAAAATATTTGCCTGTGTGAGGAACAATTATGCCAACTTTACTTAAATTTTGTTGCATGATTTTAGAGAAGAGAATTTTCAAAGCTGAATGGGTGAAAAACAACAAACAAATCTGTTTCAGTGGCCATAAGGCCACATCACATTAATTTGTAGATTCTCATCCCAGCCTGTTCTCTACTAAAAAGGGCCAGCCCCAATTTTTTTACAGCCAGGTGAGCTAAAAGTAGCTGCTTATACACAGGTATTACATTTATATTACAAAGAGAAGAAAATACAGTGTACTTAAAAAATAATTTTTTCATAGTTGTAAAACAAACCAATCTCTATAATAACCTAAAATATGCACCTTGTTGAAATTTCCTGCATAACAATAAAGTATAATACCTGCATTGACAACTGTATCTTTTTTTTAAAAAGTATTTTTATTTTCTTATCAATGTAAAATTTGAGAAATGAAATTAACAAAGTTGTTCTTGTCTTACCAATGCCACAAAAGACATCAATACAACCACAAATATCATTCCCATTTGCTTTTACCTATAATACCCTTGATTGAATTGTTTTACTTAAAAACATGGTAAATGAACATTTTGATTTAAGAAAAAAAAATATGATGTATGAAATAAACTAACAAAATTACCAAAAGAAAAAAGTAAGTAAATATTTTTAACATCAGTATTGCCATATAAATGTAAGTTTCATGATTTAAATTTTACATCCAATTTCCTTTTCATCATAAGGTTATTGACAATAGGTCAATAAGTTGCTATCTGTCAATTTAATGATATTCAAGGAGGAGAATGCATGAGAAAGTTTAGATATAGTGTTTCCTTGTCCTACCGTGGTGATGTATCCATATATTGCAAAAATGTCATAGGAGAATATAGGAAATCAGCCAACAAATTTATGTGAGGATCAAAGTAGAAGTTTATGTCAACATGAAATGTCACAACAAACTCAGTCTGGGCCATGTTGTAAGATTCTAAGTATTTGCTAGACTATAAATACCATATCAGAAGGACCGCTGTAATTTCCATAGTAAACCTGGCTCTCAAATGAATATGTTATAAGCATTTTCAACTTTTCTTTAGAAAATATTGTGTTTTCCTGTGTGTATGCAGCAAAAAAAGATGAAAAGCAAAATTTACAGTAATAAGGCATTAATGGAACATTAAGTGAAACCCCACCATGTAATGAGGCAAACGGAGGATGGCAAAATGTTCAAACTGGCTCAACTTGAAAACTACATTTTGATTTTGCTAAAAATCAAATGCAAGCTGTATTTTATACTATAGTACTAAACAAATGTGCAAAGTTCAGGAAAAAAATTTATTGATCTATTCTCAAGTTATCATCTGGAAACCGTCTCAGAATGGACAGACATACATGCAATTTTTCAGAGGATAATCACATTATACCTCGCCAATTCATGTGACAGGGTGTAAAAAGGAAATTTCAGAAGCATAGACTCTGTCTATGCCTCTGATTACACCCAATATACCAGCCTATTCTATCCTAAAGAACATTTAAGTTACTTTCCAATTCTTTCATACTACTCTATGTCCGGTTGCATTAAATACATGAACCAAGTGATAAATAAAGACGAATAATCAAAGCTGCAGATTCCAGCCCTTTCATTTCTAATGCTGGGTTTCAATGTATAATATCTAATCCTGTAAAGAATCTTTGTAAGTAAATGATACAGGATTCATGGGTGTGACTAATTCCCAAGCGATTACAATCTTGTGCATGTATAAAACTCATAAATGTCTCAAACAACAAATGTATCGACACTGGAAACAGATCGGATTATTATCTACGATTAAATCTCTCAGTAATTTTTATGATGAATTTATGAGACTCAGATTAAACTATTTAAGTTGAAAATGTGAACAAGTTTGTTTTGTGACCAAGATATGTAATATTGTAATACTATAAACAAAATATGTTATGGGTTACAATTTGTTAAGGGAAGTAACTCTACGCAGTTTAAAATAGATTTATAAAAAAAAACCTTTAAAACATGTGATACAGTTAGATTTCAAATGGTTTTTTTTTCCATATGTATTATAACATTGCTGTGTTTGGAATGAACTCAAAAACACCATGATTCTTTTTATCAATATCAGCAACAGTCCTATTATAAAAAAAAAAAACCTAACATAAATATTGCATATTTTGATCTTTTTCAAGGAATAACCTCTATTCAGTAGTTTTTGAACAAAAAACATGTGGAAATCTAAATCCCAAAACAAATTGTTTGAAAGAAAACCCAAAATATTGAAATAAAAATCAAATACAGCATAGTGATTTAAAAACTTTTACAATATGCAGGGGCCACCTTCCCAATAGTCCCTAAAATTTGGTGTGGTCTACTTAAATTTCTACTGTGATTGTAAATAATTGGATATCAAAATTTAAGCTGTGGGCAACCAAGCCAAAATTTCAGGTTAATACCTTGCAGTGTGCAATGTATAGAATGAAGCCATAGTCTTTTAGGAGTAATTTTGTGACATTATATATTTCAGTAAAAAATCAGTCACAGTCAAATCTGACTACTGAGCAGGTAAGTAACTTGAGGATCTTTTCTGAATTGCAATACGGTTAACTTACTTCAATACTTACTATTTCACAAGCACAAGATTCATTAAAAAATTAAAGTACCTTAGTGAGTGCGCTAACATACCCCACACCTTCCCATGCTGGATATTCAAGTAAATTTGTTCGTAAGAGAAATACATGTAGAAGGACCCAATAAAAAAAGGAATTAAGAGTGTTTTTTTCAGGAAATAGAAAAGATTGCAACAAAATAAAATTAAAGTTTTGAAAATGATTTTTCTTCATCTTCTAACTAAATTAGGTTACTCAGAATGGTAGAGTCAAACTCCAGACTGTGATTTCTTTAAGTTTTAACTATTCCATAATATCATCATAGAGGAACAAAACGTACACTTGACATGTAACTTATCATGGTGAACTTATATACCAAAAATCATGTCATAATCTGCAAGCGTTTGGAAACAAGAGGCTGCCAGGAGCCTGAATCACTCACCTGGTTAAATTTTATCTTTCAATGGCGATAAATTTAACAAGAAGTTGAACAACTTTGACTCAAGAAGACTTTGGTAGGACTTTTTGTAAGTATCATTACATGGTTTAACAGATAAAAATGAAAATTTGACCAGATAGATCTCATCATGCTGAACATTTTTACTATGTCAAAATTTGGCTAAACCTAACGGTTTTGGAGATATATAATTGAAAATCTACAGTCTGACCCCTTTGTTCTATTTTTAGTAATGGCATTTTGACGGATCAAAAATCTAAGCATAAGTTTTGTGCAAGAGTAATCAAGGGAACCAAGGTTATAGCGGTAATCAAAAGAATGTAATCCAGGGACAAAGACCAGACATGGAAAAGAGACATGCACAACAAAGAACATAAAGTAACTAAAATCATACATACAAAAGCAAATGAGCCACTCGGACTCCACTGAAAACTGGGAGCATGGACCAGGTGCACCGGTACGGTAAGCATCCTCTGCTTTTCTAGAAACACCCGCAGAGTTGCTCATAAAGTCAAGTCCGGGGTAGACAAATGAGGAAAGGAAAACTATGACCCGTCGAATAAATCAATTTTCATAGTGAAGATGGATACACCATAACGATCCATGAGTTCATGATGACGATCATAAAACTTCTGTAGTGATGACTTCAATCTTATAGCAACATAACCCTGTTCCAGAAGCCTATTTGTTAGAGTTCTAGTGCGATACAAAAAGTCTGTGTAGTTTTGGCAAGCTCTGGCATAACGTACGAGTTGTGATATGAACACTCAATACGCAGGTGCCGAAGGGATGTTGCCACAGATAAAAGGAAAGTTGACAATTTTGAGTGAAAAGTCATCATGTTTGTTGTAAAGTTTGGTCAATAGTTTTCCTTTACCATCGATTTCTAAGTGTAGGTCAAGATAAGAGGCTGACTTCACAGTGTCTGTAGTATCCTTTATCTCAAGTTCTTTTGGGTAGATGCGATGTATCAAATCCCCGAAATTAGGACTGTTTAAAGATAATACGTCATCTATATAGAGGAAACTGAGATTGAAGGATCTAGCCAAATGATATTCTTTCTTTCTGATCAGATCAGCTATAAAGTCAGCCTCATAAGAGTGAAGGAATAGGTCAGCAAGTAAAGGAGCACAATTTGTTCCCATTGGAATGCTGACTGTTTGTTGAAAAACACGTCCACCACACTTGACAAATATGTTGTCGATTAAAAATTCCAGCATTTTGTAAACATCTTACTCTGTATATTTGGAAGATGATTTGGAATTATTTCTTACAAAGTATGAGGAATCTCTACCAAGAACTATATATTTGTATCTAGGTGTACCATTTTTTTGGGAAAAACAACAATGTATAATGTTTTTAAGTCCGGAATTGAACTGAGTATGGGGAATAGAAGTATACAGTGTTGAAAAATCGTAAGTTTTAATGATATTATATTCAGATAATAGTCTTCAACTGATTGTCTCCAAAAGATCTTTTCAATTTTTCAGGATCCACATTGAATTAATACCACCACGGGAGTAACAAGTGTTGTGGTAGGACTGCAGACCCTCTTTGACAGTTGTGAGTATAGAAGTTAAAAGTTTTGAAAGAGGTTTGGTGGTACATTTTGCAGATCCAGCTATGAAATGTTGTTTGTATGGACTCTTGTGGAGTTTAGGAATCCAGTACATAGATGGTAACAATGATCGTCCTTGGTAGAAAGACCAAAACAGGATAGTACAGATTTATGGTTTTCCACAATCTCTTCTTTGGAGAGTGTGGTAGCAGTATAGGTCTTATCACTGCTATTATTTTCTATGTCTACCTCTGATAATAAACATTGGATGTAAAACGTTTTGCAGACAAAAACAATGTTGTTTTGGGCTTTGTCTGCTGGAACGACAACATATTGGTCATGTATATTAGACAATGTTTTTGCTACATCGGGGTCTTTAAAAACTGATGTAGCCTTGGCACTCATTGACCTACTTAAAACTTTCATTCGTTTCATAATTAAAGACCTCATGGCCTTTAACCACTCTGACAGAGAATCAATGTCTTCTTGTTCTCGTTTTATCCATTTTCTTGCATAGTCCTCAACGGCATCCGTAAGAACTTTAAAGTTATAATTCCAATTTATGGAGCGTGGTTCACAGTTCTTGGGACATTTACAAAGGATATTATGCAGAGATTCGTTTTCGATAGTGGTTAAATCTCCCGTAACGACGTGACCAGAAGGACCATATTTGAATGGAGAGGTTTTGCAAGAAGTCAGGTGGTTTAGCCTTGAAGTCAGATACCGGAAGGCACATTCATACCAAGTTTGACTCCAATTGGTCAAGTAAGGTCAGAGGAGAAGATTTTTGAAAGAAATAACATTAAAAATAGCAACAAAAAAAAACGTTAAAAAGGGGCAATAACTCCTAAATGGCTTAACAGATTGCAATGAAAATTTAACCACACATAGATCTCATCATGCCAAACACATTTATGTTGTCAGAATTTGGCTAAATCTAACAGTTTTGGAGATATATGCAAAAAATTACAGTCTGACCCCCATGTTCTATTTTTGTAACAGTAGCCATGTTTTTTGATGGATCAAAAATCTTAACACAATTATTGTGTAAGATACCCTAAGGAACATATGTGCAAAGTTTCATATGATTCCGCTCAGTAGTTTCAGAGAAGATTTCTGAAAAATTGTTAATGGACAACAAAGACGACGACGGATGCCAAGTGATGGCAATAGCTCACATGGTCTTCGGCCAGATGAGCTAAAAAAGAGTCAGAAAAACAGTTATTTCTGTGAATTTAGCCAAGTTCATTGGCTGTAATTTCAATACAAATCATCGAAGTGTAACCAAACACAAATTGTCCTGTAACTTATCATGATGAATTTATATACTGAAAATCATGTCAATATCTGCAAGCGTTTATAAAAAAATCTGGAAAACTGTTATTTCTGTGAACTTCACTAAGTTCAAGGCCCATATTTTACGTAAAAATCATTGGAGCGGAGCAACAGTTAAACTTGACCTGTAACTTATCATGGTGAACTTATATACAAAATTTTATGTCAATATCTGTAAGCGTAAAAAAAAATTTAAAAAAAAGAAAGAAAAACTGAAGATGAACTGACAGAATGACAGAATGACAGACTGACGGATGTGTGGGGTATAATTGACAACTGTGCTAAGCAAACAAGGAATCTGTGAGTGATGGCTTACTAGTGATACCACTGCTTTCAAACATGATATAAAAAAAACATAAACAAAGTCTAGAGTAAACAAAAATGAATCCCACCATATAGCAAACCTTCAAGAAGAATGTGTTAAAATTTCAAGCCACAGTGATGAGTGGTTACAGAGAAAAGTGTAACCAAAATTTCAACTTTTAAAAATATTAATAAAAAAATAAATGAAGTCCTCTGTAAACAGGAATTCATTGTCAAATTTTTCCAAAAATGACATATGACATACCTAAAGGAAGAATGTGCTAAATTTCAAGTTGCTGTAATGAGTAGTTGCTGAGAAAACTGTGACAGAAAAAGTTTTATCAGATGAAAACACAGGAGCATGGACAAGGGTAAAACAATATACCCCCACACCTTCAAACAGGGTTATATGATTAGTTAATTCAACTTTTTTCAATGTTTTAAGTTATGTAACGCCAATAAAAGCTTAAAGCAAACATCAAAGCAAAGAGAAAATAGCTTTTCGTGTATTATTTCATTTTAAAAATTTCACATAAAAATCATGCAATGGGTGATGGGTCCAAACTGGTGTTATATGTCAAATATTATACATCAAGTATGTCCAATCAGGGACTTGAGAACCAATTGAATGATACTTAATGATCTTTAGCATAAAGAAAAATGGTAGAGTTCTATGGTGACTGTAGAAAATACCTTTGAACAGAATTCAACTAAACTTTGACCAATTCCAATACTTTCTCAACCTTTGATGCGTGATTCTTAAGTAGACCTGTATTCAATAAAGGTTTTCAAGCCTAGACTTATATACCATTTAATAAAATGATGGTGCTGTAACAATATATGCCTGCAATTCTTCATAGTACATGTAGTTGCTTTTCTTTGTGACAATATTTGATTATATTCCAGATTTACTTCTCTCTCATAATATTAAGATCAAAAATAAGATATATTCATATATTCATATAATAAAATAAGATTAAACACAAAGCCATAAAAGACACTTTTAAGTCACTAGTGGGGGCAATATCATAACCTGAATTATTGAGTTAAGAAGCAGTAGTCCTTCAAGAAAAAATCTGTTACAACAAAAAAAACACAACAAATAATTTTTTTGCACATGTGACAGTTTATAATAAGAAATATGAATGAAGTTATTAAATGAAGACAGCCCTTGTTGAACAGCATGATCTATTCAATTGTAGTTGTGACATTGATAAAATGAAATCTGAATGACTCTATTCAACAAATATTATTTCAAATTGGTGTGAAATTAGCAACCACTAGACTACTAAGTATGTTTTACTCTACATGGGAAAAACATGTCAAAATTAGTTGTCCGTGTGGGACTGCCATGTCATTATCTGGGTCAAGTGTTTATATTGAGAGGGAAGGGTCAAGGGATGTGTGAAGGATAAACATCATTTCCTTAAGTGTTAATACAGATAAAGCTACTGACAAAGTTAAAAGTACTTTTTAAAGAAAAAAACATAATTTTCTCTCAAGTGGAATTCTTTTCCAGTGATACAAATCAAAAATTCAACTCCCCTACATCAAATATCACACTGTAACTGCAATTTAACAACCACAAATACTGTAAAAGTACTTTAATTTGTAGATTTTTTAGTTTTAGGTAAATCATATGTAATATTTGTACACTATAGATTTCCCCTTTTTCATGAAGGGTTTGCGATTAAAGTACTTTAAAATTCAAAGTACATGTGGTTAATTTATTTTTGAGACAATTGAATCTACTTGATGATGTTTTTATTTAAATTACATATAAAGGAAATATCAGATTTCTTGAAGAATAAAAAACTGGTCTATATAATTTTTCATTTAAAATTGAGCAGAGGACACTCTCAAAAACTGTTTACTTTTCCAAAACATTTATTTCTGATTTTGTAAAAAAAAAAAATGCAGGATGTCAAAAAATGGATGCTGAGAGGAAAAGGTATTATCTAACTTAAATAGACATCAACCTTTAAAGAACGAAAGTTTGCAGATATGACATCAATGAATATTAATGTACCAAATTCTTCTGTGTATTCCACACATTTTTTAAAACTTTTTCTCTTTTCCAATAAAAGGGTGAGCAATATACACCAAAACATTGAGTTTCTAGATTTTTCTGGAGACATTTCAGAATCAGAACCGTAGATGTCAACAAGGCAACATCAAGCCATTTTGTAATTTTTAGAACAGTTTTACATGAAATTAACAAATAAAATTTTACTGTAACTTAATAGTTGTTATCCATCAATGCCATTTTCTTGCATTCCATTCTATGATTAGCTTTTTATTTTTCTGTCTCATAATTATAACAGTGGTGGAGCCTCAAATACACAATAAAGGGAGTGCCAACCTGTCCTCAGACCCATTGTCTATTAATTAGCAATTAACAAAAGATAAATTTACAAAGGTGAAAATAATTCTTTAATCCTTTAATCTACTTGATGAACTGTTTCCAGATGTCAAATTTTACACTGTCAGAGTCTGCACCATTGTTCACATTAAACCTTTAATTTACATACGAACAGGAAATTTAAACATTTTAGCAAACTCCTTGAAAGGATCAAAAACATCAAAATACAGAAAATGTACTCCAACAAATCCTTTAATCAAACTTAAGTTCTGAAGCATGACTGATGGTTGAATTGACACAGGAAACTGTATATCAAACCTTTGTGAGTGGAACATAAAAGTATATCTACATCTGATCAAACCCACCACAATTATAGAAGAATTTAAGTCCAATTGTTTAAACTTACTTTTCATTCATAGCTATTTGTTCTAACATAGCTGAGCCTGTGTTAGCTTTCCAATTTCCAGATATTGACTTCCTCCTGTAAATACATAAAATGCTTTGTTTCACTAATGACAATTATACTATCAAATATAAATACAAATATTTAAAACAATAGATGAAGGTAAAAAAGGAATGAGAAAGTATATAAACATTTTTTTTTTCTGTTTCTATTCCTAAAATCTGTAATTTATAGTCAGAGGATTTATCAATAAAATATGCCAGATCACTCCAAATGACACCGTGTGCTGTGTGGCAGCAGTCAACAGGAAAAGAGCGCAGACCATGTAATCAAAATCATAAATAAAGCATACAAGAAAAATAACAGATAAGCATATATATAAAAACTACTCATCAGATTTCAAATAAATTAGAGACCATGCCTGACTAAGCTAAAACAAACTAACGGACACTTACATATAAGCTTTGTAATGAGGGCCTATCTTCTGAACATGTATATCATAAAGTGTGTCGATGTAGGGTTCCGTGGTAGAATATGTTCCTGTGACTGCCACCACGCCAGCGATATCTTGGAAATCGTAATGATTGGATACTCTGACCTACAGCAGCAAATACAACATAAAAAGGTTAGCCAATTAGGTCAAATCATCATATGCTACTAGATATAGGCAGTTAGATATTGGCAGATCAAAATGTATATGTCAATAGTAGAATTGTCATGGGACAATAAATTTTTTTGTTCTCAATAGTTTCTTCAAATTTCTAAGATACTATCAGTGCTTCAGATTTTTTATGGAATTTTATTTTTAGCTTGCATCATTTTCAGTGAATATCAGAATGGCTGGTAATTTCTAAGTTTCTGAATTAAAATCACGTGACAAATTTTGGAATTTCTGTTGAATCTGAAACCATGTCAACTTATGTTCCATGGTTGTTAAATCTTCTTGTTGTGACATGGTCCTAATTGCCAAAATTGCATTAAAAAAGTACAAGAATCAATTAATCAATCAAGAAACCATGTCAACTGATGTTAACAATTTCTACTATTGACAAGACAAACTTCAATCTGCCCAACACAAACGCCATTTACGGGAGCAATACATTAACAACTCACATATAGGCTCGGTAATTGTTGCCGATCTTCTGTATGTGTAGATCATACCGACCATCAATATATTTCTCTGTAGTTGCATAGTTACTGCCGAGGGCTAAGATATGGGCTACTTCTCTGTATGTATCTATATTGTCTAACCTGACCTACATATGACAGGATAAATATCTATATAATGATGGAATTCTGAAGATTCTTATAAACAAGAAAACAGATCAAACTAACTTGGTGCAGTGCTTGTAAACTTCAATTATATAATACACAGTCAGGACAATTAAACTGTAAATATCATGATATACAGTGAAACCTGTGGAAACTCAACCCTGAATAAACTGGAAACTTATACTCAGTCTCTTCCTTATCAATCCTTATAATGTCAGGCTCCAGTGACCACTTGTGTCTATGGGACACTGTCAGAAGCTTCGCATATCCACTTCCTCAGACATTTTCAAGAGCCCTGATAGCAGACATGATTTTGCTCATTGTCAAAAAGTAGGAAATTGGGAGTAAAATAGTGATAAGGGGAGGTTTAGGACTAGAAAAACATTGTATCTCTATGTTCAGAAAAAACGTTCCTATTGATTCTGAAATTTCAGGTAAAAAAAGGAATTCCTATTTAAGTAGGAAGAAAATCATGTCTGTGATACTGTGAGTATATAATTTTCAATGTATCAAACACCCACATTGATCAAATGAATCTTTCAGACTGATAAGGATTCCATTTAGACAGGTTTCACTATATATATAACCAAGTTTCATGATGATCTGACCAAAAATTCTGAGCAAACTTATACGAAGCATGGAACAGTTTCCACAGAGTATTTAGATTTAACTAAAAAAAAGAATTCCTTATATTCAAAGTAACTAGAGACCTATCTTAGAGCATTGCAGTACTTTCAAACTGTATATCCATGGACTATTTTACCTAACACAAAAGATCAAAATGATACAAAATATTTAAAAGATCAACAAAAAAATCTATTCATCTATTTTTTCCTGTGTTTAACAAAACATACTGAGTAAATTTTGATGTTTTAAGTAAAACAGACCTATTCTAATCTAGACAAACATTTAGTTTTCCAAAGACATAAAAATAAAGCCAAAATGTTGTGACATTTAACCATTGTATACAATCCACTTAAGCATCATATTATGTCAACACTCTATAAAAAAGTATACATTCCATTGTAAATTGGGAAAATACCAGGTATAAGTCTATTAGTATCATATCTACATGTATATATAATATGTACAGTTGAACCTGTACCAAGCTGATTCAAATACACCTGAAGCTATATAAATGTGTGGTCGTTGTGAACTAGTAAGTACACCTAAGCATGTTCTCTTCTATACACTGAAAGTAATTTAACTGTGGTTTTTATAAATTGCACATTTAGGATTCTAATAACTCCAAAGCTTGATGTGTACACTTATCAATTAGTACATGCACCTAGTGGACTCCATTACATCAGAAGTAATAAATACATGTGGTGAGTGAAAAAGACAGCAGAAAATAGGAGAGACTGTAGGTCTAATGTCTGCCCTATATGCCCCCAAGGAAGAAAGCATTAGGAAGAGCATTAGATTAATTACCTTCATGCTCCAATATACTTCATATTAATAACAATATGTACAATCAAAAGAACTACCATCTTGCCAATGCCAACAGATTTGAAGTTAAATGGTATATTCAGAAGTCAGGACTTGCACCTTAGGCCCACTCTACACCTTACCTTGGTTATCTTAAATGCCTTGATTATCTACTTTAAGGATAGTACTATGGTAATTGTTTTATTTTCTACATACTAGTAATATAATGGTCAATAATTTATTTTATGAATAATGGTTTGTTGACCCCAAAGTCCTACTAGATCATAAATTTATTAACAAGGTAAACAATAAATCTATAGTTACCAAATTAACTGTTTCTTTCAAATGTTTTAAAATGATTTTACTTTTAATGATTCCTTTCAGGTAAAATTTAGAAATACCTTATTTTAGAAACCAAAACTCATTAAAATAGTTCGGATTTTACACAGTCCTTTCTGGATAAATTCATCAGTACTCATCAAAATATATTCATTACAATACATGAGGCTCCCAGGAGCCTGAATCACCCACCTGCTTAAATATTTGCCTTTCAAGACCAATAACTCTATCATAGCATTGTCTGACAATTTTGATTCAAGAGAAGACTTTGGTAAGACTTATCATTGGGATAATTTCAGTAACTGAAAGTTTCTTTGCATCTGCTGAAGTTTACAAGATACTGGCTGAAAACTGCCAAAACATCATTTTTTGCCCTTCAAGGCAATAACTCTAAAAAGGAGACGTCTGACAACTATGATCCCATGCAAACTTTTTAGGCCCTATCATAAGGTTCATTTCTGCAATTAAAAGTTTCTATCTATCTATTATAGTTTTCAAGACTGACTGACAATTGTAAAAAAAAAAATCATGTCTCATCTTTCAAGGGCAATAACTCTAATGATAAGTTGTCCCACAACTTTGATCCATCGCATAGCTTGTAGGCTTTATAATAAGGATCACTAAGACCTCTTTGTTCTATTTAAAAAAAAACAGCAGCCATGTTTTCAACTGATAAAAAATCTCCACAACAGATCTATGCAGAATATCGTAAGGAATAGTCATAATAAATTTGGTTCTAATTGGTCTGGTATTTTCAGATTTTTTAAAAGAAATAACATTATAAATTGGGATAAAACGTCAAAAAAGGGCAGTAAATCAAACATGGCTTAACAGATTAAAATGAAAATTGACCAGATAGATCTCATCATGCTTAATACCAGTACTTATATCCTGTCAGAATTTGGCTTAACCTAACAGTTTTGGAGAGATATGCAAAAAATTTGTCTGACCCCTATGTTCCATTTTTGGTAACAGCGGCCATGTTTTTCAATGAATCAAAAATCCTCACATTTTTCTATGCAGGATACCTCAAGAAACTTTCATACCACACCAAGTTTGGTTCATATTGGTCAAGTAGTGTCAGAGGAGAAGGGTCTTGAAAAATTGTTCACAATGATGACGGATGAAGACAACGACGGACACCAAGTGATGGCAATAGCTCACATGGCCATCTGCCAGGAAAGCTAATAACTGACTGATTCTTTCATCGGATATAACAATACTTGATTTCTAGGAAGTTATATGTTGATATCTATTATCAGAAGCTATTATTGTTAACTACCTTGCCAGCCCCTGCATGTGCATGTCCCACTTTCACAACAACTGGAAACTTTGGAGTGATCAACTGAAAAAAAAAATGTATCATAGCATTACATTTGAATCAATCATGTTCAAAAGGCAATTTTTCTGCAGACTTAGATATTGATAAGATGTGAAGGAAAAAAAAACTTGAGAATCAATCTATTCTTATTATCATCTTGTAGTTTTCAACTTTAAACTCAACTATATTAAAATCAGCTCATTCACTCGCTCAAAGGAAGCAATGGAGGTGTGCTCATTGTAAAAAGACAAAAAGTAATACCTTTTCTTGTTTTATTATAGGAAAACAGGATTTCAATGCAAGGTGTTTATGAAACTTCAAAGAAATCCATGATATTTTGTGTTGACAATTTTTTAAATTTCAATTTAATTTCTATAATAAAACAAAGCCAATTTCATTACTAAAGTGGCCCTAACTTTTACCATACAGTTACTTAGTACTGATGACTACTTTCATTACCATACAGAGTTAGTCAGTATTGATGACTACTTTTACCATACAGTTACTTAGTACTGATGACTACTTTCATTACCATACAGAGTTAGTCAGTATTGATGACTACTTTGATTATCATACATAATTATTCAAGTTCCTAAATGTACAATTGTGGGCTTAAAAATATTAAGTATCCAGAAACATTTCTATGTAACTTTCCCCAGTTTCCATTCATCTTAAATTTCTTTCTTGGGTGGTACAACAAAAACACATTTTTGTTTGAAAAATGAGTAGTGTGATCTCAAACAAGCTACTCCTTCATTTTAAACACTGCGAAATAAATGCACTTTTCTCATAATAAACACTCTTCATTTCATTAAGAAATTCAATTTACTTGAAGTACATATAAAATGAAAGAACACATTCACTACTCTTGTAAAATTACATAAAGTCAATTCATAATCACAATCATTTGAGGTATGTAGAGTATTTCTGGATTCAAAGCAATTAACATCCTCTTAATCCCATTTTTGATCACATCACATGCAATCCCACTCAAATTGAGTCCTAAGGCTAAACTTTTAATTAAAAGATAATATTTCACCTAAGTGTCAATAAATGCAGTAAACACCCTAAATGCTTGATATTTGGCATGCACAAGAAACATTTTAAACATGTTATATCTTAATTCAATTAACAAACTGAAACATTTAATCTATAGTTTGACCAATGAGTGAAATGACATTAAATACACTGCAGAATTATGGGTAAATGCATATAAGACAAAAACCTAACACCCATTACCTCATCAAGTACCCTTATTCCTCATAGTAGAAGACAAGGGTGGATCTATAAGGCCTAAAAGGGGGACCAGAGGGGCTTGAGCCTCTCCATCATGCTAAAATAATCCATTGAAAGGAAATCACTTGAGCAGACCTCCATAGACCAGTCACTAGCCCCTGTCCACCTCTTTCTAAATTTCTGGAACAGCCACTGGGA
Source organism: Perna viridis (assembly GCA_037379345.1). Taxonomy (NCBI): domain Eukaryota; kingdom Metazoa; phylum Mollusca; class Bivalvia; order Mytilida; family Mytilidae; genus Perna; species Perna viridis. The sequence continues at coordinate 19,452,673 of CM074511.1, forward strand.
AAGGATTCAATGTAGAGGGAAGCATTTGCTAAAAAAATCATTGATCAAAGCTTATGATATATATTAAGACAGTGCTGTTTTCAGAATTTATTTCTGTCCTTCAATGATCTTGTGAGTTTATTTGGTCTGATTAGATTTGGCTCAAGTGAAGCAAGAATGGAAGTTGCTTCACAGTTCAAATAACTGGTAGTTAAAACACACCAAGAAAATATGAATTTATTTCTTTCCTGACTATGAATAAACAAGGATGATTTTTCATTACACAAGTTGTAGATAGAGCAAACTACTTTTAAAACATGCTACTAAATTTTCTGTAAGATTCCAATTCACACAATGTGACAGTCCTTTTCACTATGGCAATTTTTATATGTGATTTCATGTATATATCCTTGTTGGTTATCCAACTACCGAAGACATCTCATCAGGTAATGGTCACTTAATTAGGGGTAAGACCAACTCTATTTCTCTTAACTAGCAGTAATTTCAGTAGAAAGTCTGTTGCTGTACTTATCTATGGATATACAACTTAAAGATCTTCTAGGTGTGTATAATAGTACTCTCGTCTTCTCCTAGCCCACCCAGTAACAACCAAAATATATATACTAAAGACATTTCATATCTTGGTGGTCATCTCCAACCTGCATGTGTATTTATTATGTAATTTTTATTGTTCATTTAAAGAATGTTTTACATTGTAAATTGAACAATTAACAATACACAACTGTGACCTGCAACTATTAATTTTCAACACTGTTGTAATTTGAATCAAATCTTCCAATCTACCTATCATTGTGGTTTTAAGTTTTTTTTTTTAATATCATTTTTTCTCCATAAAAGACCTGTTTTGAGGATTTAAAAATTAATTAATACCTTCCATGGAAAAAAAACACACCAAAAACAGATTAACGATCAGTATTCTTTTCTTTCAAAAGAAAAAAATACCATTAAGACACATGTAAACAAATTTAAATGGGTTGATCATAATCAATAGAGTTTCTTTTTTACAATTCCTTTATTTTGAAAAAAAACTACCCTGAACATATGATCAAAACTAAAATGTATTGATAATGAATTCAAGTCATTGTGGTTACTGTCATTTTTCATTCTAAGCCCTGGTGATTTTGTCTTATTTCAATTACGACCTCAGTGGTTGAGCCTTAGACCACATTGAAGAGTACACTGTTCTTTCCAATACCTATCATTTCAGCTTGGTACGGTTTTAACAATGTGTTGAATCAGAGGGGTTTATCGTGGTTGCACCCTTATAGGCCATGTTTCACAAGATATTATCTAGTCTTCTGCGAATTAGTACGCTGACTAATTTTTCTGAACTGGAATACTGATTGAAGTTATCTAAAGTAACTTTGAAAAATATAGACCACCTAATTAATCATGATAAATAAATAATAAATGATTTGACAATTAATTCAAACAATAGTACACTAATTGCCAGTGACTAATTCCTTATCATAGTGTCAAAGCAATATTCAACCTTGTCAATCTTTTTAACCCTCACAGAGTTATAAAATAGTTTATAAATAATGGACTACATCAAAATGATAAAATTCCATACATATTAAAAAACAAGACTTCAAAAGTTTGCTCAGGACATTAACAGAATTGTATTAGGATAAAATGTGGACTGTGGGAGTGTTGAACTAAACTTAAGAAGCCAGAGTAAAGACTGAGGATTTTGGCACACAAGGACTGTCTAAATTATTCAGCTAAAAACAACACAGTGCCAAAATCAATGTTTTAGCAAGGAAGAGGTCAAAAACATTCAAATAATTAGAAGAAAGAAATATGTTTATGGGACATGAAGGTTTTGCCTCTAACATCAATGATATTTAGTTGTACCTCCAATAAAACAGAAAAATACAAAGGCAACAGGGTTTACTCATCATACACAAAGTCATTCTCATGATTCCAAACTTACAATAAAAAAAATTACTAAATAGCTGTAAGATCCCATGGTAGACATTATACAAACTTTGAATGCATTTCAACTAACTTTTCATTAAAATCTGATTAAATCAAACATATTAACTACAACACACCCTATGATAAAAGTACATGTGACCCTATCACAAAAGAAAACCATACATCTGATGTATGAAAATTCATACAACTTCAACAGAAGGAAAATTAATCAGAAATACTATAAATATATTAAGCCAAACAAAAGTACTTTATATAAGAAGTACAACAAGTGCTAAGGAGTACTATTTAAGGTGAACAATTATTTTTAATTATCTCATACAAAAGAAGAGTAACAGAGAGTACCATAGTTCTCTCTTTCTTATCCATCAAAATATATCTTTTCTATGGTCTTAAAATACATCTAAAGGTAAAGTAAAACTAATTGCAAAGAGATGTTATTTATTGCTCCATGAAATTCATTACTTCAGCTGCATTCTAAAACATTTTACCTGTAAGCTGATCTGTATTCCACCTTTATAACATAATTTCAAATTGTTCTATAATTAAGTGTAATTTGTGAATTAAGATTTTCACATGAATACAATGAACCAATTTCCATACTACAATTGCTTGTGTCATCAGCATAATTTGGTGCTCTAGAATCTTATAAGTTTTCTGCTTTCCTATCCCCTCCCAAAAAAAAAAAAAAAAAAAAAAAATTGGCATGAAAAACTGTGAGCTTAATTAATTAATACCTCCAATCCACCATGTCAATGAAGGAGTAAGTGCAAGTTTTGCTATGGAAGACTTCAAAAACATTCAGAACAAATTATAAAATAAGAGGTGTAAACCTTCATTATTTAATTAAAATTCTGTGATAAAGGAGTAGTTAAGGATATGAAGAGGATACACGTAACAGAAGTATAAACAAAAGAACAAATACCTTTATCACCATATACCCCATACTTTGTATTATGTGGAGGGCATTAAGAACCTCCCAATATAACTTTCTCGTGGGCTAAATTTAGCTAACCAATAGAATAAGGAATTTGGTAGTCGCCAAGATAATCTGGGTAGACCAAGGTTGTGCAGATTAATTCTTTCAGTGTCAGCTGTTTTGTTTCTTTTCAATATGAATCCTATAACTTCCATCAAATGTTCTACAAGATCATTTGTATCATAATTGAAATATATCAATCTTCAGAAAAGAATGGAACAACATCCCCTTATATTCATCAATAATGCTGTGTGCATTATAACAACCTGCTGCAGGATGAAAGATCCTATACTATAGTATGTGGAAGCCAAGAAAACAGCTGGTGATTGTAAACAATTTACAAAGGTGGGTTAGAAATTGACATCTGACTGAAATAACAAACATTGTTTGAATGCCTTTAGAATGTTCTAAGACTCATAATCAAATAAAATCATTTTCTTTAACAGAAATATGGTTCCACCTTCCTGATGGCACTTCCTACACCAAATACCTATGTAAATGTAAAATGTGAAATACAGTCATGAATCCTGTTAAAATGTTATAAACCTTATAATGTTGGAAAAATCTGGGTGTATTTTGAAATTTGATACCAAACTTACTAAGTTACAGAATATTTACCCTATATTTAACATGAAATTACAAATAACCTTCAATATAACAACAATACAGTTATACTACATTAGAAGGTACTTCTGCCTCATGGCAAATACTTCTCACATAACACCATGCAAGACCTCTCATATCATAGAAACAAACAAAAATAATACTTCCTTTAATTTGGTTGGTTGTAGAATTGATATTTACTTTCACTCAGAGCAGACAATTCCTTAAATATGCTGAAAATATTTTCAGTTTTAGTAGACTATTGAATTGATTTTTACTCTGACTCAAGAGTAGACTGTTCCTGAAATAATTTTGTTCTCAATTTACATGATAAATATAGTCAAGCATCCAAGGCTCCAAAATTTATCTTAGAGAATGGTCATCCTTAAAAGATTAAGGGAGGGGGTGTCAACATCTTTAATCAATTAAAGTTTGTTTTTGTCTGTCCCTGCCCCTGTCATAATTAATAAAACTACAAATATATGGTCCTCACTACCTACAAAGTTTCATGAAATGTTTTGCAGTAGTTTTTGAGAAGTTGCAATAACAAAAGTTTGAAGGACAGTTAATCAGACAGAAAAAAAACGTATCTCCCCATTAAATTGGAGGGGGATAATTAAACACCAATGCTACTGATAACCATTCATGAATAAATAAGAACCATAAAGTGTTTGGGGGTCATCGACCCTGATTCATCAAATATTCTTCAAAGGGTCATCCACCCTGATTCATTGATCATTCTTTGAAGGAATCATTCACACTGATTCATCAAGCATCCTTTGAAGGGGTCATACACACTGATTCATCAAACATCCTATGAAGGAAGTCATTCATCATATTCCATCAACCCTTTCTAGGAAGTCATACATCATGATTCAGCTAGCTACCTGTCCTTAAGGGGTCATCTCCCCTGATTCATCAAACAGGGGGCCAATCATCCTGAATGGTCAACCAACATTTGTAGGGGTCATCTAACTTGGTGGTTTAAAGAGGTTATTAACCCTGCTTCATCAAGCACCCTGTCTAGGTTTCTCCCAGTTAGATTCAGTAAGCATCTTATTCAGGGGTTCAACCACCCTGATTCATCAAAATCCTTTGAAAGGAGCCATCCACTCTGATTTATTATACATCCTTTTCAGGGGTTCAACAAACAAAATTCATCAAGCACCTTGTCTTGGTTTCATCCACCTTGATTAAGTAAGGATCCTTTGAAGGGGTCAACCATCCTGGTTCATCAAGGATCCTTTGAAGGGGGTCATCCACCCTGATTTGTCAACCTATTTCTGTGTACAGTTTGACAGACCATTATAATGTGTTGACATAAACTGTAGCATTCCAATCATACTCCTTTACAGAAGGTATTTATTCACATCGCCAACAACATATAATTTACTGTTAGTTTACCTGTCTCGTTAACAAAAGTATCATCAACAACGTATTGTTTATTGTTTGTTTACCTGCCTTGAAAACCAAACAAATGTAAATCTGATTGACTATAAACAAGTGTTTAAATCACTTAATCTTTACAGTGATGACAGGAGACAAACAAAACAAATTACAAATCAGTCAAAGAAATAAGGCACCTCGTTTAAGATAAATAGATTCTTCTTTAGGAAGGAGTGGTTTAGATTATTTTAACACTCAAAATTGTAAAATTTTTATTTTTTTTTTTTTTTTTTTTTTTTTTTTTTTTTTTTCAGAAAGCTTTAACTACTATGTAAAAATTTTTAAAAAATTACCTGAAGAGCAGTGTTTCTTTCATAGCTTGTGAAGAGAACTCAGAAAATATAAAATAACAGAAAACCCATTGCCCAAACCGAATCTCTAAATGATGCTTATAGAGTAACATGCATATTATATTATTCTTTTTGTTATAGGAAGAAAGCAGTAGAATGTGCTTGGCATGATATAGAATTTATATTTGAAAGCCAGATAACCAGCCATAAGGGGGTATTCAAAGGAAGTATTTTTTTTTTCTTTAAATATCCAGAACTATAATGTAAGGGATAAATAATTTCAATTGTAAATAATAAGTCTGCTTCCCAAACACTTGATATTAATACAAACTAGAATTTTTCCTTTGCTCATGCATGCTGATCCATCTGCATACCATTGGTGTTTTCTATCATGAAAATAACTAGTACATGTAGTCCCACCTATCACCACTTCCAATTTCAATTACAATCTTCAATAGAAAAGATTAAAGACTTTTCCTGATTACCTGTGACTGCAGCAAGGCAGGTAAAGCTAAATATAAAGGTTTATTTCATGTCAAGCATGTAATACAAATGGAGGTCTGCCCTACCAGACTTCATAATCAGGTGTAAACTGTAGTTTTCTTTCTGTCTTATTTCCAACTAAGTCTGCTGATTTTCACACAGACATTCAATTTTCTCACACCCCCTTTTCTGAACATTATAATTAGAGAAAATTAATGGGGTGTTACTGAAAGATAAGCTACTGTGGTTACTTCTTCAAGGCTAAACAATTTAATAAATATTACGGATTAAAGAATAAAATATTCATGAATAATTTATAATATTTCATACAAAGTTTTTTTTTTAATTTACTGCACTGCCAAAGTTGGAAGTTATTTCAATTTAATAAATCTGCAGACATGCAAAAATTAAAATAAAGAAAGTAATGCTTACAAAATTTAAAAGCTCAGGGATCCTTTTCCTCTACATATCATTGCAAGGCAGTGCAAAAAGAGAAAAGAAACATAGGTCAAATAAAATGATTCACAGGGCCCAACTTAACACAACCTCTGTGGTTGAACCCAGAACAAGCAATGATACCACATCAAAACTTGATACAGATCTGAATTTCAATTGTAATAAATTGTTTGACACAGTAGAAGATTCTGACCTGAATAAAAGTTGAACCTTTACATTTTCAATTAGACATAATTAGGCCATTTATACAAAGACAATATCAAAATGTTTTTTTTTTTTCTTGACCACATTTGGTTCCTATTCCTAAAAGATAAAAGCTCTTTAAATCCATCAATACCATCTTTTTGAAGTATGGAACCTTACAGTACAGTTTTATATAGTGTAGTTATATATACACTTTTAGTCAAATTACTGCCAAGAAAACAGGAAAAGTTTAATTTTGCTCCTAATTCCTGTATAAATTTAGACACCCAAGCCTAACTTTGGCTGCACAGAACTTTGATGTGGATCAATTTCATAGATTCATACACTTATACTTCAGTTAAAGATTCCATAAAATACTTTACTGGCCCCTATTTCTATACAGCTGGGGTTGTAATTAAAAAAAATCTATCTAAAACTTTCTTTTGTGGTATGGAACCTGATGGTAAAATTTCCTAGAGTTTCATATACTAATGTCAGGAGACAGTAAAACATTCATCCCCCAAGCTTCTTCAGTGTCTATTTTGTCACTCTTTTCATTGTTTTTACTTGATTGTTGGATAACTTGTGGTTCTATTTATAAATCAATATTTTTGTAAAGTGGTGAATGAGAGTTAGTCATTTAGTGCAAGGTCCCCATGAAAATATAGGACTTTATAGGGACTTGACATCCTGTGGCATGTTGAATACTAGATGGACCCCAATGTTGTACTACTAAAGCTGTTGTCAGGAAGACATCCTTTAATTCCTTTAATTTCTCTTCTAAATGCTTAAGCAAAATGGTCTACCTTTATGAGCAACAGACATCAAAGATCACGCAGTATGGTATAAGCTCACTTGGGACTTCATTTTATCCAGGGAAGCTAAAAACCTTAACATTGAGCTGTTACGGAATGCAGCATGTAGGCCAAACAAATGGAAGAAATGTTTGACAAAATGCATGTTCAGTTTCTGAAGGGCTTTAGGTATCTTTCGGAATCAAAACCAAGATAGGGTAAAGATACGCAATGAATTTACGCAATAAATATCTTTCCATATTTGGTGTTTCTTCAGAAATGACTCTATCTAAACATGAATACAATTACCACAGATAGTAGTTGTCTTATTACTATACAAGTACCTTTCAAGTAGACTTAAGGCCTCCTTGATGTATAAAGTCACCTACCAAAAACAATGGAACCATCCATGTATATGACATGGGTGATTCTATTTATTGTTTAAAGGTTTGATTCATAGATAGGGGTACTTATAGTACGAAAGTATTTTACTAACCGATGATTGGAACTTGACGTAAATTCTTACTCCTCCATCAGGAAAGCGCTGTATAAATAGTAGAAAGTGCTTGTATATATAAATCTGTTGAAAACATGTGATTTGGAGGTAAATATTTATGGGACTGGAGTCAATAATTAGTTTGCACAACTTGATGCGTACCTAGACAGAATACCTGTCAAAATCAATTGAACAGGTAAGAATTATATCTCTTACTTTTAGAAGTTATTCTGCATCTTCAATTATCATAATTATATTATTTATTCAACATTTTTCACAAACAGTTCTTGATTAGCCATGAAGAGCAAAAATTTTTCTAAATGTCATAAATGTTTAAGTAACATTTTTATTTCTTTAGGCTAATTCTTACACTTCTATGTGTCCTTTTTTCCTTATAACAAAACCTATTCATATCTTCACAATTAAATTATTGCTTTTGATTATGGCTTAGATATCTAATCTTGCTAAGACTTTTAACAAACTTCACTGTGAGGTGGGATAAACTAGACTTTGATTGAAGAATCCATTACAGAGCTTTTATCCTTAAAAAACCTTATTCACATTCAAAGGCGCAAAAAACGTGTCTCTCTTTCATTGTAGAAATTATGTAATGTATTACAGTTTTTTGTACAAAGGTAAAAATATCCCATTCAAGTACAACATTAATCAGAGGAACACATACTGTAAATTTTCCCTACCATTTATTTGATCTTGGTAGTGGATAGGGGGTGATTTGTGTCATTATATCAGTAACTATCCCATAAACAAGGGTTATTTCCATGATATATTGTCAGAGCTTAAGTTAACTAAGTCTACGACTTATATTACATTGACAGTAGGAATGACCTGCAAACTTCTAAGAAAACAGTGGCACTGACCTTGTGATACCCATTTAGTCACCATCCATACATATCAAGTTAATTTTTTTAAGCTTTCATCTTTAAGTGTACATTCCTTATATTTTTATGATAACTTTATTAAGGCCTCTTTTAATCCTTTAAAGTGGAACAAGTGCTTACAGTTCAGATTTAGTTTGAATTCCTTAAGCTGATCTCAGTACTTTATCTTTGATATTTTGATTGATTTTGTTTCTGCTATATCCACAGACATCATAAGTCTTCAGACCATTCCTAATATTCCTGTAACATCTTCATATAAACCAGTATTTTTCTCAAGTGGCAACTTTTACCCTAACCTTGAAAAGATGTTAGTCCCAAAATATGGTAAACTGGTAAATCACAAAAAAGTTAACTTTCCTTTTTAGTTAATAACATGGTAAGATGGCATATATGTTGACATTTACTCTAAATCTTGAAGTTGTCAAAGCTTTTTCTGTTATCACCAGGATGTGTGACAGGGTCAATCATCTTTATCTATTAGAACCCAATCTTTCACAATTAGGGTAAAATATATGGTAATGATGAGCTAAAAATACCTTGTTTTATTCTTTACTTTACATTATAATGCACCATATCTATTTTGGCTTGAAATTTATGTATTTTTATACAAGATATAAAAATGTCACATAGGTACAAATGAACATGATGCTACAATGTTGATGAAGATGAATTTGTTAATAGTACTGTGTAGGAGGGTCGTAAATCATACAAAAAAACTGGATCCCTCCCAAAAAAATGATTCACATCAGATTCTGGACATAGTGACTTAACATAAATATCTCCCACGGCAGTGTACTCAATGATACTTGATAGGTTATCACTCTCACTGGTCAGACATTAGTCTGTCTTTTAAGGTGGTAAGTCAACTGATTTTATCATTGTTTCACAATGTATTTTTTTTTCACTGGTTCACTTCTATTTATCAAATGCTTTTATTTATACAATAGCTGTTTATACACAGGGGATTATTATGATAAATTGACTACCTACAGGGCAGTGTATATTACCCAAAACATTGATAATACCATGAGCTGAGGCCAGGGCATTATCAAAATTGAAAGTAAAATCACTTTCAAAAAGCAGTCAATTTATCCATAATGCCCTATATATAAGCAACTATTGTATTTATTTCAGAGGGCATTATTGTGTGACAATGAACAGGGTATTATCACATGATAATGCCCTTAACACACATTAATGAATACCACATGACCATGTTTTAACCAATAAGAATAGATTATTTTTCTCTGATATGAAATAAAAAAGATTCTTACATTATTACTGGTAAATCTATAACATTTCATTATTCTTTTTGTATATTCTATCTTCAGTCATCAGAACTTCTTTCTATATTTTAGCTAACTTTTAAAAACTTAAATCAATAAAATGAATTATCTTTTCAAAGTTTCAAACAATATGTTGCTATATTGCCAATAAGTACACATGCTTAGGCTATGCATTGTCATACTATTGATTTGCTACATGTAAGTCCCATACAAAATGCCAAAACATAATAATGGCAGTTTTGAAATAGAGAAAATATCACAATAAGTCCAATTGGGGGAGATATGATGTTCTGACAAGACATTTGAAACTAATGTTATTTTTTATATCATATATTTACATTAAAATATAACTTTTTTGTGTATGCATTATAAGTGTTTGTTTAAAACCGTGAAATATAGTATTTGCAAAATTGATTTTTTTACACAATTTAACACATACAATTTTTTAAAACTGCAAAAATTAATACCCCTGAACATGCTCATTTGAAAGAATCTCAGAAAATCAGCAATGGGGAACATTAATATGTTTACAGTATTACGAATCACTTGTTAAGTGGGAGTATTTATAAGGCAGTACAATGAATCACTTGTTAAGTGGGAGTATTTATAAGGCAGTACTATGAATCACTTGTTAAGTGAAAGTATTTATAAGGCAGTACTATGAATCACTTCTTGAGTGGGAGTATTTATAGAAGACAGTACCATGAATCACTTGTTGAGTGGGAGTATTTATATAAGACAGTACTATGAATCACTTGTTGAGTGGGAGTTTTTATAAGACAGTAAGATCAAAGGTTAATGATACTGTTATACGACTCAAAAACATTTTGCAGTCGTATAAGATGTAACAGTTGCATATGAACAGTAAATCATTCAATATCTATACTCGACGTCACATACAGCCCATTTTCGAATTGAAGCTCTACATTTTAAACTGTTGGGCTTGCCGCTAGAGTTGTCTCTCTTTTATTTAATCTGAAGTTAGTTTGCATATATGCATGATATGTTAGTACCAACAAGTCGCTTATTGGCTTAAATCGTGCTTAACAAACCCTTAATAGAAAATCCTATACTAAGATCCGTCATGTTGGTTTCTACGGGACAATTTAGTTATACTTTTGTTTGTAAGTTCCTGTCAAACTCCGGTGATCATCAGCTTGATCAACTTCTCGTATTGCATGTTGTTTGCGTAGAATAAATCTGAGATATCCAAACTAACGCTGAAATGCATTCTGTTTTTTTTTTGTTTATAGACAAACCATTTTTTCATAAACAACATCTTCTAGCAACCCGATCACTGTAAGCAAGGCCGACTTTTGACAATGTAAATATTGGGACCGAGAATTAAGATCTCACAAGAATTTAACGATTCAATGTTTAGGGAGAAGCCGTTTGGCCAAACAAATGAGCAAGTCATTTAAGACAATTTAAACAATGGAAGGAGTCAATAAAGTCGTAGAAAATATTTTTATTCAAATTTTAACAGTATTTTATTTATGTGAAGCAGAGTACACAATGTTTACTCCAGACTTACAGTGGATATATATTTAATAGTACTGGTAATTCTGTGATCTTTTCATAGTTTTGTTGGCATTATTTATTTTACCGGAAGACTTGTAACAAGACAACAACATTAAAAAAACAATGATGAAATGTCTTAAATAAGAACATAAATGTATTTTTTAGTCAGACCACACAAACATTGTGCACTACCATAACCTACTATACAATTCTTTTCCCACTTCAATTTGAGGACTTTTCTGTTTATATTGGAGCAATGCCATTAGAAGCATTACTTACGGATATTTTTGGTGCTTTAGTTCTTCTGGGGTTTCAAAGCTGAACAGACCTTGCCAAAGAAACCAACTACTTCAAAAGCCTACTAGTCAATTAATTTGATAAAAAAAAGTGATTTGTGTAACTTTTGGACCTTATTTACATTGTTGATTTATAAGATTATCCTCGGCTCTTTGGCCTCAAACATTCCTTCATGTGTTTGAAATCTCAAGAAAATACTTCCCAGCTTACAAAATATAAAAGTGAACAAACCTGTTACATAATTCCCACACTTCAATTGTGTAACCAAGGAACATTAAAAGCCTCTAATACCATTAGATTACATTCAAAATTTTTTTAAATGTTAAGATATAATAAATGGTAATTTTCTGCCTTAAAGGTGAAAATAACATTGATAAAAATGACAGAAGTCCGTTAAACAAATCTCATTATTTCTTCTTGTATAGATAATTACAATATTTAACCATCTGACAAATTGAAACACTTTTTTCAAAGCTGTAGTATTTTACTCCCTGTATAGTATAATTGATGGTATTTTAATTGCATGATAAAAAAGAACAGAACTTCAAAAGGAGTAATATAATGACTACAAAGTAAAAAGAATTTAGAATTCCATGAATGAAAAGAGTTCACTCCTATCAAAAACAAGGTTTCAGAAGTCTAAAATAAAATGGATTTAAGGAGAATCAATTCATTTAATGAATGAATTAATCTCTTGTTGTAAACACAGGATGTTTTGTGAAAGGCAAGAATGGTTGGTTATCTAACCTGGGCAACACATGAAAGCTTATGGTGTATGATATCAGAAACTTAAACATTCAGTACATGCAAAACTGTTGTTTTGAAAAGGTGTTCAGTTGCATTCCAAAACTGTTTAAAAATTCACAGTTATCTTTTGTAATCTAGATGTAAACAATTTAAAGTTATATTTAAACAAATACTGCAACTTTTTGCTTCTCCAAAGAAGACCTCAAGTTAAGGGTCAGAATACTTGTTAGCAAAGTAAAAGGTAAATATTCTAGATAGGATTGTTTGAGTTATACCCAAATTTCACTCTGTACTTGTAACTATAGTCCATATGTTTGTACTTTAAATACAACGAAATGTTGTGGCATTTTAGCTTGACTAAACATTGAAACTGGTTGATCTTGTTTAGTAAAATAGTATTTAAAACTATAGAAAGTACATACATAGAAATTCCAAGAATCCAAATAAATGACCTTGGGGTACTTACTTTGAGGATATGGTTTATCTTTCCTCAAAATAAAAAAGAAAAGGTGTGTAAACCGGTGATAGTCACCCATTGAAGAAGGGATGATTTTTATCCGTCAAAGATAACAACTTTAAGAATATGCTTCCTTTCTTCAGGAAATGCTCATAGTTTCTTGGTTAGAGAAGGAAAGGGTGTGTGAGATCGGAGATAACTTGCAATGAGTAGGCAAAAGCCCCTAAAAGAATTTCAAAACCAGAAAATTTGAAGAAAAAACAAGGATATGTGTTTGATATAGAAACAGTAGACTAACATAACCAGTATATTAATTGTTTTACAGAAATTATGGATGTGATGTATATATTAGGTCTACTGACATTCCTGGTATCCTCATGGGATTCTGTTGATGCTTGTTCCTGCTTCCCTTCACACATACAAACTCAATTTTGTAGATCAGATTATGGTAAGCATGCTTATGTATATTCAACAATAGTAAACATTTCACTAGTTTGTAATAAGAAAATAGCCAGTCATTATGAAATAAGCAGAAAAAAATTCTGGTTTAAAAAAAATTTTAATTTTAAAAATTAGAGAATGGAGGGGCTAGTGAGTAGTGATTTCTAAGATTTTAATTTTTGGCCATAAATGAATTTTACCTGGTACCACATGTACAAACATCCCAAACTACTGGGCTCAACTAACTCATAAACTACAGAGCAACCCACCATATCCTGCAGAAGTAGTGGTACAAGAAGTTCAAATTCTTCAATGTTACTTTGACTTTGTGAAATATGTGACTTTCTAGTACTAGTGACTTTTCTATCGATTCATTTAGTGTGATAGGCAAAGAAATTAGACTGAGAATTGGGGCAAATTGGTTTGTAATATCAGTAGAATATGTAAATTGCAGAAAATTGAATTTAAACAACTTAGTTTAAATGGGGCAATTTTGTAATTTATGAACAATTTATCTGTAATTTGTGAATAACATCTGCACCTTTCAATTTAATACTTTAAGCAGTAATATGAGAACAAGAAGTTTCTATGCTCTTGCATACAAAGCAACAACTTCTATAACTGCCCACTACTCTACTTCTTTATCTTTAAGACAAACATTCTTTGTGAAAAGTCCTTTGCCATATTAAAAGATTATGTGAAAGCTACTCAATGAGACTATATATCACAAACATATACCCTTTATATCCAATGGATAAGTACAATGTACTATCAACATGCTTTTGATTTTGAATACCTTCCCTTGCAAGCATCTGAGAGTGATTATCTCCCCTCTTTACATCTACATACAATATTCAACATTCACATCAAGTTTCATCAAAATCAAATGAATGGAGTAATAATCCTTACAAAGTATTTAGATGAACTTAACGACAGACAGATGGGCTGACTCCTTTTTTCTGCCCAAATCCAGTTTACTAAGGAATAACATGAGTTAGGTTCAACGTCTCATCTATTTAAAGTAACCACGACCTTGAGTTTTTAATCTACAAACTCCATTTTGAAGGACGACTGTGCTTGTTATAATCAAATCTAAAATGCTCAGTAAAATTGAGCATATCAGGCCATAGTTTTCCACCAACAAAATTAGTGTAAAATCATGGCATATCATGTGATAATGCTCAACTACAAATTATTAGTGTAAACTAGAGATTAAGTTTCCATCCATTGTCAAGATACTGTCAAGTCATGCTCATAAAAAGTCTCTTCTTAGTATCAGTTACCTTCACCATCACACAAACCAAGTGAGTTTCTTTCTTGCACCAAAGCTCATCTCATAATAAAAAATTTAGTGAGAACCAACAAGGCATTGACTTATCCGTGGACAATATCAGCGTTGTTTATAATCCCTATCTTCCCTAATACTCAAAGGGAACTCTATCAGATTTCTTTTGCCCTGACACAAGAAAAGAATACATGCTGAATTTAGCAGAAGACTTATTTGATTTTCCTGCGCAAATGTAATAATTGTACTAATTATACAATCAGTCATAATGAAAACACTGGCGAATTATCTGAAATAAGTTCTTTGTACATGACAAGAAAACATTACTCAGACCAGACACAGAATCATTTGCTTATCAAAAACAATAGGTAGTTATGAATGATATACATTGTTGGCATATTTCATGTAGAAATGAAATTTGTTTGAATTATGATTAATTATTAACAATTTGCAGTTCATGGTGAAATTCAATCAATCATTAGTTATCTTTAAATTAGTTGGGAGAAACCGCAGGATTATCTTCTTCAGTCAGGGAAAATAACGATTAATTATTCTTATAATAGAAGGTTTGGCAAAAGATCTAGATGAGAAGCAGTGTGGATTAGATTGGCAGAGTCTTAAACACTAAAATACAAAAAAAAAAAAAAAAATCAAGTAGCTAACTCTTAATGAACAGGATGAAGCTAATTGTTTTACAATTTATATGTTTTTATAATAAAATCAATTAGATATCATGACACTGAATCAATCAGGACTCCCTAAAAAAAAATAAATAATAATCAGAGAAAATTTATAGATAGTCAAACAGAAAATTAAGCAATTTAGGTGAAATGCAACAACTACACAGTTGTATAACCTTTGTTAAAATAGTAAATACTTACAAAGGAATCTTCGAAGACAAAATTAATAGTGTCTAGAAAGGACTTATGTTATTACTAAAAACAAAAACAAAACAAAAAATTTTGACCTCAAAGTCAAATTCAAGGTCAAGGGTCACCACACAGGAAATTTCAAAAGCCTTGGAAGACAATAAAATATATCAGTGTAACAGTTGTTTTAAATTAAAAAAGTAAGAATGTAATTCACTTATTAGATAGAAATATAATAAACCTAGTAAAGCAATGCTTCAACACATTCAGATAAGAACTGTCTGTATTTTCCTTTCAGTGTATGTAATTACAATTAAAAAAGTAGAAGAAATATACAGCAATAATGAGTTCAAACAGACAAACAGAATTCCGGAGGGCCCTGTATATCCATTTCCAATCAGGAGAAAGTTCAAGGCCAGAGTTCACAGGGCATTTAAGGTAATTCTAAAATGTTAGGATACAAGTCAGCAAATTAAAAAAAAATAATTCTTTTTATTGACACATTTATGGGTATAACTAGTAACACAATTTCATGTCTAGATATTATTAAATCTAGAAATACACAGCAATACCCAAAGAGGGAAAATCTGTGGACAAAACACCATCGGAAATACCAAAGAATGATAGAAGAGAAAGTGACGATACATAAAGAAACTAAAAAGTACACCCACACACTAACAAATATGAACAGCACACATCCAACTAAAACTGGGAGGGAATTAACTCTTGTGCTCTGGAGGGTGAGCAGTGACTGATTCTGGCAAGGCACCTATCTTGCAGGAATTTTCATCACTGCTAATTCGCAACTAAGGTAAGACGTTAAAATGGAATTGGCATTGAATAATTAAAAGAATTTTTTTTCAAGTATTTTTAGAATGACTTGTGTGACTAAAATTGACCACAGGCAATTGTATTTTCAGAGTGGCAATATGACAACACGAGATATAACCATCCATACACCAGGTTCTGATGCAGCTTGTGGAATAAAACTGGACCTTAAAAAGAAGTATCTTATTGGTGGTAAGGTTCACTTGAAGTTCTTCCACCTTGTTATTCAAAAATTAAACTTGATTGCAAAACATTAATAAACCTCAACCTCAAAATATTTCTTCAAATTAATTTTAAACTTTCAGTACATGTCTTTAACCTTAGCAACCCTTCACATTTAAAAAAAGAATGCTACCTGTATTTTATCTTACATCTTGAAAAAAAAACCCAAAACATTCATTCCATAGTTCCCTCTGGACTAAGAATGTACTAAGATATGTAGATATTGATTTAAAAGTTTTAACAAAGGAAATTGAAGAACAGTAGTACTATTATACCCTGTCACAATATTGTTGGCCTGGAGTTCTTTGGTCGTCTTCTTCTCTCAACAAAAAAATATTTATAGACAAAGGGAGATAATGCAGAATCATACTTTTACCTTTTTTCTAGGTTATTCCATTGAAGGAGATCACTGGGTTAATTTATGTGGTTTGGTTCAGGAATATAAAACGCTGAACAGACAACAAATAAAGGGTCTTAAATTCTTTTACAAAAAACATTGCAGCTGTAAAGTAAGTAACCATTTTCACAATTGTTGAGTAAAAAAAAAATAATTAAACTTCAAAAAGAGCATACCAAACATCGTCAAAATGGTACATACAGCATGTATGGTTATATAAAAGTCTAAACTTGTCTAAATCAAATCCCTTTTGGACTTTAAAATTGTTCAGTTCAGAAAGGAGCTTGATTTACCAAGGTTAAAATATATTATAATTGATACAAAGGGACTTCAAGTAGTATCTGGTTTAGACAGGTTTTTGCATTATTCAGGGTTCAGTATAGACAGGTTTCACTGTAATTCTATAGTCTGAAATGGGTGAATTTAGGTTTTACAATACGAAGAAGCATTTTAAAGCATTTCAACGTAGTCAACCAGTTGATAACAAATCATGACATAAAAGGCATAAAAAAGTCTGCAGAAAAATAGACTTCAACACATTTGTCTATCTTAAGCATTAAAAAAGAAGACTGACCCTTGTACCATTCAAATATGAACTTTCATCAAATCTGTACTTTTTCAGATATCTTGGTGCAGCGGTACATTCTGTAGAAATGGATACAATACTCGTGATACACATATGTGTAAATGGGAGCCACGTTTCAGCAATGACTGTTATGTCAGGCACAGTTACTGTGTTGAAGATAAGTCTAAAGGAAAGTGTTTTTGGAAGAGAAATAAAAAGTTTAAAACTTGTCTAATGACAAATGATGAACAGTTCCCATGGAGGAAACCTGTTGAAGTTGTGCCGCCATTTGAAGAAGAAAACAAACATAGTCCAGGATATAATTCATGGCCATGAGGAAACTTTCCAACTCAGAAAGAAAGAATTGTCAAAGACAAAAACACACAAATAAGGCCATGACAAACATAAAGCAGAAAGTTTGAATAATAGGGCGTTAAATCTGATTCCCTGTAAAAGGATGAGGATCAATTGAATGGTTGTTGTCATCAAGGGACTCTGATACATAAAATGTAATGTAAAATATTATTAATATCACATTATCATTTGAGAGTTGATTATTAATTTCATCTTCCCTTCAATTCAGCTTGTAAATACAATTGTTGTGAGTCTCAAGGCAGCATTAGATTTTCTAATCCAAGGGCAGTAACTCTAGATCTTTTCATTCAATTCAAGTTGTAATTATTTTTCTTGATATATATTGTCATGTTCTCATCAATTTTAGACCACTTGTAATAGTCTTTGCTATCTACCATGATCAAATAAAGGCAAGAATTCTAGATCTAACTACAGCCCAAACAATGTTGCTGTTCACGGGACAGAGTTGGTCTAGAAAGTGTAATTCTCCTCAACTGTCAAGTGAACTACCTAAGAAACTTCATGTGGTTGTCATTTAGTCAAAAGTAGATCCTATCTATCCCCTGAATATCACTATTGTATGAGCTGTACTTTATATTATGTTGAAATAAGTCTTTGCTATCTATCATGGCCTGTATTATTAGCTAAAAAAGTTACCTTCTTGAAAGAAATAATGTAGTTTGATATCATAATTATAAGAAATCCATAACAATCATTTTTCTTCTGATGTTATTTTTTCTACTGAACACCTTACTCATATTTTAATAACCTACATATCAGAGTTCAATGTTTGAATTCTTGAGTGTCTGTACATACTGTCTGTGACATGTTAAATTAAATAATTACACATTTCAATTTTAGTTTTCGATGTTGCCAAGGGGCAACTGGTGTGAAGAGATAGATAGATAGATAGATCGATAGATCGATAGATCGATAGATAGATAGATCGATAGATAGAGAAAGCTCAATTTAAGATTTTTTATGAAACTGGGCACTGGTCTCACAAAACAAGTGGTCAATTGTTCCTAGCTGGGCACAACATAGGCACATTGTAATGCTCCCCATACATCTTTCCATAATCTTGTAAACAGGACTCCTCAGAAATCGCTGGACAGACTTTGTTCTAATTTTATACAATATGTAGTTGATTATTTTGTGCCTCCATTTTGACTTTACAAATATTATAGGAGTTAGGAAACTTGGTTGAATTTGTCTACTTTGTGGACATTTCTCCTTGCAAACTGCTCAACAGTTTTTGTTCAACAATTGTGGGATTGTAAATCACTATATGTAGTTGAACATACTGTGCCACCATTTTGATACAAATTTTACAGGATTTATAGGACTAAGTTGAACTTGTACATGCCACACTATAGTAACACTTTGTGGAAGCAACTACTCAGAAACTGATCACAGAATTTTGTTTAAACCGAAGAGATGTGAGGAATGTTGTTTCCAATTTCCTGAGCAGAGGTATATACAGACATTTCTCACATCTGCAACTTTCAGTACTAAATCCCACCTCTTTATGCAAATCAGTAGAGTACAACAGAAAGAACTACACAGATTTTAAATTAGTCATGCTAATGCTGTCAGAAATTTCCTGAAAAGTAGACCTAATAACAAAGGGAAGTGTGGTAAATCAAGAAGCCATTACAGTAAAACAAATAGTAAACTTCATAGGATAGGGTTGTTCTTCCCTTGACTGAATCAGCTGAAGAAATGTTTCAACTGGACAGTTGACAAGGAGATTTTAAACTTCCTAAAAAAATCTCCTTGTCAACTGTCCATTTAACTATCTATGCCATTTTATCGTGCAATGGTCATTCAATCAAGAGAAAACGATCTCTTTTCCCTGATATAAACTTTTTCACTTGCTGTAAAAGGTCTACAAAAGAGATTGGGTTTTTAGAGCTTCCTTACTTCATTACTTAATATAATAAAATAATTAAAGTAAGAAGTACTTTTGTATGATTTCTTGTGATAATGATGATGATTGAACATATTTTATGTCAAGTGTCTGTGGAAGTAAGTGGACAATGATGCATATGTGCAATGTCCCTGTAGAAAGTTACTGCCTGTTGTAAAAAGTTAATTAGATTAGGTCTAAACATCATCTAGATAATTGGTGTGAGGGATAGATCAAGGAGTAGCTTAGTTAAATGGGCAAAAATATTCAATAAAAACTTTCTGCAGAGGTCTTATACTTATTATCATGTTAATATTGTTGGCAAAATGAAAAAAAAACATCTGCCAAAAATTGGAAAGATAAAGGAAAGAATGACCACTTCCATCTTTACAGTGGTATTAAACACCTGACATAACTAACTGATCAAACTGATAATTAAACATTTATTAATAAATGTTTAATTATCAGTCACTTGGTGATTGGTTACAAAAATTCTTGGTGTACTATTTAGGAATAATTCAAGATGTCTGAGAACATACTTCTTGTTCATTTTAATGCAATTTTATCATAAAATTAAGTCAGATTTCCAAAGGAATTTTTAATCAAAATCACTGATCAAGCTCTTTTGGGAGTTTGATCAACATGTGTTTGATTTACAGAGGTTTAATCAATCATTAGCAATAAGTGATCAATGACTTGTTTGTTTGATTAGACTAAGTCAAGTTGGGTAACCAAGACGGAACTTCTGTGCTTTAGGACATGTACTATATTGATTTTTTACTACAGCTTATGTCCCATATCGGGTATCACATATCACAAACTCAGAAATTGTCAATTTCATCAAAATCTATAATATAAACATGCTTCAAGGAATTAACTTCAAATGCAAGTGGAAAAAATCTATGTTCTAGTCTAGACAGAAGAGATATTCCCATTAATATAATTCATATAAACACATACAAATAACTGAAGGAGGTATCTATATAGAATGAATGATGAACCATCCTAAAATATCTTATCTTTACAGATCATATCCAATTAACTTTTGTATGCTGTCTGGTCAACCAAACTTTCCAACCAAAACATTTGGTCTCAGCTTGGTGACAAGTGCAAAAATCTAACTCTTTAAATTATGATCAAGAAAGAAATGCAAGTATTTTTTTTTCTTTTTCAGTTTCAAGATAGAGTGCTGCACTTCAGAAATCTAGCAATAAATCTGGTCCTGTTTTTTTTCTTACATCACAGTGATAAATATAGTTAACTTCAAGGAATGGAGTTTGTCTTCCCTTGATTTATAGACTAGATGTCTTAGGTAGTTAATTGGATAAATGAAAAGCAGATTTAAACTTTCTAACATCATAAAAGTTTGATCTCTTAGTCAATTGTACATTTAACTACCTAAGGAAGCTCATCAGGTAACTGTCACTGAAACTAAGGAAAACCAACTCTATTCCCTGAAGTTTACCATATTACCAGCTGTAATACTGATATGAATGAAATCAATGGACAAATTGATGATAATATTATCAAAATCACTGATTGTCCTTAGCTGAGAAACAAGAAGGATCATATATGTCGGAAACACGTTTCCGGGAGACAGTGATATGAGCATTACAGCATTTCATTTGCATTAGATTGTTCATTCAGAATATAAATTTGGTTTGAAGGAAATTCAGTTTGTCACTTCTATAGGCTTCATTATCTGGCAGAATATTAATATAGTGACAACACAAGATCAGTAATCCTGAATTGTGCAAGAATGATTGGAAAAGGTAAAGCCAATTGTTCCACAGGGAAATCAGATTTTTAGTCGCATTACAAATGTCTTTTCAGCAAACACTTCTGTAAATCAATGGTGTACTATAGAAGAACAATATATCCATGCACTCAGGAGTTCAGGTTATGATATCACAAATATTAAACCTTTCATGAACTACTAATTTTTGTTTCAATTATTTGCTGAACAAAAATACCAAATTCAAAAACAGGAAGATGAACTTGGTCATAAAATAGGTAAATATTTATATATAGGTCAGAATGGTCATGTCACAATATATGTGTACTGTGTAGCAAGCTGCTGCAGATGCATATGTTTTTTTTTTTATGACAATGTGCCAAAATCTTAATAACAAAAAGTTTCAACAAAAATCACTTGACAAATGGCTGAACAACAAGACTGGTAAGCTCACTAAAAGACAGACAAAGGGCAATCAGATGAATAAATTTAAGCTCAAATACTTACCAGAACCCGAACTTGTTGAAGGAGCATATACCAGTCTTCACAGTTAACTTTATGGAACACAAGCCCAAAACTTCAAATATATGACATTTTATGACATTATATGATAAAAACATACTGGTAATTGTCTTGTAACTCAACAATTATGAGAAATTCAACAAGCCCAGAACAAGTTTCACTGGCCAGGACAGTCAGACTTGTGGTTTAAGTTTTTAAGACTGATATGCTCGTATATATTTCATATTTAAACATTGCACATATAAGAAAAGTATCTTATTCTCTCCTTCACTCTTCAGTTAAACTCTTAGATTGAATAGTAGTTAGGACAGGCTGTACATTAAATTCACATAATGTTTTTAATTGTTAAAAAAAATGGATCCTGAAACTTTATTCCACCACCCAAATGGATGCTAGGAATCTACCATGATCTGGGTCAATGACCCTAAATTGACCCTGAAAACCACTCAGAATTTCATGGACTGATTAGTGTTACATGTTACCAAGACAATGACAAACATTCTTCTGGTTTTTAGTTTGATAAAAAGTTAATTGATCAAATATGATGTTTTTACAAAAGACCATTTATTTTTTAGAATACAATTTGCAGTATATTCCCAATATATATGATGCCAAGCAAAATCTCCCTAGATTTATCACTATATTAAAAGGAAATCTCCCACCTAGAAGATTTCAGTGGTTGAGATGTCCATTCTATCAATACTTCAGCTAGGATATATTGATTTCTAGTAATTATTTTAAGTCTGAAATATACCAAGAGATGACTACCAGCTCATACAAAGAGGTTTGTATGACATAGAACATCATAACATCATGTGACACAGTTTGCCGTAAACATAAGCCTCATTAATACATTGGAATCCATAAACGCAGCAGTCAAAACAATAAAATGGATCCTTCATGAACTTTCTCAATATCTTTACCACATTTGCATCAAGTGATATTAATAAAACTACAATTAATCATCTTTTTGTTGTAGATAGATTTATGTACTTTTTTCTTTTGTTCATATTCATCTCACATTTCTACGTCAACTGGCGTGGGGTATAATCCCTGAAGATTATCATTTGTTTTGTAAGACAGATTTCAATAAAACTTGGTTAAAATACTGGCTTAAACCAGTAACATTTGGTATAAAGATATGGACAACTTGTAAGGTAGGAACAAAATTACTCTTTCCTTACTTTTCTGAATACTAAAATTTAAGATGTTTTTTTTTTTAAATTAATTATCAGGTATTTTTCACTTTTCCGAAATTCAAAATGTATCTATAATAGTACATGTATGCATTATTACTTTATTCAAGATGAGGATTAATGACAGAATATTATTTATTATGAACTTAAAATATCTCTGGAAGAAGAAATTCACAGCAAAATTCTAATTATTACTTTAAATTATTTAACTGGTTCATATGGATATACATACATTTGTATATATAGTTCAGTTAATATTTCACATATAATGTTTAAATTGACTGAAAATATTTTAAAATTCCATGTTGTTTCATCAGAAAAAAAATCAGGAATTAAGCAGACTCATAAAAGAATATCCCTTTCCCATTTTCACCCATGCTGTTTACCTGTGATCTTCTAAGTTGGAATATCTTCCCATGCAAGCATCTAATAACTATCATCTACATGTCTTTTCATGCACATTTCAAATTGATTCCAGACCTTTCATAATAAAGTATCACCAAAAGAGACTTCCGAGCAACTGTCCTTACACATGACATAGATGGAAGGACATTTGGGCTGCTTCTTTGGCTCAGATTATGTTTGTATAGGATAAAAAGAGGTTCCAAGGGCCTGAATTGCTCACCTGGTTATTTTTTTGTCTTTCAAGAGCAATAACTCTAACAAGGAGCTGTCCAACAATTTTGACTCAATGAAGACTTTGGTAGGACTTACCATAAGGATCATTTTATCAATTGAAAGTATCATTCTATCTATTATAGTTTTCAAGAAATTGGCTGAAAACTGCTAAACACATATTTTTTTTTTACCTTTTAAAGGCAATAACTCTAACAAGGAGTCGTCTGACAAGTTTGATGACAATAGCTCACCTGGCCCTCAGCCAGGTGAGCTTAAACGTAAATCCCTCCAAACAGCAGTAAGGATACTATGAGCCATGTACAAAACAACTCCTTTGGTAATACCCACTTCTACTTTTCAGTGATTAGCAAACTTAACTATGTTCTGCTACCTAATAAACTGACCTGTGCCCTGCTTCATGAAAAATCCCAAATTGAGATTATCTTCCGAACTCATTATTGAACCAATCAGATCAGTTGAAATTGAAGATTTCAGGAACAACTCAGGATTGTAGGAATTCTCAACTTGAATTGTTTGTTGTTGATGAAAGCAAGGCCTGTTTACACATCATATAAAGTATACCTTCCTAATAAGTAACTATGCCATGGACCCTATTCAAAAGCTAAGTAAAACACTTGTACTTAGTTTTTTCTTAATCCTCTGATTGTAAGTGACAAATGCAAAAAATACCACTTCAGCTGTAATCAACATTTTGCACACTTTTGTAGTACAAGTATGTAAAACCTCCCCTCAGAACCACAAAACTTTCATACTTTGGACACAGACATTTTTATTGATTGCACAACACATGGAGCCTTCTAAATATGTCATTGCTGCTGTTGCATGGCTGTTCAGTATATTAAACCTAGTAAATGGAGGCTGTCGGTGTAATATACAACATCCACAAGCAGCTTTCTGTAACCATGATTTTGGTAAGTAGGTATTTTTACTTTATCTTTGTGGATTCATCTGTGCCGAGCATGGTTAGAACTAATGTAAATAATTCTCTTCATGTAAAGTGCTACAGGATTAATTTGACTAAAAGCCAATATTGAAATTGGAATTTTAGATGGCTTTATACTGAAGTGAGTGCACAAAAGTAGTTGCACTTAATAAAAGCCTGTTTGTGATGGTTTAAAATGTTACCAGTCTTGTTTTCATTGTTTTCTCTGATTTGTCTTCATTCAGCATTGTTAAATAAGACCAATTCCATAGTCAGTTAGTAATGCATAGATGATGATAGAGAAGTCACTACTTTCACACATCTAATGTATTACAGTGGAAATTCTTTTAACATTTAGATAATAATTTTCATTGGTTCAGAGAATATGGTCAGGAAATGTTGGAGATGGTGTCTATCTGTCATTATATTACTTTGTATCTGATTTTGAAGAACTGTCATTGTTCCGTTTACAGTGGGTTTTATTACATTTGTTGTTAAGGCCTTCCACACCTTACTTAAAGGTGTATTTACCACTTTATATTTAGGTTATATGCTGGTGCATTTGTTAGGTTTCACCATATCCATTTTTTTTCCCATTGGTGCTTTAATTTGACAATAATGTCACATCACCATGTAATGGAAAATTTTCTAAATGTAGAAACTAACATAAAATTCTTGAATAATCAAAAATGGAAATGGAACTACCAAAATAACATTCTGAGATCATATTATCATACTATCAGAATATAAGATCATACTATAAAATTAAGAAATCAAACTATCAGACTAGATAATCATACTAAAATATTGAGAAATCATACTATGAGATTTAGTAATCATACCATTAGATTAGGAAATCATACTTTTAAGACTTTTTTGTCATACCATTAGACTAGGTAATCATACTTTTAAGACTTTTTTGTCATACCATTAGACTAGGTAATCATACTTTTAAGACTACTGTACTATACAATTATACTAAGCAATCATACTTTTAGACTAGAAAATTATCTTTTAGGACTGTTTTATCATATCATTAGACAATGTAATCATACTTGAAGACTAAGTGATCATACCAATAGACTAGGTAATCATACTATGAGATTAGATTATCACACTTTTTATTCCTTGTATCACTAGTTATCAAAGCAATGGTGAGGGGTGTAAAAGAAAATTTGGCAGAAAATGGGTACAAACAGTGGCATGCTAAAAACTTCAACTTAGAGAAGGATCGTATAGGTCGACAGGCTCCAAAGAAAATTGTAATCAGTAGAACTTATAATATTAAAGTAATAAAAGTCTTCAAAGTGAGTATAGAAAATAAAAAAAGCTATTCACCTGGATATGGATAATTTTCCTTAAAATCATTTGAAATTTTCTTCCAATGCAAAACTTATTGTTAATAAGTCAAAGTATTTTAGGACATTCTGGATATTTACCACTGATATATATATTAGTGTTAGAATCTGTGGGTTTTGTGACTAAAAAGCAATTAAGAAATATTTAAGAGACTTAAAGGAATGAAAATGAGAAAAAGTCTTAAGATTTCTCTTTAGCAAATATATTATCCCTAACCTGATTATCTTCTAACACATTTTCAGCAACAATATATATAATGTATGATAATGCCTCACACTGATGGCAAATTATAACTGTGCTGCATTATTTTTTTGAGAAGCGGTATTAAAATTACATATGTCTATACTTTGGCAGATTGCTGGAATAGTTTAATGGGTATAATCCACCAAAATATCTAGTGCTATTGGCAACTCCATCATTTAAATATTTCTTCACAATGGATTTATTTTGTTTCTACAGGGCAGTTCTAAAGTATCTACCAAAAAGCTAAAGACAATTACCGAAGTTATGTCCCCTGGATCTGTGAAAAGTTGTGGTGTCTATCTCAAGAAAAATCAAATATATCTTCTGGCAGGTATGAACATACCTTTATAAATAAAATCTGGCAGGTATGAACATACAACCTTTATAAATAAAATCTGGCAGGTATGCACATACAACCTTTATAAAAAAAAATCTGGCAGGTATGAACATACAACCTTTATAAATAAAATCTAACACAAAAAACCTATCATTAAATGTCAGAAACATCAACGCTCATTATATTGACAGTACAAGCAAGGGAGACTATCTATCAAAAATTACTTCATATTACAGGAATAAAAATTTGCAGAAACCAGGTAGCCCATGGCTACTAGATTTTGAACTGAGCTACCAGACTTTCAAGTAAAATTTAGTTGAACACATAGATAATATTAAACAAAAAATATGGTCTAGGCTACCAGCTTGTATTTCCTAATTTTCAACCCGGCAATAGTTGAGTTGAGAGTGTCCTTCCAAGATCAATTTGACATTTTAACTTATACAAATTATAGTATTTAAACAGTAATGATCCATATTGTACTATTATCCCAGTTAAATGATATAATGAATCAAAATGCCAAGTCCAAATTGCTGACTGAATAAGAATAACTATCAACTTTACAGGAGATTCGATACTCCAGGATCTTTGGGTAGATGGTTGTAGCTGGGTGCAGAAATTTAAAACATTAACCAGAATAAACCTTATTGGATTGAACAGAAAATACAGAAAGAATTGTAAATGTACTGTAAGTAGCAAATTTATTGTCTTGAGACTGGATTAAAAAGAAAACAACTTCATGATATAATGTCCAAGAAGTTTCAAGTCAATCCTAAGAATAACTGACACAGGAAAAAAATCATTAATATTTAATCTGTCTAGAAAAGAAAATCTAGTCTAATATTAAGTAGCAATTTTTTTTTAAGAATCATGCAAATTCTATAAAATGTGATACACCTAAAAAAAAAAAGGGGGGTAAATATTTTTATTTTTGGTATTAAGTTGCTTTATATGTCTATATGATGAAATGTACAATTATTCATTTCAATCTGTCTGCTCTTAGGAGATATTCCACATGGAGAATCCAATAGCTTCTATTGTATTTTAGTGTCATTTTCAGGGTTATCTCCCTTAATTTTGAATTCTGCATTACATTCTTTGTAATTTTTATCTCCTATGAACATGGGTTATATGAAAACCCACATGTTACTTTCTGTTTACGATAACATTTTAAACAAAATATCCAAAATAAAATTGTGTAGGCTTACCAACCATGAATCACATTTTGCATGATTCTTATGTGGCATGCTACTTAAAAATATAATTAAAGTTTCAATATCTGAAGACTGGATTTAAAAAAAAAGTGACTTCATGATGTGTTGTCAAAGAAGTTTCTAAAAGTCTAGACCAAAAGGGAAGATATGTTTCAAGTCCTCCTAAGAATAACTGACATAGGGAAAAAAAAGCCTTAATATTTAATTTGTCTAGAAAAAGAAAGAAAATCTAGTCTATTATTAAAATTAAAATTAAAAATGCAAATACTTGAAAATCATCAATGTTTAATAGGACTCAAATGAAACAAATTTCATAATTCATTAACATTGATTGCATAGATCAAACAATTATTGAAGAATATGGAAAATCTGCACTAATCTTGTTCTTGTACGTTATCCATTTTGATGATCCTGAAATATCCTAGATTTCTCAACTTAAAGTCATTAAAATAAAAGAAAGATGGCAATTTCCTATTTGATATCAAAGAAGTTCAAATACATTTTCATGTTGGTGGTATTAATATATCACTGATATCTCAACCTTAAGTCTTTAAGGTTAAAATAAAACCATTTCCTATTTGATATCAAAGAAGTCAAGAAGTATCCAACGCCCAAAGGCTAAAAATCAAACAAAATGTCTATCAGGCAAACAATATTCATCTAATGTAGTCTAATTGATATTTAAATGCTGTCTTGCATGAATCAGCTTGGGTAATATTGAAGAAAACTAAAAACATATCATGATACAGCATTTGCTTGATCTTAAAACAGATTTAAACAAATAAACTGATCAATGAAAACAGATTTAAACAAGCATTATAAAGCAATGATAAGAATCCCATTTTCAATTGTAAAAGTCTCCTTTTATTCTTATTCTTACAGTGAGTAAACTAACTTCAGCAAATAGTTCGCCTTCTCTTTACTGAATGACTGAAGCTATCCCAAAATGAATCACTCAAATCATTTAAAAGAGAGTTAATGGAAGTATGCACATAATCACAGTCTACACTCCTGGGGAAAAGAATGTTGCTTCAACAAATATAATAAAAAGATCAATTTTGCTTTATTTTAGCCAAGAAATTTTGTAAGTTTCAATGCAGCCATATGAAAAAACACCATACGAAAGTAACACGATAATCTATTTGGCAAAATTTCCTGTGTTTTTCCCTCATTGTAACATTATCAGTAAAATAAACCATTTTTATGCCGCCACTCTCAAAATTAGAAAATAATATATGGACATGATATAATGATAAAATTGTAATAGCTGCATTTGTTTAC
Source organism: Perna viridis (assembly GCA_037379345.1). Taxonomy (NCBI): domain Eukaryota; kingdom Metazoa; phylum Mollusca; class Bivalvia; order Mytilida; family Mytilidae; genus Perna; species Perna viridis. The sequence goes on from CM074511.1 coordinate 19,481,866, forward strand.
ACCAAGAGGAAAACAATTTAAATTAGAAAAAATCTACAAACTGTTTGCCCATTTTAAGAGCCTAATGACACTCCTCCTTTTAGCAGCCCATCTTTACATTATGTAAGCTTTGTGCACAATGTAATCTATTTTTATTGTATATATCTAAGAGATCTTGACAATGTTATAATGAGTTTCAAAAAACCAACCAATCAGCCACAAAAGATAAAAAAAAAATTCATGTAATTGAACAAAATTCTCTCCAGCTACTCTAATATACACAGCAAACCTAACAAAGTTTAGAATCTCTTAAGGCTTTTGCAAGAAATGTTTAAAACCTTACACATTTATTTGGTAAATAATTACACAATAAAATAGCATAACCATTTTCATTTGGTTTTCAGATACAGCAGTGCACAGGAAAAGGATGTCGTAAACAGCACGGAAACTGTAACATTCAACAGGAAATTTATAGCTGTTTCCAAAACTTTGGCATGTGCAATTATAGCAGACGTCACAGGAAATGTGAATGGAAGAAAAATCGTGCCTTTAACAAATGTCTTAGAAAACAGAAAAAAGGTTAAGCGTGATCAGTTTTTATCTGTTCTTTTTTATTAAGTGTCAGTCCCTGTAAGAATCAGGCAGTAGGTGAAACTTGGTATGAAAAAAACCATCATAATGATAGTGTAATTTGACTATTTGCACCATCAAAATCAAGGAAAACAGACAAGATTTTTCCATTTAGCCAGAACATTGAGTTACAATTTCATTGAAATGCACTGAAAATGAACATTTCAAGGGCAAATAACTCTGTCAAAAACATCATTTTTCTAAGATTCTATTAAAAATTTTTGAGCAAATCCAATGATGCATAGATCAAATAATGGTCTGTTCAAATAGAGAAAAGCATCCTTAAGCTATATCTTATTGTCAGATTGGTTTTGACATGCATGTTTCTGATTTTTCCCATTTTGCCTGATTCTTACAAACACTTATACTTCAATTTTAAAAGAGAGTAAAGCAAAACAAAAGTGAGAGTCCTATTTGGGATATATTTCTTATGCTTTCCAGTCATGCTTATTGTTCATAATAATTCCTCATTTAAAATTATGCTTCCATAATGTAATGATCAGATCAGATCGTATCAATTAATAAAACAGTTCTTGTCACTCAAACCATAGCAGGTTTTTTTTAAGCTTAACTACCCCATTCTAATTTTTGTGTCTGTCCATTTAAATTAATTCCATTACCATGTGTAAAATTGTTTGACAAGTTTTATAAAACAAGAAATAATTCTTACATAACTGAATTCTATAACCAATCTTAGATTTTAAGCAAAGTAAAGAGAAGTTGACTGAACCCTTGTCATGGTTTCATTATCTGTCTAAAATTAAAACTGACCTCAAACTTTTTGTTTATTTTTTATAGTTTTCCCTCAACTTCCAACTTCAAGCTATCTGATAAGTCAATACTTGAAATGTTAAATATTTTGGACGATCAATTCAATCTGTAATGTTCATCAATACTGAACCCAGTAAATATATTCCAAAATGAAACTCATACGGCCCAACTGATAATAAACGAACATTTTTTAACAACCAAATAAAGTTATTCTGTAAAATGTATGAAGCCAACACAACTTTCTGCAGCATTAATAACTGGACCTCTAGGAAATCTTATTCCATTATAAACCTGGTACTAGTCCTATCATTATTATATTTGTTAAAAGGGCTCCAGCGCAATCATTTTTGGTCCAAGAGTGTATAAACTGTATTTGCAAATTACATGCAATAATCAGGACCTTGTCACATTCAACTCATAAACATTATCTAAAAACAATACAAGAAGTTACACAAGATAAGTTATATCCAACAACAACATAGAAGCAACCTATAGCAATACACCTAATTTCTTGGAAGAAAACAATTTATGAATGTATAGTCATTCAAGATTTTTTCAGCATACACAATGATGATGTTCAGGTGACAGAGTTGGTTTTTCTCTTAATGAAATGACAATCATCTGATGAACTTCCTAAGGTAGTGAACTGGAAAATTGACCATGAGATTTAAATTTTTAATCATTCCAGAGATTTGAATCAGTATTTAATCTCTTGTCAATTGTCCAGTTTCCAATCTAAAGAAGTTAGTTCTTCAAATAATTGTCAATTCATAAAAAAAATTATCACTTATTCGCTATAAAATATGTAACAGAAACTTACCATTTCTCTGTGATTTGGGTAGTATGCTTGTTCTATTAATGGGAAGTTTTCCTTGCCTAGTTTCTTCTGTAGTTTGACAAGTTGTGCTAACTGAAAAGACAAAACTTCACATGAAAGTAATTCTATTAAAACATAAAACATTCCCAGATATGGATTGTTAAATAGGTCTTGAAAATTTCAAGATTTCATGCAATAGGTCTAGGAATTTTGTATAATGTTACTCTTTAAAAGAATTTGTGCTTCATGCAACCTGCAACTTATTTTTTTCATACCCCCTCCAAGCAGAAATTCTGAATTTGTCTCTAGATTTTGACCATAAAATATCTAAATATAAAAGCTAAACCTGCTTAAACAGACTCTAAACAATCTAAGAATCATAGATAATTTGACACTTTCTAACAGTCTTAAAAGTTTAGACATGAAATTATATTTTCAATTACAGCAAATAGAATAGTTAACTTCAGGGAATATAGATGGTCTTCCCTTGATTGAATGACCATTACCAAATGAAGTATCTTAGCTAGTTAACTTCGCAATTGAGAAAGAGATTTGAACTTTCATTTCAACATCCTCCCAAGTCTGGGTTTTGAGTCCACCTTTGCTCCCTCAAACCCCTGACATCACTCATTCGTATTTAGTGGGTATCATCAAGCCAATTCTGATTGGTTACTTCTCCAGGTATGAAGCACCAATGAAAATCGATTTAACGTCAGTGGAAAGTTTAACTATAACATGAGGTAATGGACGATCCAATATAATAAATTATAGTTGTAAGATGTCACAAATGATTCAATATGAGCAAAAATGATAACAGTAGATTATGTTTAGAGTCTTTACTGGAAAAAAAAAAACAGACACTGTGTGTAGCCATTTTGTAAGTTATATCGAAGACTTTCTATTACGAGTGATTTGATTGGATGTTGGATCCTAGTTAAATTTTGGTAACTCACTAGATGGCTCTGGACTACACCCACTAAATATGAATGAGTGATGACAGGGGTTTGAGGGAGCAAAGGTGGACTCAAAACCCTGACTTGGGAGAATGTCATTTCAAAGGTATTTTAATTTAAGTTTGTTATTAAGCTAAAATCTCAGAGACTTTTGTAAATTTTCATTATGTAATGGTCAATTAATCAAGGATAGACTAATTCTGTTCCCTGATGTTAATGTTTTACTCAATGTTATTTGAAAGGCATATGTCAACTAAGCAATATTGATGTCTATCTGTTTAATCCAGAAGTACCTGAGTGACATTGAAACACTTTATATATTCTTACATGATTCTTTAAAGGACTGGTAGTTTTAGAACTTGATCTAACATGACCAAACAAGCCAAAAGCTTACCCACCAAATTACAAAACAAACATGAAAGAGTAGAGAAGGGTTTCTAAAAAAAAAAATATTTAAAATAAAAATTAGAGATATTTACCACCCATGGTCTGTCTTGGAAGTTGTATATTGAGTGTAATGAGTTAATGCTAGGTATATCACCATACTGAAAACCTATAAGTATACTTCTCCAATCCTCTGAGGCATCTCGTACATACTGTCGTATTAATAAAAAATCGGGTTTAAATGACCTGAAAACAGACACAAGACATTAAAAAAACAACACTGACAAACTTTAAAATAGTCTATCAAAATATTAAGTTTTTAAAAAAATATATCAATCAAAGATGTCGACTAAAAGAGCCAAAGTAAAGTAACTTAGCAGTTTTTAAAGGAGTCCTAGTTGCTCATTTACTTTTGTTACTTTGTATTCTTTTAGTTATTTTATGTACTTTGTTGTGTTTGTCTGTTATTCATTTACAATTACAGTAAAATTGCCTAAACTCCATTTAAGGTTGCAGATTTTAATTAGTAAATACAACTGTTTTGAGATATTTCAATGAGCTTTAATGATTAAACAAGTGCACAGAACTTGACAAGTTAAATCTTCTAATATTCATGACAAAAGTAACTATATTTTGATTATTCATAGTAACAAATTGATCATCTAATTCATCATATAGATTTTCTCAATAATTTATTGCTATTTTTGACATGATCGGCTGATTGATATTTGAGTTGAGAAAGAAAGTCGGAGAGTAAAACTACAAAATTTATTTTATATTTGAATTATTGAAAATTTATTACACAAGGAATATTAGATGAATCACACTTTCTATATAACAATTTGTTTATGTCATTAGCACCAGTTTTGTTGTCTGGAAAGATAATTTATTCAAATTCGAATTTATGGTTTGGTTAAATCACAAAAGCCCAGAAAATTGTTACTCTCCATTAAGTACTTTCACAATGTTGCAAAACAATGTATACTTTGTGTACATTGCAAAAATTAAAATCCACAAATTTAACCAACTGAAGATCAAAGTTCTCCTATGTCAGAGTAAAATTGCAATCCATTTAAATTCAAACAAGATTTAAAAAATTCTGGAAGACTGACTAAAGTATATCTATATGACCAAGCACATTGTAGTGGGGCAGTGGTGGTGCATAAGAATTTCTATAATTCATGATCTCTTATGGAATTCAACCATGACTATTCTTATCTTTTATATAACTGAATTTCATGCCACATTAGTATCTTTCTGTCCCTTTGAAAGTAAAAATGAAATTCAAGAACTATCTAAATTCTCCTTTGTAAAGGACGCCTATTTAAGAAGTAACATAACCTTAAAATCAAATCTTGAAAATTATGACCAATAAAATATATTTTACAGCATTTTCTTTACCCCATGAAAAACTGAACAGATTTTATATAACATAATATTTCCACAACCAGTCATTAAAATGGTAAATATAAACCTTAGTAGTATATCACTCAAGATGAATGCTCTTTTTGTAGAACTTTTTTCTGCATTCAGGAAATAATATGAGTTTCCTTAATTGGTTAAGATTATTATAACTCTCTTGTGATAACCAGACAATCAGGCATTGTCTAAATTCAACATTTCATTTCATCGTTTCATCGATTGCTGTTGGCTAAATGTCAACGAACATCAGGATAAAATACAATCAGATGACTCCATTTTCTTTGAAACTTTAACAGTATCGAAATACCAACTTCATGAGCACAAACATTCCCTTAAGTCACATTCTTTTATGTAAGCATATTTTGTTTGAACATTCAAAATATGATGTAGATAGAGTGTCCTACAGCAGTCACTACCAAAGATACATTTTTGTAACAACAGTAAAAACCTTAATTACCAAAACCTTTAAAGTTCCTCTGCCTTGATTTGGTTTTGAAGAAGGAATGGTTACTTAATGGTTAAGGTAAATCTAGGGAAGTCATTGTAGTATCTGTAATAATAATGCTATTGTGATAACATCAAAGGGACAACCCTATCCACATGATGAATATCAGCTCCAGGCCACCTATGGGTCTTCAATGAGTATGCAGAAACTTTCCTTTGGCATTATTATTGGATAAGCTTTTTGAAAACTTGTTGAAACCAAAATTCACGACAATATACATGTGTATCTAAATTAGGTAATTCAACAGTGTATAAAGTTTCATGAAACTCTAGCACATAATAGAGGAGAAGTTTTGGAGAACTACACATTGAATATCAGATTCATAAACAGATATGCAGATTAGCAGACTGAAATTATTTACCCAAAAAACATTTTTTTGCAGAATAAGGGGAAAGTAGAATAAGAAACTGGTTTAGATTTATAGGATTTGGTTCAGACAGGTTTTACAATAAAAGTCTAACGAGTAATTCTAGTAAATGATGGTTACTTTGTGTCCTTGAGCAGAGACTGTCACCAGTATGTAATGAAAACTTACAGCTGATTTTCAATTAATAACCAGACCTTCAATACCAATTTGTTTCTAAACAAAATCAATGCACAACAACACTTTCAGTATTGGGAAAAGCAAAATCATTACCATTATGTTATAGCTTATAAAGCAAGACTTCAGAGAAAAATACATCAAGATTACCATAACAAAATACTAGAAAAAAATCTGAATTTTTTTTAATGGTTAACACTTACACATGCCAAATAACATATTTTAACTGAAACCACTGACTGATAAATGTAGCAGAGTGTTTTAAAAAGCCATGATATAATATATACTGCATTGTAGCTAGACAACCAGTCTCCTTATAATGTAAAACGTAGTCAATGAACCATCCAACAATCTCTACATTTTGATGCCTAGGGATTAGACTATTTTACATATTGACACTTATGGTTTGCTGTTATTTTAGATTTATTTTTTTTTTTATTTCTGAAGCATCATTTAAAGGATGGTTTCCAACTTTATAACAACAAGTAGGCAGCAAGTTACATATTATACTCTACAAAAACAATGTTTGGTAGGTGATAACTTTTGGTCTATCTATACATCTGTTGGTCTCACTGGATTCTGATAAAACTTAGTACAGTGTCAGATCACAAATTAGCTTGATGTGCATATTGTCAGGACTTGTAGTACTTTTCAATTTTGCGAAAGAAATGGCTATGGAAGAAGGAGGTTTTTTTTTTACTCACAGTCATAGAAACATTGTTTGTAACTCCTACTTTACTACTTATTGGATTTTTACAAAACTTCATAGAGATAGCAATGTTTAGGAATTTTGGTTTTTGACAAGATTTGTGAAAAATATGACTATGTTATTAAACATTTTGTTTTGCTGTTATACACAACTCCTCCCATTTCACTTGCTGTTTTTACATTTTTTTGGAAACTTCATGCAGTGTTCAATCACTTTTCTGATATGTGCACAATATGGGCTTAGGAATTACACATGCTGCAGCTGGGGTACTAGTCTTACTTTGTCTTGATCACACAGATCAAAGTTTTTTAAACATGAACACTATTCCAGCCACTCTGCAATGAACAGAATATTAAGATTGTTGATGTTTGTCTTTGTATTCATTGAGTTATGATCTTAATATATCATGCTTCTAGTAACATAAAAAAAACAAAAAAACAAAATTTCATACAGAACCAAAAAAGTACATATGCACATGCTCACACACATTGGTATCAAACTATACTTTCAAGGTACACTCATGTATGTCATGGAAATTAAAAGAAAGTTATAAAACTTGATGTAACTTGAGTAGTTTGATAGATGTACCATTTGTTGGTCTTTAATTGGCTGCAACCTAAAATAACATTACAAAGTACGGTAAATGTTTAACAAACTGTAATACCTAACAACTTTAGTTCCACTGCGTGTTACTTGTATATCTACCATAGTACCTGTATCAGAATACGATGCTAAATTTATTTCTTTAAATTCTGCCTGAAAAGGAAAAAATATAAGTTAGTAATATATAGATACACAAAACCACAAGTAAGACAAAATGACTGATTGCTGAACTAACTACAGTGTACATGTATAAGTGCCATGTGTTCTAAAACAAGTTCTGCATAAACTTTCCAATATTATAATGGCTATTACAGTAAATAAAATAGTTAACTTCAGTGAATAAAGTTGATAATGGTGATCAGCTGATAAACTTCCTTCAGTAGTTAACTGGAAAATTTACAAAGTGATTTAAACTTTGCATAAAACTTGGAATAAAACACCAAATGAAATGATAAAAAGTTAAAATCTCATTGATAATTGTCTAGTTAACTCATTGTACTTGAGACACATAATCAGGTAATGTTCATTCAATCAAGGGGAAAAAAAACTCCATTCCCTGAAGTTGACTTTGCTACTCGCTGTAAGAAACAAAACTACATAGTAAAGGAATTAATCTGCATATCTTCTGAATTCAGAGTAAATGATATCACTAATACCACCTTCAGTGGGATACCTGATGTAAATTCCTGTCTTTAATACTGTACTTTTGATAAAATACTATAAAGGAAATACTGAAGCTCAAATAAACAGGCACTGATATTCAATGAAGTAGACTCAATGATCAATCAAACATTCATTTACTGAATATCACGATACATTATCATTCCACACTAATGGTCAATATGTATGTGATGGAATTCTCAGTAAAATAATAGATTTTTGACCATGCATATCTAAACCATGTAGGAATCAATAGCTAAACGTGTCAGAATTTACATTTAATAACATACTTTATCTAAGCTTGATTTAAGCCATAACAGGCAACTGTCATAGACACTACCACTTAACATGCTAATTTATTTCCATGTTACACTGAAGAATGACTAAGAAAATGAATCAAGAAAAACAAATTAAGGATCTGTATTGAATTGGGGTAAAAACTTTACCAATTTACCAAAGATAATCACAACAAATGAAAAAACATTGGAGCCCTGGACTTATTGTTTGTGATTACTTCTTGTATATACTTTATTTATGGATCTTGATTAATAATGCAATGAGAGGTTGCTCCTCGACAAACATATACAGCATTACAAAATCTGCATAGGTCCATAGGTCTCAAGGGGTAATTACCAGCCCAGTAATCAGTCTTTTCTAACCTGAACTAAAGATAATAGATTACTTACCAAAATTTTAAATCTTTATAAGACAGAGGAATTATTCCTAGTATTTAACATGGTAGCTGCAATAACACAACTCCTTAGTAATACTTTGGTAGAGCTTTATCACTTCTAGATTTGGTTTCTAATTTCCATTTTATTGATTTAGAGTATTTTTCGTAAATACTTTAGTTTTGGATCTTGAAATTCCCAAGTATTTTATTGTAATGCTGATGGTGAGAGGTTAGCCCTTATTGATATTTTTGTGTTTGATTAAAATTTTATTACACCAAAGAAACCAATCACTTCATTTTCCAAGTGATCACAAAATCATCTTTCCAAATTTAAAACAACTTTCATTATTCATACAGTAACCAACAAGTTCACAAACTTGTTCTTAAAATATGTAACAGTGTGAACTTGACTACTTTACACCTCCAACAAAAAAAGACAATTTTATTTTACACAAATACTCTCAAATTAAATGTCAAAGCTGAGATTATAACCATGAACCAATCTAAGTCACAGATTACTCCCACAAAATTCCTGTCTAAAAAAATCATTTCTATTCCAAGATTTCATATCACTTTCCTTCACTTTACACTCAATATCTTCTTTAAATTGAAAAATGTAAAACCTTCTAAATATGGTATTTCCCCCAATCAATCCAGTGATAAAGTAATATATCTTTTATGGCTTCACATAAAAGACCAATTCCTTCTTTAACAGATTATGGTAATGAGAGGAAATAGAAATAGATTGATGACTATGAAGTAGAAAACTAAAGCAGCATAAATAAGAAGTAATGTTAATGCCAAGTATTACAATTTGCTGAAAGCACTGAATAATACAAAGTGTGTCTCATTATCTACTGAAATATAGACCCATTGGTCTTAACTGAGGGGACCTGAGGGGTACTATCCATACATGCCAAACAAATTCTTCCACAAGCTAATATCTTTTGTTCTATCCCAAGCCATACCCTTAGAAGTATATATACATGTCCAGAGGTTTAATTAAGAACCAGCTACTGTCAAAATGTAGACAGTTCAAAAAGTGGAAATGGAGTTTCATAATCACAATGGGTCCTCCATTCCCTCTTTGATACATTTTGAAGGTGTAGACAGTCCATTTTCTCTATTAAGCCTGTTCACTGAATAGATAATGAAAGCCCTGCATGTCACATATGCTCATTGACTACCCTGTATAAAAACAAAAGAGTTTACTGAACCTGTTTTGAAACTTATAATCATGAGATAAACCAGAAATATACATTCTAATAAGATAGTACAAAAAAATACAGAAATTAAAAATTCCTTTCATTCATGATATTTATGTTTAAAAGAATTTTGTGCTGTCCGAAGAAAGTCTTAATCAATATGTCTGTTCTTTCCAAACAAATTATACTTTAAAGGTAATATGGTTCTGAAATTCTCAATAACCACTAAAACACTAACAGAGAAATGCCATCAAGGAACTAACTATTATTATTACCTTTATATCTAACAACAAATCAAACGCATCATTACTGACTATGATTCATAAAGAGAAAGTCAATCAAACACACCAATGCAATTTATAACGGACAAAATTATCCCATTTCTGAGTACATTTTGTGAGTATTTCATCTAAAGAATCATAAAAGTGACACATAATATAAATCTATGATATTTTTCTTCTATTTAAGTAAACTCTTCTGTGCTATGAAATAAAATTAATCTTTTTATTCTTGTTCTATTTAAGTCAACTCTTATGTGCTATGAAATAAAATTAATCTTTTAACTGATGTTTTTCACCTTAGAAGTGAATGTAAATATATCTTAAAAGTTACTGTACACTACAATGAGGAAAAGAAAGGGAACAAAGTGAGTTTAAGAAATATGAAGGTCCATAATATAGAAAAACAAGGATAGGGTAATTCCTTTTCAGGTAATTAGGTACCCACAACAACTAAACGATGTTGTACTTTCTTTTCCTGAATTAGGGGCAACCAAATACTTAAATTCTATAAATATACCAAGATAACAAGAACCCTGAGTGTTCATAACAATTAATGATGGTTTATCTATTTCAATTCTAAGAGGCATAATGTTTGTCCTGAATATAAATTGACACACACATCATATCACAATTACTGCAGTAATAGGAATTCATGAACATAAAGTATAAAAAACAGCAGGCTTAAATCTAAGTTCAAACTGCATGCAACTGTTTTTTTCATTGTTACTCCAAAAGAGACGATACACCTAGACACAAATATGTAATTTTTGGTAGAGATTCTTCACACTTTGTAAAAAAAACAATTCCATATACACCAAAGAAAATGTTTTCAAAATGGGGGAATTTTTTAGTGACAACAAATTTGTCCTGTGTGGTGGAAGCTTTTTTCAACAAACAGTCAGCATTTCAATGGGAACAAATTGTGCTCCTCTACTTGCTGACATTCCTTCACTCCTAAGAGACTGATTGTACAGCTGATTAGATCCAGAAGGAGGAACATCGTTTAGCTAGATCCTTTAATCTCAGTTTCTCTTTTTATATATGATGTATTATTGTTAGACAATCCTAGTTTCTGGGATTTATACATCACATCTACCCCCAAAGAACTTGAGAAAAAGGATATTGCAGACACTGTGAAGTCAGCCTCATATCATGACCTACACTTAGTGATCAACTACTGACCAAACTATATGACGAACGCCATAACTTTTCATTCTGTATGGTCAACTTTCCTTTTATCTAAGGTGACATTCCTTCTGCACCTGCATATGGAGTTTTTATATCACAATTCATACTTTATGTGAGAGCTTGCCGCTACTGTGCAGATTTTTTGTACCACGCTAGACTTATTACAATTACGCTTCTGGAACAGGTTTATGTTGCTACAAGATTGAAGTCATCATGGTGTATCCATCTGCACCATGAGAACTGATTTGTTTAACGTGTCTTAGTTTTCCTTTCCTTTTTCGTCTACCCTAGACTTGACTTTTTACAAGCAACTTGAGAGAGAAAAAATATGGGATGATGAACAAATTGATTCTCATTGTGTAGATAGATACATCATAACGATCCATAAGTTCATGATAATGACCAATAAACTTCTGTAAAGATAAAGTTGTAGCTACATAACCCTGTTCAAGAAGCCTAATTGTAAGAAGTCTTAACACGGTACAAAAAGTTCCTGCAGTCTACCCTGGATTTGACTTTTCATGAGCAACTCAGCGGATGATTCTAGAAAGCAGAGGACGCTTACCCTACCGGTTCACCTGGTCCATGCTCCCAGTTTTCAATGTTATTGTTATTTACTTTTTATTTTACAGTTACAGTTACATTGTATGTATTACTTTGGTTATTTTATATTCTTTTGTGTGTGTCTGTTTTCCATGTCTGGTCTTTATCCCTGGATTACATTCTTTTGATTTCCACTAGAATCTTGGTTCTCTTGATTACTCTCTTAGACATTTTATATCTATAAGAGTTACTTTATTCCATCAAATATTATTGTTACTCATGAATCAAACCATATTTGACAAGAGAAGCATAATCAATATAACTTTATACAACTCAGACCCTGATCAGTCTGACAGAACAGCATACACAGACATTAAGAAATGATAAATTCTGTCCGAATCCTAACTTTTCTTCATCCGTAGTTGCTACAATGATTGCGGCTTTCAAAATAAACCAGTAAATTTCATCTAAAAGTCATGCAAAGAGAGATTATTAAATTCTCTAATTCATTTCTCAAAGTTGTAGAGTTCAACAGTATTCCACAGACCACTATTTAAAATGACAATATGCTTTGCAGCAGTGTAGCTAAGAGATTTTTAGACTGTTATTGTAAACATTCATTTTTACCAGGGTATATACTTTCAACAACTTAGAAGATTCTTAGATGGAGTCATACCTTAATAGTTCAGAAACTCTGTTATGCAATTTCGATTCCACATCAATGAACGAAATAAAATTTGATTTCAAAGAGAACAGAAATCTGACATAATCTTGATTAATTATGCCTATTCTGTTGTTTGTAGAAATTTCTCAACAGATATCAGAATTCACACAAATCCTTCAAACCCAGGCAATAATTCAGACATTTGAAACTAAAACACTGTAATATCAACATCACTTGTTCTTACTCATATAATTCAAAATGAATCATGGAAAACAAATAATCAACAAGAGAAATGCTTCTGGTTATTCTACAAAAGACTTTAAAATGCATACAATGATGATGTCAGGGGATTGAGTTTGTCTCAATTAAGTAATCTAATAAGCAGATTAAAACTTCTATCAAACATTATAATTATAAATAATTGCACATGTATATAGAAAATTTTAATCTTCTTCTCAATTGCACTATAAAATCAGTAGAACTAATTTGACCCCTAAACAAGATCTGCCACTAATTTACAAGAGAAAAAAACTTCCGCAAGTATGTTAAATCACAGGAAATGCAGTATTGCCACTTTAGAAATCGAAGTACTTGTACTGTGAGCATTTTAATATATGCTAACCAGTATCAAAGCAATGTTCTACGATTGATCCAGAACCTTATCACAACTGTTTCAGTCATGCCTGTGAAAAATTCTTGAAATAAACTGGTATGTTATCACTTTTCTTACATATTTTTTGGTAGTGTTTCTATTTTTTTATTTCAGTTTAAATTTTAGTTCAATCCTTTTGTAGTACTTTGTGTTCAAATTCCATTGAGCGTGTAGAAACTAAACACAAAATACAATGAATTATTCATTTTCACCACTTTAAAGAACCTTAACTCTTTATAGCAACCATTCTGTAATCTACATGCAGTTTTCATCCTGGTATGCATTAGTTATTGATTTGATCATATCAAGCATGATGATTCTATATTCATGGCAATAATAAAACTGGTTATTTCTATAAAAGCAGAAATTTTCTACACCATTTACCATTAAAACAGTTTTGTCAGTAATTTTATGTACAAATGATATTTATGTTATAGTGGTTCAAGCACTGAATTACTGAAGATACAAGTAAAGCTATGAGAAACAGTCAATGTTGTTGCTTGATACATATAAATCAAGGGTATGTAATAGTCGTAGAGCCTGTTTGTCTGTCTGTCTGTCCAGCACCTTTTAAGTTCCCCGATGACAATTCAAGAAACAACCAAATGTTTTTAAACTTTTCTAAACTTGAACACAACACTACGGACAATAAAAAAAAAAACAGGTTAAGTTTGATAATGTTGTAAAATGCAATTACAGGAGTTATGGTCCCTTTTCACCACAAAAAACCCAAAAATAACTGGAAAAAATGAGTACCTGAGATCATCAGACTTAGTATTTAAGAATAAAGAATTCTATCAAGTAGTTTCCGAGGAGAAGATTTTTAAAAATAATAACATAAAAACAACAAAAAACGTCCAAAAAGGGCAATAACTCCAACATGGGTTAACAGATTTTCACCAAATTTTGACGACAGATAGATCTCATCATGCTGAACACTTTTACCTCTGTCAAAATTTGGCTAAACCCAACCGTTCTGGAGATAATGTGAAAAACTACTGTCTGACCATCAGTTCTATGCAGGATACCCCAAGGAACATTCACACCAAGTTTGGTTCCAATTGGTCAAGTAGTTTCAGAGGAGAAAAGTTTTGAAAAATTGTTTCGACGACGACAGATGCCAAGTGATGGCAATAACTCACATGGCCTTTGGCCAGGTGAGCTAAAAATGGAGAGATGTGTGCTTTCTAGTTTCTTTTTATAGATATGGCAACATAAATGTTAAATGGGGACCCTTCTATAAGATGAGGGGGACCCTGAGAATCAACCAATTATTTCGTAAAGCCCTCATCTTCTCACAAAATTATTTGTAAATACCTGTTCTACTCTTATATCCCAGTCTCCAAATATTTTTCTTCCTCTAAAATATTTAGACCTGAAATGAAAAGAGGCAGATGATTATACACTATCAGAGTGTATAACTGATAACTATTAGAGTTCAGTTAAAAAAAATACAAAAATATTTATAAATACTATAAATGTATTAATTTTTGCAGATTTTGTCATGTACATATAATCGCGGGTATCAATTTTTGCAGTTAATTAAAAAATTATGTTATTGCTATACCATGTTTAAAATAAATTTTGCCAGTACCATTTTTCGCATTTAACTGTCCACCGCAAAAATCAGGAAAGTTAATGCACCACGAAAATTAATATGTTTACAGTCAGCAGGTAGTTCATTGTAAAGTAAGATAACTGTTTTATTGTATAAAAAATCACTTTTGTAGGTATAATGTACTATTTTTTTTGTGATTTAATTCAAAAATTTATTTAATTTGAAATTTCAGATTTAACACAACCTTTTCCATATTAGTTTGAGGGATTTGCTAAATGATTTATATTACCTTAGGGACAATTCAATGCAACAGAGATAGGATTTAAAAGTAATATAATTCTAACAATTTTCATTAAAATGTTTGGTATCTTAATAAGTATTAAGATATAATAAGAATACATATGGTGTACATGTCAAGGAGACAACAGCCCCAATGGGATGAAAATGTCAGCCCAAGGAAACCCATTGGTCTTTAATGAAGGACGAGGAAATCCGAATACAATAGTGCAAGCTGCAGCTGGCCCAAAAACATTATTAAACACAGGTACAGCAAAAGAGTTGCCCCTCAAGTAACATAAAATAAATTGAAGGTGAAACTGAAATAAGACATACAGAGTTCAGAAATTCCTGACTATGGACAGGCACAAAAAATGTGGCGGAGTTGAAGTACTGTGGTGTGGTCACAACCCTCCCACTTTAAAATCTGGCCAATGTCGAAAAATATTACACAATTAAACACACCTAAAAATCAGTTCAAAAAGGTCTGTGACCCTTGTTACATTAGAAATAATGAAACTGAATATAAAATACACAAATGTACAAACTAAGGACTACTAGCAGCTAACTGACATGCCAGCTCCAGACCAGTTTAAACCTACAGAAAGTTAAGTCCCCATCATATGAAAAGCTATAATGAACTAAAAGAAAGAATAACATCATAAGTTACATGTATCAACCTAATAATTGTTCGTTATGAATATATTCACTTGTATTAGTGAAACTACATGCACCAGGTGACCAGCACAAAGAATATTACAACCAGAATTATTCATAAATCTAAAGAAAATACTGAAGATACCAGAAGATTACATTTTTTACAGTCTGCTAAAATATAAACGTCAGAGAAGAGATAGACATCTAATTCTGTAATAATTGGAGTTGGATACAGCTACACCTACATACAACCACTATAAATCCTACAGTATCAATTAGTGAATACTAAAAGACAAGCTGATGACAGCTGTTTAATACTAGAGCTATAGATGCAGATTGACCACAGTGGCTTCATGACAATTCCCATATAGAAAATCTAATTAGACAATCTTTATTCTGTCTTATTCCAAATTAGCTCTGAAGGAAACAACCACAGAATCTTATTCAGACAACAGAGTTGGAGAACATTTAAGTGTAAGTGTTTGTAAGAGTCAGGCAAAATGGCAAAAATCTGAAACATGCATGTCAAAACCCCATCAATCTGAAAAAATATCACTCAAGGATGCTTGAAAAGACCACCATTTGATCTCTGAATCATTGGATTTGCTCAGAATAAGAATCTTAGAAAAATGAGGTTTGTGACAGAGTTATCTGCCCTTGAAATGTTCATTTTCAGTGCATTTCCATGAAATTTTAAGTCAATGATTCAGCATGATATGGAAAATCTTGTCTGTTTTCCTTGATTCTGATGGTGCAGATAGTCAAATTACACTCTCAAAATGATGGCTTTTTTCATACCATTTTTCACCTACTGCCTGATTCTTACAGGGACTGACACTAAATCATAGTGGCAAAAATGGTCGTATTAAATATAAGGATTAAGACAAAAATCATTGCAAATATGACAAGTTAGATGTTGTGAGAAACACCAAAATACATGCAGAAACATTATAAATTGTGACAAAATCTTTTTTCAGTCTTTTGTAACATAGTTTTAAAACAAATGACTTCATGTAGCACGTACAGGAGAGATATACAAATTAAGTGATGACAAATACTTAAAAAAGATAGACCAGATGCAATTTCATTACTATCTTTAAAGCAGTGGGCCTTTGACTATTACCATAAACTATATAAAACAAATTTAACAGATTTCAGATGCTATAAATGAAGTTTTCACCTCAATGGAACAAATCCAATATTCTTCATGTAAAATAACACAAAAAAATTCTGTTTCACAAAGAATGTTTTTATCCCATGCTACTCTTGCACTGGATATCTGCTAGAGAATAAACAAATACAATCAATTTTTCCCAAGTAAGCTTGAGCAACCTTAACAAGGGGGAAAATCTTTTTATAGAAATTATTTATTTTCTATTTCATCTCAGATTGACAGCTTATGTAGAACCAATCAAAGTACTCCCACAATCTGCCTGAAAACATTGAAATATCCTGCTAATACATTAGCCTATGGTATACTTTATGGCAGCAATCAATGGTGTCTTTAAAGAAAATTCATTGATTAGGTTCATAGGGAGAAAACACTCTTTATATTTCACAACAAAATCAAACTTGATAAATGTTCTGTAAAATAATTGAATCACAGGACAACTTCTATCTGAATGATTTCATGGTCTTTGTGGAATTTTGCTTCTCAGTATTAGACTGATTCCTTATTTGAAAACAGTGATAAAATCAACTTTTAAATAGTCCCAAGTAGCAGCATGCTGACCTAGCTTTAACTTGTGACCCAAATTTCTTTTTTTTTTGTATTTAAAAAGTATGAATTAATTCGAATGCAAAAGTTCTAAGGAATGAAATATATTCGTATTGTCCCTATTGGTCCCTATAGTCATAACAAAAAAGCTGAAAGCTATGGTATGATAGCTCCCTCAACCAATGCCCAAGTAAATAAATGCATTTTGTAAAACAAGCTCATAAAAATTTATGTGATTAAAATTTCTTGTTTGGTTATTATTTCAAAAAGCTGTCTTATCTTAAGTACATCAGGAATCAGCACTACAGTACAGTAAATACACTTCTAGAAGGCCACACTAAAAAAATGTTTTGTTCTTCAAAAAATTATACTGAAATAGCTAAAGCAACAACTCTCTCTTTTGAGCAAATTTTTTACTGCTTTTATAAGTTCATGCATATTTAAAATGTTGAAATGTGTTAGATTAATGTCTCCTAATGCATATTAAGTGAAGCGTTCATTCATTTTTTATGCTCATGTAAAATTCAATATTAACGCCACTCTAATGAGTTTTTTTAATATGTAACATCTTACACCTGGTCCAAGCTCCCAGGTTTTAGTTCAGTTTGAGTAGCTCATTTACTTTTGTATCTTTGCACATATTATTTTGATTATATTATTCTTCGTTGCATGTGTCTGTTTGCCTTGTCTGGTCTTTGTCTCTGCATTATTTTGAATTCTGCTAGAATCTTGGTTCCCCTGATTACCCTTCCTTCATAGATGTATAATTCCTTTGAGAAATATACCATTCATGCTATATTCTGTAAATTAAAAATGTCACATTCGAAAAAAAACAAGGCACATGTCATTTCACTGGCAATACAAGAATATCTAAAAAGTTAAGAAACAAGAAGTATGCATAATGTGCGTGTAATATACATCTTTACAAAAATGTTAAATTTTTAATAAAAGTTTGGTTTTAAAAATATTAGGCATGAAATTCTAAAAGATGCAACAGATGACAAAAGAACTGTTTGAACACTTAACAATCAGTTTGTTGATCATCTATAACCAAAACAGAAGGACTGTTCAAAGACTTACCAATCTGTGTGTTGATCATCCATAACCAACACAGAAGGACTGTTCAAAGACTTACCAATCTGTGTGTTGATCATTTATAACCAACACAGAAGGACTGTTCAAAGACTTACCAATCTGTGTGTTGATCATCTATAACCAACACAGAAGGACTGTTCGAAGACTTACCAATCTGTGTGTTGATCATCTATAACCAACACAGAAAGACTGTTTGAAGACTTACCAATCTGTGTGTTGATCATCTATAACCAACACAGAAGGACTGTTCGAAGACTTACCAATCTGTGTGTTGATCATCTATAACCAACACAGAAAGACTGTTCGAAGACTTACCAATCTGTGTGTTGATCATCTATAACCAACAGAATTTTACATCTATCTTTATTATATGCTGGTTTATTATTTTGCACTGGTCGAGGTATTCCTTGTGCTGCATTTAGAGTCTTTGATGGAGAGCTTGGAGCACTGGGTGAAGGTCCTTTCTTAAACGTTAATATACTTGAATTTTCATCTCGTAACTCCCCCTGAAGATCCCCAGAACTGAATCTTCTTCTGAGGAAATTCATTCCACTTGAAAAATTCGCGCTGAAACTTGAAAACGAAATTTTGAATGGTTTTAAAGGAAATGCACAAACAGGTGTTCTTGTTAATCTTGGCTGAGCAGTAAAATCCACTGTCAATCAATCACCAGAATCACCACATGAAGCAGGAACCATCAGAACCTCTCTGGGGTTTTCATTGGAATATCTGAAACAGAGCAGAATCAAATCAATCCAAAATAAAGAAGAATTCTTAAGACTTTGAATATGATCGAATACAAATATGGGCAAATCAATAACACTATAAACTAAACCAATGAGACATACATCACAATCATAATTAACTATTTATGATACCAACAAATTACTTGATATTCAAGAAAGTGGAAAAAAAAATCAATTAAATATGCAATTCTACTTCAATCATATAAATTTTCAATAATTGTCAGAATTATGCAGTTGTAGTCATTGTTACGGAAATTAAATTCAAACATTTATTGACCAGCCATTTTCAAAAGCGTTACTTTCAGGGATGAATATAATCTATAAACTTCATTCAATATTTAACAATTACTACTTCAATATAAAAACTACACACTTAAAATTGTTATTTAGATACATTTCATGGTGAATGGTTTCACAAATGATTCTGTAAAGTGATCAAGCTGCATTGTTCTTTTAAATATGTGAACCATTGTTTATTTATCAACATTAGCTAAAAGAATACTGAAATTCAGTTGCACAGGCTATTACAAATGTACAATTTTTTTATTAGTATGTGAACTAGTATGAGATTTACCTCCAAATCTAAATACTTTATAAGGGAATGTCAAAATCTAACTGTAGTTCAAATCATATTGTTTTCGTTTTGCATCAAATTGCTAGCAGAGCATGACACACTTACATACACCCTCCCAAAGCACCTGATGTCACTGCTAGTTTTTTTTTAAATTTCATAATGCTAGTGCTCAGTTTCTTGTGTGATGAATTGTTTTCCCAGAGTTTGAAATAGTAGCCTGCCCGCCAGCCCACAACTGGCTATTTTTTGGCAGGGCTGGCTAATTTCAGCAAAAAAAAAATTATAGCTATATAGTAAATATATTGAAAAATTGTATTCAGGACTGGCTAGAATTTGAGTAAGTCTCCTATCCTGGTTTTCCTTAACTTAGGTTTTCATACGTAATTGTATTTTATACTGTATGCCTAGATAGTGTATTTTGGATTGTCTCGGTTTCATGTTTTCATGTTTCAATTTAGGCATTGTACTTCGATTTTGATATATCTAAATTGTGCTATTATTGATGCTTGTGTATTTCTTTGCCAATACAGGGTAAGAAATTCACTGAAAAATATCACCAGCCCAAAACTTGAATTTTACATATTTTAGCTATAAAACCAGTCAAAATTTGCTAAATTTTAGCCAGTCCTGCCCAGAAATTACTAGTCATGGACAGGACGTCAGGCTAATATTTCCAACTCTGCTGATATTAGGAAGAATTTAAGAAGAGCAGAAATCATAATGTACATTATGTACACATATACACAAGTATATTAACCACTAAACCTGGAGTTTGGCCACAAAAATTTGAAAAACATTCTGAATGAAATATTAACTCTTCTAAAATGTATACAAAACAATTTGTATCCTTTAACCTGAAATCCTGGATCATTCCCTGGTCACTGTTCAATCAAATGTACAAAAGGAATTGAGCAACTGGATCCTAAAAAGAATCTGTCCTGCTATTCTAGCAATGATGATTATAAAGCATCTCCCAATAGCAACAGTTTACAGATACTAGCAGTGATAGAACATTCAATGTGTTTAGTATTGCATCTCTTCTATCAAAATGTCAGGCAAATTTGATTAATTTGTCATCAAATTACATTGTTTATACCTTAATTAATTTTATTCTAAACTGTTGTTATGGATAAAATCACTCTGTCACTTCAAAATTCCATGTTATATCCCAAAACAATTTGATTTTAACTTCAAAAAACTCTAAGAACTGCTTTATTATAATGTAAACTGGAAACAAATCAAGTTAAAACCGTTACAACAGAAGTTCTATAGGTACAACTTCAGCTAAGAACTGTGTAAATAAAGAAAAATGGCCAAACGTCACATTTTTGTGTCAACATTCTGAACATGCTAAAAATCTTTCAGAAAGTCACATGTGATACAATAATACCAACCAAGACTTGGATCTAAATTTAGGAAAGTAAGGAAGTTAGTAAAAATAGCTTGGTTAAATTGTGAAGAATAGGTAACTATATAAAATTGAGATGGATTATGCATACCCTACGAATAAGTGGCAAAAACATTACAAAACAAGCTATTGACTGGAACATGAACATTACTAAAATAGACCCATCAAAGGGGACTCATGAATGAACTAAATAAATTGATAAGTCCTTGTTTAAGAAGCAAAAGAAATGGCAATGGATAAGAAAACATGGAAAGAACTGTAGCCATCCCATGTCCTCTACTGGACTAGTGAATTTAGTCAAGTAAATATACAACCAGTTTGTTTTTTCATCTCCTTTTCTCCATTCTTCTACTTGGGAATGGTACTTTAGGCATACTGTATACATTAAAAAAAACTGGACTTATCATCTTGCATGATTCTTAGGTAAACCTGTACTTATGTCATGATGTTTCTTTTAAAAGTGACTTTCTTCATTTTTAAATTAAATGTGACCACTGAAAATATCTTATGCAGACAACAGAAAAAAAGGATATAATGTGCTCAAGACCTTGGCCTTTTTGGCAGCTTACTTGTCAAGAATTTTCATTGATTTAAGTCAGAGAATAATTCAAATTAATTGAAAAATGAACTTAAGCACCATCATCTGACAGCCTTAATAAATGTACTCTGGTCTGTATAGAGTTCTAGATTAATTAAATTTTATACTCAACATAAATTCTATTAAAATTCACTATACACATGTCAAGATACAGTCTTCTTATCTATAATCAGTGGTACTTCTACAAATATGATTATGGTGGGACTTAAAGATTCTTCACACAATTTTAAAATAAAAAACAGAAATTTTAAACATTGTTTTTCATACTGTAAACAAAATTTATACTTGCAGATTTCATTTTCACATTTCAGGAAATCAAATCAATTTTGCTGCTTACCATTACATTCTGTCCATTGCCTATTTTATAAATAAGGTACTTTTGGGAGGGGATAGTCATCAGAATAAATTGGTTCAAAGTAAGGAGGTGCAGCAGAATAAAGGTGAAACGTACATTAAGAAATATATAATACAAGATATCTCTTCTGTAAAAGTAAGATATAATGAGAAACCTTTAAAAAAAAAAAGTAAAATAACATTAGGATTCATCCATTAAAAGATTTTATGATCAAATCAATATAGATACTCAGTAAGAAACTGTTGCATATGCACGTATCTCAAATGGGTCATCTCCAGCTGAAAAGTCATTTATGGAGGAGTTTGTAGTCAATTTCTAATGTCAATTAGAGATACTTGATACTTTTAACCTTGGTTCCCTTGATTACTTTTTCAACCTTAAAACGTTGTGTTTTAAATTGTTAAATGATTTGAAACACTGAGCTTTAACAGAAAATTCTATGAAAGAACTTGTTTTATTGGAAAATATTGATTGAACCTTTTGACCTTAAATAACCTTTTATGTTGATTGGTTTACAAATCAATACAAACAACATTATAAAACATAATTGAACGGTTTTGGTGCTGGACTCCAATAAAAGAAACATGAACAAAAACCAGTATTTATCATTTATACAATGCATCAAAGCTACTTACAGTAGTGTTATAATCTATCATCCCTTCTGGAGAAATCTATCCTTTATTCTGCAGACTGTACAGAGAAAATGTAACACATAAACAGCTTCTGTCAGTTCCTCACTTTGATTAATCCAATAGAATCTGCTAATCACAGACTCAGCTATCCCAATTCTGGAACCGGTCAATCCAGCATGTTATCTCCTCCGAGTCAAAAAGAATCAATAGGATGGAGATCTAATAATGCCTTGTTGGTTTGACAAGCTACAATCATATTTCAAAAAAATTATTTCAATTTACCATTCATGATTGTTTTTTTGTCAAATCAATCAGAACAATAGAAGATATTTATCTTTGAAATAATACACATTTTGGGAAGAAAATTAATCATTCATTTTAATGCCTTGTATAGTTGTCTTTACTGGTTCAAATTTTAGAATTCTATGTAAGTACCATATGCACTACTATCAACTTTATAGAACAACTGAATCATCAAATCACAACTTAAATTATACATTATTACAAGTACACAAAATCACATATGATTTTTATCATCAAACACTGCACATCACAGAACATTTCTCATTGAAAGAACATGTTAAAAAGCCACAGAAACTACACCAGATTTCAGGTCATCCAAGTTTCCAACAAATCAATTATTATAATTAATTTTCTTGCGCACCTATTGTCACTGTGACTATCACTAAATCTCTGTCTTTCAAATTTTTTGTGAATGTGGCTGTCACAAAGTCTTTCTTCTGTCCCTATTGTGACAGTGACTGTCAATAAGTCTGTTTTCTAATCAAACTGGGAATGTCAATTGCACTTAGTCTTTGTCTTCCATCCTTATTGTAACTGTGACTGTCAATAAGTTTTCACTTTCCACCCTTATTTGTGACTGTGACTGCCACTTAGTCTCTGCTTTAAAATGACTATGACTAACTCTAGTCTTTGTCTTCCATCCTTATTGTGTTTTTAACAGTCAGTAAGTTTTTGTTTTCCACCTTAATTAGTGACTGACTGTCAATGAGATTTTGTCTTCCACCTTTATTTGTGACTGCCAATAAGGTTTTGTCTTCTGTCCTCATTGTGACTGTGACTGTAACTTAAGTCATGGTCTTCCAATCTTATTGTGACAGTGACTGTAACTTAAGCCATGACCTTCCAATCTTATTGTGACAGTGACTGTTACTTAAGTCATGGTCTTCCAATCTTATTGTGACAGTAACTGTAACTTAAGTCATGGTCTTCCAATCATAATGTGACAGTGACTGTAACTTAAGCCATGACCTTCCAATCTTATTGTGACAGTGACTGTTACTTAAGTCATGGTCTTCTAATCTTATTGTGACTGTGACTGTAACTTGTCATGGTCTTCAAATCATAATGGGACAGTGACTGTAATCTTATTGTAACTGAAACGATCACTAAGTCTTTGTCTTCCAATCTTATTGTGATTTTGACTGTCACTAAGTCTTTGTCTTCCAATCTTACTGTGACTGTGAATGTCACTAAGTCTGTTTTCTAATCTTATTGTGACTGTGAATGTTACTAAGTCTTTGTCTTCCAATTTTACTGTGACTGTAAATGTCACTGAGTCTTTGTCTTCCAATGTTATTGTGACTGTGACTTAAGTTTTTGTCATCCAATTCTATTGTGATTGTGACTGACACCAAGTTTTGTCTTCCAATCTTATTGTGACTGTGACTGTCACTAAGTCTTTGCCTTCCAATCTTATTGTGACTGTGACTGTCACTTAGTCTTTGTCTTTTTATTTTTTATTTTGATTGTCACTAATCCTGACTTTGACACTGATAGTGACTTTGACCTTGATAGTGACTCTTTAATTATATTAGTAGTACAATTAAGTATCAGTCTATAGATAACA
Organism: Perna viridis; assembly: GCA_037379345.1. NCBI lineage: Eukaryota > Metazoa > Mollusca > Bivalvia > Mytilida > Mytilidae > Perna > Perna viridis. The sequence continues at coordinate 19,506,532 of CM074511.1, forward strand.
GGCAGGAGGTGTTTCATGCATGTCAAAAACCTACCATTACACTCACTTTTATTTCTTATTCAGAAATAGTTACAGACCATGAATAAATTGTTGATGAAAGTTATTTCATTTTTGATATAGTTGATTTACGTGGGAGATGAATTCATGGTCGTCTAAAAAAAAAAAACAGATCTGTAAGCAGAATTGACTACGGTTATAAAAAAATATTGTGTGCTTAATTTCATGTTTGCTATAATTCTTCTGCCATTGAACCTATGTGCTGCATAGCATTTGGTAAAATAATGAATAGAATAAGAAGAGGCTCTAGACTGAATCGCTCACCTGGTTTAATAGCTTGAATACATGCAAACACCTTTGACCAAATTTGCATAGATGATATTTGTCATGATACTGAATATTTTTGCTACCAACATTAATTATCATTCTACTTAATGTGCAAAAAGTCATAAAATCATGCAATTATCAGATTTTTTACCAAATTTGTACCAATCATAGATCTTTACTATCCTGATATTTTTTACAATATACATTAATCATCAATCTGCTTTCGTTTTGTTAACAATAGGTTAAAAAAATACTAGTTAAATGGTCAAAATGACACTTTCTGAGGCCTTAACTCCAAAAAGTGGCAGCAGATTTTTCTGAAATCTGCACAAAAATAAGATATTGAAAAACTGAACATTTTATCATTCACATTAATCGTCAATCTGCTTCTGTTTTCTGAATAATATGCAAAAACTGATTAAAATCCCCAAAATGACACTTTCAAGGGCCATAACTCCAAGAAGTGTCAACATATTTTTCTAAACTTTGTACCAAAATTTAAATATTGAAATACTCAACATTTTATGACTTTACATTAATCATTGATCTGCTTCTGTTTTCTAAATTATAGGCAAAAACTGATAAAAAGGTAAAAAATTTACACTTTCAAGGGCCATACCTCCAAGAAGTGTCAACATATTTTTCTGAACTTTGTACTAAAATAAAATATTGAAATAATGAAAATTTTATCAATTTACCTTATACATCATTCTGCTTTTGCTTTCTATAAAGCTTTGCTGAGCACAGCATAATACGACCACAATGCTCAAATCCTGAACATTTGGGACAAGTGCAGACAATACATTTTTTGCAGCAAATTTTGACACACTTAAGCATAAGGAGTCACAACTCATTATGGACACAACAAATAGTTTGGACACAATATTGGCTATACCTAACCGTTTGGATATATATGCGAAAAACTACTGTCTGACCTCTATGTTCTATTTTTAGTAACGGCAGCCAAGTTTTCCAACAGATCATAAATCGCCACATCAGTTCTATGCAGGAACACAAATGGAACATTCATACCTAGTTTGGTTCCAATTGGTCAAGTAGTGTCAGAGGAAAAGATTTTTTAAAGAAATAACATTAAAAATAGCAATAACAAGCAAGAAGGGCATATTAATTCCAAAATGGCTCAACAGATTAAAACCACAATTTGTCCACAGATAGATCTCATCATTCTGAACACTTTAACACCATGTCAGAATTTGGCTAAACCTAACAGCTTTTGAGATAAATGCAAAAAACTGCTGTCTGACAGTCCAGGAGTTTCATTTATTTTTTGCAATGCAGTTACCTTTGGTTTTGTAGGAGGTACTTTTAATCAATTTTCTCTTTTAAACATAATGTGAAATTTTAAATTCCTGAGGTACCTATCAGCAGCTTAGACGGGTAAAAGTACCTAGTACGGCCTCTTAATGAAAAGCCCGCCTGACACCTATGTTCTATTTTTAGTAATGGCGAACAGATAAAAAATCCCAACAACAGTTCTATGCAGGATACCCAAAGGAACATTCATACCAAGTTTGATTCCAATTGGTCAAGTAATGTCAGAGATGAGTTTTGAAAAAAAGTGAACGACAACTACGGATGCCAAGTGATGGCAATCACTCACATGGCCTTTGGCCAGGTAAGCTAAAAAGGAATAAAATAAAATACATTCACAGTTGCAATGAACCATGTGCAATATAATGGGAATCTATCTGCCCCTGGTTGACACAAAGTCGAGGAAATGAAATATAATAGAGTTAACTCTGGCTAGAATCAATCCCCAAGGGAAAGGTTATTTAAATGCATAATACAGTTGATAACATATTTAGCAGAACTGTCTAAAGACAAGACAAACAAACAAGTACAGGAAATCAGTACAAATGAGCTCACTGGAAACCAGTCCAGACATATCTAAACAGATCTACTCACAACCTTAAAGATTCTAATTCAATCACATACTATTAGGGTTATAAAATCAGTGAGAACTTCCCAAGACAATTCTAATCATGGTTAATATTGAAATACAGTTCTATCAATTTAAATTTTATTCAGTAGACAACACAAAAATATTTTACAAGAAGTAACCAGACAATCTGATTTAATTCAATTTAAGTTCTGTTTCCGAAACCTGACGGCGGACTGTATTGACATTGTAGGAGGCAGATTTATACATCTATCCATGAAGACAGAGAAAAACAAATTAGCTTTGGACATGTTCTAATTTAATTGTAACATGTTTGATCTGCTATCTACATTGTGCATTACATACTTTAAAGCAGTGGTTTTATTATGTTTTTTGTAATGTTAAAGATGCTGGTGTAGATGATTTCTTCTTTGCAGATTCAAGAGAAAACACCAAGTCGCTTTAATGAAAATGTATGTATTTTCACAACATCTTTGAAGAAACAGAATACTTATCGCATAACTAACACTGAAGCAAAGATCATAGGAAGAATCGACAAATGTATCATCAACTCTACAATTTGATGAGGTATTAACCAGTAGAAGCCTTGTATCAATAATTGTCTAATTGATTCGGTGTATAAAGGCAGGATGTTCTACCATCAATTGTCTTTTATCTCTACTGATGTATTATATCCGTCAGACTACTTAATGTCTTTCTCAAAGACAGAATGACTTTTGCCATTTTACAGTTTTGGAAACAAGGAGGATTTAGAATAAAGGTTGATTTTAGAGAAATTGTATGGTCTGGTTGTAGTCTCAAAGTCTCTGGAGTTTTTTTAAATATAAAATTCATGATTGACAAAGTGATTCCATAGTCAGATTGAAATCAGATACTACTATTAAACTGAATGTAAAAGGGAAAATTCATCATCCAACTCCATCATCTCTCTGCAGCTAATCAACTAAAAATACTGTTTCAATACATGATATAGGAGAGGAGCTGACTGAATTTGACACTGTGAGACAATACTATAAATAATTGTGAAGCATGAAACATGCCATTAAATAGCAAAACACTTATTGCTAATAGTTCATGATAAAACTGGGGTACTGTAATGACTAATTTTCCAGCTTTCTGCACTGGGCTGAATAATTAAAATTTGAAACCTGAAGCACAGCTAATTTCCTCTTCAGCCAATTGAAACTGAGTTAGAAATAATGTTAATTGAAATTCAAGAATTGAAAACTCAACAAAAGTGTAATTAAAATTTCTTGCCAGCAAGGATTACTCTAGAAACACATTTTCGTAGTATAATTTTTTAAGATTGTACATGAGTATTCACAACTTTCTATGACAGGGTTATTTATATACTTGTAACAATACTTGGACTGAAAACAAAAAACAAAATGTTATATTTACTATTACAGTCAGGTCAAGCAATACTGAAAATGCAAAATAAAATCCATGAAGTTCAAACTTTGAAACTTCAAGAAACACACATAGTGTACTGGTGAATCTTCATCTAGTGTAAACTTCTAAGGTTATCTCACTTCTATTAAATCATAAAACTATGGTGGATCCAGAGACCTATTGGAGGAGGGACAGCTCAAAGGATTTCCATTTTTTTCCTACATAATCTTCCAAAATTTCTGAGCATAGAGCAGGACCCACCTCTAAATTCTATAGTGCTCAAATAAAATCCGGAACTATAAACCCCAAGCAGTTACAAAATTTTGACAAACGATTGAGAACTTTCACTCTGCTAGCCAACAAATTAAAAGTACATGTACCTAGACACTAAGGCCTCCAACAGTACAACTGAGAATAAGTACATATCAATGTTTAGTCATAGGTATGACTGTCTACCTTAACTACCCATCCCCTGGGTTAACTTCTATGTCTAGTTCTACCATCCCCTGGGTTAACTTCTTTGTCCAGTTAATACCACCGACAACAAAAACAATATAAAATTGATCACATGATTCAGATAAATCCATACACCAAGTATATATCTCATTCAGCATGATCTTTAAACAAACAGTAAACCAAAACAGGGTAAATAAAAATCATCTGCCAATAACAGAAAACCCCTAGAGAAAGTTGTATTGGTCCATCCATCTAGTGCAAGCTTCCAATCTAAAGCAAGTACTTACTGAAGGTAAAAGTCAATACATGTGTATTAAGGCTAATTACACTATGGTTCTGGTGAGCTATATCATTTCCACTTCGCATGGTGGAAGAGGATACATGTTGTGCAAGATTTATTTATATTTCAAAAATTATTAAGCCAAATATATTTTCCATTGCTTATGTAACCAAATGCAGTCATGCATGATTGTTTAATATAGCCAAAGATGTTCCATAACATGTGATGAATCAAAATGATGGTGTCAGATCATTAAGTAAATGTATAATTAAATAAGTATTTTCATACTGATCATATATGATGTACTTGTTAACAATATTCTCTGGTATCCTTAAAACTGCTTTGCTTTGGTTAATTTAATTGATGAACGACTAAATCTGTCTTTTATTAACAGTGCAGAACTTTCTACATTGTCAGCAGCATTTTTGTCATAAATTTCTTTATACTAATTTTAGGTTACTACCGGTATTTCCTTCGAGACAACAACAATTACTTCAGAATTTAACTTGTCAAACTAGTAGTCAAGTTGAAATTTCTGAACTAGCTGCTTTTCCTCAAATGTTTTTTTTTCTTTCAGTGAATAGCAGGCATACATATCAACAAGGTTTTTAGGTTAATTGCTCTCTAAAAACAATATTGCATTTTAGATTAAGGACATTATCTCAGGAACTATGCCAAGAGGGACATGTGTAATTGAATCTGCAGACAATTTAACTGCAATGTTCACATTCTTTTGTTTAGATAAAGACAAAATAGCCAATATATCAAATAAATGCCTACCAAGACAATATAAGACAAATACAGTAAAATTCTGACAATTTTGTTATCTTTATCCAATTAACTTGCAGTAACACAATACAAGAATTTCTCCCATTTTATAAAATATATTAACACTTCCATTATTACTAAATACTGTGAGCAAAGAAATATCCCCTAACTGGCCTAAGCTCAGACTCTCAACATACATTTACCAACTTACATATTAATTGGATTTACAATTACAACTTGCCCTTACAATTGTCTTAATTAGTTCCTTTCTTAACATCTTCTCTGATGAACATCTACATATGATGCCTAAATTTGAAGTTTCAGCAAAATCTTAGAACAGCAGCACATACAAGGTAAGTGAATAGACAAACACACAAAAGAACGAAAAGACAGGGGATATTAAAAATAAACAAGAGGCTCCCAGGAGCCTGAATTCCTCCCCTGGTTAAAAACCCTAAAAAATAAAAATACCAACTTTCATTGAATTCTGTTCAGTAGTTTTTGAGAAGATTTTTGAAAGTAATAACATCAAAAGCAGCAAAAAACTTCCAAAAAGGGCAATAACTCCAAAATGGGTCAACAGATTTTCACCAAAATTTATCCACAGATAGATCTCACCATGCTGAATACTTTTACGGAATTTAGTTAAACCTAATGCTTTTGGAGATATATGCAATAATCTGCTGTCTGACCACTATGTTCTATTTTTAGTAACAATGGCCAGGTATTATAACCAATCAAAAATCAAGTCATTTTGTTAGGGATACCCTATAAAACAAAAATACCAACTTCCATTGAATTATGTATAGCCTCTGAGGAAAAGATTTTTTAATAACATCAAAAACAGCAAAAAAACATCCAAAAAAGGCAATAAATCCAAAATGGGTCAACAGATTTTCACCAAAACTTGACCACAGATGGGTCTCCTCATGCTGAATTCTTTTACCCTGTCAGAATTTGGTTAAACCTAACTGTTTTGAAGATATATGCAAAAATCTGCTGTCTGACCCTTATGTTCCAGTTTTAGAAACAGCCGCCATGTTTTATAACCGATCAAAAGTCCAAACGGTTATTTTGTGCAGAGTACTATAAGGAACAATCATTGTAAGTTTCATGCAAATCTATTCAGTAGTTTTAGAGAAGATGTTTGAAGAAATTGTTAATGACGAAAGACGAAACAGACACCAAGTGATGGCAATAGCTCACGTCCTATGGCAAGATGAGCTAAATAGGCTTTTAACACAGTCCTATCGGAACTTCAAAATTTGAACTCACAATTTTTAAAACAAATATTATAATGAATTGTAAATGTAAGTGCAAATGTACAAATAATAAGCTTAAGTACAAATATGTCAATATAAATCTAGATAAAGGAATACACCCCATAATGTTTGGTTGCTTATACTTACAAGCTTTAATTCTTTAGAATGGCAACAATTTCATAATCAGACAAAATGACTAAGTCCAACTATCCATGACCATGTCAAATATTGAAAGAAATCAAAACCCTGATAAAACGCATATCTTCAATCCATATGTAATCATTCTAAAATGTATCAGCTTTCTACCCTTAATACTGTAGGAGGAGTTAAGCAGAATAACTATATACCCTGAAGGTGACAGGCGGACGGATGGACATGGGTAAAACAATATGCCCTGATACTGAGCGTTGCAGGGCGTAAAAATATAAAAGAACAGGTGACACTGATGTGAGTGTCTACCAATTTTCATGTCAGTATCCTTTTGACTAACAAAATCAAACCAGAGTAGGGATTTAAACAAGAGGCTCCCAGGAGCCTGAATCGCTAACCTGGCTGAATTTTGCCTTTCAAAGGCAATAAAGTTATGAAGAAGTTGTCCAACAATTTTGACTCAAGAAGTCTTGGATAGGACTTATCATAAGGATCATTTCAGTAAATGAAAGTCTAAATCTATCATAGTTTTCAAGACATTGGTCGAAAACTAAATAAAAACCTGTCATTTTTCCACTGTCAAGGGCAATAACTCTTATAAGAAGGCGTCTGACAAATTTTATGTCTGAAGACTTTTGTAGTCCTAAAAATAAGTTTCATTTCAGCTATTGAAAGAATTCAGCTAAACCTAACGGTTTTGGAGATATATGCGAAAAACTACTGTCTGACCCCTATGTTCTATTTTTAGTAACAGTGGCCATGTTTTTCGATGGATCAAAAAACCCCACTTCAATTCTATGCAGGATACCCAAAGGAATACTTATACTGAGTTTTGTTTCAATTGGTAAAATAGTGTCAGAGAAAAAGATTTTTGAAAGAAATAACATTAAAAATAGCAAAAAACTTTGAAAAAGGGCAATAACTCCAACATGGCTTAATAGCTTAAAATGAAAATTTCACTGCAGATAGATCTCATCATGCTGAACACTTTTACCCCTTTCAGAATGGGCTAAACCTAACCTCTTTGGAGATATATGCGAAAAACTATTGTCTGACCCCTATGTTCTATTTTTACTAACGGCGGCCATGCTTTTCGACAGATCAAAAATCTCCAAACCAGTTCTATGCAGGATACCCCAAGAAACATTCATACCAAGTTTGTTTCCAATTGGTTAAGTAGTTTCAGAGAAGAGTTTTGAAAAATTGTTATGACGATGATGGATGGCGACGGACACCAAGTGATGGCAATAGCACACGGCCTTCGGCCAGTTGAGCTAAAAATGTAGCAATTATTCTTACTGCTCAATCCTATTAAGAAATCAATTCTGTATTTAGTGTTGAATAATATCTATCTTAACACATTTCTCAACATTAAGGAACTGTAAATAAGGCAAATACATAAAAGAAATGGTCAGGGGAATAAATATCGACACAACATATCATTTCCATAAAATATAGATAGCAGCTGACAATCCCAGGTCAATTTTTGACAAATTAAGTTTCTTTATATTCAGACCATGAAAGAATGATAGCAGGGGCCAGAAAATCTAATAAAGAATATAACATGGGAGTCCATTGGATTATAGATGCAGGAGGAAATTACAGTAAAGCTTTTTCTTTATGATCTCTGTATTAGAAAGACACGAAAATATAATGGTTATTATAGGAATAAAAGCTGATTTGAAATAGTTCATCGGTAACTGAGCGAGACCGACTCTTCGCAAATAGGCGGGTGTTTTTAGAAAAGCAGAGGACGCTTACCCTACCAGTGCACCTGGTCCACGCTCCCAGTTTTCAGTGGAGTCTGAGTTGCTCATTTGCTTTTGTTACTTTGTATGTATGATTTTAGTTACTTATGTTCTTTGTTGTGTATGTCGGTTTTCCATGTCAGGTCTTTGTCCCTGGATTACATTCTTTTGATTACCGTTATAAGCTTGGTTACCTTGATTACTGTTTCACAAATGATTAATTGATTGATTGATTGATTGTTTGGGTTTAACATCCGAGCAGCAATATTTCAGCTATATTCAGACAATGAACATGAAATGGATGATAAAATGAACATGAAATGATGATGAAATGAAAAATGGGACGGGACATAAGGACAATGGGGTTGACAAATTTTGATTGCCACTGGAAATAGGGAGAGGTGGGTAGGGTCGGGCAATTTAGCCTCCTGTGGCGGAGCCCTATGGTTTCTACTCCGGGAGAATATCACAGTAGGGTTCTTTATAACGTGCGAGGAACGTGGCATCTTTCCCAACACAATGCACCACTATGGTTTGCAGTCAGGTTTGCCGTATTATAGCCTGACAACGCCAGCATGTAACACGCCAGGGGTACCCCATTCCACCACCTGGAGCACACAACCCAGTTGATCTGTGGGCAGAGTGCCCTAGCCCCTGGCTAGGGTTCTGAGCACTATTTAGTTGCCTTTTACGACAAGCTTAGCACTGCTGCAGGCCTATTCTTTTGACACCCAGACCTGAACAGGGTCTTTCACAAATTAAGTAGAGCTGGAAAAGCTTCATGTAAAATTTGTTAGTAAATTCATACAGAAATGAACACCTCCAAAAAAGCCTTTATTTCTATTATTTCCACACACTTTAAAACAATTTCAACTATGAAGCCAGTTTCATTCATTTTGAATAAAGGGATTATTCAACCATGTCAAGAATTTATATGCAACAACTGTTCATCAAAATATGAACAAAAACCGTCAGCCAATTAAAATCAGCATATCAACCAATATTGGAATTATTATCATATAGCATGGATATATATTAGTGCCTAATGATAAAGTTGATGTAGGATTATATCTTGTACTAAGTGTTAAGAAAGGCAGGGACAGATGTAACAATGAAGTACATGTATGTCAACAATAAATAACATAAAAACCAAAAATTATAATTAGAATTCATCCTTGATATACATGTGTATGACCACTTATGGACGCTACTGCAAAATTCATAAATTTACCACTGTTTTACACTGAACTGTCCTTCATTGTTTCTCTTGACATCAAAAGGACATTCAAAGGCAATACTTTGGTCATCTGGAGCAAAATGACAAGTGTGAATTCATGTTTAGAATAACAGTCATCTATCCCTACAAATACTGCAAAAAGCAAAACTCTCTGAGACCAGTAGTACAACTTGTACTTCACCTGTACTACAGTGGATTCCCATTACTTGCATTGCATATATGTCTGAGAAAATAATACAATTAACAAGATTGAGATTTAGTGGAATCCACTGTAATGGTGTGTGGAACAAATCTGAATGATCCATACTTAACAGTTTATTTTCCTTTCCACTGTAGATAACTGAATGATATACATGAATTTTGTTGGACTAACAAAAATCAATTCAATAACTATAAAAGGAAAGAACTTTTCTATGATACAAACAAAAGATATTAAATGGTAGAGAACTGCAAGCAAATGATATTGGAACACACCCAATTAAGTGCTGAGTGCAGGAGTTCTGAGAAGATTAATATAAGAACCTTAAATTGCTTCAATACAAAATGATATAACCTTTCTAATCTTTTTCCAATCAGAATGCAATCCAACCACATGACTTGCGTAGACACCAGCAGATATTAGCCAAACCTTTCAATAAGTGTTATGCAGGAGAAAGATCATGAGATTTAACTGTTTTCAATGCCTAAAACCCATTAGTCAATATACAGAAAGTGAATTCTACTTTTATTGTTTGTTTTCTCATCAATCTTTTTCCTGCAGACAATTTACAGAAAAATATTTCCAACAATCTATCAAACCCTAGAAGAAAAACCCATCTTAAAATATCTTATTTCACCAAATTATGTAAACAAAAAATCACGCTTTGTCAATCATTTAAGTGGCAAAGCTGTCTTCAAAAACATTGGATCTATCTTCCTAAGTTTCTGTTTGAGGGAGCCTTTCAATAATGCAAAGAAATTGTAATGATGTCAAGATACCTTGCATCATTGAACAGTTCAGGAATTTTAAATACATTATTGTGATATTTCATTGTTTACAAAAAGAACTGCACTTAAGAATAAAGAAGTCACCTCCCAAAACCTAACACAACCATTACATATCAATCTGTACATTTTTTGGTATTTTTTTCTTTATTGTTTTAGTGCATGCTCCTTTATATGAATCAAAGAACCTTAGTGAGCACACTCACAATACCCCATCACATGTCTACATACTTAAAATGATCCCCCTTAACCAATTTCTAGGAGATCAATCCCATCAAAGATTTTACTGCTGCATTCACAAGTTTGAAGGAATCGATCAAATATGAAGACACCATACACACAACAAACATAAATCATCGATTTTTTTTCCAGTGACCATCCAACAAAAATAAGGATGTCCCCAATGACTGATTTCTGTGACAATCAATTCAATCCAATGCAGTAAAATGGGTCTGTCACTCAAAAATGGGCATTTTTGTCCGTTCTAGCCATTTTTTGCTACATGCAGGGTTCAACAGGACCAAAACAGGAACCAAAGCACATTCATCTTACAGCCTGTACCCCATGAAGGCCACTGAAGCCAAATAAAGTGTGTTACAGTCACGAGTGGGGGTCGGAAGTCTCCTGAAGGGTCACTCGTGTGAAAAAATGAGGTTTTTTTCAATTTTTGGCCTCTGGCCTAAATTAGAAGTAGTCAATATAAGGGGTTGACATAGAAATGGTGGTGAGAGACATCATTCTTATTTAGATTCCAGGGGAAGTAGAACACTACAGATTAATTCTGCTCTGGCAAGGGCCGAGAAATAAACCTGACTCCCTAAAAAATCTCATTTTTTCTGCAGTGCAAACTCATGACCTCTTCTTTAAGCTTTCACATCATTATTTAATAACAAACTCTATATCAGATAGCCTCATTTTAAAGCACATTCACAATGCTCGCAGATGAACACAAATTGTGCTTTCCTAAACTACAATAAACACTGCCAGAACCAATAAAGCGGAACCAGGGCCAATCCCGAACAGGTCCGGGTGCAGCATGACAAGGGTTAACTAGAAATACTGTGAGCAACCTCAAAAACAGATTACCCCTTCCTCATCATGAACTCAGAAAAAGATAAACCTTCAAGTTCACCTTTATATTACACTACATCACTGTATTATCATAGTTAACTGTATAATCTTCCTGGAAATTAGCATTTTCTTGACAGAGGCAATGACTAACTTAATTTCTACTGTAAGTATAATATTCCAGAATTTAACACAGAAAAATTTTAAACTATTATACTTAGAAAAAGGAACAGATGCTGTGAAATGCAACAAATGCATAATTGTTTAACAGTTATACATATAGTAAATACAGAGATCACCAAAATGTCTTCAATAAACCCATTTGAACAGAACAATGACACTTCTTCAAATAAACTAAAACCTCAAATATTGACACACCGACATATTAATGACCAAAATTATCAAACACTATTGACATTAGGATGAAATCATTCATTTCTAACCAAGTATCATGCTGCAAGTGCAGCAAACAACTTGGAAATAGTGGACAAACATTTGAAATCAACAAAAATAGATAAAGGCGAATTTGATCTAGAACTTGATATCACAAAGCAATAAATTGTGCAATAAAAACCAATGAAGGGCCAAAAATTGTTTATCTTGGTGAACGTACTAATATGATAGCATGACATTTTCAAATTATAGAAAAATTAGTCCAATTGAAAATTATAACATTTATTATAACTGGACTAGCGTAAGGATATTCATGTACCTCAAATGTAGGACATGTTTAAGAGCATTTTATTCAGTTACGTGTATACTAAAACTCAAAATAAAATGTGTTTTGAAAAAGTCAAGCCTAGGTATAAATACAAGAAAGAACAAAATCATTAACATATTTAAGTGTGCTATGATTAGAAAAAAATATTATTATCACACACATCTACCTCCATTAAATGATAAAACAAATCTTTCCTCTACAGAAATGGGCATCTAAACTTTAATAAAAGAATTTTTGAGAGTCTTTTAAACTTTGCAGCACTAAGAGAGAGATCACATGTGTGTTGATTTACTAACATTGGAACTGAAATAAATGTATAATTGTACATGATAGCATTGTAATAGCCTGTAATACATCAATATTTGTCCTCAGAAAAAAACTTTTATCTTAGTTTTATTGCTGGTGTCCATTTGTAAATCAGACTAAGTAATATTTTATTTTAATTGCCAGACTGGAACAATAAATTGATTCCAAGTAATTAATTTTTTCAGATATTAATGCAATCGGTCTGCCTAGTTAATTGTATCTAATCAAAAAATAATTAAACTTCACTTTCTGAAATTAAGAACTTTCATCATAAATCAAAGTGTTTTGTGCAGAACATATACAGCAGAAAAAAATTCAGTCTGAGTCAGCTAGTTGAAAGTACAAATAAGAAAATGTGAGGTTTCATAAGCTGATGGTTGAAGTTTTTCTTTAAGAAATAATTAATGACATCCAAAGCTAGACCTATAGTCAAAAAACAAAGAATAAGCCAGGTAAACAGTAACAAAACAATACGGCAACAAAGACCAGACATGGAAATCAGACAAACAAAACAAAGATCATGAAGAAACTAAATAATACATACAAAGTAACAAAAGCAAATGAGCAACTCGGACTCACTAAAAACTGGGAGCATGGACCAGGTGCACCAGAAGGGTAAGCATTCTCTGCTTTTCTAGAGGAAACCATCTTATGGTAACAGAAATTAGTAAAAAAAAGTCTCCTGTGTTAATCAAGGTCAGTTTTGACAAGTTTTACTGTATTTGTTTATTCCTCCAAATGTTTTATTTTTTTTAATAACAGATAACAGTAACTCAACATTAGAGATTACATAAGACACTAATAATATTCGACAAAGGTTAGCACTGGGACCAGAAAAATTGTGAAACACTTCCATATAAGTATCTCTACCATAACCTTTTCATTATAAAAAGAACATAATGTAGGAGTAATCTGGGGAAAATCTTATTATTTTCTCCATCTTGACAGTGATTGAGTGAAAATAAATTCATCTGTTCCTTTGGGGATAAGCAGACAAAATCTTTATTCTAACTAAGCTTCAAAATGCATCCTAGCAGAATTTTCCACCAAAGAAAAATTAATTCTAGATAACATTCAAAAAGCAATTTCAGCATAATTTCAAATAAAAGATTTTCAATCTAAACATGGTATATTACACAAAAAGGATTTTGCAGAACTTAAAACTTCCAGTTGCTTTTATAAGTAGTTAATCTACCATTTCAAAATCTAATGCATTATTAATTAATTTCAATAGACTGAATGTCATAGTTATTAAAAGACAGAAATAATGAGACACTGATGTAATTTTATATTAAATTTAAATTCATCACACTAGAAGTATGAGCATTCTATTTATCAATTAAAGTAAATAAAAGGACAGGGCAAAGCATGATACAACCACAGTATGTTAAACTCTGTTCACTTGGGGCAAATTTAAAGTGGACACAATATTAATTTTTGACACACTTAAGCATAGGGACTTACAGTTCATTCTGATCACAAGAACTGGTTTAATCACCATATACATTGTAGCATACAATTTGAAATTCAATCAAAGGTGAAAAGATTCTGCTTTAAAGGTGATAATCAAATACCTTAGTTCTTGATTCATATAACACAAAACAACATAAGAGATGTAAATTTATAGCTAGAAACTGTAAGAGATACCTGAAATCTTTATAAAAAAACGCAGACAGTGATTTTCATGAGGAATCTAATAAAAAAAATTCAAAATCAGACAAAAAATAAATAAGTTGTTTTTGACAGGCTTGGCACAGTTTGTACCCCTTTAACTAAAAAAACGTTAGGGATAATATCTTAATGATACTGACCCATCTGAACACTTACATATCGAATTTATTAAAGAAATTTTAGGAATACATAGCTTAATAGAAACTTAGCTTTGGCTACTTAATTGATAATAATAGCAATATCAAAAATGTCTGATCTAATATCAAACAAAGACTCCATGATCAAACCTTACAAAACCAAAATAGTAGTATAGGTGTAGCAATAAATTATCTTTCTATAAACATGATAAAACTATCTATAAACAAAACCAAAGGCCTTCCTATGTTGATGTCTGTAGATACAAGTCTGATAGGTCCACAATCTGTAAATATAGAATAAGTTCCCACTCTCGCTATAAAAAATTACCCCTAAAAATAACAGGATTTGCACAAAATGTACCACTGGGCAAATAGAAGATGAATTGCACTTCTTTAATCATTTCCTTGCCTACAATTCATACAGAAAAGAACTAATTACTAAGCTTAAAAGTAACGATGAAAACTTTAACTCATTAACAGAAAACAAAATACATTTTGTTTTGAATAACAGCTCAATAACAGTCCTCAAGGCTTTCATTGAATATATCAGTACATGTCAAGACCACTTACTTAAAATTGTTGAGATAATGAGATGTTAAGACACTCGGTTTTCAAAATATTTCAATATTAAACCCAAAATTATACTGCAATTATTTACAACAATTCTTTCTATGATGTCGATTTGCACTTTATTTTGTCACCTCTTGCATATTCCTACTACGCTTTTTTTTGTTTTTTTGTTGGTTTTTTTTGTTGTTTTTTTGGCACAATGGAGTTATCACCACCACAAGTTCCTGTGTAGAACTAGATGTAGACCATATGCATTTATATCTTCCTTTTATCTTTGTTGTTGCTGTCAGAATTTACATACTTTGTTTCAATTATTTGTGTTATGACCATTTACTGTAAATGTGTTAGAACAAATAAAAATATTAAATATTAAATTAAATATTAAATATAAAAATAGGAGATGTGGTATGATTACCAATGAGACAGCCATCCACTAAAAGCCAAGCAATGAACAATTAAACTTCTACAGGTCACCACACAGTCTTCAATAACAGGGCAAAACCTACACCATAAAAATTCCCAACGATATTAGATCTGTCAAATTTGCGAAGCATAATTGGGAATTTTTCAGACCCTTCTATAAGTTTCTATTATCTTCCCTACATCAATTTGATCAAATGGGGCAGTGTAGCGAATAGAGTCATCACATTCTGAGATGTTTGTATAATATTGATTTGTTGTGAAAGGTACCATTAATTTGATCCTCTATCCTACATAATAACACCTAGATGAACTGTTCTGTACTACCATACATCGTGTACTAAGTTACAGCCCTAGATTAATCCTACAAAGAGGAATGACACAGCCAGCGAAAGCTATATTTTATATAGCCTAGCTAGCCGAGTGGTCTAGGGCGCTGGACTTTGTGCAGGTGGTGTTGCCATAGATGTCACAGCGGTACAAGTTCGAGTCCTGCAGAGGAAACGACCAAAAATTAGCATCTCAAATTTGACAATTCTAACATCGTTGGGAATTTTCTTGCATTTGAAGGGGTTGAAACTCTTAATAAAATTCAGCATAAAATTTTCCCTAAAGGAAAGCACTGTTAAGTAACAACTTAAGTTTCACACATTTTCATATATTGGATCATACCTAAAACATGAAGAATTAAGATATTTCTTGGCTCAGATAACATTAAATATGCATTTTAAATACATGCATTATAGAGAGGACAAATTATGATAATGCCCATATTTGGCCCCCAGCATGACTTATTAAAAATTAATGTGGGAAAAAAATGTTTTCTGTTATTAAGATTGTTAAATGAATAATATAGCATGTTCAACATCATTTATAAGCATATCATGTTTCAATGATTGAAAATATGATGTCCCAAAAATGACAAATCTGCAAATTATCCATCAAATAAGCCAAAATTGGACATTCTTTGAAACATTTTTTTCAATTTTTGAGTTTCCTGGAAACTTCACCCAAAATTATTATTTATGATTACAAGATGTGACTTCGATAGGAGTTCAAATCAGTTAAGATATCCCTGGGTCACATTGGAGGAGACCTTTGAAAATGATAAAATTAGCATTAAACAATGGTATTTTTCCCAATTTTGTATTTTATGGAAGGTTTTCTCTTTCCATAAAACTGAAAATTGATAAAATGGTGAAAACTTGAAACAATATCAAAAACAGCTAATCATCCATTTAGCAATGAATATTCTATTTTTGATACACACTTAAAAAAAAAGAATTGTTTTGTAAAATAGAGACCCAAATATAGCCCTAATCGTACCTTCTCATTTTTACTTATATAATTAAGTTGACCATTATGTATCATAATAGAAATAAGAATAATTAATAATTTCAAGATATTGAAAGTTCAAGTTTCTAATGTTTCAATAAATCTAGCTGTCAATTACACAATTTAGAATAAACTCATTATGCCATATAGGAGTTATACTCCAATGGATCAATGATGGAAGTTTTTTTAACGGAAACATTTCTGGAGATCAATGTTATCTCCAGTGTTGGTTCTCCCTGATCAGGTATTATCATGATCCATTGAGACAAGATATTATTACTCAGTCTCCTTATCATTATAAATTTATAGCTTTGAGGGTGAAGTTCTGAATCTTGACATTGTTATATACTGTTACAGGATTTTTATTCCATATCAATGATTTAATATAAAATATTTTGTCATTGACTTTTTTTTTGGGAGGGGAGGGTTAAAGAAAAAACATTGAAATTAAAATAACTCCTATACATGGAATGAAAAACAAATCTTTTTTAAGATAAAAAGTAATAATAATAATAAATACATGTACAAGAATTGCTGTCAAAGGGAGATAATTTGTATTGCATGATTTTGATTCATTTCGAAGATTTAACAAAAAAATAGGGCATTTTTGTTTTTTGCTTAAAAAAAAAAAACAACTGTAAAGAAAAACAACAAATGCATTCTGTATACTTAGAATAATTCCTTTTTGGATATTATGACAAATTGATAAATACTTAGGCTACCCTGGTAGGGAGGTAATTTGTACTGGATGGATTACAAATATTTAAGTCTCTTATTCCATTCAAAAATCATTTCTAATATTATTCTTTTACAACAGCCAACCAATAATTGACACATAATTTCCATGGCATTTTCACTTTTTAAAACTAAATCAATTTCATAATTTGATAAGTTTGAATAAAAAAGATAGTTTCTCATAAAAATAAGTAAAAACCATGTCATGTATACATTGTTTATACACCAAACTGACCACTGTCTGATCAGAGTACAGAAATAGATTAATGCTTTAAATTGCAAAATATAATATCCAAAAAGTGTTGCATACTTAGTTGAAGACCAATCTATTGGATAGTTCCAAATCACTACAAATACAACCTACATCTATGATTTCAGTTTTCACCGTATCAATTAATCCTTGGTTTACAGCATTACTCTTAATCAACCTAACACCATATGTGTCAGTAAAAAATATTGTTTTTGCTATTCTATGTTATTCATTTAATTCTACCGCTGAAAAAAACATGAATAAAAGCGGTAAAGTTCAGTGGTAAAAATACCCTTAATCTACTTACAGGTGTTTTAGAGCCATGTACTGGTGTGAAGGTAATTCCTGGAATTTCCTAAACAGGAAGCAGCATGGATTATTCCATCTTTGGAAACAGGGATGACAGGGATCAATAAGATCAATACAATATTCCAACACTATTGTTATGGTCATCTGAAATGCATCCAAATAATTAAAACAATTTGGATCAATATAATGATAGCTTCCAACATGTTTACTCAAAAACAGTTTTATCTCATTAATTATTCAATGGTTTAGTAAATTGTACAGCTTTGGTAATAATCTATGTTATTATAGTCATTGGAAGTTCCACATCTGTCATTAGTAACAAATTAAATATCTATATTTTTGTATCCCATTAATTTAAAGCAATCAATGAGAATTAATTGAAACACTAGTTTTTTGTAACAAATTTCATGCAAAAATAATTAAGATTTTTTTTTGTAATATAAATCCATAAGAAATTTAATCATTTCTAAACCTCATCATGAACAGAGATAGCCTTGAATGTATTAATATAATCTAGGACATCAATATTTGTACAAAATGTACTTATCAAACTTTATATTAATTCATATATTTTCTAATTTGTGATTTTCATCATAGCAACATTAAATGAAATGCAAATTTAACATTTCATGGGGAATTTTATTTCATGGTTTAATAAACCATGAAACTCATGAAAATTGGTTTCCCAACTAGATTTTCTTCTACAGTATGTGACAAATAACTCTGTAAGCCTGTTATGAAGTTTAAGTTGAAATTTTGCAATATTCAAGCTACATGAGCTATTAAACCATTCTTTTCTACAATTCCTTCAAAATATTTTACTACTTTACGTTTGATATATGCCAAAGCAGAAATTCTAGTGATTGATCATCCATCTATGACATCACCAGTTTATCACAACAATGCAATTTCAACCAATCAGATTGTATAGACATTGTGACCCAGCTATCATTTTTAATTGTATCACATCATTCATGGTGTGATACCACAATAACTTAGCCACTCATTTAGTAGTTAAAACAACCAAATCATAGAGAATTTCTTTTATTTCTCTATCACCTAAGTCCTCCTGTAATGCTGACCCACCATCAATGTCTGTAAGAACTTCTATTCTGTGATAGTTATGGATACAATTAAAATTATCCTTCACATTCTTTGCAGCACTAAAATGAAATTAAACTCATTATTTTCATAGGCATAGAAATTAAAACATAATGTATCAAACAAAACAATAATCAAACATCAAAGCAATAGTCCCCAATATAAGTAGCTAAAGTCTTAAAACATATACTACAACAGTGACGTAACTGTGTTAGAAGTAGAAGGTAGCCACAGAGCCAAATGCTAGATGAGCTTGAATGTGGTTAATTAAATTTTGAGGATGGCCTATTCAAATACATAAGACATTAGCCACAGAATTTGTCTCAGTCTTTACTTCAATAACAGTGTGTCTAATGCAAACAGAATTTGTCTCAGTTGTTACTTCAATAACAGTGTGTCTAATGCAAATTTTATACTGCCTCTAACACAGTGTAGTAAGCACATTTATGCATCATAAAAACAGATCCTACAAAATATTGCACCAAATCATCGAACAGTTTCACAAGAAACTTCAACTGTTGAGAATGTTCAAATGTGTCGTCTAAGTCAAAAACTGTAACCAACTGTTGAATCAAAATGGCAGCTATAAATGTAATACATGTAGTATGCACATCTCAATTCATTACAATTCATTCTATGTGACAAGTTGATTCAGAGATGATGTGTCTTCATGGTCTATTATTAAAATACATTAAAAATGGTCTTATAAAAATAGTTCAGTTGGATCACGAGACTAGTCATAGCAAAATACATGTAGTAAAAAAGTATGTACATCTATATTTTGTTATACATACAGAATATAAGAAAATCATGCAGCAAAGATTTTTCGTAGAAGATTTGTCCACAAGGCTTCCTTTAGTTGAGAAATTGTGAAAATAAAAAAGTTTCATATTCCCTTCAAAATTAATTACACGTACAAGTAAAATCAGAATGATACAAAATGTAGTATAGAATGCATATCAAGATTTCATAGCAATACACCTTACAAAAAAGTGAATTTGCATGACCAGCAGTTTGAGAGAAGATGTGACCACAAGGTCTATTACCGAGAACTTGAAAATTGTCTCTAAGGAGGTAGACCTAGGGTAAGGGACATAACTCATAAAATCAGTGATAAGTTTGCATTATATTCAATTTCCCCAAAGCCTCTCAAGCTTTCGTTTGAAGCAGAATAAAATGAATCCAGGTTAATTAGATGCTTACATAAGATTGATGTAAAATTTTGAATACAAACATTCCAATGATTTTTAAAAGTTCTGTTCCCTTACTCTAGGTCTACCTCCTTAAGTGAATAGTAAAAGTCAAATTTAAATGTTTAAATACCTATAAAAATGGTGGTCTCCAGTTCATTACAATTCTTTCTACAAGATACAGAATAAATGGAAACAAGTGATTACATAGAAGATATATCTGAGTTCAAGGACTCTTCATTTGGACTTTGAATTATATTTGAAACAGTGTGGATTTCTAAATAATAATAAATGTGATAATACGTCTTTAAAGTACTGTTGTTTTGTTGAACACACATTAGGCACCAGTTTTGTATTGCATATCCTTGAGCAGGTATACATCAAAACATGGAGGCTATAAAAATATACTGCATTTTCTTTTTGCCTCTCTACAAACTAATGTTTTGTCAAAAGATATGAACAATGACTTATAAAATAGAGCAAACAACACATTATAAAATGACAAACTTTTTTTAAAAGAAAATCTAACATAATAACATAAAAATGTTCCACTGAAAAGGTTGGTTTGATGAGTGCAAAACGAAAGTGAAAGTAGAGAAAATGGCTATTTATAGTTCAAGACTACTTTTCTGTATGATCTTCATGGACTCACTCTACTTTCTTTGCAGGAAATTATTTTTTCACATACCCTTAGAAATGCTACATAAGTGAAAGTTTTATTGAATCAATTTACATATTTAAAAAAAAAAACTAAAAATATGCACTTTCCTATAGAAGTCTATGGGAAAATTAATACAATACTGAGACCATTTATTCAAGTTACTTCACACAAACTTCTTCACTTCAAATGTAATCATTTTGAATATTAAGGTACTACAAAAATAAGGTTTTTTTTAAATTAAAGCAAAGTATACAACAAAAAATATCAAATAAGTCACCTGTTAATTCTCTTAAGTACTTTTTACAAAAATTGCTTTGTGCTTTGAAAATGTAAACTGACGTGAACCATGTGATTTTGTACAACCTGTTCAAAAACTAAAAATATTTTTAGAATTGAGCCCCTTGTTTATCCTACCAGATGGGTTACAGAATATCTTTAACATTTGTTACATGTAAACAAGATCTTTAATTAGGCTAGGAAAACATATATATGTCTATTTAAGGTTACATTTAAATACAAAAATAGGGTAGGTAGGTACATTGTAGGTAAAATAATTTTTTTCAAATTATTTTATATAAACACTTATGGGTAGATTCCTTGACTTTAATAGTGCTCAACTGAAAAATGATAGTTTGGCAGCATTTCATAAATAAAATACCAATAAAATGTGCTAGGATAGGCAGAAAAAATTGGTTACGTAGGGTAATTTTAAACAGACAAGTTTTTTCCCAGCTTTACTAAGGACAACGTACTCCATAAAGATTGATCAAGAAACAGGCATTTAATACAATGAACTTTATTTTATAAGATAGAAAAAGTAAAAGGGTAAATATGCCAAAGGGACAACAACCCTACAAATGTGCATTTTTTGTCCCTTTTGGTCTAAGTAACTACTTAATAAAAGTGGACTAGAAATCATTGAGATGGAATCCACCTAAGTGGGCCCCGCCATGGCAATGAAGCCATATGTATGAAACAGATGGTGTCATCCTGGTTTGCCCACTTTAATTAATGGTTTAAATAAACATAGTTGGTTGCGTTGTTTTAACAATTAGTTTGTTTCTGAAATGTAGGTTTAATTTTTACCTGTATTTTACCTGTAAAATCTGATAAAGAATATTATGTTCAACTACTTAATTAATCGGAATATGCATCTCCCTAGATAGAGGCTACAAGCACATGTACAAATAGTACACGAAATGCACTATGTGTAAATAATACAAATATGAATGAATAAATAAATAATAGGAAAATATGATAATAAAAATATGCATTATATATGTACTATGTTACTATATAGTACTAAGCATCAAGAGAAAAAATAAAATGTATGGTACCATGTTTAGCTGACAATATTTAAAGCAAGCAGTCAATGTAACCTAAACGTTTCTCAGCATTAAATTTTATTCGGCTACAGCGCGTATGACATGTGTATAACACAAGGTTAAATCAAAGAGTAATCAAGGGAACCAAGGTTATAGTGGTAATCAAAAGAATGTAATCCAGGGACAAAGACCAGACATGGAAAACAGACATACACAACAAAGAACATAAAGTAACTAAAATCATACATACAAAGTAACAAAAGTAAATGAGCAACTCGGACTGCACTAAAAACTGGGATCATGGACCAGGTGCACCAGTAGGATAAGCGTCCTCTGCTTTTCTAGAAACTATTTCTGTAGTGATGACTACAATCTTGTAGCAACATAACCCTGTTCCAGAAGCCTATTTGTTAGAGTTCTAGCGTAATACAAAAAGTCTGCGTAGTTTCGGCAAGCTCTAGCATAACGTATGAGTTGTGATATGAACACTCCATATGCAGGAGCCGAAGGGATGTTGCCACAGATGAAAGGAAAGTTGACAATTCTGAATGAAAAGTCATCACATTTGTCGTAAAGTTTGATCAATAGTTTTCCTTTATCATCGATTTCTAAGTGTAGGTCAAGACCATCAACACTCATAAAAATTCTCCTCGCAGGAAGAATCAAATGTAGCAACTCTGAGTCAAAATAACTTTGTTAAACATACAGATTTATACAATAAGGTAAAATAAAATGTCTCCTTGGACAATTGTGAAACGGCAATCACAGGACGCATGCATCATTATTTTAGCATTCAAAAACTAAGATCGAAGTTCAGAGCAGGTAATCCATTTTCATATATCAGCAACAGTTGTACACATGTTAAGGAACAAGTCATACAAAAAGTAACACAAAAAAGTAACGTATAATTATATAAAAAGTTACAGAAAAAAAGTCGCGGGAAATAAACTCACAGTTTACATGTAGCGGAGTTTTCAATGAAAATATCAATTGAAACTTTTAAAAATTTGTACTTCATCATACCTTTTATATCATTTAATATTGAAATTAAATATTTTTATATTACTTTTGCATATTAATGTCTGATAATTTAAAAGTTTAATTTTCAACTAAAAAAAATATTTTCTTAATATCGTTTTTTTTTCAATTGTCATATAAGCCATTTAGTTTCTTACTTATTATTTGCACATATAAAGTGACCACATCTATCAGAACATTTGGACAATATGTCAAAAGATGAAATAAAAACATATTCTTTAGACTGTCAGGAAGTATTTTGTAAAATTTAAAAAAATAAATATCATATTAAGATATGAACTTCTTTTTCTTTTTTCTACATTTTTGCACATTAAAAAAGCAACTATTGCTTCAAATATACATAGAAACATACATGTACATGTATGACACCTATTTTGAAACGGACTATACAAATTCATGGTCAGTGAACCCTTTGTCTTTTTTGTTTGTACAACTGATTTATTATTGGGGAAATTAAAAGTGGGCAAACCAGGATTAAACCAAATAGATTTAGGTGATCTATCCAAATGCAAAATATCAGAACCCCACATCAAAAGACAAAAACATTACAACCTGGACAAGAGTTTGTCAATGAAAAAAACAGGAATTTGATCTTGAGGTCAAAGTTCAAGGTCATAGGTCATTATCCATGGTATGCAACATATTGTTTTTTTAGGTGATGTACCCACATGCCAAATATCAATAAGCCACACTGAAAGACAAAAAAGTTATACTGGACAAGAGTTTGTCACTGAAAAAAAGAAATTTGACCTTAAGGTCAAACTTCAAGGTCATTGGCCACTACCCTACCCACAGTACACCACACACTGTCTGGACCCAAGTTTGTTACACCTAAGCTTAAGTATCTTCTACATGTAACTGTACAATGACTGTAAAACAGGAAAATACCATTATAAAGCTCAAAAAGTTGGTTGTGGTACATCAGTGCCATGTTGATTCTGGCTGACAAATAATATTCCAATAAAAGGATTCCCAGCTGGACATATGTCAGTGAATATCAATATATAGACCATAATCTATATTTGTTCTTTAAATTAAAGGTCAACTGGCTATAGCATTAATTCCTGTCTGGGAAAAAATGACAATTACTTTGTGCCATCAATTTAAATTCAATTTACAAGCTGCATTATTCTCCTGCTGGTGTTATTCATATAGAAGCAGAGAAGGATCCAGAGGGGAGTGCAGGGGGTTGGTACCTCCTTTTTATTGGAAAATTAGTTATTTTCATGTGTAAAATTGACAAAAAATGACAAAAAATGTCCTAGCACTCCCCCTTTTTCTGAGGAACCTTGCATGGCACCCTCCTTTTCACAGTATCAAGATCCACCCCCAGGATAGTCTGTTGAACTTAACTTAAAGAAGCAGATATCTTAAATGCTAAAAATCATTGATATACAATCTAAGTACCTAAGAATTCTATCAAAAACTACAAAGAACTATTTTAGAATACTAAAGTGGTTTTAAAGGGGGTTCCAGGTTTGGAATCTTCCCGTTTTGTACCTAGTTTCATGAAATTCAGTGCAGTAGCACGGGTGCAATTGTTTCCATGGAGTTGCAATTACAAGATCATGTACACTTTTGAACATTTATTTAAACAATTTTTTGGTCATTCAAACATTTAAGGTAGTACAATACAGTTATGTCCTTTCTGAAAATTTGGTCTCATTTTGTTGAAATAAAGCTGTTTTGATGCAGTCCACACTGAAATTTCTAGTGTTTTTTTTTCATAGAAAAAGTGCATATTTTAGAAATCCATGGTGTGTGGAGGTTCAAGTCATTTGTAAGTAATTTAGTGATTATTGTTATAAAATCCAGTAGCCTTGGTAACATACTGAGTTTTAGTACAAATCAGGGGTGCCTTTCCAAAACTAACAGCCAAATACTGTTATATATGTTTTATAAAGTATCAGGCACTTAAGTATGCACTATCCCTTTTTGATTCATTCTCTCACAATTTAAGTTCCAAAAGTTCGTGCAAAATAAGGTATTTCGAAAATCTGCCATCTGATGCTGAGGAGTGAACCTAATACAGCAGGAGACTGAAACATTCCGGATACCATTCTTCATTTAAAGTACACCTGTTTATCTGAACATATATTACATCTCTCTATGTACAAATGCTTATCTACATTTAAACAATATGTCTACTAAAGTTCAACTTTTAATTTCAAGTTTTACAAAATTTGACGGGGTTAATTGGTGTGTGAAACAGTGCACCTTAACATAACTATATAGTGCACCCCAAGATGCTCAAGCATGGCACGAATTGGGAAAAAAAACAAGGGATAAATATACATGTAAGCTTTCACTTGAAATTGTGAAAATAAAGTAAAACTACTGCAGGGGTAGCCATTGATTTTGAACTGAAATTCAAAAGTCACATCTCAAATACACGTATTTGCAAAAACGCATCAAAACAACTTAATATACTCAAAAGAATTGGAAAATGCCTAAACAGATTGGGCAAACTAACCATAAAATATTCTTACATATTATGACCCTTTTAACTTTTGTCCCTTCAGTTGGAACTTCTGTAGCAAAGCAATACAAACAAAATTGAAATAAACCAATTGCGGGCACTCTGATTCATTTATAAAGACTATCAAAGCACATTTTATGTACCAACTACTCAATGTCAGTTCAAGCCCATTTTTGATTTAATCATAATTTTGTTCAGCTGTTCTTTTATAGATGCAGAGTTGTCTTTCTTTTCATTTGTTATGCATTTCTTAGTTAATAAAGGTCTCAGTATCGTATTAATTTTCCCATAGACTTCATAATGAAGTGCATATTTTTAGGATTTTTTAAAAAATATGTAAATTGATTCAATAAAACTTTCACTTATGTAGCATTTCTAAGGGCATGTGAAAAAATAATTTCTTGCAAAGAAAATGGGGTGAGTTAACGAAGATCGGACAGAAAAGTAGTATTGAACTATAAATAGCCGTTTTCTCTACTTTCACTTTCGTTTTGCACTCATCAAACCAACCTTTTCAGTGGAACATTTTTATGTTATGTTAGATTTTCTTTTAAAAAAGTTTTTCATCTTACAGTGTGATGTTTGCTCTATTTTACAAGTCACTGTTTATATCTTTTGACAAAACATTAGTTTGTAGAGAGGCAAAAAGAAAATGCACTATATTTTTATAGCATCCATGTTTTGACGTACACCCGCTCAAGGATATGCAATGCAATACTGGTACCTTAAAACCAAACATCAGTGCTTCCAATTGATATGCAAAATCTATAAGAATTTTATAATTCTTTATCAAAATTCCACTGTTCCGCCATTTTTGTTGCTAAGAGCTGATTGTTGGCAAAATACTGAAAACATTAATTTTTTAAAATTAATGTTGACAAAAATGTAATTTCTAATAAATTTGAAAATAAAGATTTATTTAGTAGGAACAATAACCTTCAGAAGAATTTTTGACCTAAAATAAGGCAATAAATGTTTGTTTTCATCAATCTACCAACCCCTGAAAATCCTCTTGGTAACAAAATCACAGCCGATTCAACAATATAAACATTGTGATTGGAATTTAAAATATTATCAAATTTGAATAATTCACATTTTACAAAGAAAACATTCAGCAAAATGAATGAGCAAAGTTATTTAACACATTTGTAATATCGATAGGTGTCAATAAAACTGTAGACCAATTTTTTTATTTCAAATTTGAACAATATGTTATGAACATGTTGTATGCGGCGCCAAATATAGAAACATATAAAATGGCAACATTAGAAATCAGACAGATATTAAAGATCTATGGCAAATTCAAAGTATTTAACATCATACAAAAAAGGTAAAAAGATCAAGGATGTTTCTAGAGGACTTGTATACACCTTACATAGAGAGAGACGCACTAAACTAAGTCAACATTTTAGACGCTACAGTATGAGGGGGAACATTATAGTAATAGTCAAATAGTTTTATAATATTACTATAGGCCCAAAAATTTTATATAAGTATGCACGTTTAATCAGTTCTATTTGATAACTGCCATCAGAGTTGTGCACAAAGCCTTCTAATTTTTGTTGGTGGCTTACATGTATCATTACAACAAGAGGATAATTTAAATTGACCTAGTTTCCAGTCACAAATAATTTTTACAATGCTTTATATTTTAGACTTTAGTTACAAGCAAAGACCATATTTCACTGTACTAAGAGCTCGAAGTTTTTGCTATCTCTGTTAGTATTGTTGAATAATTTGGTTTTAATTTTTAGATTTCGTCTCACAATTCTTGATTTTTTTGGTAGATTTTATAATTTAAAGTATGGTTTTATCATTTTTACTAAATGCAAATATTCACTTTATCAATATCATAACCATTTGACCACATACATGTATATACAATGTACATTTTGCAGGGGTCTTACAGCCACTGTTTTTATAGCTTTTACTATGCATGGACGATATGCTGTGTAGTGTGCTGTTTTTAGTTTGTATATATAATTCATAAACACTTTGATAACACTGTCAATGCTAAGTCTCGTAGTGGAGTGCTGCTATGATCCTCTGTAATATATGGTGGTGGGTGGGAATCGTAGATTGTCGTTCTATACCAGTTTTTAGATTTATTACCTATTTTTTGGATTGAACCGATATATACTGGATCCTTACCTTTTACAAGCACATGCATTAACTTGCTTTTGATCATTTAATGTTTTCCTTGTACAGTTTCTCAGTTTTCAGTGCAATGTACCCATGTAACCTGAATAAAAATGCACTGAAAACTGATAAACTATGAGGAAAATATTCAAAGATAATAAGATGTAACCCATGTCAGCATTGTAACCAGAGTAACCTGGGTTTAGAAAGAATTTCAAATTTAAGGTAACCTTAAATGTACTTAAAGCAACCAGTGTACCCTTGTAACCTGAATAAAAATATACTGAATTATGTACAACTTTACAAGGAAATCATCAAATGACCAGATATGTAACCATTGTAACCTGGGTTTCAACTAAAATTCATATATGTACACTCCCAAAGGGAGCGTTTATGGTTGTATTATAAACTTGGTACTGTATACTTATGGCAAGAAAAAGCATCAACATCTGATTTGTACCTTCATTTTCAGGAGCTGAAAAACAGCATAATGGCAGCTTTATTTGCATATAATTGTATATATACAATTGAGAGCCAAACCAGTATCAGAAAATATTCGCTAGTTTCGATAATTAAATACAAATTGATTCATAGCTTTCCCAAAATAGGACTGGCCACAATAGTCTGCAGTATGGTGCCCAGATGTTTATGAAAATTACGTAATCAATATTTCTTCGTGAGCGTTAAAAGGTTTCACCTTCATCACATTATATGATTGTATTAATGTTACCATCGATATCAAAGAACCATACACTATCTATATTTTTATTTCCAAGTAACAAATTAAAAATTTCTGCCCTATTACTTTGTTAACATGTAACCTGATGTAACCATAGCTATTACATGTAGTGCTAAGGACGGCTAAGGATTTTTCGAACTTTAATGGGCCTAGAGGGTATACCCTATATCATATGTCAATGGAAAGATTAATCAATGTAGTTTTTGAATATTATTCTTTTTTAACTGAAAAGTGGTCGAGTTTTCTGCTATTTTGCATTAATTAGAGGAGGGGTCAAAGATCAATCTACCCCAATACACTTTGATAAGTGATTTAAATGAAATGATTGTAGGTAACGGAAAACAAGTAACATGTAAAGATCATATATATAGAATTTCAAAAATGTAAAATAGAACTTTTTCCGACAAAAGTTGATAATTAAATCACAGAACAAAAATTTCCCTAAATTGCTTGTATTTTAGTGCATTTTCATTGATTAAGAGATAATAAGACACCATAGCGGCAGATTCAGAGGGAGTGCATGAGATTGGCTTCCCCCTTTTTATTGGAAAATTTTCATGTATGAAATTGACAAAAATAGTAAATAATATCCTAGAATACACACCCTTTTCTGAGGAACCCCAGCTGGCACCCTCCTTTTTACAGTGTGGATCTGTCATTGCAGATGATATTGCATTTAAAGCATCAGTCGGGCGCCCAGTTAAACATCCTAAGACATAAATGTTGTTACAATAGGCATGTACATGTTTGCACATACTTCCATGCAAAGTTCAAAGTTCACAGTTTATGTAATATCAAATTTATTACGAAGTCCAGCCTTATCATGAACCCCGAGTCACATTTTTTGTTTGAGAATCCCTGATTTATGGTTTTAAAAATCTTGAGTTTTATTTGAAGTCCAAGCATACAAAGACAAATGCAACAAAAAAAATATGTATGATATTTGGATGTACAAAAATAATCTCAAAACCTTAAGTCTTTTCATCAAAACGTAAGGTAGACACGATAATTAATTCCTATATAATAATTTGAATATTGAAACTGTGTTACACTATAACTACTTGGGCATCATTATGAAACATAACAGTAATTTTAATTTAGCTATAAATTCACCAACTGAAAAAGCAAGAAAAGCATTATTTAAAATTAGAAAAACTGTTGGTATGAATAACCCTTGTAGACTCCTGGAAAAATTATTTGATTCACTTGTTTCTCCCATTCTATTCTATTGTAGTGAAATATGGGGTTCTGGTGTATCTTTGAAAGATTTTGACCCATTTGAAAAAATACATGTCAAATTCATTAAAGAGATATTAGGGGTCTACTGTAAAGCCCCCAAAGATGCTTGTAGAGCTGAGTTGGGTAGACTTCCCCTGAAAAGTAAAATAAACATTGCATCTATTGGGTATTTGAATCACATTTTATATGATCAAAACACTCTAATATATGAAATATATAATACAACCAGATTGACAAATTTATGGACAAAACAAATTGAAGGATTATTAAACTCCCTGAGATATAGTTACTTGAGCTACACTTGGAGCAAATCAAACAAAGACCAGTGTACCCAAGAACAAAATTCCAGAATATATAGCTCTTCCAAAGAGTCTATGAAATGGGCATAAGACCAGCTTATGTAGACAGATTATCTTGTTTATCTGATAGATTTAATTTGTGCAAACTTAGAATTAATGCACATCATTTAATGATTGAAAAAGGAAAACATTTGAACATTCCTAGAAATAATAAATTATGTCCAGTTTGTAACAGTGAAAACATTGAAGATGAAATACACTTTTTATTTAGTTGTAGTGCATATAATACACTAAAAAATATATTTCAAAATAAATTTTGAAGATGAAATACACTTTTATTTACAATAATGTAGTTGTAGTGCATATAATACACAAAAAATATATTTCAAAATAAAATTTTCAACTACTATAAAAATTTTAATAATAAAGATGTAACAATAAAAGTAAACCTAATTTTAAATAGCAATTCTCTTCCTGTTCTTAAAATGTCTTCCTCCTTCATATCTAAATGCCTTGACCTAAGGAAAACTTTATTATAATTATTTCATATTTCAGTGTAATTGCCAAATTATTGTTATAGTCTCAACATTATATATGTATATTGATAATGTCATATATATATCTTTGCATATAATGGGCCTTAAGCATTTCTTATATCTGAGTTTGAGCCAATAATATTTGTATTTGTATTGTGACTGTTCATAAAACAGTCCGGAAACTAGAGAAATTGCCTGGAAAAAATTCCGTATTTTACAATTTTAGCACAATTAGTAGTTCAAATATGTGAAAATTTGCAACTTAAAACTCATTTTGCAAAGCCCATGTTGCTGATCGAATCAAGAATGTTGTGTTTATTTTATTTGTTATTCAGTAAAGAATATTTAGATTTACATTGTAATATTCTATGTTGTCTTATTATCTCTTAATCATTTAAAATGCACTAAAATGCAACCATTTTTAGGTGCAACTCTGTTCTGTGATTTAAAGGCAACTTTTGTTGGAAAAGTTCTCTTTTTCACATTTTTGAAATTGTATACATGTGATCTTTAGATGTTATTTGTTTCCCAGTACCTACAATGAATGATTTCACTTAAATTACTTATCGAAGTGTATTGGGGTCGATTGATCTTTGACCGCTTCCTCTAATTAATACAACTTAGCAGAAAACTTTTCTGTTTTGCACTTTGATAAGTACGATATTCAATAACTACATTGATTTATCTTTCCATTGACATATGATACAGCTGTATACCCTCTGGCCCATTAAACTCGAAAACTAAAGCACTTTTCGATACCTGTCCGCAGCACTGTACTACTAAGGTAACAAATGCTGGTCTGCTTACTTATGGCATAAGTTATGCACACATATTTGGACCTATCAAATCTTCTTCTGATGGCAAGCTCTCATGCTCTGATGCTCAGTGAAAATTGGAACTTATTACCGGTAAACCTGGTGGATCAAGAACATATTAAAAAAATCCTTGTGTTTTTTGGATTTTCTATAATTGCAGGCAATTTTTTGCGGGAAAACTTTGGAAATGGTCTCACTAATTACCGACAAGAAGCTTCAAGAAGCGACAGGAAATTGATTTAGCGACATGAAGTTTGAATTTTAAATGACATTATAATAAAGAAATAAATTGATGAATGGGGTGATTTTTTTTTTTTTTTTTTTGGGGGGGGGGTTATACCTATTCCAAATTGGCAAAGCGCTCCAGATGAGACTAACAAAAATAAAATAAAAATTATATAACACAAGTTACTTCAATATCTATATCTAAATTCAAAAATTGAACAAATTACAAATTTACACAACAAAGAAAATAATTTGGTTCTTTAAATTTGCATTTAATTGCACCAATTTTGACAAAACGTTACTGATGAGACTTCAATTGTCGAAACTTGCCTGCACTTAATTTTGCCATTTTTTTTTTTTTTTTTTTTTTTTTTGTGATAAAATACATCCAGGAGAGGCATAAATGATGCTCTAAAACGCTATCTCCGCGGAGCTTCGGGGGGGGGCTTCGCCCTCATGGATCTCCTGCCTCAAATTTTTTAAACATTATTATTTCATTTTAAAATGAAAAAAAAAAAGAAATTGAAAACAAAAACAAAACAACATCATTTTGGAACTTTGGTCGACTTAAAGCACGTGTATAACGCAAAAACCACAATAAAATGATTTGCAATTATTCCGCTATTTTTTTTTTTTTTTTTTTTTTTTTTTTTTAAAAGCGTTAAAAATGAGACTTCAGTAGTCGAAACACGCGCTAATTTTTAAACACGTTTACTTCATTTTAAACTAAACAAAAATAAATTAAAAAAAAACACAACAATCATTTTGGAACTTTTGTTGACTTTAAGCACGTGTATAACGCACAAACCACAATAAAATATAGCATCGGAAATTTTGATATATACAGATGGGTAACTTTACTATTAAAGTCACAAAATTTATTTAGCTCAAAGAATCATTTCCTCTTCATTCTTTTGTCACTAACTTTTGTATTTTAAACCTTACATGGCAAATTCATATCAACTTTGCATGTACAAAAGTTTTTTTTAATACAACTTCTTACAATCTTCTCCATTTTCAGTTCTCCTTTTAAAGAGTAATCAAGGGAACCAAGGTTATAGCGGTAATCAAAAGAATGTAATCCAGGGACAAAGACCAGACATGGAAAACAGACATACACACCAAAGAACATAAAGTAACTAAAATCATACATACAAAGTAACAAAAGCAAATGAGCAACTCGGACTCCACTAAAAACTGGGAGCATGGACCAGGTGCACCGGTAGGGTAAGCGTCCTCTGCTTTTCTAGAAACACCCGTCGAGTTGCTCATAAAAAGTCAAGTCCAAGGTAGACAAACGAGGAAAGGAAAACTATGACCCGTTAAATAAATCAGTTTTCATGGTGCTGATGGATACACCATAACGATCCACGAGTTCATGATAACGACCATAAAACTTCTGTAGTGATGACTTCAATCTTGTAGCAACATAACCCTGTTCCAGAAGCCTATTTGTTAGAGTTCTAGCGCGATACAAAAAGTCTGCGTAGTTTCGGCAAGCTCTGGTATAACGTATGAGTTGTGATATGAACACTCCATACGCAGGAGCCGAAAGGATGTTGCCACAGATGAAAGGAAAGTTGACAATTCTGAATGAAAAGTCATCACGTTTGTCGTAAAGTTTGGTCAATAGTTTTCCTTTATCATCGATTTCTAAGTATAGGTCAAGATATGAGGCTGACTTCACAGTGTCTGTAGTATCCTTTATTTCAAGTTCTTTTGGGTAGATGCGATGTTTCAAATCCCCGAAATCAGGATTGTTTAAAGATAATACGTCATCTATATAGCGGAAACTGAGATTGAAGGATCTAGCCAAACGATATTCTTTCTTTCTGATCTTTCTCATAAGAGTGAAGAAATGGGTCAGCAAGTAAAGGAGCACAATTTGTTCCCATTGGAATGCCGACCGTTTGTTGAAAAACACGTCCACCACACTGGACAAATATGTTGTCAATTAAAAATTCCAGCATTTTGTAAACATCTTCCTCTGTATATTTGGAAGATGATTTGGAATTATTTCTTACAAAGTATAAAAAAGATAATTTTTTTTCATCTTTTTTATTATTCAAACAGCAAATAAATATAATAGTCTATCTCCTCTTATCGGTATTTTTTAGTTTCTTGTCGCTAATTAAAGCTTCTTGTCGCTAATTCAAAGTTTCTTGTCGCTTCTTGTCGCTAAATCAATTTCTTGTCGCTTCTTGACGCTTCTTGTCGTTAATTAGTAAGACCCTTTGGATAGGGTAAATCTAGCGAAAAGGTCAAAGTCGTTCCGAAAAACTAGCACTTTCGGCAGAAATGGCAGCCTACACAAAAACTGTAAATATTAGAATTTTTAAGCAATTCTCCTAGTTTTTAGGGGGTTTTAAATAGAAAAATCGTTTCAAAGCATTTTAAATTAACAGTACCTTGTATTTTCCATAATTTGAATCTTTTTACATACAGTCTAGGACGTGCAAAATTGTGTGGCGATTGTAATTTGATTTGAATGTCCTTGAACAGCATTTTTGCTTTTATCTCCCAAAAAGTTCCTAGAGCTTCGAAGTATTGACGTATCTAGCAATAATAGTCAAAAATCATTTCTATCGTTATTGCAAGAAATTGTATTGTTGAATCAATTGCTTGAGAATTAGACATCTTTTTTTATATAATATACTCCAACTGTCAGTCAAAATAATTACATGTATGCAAATAAAGACACAAATGCAGGATAGTGGCAAAACCACTATTTTTTAAACAGTAAAAAAATGTTGTAATAATTAGTAAAGTCATGATTGTCGACTTGGTCATGTAAGCTAAAGTACATTCTATTTGTACATGTAGTTGTCATATTGAATGCAAGAACATCAAACCAGTCTATGTCATTCGTCTCAGTCATAAATAATAACCAAATTTAGTAGGGTTTTTGATCAATGCAACATCTATTTCAGTAAATTGTAGAGTCTAGCCAGTAAAATATTGACCCAGAACCTACAAATAATTATTCGGAGACCCCTAGATACATGTACATGTATGCAATGTACATTTATATTAACTTTATTTTTAATTCCTCATGAAGGAAGATCTTGAGATTTGAGAGTGGTCATAACATTATCTTCTCAATCAAGGGTCCGGAAACGGTAAAAAATGTCAGTCATTGACCAACAAATTTTGCAGATAACTGACAACCATTTTCCAACATCGGACATAAAAAAAATTGTCAACCTTTATAGATTACAGTCTCTTGGGTTTTATTCTGTCTACCTGTCTCCTAATTGTTTATTTGAATTTAATTGAAAGGTGTGTATCAATACTAGCCATGTGCAGCCACCTGTGACTGTAACTGATTAGTTGATTGCATATTCAAATTATGGGTAATTGTGCAGCACCATAACATATAAGAATCAATTGAAGTGACGCAGAGAATTTTCATACATTTATTACTTGATTTAATTAAGAAAAAGATTGACAAATCCATCATTTTCCCGCTGATCTTTCTGTGGTAACAAGGAGTTAAATATAGAAAGATCCTTGGTGATAACAAAATCACATGGTGCTGAAACTATGAATCAGTTGTAGTTTGTAATTATTAATTTTTCAATAGAATCTTTTTAACACAAAAGTCAACAACCAATTTAAATAAATATACAAAATGTATTCTTGATTTCTTTTTAAAAAGAATAATCAACATTTTTTTTTAATCACTCTGAAGTTTTCAGCTATTTGCCAATTTGATGAAAAAGTCTGAGAGATACAATGTTTACATGTGAGAACTTGTTCACTTGTTCAGATATTTTGTAAAAGACATAGTATGTGATGAAATAACACACAATCCAATATTTATCTTTAAATAACTACAAAAAAGGTTTTTTTTTTAAAGTTTATTCTCGATCTAAGCATGTTAGAGACTGACACAAACATCTGCTGAAGTTTGATAAAATGACCAACATGGGCTGTCACAATTTTCAGACCCTTGTTCACAACATAATTAATTTAGCCATCTTCCTTATTACATGTATATGTACATTGTAATTTTCTAAAAGTTGCATTACAGCATACATGTATTACTCATTTATTTACAAAATGTATCAATCAAGCTGTGAACAGCCATGCCAAAATGCCCCCCACACCCCCCCCCCAAAAAAAAGAACTTTAATAGAAGTAGGATACACTCCTTTTTAATTGCAATCACTTGGTGTCTGTAATGCTTCTCCTTGACTTACATTTTCATGATTTTCAAATATGTCTGTTAGGTTTATTCTGAATTTTATGTAATTTCAGACCACTGGCCTCACAGGACTTGCTGTTGATCCACTAGCAGGAAAGGTATGCTATACAATGTATAAACAATATTAATTAGATAATTAATTTGAAAGAGTGAATAACCAAAATATGATCATGAGTGCAGAAGAACACATAGATTTAAAGAGTGTGCGGAACTTGTTCCGTGCACAAGTTCAATCTTTATGCGTTCTTTGCACGAGTGATCATATTTTGGTTATTCACTCTTTCAAATTAATTAACTTCTTGGCATAATGATATTAATATTGTAAGTAATTTTTTTTCCTGAGACAGAAATTCTAATGATCTCAATTAACTTGTACCCACAGATTTTTTTTACAATTTGGAATAAGTGCCTTGTCTTAATGTACATATATGCAAATTTAAGCAGTTCCAGCTGTTTAATTTTAATTCTGGTTAGAAGATTAAGACATTTATAACAATGTAGTATTCAAACTCACCAAACATCATTGTATAATTGTTGTATGTCTTCTCACATTTTCATTCTAATTTATGCCAAAAAGCAGTGAAACCGGTCAAGGCAATTTGAATGAGCAAGCATTAGTCTTTAGACTTTCATTTTCTAGAAATTGACCAGGCTGTACACAGCTATCCTGAAGAAGTTGGCAGAAATGCCACAGAGTGCTGCCTACAGGCGACACACAGAACCACTTATCAAAGAAAGACTGAGTATTGTGACATCAGTAAGTAAATGTTGTGTATAATATACCAAGTAGGAAGTTTGACAATTAATATGATTTTAGGCTATGCCTATGATGGAAAGAGCTCATTTTGTGTTAATGGTGCACCGCCATGTTACTAGGGTGAATAGAAATAAGGACCAAAAAAGACATTAAAAAATGCATTTTCCCCTATTTTGATTTCTTGTCTATTTCTGCCCACCACATGTTGCTATGGGCAAAGTTGAATAGGAGATTGTTTTTATGTGTAAGACTTTCTTCTTGGAAAGCTTAATACATTTCTACACAGCTAATTATTTCCAAATTATTATTTAATAAATAAATATAAAGTAGTATCCATCAATGTATTTAAAGACAAAACAGTGCCTCCGCACTTGTGCAATTGTCTACCTCTGTGTTACAAATTTTGACTTCTGTCAGAATATTTTTTATTCTCTATATAAGACGTTGCTGACACTCCATCCATATTACAAGTATTTTATTTTTAATGAATCCCTCTAGATACTGTGAGATCAGGCAAAGAAAGCCAACATTTCCAATGTCGTTTTTTGTCCCCCAGTCCTTACAGAATAGAGGAACAAAGTAATGGTACTCATCTGTCTGTTCGTTCGTGGATCCATAATCTTGTAGAAGCAACTCCTCCTAAACCACTCAGCAGTTTTGAATTAAAGTTTGTGAGATTGGTAGTCACCATATGTAGATGATCAAGTTATGTCACAATTTTTATTCAACAAATTTTACAGGAGTTTTGGGACTTAGTTGAATTTGTACAAGCAACACTATAGGAATACTTTGTGGACACAACTACTAGGAAACCACTGAACGTATTTTGTTCAAATTTTGTAGGATTGTTAGTCACCATATGTAGTTGATCATATTTTGCCACCATTTTGATTTGACAAATATTACAAGAGTTGTTGGACTTTTGCATTTCATTTTTTTTTACAGAGGTAGGGGACATGTGGCTATAGGAGTAATTATATGAATCTTTTAATAACTTTTTATAAAACTATATGCATGCCATTAAATGTTGATATTAATGTTTACTCTAGTCCTTCTGTATCAAAAACCTTTTTAAATGTCAGAAACAAGAATATTTTAGGCTTTAAAAATAAAGTTCTTACTGTTGTAAATAAATCTCAGAACTGACTATTTCTCATAATAATGTATAGTTTTAGCAGAACATTTTGGATTTGTTAACTTTCATTTTATGATTACATTTACTATAACAACATTTTACTATTCGTAGTTTGATTAATACATGTATATTTGAAGAGAAGTTTTAGAATACTAACATGTATAGTACTACATCTACTTATTTATTCTATAAAATTATGCAGTGGTTTTTCTGTTCTTACAGGAACCAGATTTGATGAAAGTAGAAAGTAAAATTAATTGTGGACAAATAGAAGAGGTTGTCTTACAGGTAATTTTTTCAAGACATTTAAAAATAAAAACAGAAATCCATTTAGTAACTAAGTTGAGCAAGAGAATCATCCAGCACTAGTGAACAAAGTGAACCAGGCTGTATCCTGTGGTATGATTGTAATGCAATGTGCCAGTTTTTTCCATTTAATTTATCATGTTATTATGTTACCTGAGACCTAATGTAAAATTTGAAAGGAATAGTTCATGAAAAAAAGCATTTATGGTAGTAAATGTGTGAATTTATTTCAGTCTTGAGTTTCATGGATAAAATTGTAATCCTTTCTTGAGTTATTTCCCTTGATTTATTTTTCCTCACATTCTTTTTATTTGTGATTTGTAGACTATTATGTCTTACACACTAAAAGAATAAATGTATTAAAATTTGCCTTTTTTTTTCTTTTTTTTTGTAGGCAGAAAGAGAATTGAATTTAGCAAGGAATATGAAGTCATGGAAGGCATGGGAACCTTTAATTGAAGAAGCACCTAAAAACCAATGGAAATGGCCTTTGTGATGAACTTATAGTTCATTAATTGTGATTGTGTACATATTAAAGTATATGAAAAACTTCTTCTCATCATCCCTCACCTGTACAGGTTCTTACTCACCCATCTGTCTAAACGAGATGCATTATGGTATACCACCGTCTTTCTGTCCATTGATCACACATTGCACGATGACTCGAAAATGCTTCCACCAATTTTTGTGTTTATGAATTTAGAATTTTATAATTTAGAGTTAGGGACTTAGATTATAAACTAGAGGCTCAAAAGAGCCTGAATTGCTCAACTGGCTTGATCAGCTACATTCTAATTTTTGTTATAGCAGCCATGTTTATTTTCTGATAAAAATTTGTAATGTTCATACTTAAAGGAAAATTCATATCAACTTTCTATAAATTTTGTCCAGCTGTTTCTGAAGAGATGATTTTTGTAAGTAATTATATTAAAAGAAGCTGAAAAAATCTCAAAAAGGGACAATAACTCCAAAACGGCTTAGGTCTCGCTAACCACTTCCGGGTCAAATGGCCATCCCCCTATGTAGTACCAAAAACACACTGAACCTAGACATATGCATTGTAAGTGCATTATTTGTGTGTATTATGATTAAAAGTAGTCAAAATAAAGCTGAGAATGTGTACTTTAAAATCATATATGTAATTAACTACAAAAGTGTATGAATATTATTTACATGTGTGAGTAATATGTCTCCATGCTGTCAGTTAGCAGAACAGGTAAAAATGTGGATTTTCAGTATTATTTATTCAAGTGAATTTTGTGAAGAATTTCTTCTATCATCGTACCATTAGCATAATGATTTTGGAAGCCTTATTTTCCAAGCTTCGCAACGGTATGCAGCTTTAAGATGTCATTTGTCCTGGGAATTCACAGTGAGACTTTGAAAATCACTTTTTTAACATGTAAAGTAATGGAAACGTTAGAAGTGGTTAGTGAGACCTTAAAAGATTAACAAAAAAAATTGACCACTGGTGGACCTCATTATGTTGAACATTTTTACCCCGTTCTAATGATTTTAGAAATGTATGCAAAAAACTTCTTTCTGACACTAATGTTTTATTTTTAGTAACGGTGGCCAACAGAAAAAAACATATCCACATCAGTTCTATGCAAAATAACCTAATAAACATTCATACCATCTTTAATTTAAATTGGTCAAGTAATGTCAGAGAAGAAGCGTAAGAAAATTGATAAAAGATGACAGACGCCAAGTGGTGGCAATAGCTTGGGCCAGGTGAGCTAAAAAGGGGGGATTTCCCATAATTGGACAATACCTTGTATATGCCTCTAGAAATTTTCATCAAACTTTGTTCACTTTGGGTTTTTTTTGTCAAGAACAATAGGTTTTTAAAAGTTAACTACATAAATGTAACTCGTATACCACAGTATTCTTTACCACTATTTATTTTGAAGATTATCACCAAAACTGTTCAGGAACTTGGATTTGAAAAGAGCCAAAACAAGTGCCATCTAATTCATGTTAAAATCACTATGTTGATTTAAGTAGAAGTATTTGATGGTAATAACTGTGTTTATTCATTAGATTCATCATTTGTCAAATGATTGTTGAGCAGTAAATAGTGATATATTTGATTTTATTTGAAAAAAAATGGAGTTGAAGCAAGGCACCCCCAAATCTTGGATTACTGTTGTATAGGTTATATACTAGTGGGGCTGCATATTCGATAGTGGGAGCAAGCCCCTGTGATTGTACAAGTGTCTATGCCACAAAATGAAGGTTTTCAAGAATGCTTAGACTTGTAAACCATACTGTTATGGAAAAGGGAGCAATTATTTTGTAAAACTTTACTGTATAACAAAGTATTGGTGTTAGGATCTCTACAAAATTGTATTAAAACAATACTAGAGGCTCTAAAGAGCTTGAATTGCGCACCTGTAGAATATGAAATCATGGATATAATTTGGTTTTAAAAGGTGTAGTGTGTTGTCAATATTTACGTCATTCCTGCAACCCCTTGAGCCTTACAAAAAGTAGACTGTTCTTAAAGGGCATTGAGGTCATTAACCCAATCAAATTTCAAAACATTTGCAACTGTGGTTTCAGAGTTTCTTTTTAAATATTGGCCAATCAGAAGTATAAATGGCCTTTGGTGGCCACCTTGTTCAAGTGGAACAAAAAGTGGATCATTTGTAGAGACTCATGTGTACATCACTTCTGCCAAGTTTGGTTTAATTGGACAAGTGGTTTACATGTAGTTGAGCAAAATGTGAAGATTACTGATGCAAAATGATGGCATAAACTCTTGGGGACCTTTCGTCCAGGTGAGCTAAAAAAGTCAGGCTGAGATTGATTTTAGGATGATAACCATATTTTGAGGAACTAGAAAGCCACACAAATTTCATTTCTTGTTCTTTTGAATTTTGTCCTCCAGAAAATGGGGTGAGCAAGTGATTTGATTTTTTTAATAAAAATAATAATTTAGGGAATTACAGAGGTGAAGCTAGAAAAAGTTATGGTATACAATTTTTTTAAAGCTGCAAAGAACTTGTATGCTGTGTCCATACTTGTCACAACTGATCAGGGTTCGACATCTGCAGTTCTATAAAGCTGCACCATGCAAAGCATTTTATTTTGATTTGTGTAATGCCTATACTTTTGCAAATACAATTTGTGCAGAGGGACAATACCCAAATGAATGAATGAAAGAAAAAAGGTACATTCCATGCCTAAATCAGGAGAATGTTATTAAGAAGCTTTGTGGATGTCCATCCGTAGTTATACTCAAAATACAGTCCTAAATATTTACTGTTGACTTCAATTAGCAATAGTGATATAACCAATGGATGTCAACAAAGCTTCAAACAATAATAGATATAAAATTATTCACAAATATACCTGTTTCAACATTTTATTGAACAAAAAGCAAACAACTTTAATGCTGTTTCTAAGCCAACAAAACAATATATTGTAAGTTACAGGAATATGTACATTGTACAACTACATGTATGATGGCCATTACCAGATATCTAACTGGCTTGTGTAACATGTATATTGTAGCTGAATTGGATTTTTCACCAAAAGGAAAGCATTGGAATCTGTAAAAAACAGACCAAATTGAAATGTAATGAATATTGCTCACAAAAAAACAAGAATTTGACTATGTGGGCACAAAATTTAAGGCAATTGAACAGTTTGCTTGTCTTAGAAGTGTCAGAGGATGCAGAATTACAATAAAATGATAGGTAAAAGTGAGTTATCTCCCTTTGATGATGAAATGCACTTCATTTAGTTTATACCTAGAATTATTGACACTAACAAAAGAAATGAATACCAATTTTGCATTTCAGATAACATTTTAAATACGATTTCATGGAAAGACTTGGGTGTTTTTTTCTTCCATCATGATTCACCCACTGTCTGATTCTGACAGTGAATAGCACTATTGGCACTTAATAAACCAAACTGATGAACTATTCCGTAACATCAATTTTCCCATAATCAATTGAAAAAAAAAGAAGAGTTACGAACTGATAAAAAAATATTATTGAAGAAAATATTAGGTCTTGAACACAATCTGATATTTCAACAGACAAAATTTAAAAAATCCTTCGGTTAATTAACATTTTGCATACATTTTTAACAAATCTACAAGTATTCAGGGACTGATTTTAAGGTTGTCCTATTGCCTGAGACAAGTAAAATTAAAACTAAGACTAGTAAATTTAATTTATTCATACCTGAAGGCCACCCAAATTATATGTATTTTTCAACATGCACTAATTTCAAGACAACTTAGTCTTCAATTTGGGCAAATTTAATTTTCATCAACGTCCCTTAAAGGACTCGGTTCACAAAACATTAATTGTCATATCCTGACAATGGTTTATCTGTAAAACCTTAAATTTCCAATCCAGGAATGGATTAATTTTCTTAATGTAAATTTAACTTTTAATTACATGTACATTGTACATGGGCTGAAAGTAATATTATTCAAATCTATTTTTACTGTATAATAGCATACTGTGCATTTACATCAATATCCAGTAGTTTCTTGTACACTAGAATCTGAATAAAAAAGAATTACACAGCAAGCAAATGTAAGTCACAAAGTAACAAATAAAAAAATAAGATCTAGATATAATTTGTTGCAAAACCTTAAAATATAACAAACAACAAAATCACAGATATGGAAAATGAAAGCGCGAAAAGCAGTAGTCAACAAATCATAGTTTTATACTGGTAATAGTACACATGTACTAAATCAATACGACAGGAAGAAATAACTATCACAACCAAAATTTATTAACAGACCACATCGTAACATGTTAACATAAATGTATACTTTACTCATTAGGTATATAGGCCACTATTTATCGTATTTTGAAGGGAATAAATGACCAAATCAATACATAAAATTTTGTTGTAAAATACCTAAGATTCAATTGTCTGTTATAACAATAGACAAGAGTTATACATTACATTATAATCAATGCATTTCTTATTGATAGAACACAGCTGTGGTGTGTTCCTTTTGAACTTAACGTTGCTTTAACAGAAAATCAAACATCACATTTTCTTATGATGTCAATAGAAAATTCTTTTGTAAAATGTCTACAAACACACTACAGACATGTACATAATTGTAACATGCAATAAAGTAGCATCTGAACGATCTAACCAGGAATAAAGATCAGAAACTGGACCCCACCAATTGTGCAATCTGAACAATTACTACCAACTCCCAACCCCTTAGTTGTGCCTAGCAGCAATCTCCATTACTGCCCTCTTACTAATTCTGTCATTGAATATCCCACCACCACCCAAAACTCTGTGGTG
This sequence comes from Perna viridis, assembly GCA_037379345.1. Lineage (NCBI taxonomy): Eukaryota > Metazoa > Mollusca > Bivalvia > Mytilida > Mytilidae > Perna > Perna viridis. Next base: position 19,550,065 of record CM074511.1, read on the forward strand.
GGAACAACCACTAACAGTCTTTCATTCTGCTATTGGGCCAATATTATTTAAATAAGATGCATAATTACAGTTTAAAGTATTATTTCGAGCTTTAAGTGATACTGATAAAGTAAACGGAGGAACCCGTACAAATTGATAAGAAGTGACATGTAATAGAGATCACAGTACACTGAACTGTAATAAAGCTAAATCAGTATATTCATAAATTACAACTGCATGTCCCTGGTGAATACAACACATATACATATGTACATTGTACGTGTGCAATAAATTGTACACTGTTCACCAAGATTTCTTTCTTTATTAAGAAAGAAAAAAATAAATTCAACTTAATTGCTTGTGAAAATGTAACTGTCAATTTTAAACTATTCAAAAATAGTTGAATGAGAATGGATATTTGATTGTCCTTGACTTGCTTTTAAGACTAACATGTACAATGTAACTACTTATACTATGTAAAATATATACATGTATAAATGTGAAATGTACACATACAAGTACATTGTATATCACACACATATAATACATGTTGATTTTATCTTGATAATACAAATACTCAAGAAACTATTTTAGGACCCCTGTACATTAAATCTCTTAACCCAATTTGGGAAGGTCTAATAAATTTAAAATGCATGACATTGCCTAGAACAGAAATCGAATGTAATTCCACTGTTGAAAACATACTCAATGTACAAAATGTACATGTATACATTCATACAAAATAAGTATATGTACCAGTATAAATACAAATGCAAATGATTAGAGACAACTATTGGTACAATTTTACATACATAGTACATTGTACATGTACTTCACTAGTATGAAATACACATGGAAATTTATACTTGTACATGTAGCTACATGTACTTCACATAAGCCATAACTGTAACTAAACAATTGACTAGTAAAGACTAATGAATACCATACACAAGTAACTGTCAAAACTATTTAACAAAACTGAAAATGTTTCATTTTTGAAGACTGAACTTTATGAAACTAATGAAATGAAAGCACCATCTATAACAAATTGACATGGCTTAGTATGCATATTTTTTTTTTAAATTGCACATGTAAGTAGCATTGCACAACATCAAAGGCCTTTAAACACTTTCACTTTCTAGTATTTTCTTCTGTTGTGATTGGAGATAGTCAGTGTATAACATTCTGGCTTGATGGAGAACCTTGTGTACGTCATGCTTGCGGACCATTTTGTCAAACAACATGGCCATTTCATCATATTCTAGTTGATTCTGCATGATAACGTCTCGATGCTGCAACAGAAGTGTCAGACATATGAACATTAGGAAAGGATTTCCACAACCAAATTCTTCAGGGGGAGGTAACTCTATCAAAGCATCATTAGTAATTACCTCTAAAGATGAGTGCACAGAGTTCATTCCAGAGTCATCGTTCACTGAATCAGTCAAAGAACTCTCATTTGGACTTAAAACTTCATTGTTTGATTGAGAAAGGTTAATCGAAGAAGACTTAGAATTTTTTAACACTGAGTCAGGTTGTTTTCGAAGAGGGGATGTCATGATTCTTTTTTTAACATTGTCAAAGAAGGAGCCCTTTGGTGCAGGGATCAAAGGTTTTGCAGGAACTGGCTCACCACTTGACTCTAATGATATATAGAATTGACTTTGTCCATGTCCACTGTCATCAGCATCATTTTCCCTATCACATATACTGTCATCTTGTCCATCGATATAATTGCTTATTTCATTTTTGACATCTTCATCATCAAACTCCAGATTCCTTTGAACTTCAAAATCTTCAGATATTTCATCCTTCATACAACACTGTACTGGGTCACTTTGTTTCCTACTACAAGTAGATTCATTGTTCAATTCAATGTTTTCATCTTTCTGGTTTTCACTGCATTCAGGCACTGGTTCTATGTGAGCATCAGAATTCAGTTTTTCAGAGTTTTTGTAGTTATGAATTGGACATGTCTCTTTCAGAGAATTATCAATTGAAGATGATTTGAGAATGATAGATTTTGTCATGATTTCATCTGAAACAGCTGGGTAGTCTTGAGAAGTGCTTTTTTCATCTATTGGTGAATTGTCTTCCATTGAATTGTTATTATTTACACTGCCATTCTGAAGAGAATTACTAGGAACATCCTTGACCTTTGAATGAGAGTGCAGTCGTCTGGACAATAGTTGAGCATATATATTTTGCTTTGTTGAAAAAGAAGGTGACATAGGTGACATTGAAAGGAAATCCCCACGATAATCTGGATCATTTAACTTTAATTCCAGGTCAGGAGGATTTGGTGGCAAAGTACTCCACATCACTTCTAACATGTATAAACAATCATCAAAAGGGAACTCACGTTTACATTCTAAAAGTAACCAACGATAACAGAAAAACATGTCTGAAGCATTAACTTCTTTTAAGTAATCATAAAACACTGGATCATGAACTTTAAGTAGGTCCTGAAGGTGCTTAAATTTGATTTCAATAGAGTTTCCTTCTAATAAGAAATTAGTCCGTAATCTATTCATCAATGCACAGAAACACAAATAAGCTTGGGCTTCATCCTTTTCAATGACAAGCAAAGGTGAAGCTACATCACTCATACCCTGACAGTATGATGTTTCAGGATGAGTGACTGCATAAGTCACTAAAATATGAAATAAAGTTATCAAATTTTTGTTGTCATCACTTCCTGAATAAAACTTATGTGTTCTGTCAGTTCTCAAAACATCTTTTTTCACCATAGTAGCAACATGTCTAATTTCTTCAGACAAGGAGCCACTTTTGAAATGTTCCTTCCAATGGTCCCTTAATTTATAATACTCATTTTCTTTAGTTTTCATGTAATCAAATCTTTCCTTCCCAGAAAGACCTGCTGGAAAGATGTTGAGTAAATGTCGCCATACAACCCTACGTAATGATGACTCTACACCACCTTGGTAAATACTCAGTCTAAGCTCTTCAGGTTTTACCATGTGTCCAGAGGAGTCCAAATAGTTCCTGAATTCATGATCAGTTACTGGTGGTTTTGAAGGTTTGAACTTGTTTTCCTCTTCTACTTTTATTCCTGAAATAAACTGAACTAGTTTCAGTCGAATGCATTTTTTTAATAATTCAGATTGATTGATTGATTGTTGGGGTTTAACGTCCGATCAGCAATATTTCAGCTATATTCAGACAATGAACATGAAATGGATGATAAAATGAACATGAAATGATGATGAGATGAAAAAAGGGGATGGGACACAAGGATAATAGGATAGAAAAATTTTGATTGCCACTAGAAAAAGGAAGGGATGGGTAAGATCGGGCAATTTAGCCTCCTGTGGCAGAGCGTAAAGGTTCCTACTCCTATTGAATACCACAGCAGGGTCCTTTAACGTGCAAGGAACGTGACATCTTTCCCAACACGGTGAACCACTATGGTTTGCGCCCAGGTTTTCCGTATTTTAGCCTGACAACCCCAGCATGCAAAATGCCTGGGGTACCCCATTCCACCACCTGGGGCACACATCCCAGTTGCTCTGTGGGCAGAGCGCCTTGCCCCCGGCTAGGTTTCTGAGTACTATTTAGTCGCCTTTTACGACAAGCTTAGCGCTGCTGCAGGCTTATTCTTTTGACACCCAGACCTGCACGGAGTTTTAATAATTCAGAGCAATATGATAATACACATAGCTTGTATATGTACCTAAAACCATTAAAACCTACTTAACTAAGTGTAAAGCTGGCATTCAGTACAGGACCATAATATGTAGGGTAGTAGTCAGTACAAAACTATCATACATGTACTTTATTTTAATATTCACTTAGATTGTTCAATTAACACATATTATCGGGAGATTACAAGATTCATTCTGTATATTTTCTAACTGAAAATGTGCTAAGTCTATCGAACCAATTGTTGCAGAGATGGCAGCAGTTTCAGTGATATGTATCATACTTATGGTATTAAAAAGCCAGGGACTAAATGTTTCTTTGCCCCTTTATTTACAGATACATACAGATCCTTTTAAATTTTGATGATAAATATGAATGAACAACAGTGTTCAAGCACAAGATATGTTCACTCACTCCTAACACTTTAAAAAAAAATAATCAGAAAACAATGAAAGCAGATGAAACCTTGTGTGGTAGCAATCATAGGTTAATACTAGAAATCAATGAGAGCAGATGAAACCTTGTGTAGTGAGAATCATTGGTTAATATTAGAAATCAATGAGAGCAGATGAAACCTTTTGCGGTGACAATCATTGGTCCAAATACTTCTTGAAAGCTTCAATGATTTATCACTAAATGTGTAGGAGGAAGAACAGCTGTATGCCATAATACATCCATCAATACATGTACACATGTAGGTTATAAAAATTTATGCATACCGGTATTAAAAATTTAATAATATTATTAACATACCCATTACTTTCTGCATGGATCTAGAAACAGTTTTGCCAACATGAGTAGTGAGAGTCCCAAGGAGTGAGCTGCCATCTAAATAACCATGTGATTTTTGTTGAGGGAAATCTACTGGGCCTATGATATCCCAATCATCTAAACCTAAAAAAACATATTTGTGTTTATCATAACACCTTGTTATAAGTAAAAGTATATTCATGTATAATTAATATATCCTTCAATTTTGCAATTTTCAGGGTGAAAAAAATACTGTCACTATTTTGTTTAAGTTCAAATTGGAACCTAACCATAATGTGATTGTTTTTAAGAAATAAATGTACCAACATTCAGCAGGATCATGTAAATATTCCCCATAAACTTTGAATGGGTTAACTTCAATAGAAATGAAATTTGGAAACATATCTATAGGGGTTATGTTCATATTTAAAGCTTTTCCAAGTTATTATTTTCTACACACCATGTATACTGTAGTGTACTTGGACCTACATGTACATGTACCACATGCAATTTCAATGTCAACATGCCTTTTCATATTCCAAGAGAAGGCTAAACAGTTACACATACAGTGTACATGACAGAACATCTGCGATTAAAATTGGATAGGGCCATGTGTCAATTGTCCCATTCAAACTTGCAATGTCCCATTAAAATCAGAAACAACATTGAGATTCTTCAAATCAATTAAAAGAACAATTTTCTTAATTTTAATCCCATTTATTGATGAACATGTAAAAATAGCTTATCTGCTTTATTCTTGTAAGTTAACTATTATTTTCCTACAAAATTACAGATGATAGTATACAAAATGTGTTTTGTAAAATTTATTTTAAACTGGCTGGTATTCTTGAATGTGCTTGTATGCAATCATCAATACTGCTGTTTATTCTTACCATCTTCAAAAGGTTTAAGATCTACTTTGATCTGTAAACAAGGATCTGAGGCACTCTGAAATGCTGCATCCATATCCCAGTCAGATAACATACTAAGGTATATCTCCTGGCCTTCATCATCATGGGCTAAGTAACTCAAGGTAAAATCACTGTCCAAAGAAAGTAATAAATGTATTAAATAAGGCAACTACATATTTCTTCTGAATACTGAAGGTATATGTAGGAAGGTAGGAACACGTTAATTGGCTTTAGAAGTTTTGTTCTAGTTTTATTTACCTCACCAGATTTCCAATGTAGAGCATATTGAAATCTGAAGACTGATCTACATTTTATTGTTTACTTCAGGGATCTCAAAATGCTGCATTACAAAAAAAATCTTCTAATTACAAAATACATTGTCTTTCTTAACACATTTTTATAATGTAGAAATAGATTCCTGTTATTTTTACACAAAAAAAATGTTCTGCTTTTAATACTGAACTCAACACTCTATAAATGTCAAATCTCTATGCATTTGAATGGTAGATTGGGACAAATTTTCATTGAACCAAGAGTCAGGGCTAGTGACAAGACTTACATACCATAATGACATTCTTTATAAAACAATAAATTTACTGTCATCTATATGTTAAAAGAAATATACAATTAAATTGACAAAAATAACTATAAGCAAATTAAATATGATTGTAATCATATGAAAAGCAGATCTACATGTACATATATACAATGTCTTTTTATATGCATGTACACAGTCACTGTACATCCAACATTTGAGTACATGTATTTAATTATTAAGTTGACATTCACAAATGTAAATGTGATCCTTTAATTTTAAGTTAAATATAAACAAATCAAAGAACTATGAATCACAGCTGATAATACAAAATGCACTTGTAATGTACATTATTTGTATAGTAGTAAATTCACATGACAAGGAAGATTTTAAAGTAAATGTACAAAGATAAGTTTTGAAATTTACCCTTTTATGCTGAAAGCACTGGCAACAATATGCTGTAACATTTCAAATGAAGTGATTTGTGGATCCAAAGAAAACTTTTTACACTCTGGCTGCATAAACCCATCATGTTTCTGAAATACAAAATTTTACATACCACAAAGACTTTGTATGTTGATTTAATTGGTCTTGTACTGATTATGAACAGCCTGTTATTTAGATGTTTAACTGTTAATTACATGTATATGTTGTACACAATACATGTAATGGAATTTTGTTTCTTCTGAATAAGAACATTTTTTATTATATTTTGTTGCTACTGATAATTGTACATGTAGATGTATTTATTGATGAAAAACACCTGTCAGTAGAAAATGTACAATGTATAATCATGTACATGTACATTCATTGTAAATGTAAGTTGCTACAGGAGATACACGTAATGCTCTGTAGCAAAAATTAAATTTGGACTTAATACATAAGTTTGTAACTCACATGCCCAAAAGGAAAACTTTTGACTTTTTTCTCCTTACATACATGTACATTGTAAATTGACATTGTGCATGACATTTATAGCAAAATTTTCCCCAATGGTGGGCTTCTGATTCCCTAAAATCCCTGAAGAGCCACCACTGACAAAGTGTACATTTATCTTTCCTATCAACATTTTTTTTGATGGAACAACAGTATTTTACCACAAAAGTTCTATTTTTACATTTACTGAAAATCAATAGTTACAATAGTGTACAATTTGTTTCTAAAGGGACACAGGCAAGTTGAAGATTGTGACACCGTTATAAGCAGTTTATCTGATATTATGAAAAGATGGGTATTTACATGTAAATGTACATGTTGTAGTACATACATTATGTATGCATGTACATGTAGGTTACAGACAACCAATTCAACCAATGAGCACTTGGAACGTACGCAAAAATAGTCCTACGCAGAAATTACCCCTGGTCCTCATAGTGCTGTGAAAAAAGTTCTCATCTTATTTAAAAAATTTAAACAGTTTCTGAAAGGAAAAACATTTCTGTACATTTTATAGGTGCATTTTGCTTCTTGTGATGTGAAGCCTAATCTCCATAATGATTTTTAAATATACCCCTATCTTGTGAAAACACTGGGATTTCCCATGCTATTTATAGACCCTTCACTTCCGGTGACCAGTACTGCACTGCAAGTCTGCTAACCCCACATGCCATTCTGAGGATTGTGAGCTGACATATGTAGAATCATGCTGATATATAGTCCTCTGCAGGTTAAAGTTAAGGTAAAGTCCAGAGAAGCCATTGAATATTGTGAAATTAGCATAGAAGCCTATGGGAAGTGGAATTAGTGGTTTTTAGCCTAAAGCTGAAGCCATGGCAAAATGAAAAGTTTCTTGAAATAGCTTTAAACTACTTGAAGATCTTGTTAACTTTGCCATGAGAGGAATACACTACAAAAATCCTTCAAAATATGCATTTTTTTAAGTTATAGGTCCAAATTATGGAAAATTGGTCTTTTTGGCTGATTTTTATGTCCTATCTTGTAAAAAGTGTAGAAAATTTAGTAAAAATATCAAATATTAAACTTTGAGGGCTATATTTACCTAAATATGGTGGTAATAAGCACTTGAAATCAAGTTTTGTGTAGATTTGAGCAAAAATTAGGTTAGAAATGAGGAAAAACTCACTTTCATTACTGCGGTTAAGGCCATATAAGCATTCCCCTATGGCAACATGGAAAATCCATTATTGAGCACTTTTTTTGCTTAAGGTGCCCTTTACTGGTCATGTTTTAATGTGAAAACACTGTATTTACAAATTTAAAGCCAAATATATCACCTTTTGTGAAAATTTAAAGATTTAGGATTTTTGACATGTGATCAAGAAAAAGGGGGAGGCATGTCAGAAATAAATTTTTAAAAATAGACCAATTTCTCGGAAAATGATTACTTTTAAAGCTATTTCTTCATTAATATTGTTAAAAAACAAGTTGTGATTGATATTTTTTATTTGAAAAGTCAGAAAAAGTTCTTTGCAAATATTTAATGCATTTAAGTATGGTAGAATATTGTCACTTTTTTGCTCGCACAACTTGGTTACCCTATATTTAAAAATCAAATATTTAAAAAAGTGCTTGTCACATTTCACTGAAACTTTGCAAATGCATTCAGTATGTGTGTAGGAAGATACCTGTATAGTTATTTATTTTTTCTAAGACAAAAAGTGACTCTTTAGAATACAGACCACCAATTCAACCAATGAGCATTTGGAACGTACGCAAAAATAGTCCTACGCAGAAATTACCCCTGTTCCTCATAGTGCTGTGAAAAAAGTTCTCATCTTATTTAAAAAATTTAAACAGTTTCTGAAAGGAAAAACATTTCTGTACATTTTATAGGTGCATTTTGCTTCTTGTGATGTGAAGCCTAATCTCCATAATGATTTTTAAATATACCCCTATCTTGTGAAAACACTGGGATTTCCCATGCTATTTATAGACCCTTCACTTCCGGTGACCAGTACTGCACTGCAAGTCTGCTAACCCCACATGCCATTCTGAGGATTGTGAGCTGACATATGTAGAATCATGCTGATATATAGTCCTCTGCAGGTTAAAGTTAAGGTAAAGTCCAGAGAAGCCATTGAATATTGTGAAATTAGCATAGAAACCTACGGGAAGTGGAATTAGTGGTTTTTAGCCTGTACATTATAGAATATAATTTTTTTATGTTAGCTAGTAGTTTTCATATACATGATGATGTTATCATGTAGCCTGATTGGGTGGAGATTTTAGGAGAAAATCATGAAAGTAAGATGCGATGTATATTCTGTTTTTGTTTCTATGGTAATTTAGAGCACTCCAGTCAAGATAAAAATTGAGTCATGTTTACAATGTCTTCAATGTTTGTCTGGTCGTCAAATGAACTGCAATTAATTATAACTCAATACAGGACAGTTATGAAGTATGTATCAACAATAAATGTCTTTTTTTACAATTTTCACGTTATATTTGTCAATTGTTAATACCACATGCTAATCGTCTCAACCGCTGTTTTATTGAGCAGAAAGCTTGGATTAAAACTGGACAAATCTACTATCGACTCATATTACAAGTATAGATTTCGGCAATTGGATAAAGAATTTTCACAAGTCCCCTGGACCCCCCGTTGTGATTTTCAGAGGTTACAATGAATTTTGGAGGTCAGTGTGACCTGGGAGTTCGGATACTAACGTCCATATAGTCAGCGGAGATCAATGAGATTAACTTCACTGCTGTATGAATTTCCCACCCAGGTCAGTGATTCTCTGTACACAATTAACAACCGGAATATGTTGTCCTAGATGGGTGCGTGTAACATTCACATTTCACCATGAAAAAATACGACTGACACAGTGTTTTCCTGACTAACATAGTCATAGATTTAAAACTCTGACTTGAGTGTTGTTAGAACTTCGAGAAACAAAAGTTGCTGAGTGTAGTGTATTACTGTATTACACACAACATATTTATATTTTTTTATAATTTTATTTATGCACTGTTCTTTTTGAGGCTGCCATTCGATCTCTACTGCCGCATCTTCAATGAGATATAGGAGGAATGTCACATTTATATTCGTTTGCATTTACAATCGACGTGCTGATCAGCTGTTCAGTTGGTGGAGTAATGCACCACGGTTTATAGACATAATACTTAATGACATATTACCTTTATCTTGACACGAATGACTTCCCTGCGTTCTGTTATACCATAAAACCCTGACATTCTCAACAATTTGGTCTTTGATAGACATCAGATGTAACAAAAACACCGACTTCACGTCATCATTAATAACCGGAAGTAAAATTATAACCACAAACCAGTCGACTTTTTTTAGGGATACTTTCTGAAACAAAATGAAAGTAATTTTGTTATCATCATTTTTATACCCATTGACTTTAGAATACCAACATCTTGATATATTTAAAATTATAAACTTGAAAAAGATACCCATCATACATTTTATACATCCACCTGTTTCCATTCTAATTAGACTTCGTTTACCCTATATAAAATAGTACGACCCAAGAAAAATAAACTGGTACCTCCGTCAAGTAGAACCAGTTACAAGCAGAACGCATAAGACGTTGAGTCAATGTTTACAGAAGGTCGAAATGGACATTTGGTGGCAAAACATTAACAATAATTTGATCGATACACAAATTATTAAGTGAAATGAAAAATAGTGCACGGAACTCAACAGTAAGAATTTACACGTTGTATTTTTTGTAATATCACCTAGTATCTACACAAATCAAGTGAAAACCCAGTCTTTCCTTTGTGGTATGATATATTGTGATACAATTTTAATACATACATTTTTACTCAAGTTATTGTTCGGGCATTGCGAAAATGTTGCTTTCTTATACAACCTTTTGGTGTCTAAATTTTCAACGGTTCAATTAATTAAGTCCCAACAGCCCTATAACTCAATCCCAATCGAAAATACTCAACCATGTCTGTTATACTAAAAAAAACCCTCGGAGTAGGCTTGTTCTGCTGCGCCAGCGGTACCCATCATATTGCAAATGAGTATAATCCAGTATTAGTCGATCAACACTATAATGCAACTCCTCGATACGAGGCTAAAAGATGTCCAATAAAAGCTATTCACACTAGTGCGAAATAATTTAATTTAACCAAGTATCATGATGTAAACAAAGTAAATAATGTGGTAACTGTAGACAACTATCCGAAATAGACACATTTCAATTAAACGCAATGTATATGTAATTTAAACGCACTCGCGCGACACACGACGATTCAAAATAACAAAGACTATAATAGAAATAATTAAAAGAACAGTAACTCTTTTAGAAATTTTGGCTCGGAGAGAGGAGCTAAAGAAAAGTAATGTTAAAAAATCGTTCGGAAGTATTCAGACTTTATTTTAGCGGAAATGGCCGAGTAGTTCCGATTTTGAAAAAAAATAACCAGCTCAATTAAAAAATTAGAATCGGATCGGTCAAATTCCGCACAGATTATTCTAACTAGTGCATCTGATGTTTTTCTTCTGTGTAACGAGGAAGACTGAGTAGTTCCAACTGGATTCAATCCCAATCTTTCTTTTGTCGGGTTCCACTTAAAAAATCAATACACTTTTACTAGAGTTGTCGATCCGATAATCACAAAATGACTGTTTCTTGCTTCTACTTTGTAATTCCTAAAAAAATAACCCATTCCTTCTTTTTGAGGTAAATGCCGGATACTCTAGTTAGAGTCCTGACATCAAATATTTCCAGACGACGACGTCGCTATTTTTTCATTGGACCTAGTATTTCCGTAGTGGTGTTAAACCCTATTGATATTATATTTCCCGTCTCATTATTATGATATAGGCGATATAGGCATATAACTGAAATCAGAAGTTCTGAAAGCTGATCATGAAATCACTACATCACGAAAAGATTAATATTTTCCTTCCGAATAAGATGAGAAAAACAGATTCCGTACTCCTATAGTCACGCCGACGCGTCCACATCGTCAGAGCATCAGCATGGAGAAAACTTCATGTCTTTCTAAAAAAAATGACTCATTCTTTCCAGTAAAACAGAGAAACATGCGATCTGTTTGTACGGTGCGATCTAATAAGTTCTGTCAATGAGAGAGGGTCGGCGTCCGACAGAACTGCTATTAAAAGGGAAAGTACAGCTCGTCAAATAAAAGCTGTATGTTACAAGAAAAATTAAAACCTAGGGACACCAAACCAATAATCAAGAATTGAATTAACATCACAATCTGGAAAATACTTAGTATATCAATTATAAGAAAACAATTGACATGAAATTAATGATTATTTCAAATTAAATTAGTACTATATACCTGTTCTGCCATTTATGTACGGGTACATATGTAGTTTGTCATCTAATCCAGTTTATGGCTTGAATCGTATGTTGCTTAATCGCCATTCTCTTGATTGCAAAACTGATTTTCGAAGAAAAACTAAGACTTTTTCAAGTCACAAATGGAATAAGAAAAACATAGATGAATTTAGCTGTTTTTGAACCGTCTGAGTTATCAGCTGCCATGTTGAACTGATCGCAGTTTATGAGCACCAGGCAACCACCAGTGTCGAAATGCACTGTAAGCACGTTCAGATGGTCATCACGCGTAACCTTGAAAATTATCAGAACTTAAATAAAATTAGTTTACCCATAGTTGATAAAGTGTCCTTGTAAAAACTGATTATGCTGATTATTGTCGCGATGCTCTCTGACACATGTCCGTATATTCGAACAATAACTCAGATTTGTTCCTGTGCTGTAATGATTCCAATCCGGCGATTTGGCGGCCGAATATAAAAAAAAGCTTCGGTAACTGAATCCCAAAAGGGATTGCAATCATCCCAACCCCGTGGCACAATCATTATGCAAACATGAATTAATAGCAAGCATGGATTTCATCGATCTGAATGAAGAACTATTGGAAGGTCAAACCATGTATTTTAATTCAAGCAGTAGTTAAGCGTGATCACACATGTCTCTTGCATACTTTTCTTCCTTCAAACTATATTCTCTCCCATACAACTGACTCGGTGGTCTGGTGGTAGCGTACTAAATTCGGGTGTGGGGTTGTAGATTCGTCCCAGATCCTCATAAAGTTGGTAGTCACCGCTTCCTTACCACGCAGCTCAAAGGAGACAGAGTGGTGACTGTTAGGGTCGGAGTCAGAATGATGTGTCCGGATGGGTGACATTATAAACTGCTGGTTATTAATTAAACGTATATGGAAGGTGCGTCTCAGGTCTTAATACTACAACCAACCAATCTATCATTTAGGTTTTCTTCTCCTAACATACGATAAAAGTGCCTAGTCTTTCCCACGTTTCAATCCGCTTTATATCTCAAATTAAGATAAAATTTTTAACTTAAAAAAGCTCTAAAATGGAATTTTTCATATCTTTTTAATGCTTAAGTAATCAGTAAGCAACATGTTCAAAATTAGCAACATTCCATTTTGATTTAATACACATATATTTGTTTCTTGTAGGATGAAAGAGCATATATTTTTGGGGGGCAAAATTTTGATATAGACTATGATTTACATATTTTAATACACACATTTTCATTCCTTGTATATCTATAGCCACTATTTGTATCAAATTTCCTATGGTAAGAAAACTAGATAAAGATTAGTCTCGTCTTAAACTTTAGCTGAAGAATTTATGAAGGATGGGATTCGAAAATATGTTTTAAAAACACTTACCTATAGCACGAAATGTTTTAGAATAAGCTGTTCTTTGTTTTTTTTCAAATATTATTCCTTGTATCAATTAATTTATGTGGCACAGTGATTTCCTATCGTTAATGACCAACTCATGGACACGTTTAAATAATACACCACATGTGTATCGATAATATAACCAAATATGTATTCTTACACATGTAGATCTAGTATACAAACAATATGAATGATAACACACAAGGACACATGCTTTCAAATGTACCATGCAATGATTTCCGCGTTTGTAGAGTATCTCTACGACATGAAATTCTTGAAAAGTACCGAAACTGGCTTTGAACTTACACGATAGAAAAGATGGTAGGTGAAACAGGACATTTTTGAAAAAGGGGAAATAAAATGAAAGGTCGCGCCGGGCAGTACTGAATGCTTTAATGAGGAAAGAATTGCTAAGGTCATTACGAAGATGGTCGATGACACAGTTGAAGGGTTTCGGGGTTGGAACTCGGCTTTTGTTGGATATAATGATGTCGTTGCTGTACCCCTTTTAAATTTATGGATCAGACCGGACCTCAAATTCTTTGAAACTCATGTTTTATTTAGAATTTATCTGAAGGGTTCTATTGTCATGAAACCCTAAACTGCTTTAAAATTGAAAACCATTCTTTCACCAAACATTAATTTAAGTTAAGGAACAAAGACCTGATAGTGTCAAGTGAAAAATAAGAATATCATTAAGATACAATTTCAATACTTTTTCGAGGATGCGAATGACCTCTTAAACGCTAATGGACCCCGCTCAAATTGAGATATTCCTCATATCCTGAGTTTTTCCTCAAATCTTTCATTTTAAGAAAGAGTTTAAGAAGAATTTGAGGAAAATCTCAACTCAGATTTTATATGAAAATGGCACTAAACGCCTGATAAATTTATTTTAGAAACCTATTAAAACATCTTACCTCCACTCAAACAATCTTTGTAAATAAGGAAGGGTCGAGAAAAGACAATCCGAACCAACGTTAAGAAAGAAATACAGTGTTTACCATTAATAAAGTTTGGTTAAATAACTGAAACTTTGATATATCCTTATTTGGATGGGTCCTTGGCAGTACAAATCCAGCATAACAGGTTCATTGTTTTATCTTTAGACCTTGGTTGGCTTGTTGATTCAATGTCTACTCGTAAATAAACATGTTTTCGATATTGACTTGTGAACACCATTGGGATATGTTACGATCACCTATGTGATACAAGATAAATGTCACTATAGTCTCCGTGTAACCATGGTTGTTCACCAAGCTGCCGGTCATGCCATGTAATAGTATAACTATGATAATTTTAATGATATACGGTTAGTAAATTCTACGAAAAACCTTGAAAAAGACGCATTTTAATTAGTATACCGTGCATATGAGATCTTTGTTGAATAAATAGCTTTCTGGAGATGATTTCTCAAACGTTGTAAATGGGTGACTAAAATGTTGTTAAATCTTTAAATTTTAAGAAATTTCCTCCTTTAAGGATTCATTCGAGCATACAAAAATATCGTCAATGAGATTATTTTTCATTCAAATCCAATACTGCGTTTAAATTAACAGACACAGTAACCAGACCCAAGAAATCCTACTGCAATACGGGTACACTCTTCATTTTTTTAACTAAACAAACACACCAGTGAAATAAAAAAGTATCATAATGTGCACACATTGCCTACTGAACGCACCTTTTGTTCTGTACATTTCCTCATAGGAACAAAATGAATGACAACATATATTTTTACTCTATAAAAGTGATATCTACAGTGTGAGTTCTGAGTAAGCAAAGTTGATGCAGATGGGACCAACTTACATATCAAAGGAAAAACACAAAAACAACCAATCAACCGAAAAAAACACCGACATAACTATAAACACTATTTATTAAATTGCATATACATGGAAGTTACTTGTAATAGTGTAATACGAGACGTTTTAAGATGCACGATTTGTGTACATTTTTTTTCATCTGCGTATATTTTTGCCAAACGATATAATTTGTATCATATCAATGTTTTATATGACTGACATTAAATTTTATACATAACTAGTACTTTACCACCCCTTTATACTAATGGTGAAGTTCATTGCCAGAATAAGTGATGTACTTTGTACATCTCCTAACAGTTCATTACACCTATGTATTTAAGCTGTAACAGCTATTTAGAAGTTTGATAAGTAGTATTTGTTTACACTGATATAGAATCACCCTGTATTTGTTTTACTATCTTTCCCTGTCTACCGAGATACAATCATAGAAAGTAAAAACGTAGAAAGCTGAGTATTTAAAACTAAAGACAAACTACAGAGCTTGTGTTTATATGTAGCACGTGATTGTTTAATGTAACGATGATTTTTCGTGATGAAATTTTGTATTCATAGTTCTAAGATCTTGAAAATATTCATTTTTTGTAATTATATATATTAGGACAACTTTTTTATAATCTATTTTACGGGATTTAAAAAAAAATGGGTCGAGGGGAGCAAATAAGAATAAAAATAAAAGTCGATGGAAAAAATGAAAATAAAAGTAATTGTTTTTCGTTTTTATTTTATTTATTATTATTTTTTTTGGCTATATTCTAAATGTGCGAAAAGTAAAAGCTGTTGATACCCAATTTTGATATACATTTCACTTCTACAATTATTAAGACCGATTGATACTGTTTTCACAATGAAACAGAGAATACACACAAATTTTAACTTTTGAAAAGAAGACGTATAAAAATATTTTCGATGTGTAGATACATTTGTACCCCTTTCCAAGTTTTTAACTATATTTCCGACATAATTGTTTTTAATGTGTATTTCAAGTCATTTATGAACATTTCGTCCCCTCTAACAATATATTTTTGCCTAGGTAAATACATCAGAACCCACACCACATTTAATGATCTTATTGTCAATGATCAGTTATGGTTATTAGTTGGAGAATCACATTTGCATTGTGTCCTAGGTGTGACTGGATGTCGGCATCTTATTGATATTATGTGTTTTGATAATGGTTTTATTGATAGGTGAAATGGTCTTGATAAAAAGCTACAGCTAAGATGTGCAGTGTTGTCCATCAATCTTTGGTTTATGTAATTTGATAGTTAAATTTAAAAAGGTCTGTGTTGTTTAAAATAATGACATGTACATTTATTATAATGACCAGTAATCATCAGCTGTCCAAGCCAGATAAAATGGTAATTACAGGCAAGATGTTTACCCAGTACAGTATATAAATGTGATTCCTTTAATTTATCCATAGAGGATAATCTTGTGTCTTGGTGGTTAGATAGGAGCGTTTTCTAGATAAGATGATTATTTTGAATTTGCAATTGGTATTGAAATAGTTGGTTACATCAGTATCAATTGCGGAGGTGGAATGTTGGACGACTCTTGCTTTTTCAAAATGTAAATAATTTATGTGTAGAACGTTTTTACTGTGTTACAAGATATGTTGAGATTTAGCAATACTTTGCAGCTAATATTGCCAGCTGGTGAGTTAGGCAGTGTGCCAGAAAGTTGTTTGGTAAATAAGCATTTATTTCATAATCATAGAGTTAAATATATTAATCCTGGTGAAGCTGTTTGCATAATAAAAATGTTGGTGGCAGGACACCTTTGTTATGACAACCGCAGCTTTCTCAACGACAATCTCATGAATTATTTTGTTGAAGGATAGAGAAAGATTCACCTTCCTGTATTCCCCCAATAATAACGAGTTTGAAATAATCGTAGGTCAATGACCTTCAGTGTTTTTTCATGAACTAATGGTAAATTCGGAGAGCTTCCGATAGCTTACTAAAGTAAAACGATCGCTGATTGGTCGCTTCTTTTTTACTCGTCCAATGAAAACTTGCGATCTATTTTTTTTTATTTTTATCATGGGATTTTCTCGCAAATATACCAGGAGTCGGCGGAATTTACAAAAATAAAACGACATTCACGTACTTTTATTTTTTTATTGTATTTTTGGCTAAAAAAGGGTCGGCGGTCCCGTAAAACAGATTATAAAAAATGTTGGCCTTGTACAGCGAAACCCGTCCGTCCCGACCCTTCTTGGACTTTAGAACTTGTCCAGTTTAGACAGTTAAGAAGTGATGGTTTAAGAGTAATCAAGGGAACCAAGATTATAGCGGTAATCAAAAGAATGTAATCTAGGAACAAAGACCATACATACACAACAAAGAACATAAAGTAACTAAAATCATACATACAAAGTAACAAAAGCAAATGAGCAACTCGGACTCCACTAAAAACTGGGAGCATGGACCAGGTGCACCGGTAGGGTAAGCGTCCTCTGCTTTTCTAGAAACACCCGCCGAGTTGCTCATAAAAAGTCAAGTCCGGGGTAGACAAACGAGGAAAGGAAAACTATGACCCGTTGAATAAATCAGTTTTCATGGTGCTGGTGGATACACCATAACGATCCACGAGTTCATGATGACGACCATAAAACTTCTGTAGTGATGACTTCAATCTTGTAGCAACATAACCCTGTTCCAGAAGCCTATTTGTTGAGTTCTAGCGCGATACAAAAAGTCTGCCTAGTTTCGGCAAGCTCTGGCATAACGTATGTTTTGTGATATGAACACTCCATAAGCAGGAGCCGAAGGGATGTTGCCACAGATGAAAGGAAAGTTGACAATTCTTTACGTTTGTCGTTAAGTTTGGTCAATATTTTAAAAATGTTGTAGCAACAAGCATATAAACCCTGTTCCACTAGTTTGTTCGTGAGAAGTTAAATCCATACGTGTACATGTAATTTCGGCAGGTTCTAACATAACGTATGAGCTGTAATATAGAACTCCATGCACACGAGGTGAAAATATGTTGCCACAGGTCAGACCAGAGACTACATAATATTAACATAATAATAATATAACTTTTTTAAGTCCATGCAAAACCAAATGTAAAATCGACATTTTTTTTTCAAATCAAATATTTGCAGTCACGATCATATTCAGCTCACATTAGTAAAGTATAAAAAAGATCATTTATTTTTCTTGAATTCTAAGCAAGTGGTTAAAAATTACATTGCACGTCAATTTTTAACTACCTAGTGGTGATTAATTTTCTGCAAAAATTTTCCGCCATTTCATTTATCCAGGTTATGTACGAAATTCAAGAATGAAACGGATTTAGATTCTGCTCAGCCAATTTATTCAAAGTATTCTCCCACTCTCTATCATGAATCTTAGATATCTTTCATTATTTAAAAAGAGTGAAAATAAAAGATGACAGAAGAAAACCTGAAATTCTGAAAATCCCTTGTTTTCCGATTGTATAAGACCACCACGAAAAACTTTGCACTCGAGTTGAGCAGGAATTTTTAAACATGGTCATTTTTTGAATGCCCATAATATGAGAATTACAATTTGGTTTAATTTGCTGTGAATGAGCATTTTTTATACTGAGACCTTTTTTATAGGGGGAGAGTGATATTTTTAATTTTCTTGAAAAATTCTTATATGACAATTAGTTTTCTTGGCGCTTCGTGAGCTAAATTAAATTATCTATCGAATGATACTAAATGAGACGTTTTCGATGTGCAATAACTTGTAAAATCGAACTTAGCAACTTTTCATGGATTTTTTTTTAAATCCTTATTTCCAATCTACACAAGTCATCAAAAGAACTCCAAGAGCTTTAATTTTGATGCAATAAAATAGAAAAGGAAATACGAAATAAGCCTTTCTATTTCAATAAACACTCTGGACATTTAAAATATGCCAACTTGAGCTTTTTTCGAGGGTAAAGGGTACATATGCACTCAACTGAGGAAAAAAACGCTCGAGTGATTGCTACTTTCTTGATACCATTAGAAAGTACTGTACATACGATAATTTACTATATTCTGTATAACCTAGAAGTTTGAAGCTTTAAAGAGGTATAAAATGTGAAAACAAACGCAAAATACTTCAATTTATTTTTTGCGACAAAATTTATTGGTAAATGGGAGTTATAAGGGTACAAGAAAATCATATTGAAGTTGGTGAGTGAAAGAGTGCACCGAAGGGAGACTGTCAGCCCATAAATCAGTTTTGATTCGTTGAAATTTTAATATTGAAATCATCAGCATGTACAATCCGTTATTGCACCGAGATATGCAGTTAAGGATATGTCGAGGGAAACAACTCATAACTTTTAAATGCAGTGTAACAAAGAACGCAAAACAAGCAGGTTTAAATAAAGTCATTTTCCAACTATACAGTAATTAACACTGGATAACAATTTAAACAAAATAAAATTACTTAAATTACTATTTGCTTTTTATTTAAGTCTTCAAACTCTTGTACACTCTTCAATAAGAACGTTATCATTAGATTATACCAATGCCCCACCTTTCTGTTGGTAACAAGGAAACTGCAATCACACGTACGTTTTTCAAATTAAAGGCAAATTATGAACGCCGTCCCAACCGAAAACCTGCGACCTGTTTAATACTCGTAGTGAATTAAATCAAGAGAGCCACAATTCTAATGATAACCAAATAGTTCTTAATTCAAGCCAAGGAAAATAAACACACGAAGCAAAAACATGAAATAACAAACAAAAATTAAACAAACAAAACAAAAAGACACGTACATTAATTGAAAAAAAAATAAACAAGTAGTACTTCAATACCGGTAAAAACTATAAGCATGTACCAGGTGCATCGGTCCTCTTCTTTTCTAGAAACATCCACCAAGTTGCTAATATGGTAGGGGTAATTTATATACTTCATCCGTCCATCCGAATTTCTTCGCAATTATCTTGGCTTCCAGTGAATAGATTGATTACTATAGATGGGGTAAACATTGCAGGCGATTTTGGTTGTTGCCCTATTCCAGTTGGGGTATACCTATCACTACAACGACTTCATGTTATCCTTGTTTTCATGTTGACATTAGAATAAAGTGTCAAATGATTCGAAAGTCGAATTTTTGCAGCTTTTTGTATAGAATTTTCATTTTTGGAAAATTTTTGAAGGACAAGTTTTTCCCACAAAAACCTCTATGAGAAATACACATTTCCGAAAAAAAAAAAATAAATGGAAATATATCGTTGAACGACGTCCTGGTCTAATTTACCACATATAACCGGCAAAATTAAATGAAAGACTGTTCAAAAGTATCACTAATAACATTAATTCGCCTTTTAAGAAGTAGTTACTGTGTACGTTTCCTTGTATGCATTAAAGTGTCTCTGTTTGTATCAAAATTCATGCATATCCAGTGTGGGAGAAATAACTTTAAGAGATTATCAATCAATACTCCTGGTTTTTGACATTGAAAAAGCTGCCAATGAAGCTTAGTTTATTTCATAAAATAAATACCTTGGGTGAATTGTAAGTTCAGGACCAGGTCCAAACACTTTAAAAAGGTGGGTACCAGTCGAGGTTCGCCAGAAAAAGTGGGTGCCAAGGCGTTATCTGCCATTTGTTTTGGTTAATTTTACACATGAAAATGACAAATTTTCAAATAAAAGTGGTCAAATTCCTGCATCTCCCTCTGGATCCGCCACTGAAGTTCGAAAATTGATGCTTTTTCAGCCAGTATTTCACAAAGCTAGGCTCATACTGACATATTTACAATAAAACGATAGAAATAATTCAAAGTATATGTTAAATGTGTATTTATCATTTTATAACGTTGCAGTCCAAAGTTTAAAATAAAAGAAAATGATTAACTAGAAAAAAAGTTGTATATTAATTGAAACATTTTTTCCCTACTAGTGAGAACGAATAAATCTATAATCTTCTAAAAAGTTTAAAGTTTCCCGCATTTATGGAGTTTCAGTGACGTTTTCTACGACAAGCCGAATTCATAAAAATATTTCCTATCATGGATTATTTCAGTTTAAACATGATACATGCTGTCTGAATCAGGTGTCATTGTCCTTACATTTATTTTTTCTTCTGTTGGCTGTAATCATCAAATTGAATTTCACTATACATTATTAAATTATGTCCGAACTTCTTTAATCATTTCAGACAAGTTCTAAATGATATATAATATTACATGCATGTTTGGGAAGGATAAGATTCCCCTATTCTACTTTTCCATTTGATCATGCTATTTTTTTTTTGTTCTCCATTCACTTTCTACTTTTTTATACATACATATATATAGATGTAACAGCGGTACGAGTTCGAGTCCCGCGGAGGAAACGACCAAAAATTTGCTTCGCAAATTTGACAGTTCTAACATCGATGGAAATTTTTCAGACCTTTCTATAAGTTTACGTTATCTTCCCTGTATCAGTTTTATCCGATGGAGCAGTGTAGCGAATAGAGTCGTCACATTCTGAGACGTTGTATACTATTGATTTGTTGTGACATGCATCATTAATTTGATCCTCTATCCTACATAATAACACCTAGATGAACTGCCCCGTACTACCATACATCGTGTACTAAGTTACAGCCCTAGATTAATCCTACGAGGAGGAATGACCCGGCCAGCGAAAGCTATATTTTATAGCCTAGCTGGCCGAGTGGTCTAGGGCGCTGGACTTAGTGCAGGCGGTGTTGCCATAGATGTCACAGCGGTACGAGTTCGAGTCCCGCGGAGGGAACAACAAAAATTTGCTTCGCAAATTTGACAGTTCTAACATCGTTGGGAATTTTTCAGACCCTTATATATATATATAAGGTACATGTTAATTGTAAACGGTTGTGTCGTCCCTCCGTCCATTTACATGTGATTTAAAATAAGGATTCACATAAGAATAAGTCGACGTTACAATTTTAAATTAAAAGACACATAATATATTCAGGGGCGTAGCTAAGCCTGTTTTATTTGTACGCAAAATTACGGCGAGGGGTCAGGGGTGGTGGTCGCTCAATGCCCCTAGTGAGTCATTCCACAAAACCTTTATTTCATCTTTAAAATGTGTGTTTTTATTTTTGTTACTTTTTCCGAAAGTACGCAACTGCGTATTTGCGTATAGGCAGCTACGCCCCTGATATTCCTCTATTTTTATGTATAACTGTATCTCTTTCGACCCAGAAATTGCTTACTATTTTTTTTGGAACGTTTTGTTTGAAAAGGTTCAAAAACAAAAATAAATTTATTTTAATGTTAGTTAATTCAGACCGTCTTATATGGTGCTTCAACTTAAATTAAATCTTTATGGTTCGCAATTAGTTAAAGTCAGGGTTCATTCTGCTTGCCATGACAATGTTCATATTGAACAACTTAAAATATTTTTTTATGAAAACATTTTTTCCAAAGGTGAAACAAATCCAGGTTCCAAAATAGTGAATTTTTCAATGTCCCCGTAATTATCTTAATTTTAAGTAACATTTACCTCGTGTTGAAATATCTAAAGTATAAATAAGAAAATACTGTAACAATGTTACATTTATCTTACCGTTAGTTTTGGTATATCTATGCTTGATAAAGAAATGGCTTTCCGTAGTTTTTAAAAGTCATGTGATTTTGTTTTATTATAAGATATTACGTATACTTTTGATTTCCGCTAGAGTCTTGCGATTGGGTCCTTTGATCACTCTTTCAGAGTAAATGACACGGTGTCTTCGCAAACATCGTTATTTCAGCAGAATTGTGATCAGTAATTAGTTTGTTCAATTAATATTACATGTATGTTGTGATAAATTTCATTATTTGAATGGATTGTACGTTGGTGAGACGAATTTTGAAGATATAAGTCACTCAATTTTTATACTGTATTTACTTCCTTGTATAAAAAAAACAAGGTAAGAACACATGATATGTAGAATTTTTTCAGTTGATTTACTCTTATAAAGTTAGAAGATATTCCGTTCCTCTATAAATCCAGTTAGGGTTAAGGGTGGCACCAAGTCAGAGAGCAGATTGTCAGCCAACCTCTGTCATATTGCTTGTTGAATGTTTGTTTGTTCTTATGGGGGGCCGAGTGGGACTTGATCTTTTTGTAATCTTCTTCTTGTCGTACGCCATTACACTTGAATGCCAGTCTCCTCAACAAATCTTGCCATCTTCTGTAGGTCTTCCAAAGGTCCATACAGTTTCTCTGTAGTGGGGGTTGGTTTATCCCATATCGTCTCTCTCTGTGCCTGGTGAAACTTGCACGTCTGCAGAAAGTGTTCTGTATTCTGCTCTGCTTCTCCACAGGGACACATAGGTGATGGTATGACCTTCAAAACTCTGTACAGATGTGGGTTGAGTCTGTTGTGACCTTCCTGAGCCTGAAGATTGTAGTTTGCTCAAATCTTTTTAGTTGAAGGTAGCTATCTTGCTTCTGAGGGCTATTTTGCAGAGAGTCAGAGACTTAATGATGGTCTTCGTCTCTGTATAGCAGACATGATTTTTCATCTTGCTGTTGTTGAGCGCCTTCCTTTGCTAGCTTATCTGTTTTTCATTTCCGTTGATTCCACTATGTGAAGATATCCACTGTATGGCAGTTTTAAGGCTCTTGATGGAATAAATAGCTCTTTTTGTAATCAGAATCAATTTTGTGTACATAAAATTGAGTTCTGTCATCACAAAATAATTTTTGTCGTACAAAACTATGTTATACAGACTTGTTTTTAGTACGAATTTCCTCTGACCCTGCAACCCTCCTCTTCTTTATTTGGATATTGAACCCGACATATCAATATCCAAATAAAAAAGAGGAAGGTTGCAGGGTCAGAGGAAATTCGGACTAACTTGTTTTATGATCACTTCAATTTTGTAATGACAAAAATTCTTGTCATGACAAAATTCAATTTTGTCAAATAGGTTTATAATTAAATAATATTAACTTATTTGCATAGAAAAATGACTTTTGTTAAGTGATATGGAAATTGAATAACAAAGGTCAATTTTGTGAGACAAAATTGAAATTGTATGCAAAAGTTGATCAAATTAGTTAGCATCCTGAGTTTTTGAGCAAGGGCATCTCATATGGTTGTTGCGCTATTCTGCAAAAGTAAGTAATACTTTATGATTAGGTATTACTCACCTTTGCAGAATAGCTCATCTCTCATACGATATGTCCTTGCTCAAAGTTACCGGAAACCTGCGCCGCCGAGACCCGTGGTTACTATATCCAATGCATGAGAGGCCTTCTTACAAAATCGTGATTAAAGAAATCATTTGCATATCCAAAGGATTCTGTAAACTAACTTCCATATTGACTTTTGTGACACAAAATTGACTTCTGTGATACAAAAATAACTTATGTGACACAAAAATGAATTTTGTGTTAAATTTTCACTTCTGTCTCATAAAAATGAATTTGTGCAAAAGTGATTTTATTATGGCAAAAAAACACAAAATTTAATTTTGTTGTAAAGTTTCTCAGTTCTGTATGCAAACTACTTCAAAGAATCCAAATTAAACTAATCTGCAAACAAAATTGACTTGAAATTTCTTACCCAATATTCAGATTTATTAACTAAAGTAAAGTATGTGATACAAAAATGAATTTGTCATGACAAAAGTAACTTAATTTTGTGCACTGAAATATTACCTTGTATGACAAAACCTAAATTTGTAGTATGTTATAATTTTTTTTAATCTGAACTCCTTTTAGTTAAACAAAACTCACTTTTTCCGTACAAAATTGAGTTTTGAGTATGAAACCACAAGAGTCCCATTCGGCGCTACGTAGTTCTTTATCTATTTCACAAAGTCTCTGTTCGGAAATGCTGCTTTCAAATTACAAAAGGGTGATCAGCTTTTCGTATAAACTTATACTGTGTAGGTCAGATGATCACGTACATTAGTTTCTTCTATACATTGAAAACATATAAATCTCACCACAAGAACTGCACTGAATATTATTCACTTCTTGATCCACTTTCCAATCCAATTGTACATATAGAACAGTTATCTAACAACAACAAATCATCTTTACCTATTAGAACAGCATTTTTTCGTATCAAAAACCGTCAGTTATCTGTTCCTTAATCCACATGACCTGACAGCAGTTACCCAACGTTCAGGGCTTGAACTGTCTCCAAGATAACTTATAAGTTATCACAATCTAGGCATTCCCACACGTGTATAATGTCATGTAACTGCGGTTATGTAGCGGTATTGTTCAGCACATAGCTAGAGTCGAGTTAATAATGCCATCTATGATCATGTTCTGTGACAAAGAAAAAAGATCATACTTCACTGTGAATATGAATTGTTATACTTTTCAAGCACTGGGCCTTGTTTAATCAAGGTACTTTTTTGAAAAAATATGAGTGTATACTCAAGTAACATGACTGTTTAATCTTCAGTCATATTCAGACATTGATTCAAAATTAGTTTTCTCCTAATTCGTTATACAATTTTATTAATAGAAGAGCGTAGTAAATTTCCTTGATTTATATATAAAAAAAAACATATACACGTAAATGTAGTTTGAACTGTTATACCTTAAGCAGATTGGTTAAGTGAAGGGTGTTTGAAATATGGCGGTCCTAAGCGATTGACTTATTAACGTTAACAATTGTTATTTTCTTTTTAGTGGAATCACATTTCCCTCCTTAACTTTATACAAATTAGACAAATTATGCACCGACCATTTATACTGAGGAGGGGTGGTGGTTGGGTGAGTGACTGGAATTATTTTGAAAAAGAGCATTTTTTTGCTCAGCCATAGGCAGAAAAAAAGTTATGATTCTATATTTCCCCATTACTTAAGAATGTAGATTTTCAAATATTATATTTTAACATTGCTGCTGTTGAAATACATTTTTCTTTCTTAAAAAATTTTTCTAACTCAACATAAAATCCCAGCCCCCCCCCCTTTAAAAAAAAATGGAAAAGGACTGTGCCTTAGACAAACCATCTTTATTCTAGATATCATTCTTTGTCAGTTAATAATGCACGATATTGTTCTTTTTAGATTTAGAAATGAATCCAGCAGTTCCTTAGGCATTTGAAGAGATTATTGAAAGGACGTGTTCCTTGCATTGAGGTTAATCAACAATAATGGAGGAAGACGAACAAATGTATGTCCTCATTATATTCCAAGCAATAGCTACAGATTTGTCAGGACTTCTAAGGGAAGTTCTCCGGCCACTATTTCATAAAACCCAATTGACTGATTTTATCAAAGCGAGACGGATACGACTGCCACCACGATGCTTTACTACAGACACCTCAGACCTCAGATCACTAGATGACCTTGACATAACTAGTTTGGTAGACCTATTGAAATTAATCCCAGAGCTTCGACATTTATATCTTGATTTTGATAAATTGAGAAGGCTTAGAAATGAGATATGCCATTTGCCTAACATCAAGATATCCGAAGGCCAGTTCAACCAATGGTTTGGAGAATGCTGTCGGATAGCAAATGTCATTGAGGATCACCTCAAGAAACCACGTACAGTGTCGGAGAAACTCATTAACTTTCGAAACAGTCAGCTTTCATTTAGAGGTATATCAAAAGTAATAAGTTAAAAAGTGCTTACGGTCGTTTACAAATTTCACATGCCTTTCATTTTAGCCACGATGAATGAATCATAAATGTAGCCTTCACTTTATTTTTGCAACAACATATCTTATTCATCTGAAAACGATTTTAAAGTTCAGTCTTGATCACCAAGCATTTGTAATACATCATTTGGAACAGAAAATAATAATATATATTTTTTTTCAGGTACAACATGCGATCAAACATGTCACAATGAAGTAGATTTAAACATTAGATCCATAGAAACAAAACTGTACAATTTACAACAAAAGGTACGGATGTACATTTTTTAGTTATATCTGCATGCATATTGTATACACCCGTCATGAATCTAACTGGGATAATGTATCGATAGTGTCATGGAATGATTTTTGGATCCTGCACACAATAGTTTGTAAATACAATAACACCATAATCGATAACTAACACAGCGGTTAAATAGAGGATCAATTTTGAGAATACGCACTCTTTCCTAAACAAAAAACTAATGAGATAAAAGTGAACCTTAGTGCATCTTTGAAGCAATGTCTATGTACTTTATAGTGCATATCAAGGATAGAAAGAAATTTGACGCATGCACTGCAGACTATGTTGGCATTTTTATTACTTTCATTATCTTATATTGTCAAAAAAAAATTCGTATCATTTTACTATGCTATACTTCCACTTCTATTTGTGTCAAGAGTGTCAAACTAAAAATTGTTATCAGGAGTCATCCAGACAGTATATATGCAATTTATTTTTTTTTCTATTGTAACAAGTGTGGACACAGATTGGTATTGCCCGAGGGGCAAGTATGGACGCTGACTGGTATTGCCCGAAGAGCAAATTTGATTGAACATACATACGTTTTGCCTTGAATGTGTTTACATCGTCTAGAAAACTCCTCCATTTATTGATATCAATAATTGAATTATGCGTATGTTGATAAATATCCATTAACATATGTTACCAAACATCTATATGGGGAACAAATTCCACAATGGCTTACCATAACCAAAGTTCAAGTCATATACATATAACAATGCTTCTTTCTTGAAGGTGTACTTGCATGAATGTGTTGAACTTGATATGTCATGTTAAGGATTGACCATTTCACTTTATGTACGTTACATGTAGCTTGATAAAATTCTGGACTCGCAGAACAGTTCTCTATCAAAATAAAATAAAGTTGCAGAACTGTAAAGTTTTCCAACTAACAGTCTTCTACTGAACAGAAAACATTCAAAATTCTTATGAATCAAAATTACATTACCGATATATGAAGGACTTTAAGGCTAAATCCATCGACACTGGCTCACAGTTAACACTTCAAAATCAATATTTTAACTAAATTTTGTATCAAACAATTTTATGAACTTCTAAATAATGTGAAAAATGTTCCCTATAGTACATATACTTGTTTCAGAACTAACATAATGTGTATGTACATTCAGTATTTCACAACACTGTCATTAACTTTAGAATCACTATTTCATTTAATCATGTAAATCTTCTTCACAATTCAACAAAACTTAGTTATTTTTACGTGTGTAGTATTAATGTCTTGATACTTAATAAAAATCCGCACCCTTTTAACAAATGTTTAAGTATGAATGTGACTAAAATTATATTTTTATGTACATGTACATACTTTACTTTATTGGCATGAAGTCATAAACAAACAAGTACTTTCTTTAAAAAAGATAGCCGACGCAGTAAAATTTCACAAAAGTTTCTACATTTCTTTTAAGAAAATAACACGACACGCAATTGAAATTTTCGTTACAGTTTTTCTCGAACGCAATTTCAAATTTTCGATACCGTTTTTTAGAACGCCACTAAGTTATCAGTGTTTTGCCAATCGGG
Organism: Perna viridis; assembly: GCA_037379345.1. Taxonomy (NCBI): domain Eukaryota; kingdom Metazoa; phylum Mollusca; class Bivalvia; order Mytilida; family Mytilidae; genus Perna; species Perna viridis. The sequence continues at coordinate 19,578,774 of CM074511.1, forward strand.
AAACAATTGTAATCAGGTGACTTGGGTTTCTATAGAAGAGCGTCTTTAAGGTCAAAGGGTAAAAAGTGAAATTCTACCGACTGCGTCGGAAAAATGGTTTAACTGAAAATCATATTAAGAGTTGTCATTTCATGCAGTCTGACATATACATAGATAGCAAAACTAAAAATCGTTGGAGCTCTTCGGGAATGTACTTATACGTACACTGTACTTTGACGTGTACATAATGTCTATAGGTATGATGTAGAGTCCCCAAAACTTCATGTTACAGTAATGGGCAGCTAATTGGACTACCCCAACTCAACAGATTCCTCAATGCCATGTGTTTTGCAATAAAATAGCGTGCCAGACAACCTCTAGCACTCCTGGAGTAATAAATAGACCGTCCTATTAAGCCTGAAAAAGTGTTGTTTCCGGTCACCCTTCCGACCATCCTTCAGACCCCCTATCCAGAATGTTTTATTTGTTATTTTGAAAACAAAAATAATAAAGTCTGCCGATTGTCTTTCAGAAAAAAAAGTAAAAAATAAAGCCATAAATGTTTTTTCTATCCTAGATGGAAAAAAAAGAGAAATATTTGTTGTTTATGTAAAGACACATGTCGTGAGTGTGCTTTTGGTCGTGGATAATACCTTTTGGGATTCGGCACCTGAATTAAATATTTGTTGTTTTGACCACCACCGTCAAAACAAAAAATATCTCAAGCACAGAATCCCAAAAGGGATTAGGCTGTGGACTAAGTCTATTAGTTTTTGCATATTTGGTTCATTTTATTCAAAGTTTGGCGTCACTATGACTTATTCCATTTTAAAAATTTTAAATAAAAATAAATCCCTACCTACCGGCCAGACAAATTTTTAGAACTGTGATCGGAAACATAACATTATTTTTTCGGCCTTGGAGATTTCTCATAAAGTGACTGGCGTCCACCATTAAGTTGACCTACCTTTCTGTCTTACGTGCACTTGGAAATGTTTATTTTATCCCAAAAAGTATTTTGCTGGGTCAAAGATTCAGCAAATGCTACTAATTTCCCCGAATACGTCATGACCCACATTCACGGGTGTGAGTATGCCTGGACTGTGTAAACGCTTCAATGCTCTACACCGTGTTTGAGAGACCCCAAATGACAGGCAAGGGCGTTAAGAAACACCTCTGCCCGTCATGTATTACAAATACCTCATACGAGTGCAAACTGGGTCTAACAGTATTGAGTATATAAGTATAGGAACAGTCAGCTGATGGTCGGTGTCACTCATATCGTGCAAATGATTGGCTAACATTGTGTTACGAAAGATTTTTTGGGATTTTAGTGGTTTATTTTCACAAAGACAATCGAACTATCTGCTCAAAGTAACCATGTCTTACCTTTATAATGCACGAAATGAAGATTGTAACGGATATACAGAAAGTGCTATCATTTTCAACTTGATTGTTATAATGTTATTTAATTAAAATACATATAAGGCCCTCTTTTAACGAAGTTGTTTTTTTTATAGGGAAGCCAAGTTTCCAATTTAGATCTCGAGACGCTTGAAATAGTTAAATGGGATGTGCGATTCTTAAAAGAATCATTACTACGAGCTTTCTCACGGCTAAAAGGACTTGAGAGTAGCATTAACAGGGTAAGCAAAGGAATTACGAGTTATGCCACCATTAAGTCATGTCGATACTATCGTTTTGCTGAAGAAATCTTTGACAATGAAAACTTTGTCACGTTCACAGCTTTCTGATACAATGTCAAAAAGCTGGAATGGTATATGGTCTCAAGACAGTATTTTTTTTCATAGCACAATGTCCTTGGCAGTTTCAATATATCAGATCTGCACTCCACCATTTAGACGTGTTTTTTTTAAACATTTCACTTAGTCACACGTAACATTCTACTAATTAAGTTCCAAAACTGTACTGTTACAGTAAATTCCATCTAAGTCCTTCCAATTGTATGATAAAAGTTTTTTTTATAACCGTTGTCACTCACTGTAAAAATTCCTTCTAAAACTTGGTCAGAGACTGATTACAATCTCTTAAATATGGATCCATTTAAGAATCAGGGAGATCCTAAAAGAAACAGAGGTAGTGTAACATACTAGATGGTTTTCTAATGTACAGGACAAAATGCACCATATATTTTGTTATTTTTAAAACACTTGAAAAATGTAAGCATATTTTTGTCTTACGCTTTTCATACATGTTAACTCCATATTTGAGAAGTGTATGGTGTTTATATAATTTTGAAAACATGTTTTAACGTGTACTTATGTGTACTTAAGTACATGTAGCACTCCAGCAAAGAATCATACAAAATTTGATTTATGGGTGAAAAGCCTACATATTTTTATTTTTGATATTTTGTTTAAATTGCCATTGTAAACAGAAATTAACATTTGATTTTTCATATAACCTACGTTCTTAAGAGATTCAAATTATATAGAATGCGCAGTAGATTTAAAAATTAACTCTGTAAATAACACTCAAATACAATAAAATCTATTTGATTTCAAATGTTGATTATCTCCTAAGAGCAGACAGATTGGAATGAATAATTACACATTTCATAATATAGACCCATAAAACAACTTAATTTCAAAAATAAAAATATGTAGCCTTTTGTGGTGTGTATCACATATTTTTAGATTTTGCATGATTATTACAAAGACAGCTACTTAAACACATATTTCCATGTCGGTCACATATGTTTTGAAACACATAAATATATGCTGTGATTTTTTCCTGTGTACTTCTAGATCCTTACATAGACAAAGAAACATTGTATAAAACTTTAAAAAAAACATGTACATGTGCACACATTTAAAGGGATAAGTATAACAAATATTACATTTGCAGCTTTTTCAAGTGTCATATCAACCAATAACTTCAAACATTTCTGTGAATTTATCCTATAACCACGCCACACATTATCTGCTTTATAACGGACTATACCTTGCAGATCGGACGGACATTACAGCCCGAGGACACAAGATACAGCGATGACCAAACATTTGGTATGAAATAAGAAGATGTATAAATGGTTTAAAGCATGCACGTGTTTTACTGTTTCTCTTGAATAAAATGTTAACAAGCGGATAATTAGATCTCATGTTGAACCACCTTTAACGCACATTTGATCAGGCATATGTGAACTAAAAATTTCTTCAAGAACTTCATTTAGAACTTCGTGGAGTAATATAATACACATGTTTATATCATTACTTGATAAATTTTGATAATTATTACATGTATTTCTATAAATTTGGCCACATAATATAGATACCGTTCCTAATTCAAACATCTTTTTATTATTATTTTAGATCTTCAGGAGGCGTCTTTACCTACCTCCAAAACTCCTGAACATAACAGAGACTTAAACGAAACAGTTTTATACAATCGGGATCAGGTTTTTTGTATACGTTTCATTTTTGCAATTTATAAATTGCTCGAAGTCTGCTTTTCAAGTTGTAGTCTTTTTTAATATGAAGATGTTAATCAGGCGTTTAGGAAAGATGAACATTTCAGCAAAACAGACTTTTATATGCCTGCTTGGATAACTTGAAAAAACCAATAAAACAAAACAAATCCACTTTTATTTAACCTAATGAAATGGGGTAAAAGCATTTAGAATGTTAAGTATGTTAGAAAGTGTGTCATGTTTCTTTGTTAAAATGACTTTTTACATTAAAATTCACATTTTTGTTCTATGAAGGTATTGATGAATTGTAACTAAGATTGGAGTAGCTTTGATTTTTTTCTAAACAATATAATTTCACCAATTTTTGTTTCGCTTTTCATGTACAGGTGCCTGGTAACGTAAAAAGAAACTTACAAAGCCGGGGTAGGAGACATTTGAAAAATGAGACCTGGACAAGGTAGCAAAGATCATACTATCTTTTTACGTCAATTGAACAAAAATCTACATAATGAATGAACATAAACTGTAGAGTGATGCACACTAATAGTAACATCCCCGAGTACAAGCATGTGTTATAAAATCTTAGAGAATCTCTACATGTAAATTGCAATGCAACCAGCGAACATCCCGAGATTTCACAAATATACCTGATAATCAATGTCGGCCATTGGGTTGAAACTGTTCATCTAAAAAACCAAATGATTGTTCTTTGAATTTGAAAAAAAAAGTATTGCATGCATTTATTACCGCATTTTTTTTCATTTTTTTTTCAAAATTTAATTTTTTTGTGATTATTGAGTAAAATCCCACATAAATTTTGTTAAATTAAAGCATGTTTTAATTAGTGTAATTTAAAATCAGTCGCAGTTTTCATTTAAATAAAAAATATGGCGATAATCTGTGAATTTACAGTAAATTTAAATTACTGGACACAATCTTTACAAGATATGCTCATTGCATGTTTTTACTACAGAACTCCTGATTCTGATGTGATGTACTTTTCCGGAGATGTTAATCTGAGGTCACAGAGACCCCAAGAACAACAGAAACCATGTTCAGTTGGTATCGACTCGTCAGCTGGGTCGTCGTCGGTAGTTCCGATCGATGATAATGACAATAGTGACATTAGTGAATTTAAGAAACAAGTCGGAAATGTTACAGACACTACTTCAACAAATAATTTTCCTGAAGTAAGAGAGGGACCAATGAAACAAATGACTACGAAAATCACAACATCACCAATTCCAGAACCCTGCAAAAATCTGCGACTTACAAGTACACGAAAGGATAGGAAAAGAAAATATTTGTTACCTAGGCGATCTACTTCGATTGATAGCAAACAAGTTTTTCCAGTTGCGTTTGCTATAAAACGCCCTTCTCCTTTGAACAAAAAGACTTGGGCGAACTCATTACTACTCAGACGCAGTATTTCTGATGGGATGAGTACTAACAACATCTATAGAGATGAATCACAAGCCTGTCGTTATAGATTTAGAATAAACAAAATCCACTTCAAACGCCGCAGGTAAATTGCTAGGATGCTAAATCTGATGCTTTATCTAGTATTTTCCCTATTTTTGCAGTAACTAAAATCTTGTTATTTAGTAATAATATGGATTATATTGTTCTGATAGTATATCTTTTTTTGCACAGTTTTACCCAACTTCACATTTTTATAGAATTAATGAAAATCAAATTCTAAATATAACGATAAAATAAATGAAAAGAAAATTAAGATTCATATAAAAACAAAATCACCCATTTGGGGGAGGGTTTGGGTGTGGGCATACCCCTTGTCAGCTCCTCATGAACTACCAAAGGTTAAAAAAGGTTGTGAAGCTAATACAGTGGTCTTTGCACCTAAACTTTTCAGTTGGATGTTAAGTTGTATCTTCTTTGGTGTTTATTTATCAACTGTTTATTTATTTTGCCTTTTAGGAAGAAATGTACATGTTATGAAGCATTAGGGATAGACATGAGAACCCCGATAACACCAACCAACTGTATATGCAATGGTAAGCTTAAAGTGAAAAAAAACAATCCTAAATTCTTGGACCAAGTAAAAGTTGGTCACGGGAAATAAAATGGGTGGGATAACGTGTTTTGACTGGTACATGTCTGTAGAGACTGCATATTATCATTTCATCTTCAACTTAATTGAATAGATGAATGTAGATCTGTGGCAACCTTTTTCTAAATCATTTTGTCATCAACATCGTCAACAACCAAAATTATTGATATATCGTACCAACACTACAAAAAGACTATGCTTTATAGTATCATTGAAGACCGACTGGTGACCTATAGAAGTTCGTTGCTTGACTTTTGGTAGATGACAATCATACCACATTTCCTATTGCCTATTTGAGTTATGCATAAAAGATGAGGCAATTGTTTACACTCTTTTTTTTTCTTAGTCTGAAATAAACGAAGGGGAACTATGAACACATTTTCGTCAGTAATTATACAGTTGTTTAGCCTTTTTTAAGTCACTAATATTGTTAGCGACTTCTTGCACTCGTAATGTCTATGCTCAATATTCGCATACTGATTTGCATAAATATGTAGTTATACGTCACGTAATGCTGCAGATCCTCGCCGTGTTTACCGCCATAGCGTCATAGTTGTTCTACGCGTGTTCCTTGCTTGTGCGAAAACGGGAAGTTTACATGAAATGATCGGTGAGCTTTGAGCAGTACCCAGTTTCCGATTCACTGGGGCTCTTTACAAGACTATATTGGTCATATACATTAGCACGCCCCGATGTTAAAGAATATTCATTGCCAGCTGCTAAATCTGGTTCCTAAACTGGTTCCCTGGTAAATATCATAAGCGACCCAAAGATCGCTACAACGTACCTCTTTTAAAACATATCATACACACGTCTATGCGGTTTTTTTTTTCTTGTATTAGAACGGGAAGTTTACATTAAAAGATAAAATGATCGCTTAACATTGGATTTATGTAATTATATTACCCAGTTTCCAATTCAAACATTCGTTACTAATGACTATACAAAGGTCATATATATCAATAGGACCGCTATATCTATATATTTTATAACCATTGTCAGTGGTTTAATCTTGTTCCGGATGACTGAAAACATTCGGGGCACCACGGTTACAAATGAATACGCAATCATATCAAAGGAACCAAGATTTTAGCGGAAGTCACCCGATTTAAGAGCATATCGCAGTCGTACCATTTTGGATGCTGAAAGTAAGCCAAAATCAGTGACAGTGAATATTTTACAATTAGCGACTTTGAGGATTTCAGTTCGTCATTATTAGTGTTTTTTTTTTGTTTTATTAGGTGATTTTAATGAGGAACCTGGAAGTGATGTGGCCATTCTTCATTCATCTGCTCCAGAGGACGAGGAGATAGCATTAAAATTTTTGAACATTTTAGTGAACATAAAACCTAAACTCAAAATTGAAACACAAAGCACAATATTATTACCTGGACGATGCATATTTGATGTTCGTCCTCTTCATAAATTTAGACAAATTTTGGTTTTAATAACTCCATACTATTATACTGAATACGCATACATATTAAGACGTCAAATTAAAACGCTGGTTTATATGAATTGCTGGTCGATTATACCTGTTTATATGGAAAATGTGAAACGGTTACCGGTGGAATTCATTTCAGCTTACAATGACATTAAATTCTACAAAACTCTAAACTTTTGCCAACCCAATAATTTGGAAATTTCTCCAACTATTATAAAATCAATAAAAAAATCGCTGAATGAGAACTTTATACGCACAGCACCACCAAACAGTATATATTTTTGAGGAAGTCAAGTAATTTCTGTTTTGATAGAAAGATTGCATTCATTTGCCTGGACGGAAACTAAAAAGTTGAAATGTTGACAAATATTTGTAATTTCTACATTTTAATGACTGTGTTAGATTTTTAAGCATTCCGTTGATTACTAGATTAAAGCTTTTTATGAAGAATATGTGCTGATTATTATTATTATTAACTTAAACCAAGTATACATACATGTACATGTATATTGCCGGAAAATATCTAAATTTATTTGACGAGCTTTAGGAACAGCCAGATCGCAAGGGTTCACCGAGCTAATCTGAGACTTTTCGAAGCGAGTACAATATAATATATATTGTTATTTTCGGCAATGTCCATATATTATTTTTATCCTGCAACCACATTTTCTAAATAAATAACACGCAAAATTGTCTAAAATAGTTTTTTAGCAATCTTTTGAGCGCAGCAATCGGCGAGGGCACCATTTAAACCTGTTACCCCTTTCCTGTTTTTGATGTAAAGCTTTGCCTTATTCGACACAGTTTTAAGCTTGGTTGCGGGATGAAATACACGATCTGACATGTGCCAAGTAAGATCTGACACCAAACCATTTCACTTTTATGGAGGGTAGAGTAATATTTGATTATAATAAGATTGAAACTCTTTTCCCTGAAGTTAACTAACTTTTTTAAGGGTTTACATCTACCTGAAATAATATTACTACATGTATTCCATATACGTATTTGTCTTTAAACGTCTTGTTGATGCGCAAGTTTGAAAGGATGGGTTTACCAATAAGTATAGGTCTGTGTAAGAATGAAGCATAATGTATAAAATTTGAAACATGATTGTTAAATACTCAATGATCCAATCAAACAATTTCATAAATAATGACCCTTTTACAGGTACAAAATGTATTTGTCATCAAACGATCTATACCCATTTGAATAAATCTTAAAGAGATTAAAACACGTTGTTCCCCAAGAGTGTGGCAGATCTCAAAAGTGAAATTTCTCAGAGTGACTGGTGTTTTTTTGTTGTCTTTTTTGACCGTCATGTTTCGATCACTGCCTGATTCTTACACATATACCTGTTATGTAAATGTATTGCTTGATGAAATAACTGAAAATGTATTGCCACCTAAAACAATTGCAACCGATTTAAATCTTAGTCTCTTAAAACTGACGCATACTTCATTTATATTTTATTATTTTACATGGATGTAGTATAAATGCTGTGACAATGCTTGCAATCTATGCATGTCGTATTCACCCGATAACACTGCTATATCGGTTCTGCTTTGAGAAAACAACTATTTGATTTTTTTTATTTGCGAATCTCATTTGAAATATTTGTAATTATCACAGATCAGGAGTATTATACAGATCTTCGAATATCATGGTATAAATTGAAAGTAAATATTACAGAAATTTAAACACAAAATTAGATATAGACACCGTTGGATATGTCTTCTAGGGCTCACACTGGGTTCAGGACATTTGTATAATATAAATCAAGTTACTGGGTAGAATAAAAACAATACATATGTATTTATGTAGTCACATCATATATATGTTTGTCAGCTTCGATACGAATCTGGTGTTGGCTAGACACGTTCCACGATCATGTCCTTCTTAAAAATAATATCAATTCCAATCTACTCATTCATAAATAAAACATCACAAAAAGGGCGTATGACGTCTGCGCCGATTTGATATATTTCCATCCTTTCACTTGCGCCGATTTTATTTTTTGCACTTGCACCAATAAGATAAAGAATATCTTGAAAATAAACTTTATGTCACTGTACCTATAATGAAATTTAAAAAAAATGGCGCAAGTGAAAGAAAAGAAATAGCGCAAGAGTAATGCATATCGACGCAAATGTAAAACGCCGCACAAAAATAGGAGAGCGACAAAACTATATTGTGTATCAATGAGCTAACATTAACGTGATGGTTATCATCCTCCCAAGTCAGGGTTTTGAGTCCACCCTCGCTCCCTCAAACCCCTGATATCATTCATTCATATTTAGCGGGTATCGTCCAACGCCATCTAGTGAGTTACCTAAATTTAACCCGGATCCAAAATCCAATCAAATCACTCGTCATAGAAACTCTTCGATATAACTTACAAAATGGCTACATACACTTAACGTCATTTTTTTCGCTAAAGACTCAGCGAATCTACAGTTGTCATTTTTTGGTCATATTGAATCATTTGTGACATCTTACAACTATCAGTTACTCGTATCATTGTTTACCTTTCAACAGACATTTTATGTCAAATCAATTTTCATTGGTGCTTCGCACCCGGGGAAGCAACCAATCGGAATTGGCTGGACGATACCCGCTAAATATGAATGAGTGATGTCAGGGGTTTGAGGAAGCGAGGGTGGACTCAATACCCTGACTTGGGAGGATGGATGGTTATAAGCCTTCTAAAAACAATCGCCCTTACCGAGAAGTTACAAGTATAAGAAGGGATCATTTTAGCCAAGTTTCAATTGACGAAGTACCGATGTGAACATCCCATATATAATAACCATAACAATTATGCTGCCGCGTAAAACTAAAAAAAGTAAAATAAGAAATAACACAATGTATCTCCACCCTACAAAGGTGTAATTACAATTTAAGAAATACAAAGCACTGTATTTGAAGACCATTTCATTGTACCATAAATACTAGAATGCTTCAGAATCCTTCAAATTAGGACTACAATTTTAAAGAAAGACTTTCGTTTTTTTCTTTGAAAAGTGTTTGCGAATCGCATATAAAGCGTTGTACTGCGTTGTGCAGTTACTTAATATCATTTTTTTTTTTTGTTTTTTGTTTTACCATCGTGTATCAAAGTTTTCATTTTGTTTTTAAAGAATATGATTGTCATGGAGGTAAGAAGATATCAAATGGAAAATGAAATGGTTCTAAAACAATATATCTCTGGACCAGTGTTAATACTTTATACACAGTTCTGAAACAATGCAAGCATGCCGAAATTACAATGACATATATTATAGACTGTCATAATTTCATCTTTGAATGAAAAAATGTACATGTTTTATCATATGCTTATCATACTCGTAACAAGTACAGTGGTTAACATTTTTAGTGATGGTTATGTGTTGGTTAACTCTGAAAATGACTTTTATACATGTCTATTCAGAGCCAATGCGCGCAATAAAAACAAGACATATGCTTCATTTCTTGTTGCATGATACTAAAATATGATGAAAGGCCACTAAAACCTTTCAATGCAATGCGGAGTTATTTTAGCATACTCCCTAACCAACACAGGATCAACAATAAATACAGTTTAGGTAAAGTTCTAGCACATGCGTTGCACGCTCTTTTGTCACATGACAGAATGCATCCTGTATATGGAACTCCTTCAAATTTAAACATGCCACACATGTTGTCTAGGGTATGAATTGCACAGTAGCGGATTACAGTTTCCGTCCCGTCTATTCCTAAAATAAAAGCAGAGTATCCATTTATGATTGCTCTTTAATAAAAGATTCTTATACAAGGCAATGTTGGTGTATAATGGCCATATTGGTTATTCTATTTATTGGCCATAAATAGGCATACCAAGGCGATAACATATGATTTGTCAAGAGTGGGCTCTACCGGAAGCAGTTGAAGCGAGACAAAACCTTTTCGCTATTGTGACAACGCAGAGGCAAGACAAATTTTGCGAGTAATATTTGTGTCGGCAGTATCACGATTGGAATCATAACTATATAACTATTATCAGTAGTGTGTATAAGGTGAAGAATCACGGACAAAATACCATAAACAATTAAAAAAAAGCATCCAATTACTAAAATTAAACGACCAGACTATGCGAGGACGCCACCAAAAACTAGAGTATACACCAAGTGCACTGTTGGGTAAACTTTTCTAGAAACATGAAGAAAATTGACAAATCTAAAAACTTGATATAACTTACCGCTAGTTCCTTTCATTTTAATGCAGTATCTGGCAGGAAACAAACCATATCTCCCGTCTATCCCCTGTCTACAGTCCACACTAACATTACTGTATTGAGGATGGAATGGATCTGTACAGGCTTCATTACTATTATTTTTCGATGCACATACATAACAATCAATGGCGGAGGCTGAAACAATTAAATCATAAATAGATTAATTTTATTTTATTAATAGACCATTGATAAATGTAAAAGTTAATTCAAAATGAAATAAAAAGAAATACAAAACCTTCCTTGCAAGTTCCAGTGTTTCTTCAGGCAAGAGAATATTCCGGGGAGTTCTTGCTGGGTGTCTCTGAGTATTCATTTTTTTGTGTCATTCTTCTTGTCATTTCTTGTCAGGTTAGGTTATGACCATTGTGTTTTCTGTCGCTTTTTTGTTTATATATTTTGCCTTTTTTTCATTCGGTACTCTGATTTTTTGAATTTTTAAAATTATCATAATTATATTTTTAAATTGTTGAATTTCGAGAGGGTTTCAAATCTCCAAAACTATTGTATTCATATTTCTGCAATACCGATTGTCCCGATCCACATTTTTTACAATGTTTATTTTTACTTTACCACTAGTTCGACCGTTTTTCGACCATTTCGAGTATAAGATTAACGTATACCTTATTATACAGGACAATCTCCTTCTCATAGCTAGTGCATTTACCAACTTCCTGGTACACTATACGTTTCACTTGATGTTCTATTCAAAGACTTGAAATTTTCTTTTGTACGAGAACTACTGTTATTACGAACACATGATGCTCATTCAGGCGTTTTACAGAGTTGGGATTGTTACTGTTTGTGGCAGACATGTAAATGCTTTAACCCTTTGCACGGGAATTGATTATAATTTATGGTACTGCATCGAGATACTGTTATGTATTTTTGTCTCTCTATCAATCAATATATGAAGACAACAAATGCATCAAGGATGCCATAACTTTCATGTTATCGTAATAATCTAATCTAGACTTAATGCCTCAAAAAGGGAAAACAACCTCAATAGTACATTACGTAAGGGAATTCAACAAAGCAGGGGTTGTTTGAATATTCAATTATGCTACATCGTTCACCGTTAGTAAAAGATGTAGTATTAGAAATCATCTTGGGATAAAGGAAAGATCTCTATTATTTTGCTTCAAAAGGACCATAAAGTATGTTCTGTTATTATATTCAATTCTCTAGAGAAATCACCTGTGATCGTATAACGACAACTGAATGCTAATTAAATCATTTTAAGTTCAAACTATTTCCCAATAGAACCGTTAATTGCCGTATTTAATTAATTGACTTTGTAGAAACGGAAGTCAACATTAAAACACAGATCGTGCATCATAAGGCCAAAAAAATAACTGTGTTTCGGGTTTCCCCGACCGACCCTAATACATTTTTTCTCCAAAATTGACAAAATCGGTAATTTCCGCCAATTTCCGGTACAATGCGGATCTTTTCCGGTAAAACCGACAGTACGTTTAAAACCAGGTCACAATAGCGTTTGAATAGGAGCCTGATTTATATCACGTAAATCCAAGCGTAAATACAATGTACTTATATTTTGTTAAAATTCCTACAAAAATAAGTGTATTGTAATAAAAGACATGATTAATAGGTGTGTATATTAAAAATTAAACTTTCTACTTAAAACCAAACACTTTCATGACTTAAACATAATGCTATTTTACTAATATAGGCTCAACTTAAGTTGAGAAAAAATAAAATGAAAATGCCTACCGACCTACCCTATTTTTGGTAGGAATGTAACCCTAAACAGATATATTTAAATTTTCTAGCTTCCACAACTTGACAGTGCATGTCTGAATTCTGACTTAGCAAAGAAATTTCACATGTACACCATGTATAAATAAATTGAAAAAAAAACTAAGCGAGCAAGCTCATATACTGGATCCAAAGGATTAATGTGAAAATCAATCGAATTCATGCAAGCTTCTATGATATCAACACTTCACCAAATATAACGAAACTACACGACCCGACAAAGCCATCAATTTAACCTATGTCAATTTAACACGACACAAGCTGTACAGTTATGGTATTAACTATAAATGACAATGAAATCATAGTCGGATCTGATTGACGTAAAGTTAGAACTGATAAATGTTACACTGTATCTTGAAAGTGGAAGACTAACCCCAAAAATGTAAAATTGAATATACTTTCAGGTTATTCGATAGTTATTTAATGGTTGCATGAAATTGTAAATAATCTACCAGCTTAAAGAGAAAGGCACAAAAATTATCCTGTGACGAAATCTGTTTAAATGCCCGTCCGTCAACCATATTGATTGCTAACCTCGTACAAAACCCTATTGATCAGTTATAAACTCTTGAGTAGTGAAATATGAAAACGTTGTTTAATAGAAATATATGCATTGGAAAAAAAATCACATACGTCAGCCAGCTGTTGTGAAGTTTTTTCTCCTTCTCTGAATGTTAACGAAATTCTAAGGCGTCTGGCTTAGAAGCGATATTCATGAAATTGCACAAAACAAAAGGAAAAAGAATGCGATTTATAGAAGACAGTTTATGTAAGGTTGGAAGGAATAAGTTTGGTGGTTTAGAGAGGACAGTTAATGTGAGACAGAGGGGTGACAGTCGCATGCTTTCGGAAACACTTTATTCTAATTTATGTGAAAAATTATATGGTCTTGGTAAAAAAAAAACCATAAAACTCGTGACATTTTGTTTTCTGGTTAAAGAAACTGAGCAAAATTTTAGAATTAAACACCATCACTCTGTCAGATCGTTATTGTTTTACTATATCAATGATGTCTTTCTATGAACAAGACATGATAGTTCTCAGTGTCAGACCTTCGTGATCAATAGACATACAGTAAAACAAAATCATCAAATTCTTGCCTTAATTACCATAAAAATCCATTCATTGGTAATAGAATCAATAAACACGGGCTGAAAAATGTGCCAACAATGATTTTTATAAACGTCATATGAAGCTTATATATTGATAATGGCAACGAACGAAAACAAAATCAATTATGCAAATTTAAACAACAACAAAACATAAACAAAAAATACATAAATACATAAATACGATGAAGATTTCGGACGACGTTTAATTTAATCTCTGAATAGCGTCTGACATTCGAAACTCACTCTAGAAAGAGAGAAACAAAGATGAAAAAGCCAGCTAAATTTTGTTTCAGATAAAAAAAATGGTACGAATAATGATTAATTCTTTAACGTATGATCCTAACAGGACATTACATAGTGTATATTTGTAACATCTGCGAATAATATTTGTTTTTCAGTGTATAATCGCTTTTATTTCATTTTTGTTTATCCACAAAAAAAATGTACATTTGATCCAGCTGTGTTCATATCCTTCCATGACTGGATGTTTGAGATGAGATTTAAGCATTGTTAGTAATTGGAAACTTTCCATGGTTAATCAATTAATACCATTTTCAAAACTCAATTAAGTATACTTCAGAATGGAATATAATCGAACAGTTATTAAAATCTAGAAGATAAAAGCCTTTAGTATTGAGTTTCATAGGAGCATATCTCCGGAACTTGGTCGTAAGAGTTCTAGGTGCTGAAATGCCAATGATTAAAAATACTGACAAACAACAGAAAACTGGTGGAAAAGAAGCAGGTTGCTAGAAAATGTTTATTTATGGTAGTGAAAACGTAATTCAGTCACACATACGTTTAGCCTTTTTCATTTCAGTGGCAGGTCAGATCCAGAGAGGGAGTTCCAGGCTTGTACCTCAAAATGCACGTAATAAAAAGGTCGGTTCCACCCCGGAACCCAACCAAATCCCCCAATCTGCCATGCACTGGATTTCATACGAATTCACGTGAACTCAGTAGAAGAAATTATAGAAATTAACTCGACATCCACGTGCCATAATTTTCCATGTTCAATTTTTCTATATAGGTATGATGTAACAAATTATCTACATACTTGATTAAAATATAAAGCAATACGAAATGAATGTGGCATGTCATATTTAATTTGGTGCTAGAGCTGTACATTTAAAAATATTGCCATATTACCCTTGCTATGTGTTGCCCTCATAATATGTAAACTGTGTCACTCGATGCAGAGCAGAAACTAGCACGTTTTACATGTTTTTTTCATTTTTGATAGAAAAAGAATCGGTGCTTTTCTGCATCAAACTATATGTACCAGTTACAGTACCTTATCGACACATAAATCGACGTCTGACAGCTTAGATCTAAATGAAAGTGGGTAATAACTCCTTGAAAATCCTCCCTTATACAAATCATATACGATATTTTCAGCATGTTTGGCTTAAATGTATTAATTAACTATAAATAATATCAAGATCTCAACTTCTTAATACCTTTTTTGTCGGTAAGTGGAAAAAAAATAATAACATGAAACCAGTAAATATGCATGAAACAAAGGCTTCGAAATATACACAGCTCTGAGACATTAAAACGTGTCCATGAATTAATTACACACTTACCGAAATCAATTACCATACATCCAATGAACAGAAATAATATTCCATATAGACTTTGTCTCATAGTTGATTAATATCATTTCTAAAGAATAGAATCCTTAGTAAGAAGAATTTTGTTCATTTCTCTTCAGTTCCTCCCATCATAATCAATTTCTGGAATTTAAATATCAACGCAGAGCACGTTACCATTAAAACCTATTTATAAAATCGTACTTTGGCTTCGTTCCTATACAAACAATTAAAAAATGGCGGTAGAATATGTTAGATTTGCCTGTGCACACTCAGAAAAAGATGGCATTAAACTCGACATGTTGATTGCTTCACTAGAGAAATCGATTGTCAGGACATGTTAAACGTATGTTTTGTCAATGGCCATCACAAAATATCTTACTATCGTTTGTGTACATATTGATCAAGTAGTTTCATTGCATAATTATTCTCTACGATTTTCTTGTGCTTTATGCTTAGCTATGTTTGGCATTGCCTACTGCGGTATTGAATTTAAGTTAATTTTACGTCAGCAAAACATTAAACAAAATGATTACGATACAAAATATGTTTCTAACTCAAATTCATCATAACTATTGTATATGACGTTTTTTTGTACCTGACACGTATTACAAAGGAGGGGGAAAAGAAAAAAAGAAAAGAGGATGAACAACTAGCATATCGATCAAATCATGAAGCACCTACGGCTCTATCATTTTAAAACATGGCCAAATATTCAAATATAATTACTATTATGAAAAAACAATATCCCCAGAGTACAGACTGACACTATTCATAAGAAATGCATTATCGAAATTCTTATGCCATCGTCTATAAACAAAGTTTCATTTTTTATTGTGATCTTCGGGCTTCCGATGTCACGAGGCGGTAACCGTAATAAAAACACACGATACAGTGTGTGATAGATCAGGATGGTTTCGGGGGTTATACTTTCCTTTTGTTCAAATTTAAGTTTCGCAAAAAATGAGCGGCAAATATTAAAGTAGTAGCCTGGAACATGGAGTATAGTCACTACCTGAAGCCTCTTTCTTCATACAAGTTTCTTGATCAGAACCACTGCCCCTTTTCATGTAAATATATGGATCCGCCAAGCCCTGAATGAAATATCCGGACAGCTCTTCCAGTTGGCATGCAGCATTGCTCTTTTTCATTTCTATGAAATATGACTACTTATAATCTTGAAGGATTTTCATTTTTAGCTAAACATCAAACAGTTTATTATGCGTCTAAGAATATGGCACTTGTATCGACATATTGAATATAATGAACGATTGGTTTCATTCGAGTAAATGCAAAGTAATTAACAGGTACTGATGCTTGTTAGAAGTCAACTATTTTTAATTGGATCGTTGTTAATACAAACCAAATTAATTAGCGTAATTAGTTCACAATAAAAGCAGTTTATTGGATTTGTTTATTGGCGTATTTTAGTGTAGAATTAGCCTTGTCTCTCCAATACAAAGATTTAAATTTGGGGTGTTTTTATTCCTGAAATCTTGATTTTTCACAAATTCTACCTTAAAAATTGTTTTGCCTGCTCTGCATTTTATTCTATTGAATGTCCGTCTAAACACCGAAAAGACAGGTCTTAGTGCATTAAGACCAATAATACTATGCTTTTCTGAAATATAAGTATCACCACTGAATTAGGTATCTAAAAAAGCATATTTTGCACCTTATTATATATAGAAATAGTCATTGAATAGTTAGATATTTAGTCATTTGTGCGAAGTTCTCCCGGCACGTGCCAAGAATATTCCCGTGTTTTAATAATTCGTTACCCAGTATAAATAACATATAATTAAGAATGGAATTTAACACTCTACACGTTGAAGTATTATACTCCCAAACATTGAGAGACTAGAGTGGGGAAACGCTCTCGGACCCACGTGAGGTCTGGGAGTAGGCCAGAGCGTCAACACAGCAGCCCAGTCGCTAGTAGGACATACTCTGACCTAGTCCTTCTGTCAGGTAACACCAGTTAATTCTACTAACCCACTAAAATCGACCGTGAGAGGCCTGTATTGGTATTCAAGGTCGTTAAAACCCCAAATCATCAATAGAATTTATAAGTGATTTTAGGGTTGAAATTATAAAGTTACTAGTAATTTTGTTGTTGTTTTTTTAGTGTTTTTCTTGGTTTGTTTGTTTTTTCTATAAAGAGGAAATCGAATCATTGACTTTTTGAAAATAGATAAAAAAAAACATTCAAAACATGATAACAAGAAAAGACAGAGTTCTGTCTTGTATTGGGTTTATCATTGTACATGCTGACTCCGCCGATCTTTCCTATGCTATTTGCACGATGTATTTGCTTTGATTTTTTTTTTGCAACTTTGGTTAGTTAGCACTTCGACTGGTTTTACCATATTTTGATTGCATAGCATCTTGGAGGTATTACTATCAGAGAATTTTTTCTAGCAGCCCAGCATGCTTGATGTGTAGAAATATGTCTCCTAAAGTGAACAAATAGTTGGAGATTCCAGTTCCAAACAATGATCATTTACGACGAGTCATCGATGGTCATCGTGCAAATGTCATCTAAAGCACTTTTTTTTTGCTTTTTCAACCATATCATAAGCTTCTGGTATCGCATCGTTTTTGTTTAGTTTTCAGATTTCTGTTTGTGGGACGAAGACCACGGATACATAGCGACTTCATCTCTAGAACTTACTTCTGCCAGTAAAGACGACAGACATAAATTGATGTCAATGTATTTGTGATATAGATGACAATCAATTATCGAATTATCGAATGTTCCCTGTGTAATAAATTTCTAAATTTCACATGTAAAATAAAGCCTGCAGTTCCGCTATCGGATTTTCGTCGGCCAAAATACTGATGAATTTAAAATTAATTTGAAAATTGCTATAAACTGTTGAGAAAATCTATAAGATAAATTTGTAATCAATTGGTTATCTTAAATGACCAAAATATAATAACACTTTGAGATTTAACTGTTAATTCTAGGGGTTAATTCTAAAAAAAAATAAATAAAAACAATACTCTTTTACGACTTTAAAGTACATGAAATTATAAATTATCCAAGGTTGTCTCATAAAGTTTTTATACTAGTTAATGGCCCCGTCCAGGTCCGGGTGTCAAAAGAATAGGCCTGCAGCAGCGCTAAGCTTGTCGTAAAAGGCGACTAAATAGTGCTCAGAAATCTAGCCGGGGGCTAGGCGCTCTGTCCACAGAGGAACTGGGATGTGTGCCCCAAGTGGTGGAATGGAGTACCCCTGGCGTGTTACACGCTGAGGTTGTCAGGCTATAATACGGAAAACCTGACCGCAAACCATAGTGGTGCACCGTGTTGGGAAAGATGCCACGTTCCTCGCACGTTAAAGACCCTGCTGTGGTATTCGATAGGTGTAGGAACCTTTGCGCTCCGCCACAGGAGGCTAAATTGGCCAACCCTACCCATCCCTTCCTTTTATCTTGTGGCAATCAACATTTGTCGACCCTATTATCCTTGTGTCCCATCCTTTTTTTTCATTTCATCATCATCATTACATGTTCATTTTATCATCCCTTTCATGTTCATCGCCTGAATATAACTGAAATATTGGTGCTCGGGCGTTAACCACAACACACAAATATACTAGTTAATGAAAACATAGACACTATCGAATGTCTATATGGCTGATTTTAACAAGCAAGTTCTCATATATATTAATGTCGTTTTTTTTTTCAAATTGACGAAAATGCATGCATTTACTTTTATTGCCCAAGTTAAATAAATTTTCAAGGGTTTTCAATTTTCATATCATTTCCTGTTTTAATTTCAACTCAATTTTTACTCTTTCACGATTTTAAATCACATGAAATAATTAATGAACAAATTATCTACAGTTGAATACTAAATGAAAACCTAGTCACTATCGGATGTCCACATGTCTGATTTTCAATGTTTTAAACCAATGTTCAACTAATAAATACATATATCCACACCAAACTGTAGACATCAAAGAGTCCAGGTCAGGATCTGTTATCCATGTAATGGCTGACACGTGCCAGAAGAAAAAAAACTTCGCACAAAATACCAAATATCTGACGACGTAATTACTTTTTTATAATTAACATAGAGTATCACGCATTTTTACAAATCCTCTCCACTGGTAGTGCTTTCACTTGTGACAAGTGTCTTTTTATTGGTCTTAGTGCAACTTTTATGTACTAAGAGCGGACTTTGCGGTGTTCAGTCGGGCTCTTCTATTAACGCCTCCCTAACCTGAAATTCGAGGTCCGCCCCTGATATACATTATGTATATTAAGAAAGTACACCGTACCACACAACATAATCTGATCGTGTCATGGCTGCAGTTTTGAAATTGAATTATGTACATTGTGTTAGTTAGAATAATTTGATACAAAACATATTATTAAAAAAATGCTTATTATGCCGTATATATAGTAAGAATACAAGTAAAATGTTACTTTTGAACTCGGGCATGAAGTAGGGAATACATGAACCTGGTACACGTGACCTGGGGTACATACTAGTATGTGCTCCTTTTAGGAACTATTAGGAACACATACTTAACAACAAATCCAGTGGGAGGATTCTGGGTATTGGACCCCCATTGGTGGAACTTTTTTTTTTTAAATGTATGCTTATTTAGGGAAAAAATGAACATTCAGCCCATTTTTTTAATAAATTTTCTGGATCTGCCCAGCATATAGCTACTTATCGGTCAAAGAAGAATTACGGTATTTGTTATCACTTAAACACCATTTGAACATTAATAAAAAAAATAGTCATAAGTTTTCAGTGGAATAGACTTATAATTTGTTTACTTGTAGTACAGAACAAGCACTACCTGACAATCCTGCAAAGGGCTAAATTTATAAATGGAACTTAAAATAAAATATGTTGTGTGCAAAGAGTGAAATATGTTGAATGGCACTTGTTTTTTTTTGTTTTTTTGTTTGGAGTGGGTGGTGAGGATGGAGACTTATATTTGAAAGAAAGACACTTACACAATTCTTAGAGAAGAATATTGACCAATTACATGTAGCAATTATCGTTTGACACATTTACTGTAGCAGTAAGTACTTATACCGGCATACAATACTCAGTGATTATTAAATAATTAAACAATTTTTCTTCATCCACATGTATGCATTTTTTAACAAAATCTTGATGACATTGTTAATAGGCTGAAACAGTTTTGCTTTGAAATATAACACAGGAAGCTATCATGACGAGTATTCTAGCAGAAAGCACACTTAATCTTGAAAAATAGTAGTTGAGAGGTTTGATATTGTTTCACAGACTATCGCACTTTTACGCATGTTGTTTGAATGATAAAAAAGTAATCTAATTAATAACAACCATTTTTTATATTATTAACATTGGAAAGATATAATATATGCGCTAGGCCCAAGAAGGGAGATGATTAATCTGATTTGTTTTTAATGTGAAAACATTGTAAGCACAACTCCACCAAAACTACTCAATGTATTTTGATGAAATTTTACGGAAAGAAATGCATCAATGGAGATTCAATGCAGTAATTTTAGCTTTGTATATTGTAGGGACAACATGATATTACCAGATGACTATTAATACATTGACCAAGCTGATGATGGATTTGGTTTTGGATCCTGTAGTGAGAGCAGCATGTGGTCACTTTTTATTACAGGTATTCTTAAATATGCATGATTAATTGTTATTAATGTTGTGCACTCTGCAGGTTAATGGAACACACGAAATATATTACATGTAGTTAAGTTTTCAACTTAGCACATTAAGTTCTGTCTTTATACATGTACATGAATGAGTTCCATATCAATCAGAATAAATTAATAAGTTAAAAATACTTGTAAGAAACTTTTAAGAGTTGAAGACCTACAGATTATGCTTTGCTTGGCTTTGAAAAGTGAGGGAGGGTTGTTACCTCCTGAAACTAACCAATCACGCCTTTAGTAATTAGTCAGTCAGTAACATAAGTACTAGTTCACTAGGTTGTTACATTTTTTCTCTTTCAAGGTAGGTTTTTGATAATTTACATGTTGTAAAGCATTTTCATGATGCATAGCCATCACCATGCTCTAGGGGGTAATTACCATTGACCTTGACATCACATTTTTGTGCTTTCTTTGCATTTTTTTTAATTAAAAATCAAGCCCAGTACTATAACATTTTTAGTTCTTAACTATTTTTAGGTATCATTATTGGCTGGTATTCTATGGTCAGAATAGCTACCGGTATACAGCAAGAAATTCCTGCAAAATTGTAGAAGGATTTTCACACTATATTTAAGAGCAACACTATCACGATCAGACTATCACTACAAAGTGTGCAGAACATAACATGAGCTTTTACTATTATTACCATCAAATGAGAAATTGAGAATCTTCTTTTGGCGATACTGAAGTACAGTTGTTAAGAAATCATCATTGTTATCTAAATATGATATATGTACATACATGTACTTGTGACTGCTAATATTATTCCCACTGAAGCTAAAGTGCTGACATTCAAGGAATAGTTTAGATGTATCAGCTTCATTCACAGAAGGATAAAATTGGATATTTTTATAGGGGTTTAGACATAAGCAACAAACATGTAAATTTTGAAATGGGAATGTACAAAAAAATGTAACTACACGTTTATTCATCAGAAGAAATCAATTCATTTTATTCTAAACCCCACCATTTCAAAAAAGGTTTTAATTTTCTTAAATACCCATTAATAAATATCTGCTGATTCAGGAAAAGCTTTGATCAGATGCATTATTATACCTTACTATGTGTTGATGTGCTGTAATCTGTTTACAATCATGACAATGTTAGGTGTTTTTAGTATGTCACTGTTAGGCAGATCGGAATAGTTTTTTTATGAACTGTGGTTCTTGAGCATTGTATAAGGTTCAAAATGATAAGTTATACTTTGATTCAGACATTTAATTCCTGACAAATTGCCTGGGCATCTATTTCATATCAGGGGCAGATCCTGAGAAATTATGGAAGAGGGTTGCAGAGGGTTTTCAGGCTTTTATTTGCTCATTTTGCCCAAATATTTGCATAAAATCAGCCCAATTATAACACAAAAGTGGGGTGTATTAGATAAAGTAGTTGATTTTGCATTTTAACACTTTTTGTGTTTACAGTAATGAACAGAACGTATTGAAGCATATTATATTTTTTTTCCAATACAATGATTTGCTTGTAAGAATAGACATAAAATGCCAAAAATACAGATACTTTTATGTTGAATGTGGATATGGTAATGAAATGCTATAAAAGACTAAATTTTTTGTAGTTAGTCAATAATATCAGTACTTTTGCAATGCAAAAAAAAAAGAACTATATTTTGTTATAAAGCATGTTCATGAAATAAAACTTATCAAGATAATTTAGCTTCATTTAAATTTCTTTTCCAAGTTGAATAATTTAATACATAAAACATGCGTATTCCTTATGAAATTTAATAAAGTAATAAATATAGTTATTAAATGTGACAAAGCATTGATTATTACTTGCTTATAAATAATAAAGATGTAAAATTATTTAAATTCTACAGCTTTATTCAATCTAAACATACAGTTGTACTTTCTGGTATCTTATCACAATACCTCTCTATACACATGTACCTGTTATTATATGTTTTATAACTGTATTGAATTACAAACAAAAATCTTATGGGGCAAAATAATCCCATGGGAGAAAAAAATCAAGATTTGCAATTTAATTCTTTGCAAATTTAAAGTGTCTTGTGTTAGTTTAACGAAGACATACCAAGTCTGAATGTTTGTCTTGCCTCATTATAAACAAAATAATTAATTATCAACATTTAATTTCGAAATATTTAACGAGACAGGGTTTATTGATTTAAATTGATTCCATTTAATTGACGGCGAAACCAAAAACAAAGTTAAAGAAAAATAAAGCTATATTATTACAAAACTGGTTATTTTTGACGAAGTTAACCGAAGCTGAATGTTAATATGCACATATATTCCTTAGTTACTCGACCGCCAATGTGAGAAAATTCGCGCTGTCATTCCAATATATTCATTTACAGTATTCGACCAAAACAAAAAAAAACTTATCTTAATTTTCTTCCAAAGCAAGCTACAGCAAAGTCTAAGCAGGAGTACTTGAAAGCACGTGTAAGTTAAGCGGATGCGAAATGAAGCGAACAAAAATGCATTGTCCGGAAGTGATATATAAAAGAGAGAATGCTAAATAACAGCAAGAGTTTCTATCATGCTTTCTTAATATAGGTCTTATTTCAAAGAAATCTCATGCGAAACTATTCATCACTTATAGTGAATCCACATACTGGGGAAAATGCAGTGCTTGCAGATTGGCAATGCTTACTTCATGTTATTTGAAACACTAATACCAGGTTATTAAATAGCAATCCAGCTAAGAATCATGCAAAATGTGATTCGTGGGTGAAAAGCCCACATATGTTTATTTTTTTATATTTTGTTTTAATTGCCATAGTAAACAGAAATCAACATTCCTTTTTTCATATAGTCCGTGTTCTTAGGAGATAAAAAATACATAGAATGCACTGTAGATTTTAAAATTACGGGAGATAACCCTGTAAATGACTCAAATACAAAATTAGAATCTGTTTGATTTTCAATGTTGATTATCCCTTTATGCACACAGATTTGAATGAATAATTACACATTTCATAATATAGACCCGTAAAACAACTTTTACAAAAACAATTACAAAAATAAAAATATATAGCCTTTTTTGAGGTGTTGCACATTTTTCAGATTTTGCTTTATTCTTACAAAGACAGCTACTTAATATAAACTGTTGACCAGTTATTTGAAATAATAGTACAAAAAAATAATTTATAGAAAAAATGTAAAAAAAAATATATGCCGAACAAGAAAAATACATCATCTTTGCCACTTGTACATTGTACACTCATAGTGTACTTAGGAAGTTGACATTCATGTGGTTTCTGCTATCATGACTACCTATTAAAGCTCTCATACGGCCGCGTTCGAGGGACTCTTTTGGTTATCAGTGTAAAATATATCAAGTCTGCTGACCCGGCATTCATCATTATATAACTGCTTAAAAGGCAGATACACGATATGAGACAATAATACCTTGATTAAGAAAATACATTATATATCAAATAAATCTCATTATGACATCGTTGGTTACCTCATTTTTAATTACAATATAGTAGGAAAATCTTCATATGTCCTGTCTGAATCATGCATTGATATAGTGTTGTATTTAGGACTAACACTTTTTTAAATTTACTTTAAAATGACTTGTGTTAATTTCGAGATATATCAAATCAAATTTAAAATACTAGTGTGTGTCCTAAATGTACAACCGTACATTAGGTTTTCGGGTACTATTAGCAATATCAACGTATTTTGTAATATTATCGCGTATTTTAGCCACTGAATCTGCAATAATATCTTCGAAATAATTGAGTGAAATGAAGGTGAAGTACATTTTTTTTTCAGAAAATGTGGCCAGTCTGAAAAGCTAATTTAGAAGATTAAGCTTATCCGTCCTTAGAAAGTCATTCAAAATCGTTATTAGGACATTCCTTTAGAACCTATGTTTATGTATCATTGCGTTTTGCAAATGAACATAATCTAACTTTAGGATCTACATATTTATAATCATCAGATTATTTTACGTTTATCGTACTGATACTGATATTTGAAAACAAGTACTATCTTTAAAAAGATAGCCGACGCAGTAAAATTTTGCTTCTAAGTTTCTACATTTCTTTCAAGAAAATGACACATGGCACGCAATTTCAAATTTTCGGTACTGTAACAGTTTTTCGAACGAAATTTATAATTTTCGATACAGTTTTTTGAACGCCACTAAGTTATCAATATTTGGCCAATCGGGAAACAGAATTGCGATCAGGTGACTTACGTTTCCATAGAAGAGCGCCCTTAAGGTCAAAGGGTAAAAAGCGAAACTATACCGACTGCGTTGGATAAAGAACGAATAATACTAATGATCAACGCCATCATAGGCAAAACAAGAAATACATACAGCAACTACAAAAGAAAAAAAAATCAGTGTTTCATTGATTGGAAACAGTTTAAATTCTTAGGTTAATATCATAAGACAGTAGTAATGAAGTACCTCTGTTTAAACAATGCCTATACTTTGGAACGGTTCAAACTATATTGTGCATTCATAATTAATATAAAATACAAATATAAAATATCGGTACGACAAAGTTAACCTTGAATGATTAAATTTCAATTGAAATATTTATTGA
This sequence comes from Perna viridis, assembly GCA_037379345.1. Lineage (NCBI taxonomy): Eukaryota > Metazoa > Mollusca > Bivalvia > Mytilida > Mytilidae > Perna > Perna viridis. The sequence goes on from CM074511.1 coordinate 19,604,667, forward strand.
ATTTCTCTGACAAAATTGTTATAATAAACCAAAGTGGGCTGGTACAATAAAAAGTTAATGGCCATTTTCGCGCAGTTGGCTTTTTCTCCGTTGGTACATCATTTGATTAACTTTAGCGAAAATCCAATGTTTTACTTACCATTTTTAAGCATTTCCGGTCATATTTACTTAACTACTATTTTCAAGTAAATATTCATTAATTGTAAATGATATCACTGCCTCATCAAACAAGGAGATTCTGGTAGTCATTTTAGTAATATTCTATGATGTTCTTGTAATGTCCAGGAAAAATATAATTAGTTCCATATGGAAAGAGGAAATGTGTCCGTATGAAAAATGAAAACAGCAAATTGAATGAAGATGCAAAGATCTAAGATTCAAAATAAAGGAAGGGTGATAATTTTATTACTAAATAAATGTCATTTTGAAAAAAAAAATCATGATTTTTCAGCAAAGTTACCCTTAAGACGTAATGTTTTGAAATATAAGCTATTTTACTGAGGCTTACAGAATTGTCGCTCTTCCAATTTTTGTTCAAAATACGAGACCGGCTTAAGTTAGCAGCTTTGGTTTAATTGTTTTGTAATGCCCGTTTACCCGTCTCCCTTGTATAAGTTTAAAGCATTGCCCCACTGCTTAAAATGACGTTTTCTCACAATAGTGTGTTTTACTGATAATCCTGACGTTCTCTTGCGCTTTCATGTATGAACATCGTGAGTAACGTCTATAAATATAAAAATAGATGTGGTATAATTACCAATGAGACAGGGATCCACCAAAAGCCAAGCAATGAACAATTAAACTTCTACAGGTCACCACAGGGTCTTCAATGATGGGCAAAACCGATACCGTAAAGCAAGCTGTAAAAAGAGCCCAAAATAAATGAATTGAAACTATTCACAACAACACAAAAACAAAAAAGTGCAACAAAAAAGCACAAAACACGAAACTAAGCACATCTTGTTTACTCAAACAAAAATATCAATAAAAAAACGTCCAACGAGATTAAGTGAAAATATTTCAACCAATGTCTAAGTAAAATAATGTCTCCGTGCACATGACAAGATAAAAAGCAATGAAGTTTACACAACAATGTTACGTGGGATTCGATAATCTTGAACCTTGTGAAAGGACTATTGAACATCACTGCCATACTTGAAAACATTCAATAGAGTACCTTAGTAAAGAACTTATTAGTTCAATTGATTATACATTTGTCTGTATGTTAACCAACTTGATTTGTTAAAAAAAATATATATATAAAACATAAAAAAAATGTTTAAGTAAAACAAGGTCTTCGTGCAAGTGCCAAGATAAAAAGTAATGGCAGGAAGTAGGACGAAATGTAAAAGAGTTAATTAATACTTAATTAATTAACAAGAGATTCAATGTTAGAACCAATAAAAACATAATTCAAAGATTTAACAATGATACGGTGAAGGTAACCATTATGGATAAGTTTAATCAAATATTTTTCCAGACTAAAAGGATTCTGTTTAAACTCGAGCTTTATTTATTACATTACCATAAAACTAGGATGTGATATCGCAATTTTGGTTTAATTTACGACAAGTACAAGCAATCTTTATACTTATGGAAGAATTTAGTAGAACTCCTAACTAATTTATGGTAACGAAAACCCTGACTCGACAATTTACTTTACCGGTAATACAGAGATTTCGTTCATTAAAGACGTATCATCGCTACAAGCACGGACATATTGATCAAGTTGAGAATTTAAAATGTATACTCTGAATGAAGGAGCCAAAGGAAAGTCAAATTCAAGGAAAGAATAATTATTAATTGGAAACGAAAATCATCCCTCTTGTCGTAAATTTTAGGTTTAAGTTTACCTTGAAATGGAATAATTCAAATCCAGAAAAGTACTATGTCTTTTATTGATTATGTGCTTTATTCAACGTTACTAGTATAGGGTAAATTTCAGCAGTGTATTCGAAAAAGTCAGGATTATTCACCGCAAAAGCGATAGGTATTGTAAAAAATGTTTATTAAATTGGCCATAAACGTAGATTCGTAACAGTACAGAAATATATCTGCTGTTAGTCTTATATTTTGACATATTCTTAGAGATCAAAAGATAAAGAACTAATGGGTGAACTATACGACAAACGCGATTACATCTCCTTTTGTATCGTCGAATTTTCTTTTATCTGTAGCAACACCCCTTCAGCACCAGCTTTGTTGAGCGTGTCTAATAAAATTTAATCTATTGTCATCCATTTATTTTGGTCTTTTTTTTAATCACCCTTCGAACCCCGGTTCCCCTTGGCTCCCCTGACAAAACATTAGGTATTATAAACCACGAACCGCGTACAGTAATTTAACTTCCGATAAATGCAAAAGGTACATGTACTATATAGTTCGTTCATAAACAAAATCTTACTTATGATGTTTGTGTACCAATAAAAGAAATTTTCTCAGCTTAAGGTTTAATTTAGCATTCAGGTAAATTCAGTCAAACGATAAAGAATGAGTTTCGGATATGTATTAATGATGGAAGACCAAATGCTTGAAAAAATTCTGATATAAGGAAGAAGGTGAAACATGAAACGCTCACCCTACCGGTGCACCTGGTCCATGCTCCCAGTTTTTTAGTGGAGTCCGAGTTGCTCATTTGCTTTTGTTACTTTGTATGTATGATTTTAGTTAATTATGTTCTTTGTTGTATATGTCTGTTTTCCATATCTGGTCTTTGTCCCTGGATTACATTCTTTTGATTACCGCTATAACCTTGGTTCCCTTGATTACTCTATTTAACGCTCCCGAAAAAACATGAATTAAAATACCTAAATCCTTTCACAGTTTTTGTCTGCCCTGTTACTATTAAATTCCAAAATGGTAAAATTTGTTATGATATACGGTTTATATTGTCCTTATGCATTCTCCTATTGTCATGGTCTGAAATATGTATTGACCGAAATGTCCGATATTGGTAAAGAACGGTGGGTTGTCATAGTCCGAAACGTTTTTGGGTCAAACTGTCCGGTATTGACATGCTGATTATATCATATTCGTAAACATTCGGGTGCCATGGTTTGACCATCCCTGTGATTAAATATGTTGTTTTATTTGTCCTAGACCATCCCTATCTTGGAAAAAGCTAAGATTCGATGTGTATCTAATCATCGAAGCTAGCTAATGTTTCCTAGACTTGTGTGGTTCTCAATTGAATTTACCAAGTATACTAGAATAAACTGCCATGATGCTATTTTTACACGCACAAACCGGATATTGTTGGTCAGCCGATAACTCCCTGCAGGAGGATATTTCTGTCTAACTCCCTTCGGGAATGTATTAACTATAACCAGATGAAATGCAAAAAAAAGCGTTCCAGAAAGAAACAAAACACAGAGATTTAGAGATTTAGTATAAAAATACAATAATTGCTAACAATGGCACCAACATAGCAAAAAAAAAAAAAAAAAAAAATTGCAATATTATTGTCTAAAGATCAGGTAACTTTTCTGAGTTGTCTATCTTTGTACATGAAAAAAATTGTGATGGTCATTGAATCACTATTTCGGTTGGTATGTTATGGCGACGGACTCAGAACATGCGTGATTATAAACTAAATTTTCTGTTACTTCTCTATTATGCTTCACCACAATTGTACTGCTAGCATTTAGCCATTTATAATATCACTAGTTCATGGTTCCTCATATCTTCACTCTTAATTGGAACAAGTTTACAAGTCATTTTATCGACAAGGTTGGGTTTAAAAAATAGAAAATGAATTGATGGAACAGCCTTCGGCTTGTTTATATACAGTTCAAATTGCAATGTTCATATATACGTCTACATATTAATCAGAGTTCACGAAGTACGAACAACGCAAAAGAGGAAAACATTTCGTCTAAAAGGTTTTAAAGATAGTTTAACTGACTATCTAAGTAGATTACTTGGTGTATTATATCGAACTCGTTTATTATTTATTTGTAATTTGAAAATTTTTCATAGTTACTCTATTGTATTGGAAAATGAACAGATAAATACCAAGGAATACAACTTTATTTGACCAGTTAAGGGCTCTCGAGGAGGAAATACGTCACAATAGTGACATGCAAGTTTACATTCAGTAAAATGGCTACCATAGTATAACAATAAATCAAAATATATGCATATAGATAATAAAGCTGCTGCATTGTATGAGTTAATTAATTCAAATAGTATAACATTATATAATCTCCACCAGGAACATGTACACTGCAAGTTTTCACAATTCAAGGTCTAAAACACTTTTTGGAAAGATGATAGAGATTGAAAATTACTACATTTTTCTATTCTTTTCAAAATAAGTGCAGATATTAACAAATTAACAAGATGGACGTCACCATCGACTTCATGCTTTTTAAATCGATTACGAAATATCGATAATATAAGGGTGCTACATGTCTAGTATATTAGACTATAATTTTAGTTTGTGAGACATAGAACTGATTTTAAAATTTGTTATATACTTTCTATGTTTTGGTTCATTGACAAGATTCAGATATTTTTCTAATCTAAAGTATGTCTGTTTTCCATGTCTGGTCTTTTAGGCGAGTATCGAACAAGGGATTTCGAGGATTTTTAATGTACCTACCTAACACATGGCTACATTATATATCTTTGGAAAGGTCTTTAATCGTACTTTCAGAATTGCTTGGTCGTAAAAATGGAAAGTGGTCAGAATTTTTTTAAAACTGCAAAAACAGCAAGAAATGAATATTTCAAAATCATATAACATCCAAAAAAAAGTCGTATAAAAATAAACCATATTTGAAAATTATATCAAAATTGTTTTTTAATCAATTTAAATTTTAGCTTTATTCATTTTTAAATTTACCTTCTAGATTTTCTTTAGAATTTAGGGTAAAAACGAATTATTTTGTAAAAAACAAAATTTTTGGGGGTTTCCGTATTAAACGACAGGCACTTTTTTCTTGCCTTATAAACATAAAAAAACTTATGTTTTTGTCACAAGAACATATTGATCTATATTTTTTGTAAACCTAAGATCGTGGTTGATTCGCCCCTTTATTGCTCAAAATGCTGTTTTTTTTTCAAAAACGCAAAACAAAATTGTTTACATTGTTCCCCTTTTAGTCAGACAAACATACAACTACAAATATCTTAATCGGAAGCTAAACCAACGCAAGAAAAAAAAGGTCGAGGGCCACTGACAACTTCAGTAGGCAGAATAAAACACGTCGTGTAAGACGACAGAGGTCCATTAAGGGCTGAGGGGCGTATTTTATTAGAGACAGAAAAGTAAGGCAACAATGAGAATAATAAATGCAAATGAAAGTCATATATCTTTTTCACTCTTCACTATTAATTAGCAAATCCTATAATGCTTCAAGAAGTTAGAGGCTAACTATAAATGCCCATTCTTAAATTTCTTTCATTTTTTATCCGAGGTTACTTTTATTGCTTTTTGATGATTTTAATTTTGATGATTGCCCAATGTGGGAAAACGGCTCATAAAGCCGTCAAATATTGTATGCAGCATGCCAAAACACTTTAGGTATTTCGAGACATTCTTGTTACCTAATACAACCTCAAAAAGTGCAGTTCCAGTCGGCTATATGTCTTACACAGAAGTATGAAACTTCGGAAGGCACAGTTGGGTTGTTTTCCTGAAAGCATTTGGTAAATAGGGGTGAATCTGTATCTACCAACAGATATCAAAGACTCCCATTTCCCATTTTTTTTCCTAATGATGAATTAAAATACGGCAGAGTATAAAAGCCACCAAACCGCAGAATGTATAACTGAAAACAGACGCTCAAGTATGCACAGAAAATGGTCGACATGCCTGCTCACATATATCAGCACACCACTGATATTTTATTTCTGCTTGTTGAACACAGCACACAAAAGAATTTGCTGTCTGTCAGTTGTAGGTAATTTACATGGTAGCTCAACAATTCCCTACTTGCGGAGCTCTGGATGCAGCCATATTTTATCCTGTTTTTGCAGAGTTACCTCCCGTAAGAGCAGGTGTAATTTCGAAGTCTCTCTAATCGATGTTCGGATTCCGGATTCGGGTGCAGAAAAAAGAGGTAACTCGAATGAAAATGGAATCCCCAGCAGACAAACACAACGGTGTTTTTACAGGGTGTTTCATTTTGTTGGTAGGTTACATAAGGATGATTTTCATTTGTATCCCGGGTAAAGAAAATTTATGGCAGGGTCAGTAGAACGAGAAATTCACTTTTGGCTTTCGAGATTTTCTAAAGTATCGTCGATATCGGATGGAAAACCTTACGTGTTCCGAAGAGACACCTGCTCCAAAGGGAGATAAATGTTGACAAAATGTTGGTCCGCAAGTCGGGAATAGTACGTGGTAAATTTCTTAAGAAGTACCAAGTAATGAAAGGTTTGGCATGGAAAGGAAACATTCCATTAGCTTAGAAAAAAGTTGTTCTGAACAGTATCAGTTATATGCTTTAGTTGCACCAGTATAAAGCGATGAAACTTTTTTGGCTGGGCTTTTATTCGACAAAAATGGTGATACTCTGATTGCGTTGCCAAGTATTTAATATTTATTGCGGCTTACCTCCTCATAAACATGAAATGCGGCACTAACTGTTGAGTAAAAATAATCTTTTCTAACTACTGTTTCAGCATTCATGTCAACTTTGACATCGTAATGGCAGAAAATAGTGGGTATATATCAAGTACAAACATGCAAAGGTTGTCAGCTACAATGTACAATCAAACCTCGTAGTATGAAGCAAGGAATCTATGAAAGTATAAGTGCTCAATTAGAAATTATGACCTTTGATATAGTGCAATTGCAAAGAGATGTCAATACAAAGTGTGACTAGAACCTTTGTAAGCAATGAAACAATGCATTCAGACAAACCTTAACTCTTTCTATATTTACAAAAAGGAATTCAAATAAATGTTCCTTTTTCTACATTGCTGTAAGATTTATCGCCAAAAAGTCATGTTATAAACCCTTTTGATAAAGAAGGCAAAGTCTCTAAAGATTTCTTTTGTGTCATTTTGTTCACAGTAGGATGTTTATTGAAGAACAGTAATCCTAATTTTGCGTCTTAGAACTGAAGCTTCCAAATACAGTATTTTAGTTTCTTTTTCTGAAGTTTACGCAGACATTCGTAGTTTTACACTTTCTTTTTTTCAATTTTTCAAACTAATAACACTGAGTGCCTAAGACAGTTGTGAAGAAACTACTTGATACAAAGTTTGACTTCCCCTGACCATGATTCACATCAACAACTATGTTGTCCCCGAAATATTTATAAAGAAATGAGTTGAAGTCTATAAGACGCATATTTGAATAACTTGTCTGTATTCAGAAAGCGATATTTGTATTTTTTCAGCAAGAGACCTTTTTTTTCAGAACGAACAACACTTACAGATTTGATAAGTCACGTGAATGGTACATGAACATGTTCTCATTTGATATTTTGAGCATGTTGATTCTGTATCACGCCAAAGTTATGCTCTATTTTGAAATATAAATGAATACGATGGAGTGTCCGATCTGTTTTGCATAAAATGCAAGACGACCAATTGTGTAAGGTATTAGACATAGTCAATTGGTTTGGACATGTACCCAAAAAAGTAGATTTTCTTCGAGTAAGTTTTTTAACACTTTAAATGATAATGAAAAACTCGATTAAGATTGAAGGGTAATGAAGGGAACAAAATTCTGTAATACAGGGACAAAGACCAGACGTGAACAAAGAATGTAAGATGTCGTTTACTTGTACAAGTCTTGTAATAACTTTTGTGATGCCTAATTTTGTTTGAAGGAATGTCATCAAATGGATAAAATTCAATAAGTAACATTTTATATACATCACCTTTCCTGTCGTAAAGCATTTATAAAAAGTTGGGAATATTTTATCAGTTGATAAGCGGTAAGTTTCTGCTGTGTGACATTTTGGCATATAATACAACGATGCCAATTTATTGGCTTTGTATACGTTTCAGAGGCAGGGTATGCATTCAATGGGACTGAAACTCGATCATGATACGCAAATATTATGTCTTTTTAAGGTCGACAATAATGTCGTTGCATTTGATTATTTATAGTTTAATATTGTTTTATCAAGATTTCTTCTTTTATGTCAATGTTTGATCTTTCTTTTGAGAAAAGAAACAATTCAGCATCAAAAGTCTAAAAATATATTGAAATAAATCACACTGTATAATTACAAGCTTTTCGACATATCTTTGATCTCGCGAGATTTTAAAGAAACGTGACCACGGGAAATTTTTACGACCAATCAAATATTAAGCTATGATGACTTTTCTTTCAATCCATACCAAAATTAGCCATATGCTAGGTAAGTGCATTAAAAACCTTAACGGGAAGGGGGGGGGTGCTTTTCCCAAATTGGCGCTCGCCTATTTGTCTCTTGATTACATTCTTTTGATTACCACTATAACCTTGGTTTCCTTGATAACTCTTTCAAACTGGACATAAGTTCTTACCTTTCCGTTTTCATTAATTAAATATTCCTTGTGTTTATTCCTAGAGTCTGTATACACAGTGTTAACATCTGATTTCACTGTGTGTTTTAAGGATGATTAAGAATAAGATTTGTATTTATTCCCTCCTGGACTTTTTAAGATATTAAACATATTTAATAGAGACAGATACCATGATTTACCATCTCACGAACTTTGTTTGATTCTAAAAAGGCGTATTTTAGTAAGTCACCCGAAATATTTTCAATCCGATACAGTAGGTTATCCTGGCTTTAAAGCAATTAAAATAATTGGAAATCGTCCTATTTCAGACATGACATCCAAAATTAGAACATTTTCCGTATGCTCAAACTATGTATTTTTTAAAAATGTACACGTCTTTCATTTTTGAAGACGAAGAGAAACTCGATTGCTTAATACAGTCATATAAATGTTCCAATTTAAAGGAGGTAATTAACAACCCCATCGGCTCCATACAACAATATAGGTTTGATTGTATGTTTAAATGTGTGAAATGAGGATCTGAGGAGAGTTCTGAGGGAAATATAATCAGCCTTTATCTAAAAAAATGCTTTGGACCCGCATATACCCAAATATTTATATCGATTTATGCATTCTGGTGGTACAGTCAAATATATATGTCTCAATCAGTTTAAATATATTGTTGTTAAGATGTGAACATATATTGATATAACATTTTCTTTTTGCAATTCTAATACCTTCAATCTAAAGATTATCAGACAGAAACAAATACGTTCTCTGAATTTATTAACTCAATGGACAACAGTTTTTCTTAGATGAAAAATTTCCTAAATCTTATTGCCATAGTTTTATTATTTTTTGTTGTTGTTTTTTTTTCATTTTTCAACCTTGATTATATTTTCACGCTCATTTATTTACATTTTTTTATCTCAGTATTTTCAATACTTTATGAAAAAAAATTGATAAAAAGCAAGAAAAAGAGAAATAAAAAGTAACTGACTTCTCTATTAGGAGAACTGATTACAAAGGCTGCTCGTTTTAATCAAAGTGATCTACATCTAGACTTACACGAACCCTTTTTAAGTCGCTAATATTGTTAGCCACTTCTTGCACTCGTAATTTCAGAACTTAATATTCGCATATAATTTGCATAAATATATATAACGCCGCGTAATCCTGAAGATCTTCGCTGTGATAACCACCACAGCGTCATAGTTCTAGCTTCATACGGGATAAAAATGTACCTCTTAAATATTATACACGTGTGTTCTACATGTGTTTCTTGCTTATTTGAGAACGGGAAGTTTACATAAAATGATTGGTTAGCACTGGACATTATCAAGTCTCCGATTCAGGCACTGGGGCTTGTTATAAGACTATATAGGTCAAGTACAATAGCACGGCCCCGATATTTATGAATATTCATAGCCAGTTGTTTAATCTGGTTCCTAATCTGGTTTCCTGGTCAACATCATAAGCGACACAAAGATATCGCTATAACGTATCTCTTTAAAAAAAATTCATACACATGCCCATGTGTGTGTGTGTGTGTATGTGTTTTGTTTTTTCTTGTATGAGAACGGGAAGTTTACATTAAAAAATGAAATGATCACGGTTACGAAAGAGTAACCATATCAAGCGAACCAAGATTTTATCGGAAGTCACCCGATTTTTGAGCATATCGCATTCGTGTCATTTCGGATGTTGGCCAAAATCAGTCACCGAGAATATTTGACGATTAGCGACTTTGGAGACTTTAGTCTTTGATTAATAACATCAATTGTTTCCCAAACTGCATGTAGTTCATAGCTAACACTGCAAATAAAAATCTCATTCAGTGATGAAAAGACTTTGAGACAAAAATAAACAACGTAATTTACCGTAGTTACCACATACAATGCATAGTTTCATGTAAAAAGAGAAAAAAAACGCAAGTGGGTTTAGAGAATTCGATGAATATATTATTAAATAATACACCACTTTTGTTACCTCTGTTACAAATATTTTATAAGGAATATAAAACTGAAACTTCAATTGCAAGCAATAATTGGTGTCACCAACCGACTTGTGATTTATATGACGTTATTGTAAAGTAATGTTTTTATTTTTTTTTATAAATCTATTATCTCAAATGACTTTAATTATTTCCGGTTTTATGCATTTATTAGACTTTAGAATTAGTTCCTTACATTGCGTCAATAGACAGTGATCTTATGGTAAAACGTGGTTATACGATAGTATCTTATATTGTCAGGCGACTGCTTGCGGTGGTAAACGTATCAGAATGTGAGTTAAACGTATTATTATGGTTTTCCTTCATTTTACAATTAAACGCCAATCTGCACATCAAATAGTTTTATGTTATATCTGATCAAATTAACATATTCACAGCTAATTTTACTTACATTTTATAACAAAGCACTGCCGGGTAAAAAAAGTATATCGTGACTTCACATTTCGGATGAAAAGTTCATATTCACACATATTCTATTCCATAAGCTTTTCTGATAGTACTTCAAAATAATATGAAACTCTCTGTAGAGTCACGCATAAGTTGAGACGTGAAATAAAAAACACTGCATTCTGCTACCACAAATGAAACTTAACGACATAGATTTCCAATCAACACAATTTTCGTTGTATTTTTCCCCAAGAGCTTCATTCTTTCGGTGTATCAAGATATTGGCCAGACAAAACTGGTCTGTGTTGTCTTGTTTTATTTTTGTTTGTTTCTTGGCTAAAAAGTTAAACAGATTGGCAGGTAAAAACATTCAAAACGCACTGCTACTTTAGAATTTGTTCCTACAAAGACCATGTACTAATATCTCTCCATGTGTTTGTTTTTTTCCCGAGAAATTATGACTTGAATTTACCATATAATTTATTGGTGCATGTGCAATCTTGATTGGTATAAAAATATCTGTTTTATACTATTTCAAATATAATTTAGAGACCGAACCCAAATACATTTTAACACCACACCCAAAAAATGAAATTAAAGAAATCTCGCATATTTCCTGTTAAAAGAAACAAATGTGAAAGCGAAAACTGAACCACTTAGTAAAAATGATAAATAAAGGAAGCGATCTCATATTGCACATAATTTGTCCCAACAGAAATGCAGCAATATTAGTAAATAAGATTTTCTAGACCAACGAACGCCTTTTGATAACCGTTACGACTCTTCGACAAGCCTTATATTAATACAAAAATACTAATCAAATTAATACTGCAAATTTCGATATGCTCTACACGTGTTTCAAGGAGTACCATCTTATCGGCAGTATTAAAATCGATCGTTTTATTATTGACGATATTTTTTGCATATGCCATGTCATTGATATGCATTATATGTCCATCGGTTACTGTAGGAAAGCATAGCTAAACAGATATACTTTAGTATGTGTAAGTAAGGTATAGGGCAATCACAGTTTAAGTTCAAAATGGGAACTACAGTATCAATAAGGGAAGGGGACGTATAACTCACTGATTGTAGCTTTTGTGGATTCAAACACTTTTCTTGAGCAACTTACCTTTCTAATGAGACAAGGCAATTAAACGTTTTCCAGGCCGTATGAGGTACCATTCTTTCGCCTAAACGCCCTGAAATACGTTGAACTATGCACTGCTTTGGCTCATTAAAACGGTAAGATGATCCATAAATGTCTGAATACACAAAAGCTTGTTTGAAGTAGGGTACTTGAAAAAACAATACCCATTACAGGTGAGATGGAAGAAAATATGAAATTCCAAAAATTCCCAATTTTATGAAAAACTCATTATTGTCAGCTTCAAACTGAAAAACAAAATACTGGCTTGAAATGAGAACATATGTTTGATACATCGATATATAAAACACAAATACCCAACATGTCTTTTTTTTCATCGATTATATGCCAAAAATTAACATTTTGTTCCATGTTGAGGTATTATTCTCATGGGTAGGGGTGGCAATTTTTCACCTAATTGGACTTGGAAAAGTTCAAATATTTAATACTCGGGCTCATTAGAAAGCTAAGACACTATAAAATTGTATTTGAATATACAACAGCTTGTTTGAAGTACGGTATTTGAAAAAAAATTGCCAATTGTAGGTGAAATAGAAGAAATTTCAAATTTCGAAAATTCCCATTTTTATGAAAAACTCATTAAAACTGAAGAAATCGTACCTGAAATGAGAAGATATGTTAGATACATCGCTAAATAAAACAAAAGAACCCAACATATCTATTGTTCACCTTTTATTTGCTAAAAAAAATAACATTTAAATTCATATTGACACATTTTTTTCTTGGGGAGGGGTGGCATTTTTCCATCTAACATGAAATGAAAAATTTCAAATATTTATTACCTAGGCCCATTTTGAAGCTTAGATACTACATTAATGTACCGTATCACACAAAAGCTTGTTTAAACTACAGTATTCTGAGAGAAAAAAAAGACAATAACGCGTGATGTAGAAGAAAATTATGAAATTCTAAAAATTCCCATTTTTCCGATTTTATAGTAATTGTCACCCTAAAAGGAAAATCCAAATGTAGGTCAGAATTGATCAGATATGTTTTGTACATCTTTATCTTAATTATCAATGCTCAAAATATGGGTTCTACAATGTCGGTATGCTGTGAATGAGAATTCTGTTTGATACTGTGACCAGTTTTTTCTAGGGGTAGGGGTAATATTTTTATCATTTTTTGAAAATTATTTCTTGAAAATTAGTTTTTCGTGGTTTATTTAGAAAATAAAATTATCTATCGAATGATACAAACAAAATTTGAGACGTTTCGGTAGAGCAATAACTTGTAGAGTACAATTTATCTGACTTTTACGGAAAATTCGAAAATCCCATTTTTGCATTTTGGGATAAATTCCGACTACAAAAATCAGCAAAATTCATCAAAGGAACCCAGAAGTATATATTGGGATAATACTAAACAGAAAATACCAAATAAGCCATTTTTTACTGAAGCATAAATACTGTAGGGGTTTTGACATTGAAATATGCCAATTTAAGATATTTTTCGGCGGGATCGGGGTACATTTTATTCATTTTACCCCTAAAATCTAAGTGTTACCGCAATTGTTTTAGTATATTTAAAAAGCTGAGACATTGGGCTACATGATAATACCTAAATATGTTTAGTTTGTTTACACGTGCTATCCCAGGAAGGCTTAGATTGTCAAACAATTGTGTCACAAAAATCTTGACTTTTTGACCCAATGTACAAATATAGGCTTATATTGAAAAAAAAAAAAGAATCCGAGAATATTCTTTGGCGACAAATTGATTCCGTAATGGGAGGTATAAAGGTACCTAAAATCACCACGAAGTTGATGAGTAGGGGGGTCACGGTGGACCCTCCCAGCCCATGAAGATTCTTTTGATATGCTTTTTTTTTTATCAACAACGGCCTATCCTGTGAAAAGGAGGCAACACACTCTTTTGTTCATTTAAAAGCAAAAAAAAATCTTGTTTATTCCAAAAAATGACAAAAATATGTCGGTTAAAATACTGCAGGCACGGAAGCAGAAAAGGATTTCTCACTTTTCTTTTTTGTTATCTCACCTGATTCACAACTTATTGTGGGCTATTGCTATCACGTTTCGTCGTGTTCGATATTGCTATTTTTAGAGCAAAATATATTTCCAAAATATAAAAAAAATGCATTCTTCTTCCATTTTGATAAACTCTACAAAAGTCTTCATTTGTTCAGAGTTGTACGACAACTCCGTACAGAAGCTATTAGCCTTGAAAGGCCGAAAATAACGACTTTTTCTGTATTTTGTCCTTTTTGTTTTTATCTTGAAAACTATAATAAAACTAATCGGGTTGAAATTGAATAAAGGTTAATCCTCATCAACAAAGATTCCTATCAAAATTAATATTTTCTTTTTTTGAATCCCTGTAAGTGTCTCTTTTTTTATCTTTCAACTATAAACTAAAGATATTTGTTGTTTCCAGATGAGTTGACCAGCCCCTGTGGAGCTTTTATTTTTTTTATCGCAATTACTAAAACGAAAGCTGAGTCACATGTTTTAGGTTATCTATGTGGAAACATTTGTTGCAAGACATCCAACTTTCAAAAACGTGTACTTTATTATTACATTGTTTTGCAGGATGTGCCGATTACTTGTCAACTTTTGCTTACTTTTGGGATCGGTTGAATGGACATTCCAGGACCTGTGTTCTGGACGAAAAATGCATAATTATTTAAAGTTAACAAAACAAGAAACATGTTCAATTATCAAAAGGCAAAGAAAGGTGGATTGTTCAGCTAGGCATTTATTACAAATACCAAAGATTCCAAAGTGGACTGAAAACCTCATACTGGCTTATAACAAAATAGAAGAAATACCAAATGGTGTATTCAGGAAAATAAAAGGTCTTCTGTACTTAGATATTTCCTATAATAACCTTTCAGGACTCGAAATGGATTCTTTTAAAGGGCTTAGTTCGCTTAAAAATCTGAGTCTCGAAGGCAATCTGCTAAGAGATGGGAATAATTGGAATTCCGGAATGGTTTTCAAACATCTTATAAACTTGAATTATCTAAATATAAAGAATAATTCATATACGCATTTCCCAGACCTTTCCCAATTGTCTTGTCTGAAGATTCTGAGGACAAATATCATAAATGGTATGGAAATAGGAAAATATCTTCAAAATCTTAATCTAAATCACTTAGATATTTCTGGACCCGAACGATGGTGTCAACCGAAAGAAATAAACAACAGTACATTTCAGGGAATGTCTTCTCTAAACATTCTGGAGATGTCTGGCTGTCATATCAAATCGATCTGGAAAGGGACATTTACGCATATGCACAGATTGCAGTACCTCGATATCTCCTATAATACTCGTCTCGGTTTACAGAGTCTTGAAAATATTACAGACGACTTACGGTCGACATCTATTGAAATACTTAAACTCATAAAGATATGCCCAACTTTCACACTGAATCAATTTCTAACCAAAAAACAGGTTAGAAATTTAAGATGGACAAATTTGAAGGAATTTTACATAGATTCTAACCGCATACAACTAGTAGAACCCGGGGCAATAGCTTTCCTTCCAAAAACGTTAGAAAAGATCTCTATAGGTGACAATGCTCTTTCATTTGGAGGATACTGTTTAGAAATTGGATCGCTTCCTGTAAAAATACTAAACGCGTCTGATCTTTCAAAAACACATGAAATTCAAGCGGAGGACGTCGATTCCTGGTGTGTGAATTCAACTCGAGCAGAAATATCCACATATGAAATTCCCAAACAAACTCAATACCTATTTCACACACCAAATGTTGGTTTTAACATTTTTCAGTCAATCCAGCTGCCTAAAAACCTCCGGGAGATCATTTTTAAAAGTAATGGTTTACGGTTAGAACTTCCATCACTTGAATTTAAAGACAACGTGCTCGAAAAAATCGATTTCTCGTCCAATGTTTTCTTCTCTTTGAAAGGACCCTTATTAAATCTCTCGCATTTAAATGTGGTCGATTTATCCAACAACTTTTGCTCATATATATCGAAATTTTTCTTCAGTGATACTTTACACATTAAAAGACTTGCTTTGAACAATAACTTGCTAGGTTTTCATCTTCCATCTGATGTAGACGGAGAAATCTTTCGAAATTTGACGGAGTTAGAAGAATTCAGTCTTGCAGAAAACCGAATCACAGTATTGCCAGGAAAAGTTTTCCGTTCTCAGATATCTCTTAAAGAATTCAATTTGTCTGGTAACATGTTGGAGACCTTACCGTTTCATACAAGTCACATGACCAAACTTCTACATTTGGACCTTTCAAGGAACCTTATTCAGATCTTTGATGCAAACACAACGGCGGCTCTAGATGCAATATGGATGCACAATGGCAACTTAAGTTTGAATTTAGAAGGAAATCCTTTACAATGTACATGTGACAGCATAGAATTTGTGTCATGGTTTATTTTTACTCGAGTTCGCATCGAAGGTCTACAATTTTACACTTGTCAATTTTTCAACCACAGTAAGGTATCACTTGCAAACTTGGATGAGATCAACAATTTACTGAAAAAAAAATGTTACTCGTACACATGGATAGCCGTGACAATAGTTGCGCTCGTTTCAATTTTTATTGTAATCGTTGCCTTCGGTATCATCTATCGTTTTAGATGGAAGCTGAGATACCTTTATTTCATGACGTCACTTCGGTACAAACATACATCCGGGTATTGTAAGATGGATCATCTATATGATTACGATGCTTTCGTGACATATGCAGATGAAGATCAAGAGTTCGTCCTAAGCGAAATGATAACGAAATTAGAGGATGCCGAAAATTTGCGATTGTGTTTCCACAAAAGAGATTTTCTTGCTGGAAAAGACATCGCTGCAAATATAACAGATGCCATTCATCGGAGTCGAAAAGTAATTTGTATTATAACAAGTCATTTTTTGAAATCTTATTGGTGCATGTTTGAGTTCAATATGAGTCGAATGGAGAGTATTTACGCACGAGAGGGAGAAAATGTTTTGTATCTTGTATTCCTTGAGCAAATACCTGCCAAAACTATGCCATTGATACTACTTGAACTTGTTCAGTCTCAGTCGTACACCGAATATCCGAACGATGACTTCGGAGATACTGTTTTCTGGGAGAACCTGAAGAAAATGATAAGAGACTATACTCGGCGTCACATAAATAACATACTGTTAAAATTTGAATAAAAATATTTTCTACGACTTTATTGACACCAACCGTCGTTTAAATTGTCTTAAATGACTTGCTCATTCGTTTAGCCAAACAGCTTCTCAAAAACAAGTCGCTTATTAGCTTAAATCATGCGTAACAAATCCTTACGGGAAAATCCCATACTAATATCCGCCATGTTGGTTTTTACGGGACGATTTGTTTACAAACGAAGTGCGTAAGTTCCCGTCGAACTCCGGTGACAATCGTCTGCTTGATCAACTTCTCGGTATTATACGTTGTTCGCGTAAAATAAATCCGAGATATCCGAAATAACGCCGAATTGCATTCTGGGTTCTTCGGTTTTTGGACAAACCATTTAAACGTAAACAACATCTCCTAGCAACCCGATCACTGTAAACATGGCCGACTTTTTACAATGTAAATATTGCCACCTAGAATTAAAATCTGACCGGAATTTAACGATTCAATGTTTAGGGAGAAGCCGTTTGGCTAAACGAATGAGCAAGTCATTTAAGACAATTTAAACGACGGTAGGTGTCAATAAAGTCGTAGAAAATATTTTTATTCAAATTTTAACAGTATGTTATTTATGTGACGCCGAGTATAAGACATCTGGTTACGAGAAAAGAGCCAACAAATAAGAGACATTTTTTGTTTACCTGTTCCAATGATAGATAGATAGTAAAAACTTTAAGTGTATACAACTTTTTAGTCAGCAACAAATGTGAAGATTTCGGTTACCTATAAATAAAAAGTTTATCTACTGACTCAAAGAAAAACAATAGACATTCAACTTACTTTGCATTAAGCGCTGCAAGGAAACGACTTATTCCAATGTTAATCTGAACGAGCCGCGTCTGTAGTTTACTTTTCAAAGAATCTAAATATAAAAATAGTTTTGACATAATCTTCATGTTTCTTAGCTAACGTATTCGCACATGACCATGATGGTTTTTGTCTATACAATTAATGAGATTTTCATAGAATGGTTAGAAATATCGAGGGACATTTGAATATTTTAGCTTATTTTTCGGCCGGGTTGTACTCGTGCAAATTGTGAGTGTCGGTCGGGTGGGCGGTGAAAATATTTTCGTTACATATTCCTCTGCAACTAAATATTTGGTACGCAACTTCAGTATGGGATTCTATATCGTGGGATGCGATTTCATGTCTGTCGCACTTCTACTTCTTGTATACGGCAACCCGGCCATTTCTGTCTTTCACCAGTTTTTCAGGACCAAATTCGATTGACCGTTCATATGTTGAAATAAAACATATATTTTTTTTGTATTTTGCGATTCGAGTGATTCTAATGTCTTATAAACTGCAAATCAAAAGACATGTCTCTCGGAAAATCGGGTGTTGTGCATTTGGGGGTATTTAACATCGAAATCGTGTTGTCTCGTGACAAGAAATTATAATATAAATATTTTAGCTTATTTTTCGGCCAGGTTGCACTCGTGCAAATTGTGAGTGTCGCTCGGGTGGTATTTCAAGATTTCTCTACTTATAAATGAGAGAACCCAAATTCATTCTCAAGTTTTGCACAAACGTATTACTAATTTGTGCCAATGTACATATATCATGTCATCAGTAAATTGAAAAATTGCTTATTTAACTCGGTATTTGTCTGTGAAAACGCTTTACATTAAAATATATTACAAACTACCTATATGTAGTTTTGACTTCTTTCTTTATCTATTATGACAATGCCATGCATTTGTACACTATCAGGTTGATACTGAATATCAGTGAGTAAGGACCAATGTTGTTTATTGTAATGGAGCAATTATAGTTCGTTACCCTGTTGATTTTTTCCGACCAGAATTCGTAATGTACCTCTTTTTGTTCTGTCGAGCAATTAATGTGTCTATAAATACATATTTTTGTGCTTATTTCAGTCTGATTAATATATCAATGTTTTATGAAGAAACCCATAGACATAAAAGTATGTGTACTACGTTCAGTTATCCTCATTTCGTATTTTAGAAGAAGTAATGGAGAAGTAATAACTTCTGCTCTCTGTCTAGAGATTAAGAAGGTAAACAATAGAGGAATATCCTGCCATAATCCTATACAACACTGCTAGTTTATATTTAGGTTTCAATTCAATCCGAGGGTCTGACCATTATCCGTGGTTTTGCATGATTGTCAGAAAACAGTCTCTTAATGAGTCGTAGTTAAATATATTGATCCTTATATCCAGGAAACGGCAATAGAATAAAGATAGAAAGTCATAATATGACATCATTTAAACTATATATTACCCGATATACACCCTTGTCTGTCTTTTTGTCGTATCATAATTATTCGACAGTAAAGAAAGAAATTGTTGTATTAACGGTTTTGTAAAAATGAGTTGTAACACAGGTCACGTGACGGTTGTTACACGTTCTAGCCCACTACCTACAGGGCAACAAAGTTCATTTTCAGTATAGATAATCATATTGAAACTATTTTGATTTTCTGTTGTTTTCATTTTTCGTATGTGAATATACAGGTCTGGGTATATCCTTTGAAGTGATTTGTCACATTGGCTTCGGACACAGGTTTTCATCATATAATTGGTTTTTTTTTCAGGACGACGAGGTCGTTGTTGATGGGGAAATATTCATATGATTTGGTATATATATGAATATTCGAGTAAGAGTTTTTTTTTAAATTGATACATGAATATCATTTGGTTCGATTGATATTTATTTGTATGTATTATCTATATTGCTATTGTCCACTATATTCATATCGATCTGTTAATAGTTTCAACATCAAAAGTATAGGAAACCTTTCAAGCCAATATAACAATAGCATAAATGTGATGAATTTATTTAACAAAAATCCAAGACGGGAAAGGAGTCATGGCCATCGCCACTATACGTCACCTAAGTTACATGATGTCTCCATAGACGGTCTCCTTCCTTTCATACAAAAACCTCTTGGACGTCATCACATTAGAACCAAACTTTATTCTATATCTCTCACTCTACTACACTCCCTTTACAAAACAAGTCTTGACACTCCTGTTTCTGACCCCACCTCATCATTATACAGACTTGTTGCCATCATTTTGGATACTGGTCTCCACAGACTCTTTAAACCAGTTTGTGTGAAAAGTCAAGATGAAGAAAAACGATCATTTCTTCCACTATCGTTTGTCAACAAAGGTATAGATGCAATTAATTTGACTAACATCCTCCATCACAAAAACGTTACCAACAAAATTACCCCATATTTCAAAGACAAATCCATACCAATTATTTCATATTCCTATACTTCACCCATTGCATCCAAAATTTTCAATTATAAAAGGATATTGCAGAACCTCGAGATTGAGGACTTCAAGGCTAAACCACCTGACTGTTCTTGCAAAACCTCTCCATTCAAGTATAGTCCTTCTGGTCACGTCGTTACGGGAGATTTAACCATCATCGAAAACGAATCTCAGCGTAATATCCTTTCTAAAGGTCCCAAGTACCGTGAACCACGCTCCATAAATTGGAATTATAACTTTAAAGTTCTTGTGGATGCCGTCGAGGACTATGCAAGAAAATGAATAAAACGAGAACAAGAAGACATTGATTCTCTGTCAGAGTGGTTAAAGACCGTGAGGTCTTTAATTATGAAACGAATGAAAGTTTTAAGTAGGTCAATGAGTGCCAAGGCTACATCAGTTTTAAAGACCCCGATGTAGCAACAACATTGTCTAATATACATGACAAATATGTTGTCGTACCAGCAGACAAAGCCCAAAACAACATTGTTTTTGTCTGCAAAACGTTTTACATCCAATGTTTATTATCAGAGGTAGACGTAGAAAATAATAGCAGTGATAAGACCTATACTGCTACCACACTCTCCAAAGAAGAGATTGTGGAAAACTATAAATCTGTGCTATCCTGTTTTTTGGTCTCTCTACCAAGGACGATGATTGTGATTTACCATCTATGAACTGGATTCCTAAACTCCACAAGAATCCATACAAACAACGTTTCATAGCTGGATCTGCAAAATGTACCACCAAACATCTTTCAAAACTTTAAACTTCTATACTCACAACTGTCAAAATGGGTCTGCAGTCCTACCACAACACTTGTTACTCCCGTAGTTGTATTAATTCAATGTGGATCCTGAAAAATTCGAAAGATCTTTTGGAAACAATTAGTTCAAGACTATTATCTGAATATAATAGCATTAAAACCTATGATTTTTCAACATTGTATACTTATATTCCCCATACTCAGTTCAAATCCCGACTTAAAAAAAACATTATACATCGTTGCTTTTCCAAAAAAATGGTACACCTAGATACAAATATATAGTTCTTGGTAGAGATTCCTCATACTTTGTAAGAAATAATTCCAAATCATCTTCCAAATATACAGAAGATGTTTACAAAATGCGGGAATTTTTAATCGACAACATATTTGTCCAGTGTGGTGGACGTGTTTTTCAACAAACGGTCAGCATTCCAATGGGAACAAATTGTACTCCTTTACTTGCTGACCTATTCCTTCACTCTTGTGAGGCTGACTTTATAGCTAATCTGATCAGAAAAAAAGAATATCGTTAGGCTAGATCATTCAATCTCAGTTTCCGCTATATAGATGACGTATTATCTTTAAACAATCCTAAAAGAACTTGAGATAAAGGATACTACAGATACAGTAAAGTCAGCCTCATATCTTGACCTACACTTAGAAATCGATAGTAAAGGAAAACTATTGACCAAACTTTACGACAAACGTGATGACTTTTCATTCAGAATTGTCAACTTTCCTTTCATATGTGGCAACATCCCTTCTGCACCTGCGTATGGAGTGTTCATATCACAACTCATACGTTATGCCAAAGCTTGCCGAAACTACGCAGACTTTTTGTATCGCACCAGAACTCTAACAAATAGGCTTTTGGAACAGGGTTATGTTGCTACAAGATTGAAGTCATCACTACAGAAGTTTTATGGTCGTCATCATGAACTCGTGGATCGTTATGGTGTATCCATCTGCCCCATGAAAACTGATTTATTCAACGGGTCATATTTTTCCTTTCCTCGCTTGTCTACTCCGGACTTGACTTTTTATGATCAACTCAGCGGGTGTTTTTAGAAAAGCAGAGGACGCTTACCCTACCGGTACACCTGGTCCATGCTCCCAGTTTTTAGTGGAGTCCGAGTTGCTCATTTGCTTTTGTTACTTTGTATGTATGATTTTAGTTACTTTATGTTCTTTGTTGTGTATGTCTGTTTTCTATGTCGGGTCTATGTCCCTGGATTACATTCTTTTGATTACCGCTATAACCTTGGTTCCCTTTATTACTCTTGACATAATAACCCTTAGATTGCCGAATACTCTTTACAACTGATTACATAGCCCACTTATGGCAGCATTTGATTCTGAAGGGACTGCAGCAGTTTTTGGAAATAAATATTCTGGCCCTGAAAAAGTTGGAAAAGGAAATTTTCTGCGTTCATTCCACGTAATACAGTGAAATGGAAATAAATAATCTTGTCCCGATGAGTTTGAAAAAAAAATGTTACCTGTAAAATTTTCAAAACAAATTTTCTGACACCACAAAATTTGCCAGCCCTTCTTAGAATCAAATGCACCCTAAGTGGGCTACGTAATCAGTTGTAAAGAGCATTCGGCAATCTAAAGGGTTATCTTGTCATGGTTATGAATTGTCCACAATTGCAAATTGGCACTCACACTTGGGGAATATTTTGACATGTCTATATCCTCAATGGCATAGTGTTGGGGTTCTCCGTTTGCAATGAAGACCAGATTTGTTATTGTTAATTGTATGGCTTTATCGCAAGCGTAGGTATCCACCCACTTGTATTCATCATCTGGCAATTTATACAAAATCAACATTTATGCTAAAATAGTTTTAAACAGTAAGGGTATTTAAAATATTTTCACACGAATCCTCTTTGTAATACATAAAAGGTATATATCTTTACGTTGTAATAACCAGGTCAAGTGTATCAAAATAAGGCGATGTTATATACTTCCCTTTTGCTGCTTCAACCTGGGTTCAGTACTTCTCATCGTTGTTTTAAACGGTAAGTTTCTTTTTTAATGAATCTGTGATTTGTTTTAAAATGCTTCAGTTACCAGAAATGCTTATGCCACAGAGGTTTCGTATAAGAGTCTTATGGTTTATCAACCAATTAGAAATCGTTCTAGTATTGTCAAATTATAAAGAAAAATGGTAATTGGATAAAAGAAGGTCATATTAATAAATGGCAAAAGTAATAACAAAATAATACAAAGCGGATTTATCAAATCTTGAGAATTTTATCTACAAGGAACAAAACTGGTAACATCTTTTTTCACCTCATGTAAATTTATCCTAAGATAAGATAATCTCACACTTCCGTACGTTTATCCATATATGTAGGATGTTAATAAAATATTAATCTGTATTTTTTTTTACAACGTAGTCGGACATCCCAAGAAAGAATATGTTTCATCAGTTAAAATGGTTAGATACATGTATTGGTGATAATTAGATTTTAAACGACAAACAAAGGAAAGGGATATAATTCGAGCGTGTTGTGAATACAAAAAAACTTAAGGTAAAATTTTACATAACCTTAACATATTCATTTTTGAAACCTTTGTTTCACCAGCATGATGAACAACATCTTGGTTTGTAAGTGCTTGTCAAAAGTATTTTTAAACGACATCGGGCCGGAATATATTTTATTGTTTTTAAAGGAAAACCATTGTATATTTACTAGATTAAAGACTGGAAGCAATTAGAATAATCAAAATTGATTGAACACACAATAACAATAATTATTCATCGAAGATATTTTCCTTTTTTAATTCATTTATTTGTCAACCAGGACAACTCTCTTACTGGTAACTTTTTTTCCTTAAAATTTCATTTGTAACAAAGCCAAGCTTAAAATTTTGATCCTGTAATCCCACATGAAGTTAATACGACTTGATAACAGGACAAAACTAAAACCTTAAGACCCCAGTCATCGGTTCAGTTACGGAAGTAACCTAAATTTAAATATATCAGGTGTCTTAAACTTCGACGTTGATTATCTACTTTTAAGTGATACGTACCATATTTCCTTGTTTGATTTATTTATTGTGGAACTATAATTTTTTAATACGGTACAACCTATAATCCGCAAAACCCGTCTACACCAGACACGTTTCAAAGTCCCTTTATATGAATTTAAAATGTATTTTGAACCTGGGTAAACCGGACACCCGTCCAAACCAAACAGGATGTAAAGGAGTTCGGTTTACACCGGTTTCACTGCTATACAACCATCTGTAGGACTGACCTTCACGTATGCTGTTGCTGGCTTGTGAAACATGACAGAAGTTGGGTTTTAAGTGCAATTAGATGTTTCTGTGACTGATTTGCCATTTTCCTTTGTTTTAATAAAGAATGAGATAATAGAGATACACTACAATTTTAAACGTGTCATATTAGTCTTGACCCTTTTACTCTAATGATCAGTTTTGCCTCAGACGCAGATCCAAAAGATTTTGGACATAGAAGTGCATCACTCTTCCCAAAACTTTTAATTGATTAACTGTGAACTCTCTCTCAAAGAATGCAGATTATGACTGTTGCCTTTTTATCTCCATACGACTGTTTAAATTACAATGGTTGCAACGGTACTTATTTGGAAATTCCCGACTCATTTGTTCACTTAAGAGCAAAATTGTCGAAAATGCATTTTTCAACTAATTTGTTTTTAATTAGCAATTTTGGAACGATTTAGTTTTTTCCCTATTGCTACTAATTCGAATGGAAATTTCGAATGTTTGAGCAATTTTGAAACTTATGGTTAGAGTCATGGGGAAAAGGGCACGTGTCAGAAATTTTCTAACAAAAGGGGGGTCTAACCCATGAAACTCCTAGATCTTGCTATTTATGATAATTTTATTTTCCAGACTATGGCATCCCAGGCAGTGGCTATATCACTAGGTGTTTTGATACCTCTTGTTATTCTTCTGTTGCTGCTTATTTTACTTTATCTGTATCTTAAACATAGGAAAAGGTAGGCTTTTCTTATATATACAATACTGGCTTATGTAGAGGACATTATTATAGTAAATTGACTAGCCAAGGAACAGTAATATTGTCTGAACGTTCATAAAGCCTCGAGCCACAGGCTACATGTACCAGTATTGCACTGCATATCCCTAAGCGGGTGTACGAAAACATGGAGGGTATTAAAATATAGTGCGTTTTCTTTTTGCCTGTCTACAAACTAATGTTTAGTAAAAAAAATATGAACAATGACTTATAAAACCATATCATTATAAAATGACAAACTTCTTGTTCTGAAAATTTAACATTATAACATAAAAATGTTCCTATGAAAAGGTTGGTTTGATGAGTGCAAAACGAAAGTTAAAGTAGAGAAAATGGCCATTTATTGTAACTTTTCTGTCGTGGACTCACCCTACTTTTTTGCAGGAAATTATTTTTTCACATGTCCTTAGAAATGCTACATAAGTGAAAGTTTTATTGAATCAATTAACATATTTTTTTCAAAAATCCTAAAGATATGCACTTCACTATAGAAGTCTATAGGAATATAAATGCAATACTGAGACCTATATCACTTCCAATTTGAAAGCGTAGTTGATTTATCGATATTGCCAACTGCATAAGCATCTGTTGAGTTTATTTCATTGAAAAAATATGAAAATGTTAGACAATACGGATAGTTCATTCTTCTCTGATATAAAATAAAATAACGCTAAATCTGATATTGTCGGGATTTAAAACAAAACATGCCGAATAATTGAGGATATATGTTTTAAACTTTATTCGTTCGACTTATTTCCATCACCTTTTTTACTGTTGTACCTATTTACTAATTTTGGAGAACATCGTCTGTGATTTCTCTGATTTCCCATGGAGTTATGTTGATTCTAGTTATTTTTTATCTTGCAAACTAAATATACCTTAAAAAACTTCACAAAGGGAATATTACGGAAATCGGTAGAGCTTTTTTCCATCCGATCTTGTTTTCTAGATGTATACACAGCTTGCTATTTTCCGCTTTTAAGATTTAATCTGTACAAATAAGTCATCCAAAATATAACTGCTTTTCTCTAGCCAATTTTTGTTTTTCTCCAGCCAATTTTAGCATCACTGAAATATTTGTATCGTGTATATATACAATGTTTTTAACTGATTGAATTTTAGATTATTATTCGTTTATCATTGTTATTGTATTTTTAGACAACGAAGAAAGTTTAAAGAAGTCAGCTTTAAAGACAATCCGGTATGTTAAACAGATTTATATCATTTTATATTAAAGATTTCAAAATAGTAATTATTTTATGAGTGAATCGAGCTAAAAAACAAGCTGAACAAAGTACGACAAATTGAAAATAGCGTCTATTGTTTTAATGTTTTAATTAGGAACAACAGTTTCAGCTCTTGTCGAATCATTGTGTCATTTAAAAATAAAACGTGTCTAACAGTGATCAGGCGAAACTTTATAACTAAGACAAAAGTCTGCATTTTGTGTGGCTCCAAAATATGCACCAATAACTCAACATTCATGCCTCTGTAGTAAAACAACTTTGAAAATGGTTTAGTCGTTTTAGAGGTGTGTCTGTTCTATTAGAAAAAAAACTATTTTATTTCTTTAAAAAGTAATTATTTGTACCTCCGTCATCAGAACATTTTGTTCTTTCGAAATTTTATAATTTAATACCTTTGTAAATTTTGTTTTGTAAATGGGACCACTTTTACTCGGAAAATGTGCATGAATGAACAAATTTTTAGACTTTCCATTTAAGAAATTTTAGCAGCGCACGATCTTCCGAATGTCATATTGTTTTTATGATGATCCATGTCAAAACTCAACTGCTAAGAGCAGAAACGCAAATATAATCAAAAGAATAATTCTACTAACACAAACTCGATTGAATTATCACAGTAATCTGGTTCGGTTCGATAGAAAAACAGAAATAGAAAGAAATAAAGAAACAGGTCGCTATTAACAAATAACGTTACCAAAAACGACACCATCTTTGTACCTAGTTCGCAATCGGAACTCCTCACCCTTTCTCGTTACACATAAGACAAACCTCGGATTAATCTGGTTCCCTGGTAAATATCATAAACGACCCTAAGTTACCCGGACTGTCAGGGTTAACCTCGGAAGTACCAGGCGGAAGAAGGCTAGAAACCACTAATTCCACTTCCCATAGGCTTCTATGCAAATTTCACAATATTCGATGGCTTCTCTGGACTTTACCTTAACTTTAACCTGCAGAGGACTATATATCAGCATGATTCTACATATGTCAGCTCACAATCCTCAGAATGGCATGTGGGATTAGCAGACTTGCAGTGCAGTACTGGTCACCGGAAGTGAAGTGTCTATAAATAGCATGGGAAATCCCAGTGTTTTCACAAGATAGGGGTATATTTAGAAATCATTATGGAGATTAGGCTTCACATCACAAGAAGCAAAATGCACCTATAAAATGTACAGAAATGTTTTTTCTTTCAGAAACTGTTTAATTTTTTTAAATAAGATAAGAACTTTTTTCGCAGCACTATGAGGAACAGGGGTAATATCTGCGTAGGACTATTTTTGCGTACGTTCCAAATGTCATTGGTTGAATTAGTGGTCTGTAACCAGAATCAGTCCGGAATTTGACCGATCCGATTCTAAAATTTGTAAAATTGTTGAATTTAACACAATTTAGTGCCACCTGGTTGATAGAACTACTTTGATTTGCGTATGACTAAAATTTCTGCAAATTCTTCAAAAAGAAATTCGCCTTTCTGCATCCGAGGTTAAGTGTAGTGGAAATGGACGAGTAATTCCACACAGATTCCCTATATAACCCCACGTCAATCAAAACTCCCGAAAAGCATTTATGTGTAGTCCGACACGAATTACAGCTTTTATTTTTTTAAATATCATTTCAGGTTATGACGGGAAAGCTTCCTGAAACCCCTAGAAACTCCGATATAAAAAGTGCACAGTTTGTTTATGACAATAACGGACATGTTTTCAACGATATTGTTGAAGGAGGGGAACATGAGGCCTCGTTTTCAATGGAAACAGAGACGAGGAATGAAGTAGAGAAGGCAATAGACTTGTCGAAAGTTCACACTCCCTAACACAGCTGATGATTTTAATGTAGAAACCATGCCACAAAAAATGACAGACGACCAAGCCGACATTGATACCGACTTGCCAGACAAAACACCCTCATCAGACACTAATATCGATAAAAGTCAGGACAATCTAACTGTGCAAAAATCGAACGATGAAAATACAAGCAACAATAGTAAAGATACTTCGGTAGAGGAAATTTGTTCAGAACGAAATGTCATAGAAATTTTACCGGGAGCTGTTTTGGCAAGTAGGAGCTCCGATGACGGCGTGACAAATGATGACGATGATTTCATTGCTGATAGAAACGATGCATCTAGTAAAAGATGTGACGACAATATGTCTGATGAGATTACTGTTATTAACAGAAGTGATTTATCTAGTGATGAAACTAATGATAATTGTGTTAACGATGAACATAACATTTCAAGTCCCTTTGAGTTGAATTCAGTTACTGTCAATACATCAGATAAGAAACCTAGTCAAACTGATAGTGTAGAGACAAAACAAGATTATATGAAAAATATTATCGGTAATACATTTGATAAAAGTGGTGATAACCATTCCGAATCTGGGGAATCAAGCAAAAATTTAGAAGATGTTCCATTATAATGCACGCATGTATATTCACCGTAAACGAAACAATTACATTGTATAACTGATATGTTATCAAATAAAGGTAACTAATATTTAAAGACAGAAATTTAGAAAGCGAGCGATGAAGAAAAAACCATTCGGGATCAATAAACGGCTAATTGAGATTCTCTTTTGGAAAACTCCAAATGAATCTTTCTTTGAGTGTGTTTGAAATTTCCCTTTGGAATACTGACCGTCTGTTGGAGACACGTCCACCATACTAGATAAATGTCTTGTTGGTAAAAAGATCCAGCATTTTGACCATATCTTCTTCGGTATATCTCGAAAACGATTTAAAACAAGTTTTTACAAAATATGCAAAGAATACACTTGTAGAATAGCTAAAATATATAATAAAATATATGATATAATGAACATGTAATGTCAAAATCCGTACTACATGCCGAATCAACCCCCGATCTATACCACCTCTCGGGTCGGTGGCCCTGACGGGTGATATAGGAGTCATATAGGCGTGACATAGGGTGATACTTATTTAGGCATGTACTATTCAGTACATATCATATATTTCTATTAGAATGAAAGTTTTTTTGTATAAAACAATGTATTTTAATTCATACATGTATATCGTTTACCATATACATGTATTGCATGCCTTACATGTATTTCACACCATAGACCTATATCGCATCCCTACTCGGAGCATAGTTAAAATATTATATAGGATATATCAACATGTCAAAATCTATACCACATGCCGTATCGACTCTCGACCTAAATCACCCCTCGAGCCAGTGTATAAGAGTCTCGGGTAAATTTAGTATAAATACTTATACTGTCTTGGGAGGTCGATTCTTATACTCTTTTATTGCTAATCAAATCCCTGGCGGAATAAATCAAATAAAGAACATTGGCATATTATACACATTACACAAAATCTAAAACACAATAAAAAGTAGCAAGACTAGTGTCCAAACATGTATGCACTTGACCAATATGGGTTACTTATGTAATTCAAAATATAATAAAAGTTTACGTTTCATGATAGGACAAGTCGCCTCCCGTAAACACATTGTCGCGAAACCGAAAAATTTAGATGCGGCTCATTGTAGTCACCTTAAAAACCCAAATGGGGCATTTTTAAGTTATGGCTGGAAAATCAGTCACCATGACGACAGCGGCTTTCACATAGTCTTGAAGTCCCAAAATATAGATTCAGCATGTCATTTTCACCCGTGAAACCAAATTTCATCCGAATCGGAGCATTGTATAATTTTGGGTGTAATATTGGTTGCCATGGTAATGGCGACTAACGAATCTTTCTAAAATGTCAAAATTAAATTCAGCATGTTATTTTCATCCTGAAAACCAAATTTCATCCAAATTGAAGCATCAGTTTTAAATTTTATCGGGAAAATCAGTTTCCGTTTATTTGCATTATCTTGTTTGGAGTATCGAACTTAATCACTGTACCAAAGTTCAAACTCCTAGGTTTCCGAGATATTGCAATGTCCTATATTTTGACCTTTTTAATTTTTTTTCTTATTTGGCAGCCATTTCGAAATGGCCGCCTTGTTCGAAGTTTTAAAAACTTTAGGTAAAACTTCCGGTGGTGTCGGATATATGTTCAAAGTTTCGTAAGAATCAGCCTAACGGTTTCTGAGAATTTCGTTAAGTTTGAATTGATAGGAAGACGGAAGATGACGGAAGATGACAATAACAAAAACGAAGTAAAGACAATAATTCACCGATACTTCGTGGTCGGTGATTTACGGAGAATTGATATGGTGAATATATAAAAGAGACAACCCCACCGGGATGAAAAATGTCAGCTCTAGGCAGATTTTAAAAGAGGAATACTGGATACGCTGACTAGTTACTGCAAACCTTACGGGTGCAATGACAACATCAAAAGTATAGGGACTGTTTCAAGACAATATCACAGTAAAATAAAATGTGATGAATTTATTTGATAAAAATCCAAGGCGAACAAGGAGTCATGGCCATCGCCACTATTCATCAGCGTAAGATGCATGATGTCTCCATAAAAGGTCATCTTCCTTTCATACAAAAACCTCTTTGACTTCATTACAATAGAACTAAACTTTATTCTATACCCCTAATTCTACTAGGCTCCCTTTACAAAACAAGTCTTGTCATCCCTGTTTCTGAACCTACCTCATCATTATACGGACCTGTGTCCATCCGTGTGGACATTGGTTTCCACAGACTCTTTAAACCAGTTTGTATTTAAGGTTAAGACGAAGAAAAGCGATCATTTCTTCCATCCTCCTTCACAAAAACGTCACGAACAAAATTCCCCCGTATTTCAAAGACAAATCAATACCGATTATTTCATATTCCTATACTTCACATATTGAATCCAAAATTTGTAATTATAAAAAGCAATTGCATGACTTCGAGATTGGGGACTTCAAGGCTAAACCACCTGTCTGTTCTTGCAAAAACTTTACAATCAAATACGGTCCTTCCGGTCACGTCATTAAACAGAGATTTAAACATCATCGGAAACCAATCTCTTCGTAAGGTCCTTTCTATAGGTCCCAAGGACCGTGAACCACGCTCCTTAATTTGGAATTATAACTTTAAGGTTATTATGGATGCCGTAGAAGACTACGCAAGAAAATTGATAAAACGAAGACATTGATTCTCTGCCAGAGTGGGTAAAGGCTGTGAGGTCTTTAATTTTGAAGCGTATGAAAGATTTAAGTAGCTCACTGGGTGTCAATGCTGCATCAGTTTTCAAAGACCCGGATGTAGCAAAAAACATTGACTGATACACATGACAAATATGTTGTCGTGCCAGCAGACAAAGCCCAAAACAACATTGTTTTCGTTTGCAAAATATATTACATCGAATGTTTGTTACCGGAGGTAGACGTAGAAAATAATAACAGTAATGAGCATTATACTGCTACGGTCAATCTCCAAAGAGGAGATAGTACAGCACTATTAGTCCTTTCTAGCCCCATTTGATCTCCCTACTAACGACGATGATTGCGACCTACCTCCATGTATTGGATTCTTAAACTGAACTAGAATCCATATAAACAACGCTACATAGCTTGATCTGCAAAATGTACCAACAAACCTCTTTCAAAACTTTTAACTTCTATACTCATAGTTGTCATAGAGGGTCTTCAATCCTACCACGACACTTGTTACTTCCGCAGTGGTATTAATTCGTTATGGATCCTGAAAATTCGAAAGATCTTCTGGATCGGAAACCCTCAATTTAAGATTATTATCAGAATACAAGCTTCATTTTCAAAACCTAGTTGAGGCATGTTGGTCTTACGACGGTCGTGTATTGGCTGTTGGTATCAACAGCAAAAAAAAAACCAGAATGACAACATTTGATTATGGCATTTCAAATTTGCTTCAGTTATTTCCATCAGGCAATAACACAAAAAGCAACTTAACAGACACAGATCCAAAAGTCCTAAAAATGACTAATATTGTTACCTGAATTAACATAAGAACACGTGGTAGCCTTGTTTATGTTGTTGTTCTTATTATTGAACTTTGACCAATAACCATCTTTAATTTGAAAATGTGAATGGTATTTTCCTTACAACTTGATTGCTAAAATCCTCCTTAATCCAATTGCTCAACTTCGGAAACACATTTTTATGATATAATTCCTATTGCGGCTATACTTGAATACACTTATTTTTAAGGTGTCTTAGTGGAAACAACCTACCGGTTGATAAGTATAATTAATTGAGGTCAATTACCCGCCTTATAGAGCATACGAGAAAACACGTGAATGGTACTAATTAAATAACACTATAACAATAAAGTTGAAAATGGAAGCACTTTCCGTATATCCGTTACAGCCTTCATTTCGTGCATTATAAAGATAGGACATCGTTGCATCTAGCAGATAATTGAGTTGATAATTCGACGGTCTTTGTAGATGTAAACCACTACACAGTTTTAGCCAATCATTTGCACGATATGAGAGACGCAGACCATCAGCTGACCATTCCTATACTTGTTTTTTTTTTTGGTTTTGTGCTAACTTATACACTCAATACTGTTAGACCCGGTTTGCACTCATATGTGGTAATTGTAATTCATGCCGGACTGAGGGTTTCTGAACGCCCTTGGCTATCATTTTGGGTCTCTTACGGACGGCGTAAAGCATAGAAGCGTTTACACAGTCCCCGAGCATAGTCATACCCATGAATGTGGGTCATTGTGTATTCGGGGAAATTATAGTAGTCATGTAACCACGTTCATTCGTTCATTTGATGTCGATCCTTGACTTAGTGATCCAATTTGTGATCTGCAAGCCTACAGCAGTTGCTGAATCTTTGACCCAGCAAAATACTTTTCGGGATAAAATCAACAGTTTCAAGTGCATATAGGGCAGATAGGTAAGTCAACTTACTGGTGCATGCCAGTCAATGTATGAGAAATCTCTAAGGCCGAAAAAAATAAAGTTATGTTTCCGATCACCATTCTGAAATTTTGTAGGGTCGGTAGGTAGGGATTTATTTTTATTAAACCTTTTGAAAT
This sequence comes from Perna viridis, assembly GCA_037379345.1. Taxonomy (NCBI): domain Eukaryota; kingdom Metazoa; phylum Mollusca; class Bivalvia; order Mytilida; family Mytilidae; genus Perna; species Perna viridis. Next base: position 19,638,078 of record CM074511.1, read on the forward strand.
CATCAAACTCAGAATACAATGAAAACCAAATATGGATACTAAACAACTACATTGTAATAATTTTAGACTTAGTCCACGGCTAAATCTCTTTTGGGATTTGGCGCTTGAGATATTTTGTATTTTAATAGCGGTGGTCTAAGCTAATTTTATTATGACATTGTACACATATGTGCATGCAAGATAAAAACATTGCACATGCAACGTTCTTTAAAAATGTTTTATAGCCATAGTGATATCAGATGATGAACATTTCCTTAGAATATTCAATAGATATTGGTTTTGAATTGCACAGTTAGATTTACTGTATATGATTATAGATGTAGAGTAACACCATTTACTCAATCACCAAATGCTGGCATTGATATACAACTACATGTATGTAAAAAAACATTTTTGATTATTTTTGTAAAGTATTAAAAATAAATGTCTACTCTTTTTCTTTTCTTATATTTGCAGATAGACAAATATGGATGAATCGCTTTTCTGTTAAAAGGATGAAGGTTTTGTTTAGTATCAAGACATTAATACTACACACGTAAAAATAACTAAGTTTTATTAAATTGTGAAGATTTACAGCATTTAATGAAATAAAGATTCTAAAGAAAAGTCAATGATAGTGTTTTGAAATGCTGAATGTACATACATGTTACGTTGGTTCTGAAACCAAACGATACTGGCACTGCCTCTGGATATATTTATTCAGCTGCAAAACAAGTACTGTAGTATACAGTTTTTGTCGAAGGAAACATTTTTTAGGCTACAAATGTATATAACTATTTAGAAGTTGATTAAAATTGTTTGATACAAGATATAGTTGGAATATTGATTTTAAAGTGTTAACTGTGAGCCAGTATCGACGGATTTTCATATACCGGTATATTTTGTTTCGTAAGAATTTCGAATGTTATCTGTTGAGTACATGTCTGTAAGTGGGATTTTTTTTCCATTATGCAGTTTTATTCTCTTTTGCTAGAGAACTGTTTAACTAATGTAAAAACAAATACCTTATAGACGTAAATTCTTAGCAAATCACACACTACAAAGTTGGTCCTAAGGAAGAGTAATTGACAGGCTTTTTAGGGAATCGAAAATGAAGCATTCCCAACCGCGAATTAGCCTATATATATATGTATACATTTTATATAATAGTGTCACCGCAAAACATTGTATATTGGTATGGTGCTGACAGCGGCGTCACCGTCGGCGGCGTCCGTCGTCCATACTCACTTGGTTTTTGTGCGAGAACTTTATAGTTTTCATGGTTGATCAATTGTTATGAAATTTTGATATGATTTTACTAACAACTAAAGAAATAAGATTATTTGATTTTGTGTTGGAAGCCCCTACCATTTTAAAATAAAGGTCATCCATGTAACTGGCAGATACCGCATTGTAGGTTTCTGTTAATCTTAAAAAACTGAGAGTCCAGAATTTGATCAAGCTAACCTGTATAAAGTGAAATGGTCAATCCTTAACATGACAAAGCAATTTCAAAACATCCATGCAACTACGCCTTCAAGGAAATAGCATTGTAATGTGTATATGACATGTCTTATGGCAATCCATAGTGGAATTTGTTCCCCATTTAGATGTTTAGTAACACATCTTTATGGATATTTATCAACATGTGCATAATTCAATTATTGATAACGTACGTTCAAGACAAATCATATGTATGTTCAAATTTGCTTTTCGGGCAATACCAGTCTGCGTCCATACTTGCCCCTCGGGCAATGCCAGTCTGTGTCCACACCTGTTATATTTTGAGTAATAAAGGCTGATCTATCTTTGAAGAATAGTATTAATAGATCAGATACATGTATTCATCAATTCCAGTTCCGCTGATCTACATTTCTTTTTTAACATGCTAATCATAAAAACTTTTTTTTTTGTTGTTCACCCTAGTTTTGTGTATTGTATTGTATATTTCCTACGTTCTCCGCATATTTTGTCATTGGCATTGAACATGATATTTAAGTATTTTGAATTGTACCGCCATCCTGTTCATGACATTTTGAACTTAAAATATTATTTTAATGGGTAGTGATTTAGCATCATACAGGATGGCGATAGGTATTTTTTATCTCAGATTAAGGCCAGTTTCTAGATAAGTCTTTCTTCACATGCCGAATTGTTTTCTTTACTTAGTATATGGTGTCTTATTCTTCCTGTTGCCATTTTTTACACCCTGTTTCTCATGCAGTTAATTTGGTTAAGTAATGATGTGGAAGAGAATCCTGGTCCAACAGAAAATGTAGATGAAATTCGCATTTTCCTTCTGAAAGCGAGAAGTGTTCGAAATAAACTTGATTCCATCCAAATACTTTCACGTAATGCTTCAGTAGTTGGTATAACAGAAACCCATCTAGATGAAACAATCGCTAGTAGTAAACTTATAATTTCTGGTTATCATTGCGAAATATTTCGCAAAGACAGAAATTGTTTTAGGGGCGGAGATATGGTTTATATTGCTGATCATTTACATGCCGAACGAAGACTTGATTTGGAATTCGTGAATGGCGAGTTAATTTGGTTCGAACTAACATTTACCAGATATAAGATATTGGTATGTGTTGTTTATAGGTCACCGTGGGCAACATTGCCTTTGTGGGATAACTAACTTCCATGCGTCACTGGAAAGGGCTTTCGAATCATCACCGAGGATACTGATCATTGGTGATTTAAATGTTAATTTATTGGTTGGAAGAAACCATGTTCTAAATGAAACAATGACTATTTTTAATTTGAAAAATTGTATTTCCGAAGCTACGCGTCAAGGGGCCTATTTTAGTGTCCGATATTTATTTTTTTGATGTAATCGCAGTGAATAGAATTGTAAGCGACTGATGATTCCCTTTAATTTCATAACATCATATCAAAGAGATGCGTGGATTTATAAAAACGGTAATTTTCATGGATTTAACGACAAAATTGACAATACTAATTGGGATGATTTTTTTATGGTATCCCAAGATGTTGATGATATAACGTCTTAATTTACCGCTAAATATTTAGAAATTGCCAAGGAGTTCATTCATGCAAAAAGTTTACAATTAGACCTAACGACAAACCGTGATTTAACTCTTCAATCCGTAAATAAATGAGAATTCGTGATCGATTTCACAAGCAATTAAAAAAAAAACAAGAAAACTTCACAATTAAAAGCAAAATACAAGCGCCAAAGAAACAAAGTCAATAACATGATGTCATATGCTAGGGAACAATACCTAATAAATGCTAATGAAGTTCTCGACAAAGAAAAATCAATAAATCCAAAATCCTACTGGAGTTTAATTAAAAAACTCAAAGGTGAATACAAAGTCCAAAACATTCCTCCCCTATTAAACAATACACGTGAATTCATAGTAAATGAAAAAGAAAATGCAAATCTGCTAAACGAATTCTTTTGTTCGATATCTAACATAGACCATTCATACCATGATCCACCACATTTTGGAACTCGATGTGTAAATAATCTAGATATTGATCAAATTTACCCCAATGAAGTTCAAGATGTTCTTGAGACGTTACAATTAGGCAAAGCTACTGACAATGATTGTATTAGCCATCATATGTTAAAATATACTGCTTCAACTGTATGTTACCTCCTGTGTATTATATTCAACAAATCACTAAGGGATGGTAAATATCCGTCTAACTGGAAATCTGCTAATGTACTAGCTCTTTTCAAAAAAGGGTTAAAATCAGATCCAACTAATTACAGACCAATTTCATTGTTAAGTTGTGTTGGTAAAGTCTTCGAACGTGTATTTCACAAATATATGTATAACTTTCTGTTAGATAATTCCTTAACTTACCGGTTCCAATCTGGATTGATGCATGAACACTCTACAGTTCATCAATTGATTGAAATTTATCATAATATTAGACTAGCTCTTGAAAAGAAACAATTGAAATTATGTGCACTGTTTTTTGTGATATATCGAAAGCGTTTGACCGCGTTTGGCACGAAAGTTTAATTCAAAAGGTAAAGGCATATGGTATATCTGGAAATTTATTAAAATGGATTGAAAATTATATGACAAACAAGAACCAAAAGGTATTGTAGGAAATTGTGTATCAGATATAGGTACTATTAAAGGAGGTGTTCCTCAAGGGTCAGTGATAGGCCGCTTTTTTTTTATTGTACATAAATGACATTGCTGACAATACCACAGGTATATCCAGGTTATTTGCTGATGATACATCACTGTCATGTGCCTCCGGAAATATAAATCAAATTGAGGAAAACATTAACTCAGATTTAGAAAAAAAATAAATAACTGGTCAAAAAATTGGCTAGTAAATTTTAATCCCCCAAAAAACAGAATATTTTGTTATTTTCTACAAATCGGCAACCGGATAAACCAAATATTAGATTCAATGATCAGTTGATTGAATGTGATAAAAATCATAAACACTTAAGTGTTACATTTCATTCAAATTGTAAATGGACCTGTCAAAATATATTAAAAAGCGCTTCCAATCAACTTTCCATGCTGCGTAAATTAAATTTATTCTTAGCAGACAGAACCTGGAAAAATTTACTATGCCTATATTGTACGCTTGTTGGAATATGCATGTGAACTTTGGGATGGTTGTACACAAGATGATATGAACAAAATTGAACGAGTGTAACACGAGGCTACAAGAATTGTCACTGGTCTTCCAAAATATTCATATATAGACTCCTTATATTTTGAAACTGGTTGGAAAACCCTTCAATCTAGAAGGAAAAGAAGGAAACTTACCATCAAGATTGTCCATCTTATCTTAATGACTGTTTATCATCGTATCAACGAGATGTAAGGCAAAGAAACTTGTGAACTGATTTTGACTATCGGCAACCACTTACAAGATTACAGATATTTTTTTCTAACTCTTTTTTCCCGTCCACGATTAGACTTTGGAACAATATGGAATCAAATATACGTAATCTTCCAACCATTTCTAGATTCAAAAAAGCAAACCGATTTGAAATACATAATAAACCTCCTTCTTATTATTTCACAGGTTGTAGATTATATATTATTCTACAATCGAAACTTTGCTTTTTGGAAACGACACCTTCTCTGATGATTTAAACAGAGATTTATTTAAATCAGTTCAATTATTCATCAAACAATCAAAGCATTTTGACATAGGATGATCACGGCAAGCAATTTTAACTTCATCCTGTTAATATTTCCCTTATTTTCACTCTTTTATACTCTTTTTTTAGTTCAGATAAATATTGCACATATATATATATTGAAATGACAAGTTCATCACATATGATAACATACATACTGTTCTTGATTCAGTTTTGTCACAATTAGTTGTTTACATTGTATATTATGTTTTATTGCTGAAGTAGTTCACAAAATATTTGTAATTAATTATGTGGAAAGGACCTTTGTGAGTTGGTATAACTTATGTCCAATCCAATTGCCTGTAAATTTTAGCAATAAAGTATGTTTAAACTAACTAAAAAATTACTCATGCGCCGAATCCCAAAAGGGGTTAGGCTGTGGACTAAGTCTAATTTATTACATGTTTAGGCTTTGCATATTTGGTTTTCATTGTATCTTTATGACTTATTTAATTTCAAAAATATCAAGTCAAAGTAAAAATCCCTACCTACCGACCCTACATAATTTTAGAATAGTGCTCGGAAACATGACTATTTTTTTCGCCCTTGGAAATTTCTCATCATTTGACTGGCATGCACCAATATCTGTCTTATATGCACTAGAATGTGTTGATTTTATCCCCAAAAGTATTTTGCTGGGTCAAAGATTCAACAAATGCTGTTATAGGCCATACAACGCTGTATATAACGTGCGTATTACAAATTAAATCACGTGATAAAGTATTAATTTTAATGAATTTAATGAATAAAAGTGGTCACATGACAACTAGTTTTCCCGAATACACAATGACCCACATTTACGTGTTCGACTATGCCCGGGGACTGTGTAAACGCTCGTCCGTGAGAGAACCCAAATGATAGACAAGGACGTTAAGAAACACCTCAGTCCACCGTATATTACACATATGAGTGCAAACCGGGTCTATCTGTATTGAGTATATATGTTAGCACGAAAACAAAAATTAAACCAAGTATAGGAATAGTCAGCTAATTGTCAGCGTCAACGATATCGTGCAAATGATTGGCTAACATAGTGTTACGAAAGATTTTTGGGGATTTTAGTGGTTTATATCCACAAAGACAGTCAAATTAGCTTCTAGAAGCAACGATGTTCTAGCTTTATAATGCACGAAGTGAAGGATGTAACGGATATACGGAAAGTGCTTTCATTTTCAACTTTATTGTTATGGTGTTATTTAACAATATCATTAAAACCTACGATTTTTAACTCTTTTAACTTATATTCCCCATACTCAGATAATATCCCGACTTAAAAACATTATACATCGATGTTACTCAAAAAAGAGGGTACACCTAGATACAAATATGAAGTTCTTGGTAGAGATTCCTCGTACTTTGTAAAAAATACAATTCCAAATCATCTTCCAGTGTACCAAAGATGTTTTCAAAATGCTGGAATTTTTTTTATCGACAGCATATTTGTCCAGTGTGGTCGTCTTTAATAAACAGTCGGCATTCCAATGGGAACAAACTGTGCTACCTCCTCTACTTGCTGACCTATTCCTACACTCTTATGAGGCTGACTTTATAGCCGATATATTCCAAAGGAATAATCTCAGTCTGCTATATAGATGACGTATCATCGTTAAACAATCCTAGTTCCAGGGATTTTATACATCGCACCTACACCAAAGAACTTGAAATAAAGGATATAACAGACACTGTGAAGTCATCCTCACATCTTGACCTACACTTAAAGATCGATGGAAGAGGAAAACTATACACATAACTATACGACAAAGGAGATGACTTTTCATTCCGTATTGTCAACTTTCTTTTCATCTGTGGCAACATCTCTTCAGCACCTGTGGATCGTTACGGTGTATCCATCTGCACTATGAAAACTGACTTGTTCAACGTGTCATAGTTTTCCTTTCCTCTTTCATCTACCATGGACCTGACTTATTATGAGCAACTCGGCGGGTGTTTCTAGAAAAGCAGAGGACGCTTAAACCTACGGTACACGTGGTCCGTGCTCCCAGTTTTTTTTAGTAGAGTCCGAGTTTATTATTTACTTTTGTTACTCTGTATGTATTATTTTGGTTGTTTTATGTCCTTTGTTGTGCGTGTCTGTTCTCCATGTCCGGTCTTTGCTACTGGATTACATTATTACATTAGTAAACAGTCTGCTTGATCCGGTTCAATTTACTGTACATATATAACTTTGAACTATACTGTATCATCAAAATTAAGAGCTTTTTAGCTCACCTGGCCGTAGGCCATGTGAACTGTTGCCATCACTTGGCGTCCATTATCGTCGTCGTCGTTAAGAATTTCTTCAAACATCTTCTCCTGTGAAACTACTGAACAGATTGGCATGAAACTTATAATGATTGTTCCTAAGAGTATCCTGCAAAAAATGACCGTTTGGATTTTGATCGGTTAAAAAACATGACCGCTGTTACTAAAAATAGAACATAGGGATCGTACAGCAGATTTTTGCATATATCTCCAAAACTGTTAAGTTTAGCCAATTTCTGACTAGGTAAAAGTGTTCAGCACGACTCTATGTTAGGGTTATTGCCATTGAGAGGTGAAAAATGACTTTTTTTTTTTTTTTTTTTTACAGTTTTCAGCCTATATCTTTAAAACTATGATAGATAGAATGATACTTTCAATTGCTGAAATGATTCTTATTATAGGGCATACAACAGTTTCCAGGGATTAAAGTTGTCAGACGACTCCATATAGAAGTTATTGCCCTTGAAAGGCAAAATTACGTTTTTTTTGCAGTTTTCAATCAATATCTTGAAAACTATAATAGATAGAATGAAACTTTCGATTGATGAAATGATCCTCATGATAAGTCCTACCAAAGTCTTCATGGAGTCAAAACTGTCAGACAACTTCTTGTTAGAGTTATTGCCCTTGAAAGGCAAAAATTTAACCAGGTGAGCGATTAAGGCTCCTGGGAGCCTCTTGTTTAATATATTATTTTACTTCTTGAAAAGTTGTGTCAACACTTTTTTCAATGTTATTTTTTTATCTAGATGAGCTGTACCAAGTATACTAGCCATCCCGGGTCAAGTTTACCAAGTATACTAGCCATCCCGGGTCATTTTCTTATTCAAGTTGAATGCATCTTTTACTAAGTGGCTCATGTTTATTTTTATCAGGAGTAAAAAGTATTTACTTGAGTAACAATCTTTATAAAAGTCAGACAGGACGTCATTTATGCATTTCAAAAACCCTTGCTTACTTTTATTTCCTAGTCAGGATCATTTACAGACCACAAAGTCAGTCTTGGTTTTTCATTTGGTTGTTGCGCTTTTGAGATAAAATTTACATAGATTGTACATGAAATTAGCACTTTGCAAGAGATATTGTTCTTGATTTGCTTTGGTTTGGTTGATTTTGATGTGAGGTGAATGTTTGATTTTCTAAAAAAACAAAAAACAAAACAAAACAAAACAAAACAAAACAAAACAAAAAAATCAAAAAACAAAAAACAAAAAAAAAAACAAAAAAAACATTGTTTGATGGGTTTTTCTACACCATGAATCACCTTGCCATAGGCAGTGTCTGAATTTTATATTGACTTTATAAAGACCTCCAGGGGAAGTTTCCCAAGCTCAGCTCAAGCTGCAAAGTTACTTGCAGTTATTCTTAACCCAAAAATACATTTGCAAAATCTAACATGAATTTTTTCAAAAGCATATCTATTGGCGGATTCACAGGGAGGGTGCAGGGGGTTGGCATCCCCTTTTTTATTGATAACTTGTACCATCTTTGAATTGATTTGAGTATAGATTATTATTCGTCCATAAACCATACTTCACTATCATATGAAATAATAGGTATAATTCAAGAATCAAATAATTACTGGACATCTGCGAAAGGGACAGTGGACATTTTAGCACCGTTCTGACCATTCACCTGACATCTGAGGTAATATTCAGTCCTTGAATTCAGTATGTAAAAGTTAACAAAATACAATCGATTATGTAATGTTTAAGTATCGTTTTCCGGTGTATTTCCTGTAAATTTAAACATACATCTATAAATATGTAAAGGTTTTCTGAAAGTGATGAAGTAGGTTAGCGTGCCATCAATGCCTTTTTGTATTTACAAATTATGACAGAAAAACGCTTTTGAAATTAAGTTTTGTGGTAGTACAAGAAAAATAATTAACGGTAAGTGAATACTATCTACGAGTGTACGTGTAAGTAAACAAAATTCTAGTATCGTTATGACTTATCACTACACTATATCATGCCGCAACCTACATGCATTCTGCCACACCCACTTCATATGATGTAAACAATACTTTGATAAGAGCTTATTAATTGAAAAGCCCCGTGCAGGTCCGGGTGTTAAAAGAATAGGCCTGCAGCAGCGCTAAGCTTGTCGTAAAAGGCGACTAAATAGTGATCAGAACCTTAGCTGCGAAACGTAGCTCTAACTATTTTTTTGTATTTTCTTAACGTTAGATATCAAGAGCTACGATTTCGCAGCTATCAGAACCTTAGCCGGGGGTTAGGGCGCTCTGCCCACAGAGCAACTGGGTTGTGTGCCCCAGGTGGTGGAATGGGATACCCCTGGTATGTTACGTGCTGGGGTTGTCAGGCTATAATACAGAAAACCTGACCGCAAACCATAGTGGTGCACCGTGTTGGGAAAGATGCCACGTTCCTCGCACGTTAAAAAACCCTACTGTGGTATTCTCCCGGAGTAGGAACCATAGGGCTCCGCCACAGGAGGCTAAATTGCCCGACCGTACCCACCTCTCCCTATTTCCAGAGGCAATCAAAATTTGTCGACCCCATTGTCCTTGTGTCCCATCCCTTTTTCATTTCATCATCATTTCATGTTCATTTTATCATCAATTTCAGGTTCATCGTTTCAATATAGCTGAAATATTGCTGTTCGGACGTTAAACCCCAACAAACAAACAAAAAATATTAATTGAAAACGAAAGTAGAAAGAAAAGATATTTTTAGCACATATGATCAACAATTAAGGCGTATATGGCAAGCCAAAGTGAACAAAAAATTGAACATTTTCTAATATTAAAAAAATCATTTTTTAATATTACAAATTCATTTTCTAATATTGTGATTTCTTATATCACAAAACACTTTTTTAATATTAAAAAAATCATTTTTTAATATTAAAAGTTCAATTGAATTTCTTATATTAAAAAAACTATTTTTGAATATTAGAAATTCATTCATTCATTCATTTCTTTATTTCCTCTTATAAGAGATTAATACAATGAATATTTAAACATTACGATATAAAGAGTATATAAGTATAAACAAGTATCGAGATTACACAATTGCAATATTTAAGTCATATAAAATAGTGTCAGTATGTACAATATTTCGAGATGACGGCAAGAAAATGCATAATTAAATGAGAAGGTGTTGTATTAAAAAAGGTTGGGGGTCGGTGACAAAATAAATAAATAAAATGAGAATGAATAAGTAGAGTTTGTCAAAGAAGACGACAACACATGCGATTGTATTCAGCGGCGGATTGGGTTAAGTGCGTGTAACATAGTCCTTGTAATTTATCAAGGTCCTCTGCGTCTAGCAAACACGATACTGGTTTCCCTAGGAAAAAGTTATATAGACTGTCCGTATCATATTCACTAATTTCTACATATACTTCCAGATTAAAGTTTTCAATGACCAGATCCATAAATATTTCACGCAGGTAGTTGGTTTCCATGCAGTCACATGAGGCGTGTGCAACAATGTCTGTAAATGTTTTATTACAAATAATACATGTGTGTTCATCAGAGCTGGGAACTGTGCTAATCAATTTGGCTATAACAAATGTAGTTTTGAGTTCACGTGAAGATGATGGGTACTTCCAGATGTTAGAGCAGATAGAGTGTTGTTGAAGTAGTCTGAATCGAGAGAAATCACTATCTGTATTCTCACGCATTGTCCAAAGTTCATCCTGTAGCGAGTTCAAAGAATTGCATACTATTTTTTTCCATTCTAATTTTGATGGCAAATGTCCGTTTGTTAAGAAATCGGTCAGAAAGTTCATAATATTATATTTTTCCAATATTTTGATAATGTCTGGGATGAAGCCAAAGCGATTCAAACGATTCAAAAAATTTGCTGTGCAGGCGAAAAGACGACAAAGAAAGATTTTTTTCGGTAAAGTTTCTATATCCATATTACACAATTTTCCAAGGAACAACAGCTTTCTTTTTTCAATCTCGCATTCGATTGGACGGAGGCCTGCCATGGTTTCACACATATCAGATCTTGTCATTTTTGGAAGTTTCTGTGCATGTTTTACGATAAGGTGTTGAAAACAGTTCAAAGTATTTAGGTCCTGCTTTTTTAAATTCCACCACATTTCACTACCATATAAGCACGACGGTAGCACTACTGATCTGTATAACCTTATTATAGATAAAGGATTAATGTCACCATTATGAATGTTTGAAAGAGAAAAATAAGCTTGTCTCCCTTTTTTGCACGCATTCTTGCTTCTTGGCAATGATTTTAAGTCACTTGAAATTTCTATTCCGAGATGTTTATAATGTTCATAATAGGAATGTCTTGACCGGATATCGTCCATGTGTTATTCGTGTTTAATGTCTTCTTCGAAAAGCACATAATACAAGATTTAGATGCATTAAATTGAAAACGCGATCGTTTTGCATAATTAGAACATATATCTAACATATCTTGTAATTTGGTAGGCGAAAGAGCGATGCATGCGATGTCATCAGCTAGACATGGAGCACAACTAGTTAAGTAGTCTACACCTAGTTTTTTTATTGCATTTTGCTAGTTCAAGTAAAAGCTCATCAATAAATACAAGATACAGAAAACCAGAGAGAACGCCACCTTGTCTGACCCCATCATATACATGGAAAGAATTTGATTTACATTGGTTAATTACAACCGAGCTTTCTGTATTAGTATATAAATCGTCTATTACACTCCATATTTTACCCTTTACATTGAGTTTATGTAATTTACACAAAAGAGCCTTTCGCCAGACTGTGTCGAAGGCTTTACGACTATCAAGGAAGGACACATATACATTACTATTAAGTTCAATGTTATGATATATAGTTTCATTTAATATAAAAGATGCAGTTATACAGCCGAGACCACTCTGAAAACCTTGTTGGAGAGGGCTGGGAAAAATTTCAGGGAAAAGTATATGACTCTGGAGTCTTTTCAGGACGATTTTTTCGAATACTTTCAGTATGCATGGAAGAAGACAAACCGGCCTGTAACTATCTGGTGATGTTTTGATCTTGTCACCTCCTTTGTAAATAGGCACAATAAGTCCTTTTCTCCACTGATTTGGTATTTGACCTTTATCTACAATTCGGTTTAAGAGTGCGGTGAGAGCTTGTGTAGCAGCAATACCGCCATGGATTAAATGTTCATTTTGCAGTTTGTCATGACCACATGCTTTTCTACGTTTGAATTCTTTAATGACGTTAGAAACTTCACATTGTGTTATAGAACCTCTAGGAAAAGTGCCAGTAGATTGATTATTGTTAAGTGTTTGTAGATCGCCATACTGTTTGCACGTTTCGTTGAAGGTTTTTTCGTCAAAGTTCGGGTTATCGACATGATCATATAATTGTTCAAAATACTGCTTAAAACCATTTGCCACTGTTTCAGGAGTACAAAACTTTGAGTTGTTAATTATAATTTCCGGAATAATTTTTGATTGTTGTGGTTTTTATCTCTTAATCATTTTCCAAAATAATCTTAAATCGCACTCTGCTGCATTGTTTATGTCTTCGTAAGTTTGTTCAATATATTTGTCATGGGCTGCGCTTTGAATGTTTCTAAATTCTCTTTTAGCACTTTTGTAATTTACGTAAGATTGGTGATGCATACCCCGGGGACGTCCTTCAGATACCTATAACATTCTCATCTCACGCTCTTTCTTATGAGCTACTTTTACGTCAACAGTCCAGTAAGGTTTTGTATGACAGTTATATTTCGACACTGGAATGCATTTATTAGCTGCGCCGAGAAGGAAGGATACAAGTTGATCACATAAGGAGTCTGTATCGTACAGGTTATTTTCACAATCACTTGTAAAATTAGACACCAAGTCACATAGAGTATTTTGATATTTTGTTAATGAATCTTGATCCATTTTGTGCCACGCCGGAAGAGTCATATACAAGTCTAAATTTGCATAAGTATATTCTGATAAAGATACCTTACAGAAAATGGGGAGATGGTCTGAAGTGGAACTAAATGCCCCTTCATCAAGGATTTCATAGTGGTTAATCTGATTATGACATTCATTCTGGAACAGTATATAATCAATCATTGTCTGTTTTAAGATAAAAGTGTACCTTGGGCCTTTTAATGGCAACTCTTTTTCATCATAGTTACAAAACAAAAAGTGATTGCTCATAAAACTTTTAAGTTCGGTCGACTTAGACCTATTAGTGTGATTAAGATCTGAATCTCTACATGATGCATTAAGATCCCCAGCTACCATAATGTTACCATATATACTATAATAATAACATAAAACATAAAGTGATGCAAGAACTTCTCTATAATTCTCAACTATCTGATGGCATGTATACACCAAATAAAAATAATGGTTTAGAATTTTTAAACTTAATCTTAATACCAACAATTCTCTCTGAATCAATTTCATTTAAGACATCTATAGTAAACTGTAATGATTTCTTATACATAATGGCTATGCCACCCTTACCATGATAACAATCATAGTTCTCTTGCAATGAGTCTGCTTTTGCTATAGAAGTATATCTACAATCTATACTATTCAAACATGATACTGACTGGGGTTTCAATTTATGTTCACTTATAACAGCAATATCACAGTCAAGCGATTTAAAAAGTTCGCTTAAACAAAGGGTAGATGACATTATTTCCCTTACATTCCAACATAAAATACTAATGTTCATTGACATAGAAAGAAATGACAATAACAATACAGCAAACAATAATAGAAGTTTATTAATCTTGATACCCATAATTAGTGTTAGGATGGTTCTCAGCTTCGTCATCATTGTTGCATCGGTTAAACCATTCGCTTTGACTATACCACTGTCTACATTTAACACCTTTCGGCCAGAAGTTTTTATTTTCAACAAATTCTGCATCACTACTCTTGACATTAATTTTCGCCGTTATGAACTGTGTGTTCCCTTTATTTTTGAAAATTTGTAAGTAGGTAACCGTTACACCTTTGGTTTCAAGAAAATGTAATATACCGGACCTAGTTGATCTATAGTCTATTCCGGAGAGATAATATCGTGCGGTTCTATTTCTCGTTACACCAATAAACGTGTTTTCATATGGTGTATCTAATGTTTCGGTTACTCCGTGAATCCGTCTTGGGATATTACGTTCCGTAGGTTGAAGGTCATTTTCCCGTTCGCTGTTTACGGTATTCGAACTGTGTTTACTGTGTATTGGCTCTGTTAACTCGCCTTGTCTATTGTCATTACAGTTAGTCGTGTGTTCATTGATCTGAGACTGGGTATTTGTTTGGGTATTATCACGTGTCAATATTAAAAATTCATTTTCTTATATTACAAAATATTGATTTTTGTCCACTTTGGCTTGCCATAGGCATAAATACCAGCGAAAATCTCTAGGTTTTCGTTTTTAAATTTGCGGTCGTATATTCTGATATTGGTATGGCGTCCGTGTCGTCGTCGCCCATATACACTTGGTTTTCGTGCGACAACTTTCAGTATTTTTTTTATTTTTATAAACTGTTTTAACAAATAACAACAATGTTCTAAACTACAAAAGGCAGGTTGGTATCGATTTTGGGGGTTATGGTCTCAACCGTTTTAGGGGACAAAAAGTGGCCTAAAACAAGCATTTCATGGAATTTTACTATTATATATATATATATATATATAACTCCTATCAAAGCATAGGAAATAGTATATCTATGGTATTGTTCGAGTTGCTCATTTACTTTTGTTACTTTAGTTACTGTATATTTTTTGTCGTGTTTGATTTTTTTCCACCGGTCTTTGTCCTTGGATTACATTCTTTTTTACATTCTTTTGATTTCCGCTAGAATATTTATTTCCTTGATTACTCTTCCACAATATTGTATACCACAATGGTCTGACTTGGATTGATTTTTGGGGTAAGGACTTGAACTTATCAGAAATATAGGTAAAAAAGGGACAGAAACTTGCATCATCCTGATGTCCAGACTTGACTATTAGTTATTAATTTTTTTTTTTAATTGTATTTCAAGGTGCTATACCACAAAAGAAAGACATGGATTGATTATTGGGGCTGTAATTTGAGCAAAGTAAGAATAAGGGACAACAAAGGGACCACAAACAAGTTTTTCTTTCTTTCTGAATTCTTGACGATAACTTTTTCGAATTAAAAGGAACCGAAGGTGGCCACGCCCTGAAAAATCGTTTCCATTTGTTTTGGATCGATTTAAAAAAATCACTTTCCTCATGAAAAATCCTGCCTACATTTTTCAATCAAGATTTTAGATATCTCTTACGGTTTTCGATTTAAAAGGACCACGTCCCCAAAAATGGACTTTTTTTTTTATTTTGGCGCGATTTTGAATTTTTTTTTATTGGATATCATTTGAAACACCCTGCCTAAATACAACAGATTTAACAATTTTGCTTACCCAATCAACCCTATCATTTAATGTTTTTGAGATAATGAGGACCAAAGTGATCTATGAATCTACGGTGACCGTCCCTGAAGTAGACCTTTATACTTCAACTGAATTACAAAATATTGCACATTAGTGTTTCAAATAAGTTGTTATGTCCATAATGAACTGCAAGTCTTTAAGTTTAGTGTGTAAAAAAATATTTTGTGTCCACACCTGCCTTAAGTGAACAGAGTTCAACATGTTGGAATCGTATCATGTTGCGCTCGGCAATTTTTTTATATTAATGTTATATAGATTTCATTCGACTAGGGAAGAAAAAAAATCAAAAACCATGCATGATAGTACATTGCAATATGTAGACAGTTTTTAATGCAAACACAAATTGTTTTAGTCAACACACATACGTTGGAAATTAGTAAAAAACAGTGAAATATTTTTTTCTTGCTCTTTGGATTTTGTTTATAAATACGTATAATTGATAAGTGACCTACTAATTCTGGCCAAATATTGCCCTTTAGAAAAGAACTCCAAAGGTTTTCTCGTGCATGTCATATGCAAAACAAAATAAATCAGCATGCATGTATGCATGGAAATTTAGGGCCTCACCCAGTAAAATCAAATATTTCGGGTCCTATATTGACTTGACCGGTTGTACTGAATTGCATCGAGCTCATCGTAGTGCCTCCAAAACACTTTAAAACAAAGAAAGAAAACTAAACTGAAGACTTGCATGAAGTTCTATTATTTCATACACTTAATGAACGACGTAGTATGACCACAGTACAAGAACTATAATGAAGCTTTTTAATGCACACTTTCCTCTTTTATATGGTTTGTAGAGGGCTTAAGCCATGCTTTTCACAACACTTTTTAGCTAATTTGACTTGAAAGTCTAACAGAAAAATGATGACATTTTTTGCGCAGTTTAGGACGAAAACAAACTCCTCAAGGGAAGCACAGAGGGGGATAGCATGTGCTCTCTCAATTTGGAAGCTTCGAAAAGGGATGAAACGCCCTCGCTAAAGCTAAATCTTGAGGCCTTACAGCTATGCCAAAAAGCCTAAAATGCGTTTAATACATTTTGTGGATTAGGTGTCTGTTCTTGGCTCCCATTTAATACTTAGTTTAGAACAAAATACAATGCCAACTTTGGCAATTTGGTCACAGATATGCCATTTTCTATTCCTTTGTGGTCCTCGCTGTCTCTCTGGTAAACATGGAGATGTTTAATGATGTCCTAACCCTTTAGAATATTTTCTGCAAAATTTCATGACTGTTCATGAACTGATTTCGTGAGGATTGTAGAAAATCAAAATAAAGGACAATTATAACATTGCAGTAAAAACAAAAACGACGAAAACAAAACAAAACAAAACAAAACAAAACAAAACAAAACCAAAATTTTATAACACCAAAGGTAAGTTTGGGATTGATTTTGAAGGTCATGCCCTTAATGGTTTATGTATAACGAGACAAAATGTGCTACAACAAACATTTTTTTTGTATTTAAGACAATAACTTGAGTAAAAATTATTACTGTAAAATAGTACAGTGTACACGTCCCCATACTGCAGTAATTTTGTGCTTTCTGTCTTAACTATTTAAGTATTAGGGGCCAAAATAAAAAAAAAAACTTTCTATAACTGTATTAATCGACTTTTGGCTACTAAGGGCAAAACATGCAGGTTAATGTTGCACTATACAGATGGGATTGAAGTGCACTGTTAAGAACACAAAGCTTACCCAGTCTAATTTTGTAAAACTTAAAAATAAAAAGCTGAAACTTGGTGGAAATATTGAGCGTGGGTAGTAGAGTATTTGAACATAAATAAATGCAATACTTGTGAAGGTAAAAAGGTGTAAAATGCAGTATCCGGAAAGATCCAGGTCCTCGTCGGATTGGTCTCTCTTTCCTTCACTAACTAGCAGTTTTTCAAAATGCAAAATTTCGCACGAACTTTAAGAATCAAAATCATGAAAAAATGGCCAGAAAAGGTACACTTTTTTATTATTTTTTAAATAATACCATGCCAGCTTACTTTTTCTGGCAGTTTTAAAGTGCCTGATATTTTAGGAAACCTGTTTTTTACCATTAATTTTGGTAAGGCACCTAAAATTTGTAATGAAAACTGATATACATTTTTGTTATGTTACCATGGCTACATATTTTCATGACAAAATAGAAAAGAATATCTATCTTTTTTCATGGATCTCCGTAATGTAAGGTTTTGAAAAATATATACATTTTACAAGAAACAAATTTTGGATTTGCTTGTTTATAAGTGCCTCAATATAGCTGTATTTCCACAAATTGGCATTATGTTCTCTGGATTGACTTATCTATACAGTGGAACCTAATGTGAAACAGGTTGGGAAGGTCAAGCATTATGTACAATTTGCTCTTTCTGGTTGGAATTGGTTCCTTCATTTCAAGAAAATTATACGGTCTCTTATAAATGGCCTTCGACTGAGAATATCTGTCAACAATTCAGAGAATGGCCCAATCTCAACTTTCCTTTCCACCAACTAGTATACCAGCATTTCATTGACACACGGAGTTTAACGTTGTATTTGTATAATTGATTTTTGGGGCATGTGTTCAAGTCGGTTCTACGCGGCGTAAAAAATTAAGCTTTGTTTGATTGTTAAAATGAACTCTAAATTCTTAAAACATGCTGAATTTAATCACACATGAGTCTCCGGCATAATGGACTTTTCAAATAATGCTTCTTAGCCCTGTACAAAGATTGTCATATATATATATATATATATATATATATAACGTCTCAGAATGTGACGACTCTATTCTCTACACTGCTCCATCGGATCAAATTGATACAGGGAAGATAACGTAAACTTATAGAAGGGTCTGAAAAATTCCCAACGATGTTAGAACTGTCAAATTTGCGAAGCAAATTTTTGTTGTTCCCTCCGCGGGACTCGAACTCGTACCGTACATCTATGGCAACACCGCCTGCAGTAAGTCCAGCGCCCTAGACCACTCGGCTATATGAAATATAGCTTTGATCCTCTATCCTACATAATAACACCTAGATGAACTGTCCCGTACTACCATACATCGTGTACTAAGTTACAGCTCTAGATTAATCCTACGAGGAGGAATCACCCGGCCAGCGAAAGCTATATTTCATATAGCCTAGCTGGCCGAGTGGTCTAGGGCGCTGAATTTACTGCAGGCGGTGTTGCCATAGATGTCACAGCGGTACGAGTTCGAGTCCCGCGGAGGGAACGACAAAAATTTGCTTCGCAAATTTGACAGTTCTAACATCGTTGGGAATTTTTCAGACCCTTATATATATATATATATATATATATAAACTTGTTTGTTTTTACTTTAGGTTTCTAAGTTTGCTCAAAGACAAGAATCAAACCAAAAATGGATGATGAGACAAAAGTTACTTCAGAATTTGCCATGATGAACTTAAATAAACCAGATGACATCAACCCTGGTCTAACTAATCTAAACTTAAATATAATGTTCGAAAATGACATTCACCTGATACAAGATGCAATTGCAGGATTTGAACAACGTTTACAGGCTGAACACGCTGTCGTACACAATGTAGTAAACAGTAAGATTGCTATCATAAAAAGTAAATTTCCTCGAAGTAGAATTGAATCGAGATCCATTTTGCAGACTGTTTTGCAAAAAGACGATATGAATCTTAATGCTTTAGCTGACTTGGAACACTTATGTCGAACTTTCCATAGAGTCACAGAAGCGGATCGATATAAAGAAAGGATTGACACAATTATGAAAGGACGGACGTCTGCCGAAAAACGCGCAAAAGCAGTCTGTTTAATGGAGCAGGGTTATGCTATTTTGTATGAGGAATCTGCGAATAAAGAACAACTCTCAAGAAGCAAGTTGTCAGAAAGTTATCTGATGTTACTGTCAGAACACAGAAAGGGGACAGGTAAACGTAGAGACCATTTACAGCGATGTATATACCATAATAAACAGACGCTTGAACAGCTTCAACAAGCCATGGAGTGTAAGCGTCAAAGTGACCTACACACGCGGCGTACGACAACTATCGAAAAATTTGATCAAGCAAAAACAATTTATGACTTGCAATCTGAAAACCCAGTATGGTTATACTACGAGGGTGTTGCATGGAATAGAAAGTACGATTCATTAAAAGATCTTTGTAATGATGACGAGGTTGACCGGAAATATGACAAAATGCACGCTACAATAAAAGCAACAGAACTTTTATGGAGCGTGGCTACCCGTAGAGGACACTTTGATGAAACATTCACTCTGTATCAATCTAGGGCATTTGCTTTTATAGCACATATATTGACTGCGAGGGACAGAAACAAGGATTTAATGACATATTATAAGAATCTGCAAGATTCTAGCCTTTTTCTTGATTTTCTTAACAACCCACGGCTTCCTATAGATAGAGCTTTAAATTCCCATGGAAACGATGTTTTTATTTTAAATAGGTACGGTAGAATTTTGTGGAACGAGTCAAACATTCAGAAATCCATATCTGAAAAAAAAGATCTGCTTCACCAGGCACAACAAGCTTTAAACAAATCTTTACGGCAGAGTCCATCGTTAAACTGGTTCGCTTTTACTACCCGTATGACAGTCCGAAGAGACTTGGCTACTCTGTATCTTAAACATAATAAGCCGAAAGCACACACATTTTTCAAGCTTGCCCTAGAGGATGGTTATCAATGCTACATGACCAAAGGGACATCAAAAACTTTATGTTTACTGGTACAAGTTTGCCAGTATCTCGCAAAATTTCCAAACATTTACGAGAAAGGCTTCAGATATGTGGTGGAACACGGTTATCTGCTTGATGCTCTTGATTATCTTCATTTTGGTGTGCACCAAACAGGGCCCACAAATTACTATATTGCATATCACATGGGTACAATATTATACGATTTGAACGAGTTGAAATCAGCAGTTGATTGGATGAAGCGAGCCTTTTCTTTGTCGAACTCCACGAACACCATGCCTTGTAAACTACTATGCCTGTATATTTTATCAAGGTATGTAGAGGAACGAGCCAAAACGGAAATACTGTCTTATTCCTGAAAGATTTTCTGTTTACGATAGTAAATGGGGCAAATAGGTATAGGAGACTAGATGACATATTTGCATATCTGTGTATATATGCAATGGATACCCTTGTTCTTCTATTTACTGACATTTTTGCAATACCACGACTTCTTGACCAGACTAAAGCTGCAAGGGTGTCGGATTTTCTAAATTATATTACAGCAGTATCGCGTTCAGACAAGAATATCCTTGAAACAATCGAAGACTGTCGGAAACGTTTTTCTGTCATCAAACTAAATGAAGAAATTGAACCAGAATTTTCAGAGAAGTACCAGGCTGGCACGTCGATAATACCTGTCAATCCAGATATGGTTATATCACATGAGGGTTATCTGTATGACTTCTTTGTTTCTCATAGTCACAAAGACAGTGACTGGGTTACAAGTAGACTTCTGACAGACTTAGAATCAGCATTTACTGAAGAGGATGTAGTATTCAAAGGTAAGAATGTGCCTTATTTTCTACTGCAACTCCTTGTTAAATTACTATACAGATGAGATCAGTTCTAACCCCTCAGGGGAACTGTCAGAAGAGCCGGGTCTAGAACCGTTCTAAACTCTCAGGGGAACTGTCAGAAGAGCCGGCTCTAGAACCGTTCTAAACTCTCAGGGGAACTGTCAGAAGAGCCAGGTCTAGAACCGTTCTAAACTCTCAGGGGAACTGTCAGAAGAGCCGGCTCTAGGACCGTTCTAAAAGTGTCATAGAACAGTTCTATCTAGAGAGCCAGCTCTTCTGACAGTTCTAAAATTCACCAACAGTTTTGTTGAAGAATTTAAGTAAAATTGATTTCGTATTTTGGCGAATTATAGCCAAGGTCCAAGTTGAAAGTGAGACAAATAGTCTCTGCATAATGTAAAGCCATTTTAAAATTTTCTGAAGCTGTACATTCTTATGATGATTATTAACACGTTTTCATATGCTGAAAATACTGTGAACTTCGGAATGAAATCTTGATCTCAAATGCAGTTGTAACGAATATGAATTGGCAAAGTCCATTTAGTTTTTAAGTCATTTCGAACATAACCCTACGGTTTTGGTTTTTTTTTTTAAGATAAAAAAAATGAGGGTTTTTTTTTATTCGGATAAATTCTGCCATTAAAAATGTTAAACTTGTTTTAAACTTAGTTTTATTTACTTTAGATTTGATGATTGCGTTCATATTTGGAAACGGAATTTGTTTTCCGATCCGATTTTTTATCATATTCATTTGAATACAGTATTTTCACTTCTGATGTTTATCTTTGTCCACGTTTTGTTTTAAATATAATTAATGCTATGGATGTTAAGTAAAATCGGAATAAAAATTCACCTTAGCTGTAAACTTAGTGTTCGATGACGTATCCCAAAATGTAGTTTTGAAACTTACTATCAGTTTAAATGTACATTTTTCTAGGTTGTATTGCAGACAGGGATTTCATACCGGGGAAGTTCATCTTTGAGAACATCGAGGAAAGCATTATGAACAGTGCTAAAATCCTTCTGGTTCTCTCTAAGAATTTTCTGGATAGTTGGTGGTGTCAGTTTGAGACGAATCAGGCTCTGATTTCCTCCTTTAATACAAGGAAAGACTGCGTTATTCCTTTGTTATTAGAAGAATGTGAGATACCGGACAAACTTCTCCAAATCACGTATGCAGATTTTAGAAGTGACGCCCAATATGTGAATGAAATCATGAAGCTCAAACGGGCTTTATTGCCTGGTTAAAATATAGAATCGAACTCCTAAGCATAAAGGCTATGGATATTTGGACAACTATCCTTTTTCAATGATGACGAGAACCCTTTTGGTGAATGTTTCATTAATGTTATTTATTCTTAATTTTAAATTGTATTTGTATTTGTATTCTGTCATAGATAGTATTTCTATGTGCCATTTTTTACATAAAATTAAAAAAATATCGAAATAGCACCCCAAAAGAAACCCCCCAACCCGAAAAAATTAAAAAAAAATAAATATATATAAAAAAACAACTGAATTGGGTTTGGAATATTGCAAAACCATTAAAAGTAGACGTCCATCCATACTTTTTGCTACTGTATAAGTGTGTCTTTATGGGGCCAAATAAAAAAAATATGTGTTTCCTCTTACCTTACCCATATTTTTTTACATTTAAGTATAGTGTACCCTGAAGTTTTTTTTATCAGCACTATTGTTAAAGTCAGAGTGTTTCTTCTGTAGACTGAATCTAATAGTAATTGTGAAATGAAAAAAATGTCCCTAAAATGTAAAAGGAAACAAGGATAATCAATTTTGTTTTACCTTATCTTAGTTTTGTCCATTACATACACGGTTCTACAGTGTTGTCTCATACATGAACTCTTTGTATTATTTGATACTACATGGAGATACAAGCTGTAAGTTTCATTTCCGAAGCCGAAGTAGACAAGATTTTACCTCTGACCGCCGGTCCGCCACGTCAGTCCGCCACTCTGCTTCATTCAGTTGCTCGGACTTTGTTAGAATTGGTTTGTGATATGGACGTTGAGTGGATTTGAATATTAGCTCTTAGCTCCAACGTGACGAAAATATGGCAGCTTTGTTAAAAACAATTACTATCATCTTATTTTAAGTCAATTTCACACAGTATCCTGATGCTTCTTGTAAAAACTTGAAGCTAAAATGTTTTTTAAATAACATCTAGATTATTCAATGAGAGTGATTGACCTAAGAGAGTAAGTGAATTTCTATATAATCAGAACATTTTTCCGATCTAAGGTGGGGGACTTGAATCCGCCCAAGATGATGCATTGGTCATTCTAAAAAAGTTCAACAGAAAAAGGTATGAATGTTAGAATGTTTTCATGAGTTGGTTTATGAAAGTAGGGTGCCTCTGACCTACATATAGTCCGATAATCATTTCTATACGTAAGTATTTGACAGCTAACTGGGGCATTAATAAATAAATCTTGTGTTTATGTCACAGGGAGTTTACTATGCAAAACAAAAAACGGCCTAGTTATTTGGACAAATACTGACACGTGGATAGCCACGGAAGAACGAACGCAAACACAACATAACATTCATTTAGGATTTGATCTTTACAGAAAACAAGAAAACATTAGCAAGTAACATTGCTCGTCAATCGATTACGTATATATTTTAAGTAAATATACATAGGTTTTCAGGAAGTGATTAAGTTGGTTAGCGTGCCACTAAAGTAATAACATTGAAGTTGGAATTATGGTTTGCATACCTATTTATTGAAATTCAATTTTATTATCGTGTATTGCGTTAAATGACACCCTCTGACGCCCGTAGCACATTTGACATGATATATACCCTGCTGCTAACCCATTTTCATGAATAAATTTGTTTTTGTACTGTTGTATTGGATAATAACATATCTAGAACTTTTACAAAAAGGTTATAAATTTACTTAAAGTGAAAAAAGAAAAAAACTTCAAGCTCACAGTTAAATCTGATATCGTCAGCATGTTTGCCGCGTGTATCGTGATTAAAATGTAAGCACTACACTATTATCATGATTAACACACATCGTGTTTTCCTCTTTGGATGTGTCAAAAGATGTAAAAGTGCTCAATGATTAATGTACATTTCAAAGTTTCTAAAGTTAATAACGGCATTTCTCATGTTTCATTAATTGCGAATGATAAAATTATTGCATTATGCAGGAACCATTTGATTTTCTGGTTGGGGTAGGGGGCAACGGATTTGTTTTTGGAAAAAAAGTTTATTTCTGGAAAATTTTCTTAAATTTGACTAATCACTGGAGAGAAAAAAGTTTGTTTTAAAAGAATGAAGAAAAAAAAGAAAATCATGCTGTCTACGTGAAAGGTGCTATATGTAATAGGGAGATGATTTTTTTTTGGCCCTGGAAAAATTACATGTTATTTTTCCTCAAGGGAAAACAAGTTAGTCTCAGAAAAAAATCCATAGCTCCCCCCACCCCACAACCCCGAGAATCAAATGTTTGCTGCCTTAATTAATTATCCATTGTCAGTGGAGCTTTTTGGCCTATCCGAAAATTGACGACAACATGATTCGTGAATGGGAGGTATAAAAGTATCTGAACAGTATCATGAAGTTAATGAGTTGGTGAAGGAGGGATCGATGGACCCTCTCCGTCCATTCTAATGGATTTTGGAAATGAGAAATTGAAGTTAATAAGCATAAAATATGATAAATTGAAGCATTCATGGCTTTGAAAATTTGCTCTTCTTTAATGACAAGTTTACGGATTCCAAGAGTAATTATGCTGACTGCTCAAGAAATTAGATGGCAAAAAAGCATTTTCTTTAAAATTATCTTTGTACTTTTTGCGAGGATGGAAATTAAAATTAAGATAAGACAGATTTCAAAGGATTAGAAATTTGATTTCAACGACAAAAAAACTAAAGGATTTCTTTGACATTATTTATTTATTATTTTTTTTTATTTTGGGACAATATTTCAAGTTGGTTCTAAACATGGTAAATAATTTAACTTAATTTGACTCCAATAAAAAAATATTACATGGATATAGATTACCTCCATTATTCGTTGTTATTTTCATCATAAATTTTAAAATTTTGTGAAATGGCGGATTGATATTGGTGTTCTGACGTCTTGTCAGGAGAAACTGTGAGAGTAGATTATCGAATTTATTTCATTTTTTTACAGTGAGAACACTCAGTAAATCACTGCTATCTATATAAAACAAGTTCTCACATCGAGAGAAATAAATTTTCATAGTTTTAATATCGGGCTTGCCTAAGTATTCAACGCCTTAGTTTTCGTTTAAAAAAATGAAAGAATAAGCTCGTCGATTTTGATATTTCTCTCGATGTAAGAATCTACCACAATCAACTCGTTATCGTTGTAGACTCTATTTTTCTCGGATATGAGAAATTTCATAACCAACGAGCTATTGTTATTGACTATGTTTCGCTTATTTTTTTTTCAAAACGAAAACGGCATGACTAACGTGAACAACGACACACCTTCGCTTTAGACCAATGAGATTTTATAGACGATGTGAAACAATCACACGACAACCAATCGCTCTTTTCTATCTCGGCAAATCATCGCATGGGAACTCGAATCTCCGTATAGAGACCTAACATCACCGAGAGATACATAAAAAGCTCACACCCAAGGGTAAAATTTCGAGCCTCTGCCGATTTATAGAACTTGAAATCTGAACCGAGGGTGTCTGAGCTTATCCCTTTATGTGTTGTATTTTATGGCAGTATTTGATTCTTTTTCTCACTTATGTATTTATTACGTCAATAGTCCTTTTTCATATTTACGAAATGCAAACCATTTTAGTAAGTTTTTCAAGAGGACCACAACACACCAACGCACGACAGCCTGGGGAAAGGAAGAACAGTAAACACCTTTCTTTGAAACTGAAACTGTTTTCACTTCATGTACCTAAATTTTATGAAATGAACTATTTTAAAGCTTCTAAGTATTTCAGTGGCGGATCCAGGGGGTGCATGGGTTAGGCACCCATTTTTTTAAATTTTAAAGTTTGTCACGACAAAAAATGGCAAATAATGTCATAGCACCCCCTTTGTCTTAGGAACCCCGATTGGCACCCTTTCTTTTCAAATGGTCTTGATTCGCCTATGCACTTACGGACGCCCTAATTGATTATTCAAATTGAATCTATAGTTGAATTTGAGGTCTACTGCTGTCTATTTCTTCAAGCGGACAGTAAACCAGATTGTCTGGTCGAAGAGTTACTTTCCTTTGCTAAAAACGGAATGTCCTGCTTGCTGAAATGCCTGTGTTGAATTAACCATACATGGATGAGAAAACGTTTTACTCTGACGTCACAAACGTCACATGATTTATCACACCTGTGGGTTTAGAAGACTAAAATTGGAATGTTATTGTCTCTTCAGTCAGAAAAAGAATTGACACATCGGGGAAAAAGTGTGAAAATCGATTAAATGTTTGAGAAACCATAATACTAACGCCATGGTAAAATGTACAACAATTCGTGGTATATAACGAATTCTTCTTTTTTTTAACTTTAGGTTTTTAGATTTCTCAAGGACGAAAACTTACACATTGGATGCTGAGATAAAAGTTATTTCGGAATTAGCAATGATAAACTTAAATAAACCAGATGACATCACTCCTGGGCTTACTCATTTAAACGTAAATATAATGTTCGAAAATGACATTAACTTGATACAAGATGCGATTACAGGATTTGAACAACGTCTACAGGACGAACACGTTGTCGTTCATAATGTACTTAAGTGTATGATTGCAATTATTAAAAGTAAATTTCCTCCAAGTAGAATTGAATCGAGGTCAATCTTGGAGACTATTTTGCAAAAAGACGATATGAATCTTAATGCTTTAGCTGACTTGGAACACTTATGTCGAATTCTCAATAGAGTCACAGAAGCGGATCAATATAAAGAAAGGATTGACACAATTATGAAAGGACGGACGTTTTTGTATGAGGAATCTGCGAATAAAGAACAACTCTCGAGAAGCAAGTTGTCAAAAAGTTATCTGATGTTGCTGTCAGAACACAGAAAGGGGACTGGTAAACGTAGAAACCATTTACAGCGATGTATATACCATAATAAACAGACGCTTGAACAGCTTCAACAAGCCATGGAGTGTAAGCGTCAAAGTGACCTACATACGCGGCGTACGACAACTATCGAAAAATGTGATCAAGCAAAGCAGATATATGACCTACAGTCTGAAAACTCAATATGGTTATATTATGAGGGTGTCGCATGGGCTCGGAAATACGATTCCTTTTTCTTGCTTTTCTTAAAAATCCACTGCTTTCTATTGAACGAGCATTAGAGTTACACAAGAACGATGTTTATATCTTAAATAGGTACGATCGAATTTTGTGGAACATGTCGAGGAAACAGGAAAAAATAAGTGATAAAGAGAAATTGCTACAGCGGGCACAGCGTATAATAAAACAATCTATTGAAAATAGAAAATTAAACTGGCATGCTTACAGCACTAGAATGAATGTAAGGATAGATTTGGGAGTTCTGTACCTAAGAGAAAATGAGGAAGAGGCAAAATCATTATTACAACTTGCTGTAGATGACGGTTATCAATGCTATATTACAAAAGAAACCTCACAAACTTTATGTAAATTAGTCGATGTCTGCATGTACCTTGCAAAGTTTCCCGATACTAGCAAATACGGCGAAAAATTTGTGGTTCAAAAGCGTTTTCTGTTTGATGCTGTAAACTACCTTCATTTCGCCTTGCACGAAGTGGGCTGTACCGATTACTACCTTACATTCAAAACGGCTGCAGTATTATACGAGTTGAAGTCAGCTATAGGTTGGATGAAACGAGCCTACTCTTTATCAAACTCGAAGAATAATTTGTCATGTAAACTACTATGTCGATATATTTTAACAAGGTAGAGAGAGGAAAGATCAAGGTTAGGAAATGTAGTTTTCTTACTCAGAGATTTTCTCTTTACGTTGGTTAATGGCACCAACAGGCATGGACAAGTAGACGACATATATGAATACCTGTGTAGATATGAAATGGACGCCCTTGTTTTACTTTTTGTAGATATTTATGCCAAACCACGTCTTCTTGACCAGACTAAGGTAGGCATAATTGTGCGTTCCTTGAGCATACCTCGGGCATGTCGCATTTAGACCAGAAGTACCGTGAACAAACTCAGGGCTGTCGAATCAAACTGTCGGACTTGAAAATAGATGAAAACAAAGAACCGGAGTTTTCAGAGATGTACCAAATTGGAACAACAACAATTCCACCCCCCCCCCCGTTCCTGGTGTTGTGATGTCATCTGAAGTGTATTTGTATGTCTTTTTTGTATCTCATAGTCATAAAGACAACGACTGGGTTACCAGCAGACTACTGGTAGACCTAGACTCAGCATTTACTGAGGAAGATGTCATACTCAAGGGTATATTTTAAACATATCAATTATTTTCTGCGATTACCATTTTGTTTGAGCTGCAAATCGGAGCAAGAATCATTTTGAACCTTTAAAGTGCATTTTAACTACATTGCAAATCTCTTTTAAAAGCAAAACTATGACTTGTCCGTTCATGCTTTAAAAATAATTAAACTTTAAACTTTATCGAAGTTAGTAGACATAAGTAACGTTTTCAAATTGATGATATGATCGTCAGCATATCTCGTGTTTTTGTTCCTTTACTCCCATGGCATTCCTGGTAAAAAGTGTCGAATTATGATTAAAACTTCTCTGCTATAATTTAATAATCGGTCGCTCAATTTGTGGATACTTTCACAATAACAATCTTGTGGTATTTCAAAGGTAAATTTTAACACAAAAAATATTACAATATAATAAACTTAACACATTCTGGCCGGTAGCGTACATAAATACAAAAAAAAAAACAAAAACAAAAACAAACAACCAAACAAACAAACAAATAAGTAAGTATATATATTACCAACTGTTGACATAAAAAAAACGGATGCCTCAAACACAAGAAAAAAAATCATATTTCAGCGACTTTTAAATGTATGCACGTGAAAGCTGAATCCTTTTGACTTGTGCACTAGCCACGCAACTAGAGTAGACTTAAACGTGTACTCATCAGCTTTGTAGAAATAAATAGACAAAATACGTTATTGATATTGTATTGCAGGTTGTTTTGCAGACAGAGATTTTGCACCGGGGAAGTTCATATTTGAAAACATCGAGGAAAGCATTAAGAAAAGTGCGAAAATCCTTTTGGTACTCTCTAAAAGCTTTCTAGATAGCTACTGGTGTCAGTTTGAGACGAATCAGGCTCCGATTTCATCCTTTCATACGAGGAAAGACTGCTTTATTCCATTGTTATTAGAAGAATGTGAGATACCGGACAAACTACTCCAAATCACGTATGCATATTTCACAAATGACGCTCAATATGTGAATGAAATCATGAAGCTCAAACGAGCTCTTTTGCCTGGTTAAATGCAGGCTTTGATCTTGTTGTCGCACAGTATTTGAAGGACGAAAAAACATCTTTTTCGGTGCCTCGTATTTTGTTTGTACAAATAGATTTCATTTTAACACATTCCATTTTGTGTATATGGAAAGCAACTAAGTAATTCTTACATAATACCCATTTTGTGTCAATTAGTATTATTGGGAAATTTTAGAGCAGTTAATCCCCTTTTCTCATCCATGTTTGTTAATATTTGAACATATATGTAATTCACTGTATTTTATAATCCTTCAAGTTGGCATGGTTACATATCTATCAAAATATAGTTTTGTTTGCAAATTGTAACAAGGGACAGTTTGAAAATTCGATAGCTAAGGTACGGACGCCGTATTGTACTTGCCAGACTTTCAATTGGAATATTTCCATTGAAACACAAGACAATTTAAATTTGCAAAACACTGAATTGCAAATCTTGCGCCGCTTTTTCTTCAACCTACCATGTTATGTGAGTAACCATTGGATGCACATTCGCATGGGATTTAATGAAATGCATTTTATTTTACAATTTTTGATAAAATAAACTTATAGTTTCAATTTAAAAATCATGGGATTTTTTTGGTGTCCCATGGGATTTTTTTTGTCCCATGGGATTTTTTTTGTCCCACAGGATTTTTTGTTTGTAAATCAATACAGTTAGAAACATATAAAAATGGGTACATGTGTATGAAGAGGTATTATGATAAGATACCAGAAAGTACAAATGTGTGTGTAGATTGAATAAAGCTATAGAATTTAAATAATATTACATCTCTATTATTAATAAGCAAGTAATAACCAATGCATTCTCACATTTAGTAAGTATATTTATTACTTTATTAAATTTTATAAGGAATATGCATGTTTTTATGTATTTAATTATTCAACTTAAAAAAGAACTGAAGCTAAATTATCTTGATAAGTGTTATTTCTTGAACATGCTTTATAACAAAATATAGTTCTTTTTTTTTTTTGCATTGCAAAAGTACTGATATTGTTGATAAACTACAAAAAGGTTAGTCTTTCATCACAATTCATAACCATATCCACATTCAACACAGAAGTATCTGTATTTTTTGGCATTTTATGTCCATTCTTAAACAAAAAGTGTTAAAATGCAAAATCAACTTTATTTAATACACCCCCTTTAGTGTAAAAATTTGGTTGATTTTGTGCAAAATTTTGGCAAAAATGAGCAAATTAACGCCTAAACCTTCTTTCATAATTTCCAAGGATATGAAATAGATGCCCATGCAATTTGACAGGAATTAAATGTCTGAATCAAAGTCTAACTCATTTTGAACCT
Source organism: Perna viridis (assembly GCA_037379345.1). Lineage (NCBI taxonomy): Eukaryota > Metazoa > Mollusca > Bivalvia > Mytilida > Mytilidae > Perna > Perna viridis. The sequence goes on from CM074511.1 coordinate 19,669,154, forward strand.
TATATCATGGGCAAGAACCACCGTTCATATAAACTATTCCAATTTGGCTAACATAGACATAATAAAAACACCTAATATTGTCATGAATGTAAACAGATATAAAATTACTTAAACAGAAAATGAATGCTTGATACACATTACAGCACATCAAATCATAGTAAGGTACAATAATGTATGTTCTAAGTTTTTCCTGAATCGGCAGACATTTATTAATGATTATTTAAAAAAATTAAAACCTTTTTTGCAATGGTGGGGTTTTGAAAAAAATGAATTGATTTCTTCTGATGAATAAACGTGTAACTACATTCCTATTTCAAAATTTACATGTTTGTTGCTTATGTCTAAATCCCCACAGTTTCCTCCAATTTTACCCTTCTGTGAATGAGGCTGATACATCTAAACTATTTCTTGAATGTCAACACTTTAGCTTCAGTTGGAATAATATTAGCAGTCACAAGTACATGTATGTACATGTATCATATTTAGGTAGCAATGATGATTTCTTTACAACTGTACTCCAGTATCACCAAAAGAAGATTCTCAATTTCTCATTTGATGGTAATAATAGTAAAAGCTCATGTTATGTACTGCACACTTTGTAGTGATGATCTGATCATGATAGTGTTGCTCTTAAATATAATGTGAAAATCCTCCTAAAATTTTGCAGGAATTTCTTGCTGTATACCAGTAGCTATTCTGACCATAGAATCCCAACCAATAATGATACCTAAAAAATAGTTAAGAACTAAAAATGTCATAGTATTGGGTAGATTTTTAATTTTAAAAAATGCAAACAAAGCACAAAAATGTGATGTCAAGGTCAATGGTAATTAACCCTAGAGCATGTAGAAGGCTATACATCTTAAAAATGCTTACCAACATGCCAATTATCAAAAACCTACCTTGAAAGATAATAAAGTAACAACCTAATGTAAACATGATTTGTGTTACTGGCTGACTAATTACTATGAGGGTGATTGGTCAGTTTCAGCAGGCAACAACCACCCCCTCACTTTTCAAAGCCATGTAAAGCATAATCTGTGGGTCTTCAACTCTAAAAGGTTTCTTACAAATATTTATAACTTATTAAAGTATTCTGATTTATATGGAACTCATTCATGTATAAAGACAGAACTTAATGTGCTAAGTTGAAAATCTAACTACAAGTAATATGCTTCTTGTGCTCAATTAACTAACAGAGTGCATAACATTAATAACAATTTGAAGTAAACTGATTACCAAAAAAAAACATCAAAATCATGTACAAGTAATGCTTTACCAAGCATATATAGGAATACCTGTAATTACAAGTTATCATATGTTGCTCTCACTACAGGATCCAAAACCCAATCCATCAGGTTGGTCAATGTATTAATAGTCATCTGGTATTATCAGGTTGTCCCTACAACATACAAAGCTAAAAGTACTGCATTGAATCTCTACTGATGAATTTCTTCACATATTTTTTTTAAAATACCTTGAGTGGTTTTGGAGGAGCTGTGCTAACAAGGTTTTCACATTAAAAACCAATCAGTTTAATTATCTCCCTTTATGGGTCTAGTGAATATATTATATCTTTACATAAAGCCTAACTTTCCAATTTTAATGATATAAAAAATTAGATGACTTTTTAATCATTCAAACAGTATGTGTGAAAGTTTCTGATAGTCTGTTAAACGAAAAACAAAATCAAACATCTCCACAACTATTTTACGAGTTTAAGTGTGCTTTCTATTAAAATGTGCGTCATGAAAGCTTCCTGTGTATTCAAAGCAAAACTGTTTCAGCCTATTTACAATGTCATCAAGATTATGTTAAAAATGCATACCTGTGGATGAAAAAAATTTGTTTAATTATTTAATAATCACTGAGTATTGCATGTATAAGTACTTACTGCTACAGTAAATGTGTCAAATGATAATCGCCCTTTTTAATTGGTCAATATTCTTCTCTAAGAAATGTGTAAGTGTCTCTCTTTTAAATACAAGTCTTCACTTAAAGTTCTGAAAAAAGAAAAATACAGCTAGACAAATTTAGTTGTACAAGTATTAAAATGCCAGCCACATGTGTAAAGATGGAGTTCAATATGGTTCTGTCGAAAATTTTCTGTTGGTATTGAACCTTCCCCCCTCCAAAAAAAAACAAAAAACAAATGCCAATCAACATATTTCAATCTTTGCACACAGCATATCTTATTTTAAGTTCTATTTAAGAACTTTTAAGAACTAACATGTATTAGGAACACATACTAAGCAACAAATCCAGTTAAAACTTTTTGCAGGATTATCAGGTAGTGCCTGTTTTGTACTATAAGTAAACAAATTATAAGTCTATTCTACTGACTGAAAACTTGTGACTTGTTCTTGTAATTAATGTTCAAATGAGGTTGAATTGATTACAAATACTTTAATTCTTCTTTGACAGATAAGTAGCTATATGCTGGGCAGATCCAGAAATTTGTAAAAAGGGCTGGGTGTTCATTTTTTCACTAAATAAGTATAGCTGAAAAAACTCCCCATTACTTAACAAGACATATTTTTAAGTAGAAATATTGATTTTGCTTGCTAGTTAAATATAAATAAAAATATTGCACTTGCGAAGCAAAAATTTTCATCCGGGTCGCCCCCCCCCCTCTTTGTAATGTCCATTATTATTTTATAAGCCTTGCAAAGATGGTACATATACAGTAAAGCTCACGATGCTCGCTGATTTAGGAAATGCCTACTCCATATTATAAACTTGGTAAGGAGTGACCAGTCCCTGTAATATAAATTCCCTGACCACGGTAACTTAATCATTAAATATTACAATTACAGTGAAAAAAAGGATTCTTCAGATACAATAAATATTCCCCCTTCAAATAAAATACTTTTAAAAAAATTCTAATTTTATAATGGGTAAACACCGCACGAGAATTCAGCTGTAGTTCCCAACCTGTGACTGTGGAAGGAGGAAACTGTTTCAGGAGCAGAGTAGTCAGAGCAAATCATGAAGATTTTCTGGAGCAGTACAACTCCTAACTTACTGTAGTCGGAACTTGACGTATGCATTCATTGCTGTATTGAATTCGTTAGTTTCTGAACGACTGCAGCATCAACACTTATCTCGCTGCTGGGACGAGGTCATACCCGGGAATGAACCGTATACAAAAGCGTCTTGTGTCATGCGTGATTTCGGCACCCCGTTTCGCCACTGACTGACAATACATATCTGAGGTTTCCTCTGTAATTATCCTTTCGTATAACACTTGTTGTTATATCGATGCAGGAACGCACAAGATGAGCATTCCAGTAACGTAGTAAATAGTTGTACAAAAAGTTATTTCATAGCTAGCGAAGGAGTTAAATTTAGGTAAATGCTATGTATAATATAAATCATTGGGCTAACGAATGAAACTGTACTTTCTCGGGACTTTGTCTTGATTAAACATAGTTCGTGTACATTTTAATACCCAGATCTAACGTAAGATGCTGGCATTTCCGTTCGTCCATAGGATGGTGCCATATCAGAAAATAACTTCCATGCAAGCGAACCTCTTTCACGGGCTGCAGTAATTCGGTTTTGTAATGTAAATTAAAGCATGGACTGTAAAATCATTGGTGACAGTTACACGCCTAGACCTGTAATTAATTATAACTCCCTGTTACATGTACGGTTTTAATTCGCTAGTAAAATTACAAAAACCTTATATAAATTAAAAGAAAAAAACTCATTCACTAGTAAGCAGATCCTTTCAGTAAATATAATTATATACAAGGACTTTTATAATAGCCTATAAAATCCTTTGGTTGTTATATTCAAAAAAGAAGTATTAAAAATGATATAATTGGATTAATGTGGATAATTTCATGCAACATTTTGGTGAAAATGAGGAAATATTATACTATGACACACCCCTTTTTTTCTAGACCCCCACCCCTTTTAGAACCCACTTTCAAAATCTCGGTTAAGTTTACGTACGACACTACACAGGCCAGGTGACGAATAGAATCGCCCTGAGGTAATTTTAAAAAAATTAATTGTTTTATGGCTCAGACAGAACAGGTGACTCAACAGGTGACAGGATTTACCTGTCCAATATTGCAGTAGAAGATGTTCGCTCCCTTACAGTTCTGATCATCCGTGTGTATATAGTGTACAAAAGTGCGTTCCTGTTATATACAAGAAGCTTTTACAGATGAGATGATGACAAAGGTATACTAGTATATTCCAACATTACAGTAAAAATCCTTAATTGTATAATTTCAAAATCGCCTACATACATGTAGGGAAATTGAAGCTCTAAAGACTGTCATACCTCCGGTTATAGCTACAATTTATATGATATGCATTAAACTGTATTGTACATACGTGTAATAAGATTCACCCATTCAACTTTTCGAAACACTATACGGTAGAATCTGTCCAATATTGCAGTAGATGTTCGTACCCTTACAGTTCTGATCATCCGTGTGTACATAGTGTACAAAAGTGCGTTCCTGTTATATACAAGAAGCTTTTACAGAGGAGATGATGACAAAGGTATACTAGTATATTCCAACATTACAGTAAAAATCCTTAATTGTATAATTTCAAAATCGCCTACATACATGTAGGGAAACTGAAGCTCTAAAGTCTGTCATACCTCTGGTTATAGCTACAATTTATATGATATGCACTAAACTGTATTGTACATACGTATAATAAGATTCACCCATTCTACTTTTCGAAACACTATACGGTGGAATCTATATGTACAATCTTTACCTGGTGTACACTGAACATACTATTTTGTACAGTTCATATTGGTTACCAAGTGTCTACACGTTGAAGTTCAATGAAAGTGTACATTGCGCGTTTTTCGATTCAACGTTTGCGCCAATTGGATAAAAAACTACTTTAATTGTCCCAATATATTTCCCCGTGGTTGAATTGCGCTTATAAAGACTGGCACTAATTGTATCAGTCTACCTGTAAAAGGCAGTGATATCAAATATTTCATAAAAATATGAAAATAAAATAGAAGTTAGGAATATATATATCCAAAAAATTGCCAAAAGATGTAATCTACACCTAAATAGATCTACCTTGTATTGGATCTAGTATTGAACAATCTTTTAAATGGACATTAACTCCGCCCGGATAACTTGCCGGTCCCAAGTCTGGATGTCCCTATCATATGTAAAATCAATTTCAATTCTTCCCATGCGCGGTTGAGCCACGGTGCTTCACACGTCATACAATAAGGACACAACCAATGTCATGCCAAAAACTGTTTTAAAATAGAGGAGAGTTCTTCGTGATGTCATCACTTACCTGTGATTTGGATTTGGTTGGCAAAAAATCCCTTGATTGGCATAGGGCATCAACTTTATATCATCATAACGTTTTCGTTTTTTAAGGTAATTGAAAAATTCTTTTGGTTCTCTACACTGCCAATAATTCTCTTTTTATCCACGGAATTTTAAAATAAATATTCAGTAATTAGACTATGTGAGCATAAAAAATTTAAAATAATTTTTAATGATAATAGAGGTTTACATATAAATATCATTTCAAATTTATTTTTTAAGTAAAAGAGTAATAAATTTACACATAAAATATGAATTATTTTATCTAAATGAAACATTTTACAGAACCAAAATTGGATATAGAATAACAAAGTTATAAAGTTTTGAAAATTGGGATTCTAATCATGAATTTGCTAATTGTTTATTTCGTTGTTTATTTGCCAACCAATTTGACACTTAATGATATGAAAATTAGTGAATATGACATCACTAATGAGATTGGCGAACTCTCCTATAGTGGTCCAATTTCTATTTAAAGACTCCATGAGCGAATCAATGAAATACCAAAAAAATGTCATCCTTAAAGATCTGACAAGAATATCATAACATTATATCCCTTACGAATAAACCTATTCAACGGTTTAGTTTACTTATTGGGCGAGTATCGAGCTTTCCGTGCTATGTGTAGAATATTACCGTAAAACAAAGGGTGAGAAACAAACATGAATATTTTTCCATAACAAATGAATGGTTATTAACAAAGTTATCGAAGTGATAAACTCTATATAAGAGTCAAAATGAAAAGTCTGCATAGAATTTAAATGGTATTATCAAAGTAAACCCGGAAAGTTTGCAACCATTGCAATGGTCATCGTCACTCGGTACAGGCATTTCCTTTGGACATTGAGAATTAAACCAGGTTTTATGGTGGCTGTCCTTGGTCCCCTTATAAATTGATTTTTTAATGTGACATTTGTGCATAAGAAATAATCAAACAAATAGTTGCTTCACATATTTTCGATAAAAGTGAATAGAATATATCATTTTCATAATTTTCTTGGGTAAATTTAGGGTCCTATGTCAGCTCCTATTTTGTAAATATCTTGATCTGCCACATGAAACACGTGCGAAGCCATATTACGGGATGTATTTATTACCTAGATTATAAGTGCCCCCAGCTAAACCGACCTCTTCCTGTATATTGTACTTAATTAACAGTAAAACGGAATATCGAGCTGTTAATACCTGTAGTAATTTTCTCGTAATAAACGAAAATTTGAGTTTTACGTAAACATTTTGACTGCAGATTTTGATTTTTTAAATTCATTGTAAAGATCAATTCAAACCAATATCTGTACAAGTTAAGTAAGGCAATCATGCTCACCAGTACAATGTTACAACAAACAACAGTACATATCCCAGTATTCTAACACCTGAACAGAAGTTAATATACGTTACAAATGCAAATACACAATCATAATTAAAGTAATTAAGTTAAGACTGTAAATACATGGACAAGGAACCTACATAAATTACGCATCACCTTGAAATTTCCAGTGGTTTTGAAATATATGCATGTACTATATTTTGAAAGAGGAGGGGCTTCTAAAATAATTAGGCTAGACATACTGGCGTCACGACTCGATACAAAATGAAATTCATCCTCGACACTTTTCATAGTGCACAAAGCACACTATCTATTTGACATCTCTATACCATAGTAACACCCAGTTTCAACAAACAAGGAATGTGATGATTATCTTAGTTTACATCTAGTAAGGCATTTTTTTGTAATAAGTCCGTTTTGTTAAATATTTTTGCAGACTTGGTACAAATTCAACAACAAATTTGTACAAATAACACTTAGGAGAACCCTGAAAGGTTCCGTTTAGATCAAATGTTAAGTACCAGTCAACATAAAATTCAGACACTGCTAATGGAAAAGTGATTCATGTTGGATAAAAAGTAATTCACGGTGAAGAAAACCTACCAAACAAACGATGCTTCTGTGCAAATTTCATTTACAATCTACATTTTTGTACATACTTTTTCTCTATTTAGCGCAACAAACAAATAAAAAACTAAGATTATGTGATCAGTAACTGTTTCTAAACAAGAAATAAAATTAAATTGGGTTGGTTTTTGACGTGCTGTCTGATTTTAAGAAAGCCTGATAAAAAAGTACTTACGATTAAAATACTAGGAGTGTGAAATGTGATGCACGATAGAACGTTTCCATGTGTTGTTACCTTTTGGTCCGTGGTCAAATCATAACTTGTCACATTACACCATAATTCGTTTCTTTCCCCTGTATTTCCAAACTCATTGAGAAACTCTTCGCATGAGAATAAGCACGCGAGAATAAGGATTTTTACTGCTTTCAAAATCTTGGATGCAATTAATATTTTAAACTCGTTCTTTCCAAAATATAAACAGGTTAGTATCATTCATTCCCGAGTATTCGATATTGTCGTTTACTAAACGGAAATAAACGCGAGTTGAAGGATCACTCAGTCATAACCATTTTACTGCTACAACTAGTACAAGTGGGGCTGCATGTACTGGACAACAACAGCACGTCTCACTTCCAGATAATGTTTACTAAAACCATGTAAACATGATGGCTTTTTAAAGGGTATGGTCTGGATTAGACCCCCCTTTTTTGTTGGATTTTTTTTTTCAATATTTTGCCATTTTTTGGGAAAATGTGGCAGAGTCAAACTTTATAGTTTGCATATTTTAAGCAATGATTTTTATTTATGTACTGCAATGGTAATTCTTCTACAATTGATGGAATAAATATCGAGTGAAAAATGTGACTAAAACAGGATAAGCAATGACCATTTTTGAATGCTGGAATAATACATTTTGTATATGTTCCATAAGTTTATCTGTGCACACAGTAAGACAAACTAGATAGAGGTAGGCACTGTCTCATATAAGGTACAGTACAAATGTTTTTTTTTTTTGTTAAAATGTAGATATGGATAGTTATGGGTACAAATGTAACATGTTTATGTTGTTAATCTTCTGTTTTAACAATTCAGAAAGGCTTTAAATTTGAAATTAACAATATAGATATGATCATTTGAAACCATAATAGATTCAGTGCTTTTAGACCCAAATGTAGTACAGAGTTTTGATTTTAGCATTTTAAATATAAAAATACTAGTTAAGTTTTTCAACCTGTCCATCACACACTGAAGATTGGATGCAAGTTTTCATTAGTGGGAATTGGGGTGTAAGATTTCTTGTGTTTGAAGAGAAATTGTGTTACAATTTGGAAATTGTATATATATGGCATATAAGTTGTACTGATTTCATTTTTTCTTCTCATGGAATTTCATCAGTGGACTTAGTACTGTCATATTTTAAAAAATTGGAAATTTTTTTGGCACCACTTTTTGCTCTTATTTCTGAACATTGATTAAAAAAAATTGGTGACAGAATTTTGGAAGCCAGCACAGCCCCTGTTTCAGTTACATGTTTATAACTCCATTTTACTGTCTATATACAGAATCTGAAAGTTATCTAATTTTGATTTAATGCATAATAAGTATAATTTTGTTTTGAAGGTGCTCTATGTTGCTCAAGAGAGATTAGAGGATGCATGAAAGGATTCTTAGTAATGACTCGTAAAAGGTGAGTGACATATAAAGAACTTAATTAAATTAAGAAAATTAAGTATTAAACCAACTATGTCTGAGGCAAGATAAACAAGCTCTAGCTAGATGTTAAGTTCTGGTAAAAATCACTATTACTTGCTATCAGGAGATATCTCTTTTTGTATACAGATGCTTTTGTTATATGATTAAGCCAAAAACAAATATCTTTATTGTGTGAATATTCAATTGCAAATAGAGTTTGTCAAGTCCTATTCTAAAATTATAGTTGAACTGGACCATTATTATTTAAGCTCTTATCTTTGCACCACTAACATACCTTGTGTTTCAAAGGTAATCAAGGGAACCAATGTAATAGCGGCAATCAAAGGAATGTAATTCAGAGACAAAGACCAGACATGGAAAACAGACATACACAACAAAGAACATAAAGTAACTAAAATCATACACACAAAGTAACAAAAGCAAATGAGCAACTCAGACTACACTAAACTTTTTACATTTTTTGAAAGTTCAACGACAGCTTTCTCCACAATCTCTTAATTAATTTTGATTAAACTTACCCCCAGCATGTTGGACTTAACATTGGATGTTACTTACGTGCATTACAAGATAACTGCTTTAAGGATGCTTGCAATGAAAATTAATTCAACTAAATTCAAAGGTACCATATGTATTATCATGCAGATTTGTTTTTCACCATTTCAGGAACCAGCCACCTGCTTGCCTCTATGGTGAATGACTAATTCAGTATATGCAAACTTGATAGCTTATCATATCAGGTATACACTGTTCTCCAGAATTTTTGTACTCCTGCTTTTTGAGACGGGACATATTATGGCATACTGTTCTTCATACTTTGCACAATAAATCAAAAGTGCTGCCACGAACTTATATAGAAAGCACTTTATCTGTGTGTCTGTTTGTCTGTTCATGTTATCTTTTAGATATCTGATTGCAAGTAATTTCAGCTGTTGATATTAGAAATGAACATATATCAAGTAAGAAAAAATAAGATCACTTTGATTACAAATAAAATGGTATTGTAAAATATTTTATATATTTTGTTTGCATAAAGATTTTTACTTGTTTTATTCTACAGAGACGAGAAATGAAGCATGTTTCATGGGTTGAAGCTGACCAAGAAGAAAAAGAAGTGCGAAAAAGCTGATTATGGACCTGAATTTAGACTTCCATTAGAATTTTTATAATTTATTTAAATACTAAGATAAAAGTACTGCTCATACAGCATTCTAAGTTTATATTCTTAAACAGCATATTTATAGTCAGAGTGTCTTTGAATATTTTTTTCAATTTCGTTGTTTTACATTTGTGGTTGATAAGTGAATTTTCAAAGTGATTTCATTTCAAAGCTATAAAAGATTAAAAATTTCAAAAACATCCCAAAACAATACAAAAAACCTCTCTCTTTTAGTCATTCAGCTTTTTTATTCATACTGCACAGAAGAAAAATGCACTAAGTGAATATGTAAGGCATACACTCTCTATGATTATCATTGTATTTTAACACAAGATATCCCATGGGAGAAAAAAAATCCCATGGGAGAAATTAAAATCCCATGGGAGAAAAAAAGTCCCATGGGAGAAAAAAATCCCATTGGAGGAAAAAAATCCCATGGGACACAAAAAAATCCCATGGGATTCTATGAAAATCCCATGGGATATTGAAAAATCCCATGGGATAAAAAAATCCCATGAATTTTAAATTGTAACTACAAATTTATTTTAGTAAATATTGTAAAACAAAATGCATTTTATTAAATCCCATGCAAATCTGCATCCAATGATTACTCACATGACATGGTAGGTTGAAGAAAAAGCGGCGCAAGGTTTGCAATTCATTGTTTTGCAAATTTAAATTGTCTTGTGTTAAATTTGGTTTTGTATGGAAAACAATATATAGCTGTGAATTTGAATTATATTATTGTATGGTATTTTATTGAAATTCAGACTGTCGATAATGACATTTTGTGAATACCGTGTTGTAGTATATTTTGAAACCTTTGCAGTTAATCATATTCAATAGAACATTTAACTTATGATTGTGTTCTTCGTTTTAACCTCTACCCCTAGTTTCTCCACAGTTCTACATTGCGTTAATTAGGGATCGGACTCCTTTTTTTCGGGTTTACTTAATTGTTGTGTAATTCCTTAAAAAATAAGAGATACATATATGAAATTGTAGTTTTAACATTGCTAAGTGAATATACTGGGAGATATACTTCAAGTTAGCTCATTAATTACATCTCCATATGAATTAACAAGACATAAATTATTAATGAATTGCATGATAATAATGGCTTATGTAGACGTGCAATGTCACACTTTAAACATGCTGGTATGTTACACAAAACAACTTTTTTGACCAGTTCTTAGAAGAGCACCCCATAAATGCATGTGCAGTTACTTTTTGCTAAATGAAAGATCAATTTATATGAAACATATTTGATTTGCGATCATTGCTTTGTATGCCAATGGGTACCCTAGGTCATAGACAGTAAATTTGTTACAGTGAAATCTGCCTAAACGGAACCCCTTTCGGACAAATGGTTCGGTTAAGACAAGTGTTCTGTTTGGATAGGGTTCTGTTAAGACAAGTCTTTAGTTTAGACAGGTGTTCGGTTTAGAGAGGTGTTCTGTTTAGACAGGGTTTGGTTAAGAATTGTTTTCTGTTTAGACATGGTTCGATTTAGACCGGTGTTAGGTTTAGACAGGGTTTGGTTTAGACAGGTTTTACTGTATATATAAAAGTGGTGTACGTCGTTACTTTAAATTTCATTATTGTTTTCGTTTAATGGCATCACTTCTCGGGAAATTCCTTTAGATTTTTCGTGTTATTCTAAAGCTCTTACATGTAAAATGATTTTAAGCCAAAAATCTGATTATTAAAAATAAAGAAATTTTGATTAAATAAAATGTTATAATACATGACAACGTTTGATTTTGTTTTGTGTATAAGCCCTAATGTAATGGTGACTTCAATGTTTTAATAAAAATATTCACCAGTTGACAATTAGTTTTTGAGTTCTAGCTTTATATAGAAATTATTGGAAAAAAACTTTAACAGATTGGTATTCTTGGTTATTGGAAAATAAATACTATAATTTTTCCCTTAATATCTTGTGTTGAAGTCATGATCGGAGGTCTTTTCTAAGACTACATCGTTGTTAATCTTAATACATGTTCACATCATGGTTTGGATTATTGATGCACATTTAATAGAAAAAATTAGTGTAATAGTCATATAATGGGTGTCACATCACCTCTCATCAAATTTATAATTTATATGTATTAAAAGACAATGAGACCCTGTGTATGCTGTATAGTGTGAGATTATATTTTATTGGTGTTTGTGAGAAAAGAACAAGCTCTGTTATGTTTGATAATTTTCACGTACTTTTCTCGTAGCATTCTGATTAAGTTAAGCTGTAAATATTTGCTAAAACGACTTTCACTGATACATACTTCTTTCATTATTGAGGAGATACAATAATGTATTTTCATAATCGCATATTTTTAGGTGGAACCTAACTTTTAAATTTATCAATTAATGGATTAACGAAAACTCTAAAAAGCCTCGGATTGCGGAAAATTCAAAACTGATTCATTTAGTTTTTAACAATATAATAAAATTATAACGTATGGCATGTAATTTTAAATTATATATTTACGTAATCATTTTTTACAATCCTGTTATACAGTCTATAATGCATTCATTCTACTGTGATTATTGATGATATTGGAACTAGACGTCTCTCCGTTTCCATTTTGATTATCGATTTTGAAAAGCTGCACTTATTGCTGTTTAATACTACAAAAAACAGTAGTAAAAGCTCACTTAGTGATAACCCCCCCACTTTCCTTCCCAGAAACCATATAGAATACCCCATAAATGATTTAAGCATTCGGATGGAAAAACAAAATGGGATATGCACAGCAGCATCATGTAATAAAGAATCTGTGAAAGTTTCATCAAATTCCATTCAGCGGTTTCAGAGGAGTTGCGGATTAGAACAGGGGACGGACACCATGATCACTATATATACCTGCCGCAAAGCGGGGGTATAAGAAAACTAGGTGGGAAACAAGGGAGTCTAGGATTTAAGGTTTGGGTGTACATAGAATGAAATGCCGAGTAAAGCGATGCAAGCTTTTTTTTGGGGGGGGGAGTTGAGGGGGTAGACTTCGTGAAAATCAAGATTTAATGCAAATAAGATATCTTTCCCAATTTTAGGAGGGGCATATGCCAGGTTAACCACTATGATCTGTGTCTGAGAATAACTTACCTCAGGCTTGTATCAGAAAATTATGTTAACTAAAAGGTTCCCTTTCGCTACCCAATATTCCTTTGGTAACATGCCCAACTTTTTTCTGTTAAAGGATCGTCGCATTAACTGCTTTGGTGTATGCCCCAGATTCTCTTTTTTGTTACTCTGTCTTTAGAAGTGCAACCAATTCACAACTGATTGGCTGACATGACCAAATATTTCTTTGTATGCACACCATTACTTACGTGACTTATTCATGTCTATGTCAGTGGTTTATATCAAACTCAGTCAATAAAAAACCAAGCAGGACTAAGGTTAAATAGTCTTGTAAGTCAAAATGTGTGCGACATTGTGGTTCTGTCACGCCAACGTTTAAATGAAAGTATACTTATTTAAAGACTATTTTGAAAATAGGGTGGGTTGGGCAAATAACATTTCCTTACATCATTTGCATCAACCGATTTTTTTTGTGGTCGTCTAAAATGATATTTTGAAGCTACACTAAACTTAGAAAAAAACTATTGTTGGGAATCTGAATGTCCCAAAAATAACTATCTAGAGCTTAATGTTCTCTCTTGCAATACTCAATGGAACAGTTTGGGAATGTTGTAAGACAACAAAATAATTATGCAATGCCTTGCACATTAAAAATAACAACATATGCACAATATCACCTGGTAAATCGGAGATAAAATTACACAAATCACAGCGTGTAGCGATTTAAACTGTTATTAAAATATAAATCAGATTTTGTCGCTGTTTGTGGATATTCTATCTAACACACAAATGCATATTACATAAAATCTTTGACCTTGTCAACCCGGTGTGACCCAAGTTCATAACCAGATGTTCAACGGATAAACGTGAAAATAAGAGCATAATTTGAGTGATTTACAGGAAAAACGAAGACGCGTGACATTATATGATCAAAGAGTGGACAATCAAGGTATTAAAGATCATTATTAGCAAAACAGGGAAGTAAGCTGGTCAATGGACATTATCAATTGTACGACTTTAAGTATGAAGTTACAGAAGATTTGTAAACCGATTAGAGCAGGACTGACAAAAGGGTGAACTGTTTTCATAATGAATTTTCAATGTTTATAATTTATTACATTGTTGTAAGGCATACGTGTTGAAAATCATGTCAACAATTTCATTATGTTCGTTTGAAATGTCGACGACGGACGCGGATAAAGGAATAGCAGACGATAAGAAAATGGACAAAGCAACCAGCACAGGAAGGAAGATCGTCGTGGCCATGGATGGTAGTGAACATGCACTTTACGCACTCGACTGTATGTATTTATTTTTTTTTAACATTGTACGATACTTTATCGAATATTTACGATAAAGTGTAATGACCTCTTATCCGCCATAAAAGTGCGTTTTTGTGGAGATTCTCATATATAATCTATCATTTTGTAGTACAAAGAAGTGAGTGCAGAATTTTCTTTATTTTGATAATTGTTTCCGATGTAACCAATCTATATAACTATCAAACTGCCACTTTGACCTTAATGTACAATTAAGTATACACACCAGTCCCTCTCCACATTTTTCAACTTGATGAAAAATGAGGATAGCAAATTGTCATAAAAGTGTGCAGTGTTTGTACCTGTAGTTATATTGCGAGAACATTTGTGCATTAGTGTATATTTTAATTAAATTTCAGCTATAGTATATTTAAAAATTGTATTTGCACTCCATCAAGTAGGATAAAACGATCATTTCCGTACTAATAACATGTGTACAGTCATGTAATACAACCAACTTGTTATAAGTACATGATATCGGCATACTCTAAAAGATGGTCTGGCCTTATTTTGATTTTGAATTGGCCCGAAATTATTATTAATATCATAGGCTGCTTGGCCTCAATATGTCCATATAGCTTCATAAGTAAATATATTCACCTTTTTTTAGCGAAAGCTGAGCAGTAACTTTAGTTTATAGTTTATTTGAAATATATTCAAAAACAAACCACTCAATGTTTTAGTATAGAGAAGGTGGAAAAGGCGAACGTCAAAAAGACAATAAACAGACCAGACTAGCTTCGGAAACAATTCCACCAAAGAATGAATGCTGATAAATTATCCACACCCGGTGTTTGCTTACGATTGGCCTCTGAAATAATTATATCGGTTAAGCGAAGGAAGTATTACACTATACAGTAAACGTAGAAAAAAAAAATAAAAATCTAATTGACACAAGAGTAACTAACTTTTGATGGTTCTTGATATACAAGTCAGGCGAGAAGGTGTGATGGGGAATAAAGTTGCGATCGTATAATGGTACAATAGCTTATGAAAATGTGTAGAAATCTCTATTGAAATTGTACAAGTGCCCATACCACGTAATGTAGGGCAGATTGATTTTGGTAGTTGTGATCTGAACCATTTAGGAATTGGATGCAAAAAAGGTCAGATTCCTAATGACCGGACTTCAGTAGAACTGTTTGGGTCTCTTTGTAACACATGATACATACCACAAAATGAAGGTTCGGATCGATGCGTTTAACCGTTAAATATCAGGGGACAAAAGGGTCAGAAACAAGCAAATTTCTGATAATTAATTTAGTAAAAATGTATACATAAATTTGAGTTTGTACCACTAGGCGGGTGCCATACTTTAACAGGAATGCCCTTGTTGAATTTGGTTTTGTTACTTGAACCGTTTATTAGGGGCCAACAGATATTCTACTTCTATTCTTATTTTTTGTGTCAAACTTTTAATAGCAATCCTAATTCAGAGTTGTGTCAAGCATAAATGGTGTGTCCGTACTTGTCCCAACAGTTACAGATTCGACCTCATTAGTTTATCAGGTTAACAATAAACAATAATTATTATTAAAACAGTATGTTATGTATACAGATTTTAATTTTATTTCATGTATTAGTTACATAAATTTAGATTCTAAACTTTCTTGTTTTGTACGTTATGAAACCGGTTCAAAGTTAATATTAACTTACGGAACTTTTGCTGTATTGGAGTTGCTTTGGTACGAATAATCTGTGTATAAGGCAGACCAAAATTGGAGAAAGTCCAGACCAAAATTTAGGCGAAATCAAATTCAATACCCGGATAAGCCAGGCAAGAATAATGAAGTTGTGCCAGGTTTTTGAGATTGCCCGATATCGCTCGCATTTTCGCAAATGGTTTATGTGGCATCGGCTGTTTATATATATTTTGTAGTCATGATAGTGTTGAAAATAAATGCAAGATTGAACTATTCAACTCATGTTTGACTTTTAATTTTGAGTGGTCAGTATTGATTGCACGTGCCAAGTCAGGAATACCAATGAGTCATGCTTTGTTTAAAATGAACGTCGATATTTTTAATCATTCATTTGCCAGTTTTAAAAACGTTTAAATGTTCCTTTTTTCAGGGTACAAAGAAAATGCGCATAGGCCAACAGATTACGTATACTTGGTATACTCGACTGAACTTCAACACGTGCTCCATAACCATAAATGGGTTTATTGTAAGTTATCAGTACTATCAATAGTCAGGCAGCATCTATACGAGAGTGTATCAAAGACATTTATCTAATTTTCCTTTTTTTCTGTCTTGATGTTATTTGATTTGTTGTTGATGTTCGAATGTTCAGTTCCACCAGGGTGCAAATGTCAAATACAGCCTTTTTTCATCTTGATCAAGCCAAGTACTGCACGATTGGGTTAAAATTTGTACGCAATCAACAAAAAGTAAATTACAGTTGTTTGAAAGGGAAATCAAGGGAATAAGGATACGAACGGTAGTCTAAAGTATACAATCCAGTTATTACGAATAGATGTAGGAAAAATATACACATACAAACAATATAAAATAACCAAAATAACACATCCATAGATGAGCAATCCGGACTCCACTAATTACTGAAGCATGGACCAGGTGCACCGGTAGGGTAAGCAAGCAAATAAAATTGTCGTGAAAAGAAGTCGGCCTTGATCACACGGACTTGTTCCTCTATCAAATATACAGCCACTTTAGGATATAATACGAATATGCTAGTGGGGCCGATATTTGATAGTGGGAACAAGTCCCTTTGCATTGATGCTTATTTGAGCTTGAAGTAAAATTTACCTTATAACACTTTGGTAATTTTTTTCCATAGTAAAAACAGTTTTAATTTGAATACAACAAGATTATACAGAAGTAACTCTTCAATTCCTATTTCATTACTTACAGCACCACAGCATAATAATATGGACACAGTCGGCCCCTTGATCAAAGAAGAACAAGCCATTGTTAGGAACAAACTGGAAAAATTTGAGATCCGTCTAAAAAATCTCGGGGTAAATACTTCCAATAGAAGTATTAGTTGTGACCAAAAAACTTGTCGCTTTTAAAGAAAAAAGTACAGCTTTGTGACAATTGTGATGCCTTCCACAATTAAGACAAAAATATAGAATTTAATTCATTTATAATTTTTATATGAGTATGAGTACATACTCAAATATCAAAATCTTTTCTTTAAAAAAGAAAAAAAAAAAAAACAAACAAACAAAAAAAACCCAAAAAAACCGAAGACCTGGTTTTCTTTAGATTGCAATTTTATCTGACCTAACTAGTATAGGCCTATGCTTACTAGACCAACGAAGCTAGATATTGGTATCGTCTCCTAATAGGTTATCTGTTAAATATGATAAATTTTGTTTGGCAAAGATGCTAGAGGAAATGATTGTCAACCAATACAATGTGAACAAAAAGTCTCCGTAGGTTATCTGCGAAATATGATAAGCCTTTTTTTAAAATGGACAAAAGCTTTGAAACTCGATATGTGAACCTTTCTGGTTGATGACAATTGATTGGTAAAAGATGTCGGTTACTTTTTTTCCATGGATGATCCATGATTTAAAAATATAGGTAGAATACAGTTATAGCTAAGTTGGCTATACTTCAAAAGATTAAGAAGAGTTACTTAATGTTGATAATATTTGTGTGTATACAGCTTTTGTTATGTTTATACGCTCCATAAAATCTCAATGTATGTATGTCTGTCTGTTCTTCCAGACCATATAATTAATTTTGATGAAGCTTCATACCATTTGCTCACTAAAAGATTTGTTTATTTATCAGATGCTTGCCAACGGAAATACTATCTAAAAGTTTTTACAAGTTCAATAGTATTTCTATAAATTTGCAGTTTTATTGTGCAAATTTTGCCATGTAGGCGTAATAAATTAGTGGTAAAAAAAATTCTAGTAAACCAATTTCTTAAAGCGTCTTATGGACTTCATGGAATTTTATATAGAGGTTGGACAGCATTTGAAAATTGTTTACGGAATCGTGATGTCTTTTAGTATCATGGTGATTGGACTGAAAGTACTATAGTCATTTTTTATATTCCAGATTCAGGGTGAAGTTAAACCTGTACATGCCAAAAACCCTGGAGAAGGTGTCGTTCAGGCATGTGCAGACCTAGGTGCGTCTCTGATAGTTACTGGTACCCGAGGTTATGGTACCATCCGCCGCACCATTCTAGGGAGTGTTAGTAACTATATTTTACACCATGCTCATGTACCAGTCGCTGTTTGTCACAAGTTTCACTGAGGAACAAAGAATAGTCTCTTAACATTTGACTCCTAACATCTACATGTAGTCATTTGAATATCATTATGTAAAATAGTTTTGTGATTTTGTATCTAATATAACTGCCAGGTATATGTGCTATCAAACATAAAGGTTGATATGCAAAAATTTGTGAGAATTTGAATTTTTTGTTTTAAAATGAAATCAGTGCACAACTTGATCATGTCTTTCGTGTACATTTAGCTGCACAAAGGCTTTATTGAGTGTTTTAAAGCATGATATCACATCGTTTTGAGATGTTTTAAATCAAGGAAGTCCCTTTCATTTATGGAATTTTAATGATATAACTGCGATTAAATTTCAGAAGAAAAAGGGCAAGGATCTAATAATTATGGGCGCCGTTCGTGTCGCTTTGATGTATATCTAATAGCAGCAAAAGACACTCATTAATCAATTAAAACGTGGTCATATTGCAAATGAGTTCTTCATTACACATCTGATTTGAATTATTACACACACATGTAGTAATAATGAGATATGTGCTGAATGAGACCCACTGCTGAATGTTTCGACATCTTTATAATATAATCCAAAATATTTAAGACATTGATCATAGATATTGTCGCATATCAATCCCTGGGTAATCGATTGTTTAGTTCTGTCGTTCGTAACTTACTTGTATTTCGTGACATATTTCACAGTATTCTAGTGTTTAAATAGAAAGTCCACCGCATCGATGGTCTCAGGGTAGCATGCTCGCCTCCAGTGGGGAAGGTCGTGGGTTCAATCTATGCCGAGTCATACCAAAAACATCAAAATTGGTCAATGCTTCTCCGCCAAGCACGCTGTATATTTAAGGGTATATATTGGACTGATTGGCTAGGAGTCCGAATAATGTGTCCGGGTGTGGTGGAATGCTTACCAGTGGGCTGTTGCTTCTATGAGCTAGCACAATAAAAAATCAGCGTGCCGAACTAGAACAGGGTATATTTGATTGGTCAATCGTTCTCGTCCTATAATGCATGAAATATCTGCCATAGGACGTTAAACAATAATTAATTAACCAATCAAATAGAAAGGCCATATGAGTTATTACCCTTACTATGAATCTGTCGTCCGTTGTCGTCGTCCGCTAACTTTTTTAAAACATCTTCTCTGAAACTACTCGATAGAATGAACCAAACTTTACATGAATATTCCTTTGGGTATTTTTAATAATCCTTGTGTGTGGGTTTTTGATCTGACAAAAACATGGCCACCGTCACTACAAACAGACCATAGGGGTCAAATCGCAGAATTTTGGAAATAACTCAATAAGAGTTGCATTTAGATAAAATCTGGTAGAAGTTAAAATTAATTGTTCAGCATGATGAGATGTACATACGTCGAAGTTTTCAAAAATATCCATTGACGAATGAATAAGTTAGGGGGTTCTGAAACAGATTTTTCCCGAATTATATATTTTCAACTTATTATGTATTGTAGTATTACATGTAACCGCCTTTTCTGTTAGGTTAACAGTGACGTGTTTGGCTATTACACATAGACAGAATATATGGTTCAAGTGTAACACGTTGAAAATCCTGTTCGGAGTTGAACACTGGGTCGGTTCAACTCATACTGAAAAATTGTTGTGCAATAATTATCATTAGTACGATCAGAATTGTTAACGCTATACAAAGCAACAGTTAAGGGTAAATAATATTCAAAGTCTACTTTCTTTAGTTAGCAAGTCATTGTCTCTAAAATGACACACATCTATTTCCTCTTATACTAAACGAAAACACAGCTTGATACAATTCGAAGTAATAACAAACTGAGGAAGTAACAGCTACAGCGGTAATCCATGCCAAAACTTTCATATTCCACTATCATCTATTATCACAAAGATGTCATAGAAAAATAGTATTCTATAAATACCGAACTACCTGCCTCATTTAAGACTGGAGTAAGAAAGTTATATAATCATGGCGACTGTTAATGAAGGACAGAAAATGGAAGGGAAGAGAATAATAGTTGTTGCTATGGATGGGAGTGTACACGCTAGATATGCCTTATACTGTGAGTATTCCCGCCACTGTGTCTTTAATCTAAATTTTAACTCATTTGATTAATATGGAGGTTGAGAATCGGAATAATAGGCATACGTGATGCGCTTCATGCCAACTTTGTGTTTCAGAAAACATTTCCATTGGGATGGGAGTCGAATATACGAAACTTTTTTTAAACCGACGAAGCTGTGTATGCAGAAACTTTTTAAAAAAAGTAACCACATGGTGACCAGGGGAGTTGATAGATGTATCGGATTTTGTATGAAAGAATGTGCTTTATAGATTATCTGTGTGAGAAGCACCATTCTTAATTAAAAACATTTAAGTTCTTTTATATTTTTGTATTTTTGTATTATAACGATGAAAAAAAAATACAACAAAAAATAAAACGTATTAAATGTAATTGGAAGTTCGTGATATCGATGCCCCTGGTGCAAAAGCTTTTCTATTAGGGCAAGGTACTCATCTCTACTGGTGCACGTGGGTTTTTTGCATATATCGGACAGGATGAAAATATTTAAATTAATGTTTGTATGTTTTAGCTAATTTTTCCATTAGAGAAAATCTACTGCATCGACTGTGTTAATTCAATCAAAACAATATAGAAATCGGACAGTTATGGAGATGACTTAAAGAAAAGACATAATAAGTTTTATTCGTAAAGGGTACTTGCTATTCTTTGATTCTTGTTTTCACAAACAGAGATATTCCACTACGTAAAAACTAAGTCATTTGTCGAGTATTGCACTACATTAAATCTTGCCTACTCAGTCCTTTACGTTACTACCACAATCCTGAGGAATTGTATGGACCGGTTATGATTAATGCTGGTAGTTTTGATGGTAATGTCTGTTCTAAGCTAGCCTTCAGTAACTGTGATCGTTTTCTTTAATTGGATATCTCAATTTGTCTATGGTGTATGTTGAGGTACTCCACCAAAAGAATTTGATATGTTTTTGAGTGAATTTTATGGTGTGTTTGTTGTTTCAGTTCATTTTGACCTTACATGAAGGAGATAATTAAAGCATTATAAAACTAGTTTAATCCAACCACAGACATGCGCCTATACACATTCAGGAGATGTGATGTTTGTCATTAATGTGTCTTTGTGTCGTTTTTTTGACTTTTTAGTTTATTTTGAAGAAGCGTCAACGTTCTATCACCGTCGCCTTTAATTATTTCTTTTATTTTCGAGGCTTTTCAGAACTTATTTGTTGAAAACCTTTTGGTGATATCTGAAAGTATTTACTATATTGTTTTATTATTATACGCTGATGCACTAGATGCGTTTCACCACACCAGCTCCTTTTCTTTTCTGAATATTTGGAGAGAACCCTATAATATAAATACATGGCAAAAACATTATCAATCGAGTCCGACTCTCCGACGTAAACATTGGTTTTACTTGTCTGATGTATTTGCCCAAAAAATATCAGACCAAATCTAGACTTCTTCATGAAGATAAAACAGCACTAGAACTGTCTCCGTTTTTCTTTCAGAATTCGTTATTTTAGTCCTTATTTTGCAGGGTATAAAGACAATGTCCACAGACCAAGTGATCACGTGATACTGGTGTACACAGTAGAATTGGGAACTAAACTGGAAACGACCAACTGGGTATACCGTAAGAGCTTTTCTAAAAAGTGTTGTTTCTTTGTTACACCGGATATCCTGATCCGAAGATCAAAAGATGGTTTAAGCATTTTAATATTTATTATGTTCATAATTTGAGGGTCATATTTTCAAAAAAGATACATCTATATAATAGGTTTTTATTTTATAGAACACTCACATGGCAAAATTGACACCCAAAATATGAACAAAATTAACATTAAAATGTTTCAACTATCTTCTTCGATTTCTGTTTTCTGAATCCCCTCGCAGACTTTGGATCGGGATACCCGTTCTATTTATACACTTCCAACTTTGATAAAGGATTGTTATTTTCAATCAGATAATCAGGTATACGTTGATTTGACTTGATAGTCTTATAAATATCTGTATTGCTGAAAGATTTACTTGTATCGATGGCAAAACCGAAATAAATTATTGGTCACGGTAGTTTTTCCGTCATTTTCTTTTAAATTTTCAGATGCAGACGAAAATAAAATGACCGCAGAACTGAATAAAACGATGTCAGCCGAACGTAAAATACTAAAAGACAAATTAGAAATATTTGCCAGAATGTTATTGGATTCAAAGGTGAACGAACTCTTCAATAAACTCTTTTGTGTTAAATGTGGGGTACACAATGAACATGCGACACATAGGGCGTATGATTTTTGCGCCGATTTTATAAATATCCATTCTTTCACTTGCGCCGATTTAATTTTTTTTTCACTAGCACCGATTTAAAGATAAAACTGGTCATTACATATATAATTATGTAAAAATAGTATTGGATACATGTATTATACCTATAAGGTATACTGGATAATCTGTAAATGACCGATGTTTAGTTGCATATATTACCGTATTAGCTCTGTGTTCATATTAATCGGAAAAGTCATTGTTACATCATTAAATAAACGCTTTGGTTTGCCAAGACCATGCATACAGAATCGTTAACATGCTGAAAAGAGGAAATCTAGCTGATACTGTGTAGTGTGCATAAACGAGTCATGTACGGCTAGCTGATGAACTGTGGGTTATTCAGGAATTATAGAATGAGTTTAACCTTGTAAAATACGAAATATGATAAAACATGTATATATATTGTATTATAATGTATCATGAAAACAATATTTAATAGCATGTACATAACTGGCAAACAGAGGAGGTATAGATACTAATAAAGAAAATAAAGAAAAATGTATAAAATATCATGAAAATTATAACTTTATTTAGCACTAATTGACCTGTGATGGAAAAAATCGGCGCTAGTGAAGATAAAATTCGGCGCAAATGCAAAACACTGGTGACATATACTTCCGCAGGGTTGGGCTTGGTGTATAACAAAAAGAATTTCCTCGTGGAAGTGTATTAGTACGTGGGCTGAGATAACCCCCCCGTCCACCCCCCACTCATCAACCAAAATATGATTTTCAGTTACTCTTATACCTCTCATTACGAATCTTTTTGTCGCCAAAAAATAAACTGAAGCATTTTTGTATTTTGGGCTCCTTTTTTATACCTCGTTCAGACAAAAATCTATTTTTTAAGTTTTTTTTTATTCTACGAACTTCTTCTTTCTACAGAACAGAGTAAACTGACATATGTATACATTAGTCATCATGTAGCGCAATGTCTCAGCTTTACAATGATACCAAGAAAGTTGCAGTAACACTTCGGGTTTTGCAGTAAAATAAAAAATGTACCCCTACCCCGCCGAAAAATCGCTTAAATTGACATATTGTTCAATGTAAAAAAACCCTAGAGTATTTATGCTTTAGTAAAACATGACTTTTGGTATTTTCTGTTTAGTATTATCACAATTTATACTTCTGGGGTTCTTTTGGTGAATTTTGGCGATTTCCGTAGTCAAAATTTATAAAAAAAAATACGAAAAATGGGATTTTCGATTTTTCGGTCAAAAGTCACATAAATTCAACTCTACAAATTATTGCTCCAATAAAACGTCTCAATTTTGGTATCATTCGATAGATAATTTAATTTCCTACATAGATAAATCACGAAAAACTAATTTTCAAGAATGAATTTAAAAAAACAATTAAAAATACCACCCCTACCCCTAGAAAACTGATCTCAGTATCAAACAGAGTTCTCATTCACAGTATACTGACACCGTAGAACTCATATTTAAGGAATTCATAATTGAGATAACGATGTACTTAACATATCTGGTCAGTCAGATGCTTAGAGTTTCTTTCTGGGGAGACAATTACTATAAATTTGGAAAAATGGGAATTTTCAGAATTTCAGAATTTCTTCTAAATCATCCCTTATTTCCCTTTTTTTCGAATACCTTAGTTCAATCAAGCTTTTGCGTGATACAGTACATTAATATGTTGTCTTATCTTCAAAATACTCCCAACTAATAAATATTTGAACTTTTATCAGTCAAGTTAGGCGAAAAATTGCCTCCCGTACCCATGAAAAAATGCATCAACATGAACCGAAATGTTAATGATAAATATACAAAGGTGTACAATAGACATGTTGAGTACCATTGTTTTAAATATCGATGTATTCAACATATCTTCTAATTTCAGGGGCGTATTTTCCAGTTTCAATGTGATATTAATGAATTTTTCATAAAAAGGGGAATTTTCAGAATTTCACATTTCCTTCCATTTCACCTTTAATTGGCTTCTTTTTCAAATACCGTACTTCAAATAAGCTTTTGTATATTCAAATACAATTATATAGTGTCTTAACTTTGTAATGAGCCTAAGTGTAATAAATATTTGAACTTTTCCAAGTCAAATTAGGTGAAAAGAATACCTAAATATGAACCAAAATGTTAATTTTTAGCACATAATCGATGTAAAAGACATGTTGGGTACTATTGTTTTAATCATCGATGTATTCAACATATCTTCTCATTTTAGGCAAGTTATTTTCAGTTTCAAGCTGACAATAACGAGTTTTTCATAAAATTGGGAAATTTTGGATCTTAATATTTTCTTACATTTCGCCTGCAATGTTTTTTTCAAGTACCCTAATTCAAACAAGCTTTTGTGTATTCAACCACATTTATGTAGCATCTTACCGTTCTAATGAGCCAAGGCAATGCACAATTATACGTATTCCAGGCCATTTGGGCGTAAGAATGTTACTCAAACCCACTAAAATATGCCCAAATGAAAGAAAATGATCGTTTATAGCATACACGAACTGTACGCAAAGTGTGTCTGGCATTTATTATAGGAATCTTCTTGTATCAATAATATTGTCAAGCAAAATTATGCTTTTATTATCCCAAAGACAACAAATATAAAAAGAGGAAATTTAAGAATAAAACAGATTATCACGCATTTTAGCACGTAATTTGTATAGTTATTGTTAAAAATATCACAGTTTTTACATGATTTGATTTTGTTTGCTATCATTATTTTAATACATATCAGGTTTCAAAGAAGCAACTATGATGAATGATTGGCATACATATATCCAATACCATTTAAAAATGCTGATCTACCACATACGAATGCTTGGTTTTTCACGGAAATTTTAGTGGGTATGGGGTACCATTCTTTTGCTTTTATGGCTAGGAATACGATAAAGTATGCGCTGCCTTGGCCCATTAGAAAGCTTAGATGCTACATAGATGTGTTTGTATATACAAAATATTGTTTGAAGTAGGTTACTTGAAAAATGCCTATTACCGTTGAAATGGAAGAAATATGAAAATCCGAAAATTCCTAATTTTATGAAAAACTCATTATCATATTGAAACTGAAAAATACGCACCTGAAACGAGCAGGTATATTGAATACATCGATAATTAAAATAATAGAACACAACATGTCTATTGCACACCGTTTATATGCCACAAATTAACATTTTAGTTCGTGTTGATGCATTTTTTTTATCATGGACAGGGGTGGCCATTTTTTACCTATTTGGACTTCGAAAAGTTCAAATATTTATTATTTGGGCTCGTTAGAAAGCATAGACATTATATAATTGTATTTGAATGTACAAAAGCTTGTTTGAAGTACGGTATTTGAGATAAATTGTCAATTAAAGGTGAAATTGGAAAAATATAAAATTCCAAAATTCCCCTTTTTATGAAAAACTCATTATTGTCACATTAAAACTGAAAAATACGCGCCTGATATGAAAAACTATGTTGAATGCATCAATAATTAAAACAATAGTGCCCAACATGCCTATTGTATACCGTTTATATGCCAAATATTAACATTTGGGTTCATGTTTAGGCATTTTTTATCATGGGTAGGAATGGCATTTTGTTCACCTAACTTAAAATAGAAAAGTTCAAATATTTATTATTTGGGTTCATTTTGAGGCTAAGGCATTATGTTAATGAACCGTACCACACAAAAGCTTGTTTAAACTACAGTATTCTAAAAAAAGACAATGTCGGGTGATATAGTAGAAAATTCGAAAATTCCCATTTCTCCAGTCTTATAGTAATTGTCACCCCAAAAGGAAACTCTAAGCGCCTGAATTGTTCAGATATTTTAAGTACATCATTATCTTAATTATGAATGCCTACAATATGAGTTCTACTATGTCAGTATGTTGAGAATGGGAATTCTGTTTGATACTGAGACCAGTTTTCTACGGGTAGGGGTAGTATTATTTTTTTTACATTTTTTGAAAATCCTTTCTTAAAAATTAGTTTTTTTGGGGTTCATTTATGTAGGAAATTAAATTATCTATCGAATGATACCAAATTTGGGTCGTTTTATTTAAGTAATAACTTAGAGTCGAATTTTTGTGCCTTTGACCGAAAAATCGAAAATCCCATTTTTCGCATTTTTTTTTTTTTTTTTTTTATAAATTCCGACTACAAAAATCACCAAAATTCATCAAAAGAACCCCAGAAGTATAAATTGTGATAATACAGAAAATACCAAATAAGCAATTTTTCCTGAAGCATAAACACTCTAGGGGCTTTGACATTAAAATATGACAAATTAAGCGATTTTTCAGCGGGGTAGGGGTACATTTTTTTCATTTTACCGCAAAACCCCAAGTTACTGCAACTTTCTTGGTATCATTGTAAAGCTGAGACATTGGGCTATACGATCATACCTTAACTTTATTTTAGTTTTTGCACGCATGCTATCTCAGGAAGGCTAAGACGTTCAAACAATTAAGTCACAAAAATCTTGGTTTTTTTTACCCAGTGGGGTACAAATATAGGCTTATACTGAAAAAGAATCCGAGAATATTCTTTGGCGACAAATTAATTCGGTAATGGGAGGTTTAAAGGTACCTAAAAATCACCATAAAGTTGATGAGTTTTTTTTTTTTTTTTTTTTTTTTTTGGGGGGGGGGTGGGGTTGCACGGTGGATATCCCAGCCCGTGTACGATATATTGTGCACGTTCATCGACTACCCCGCGGATCTATTGTCATTTCCGAACTTTTTGATTATCCTTAATTTTGTATACATCGAGGTCAATTTTTAGAATGAATCTTTATTTGTTTCAAAGTAGATTTTGAAAAAGTTCCAATGTACAAAATTAATGTATATGTCTATGTCACTCGCTTACTACAAATCAATTAATGTGCGTCGGTCATGGTACAGTTCGACCTCATCAAAAGTTAGACAAAAACAAATGTCAGTTTAAGCGTGTCGGTTAAAGCTAGTACGCAAACGATCTTCGTATAGGGTCTGTAAGTCTCGTTCTAATTTCATTTTCCTTACCAGAATTTCTGTTGTAGAACGTATTGAAATCCGAAGACCGGTCTGCATTTTATTGCTTACTTCCAGGATCTTCAAACGCTGTATTACAATGCAAAATCTTCTATTTTACGCTTTTTCTATACATTTTTACCATGTAGAAATATATATTTAACTTTTTTACTGATATTTTTACACAAAAATATGTTTTGCATTTATATACTGAACCCAGAGCTCTAAAAATGACAAATTTCTATGCATTTGAATGGTAGACTATGACCCATTCTCCTGAAACCACGGAGTCACATGACGGGACTTACAAACCCTAAGGGTCTATTTCTGTACAACCTGGCTACATAATTGACCTTCGCGTCATTCACACATTAATACGATGTGTAACTTGAAAAGTAACTGAATGGACTGTATATAAAACTAAACAGTAAGCACACATGGAAAGAGGGATAACCATCGATGTTAACTAGAAATGAGTAAAAGGAAAACGGAGGTATATCTTTTTTTTCCCTTAGCAGACAATATCTATTCTAGCCTTTTCAAATCATTCAGTAATTTTCAATTAAAATCAAATTATATGCCACTTTTTTTGGCTTGCTTTCAACATCCGAAATGGCACGAATGCGAATGTGACATGCTCTAAAATCGGGTTACTCCCGCTAGAATCGTGGTTTCCTTGATATGATCACTCGTTTGTAACCGTGATGACCCGAATGTTTTTCAATCAGAACAGGTTACCAGAAAGTGCGGGTAATGTTTCGTGCCACACGTGTCTCTCAATTTTTTTTTAGCGATCTTTGAGTCTCTCGTGATATTGACCACGGAACCAGATTAAACAACTGGCAATGACCATATTACTATCGACTCTAATAATGTATATGACCTATAGAGTCAATTGTAACGAGCTCCTGTGTCTGAATCGGAAACTTGTTAATGTTGAATGCTTACCGATCATTCCATCTTTTACTGTAAACTTCCTATTCTCATACAAGCAATAAACACACCTAGAACACATGTGTATAATATTTAAGAGGAACATTTTGATCTCGTATGAAGCTAGAACTATGAAGCTAGCATACGATCAGCAGCAAAATATGGAGTAGTAATATATAATTATGCAAGTCATATGTGAATGTAAAGTACTGAAATTACGAGTGCAAGAAGTCGCTAACAGTATTAGCAACTTAAAAAAAACCGGAAACGGTTCTTTCTTGTAATACTTATAAAAAATTACCATTGCGTAAGGGCTTGTCCGTCTTTTTCACTCTTTCTAACCACCATCAAAAGTTTAAAGGCATCGAATATTTTTCTCAGTTTTTGTAGGCCTGCATATACTCTAGTGCAACAGGAAAACTTTCTGAAAACTCGTTAGAATCATTTTCAAGGACAAATAATAAACTAGAGACTTTCATTACCACTTGCAAAATATGAGGTGGAAAATCAACATGACGAACTTAAATTCCTCTTATCTGAATATGTAAATTTGTAGATTTCAGGGGAAGTTAAAGCCGTACATGCCAAAAATCCTGGCGAAGGGGTTATTTCAGCTGCGAAGGACGCCGGCGCCGTCATGATAGTTACTGGGTCACGTGGTCTAGGCGCGTTAAGGAGGACGATTTTAGGAAGTGTTAGTGATTATATTCTTCACCATTCCAACATTCCAGTGGCAATTTGTCATCAGAAAGTTTAATTCTATATATTTAATGGAATCGATGCAGCAACTCAATGTTGTTTCCTTATCATGGTGGTTTGCATTTTGTGCAGTGTATCTCTTATCAATAAACAGGAAATTCAATGACTTTATCATTTTTTGCACGTATACAACAAATGTCTGAATTATCAATATTAAAAAGGTAATTTAAAAGATTAATCTAAATTATTTTTTTTTCTACATAGTGAGATTAATTGTATGAAATTAATGACATATACAAAAAGTTCCATCGTATGTACATGTATAAAGAAAAAATGCAACAAACCAAAACATGCGTGTCTTTTTCTGAAAAAGAACGTTAACACACTCATGCAGCTCTATTCAAAAATATGATGCTTGAGATTTTTCATCAGCTGTAACTAATCAAATTGAGTATCTTTAACTTATATTTAAAACACACCAGAATTGTTTTGAACATAGCTCGCAAAGGATATACCACTTCTTCCTTTTATCACGTAAGTACATATATATTTAATTTTATAGAATTTATATTTTATATACTATAAAACCAAAACTTTCCAAAGGCACTATTCAATGTACTCACAACAGAATGGGTATGCCATTTCAGTAAATCAAAATTAGAGGTTACGGTAACAGAAGACAATCGTTTTAATGAAGCTAGGTGCATAAAGGCTGCAAAATGTCACAAAATTAAGAAGTTCGAATATCAAATGGGTTATCTTTATATGAGTAAATGGAAAAATCTCTAATTTGTTGAAATCAAAAACCAAGTTAGCAGGACATAGTGGCATAACATAGTTATTATTCCTTGGAAGTTTCATAATTCCACCAAACCCCCAGTTTTTCTGTTCTGAACAACCACTAACTTCTAGATAGGAATTGGTTTTACTATTTTTCAGTTCAACCGATACCTTTAATTTAAATCTTTTATTTATATGGTGCAACGCGTACTTTATCATATTGCAGTTTTGAAACTTTATGTATTTCCTTAACCTGGCTTGCAACTCATTTTTTTTGTATTAATATTTTAACATTATTTATATTTCTATTTCTTGGTAGATTAGAGGGAGAAAAATAAAAAAAAAAACAAACAAACAACAAAACAAACAAAATAAAACGCGTCAAAACAAAACTAAACAAACAAAAACTGGCAAAACATAACTAATTAACAAACAGCATATATACAGTATCTTTTAGCACAGCTGGAGTATTGAAAACAACTCATATGCATGATGAAAGTGTTTTTATGGTAAACTATCAGAAATTCTAAGACACACGTGCTTAAAATGGGAAACTGAGAAACATACATGTGAACCCCACCGATTTGACAATGTAATATCACTCTATTTGAAAAGACCATTATTTGATCTCTGCATCACTGGTTTTGCGCAGAATTTTTTCAATAGAATCTTAGAAGAATGAGGTTTTTGACAGAATTATCTGCCCTTGAAATGTTCATTTTCAGTGCATTTCAATGAAATTGTATAACTCAATGGTCCAGCATGATATGGAAAATCTTAACTGTTTTTCTTGATTCTGATGACGCAAAATGTCAAATTATCCTATCAAAATGATAGGTTTTTTTCAAACCATGTTTCACCCACTGCCTGATTCTTACAGGGACTGACACTTAAATACTATATTACCGTTCGTTTACGTAAGGATGGTAAATGTACATGTCTTTTTTCTAGAACTCCACCACCGTTGAGACAATGAACTATGCATTTTAGAAGTGACAGAACAACAATTAAGAGGACAATGTAAACTTACTCTTGTCATATATGCTATGTGATGAATGATGACTAGATCTTTGTGTACGTGTTTTTCTTTCTATTAGTTATTTCAATGGTGACTTTGTCTTTTGTGTACGTGTTAAGTAATATTATTACCCAAGGGTAGAAATTAATCTAAAATTTCAAGTAGACAGCAGGACCAATAGACTTAAAAATCTACCGGTCCTGCAGAAATTGGATGCGAGAAAAGAAATGATGAAAATGACCATTTATTACCACAATAACATATCTATTTACTATCAATAACACATTCATGATCTAATAAAATAAAGAAATCAAGTTTATCTATGTCCTCACCACTGTCAGCTTCTCTGTTACCATGCGGAGCCTGACTAGGCCTCTTTGCTCGTTACTCTGAAACATTCCTGAGTTAAGCAGCACTAGTGGGGTCGAAGTCTTGGGTGTGATATATCAGATAACAACTGTAGGCGTAGCTTTGATCGCCGGTCACTTTTCTGAGTACCTCTTTCTGTGTTGTTTTCAGAACAATATTCCAGCCATTGCGATTTTTCTGTCCGGTTGTTTCGCCCCATCCAGATATTTGTTGTTAACGACGCTATCTCTGGATATTTCACAATACTATTATCGTCCTGTAAGAAGTAATGATATGTAAGGCGCTAAACAACTAATTACCAATGAAACCGCAGACACAAAGTAAGATTGCAATCCAATCAGCATTTATTTCATATCGTTCAAATATTCAAACAAAAATCCTAATACATGTACCACACGAGTGAATATATAAGAAAGCGTTCTAGTTTTAAGAATGATATTCATTAGCAGACATATTGGTCACGATTTTGGCGAGGGCAGGCCTTACCATTCATCTGAATACACATGTAATTAATTTGGTATTATGCATTAACAACTGCATTAATAACTTTAATTACACTGTTCAAAACCAACCTGCAATCATAATTTTCAAATTTAATCGGTTCTTGACTATGTTGACATATTTTCTATTACCACACTCTTTTGTGTCAGTTGCTTTACCCCCTTTTTCTCTTCTCCAAACACCTCCCCTCCAGACCCTGTTTATAGTTGCTCAAAAAGCATCTATAATTATTATCTCATTCAGCTTCCGATTCCCCATGAAATGTATAAGTCATTGATGGTATTTGGTGCGTTAATTTATTACATTTGTTCATGGCTGTCAATTTTCGCGGGAAAATTACTTCCCTTTGTGCTATTTATACACACACAGTTGAATGCCCTAGTTTTTATGACATGTGTATTTACATTTCTAAGCTGGGACTTTAATACGATATACAAACACTCACACAACGACAGGTCAGGCCTATCTAGATAAACAACGAAAATGGCAGATCAAGTAAAAGAAAAACCAAGAACTGTATTAATTGCTATGGACGGAAGCGACCATGCGAAATTTGCTTACCAATGTAAGTGTCGAAAGTGTTTTGTCAAACACGTGTATCATATATCATAATATTTTATCATGCTCAGTTTGTATATTGATCTTGACAGTCAGTTGCATAACTACTGTTCTAGTTTTTGTATTTTTTTATCAGAGCATTGTGTTGATATTTGGCAAAAAAAAAAGGAAATGGCAAAAGGTTCGCATTTAAATACTTATTTTACTTTTATCATATATTCGGATAAGTGGCTCTTTTAAAACAACTCGACGGACTTGCCGGTGAATTAGTTTCAAGACAAAATTTTAATTTAGCTCACTTTGCAATTTTATAAAGCACATGTACTGGGCTGATGGCATTTACAATCTTTTTTTAGCATATGTTAACAGTTTCACATGAAATGTGTGGCAATACTAGTTAAAATAATTTTATCATCGTTACATGAATCGACCCAGTGATATTTAATCAGTACACCTGTGATGTTCCTCTAAAATATTGCCCTTCTTATCTCGCATGCACATGTACATATCTTCAGATATTTGCATATATATATATATATATATGCAATAGCATTTCAAGATGTTTATCTGTGTTTGACATGGTGCTCATGAATCTTATTTAATGATTAGCTATTCTCAGGCACAAATAGTGTCCAAAATAAATATTCATTGACATTTACACACATTAGGGGTCATATATATGTCCAACATTAAATTGTATGGTATCATTAAGTCTTCCTGTGTGTAGAGCCACTTAAACTCTAATGACCTTTGGTTTCACAAAGATTATTAAAGTTGGCATTACATGTATGCGAGTGTTGAAAACACCAATTAAAAGGACACGTATATAAAACGCTAGGTCTTTTTATTATTTTGATGATAAATACTTAGCTGCTTTAAGAGTTTCGTTAAACAGAACAAGGCATTAAACTTAACGAATTAAAATATGGAACAAATAAACACAAATACCAATTAAGCACTCAGAAAAAAAAACAAACAAAAAAAAAACAGGTAAGCAAACAGAAACAAATTTATTTAAAAACGTACAAAAGTAAGTAACCACATTAAAACTGGACTTGCTACAAGTCCTTTTAAAACAAATTCAGAAAGTGGAAGTTCTGTATAACTTAAGCTTTAAATACTTAAAGCAGATTGCTCTATTTAAGGACAACCAAATCATGTGAGTGAAAAGGAATTCATGTCACTACATCATTCATGGAAACAGTTAACGAATTATTTTTTTAGGTCTCGATGCTTTCTTTCCTTTCAGGGTACTTAGATCATATACATCAAGATAATGACAATGTTGTCATGGTTAATTCCGTCGAGTTCCATGATGTGTTACATAGCTCACAGTGGTACTATGGTACGTAAAGAACTTTATTCCTACAGTTCCTTTTCATATGCAGATCCAAGATGAAGGGCTTGTGCTGTATATGTGTTTAGGTCGCTTTGTCATGTAAGCTTTGCTGTCGTCAGATGCCTACTGTGTGTACATACATGTAACTTACAGTGAATTGTTTCAGATGTTAAAATTGTTTCTCATACGTTAATAGGAACTGTTTTCATTATATGTACCGGGAAGGTAATTGTCACTACTCACTACTCTTTATAGTGAAATATAAGACAATAAAACACGTTCATGTTTTTGTGTTACGTTGTCATGATTTGTCACTGGAATATTGACCTTCACTATTCGATTAATTAAACTTCGTCATTTAGAGCGGTTCCGGAAAATGCGCCGAATATCCGTATTTGGTTGCACATTTTACTTAACGGAATTGATGTACATGTCAACAACTTAACCGAGATTTTTCTGTTTTAACATCATCCCCCCCACCCCCCCCCGAATTAACTCCTTTATTGTAATTATTTTCAAACGCTCGGCAAACGAAGTTTAGGCGACTAAAGAGGTTTCTGTTTGTTTGTCTGTCTTTCTGGCATAAAGTGAAAATGGTTATTAATTAAGCCATTACACACGCTGCTGTGGGGGTTATTAGTAAAAATAATTCTAGTGACTTCGAAATGTAATTGGGAAATTATATTAAAATTGATGAGAAAAGCGGTGATTTTTTTTACGTGAAAGACAACAAATCAGCATGCACACAATTCACCATCGAAATGAAATATTTCTATATTATATCAGGTACTTATTAATATTTATTTTGTTTTTAGCACCCTATGCCTTCGATAGAGACACCTTGACCAATCTCTTAGAACAAGAAAGTCAACAACTGAAAAAGAAATTAGAAGAGTATGCTCATATGATGAGGGAAACGAAGGTATTAGTCTACGACAGTCGAATTCACAAAAAGTTGTAAGAGTTGACACATAAGGCTAAACTGTTTATTAGTTAACTCATTTTTAGCTCACCCGGCCGAAGGCCATGTGAGCTGTTGCCATCACTTGGCGTCCGTTGTCGTCCGTCGTCGTGAACAATTTTTCAAAACTCTTCTCCTCTGAAACTACTCAACCAATTGGAACCAAAGTTTCTTGGGGTATCTTGCATAGAACTGATGTGGGTATTTTTTATACTGGAAAAACATGGCAACGGTTACTTAAAATATAACACAGGTGTCAGACAGTAGTTTTTTGCATGTATCTCCAAAATGGTTATGTTTAGCCAAATTCTGATGGCGTAAAAGTGTTCACCACGATGAGATCTATCTGCGGACAAATTTTTATTTTAATCTATTAAGCCATGTTGGAGTTACTGCCCTTTTTAACATTTTTTGCTATTTTTTATGTTATTTCTTTCAAAAATCTTCTCCTCTGATACTGCTTGACCAATTGGAACCAAACTTGGTATGAATGTTCTTTGGGGTATCCTGCATAGAATTGATGTGGGGATTTTTGATCCACCGAAAAACATGGCCACTGTTACTAAAAATAGAACATAGGGGTCAGACAGTAGCTTTTTGCATATATCTCCAAAACCGTTAGGTTTAGCCAAATTCTTTCAATAGCTGAAATGATCCTTATTTTTAGGACTACAAAATTCTTCAGGCATAAAATTTGTCAGACGCCTTCTTATAAGAGTTATTGCCCTTGACGGGAAAAATCACAGTTTTTTTTTTTTTTTTTTTTTTACAGTTTTCAGCCAATGT
This sequence comes from Perna viridis, assembly GCA_037379345.1. NCBI lineage: Eukaryota > Metazoa > Mollusca > Bivalvia > Mytilida > Mytilidae > Perna > Perna viridis. Next base: position 19,705,160 of record CM074511.1, read on the forward strand.
ATTGAAAACTATGATAGATTTAGACTTTCATTTACTGAAATAATCCTTATGATATGTCCAATCAAAGTTTTCATGAGCAAAAATTGTTGGACAACTTCTTGTTTAAATTATTGCCCTTGAAAGGCAAAATTTAACCAGGTGAGTGACTCAGGCTCCTGGGTGCCTCTTGTTTTAAGTCAAAATTGTTGCTCCTTACTAATATTAAAGTTGTAGACATATGGTACCCCTAAAACTTTCCCACACTTTTCTAAACAATTGTACGTGTACTTAATATTATACTTGAAACTGTAATACATGCGGCAAATTTTGAAGAACATTTACTGTGCATATTTTGAGAAATACTTGTAAAGACAAAACAACTTGCTATTAAGAAAAAAAGAAGCATTGGCCAATGAAGGGTATCTGTTTACAAAATGTTTAATTTTTGGACATCAAGATGTTGTAAATGTCTCCATGATATAGTATGATGTCATTGTTTTGTATCTTTGAATAATAATAAAAATAGTGTCTAGTTAAGGTGTTAGTGTAACAACGTTTTCCTTTATATTTAAATCACCCTAACATCTTAAGGGTATTCAAACCATGTTTCATATTGTCTTTATTATTCAGTTTCTTTTCAAAAGATTTTAAATATTATGATATATAATCAGATCAGTGAAAGCAGTTTCAGTATATGTTATGTCTTTGGCTTGTTATTATACTTTTAAAAGTAGCTCATGGCTGTTTCAATAATTGCTTTGACATAAATCATAAAACAAAAACTGAGCGAACCGAAGCACCCCAGCTCAACAATTTATGTAAATGAAGCATGTATAAATGACACTTTATGTTAAACAGGTTTTATTCATGATAATGAATAAAATGGAGACTTCTCTATCAGTTCTACCCAAACCCATGTGTAATATGTTGCATCCTTTGATGGTATAATCGCAAATAGGTTTGCACAAAATTTCAGTAATTGACTGACATACCCTGTAACGTTCAACTGTCTTGAAAACATTTCACAAAGTGTTCTTTTTAAAAATCAGACAGAAAATTCGTGCATGTCAGAAAGACCCAAAATTTACTTTAATTTTCACTCAGAAACAATCACAGACCACAAAAGCAGACATGCTATTGTCTCTTTTTTGAGACGAAAAATTTTGATAAATTGTGTATGAAATTGGCAAAAATGTGGTCTGTTTAAGAGGGGCAGTGTATGTTCTGCACTATAGATCGTCTCTAGCATTTTGTTACGGTTTGGTATTTAAATACCTCCCTACAAGTACATAGGGATTTCAGAACCAGACATGATTAATAGTAACTGTAATACATGAAATTATGCATAATCCAGTATTGTTGAAATGCATTCAATACTGTAACTTTAATATATATCTACCATAACAAACATTTAAAAAGCAAACATACATATTACTTGAATTAGTTTAAACACACTGCAATAATTTCTAGCTATTTTCCCCTTACAACCAATCAAGATATATATAGATACCATTCTATGTAAACACTGTTATTTTCTCATGGTTATTTCTAAGGAGCTAAATATATTTCTGCAGTAAAAAACATCATGCAAAACTATATCTACCACCACCGGCATGCATTTTACATTTAAGAGTTGAAAGAATAAATTTCATTGTTTAGGTACATGGCACCGTAAAGAGTATTCACGCAGAAAGACCAGGCGAGGGTATCGTTAAGGCTGCAGAGGAAGCACATGCTGATCTTGTCATTGTCGGAAGTAGAGGACATGGGAAAATGCGCAGGACATTGCTCGGTAGTGTTAGTGACTATGTATTACATCATTGTCACGTGCCCGTAATCGTCTGTCGTCACAAAGACGATCACCATAAACATGGTCATCATAATGAGCATGAGTAAGACTACGGAGGTTGTGTTATCATATATCTTAGTGTTTCAAATTGTGGTGAAAGTCTTTGAAAGGACTTCATTGGTAGGTTGTTGTTTCTACCACAGGTCTTGTATTTGATGTGGTAGTTGTGCTTTTTTAAGAAATCGATTAGTCCCAATAGAATTCGATCGGAAGCCAAATTGTTCCTTTCAAAGCCTTTCGTTGCATGCATTCAACCAGTTAAACCTCGTATAAAATGTTTTTTATTCTTTATTCCCAGGGATACAATGATACTTGTTGAATAAATGTATTTTTTGAAGTGGGAAGAATGATATGTAGATTTATTTTGATTTTGATATATTTGCGATTATGCATTTCAGTTGAGCTAAAATATTTTGTACTAATCTATCATATTCTAGAAAATCATAGCATTTCAAATATTATCATGACTCGAGTTACTTCTCTTTGATCTTTATTTCAATTTCTTCCAAAGTGGGTATTAGACCACCATTGTCACGTGATCGCGATCGTCTGTCGTCACAAAAAACAAACAAACAAACGAAACATTCATCCAAACGATGGTCACAAATATAAGCAAATTGTTACGCACTTTAAAAGCTCGTTTTATGGAAGCTTATTTAAGTCTAATGAGGTGAGAAAGAAATAATAATAATCTGTGGCCACGAAATAACAAGTTGTGGTCATGGATAAGTATATGGTAGCCACGAATGAGTGTAAATTATGACAATGATTTGGTATGAAGTAAAGAAGACAATTATTATACCCCGCTCCGAAGGATAAGGGAGTATACCGTTGTACGTGTTTTCGAATAATTTTTTTCCGTCACAGCTCATTACAGCGGCTTTAAATTTTAACACATTCTTTCTTTAGGTATGCCATAAGACGGGATCTGAAAAAAAAACAAAAACAACTGCATACTGTCTAAGAAGGTCTTTGTTTATGTTCCAGATATCGTGATAGAGAGCAGAATATCGCAAGTGAGCCATTGCTTATTAATTTCCTGTGTCCCTCTTTCATTTATTCTGAGAATGAGACGTAAAATACTTATCCTTGAATATTTCGATAAGGGATGTTACAAAAAAATATTTTTTACCTAAAGGATTCTTTCTTGTGCATGACACACTTTCTAAAAGTTGTAAAAAGTCATGCTATGTTTAATCACCTAACTCCAAAACGCATTAAAGTTGAGTGGACCCGATTTTTTTACACTTGGAATAGCAGGGTACCCATATTCTACTTAAGTTTTTTCGCTACAACTTAACACCTACATAATTCATTTCCGTTTTTGACATACCTTGTAATAGGGGTTAATAATCATGCCGAGTTTTCTTCCTGAACTTCAAAAAGTATTAAAAGTGATATAAAGCGGATACAGTTTAATGCGGACGGACGGAAATGCTGTATTCTATTGGGCTCTTACCGATAATCAAAAGGGATTTTTTAATTCTAAGCATTTTTTATCAACAATTCTGTATTATATTAACTGTAAGTCTTTTAATTTTGAAAACATGTATTTATTAAACAAACTCACAAGCACCAGAAAATCTGACTAAAGCGAGCCCTTACTATCCCCTGTAGCTGGATTTAGTCGGACTGAATCACCAGATTCATTGGACCTTAAGTAGTTTTAATGACGTTAAAATAACCTTACTCGAGGTCACGATATAATAATTCGTGACAACAATATAATAATTAATGGCCACAGGTTATGTATCCTTTTTTCTCTCGCTTAATTTGACCCAAATAAGGTCTCAAATGACAATGGGAAAAAGAAAACCGGGGGAAAACAAGAAGCATATCACAATTGAATGCAGTCAAAATCGAAATTCAACAAGCATACCACAACTGAATGCAGTCAGAATCGAAGTTCAACAAGTAGTCAAGATAGTAACCTGCCGAGTGCAAAAAGTAAATATAAGACGTAACACTGTGACAAAAATATATAAATTCAAGGGCAAAAATATTAAACTGAAACCGAACTCATCTTGAGATACATCTTCATATTAAATATTTATGTAAGTCAAGACAACTAAAAAAATCAAAATATATGGGTCATAACTAAAATCATACTACATCAAAATTTCAACCAAAACTTTTATAGATATACAGTCAAATCTGTCATGGCGAACCCAAGTATTCACTATTTTTAATTGGTCTTAAATGATGGTGTATTAACAAAATTACCGAACTGAACAAATCTAAGCAGAAATCAAAAGGAAAGTCCGGATAAAAAATCTAGGCAGAAGTCAAAAGTCCGGATAGAAAATGACAAAATCAGTGTAAAAACCGTAATGTTGGAAACTTCTGCAATGGTCCTGACTTAGTTCGTGCATTTCAAATGAAAGGTAGGTTAAGGGTGCACTATACAATTACATTAAGGCGCACTGTTTCGTACACCAAGTAAAATTTTGTAAAACTTAAAATTAAAAGTTGAAATTTGGTGTATATATTGTTTAAATGTAGTTAAGCATTTATACATAGACAGATGTAATATTTGTAATGGTAAACAGGTGTAATTTAAATGAAGAATGGTATCCGGAACGTTTCAGTTCCCTACCGTATTAGCTTCTCTCCTCGGCATCAGATGGCTGATTTTCGAACGAACTTTTGGAACTAAAATTGTGAGAGAATGAATCGAAAAGGGTCTTGTTATTTTTACCTTTTTCCACCTACTCCATGTATGCTTTCATCCTGTGGTAGTGTCTAAGTGCCTGATATTTTATAAAACTTAGTAATTGGCTGTTAGTCTTGGAAAAGCACCTCTGAGTTGTACTAAAACTCAATAATATTTTTTTCAGTATGTTATCATGGCTACTGGATTTTATAACAATAATCACTAAATTACTTAAAAATGACTTCAACCTCCATACACCAAGGATTTCAAAAATATGCACTTTTTTTATGACAAAACAATAGAAATTTCTGTGCGGACTGCTTCAAAACAGCTTTATTTCAACAAAATGAGACAAAATTTTCAGAAATGACCTAACTGTTGTACTACCTAAGCCAGATTTTATTGCACGCGTAACCTCCCGCTTCCATTGCCGTTCTTTATTTCCGGTATATTTCAACACAAATGGGCAGCATAAAATTGCCATCACTCAAAATCGATAAATTAGTGGTCAAAACCGTACAGAAGATATGAACTGTAAATAAGTAAAAATGATAGTGAAAGACTATGATTAATTTATCCTAATGCAGTGCGTTTTATGTAAAATCCTGTATATAACGACCACCTGTCTTATACTACATTGATTTTGCTCTCCCTTGAACAACAGGTTTGACTAGCTATTGTATACCAAAATATCAAGTAAATATCTCAAAACTATGGGAAAGTTCCAAGTATTATAGAGAACGCGACAAGTCGTGCTGTATATTTAACCGTGGTGTCCTTGTAACTCAAAATCTTTATCATCCTTAATTTTGATCGTGGAAAGAACTCTTTATTTAATCGTAAGATACGGCCGATGTCCACTTTGCCGAATCCGAAAATTCTATTTCCAATCTTGGCATACTTTTTGAGTCTCTTTTATCTGCACACAAAATAAAACTTAAACATTTGTAATGCTCATCTCACGGGCGCATCTTCAAAATAAATTGAAGCTGGCTAAAGTGTAATAGAAGTAAACATGGTCTGGACTTGTATACTAGATGCTTCTAAAACAATTCTGTGCGTTACATTACCTTACTCAAAAGTGGGAATCACGGAAATTCTCGTCGGTCACATAACTTAATCGGGACAACTAGGCACATAATAATACTGATACTTTTAAAAATAGTTGCATATGCTATTCAGTAGGTAAGTTCTGAAATCAGGATGTGCAATAATTATGGCAATCTACGAATACTATTTGCGCGTGCAACCCATTTTGGGACTGGATCTTCTTCACCTCGGTATTTACCTTTTTTCAATATAGTCGAATTGTGAGAGCGGAAATTTTGAATTTTATATGAATAATACTACCAACGACGCCACACAAGTGGGCCTATCTCTATCCCAGGCAGTTAATCCAAAAAAAAAATAAAAAAAAAAAAAATAAGCGCTTGGTTAGCTAAAGTTTCCTAGCATGGAATCTGCAGGCTTCTTTTACACTTTAAAAATAGGGGGAAATGTAACTGCCTTGATGGAGTCGAATATATTATTTACGGCCACTCAAGTTTATCCTGCCGAACATTGTCTTTCTTTATTTGTCTAACGCTTTTACCTATGGTAAAAGTAAGAAATAATTCATGGAGGGGGTGGATTTGTACTCATTTTAACATGTGTTTGGCATTTATATTCTCATTTAACACCTCGTTGTCGCTCGGTGTTAAATAATCGAATATAAATACCAAACACATGCTGAAATGAGTACAAAGCCACCCCGGAAGTAATTATTTCTTTTCTAATATGACAAATGCGCTAATTTTTGTGACAAAAATTTCCCAAGGCGTAGCCAAAATAACGGCTGTTCCGTTTAACCTTCCCCGTATGGAAGTTGGATTAATTAAGAAATCAACCACATATCCAAGTAAATTATCTATTGAATAAGTATCAGTATCAGTATAGTATTAAATAACCTCTCAGCCGTTAATTCATTGCGTTATCGTTTTAAATGAGTGTTTTGTCTCGACAGCGAAAGAAAGAGACAGTGCGCAGGTGCTAAAGATGGGGTTGTAGCGACATATACTGTTTGACGATATGAAGACGTCATATTAGAATACGTGACAAAAATGGCCAGTCCGTGATAAAACAAGTAACTATAGTTTTAGTGTACAAGTCCGTTTGAGTTTTATAAATCTTTGAAAAAAATCCTTAAAAAATCATTTTTCAATATATTCTAACTTTTCTACTGCAGATTCATTTCTACAGTACATACGAACTCTGGGAAATATTTTCAGAATTTTATCTCAATAAAAAAAATTCCTGTAAGGGTTTATGTTATTTCAGTTATATATATTTCTATTATTTTTTGTATGCCTTAGTATTGTAAGCGCTATTTGAATATTCATGTAAATAACTTAGTCATGTGATCATCAACTCATTTATAATTTAGATAATTTAAAGGTTTTGATTGCACATCCGAAAACATCCTTCAAATCCTGTATTGACACCTATGATATTAAAATTACTTAAAGCGACCTAGCTTTATTATGTAGCCTGAGCACATTGTTTATATTTACATCAAATATTCAAATAGCTGTTCCAACATTCAAACAGACAAAGTTATATTTAAATATTTAAAATTAAAATTGCATTAAGCCTAATGGGAATTTCTTATATCTGTTGTGATAAAATTCTGAAAATATTTCTCAGAGTTCGTATGCATTATAGAAAACCAAATACAGTTGAAAAATTGAATTATTTCGAAAAATATAGGAATTTTTTTTCTAAGATTTATAAAACTCAAACGGACTATAATTACATTGTACGTAGAAATCATGATTACACCGTTACCTGTTGCTACACTGCACCACTTACATTTAGTTATATTTAACACTATCAGCATCATAATATTTAAAAAAAAACTTACATTAAGCGAAATTTTCCACTGGTCTCCGAGGATATTCATCCACCCATTAGTCAGAATTTTTATTATTTCTATTGCAACGGTCGAAAATTGCTGTGACATAAAAATCAAAGCCCCTAAAACCCTTAGGCTTCATCTCGTAGTGAACATAGTAGAACCGTTTTGTGCTGTATTTGGTTTCTATTTCGTTACTTTTTGTTTGTCAATGAGTTCGTCTTAACTGTGTACAATTCTTTTTTATGCAAGTTTTCCTATCAATTTAGTTCTTGATTGTGACGAAAACACCCGTACAGCAATACCGATTAAATTTTGCAATATTTATATGATTGGTATCTTTGCATTTCAATATCTTGACTAGACTATAGCTTATATCAAAATTACTCATGAATTATATTGAAAACAGAATGAACATACAAATATTCATAAAATCAAAATTATTATGAATTTATTTCAGTAATTTCATTTTATAATGGTAAACAGATTTACACACTACTCTCCAGCATTGCTTAATTATTCAGTTGTGTTCTATCTCGGATGAAACAACAGTGTTATTTAAAGCAATTACAAAGCTATGACAGAAAGGCAGTCGAACGAGAAATCCATAATTAATTTGAGAAGTAAACTATGGTATTGAATAGGACTCTAGATAGCATCTTTACTAGGTTATTTTTTTCCCCTGTGTTCAATTGTCAGGAATATAATTTTGCATTGTTCGCTTATATACTCGTGTTATAATCGATTCTAACGAACTATTGGAAGATAGGCACGATTTGCAATTATGTAAACAAATTTATGGCATACTGAAGGCTTGATTTACAAGTCAGCTTTGACTATTGACCATATCCTTCTGTTTAACCAAGAGTTGGAGTTTTTTCTGTAAGGAACCATGGCAGAAAGTTCTGAAAGTACTAAGGGAAAACTTGTTGTAATCGGAATAGATGGGAGTGATAATTCTTTATTTGCAATTGAATGTAAGTTTTTCTAATTTATCATTAGTTTTAAACCTACTAATCAGCCTAAATTGCATATTTTTGATAACGCAGGTATATATACATGGGGTACAATATAAGAAAACTAACGTTTTGATGTCATTTATCACATATTGATAATGGTAGCAGTGCTTGATTAAATTATGATGTGAAATCTGCTGTTCACATAACCATCAATATCCCATAGACAACTATTTTGATGGTTTTTCTATTCTAATTAGATAATCATCTGTGAGAACAAACATCTCTCAACGATTGAAATATACACATGTACTATTTTGCTTTCTAGCTGCGTCACCTACCTCAAGCATATCTACTCCAAGTAATTCATACTGAATAATGTATTTGATGATATGTCATTTACAATTTAATGGAAAATTAGTCATTTTCCTTCCTTTTCAATTCACATATGTTATAAATGATTGTTTTTCCGTTTACTTCTTTTACTACAAGAACCGCCTGTTAATCTGACGATGGCATAGTGCATTGGTATCTATTTCAATATTATAACTATAAAACGCGGTATATAGAATTTGGACTGATCAGTTCCAGGTGGGGATGCGTTCTTTAGGTGCGTAGCTTCTGTATTGTAGCACTTTAAAGAACCAAACAATTTTTTTTATTTGCACAAGTAAGTTCTTAAGTGGTCAAACATTCCCATCCTGAAATGCATAAAAATTGCTCGATATGATTGTTAACTATTTTTTCCTAAGAGAATCAAGGGGTCGTTGTATGTGTTACTGCTAAAATTAATTAGTACATCATAACATATGAAACACCACGAGCATTACATTCACCTTTCCATGACTAAATAGTTCAACTTTAGCATTTCATTTATCCCAATTGTTAATTTTCCATTTATACACTGACTGTTCTTATCAAAGTTTTATCAGTTAGCTTTCAAGATACAGATTCTTTCCTTTTCCAATTGGATAATTAGTTCAATAGGCCGTTTACTACGATTTGTGACTCCAAATACAAACGTTTATAACTGTTTTACGTTAATTAGTGACTTTATGGTCAATCATCAAGAAAGCTGTTCAATACGATGCATCTCATTTGTATCTATTTTGCCTGTTATTGTTCAAGATAAAGTCTCATCGTTCATCAAAACAAGATCTGCTTTGATGATACATTACCGACATATATAATGACTGGAACAACCAAACTGTTTATGTGGAACATCAAACTAGTGACACTTATCAAACGTCTCTAACGTTGATGACGTATCTTCTGAAGATCAATTCACATACCAATGTTATTGTAATCGTATAGTGCATTCTGAACCGATTGTTGTATTCAGCTTGATGTGCCTATCCATATTCTTTTTTAAACAGAAAAGGTTGATTATTTAAGATTCGACAAGAAGATTTCTTCTAATTACTTCTTTTTATCTGGTATTTGAAGTTAATTAATGGGGAAAGTATAAAAGCTGACAGTAGTTCTTCCTTTGAAGAGATTATCAGTACTTAGAGATAACGATATTAGTGTTTATCACATCTTTTTTACATAACTCATTCGTCGCTACTTATATTTAATATCGAAAGAAGTAGCTGGAGATTTATTAGATTTTATTCGTAGAGAGTGAAGTGAGTAGAAAAGAAAACGTCAGCGAGTAAGCCAATAGGGATCTGAAAGATATGTTTTCAAGTTAAAAATAGGAATAAAAAGGAATAGAACATGTCACTTAGGTAATAATACTGGTTTGTGATATTTATCCTCAAAGAAACCAAAACAAAAAAAAAACAAAAACAAAGAAAACAAAAACAAAAAAACAAAAAAACAATAAAAAACAGAAAGAAAAAAAAACAAAAACAAAGAAAGCCTTCATTTGGATAGTGTAATGATATCCGACCGAGATTTGATATATCGCTCTGAATTTTTTTTCTTACATATGTATCTGTTTTTTTGTTCTTACTAAGGGAATTATACACGGACTTTATGTACCACGTCTAACTTCTTAAAACAGATGTATGTTATCTCTTGATTGATGTTTCTTATAATCGCCATATTATAAACTTAACAAACAAAATGATTAGATTACTAGTATTTCTCATGATCGAGTTGTTCCATTTTTCAGTTTCCCTTTTGTATGACATGGATATTTCCGATGGTGTTTATCGGAAACGTTTACTTTACCGAGGCATTTTAACCTTGCTCTCAGTTTTTAAATGAAATTTTGATTGCTTGTTTATTCTTTTTTTTTCTCGATTGTTTTAATTGGTTTCTGTATATTGTTTGTTGTATTTATTTTCCATTGATGGATTATGATATTTGGATTTCATTTTTATGTTAAATCCTGACCAACTGTGGTTTTACTGTACCTATAGGATATTCACTTCTGTTTTGTGAAACTAAAAGATTAAAGAAAAAAAAGGTTGTGTGACAAAATATAACCAAAAGTCGTGAAAAAAGGAATATAGGGAAATAGCTTCTGGTAGGAAGCTAGCTTTGAGATAACCTCACCAGCGATCTAATAGATCCTTCAAAATTTAATAATAGGTATAGAAAATGCCAGTTCCCGTCGATACATATGTAATATTTCTAATTTATCTCAAAGAAAAAGCCTGCATACAATCGACCAAAACCTATCCTTCAGACAAATAATATGAACCCAAAGATGATAGGAATCAAAGAAATTCAATAATGCTTTAATGAAATTAGTAATGCACTTGTACTGCCTAAATGAAGAGGGTGTGTGAGAGAAATTTGGATTGACTCTTGGATATATTACCAAATGCATAATTAATTACACTTGAATCAAATAAGCTGATGCTTGCTATTTTTTTCATTCACAGCAAAGGGATGTTGATAATGAAAACAAAGAGAACAAGAGAAAATAGTTCCTTACGTAGTTGTTATGTTTGGTTTGTATTCGTCAAGTCTTGTTCAAGTCCAAGTCTCACTGGATACATTTCCCTCTCTACTAACAAAACTTAAAATGTTATGTCTAATACATTTATTTAATTGTAAATTACATTGAAGAGAACTGCTTGTTTTGATATATGAAAAATTATATAATTTAAAAGAATACTATTTAATCCAATTATTGACGTTGTTTTCAAGCAACAGCTGTTTCACTGAACAAACACAAATCAGTTGCTATTTGCAAATCATTAGAATTTTATAACCAACAGTCCTTTTTGGCTTTAGATTTAAAAAAGTCAGCATACTATGTATATAATGCATTTTTATGAATATGATCTTGTTTCTTTTAATGATTAAAATCAAGCAAACGCTGAATTACATACTTTTTGGGTTATGTTCGCAACATTAGTCAATTGCAAAAAACAAATACACGTGTTAGATTTCGACAAAATCATTTATTTTTTTTAGCCCTCTGATTGATTAGACTCTCTGCTTATTTATTGTTTGAAGAAACCCTGTAATTTGAGTTTTTTGTTTCTTGAACCGGTCCAAAAAATTTGAATGTGCTATTTGGACGAAAAATATATGTTTGTAAGATTTCGTTATCAAAATATTTGAAATTAATAAATGTTGATAAAGATACAACCTGAATCGTGCTTGGGAAATGTTGTGCAATGTTGATATGTTTAAGGGTAAAAAATTGCCATCAAGAATAAAATGGTGCGAGTCGTACTCAGTGTTAAATGCTGAACGATGTCCACTTATTGCTTATCTTATTGGTTTATGAATACTCGGACAGTTTTATCACGGACATTTCCCCCAACACACTCCTCTATTGAAGACTTCAGATTTTTTTTGTAAATATGTAATGTTACATATAAAGAGTGAAGTAAATGAGATCCTTATCTTTTATATATATATATAAAAAATAAACTTGTAATAGAGTTAAATTGCATCTAATTTGAAATTGACGTTGCTTGAAATTTGGCAGTGCAAACGTCATATGCAATCTAGAAGCTATACAACTGAACGTTTTTTAGGAGTATTGGTGGTGAAGACTAAGTTGTTTGCAATCTTAAATCAGAATAAGTTTCAAAAAGCAAATAAATACCAAGGAAATACACAATGCTCAATTAAAATTTTAATTTAATGTACTGTACATGCGATTAACTGTGTTGTCGTATAGTCAATGATAAATAAGTTTTCGTTGTCCATATCAATACATTGACCATATATTTGCAACGCCAATTCCAATTGTATTACGATTAGTAACTTGAAAAATTTAAGTGTATATACAAATTTTATTAACGCATAACATCATAACTAAATGATCGTTTCTATCATAAGACCTATGTATTTACGACTTATTCACGTCTATATTTCACGTTTGTTTCGTAAAGTAAGGTTGTTATTACTTTTGTAGAAAACAAAACTTCCCATGAGAAATCAGATGTCAAACATTAAACAGTTCAGTACACTCTAGACTTGTTTTTGACCTTCATTTACAGCGGATAAGTATGTGTGGAATAATATAAAATGCTGCAACATACAGGAATGTTATAATAAAGAGTAACTGTAAAAACAAATTGTTTTTGTATTTAAAAAAGTAGAAATTTTAGTTAAGACATATAGTTTTTATAAACACTAAAGATTTAGTTATAATTAGGCACAGTTTTAAAAAGGTTTCTATTGATAACGTAATTTTTGATATCAGTATTCAATATATCCTGGTTCCCATAAATCACACGAAAGATAATGATGTGAGAATCAATTACCAATTTTATAATTTATAAAGTGAAAGAAAACAAATATGATAGCTGTTCTATTGAATTCCTATCAAAATGTACAGTTTTATCAGAATTATAAAGATAATTACATAATTCTGGCGAGTAGTACTATTGATTTAATCGATTACATTTAGTCCTATATGTAAGAACGATTTTTGTTAAAGTGCAAACAAAATATTTAATGCAGTATTGAGAAGTTAATATATATTGTGCCGCCTTGGATCAGGTTTTCTATCTTCTAATTCAAAACAACATTGAGTATACCATCAAGCAACCAAGATTTGAATGTTCAAACAGTGCACTCAAAGTTAACATGCCTTAGAAATTTAATATACAGAATCTTGATTAAAAGTAAAAAAATAAACTCTTAAATTTGCTGAATTCGTTTCAAAGTAAATTTAAAAGACGCCTTTTAAGTCCTCCTTAAGATTGATAATTTATTTTAGGGTAACTGATCCTCTCAAAGAAATGTTACTAATGTACTTCTTTTGAATTATGTATGTTTCATTCCGAGTCATCATGTCAGGTAGTGTATTTGATTAACTTTGTAGATATTCTATCTTAATATTGCATCGTCTTATCCTGTTTTCCCCTTATTTATACCCTATTTAAAGATGTTATATTTGTCGTAAAATCAAAATATACAGACCAATTTTCATTCATGCATTGAACCTTAACTTAATGTCTTCTTTCTATCACAGAACTATTCATTTACGACTTATTCACACCAAGAACTCACTTTTGTTTCGTTAAGTAAGCTTCTCGTTTCTTTTGTTCAAACCAAAATTTCCCTAGAGAAATCGGTTGTAAAATATTAAGCAGTAAAGTAGACTCTAGAATGGTTCTTGGCGTATATGTAGGGCTCAATATGTGTGTTTGGAATAATAAAAATGCTGCAAACGAAATGAAGGTCACAAGAAGTAATGACTATATAGTGGTTTTCTTTTCAAATTGTCGGCCAATTTTAAGAAATGAATACATCATTATTGGTGATTCATCATGATATATTAAGTATATACCATGGTTTCCATTTAGGAATTAAAAAAGGTGTGTAAATGTTATGAAGGAATTAAATGGGTTTAATGTAATATATCAGCTGTTTAGTGAATAAACTAACAATTATATTTGAGGTTATGATTATGTTTTAAGCGTTGATGCATTACGAATAACTATCACTATTTGGAATAATTCACTATTGATTAACAGTTATCTTTAGTTGATTATAGATTAACTTTAATATACCGAAATAGTCGCCATGATATATACCATAATTATTATTCATGAGTGAGTTAACCATAATAAATTCATCTTCCTGGATTTGGCTTCCTATTTCGATACTTTGTTTTGGTTTTGAGCAGTTTTTGTTTACATTGTTTGGATTTTGCTCTTTCTGTATGTGTTTTATTCTATTCTTGTGATGCTGATAATAAGTAACACCCTGAAACATGTGTATTGCATACCAGAATTTGAAAGTTGAATATGAGCAATTGTCTTGTTAAGAGTACAGTGTGCACAGTCCCACTACCAATGCACCGAACACCATTTCGATTTATACAATGGTATTGTCACCCATCCCTTTAGTCATATCTAAATACAAATTTAAACTTGGTGCTATTTATGGTTTTATTACATCATCATTTAATTCTTATTATGTCCATTATCCACTCAATAAAATCTGAATGCTTACTGTATAACAAACACATCAAACCAAGCAAAATCGTTCAATTATATTTCATTTAGACATGAAGATGACAGAAATCCATTACAGTTATTAACTTGGAAGCATGTTGGTTAGTTGCCTTAAATCCCATTTGTCCATTTGCAGATTCAACTCCTACATATAAATATGCCGATAATATTCTTTTATAACAATATAATGAACACAATATTGGCATGGTTTGATGTCTGTGGCTAGACACTATGTGCAAGAAATATATAAGAATACAAGTTCATCAGTGATTAAACAGCCGAGACATATTATTCTATTGTAAGAGAGAATTCATGCAAAAACCAGGTAGTGGGTGGCACTAGACACATTTTGTTTTAAAAAAATCATCAATTGTATATCAATAATGCACCCTTTCTCAAAGTTGAATGTTCGTTTTTGGTTAACTGCAAGGACTAAAGAGAAATATATTACATAGGAAGCATTGAAATTCATTGAAGAAAGGGAGGGAACGCTTTGATTTAAGCAAAGTTTGGTTGCTTTGTTTGAGAACTTTCAAACTATTTTCGGAGCCATACACTGTCGTTTTAAAACAAACTTTTTACATTCTGATATACATACACTATGGCATATCCATAACATTGGAACAAACAAATCACAGGGATAAAATTTATCCTGAGCCACCCATATCATTGGATCTGCCAAATTTTGACATGGGCAGCCTCTTAAGTCGATTACCCTGGGTTAAAACTTTTCCGTTTCCTTTAACATAATGACGCTAAAATCATGTATCAGGCAATAGTTGATTGGTGTTACATTAAATGATTAAAAAGAACGTCAGTCTTAAGGTTTTTGAAAATACATTTGTATGTAATCAATATTTTGCCCTTACGTGTCAGTGCAAGACAAATGACAACTTAAGTTTTGGACTCTTTTCTGTGTTTATTTATGCATTCCATTGTATCATTCTGATGTTTTTCATCCAACGGTTCGTGTATTGTGGTTGTTTAAATAAAACTGTTGTGTTCCTCGGTAACGTCACGATAATATGAATGAAAGTTCATTCCTTTCACAATAAAATCGTAACAACAATAAAGTACATGGTATTAAATGTGATTAATATTAGTAATGTAATGTCAAACGAAGGTTATGATTTTAAGTATAACAATCGGCGGCAATTGTGTGTAAAAGCAAATATTAAGCTGAATCAACAATCTGTCAGTTACAACATCAAGTACAAAGATAGCAAAACATCAGATACCCTATCAATAATTGCTGAGATTCATTATTTCTATTTTGATTAGAATTGCGATTATCCAATCAAAATAATTGCTTTGCTGTAATAAAAGCAGAAATTGCATAATACAAGTTATATCAAACGTTTCGGCAACAATTGATTAAATGGCCTTCAAGATAATGTCTAAACATGAACCATTAAAGTGCAACAACTGCAATCTTCTGACCATTATATATGAAAATCAGAATGCACAATTAACTTCTATTAAATACAATTACATAAACGGTTTTCGACAGATAAGAACACACAGAACATTTTGGTCACGAATTTAAAATAAAACTTAATTATCATTGTATGCAACTAAACATGACAGATATGTATGTGAAACCCCAAGATCCGGTAATATCGGCTCATTTTAATTCTAAAACAGTTTTAAGCAATGAACATGACTGTTCAATTTCTAGTTTCCTTTTTGATATATGCTTATCAATTTTTGGAATAAAAGTCGAATAAAAAATAACTTTCACCGCTTATCTCTACTTCATTTCAGTCTCTTTTAAAAGGTTTGATCTTTTAAACTTTGTTTTTTTTCTTAGAATTTGATTACAACAGCTCTTCAAATACAGTACAAATGTATGTCTTTTTTTTCAATTAGAAAGTTCAATTCTATTCCTCGCAAGAATGTATTTTCATAATTATTTGTTTGTTGGGGTTTATCGCCCAAGCAGCAATATTTCAGCTATATTCAGGCGATGAACATGAAGTGGATGATAAAATGAACATAAAATGATGATGAAATGAAAAATGGGATGGGACACAAGGATAAAGGGGTCCACAAATTTTGATTGCCACTGGAAATAGGGAGAGGTGGGTAGGGTCGGGCAATTTAGCCTCCTGTGGCGGAGCCCTATGGTTCCTACTCCGGGAGAATACCACAGTAGGTTTCTTTAACGTGCGAGAAACGTGGCATCTTTCCCACCACTATGGTTTGCGGTCAGGTTTTCCGTATTATAGCCTGACAACCCCAGAATGTACCCAATTCCACCACCTGGGGAACACAACCCAGTTGCTCTGTGGGCAGATCGCCCTAGCCCCCAGCTAGGATTCTGAGCACTATTTAGTGCTGCTGCATGCCTATTCTTTTGACACCCGGACCTGGACGGGGCTTTTCAAAATTAAGAATTCGTTTCTAGTGAGTGAGACAATATATATGTTGGTTTCGTTCCACTCTCAAAACAGTTAAATAATTAAAATGGCGTCGTTTAAAAAGACAATAGAAATAATCATTTCAATTTGTTGCATCTTTTAATCTTCGAGACGTACATTTTGTCTAACCTCTATTCAATAATCATATTCTCCAGTGAACTTTTCCGACTAAAAACGAGTAACATACTCAATGTGAAGTGAAAAAAGAACTTTTCAATATTTTTTTCGAGAATATAATTAATTCTGAAGTTATTACAGTCTGAAAGTATATTTTATGACTTATATTACTATGTTACATATCTGATATTACTTTGGGACTCGGAAGGGTGAAATCAAGAAAAAAGCTAGAATGGGCCACCAATCAAAAATTAAATAGACTTAGTTTATGACAAAAATATTACACCCCCTCTCCCCCCCCAAAAAAAACAAAACAAAACAAACCGACACAAAAAAAAGGGGCAACTCGATTACAACATAAAGTTAGAAGCGCAAGCACAGGTACAAGTTATATGTAGATTTAATAACGTGAAAAAATGTTAAACACTAAGTAACTTTATACATACTAGTATGCTGACATTCAGGTTCTTTTGTCCTTTTTTATATTAGTTTTCATCTGTTTTGTTATGTTTATAGGTGTGTTATTGTCCATGTATTTTCGAAAATGAGACTTTTCATTTAAAAAGATTATATAAATTTCGACAAAAAGAAATTATTACATTAAAAATATTATATTATATTTGGTTACCAATTTCCTGATATCATGAATTCCCACAAATGATATCAGATGAGTTATGATTTTCTTTTCCGTTTTTTTTTCACGATTGGGAATAAACGACCATAACTGAACAATTAAAGTTAATTACTTAAAAGGAATACACGATAAAAGTTACATAATGTTCCCACTCTTTAATTTCGATGACGTCATTGCTTAAGTGAAAGTATAAAACAAAGAAGTAAGAAACCAGAGTAAATTAATTAACATTGTCACTAACTTACAGTTTAATTCATTTGCAATAAAATGTTACCATGGAATGAAAAGCATCAATAATACAGAGAGAAGTAAGAGTTTTGAGCTACTTTTATCTTACTGGACATCAATGATCTACAACACCCAAAATATGTGCATGAACACTTTGTTTGATCTTCGACAAAGTTATCTTTGATATGGTGGTTATTGTTGTCATAAGATATGAGTGAACTAAATAATAAATACAAACACATTTATCAATTTGTTCTACAACATAATGTATGTAGTTCAAGATTCAAATCATGAATAATTATAAGACGATTTAAAGTATTGCAGACCAAAATCAAAAACACAAAGAACATTTTATTTTATGTTATATCAAAATATTAAATCAAAGACTTAGTCTTCAAAGTCGTCAAATGCTCTCTGTCACTGATTCCAGCTTACTTTCAACATCCGAAATGACACGAATGCGATATGCTCTAAAATTGGGTGATTTTCGATGATAGAATTCTTGGTTCCCATTATATAATTGCGTGCTCTTTTGCAACCTTGATGACCAGGTCGGACCTGAATGTTTTCATTCGGAACAAGATTAAACAACTGACAATATCTATATATAGATATCGGAGTTCTGATAATATATATGACCTAGCTGCAGTCAATTGCAAATAACGCCTGTATTTGAATCGGAAACTGGGTAAAATTATGTCAGCATATCAGCAAAAAAAAATTCATGTAACTTCCCGTTCTGGTAAATGCAAGAAACACGCGTAGAACACATGTGTATGATACCTAAGAGGTACATTTTTATCTCGTATAAATCTAGAACTACAACGCCATGGCAGTAAACACAGCGAAGATCTGCAGCATTATGTGGCGTATGACTATATATTTATACAAATCATATGCAAATATTAGTACTGAAATTACAAGTGCAAGAAGTCGCTAACAATATTAGCGATTTAAAGAGGTCAAGCTGTATGCTGTGACATTTTAAAAAAAATTCTGACTTTGTCTTTTCTTGTTTAGCAGGGATTTAGGTCTTGCAACGAGATTTTTCCTCGTTCACTATTTAGTCACTTCTAAATTCTTAAATCATTCAAAATAATTACATATATTCATAATATTTATGATGGTAGTTATATTCGTTGCTAAATATTAATACTGAGATACATTCTGCACTGTAAATTTGGTACAAAGTAAATAATTGAATAGCCACAATGAAGTGATAACGAGATTAACAAGACGAACAAGATAAACACAGCCATTTAGCTCTACTCACCATCTGCTTCTAAACTGGCAAAATGCATAGCACTCATTAGAATACGCAGCATGACACAGAATAAAAAACATCGAAGTATCAAAGAGTAATCAAGGGAACCAAGGTTATAGCGGTAACAAAGGAATCCAGGGACAAAGACCAGACATGAAAAACAGACATACACAACAAAGAAATAAAGTAAAATCATACATACTAAGTAACAAAAGCACATGAGCAACTCGGACTCCACTAAAACTGGGAGCATGGACCAGGTGCACCGGTAGGGTAAGCGTCCTCTGTTTTTCTAGAAACACTCGTAGAAAAAAGTAGAGGAAATGATCCAACGCTCAAATTCAGAATACAAAGTTACTGTCAGACAAATTAAATTAAAGAAGTAGAATTTGAATCATTGCATTTTAATTATCACCAACTGTTTGCACTCACATTGACTTTGATATAGTTAAATACTACATCAACAAACATGACATTTGTATCAAACTCGTTTTTAGATTTCCCAGACGTTTTACTGTTTTGAACCATTTCAAAATCATTTTGGTTGATCAAGTGTGTTCGTTTTGATATAACTATCGTATATCTTATCGGCTAAAAGCGTGTTTCAAATGTATTGATTATATGCTTAAAGATAGAATGGTAATATTTCTAATTATTTTAGGTTGACCTTTCGTGTACCCTACAGGATCGAAAGTAGACCGCTGATTATTTTTATTTAGCTTCAAACCTGACGCTTATATGTTGATATTTATTGTTGTCGTATTGCAACACTTTTATTGCCTTCTTGTTGCACTGTCTTGTACTTTTAACTATTGAGTGGCATTACTAGTGCTAAAACATCATAAATGACTGTGCCACTTATTTGTTACTTTAACGTAGCAATTATTGATCCTTATTTTGTTTCATACACATCAGATGTTGCGTCAGCGAAAAACTGATAAAGCATTGATGCTGTTAAAAATAGTTATGTAATTACATGATTTTCGTCATAATGGCATTAT
This sequence comes from Perna viridis, assembly GCA_037379345.1. NCBI lineage: Eukaryota > Metazoa > Mollusca > Bivalvia > Mytilida > Mytilidae > Perna > Perna viridis. The sequence goes on from CM074511.1 coordinate 19,725,534, forward strand.
CTAAGTTTATGACATTTGATCCTGGTATTTGTTCCGGTCTATATATCATTTGATAAGTAAACGATTCTACTTTTACAAATACAAAGCTTACAAACGAAGTAGCAATATCAAAGATATAAAGGGGGAATTCACGGACAAAATATGCCATGAGCATCAATAGGTCACACATATTATACATCGCACATGTTTATTTTTAAGAGTACACACACAAAAAAAAAAACAAACAAACAAATAGAACAACAGGAACCCAGCAAATAATCGGTGTTAAATACAGGTTTTCTGCAAGGGAGAACAGTCTCTGCTTCTTGAAAATTATTGTGCTACTCGTTGAAAGTAGGTCAATCGTCACAATTCACTGTGTCTTTAGACACCAAATATAGTATTACTTTGTGCTAAACATCATAAATGACTGTGCCAACTTACGGTCCTTTTGTAGGAGTAATGTTTGGATTAGAAATGTCACTAAGAAATGTATGGAAATATCATCAAGTAGAGGTGCACAATTGATGCCGATCGGGATGCCCATTCTCGTCCAAAACACACACAACAAAGAATATAAAATAACCAAAAAATAATAGTATATGCTTCAGTCGTTCATGTTACGTTTTGTAAAGCTTTTATTTATTTACTCAAGTTTTTTTAGAACATTTGTTCAAATTGTCCAGATTTCGTATCTTTGTATTTACAGCGTTTACACTAATACAAGATGAATATTTGTAAGCCAAATAGGTTGAACGTTCAAGTACTAATATAAATGATAGATTGAAAGTTGACATCTGGTTTAAATGCTTACTTGCATGCTCACTGATAGTTTGTTCCTAAGCACTATCTTCTGTATCGTAATGAGGTACTGTTACGTCAATTAAATGTTCAAGAAATCTATTGTAGTTGATAGAGTAAAAGCTAAATTCAACTAATGTCTTGTCATTCAATAGTGTTCAGATGAATGATTTAAGGTATTAAAGTGCGCTTAAAAAGTAGCTATTATCACAAATGAACGTATTCCAATTGAACATGTTACGATCAAAAGCAAAATGCAATGTCATAGTTTGATCAGAAACAAACAAAGGACCGAATATTTACCAGTTTCTGTCTTCTATATATGTTTATTCAAATAAACATTACATAAAGCAAGCACAGAAATAAAACATTTAAGTATTATCGCGTCTTAGAACTTTGGTTTTCTTTATTACTCTTATATATCACGTTCATGTCATGAGAAAATGTTGGGAAAACAGAATGTTTGAGATAAAAAAAAATTAGGTTTGTTTTATCAATGATGAATCTCGTATTCAGTATACATTCATTTTAAAGTGAAGCAAGTAAGGGTCCGGGTGTCAAAGAATAGGCCCGCAGCAGCACTAAGCTTGTCGTGAAAGGCGACTATATAAGCTCAAAACCCTGACCGGGAACTAGGGCGCTCTGCTCACAGAGCAACTGGGTTGTGTGTCCGCCCCAGGTGGTAGAATGGGGTACTCCTGGCATATTACATGCTGGATTACCCCATTCTACCGATCTTCCTGTCTATCCATATTTCCAGTGGCAATCAAAATTTGACGACCCCATTATCCTTGTGTCCCATCCATCACAATTCCATTTTCATTTTATCATCCATTTCATGTTCATCACCTGAATATAGCTGAAATATTGCTGCTCGGGCGTTTAACCCCAATAATCAATCAATCATATTTTCCAATCATAAGAATGCGAAGTTTTAATGTAAAAGATATACCTTATAGTTACAAACATAAAACATTCTGTTACTCGATATGTAATCATAAAATCGAAATACAGCATTGTCATTTGAACATTATTAAGGCAATAACTTGAAAATCTGAATAGTTGTTCCAATTTTATGTGTAATATTGAAGCATGGAAACCATATCGATATCTATTTAATATTTTGAAATAAATCTAGTGATGCCTGGCGTTTCGTCTGTCTATTGTCAAAGTAGAAGACTCTTTAAGAATTTTCACTGCAAATTGTATGTACTTCGTTTCAGAAACGAAGAAGTTTCCTTTTTGTCTGAAAATTTAAAATGCAAGCGTGTTAAAAGTCGAGCTTATCCCAAATATATTTAAAACTAGGAAAGAGATCTACCGTTCAACAAGTGCATACTTATAGTCAAGAAGAATGGCAAATAAGTTATACAAAAGGATATGTTTGAAGATTTATATGTCACGACTTAAAAACATTATACATCGTTGTTACTCAAAAAAAAACAAAAAAAAAACAAAAAAAAACGGTACACCTAGATACAAATAGTCACAACTAAAAAGGGTAAAATTGAAAAATAAAATATGATAAGACCACAATTAATAAAATAGATAGATTTTTGCTGCAAATTATTAGAAAAATTGACAAATGGTAAAGAAATAATTGCACCTCTGTTAAACATTCATTATTGCTCTTTATGTTCATAATTCTAAGCAAACAACGGCATCATCTTTTAAATTTATACCACGATGCTAGTCATAACCAGGATATAACCTTTGGTTAGAAGCCTCTCGAGCATTTAATTGATCTTAAAGATGTAAGAGCCAGATGATGAATTGGATGTTTGCAAAAGAAAAATATTCAAATATTCTGAACGCAAGGAAATATGAAAAAAAAACTGCTTTTTGTGAAGAAAAGTAAACACGACATGTTATCCTGAAACCATTATTGCGATCTATCTACTCATTGGATATTATTTAGAAAAACTTCATCCGAAATCAGACATTATACGCAATTATAGATAAGTTATTGGTGTTTTACGTATTTATGTCATATTTGCTGAGACATCGTTCGTCCGTTACACTCATATCATAGTAAAATAGTTATGTTCAATATTAGTGCCTATAAATCCTTATTGAACACGGTATATTAATCCCTTAATGTACTTTATAAAAGAATAAGGTAGTGTTGTTTAAGATAGGAACGTAATAGAGTAATCAAGGGAACCAAGGTTCTGGCGGTAATCAAAAGAATGTAATCCAGGGACAAAGACTAGACATGGAAAACAGACAAACACAACAAAGAAAATAAAGTAAAAAAAATAATACATACAAAGTAACAAAAGAAAATGAGCAACTCGAACGCCACTAAAAACTGGGAGCATGGACCAGATTCACCGGTAAGGTAAGCGTCCTGTTTTTCTAAAAAACACCCGCCGAGTTGCTCATAAAAAGTCTAGTCCGTGGTAGTCGAAAGTGGAAAGAAAAACTATGACACGAAAATGATTTGTGGATATCTAAAAAGTATGACTTATCTTTGATGGTACACATATGATATTATGGGCCTTAGATATTGAAATATCAATGCAAAGCATTTACCCGTTCATGACTTTTACATGGTAAACGCCATTAATTCTTGGCCTTTAGTAAATTAACTCTTTTAAGTAAAGAAAGATATAAACGCGTTATTGTCCAGGTGAATAAAATCAAATATACTGGTCAACAAAAGAATCTTAGAAAGTTTTTGCCAATATTAATATATATATATTTTTTTTTCAATTTACAGCTTTTTAAACAATTTATATCTGTAGGCAAGTCAGGACACATCTCTTTATTATTTTTTTTTCTAAAAATTATTCCGGAATGGATACGATGATAATACGGCATGTTATTCTTCCCTCCGGTCATCGACTCCGTCGTGAAACAATAAAGGATTTAGATATTTGGTGTCTATATTTGAAATACTGCATCAGCTAACAATTCTTTATCTTAAAAATGTAAAATAAACCAATGTTCTGAAGGTCATTTTTAATGTTACTCCAAAATGAGCGTGAACAGAGAGTAAGAATAGTTTTAGGAGAGATGACGCCCGCTTACGTGGCAAATAATTCTCATGTGGTAAAAACAATAAGAAACAGACATGTTAATCGTTTAAAGCAAACACTCTCACTAAATTATGACCCAGAATTCCTAAGAGGTCGTAATCTTACGGCCTTTCGACATGTTTTTAGTCACGTGCAACATCACATTGAATGCGGAAAATACTAACCAAGTATTACTTGACCGTCATAACAAAGAACTTCGGATCGGCTGCGCGATGCTATAATATCTTTAATTAATTCCGCAAACTAAAATTCATGATTTTTATTTTGACCCATCTGTATTTTGTAAAAGAACTGTCGGAGACGAATTACTTAACACTGTACTTGTAAAATATTATAAAATATATATATTATTTTCTATTTGGTATTGTTTTCTACAAGACGGTAAAATATTGTTTAAAAATAGCATTATAGCAGCTTTATTCTCGTATACTTGGTAAATGCTGTTGAGAATCACACCAGTCTAGGAATGCATAAGCTTCATTCAATGATTAAATACAAATTGAATCTTAGTTTTTTTTCAAGATAGGGATGGTCAAAACATCGCACCCGAATGTTTACGAAAATGACGTAGTCAGCTTATCAATACCGGATAATTCGACCCAAAGACATTTCGGACCATGACAACCTACCATACCTTACCAAAGCCTGGTATTTAGGCCAATTCATATTTCAGATCATGGCAATAGGAGAATGCATAAAGACAATAAAAAACCGTATATCATAACAAATTTTACATTTTGGAGATTAATAAAATTATTTGCATTTGTATTATAACAGGGCAGACACAAATTATGAAAGGACTTAAGTGTTTGAATTCGCATGTTTCTTTCGAAACGTTTAAAGTTTTACCTTCCTGTTATTATTTTATACTTTATTGGCAAAATAATTTTGGTATCATTAGAATTTGAACTACATTCTGAAGGTAATGGAAAAGTTTAATCAGCTACATTTCACCCAAGTCAAGCTAGATATTAAAACGATGTTTTTGCATAAAAACTTTCAAATCATACCTAATTTATCAGAGTAACGTACGTTTATATAACACTTTGGTTCGTTTTTTTTCCATTGGAAGTCTTGAGCTCTCTGTTTTTGATATTTACTAACACAAAGGAATATTACATTTACAGTAGGAGAATAAACACATTGACGGCTGTTCTGTCTTTGTAGGTAAACTACTGATTTTAGCATAAAATGGAAAAAAGAATCTTTGCTAATAGGAGTAAAGAATATGTTTGGTGATACATTTTGTACATGTAAATCTACAGTGGTTGGAATATGAATGCTAAATGCAATGAGAAAAGTCTTTATTAAAACTCAAATTTGTCATCATATACGGTATTTTTTGCAGCATTATTTAAAAAAAAGAAGAATAATGTACAATCTGGACCTTGACGCTTGTACTTATTTTTAGCAGCCGCCCTTATAACGTAAAAATGGGATAATTAAACAAATACTTTTTGTTCTGTGATTAATTATTTAATAAGTAACAAAACAAAATTTGTATATGATATAAATACTTAGAATGTTAAAAATGCAGTACGTGAACCAATCTAACAAACATGCAGTTATTTATCTTTTTATATGATGAAAAACACTTATGATATTGCAATCAATATTTAATATTGGACACGTTCACGCAGCACAAGTTTATGATAAATCACGAACGTCATTAGAAATACAATTATGTAACCCTCTTTTTTTCTGACGTTAAATCATTTGACGCTTATTAGAAAATATTGTTGCTGATTAATAGAGAACTTTACATACACAATATGCCCCTAAAATATGTTATCTTATTATCATACGTTTCTTTGTAGTTTTTATGATGTTGAGGTGTTATCAAAGCGAGTCATTGTCAAATTATAGCTATTGTCCATGATTTTTGCTCATTTCAGAAAATTATCTTATGAGTTTCCCTCCAAATGAGGTTATCATTATTTATTTACATCTACAATGTTGTGATTGTATTGATAAGAACGACCAAAAGACCGATATGCTACAAAATAACTAATCAAAATAGTAAGTTCGGAAAAGTACCATTACATCAAAAAATTATTGAAGATTATGACAAAACCAAAACTCGTCAGTTGACACATCTCATTTCTCTATATCATATTGTTATGCAGTTTTATAACTGAATAAGGTGTTCTACATGCTATGTATTTTGGTCGTGTGTATGATTTCTGGATAGGAATTTTTTACTTTACTTTACACGTAACACGATTAAATCTCATTTATTTTGATAAAATGGAACGTTTGAAAAACGAAATTTTAAATTAAGAAATTGAAATTAAGAATTGAGTTCAGCATTTTTATGTCGATTCCACGATAAGGGATTTTTTTCTCAAAAAGGAATTAAATGGAATAACGATGATCTATCATTATATATAAAGTTATGCATTTAAGGCAAGTCAGTTAAAGTACGGCTATGTAGGAAGTTTCCAAACTTTCAATGTCTTTGTCTGAATGGCTGAACAAGCAAATGTATCAAATTGTAAGCTCATCTTGATTGCTAATAACATCATAAGTAACGTTTTAAATACTACAACTGTTAATGATACGTTTCAATACTGTTATAAACTTAATAAAAATATGTTCCAAGTATAGGCGTTGCTTTTGTTATACAAAGCGCCAACTTAATTGCTTTGTTTAGAAGCGCATAAGAGAAAAAATTGAGAGATAACACGTGAAAAAGAACCTTAATATTTTAGATATATCCCATTTGCTAAGGTCAGCTGTGCTTGTTTTGACTCCTTGTATAAAATTACTCCGTCTTCATTAAATAAAACATGGATTAATTAAGCGAAAGTTTACATAAGAAATAAAATTGGGGCCATGAGCATTGCATTCTGGTTAACCACAGCTGACTGTAAAATATTTTAATTGATTGGCATATGCCCAAATCCAGCAAGTTGCATATGCGTAAAAGAACAAGTAATTGTAACATTTTTAAAAATCACATAATTTTGTTTTTCTTTTATGTTTTGTTAATGTATTTTCTTGTTAGATATCAATTATTGATACAGATCTTTATGATGGCGATTTGTTCATTCTTACGACGTAGATGCGTCCAAAGAATTGAACTAAAATTTAAAATAACTTATTCATGTAATCGGTTATCGTTTGATTCATTAAAGTTATTAAAAAGCGTTATATAATGTCGAATGAAATATAATCAAATTCAGTTACATGTGAATCAAATGACTCCTGTCTTAAAAGTTTTGTTTGCATTAGAACTAGGTAAAAGCTAGATTATGTACTTTGTGCTTATCTTATACTTTAATTTGTGAGATATGCCCTTAATGTGGCGATAAAGAGTAATCAAGGAAACCAAGGTTCCAGCGGAAATCAGAAGAAAACATTCAGGGACAAAGACCAGACATGGAAAACAGACATACACAACAAAGAACATAAAGTAACTAAAATCATACATACAATGTAACAAAAGCAAATGAGCAACTCGGACTCCACTAAAAATTGGGAGCATGGACCAGGTGCACCGGTAGGGTAAGCGTCCTCTGCTTTTCTAGGAACACCCGCCGACTTGCTCATAAAAAGTCAAGTCCGAGTAGACAGACGAGGAAATGAACTATATATTTGTATCTAGGTGTACCATCTGTTTTGGAAAAACAACGCTGTTTATTGCTTTTAAGTCGTAATTTTAACTGAGTATGGGGAATAGAAGTATACAGTGTTGAAAAATCATAGGTTTTAATGCTATTATATTCAGATAATAGTCTTGAACTGATGGTCTCAAAGAAGATATTTCGAATTTTTCAGGATCCACATTGAATTAATACCACTATGGGAGTAACATGTGTTATGTTAGGATTGCAGACCTTCTTTGACAGTTGTGAGTATAGAAGTTAAAAGTTTTGGAAGAGGTTTGGTGGTATATTTTGCAGATCCAGCTATGAAACGTTGTTTGTATGGATTCTTGTGGAGTTTAGGAATCCAGTATATGGACGGTAAATCACAATCATCGTCCTTGGTAGAAAGACCAAAAGAGGATAGCACAGTATTATGGTTTTCCACAATCTCTTCTTTGGAGAGTGTGGTAGCAGTATAGGTCTTATCACTGCTATTATTTTCTACGTCTACTTCTGATAATAAACATTGGATTTTGGGCTTTGTCTGCTGGTACGACAATATATTTGTCATGTATAGTAGACCGTGTTTTTGCTAAAATAATAAATACAAGTAACAAAAGCAAATAAAAATAGCATATTCTTAATTTTTAAAGTCCTGACATTCTTCCGGAACTTAAGTGAACAACCCACCGATTAATATTTCTTTCTAAAACATTGTATGGTATGCAGAGAAGTATTTGACAAGAATGACACAACTTTTAACGTATAAACTTGTGCGTGCGATCGAAAATAACTAATTTTGTAACTTTTTTGAATATATAATTTCAAATCAACAAGCTATGCACGGTTGTGGATCAGGGTAAATTTCGTCCTACTGATTTTTTTTTCAATGTAATGTTTATATCATATTTATATATATGTGTGTCAAATAGTGAAAATAGTAAAAGATTTTTAAGGACAATGGATGGCTCGGAAAACGATTTTAAGGTTCCCTAAAAGAGCAACAAAATTTTGCTTAAAAATGAAGAGTTATCCTCCTTTTTCAAAAATTTTTCAACGTTTTTATCTATTTCTTTCCGTCTTTAACCGTGGAAGTTAATCAAAAACCAACATTCAAATTTGAGAAAGGATGCATTTGTGATATGAAATGGAATATTTTTTTAAAAATAAAATTTGTCATGTGCAATCCACTGCCTAGTTTTTGACTGGACACCCTCTGAATAATCAACTACTTATTTTTGGAATACAAGAAAAAATATAATATGCTGAGTACCACATCAAAATTAAAGAATGCTAAAGATTTTGACTTTGATAGAATGGTTATGTTATACCTGTTTTAATCAATTATAATTTAACTTGATTTTTGTAAATGAACATAAGCTAGTTTTAATTTGGTACACAAATACTAGTAGGAGAAACTATCGATTTTATGTAGCAATAAATCCAAAGGTACATGGTTTGTGAAAATGTTATAAATACGACCCAAGTTGTTAACCTGATTGTTAGTAGCAAATACCTCTGAAGAAAATCACAGATTTGAAATGAGAAAAAGAACAAATAGTTGTCGTCCTATTTCTGTGTTATTATACAAAATATTTAGATTGATGATTTATGAAATGTTTTATAAAATATGAAAAAGCAACATATCACGTAATCAAAACTAGTAGTTGTCTTTTATTTCAAAGATTTCGACTGCACTATCTTTGATTTAAGGATACATTAAGAGAATATCACCAAAAAAGATTTCACAAGAAAGTAAGTTGCCTTTGAGTCACGTCTCATTTTAGGCCAGAGAAAAAAGAAATATGTCTGATTCAGGTAAACCAACCAGGTGATGATTTATTTATTGCTTACACAATTATGAAACAGAAAATACTTGTACCGTATGCCATATTACAAATCTATTATTGTTTTTGTTTTTATAAATCCAATTCAAACAAGATAAAACTGTATTAGGAATAAAACATGGCCATTGAACATCAGCTGCATTAAACAAAACCTATAATACCAGTTGCAATTCAGTCATTACTTTCCGATCGTTTGTGCTTATTAGTTTTACGGAAAAATAATACCTGATCCGAAATATTAGAAATGTTTAATTGCATTGCAAATCCCTTTAATCATTGAATGTAATTAACTAGAATATTTGATCTTTATTCCATAATTTCATTAAACAATTGGTTCTGTCACTTCAATCAAAACAGCATCAAAAAATTAATGTCTTACATATACAGTTTAATTTATTACTTTGAAAATAAGTTATTGCTGCATATAAAGGTACAAAAGGGAAATTAAGGATACCAGGATTCAAACGTAAGTAAAAATAACACAATAAAAAACAACGGCAAGACAGGGAGAATAGAGACACACGCAAAAAAAATGCAAAAACAAAAAAAACTTGAAATAACTAAAATTACGAGTACAGAAAATTGAAAAAAAGAATTGAGCAAGCCGGATTTCACTAAAAAAAATTGGGAGCATGGAATAGGTGCAGCAGTAGGGTAAGCTACCGGCGAGTTGCTCATAAAGCAGTATATGTAACAAAATGTCCTGTTGCATTAATTCTTCAAATACTTGTTTAGTGCTTATAACTTTATTCCTGATTCAGGAAAAAAAATTACTTGCACTAAGGAAAAATCCGACTGAATGTCTCTTGATTGAAAAATATCTCAAAAGATTTCTAAGAAAGGCAATTCTAATTTTACGTAAGGCTTCACTTTTATAACATTTGTAAGAATTGAAGTTAGATGAAGATTGATTCAATTTCACATTTCAGTATCACATTTAAGAAATGTTTCCATGGATACATGATAAAATTTAAATATTTGAAATAGCTATGAGCTCCACGAACCAGTATATCAATTTCTCAATTATCTTCTGTGAATGCCTACTTTTCCATATCAATATGACTATTTGTTTAATTTCAATATCAGCTGTCTGTCCAAAGACACGTTAAAAAATCACCTGCTATTTCAAAGATGGAAAATACTTTACGTAATTGATGATAATTGATTTTTAACTTAGTCTACTTATCTACTTTACTACCATTCCAGTAATTGAATAAATATGCCTGTGACTTTTGAAGTATCGGGTCATGTTAAATTTCCGAAAGAGGTTACCCGTATATTTAAATTTCTCAGAGTTTCTACAAAGTTTAGTAGAAAACTGTTTTTACCTCAGGCACGTCTTGACTTGAATTAGTTCTCATTTTTTTCATAGTTTCCGCTATATAGATGACATATTATCTTTAAACAATCCTAATTTCTGGGATTTGATACATCGCATCTACCCAAAAGAACTTGAGATAAAGGATACTACAGACACTGTGAAGTCAGCCTCATATCTTGACCTACACTTAGAAATCGATGGTAAAGGAAAAATATTGACCAAAGTTTACGACAAACGTGATGACTTTCATTCAGAATTGTTAACTTTCCTTCCATCTGTGGCAACATCCCTTCGGCTCCTGCGTATGGAGTGTTCATATCACAACTCATACGTTATGCCAGAGCTTGCCGAAACTACGCAGACTTTTGTATCGCGCTAGAACTCAAACAAATAGGCTTCTGGAACAAGGTTATGTTGCTACAAGATTGAAGTCATCACTACAGAAGTTTTATGGTTGTCATCATGAACTCGTAGATCGTTATGATGTATCCATCAGCACCATGAAAACTGATGTATTCAACGGTTCATAGTTTTCCTTTCCTCGTTTGTCTACCCCGGACTTGACTTTTTATGAGCAACTCGGTGGGTGTTTCTAGAAAAGCAGAGGACGCTTAACCTACCTGTGCACCTGGTCCATGCTCCCAGTTTTTAGTGGAGTCCGAGTTGCTCATTTACTTTTGTTACTTTGTATGTATTATTTTAGTTACTTTATGTTCTTTGTTGAGAATGTCTGTGTTCCATGTCTGGTCTTTGTCTCTGGATTACATTCTTTTGAATACGGCGATAACCTTGGTTCCCTTGATTCCTTTTTCTATGATGCAAATTATATTTCAATACGCTAATAAAAGTTCATATGTTGAAAATTTAAAATTTACAATTCAGAGTGGAGAAGTATATTAAACTACCCCAATTTGAAGGAGAATATATATTACACCATGAATTTGCTTTACTTCTCTCAAATCATTCTTTTTGTAACAACTGTTTCGAAATTTCAGATTTTAATTTTAAGATAAAAGCACGTGATCAAAATGTCATACAAAAGGGCAACCATGTGGCTTCTTCCTACCTTTACGGTGTACGTGGTCCATACTTCTAGTTTTTAGAAGAGTCCAGGTTTTCATTTTATTTTGTTTCTATGTGCGTGTTATTTCATTTGTGTGTGTGTCCATTTTCGTTTCTAATCGTTATCTCTGAATAATGTGATTATGTTTATTTTTTTTATTACCGTTCGGATCTTAGTTCCCTTGACTTTCCCTTTCTTGATATTTGTTCTTTTGTGGATAAAAAAGATACATTTGCTATATCTTCGTCTCTATTACTTTGTGACTTTTCAGTTCTGTGTTAATCATAACTTCACCGTCTATCGTCGCATTAATATCCGGAACAATGTTCAATATAGTCATATATATATCAGTGGAAGAACATCATTGAACATTAACTTTGAAAAAAATAATACGTTTCACGAGATAAATACAATATGATGTTGAATTTGCAATCAATGTGGACAGGATAGATAACTGTGAAGTACAATGCTTTATTATTCTTTCAAAATGATTTATGTCTATTAACCAAGCTATTAGCAACATATTGTATTCGAGTTGTTATGGCTTCATTAATTTAAGGCAAACACGTTATTGCAAGAACGTGGACTAGTTAACCTAGTCAGGTGTCAATATTGTAGAGGAGTAATTTTCAATTGTATTTGTTTTTAGCCAGTTTTATTTTCACTTTTATGGTTATATGTTACTTTAGTACTTGAAATATTTTGACCGACTTGTTTTCGTCGATGGATTTAATACGATTTTTATATAAAAAGTTAAATTAAGTTTGGGCAAGTTTCCTTCAGTTTTTCTAGTACAAAGTGTTACTGTTTCATTTTGGTTTTTTCTTGAATTTACCCCTTTGAATTCAATGTTTGATCTTTTGTTGTTTTACGTAGTGTGACCGTCATATGTAGTACTTGTTGTGACAGCAAAATTACAAAAATGTCAAAATCTTGTTATAGAACATTCACTTCTTAAACAAAAAACAGAAGAAGAAAACAATCACTGCTGTTGCAAAATCTTGATTTGTTTCTAAGTATTTACAATATATTTCAAATTTCACAATCACATTGTACAAGGGGGATAGAGGGACGACTTGTTGGCTTAGAGTCATGATTATGTCTATCTATCACGCAAGCAAAAAAAATAATTGATTGATTGTTGGGGTTTAACGCAGTATTTTAGCTATATTCAGGCGATGAACATGAAATGGATGATAAAATGAACATGAAAAGATGATGATGAAATGGAAAAAGGGATGGGACACAAAAATAATAGAGTCGATACATTTTGATTGCCACAAGATAAAAGGAAGGGATGGGCAAGGTCGGGCTATTTAGCCCCCTGTTGCGGAGCGCAAAAGTTCCTACTCTTATCGAATACCACAGCAAGGTTCTTTAACGTGCGAGGAACGTGGCATCTTTCCCAACACGGTGCACCACTATGGTTTGAGTCAGGTTTTCCGTATTATAACCTGACAACCCCAGCATGTAACATGCCAGGGCTATCCCATTCCAACACCTGGGCACACATCCCAGTTGCTCTGTGGACAGAGCGCCTAGCCCCCGGCTATGTTTCTGAGCACTATTTAGTTGCCTTTTACGACAAGCTTAGCGCTGCTGCAGGCCTGTTATTTTAACACCCGGACGTGCACGGGGCAAAATAACATCCTGCTCAACTTGTCTGACTAGTGCAGACCTGTTTGTTTGATTTAACATTCTCGTCCTGAAAGACATGAAATATCTGTCAAAGAACTTTGAACCACAAGCAATCAAAAATTTTATACCTGTAAAATGTATTTTCAGGGTATGCTACTCATGTCCACAAACCAGATGACCGAGTTATATTAGTGTACTGCGTTGAGTTAGAGGAGTTGGTTACATCGACAGAGTGGGTAAATTGTGAGTTTGTTATGAAACAATTAACCAAAGATTTCACTTAATAAAACCGTACTTTTACATAAATGTTTGTTTTGAATTTTTTTCGTTAGACGTAAAAAAAAACACTTTCTTACAGGACAAACACAATCAATTTGGTAATATGTATCATAGTTAATTCCATCTTTCGTACCATGAAAGTGTTCTACATAAATAACTATTGAAAAAAATGCTTACCAATATTTTAAATACATGTTCAAGTTTTTGTTAGTATTTATTTTCGTAATATTAAGTCTTATTCTGTTACTTTATCGCATGAAAGCATTTGTTTGGCATGACGTATTTATATCTTCTTTTTTGTCAATTTATTATTTTTTCAAAATGAAATGATAATGTTGATGATATACTGATGTCCATAAGTGTTTTCAGCGGAAGATCCAAATGAAGACTCTGTTGACGAGTTTAAGTCTATTTTGAATCAAGAAATAAAGAAAGTTCACGCAAAATTAGACGAATTCAAATCGTGGTTGAAAAGATTACAGGTGAATGCTTAAAATACGTTATGTTTATGATCCTCAACAGAAATTAAATGTCCGATATATTTTCTTTTAGCTATTTTTATATCAAAATGTAACCATTGTTGACTGTTTAAAGAGTAATCAAGGGAACCAAGGTTCTAGCGGCAATCAAAAGAACGTAACCCAGGGACAAAGACCAGACATGGAAAACAGACATACACAACAAAGAACATAAAGTAACTAAAATCATACACACAAAGCAACAAAACCAAATCAGCAACTCGGACGCCACTACAAACTGGGAGCATGGACCAGGTAGGTGCACCGGTAGGGTAAGCGTCCACTGCTTTTCTAGAAACACCCGCCGAGTTGCTCATAAAAAGTCAAGTCCGGGGTAGACGAAAGAGGAAAGGAAAACTATGACGCGTTGAACAAATCAGTTTTCATGGCGCAGATTGATACACCGTAACGATTCAAAATTTCCTGATGACGACCACAAAACTTCTGTAGTGATGACTTCAATCTTGTAGCAACATAACCCTGTTCCCGAAGCCTACTTGTTAGAACACTAGCGCGATACAAAAAGGTCTGTATAGTTACGGCAAGCTCTGGCATAACGTATGAGTTGTGGTATGAACACTCCATACGCAGGTGCTGCAGGGATGTTGCCATAGATGAAGGGAAAGTTGACAATTATGAATGGAAAATCGTCACGATTATCGTAAAGTGTGGTCAATCATTTTCCCTTACCATCGATTTCTAAGTGTAGGTCAAGATATGAGGCTGACTTCACAGTGTCGTCTGTAGTATCCTTTATTTCAAGTTCTTTTGAGTAGATGCGATGTATCAAATCCCTGAAATTAGGATTGTTAAGATAATACGTCATCCATATAGCGGAAACTGAGATTAAAGGATCTAGCTAAACGATATTCTTTCTTTCGGATCAGATCAGCTATAAATTCTGCCTCATAAGAGTGGAGGAATAGGTCAACAAGTAGAGGAGCACAATTTGTTCAAATTGGAATGCTGACCGTTTGTTGAAAAACGCGTCAACCGGTCTGGACAAATATGTTGTCGATTAAAAATTCCAGCATTTTGTAAACATCTTTTTCTGTATATTTGGAAGATGATCTGGAATTATTTCTTACAAAGTTTGAGGAATCTCTACCAAGAACTATATATTTGTATCTAGATGTGCCATTTTTTTTTAGAAACAACGATGTTTTTAAGTCGGGATTTTAACTGAGTATGGAGAATAGAAGTATACAGTGTTGAAAAATCCTGGTTTTAATGTTATTATATTCTGATAATAGCCTTGAACTGATGGTCTCTAAGAAGATCTTTCGAATTTTTAAGGATCCACATTGAATTAATACCACTACGGAAGTAACAAGTGTTATATTAGGATTGCAGACCCTCTTTGAGTATAGAAGTGGAAAGAGAGAGATTTGGTGGTACATTTTGCAGATCCGTCTATGTAACGTTGTTTGTATGGATTCTTGTGGAGTTTAGGAATCCAGTATATAGACGGTAAATCACAATCATCGTCTTCGGTAGAGAGACCAAAAGAGGGTAGCACAAATTTATGGTTTTCCACAAAAAACTTAAACAAAAAAGATCTTGAAAAACTGGTGTAGCATTGACACTCATTGACCTATTTAAAAGTTTCATTCGTTTCAAAATTAAAGACCTAACGGCCTTTAACCACTCTTACAGAGAACCAATGTCGTCTTGTTCCCGTTTTATCCATTTTCTTGCGTAGTCCTCCACGGCATCCATTAGAACTTTAACGTTATAATTTCACGGTACTTGGGACCTTTAGAAATGAGATTACGCAGAGATTCGTTTTTGATGATGGTTAAATCTCCCGGAAGGACCATATTTGAATGGAGAGTTTTTGCAAGAACTGTCAAATGGTTTAGCCTTGAAGTCCTCAACCTATAGGTTCTGCCATATCCTTTTTATGATTGAAAATTTTGAATGCAATGGGTGAAGTATTGGAATATGAAATAATCCGTATTCATTTGCCTTTGAAATATGGGGGAATTTTGTTGGTAACGTTTCTGTGATAGAGGATGCTAGCCAAATTAATTGCATCTATACCTCTGTTGACAAACGGTAGTGGAAGAAATGATCGTTTTTCTTCATCTTGACTTTTCACACAAAGTGGTTTAAAGAGTCCGTGGAGGCATCATGTAATTTAGGTGATGGCCATGACTCTTTTCCCGTCTAGGAGTTTTGTCAAATAATTTCATCATATTTATGCTATTGTTATATTGGCTTGAAAGGTTTCATATACTTTTGATGTTATCATTGCATCCGTAAGGTATTGGAGTACCTAGTCTGCGTATCCATTACTCCTCTCTTTCCCTTCGATTGTTTTTACTTAGAACGGGACTGTTCGTTGGATGGTATTTTTTTCTAGAATACAAACTTTTATAGAGAGGATTGAATGATTTTGTTGATTAAAATGTTAATAAACTGTCCAGAATTTGGTGGTATTTATTCCCGAACTATGACCGCACATTCGTTTGTTTAATCGTTCTTGTGTTTCATCGACACATACTAGACCGCCTACGTTGCATTATAATCCATATATTAAGTTTGTTGATTTGCAACTTTAGTAATCGTGACTTCTTGTATGAAAGGTTTTGTTTGTAAGGGAACTAGAGAAGTAAGAGTCGGTTATAAGAATGTTACATGCTTTGCAATTTTTAATACAACATTTTGATATAGTACAATGTGGTTCGTCATCGTTAGTCAAATATATCATTTAAAGTGATGGAACATGGTTTGATTATTTTGAAATAGTCAGAATTTTTGTACTGGAATAGATGGTCTGCAGACTGAACGTGCGATTGGGTACTTTTTTTTAATTGTCGGCGCACTATCTATACCAGATGTGAGCGTGCTGAGACTCCATTTGGGGACACCATAGTCTTACAAGACAATAGTGTGTCCGATCTGCTGTCAAGTTCGGACCTTCTGATACTGGGCGACGTCCGAGCCAGTTTTTTTCATTCCTCTTGTTAAAACCATAAATAATAAAATTGTATTACTGGGTTGATGGTACCCTCGGGGACAAATTCCACCAGCAACTGTATCGACCCAGTTGTGTCATAGTCAGCAATGCGTGCTATTCTTCGAAACATACCTGTATTTGCATATTGAAGTGAAATCAATAACTTATTCTAGAAAAATAAATCTGCAAAGATCTTCACTTCTCTAAAACGTGTTATATTATTTTTTTCGAAAATAAGTACAAGAAAAGAGTCTTAGAAAACGCGAAGCGTTATAAATGATGAGTCCGTTATCTTTACAACATGGCATATGCATTTAAATCCAATATCATCCGAAGGCTAAAAAATACGATGTCTGAATACCTTCCTTTCTAATTCGAATTAAGGAGTTATAAATAGCTTGACTCCTATACCAAGGAATTGATTTTTCATGTCCCTATGTTCCTAAGTGTTGAATTTTTTATTTCGTACTGAGCATTGAACAAAACATTGAGTCCATTGGCATAGCATATATTACACATCAATATGCAATGTCTTTATGGCCTGCCTTTTCCCAAACAATTGATAATGGTCTGGCGGCTGGTGATATCAATGGTCTTAATTATTTCTGTTGTGTCTGAAATCCAAAATTCTATTGTACTAAACTAAACAACAACTGATGACTGATGCTGACAATGTTACTCTCTGAATTAATTATTTTGCATTGTTAGTTTGAAAATAGATCGTGCTTTCATTCTAATTCAATTTCTAAACACCGTTTTATGCATTCTATAACAGGTTGTAAACGACAAATAAGATTTTCAAAATGCACTAGAAGCAAATCAAACTTTACAACTGATAACTATAAAATATTTTATACCTTTAATTAAGTCCTCTGAAAAGGTTGATGTCAGAACTATAATTATTGTAGTTGGTTTAACGTTAATTATCTATATTTTCTTTGTAACAATTTTTCAGCTAAACGGGGTGGTAAGAAGTGTTCAGGCTTCAAAACCAGGGGAAGGAATTATTCGTGTGGCAAGAGAAGAAAATGCAACCATGATTGTTACCGGCTGCAGAGGGCTAGGTAAATTACGGAGGACACTTTTAGGAAGCGTAAGCGACTATATTGTACATCACTCAGATATTCCCGTTCTAGTATGCAGATTTAAAGATAATAAATGAACAATTAATTCTGACATTTCCAGATTCCTTTTCCGCTCACAATTGATTTTTCTGAGAAATATGTTTTGTCATAGTTCATATTCATTAGTAAATGTTGAATAAATGCATCCTTACTGGAGTTGTATGTATTTGTATGTCTAAATTAGTACCAGGGGTGTATTCAGGCGGGGGCATGGCGGGCGTGCACCCCCATTCCCCCCAAACAAAAATAAAAATGCAAAGCATAGGTTGTCAGAGGTAGATTTAGGCGGTTTTAAATTGTGACTTTAATTTCTCGCTAAATTTACCACAAAAGATATCGACACTGCACAAACTCTAGAAGAATATTACAAAAAATTAACCTAAAAAAATTCTAACTGTGCGCCCCCTATCAATCTAAAATCCTGAATCCGCTACTGGGTACTATTATTTCTGACAAGACACTTTTGACTATAAGGTCAGTATTATCAAGACCTTCGTTTTAATGGAGCTTTTCTTTGAAAAAAATATTAACATTACAAAGAAACACACACTTAACGATACTGCTAATGCGGCATGCTGTAGATCTGTTAAAGAATAGTTTCTGATCAGCAACAGTGAAGTTCTCTCAAAATAAACTCGTTCAAATCAACTTTATGTGGAAAAAGGCAGGTGATTGCAAATCTTACCACCTGAACTAAGCAATGAATTGATTTGTTTGTTTGTTTGTTTCGTTTCGTTTCGTTTCGTTTTTGTTTTGTTTTGTTTTGTTTGTTTTGTTTTTGCTTTTGTAAACAGCAACCAAATTCATCATGAAAACAGCATGAAACTTTTAAAGGCATCCTTGTTAAAAGAAACATACTTTTTCAGTATTGTTGGTGGCATAAATAACAGAAGATGATTTGAATTAAATTCACGTCGAGACAGAAAAAAAAAATTGTTTATTTTGATTCACTTGAACGGCATCTTAATTGATTAACGCCGTTTTGTTGTTAAAGTCATTATGTCATAATAAAATTAGATCATCTGTTCATCTTACCAGGTTCTGCTGTGATTGATTTGTTTAAAAAAGGACAAATATATTTAAAAAAATAAAATCAATAAAAATTGATCGCATCATTTTCTATTACATGCCGTCTTATCATATGTCAATAGAAGATATTTAATAATACCCATTGAAGTAGCTTAAAGGACAAATAATTATTAGGATAATAAGTGAACAAAACAAATTAATTAAAAACAAGAGGACCACAGAAAACTAAATAAAAATAATGACAAAAACCACAAAAGAAACTAAAAGTATACATACAGAGAAACGTTTAATTAGAACTCTGCCTAAAATCTTGGGAAAAATCCGGGTGCTCCCAAATGGTGAATAGTTGATGCTTTTATACACTCTTTGAAGGTCATAGGGTGTGTTCTATCAGATAATTATGAGCGATGAAGAACTAGAGAATGGAGGACTATATAGTTGATATTTTTTTCATGTACAATACCACAGGACTATTGAATATACACAAACAATTACGTGTCATGTCATATTGAAAGCGTATGGAAACAAACAAAAGACTATCAATTAAATATAATTATTATATAGTTGTCGTTTTAAAAAAGACAATGCATCAAGTACGAGTACACTGTCCGCTGCTTATCAAATGAAAATCTTTTCTTGGTCAAGTGTTACTTTTACCACGAATTAATTCGTTTGAAAGAATATGTTATATAACAGTCAAAATACAAAAGGCTCATCAATCAGTCAAGAACAAAATTAACTAAGCCTCGTAAATATTAATCAACTAAACAAACATATTTTAAGAAATGCTTTGTTAATATAATTTAATGTAATTGCAATACATACAAAAATTGTACAACTTATGCGAAATAATCAGTACATTTTTAATTTAGTACTGTCCGTGTATTTGAATAAAAAACAAAAGTTGAACAGCATCTTCTTTGACTTTTTAAGGCAAAACAAAAAAGAAAAAGCAATATCGTCAATAACATCAACATGGCAAGTCAGAATTGTAGAAAAAACATGCACTCTTCATTTAAATTAAACATTCATTATGGTGTTAAAGAGTCAGCCAATACATTTTTTAAAATTATTTTGAAAATATTACGGCAATGAGAAAGATAGAGTTACTTTTCTTTGGCTATTTTAGTATGAGTTTTAAAAAGTTCACAGTATGGGGATGTGGATTTAGGCAGTGGAAGTTTGATCTACCCGGAACCATGCTCCATACTTCTAAAGTTTTCTTCGGGTACTGTTTTTTGTGTGTTTTTTTTCCCTTTAAATCTATTGTTTACATGTATTTAAGGAGGTAAGCATAGGGTAAGAGCAAAAACTCTTGAAATCAGTGATATGTTTGTATCATATTCAATTTCACCAAAGTCTTTCAAGCTTTTCTTTGAAAAAGAATAAACTGAGTCCAAGTTACTTTGATGCTTACATGAGATAGATGTAAAATAGTGAATCCAATGATTTGTAAGAGTTGTGTCCCTTACCTTAGGTCTATCTCCTTAAAAATATCTCGACCTGGATTTACAAGAACAAAACTTATTGCATACACGAATCCATAGTGTGGTGTATTGGTTAAAAATTGTTTGATTTTTATACCAAAATCAGTTTTGTAGTTTAATATTTTGTTCACAAATGACTGACCAGACCAATATATGCACATGGACTACATTATTCAAATATGCAATTCTGATGTAAAATGTAAGCCACATGACTAGACAGGAACTGTTTAAACTAGTAATAGGCATTTGATTAATTTGTCAAACATTTCAATTCCGGACTTTCCGGATGTTAATGTAATAGCACTGAGTCTAGACTAAATCCAGGCATTTGGTCTATTATTGCGATGGAACGTACACATCTTCATAGAAGTATAAATCAGTGTCGGTCATATGGAAATTGAATGACACATGTTCTTGTAAGTGACATTTTGGATATGTCTGAATCAATATCAATCAACTCTTACTTATTAATCACGATAGGTTTCTTTAACATATGATTTTTTTATTTCTTTATGCCACTTGAACAATGACCAGATTACCATAAACAATCTTGACTAACGGTTCTCGCATTGTTAATTGTGGTCTTGTCCGCTACATCACTTTCCTTGCAGCAAGTGACCTTGATCTTTGACCAAGTGATTTGGTTAATACCAGCAAAAAAATCAAAAACAAGAAAAACATCAAAACATCTAAACAGAAGGGCAATTCATACATATCGAAAATCCAACACATAACAAGACAGGGACAGAAAGTCCTGCAAAATGTTAGCGGTTAAAGAATAGAAGACATAAATCAAACTTCATTGTTTATTTACTGTCACAATTGAAACAGGAGTACACAGGCAAATATTCTTTTCAAGTGAAATTCATGTTTATCCAGTTTCACATGAAATTCACGTAAACTTCACATGAAATTAACTTGATTTTCACGTGAAATTCCCTTGCTTGTGAACCATTCCGAACTTCACGTGAACTCTGTCACAAAGTTTATTTGCTCAGTTCGGATGAAAATCATGTGGAATAGTTTTGCCTAGCTGTGTAAACCAGAACTTTAGAACTTCACTTGAACACGTTCATCTCAATAACATATATACTTTACCAAAAGTAATATAACGAGTAACTAATCATTACCATTACTTAAACCGTTTCAATGATTTTCTTTATTACTCAATATTTGATATTTCATAGACGTTGTCAATGGTTGCAGCACTGCTATATTTTCAGGTCCAAAATATTATTCACTACAGAAATATCAAACTCAATTAAAATTATATTTTATTTTGTATTACTAGTCTTAACTCAAAAGAATTATAACAACTGACCCAAGGCGATAGTGGCTGGAAATGTAAGTGGAAAATGTTCTCCGTTTACAATAGTTACATTTTCCAGGCATCGGAAGCAGTCAAAGGGATGACACTCTTGATGATTCGTGAATCATATATTCTAAAGGAATATTTGAGCGTGGGTTTTTTTTGTGTATACTGAATAGTACCAGAGTGATGATAAAGCATTCAAAATAAGCCTTGTTCAAAGTTACGAATAGTGAAAATCTTATCCTGTAGAGAATACTTTATAAAAGACATCGACACGGTTACTTTAAGTTTCAAGTCTTTTTTTACAAGTAGCACTCCAGTTAAGAATCATGCAAAATGTGATACATGAATGGAAAGCCTACATTTTTTACTTTTTATATTTTTTTAAAATTCCTAAGTAAACAGAAAATAACGAATTTTTCTTGTTCATAAGATATACAAATTATAAAGAATGTACTGTAAAATTCAAAATTAATGGAGATAAATAAACCCTAAATACAATAAAAACATTGGACTTCCAATCTAAATCATCTTCTTACCCTACCGGTGCACCTGATCCATGCTCCCAGTTTTTAGTGGAGTCCGAGTTGCTCATTTACTTTTGTTACTTTGAATGTATTATTTTAGTTACTTTATGTTCTTTGTTCTGTATGTCTGTTTTTCATGTCTGGTCTTTGTCCCTGGATTACATTCTTTTGATTTCCGCAAGAATCTTGGTTCCCTTGATTACTCTTAGAGCAGACCGATTGGAATGTATGATAAAACCGTTCATCATATAGACATATAAAGCACCTTAGTAACAAATACAAAAATATGTAGCCTTTTAGGGGTGTATCACATCTTAAAGAATTTGCATGATATTTACAAAGACTTTACTTAAATTCGCTTTTAAATTTTGTTTGTCTTGCTTTGACTAACTTATTCTTATTTTATTATAAGGATTTCAATTACTTTGGATACTATTGATTTCACTTAAAAATGTTTCAATATTGAATTTTAATCTATATTATTAAAAATAAAGTATAGTAAATTCTTCTATAAATTTTCACCGGTACTTGTAATTTTTTTTTATTAAAATGGTATTGCTCCACCACCTTTTGTTTTGGAAATATAGTGTGTAAATTGCATTATGTCAAAATCAGATGGGTTCATCAACTGCCCTTAATAGATGTTTTCTTAAGGGATACCAATTTCAAATAATTGTCTATTCTTTGAACCTTGTTTTCGGAAAGAAATAGAGATAATCGACCCCTAACTGCATCTCTTCGTAAAAATTAAGTCACCTTTTTAGTTTTGCACTACATCGAGTCTTGCCTTTTTGATACTTGATCTTACTACTCCAAATCCAGTCCACTGGAATTGTAGTGACAACAACAACAACAAAACAAAAAACAATTCTACATAATCATCTAAATATACCGAATGAGATGTGGTAAAATTTTTTTATCGACAAAAGTGTGGTTGACGTGTTTTTTCTACAGAAGATCGGCATTCCAATGGGAATTAATTCACCGACTCACCGACCTACTCCGTCACTCTTATGAGAGTGACTTTATAGCTGTCCTGATCCAAATGAAGAATCATCGTTTAGCCAGATTCTATATATTTTTTGCTATATAAATGACGTATTGTCTTTAAACAATTCCAGTTTCGAGTATTTTATTCAAAGAACTTGAAATAAAGGACACCATGAAGTCAGCTTAATATCTTAACCAACACTTAGAGATTGATGGAAAAGAAAAAAACTCAGGGCAAAACTATACTACAAACACGGCGACTTCTTATTTTGTTTTGTTAACATTCCTTTTATCTGTGGCAACATTCCTTCAGCACCTGCGTATAGAATTTTCGTATCACAATCCAAACATTATTCCGCAGCTTGCTAATACTACGCAGATTTTTATACCGTGCAACACCTTTACAATTTGGCTTCTTGAACAGGGTTATGTTACTACAAGGTTAAGTTCATCACTACAGAAGTTTTGTTGCCCTCATGATGATAATATGGTATATCCATCTGTACCATGAAAATCGATTTGTTTACCGACTCATATTTTTCCTTTTTTAATTTCTTCTAGATTTTATGAGCAACTCGGCGGGTGTTTCTGAAAAAAAAAACCATGACGCTTAACCTCCCTGTGCACTTGAGACATGCTCCAAGTTTTTAGTGGAGTCCGGGTTGCTAATATACTTTTGTCCCTTTATGTGCGTTTATTTTTTGATATTTCATGATTTTATTATTTTTTTATGTAAGTCAGTTTCGCCTGTCTAGTCTTTATACATTGAATATACTCTTTTTTTATATCCGTTTAAATTTTGGTTCCTTTTAATTACACTTTAATATGTTCTGATCTGGCTGTCCGTAACTACGATCATTCTTCATTTATGTTTGTCTGTATGGTGTATGTTGAGGAGGTTCATGGAGAGAATTGGATGTTTTAATGAGTGAAGTCTGTGGTGTGTCTATTTGTATTTCAGGTCATTTTAGACATTGCATTAAAGAGATTGGTCAACCTTTATAGAATAAGCTAAATTTTATGCACCTGATCACATTAAGGAGATGGTGGTTATAAGCGTGTCTATTACTTTTAGTTTTATTTCGAAGAATTTACATTCTTCTGTTTCCGTGAATTTTATTAATTATGCCTTTGGGGCATTTCAGAGGTTACTCTAAGGTGTGTGTTAATACTTGTTGAAGATCTTTTGGTGGCTCTAAAAGTATTTACAATTTCGGATTTAGGTCATACACAGGTGCATTCACTGCCATTTTACCATATTCGTTCTTTTGTAGACACATTGAGTGCCCCTTTTAGAGTTCAGATTCCAATGATTGAACTTTGATCTTCTAATCCATCTTCAAACGATAGCCAAAAGAAAAGTCCATAAAGCAAATGGCAATGTCAAGGCAAAAACCGGTAAGCATATGTAAATATAATGCATATTATTCATGTAAATTTTTATCAAAGTTAATGTAACAGAAGGTCGAGTTAAAAGTTGCGCTTACCAGTTTTATACATGTAAAACCTTTAAAAAGCAAAATGGTGCCTACATACAACTTTAAAAATAAGGCATTAGTATCAAAGCAATTATTGACAAGACATACGTTTTACACGAGAAATCTTTGGATATATCATTTACAGCCATTAAAAAAAAAACGTCTAAACAGCTCATATCGAAGCAGTCACCTTCAATGTGATTTCATTCGTTGCTATAGTACCTAACAGCTCAGCAGAAATTTAATTAACTTCCTGATATAGAGTGTTTTTTCTTGTGAAACTGTTTTCTGTATTACTATCAACAACCCTTCAAATGCTAATCAAAGATGCTTATGACCTCCGGCACCTTGTCAATTAAAGAAATTGATTTAGAAGAAAGTGATTTGTTCAATTGAATTAAATTCTTTCCTCCGGTATCTCAAACCTTTTGGGAATAGAACCACAATGGTCAACAACTCAATATACCATATCATGATAAAGGTTGATCAAAACAAGTTCAAGTTAATACATATGAAGGGATTATCAAAAATGGCAAGGAGGAGAGAAATGTTTTTCACCGGTAAAAAAGTTGTCATTGGAATAGACGGCAGTGATAATTCTGTGAACGCAATTGATTGTAAGTTTAATTTAGTTTACGCTATTTGTTAGCGTTAAAAACAAACTATGAATTAATCATTTTCCCTCAGTGGTAATATTGCTTGCATGTACGCCATTTACATGAAATACTACACGCTGTACTGAGGTATTGGCAATTTTTCGATGATTAGTTTTTATCTTCATTTTTTGTTAACTATACTCTATAATTGATTTTAACCATTTAGTTACAGTAAAACTTGTTGTCGTCATGAAAGTATTCCAATGATTGATGCACAAATTGACTCAGTAGTTTTGAAAAATAATGGGTAGACATAAAAAATACTCAATAATAATAATAAAAAAAACAATAAATGAAAATATAACTCACAGCAGAAGCGTTTAAACAGCAAACACTTGGAAAGGAATAAACAAAAGAAATAAATTGTTCTCTCAATATTATTTTAAATCCTGTAGTACATTTTTGCTTGAACATGAGCTACTAGCCTACATCATATGATAATAAAATGCTTCGCAGGGTTCACATTGATACGCCCGAAGAGTTCGAACCATGTATAGTTAGGGCAAGTATGGGAACACCATCCAGATTTGATACAGCTTCGAACTTTGATTACATATTTGACACAGGATAAAAAGTTGACCAAAATCGCTGCCGTCATTTTTTGGCCCCTTATTCCTAAACAGTTCCAGTCAAAACCTCAAAACCTCAAAAAACAAACCTAGCCTTCCTTTGAGGGTTCGGCACCTTGTGCGACAATATCAAAGTGATCCATTCCCTTGGATTCATTCCATTCTTTTAGTAAAATTTATATGAGATTCATTTACTTTAACTCACGTTATCGTCCAGAAATCAGAAAAAAAATCTTGTCAGTTGGCCTTTTCTGGCCCCTAATTCTTACTTGGCTCAGGTCACAACCTATAAAATCAATTCCAGTCTATTTTATTTGGTGGCAAAATTTTAAATGAGATCCATTCACTTTTACATTTATTGTCTGAACACAACAAAAAAGGCTGGTTTCAGGTCCCTTTTGGCCCCATATTCCAAAAAAAAAAAGATTCAACCCTCCAGCCAATCGTAGTCTTCCCATGGTGGTATGGCACTTTGAAATAAAATTTCAGAAATCATTTTGAAATTTTCTGGACATCAGGAAAATGCATATTTATGGCTCCCCTTTTTTGCCCCTAATTTCTAAAATGTTCAATTTACCAAGTCAACTTCCAAAATTAATCTCAGTCTGACCATTGTAGTATAAAATAATGTGGAAGACTATCATAGACATTAATTCCTATGCTTTTACTGAAGTTATATAGTTAAAATCTATAAACATGCTTATTATTGCCCATTTTTTTGGACCCTGAATCTAAAACTATTGAGGCAACAGCATCCGAATTCAATAACAACATTCCTTTTGTAGTTTGGAACCTTGTTATAAGATTTTATAAAAATTTGTCGACTAATATTAAAGTTATCGCACGAAAACAAAGATGGCGATGACACAGACGACAACAACGACATACCATTATGAGATACATTGTTGTCTTATTAAAAGAACGTATGATTATAAAGAGCCATATGCAAGTTTGATAATTAAGTTAAAACGTGATGTAATGAATTATGAAAAAATAACGAACTGGTACCATGAGCTAAGATTGTTTGAAAGAAAATGACAATATAATTCTACATAAGTTTACGAATTAATGATACTTCTGTGACAAAAGGCATTAATGAGAACATGGAAATGTAGGTTATTGATTTTTAACGGAATAATGTTTCATAGATACTAACTGAGAACGCCAAATACCACTACATCTCACATTTTCAAAGTTTCATATGACTACTTACAAATGATAACTTACATTGGCATCCATTCATCGCTGATATATTACTTCACGGAAGTTCACATTCCCTAAATTTGTTTTGTTTTAAATAAGAAACTCTTTAATCAACAAATGAATAAAGTTAACGACTTGTGTCTATATTGTGAGATGAAGTTTCTTTTTTCATCGTAATTACATTTTATTTATCATTGATACCATCGAATAAAATTATATGCATTTAGCCTCCCATCTCTTTTGAAATATTTTACTAAGCTGTCGAAATATTGAGGATTTTTTTCAAAAAAACCTTGTTCAATTCCTATAATATGAGCCTATTAGGACAGGCGCAATGATGTCTCCTCGGTATTCAGCCAGATCTTTAGCCCAGGAGAAAATCAATATTATTTACAATTGGTGGATAGTGGATAAAAAAAACATTTTCATGAAAAAATTGTACGAACATTAAAGAACCAAAAATTTCAAGCTAGCAGTCAATATATGTGTATTTTATGGAGCACTTAAGGCTAGGGGTGGCCACTGGAAAATTGTTGTTTGAAAAAGTGCTCCCCTTTTTTAGTCTTAATTTACCGAAATTGAAGCAGACTACTATTTCATTGGATAAAACTTGTCATGAGAATGCATTCCGGTTAAATTAAGACACAGATTGGTATGAATGTCAATTCCCTGCAAGCGCGGTCAAAACGTCCTTATCATTTTGTTGGAAGCAATAGACTGGTATCATGGACATGAAGTGAAAAATTATGCCCTACGACTTGAAGCAGAAACAGACTAACACAGAGTTATATTTATCTGCAAGTCCATGTCAGCCACACTATAAGTAACGTCTCTTCTTGCCATTTCATTCAAAGACAATCCTTTCCATTATTCGACTTATGGAATGCATGCATGTGGTTGTCGTAAGAAAAGTTTTTTACGATGACAGACGAGAAATATTTGTCAAGCAATTTCTGTGAACAGTTTAATGCACGACGGTTGCGTTATAAATTGTCACCTTTTAGGCAGTATTTTGTAATATTCCAATCTTACTTCATACTGACAATATTATCGAAAATAATAGTCACTTGTATGATTCAGTTGGCCCAAATACGTCCGGTGCTTACATCACTAGCAGCTACATAATATGATAAATTTCTTCATGACATGCTTCCATATATCAATAAAGAATAAACTATATTTTCGTGTAATCGCGCAGGGATGTAACTGTACTCAAGAATACCAAGAAGCTTGCAAAAAAACCCATGATTTCAGATATTCAATTATATATTGCTAATGTTTTGCGATTTTACAGTCATAGCACGTTTCTTCACATTGGTATACATAATCATTACGTGTTTGACTTGCAAAATTCGTGTATGGCCCAATTGTACACTGCTAACCGTATTAATTTAACATTTCCTCAAACAAATGAAACCCAATGTGACATTCTATGTATATACAATACCCACTAAATTTTAATTCGGGTCGACTTTTATCTAGGAATGTAGAGAATGAACATAAGAATAAATGTTTTGCTTTGCTACCCACATCGTTCATATTTACAGATACAATGTACTTGAAGAATGTGTAGGTGTTATAACTGTTTAAATAGAACTGTTCTGATGAATTGACGTTTCAAAAATGTTTCAGTGCTCCATATTAAGAATTGCTCTTAGAGTTACATGTTAACTCGCATTGCAGATTTATGTGATATCCTAAAACATAAGCATGGTGAGTATATATAAAATATCAAGCAAAATGAAAACCACCATGCCTTAAAAACAATGATTCCATACATGCAGTAGATAAATGGACTGTAAAATAAAAAGTGACTTGCTACAAAAGCATGGATCAAACTAGATTTATTCATTCGGATT
Organism: Perna viridis; assembly: GCA_037379345.1. Taxonomy (NCBI): domain Eukaryota; kingdom Metazoa; phylum Mollusca; class Bivalvia; order Mytilida; family Mytilidae; genus Perna; species Perna viridis. The sequence continues at coordinate 19,754,807 of CM074511.1, forward strand.
ACAAAAAAAAACGAACAAATAAGTCCCTGACTTATTTATCAAACTACTCCAACATTCAGAAACAGAGGATCGAAGTTATGATAAGGTGATTGGATTGCAAATATATTGGAGATAAATAAATACCAGTACATCGCAGTACGTAAAACATAATCCAAACAAAAACCTTCAAAGGATATATGAAATCGATGTTATGATTTTAAAAGATTTTGATGTCTACAGTTAAATTTTACAGCTAAAAGACAACTACCTCTCGAGAAAAGCTAATACCTGATTTAAGATTACAGTCCAGTTATCTTGTCGATTATTTAGTTCACATATCTTCACAAGGAGGCCAGTTTTCTAACTGCTGTGAAATATCGGCAATGCAAGGGCATATCAGCGATTTGACATTTATACTCTACTCTATACCGGTGTATGCTTTTGGGAGATAGAGATAGTAGATTTCAATAAATTTGACATTCTCTGTATAGATTTTGTGTTTGGTTAATTTGATGATATAATTTAAAGCTCTGGTGTAACCTGGTGTGATAAGTGAGCTGATATATCATGATTTTACAGAATTTCATGGAAGTAAAGGCAATTGAAATATGGTTTAAATTTAAGTCTTTACCTTAAAATGCTTAATTTTGAAACTGCCGAAATTAGACACTGAAAGTACATTTTTGACGGAATCCAAAAGTTGCTGCCGAGCCTTTCAGTAGACACAAATACCAATTACCTGTCCATTTTTTATTAGTTCTATGGAATCTGACATTTTAAAATAGGTTCTGCAGCCTTCTTTTGTACATATAGAACCAGACAAACTACACATATAATCTCTAAAATGGGAACTCATGCTTCTTAACAATTTTAAAATATGAATTGGAACCAATAGACGTTTATTTATTTTAATTGTACAACTCGTACATAGATTGAAACTGACTTGCCAAGAAATGAGGGAGGGTGTAAGTAGTCGCTCCTATCCCATGCCCCTTTATTTTTCGGTTGTGTTCAGGTTGCTTATTGACTTTAGATTTGTTTTTTATGTTGTTTTTTTTTTTTATAATAACCATTGTTTTTATGTTTCGTATGATTAACGTTTATTTCTTTATGATTACATCACATCTTTTCCCGTCTTCTGAGTGAGACCGTAAAGACAAAACAAAATCGCAATATAACAAACGTGGTGCATTGGTAACTGACCTTCAGCGGGCAGCACGTGTTATATCTTGCAAGAAGCATGAAATGTTCCCAATACCGGTGCATCTGTTTACATCCCAGTTTTAGTATGGTTTAGTTGCTTATTTCTGTGAGTACTCCTTCGTTTTAATGTGTTATTAGTTTTGTGTTTGTTGTTGCTGTCAGGTTTACCACTGAGTGTAATTCACTGATTCTTTCGTTGGTTATAAAACTAAATTGTTTTATAATTGGTTGTAAATACTGTTTTGAATGAGTGAAAAATATGCAGAAACAATCCAAGCTCTTAAGTTCATTGCAGTAAAAACAATTTATATTCTTCAGGTCAAATATGTTTTGGTCACCGATTTGCAGATTTGTAGCTATTGATCATATAACATTGCGAGGCTGTTAACACAGCTTAAACGCAATAATTACTTTTTTCAACAATGGCTTAAACCTAGAGAGAAAAATTCAATTACTTTAAATCAAACAGAACCGACCGATTCTTAATGTACACACGTCAATGAAATATTTGTATCTGGAGCAAGTTTCGATTTCGCAATGTTGATGATTTGGGCATATTAAACCGAGTGATCATCACAGAATTATTGATATTGCTTTCCCTTTGTTAGTATAATGTATTGAATATTTCATTGACATACAAAACATATAGTAAAGTATTTAATATGGCGGAAAAACAATATTCGAAAGGGAAAACTGTTGTTATAGGATTAGATGGAAGTGAGAATTCTTTATATGCAGTAGATTGTAAGTATGTATAAACATACTAAATTTTTCAAACGTATTTCTTTGTATTATATCTTGATTAATGAAAACAAAGAGTTTTTCGATGCTATATTCTTTTTAATTTATTCCTTTAACATAAATTTGATAAATTGACAGACATTGCCAAAAGGGCGAAAAAATTGGTATATGCAGCAAAAATGATAGATCCATATACATATAGAAACATGAATAAAAACTATTATTATACATTTCCAAAATCTTATTGAGTTTAAAGATATATTTCAACGAAAAGCATGGTGGAAGTCTCACAGAAATAGTAACCACTCACCCTTCTGAATCACCCGAGTTCATTTCCGGTTTTAGTGGGCTTCGTACTGATCGCGTTTCTGGGTATCTGTTATGGTATGCTGTGTTGTTGTGTGGTCTGCTCTCCTTTTATCGTCCATTTGGTGTTGGCCATTCTTATGTCCCCGGATTTTCTACACAGTTTTACGTTCGGTATTGGTCCTTTCTTTGTTAATTTATTTTCCTTGTACATATGTCATTTTTATAACTTAAATGTAATTTAACAGCTAACTTATTTAAACGTAAAAAAATCGTTGGTTGAATAGGCCTCTTTCATTTATTTTTCTGTGTATTTTTTGATATACAATTAGTACAGTGTTACTTAAAATGAAAATGAAGGCAACCGCTTTCAGTGATTGTATATGCTGTTACTTAACTATTTTAAAAGCAGAATATATATATACTGAGCAAAGGCATGTTTACGAGCAACCTCAAGTTAAGTGATTGTAGTATTAGGTTCCATCATTACATAATGCACTGTCAATGTTATCATACAATGCATGTGTTTGCACACTGTGGTGAGATAATGATGTACAAAGATATATTTTATTACAAAACTAATGGTTAAATAAAGGTCATTTATCGCTTTTATCAGACCAGTTTCGTAGTTTCGATATTACAAAACATATGCGCTGTCTTTTTGTTTTTTGTTTGTTTGTAAATTTAAATATTGTTTTTGTTATGTTTTGTTTTTTGTTTTTTGTTTTGTTTTTTGTGTTTGTTTGTTTGTTTTTTTTTTTTGCTACACGTTTTTATTTCCGAGGAAACGGATTAGAAAATCATCCATCTAGTTTTTCTTTGTGTGTGTGTGTGCGTGCGTGTGAAAGAGAGGGAATTTTTATTTATTTATTTTTTTTTGGTGTTTTATATTGTTTTATATTGTTTCTTATTGGGCTATTTTTGTTTTGGTTTGGTTTTGCAGAACACAGTTTAACGAATTGTATTGTATAATCGTTTATATAAGCTGGTTTTTAATGCACAACATCGTATTCATGTTAAAGAATCGTATAACATTTGTTTTAGTTTTAGTACAATTTTTATTTTTATTCCTATCGATTTCGAAAAGCTCTACATAGAAATGAAGTGCAATGATGCAAAGATATCAACTCGTTTCTAAGAAACGGTCATGTTTCATAAATATTTAGGCAGCCTGAGGGACTTGACTAATATTTAAAGTATTCGAATTAAAATGCCTTATCTGGTTATTACTATGATATTATATTGTAAATCCATTTATATGCTGGTTAAAATAATGGAAAAGAAATTATCAGCAAACTCGCGAATTGATTGGTTTATTATGCTCCGTTATTTTGCATTTTACTCTGAGATATAATGTGGATACTGTGTAATTTGATGTTTTCACTAGATGAAAGTGAATCCCATTAAACAAGTTCAATCTCATCGCATCTTTTGCCTTTGTCTCAAGTCATGATGTATTTACCTTTGTCAATCATGATTGTGATACTGATTTATATATATAGTAATTCAAATTTTGCTGAACCGGCATATATTAAGTTTTGGAAGCCAGTCGAAGGCAGCCTCGGTGAATGGGGAATTTTTCATCGTTTATTGAAGATCTGTCGATTGTCTGTTTGTGCTTGTTTACAATCTTAGCGAGTTGTTGTCTCTCTGACACATTCAACGTTTCCACTTTCTTTCATTTGAAATCTCGTTATTTTTTTAAAATTTAGATGCAGTTTATTGCTCTCAAAGATAATGCAATTTTTACTGGTGGTCAAAACAAATAGGTTGATACTATATGATAACGTTCATTTTTTTAGTTTTCGGTTACTATAACGTAATCTCAAAATATCACAATCGTAATTAATACAGTAGGACAGTTGTTTTCCGCATAAATTCGCTAACTTGATCATCATCTGATTGTATAAGTGATGGTTATCAAGAAAAAATAAGGCATCGTTGACGTTATTCTTGTTTCAAAATCAAATAATTCGAAGGTCCTTAACTGAAATTCTTAAATAATTATTGTCTATAGTGGTAGTAGAGGGAAGATAAAACGGAAATAGTACTTGTTACAGATGGAATTGGAAATACACAGACCGCTCACAGTTAAAACTGCAAACAGTCATACGACAAAATATATCAGGGCTACAAATGTTTGACTGCGAAAACAGCAACTAATAACACATGTACTCTGTATCTTCAATTAATATATACTCTCAATTTTTGTGTATATATCTTTTAGTACATGTCTCTGTATTTATAGTGTATTTATAGATCTATCTTCGTTCTACCGACGTTTTTACCTTCTTAATATCAACCAAGGTTTACAAAAACAGACAATTTGAATTCTTATCGTTTTCATTTACAATTTTCTACTGTTCACTTGGGTTTGTACTATTACCTAAGATAAAATGAATGAAGTATCATGACATAATGTATAACAAATATATATGATGATAGATGGTATCTAGATTAAGAGTCTTATAACAATAACTTCTCAGAAGTATTTCATTATAGATTTAACTTTGTCACGATATAGTCTATGAGCCGTCACATTTCATTCACTTAATTAGACGCGATTGTTGTAAGATGTACTGCTATCTTAATTCTAAACCTTCGGGGGAAAACAAGTAACTTAGATACTCGATGAAAATTCTTAAAACAGACAGTGGTTCATAAATAACGTCTTTTTGAGTTTCACTTGGGTTGAAGGGTTTGAGTTTCGGTTGGGTTGAAGGGTTTGAGTTTCATTTGGGTTGAAGGGTTTGAGTTTCGGGTTGAGTTGAAGGGTTTGAGTTTCGGGTTGGGTTGAAGGGTTTGAGTTTCGGTTGGGTTGAAGGGTTTGAGTTTCGGTTGGGTTGAAGGGTTTGAGTTTCGTTACTTTTTTATTGATTATTTATAAGTTGAAATGTATAACGTTTAATAGTCTACTTGTTGGGGTAAATAAAAAATTTCTTTATAGTGAACTCATCATTTGAAATGAAATTTGGTCAACTTGAGTCTTGTTACCATTACTATATGTTTCTTTTACTTGTGGTACAACCGTTTGTGAAAATAATTTTATAATATATATATATATAGAATAAGTATGGTGAATATGTCATAGACAACAACACCACCAGGATAAAAATGTCGGCTAAAGGTCACGCATTGGTCTTCAATGAACGACGTGGAAACCCCTCAGACCACAGGCTGTGCTGATCCCAAAATGATTGATTGGTTGTTGGGGTTTAACGCCCGAGCAGCAATATTTCAGCTATATTCAGGCGATGGACATGAAATGGATGATAAAATGAACATGAGATGATGAAATGAAAAATGGGATGGGACACAGGGAAAATGGGTGTCGACAAATTTTGATTGCCACTGGAAATAGGAAGAGGTGGATAGGATCGGGCAATTTAACCTCCTGTGGTGGAGTCATATGGTTCCTACTCCTATCGAATACCACAGAAGGGTTCTTTAACGTGCGAGAAACGTGACATCTTTCCCAACACGTTGCATGACTATGGTTTGCAGTCAGGTTTTCCGTATTATGGCCTGACGACTCCAGCATGTAACATGCCAGGGTTACCCCATTCCAAAACCTGGTGCACACAACCCAGTTGCTCTGTGGGCAGTGCGCCCTAGCCCCCCCCCCCCCCGATCAGGGGTCTGAGCACTATTTAGTCGCCTTTTGCGACAAGCTTAGCGCTGCTGCGGGGCTATTCGTTTGACACCCGGACCCGCACGGGGCCTGATCCCAAAAGATCAATATACACAGGTACAGGGAAAGAGTTGCCCCTATATACCAAAGTAGCATAAAAAGAAACTAAAGGTGAAAACGAAACAAGACATACAGAGGCCAGAAATTCCTGACTTGTAACAGGCATAAAATGGAGGGGGTGGGGTGGGGTGGGTGTTAAAATACTCTGGCGTGATCACACAAATGCCAACCTTAACGATTACAATATCATAACTACATCCCTTACGTACGAGCCTATTCAATGATTTAGTTAACTTTTTGGGTGAATATCGAGCTGTCCGCGCATTCTGTAGAATGCTACTGTAAAATAAGTTGGGTATTTAAGAATCATTCCATCTGTCTAGTTGTCTGCTTGTCTATATGTATGTGCACATTTCTTGTGAGCACAACTACCCATATGCCTCTCAATGAATGTTGATGAAATTTTAGAAATTTCATGGGAAGGTTATGTATCTTATGAAAAAATGGTGTTACTCTCTTGGTGACTCCAAAGGGAAATGATTGCTCTTTCGGGTTGAACATTGAACATATAATTCCATTTTAAGCAGGGGATTTCTCTTTGTAAGCTTGCTTATAGTATTTCTAGTTAAACTAAAAATTGAGAATGATGTTTGTTATTTAGTTCAAAAAATGTATAAATAATGTTGTCATTATTCTCATAATTATCTGTATTTTAAAAAATCTCGTTTTTAATGCTATTAAACGATAAGATTTAAGACTCGTGTCAAATCAAGATTTACCTCCTTCTGTGTAAATAATTCTTACCTTACAAATTTTTCCGTATAACATGTAACTAACGTTGTACATTCCATTTCCCAATATTTTCGGTAGTGCAGTTGTAGGCTTTATTATTACGTTAGCTTTCCATTTTTATCGAGATTCCCGTTGGTGTGCTCATCAATAAGACGAGCATTGAATCTCCATGACATGATATAACATTAAGGATATCTTTTGCTCTGTTTAAGGATAACAAGGATTTCAAATGGATGTGAAATCTCTGAACGCTAGAATAATATTAAAAGAAAAATAGACGAGTCAGTGTACTCGTTGTTGAGATATATGCATTTGAAATTTTCGCGAGAAAAGGGATTTTCAGCAGGTTTGTCTAAGAAGGTTTTATCTATAAAACACAGAAGAAATAAGAAGAATTAATAAATAACAGGGTTATGTTGCTACAAGATTGAATTCATCACTACAGAAGTTTTATGGTCGTCATCATGAACTCGTGGATCGTTATGGTGTATCCATCTGCACCATGAAAACTGATTTATTCAACGGTTCATAGTTTTCCTTTCCTCGTTTCTCTACCCCGGACTTGACTTTTATGAGCAACTCGGTGGGTGTTTCTAGAAAAGCAGAGGACGCTTACCCTACCGATGCACCTGGTCCATGCTCCCAGTTTGTATTGGAGTCCGAGTTGCTCATTTGCTTTTGTTACTTTTTATGTATGATTTTAATTACTTTATGTTCTTTGTTGTGTATGTCTGTTTTCCATGTCTGGTCTTTGTCCCTGGATTGCATTCTTTTGATTACCACCATAGCCTTGGTTCCCTTGATTACTCTTTCATAGATACTTTCCAAACAACAATTTAAGGTGTGTTCAATAAAGTTATGAAAAGAAAAACGCGGGTCACTGTGCAAATAATACAAATGCTTCGAAATTGATAAAACCAGAGGAGACCGAAAACCTTACAAAAATGGCCAAACATGATCAGCAAACACCCTTAATTGTAATAAATCAGAAATGAACATTATTGTGAACCTTTTTTTTTATCTGTATAAAAAGAAAATTTTAATGACATCAAAAAACATAATTTATTAAATACTTCATTAGGGTCTATTTCAGATTTGCATATATTCAATCGGAGGCTAACGGTAGTCAGAACTGTTATATCTGTTAAACAGGATTGTAATTTGTCTTTTCGCCATTTTCGAAGTCAATTGATCAAAAGTTCTCAATATTCATACCATAAAGCGCTAGCACTTCAAATGATAGAAAGATATCATCAATAATTATTCCCTGAGGATGAAGAAGCTCAATTCAGATATTGCTTGGGAAGGGAAAATTTGATATCACCACATTGGATTTGTGTTTTAATAATCGATCATGCCACATGATAATATAATTTAAATCATTTTGTCAGTGGTTCACTAGACAAATAGCTTTCTAGTCATAATACACGGTATATCCTATTTGTTTTGCTCCAACTAGGCAATTTTTAATAAATTTATACATATGCATATTACTAATTAATTGCCTAAGTAGTTTAAAGATTTAAAGATAACAGAATCTCGATATAATAATACAAAGTTTAACATTCTTTAAATTTACGCCGTAAAATGGTTACGGGACTGATATAAACAGTTAAATATATGTCATTATGTCATAAAACTTCTAGATAAGCATTATTACGAACGATTATATACTTCTCATCAAATATTAATTCCTGACTGCTTTTCTTCCACCATTATGCTCCGTTTGTAGGTACCGCAGGTGGAAATTTGATATTTCAGTCAAAAAGATAGCTGTAACAAATTCAAACACACAAACAAAAGCAAACGACGACATCGTTTCAATGCTTGGACGAGAATTAAGTCTGTCATACGGTATTTTGTTTAAAACCAAGACGTATGTAAACGATTATACAATACCCCTGAATGATATTACATTTGTAGTTTATTCATTGATTTCACACTGAAAGTTATATAAAACATTTGATGAGAAATATTGGCCTTTAACCTCTTGATTGATGACTAGAACTGGTTGTAAAACAATTTCCATTACTTTTATAATGGCAAGCAGGTTTTTGTATAAATTCTTGCATGAAAGCCAAAACATGAATAGTTTATGTTCAGATTTGTATCGCTGGATCAATTAAAGATAGTTTGGTCTTTTCATTTATTAATATTCTATTGATTGTGACATCAGTTATGGGATCAATTGTTTCATCTTAATGTGATAATGTACGACTTTGTTTATACAAATGACAACCAAATACAAGTACATATAATAAAAAAAAAACAGACACAATTTCCAATTGCTTTACTGGTGCAGTTTATGGAATATTAATTAGTAAATATAAGATGTTCTATGCGGGTTCTGGTTCGACAAACCGTTGGGTTTTGTTTTACAAACACCACAAAAAGAACCCCTTAACATGATGAACAGAACAAAAGTTGACAAGTTTAGTTCAATTATCTGAGAGTAAAATAAATCATATTTTGATCAGTATCATTAACACTTTAAAAATAATCGAAATTGCTGTGCAATTATTTGAATTCTTTATGTTTTTGTAGGGTATGCGAAATATGTCCACAGATCCGACGACTTTGTTATTTTAGTTTACTGTGTGGAGATGGGGGATATTCTCTCTTCATCGGATTTGTATCATTGTAATTATAATGTAGTTCAACACACATTTCAAATGAATAAGCCTTGACAGCGCATTGATATTTGCTTTTTATAATAATTACCCGATTTGACATATTCATTATCTATTTTGCTTAATGAATGACTAAGGATTACGCGAATCCTGAATGTAACAAAATTTAAATCTCTTTCCTCTAAGACTAAATCAGTCATAAAACAAAACAAAACAAAAATGAACAAACAACACCTGAGCACATCAAATAATCAATATGCACTTCAATACGAAGAAAAATGAAGTACTGCATGTGACAAAAGCGACTTATATAAATCAGAAATGATTACATATACCCGTATGCTGTATAGATTTTATAATTACATTCTGATTAGCATATACCTTTTTCGTGCATTGTGATTAGTCGTTCACCTTTTATGACCTCAGCCTTGACAATTTTTACAAGTGTAAATTCAATGTACAAATCGTAAATAACTTGGCTACCATCTCTTCGACAAAAGATAGAGCCGTTTTGAGACTTAAAACGATATTATCTGCTTATTCCATTCACTTTCGGCATTGTACATAATTTTGAAAGAGTATAGTTATCAGTAACCCGTAAATACTTTGAACTCTGAAATTGACAACCGTATCATATATTTCAGATAAATAGGGATTGGAATTACATGGATTAAATACTGATTTTCCCAGAACTTTTGGATGTGTAAAATCGAACTATTTACTCACAACACAAATAAAAGACCGATTTTACACATCGATAAATTCTGACAAAAACAGTGTTTAATCCTATAATAATATAGAACTACTTTTATATTAATTCTACTTTCATGTGCAGCCCCGAATCCAGAAGATTTAGAAGCTTTTAAATCAATTTTAGACCACGAAGTTCAGAAAGTGGACACTAAGTTAGAACAGTTTAGTGAACGTCTACTTTCATTAAAGGTAAGATTTCTCAAAACGCACATCATTTAAGGCAATATTCTCCGTTCACAAGCCCAGTATTCAGACTATTCTGACCTGAGTAATTTATCATATATAATTTACCGAAATTTTCAGTAGTGCAAAAATACGTGCATATTCTCCTATAACACATAGAGTTTTCACTTGTTCGCATTTAACTTAGTAGCTACACAAATGTACATGAGGTTTCTTTGACATATTAAACAGAACTTGCATGTGCTGGATTGAACTTCCTATTGATTCCGATAGTTTTGGTACTTCTTGTATATGCTTTATTTTTGGATCTTTAACTTCCACCGTATTTGATTTTAATGCAGTTTTTGAGTGGTTTCTACTTGAAACACGTGTACAGCAAACGGAAATGTACGATATTTATATGAATGGCAATATTAACTTCGAGTTGAAAACGCGTCTTACTTAACTACTTTACTTTTGCTCGTTATCAAATACGTTATGACATCCATGAGAAACTATGATATATTTAGACGTTGGTACCTGCACTTGTTAGTCACAAAGAAGAGGAAAATCTCTGCCTTACATTTTAAAAATCATTACGATGTGCTTTACTCTACAGAGGCGTTAATTTAAAAAAGAAAATAAGATTTTTAAGAATTTTCATTCTTCAGTTTGATAAAGTGTAAGAACCTATTCATAGATGTTATATTTGTATCGATTTGCACATTATCCATTCCACCAATAGAGTCGAATATGCGTTGTTATTCGCTATGTTTCATGCGTTTTGCGACTAAATTATATTTGAATAAACTTCAATTGTGTACTCTTGACAGCAAACTATGCCGTATTCGTTGAAATATAGATATATATTTCTCTGCCTTTACCTTGTTTTATAATTCACCCTAACTGGAAATATCTAATGCAAAATGTATGCTATAAGTCTACAATGCTATGGTGAAGTTTGATATCCTTAAAATCGATTGATTTTAGCGCAAATTGTGCATGACCCTATTCTATATTCTTGCTATAAATACGTTTATAAAATACAAAGATTAAAAACGAGAACTATTTAATCAAATAGCAGAACGTCCATCCAGATCGATGTGTGAAAGATGTCAGTGTATCATCGTAAACCATGACAATGCACGATCGATGTGTGAAAGATGTCAGTGTATCATCGTAAAAACAGTTTTATTGTTGTTCGCTAAAACCATAACAACATTACTGTCAACCTAATCGTAAAGGATGTTCTCCTGTGTAATCTTATGTCGTATTTGATTCATTTATACCACATCTAAACTGAATTTTGAAAAAAGGTTTATGTATAATGTTTTTGTTAAGGTCGACGCGTAATACAGATGTCTCGAAGCCTTACAGTTCATTTGTGAAAGTTCGTGACTTTTTAAATTAGACACTTTAGCATCTTAAAATAATAACGAACATTCTAAATAAGTAACTTAATAAAGGTAACATGCGAGAAAAAAATAATTTATCTTTTTTCGGTGTGCAATACAAAGTTTCTCGTAATATGTCAATTTGGATATGATAGAGAGAGTAATCAAGAGAACAAAGATTCTAGCGGAAATCAAAGAGTAATCAATGGAACTTAAATAATGTAATCCAGGACAAAGACTAGATACAGAAAAACAGACACAACAAAGAACATAAAGTAACGAAAAAAATACAACAAAAAGGGCGAAGGACTCAATATCAAATAATTGTTTTACTGCCATGGAGAGGAAAACGCCAAAAAAAGATCGACATATATAATGAGTACTGGTTGAAATACGTACCTTATATTTTACAGCTCAAAGGTGTAGTCAAGAGCATACAAGCAACAAAACCTGGGGAAGGTATACTTCGAGTTGCTAAAGAAGAGGAAGCAGCACTGATTATAACCGGAACTAGAGGTTTAGGTAGGTTACGGAGGACATTGCTCGGAAGCGTCAGTGACTACTTAGTACATCATTCACACGTTCCTGTACTTGTTTGCAGAACGAAAGAAAAGGACAAACATAAAGATAAAAAGTGAACAAGTTGAAATGTGAACTTATTTACTATTGTGGATTTGACATGTTTTTATTAGCATGTACATATCTTGGAGTTAAACTTAATCATTATTTTATGGTTATTACATAAGAAATACATTGTATCGTCAATTTCGTTACATAAACTAATGCACCTAAATTTTGTGTCTAATTCGCTATACACTACATTTAATAAAGTCTTTAGAATCACTGAAAAGATTGAATCCATAAAAAGCAGGAGTTCAACCGAAGTCGTTTAATGTATGTTTAATTGGATTTCGTAAGATCATTGCATCAAATGCAAACTTTCAAGTAGAAATATTACACGACTAAAATCAGTATGCACATTTTTGACCTGTATTTTACACCACATAACTTAATAAATATCGATATGTTCTGTTTAAAGGAAAAACACGATCACTTAATTAAAAATAAAAAATTTTAAAGAGCGATCAAGGGAACCAAGATTCTAGCGGAAATCAAAGGAATGTAATCCAGGGACAAATACCAGACATGGAAAACAGACATACACAACAAAGAACATAAAGTAACTGAAATAATACAAACGAAGTAACAAAAGTAAATGAGCAATTCGGACTCCACTAAAACTAGAAGCATGGGCCAGGTGTTCCGGTAGGGTAAGCGTCCTCTTCTTGTCTAGAAACGTTCGCCAAGTTGCTCATAAAAAGTCAAGTCCGGGGTACACGAAAGAGGAAAGGAAAGCTATGACACGTTGAACAAATCAGTTTTCAGGGTATAGATGGATACACCGTAACGTTCTACGAGTTCATTTTGTTCCCATTGGAATGCCGATCGTTTGTTGATAAATGCGTCCAACACATTGGACAAATATTTTGTCGATCAAAATTCCAGCATTTTGAAAACATCTTCTGTATATTTGGAAGATGATTTGGAAATATTTTTTACAAAGTATGAGGAATCTCTACCAAGAACTATATATCTGTATCTAGTTGTACCATCTTTTTTGGAGAAACAACGATGTATAACGTTTTGGTGGGAATTTCAACTGAGTATGGGGAATAGAAGTATACATTGTTGAAATAGCTTAGGTTTTAATACTATTATATTCTGATAATAGTGGACAAAATAAAACTGGAAACACAACAAAGACACCGGGTTTCCAAATAAAATGACTTAAAAATAAAGTTTTTAAGTGATTCAATAGCTACTGGCAGACTATAAGACTCATGATTCACTCAGAGTAACACAGGATAATTGATACTACAACTACTGGTAGACCGTAAGACCCGTGGTTGCAAACACAAACTGATGTTGTCGAATCAATTAATAAAACATCAAGGCACGAAATGAAAACAAATGAAAGAAAATAACAGTGTTAAAGTAACCACATATGAGACAGAATGACTACATTAAACTAGAAAATATTTTTTGACAGAGAAAATGCTAGAAATTAAAATTATATAATATAATCACTTTGGGGGAATAAAAGATCAAACATTTTCATTTGTTTAGGCAACAGTGACATCGAGTACTAAGGGACCTTAATATTATCAGCGTGCAACAGCCTCATGCATGTTTATTTTATTTACATTTGATGGATCCATGTAAAAAAGCATGATAGAGCTTAAATTTCACAAGGAAACTGCATTATATGACATTATAACACAAATATGAATGATCAATACATGTCTAATGTAAAGAAAAAGGCAGTGACGGAGACATTACATCTTCATTTGAAATGGTAACTTAAACAAAAATAACCAAGGGAACCAATATTTTAGCGGAAATCAAAATAATGTAATCCAGGGAAAAAGACCAGACATGGAAAACAGTCCAAACATAACAAAGAACATAAAGTAACTAAAATAATACTTGCAAAGTAACAAAAGTAAATGAGCAATTCGGACTACACTAAAAACTGGGAACAAGCCCATTTCTAATGTAGACGCATTGCATTTGTTCCTAATTTGTACGTTTTCTTGGAAGAAAGAATAAATTCAGTTTTCATTCGAACGTATTTTTATTTTGAATTTATTCAAAATGTAGGTCCCACAGGTGCACATATTTTGAAATACAGGCTTTATGGATTTTTCGTTGAAGTAACTTTGTGAAGTCAGCGATACCAGTTGGTATTTTATTTCACTCAATTACTTCATTTTTACCAAAAAAATACAAATGATTTAAACAATACAATAGTTTTTGTTTTCCTCCATGTGTACATCTTTGTAAATAGAGAAAACAGCAGAAAACATTACTTTAGTTACCAATTACTTACAATAAAAAAACTGGATAACTAATTTACTTCATACATAACACTTTTAATAAAGGAAACAAAAAGTTATTTTACGAATATACATTCAGACAGTTCTATACATTTAACAAGGTAATTTTTGTAACCTTTAAAATTATCTCAATTTAACCAATTGATGAGTTCTCGCGATACTTTTATATCATAATCAATTACTAACACAATGGGCTATTTTTACATCTAATTCAAATGTCCTCGAACTTCCTAAATTGATTAACCATATTTTACTTGAATAGTAACGTTTGGTCGGAAAATACAGTATTTGCTGGTACAAAGAATATGAAGCTAATATTCCTTCGGCGTAATACAATAAGGATTTGTCTGTAGTTATGTTTTTCATGGCTTTGTGGTGAGTTGGTGACAGAAAGCCTGCGAGCAACAAGTGAACGTGGGTATCTTTATTCTATCTGTTCATTTAATTTGCGTGGTAAGTGATATAAAAATGCGTATTTTCAAATAATTTGCAGATGTTAACAGTTATTCAATTTCTTTAAATGAACATTGCTTCGACTAAAACAAATATTTGATACTTACGACGTTTGCATGCAACAAAAGTAATATATATTCTGTAAAGCAGCGATGCGAATGTAACTCAACCGTAGTTGAATATGCAGACAGAGAAATCTGTACCACACGATGTACCATACCGAGATACCAATATCAGTACTAGGGCATCTGACCCGAGGGTTGATGCTAATCGAGGGTGATGCAGATTTTGCCATGTAATATACACTTAACTGTATATTTAAAATGAGATTTGGAAGGTAAATGATAGAAAATTCCGAGTAGGGATTCGATAAACGTTCAACCATGCGATTAAGCGTTTTGATAAGGATGAGCCATGAGATACAGGACTTTGATAAAGTTTATAGCGTCACAAATTTTTGATCACATATTACAAATTATTTTAGAAGAACTCAGACATTTAATTCTGAATATATAATAAAGGCTAATAAGTATAGGAAGTTCTATGAATGAATCAGGGTAGTTACCTATATCCTGCACAGAGGTACATTTGATACCTCTAAACTTTTCCATCTATGCCATATTCTGTATTCAATTATACTACTTGATGATAAGTACAGGGCAAGAGATTTTTACGATTATTGCTCATGCCATATAAAATTTTTGCATCCTTGGAAGCAAAGCCAAAAAATCAGGCTGAGTGATATGTAGTAAAACAGAAGTCGGTTATTAGGTATTCGGAGGAGATAGATAGTATTAAGTATTTCTTATACTTATTATGAATTCATTGTAGACCACTCCTACTAAATGAAATAATATTTTTTAAAATTAAAATCAATAGATTGTGAAACAAAAAAAAAATAATCTGGAAAAATAATAATATAATAAACAAACACAATAGAAATATAAAAATTGACTAATACAAACAAAAAATACATTAAATACATTAGTAACATAATATGTATATGATTAAGAGATGAATGCCATAACGACGTTAGTGTTATTATAGACTGAGATAAGCAATGTTTACTATACTAATCCTTCAGAGGTCAATATTTGTGTTTCCTTCTTGATATTCTGTCAGATAGAGTATAGCTGTCCGTAGCAAAAGTATCACAGTTGTAAGATGGTGTATCATTTTAATGATTTTACAATAGAAAAATTGAAAGTAAGTTCATTATATCATCATTTCGTTACGAATGTTTAGAATCAATTTAGAACTAATCATTTTACAAGTTAATGTTTAGAGGCCATATACCTTGAACGCTTTAGTGTCATCGACTGCATGTACTTTACATTTTTATGTTAAAAAAATGTCAAAAGACAAAACAGCACCGCACTCGTGCATTGGTTTACTTCCGTGTCGCCAAATTTCGTCACTTCCGTCAGAATATTTTTTAGCATTCATAGTTCTGGTCTTACATTCAACATATATAGGATGTCGCTGATGCTCCGTCCATATTACCGTACCATTCATGTAGACAGATATTAATTTTTAAAAATTTCAATATTTGTTGTTGTTTCTAAGTATCAGTCTTTGTAAGAATCATGCAAATTTTGTGATATGTGATACACCCCTAAAACTGCTACCCATTTATTTTTTATTTTTGCTATTAAGTTGCTTTATAGTTCTTTATAATGAAGTACATAACTATTCATTCCAATCTGTTTGTTCTTCGGAGATAATTCACATTAGATATTCAATAGTTTATATTGTATATTAGCATCATTTACAGAGTTATCTCCCTTAATTTTTTAATTCTAAAGAACATTCTTTATAATTTACATCGCCTTTAAACACGGGTTATATGAAAAAACACATGTTAATTCCTATGTACTATAACGTTTTGAACAAAATATAAAAAAAAAAATAAATATGTAGGCTTTCCAAACATGAACCACATTTTGCATGATTTTTAGACAGAATACTACTTTATTATTACTACAAGTAAGACAGTTCATTACTATTGTATTGACAAATAATGAAAAGCAATTCTTAATTTAATATTAAGTTTTACTGCTATATTATATATAAACAGAAAAAAAATTGTCTCTGCAATTAATAGCTTAAGACAAACAAATCAGGAGGTCTTCAATTTGTAACTAATAACATGTTCACAAAATTATCTCCCTTAATTTTGAATTATATAGTACATTCTTTATAATTAACATCTCTTTTGAACAAAGGTTGTATGAAAAACCACATGTTAACTTCTATTTACTATTAACGTTTTAAACAAAATATTAAAAAAATATGTAGGCTTTCCAACCATGAATCACATTTTTCATGATTGTTAGGATGTCTGCACTCTTTGATTGGCGTACCTTCAAGACGGTTAAATTTGGGAAACGCTCTCAGACCAAAGTAGGTCTTGGAGTAGGCATGTGCAACACAGCAACCAAGCCGCAATGTATATGCCCTTCGAAGGATTCTGATCAATATTCTTGTATTCTTGTTGTTGTGACAGCGAGTTCACGATTTTATCTTTTCTTGTATTTTCTGCCCTGTCACAAGTAAGTTTTCACCAATGCCACCACTTGTCATTCTTTCATAATTGATTTAATGTGTATGTATGTGACTAAACACTTATGATTTTCTTGCCTAAGCTTAAACATTTTTGACCATTAGTTATAAGTGTATGTAAGAATCAGGCAAATTGGGAAAATCACAAACATGCATGTCAAACCCCACTGATTTGATAATGTAATATCACTCAAGGATACTTTGTCTGTTTGAAAAGACCATTATTTGATCTTTGCATTACTGGCTTTGTGTAGACATTTTCCAATCTGCCCTTGAAATTTCAGTGAATTTCAATGACATTGTAACTCAATAGTCCAGCATGATATGGAAAATATTGTCTGTTTTCTTAGATTCTGATGGTGCAAATAGTCAAATTAAACTATAAAAATGATGGGTTTTTCGTACCATGTTTCACCCACTGCCTGATTCTTACAGAGACTGACACTGAACCATCAATTTAAGTCATCTTTATGTTTTGATTCAATTCTATTTTTATCAAAATTTTGCCGCGACTTGAAGTTAAAAAAATGTGAACAAAAATATTCAAATTAGGTGTATTATTTTAAAGGAAAAATATACTGCAAAATGATGAGGATATAAAGATACCGGAACAAAAAATCCTGGTGACACCAAGAAAAGACAGAAACAAATTTCAAGGTACAAAGAACCTAGAAACTAAGATACACACAAACGCAATTAATTATCGTGGTGACCGAGGATTTTCTAGAAGGGTAAGGTTCTTGGAAGACACTCACCGTGTTATCAATTAAAGGTCATGTACAGTGAAAGAGGAAACAATCAATTAAAAATTGTAGTCGTTTGTCATTTGTAATGATATTGAAATTTAATAACTTGAGTTGATATTTTGCGATATTCGGCTATTACAATTTCGTATAACGAGAATGGAAATGATGAATATGTCAGAGACAATAACCCTACCGGGATGAAAAATGGCAGCTTAAGAACACCCATGTTTCCTCAAAGAATGCCGAGGAAAACCTAACGCCACAACTGGCCCGAAAAACAACATTGTACACAGGTACAGTGATATAGTTGGCTATATATACACTCCAACAATATAAAAGAAAACTAAAAGTGAAAACGAAACAAGACATATAGAGACCAGAAATTCCTGACTTGGTACAGGCGCGAAAAATGTAGCGGAATTAAGTACCATGGCGTGATCACAACCCTACCCATTTTTAAATCTAGCCACTGTTGGAAAAAATGTTTCACAATTAAACACACCTGAAAATCGGTTCAAAAATGTCTGAAACCCTTGTTAAAACGGTAATAAAGGATTGAAAATAAACCTACAAAAAATTATGTCATCACCGACTGTTATATCAATCTCAACTCCTCCCGTGCGGCGTGGAGACCCACGATACATCATAAGTCATACAATAAGGACACAACCCGTGTCATTCCATAATTATATGTATGTAAAGTCCCTATGAGCGATTCAACATTAATACCAAAAAATGCTGTCTTTAACAATTTGACAACAATATCATAACTGTATCCCTAACGAATTAGCCTATTCAACGGTTTAGTACACTTGTTAGGTGAGTATTGAGCTTTGTGAAGAATATTATTATGAAATAAAGGGTGGGAGATACCTGCAGGTATTAATCGTTTACATGTACATCCGTATTTGAGATGAGTACCTTGTATCGGCTGAATGTTTTTACGAGCTTGTGATAACGAAAACATTGATGTAGTTAAATCTAGGTTATATAAAGATTTCTGTCGTTAAAACCCAAAACATTGTTACAAATACGAGCAGATTGAACCTATTGTGATAAACACTCTATGATGGTGACAAGGTGACGTCACCAAATAAAAACGTATAGTTAACAATAGTGAATGAAAAATAATCCCTTTATTGTATTTTTTTTTAATTAAGTTTACCATAATTGATATGAAAACATTCTTTATTATCAATATTTGTTCTATTCAAAGAAAGTTCTGCAAGAAACATATATTTGGTATAAACCTCGGGATAATTTTGCCCGCTTGACCTTTGTCATCTGTCGTGGCGAAATTCTAGGGATCATCTCTCTATGACACCATTGGTATCGGAAGAACAACGTAAGAAACGTTATAACGTCGCTTTCGACCAATCAGGCTTTGTAGAAAATGATACACAATCACACAACAACCAATTACAACGATGTTTATTATCACTAGTTCGTATCACATCCATTGTCCATGGTGTGATATCGCGAATATATAGTCAGCCATGAAGAAAACAAAATGACCAAGTCATAAAGAATCTACATAAAATTCATTCATGGGGGTCAAGAAAATATTCAACCTACAACTTGATGACCTTAATCTATAGGCAATATAACATTGTTCACTTATCTATATGTTAATTAAGCCACTGGTAATCGTTTCACAAACCTTATGCAAGGCCTATGTAAACGTAAGGCCTTATTGGTTTGTTAAGGATTTAAAATGTACGTAAGTCTTACGAGTACTTTGTGGAATAATGGATTTGTCTATATCTAGAAAGTCGGTTAAACGCGTGAAATTATTAACAGAACATACAATTTGTGAATGGCTTCGTAAACCTCATATATACATAAACCAGTTCCCGCTCTTTTGTTTTATGCTAAGTTTGGTTTCGTTCAGTTCAACAACATCTGGGATATATTTTCGAGGAAAAAGATTTATAATAACTTAAAAAAATAGTATTAAGGAACTGCAAAAAACAATATGTTTCCCTACTTCGTTTTGGGAACATAATCAGAAAACGTGCAGATATCTTTGTTTTTGTTTTTATCGGTAGATAAAAGAAATCGGCGTTTATCTTTGAATCGAAATGCCGATTTTTTTTCTATCAGCTAAACAAGATTCTATAACTTTGTCGTGCAATAATAAAGAGCATTGTTCAGATGAGATTTGGTAAACACGTAACATTATTGTTGCCAAGATGGTGAAAGATGAGAGAAAAGCCTGTTAATTCTTTCTTTGAATAGGATAATACTGCGTTCATTGATGATAATTATAATAGTCTCTTGATATGCATATGAAAAAAGTGGAATATTGGAATCGATAAAACGTTGATATGATAGCTAGCACAAAATATGCCAATATAAAATATGATGCGATTCATTGATAATTGATAAAGTGCATTATGCTATACTTTCTTTAGTAGACTGGTAGGCATATTAATGTGATTATAAGGATATTGTTAATTGGAACCTGCTTTCAAGTAACAACACTAGTATGGCTGAATCAATCAAAAAGAAAACTGTAGTGATAGCCTTTGATGGAAGCGCATGTGCCAAGGAAGCTATGAAATGTAAGTTAGTAATCTACAATTTCCTAGTTATCCCCCTTTTGATATTCATACATTTTTGAAATACTATGTTTGCAGCTGTGTTTACATTCATCAAATGCATACATTGGGATGATAAGTAAAATAAAATCTGTGTGAACATCTTACATATCAACATCTCTTTACTGTTATATATTTACTATACTAGTGGTAGTAAGTTATTTCTGGTATCATGTTTACAACACCAGAATACACTCTAATGCTGTAAATAAACATTTCTTTGGTTGCGGTTACCATTGTTTAGTTTCTATCCTGGACGTATGTCACTTCTTCTTTAGACGAAAATTTATGGTATTTTAAGAAGAAAAATTAAGTAATAATGATTAAATTTGCTTTCCTCCTTTTTTTTAAAATGGTATGTCCTTAAAATTGAAATAACGGTACTTCAAGTTTATATATAATTATTTATGTATAGCGATGTCAGCTGCGTCTGTTCGATGATAGTATAACCACCTGACGAGTCTTTTTGTAGTATGAGTACAGGCCTAACCTAGACACCGATGACAATGAGATGTTTTAGTAAATTTTGAAAATTAACAACGTTGACATTTTTGTCTATGCAATCTCTTCCAAAAACGTTTCCACTTCTGAGAGAAATGGTAGTAGTGAGCACAAACAAGGAGAAGTTTTTGAGTATTTCTTACTCTACATTAGGCCCTGGATTGAATACTTTTGTGTATATTAAGCTTCATATCACTTCATATCTACAACATGAGAAACGAATTTTTTCAACGTGTCATAGTTTTTCTTTCCTCTTTCGGCTACCATGGACTTATTTTTTTATGAGCAACTTGGTCGGTGTTTCTAGAAAAACAGAGAACCTTTAACCCACTACTGGTGCACCTGGTCTATGCTCTACGTTTTTAGTCGAGTGCGAGTGGCTCATTTACGTTTTTTGCTTTGAATGTATTATTTAGTTATTTTAAGTTCTTTGTTGTGTGTGTCTGTTTTCCATGTCCGGTCTTTGTCCTTGGATAACGTTCTTTTGATTTTCGATAATTTTGTTAGAACCTTGGTTCCCTTGATTATTTTTTTTTATCAAATATGTGTTTACTATATATCTGTGGCGGATAGTAAACAATGAACAATGAAGATTTTTGCATATGCTTGGTAAATATTCGTACAAAAGGATTTCTTGAAAGTCTGTACATTTTGTATTGCCACAAATATATTACAAAAATCAACTATTTTCAACTATTACAACTCTCAGCGATGCAGATCCATATTATTATTAAGCTTCAACATTTCGAAAACCGCGCTAATACTGCAAGGTTATCACTTACCTACTGCCAAAAGTTTTCGGAGCGGTTTAAAGGGTTAACTATGGAATTAAAACCTGTTTTCCCAGAATTTATCGATGTGTGAAATTGGACCATAGGGCCTTGCTCCCACTATCAAATATGCAGCCCGACTAACATATAACCCGAAAAGGGTGGTCCCAGATTTGGGGGTGTACCTCGCTTAAACAATTTTTCCCAAATAAAATTTAACATATTAGGCACTAGCCAATCTAGGTTTCCTTACTTGCAATAGCAAAATTTTTGAAGCAAGTTACACAAATCTATCTTCAAAATCTGACGCAATGTCATCCCGTATTGGTTTGCCATTACTGCACCATTTATGCTTCTCTGTAGCTATTCTGTTTTTGTATTTGTTTTTGTTTTTGTTTTTTTTTTGTTTTTGTTTTTGTTTTTTGGGTTTTTTTTAGAATGAAGATACGTATATATGATGTTGTGTGATATCACACAAGCGGCAATCAGCATACTTTCTAACTAGACATGCACGTCTAGTCGTTTCTGTAGGCATTTCTATCTATCTATCAGTTAGTCTGAATATCCAATGACTCTGCAACTGTCCTCTTATCTATCTAAATAAAAAAGAGGAGAGTTGGAGGATCAGAGGTAATTCCGACTAAAGCCAATGTTTTTTTTGTTTTTTTTTTCAGTGAATGTTTCTAACATCGAACTGTCAAATGCCTACGTCATAATCTAGGGTGATTCGCACTGTGATTATGACTGTGATTTAATCCTTAAAAAGTACTGACGCTATGAAAACGCATGTAACCGCTTAGCAATTTTGCTTTTACACACGTGTGCAAATTTGCACACATTTGCAGAATTTGCGCATGTAAATGGAGCTAGTTGTACTGTCTTTTAATAATTATTTGACTTAATTGAATCGCATCAATATTTCATTTTAAGTTTTCGCTGATAAAGTCTATGAGCCTACGGATGAAGTGTTCGTTGTTTATTGTGTAGAACTCGACGACATCATCAAAACAGGTAATGTTTGAATTGCAAAAAAACTATACATTTAGGAAGTTTGTGAATATATTTAATATACTTTAGTTAGTTAATTAAAAAATGCACTAATTGTTTCGTAAAATTACTAAATAGTTGAAATTTTAGTATTAGAACATATGTTATACTAAGTATACTCTTTTATCCGAAATTCTCACCTTGCATATTTTGTAATAATTTTGAAATTAGCATTACTCTTTTCCGCGAAACAATAAGAAAAAAACAGGGACAGATGTATTTTGATAAGAGTAATCAAGGGAACCAAGGTTATAGCGGTAATCAAAAGAATGTAATTCAGGGACAAAGACCAGACATGGAAAACAGACATACACAACAAAGAATATTACGTAACTTAAATCATACATACAAAGTAACAAAAGTGAAAGATCTTAAATTTACACTCAGTAAACAAAATATAGAAATATCTTTATAAGTTTTATAATTAACTGTTAACTATGTAACTATACGACGAGATTTAAAAAGGGCTGCATTTTCAGGATGAGTTTTAGAATAAGAAGTCTTATCTTTGGAAATGCTTTTGATTATCATGAGGGTTATTTTTGTACTTTGATTCTATATTGAACTATTTCAGAGAGAATCATGTACCGATTAAGTGAAGAGGGAGGTAAGCCAGTTTTGAATGAGCTACTATTACAACAAGTAATTTATTGTTGCGTTCGTGTTATGCGATTTGGTCGACTATTTCAGCTGGATGATCCAATTAGTTTTGTCCATATTTTACCTTGTTTGGACTTTCAATATAGTTTTTTTTCATCTTTATGTGCATGCTACTATAAGGAGATAAAAATCGAAATGATGAATTATATTATATTTATCCCATATGTGTTACAACTGTATATATGGATGATAGATATGGACATATGCAGTGTGATTAATTCTGAAATACAGACATAACTAAAACAACAAATACATAACAGCAAAAAAATCTCTAAAATTCAATTTGCTCTTCTCAACCTAAACGGCAAGAAAAAACTCACTGGATGAAAAGCGTCGTCAGGTATATGATCAAAGCAACGATTTTATTCCTTTTTGGATATAAAGTATAACTCATGATTTTATTTTATGTAAATTATCTTGTTGTCCTAGCAGATTTCTTTAGCTTGAAATTCGTACTGTCATTGAAATTTTCCGAATATCAATTCTTTATAGCTTTTTATCATGGGAAGTAAACGTTAAATGAACGTTTATATTGCAAAAGATGTTGAAGTAAGTCAGGTGATACCTAATATATTTAGCATTTATTAACAACTAACTGTAAAATAATTGAAACGAAATTACGTATTATATTACCTGTAAAATAATTATCCATTTGTCCGATATTCAAAAATAAATCGAGCCAAACGTAACTTACTCAGAATAATGAATGATATTGTAATTGCAAATTAATACTAAAAGTAATCTTTCAGTTCACATTTCGTTGGACCATGACATTCTTAGAGAACTAGTGCAGAAAGAAATCGACAAGATTAAGAAACAGTTAATTGAATTTGCTATATATATGCAAGAAATTAAGGTATGTGAGAAATGGGTTTTCATTTTATTACTGGAGGTGGAAACAACTGAATGAACTTAATAAAAACTGGATTTCTGGTAAATAATTTAATTTTAAACAAAGAAATTATTATTGAACTGAGAGATTTTGACATATTTTTTTTTTGATTTCGAAAGTGTCAACTTATGTTTGTCATACAAATGAGTAATACAGTACTAAGAGTATGGTTGAGGTTAAAACTAAAACTTAAAACAATAAATTGTAGTTCAATACATACATATGTTATAAGAATGCAAACACTCATCTATTTTTTTCAATCAATATTTTTCATATGTATGTAATTAGGTATGTTTTCCAAGTTACTAGGGTGTTTGTTATATGGTCTTAAAATTACTATAAAAACTTTTTTTCAGTTAAACGGTACTGTAAAAAGTACCCAATCATCCTCCCCTGGACATGGAATTATAGAATTAGCTTCTAGGTTAAACGCAGCCCTGATAGTTACTGGAAGTAGAGGTCATGGTTTAGTTAGGAGGACAATTTTAGGAAGTGTTAGTGGTTACATCTTACATCACTCTAACATTCCCGTTATGATAGTTCCACATCACAAGCATTCATAACCTGTATTAAATTCATGTCTGAAAAGTTATGATTTGAATTGCTTTAAAAAGTAGGATTAAAGAAAAAGTATTATCAAGGGAATGAAGATTCGAGTCTAAATCAAAAGATAGATTCCAAAGACAAAGAAAAGACATGGAAAGTAGGCACATAACAAAGAACATTAAATAACCAAAATAACACGTACAAAGAATCAAAAGTAAACGAATACCTCGACCAACAAAGGAAGCATGGACCTGATGTACCGGTAGAATAAGCGTCCTCTGCTTTTCTAGAAACACCCACCGAGTTGATAATGTCGCGTCCGTGGAAATCGAACGAAAAAAGAAAAATCAGTATATGAAAAAATCTCAAAAGTAAATATTGATATAAGCCAGCGTAGTAATTCGTAGTAAATCAGGAAGTGGTTGTTAGATCTGCAGGGGAGATTGTAACTTAAAAGGACAGATGATATCAGCTGGATGACATTCAAATTTCATTCTTCACATATGATATATTGATTGCCAGCATACCTTGCTTGTATGTGCAAATTAAATTACATTTGCGAATTAAACAAACACATCCACATGGAAAATATTACAAAAATAAAAACGTTATAATTAGAATGTTAGGAAAAAGTTATAATGTATGTATGTTCAAGGTTGATTACCGTTCATTAATAATTAATGTCATGACTTCATTGTGAACGGAATATGAAGCGGGGCTTTTGTCCCTAGCACCACAAAGATTAACAAATGCTTTAGACAAAGAAAACGCCGACAGTTTCTAAGACTATGATCGGAGTTTTCATGGAAATTAAGACAATTCTTAGGTTTATATTTTTTAAAAGTTCGAGCGCTCAAGCCTGTACATTCAAAGAATTATAATGAAACTACAATTTGTACAGATATTGTATGGTGTATAGTACGAAATGGTTCAATACCATTCAAATAGAAGCTAATACACCGGTCAAAGCAATTTCAACCGATGAAATTATCTTTAAAAGTTATTGTCGCGTTTTGTTAATCACCAGGATTAAACAATTGTATACAATCGGATATATGTGTAATTACGTACTTATGTATGTATTTATGTATTTATTCGCTTTTTATCATTTAAGTATAATATTAATTCAACTGCAACGTAATCATTTATAAAGTATTTTTCCTCATCTCCAGTGACTTTTTATGACATGAACGTAGCTCACACGTAATAAGAAAACGAGGAGTTAATGAAAAGAAAATAGTTGTTTAGTGTTAAAAAGGCTTTGTAACTAATTCATATGAATTATATATGCTAATGGAAATTCAAAGTCAAATAAATTTAGACAGGAACAGTAAAAACACTTTTTTTCCAAATAACAAAAAACAAAACAAAAACAAAAAAAAAGACAGAATAGCTGTTTTCTTTTCATTTGCTCATCTTAACCTTATTTGCGTCCATCAACGTCTGTCGTTAACTTTTCTTTACAAAGCTCCTCATTTGCTTTGTGTGTTATTACCAGCATTCTTGGGGTATCTCCTTTTGCCGTCGATTTTGTAGAAATATAATATAATATAATATTATTTTGTTTAGACCACAGTGATCAAGTTACCTATTTCTACATACACCTATTAAACTAGATATGCTGAGAAATGATGTGACCCGTTTTCTTCTGCTCCATTTTGTTGAAATTGTATGATGACTCATTATTAAAATTATTACAATTGGTAGTTCAACAACAAAGATTTTTGTGGTTTTGGCGTATAACTTGAAAACTGTAACCGATAGAAAGAAACTTTCATTTTTGAATAATTCTATGACTTCTGTCCGAAAGGATCAAGGTTTTGTGATACCTCCTTGTAAGAGTTGTAGAAGACCAAAAACAACAAATTTTATGGTGATGATTGATGAAATCATCCTTACAGAACGGCCTACCTAAATCCAAGTGGTATAAAAATTCATTTGTACATACATGGTGTAAATATTGAATCTTTATGACAACCATGTGGATCAAGAAAATATGAGGTTTTTTCAAAATAAAAACCAAATCACTTTTGACTCTTGGTGCATTGCAGACAAATGTCAATAATAAGAGACCCAAGGTGAATTATAATAAACAATATCAAATGCATGTCACTTGAGATAACCTAATTATAATTCTTGAAAAAGAAGTACCCTGTTGAAAATTCTTAAATGTGATTACTTATCCAAAGCATAAAAAGTCCTTTTTTCGAAAACAAAACTTTGCAAAAATATTTGATTAGTAGTTAGAGTGCATATGAACTTATATGTATATACGGTTATGAAACTTCCATAGAATAGAATATTTGGAAGCATGGCATTAGATGATTATATCAATTTATCTATGGAGTTTTAGTCTCCAAGTTTACATGTTATGACGCATTTATCACACTGGCAATATTGATATAATATTTCGATACACTTTATACTCAAAATAGACATAAAATAAATATTATGAGAAACATTCAAAGAATGAATCCATGTTTGAAATAGTATGAAGTTTCATTTTATTTTATTTATTTTTGATCTGGACAATTTGATCTGTTCAATCAACAATGTTGTACGTGGAATGAATTGCATGCTGAAGGACGTGTCAAGTTATCAGGTTACGTTATATATACGTATGTACAACATAATTAAACTAAATCAATATCATTAACTGAAACTAAAACCAGATTTAAGAAACATATAGTATTAGTCTAAGGTATATCTAAACTCTAAAATCGATGCGAGGCTGCAAATTTGCGATGCAAATTTGCTCGCTACCTCACCGGGATTCGAACCCCTTCTTTGCTTTGACATTTATGGCGATATTGCCTGCATTAAGTTCAACGCTCTAGACCACTTGATCAACAAGGCTTTTTATTTATCACATTTATCTTAATCGCTATAAAATCAAATGTTTTCATTACAATTGAAATGTATTTACACACCTGTGAGAAACCATATGATCAAAAAGTTATCTTTGATTAAGCGCTTACTCGTGGTTTGTCTTTTTCTGGTTTAGTTTTATGAACTTGATAACTTCTTGAACTAGGTTCATTTTTTGTTGTTGTTTTTTCAAATTTATCAATAAAATATCCACCCAATATTTATTGTGAAAAAAGTTTAGAACATTTCTAGCATCAGCATGAACGAACTTTTGATCATCACTCAAAGACACGGTACTGAACTTATTTCATGATTGATATTATGGAGTGAAGATGATCTAGATATAATTATTCTCAGGCTGTCCATAAATCTCTTCAACTATCAGGTTGTTCAAATAGGATATAGAAAACCACTCGACTCTTCCATTGTATTGATTGGTGAGAAGTTCTACGCCAGAGTTGTGACGGGACATCAGCATGCTACAATCATCCATTCCTAAAATTACATTGAATTGTTTATAAATTACGGACATTCCGGTAAATATGCCCGTGAGTATCGCTTCCAATTAGAATGATTTATCAATAAATTGACTTCAGCCAGGGAAGAAATATCCTTGATTACCGGATTACTTTGGATATTGACTTTGTCATTAAAAAACACCATTTCACTGTTGTGTCTTCACCGTCTTACTATGGCTGAGAAGTGTACAACAAGTCAATCTAAAGATGAAGGTAAAACAGTCATCATTGGTTTCGATGGAAGCGATTACGCCAAGTATGCTATGAAATGTAAGTTATATTAGCTATTTGTAGTAAGTAATTAGTGCTGTAGCAATTAGGCAGCTATTGATTGTTGGTTTATCACATGGTTTTAAGCAAATTGATTACAGGAAGCCTTGCTGCAAGTACTATATGACTGCTGAAGTGTATGATATATAGGGGAACCATACGTCTAAACTATTTATGATTTATTACTTTATTGGCCTGTTAGTAAATGGATGGCCTCGGTAAAATTTATTGTCATCGTCAATCTTAAGATCTTGTGTTCAATAGTAATAACAATAGAATCAATATGGAAAGTTTTGATGGATTGTCAGAATACAGAGTAGCTAATATTAAAGTCAACATACTCTCTTGTAATGACATCAAGTTCTACAGAACTAATGTAGGATTTCTATCTCATGACAGCTTGAACGAAAGAAAACGATTGTCTGATGTATAGTTTATTCATGACATTGACTAGGGTATTATTTGGGGATTTGCCACTAATTGACATGAAATCTAAACCGCTATACATATGCTTACCTTGGGATCAAAATAAGCCAAGAACATAACATTAATGACTGTTACGTTGTAGTGTTACTATTGTCATGGTGTTATGCAGTGGCGGATCTAGGAGGTTCGGGAAGTCGGAATCCCCCTTTTTGTTGGAATATTTGTTAATTTCCCCCAATAATTGGACTAAAATTAGCAAATTATAACCTGGAATCCCCTTTTTCTTGAACCCTTCTGGAAACCAATTTCTGGATAAGCCTTTGGTTAACTGCGTCATTGATATTCAACTGTTATATTTCGTTTAATTTGCCTATCTGTTGGTTTATTGTTTTTGACTATGTCTGCTTCTCGTGGTATAAATAATTTTCTTAATACCGTATTTTGATGATGACATGATGTCTAGCGAAATGACGTATGTGTTTATCATAGTAAATTAATAAATCAATAAAGAACAGTGCAAATGATACCCAGTCAAATGAAGAACAATTAAGGTTCAATCAATGTACAATGTATCAATACCGTCAATTTTACGAACACTCTTAAACGATTTAAACGCAGGTTGCTAATTTACCTTAAGTTTTCTGTTCCTTTTTTAACATTTTGAATGATGTTTGCTGTCACTGTCTCCGCTACGTCTTACTTATGATTTTTTAGCTTTTAAAAGTCTTGGAGTTTCTCCTGAGTTGTTCATTTGCTATCATCATTTTATCTATAATAATTTCAGTCTATGCAGAAAATGTTCATATGCAGAGTGACACCGTTATCGTCGTTTATTGTGTTGAACTAAGTGACGTCATCACCACAGGTATTTTATGTTGATTTCTCTTTTGATTCAAACTTTGTTACGTCATCATCAAAGGAAATTTCTGTTGTTTTCTGTTTTCTATGGGTTATCTTTGAATCAAAAGTTTCAAACAAGTCAATGAAAAATGAAGATATATAATCTCTAGACTCTACTTTATAAGTTATCATTAAACATTGATTTCCAAAAACATTTTTTCTCCTTATAGGTTACAGTATTCAGTTAAGAAATTGACATTTCGATTAACTCATTCAATAAAACAAACACTCACATCTTTGCTTAGTTAAGTGACATTGGTTGACCCTAATTATTCATTCATTGTAGCTCATTTTTCTGTTGACCAGGAGGTTTTCAAAGATCTTATAGAGAAAGAAATAGATAGAATCAAAAATGTTTTGATTGAGTTTGCAAAGTTTATGCGAGAAATCAAGGTATTGTTAACTATTGCCAATGTGTCGATTGTTAGGGATAAGATATTTCTTAATAAAATTATTCAACTGAACACACAGTACTTTGACATTCTTAAGACTAACAACCATGAATTCCATTAATTATTTATTGTTGCAATAATGGTATAGATACGGTTACGGAAACGAAAAAAAATGAAAACAGAATTATATCTACAGACCGAAATGCACACACATTAATGCCCATCATAACGAAAGGGTCTTCTAAATAATAACTGAAAGAGTAATCAAGGGAAACAAGGTTATAGTGGTAATCAAAAGAATACAATCCAGGGAAAAAGAGCAGACATGGAAAACAGACATACATAACAAAGAACATAAAGTAACCAAAATCATACACACAAAGTAACCCAAGCAAATTAGCAACTCGAACTCCACTGAAAAATGGGAGCATGGACCAGGACCAAGTGCAGCGGTAGGGTAAGCGTGCTCTGCTTTTCTAGAAACACCCGCCGAGTTGCTCATAGAAAGTCAAGCCCAGGGTAGTCGAAAGAGGAAAGGAAAACTATGGCACGTTGGACAAATCAGTTGTCGTAGCGCAGATGGATATACCGTTCATGATGACGACCAGAAAATTTCTGTAATGATAACTTCAATTTTGTAGTAATATAACCCTGTTCCAGAAACCTATTTGTTAGAGTTCTAGCGCGATACAAAAAGTCTGCGTAATTTCGGTAAACTCTGGCATAACGTATGAGTTGTGATATGAACACTCCATACGCAGGTGCTGACGGGATATTACCACAGATGGAAGGAAAGTAATCAATTCCGAATGAAAAGTAAAGTTTGGTCAATAGTTTTCTTTTACCGTCGATTTCTAAGTGTAGGTCAAGATATGAGGCTGACTTCATTTAGAAAAGTTAACTGTTTAACAAATAAAAAAAGGAGAAAGAAAGAAAAGTACGTTTTTTCTTGTGAATTTCTTCGCCGATCTCCAATATACGGTTTCTGACAAATGAATGCAATAAACGGCACAACAAATGTCCACTGCGATCATCATTGCGTCAATAATCAGAGAATGCCGGAACATGAGTCACTTGATGTGTCGCTGATTTTAAATGAAATAAGGAATTTATAAATGACATAAGATGCATGTAGTTTGATCAATTTGATATACAAAATAATGGAAGTGGGACAGTTAGCTTCATCTTTAAAATAGAATTGTCGCATTTTGGGTAATTATTCATATAAAGCAGTAGACATGATGCATCTAACAAAATACGATTAACAAGTAAAATATATAGTTGAAGGCCTGTGAAATAGATGTAAAACTGATTGTAATAAAGTAAATGAACAATTATGTTAAGAATGCAAAACTTATTAGTTATATTTTATTATCATATTTTAGTTGAATGGTGTAGTTAAAAGTACACATGCCAGCACTCCAGGTCTTGGAATAATTAATTTCGCAAAAGAAGCAAAAGCAGATTTGATCGTAAGTGGTAGCAGAGGACAAGGCAAGCTGCGTAGAACATTTCTCGGAAGTGTCAGTGATTACATTTTGCATCATTCGGATGTTCCTGTACTCATCGTAACCTCACGCAAGGACAATGAAAAAGCGTCATAAAATTTTATGACATGTATGTTAAATAAGAAACATTTTAATGCTTACAGATTTGTACAATAGATCGTATGTTCTGCCTTAACTCGCCGGAAGTGGTTTCTAAATACACATAACACAATTTATGAGAGACTTTATAAATCAAGGTTTTATATTTTAAAAAAATAACACTGAATTTAGTAAGAAATTTTAAATAAAATTAATAAATAAAATCTTAAAAAAAACATGCAGGTATATGTAGTTAATCTAGATTAAGCTCATTGGCCTTAACTATTCATAATATATTATAAGTTCATGAAAAATAAACATCAAGATGTTTAGAAAGCGGAATATATCGATATTTTGACGATGTTCTCCCCATTAATAATCCATAATTTGGCTTCTGTGTATTTATCCATCAGAACAAGAAATTAAACAGACTACTGACACTGCCTTCCCTGCGTCATTTTATCGACGCAGTCTGTATAGTTTCGCTTTTTACCCTTTGACGCTCTTCCATGGAAACACAATTCAGCTGTTTCCCGATTGGCCAAATACTGATAACTTAGTGGCGTTAAAAAAATGAATGAAGTGTATTAAAATATGAAAATTATAAGTAAAAAGAATGTATTTTACTGTGTCAGCTTTCTTTTTTAAAGATAGTACATGTTTAGCCTTCACCTCGAATTTGACAAAAGTAGTCATCTCAGTACAATAATATTGATGACAAACGATACGATTTTGATTTTGAAGTTGTAAATTTCCCTTTTAATGCAGTAATATACCAGCTTGCTATGCATACGGTGTATATATTTATCAGTTGTTAAGGTATGCAGGAGCTAATGGCGACACTTCTGACTTCTAAAAAGACAGCACTGTTGTCTTAGATTGATGAAAATACGTTTTATACTCAACCTAAAAATATTTATTTCCGATATCCATATCTTATTAACAAATGTTTTGGTTTTTACAGATTATAGGTGATGGATTTCCATACAAATTAATTTTCTGTATTTGTCACTTGTAGATTATTATTATTTCATCTCGACTTTGAGTTACCTCCTCCACAAAGTTCAAGACCTTATTTTGAAGCTCGTAGCTTGGACATTATTTTTCTACTGTATTAAGTTCTTTTTTATTTTCACTTATTTATTGTTTATTATTATCTATTAGTTCAGGACTTTTTTTACTACTGATTTTACCTTTTTTGACTGGTGGCAATGTTATGCTGACCATTTGTGTTTAAATATGCCGGACAAGATAAACCGCAATGAAAGCGGCAGATTTACCTCGCTATAAAACCTTGCTTAACCCACCTTTCATTTTGAAATGCTTTAACCAAGTCCGGAACATTTCGGCTGTTTCCAACTTCACGGTTTTTACTTTGATATTGCCATTTGTTATAAGGACTTTCCTTTTAAACATTCCCTCTAACTATACTGCTTAGATTTTATCAGTCCAGTAATTATGATATTACCCTTCATATTCATTTAGGGATCCTTTAAATCCTTTCAGGAGTCTTACCATGGCCAATTAAACCAGAACAGAGGGTGCACAACGATTCTATCTAATTGCTAGTCTTTTAAAGCTTTTAAGGTCCTAAATGGTTAAGGAATAGCTGTGAATACAGTTTTGGTACCTCTATCCCCATAGCCAATAGAAAACACGAATCGTTGTTAATAATCACAGCAATGATTTGTCTTCAATACCTCAATATTATTCCGTAAAAATGTCAAACACAACAAAGAGTAGCAGATCAGAATGGGGTCCTTTACTACTTTCTTCAGTCGACGAATCCAACGAGTCTAGGCGCATGTCGAGACAAACTGTAGGAATTTTGGCAGTTTATTGAAGGCAAGAAACCTGCATTGGCTGGTGTTTTTTTTTTCGAATTGAGTAGGGTCGGTCAATCTTTGACATATTTCCTGTTATTGCTTTTTGTGATTGGAACAATAAATTTATTAAATTAATTTGGATCTGAAAGTTAAATTCCATTAATAGATGATAACAATTCACCTGGATATTTCATGATATTCATGGCATTAATCGGTATAGGAAACTTAAGAAGAAACATGAGAATGGTATGAAAGAAAAACGTATCTGAAAGAACGGAAAGATATCCCTTTATTTTCACATGAATGAAAACATGCACCGTTGTGAACACTTTCATAACATAAATTGAAGACTTGTTATCGTTTAATATATGTCTATGTGGATATATTATCAATGGGTCAGACTTTGGCACATTCTGTACATTTTGTACATTCCATAGAAATAAAAGATCATTATTAAACATGTTTTTTTTTTATTTCTAAAATCAAATGATGATTACACATTTCCTTGTTTTTTTTTGTTATTCTTGAACTTTTATGTGTCATTAATTTTATGTTTAATTTAAGCAGAAAAACAAAACAAAATAATCGCCGCCTTGTTTCTTCAATATTCGGTAATTCAAAATTGCCTAAAACAACAGGAATATTGCTATACCCTTAAGAATAATCACAACTATACTAAGGGAAAATTTATGCGAACATCATTTTCAGTCCTCAGTGACGTTAGTAAAAAACAAAACTAAACAAAAATAATGACATTTTTTTTCTATAAACTTATTCAGATAAATGAAACACTTTGACAATATGTTTTTGTTTTTTTTTAAAGTGTTCATTTTACAAACCATCCTTTACAAATTCTTTCTGAACAATGTTTACATGATTAAACGTTATTTATCAGTTACTTCGCATAACGAACGTCAGTTCTTTATATAACATTGATAAAACTTGATATATTGGTATATTCTATTATTGTGAACGCTGCCAAAATATCAAATTAAAATGAAAACGGGAAAAAGCAGGTTCATTATCTGTACATGTTGCAAGTTTTATGTAATATGTATCTATAATGAGATGAATAATTAACCTAATTAACACAAATTCGCATGCATTGTGATGTACAATTATTACTCATCATAAACAAGAATCAGAATTATTTGTAGTAAATATGTGTATAACTCCTTCCGGAACAAACAAACTTTTGTTATCTGAATACTCGTTATTCATTGATATAATTTAAGGTAACATAATTTTATACACGACACCTAAAGGAAATAACTTTGTAAAAAAATCAGAAGAACGTTTTATTTTGTGAAATTGACTAAATGCAACATACTTAAAAAAATCTGATTAATTTACCATGCTTTGTACGTACAAATGCGTTCCACTGTACGTTACATTTCTAGACGACAAATTACAAGAAGAGTAGTCATGGGAACCAAGATTTTAGTGGAAATCAAAAGAATGTAATCCAAGGACAAAGACAAAGACAAGACAGTAAACATAACACACAACACGAAATAATCAAAATAATACGTACAGAGAAACAAAAGTAAATGAGCAAATCGGATTCACTAAAAACTGGGAGCATGGACCAGGTGTATCATTGAGTAAGTCCCCTCTGCCTTTATAGAATCATCCGCCGAGTTGCTAATAAAAAGTCAAAGCCGGGGTAGACCAAAGTGAGAGGGAAAACTATGACACGTTGAACAAGAAGAAAATGGTACAATGTGTATATAAACATACCACACAGTGAATTATATTTATTATGCAGTTGTAGAAATGTTGAGAATGAAGTCTTGGAGTAAGTCGAATTTTGAAAAAAGAAAACAAACAAAAACAAAAAGATGCACATACTAGTTACTCTGACCAAATTAAGTGTCGTTCCCGTATAAATAATTATATCCTAATGGTAAAGACGGTAAATACAACGGATTACGTCACAACGAAACGAAACATTTTCGTAATTTGATAAAGTGGTGCGAATTCAGACAGGCAAAAGGGTGAGTATTCACTTTCTTACATCTATTTTTGTGTAATTTTCTTTTTATCATATGCAGTCTGATCAATCGTTTTATCATATGCAGTCTGATCAATCGTTTTATCATATGCAGTCTAATCAAGTCGACTATTCCATCTTAATATGTTGTGTACATGCAGTTCACCTTAGTTGAATGTAGTAAGAACTGTATTTAGCTACATCGAAATTGTATATGACATTCAAAGCACCTTCTATCAGATTACTGGTATCTACGCTAATTTGTCTTTCAGTCTTGTTTTTAAGCTGATTTTGCCTTTTATGAACAGTTTCACATCTTTTATTTTGGAGTCTTTTACAGCTTGCTTTATGGTGTAGGTTTTGCCCATCACTGAAGACCATGTGGTGATCTTTAGAAGTTTAATTGTTCCTTGCTTGGCATTGGTTGATGACTATCTCATTGGCAATCATACCGCATCTCCTTTGTTTTATATTTCGTATATTTTCCGATTTTAAAGTTTATTAAGCTTCGGAATGAAAATGTAGATGTATGAAAACTGAAAACGTGAAAAATGCATCTGCTTGATTATTGGTCAAATCAGGTTCTCTGTCCAAGACGAAATATCAGTTTAAGAAGTAGAACACATCAGATATAAATAATCTACAAAATGTATATTAATCAAATTATATCCCCATACATAACAAATGTTTAAAACAACCTCGATGATTTTATCAACTCAATCGAACAGTAAAGTGTAAGGGTTTATTGTTCTACAGGTGTGAACTTCCTTTCTTTTCTAGCTTTGCCACGGAGAATTTTCATCAACATAATTAGATACTTAAAAACAAACTGAGTGCTAAGGTTATGTCTTAAGACAAGTTTCTAGTACAATAAATGATTTTTCATCCATACATTAACACCACAATACTTAACCCAATCACTGTAAAATCGCATCGTGTATAAGGTTTGTATTGATGATCATAAGCTTCTGTCGACAACCATTCTTCATGGTTATTACATGATTTGTGCTGATATTTGTTCATATGATTCAAAGTGAATAACAATCCTTTAAACTGCTATTGTTCATGGAATTGTTGTATTCTTATCACTTAAACAATAGATATGCCGAATCTACTTTTAAAAAGCATTGTATGAACCTTGAAACAAACATTACTGATATTGCAATTGATTATGTACTTGAACGTAGCACGGATTTAGCAACATTCAATAATTAGGTTGGCTAAAAAAAATAATTTAAACCTTAAATTTACTGTTTGCTCGAATAGTGAACATTTATGGTCAAATCATTTTTGTTCAGAATTTCATAAAGGTAAACTCACACGTAAACATGGTTAAATCAAAATTCTTGTATCATATTCCAAGAAACAGAAAAGGAGCACAGAAAAACTGAGGCAGAAACAACAATCAACTTATAGAAACAAAAAACAAAAAAAACAAAAAAACACGCACGTTATTTAAAGTTAAGTAGACAAACTGAGCATTGCTCACTAAATGATAACCTTCACCCCCCTATTACAGCAATCATATGATAAAAAAAAAACAAAGTCGTCAAATAGAAAGTTGATGTTGCTCGAGTCTTAATTCACAATACAACAAACCTATATAAAGCTTCTGTTAAAATATCGAGGGTTTGTGATAAGTTGTTACGGTGATCACTATTGCGATAATTGTTTATTTAAATCGTATGGTCAAATATTAATAAGTCGTCAAACAGAAATTTGATGGCGCAAAAATCTGAAATAGAATTCTACGATAAGGCATACATGTATAAAGCTTCCTTCAAATCCATCTGCGGAAAGTATTGACAGAAAAAAATTGTAATGGAATAAGTCTGGACGGGCGTTTACCACTCGCTTTAAAAGCGGGGTTATGATGAAATAACCCATCGTTACTTCACCAAAAATATTAACATGATAGTACTCGTCAATTCAACGAATTAAAATCAAGAATATTCTTAACAGTTGTTTGTGACGTCAAATAATCTTTAAATTTTGATTTGTATAATCAAGGATGTAAAGAATATTTTCAGATTAAAGTGTTTCTTTTTTATTTAAAGTTTTGTGGCACTGATTGCAGTATGTTAGAGAATGACTATCTATTTATGAAAAACTTTAAGTGGAACTATGAATATCTGTGTGTAAGACTTGCGGTAACAAGTTAAGTCGATGCAATATTCCGTTCTTAAAGTACCATGAAACTATTTCTCGGTTTTTCTTCATTATTGCAAATGTAATTTCATGTGTTCTGTTCAGTTATGAAACAAAATCCGGCGATGCAGATAAAATCCTTGCCATGTTACCGTTACACATTGTAAAACTGATACATGTCACATTTGGCTGATAATAATATCCACACCCAAAATTAACCCTATCATAATATAGATGGCAGCGACTACTTAAAAGTGCATGCAAGCTGTGTGATGAAGTATTCAAGTGTAGTTCTTATTGATACAAGCGGTAAAATAGGGGTAACAACACAATTACCGAATACTTATCCGATTTAAAATCAAGTCCAGTCCAAAATAAATCTGACAAAATAGATATTACCGGATTAGCTGGTATTACAATAGTTCAAACTTGGTACAGGCATTTCAAACGAAATGATGGGTTAAATCTTGTTTTTACGGCGGGTCAAACGTCCCTCTTTTGTTGCGGCGTGAATACACCGGTGGTGATTAAATAGTATTTGACTTTTTTATGAGCAACTCGGCGGGTGTTTCTAGAAAAGCAGAGGACGCTTACCCTACCGGTGCACCTGGTCCATGCTCCCAGTTTTCAGTAGAGTCCGAGTTGCTCATTTACTTTTGTTACTTTGTATGTATGATTTTAGTTACTTTATGTTCTTTGTTGTATATGTCTGTTTTTCATGTCTGGTCTTTGTCCCTGGATTACATTCTTTTGATTACCGTTATAACCTTGGTTCCCTTGATTACTCATTTACATATGGTGTTATAATTGGTAAATCAGTGATCATATCAGTACAAAGAAAAAAGAAAAAAAATACACAAATCAGTCATTACTCGTTTTAAAACTTATGAAAGATAATGAGTTTAAGTTAACTGGTAGAGTTTAAATACGCAAAGTATTATGAGCAAATTATAAGTAAATGTAATAGATCGAGCACATTAAATTCCAGAATTAATGTAAATATAAAATTGGCCATGTTAACTCTAAAGAAAGTTTTGTTTGAAGGCCAAAACTTTTTGGTTTTCAGTTTGTGGTTTAACTTTTGTAATGTCTTTTTTTTTCGTTTACATATATTTTTTTACATCTATTTTTACTTGTTTCATAAATATTCTGCTTGTTTTTCTCACACGATGTTACTTTTATCAATAGGATGTGTCTGCCTAGACCTTTTAAGGTAATTAATTGCTCTGAAATCTTTTAACTCGTTATCATTCGTCTCTCTGTCAAAGTAAGCAAAACAATAAATGCCACGGTTCCTGGGATAATTGCATTACCTACGGACTTTGGTTTGAAGTCACGGCATTGTGTTTAGAGACAATAAATATCAGATAATCCAAAATTAGATACAAATATTATGGAAAGTCATCAGTAATACCTGACAGGTAATAACAGGCAGGCAAATCATTATCGACTATCAAAAAAGTTTATTGAACTCTTTGCAACTACAACGACTTCTGTTACAAATGAAGTTATACCAACTTAGCATACCTTTTAATACTAGTAGTACGTCTTATTTTCTTATATTGTGTTCAGCAATTATAATGTCTACTTTTTTATGAACATTGAACTGCAATTCACCATATAGTTTAATCATTGTTCATGTACGTAGAAGTTTGTCTAAAGAAGGTATAATTATACAATGCCTCAATTGGATACTACTTATGTCACATAAAAATAAAATACCAAGAAAGCCTTGATAAAATTGACGATTTATTTGATACGTAATTGTGTTGTCTTATTGTACTAAACGTTTTCAGCACAAACGATGAATCAACAGAAGAGAAAAGTGCTGTCTTACTCATTCGATCTGTTTTGAAGTTTTACATGATTATTATTTTTTTAATCTAAAAATTCCTTGTTCCTTCACCAAGAATGGATACCAACAAAACAAACTAAAATCATTGACCACGTGCTACAGTGGACGTATTACCATATGCGGACGTCAGTGAGGAAAATAATATATGTTTTCCATGTTGTTTTCATAATGAACTTTCCTTCAACTGAAAGATTCATTAAAATTACATTGTTTTTCTGACGTCAAAAGTTTATTCGGAGAGAAACCTGAAGTCAATCGTAGCAAAATGCCAATTAATTCATGTAAAAGCAATTATCAAGGCTTATTGTCAACATTTCATTTCATTTCAGTCTTAAGTTCACTTTGGTTTTATTTATTGCTTACAAAGTAATATAGTTGTAATATTTTGAAAATGGTAATGGTTGGTATTTTTTTAGTCTGTATTAATTTTTTCCATGTGTTATCGATTTAAATGTGATACTTAATAGGTTGAGAATTTAGCCATATAACAGTTTTAGATCTATATGCAGAATCTATGTTCTGATATCATTAATTAATTGGTAATTAATATGGTATAGAGTATGGGAAGTCTGTTTTTTTTTCTTTGTCGAAGCTTGTACTACGCTCAGCTTTGCATCTGGCTTTGATATTAAATATAATAAAACTACAAATACAAATTCGAAAGAAATCGTCATAGAAATTTATTAATTGTCTGTTATGTCAAGAAAAACATACACTACAGAGTTAGTTAATCGTCAATATTTATCACAGTTATATCATCTTAAACGTGTCTTACAATAAAGAGTGTGATTTGTTTTTTTTTTTTACGAAACATATGCAAGGCATTTAGTATAGTGTTATTTTTGTCATATTTAAATGTCCAACCTTTACTTTTACGTGCATCCAAGTTGTTTATTGATACGTTGCTACCACTCATTTCCACGTTATTTCCTCTTTTTAAGAATGATTTTTATATGTAATTAGCTCCGCCTGTAGATATTTTATTGCTGCATCTACAAACTGTGTCTCTATATAAATATGATATCCATTCAAGGACGGCAGCCATATTCTGTAACATTTGAATACTTTCGATATTCTGTATTCAGTTAATATATATATATATATATATATATATATATATATATATTTTATATATATATTTTATTTTTACCACAAACAGCGTGCATTAAAATTAAGGATGAAGCATGGCAGCTGCTGGATTGCTGTAAACATATGTCATTAACTATTATTAGGAATACTTAAGTATAAATTTAACAAAATAGCAATGTCGTAAAAAATTGAAAAATACCAACGAAGTGTATCATCTCGAAATAAACCGAACATGTTTTGATATTACTTCATCCAATTTTGCACCAAAAAAAATGCAATCAACATTTATTCAGATTTTTGATTGCCGTCTTCAAATCTTAGTAGTTTCCTTCTACTTTATAGCCTTCGATAATTGTTTCCGGATTCGGAGCTAACAAGTAGGTTCAGTCTTCTGTAAGTGTATGTTGAAGCCAGACATACTGCAGGGAATCAGTACACCTATTTTTATCTTGTAGATAATTTTAAGGCTATTGATGGCCTTCAGGAAAAACAAGTTCAATATCTTTCTTTGAAATACAATTATTTGAAGAGGTAATTAATGTATGATAGTACTCGTCAATTCAACGAATTAAAATCGCATTCCATTAAAAGTCCTTAATCTTGAGTTATTATAGTATTCATTTCTACATCATTGAAAAAAGAATTCAACTCAGTATTTTAATATTATTAGTAATTGCTCTCGCTCTTTACTTTTATTACTTTTTATGTATTATTTTAGTTACTTTATGTTCTTTGTTGTGTTTGTCTGATTTACATGGTCTTTGTCCCTGGATTACATTCTTTGATATCCGCTACAGTCTGGGTTCCCTTAATTATTCTTTTTCAAATGAAATCAAAAACATTACTACTCAATTGAAAAATGGATCAAAGTTAACAAAACTAATATCATGCACGTATATAAAACAGTATCCTATTCAAAAGGACACGACAAAAATGAAAATATTAAGTATAGAGCGTTAACCGCACTCTCCGGTAACGGTAAGTGATAAGCCGTCCTAAGCGCTTCCAGAGCCTTAACCACATACCCCGGTAACGGTAAGCGATAAGTGAAGCGTCCTCTGTTCAAATGTTTATAATGAGGACGGCAACGAATAGAATAATACTGTCATAGAGATGAAGATGAAAACAACTAGGAGGCGATGAAGTTGTCTTGGCAGTCTTAACTAGCAGGCGATATAGTTGTCCTGGCAGTCTTCAATCAAGTGGTAAGGTATTCCTATTAATTTTCTGCAGGAATTAACGCACGAAACGTACACAATATTAAATAATTTTTTAGGATAAAATTCTTGAAATAAAGCAGATAGATAAAAAATCATACACAGGAGGAGATAGAACGGTATTCATTTATAAGGAAAATTGACGACAAGGGATAAATAGTTATTTATTTATTTTTTTTTTGTAGATCGGGCTTCTGTCCATATTTCTTCAGGGGATATGTAAATGTGGAAGTGGTAATTTAAAATGAACTAAATTGAAATAGATGTGACTGTTTGTAAATTTTTAGCACAACTAGATAGTTTGAATGTTACTCTTGTATTGACCAATCCAAAAAAATTGCCTGAGTAATACTAAAAATAAAATGAAGTTGACATTCCGAAAGCAGTTTGGTCAAGAGTAAGGCCGATACCATGTTATAGTTATCACCTTTTTTATTCGAAATGAGGTGTTAAATGGGCAATGTTTCGGTGCATTATTTACTTACTCGAAAAAAATGTTAAAAAATTTAAATTCATTGTTTACAATAAATGATACGTTACTAAAAAGAGATCATTTAAATCACATTTTCTCCCTTATTATTTTACTTGTCTAAAAGTAAGAGA
This sequence comes from Perna viridis, assembly GCA_037379345.1. Classification (NCBI taxonomy): domain Eukaryota; kingdom Metazoa; phylum Mollusca; class Bivalvia; order Mytilida; family Mytilidae; genus Perna; species Perna viridis. The sequence continues at coordinate 19,797,823 of CM074511.1, forward strand.
ACGTTTATAATGATTTGGTATTCATTCAGAAAGGTAGTTAGTAAAATCATTCGAAAATTTTACCAATTGCATATGGTTATACTTAGTATACTGTTGACAAAAATAATAAGGATCTTAAGAATACATTCATTGTGATATTTCGACTGTAATTTATAAATACAATTTTTCTCTGCTAAAGAAAACCTTTGTATCAATTTATTTTCGAAACAAAACGTTCATTCCTGCGATATGTAATCACTGTTAGTTGTTCAGCACATGTTTCAAGTGTATTAAAACAGTTATGAACAATACATAACGAAATAAAAGTTTGCTTAAAAAAAACAAATATTTCTATCTGTAGGTATTGGATTTAGAATATTAAAACGAACATTTTTTTTTAAAACCACGTCAAGCGCTAAAGACACGGTTTGGTTGGTTACTGACAGATAATATTAATACTGTTAGGTACTAAAAATAAATGGAAAATGATTTAAGACAGTCGAGTTAAAGATCGAAGAAGCTCATAATATCAGCTTGTGCAACTTACCAATATGTAATACATGTTATCTGTAATAAGATAAATAATTGGCTCAATTATTACAAATTGTTTTTTATATCGCACTTATTATCATTTATCAGATACAAGTAGGATAGAAAATCCCTACAAAACAAAAGTTTAAAGATAGTAAATGTTCACGTAAACCTACGACGCATTATCTTGTTATCATTTTCTCATTACTGTAAAAAAAAAAAAAAAAAAAGAAACCAATGAAAAAAATATACATGAACAACTTATTTTAGGACACAACCATATGTCTACCCGCCAGTCTGCCCGTCAAAAATATTAGTGAAATAAGAAAATTATATATATTGCCGACTTAAATATTTATAATCAATCAAGATAAGCGCACTAAAATTGGCCACAATCGGATTTCCATTTGGTAAAAATTGCATATTTTTTCAGATTTTGAGAATCGTACTTCACGACTTTTACATGGTGCTGAGTTTTATTTCATGTAAACGTAGCGAATTGGTGATTTTGTTCAAAGGTAGATTACTATTTTAATTTAAACTTAAATTGCAGATCACACATTTTGATAATCAGAGTTCTGAATAAGGTAAATGGCTAGGGTTGTTATAAAGTAAAGGACTAGGGTTATTATAAGGTAAAGAAAGGGCTAGGGTTATTATAAGGTAAAGGGCTAGGGTTATTATAAGGTAAAGGACTAGGGTTCCTATAAGGTAATGGACTAGGGTTCTTATAAGGCAGAGGATTAGGGCTGTTATAGGGTAAAGGGTTTGGGTTTTTATAAGGTAGACGGTTAGGGTTGTTATAAGGTAATGGGTTGGGGTTGTTATGAGGTAGAGGGTTAGAGTTATTATAAGGTAAAGGGCTAGGGTTATTTTAAGGTAAAAGGTTAGGGTTATTATAAGATAAAGGGCTAGGGTTGTTATACGGTAAAGAAAGGGCTATGGTTATTATTTGGTAAATGGCTAGGGTTATTATAAAGTAAAGGACTGGGGTGTTATAAGGTAAAGGGCAAGGGTTGTTATAAGGTAAAGGAGCTAGGGTTGTGATAAGGTAAAGGGCAAGGGTTATTATAAGGCAAAAGGCTAGGGTTATTAAAAAGTAGAGGATTAGGATTACTATAAGGTAAAGGATTAGGGTTATTTTAGGGTAAAGGGTTAGGGTTATTATAAGATAAAGGGCTAGGGTTGTTATAAGGTAAAGAAAGGGCTAAGGTTATTATAAGGTAAAGGGCTATGGTTATTATTCGGTAAAGGCTTAGGGTTATTATAAAGTAAAGGACTGGGGTGTTATAAGGTAAAGGGCAAGGGTTGTTATAAGGTAAAGGGGCTAGGGTTGTGATAAGGTAAAGGGCAAGGGTTATTATCAGGTAAAGAGCTAGGATTGTGATAAGGTAAAGGGCAAGGGTTATTAAAAAGTGGAGGATTAGGATTACTATAAGGTAAAGGATTAGGGTTATTTTAAGGTAAAGGGTTATGGTTATTATAAGATAAAGGGCTAGGGTTGTTACAAGGTAAAGGGCTAGGGTTCTTATAAGTTAAAGGGCTAGGGTTCTTATAAGATAAAAGGCTAGGGTTATCATAAGGTAGAGGATTAGGATTGCTATAAGGTAAAGGATTAGGAGTATTTTAAGGTAAAGGGTTAGGGTTATTATAAGATAAAGGGCTAGGGTTGTTATAAGGTAAAGAAAGGGCTATGGTTATTATAAGGTAAAGGGCTATGGTTATTATTCGGTAAAGGACTAGAGTTATTACAAAGTAAAGGACTGGGGTGTTATAAGGTAAAGGGCAAGGGTTGTTATAAGGTAAAGGGGCTAGGGTTGTGATAAGGTAAAGGGCTAGGGTTATTATAAGGTAAAGGGGCTAGGGTTATTATAAGGTAAAGGGCAAGGGTTATTATAAGGCAAAGGGCTAGGGTTATTTTAAGGTAGAGGATTAGGATTACTGTAAGGTAAAGGATTAGGGTTATTTTAAGGTAAAGGGTTAGGGTTATTATAAGGTAAAGGGCTAGGGTTGTTATAAGGTAAACACTAGGGTTGTTATAAGGTAAACGGCTAGGGTTGTTATAAAGTAAAGGACTAGGGTTATTATAAGGTAAAGAAAGGGCTAGGATTATTTAAGGTATAGGGTTAGGGTTATTATAAGGTATAGGGTTAGGGTTATTATAAGGTAAAGGGCTAGGTTTATTTTAATGTAAAGGGTTAGGGTTATTAAAAGGCAGAGGATTGGGGTTACTATAAGGTAAAGAGTTAGGATTATTATAAGGTATAGGGTTAGGGTTATTATATGGTAGAGAGAAACGTCACAGGATTTTTTCTGAATTCGTATTCTAGCTGTAATCTAAGTAAGTTTAGTAATAGATCAGTCCTCTGTTTTTTGTCAAATCATTGAAATATACTAAGACTGTAAATTATGAACTTTGAACACCAAAATGCAATATTATTACTTTCAAAAAGCAAATTACAAATAGTTTTTACAAAATTTATCGTACAAATAGGAAAAATGGTTGTGTATAAGCTTTATATAATTCTACACATTACGAGTTAAACATACTATAAATGTTTTGCTCAAATATATTTTTAATACTAAAATACTAGATTTCAAAGTCTTAACATTAAGGGCACCGAAAAAACGCTGGAGTTTTTGGTGGTAATATCAAATTGTAAACAGACTAAAGCTTTCAATTAAACTTAAAAAGTACCAGTTTGAATTTTTCCATTGCCAATACTCAGCCCTTTGTAGTAATTTAAGCAACACATATTCCTATATCAGTAAACCTTCAGGATTGGAAAGATTTTATTGTGGCTGTTGTAGTTAACATCATGTTTCTCTTCTCTAATTTTATATCAGGAAGCTCTTTCATGCCTTTTAGTTTTGAGAGCAGTTCAATACTAATGAAACAAAGCAATTTAGTCGCTAAATATTTATTTTGCTACAGAACTCCTTTGAGAGCGCTTCAATTGCTCAAATAAATTTCAAATAAATTACCGAATGCAAAGTCTTGGACGAAACATAGAAACAAGTAATTTGCAAAGGTAATATCAATAGCAAGAACAAGCTAAAATGTATGTGAGATTCTTAACTTAGTCGAGGCAATCAAAACAAAGGATAAGAACCTCACCAACATTGTAGCTAGAAATCACTTGTTTACCAAATTTAACCATTTATTTACATTTATTCCTTTAATGTCTAATTTTGTGAATAACAGACAAATGAAGATTAAAATGGTTTCTCTACAAGAATGTTCAGGTGTAAGTTGTAAGAGTACTTAAAGCGGAAATCAAAAGCATGTAATCCAGGTACAAAGACCAGAGATGGAAAACAGACAAACACAAAGTAACTAAAATAATACATACGAAGTAACAAAAGTAAATGAGCAACTCCACTAAAAACTCTGAGCATGGACTTGGTGTTGCGGTATGGTAAGCGCCCTTCTTTTTGTTTTATAGAAACACCCGCCGAGTTGTTGATAAAAAGTCAAGTCCAGGGTAGTCGAAAAAGGAAAGAAAAACTATGACACGTTGAACAAATCAGTTTTCATGGTGTAGATGGATCCACTGTAAGGATCCACGTGTTCATGATAACGACCATAACACTTCTGTAGTGTTGACTGCAATCTTGTTGCAACATAACTCTGTTCCAGAAGAAATAGGAAATAGGGAGAGGTGGGTAGGGTCGGGCAATTTAGCCTCCTGTGGCGGAGTCTTATGGTTCCTACTCCGGAAGAATACCACAGTATGGTTCTTTAACGTGCGAGGAACGTGGCATCTTTCCCAACACGGTGCATCACTATGGTTTGCGGTCAGGTTTTCCGTATTATAGCCTGACAACCCCAGCATGTAACACGCCAGGGGTACCCCTTTCCACCGCCTGGGGCACACATCCCAGTTGCTCTGTATACTGCTGTACCCTCTTTCCGATGTATTATTAATATCCCTTTTGGTACGGAACTGATTGCACGTGCTTGGGTCAGAGGTCAGAGGTTGCCGATACTGAACCCGGCCTGTTTCATGAAAACAATAACAAAGATCAGATTATCGGTATTCCATGTAATTTTCAAGTTTTAACCTCAACATAGAATATTTCCAACTTTTCCAAAACCTCTGTATGCCATATTATTTAATCCCTTTTAGAAATGTAAAAAATACGCATGAAACCAATCAATCGATATCGATTTATCGTCTGCCATTTGCAAAGCTTCCCAAACAACAATCACGTGACCAAAATACATCATGTGTCATACAAATTAACTATGGCAATCCAGATTAACAAAAAATGAACATTTTCTGAAGATTTGACAAATTAAAATATCAAACATTTTCCCTTATCTTAAAAACATTCTGCTAGAAAAATTAAATGGAAATTAATAGTTAAGCAGTATTTAACACTAAAAAAGTTCAACAATGAACAAATTTAAGCCAATTTGGGATATTTTTTTAATTTACAGATATATAAAAAACAGTATCACCCAGTTTTTTTTTTTTTTTTTCTGCTGTTGATTTTATTAAAGTTATACATATGTAAAAATGATTTAATTTTCAGAGTTAGGTAGTAAATCAATTTTAAGTAATCTAAAATATTCTAAATGATTTCAATTCTTAATCAATTTCAATTTCAATCAAATGATTATTTGAATAGGAATTGAAATAAGATAAAAATCATTTTGTAATAATTTGCCTTAATAAATGAAGTGTTTAAATTCTCATATATAAATATTTCTCTTTAAATAGATTAAAAATTGATTGTATAATGTTATTTTTGTTCAGTAGAATATTTTTCTCAGTAAATCCAATAGTAGCATATTTCTATTTATTTAGTGGAAATATATTGTATCCCATATGGCTCCCCATACTTGTTTAATCTCTAAACCGGAAATGCACGGATTTGGGGTACGACAACAATAATGAAGGATGATTGACATTTGATTTTCAGTCACTGGTGTAATAATTAAATAGAGACATGCACATAACATAATTTAAAGTGGAAAGTAAAATGTTAGAATTTTATTTTTTATAACTAATATTAGCGTCGTCTGGTCAAATCGGTAATTCGATTGGAAGAACATTATTTTGACCAACAGAATGGGGGTACCCCAGTACATTTAATGAGCAGAAATTCATTCATCCAATAGTCATTGCTGATAATCAAATACTTTAAAAACAAATTAAGCATTACGTAAAATTCCAATGTCGGAGAATTTGATATTTATGTAGTATTTGAAAATAGCAAACATTTTATTGTACAATCATGTGAAGAAACTGTTAGTTTTATAAACGAAACCATGAAAACGGGTGTTATATTTCTTTGAATTAAAGTACATAAAAGAAAATCACAGAAAAGATGTAAGACAACAAAAGAAAGGTTTCAAATAAAAATATAACATTATGGGTAAAGTAATTAAAAAAGCTGTAAACAAGATAAAATGATCTATAAAGAACAAATTTCACAGAAGGATAGATTTCTTATTATATTAAAAAACCATTATGTTTTAGCAGACTGTGTTTTTAAGGTTGGTGTCCTTAACGAGTAGTAAATATAATAATTTGTTCTTTAAAAACTCTTAAAGGGTCTTTTCTTTCTCCTTTAAAATCAGAGAGCTCACAAGGTTTTATCACTTTAATCAACTAGCATTATAAAAGTATGTAACAAATCTTTGTCAGTAGTATCGTTTTTCCCCTCATATAATTAAAATTGGAACGGGATATTCACATGTTCTTCGTATACTTCATATTGCGTTCTTTTTTTTACCCATTGGAAACCGCTCTATTTTGACTACGTATCTGAAACAAAGAATGATTAACAATTCCAGAAAATTAAATACAAGTTCCTAACAACTGGGGTATTTAATTCCGTCATGATGAAACACAGACGACTGTAAAGTATTTGAATCTATATTTGAATTACTATAATTATGTTGTCTGAATAGCTTTAAGGGGAGTAGTTCCATTTATGTGGATTAAAATATACTATGTTCAGGAAATGGGCCAATTTGAGTGCCTTGAATTGACATTCTAGGAACCAGTTTAAAGGTTTTGGTATTGTAAGAGTAAAGACTAAGCTCGTTTAATCTATTTTTTATTATTTGCGCATTTATTGGTTCAATTTATTCGATTCTTAACATAGTGTCATACTTTCAATGATTTTTCTTCATTCTGTTAAATAATCAGATTAATAGTAAAATCGAGAGTTGTTTGAAAAAAGTCTTATTTTTGACACATTTTAAAAAAAAATCAAACAAGGCGATTCATGCATGTCAAACCCACCGAATTCAGTTTAATTTCTTGTTCAAAAATAGTTACTTAGTTTTTCATTTGGTTGTTGCGCTTTTGAGATAAAAATTATACAGATTGTACATGAAATTGGCACTTTGCAAAAGTCATCGTTCTTGATTTGATTTCCTTCGGTTGGTTTTAGTGGGAGATGAATGTATGATTTTCTAAGAAGTGCAGATCAGAATGCAGAAATGACTATCGTTAAGTGAAAGTATAGCATGTGTAGACTGAAAAAGCACCGTTTATTTGGTGGGTTTTTCTTTACCATGAATCATTTTACCACTGGCAATGTCTGAATATTTTGTTAGCTGGTACTTAATGACAAAGGGATACAGTCACCTAGTTTAAGAACTAATATATTGATATGCGTTTTGTTGGATCTGAATCACAAAACATTATACAATAAAAATTATATGTTATTATAATTAATACCTAATGCAAAAATCTATCTTTATGATGATTGCCGATTTCAGCCAATGTCCGTATATGTAAGCCAATATTTAGGACGATACTAGAAAAAATAATTGGCTTTCTATAAAAAAAAAAAAAAAAAAACTGAATGGAGATATTGACTTTATAACAGGTATTATTAAAATCTCAGACGAAACTTAGAAAAGCCATGATTACAGACGCCAGAATATTTACTGTTAGTAATTTCAACCAGTTGTTTAAACATCGGATAAAGGGCTGTCCACAGGAAGTAAAGTAAGCCAGCATACATGCGCTATAAATTGATGTTAATAGTTATTTGTAATACCAGATCATTATTGGCTCCAATTACAATTATTCTTCTGATCGACGTACATTGACGTATATAATTGTTTACTATAACATTGAATGACTTTAGTTCTGTGATGTAGATTGCAAGCATTATCTTCGTAGTGAGAATAATGGCCACAAGCAATGGTAATCACTTAACAAACCCAAAAGGTGGTAAAACGGTGGTCATTGCGTTTGATGGGAGTGATTATGCTAAATATGCTTTGAAATGTAAGTATTAATATGATTGCTACATATTTATCATACTATCATGATGTTTATTTTGTAGATGAAAAAAATGTAAGTTTAGAATAACAAGAATTCAAGACATTTTATTGTGAAAAAAAACTGCATTCACTTTTTTAACGAAGCAAAATCAAACATGTTTTCTATTTTCAAATAATATATACTAAAATAAAACGTTAGCTATGTTTTTCTTGTTCCTTTGTCAGTCATTCAAACATGAATTAGAGACGTATAAATAAGTCAATAGATTACAAATTGGTTTCCGTATTCAGGTATTTAGGTATGACAGTTCAATGCATATATTTAAATATTGCATTACTAAAATCACTCGTTTTTTTATTGTGAAATGGTAACTGTGTGGATGTTTACAATTTTGCTTTTCTTCAAGAATTCAGACATGTATGTCAAACTTTGTCATGCTAATTTCCTATTTTGCACTTAAAGTATTATTAAGCTTTTTATGAAAACTTGTCACTTCAATCGGTGTTCTATTGTTGGATTGAAATAGTGCATAAATGAATCATTATTCTATTCTAACAAACTTATATTTATGATAGACAGAAAAGTTTGGAGGCAGCCATTTTTATAATGAAACCTTGCAATAAATTGCGTTATACACTTTGCATAATTATTTAATTTGTATCGATCAATGGAATGAACTTTGCTGAATCAAAGACATCAAAATGTTCTCAGACTACATCTTCGGCCAATATAATTTATATCAACCTCTGCAAATGACTATAATTGCATCAATCACACATTCAATTGTAAATACACTGTGCTGTATTTCTAAAACAATCATATAAAAGTCTGTTTCTCTACAATCAATATTGCTAATCTAAAGGCTGATCTAATTATTCTGAAAAAAAGATCAAATATACTTAGGTTTGCATCCTTGTGTAAATTAAATGACAGTCACAGATAACAAGATGAACTTACTTTCAGTGTCAATTTTATTATCTGAGTCAAATTAATTATTGGAGAGAAAAAAAAATTAATTGTGGAAATATAGATGCCAAGTTACTATTCGATAATGATAAATGTTGACTGTAAATGGATATATCAAGTAATAATTGTAAGCCTTGTGGCGCAGCTTAAATGACCACAAATGTCAAACCTTGAACATTGTAAGTAATTTAAACAAGATATTTCAGCTTGTATAACGTTTTTAAAGGTTGTGACCACAATTTTCCTTTCCTCCTTTGCCTACCCCGGAGTCTTTTTATGTGCAACTAGGTGGGTGTTTCTAGAAAAGCAGAGGACGCTCACCCTACCGGTGCACCTGGTCCATGCTCTCAGTTTTAAGTGGTCCGAGTTGTTCATTCGCTATTGTTAATTTGTATGTATTATTTTAGTTACTCAATGTTCTTTGCTGTGTATGTCTGTTTTCTTGTGTTCTTCTCAACAAAAAAAAAACATCTTCAATAAAATGCTGCTACAAATATGTTCAAATCAAAATAGATAAAGATATCGTAAAGAGCTGTGCGGTCGATATTTTTAAAAAATGGTACGGACTACAATATGTATATTCATCAATGTGAACTGATGCATCAGGAGTTTCCTTCGCTTTCATGACTTGCCAACGTTTTATTTAAAGGTTGCGACTACAATTCTGTGTTAAATAGTCATTGTCTTACATTTTACCTGATACAACTTCAATATCTTCTGTTCAGTATTCTTACACAAGAAATGTTCCGAGTCTACGATTGGTTTATGTTGTGTTAATCGTTTATTTAGGATCCTTTTGATATCTTTTTTTTCCTTTCGTACTATTCGGTTTTGGTACGTTTTGCCTCTGAAAAATGTTATTTTTATTGCAATCATACTTCAAACTTTAGGGATAAGAGAGAAACCATTCGATGTAATAAGACTATGAAAATGTTGTATCTTTCATATTTAACAACAAACAACTTTTCCCCGAGATACTTAATTCTTTTGTCAACAAATTTTAATCTATATCACAGAATAATCCTTCCCGTTCTTAACTTCTTTATATATTGAATTTTAGAATATCGACTTCAATTCGTTCCATACGTGTTGAATGTGAATCGTATGTCCATTCAACTGTGCTCAGTTATTATAGTGGAAAGCTGTTTTTTTCTTAATTTTACAAGATATCATTTTCTTATTTTTCATTGATAATTACATACATAGTATTTTTTCTGAATCATTTCTAGATTTTAAGGACCATGTTTATTTACCAACAGACCAAGTATTTGTCGTTTACTGTGTGGAACTCAGTGAAATAATCACAACAGGTACTTAAAATAAATTCAAAATGTGGATTAAGTTAATTTATCTTATAATTAGTAGTTATTTTTCTCACAACTACTAGTAAATCCTTTGTATGGTACATGAGTAATGCTTAATGTTAATCATATCCGGATTATATTATTTTTATTGATTATGAAATTACAGATTGTTATAGTATAAGAAATTATATTAATTTGGAATCATATAATGTTATACTTAAACAAAGTTTTAAGCATTAGAACATTGGTCTATATAACCCTCATGTATCTTAAACTTTTAACTAAAATGTGATTTTTCCCTACACTCCTATTTTAGAATCAATGTGTTCCAACAAATAAAGTCGAGTATTTATACATGTTATAAGCGATTTGTATACGAATTGAATCTAAATTCTAAATTCTTAAACTTTCAAGTCTTCCTGGAATTAAATAATTGAAAGCCTGAAATCGTTTAAATTGCATAATATCTAATATTTAACATCGAAAAACAGATCTTTACTGTCCGATTCTAGGTTTAGAAACAACAAATACAATTCTTAGTCAGAAATGAAACATTCTGTCAGATGGTTCTGTATCTTAAGTTGAGCCTTAGATCAACGGTAAATTGTAGAAATTAATTGTCGATTTTAGAGAAATCCCATTTTTAAATATTGCTTAGTAAATAGTGACAATAAAAATAGCCACAATCTTCCAATGGGGAAAAACTATTGCAAAAAAAAACGTTAACCATTGCTTACTACAGAGAAAAAAATATACGGGTTTGCACTCAAATCTTCGTCTCTGTTTCATCACGTTTGTGCCGTAGGAGTACGTATTTTTTTTATTACTCAAAAACTGTAAAGCACAATTTAAGTGTCGTGGTATTTTTAAAAAATTATATCATATAGTACAGTACAATATCAAATTTTAGATTTCTTTCAATCATGGGACTTAGAAGCTATAGGAATTTAATGATATCATATACCAATAGATTTATTTCAGATTTTAAGTTACAATGCTTCCTACTCCCCTGGGAGTTGATGAATTGAGGAATACGACAAATGATCCTAGTCCATGGATACTTCTCTGGACTAGATGAATTAACTCTAACAGCACCACATATTTGCTTTCCTTTTTTCTATCTTTCAGAGAAAACAATTTACGGTTTGAGCGAATCAGGAGGTAACTTATATATATCTTAATTAACTCTTTCTTTTTTGAGATATCAGCACATACCATAAATATGTTCATGCTTCATCACAGAATTATTAAAAAAATAAAATAGAGACTTAATACCGGATTAATTATGAGATGTATAGTTGTACACAGTACAAGGCAGATTCATTACATAATTGTACATATAACATACGAATATTTGATATCAGTTCAAGCATATTCTAGTTGAAGCCAGAAATTACAAGTGTAATGCGAATACGTTTTGTTCGAAAGTCTTGCATTAATCGTACCACTTTTAGGACCTGATATTTAGAAGCTAATTCTTATTGTAAACATGGTTGATATGAATGAATACCCAAAATAAAACATGAAATTAATTAAACTTCACTAAATTACAAACATATTCATGAAACAGATTCAGATTCAGATTCAGATTCAAATATTTTGTTTCATAGTCTTAGCACTTGTATTACATTACTGCACAATGAGAAAAAATATGTCGCACAAATGTTTAAAAAAAAATGAAACAGGGTACTCATAGAAATCGACATACTATATCAGTTCAGTTGTTCATGAACAGATTTGGTCTTGTGGTAACATTATTCAACATTATTCACAATTACTTCACACTGTAATAAAATCATTTCTATGTTAACATTGATTTGCTTTACAGCACATATTTCCCTAGAGAGCCATGATTTTAAGGAACTTATTCAAAAGGAGATTACAAAAATAAAGAATAAATTGATCGAATTTTCATTATACATGAAGGAAATAAAGGTACTGAGTATATTAATAGATAAAAGTTTAAAATTATGTAAGAAGTAGAGTGCTATAGACATACTTGAAATCTCCATTTACAAAAACCGATCTTTCAAATCTTTAATCCCAAAAAAATAACTATATAAAAAAATTCTGAAACTGCTGAGAATTATATAAACACACAGAAACACACCTGAGCAAGTATAGACAAAAGGATATGAGCATTGGAAAAATAGGATGACAATAAAGGCACGATTACACGAATAAGTATATCGCTACTGACTTATGTAGATATCTTTTTCTTTTGTTAATTGTCAAATACAGTGTAAAAACCATTTCAGGTACAACACGAATTTTTAAAACATCAGCAGTTTCTTTTCAGCTAAATGGAACAGTTAAAAGCACTCATGCTAATTCTCCAGGAGTTGGAATAATACAAATTGCTAATCAGCTAGATGCAGAGTTTATTGTTACCGGAAGTAGAGGCCATAGTACAATTAGGCGGACGTTTTTGGGAAGTGTTAGTGACTATATTCTGCATCATTCAAACGTACCTGTGCTGATTGTGACTTATCCCAAGGACAACAATAAAGATAAAGAACCTGCAGTCAATCATAAAGATCACGGAGTAACTAAAGAAAATCACGAAGATTTTATCATCAAACATAAAGAAAAACACAAAGGAAAACACTGATTTGATTATTACATTCAGAAGTGGTCGTTTACGCTGAAGAGTTGTTGAGGCATCAAAATGTCCAAACCAATTGGTGTAGCTTGTGATAGAGATCACATACTTCAGTTATAAATATGAGATGGTCAATCTACAACAGAGTATAATTTTTGTTATGTATTAAATTATTGTACTCTAATGTTTTATATTGTTTATCTTTTATAAATTGCCTATATGTCTGATAATGTCGTTTCTACCTTTTAAAAATAAACAAGAGATTTATACTCATAATTTAAAATATGCAAACGATACTATAACATATAACTTTTTGAAAAGATAACCGATTTTATTTGCAGACCGAAAATACAAATAAAATGATTTAAGAAAGCAGTAAGACGTACTTGATGTTTCCAGCTGGTCAAAATCAAATCTGTCATTTTTCTAAGTTTACCATTAATGAGTGGAATTAAAATTGTCCACGGGAAGTAAAAAAATTAAATTGTATTTGTCGTGGCGTTAATTAGTATTTAGTAAATTGATTAATTCAATGTTCTTAAAGTTTTAAATCACTCGATATGAAAAATGTGTTTTACAGACACCTAAATGAAGAAAGGTGTGTAAAATGGTCTTAATGTAAAATGCTACAACAATTATAATTTATCTATAATGAATCTATATTTGTGATTCCAATGCCTTGACCACTGGTATATAAGCCAGGTTTAATGCCCTAGACACATGTCAGCGTATATGTTATCAAGACAGATAAGGGACATAAAACCTCAATTCGTGACAACCACAGACGTTATTGAGGAAAACATGTTGGTCGTAACACTGGTGCTAGTTCTTATTGGTATTGTGTCTGGTAACATCACCGGAACACGCCCAACATCGGGCACTTGTCTCTGTGTTCAAGGAACTCATGTTAATGCTCATACATCCGGTATGTATATTCATATTTTTAATTTGGAATGAAATCAACGATTACCGCGCTTGCATCCAAGTAATGTAGACTTTTTTGTCGAAAATGTTGATCTAATTTCACATTTTACTTGTCTTTTTGTATTTTGTTTTGAAAATGTACGATTCGTGGTATTTGAATACAACTCTGTTGGGGTTTACTTCACTGTAGGTAAGAACATGTACATTTGTGAATCAAATGTCCTAACAAATTCCAGATATATACATGTAAAAGCATTGTCCAGAATAAAAATCCAATAAAATTCTGTGTGGAAGAAGCTAGTCCTTGCCCTATGTCACTTCCGGTGTAACTTGTAGTACGTAGATAGGCAAGTGTATCTGTTTAATGACACTCTATTTTAAGTTACTCTTTAGAGCGCCCGTATTGTAATACATCTACCATAATTACAAGTTTATTTTCACTTCAGCTGGTGTAAGCACACCAGTTCACGCATCACTGAACACTGGAGATTGTTTCAAATTCCATGGTGGAATTTTGACAAAGGATCATTATACATTTTACCAGCTACAGCATGTTGTAGGATCTGAGGTAAGTTAATCTTTTGACACTTTTTTTAAGTATATATGGGAGGACATTTGCTATTGATATTAGTTTTGACAAAGTATCAGTACAATAAATTAAATAAACGTCTAAATATGTTTAACATCACCAGAAGATGGTAAAATTTACATTGAATATTTCGGATAACTGATATCCTTCTTCAGCATAAAACTAAAAAACCTTTACGAGCATAAAACTCACAATATTCAAGGTCAAAACAGATTCAGAAGCTGAATCACGTACACTGTGGTTGATTGTACCTTTATTAAAGGCACACATAAGCAAATGGTAAGGAGCCTGAATGAAAATAACAAAGGGGATCTTTTTATCAAAATTAAAAGTAAAAATTAACAGTAGAAAACAATTAAAAAAAGTCAAAATGTAGTAGTACGGCGTATTGATGTATATCATGTAGTGCTGTACTAGCCTTAGACCAAGACCTAAATATGAATTATTTTTTTTACTCGTTTATTCCATCTGGAGAAGTTGTTTGTAATTTCTTCATCCAAAAGCTTTCCCGATATACTCTTTTACATTTTGACTAGTTTTATTATGTTCTATGATCGTAACAACAATGTTGTGGAGATCCTCCTGGGTGTGTCCGGCGGATCTAAGATGGCGACTTAGAGGGAGATCTGGTTTGCATTTATAGTCACTGCGATGACCATTCACACGCCTGTTGAAAGGTTGTTCTGTTTTGCCAATGTACTGCATACCACATCGGCACTGGAGAAGGTATATGGTATTTTCGGTTTTGCAAGTCACGTCGCTAAAAATTGCAAATTCCTTTCCAGTGCAGTACCTTTTAAACGTATTGGTGTGCAGTATCTGGGTACAGGTCTTACATCTTTTATCTCCACATGGTCGGCACTGGCCCGTTGTATTTTGTTTGGGCTGAGATGAAATCTCTGCTCTTACTAGGGCGTCTCTTAGGCTCCTAGGTCTATGGAATGCCTGGACCGGGGCCCCAGGAAAGAGCTTGGAGAGCTTAGGATATTTTTGAATGTCTTTCCAATTTGAATGCAGTAACTGCGAGACTTTCCCAAAGGCTGGATGGTATGTAAGCACAAAAGGACCCCTTTTGTTCTTTTTCTTAGGTTTGTACTTCACATTGGATCTTCACAGCAAACCTACTGATAGTCACCAATACATATATCTCAATAGTTGTCATCCAAAACATTGTACTAAAAGCATACCATACAGCCAGGCACTTCGAATTCGGCGTATTTGCTCATCTGACGATACCACCAACAAACGTCTAGATGAATTCCGTGGTCATTTGTTATCGCGTGGCTATAAATCAACAGATATAGATCGGGGATTTGAACGTGCTAACAACATCAGCCGTAAAGATCTCCTCGAGTACAAATCTAAGAAAAATGTGAAAGAGTATCTCGGGAAAGCTTTTGGTTGAAGAAATTACAAACAACTTCTCCAGATGGAATAAACGAGAAAAAATAATTCATATTTAGGTCTTGGTCTAAGGCTAGTACAGCATTACATGATATACATCAATACGCCGTACTACTACATTTTGACTTTTTTTTTTAATTGTTTTCCACAGTAAATTTTACTTTTTACTTTTCAACGATGTTAGAACTGTCAAATTTGCGATGCAAAGTTTTGGTCGTTTCCTCCGCGGGACTCGAACTCGTACCGCCGTATATATAGAGTATTGATGTTTTTACCTGTTTGACCTTTGGCGAATCACTACCTGGTCCATGCTCCCAGTTTTTAGTGGAGTCCAAGTTGCTCATTTAATTTTGTTACTTTGTATGTATTGTTTTAGTTATTTTATGTTCTTTGTTGTGTTTATCTGTTTCCCATGTCCGGTCTTTGTCTCTGTATTACATTCTTTTGGTTTCCGCTAGAATCTTGGTTCCCTTGATTACTCTTTGAGACTATTCGCATTTCTTAGTTTTCTTGTTACTTAAGCGAAATAATCCATGAAACGCATATTAACGTTGTTATTCTAACTGACTAATATACCAAGTTTGATAAAGGTGAAAACTCTTAAACTCTTTAGATTATTCGAGCTAACTTTTGCATTTACATGTAGCTAGCATTTTTTAAATATTCTAGACTACTGTTTTGATTTAGATGATATTATTCTGATATTAAGTATCGTTACAGAACTTGTGGGTAGCTGGAAATTATCTTAATACAGCAGCAGCCAGCAAATGTACGGGTAAGTTGTCCTGATAAGGTTTGGCTTTTGATCATGTACCGGGGAAGGTTTCTTGCAGCAGATCCTAAGTTGTTTCAGTTGTTCTGATTTGTGCAACATAGTACTAGTATCTTTCTCTGTGATTAGGCTGTTTAATTTAATTTCACGGACTAATTATGATATTACAACATAGACGATTTGATACAAACAAATGATAAAAAAATCCGTCTTTGTGATCAATTGTTGTATGGGTGTGTCGCACTGTGTGTGAAGCTTGGTTGAAAACAAGGTTGTGACATTTCTTACGTTATTCTTTTTTGGTTTGTTTTTGATTGTTTGTGTTGTTTTGAATTTAGGGGTGTTTTGTTTTTGTTTTTGTTGTTGGTGATGGTTATTGGTTCTAGTAAATGATTAGCTAGCAAGTTTTTTTTAATGAAACTGTTGAGTGTGATTTAAACTTTTAGTTGTAGTTAAGAAGTTACGAGTACTTAAACTTAACATTTCTTGACCTGTCAAAATGAATCTATAACGTGAAATAGCTTTTGTGTATGTATCAATATTCAATCACAAATCTTGATAGTATTCAAAATGCCCCATTATATTAATTGTAGCAACGTCTTCCTCCGGAGGTTCCTGCAATGATGCTGTTGCCAAGGACTATGCTTGTAAAATTCTTGCCCTTCATAACGCTAAAAGGATCCATCTCTGGAACCGTCACCCTTCTGGAGAACATGACAATGCCTATGCTTACAACAACATCGTAGATGCCTGTCATGGAAGACCTGCATCAAGATCACAGTAAGATAAAATTGAAAAATCAGTTTCAGAATTTTACCCGAAAAGAAGCAAAAGTTATGATGAAACATTTAAGCTTGTCATAGACATGATGGTGTTTATACACATCACACGCACTAAAAAAACTACCGAATGAAATGACTTCCATAAACCTTTTTTTCTTTATTTTTCTATAAAGATTTTAAGTTAAACAAAATTCTCAAAATGTATTATAACAAGATATTTAAAAAAACACTAGCGTATTGCATGTATAATATTCAAATTTAACAAAATTAAGTTTATAGACGTTAACTTCATTTTACACACCTGTATTCTTTCTAGTTATACTTGTCCAGAGTGTAGAAGTCCAGGTGCTCCTGGTGGTCATGTTTGTCTCCACCGCAAACTTCTGCAATACCTGTATGACATCGGTTCTTCCGGATACGTTCACGTGGGTATACTTGTCTGAGCACGCATGTCTATCATTTGTACTTCCATCCAATGTTATTGTTGGTGTTCTGTCGGGACTTTCAAACACATTTTGTAATTTGGCGATATTAAGATTTTTTGTGAAAATTACACTGGTTGGCTCCAATAATAGACGATTGGTTTGAATGCTCAAAGAGAGGTCCTTGTGATGAACCAAAACGAATTGAAATAAATTCAAGTGTTTGCTTGTATGACTGAGTTGTTTGATTAAGTACCTTATGATTTCAATCACTATCATTATTATAATAATTTATATGAACATTTACTTATTTTCAAATGGGGTAATTTGCTTACATCATGAGTTTTATTTCTAGGTTAATGAAATAGCAGGTGCTTGTCATAGCTGTCATAGCCGTCATTACTACGGGCAAGCTGTTGATCTTGACAATGGTAGAAACAGTCTATTTCTCTCCAAATGTCGGGAATATGGTGGTTCAGAGCCTTTGAATGAAGGAAATCATATTCATTGTGGCTTCCGGTTGTAACCATTGGATTATACAGTCCGGAAATGAAATTTTAATTTCTTTAATTGCTTTAATTGTACTGTATTTTGACCTTCGAAATAAAAATGATGCTGATAATACGTGTATGGAAAATTGATTGTGAACCATTTATCACTGTAGCAACTTGTTGGTTCTATCTTATTATACAGCTTAATATGAACTTTCAAAGAGTACACTTGCATTAAAAAAAATTATATTTTAGAATATTTGTTATTCAAATAAACTCGTTTAAACAGACCAGTGAAACACGAAAAATGAAGATTTCTGCGTTTTTTGTTGTGCTGTTAACATTGATTCTTTGAATCACATTATGAGGAGGCCCGAACACACAATCAAAGCAACAAAGTCTATCAATATGACGATAAGAAACGTATCCCGTCGTACGGAAATCCGTTATCAAATTATTAATACATGTAAAATACGTATAATAAATACACATTAACTTTTAAAACAACAACATTGTTATACAGACAGGCTTAGTTCGGAAAGGTAAGCAAATTTGTTTCCCAATTTTTTTTCTTACAAATTTTAATTCTATCATTATAACGAGAATAGGTATGGTGTTAACGTCAAACAGTTAACTGACACGCCACTCCAGACCACTTTAAAACTACAAAAAGTTATGTCCCCACCGTATCTAAAATCAATCCCAATTCTTCCCATGCGAGGTTGAGAATCTCGGTACATACAATAAGAACACAACCTATGTCATGCCAAAAACTGCTTTAAAATATAGTGTATTAATTTCTAAGTAAAGACCCTATGAGCGAATCAATGTTAATACCAAAAAAATGCTATCCTTAACGATTTGGCAACAATATTACAACTATATCCCTTACGGATGAGCCTATTCGGTTTAGTTCAGGCTACAAACCGCATAGACTTCAATGCTAATTTCACTAAGTTCACTGAGTTATGGAGCTTCTACCTTAAGTATAACCTGAAGAAGACTATACATCACCTAAAAGCTGCATGTTTACACTAATAGACCTGAAAATAGTATGTGGTGTTTACTACCTTGTAGTGCAACACCGGCTCCTCGACGACAATGAGCTAAAAATAGAATGGGAATTCACCTACATTTCACACAAAGTATTCTTCGTAAAGAAATCATAAAAAAAAAATAATTCAGGAAGTTACAGTGACCATTTTATGTAGAAATAAAGGTAATATGATTCCCTGCCAAACACAAGTTAACTTTTGCAGATTTGGTGTGCACATTTTTCCATAGCAGCATGGCACAAGTGCACTAAAATTTGTGTAGGACAAATTTTGCTCACATTGGTTGAATTAGTGGTATGCAGCCTAAACTTATTGTGTGAATAACTACTTTCCGTTCTTTCTGTATAGAATATAACCGTAAAAGAAGAGAGATACCCGCACGTATTAATCTTTTACAAGTACATATGTATTTGAGAGTGAGTTCCTTGTATCGGTTGTAAAATTTTGTGAGTGATTTTACGAGCTTGTGATATCGAAAACCTTGCTGTAATAATTTCTCGGTTATATAAAGATTCCTTTCGTTAAAATCCGAAACATTGTTAGAAGTACGAGCAAATCGACCAATTGTGATATGTATATAGTAATTGATGGTGACACCATCGAAAAACGGATAGTTGACAATAGGAAATGAAAAATCATCCCTTTTATCTTAAACTTTAGTTTTAAGTTTACCATTATCGATATAAGATTAATAAAGGAACATTCTTTATTATCAATATTTGCTTTAGTCAAAGATAGTTCTACCGGATATATACAATTAGTGTAAATATTGATGTCATCATTGTTTATCATCAAAAGGCGTCAGAAAGGAGTCGCGAAATAAGTGGATCACAATTAGTCCTCATGGGAATTAAATATAATTTGACGGTTTCGCCAAAGCACACCAAAATGTTATCTGGCAGGAATTCGAGTGCTGTAAGCATATCAAAAGAAGTCCAATTAACGTTGTTTTTTATGTTTTTCATTACTAAAAATGATCTAAAAGAATTCGTACAAATACATTCACATTCCGATCATTTGATAAGATAGGTGAATTTTTGTTTTATGAGATTATGTGGAAGTGTAGTGAATACAGTTGAAATATCAAAACTTTGAAAGATCCCACTTGGCCATGTAATTTATCAAGCACTTCAAGCGAGTTTTTAACACTCCAAAAATAGTACATTTCACTATTTTCATAAGTTTTGTTACAAAAATTCATAATCAGATTTTTTTATGGTATTGAGCGCACTAGTAAGTAAAATAGAAAGTTTTGTTAAAGAGCAATGACTTGAAGAGGAAATTAATCTTTATTTATAAGGTAATTTGTGAAGTTTGGGAAGCCAGTACATAGTAGGAACTTCCATGATATTAGAGTCAGCTTGTAAAGAGGCAGCGACGAGTTTGTGTTTGTTCACAATTGCATATTCTGAAAGTTCAATCAATTTGAATGTTGTTGAAATTGTAGTATTTTTTTGTATAATTTCAATATAAAATTTACGACAAATAAAAATAATATTATTTGGAGCGTTATCAGCAGGAATAAAAAAAACAAACTCCTTCCTGGGCTCTTTTAATTTTTGTTTTATACGGAAAATACTGTTTTGGTGTTATTATGAGTAAAATGTTCCTCGAAACGTTTTATTTGGATGTCATCTATTACATAATAATTGTTTTGGAGAAAGAATATAATGCTTTCTTGTCTACTTTCTCACGTGCTGTCCATTTTATACAATACGAATGGAGTAAGTCCTGGATGATGTTACAACATTTATTCCAATTGTTAGTGGCTGGAGTACGATACTTCGGTCCTTTTTGAAGAATTTTTTCAACTCTCGGTCTTTAGCGACATTCAGATTACCTGTATTAACATGGGAACTGGGACCATAAATATATTTTGAGTAATTTCAATTTCGAGATGTTGGCATATTTTCCTTAATGTTAACATATTTGCATAATTTTCTCTTTCGTCTATTACGGACTGGACTTTTTATGAGCAACTCTGCGGGTGTTTCTATGAAAGTAGAGGACGCTTACCCTACCGGTGCACCTGGTCCTTGCTCCCATTTTTAGTGGAATCCCAGTTGCTCTTTGACTTTTGTTATCTTGTGTGTATTAGTTTAGTTACTTTATGTTCTTTGTTGTGTTTGTCTGTTTTCCATGTCTGGTCTTTGTCCATGGGTTACATTCTTTTGATTTCCGCTAGAATTTTGGTTCCCTTGATTACTCTTTCACTATAATTAAAGATGTATTTACAGGTTGGCTGTAAATATAGCAAATAGAAGGGTGTTCGGTATTATGAAAATAAGCAGGGATAGTTTCCTTTATTGTATGATTAACATTTTGGTTTTAAATACTTTGAATATGCCTAGAGGATAGTGTGACCTTGTTACAAAAACGTTCACCAGAAAAGATACAGTTATAGTTTGTCAATAATGAATTGGCTAAAAACTGAGAAAGAAAGCGTAATTTTTCACCTTTCAAGAGCCATGTAACGGAGACTGTGGTGGGCTTTATATGTCAAAAACCATGAGACACTGAAAAATAAATGTGACTTTCCTTCCTTAGCTTGGAGAGCTATATCAAAGTCTCCAATTGGTCGAGACGACTCCCTGTTCGAGTTATTGACCTTTGGAGGCGAAAAATTACTTATTTGCAAGAGTTTTTAGTCAACATCTTAAAAACCATAATAGGTGGGGAAAAACTTTTAATTGGTGAAATAATCCTCACAATAAGGCCCACAAAAGTCATCATTGAAGTACCAGTATTGCATTGCATATCCCTGAGGGGGTGTACGTGGATGCTTTAAAAATATAGTGCATTTTCTGTTTGCCTCTCTACAAACTAATATTACGTCAAAAAATATGAACAGAGACTTATAAAATAGAGCAAACATCACACTATAATATGACAAACTTTTTGAAAAGAAAATCTAACATAATAACATAAAAAGGTTGGTTTGATGAGTGCAAAACGAAAGTGAAAGTAGAGAAAATGGCTATTTATAGTTCGACTACTTTTCTGTCCGATCTTCGTGCACTCACCCTGTTTTCTTTGCGAAAAATTATTTTTTTCACATGTCCTTAGAAATGCTACATAAGTGAAAGTTTTTTTTAATCAATTTACATATTTTGTTTTAAATCCTAAAAATATGCACTTCACTATAGAAGTCTATGGGAAAATTAATACGATACTGAGACCTTGAGTTGAAGTTGTAAATCGATTTCTCGATTGAGTTATTTCCCTTAAAAGGCGCAAATTTACGTCTTTGCATTGTCCTTGTAAGGCGCAAAATTACGTCCTCGCCTTGTTCTTGATAGGCGAAAAATGACATCTTTTTAGTTTTTTTTTTTTTTTTTGTTTTTTTTTGACAATTTCTTATTAGCTTTAAGTTGTAGGATGACTGCTTCTTTGAGTCACTGTCCTTGATGGGAAAAATGACTTTTTTGCAGAATTGTTTTCGCCGATATCTTGAAAACCACAATAGATAAAACAAAAACAAAAACAAAAAATACAATTGATAGAATGATTTTAGAGGAACTACCATTTGATTTTTTTTCTTGGGAGACTAGGATCAAATTTAAAATAAAAAGGCAGGATTGAAATTTAAAAGAAGTAAAAATCCAGTCCATAAGAAAAAATTAAAAAGCAGGATCTATTATTGTCCTAATATTTTTGTTTGTATCAAAAAAATTAAACAGTACAACTTCAAAATTCAAATAGCACTTATACAAATTTTGACTTGCAACAAACTTTAAGTTTATGATCTATAAGTAAACAATACGTAGAAGGACATTGTAATTTACTTTAAAGACAAAAAAGGTAGGACCTAAATTATCTTGAATTACCTAAAGATAAAAAGGCAGGGTATAAAATTTGATTCTTATCCACCCACCCCACCCAACCCCAAAAAAATCAAATTGTTGTTCCCTTACGATAGGAAATGGGTGATTATTATATAGATAGCAGTGTTTTATCCAAAGTACCCAGTGCAATAAATTTCGATAATTCACACTGTGAAATGAAATCGGTAATTTCACTCTCGCACTTTCTCCCGCCAAAACGTCACAACTTTTATATCAATCCGACAATCACAGAATTTAAAATTCATGTTAAAAATTTCGATAAATTATGAAGAAAATCTATATAAAAATAGGATAATCAATTGGTTATCGTGAATAACCAAAATATGATCACTCGTGCCAAGAACACTTAAGGATTTAACTCGTGCGCGGAACAAGTTCCGCACACTTGTTAAATCCAAGCGTTTTTCGGCACTCGTGATAATATTTTAGTTATTCACTTTTTCCAATTAATTATCCCATTATACATTGTTCTAAATTTGCAGAATATATACATTTTTTCTTAATATATTCAGGTACTTTTCAAAAGCATGATCAGCCTTATCGATGTGATTATTAATTGTTTTAGTGGAACGAGAAACGGTATAAAACAAGATCTGATTGAATATTGGTCTTGTAATATCGTTTAATACATTATTCTGAATGGAAGTTAAGTTGTCTTTACACATTCATTTATAGTACTTTGAATAAATTTCAGCCAATTTTTGCATCTTAAAAGATAACATTAATTTATATGTAGTATACGAGAGCGATTAGTATATCCATGTCCAATATTCTTAGTCTGGTGTCAATATTAAAAGGAAAAATGCCTCATTCACCATATATCATAAAATAATTTGTAGTGTATTTTCTTCCTAACGGAAATTTACAAAAAATAAGTTCTACTTTTCCCAGTAACAAATATGACCGCATTGATATCAATCACAAAATGGCGCGTCAAGGTCGATAATCATGCACCAACACGTCATTCAGAAGCGCCACCTTACGGACAGGTAAATTCCAGGTGGAATTGTTATCAGATCAAAAGGTAAATATTTACTTCGATGACAGTTTTATATCTAGTATGCCTTCAGATTTTCACGCTTTCACTTTGGAACTCTGCAGAGTGTAAACATGCTTAATTGTACACTAAGTAGATCATGTAAAACAAATCTGCTTGAAGTCACCAAGTACTTCTACGTACTGTTTACTTATAGATCATAGACTTAAAGTTTGTTACAAAGTCAAAATGTGTATATGTTCTAGGGTTTTTCACCCGTATCTATTTGAATTTTGGAGTTATACAGTTTAATTTTAATATCTAGAAACTCCTTGAACGGTGTTAATCACCGCTTTACGAGTGTTGGATTTTTGGCGAGTTTATGTAAAATGACGGACAAAGAACACGATCAGATAATCGTTACTTGACTTACGAAAAGTTTAAATATTTCAACTATTGAACAAATTGTGCAGTCTCCTTTTTCAGAAAGTTTATATAGAAAAATAATGACGCTCATGTTCGTATAGTACTTAGCTTATATAATCGTGTAAAATTATATACGAACGGAAATAGTATGGGTCGCACCCCCTGTGGAACAATATCTTGTTTGCATGAAATCTTAATTTTTTTCACAAGTTCAACCCGCCACCCCCACACCTCTAAAAATACTGTAAGCCTTCGCTCGCCCTTAAATTTTATCTACGCCCTAACCTGAAATCCTGGATTCGGTCATGCTTTACTTGCAGTCATAATGTCTAAATTGACAAAATTGACTCTTCACTGTACACTGTACCATGCTGGAAGTAAATTGTACTGAACTTGTGTCTGGTCACGGTCCATCTCAATGGTAGAAAGTAGTGAAGGTTCTCGATTGTAGTCCATAGGTTGACACGGTAGATCTATAGCATCTTGTCTGATATTGAGACTGCAGCAATATAACAGGAAAAAATTTTAAATTAAAAAGAAATTCAAGGCTGCGATATGGGATTTCTGATAGTGTTAAAGTTCATTTCAAGTTTCTTTTTGGTAGTTTTTGTTAACCATATTATTAAAACACGTGTGTTAAAAGATGGGTTTGCTTTCTATTATACCTTTTGAACAAAGGTGATGAAAATGAATGAAAAGAGGAGTAATCCAATAATTCATGAAGTTCTATCACGTTTCTCCGAATCTGATGTTAAATATTTCACTGTTGAAAATTATTTTAATCTTGAATTTCTTGTCTTTTTGTATACCTCATATTTTTAATTACATAATTAGTTCGTTATAATTCCTAAAATTCCTCCTTTTCCCACATTTCAACGAAATAATTTTGCTTTCATTTGAACAATGTATTTTCTAGGATGACAGAACCACACGAATCTTATGTTCATGATGACACAGAGGACAACCGCAATATTCAGCCACATTTCGGTTCACTACAATTTAAAGACCCAGCCTCACCAGAACAAGTAAATCCTGCGTTTGAATCAGACGACGTCACAACAAAAGACTTTCCGAAAAGGGCGCAAAATTCAAATGGGTCATCAACGAGACAATCGAGCACACCACAAACCAGTGGTGTCCTATCGAATACTTCTACATTTCCTGTTATGTTCAGTAGTTCTGGACAAAGTGGTGTGGTTCAGGAACAAGTAGTTATTCAAAGACCTGATGGTTCAAAGGTCATTTCAACAGAACAATGTAATGACTACACTCGAAGGTATAAAAAGAAACGGAAACCTCTTCGAAAGGAAAGAATAACCAGGTTAAAAATTCTAAGTGTACTGTCCTTGTTTGTGTATTTTCCTTTAGGTATTCCTGCTGTGTATTTCGCATTTAACATTCAGAAGGAGTTTGATGCTGGCATTATTCAGGGTAATATAGATAAAGCGCAGAAGTATGCCAGCCGAGCTGAAAAACTTGTTATATTTTCTGTGTGTTTTGCAATATTGACAGCAGTATTAGTTTTTGCACTGGTTGACCGACTAAATGGTAACCATGATGACTATACATCACCTAACCGTATCCTACCGGCGGGATAATACTTAGGCTAGCTACAAAGGTTAAGGGTTTCCTGGTTGGGTTAAAACTAGCGGTTAACTTAAAGCGGGCTTATGTGTATACTATCCCGACCGAACCATCTACATTGTAAGTGATCTTTAGTGTTCATATCTCAAATTTGACAAATATTTTGTATTCATGGATCAGAAAATTTAATTGCAGTTATGACAGCAGAAGTAAGCTATCCATATGATATCTACCTTATATCAAAGAATCTCATATTTTGGCATTAACTATTGTTAGTCGTGACTCAGGACTGAAATGTGTTCTATGAGCTAAAAAGGACTATATTTATATTATAGCTCAGGCATTTGATTTTACATGGCTGTGTTAGTGACGTTCATACTTTGATATAAGCATTTATCTTGTACCATGTTTTGATTACATTTATACATGTTTTCATTTGTACATGCAATTTTTTGTGATAATCAAATATTCATATGTGCCAATACACCCAAACATTCCGTTTAAATTATGTTCTAATGTTCGATGTAGTTTTAACCAATAAATTTGTTCATCAACAAAAATATTTATGCAATTGGCCTGAAGTAAGTAGTAACATCATAGAAACGAAAACGCAACAAATGCACCGGCGTATAACCTAAATACAAAATTGTAAATTCTTACAGAGATCACAAAAGGTCTTCCAGAAGTATAAATACACCTTTAAGTAAGCTCTAAAGGGCCCCGAAAACAAAAATAATGAAATCCACGGTAACAGAACTATAATTCTTCAAATAAAGTAGAGAATAAAATAACAACAAAAAGACACATTGATGACCAACATCTCCTGGCTTTTGGCAGGTGCAAGTTTGCGGTGAGGTTAAACCAGTTTTATAAGACTTTAACCACCCCTACTCCAGCAATGCTAGAGGTTCATAAGAGTGAAGGGATAGGTCAGCAAGTAGTCCACAATTTGTTTCCATTGGAATGCCGACCGTTTGTTGTAAAACGCGTCCACCACAGTGGACAAATATATGGATCAAAAACTCCGGCATTTTGAAAACATCTTCTGCATATTTGGAAGATAATTTGGAATTATTTTTTTACAAATTATGAGGAATCTCTACCAAGATGTATATATTTGTATCTAGGTGTACCATCTATTTTGGAGAAACAAGGATGTATCATGTTTTTGAGTCGAAATTTTAACTGAGTGTGGGGAATAGAAGTATACAGTGTTGAAAAATCATATGCTTTAATGCTATTATATTTTGATAGTAATCTTGAATGGAGGGTCTCCAAAAGATCTTTCGAATTTTTCAGGATCCACATTAAATTAATACCACTACTGTCGTAATAAGTGTTGTGGTAAGACTGGAGACCCTCTTTGACAGATGTGAGTATAGAAGTTAAAAGTTTTGAAAGAGGTTTGGAGGTACATTTTGCAGATCCAGCTATGTAACGTTTATATGGATTCTTGTTCAGGAATCCAGTGCATAGACGGTAAATCACAATCACCGTCTTTGGTAGAGAGACCAAAAGAGGATAGCATAGATTTATGGTTATCCACTATCTCTTTTTTTTGAGAGTGTAGTGACAGTATAGGTCTTATCACTGCTATTATTTTCTACGTCGGAATTCCAACATATTACGTTAAAGGAGTAAACCGCCCGCCCCTTTAATGTAAGGTCCACACAGTAAACCGTCCCTTTAATGTAAGGTCAACACAGTAAACCATCCCTTTAATGTAAGGTCAACACAGTTAGCCGTCCCTTTATTGTAAGGTCAACACCGTAACTTTCACTCAAAAAATCACCCCAAAACATCTCCATGGAATACCTCAACATACATCATACAGACTAAACGAGACATCCAGTGAAAGCTAGCTCAGAACATATCTAAGAATGACAATACCATCAACTACTTTAGACGTTGACAATCATACCTGATCAATTGTTTCTACATTGTAATGTCACATAGTCGAAAGTTCATACATATATATATTACCATCATATATCATTCTTGTCAGTGGAGCCTCAAGAAAATTAATCAGCTTTATTTTGTTCTTGAACTGCACATTCTAAAACATTGAAAGCACTAAAACGATAAATGATAATCTGCAGTGACATATGTAATGACCGACGTCGCCCAGTGTGATGTGGTACGTGTAAAGTTCATGGACAGATTGTCCTTGTTCATAATAAGTCAGTTATTATGGTTTACCGAACCGAAGTATTATAGTTATTTACTCGTTGTATGAAACAAATGGACGAAAGTTTGCACTTCGCCTACAGTTTGATCGCAAAGACCTGAAAAAGCTTCACCTTTTACATAGGTAAACAAAATATAAACATCTTAGCAAAATTTTTAACTTCAAGAGTTTAAGGAGGGTGAATTTATTCTCGCAGACCATCATTATACCTAAAAGTTGTATCTTTTTGTCTTGTCTGATTTTTTAATAGTAGCTTTATAAACGAACCTGTTATTGGTATAATCTAACGTCTAACAGTTTCCTAGTAAAAGGAGATGCGGCGAATTATGAGAAAACTTATAAAAAAAACTGTTTTATATAAACTCAAATTTACTTCCTAGAAATGGAGAAAGGACATAAATATTTTAAGGAAAGAATGGTTATAATATGGGATTGTTTGTGACCTTATGTCGGCAATGTAGGTCTTAGATACCAGCTTTTTAGAGAGGAAAGTTGCAAGTAAGGAATTTCCCCCTATATTCTGATGATAGGTAGGTAAATTAAATGTCATATATTATGATACTAACCTAGAGATACCAATAAATAGCAACGAAAAGAATGCTTTTCCACCGTCTCCATTGAACTCTTTCAGTTGGGAATTTCCACAGAAACATCTGTTCATCCAATATAAATAGTTGAATGATTTTTTTAATGGAAAACTTCTTAGAGCGCACGAAAATTGTATTTGGTACTATTCTGCAAAAACGCATTTTTGTTGAAAAAGCGAATAAACGAACAGTAGACCTTGTGTACCTCATATTACGACAAAATGAAGTATCCGTAGCTCATATGAATAAACAGTCGTACCAGGTGTATATGACTTAAGTATATATTTTTCGTTTACTGATTATGATAGATATTTGGTCTAAATTCTTTTATGAAACCAAAGGTACGAAAATCTTTTCTTTTAAAACTTCATGATTCAAAGTGCAATTGTCTACATGTGTATAAACGCTTGACCGTACGTAACATAAATATACGTATATATAATGTTTCATTCAAGCATACTTTATGAAGCTTAGCAGAATGCTGAGAATTCTAATATAACCAACCCTCTTTGAACCACTATTGAATCATGAATTGATGTTGATGATATGGTGGTGTATGATTAACAGTGCTAAGTAGAATGTTTGATATACTTTTCTTTCAAATATTATCCTCCGTAACAAAACATTTCTGTAGCACATGTTGATAGACATTTTATCTCTGTTAATGTGCTGATCGGTACATTTATGTGCCAACAGAATAAAGAAGATATGCATGTTATAATAAAACACATTCTTTGTTATGTAATGCAGTAACTTATCAATATTGTTTCGTTCTTTAAACTTTTTGCTGCTTAACGGCATCAACAGGTGTTATGATGAAAGGAGAACATGCTTCATGAAAGATGGCCTCTTTTTATTCCATATTCTCTGTAGAAGTTCAAAAGTTATCTTCACTAGACTGTATAATGTAATATAATTATAATCCTTACAGATTTAAAGATGTGTAATTTTTGTTTTGACAGTTCGTCCGTCCCAATGTTACACTTGAACATACCTTTAGTCAGAAATGTATCAAGAAAGGGAAAATGCATGAAAAAACACTGCTAGGAACATATTAAATACTGGAGACCAGATGTAAGTCACACATTGACTCTTCAGTTGATGTTCCTCCAAGAGGAGTAGAGTTGCGCAACGCACTCATACTCACGTATAATGCATTAGGGTAGACCAGAGCGTAAACGCACTGAAAATGAACATTTCAAGGGCAGATAACTCTGTCAAAAATCTCATTTTTCTAATATTCTATTGAAAAATTTCTGAGCAAAGCCATTCATGCAGATCAAATAATGGTCTTTTCAAATAAAGAAAGCATCCTTGAGTAATATTACATTGTCAGATCAGTGGGATTTTGACATGCATGTTTCTGATTTTTCCAATTTTGCCTGATTCTTACGAATACTTACACTTAAACACTAGTGAACATGGTCAAACTAATTACTATTGTACAACGTGTAGATATGCAATAGAGACACACTCTCGATGTCACATGTACATGTTTTGTTAATAAAGACCTCTTTATTTTATATGGAGTTAGAAGCATCCATATAATAAAAATTATCCAACATGTCAAACTATTCCTGTCACATTTTACACATAACAAATAGGTTATTATGTTTACATTGACCGATTAAAAGTAAAAAAAAAATCTGCTGATCGTAAACAGCGGATGTCCGTATCGTATAATGCAATACTTATAACTACATGTACTTTCGAAGGATTGGGGAGTAGATTCTGACTAAAGAACTTGTTCGTAGTAAGTTTTGTTTTTTTGTTCAAATATATGTATCTAATCATATACTGGTATTTTATCAAATCTAAGGGGAAATCGCTTCAATTGCAGGGCTTTCAAGTTCCCTCCCTTGCCAATGTTCTTTTCAATTACTAACAAGAAATATCAGATCTGCCACTGCATGAAAACAAAATGTAAAAGTGTAACATGCAAACATTTATAAATTTCAAAAAGTATGTGTCTGTAAGTTTGTTTTGCTTTTGTTATATGTTGTCTTTGTTGTTGTTTGTTTTAATGCCAATAAATTGATATTTATGCATTTATTTTGAACAGGGAATGAAAGGTCAAGCGTGATCTTTGATGATGTCAGATATCCAACCTCATTTGAAGCGATCTAGACTGTCGTCTGCCAGTCGATACATTCGACTATTTTTCGTATCAGACGACACAAAGTCGAAGGCGAATTTCAACCAAGAAATTGTTAAAAATGATTCAAATGAACCAATAAGCAAACGTGAAACACTCGAAAGACAGTTTTCTAATCTCTCGGGTACGGAGATTCCACCAAAAGATGTTCCTGTGCTTTATGTGAAACGAGGAAAATACCGCAACAGCTTGGTTCACGAGAAAGTTATCATGGAAAATCCCAAACAGAACTCCGCTATACAAACTGCAACCTATTGTGACATTGGAGATGAACCAAGTCTTGGCATTAGAGACTTTGCTTACATATTTTGTAGGTGTTTCTACTTCATTTAAATGGATACAGTGAGCGATTCGGTGTATGGTTTCAGAAATATGCATTTGGATACTTTACAAAGAGAACATTTCTGTTACAGAACGGTACATTTTTGCTTCAATTAGTGGGTGGGGTATGATTTACCATTTACCAGACAAAGATAATGAAAGAGGGTCATTTGAAAACCCATTCGTTTCATGTCTATTTGATTTCTTTTAAAAATGATTGAAGGACGAAGAGCACGCCATGTATGTTTTACAGCCAATTTTGCATGTCGTATTGCCCGATGTTTTGTAAGGACATCATAAGCTTGTAATAAACAGAAACTCAAACAAATGAGTTATACAGACATCTATTTTTCCCTTCACTGTGTATTGTGTTGTAATGTTTTATGTTTATACCCGAGGCAGAAGCAAGAGCCAAAACGTACCGCTCTTAAAATCTACCAAAATACATTGGTGCAGTCCTTCTAGAGAAACTTTTTGATAACAGCAAGTATTTTCCGTCACGATTTTACCAATTAAATTCGAATAATGATTGCTTTTAGAGAATGATTGCTCTTTTTATGTAGCAGAGCTAATTTAGTTTATGTTTATTCTGGCATTTGTACTCTGAATGATAAGCACGATCATCTTGAAAACAAAGCAATTCCAGAAAGAGTGTAAACAAACATTTATTTGTTTTTACATCTTGAGATATAAAATCGTAAAGTGGTTCCATTGAAAAGTTACATATAAAATTTGCGTTGGGGGCAATGAGTGGGAGACCCCGCCTACTCTATTATTCGGCTTCAAGTAATTGTGTTTTAAGTTTATCGAACAACATTTTAAAGCCAGGTCTAATGCTATCATTTGAAATTTTGAAATACAAGAAAATTGCAAAAACAAATTAAGAGTCGAAATGAAGTAACTGGGACACAGAATAGAATCCAATGAATTAAAAAAAAATCACTTACATTGTATTTATGAGATGCTTTGCTTTTACCCAATACTCAACTCTGTCATGTACAATTTGTTTTGGCTAACCATTTTATTCTAAATAAGTGTGCTTATCACGTAAATCTCAAGATTTAATCAGTTTGGTCTGCATTTATAGAAAAAAATATATAATACATGTCTTTACATGCATATGTACCGGTTTCATAGATATTGTATTGTGTTACTCATCAGTACAGACGAAATTAATGTTTTCTTTTGTTCTTCATCATCTTACAGACGTTTAGGAAACAATTCATACACCCATTCTCATGAACATTAATCAATTTAGGAAGATAAATGAGTTGAAAATGGCAGTTTGTTCTAACTTAACGTTTTGACAATGATGAGAAGTGCGTTTGTTCAAGGGCGAAGTTGAAAATTGGTTTAAATAAAGCCGTTCACACCAACGGGCATCAGACAAAGGGAAAGAGCAAATTAAGGAAAGCTAAAACAGAATGCAAATCCAGGTGCTCAAGTAGTTTAAACAGTGTCTTCATTTTGTAAGACATCGGTTTTGTTAAAAGCCACGTCCAAGGAAAGAAGAAGAGTATCTTATACAGATTTGGGTCGTTCTAACACTTCATATTGACAATCAGTACACGGTGACTACAGTAGAACGTTTTGATGACGACCTTAGTCTACAGACAACAAATCCTTGCCAGAGTAGATTTTATGTAAGCCGTTCAGTCCTGTCTTGAAAAGCGACGCAATTGTTGCAATTACTATCAAAACTTACGAGTTGTGAAAGTTAGCGTGAAGAACTTATTTAATCACTATGCTATAAAGTAATCACCCTAAATTTGAGGAAAATTTGCGTTAATTATTATTGGCTTTGTGATAAATTTAAATGTGATTTGTAATAAGCCTTCTGATTGGTTGTTTATCCATGGGTAACATGTTATTTTGTAAAAATAAAAAAACAAAAACAAAAACAAAACACTATGAATGAATTTGGTGATGTGATTGATACGCCATTAACGTCGGTTGGTCCACATAAGGGGGTCACATTATTTGAAGGTGAAGAGGAAAACTCAGATTCCTCTATTGGCGGAATTTCTAATCCCCCGCTGTCGTCAATGCTCTACTCACGCCAAAAAAATGCTAGACTCTCAATGGTATAGACAAATTATTTGTTATCCGTTATACTGAAAATTTTCATTGATTGACATACATCATCATTTCAAAAGCAGCCAAAGATAGAGGCCATTAGCAGCAGAAATAGATAAAACTGTAAAAGATATAAACTTCTCATTTTTTAAGTTTTGGTGAACCACTTAAGCATTTGGCAAAATTACGTAACTTTCAGCAATTGATTACAGAAAATAACAAACTGAAGTTCAAATTCAAAACCTAAATACTGTTTCAAACAACTAATTATTTACCGCAAAATTGTAATTTTGATTGACCATAGGAGTGGCAAAGTAATACCATAACTTACGCAGGAGTTATTTATACTATAAGTGCATTCCCTTGGATTTTATTTTGCTTTCTTTTAAATTCTAATTAGCCACTCTTTTGAAGGGTCAGGAAAGTTAGTAGTCGATGTGGTCTTTTTACATGAAGTAACCGATATTTAAAAATGTGTCTTGCTAAGTATATTTAGTCAGCCGCCGAGAGTATCCGGGGACCATATGCGTTATTAGGTACCCGGCCGGGGGCCATATGCATTATTAGAGTTAAAAGAAGATAACTGTATCTACGATGAGCTATGGATTGTGCTAGAACATTCTAGTTTTAGCTTTATATGATAAATAAGTAGTAAGATCTGTATACAGAATATGTTATAATCATACAAAGCTTACAAGTCTTTGTTTATCGAGTAAAAACGAATCTGCAGTTGTAATACGGTTGCAGACTTAAAAAAAACAACAAATAACTGATTATCAACATGCTTACATAAGTTGCTTTTTACAACGCGTTATTGATACTATATAACCACGACATGATAGAATGTACGAATGCAAAACAAAACATACGACAAAGGTTGGTTGTTACAAGTCATTCGCCAAAATTCATCATTTAGCATAACGATCGTGTAGTAGCTTCCAAAACGATGAAAAGTCTAAACTTAGACCTTCGCAATTTTCCCAATAATTGCCACGTTCTATTGTCTGAGAGTGCCGGCTGTGTTTATATTAGAGTTATGAAGTCGTTTTCCATAAGTTTAGTTGGATCTTCTTCCTTCTTGTAGATTGTAAATGAATCATTTAAGTGCATATCCTTTTAGTAGTCGACACTTTGATTGTTTCAATCATATGCACATTTGTACAAAAACTAGAGTCGTTTGAAAAAATCTTGTAAGTTTCTACTTGTGGTCTTTGCAACTCTTTTCAGGCTCCGTTTCTCTGATGTAACCCCTTTGGCATCAGGACTTTTGTGAATGTCAGAAGTATCGTGGTCTTTATTTTGCGGAACTGTGAGGAGTTCATGTTTTACTGAATGGCGTAGTATTTCTGGTTCTGAGCTACGCCGTGCAGCTACCGACTCTCGTCTATGTTGTTCCTCGTTTTCATGACGGTGTTGTTTTTCCAGCAACTCTGCTGTTCGCTTTCCAGCGACAATGTTAAATAGACCATAGGACAAAAACACTTCACGGTCCTTTAAAAAAAACACACATAACAGTGAAAGATTCTGCATCAAAGGGCATTAATGAGTAACTGATCAAAGAAGAAAGCATTGATATTCATCAATAAATGGTACCTGCTCGAACAGATAACTTTTTTCTTTTGCTCAATACCTATCTTTTACACCTGGCTGTATATACTCTGCAACGGCCAAAAACAACACACATGCATATTGAACAAACAGATTCATACACTAGATAAATGATTGTTATCACTGTCTAAGGTTATGTGGTCAATATAGAGGATTTCTCAAACTTTTAAAATCTTAAGGCTTCAACTTCCTTATCTTGGAATTGAGTGCAAGGATTTGAGAAAAAAAAACCTGTAATGAATTGTAATAAAGACAGAAATTTTATTTCTAAGTGAAGAAATCTTTGCTGTCTCACCTTTTCTGAAATATGTTTTGCGCTATCAAAATCAATACGGTTTCCAGCGTCTACTTCTAAACTATGTCTTCTTTCATCTTCAAAAGTAAGACTCTTTTTCCTCTTTCCTGTATAAGAAAAAAAAATGATTAAAATCTCGACTAGGCCGATAATGAAAATCACGTTCCTTTTGAATCTGCATTATGATAGAGTTCCAAAATACTCAATATTTCACTTTTGCATGTTTTAATATATAATACTTATCCAACATCAAAAAAGAAGTTCTAAACTCAGTGGGTTTTCTTTCTAGAATAGTCAAAGGGTGCCTTACCTACGTGCACCACAGACGATCTGGTCGATGCTTTCATTTTTTCTATTGTCTTTGGTCAGTGTTCGTTCTGTATTGAACGTTGTTTTTGTCTCTAGTTACTAGAAACCGGACAATTTGCTTTGACTTTAAACATTGAACTGTGGGTTTTTATCCTATTCCATGCTCCCAGTTTTTGAGTCCGAGTTGCTCATTTACTTTTGTGTTTTTTTTTTTGGTTTTTTTGTTTTTGTTTTTTTTTTGCATGTATTATTTTAGTTATTTTATGTGTGTGTGTGTGTGTGTGTGTGTGTGTGTGTGTGTGTGTGTGTGTTTTTCATGTCCGACCTATGCCCCTTGATTATTCTTTAACCATGGATACTTTTGATTTCAATTAAAAAAACATGTAATTTCAGGACTAAATAAGATCAAATATATTACTGGTTAACCAAATAATCATGTTCAATATAATGTTTTTGCTTCAAGTTAGGTTATTATTGATAATTTAAAAGATAAATGTCAAATATGTCAGAAACTTAACAAGTTTTTTTTCTTTGGTTTAATAGGAACAACCTCCTCTTATTCATCCGCAGACCAATTACCTATTTACTACATATCACTCCGCATGCAGCTTTGAAATCGGAAACTGCAACAGAAACTCAATATAAACGAAAGCAAGTCGTTGTTTATATACAACTATTTCATATTTTGTAATTTGGAGTGTATAGGCATATAAAATATGCAACTACCCGTGCACGTATAATTGTTGCTGTTCGCGTTTTCACTTCTTGGCAGAAAAGTGGCCAGTTCCCAAAGGTCATTCTAACAATCTGATTACCAAGTCACGAAACATCACTATAATCTCTTCGCTTTCACATTACTCAATAAAAATATAAACACTTTCAGCAATAAAACTGCACTTACAGATTAAAGTACAAATCTCTAGTTTACAGTGTAATCGTTAAAACTGTAAGATATCCAAAAAATTGGCAAGAGAACTTCGCATACAAATGTTCTTTATTATTTCTGTAAATTCTTGTAGGATGAAAGCTGTCTTGTATGGTTAGTTCATTGGCACTTAATATCATCTTCGATAGCATGTGAGATAATCTCGGGAAGAGAAGGGGGAATGAGAATAGTGGGTTAATCTAATTTTTAGTGGAGCACACTGGGTTATTGTTCGGAAAGGTGTTCGAATAACTTTGAAGTTTAAGTATTAATATTAGGTTCTGATTCTCTCTTTGTTATTTCGCCTCATGAATACCCATTAATCTGTTCATCTATCTGAATCTGTTTATTCATCGGTCGAGGCTTGTTGGGTGTTGTTATTTTCAGTAGAAAAAAAAAATCACGACTTAATTTTCATAGTACACACTCTTCACGTTGACGTACTCCCAAACAGTTAGAGTGGGGAAACCCTCTCGAACCAACGTGGGGTCTGGGAGTAGGCCAGAGAGTCAACAGAGCAGCCCGAGGTATCCCGAAGGCTGGGCTCCGCTATCTCCAACTACTAACAGACATCTACTAACAAAATCCCCGTAAGGGGCGGTCGTGCGAGATCCGTAAGGATAGTCAAGAACGTAAAAACCCCCAATCATTATTTCCACAGTATGGATCTGGGAGATTAATTATGCGTGCCATTTTAACAAAAAATCACAGACACACGCGCGCGCCGGCGGGCGCCGACCAGGAAAAAAAACAAAAGCAAAAGAAAACACGAAACTAAAACATTGCTAATAGATGAACAAATAACATATTTAGACCATGGCGTGTATAAATATAAAAAAAATGCTTATTATGAAAAAATGCTAGCTTCTTGTATTTCTACTGATATTGTAAACCCATAATTCTTTGGTAACGTGTATGGACTTTTGAATTAGTATGAATTTCTAACGTCTATGATTTTCAATAAATATTTCGGTCGGAAATATACCGCGTTCGAACATCAAGAAACATCAAAATTTAAATACATAACGTGAAATAGATTCAAGACAATCTATATTTTCATAATGCAGCTCAGAATAAAGTAAAGTTACATATAAGGACTGACAATGTTTAGACGAGACACCACAAGAAACTAAAGATCACCCACACAAAACAAACTGTGTGACATCAGCTGCTCCGGAAGAGTAAGCATGTCGTGATACACCCAAATGGCACCCGTCAAATTGCACGTGGTGTAAAATCATGTGCCTTTTTACAATCATGTAGCCCCACACCAACCCCCCCCCCCCCGCCCCAACGATAAACTTGGTTAAAATGTCTCACCGAAAGCAACGGAGCAATCCACAGGTCGATATCAATAAGTCTTGATTTTTTAAATTTGCCAATTGATGAACAATAAACCCCTAAACTATTATGGAGATTAACCTTTTCTGTACATGACAGAAGAGAAGAAATGGAAAGAATGTATACGATTTACGGTTACCAACAGAACGTACATCTAAAAGTACAATTCTTACCTTTATGATGCGAAGGCGACGACGTCGATGTGTGTGCAGGTTTACAGGGCGCTGAACATCTACTTGAGGAGGCAATAGCAGAAATCATCGTCATTTAAGTCTTACTATCCACAACAATAGTGTTTTATTTATTTATTTCCTATGGCTATAACGAAATTACTTCTGACACATGTAAGATCGCTCTTGTACTCCTCGCTTCACGATCGTGCAGATAACTGAATGAAATGTTGTTTTATTGCAGAGCCTAATAAAAATTGACATGTTTGCGTAACGAATGCAAATGTTTTCAGAAATATCATGAACTATTTTTAGGTGCGAGTTGATACTACGGAATTGAAATTCTGTTGTTCTGGCTTACACAGGTTTCCTGTTTTGATATGGAATCTTGTTAATGAAAGCGCAAAAATAAATATGATTTATCACTTAGTAGTTGGTAATTAGTCAGCTCTTGTTGTGAATTCCCCGTACCTTGATAACATCTACATACTCGTGTATAGCGAATTTACGTTAAATCGTGCACAAGGTGTCCAATAATTTATTGACAAAATATAAGTATATCAATATCTTACATTTCGTCATGTAACGTACTGACGATAATTAAAAGAAACTTTAAGCTCTAAACGACTGAACTACAGCCATCAATTACATGAAGAAAGATTTAATTTGGGGAATTTTACTGCATATAATATACCAACCCTTTGTTAGAAAAAGAATGTT
Organism: Perna viridis; assembly: GCA_037379345.1. Classification (NCBI taxonomy): domain Eukaryota; kingdom Metazoa; phylum Mollusca; class Bivalvia; order Mytilida; family Mytilidae; genus Perna; species Perna viridis. The sequence goes on from CM074511.1 coordinate 19,836,426, forward strand.
CAAAATTATTATCTAACGATCAATTTTCGCCAAAAAGATAAAATCGCAAATATGCATTGTCATGAAAAAGACACTTCATTAAGCAATGCAGGTAGTAAGGGTGGAAGTCGCGAAATTTAATAGTTAAAATGATATCAGTGTAACGCGAAAACCAGTATCGAAACTAATTTCTTTAAAGTAAATGAAGAATACAAATAAAAGCTTACCTAGGCTTTGTTTTAGACTATAGACCATACAAACCACATGTTGATGGACTTTAATAACTTAAAATTTGTTCCGGGCATCTTTACCCAACACCATTTGATCATCAAAGTGCTGTTAGCACTGGAGGTTTTTTTTTATTCTTGTGAAAATTGTGACACGAACAAAATTTCGAAGACAACACGATGTAAAATAAAACTGATCATTTTTCATATTACTTAGAACTGTTGTTTTCTAATGTCTATAGACTGAATGTTAATCCATACTACTGATCCAACTTCACACATATTTACAAATTTTGTTCCATTTCACCTTTTTCTCAAATTTTTTAAATCAATCCAAAAGTTAATTTACATTTAAAAACTATATTAACAGAGTATTTACCCAACACTGTAATTATACTTAAATAAAACCAAATTTCAGCTAAAGAAAATAATTTCCTTGTTGAACATATGATTTTCAAAAACTACTTTTATCAATTTGAATTTTCCCGCCAATTTTACTTGGTTAAAATCACTGCTCACTTCTCGTTTATCATTGGCAAAATATTTAATGATAGGATGGAGAATTTTACTGGTAAAATGGAACATGCTTAACACATTAAATGTTTTTTTTTCGACACATTACTGCAAGAACTAAATTCCCTAAGTGCAAATGTATTACTAAATACCTTTCAAGACTAGAAGGAGTCCCTCAATTCTTCTGTTGATTTGAAAACTCGATATTAATTTTATTTGCAGAAGTAATAGAATATTATTAAGCTTTTATCTTTACACTTTACAGTTATAACCCAGGGACCAGAACAAAGTATTAAAGTGTTACTTTTGTAGACTATTGACCCTAAATCTCTCGTGTATTCCAGAAAATTAATCCTAGCCTAACTTTGAAATCATGGGATGTAGTAGTGATCTATACACTAAACTAAGTTTTTGACCTCTATTCATAAGCAGTAGACCCAAATATCAATCAATTCCATTTGTGGTATTCAACATTTAAGCACAATTTCACAGAGCTCCATACATTTTTAATGTAGTGACATCGGGAATAAGCATGTTCATGGTCCATATTTCCAAGTTACAACCCCTAAAATCAATCCCAGCTCTCCTTATGATGCTTGGTAACTTGTGATATAATTTCACAAAGATCTGTTGCTCATAATTGAGCTGTATAGTTATTTTCTAGTCCCTTATTTCCTAAATGGTTGAGACCATAAACCTAATTTGGAATATTGTAAAATATCCGCCAAATAAAATTCAAGTAACCATATGCCTTCGGGTGACGACATCAATTTTACAAATTTAAGCACAGTTTGATTCACAGTATGGACGAATTTTATTTATCTATCATAAGAAGCCAACATTGCAAAGAATTATCAAATTTCACTTCAAACTTTTCCAGGACAGTATTTATTCCAAGACACTGACAAGGAATTCCACGTAAGTGATTGTAGCAGAACATCTTATGGTTGATATGTTTGATGTGTTTCAGTATAAGGCTAAAATAAAAAATATTCGATTCTCATCCCACCCAATCTAATTTTTTCATACCCTCCCCCCCCAAAAAAAAACTAGATATTTTTCCCAATTTAGATAAATCTCTTTCAAATTGTCAAATTGGCAGCATTTTTTCATTTTAATTGAAAACTAGATAAAGTGAAGCATTTAACCTTCATACAGCTATATCATAACTCATAATTGTAAAAAGCACTTTTTCAGATGTGTTATTTTGTCTGTAAGACACAAATGATGCCCCCGCATGTGGTTTTGAGTAAAACTCAGCATAGCTGAACGAAACTTAAACTCAATCTGCAACTAATCATGACAGACTCACATACCAAAAACCAGTCAAATATCTTCAAGCATTTACAAAAAAGAAGCGAAAAACTATTATTTCAATACAATTTTAAAGTGCAGGGCCCATTATTTGGTAAAACTCAGCGTAGAAGAATGAAACTTATATACGATTTGTAACTAATCATGACAGACTCACATACCAAAAATAAGTTCAATATCTTCAAGGGTTTACAAAAAAAGTGTGCGGAAAACTGTTATTTTCATGAAATTTTTATGCTTTGTTTGTTTGTTGGGGTTTAACGCCCAAGCAGCAATATTTCAGCTATATTTAGGCAATGAACATGAAGTGGATAATAAAATGAACATGAAATGATGATGAAATGAAAAATGGGATGGGACACAAGGGTAATGGGGTCAACATTTTGATTGCCACTGGAAATAGGGAGAGGTGGGTAGGGTCGGGCAATTTAGCCTCCTGTGGCAGAGCCCTATGGTTCCTACTCCCGGAGAATACCACAGTAGGGTTCTTTAAGGTGCGAGGAACGTGGCATCTTTCCCAACACGGTGCACCACTATGGTTTGCGGTCAGGTTTCCTGTATTATAGCCTGACAATCCCAGCATGTAACATGCCATGGGTATCCCATTCCACCACCTGGGGCACACAACCCAGTTGCTCTGTGGTCAGAGCGCCCTAGCCCCCGGCTAGGGTTCTGAGCACTACTTAGTCACCTTTTACGACAAGCTTCGTACTGCTGCAGGCTTATTCTTTAGACACCCGGACCTGCATGGGGCTCCATGAAATTTTTTAAGTCCAGGGCCCATAACTTTGGTAAAACTCAGCGTAGTGGTATGAAACTTTAACTCGATCTGTAACTAATCATGAAAGACTCACATACAAAAAATCAGTTCAATATCTTCAAGTATTTTCAGAAAAAGTGTGGAAAACTTATGGGACGGACAGAATTGCGGACAGATGTACAGGGTAAAACAATATGCCCCCAACTTATCGTTGCAGGGGCATAAAAATCAAATCCCCTAATCCCCTTTTGAAAAATGTATGAGAATCTAGGATATTTTTCATGAAGGCCTAAACAGACCTGGCTTATTATTGGTGTGGCAGCTGGACCAGCATTTTAATGTGCTAGCTCACAGGAGTAATTAAGTCAGGTCACAACACTGTTTTCACTAGGAGTTAACCAGTGGGAATGTCTCCTGTATGTCACAAGCAGAGACAACCCATATTGCTAAATGTTCTGAGGACATAGTAGCCATTCTTTGTTGTCTGTCCATTACTGCTGTAGCTACACTATGTAAAACCAAACTTACATCTTTGGTTTGCACTTTGTTATCATTATGCTGAAAAAAAAGGACTTTTTTATACAAGTGCAACATGTAGTTCTTCTGTTTGTTCATCCATACAGCCCGCAGACATTATTGAGTTGTCTACTTCAGAATGAAATGGGGATGATCTTTTACTCATTAAAATTTAAAAAAATGGGTCAAAAACAGAAATTGCCAAACTTCGTTAAACAAGTAGATGTTCAACAAACCAAGAATCAGACGCCACAATACACATGTAGGACCCACAAATAATGCTGGATACCAAATATCAAGAAAAATTCCCACAACAGTTCTATACAGGATACTCCAAGAAACATTCATAACAAGTTTGGTTCTAATTGGTCAAGTAGGGTCAGAGGAGAAGAGTTTTGAAAAATTGTTAACGACAACAACAATGGACACCAAGTGATGGCAATAGCTCACATGGCCTTTGGCCAAAAATATTATTAAATGCTTTACAAGGCACAGCTTCTTCAATCACAGAGGTTGAACCATGGTGAGTTGGGGTCAATATGGATACACAACTCAAGCTTGGTACAGCTTTAAATGTGGATAAAAATTGAATGTTTGACACAAGATTTATTGCAGAAGATCAGGAAAATACTTGTGTCTAACCTTTTTTTCCTTAACAGACTGTTTAACAGTTCAAGTCTTGAATCAATCAAAACTTTTCTTCTGTGGATGAATACCTTGTAGTTCAATTTAAAGAAATTTATATTCTTTCACTCAAGTTGCTTACTAGACATCAAATGTCTATGGGCATATTGCTGCCATTGACCATTACAGCATGAAACCATTATATGACCACAATTTTTTGGGGGTGACTGATTAAAAATACAGGCTAATTTCATATAACATATGCGCACTGGCCACATTTGAAAGTTTTCATATAAGTGTCATCAACAAGTCATTTTTGTTAAAATTAAATTGGAATTTTATTTTGAAACTATAATAATTATTTCATATTAGCATAATTTAATTCAGAAATTACATATTAAACAGAAAAATGATATCTATGTACAACTCTCCTTTACTTGCAATACCTGTCATTTAAAAAGGGCAGTGAACTTGACTGAATTGTTAAAACTTAAAATATTAAATTTTCTGTTAACATCACTCAGATACAATATCATTCAAGTCAATAAAAGGATTGCACCATTAAATATGGAAGCATGATGATGAATGAAACATGAAGAAGTGTCAATTCCAGGGTCACTGTCATTTCTTTCCAGATTTCTTGATTCCTCCACCACCTGCAAAACAAAAAAAAAGTGTTTTACACAAACAAAGGTTGGAAATACTGATAGAAACCTTTGATAGTGATTTATCTAGAAATTTGTCAAGGTATAGTGTATCGCCTTATTTCTGGAATGAACAGCCTTCGCCCTAGTTTGATGTTGTAAAATGTCATAAATGTGTGCCAACACAACTAATGTATATTATATGTTTATTTGCCAATCAGTTAAAAAATAACAAATTTATTCTGAAACTCAAAATTTTGGTTTTGCCAACTAGGAGCACATTGCAAAACTCGTGACGAGGGCAGCATGGTGCAGTATCATACTAAATAATGTCTATGGAAATCTCTACTTTATTATAATCCCTAATACACCCCCTATCCATAAGACCTTTTGATAACATACCCATAGGACCTTTTGTTATAGCCCCCTTTTAACAGCACTTATTCTTGATAACATTTTCATCGCAGACCCATCAAAATTTATCCTTAATCTTTCTGTTTTAACTGTTCTTTTTTATGGGTAACTAAAAAAAAACTTAATTTTCTACCGGACCAAATGATTTTTACATTGGACATGTCCAGCGGTCTGGAAGATTTTTCCTCGCTAGGTAGCCTACAGGACATTCTGATAGATAAATTAGGTAGTCATCATAATTATTTTATGGTCCTGTATGTAGGACTTATAAAATGAAAAAAAAAGATTAATTTAGGTAGCCCAAAGGACTACCAATTAAACATCATGGTAGTTCTTTCTAAAATTAGGTACATGTAGGTACATGACTACTGGACCACTGTTAGTGTCGAACCCTGGTTATAGTCCATAATAACAGCCCTTATTATTGATAACATACCCATAGGACCTTTTCCAGATGCCTTGGCTTTGGCTTCAGCTAATTTCTTTTGCTCTTCTTTCTGTTTCTGTTTAAATGCAACGTCATCCTGAAAAAAAAAGAAAAAAAAACATGGACCAAAGGATAAATTTATACTTAACAAAACTCTCTGATATAGATTTCAATTGTAATCCCAAGTCTGAAATACTTAACAGAGTTATTTCTTGCATTCAGTCTTTAAAATACTGATACTGTTTTTTTCCATAGCTATCAGCTTTTGTTACTTCATTTCCAATTACTGGACTTGGTAGACAAAAAAATGTCAAGAGCCAACATTTAATTTTTAAAAATACCTAGAATTTAGAGTCCTTGTAGTTTGCTGTGGTACTTTCATTAAGTATAAATGAACCTTTAACCACATTAAGTACAGGGTAACTAAATATGAGATCTTACATCATCTAGATCAGCTCGGTCTTTCTTTGGTGCTTTCAAAGGTTTCTTCTTACCACCTACAAAATCAAAAGAATATATTTTCTGTTTCAAGTTACACTACTGTCAACATTTTTTTTTATTTCTCCACTCTCCACAGTGGAGATATTATGAGTGGAGTCACATTGTCTCTACTCTCCACAGTGGAGTCTCCATTTCAAAAATTGTCTATTGTTTACTACTCTTGTCTTTATACCAAGGTATATCTAATGGTTCTAGCAGTTTAATAACAATTCTCAGTTATGGGCAGAAAAAAATACTGAAAGGTAATGAAATGGAGCATTATTATCCTAGTTTTAACTTTGGTGGAGTCACAGTGGAGGACATCAGTGATTCCAGTGTGAAGGGTGGAGAAATTAATATTCTGGTTGGCAGTAGTGTATATGTACTTTATTGAGCATCACAAGAGTACTAATAAGATCCAAATGTATTCCCCAAGACACAAGTTTTATTTCCTGTGGGAGTCTCACTACGACTGAATATTTTCTTAGCACCTGCCATACTTTGCCTCTGCCCTTTTCTTGGTGCAATGGTGGGTGCCCTTAACAACAATGCAGACCATGCCTTGAAACAAAGTTCCCTTGATTATACTTTGTCTTAGCAATCTGTGCGAAAAGCTCCTTTAAATATTGAACACATATTTCAGAGTGCTTCATGCTGCATTTGTAAGCTCCTGATGATCACGTATCATGAACCCATATAACATAACATCATACTCATAGTATTAGTAAATTGATTTACAAATACAATTACAGTAGGGCTGATTAAACAGTATACTTAAAAGACTATTATTAAGAACGGTATTTTTAAAAATTTTTGAGGAGTAAATACTCGGCTAATCACCTTCTCTTCCAGACATTTTGACTCAATAATATATGTGCGCCTTAAAAATATGTTGTGAAATTCACGTGTAAACAACCTGTGAAAACGTTTCTACAGAAAATTATGAAACGAACTTATTTCTGTTTTCGTTACCTGCATTGCTACGCTAATTCCATCATATAAATTTTAAAAACTAACTATACTTGTATTAAAAGTATTGGTTTGATTCTCATCTAATTTTTTTGTACAATTTTCGGGAACCGCATTTATCAAATTTAGGTTCGTAGTAGGAAGGTTTGTAATCTTTATTTACCAGATTTTTGGCGGTCTTCCTAAAACACAAGTGTCAAACTCCCTGATTGGTTCATTTTTCATTGACAACCAAAATGGAGGTGAAAGTGGATTGCAAGTGCTCGATTATCTTATAAAATTGAACAAATGGCAATACGCTAGAAGCAAAAGTTTAATCGAACAATTTAAGATGTCCATTTCATTTTTAGTGTGGAATGAATATCTAATTGTGCTTTAAAATGTAATTTCTTTTTGGAAATCGTGAAATTAATCATCGAAATGTTCAAAAACGAATACCAGGTACAAAAATGAGATATGCTAGAGCCTAGACATTTAGATTTAACCAGTTTTAAAAATGGTTATTTATAGTGTAGTTATTTTAACATACTAAGATACAACAGAGAGCACCTCATGATATTAAATGACCAATTGCAGTGCAGAAATTCCAGAATAGCTAACAAAGGACATGGCACACTTGCAACCAATGTCTGTTTTACCGTTTGGCTTTGGTTCATCAAATGACACAAAAGAAGCATCATCCATAAATATGCATTTTTGTAATTGGTTCCTGATCACATGCTAAAATTTTTGATAGACTATCCAGGACAAAGTGTAAACGAAGTTTCCTTTGGGATTTTTATCTACTTAAAGTGGTGTTAATTGAAGCAAAATAACATCTAATACATCAAATATCTTAAATAGCATGCATACATGTACATAATATATATATATATGAACATTGAAACTACATGTACACAATTGTTTTTTTTCTACAAAGTCTCCTATTCAAAGTACAAATGTACCTGTACTTGAGTGGCACAAACTCATCAACAATACATGTAAATGGTTAAGACTTGATACAGATTTTACAAGTAAGGACATGTAAAGGTTTTCTACTCAATTTTGAACCATACAATAGCAAATTTATCAATTTAATGTTTTTAACCAAGATATCCCCAAACCCCACACAAAACAGAACTCGGAAACATGTTGAGAGCTTGCATGTCTTGTACAATGTATAAGTATAAAAGCCGAGAATAGTAATTCCTTTATTCAAGTACAGGACATGCATGTCTACAAACGATGTTAAAGAACTTGCAAATAACACAGAGTCATGGTACATGTATGTTATTAGAACCACAATGAATTAAGATTTTTAATTCAAAATATTTCTGTAGACTAGTCCAGTAGTGCATGTACTAGTAGTAACTAAAATATTCATACATGTAAATGAACATTGTACTTCATATAGCTGTTACTATGTACCATTGGTTTTAAAGAAATACTGTTGCAATTATCCTAAATGACTCAAAATATCACTTGCTATAAAGAGTATTGTAAAGCAAAAGTTTGAAACTTGGACTGATCACATTATTTACAATTACAAATTATGCATGTCAATGATGTAATCAAACATAATTTAAAAGTAACTGTAATTGATTTAGGCATTTATTAATCTCTAACCAATTAAATATGATTACAAGTACTCAAAATTTTTTGACAATTACAGATTACTTTCAATTACACAGTGTTTTATTTGATTTCCATTCCCCATTACAATTACCCTAACCCTGGATGAGGGATATTACATGTATATTTTGGTGTGGTGTGTGTTTTTTTTTTTTAATAAATGAGCTCCTTAATTTTAAATTTCTACATTGTGTATGGTACATGTCCATGCATATGATAAGTAATGTGTTTTTTTTTCATTTTTCAGGGGGGACCATACTTCGAAGTTTTATCTCCTCAAGGAAAAGACTGTCTTGCCAACTGGAAGCATCCTAGTAATGGATTTAGAAAGGTAATTTTTCAGATATGTTTGTATGTGTAAGTATACACACAGTAGTATAAATAAGCGCTCTCCCGACAGGTAAGTAAAAATCAATCAGAACTTGACTGCTGGACCACCTAACTTCGTATGTTTTTTTTTCTGTTTAACATAACTTAATGGCCAGGACTTTCATTATCTTTTCTGTGAACAGGCTTAATAGAGAAAATGAACCATATACACCTTCAAAATGTATCAAAGGGGGTCAGTGGGGCCCATTGTGATTTTGAAACTCCATTTCCACTTTTTGAACTGTCTACATTTTGACCGTAGCCGGTTCTTAATGAAACCCCTGAAAGGCAGGTAAACTTCATTCTGAATCATTGAACCATTTCAGTAGCATGTCAAACACCAAGGAGGCAAATTTTCTGGACCAAAAGAAAAACATACTTTGGCTTGATTCTAGCAAAAGCAATGTATCATCTTGCCCTCTTTACCAGTTGGACAAATTTTCTTATTTCTTCCCTTATACTCACTTAGTATAGGCTATACACATGTATAGTTGTGTCAAAGATCAATCTGTTTGTTAGGCTCTGATAACTACTTACTATGTCAGTGGTGTTGTATGTAGGTATTGGAGCCAAACAAACAGCTGATTTTAATCAGATTGATCTAAATGATGCATGTATATACTTTGTAGTTTCTACAACATTTCAAAAATGATAATCATATGTTATAAATCTTATGGATATACATATGTTTGTATATATCTGTTATTTGTATAGAAAAAAAACATAACTATTGCAAAATGTTTTTAATGCAATTGATACAACAAAAAATGAATATACAGATGTGTAATGTGATTGAAAAATTATATTTAATGTATCTAAATTTCACTAAATGCTTTTTATTGTAGACCATTATTATAAGCCTGTTATATTCTAATGTGCATAAATCAATTTTATTATCAAAGGTATATGAGAAGGAGGCAAAGAGTTATGTGTTCTATATTGAGGGTACATCTGCCACTACAAAGATATCTACCCCAAAGGATCCTAAACAATCATGTAAGTCAGTGAAGGATATTCACTGGTTTATTTCAGAATAACAAAGATTTGAAAGGGTTAAGAAATGTTTTAATTTCTTTCATGCTAAAACAAAATAAGAATACAAAAAAATAGATGGGTAAATGTGTTTATTTTTGAGGTATAAGCATTTGAAAATTTGGTGGGAAAAGGATTTTTCTAGATTTTCCATAGGTTTTATCCTAGTAGGTTTTAACTACCAGTATCAAAACTTCTGAAGAATTAACAAGGATTTCATGAAAATTTCCCAAATAATATTTTAAGGAGTATTTAATGGAAATATGAATAGTGGCAGTCACTAAGCAAAAAATATTAATACTATGAGATGGATAAAACTAGAGGAGTCCCAAAATCTGACCAAAATGGCAGAATATGACCAGCGAACATCCTTAATACATATTTTGTGATATTGGAGAAATATGTTTTTGAATGCTCTACGCATACATACATGTATATAGAATAAACGCAAGCATTAAGTTCCTTTGAGAATGCCTCTGAAATTATTATGTGTAAATAATTTTTCAAAAACCATTTTAATGTACCATGAAAATAATTAAAACCTGTACCAGTTTATCAGAAAGTGTCCATGTTTACAGAAAATTCTGTATTTGCCAAAAAGTTGATATAATAAAGTTAGACTAGTGCCCATCTGTGTCAACTGTATATATACATGTATTATAAAAGTATGTACAATGTATTTATTGCTTGACATATGTATTCAACAGTGACTTTGATACAGAGATACTTGATACTACAGATATTTGTTGGAAAAGGACAGGACTTTTTGATAGAACTAGGGTAAATACTGTTAAATACATGTTTTTAGGTTGATAAAATACAATCATATTATTATTGGGCTAACCCACTGCATTGTCTATCATAATATCAAACAATATCTCAAAATTGAATAATGGTACTGGTAGAATATTTGTCTTGATGGAGGAAGCTCTGTTTTTTGTCATGTTCAAATTTTGGGGTATAAACTAGCTATTAAATGTTACAATTTGTTCCATTTTTAATGCCCTTTTCTTGGCTTTTATGAAGTCCACTCACAGTCTTCACAAAATCAAAAAATTGGCAGGTCTTTCTCATCAATTTGCATAACACAGCTTATTATAGAAGGCCCTTACCAGAAAACTAAGAATTTCCCTACCTGTATTTTATGAAAATTTATTTTACATATATGTATCTTAGTGGAAAGTCAATAAGACTAAAGCTCCATACTTTTGAAAACATTGATGTACTCTTGCACACTTTCTTGGTATATTTTTATCACCATATGTCTATCATATGATCTTAAGTTTGCAATTAAGAAAATTTATTCATAAAATCTTGACACTTTGAACATGTATGAATCATTGTATATATCAAATTTTCACAGTTTTATGGTTTGTATAGGCTTTTAATAGGTTGTCAGCTATGTATAGAAAGATATTTTTTCTTATGCTGTCTAAACCAAACCTTCAATAAAAAAACATGTCTAAACCAGATACTTTAAATGTCCCTTTATATCATTTGAATGTATTATGAACCTTGGTAAACTGAACACCTGTCTAATCCGAACACCTGTCTAAAGTGGACCATTTTGTAAGCCCAAAAGTGGTCCACTTTAGACAGGTTTTACTGTATAAATGTTTTATGGTATAGAGTGACTGACTTGGCAAATAACAAAAGAAGGCTTTTCCTCTCCACAACACAGAAGGAAACACAAGTAGCCACTGCCCTTCATGCTCGAGTTCCATTGACCATAATGAAAAGACACAAGGTATTTAACCACTGTTTTAGATGAAAGTTTGAGATAATAATTGGTACTCATCTTATTTTACTTGAATTGCTCATATTTCTATTGTGCAGGAAATTTTATTTGAAGAGTTCTAATATTGATACAAGTTGCTTTGAAATAAGAAACATACATCAATACACATTGTTATAATTTGTATTTCATATATATACTCAATAACACTAACTTTAAAAATATATTGAATATTGACTATAGTTTGTGTCCAATAAAATCAGTACTGTAGAGATTTATATGACTGTCCAGTAATATAAATAAATGGTTCAAGTAAGTGATGGCCTGAATGTCTGAATTTAAAAAAAAATGAAATAGAAAAAAAACTCTTTTGACAGACAGACTAACTTCAGTCCATCATTCCACAAAGAGTACAATAATCCAAATCCCTTTTATGTGTTTTGATTATGATTTGGTAAAAGGTGAAGATGGAATGATGCATCTTTTTGCTTTTATGTCTTTTCTGATCATTTATTTTTGGAGATATAATACCCCCACAAACAAAATTTTGGGGTGTATCTAGGAATCATTATATCTGTCTGCCTGTCTGTCCACATTTCTTGTAAGCACAACTCCTAAACTGCATAAGAAATTTTAATGAAATTTTATAGGAAGGTTTGTCACTACAGGAATATCAATCTGTCTATCACAATATATGAACTTCATGTTGAAAATATCGAGAAATTATGAGAAATCTATATGATAAATAGAATAATCAATATATTGGTTATCGTGAATAACCAAAATGTGATCACTTGTGCCAAGAACGCTTGAAGATTTAACTAATGCATGCAACCAGTTTCACTCTCTTGTTAGTTCTAAGCAATTGGTATTGGTGATAATATTTTGGTTATTTGCTCTTTCCAAATAATTATCCTATTATAATTACTGTTCGAGAACTCCAAAGGGAGATAATTCAAATTAAGAGTTATACATGCTAAAACCTTGTAAGCGAAATCCTCTTAAACTGCTAAAGGGATTTTGATGAAATTTTTTGGGTAGGTTGGATATCATATGTAGATGTGCATGAAAGAATACACATACTGTAGGAGGACTCCAAAGGGAGATAATTCTAGTTAGGATTTTACTTGCTGAAAACCTGGTATATGCACAACTCCTCCTAAATGCTCAAGGGATTTTGATGAAATTTTATAGGAAGATTGGGTATTTTATGCATGTGTGTATAAAGTAATGTAATTATTGTCTGGGACTTCAGAGGGAGATAATTCTAATTAAGGGTTTTACATGCTACAAACCTCGTAATCACAACTTCTTCTAAACCATTCACAGGATTTTGATTGAAATTTGTGGGAAGGTTTGGTATCATATGTAGATATGCATGAAGGAATATTATTGCTGTCCAAGGAATCCAAAGGGAGATAGTTAAAATTAAGTGTTTTACATGTTAAAACATTAAAGCACAAATTTTTGTAAAATGCTCAAGATATTTTGATATAAATTTATAGGAAAGTTGGGTATCACATGTAGATGTGTATGAAAGAATAGAATTACTGTTAGATGACTCCTAAGGAAGATAATCCAAATTAAGGGTTTTTCATGTTTAAACCTCATAGCACAACTCCTCCTAAACCACATAAGGGATTTTGATTCAATTTTATAGGAAGGTTGGGTATCATATGTACACTAGGTGTGCATGAAGGAATATAAATACTGTCGGAGGACTCCTAAAGGAGATAATCCATTTTAAGAGTTTTACAAGTTAAAATATCATAAGCATTAGTCTTCGTAAACTGCTCAAGAGATTTTGATAAAATTTTATAGGAAGGTCTAGTATCATAGGTTGATGTGCATCAAGGAATATAATTACTGTTGGAAGACGCCAAAAGGAGATAATCCACAGTGTTTTACATTTCAGTCCATTTGAAGTGTGAGGTATTATCTTTGTGAGCTTGCTCACAGAAATTTTAGTTGGACTATGTGTGTCCAAAATGGGGGCATGTGTATCAGCTTTGGGTGTTTTTGGTAGTGGTTAAATTTATATGTTGTTTTTTGTTATTTATGTAATGGATGCATTTTCATATTTTGTTGTTATTGTTGAATTGGCTAATTTTGTGTATTGTATTTTGATTTTATTATAGTGGTTAAATTTGTGTATTGATATGGTATCAATGGTTGGAGAGATCTGGAGAGGACAGACATATAAAGCTATAGAGTCTATCACTGTGTCAGCTAACTGTAAAGTACGGAGAATATTCACTATGAAGTGTCAGCCTCCTGATAATGCTGGTGATGAGGGTATGTCAGAATCATTGATAGGTCATCACATATTTTGCTATTTAAAATACTCAGAGAATGATGATGTTATTATTTGTGTATTAAGTTCATTACCATTGAACATTTTGTCAAGAATTCATTCATATTATGATGTCTTTTAATTTAACAGGGATGATTTTTTTTATGCTATTTAGTGGAATTCCGCTAATTGAAATCTGGATTTTACCGTTATGATTCTTTTTTTTTTTACTGTTTATTTATTTCCGATTTTACCAATTTCCACTTTGTTTGATGACCTCATAAAATCATCCCTGATTTAATTTCATAGGAATTAAGGTCATCCTTACCTATTAACATGAACACCAGTCTTGAAGGTAAACCAGTAGTCCAAACTGCAGGTAAAAGTTCTGGTTGACCTGTAAAAATTACACTTACATGCCAATTCTATCAATGAATAATTGTAGATAAAAAAATCAAAACGTTTACCACGAAGATTGATTATAATTCTTTTTTTCTTCAGAGCTTTATGGTTGTCCTCCAAGTAACTCAGGAGAGATTGATCAAATACCTAAACAATTTCAGTTGGCATCAGATGTTGACCAAGTTACTCAGGTATGAATGTGCATGTTATCCAAAGTCACTGTGTACTTAGTATAAAAGAGTTTGTTAAAAAAATAGGTAAAAGACAATGAAACTATGTCCAGTAATGTTGATAAATATATGCTCACCAGTGTAAATGTTAAAAAAGTATACGAGCTTGCTTTTTAATACAAACAGTATTTTGCAGTTGTGTTAAAATAATATCTGAGCAATACTAAGAAATTTTTGTTACATGTTGAAAACACATGATCAACAAGCTAGCACATGGTTTTTGATTGTATGAATGGATTGAAATAGTTTTCATGTTTTGTTTTATTTCTATGTAGTTGCTGAATATAACGAAAATAAGACATGCTGAAAGACTAAAGGCTGGAGGAGATCTGAATCGGTCATCTGCATTAGAATTAGGTAAAGGAATAATGTTTTGAATATTGTAACTTCAAAAACAACTTAATGACTACTTCATTGTCACACAAAGTTAAAACTTGTTTTATAGAATAATTTACATTACTGTAGTTTTAATTTGTATGAAGTATTTTACCAGTCAGTGTAAGACTTAGACACAGCCTATAGTAGAGTTGATTCATGGTAAAGAAAAAAACCAAACCAATGATTTGTTTTTTTTTATTTGCTTACTATATTTATATATACCCCAAGTCAAACCAAATCAAGAACAGTAACTCCTGCAAAGTGTCAATTTCGTACACAATCTATGACGTTTTTATCTCAAAGTGCCAATGTCATACACAATCTATGTTATTTTTATCTCAAAGTGCCATTTTCATACACAATCTGTCATTTTTTATCTCAAAAGTGCAACAACGAAATGAAAAACTAAGACTGGTTATGTGGTCTAACTGTTTCTGAACAAGAAATAAAAGTTAATTCACTGGGTTTTTGACATGCATGAATCACCTCTTGTTTGGTTTTTATAAAGACTGCTACTTAGATAAATAAAATTGCATTTCGATTGCAATGATAATAGTGAATGTATTCTTTCTAATGCAACATTTGTGGTAATGTGAATTTCATCGGTCAGAACTTTTAGGTTATCAAATCCACAATTTGTGGCCTCTTATATTAACATGTGCACAGACTTCACTCCAAAAAACTGTAATTGCAATTTAGACACATTTATTCATCATTTGCTTAAGAATGTAGATGACTGTATTGTGTTTGAAATGCTTGGTCACAAGCCTTGATTTAATGGTCGCAAATTACCATTAAATTTACTTTGCTGACATTTTGACAGTAAACTCGTTATGTAAGGTCACAGTTCTTTCATTCCTAAGTAAGCCCCTGAAAGACTTTAAAAGCGGACCACATCGCATTACGCATTTTTTTTATTGATAGACTTAGATCACTTATTAACAAAAATGGACTTTGTATTCAATAATAAGAGCAAGCTTTTCACAATAAAATTTATACTAAACTACATGTAGATTAATATTTTCCTATATTCCTAAAAAAATGATTTGATTAAAGAATTGTCTTATTCAAAGTTTTGTATTACATGCACTACATATTTATGTTACAGATTTAAGTGCAAGTGGCAGAAAGTCCTCTATAGGAGACACTAGATACCGTATAGCATTTGGAACCAAAGTTCCTATTAGTGGTAGTCAGAATAGTGCCAGAAAACCTAAAGAGGTTAGTATGTCATTTCCAGCAAGAAAGTGAATGTAAAATGTGTGAAGACCCCATGAAATGATTTCTTGGTTCTCAAGCCTACCTAGTCCCTTTCAAGGGGCCTCTTTACCTATTTTTATTAATGTGTATACATGCTTTGTATAATGTAAAAAGATTAATACTGTATGTTAAGGCAATAAAGAGAAAAACCTCTCTCCCTCATTGGTTTTCATGACAAATGGCCTGGAAACCAAGAAATTAACTTTGAATGGCCTGACAGATCTATTTTTTTTATTTATTGCTTTAAATGAAATCCAGTCATGTTTGTTAAGGCAATAAAGAGAAAAACCTCTCTCCCTCATTGGTTTTCATGACAAATGGCCTGGAAACCAAGAAATTAACTTTGAATGGCCTGACAGATCTATTTTTTTTATTTATTGCTTTAAATGAAATCCAGTCATGTTTGTAAGGAAGGTTTTACATATGTGGAGTTTTTAAAATATTTTGATTGTATTTATCTTGAAACTTGTTCATGTTTTTGAAGAATTGTGTTTTTGCATTCATGAAGTTTAATTATTTATTTAAAAATAGTTTAAAAGGACTTGAATTTTTTAACCTAAAAAAAATTGATATAGTGTAATAGCAATTTCTCTACTAAAAATACATATATATTTGATAAGGTTTTCTACAGTTCAATAACCATTTTTCTAATTTGATTTTAGCATGGCAATACTTCAAGTAGAGGTACAAGGACTAGTCACTCCCGGGTTGATGGCACCCATTCAAGAATTGAAGGTTAATTTAAAGGATTTATTATGAGTGGTAGAGAATTGGAATCACCTTGTCTATCTGTTCAAATTTTATTGCATTTATCTTGGCTTTCAATGGACGGATTGTATTCAAAGTTGATGTGTAACATTATATAGACAGGGCATGCATTGTAAGCAGGTTGGGATTAATATTAACATCCTGGTTTGTTGGACTTTGCCATTTTTCACTATTTGGAATGAAAGAGAAAAGTTTTGTCACAAAAATCATGGCTCCCAACTGATGAATTGTTTTTGAATTTGGTTTGTTGCTTTATATAGATGGGGCATACATTATAAGCAATTTTGGATGCTGTCCAGTGTCCACATCTTGTACAAGTAGGGAATACCTAGCATAACAACATCAGCAACTTCATGTTATTTATCATTATGCCTTAGATTGTTTTTGTTTTGTTTTTCCTATCGGCCACTTTGCAAGAGAGCTAATTCTGGTAACATAATATATTTATTGATCATGTCAATTAGGTAACTCAGACATTAAGGTAGTTTACATGGAAGTTAGGTAACACCAAACAAAATAAAGTTCGAATGTTTTCTAAAGTTTGTCTTCCTTGGGTTAGTGGAAAGACATATTTAGATAAAACTAGTATAGTTTATTTGACAAAAATTGTGTCATTCATAAATATAGATAGATATGAAAGTGAATGTTAATTTAGGTCACAGGTACATGTATAGTCATGTAATGCATTTTTTGGATGAGTTAAAATCAATTTCAGTTTGACAAAGTCATTAATAAACTATGTGAAATAATAGTAATTTATACTTGAATCAGATGGTTATATTGGTGACACAGACCTATCAGCAAGTGTGACCAGTAAGGATGGACTAGTGAGTGGAGCTGAGGCATTAAATCAGGTCCACAGTGCAGGGTCTTCTAGATCTGATCATAGTAAATCAGTATTACACCAGAGACAGCATTCTGATCCTCTTTCAAGAGAGGAACTAGAAATGTATTCTAGAATTGGTGAGTGAACAACAGTCTCTGGTTCTTTTCACAAAAAATCCTAACTGGAAAATAAGTCACATGTTTTGACAGCGCAGTAGATTTAGTAGTATTTGTGATGTCATATCTTGCCACTAATTTCACTCTGATGTTTTTTGTGAATAAGGCTGCTGATCCTCTGTCAAAAAAGGAAGTAGAAATGTATTAGAATTGATATGCTGTTACATATGTATTCATAATCAAAGAGTAATTCATGATTTACTCTTTTGAATAGGGTTATTGAATTTTAGGGTCATTATTTTTATGTCTTCAGATTTATTGGAGTAGAAACTATGTAAAAAATGTCTTTAATAAAATTTGGTGAGATTTTATTTTTCGCAAATTTCCCAAACCTCCCAAATATCATAATTAAAATTAGAATTTCCCACTTGCTGAAACTATTCAGCACATCTTGAAAACACTCTATGTACAAGTGATAGTGCTGAGATAGCTCGGTTAAGACAAAATTATTTTTTAGCTACATACATGTAGGAAATTAACATGGTGGGGAAAATTTTGTTATTCATTTTTAACCATTCAGGATCAGTACTATGAAATATACAGAGATTTTTCTGAGGTATTTGAATGCAAGTGAGTAAATAGAAGTCCATGAAAAGGTTTTGCAATCTTTTTTACTATAGAATCTGTCTGATTCTTAGATAGATCTGTACTTTAGAATGATTATTTGTATTTAACAGAATATGACCATCATGACCATATGCAACCACATCCTCCTAGAGAACCATCACATGACAGGTTGAGAAGACGAATCAGAGTTAAAAATGGCCCAAGTTCTTCAAATAGAGATAGAGGGTCTAGTGCGGGTTCGCTTAAAGGTAAATGATTAACATAAAACATAGTCTTATTTTTCAGCAAGCCATTTTGTTCTGAGAATTTAAATTAACATTAATTGTAAATAGTGAATAATAACTGCACATTTAGTAATTTGTTGCATTGGATACTATTGTAAGAATTATTGAAATACCAGAAAAATAAATTACAGCTGATAGTGTCTTTTAGATTTAAATACTAAAATTTTTAGATCAGGAATAAGTTTTGAAAATTCTTTTATTTTGTTTGAGCGATGCACACAGTGAACTTTTCGCTTTTTAAAGTCCCAAAGTCTTGAGATTCATAAGACAATAAGGGGGAGCTTTTTTATATAAGAAAATGAATCATTTATGTTCATTCACTTTATCTGAATATAAATGAGATGTTTTACTCTTGCAGATGAAAACCAAAATAATTCATCACATACAAAATCGCCACCTCATGCTAGTCGAGTACTCAGTCATCTGAATCCAAACCGTCCACATAGAACCTCCTCTGAGTCGGAGTCATTAAGCTCACCAAACGACTCAGGAATAGAGAGTAAACCTACAATGTCAAGCAAGGCTGAGGATATGTATACAAGGAAAAGTGGTGGTAAGTAATAAAACACGGCTTTGTCCATTCACTGTTAATCAACATATTTTCATGGATATTTTTACATGTGTGATATAAATGTATGTAGATAGTGATTTTTTTTGTATGTTTATCCATTTCAAAAGAACTTTAAAGGATTGCTTGTCTAAACCTCAAACTTTTAAACAATGTTATGGTCCATAAAATGCTTCTTCAGTACAATTATGGTGTATTTTGCATTTACTGTTCAGGAGTTTCAACTCTTTATCACTTTGAAAATTTGGAATGTGGGGGTGTCTTTGATCACCTAGTCATTTGTCTCTAGTTTTGAAATATGTGTATTTGTTTATTACGGTAGATATTTTTTTTTTGTTTTCCTTTGTAGAATACAATGTGAGGAACTATCAGGGAGTTGGCATGGATGAATCAGTCAATGACTTGATAGCTGTTCTAAATAAAAAAGGCCCATTAGATAATGAGTCAGAGGACATGTCATCATCAGATGGTGAGGGAGGAGAGGAATATGAATCTAGTGCTTCGTGAGTAAAAAATACTACATAACATCAACAATCGATAGTTTGATTTAAAGTACACTGTATTTGTAATTTGATTTCTTCAACTATAGTGCAAGAGTAATCAAGGGAACCCAGATTCTAGCAGAAGTCAAAAGAATGTAATCCAGGGACAGAGACCAGATATGGAAAACAGACACACACAAACAGAACATAAAATAACCAGAAATAATAAATACAAAGTAACAAAATTAAATGAGCAACTTAAGACTCCAAAATTGACCTTTCATTTGGAATTGTATGGTTTCTTTGATTGACCCCATGGATCTGTTGCCTAACTAATTCTTCTACGTTCATCGTTACATAAAACATCTTCATGAAACTTGGTAACATTTATGCCTGTTGAAGATTTTAAAAATTAAATAACAATAATTTTATAATTGTCAGTGTATAATATTCTTATAAACTTGTATGTCACAAAGAGATGCCAACAAAAATAAACACTCAGGAAAAGGGAGACAATCAAGATTTGATTATAATTGTTTCTTCATATTACATGTAATTTTTACTAACATTAATTTTCAGAGATGAAGATAAGAAGGATATGTTTTTGTTTGTATCTAAACCCAAGTCAGCACCAAGGAGACATTTGTCTCCTAATAACCTTGTGGATAATGATTTGGATTTGAGTAAGGTTAGTCCATATTTTTAAGTAAATAAGAATGCAGTCTTGTCTGAATGACCACCTGTATTCAGCAGTAACCTGTCTCAAAAGACTATGTTTATAATATTCCTATGTAATGCATATCTGTGAAAAATTAACCTGTATATAAAGACTACACAACATATGTAATCAGGATTTTGCTCTCCTTTGAAGGTTGCTTAACACAAGTTTGAATATAAATGTGTCTTGACCTATTTTTACCTTATGGTAGTAAGGTTTATATTGTATAACATTTTACTAAGCTTGTAACTGATTATGATAGTCCTGTTTGTATTTTCTTGAAACAATAACTGACTTGGAACTGTTAGCTCATACTGTACAAACAAACAAACATTCAAGACAATGGAAATAGACTTATTATCACATATGCACTATAAATGTATGCATGTATTTGTGGATTCTTTGACAATTTAAAAATCATAATTTCCAACACTATTAAACTAATATTAATTTCAGAACTCTGTAGCAAGCACAAAAGGACACAGGAGAGGGACCAAGTCAAGGGGTCCGAAGCCTGAAGAGGATTTCCATAATAGTAACCAGTCAAGCAGTGATGAGGATAATAAAATGAGGAAAAAACTTCCTGGTTCACGACCTAACAGTGGGTCCAATAGTAGACCCCATAGTGGTACATCCCTGGGCCGGCCCAGTAGTAATACATCACTTGGAAGACCTGGTAGTGGCACATCAGGTGGCAAACCTCAGAGTGGTACAGTTAGAAATAGACCTAATAGTGCTGGTGGTGCTAGTCCAAAAACTTCACAAGATAGAAGGACTTCAAAATCAGAATCTAAGCATAAAAACAATAGTGAAGTGTTGACATCAAAGACTAATACTGAAAGGAAAAATTCTAAAAATCCTTCTATTATTGTACCTAAGCTGTCTGTGGATACAAATATAGATTTACGGCCTTTACATAATGGACCTAAGAAAGCTAGTGGTAGTCCTGATATAAGTTCTAGTCAAATGCATGATCCTTCATTGGATGTCACACTCACAAATCCAAGTATTTCTCGAATGAACAGGAAGTCATTACGTGAGATTCCACAGTCAGATGTTACAAGGAAATCAGTGGCTTTGTCATCAGAGGTTAGTCAGTTTTGTAATTTTTGCTTTAAAATTTCTTGATAAAAAAAAAAAATCTTGTTTAAAAAGAATAGGGAATTTTTTTTCACATGTATATCAACCAATGTGTTCAAACCATTTGCGAAATGAGGAGATGTTATGTTTTGTATTCTGAATTATCACACAGATTTAAACTTTGTTTTCTTATGATTAAGAAAAAAAACTATAGAGGAGGTCTCAATAAGACATCATTGTATCTACATTATACTTACATGAAACATTTCTTTTTTGGTTTGCACAGCTTCAGTCTTAAAATAACTCCAAATGGCCATATGAAATGTGAAATACATTTTAAAACCAATAAAAGGCTTGGTTTACCTGTTATGAATATTTACTGGTAAATAAAATGAACAATGTTATATAATCAAAAACAAGTAAATCACTTATATGTAGAGTACATATTGTTGGGTGAACAATTTAGAGGTTAAAGTCATCATTATTGACAGCTATTCAAATTTAAGACAATGTACAAAAGATCACATAGATGTTCAGTGGTAATTAAGTAGGGCACATTGGTATAATGTAGGGCTGATTTCTACCTAGAGAGCTATTTAAAGTACTCAGTAGCCTGTCTAGATTTGTAATGAAATTTGAATCAGTCCATTTCAACTTGCTGTAACATGTGCACCATATGAATTTCTTTGTATTGTCAGAAGCCATATGATTTTAAGAAGTACCAGATAGCTGAGATTACAGATTCATTTGAGGCAAGGATGTTTGCCAGTATGAAGAGACAGAATGAAGATGACATGGAGGACTATATCCCCTCCCCCAGGAAGGAGGCTATTAACTCCCCAAGAAAACCTAGCCCTTTCAACACTGGTTTAGGTGCCTCCCTCTTAATTCCACATCAGAATGATGGAGCTATAGGTAATGGTGTGATCTGTGATTTCTCCCCACATGCCACGAGCGATGAAGACAGCACATGGCAAGCTCCGGTAAGTTTAATGTTTGTTTCTGTTATATAGAGAAATTGTCTTTGGTACATGCATGTATAGGAAAAGTTTAGTATAATACTTCAAAGCATTAAAATTTTCCTAGAGAAACAATTTTACACAATATTAGTTGCCATGTTTTAATCTATGTTAAATAACTGCATCCCATGAAATGTGCAAACGATCCTAATGACAAATTTGTTAAAACGAAACTTGTTTTTCTTTATTGTATGCCAACAAATTCTGATTTTTAATTACTAATTAATTTTTTTGTCATGAAATAAAAATCATCAAAACAGTTTTTAAAGGATGCTTCAGTGCTGGAGAACCTACACCATTTTTTTTATAGCCTTCAATAAGCATCAAAAGTAGTACTTTAAAAATTGATTTTTTATGCCATAAAATAAAATTGGGAAAGTTGGATGTCACTATTGTCCATTTGTATGAATTGGTGAAAATTTATACTTTACAGCATTTCTCACTTTCACTGTCAGCAAATTGCATGAAAAAATGTATTTCTTATTGTAGCCAAACAACCCACACAACTTCCAGGATGAGATGAAGGGAAGACTCAGCACTGATACAATGTCATCTAATCCTAGGTTTGTATAATGTTTCTATCATTACTTTATATTGCCTGTAGGTCAGTGTTCATCTATTCCACTATAGCAACCATGCTGTATACTATTACTCATATGTGATTTGCATATTATGTAATATGTTTGTCTCTTTTTCTTTATTTGTCATTTGGTCATGTACATGAATTTTTATGCCTGACTTTTCTTTTTATTATGATGCTTCGATAACGTGTGATTGGTTCAAGAAGGCTTTCAATAGTCATTCTTGAATTTATTTATTGTTGGATCTTGATGTTGAGGGTTCTACTTGTCTATCAAATGTAATGTTATTTTTTTTTAGCTCACCTGGTCTATTAGGCCATATGAGCTATTACCATCACTTAGCAACCATCATAGTCATAGTCATTGTTAACTTTTCTTTAAAAATCTTCTCTTCTGATACCACTCAGTGGATTTCTACAAAATTTGGTCACCAGCATCTCCAGGGAATCCATTTAGAAAATTATATTGATTAAAAAGATCAACTGTGAATCATGTCTTCTCTTGCTATTGTTAGACTACAGGTGTCAAGTCACCAATTTCTAGATGTCTCAAAAACTAAGGAATGATGGAAAATAAATGTGACACTCTTCTTCAGCTTTGAGAGCTCTACAAAGTTATTTATTTGGTTGAAGTTGAAGGATGACTCCCTTGAGTTTTGCCCTAGGAAGGTGAAAAATGGATGTTTTTTTTTGCAGATTTTAGCCAGTATCTTGATAACTATAATAGACACCAAAAAAAAATTTAATTGATGGAATGATCCTCATGATAAGATCTACGAAAGTTTTCTTGCATCAATGTTTTAGGATTACACCTTGTTAAGAGTTATTGTCCTTAAAAGGCAATAATAACATTTTTTGCAGTTTTCTTTTACTACACCAAGGAAAATCATGTTTAAGAAATGATAAAATTTCCAACTTCAGCATTGAAATGGGGTTTACACAGTCACATTTTACTATTTGTAAGTGCAAATCCTTTTGAAGTGTTGAATAAATTTTGATGAAAGTTTGTAGGAAGGATAGGGATTATGTAGATATGCATAAAGAAAGATAGATAATTTGGATGTTAGCAATATGATTTAACATATTGCAAGAAGTGGGTATCATTCAGTGAGCTCACTTACTGTTACGTCTAACTTGTCGTAATATATAGTTGCAAAATGTGCGTTTTTTCTCCCAATGTACAGGGATTGGAGTGGAGTATTTAGTCCACCTCTTATGCTTCAACATGAACTTGCCAACTCCACTGAGGATTTCTCACTGAGCAGTACCTCACCAATCAAAGGTATTTATCAGTAGATTGCTATTGCTTTTAGGCTTAACTGTTATACATAGTTCTTTTTGAACTCCTTTAAATCAGACAAATTAAATTTGTTAAACAGATGTGTTGTTACTACTTAGAAACATCATATATTTGTTAAATAACAAATTCTAACAAATATTCAAAAACACCAAAATGAAAATAAACCAAAACAAATCAGAACTAAAGGAAGTCAGATCACAAATTATGATAAAACTATATTGTATTGTATTTCAATATTTGGACGTGTCTACTTTCGATTTGACAGTTGCAAATTTAGGTTACAGGTTATGGAGGCATCTGAGAAGTGGGTCAGTTACTGATCATTTTGTAACCGTCATATCAAGATTGAAAACAAGTTTTCAATCACAATAGAGTTAACACTATTCTGATTCAACTGTGGAACAAAATTTGTGAAATAGCTGTGAAAAATATGAAAATATTGTCTACACATGCTTAAAAAATTCAATGCCATCAGTTGTGATACTTTAACTCTAGAATATATGTTATTCTAAGATATTCAACATTGCAGCACATGTTAAATTAAAATTAGCATGTAATCAATTATTTGATATGTGTTTTTAGATCCAATTACAGCAAGAACTCAAGATACAGATAATGATGAAGAAGAACTTGACCTGGTTTATGACCCCTGTCTGAACTGTTATTATGACCCCAAGACTTGTAAATACTATGAGCTAATATAGGCACTGTCTGTTGACTTAATGAAAACAGCAAGTTTTTCCATCCATCACGACATTTGTTCTTTGACATGCATAATGTATGTACCATTGTGGCATGTCATTTTCTTGCATGTTATTCACCTTTCAAACTGCCAATCAAATTCATGTACATGTATAATAACAGTAAACTTACAATATATGATGTAAGTTTTAGTTACCAACTTTCTTTGAAGATAATTATGTTGATGTTGCATGAGATTTAGAAAACTTAGTTTTGCTTTTAATTACTAGATTGAAGCAAGATTTGAGGGAAATCAGGAAAAGATCAATTTTTTCAGGGGAAGACCCAGGAGTGACCAAAGTTATTTATTTTTCATTGAGAAAAGAAAAAAAAAGAAAACCATGTTGAACCCCATCTAAAATAATGTTAGGTTTACACAAATTTTTTCACTTGTAAAATAAATGGGTAGAAGGGATAAAAGTCACCATAGAAGTACATTTTCATACATAATAGCATAAAAAATACCAAGAAATCTATGTTTAAGGTTCATCATTAAATAATGCCTCAATTAAACCCCAAATTTCCCTCTGACTACAGACAAACCTGTGTATCTGTAAGAATTATAAGACATAGCATCCGCTAAATATGAAACAGTTACATCACGTTTATGTAAAATGTCAAAAACTGGCCTGACTTTTGCAAGTTTATTTTATCAATTCTGCTGAGAATGCAAAAATAAACAAACACCTGAGATTCACTTAATATGGTCCACTCATTTACACAGTTTAAATTACTGTTGTGTATAGGTGGCTATTGTCCTTCTATTGACCCACATGTCAATGTGAAGAGAGTTTACCTTAAATAAATAGGGAACATCTCAAAACATTATCCCTACTTAGTTCATTTTCGCATAATCTGCAGAATTGATAAAATTAAAACAGTAAAAGTCTGGCCAGTTTTTGATATAATTTTACATCAAACTAATGTAACTTTCTCACATCTAGGGGATGCTGTACCTTAAAATCTTAAAGATACACAGGTTTGTCTGTAGTCAAAGAGAAATTTGTGCTGAAATTGGCCTATTTTTGTCAAAAAGTAATGATGGACCTTAAGGATTTGTGCAATGATTCATAATAAATTGTTAGTATGTTCGGTCTTTGGGCTATAGTATTTTAAGTGTGCTGTGGCAATATAGTTTCTATCATTATCATTTTAAAGTCAAAATTGAATAGCTCCTATTGTGTCTAATTAGTTAAGACAAAGAAAAAGTATTCCATAACTTCTTGTTTTGACAATGAATCTTCCCTTTAAATTTTCACACCAGAAAAGAGTACACACCATAAGCAATATACATGTATGTACTTTAATGTGATATGTGCCATAACCTTCTGTGATATGAATGTAAAATATAATTATGTTAACTGATTTTAAATTGAGAGACTTTTGTATTAGATATTTGTAAACAAAACCCAGTTTTGTTCAGTATGTGTGCTATTGTATGATCTTGCTCATTATTGATGATGTCTGTAACACTTATAAATTTGTAGATGTAACTCTTCATGCTATCTTATTTTCTTTTATTCTTTGGAAATTTTCAAGAAAAAATGGATGTGTGTGCTATCTATCTTTTCACATTTGTTTCTTGAGTTTTATTCTTAAAATGCTAGACTGAAAATATATGGCCTGCCCTCATTTCTATTAACATATTGTAGCATTTGCTGTCTGCCAGTCTGTGCACATATCTAACAAATTCGGTAATGCTATGAG
Organism: Perna viridis; assembly: GCA_037379345.1. Classification (NCBI taxonomy): domain Eukaryota; kingdom Metazoa; phylum Mollusca; class Bivalvia; order Mytilida; family Mytilidae; genus Perna; species Perna viridis. Next base: position 19,863,419 of record CM074511.1, read on the forward strand.
AGGTTCTAAATTATCTTTTAGTATAATGTTGTTCATGGAAGAAACCTTTTTTGTTTTTTTTTTGTTTTTTTTTTATTGTATATTGATTTTCCAATTCAAAGTTCTGGGACTTTTAACATAGAAAAGAGGAAAAAAAGCATGTCTTTTTGCTTAAGAAAAGTTGTTGAATAATGAGATTTAAAAAAATGTTCAGAGGTATGTTACCACTTTTTTCATTGAAAAATCATTGATTGAAGAGGTAATTTTGGAAGAAATTGCTGAAAAGTGGTTCTCAAAATTTTCGTATGAAATCTGGAGTGTGAGCAGGCCCTATGAACAAGTAAATTATTAGGAGTTGGTTTATTGAAATATTTTGTTATTACTCAATATCTCTTTTTGTTCTTTTGCCTGAGGTTTGACATCTCAGTGTGAGTATGGGCATTATTTTATTCTTTTGTTTTCATTTTTCATCTACAACATTATTTGTAAAACTTTGCTAGACATTATCCAAAAAAATCACTTTAAATGTCACATTGCGGAGTATATGTACACTTATAATTTAGGTGGTATTGCCTATCTAAACTATGCCTTGAACTACAATTATTTCAAATCGTTCATGGGAATTCTGATATATTTTTGTCCTCCATCCACTTTTCTTTTTCAACCAAATTTAGGATAGCTTTTTTCAAGTTCTAGATGTGAGCAAAATGTTAGTTTGTTTCTTCTGTTTTTGACCATGATTGCAGAAAAGATACTTCAGATACATGTACCCTGTTTATAACTTCTAAAGTGATGATCTCTAGATCTCATAAATTTAAACATTATCAGAAAGGTTTTATTTTCTGTATCCTAGCTTATTTCTACCATCCATTTTAAAACAATGGTCTTCTTTGTAGTCAGGATTTAATACACACTGGTACATGTATTTAATTTCCTGTAACGCTTTGGCATATGAATTTTATACAATAGCAATGTAATTGATATATTTACTCAAATGAACTGTTGTTCTATTCTTCAAAGGATTCAATAACCTATAACAAAATATATAATATATCAGCCATAATATTTGACATCGCCATATAAGTGTGTGTATTTTACACAAATTTAAGAGTTTTGCCTTGGACTGGTAATGTGTTAGATACTAGTACTACTAGTATTGATCACACAACTAAACTGTTTACCATTAAGTATTACATAGTACATTTCACTGCTAAGGAATGTAATGTTTATTACAGATGAAAATAAATAACATACAAATGATGCAAGAATTCCTTACTGACTCTGTGGTCTTAGGGTAGCATGCTTGCCTAAAGTGTGAGACATCGTGGGTTTGATCCCCAGCTGTTATACAAAGGACTTTAAAATTGGAAGTCATTGCTTCTCTGTGAAGCATGCAGAATTTTAGGGGATAGTATGGACTGGTTGGCTTGTAGTATAATAATGAGTCTGAGTGTGGTGGTATGCCTACTTGTTTGCTGTTGATTCTCTAAGCTTGCACAATAAAGATCCGGCTGAGCATGTTGGACTAATACAAAGCTGGGTTTGTTCAATAAACCCATTTGCCAATTTGTGGTTATTAATCATTCTGTCTTTTTTTTTTTTTTATTAAAATGCACAAAGAAAAGTTACTCTATAAAGTTGTTCCCTTGAGAGAGAGAGAGTGATAGAGAGAGTTCAACACCACACTTCTGAACACTCATAAAACAGCATTCTTTCAATTGACCACTAAGAAAATATGAATGGTTTATAATTTTAAGTCTTGCTTGTTCTAATTAGTTGGGGCATCATCTATAACAACATGACAGAGCATTATCAACAAAGTTTTTATTGGAGTTCATTCCACAGCAACAAAGCCTAAAAGCATATTATCGATAATGGTAAAATTAATACTAAAATTTATGATAAAAGGTAAAAGGTATGATTTTTTATTCCCTATTGTCAACTATCCATTTTAAGATTGTGATGTCCCCTTGCCACCATCATATGGTGTTAACATATCACAATTGGTTTGATTTGCTTGTATTTGTAACAATGTTTTGGATTTTAACGAAAAGAATCTAAAATATAATCAAAAATTACTGCATAAAAGTTTTTGATATCACAAGTTCATAAAAACATTCACAAATTTTTTCAACCAATACAAGGAACTCGCTCTCAAATACAGATGTACTTGTAAAGTATTAATACATGCAGATATCTCTCACACTTGTTTTACTGTAATATTCTACACAAAGCATGGAAAACTTGATACTCATCCAATAAGTTAACAAACCATTGAATAGACTCTTTCATAAGGAATATGTAATGATATTGTTTTCAAATCGTTAAAGATAGCATGATTTGGTATAAACATTGATTCGCTCATAGGGTCTTCACATAGAAATTAAAACACCATTCTTAAAAGCAGTTTTTGGCATGACATGGGTTGTGTCCTTACTGTATGACGTACGATGTACTGTGATTCTCAACCCCACATGGGAAGAATTAGGATTGATTTAACATACAATGGAGACTAACTTTTTTGTAGATTTACACTGGTCTGGAGCTGGTATGTCAGCTAACTGCTAGTAGTCCTTAGTTGAATATGCATTTGTATTATGTACGTTCAGTTTCTCTATTTCTATTGTATTAAGGAATTTGGACCTTTTTGAACTGATTTTTAAGGGTGTTTAATTATGTAATATTTTTTCCATAGTGGCCAGATTTTAAAGGGTTGTGATCATGCCGAAGTATTTTAACCCTGCCACATGATTTGCGCCTCTATCAAATCAGGAATTTCTGGCATCTGAATGTCCTGTTTCATTTTCACCTTTAGTTTATTTTTTATGTTACTTAAATATATAGAGGTAATTCTTTCACTGTACCTGTGTATAATGATGTTTTGGGGCAAGCTGCAGCCTGTCCTGTGGTATGAGGATTTCCTTGTTGTTCATTGATAACCAATGGGTGACTTTGGGCTGACATCCCAGTGGGGTTGTTTTCTCTTTGACACCATACCTGTTCTAGTTCTACTTTCGATATTTCATATTTGTTGTGCAGTACAAGTAATAACATAATTCTGATTTTATTGAAGATAAAAAAAAGTCTGTATTTGTTATTCAGATTTTAAAATATGCATGTACTGCTTCTAATGCTGAAACATTTAAATTAAAATTTTTAGATGCGATCATACTCAACTTCATTAAAAGAAAAGTTAAATGTCAAACAAGCTAACTTTAATAAATAATAAGCATACTCATTTTATAACAAATGCATCCTCTAAACAGACATCATGATTGCCTTTGGCACATAATAAGATGTATTGTTTCAAACTGAGCTTTTCAAGTTCATGTAAATCTATGATGCAAAATTTTCTGCATTTCCCCTCCTCATATATACATAACTTAAAACTGAAAAAATACACCACATAATTAATGTATTGAAATAAATAAGTTATGGCAACACAGATCATTTGGCCAAGTCTATTATGATATCACAGCTCTTCTCATCTGAACAGGCAGTCTACTAAGTTTTTCTTCTCTTCCTTCTGTGTGACATTGACGAAAATGAATTGTGGTTCCTGAAATGGTAAGATAAAAACTTAAGCCTTTTAATTTGATTTTCTGTCTTCTCAAATAAATTCTTCAAAGCCATGAAAACAAAATCAAAATATGATTGACTAATGGAAACACTACTTTCTTTGATTCATTGAGTTGTTTATTTTTTACAGATATACATTATCATGAACTTCAGGTCATTTATATTTACTGGAGATAGTTGGAAACCTTTTAAACTCTAGTTTGCATCAATATTTACAATATTAAAAAAAAATCTTTGTTCCACCCTTACCATCAACATCTTTCTCTAAAAATCCTGAGCCAAACTTATAAGAGATTTATTTCCCTTGTAATTCCTAAATATAATAACTTTCCCGATATTTTGTTTCCACCTGGTACCCTTAATAGAAAGACAGAAATTTTCCAATTATGAAATTATCCTTACTACAGAGCCTACAATGGCCTGGATCAGGTTAGAAGTTTATAGAAATTTCTGTCCTTGAAAGATGAAATTAAGACAATTTTTTTATCTCCATTAGATAAACACTTTCAATTGAAAAAAATTACCCCCATTTCCAGGCTTATAAATGTATTCTATCTGTTATTTCCTTGAAAACTCCAAATTTGACTTATTATATTTATGGCTTTTATCTTTAAACCTGATAATGTCTTTATCATGCAGAGTTTTATCAAAGATGCCTTCAAAGAATTGTTTTTCTTAGAACAGTCCAGTACTCCAATGTAAGCTTTTCAAGCTCCAAAAAGCCTTCAACTAATAACAAGGAAATATATAACTTATGATACAGTATATGAAGTATGAAGACATACTGTATTATTTCTATAGAGTCTATAGCCCACTGATCATGTCCAGCTCCGTCATGTACTGTCTGGTACCATCTGAACTGGATCCCAGCCACACGGGCATCATTAGGTAAGTCATAAGCTGCTCTCTTTGGGTTCAGATAGTGACCAGGATCATGTCTGGCCAACAACTTCCATTCTATTCCCTGTGAAATGGAACAATTTTTTAAAGAAGAAAATACACCTGAAGATGTAAAAATTGAAAAGTAAAGGAAAAAATTTAAAACAGTGGTTAACTAACATATCTGCAATTGGTCAAATTAATCAAAGGTCTAAACTCCAATTAAAAACAAAACTGTTAGAAAGTTTAACTTAATGGATGGTGTTTAAATATAATTTTCCTCACCAAAGTATGTTCAAATGTAATACCTAAGTATTTGTTAAACCAGAATTTAAATGCTAAGTCCTGATTGGTTGTTTGGATTAACATTACTGTAGCATCTTAATTATATGGCGAGCCACACTGCAGTTTCCTACAAATGCTTGTTCCATATTTTTTTATTCACAAAAATTATATAATCTCAAAGTATATTATTTCTGTTTCTATTTGTATGATAAAACACTGAGCCTTAGGTCAACATGTATATACTACTTCTCTATTACCCTGCTACAATATATTAACAATGTCATGGTTACCATTATTGAGGACAAACCTTATTAGTGGTATACTGGAGAAGGATTCCTCTGTACGAACCATCCCCAACTTTGACATTACATGAGTCTGTCTGTTGTTTACATCCAATCTGTAGCACAAACATTATCTTCCTACCAAAAAAACAGAAATCTGTGAGCCATGGCCACCCCGCTTTCAATCATGAAACAAGGTCCATGGTAAATAGGAAGTTATTGAATTTTTATACAAATTGATCCCACCATATGACATACCTACAGGAAGAATGTTTTAAAATTTCAAGTTGCTGAGAAATGTGGGACAAAAATTTCAGCTTTCAAGAAAAAAAAACATAGTTCTTGATTCATAGGAAGTTGATGTTGATTTTTTTTCTGGAAATAGATCCCACCATATGGCATACCTACAGGAAGAATGTATAACAATTTCAAGCCATTGTGATGAGTAGTTGCTGAGAAAACTGTGAAGGAAAAAAGTGTTAAGGAAATACACACACATGTATAAGGGTAAAACAGTACTGCTTTCGGAGCAGGGTATAATGAACTAAAATTTAATATTTTAATTTGGAATTAATACACTTATGAATCTTCACAATATAGATATAGAAATAAGGATACAAATCCTCAGGAATACTGAGCTGTGTAAAAAAAAAAAAAATAGGGTGTATTATCTCCCTTTCCAAACATCAAGAGATAATTATCTTACTTTATGCACATTTAATTATGTTGGCTAATCACTATATTAAGTTTAATGAAGATCTCAAGAATGTCTTTGAAGGAGTTGTTCTAACAAGATATATATGGACAAACTAACAAGATGCTTCCCATATACTTCCCAACTATAAAAATAATTGTAATATATAATACTCACAATGCCCTTGTCAAGTCTAGCTCAGCAGTTCTTGCCTCTCTATTTCCACATCCATTAAAATACAATGTCTTTCCATGAGCAAAAGGAAGCAGAGCTCCACATCCAAATCCAATACCACCACCTGTAATAGACTCCCAGTAACGGGGGTAAATCCTTCCTTCAAATGTTTCATGCATCTTTCGTGGTAATCCATTCCTGACTGGCCTACATGAGTCCCCTGAAAACAGATTAAACATTAAGAAAAGAGATTTCTAAACAACAACACACACATATAACTAAAAATTTATAATGGTAAAAACAAGAATCTAATGTACTCAAGGATTTCATATGCCACTTTTATAATTACTTCTCCGAGAGACTCCAACTATTTACAAAAATTGTCAAGACAAGCAACAAAAGTTGCAATATACATTTAAAATCAAGACCTGAAAATGTCAAGAAATATCCCTAGTTAATGTAGAGAGTACTGAACTAAAGGTTGAAACTGTTTGAACACAACAAAACTGTTCCTTACGAGTGATGTCAATTTATGGTGCATACTTGGTTTTAAGCTATGTACAAGATGTCTTTTCTTGATAACAATGCAACAGTTTGTTGAATAACAAGTAACAATGAACTTACCTTGATTAAAAAACCAAAATTGCAATTTATAAAACATACCTCTACCAGACAAACATTGACAGACTCCATCTTTACATAGGCCCCTTCCATTACACATATCAGGGCATTTCTCTCCAGCATATATATAGTTCAGAGCCCACATTGTCCCATCTCTTTCTGTAGCATTCTGAATCCATCTGAATCGGGTGTTTCTGTAAAATGAAATATAACACATATACCAGTCAAATGTTTTAACCCTGCCACATTTTTTACACCTGTCCAAAGTCAGGAATTTCTAGCTCCTGTATGTTTTCTTTTGTTTTCATTTTCAATTTACTTTGAAGTTGCTGGAGTATATGGGGGCAACTATTTCGCTGTACTTGTGTATAATGTTGTTTAGGGGCCAGTTGCAGCCTGCCCTGTGGTGTGAAGGTTTCCTCGTCTTTTTCTGAACACCCTTAGGTAGCTTTGTGACATTTTTCATCCCGGTGGGGTTGTTGTCTCTTTGACATATTCATCATATCCATTCTCATTATTAATGAAGGTTTTTCTTAGCCAGAAAATAAATTTTGCCACTTCTTAATTTTGTTATTTCCAGAGAAGAATCTGGTTAGCAAATAAATCAATGAACTTTTTTTCAGACAGAGTTCGTGTTTAATGAACTATTTCACTGCCATTTTAATGGAAAAATAACTGCAAAATCTGTAAATTGCTGGGAATCACTTTTGACAATTTTATGATGATACCAATAACTACTGTCTGACCAGAACTTGATGAAAAAAAGCACGATGTACATATACATAAAATAGTAGATATAAATGCTCTGATACAGCTTCATCAGGTCGGGTCACAAAATAAGTTAACATTATCAGTCCATAAAGCAGTCTGATAAAACTTATTTTTATTTAATTTTTTTTTTCTTTTTATTGGACACTTTAATCTTGTGGTAACTTGTTTTAAATACATGATAAGTGTAATGTTTTTCTTAACAAGTATGCCTATTCACCTACCCTGAGAAGACCTTATCTTGTAATTCTATAGTCACTAGTGACCAATTAGGATACCCCTCTGGTGTATATTCACTAGGAGAGTGGTAGTAGTTAGGCTGACATTCCATCAGTCTGTTATGGTCAGGGAGACATAAGGGTTGTAGCAAGCTCCACTGATCAGCATGTGGGTTCTTGTTATACTCAAGCCTAACTGGTGGGTAGTGATTACAGGCATTTACATGTCGATCACAACCTACCACAATCTGAAAAAAAAAGCTGACTAAGTTCACGTTTTGCTAATGTGAAACCTAAAAAAAGATTTGGATCAGAATCTAAAATAAGACATGCACAATGGGAATTGTAATTTCGTTTACCACTTAAAGAGTCAAGTTCACATGCACTCGCTTTTAGGTTAAATTGCAGCAATATTCTTTGAAATAGTATTGCAGGAGAGTCAGATACATGTATTGCAGTTACAGTCTCAATTAAACAATGCTTTAAAAAAATATATCTTAAACTTGTTTGAACCAAATTTTTCTGAAGAAAGACCCCAATAAATTGCAATGTTATCTTGTGAAATTACCTGAAATACATGATAAAAGATCAGCTTTTTCCTCCATTTTGTGCACTGGTCCAAGTCTTTATTTGTTGCTTTTAAACAATTTTAAAATGCGCTTTAGTCTATCTTTTCACTGTTTCAATAGTTCGAATACGTTTTGAATTTTAAGATTAACTGTTTATACAATATAAAGACTTACTTCAAACTGTAACATGTAACCATGTTGTATTATCATTTCCCCAGTAGTAAAGGTCCTCATTCCTGAACCTTGATCCCAGTACATGGACTTATCCCCTCGTGTACAGACATCAGACTGAACATGGCCATATGGGCTAAACTCCCAAGGCTGGTCACCTTGTATTGTGTCAAAATTTGTGGATATTGAGCTCGGATTTATTTCTGATCCACCTGGAAAAAAACACAGAACTCTCCTATATTGACATATTCAGATCCAAACTAGAACAATTAGTTATCTAAGTATCATACATAATGTACTCTCTCAAATTGCAACAAGATATGCAGAAATTGGGAAAAAAGTTTCTGGAACTGAAGCTACATTTCCCATTTAATATAAAAATGAAATAAATAATCCTGGCAATTTTGCGGAGAAGACATCTGAATGACATGGAATTCCAAAACTAAGCAATGCCGGTGAAAATACAGGCAACTTTGATCAAAACAATATTAAGGAAGATGAGCATTCTTTTGTCATCTTACAAAATGATACAGACATATATTTTCAATGAACTAATAATGCTTAAAACAATCTAAAAATGGTATACATTAATTGTATACAGCCTCTTTTCAAGGGAGATAATTGACAGAGAACTGTTCTATCTATAGAAATGTAAAGGGAATTTTAGTTTTAATATTAAAGAAAAAAGGTTTTGTGACCCCAAACTTTCTTTTTTAAATATGAAAGAATGTCAGTTAAGTGGTTTTTTATATGAATTTAGAAGAAATTTACCAGTTTTTTTCATTGTTTGCAAAATAGTGAAATTCCCCAAAGAGTCCATGTAAAAACTGCCTTTCTTAAGGCTCAATTATCTGGAAATCAAGTTCAGTGACCTGTGTTTTAAAATTAAAATTCTGAAGTATGTTCATTCAAGGTCAACTTCAAGAAAAACTGGGAAAATTTATCTGCTTAGAATATTAGGTATAAAATCTACCTTTAAACCTTAAAACCAAATTTTATATTGAGAGAATGATGAAGTAAAGCTACAAGATACTACCATGGGTGCTTTATTTGCTTACAATATAAAGGCATCTTGTACAAACCTATGAAGACATTATCTACTGCCCACTGAGGACCTTTCTGTGAGCCATCCTGGGCCAGAGATTGGTACCATCGTATTCTAGTATTAGGGGTACGAGCCTCTACTGGCAGAATAATGTAGTCTCTCTTCGATTTGGTGTAACTACCATAACTCAGTACATGAAGAGTCTTCCAGTACATACCTTAAAACAGTCAACTGGAGAAAATTAGTTTTCAAAACAAAAAATTAAAAAAGTACAAATTAGTTATCAAACTAATTTCAAGAAAAGAATTGAACCTAACAAAAAAATCCCCACGCTCTTGACGAAGTTGAAAAGATAAAAGCTCAAAACAAAGTGTAAACAAAGTCATTTATACAGTAATGAAATACTTTACATAACTTATAGTTCACTACTTTGTATACTACAGTATTATGACATTTTGTGCTTACAAAGTCTGATCCTCAAAATCAGATAATTTTGACCAAATTTGACATGCAGATATTTATTAAGTAACTATTTGTCAATAAATGTATAAAATTTAGTTCATTATTTGTATAGTTTCAGGTATTTATTACTCACACTGTTGATTAACAAACTATAGGACACCAGAATGAGTTAAGCACATTTAAAGCAATAAATTCTGTGACCCAGCAAAAAGACAAGATGCATGGTTCAACTATATTGTCTTTCCATTTCTAAGTCATAATTGTATGACAAGATTTCTTCAATAGTATTTACCTCCATTTGTAGAGTACTGCAACACTACACTGTGTTCAGGCAATGTTGGTGTGAAACATCCATCCTCTTCACTGTCACCTCCAATCACTGCTACATATTGTACAAACCTATAGAAAACAAGATTCCAAATACTGTAAACTGCCTTCAGTTGTATGGTAAAACTTGTCTAAACCGATCCTCTTTGTATCTGAAGGATTGGTTTGGTTTTGCAGGTGTTCAATTTATACAGGTTCTGAACTTCAACGTGATCTCTTGTAAAGCTAGGTATACCCCCCACTTGTACTAGAAGTTGATATCCCCAGTAACCTAAATTGCTTACCATGTATGCCCCTTCTATATAAAGCCACACACTAAATTTGAAATCAATCTATTCATTTGGAGCTAAGATACTTGTGAAGAAAAGTTTCTGAATCATTCCATAAAATGAAAAATGGCTAAGTCTAACAAGACAGGAAGTTGATTTAAGACAGCACCCAAAGCACTTTCAACATATACCAAATAGATAACAAAGCCACACACCAAATCTGAAATCAACTCATCAATATTGAGCTGGGAAAATTGCAGGGAAATATAGACAAATAGAATGATGGATGACAAGTTGATTCCAATATGCTAATTGACAGATTCATAACATTATTAAGTTTAATAAAGGGATTTTCTCTGAAATAATTTGCTGCTTCAAACATTTTAAAAGGTCAAACAAGTCCTATCACAGCTACTTAGCAGAAACTGACCTATTTTCATATTTTCAGCTACCGGTATATGAACACAATTGTACGGTGAAAATATTGCAGTAAATTAGGACAAAATTAAAAGCTTGATTAAAAGAATAGATCATTTGCTGAAATCTTTCTGTCACCAAAATAAATCCTAATATATAAAGAAGAACTCTTTTTTTACACACTTAGCATTTTGAAGGTCAAGATCAACTGTAACCAGCTGTCTGTTGTCGGGGCCAGCCATCACCATGGCAGTGTCCTCTACAAGGTCATGGCAACCTTTCCCAATGTCTCCTCCTTCAACCAAGGACCACTTAGACTTGTTGATGCTGGGGTTTTCAAAGCTGTCTTTCAATTCAGTCTACAATAACAACCAAACATTAATATCCTAGAGCAGGAAAAAATCTTGTGAAAAGCAAATGTCCAATTCATTATAAAGCTAAGCATCTTATTATATGAAAGGAGCTGCAATACTATAAACACAAAAAAATAAAATCACACTAAAAAAAGAAGAAGACAAAATTGCAATAATTTATGCACACAATAAGTACTGAATTTACAGTACCTTAATACTTACAGGATTTTGACGAACTACAATGCTGCAGTTATTTCCTGTATAACCTGAGTCACATCTGCACCTGTCAATCAAACACTGGCCCTGCCCATTACAATGACCTTGGCAGGCTGGACCAATGAAAACCTTTCTTAGACCCCAGGTTTGGCCACTTTTACCATCTGCTCTTTGGGACCATCTAAACCTTGTTCCACTGGAAAAAAACATAGACAAAGATTCAGGGGGCATTCAAAAATGCCTTTCTTCATGAAATGAACAAGACAAATGAAAAGAAGATTTAAACTTTCTATCAAACACAGATTTAAATACCTATATAATGATAAAAATTTTAACAAGGAAAGAACAATGCTATCTTAATGTATTGTTATCACTGAACTGGCGAAATGCTAAAAACATATTCTAAGCTTGATGCATTTTTTCTATAAAGATTGCCCAGATAATACCATTAAAACTTAATACTTTTGTCTTTGTTTTTTTTTCATTTTTCATTACTTTTGGTCTCTTCTTTTAAAAATAACCTACCATTCTGGAGAGGGAAAATTAATCTAACTTGTGACATAATATAACAGTTAAACCAATAAAATATTTTGTTCTACAACAGAAAGTAAACAAATGGATTACCTCGAGACAGGAAGGCCATTCAATTTATAAGTAAATCTTCTCCACATTCCCATTGGTTCATTATGATAGAGGCTGGCCATCTGTGGTCCTCCATTACACTGAGGGTCATTAGGTAGACATTGTGGGGTCAAGTAATTCCATGATACACCATCATCAGTAGAATACTGTAAGTGAACAGGAAGTACTGAGACATTCCAAGGCTGTCCACACCCCACATTGATCTCAAATTGTAGCATGTGATCATCAGACACATGCACATCACGAGATGTTAAGACAGAATTCTCATTCTCCAAGGTTGTTCCCATGGCAACACTTGGTTCACCACAGTATGAATCTCTTTGGACATTATCAGATTGAAGCCATTCTTCCTCACTAATTGGATCAAAGTTCCCAACCAGAGTGTCTGGATTGACAAGTAAGCCACCTATTCTGATATTATCTATCAACCAATCAGCTTTGTTCAGTTTACTACTGTCTGGCTGCATCCATCTAATCCTTACCCCATTTCTCCTTGCTGAATCAGGTAGGTTTACACTCACAAATCTACAAAAAGGAATGAATGTGTAGTACATGTATGGGGACCACAGTTGTTGTTACTATAACTGTCCTTCCAGGGATTAATAATCTCTTCTGTAGCATGTGTTTAGGAATGCAAGTATTCCTTAGGCATTATTACAGGAAAAATATATTTAAAAAACATGTGGAAATCAAAATCCCTGACAATATGCATATCTCCATACAGTACAATGTATTCTAACCCTGAATAAAGTCTCATTAGAATTCAGTGAGAAACATAGGAAGAGTTGCAGAAAACTTTTATGTCAGACAAAGCCCCCCCCCCCCCCCCCAAAAAAAAAAAAATTAAAAAATAAATAAAAAAAAAAAAAAAAAAAAATTAAATAAATACAATAAAATGTCCAAGTTGATATTCATTTTTATTTTAAAACATACCAAATCAAAAAATGTTACTGATTGCAGGCTATACAAATGCATACTCTAGTACTCATTATGTTTTTGAGTGAATACTCATAATAAAACTACATTGAAGAGATTTATTATATTAAATTAAACTATATTTTATAAGGTATTCTAGTATAAAAATAATTTATAGTAATAAATTAAGCCTTAAAAGTCCAGATACCTCGGATATCTGTACAAAGCATAATACAACTCCATGATAGGTCTCCATGTGATCCCTTCATTGGATGAGTAGTCAAGGACAACTCCTTGGTTACGCTTGGTTGGAAGTGAGTTACAACCAAACATAAAGTTAAACTGGACAAACTTGGCCTGTCTCAGATCTAAGTCATTTGTGATCAGTATTCTGCTGCAATCCTGAATAAAACAACAATAATGGTTTACTAATTTTCATTATCAACAATAGACATACAATGTAAATCTGTAAAGAAAATACAGATTTACACATAACTTGAAAGGGAAGTAACTTTTGTAATTTTTTTTTTCAATAGGATAACAAGACAGTGATACATGAACTGTATTTTTTTTTAATTCAATATTACCCTCTGATTAATATTAGTGAATAAGCTTTGCATACCTCAACAAAATGGAGGGCAGTGCCAGCAGCTAGAACTTGACATGGTTTCCTGACCTTTGCCCCAATGACCTTTACCCACAACCTAGTTGATGGTATGATTGTAGAGAAAGTATCATACAGATAATGAGGTAGGGTACCAGTAGGTTCCTGACAGTTGTTACCTGCCCATCCTTTATCACATCTACAATACAATACATGAAGTTTAAAGATTATACATAGTACATATAGAGGAATGGTGTCTAAACATCATAGCTGAATTTTTAAACTAATGCTTTCAATGCTATTTAAAATAATAAGCAGTAAATAACATCCATATTTACTTACATTTTTTTTTCAAAACTTAGAACTTTTAGAGCTTCCCCAGTACTGAAGGTACAGAAAGAAATTCGCAGCAGCGTCATAGCAGCTGCAATACTGGTAATGATTTCTGTCAAGATGTTCAAAACAAGCCATGTTGTTTTAGTTGGTGATTCCACATACAAAAAAATGCCATGTTGTCAATGGAAACCACTGATAATGTTTACAAAACATTGTAAAGACCTGACAATGGAAATATAAGACAACTAAGTACATTAAATTAAGTTAAAATACAAAAGTTACTGATAAAGTTGATTAAACATTTAATTGGGAAATAGACTTACAAACATCCAGTATCAGAACAATGCCCATGCCCATTACACATGTCTGGACAATCTTTTCCAACATAAATGTGTGACAGAGCCCAAATCTGTTTCTTTTTATAGTGGTTTATTTGTATCCATCTGAACCTTGTTTGTTTTGCTCTGAAAATGACAACAATAAAACATTAGCATATCTGTATTATGACTTGTCAATTAAAAAAAAAAGAAGCATGAACACATTAAAGAAACAAGTTCACTTTGACTGTTTAATAATGAAATATATAAATTTGATAATTTTTCTACACAATTCCACAACAGGATTATTTTAAATGTCCTTCCTTCATTTGGTAAAAACAATTACTGTAAAAGAACTTTAATTCGTGGATTAGGAATGAAACACAAGTTCGTGAATTCTTGAATTCACCGTTTTGAAGTTTTCAGTATACACGTAAATAGAAATCTACTTTTCGTTGGGATTCAAATTTCGTGGTTTGGCCCAACCATGAAAACCATGAAAATTGGTACCCCACGAACAATAGAACTTTCACAAATGAACTCAGCAGAAGTAATGCCTATGAAGGAAGTAAGATGACTTAACAGTGACAAACTTTAAGTGAACAACACTTTCAATGTTCAATCACTTGTGATATCCAAGCTCATTCTCTTAATCAAAGATTTTAACTATTTTTTCCCATTCTAAGCCCATGATTAAAAACACATGTGACTTTCAAAGCCAGGTGGTAATTAATTTTCTGTGAGAGGGTTCCTGCAAATTGTGAAGAAACCAATTTTACTTCAGATTATTCTTAATTCAAGAATCAGAATTTTACTATCTCTAGTGGAGAGAATATTTAAACCATTCATTACTGTAAGAATATTAATATAACTAGCTTCCCTATTCATGTCCATGTATGCAAATACTTATGAATTTTTATTCAACCTAATATAGTACTTTCTGAAGTTACGTGAATATTATCTTTTTATGACCTTGATTCCAAGGGCACACATATTGTTATGCTTAAAAAATTAATCAATAGAACATATTTCAGCCAACTTTAAATTCAAAACCATACACTTCCATACTTAGAATAATAGGGCAGTGGTACAGTGACCCTGTTCCATCCTATATGTATGTCAGATACCAGAGAGCTGCCAGGAGCAAATCGTTTACAATCAACATCTGATGGTTGGCATGCTGGCTGGAGATTGGTCCAACTTATACCCATATCATGGGAGTATTGTATCTCTACATCTACAATCAAAATATAATTAGCTAATAGTTTATGATAGTGAGGGACACCTGGTTAATGTATGGACCTATTAGTTGCCAACCAAAAAAAAAAAAAAATTGTTATCTTGAACTTTTCAAATGTAGTCGATTTTCCATTCTAAAATAATCATGTGTAAGAACGGAAAAAATCAAATATCACTTTTCAAATCATGATGTCATGTTTTTGATTTGAAAGCGAGGTGTTCAATATAACATATGGAGTTTAAAAAAAAATTATTGTATATTATGACAAAATAGAAATTTTAACTATTGTATCGGTCAATTAATTAAAATGGTATAAATTTATGTGGTTTCCATAATTTTGTTCAATTATGTTGTGGTTTATATCAAAGCATTGAAGGAAATTTATAAGGAATTTCAATTTTTACTCTCACTGAACCATTAAAACCACATTCAATCAATCAATCAATCAATACACAATTCAATAAGGATAAACGTATTGGATATTACTAGATATATCTAATCTTTCATGAATAGTTAGTGAAGAAATGATACAAAATTATATCAAGTAATTAAATTCTAATCCTTGGTTACTTACGATAACAATCTTTATCTGGAGAACACCCCATAGTGACATTAAATTGCATAAAACTTCCATCTCCAACAATAACATCCCCAGACATGGCATATCTAATAGAGTTGTTTCCTATGAAAGAGAAAATGGAAAATCTTGACTTGCATGGTTTTTGAGAGTCCTACGGGATATCTTGACATATACAATGCCCGAGAGTCCCATGGAAAATCTTGACTTACATGGTTTCTGAGAGTCCTATGGGAAATCTTGACATACATTATTCCTGAGAGTCTGAGAATAAAATCTTGCCATACACAATTCTTGAGAGTCCAAAGGGAAATCTTGACATACAGATTCCCGAGAGTCCTATATGTCATTTTATATGGTATTTTTCCCATAACTCTTATCTATAATATTGGATATAGTTTTTGTAGGGTATGCAAGTCTCATCACATGACTCTGTGGTTTCACAAGAATGGGTCCTGATCTACCATTCAAATGTATGGAAACTTTTACAGAGTGTTGAGTTCAGAATTAAAAGTAAAACATCTTTTTGTATAAAAATTTAGATAAAAATAGCAAATATATATTTCTACATGATTAAAGAGTAATCAAGGGAACCAAGAATACAGCAGTAATCAAAAGAATGTAATCCAGGGACAAAGAACAGACATAGAAAACAGACATACACAACAAAGAACATAAAGTAACTAAAATCAAAAATACAAAGTAACAAAAGCAAATGAGCAACTCGGATTCCACTAAGAACTGGGAGCATGGACCGGTACACCGGTAGGGTAAGCATCCTCTGCTTTCCTAGAAAAACCCACCAAGTTGCTCATAAAAAGTCAAGTCTGTAGTAGACAAAAGAGGAAAGGAAAACTATGACACATTGAACAAATCAGTTTTCATGGCACAGATGGATACACCGTAACGATCCACGAGTTCATGATGATGACCATAAAACTTCTGTAGTGATGACTTCAATCTTGTACAACATAACCCTGTTCCAGAAGCCTATTTGGTAGAATTCTAGCGCGATACAAAAAGTCTGCGTAGTTTCGGCAAGCTCTGGCATCTAACGTATGAGTTGTGATACGAACACTCCATATGCAGATGCTGAAGGGATGTGGCCACAGATGAAAGGAAAGTTGACAATTCTGAATGAAAAGTCATCATGTTTATCATAAAGTTTGGTCAATAGTTTTCCTTTACCATCGATTTCTATATGTAGGTCAAGATATGAGGCAGACTTCACAGTGTCTGTAGTATCCTTTATCTCAAGTTGGGGTAGATGCGATGTATCAAATCCCCAAAATTAGGATTGTTAAAAAATAATACGTCATCTATATGGCGGAGACTGAGATTAAAGGATCTCGCTAAACGATATTCTTTCTTTCAGATCAGATCAGCTATAAAGTCAGCCTCATAAGAGTGAAGGAATAGGTTAAGAAAAGCAGTAAATAGAAGATTTTGCATTGTAATTCAGCCTTCTGAGATCTCGGAAGTAAACGATAAAATTCAGATTTCAATACGTTCTATATAGACAATTCTGATAAGGAAAATGAAACTAGAATGAGACTTACAACAAACTCCATACCTACATCACCTGATGGAGCATTTTATTTTTTGTTTTACAGTTAGCCTTATAGACAGTAGCAAGGTCTGAAATGTCCACTTGTAATGTTAAAGAAAATACATCAGTTTAAATTTATGTGAGAAAGTAATTCCATCATCCTGAACCCAGTCTTTCCCCCTTAGTCTCAAGTGATGCTATTGCAATTGAAAAAGGTCTTGGGGGAAATTATTTAATAATCTTTTAGAAATCCAAGACAAGAGTATCATGCACGTTATTCTAAACAACTCAAATATATATTTGTTTGAAACTTATGAAAACATAATTTTGTTACTCACTCACCATTAAACTGAATAACCTTGCCATCTGATCTGCAGACATTATCTAAATTACCACCAGGAAACAGAAGCCAGCTGGTCTCTTTAGGGATCATAGGGTCATCCAGTAAATGTTCTATACCACTCACATTACCTCCAATAAAAATCTATTGAATAAAAATTAATTTTATTTTTACAAAGCAACCATTTTAACTGTGTAGTCAAACAACTACAAACTAACCTATGATAGATATTGTTGCTGACTGAATATATTTTTTGCTGTGACATCACAAACAATATTTTGTTTCCTTCCACCAAGCCAATAGTCTAGTTAAAAAGTCTTATTTAAGTAATAGAATTGCTTTTGGATTACATTTTCATTAATGATGTCATAATGAAGCCAGGTTAAAAACAAATGTTTTTGGTTTTTTTTTTTCTAAAAACAGTAATCACAATACCATATTTTTGGACTATAAGTCAATATTTTTTAAAACAATTTGTCAGCCTCCATTCATCAACTTTGACATATGTAATTCTTACATGATCAACAGCCCAATCCTCCAAAAAAGTTCCGTCCACCGACGGCTGAATCCAGCGTAACCTGGTATTATTAGATCTAGCATTTTCTGGGAAGTGTAGAGCAATGTAATTAGGTTTATTGCTATATTTGTTAAAATCAAACTGTTCTACTGTAGTCCAGGTAATCCCTCCATTTTTACTGTACTGTAGATATACTGGGAAAGTATTCAGGTTTGGTGGAGTCACCCGACATCCAAGACGTAGGAAAAACTGGACTGTACTAAAAAAAACATGTACAGGGTCAAAAGTTACAGTTGATTTTACTAGGATAGGATTAAATGCAGTCAAATCTGTTTTTGTAATAGTACAAGGAAACCAAATCATGGCCATATGAGACAGGTAGAATTATATACAGATAATTTTACATAGAATGCATTACATAGGAATGTCATAATCAGTCTTTTAAGACAGGTTATTGTTGAATACAGGTGGTTGCTAAGACTGGTCTGACTGTCAAATATCTCTGATCTAACCTCACAGTAGGATGGTGATAACTGGTGCCTGTAAATGGACTACCATGGAACTAAAATGATTATGATAATTTAAATCTGAATATGTATCAGTCAATCATCATTTATTATTATCTGTCAAGAGTTTTGGCAGCAATTTAGAATGATTAACATCCATCCTACACTATACACTATAGCTGATATCAGCTCAATCCTTCAGAGTTCTTTTCACAAGTCAGAGTTGTTTCTGTTGTATTTTCAATTTCCCCATTTGAAAAATATCTAAGTTTTGAGCAAATGCGAAAATTAACAAAAACACTGTTAGCAACAATAACCCACAGAAAGATTTTCAGTTAGTATAGGTCTTTAATCAGATCAGTAATAACTGATAACGGCCTTGATTACAGAATCATGGCTGATTTAAACAATGTAAACAACAGGATTCTAGATTATAATGCCACCAGATTTAAACAATTCAACATTCACAGAAACATTATTTGGAGTATACAGAATCATTTTTTTCAATAGTTCAATTAGAAGACAGGTAGTTAGCCACAAATTTGAGTTAACAAATTTTAAGGATATTCGCTGTTCTGTTTAAGAATAACAAGTATTTCAAAGGGTTGTGAAATCTTTAAAGATCTTTCATGCTAGAATAATATAAGTTGAAAAAAATTGATGGGTAAGTGTGCTTGTTTTTTGAGATATAAGTAGATGTAAGTGGGAAAAGGATTTCTCTTGATTTTCCAAAGATTTTGTCCAAGTAGATTTTGACTATCAAAAATTGAAAAAAAAAAAAACAAACAAAAAAAACCCCAAAGACTTCATAAAAACTTCTCATATAACATTTTAAGGTATTTAATGAAATTATAAAAAGAAAAGTAGGGGTCACTGAACATAAAATATTTACACTATGAAATGGACAAAAACCGGAGGAGTCAGAAAATTTGACAAAAATGGCTAAAGAGTTTCTGAGATTTCCCAATCTTGCACAAGAAAAGCTGGTATTTGATTCTTTTTCTCACGTCCAGTTTGTTTTCCGATTATTTGTTTTGAATTAAAATGAATCACCCAAAACAGCTGATGTGGCCAATGAAACGTCACGACCAGTTGTAAATATAGGTTGTTTTAAAAACAGTCACTGAATAAGAAACTGCATGAAATAATCATGGTTGGGGTTGTTTAGATATTCACAATACCTCGCCACTTGGTATGTCAGGGTATGAAAATGAAAAGTTTTTGTATACAGCATACCTAGCAGAAGTCAGGTCTAAATCTCTTGTAGACAAAACACGCTCCCCTGTATTCTTAAATGTCAAGCTTGGTCCAGATACCAGGGTACCACATTTATAAGATAACTCTGCACCACTCCATAACCACCACTTACTGTTAAATGTATCACCTACAAATAAAAATACTTCAGTGACATATCAGTATTATGTTTTTTTGAGTTTTTGTCTATAAAATAATAATAACTAATTGTTCTGTTTTTATAAATGTGTCTACCTGGTATTTCTCCTGCAAACATTGACTTTGTACACAAACACAAGGTGATGAAGACAGCTTTGATGTGTACATGTACACTTTAGGCCTCATCAATCTAATTATCTAACATTACTATGCATTCATGCATTCAGCATAACAAAATGAAATCAATTTGTGGATGCATAATAGGTATAAATTATAATTTAAGAAATTCCACCCATCTTTAAAAACAATTTTAGCAATTTTCCATCACAGGGCAAAAACAAGTTGCACCTGTTGTTGTGCTAGGCATAACCCAACTCATCCAGGAAGCTGATACTCGAGAGGAACCAAAATCATAACATATGATCCATCTGTATGAAGCTAAACACTAAGTTTAAAATCAATCCATTTACTAGAAGTTGAGATTTTGTGACAAATATTTTGTCTATCATTCAATATAATGAAAAATAGAAAAGTTCCACAAAACAGGAATTCGAATAAGGGCAGACCCCAAGGTCAGTTACAACGTATGCCACATCTATATGAAGCCACACATCAAATTTGAAAACAATCCACCTTTTGGGAACTGACAAATATGACAAAATTTGGACAGATAGAATGAACGACGGATGGACAAGGTGATTCCAATATACCCATAGAAAGGGGGGTCTAATGTCAAGGTATTGTTTAAATCAAATTGGACAGTAGTAAGGACAATTGCTTTTAAAAAATGGCAACATGACAACTCATGAGTACATCAACACTTTTCTGATAGGCCTTAGCACCCTCTTATAAAAACAAAATCTGAAAATGCCTCAAAATATAGTATGCTTGTACCATTATTCTTAGGAAATGCAAATTAATAAGTCATATTCTGTTAAGAATACATTAGTATTTTCTAAAGTATACACAGGCAAAATTATTTCTCTGATTTATACAGGAATTTCACATGATTTTCAACTGAATTGAGCAAATAAAATTTGTGAAAGAGGTCACATGAAATTCAACTAAATGAAACCTTCACATTAAATTCATGTTAACTTTTCAATAAAAAATCATATGAATTTCACATAAACTTTATTTGCCTGTGTATATTTTTGTTATGACTTATATGGAGAAAAAAAGTGCTGAATCAAACAAATTCATCAGAATCACTTGATGTATGCTAATTCTTCATTGTATCTAAGCAAGTACTGTGGTTATCCACTATTAGTTTATCAAACATTCCTATGACCTTGCATACCTGGCAAGGCATCTGAGCTGATCAACCCTCCTGCTGCCAAATTAACATCACCTGGTATGAAATTCTCTTTAAAGTACTGAGGATTGGAGGTCAAAGGTGAACATTGGTCACCACCATGGTGTTCATCACATGTACACATCATCGTGTCTGAGCATGCTCCATGACCTAGACAGTGTTCCATACAAGCCATGCCAATAAAAACATTGTCGATAGCCCACTCTGGTGCAAAGTCATCTTTTGGGATAAAACCTTGGTACCATCTAAACCTCAGAGATCTGTGAAATAATTAAGGCAAACTGAAGTTATTTGACGTAAACTAATTTTAGAAGGACAAAAGAATGCATAAGAAATTTTGTAGCATCCTTCCCCTATTGCAAAAGGTTAGGAAATGATGAGTTCATGGTCCCTATGTACATAAGATAGGAACTTCATCTATGAAAGGTTTTTTTTTTAAACATGGTTGACTGATTGATTGATTGATGTACCAGGGTTTGTAATTGGCTCAAGTAGTAACATCAAAGAACATAATGATTTTCCTTCCATGTAGTACATGTATTAAGTTTTAAAAGTAGAATTCCTGGATTTATTAATGTCGAATGCAGTCTTCTCTATATACATTTCATATTGTACGATTGCCAAATCTGATATAAACTGTAATCGAACTATAAAATTTGTTTCCCAGCAAAAAAAGAAAATCAGATATTGTTCTTGAGGTTACACTAAAAATTTGACGTTTATGGTCATCATGAAACAGCTGAATACAAAGGATTGAAATTTCTAGGTAAAACAGCTATAGATGAAGGCTAGAGGTATTTCCCAGTAAAACAAAATACAGACGAGGGCAGATTAACCTTTGTATTTGATCTTATTAATTTTCAAGGAAGCAAACATCAAGATTCATGACATAAAATCATTTTTTAGGGTTCCTGTAAATTAAAATTTCTCTTCAACTTGCCCCTTACCTTGACCAAATTTCTGATTTTTTTTTTAATAAAATAATATTTTGGTTTTGGAACTTAACCTGTAAGTATATTACATTGTTTTATTATCTCAAATCATGTTTGACACCAAAAACAAAAACATGATCCTATTCCTTAGAATAATATACCATTACAGTAGAAAAGGTGAAAATACTACTTTTCTCAAAGTCAATGACAATGCACATTTAATGAAAAATCAGACAGTAAAATTTCAGTTACATACCGTATATACTGGCTTATAAGTCTATTTTTTTTACCAAATTATTAATTGTGGGGACGGTTCTTATAGATGAGATCTAGCAAATGAACTAAAATTTTCAGCTTAAAAATGTCAAAGGCTTGAAAATTGATGGTAGTTTAATTCAAAGTTAATAGTTTCAATTTGAAATAAACCCATGGATAGAAATTTAATTTCCTTGATCGAATGCACCTGATTGTTTACCAATGTGTACATATATAATGGTAGACATAGGGTAAGGGACACAACTATTAATAATCACTGGAACATTTGTATTCAGCATTTTACTTCAATCTCATGTAGTACGTGGGCTGAGATAACCCCCATGCACACCCACCCACCACTCGTCAACCAAAATATGATTTTCAGCTACCCTCATGTCTCCAATTTACAAATCTTTTTTGTTCCAAAAGATTAACTTGAAGAATATTTGTATTTTTTGGCTACTTTTTATACCTCTGTGAGACAAAAATCCAATTTTGACATTTGTGATTCTTTTAACTTCTATCTTCCACAAAACGAAGTAAATTAACATATACAGATATCAACATGTAGCCCAATGTCTTAGCTTTACAATAGTATTAATAAAGTTGCAGCAACACTTAGAGTTTTGGAATAAAATGGAACAAGAAGCTCCCAGGAGTCTGAATCGCTCACCTGGTTAAATGTTTGCTTTTCAAGGGCAGTAACTCTAACAAGAAATTGTCCGACAATTTTGACCCTGTGAAAACTTTGGTAGGACTTATCATGAGGATCATTTCATCAATCATAATTTTCATTCTATCTTTCAAGATATTGACTGAAAACTGCAAAAAACTCAAGTTTTTGCCTTTCAAGGGCAATAACTCTTATACGGAGTCATGTGACAACTTTGATCCCTAAAGTCTTTTAAAGGCCTTATAATAAGAATCATTTCAGCAATTGAAATTTTCCTTCTATCTATAATAGTTTTCAAGATATAGGCTGAAAACTAAAAAAAAGGTCATTTTTCACCTCTCAAGGGCTATAACCCTTACATGGAGTCGTCTGACAACTTTGATCCCTGGAGATTTTTGTAGGCCCTATATGAAGTATATTTTAGCAATTGAGAGATATTGGAGATATATGCAAAAAACTACTGTACGACTCCTATGTTCTATTTTTAGTAAAGGCGGTCATGTTTTTTAACTGATCAAAAATCAAAAAAAATTTTTGTTAATGATACCCTAAAAAACAAAAATACCAACTTTCATTGAATTCTGTATGGTAGTTTCTGAGGAGAAGATTTTTGAAAGTAATAACATCAAAAACAGCAAAAAACATCCAAAAAGGGCAATAACTCCAACATGGGTCAATAGATTTTCACCAAAATTTGACCAGAGATAGACCTCATCATGCTGAATACTTTTCACCCTGTCACATATGGCTAAACCTAACAGTTTTGGAGATATATGCAAAAATCTGCTGTCTAACCCCTATGTTCTATTTTTAGTAAAGGTGGCCATGTTTTATAACCGATCAAAAATCCAAATGGTCATTTTGTGCAGGATACTCTAAGGAACAGTCATAATAAGTTTCATGTAAATCTATTCAGTGGTGTCAGAGGAGAAGGTGTTTGAAGAAAATGTTAACGACGACAACATCCGCCAAGTGATGGCAATAGCTCATTTGGCCTATAGCCAGGTGAGCTTAAAAATGTAACCCTTCCCCACCAAAAAATAGCTTAAATTGACATATTTTTCACAGTAGAAAATGACTTATTTGTTATTTTCTGTTTAGTATTATCACAATTAATACTTCTCAGGTTCTTTTGATGACATGTGGCTATTTTCGTAGTCAGATTTCATTAAAAAATGCAAACAAGAGGTTCCCAGGAGCCTGAATCGCTCACCTGGTTAATTTTTGCCTTTCAAGGGTAACAGCTCCAACAAGTTGTCCAACAATGTTGACTCATAAAAGACTTCAATTTTGACTCAAAGAAGATTTTGGTAGGATCATATCATCATCTGAAAGTTTCTTTGTATCTATTATAGTTTTCAAGATATTGGCTGAAAACTGCTAAGAACATCATTTTTTGCCTTTCAAGAGCAATTACTCTACCAAGAAGTCGTCTGACAACTTAAATCTCCACACATTTTTATAGGCCTTATCATAAGGATCATATCTACAACTGAGTTTCTTTCTATCTATTATAGTTATATTGGCTGAAAACTGTAAAAAAAAAAATTCAAGGGTGATAACTCTAACAACACAACTTTGTCCCAATGCAGACTTATAATGAAGATCATTTCGGCAGTTTTTAGTAAAGGTGGCCATGTTCTTTGACAGATCAAAAATCTTAACATCAGTTCTATGCACAATACCCTAAAGAACATTCATACCAAGTTTGGTTGTAATTAGTCAAGTAGTTTTAGAAGAGAAGAGTTTTGAAAAATTGTAACAACGAAGGACAATGGGCAACGACAACAATAACGAAGACGACAACAGAAGCCAAGTGATGGCAATAGCTCTTGGACTGATTTCATTCTGTTTCAAATAGAAGCTTGACAGGCCATGGTGAAATTGAATATGATACAAACATATAATTGATTTCAAGAGTTATGTCACTTACCCTAGGTCTATCTCCTTAAAATTTTATTAAAGATTAATCTACAAGTAAAATGTCTGACAGAAAGTTTATATAATGAGTGAAAAAGTTAACTTTAGGGGATAAAGTGAGCATTACCTGATGAACTGCCTCAGGTAGCTAACTGAACAATTGACAAGATAAAAGCTCTCTATTATTCCATAGGTGTTTGAACAGATGTCTTCCAAAAAGTTTAAATTTCTAAATTGTCCAGCTATCTAAAGAAGTTCATCAAGGGGTTGCAACTTAATCAAAGGAAGACAATATCTTTTGGAGCGGAGGTATAAAAAGAGAGAGAAACAGAATATATTGCACAATATTTCTTCATGTATTCAATAGGAGATAAATTATTATATATTTAAGGGTGATATCGAACAGCAATCAAAATCCCTTACAAAACTATGCCCAACCTATATAAAGGCACATACCAAATTTGAAATCAATCCATCCACTTGGGGTCAAGATTTGGATTGACAGAATGACATATGGACAATTTGATTCTGATATACCTCTCACTCACTGAGCGGGGGTATACTACTGAAGAATATCATAGAATAATAATTTTATACAAAATACAATATAAATACAAATAAAATGTTTTATACAATTATTACTAACCCACATACATAAACATTGTTCAACGGTATGGTCACCCTTCTCCAGAATGCAGTAGTCCCACCATAATAGATAGAAGGTGTTAAGTTGACATCAAAACACCGAGCTGTTGATACTTCAGCACAATTAGGGACCAGTAAATGCCATGTTTTACCACTGTTAGCAGAGTATTCAAGCCTCACTGGATACTTCTCTGATGGCTTGGAACCACATCCCACATTGATCTGTAAGTGTTGAGAAATAACTTATTTTGAAAAACATATCTTATGTGTTAAACCAATTTTTTTGCGAAGTCTTCACTTATCAATTTTATCAAAATAGATAAAAAATCAGATAGAGAACCTCTGACCAAGAAAATAGATATTAAAATATCAAATATACTTGACTACAAAACATATTTTATCGGTAATCTGTACTTTCTTTTCTTTGATCTTGTTGACATTTTTCAATCTCACATACAGTACAAGGAATTCAAAAATATCTGTCGAAACATTGGGACTAATTGTGATTGATTGATTGATTGTTGGAGTTTAACGCCCAAACAACAATATTTCAGCTATATTCAGGCAATGAACATGAAATGGATGATAAAATGAACATGAAATGATAATGAAATGAAAAGTGGGATGGGACACAAGGATAATAGGGTCAACAAATTTTGATCGCCACTACAAAAAAGGAGGGATGGGTAGGGTCGGGCAATTAAGCCTCCTGTGGCGGAGCGCAAAGGTTCCTACTCCTATTGAATACCACAGGAGGGTTCTTACACGAGCGAGGAACGTGGCATCTTTCCCAACACGTTGCACCACTATGGTTTGCGGTCAGGTTTTCCGAATTGTAGCCTGACAACCCCAGCATGTAACACGCCAGCTGTACCCCATTCCAACACCTGGGGCTAGGTTTCTGAGTACTATTTAGTCGCCTTTTACAACAAGCTTGTACTAATTGTGAAGTCAGTAGACCTTCTTTAGTTTCAAATGAAAATTTTGGTAGGACAATCAAAAGGATCATTTCAGCGACAGAAAGTTTCTTTCTATCTAGTATAGTTTTCAAGATATTGTCTGAAAACTGTAAAAATTCATCTGTCAAGGGCAACAACTCTTAGAAGGAGTCACCTGACAACTTTGATCCCTGAAGACTTTTGAAGGCCTTATAAAAAGGGTCATTTTAGCTGTCGAAATAATTTTGCTGAAACTCACAGTTTTGGAGAAATGTGTGAAACTACTGTCTGACCACTTTGTTCTATTTTTAGTTACAGTGGCCATGTTTTTAAGGGATCAAAAATCCCCACACCAGTTCTATGCATGATACCCCAAGGAATATTCAAACCAAGTTTGATTCCAATTGGTCAAGTAGTGTCAGAGGAGAAGATTATTTAAAGAAATAACATTAAATATAGCAAAAAAGCATTGAAAAAGGGCAATAACTCCAACATGGCTCAGCAGATTAAAATGAAAATTTGACCACAGATAGATCTCATCATGTTGAACAATTTTACCCTATATCAGAATTTGGCTAAACCTAACGGTTTTGGAGATACATGGGGAAAACTACTGTCTGATCCCTATGTTCTATTTTTAGTAATGGTGGCCATGTTTTATGACGAATCAAAAATTCCCACATCAGTTCTATGCACGATACCCCAAGAAACATTCATACTAAGTTTGGTTCCAATTAATCAAGTGGTGTCAGAGGAGAATAGTTTTGAAAAATTGTTGATGACAACAGACCCCCAAGTGATGGCAAAAAATTGAATTATTAGATTACTGATAAACAGAATAATAGTTAAATACTTTTGATTTTGATACTGACAATAACATTCTTAACATCACCACATGTCCTCATGCACTCGCCCAGATATTCCACATGATAATGTATCTATTCTTCTATAAGAAACATCGATTTCATCATTTATGGTGTGATAAAACCCAGAAGCATTCATACCATAATAACAAGATGTTGCATGCTACATTGTGCTACGAAAACTCAAACTCTTCAAAGTTGGGAAAGAGACATCATGCAGAAGCAATATACCAAATATCTAAGCATTCCCTGTAAAAGAAGCTGAGAATTCTGTTGTGAAAATTTCCATTATGCACAACCTAAAAACTTACTGTAAGTCAATCAACAAGTAGATGAAAGAGGAACCAGAAAAGGGGGAGACATGGTACAAATGGCCATGCAAAAGCAATCGACCAAATATCTTATCATTCCCTCAAATGGAAGCTGAGAAATCTGTTACGAAAAATTCCATATGTACCAACTGAAAAATTAATAACACAAGCAGTAAACAAGACATAGATGAGCGAGGAACCTGAAAAAAGGAAGAGGCTGTACAAATCATCATGCAAAAGCAACATACCAAATATTTTAGCATTCTCTCCAAGAGAAGATGAGAAATATTGTACGAAAAGTGTAAAGGACGGAAGGACGAACTACGGATGACAAGTAGATTGTAATATGGACCCCTCTTTAATGAATATAAAAAATTCAAAACAAAATTTGATTTTACAGTAATTCAACATACATCAAACTGTACTATAGACATTGGTCCTACATCTAGATCTCTGGTGATCACATAATGTTCTCCTGTACCATGTCTGAACACCATGGCTGACTGTCCTGATACTACTGTATCCTGTCTATATATATAAAATTAAGTGATACATAAATACATTAAATAAATTAGCCAGACAATCAGTCAGAGACTTATTAATTCCAGGAGGTCACTTAAGACTGGTTTGACTGTACCATTTAATACAGGGGGTCACTTAGCAAGACGTGACTGTACTATTTTAAACAGGGAGTTACATAGCCAGGATGGACTGTACCAATTAGTACAGGGGGTTACCAAGGCAGGTTTGACTCTACCATTAAATACAGGTGATCACTAAGGCAGGTTAACTGTACCATTAAATACAGGTGGTCACTTAGACAGGTTTGACTATACCATTTAATACAAGTGGTCACTAAGGCAGGTAAACTGTGCCATTAAATACAGGTGGTCTCTAAGGCAGGTTAACTGTACCAATAAATACAGGTGGTCAATAAGGTAGGTTAACTGTACCATTAAATACAAATGGTCACTAAGACACCTGAACGCATTCACTGGTATCAATTTTCATGGTTTAAAAATATAATTAGCATTATATAGTGTTAAAAAATCCATGCCGCTGGTACAATTTTTCATGGTTTTCTGTCCACCGTGAAGGTAGCGAAAATTAATATGTTTAGAGTACTTGATTTCAGATACACATATTTTGCTTAATTATTTCTAAAGCAAGATCGCATAATTTTAGGAAATTGACAACATTCAAGAATATAATGTATTGTTTCAGCTTTAAGTATTTTGTGTCAACCAGTGGCCAAGAAAAAACCCTGAATTATTTCTACTAAAACATTTCCTTTCCAAAAAATAAAACAACAATTGAGTTACGTGTTAGGAACAGTCAAGTGTACTCAGTGACTTACAGGGAAGGAAAGTAAAAGATAATACTTTTAAACAACAATAAATAATCAGGCCCATCAATTTGATTTTCTTCCATTCTAAGTAAACAGTCCTGTTGTAGTAGGATGAAACTGGACAACTGATATCATTCCGTTAGTCTGACATAATGTACTAAATTTCCATAAAAAATGGCACTATCAAGAACTTTTGTGAGCGCCCAGGAGATAGCTTTGTGTCAATTATGTGAGACACGGCCAAACATTCAGTTAAGTGTCTTGACTATGATATACTGATTT
The DNA here is from genome assembly GCA_037379345.1 of Perna viridis. NCBI lineage: Eukaryota > Metazoa > Mollusca > Bivalvia > Mytilida > Mytilidae > Perna > Perna viridis. Next base: position 19,893,143 of record CM074511.1, read on the forward strand.
GCATCAAATGTCATAAGACTGTTCATCCTAATTTAAGAATGTCAATCGACATGAAGTCATTGGAATAAAGGAAGTAGGACAGAAGGGAACTAAACCTGATCTCATATTGAGCAATTCTGCTATTTATATTGCACCTGTTCACTGAGCCTGTTGTGAGAAATTTGTTTGTCCTAGTTGCATTGCAAAAGACCTACCAGCTGGACACACACTGATTGAAATTGAAGAATTTCACAAGAAAAAAAAACTTGATGCTGTTATTATTGACATGGAAGTTCAGGACAAAGAACTGGACAAAGAAGGGAAAAAAGGTTCTTATGATTGGAGAACATGGAATACATTCAAAACTACTGAAAGAAATTGCAACACAAAGAGAGACTTTTAAGAATGATATAGATGAACACTTTGACAGACTTGCTACAGATACAACACATTCGAAAAAATCATGGACAAAGAGAGCAAGAAACTTTAACAAACAAGAAAATATCTTGCTGAGAAAAAGAAAGAAACAGACACTCTAAAAAATACCCGAGATGTTTTTAAGTTCTTTAACTTAACTACTGCTTTTTTGAATAACATAAAATGCATGACTCCTTTAAGTAGCTTCTCAAGTCCTACAATGAGGCTTAAATTTGTAGTTAAACACAAGCACCTTCCAGAAAACATGATGGGATCGCTAGAGGAGTTGGCGGAGAAACATGAAAACATAATGGGATTGCTAGAGAAGTTAACTGAGAAACATGGGATTAAAAAAATTTGCGACTCAGAGTGAAAAGGAAATACACTACTAGGCTGCCATTATATAACTGTATGTTCTGACAGATCCATTTTTATAGGCGAGACATTTAAATGTCAATCTGACACTGTTATAAAGATCATACCTCAAAATGAAACTTTCAACAAAATGTTTTCAAGGATACAATCAGATATCCTAGACATTAAAAATTTGCAAAAAATTGAAAAATAACATAAATTTTCCATGTGCATATTGTTTATTGCGCAAAGGAGGAGCACATCTTCACCATATAAGTTAAGACTGTTCTAAGTGAATAATATTAGCTCAATACTTTTGGAGTTACAAATAACACAAAGTAAATAAGTTTGGGTAACAATAACAAGAGTCTCCCAGGGACCTAAAAGCTCACCTGTTTAAATTTTTGTCTTTCAAGGGCAATCACTCTAAAAAGGAGCTGTCTGACAAATTTGACTTGAAAGAATTCTTTGGTAGGACTTATAATAAGGATCATATCATGAATTGAAAGTTTCTTTCTATCTATTATAGTTTTCAAGATATTGGCTGAAAACTGTAAAAAAAAAACACAAAACAAAACAAAACGAACAAAAATGTCATTTTTCCCCTTTCAAGGGCAATAACTCTAGCAAGGAGTCGTCCGACAACTTTGATACAATGCAGACCATTGAAGGCCTTATAAGGATCTTTTCCACAACTGAAAGAAATTGGCTAAACTTAATGGTTTGGAGATATACGAGTAGAACTTCTGACTGACTCCTTTGTTCTATTTTTAGTAACAGTGGCCATGTTTTTTGACAGATCAAAAATCATTGCTTCAGATCTATGCAGAATTTACCAAGGATTATTCATACCAAATTTCGTTCTAATTAATCAGGTATTTTCAGAGAAGATTATTGAAAGAAATAACATTAAAAATAAGGAAAAAAACTTTGAAAAAGGGCAATAACTTCAACAAGGCTTAGCAGATTAAAACAAAAATTTGACTACAGATAGATCTCATCATGTGGAACATTTCTACTTGGTCAAAATTAGGCTAAACCTAATGGTTTTGGAGATGAATGTGAAAAACTTCTGTCTGATCCCTATGTTCTATTTTTAGTAATGGCTGCCATGTTTTTCAACAGATCAAAAATTCCCCAGCCAGTTCTATGAACAATACCCCATGTAACATTCACAACAAGTTTGGTTCTAATTGGTCCTGCAGTATCAGAGAATAAGAGTTCTGAAAAATTGTTAACAATGTTGAAGGACGCCAAATGGATGGCAATACCTCACAAGGTCCTTCGGGCAAGGTGAGCTAAAATGTGATGAAAATGGCTTGTTTCAACATGATAAAAATTGCAAATTAAAATTTATTCAAATTCTGTATAACAGAGAGTGCCATTATCACTTATGTATGTAAACAATGTGCAAAGTTGGAATAATACAGATTACAAAAAGTAGGTACTCCCCTCTGGAGGGATGGAAGTACAGATGGAGTTAAGGGGTTATAAGACCTGAATTTACCATTGGTGATATAGGTTAAAACTGAGGTAGGGGAAATGACTATCAGACAACAACCCATGATGCAATGTACCAATCAAAAATTCAAAAAAGAAATTTTCTGATGAATGACAGCCCAATTCCTATTATAAACCTACCAGTATGTATGGTGATGAAGACTACAATGTATCATCCTATATATTTAATATGATTGAAAGCAATATAAGCAATGAATTTTTCATAGAGGTTGTGAACAATTCTGGACAGTAGCAAAACATTAGTAGTTGTTTTTATAGTCGAAAATCAGAAACCAAGATCTTCTCTTGTGGCAACCTCATTTAAAGTAAAATTTCTTTCATTCATCAATCCTGCTACTTAAGGTTACGAAAGTCAAGCTTTTACAAAGATATTATGGGCCATATCACATTTTTCTGTAAGTTTAACAGTGCCAGCAATTAGCCTACACAGTAAGATCTGGCTAAGGGAAAGCATAATTCTACACAATAAATGAAGAAAAAAGAAAAAAACCAGATTTGATTGGTACATACGAATTAAGCTTGTTATATGAAATGAAACAAACTGACTTTCACTACTACCAGTACCTTGTTTTATGTTCACAGAATGGTCCCAAATTACCATCATTGATGAACAGCCATTCTGGAGATCTAGTCACTTCATTAAAGTTATCTGTCAGGGAGAGGGGGTTCATCATCATCTTACCAACATAGAAGTTATCTACAGCCCAAGACGAAAGCATTCTGCCTATAATGATAAAAGGCAGCGAATTCTTAGACAAGAGATCTGTTGTAACCTCTCATGGAAGTCATTTAAGACTTCTCAGTAAATCAAAGCACTTAATCATAAAACTGAGAACTGCAAATTTAAGGAGGAAGACCTAGGGTAAGGGTCATAACTCTTGAAATCAGTGATATATTTGTATCATATTCAATTTCACAAAAGCCTATCAAGCTTTCATTTGAAACAGAATGAATCAGTCCAAGTTACTTTGATGCTTACATGAGATTGATGTAAAATATTGAATACAAACGTTCCAATGATTTGTAAGAGTAGTGTCCCTTACTCTAGGTCTACCTCTTTAATTATACTTGCTGGTATATGTATCAATTTCTACGTTTTGTTGAAATTTTGAGATCACGGTTATGTTAAAAAGATAATTTATTTACATTACCCAAATTCAAAATTTAAATTTTACATTTTCAAATTTCATTGAATGCTTAAGCCATAAAATTAGTAACCCATTAATAACTCACTTTTCAGGGTTCACTGATCTTCAAAACAAAAACCTATAGGCTTGGAAACAAGGCTACCCAGTGAATAAGGCAAACAAATTATAATAGTCATGTTTCCTGCTCCCAGCAAGAAAAAATGTTGGAAGTATATAGGGAAAATATCTAAACTTTAAAAAACATTGAGTTAATGGGTAAACGGTACCATTTAAACTTAATGGTGATTGAGCAAAAATTACCATAAAATGTTTACAGTAGGCACAAAAAAGTTAGGTAAAACAGCTGGAAACAGACATAATTTTTTTTGGCCTTATAATAATGCTGTATAAAAATATATATACAATTTGATCACAGACACATCACTGTTTACCAAAGAAATTAGTTTTGAAAGAAATATTTGTGTTAGGCTTTCGATATAATGAACTTCAACAGCGGCAAATTTAAGTTTTGATGATGCCTAACTTCCTTTCTATACCTGCATACAAAAGTTATTATATCCATCATATTCATCTAACAGGCAAATAAATTTAGCATCCTCACAAATTACAGCAAGTAAAATAGTTGACTTCAGGGAATGGAGTTGGTCTTCCCATGATTAAATGACAATCGTTAAGATGAATTTGCTTTGAATTGACAAAGAGATTTAAACTGTCTATCAAATTAACATTAAAACATCTGTGAAATGAAATGAAGTTTGAATCTCCTTCTCAATTGTCCAGGTATCTACCTAAGACATTTCATCAGGTATTAAATGGTTATTCAGTCCTGGGAATACCAACTCTATTCTGAGAAGTTAACTATCTTACTTGCTGTAAACAGATGTACAAAGTAAATGTAATTTAACTACTTGATTCAAATTTAAGGTCTATATAGTTTTTCTACATTTTTTTTTTGTAAAAAAAAGCATTTCACTATTATGACTTACAGCAATGAAAACCAAAAAATTATTGTGGTTTCTGTGATTGACCTGTTTTTGTGCATTTTTTAAAATTGTATTATGTTCATCAAAAAATATTCATGACTGTTTAATTTTTACTTTATAGGCCTTGAAGTGAAAATTAGCGAACAAAAATGCAGCAAAAATTTCCCAGTTTACAGTAATTGGTTCATACCTCTATTCCTGGCTTGCCACAACCTGAATCTTGTAGCATGTGCTCTCGCTTTCATTGGTAAATGAATACTAAAAAACCTAAATGGATGAAAAATAAAGTGTTACAATCTATTTAGCCTTGAAGAAATAACTTCCTTATAAACTCCACTAAAGATTTTTGCATTAAAGTGACTTAGGCAACACTCTCTTGATGCATTTTTCAAAAAAGTAAAATGAACAATCTCAATCTATTTACACAGTTTGGAATACTTTTTTTGTATTATGACAATATTAAAGAAGCCAAAAATTTGTAAATGTGAACATATTTATTTTTGAAGTATACCAATTTTTGTGTGGACAGGTAAGTACCAAAATAGTACTTGCAAACTTATTTTCAACCCTGTGAACTGTTAACTTTTTAAATCCACTAAATTATATTGAGATGATTGAATCCCTGAAATAAGCAACCACATAAATTAATATGTTTACAGTAAGTGTTTTCCAAAGGATTTTAAAATTTATTGATACTTACTGAGGATCAGACTGGTTTCTGTAGTTAATTTCCTTCAGAAGATTCCATGTTATACCCCCGTTGGTAGAGTATTGTAGTAGCACACTCTCAGATCTTGGCCAGAAGTTTACATTTCCATTACAACCAAACTTAAAATAGAACTCAACAGCCTCTAACATACTGGTATCAATATCTCTACTTACTGCCATTCTCAGGTTGTCCTGAAATTCATAAAATCCCTATGAAAGCTTGAATATCTAACATCACTTCAACAATATCATTCATTTCATTTTGTCACATGGTTTCAGAGAAAATTTTCAAAGTTGCACACATGAAAAACAACAAAGGAATCTGTTACAGGTGCTATAACTCCTACATCAGCGGAATTTTGGCATAGGATTGTCTTCTGATGGTGAACAATATTATCCTCCATCTGAATTTTGCTAAATTCAACGTATCTTGAGTTATTTACAAAGAAAACTGTATTTTGACCCCTTATGTTCTATTTTCAGTAACAGCAGCTATGGTTTTTCGACATTTCATAAATATTAAATGATCAGTTTGTGCAGGATACCTTAGAAACAAACTTAACTAGTTTCATTTTATTCTGATTAGTAATTCCAGAGAAGAAGATTTTTGAAATAATAACATGAAAAATAGCCAAAAATGTCCAAAAAGGGCAATAACTTAAACATGGGTCAACAGATTTTAACCAAAATTTGACCACAGTCATTTGTTTAACCCAACAGTTTTGGAGACATATGCAAAAAACTGCTTTCTGACACCTATGTTCTATTTTTAGTAACGGCAGCCATGTTTTTCAACAGATCAAAAATTGGAAGCACTAACTTTGTGCATGATACCCTAAAGGACAATCAAACTAAGTTTCAACCAAATCCATTCAGTAGTTTCATAGGTGCGTTGTTTGAAAAATTGTTAATGATTATGACAAACGATGACAGATGCCAAGTGCTGGCAATAGCTCACATAACCGACAGCCAGGTGAGCTAAGAAGTAGACTTTTTGGGGTGTAGCCCCTTTGGTGCCTTAATACTCAAACACAGTAAGAGGTATCTGACATATGAATGAAAAAGACGGGTAGGGATTTACAAAAGGAATCCAATAAAAAATCTGATTAAAACTTCAATAAGGAATCCAATACAAAACAAAAATCAAAATCAGACCAAAAATTATTGAAAAATGATTTTTTGGGGGCATGGTCAAATTTCTTACCCCTTCAACTCCAAAATGTTATTAAGTATATAAGTCTACTGTGTAAAAACTCTGAAAACAGAATTTCAAAAGGAACTCATAGACATATGAATCATTAAAGTTTTGTCAACAATAAACTTTTCCTTTCAATTCAAACGAAAACCCATTTCCACCTTTTACTCCCCTATTTTAAAAAGGGGTCAGGCAACCTCCCCTCCAACTATAGTGTCTTTATCAAGTCCCAATGAACGTATGATAAAATTTCAAAAAGATGGATAAGCAATACTCATAGGATAATGAATAACGAATGCCAAAGACGACAGGTTGTCATCATTATACAACCAACAAAAATTCTGCAATCCTATAAAAATTACTGCCTTGTCACTGGCTATCCTTACACACTATTACATAAACTTACCCTAATAACAGCCCTGCCTTGTCATGGCCTACAATTTTAAACAATCACATCAACTTACCTAAAAAAAGTTGTAGCCTTGTCACTGACTACAGTGTCACACTGTTACATAAACTTACCTCAGTTGTCACTGACTACAGTTACACAATGTTACATAAACTTACCTCAGAAAAAGTCATAGCCTTGTCACTGGCTTCACTTGCACACTGTAACATAAACTTACCTCAGTAAAAGTCATAGCCTTGTCACCGACTAAAATTACACACTGTTAGATAAACTTACCTCAGTAAAAGTCATAGCCTTGTCACTGACTACAGTTCCACATAGGTTGTTATTACCACCACCATACAACTCTAGCCAGTTGTCTTTTCTTGGAACATCAGTATTGAAGTCATCCCTGAGCATGGGTGGGAGGGGCACTGTAGGTATACAAGCTGGACCAGAAAATCCTGTGTCACATCTGAAATAGCAAAAAAATACTTATGATAAAACGGAAACCTTAAACAGTGAAGTACCATTCTGTGTAAGAATCAGGCGATGAGTGGCACATCATTTTTCTCAATTTGGTCTATTTTGCCTCTAACATATTCAAATACATCTAGAAAACAACTGAAAAGCTATTCAAATTCATTCTGAAGCATTCAGATGTAGATATTTTTAGACTAATTATATAAAGAAGATTTTCCTGCCATCATTCCTTGGTGCATTTCAACTAAATTTGATCTAACAATACCTTAAAAGGTAAACTCTACAAACACTTTGACAGTAATTTCTTGAGGTTATGCGGTATAAAGATGGATAATGCAGTAAAATCTCTGTGTATTTTTTCTTCATGTGCTGTACCTTATACACATTTTGCATGATTCTTAGATGGACTACTTTTCAAAATGTACTACTTACATACAAGTTGCATTTCTGCAATAACCATGGCCAGAACACAGCCAAGGGCAACCAGTTCCTAAATAAACATTGTCCAGGGCCCATACCTTTCCTCGTGGTATGGTGCTTATTTGTTTCCATCTAAACCTTGTGGCAGGAGACCTAAAACGATGAAGTAATGCTATTTTGAAAGGGAATTTTTGGTAAAGAAATCTATGACCAAATTTTACTTTTAAACCAATTGGATTGCAACTACAAAGAAATTTGTCCCTTATTGTGAGATTAAGTTAATTTTGAACCAGTCCTGTGAAAAACGATCAACTGTCTTAACAGAAAAAAACTTTCAGTCTGATAGAAGTGGCTAAAATCTGGTTTACTGTAAGAGGCAAAAAAGTGAAATAAAGACAAATACAAATGATTTTAGATTATTAATTTCAACAATACTATAATTTACACAAAAAGTACAACTAAAGGTACTAAGAATCAAGACCAATATTTCATCTAAACTGGCCGTTCTATAGAAATTTGTTTCCTTCCCACAACCAACATTGGTATGAAAATTGTCAGCTCAAGGCCACCCATTGGTCTTCATTGAACAACGAGGAATGCATCTTTACTTATTCTGTATCTGTAACATCATTGATTAAAACCATGACAATTCAATTCGTAAAAATAAACATACACTGCACCAGGTGGTAGGTAAGTTGTAACCCTGGTCCAGTTTCTGTGCTGATCTGACATATATTCACTGCTGAGATGGTAACCAGAACATTCAAAGTTTGGTGGGGCACACTCCTCTATCACAGGACGCCATGTCTGTCCCATGTCTATAGAGTACTCTAATATAACACCATATAAACTATCATAGAGAGAGTCACAGCCCATGGCAATATCAAACTGTAGGAATGTAGAGGATGTTACATAGTAGTCGTGGGTAGAGGCAAATCGTAAACCTGAAACAGGAATAACATTATCGTATTAGGGCTGAAATCAGCTGGTCACAAAATGTAATTCCTACCACATTGAAGACATTGTCACCTTTTTTTTTTTTGGTGACATCCTCAATACATCTGACAACATTGTAAACAAAGTGTACCTTGTCCACTCTCTTAAAAAGTATTCCAGTCAATGTAAAGGTCAAATCCTGAACAATTCCATAACAACCACATAAGTTCATAACTGGCTATTGTTAAATCTAACACTGAATTAACTACTGTTTTATAATTTTTGACTCTAGTGTGTGCAAATAACACCAGAACTCTTATAGCCACTATAGAAACAGGAGTATTGCCAAGCCATAAAAACTGATTTAACCCACTAATTCACTTTGAAATGCCTGGCTCATTTAATTTTGTTCTGGTTTATCTCTGACTTGACCATTGATATTCCTTCCTGTTGTATAATTATGAGTTATTTTGTTATTATCTTTGACACCCCATTGATATGGTTATATAAAATATGACATCTTTGAATTGTTCTATCTGATTTCTTTTTTTACATATATCAAAACAGAAAAGTGAGACCTATCTAAAATCTCCACACATATGACACATACCTGTGTCCCTACTGAATTCTAAAGCATTGCCTCCAGAACTACACGCATATGACACATACCTGTGTCCCTACTGAATTCTAAAGCATTGCCTCCAGAACTACATGAAGATCTAGGAATTGCACTTTCAGCCTGAAGCCATTTACTTGGGTCTGGCATCATCATATTAAAATCATCATAAAAAGTGTCTGCATTAGTTTCATTTACACCAATTACTACACTGTCTATACCCCATTCTGCTCTGGACATGCCTATAAAATAAAAGATATACCATAACATTAGCTTTAATATCCATGAAAGCACTTAACAGGGTTACGATTCTATTTCATTACCTGAATTGATACATGTATGTACGTATAATTGTCTCAGCTAGCCAAAAATTAACTAATTAAAGTGCATAGTGTCCCTCTTTCTTTTAAATAGGCCCCTCTGCATTTCTGAAGATCACCAAATTTTATTTTAGTCAAATAAATCTTCATCAAAACCTATGATTTTACTTCTTCTTACATTTAAATACATACTTGAACAAAACAAGTAGTCCTAGATAGTCCTATTTTCCAAGATTGTAGCACTCTATCCACATGTTCTAATTCGATAAATGTGTATACATTGTATTACATATGGGGTAACATTCTTCTTTTTTCATTGGTTATCATGATCACGTGATTCAAAGGATATTCAGTGTACCTGAAGCCTTATTTCTATTTTTAAATTTATTGATGCTATGTTTCTATATATATGTATATTGATGCTATACTTCTTAATTTAGCTCTGGATATAAACTGTTCCATTCCATAAGTACTCTCAGCCACTCATGGTGGAAAATTAATAACACTCAAGTCCATATCCACTACACATTATCTACATGTGTAATATATAAATTAAGGACTTCCACTCAGTCAATGCATAATATATGTACCTGTTAGATTATAATCTGAACAGGTCCATATATAATGTATTGACTTCGTTAAAATTCCATAATTGATAAATATCAACACTTTATGCAATCTCCTTGGTATTTCATTAAATTAGTACAGTACAAAGAATACAACTTAGCAGATTTGTAATGGGGTAGTGCTCATGCCTTGTGAATTTTTTCACTTCCTGTATACCAGAGTCTATAAACAGAGTGATATGTAGAAAATCAGGAAGCAGTTATAGGTCTGCAGAGGAGATTGCATTTTATGGAACATTAAAGACTTAAGATTATTTCTCTTGTGTTTGAATACCTTAAAGATGTGTGTGTTGTCATGCTGGGTATACCCTTACTCATACATGTAGATGATACTGGACAACAACCAAAATCATTTACAACATATTCACACATATTGAATTTATAAAGTCACATACCACATTTGAAATCGATCTACATAATGGAAGCAAAGATTTTTGTGACAAAAATTTTCTCCGTCATTTCATATTGTGAAAAACAGGAAACTCACACAAAATGGTAAGTTGATATTGAAAGGCAAAAGAAAGTGCCTACAACAAATGGCCATTCTATATAAAGTCACATATCAAATTTGAAATCATTCCATCCATTATGAGTTATTATTATTGCAACAAAATTAGTACAGATGGACAAAGTGATTCCTATATATGTTTAAATGTATGAAACAATGGAACAACAAACTTAAAGTATACAATCTCACCACCATATCCAAGAGGCTGTCTGAACCTAAAAATGGTGTGATCAGTCTTGGCATCAGCTGGTAATTCTAAGGTGACAAACTCTTTGGTTGTATTATACACCTTTGGTTCTACAATTTTCAGAATATTCCATGTGATTTCATTATCTGTGGAGTAATCAACAATGATGCCCTCGTTTCTTGTGCTAGGGTCGGTGCAGGCAAAGGATTGTTCACCTCCACCAATCTTTATTACAAACTGTAACATTCTGTAACATATGAAAACTACATATGGATACATGATTTTGACAGTCAAACATCAATGCAGTTGGGAGGAAAAAACATTGTCTGCGGGTCATAACTGGCCTTGTTCAATTTTATAGGTAAGATTTGCCATTCTCTTCTATTCTTGCCTCACAATTAAAAGAAAACAGTAACCCTGAATTCAAAGTGTCAGTTGGACTTTAAACAATGAAGATTTATGAACATTTTCAACATCATTTTTCACAAGTAAAATTTTGTCAGTACTGCTATCAACAGAATTAACACTACAAAGACTACACAGTGGCTGAAAAGCATCATTTCAGTAGAAAACCGGGTTGTTCTCCATGAATCATTAGAATGCCTTCCATTGAACAAGATAGCTAACATCACCTTAAGTATGTTGTATTAAGTGGTTTAGTAACTGCCTCTCTGGTCCCATCTTCACTAAAGAAAAGAGCATTCCCATAATCCACCACACCACATTTCAGACCTAAACTTCCACCAAGGATACGATTCCATCCAGTAGAGGGATCATGGTGGCTATCAAACCAGTCATACAATCCAAGTTGATTAACTGCCGTAGATTCACAAGTAGGACCTAAATATAAATCATCTTATAGTGTACTGATAGAAAGTAATCAATCCTGATACCACATGCTGAGGTGAAAAATATATGCATTACGAACAATTAACAGTGTTAATGTAACTGGAAATATGAAGTTGTCGTGCTCCTACAGAAATTGTATATCGTACAGCAATCAAAATCACTTACAATATATGCCCTATAAAGGCTAAAATAAAGCCAAAAACAAAATTTGAAATCAAGCAGTGACTTTTGTGACCAAAAATTTTCTCTATCATTCCATAGAGTGATAAATGGCAAAAATCCCACGAAACAGGAAGTTGATATCGCAAAGCAATAAAAATCGCTTACAACATATGCCCCATCTATATGATGCCACACATTAAATTTGAATTCAATCCAACCAATTGTAGCCAAGATAAGTGATTCTAATATACCACACATTCAATGAGTGGGGTAAAATATTTTCCAAGTGAACTATTTTTTTTCCACTTTTCTAAACTGGACGCATTCTCACTCAATAAATTATCTTATTCTTCAAAAATTAAATTATTTAGTATTTTTCACTGAAAATATAGTCAATTTAAAATAAAACTCCCACAAAGCTTACATTTATATACAGGAGATTCAAAATTTTCATTGATTTTGTGAGAGTCGCCCACCTAATGTGGGAGGATTAATAGGTATGTCTTTGACAAATTCAATGATAATCTTAAATTTTTTTAAGGTACTTCCATACCCAGATAAACATGAATATTTAATTTTTCTATATTAATTTACAAAATAATTGCCAATATCAGATTTAGACTGTATGTAACTTTGACCTAGATAGGGACATGAAACCTCAAAGTATTTCTGAACATACCATTAAATCCATGATCACAGATACATCTACTGTTCTCACAGGTGCCCTGTCTGTTACAGTTCTCTGAGCATGGTGGTCCTATGTATATATCATTTAGGGCAAAACTAAAGGCATACCCACCACGCTGCCACCATCGAATAATCACTGGACTGAAACAAAAATGACCATGGATTTTACTATTGTGAAAATGTATGTGTTTTCATGGTTATCAACAAGTTTATTTCACACCAAAAAAAAATGGTAAGACATAACAAAATATCCAACATCAGCATTGTATTTTTGCAAAACAAAGTAAATTGGTTAAAGGAATGAAAGAGGCAAGTCATATTATTCAGGGCCTAATATAGACATGATGACAAGGTCCACCTGACTCAGCAACAAAAAACTGGAAATAAAGCAACAAGGAAAAGAAACTTCCTTCCATAAAAATAAATAATGAAAATCCTTCAGTGTATACAGACAACCATACCAAGTGTGAAAGCCGACATCGGTATATTATAATATATTGACTGTAAAACCAGCAGAATTAACTAATAGCAAGGTGAAAATGGGTCCAAAATTGAATTCTGCCCTAATCTTTAAGAATACATTTAAGGCATACATTCTATATGCACAGATCTTCATGGGTTAAGTTTTGAATAAACTCAATTATCATTTTATAAAGAACATAAAGTTGTACCTGTAGTCATGCTGGGCTACCCCTCTGGTACAGGAAGTTGATATTGGAGAGCAATCAAAAATGATTAAAATGTATACACCATCAAAAAAAGCCAAACATCAAGTCTGAAATCAATCTGCCTATAGAAAGCCAGGATATTTGTGACAAAATTTGGACAGACAGAATGACGGATTGACAAGGTGATTCCAATATACCACCCGCACACTGAGAGTCATATTGTAATCTAATGAAAAATATTTCTTCTCCATACAGCTGAAGCATAATTTAAAGTGTAATGTAGCATTCTTTTACCAAAGTGCAGGAGGTATTTAAAGAAATTATAGAGATAATGACAAAAATATGTTCACTGACATAACTAAAAATACAGTTGAAACACCTACTGCATTGCTATTTGAGTGTTTACAGGTATAATGACAGTCTGCCATGATCCATGTGGTCCAGTATAGTAGATGGTCCCTTCAGTATAGTCCCCATCACATTCAGACTCCTGGTAACAAGGTTCTTGGACTAATCTCCATGTCTGCCCTCCGTCATGGCTATACTGTAACATCACAGGGTGGTCCAGTCGGAAATGGACACTACAGCCTACATTGATCTGTAAATATAAAAGTAATGGAATCAAATATATACAGCCTATATCTGAAATAGTTATCTTATGAACAAGATGGTTTTTAGGTACCACTATTCTTAGTTTTTACAATGAAATATAATGGCTTAAATTTGTAAAATGTAATGAATGACTCACTCTAAAGAGCCTGAATTGTTCACCTGGAAAACAGTCACACACAACAAAGGACATAAAATGACCAAAATAATACATACAAAGTAACAAAAGTTAATAAACAACTTGAACTCCACTAAAATATGGAAGCTGAGCTTATTACAATGGAATCTGGATGGGCAGAATGATGAATGGTAGGACAAGGTGATTTCATAACACCACCAACATATTGAGTAGGGGTATTGTAAACATTTTAAAAATACATTTTTTACTATATCCTCCCAAATTCAATATCTGGAAAAGTACATCAATTTTCACAGATCACAATTAACCATCCATTGATTACATAATCTTCAAAAGGCACGAGGAAACTTTCCAATATCAAACATACCCTAAACTGTATAACATCTCCAGCTTGTAGCCGCAGATCTTTAGTGATCACTGACTTATCATTTTGTTGATTGGCCAGTATCAATGTGTAATCCTTAGCACGACAGTACTTCCCCCGTACACCTTCTGTTATAGTTAACCACTGTCCTGACTTGATGGGATCTGCATGGCTCTGAAATTAGCAAATTAACTTTTGTCATAATGTAATTATACTAAAATGGAAAAATATATGTGTGGCCTTTAATGAATTTCTGGGTGACACAATTACTTAGGGGTTATGTTTGTAATTAGCACTACATACCTCCATAGTATCTGTGTTCCATCTACTGTAAATTCATTTATTATTGCAAAGTTTTTATTACTGGCAAAAAAAAAATGAAAATGACTTTGCAATAACTAAAACTCACATTATTGAATTTTTAACATCATTGATCCTTGGTTTTTATTAAAACAACAATAATTAGAATCACAATTTTTGCAAAAATAATAAAATCACAAATTTCTGAATTCATGATATCTTTGTAGGCTATGTTAGTGTGCTGTCTAGTACCACAATTTATGTTCTGAAGTAAGACATGATCTTGTAAGGATTAGATTGTAAATACCAGGTATGAATTGGACTATATGATAAATGAAGGATCATTTTGCACAATGTTAATGTTTTATCAAATGTTTGGCAAATGGAAGACTTCTTTGTTATCTAGCATGTCGTTTTATAACTAGTCACTTCAACTCACATTAAAGTTATCTTGGAGACTTCTCATCCTCTCGTACTGCCCCAACCTTATTTCATCAATAGCCCACTGGTCCTTTCCTCCACCTGAGTGTTTCAGTTGAATCCATCTAAACTTAGTAAGTGGTGACTTGGCAGCTTGAGGCAATACATTATGGACAAATCTATAAATAAAATAGGAAAACTGAGAACAACAAGATGTTGCATGTTACGTCATGCTAAGAATATTCCCATTCAACCATTTCAGTTGAAGTTGGGAAAGAGAAGCATGGTACAAGACATCCCACGAAAACAATATACATGTACCAAATATCTAAGCATTCCCTGTAATAGAAGCTGAGAATTCTGTTACTAAAATTTCTTTATGTACCACCTGAAAAAAATATTAAGTCGATCAGTAAACAGGAAGTAGATGAGTGAGGAATCTGAAAAGGGGAGACATGGTACAAGTCATCATGCAAAAACCAAATATCTAAGCATTCCCTCCAATAGAAGCTGAGAAATCTGTTATGTAAAGTAACATATGGACAAGGTGATTGCAATATAGCCCCACTCTAATGAATGGAGGTATAATACATAAAAGACATACTATGACACTGTTACAATAGTTTCCAAATTAATAAGATAAGCCATGTATTAGTTTCTTTTAACATTGTTGTATGCGATATTTGTCATGTCACCTATTTCTGTAAGTTAATTCCATTTTTTGGCTCATAATAATCCATCAAAGGAAATAAATTGATTTTGTGAATCTTATGATAAAGATTAGGCTTAGCATAATGGTACAATTTATGTAGCTCCAGCATGGATCAAGATAACAAATGACTGGTTTACTGTTTACTTAACATGTTTCACCCCCTAATAAATAGAAATTAATCAGAACTGTTTATTTTTAAGTAATTCAGTTTCAATAAAACTTATCGTTTTTAAAAAAAAACACACAATCTAATTTGCCTGAATACTGTGTTAATTTGAAAGAATTAATGTAAAAAGGGCTTTGTAATTAATATGCTATAAAGCATTGCTGAAGATAAATCTACATGTATATTTACAAGGACAGGCTCTCCAGATAATCCCTTCTGGCTACTTACTTGGTTTGTCTATACTGTGATGGAACCATTTCCTGTAGCAAATGCCATGTTGTACCCCCATCCACAGAGTATTCCAACAATACCCCCTCAACTCTGGTCTCAGCCCCATTACAGTCAGGGAGGTTACCGCCTATCCTCATGTAAAACTCAATATAATCAGAGGTCAGGGTGTTGAAATCTTTAGTCTGCAACTCCCTTGCCCCAGCCTGTGATTAAAGTATTAAATACCATTCTGAGTAAGAGGCAACGTGTGGCATTTCATTTTTCTCAATTTAGTCATTTTTACCTTAATATATTCAATTCATCTAGAAAATGGCTGAAAAGCTATTTAAATTTATCATAAAGCATTTGTGACATAGATTTTTTTTTATTGTTTATACTGGAAAAGATGCAGAAAGTTTTCCCACCATTTTCCAATAGTGTATTTGGATTAACTATATCTATCAATATGATAAAAATTTAAACTTTAAAAACACTTTGATGGTTATTTATGGAGGTCATAAAGTAAAAATACATTTTCCCCGATTCTTAGACTGAAATGTATTTTTAAGTAGATGTCTCCATAAATATCAGACTAGGAGTAATTTGTGCAAATCAAAATGTTGAACTTTTGTGACGAGTTTCTTCATAGATTTAAAGACATAATGAGTCTTTGATTATTTTTTCCTCTCCTACATAATATCTTAATAGTTATATACAAATTGTGAATTTTCATCATGACACATATAAAATTAAACTTTGTTTACAGATAATTCAAATATAAATACCTGAGAAAAGTACAAAGATTCTCCTGAAAATAAAGTGCCACACCCCTTGTCCCCATTTGTGACCTCTCCTCCCCAAATGTGAAGAAAATCAGAGTCAGGTTCGTATCTGATTCCAAAGTCTGCCTGCATAGTGGTCTCCATAGGTGATGTAGGATTACATTCTGCACCAACAAATCCAGTGTCACAGCTTCAAAAACATGTAATATTACTCCTCAAACAATTCTTTTCTTGGGTGGGGGTGGGTGGGGGGAAAGAAAAATTACATTCTCTGTAATTATGTTTCACAAAAAAAGTTTTTGGAGAACATATTGTTTTTGGTCTATTTAATGCTTCTTGTGTAAATATTCATTTGTTAATAAAAGAACTCATTGTCAGAGGTAAAAATATGACTAGAAAATTTCAAAACTGAAATAAAAATTAACGAGACCAGATGGGTAGCAGAACTTACTGGCAGACTCCTTCAATACATTTACCATGACCACCACACATACCAGGGCATTCCTGTCCTACATAGAGTCTAGACACACCCCAAGAATCAGTTGGCCCCCAGTCTGACTGACGGAGACGGAACTTAGTTACAGGACCCCTGAAAGAAATGGTAGATGCAAATTACAACAACAGTCATAGCATATCATAAATTAGCTCACTCGACTATATTAAGTTACCATTCACAAAAAAAGGAAATACAACAGTCACATAACTCCTGTAAAATTTGTTGAATCAAAATGGTGCTGCTATATGATCAACTACAAATGCTGACTACCATCCTACAAAATTTGAACAAAATCAGTCAAGCACTTTCCAAGGAGTTGCATCCACAAGTGTGACTGGATGAACACACAGATGCACAGAAAGAGGGACACCAGTATTTCAATGTCCCCTTCCATGTAGTGGCGGGGGACAATAATATACGGGTACAAATTTCTGTTTTAGTGTACAATTAAATATCCTACCATGGATGTGATAGACATAATTAGTTCACCAATTGTCATCACAATAAATGATTAAATTCACTATTCCATCAAACCCCCACTAATATCATTTTTTTATACTCAGCGGCATTAAAGAACTTAAATACTTGTCACTTTTCACATTGTTCAAAATCCAATAATTCATGATCAGAAATAAAAAATTTGAATATTCAAAAAAAAAGAATAATTTTAATTTCAAATTATCATAATATACAAGGATGGACAGAAGACACAGATTTTTGCCATAAAACCTCAGAATGTCTCACCAAAAAGATGGGATATAAACAAAAAGTTGCATACTTTGTCATGCTAGGTATATCCCCACTCATACATGAAGTCTGTAATGGAAAGCACCAAATTTTGCTCATAGCATAAGCCAAATCTATATAAAGCCACACACCTTTGAAACCAATCCGTCCATTGGTAGCCCAGATTTTTGTGAGGAAAAATTCTTTATCATTCCATATAGTGATAAATAGCAAAGTCCCACTAAACAGAAAGATGAGATATCTGACAGCACCCAAAATTGCTTATAAAATATACCCCATCTATGGAAAGCCATACATAAATTTGAATCCAATCTATCAATTTGGAGCCAAGAAAATTGTGACAAAATTCAGAGGGATGGATGGAATGATGGACAAACAGATAAGGTGATTTGAATATAACACCCACTAACTGAGTAGGAGTACAATTACCATGTAGCTGGAGGTAGGGGAACAGTAACCTGTCTCCATTCTGTGTACTGTGAAGGATCATACACTGTTCCCTTTGTGTAGACTTCACATGCCTTGGATTGTAGGCATGGCTCTACAACCAGGGACCAGCTCAGACCATGATCACCAGAATATTCCAGATAGATCCAGTTATTTTTAATCATGTCATACATCAGATGACATCCCATTACAAGGTCAAACTGGATGACATAGGATGGTCCTACATGGATTGGCTCAGTCATCAGGAATCGAATGTCACCATCCTCTCTGTTTTTGTAAAAACTGAAAAAGGTAAAAGAAAAAATGTAACAAAATGGTTTTGAAGCCAACTTATGCATCAGTGTTTGGATTCTTTATCTAACTACAATAATAATTATTTTGTCACAAGAAGTCTGATTATTTCAATGTAATGACAGTATATGGATGTCACTTGCTGCATTGTTAAATGACATGACAAAATTCAACGGGAAAGTTCTTTGTAATACAACAGTTCCCTTCACAAGAAGTTAGTAGTGCTTCAGAATTTAGGTTAAACTTATCTTATACATACATTCATGTTTATCTCGGTATCTGGATAGACTTCACTAGCAACCTTTACCTGGATTTTCAATGATTACTGAATAAATGGATCATGTAGAAAGTTCTTAGTAAATTTAATTTTTCTGGAGGGAAGTGGTTGAAGAAAAAAAAAGGAAATAAATTCATAAATTTCAGTTTTCACTATTTCATTTTGCTCATATATACTTGGCATAAAAAATAGGAATGTCTTCAAAATGAACATTTCAGTAGTTTAACACATCTTATTAAATATCAAATATTACCTCACACTCCTTCTCCCATCACAATAACCATCAGTTATCTCCCCTTTGTTGATAATCAGAGGCTGGGTGATGTTCTCTCTCTCCTCTAATTCTACATCCAGTGTATTGAACAAGTGATGATTCAGACTAATACCATCTACTGCCCACACATCATGACCTTGACCTGAGTGGTAAGGTTGGAACCATCTAAATCGACAAGCTGCTTTTCTTGCATCACGAGGTATAAGTACCATCTCTGATCTAAAGTATAACCACCAGAGAAAACTGAAATGCTTTTATATTACTCCATTTAACTATGTATGAAGTTTGAAGGAATAATTTGGTATATTATATGAACAATCAAAAGGATTGAGAAGAAACAGATACTTACATTCATTTGTACTGATTTCTTCCATTTGTGGAAAAAAAGTTTTTTACTCATTAAGCTCCCCTAACACACAAGTCGTACTTTCATTAACACATGGAAGAAATTCCTAAAACTTCAATAAGGACTTATTGAAGAACCCATTAATCTGGCTCAAATAAGTAAATGCAGCATATCTATATCTATGACTGGTAAATTGCAATCTAAATAATAGCATATCTTCTAATAATTTGAAATTTTACTTGATAGTTTGAAAGTTCTAACAAAGCCACTACGAGGATAATATAATCGACGTCAGCTCAGCTAATTAATTTTAAAAGCTAACAAACATGTTTATTGTCACCTACCTGTGTTTTAAATGTTAATTTTATAAGACACAATTGAAATAACGAAATAATATTTCCCTATAAAGTCAATCATCTGAATCTGTCGAGTACGTAAGTTTGAATGGCAATATTTACATAATCCAATGATTCCAGCATGCACTTCTGTACCTTCAAACTTCTCTGACGTATCACCCGTTTGTCACATACAAATCTGATTTGGCAGGAAAACTAACCGTTTTCACCGGGGATCTCAAAAATGTTATGAACATTGTTTGTCAACAAATAGGTCCTGTAGAAACCAATATGGCAAATTTTTGTGTAGGATTTTTCCATAAGGATTTTTACTGGCTGATTAAGTGCAGACACATCCTGTGAGTACCACCCACTGTTAGACATAGGTCAATTAACATACTATGAGTTGTAAGATAGACAACTCTAGTTCCGAATCGTAAATGTTATGAAAATAGAAATTCAAAACAATATTAAACATCTGAAGTCGAGTATAGTAGTTCTATACCTACCTTGGGTACCTGTAAATTTCATCTCTGAAGTTTTTTAGGAAGTGCCATGTAATACCAGCATCACATGAGTAATCCACAATAACTACCTCTGCTAGGTTGTCAGGAGGAGGACAGGAGGAGGTCATAGAATTACTCCCAACACGAATGTAAAATTGCAAGTACCTGCACAATAGAATATTAAAAACTGGAAGTAAAAAATTAATTTGCAATGTTGCAAAATCAGTCACATTTTTTAATATTATTCGATATTAAAAAATGATTTTCTAATATTACAAATTTGATTACTAATATCACAAAACCCTTTTTTAATATTAAAAATTCAATTGAATTGCTAATATTAAAAAACTATTTTTTAATATTAGAAATTGATTTTCTAATAGTACAAAATGGATTTGTTGTATTCAATTACGATTTTTTAATATTAGAAAATCATTTTGTAATATTAAAAAATGTGACTGATTTTGCAATATTGCAAAGTAATTTTTTTAATATTAGAAATTCATTTTCTTTTTTAATATTAGAAATTCATTTTCTTTTTTAATATTAGAAATTCATTTTCTTTTTTAATATTAGAAATTCATTTTCTTTTTTAATATTAGAAATTCATTTTCTAATATTACAAATTCAATTTGTAATATTACAAAAAGTGTGATATTTTATAATATTACTAAATCAGGATTTCATAATATTAGAAAATGAATTTTTGATATTACAAAATGAATTTTTAATATAACAAAATGAATTTTTTATATCAAAAAATATTTCCTATATTAAAAAAAATGTTTTAGCACAGTGAAACTTCTCCAAACCAGACCCTCAGAAAACCAGTCTTCCCTTCATACCGGCCGTTTTCAAAAGTCCTGTCGATATACTTTAAAACCTGTGTGTTTTGTCTTCAATAAACAGGTCACCCCTTACAACCGTACATCGGCTGGTTTTCACAGTTTAAGTTACATATTTCTAATAAAAACCTCTGAATTCCAGCCGCCCAGTTATTGTTCACCTGTAGTAAACGTGTCAACAATACTGTAAATGATTATGTAATTAATAATTAATTCACTGACCGGTTTGCATTTCATCAGTGGACAGATGATAATTGAAGGGGACAGTAGTTAAATCAACAAATTTAATCCAGACATTACATTTTGTCACTGGTTTACGAACTTTAAAATGTCAATTAATGTGAACTGTGTACCCAAGCCAAAACAACATAGGGGTGAAATTATTAAACTTTGTTGATAGGTAATTTACGAAAACAATACAAATAATTAATTACCATCAACAGCCCGTTGATCTTTAATACACATTCTTACAAAACCGTGAACATTATTTGGTCGGCAGTACCATTTGTAAAATCAAAGCATTTACAAATGATGCAAGCTTTGAAATGTAATAAAAGGCCAAAAGTTTACAAGGTGTAGGGTTATAGAACATTAATGGAAACAGCTCTTAGAATGCATTGCTATTTTTCACAAAACCGGCCACCCTTTAAACTGGCCATTTTTTCTTGTCCCAGTGGTGGCCGGTTTGAAGAAGTTACACTGTATTAAAAAATATTTTCTAATATTACAAAATATGAATTTTTGTCCACTTTGGCTTGCCATAGAAAAAGTTGCACTTAATATCATTTTTGTAACTTTGGAAGAAAAGTAATTTTTTTCTTCCTCAAAGAAAGCAGATTAAAAACAATTGTTTTATAGACTAACTGTCAAATTTCCTTGAATTTGAGAACTGTCTACAAACCTGTTATTTGTGGTGTTAAAGTCAGCTGTTGTGACCATTCTTTCTCCATTTTTATTGAACACCAGAGCTTTCCCTGATGACAGTACCCCGCAATCGTAGTTCACCTTGGCCCCTTTAATGGACATGATGCTAGATGATGTAAGAATGTGGTCATCTTCAAAGTTCTCCATTACCATTGTAGGGTTCTGAACAGCTGTAGTACTACATGTTAGGCCTGTGAATCCATAGTCACACCTGAAAAGTGAACCAAATAAAAACTATTAAAAGAAACTGTAAGGAATGCTCACATAATTGAAACCCCAACTCCCCCATTTAATAACATGCACCATTGACTTCCAAATTCATTTGGATCAAAATCTAAAACTAGAAAAACTGTGCAATGCTTACTAACTTGATATCCCACCACCCCACATTCCTTTAACATCCTTTTTTATTTGGATCAAAATCTAAAATTAGAGGTGCACAATGTTAATATGTAATAAAGATTCTGTGAAAGTTTCATTTAATTCTATTCAGTGATAAAGGAGGAATAACAAATAAGAGTTGGGTCCCCCATGTTCCCATATTCACAAATGACAAAGTCCATTTTACGTTATGTGAAATCCCAAAACTGATTCAGATCAAAATCTTACAGAGGGATGCACAATGGGAATTCTCTGAAAATTTCATTTCATTCCTTTCAGTGCTATAAGAGGAGTGATGGAAAAGAGATGGATCCCCACTTGTCCCCATATTAACAAATGAAAAAGTCCATGTTTTGCTATGTCAGGCCTCTAAATTGATTTGGATTATAATCTTAAATAAGAGCACAATTTGAATATGTAATAGAGATTAACAAAGTTTCATTAAATTCCATTCAGTGGTGTACAAGGAGTGACAGAAAAGAGATGGTTATCTTTGTGTAACAGAAAGAAGTAGGCAGAAATATTTACTTGCATCCTCTTTCAGTACAGAAACCATGTCCACTGCAGAGATCGGGACAATCACCAATATACACTGAAACAAAAAAAAACTGACTTACAGCTCAACAAAAGTTATAAAAATTTGTACAATAATACTGCTGTGAAAGTACTTTTACTTGTGGGTACCAGTTTTAATGGTTTAGGGAAAAATAATCAATTTACAGATTCTTGAATTCATGAATATGAAGACTCCATCATACAAACAAACGGAAAATTTCCTCTTTGTTGGGAACCAAAATTCTTACTTTATCAAACCAATGAAAACTGCAAAATAGATAAAAATAGATACAGTATGATAGTATTAAATAGATACCCCATGAACAGTAATAATTTTACAGTGTGATAGGATTAAATAGATACCCCATGAACAGTAATACTTTTACAGTGTGATAGTATTAAATAGATACCCCATGAACAATACTTTTACAGTGTGATAGTATTAAATAGATACCCCATGAATAGTAATACTTTTACAGTATCTGTGATAGTATTAAATAGATACCCCATGAACAATACTTTTACAGTGTGATAGTATTAAATAGATACCCCATGAACAATACTTTTACAGTGTGATAGTATTAAATAGATACCCCATGAACAACAATACTTTTACAGTGTGATAGTATTAAATAGATACCCCATGAACAGTAATACTTTTACAGTGTGATAGTATTAGATACCCCATGAACAGTAATACTTTTACAGTATCTGTGATGGTATTTACTCATTAGCATTAAGTTTATAAGCTTGTGCATTTGTTACTTTTCACAATATTCATTCTTTTTTCCACAAGGAGAACAACTGTAGCCAGGAAGGATCTCACTCTATACAAACTAAAACAAACACTTCCCGTAATCTGTACTTGAGGTTGTAATTAAGTTTCATGAACTAAATTTGGCAGACATTTTGTTTTTTATCAGTTTATTATCACTTTATGCTGTTAAGAAGCATTCATTATATATGAACAGAACAAAGAAATAGATGCCATTTAACTACAAGTAGAAGTAAATGTGGTTAAAAAGCATTAAAAAGCTCAACCAGTCACTCAAGGAAAAAGTAAGTTTATGTGTGAAAAAGACGAAAATTAAACAATACAACCAATCCAGATAAAGGTGCATACCAAATGTTAGATACTTCTATTGAAGTGTTTGTAAGCATTAGCTGACAAAAACTTATATGACAGACACATCTGTACTTACTTATACAGTCGAACCTCAATGTGTCGAACTCAGATTAGTTGAAATCTTGGATAACTCGAACTAATTACAAAGTCCCAGCAAAACTCCCCATATTCCAATACAATTTTACCTCGGATGACTTGTATTCGGACGAATCGAAACCTCGGATAACTCGAGGTAATCAATCGGTCACCTCGATAGGACTTTGAGTTTAATTAACTCTGATGTCTCAAAGTCAACTAATTTGTTGGAAAACTGATTGTTTTATTACAAACCAAGATCGAAGTGTGTTTTAACAACGATAAGTGTGACTTTAAAATTAATTTGTTGACACTATTTATGGCTTGATTTGTGTATTTTATTAATTTAAAATTGCGTGTGTAGTGAAAAGAAACGAATTTTATTATTTATACATCAGAATTCACACTAACAGTGATAGCAGATATTTTGATAATTTGATGTAATTTTTTTTAAAATACAGATGAATTGTAATGGTATCTGACAATTTAATGAAACATCAAAAAGACGATAGTAGGTGTATTTCAACGAATACATTCGTTTTGGAAGTGAATTTGAAATTTTATTGTAATAATGTAGAGCACATGGTTTGATGATATTTCTGATTGTGAGTCAAACAAAGCAGCATGTTATGAACTATAACATTTTCGATGAAGAAAAAAAAAGGAAATTTCACTAAAACACTCGGTGCTGTTCAGCATTTTAAACATGATATACAACATACAAAAAATATCTTCCAATATGAATAGCAAGACATTACGAAGTACTGTGTAAAGTGAAGTACATGTACATGTACAAGCACAACAAATGATGTAGAAGCAGAAACAATTATTGACCAAATTACTAGTACTTCCGGTTTATCCTCAACCTCATCCTCGGATTACTCGAACCTTGGATAACTCGAACATTTTTGCACGGTCCCTTTGACTTCGACTTAACGATGTTTGACTGTATACGGACAGAGGGAAAACTTATTGTTCATATGGTTTAGGAGGGCATAAAGAAAACTGACAAATTTACTACCAAGATTGATAAAATCTTCAGTAAGTGATTAACTTAAAATTAATTTGACAGTAAAACATTGCTTATGTTGTCATGCCAATGACTAACCATTATCAAGGGCCCAGTTTGGTTCATGTCTGTTGGTCTGTGTCCATCTAAATCTCACATGTTTTGACATGGCGGCATATGGTAGGGGTAAAGTCATCCTTGTCCAGCTGTAAAAATTATTATTATATAGATAGCAGTGATCTAAAGTAGTAAAAAGTTCAATAATTCACACTGTGAAATAAAGGTATATTCACTCTCAGACATTTCCCGCCAAAACATCACAACATGAATAAATATAAAAAAAATTAAGGAGAAAATCAATGCACTGCATAATCCAAATCTCATTAGGCTAATCTCAATGGGCTTTACAAAGCGTCTAAGCTATCAGAATATGTCTTCTAAACTGGGAATTGCTTGTACCAGAAATGATTGGAAATCCAAAAATTATAGACGTTTGGCTGTAAGATTGTATATTCCACCCGAAATTTAAAAAAAAATATTAAGGACAAATTGTAAAGGCTAGCATTTGTGAGGAGACACAATATACACAGGCAGAGATGTAAACCCTACAAGTCACTCTGTGAGACTCCCCTTAGGCAAAGTGAACATAATTTCATTTGATTTATGGCTTAAAACAAATTTTCAAAAATGAAATAAACTAGTCACCATTTGTTTAATTTGCATTCTTAGGATTGGCTGTTCCTTTGACTCCCTCCATAATATGTAAATCTTGTGTCATTTGCTTGAATATCTTTTATTATCCTAGTAATGATTATACTTCTATAGGAATTTTTTTTTTAGATTCAGTACAACGATAAACACAAAACTTACCCTGGGATATTTAAGGAAGAATATGAAGAGCTGACTGGTTGATGGTTACCATGGCAACTGCCTGACACACATGGAGTGTGTAAACCATACCAAGATCTACCATAATCAGTAGAAAATTCAAGGTCCACACTGAAATTTCAGATGTAGATTCTTTTAATACATAAAAACAAAGACTTGATTTATTCTAAACAAATGTTGTTGATTTGATGCAGAGCTGTCAATACTAAGTTATAAAAAATAGTAAGGGTAGGGTAAACTATAATGCTGTGGCAAGGTCCATTACAGCTGATTTGTGTCTTTTGTTTTGGTAGAATTAATTAGGGGCACAATACAATAGATACTGATGTATCATTTTTTTTATTAGTTCATCTTTAAAGCAGTGAAATGTAGAATGGATAGATATGACTTTTCATATTATAAGGTTGATTTCTTAAGTCTGGTGGGGGAATCATATAAAAAAGTTCATTTCAGCTATTTGGGCTTCAGCTGAAAGATAAAAAACATCTTCATTGTGAAATAAGAAACAGAGGGTAACCTGAAAGCCTGAAAATGGGAGCAAAGTTTGACCAGAGTTATGATTAAACAAATACACAATTAAAATGTAATACTGACCCCTCATAAAAGTCTTAGATGTTTCCCAACAGAAATACAAACTGAATAAAATTTTCCTCAGATATGGTACACATTTACTTACTTATTGGCTTTAGGATCAGTACTACACTGCATATTCAACCTGAACTGTAATGTCTTGTTTGTATTACCACTAGACTCAGAGGGTAAGTGTGTAAAGATCCCTACTCCATCTATTGCCCAAATATCTGTTCCTGCACCATGATGGAATTTCTGCAACCAACAAAATCTTGCCCAGGGTATTTTGTGCTCATTGGCTATTGGTACAGATACCAGTTGTGGCTCCTTTGAAATGATAAGTATTAATTATTAAAGAACCTGAGTGAGCGTGCTCACATACCCCACAAAACATAAAAATTTTAGATGTCAGGGATTAAAAATTAACAAGGTTGTGCTGATTACCGGTAAAGGAAAACTGAAATCTTACCTGAGCGTATTCATAGTATTTCTCAAACATAACATGTTTAATTTTATCAAAATCTCACATGGCTGTAGAGGGGAATCTGTTTGTCTTGAAAGTGGGAAAGTCTACTGATGCATGTAATTCAAATGAGCAACTGAATTTCAAGATCTTGGTATTTCTAAGTTTTTTTTTACAATGCAAATCAAAATGTGGTTCTGGCCATTATTTATTAGCCTGAAATTGATAAGCTTTAAGTATCTGTTTATTTGATGTATTAAAAAAAAAAGAAATACCGTGAGCAAGCTCACAAAGAGAATACCCACAACTTCAGATGGACTTAAATGTAAAATGTTCATTGAATTATCTCCCTTTGACATGGTCCAACAGTAATCATATTCCTTCATGCACATCTACATATGATACCCAACCTTCCTATAAAATTTCACCAAAATCCTTTTAGCAGTATAGATGGAGTTGCACTTACTGAATTATCTCCCTTTGGAATCCTATGACACTAATTATATTCCTTATGCACATCTACAACTTCCTACAGAATTTCATCAAAAATCCCTTGAGCAGTTCATTAGGAGTTGCACTTACAAGGTTTAAACATGAACAACCCTTTATTTGGATTATCTCCCCTTGGAGTCCTATGACACTAATTATATTCCTTATGCACATCTACAACTTCCTACAGAATTTCATCAAAAATCCCTTGAGCAGTTCATTAGGAGTTGCACTTACAAGGTTTAAACATGAATAACCCTTAATCTGGATTATCTCCCTTCTGAGTTATCCGCCAGTATTTATAATCCTTGGTTTGCTGGGGTATGAAAATCTTTGAACAAGGAATTAGGCACCATGTGAAATTACTTATCATGCTGGTATACATTTTATAGAATGTTTCCTTTGATTAGTGAGTAGATTTATTCACCATTAAGCAAGTACAACAGAAAATTATTGCCTCCCTTATTTCGTACAACATTACCATATTTCGTTATACTTCAGTTATCATCATTCCATTGAAGTAGTAATTCTAATCTTATCAAGAACTTGGAATTCCAATCTTATACAGCTCTGACCACACAAGTATGTGTTTCATTCAAAATATACAATATACTGGTATGTAATGGTGCATATTTTGGATTTGTTGCTTTTACTTTTATTGATATAATTGCCTTTTTTGGGATAATTGTAAAGATCCTCAGTGAGTGTGCTCACATACCAAACATGTCCCCATGTTGGATATTCAAGTAAATTTGTTTGTTAGAGAAATACATGTAGAAGGACCCCAATAAAAAAGGGAATAAGAGTGTTTTTTAGGCTTTAGACCATTATCTTCTAACTAAATTCTGTTACTCAGAATGGTAGTTTCAAACTCCAGACTGTGATTTCTTTGAGTTTTAGTTCATCCGAAGTAAATATCATCGTAGCAGAACAAAATGTACACTTGACCTGTAACTTATCATGGTGAACTTGTATACTAAAAATCATGTCATAATCTGCAAGCATTTAGAAAAAAAAAGTCCAAAAAACGGTTATTTCTGTGAATTTAGCTAAGTTCAACGCCTGTAATTTTAGTAAAAATTATCGGAGCGGAACCACTACAAACTTGTCCTGTAACTTATCATGGTGAATTTCTGTACTAAAAATCATGTCAATATCTGCAAACATTTAGAAAAAAAGTCGGAAAACTTTTACTTCTGTGAATTTTACTAAGTTCAAGGTCCGTAATTTTGGTAAAAATCATCAGAGCGGATCAAAACTTAAACTTGACCTGTAACCTATCATGGTGAATTTATATACCAAAAATCATGCCAATATCTGAAAGCTTTTAGAAAAAAAGTCCGGAAAACTGTTATTTCTGTGAATTTTGATAAGATCAAGGCCTGTAATTTCGGCAAAATCATCACAGCGAAAGAAAATGTAAACTTGACCTGAAACTAATCATGGTGAATTTATATACCAAAATTCATGTCAATATCTGCAAACATTTTGAAAAAAGGTGCGGAAAACTTTTTTTTCTATGAATTTTCCTAAGTTCAAGGCCCGTAATTTCGGTAAAAATCATCAGAGCAGAACAAAGTTATACTTGACCTGTTACTTATCATGGTGCACTTGTATACCAAAAATCATGTCAATATCTGCAAGCGTTTAGAAAAAAAATCTGGAAAACTGATGATGGACTGACGGATGGGTCAAAACATAAACTTTGTTGCATAGGGTATATTAAAGTTTTTCAAATAGTAAAGCATAAAAATTTATTACTTATAAGATTCTTAAACAATACTGTTAGAACAATGAAGACTTATCTTTTTATTATTGTTCTTTTCTGGTATGTTAATAAATTATACTTCAGTATTTATTTTCTATTGTAAATCATGTATAACATTTCAACTAGATACCTCAAAACGCCTTGACTGTTCTGTTTGCCCAGTCAACAGTTTTTACTATTGACCGAGCAATAGTACCATAGTGATATTTCACTGTTTTTTTTCCTTCTGATTTTCATTGGCTAATCAATGTTTAGATGTTCCATGGGTTTATCCTTGAACAACGTAAAGTCCAAGATCAAATGACAAGAAAAATCACGGTAGCACAATTTGCACAATTTCCTAACAGATTATGAAGGTATCATTATCAATCAGTATAATAAAACATTTGTGGACTGTTCATTTATAAAACAGTAAATTTATTACCTGTTGATAGGAACTATTACCTTCTGCTACTGTACCCCTCATGTGACCATTCAACAATTGTATAATGAAGTACTAAACATCATGTTATATACATTTGTTGAATGGTCATGAGGGGAACAGTAAATTTAATACCTCTTGATAGGAACTATTACTTTCTGCTACTGTACCCCTCATGACCATTCAACAAATGTATAATGATGCACTCAAAATCATGTTATATACATTTGTTGAATGGTCATGCGGGGAACAGTAAATTTATTACTCCAAGGTATTAACTATTACCTGAGGCAATGACAAGAGGTAATAGTTGGTTTTAAGGAATAATAAATTAGCAGTTTCTGAAATGACCAGTCAACAAATGTTTTATTATACTGAACTATAGTGATGCCTTCATATTTAAGAAATGAATAGCGTGACCATGATAGTTGATTGCTATTGATCACATACCCGTTATCCTTTGGAACACTGGGTGTGGGAGATTCTCCCCATCTGACACTGTCTCATATGGGAGATTTTTAAGTAAAAGGTAGTTTTCGATGTAAAAATTTCGTTTTTTTAACCAAAAACCTCTGAAAAATCTTACATTTCCCATTTTTTCATTGATATTGTGGAAGACTCCCCCAGATATGGGAGGGTTAACAGGTATGTGATCATGCTATATTGGGTTTAAAAGTTGTCCAAATGGGGTAATTATTCTACAAAATAATACTTGATTTACTGTAGAAAATACATGCTGAAGTACAATAATTATTACTAGCAAATTAAAATAAAATAAGACAGCATCTGCAAAATTACCAGCCTTAAAAAACACTGTATACCAACAGTTATAGAAAATGTACATAACATACCTGATATAATTCATCATCTAACACCATAAGAACATGTGTGTGATGGTTCCTATCCTCCATATATACACTGACATGGATCTTATCTGATTCAGATATGTTACCATTACATGATCCTGTACCTATAACAGAGTCTGTATGTAAGGTTGCTCAGAAAACAAGATTGATCAACTGTTAGTTTTAACTCCTATGACAAATATTTCATGCATTTTAGTCATCACTCTAAT
Organism: Perna viridis; assembly: GCA_037379345.1. Classification (NCBI taxonomy): domain Eukaryota; kingdom Metazoa; phylum Mollusca; class Bivalvia; order Mytilida; family Mytilidae; genus Perna; species Perna viridis. The sequence goes on from CM074511.1 coordinate 19,924,308, forward strand.
TCGTATGTGCAGTGTGCTTGGAGGAGATGCATTGACTGCCAATTATATTAATTCTTTGGTATATATACCAGACTAGGCTGCGAACTGAACCCACTTCCTCCCAAACTTAAAGTAAGCATGCCATCACAACAATACTGAGGTGTTGAAAACAAACAAATGGTTGCAAACAGTACCGAAGATAGCCCACTTATTTCAAAAGTTGATGTAAGTGCCTGGTAAAAAACTCTTAAATTGTCAAAAGTACAACCCTAAAAACAAAAACAAAAATTCTGCTTAAGAATCTGATAAAAAGGTTATGATTTTTTTAGGTATCAGTATTTTTTATATCTCACACAAAAACATACCAAAACCAAAGTAGAATCTAAGATTTCCAGCAGATCTGGTGTCCATATAAGGAGTACAAGCCTGTCGCTTTCCAGGACCATCAAACACTAAGGAGTTAGCCTGGTATATCTCTCCACATGATACATCTACTCTTCCTCCATTGATCTCCCAACTAAAATAGTCATATTGCCGATTAATAAATACAAAGATGATAAAAGGAATCAAACAAAAAAAAATTGCCATTCTCATACTGCAACAGTAGGTCTAGTTATGGGAAAACGAATTTTTAATGATTTATGGGAAAAAAACTCCTTAACTTCTTGAATTAATGAATTTAACTACTTCTTCACCATATGCAACAATAAAAAATATCCTTTTATGTTGTTGAACCAACTTCCGTTGTTTGTCAAACCCACAAAAACCATGAAAATTTGTACCCTACAAACTATAAAACATTCACTGTTGGTAGTAAGTATAAGTATTACATGTACCACAATTTTTCAACATTTCATCTGCATGAAACCCAATTTTATTTCTCAGGAACTCGTCTTTTCATTCCAGCTTAAGATGCATTGATGCTATTGAAAATTTATAGAGAAATGCATTTTAATGAAAAGTCTAGGAAGGAAAATTCTGCAGCATAGAAGGATCTTCCACGTAAGTTTTGTGCAACAAAAAATCTGTGAACATTGTTTCACATGTGATACCACTGTTTTAGCAGAAAGTAAGTAGATGTCATGAGAACAGGAAACCACTGTCAACAATTCAGTATACCTATTTCATTGATTGATTGATATTGTTTAATGTCCCATGGCAGATATTTCAAGCATTCCAGAATATAGACTGGACAATTAAGAAGACACTGCTTTGCACTAGTCAGACATACTAAGCTGGATTTTTATTGTGCTAGCTCACAGAAGCAACAGCCAAGAGGTAAGCATGCCACACAACTTATTATTATTCTGATTCCAACCCAACCAGACGTCACTCTATCACCTTAAATACTGGGTGTTTGGTGGAGAAGCAGTGACTACCAATTTTAGTCTTTGGTAGGACTTGACTGTGGGTCAAACCCATGACTTCCCATACTTCATGAGCATGCATGAAGAGACCATCAAAAGCAGTTATATATCCATATGAAGCTTTGTTTAAAATATCAAGAGCCTGTAATTCACAGAAGCTGGGAATTTTGAAAAAAAACATAGGTAATGGAGTGACAGTCACAGGTAAAATAGTATAACCCCTCATTTATAGTGGGGGCATAAATATCTAAGCATTCCTTCCAAAATAAGATGAAAAATCTCCTACACAGATTTCCATTATGCACCACCTAAAAAATTACTAATAGATCAGTAAACAGAAAGTCGATGAGCAAAGTAACCTGCAAAGGGGAGACATGGTAGAAGTCATCATGCAGAAGCAGTAAACTAAATATCTAAACAATCTAAGAAATATTATACGAAAACAAAACCAAAACATGTCGGACCTGTCAATGTCATATTTTTGTCAGCACATAAGTGTCTTCAATATGTATATAAGCACTTTTCAAATTAAAAAAAAAATACAATGTGGTTTACAGACATGTGAAATTTCCTACTGATAGCATATACTGCTGGAAAAAATGGCTAAGTTCAACATGTTATAAATGTAGGAAAGAAAATTATATATAAAAGGTGCACACTTTCAACATGTATACAAACAATGTGCAAAGTTTGAATAGTACTGCTTAAATACTTTTTGAGTTACAGATAACACAATGTGAATATCCATTTATGCAATGACAAATAAATGGATGGACAGAGTGGAGCGATTATTAGACCTGCTCTCACCTTTGGTGATGCAGCTAAAAATGTGTTATAGAATGATGGATACAAGTTAAACAGTACATCGAGGGGGTATAATACAATAAACTTACCCTATTTGTTCCTTGAATTCAAACATTTCTTGTAATATCTGGTCGGATGATGAATCAGCGGGCATCAGGTTGATATCACGGGTAACTACAAAGTTTATTGACTGGTTCCCTTGGGTAAAGTACATGGAATTGTGTTCTGATCTACATTTTTCCTGTAGAAAATAATTTCACAGGTAAAAGTCATAATTGGAACTCAAATCATTAAAATATATAAATAAATTTTTTAATCATATTAAAAATTACATTTTTTGCATGTTCTTGCACCAATCAAAATCCCTTTGTCAGTTATTATTTATCAATGCATGCAAGTATTTGTTAGGTTTATGACTTTTTATGAGCAACTTGGCGGGTGTTTCTAGAAAAGCAGAGGACGCTTACCCTACCGGTGCACCTGGTCAATGCTCCCAGTTTTTAATGGAGTCTGAGTTGCTCATTTACTTTTGTTACTTTGTATGTATGATTTTAGTTACTTTATGTTCTTTGTTGTGAATGTCTGTTTTCCATGTCTGGTCTTTGTACCTGGATTACATTCTTTTGATTACCGCTATAACCTTGGTTCCCTTGGTTACTCGTTTACAAAAGCTACCGGTAAAAATGACCTTTGTTAAGAAATAATTATCCCTCAATCTGTGCAACTTATTAAATAGTCCTTAGATGTTGAATAAAATCAGATGGCAAAGTGACATAACACAACATTCTGCTTCAGATTCTATACATTAAGGAATTACAACATGAAGTATGACTTGGGTAATATTGCACTATCAAAAACTTGTAATACTGAATCTCCACTAAAACTGCATTGTGATGTTTCTAAATATTGCAAAAAGCCTTGAACTTATAAAACAGAAAAATAAAGGCACATAATATTTTCTAACATTCCACCAACCCTGATATTAGCTCCTGGAAAGAACAACCAATTCCCTGGGTCCACAGGGTCAAAATCTTCATACAAGCTCTGTGGTGCATCAGCTGAGTTGACAATCAACACATTATCCATGGCCCAACAACTACCAAACCTCAGTGTTGGCTTATCTCCTATGAACACTGGCAGAGGAGCTATAGGTGTGTTAGGTGTGTTAGTTAGAATTCTGCTGGTCACTCTGTAAATTGGTGGTATTGGGTTTATTGTTGTCACTGTTTTCTGTTTAGTAGTAGTAATAGTGGCCTGGGTAGTTATATTGTTTACAAAATCAGTAGAATTGGAAACATCTGGGTCATCACCCAACAAAATGTCAGAGTTATCTGTACGGCTTCCTGGAAACTGGCTCCATTTGAAGCAAGTATTTTCACCTTTGGCATCTTTTGGTATATGGATGAGATGTACCTCTGCAATTCCATAGTTAGGTGGACTGAGAGAAAAAAAATAACATTAACACAGTAAATTTTATAAATTGGACCATCCATGGATTTCAAAACAACATAATAAGTCTACTCTGCTTATGTTATGATGGATGGAACTCAGTGTGTACCCTCAAACTGTTTATTAAGACACACTTCACTTACCTGTTGTGGAAAGTTTGTTAAATCTTTGTTTTTATGGTGCCTCCATTTTGCTCTAAGCGAGTCTCATGCAGTGAGGAGAATGTGTGAGAATTTCTTCTGGGAAAAACTTAATACATTTCTACCCAGCCAATAATTTCTAAATTATCATTAAATAAATAAATAAATAAATAAATAAATAAAAAATCATATCCATCAATGTATTACAAGACAAAACAGTGCCTCTTCACTTGTGCAATCATCTACTTTTGTGTCAACACTTCTGTCAGAATATTTTTTAGCCATTTATAGTTTTGGTCTTACATTCTACATACAAAGGACGGCACTGACGCTCCGTCCTTATACACTTATTTCAAGGTTATCTAATTTCACCTTACTGTAGCAAAAGAAAAATAGCACAAAAATAAATCACTACCCACCTAAATAGAGTCTGCAAATTTAGCTGTTATAAAATAGTGAATAACTTCACGAACAGTGCACTCTAAGAGGTCCAAGCCTTGTATTGTTTTTTTTTTCTCCATACGCTTCAATTTTCAGATTAAAAAAAAATAGACCAGGTGTTTTAACTTATTAATCTTACCTTTAACCATGTATTTCTATTAAGAAACTATCATTTTTAATGCATTTCAGGACAATAGACACGAACTTTGGTACATCAGAGCATGACTAATTAAAAATACATTTTTTTTCTACTTTCACTTTTTGTTTTAATGTACACCAACTCAGGAATAAGTATAAACCAGTCATCCAGTTACAGTTATCTCCATTTCTCAGTGTCTACCTATCAGTATCAATTACTTCACAAGCAGTACATTACTTACCTAATTATATCAATCACCATCCACACAGTGCACCAATTGAATCCTACACAGAGTTATCTCCCCTTCTCATTACCTACCTAATTATATCAATCACCATCCACACAATTAATCCATGGAGTCCTACACAGACAGTTATCTCCCCTTCTCATTACCTACCTAATTATATCAATCACCTTCCACACAGTACACCAATTGAATCCTACACAGACAGTTATCTCCCCTTCTCATTACCTACCTAATTATATCAATAACCTTCCAAACAGTACATCCTTTGAGTCCTACTGATACGATTATCTCCTTGTCTTCAATTCCTGGTGTGTAACAAGTTCCACCGGCTGAAATGATTAAAAAAATATTTCAAAAGATCAGAAAAAATAACTACAGCGCAGTGGACCTCTCTAACATTGTGATGTTCAACCAAAATCATGTAATAGGTCTTACAACTATAAGATACACCCATTTTTTTTTTTATTTTAAAAAATACTAATATTCATCAATATTAAATGTTCACAGACCATAGTTAATAAGAACTTACATATAGTAAACTGTAAAACTGCAGCTGTTGATGTATTCAATGGTACAGTAATCTACGACAAATATACTAAACAATTACAATAGATGAAACATAAACTATAAGTTGTCAAAAACTTATATACACAAAAAATATGTAATTATATTCTTTCATGCAATACTTATTTTTGTGGATTCCAGAACCTAACTAACTTTTCATTTAGCAGTTCTGCTGTTGAAATGATTCTGACTAAACGATTCTGGTTTGATAAGTCAGGTTATTGATTTACCTATGTTATTAAGCATGATAACAATTAAACAGGTCTCCAGCAGTCATTTTCACCCAAAATTCTTACATGTAAAATGTATCATAAGTTTTGACAACACAATACCATGTTCTCACAGAATTTACACTCAATTTTACACTTACCACTTTTTGTGAAAAAAAACACAGTATATTAATAATTCAGCTTAGATAGGATTTGAAATTTAGGTATAAAAACAAAATAGAGAAGTTAGGTAAACACACAACAGATTTAGTTTATCAAGGTAGTTACCAATTCCCTCTGTCCTTCCTGTTGACAAAACACAGCTGAATGTCCATGCATCACTGTCCCACAGCTAGTACCAACCTCTAAACCTTCATTGGACATCCTGTTAAAAGTCAAATCCTTACTTTGTTATCATTAAATTGATATCTATAACAAATGTTCAATCTACATAATGTCCTTACAGAAAGCTTTAAGACTTCAAAATCAAGTCTTTTGCAATTTCAAGATAGCTGAACACATCCATTGTCACTACTTAAAAATTTTTTTTTAATAAACTTGCACTTGTTGTCGTGCTATGCATATCCCAACTTGTGCAAGAAGTTGATATTGGAATGTATCAAAAATAGCTGACAGTATGCCTTGTCTATAAAACCACACACCATATTTGAAATCATTCCATTTACTGTGAGAGTATTATTTGTCGTTGGGTACCAATTGTCGTGGATTTCGTTGGTTTGGTAAACCATGAAATTTGGTTCTAAACGAAATGGAAATGTTCCATTTGTTTGTATGATAGAGTTGTCAAATCAATGAATTCAAGACTCCACAAACTGATCATTTTCCCCTAAACCAAGAAAATTGGCACCCACAAATAAAAATACTTTCACAGTATTCAGAATCAAGATTATTGTTTCTCTATTATTCGATAGAATGAAAGATGGCAAGGTCTCATGAAATAGAAAGTTGATATTTCACATCACCCAAATTACATACAACATAGCCTCCATCTATATCAAGCTACACACCAAATTGAAATCAATCCATCTATAGACAATGTTGTGACAAAATCTGGAATGACACACAGAGTTAGGGAAGGCCGAGGTGATTCTGGCAAATACTTAACAAACCAATCATTATGGAACATATTTTCTTTAACCATTATTAATCAATTATGATGCAAGAAACACAAGATTCATATGAAGCTACCTGAGCATATCACTTTTTTCATAGTTGTTGAAGATGAAGTTACCAATTGACTCAGCCCGCTAAGGGATTCCTCACTAATTTTGAATATCAAATATCAAATGGCTGAAATACTGTAAATGTGGCCATTTTTGTGGTGTACTAATTTTTTGCTATTCTGGCTCCTTCTGAGTCCAATATAAAGTTTCAGCTACATGTTTTCCTAATTTTAAATTACCATATATCAGCATTAAGATCTGTACTGGTATCAAAATCATCCCTGAGCACTATTCCCTCACTGTGAATACTGGCTAATTCTGGTCTAAGTGGTGACAGTGTAGGGGCTAAAAAGAATGATTTGCGTTATTTAGTTTTATAAAAATAGCAACAAATAGGCATTATAAAAGCCCTGAGAATACAAAACATAAAAATTTTAGATGTCTGGGATTAAAAATTAACAAGGCTGTGCTGATTACCGGTAAAGAAAAACTGAAATCTTACCTGAGGGTATTCATAGTATTTTCAAGGAAATCATAAAATGTCTATTTCTCAAACATAACATGTTTCATTTTATCAAAATCTCACATGGCTGTAGAGGGGAATCTGTTTGTTTTGAAAATGGGAAAGTCTACTGATGCAAGTAATTCAAATGAGCAACTGAATTTCAAGATCTTGGTATTTCTAAGTTTTTTTTACAATGCAAATCAGAATGTGGTTCTGGCCATTATTTATTAGCCTGAAATTGATATCTGTAAGCTTTAAGTATCTGTTTATTTGATGTATTAAAAAAAAAGAAATACTGTGAGCAAGCTCAACAAAGAGAATACCCACAACTTCATATGGACTAAATGTAAAATGCTCATTGGATTATCTCCCTTTGACATGGTCCAACAGTAATCATATTCCTTCATGCACATCTACATATGATACCCAACCTTCCTATAAAATTTCACCAAAATCCTTTAGCAGTATAGATGGAGTTGCACTTACTGGATTATCTCCCTTTGGAATCCTCTAACAGAAATTACATTCCTTTAATTTCCTCAAAATCACTTTCATTGTTTAGGAGGAGTTTCATGAACCCTTAATCTGGATTACCTCCCTACTGAGTCATCCGCCAGTATTTATAATCCTTGGTTTGCTGGGGTATGAAAATCTTTGAACAAGGAATTAGGCACCATGTGAAATTACCTATCATACTGGTATACATTTTATTGAATGTTTCCTGTTTGATTAGTGAGTAGATTCCTTCACCATTAAGCAAGTACAACAGAAAATTATTGCCTCCCTTATTTCGTACAACATTACCACATTTTGTTATACTTCAGTTATCATCATTCCATTGAAGTAGTAATTCTAATCTTACCAAGAACTTGGAATTCCAATCTTATACAGCTCTGACCACACAAGTACATGTTTCATTCAAAATATACAATATACTGATAAGTAATGGTGCATATTTTGGATTTGTTGCTTTTACTTTTTCTTATATTGATATAATTGCCTTTTTTGGGATAATTGTGATTAAAGAACCTCAGTGAGTGTGCTCACATATCCCACATGTCCCCATGTTGGATATTCAAGTAAATTTGTTTGTAAGAGAAATACATGTAGAAGGACCCTGATTAAAAAAAGGAATAAGAGTGTTTTTTAGGCTTTAGACCATTATCTTCTAACTAAATTCTGTTACTCAGAATGGTAGTTTCAAACTCCATACTGTGATTTCTTTGAGTTTTAGTTCATCCAAAGTAAATATCATCGTAGCAGAACAAAACGTACACTCGACCTGTAACTTATCATGGTAAACTTATATACCAAAAATCATGTCATAATCTGCAAGCGTTCAGAAAAAAAGTCCGAAAAATAGTTATTTCTGTGAATTTAGCTAAGTTCAAGGCCTGTAATTTTGGTTATTTGCACCATCAGAATCAAGGAAAAAGACAAGATTTTCCACATCATTTTGGTAAATTGAGTTTAATTTCATTGATATACACTGAAAATGAACATTTCAAGAGCAAACAACTCTGTCATAAACTTCATTTTATTAATATTCTATTGAAAAATTTCGGAGCAAATCCAGTGGTGCAGGGATCAAATAATGGTCTTTTCAAATAGAGAAAGCATCCTTGGGTGATATTATTGTCAGATCGGTAGGGTTTTGACATGCATGTTTCTGATTTTACCCATTTTGCCTGCTTTCACAAAAACTTCACAAAATACTTAACAGCCACAAAATTAGACCAACATCCAAAATCATGAATATAAATTAATTAACAGTATACTAATCATTGAAACTCTCAATAGAAGCCATAATATTTCAGTAGCTTATGTTGAAGGTTAACAATACATCTACCTCCTGCTTCACACAGTTGCAGGACTGTTACATCTTTATACATTATCTGTGGTCCCAAGGTGCCAGTAGCTCTGTAAATGAAGATTTTAGAGAAGACAGGAAATAAAAAAAATCAAAATTGCTAATTGACTGAATGATTTTACTTATTTATTGGATTATCAAGACTAAAAAAATGGTTTGAAACCACAACAACCACACAAATTAATAACTAGTTTCAAAAACATGTTGACATTCAAACTAAATACACTAAAAAACCCTCACACAAACCTCCAAATTTTGTAAGAATTATTGGAAAATGTGTAAAATGCTATTTTGTGACTTCATTTTAACATGTAAATGTGGTAACAACTCATACACATTTTTTGTCTATGTTTGGTCATCTAAAAACAAAAAAATACGGCAATAAGTCTTTCCACTAGTTTAGCTAAAATTTCCACTAAATAAATGGGCCAAAAACTGGTATTTACAAATTAACCCCTTCATTGCATGAACTTAAATGGCACTTCATCAATATAATTGAAACAAACTTACACACTAAAACATTATTATTTCTACAGAAAAATTATCTATTACACAATCAAAGTGTAACAAACTTAGAAAAAAAAAACTGATGACTAACTTTGATCATGTAAACTGCCCTTTAAACAGGAAGAAATGTCGGTGAGGCACACCAATGCCCCTCCCAACCAAAACACTCAAACAATAAAAATGAAGAATAAATACAACCAAGCTACAAGCTAAATAATTCAGATTTTGTACAAAAGACTCATAATGAAGTAGCATACCACATGAAAAAGTCTACGAAAAGCACTAAAACTTTAAACAGCAACCATTATAAGAATATCCTAAAATTTGAAATACTAACGCCAACAACTAATGTACATTAATGGCAAAAGATGAACCTATTTGTTCACAAACTTACAGAAAATTGACACATCCTGTCCCCCTGGGTGGGGCCTTCCACACAAACTTCATTTCATGCTGTGGTACACGACTGATGTGAGAAAAGACAATGGAACACATGAGGCTTGTAGCCATTAGTGATTGATGGTAGACTCCATAAGATGACAGTTTCAGTAGGGCATCACTGTTAATACTGTATAGTCCAGTCAGCAGCAACCCATCAATAGTCTTACTGGTCTTTATTGATACTGTAACAGTGTTGAGTATATATTCTTAGCATGAAAATGGTAATTACACCAAGTATGGGAACAGTCAGCTGATCGTCAGCATCACTCATATTGTGCATTTGATTGGTTAACACTGTGTTTTGAAAGATTTTCCTGGATTTTTGTGGTTTATATCAACAATGACAGTCAAATTATATCCTCAAAGCTACGTTGTCTTAGCTTTATAATGAACGAAATGAAGGATGTAACGGATATACGGAAAGTGCTATTTTTTCAACTTTTTTGTTATAGTGTTATTTAATAAAACCCAAGAAAATGTAATCAATGCTATCCAATAAGTATCAAATGGCATAGGTTTTGTTCAGTTCATATTATGATATACATTTGTACCATGTTAAATAAAAATGAAACCCAGTCTTACATAGAAAAAAAGCTTTAATACATAATACACATACAAAGGAGACTGACTGACTGATGTATGCAAGGACAGATTCATTGACTCAAAATCAACACATCCAAACAAGCCATAGCCAGGGGTTTCTGAGAATTTGGACAACGTACTCTTGGAAACAAACAAGAATGTATTAGAATCTGGTAAAAATGAACTTAAATTGTTTATGCACTACAATAGGTGGAAAAAAATTATTTAAATGACCCCCTTGTAAACCCCTTCTCCCAAAAAAAAAAAGAGTCAGGCTACAAGCCTCCTAACCAATTCTTGTAATGGTTAAATTTAGTACTAGAAAAAGAATGTAGTTCAAATCATTGTTTGTCAAAATGACAAAACCTTAATTTATACAGGGCTATATCCAAGTGAAATTTCACAGAAATCTGTTAAGTGATTTACCCAAATCTGACAGCACAAAAAGAGAGTTAAAGGCAATGCCTTCAAACTTCATTGTGAAAACTTAATGAAATCTTGTAAAAGATAATGAACAATAAATACACCTACTTTTAATATTACTAATATTTTTTTTAAAGAACTTAGGGAAATTTGCATAAAATATATTAGTCATAATTGTATAACACTTATAGTCATATAATTGCATTTAAGTAAAAAAATCTTTAAAGGCATGAAAAAATTGATTGAAATAACTTTATCAAAAATACTGTCTGATGAACCAGCTTTATCAAAATAGGAATCCATCAACTTACTGTTATAGAACGTGTCTGGTGTGAAGTACTCAGGGTTACCCTCAATGGAGACACTCAGAGACAATTCTCCTTTCTCCACATCTCCAACTTCCTGTGAGTTACCATGGTAATTACACAGGAAAAAAAATGGCTCCACGTAAGGTTGGAAACTAACAGCACCATTTACCATAAGGAGCAAAATGAGGTTCAATATAAACCACCTCATTTCAGGAATGATTAAACTTCTAAAAGAAATAAATACCACACTTTTTGTTTTTGTTCTGGTATGAAATATATGTTATTCTAAATTATTGAATTCTTCAATGGCTATTTAATTCGTTTATCATTTTGTTTGTTTTGTTTTTTTTTTTTTTTTTTATAAACATTTAAATGAAATCTTCATATTCCACTATACTAACATTAAATTTGAAGAATTTAGTGTTTCTTTTTTTTTTTGGCATTTTATTAAAAAAAAACAACTTTAATTTGTCTACAGAATTGTTTAGCCCTTATATAAACACAAACAATAAAAAAATAACACTACAATTCTATTTATAAACCATATTTATATTTATGTAAATTCTCATTAAAATAATAAACCAATTAAAACTCAATTACACAATTAACTGTCACTTACCTAGAAACAGAAACAAAACATGAAATTCCAGCTGATTGAAATCCTTTCCATTTCAAGAACTAAAACCACAGTTAGATCAGAGCCACTTTTACATCAATCTCAACCAATGACGTGTGTTTGTTAATTTGATTCCAGAAATACTTATTTACATGTGATTATATAAAAATAACACTTAGCATGTTATTGTAATATAAGAACTCACACTTCGAGGATATGATGCACTTACATATAACACTTCAAGAAAAGAAATAAATGATAAATGTTTGCCATCTTTATATTTATATTTTTAAGAAGCTGTTATTTTCTTAAATTAAAGACTCTGCTATTGAAATAGTTTTAAGTTAAATGTGATTTTTTTAAATCGTCATCCCCTTCAATTGTTTGCTAGTTTAAGATCTAATTTTATTATAACACATGAAGGACACCATAGCATGAAATAAAATATAGATGTAACTAAAAAATTTATTTAAAATATATTATTTTAAGAAAGATGTTATCACAAATGTTATTCATGACAGCCACCAATACATCTATCTAAAAATTCCAACTACACCAAGTGATGCCCCTGGACACCACATGGACAAAACTCTTAAGGCAAACACTAAAAGTAGGACTATCCTAGAAAGATTTTGTAAGACACAGATGATGCCCCTGCAAATGAAAGATATGTCCAACATAATTAATAAATTACTTTACACTGAGCTGCTAAGCTACTAAGTAGATTTTCTACCAATCCTCCATTGACATATGTAAGTGCATCAAGAGCAGTTATAGAACTTATAATTAAAAATACGGATTTGGATCAAATACCATCAGGAAAGTTCTGATGTTTTTGGAATTACCGTGCACAAAATTGAAAGAAAGACAAGGGTAAACCAACCTTTAAGTTGCAGGGGCGTGAAAATACAGTGAGAATGGTCTGAATTAAATCCTGTATATACCAAACACCAGCTTATAGCAGTAAGTAGCAAAGGTTTCAAATCCTGGCTGTTTGCATACTTGAATGCTAAAATAATAACTGAATCTTGACATTCACGATTTACAAGATTTTATGTTAAACAAGTTAAACCGAGCACTGTTTCTATACAGTCTATATAGACTGTCAATGTAGAAACTAGGCAGATCCCATTATATCAATGGAGCAGGATCAATTTTATTCCACCAAATATTTTATTCTAATTAAAAGAGTAATTTCCTTTATTAAGATTTTTGTATTGCTCTGTGTGTAACTTATTTTAATATACCATTTCAGTTAATTACTAAACAACACATATGTTTTTAGAAAATGAGTTTGTGACCTCAATTGTTCTGAAAACAACATTTGGCTTGGGCCACCCACTGCTTGGGTCTTCCATGGACACCCTCTTTAAATGTTTTTTATATTAAAGTGAAAGATTCAGGGGTGTTTCTTTTTTTAATCTGAAAATATAGAAAGGATACCTTGAATAATTGAATATTTAAAGATACAAAAGGCTGTGGTTTAAATATTTACATTTTAATGTATTTTATTTTCTCAAGACATAAATATCTCATGAAATGAATTGTTATTCATAGATATTTTTTTCTGATTTTTGAACTTTGCTAAATTTGTCATTGGTTTCATTGCCACTTGGCTAAATCATATGTAACTAAAGGTAAAAAAAAGAACCCCAATAAAAAAAAATCTGGATTAGTAAAGGCAGAAATCCACATTTCCGGGAAACAACAGGCTCCCAGGAGGCTAAATCACTCATCTTGTTGAATTTTGTCTTTCAAGGAAAATAAATTAAACAAGAAGTTGTCCAACAATTTTGACTCAAGAAAATTTTGATAGGACTTATCATAAAGATCATTAGAAGTGAAAGTCTAAATCTATCATAGTTTTCAAGACATTGGCTGAAAACTGAAAAAAAAAAACTGTTATTTTCCAGTCAAGGGCAATAACTCTTATAAGAAGGCATCTGACAAATTTTATGCCTGAAGACTTTTGTAGTCCTAAAAATAAGGATCATTCAACAATTGAAAGAATTTGGCTAAACCTGACAGTTTTGGAGATATATGCGACAACTACTGACTGATCCCTATGTTCTATTTTTAGTAAAAGTGGCCATGTTTTTCGATGGATCAAAAAACACCACTTCATATGTAACTAAAGGTAAAAAAAAGAACCAAAAAAAATCAACACATACGTTTTTAGAAAATGAGTTCATGACCTCAATTGTTCTGAAAACAACATTTGGCTCCGGCCACCCACTGCTTGGGTCTTCCATGGATCAAAAAACACCACTTCAATTCTATGCAGGATACCCCAAGGAACACTTATACCGAGTTTTGTTTCAATTGGTAAAATAGTGTCAGAGGAGAAGATTTTTGAAAGGAATAACATTAAAAATAGAAAAAACTTTGAAAAAGGACAATAACTCCAACATGGCTTAATAGATTAAAATGAAAATTTGACCGAAAATAGATCTCATCATGCTGAACATTTTTATCCCTTTCAAAATGGGCTAAACCTAACCATTTTGGAGATATATGCGAAATACTATTGTCTGACCCCTTTGTTCTATCTTTAGTAACGTCAGCCATGCTTTTCGACGGATCAAAAATCCCCACATCAGTTCTATGCAGAATACCCCATGGATCATTCATACCAAGTTTGGTTCCAATTGGTCAAATAGTTTCAGAGGAGAAGAGTTTTGAAAAATTGTTAACGACCACGAACGCCAAGTGATGGCAATAGCTCACATGGCCTTTGGCCAGGTGAGCTAAAAATCGAACCCTGTTAATGTCCCATGTGCAAAATTTATTAGTAAGATTTTTCAAAGTGTAAGCTAAGATATCATGGGAATTCTGGGTTTCAAGGTTTGCCAAGTCCACTGACAGTCTATGCTTGGAATGGAATTTTGAGTCAAAGATTGACCTAGGTCTCAGACTAATGTACTTGTAAGACAAAGGATTTGATAGAAGAAAACACACTGTTGATTGATTATAGTTTAACACTGATGATCAGGGTGGGATGCGTAGAGCATGCTCAATATACACTTCCGCAAGGAAAATTCTTTTGTTCTACCCAAGCCCTATCTTGCGGAAGTGTATACTGAGCATGCTCATCAAGTTACCACAAAAGGGTCTTTTAGACATAGGAATTTTCTACTATATCAAGAGCCATCAAAATCTAGATTTAAATTATGTCACAAAATAGTAAATAGAAACACTTTTATTTGCTTAGTCATCATTTTCCATAAAGATATGATATGATATGGCGTTACATTTCAGTCCAATAAATCTAAGATCATTGAATTTATAACATCATAATTCTAGTACCAGTGTTACAAACTCATCACTGTTTTTCACAATCAAGCAAGGTTTTATCACAAAATGTCCTTCATCACAATTAATGTAACTTGTGTCCTTCCAGCAGAATGATAGTGTGTTCAGTCAGACAAAGTCATAGAGATACCTCATTACTTCGAAGTTGACGGTCCTGGAAATGAAAAAAAATGATAGTCAAGTCTTCCAGTTAGAGGAAGAGAACAAAGGGAGACAAGCGCAGTAAAGAAGAAATTTCATTGTCTTCACAAATTTACCTGAAAATTTGATCACAGAAAAATCTCACCATTCTGAACACCTCGGTCAGAATTTTGCTAAACCTAACAGTT
Organism: Perna viridis; assembly: GCA_037379345.1. NCBI lineage: Eukaryota > Metazoa > Mollusca > Bivalvia > Mytilida > Mytilidae > Perna > Perna viridis. The sequence continues at coordinate 19,939,724 of CM074511.1, forward strand.
ATGGAGATATATGGGAAAAACTTCTGTCTGAACCCCATATGTTCTATTTTAAGTAATGGCAGTCATATTTTTTGACAGATCAAAAATACCCAAAACATTTCTATGTAGAATACCCTAAGGAACATTAATACAAAGCTTGGTTCTAATTGGTCAAGTAGTTTCAGTGTAGAAGAGTTTTGAAAAATTGTTAACAACGACAGACGACGGCAATGGATGCCAACTGATGGCATTAGCTCACCTGGCTAAAGGCAAGGGGAGCTAAAAAATACTTGACCTGATTTCACAATTGAAAACCCAATTAAAAATGAAGCGAAGCCTACAGACCAAGAGAATAATTGTTAAAAAAAAAAAGAGAAATTGTTTAAACATTCTTTATACAAACTTTACGAACTAGCTTTAGTTCATAGTTAACCAGGTGCACAGAATATCAAAAGAAGTTTTTATGTGAATATGTCAAGAAACTTTGATTTCCACAAGGCAAAGCTTATTAATACTTAGGCTGGTACTTCATTAGGGAATCAAAAGTGAACATTTTATCGTGTCAAGTAGCCACTTCAGCATTGATGTAATTGACAATATTATCAAGTGTTTAATCACAAGAAAGTATTGCCAATGTACTTCACTTTAATTTTATCATAATTGACAATCAAACAAAAATGCTACATACAAATTCCACTACCTTAGTATATAAAGTACATTTTATGTACACATCAATCAGAAGCATGGAACAATCATTTTTTGGATTCACAACTTCACTTCACTATCAGTAGTGGAACTAAAAGGGCCAAAAAAATATTCAACATACATTTCTGATTTACTTTTCACATTAAACTAAAAAGACATTTGAATCTTTCATGTTATTTATTTATCATGGAAAAAAATTAGACATTAAATTACAGTTGCCCTTACTTTTAAGCTTTCACCAGTAAAAACATCAATTTTCATTAACAAATTTCAATATCTTGAATAATTATCGTACGACTTTATTTATATTGAAACAATAAAACAGTGAAGACAACCCAGACTCTTCTTTGATTTACAAGATGTTACACCACTTTTTCATTTGGATGTGAATTTTTTATCTATATAAAAAATATCAAAACTGGATAGCAGATATCAATATCATTTCTCCCAAACTAAGCCAGTGATTAAATTTCTGAAGGAGATTTCCCTCCATTTTACATTATCCAAGATTCGTACAGATTTCATGAGAGAAACCAATTCTCCATCAATCCTTCTGGATTTAGACTATTTCTCCACTTTCCATGGTTTAATTAAGACTTTTACATGCTGAGTTGCTGGCTTAAGCTCATGTGTTAAAAATCTTAATTTTACCATCTTGTGCGGAGAAGCAATGTGTTACTGAAGAAGAATCAATATTTCAATAATTTTTTTTTCGTATTAAATAATAAACAAATATCTTTTACGTTTTACAATACCAAACTATAAAAATGTAGTTCTCATATTAATGGTTAAAAAACAGAAATGTTTTAACTCTAACAATATAGGCAGGTCATTGTTGATAATTTCCAACAAAACGATTTTGAATCATTCATGTTTCAGACCCCCTATCTATATGAGGTGCCACTGATGCCCTATCTCTACGAATTCAATTTAAATCTGTTGTGAATTTAATAGAAATCCCAATTTCCAAGGGAGATAACTCAAGCACCAGTACATTGTACTAGTATCCAGTCATCATTGATTCCATAACTTGTCAGAGATATTCATGTAAGCAATTTCTGTTAAAATTTTTTATTCAAATCAATTCAGAAATGTAAGAATGAGTGCATGTAAAAAGTGTGACAGACAGACAAAGGAGCTTATTTGTGCACATTCACACTGATACTTGCACTTCTAAATTCCAAAATCACATTGCAGCAAGAAAGGGGGCAGTTCCAATCACATGTTTCTTGTTCTGTACCACTAAATCTTTGGACTGAGAAACTTCTGTTTATGAAAATTAAATGTTCACCCATGGGTTAAGTATATTTATGAGTTGAAAAATTTTTTTGTTCATTAGCTTCTGAGTGTGAACAATTTCGTGTCTAAAGATACTTAATTTTGGCACTTTTTTCTGCAAGCACTTCCTGTCTGCAATTGACAAATCATGACTACAATTTAAAAACTTCATTTTTTGGTAATTTAAAAGCCTATTTTGAAGTTAAGTGGGTCATCATTACTTCAAGTTCAATATCCTACAGGTAAACACACTTAGTCCATTTTAAATCAATAGCCTTGGCAACTTATTGCACTAGAATTACACATCAACTGAACCAATACCCAATGTAAACAGGAGTTAAATTACTGGTGGTCAATATCTGACATAGAACCTTTGAAATTTTAGTTGCCTTGGTCCTAGACCGTCAATCTTTTTTACTGACACTTTATTAAAGAGTTTTGGATTTCCTCAAGTAGAAGATTAACTACAAGATACCATTCATATTGGAAAGTAAATTTGAATCCCTGGGTGCATTATTTCATTCTTAGGGTATCCACCTGGTTGTAGTGTCCTCAGTTCACAATGCACAATAAATTGTACTGTAAAAGTTTTACATCCATTTTGATTGACACAAATTCATATTTTTTATACAAAGAAGTAAATGCATCTGTTCAAGGTTTAACAACTCATTGTCAGGTTAACTTATAACTCTCAAGCACCAAGCACAAAATCAGTCTGAAAACAACATTCTTAGAACATACAAAGAAATTTACTTTATACCGTTATAGGGTGGTATGCTTCCAAGCTAAAGTGTAAATCCCCAGATATTGGATTATCTCCCCTGGTAAATGTACCAAAATAATTTTTTAATCTATTACACTATTATTTTTCAGCAGATAAGACTTGTGCATTCAAGACAGAATAATTATGTCATACTGCTCAATAAACATTTTGTGAAAGAGGTATAAAAATGAAAAAAATTGGCATTTTCCTTAAGAATTGATAATGACCTACATTTGTACCCTCCAGACAGTAATTCAAGGAATAGGAAGTAAGCACATGACAGATTTAACACAACTCATCATAAGTACTTATAGTATTCTTACCTAGATACAGACTTGATAAAATCTAACGAGACTAGACATTTGTATTTAGGTGAATCAATCTGGTCGTCACTTGCTACTTGTCCTAGTAAGTTTAAACTTACTAATGAGGAAATCTACAAAAAATACAATCTGGTTAATGAAAATGTGTCAGTAAGAATGATCAACAAAATAGCCAAATAATAGGTCAGTGTTAGATATACTATATATTGTAACTATGGTAACCCTTTTTGTTTCAATAATAACATGAAAACCCAATGCATAAAAAATTAGTGTCACTTCATAGTTTTTTTGAGATAAGCAATACATAACTATAAATGACATTACAATTTAAAAAATACTTAATCAACTGATGTAGTTTAAGGATGAAGATTGTGGATAAACATTTCAGAAGATACTTATAAATGTAAATTACTTCCTAGTAAAAAAGCTTCTTCTAATATAAAGGGTGAACTTGGGTACAAGGGGAAGTGAAAACAAATCTTGTTACATCTCAGTTTTTTCTCATTATTTTAAAGAGACTGTACATGTAAAAATCTGGCAGATCCTATGATGTAAATTTAATCCCACTGATTTTTGCTTGTTTGAATGTATTGTTTATACATGTATGATATGTAGGTCAAACAGTATAAGGGCTTTTATTAAATCAACAATGGATGGCTCAGAAAATTAGTTTAAAGTTCCCTAACATAGCAACCAAATTTTGTCCAAATTAAAGAGTTATCTCCCATTTTCCAATAAATTTCAAACCTTTCTATGTTTCTTTCTTTTATCAATACAGTTAATTCAGACTCAACATTCAACTTTGAGATAGGATGCATTTGGGATATGAAATGGCTAAAAATATTTTGAATGTGCCACCCATTATCTGGTTTTTGCAGGGACACCCTCTTAAAATATTACAATGACTTAGAGATCTTATTCAAGTTGACAGATTTTCTGCATCTTTCAAAAATAAATACCTAAACCTGACCATGTAACAAAAGTCTTCAAGTTTTACTGCAAATTTGAAGAATTTGCAATATTTTTCCTGTTGCTGCAACTGTTTAAAGCATGCATTATCAAAATTCAATGTTTATGTAAATGGGGATTATCCTCAAATAGCCTTTATCCCTTAATGCAATATTAATATCATAAATGCAAGTGAATCATAAAAGAGATAAAGGCTGAAATCATCTTATTTTGCACCAAGAATAGACAATCCTACAGATACCAACCTGCATAAATATATTAGCTGTAGGTGCAACTCTGCCTTCTACTATTGAGTAAAATATTGCCATCATTCTGTCTAAAGCAAAAGGTTTGGGACCTAACATGTGATTACTGGCCTAAAAATAGATCAAGTAAAATTAAATACATAAAAAGCATCTGTATAACAGGAAACAACAGAAAAGTAATACTGACTTAAAATTATTACTGCTGTGTAGGTGAAATAGTTTTTTTTTCTTTCATGACAAAAAGTAAAGATTCAAAGCTAGAGGCCCTAAACCACTTGTATCACTCATCTGAAACTCATTTCTTTACTTTGCAAATATTTGATGTCAGGAATAAGTAAATATTCCAGCAACTAAAACCTTTAAGGCTATGTCATATGCATTATTTCAAAAATTGAAAGTTTCTTTCTGTTTATTATGGTTTCAAGTTGTCAGATTAAAATTCCCAAATATCATCATCTCTAACCTTCTAAGGGCAACAACTTGTGAAAATCTTTGGATTTCAGTAGAGCTGTAAGATTTTAGTTGAAATTTTATATTTGATATTTGTGGTTTAACAAAATCTTGAAACTGGCACCTTGTAAACAATAATTCTTTCATAGTTTATTACTACATGCATTATTAAGAGGTCAGACTAAACAAAACTGTTACTGGAAGACTGGATATTTGATAGAACAGGCTATTACTGAATGAGTTGAAAATAAAAGATCCATTTTTTGGCCATCCCATTTACATACAGACCCTGATGTGATCCACAAAACTAATTGTGTAAGGAGTTAAAAAACAAAACATTCTGTAAATTGTGTGAATAATTTATCATCACATTATGTTCAGAGCAACAGATCCTTGACTGATTGTTTGATCAATGAGGCATTGCAAAATTAGCTGTATAAATAAGCTCAGATTGAGTATCTCATCTAAGTAACAGAATCAGAGTAACAGATCCTAACAGCCCTTAACTAATTTAAATTTCAGTAGATTGATATACATCCCATAATATGTATTTTGTGAGTTTCAGGACAAAAATGTTTGATCAATCCAACAGGCCTTGATACCAACAAGTCCAACTTGCTGAGCCTGATTTTTAATGTGCCTGCTTAATTAAGTCGACAGCCCCCTCAGATACATTATTCTGGCTCCAAACCAACCAGTCTTCACCCTACCTGTTACACACCACATGCTTAGAAGAGAAGCAGTGACAACAATTTTTATAGTCTTTGGCATGACTCAGCTAGGGATCAAAACCTCAACTTCCTGCAAGTAGGGTAAACAGACTATAGCATCAAATTTCAAGGAAGATCATCTAAGAGGTGAAGATATATTTCTCATTGTTTAGAGGCAAAACAATATTTGAAGGTGTTTCTACATAAATATATCAATGCTATGGGGGGGGTCTAAATGAGATCCCAGAAAAAGAGATGAGGGAGGATGTAAGAACCAAGAAATTGTTTTTAAATAGCCTAATTAAAAAAAAAACAATCTGCTCACTTACCCTTTCATGTTTCTTCATTAGTTTTGCCTGTTTACTCATTTTGCCAGCATTCTGAAAAACAACAAGTACTAACAGAAATATTAAAACAAAAATAACAGTAATATACTTAGCAGAGGGAGGTAACTGGAAAACTCCTTTTCAGTCAAAATAGTATAAATGATTATTAGACTTAAACAGATTAGATTAGGCATCATATGGTTAGCAAAATTAGCTTGATTTTAAGATATCAGGGATGAATTCACAAAGTCTACAAACAAAGCCAAAATTGGCAAAATCAGAAGTAACTATACAATAAAAAAAAATTGTAACAGTAAAATCCAGATTTGAATTAGTGGAATTCTGCTAAAGAGCAAAAAAAAAATCATCCCTGAGATATAAATACCCACTCTAAACCTTTTTTTTTTTATAAAATTTGTTAAAACCCCTAAAAAATCTAATTTCTACTAACTTCATATTTTAATACAAAGACAAAAACTTTTTGTGCATAACATACGATTATTACTACAATGATACATGAGAAAGTTTCAAGTGCAGAATGTTACATTGTTGAAGCCTTTAAGTGCAATACCTACACAAAGAGGCATAACTTTACTCATCATTCATAAATTAACTCTAGTATATACTAATTGAAATAAGAGGCTCCCAGGAGCCTGAATCGCTCACCTGATTAAAGTTTGTCTTTCAAGGGCAATAAATTTGAAAAGGAGTTGTCCAACAATTTTGACTCAAGAAGACTTTGGTAAGACTATCATTAGGATCATTTCAGTGATAGAAAGTTTCTTTCTTTTAGTTTTAAAGATATTGGCTGAAAACTGTAAAAAAAAAAAAACAATGGGGCAATAACTCTTAGCAGTCACCTGACAACTCTGATCCCTGACGACTTTTGAAGGCCTTATAATAAGGGTCATTTCAGCTATAGAAATAATTTTGCTAAACCTAACGATTTGGAGATACTTGTGAAAAACTATTGTCTGACCCCTTTGTTCTATTTTTAGTAACAGCAGCCATGTTTTTTGACAGATCAGAATTCCCCACTCCAGTTCTATGCACTATACCCCAAGGAACATTCATACCAAGTTTGGTTCTAATTGGTCAGGTGGTGTCAGAGGAGAAGATTTTTGAAAGAAATAACATTCAAAATAGCAAAAAAATGTCGAAAAAGGGCAAGAACTCCGACATGGCTTAACATATCAAAATGAAAATTTGACCACAGATAGATCTCACCATGCTAAACACTCTACCAAGTCAGAATTTGGCTAAACCTAACTGTTTTGGAGATAGATGCAAAAAAACTATTGTCTGACCCCTATGCTCTATAACGACAGCCATCTTTTTCGACGGATCAAAAATCCCCACTACGGTTATATTTACAATACCGCAAGAAACATTCATACCAAGTTTGGTTTCAATTGGTCAAGTGGTGTCAGAGGAGAAGAGTTTTGAAAAATTGTTAACAACGACGATGACAGACTCCAAGTGATGGCAATAGCTCACATGGCCTTTGGCTATTTTTAGATGTGCTAAAAAAGAAACTGTGCATTCCCATTTAACTTCAATAGTAACAGAACTTAAAATGTGCACAAAATCCTTAAAACTGCAGATATCGGCTTGAATTTTTACAAAATGGCAAGGCAATAGGGTAGTCTAGTTGTAAATACATTTTTTCCACCCCTTATCTTTTCTTGCTAAGAAAGTTTTGTTATGATTCCCAATCATGAAAATTAGATGTTAAGGAAATGTGAATACAAACATAAATGTGTTAAAAGATTTCTGTATTTAAATTATCAAACTTATAAAAGGGTGCACAGTTTCTTTTTTCCATTTAATAGGATATATATTTAAGCTTAAGTATTAGTTAAAGAAACATTTTGGCTATTGATGATGTCATAAATTTGATGCTATATTTGCATTTGTACAACATGTTACTCCACTGCAATAGTGGACCTGGGTGAGATCTGGGAGTAGGCCAGAGCTCAAAGCAACCCAGCCTCTAGTAGGACTTCTCTAAGTTCTTTAGTGAGATATCACTCTGCCACCAACACCATTTGTTTAATACTAACAGTATCCCCATAAGGGGTTGCTGGTCATGCCAGATCTCTAAGGACAGTCAAGGCCATAAGAAACCCCAATTATCATAGATGTAACTTACCTTGGCAAAAAATCTTTTATCAGTTTTAGCAGGGTTATACGAGGCTAAATATGCTGCTATCAGCAGAAACTTGGAGTAATAAGGAAGTTCCACATGTGATCTGGATGATATACCTACAATAAACATTAAAAAAACATTTTACTATGGTTTCATTACCACATTATTCCGTAAGGGTACAAAATTAAGTGATTTTCATTGGTAGTGTGCAAAAAGAATTCATAAAACATGGCATCTTCCACATACCACATGGAAGAAACATTGATTGAAGTTTTTCAGTGGTCTTATAAAATGTATTTACATATATATAGCTAATTCGTTCAAGACTTTGATCAAAAACATTACAGTTCAATTTTAGAAATTCATGTCCATACATGTGGTTAATTTAAAGTATATATATTGTAAAATATTAATACCCTTGTATCATTGTGGTTTTGATAATTTTATACACAGAAAAACCCTACATTCATTGATAGTAAAAGTATTTACACTATTAAACCAGAATTCTTTGGTCCAAAGCATTGCGAGAATGAAAGATTTTAAAGTGGTTTTAATATCATCATCTGTAAACTATTAGTGTGACAGGCTAATATGTACATTAGAATCACTATATGCCTCAGACTCCTCCAGTGGGAGTATAACAGATATAACATAAAGTTGTCATCCTAGCCATACCCCACTTGTACACTACTGTGGTTTCATAATTATTTGTGAGGTATTTATTTTCTACATGTATAAACCATGAGTTCGACAATTAATCATCTCTGCGGGTGAAAATCAACTCAAATAAGAAGATTTTAAATCTAAGCATTCTACATGTGTCATAGATAGAAGCTACATTGAGCAGTTGACATTCTGTCACCCCTTCATTGTTCAACTAAACCATAAATCAATTGTTTATTATCAATTAATAGTGATTGGGGCTACCTAAGTTAAGTAATGTCAGTGTATGATAAAAGTGACTTTCAGTATTCTCTGCTGTTTCCACCTCTCCACTAGTATTACCATCTTTGTTCAACTAAGACCTAGCAATGGCACCTGAATTTTTCATTCAAAAGAATTTCAACTTTTCAGAATTTTTTCTCATCAGGGAAATCATAATGGGAGTCATAATTTCCCTACAGATGTATCATATATATAGTTTCTATTCATTATTAAAATCAATTCTGTTGCCAGTGTCAGTGTTGGGATTCAAATGTCAGCAAAAAGTAAATGTATGCTTTCAGTATCCAACAAGCATGCAACATAATGTCTTTATTTCCTATACCCACAAAAAAAATGATACTAAAAAAAAAAATAAAAGTAAACCATAGTATATAACGCTACAAACCAAATCTGAAATAAATCCATCCAATGGGGGCAAAGATAATTCAAACAAAATTTGGAAGGATGGACAGACGGACGGACAAGATGATTCCAATATACCAATTACTTGTTGATTGGGGTATAATATATATTGTACATCTATAACATTTTATAAACAGCCGTACTTAAGCTCTTTAACATAGATTACAATCTTTTCTGTTCTACAATGACAGTAAACAAAAACGTGTCAACACAAACCTTGTAGAGCTGGTGGTTGTCCAGCTTCAATTGATTGTTGCATTTTCTCCCATTGTGAACTGAAATATGAAAAAAAAATTATCCAGAAAAAAATTCATAGTAGCTTTTTGATTGTTAACACTAAAAATTCAGAAGTGCATTTTCTTTCAAACAATTTTAAGATATACATCATTATGAGATACTTAAGGAGCAGTCCTGTGGTTTGTCTTGTGTATTTTAACATATAGCCAATATCTGAAATAATAACTAAGGTATAGTGCTTTCTTATTATATATAAGGAACATGACCCTTAAAATTAACAGAAAAATTGTATATACTAAAAATGTTTAATTTTTTGTTAGGTTAATGACATATTCACCAAGAGATCTCCATGAGGTAGAAGTAGTCACCTTACTTACCCTGAAAATAACCAGGGGTATATTCAGTCTTCTAAACACCTCTTACAGGTAAAACTACTTTCCTAAAGACCTCTCTGAGGAAAAATAGTCACCTGAAGACCTCATTGAGAGTAATATCCTGTGGACATCCTTGGGATAGTACTCACCAGGAAATCACCTGTGTTCAAAGTTCTCACCTAGAGACCTCCCTGAGGTAGACAGTCTGTAATGCCTTCTTCAGATGAGGTTCAATGTTCTTCCACAACTTTCTAGTGTCAGTTATTGTTGCTTAAAATTCAATATATTAAGCCATTATAAACGTAGGTGCAAATAAACAATACTATGAAAACTGGAATCAACAATAAAAGAACTTAGTAGGATCATTTGAGTAAAATCAAGAAAACAGTACAAACAAGAAATCTGTGAGTGATGGCTCACTAATGATACCCCAGCTTTCAATCCTAATAAAAGGAAAATAAACGAAATCTTTGGTAAACAGGAAGTTGTTGTAAAATTCATCCAAAAATGGATACCACCTTAAGTTACCTAAAGAAAGTGATCAGCAGTTGCTGAGAAAACTGTGAGGAAAATGTTACAGACTGAAACATGGACAAGGGCAAAAAAGTGTTGCCCTTCTCTTTGAAAGCAAGGGTATAATTCTTAGGATAATTACTTTCTCAACAATTACAATCATAAATTGTCATAATAGATTGTTAGGCATTTTTAATGTTTGCCCTATGATGTATATTTTTACAAAGTTTCATAATGTGAACAAATCTCTTATGGTGCAAAGCTTCATCAAATATGTACCAAATCACCTGAGAAAAATTGACTAAAACCTGTTGTAAAGCATAAATATATATACATGTACTGTGCCATATTTATTTTCACAGAAAACAAAAGTAGCAATGAATTTTGGTTTTAAAGCTATGATTTGTAAAATGAGTGACTTTCAAAAGTACTCAAGAATATGTTCATTTAATAAAATACCCGAAAATAAATATGTTTATAGAATACGAATAGCTGCACTTCTTAACAACACAGACTAGATAAACTACCTTCACCATTCTTGACTGGTTCTGCATACTTCTGGAAATTCAGTCGAGCCTGTTAAAATTATACAAAGGTTATTATTTCTCAAATATTACACTGGAACAATCATATTGGAAAGAGAGCAAGAGCAAAATTATAACCAAGGTTTTATGCCTTGTTATAAAGGAGTTTATAGTGGAACATGTTCACAATATTTTTTTTAAGAACAAAAATAAACAGATGTGTAATGAGTGCATGATACATTTGTTAAAACTTTGACGTCCCCTCTTAACTAGAAATACTTTCAGCAAGTTCATAAAGAAATAGTCAATTCACATGGATGGATTGATTGATTGTGGTTCAACATTCCATGCATTTCAGGATGAGAACAATTACCAATCAAACAGACCCTGCAGTGTACTAGTTGGAAATACTGAGCTGGATCCTTATTGTGCTACCTCACATTAGCAACAGCCTGTAGGAAAGCATCCCACCCCACTTGGACACATTATTCCGACTCTGAGTTAACCAGTCGTTTCTCTATCCCCCTAAAAGGTAGTCCTAAGGTAAGGGCAGTGATAGGTATTACTGTGTGCCATGTGCCATAGTTGCATTTCCTCTTCAAATGGCGCATTGAGTGACTAATGTGCCGTGTCATGTGCGCACATTAAGTTTCCATCATTGATAGTGGAGTATTGTCCGCTACTTGTGGCAGTTAAAAAGGCATGAACATGTCTTTTAAAAAGGTTATTTGCTACATGCAGGTGTTTTGATCGCCATGTTTTCGAGGGGATTTGGAGACCAGGGTATGAAATGGTTCTTTGCTGTGATTTGTTGGAATTGTAAATTCTTCATCATTTACATGTTTGAAAGATGAACAATTAATATTGTACTTTGGTCTCACTAACCACTTCTAACGTTTCCATTACTTTACATGTTAAAAAAGTAATTTTCAAAGTCTCACTGTGAATTCCCAGGACAAATGACATCTTAAAGCTGCATACCGTTGCGAAGCTTGGAAAATAAGGCTTCCAAAATCATTATGCTAATGGTACGATCATAGTAGAAATTCTTCACAAAATTTACTTGAATAAATAATACTGAAAATCCACATTTTTACCTGTTCTGCTAACTGACAGCATGGAGGCAAATTACTCACACATGTAAACAATATTCATACACTTTTGTAGTTAATTACATATATGATTTTAAAGTACACATTCTCAGCTTTATTTTGACTACTTTTAATCATAATACACACAAATAATGCACTTACAATGCATATGTCTAGGTTCAGTGTGTTTTTGGTACTACATAGGGGGGTGGCCATTTGACCCGGAAGTGGTTAGTGAGACCTTTTAAAGAACTTTAATAACACAATAATATCAGAAAAGTATGTACTGGTGGTCCCATTTGAAATTGAAAATTGCCATAAAAGTAATTTTTTAAAGCTTGACCCAAAACAAAACAAGTTATCTTTTGGAAACAAAAGAAATATTAATGTTGGTAACCAGAATCAAACTGCAATTGTAGTAGAAACTGACTTGCCAACTGAACATGATTCTGAACCCTCCTATTGAAAATATTGATGATGGTAGAGTCATGTCATCTAGTCCTAAAGCCCCATCAAAACATTTCCAAGATAAATGGACAAAATTTGATTGTAATTAAGCAAATAAAATGAAATAGGCTCTCACCTAAACAAAGGATTCTGTGGTCGAGTGGACTATGATTAAGCACTAGAAAACACATATGTATAAAAACTCTAACAGAAAAGGAAAGTGATCTGATGTGACAATTAATTGACATTGACTTATGATACAGTTATATACAATACTGAATTACAAACATTTTGACTTAATCAACAATTAATCTGCAGTGTAAATTAAAGTTTGTTTATGCGACATTGTACATTTGTTCTGCAACATTGAAATGAAGGGTAAGGGGGCCATAGTCCCATTGTCAAAATTTTAATCCCAATCACTGTAAGGGAGATAACTCATGAAATCAGTGATATGTGTATCATATTCAATTTCACCAAAGCCTATCAAGCTTTCATTTGAAACTGAAAGAAATCAGGTCAAGTTTCTTTGATGCTTACATGATATTGATGTCAAATGCTGAATACAAATGTGCCATTGATTTGCAAGAGTTGAGTCCCTTACCCTAGATCTATCTCCTTAAATATCTTCCACTTGATGATGAGGCATTACTACCAATTTGAACGTCTTTGGTGTGACTTAGCTGAGAATTGAATTCATGACCTCCCACACTTGAAAAGAGCATGCTACTCTGAGACCACCCGAACAGTTCCCTTCAGATAGAGCTAAAAGCGGAATTATGGAAACCCCATAAGTTGAATTATTTCCATTTGGAGTCCTAACATCTATCATATTCCTTCATGTATATCTACATGTGATGCCTTATCCTCCTTTAGAATTAAATCAAAGTCCCTTGAGGAATTTAGGAAGAGTTGTGCTTACCAAAATGTGATCAGATGAAGAGACTGACAAAGGATTCTTATACACTCCTTAAAGCAATACATAACAACTGTCGTAGCTCATATATAAACAAGAGGCCCCCAGGAGCCTAAATCGCTCGCCTGGTTGAATTTTGTCTTTCAAGGACAATAAATTAAACAAGAAGTTGTCCAACAATTTCCACTCAAGAAAACTTTGATAGGACTTATAAGTATCATTTCAGTAAATGAAAGTCTAAATCTATCAAGACATTGGCTGAAAACTGTAAAAAAAAAAAACCTGTCATTTTCTCCTGTCAAGGGCAATTACTCTTAAAAGAAAGCGTCTGACAAATTTTATGCCTAGAACTTTTGTAGTCCTAAAAATAAGGATCATTTCAGCTATTGAAAGAATCTGGTTAAACTTAACGGTTTTGGAGATGTATGCAAAAAACTACTGTCTGACCCCTATGTTCTATTTTTAGTAACAGTGGCCATGTTTTTCGATGGATCATAAAACCCCAGTTCAATTCTATGCAGGATACCCCAAGGAACAAAAAAAATCAACACATACGTTTTTAGAAAATGAGTTCATGACCTCAATTGTTCTGAAAACAACATTTGGCTCCGGCCACCCACTGCTTGGGTCTTCCATGGATCATAAAACCCCAGTTCAATTCTATGCAGGATACCCCAAGGAACACTTATATCGGGTTTTTGTTTCAATTGGTAAAATAGTGTCAGAGGAGAAGATTTTTGAAAGAAATAACATTCAAAATAGCAAAAAACTTTGAAAAAGGGCAATAACTCCAACAACAGCTTAGGTCTCACTAACCACTTCCGGGTCAAATGGCCACCCCCTATGTAGTACCAAAAACACACTGAACCTAGACATATGCATTGTAAGTGCATTATTTGTGTGTATTGTGATTAAAAGTAGTCAAAATAAAGCTGAGAATGAGTACTTTAAAATCATATATGTAATTAACTACAAAAGTGTATGAATATTGTTTACATGTGTGAGTAATTTGCCTCCATGCTGTCAGTTAGCAGAACAGGTAAAAATGTGGATTTTTAGTATTATTTATTCAAGTAAATTTTGTGGAGAATTTCTACTATCATCATACCATTAGCATAATGATTTTGGAAGCCTTACTTTCCAAGCCTCGCAACGGTATGCAACTTTAAGATGTCATTTGTCCTGGGAATTCACTGTGAGACTTTGAAAATTACTTTTTTAACATGTAAAGTAATGGAAACGTTAGAAGTGGTTAGTGAGACCATAATAGATTAACATGAAAATTTGACCACAGATAGATCTCATCATCCTAAACACTTTTACCCCTTTCAGAATGGGCTAATCCCTACCGTTTTGGAGATATATGCTAAAAACTATTGTCTGATGCCTATGTTCTATTTTTAGTTTCAGCAGTCATGCTCTTCAACAGATCAAAAATCCCCACATCAGTTCTATGCATGATACCCCAAGGAACATTCATACCAAGTTTGGTTCCAATTGGTCAAGTAGTTTCAGAGGAGAAGATTTTTGAAAGAAAAAACATTAAAAACAGCAACAAAAACGTCCAAAAAGGGCAATAACTCCAACGTGGCTGAACAGATTAAAATGAAAATTTGACCAGAGATAGATCTCATCATGCTGAACATTTTTACCATTTCAGAATGGGCTTAACCTAACCGTTTTAGAGATATATGAGAAAAACTATTGTCTGACCCCTTTGTTCTATTTTTAGTAACAGCGGCCATGTTTTTTGATGGATCAAAAATCCCCACATCAGTTCTATGCAGAATACCTAAAGAAACATCCATACCAAGTTTCGTTCCAAATGGTCAAGTAGTCTCAGAGGAGAAGTTTTTTTAAAGAAATAACAACAAAAAAACATTGAAAAAGGGCAATCACTCCAACATGGCTTAATAGATTAAAATGAAAATTTGACCACAGATAGTTCTCATCATGCTGAACACTTTTACCTGTCAAAATTTGGCTAAACCTAACTGTTTTGGAGATGTATGTGAAAAACTATTGTCTCACCCCTTTGTTCTATTTTTAGTAACAGCGGCCATGTTTTTCAATGGATCAAAAATCCCCACACCAGTTCTATGCAGGATACCCCAAGGAACATTTGGTTTGGTTCCAAATGGTCAAGTAGTTTCAGAGGAGAACAGTTTTGAAAAATTGTTAACAATTATGACGGATGACGATGGACGCCAAGTGATGACAATAGCTCACCTGGCCAAAGGCCAGGTGAGCTAAAAATGGATGTCTACGTAATAGACCATCATAACAAATACTTATGTAAAGCTTGCAGCAATTTGGCTAAGGCATTTTTAAGATACAACATAACGTATAGAAAAAACACTTTTTCCCCAGGGTGCTTTAGTTTCATAACTTAGTAGCAGAAAATTGAATATTTACAAAAAAGTATGGACCTTGACACTGTCATGATAAAAGTAACATGAAGCAAATCAGAAAAGAGGACCTTAAGTTACTGTATTTCACAATTACACAGATGTACAGACAGATGGACAAACATTTGTATACCATAATATCTGTCTCAAAATAGAAGCATATAAAAACCAAACAATATATTCAGATTAGAAATTTTTACCATTAGTAGAATGTGCGTCAAACAAAGTAATGATTAGTGAAAATTATCTCAGGTTGAAAAATATTCTTAGACTAGTAGAATGATATATTTTGGAATTAACTGTGTTTGTATACAAACTTACTAAGTGATGTAACTCTTTCAAGTTTCTACAGACCATCTGAAATACACTAAGAACCAGACTGAGGTACATTCTATAGAAGTTCTCATCATATTCTGTAGGATGATCCAGCATCATTATTTCAACCAACTCATCTGCAAGGAAGCATCATTCAAACTATTTAATTCAAAATGCATAAAATGTGAAAAATTTTAAATGTTCTTAAGAAGTCAAGTTCTATCAACTGCCATTTTTTTGTCTTTGATAAGTGAATAGTTTAATTAATGCTTATAATTTCAACATTGTGCTACAAATAATATTGTAACTAACTTGTTCTATAGTTTTACTGATGAAATTGCTATGTTTCTTACAACCCAGTTCATTTAAAACCATGTAAAAAAATTGCCAGAACATACAACAGAAATTTTTCTGTTCAAATATGACATTATCACATTATAAATGACAAAATGTGTAAACATACCACTAGTGTAATCAGGGAAGTTAAGTACAAAAGGTTCACAGTAGCCAGATCCAGTTCTGTACTTCTCCCAGACTATCTCGGATAACAACATCACACATACATTCTGTTGAGTCTGTTATAAATATAACAACCTTATCACCTAAATAATTGTACGGTAGTACAGTATAGCTTAAAATGGTTCTTTATAATGTCTATTCCAACACAAGAGATTTTTCAGTGATAAAGCTTTATCTCAATACTCAAAACTAATTTGTTTTTCCTCAATTTTCTAGTTTTGTGACATTGTGGCTATTTATTGAAAAACATGCACGTAATAAGTCCTTAGTCTTGCTGCATGTTGTTTTTCAAGATCTTGCTATGTCCCACTGAGAAGTTTATAATCAGTTATGTTTATTCCACAAACAGACACAAATCTGCCCTTCTCAATTTTTTAAACACTTGTAAACCTTACCAATTCCTGAAGTCTAAGGAAGGCTGGCAGAATATTCATCTCCATTTCTCTAAGCCTTTCTGCTTTGTCTAAAACCTAACAACAAATAATATGAAATGAAGAAAATACTTTTTTTTTTCTTTCTTTTTTTTATACAATCACAAACTTTTGATTTGATAAACAACGATATTTAAGGAAGCCCTTATAACAGTAAATTTATCAAGCATTTTATTTATTTATTTACAACTGTATCTTTTGTATCCTGCTAAAACTATTCATCTTAGTATATATTCTTTGATTATTGTAATTGTGTAATTCTAGTTGTCAATTGCTTCTAAATCACAGCTTTTATGTGTGGGTAAAAGAATCTTCTGCAGGGTAAAATTCCAATTCTAATATGATGAGCTTTAAAGCTCTTTAGACCAAAGCCAAGGTCAAAAAGTAATGAACACATGACCAACATTTCGTGCAACACATAGGCTGCGTCTATTAAAAAATATTAAGAAACTGGTCATTTTAGAACTGAAATAAATATAGACACACCTTTCTGATTGTGTAATTTAAGCAAAATTAGTAAAAAAATATAAGATAACAAATATTGTAAACTTCAAATAAGATTTTTTTTCATCAATATCATTTAATAAACAGATAAACAGAGCATTGTGTCAACAAATGATGGAGAAAGGGAGAGAATTCCTGTTGAATCAGTAGTATTTCAAATATTTACAATATAAACTGTTTCCTTATTCATATCTCTTTCAACTGTGAGTTGTTTAAACATTCTGATAAAATCATTCATGTTTTCACATTTCAGTAAATCTGATGTATCTGTCACATGATCTTTGTTGCCATGGAGACTATTCAAAATCATCTCATACATGAACTTGGAACTGTAGCATTCAACACAGTTAACAATGACATGTGGCAACTAGAAGTAAAGAAAGTACTATAAGGTATATAACATTGTCTGATATTGTGGGAATTTCCCTCCTGAAAAGAAAACCTTTGAACAAACTACCTCTATCGTTAGATTTAAATGGGTCAAGTCTCAAACACTGTTCACTTTATGCTATTTTAATGGGGTTGAATATAACAAGTGTCAGCAGGAAACATCTGGGTTTACTTGTTCAGATATTCCCAAGGCATTTTTTTTAAGTAAGAACAGAATACTATAGATATATACAATGTATGTGTAAGGAAAAGTTTTGAATTTGAATCTCAGTACTAACACTCCACATAGACATAATTTCTACAAAATTTGTCGAAATGATACTGCTGTACAATACGTATATCTACAATTCAGAACAATAAGTTCTACCAAATATGAAAAGAATTTCCCAAGCACCTTGTAAGGAGATACATCCACAAGACCTTACAAAGTATGAATAAACAGTTATTATCACCAAAAAACTTACCTCATATTTTTCTAATATATTAGTAACTACTGCACTCTTCCCAGTTCCTGTGTGGCCATATATGAAAAGACTAGAGTATGTATATTGGTGTCTCTATGCAAAATAAAAACAAATAAACTGTTATCACAGGGATATGTCTCACATCTTGCACATGGTCACTGTTATTCAAATTTTGGTAGTGACTGTGGGACATCTTCATGAAACAGAAATGAAAGGGTAGTGTAGTAATGCTAATGCAAGTGCATACCCAACATGATTGACCTAGCACAAGTGATTCATGTTTGACTGACATAAGCAGAAAACTTAACATTAAAACCTTAACAAGAAATTTCAAAATTAATAGACAGTGACTGCAGAGAGCTGGTACGGAACTGTGATGCAGGAAACGCTTTAGAGGAGAGACAATAATTTTACAAAATTGACATAAATATGTAACTTTTGCATACCAAGAATAAAGAGGATTGAACACAAACATTACAGAAGAAAATACATTAAAGTTTTTTGTACCTCAATCTCCTCCATTCACTAACATTTTTATTTTTCAACCTTGAATACAAGTGTAACATTACACATGTTCATTGTAACAAGGAAAACTTCACGAAACTGGACAGTAATTAAACTTGACATAAATGTTGTGTACTACTCCTTACATATAGGGTACAATGTATGTAACTCTCGTCATGGGACTCACGTCATGTGGTTTCATTAAAATGGGTCCTCTTCCACAATTCAAATGCATGGAGAATCATTACTAACACAGCGTTGAATGTGTAAAAATACCTATATACATTTAAAATGACAGACATCTAGTTCTACATGATAAAAATGTTAAGAAAAGCATAACTGCAATTACAAAATGAAGATTTTGCATTGTAATGTAGGGTTCTGAGATCACAGAAAAAAAGCAATATAATGTACATGTAGATTGATTTTTGGATTTGAATATGTTCTACATTAGAAATTCTGAAAAGAAAAGTGAAACTAGAACAAGACTTACAAACCCTATAAAAAATTATAGAGTATGTCAATTTCAGGATGAAATAAAATGGTAATTCATACCTCACCAAACAGAGATAAAAGCAGGTTTATCTGTGACCGTCGACATGGGAACTGGTTGTTCAATAGCTCTTTGCTGGAACCTGATACTTCTGTCATCTCTGTTTACTCAAAAACATTGAAAAAGTTGAAATTTCATATCAAATTTCCATGTAAAAATGATTATGTCAAAGCAAATTCAGTGTTTTAGTATATCAATTTCCAATCATCAAAAGCCAGTGAAAATATCCCCCAGCAAAAATAAAACAAGGTCATGACTAATCTTCCAAAATTTGTTTATCAAATATAATTTAAAAGCTACATCCTTATTATCTCCTTTCATAAAACCTCAAATTAGCTGAGGAAAAGTTGAATTCACTAATTTACCATATATTTCCTAAAACCCCAACACTCCATTTGTAAGACATCGACTCACTTCTGATAAATTACTGTTATAATAAGCTGTTCTACAAGAAGTCCAACATTTATTCTAGTTACAAGGTGAGAAAACACAAATACGTGTAAATTTGTATGTAAAGTTTGAACAAAAAATTAAGGATTTCTTTTGTCTGTATACATTTTTGTACTTTGCAGTTAACAAGCTTTTGGGGAAATAAACATGCACAACCTTAACTTAACTGTAAATGGCCCTTATCACACTGTATATTGATGGTGATGGGGAGATTGTTGGAATCATGAGGTGGGAATTATGATAGCTTTTAAAACTGATATATTTTTTCAAGTTGATGTAAATTTTAGTACCAGTGTGTCCTTTACAATCACTACACAAGCACTAGTTTTTTTTATCAAGGGAGATTAAAAACTACCAAATGGAAGGTTAGCTATCCACATCCTCTACTGATATAACATCCCCATATTGAACTGTTGAAAGAAACAATGTACTCAGTAGTAAATTTAATGCACAGCACTAAGGGGGGCCCGGGTTTTCTGGATAGTAAATCAAACATTTTTGCAGATCCGTTTACTTGTCTTGAGGGGGCACATGGGCTTGTAGTTGTACAATGAGACATAACAAGCAGAGACAGAAGCAGAGGCGAGTCAGTGTGTGTCTTGCAATATATACAAGCCCCTATGAGGTGGTCAACTTTTTTCAATGTTGTATACAAATTCAGTTTGTTAACTATCTCAGGTTAACAAGTGAACCAAAGAAGTATGTTGACTTACCTCTCACTCTCAGACTTGTCAAAATGATATTTCCCGCCAAATAAAGGATTATGTGGAAAAAATCAGAGAATGTCGAAAAGATTAAATATAAATTAAAGACCAAGGACGGACTTTTCCGGAAAATGAGGAAGCCATGGAAGAAAAAATGTGGCTTTAAAAAAAAATGATATCACAAGAGGAGGTGTCCAAATTTGTTTCGATATTTTAAATTTATAGAGGGCTTAGAATTTTTTTTCTTATTTTTCCAATTATATCAGATCAACGACTCTATATGACAGTTCTAACAAAGTGTATATATAAATGTACAAAAATAACTATGCCTCTGCAGTCATTAAACTGGATAATCTTAAAGCCTATAGGGTTTACATTTCACTTATGCATACTTGGGAAAAGAGAAATTATTCAGGATTTTATCTAGATAAGTTATATAATTAACAAACTCATAATGACAAAGTTATTATGAAAAATCTGAGGAAGGGGGTGTTCACAAAATACTAAAATGTAATAAAATGTCAAAATTTACCTGTAAAAATCAATGATTACTTCTTAGTTATCATTGATTGCCCCAGGAAAATTGATGATATTGGTTAACTACTAATTGTTAGTTAGGTATTTCAAACTCATTATTACACAATAAAAATTATCTCATTTTAACGAGGATTCTTTAATCTTTTAATTGGTAGTACATTCAAAATGTTAAACAAACAGGAAGACACAATGGTTAACTGTTAATTTGAATATAATTCTTGAAAATTGAAATTTTGATATATCTTTCTAAACACATGGGTACATTCAATTTTCATCATTTTATTGTTATTTATAAAGCACATTTATCAAAAATAGCCATTGCCATTCAGCTTATTTTTCTCTTTCATGTTCATCGCCTGAATATAGGTGAAATATTGCTGCTCGGGCATTAAACCCCAACAATCAATCAATCAATTCTCTTCGTTATATATACTTATCATAAACATTCAATGACAAATCAACCTTTATGAACCTTTAAAAAGTTTTGGTAATTTGTCTAAAAAGACATAATTTGGAAGTGGGAAAGATTTACATTCCAATGAATAAAAAATATATGTTGCTATTCTCCAATCTTTTACCTTTAATTTCATCATTCATCAAAATTCATCCAGTGGCTATGACATGCACTTTTAGCAAAGTTACCCTATTTTCAACACAGAAATTTAAGAAAATTGACTAATAAATAGCCAAGTAGAGACAACAGTGTTCTATATGGTAAAGGTGAAAAAAGTTACAGTTTTGGTAGGAAAAAATTACAGGAAAAAGGTCACAATTTTGGTAGGCAAAAAGTCACAGAAAAAAAGTCACAAGAAAAAAAGTCACAATATATATGTTTTGTAAGGAGTCAATTACATGTAGGAAAAAAGTTACAAAATGCCAGATATAGACATTGTAGTCTTATTTTTGGATGAATATTATTATAGGGTATTTAATTTGATGGTTTTGTCTGTGAACAAGAATATTTGAAAACATTTTATGTGACTTTTTTTCTATGCCTGCAAATTCAGGAACTGTTGATCTTTGTTTCATTGGACCTATGAACATATCTTTAGTTTACTTTCTATGTCATGATGACCTCTGTATATTTCTTTACTTATGGTTACCTCTGTATATATCTTTAGTTATGGTTCAATCTATTTGTATATTTATTGAGTTATTGCTACCTCAGTATATTTTTTAGGACCTTTGTTTGCTTATAAGGTTAAGTTTGATGGATTAAAGTTACATTAATGGCATTACCACATATCCGTTTCTTTTCTGTTTGTATCAGATATAAAATCAAAATAGATCATGTCTGGGTATTGTCACCCTTGGTCAGGAGGTTTATTCCTTGAATGCAAACATCCTTTGATCTACCGGCAATTTACCTGTAAAATTTTGATGGCGTTCAAGGAATAGGTGTCAGTGGTTATCAAAACAAAGGTGCATGCTTATCAGAACATTAATACTAATTAACAGATAGGTAAATTACAGGTGATTTATTTCAGTTCATATTTCAGATAGTTATTCCAGTTGTTAAAATCTGGTTTTATTGGCTGTTTCTGCTCATGCATTTTATCATAAAATCATACATGTACATGTATAGCATAATAGACTTTTGAATTATTTTTGTAGTCCAATAACTTGAAAATATTTCCATTGATCATTCAAGTTACGTAGGAATACTAGTACTGGAATAGTTACTAAGTTTTTGTTCAGTTTAATAAAATATTTGTAATGGCAACACAATGTAGAAGATCTGTTTTTGCAGTAAGTGGTTTAAGGACCATACTCTTATTACTATAAATTGATATCACATGAGACATAAAATGTAGAAAATAAATGTATTCATATTAATTAGTTCAAACGTTAGAATGATAAAGAATGAAATAAATCATTAATATTAGGTTCAGAGTTTGGAATAATGTTTATTCATGTTAAATTTCTTTAATATCTCTGCATATAATTTATACATTTCTAAATAAAAGTTAAAAAAATGTTAAAATTGTATTATATTTTTACAAATTTTAATAATTCAATTTTATTATATTCTTACATATTTTTAAAAATCTGCGGTTTTCCATATGAAAAAGGTATATTAATTTCAACAGTTAAATATTTATAAAACGTTTTAATTGTTATAAAAACACCTTTTGTTATAATATAAACATCTATTGAAATATTTTTTTTGACATTCAAGGAATAGGTAACATATAAAATGTTGGCATTGGAGGAAGACACGGATCAGAAAGTGTGTGGCTTCTACTTTTACTGGTAACATAAACATTAAATGTGTGATAATTGTTGAAAAAGCAAGTAAATTATGAAATTAAAGGATTCCTTGTCGTTAAAAAAAGAAAAAAAATTAAAAATTAGATTTTTAATCAATAAATTTGAACAAAATACATTTTTTAAGTATTATTTAATTTTAATATAAGTGATATAATACTGAACAAAAAATTAAATAATTAAACATTTTTTACATGAAATTATAACAATGTTTTATTTGGATGAGTTAGAATTAAACCTTAAGTCTCTATTGTAAATGGTGAAATCACAGCAAATTAAAAATGAACAAAAAATATGAAAAAAGTAACAACAACATTGACTCATGGGACTTTTGTAGGCTTATAAACACGAGGATCATTTCATCAATTGAAAGTTGGGTTTATCTTTTAAAGTTTTCAAAAAAGGCTGAAAACTGCAAAAACGTCATTTTTCACCTTTCAATGGAAATAACTCTAACAAGGAGTCGTCCGACAACTTTGACACACTTTTGTAGGCATATAAACACGAGGATCATATCCTCAATTGAAAGTTCTTTTTACCTATTATAGTTTTCATGATATTGACTGAAACTGCAGAAAACGTAATATTTCGCCTTTTAAGGACAATAACTCTAACGGAAGTCGTCAGAAAACTTCGACTCAAAGAGACTTTTTGTAGGCCTCATCATTAAGATCATTTCATTAATTGAGTCTTTTTCTGTCTATTATAGTTTTCAAGATTACGGGTGGAAAACTGCAATATTTCGCCTTTCAAGCAAATAAATCTTTTGGATCGATATCACAAACTTCTTCAAACATTTACTATTTTTTTTCACCGTTACAAAACTTTGATACAAAAATATAGTAGCACTTGCATGTCCTCGATTAACAATGGTATTACTCACCCAGTTTTTTTAAACGGAAATAAAGTCTATAAAGCACATTCTTTCAAACAAAATTCAATGGGTTTGTCGACTGCCCTTAATCATGTTAATAGACTTATTGGTAAAGGACACACTTTTCAAATTAATGTCTACATCTCTGATCCCAGTTTTCACTAATACAGATATTCGACCCATAATTGCACCCTACGTAAAAACTAAATCATTTTTGTAGTATTGCACTATATCGAATCTTGCCATTTTAGTACTTGACGTTGCTACTCCAAATTAAATCCACTGGAATAATCACAGATTATTTCTAGTGCTGGTAGTTTTGATGGTTAATTCGTTAATATGTTCTGAACTTGCTTTAAGTAACTGAAATCAAGGTCAAATACTCTCGTCGTTTTGGCACCGTTAAATTTTATTTTTCTCCCCAATGAACTCAAGGTAAAAATGCAAGAACACATTATTTTCTTTAATTTTTCACGTTTTCATTTGAAAAGAAGTTGACTTTCAACATATTCATGATTGCATACTTATGCATGAAAAAAAATCTTCATTCACTTCCATATCCCGGGTCTGCTACAGGGATATGGTCTCCCATCAAGCTGGGCGTTTTCCTTTTGCGCCAGTTTACTTTTCGATTTTCGTAGTTCAATTGCGCCAATAAGTTAATGAGATCCTTTTCCGCCAGATTATAGGTATTGTATGTTATTCACCATTTTATAAAATCTCTTTATAACTGGTTGTTCATCTCCTTGGCAAGTATAATTATAAAAATTGAAGAAATATAAGACTTTTATTTTAGTTAACAATGTATATGTAGACCCCCTCCTTTTTCTTGGCTTGGGATCGGCAGCTTTTCCTGGCGGAGTTTATGTTAAAAAAAATATTTTGATATAGCATGCAGATATCTTAAATCTACTTAACTTTAATTTATTCATTTCTAACTCATTTATTTATTTTATGATCTTTTTTTTTAGATATTTAATTTTCGTAATTGTATTGGTCGTCAAATTTCTGGCGGATACGATTTTTTGTCCAATGGGCGCAAAAGGAGGATGCCCATCTAGCTGACCCAATCCAATTACCTGGCATATTTCACTACAGTAGAATATAAGCAGATATTTGTTGGTACACATTCAATAGTAGATTATGTAATTTTCACACGTACGTCGTGTCCCCTTTAATGTAACATTAAACTTCTATTTTGTATTACAGTTTGTGAATTATTTCTCTTGGAAACTAATGTATGAAATATGTATTACCACTCTGAAGAAAATCATCCAAGCATATTTAAACGCACAAAGGCAACATAACGCTTATATTTGCTTAATTGTTATATGTAGTCAATTCGTTATATACTTATTTACTTTATTATTTAGCCAGATCGCTGGGCACATAAACAGGTCATTAGCAGAA
Organism: Perna viridis; assembly: GCA_037379345.1. NCBI lineage: Eukaryota > Metazoa > Mollusca > Bivalvia > Mytilida > Mytilidae > Perna > Perna viridis. The sequence continues at coordinate 19,965,401 of CM074511.1, forward strand.
AATATTTTTTTCGCGGTTCTGCATGAGAATAAGACCCAGTCACGGTTACGTACACTACTTGGTTGAGTATGATATACGTAAGAGTTCTAATATAACATTCTTTCGAATGGCTGTTCCAGTATCCTTATATATATATCGGGGAAATCCGTGTATGGTTAAATTAATTAAAAACCTTAGTACAAAAAGGTTTCAGTAAAAAAAAAATAATCCCGTACTACGATTGTAGTTATTTAACTGTCATATGTACATATCCATTCGGTTTTACCTTATAACTACGAATATACAAATTAGCCATGTGTTATCCCTTCACCTATAACAGTAAACAAACGGCCAGGTAAATTTACCTGGCGATGATTGGATAAGTCGTACATGCTACTGTATTGAGAAACTTGCTCTACCAGTTTTGTTAAGATATGGTTCACTTGAATTCTAAATATAGGGCAGCATTGATTGGAAACACCTTCGAGATAGAATATTAGAACCGACTTGCCTCACCCTGTGTTTCGAAAAACGTGGTTCTAGTACCAAAACATAAACAAGGAACCACTGGAGGCATTCTGGTTCCACCATGGAGAAACCGATGTATAACCCAGAGACTGCCAGGATTTATTATTTTCGATACATGCGGGAATATAGAGCCGTATGTGTATTGTGGGCTCTGTTAACTATAATATGGTGTATTCTAAATGTTGTTGCATTTGTCCAGCCTCACTGGATTGGAGATACTGATGACGATCGAACGGGGTATGGACACATAGGAGTATACCAATACTGTTACCCAGACTCTGCATACGAGAAGTACGTGTGTGATGGATCTTTTACAAGTTTCAATTCCATTCTAAATGACGCCTTTAGAGCAACAACGTTTTTTGTAGGAGTTTCGGCACTGTTGATGTTGATCGTAGTAGCTGCTCTGCTGTTATTTTTCTGCTTTAAGAAAACTTTAGTATTCTACCTCTGTGGCATTCTTGAACTGATATCAGGTATAACGGGATTTTTGTTCTTACATTGTCATTCATAATTTAAATCAGTTGTGTTTTGGCGGCATTGAAATTAAACAGGTATTCAGACACTACGCTGATCATTATAGTTAATCCGATTAATTTTTAAATTCAGCGTGTATTTATTATTTAACTTAATGATATGCATGCAATCCTATCCTATAGGCGTATTCCTTCAAAGTTGAAAATTACACCGTAATAAAAAAAAAAATAGCCTGTGATAGCCACTTTATCACGAAATAGCCATTATCTTGTCCGGCAAAACGGGAAACAGTCATCTAATTATTTTGCCGATTTAATAATGTCTTTTTTGTCCTAAAATTTACAACAGACATTAGTATCTAAAAACTTACAGCATACTTTAGTATCTAAAAACCTATTGTTACAAGTACTAGTAGGAATTTTAAGACCTCGATCTTATTTAAAAGTTCTTTATATTGAATTTTGAAAATTCATCCCCTAAACCCTTTGGCCTTAACAACAAATTCTTCTAACGCGGCTACTACACACCTTTAAATAACTTTATCACAACAACAGTTCTAAAAGCCATTGCCATTCTGCGTATGCCATTAACACATTCATAGTTGAAATGGTTTAAAGAGTAAAACAGTTGCATGTCCCGTCATAGAAACAAAGCTTTGTCGTCAGTTTTGTTTGTCTATTCGAGTCACTATAAAAGTCACTCGTTTACGATAGAATACCACGCATTACATTTATGGACACGAACATTTGAAATTGTTCACAATAGTTTTCAGTACAAATAAATGTAGAAAAGCACCGACATTGTTGTGGATTGCATTGCAATATTTTTTTGCAAAAATATAGAAACCATTAAATAAGTTTTATAGAGACACGACTTCGATGTGATTTACATTGTTATACATGTAGTTTTAAATTGCAGAAGGAAACAAAAATGTAGAAACCGTTGAATCTAGTTTCCTATACGAATTTGTGAAGTTTCCGACCACACTAAGATGTTTGAAATTCAGTTTGTTATCGTGTATAAATTATTCAGATAGAAATAATAATACACTATTTGCGGTTTTTTTTTTTAAATTTACATTCAATATTTGCGTACAACATTTGCATCTTTGGAATTTCCTGAATTTCCTTAGTATTCTTCGACATCGACTTGATTTAGCATAATGGTTTGATATTCCATATACCTAATCTATATATTTTTTTAGATGAATTTAGCCTGATATCGGCATGACTGATAGTAGATACTGATGAGTCTTGAGAGAATCGTATGAAATTACTAACTGGTACTTATTACTTAATTTACTTTTTAAACATTAACAATAACCACTTAAAAATGTTTCTACTTTAATAATGTTTCTTTATTTCAGCTGTATTTATGTTCCTTGCCTGTGTCATATTTCCGAGTGGTTGGGACCACCAGCAAGTTAAGCGTCTGTGCGGTGATGTAGCGGACCAGTATAAGCTGGGTTATTGTGGCCTGAGATGGGGATATATTCTAGCCATACTCGGTATATTCGATGCTGCTTTACTAGCAATTTTAGCATTTGTACTGGCTTCTAAACGAGAAGGATACCCAGACGATAATAAAATCACTGGGACTGTAGATAAAAGTACGTATGTATAATGGTTTGCTTTTATTGTACCCAAACTAGCCAATATTTTACCATAGTTGGCCATGACAGGTTATGTGTTACAAAACTGCAATGCAACATAAAAAAGGAATAGGTGTTATTATTATTTCTATCAATTTCAGTTGATGAAGGCCCAACATTTGAATTAAAATTTGCAAAAATGCCATGTACAAGAACATCTTCAATGGGGTGAAAATTACAGATTTTGTTGTAAATGACTTTATCCGATAGCCGACTTTAGTCTACCTTAAGAACAATGTAAATGCCAACAAACAATTCTAATAAAACTGAACTATCAATGAAACTTAAATAATTCAACATTTCTAACATTAAATTCTCTATAATAGAAAAATAAGGTGGAAATGTGGTTCATTTACAAGTAGAAGCCAGGGAAGAGCCTTTATAACACATGTATACTGTTGATCTCTGCCTACCATTACTTTTTGTTTCCCGTTTCAGGAGAATTCGAAGGATATAATATAGAGACAATGTCGAAACGATCGATCCCCATACAACCCGTTGTTACAGTTCCCGGATTGGACGATAGACACGAGAGAATGTCGGAATATTCACAATCACAATTCTCTCGGAGAACGCCGCGAAGTAACTTTCAGTTGTAAAATAATATGTTTAATGGCTACAATGCAACACTCCATGGTATATTTGGTGTAACAGTACATGTAAATGATTGTAAAGCCACTCGTTCCATATATATTGCACCAGAAAATGAATAAACGATACATCGAGCTTACGACCACTAGTTTGCCTATAATTACCAATATACATGTACAGAAAGGAAATAATGAACAGTGTACAAAAGATTGGGCCTTAAAACATGCAGGGTCTTGTCAAAATCATCAACCATCTGATCCCATTATTAAGCCATATAAAGTGTCATTTCGTTTGAATGTGGCGAAGATGTTGCATCACAATTTTCAGTATTCATTTTAACATAGCTTTAAATGTAGCGATAGTTCTTTGATGACATATGGTTCACTTGTAAAATGGTATTGTAAAAAAAAATACACTATGACTGCCGTACCATGACATTAAACATTGACGGGTGGCATAATTTTTCCCCTTACCGACTGTCTATTCAAAGTCGTAAATTCGGGTTTTCCATTTTTTGAGCCTCTTGCTCGGATACCAATTAAGATATTTTGCCAATTATTGTGTCTGATTATCAAATCGTATATTGATTCCTTTATTTACAAGCAATATGTCTCAGATCACAGAAACTGATAAGGATAACAGTTCCCAGCCTGTACATAAGTAGGAATTGTTCATGTCTGTGGACAGTATACTATTTTTTCTTCAGGAACAGTTGTCTGTGGTATTGATATTCAAATGATATTAATTTTGTGTATTTTTATATATGTTTGATTGGTTGTCTTTCGTTTATATACATACTTTGTGTTGAAACTGGCCTGCATACTTTACTCGGTTATTTAGCCGGTGTAACCAAGCCGAAATGACGGAGCAAAGTACAATGGCCACCTTTTAACAGACTGCTTGCTTATTTTATTGTATCATTATACATACATAGATCTGTAATGTTTGAGTTTCGATGTATTTAAAAGAAAATGGTATTTTGTATAGTATATAGGTTTGCATTATTTATTTTTACGAAAATGAATTGGTAGCTGTATTAAGTATATGCTACATCAATAACTGCTGTATGTTTTGTGACTGCTTTAAAGTGAGGCAAGTATTTTTTTTTTCGGAACAACCGAATGCATGGTGCCATAAAATTTTAATTTACTGGAAACAATGTGCATTTTTAGGTTTTAAAATACCTGAGTTATTGATAGTCTATATTGAGTATTGTGACACCTCGCTTTGATAAAATGAAGGGATAAGTGGTACCAAAGATAAAAATCAAGGATACATGTAAAAATCTTGGAAAGTTTGTGTTGCATGCATTTCAAAACAATATTTACCTACTTGCATAGTTCTAAACATTTTGTCCTTTAAAGTGGTGCCATAAAAATTTAACTTACAGGTATCATGCATTTTTAGGGTTCAAAATACCGCGGTTATTTTAAAATAGTCTAAAATTGACCCTTGTGATGACCTCGCATTGATAAAATGAAGGGATAAGTGGTACCATGTATAAAAATCATTGATACATGTAAAATGCTTGGACAGTTGGTATTTCATGCATTTCAAAACCATATTTACCTGCTTTCGTAGTTTGAAACATTTTGTCCTTTAATTCTACGTTAATCACTGAAAGGTGTTGTAAGCTCTGTGTTCATCAGCAATATTGGACCGGTTTAATTGTAGACGTGCATTCCACAAGTTGTCCAATTTTTTCAAATGTTGGAGAAGTTGAACTAAACATTTTTTTACATAAACGGCACATACAATGTTAAATATGTTGTTTCAGTTACAGAGATTAAAACGTGTATAATGACGAAGGTTGTGATCAGTAATTATATTTTTATTAAATATTTACACAAGTTTGTAAATTTGTGTTACTCGTCTCTCAGCCCTAATCCATCGCCACAATAATGTCTAAACCTTCATTGTATGCATGCATTTAAATTACCTAAAATACATGTACAAGTAGTAATTCCCTTTAAAGAGAAATGTATGTACAGATTGGAACGATAGTACCCATTCGACCATACCATCTGTATAAACTTGAAAAATGAATCAATCCTAACAAGTTACGACCGTTCGAGATCCGCAAGGATAGTCAAGACCGTAAAAACCACCAATCGGAATCGTAACAACCTTTGCCTGCTTCGCACTTTTTCTTTCATTATAAATGTAGATGTTTGGGGCCAATTTCCATTAGCTAGCTATCTGAACGACAAAAAGGAACAAGCACAGAAATATAACGAATTGAATATATGAGAAGTAAATAATACGTTTATTACGTACACCAAATGTGGATTATACCTATTCGGGGCAGATCTTGAGATTTCAAGGGTTTATTTGCTCATTTTGCTCTAATTTCGCACGAAATGAATTATTCAAGTTACCAACCCCAGAAAACCTTCTGAATCTGCCAATGTCTATTAATCTTTCACGGCTAGTAAAAAGAGTATAGAGTTTCTTGTCAACGAACCTGTAAATCATCAATGGAATCTATCGTTGAAATAATATTTTTCATGGCTTTTAAGCTTTAACATCACGCAGTTGAGGGAGAGAAATGATCGTGAACAGATCAATGATATATGTCATACATCGTGAAGTGTTTCTCTTTGAAGTTTATGAAAAATTGATAATCTAAATAAAAGACGCATTACTGCAACTATATCCTTTGAAAGCAGTAATCATTTGACAGACATCTTTAATTTGTTAGTGAAAGTTGCAGTTTTGGTGAAATTGTCGAAGAAGTAACATTTTTTTTCACGATTTTTACCTTGCTCAGTTAACGAGCAATCAGTACTAATTGACCAGCGACCTGTTCACCATTATTTCTCTCGCTTGACAGTGTTACGAGGGTGTTAAAAGCAAACAAAACAAAAAACAAAAAAACAAAAAAACAAAAAAAAAAAAACATGGAAGCCAAAAAAGAAGTCGCATTTCTATGATACAGAGATCCCAATTCCAACAAATTCAACTTCATGTATAGGTATTTGCTTAAATTAACATGTGATTTTCATGTTCGAAAAAACAGTAAAGTACTTGTGTTTTTTTTCAAAGATGAACATACTTTGTTTCGATGAACCATGAGTGCATGGGAACAGAGTATCGCTCCTTTAAAGGGTCTGATATAATGTCACAACTTAACAAAATATAAAAATAACTCTACATGAAGTGGAAGTTGCAATACAGCAAAAAGAAAGCGGGGGTATAAACCAAAGATAGACGATCATAGTTGAATAACAAAACTAACGTAAAACAATATTTACGCCAATGATATATTATAACTATAATCATAAAAGAAAGGTATTGCTTCTGTCGAGCTTACATGAGGGAACTGTTCAGGGTTTATTGTATTTTACTTCGTTGTTTTTTTCCTTTCCTTGCCGGTTTATTTTTTCACTTAGAGCTTTCCGTGACGTGGTGGAACCAGTTTCAGTCGTTTTTTTTTTTTTATTTATTTCAATAGTCATTAAGTACACGTAATTTCTAGCCGCTTGTTTTTTTTTCAAGACTAGGATTAATCTTGAATTAATTAAGGTTATCAAATATGATTACAATGTATATCTATGACATTAGGAGCGGACCTTGACATTTAGAAAAGGTGACCGGGTTCCGATTCAGAAAAACAGAAAATGGGAATCTAGGCAATAATTTGCTAATCTGGGCACAAAATTGACAATATTTTACATTAAATGTGGGATTCCAAACTCAGATTCCCCTGGATCCCCCTTTGAATGTAAAAGGGTTTACCCATTTCAAAGGAGTTTTAAAAATACAATATTGGATGTGCCGTCACACTAAGGGAGATAATTTGAGAATTCGATCAACAACAATAATTTCCATTTGTTTCAAAATGACCGCAACTTCGTGATATTCTAAACCAAATTTAGTTTATATAGAAGATAGTAAAACAAATTGAAATTTACCGCGATTAAAAGTACCGTTATCAATAGACGAACTTTTAAATAGAAACTTGTTTGACGAGTTTCATACCTGGGCAGGTAAGAACTCACCTGTCAGAAGGAAGCAAAGTGAACAATAACAGGGATAGTAGAAAAGGGCCTCACCCAAATGGATTTATCTTAAATACGTAATTTTTGTGAAAATCCTGTGAACGTACATTAGCAATGGGACAAGAGACGGAGTTAATTACGGACGAGACGAAGATATATCATCTTCAATATGTCAGAAACTCCAGAGCTATTACAGTGGTCTGGGCTATTTTTACTATATGCTATGCCATTCTCAACATTGTAGCTTTCATACAGCCCCAATGGCTGGGTTACACAGAAAAATCACTTAACGCTGGGTATTTCGGGCTGTATGAAGTGTGTACAATCTTGACTGGGGGTGACTTGGCATGTGATGGAGACTTTCTGGACTTTACAACCATACTCAATGATTCATTCAGAGCAGCCAGTATGTTAGTTGGGATATCAGCTCTCCTGTTTCTTCTTGCCATTGTCTGTCTCCTCTTGTTCTTCTTTATGAGGGCTGCTACTGTGTTAAAAATCTGCGGATGGCTTCAGTTGTTGGCAGGTAACTACTCATTAACTACATGTATTGGAAGCAAATGTGTAATTCTTGTTATGCAGGAGAATGACATGCTGACAATGATCTAACAGATTTATGTGGGTACAGACCTCAAATCGTTATTTGAATCTTTCAGTTTTCCATTAATGTTAAAGGTTGGGGGTTTAAATTTGTGGTGGTCCGAGCCCCAGGTTCCTAAATTTCTGACCTAAGGCATTGGAAAGGTCCTGCATGGTCCTTTAACCCTTTTAATGACACATGATTTATGACTTTTGGTTTTTCTTAAGTGGACCATTTCAAACTTGGAAAAGTCCTTGACCTTCCACTGTTGAAAGTAAATTATTTCTATCATTTTAAGAGAGGAAAGATTCAAAAATCCACGAAGTATAAACAAGGCATATACTCTGTTCCCACAATAACACGCTATGCCTTGATCAAGAACATGTTCAGTATTTGTTGTGCTTGACATATGGACTAAGAGTAAACTTTGAAACCACATATTTGTCAAGTTTTCTCTAGGACAGGAAAATTAAGGACCAACTCAAAATTTGTAAGTGATTTTCAGCCATTTTCAAAATTTTTGATGGTCATGTTTGGAAAATTCCTGGTAAACTGAAAGAAGATGAAAAGAGGATTTATAAGTAATCGTGATCCATTGAAAAGTTGTTGAAGTGCTTCCCCACACATTACAATTGCAAGGTTTTTGATAGAAATAATTTTAGAGAATTTTCTTTTCAATACAGTGATATAATGGAAACATTTTTTTAGACAAAGAAATTTCCCTTACCTTTTTCCAAGGAGTTATAATTACTAGGTGTTAAAGATGCTGCATCAGAAAAATATGTTGCATACAATGAAAGCTTTGATGTTGTACTAACTTCAGACAAAATAAAAATCTCCTTTCAAAAAGCCTGTTTTTCCTCAGTCTACAAAACAATTAACTACTGTGATGCAATGAGACCTCAGTAAACATGACAACTCTGTTTGAAACCCTGGCTAAAAGTCATTTATGGTCATTGTTTATCAAATGATTTTTTTAAATATTTGTTTAGTGCATAATATCCGAGATGATTGACTTTCTAGGTCTATGCATGGCGATTGGCTGTGTTGTTTACCCTAATGGTTGGGATGATAAAAAAGTAAAGGCTGTCTGTGGATCTACAGCAGATAAATTCAACCTAGGATGGTGCGAAATCCGATGGGCTTATATCCTAAGCATTGTTCTCATATTTGATGCCTTTATTTTGGCTATTCTAGCATTCTTCTTGGCTGCTAAACAAGCAGACCTTTTACCAAAACAGGAAAAATACAAGGAAAAAAGTAAGTTCTAAATACTGTAGTGATATTCCTGCTTTTTTAATTTTCCATGATAACCTAACCGTAATCAGTCATTATTTGTTATCTTCTCTGTGGTCTTGTCTATGCATACCAGGTATGTATTTTTTTCCTCATGTTTGATCCCAAATTCATTCCCTCTAATATCAAATGATTGATACCTAAATAAATGTATTGATAATCTTTCTAGGAACTTCTAAAGATGTCATAGTAGGACGTTTGCTAGAGCAGTCCTTTTCACAAATTAAAAGCTTCATTTTTAAGTGAAAATTTGTAAAGCTACTACTCACCAGAACTAGAGCACATAGTATGATAATTATGATGTGTAATGGAAAACATGCAGTTCTTTACTATCTGATAATAATTTGTCACTTCCTTACTGTCACTCATACTACATCACAGGAACTGAGAAATGCTGGCTTTCAATTCATTTGTTTATCCATCACACCTTGTAAGCCCATACATAGGAAAAGTTTCTATTGTGAATCTCTTAGGCAGTTTTTAAAATCAACAGACAAATAATATAAGAATTCTCTCCGTAGGAAACTGAAATATTTTACACTTTGTTTTGTGAGCATTCTCATGCCTACATTTCTCAATAGCTTTGGATAACACTTAAAGGTAACTGCCATGAAATACTCGGAGTAGTTCAAAATTCAACAATGACTGGCAAAAATTGCATGAGTTATCTCCCTTGGAAATTTCTTCAAAAGTTTTTTTTGTAAGTGTTCCCACTTCTATACGCCCCAATTGATATAGATGAAATTTATATCAATATTACAATAATAAATCTCATAGAAAAGTTTGTGTTGGTGATCTGGAACTGTTTTTTTTTAATGAAAAAAAAAGTCAAGCTGTAATGCTGTTCTGTCTTGGTGATGTACATGCACATTGTTATGTGCAACTCTGCCTTAAATCCAGACAGAAACTTATGATTAGTGATCCATGCATTTCTTTATCCCAAATACTTTTTGATTGGAAGTCCTTTAGTAGGCCTCATAGAAACTGTCTTAAAAAATAGAAGTGCAAATAAAGTTGCCCACTGGAGATATTAACACTTAAAATTTTGTTACGTTCCACTACAGAAAAGTTCAGGAAAATTTCCTACCAGACATTTTACACTATAACCAGCCAAAGAGTATTCATGATATATAGCAGATCCAAGGAAGTCAACATAGAAAGAGTTGTTTTTTTAGGATGTAACAAATGTATTAAACAGTTTCATTGATTATCTTGAGGTATGATGAATCATTCCCTGCTTGATTTTTAGATAGCAAAATACCTCCCAAGTGTATAAAGTTTAGGTCAAGATAAAATTTAAAGCTGCATGTACAAGTTAAGACTAAATATAATTAATAAAAACTTTGTTGAATGTTTGCTCACATATACCGTAAACAAATTTTACAGATTTCACATATCCAGTTACCAGTTGGTTACCAGGTATAATTTTGTAGTTTTATTGCAACTAACCATGTAGTTTTTTTTTTAAAAATAATTTTTTATAATGCTTTTTAAAAGAGGTAACACATGATATGGTTGCTTTTTTTATTTACAACTTTAAACTTAAGAGGCTTGGAATAACTTAAATTGTAAACAACACCTCAATGGTGTTTTCATTATTATTGCATTAGTTTTTTTTAATTGGGAATTATTTTTTCAACAGACATGTTTACACAGTCTGTAGTGTAGGTACAGCACTAGATCATATACATTGTAGTTCTAGCATACCACTTATAACGTCTCGAACCAGATGTACTTTTTTTTTATTTCTAACAATTTGCTTTTGGTAAAGGTGCAATTTTTGACAAACTGCAAAATATGACAAGGTTTAAACATATGGACTCATCCTTGATCTGTAATTTTTTTGCAGAATAAGAAACAGGTAAAATGTCACAATAATTGTATATAGTTTTTAATTGAAGATTCTTGTCTAAATTGTCTCCCCTTATACATTCTGGTAATACATAATCTATATCCTCAAAAGGAAATGCAATTTTATACCTGTAATTCCACCAGTCAGTTGATTTTTAAATTTGAAAATTTATAAATGATAGTCTTCAAATTATTTACTTTAAAAATTTTCAAGGGGAGATAATTTTTTCTCTAATGTCCCCTGTAATGTATCCAATTCATTACATCCATTCAAATGTAAAATATCAAGTCTTGATATTGAAGTTCTTTCCTTTGAAGTAATATCTAGTACATTGTATATAGCTTGAAATGGATACATTAACTCAGAAAATTTTAAATGTGTAGACTAACTTCGCATGAAAATCCTATTTACCAACTAACTGTTGTCTAGAATTAACAAGAGATAAGTAACCATAGTAACAAACCTTTCAGCTTTACTTGTTCTGGAATTTTATTTTCAACATTAACATTTAAATTGTTGTGATTACTTGTCACACTTTTATGTATTAGTCAATTGATGCTATGACAGCTGAATGGATATTTTAATGAAAGGTAAAGGCTGTAAAAACATTTGATGTCTTTTCAGTAAGAGAAGGAAGCATGTTTTAATATTTAAACCTGAGGTGAAAAAGAAGATGGTGGAAAAATAGGACCATTTTTTAAGACAGAGTTCAAAGCATACAAAATTCGTATAGTTTTCTCGTCTGGTCCACTTCAATGATTTCCCAAGTTTATTGCCTTTAGAATTCAGTTCAAATGAAAAAAAAAACCTGTGATTTCTTGGAGTAGATAATTCTATACAAAAATGCAAACGGATGATTTATGCTGGTTTCCTTTTTTCACAGAAGAGCAGAGTTATACAAATGGTGGATATGTTTCAACAAATTCAGTTGGAAGGAACTCTATAGCCAGCAGTATACAACCAACAACTTCAGGAACAACTGAGGTCAAGGCTGTCTTCAGGTCAAGGTTAAGTAGCCAAGGGTCAAGGCAGAGTGGGAGTGAAGACATTAAGCTTTAATGTATGGATCTGTTGATGTATGTGCCCTATAATAGTATTACTATAACAGTTGTATACTTAGCTGGCTAAGAACAAAGAATTTTTTTTTTTGGTTTTTGTAATAGATATTTATGGTTTAATTGTGCCATAAAATGAACAAACCTTTGGACCAAATTTTCTAGATTTCATAAATGATTTATTGTAATATATTGAAAATTTTTATATAATAGGGTATGAGTATATCCATTTATGAGCATTATCTTCGAAAGTTTCAATACAGTTTTCATAATCTGTACATTTTCAAAATTGATATTTGTATGAAGGCAAAATGTATCATAATTCAGTCATAATCAAAATTGAAATTATGATAAAATGGTCATTTTGAGATTGAGTTAAATCTTGATATTATAGAAAAAAAAGTAGAATAACATTTTTCATGCTTTTATATTGACAGCGTATTTGTAATTTACATTATTATTATTATTATTATTAAAGTCCTTTACAGTTGATCCAATATAAATATTGTTTATTAGTATATAGATATTTATTAAATTAATTGTGTTTTAATTTGTACGAAATTGTCAATTGATAAATTTATTTGTAAATTTATACAACAAAAATAAATTTGAAAAAAAATAATAAGATTTTGTTTTCATTTAGTGGCTTGTATGAAGCATTGTACATGTACCTCAAAATTGTACAACTTTTAAAAGATAATCTGTGCAATGACATGTGCATGTTGTTGAGTCATGAGCAGCCAGATTTATATCGTAGCGGAAAAGAATAAGAACTGCTTACAGAAAATCAAATCTCATCATTTATTGAAAGAAAGCAAAATAAAAATACAAAAGATTACAGAAAAGCTGATTGTAAACAATTCAAATAGGATAATAAGAGAATACGGACATTCAGTTCTAGCAGTAAAAATTACACCTCAATATATTCACATTAGCAGCATGATGAGCTGTACTTTATTGCACTCAAGTCCCCTCGCACAAAATGTTAACTTTAATCAAAACTTTCTTAGTAGAAAATTTCAATTAAATACATTTTAACATATTAAAGAGTATATGAAAAATTATGGGGACTACTACAGAAGCCAAAAGTATTATAATATAATACAGTAATAGATGCCATAGAAGGTTCTGTTGACTTTTAATCACAAAAACACACATCTCAATTTGAGATTTCCCTTAAATTTCTGAGCTCTTCATCAATTCTTCCATACAAGTTGTCACATTGTATGAATTGGGAGTTAAGACAAAAATTAAATAAATGTTCAGTTCGAAAGTTTTGTCTTGTATAGAAATGAGTGAAGTTAAAGAAATTACCTTAACTATCCAAGGTGCTTATTCTTAAGGAGGTTGACCTAGGGTGAGGGACAGAACTCTTACAAATCTTTGGAACGTTTGTGCATAGCATCTCGCATTAATCTCATCTAAGCATCAAAGTAACTTTGATTTTTTTTTTTTCAAATGAAAGCTTGAAAGGCATTGATGAAATTGAATATGATACATGTACAAACATATCTCTGATTTTAAGAGTTATGTCCCTTACCCCAGGTCTACCTCTTTAACAAGAAAAAAAATTGAAAAGTGATTAGGGTAAGGTCTTAAGGCACCGTAAATGATATTACTAGGAGAAAAAATTATTTTATATCTGAATTTCAATTGATTAAAACACATTAATAATTAAAAACAGTATTATCAACGATCAGCAAAAATACCAAAGCACCAAAACAAAGACACTGCAGACATCAAAATCCAAGCACATGGCAAAAAAATGAACACAGGAAACTGAGATGATCTACATACAAAATGAAGACAACAGAATAAAATATCATTGTATATAAAAACTAAATCTAAAGAAAACAAGACAGCACACAAAACTAAAGAACTTGCAATATGAATTTGGAGTGACATCAGGTGCACTGGAAGGGAAAGCATGTCTGATGATGCCACTAACAACTGTCACATTGCAAGGGATAAAACATGGAAGGTATCAAATTCGATGGGTTATCCATCTGTTGAAACATGAAATATATATACTAAATATATCTTATCCCATCTCTGAGATATTATTAAATCTAAACCCTGTAGGACTGCAAGATCGGGAATTCTCAGACACCCGAGGGTAAGATTTAATCGTTCTCTACGAGGCTCCTCTGAGTTAGAGAAATATTACATCTTACCCAAGTGTGTCTGAGAATTTCCAATCTTACATGAGAAAAGTGGGTGTTTGATTCTTGTTCTCACTTTGAGTTAGTTTTCGAATTGAAATGACCTGCATTTAACAGCTGATCATGAATTATCAGGCCAGTGATATTTCACTACCTGGTGTACAATTTAGGTCTAAATAACCAATCACCAATTCAATTCTTGATAAAATTATTATTTTAAAAGAATTTTGAAACATATATTCGATAATGGTAAGAAATGATCGTTCATTAACTCTTTATTCAATTGTGCCATTTTTTCTAGAAAGCGCACATATTCTGTCTCAACCCTTGGGTTAGAAAAGGAAATCTTGCAAAGATAAAAATTGAAATTTTCTTGTCTCTTTAGGAAAAAACCTTCATAGTATTGATACCAACCCAGGCTGAAGATACCCCTGTCTATTTTAACAATTTCCTCACAATACTAAGAACAGTAATGAATCAACTGTAAAACATATACACCATAATCATTTGCTCGAATATTGGCACATAGATATGGGAAGTTTACTATTGGAAAGTCAAAGTCATCACATTTGTCAAAGTTTGTGTAAAAAGAGTCTTTTGAAATGAAATGTGATTAAAATGTCCCACAATATATCGCTTTAACCCTAAAACATATAAATAAGATATAAGAATTCAATTTGGAAAGGAAAGAGGAAATGTATCTACAAATGGAATGTTGAAGTATGATCTTTTGTACTAAACAGTACATGATGAAACTGAAATGAAAATTTAAATATTCACAAATGCAACTAAGACTTAAGCAATGAATCATAAAACTAGTACATGTTGATGTTGTGAATTGGTTAATAGGAAAGAATAGTTTGTTTCTAAGGTGTAATGTTAGAACCCGTCACATACAGAAATATTTTGGACACTGCTGTACCAGAGTACCTTGTAAAACGATCTGTTATTTTCATTTTCAACTCTAGTTCAATGTCCTGTGGTCCAGAAATTCTGTATGTAAGCGACACAACAGCTTCACCGACCCCAACCTTCAGGTCAAAATACCCCCTATTTACAGGCACTGTGTCAGCTCTTAGTGGTGTCACGTTCACTACTGTTAACTCCCAGTCAAATATTTTCTCTGACGACTGAGGTCCTGACATGGCAAATAAGTCACTGGGAACTTTCACATTTTCTGGGAATGATAGGAAATTGTATGACATGGATATCGGTGCATTTATACAGTCATAATCATTCCGTCTGCAGGTGAATGAAATTCTCTTGCACCTCACACTGAAATATGAAAATGAATATAAAAATGAAACAGATCAATGGATATTACTCTCTCTCAATAAAAGTACATTATTTTTGAAAAAAAGTAATGCTCTATTGTCTTTAATATATTTATTCATGTATTACATTTTTTATTTTTTAACTTAATGTAACAGTATTGTGTATGGATATACTATTATAACACTCACTTGGAGTTGAAATATGCCCTGTGTATGAGATATTTCAAGGTCACAAATAGGATCTCCCGCTGTAAAGAATTATATGGATTCTTTATCTTTCAACAACAGAATGATATATTTTGCAAAGTAACCAAGTGAGAAAAAAGTATCAAACCACATCAAAAAGAAGAGATTAGAAACTTTCAAACCCTCAGACAGAGTTATCATTTATCAGATTCCTCTGTAGAGCACTGGGGTGGACTGAGCATCTTTGGCCTTGGGTGACAACTTTTCCAATCTAACATTCCCACTCCCTATTTTATATGCTAGGTAAGTTTCAAATTGCGGTCATATTATGTTATGATGTTGTTTTCCCGTGCAATAATCTACATGTAGCGAACTGGATGTCATGAAATTTTAGATTATTATCACTTGCTGCTAGAGGAAGCTCACTACTTAAATTGAGGTCACTGACCCCCATGGTTCTACAAAAAATGGGGCCATTAAGGGTAAAATAGATGTTTAATCAAAATTGATGTAGAAGGTTTATCTCTCATTGAATTTGACAATTCTTTTCTTAAATTTGTTTCTTATAAAATTCAGTTTTAAGAATATCTAACAGATTTTAAATAGCATTTAGCATTTTCAGTCTTTCGGGGGCCAAAGTAGGGCCCTACTCTGACAATCAATTTTTTTTTTTATTTCTGGTCAGATTTTGAAAAAAAGCAATGTATTCCTTGCAGAAAACCCTGCCTGTATTTCCAATCAGAATTGGAATATTTCTAACCATTTTTGAGTGAGAAGGGACCAAAAACATCAGTTTTCTTTAAAAGACTTCTTTAAAAAAATGTTCATCAGATTTTTATGATTTTTTGTAAATGGTACTTCTTTACAAGGGCTTTAAGAAGAATGCTATCAAATTAACACTATCATTAACCCATTTTCAATATTATGCAAGCATCCTTAAAGCAGCATATCTTACTTGAATTGAATTTCAAAATATTGTATCTAAACTAGTTGAACTTAAGTCCATGTACTTACGTGTGTCAAAAACCAATATTGTGTCCACACTTACCCAAATGAACAGAGTTCAACTGTCTGTGGTCATATCATGCTGCACTTGGTGAAGCTTTTTATTTCTTATTGATAGAAAACCAATAAACTTTTGATTCTACAAACATAAACTAGATAGTAGGTCTAAAACATTGTATACTGTACCTATTACGTCTTGGTCCAAGTGGTGTTCTTACAAAACCTGAAGGACACTGAATCTGGGGACACTTGTAGCTCCCTCTAGTGTTAAAACACATGGCTTCTTGTCCTGGGCAGTTAGCTGTGCCTTCAGTACACTCATCAACATCTAAACAAAGAGTTTGTTACACGATATGATAAATGAACTAACAAAGTATGAAAACAGGATACTATTTTTGATACTAATTTAACATGGAAAAATAGAAGTAAATGAAGAAACACAGATCAAAGGCAAAAAACAAAAAAAAATCTTTTACAGAATTATAATTGCCTTTCTTATTAACTTAAAACTGTTCAGAGCCAATTTACAAATACTTCTACCATCTCCTATGATTCAAACCCATTTGGCTATCTTACATGACAAAGTTCTGCCATGGAAATACTTAGTTGATTCCACAAATAAACAACAAAATTTATCATTAAGGATGAGCTTCATGAACAAATTAATATACCCTTTTGTGCTAATTGCAAGGTGATTGATGAGCATGCTCAATGTACACTTTTACAGAGAAACTTCATTCCTAAGCCTTGCCTCCCGGAAGTTTATGTCAGGTATGCACATCTACTACCCTGCAATTAACACAAAAAGGACTATAACTTTCAATACCAATTTAACAAACCTTGACAAGTCCTTCCATTTGACAGAGATCTCCAGCCCTCAGGACAAGAACACTGGTATGACCCTGGAAGATTGATACATTCCCCTGCACAAAGTTGCCCTCTATTTGAGAACTGGCGACACTCATCAATATCTAAAATGTAAAAAAAGTCTTAAGTTTTATTTGTCTTTATTTAACTTGGCCTAACTTTTTGTGGACCATTTTATAACAATTGATAAGTCTTTTATCATTTTATGCACTTGGTATAAGGCAGATCAAAGGAGGGACCTCTTATGCTAAAAAGGTTCGGTGGATTATATAGAAAACACTGGAAATCACTAGAGTGCACCCCTTTTTCAGAATTCCTGGATTCAACTGTTTTGTTTTTTGAAGGGCAGGACAGGAATCATAACCAGTAAATTAGCAAGAGTTTTTGGGTGAGATGCATGTATGATAATTTTAAAACTACCAAAAACTTTATTTAATTAACTTCCCTGAACTGACCTTCACATGTCCTCTGATCAACAGATAACTGGTATCCTGTATTACATGTGCAGTGGTATGAGCCTACCATGTTTACACAGCTATGCTGACATCTGTTGCTATCCTGGCATTCATCAATATCTAAAGAAAAAAATGTTGAAAGTAAAACTTATCTTTGAAACAAATAACCTATGTTCAAATTTATATTTTAGTCTTTTCTCAATAATTCATTAAAAAGCATAGAAGATAATTTGATAAGGTAAAATTTAGGTTTCAAAGCTCAGTTGGTATAAAAAGCATCTAATATCATTGGTGATATATTCATTGTGTTATGAGAGATTGTTAGTTAGATATTTGTTGATGTATACCATGGACTATAAATATAGGAATACTAGGTTGGTTTGGAATCAGAATAATTATCTGTGTGAGGTGGACCTGATTTCCTAGTAACTCTAGTTTCTGTCTGCTAGCATGTGAAAGATATGGTATGATACAATGTAGTACTTACTATACTGATAAAATTTAATAGTTGTATTGTTATTGAACTATAATCAATTAATCACTGAATCAAGCATACATAACACAATATTCAATTGACCAATTAATCAATCAATAAAACCATTTAAAAGGTTTCAACTTACTGAATATAAGTTAGTATATTGATGCATGCCATCTTCCTGTTTTAACCCAGATGATACATACCTACACACATGCGCCCCTCTTGTCTTAAGCCTGGGTTACAGTCACATCTGTAGCTTCCTGGAGTGTTAGTGCATCCTGCATTGTATGGACACACACTACCATATGCACATTCATCCACATCTACAAAAATAAAACAATGTAGCTATTATGAATTAGAGACACTTTTCATGCAAAAACAAACTAAGGAGTATTTTGAAGTGATTAAATATAATGATAGTCAGTTTGCAACCATTTGACTGCCAAATTTGTTGATCTTTGATCTTACTTTCAAATTGTAACCATCAGGACAGTCACATTTATAACTACCATCGCTGGTCAGTCAATTATCATCAGGACAGACACATTTATAACTACCATCGCTGGTCGGTCAATTATCATCAGGACAGTCACATTTGTAACTACCATCGCTGGTCAGTCAATTACCATCAGGACAGTCACAGACAAAAACAATAAATCTGTTGACATTTAATCTTACCATCACAAATACTGATGTTAGTAAGTCTGTAATTAATAGGACAATCACAGAAAAAAACTACCAGGTCTGTTGACCTTTAACCTTACTTTCACAAACCATAACAATCAGGTAAGTCACTAATAGAACTGCCAGGTCTGTTGACCTTAAACTTTACCTTCACAAACATCATTGCTATTAGGTCCATAACCATCAGGTAAGTCACTAAAAGAATTGCCAGGTCTGTTGACCTTTAACCTTACCTTCACAGACATCATTGCTAGTCAGCCTGTAACCATCAGGACAGTCACAGATAAAACTGCCTGGTCTGTTAATACATCTCTGGTCTGATGAACAGTCATCAAGTCCTCTAGCACATTCATCAATATCTATAAGAATACAGATTCAACCAATTACTGTTCAAGAAAATGATGCAAAACAATGTAAGGCACAGACCATTTTTTTTTCTTCTCGAGTAGTGGGGGGGGGGTCTTGGCACAAATTTTGTGCTAAGTTAGAAAAAATTTTCAACAGCATCTGAGTTAAAAGTTTTTTTTATGTTTTTATCATTAAGTAATGGGGAAAATATTGAATTAGAACTTTTATTCTGTCCATGGCTGTGTACACAATTTTTTGGGCTCAAATCCGGAATAATTTAATTTTTTTTCTCAAAATAATCCCAGCCCCCACCTCAGTGTAAAAAATGGTCTGTGCCTAACTCAAGACCTAACCTTTAGTCAGTGCTAAGTAGCTGATATCATTCACTATAACAACATGATCAGATAGACACACTGATGATTATACAGAATTTTATTGTTAAATTTTCAAAGTATCAACTACATGTACCTGCACAGGAGCCAGTCCTTTGATCATAGGTATATCCTGATTGACAGTTATGCTTAGGACGACATCTGTAGGCTCCATAAGTGTTCTCACAGGTTTCCATTTCCTGACAAAGATCTGGTCTCTCACTGCATTCATCTATGTCTACATAAGATAAACTAGCAAGTATAAATTATTGGGTCTTTTTAAATAGAAAGTTAGATATAAACATTGCACAATCAACTCTAAGTTAAAATTTTTAATGGAGTAAACTTTACAAAATATAATACCCTTACCAAGATAATACAACGGTAGGAGTGTTTCTTTTCTCTAGCATAATTCCACTTTAGGATCTTTTTGTGCCTTATCCCATTTTGTAAGTCAAATTTATCCCTCCTTAGCAAATTGAGTGGAAAAAATACTGATCTAAACATGCTTTTAACATCCTATGACTCAAAAAAAACTAAAGATACAAACTGATGTCTTTGTGAGTACCAGGCCCCAGTGCCACAAAACTACAAAAATTACTTAATCTGAGAAAATTCTTAACAGTTTGTTTCGTCATCAATTTAAAAAACTTTGGTCGGAGTTAAGTATTTTTTTAGTTTTGTGGCCCCACGGCCTGAAATATACTATATGTACTAACCTTTACACATTCCCCTGGAGTCAGCCCGAAGTCCCCGCCTACAGTTAACCCTTTCACACTGGCCTGACCTAGGGTTAAATCTATATCCTGAAGGACACTGTTTGGCCGTACATCTAAACGATCCCTCGATGTTAATACAATCATAGCCATTACCACAGTTATTTGTACCAAGTTCACATTCATCAACATCTAAAATAAAAATTTGAATTATCAGTATAGATTGAGATATTTTTTTAAAATATAAAGAAGTATTGTTCTATATGAGAACAATAAGTGAAAGCTAAGTCCACTCCACATCAATACTGGAAGCAAGTATTTGTAAATTAATTGATAGTACAGCAAACAGTATTATCTATCACACTGATTTATTGCAAGGTTTTTATTAAGTCTACATTTTATAAGCTCCAAGTCTGAAATTCAACCATATTTTTTTTTACATTTTCAGCTATTAACTTAATTATAAACAGTTTCCATAGTTTTGGATAATAAATGTTAACTAGGCAATGTTGTTTAAAATATACAAAATAATTCTGAACAATTAGCTGAATCCTCTCTCACTTGACTTGTTTTTCATCTTTCACTTATATTCAGACACAATTACTGTTTGCAAACTACATGTATTTTTAACCAAGTTCAAGATAACAATTTTAACAGCCACTTACATTGTATTACTTCTGAGGTACTGGTTAACTAAACAATTTTGCTATGTTACTGGGTTTGTTTTTGTTTTTGTTTTTATTTCTATTATCAAAATTTCCCATACCTTATTTTGTGTGTTGTATCACTTGAAATGTATAAAGAGAGGATGAGATCTCTTAAAAAGTGCATGCAATCTTTCTGTATCTTTACACAGGTATTTGATCCATGGTTGTATTGTCCCAATTTAAAAAAACTACTGGTATGTTTTTTTCAATTGACTTATTTTAGTACATCTTTGTAAACTTTTTGGTATTTGTTTTTTATTAAAAGTGATCTTTATTTTTCCAATATTACCACAAAAACCAAATAAAATCAATGCAATACTGCAAAGCATATTCAAATTTCATTTTTACCTTGAACAGTACTGCCTAGAAACTTCAGCAGAATAACAAACAGACAGTTACAATTAAATTAGTGTCACTATAGGTCAGGAACAAAATATATACCAGTAAGTTCAAATAAGATATCTCACCAATACAAGTTTGTGTTTCTTCATCTAATGAGTAGCCTGTACCACAACCAACAATACGTCGGCAAGAGTAGGATCCCTCATTATTCTCACATCTTTGTTCTGCTGTACATGTATCTATCTTCAGGGCACACTCATCAATATCTAAATAAACAAGTTGTATACTTTTTCTAAGGAAGCAACCATTTGATTTTAATTGGGGATTAGGATAAAATTTTGAATAAAAAAGAATGACAGTGATGTTTGATTGAAGAACTCCAAGATGAACAATTGGATAAATCCAGGACAGGCTAAAGGTAAAAATTAAATATTCAGGTCAAGAAATATACTAAAAAAAAATTCAGGACACAAATTTGATCCTACCCCTCTCCCTAGAAATCAAATGGTTGCTTTGTAAATATAATGTTACACCTACACGGTCAGTTTTTTGTTGTTGTGAAGGCAATGGGAACTACTTACCTTTCTCTTTACACAGGAGTAAAGATACTTTTCAGTATATTTGAAATGACCTAGTAGTTCCAATTGGCTGTGAAAGAAATTTTGTGTGGGTTTTTCAAAATTTTGTTAGTTTGCTGAGTTTTGAATATGGCCTCTATTTTGATCAAACATTTCACTTTTCATTGGACATTTCAGTTTGTTTCATACCACGAAAAAAAAACTTAACTTAGAAAATTGGTACACGACAAACAAAATTTCTTCCACAGTATTTAAGTTACAAAAGTAAAAAAAATAGCCATAATAGAAAATTTGCATTAGCCATACTGTTATAGAAAGAAGGCATAGTCAAGTTCTGTGACTAATGTCTTATGTATTTGAATAGGCCATCCTACAAATTTAATTAGCCACATTCAAGCTCATCTAGCATTTGGCTTTGTGGCAACCTTCTACCACTAGCAGTTTTTTGTGTCTTATGTCCATTTTCAGAATGTATGATTCAGCTGTATTGATTTTCATTGAAATCTATCGAACAGTAATGAAAGTAAAGTGCTTCAAATCCATTCTGACTAGACTGACAAACTGAATGATTTCAAGACATTCCTCTAGCACAAAATATAATGTTTATTTAAGCCTTTGTCTTTTACATTCATTTATGGATAACCTCACTGTACAACCTACACCCAAGATTTATGGGACTGTAAATTTATGAGTTTGCATTTATTGTAGCAATTTTGTGCTTCTATTACCTTTTGATCATTTACACATGTAGATTAATTTGTTACTTCATTTCAAAGTGTTAAAAAACCTTTTAATGAGTT
The DNA here is from genome assembly GCA_037379345.1 of Perna viridis. Taxonomy (NCBI): domain Eukaryota; kingdom Metazoa; phylum Mollusca; class Bivalvia; order Mytilida; family Mytilidae; genus Perna; species Perna viridis. Next base: position 19,988,384 of record CM074511.1, read on the forward strand.
GAAGTCATGATACCATAAGTTTTGGGATAGACCCTTTTGTGGTAAGTTGTTGAGCATGCTCAATATACACTTCCGCGAGGTAGGGCTTGGGTAAAACAAAAGAATTTTCCTCGCGGGAAGTGTATATTCAGCATGCTCTACACATGCTCATCAACTACCTCAACCTTAGCAAAAAAGGGTCTATTATAATGTGGTAACATAACCGTGATTTTGTGATACAAGACGTAATTGTTGTTCTAGTTTTTGTGACATGGGGAAAAATCTTGTTCCCTTTACACAGTATATGTTCAAAACATGAGGTTTAATAATTGTGACTGCAACCCTAATAAAAGTATCTCAATTCTTTCCATTTACAGTATATAAATGTGACAATAGACATCTTACAGACATGTTGATAATTTACCTTCACAAGCTAATGTCACTACATTGAAGTCATATCCCCTTGTACACTGTCTTTTAGTAACACACTGCCTGGTCTCTGGGTTCAAAGCTGTCCCCTCAGGACATGATTGTATAAGAATAGGTTCACATCGGTAGGTTCCTTCATAGTTGACACACTGTAGTTCTCCAGTACAGTTGTGCAGTCCCTCCCTACATTCATCTCTATCTATCATGAAGAAGAAAGAGCTAGTGAGTGAAAGACTGGTGAGTCAGTACTCATAAATGTAGAAATCCAACTCATTCAATCATAGTAAGACACTACCAGTTTCATGCTCGACTGATTAAGATTACACACAAAATTTACTATTGTTTTACTACTTTGGTTTAGCAATTATGCAATGCCCTCTACATGCAAACAAAACATTGACACATTTTATTTTTCACACTGTTACTGTTTTTTTTTTTTACATTCTTTTTTAAACAATTTGAAGTAGGCAATATTTGCTTAATTGTTTGTATTTCTATATCCTTCAACAAAGTCGAGAAAAATTACATTATATCTTATAAAGAAAAGGAGTCAAAGGTATTGTTCTGAATGACTATCTTCTCATTAAATACCTAGACAAGATCTCCCATCTGACTGTAATACATATCCAGAGTTACACTGACAATTGACACCAGTCTCTGTGTTTACACAGAGTTGTTGACAGGGGTTGTAGACACTACATCTGATACCTGTAAAATAAATTGAGGTTCTGTAGCAATTATACATATTTTAGTTATCTCCATTTACCAACACTTCTGTAAATATACTAACTTTTTTTTTCAAATCAGTGATGAAAATTAAGAATATGACATTCAAAAACATTGTGTATTTTAGAAATGATGAGGTGTGTCCCTTCTTATTTTTTCAAAAAGAAGCAAGCAAAAAAAAAAATATGAAAAAGTCACATAGAGGTCCAGTAAGCACTTTCAAAGTACATTGAAGGTGAACATATGCAAGAAAGCACTTGAAAATATTGATGGTTCAGTTTAACACTGGTTATTTCTGTTCCTAGTGACAAAAACAAATGTTCTTTATTTTACCAAATATACTTTAAATCAAGATATTTGAAATGCTACTTGATACATGAAATGGATTAGACAATGTCTGCATGTTACTTTGATCAGATAGTGACAGTGACAGTTAGTACACAGACTTAATACCCAAGCATTGGTTTGTACAAAATGAAGAACTAATTAGAGCTAATTGTTTAGTATAAGTCCCATTCTGTGTTGAACACAGAAAAAAAAACTGCAGCATGTGTTTATGGAAACATGTATTTGAGACAGCTACAACAATTTAAACTTTGTACATATAATAACATATACTTTCAAAAATCGTACATTTTTCAAATACGAAATCCTATTTAAAATATGATTTTTATTTATATGTTTTCATGAATTAAATTGAGTACTACTCAGCATATGTTTTTAATTGTTTTCATGTTGTTCCTAAACATGTGAAAAACGTGATAAACATACGTTTTTCATGTGTTTTTTAAAAACATATAAATAACAGATGCTGCAATTTTTCCAATGTAGATGATACCCTTCTTATTTTTATCCACAGAATGTAACTACCATTTTATGTATGTTTTCTCATAATTTTGCATTGCCATTGTAAAGATATTTTAAAATACTGCAGAAAATTAAATTGGTTTTGTCAATAAGCAACAATACTCTTATCATTAAATTATTTGACATAAGCACCAACCATTTTATTAGTGAAGGAAAGGGGAGGGGGCACTCAGATTAAAAAAAAAAGTTATTCCAAATTTTTCTTCTTATTTTTGTTTTACTCTGCCGTGAACAAATAAGAGAATAATGATTTACTCCCATTACTACCAATGTAGATTTCCAATTAAAAAAAATCGACCCCAAATGTGCTGAAAAAAAAAAAAAAACAAAGCCATCGAGAAGAAAATAGTATGTGCCTTAAAACAGGTTCCTTATTAAACAATATGATTTGAGAGTGATCTTCCCTTTACACTTACGTCTATCCTGATCTCTGATACATGTTGATTGGTCATTATGTAAGCTATACCCTTCCGGACATTCACAACGGTAACTACCAACTGTGTTGACACAGATATGACTACAGAGCTTGTTTTTATATAGTTCACATTCATCTATATCATCAGTGTCTGAAAGAAATGTATTACAGATAAAAAACACAAATGGTGAAGTTCCTTGTAGTACATAGAGGAAAAAAGAAACTTATACTCTTTAAATGAAAAAAAAATTAAACCAGACATATTCTACAGCTCTTTTCAATTAAAGAGGAGACCTAGAATAAGGGACATAACTCTTGAAATCAGTGAAATGTTTGCATCATATTCAATTTCAACAAAGCCTATTATGCTTTCTTTTGAAATAGAATGAAATCAACCGATGTTACTTTGATGCTTAGTTGAGATTGATGTAAAATGCTTTACATAAATGTCCAAATGATTTGAAAGGGTGATGTCCCTTACCCTAGGTCTACCTCTTTCATATCAATGTATTTTGAATATGAGAAAACTGTACACTCCTTTACCCAAACAAAATTTTCAGTTTCAAAAGGGGTTTGGTTAGTTAAGGTTTCACTGTAATTCCTAGCCTAGAGACATAATTGATTGTTTGGAAGTACCAGTACACAAAATGTATTTTCAGGCAAACACTCTCTTAAATCTATGATATTTATTTTTATTTTGTAAGAGGTCTTCCCCAATTATGTTATTAGAAAATCATCATGGGAATTGTAGCATGCTCAAAGAATGACATAGGTTGAATTTAAAGGCACATCTTATCATCAAATTGCATGTTGCAGTTTTTTGTTAAAATAAGTTTAACCTTTTCTTATATTTTTGCTTAAATTCATTCAATTGAAAACAAGTTCAAATATGAAACTAAATCTTTGAGTATGTATTTTGTTACTCAATCCAACCAATATCACTAACCAGTTAAATTGTTGGCACCAGGTCCAAGGCAGCATTCCTTGTAAACCTGATCACATGGACCTCCAAATTCTTCTTTCCTCAGGAGATTACAATCCCCACCCATAGATCTGGCTGCTATACCTACTCTACAGCAATGGCAACATTCCTAAAGTGAAGAAAACAAACCAAGCATATCAAGGTACCAGACACCTTCTAATATATTCACAGTGTAGACAACCAGGGAAATATTGTTTCTTTACAATTCATAACAAAGCAAATCAACTGTCATCAGATCCCAAATGTATAGAAGCTAAAAATACATATACTTCTTTTCCAATTTCTTATTTTTTTTTGGCAAGAAAAGAACTGACATTTTCCAAGGATATTAGATCATAAGCCATGAGTGAATAAAAAATTCTGTTAACATTACTTATGGTACCTTATACTGTTCAGATCCAAACACATCATCTCTTATAGCACAGAAACTGTTTTCTGCAGCATCTTTTTTGCCATTCTCACACTGAGCTCTGTGTTTCTGCTTCATACAACAGACTTCTAACAAGGCAAGACAACTCCGCTGATCATCTTGGTGGATATTAGTTATAGCACTGGGATAATTATCACAACGATCACTGGTAGATGCCCACTGAGTTCCCAAGACACAGCATCTCAACAGCAAATTTGTGTCCACACCAGCTAAAATAGTTAATATTTCAATTACACCCCTATAAATTCTGATATTTTGAAGGGTAGCAATGTGTAATTAAAGTAGCTTGTTTTCTGTATGAGTATGACAAAGCTCAGTACATATGTTGCTCATTTAAGAATGTCTGTTCTAATAATACCAGCGTTTTCCATTCAAAATATGGGAAAGAAAAAGTGTGTATATTTTTAACTTGTAACACTTATCTAAGATTTCTAAGAATATGATTTAAAAAGTTTTGCCTTAAGTATTTCATTTTAAGTGAACTAATTGGTCAATAATTGAGTAAAGGAAGAATTTTAGAAAATATTTATTAGAAAGGTTAATGAAACCAAGCACAAAACTTATTTTATACTAATAATTAGAAAGAACCGGTTTTTTGTCTTGTCCAGGGCCTAATCTTGACATCAGTGACAAGGAGAAGCTTTTGTAAATTCTGTTTGAAAAAAAAAAAAAAAAAAAAACAATATTGACATTTTTGCCCATGTAATCTATTACATAAACTTCTCCCTGTCAGACAAAAGGGAGAAGTGAGCACTAACAAGAAATTTCTGCTCATATCTCCCTCTAAATTGAGCCCTGTTGTCTTGGCTGTTCTACACAACTAATTATTACAAAACTATAAAGCAGATATTGATGATTTATTAATTAAGTTAGTGATGAAAAAGCCTTTTCTTTTTTTTTTGCCTACACTAACAAGGGGAATGTAATGCCCCTTTTTTAGGTGTACGAGTTATATGATGGTTGAATCAACAACACTGTTTAATTGGTGTCTTGTTTAACATTCATTATAAAAATGTTTTAAAGTATTTGTATACCAACACATATAATCAGAAAACATGTGATTCAACCTCAGTAACTACTTTCTTTCTAATTCGTATAAAAGCTTAAAACAATCTAAAAGATATCGCAAATTAGACTTGTAATTTTCCAAATATGGTAAAAATATTGCAGCACTTCTGTATCTATGGTATGATGTCTTAGGATATTGAATGAATATATTCTGAAGTAAAGTGTATGGTAATTGATATGGTTTGTATTAAAGTGGTTTTAATCAGTAGATCATATGTTAAATATGGAGTCAGCTTACCTTCAGATATTTGGTATGTCACACTAAATATTGCAAATACAAAAAATAACATCATTACAAGTTAAATAATGAAACAGTAAATCCCTAAATTGTATGCACTGGTCAAAAAGATGCAACTTTTAAAATCCTCCCTCCCTTTATCTCAATTATTTTAATATCCACTTGAATCTGTAAAGATTTGGAGGAAATTTAAGACAAGTATATCTTGGAAGGCTTATTTAAGGGTAATAAGAGAATACATATCATATCTTGGCATGTGTGATAAATCTATCTAATTATATGACAATAAAGACTCATTAGTAAAAGTGTGGGAATTAGATAGCTGTCTGGGGGCAGTGTCAATTTCTGATCAGTGACCAGAATACATTTTAAAATTAGTTTTTACAATGTTTGTCATTACACTTGATTTACTTGCAAATATTTAAAGGATGTAAAAAATCTTTAATCAAATAATTTGACTCCTAGAAAGAAATAATATAAAGTTATACTACACTAAAATTTATACTGTATGAACAAACAAACAAAAATTTAAATTAAAAAAAATACTGAGATTTAGTTTTTGTTCAGGGAATACCAACATTTGTGATATGTGGAATGCTTTACATTCATAATTCAACATCATATTTATACAAAGATAAAGATGATGCTCATGTGAAATAAATCCTAAAGTAAAAAAGTAATCTAGAATCACATATATAAAAAAATTGTATCCTTCTTAGACTTCTTTTAAATTCAATTTTATAATTTTCCTTGTAGACAGTGATTTCAAATCTTAAAAATATCAAATATAAACAGATTATTGTTGTTATTTTTATTTTATTAAAACAACTATATAGCCTAGTAACATATATACCAGCCAACTGCCCTTTGTGTACCCCTAACATCATTTTAGAGTGGGAATAGTTTTATTCTTGTGACATCAGACACTTTACGTAAATTGAGTACAAAGTGTCTGATCTAGTCAATGAGTAACGATACACTGACCCAAATTTAGATCAATCAGGAAAACATCATTTCTTCACAGAAGTTGATCATATCAACTTTCAAAATATCTTGATATAAATTACATATACATGTACAAAATTTTCAATATTTGTTATCCTTTTTAAAGGAAAAATGTATCAATTAAGAGTACAGCCAATTAAGGCTTATATAGATAAGGCAGGTTTATGTTGTTAATAAAGAGCTAACTGTCTCTATGAGGTTATTTATAGTAAGCATATGCTTAGAATTTGATTGGTTGTTATTTTTAGTTTTTGAAGGAAAAAACAGAAAAAAAACAATCATCACCACTTGGCTCTGACTTTGATCTAAGACTTTGAAATCTCAAAAGGTCTAAAGGTTAAGTATCAAAGTTTTGTCAAAATCTGTCAGTGTTTATGAATTTGTGAAAACAGAATTAGCTGATCGAAGTTTAACCTCATAAGGCAGAAATTTCATGAATTTCAGGGTGAGAAATTTTTATCAAACTAACAATCCAAGATTTCAACTTATGTAACACACACTTTTGGATCATTATGTGCAGCTCACAAAAGCAATAGGTATGTATGTAACCCCACTTGGACACATTCTGATGATGAGCCAACCAGTCATCACTCTTTCTCCTATACCCAGCATGCATGAGGAAGAAGCATGCAGTGACTACCGATTTTACATTCTTTGGTAGGACTCAGCTGGGGATTAAACCTCCTGCACTGAGGGGAGCACACTACCACACGACCACCAAGGCAGTGTAGATAGACAGAAGGAAGGATGGAAGAAATAAGTGATGGATGGATGTAGGATACAATATATCCCTCATCCAACTTCCTTAACAAGGGAAAATTTGTACAGTTGTCCAAAATATTACTTGTATTCACAAAGTTCTATCCAATCATAAAAAAATTATGAAATCTTTTTAAAATACAGGATAATTCAAATCAGTGGCAACTTAAAAAATAACTAAAAACCCTTGATTTTCAAAAGAGAATGACTCTTTGAATGTCTTGCTCTGACCTTAACCTTTGACCTTAAAAGTCATAGGAGGTCAAGATTTTCTTAAACTGAATATATTTGTATTTAACATGTTGGGTAAAATGAAATCTTGAAGGATTTTGATTATAGTGTTCCCAAGAATTGTTAAAAATAGATATCATTTTTTTTCAGTAAAAACCTGCCTAAACTGAACCCTGAATTTCTGTCTAAACACTTTTTAAAGTCCCTATATACCAATTTTAATGTATTTTGAACCTTGCTTAACTGAACCAATTTTAAAGTCAAAGGGTTCAGTTAAGGAGGTAGGAAGTAGACCTAGGGTAAGGGACACAACTCTTACAAATCATTGAAATGTTTGTATTCAGTATTTTAGATAAATGTCATATAAGCATCAAATTAACTTTGACTGATTTCATTCAATTTCAAATGAAAGCTTGATAGGCTATAGTAAAATTGATTAAGATACAAGCATATCACTGATTTCAAGAGTTATGTACCTTACCATAGGTTTACCTCTTTAAAACTGGTTTCACTGTATCATATACAACAAGAAAAAAGAAAGTACCCAGAGGGATGGACTCAGCATACACTCCCTGAAATTAAAAAAAAAAAAAAATATTGCATAAAATCTTGACTTTTAGTTTTTTTCTCCCTAGCGTCGCTTGCTCTTCACTTCTGCTTATGCCCCTCTATCTGATTCCACCCCTGGTGCATGCAAACATTTTAACCCACTGTTTTGTACTGTTACACATTACTTTAAGTGATATGATTTTTTTATCTTCAGAGCACTGAACATTAATTAACCAAGTTAACTATTGACAGGAAGTACAAGTAATTCACTTCAAGCACCACTTTAGATTTGAACAGATTATCTGATAAATTAAATGAGAAACCACATCAAACATATTCTCAAACTTGTTTTGAAAAAAAAATATATCTAAGATGCCCTGCTTGACAAACAATACTATACTGCAAAAATATTTGTGTTTGACTTACATGTAGAAACCCCATTGCATAATATTGAAGTTGATAGGAATAAAATGTTCCTCAAAGGATGCCCTGCTTGCATATATTATGTATGACAACTGTCTATATATATATACCGGTATATATATATATATATATATATATATATAGTTACTTTCAGTTTTGATACTAACAGTCACAATATCAGGTAGAATATCTTGACTAGCATGTGAGAGTAGAGGTGTTACACATGATATTGTAGGTATCAAAATCTAAAGTAAGTATTATGCTGTTTATTGGTAATCTAATAATTGTATTTTTTATCATTTTAATGTACTTTAGCAAATAATAGAGTAATAAGACTACAAACTGTTTGTGTGTGACGTCAATTTCATTCAAACCTCTGAAGAAGGTGTGATACGTCATAATCACTCTCAATGTTTTGACTGATATTTTCAAATTTCTTGTCATATATGAGAGATAGAGAAGTATCTGTCAACAAGATCAAAGGAAAAAAGTTCAGATTATCGATAAGAAAATTCCTTGAGATGAAGCTTTCATCTTTCTGGGACTTATGGATAATATTAAACTAAATTGGAAGAAAGAATGAATATGGTGAAACTCAACAACTTGCACCAGCATATACATGGAACTTAAAGGAAAAAAAAACCAGTTAATATCTTCAAACATCTATTTAAGGTCTTCAACAGGTCTTAACATATCTTTAATCAATCTATAATTTGATTTCAGCCTAATAAAATTATCAATTTCTGATTTTCTCAATTTCTTAAATATATCCTCAGATCTGCGACTGATGCATTCTGGTTCGTCTAAATCTGTGTTGAAGATTTGAGGAAAACTTAATTGGAGATTTTTTTTTATAAAGCCAAGCCCCGACAATCACAGATGTAAACTAGGGATACTGCAAGCAAAGTTCACTAAAGGATTCAACCAGCTTCCATCCTAGACACCATATAAAAAAAAGCCTTTAAACAGGATTTTGATGTCACTCCAGTCTGAAATCAAATTCTACAATATGGCACACCTATGTAAAGCTTATGTCAAAATAACAAGAGGCTGTGATAAATAGTTGCAGAAAAAACTGTAAGGAAAAAGGCTTGGATAGACAAAAAGAAGAATGGAAAACACAAATGGAAGGAAGGACACCACGATCACTATATACCTCTCGCTGTCAAATTGGGGTGGGGGGGGGGTTATAGAAAAAGGATTTAATACTAACTTGCATTTGCAATATATCAAGAAAATAATCATACTGACTTTTTTTCTGAAAGCAGTGGCTTTTCAACTTCAGAGAAGAAAAAATATACATACAAAAAAGGGCTACACAGGAAGTCTATCTCTGAACACATATCTAAGAGTTATAAACTCAACTTCAAGATTTGTACTTAAAATAAACAAAAAAAAACACATTTGTACAAACATTTATGTAACAAATAACATGTATAAATAACATAATGTAATGCTATAGTAGCAATACTACAGCAATGATAGACAATTCTGTATAATCATGTACATAATACAAATTGAAGGAAAGTACATTTCACGTTTAAATTTATTTCATCAAAGCTGCTGCCTTCTGAGCCTTTAAAAAACTTATTCAATCTTACTACAATATATACTCTATTCAATCTTACTACAATGTATACTCTATTCAATCTTACTACAATGTATACTCTATTCATGTTTATCAACAAACAACACAGTCTGCAGAATGAACACTATCAGTAACTTTTCTTTAAGATAGAAGTTGGTTTCAATAGCATCATACATCAACTTTTCGTCTTTTTTGCAAGGTGTTGTATTCTTCTGGAAAAAAAAATAAATGCTATCTTATATATCTTAACTTCAAGACACTTATTGAGAAGTTACACAGATTAAAAATATAAATGCCCTCTATGTTGAAGTGGCATACAAGTCACAACATAAAATATATTGAAAGCTATACACAGTCATTTCTTTTTGTTAATTATTGATGAAATTACAAACTTAGAGTACACGTATCTGCTATGTAGAACTTTCATTTTCCACCAAGTAAACACAGGTATTTGTTTTGATTTGTTTACCATATTCACTATATATATCACAAGGTATCAGATGATAGCTATTAGATTTTTTTTCTGTGTTTTAATATATGCACTTATATGTGTCCTCTATGCCATATACTAGGTGATGAAGCACAGTGTCAACTAATTTTATGTCAAAGACCTCCCACACTTGAGGCAAGCATGCATAGCCCTTAAATAGATGTTAATGCTTGCCTAACTTGCCTTCAAATTTGCCCCCAATATAACAGAAAGCCTTTTTTTATCTGGTTTATCCTGCCTTTTTCAAAAGCTGCAAAGGAACAATAACTCTGCCATGACACCAGTGTGGCAGTCATCTCAGAAAGATTAGTCAAAGAGTCAAATGTCTGTGATGAAGGACAGACACACAAAAATACAAAATAGTAAATCCCTTCTTGTTTGAAGTGCGGTAAACATAGACCCCACCAAATCAATATTAAAACAATGTTGTCCTGGTATCATACCACTAGCAGAGCTTTTTCTCATCTGTACAGAACTTTTAGTGACAGGATAATGATTATTAAAAGTATTCTCCCTACTATTCCCTGGGGTTATAGGTCTTGAAGGCTTCTGTGTAGAGTCTATATTCTCTATGTCCATAGATTGGTTCCATACTGTGTCCTCTACAAAATATGATTTCATTTCATAAAAATTTAATCAACTTGAGTAAAGGTCAGTTTATATACAAATGTACATAATTGCACAAAACTTAATCAACTGACATTACACCCAATTTTAGTTTATAATTTGGCTGCTCAAGAGAAATTTGATTCGAACAAAATGTCAGTGATATTTTGGTCAATAACTTAACTGCTCAAGGTAAATTGATCCTAATGAAGAGTCAGTGATATTTTGGTCTATAATTTGGCTCTTTGAGATAAATTGATCCTCATGAAGAGTCAGATATTTTGGTCTATAATTTGGCTACTGAGGATAAATTGATCCTAACAAAGAGACAGAGATATTTTGTCCTATAATTTGGTTCATCAAAACAAATTGATCCTAACAAAAAGTCAGTGATTCTGATCCAAAGAAGATTAATCGCAGTTAAAATCATGGAAATTTCCGAAAAAGTCAGGTTTTTTCTGGAAGTTACCATGGCAACACATTTTAGAAACATTTCAGTTTGATTTTGTAATTTTTCAAAATCATCATGAAAATTTGTTTTATAGATTATTACAACTAAGATAGCAAAAATAACCCTTATACATAATAGTAATAGGATAATTAATTGGAAAGAGAGAATAACCAAAATATTATCATGAGTGCCAAAGAACACCTAGATTTAACGAGTGTGCAGAACTTGTTCTGTGCATGAGTTAAATCTTCAAGTGTTCTTGACCTGAGTGATCATATTTTGGTTATTCATGAAAACCAACTGATTATCCTATTTATTATATAGATTTTCGAAATTTATTACACTGGGGACATTCAATAAAACACTGCTATCTATATAATAACGAGGTTTCCATCATATGCATGATGCTTACTGACATGCTCTCTTAAATCATTTGTACTGGTAAGTGAAATGTAAAAAAACAACAAAACAGAAAATAATCATATACCTTAGCATGATTTACTTGAAGATTTGTAGGCATTCTTGCACTTATATCACAAGCTGACTCTAAAGAATGTACAAGTTTCTTGAATAAGATTACATTTCTAGAGACACCACATTTTATACTTTAAGTGAAGACACTTCAAGATCAGGTGAAGAATTTTTAGATTGATTTTTTACAAAAGACAAAAAAGAAGCCTCCAATACACATTTTCTCTAGGAATCATCCTTACCAAAGTTATCAGCCTCTATCAGTTCAGGGGGTGTCTCTATTGGATCCTGGTTGGACTTTTCTGAGTTTCCTCCACTACTCTGAGGTCTGTTGGATGTACTTGATACTGCACTTCTAGTCCTCACTCCTGGTTTTGGACTAGAAGCATGCATTGGAGGGCCTAAACCAAATGCTGGGGTAGACGAGGCAATAGGTGGACCTTCAATAATACAATCATTTTAAAAAACAAACAAGTTTTTTTGTGTGCACAAGATGTAACAGATTTATTAACAAAAAGCCTTAAACCCAAAGGCTATTTGACGACCATGGGATAAAAACCCAACACAGACATTTTTTTCCTAGCGAGTGCAGAATATCATAAAAAGTTAATGAATTTGTAAAACATGCAACAAATACTTCACAGCATCACAATGAAGATGAATGATTGATAAACAGAAAAGTTATTATTTTTAGGTATATAAATCTTAATTGACTTTTTAGACAGTCTTGAATCTTGTTTTTTATATGGTCTACCATGTACATTGCAATTGTCATTGACAAAAGATTAATGAAGTTAATGAATTATCATTGAGGTTGATATCTGTAAGATAATATGTTTCACATCATATAGAAATAGGGCATCTAATGGTGCATTATATGATACCTTAAAGTGTTGCAAATAATTTTGGGGGCAAAAACAACTTAAAATGGCCATAACTTTTGTGTTAATAACCCAATCAAATGAAATTCGAACTTGATCTATGATACACATACTTTAAAACTTTACAAAGTTTGAAAAAGATCCTTCAATATCTTCTAAAGGTATTATCTAGAAACTGTAATCATCTTGGGGGACGGACTAATAGATAGATGGACGTGCAACTTTTTCAGAGGGTATCACATAATACCTGGCCACTATGTGTGGTGGGGTATAAAAATCACCTAGACTAGTAATAGCAGTTTGATCTTGATGTTTTTGCTGTAGTTTCTGTTGGAATTCAATCTGTTTCTGTCTCTGTCTCATCAATCTCTCATATTTGGCCTTTTCATCATCTTTTCTGAAAATGACAAGAAAGATTATGTTATTGACAAATTTATAACTATGATTACAAAATGAAAAACCTAGAATTTTAAGTTCAAGTCAGCAATAACATTGATCAAACAGTTTTTTGACCGGGCATAATCTTTTAAAAATTTCCCAAAATCAAAATAATTATACGGGTTAGTGCCAATTACGCCTTATTTTTTTTAAGTTCAGTGTTAGAATTTAAAATATAGCATTTGATCTCAGACACAATAATCAAGAATGCCTTGCTTTAAATCTGGAAATACATTGTTAATCAATTAATTTTGCATATACAGTGAAACTTCTCCAAACTGGTCACCAATGGGACTAGAAAAAATGGCCGGTTTCTAGGGGTGGCCAGTTATGTGAAAAATAGCAATGCATTCTAAGAGCTGTTTCCATTAATGTGTTCAATAACCCTACACCTTGTCAGTTTGTTGGTCAAGACATGTTAAATGCCAATACAAAACTTTTGGCCTTTTATTACATTTCAAAGCTTGCATTATTTGTAAATGATTTGATTTTACAAACGGTACTGCCGACAAAATAATGTTCACGGTTTTGAAAGAATGTGTATTAAAGATCAAAGGGCTATTGATGGTAATTAATTATTTGTATTGTTTTCATAAATTACCTATAAACCCAGTCTAATAATTTCACCCCTATGTTGTTTTGGCTTGGGTACAGGTCACGTTGATTGACAGTTAAAAGATTGTAAAGATCATACTATTAAATGACCCCGGTTGCCTGACGTGTATACACACCAAGTAACAGCCAACCAGTGACAAAATGTAATGTTTGGATTAAATTTGTTGTTAAAACTACTGTCCCCTTCAATTATCATCTGTCCACTGATGAAATGCAAATCGGTCAGTGAATGAATTATTAATTACATAATATTACATAATCATTTACAGTTTTGTTGACACATCTTTTACAGGTGAACAATAACTGGGTGGCCGAAATTGAGAGGTTGTTTTTATTTGAAATATGTAACTAAAACCGTGAAAAACCGGCCAATGTACGGTTTTAGCGGGTGGCCGGTCTATTGAAGACATAACACACAGGTTTTAATGTATATCAGCTGGGACTTTTGAAAAAGCCAGTTTGGAGGGAAGACCGGTTTTCCGAGGGTGCGGTTTGGAGAAGTTTCAGTGTAGCAGCTTGAACTCCTGACCAAAAACAAAGTGAGAGAGTATACAAAATGTACAATTGTGCAAAAGTTTTTAATATCAAAGTTCCCTATAAGAGAACAAAATCTCATTCTTACCTATTTTCATCACCATATGTTGGATCCACCAGCTGTACTGACTGTGTTCTAACATGATTTACCTTTTGTCCACCATCATTCCCTAGTGAAAGTCTACCATTATCCTCAGTATTTGGTTTCCCTATAGACTGCCTGCCAGGAGGGTTACCTGACCCTTGCCCAGCAGGTAAAGACCCTCTCCTAGTAGAAACAGCCTCAGATATTCCATTTTGTCCCTCATTTTCACAAGCATTTAACACAACAGCTGCAGGTAGCCACTCAGGGTTTTTACCTGTGCTAGTCCCTGCAAAATTAGAGTTCAGTGTGGCTTCCCTAGACACTGATGAGGAATAGGCACTCTCTTTAGAAGCATTATCTCTAGAATTATACACACTTGAACCACCACTGTTTGTATTTGGGTTGGAATGGATGCTCTCCCTAGTTACTGTGTCTCTAGAAGGAATTTCACTGGGTGGCGGCATAAAGTCATCTCTTGTCACATTTTCCCGAATTTTCGCTCTTGTTTTTCTTGCTTTGGCTACACCAAGATCAACGTCTGAATGTTTCATGTCATTTATATCATAAACTTGAGAAGGCTGAAATAGTATTGATTCTAGTTTTTTAAAAACTGAGATAGACGTCTAAAGCATTAAATGTTACTGTAAACATGTTAATTGAAGTGAAAAAAATTCTTTTACTTGTCAAATAAGTGCAAAAGAAAATAGTACTCCCCTAAATCTATTTACATGTATACACTTTTAAATGCTTATTATTTTTCAAAAGTGTAAAAAATTGGTACCCACCAATATGTTCATTTGAAATAATCTGTGTACATTGCTATGTTTACAGTAATTGACACCACTTTAAGCAGATTTTCAAATCCATATCCCTTAAAATCTTTTGGAATCCTTGTCAACTCAAACATAACAAAAGGTTTACCAAGCATACCCAACTCAAAATTGACAAAATTGAAAACTTTAACATGCAGTTCACGTGGCAAGGGGAGATATTGTGGAAGCCTTATATCAATCTGAACTGATGAACTAGGTGATTGCATTAATAAAAATCATATTAGATTAAGGTAGAAAATATTACCTGAGTTTCAAAATTTTACTTAAAGTATAAGAAGAGGACAGTTACCGTCTTTGGTGCTCTGTTGATACATTTGAGGTAATCTTTGTCAGCCATACAGTTCCCAAGACAATTACCAAAACTTCTGCAATTGTAAAAACATTCTAAATATAATGATATGGAAAGTTATCAATTGTTTTCAACTATCATATCAAAAACTTTTTTAAAAAAAGTATTTGCTTTATGTTAGGATTCTATTCAGAGTTAACAATTTAATTATGACAAAGTTAAATGCCTTACAGTGGTGCTTTTTGCAGCATCACATGTTATCACAAATCATATGGAACATGATTTTATAATGAATTATACATCTTAAAAATAGTTTTTGGTTGTATTTTACAGTGTATGATATTGGAATTGTAAAATGTGAATATTATTCCTGTATTGGAAGTGAAATCACGTGATGTCATGCTAGGTATACTGTTTCGGTAAATATGTGAAATTGTGAAATTAAGAAATATCAGGGCCTGATCCAGACACTTTGAAAAGTGGGGGCTGCCAGCTGAGGTTCCTCAGAAAAGGGGTGTGCTAGGACATTATTTGCCATTTTTTTGTCACATATGAAAATGACTAATGACTAATGTTTCAATAAAAATGTGGGGGGTGCCAACTGAAAATGCATGTTAACTGAAAATTAGCAGATAAGTGCATTTTCTGTTACAACCAGTAATAACATGTACTAAAATCAGTCAGTAAATAAATGGGTTTCCTAAAATTTGTATTCATTTTAACAAATTTTTACCGACCCTTATATTTGAAGTATAAGGGATGTTATACATGTATACTGAATATTACATGTCAAAATCTGTATCACATGCTGTTTCAGCCCGAGACTCCGATATTATCTCAAGGGCCACGGCCCACAGGTTGATATAGGTCGAGTGTTGATACAGCATGTGATACAGATTTTAACATGTCATGTTGATTATATCATATATTTTAACTCCAATATGTTCTGTAAAGGGGTGTGATATAGGTCTAAGGGTGTGACAAAGGGGATGCAATATAGGGTAGACCATTTAGAGTTGAAACAATCACTTATAATGCATATACAAAAATGTTATATTTTAATTTAAATATATGCTTTATGTTTACATACGGGTATATCACTTGTAATTTTCATTTCAATCTGTTTAATGAGATCAACAATATCTTAATGCTACAAGAATGGTCATTTTATTTTTTTATTATTAGAAAATGTTCACTATTAGCAATTTTTGTGCAATAAGTCAAACAGGTAAAAAAGTTTTGACCTTTTTATATGAAATGGTGCAGCATATGTGTTACGACAGCACAAGATATAATGTGAAATTCAATATCAATATTTATAGATGGATTGTACAGTTCCCATCAGTGACATGTGTTGCAAGTTTCTTCTTTCCAAAGAATGACTTAGAAAAATGAGAAAGCTAAATTAATCTTTTTGGCATCAAATGAGGAATAAAAAATCTGAGAAGATTGTAAACGTGATAAGGCCCAGATTTTATGTAACTCAAGATGTCACAGCAGTCTTTCTTGTAAAAACAAATGAAAATAAATATTTGAAAACTATGATCATTCTATTTGTACCTTTTTATAACTTTTATTTTTATTTGCTTCTAAATTGACTTGCAAACTTCATTTTGTGTTTTTCTGTGTTAAAGTATTATCAATAAATACATGTATTTATTAGATCTATAAATATATTTATTTCCTAAATCACTTGGTAAATTCACACATTTACTGATTGATTTAAGAAATACGCGTGTATATCCTGATTAACACATGAATTTACTGTAACATATATTATGTCACACACCAAATTTGAAATCAACCCATCCAGAAAGAGCTTAGAGTTTTGTGCTGAAAATTTTCCCTATCATTTCATTAATGTGAAAAATGGCGAAGTCCCAAAAAGAAAAAAAAAACAGGAAGTTGATATTAGACTGCACAAACTAGCTTACAACGTATGCTCAATGATATAAAGCCACACACCAAATTTGAAATCAACTAATTATTGGAATTGTTACAAGATAATTATAATGAAATTTGGACAGACAGACAAAGTGATTCCACTGTAACGTTGATTAGGGTCATGACATGTTCTTTTTTGTTAATACTGAAATTAATTATACATGTATTAAAAGAAATTTCAACATGCTTCCACTTCGTTTATAATATCATCTAGGTGACACTTACTTAAGTGCTCTCTTTAAACCATCAGTGACAGCCTCTTTTCTGGCCTTTTCTATAGACAGAGCTTTAGATTTCATGCCTTCACTTACTCCATATCCTACATCTTCATGAAAGATTCCATCCTATTATGACAAGATGGTGGATTAAACATTACATTCTAGTTTTTTGTCTGGCATTGTAATAAACAATACTTAAAGCTGAAATTGTTAATTAAGAGTTCATAGAAGCAGGACTCTAAAGGGAAACATACCATCTTACTTTGACACTAGAGCTGAGCATCATGCAGGAGTTCATGATATAATACTTACAGCTACATTAGAGTTCATAGAAGCAGGACCCCAAAGGCAAAAATATCATCCTACTCCGACACTAGAACTGAGTATCATGCAGAAATTCACAATATAATACTTACAGCTACATGCATCATAAAATATCATAATATGTCTCATCATACAATAATCACCAGAACTGCCTTGCTTAAACAGCAGACAGCTTAAATTCACTTAATATTTAGGAAACAAAAATTGTGTACGGGCATTCATAATTTGTATAACCCTTTTTAGTGCATATCAATGTTTTTCAGCTGTACTACACAAGAAAACCAGAAAACCCTATTAAAGATAGGATAAGAAAATAAAAGAACATTTAGTATTATGATTCAGGACAGACATTATCATAGAGGTTCTGACCAACCATCAATATTGATGATTCATCAGTGAATCAAAACACCTCTTTGTGACATCAGATTAAAGGTGACCATTTTTTTTAACCTCAAGTCCAAATTTTACTTATTTGTATGAGTAGATCAAGGATATAATAAAAGTCTCTCTACTCTTGATTATTGTCAATGACTACTAATCTATTAAGTCTCTTCATGTTCTAATTAGCTGTTTTCAACTAACTCAGATAATGATTCTAAAACAATATATCCAGCATTATACATTATGCATGTACATACTTTTAGTTGAACTTTCACTGTGGCACATACTCCTACATAATATTTACTGTTGTAGTGGTCTACAAAATCTGAAAAATATCATTGTTAAAATATCATAGCTATTTCAAAAAATATTTCTAGGTATATACATGTACATGTGTATGTTATGTGAACTGATTGGTACTATACACACAGTGCTTGCTGTAGTGGAGGGTGTTACACATGAATACCAAACCCAGAAAAAATATCCCATGGGTCTGTCTCTGGTGATATAACTAGTATTACTTCATGTGGTATTCTTGTGTAACATCCCCTAATACAGGCTCTATGTGTATGTACTGAATGAATTGGGAAAGCAATTTCAAGTCCAGAGTGACGGTGCAGATACAGGATGATATATTATGGTCATCTAACCAGGTAGCTCTTCATTCATTCAATCATTGTATAGGTAGTAAGCAAGGAAAACTTCAAAATTAAAACAGGCAGATTCTTACAAACACTCTAGAATTTTGAATGATGTGTACCATAAAAAAGGAAAAAGGTCAGTATGCCAGACAGAGTATTAAACACCATTCTCTGTGAGCATCTCAAAAGTTTTTGAACAAATGAATGCATTGTTGTGTTAATATGGTGCATGACTTTATGTGAAGTTTGTATGCCTTGCAAGCATAACTTTTTTTTAGATTTCTATGATGTTTTTTGAAATTTTGATTGTTTTTATTTATTCATTATTAAATCTGACAAAATTTCTTACTTATACATGTATTGGAAAAAAATATATATACATTTCTTAACATCTTGGTTTTGTAATAGATTGTGTTTTGTGTACCACGTGTGCATTCATGTATTTTTATCAAGTGGCTATAGTGTGGGTGCATCGTGCAATTACAGTGTGTGGCATTGGGAATGTTACACATTTCAGACATAATTGTTTGTTTTCTTCTCCATTTCTGATCATTGACTTTATAACAGCTCCAATTTCACTCCATGAAATAAATAATATTTTAGATGCAAAATGTACAACTACTACCAGATATTAAAATACAAACAAGGGTTCAAATTAGCACTGGTCCAAGGTCCAGGACCATTGAAATTTCATTTACCTTGGTCCTGGACCTATCATACATGTACCTTATACTTTCTTCTGGTTGACCTTTCATTCTGGATGCAAAAAGTCTAGGTCTAACTCCAGGACCTAGTATATTTGAATCCCTGAATGCAAGCATATCATTTCTTCAAAACACCTAACAATTTCAACTCTTCTTAAAACAGATACAAGATATGGATTTTAATGAATATTCATGACTCACCTACTGACTGATTGGACACTGAATGGGACCAGCCATTAAATCCAAATGTTTCATTAGCCAAATTGATCAGTCTCCAACCTTCGATGTAGGCAAGCTAATGGGAAAACAAATTAAAAAATGAAGAAGAAAAAACAGGCTTTTTTACACAACTACTTTGTTTTATCTCATTCTTCATTCAGGCTGGTATGATTTACATACATGTACATGTAGTTGTTTGAAAATCTAATTTATAACATTTATGATTACTATAAATATTCAGGGACTATATAATACTGATATTATCAGATACATGTTGTAATATAAAGTCCCTGTGCTAATATTTCTCCTCAATTCATTGTATTTGTCACATTCATATGCAATTAATTACATGTACACCAAGAGAATACATACTCTTTGACCTCCAGCTCCAGCCCTTTGACTAATGAATTCTGGACCAAGCCGCTGTCGTAAAGCACTCTGGATTGCTTCATGTTCCTCGGGTGTAAACTCCGCCTGTAGGAATAATTATTAAATGTATCTAGGTATTTTTTGTTAAGGTCTCACTAACCACTTCCGGGTCAAATGGCCACCCCCCTATGTAGTACCAAAAACACACTGAACCTAGACATATGCATTGTAAGTGCATTATTTGTGTGTATTATGATTAAAAGTAGTCAAAATGAAGCTGAGAATGTGTACTTTAAAATAATATATGTAATTAACTACAAAAGTGTATGAATATTGTTTACATGTGTGAGTAATTTGCCTCCATGCTGTCAGTTAGCAGAACAGGTAAAAATGTGGATTTTCAGTATTATTTATTCAAGTAAATTTTGTGAAGAATTTCTACTATGATCGTACCATTAGCATAATGATTTTGGAAGCCATATTTTCCAAGCCTCGCAACGGTATGCAACTTTAAGATGTCATTTGTCCTGGGAATTCACAGTGAGACTTTGAAAATTACTTTTTTAACATGTAAAGTAATGGAAACGTTAGAAGTGGTTAGTGAGACCTAAGTTCCAGCAAAATTTTGTACATTCATGAATTTTTTTTTCTGAATATTATAAATAACAATTTTTTAAATGAAAAAAATAAATTTGTATACAGAACAAGTTAAGGAGTGTAATACAAACATATATGTCACTAGAAAACGCTACAGAATTTTTTCTGACATCAAACATAACCATAATGATTGTGAGTTTAGAGTAAAAATTTAAATTTTATTTGCATCTGACATAAGATATTTCAGTATCATCTGTTATTTACAGCACTGTGTAAAGACATTAAATAAAACTTAAATGTACATTGCATATGAATAAAGCACATGTTTCACTGTTATGCAAGCATGTTTTCCAGACAATCCAAATAGCAAATATACCTGAGATTTAGTTGTAAAAAAAACTCTCCAGCCTTTAAGAATCATCACAAATAGAAATCCTTTAACACTCCTAAACTTAATCAGGGACTACATATTCTATACATCCCTGGCATAATTTTAAATTCTTTAATATTGAAAAAATCCTGTTTTCTGCATGGCTACCCTTTGTAGAAAGACAAAAATACATCTAGCACAGCGTAGTTATAGATTTGAACTGCTATACATACATTGGACAGATATAAATTTTCTCAAATAGGTACACTTTTTTTTGTATTTCCCCTGTGTTGCCTAATAAAATTCTATTTTTAGCACAATATCAACTGTGATTTTATGATCCAAATCAAGTTAATCACAAATTTAAGTCATCATTTCACAGTTATATTTATATAGTTTTGGTCTCTGGGAAGTTCATTGATAGCATAAATGATATTTTCAAGATTGTTTATATTGCTGACATGCAACTATAACCTGTGTATTGACCAAATTACCCACATTGATAAATAACTTTTTATGTCATTTTGATACTAAGATAACAAGTAAAGTAATTTGCCCAGTAGAAATTTTGTACCAGCATTTGAACTTTATTGACTTTTACTGTGTGCATTAAAGTCACGCTTGAGTGGTCGACATTTACTCCATGTGTGTAATTAGTGTAACTGGAGAATTAGGTGATTGTGACACCTGATGCGAATTGTAATTGGTTTGGGGTAATAAAATTGTCACTTTTTGCCACTTGATACAGTTCTTAATGTATTTTGTACTTTCAAAGATTTCAGGTGACGAAATGAGACCCGATTATTTTCGTCATTCTGAAAAGACTTTCGTAAATGAAGAAAATGACAAGCGCTAGAAAAATCACTGACCACAGTTCATTAGTTCAATAATTCAAGATTCATATACACTTGTAGCCGTCTCGTTTTTTCATCCTTCTAGATTTTCAAGGCCTTGGCAAAGTCAGTTTTTCATTGAAGGACCATCCTCTGAAATTCTCATCAAGTCATTCACTGAACTATTGTTTAAATTGGTTCTCAACCTTGACTTGATTCAGTTTTGGATAGAGAATCCTCTTTCACATGTTCGATGTTGCACGGAGTCTCTACAGGCCAATCGTCCACACATCCGGTTTGAATCAATAACACACGTAATTGTGACAGAAACGCCGATTCGTTAGGAAATATTGTCAAATTTATGTACAACTATTAATGGATTCACGAACTGTGATCTGAAACTGCCAACACCAAAATTCAGATGCTTACGAGGAGATATGATTGAAATATTCAAAATATTAACCGGATTGATTATGATGAAAAAATAAGAGATTGAAAGTTTACACTGAACAGGAATACCACCAGAGGCCACAGTATGAAAGTTGAGAAACTTGGTGTCAGAAATATTTCTTCACCAATCATGTACTGTAGACAACACGTGAAGAGCCTACCTGAGTCTTGCTGAGAGCAGATCAACAAGATCAAAGTTGAAACATTCGTAAATAGACTTGACAGTTACCGGACGAACCATTCAATACACAGCAGAGTACGGGCCATTAAGAGGACCATTTGTTCAATATTACACAGACTTACACAGTAGACTTGCTACAAGTCTCTCTGTAACATATATTTTATTTTTTTTATTTTTATTTTATTTTATTTTAAATATCATTACTAATACTATCAAATATTCATTCACTGACACTATCCAACAGCTGTACAGACTGCCTTATACAAGGCAGAATCTGAATTTTATATGAATGTGCACTCTAAAAGTATTAAAAGGGTAAATAGTAGAAACTATATTTCACCTGGCCGAAACAGGCAGGTTTGTGACTCATCACTTGGAGAACTACCACTGAATCGTTAGAATGTTTACAAATTATATTCAGGAAGTTGAATTTCGCGCATCTGTCAAATGTAACCAATGAAAATCAGTAACATATTTTTTCGCAAAAAAACATGTGGAACGAATATAGATATACATGTACATCATACAATCACTGAATTTAATGATTCATAAGAAGATTGTATATCCACCAACAGATCCAGAGATATACAATACGGAACCAAATATGAGTGTCGAAGTTTTCCTTTGGAAGTGTTTTAAAAATATGCTGTAAGTAATTATAAGGGCAGAGAGAGGGAGTGTATATTAGTAATTATAAATTAAGTCTCTGCTGTATATTTTGTATTATATGTCCCTGGTAAAGGTAAGCACATTTTCATAAATAAATAAATAAGTTTTATCTATGAAATACATAATAATAAAGATAAGCTCTACTGAGATTTTGATGGACATAATATAACAAAACATGAAAATAAATAATGGACAATTCAAGAGATATATATGCAAGGATTTATATTTAACTCCTTGATATATGATAAGAGCTGGCTATCAAAGCAAAATAAAAGCAAATGAATGAATAGCACTAGAACTAAAAGCAACTAAAACTGAGATGATAAAAAGTAATGCAAAAGTGTTAAAGCAAAATAAAAATATATATACTCGAAATGATTCTGACAAAGACGAAGACAGCACATGCAGTGCATTTACAGTTTTTTCCATCCCAAGATTTTATGTTTTTAAATTAACTAAAACTTGTAATTTTTCCAAACTCATCAGGTAGGTCATTCCATAAAATTTAAAAGAGTTCTTTTATATACCATAGGTAGTTGTTCGTACTCTTGATATATCTAGAACATTTGAATATCTGAAAATTAAAAAGTGACTTATGAAGACAACAAGATCATGTAAACATGGTGGTGACAGTTAGTTCAAAATCCTAAAACACTCTATAGCCATTGTACGCATCCTTCTGATCTTAAGCGATGGTACTGTAGGTCGATCTAATAGTTCATCATATGTGCTCTCGTAGTCTTCATATATAAATTGCAAGGCTCTTCCTCGTATTTTTTTTTTCAATTTAGAGGTATTACATTTAGTACAAAAATGCCATCTCAGAGGACAAAAATTAAAGTACGAATGGATAAAAGTATGAAATATGGTAAGTTTATTTAATTTGGAGAGGGAGCAGCCAATGCGCTGAAGCACACTAGTTGCTGTGATGCCTTATGACATATATATATTTTTATTTGTTGATTAAAATTTCAATTGATAGTCTTCATCGATCCCTAGTAATTTGACAACATCATCACAATGTATTTCAGCTGACTCAATATTAAAAACAGGCAGGGTTCGTATTACGTGCTTTATTACCTATAGCAATAGCCTGAAACTGTTCCGAGTTGGACTGCATACAATTTATTTTAAATTCTACTAACAATACAGCAGAATAGACATTAAAGTATCAAACTCATAATCAGCATAAATATATAAAGTACCTAGCTCATTGAAACAAAATATACAATTTATAAGTATGTTAAAAAGCAAGGTACCGAGTAAAGAACCTTGAGGCACACCCTAAGTGATAGTAGCACAGTCACTTACTCCATGTACAACATAGTTTGATTTGTTAAATAATTTTCGAGTAATTTCACAGTTTTAGATGATAAGCTGTAAGCAGAGAGTTTACTTAAAAAAAATGTCATGTGACAGACAACCAAAATCTTGCGAAAGGTCCATTAATATAGCTGCCACATACTGGTTTTCATCAAGTGCCGATTTCCAATCTAGGAGGTTCAGCAAAGTGATCTGGCACCCATGCCAATATTCACTTTTGTCATAATACAATCGGACAAAGAGCGACTTTTCTAAGTTATTATTTCTTAAAACTATATTTGTTTTTGGGTATATATTATTTCAAAATGTTTTTACATACACATTTAACGCTTTTGAACATATTTGCCCCTATGGATCCGTCATTGATACAGCAGTATGTAAGTACAGAAACTTAATATATTCTAATATACATTCCCTGGCAAGTACTATAAAGTCTCTGAAAAACCAACCAAACGTTGCTTATCAAAATAATCATAATGATAAAAATAATAACCATGGTAAATTCAATTAAATTAAATCAATAAAAGAAATTTGAAGACATCAAATCTGATCTCTATCTTATTATTACTCTACTTTGTACCTTCTAAACTAAATTAAAGTGGATTGAAACATAAGTCCACAATAATAACCTTCAAAAAAGTTTTGAAATCCAATTCTTTATCTTTACAATGGTGAATGTTGCGCGAACTGGTTGGGACTAGACCCCCCTTTTGTTGGAACATCTTGAAAATT
Organism: Perna viridis; assembly: GCA_037379345.1. Classification (NCBI taxonomy): domain Eukaryota; kingdom Metazoa; phylum Mollusca; class Bivalvia; order Mytilida; family Mytilidae; genus Perna; species Perna viridis. The sequence continues at coordinate 20,013,721 of CM074511.1, forward strand.
TTGCGCAATTTGACCACAGATAGCCTGGGACTCCTTTTTTTTTTTAAATGAAATTCCTTTCTGGATCTGCCACAACTTCATAAGATTAAGAAACATTTTTTTTTCTTAATCTTGTGAAGCTTCTGAAGCTTATATAACAGGGTTATATCGCTACAAGGTTGAATTCATCGCTACAGTTTTATGGTTGATATAATGAACCAGTGGATCGTTACAGGGTACCCATCTCCACCTTGAGAACCGATTTGTCCAAAGTGTCACAGTTTTCCTTTCTTCTTTCGTCTATGAGCAGTTAGGCTGTTGTCTCCAGAAAAGCAGAGGACACGTACCCTACCAGCGCACCTAGTCAATGTTCCCAGTTTTTAGTAGAGTCCGAGTTGCCCATTTACTTTTGCTGCATTGTGCGTATTATTTGTACGTAATATTTTGGTTGTTTTATGTTCTTTGTTGTAGGTATCTGTTTTCCATGTGTGGTCTTTATCTCTGCATAGATTATATTCTTTTTGATTTCCACTAGAATCTATGCATAGATTTATGGCAGAAACTTGTTTGCCGTTTCTGTAAATCGAAAACAGACATATATTGACATGATATCATTTTTTCAATCATATCACAACACAGTATTTCAAAACGCTTAGTTTTACAGAGTTTTCATGTAATATTTGTAAACTCACATGCTATATAATTCGTTCCGCTTTAATACAAAACAATTAATCGTACTTTTACACAATTGTTTACAGCGGAAGTAGATGGCGCATAAATTACTTGCAGACATCTCAGCCTCTGAAACTTAATAGACGAACATTTCGATAATTTCGGAAGAAGGCAGGAATGAGAAGAGAAGAAAAAATGTGAGAAATCAATTTCGCATTCATGGCTTCCATGGAATCAATTACTTTACCTTCCTGAACTGACAACCGCATTAATTGGACTGTGATTCGGATGCTTGCTCGATCGAAGTTCGACGTCCACTCATGACCAATGTTACATGTATCATGAACATTTTAAGTTGACTGTAAATCGGCTGGAATTATTAGTACTTTCATTATAGCACTAAAGCAAAATGTTTAAACGGAAAAGCAGTAAAGGACCGAAATCTCTCCAATCTAGCCCATCTAAAGAAAGTCCAAACAGTCATGAAAAGGCTGGAGGAGGTTTCTTTAGTTCATCGCTCCCTAAGAACATTTTTTCTGGTAGGAGGTCCAGAAAAAGTTCTGGATCAAAAGAAAATCAGATGTCGCCTACTCACACAGTGAACACATCACCAAGCCACTCCAACATAGATCCATCTAATCGTCCACCAGATTATTCCCCTTACAGATATATGATGCATGATGGATACAGTACTCAACCTCGCATGACATCAGCTGGTGGGAAATCATTTTTCGATAGCCCATCTGGAAGCCATGGAAATATGGGCAATATAAGTGACCGATATGACTTTGACAACCCCGCTTTGTTATCTGGTGATCAATCACTAGAAAGACAGTTTGCAAGACTACAAATGCCCATGTATAATGATTCTCAGAAACAAAGTCAGGGAAGGGAATGGCACACCATGTCATCTTCATTTAATCGTGATAAGTCCATTGATAGAGAATATCCTCACATGGGGGCTAGATCTTTAGAAAGAGATCATAATAATCATATTGGAAGATCTAGATCCTCAGAAAGGCCTGAATATACAAACCAGTTGTATAATTCACAAGAAATGAGAAGTTTTAGGGATGGGCTCATTTTAGAACTACAATCTCAAATAGCAGATTTGAACAAGGATTGTGCTAAATTACAACAGGAAGTTGACTCTTATAAAGATAAACTAAGTTCTAGTATGAATAGCATAAAAACATTTTGGAGTCCAGAATTAAAAAAAGAACGAGCTTTGAGGAAAGAAGAAAATGCCAAATACTGCTTAATGAATGAACAATTGAAAGTTGCACAGGCTGAGTTGAAGGTATGTTTTCAAATGTTGATTTGTATGAAATTTGACAGAATTTTGTTTACAAAAAAACCCCAAAATATTATATTTACGTGTACATGTACATACATGTAACATTGTAGAAAATCTGTTGGGCTAAACTCATCAGTTGCATGGTGCAGTTTTGTACAAATGTATAGACCAGAAGAAAACAGTAAAAGAGATTAGACAGATTACATTTTGTATATGGATTGTGGTTTCATTTATTTCCGTGAATACCAATTTTCATGGTCAGAGTAAAAAAAAAATTGATGAATTTGACTGCCATTCGGAAAAAAATTTATCACAAATGCAAAATTATTTGCTCTAGATCTGAAAGAAAAATAATTTTATATGAGTTTACTTGTACATGTACATTGTAGTTTATTTGTGAAATGTACAACACATATATGAGCTTTAACAAATATAAGTAATTATGGTTACAAAAGTAAGTTACAGTGTGTACATTTGTACATACAGTACTGAAAAAGACACATGTTCCATGACTGATTACCGAAATAGTGGTGTACCACTTTTAGAGTGGCAGTAAATACCTTTTTTGTCTTTAAAGATATTTTCATATTTTTTTCGGTATTAAAAGGGGTTAGGCTCATAACTCTTAATACAAAAGAAAGTAACAAAAAATTTTGTACTGAAATAAAGTTCTTTGGTACCAATGTAAGAGTGGTACACATCTTTGTCAGTGTTCAGTCATGTTACATGTACAATGTATGGCTCTTTCTGTACTGTACATGTGTATGTACAACTTTCAGGGAATCAAGACTCTTTTTTAGCTCACTTGGCTGAAGGCCATGTGAGTTATTGCCATCACTGGGCGTCCATTGTTGTCCGTCATCATCAATAATTTTTTAAAACTCTTTTCCTCTGGCAATACTTGACAAAATGGAACTTAACTTGGTATGAATATTCTTTGGGGTAACGTGCATAAAACTGATGTGGGGATTTTTGATCTGTCAATAAAAAACAAGGCTGCCATTACTGAAAATTGAACAAGGGGGTCATACAGAAGCTTATTGCATATATCCCTAAAACCGTTAGGTTTAGCCAAATTTTGGCACATGTGAAAGTGTTCAGCATGATGAGATCTATCTGTGGTCAAATTTTCATTTTAATCCATTTAGCCAACTTGGAGTTGTAGCCCTTTTTGACATATTTTTTGCTATTTTTTTATGTTATTTCTTTCAAAACTCTTTTCCTCTGACACTATTTGACCAATTGGAACCAAACTTAGTATGAATGTTCCTTGGGGTATACTGCATAGAAGTGATGTGGGGATTTTTGATCCTTGAAAAAAAACATGGCTGCTGATATTAAAAGTAGAACATAGGGGAGTTCTGACAGTAATTTTTCACATATATCTCCAAAACTGTTAGATTTAGCCAAATTCTAACAGGGTATAAGTGTTTAGCATAAAGAGATCTATCTGTAGTCAAATTTTCATTTTAATCCATTGGGCCATGTTGGAGTTGTTGCCCTTTTCAGACATTTTTTGTTATTTTTTATGTTTTTTTCTCTCAAAAATCTTCTCCTCTGACACTACTTAACCAATTGGAACCAAACTTGGTATGAATGTTTCTTGGGGTATTCTGCATGGAATTAAGGTGGGGATTTTTGATCCGTCGAAAAAAACATAACCGCAGTTACTAAGAATAGAACATAGGGTTAGACAGTAGTTTTTCGCATATTAATGTATCTCCAAAACCTTTGCTTTAGCCAAATTATTTCAATTGCTGAAATAATCCTTATTCTAAGGCCTACAAAAGTCTCCAGGGATAAAAGTTGTCAGATAACTCTTTGTAAGAGTTATTGCCCATGAAAGGTGAAAAATTATGTTTTTTTTTTACAGTTTTCAGCAAATTTCTTGAAAACTACATTTTGTATAATAGATAGAAAGAAACTTTCGATTGTTGAAATGATCCTTATGATAAGTCCTACCAAAGTCTTCTTGAGTCAAAAATTGTTGGACAACTTCTTGTTAAATTTACTGCCCTTGAAAGGCAAAATTCAACCAGGTGAGTGATTCAGGCTCTTTTGATTTCCCCAATCATTGATTTTTCAACTGTCTTTAAACGGTGCATGTGCATTTCAATTTTGGAAAAAATCTAAATATACAACAAACTTGGAAATTTGTAAGACAATTGTCAATTATATTTCATCATACAACTGATTACATAAGTCTCAAAATTGGCATATTTCTTAACAAACGATAAGGAGTGAATTTTGGAGTTACATGTAAAATAGAAAATTTTCCATCTTTTTTGGTAAGCCCTGACTTGACATGAAAAAAAATCAATAGCAGGATTTGGGAATTGTAGAGGGAAATTTAGGAAAATAATCATGCTTTTGGCATAGGGAAGCAGCCTTATTTCAGCTCTAATGCATATAAAGTGTACATGTATGTGTAGTTTTACTGTTAGTACATACATGTATATTTAGTTGTTATGACATGTACATCATGTGCATGTATACCAGCTCCTTGTCCAAAGTGGCCATAAAATGTTTAGAGTAGGCTCATGCATTTACAGATCTGTAGGGTAGATAGGGTAGCAGGAAACAGATATGTTTGTTTTGCCTTACTGTGAGGACCACTACAGAATTTCAATTTTTTTATTTCAGTCTGAATTGTTGCATGTTTTTGTACAGCTTGACCATACACCGAGTAAGAAATAGTAGCCTACCCCAGAGTTAGAAATAGTAGCCTGTCTGCCAGCCCGAGACTGGCTATTTTTTGGCAAGGCTGGCTAATTATAGCAAAAATTTATATAGCGACATAGTAAATATATTGAAAAATAGTATTCAGGACTGGCTAGAATTAAGTGAGTTTCCTACCCTGCCTGCCCGCCAGCCCGTGACTGGCTATTTTTGGGCAGGACTGGCCAATTTTACCAAAAATTTATATAGCCATATAGTAAATGTATTGAAAAATTGTATTCAGGACTGGCTAGAATTTGAGTGAGTTTCCTACCCTGCCATACAAACTGTTGAGATATTAATTTACTAGTACATATAGGATATTATATTTGATTTGTGATTTTTCTACTGGTACAAGTAAAAACTGAAGAATTGCTAGACATGCTGAAAACTGCAATTTTTCTTTAGCACACTATTTATGAATTACTTTTAAACTTCATTGTTAAATTACGTGACTTAACCATTTAGATCATTGAACCATAAGAGATTTTAGATTTTTCTATGTTAGAAGTGACAATAAATGATACTCATTTTCACTATGTGATTTTCCACTTGAACAAAATTAAAGAGGATGGATTCATTACACTTTTCATTGGCAAAATCAACAAAGACTTTTAAATAGTTGTAGCATTTTACTGTTGTTACCTTAGTTATGGCGTTTCAGTGCACTTCTCCGAACATTTGCAAACAAAAGAAGCATACTTAAAAACCTTTGATTTAATTTTGATTATTTAAATATTTGGTTAAACTTTTTCTTTTTTTTTTATCTCTTTTTATAACCCCTGTAAACAAAGTTTATAGGTACATTTTGTGTATAGGAGTCATCCATTCTGCCCTTCCATCCATTTGTACCTCTGTCCACTCATCTCATAATCACATACTGGTCTAAAGAAGGAAAATGTCAGTGGTTGTACATGAAGTGACAGTACAATGTACAGGTAAAGTACATGTAAAATACATGTATATTGGAATCACCCTGTTCAACCATCAGTCAATCTGTTCGTCTGAAATTTGTAGCAGTTATCTCCTTTTGCAATGGATGGAGTGATTTCAAATTTGGTGTATGGCTTCATATACATTTATTAGATGGAGTATATTCACTAAATAAGCTACATGTATTTTAGGTGCTGTCTCATATCATTTTCTTTTCCTGGGACTTCACCATTTTTCACTATAAATGTACATGCAAAGGTGTTTACCATTACAATTTTGCTGTAGTTTCTTCAAAATTTTACTGCAAATTTTGCTCTACTAATTTTGAATCTCTCTACAATTCCCATGTTAAAATGACAAAGTTCAAGATTTTATGATTCATCTTCATAAATTACCACTTAAAAGTACAGGTCAGTATATGAACTAAAAGAGAAAATGTTTGTCACAAAAATCTTGTTTCTAATGGATAGATTGATTTCAAATTTGGTGTTTGGCTCTATAAACATGTAGATGGAGCATATGTTGGAAGCTATTGTGGGTGCTGTGCGATATCAACTTCCTGTTAATTGGACTTTTTCACTGTACAATGTACATGTATGGAGTGATAGAGAAAATTTTTGTTACAAAATTCATGGCTACCAATGGATGGATCGATTTCAAATTCAGCGTATGGCTTCATACGGCTTCATACAATATAGTTTATATACATGTATAGATGCTCTTTGATATAAATTTTCTGTACGAGTGGGTACATGCTTAGAATGCAAACGTGCAACTTCATGTATGTACATGTACATGTAAAGGGGATTGATTTTGGGTACTCTATCAAATTCCTGTACAAGTGAGGGTACACTGTACACCTAGCACGAAATCACATGCAACTTCATGTTGTATTAGTTGAAATTCAACTGTAAGGACTGCGCACATGTTGTGGTCAGTAGCTCATTGCTATTGGTCACTTTTACTAAATTATGCTTAAAACTGTCTTCGAGACACTGTATAAGCTTCATGTACAGGATTCTGCATTTGTATGTGTTAATATTGATTATAATTACTGGATAATATGATCGTTGTATTAAATTTTGGAAATAAAATATATATATGTTCATGCAAATGAATAGACTATGATTGGTCATTTGTATAATTGTGTGCCAAATTATTCTTCAAAGCAGTTGGTACTTGTTTAAGTTAAATTTGTTTCAGCCTTTCACTTACTGTAAGTGATACATGTACATGTACCTGCTCATCTCAACGATCCCTTTTTGACCAGACTTGTTGAAAAAAATTACTATAAATATGAATATAAAATTAGTCTTTTTATTATACCCCCTTTTTACAAAGTTGGGTTAAATGTAAATGTAGTGACGGGGTGTTCATCTTTCCTTCTTTCCGTACTTTTATCCTTCTATTACACAGGGGTACATATCTCTTATTCTGTTACTCGTCCTACAGCACCGATGGGAATTTAATGAAACTTTCACAAAATCTTTATTACATATTCCCATTGTGTACCTATTTTTGATTTTGATCTATATCAATATGGAGGTTTCACATTAGCCAAATGATTTTATGCTCTTCTGAATATGGGGATATTGGGTTATACATCTATCTGATAATCCTCCTACACCACTGAATGGAATTTAATGAAACTTTCACAAAATCTTTATTACTGGTAAGCATTCTAATTGTGCACCTCTTATACACAGGGGCGTAGCTGCCTATACGCAAATATGCAGTTGCGTACTTTCGGAAAAAGTAACAAAAATAAAAACACACATTTTAAAAATGAAATAAAGGTTTTATGCAATGACAAATCCTTTTTAATACATAATGATACTCCAATGTACACTATAAAGTAATTCGCGATATCAAAACCATCAATTCCGGAAATTTTGTACTTTTCCGCGACCCCCCCCCCCCCAAGACCCCTTGCCGTAATTTTGCATACAAACTAAAACAGACCTAGCTATGCCCCTGATACATGTTCAAAAGTGCCAACTCTCAAGCATCTCGCATAAAACACACATTTTGAAGCTGATTTGGTGGCATTTTCCTAAGGTCAGTTTTTTTTGCTTTCGATCTTTAAACTTTTGCAAACTTTCATGCATTTGTGTCTTAACAGCTCTTTATGTTCGATTTTGATCTGAATACTTTTTAGACCTCATATTAGCAAAAGATTGACTTTATCAACATCACTTAATGGAATTTATTGTATCTTTCATAGAATCTTCAATTACGTAGTCCCATTGTACACCTCCTATTTTTGATTTTGATCCAAATCAATTTGGAGGTCAAAAGGTGCTCACAGTTTTTCTAGTTTTAATTAAAACTATATCTCAGAACTATGTTTCTTTTTTTTTAAGAATTTTGAAAAAAATATACATAGTTCAAAATGATAGGATTGTAGTGTCAAAAGCAATAACATACATGGAAATGGTAGAAATCTAGACAAGTATTGACCTGAATACCAGTGTTCCCCTGATTACACAGTATGCATGTTTTTGGTTCTGGATGAATAAATTTCATGTGAGATTTGATACCATGTCAAGTGCCTGAAGTAGGCATTTGCAAGGTCAGGAGATTTTTACTCATTGTGTATAATGCTCATTATCAGGTGAATTGTGATGAACATTGTTGAATTGTATCTATATGTAATAACAACTTGGTCAGTGATCAAGGTGAGATATTTTGAACAGTATACAAAATGCACATGTTAAAGGGACCCTTTCCCAAATGAAAAATATGTCAAAATAATGCAGAAATTCCCAAAATTACTAACTTAACCCCTTAATTTTGATTCCCACTAATTACAATTTACCAGATTTTAGCACATAAAGACCTAGAAAGGATTATTTCCAAAATACCAAGAAAAATTCCTATCATTTATGGAAAAAAAGTACTCTATAGTCAGCAATTGGAACTTTTGAGACACCTGATGTAGTACAAATGTGCATGTTTTATGTACAGTACAGAATGATTACATTGTCATATTTTTTTTTTAGCAAAGTACTTTTGACACTGTAAGAATTTAATTTCTGTTCAGTTTATTTTCATCATCTTTTACCTTCCTTTTTTACTTTGGAAACAATTACTAAGTATGTATCAGAATATTCATTGATTAGTCAAATCTCACCTGGATATTGAATGACAAGTCCATGATTTACAGTAAGCCATGGTTAATCATAATACACAACAGTGTTCTATATATAGTCTATACACAATTTATTCTAGGTCATTGCCTCAACAATGACCCACCAAATTAGTAATCAAGTAGTTTATATTGGATTAATTCACTTGGAACATGAAATTGTGAAAACTTTTTTTGGATTTGCAGTTTGGCCAACAGTAGCTAGGTGTTAATACATCAAGTGTTTATTGATAAGCATGGTGCTTGACTGATTTTAAAATTTGTGTGGACATTGATTGTACTTGTAGGTTGGATTATTTGACTTCAAGCAGTTCAATTACACACAATTCTTTCAATATCAATGTAGTGTACAAGTGTTTATTTGACTGAAGAATTATAAACTGACATAATTATTGATTTGATTTAATACTTACGGACCAGTGCATGTTGATAACTATATAATATATTGTGTTAGGTTTCCTAAGAATCATAAACTATGTCAAATATAAAAACAGAAATAGACTCAACATTTGAAGTTGAGCCTGAGACTAAAAGAAAGGATGAAGTGAACAAAGAAAGTGATTTGTGTAAACATATATCTGGTGAAGGAAATTCATTTTTAAGTATGTCAGCCCACCAAGTTTACCCTACTGGACTTTTTAGATCTAAATCATTTATTTCTCCAAGTTATTATGAGAGGGATGGAAATGTAACAGAAAACATGGTAATCAAGAAAGAACCCTCAGTTCTTTTGATGACTGCCAGTGAACCACAAGAGATCTTACAGCAAAGGGTAGAATGGGCAGGTAACATTTGGAATAGGTGGGCAAAATGTAAAATTGATGCTTTGCCAGACTTTCCTCAGTGGATTCCTAGATTTGATGAAATATTGAAGTGTTCAGAAGAGAAATACCTGTTAACACTTTTTAGAGAACTTGTATTTGAGGCAGCTGATGAAGATGGGAACTTGCTTGATTGGCAAACGCTAGAAAAAATAGCTTCTATTATTGAAGATGTTTTGTACGAAAAGGGCAGTTTCATTGCAGAAAATCTTCTCGGAGTAGCAGAAGCAAGTTACAATAAAAGAAAAGCTCTCTGCTTAAACAAACATAGCCTTCAGAATAAAGACTATAATAAGGGTAATAATAGAGGATGTTCCCAAACAAATAAAATTGGACACTCAGTTGTTAGCATTGCAGCTTCAACGAAAGTAAGTTCTGAAACTTTTAAAACCCAAAGCTGCAATTCTACCTCTGTTAAGACAGGTATAAACATTCCTTTGTTGATTAATAATCTCCCTGGTGTTATCCCTGCTCAACAAGTTCCTATTGTTCGAACACAAACAGTTCTTAATTATCCAAATATGCAGATTCAAGGAGTACACCAGCCTGTGCCAGTCTTACTTACACCTGTTAATAATGGACGTTTTGATAGTGTTTTAGTACCACTTTACCAACCAAACTCAGTTCATATCTCAACAGAATCCATCACCAGTAATGACGTATCAGATTTGGCCAGTCCACCTAATATCTCAGAAAACAGAACAGCAAATAACAAAAAGCAAAAAATATCAGTCAGCCAACAATCACATGGCAGTGACACTGGAAGAGAAACTTATCAAATGGGACTTCAGAATGAAATTGAGGAAAGGTCAGTTGAACTGATGGAACATGATACTGTTACAATCAAAGAGGAACCACCTGATGATTATTGTACAGAAATAATAACATCTTGTGCACTGAATTCTGCGAATATTCCACAATCAACTATGCAAGCGTCAAACTCTGTTGATGAAGGCGGCACACTAAGCAATAAAACTATAAATACAGTTATCACTGGAAACAGTCAGATAAGTGTCAGTAACAATGCAAATATCATTGGTTTAAATTCGGTGTTTGATGGTTCTCTTACAAAAATGGGACCTGATAGGTATAATTTTGACAGTAAAAAGCAAAACAGCACAAGTACTTCTGTAGCAATAGGTACATCAAGGATAGCAACACCAGTGCCAGCACCTAATAAGGATGAAATAGAGCAAGAAAAAAATGGAAAGGAGAATGAATCTTGTCCAGGCAATACTCTAAAAAACAACAACTGGGCAACAAACACATGGAATGATTGGGCTGGTGCAAGGAATAGATTGCATTCAGGTACTGATGAGAAACATATACCAATTCTACATAAAATATATGGTAATGTTTCTGAGAAGGAATTGAATGAGTTGCTCATTAAATTTATTTATGAAGTGCGTAATAGTCAAGGGTTACCGTATCCTCCTACATCTATCAGATCTCTTATAGCAGCATTCCAGCGTGTAATTCGCCAGAGTGGTTGGGAGAATTTAAGTTTGTTAGACACAAGTGTGATTCGCTTCAAAGACTTTCACAATGCATTGGAAGCTAGATGTAATGAACTACTAAACCAGGGTATTGGAGTAACTAAGAAACAGGCACAAATAATAACTGAGCAGCAAGAGGAAGTACTGTGGGACAAGAATGTATTTAGTTTGGATACCCCCTGGGGACTATTGTATTCTGTTTATTACTACACAAAAAAGGTCTTTGGAATTGGCTCAGCTGTTGAAATGGAAAAGTTGAAAGTGTCACAATTCAAATTTGCCAAAGACACTCTTGGTGATTATGTGATATTCACCCCAAGTTCTACATCTAAAAATCCAGAGCCAGTGAAACAGTACAAAAGTCAATATAATCCCAGAACTTACTATAACATCATAGAAAAGTATTTGTCAATGATTCCTGATGTGAATGATGTTTTCTTTATGCGGCCTCAAGAATACAATCATAAAAAATTCTCGTCTGTGCCCATTGGTAAAAATAGCTTACATAATCTTATTTCCAAAATGATGAAACTTGCTGGGTTCAAAGGGTACTATACAAACCATTCAGTAAGAGTAACAGGAGCTGTAGCAATTTTGAAACAAGAATTTCAAGAAGGGTTTATAAAGGAACGTATTGGGCATACATCAACCATGGCATTTAAAAGGAGTTTAAAAGACCATGAAGTTGTACGAGCAGAGATCAGCTGTACACGAGATCCCCCTCCTCCTAAACGAGCGAAGAAATCTTTAGTTGTTGTATATGATAGCTGTGTGGAAGAACAACAGACCTTCAAAGATCAAAATGAGGTTTGTTCTTCACACAGTAGTGATTCTTTCTTTATTTACTCTTTCATGGTTTAAGAATGCATTGAAGGTCTTCTACATCCCCACTTGCAAAATGTGGTGTACATGTGCTTGTATAAAGTGATAGTTTTTGTACCGTTAATCTTATTGCAAGACTTGAAGACTTATTTTCATTATCAGTTGCGTGTAGCTCCTAAAAATTATTAAGCAAATTTTATGATTGAAAATGTAGAACTCGGCATGTGGTAGGTATATTGGAATCACCTTGTCTGTCCATCATTCCATCTGCCCAATTTTCATGGCAATTTTCTTGGCTCCCAGTTGATGAGTTAATTTCAAATATGGTGTGTGGCTTTGTATTGATGAGACATACATGCATGTTGTAAGTGATTTTGGAGACTCTCTGATATCAACTTCCTGTTTCATGGGACTTACAGGTGTATGGAATGATATAGAAAATTTTCATTACAAAAATCTTTGTTCCCTATTGATAGATTGATTTCAAATTTGGTATGTGGCTTTTTATAGATGGGACATACATTGGAGGGGTTTTTTGGTTGTTCTCTGAAATCAGTTTCTTGTATAAGTGGGGATATACATATGTGATAAGGCATGCTACTGCATGCTTAATTCATATTGGTCCTACATGTATTTAAACTTTTTTCATATTTACTTCTACATGTATCAAATACTGATTCACAGCTAGCCAGAAATACAGTGTATGGTTAGTTCTTTTTTCTCAAAGCTTGAGAAGTAAATTGTGAGTTCTTGATTTGAATTTCATTTGGGGTACAAAGATCTTTCCTTTTGAATAAATGTAACAACCATGGGATTGTGTTATACAGGAAATATAGTTTCAGAATAATCTCTACATGTACTGCAGGTAAAATTTAAGACATTTTTATGTTTTTGAAGAAAAAACTTCTTTAATGATAGAATCCAGAGCTCAGTTGAAATGATATCTAGAGCTGTAAGATATATTGATTGTTAAGATATTTTATCTGACTTTTAACTGAAGGAATAGGGAGTCATACTTGCTATTGAATGTTGGACAATGATTAGGTCTTTTAGTAACTGCTCGTTTCAACAACTACTGTTTTTTACCAGCGTCTCCAAAGGCTTTTTACAAAAACACTGTATGTAGTTGTGACATATTGTCAGGAAATTTTGAGTGTCTAATTCATATGGGAGTTATGCCTCTTTGAACTTAGAAATTTACCATAAATAATCATGTATCAGCTTATCATCACAACTTTAAAACTACCCAACAGAATTTCATAAAACTTGATATTCACAATAAGTGTTGTGAAATACATTTTCGTATATATTAATTATCCTGAAGTATTTTGGGAAGACAAAAATATACTTAGGGATAATGGTTTAGCATTGTCTTACCATTTAAGTTATTAATTATTATCATTTTAACAGAAGTCTGTCGCTGTTTTGACGTCTACATTTTCCGCCAAAGTAGAGTTATCGTTCTTTTGGCGTACGTTAATTTTTATACCAGGACTGGTTAGATGCGGGTTTAAATTCCATGTTTTGAGTAAATTAGTCTTGTTATAGAATATTGTTGTATATAGTTATGTTTTATTCGTTCTGCATATTTGTCAGTTGCGTCAGGGTTGTGAACGTCTTTTATTCTGCAAAATTAGTGTATTGCGGGAAATTTCATGCGTTGTCATCAACAATGATAAATGTTGGGCATTATATGTAGATCTCATGTAGGAGTATACATGTAGTTATTCAAAGAACTCTTAAGGGGAAATAATCTTATTTGAATGGTTTTACATTTAAAACATTAAGCTCCGTTTGAAGCTGGATGTATTCTCTATGTGTGCTGTATTTATAGTTTTACACGTTGTCATTGTATGTGTTTATATACTTCTGTCACTGTTTTTTTAGCATTTACATTAAAACTTAGATTGGTTAATGAATTTGCCCATTATATTTAGGCTAATTCCGATTGCCCTAATGCAACAAATCTATTGAGCCTCTGTTAATGCTACTGCTAATAGACAAATGGGACTCAATGTACTGATAGGATCAGTCTTCTTGTCCTCTATAAATATCATATTTTCAATTGACCAGTATGCATCTATTTACAAATGTACACATACACTTGTTTTAAAAATTACAGTCACTAATAGCCTATGTTAATTTGAAGCAGAGAGTTACATGTAAAATGTAATGTACTTTTTCAATTGTATTTCTGTGAAATTGAAATTCAATATTTGAAATGTGTGTAGGAAGCAGAAGCTTGCAAAATATCATTCTGTATGACCATATCAATCTGCATAAACAGAATAATCTTTTCAAGCCCTTGCCAGAATAAGGAAACTTCACTGCATTCAGTATTGTGTTTGTTGCTTTACATTTTTTATATTCAGTCAAATTTCTAACACAATCTTGAGAATCACAGAATCTTCATTCCTTTGTTTCTGAGCATAATGTTAGAGCATGGTGATTCACTGGTTTAGTTTTTTTGTGTATTTTCTGAAAATTTGTATTGGTACATCACAGAAAACAAGTCTTCAAAGAAAGATAGTCAACATAGTAAATTTTTCTTCTATTTATTTCTAAATTTCTACATTTCTTTCAAGAAAATAACACATGGCACACAATTACAAATTTTCGATACTGTGTTTTCGAACACCACTTAATAATCAGTATTTGGCCAATCGGGAAACAGAATTGCGATCAGGTAACTTGTGTTTCCATAGAGGAGCATCCTTAAGGTTAGTGGGTAAGACGCGAAACTGTATTGACTGCATCAAAAAATCTTCATTGGCTGTACAATTTCATTGGTGGTCTTCAGGTATCAAGCATTTCATCATGAAAAAAATCTGGTCATACTTGGTTCCATTATATAATGGCTACACTTTAAGTATCACTATTGTTAAAAGAATTAAGGTCTAGCTGTCAATTATTTTTGTTTGTGGTACAAATATTAATACATTTGTAAGTTCAAAGATGAGACATTGGTGAAAAACCAAAAAATGGTTCTCAATTTGTAATTTTAAAATCTCTTTCAGAAACAAACAGAACTTGTGCAGGAACTTGAAAACTCGTCAAAGACATTTGAAGATGCTCAAGCCAGTTCACAAATCTCAAAGACTGAAATTGAAATCCTTCAAAGGGAGAAAGAAAAACAAAACAAAGAAATTTTAATTCTGAAAAAGACAGTTGATGAAATGGAGTTAAGAATAGAAACTCAAAAACAGACTTTGACTGCTAGAGACGAAAGTATGAAAAAATTATTAGAAATGTTACAAAGTAAAGGATTGTCAGTTCAGAAACTTGAGGACAATCAGCACGAGGTAGAACAGTTACAAACTAAACAGCTAGAGGATGATAGAAAAATTAAACAGTTGCAGAATACTCTCAGTCAAAAAGAATCTGAAATAACTCAACTTAAGGAGGTAAGTTGAAATGCCAAAATGAGGGTAAATAAAAAATAAATAGTATATTAAAAATTTAATTGCCATGATAGTGAAACCTACAGTCAATTTTTTTTTGGTGTCTAAAATATCATAAGGCATCAGTATTCTTTGTTTTTGGCCCAAGGGTAATAATATTAATAATGATAATAATAGTAAATATGGATAATTTGGTTCTAATCTAAGTCCAAAGCTGATCAAGCAATTCATTTCTCTGTATCAATTTACATGCAGTGTACATGTATGTGTGTATGTTGTGATTAGCATTAAGATTGAATGTAACACATAAGTATATAAACTGCTTTTCATTTCTGTATCACCTTATACTCTAATAAGGATTTACTTGTCAAATGTACATGCAAGTGTCTTGTGCAAATTTCCTTAGGGCTAATTAATTAAAGTGCTTTGGAGTAACATGGCTTTTCTCAAGATACTTTTCCTGCATTATATGGGCACTGGCTTTGAGATTTTTTTTCACAATATATATTTGTACCCATATTTACACAATGTCAGAGATGTGGTAATTGTAACTGTAATCATTAATCAGCTGTAATTGATTACAATTCAAGTAATCATTGTAATTGTTAATCAGCCGAAAACCTGATTACACGCAGTTTAAATTAATCAATTATTTTTCAAAATACCCTGTAATTCTGATTACTTTATGATTACAATGGAAATATTAAAGCCTGTAATGTCATCTGTGGATAATGCATTATTTCAGCAACAAAAAAGGAGTAAAATTATTGTTAATCATTCTATCATAATAGTTATTTGCAAATTCATTGTAATCATATGTACTTGCCAATGTAATAATTAATATTATCAGTGACTTTTAAAAATGTTGTAATAATCAATTTAATTTTATCAGACATTTGACAATGTAATTTTTAGTTAATCAGTTACATTCAAAGTAATCAGATCCATCTCTGCACAAGGTCCTCAACCAAATTTATAGTCTGGGGTAGCTGGTACTTTATATTTTGGCAAGGCAACCTTTGAACTGGAGTTCCGTGATCTGGCTGAAGGAGCATAAATTCAGATAATTTTTTATCGAAAAATATGACAAAACCTTTTTAAAAAAATGAAAGCTATAGTGTAATTATCTTTCTATTAACTCTAGAGGGATATAATAATTAAAGTAACATCAGACAGAAGTGTGATTTTTTTATGAGCGACTGGATACTTCCATCATACCAACCTGCATGTACATTTAGTTCACAACAAAAACATCGCTAGGTGTGCATATATTAAGACAGAAAAGAAAATACACCAGCTACCTCATAATAAAATTAGTTCAGAACTTTTTGATATGGACAATATGTACATGTATGGCAAAAAATCAAAACAAGTGCCTGTAACTCTGATTTACAAACCTAACTGTGCTGTAGGTTTATCGGCGACTGATTATCAGATTTTATTTTTTGCAAGATGGACATGATATGGTAGAATATAAAATGTTAATCAATGGTCGTTCTTTTCTGTCTGAAAGTCTTGTTTGTTGGTAAGTAGTGTTGATTATGAATGAATCCAGTGTATGAGTTTGTTCAGTAAACTATCATTTGATCCTTGTTTACTTTGCTAATTTCACTTACATTAGTAACAAGTCTCACTCTTATGTAGGCAGATTCAAAATTCTAGAAATACAGGAAATGTTTAATTGATGAATTGGCACCCAATCATGAGGCAAACATACAGTAAAAACTGCAGAAATGGAACCAAAAATAAAGAACAGGGTTGTGTTTAGACATGTTGTATTGTAGGCTTTATGAAAATACTTAATACATTCAGCAGGGCTCTAGGATTCTACATTCCCTTCGGCAGATAGAAAAAGTTGTGAATTTCTAATTTGAAAAGCAAACTAATTGTGAGAAAGTTATCATTTGGAGTTTTCTTGTGGAAACCTCAATTTTTTTTAAATCCTATAAATCTGCATTCAACAAGCTTCAAGCATTATTAATTTCTGCCTAATACATAGATTTTATAATAATTAATGTAGTTGATGCATCAGGCTTTTACATTGATATGTAACTATAAACAATTATTGAAGTACAGATATATTTTAGAATCAGGCAGTTCTACTATTTAAAGAACATTTTAAAATTAAGGATTTCTTATGCTTTGACAAAATTCAGTTGATTCACCGATGAACTATTAAAAAAAGGAGTCATGTAAATTGTTTACTGAAAATAAACAGAATTTCTGCATAATTTTCTAGGCTTTGGCTTTATTAAAGTCTATGCAGTGTTGTGTGTTGAAGAAATAGATACAGTTAAATACCGTAGACAGTTAGTTGTCACTGCATGGCAATGAGAAATACCTGTATATTTTTAAGTTTTGATCTTGATGAATCAAATTAATTAGAATTTTTATAATATGCTTTAAAGTTATGACATAATTCCAAGATACCACCCATCCTTGGTGTGATCTTACTATACCTATTTTGTTAAGTCTTTGCAAATGTATTCCTTCCATTGTTTTTGCAGTCAGTATGTACATTTTTTGCTTGTTTCATCCTTCCATTATTGTGATTCTACCTGTAGACATATTACTAGCATTTTGAAATGAATAATGGTAGGTATTTTTCCATGCATTTAGTCTGCTTGTATTCTAGGAAAGTAGTAAACTGTCTGATGATTTAGAACACAGTAAGCTTCAATTGAAACAACAGCCTTCCAGCACACATACTATGCAAGCAATCCTAGAGGCCAAGGTAAACTTACCTTAACAATGTTTTAATTTGGTAATTTACCTGGTACCACAAAAAACGTTCTTCCTTTTTGTTCTTGAATGATCATTTTTTATATTTTATTTCCATGAGGATGTTATTGATTATATAATGATGGATGTTCCAATAGTCTGTTTGCTTGGTTTTATTGACAGCTAATATCAGAACCTGGCAAAAACGATGTTTTCCTTTGATCTGGTCTGGCCATTTTATTGCCCGATATAAAATGTAATGAACTCCTGTGTAGGGTGTGATTTTCTCAACAGCTAAGTGATCTGAAGTATTGAACTCTTGGCAGAGTTAAAGATTAAGGGAATACAGTCCATTATTTTACTGTGATATATATTGCTGTAAGATCATCCTCATCATTGTGTGTTAATAGCGCTGTTTTTCACAGATGTTTATTAAAAACAAACGAGTTGCCTCATAATTTGCTGAATGATTTACCAAGGAAAGGTGTAAATTAGTCTAATGCCAAGATAATTGTTGCTTTCCTAATATTATACTGTAGCAATAAGCTTATACTATTAGTATGATATTCATTGCATAATAATGTATGAGCAATTTTATCAATGTAGCATGAAAATATATCTATCCCTATGAAATTAAGGTTAAAAAAAATAGGGTTTACATAGTAAATGAACAGGTGTAGAGTAGATGCAGAGCAGTTCTGCATTGGGCCGTTTGTGCTGTTCTGTTGTCATGACTTCGTATTTTTTGTCTAAAACAACTGTGTGAAATAATACCACATTCTTCACTATGTTTTAATAATCTTATGGTTAATTAACAGGTTAGAACAATTTGTACTATACAGTTTGCTTGAGCTGTATAGCATCATGATTAGACTAAGAATCTTTTTGAGAGCAATTCTTTTTCTAATGGCCATGTTGACATTTCTGATGTTTAGACCTTCAGTTCATTTATAAATCCTTATGACCAGTTAAACAAATTTAGATTGACACTTACAGGTTTGATAAATATTGATAACAACAGATTTGACTGCTTTTTTTATTGACCACAATTTTTTGTGTGTATTTAAGTTGTAAGGTCACTTACTAAAATTGCTCTGAAATTACCCAATAGGGCTTGAAGTATTGTGATGATGATTCAGACTAACTGGAGCCTCTTGTCTTGATTCTATAAAATTCTGTTAATTTGTGAATTTGTTGTAATCAAATTTCTTCCCAAATGTGTCTACTGTGTAAGGGTCAATATGATTAAAAGTCAATAATTGTAAATTACATGTAAAACAGAATGCCTCTGTCTTCAGCAAACATTATAATTTAAGTTTTTTTTATATGGATGCAATGAATTTGGAATATGCTAAATATATTCTGCTTATTCATTTCTTAGATGATTTCTATGCCAAGGAACTTGTGTAAGGGAACTGATAGAGCTACATCTGTCCTTCTGACTTTCCATAACATACTTGTTGCCAGGTTTGGCATTGCCCTTGTTTACTATTGATTTCAGCATATTGTTGCTGTTCTTTAAAAATTTGGTAGTACTCCAGCTAAGAATCATGCAAAATATAATTCATGGTTGGAAAGCTTACATATTTTTTTTTATTTTTGATATTTTGTTTGAAATGTTTAACTAAACAGAAAATAAATTGTGGATTTTCATAGAACCCATGTTCATAGGAGATAAAAATTATATAGAGTGTACTGTAGAATTTGAACTTCAGGGAAATAACCCTTTAAATGACACAAAAATGCAGTAGAAACCATTGGATTTTCAATGTGAATTATCTCCGAAGAGCAGACAGATTGGAATTAATGATTATACATTTCATCATATAGACCTATAAAGCAACTTAATAACAAAAATGAAAATGTGTAGCCTTTTTTGGGGTGTATCACATAGTACACAATTTGCATGATTCTTACAAAGACTGATACTTAAATTTTTGTTTTAATATTGAATGTTTCCTCTATGCAAGGATTCCAGAATAGCTGCTCTAGAAAAGGAGGTTCAGAGTTTAGAGGACAAATTAATGACCTTACAGGAAGAGGGCAGTATACATTTTGATAGAAAAGACAAGGATTCTGTCTCGGCCAGAGAAAAGACATTGAAAGCTGAAGTAAGTTTCTCTTCATCACTGGGCAAGATAACATCTACCATTATTAGTGAGTGGACATATGATCTACCTGTATTTTATTTTGGTTTTGTTAAAGTTTTGAAGAAGGGGCACTAAAGGAGCACATTTAAAGGCAAAGTATGCTTGTATCTTTGCTTTGCTACAAATGTGATGTTTACATTTCTGTCTTAACATGTGAATTGGAACACATAGCCTTGTTCCAAACTCTGAATCTAAATAAATCATACAGAAATATGAATACAGTCTAGCAGATTAAATGTTTAGTAAATCAAATAATGATAAAGTATGGATGTCTTGTTTTTCTTTCTTTTTTTTTTTACTCTGAATAATGAATGATGAAATAATTTAGCAATGCTACATGGTATTTCCTTGTTTAATGAATCTTTATTATATTCAATGACCTTATCCAAGATTTTGTGGTGACAGTAAACCTAATTGGAGACAATATATCTAGTATAATATTCATGCTCTCAAATTATGTTTTAGAGAACCATATTGATTTTTGTATTATGATAAAGTTAGGCTTGGTTAATGCCAATGTATGTAGCTATAGCTCAAGGGATAAAGTTTCTCTATTGTGAGATATTTTAGTTACAAGTATTTGATTGTAAAGTGAAATGTAGGTTCTTCGGAAAATATCAAGTTTTCCTAAAATGAATTAATGGAAGACACATAACCAATAACTTTGTTTGAACTATCTTATAGACTGAATTCTTGAACAGAAATTCCCTGATGTTGGATTACAATACCTCCTTAATAAATAAATAAGAGATATACCAGCATTTTCCAAAATGGATTTCCTTATATCTCCTACAGCAGTCCAACTCGGGAAGAGGCTACACAACTTTCGTTGTGATGGACCCACCTGGTCTGCCCTTCAATCTGTATTATCTAACCTTTTGTCTGTCTGTCTGTACATATATCACCATATTAATGTAAGGTAACTTCTTGAAGACATTTCAATTGAAACTATTATCCTCATCTTGTATTCTTTTGTGTTAGTAATGTATTACCTCTGATAACTCAACACTTCCTGATGTGTAGTCAGTAAGTATGGTTGTAGGTATGCATAGTGTTCTAACTATAGATACCCAGGTGTGCTGTAATAGTAAATAACAGGTAAACACATGATAAAAATAACTTCTCACAGGTTAACTTAAACTTAACTTTACCACTTAGGTTTCTTGAGGCATGCATCCACTGTGATATGTATGAACTTTGTTCATCTCAGGCTTTTTAACTCTTTGTAGTTTAATCTCAAAATGGTATGGAATGAAATTACGCTGTTTTGGAATAAAAACTTTTGAAGTTGAATTACACTTTTAATTTTGATTTTAAATTCATCCCTTTAAAGAAGATCAAGCATTTTGTCAGTATTTCACATTTTCTGTATCTTCTAAAAATTTTTAGATTTTTTAAATTTTTGTCCAGAATGAAAATTAAAATTTTGGCAATAGAACAAAGATTTTACTTCAGTAAAATTTAAAAAAAAATTAAATGAATGAAAGTTATTTTAATATGAAAAAAAATTCAGGTCATATAGTTATGGTGATGTTATTTTTTCATCATAGGTGCCAGTATTATGGTCATGACCATTGTTATATGTAGACTCCTGGCTTCAAAATATTAGTTTCAGTATGAGTGAATCTCAATGATATGGTAGCACAAGGTTGAAGCTGGTACCATATGGTTAGGATTGATTTTGAAAGTTATCATGAGTATGGGCCCAAAACAGGGCCAAAACAAACGTTTTGGGATTTCCAGACAATAACTTGAATACAAGTGTTTTGATCTTTATGAAAGCAAACCATAATGTTTAAACCACAAATAGAAGATAGTGATTTTAGGGTTATGGCCTTAACCATTGATGGCCTAAAGAGGATCCAAAGAAGCATTTTCTTCAGTCTTATCTTGTCTAAATTGATCATTTCTTGACCATTTTTAATGGGGTCAAATTAAAAGTTACAAGTTTAAAACCAATTATAGGGGTATTCTGAGTGATATATTGAATCCAACTCTGTAGTTAGTTTGTTTTTGATTTTTGGCTCTATATCATAATATCCCTAAAGACCTGAAATTAAATCTTATTAGATTTCAACAAAAATTTGTTAAGTGAGGGTGCTTGATATGCTGATCATTACCCTGTGTTTAGATTTTTGATATTATTTAAGTATAATTGTTCATAATTCAACTTAATTGTTGTTTCAAGCTGAGCTTTTTACATAAAATCCCTGTCACATTCTTAATGACAAATATCACAATGATTTCTGAACTCACAGTATTTAAAAGTAAAGGGTAGAGCAAATATCAACTTTCATAGAATCATACACATTAGATTGTAATGACTAATGTATCAATATTGAATAATTATTAAATGAGTTGCATTCTGACATAAAAGATTCAAATTATACTTTCCTCTAGTCTAAGTAGGTTACTTTAACCCTGCTTAGGAAGAATGTGTATTTTTTGGCAAAGTTTCCATCAGTTAATCCCTGGACATATGTTTTAACTGGAAAACACATCTTTTATATTCTAACACTAATGCAATATTGTTCAATAAATAATCAAACATGATACCAACAGTCAGTGTACTGATACATGTTATCTGTACAAGTTTCCTGAATGCTTCAATTATTTGTTGACAGTTAGCAGTTGTATTATGAATTGATAAGGCTTTTGTTTACATAAGTCTTGATAGTGTGTTTATTAAGACATCTTCATTGATATGATCCATTGCCACCAGGAGCAATCATTATTCATTCCTAATGCTGAGTTTTTTATGGCTATCTGTTATTTAGGTTTGTAAACAAGACAACACACTTTTTTGTATAATAAAGGTATAGGCTTATAGAACATACCCATTCTGGCTTGTGAGCCAGTGATTCTGAAGGAGTATTGACTTTTATTTGATACTCAACTAGTAACCTGTATACTTTGTGAAGCCATTACTAGACTTTACAAGATTTAACTGATATTGCCTTTCATAGGGCAGACCAATTCAACAAACACTTCCCATTCTGTAATATCCTGCAAAGTTTGGGGGTATATAGGTTTCAGACTGTCTGTCGGATATATTATTGTGGGCAGCTCATTTGGGGGTATATAAGTTTCAGTCTTTCTATCAGATATATTATTGTGGGCAGCTCATTTGAGGCTAAATATGTTTCAGTCTGTCTGTCTTGTATATTATTGTGGGCAGCTTGTTCGGGGTTTCATCTCTTTACTCTTTTACTCACCTGGCCAAGACCAAGTGAGCTTATGCCATCTTTTGATGTCGTTGTGGACAAATTTTCAAAACTCTTCTCCTCTGAAACTTTGTAGGGTGTTCTGCACAAAATTACAGTTGGGATTTTTGATTTGTGAAAGAACATGGCTGCCATTACTAAAAATATAATGTAAGGGTCTGAAGTATGTAGGGCTTGCAAATAACTCAAAACTTGTAGCTTTTAGCAATTGCGTCAAGGATAATATTATTCAGCTTCATGGGAAGGACCTATGCTGAAATTTTCAAAATGATTCGACGACTGTTGTTGGAGTTGTGGCCCCTGAAAGTTTTTTTTGGCATTTTTGTAAATGTACAACTTTGAAAATCTTCTTCTCAAAACAATTAAACAAAATTCAATGAAAGTTGGTAATTTGTTCCTTAAGGTATCCCACACAAATTGAATGTTGGGATTTTATCTGCGAGAAAACATGGCTGCGGTTACTAAAAAAGGAACATATCGGTCAGAAGGCAGTTTTTTTTACAAATAACTCAAAAACCATTGCCTTTAATAAAAATCATGCAGGAAAAGAATTCAGCTTCTTGAGATGGACCTATGCCGAAATTTTATAAACAATTTGTCAACTGATGGAGGAGGTGTGGTCCCTGAAACAGTTAAATTTTTGCATTTTTTTGCATGTGCAACTTAGAAAATCTTTTTCTCTAAAACTATTTTACAGAATTCAATGAAATTTGGCGTATTTGTTCCTTAGGGTATTCCACACAAAATGATTATGGGGATTTTTTATCCGTGGAAAAAGGCAGTTTTTGCAAATAACTCAAAAACTGTGACCTGTAACGAAATTCTGGCCAGGGATAATATTGTTCAGCATCCAGAGGCGGACCCATGCTGAAATTTTCAAAACCATTTGTCAACTGATGTAGGAGTTGCAGTCCCTTAAACAGTTTTTGTTTTTTTTCCACTTGTAAATCTTCCTTTCTAAAACCATTTAAGGTCATTTAATGAAAATCAGCATATTCTTTAGTGTATTGTGCTCAAAATGACTGTTATGATTTTTATTCTGTGAATAGATATGGCTGCCTATACTAAAAATAGAAGATAAGGATCAGAAGACAGTATTTTTTAAAATAATTCCGAAATTGTTGCCTTAAGCAAAATTCTGGGTCAGGTCATAAAAATGTTATTAAAAGCATTTCCTGCATTTGACAATTCAGTAGATTTTAACTTAGCCTGTCTCATTCCTCAAGTTTTCCAAATAAGCAAATGGTTAACCAGGTGAGTGATTCTGGCTCTCTTAAGCCTCTAGTTCTCATGAATATGTGCATTGTTAGATTACCAGTTACTATATAAAGATTTGCATGTATTGCGAAGATTTTCAGTTTTGACCATTTTTTTTAAGTAATAGATATAATTTAAGCTTAGGCAACTTACTTGCCGCAGATTGAGGACACTTGTATTTTGTACTGATTGGTTGTACAAATTGACAGACAGATTTTATATTATGTGTTTATTATGCCAACTAATCTCAGTCCTGTTTAAACTTACTGGCTTTGAGCAATGTCAAAAGCAGATTTCTGTTTCAGTTCATTAATGTATCTAAAAATATCATCTAATTTGAATGATCTGTAATTAGTTGAAGCAAACAACACAACCAGAGAATATGTCCAATTTATTGACTTTTATTATTACATGTATTTTAAAGTTGTTGAAGAGAACAATTAGACTGACTACATGTAGAATTCTCTTAAGAGTATTACATAATTGGCAACCATTTACTCTTTGTACTTTAGCAATCAATACATTTCTGTAGTTCTCTTTCCTGTATAGAGTCAGATGACAAAGTGAAAGGATATGAACTCTTTAAGACTTGTGTCGAGTTCATCAGTGGCATGATTTAATATCATGCTGCTTGTTCCTTAGATAACAAGAAAACACCCATCTACTGAAGGCACAAGGGCTGTTTTCACAATACAGATAGCATTTTTTGTCATTGCTCATTTGGTTTGTCAAGATTTTTTTGGGGATTGAACTTATAATATCATATTAATTTTTGCGGTTGCCAATTTTTGTGGATTCTGTTAAGTGAGCATATTCGCGGGTATTAATTTTTGTGGTTTAAAAAAAAAAACGATTAGTGTTACTTTGTGTTAAAAATCACTTTTGCAGTTCTTTGAAAAAATAGCAAAAAATCAAAACACCACAACGATTAGAAAATTAAAAAGTATTAGATAATTTGTTAGTAGTTATGAAGAAGGTAAAGGAATATAGAACATAATGAAATTATATATTGACTTACTTCCACTACATGTCTACTAATAAGTATTAATTATATTCAGTCATTTGAGAGCGGTGACAGTACTGTTATGCCTCTTTTCCCAAAAGTTGAATGCAAATCCCAATTCCAACAGCAAATCCAAATAAGAAAAGCTTTTAAAAAAAAATTTCAAATACATATCAGTAGTAATGCTGTAAAGGGTTTCCACACTAGGGTAACTTAAATTTCTGGTGACTTCTTTTTGAATTATTATACAGTAGCAGTTATTGGTTAACCAGAATTTTTTAAATAACAGGTTGATCTGATGAGGAAAGAAATTTCCAGAAAAGATAAAGAACTGTTGACATTAACAATGAAGACAGAAACATTAGATCATCAGCAGGTTGAGACTCAACAATATATACAAGTCTTAAAGGAACAGATCTCTGCTAAGGAGCAACAGGTCAACATGTTACAGGGAGATGTATGTATTAGATGAATCATGTTCAAGTTTAGTCTCAGTTGCAAAATTGCCAGCAAAGAGTTATTTTTATTTTTTTATTAGATATATAACAATAGTGAAATCAACTGTAGCCTTAACATTATGTTTGTGTATTAAGCAACTGCCTCGGTGGTCTCAGGGTAGAGTGCTCATCTTGAGTATGGGAGGTAGTGGATTCAAACCCTGGCCTAGTCACTTCAAAGACTTGAAAATTGCTGGCTGAGTGATGATTGGTTGGCTTGGAATCAGAATAGTGTGTCCTATCTGCAAGTTGTTGCTTCTGTGAGCTAGCACATTTAAGATATGGCTCAGTGTGTTGTACCAGTACAAAGCAGGGTCTGTTTGATTGGTCAGTTATTCATATCCTGAAAGCATGAAATATCTGCAATAGGATGTTAAACCATAATCAATCATGTGTCCAGTTATATGGGTTTTACGGGTAAAAGGTGACATGTTTTCTATCTTCGATTTGTATAATTGCTGCATATTTTGCTACATATTTAAAAGAATTAGGCTGAATTTAGATTATAGGTTATTTTACTCTGAGTGGTTTTAAAAACTGCTTTAATGGTTGTGGAATCCACTTTTTTAAGGGGACAGTCACACATGGATTTATCTCACCTTTATACACTTTGATTTACATTATTTATAATAGTGTGATCCAATAAAAAACATTTTTATGCTTCTAGGTTGAAGATTTAAGAGACAGAGTCAAGGATAAAGATTCTACAATAGACAGAAAATCACAAAGATCTCATTCCCTGCAGTCAGAGAAACGGAAAATAGAAACTGAGGTTACAGAATTGAAGGAACAGCTTGAGATAAAGGACAGAAGAATTACACAACTTCAGACTCAGGTTTATATCTTTATAGTTGTTTATCTTCAGTTACCAATAAAGAATAAAAGGTCCTTACACAAGTTCGAAATGAAGTCTTCTACACATTTTTTTTAAAAGCATGTCTTTCTTATGAGAAGGATAATAGTAATATGTTATTTTTCTTGTTTTTATTTTTATTCTAAGAGCATATTTTACTCAGTTTTTGTTAGACTTCATACATTAAGGTACTAGGTGAAAATATATATTTAAAAAAATCGAAAGTTTCAAATTTTTAATGGTTAATCTGTCAGAAACCTGCATGCATGCTTTGTCAAAAACAATAAATCCCAATAAAAATTAAGAATGTAGCAATATAAAGTGTCCATACTTAGTGTACATTGTTCAACATCTGTGTTAGTTTCAAACTGCACTCTGTTTTATTAAGAAACTGGTTATAACATTTATACACTTGTTTATTTATGTTTTATTTCATTTTTTAGATTGAAACATTAGAAAGTTTAGTGAATGACAAAGAGATAGAGCTAAAAGAAGCCACAACCAAATTTGAATCTCAAGACTTTGACTCAAGAATCCAGATTTTGGAAGAATCTCTCATTGAAAAGGAGAGACAAATAGAAAAGTGGGTCAATTTTAAAACTGTTTTAATCCCAGAATTAAAATCTCCATTGACGTTGCCATACTATGAGTAATAATTAATGAATGGTTGTAATATTTTGTTGTTCTATGAAGAAATAACCTCAGACATATGGTTTACACTTCAGGTTCATCGTCACCTTTAACAATTATGGGCTTTATTCACAACACTTTTCCCTCTGATTACAGACAAACATTTGCATTTGGGAATGATTTAAAGCATGACTGAACCTAAGTAATTAGAAGTAAAATTCTTTTTCTACAGTCCACTCAATTACACAGTTTAAATCACCTATTGTGAATAGGTGACTATTGTCTTTCAAATGACCAGCATATCAATTTGAATAGTGTTCACCTTTAACAGGTTGAAAACATCTCAGAACATTACCTCGAATTAATTTATTTTGGCACTTTCTTCAGAATTCATAAATGCTCATTAAAATCAAGTTTTTACTCAGCAAAAGACAGAGAATTAAGGTTTTCATAGGAAGTTGTTTTGAAGGGGAGGAAACTGAAATTGTAGCAATCAAGAGGTAGCACTCAGCTCACTTACTGTTGTAGTTAAATTTTCTTATTTTTTTTTTTAGACTTAAAGAACAAAGAATTAAATCAGAAGAAGAACATCAAGAGGAACTGGATGTATATTCTAAAGCTTGTCAAGATCTTAAATCTAGACTTGATACATTACAGTTAGAGTTCAATGAAAAACAGGTAATAGGATACCTATTGTCAACTGTTTGTTTTAAAGCGTTTTATGGTTTATATATTAATATAGAATACTATCATAATGATTGTGAGTTGAATGTTGCTTAAAGTTTTTGTTATTGAAATTTTAATGAAGAATAATATATATCCTTGTCCTGAAATGCAGCCTTGGTTTAAACATTAAGTTCTGATGTATTGATCATGATCCACCTGTAAAAAACTTACAACATGCAATATGTAGAATGATACAGCATGTAGGGAACAATTGGAAGCTTTACAAAATAAAAGACTTACAATCCTTGTTAAAATTCACATCAGATTGAGAAATATAATTCTTAGTGCTGATCCCTGTTCTTCATTACAGACTGAACTAGTAGAACTAAGAGAGCATGCTACAGAAGCCCAATCAGTTAAATTCCAGGCTGATTCTAAGATGCGCCAGTTGGAAAGTAGCCTTGCAGAAAAAGCTGCAGAAGTTGAAAGACTTAATACTCAAATAGGAGAGGTAATCTCAATTATGTTAATTGTCGAATTGTTCATATGTTCATTCCGTCTTCAAAATGTTTAAAGCAAATTTAATCTCCTTTGTAGATTTTATACATGCTGTAATCCAGGGTAGAAAATCTTTCCAATACATTCAAAGATTAGTATTTAAGTTTGGAAAGCTTTGTCCTGAGAGCTCTGATGTCAAGTCTTAATTTATTGTTCTCCTATCATCTGTTCCTTTAATTTTTCTTCAGCCAAAACTTCATAAGAGTGATCAATATGAAATTTGTAAGGTAGACCAAGTGTTAAGAGTTTCATCATATTTAACACGTTTGTAATAGAAATCTATTCACTTTTTATTTACCAAATACTTCTTTGAATTTAAGAATTTTTTTTCATAAGTCATATCCTTATCTGATGCAAACTCATATCTATTAACCTTTGGACAGTACATGTGGAAGATTCTCCCTCACTGACACTGTCTCATGTGGGAGACTCCCTCACTGACACTGTCTTATGTGGAAGATTTGAACATAAAATCAAATTTTTATTGTAAAAATTTTAATCATTTTGTAGTTTTCATTGAAAAGGGAATAATTCCTTAAACTGTATGTTTTTATGTGTTAGATTCTAAATTTTTCATTGATTTTTTGGGAGTCTATCGCTAATGTGGAAGGATTAATTGGTGTGTAAAGCTATTAAGTTTTGTGGTGTACTAATTTTAACAATTTTAGCAGGAATGATAGTATTTGTGAATTTGTTTAAATCACAAAAAATAATAACCTTAAATATACTCATTTAAAAAAATTTTAAAAAATGATAATAGATAAATATGTTTACAACATTCAAGATATATTGTCAGATGTGTCATACTGATATCTGTTGTATACGTGTATAAGATGGTATTTATTTTATATTTTTCCTACATGTTTTGCAGCTTAAGTCCTCAGAGACAGATGCCAAAGGTTCAGAAGAACAACAAAAACAAGTCAGTGATTTATCTAGTCAGTTGGAACAACAACAGTCAGAAGCAACCAAGGCTCAGGCTGAGATTGATAGATTGCTTGGTATTATACAGGAGTCGGAAAATGACAAAGATGAAAAGGAGAAACAGATCAAAGAATTACAAGAGTAAGTGATAGCAGATGTAAATATTAGGTACTTTTAAATGTAGGATTAGATTCTTAATGAGGAAAATTATGAGACTGATAGTAATACAGAAAGTTCTCTTTATCATCTAATTTTTTTTGTGGAACATTATCAGTAACGTTACTTATTTTTATGATACATTATGCTTAAAATGAATTATCGTTTTGGGCATATCTTATATCCACTTATGTATTTGTATACACTAAAGTTACAATTCTTACTTGTTTACTCCTCAAAGAAATTATAGTTTTGAAGGAATTCTTGTAGCATATTTTGTAGTTCAGTCTTGGAAAAATCTTCAAAAACTAGAAGAAAAATGATATTATTTTCTTAAAGTATGAACTATATTTATTTGAATGGAATGTAATTCAATGAATCCTTAATTTTCAGTCTTGTGAAGGAGTACAAACAGAAAGTAGGCACACTGAAACGTAAGCAGAGTATGGAGAAGAAAAACAGTGCTACATTATTGGAAGAGGCTAGGAAAAGGGAGGATAGTTTGTATGATGATGCTTCACAGTTAGAGGTAAGTTATGTGTGTTTCTGATCTAGAAATCTATTAGAGAAAATTAAGATCTTTAATTCTGTTTTATGCAATGCTCTTATGTCTTCTGCAGTTTGATAAATTATTGTCAATGATTTGTCTTTATATTCCCACTTTATTGTAATACCAAGATTACGTTTTGAACTAATATTAAAAAAAATCATTTTTGTGATATTTAAAAGTAAATGTGAATTAATGAGCTATGACCAAAAAAAAATTGTGAAGTATCCCATTTTGTATGTATTATCCTCTTTGTATTGAGATTAACCAAGTTTGTGTCAGTATGATTAAAAACAAATCTACTAAATTTTTGAAAATAAAAACATCACACCTCCTCATGAAGGAACAGTTCTTATATTTAACAAGTGAAAATTACAAAAATAAAACAAGTTCAGAAATCTAGTTTTACATTTTCTATGTCACCTTTGACATTTATTTCTTCACAATACAATGGGACCAAAGTAGTATGCTATTGTCTGTATTGACTAAAAAATTACAGGATAAAATGAAATCAAAGAATGATAGAATAGAGGAATTAGAAGAGGCTCTAAAGGAAAGTGTTAAGATAACAGCTGAGAGAGAGATGGTCATGGTAGACTTACAGAATCAATTAGACACTGCTGAGAAAAAGGTAAGGAGAAGGATTAAAAGGCTTGGTAAAGGTAGTGTTGTGTAAGAAACAAACCTTATTCACTAAGAAATGCTGAACAAGGAAACTTGATAATCCCAAAAATTAAAACTGAACTTTTCAGACATTCATTCATATATTCTTGGTCTGTCTTGTGGAATAAGTTACCCAAACATTTACGTAATCAGGCCACTGACAACTTTCAAAATCAATCTAAAGAAGTACCTTAACACTTTTGAATAGAGTATCTTAAAAGAGAAAATTGTTGCTGCTTACACTGTTTTTTAATGTTCTATTGTCTTAAAGTGATTTGGTATTGTCAAATCAGCTTTTGTTTTTGTGTTGTGTTGTTTATTTTTATTGCTGCTCAGACGTTAAACCCCAACAAACAAACAAGTTTATTTTTAATTTTTAGTGTGTTTGTGTGTGAGGGCCTCAGGGAAGATTAGCTTGTAAACTAACCGTAACCCTCTTGAAATAAAGATTTTATTAGTATTATTATAGTGTTCTAGGATTCCACTTACTTCTCACCTAGGGCTAGTGCAGTTTTAGTGTGGGAATGTTTTTCTTTGTTATTTGCCTCTTTCCATTTGACAGTTGGAATTTCTGAAAGGATTTGTTAAGATTGAGAAGTAGATGTTTATTGTGAGAGTTTACCCTTGGAAACCAAAGTTTACAAATAATCTTTGAACTCTGTAAAAGTTATATTTTTGGATGGAAACAGAAAAATTATTTAATTTTTTGTGGTTAACAGGTAGATGAATTGACTATGGATTTGGTAAGATCTAAAGGAGATAACTCTGGTAAAGTAGAGAAACTTAATAAAATATTAGAAGAGAAAGATATTAAGTTGAAGAAGCTGCATGCTGAGAGACACAAACATCTAGAAGAAGTCTTTGAAATGAAGTAAGTTCAGATATTTTGATTGTTGTTTTAGTGATATTTTACTTCTTGAATACTTGTTATACTTCATCATAAAATTACATTAGGTATTTTGTATTCATCTGCCCTGAACCAGTACATGACATTGCCCTTTTGCATTTCATATTTTGCTTTGCACATCTAGGAAATCAATGAAATTCTGGTTACCTCATCATGAACATGATGTCCATACTGATATTATCTTATTAATTGACAAGTTTCTCACCATAAAATATTCAGCAGTGAATCAGTATTTTGTCTGCCCATTTTCTTTGGAATATCTGGACAAGTGAAATATAGAACATCATTATATAAAGAAATAGGCAAAATTTTTGTGTATTTTCTTCTTAGAAAATTCCTTTTGAGCTCGTGCTGTAGTGAGTGTCTTTTAATCAATCACAAATCATATTTTTTGACTGGCCTGGTAACCTCTTGGTTGACAATTTTTGACTGAAAGAGTATAACTTGAGGATTGTCACAATTTTTGTGTTGTGTTAATATTTCCTCAATGCTGTTTTAAACTTATTCTACACATTTGACTGAATGATTTGAACATTTAAATAGCCTTGAATTTGACCCTGCTTGTTGTCATAATCCTGTAAATTTGACCCTGCTTGTTGTCATTATCCTGTAGAGAATTACCTATGTCCTTAAATAATTGAAATATGTAGAGAACAAAAAATTGTGTAATAATGAATATAAACCTCATCTTGATTGTCTTTTTTTTTAATCAGACAAGAAGCAATTTTAGCAGCAATGAGTGAAAAGGATGCCAATATTGCTTTACTAGAAATGACAAGTTCTAAGAAACAGAAGAACACTGAAGAGATAGAAAAGTTAAACAAAGAAAAAGAAAAACTACAACAACAACTTAGTGAAGTGGTAAAATTTCATGTCAGATTTTCAATTCATTTCACAATGAAGGATGTAATTGCATGTAGCTACATGTCATTGTTGTGATATCTTTTATGTACACTTATGTGTATTAAGAGTACTATATAACACTATGTAGATGATTAAAGTTGATATGCTTGCCTTCTGAGGAGATTTTTTAGTAAAAAGGAGAAATCATAGCATCATTTTTTTTTGCAGAAAATGCCCTGAATGATTTAAAGAAGCATGTTATTAGTTTTAAATAAATATTCCCAATTGATGAAGATAGAACTTAAATAAAAAATCCTCTTATAATTTTCAATGTTTTAGATATTGATTAATGAATAGGAAACTTTTTTGTGCATTACAGACACAGAATAGAATGAAATTAATTCAGAAACAAGAACGACGAGAAGAGAAAAAGAAATCCTCGCTACCTCGTAAAAAGAAAGATCAACCTCCACCAGAAACTCCAGAGGTTTCCATAGAAACAGAACAAGCAGAACAAAAAGACTCATGATAGATATAATGTTTTTCTTAAGGATTTCCATTTAAATACTCCAATAGCAGTATAAAACATTGTACAGTTGCATTATTTGCTTTACTTGGAAAAAAAATACTCCAGTGTATAATTTAACCTCTCTTTTGTTGCTTTGTTTTGGTCATTTTTAAATGGAAAGCCTTCAGAAAATATTCCATTACCACAATAATGTTTACTTTATGCGATTGTATCCACAATTTATTATCATAAGTGAAATTTTGTCTTGTATTCAATTTGTTTATTTTTGAAGACAGTCCCTTGATAAGGCTGCTTGCAGCAGAATAGTTATAAACTAGTCCTTCATACCATTAATGCTATTTTAGATACACAGTCAAGTTAAGCCTTCAGTATCTTCCCATGTAGCCTTTGTTAGGATTGTTTGTATGTTGTATAAAAATACCTTGCTGGACAAGGTTGAAAAATAAAGAAAAGGAGGATCATTCTCCTTTCAGAGCTCACATTAATTTGCCAAGATTTCGAGGAAGACTGAGTATCATTTCAAACAATGGGAAAACAAAGTAATAATGTAATTCCAACAAAAAACCTTTGAAGATCTGTCCTTGTAAATAAAACATTACATTCTGAAGTGACAATGTACCTTCATCAAATGTCCTTTCCTTTTTTGTTTGCTTGGGTTGATTGTACAAAAAATGCATTTTTGAAAATGTTAATTTAAAATTCTCTCTACTGTACCTTTCTTTATTTAAATTATGATAACTTCAGGAAATGAACTCTTTCACTAATGGAAAATGTTTCAAATATTGCTTTAAAATTGAATGTTTGGGCTTTGTAGTCCATTCAGGTCCTTGATTTTTTAGGATGATATTAAGGAATCCATTTAATCCAAAGCAATGTGATTTAATTACTTTAGTGCCTAAGCTTCTCTTAGAAAGAGTTTTTTTTTAGTTTAGTAGAATGCTAGTAGACTGCTTTAATGCCAATGGTAATAATCACCCAGTTCAAACTTTGTATCTGTACAGATGAAGATACAGGTGGAAGAAAGTCTTATTATTGTAAATGTTCATTTGCACATTGGCATCAGTTTTCATGATTTTTTCAAAATTCTTAACAGTTTCAGTTTCATATGGTTTTGAAATCACATTTTTTTAATCAGTTATTTATATTTTCAATTGAAATTTTCAATTTTTGATGAATTTAAATTCATGATTTGAAAAAATGTCAAACTGAAAGATACTAGGTATTCTACTTTCACTATTAATGATTAAACTACAATGTAAATAAAGCCAAGCTTGATTTCATTCTTACTTGTATAATGTTTATCAAGTTAATACTGGATAGTTTTTATCCTATTTTTGTAGATTAACTTTGTGATACAATAGGTCTGTGATTTGTCCTTTAGGTTGTAAATATTAGTATCTTTTAATTAACCAGGTGTAGCTACAAATTTTACATGTGTTCATGTGTGGTTTAGTTGTAGGTACATTAAAGATGATTTTTATGTAGGAAAAAAGTAACTTCCAGTATTAATTCTACAAACATCAGGTTTTTTAATGTTCTATACTCATTGTGCTTTGCTTTTGTAGAAAGTAGAATTCAAAGTTCCAGATACCTATGTTAGGCTATTGCTTGGTTTTTGACTCATACATACTCTGCTTGTTACCTTGACTGGTAATTTTGGTGAGTTTGGTGATCAGTCTTATACTACAGAATATTACTCTAAATAATGTTTTTCAATTTTTTTCTATGACCTTATGAAGTATAAGTAAGTTTTTTTTAAACAGGCATCAATCATTAGAGTTGAGGAATACATCCGACTAGACTTGCTACAAGTCCTTCTTTATATTGCAGTTATGAATGTCAAGTCATTTAAAGATATTTTCTCCTTTATATTGAGTTAAGTGGTATAAAAACTATATGTTTTGCTATCAGTCCACATTCTTCACTTTAGATTGTTGTCAGTACATTGTATTATGTTTTTAGAAGAAGGTTTGTTCTGTTGTAGCAAAATACATGTTTGTATATACATAGTCAGTATTGTAAAATCCAGAACTAGTCTGCAGAACTGATTCTTATTGTTTACACTTACATGTATGTATTACATGTCAGACCAATATAAATAAGAAATATCTTTTTATAGGTTTGATCTGTTGTAGCAAAATACCTGTTTGTATATACATAGTCAGTATTGTAAAATCCAGAACTAGTCTGCAGAACTGATTCTTATTGTTTACACTTACATGTATGTATTACATGTCAGACCAATATAAATAAGAAATATCTTTTTATAGGTAGTCTTCCAGTTCAAGTACCAGCACTTATTTTCATTTTTTTTTACCAGCTTTTATAATTGAATGTTTTTTTTTATTGGTCAAATTTTGTTGACACAAGGAATGTTCAATGATTTTTTTTCTTTCAAATATTTTTAAAATGTGTAAAATAAGAATTATCTTGTATTTGTAAGGAAGTAATCAGCTAAAAATTATTTTTCTCCCCTCTTTGGTGACATATTCTTTTTGTTCTGTATGTCTGTCTGTCACACTTTTGTAAGAGTAATTTCTTGGAATATACTGCACCAAATTTCATGAAACTTTGTTAGTATTTAAGACATGATATTTAGTTATGCATTTTATCCTTTGATATTTGTGGGTCATACCCGTTTGAGTTTTAGAGTTGGGGAGACGTATGCTTTTAATAAAAAACAAACATAAAATTTCATAGCTATATTATGATTATTTATTGGAAATCCAATGTGATAATTATAGTAGTGATAATACATGTACTTTCAAAGTATAGTTGGATGACACATGTACATTTGAATTACAGTTTTTGGTAATAATCCTATCTTTCAGGAATAGAGATTTGATGAGGTTTTTAAATCAAATTGTAAGGAAAAATTACACTCTACATTTCTTATTATGTGAACAGTCACTAAAGTTTCATGTACATTAAGAATCTCTAAGTATTTCATTATAAATCACTTATAACCAGACTAATTCATTCATTTATTGTTTTCATAATTTTTTATACATGTACTTAATGTATTATTTAAGGGTTAAAATTCAGTAAAAATGTCTGGATTATTTTTTAAACAACTTATTTTATTCATATTTCCAAAACAGTTTGTAATATGTTAATATTATAGATATAAATTTTGATGAATATTTATAGCTGGTGCTTAAAGTCAAGATTTGCTGTTCATGATTTGAACAACCATTGTATTTATTTTAAACCATTAAAAGCGAGTGCAATATTTAAGACTTTTAATCATCTCATATTTCATCAGTGTTATCATCAAATCTTGCCATCATTTATGTATTGATATTATTGCTTAACCATATGGTGGAAATATGTAATGTTGCATTAATCAATTGATATTAAAGAAATCAAGGTTGTTTAATCCATATTATATGAATAAGAAAAAATGTTGAATACACAAATATATTTGTTGATCTGTTGTTCATGTATTGGGAAGAATTTATTTAGTTAAAAACAGGAGTCCAATACTCAGTTTTTTTCCATAATGAATATGTTAAATTGTTGAGGTTATATGATGCTTAGTTACAAAGGATATTCAGTTGAAATTAACTCTGTACAATGGAAATAATCTAGATTTTACACAGATCTGTAACATGTATTAAGTATAATATTATGTTATTACTACATAATAGATCAGTGACCATTTTGTTATTTATAATCATTGGCAACTTTACCATTTTTCTATTGGTATTTCTGTCTGATATTTTCCTATCTCAGACTACTGCTGTGATACTTAAAATATTGGTAATGGGAAAATTACAACAAATACACTCTGACATAGACATATTTACACTTGTGGATGTCATTGGCGAAAAAAATATATCTCGTTGTTTTTATACTGAATTCTCCTTCAACTTGGATATTAATGACATCACAATTTAAAATTACATTGTTTCATTGCATCAAAATGTTAATCAGAGATAAATTTGGGGTCATTCGGAACAAAGTGACAAGTGTGAATTCATTTATTGCCACTAAACAGAATAACGCCAGTTTTGAACATCTCGACAGAACATCATATCTGGCCCTAACATGTTCAATGGGACATTTTCAGTGTTGATTTCAAACTGTTCAGTTTATATTATTGTGTTGCAAGTATTTCTGTAAGACAATGACTTCAATGTTATTTAATGGCAGTACATGTCATTTAATGATTGTAGTTACTCTCTGTTCATCCTAAATCTGATTCTATAGTCAATATTAACTATATATAACCTAACCTAAATATTAAATACCATTTACCTCTTTATATCTTAGTCAGATTATTATTAAGTCATTTTATTATTGTACTTTATTATGATATATGTGTTGTTGAGAGACTGACAGAATACATGCAATTGTATGTTTATACTCACAAATCCTGACAAACAGCTGAAAGACTGCCAGTGTCTAATGTATGAGGTGCTTGTGTTCCTTGTTTGTTTGTTTTTTTTTATTTTGCAATTTGATAATTTAGCAATGTCATGTTATAATATGCATGTAAAAAGTCAATAAAAAAGAACAAAATCAATTGTTTTTTGTTGTTTCTTAGACTATGTTGACACATGCAATATTGTATGTTCAATTTCTTCTCTTTCAATAACTTTTGCATTCACTCCAGTTCTGGAAATCTTCTTCATATATATTGAGGTCAACTGGGGTCAATAGACATGAGGTCTGAAACATTGCAATGAGAGAGAAGCATTTCAGGTGTTTTTATGTTCTTAGATGTATTACCGCATGATCATTTCTGGTCTTTTTTTTTCAAATCTAAAACCCTTTTTTCACTCACCAGGCCTAAAAAGCTGTGTGAAAAACATGGCTGCCATCACTAAAAATAGAACATAGGGGTCAGACAGCAGTTTTTTGTATATATCTCCAAAACCCATAGGTTTAGCCAAATTCTGACATATGGTGAAAATGTTCAACACAATGAGATCTATATGTTGTAAAATTTTTGTTTTAACCTGTTCAGCCAAGTTTGAGTTTTTGCCTGTTTTCGCTGTTTTTTTTTTTTTTTTTGTTATATTTATTTCAATGTTATTTCTTCCAAAATCTTCTCCTCTGACACTCGACCAATTGGAACCTAACTTGTTAAGAATGTTCCTTTGGGTATCGTGCATAGAATTGATTTTGGTATTTTCAATCTGTCGAAAAATCATGGCTGCCATAGTTTTCCACATACATCTCCAAAACCGTTAGGTTTAGCCAATTCTTTCAGTTACTGAAATAATCCTTATTATAAGGCCTACAAAAGTCTCCAGGGATCAAAGTTGTCAGACGACTGCGTGTAAGAGTTACTGACCTTGAAAGATGAAAAATAACTTTTTTTTTACAGTTTTCAGTCAATATCTTGAAAACTGTTATAAATATTTCAGTATTTCAAAGTCTATTTTTGGTGCCAATTTCAGAAAAATCTGTGGACGTTTCTTGGTGTTATGGCCCTTGAAAGTGTTATTTTTTAAGTTTAATCAGTTTTTGCTTATTATTTAGAAAACGGAAGCAGTTTGATGATTAATATAAATTGATAAAATGTTCAGTATTTCAATATCTATTGTTCGTGCCAATTCAGAAAAATCTGTCGACACATCGTGAAATTATGGTCCCAGAAAGTGTCATTTTGACCATTTTTCCCGTTTTTACCTGTTGTTAACAAACCAACAGCAGATTGAAAATGAATGTTAATTTAAAAATATATCTCTGATTGGTGCAAATTTATGAAATATCTGCAACATGTTAAAGCTTTAAAACCAGGTGAGCAATTCAGGCTCTTGAGGACCTTTTGTTTATGTCTAGTATAAATCTG
This sequence comes from Perna viridis, assembly GCA_037379345.1. NCBI lineage: Eukaryota > Metazoa > Mollusca > Bivalvia > Mytilida > Mytilidae > Perna > Perna viridis. The sequence goes on from CM074511.1 coordinate 20,052,939, forward strand.
TAAACCAGTTTTCACCAGATTTTAGGTGCCAGTATTGGTTGTCACTTTCTAATAAAGTCATAAACCCCAAATAAAATAAATTTTCCAATTCATTATATTGTAAAAATATGATACCCAGAGGTTTTTCACTTGCTTCAAGGTAAAAAGGCAGTTGATGCAAAAGTATGTACAATACTTATGGCATTTAACTGTGGAACACATTAAGTAGCACTCTGGATAAGAATCATGCAACATGTGAATCTGGTTGGAAAGCCTACATATTTTTGTTTTTTGATTAAAATGTTATAGTAAACATGTGGCTCTTCATATAACCCTTGTTCTTAAGAAATAAAAATTATACAGTATGCACTGTAGAATTCAAAATGAATGGAAGTACCGGTAACTGTAAATGACAAATACAAATGAAAGTTTTGGATTAGTAACCATGTTGTTTTATGTCTACCTTTCTTCCTTCTACCCTCAGGTGTACATCTTAGGCTCACCTTGATCATGTCTTCTGGTCATCTGCAAAGAACATGACAAAGCCACCTCTATCTCTTTATATAAGTAAAGTCTCAATATTTTTGGTTTTTGCCATTCTGATGGGGCTGTTATACAAGCACAAATCCAAAATTATGGCACTTAAGTTTATTCTTTATATACCTGTGTTCCACTTTGATATTATATATTAATTATGGGACTCTGTCGGTCTGTAATCAAAAACTGAATCTTGTCCAACCTATTTAAGGCAAAGACCTTTTTTTTCATTTATTTGAAAGGTTGAACTGAAAAACACTTAATGTTTTATAAAAAGAGGTTTTTTATATGACTGCAAACAGTTGTATAATGTTGTGGAGCAGTCGTCTGGGGTCACTTTGTTTCTTTGTGATATTACTTTAGTTTTGGTTGACCAATTGTTTGGAAATTTTTATATGATTTTACTAACCACTGCAGAAATTTGGACTTTGTGGCCCCTACCATTTTAGAAAAAGGGCCAAAAAGTGTAAAAAATAGGTGTTTTATTAAAACCCATCTAGGATGTTCGGATTTTTTTTTCTGTTTTAATTATTCAATTTTAATTGTGTTCCTTATTTAATTCTGCTAAACAAATGCATCCCCAAGTTTTATATGTTTTTGACTGTTTTCAAGTTATAAGAGTGTCACAGTTGACCAACACCCAAAAAATCAAACTTTTTTTATTTTTGATCCTATTTCAAAATATTTTTATTTATTGGATTCCTCATAAAACACATTTTTTGTTTTGAAAATATTTATTAGAATCCAATTTTTTGCAACATATTATCCAAACTGTTTGATGTGTCCGCCCTTAAGCTTAAGTGTGTCAAACACTAATATTTTGCCCAAACATGCCCCAACTGTTCAGGGTTCGACCAATACAGTCGTATCTTGCTACGCTCGGCGAAGCTTTCTATTTTACGAGAACTTATGGTTGGGAGAATGTCAGCATTATGTATTTGGTTAGGGCTAGAACATGTAAAACCAATCGGAAGAGTGCGTACGTATTATAATTTTCTGTAAATTTGTAATTTTTTTTTTGTCTGATATCTGTTCTTATTGTCTAAATGAAAAGTCAAGTGACAATTTTAAAAAAATATATTTGTAGGGAGAATTCGAGTGACGTTTCGCGGGAAATTAGTTTAGGGGAGATAAATTAAACTTTACCTTGATTGTAATGGTAAGTCTAGAGGTTTTTGAATGGGTGCAAGCTTCGACCTGTTGAAACGGACCATCTTGATTGGAGTTGATCTTGAAAGAACCGGCGTCTTGGTATAAATACGACAGAAATGTGCTAACGTAATGATTTCTTGGACTACTTAGTGACTTGGTGAGTAGTAGAAGATAAATAATGTCTCGATTGATTTCCAAATTAGCATATGATATGATAAAACCTGCCTGACGCTGAATAATGTCGCACTGCATCGCCATTTAATGCAAGGAATCGCACACATTCAGCGATTGTGGTGTATGTCATAATGATTGCAACAAGTTTAACATAGGTATTAAAGCCCGAGAGACCGTTACTTTATAAACAAATAAGAGTAAACAGAAAACGAAAGTAGGTTAACGTTAGATACGTGTATGTTAAAAATGGGGGCGTGGCAACCACATGTGTGTGGAGATAGTATGTTGTTATTGACCGTGTAGCAAAACAGGGCATGCATTGATGATTTTAGTTTACCATATAATTGTATACTTTCATGTATTCAGAAAATGAGAATTTGTTGCGTTTATTTAATTATTATTTATTTTTTATTTTAGTATATTCAGCTTTCAATGTAAATGTAAATGTTTGATTTATTTATGTATTTACCATAATATGACTTTAATCTTTATCTATAAGGGGTTGAATTATTGTCTTTGTAAAAGATGCACTACCATGTTTTCAACCAATGTGAACATACGAGACAATCTAGAATAACCTCTCAATGCCTGCATGTATTATAAGTTCATCATGTTCATATAATCACTTCCAATTACATACATGTTTGTTCTGGCAGAACAATTCTTAATCATTCATGCATTCAGACATGTAGGATGTTGCTGACTATCTGTCCCTGATATTGATAACTTCACTTGCAAATCTGAATAAAAAAGTCTACTCTTCTATTGTTCGTGGGGTACCAATTTTTGTGGTTTTTGTGAGTGAGTCAGACCACAAAAATTGGTTCCCATCGATAAGGAGATTCCCATTGATGTGAATACTGAACAGCTCAAAACCACAAATTCATTACTCCACAAACTTGTGTATCTTCCCTTATCTACAAAAAATTGGTAGTCACAAATTTCAGTACTTCCACAGTATTTAAAACAATACTAATACAAAGTACTGTAAGTTAATTAAGCAATCTAAGCAAAAAACTGAAAATTTATATGTGTAAATTTATACCAAATAAAGTTGAGGAGCTGGATAGGCTTATACTCAATATGTACCCTTAACACAAAATGTATTGGTTGCATCCAGTTCAGGCTAAACTAATATTTAGCCGGATATAGTTGAATTAAATGGATGAAAAAAGGTTTATTCAAGTTGGCAGGGTAAGTCCAAGAAGTAAAAGTCTAACTAACAAATTGGTGTTTACAAGAGTGAACTTGTTTGTGAGGTGTCTTTTAACATTGACATTCTTTTAATTTTATGACTGCAGATTGTTTAGTTAAACATGCCACCAAAAAGGAAAGCTGGAGGAAAGGCCGCAGCGGGGGGTAAGAAGGCTAAGACTGACACAGAAGCAGCTCCTACAGTATCTGATCACATAGCATCTCTAAAAGCTGCAGATGCTGGGAAGAAAAAGAAACACAAACCAGATGACAGATTTCCAATGGCCAGTTCAGCTGAAGTAAGTTATAGTTGTGTACTAATAATAATTAAGTTAGAAAAAGGTATCAGTCATAGTTCTTAAAACACAAATTTAGAGAATCCATGTTTTCACATGATGGATTTCTAGCAAACGGTTCCTGTCTCAAGTTTAGCCCAGTTGAGTAAATTTTTTGTTTGGTGTGGGATTATATAGTATTACTATCATCAGTAATACTAAATCCCCTGGGTTGAGGTCGTGAAAAATGTCTTAAGTTATTCTTCAGAATTTTTTTTTAAATTAATGAAAAGTTTAACATGAATACTGTGGACTTATACCTGATGGTTCAGATTTGATTTCCGTTTTAAAAATATGAATTAAAATGTGAAATATTTGATATCCAGTTTTCCAATTTTACATTACACAATCCAGGTAAATTAGATTACTGAAAGGCTGTTTTCAAATTAACTGTTTTAATACTACCTTTTGACATGTGAAGGGTCAATAATGATAAGGTTGATTATAAATTCTGACCAAGATGATTAATAAAGTTGAATGTATCTATCACAACACCGGTCACAACCAATTGATGCAGCAAGTATGTTGATTTCAAAATCCTCCCATCCAAGTTTCAAGGTTTATCATATGTATTATTTGATCACAATGTACTGGTCATTGATAAATAATTGATAGGAGTAACATAGAATATTTTTTTTTATTTTCTAGGTTTATGAAGACTACGATTGCATGTTAAACCAGACCAATATAGGCCATAACAATAATAAATACTATGTTATACAAGTTCTGAAGTATGGAGCTACATACTATACCTGGAACAGATGGGGACGTGTGGTGAGTGTTCAGTAAAAGCATATGGTGACTAATTTTAGGAGGTGACTGCGTGGTTTGATAGTGAAAAAATGCACAAGAACTTAAAAGGACATATTGTGAAAATATGCTTTGTATGCTTTATTGCCTTAATGTATATATGTAGTATAAAGGGTCAAAATTCATGATGGATTTTATTTTATGTCAGTATGATTTAATATGACCATTTTTACAGTAAAAAAGGGTGCTGTCGTTTTTATTTTATCTTGAATACAAAATTTTTCTAACACCTGATCAATACCGATAAACAAGGTCATGAAATTTAAACAACATCCCTTTTAATCAGGCTTCTTTTACCAATGAAATAATCCTATCTGAAAAAAGGTGTGTGTATTGGAACAAATTAACATGAATTTATCATAATTTTAGCCAAAATATTAAATTATAATAAATGTAACTAATATCTGTATGTATTAATATGTATAAAAAACTTTGGTTTGATTTACGCATAACATAAACCGTGAACCAAATTTCCTTATACAGGAAAATATATTCAGATATTAGTTACACTCCTTATGAACAAAGTTCTTTATACAGGAAAATATATTCAGATATTAGTTACACTCCTTTAATATGCATATAAATATCAGCTGAATAGAGTTTTGAGGTATATTGTGCCTAATATTTTTTATTAATAGATTTTTTTGTTTAAATATAACCTTGAATGAACAGAAGTAGTAGTAAAGTTTAAAAAAAAAAACTTCATTTCAGGGTAAGTGAGCCTTAATGTAAGTTTCAACAATAATAAGAATAATTATGAACAATTCTCTAGATGGAGAAAAACAGTTAATTTAATTTAATAACAGGATCTGACATGAAGAAAAAACAAGTTGATAATTTTAACATTTACCAACACTGGTGACAGTGAAAGCAAAAATGAAATTCCATATAGACAGATTGAGGATCAAGACCGCCGATATGCACATTTATTTAAATACCCAAATCCTTTTGATTTTTCAAAGGAGTTCAAATCAAGATCCAAATTAGTGAAAGTTCAGAAACAGTCCAGAAATTACATTTATTTTTGTATTTTGGTTAGTGTGGCTTTCTACATATACATGTATCTTAGAATTAACTGTACCTGTATTTGCTTGGCCTTAGCCAGTATATGGTTGAATTCTGCTACTTTCATTGGAACTAGTGCTGCAGATTGGCCAGAATGTAAAGGAGCATTTTCACCAGTGGTGTTCCATTTGGAAACAGGATGATCAGGAGCACTTTGATGTCTGTAGGCTGATAAATGACTTCACAAATAGTGGCAGCATTGAGATCTGCGCAGTTGTTGGAGAAAAATTAGCATTAGTTCTTCTTTCAGCCTAACCACAGAAGGAATTTCTGCCAGCAGACTAGTTAAAGGTGCTGTCGACCTACCATCAGGCAGAGAATTGGCCAACATATCTGCACATGTGGATGATTTTCAGGGTTGACATGGCTGTCTCAAATCTCAGTATTCTTGGAATTTTTCCCATTGGGAAGCTCTCTGCTCAGGTTTTCTATTCTGCTGAGGAGGTCTCGTGGTCATTTTTGTTTTTGAAGAATGGCATTGCATTTCCATAGATTATTTTCCCACCAATCACCTTCCTTGTTACTTTTTTTAATAAATGTTATTTTTATGTCAAATCTTTCAAAATAGTATGAGGTATTGAATACAGATGTGGTGTTCCACATTTTGGTGTGTCTAATGCACATATTTTTACATAAAAATTATTTCCAGAGCATGGGGGTGCCTATTATGCATCAATATATAAGATTTGGCCAAGAAAAAAAAGATTTTCCTAAGAGAAAAGAGATTATATAATATGAACAAACAAACTGGGAGTGAAATGTTACTGAAAGAAATTTATCTAATCATCAAATACATCTTTTAGTATTTATTTTTAAATGATATTTTCTACAAATCATGTTAAAATGTCTTAATAACATATTTTAGACATAGGTTGTACAATATTTCATTCTTATAAAACATGTTAAGAGATTAAAATGAAACAACTATGTATTTTGTATACATTTAAGGAGGTACACCTAAGGTTAAGGACATAACTCTGGAAATCAGTGATATGTTTGTATCATAGTCAATTTCACCAAAACCTTTCAAGCTTTTCTCTGAAACAGAATGAAATCAGTCCAAGTCACTTTGATGCTGACATGAGATTGATGTAAAATAATAAATACATACATTCCAGTGATTTCTAAGAGTTGTGTCCCTTACTCTAAGTCTACCTCCTTAAGACATGGTGTTAATTTTTCAAGATTACTTTATAGTAAGGATTCATTTGTTGTAACACCATGTGAAACATGAAATCATTTTTTGTGCTTTAGATATCTATTTTACCTGTTTTAATCATGTGATACATGTAGGATTCAACTTTGAAATCCAAAAAAGCCAATTTTATTTTATTTTATTTCAATTTATGATCTTATCAAAACTCATTAACAATTTATAGATGTTGGGAAATACTGCATGCCTAAACGGTAATATATTTTCACCAAGTGATATTCTCTTAGTGTATTAAACTGTATGGTAATCCTATGCCAAAATAGCTTAGCACAATGGAGATCAATTATTTAAAAAAAGTTCTACTTATATAAAAAAAAAAACTAGTTAATTTTGTTTTCACTAAAAAAATTGTGGTTTGTTGAAAAATACAGTCTGTATGTGTACTTGGTGCAGAACAAGGAAAATGGTCGGCATCTCTTAACCTTTAACATATATGGGCTGTATTTTTAAACAATATACTAATATAGCATACAGAGAGTGGGGTAAATTAATTTTACTTGTACTGGATATCCTTTAATTCATTGCATGATATACCGGTATCACCTTTCTTCCATGCTCTCTTTTTTTTAAATAAAATTCAAAGAAATATCATGAATTCATATTACAGATTAAAGTTTCTAAAATTTAAACATTTTAAAAATTTTCAGGGTGAATCTGGTATGAACAAAAATACTGCTTATTCTGATGTTAATGCTGCCATAAAAGAATTTGAGAAGAAATTTAAAGACAAGACAAAGAATAATTGGAGTAACAGAGATTCCTTCAAACCAGTGCCAGGAAAATATACAATGATAGAAATGGCAGGGGAAGAAGAAGATGAAGTTGATGTAGGTTATTTCTAACTGCAAGTGTTTGAGGATATTACCAGCACACAGGGGAAAATGCAATATATATTTTTCATCTGTTTAAAAAAACATATGTCTGGCATAGGTATTTCATCTTAGTAGGGCCATTATGAAAAACATATGAATATATGTACTCAGGAAAACATGCAACACCAAGTTTTAATGTGTTGGAAAACATCTAAAAACATATGCTTGTTATATCTCATATGTTTAAGATCACCATGAAAAATATATGAATATGCACAGGACAACATGCAACATGTAATTTTCATGTTATTAAAAAAAAATCTCAAAAACATATGTTTATCATCATGCATGAAAAAAGTTTAATTTTTTAAAGATATTTTGGAAAAGATATATTTTCGTTTGTTTTATATGCACAAAAACATATATTTGCATGTCAGTACTAAACATATGTTGCCATTATATAATTTTTCCTGTGTATTTATATATAGGGTCTATCTGTCCATATTGTTATAGGAATGGATCTCGGAGCTCCCAAACTCAATGAACGGCCAAAGGCCAAAGGCCGTTCATGTAATGTTTGGGAGTGGATAGATCTGTTCATATATGCATGAACGACCGAATATAGCTGTTCAATTGTTATAATTCTATCTGACAATCAAAGTTACCCTCTGAGAGCCTCAGTCGGTTATATTGTTACCCTGTGTTTTTACGCTTCAATACACACACATTCCTTTGCACACATATGGAAGTGCGGACAAATATTTACACATAATCGGCTGCACAACAACAGTGAAGGCGGCATGGATGAAGTGATAGTTGACACTGAAAAATACAAGATGTAAACAATTCAACAAGAATATAATTATTAAGGAAAAACAAGGAAGAAGGAAAATTATAACAAGGTGTTTTCAAGGGTTCAGTCAGACTCAGTTATAAGTTTCTTTCCCTGAGCTGAAAATTACTCTCTGTAAACAAACTTGACTGGTAAAATCAATGTGCATGTAATAAACTATTCTTACGGCTATATTATGCCATTAAGTTTGTTGCCACTACACGGCAGTCATATTGTTTTCAAGTTGACTGGTGTTCATGCATGTATGAAGGATCTGGCAAAGTTTGTGCATGTATTAACTCTCTGGCAACGACGTTCTTGGCCAATCAAAATTGGCTATAAGCATGAAGAAGCTCATGATTTGAATTATTCATGAGTGAAACTCCTTCTAAGCATGATTCTAAATAATACAGTGAATAAATTTATTGGGCGATGGGCATCATATTACAATAAGTATTTAAGGGTGATAACCAGTTTCAAGATACAATATATATTTTACAAGTCCATGGTTATAGCAATAGTGATGCTTAAAGATGTAATCATTTTTACTTCTATATGCTGTTTTGTAGGCTCCAGTTGCGACCTCGAGTGGACCAACAGCTCCAAGCACACTTGATGCCCCTACACAATCACTTATGAAACTCATTTTTGATAATGACATGTTCAAAGATGCAATGAAGAGCTTTGATATTGGTTTGTGTTTGTTAATGATGCAGATAAAAAATGTGAAAATTTTCTCTTAAAATACCGGTATAGTAAAATGAAAGTAATGAATGAGGTAAATAGATGTCAAGTTGCACACAGATATTAACAGGTATAACTAAAGCTTTCTTGTGCTTTTAGTCAAATCCATTGTGTAGCTACATATTAACCAACTGTTTTTCATAAGGTAACAAATACATGACCAATAGGATAATAGAGAAATTGAGTTAGGGAAAGGAAACAACCGATTGTTTTTTTCTAATTTATGTTACTTTATTTTTCGTTACATATGCATGTGATGTAAAATTTAGCAAGAGATGAATAGAATGGCACTTTTAAAGGAGAAATCAATATTACGCATATAATTGCAGATGTTAAAAAAATGCCATTAGGAAAGCTGAGTAAATCACAGATAGCTAAAGGCTTTGAATGTTTAGAGGAGCTGGAAGATGCATTGAAGAAGAAGAAACCAAAAAATACATTAAATGCTTTATCATCAAAATTTTATACCCTCATTCCCCATGACTTTGGTAGAAGAATCCCTCCTACAATTGATAATGCTGAGTACCTCCAGCAAAAAATGGATATGCTTTTGGTATGTTGAGTCAAGAATTTTGTTAAAATACCTTTTATAAGAGATTAACGAGATAGAAATGTTTTAGATTTTTGTCGGTAAAATTATTCATGTTAAATATGTTTTATGACACGTTTTCACATTTTTAAAAAGTTTATAATATTTGTCATTAAGACACAGATAGATGTGGTGCATTGATCCAAATTATCCCCTTTTAGTAATGATCCAAATTATCCCCTTTTAGTAACTTTCTTAATTACTGGTACGAGATCGGTTGCTTGAAAGACCGTAATACATGTCATTGACCAAAATACACATGGAATGACCGAAAGACACCTACAAATTTTAGTTATAATGTATGTTATTAAAAAAAAAGTGATTTTAATTAATTTTTATGTGAAAATGTAACACTGTGATTCCATACATTACAAAATTATTTTGTTATATGATGAACTTCTTCACGATATCATGCTGCAACATGATGACTATGACATTAAAAGGGGAACCTAACAGAAAGACAATGGTTTTTAATGAAAGAAATGAAAGTTTTAAAAATGAGCATAATTAAGAAGGATTTATCATATCATTCACTTACATTTTTCCGAGGCGGATCCAGGATTTTAGTTTGGGGGGCATAAATTGAATTAAATGCTGTGCAGAGCAAGGCAAAAAATATTATGGGGTGAAACTGGTAGTGAAAATTTTTTTCTTACCTGATTTAGGGGGTCTACACCCGGTAAGCCAGTCCTTGGATCTGCGCCTGTTTCTCTTATTACCAATCTTGTTTTCTTAAGTATTTACGCAATATAATTATGATATACACATTTGTACACTTTTAAGCCTTAGTTCCCTTGGTTACTGTTTTAAAGGGGAAATTTACATTCCAGTACAGAGGGGGAGGTGGCCACCTTCACAATGTTCATTGCTGTGGTGTGGTGTGAGAACTCCAAGAATGAACATTTTGGGATTATTTATAGGGATTATTATATTTTGTATGTGATCAAATTAAATTGTGTTAGAACGTGTGTGTTATCCTTCTTTTAAGTTTGTCAAATCAATGTAGCATTCCGCCACTTTCAGTTCATCATGCAAAATTTTTGTACTTTCGCACTTCAAAATGCTGTTTATGTACAAAATATTCAAAGAATTTTATTTAATATATAATATAATGTAGAAAATATCATTTAAAAGAGAATAATTAAAATTTAAGGTGTCTTTCGGTCATTCCACATGTATTTTGGTTATTGACACGTAGCTCAGTCACCCGGTACTAGATTTCAGCCGGAACATAATGTTTTAATTAGCCTTGTGAGATGGTTTGTTGTCTTTGAATAAACACTATATGTAGATTTTTGTCTTAGAAATGTTTTTAATTTTCTAAGCATGTGATTGCACAGAATTTTCTACATTCATGTTGTAGCATGCAGATTGTTTAACATACAAATTTTTGATAAAATTACTTTTAGGTTCTTGGAGACATTGAGTTGGCTCAAGAAATGCAGAAAGAGAAAGAAAAAATGGGAGCAGTAAGTTTGTTTAGGTTCTTTTTTTGGTAGACAAATCACAAGCAAAGGGAAAAAATATCAGAAAGTACAATAAGTACCAGTATCCAATAGGTTTCTATTAAATAGCAATATCTAGGAATGTTGACCTAAAATATTGACTTGCCAGCTTCTGCATGATGCTTAGGTGAATCTGTACTTTAATTCTCACAAATCAATGAATTTTATATAGAGATGAAAGTATCAGAGAATATTGAAAGTCATTAAAGAGATAATATATATGGTTTACACTGGCATTACATATTTCAAGTAGCCCCAAGGCTAATAAGTGCTTATTTATTTAAACGATATCGGGGTGACAGGATGCCGACTGCTTGATATGGCTTCTTCCTTCATGACACATGTAGGATGCCGAGATTTAAACATTTTTGGTAATTTTTATCTGAGTTTATTTTCATATACCAAGATAATTGTTGATTTTTAATTTTATGGTTCTGCTCTGCCCACAAACCCACGAAAATAAATATCCATGAATAAAAATAAACCAGTGTCAAACCATATGATACCTACTAATATCAGTATGATATATGACAGCATTTTTAAGAGTTTATGCAACAGGAGGGTAAATTAAAATTCCAAAGTACCAATGAAAATAGGGGATATATCATAGAGGGTAAATCAATGAGCAAAAAAAGATGTCCATGGACATTTAAGCTGTAAAGGACATTGACAAGAGCAACAAAAAATTAAATACACACAGAGATTAGTAGCATGAACCCTTTAAAAAACAGGTTGAACTGAGGTGCTACAGAAGGGTGAGCAGACCCTGCTTCAGTCAGACAATTATTGCAGCAATCTGAAAATGGAGTTTTCAATCAGGATAATTATCTTACAGGGGAAGAAATCAGATAAACAGCCTCATCCACTGGATGTCAATTATGAACTTCTGAAATGTGATCTAGAATTGGTAGATCCAAAGAGCAAAGAGTATAAGGTAAATGAAAAAAATTATAACCAATCTTGTGTTTTATTTCTGTCTAAATGTGTCTTTAGACTTTGTGTGGTACGAATATGCAGGTAGATCCTTTCATCATGTGAACAGTCCTATTCAATTGATATGAATGTCAACAATCTCGATGGTTGTATATTTTATGCCGATTCATACAGTCCTATAATATAATGATCAACCATATACCATAAAATTATTCAGAAATGGTGATCTAAAATATCTGTATAATTCCTGAAATTTCTTGTAACAAGTTTTTTTGTATAAATTGAATAAAAATTTCTATTACAGATATTAGATACATACACTAATAACACAGGTGGTGGTTGGAGAAGTGCCAAAATCAAACATGTATGGAAGATGAATAGACATTCTGAGGTAACCAAAATTTATTTACACTTTCCTATAGAGATAAGACAGACCCTACCAATTACAATCTGCTTCCAAGTTAACAGCTCATTATGACTTAGACAATTTCTCATCAGTTGTATAGATTGTCACTTAATGAATTGACCACAAAGATTATTTGCTATTATTATCCAAATTGAGGTGTTATACATGTACTTTCTGGTCTAATTGGCTCTATGGTTCTCATCAAAATTTAAACTTTTAAGCATAGGACAAAAAAAAAACTTTTGAATCTCCCGTTCTTAGCAATGATTACTGGTATAAATTGTGACTTCTGAACACCAAGTGATTAAATTTCTGTGATAAGTTTTCTGTCATTTTACATTTTGACATACAATACCGACAAGACTTAATGTGATTTCTTTTTCAAAAATAATGTTATTATAAAAGAAAACAACTTAGAAAAAAAAACACTTGATAAAAAGCAGTGGCCAAAACTTTACACAGGCAAAATTATTTCACATGATTTTCACCTGAAATGAGCAAATAAACGAAGTGAAATTCGGGTGAATGGAGCCTTCACATGGAATTCACACGAAATGTTCTCATGAAATTCGTGTTTAGTGAATTTCACATGAAAATCATGTTAATTTCATGCAAATTTTACATGAATTTCATGTGAAGCTCGATTAACATGAATTTCACATGAAAAATATTTGCTGTGTAGGTTTGTCTTCCTTGGACATTGTAGAAAAATGAATAAGAATAAATGTCACTCTTGCCAAATGTATAAACATATGTAATTTTACATTTTCTTTTTTTTTATTGTTTAGGGTGATCGAGTGAAACCACACGACAAAATAGGTAACAGGAAACTTTTATGGCATGGAACTAATGTTGCTGTTGTGGCCGCTATATTAAAAAGTGGTCTGAGAATCATGCCTCACAGTGGAGGTAGAGTTGGAAGAGGAATCTATTTTGCTTCAGAAAATGGCAAATCTGCAGGATATAGTAAGTAGATGGTGCTTATGACAAAGTAATTTTTTCAACATTCTCTAAGACCATTTTCACTTGTTCAAGTAAACAGAAAACTTATAAATATAATAACTCAATGATACGCAGAATGTTTAGGAGCCCATCAAAAACATTCTGTGGGACCTTTTACTGAAATTGCATAAACTATAGTAGCCAGATTAGAAGTATCCCCTTCTTTCTTTTTTTGGTATCATAAATGCATTATCAATGATTTTCTCAGGTTGTTTGATATCATACTAAATGGATAAGAAAAAAATAGCAATGTATAAAATGTCTACATATGTCTATCCTTTTTCTACATGAAATATTTAGAATATAACACATGTGTGAGTACAAGATATGGAAATACCCAAGGATAAAGTTTAATCTTTCTCTAATGAGGATTCAGCAAAGACTTGTTAGAACGCTATTATATCTTACTTCAGGGCGTCTGAGATTTCAAAATCTTGCATGCAAAAAGCTGGTATTTGTTTCTTTTTCTCATTTTGAATTTGTATTCCTATTCTAAGCTTTTTAATTGAAATGACGTACATTTTATTTAGATCTGATGGTGACATGGAAATGTGGCCAGACCAAGTATAACAATAGGTCACTTCAAAACAGTCACTGGTTAAACAAATTAAATTAAATAATCAAGCACCAGTTATGCTTGTTAGAATTCACATTTGTATCAAAATTTTTTGGTTAGATATGATTGCTCACTAATTCCTAATTTAATTATGCCATTTTTTTTATACAGCACATGTGTACTTTACCTGAGGGTGAGATAAGGAAGTCTCAGATAAAAATAGAAATTTTCTTGTCTCTTTAAAATTTTTTGTCCTGTCAGTCAGTTGGTCATTCTGTCTGTCCTTCTGTCCATAACAGTTTTTGTGCTCCACAATTATATCATGTGTTGTTTGTTTGGAATCAAACTTCAATTAGCAAATCTGATTTTCTTCCACTTTAAAGTGGCTTTTTAAAGCAGGATTTTACCATTTTAATTTTTGTTTTACTGTATATTTACTGCCTATGTTACCAATTTCACTTTGTTTGTTGACCTCGTAAAAACAGGTCTGAATTAGTTACAATGCCTAGATGCACAAGTATCTCAAATTTTTCCAGGTTTGTCTTTTGGGTTTTCAGCAGCAAAACCCTGCCTCAAATACAGTAGGAAAGTTCAGTGATATGTGTTTAAATAGACGATAACATTTCCTAACTTATTTTGTCTCACTGACATAAGTGTTGGAAATGTAAGAAAAACACACTGGTATAATGGGTAAAGGGAAAAGTGAAAAGAACCACACACCAGTATAATGGGTAAATTAGAAATATGAAAAGAACACACTGGTGTAATGGGTAAATGGGAAAAGTGAAAAGAACAACACACTGGTATAATGGGTAAATGGGAAAAGTGAAAAGAACAACACACTGGTATAATGGGTAAATGGGAAATGTGAAAGGAACAATTTGTAGAAGGCAAACAATTTTGATATGTTATATTTTTTACGTCAATAGCCCGTCCAGCTGGTCATAGAGGAATAATGTTCTTAAATGAGGTCATTCTTGGTAAAGAGAAGCTTATCACCATGGACGACTCGTCTCTAACCAAAGCTCCAGCAGGGTATGATTGTGTTATTGCCAAGGGATGGACTGAACCAGGTAAGAGGATTACAATTTTACTATTGGAGTTTGGCATATTTTTATCTATTGAAAATTTTTTGCAGTTCAGATTATTTATTTTGATTGTGCCAAAAAACAGATAAGAGCATTGTGACATAATATTTTACAGCGAATTTAACACCTTTAACTTTTTGTAAAACCAACTACAGGTGACTTAACACAGGATTCCTGCGACAGAAGTATTTCACTCTCCTTCAAATTTGATATGATATAAGATCATTTTAAACTACTGCCATAATACTAAGTTGGTCTTTTAAACAGATCCTTCCAAGGATACCAGTTTAACTTTAGATGGGAAGAAAGTAATAGTACCACAAGGGAAACCAGTTACACAGAATCAGTACTCAAATAAGAGCAGCTTCAGTCAGTCTGAATATTTGGTTTACCAAGAAAACCAAGTTCGAATGAGATACATCTGTGAAATGGTTATGTAAGAATTGACTGTTCATTTCATAGTTATTTTAGACTGGTTAATTTTTTTAAGAATAGATTTCTAATGGCAAAATTTTATTCTATTTTTTGTTGTTGTTTTCATTAATCATGATGAGTTTTTTACCACTGTTATTTAGTATATGTTGTGTGTTTATGGTTTTGGAATCCATAGTTGTTTTCTACAAATCATTTTCTTTTTATTTATACAAAGTAAGCATTTTTACTATGAATTTTGCACATATTTGTTTTTGGAGAGTATTTTTTTGTCATGTATTTTACATCTTTTGTTGGTTTTACCTGTACATTTCTACTTTTGATGATAAATCAAATTTGACTTTAGTGTGTGAAAGACCACTTGTTTGCTTACCCATCTTGTATAGTAATTTAACATCTCTAGTGTTCACTAATATTTTATTGTTTTCTTTGTAATGCAATTTTTAACTTTTCACTATTACTTGATAAGAATTTATTTCATTTGATATAGCTTAGTAGATACCAATTTAAATTTTAACCATTTATATTTTTATTGCTTATGTGTTAATATTTTTTTATTCTGAATTAGGATGTGATTATCTCCCTTTGTTTGTACTCGCTTTGCTACTGCACATGTAAGTTGAATAAAATCAATTTTTTATTGAAACTGAATCATTAATGAAAGATTTAAAGATTTCTGTTTTCTCTTTATAAGAGATATACTTTTTAAGTTCATGTGAAAGAAACAGATAGTAAAACCTGTTGCTAAATTGTTTTTTTTTTTTGAAAATTTTGAAATTCCTGTTTCTTAAACATCCACATTGGTCAAAATAAGCATTATCCCACCAGCTTACAGTAAGCAGATTTCATGTCCAGTCAATGAGTCAAACAAAGCTTGCCCGCTGTGCCACCTACTTTTGAAAGTTTTTTTTTATGTTCAATACATCTTGAGGGCATGTCAACTTCACTCTCTTGTCAGTTTTGGCAAAATTTCACCCCTGTTCCATTGGACAAATCATCACTGATTATTCAAAAAATAGGTTTAACCATTCTTCACTGCATTTAAAGGTACCTGCTATAATGATATAATCGTACATCCACTGTATACCCTTAAGTAGATAGCTGTACATCTGTGATATACTGTTACTATACTGGTTTTGCTTGTATCCATGGTTCTATAGTACTGGTACCTGAAGAGAATTGGTACTTGTAGTACCAGTTTATCTTATCCTATGCTAGCACCAAACAAGTAATGGGTACAATTGCTTTAATATCTAAAATTCAATTATTATACAAAAATGTTGAAAAGAAACAATGAAAAAATGAAAGAAAAGTTAAAAACCAAAATGATTATTTCTATTCATGAAAATTAAAGATAATGAAAGCAAAGATATATGAAGAATAAATAAAGGTATTCACAATAAAGTGCCATGGATAACAATATCAGCATTTGACAATTTAACACCCATTATTCAGTCATTCTTATATTTATAAGATGACTGGCTCATCCTGGGCTGTGATCATATAATATTATGTACCCTTAACCTCTTCTTACTGGGTCATCACCATAGAAACTAACATCAGTATTATCTTTCTCATCTTATGTGTTACATGTGTGTTGTAATTTTGAAATGACTGACTCATCCTGGGCTGTGATCATATAATATTATGTACCCTTAACCCCACTCAAAGGATTATCAACATACAAACTAACATTATTATATTTTTCATGTTGTGTGCTTCATGTATGTTGTTATAATCCAATCTTGATATGTAGGTTTCTATTATAACTATTTGATTTTAGAAAGTTGATACCAAAAATGTAATGTTAGACTTAATGTAGTACTTAAATAACCTACGGAAAACATGTTTTCTATGTTTTAAAACATATGGAAGCATATATTAAGGACCTATATGGAAATTAATGTTTTTGTGCCTATAAATTTATATAAAAACAAATGATTTCCTAAATAATATGCTCACCATGTGTTTTTCATATATTAAGTCCGATGGAAGACGTATTGTTACTGTATGATTTTTATTTACTTGTTTTCCATGAATTAATTTGTTAGCCCTAAGCATGTGTTTTACATATGTTTTTCACATCGGTCCTTAACATATGTTTTTCACATCGGTCCTTAACATATGAAAGACAGATGAGAAACATGTTTTTTTTTCAGGTTTTAAAAAAAAATTAAAAACATTTGTTGTAATTTTTCCTGTGTATACAGAATTTAAAGGAATATAAAATTTAACTTTGACATTAGAATATGTTTAACAAATATTAGGCAGCAACACTCATCTGTATCATCTACCTATCACATAGTTTTCACAATGGAATGTAATGTAACTGGACATCCCTGGTACTTAGAATTAAGATCAGCATGTGTGTGTGCATTTTGTTAAAGATTCTTCGTGTGTTTGAAGATCATCAGGTTTTACATGAAGACTGTGGAATAAATGTGTTTTCTTCAGTTGTTAAAGATTTAGATAAAGATTTAGATTTTGAAACCAGGGAACAGTGCTAGTAATAATTTCAAAAAAAGTAATTTCATCTGATATTTTTAAATGAAAATATGATAACATATGATTAGTTCGGGCAGAAATGGAAGTGAAGAACAAATCGCAAATAAGGTATTTGTTTGTTGCACATTTGACGAGGTTTGTTTAAATGTTTGTTTGTATATACAAGGCTTTTATCTGTTGTTAATGTCAATCTGTTACCAGTATGTAGAGATTACATAACATTATGATTAGTTGTGCACTTTATTTTATTATGAATAAATGATAAATCTATCTTTGTTGTGATTGCTTTTGTCTATTTGAAAACAAGTCTTCATAACTTCAGAGTTTTTAGTATACCATAATTGTTGATAAATCTTGTAACTAAATATGTAATCCTCCTCTTTATTAAGAATCCACATTATTATTTCTTTAGATTAAAAGTTCGTTGCATGGGTAATAGTTCCACTACATCATTTATTAAAAAAAACATTGAAACAATGCATTCTAAGATTTAGACATTTCTGTTCCATGTTACATGGCTGTATTATATAGTAAGGCAGCATAAACCAATAACACGTGCAAACTGGATAGCATACAAAAATAACAACTAAATAAAAAGTCAAAGGGTAAAAGCAGCAGAAGATATCCAGGCTATATTTTCTATACTGGAAATACGGTTAGAACTAATTAAACATTGTTCTTATGTAAGCAAGCCTGACTACATTTTTTATTCTACACTATGATGTCATTGAGGCTGGCCTGATGTCCCCAGATTCGATACTTTTCTCTCAAGTGGATGAAAAGTGTCTGCTCCCAGCCACTAGTTCTGTAACCATGTGGTATCAAACAGAGGTGGATACTGCCCATGCATACAAAAAGATTACATTTCATGGAAACACACACACACACACACACACACACACATATATATATATATACCAAAAATTAGTTGCTAGCCGGAAAAAAAACAACATTTGAAACATATTTTAAGCATAGTGAAAATAATTAACAAAGTATATACCATCAATTTTGTATGAATAATTTTTTGAAATGTTTTAAAAGTGCAAAGAAAACTTTAAAAAATGCCTTTTACTATCAAAATAAAGCCATACGTTATCGATATTAATCAAATGATGTCAATGCAAGCATGCACAAGTAAACACATTTGTCTATCCCACGTACCTCATTAAATGCCTAAGAAGTCAAACAAAAACGACAATTGAGAAGTCTTAATAGAGATCAGAATATAAATACATATATAAAAAAACAGCTAAAAGCAAAAAAGAAAATATTTCAATGGTAAGACAACATATAGTAAACTCAAACATGAAAAGTTATGCTCATAGAAAATTAAAAAAAAAAATAATCATATGACTTTCAATTTTTATCAATATATAATATAAGTGATTTAAATCTCAGGTTCTATATCATGCGAATATAACAATAATTTTATAGGAAATGTTAACACAAAGGCTATTTAGACTCATTTAATAAAAAATGATAACATATAAGCAGTAAAAGTCATTGCATGGACATATTCGCGTAAGTAGGGAAAAAAACTGTTTTTGTAACCGCAGCGAAACAAATAGTCTTGCAAGTAATCTAACCTGCTGGTTAGAGGTCATGTCTTTTTTCACATAATTTTTAATTAAATTACCTTCCAACCAAACTTCATCTACGCACTTATGGCCGAGGTCATGCCCAAGTCTCTTTCATCCATCTGATAAAACTATGGGAACATGTTCCGTCATCACTTTCTCACGCCATTTCAATTTTCGGTACTTCACGATTGAAAAAGTGCCTAATTTGTAGTATATGTATCAAATAACTATTTTAATGAGGAAGAAGTCACCACTTTTTGTCTTTCTTATTATTATTATTATTATTATTATTATTATTGTTGTTGTTGTTGTTGTTGTTGTTGTTTTTTTTTTTTAATTTATTTATTTGATTTGGTGATTATTGTAATCACTAAAAGTAAAACTAACAAAAACTCAGGTCCCATATGTATCCCTAGTTTAGATAGGAAATATTTATGATCATATCTAAACTTGTGATCGAGGTCCTATTATAGAAATGTAATCATATTTGAACGAACAATTAACTTTTTTTAACAAATACATAGGAATACATTAACTAGATGTTATTTTTTTATTCCTGTTGATTTTGAATTTTGAGTTTATCCAACGATAAACCTTTGGTTTTAAAAATGTTCTGAAAAATCTATGTATGTTCGCAAGTTCCACAGACTTGCTAATAAGGCGTCAAGTTCAAAATTGTGTCACCTTTCGAACATCGAAACAACATCCAACCTTTTAGAAAGTCAATATATCATTAAGACTTGTATATTACGTTTTACAACAATAATAAATTGAGTTAAATCAGTTAAGTTGAATTCTACCGACAAATGTTTCCTTCAATTTTATTTCCAATACAGAAAACTATGTAACCAGTTATTTTCTCTACACTTTTCCTACCTCGTTTAAGCCCCGTGCAAGTCCGGGTGTTAAAAGAATAGGCCTGCAGCAGCGCTAAGCTTGTCGTAAAAGGCGACTAAATAGTGCTCAAAACCCAGGCCGGGGGCTAGGGCTCTCTGCCCACAGAGCAACTGAGATGTGTGCCCCAGGTGGTGGAATGGGGTACCCCTGGCGTGTTACATGCTGGGGTTATCAGGTTATAATACGGAAAACCTGACCGCAAACCATAGTTGTGCACCGTGTTGGGAAAGATGCCACGTTCCTCGCACGTTAAAGAACCCTACTGTGGTATTCTCCCGGAGTAGGAACCATAGGGCTCCGCCACAGGAGGCTAAATTGCCCGACCCTACCCACCTCTCCCTATTTCCAGTGGCAATCAAAATTTGTCGACCCCATTGTCCTTGTGTCCTATCCATTTTTCATTTCATCATCATTTCATGTTCATTTTATCACCAATTTCATGTTCATCGTCTGAATATAGCTGAAATATTGCTGCTCGGACGTTAACCCCCAAAAAACGAAACAAATCTACCTCTTTTATTACTTTTAATCGGTTTTAAAAAAAAGAGAGAAATACTGAATGTATATACTATTATAAAAGGTGACAGAATGTGGACTTAACAACCTCTTCATAAATACACAATACTCCTGCAAACATTCTTGAGAAAATAACATTCATAAACATTTACAATTCTTTTGGACTTGAGAACTGTGTTTGACTAAGTAATACATGTATCTGTTTTGAGATAAGTTTCTTCCATTTCTCACGAAATCCTTTTCAGTAAAACACCATTTTGCCAATGCCAAAGACAAGTTTAATTTCCTGACTGTACCGTTTGATTAAACAGTAAGCCAAAATGACTTTATGATGAGTAGGAAAACTCTGAATAGCAATTTTTATTCTTACGATATAGAAGCAAGTGAAATACCAAACAAATTATGAAAATTGTCGTATGTTTTGCAAGTTAAAGAATCACTGAAATGTTGTGGATTCGCCAAAAAAAAAAAAAAAACAAACAAACAAAAAAACAAAAAAAGAAAAAACGCGTTTGGTTCGGGATTTTATTTTCACGAATAAACTGCATTTTATTGTACCTCTAATTACGTTAACAGCTCAAATGTACGAAAATACAGAATCTCTTCATATTTCGAGAAAAATATTAATAATCTAAAGCGAAAAACAAAAAACAAAAAAGTACAAAAACAAAGAAAAAACCCCAAAACTATAAGTAAATATAGAAGAAGGTTTTTAAAAATGTTTATTTTTTCTCAAATATAAATACAATCGTTTTTTAACCATATAAACATATTTTTTTATTCTGTCCTTTTTGGTTAAAGATGATGTTTTATCGTCCAGTTTATAATTACTTGATATGCTTGATGAAAAGGGCATCACTGTTTCAACTAACTTTGTATCTAATCTCCACAATGCCAACTAGATAACAGTCGAAGAAACCCGTCTAAAAAGAATGTCTACTCTACACGGGCAAAAATCCTTCACGTGAAATTCAGGTGTATCGAGCTTCACATGAAATTCACGTGCGTTTCTTGTGAAATTCAGTTAACATAAACTTCATGTGAAAAATCGCGTGAATTTCACGTGAAGGTTCGATTAACCCGAATTTCATGTGATCTGTCACAAAGTTTATTTACTTAATTCAGGTGAAAATCGTGTGAAATTCGAGTGAACATTATATGAAATAATTTTCCCTGTTTATCGGTGCAAACGATTGTTTACTATTGAATTTTGATTATAGTTCTAATCGTAGCGTTAGTACATTTTGGTTTCTGTTAAAAGACATTTAAATGTTGAGATATTTGGAACTGAACAAAGAACAGGAGAAATGTTCACCCAATCATCCTAGGAAATAGTGATAATGCAAAAAGGAGAATAACAGATGTGTATTTAAAGAATATTTATACAAAGGGCAACAGAAAAAACTATTGCATTATTGCATTTTAATTCTTACTATCAGAAGTATCACGTGAAAAGGTTTTTAAATTCATTTTTTTCTGACGCAGTCGGTATAGTTTCGCTTTTTACCCTTTGACCTTAAAGACGCTCTTCTATGGAAACACAAGTCACCTGATTGCAATTCTGTTTCCCGATTGGCCGAATACTGATAACTTAGTGGCGTTCGAAAAAAGGTATAGAAAATTATGTGTCATGTGTCAATGTAGAAAAGAACAAAATTTTACTGCGTCGGCTACCTTTTTATAAAGATAGTGCTTGTTTTCTTTTGATATTAAATATATTAATGAACATACCACACTTAGAAAGGAAATTGTACCAATTACACATGCTGCCAATAATATAGGTAATTACATTGCTCTACAGTCAACAATACTAATATTTCCAAATATATAAATGCTAAAAAAGGTGTTTAAAAACTGAGTAAAACACCAAAAACAATTACCATACTGAAGATAAGATAAACAGATATTGGTGGAGAATGGCACACGCAGCATGACATTGATAGGCTAGCGTAAAAAGGACATATAAACATTGGTCACGTTTAAAAGCTTTTAGGAAGTAAGTTCATTCTTTATAACATTGAACTGTCTTGATGTGGACGCAAACTAATTGGTTTAATATTAACAAGTCGCGTTTGTTGACGCGTGTTTAAAAAGAGCTTTTACTAATCATCATCACAGAGTGAAGCATTTTGATCATGATGAAAGAGTGACGGGAAACAACCATCATCAAGACAACTATCAATTGAATTATTTCTAACATTGCTATCTGAAGTCGAACTATTTTACATTTTTCAAAATATTATTCGATGGACCAACGAATGAACGAACGAGCAGACAGACGGACGAACACCATCATTACTTAAGACCCCTACTTTTAAAGCAGTAGTCCATGGACCACATACACCGCAGGTGACCCTTCCCTTTTGCAGAATTTTGAGACCACATTTTTTTTACTTTTGTATTATCTGTAGAGAGAAGATTGACCTGTTTGCCAACTGGCAATTATTGCAAGGTATAACAAATTTCAATTCAAAATACACAACTGCCGTGAATTGAGATATTTTGGATTTTCTATCTTTAAACAACAATATTGAACTTACTAATCACAAAAATTACAGTTTGTTATCGTAAACTATCCTTTATCGTTTCTGTCTCACGTTGACTCCAACATTTTATTATAAGTGTTAAATTTTATACCTTAAAATTGTATAACTCGTAAAAGAAGCAGTAACTGTTCATACTGCCGGAGCACCATTTAACCCGTGGGTTATCGAAAGAGTCGTGTGCTATTCGTTTCTGTGTGTATTTTGATTTTTTTTTGTCATCGTTCTTTTTGTGTCAACATTCATATTTTTGCCACGGATTTCACCTTTTTATATAAGTGTTAATGATAAAATATCGTTTTACTTTGCTACAATTTAATTTGATGTTTAAAAAGTTTTCTGGTTGTTTGGCTATCTTTGAGCAAATCATGTAATTTTGTATAATCTGGTTTAGCACTATTAAGTCACAAACGTCGATTGGTTCGCTCTCCGCGATTCAAGTAATCCCAAACAAAATAACACTTTATTTGCGAACCAACTCTTAATATTTGATCTCTTCCACACAAGAAATTAAATTATAAATTTAGAATAGGTTATAATCCATAGCCTGATTTGGGCCAGTTTACTCTTTTTATAAACCACTTAGCTTTAACTTTTAGCGAGGGTAATATTCATAATGAATATGTCGTGTACAAGACGGGATTAAATTTTATACTAGTCTTTCTATTCCAAAATAATAGAACAAAAAAGTGAAACGAACAATATATTCCCCGTCGCCGCAAAATGTTGAAGTACAAAACTCTTGTAAAATTTTTCAAATAAAAAAATGAAAAATGGTGGAGCAACTTGGTCAACTGGATATGGTGAATAACAATCAGTTCAGCGGTTTTCGATGAGTTAAGTCCACAATGTAAAGTGTCACGGACGCATGTACGCATGGACACTTGTATTTATATGTCCCCTACCGCGTGGTGGGGAATATCCGTAAGAAACAAACAAAAGAGAAAGTGAAAAAAAAAGAATCAAATTAACAAACATACACAGAACTTTTCACTATAAGAAAATCATACCTCTGTAGGATAAAATCAGCCAATGCTATTTCAGTAATAGAACATAAAAGCACCAAAGCTGTGTACTATCAAAAACTCCAGTGTTATTTTTATTCTCTTTTGTAGTCTGTAACTACAATGTTGTTACCTCCCTTTGACAGGATATTCTGTCACACATGCAAGTTGGATTCATTAGTACTTTACATTGAAAATAGAATAGTATTGAATGGCTTCGTGATTTTTTTGGTGTTCTAGAAATACAAGACTGATACTTTTGGGAAATATTTTGATGGTAAAGCTTATTCTGAAGCCATTGTTTTGGAGAGTCCTATTGATATCCACATAAAATTATGAAATAAATTAAACTGATCAAGGTACGTTTATTCGACGTTAAGTGAACACAGTGCGATTTAATCATATAATTATTGCGATTGCTCACATATGTAGATAGCTGGACACTTGTGATATACAATTAGGCAAGAGACAATTTAAATCCTTTATTTAGTCATTCTTATTTTGACTGGCTCATACTGGGGTGTGATAATTCAGTATTACGTATACTCCTGCACAATAGTATAATATTTTTATTGCTTTGTAACGCGTGTATTATTACAACCCAATCCTTGTATGTAGCCCTCAAACAAGCTGCTTGACTAATATATTTGTTTTTTTTATTGTCAGACTTAATTTTGTTTTGTCTATATGTAGTCATTATACCTTTCTCACAGCAATTTTATGAAATTTAACCATGTAGAATGTTTGCCTGACTATAAGAATATTTGTGTTCCGTTCAGTTATTAGCCTTACATTGTGATTAGTACCTCTTACTAACTCACCAAATGGAAATTGGTTAGGGCAGAAAATGTACAATTCATAAAGCTGAAATTTGTGTTTCTTGTTTAGAATTTCACCAGATACATGAACAGGAAAAAAGATTTTTATTAAGTTTGAGACCAATGTTAATGATAATTATTTCATTTTGAACCGACTAATTTGTTTGTTAAACTTTGTTCCCACAATGACTTAATGTCTTGAATTATGAAACTTAATTATTACCTTAGCAATCTAATCATTCTTGCCACTACGTACTCGTAACATGATTCGAATGACCTGTATATACTATAAAGTCATATACAAACTGTAAAAAAATGTACTTATAGCTGGAAATTCCAAAATGATATGTGTGTCAATCCGTAATTGCTAGGAAATATCTGCAAACAATACCAAAGCGTCAATAATTGGCCAATTTAAATACGTCAAAATTTTAGTAAATAGCCTGAAAGAAAAAAAAGGGAACAAAGACCATCTATATACACAATGAAGTAAACCGACTAAAGTAAATACATATAAAACTGAAAATAAGTAAAACCAGACGTTAAGCAAAAATCTAAAATACTAGCAATATGAACTCTCAGAAAAAACCGGGGTGGATATAAGTTTCTCCGACAAGACAAGCTACTCCGCTAGCGTCATCCGTCATATTGAAAGTGAGTTTAATCCGGTATAAGTCTAGCAACATTAATGCAGCTCCTCCGACACGACTCACAAAAGGGTCCAATCAAAGCAATTCTTCCTTGGGTGATATCATTTTCGACAAAGTTTTATATAGAAAATAAAGAAAATAAGTCGGAAATGGTTGAAAGTAGGCATATTAACTCAAGATAATAAAAAATCTCCATGAAACATGGGACAGTGTATATATATATAAAACCTCGGAACAATTGTTTTAGCCCAGTAGTTGTCCTTGTAAAAATTCGGCTTCATACGAATGTAGAAACAGGTCTGCCAAGAACGGCGCACAGTTCGTTCTTAAAGGTATTTCTTCAAAAAAATTCTACAAAAAAATGTCGACCAGAAACTCCAAATTTTAATCAACATCGGATACTAAGTACTTTTTTTGTTAGAATCAGCCGTGAGGTCTTTAATTTTGAAACGAATGAAAGTTTTAAGTAGGTCAATGAGTTCCAAGGCTACATCAGTTTTCAAAGACCGCGATGTAGCAATAACATAGTCTACTATACATGACAAATATGCTGTCGTACCTGCAGACAAAGCCCAAAACAACATTGTTTTTGTCTGCAAAACGTTTTATATCCAATGTTTATTATCAGAGGTAGACGTAGAAAATAATAGCAGTAATAAGACCTATACTACTACCACTCTCTCCAAAGTAGAGATTGTGGAAAACCATAAATCTGTGCTATCCTCTTTTGGTCTCTCTACCAGGGACGATGATTGTGATTTACCGTCTATGTATTGAATTCCTAAACTTCACAAGAATCCATACAAACAACGTTTCATAGCTGGATCTGCAAAATGTACCACCAAACCTCTTTCAAAACTTTTAACTTCTATACTCACAACTGTCAAAGAGGGTCTACAGTCCTACCACAACACTTGTTACTCCCGTAGTGGTATTAATTCAATGTGGATCCTGAAAAATTCGAAAGATCTTTTGGAGACAATCAGTTCAAGACTATTATCTGAATATAATAGCATTAAAACCTTTCTTCAACACTGTTTACTTCTATTCCCCATACTCAATTAAAATCCCGACTTAAAAACATTATACATCGTTGTTTTTCCAACAAAGATGGTACACCTAGATAGAAATATGTAGTTCTTGGTGGAGATTCCTCATACTTTGTTAGAAATAATTCCAAATCATCTTCCAAATATACAGAGGAAGATGTTTACAAAATGCTGGAATTTTTAATCGACAACATATTTGTCCAGTGTGGTGGACGTGTTTTTCAACAAACAGTCGGCATTCCAATGGGATAAATTGTGATCCTTTGTGACCTATTCCTTCACTCTTATGAGGCTGACTTTATAGCTGATCTGATAAGAAAGAAAGAATATCGTTTGGCTAGATCCTTCAATCTCAGTTTCCGCTATATAGATGACGTATTATCTTTAAACAAGCCTAATTTTGGGGATTTGATACATAGCATCTACCCAAAAGAACTTGAGATAAAGGATACTGTGAAGTCAGCCTCATATCTTGACCTACACTTAGAAATCGATGATAAAGGAAAACTATTGACCAAACTTTACGACAAACGTGATGACTTTTCATTCAGGATTGTCAACTTTCCTTTCATCTGTGGCAACATCCCTTCGGCTCCTGCGTATGGAGTGTTCATATCACAACTCATACGTTATGCCAGAGCTTGCCGAAACTACGCAGTATCGCGCTAGAACTCTAACAAATAGGCTTCTGGAACAGGGTTATGTTGCGACAAGATTGAAGTCATCACTACAGAGGTTTTATGGTCGTCATCATGAACTTGTGGATCGTTATGGTGTATCCATCAGCACCATGAAAACTGATTTATTTAACGGGTTATAGTTTTCATTTCCTCATTTGTCTACCCCGGATGAGCAACTCGGCGGGTGTTTCTAGAAAAGCAGAGGACGCTTACCCTACCGGTGCACCTGGTCCATGCTCCCAGTTTTTACTGGAGACCGAGTTGCTCATTTGCTTTTGTTACTTTGTATGTATGATTTTAGTTACCATATGTTCTTTGTTGTGTATGTCTGTTTTCCCTGTCTGGTCTTTGTCCCTGGATTACATTCTTTTGATTACCGCTATAACATTGGTTCCCTTGATTACTCTTTTTAACAAAATAAACTTTTTCTCGACCTAATACTATATAAGCATATCTTTTAGTTCTCTGCCTTGTATAATAACATCGGGGAATAAAATCACGTAGAACTGACTTCTGTAATTTATTTTTATGACATATTAAAATAACTTGCATCTTACTACATGAATGATTATTTGTGTGAAATCACGAATTAAAACCAAATTTGACAAAAGCCTCTAAAAACCTAAGATATCTTCCACTGGAAAGTAGTCATGTCCTTTTACATAGTATTCAGTTTTTGTCTGATGCTTCAAACACTTTACGACAGATCAAATCTCATCCTTGTACTCGAGATAAGATCTGTCGTTCATCTTTGAGAACATGTTACTACATCATTCTCTCACACTATTTCAATTTTCAGTACTTTAACTACTGTAAAAACGTCCTTAGCAACCATTTGCTGTATTTTTTATAAGTTCAAATGCGATGTCATGCAGGTTATTCTTGCATATTCTTGCGATAAATGTTATTCTAACAAATTAAAAAAAATGTAACTTATTTTGCTTATAATAAATAAAAAGTGTAACGTAACAAACTTTTTATGCTTATAAGTATTGCTATGTAGAAAATAAAATAAAAAACAAGCTTTTAGTATTTTAGGAAAACTCTATGATTTTCGATACTACAAGCCTCGTGTGCTATTTTTGTGGTATGAAAACCAGTGATAGGATTAAAACATCAAATTAATACTATTTTTTCAGTGCACAGAGTATCAGAAAGTTTTTTTAAAATTTTTTGCTATATATACAGTCTTTTTAATTCTATGAATGTATCTAGCTGATCATGTAGCAGAATAACCCAAAATCTGGGTGAGCAGACCAAGTATTAGACTGGCTCTAGAATCAATACCTAACGTTCAATCTGAATAAATCTGTTTTTTTTATTCCATATACACAGAGCTTTCAAAATTAAACAAAAAAGAAAAACCACAAGACATACACAACTTAAAAAGACTCCTGCTTCAACATCAAGTTGACCCGGTCTAGTTTTGTAACACTTAAAATTATAAGTTGAAATTTGGTGGCTACAGTGATTAAATGTAGTTTTATACACAGACAGATGTAATACATGTGATGGTAAACAAGTGAAATGTAAATGAAGAAAGGCTGATTTTCCAAAAAAAAAAAAAAAAAAAATACACTTTTTGACTTTTATACTGATTCGGATCAAAATCTGTAATAGGAGGTGCACAATAGGATTATAATAATAAAGATTCTGTAAAAGTTTCATTCACTTCCATTCAATGGTATAGGAGGAGTAACGGACGGATCCGCCATGTCCCTAAACACACAATTGACAAAGTCGATATTGTGCTATGTGAAACACCAAACTTTACTCGATTCAAAATTTGAAATAGGAGGTACATAATGGGAAGATTTATCAAAGTTCCATTCAATTCCATTCAGTACAATAGGAGGAGTAACGGATAAGAGATGCCTCCCTGTGTAATATAAGGGAGGACGAACGGACGGGCAGACGGAGACCCCTAACACAATATACCACCCACTTTGCAAAGGGGGTATAATAAGCCTGATAAAAAAATGAAAAAAAAAAATAAATCTGCAGATAACAAAGGGAATAAAACACCTTTTGATTATCAAATGGTCTAAGTAAAACACTGTGGTTATAGTTTATCGAATGCCTTACTTATGTATTGTGGAATTTTGTCTCGCAAACACCATGAAACTGAACTTGCATGACGAAGGTGTGGGAGGGGTGGCTTCTTTGGCAACATCCCTTCAGCAACTACGTATGGAGTTTTTATATCACAACTCCTACGTTTTACCACAGATTGCCATAGCTATGCACACTTTTCGTACCGCACTTGACTTCTTAAATTTGGCTTCGGGGACAGAGTTATGTTGCTACTAGATTGAAGTCATTTCTACTGTAGTTTTATGGTCTACATCATGAACTCGTGGGTCGTTACGGTGTTTCCATCTGCACCATGACATTCGGTGGTCAACGTGTCATAGTTTTCCTTTCCTCTTTCGTCTACCCTGGACTTTTCTTTTTATGAGCCACTCGGCAGGATTTCCAGAAATGCAGAGGAAGCTTACCACAACGGTGCACCTGGTCAAAGCTCCAAGTTTTAGTGGAGTCCGAGTTGCTCATTTACTTTAATCACTTTGCGCGTATTATTTTTTTTTATGATCTTTGTTGTGTGTGTCTGTTTTCTCTGTCCGGTCTTTGTCCATTGATTGCGTTCTAATTGATTTCCACTAGAATCTTGGTTCCCTTCATTACCCTTTTTAACCTATAGCTTTTGAAAAGGAAGACAGCAATGATTATGAAGTTAAAGTTAATATTTTGTATATACCTCGATTTATATTTGGATGGATCCTTTGCTTATCATAATTTCTACTTATAAACCTCTTATAATTGTCACAATACTCTGTCAATCGCCCCAATATAAGAAGTACCTAGAGTTTCCTTTATAACGCTCCAATGAATGGTACAAACATTAGATTAGTAAACAAAGTATATATGGTAGATCATGAATACTGTACTTGTGTTAGTCGTATTTGGTATGGGTAATTCTATATCCATGAAAAAAAACTTGACCAGTATGGCAGACCTACAGGATAGAGTGGATAAACTGGGAACTTTGGTTGGTGCAATGGAAATATCTTTTGCAAACATCAGTAGTTATGTTAATAAAAGTAAGGTTGTGAATTTTTATAAGTTCTTTAAACAGTTAGGGCAAAAATGGTTTGTGTTTAACTAAGAAGAATATACAAAATTCAATTTGAATTCGAGATCACAAATTCAAATACTTACCACAAATTGAATAATTCGTTATAACAGATAAAATTCATGTGAACGAATTTTGTTGAATTCGTTTTAACAATTATGTAAATCGTTATGACAAATTGGGTTCGTGATAACGAAATGTGGATTGAAATTGTTTGTCTCGTTATTCGTAAAGATGATCAGAATGTTATCACGGATTATAACCGTTAAAACGAAATTCGTTTTCAATCAAATTTTAATCTGTGATATTACGAGTTCTCCAATTCGTGATCTCAAATTAAACTATATTATTTGACTGTCTTAAATGGACGTTTGTACTAATACCATGCTTTTTTACTGAAGGATTATTTGGTAAACAAGTAATGTTCTTTGCCTTTATCGGTGGAAGAGACTTTAATTTGAACGAGGATTCGACAATAGTGTTTGAAACAGTTATATCAAATGATAGTATATATTACAATAACTATGACGGAGCTCCCCTTGAAGCACATTTCGCTATGTCAGAACTATTTATCGAAAACACGGTAATATCTTCTACAGGATAGAAAAGTGTCGATTCTGGAGACAGAATGTCAGCTTCAATGACGGTTTTGTGTATAATGAAAAAAGACGATCATGCTTTTATCAGAACGACTGGGTACAGTAATCCTAACTACAGTTTTAGTCAAGACAATTAAATGAGGTCATCTTTCCTTGGCCTGCTGGTGCACGCATTATAAGTATTTTCGAATTGTTGGTGTTCGTTGTTTCTTTATTAGATCTGGATTTTATGAGCTTTGACATTTATGGAAATCTTAAAACAAATATCAATAAAATACAAAGGTGAGGATAAAAAGTATCGGACGTTTAACTTATGGTATGCATAATTGGAATGCCATTTACGGAACGGGAAACCTGACTACATGTTTTTTTTTTAAATAAATAAATTCAATAATATGCTGACAGGTCGTAGTATTCTTAAATCACTAGCATTTCCTATGGTTTGCTATGTTTTTGTTCAGTAATAATCGTCCGAAATATCTTAGTATAGCTCTTACAAAGAATAACAATAGGTTTAAACACGTGATAAAATTCGACATGAGGTCAATGTTAACTTTTTAAGCTGATGATAAAAGACCACATCATTTTTGTGTTTCTCTTATAGTTTTGAAGATATTCCTTTTAAATTGGTAACAATACCAATATGTTCAAACATTGACACTTGTGTTTGTGCTCATTTGGAATTTTAAGTCAATACATGAAAAAAAACACTTGCAATTTCTCATGTGTTTCTGTTGACAAGAATTGACGACAGAAGACGACGATATTCGTTTGAGAGTGATGGTAATAGCTTAGTTTAATGTTTGGTCCGGGTGATTTGAAAGTCATCTGACATAGAACATAAAACTTCCACACAGATACCAGTAGAACGAAGCTCACTAGAGTAGGTGTTGAACTCGGGTTTCCTGGAAAGTAGAGCTGTTATTGCCTCTAACTACACTTCCGTACTGACCATTGAAGGTAATACCAAATTGAAAGGAATAAGGTTTTGCGTAGCCTCAAAGCCCTATCTAGAAAGTTTGTGTGGTAACTGCAATTTTAAACAAAACGTTTGTTTTCTCAAAGTAAAACTTTCCTCGTTGGAGTTTTTTTTTCTAGATCGATTCATGGTTTATAGAAAAAAATTAGGCCGATTCCGATTGGATATTTTAACAGTTTAACAAAGGTTGCAACTGCATATCGACAACTCGGGTAGTTTATTACTAGTGTTTTTCTTTTAATGCTTGCTAAATATAAGTTATTGGTAATTAAAACTTCAACAGATTCTGTTACATTTATGAATAAATGAACATGTCTTCCGATGCTGACAAATACAAAGCATATTTTATTATCATTACACACAAACTACACCATGACTGCATCGTTAGTTCACATTCGCCCAAGATATTTCGGCAAGTTTTATTCCACAGCTATGCTGACATTTATGTCCAAAAGAATACCTTAAAATCTAAATTCAGCCTGTATGGAGACGCTGTAACAGTTCAATGTTTCTTCTCATACTGTCGTGTGAAGGATAGAGACCAGCCATGCCATGAACATCAGTTGGTATGCTAGACGGATGAGGAAAAGTTGGATATGAAAACATATTTGATCGCTTTGTCAAAGCATAAGACTCATAATCATACGGCATAATTTTACGTCTGTTTTCATGTGCTAGTTTCATTTTTGCTTCATTTTCACTTTTCACTCTGGCTAGACTTGGGAACCTGTCTTCTAATCTAAATTCGTCTTTAGAATCACCTGAATTGTGTGTTGCTTTAGAGTCCTCATCTAAAATTAAAATAACATAGATAACGCTATTTGTTTTGATTATAACTCTTTATTTCGCAAAATAATGCTTACTTGCTAGAAGACAGAAGATTGAAACGACAGAACTCTCAAGCATTCTTTAAGCGATAATAATAGTGATATATTACCACATTCTGTACAGTTTAATATTTGTATTCAAAACAATATAACAATAAAGTAAAGACAAATACAATTTTCGAAATACAAATAAAACAAAAGAAAAAAGTGAAAAAAAAATAGATAAATAAACAAACACAAAAAGGTCCCTCCTTTTAAAGAAAATCATACCCGCTGATATTAATCTGTTCTATTTGAATTTTAAAAGATGTACACGGCATTTTCTAACATTGTTGCTCAAGAATGAAGATCTGGTTTGAAGGTAAATTAATGATAACAATGAAATCAAACAATATTTGCAATTTTCTACCCATATTAAAATAGCTGCTTGGTTTCTACATGGACAGTCTCTTAAACGCTTATTATTTCAACGATCTCAGAGCAAAAATGTAGGAAAACAATTTACAGTCGCTATTTGGGTATCAATGTTAATATCTTAAAATAATTTTATGTTTAATTTTGATCGATGTTTTTACATTCCTTACAATTATCGAAAATAATTTCTTTGATTGCAATGGGTAATTTTGATTCATTGTAAAATTGTGAATAAAGATTACAAATGATTAAGAGCGTCATGCCTTGGCTGCTTAATTATAAAATGCTCTGTTCCCCTTTCAACTTTATATGGTTTTGCTTTTTATGTTTCAACTGTTTCATTCTTCATTAACGGGGAAAATAGCTAAAATGAGTATTTGTGAAATTAAGACATTTTCACAAACTCATTTAGATCTTGATTAAAATTTTACTTTTTAAAAGCAATAAATACATTGTACCACTTAGTTCAAAAGGGAACCTAATAAACGCCTAGGTTATAATTTATTTCACGGTTTCAATCCGCCACATGCATTGCTAAGTGATTTTTTTTTTCAACGTCTCGATTTTAAGTTTTGACCGAACACCCTTACCATTAAAACTAATGGGATCATTTTAAGGTTTCCATATTGATAAATTGTCGTAAAGTTTTATCAGTGTTGTAATTGGGTTGTTATCCAAACCAATACAGACACTACGGTCCGTACATCTAGAGCACTGTCACAAAATCTCGCTAATCTCGCATTAAAATATTATTCATATCTAATAAATGTCAATGCTTTCCCATAAATGCTTTCAAGGTAAATATTGACGTCTAATTGAAAAAAAAACACATACAAGTGAGTCATTTATTAACTATTCATATATTTTTTTAAGAAACAAATGATATCATAAAGTTTGAAATAATATCTGTATAAACACAAATATACAAAGTTTTCTACGTGATGATATGAGGAAACTCTCCAAAAATGTCAAGACAAACTAATTTAGTGTTCAAGTAATGGTCAAAATTTAAATGTTTCTTTGATGATAATCCGGCTAGGTGGGGCTAACAGGGAAAGCAAAACGTTGATACTGCAATTTGCAAATGATTAAGCTATCTTTTTACCTTAAACAAGATAAATGTTAAAATTTGTTTATGTCATCTGTGTCTTTGGGAAAAAAATAAACAAGACATTTTTTTACAAATAAAAGTCTATATTCGTGTTAAGGGAAATAACTCATAACTGCCATTTCGTAAAATAATTGCTCTACTTATCGAATTACCCCTTTGAGAATAGATCTATTTGATTTAAAGAAAATTACTGAAATACTAATTAAATTTGACTTTTTAAGGACGACACTTAATGAACAGTGTCACCTTCCTATTATTCTAAACATCAAATACACATACAATTACATACATTACGAATTAAAACTGCACTACGTTTTTAGCGTATCACAAGCGATGTCATAAGATTTATAAACAGAAAAAATCAAGAGAAGAAAACAATAAGAATTCATTAAGTAGACTTTGCTTGACTGATTTGT
Organism: Perna viridis; assembly: GCA_037379345.1. Classification (NCBI taxonomy): domain Eukaryota; kingdom Metazoa; phylum Mollusca; class Bivalvia; order Mytilida; family Mytilidae; genus Perna; species Perna viridis. The sequence continues at coordinate 20,088,018 of CM074511.1, forward strand.
ACATGGCGATCTTGTAATAGAAAATTCGAATGAATTTGTACTGTATTTCTATAGATATACATGTAACTACAAGAAGACTATTGTTGGTGCTTTGTAGCTGATAATATCATTTCTCTAAATGTAACCCTGTTTCAAAAGTAAAAATAAACATTTAAGTAGCACTCCACATAACAATCATGTGAAATGTGATTTATGGTTGGAAAGCATACATTTTATTATTTTTTGGATATCTTGTTTAAAATTTCATAGTTAACAGAAAGTAACATTTGCCCTTCCATATAATCCTTGTTCATAGGAGATAGAACTTATATAGAAGAATACTGTAGAATTCAACATTAAGAGAGATAATTCTGTTAAGGAAACTAAAATACAATAGAAACTGTCGGATTTTCCACGTGAATCATTTTCTGAGATCAGACAGATTGAAATGAATAACTATACATTCCATCATACAATATAGACCTATGAAGCAACCTAATAACAAAAAAATGTGTAGCCTTTTGGGGGTGCATCACATTTTACATAATTTGTAGGATTCTTACAAAGGCTGCTATTTAAAACGCTGCTTATAATGCCATTTAAATTTTAAAAATTTTAGGTGTGAAAATTTAAAAATGCACCTAAAGTATTTTACTTTACAGTAAATGCTCAAATGCATTTATTTCAATGCATTTCAACTATTAAAAATAAATCATATTTAACTATATCAACGTTCACCGTTTAATGACAACCACAGAGGTTAGTGTTTCTAATTTCGAAGGTTACAAATAACATTTCTTCTGATCGGCAGTGTGAAAACAGCACTATGGTCGCCTAAATGGAAAACATGTTATGCTTAATTATCATTGGTGCAATATTTATTGGTGATGTGTAAGGTGATCATTGCATTTGAATGACTTTCAAAAAGCGTTTACGATAGAATATGAATAAGATATTTTATGCTTGTGAATGTAAATGATGGCAATCGGTCTGGTATTTAAATGCAACACAAAATCAGCTAAGTAATGTCAATTAAAAACAAAACAAGCAATTAGTGCAGTTATTTTAAAGTAATAGCGTTTCGTTTTATGATCAAGTAAAACAAACATGATGTTGACGGCATATTTTTTTAAAATATCTTTTTAAGTAGTTTAAAAGAGAGATTAGAAAGGAAGTTAAAAAGTAACTTTAAAACATATCACAGCTAATAATTAAAGGGAAATCGTACTAAAAAAAGTAGTTCTTTAATATAAAATCAAAAGTTTATTTTGGTCATTTTTTAACAGAATTATATTTAAAATTGTATTTTTGTAGGTAATGATAACGGAATACCATTATCTACGTTTTACAGAAAAAAGATGACCTCAACTATGGATCAATGGGAACTTTTTTTCTGATTAATCATGCACATTTATTCCTTTTTCATATTGTTCACAATCTAGACATGGAGCAAAAATTGAACCACTTTATTGCAATGTTTCGCTATTGGTCGTAAATTGAGACCAGGCATTAACATCCGTCAATAAGGTCATGGGGCAAAATGTTTATATCTTTTGGATGGCATTAAAGGTGTATCTGGCATGACATTATAAATGCTTATAGGTTATCTGAGTATAGCGTATACGTTAATGCTTGTTACTATCGAAGCTTTTAATCTCAATGTGTGGCAAAACTGTAAACCAATATATATTTTATGAAATTGTCTTTGTGTCAGCAATGATATTTAAGAGAAAAAGAACATTTTAGTGAAGCTTGATACGATCTAATTTTATGCAAATTAGGTGATAAAAATAAAATAAAGCATCATCGTGCTATTTCACGCTGCTTTTTACAGTCAATTATTCCTCAATTTATTTCACTAATACGAAAAAAATGTATATGGAATGTATACCTCAGATTTTATACTCTACAATAAATCAATCTCGTTCGGCTTTTCCTTGTACATTTGTGGACCCAGACCCCAATATAGTGATAACTGTACGATTTCGGTTAGTATTAGTTAATACGGTATATCTCAATTTGACACATTTTCAATACTACCAGAGTTTACCTCAAAAGAAACTTTTACATTTATAACATTTGAAAATAGCCATTTTAAATAATTGTTTTCATACAATTTTTTAAACGGACAGATCATTTTTTACATTTACGAACTTGCAAATGAAGTTGTAATGTTGTTCACAGAGGACAAAACTATTGACTCATAATCAAAAATTGGGGAAGGAAATACAGAAAAGGAGTAAACACTGGAAAAATCAAGGGTAAATCGGAAAAATTGAATTCGTAAGTATGTTCCTTATTATGTACAGGCATTTCAAAGTTACACTTTGGAATAAGGTGAATAAGGTAACGACTTTCCATGTTTATCCTATTCCTTTATTGGCATTTTTAATATTTGCAGAGAAATATTTTACACATTTTTTCCTTTGATTTGTTTTTCACCTTATTTTATACTTTTCTTTAAATGAATTATCGAACTGATAAAAGCTAAGCAATACTCAAAAGGAAAGTCCGTATCATAAATGGTAATATCAGGGTTAAAACCGGGAAGTAGGATTCTTATTTGATACAAGCATTTCCGATAGGAATGGTGGGTTAAACCAGGTTCTATAGCGCGCAACCTTCCCCCGTTTCCATTGGGGATCATTATTTTCGGTGCATTTCAACACAGACCGACAACATCAAATGCCACCAGTCAAAATCGGTAAAATCAGTAGTGAAATTAGTACAAAAGATATGAATAATATATTAGTAAAATACAATAATTCATTGAAGTGTCTAAATTACAACTTTGCAAAAATGTTTCATCTTCCATCAAAACACTGAATACTAAATTGTATAAAAGAAACAGAAAGAAATATTTCATAAATAGCAAAACAATGACGGTACGTCATTTATATCATGATTAGAATTAGCTAATGCAGCACAAGGTTTTTGACTGTGAACACAATCCCATTTGATTTCTCAACTGCTCAAATTTGAAATAATTAAGTTTATATAATTTATTTGAAAATCCAATTTAACAAAATTTAAATTTCATTTCATAATGTTTTCGATATATATATTCAGTTCGTTTATTGTCAGTTTATCTTTCTCGATTTTATGCCAGACCAATTTTCTCAAAAAGGTTTAGAATCGCTAATTAATTATCAATAAATTCGTAAGTGTTTTAAATAATCATAGCGAATAATAGTAAATAACCTTATTACCTTCAGTTTTTTGTTTGTTCCTTCTTTCGTCATTGTCATCTATTGAATCTGTTTTATTATCTATCTGTTCTACAACTTTTGGATAAGACAGCCCTGGAATTGTAAATGGATATGTATCTGAACTGGAAGTAGCTGGTGACGTCATCATTGCGTATGGTAGTGACATAACAGGAACAGTATCTTGGAACGGATACAGCCCGGTAAAGTTTCCGGCATTTCTCAAAATTCTGTTAATGGAGCTAACGCTCGGTATAGTTTGCTCATCACATACATTCTGGGACAAAAGCTGGTCTCTGATTTCCCAAGCAAAACTGGAGGGGTTCTGTCTTTTCAACTCAAGTATCTTCTTAATGACAAAAGGTGTGGCAACTTGCTGGAAAGATTAAACAAAACTACATGTATGCTATTTTGCACAATCGAATGACATCGTAATCATTTACTTTAGTTAAGCATAGATAACCACGACGTAATGTATATTATACGCTCGAGTGGCATTGACGTAGAAAATACTCATACCAAATATTTTTTTCTTTAAATAGACAAAAATCTAGAAATCGCTTAAGACGTTTTGGAAATATTCAACACCCAACAAAGATATACACAAATATGTTCGTGCATTTATACCATATTTCATGTAAACCGGTCCTTAAATCAACATTCTATACCTTTGGTTTACTCCCACCAATAGAGCCAGGTTTAATGGAACCAGTTTCATAATATCGTGTCAGAATCTTGCTGACACAACCATGAGATACTAAAAGTTGTCGGGAAATGTCACACGGACGGACACCCATGTGAGCTAGTTCCACTATTCTTCTCCGGACATGGTCGGGCAATGGTCTGCCGTTTACAAATACTCCTCCAAGCTGGTTGACCCCAGTTTGTCCTGTCAAAGATGAAAATATTTAGTTTTACCTGCCTTAAATCCGCTTTGTCACATTTGTAGGTTGAAAAATAAAGCATAAAGGGAAATCTGTTTATGTTTGTTTACATGTATCTTGTAAAACTATTTTAAATGTGTGAAAGTATTCAGTTTTTAAAAAAAGGAAAAAAAATAAAAAATTAAAAAAAGAAAAAAAAGAAAAAAAAAAGAAAAAGAAAAAAAGAAGAACATACAAACAAACAAACAAACAGAATCCGAAGAGTTAACAATAAATGAAGAATTCAAAAATATTAAAATTTGTTTAAAAATGTTAAAATAAAAGACATTTACTTTAAATTGATAACCATAAAATAAGTTGTGTTATTTATCTTACGGCAAATAAATGTATAATTCAGCTTATGAAAACTACAAACTAAATTCAATTTTGGGCAATTTCTTCCTTCATATTTAATATCATGATAAAAACCTTGTTTTATTGTCAAGATGTGTGTCATTTTTAATACCATCAAAGGCTTGAAAAGTTTAAAATAAGTGCATATCTCTTTGATATAAGCCCTGAGAGGTAAATTTCCATTGCTGTAATCAAGAAAACGTTGTAAAAAGGGAACTCAAAATAATGGTGATTTTCGCCTTTTTGCCTCTTTGCCACCAACCTGTTTATGTGATAAAGGACTATTATTCTGTTTTAGATAATGACTTATATCATCGACAAAGAAAGTTTGAAACATTTTCAGAAAAAATATAACTTAATTGGAATGCATTACGGATAAGACATTAACTTCCATGGGGGAATTTTAATGGTTTATGGTCTAGTATTAGTCCATCTTTCCGCAATTATAAATCATTTTTACCTTTATGTTAAAAGATTTCAACAGACACTGACTGAATCAAAAGAGAAGGAGCTATTATGACGCAGAACTTGTTTGGAGCCTTTTTATTTAATTTTTGAACCTCAACGGCTTATTTCACAGTGATTAAGCGGTTTCCATAATTACACCAATTTCTTCTTCAATGAAGTTTGATATGAAGATGTTTCTAATTTGTATAAAATCACTTTCTTCACGAATTCTTAAAAATTAGAAATTATTTTTCAAAGGCTCTAATGTCTTATCATAACCAATTTAAAGAAATCAAAATATTCATGGTAAAGGATCACAGTACTTTAAAGTGATTTTTAAGTAAGAAAAAAGCGAAATTGGTCAAATTAACGATCACACATTATTCATACTTTACCTGTATGAGGCATTGTGGAAAAATCTGTGAAGAAACTTCTACAAAGAAAAGAAGAAAAGAAATAAAGATACAAATACTTTGATAATGATTAATAAAAAAAATCAGTTTAAGGGAATCACAGTCAAATTATTTCGTTATAATAAGCAGGGGAGTAGTGCAAGCGAATAAGTTTATAGTGATTTTCGTTCTGTAACTTTGTTAAACAGACTGAAAACTATAACTGAACTTTTGAAACGATTATTGGTAGACAGTGTGGGGAAACGAATAATATTGATAATCAAAACTTTAAAATACCAAATAGTTGTAGATAGAAGAGGCAAACAAATAAGAACTATATTATTATTCCAAGAAATAATATGAAAAGAGATGTCAATGGTAATGAAAGAAATATTGCTTTCAATACATTCATTCTTGTAAGTTCTTAAAATTTTGAGTGCGTACAAATCTCCTTTAAACCAAAGAGAATTGTAGTTTTATAAATTCATATCTAAGTTTTGATTAAATCTATCGGTCAATGACAAAATAACTATGAAGAAAACCCAAATAAACAAATATTAGCGACTCTGTATGTCTGTTAAGCGTAAAACATATTGAAAGACAACGTCAACCTGTTTAAAAAAATTATGTCTGTTGTATTTATTCCAACTTTTTATTCGTCATTAAGCGCAATTATTTGGGTACATCTACTTATTAACCATCGAAATGCAAGGTCTTGAAATTAAAATCTGTACTTAACAAATATATGTACCATATCAGCATTTCTGCCAAAGATACATCTTTTAAAAAGTGTTGAAACGGCTTCATTTTACTTTCTTAAATTGTCTGTATAAATCTTTTGAACATTTTGCCAGTCGTTTCACCGATTCTCTCGAGTACTATACACGTTTTTTGTTTTACAGAAACAAACATCCTCGACACGAAAACAACAATCAATTTTCAATGCTTTACATTTAGCATGCTCTTTAGCCTGTATTTTTGTAAAGTAATTTTACCATTAGAAAAATATATTGAGTTTGTTGCCTTAATGGCTTAATGGATAATATACCACTTTTCGGTGATACAAATGTTCTTGCGTTTGAATGACCATAAAACAATATGACCAAATAATTTTGATGAAAACTAAACAAGACAAAAAACAAAAAAAACAAAAAAACAAACAAAACAAACAAAACAAAACAACAAAAATCCGTATCTATGCATCATCGCGTCTGTTGCATCATTGTCATATTTTTATTAGGTTTTTTCAAATATTATATAATATTATATCCTTGTTTCATGCTTCACTTCTGCTTTGGCACGTTCATTGACTTAGAACTGGTTGTGGTAGTACCGTTACGGATATGAAATAGTCATGTCGAGTTATCAGATTGTGTTGCGTTTCTAACTACAAGCTAATTAGCCGTTTATACAAGCTTATTTATTATTTAGCTTATAGTCTGGCAAGAAAGTGGAACGGCGAAGCGACGATAATGTACATGCTCCTGTTCTAAACAATAAAAGATAGCAGGATTGGAGGTAAACATCAACTTTTCCAAGGATGATTTAGAATTGATTATTATCAAGAATTCGAATGATTAATATTGACACATATTCCAACGAATATTGTATATAAAGGGCAAAAACAAGATAAGTGCACTGTTGAATAAGGCACTGAAGAGGGGATGCAAAGGTTTATTATAACTGTACTATTTGATAGAAGATGTTCTCCGTTTTACTTATCACAAAAGCAAATGCTGTGGATGACATAAATTTTATTGTATTCTGATGTCGTTTTAACCCACCCCCTCCAAAAAAAGCGGGAGACATTTTATATGAAGATGACCTTAATGCACACTCTAATCCCTAGACATTTTCAAAGATATAGTGATTCGATGCGGAGATAGACATTGCTCGGTTGGTCTAAAAATCATGCTCAAAGAATGGAATGGATATGATGAGTTCTATGCTTCAACTGAACACCATCCAACTCATTTAAGTTTAAAACAAGGGGTAGAATATAAGGATTACACCTCTTGGAATGAAAAGAAAAACTTACAATAAACTACAATACAATAAACAATACAATACAACTGCATTAAAAAAATACCATATGAAAGTTACAAAACACCAAAAGTATTAATTAAGAAAAGGGTTCTTTCATTAAAAAGAAATAGATGAAATCATCAGCAGCATGTAAGAGAAATGCAGGGAACCAAGATTCTAGAGGAAATCAAAAGAACGGAAACCAGGGACAAAGGACAGACAGGAAAACAGACACACTCGACAAAGAACATAACATAACCAAAATGATGGTTTATGTAATTACTGAATTTTGCTGTTAGAATAAAAATTATGAAAAAAAAATCCATACATTTTGAAAAGGCAACGGGCAATAAGATATTTAACTGTTTAAAATGCAGCCACAAGAAAATGATTATTTAGTTGAAAATGCAAAATTTATTGAAAATACATGTTATCTTAGCAAGATGAATACATATGCGTATATTATTATATATACTTTACTGAGATCAATGATACTTGTATTTGGAGGTATTAATTTGGAATGTATTCCGTGGTTTTGATAAGAAAGTACAGCAGGAACACAAAATATAAGTAAACTTTTTGTTTTGCGACTTAAGTTGGGTATGATAAACTTTGTCGTAATAATAGATCATTGCCAAAATCTGCTTACAATAACAAACGTTTCCTTTCCTTTTTTTACCTTCAGAGGTAACGAATATGTGCCATTCAGTGTTATACCAGTATGTCATTATGAAAATAAGAAGCAGATAAAATTTAGTTAAGCGAGTAGAAAATTTAGTATAAAGAGTGAAATATAGATTTAAGATTTAAAGGAATTGACAAAAAGCAGCTATGACCAATAAACCATTAATGATGCAAGAGTTGCAATTTTCAGAAATGAAACTATTGTTATTAATTGAATAATAACAAAACTAATGCAACAAGTAAAGTGTGATATTGACATTTAATGGTTTCAAATACAAAAAAACTAGCCTTAAAATAAAAATCCAAAGCTTGTATTTCGTTTTTGAGATAAAATTCTTGATATAAGATATATAATATTATGTCTAAAATAATCTTTTGTATGTTAAAAATCCTCACAAGACAAAGTTCTTGAACTTTTTTTAAAGTAGTATTTAAAATTTTGTATGGCAAAATGAAAATTTTCAAATTTCCATCTACAACTATGAGCTATAATTTCATCAATAATCGTCCCAATAAGTAATGAATTTGAAAATAATAGTTTAATTTACAAAAGAAAGTGTTCTCACCTAGAATTTTCGTCCACTTCTACCATCCAATCAAAACAGACTGAGAAAATACTGTCACGGTCTCACTTTATCAAGTCAGCGGAACGATGCGCGTGAATTTGTCATTTGTTTCACCTGCGTCTTAGCCTCCAGCTTTTCAGCCAATCAAAACAAGCGTTTTTCTAATCAACTTTTATGTCTGTTGGATTTACTTTGACGATCTTACTTCATTAATTTTTCAACACTTTCTTCACGTTAATTTCAAACAAAATAGCGATAGGGTACTAAGGATTCATCGATTAACAATTTATAAGAACACTGCAGCTGTTTTCTTTAAATTGTACGATATATTTACAAATTTTTGTCTATAAAATGACCAATTCTTTCCGTGTATGCGGCAAAATGAAAGGCATGAAGAAGACAAATTTAGTATGTTTTGCTACTTCAAGCGGAAATAAAATAAAATTGCCGAAGGTGAGATTGACAGTTCTATGATGATGATATACCTGTTAAATTAACCGAAACTGTTTCGTGTTTAGTGTAAATTGTACTACTATTACCCATTTATAAAAATCATCAAAAAGATACGGAACGTTTAAAGTTTAATTTAATCTGAAAAAGAAGAACACGAAAGACATTATTTATACAATTTACAGAGCATCCATTCCTTCATGACATGAAAACAGTTAAAGAAATTGTCAATTTCATTGACACAGGCAATATCCGGATTTCCGATTAATTTCCGAAAATGTTGAAAATTGACCAAATCGGAACGTGATGAGGTTAAAACACAGGTATTATTCTGTTGCAATTTTAGTCAGAAAATAAGTTCTATTAATAATTCAACAAGAAGAAAATAATATAACCAGTACATTAAGGTATGATCAAATGAACAATTATCGGATGCACGATATGACAATTTATATTTTTCTATTGTAGGAAAAATACAATATGTACTTTCACTACTTGGATTCAATTGATTTAGACATGACTTTACCAATATATTAATTACAAAGAGGGCTGTTAAAATGATAATAAATTTAAATCAAAAACATTAATTTTATTGTTTTAGGTGGCATATAACACACTTCAAACTGAACGTTGATTGTCCTTTTTTGTAAAAGACGTTTCCTAATAAGTACATTTAGCTTGTTGTACACGTAAATGCTATGTTGTTAAATATTAAAACTGCCTGCGTAATTTTACATAAAAACAGGTCATTTTTCGTCATGATAAATAAATATTCAAAGATACTTTTTTAACGAAGTGAATGGGAGAGTAATCAACGGAACCAAGATTCTAGCGGAAATCAAGAGAATGTAATCCAGGGATAAAGGCCAGACATGGAAAACAGAAACACATAACAAAAAAAAATAAAATAACTAAAATGATACATAAAAAGTAACAAAAGTAGATGAGCAACTCAGACTCCATTGAAAACTGGATCATTGACCAGGTGCACCGGTAGGGTAGGAATTAACCATATTAAGTATTGAATTTGTAAAACAAGTGAATAAGTTAATTATATTTCTTTTTTCGATATTTTAGGCGCTTTTCAAACCAGAAACTCTAACTTTAAAAGTATTAATCAAAATGAAATGCGACCATACAACAGTCATTTACCGTTTTGTCATTTTGAAGGCGTCATTTTCTTTCTACATATTCTGTATGTCTTCTTTTTAATTATATACTATTCATTTGTCAACTAACAAAGCTTATAAGTCAACATGCGTCCTTAGGGCGGACAGTCAATGAGTGAAATCATTAAAGGAATCCAACAATAAAAGTGAATGTGAACGTGAATTTGAAAAAAAATATTTAAAGAAAAGCTAAATAATTTTTTTGTAAACTGTTTCTTTTAAAAGTAAATTGAAGAATCAAAGCAAACAATTTTTATAGGCTATTTTTTATAGGAATACGTAGTTATATCTTCATATCGTACTAGGGCAATACAGAGCATTTTAAAAAAAAAGAATGTTTTTTAAATGATTGGTATATTTGTTTTTGAATGTCAAATAAATAAATTGTTGAAACCTTGAAATTAATTACATTGAACTAAGCAATTTTCACTAAATATACAATATTCCTTTCAAATCGGGCTGGCATATGAATGTCATTCATAATAGTTTCTGAACGATCGAAATTTGTAAAGTTTTCTGTGTGCCTGTGTGTGATGCAGCATGTATATAAAATTAGCTATGTTTCTGTCTTTTACTTATTTGTTATCGCTTTGAATTATAAAACACAATAAAAGATACCCTATTTTTTTTAAAGTATTACTGAATTCACTTTAATGGGAACTCGAATAATTCTATTTTTTTAAAAATATTTTTACAGTTTCAAATCACTGTGATACAATCAATGAATGGGAATCTACATCAATACTCATGTTAGGATGACAAATTGATTTTTTGCTTGACGATCTAATGATAACAATTTGTACTTTTCATAAAGTCCTCATCATCAGATGTGTATTTCGTTGAGCCTTATCGGGTTACTACAGTGACCCTCTTTGCACCCCAAAATTTTTTGCTACCCTTCTATGCTATATACATACATTGCAAAAAAATAGTACTGATGATGCCTGTAGTCTATTTGTATATTTCGCAAAATTGTTTTTATGCGGAAAGCTGATTGAAAAAAAAACACTTTTAAAGACTCAAATGTTTTACTATTTGAAGTAAAATTTATATGTCTGTACACAGAGTTCAAAATTAACGCTTATTACCTGTTATGCAAATATAATTAAATAAGCAAATGCAAAATTATTTGTCAATTAAAACGATATTTATTTCTTTTATCAGATTTTTGTATTGACAGACGCAGTAATCAGAATGATAATTTAATGACGTAACAAAAAAGTTGTGAGCACGTGTAATTAGCTGAGATGATGTGATTAAAACGACGCTTGTACACACTGTGCAGTTATAGGAAGTTCAATTCATTTCCGCTACTTACAACCTAGGAAACATTTAAGAGAAAATGGAAGATAGTAGTCTATTTTAAAAGAAATACGAACGTGATTAAAGACAAATCAAAGAATACTTTAGAAAACTTCCCGTAGAATTATTGGTGATTGTTCCATTCCGGTTCAGTGACTGACGGGCGTGATAATATTAACCGACGCGGTCACTGCCTTCTGTGATAATTATTAATTTGAATCCATCTTTAATTTGGGTTGCCAATTTGAAGTAAGTTAGTAGTTAGTTCTTTAAATGTTTAAAAACAAATAATTACACAGTAAGAAAGAAAGATTCATGAGTATCGAAATATTTGAATAACTAGCGAGAGAGAAAGATTCATAAATATTGAACTATTGTCGCTCGCTGAATATTTATAACATAAAAAAATGAACAAATAAATAAATATCGCCCTTTTCAAAAAACCCAAATTAATTACAGCAATAATAGTAATGATGATTATAATAATAAAATAAATAAATTGAATACCAGTTGAAAGAAAAGAAAATAGATAAACAAAACAGATAGTTTTCAAATGAGATAAAATAGCGTCCCTTTCTCGATATGTGTTCATTATTTTTCAAGGCTGCATGAATACATTGCAAAACATGATAAAAAGAGAGGAAAAGTTCATGTTTTGTGACTATCTAAGAGTACATGAGATGAAAAAAAAGTGTATAAGCAAGCCATAAAATCCCTCAACAGTTATGTAAAATATCAACGAAAATGAATATATGTTAGCTTCATCACAATTTAAAACCATATTTGTTTTATCATGGGTTTTCGTTCATCTGACATGTTTTTATTTTATTTTAGGAGGTAGACCTAGGGTAAGGGACACAACTTTTACAAATCATTAGAACCTCTGTATTCACCACTTTACATCAACCTTGTGTCAGTATCAAAGTAACTTGGACTGATTTCATGAGATAGCTTGAAAGGCTTTGGTGAAATTGAATATGATACAGATATATCACTGATTCAAGAGTTAATTTGTAGCAAGTTTGGTAATATAAAGATTCGGTTGTTTTCACTTCATTTTTAAGTAGACTTTATAAAGCTATTTATTTTTTCTTTTTCTTCGAACAAGAACTGTGCACTTTTTATGGTAAACATAGAGACTAAAAAAAGTTCAGATATACCACTTTTGTGATTGCGAAATGGTACTTGATAAGTAAATAAGGACATGCGTCTTAACTTCTTGACCCTTGTTTAAGTAGCGGATTTGCCCGATGTGTATGCTGAAATGAGTAGGCAGTTATCTTAAATGATCTGGAAGACATAATCATTTTTTTTTTGTATTTTGACTTACCACTAAAAGGGGCTATCTTTTTTTTTTAAGTCTTTGGCTCAAATCACTTATTTGGTTTTTTTAAATATTTTACAGAAAGTTTTGTTAACGCAAGAAAACAATGTCTTACTACTTTTTACAAATTTTGGAAAAAAACAAATTTATATGATTGGCAATTGTATTGAAGCTAGACCAAGTGGTGCAAACTTAAATGTGACAGTCTACAGCTTTCGTTTCATCGGTACGATTTACCGCTAACTATACTTTCGCAATTTAAAAGTGTGAAGTCAAGAAAACAACTAAAAAAGTAACAAAATGGATAAAAAAAATACAAAAAAAACATAACAAAAAAATAAATTAAAAAAAAAGACCAACAAAAAATCCAACAAAAACAAACAAAAACATAACATAACAAAAAAAAAGGAAAAATGATCTACAAAAAAAAAAAAAAGAAAAAAGAACCAAATACAACATAACACATCTAAACAAAACGCACACGTTTCTTAATTCTACAGTAACTTTTTAAGCGGTCTCTGAATTTTAACATATATATTGAAAAGCTGCAGGAATATATTTGTTTTTCTTTGTAATGAGCATTGAACTTCCATCGCTAGTCCACATTTTATAACTCCCTCTATATTTGACGACAAAAGTTTGTGAGGACATATTTTTAAGACACCATTTCGAAGACATGCTCAGATAATTTCGTTTTTTCTTCAAACAAATTTGATATATCTTCATAAAAGAATGATAAAGATATTGAAAATGTCACTTACAAAGACCGTTTAGTACCTGTTTGGTGGCTTAATTAGTTATAACATTTGATACAAAGGGCAGCTTTATTGAATAACTTTTAAATGGGCATACAATAAATGTATTTTGCTATTAAAACATAATAAATTCACTGAAAAAGAAAGTGTTAAAACGCCATAAATTTATAATTGAAGGACATCCATACATACGAACACGTGTTAAAATGTTTTCCGCATGGACCTGATTTGGATCAGTGCAATTTTACCGGAAGAAAGCTTGTTACTTTCGCTATAAGATTTTGTAACTATTTCAAACTGTTGTCAAAGGATCGAAAAATAAAGAAAAAATACTGGATGGCTTTGGGTTTCTTTATAGTAGTTTAGATTACGTTACATGCCTGTCTGTGGTCGATACTTCTATGATGAAGCACATTAGAAATCCAGCTTACGCTGTTACATTCCGCCAAAGAAGACGGCTCTCGTCAAAAGATAAATAATCAAATATTTAAGAGGATGTCCATGCAAAAGCCAGGCGGTGGGTGGCACACGACAATTTTTTTCCAAATATTTTCCACCCATTTCATATCACAAATGCATGCTCCCAGTTTTTAGTGGAGTCCTTTAATGTGAGAAAAAATTTGTTGCTTTGTACAATAACTTTCAAATCACCTTCTGGGGCACCCATTGTTGAATCTAAACGAATTTTATACTTTTTGAAATACATATAGAATATACATTACATTTTAACAAAAAATCAGTGGGTTAAAAGTTGCCTTGTGTAACCCATATCATAGGATCTGCCTAGTTTTACATGGACAGCCTCTTAATTGTTGTAAAACTAAATGTTTAGCAGGTTTTGGTCTTTGTTTATTAACTCGTATCAAAATGTTGATATAGTATGATGCTTTTGTGTTCGAAATTTACTAGTTTTGACATTATTCGTTCAAATATTATAAAATTTGCAATATTTATAGTAAATTCCATTATTTATATTTGATTGGTTTTGTATTTATAGACATTTATAGAATAGATACTTTCGATCACTTCTAAACACTAACGGCATCACAGCCATGTGAACGTATTGAAAATACTTCAAACATGTGTAAATGGTGCAAATTAAAAAAAAAAGCAAAGCAAAACAAAACAAAATCTAACACAATATTGCAGATGTGTAAATAATCAATTCAATAGATACACTCTATGAACAAAACATTATTCGCCTTTTTTCTATATATTAGTACATCTGTATTTACATTTTTTTCAATATTGCTTTTTTTCATAACATTTCTGTAACATTTGTCCTCAAATATGTACAATCAGAACAAATTTGTTTGCATTTTCGCTTTTTATCATATAAAATAGACGAAACAAAGCCGGTGGCCTGCTGTAGACAGAAAATTGTCCACCCGAGGTCCACATTTGATACCCAATACCATTATTACCATGTACGTAGCAAGAAACATACACAATCATTTACACCTGTGAATCATCTTGCACCGAAAATCTCTCCTTTCTCCAACAAACGGAGATGTTTTTATTTCGTTTAAAACATCAAATTATACCGCTCGTTTTACTCTAATAAGTCGATCTCTGTTTAATTCGTAGTAATTATGTATGTAGCATCCACCATGATCATGCAAATTTATAATCAAATTGATACAAGTAGCGTATCAAGATCACCCAAATTGTGGGAAAGTTGCTCTTTTTAAGAACTGTTATTATCACGTTGATAGTTTAAAGTGAAAACTTTATTTCCTTTTATATCTTTTATATATGCCATCTGTTTTGTTAAAAGTAGTAAGAGTTTTTAAATTTGTATTTGATACCTAATAAAGTTTTACATCTTTTTCAACTATTGAAAAGGTTGAATTTGTTTGCGTAATTGTTTTAAAATGAATTTTTGTTTTGATATTATAACTTTACAACACTAACTATAATAAGGTTTTATTTTTATTAGGCTATTACGCATTGTTTTAGTCTAAGAAAAGAAAATCCTTGAGTATTTGTTTGTGTTGTAATTGGATTTTTTTTTAAACAAACTATTAATTGTAATTCGGAAACGCAAATATTCAGTTATCGTTTTATTGAATAGTTGCAACTTGCACTAAGGCTACGAAAATTGAAAAAAATATAAAACCATCGTAGAGTAATATTTCTTTTGTTATACAAATATTCATTTTCTTTAGTCAATATAAAAACAATAAAGCATTTGAAGCTTAATTCACATGAATTTGCCTGAGTAGTTGGCTAATAATGTATAGCATGACTTCTTTAAAAAATATTAAACTTGATTTCTTACATTTTAGATGAGAAACTATTAGAATGAATTCTGGACAGTGATACGTTTGTTTTATACCGTACGAAAAGTGTGGGATAGTGATAGGGTTATCCGTCTTTTACCCGTTACTCCTCCTATACCACCAAATGAAATTTTTTTTTTTTTTAATTTTAAAATTTTCATAACATATTCCAGTTTTGCATCTCCTACTGTAGATTTTGATCCAAAAAATTGTGGGGTCAAAAGGTGAATGCTATCGAAATAGGAGAGTGTGTGTTTCAATTAATTGTGCATTTCTAACTATTATTCTTATATTGCATTATAATTTTGATTTGTAAAAATATAATTCTAAAATACAATTGAAATTGATTTTATGATTTTAAAAAAAACAATAGATCAATATATAAAGGATTCAAATAAACCGGGATGCTTAAAGATGACATAAATTGACAAATTAGATCCAGAAAATAAAAAAAAAATGTGAACTAATGGCTATGTGTTTATATTATGAAAAAGGTCAAAGGTCATGGGAACAGAACATTTGATCAAAGAATCAGAATAAGAATAATAACTGCAATGTTTTATTCATTTAATATTAAAATTTCATGTGAATTATTTACATATTTTTATTTGGATATAAAAATAGTTCTTTATAATATATTTCTATTTTGTACCTTTACACCTACTCATGTTTGGATTATGAATTGTTTTCCTACGACTGTTTAAAAAAAGGTTATCGTTAGTTTTTTTTTTAAAGCGCAGCTCGGCATATAAACATAACACCAAATTCATACATAGTCATGACAATAAATATATTTATGTTTTATTTACCAACCAGCCTTTAGAGGCTTATGATGGACTATGGTAATAATGGTATTGGGTATCGATATAATATCATTTTGCAAGATTTTCTAATTATCGTTTTAATTCCGACATATAATCACTGCATTGATAAATGTACAAGATAGTTTCATTACGCTTCCACTTCCTGTCCGCCTCCGCCACTCCCCCAATCCCCATAAAATATAAACAAACAATAAAGGTTTAAATACTGTAGATTTGGCTTCAAACATACATCGTTTGTTATTCAGTAGAAACTTTTGAAGACAATGGTATAATAAAGAAATGAAACTGATATAGAATTTTCAAAATACTATTATATTGTATTTCTATTATTCAAGATCTTAGCTTAGCTCGTATATAGCACCAAGAGCTTAATTTATCCACACGTCAATGTTAAAACAAAATCCAAACGAAAGTATGTTATCGTTGTAAACTTCCTACATGGCATATTTCTTGCCTTCTGTTTTGTCTTACGACAGTCTTTTTTCACAAAAACTTAAAAGCAAAATAAATTGTTTCAATTGAATACTATAAAATTAAAATTCATAGCTTTGTCCTCTTTAAACCTGTTACAACTTCCTTAATTGAAAATCGAGCAAAAATGAACTGGTAATTAGAATAAATAACGAGAACAAACTAACGACTGACAAACTTAACTCCGATAACAAAACTCCGGAAATTTCTCATCATTTATCATTTTTACATTTCGTAAGTGCCATTATGTTTTCCTTAATACGGAGAATGGTCCAAGAAAACTGTCAACGACTTTGTAATTTTTGAATCATCGACCTCGCTCCTAGACAAAGGCCTCGCAATACGATAAATGAATCTCTATGAAAGTTTAATACACAAACAATTAAAGATAATTAGTTTCTTTGCATGCGACCGGACGTATGTCATTCTAGGAAGTCACTTTGATGACCAATTTGCTTCAGTAGGTGTTATGAAGTTGTCAATTATTATGGAGAACACCAATGATTATGATATTTGTTACAATTCGCGTGACTGCACGTGTTCTATTCCATGGGATGTAAATTTCTTTTCATATCTAAAAATGTGTCTTTAGAGAGCTTAATATAATAAAAACAAATTGAAAGTGGATAACTACATCATATTTGCAAGGTTGTTTTTTTAAATCTTTAAAAAGGAAGATATGGATCGTTTGAATTTTTCCTATTGGATACAAGCAACTAAACCGTGGGTGGCTTTAGACATGGGCTATAAGGCCTTTTTATGGCAGATGCCTTTTCTCATACGCCTTGGTTTTTCATGTTGACAGTTCATTTAAAGATAATTAATGCGTTTAATTTTTGTGTCAAAATTAAAAATATTTTATTTTTAAATTGTTATATTCGACTAAAGCAAATAAAACATGGAATTAGGCATAGATAAGAATGATTAGAGAATAATTTATTTGCTTTATCGAGTTTTAAGTTGACTTTTATTACCTTTTGTGGCTGCTTGTTAAGTTTTTGAAGATAAAATTAAAACTTTAAGCTTGGACAATGTCCGAGTTTAAAGAAAATATAACAGTAAGATCATTGGATGGAACCAAAGAAAACATCTCGATAAAGCAAACAATATTGCCTAGTGACAATATTGTATAGGTCGGTCTGAAAAATTCCCAACGATGTTAGAAATGTCAAATTTGCGATGCAAATGTTTGGTCGTTCCCTCCGCGGGACTCGAACTCGTACCGCTGTGACATCTATGGCAACACCGCCTGCACAAAGTCCAGCGCCCTAGACCACTCGGCGAGCTAGGCTATATAAAAATATAGCTTTCGCTGGCCGGGTCATTCCTCCTCGTAGGATTAATCTAGGGCTGTAACGCGGTACGGGTTCGAGTCCCGCGAAGGCAACGACCAAAAACTTGCTTTGGAAATTTGACAGTTCTAACATCGTTGGAAATTTATCATAGGTCGCCGAAGGTATTCGCATGCTTTGTTGTCAGACTGGCCGAACTGTATCATTGATTATTTACCTAAAATAACAAAATCTAAACCCACAAAACACTGAGGCTTCAATACTTGCATTACACACGGTAGAATGGTGAGGATTTGGCTTCAAACTTTGACATTTTTGGCTTCAAGTACTTCATGTATACAATCTTTTTTTTTAAATTTAGATCTTATATATTTAGTTCTAATGCTGGTGATGCATTACTCTAGATCTTGAAACACGAGTATAGCATATCGACATTGGTAATATCTGTAGGATTTGTATTTTTGAATTTATCTTACTGTGCTTTTTTGCATGAATGAAACATTTCGTGCACGCAGATTATTTTGAGGTCGTTTGAAACATACACGTACTAAATGCATGTTAACAGATACTAACACTATGCAAGCTGTCATACCATGAATAGATAGATGTCGTTCCTTTTAATTTAAAAAAATAAGAATAAATGAAATCTAAATACGTTATTTGACACTGGTGGTTGGTTCTTCGTTTAGCATTCGTTTGATAGCCAAAGCCACATTTAACGCCAATAAAAAAACTGGGTACGTCTTAACGTTGAGCAAATACCTCGGATACAGTTACAATACTTCAAGATTAAGATAAAATTAGATCTTGAGCTAGAAAAGTGGAATTAAAAAGTAAAAAAAAAAAATCCCCAAAATTCAATTCCTTTTAAAACCATAATTAGAGACGAAGACAAAGAGTTTCTTTGATCAGATGCGGTACAGATAGCAGACGATATCCACTCGTCGCGCGCTTTCAGAAGAAACTTCTCTTTTGCCTACACTTAAAAAGTCATAGACCAAATTATATTTAAGTTTAAATGATTTTTATAATTTCATCAAAATAATTTCGTTTTAAGAAGTATCGCGTAAAATTTGAAATTCAGCAATCGAAAAAGATTCTCCTTTAATAAAGATGATATCAGTATTAATTTGACTAATGTATGAAAGATCTCCGAAGTGGAACTGCTTAGTAATAAAATTACCAAATGATCGTAGAAGGATAGAAAGATGTATAAATCATTAGTATTTCTTGAAATGTAGCAGATTAAAAGGTATGAATAGTGAAGATGAATAAGACTTTGAAAATCAACATATGGCGGAATTAGCAAATGAGCCCAAAATTATCAAAGTGGCTTAGACCCATTTTTTTGTCGAACATTAAGAAAACAAGTATTTTATTGCAGTTTATACGACGTTTAATACGAGAAATAAAACGTGAAGGTCACATAATTTAAATAATGTTTAAATAAATTAATACTTCTTAACACTATGTATGGGAATAAACGACGTAACAGAAATGAACTAACATTAGAAAGCAACTATCAAATCATATAAATTACATTATGAGTTTAAGTTGAAATGTAAGAGATATTTTTGTTTAATGAGAAGACAATAAAACATATTAAAAGTGCTTGCTTAATAACATAAATGAAGAAAATGCCCATAAAAGACATTTTAAATACTCATTAAAGGCACTATATTTATCCAAAGTTGCTATCGGGTAATATGTCGTGTGCGGCTTAAGGCTGTTAAGCCCAACATATTTCAGTAAACATCCGTTTTAACATACTGCAAAATGCATCTGCATAGCACTTTGAAACTGATTTTCTAAATATGGTTGTTGGACATCATAAATCCAAAATCTCTCGACTGATCATCGGTTCTTATATCTCAGACAAATTAATGAGTAAAAAACAAATGCCGAAGTGGGACAATGAGATTTTTTTACAGTTGAATTAAATATTAATAAAAAACGATATGTATAGCTTAAAGCTGCAACGTATGGAAAATTGTAGTTCAAACAAGTTGGTCATATATTTTCCTTGCAATTAGTTAAACTATTCTAGACTAGCATAGGAGGAAAACTTCGCCTAATGGTTATATCTACATCCTATTTGCATATAAATTAATAGTTTATCAAAGTCAGTTGCTGTACTAATTAAATCGCAACTTTGTTACGATATCATGGGACCTTGCTTGTTATATTTGAATTAAAAACATGCATGAATTAAAGCCCTATAACTGTAGCCTAAACAATAGGTCACACATCCATCCCTGCAATTAACTGAATCATATATTTTGGAAATTATATGAGAAAAAAAATCGCCTAATAGTTATTTGTATTTTCTTTGCATTAACAGTAATAGTTTATCAAAAGTATTTTGCTTTAATTATTGAACCGCAACTGTGTTATGATAAGATATTGAAAATAATCAAACAACTTTAACTCACCATTCTGTTAATATAAAGTATTTGACGCATACCTCAATGCATTTCATAAGAGAAAAATCGTTTTTAAAAATCTCTACCGTACGCTTAGAGATTTGGAACTGATCATGAAGATAAAGAAAACTCAACAGAATGCATTCATTTCGATTAAGCACAAAATGATTGACTTTTGACACGTGTATTGTGCATCGTTATTACGTTGATCATCAAGTGATTATTTTTTACTTTCAATTTATTAATTCGTTTCGCAAGATAACTGTCAATGTATAACTAGGCAGTTACTCACGAGTTTTTTCTGAGATGAAATAATTTCAAATCGACACTTAAAGAATCTTTTCATAATTTATCTGAAGGGTTTTTGACTGTTTTTATTTTTTTTTAATTTGTTTTAGTTTTTTTTCTTATTGGCATTCAAGTTTGAGCAATAAGTTTCTTGGTTAAACATTTAGTACACTTTAAGGTCTTATGATCTTAGCTTATGTATTTCCTTATATTCAAAGTACGTCGTCTCAACATACTTGGTGACACAGGCACTAAGAATGGACAATAAATTAGGAATATATGTCAAACAATATCAGCCATGATGGCGAAATGTGTATCGTTTGACCATCTGTTGCAGAATTCACTAAACTATTGTTATGTCATGAACAATTTGCTGATGCGCATGCTTATTCGTCTTTAACAGGTTAACTTTTTGACATTATATAACGTAACGATTTTTTTATCAATGAAGAATTTTTAAGATAATTGATTAAGGCTAAAAACCACTAATTCCACTTTCCATAGGCTTCTATGCTAATTTCACAATATTCAATGGCTTCTCTGGACTTTACCTTAACTTTAACCTGCAGAGGACTATATATCAGCATGATTCTACATATGTCAGCTCACAATCCTCAGAATGGCATGTGGGGTTAGCAGACTTGCAGTGCAGTACTGGTCACCGGAAGTGAAGGGTCTATAAATAGCATGGGAAATCCCAGTGTTTTCACAAGATAGGGGTATATTTAAAAATCATTATGGAGATTAGGCTTCACATCACAAGAAGCAAAATGCACCTATAAAATGTACAGAAATGTTTTTCCTTTCAGAAACTGTTTAAATTTTTTAAATAAGATGAGAACTTTTTTTCACAGCACTATGAGGAACAGGGGTAATTTCTGCGTAGGACTATTTTTGCGTACGTTCCAAATGCTCATTGGTTGAATTGGTGGTCTGTAACCTAAAGGGTCACTTTTTGTCTTAGAAAAAATAAATAACTATACAAGTATCTTCCTACACACATACTGAATGCATTTGCAAAGTTTCAGTGAAATGTGACTAGCACTTTTTTAAATATTTGATTTTTAAATATAGGGTAACCAAGTTGTGCGAGCAAAAAAGTGACAATATTCTAACATACTTAAATGCATTAAATATTTGCAAAGAACTTTTTCTGACTTTTCAAATAAAAAATATCAATCACAATTTGTTTTTTAACAATATCAATGAAGACATAGTTTTAAAAGTAATCATTTTCTGAGAAATTGGTCTATTTTTAAAAATTTATTTCTGACATGCCTCCCCCTTTTTCTTGATCACATGTCAAAAATCCTAAATCTTTAAATTTTCACAAAAGGTGATATATTTGGCTTTAAATTTGTAAATACAGTGTTTTCACATTAAAACATGACCAGTAAAGGGCACCTAAAGCAAAAAAAGTACTCAATAATGGATTTTCCATGTTGCCATAGGGGAATGCTGATATGGCCTTAACCGCAGTAATGAAAGTGAGTTTTTCCTCATTTCTAACCTAATTTTTGCTCAAATCTACACAGAACTTGATTTCAAGTGCTTATTACCACCATATTTAGGTAAATATAGCCCTCAAAGTTTAATATTTGATATTTTTACTAAATTTTCTACACTTTTTACAAGATAGGACATAAAAATCAGCCAAAAAGACCAATTTTCCATAATTTGGACCTATAACTTAACAAAATGCATATTTTGAAGGATTTCTGTAGTATATTCCTCTCATGGCAAAGTTAACAAGATCTTCAAGTAGTTTAAAGCTATTTCAAGAAACTTTTCATTTTGCCATGGCTTCAACTTAAGGCTAAAAACCACTAATTCCACTTTCCATAGGCTTCTATGCCAATTTCACAATATTCAATGGCTTCTCTGGACTTTACCTTAACTTTAACCTGCAGAGGACTATATATCAGCATGATTCTACATATGTCAGCTCACAATCCTCAGAATGGCATGTGGGGTTAGCAGACTTGCAGTGCAGTACTGGTCACCGGAAGTGAAGGGTCTATAAATAGCATGGGAAATCCCAGTGTTTTCACAAGATAGGGGTATATTTAAAAATCATTATGGAGATTAGGCTTCACATCACAAGAAGCAAAATGCACCTATAAAATGTACAGAAATGTTTTTCCTTTCAGAAACTGTTTAAATTTTTTAAATAAGATGAGAACTTTTTTTCACAGCACTATGAGGAACAGGGGTAATTTCTGTGTAGGACTATTTTTGCGTACGTTCCAAATGCTCATTGGTTGAATTGGTGGTCTGTAACCTTAACTCCAATACGGGATTGATTATAACTTTTTCTCTAAGTGTACTATCACAGTGCTAGTACTTGTCTATGAAATTAATTATGCAAATTTGACTCTAAGAAATGAAAGATTTCCATGATTTAAAGTGCTGTTTAGCAAACGGGGCAATGGGATAACATAAATTTATATCGTAAATCATATTTTTACTGTCGACATTTCCACATTTTTACAATTGGCAGATGATGCAATTAGAAAAAAACGTGTATTTTGAAAACAATAAAAGTTGTTAAAACTTAATTAAATCTGTACCTTTCTCAAAGGTAAAACAGAATGGCATATTGTTTTCGAAGTATGGAATGAACGTTTCCTTATTGTCGTAAAGCGTCGAAAGTAACGGTCAGTTACTGTATAATTACTGACAATTTTTCAACTGAAAAATCTTGTTTGCATTTATTTTATGACTTTGGAAAAAGGTCCATTACTGATCTCAGCACAACAACGTTCCTTTCTGTTAAGCATTTGGTTGAAGACAGGTATATGCTTCATATTACTAACCAAGTTAGTCTTAACCAAACCCTCAAATTTGTTAATCTCTCCTTGCAGGCAACTAACATTAATTTTTCAGTAGGCAGTGGCTATTTTGTGGGCTCCAGCAAAATAACTTCCACGGGACCATTTTACTTGCTCTGGCAAAATAGCCAATCATCACAGCTTTCACTATTTTGAGGATTTTAATTATGATTCTTATTATGATTTTGTCTTGTTTTTATTAAGAATATGAAATAAATATATTTTAATAAATAATAATTTTATTTGATGTATACTGTCTTAGTTTCCCAGTAAAATCAAGTTGTTCACTTAACAAGAAGTAGATTAATTAGGAACCTGAAAAAGGAAGACATGGTACAAAGCATCATGATAAAGCAATATACCAAATATCTAAGTATTCCCACCAATAAAAGCTGACAAATCTTCAAACGGAAATTTCTATTATGCTTCACCTCAAAAAATTGCTTCATTGTATGGTAAATAGGAAGTAGATAAAGAAGGAACCTGGAAAGGGGATACACGGTACAAGTCATTATGGAAAAGCAATACACCAATGATCTAAACATTCCCTGATTGAAGAAGAGAAAACATAAAAGATGAACAACATATTGACTGAAGATAACTGGCAATAAAAAACTTCAAAATCTTGGATATCATTTCACTAAGAAATATCAAGGTCTTGATATTGTGACACAGGTATAAATAATTTGAAAATTAAGAAACAGAACTGATTAATGTAGTTTATATAAAAATGTCACATAAATATCACAATCAGTTCAAAATTATGCCATCATCCTTAGAGCTCCATCTAATCTTATAACCTCTCCATTCAATAGAGGGTTCTCTACAACACACTGTACCATGTGAGCATACTCATCAGGATCTCCCAAGCGTTTTGGGAAGGGTATTGTTGTTGATAAAAATTGTTTTATTTTTTCGGGTAGGCTGGCAAGCAAGGGTGTATCAAACAAACCTGAAATTAATAAGTAAAACATTTTTATTCGTGTTTTCAACATTTTTTATTACAGTTTATCAGTTAGCTGTATGTGCTGGATGCTTTTATCACCAATTAAAAGTACATAATATTATGGCAACAAAAACAAAAAAACAAAAAATCAAAAACAAAAAAAACACACACACAAAATAAAAACCAAAAAAAAACAAAAAAACAAAAAAACAAAACAACTGAATCAAGTTTATGGTCTGATAGATGGACAGTACTGCTTCATGAAGTACATAGCCTTGAAATTTTTATTCTTTTTTAGCATTTTAGGTTGTCAATTAAATTTTGTGGCCACTTAATTTCTTGACCAATGCTATCTCAAACATGTATTCCACAACAAATTAACTTATTTATTTATTCTTCCTTGCAAATTTGCTTGCAAAAAGTTGCTTTACAATATTTAAGCATAGTATTAAACCTACCTGGAGCTATAGTTACACATCGAATCCCCTGAGTAGACAAATCTCTAGCGATTGGTAAAGTCATGCCTACAATGGCCCCTTTACTAGCAGAGTATGCTGCTTGTCCCATCTGTCCATCATATGCTGCAACACTTGCTGTGTTGATGACTACACCTCTTTGTCCATCTTCATTTGGTGTATTTTTTCCAATAAGGCCGACTGACAAACGTATCACATTAAAAGAACCACAAGTATTTACCTGAAAAAAAAAAAGAAACAAAAAATTACATAAGTACCTGGTATTTTAATTAAAATAAACTTTGAGAAAGTTATATTTTAACTGGCACAGGAATTTTATTGCTAGAAAATGAAATAAACTAATATTTAGTGAGCACACTCATAATACAAAGTATCCCACCCACCCCCTTTTTCACTCTTAAAAAAAGTGGTCCCCCTTGACTGATTTTTATGAAGTTCAATCCCATCCAAATTTTTTGTATGCCTAACAATCTAAAAGGTTTGGAGAAAATCTATCAGAAAATGGAGGCACTTTCCAAGCCAAAATCCTAAATCAATGATAAGACAAATCTCTAGTGATTGCTCATAAATAAATAAGTTCCTCCACTAAAAAATTGTCCCCTCTTCAATTTTTGTGAAAATCATTCCATCTAAGATTTTATAACTATTAACCTTTCACCAAAGTTCGAAGAAAATTGATTAAAAATGAAGGCAGTATTCAGGCAACAACATGTTATGGCGGACAGCTGGATGGGTCAATAACATTATTACCTCCAAACTTGTTGCACAAGGTATGAATTACATGCCCTGAAGGGTGTCTGGAATAAAATTCATCAATTTGAGTATGTCCTTATCCTACAATTAATGGAATACTACAAAATGGTTGCTTGACTAAACTAGTATCTGACAAGAATGTCAATCAAACTTCAATTTCAAGCTTTTCAAAAAACAATAAGAAACTGTTAGCAAAGCATACTAAAGGATACCCTACCTCCTGGCCCTGACCAAAGGAACCATACTACCCTACCTCCTGACCCTGACCAAAGGAACCAAAGATACCCTACCTCCTAGCACTGACTAAAGGAACCAAGGATACCCTAACTCCTGGCCCTGACCAAAGGAACCATACTACCCTACCTCCTGGCCCTGACCAAAGGAACCATACAGTTAAAATATTAAAAAAAATATCAAACTGAAAGCTGATGTTGCTTGACTCTAATACTGAATTCCACAATATTGCACACATGTACCTATATAAAGCTTTCATAAATATCATGTGGCTGTGATAAGTCATTGCAGAGAAAACAAAAATGGTGTCGATCAACAGAAAAACGGACCATGATCACTATAAAACAACCACTCTTTATGGTATTAAAAAAGCCAGCTTTGATGTTCTGGTATGGATAAGTGGTCAATAACCAAGGCACCTATAACATGATCTTAATTTTTTCCTCATATTCAGGTAGGCCAATTGTGTTTTTACAACTAAGACATACAAGGTCCAATAAACTTGTGTTTT
Source organism: Perna viridis (assembly GCA_037379345.1). NCBI lineage: Eukaryota > Metazoa > Mollusca > Bivalvia > Mytilida > Mytilidae > Perna > Perna viridis. The sequence goes on from CM074511.1 coordinate 20,114,925, forward strand.
TTTGGGGAATTTCATTATCTTATTTTAAAGTTTCAGAGCTGCCTGGTCCAATCAAATCTTAGTTAGACATTCCACATGTTCTGCTGTGAGGTTAACTGGTCCACATGCAGCATTTCAAATAATCCATAACTAAACACTGTTTTGATTATTGATGTGACACCAGAATGTTGAAAGAGTATGAAAAAATTCACACATTGGGAACCTCCATTCTGCAGAATAATATTTCTGGCCACACTATATTGGATCCATATTTTTTTACCATTCTTTTCTAGTATTTAGCTCCATTTTAGCCACATTTATCTTAAAATGAAATTCACTTCTTGTAGGTAATATGAAGTCTTTTTATAGAACATCAACTAAATGCAGAGTCATCATGCTTTTCAAAATCATAAATTTATAATTTACGTTTACATGAAAATAATTGGTCATTTTCATTTTTAATTTGGTTGAGATATTTTAATAAAACTGGTTTACTCTTACGTCAGTTAACTACTCATTTTGGTGCAATTTTCATTTCATAATAATTTCAAAAAAGTCATTAAATTTCTTCAGGATGACAAAAAAACACTGCATATTATGACAATATCTTGATATGGTGGAAACAAGCATGAAATTCTTTTCCCATATTTTAACAGGTAACTTTCTTTTCATATGACCATAAAGTAATTTATACCATTACCAGTAATTGACATCTATATCAAAGTAACATTTTTTTTATATGAAATCAGAAGCAGAACATTGAGTTTTATATACTGATTTATATTTCGTGACAAAATTGTTTGTATGGGAACTGCCGTTTTCCCACTCAATTAATAGCTCATAACCATCTTTTTAATTTAAACTGTTGCAAAATTACATTATTTTAGCCTATTTTGACAAAATTTTCTAAATAAATACCATATGCTTGTTAAGTATCAGTAGAATAATACCTTTTAAATACCTTGAGAAAATATCTAATTCAATGCACATCTTTTCTTGTTAAGAGTTACAGACTCCTTCATCTTAACAGTTAAAAAAGACCTTTCAATACAGTAGCTATTTAAGGTAATGTTTTCATCAAGATGTCTTTCATTTTAGTCTTTGATCAGTCATTATTTCGATAACATTTGAGTCCAGAGTTTTATTAAAAATAGTTAAATATCAACAATAACAGGTTAGGCAGCATTAGGTAATTCCTCCTGTAACCATAATCCTTCTCTGAATGCAGCCAAATAGGCCTTCAAGAGTTCACACAATCATAGCTATTTCTATAACTGGGTTTTTTAAAAATTTGTTTGCAAAATTGGGCAAAAACCCTCCAAATGGATTCTTTAAACTAAGGAAAATTGAAATGATAAAAATTGCCTTGACAATGGTTGTTGGGACTCTGATAATGTTTACCTATCAGGGTTTGTATTTTTGTATACTAAGGCTTAAAGACAAATGGATTAATTGATTGTGGTATAGTGTTCTCTGGTCAATATTTCATGTATTTCAGGATGAAAACATTTTAATTAATTGAACAAATCCTGCTCTATCAGAGTTTAAAACTAAAATTTTCGTAGCCAATATGTAAATTTATTTTCAATGACAGCAGAAATTTAAGAAGCCCACATCAAATTTGAGGGGCCATTCACCTCATGGACAAGTGGACCCCTGCTAATTTCAAACCTTGCTTATACTAAACAGCCATTCTGAGTCTGCAGATAAGCAAGTCACACCATCTAGGACACATCAGTCTGATTCTGAGACAACCATACTTAAACTAACATGCATTGTAGTGCCTATTCTGATTCTGAGGCAACCATACTTAAACTAACATGAATTGTAGTGCCTATTCTGATTCTGAGGCAACAATACTTTAACTAACATGCATTGTAGTGCCTTTGAAGGATATTGAGTTCAATAATATTTGCATGCCTGTTCTTGAATTGTATACATTTCATTGCTGTACAGCAACTTATCTATGATACTACTGGAGATTATTACAGGTGCTACGGGTGAAAAGACAGATATGGTTGGTCACTTTTCCCTCACACAATGGTTCAAGATATTACACAACACGTTTAACTTTATACAATTAAATACAATATTCTGGTTCTTGGAAGATCATATATAGAATTCAAAAATCCCAAGCATATATGTTGCAAATTTTGATATGCTGTACACATGTTTCAAGCAGTAACCTCTCATCAGCGGCATTAGAATCAAGCAAATAGAAAGAACTAAATCTAAAAATTAATGGCAAACAAGAAGTACTCAAAACCAAAATTCAAACCTTGAGGGTTGGGTTCTACCATGTGCAATACAAGGAATGAAGCCTCAATGCCTTGGGCATTTTGAAATTTATAATACTACCAAATTTAATTAATATGACAAAATAAAATTTTAATAAAAACACATTAAGTCGACTGAACGAAATTTTGACAAAACATATTTGACTTTATCTATCAGCAAAAGCATTTGAGTTCATATACAGATTTCTACATAAAACAAAAGGCTCTCAGGAGCCTGAATCGCTCATCTAGTAATTTTTCACCATTCAAGGGCAATAACTCTTACAAGGAGTTGTCTGACAACTTTTATCCCTGAAGACCTTTTTAGGCCTTACAATAAGGATATTTCAGCAATTGAAAGAATTTGGCTAAACCTAAAGGTTTTGGAGATAAAATATGCGAAAAACTACTGTCTGACCCCTATGTTCTATTTTTAGTAATGGCAGTCATGTTTTTTCATGAATCAACAATCCCAACTGTCAATTTGTCTGGGATACCCTGAGGAACATATATGTCAACTTTCATTGAATTCTGTGCAATAGATTTTGAGAAGATTTTCACAGTTGCATATGCAAAAATCCAAAAAAAACTGTTCCAGGGGCAATAACTCCTACATCAAATGACCAATCATTTTGAAAAATTCGGCATAGGTTCATTTCATGATGCTGAACAGTATTATCCTACCAAAAATTTGCTAAAGGCAATGGTTTTTGAGTTATTTGCAAAAAACTGCCATCTGACCCCTATGTTTTATTGTTAGTAACGGCGGCCATGTTTTTTCATAAATCAACAATTCCAACAGTCATTTTGTGTGAAATACCCTAAGGAACATAAATGCCAACTTTCATTGAATTCTGCAATGGATTTTGAGATGAAGATTTTCAAAGTTGCAAATGCGAAAAATGCAAAAAAAAACTGTTTCAGGGGCCGTTACTCCTACATCAGTTGACCAATCATTTTGAAAATCTTGGCATAGGTCCATTTCATGATGCTGAACAATGTTACCCATGCCAGAAATTTGCTAAAGGCAACGGTTTTTGAGTTATTTGCAAAAAACTGCCATCTGACCCCTATGTTCTATTTTTAGTAACAGCCGCCATGTTTTTTCATGGATCAAAAATCCCAACACTCATTTTGTGCAGAACACCCTAGGGAACAATGATGCCAAATTTAAAACCTGTCAGTCAAGTACTTTCAGAGGAGAAGATTTTTAAAATTTGTCCACTACGGCGACGATGGACGCCAAGTGATGGCATAAGCTCACTTGGCCTTCGGCCAGGTGAGCTAAAAATGGCAAAAGACTTTGAAAAGGGTCATAATCCCAACATGGCTTAATGGATTAAAACCAAAATATGACCAGAGATAGATCTCATTATGCTAAACACATTTACCCGTGTCAAAATTTAGCTAAAACTTACGGTTTAGGAGATATATGTGAAAAACTACTGTCTGACCCCTTTGTTCTATTTTTAGTAAGGCGGCCATGTTTTTCGATGAATCAAAAATCCCCACATCAGTTCTATGCAGAATACCCCAAGGAACATTTATACCAAATTTGGTTCCAATTAGTCATGTAGTTTCAGACGAGAAGAGTTTTGTATAATTTATAACGATGACGACAACGGACCCCAAGTGATGGCAATAGCTAAAAACAGCACAGAACATACATGTGCATTTTTTTTTTTCAGAATTATCTCCCAATGGAAAATTCTGATACAGTTCATTTTATGGAATCTAAAAAAAAATGTGAAAATAAAACATTGCCAATTTTTTGTCTCAATTACTTCTATCATTGTTCTAAAATGGTCTGAAAAATGCAAAAACAAGAGACTTCAAAAACATTTTATAAAATGCAACTATCTACTAAATGGTACACATACAACTGAATTTACAAGTTCCTCTCTACATAATTAAAATATTGTCAAATGCAAACCAATACATAAGGTCTATGAATATTACAAATTTGTGTTAAATCTGTCTACCATAAGACATAAACACGTTAATTAATGAAGTCTAACTTATTAACCACACCTAATACTCACATTGATTACTCTAGCAAAGTCTTCTAATGTATGTGGATGGTCTTTGTTGAAGTTGTAAGTCTTAAATGCCACCCCCACTCCTGCACAATTGACTGCTACATCAAGTCGACCATACTTGTCTTGGGCTATCTCTAATGCTTTCTTCACATCAGCTTCAGAAGTAACCTGCACAAGTTTGAAGTAGCAGTCTTTATAAAAATTAGGCAGGAGCATGTCAAAAACCCATCAAATTCAATGTGATTTCTTGTTCAGAAATAGTTACTGATCACATAACAAGTTTTAGTATTTCATTTGGTTGTTGCCCTTTTGAGATAAGATTGTACAAGAAATTGACCTGTTTAATTTTAGTGGAAGATATATGTATGATTTTCTCTAAAGTGCAGGTCTGAATACAGAAATAATTATCACTATATGAAAATATAGCATATGTAGATTGGAAAAGCATTGTTTGTTTGGTGGGTTTTTCTAAACCATGAAACACTTAACCATTGGCACTGTCTGAAGTTTATATTGAGGGATTTTCATAAAGCTAAGTCAGCCTACTTTTACATACATATAGATTTACATGTAGTAACACACACAATAAACAGATGTTAAGAAATTTACATTGCCCAGAGGGTTTGACAGTGAAAGAGAATGTATTTCTTATTGACCCAATACAAAAGGTCAATCCATATTATAGCAATCAAAATGAATAAAGAGAAACAAGACAACAAAGCAAGTTGTATACATGTACAAGAAATAGGATTAGGGGGTCAGGCACTAGACCATGTACCATCTAACCAATTCCAGGTAAAATTGTCTCAATAAAAATCAATAAGTTGAAGAGATCTAAAATTAAATGCTTTTTAAAACGGCCCATTCTGAAAATTTCAATCTGAATGACTGATTGTTCTGTCCAACTGTACACCCTACACTAGATTATCCCTATTTTATCTCCAGTTCTTTACTAAATTGGCATCTATTACAGTTATTTATTCTGTACAGCGATAAGAAGGAACCAATTTAAGATACCATATTTTTCATGTACCCATTTGATGATAGTTAAAGAAAGATAACTGTATTTTAATTTCATTATTTGAGTATGGTTACAATGCCCCATTTTACTTGGAACTTTTTTAATCCATTATACATTTCGTAATTAGTACAATATCTGGGAGTCCTGATGGTTTTTTTTTAATTGTTTGAATTTTTTTCTATCAATAAAGCTTATCCATAATCATTTTAAAATTCTTATTTGTTAATGCTTGATTACTGAAGGGTTGAAAATATTAGTGAAATTCAAATGCAGTTCTTTCATTTTTTTTTTTCAATGTAGATTTTCTGCTGAATTTTCAAGCATTCATAACAACTTGAATATAAGTCAACTTTTGCCTTTTTTTAAAGAAAATTAAAATCTAATATCATTAGTGACAGAAACTGCAAACCATGTTTAAAAAAATGGATGTCAAGCTATATAGGTACCCAATGGAAAAAGCATTATAAATAATTGTGCTATTGTGTCTAAGTCTAACATGTATAGAAGATTTCGCCAATCTAATTAGTGAAGTCATATTCATATTCATTAATTTGCATATCATGTCAAAGATTGGCAAATAAACAATTGATTAGAATCCAAATTTTCAAAACTTTATAACTTTGTTATTTTATATTCAATTTTTTTTCTGCAAAATGTTTCATTTAGACAAAATAATTCATATTTTGTAAGTGCATTTACAGCTCTTCCTCTTGAAAAAAATAAATTTGAAATGAATTTTACATGTAAACTTCATTTTCATATAAAATTATTTTTAATTTTTTTATGCTCATAAAGTCTAAATACCGAATATATATTTAAAAATTCCATTGATGAAAAGTTTTATTGGCAGTGTAGGGAACCAAAATAATTTTTTAATTACCTTAAAAAATGAAAAAGTTATGATGATTTAAAATTGATGCCCCATGCCACTCAATGGATTTTTTGCCAACCAAAAGGAATTACAGGTAAGTGATGACATCACAAAGAACTCTCCTATTGCTGTAATCATTATGATGACAGCACAAGAAAGGTAACTCGTGTTAAAACTCATAATTGAAGTGTTATATACTGTATGTCATACATGTACATGTATACATTAAAGTTATTAATTTTGTAACAAAATTTTTTGTTAAAGTTGCCTTAATTCCTTTTTTTTTCATTTCTACAATTTTATTGCAAATATAAAGGTTTTAGGTAATCAATGTGCCAAGTAGAACGCAATATATAATCACCCTGGGTTGGGAGTGAAATATCAAGTTAAAGACATCTTATTACCATATGACATTAATACCCTTGAAATATATATTTTAATCTTTGTAAAACTATAGCAGACGTATTTAGTACTCTCTTATTCTTAATTATAGAGTTAAACCTTGGTTACTTTGAACTTTAAGGGACCATCTCAATATGTTCCAATCATTGGGACTTTGAGAAACAGGCCTTAAGGGATTTCAGGATATTTTTAATTTCCTCCCTCGAATTTGATATAATCTACAGCATGGTATTAATATTTCTATTATTAGTAAATAAAAATTATGCCTAGTCTTAATTAGAATTATGGTTCACTTTAAGTTGTTTTGCCTAGCTTCAAATGCAGTCTTAATTTGGTTGATTTATTAACCACTCACAAACTTCCTGATTCAAAAAAGGTGTTCACGGGCAAAACAAAACCCTACAACAAGGCAAATTATTAGTCTGGCTTAGTTCATTTTGCCTAGGTCGTATTATAAAAGGCTAGAGATTTGTGTTTTCAGGGCACCATGAAAGGAAGGGGTGGCAAATAATTACAAATGGGTTTGTGCTAAAATCAACCTTGATCTTTATTTTATGGAACTTAAAATTGTGCTTTGTTTGCAAATAAAAAAATTCCATTCTTTATTTTCAAGAGACCACCTATGGATGGATCAACAGGTAATAGGAAACAAGACATTCTTTTTCTTGGCCAATCTTGTGGGGGAATGAAAAGTTGGTACTTGAGTTTGGTCAAGTGAGTGAAGTTTGATTATGGACATTTTCTAATACACTATTTGTATGCTGTCATAAAACAATACTTAGTTAATGATAGAATATTGGTGAAATATTGTCCAGGGTGAGGTTTTTTTTTTCAAGAACCTGCAGATTTGCAATAATATAACTTACATCTGTGGGGCTAAACACACAATTATCCCCCAACTGTTCAGCAACCTCTTTTCCTTGTGATTGTTCGAGGTCACAGAGGACAACTCTGCCTCCCTGTCTTACAAACCTCTCTACAGTTGCTCTTCCAAGGCCTGACGCTCCACCAGTTACCAGTCCAACTAAACCCTAAAGAAGATAGCCATAAGTCAATATTTTAACGTGCTGTATATTAAAGTCATCGTGTGTTCTAAATTTTTTCTTGTATATAATAATAATAATTTTTTCATATGTACTTCACTACACAGTACATTCAACAATTACTTCATGATGATGAGGAGGATACAAGCTTAGTATTAAATATCCACTAATGCACTTAATGGACCTAATGTGACATTAAAATGCATACTACTGAAAGTAGCTAGAGTTGAGAAGTCCAAAAATGGAAAAATGATAATTCAGGATCTGTTATACTATTGCTCCAAAAATATTCAGCAGTATGGAGTAAAATGGGTATTCAGCAAATTAAATTTTACCCCTTGCTCATGAGAAGGCACTACTGAAGCAGAATGATTATGACATGATATCAACACATTCCTGCAATTTGCATGTATCCTGCTGTTTTAGACCAAGGTTTGATCATACATGTACCAAGGCATGTCCTACTATTCCTGGATTTGTCAATATTTCTTCAGAAGGGTTTCATGCAGCATGAACCAGGTTGAACCAGTCTCATTATTATAGCTAGTCATGAAGTTTTGATATTTTGTAATTGGAACAGTGTGTCAGCAACATCCAACATGTTTAGATGCTCTTGAAACATATATGGCTCAAAAACATTCTATTGTAAGTGACAAATTTCATTTATAACATATGCAAATAGGAAGTGATTGTTAAAACTTTTTACCTGGATGCACAGCATGTGTTATGCAGGAAGTAGTGCATGCGGAGATATCAATGATATAACATAGCAGTGCATTATCAACAAAGGAAAATGTTACCGGAGTATAAATAGCCCAAAAGCCTAAAAGCCACATGAAAATATCCATGTAAAAAGATAGACTTTTTTCATATTATCATATTTCACTTTAGTTTCGTTTTATTAGACTTTAAACAAAGGGGAGTAACTTCTACAAAACTGTCATCCCACAGACTGGTTTACTGTCAAACTGGAGAAATGGACAGCAGTAGACTTCAAATTAAAATATTCAATTTAATAGAGCCACTGTAAGTACTTGGACACTTTTAAATAACTTATTTCAAACCATTCATGTACTTACTTGCATTTATTTATTAGTGCAATAATTTGAGAAAATACATGCTTTACTCCTCCTATTTTCAATGAATTTCAAATAATGGATCTCCTATACTTGGTGATTGCAATACTGGTATACCAATATTGTTCACAATACTGGTATAAAAAAAATATTCCAGTATTGTGATTTTTTTTCAAAATTTTGTACAATACTGGTATAACAGTATTGTGTTAATTGGTATTGTAATTGTGTCTTTAATTGTTATGTAAACACTTCGTTCTCCACAACTGTACCAGCTCCACCAAGATCAATAGGCATGTTCACCAACTTAGTTTGCAGACATCACCACTGCTGTAACTTTGATCTATTGATTCCATACGTAGATGATGTATAACCATTTGTCTAATGTGACTCTGGACTTTTCAAATAATGAACCAGTGTGTATGGTTCGATAAGGTTGTCTCTTGGTACATCTCTGATTGGTACACCTCCAGCCAAAACCATCAGATGTAGTACTGCTTGGTCTGCTGACAAACTCCATGGTTTGGGTAAAAGACATACAATTACAAGCAATAATTGCAGTAGATTCTTTGCTAAAGATGACTTTTGGTGCTAGATCTGTGTAGAATTTTGCCATGTTTACTGAATGATGGCTACAGCAAATTTAATGGCCATTTGTGGTCAAGTTACTCATCATGGCCTGTATTTTATGAAACACTTATCTTTAAACATAACATCAAAGACATAATGAAGAACTTTAAAGAAAAAATAATGAAGATCAATGACATCAAAAAGGTTTAATTAGATACTGATAACTTAATTATCTAGATGATATAGAATTATTTAGAGCATCAAAGAACTTTGAAATTAAATGAATTAAAATAGTCAATTATAAATGATTAAAACAGAAAGTAAAATAAATGACTGTTTATTGTAATGATCATTTAATCATTGCAATATAAATTTCAACAATAACAAAATAATAACTTTATTTTGCAGACATACCCACATAAAAGTTTTCATTACAATTTAAAAAGAAATGTTTTTCTTCATCAATTTTGTAGCATATTTGATGTAGATGTTCTTCTCTAGAAATATTTCTTGTATCTTAAAATTTCTAATGGAAGATAAGAAGAGTTAATATTTTTATTCATATTATTTCATTTTGGTCTGGTCTGGTATTTTGCAATAATTTATTGTGCACATATACTGGTATACCAGTATTGCGACTGCCAAGTACAGAAGATCCCAAATAATTGAGTATGTTTGTAGTAGCAAATGACTCTGTCAGATGATCGTCGTCATTTTTTTCTACGTTATGTATGGTGACAATGAAAATCATACTTTTAAATTTCCTATTTTGGACATCGCACACTTGTTTCTCAGGTACTGCAAAGGTCGACTGTGGGTAAGTTAAAATTCATTGCTATAATTTGGCAATCGATTCCAAATAAAATTTCACTAATAATTACAAAACTTCAATCAAAGTTTTATTGAAGAAAGAAATACTAATGTATATTTTCTTTAAACATCCATACACTACACTCCCATTGCTTAAGTCAATCGACAAAAATGATTTATGCATTTAAATAAAACAACTATCGACACAGGATTGAAAGTAAAGTACAGGTTTTAGCACTTAACTGATACCTTTGAAAATCTGGTTACCAGTTTACTTTCTTTTTTAACTTGCATGATTATGGAGTTAACACGTTCGATTGATAGCATAATGAAGTCCGACTGGTCAGATCTACTCTCTTTGAGTGGAAACATAAAGGAACTGATGGCACGGGATTGTGAAAGGTATAAGTTGAAATAGTATAAATCCTATAAACATAAAGAGCTTTACAAATTAAAATGTATTCTTTATTACTTCAGCATATAATGATATTGTGCAACACTTTGAAATACTGCTTCGTTAGTCCAAATTATTATGCTGTCTTGAGTGGCTAATTATATGACCCCAAAAATTTATGGAATGACACTCTCATTGCCTTGATCCCTTTTGGGATTCAGTATACGGGGCTATTTTCTGATTTGGGCGGCCAAATCAGAAAATAGCTCCAGACACTGAATCCCAAAAGGGATTGTCATTGCCTGTGCTGTTGTCTATGTCATTGACATCAGTAGGCATAATCCCTTTTTGGGATTTGGCGCTGGAGATATTTTTTTAATATCTCCAGCGCCGAATCCCAAAAGGGATTACAGTAGGCATAGACACTAGTCCCACAATTAACATTCGAGGTTGGAATGTTTTCCATTTTTATGGTATGCAAGCCATTTTAGCACATTCATAACCGCAAACACCCGACAGCCTAATTTGCAGTCTCATTGGGGAAAGGGGAAACAGTAAATATTTTTGCTCAGTGGTGGTCACATTAAACTGTGTACTGCAAAGCAGTTTATTTTTATTAAGCTTGGGCACCTCCATGTGACATAAATGTCAGATTAAAAAAAACACTTCAGTGAACATTATAAATAACTGGACTACTGCTACTAAGGGGTAGAAATTAATTTTTGAGACTTGCCTTCCCCCATATATTTTTTTTCAATGATAATTAAGTCAGCCTAGATTTTTTTTTATCCCTTTAAAAAATAGTCGAGGTTTTTTTTCGTCATGGCAAGAGGTTAAGAATGCACAGGACATCACCATAACAATTTTCACAGAAATAATTTTAATATATGTTATTGATTAAGACCTGTTTACGCTATTGCAGAACCTCGAGATTGAGGACTTCAAGGCTAAACCACCTGACTGTTCTTGCAAAACCTCTCCATTCAAATATGGTCCTTCTGGTCACGTCGTTACGGGAGATTTAACCATTATCGAAAACGAATCTCTGCTTAATATCCTTTCTAAAGGTCCCAAGTACCGTGAACCACGCTCCATAAATTGGAATTATAACTTTAAAGTTCTTATGGATGCCGTCGAGGACTATGCAAGAAAATGGATAAAACGAGAACAAGAAGACATTGATTCTCTGTCAGAGTGGTTGAAGGCTGTGAGGTCTTTAATTTTGAAACGAATGAAAGTTTTAAGTAGGTCAATGAGTGCCAAGGCTACATCAGTTTTCAAAGACCCCGATGTAGCAAAAACATTGTCTACTATACATGACAAATGTGTTGTCGTACCAGCAGACAAAGCCCAAAACAACATTGTTTTTGTCTGCAAAACGTTTTATATCCAATGTATATTATCAGAGGTAGACGTAGAAAATAATAGCAGTGATAAGACCTACACTGCTACCACTCTTTCCAAAGAAGAGATTGTGGAAAACCATAAATCTGTGCTATCCTCTTTTGGTCTCTCTACCAAGGACGATGATTGTGATTTACCGTCTATGTACTGGATTCCTAAACTTCACAAGAATCCATACAAACAACGTTTCATAGCTGGATCTGCAAAATGTACCACCAAATCTCTTTCAAAACTTTTAACTTCTATACTCACAACTGTCAAAGAGGGTCTACAGTCCTACCACAACACTTGTTACTCCCGTAGTGGTATTAATTCAATGTGGATCCTGGAAAATTCAAAAGATCTTTTGGAGACAATCAGTTCAAGACTATTATCTGAATATAATAGCATAAAAACCTATGATTTTTCAACACTGTATACTTCTATTCCCCATACTCAGTTAAAATCCCGACTTAAAAACATTATACATCATTGTTTTTCCAAAAAAGATGGTACACCTAGATACAAATATATAGTTCTTGGTAGAGATTCCTCATACTTTGTAAGAAATAATTCCAAATCATCTCCCAAATATACAGAGGAAGATGTTTACAAAATGCTGGAATTTTTGATCGACAACATATTTGTCCAGTGTGGTGGACGTGTTTTTCAATAAACGGTCGGCATTCCAATGGGAACAAATTGTGCTCCTTTACTAGCTGACCTATTCCTTCACTCTTATGAGGCTGACTTTATAGCTGATCTGATCAGAAAGAAAGAATATTGTTTGGCTAGATCCTTCAATCTCAGTTTCCGTTATATAGATGACGTGTTATCTTTAAACAATCCTAATTTCGGGGATTTGATACATCGCATCTACCCAAAAGAACTTGAGATAAAAGATACTACAGACACTGTGAAGTCAGCCTCATATCTTGACATACACTTAGAAATCGATCATAAAGGAAAACTATTGACCAAACTTTACGACAAACGTGATGACTTTTCATTCAGAATTGTCAACTTTCCTTTCACCTGTGGCAACATCCCTTCGGCACCTGGGTATGGAGTGTTCTTATCACAACTCATACGTTATGCCAGAGCTTGCCGAAATTATGCAGACTTTTTGTATCGCACTAGAACTCTAACAAATAGGCTTCTGGAATAGGGTAATGTTGCTACAAGATTGAAGTCATCACTACATAAGTTTTATGGTCGTCATCATGAACTTGTGGATCGTTATGGTGTATCCATCAGCACCATTAAAACTGATTTATTCAACGGATCATGGTTTTCCTTTCCTCGTTTGTCTACCCCGGACTTGACTTTTTATGAGCAACTCGGCAGGTGTTTCTAGAAAAGCAGAGGACGCTTACCCTACTGGTGCACCTGGTCCATGCTCCCAGTTTTTAGTGGAGTCCGAGTTGCTCATTTACTTTTGTCACTTTGTATGTATGATTTTAGTTACTTTATGTTCTTTGTTGTGTATGTCTGTTTTCCATGTCTGGTCTTTGTCCTTGGGTTGCGCTCTTTTGATTACCGCGATAACCTTGGTTCCCTTGATTTCTCTTACATTGTATTTGATGACCTAATTGAAGAACAGAGTACCCTGTAGTTTTCTACTATTAATCAAAATTTATGAAATAATTCATTGAGGGGGTAGATTTGTACTCATTTTAACATGGGTGTGGCATTTATATACCGAGCAAAAGTGAGGTGTTAAATGAGAATATAAATGCCAAACCCATGTTAAAATGAGTACAAATCTGCCCCTTCCACGAATTATTTCTTTTCTGATATGACAAATATGGTAATTTTTGTGACAAAAATTTCCCTATTCATAGCCAAAAAGATTGCTGTTCCATTTCAACTCTCCGGTATGGAAGTTAGATTAAATTTGTATATTTATGTCATTGTATGTGTTAAATGTGTGTATTTATACAATTGATTTCAATTAGATAACCTCTCAGCCATTAAATCATTGCATAAATATTTTTAAATGAGTGTTTTGTCTTGAAGTGACTGTGAAAGAAAAGAGACAGTGTGCAGGTGCTAAAGGTGGGGTTGTACCGACATATACTGTTTAACGATATGAAGACATCAAATTAGAAAGTTCTTTAGTCTTTTCATATCTTTTTTTTCTTATCAAAGCTGTATGACTATATGTACAAGTGCAAACAAGTATGTTGAAATATTTTCAGGCATAAATTATCCCATGAAATAGTATCTATGATATCTGCCATGATACAGAGATGCTACAGTCATTGCACAGAGAATACTTTGCCAACAGAAGAAGTTACCACATGTATGACAGAGACTTACAGAGCTTTAAGAAATTCATGTGTCCAGTGTCAACAAAATCAGGAATTAATAAGAGAGAATCAAGACTTACTTTCCAACACAAAGCTGCTTATAGACAAAATCAGGCAAATGGTTCTAGTGAAAAGCTCAGAAAATTTTGTCATAACCCTCAGATGTGTGATGCAGTTCCTTGGTAACTTTAGCTCAGGGAACAAGGAAAATCAGCTTCTTATCTGTGATAATTTCTTAGATTGCATAAGGTATGAAAATAGAGAGTCTTTATTATATAGATAGAATGATTTGTTAAATATTCCCTGAGTGAAAAGAAAAAGATAATTCACACTGTGAAATAAAATTGCTAATTTCACTCTGACTTTCTCCCATCATAACATCACAACAAAAATATCAATCTGCTGATAAAACAAAATAAAAAAATTATGTTGAAAATAGCATTAAATTATGGGAAAATCTTTATGATAAATAAAATTATCAATTGGTGAACAACCAGAATCTAATTACTCATGCAAAGAGTACTTGAAGATTTTTAAAATACTTCTCTGTCTATGAATCAGGCCAAATGGGTATAAGGTGTGGCACATGAATAAAAAACCCAGAGATTTTTTGCATTATCGAAGTATTTATACCTCATAACCTCCAAAAATAACCATCAAAGAGTTTGTAAAGATTGCCTTTTAAAGATATTGATAATCCAAATTTAGTTGACATGCATGAAGGGAAAAAAGTGCTGAAAAACTTCCCACTCTGTATAGGCATTAAAAAAAGATATCTGTCACAGATGCTTCAGGATAAATTTAAATAGCTTTTGAGTTGTTTTTTTTTTAAATGTGTTGAATATACTGGAGGCAAAAAAAGATCATATTAAGAAAAAATAAAGTACCACCCACTGCCTGATTCTTACAGAGAATGATACTTTAACAAGTTTCACAGACTTGTTAAATCCAAGCCTTCTTTGGCACTCATGATCAAATTTTGGATTACTCTCTTTCCAATTAATTATTCTATTATTATGTCACAGGGTTTGACACCAGCAGTAGTCCAGTAGTCTTGTGCCTAACTAATTTGAGAAACGACTACCCTGAAATTTTAATTGGTAGTCTTTTGGGCTATCAAAATAATACTTCAAATTTTATTAATCCTGAGGAAAGGACCACAAAATACAAAATGTAATTTTGAGGACTTCCTTAATTATCTACAGTGGATTCCACTTAATAGCATACCTGTTAATTGCATATTCCTGTTGATTGCATAGAACCTCAAAGAACAAAAATGTTAACCTTCTTGTCCATATAAAAATTTCTCATATTTGCATAACATAAGACCAAAAATGAGACCATTCTTCTTTATTGCATAAGTATTTTTCAAAATTTATTGAAAAATGTACTTAAATGGATAAAACAACAATGCATTGTAGTGAAATACTTCAGTTTTCATAAGGACTTTGTTGACAACAATATTTTCTTTCTTTTGTCTAGACACTATAGCAGGAATCTAATAAGACATGATAAAAGAATATGTTCTACTTAAATATTGAAAATATTAGTTATTTTCCCTTGAAGTGACAATTTCTGATAAATGCATATTCCTGTTAAACACATATTTTTTTAAGACAAATAGGCGATGCCATTAACAGGAATCCACTGTATCAGAAAGTCCTGTAGGCTACCTAGCCACAATACTTATCCCAGTTTTGATGTAAGAAAACTTTCACTGTTATTGTTCAAAATAATTTAAACCTGATTTGATATTTAAAAAAATGTCCTAAACCCCCTACTCCTCCAAAAAAAAAAAAAACCCTCAAAAAAAGAATTTAAAAAATCATAATATGTACATCATGATGCAGCTTGAATGCAACTCAGTTTTTCATGTATGATTTTAGTTTCTCTATGTTCTTTGTTGTGTATGTCTGTTTTTCTTGTCTGGTCTTTGTCCCTGGATTACATTCTTTTGATTACCACTATAACCTTGGTTACCTTGATTACTCTTTCATAAAGACATTTGCTTTTTACTCTTTTAATCACTGAATATAATTGATAGTTTCTTTACTGAATTTGTGTATTTTGTTTGAGAGTTTAGTTTATATAGATCTATGCATCAAAAATTTACATTGTGTAACAGGGGAGATAATCCAGTTTTTTTATTTGAACACATAGTACCAAATTAGCAATTTGCTTTTACTGGCTTATTATCATGGATAACAATGCAGTACATTTTATGCTCTGCATTCATTTTCATTATTAAAACTATCAGGTTTTGAGAGACATATAGAGATTAAAAAAATGAAATAACATACATTTTAATTTTAGCAATCTTTTCTCTCTATCTGATGTGAAGCTGTCCAATTACACATGCATGTTATGTCATACATGTTTATCTGGGAATACAGAAAACCAGACAGTTTGGACCAATCAAAACACAATACAGATTTTAATCAATCTGATTGATTTTTGTATAGAACATGACTGTGAGTGGGGGTAAGTAACAAAATAATTTGCTTATTAGTACTAAATTAATAGGTTATAATTGTAACTGTTGCGATGAGCAGTGTTATGTTTATAGGATTAACATTCATGTAATGCAGACCCGTTGAAATATGCTGAACTGCCTGACCTGTCAGGTAAAAATTCAATCAGTCTGGTACAAATTTTTTAGTTGCCCATATAGGTGAAAAGTAGAAAAAGTACCAAATTCAGGATTTGTTCTAGCAAAGGCAAAATGTATTTCAATGGGTCGGGAATGGTATGGTGGTTTTGTAAGCATCATCTGTAAACATTTGTTTTTTGTTCAAATGCATGAATATTAGTTGTTTCAACTTTATAAAATTTTACAACCTGGCATTAAGCCACCAAAGGAAGGTTGGTATTTAGGGGTTTTGGCCCCAACGGTTTAAGAATTAGGGGCAAAAAAAGGGTCAAAAATAAAGTTAAACAACTTTAGTAAAATATTGGATGTCTATGATATTACTCCACAATATTTTATGCAGCCAAGGTCACAATGGGATTGATTTTGGAGGTTAAGACTTGATTTGTTTTGGAATGAGAGGCCAAAAAGGTGTCAGGAACAAGGATTTTCCTGATGTCCAGATAAAAACTCTTTGTGTAATTGAAACTATTTTTAATTTTATCATAAAATGCTATACTACTAAAGGAAGGCATGGATATTTTAAGAGGCTATGACTTAAAGAATTTAGGAGTAAGGGACCAAAAATGGGCCAGACTGACAATAACTAGAGTAAAAGTGAATGGAACTCTTTTAAATTGTACCACAATGTGTCATACCTCAAAAGAAGACTTGGATCGATTTTTGGGTTTGTGACTTGAATTAAGAATTAGGGGCACAATGGAGCAAGATAATTTTTTTCTGATTTCTGGGTGATAAATAGAGTAAAAAAGATTGAATCTCTGTGAAATTCTACCACAATGAACCATACTCTTAAAGGAAGTTTTGGATTGATTTTTGGAGGTTGTGACTGGAATCATTTAGGAGTTAGGGGTAAAAAAGGGTAGATTTTTATACTTTGTCAAAAGTCTTATCACAATAAAAATTAAAGCTGTTTCAAGTTTGAATGGTGTATCCATATTGCCCCAGCTGTTCAGGATTCAACATCTGCCATTGTATCAAGCTGTGCCCTGCTAATATAGAACAAGTAACACATCCCAAATAACTGAAAACTGCACACTAAAAAGAAAGACTATTAACCACCTAAAAATAGGGTTAAACTCAGATGCTCTGGAAGGGTAAATAGTTCCTGCTTCTTGCAGGGTACCCTTTGTGCTACTGTTCAAGGTCATGTCTAGTGAAAGAGGCATACAATCTATGACAGATGGAGGTTTTTATTGAAAACAGATATTACATATTGTTCTGTATTGTTCATCGAGATCTTGGTGACAATAAACCTTGATTTACATTTATACATTTTGTGTCTTTCAGTGTCACTGTTTCAGTTGTACATATTATATATATTTATGTATAAATTTTAATCTAATGTAGGTTGTTTGTGATAGAAAGTATATGTAAAGTAGACAAATGTTTTTTGTCAATTTTTCCATCCTTGAAAGACAATGGGAGGTAAGTCATGTTAAGGTGGGCAGTATTTACATTTCATAATTTATTCAGAAAGTTATTTCATTAATTTGTAAAACAAATATGATATTGGTTAAAAGATACATGTCAGTTTGTTGTAGACTAAGCTTATGAATGAAACTTTTACCTGAAAATGGAGTAAGCCATTGTTATCTACCCCATACAATGATATTACAATACCCTGAATTCATTGTTATCTACCCCATACAATGATATTACAATACCCTTAAGTCATTGTTATCTACCCCATACAATGATATTACAATACTCTTAAGTCATTGGGTTTTATTTAACCACAGCAATGCTTGGTCAGTGTTGCCTGCTTTATCCTTGTCATTGTTTACAATAATTTGGGTATTAGTATATGAATCTTATTGAATTCGATATCACATAGGAAAGGTCTTGGGAGTTATGACCCAAACTGTTAAGTTAAATGGGCTTTAAATGTGCACAATGAAATGACAATTTAATGCTCAATTCAGATGAGATTTGTCCACATAAAAGTTTGGATTGGAAGTTAAAGGTTACCTGCTCAACTATTAAATCCACAAACGCTTTCAGGGTTGTATTGCCATTGAGGCAATGGAGGCAACTGCCTCCCAGCTGAAAAGAACAATAATTGAATAATGTCAAAGGGTTTTTCCAAAAAAAAACAAAAAAAAACAATAACTTCTTTTTTAATACACTATTTCATTTTAAGAATTTACATTCTAAATATCCTGGAAAGGTAGTTTTTTATGTTTCAATGAATGGTCAATAGGTCACATTAAAGTATAAAAGGTTAAAGGTCTAGAACCCAAGTAAATATAATTTTTAAAGCTCCATGACAGAAATTAGTTCTGGAATTTGGAACCCCTGATTGAAATATATATGAATGTTCATAGTTTTCTGAAAATGATCTTGTTAAATAAACCAGAGGTTCCATAGGTGTGGACATTTTAGAAGTTTTGGATGATATTACAGATGAGCGAAGTTACACTACTGGTATCAGTAGAAAAAGGACCTTAAAGCAAGTCTAAGTTTGACCAGGAGTGGGTCTAGGTCAGGGCATAATGGGTATATGCCCCCTCTCTTTTCAAAGAAAAAAAAAACAAAACTGTTGTTATCTGCTAAATATTGTATTGAATATGACAATTTATCATATTCATTCATTAAAAATGTCATAATCTGATTGTGATTAATTACGTCTCCCTAAACCTGCCCCTGGATACTGACGTGATGTTTATAATGTTTTCATCTCAACCATATAGGGAATAGAGAAAAAAAATCAGCAAGTACATATGCTTTCAAACTTGTATGCCTTACTGATATTTAGTTATTCCCCTTTGCACTACATCATATTAAATTCTATGGAGTTGTATTGTTTTACTTAATAAATAATTCTAAATTGCTTTTTAAATATAAAGTAGAATTTAACTTAATTTCAGTATAGCATAAAAGTTTGAAAGCATAATCTGGCTTTGCTAATCATTCTTTTTGTTGTTATTTAAGTTTGTCAGTTTTGTTAATATTTCAGGACCTTGTATTTTATGTGGATTGTGTTGCATTAACAGAGCATTTCTGATATTTACAACAACAAAAAATGGAACTTAAATTACACTGACAGAGCAAGATCATTAAGTTTGACCTACATTGATAATTTACTGACAATTATAAAAATGGCGTGAGAACCTATTCATCAGTTTAGAATGTTTTTTTACTCTGTTTTTAATAGGTTATTAGTATTAGAGGTTCTTGTGGATCAGATACAGAAAACAGAACCAGAAACTGCTGTATCAAATCTTATCTATTTAGCTGAAGATGTCAAAACACAAGCTTATAAAATATTAACCCTGCTAGAAAAGCATGAAGATCAGGTAAGTCAGATTGAAATGTTTTGAATTGAATTGAATTTTTAGCTCATCTGGTCAAAGGCTATGTAAGTAACTGCCATCATTTGACATTGGCCATCATGGTCATTGTCAGTCATTGAAAAATATAATAGATGGAAGAAAACTTTCAACTGAAGAAATGATCCCTATGATAAAACCTACCATAGTCTTCTTGAGTCAAAATTGTAGGACAACTCCTGGTTATAGTTATTGTTTTTGAAATGGAAAAATTTAGCAAGTGAGCAATTCATGCTCCTGGAAGCCTCTTATTTTTTTTGAAGACTTAGTTCAATTTAAGATTTTGCCAATTAAGAAGAACTATATGTCATTAAATAGCATTTAATTTTTGTTTATATTAACTGCTGTTTTGTTATATTGCCAATGTCTAGATCAAGATACATATGCAAGACTTCCTATGACACACTCTGTGCGACTGAATTCATAGTTCAAACACTCAATTCCAAACAGCATACATAGTTTCTTTTGGTACTATAGTCAGTCAATCCATCAATCCATAGGTCAGTCAATCCATCAATCTATAGGTCAGTCAATCCATCAATCTATAGGTCAGTCAATCCATCAATCTATAGGTCTTTCAATAACTCAAAGATTCTCATAATTTTGATAATATTTGGTAGAATGTTTGTCTTTCCATTGCATTCCATTGATTTTCTAATTAAGAGTAATAAATTTTTTGTCTTAATTGTGCAGTAGTTTTTGGGCATGTCCAATATATACTGTTGCAAGGAAAAATCTTTTGTATTACGCAAAGCTGTACCATACATGCTCAATAACTTTTCAGCAATTAAGTCAGAAAGGTCTTAAAATGCAAAAAGGTGACTAATGTTTTATGTGTTTAAGTGTTCATTAAAGTAGTATGCTGTTTTTTATGTATCTTTTACAATTTTTGACAGAAATAATTTGATTTATACAAGAGTTACTGTCTTGGTGTTTTTTTTTCATTCTGATCATAACAATATATTTAGGTTTTAGAGTTTGGGCTTTGTTTGTTGGTTAAAATTGGGGTCCAAAATTATATTTGACTTAATATTTCATAGAAGAAATTAATACCTGTATTTCCATCAGCTGAATGTTTCTTTGAACCTAGACTTTAAATTTAAAATTACCATGTTTCTATATTTGTTCACACTGAATTTCAAAGAATGTTAACTTAGGCTTTGATATTGTTCAGACAAAATTGAAATCTTGGTGTTTTTTCTCCAATTTAGTGTATTTAATCCCTAATGTTGATATCAGAATAAAGACCATATTTTCAAATTTGCCCATATTGAGGTCCAAAATGGATCTCAAATATGATTTTGTTCGAATTAACAAAAAATAATTTCTTGGCACTATATTTTTATATGCTGAATTTTGACTTGTATGCACATTTTTTTATTTAAATTGTAATTTTTAAGTGATTTTAGTTTAATGACTACATTCATTTTATATCAAAAACCTGCTGTGCCAAATATTACTTCACAATTAGAATTCAGAGATGCAGCAAGCTTTAATGTTATGGTGAAATACTATCACATCAGATTGATTGTTAAATAACACTACAACAATGAAGTTGAAAAAGATAGCACTTTCTGTATATCAGTTACATCCTTCATTTCGTGCATTATAAAGCTAGAATGTCATTACTTCAAGGATATAATTCGACTGTCTTTGTGGATATAAACCATGCACTAAAATCCCCCCAAAAAATCTTTCGTGACACAGTGTTGGCCAATCATTTGCACGATATGAGTGATGCTGACTATCAGCTGACTGTTTCTATAAATACTTGGTTTAATTTTCATTTTCGTGCCAACATATATAGGTTACAGACCACCAATTCAACCAATGAGCATTTGGAACGTATGCAAAAATAGTCCTACACAGAAATTACCCCTGTTCCTCATAGTGCTGTGAAAAAAGTTCTCATCTTATTTAAAAAATTTAAACAGTTTCTGAAAGGAAAAATATTTCTGTACATTTTGTGTCTTGTGATGTGAAGGCTTATCTCCATAATGATTTCTAAATATACCCCTATCTTGTGAAACCACTGAGATTTCCCATGCTATTTATAGACCCTTCACTTCCGGTGACCAGTACTGCACTGCAAGTGTGCTAACCCCACATGCCATTCTGAGGATTGTGAGATGACATATATAGAATCATGCTGATATGTAGTCCTCTGCAGGTTAAAGTTAAGGTAAAGTCCAGAGAAGCCATCTAATATTATGAAATTATCATAGAAGCCTATGGGAAGTGGAGTTAGTGGTTTCTAGCCTTAAGCTGAAGCCATGGCAAAATGAAAAGTTTCTTGCAATAGCTTTAAAATACTTGAAGATCTGGTAAACTTTGCCATGAGAGGAATACTCTACAAAAATCCTTCAAAATATGCATTTTTTTAAGTTGTAGGTCCTAATTATGGAAAATTGGTCTTTTTGGCTGATTTTTATGTCCTATCTTATAAAAAAGTGTAGAAAATTTAGTAGAAATATCAAATATTAAACTTTGAGGGCTATATTTACCTAAATATGGTGGTAATCAGCACTTGAAATCAAGTTTTGTGTAAATTTGAGCAAAAATTTGGTTAGAAATGAGGAAAAACTCACTTTCATATCTGCGGTTAAGGACATGTAATCATTTCCTTATGGCAACATGGAAAATCCATTTTTGAGTACTTTTTTCGCTTTAGGTGCCCTTTACTGGTCATGTTTTAATGTGAAAACACTATTTACATATTTAAAGTCAAAGATATCACCTTTTGTGAAAATTTAAAGATTTAGGGTTTTTGACATGTGATCAAGAAAAAGGGGGAGGCATGTCAGACATAATTTTTTAAAAACAGACCAATTTTTCAGAACATGATTACTTTTAAAGGCTATCTCTTTATAAATATTGTCAAAAAAAACAAGTCGTGGTTGATTTTTTTTATTTGAAAAGTCAGAAAAAGTTCTTTGCAAATATTTAATGCATTTAAGTATGGTATAATATTGTCACTATTTTGCCCGCGCAACTTGGTTACCCTATATTTAAAAATCAAATATTAAAAAAATGCTTGTCACATTTCACTGAAACTTTGCAAATGCATTTAGTATGTTTATAGGAAGGTACTTGTATAGTTATTTATTTTTTCTAAGACAGAAAGTGACCCTTTAGGTTACAGACCACCAATTCAACCAATGAGCATTTGGAACGTATGCAAAAATAGTCCTACGCAGAAATTACCCCTGTTCCTCATAGTGCTGTGACAAAAGTTCTCATCTTAATTAAATAATTTAAACAATTTCTGAAAGGAAAAACATTTCTGTACATTTTATAGGTGCATTTTGCATCTTGTGATGTGAAGCCTAATCTCCATAATGATTTCTAAATATACCCCTATCTTATGAAACCACTGAGATTTCCCATGCTATTTATAGACCCTTCACTTCTGGTGACCAGTACTGCACTGCAAGTGTGCTAACCTCACATGCCATTCTGAGGATTGTGAGCTGACATATTGTAGAATCATGTTGATATATAGTCCTCTGCAGGTTAAAGTTAAGGTAAAGTCCAGAGAAGCCATTGAATATTGTGAAATTATCATAGAAGCCTATGGGAAGTGGAATTAGTGGTTTCTAGCCTATACTCAATACTGTTAGACCCGGTTTGCACTCATATGTGTAATACATGACGGACTGAGGGGTTTCTAAACGTCTTTGGCTATCGTTTGGGGGCTCTCACGGACGGTGTAAAGCATCAAAACGTTTACAAAGTCACCGGGCATAGTCAAACCCCTGAATGTGGGTCATTGTGTATTCGGGGAAATGAGTGACCATATTCATTCATTAAATTCATTAAAATTAATGCATTATTACGTGATTTAATGTCGATCCGTGACCTAATGATTGAATTTGTGATAAGCATGCAATATGCAGCATTGTATAGCCTACAAAATTTGCTGAATCTTTGACCCAGCAAAATACTTTTTTTCGGATAAAATTAACACTTTCCAGTGGATGTAAGACAGATATTAATGCATGCCGGGCAATTGATGAAAATTTCCAAGGCCGAAAAATAATGATATATGGTCAGTAGCTAGGTAGGGATTTATTTTCGTTTATTTTTTTTAAGTGAAATAATTCATAAAGATACAATGAAAACAAAATATGCAAAGACTAAACATGTAATAGACTTAGTCCACAGCCTAATAACTTTTGGGATTCAGTGCATAAGATATTTTTTTGTTTTGACGGAGGTCAAATGCCCAATCCTTATTTACACGACATAGCAAGTTCAACACATTTATTGATAATAGTAGATATTTAGTAACACATTTTAATAGATATTTATCAACATGTGTATAATTCAGTTATTGATTTCAGTAAGTAGAGGAGTTTTCTAGACGATGCAAACACGTTCACCCTGCCGATGCACCTGGTCCATGCTCCCAGTTTTAAGTGGAGTCCGAGTTTCTCATTTACTTTTGTTACTCTGTATGTATTATTTTAGTTACTTTATGTTCATTGTTGTGTTTGTCTTTTTTCCATGTCTGGTCTTTGTCTCTGGATTACATTCTTTTAATTTCCGCTATAATCTTGGTTTTATTGGTTTTTCTTTCAAGGCAAAACGTTTGTATGTTCAAATTCGCTGGTTGGGCAATGCCAGTCAGCGTCCATACTTGTCCCTCTGGCAGTACCAGTCTATGTCCACACTTGTATGAAGTAAAAAGAAACTTGAAGAACAAAAAAAAGATCTACAGTGTAAAATTTGCTATACCTGTTTATGCACCAATCTTTCTAGTTGCGTTTGAAAGGTATATTTCAAAGATTTTTCATGGTTTCCTGACATCAGTTTGACATCATCTCTGTCGGAGTGGTTAAAGGCCGAGAAGTCTTTAATTTTGAAACGAATGAAAGTTTAAGTAGGTCAATGAGTGCCAAGGCTACATCAGTTTTCAAAGACCCCGATGTAGCAAAAACATTGTCTACTATACATTACAAATATGTTGTCGTACCAGCAGACAAAGCCCAAAACAACATTGTTTTCGTCTGCAAAACGTTTTATATCCAATGTTTATTATCAGAGGTAGACGTAGAGAGCGGTAGCAGTGATAGGACCTATACTGCTACCACTGTCTCCAAAGAAGAGATTGTGGAAAGCCATAAATCTGTGCTATCCTCGTTTGGTCTCTCTACCAAGGACGATGATTGTGATTTACCGTCTATGTACTGGATTCCTAAACTCCACAAGAATCCATACAAACAACGTTTCATAGCTGGATCTGCAAAATGTACCACTAAACCTCTTTCAAAACTTTTAACTTCTATACTCACAACTGTCAAAGAGGGTCTGCAGTCCTACCACAACACTTGTTACTCTCGTAGTGGTATTAATTCAATGTGGATCCTGAAAAATTCAAAAGCTCTTTTGGAGACAATCAGTTCAAAAATATTATCAGAATATAATACCATTAAAACCTATGATTTTTCAACACTGTATACTTCTATTCCCCATACTCAGTTAAAATCCCGACTTAAAAACATTATACATCGTTGTTTTTCCAAAAAAGATGGTACACCTAGATACAAAATATATAGTTCTTGGTAGAGATTCTTCATACTTTGTGAGAAATAATTCCAAATCATCTTCCAAATATACAGAGGAAAATGTTTACAAAATGCTGGAATTTTTAATCGACAACATATTTGTCCAGTGTGGTTAACGTGTTTTTCAACAAACGGTCGGCATTCCAATGGGAAAAAATTATGCTCCTTTACTTGCTGACCTATTCCTTCACCCTAATGAGGCCGACTTTATAGCTGATCTGATAAGAAAGAAAGAATATCGTTTGGCTAGATCTTTCAATCTTAGTTTCCGCTATATAGATGACGTATTATCTTTAAACAATCCTAATTTCGGGGATTTGATACATCGCATCTACCCAAAAGAACTTGAAATAAAGGATACTACAGACACTGTGAAGTCAGCCTTATATCTTGACCTACACTTAGAAATCGATGATAAAGGAAAACTATTGACCAAACTTTACGACAAACGTGATGACTTTTCATTCAGAATTGTCAACTTTCCTTTCACCTGTGGCAACATCCCTTCGGCACCTGCGTATGGAGTGTTCATATCACAACTCGTACGTTATGCCAGAGCTTGCCGAAACTACGCAGACTTTTTGCATCGCGCTAGAACTCTAACAAATAGGCTTCTGGAACAGGGTTATGTTGCTACAAGATTGAAGTCATCACTACAGAAGTTTTATGGTCGTCATCATGAACTCGTGGATCGTTATGGTGTATCCATCAGCACCATGAAAAATGATTTATTCAACGGGTCATAGTTTTCCTTTCCTCGTTTGTCTACCCCGAACTTGACTTTTTATGAGCAACTCGGCGGGTGTTTCTAGAAAAGCAGAGGACGCTTACCCTACCGGTGCACCTGGTCCATGCTACCAGTTTTTAGTGGAGTCCGAGTTGCTCATTTGCTTTTGTTACTTTGTATGTATGATTTTAGTTACTTAATGTTCTTTTTGTGTATGTCTGTTTTCCATGTCTGGTCTTTGTTCCCGGATTACATTCTTTTGATTACCGCTATAACGTTGGTTCCCTTGATTACTCTATCAGTTATTGTAAGAACATACGAACAGTACATTGCCGTCTACAGGAGATGAATGCCTCTGATGTTTGAAAATTAACATTTATGCATCTCAAATAGCGACCTTGGCAACAAATTTGTCGTTTGAATAATTATCTAAATGTATCCTTGATACCAAATTAAAAACTTCTAAAGTATAAATATGTATGTATTTCCTGTGATGCTATGTCATACCAAGTTTGATTTTCTTTTTTATAACACAGTTGCATTGAAATGAACATAATTAGATACTGTTATTCCATTTACCTGTATAGCACGACCTTGTTGTCAATCATTATTTCAATTGCATAAGAAGATTTACTTTGTCTTTTGAAATGAGTGACATATACGAAATATTTTATCAATAAGCTTTTTCAAGTAGTTTAAATGATTTGCATGTATGAATTTGTTTAAAATATTTTTGACACCTTTTGTGAATGAATATTTGACCTATTGTATGAATGAATCAGGGATTTTATTGAAGAAGAGTAAAATTATAATAGATTTATTACATGTCTTTGAGAATAATTGTTCACATCCTTTGATGATTTTGTTTATGGTTCCTTTGTCTAGGTAAAATCATGAGGAAAATTCTTTGATCTTGGAAAATAAATTAGTTGATTGATCCCACATATGTGAGTCAAAGATAGGAAAATTATATAAAAATTAAAAAAAAATATTTAAATGCTTCCCACTCATGGTTCAAATGTACAATTTATTAATTTGAACTTGCAATCAATGAGCAAATCAGTTAATTGAAGAATTGGTTCTTGTCTCATATCTTGACCTACTCTTAGAAATCGATGGTAAAGGAAAACTATTGACCAAACTTTACGACAAACGTGATGACTTTTCATTCAGAATTGTCAAATTTCCTTTCACCTGTGGCAACATCCCTTCGGCACCTGCGTATGGAGTGTTCATATCACAACTCATACGTTATGCCAGAGCTTGCCGAAACTACGCAGACTTTTTGCATCGCGCTAGAACTCTAACAAATAGGCTTCTGGAACAGGGTTATGTTGCTACAAGATTGAAGTCATCATTACAGAAGTTTTATGGTCGTCATCATGAACTCTTGGATCGTTATGATGTATCCATCAGCACCATGAAAAATGATTTATTCAACGGGTCATAGTTTTCCTTTCCTCGTTTGTCTACCCCGAACTTGACTTTTTATGAGCAACTCGGCGGGTGTTTCTAGAAAAGCAGAGGACGCTTACCCTACCGGTGCACCTGGTCCATGCTCCCAGTTTGCTTTTGTTACTTTGTATGTACGATTTTAGTTACTTTATGTCCTTTGTTGTGTTTGTCTGTTTTTATGTCTGGTCTTTGTCCCCGGATTACATTCTTTTGATTACCGCTATAACCTTGGTTCCCTTGATTACTCTTTTACACACAATGCTGGCACATTGCACATAATTGTCAGCATTGTTTGTAAAAACCTCTATGTTGTTTTGTTCATCAGTACTTAAATTAATTTGTTTTACTCTGTTGTTATCCAGAACGGAATACAGTAGACTTTAGCATTATTAACAAAACACCATAATTGTACTTTTCATTCATGCTGTTACCAAAATTGAAAGTAACTGTGCTTGCAATGTGAAATCCTACCCGTCATGCTGCCATTTACTGTTCTTAAAGTTGTGTAGTAGGTTTTAGACAATGTCTGACCACTTTTCCGGCTGGGATTGATATTTAGGGGTTATCATCCAAAGAGTAATCAAGGGAACCAAGGTTTTAGCGGAAATCAAAAGAAAGTAATCTAGGAACAAAGCCGAGAAATAGGGAGATGTGGGTAGGATCGGGCAATTTAGCCTTCTGTGGCGGAACCCAATGGTTCCTACTCCGATAGAATACCACAGAATGGTTCTTTAACGTGCGAGGAACGTGGTATATTTCCCAATACGTTGCACCACTATGGTACTTAACGATCGACGAGTTCCGCTAGAATCTTGGTTCCTTTGATTACTCCTTTATGACGACGACCATAGAACTTCTGTAGTGATGACTTCAATCTTGTTGCAACATAACCCTGTTGCAGAAGCCTGATTGTAAAAGTCTAGCACGACACAAAAAGTGTGCGTAGTTACGACAAGCTCTGGCATAACTTATATGAAATGGAAGTTGACAATACGGAATGAAAATCATCACGTTTGTCTTATTGTTTGGTCTATAGTATAGTGTAGGTCAAGATATGAGGCTGACTTCTCTGAAAAATCTTTTTCGGTATATTTGGAAGATGATTGGAATTATTTTTTTTCAAAGTATGAGGAATCTCATATTTGTATCTAGGTGTACCATATTTTGGGAATAACAACGATTTTCTTTGAGTATGAGCAGTAGAAGTATAAATATCTTTCGAATTTTTCAGGATCCACATTGAATTAGTACCACTACGGGAGCCTGTTGTGTCGTTTATCTCAAGTTCTTTGGGGTAGATGCGATGTATTAAATCCCCTAAACTAGGATTGTTTAACGATAATACGTCATAAATATAACGGAAACTGAGATTAAAGGATCGATCTAGCTAAACGATGTTCCATCTCTTGGATCATTTCAGCTATAAAGTCAACCTCATAAAAGTGAATGAATAGGTAAGCAAGTAGAGGAGCACAATCTTTTTCGGTATATTTGGAATATGATTGGAATTACATTGAATTAATACCACTACGGGAGTAACAAGTGTCGTAATAGGACTGGAGACCCTCTTTAACAGTTTTGAGTATAGATGTTAAAAGTTTCGAAAGATGTTTGGTTATACACTTGCAGATCCAGCTATGTAGCTATGTTCATATTGATTCTTGTTGAGTTTAATAATCCAGTATATAGACGGTAGATCACAATCATTGTCTTTAGTAGAGAGACCAAAAGGAGATAACACAGATTAATGATTTTACATTATCTCTTCTTTGGAGAGTGTGGTAGCAGTTTAGGTTTTATTATTGCTATTGTTTTCAACGTCTACCTCTAATAAACGATGGATTTAATACGTGTTGTAGACAAAGACATGTTGTTTTGGGCTTTGTCTGCTGGAACGATAATATATTTCTCATGTATAATTGACAATGTTTTGCTACATTGTGGTCATTGAAAACTATGCAGCATTGGCACTCATTGACCTACTTTAAACTTTCATACGTTTTGGAATTAAAGACCTCACAGCCTTTATCCACTCTGACAGAGAATCAACGTAAACGTCTTCTAAATCTTGTTCTCGTTTTATCCATTTTCTTGCGTAGTCCCCTACGGCATCCATAAGAACTTTAAATTTACAATTTCCAATTTATGGAGTGTGCATCTAAACCTCTGTTTACAAACGGTAGTGGAAGAAATTATCGTTTTTCTTCATCTGGACATTTTTCACAAACTGGTTTAAAGAGTCTGTGGGAACCAATATCCGAAATGATGGCCTCAAGTTTGTATAATAATGAGGTAGGCTTAGAAACAGAGTATCAAGACTTATTTTGTAAAGGGAGTGCAGTAGAGTGGGCGGTATAGAATAGAGTTTAATTCGAATGAGATGAAGTCGAAGTGGTTTTTGTATGAAAGAAAGAAGACCATCTATGGAATCATTATGCATCTTAGGTGATGTATAGTTGGGATGGACATGACTGTGTTGGATTTTTGTGAAATAAATTCATCACATTTATTTTATTGGTATATTGGGTTGAAAGGTTTCCTATACTTTTATGTTGTCCATTGGACCAGTAAGGTATTGCAGTACCTAGTCTGCGTATCAAGTATTCCTCTCTTTCCGTACGAAAGTTTTTACTTAGGACAGGACTGTTTGTTGGATGGTATATATTTTTTTCAAGAATACGAACTTTTATATAGAGGATTGAATGATCCTTTTGATTCAGATGTTGATGAACTGTCGAGAATTTGGTGGTATTAATGCTCGAACGATGACGGCACATTCGTTTGTTTAATTGTTCTTGTGTTTCACCGACATATTCTAGACTGCGCAATTTGCATTATAATACATAAGTTTGTCGATATGCAAATTAAGTCATCATGATTTCTAATGTGAAAGGTTTTGTTCGTTAAGGTACTAGTGAAGAAAGAATCGGTTATTAGAATGTTGCTTGTTTTGCAATTCCACATTTTGATATAGTTCCATGTGGTTCGTCATCGTTTTAGTCTAATATATCATTAACGTATGATCGTGTACAATTTGTTGGAATTATCAGGGCATTATCCATACCAGATACGAGCGTGTTAGAATTCCCATCAGGGGAACAGTCTAACAAGACAACAGTGTGTGCGGTCTGTTGTCAGGTTTTGACTTTTTAGATTGAACAACGTCAAAGCCAGTTTTTCGTTCATTCCAATGTTAAAACCATAAATTATATTACTCGGCTGATGACACCCTCGGGGACAAAATCCATCAGCAGAGGGTCCATCAACCGACCCGTGTTGTGAAAGAAGCATAAAGGTTGTAAAACAAACATTTTCAGTTTTCGAAAAAAAATAACTTGGTGAAATATCATTGGTCTTAATGAAATTATAGCTTACGTATCTTACCACAAAAGAAAGCTAATTGATTTTCAGAGTTATTACTCTGTGTGGAATTAAGGGACCAAACTACAGAAACCACAGAATTATGAATTGTTTTTTCAGTTTCTGGACAGCAACATGAGTGAAATTATAGGGATCTCTGTAAGATTGTACCACATGATTCCATACTATGAAAAATATAAGTTGGGAGTTAGAGGCTTTCATGTTAAGGGTTTGGGAATTAAGAAAAAAAAAACGGAGCATTCTCTTTGGCTTTCACACAATAACCTGAATAAAAATGTTTAAAATTTAAACATAACAGACAAAAAGATTTATTAGGTACACGCCGTAGATAGATTAATTCTCCATGTAATTAAATTTTGAATATTCTGTCTTATTTGATACATGTCAATTACAAATTCTAAAGTTCCCTGATAACTTTCATTCCGGTGAGAATGTTGTGTACTGTAATCATACTTCAGATCTGTATCAAACTTGAATGTTGTGTCAATACTGACCTAGGATTCAACCTCTGTTCCTGTATCAGTCTGTCTGTCTGCATCTATTTTCTTAGTAGTTTGTAGCATTGTTATGAAACCATGTGGGATGTAATATAACTACATGGAGATGTGCATACTATTAGGAATTTAAATTTGAGCAACAATTGTAGAAATGATGGCCGATGGACTCACGCGTTTTTCAGCAATATTTGTTCTGATGCGTTGTCGGCAACGACCTGCAGGATATTTATAGTGGCGTGTTAAATTTCCAAATGGGCTTTGCATATCGTCTAGATTTTATGTTTGAGCAACCATTGTTGAAATGACGGCTGTTGGACTTCAACTCTTCCTCAATGACTTGTAGGATTGCTATAAAACTTGATAACATGTTAAATTGAAATATTGACATAGGCATATTGTCAGGGTTTTATGTTTGGGAAAATAATGTAGAAATGACGGCTGTCCGCGTTTTCGACTTGCTGGATTGTAATGAAACTCAATGGAGCGTTTGATTACCATGGAGATGTGTGTATATTGTCATGAATTTGTGTTTTAAGTAAATGTGCAGAGGAAAATTGCTGAATTCTGTTTGGAGTTGGGTTGTTTAGAATGGCAGCATAATTGGATGTCACAAGTGCTTAGTTTCACCCCAATAAAAATTGTGTCCAATATGAAGTGTGTGTGTCCACACTGGTCCCCAAAAGTACAGGGTTCAACTGGCTGCGGGGTATTAGACCCGTTAGGGGCAATGTTTAATTCGTTTTCATATTCAAAGCACTTGCATATCATCCTCTTTTATTAGTAACTTTTCGATCTTATGTGTCCTTGGAATTCCATACATTTGTACTTTCTTTCATTTTAAAAAATAAATGAAAGGCAAATATGCACGTATTTAATGGTAGGCCATGTCACTCATATAGCGCTTTGATCTGAACAGATTTACATTTCTTTTTGCATGAGTTTTATACGACAATGTTTTCCTGTTTGACTTTATTAACCTTATAACAGCAGAAGGTATTGTTATCTGTCAAGTCTATAAACATATACAATAACAAGGTGCGTTTTCTTTTATCTGAGTATTTCACATAGTATGTTGTATTTTATTTTGTCATACATATGTAATTGATTGATTTTGATTTATTTGTATGCATGAATTAATTTTTTCATCTTTTGCGAATAAATTAAGTCAACATTTTTTTTTCTCTCAATACAGTAAGTTAATTTTCTAGATTTATAACATGTCACTTAAAAGAGTAATTTCGCAAAATTGAAGACGTTTCTATTTCCTTTGTATTCATAATACTGTAAGAAGAAAGTCATTGATCTCATTGAATGAATTAATTGTTCATCAATTGGTAATTGAGTGTAATAATATCATAAAAAACCTTGAAAACTTTATTGAAAATATTATATTAAAGAAAAGTAATAATAAAGTAAAACAAAAATGGCTGCTGTGATGTTTTTTGGATCTTTCTTTTGGATTAAAGGGAGTAGGAACCCCAAAAGAGTTTTACTCTAATTTAATAGTACCTATGTAAACATGCATAAAAGAGTGTTTGTTTAATTTCAAAGCCTCGCTAATTAGCCTTAATTAACTGATAAACACTAACACAGGAGGCTGACATTTTTTCCCAGCATGCATCATGATTATGACGTGTCTGTGGCACTAATCTGATCAAGTAATACTTTATCCTAACATGTGGTCACACAAAAAAAAAAAACAAAATGTGTGTGAAGTAGAAAATATAATTCAAAATAATTGTATAATAAAAATATCAAAACTTGAAATTGTCTTTCTTTTGCATCAAATCAATATTAGATGTAAAAAAACATTTGATTGAATAACATGAATAGTGGATAAAACGATCGATTGGACATCTAGAGGAAATCTTAAAACACGATGTTTGTAATGAAAGTAATCGTCGAATTCAGTTTCTCATCAGCATGCTGTTAAAATGATAAAAGTTGATAGCCATTGTAACCAGCATTTCAGTTTCATTTGTGAAGAAACAAAATTGATGATAGATATCTAACATTGGTAATTTTACTTTAAGCTAGCTTATCTTGCATACACTATGTTTAGGAAGTTATATATTAATTATGAATGGAAGAACCAAAAATGATAAATTAGGTCAATTGACATGCCGCACTGCAAGTATCTGATTAACTTTTAGTTGCTGGAAAACATTATTGACTTAGAAGTACTCGAGTTTTCAAGATTGTTTCAGACGACCGTTCACCAACAGAAATAAGATTTAACTGAAAGGAAAGAGTTGATATACTGTGCTGCAATACCTTAAAATGAACTAAACAGTTACACAGATGGAACCCAGACAAGAATTTACTTTTCCTGCGAAATTTGAACAAAAGGAAAATGGGAGAATTCACATCGGAAATAAGAAGTTCCTGTTCATGAGAAAATTTGTTGTTTTGGGAAAAGTGGAAATATTTTAACTAACTCTGCATTGAAAACGTTTGTTACGAAATCATTAAATGTAATCAAGTGTTATCTAAACATTAAAAAACAAGAACAAGGCAACAAGCCACTTTTCAACGAAGAATTAGGAAGGCCAGAGCAAAATTTTGAAAGTTAAAAAGAAAAAAAGTACCAACTAAATCCGCGTAATATGAAAAGGTAACCGTCGAATCAGAAAAAAAACATACAAGAAACTTAGAGAAATTAGAGAAAAGATGGACACTCTTAAATGCAGCTATGCAAATGATGCTGGAAATTTTCAAAACGTAAAGAACAGAAAAACCAGAACGGGTATCGACTTCGGAGAACAAAACCATATTTTAAAAGATCTTAACAAAAGCGACTAACGACAATGCGGAGAATTCAATTTATTCACAGAATTTGACGAAACAATAAACAGAAGACACCCAAAAAGAGAAGAATGAAAAAGACGAGTGATGATGATAAAATCATTAAAAATACATAAAATCAACGTTTCACATTTCAGGGGATTTGTATGTTAAATCATTCAATTTAATTTTTGAATATTTGAATTAAGAATAAAGAAATATGAATTACAAAACTTTGGTTCAGGAAAAAAACGCCCTTGTATAAAACAATTGGATAAAACTGACATTAATATTACCGACCAATCACGATTGTTAGCTGTTACATTCGTACTAGAGAAACTCCGACCAAAAACCAAAGAAGACCATCATGAGTTTCGACTTTTTCCATATACATATAAATGTATATGGGGGTAAATGATATTTGAAAAATCGTCAATAGGAAAATGTCCCGGACTATATATGATATGTACCCCAAAAAAAAAAAATCGTGCTTAATATTTAAAGTTCATGGCAAACATCTGATTATTAACATCATATGTGAAGTAGTAATGAGATAGAGAGAAAACAATTCTCCCCTACCTTTTGCAATATATCTAAACGACTTTTAGATGGAGTAAAGGATAAAAAATAAACAAAAACAAAAACAAACAACATTTCGCAGACAAACTTGTTATCTACCTAAAATTTCTCCTTATCCTCAATGCAGACGACATTGTATTGATGTCGAAAAAATATGTAAATAAGGGTTTGTTTAAAGGGAAACGGATGACTAACCTTACATTAAAATAAGAAAGGTCGCTCAAAATAGTAGGCTCTTTCAATTACCTATGCATACTCTTTGCAAGAACTTCAAACAAGGCAAACCTAATCCTGCAAAGAAAGCAACAAACGTCATATTTATAAAGTATCACGTAATGGCCAAACACCCAATTTATCTGTCAAATAATTTGAATCTCTTCGATAAACTTGTGAAGCCTATTTATATAAAAGTAAGTGGAATCTGGAGTTATAAAATAATGATATAAAGAAGAGTTTGTATCTGAAAAAAAAAATTCTGCAATATGTTTTATGTTTTAAACGAATGCATTCATTTTGGATCAAGTATATGAGAAAGAATTTAATTTAGCGCGGAAATGCACATACTTCTATTGGGACGAAACTTTTTAATCAGAATGATTAGATAAAATTCACACTATGCTCAACCACTCTGTATTTCACTACATCATGAATTGTCTTGCGTTTGGAGACGACTGATGGTGCCAGTCTTCCATTGCGGGCGTACGTCAAAACATAGAGGCTAAAACAATATAATGCGTTTTCTTTTTGTCTATTTACAAACTAATGTTTTGTCAAAAGATATAAACAATAACTTATAAAATAGAGCAAACATAATATAAAAATGTTCCTCTGAAAAGGTTGTTTTGATGAGTGCAAAACGAGTGACAGTAGAGAAGATGGCTATTTATAGTTTAAGACTACTTTTCTGTCCGATCTTCTTGAACTCATCCTACTTTTATTCGGGAAATTAATTTTTCACATGTCCTTAAAATGCTATATATGTGAAAGTTTTACTGAATTTACTTACATATTAAAAAAAATCCTTAAGATATGCACTTTACTATTGAAGTCTATTGGAATACTAATGCAAGACTGAAACCAGATCACATTTATCTACATACATCTTCTCCTTAATTGCAACACGATGAATATTTCTTTCCGCAAAATTATAAACTCCAAGACAAAAGCTGAATTCAACTATCGCTTCATTGAATATACTTTTCAACAATGCTGTAACAGCACAATTTCTCCTATATTTTGGTACAGTGCTTCACGTTCAAATTATCTGTCATGTACATGTACATCCGTTTGTCTAGACGGAACGTATTATGGTATATACAGAATATTAGGCAATTGGTTTTTGATGCTGGCTTTATCACGAGACTCGATCTGAGATACCAGTGATAAAGCCATTATCAAAAACCATTTGCCTTATATTCTGCTTATCGGTAATTTATAGGTAACATTTTACTTTTTCGTTTTTTGTATGTTTGAAAAAAGAATACTTTCAATTTTCCTATTTTGTCGGGATGAACCAATGTCATTCAACTCCACTCTGAAGTTAAGATTTTCACGAATGCCTGGTTTTAAATTGACCTGTTATTTTTTGTATCAGGACCAGGACGCTGTTACAAGAATTATCGATCTGTGCACATAAAAGGAAAATGTCACAAATTACCGGTAAATCGGTGTCCGTCCATCTGTTTGTCCGTCGTTCACACTTCTCACAACAGCAAAAAAAAAATTCTGCCACAATTTTTTTGTGAAACTTCGGGGATTTTTTCTTTCTATTTTAGTGAGCTCTGTTTCGATTTTTATAAATTTCCGCTTTTAAACTCACCTGGTGGAAAGGCCATGTGAGCTATTGCCATCACTATGTGTCCATCGTCCGTTAACTTTTTCAAACATCTCCTCTAAAGTACTTCACAGATTGAAACAAAACTTTTCATGAATATTCCTTGTGGTTTTTGAACAATCTGTGCATGAACAGCTGGATGAATGGGTTTAGCTAAAATCTGGCTGGAATTAAAATCGTTCAGCATGATGAGTTGGACACATGCCGAAAAAAGTATGGGGCCTGAAATGGATTTCTTCTCGGAATTTTGCATTTCCAACTTTGAAAATAATCTCCTTTGAAACCAAATTTTGGCGGGGTTAAATTTCAGACAGACCTATGCTGAAAATTTTTAAAAAGGTCTGTTGATCGATGTCGGAGATATTGCCCTTGAAGTGTAAAAAGTAAAAAAAAATGACTAAAAGAGATTCATTTTATAATATGGAAACCGGATAGATAAGTAAGATGCCCTGTATTTTTTAAATTATTCTTGTGATAATAGAACAGTGAGGTCAAGAGTTCAGATTCGGAAAGCTAAAAGGACTATTTTTGACCAGGTAAGCGATTCAGACTCTGCAGAGCCTCTAGTTCGTTTTTGAGCTTGTTTTTACAAAAGTAGACGATTTTGGAATTTAACTCAAAGTCAATGGAAGTATTGGTGAATTGATTTTTTAGATTGATTTAAGATTTTGTAAATTTCCGATTTTTCGATTTATAGTTTATGGACTTAGTTCTTAAAAAAGGGAGATTTCACAGTGTTCTGACTCTAACTCAGTAGTAGTTGCACATTTCCATGAGTTATTGGGAAAAAAAAGGTTATGACTATTAGTGTTAACTTCACTTTCAGTTGTTATGAATGTCTGATCTTTTGGACTTTAAAAAGGGAGATTTCCCACAATTGCTCAATAACCTCAAAACGAACTCGGTTGAATGGTTTTATACGAAAGCAAACAATTGTGGTCGTATCTTGGTATGGCACAATCGTCATCGTTTATATTTGCCCGTCTGTTCAGGGTTCGAACTCAGCGGGCGTATCTAGCAGCGCTCCGCGATGCATTTTATTTTGTATACCATTGCATATTGATGGTTCTACAAATATCACACACACACATAAATATATATATATTATTTCTGAATGGAACTCTAAAACTAACGAAAATATATCTTTTATGGAAAAAAAACCGAAGGGAACTGAAAATCATTATCAGTTAATACAAAGTCAATAGTTGTAGAGAAGGAGGCCTTTGTGAATATATCTTTACTGACTTCTCATAAATTTCTATTTGTTTTTACTTTGTCGTTGATAGAATTTGACACAAATGGGGGCCAATGAAAGTGTTTTTTAAGTAGGCTATGAATACATCCTATATCGTAATTTGTATCAAACACATTTGCACTGTATTCTAAGTGCATAATAGTGTAATTATTCCATCTTTTTTGACTATATTAGATTGGTTCCATATAGCATAACATTATTGTCAATCACCATTACAAATGGGTTAACTTCGTTTCATCCTCGGGAGTATTTGGCATACCAATCAATACTGTCTATTGAAATTTTCATTTATGTTTTGTTAGAAATATTTTTGACATATTTTATGAATCAATATTAAACATAAAAACAAATCAGAACTTTTCATTTTTAATATAGTACTTCTCTGATGTAATTCACAAACTTTGAAGGTTTTATTTATGTTTCCTTCATGTTAGCGGAAGCACCGATTGAATTTCTTTGATCTTCGAATACATTCATTATTCTTCGAACATGTATCAGAGACGACAATGTAAATAATGGTACCAATATAACTTCGAAAGGTAACTCATGATGTCAAGCCTTAAAATATTTAGTCACGTTCTGTGTCATTAAAATTCACGATGAGGTCGAGGTTATCTCCCTTTTTCCTATGAATAAGTTGTTACTGAAACAGACGGGACGGGTCAAATTTCAGGTAGGAGACATACTCTGTATAAGCATACCTGAACTAAAATTCCAAATTCCCAATATACAAAAAGCGTTTTATTGCTGGATCTGAAAAGTATCTGACGATTTTGACGGGTGGTAAGTTGCTCGTTTGTGTTGATATACTGAAAACAATGACCCGTAAAGGCAGCAGGAGATTTTGCACTCTCTAAAACTTGGTATAACCCATCTTTACTAAAGAAAATGTTTGTACCAACTTAGGACCAATAGAATGGTTTCCAACTTTTCCTGTTTTTACCTTAATATTGCAGTTTGTTATACGGACTTCCCTTTTGACAATTGCGTAGATTTTGTGGGTTTGGTAATTTTTGTATTACCCCTCATTGGTCAACGTCTGTTTCCTTTTTATTTGGTCTTCCCGTGCAGGTCCGGGTGTTAAAAGAATAGGCCTGCAGCAGCGCTAAGCTTGTCGTAAAAGGCGACTAAATAGGGGTCAGAACCCTAGCCGGGGGCTAGGGCGCTCTGCCCATACAGCAACTAGGATGTGTGCCCCAGGTGGTGGAATGGGGTACCCCTGGCGTGTTACATGCTGGGATTGTCAGGCTATACTACGGAAAACCTGATCGCAAACCATAGTGGTGCACCGTGTTGGGAAAGATGCCACGTTCCTCGCACGTTAAGGAACCCTACTGTGGTATTCTCCCGGAGTAGGAACCATAGGGCTCCGCCACAGGAGGCTAAATTGCCCGACCCTACCCACCTCTCCCTATTTCCAGTGGCAATCAAAATTTGTCGACCCAATTGTCCTTGTGTCCCATCCCTTTTTCATTTCTTCATCATTTCATGTTCATTTTATCATCAATTTCATGTTCATCGTCTGAATATACTGAAATATTGCTGCTCGGACGTTAAACCCCAACAAACAAAACAAACAATGGTCTTCCTGGATTCGTTTTAATTTAGGATTTTCCATCATTAACACTTTCAGTATCTCTTTATTTTATTACCCTGTTCTAACTTCGCTAGTCACACTATTTAAAGTTCTCAATTTTGTTTTCCATTTTCATTTAATTCCCAAAACATTTATTTTTTTTGGATGCACCGTTTATTCGCCATTTTATGATAATGATTTTGAAATACGGGAAGTATAGTTGGAATATAAGTTTTTAATCATTCAATCACTTGTAATATGATTATTTGAGAGCAAGATTTATTAATGGTGTTTCTTTGTAATGTAGATGCTTAACTGTAAATATTGCTTATAGAACCCCGTTGTGACAGTTAAAGAGATAGAAGTACTGGGCTTTGCTACAACACACCATTCTTTATACCAAGATATAAACAGAGACAAAGATCTTCTATGCTGTATTGTATGTAAGTATGGTTACCTTTAAGCAGCTGTTTCGACAAGATGTAGATCACCGGTAGATTCTGCTAGGTATAGTAATACAAAAATACTAATCATATATATATATTGCAAATTTCGATATGCCGTACACATGTTTTAAGGAGTAACCTCTCATTAAGTTTTATGGCCGTCATCATGAATTCGTGGATCGTTACGATGTATCCATCTGCACCATAAAAACTTATTTGTTCAGCATGTCATA
Organism: Perna viridis; assembly: GCA_037379345.1. Lineage (NCBI taxonomy): Eukaryota > Metazoa > Mollusca > Bivalvia > Mytilida > Mytilidae > Perna > Perna viridis. The sequence continues at coordinate 20,155,414 of CM074511.1, forward strand.
GGTTTCCTTTCCTCTTTCTACTGCCCCGGACTTGACTTTTTATGAGCAACCCTGCGGGTGTTTCTAAAAAAGCAGAGGACGCTTACCCTACCGGTGCACCTGGTCCATGCTCCCAGTTGTTAGTGGAGTCAGAGTTGCTCATTTACTTTTGTTACTTTGTATGTATGATTTTAGTTACTTTATGCTCTTTGTTGTGTTTGTCTTTTTTCCATGTCTGTTCTTTGTCCCATGATTACATTCTGATGATTTCTGTTAGAAACGTGGTTTCCTTGATTACTCTTTCTGATGTACTCACTTATTAGATTATTTCATTCATGGACATCTTGAAGCTGTGTTGTCTGTTCTATGTATCGAACAACAGTAAACGGCTTTGGTTTTGTCTTTTCATAAGTTTACTCTATGAAATATCTCTTATATAGATTAAGTTGTTTCTGGGAATAACTTTGTTTCCTTGGTTATTCTTTATAAATTTAAAGTGATGATTGGCTCAATATATATTCAAGCATTCACGACAAGTTCTTAACTTCTTTTTTGTGTCTATATGTTTTACTTTTAGCACTGCTTGATGCCATTCACAAGGTTGGAAAGGAAGGAGATAACTTATTCAGCAGAATTGACAAAATCACCAAGACAGGTCAGATAGACCAAGATCATGCTGGTTATTGTCTAAAGAGAGATTTGGTGAAAATTATTGGTAACATGGCATACAAATGCAAGCCTAATCAAGATCTGGTAAGATATGCATTGTTATTGTCGATTTCATATAATAATTTTAAGTGCATTGTCTTGTTGCTACTTGAAATCATTTCGTTGTCAAATTTAAGATTAAACATGATGCATTAAGTTAACATGCTAAAGTTTGAAGTTTTGGTTACCGTCACCTTCCTGCTTTGTTGGAAATTTCCATTTTTGCTGTACAAATTAACAGAATATTTTCGGTACACGAATCGATTTCAAATGTGATGCTTGGCCTCATATAGATGTTGAATAAGATATAAGCGTTTATTGTTGCTGTCTGATATCTTCCGATTTCCTTGAAGTTCTTTATGAGTGGGATTATACTTTTATAACAACTCGTGTTGCTTTTGTTCAGGCTCTCATTGGCCATTTTGATGACTTAATCAAAACAATGTTACTAATTATAAATGTCTGCCTATCCTTGCTGCCATAACATTTCTTGAACCTGAATTTTTTTGGGTTTTTTTGGTTGTTGCAATATTCTCTAATTTATGTACAAAGTATTTTGTATTTAAATTATGAAACTGTACTTTTCTATTTGTAATAGAAAATTGATTGAATAACTCAACAATGAAATGAGCAATCTACAAGCATTTAACATGTCTAGCGTATCAAGTGTTTACTTTCTGATTGATTGCTTATCCAAGTTGTAATAATTTGCATGTGATATTTCACACCCGAGTTATCAACAACATTACTTGTTATTTGCTATGAATTACAATGAAATAGATTTATTAGCACAAACATTCATTACGATGTCTTTTTCTTCACGTTTATATAAAATTTCGTCTTTTTTTATCTGGTTTCCCTCTTATTTATTGACTCCAAAATGTGCGTCAGTTAGTTTTTTTATTTATTGCAAAAATGTGTACTTTATTTCCCATTCAGAAACATGATTTATTGAAAATTACATTATACATGTTTTTGTAAATGACAGTGCGTATTTCCGATTGAGTTACTGCCCTTTGTTCAGAAAGATAAGACGTTGACGTGGTTGTTTTGATAAAAATATGACACAATTCATTATATGTAACAAATAAAACCAATGATTTATCATAAGTATCGAATTTCTGTGTTGTACCTAACACCTCTACAACTCAACAAGTGGTTGTCTTGCACTTAAAAGGATCATATTTAAGTCGAGATTGTCAAAAGCGGGTTTGTAACTTAACAATAACAATGATCATATTCTTTACTCCGCTCCGATAGAAATTAATATATTCCGTCAAAATAAATATGGTACGAAGTCAGAATAAAACTTAAACTGAATGGGATCGGATGAAAGAAGCATGACATGAATTCATTTATGTTATGGAATATCATATCAATTTACAATATTATAAGCTTAAAATGTGACAATTACATAACTGTTAAGGAAAAAAAGCTAAAATAATACCGCTTCTTTTTAATTTTAAGCACTTAGTAGATCGATCATACTATGGCAAGTGAAAGTGACAGATCGAATGGCGTAAAAATATGTATAAGTAGATAGCGGTGACATTTTCATGGATAACATATCATTATTTTATTATGTTATGCTTTTTCGGTGGCTAGACAAGGTCACTGTGCCTCCTCTTGTTATAACAGGATGAGGTCTTCTAAGAACATTTATAGACAAACCGTGATATGACCCTAACATATCACCACAAAAAAAGTGAGAATGGTTTGTATTTATAACCCCTAAATACATACAAAGTATTCTGACGATGTTCATTATGTATGCTATAATAAGTATAACCTAGCATCGACTTTTATACCTGTAATCTTAGACAAACCATTTTCTTATGGTTAAATTAAGAATAAAATTGGACTTCATTCTATAATAAATTAGATGAGATGTGTTGTGGAGTTTCATCGTGTTGATATCAAATTAAAACTCCAAATAAATACTAAAATACATCTAAACAATTTACTTACCCAAAACAGCTCATAGTTGTTGGCTTACACTCACCTAAAATTAGAATGAAACCATTCAAATTGAGGAAAAGAAACGATTGTGGCTTAGGATTTGGAGAGAAAAAACACTATTTGGTATTTGCTAAAAAAAATTGATAAATAAAAAAATGAAGAAAAAAAAAAGAAGTAATTTTGTTTAAAAAAAAAAGAGAGAGATGTTATAATATATGTAATGGTTTATGTCATACACAATAATTAAAGTACGAAGTATGATTATATGATTATTTTTTGTGGTCTAATTCTACTATATTTAGTACAGTCAATAAAAAATCTTCTCAGCCGTATTTTAACAGCTGTGTACTACTGCGTTCTCTACTTTTTAGTTTTTTATTCCTGGTCTTGCAGATTTGTTAAGTAAAAAATGGGCTATTGTCATTTTTTTTTCCTCATAAAAATATTTTAATTTTTATAATTTAATTTCTTGTTTAAACGGTTTTATAATATCATATAATACTTTTCAAAAGTGGTTGTCTACTTTTAATGACCTGGGTTGATTTAAGGACACGAAATTAGAGAATTTCACAAGGAACAGAAAAAGAATAAGTCAGGTAATTAATTTAGGGCACCTTTTGTAAGAAACTATGTCAAACAATTTTACGGACATCTTCCCTACTTTTTGAATTTAAGTTTCATTGAAAAGTTTCTTTCAGATTTTTGACAGTTTTCTGTTAATAATTGTGTAAATAAACACAGTGACAGAAATTCGATGTAGGTCTTTATTGAATATAAAAAGTTGAAAAGATCAAAGGATTATGGGCGGTAGGGTTGTCTTTTAACGTTGTTTCACGTCTTCTTTTTAGATCCGTGAGATGAATGGTATACCCTTAGTGCTAGACCAAACAAGTATTGACGGTAGGAATCCATGTATCCTTTATTGAACAGGCCTAGGCCTAACAATTAAATTCTTCTATTTTCCATGAGAACATTGAAAAAAAAATCTGTCTGCTATAGTTTGAGGGAACAACTTTTTCAATTTTTTCAACGTGCAATGTATTTTTTTTTATTCTAAATGATTTTTGTAACACTGATTTAAATATTTCATGATTTGATAAATAGAGAAACTATCATGTGAACAAAAGTACAGGTCTAAAAAAAACGATACTTTGTTAATGAACGATAGTTATATTTATTGACATCGTATAGTTTAACGAAGCTTATATGCAAAATAAAATAATGGGAAGTAACCAGTCTCTGCCCTGGTATAAAATCCCACCATCTTCCAGGTAGTAACAGGCTAAAATGTGAAATGTGACTATTTTTCTAAATCTTTTGTGCCACAGTTGTTAAAAGCTTTGTATCTAGGACATTGGCCTCAAATCATTTTCTTTTTGATTATATAAAATGGTTCGCCCATAGGTTTTGTGTGGTAGCCATACATTTTAATCTTAAAGACCTGTTTTATGTACATTTCCGATCAGCACACATCTTTTGTTTATGGTTTGGCATAGAAAAACCTCGTGTTCCTGTTATGTTTTTTTTTTTTGAGTTTTTTTGTAATCCCCTTTAGTGTAGCTCTGCATTTACTTCATGGCTGCTAGCAATAATGTGTTGCATTTGCCTTAATCCTAAATTGAAATATATTCTCACAAATTGTAAAAGGCTACAAATCTGTAATTTACACGTATGTGATAAATTTAATTTGTTGATATCATTATCGGTTGAATTGTGATATCGCCGAATTGGTGAAAATTTTATGAATGCGACATTTAAATCATTCCATTTCAAATTATTTCAAATACATTTAGCTACACTTTATATTAAGGGAGCTTTTATGAAAATATAATTGGTCTTTTGTGTCATGAACGGTCTCGATTTGAATGAGAAGTCTGGAGAACGGTGGTCTTGTTAACTATGGATGTTCCCTCAGTGACGCATGTTCAACATGTGATAAAAAGCATAACGTTGTCTTATAAAGACGATTCAATTTGAAAAGTATGAAATTGAAAATGGCTACACACACAATTGTGTCACATGAGGCTAAAAGTATATTGATTTCTGATATGTTGCTTTTTTGTTCTTAATATAACCAAATATATGTAAAATGTATGTTTTCCCTCTTTATATGACCATAAAATATTCGCAGTCGTAATGATACTTATGTATCGCACTGTCGTCGTCGTCGTCGTTCTTGGCGTCCGTTAACGTTCGTTGATAACTGTGTACGGTAACTTGAGTAAAACTTATAATAGAATCTTTTTTTTTAATTTAACATATTGTTCCTAGATATGTGGCAAAGGGTCCTATAGATATTTTAGATGTTTGCCTGATCCATTTTAAAAATAAGGCGACAAAAGGAGGGGAATTGGTGTTATAATTAAAAGTGATATGAATGTTTTATCTTTTTTTTTATCTTGGTGGTTCTGTTGTCAATGAACTCCTTTTGAAATTCTGTTTTATTTACAAAATATAGTTATATATATAACCATTTTGGTGTTATAGGCGAACAAAATTGCCAAATTAAAATCAACTTTTTAAATGTTTGTTCCGATTAAATTTCGTATGAGAATTATTGCCTTCAGATATCTCTAACTGTTTTCGAATTAAAGGCATCGAAGGCTAAAATCTGTTATGAACATCCTTCAAGCACAACTTTCGACTTTAATTCAGTTTCAAATTCTGTGCAATACTGATCCAGACCAGTTGTTAGGTCTGTAATGAAATACAAGTCCTTCAAAGTGTTAAAAAACTATTGTTGCGTGCACGTTTATTCGAAGTGAACATAGTTCAGTATGCTACTGTGATAACATGCTGCACTCTATTACTAACGTATTTTATTTAAGCCCCCTGTATGTCTACCGCCGATATTCGAAATAAGACATAGAGATGCCGGTTTCTGTATGTCCGTCCGTCTGTCACACTTGATTTTGTGGTCGCAACTCCCCAGAAACCGCTCAACGGATTTTATTCAAATTTTATAGGATTGTTAGTCACCATATGCAGTTAATCATATTGCGTCGCATTTTGATTCGACACATTTTATTGCGTTATGGAACTTTTACACTTTAACTTTTCTTTTACTGCGGAGTATTTGTGACTACACACATAACATTCTTGTTACATGAGAAGTGTTGCTTTTTCTACAACATAATTCTCTTCCTGTCTGTTCCTCACCAAGTATTGGCCCCTTTTTAATACGTCCAAAATATTTTCAATCGTTTAGTGTTATTATGATGTTACCCATGTCGACATTTATAGGCACTTAGTTTTCGCGAGATAACCTGAATAGCAGTCGGTTGGCCAGAAAAACGGACAAACGATTTTCTTGGATTCTGGAGTTTTCATGAAACTAACAGAAGGATGGTTTGGATCCATTGAATGGTAGCAGACACATTTTGAATCAATATATACATATTAGTTTTTGATATTATTGTAAAGATAATCAAAGCTCATATAGAACAAAACATAAATCGTTTTTTTTTTTTTTTTCAAATTTGTATTACATTGAGTAGTCATTCCAATTAACATTTTGGAATACCTTAACACTATACAAGATATTCAACAGTGGTCTATCTTGGCAATTCATAATATATGTGAAGGCAATAACGATAGCAAGTCAGTTTTATCCGGCTTGAAATTCAACGGTTTGGCAGAAGAAGCGGAAACACTAAAGAAGTACGGAATAAAAGCTGAAGTTAAGGATAAAAAAATAGTTGTGAGACCTCCAGATCCGCAATGAAATGAGGAAGATAGACTTAGAATCTTGCAGAAAATGATGCTGTCATTTAACAAAAAAACTCAAATGATAGCCCTAACTTTCTTGGTCTCTAATGACTAATAAAGATTGAAATATTAGGCACTTGTAATTTGATATATTCTGGAAAACTTCACACAATGCGATTGTTCTTTTTTAGGAAAGCATTGATTAAAATACTAACAAAAATCATCAATGGTACAAGACATTCTATATTGGTTAGAAAAGAAACGTTTAGTGTGTCATTCGTTATAGAGATAGGATGATTATAATTCAGTTTTTCAGTCCTTTAATGACTGTACAAATTTGATATTTTTATTATTTTTATTTTAATGGTAGAATTGTTGCAATGTATAACACTTTCATATTTCATAAAACAGCTACTAGTATATTGTAACAAATAGATTCCATATGATTGAAACCTTTTATTAGAAACAGTTTAGAAAAAAAGTAAGTGGTTATTTCCTCGTCACTATTTTCTGTCTTTGTGTCCAAGTCGTAAAATGTTTTAATGTTCTGTGACAAGGTAATGTAAAAAAAAAACACTTCACAGTGAAAAAAAAAACTGTTTTGAAAGGTTATTTTCATTCATTTACTGATATTTTTACATTTAATTTTCATTCATGGATATTTTATTGTACTTATGAGCGATATATATTTGGTGATTTACTGGTTTACAGCGGGTAATATAGTTAACTTCGGGAATAAAATGAGCTCTCCTTTGATTGAATGACCATTACCTCATCAAATTTCTTTGGTAATTAAGTGAAAATTAACAAAAAAAAATTTCATTTCCTATCATTTCTTAAGTGTTTAATATAAATTCGATAAATTTGTCAACCTGTCCACTCAACTGCCAAGCGAAATTGATAAGGTGGTTGTCATTTATTCAATGGATGACCAGATTTACTCCCTAAAGTAAACGATATATCTCGCTGTAAATAAATAAAGTCGGGTTTTGGTAGTCATTTGCTGACTGAAGTCTGAATGAACTTTAGTTTTTGAAAACTCATTATAACCAAGTCTACTCAATATCGATTACATTTGGTCAAATGTTTTAGAAGCTATTACCCTTGAAGCATTTACCTACTATCTTGAAAAGTAAATAAAATATGAGACGATAATAATTATTTTGACTATGATAATATGATGTGAAAATCTTAACTGTTTCAACATGACAATTATGGTAGTACATTGATACGGCACTAGTTGTCGTCCGTAGATACTTTGTTATCGGGCATTGAAGTTTTTCTAAGTGTTTCTTTTTAAGAAATTTTAACACAAAGTTCTATGCCGAATTTTGCCGAAAAAATGCAGAAATGGGCTAAAAAAGCATAGAATTCGTAAAAAAATATTGTTTCTTGATCAATTTCTACGGTATGTCATCTTGATATTCAGTTTATAAGGTCATTTTGTACTTTAATCTAAACGTGCACGTAGATATCTGATGACTTTATTCATTTTGTGTCAGAAACTTTTTTATAAACACAACATTGTACAATTTTACCACAAACATTGTGAAAATCCATTTAACACCAATCAGCCGAGTTAAATGCCTGTATATATATCTTTAATGGTTTAAGTTAAACCTTTGTTGTCGTATCAAGCTGCGCCTAAGTGGGGCAACGGTTTGCTTAATTTTTTTAATGTTGTATAGGGAATCCATACCGGACTGTATGTAATTGGTTGCGCAGCAATGAAGTAAAGTGCGTCCGTGATATCTACAAAATATAACAGATATCTTATTTAAACTAATATGAATATAACATCGATATTTTGCCAAAAAAAGGTATTTTTAGAACTACAGTAAAATTCAGTAACCTCCATTGCTTATGGACATAGACTGAAAAGAAACTACTTCAGAAAGCAATTGCCCCGTGCAGGTCCGGGTGTCAAATGAATAGGCCTGCAGCAGCGCTAAGCTTGTCGTAAAAGGCGATTAAATAGTGCTCAGAGCAACTGGGTTGTGTGCCTCAGGAGGTGGAATGGGGTAGCCCTGGCGTGTTACATGCTGGGGTTGTCAGGCTATAATACGGAAAACCTGACCGCAAATCATAGTGGTGCACCGTGTTGGGAAAGATGCCATTCCTCGCACGTGAAAGAATCCTACTGTGGTATTCTCCCGGAGTAGGAACCATAGGGCTCCGCCATAGGAGGCTAAATTGCCCGACCCTACCCACCTCTCCCTATTTCCAATGGCAATCAAAATTTGTCGACCCATTATCCTTGTGTCCCATCCCATTTTTCATTTCGTCATCATTTCAAGTTCATTTTATTATCCACTTCATGTTCATCGCCTGAATATAGCTGAAATATTGCTGCTTGGGCGTTAAACCTCATAATCAATCAATCAATCAATCAATCAGGAAGCAATTAAGTATACATGAACGGTGATTTTTGCCCTTACCTTGATTTAAAAAAAGAGACATACTTCATGTCTTCTGTATAACTCTGTTTGCGAGAAACGTATCATGAATGTATATGTGCATTGTTAAGAACATTATATACATGTAATGCCAAGATGTGAAACTAGACACATTCTTTACATTCAAACATTATAGTATTGACTCAGCAGTCGGTTGTTGATTTCAACACGTAGAATTTAATTATGTGTAATGTTGGATGACATTTATTTGACAACATTTTTATATGAAATAAGAACCATATTTAACCACGGTGTTACTTTGTCTGTAACTTAAGCTACCCTATATACCACACACATCATAAATGGGTAACAGCGTTTTACTATCGGTTGAAGTCACATTAAATCATTTAACCTGATCGTTTTCGTCTCCTTAGAATGAAAAGGTCTAGATACCTGAGTAAATTTTACAGAATAATAATGCAAAAGCAAAACAGTAAACCCTACACCCTATAAAACCAAGTTGATTCGAGAGGACCGATTTGTTTGATTGGACTGCTTTATCCTTCACGTTTACTGGATATGATATGATGAACGCAACAGGTAATTTTAAAGACGGATTTCGCTCACCCTACCGGTGCATCTAGTATAGGGGACTATTAGTATTTACAATGTATTTAGATTATAACTTAAAAAAACGTAGACAGTTCATTTAAAATAATCAATGACTTTCTATGACCGTTTCTGAAGTCCCAGCTACATTTTGAAATGGAAGGATATTATTTTTCATACGACCCCAGTGAATTTTAGGTAATAATGGCATGGTTGTCAGTAGACAATTTTGTTGTTAGACAATACATTGAGTAGAAGTGTATGGATCTTTATGAAACTATACCACGAGGTCTTATACCACAAAAAGATAGGCTGGGATTGAATTTGGGATTGTCACTTGAGGTCTGTCACTTGAACCATTTCTGAATTACCGGCCAAAAAAAAGTATTCTGTAATGTCTGGACAATCTGTCATGAACGCTTAATTCAGGTTTCCTTTTTGGTTTTTGATTTTTTTCATTTTATTCAGAAGCAGCTTATAAAATCTCAGTATATTTTCTAACTCGTATCGTAAGCTTCAAAGGTATGAAAAGCAATTTATGTCGAAGCAGATAATTAACGTATGTTCCCAAATTGTAATACTTTGTTAATTCTGAACAATGAGAAAATGGCATAAGACTTGAGTAAACATTTGACTAATGCAACATGCAAACCTCGTTGTTAACTGGAGCTGTTGGTTGGTTATATGAATTATATAAGTATATTGTATGTGAGAACTTGACCTCTTTCCGATTTTTTATGTGAAAATGAATAGTTTTAACGCTTATACGTCTGCCAAATATTTTGTTTATGTATAATAGGAGAATAAAATGATGTTGGCAAGTAAATTATGATATTTGTCGCTGAGAAGTCGAACTTTGAACATTAAATCAGGAAAATTATTGGGTTTTATTACGTATGACCAATAACCACACACATTGACGACATTACAAAATAAAGATTTTCTTTTTCTCTGTAAGGTACATGTTTTCTCCGACACTAATTGCACAGCTATGATTGTGATTTTTATATGTAAATTACTAAATTTATATCTTTAAGTGGTGCATATCCGTGTAGCTCTTTAAAAGTATTTTTTGGTAAGTTCATAGTTTGAAAAAATCAAATTGCTATAAATTTGTATTCTATGAATTCATATTATTTTGTTAATAATGCATCTAGGTATATGTTGTCTTCATTTAACCAGCAAAATTATTTTATTAAATAAAAAAAAGATAAATTAAAAAGCATAACTTCGTCAAATAGATACTACATTTCATATGTTTGTTAACAATTAGCAAATGAAATGTAAGGGTTACCGGGAAAAATGAAAATTCGGGAAAGGGTTCACCTTACTCGAAAGGGGGTTAGTGTAAATTGTGGATGAGTGTACATCATTTTCTAGTTTGAGAAGAGCATTTGAAAAGGTTCTCTTTATCTCACATTTCACTACGTGGAGCAAAAATGAGAACGCTGGTAGACTATCAAGATTTGTGGAGGTGGTGACATATTGTAACGATTGCTAGATAGTACTTGCATTATTTCCCCATACCATCAGCCAATTTTCCCGATTATAGATTCAATTCAATATGCCCCTTCGGAATATTTAACTGTATGTTTATAGTATTGAAATGTCAATAATATTCATTTTGATATAAGGAAATATTTCAAATATGTATATCATACACTTGTTGGTGGATGTATTGTCCACGTACAACTAACTTTCTAATGCTGCGACGTGATCCGAGTTCTAATTGACTACTAAAAGCTATAAATGTCAAACTATTTGAAATTGGCAACTACATTTTCAATTCATACCTGTTTTCATATTCACTAAAGCAAGAAAATTCCTTTTTAGTAATAGGCTTTAATAAACAGCAGTAATAAAATATTATAAAAGTTTGTACGACTAAAGAAGAGAATTAGTAAAAATCTTGTTTAACGGTAAAACAGGATTACTGCAATTGACAATCTCATCTCACCGGAGGTTCCATAGACCCATTCAATTATAATCTGCTAAAGTTGTCATATTAGACCAAAATGAAATTAACTTATCGATGACACTTCATGATAATTGTCGCTCATATTCAAATTGTATGTTTTAATCTTAAATTGGTTACACATGTCTTGAGAAATTTATACACATGCTAGCTCTCATAACCTTACATAATACTTTAGTTCGATTAGTTCGTTTGGTTTTATGTCAGTAGAATCCGCAATAATTTTATGATATTCGTCAAGGGTGGCCCAAGATGTATGCGCTTTCAGAAAGGCTTAAGGGCAGATTTGTCTCACCTGTTGTAATGGTCAACGGGTTGGAAATGGCATAGGTCAAATCTGAATCGATTTCCAAATGAATGCACATGGTGTATTCGTGACTGTTTTTTCATGAAACCGAATAAACATAATGCAACTATCATACAAATATGTAATAAGCGTTTTCGCAAAGTATTTTTTTTTCACAAAGTATGTCAACCGATTACTTAATACACACATAATTATTGGTTGATTAATTATATTTTAAAGTCAAATGGCGAACAGTAATATTTTATGCAGATCCGGACGAAAACATCTGACCAGTTGGACAGACTCTGTTTTGTACTAGTTTGGCTCTTTATTGTGCTAGCTACCGGAAGTAGCAGCAACCAGGTAGGCATACCACCCAACTCAAACACATTATTCTGACTCCGAGCCAACCATTCATCCCTGTATCCCATTAAGTACCATGTACGGAAAAGCAATAACAAACAGTTTTAAAGTTTTTGGTATGACTCGGCCAGGGATCGAACCCACGACTTAGTAGCACGTGTTTTGTGTATTACTCATTTTAACCGTTGGTGAAATTCTCTGGCTAGTTTTTCACATGCTGAAATAAGTTCTAATCCATCTTGTAGTCGCTAAATGTTTAACGCAATGCATATTTAATAGTCTAATGAAAAAAAAAGAGTCCATCAATAAGGCCATTACTGATATAGATGTCCGTACCTGACTTAACAATATTTGATGACTTTCAAAAGTTGTTTAAAAAATTCTTGAAATTGTTGGTGTTCAGATCAAAGAAATTCCTACAATCAACCCAACTCTGAATGTAACAACAGTTATAATGAGGTGATATAGCAGTAAAACGTCAGGACAAAATGTATTACCAACAAAACGTTACAGTTTAAATAGCTACCACCGGGAATCCTCTTAAACCAGACAGCTAAAGCCATCACCAAAAACTCCTTGTTATTTTTCTCTTTGTAGGGCTCTTTTTTATTCAGTTAGTTTTAAAGACTTCAAACATGAATAACAGTCACTTGTCACTTTTTTGCGTGAAAATAGTTGCAAGTTTGATAAGGAAATAATGACAAGAACAGCGGGAAGTTTGTTCTCAGACGCGCCAGTTGCACCTCCCCTTTAAGGCTGGAGAAGGGTATACAATACAATCAGGGTAATGGTGATATAAACCCCAGAAGGCATGCCATTGCCACTGCTTGTTTGTTCTTTGCTCATATGTTCCATTTCAAAAAAGTAGATAATAAAAACGTTAATAATTAATCCCATCTCATCATTCTGGCAAGGTTGTTAGAATCGTTGATTTTGAAGATGCTTTTACTTTGCTAGTATTATATTTTCATTCTGTACTATACCTGGTGAAGTAGGTGCTTTTAAAACTGTTACTGCCATTGAAAAAGTAAGGAAAGTGTTGTTGTAATTTACAGGTTTACTTATTTGATCGAGATGCATTGATGAGTGATGGATTGAAAACATTTTTATTTTATTTCTTGTAAATAGAAAATGTGAAATTCAATTGTTAGCAAAAAATCTTAAGATGCATGTGTGCATGATTCATTACAAGTTTATTGGAAATTAAACTGTGTACTTCTTTCTATTATGAAAAGAAGAAAAAATAACAGGATACGTTCTAAAATATATAAAACTATCAATGATACCTGCAAGCTCGTTGACCATATTGTCTGTATCAGAAGGTGTGAAACAGACAGGAAATTGGAGACAAACATAAGTCATAGCATTACATAAACCTCTTTAAATGGTTATGAAAGTCACCCTAAAACAACATCTCCGTATATGAAAGTTGACACTTATGACAGCAAAGAAACTGAAGGAATATCAGATTGACAGGAAAAGGTCTAAATTTAGAAGACAATCTTACCGGATGTTCGGCAATCCATCTCTGAAACAAATGACTATGTCAATAAATTTCACATATTACTGGCAGTTATAAGAGGTCGTCCTTTCATTTGTAACTATGCTAATGTATTCTACTAATAATCTAGGGAGCATTTTCTTAATGAAATTCATATTTTAATTAGTATACGATTTAATTGAAATTTAAGTTTTAAATCTTTTATGAACTTCTGAGATTGACAGCTATCTTGTTTAGTTGTCAAAAGGTGTGGGTGTTGAAAAGATCAAACATACTAATAAGGACTTTTCAAAATTAATACTCAATGCACTAAAGCATAAAGTTATTTAGGTGATAAAACCTAGACCTTCTCTTCTTCCTTTTAGACGTTAGGTAATGCTTACATGTTAAAAAAATACATGTTCATACCATTGGTAAAACTTTGAAAAACATGTCTGTAGTTGCAATAAATACCGCAGAGCATTCTTAACATCAACTTTTTCTCTAGGAGAGGAGTTATGGATCATTTAAATATCTTCAAACATAGAGGTTAAGAACAAAACAACCTTATACAACCGGGATTTATAAATATCCTCTTTTAGTTTTATGTATAAAGATAGGTACTAAGGATTTCAATACTGCACAGCTATACGAGATCAGAGGGCGTAAATGACTAGACATGTAATTTTTTTTTCAACTTTCCGTACTATATACTATAAAAGTACCTTTTTCGTGGATACCAATTTTGGTGGTTTAGGGAAACAAAACAGATCGTAGGTTCTTGAGTTCGTTGTTTGACAACTCTTTAACACAATTAAATGGGAAATTTCCATGTCTTTGTTTGCCAAAACCACGAAAATTGGTACCCTGCGAACAATAAAAATACTTCCAGAGTGAGTAAGTAATATTTTCTGTTAGGTGCTTACATCTATACCCTAATCATTTTTATTCTAATTTAATTTCTCTCATGAATCATACATAAAAGAATAAGTTTTATCTTAAGAAATGAGCTTTTTTTACCATTTGATTGTCAGTAAATTTTATTAACTCAATTATCTATTTTGATTGAACATTTTCGGGTAATTACATTCATGTTTATTTACACTGAAAACAAATCCTGACCGATTTAAAGATACTGCCTTTCAGCACTTAAGATATAATGTAATTGGTACCAAATAATTGGCTTCCTATTTACTACAACTTGATTTTTGTTGAGTATCGATATATGCGGTATGTTTTAAGTAAATGTACCATATATAAAGTGGAAAACTCTGAGTACTGAAATATCTTTTGCCGATATACGATTTTTTGGTATTTTAATCGGGAGTATTTACCTTAGATCCAGACAAAATATTAAAGCTGCCCTCAAATGAGCCAGACGTGTTTTTGTTGTCTAGTGCACTTGTCTAATAACTAGGCGCTACTTGTTGTGCCTATATATACATTGCATGACCAATCATCACGCCCCGTTGAATTATGTTCATTATTGGAAAAGACAACCGTAAAGTTTAAATGGTCTGACCAAAATGGATCATGTGAATTTAGATTTCAAATATTTAAGATTAAGTTATTTTGTCATTTTCTTTATAAGTTAATTTGGTTGACCAAATGACAAACGATTAAAATACATTTCTGTAAACTTTACGTACCAATTTTTATCGTCTGTCTGAAAGTCTACTACTTTGAAAATTGTAATATTCATTAACATTAAATTTTGATAGATTCGTAATTCAACTAGCCATTTATCACTCCAAAGCACGAATCCAGTCAAACGTTCATAAAAAGTAAAAGCGCAAGACTTTAAAAAGACAACTTTTCTTAAACCACCATCGTAATTACAAGTACTATTCAGTATATTTTCCCATAATTGTCCTTCCCGTTTCATCTTGAAATGAGAAAACTATTCAAAGTTGACTTCTTATTGCATTTTATTTGTGCCGGGTCTGTTAATTGATTGTAGTAAATTTCTGACAAACTATTTTTGTTTCAATTTATTACTTATGTTTCTACTCTTGACTTTTTAATTAGGTCTAACTATGGCCTCAAATTAATAAACTATTATCTAAGTTACTTTCACCAATTTTGTTGAACGAACAGTGGATGGCCGATGACGATCGTATTTGTCTGATTCCAACATTGTTATTATATATTAAATACTTTTTACTATTCACCAACTATTGATCCCTTCATTGACCAACTTGGGTAATACGGAAATCGTCTTGAAAAGTTGCCTATTACTAAAAATTTGTTTTGGACTTACCCGTTTTATAATTTTGGATTTAGATTGTATTTGGTTTGCCTATTTAATCCTTTGGTTTCTCTAAGAGAGTGCCAGACGTATTTTCAAAGAATAATCATAGAAAGAGTCTAGCGGGAATAAAAAATGTTATGGAGGGACTAAGGCTAGACAGGGAATCAGGCGCACACAACCAAGAAGATAAAACAGACATGATGGCGTACAAAGAAACAAACGTAAATGAGCTACTCGGACTCCACCAAAAACTGGGAACATGAACCAGATGCAACGGTAGGATGAGCGTCCTCTGCTTTTCTAGCATAATTGCTCATACAAAGTCAAGTCCAGGGTAGACGAAAGAGGAAAGGAAAACTATGAGATATTGAGCAATTAAAACATGTTAAAAATTGTTCCGTGATTCATTAAGAATGCAAAAACTAATTGAACAGAAAGCATTCATTGGTGGTAATCGCAATATAGAGACTGAAAGCTATTGCATATATAGTATGTAAAACTGTCAGATATTTGAATACCTGGATTGATGTAGGACGATCTGTTTTGAAACATGTTCAATTTTGACGTCTTTAAATGATATATTTGACCAAACGATGACGAACCACATTGTACTATATCAAAATGTGGTATTAAGAATTGCAAAACATGCAACACTCTTATAACCGACTCTTACTTCTCTAGTTCCCTTACAAACAAAGCCTTCCATACAAGAAGTCACGATGACTTAAGTTGCAAATCAACAAACTTAATATTTGGATTAGAATGCAACTTGTGCGGTCTAATATACGTTGGTGAAACACAAGAACTATTAAACAAAAGAATGTGCGGTCATCGTTTGGGAATAAATCCCACCAAATTCTCGACAGTTTATTAACATTTTAATCAACAAGATCATTCAACCCTTTCTATGAAAGTTCGTATTTTAGGGGAAAAAAATACCATCCTACGAGCAGTCCCGTTTTAAGTAAAAACTATCGTAGGAAAAAGAGGAGTACTGGATACGCAGACTAGGTACTGCAATACCTTACGGATGCAATGACTTCAAAAGTATAGGAAGCCTTTCAAGCCAAGATAACAAAAGCATAAATGTGATGAATTTATTTGACAAAAATCCAAGACGGGAAAGGAGTCATGGCGATCGCCACTATACATCACCAAAGTTACATGATGTCTCTATAGGTGGTCTCATTCCTTTCATACAAAAACCTCTTGGACTTCATCATATTAGAACCAAACTCTATTCTATACCTCTCACTCTATTACACTCCCTTTACCAAACAAGCCTTGACACTCCTGTTTCTGACCATGCCTCATCATTATACAGACTTGTGGCCATCATCTTGGATATTGGTTTCCACAGACTCTTTAACCAGTTTGTGTGAAAAGTCAAGACAAAGAAAAAAAAGCATTTCTTCCACTACCGTTTGTCAATATAGGTATAGAAGCAATTAATTTGGCTAATATCCCAAATCGCAAAAATGTTACCAACAAATTCCCCCATATTTCAAAGACAAATCCATACAAGTTATTTCATTTTCCTATACTTCACCCATTGCATCCAAAATTTTCAGTTATAAAAGGCTATTGCAGAATCTCGGGATTGAGGACTTCAGGGCTAAACCAGCTGACTGTTCTTGCAAAAACTCTCCATTCAAATATAGTCTTTCCGGTCACGTCGTTACGGGAGATTTGTCCATCATCGAACACGAATCTCTGCGTAATATCCTTTCTAAAGGTTCAAAGTACCGTGAAATTGGAATTTTAACTTTAAAGTTTTTATGGATGCCGTGGAGGACTTCTCGAAAAAATGGATAAAAAAGAACAAGAAGACATTGATTCTCTGTCAGAGTGGTTCAAGACCGTGAGGTCTTAAATTTTGAAACAAATGAAAAATTTAAGTAGGTCAATGAGTGCCAATGCTACATCAGTTTTCAAAGACCCCGATGTAGCAAAAACATTGTCTACTATACATGAAAAATATGTTGTCGTACCAACAGACAAAGCCCAAAACAACATTATTTTTGTCTGAAAAACATTTTACATCCAATGTTTAATACCAGAGGTAGATGTAGAAAATAATAGCAGTGATAAGACCTATACTGCAACCACACTCTCCAAAGAAGAGATTGTGGAAAACCTTAAATTTACTTTATATATCATAACACAATTTGTTTAATTTCAGTTATCAAATAAACAGTGAGAGGTCTCTAATTCTACCGGAAAAAGTTATGGTAGTTTGTCATGATGTAAAATTCTCTTTTAGCGGAACAAAACAAAACGTGCAAGGGCTGAGGTAACTTTGCTTATATTTTAGAGATATAGCTGTTAATGAATAAAGTATCCCGACCCGTTAATCGTTTGATTTTCCATGATTAACAAATCGAAATCTCATATTGAACGTTAACATGCTTTCCATATTTGACATGCGCACATAAATATTATCAACCTTCAGTAATGTACTTCAAAATTCATAATACAGCTTAGTGTACAATACAGAAAATATTATTACTACGCGTTTTCGGTGGATCGTCCAAAACGACTTTAATATAGTAAAACATCCTACAAACATTTCGTTTATTGAACACTAAACTGTATAGTAACTAATTTCATTCTTAGACAGCTGATATCATACTGATTGGATATGTTGAGACAGATGCAAAAATAAAAGGATCGCATAAGATTTCAGACATATTATATAATGTGGTCGTTGGTTTCGTTGTCCGAAGAAGCATTTTGTTTTCATTCAATAACTTGAATAAAAGTTAGTTGATCTAACCATGGAAAACAGACCTACACAACAAAGAACATCAAGTGACTAAAATAATACATACAAAGTAACAAAAGCAAATGAGCAACTCCGACTCCACTAAAAACTGGGAGGTAAAGGTAAAGGTCTTTCCTTTTTTCCGCCAAGTTGGTAATAAAATGTCACGTCCTGGGTAAAAGAAAGAGGAAAACTATGATACAGTGAACAAATCGGTTAGACGTGTAATTTACAATACAAACCCAATTTTAGCAAAATATATGAGTGATATGTGGTAGTGTTGAAATAATGGTCCGCTTGAAGAACATAAAACGAAACCAAGTATTGAATGCATCCTTTAGGTAACATCTTGATTGTATTTGTCATGATAGTATTAACAGATCTATGATTTCAATAGGAAGTTCGTTTTACAATTGTTTCTAGAGATTTAGGCCTGGATTTTTCTCCATATCTTACGTAATTATAGTGTGCTGTCATAATACATTGTACGTTCATGTGGTTTCTACTTAGTAGATAATGCCTTGTGTGGGCAAGGTAATTAATGAATTATGTCTTCAATTTTTACAAAAAAAAAAATGAAGTTCCTTTTAACTTTGTATGAATGGAAAATTGATAGTAAGAGAAATCTCGGTATCTATAGCTATTGATTCTGTCATGTCAAGTGTTATTAATTTTTAGGGAAACTTATACACTGATGCATTCCAAATTGAAAAGAAATGGTTTTAACGCATTTATTAGGAATTAATCTTTGACTACAACATTGTTTAAATACAAAGCTGAGGACCGTTTATGTATACCGAATTACACACGTTCTAAGGCCGAGGTTTTCCATGTTGTGATAATGGTTTGACTTTATGCTATACTTCGATCATGTATCAGTCGAGAAGCTCTGAAATAGACATGACACAAGTTAGTCTTGGTTTATTACTCTTAACACGCAAAGGTACATATTGTTAGCCTCTGTTAATACTGTAGATGATTATACAGGTGTCGACAGGTAAAAAGATACATACACGCGACCATACCATATACCGTTGTAAGCACATCAAAATGGCGGTATTATATACAATACTCAGTTATGATATGTTTATTGATGGCTTGAGCTTGTAAACAAGCCAATTATTTTTTTTCTGAACTTGATTTTGATAACAAATACAAATTCAAGTCGTGTACGATGTATCATTATGTAAACTATTTGCATGTGTACCTGTTTTTCATTCTCTCAAAAAGTCCACCAGTCAGATAAAACGGAAAAATGAACTTTGTCACAGTTGAACAGTTTCTGTTCTCCTAGTTCTTTTAAGGATTATTCTGGCGTTTACTATGTGATAACCGGTTGTTTGCTCAGAAGTTACGTTGCGTCTTTATCAAGTTGTTTAGATAGTTGTTTAGTTGACATTGCGTTGTCTTTTTCTGATTATTTTAGCTAATAGTATTGCCCCGTGCAGGTCCGGGTGTTAAAAGAATAGGCCTGCAGCAGCGCTAAGCTTGTCGTAAAAGGCGACTAAATAGTGCTTGGAACCCTAGCCAGGGGCTAGGGCGCTCTGCCCACAGAGCAACTGGGATGTGTGCCCCAGGTGGTGGAATGGGGTACCCCTGGCGTGTTACATGCAGGGGTTGTCAGGCTATAATACGAAAAACCTGACTGTAAACTATAGTGGTGCACCGTGTTGGGAAAGATGCCACGTTCCTCGCACGTTCACGTTACAAAACCCTACTGTGGTATTCTCCGGGAGTAGGAACCATAGCGCTCCGCCACAGGAGACTAAATTGCCCGACCCTACCCACCTCTCCCTATTCCCAGTGGCAATCAAAATTTGTCGACCCCATTGTCCTTGTGTCCCGTCCCATTTTTCATTTCATCATCATTTCATGTTCATTTTATCATCAATTTCATGTTCATCGCCTGCATATAGCTGAAATATTGGTGCTCGGACGTTAAACCCCAACAATCAATCAAGCAATTCTTTCGTCTATGGCAATATCCCTTCAGCACCTGCGTATGGATTTTTCATATATGTTATCCCCGTGCATGTCCGGGTGTCAAAATAATAGGCCTGCAGCAGCGCTAAGCTTGTCGTAAAAGGCGACTAAATAGTGCTCAGAAAATTAGCCGGGGGCTAGGCGCTCTGCCCACAGAGCAACTGTGATGTGTGCACCAGGTGGTGGAATGGGGTACCCCTGGCGTGTCACATGCTGAGGTTGTCAGGCTATAATACGGAAAACCTGACCGCAAACCATAGTGGTGCACCCTGTTGGGAAAGATGTCACGTTCCTCGCACGGTAAGGAACCCTGCTGTGGTATTTGATAGGAGTAGGAACCATAGGGCTCCGCCACAGGAGGCTAAATTGCCCGACCTTACCCACCTCTCCCTATTTCCAGTGGCAATCAAAACTTGTCGACCCTTGTGTCCCATCCTTTTTTTCATTTCATCATCATTTCATGTTCATTTTGTCATCCTTGTCATGTTCATCGTCTGAATATAGCTGAAATATTGCTGCTCGGACGTTAAACCCAAACAAACAAACGAAAGTATTGTACAAGATTTTCATCTTGTTTTTATATGATAGCAGTTATCCTAAAAAGTTGGATACCACCCCTTCTCTGTGTCTTTTAATATGTTTACGGAGACGTTTGTAAAATATCATTTTGTTGCATATTTTAGAACTCACTTACTAAAGTGACCAAGATCCCAGCGGAAATCAAATGAATGTAATCCAGATATGTAAAACAGATAATCACAACAAAGAACATAAAGTAACTAAAATAATAGATACAAAGTAGCGTAAAAAGTAAATGAGCAACTCAGACTCCACTAAAAACTGGGAGCTGTCAGCATGGACCAGGTGCACTGGTAGGGTAAGCGTCCCCTGCTTTTCTAAAAACACCCGCCGAGTTGCTCATACAAAGTCAAGCCCGGGGTAGACGAAGGGGACAGGAAGACTATGACACTTTGAACAAATCAGTTTTCATGGTGCAGATGGATACACTGTAACGATCTACGAGTTCATGATGACGACCATAAAACTTCTGTAATGAACTTTAGTTCCAACGAAACTGAATGTTTTTATTGTCAATATCTGGGGATATTAGCTATTTAGTGATTTTGAATTTCAATATCTCTCTACGGTATGATTACACAGCCACAAAGTGATTTTTCGTGCTTCAATTATAAAATGTAGTGATCGCCAAAAGATCCATGAGTTTGAACCCAGTCACCACCTATTTTCGCATTGACAGGATTCGATGCACTGACGAAGAAATAAAAATTTTCAGCTCTTGCACGGTCACTGAAATATACACCTTTATACTAAATTTCACATCAAACTTTGTCGAATTATTTAATTTAAAGATGAACATTTTCTTTCTTTTATTTCTAAATTGGATGTGCATTACATCACCGCCTTTTGGGCGGTAAAATGGAAGATATAATTAAATGTAGTCTTTTCTTTATTGACAAATATTTTGATTACTAGTGTATGGTGTTATTTGTGCAGATAGAACTTAGAATAATTACATCACGTTGGCTTTTGAAGTCAGTTTAATTATGTGTCAGCTTTGTAATTAGAAATTGGTGTTTTTCTGACCTTAGTGAAATGAAACATCTTAATTCTATCATTTCTGACTGGCTAATCCATGGAAATGACATAATTTATGTCACGATTAAATTCAAAAGTATGAGTAAAGAAAGCCAGGATGAAATAAAATATCCACAGAATTCAATACGCTAGTAATGTACAAATGTTCAAAGGTATTTTGCAATGACACAGGTATGCTTTGTTAACTTAACTGTCTCACTAGAGTTCAAAAGACACTTAATGATTTTTTCAAACACACGGTTATCACGTGGTATAGTAAGTACATTGTTCTTGGTACATTAGTCTGTAGTCTAGCAAAGTGAACAAAAATCAAGAAAACAAAATTTTAAAAAGTTCATTAACAAAAGTGGCATTAAGTCAAAACCTGTAGGCAGATGTCATAATGAAAGAAGCATACTGCTCACATTGTTAAAGTATAATGTGAACGGGTTTGGTACATTTTGTTTGGAAAATATCATCCTGTGTTTTGTTGAGCCCCTGTCTGAGCACTGAGGTATTTAATGTTTTCCTTATTAAGGGTGGTAAGTTAAATCTGTATCTGCTACTGACACATCAATACAAAATATTTTCAGTAGTTACCAATGCAAAGTAAGGATGGGTTTGAATTTGGTACAAGATTTAATTCTATTTACTGACAACATATGTAAGAAATACAGCAGCAACAAAGTGCAGGATCGATAGCTCTTGTATTATACAGACACCTACAAAGCAACACATGCGTACTCCTCCTGTATAAGTCAACTTTCAAAAATAATGGTGACAATTCAAGTAAAACATAAATATTTTATTTTACATGATATGTACATTATGAACAACAAAAATGTTTCTATTATGTATTTTGGCAAGTCTGGAAGTTTTTGCAAAGGGCCCTATTCACACAGGCAACATCTATATTTTTACATTCTTGAAATCATTACAAAAATGTTTATGAAAAAACGACATGAATTCTACAAATGCAAATTTATCAAATGTATATCGTGATAATTTAGAAAACATAGACATATTAAAAAATACATGCATGGTGATCATTTCCCAATATGTTAACATACAAGCAAAAGCATATTAAATGTTTATAAAATGGAATGATCTTAACGATATAAACATAAGTAAAATAAAAAAAAAACAACAAGCAAAATTTTAACCACATCGTGGAATAAGATTTACACAAACACTATACAGATATCACAGACATAATCACGATGATATGAATCATCAAACCTCTCGGTTCCTTCCCTCGAACAATTGGTAAAACATACAGATACGTGCAGACGTGTTTGTCAAATGCGTATTGCGTTTGCAGCCACACGCCGTCATTAGTGTATCAGTAAAGTATTTATTTCGGTGTTTCAGAAAACAGAATTCTGTCGGTCTGTTTTTGTCATGGGAGGGTCGGTTGTCGAACAATGTTTTCGAAAACAAATAAGCTAGCTTCCAATGTGAAAAAAACATTCAGAAGCAAGTACTAACTTTGCCCGCAAAGATGAACACGACACTGAGTAGTTTAAATCAAATCCTACGTCTAGGATTTATTTGCATGTATATTCCTCTGTCCGCTCACTACACTTATTACAGTTGACGTAACAACACCAGTGAAATTTACAATTGCACGTCCATGTTTTTGTGTATTGGTGGGTATTGTAACCACGCCCACAGCACATTAAATCACAACCGTCAGTTTCGGTTGATGTACGATTGCATGTTCTCCCGACAGTTCCTAGCGATCCTTTTATAGGATCGTAGTCGCAATAGTTTGGTGATTTTTCTAAATACACAAGATCTGATCGTCTTGGCTTTGTGTGTTTGTTTTTTGATCGCTTTACAATTAAATGGGAGGAGAGCTTATTTCTCTTAAACTTCAATGTAGTCACTAGTTTTGTTCTCCCATATTTTGTCATTATATAGTTTCCTATTTTCCTAAATGGTGGTAATGTTCTCCAGCATGTCTTTGTTGTACATGATCCTGAAACACCATGACACTTGCACACGGTCTCCATATTTTCTTTAACCGCCTGAAAAAAAAGTAAATTGGAGTGAACTTAAATATTGTGTAAATAATGATTAATTTGCACACTGCCATTAAGTTTAAGATCTGACGGATTGTCTGCTTGTTTTTGGGCTGGAATTGGGTATGTATCGTTTTCTCTAAGGTAAGACCCATCTGATTTTTAGGTGATTGATTTTTAAGTTATAAATTTCAGTTAGAAAGCACACGATGGTTTGTAAATCTCAAAATATATTCTAACAAGCCTAAAAGAATTGACGACTTTTGGAATCTGTTAGAACCATATAACTGTTATGTTAAACACATTTATATCTTTTGGTATTTGTATTATAGTTTAAAAAAGTAGTTAACAGAACTCTACATTTTTTGATACTGTTTTGTTTAAGCAAAATGCGCATGTTGATGGGTACTTTTTATCACTGATAGAGACTATTCACGCGAAACAAATTACAGTTCCAAGAGAAGGGAACCGTAGTGTATGTACATCTGCGTTCCTATAGTTTGCAAACGCATTAAATCATTCAATAATCAGCCGTCCAAACCTTCAGTATTGTAAATTAATCAATTAAATTCACAACAAATTTGATACTCTGACCAGGAATGATTCAAGTCTCCGATGTTATGATCAAAGAGCGTATTTCTTTGGCAATTTTCAGTATGTCTAATATACCATAATTAATTACCGGGATCGCGTATGATAATGTTTAACGTTTAATTAAATATAAGATAGTTTGATAAAGTCATCAACGGAAATATACAAAATCTTGATCTAAATACCCTTACTGAAATCAAGATCCTGGACAAGATAAGTCTATGTATTCAACATCAAAGGAACATGTTTGAAACCAGATCCTACCCCACCGCTATAAACTGTACTTAGTTTATGGTAATAGACATATTGAATTAATATGTTGGTTCCTTTACAGTATAAAAACTTTTGATTTGATTATTTTTTCCTTTAGGGTTCACCATGTTTGACCATGGAATTACCCATTAAACCCTCTTGCTGAAGTAAAATACGTGAATCCAGCAAAAGATAAAGTAAATAAATATTTCTTTCCCCGTAACCATACTAAAGTATCGTGATTCTGTTTAATTGGCGAAGCTTATCTGAAGCTATTCGATGACTGTATAAGTCGCAATTGTGCATTGCGAAGTAAATTTAGAGATGGTTTTTTTATGTTGTGCTTGTAGATAGTTTGATTTAAAAATGATCATGAAAAGACCATACTGATGTCTTATGGTAATGAATTAAAACCGGTACGAATTATGAACATTATGTAAGTTGTAGTGTTTCAGAGAAACATAAAAAGGTGAAAAAAAGTTGGACTTGAAATTCATTGATAAAAGTCTATTCATTATGTAGATTTATTTACGACTTAATTAATGTTAATTGATACAATTATGATTTTAATTATTGAAATTGTGACACGAGGCGTAGATACACCCTCAATTGTTATAGGTCAAAACTGGGATTCTCCAGTATATAGTTTTCAGATTTGCTTTAAGCATTCAAATCATTTGACAAGACAGATAATTGTTTTTGGTGATTTTATCTCTGCTTGTATGGATAGACTATTACGTATGTTTATTTATGTGCAACAGATTATTGGGAGATTATTGCGCTAGAGTCATAATTGTATCTTGTGTATAGACAGGTGTCATAAATACAATTAAAGGACGGGGTGACAATTTTGTCATTCTTAAGTCTCTTCAAAATTATATCTTTACTTCTATAACATTTTGTAGCAATTAAGGGAGTATTTTCAGTATTCCTGAAGTTTCAATAAAAAAAACTTCATCTATTCAAATTCATAACAATTCCAGTACGGGATGTATCCATAGGACAAGATCTACGATACAAGATAGTAATGGTGAACTATAAAAGTTGTTAACAATTTTGGTTTTAAAATTCACCCCTAAGAGACTCTTGTTCTAGTACTGTCGCTGCTAAGTTTACACTACTTAGTTATGAGCAGTTTTACGTGTCTTTGTAAACTAAGAAACAATCAAAAGTTTACGCTTTATTAAATCACCCGAAAGACAAGGAATTAAATATGTGCTAATTAAGCATTGATTTGTGAGGGCAAAGGTCACGTGTCATGGATTCACAAAAGATCACAAAGTTGTTTTATGGGTATCAGCTAGGTGCCCTCGGTGTTCAATTTCATTGTAGGGTTTAAATCTTGATAATTAAAACCTAAAAAGGACTAACAACTTGTTCTTAAATATCCTCTTAAGAAGTATTTTGCATAGCCCAAACTGTAAGTTGCATTCTGTTATCACAAATCAACATGAAATAAAAGATGATTCGACTTTTACATGTACATTGATGACAGAATGCATGTTATACATTTGTATGTATGTTTATGTTTATATTCACATTAATTGTGAGCGAAGAAACTGTCCATTTTAAGGACAGGAAATTTACACTTGTTTTGGCTCATGCCTTGTCTCGACATTTTCTTGTATATATACAAATAACTTTTGACTGACTTATTTTTAAAAGACGAAAAATATTTAATAATTTTAATTTCAATGATAAAAAATGTAACATTTTATTTTGTTCCTTTAACCACTCTAATACCTTTCATATTATATTTTCTTCAGCAATCTACTACGTGTAAGAGTGTTTCAAAAATGTTTTTTTTAACATTCAGCATCTTGATGATTTAGAAGATGCAGTGATTGATTTCTTCATCTTCTTGTCGACCGTCTCTCTAATTTTTATTAAAATTTATTTTTTAAATGTAATTTATCGAATAAAGCTTTATTTCAATCGCTCAAAATGACCATTTCTCTTGCAATCCATTTAAGATGGTAGTGTTTTTTTTTTTTTGTTGTTGACAATATCTCCTTAACACATTCTACACTAAAGCAATGCAAGAAACATATGAATAGCTTTGTATTGTATTATTTGGCCGAACACTTTTTAATGTATAAGAGACGGTAAAAGAAATTTATTTCTTTTCGGTACTAATTATGACAAGTATATTTGACTGAATTTACATAAATAATTTCAAAGCATTCGAGATCACTTATAAGAGGACACCCTAAAATTGAATCACAATGCTCGACGAGTACTTAGTTTTGACAACGAAATTTCTATAATGTACTCCAATTTGAATAAAAATAATGATAAGAATGATATGTTATAAATATGCAACATTAGATTTGTGCAAGGTAGAGATATCACTATATAAAGGGAGTTTAGGTCGCTTAAAGACAAATATCTTCAACATGAAATTTTCTTTCTAAGAGAAAAATGATGTCATCTTTCAAAAACAGGTCACCTCTGTCATGCGATAGGCCTATTTATCCCCATTGACAATAAATAAAACTGACACTTGCGAAGATATTCTCAGAACAAAGGCTATTCCGTCATAATTGGTGTCATGCCGTTGAATTATCATGGAACAAGTAATTTTTCGTGTTGGGTGACTTTAATTTTTGGTTATATGATACCTATTTTTATCTATTTAATTTCTATCCCATATGAGGTGCACCAGCTTACTCCTTAATGTACAATGGTAGAATTTATTAAGTGCTGCCAGTTGCACTATCGCGGACTTAAATCTTTGTCATTCATAAATAGAATTATGATATATGTCAGGTTAATAATTCCTTGCAAATTGTACATGAATGGATTACTCTAAGTCTAGTGGAACTTATTGGGCATTTTGCTCTCAAATTATGGTAAATAAACAGTAAAGCTGTTAAAAGCGCATTTATAAATTTAGGTATACCACTGAAGTACTGGAAAGACATACATTATAACATCCAAAATCAGCTGTTAAATAAAAAGGTCGCACTTTAAACCGTAGCTAGGCCATCAAAGGACAGATTTTCAATTAAGAAATTGAAGAAAGCAATTCATGAATAATCTACTGCAAAGGATGAAATATTTAATTTCGCTAAAGTTTTAATTATTATGATTACAACCAATCTTGGCTCTAAAAAAGGGAAATCAAGAGAACCAAGATTCGAACGGTAATCAAAAGAATGTTATCAGGATAAAGACTAGAAAGTGAAAATAGACAACAAAAACAATAATAAAAAAGGGAAAATAATGTAATGAACAAAATACGCAAATTAAGACGTACACAGAAACAAATTTAAATAAGCAACACAGACTCAACAAAAAACTGGGAGCATGGACTAGAAGCCCCCGTAGGGTATGAGTCCTTTGCTCTTCTAGGAACACCAATCGTGTTGCTCATAAAATGTCACGTGTTGGTGAAAAGGAATGAAAGTCAATGCAAAATCCACCCAATCTTGTTAGTTATGAATGATTATATTGATATACTCTTTAAGGTGGGATTTTCAATTAACTCCACTTGCATTTCAGAACATAATGAATCTCAACAGCATATTTTGAATCTGTTTAAAAGAACAATCTGTTTTGAAGCGTCAAAGAACGTAAAATATTCTTATTGAAGTAATTAATACGAGTAATGTAAAAACGAAGGTTGGTTATGTCATGATGACGGCTAAGCGTCACAAAAACAATTTTAAAATAGAACAAGAGGTCTATAATGAAGTATAGTATGTATATGTTAGCTTGAACAGGGCTATATAAACTAGTTAAGTGCGTGTAATATGTGTAGGAAAAAGAAATAAGAATTGTAGAACTTCTACTCAGTTATTCACCAAGATGACTTGCTTCTGCCTAACGGTATAGACCTATTCCGAATATCTAAATTAACTGTAAACGCAATTACGAAATTTCAAAATATCGTCTTTGGTACGATGGGGCGTGGGAGATTTAACTATTACCGGCCAATTTATTACTATATTTATGACTTACTCTAGTATAGTCTCAAGTTGGATTAAATGATCTGATATTGAAAATGTCCGTTTCAATGCAAATATTTAGATAAATTAAATTATTAAAAGAATTATTCTGACAGTTTTAAACGAATCAATAGTACCGATTTGCGATCTGCAAATAATATGTATCATTTTAAAAAGAAATCATTTATAATATCCGTTAATTACATCACTGTTACGAGGACGACTATTCACAATGAATGGAACTGTAATTCATCTTGATGAGAGCTTGGACCACCTTGGGTTGTATAGAAACAATATTTACAGAGAACGAACTACTTGTAATTTAAAATTAAATGTATATCATAGATTTACTGACAACCTAATCAAATAAAAGATTGATAGTCAAAAATGTTGACACAATCTTTGTTTAATATTTTTGTAAAGAGATGATACTCAAGAAAATATTTTAAAATAGAAAAATAAAATCAATTAAGAATTTGAACGGCGGTATTTGACAAGTCCCTCGCAGAGAATTACTCAGTGTTTCAGAATGTATTCCTCGTTTCTTTATAATGTGGTGCCCTCTTTGATCTCAAAGGAAATTGGAATGTGAATATTTCATGTTAGTTAAGAATGACACAGCGAGATTATACTAACGTTAATATGACGCTCGGTTTTATAATGTGACAAATTACGAATATAAATGGTTGTCTTTCTATAATTTAGATTCTTTTCAAGGAAAACATGCATCAATAGCAATTACAAGCAAAAATAACAAGTTAGTGTTATTTTTTATCGTAAAAAAGGAAATAATAAACGTTTATTACAAAATGTGAACTACGTGTAGTGGTTTTTTTTTTTATTTTTATTTTAGTTTGTATGCTAATTGAACAAAAATGGACCACAGAAGTCTTCAATACAAACAAATAACAAACGCGTTTAACCTTTGTTAATATAGCTGACTGTTTGTGATATGAATACAGATATGATCAGTCGCTACTTGAACACCAACGCTTTTTGCGTTGCATTTGTGATATCGAAAATGCAGACAGCACAAATAACGGGTTTCTTCATTAATTAAGGTTTACTTTTGTTATCATTAGACACAGGTGTGAATTGACAAGTAGTACAGGTTTAAAGATAGTTGACTATTGATACAGAGACAGTATCTTAACGATGTGTCATTTAAAAAAAAACTAAATTGTTGAAACTTAAATATTAGCAAGACATGTAACGTACTTCAATTAAACACACATAGAGTCAAAACTATTAATAAAGCATTTAAATGAATGTTCATTTTTTCCTTTTGATTTGAGGAATTTTTAATTACTCCATTTCTGAAATTTGAATACGATATCACAAATGGGTATATCAAAACGTTTTATTTATTTCCCATAACATTCTCATATAAGTTCTGGTATTTACAGTTTGAAAAAATGCTCCGTGGATAACCTTAAAACTAAGAAAGGGACCACCAAGAGCCCAGTTAAAATATTTGCCATAATTGAAAAAAGGCAGTCATTGAAAATATGACTATTTAAGAGTTGTTATTGTATAAAATTTCTTTTCTTGTCGAAGTGCACCGTAAGCAAAATCTTAATTAGCATATTATAAACAAATTAAATTATTAATGGACGCCTCCTATAAAGCTTTATGCATGGTGGTGCTTTGAACCGTACTTTTGGTCAGGGTTATTAATAAAAGCCAACGTATAATTTTACAACGCTTAATTATTTTTTTCTTATTATTAACAATTAAAATGGAATTTCTGTGCATGTCCCTTTTAAAAGAACGACAAAAACAAGAAACTTAATGAGAATATTTTATTACATATATATTAATACAACTTATAATTCACATATCTTCTTTGAAGCATTATGTCTACATTAATTAATTGAGACAGCATTTTGGAATTTGTTAATGCGACGAATTGCCTAGTATATCATTATTTGGGTCTAAAATTTAAAAATAACTCGTTTCGTCGTGTAA
Organism: Perna viridis; assembly: GCA_037379345.1. Taxonomy (NCBI): domain Eukaryota; kingdom Metazoa; phylum Mollusca; class Bivalvia; order Mytilida; family Mytilidae; genus Perna; species Perna viridis. Next base: position 20,186,256 of record CM074511.1, read on the forward strand.
TTTGAATTGAAATTATAGACATTTCTAAGAGTCAAGGTCATGAAAAGATAGACACTCTGTCAAGTCAAACGGCATGCGTTGGTATGACATAACGAAGAAGAAAAGGGGAAATTTCATGGTCATCTTGAGGATCCTGTAACAGCAGGAAACATTGTCTATTTTGTATTAAGGGGATATGCAATACATTATAGTCATAATCAAATATATGTACTTTCCATGCTTACAGAATGACCATATACATATAATGAATAATGTTAACATGAAGTTTGTTGATAATAATGTTAACATGAAGTTTGTTAATGAATAATGTTTGTTTGTTTGTTGGGGTTTACCGTCCGAGCAGCAATATTTCAGCTATATTCAGACAATGAATATGAAATTGATGATAAAATGAACATGAACAAATTTTGATTGCCACTGGAAAAAGGGGAGATGGGTAAGATCGGGCAATTAAGCCTCCTGTGGCGGAGCGCAAAGGTTCCTACTCCTATCGAATACCACAGCAGGGTTCTTTAACGTGCGAGGAACGTGGCATCTTTCCCAACACGGTGCACCACTATGGTTTGCGGTCAGGTTTTATAGCCTGACAACCCCAGCATGCAACACACCAGGGTACCCCATTCCACCACCTGGGGCACACATCCCAGTTGCTCTGTAGGCAGAGCGCCCTAACTTCCGGCTAGAGTTTTGAGCACTATTTAGTCCCCTTTTACGACAAGCTTAGCGCTGCTGCAGGCCTATTCTTTTAACACCCGGACCTGCACGGGGAGTTAATGAATAATGTCAACATGAAGTTTGTTAATGAAAAATATTAACATGAAGTTTGAATATATCTTCGAAACTGCAGGTCCTTGTGATTTTACGGATCATTTATTTGTAATGGACCTTTCTTTGCCATTAACCTATTCTTTTATTACCTCATGCACTTTTATTGCATACCTGTGCAAAAGTAATAAAAATGACACTAAGTGTTATGACAAGAACAGGTTTGTAATCTTCCATGAAAATTGAATGTTATGTTTATTTTATAGCTAAGAAATGTTCACATTTGCATCCTTTTGGAGTGCTTTTTTGTTATGACGAGAAACGGTAAATAGATGTTTAAGTCACTGACTCTGTCTTCAAAAGACATTTTTAAGGTGCAAAAAGGTTTCAGCGTTATTTCAAGTTTATTTGCATGCATCATTGTTTGATCATACCAGCATCACAATATCATAAATTGTACATACAAAACCAGAAAGTAAATCCAACACCTGACCTACTGAAATCCGGTGCTACTGTTTGGGGCCATACATTGAAGTATGCAGAAGCATTATGATTTTTCTAGGAATACCAGTTTTCAGTTAATAAATTTGTTCTTTTTAGTGGTGTTCCTTGTCTTTTATTATGTTTATACTTGTATATGATACTATTATCACGTACCTGTGTTTTTGTTTCTAGTTTTAACTTTAGTTTGTTATGAATGTATATTTTTTTTAAAAATAAATTGCTTAAATTTTTATTGCTAAATTGACCTGACTCTTTAACGACATATTTCTATTTATTCATTTACAAGGGATACAATTCTTACACAACTAATGCAAACCTACAATCTTTACAAGACATTACATGTATTATGTAATTATTTCCATATTTCACGTGATGCAGTGCTCAAAATAGTAGTAGTTGTAATGGAGCAATGTAAGTTATCAAAGAAAAAAATACTAAATCAGGTAATTTCAGGTCGTTTTATCTGTTAGAAATCACTTTACATAAACTGCTTAAATTTATGGCCTGTTTTTCATATTTGTCTATATACATATCTATTGTATACGGGATGACAAATGTATCCTATATGATGGTATGCTTCGCCTATTATTATGTAAATTTTAAGACAGACGGTGCAAAAATATAAGCCGTAAAACCTGCCAAAATCCAAGATGCAGACCCAGTCATGAAAAACCGGCATTAAATTAAAGTCATATAAAATGAACTTGAGATTCTACTTCTTATTAAATTTATACCACTGTCATACATAATACATATTACCCTAAGTTGGGAGTAGGCAAATATAAGGTTATGGTTGGAGTTAATTTACTGAAAACTCATATACGATATTTTATCTAATGTATTGAAAAGTTTAGAATTATTCACATTATAGGGACAGTAACATGTTTTATTTAAGGGTTTATTATGTTTCGCCAGGGAAAATATCCAGTAAACTTCCCATTAAAACCTCAATCGATTTATCAAATGTCTTCATCTTTCAAATATGATGAACACAGCACAATATGTTAGAAATAATTTAGGACTTCTTATCGTTGGTGATCTTGGATAGAATATTCATATATAAAACCGAACAAATTATGGTCTTTTAACACATCCATTTTTGTAGGAACACATGAGACTAAACATAATTGAATGACATTTCAAGAGCAGTTTTATGGGGCTTTGGACATTTTTGACATTAGAAAAGTAACACGCAGCTAACATTAATGCATTAGTAATAAATAAATTAGTAAATGAAATAAAAACAATTCAAATATCAGTAAAATAAGCAAGAGCGTCAAATATAGAAGGGCAATTCAGAGACATCAAAATTCAAGTACATGGCCTAAACGCGAAGGCAGAAAACAGTGACGATCTACATACACAAAACAGAAATGCAATTACAGACAAAAAGTGAAGATAAGTAACCAATTGGAGATAGAAAATCAATTACATATCCTGGTCTTCCTTTGGTAAATACTGTCCATCTTATCAACTGTCAACGCCGTTTTGTAGAAAATAATTAGTGAAACATAAAGCCAAAACAATTACGGATAAAATAAGGGTCAAATCCGGTTTACCTGTTTCAAAAGAAATGTTTGTCATTGTATACGCTTAAAACAGTATATAATGACAGTAAAACATAATCATTTGACAATGTACTAATTACTTATCATAAAGTGTCAGTTAATCTGTCAAAAAGGCGAAAAGAATGTAGGATTCTTCCTCCACAATTTAACCAAATACAAATAGTACTTCATGTAAAAATAATGTGATTACCTAAATATATAGTCTGCTTAAAGCTACGATTAACATACTTGAGAAATTATTGATATGTTTACAAATTATACAAATATAGAGGTCATAACAATCTAAATTATAATTCATTAAGTATACTTAAATGAAGTGTGAAGGAATTTGCTATTTAATACGATAAGCATTAATACGTACAATGTACATAAATGTATTTCTACCATGTTTAACGAAATTTTCTACTTTACATTTAAAACTACTACAAAAAAACACGTGTTTTCTTCATTATAGTTTACAGCGTGTTAAATTGGTAACTACATTTGGATTAAGTTTACAATGAATCTTATGTCAATGCCAGAAATTTTTCTATTTTTTTATCGAAATTTGCCGTAGTATAAACATAGACTCCAATTATGTAGCCTCCTTGGACATACTCTGATTAAACTTATTGGTGATGGATTTAGCTTCCTACTTAAATATGTTTTTGGTTTTGAGTACTTCTTGTATATAATTTACATTTCAATCTTGAACTTCCTACGTATTTGGCTCTTATACTGCTGGTGAGAGATTACTGCTTGAAACACGTGTACAACATACAGACATTTTGAATATTCATATGATTGGCACTTTTTGTATCTAGACCTGTAGACATAGATGTAATCGTCCACCCAATGAAACTTTTATATGGCCTAATGCCCTTCCCACTAAGTATATCTTAATGCCCCTTTTTTCACGTGACAATTATAAGCGTTGACAATCAACATAGTTATAACCGTTTGATTTTTAAAGCAGTAATGAAATTTAGGAAACGATTCGGTAATTAATTACCGTGAACAACGAGACAAGTGTGGTCACGCGATTACGTCCATGATAACTAAATTTAGAGAGGATCTGATTACTATCAGTTTTGGACTGAATTGGGTCAAAGTTGTCATAGCAGATCGAAAGTCATATTAAGTTGTTAAACAATCAAATTACTTGATGACTTCTTGTCATACATTCTAACATGTGTAGGACTTAGTTTATGTAATGTAGTAGTTCAATCTTTGTGTCATTTTAAGGAATAGCTTATTAAGAGAACGTGAAACTTATAAATGAACTTTTACGTATATGTTTTCAGTTGTGTTCTTTATAATGTAATCTCGATTGTTCTAAGTGACATGCTTTAAACAATCTCAGACTTGACCACCCTTATGTTTGTCCTTCAACCTTGTTATAATTCATGTTATACATTTTGTTTAAATAAATGCTATTTCCGTATTCACATATACGGCAAAGAGCAAACATAAAATTTCTTTTAAAGACTTTCACATTAGTTGCTTAATATTGCACCTGTGACACCGAAATCTACATATTCTTTTATGTCTGTTCTAATGTTGATTAGTAAAAATCCATTTTACAACTCCAAATACAAATTGTCGCTGATATGAAACAATAATATAATAGTACACTCACCTTTCTCCCGGCTCTGTTGTTATGCATATTCATCAGTGATCGAGCATTTTCTCTAATTTCACGTGCGTCTAAAAATTTCCGCGAAAATTTAAGTCCATGTTTAATATCTGCACTACAACCTCCCCATTTCCAACCATTTGCATGATAGTGTCCACTCTTTTTAGATCTATCACAACTACATCGTTTTAATCGTCCTAAACTACAAGCTTGTGTTACTTCATATGTTACGCCGGCAGAGTTTATAGCATATGAAAATGCAGCTTCTTTGCTCCCTGAAACAAAGTAAGAATGCATTTAATGATATCAAGCATATAACAACAAGAAAAATAAGTGAATTTACCAAGCAAATCCTGACTACGAGTTAGCATCTAGTGCTCTGATCAAATTCAATGATTTATGCCAAGTATTACAATGCATAGACCCTTACCAGAACTGAAACTTGCAGAAACATTTTCGGTTCTCCAAAAGCTTACCCACTAAGTCAATTTGTTTGTAGTATGAATATTTATAGTGATATTACATGAAAGTTTCTTGAAATTATGTTTTCTCATTTTAGTATGTTGTATATAAATACCATAAGAAAATTTCGTTCCAGTACATGAAAAAATAGGTTCCTCTTCGATGTATATTTTATCCACATACCATTTCTGGTAAGCTTAGAAACACAATCTTCATATGTTACTAGCAACTTAAATTATGTTATTATCGTAAAGTACACAGTTAGTGAATAGTTAGAAAAATAAGGACCCATGCAGTTCCCTTTTCTACTCACGATTTGTGTGGGGTTTTTTTAAACATCATACTTATTTTGGCATTTACGACCTTGATAATGGGGTTTTAGAAAATTTTATACACATTTTATGTTCACTGTTACGTCATTATTTTGTTGGTATTCTGTATTAAATTGATAAAGTTTTGATCTTTTCGTCATACAACAGTACAAAGAACCTTTCTATCCTGTTATTAGTCTTCCAGACCTACTTATGTCTGCATTCTATGTCGAGTAACCTCTTTGGCATGTGTCCTGTGTCGTGTGTAGTATTGAGTGAACCGGGACGATATTTTATCCAAAGCCGTATTATATAGTTTGCTTTAGTAAGTAAAGCTATAGATAATACTACTAAAGTGCTTGTCAGAAATTAATTATTTATTGCTAATGATTCAATTATCTTTTATTTTTGACAGTCGTTTATTATTTTATTTAATAGCGCCATGTGAGTAGTTAATTTATTCTTGGATGTATACAATCAGTCGTGTGAACATAACTACACATTGCACATGAAGAAAGTTGAATGAGCAACACATCTCATTACCTTTAATAATTGGTACGCTAGTTTACTTTTTGTATTGCATAAGTAAATACTTAAAAACCTGCAGCTGATATGGAAGGAAAATCAAGGAAAGAGTAATCAAAAGAATGCAATCCTGGGACAAAGACCAGACATGGAAAACAGACATACACAACAAAGAACATAAAGTAACTAAAATCATACATACAAAGTAACAAAAGCCAATGAGCAACTCGGACTCCACTAAAAACTGGGAGCATGGACCAAGAAATCAGGATTAGATCGTCAAAGAAAATGGATATACTAAACAAATAATATGTATTAACCATTATAACAAGCACATAGAAAACAAAAGTGACAATCTGGACTCCGATAGGGAAAGCGTCATCTGTTTTTCTAGACACACCCTCAGAGTTCCTCATAAAATATCACAGCAGGGTATAATAATGTTTGTTTGCATATATATGGGTAATAAGTGTAGTAGAACGTTAAGCCGCAAATAACTTAAATAGGACTCAAAAAAATGTAATAGTAGTTCATTAAACGTTTTGCTGCATTTAGTCATATCAAAACTAAAGAAAAACAGATGAATGGACAAAAAATGGACAAAAAAGTTCAATTTGGAAAAAATGTACAAGTGGTGTAGCCTGAAGGAAAGTGTTACGATTTTTTTAAACGTTTCAGCGAATGATTTGAAGGATCAACACACAAAGTTGAAAAAGCAACATCAAAATATACTATTTTATTAGCCTCATATGCGTCAATTTGAAGTTTTATCACTGGTATCACTATAGGTTGTCAGTCAAGTACTTGAAGTATTTGTCCAGTTAAACTCATATCAGTTTGGCCTTCAGCAGTTTTCAAATATAAACGTCACTTCTTCGCAGTTGGTGATCTAGTTAAGTAAATTCATACTACTCATGAATTATTTTCGCCAGTCAGACGTTGCTTCTCATATGGGTAATCATTGATTTATATTAGAAATTTAAATGTAAATTTTTATGTTAACTGGCCGTATTAGCCACCATGAGTGGCTTCGGGCAGTTGTCAGTTTTATAAATAATCAACTATAATTATGTCTGATTTTAGCGTTAAATTGACACTTTTAAACCTAATCGTTTAAAATCCTATCCCATGGGATGATTACAAGAATACACGCACTAACTAGAGGTTCGTTTATTAGATAAAGCAATCAGCAATTCAAGTACAAACTTATAAGATATCAAGCTTCAAATAACTAAACAGCGGTACCGTGTGGTTAACACGATTCCATTTCTATTGAAAGCAAAAGGAATGGATACCAATGTAGATATCATGCTTAGATGCAAACTTTCAGGAGGAAGGGTAAAAAAAAACATACACATGCTCACTGTCATTGTTATGTTAAAACATTATGATAATCAAGTAAATACGGCTGCGATTTTTCCTTTTATCATTATCTGTCTTCATAACAATACTATCTGGTTCCTGTCCTATTCAACATGTACTTTTAATCAGTTGATCAAGTATTTCTTCAGCACTCTTGTTAACTTTCGGTTGAAGTATACTCATGAAGGATCTAATTTTTAGACTCAAGGTCTACTGAGAATAATGAACCCAGAAATGATTTAGTCGACTTAAGGACAATGGGCCTCGAGGACGTGACGACAAACCATCATCGCAAGGAACAAGGTGACTTTTTCCAAAGCTTTTTATATCTATTTTTTATAAAAAAAGGGTACACACAAAAATGACGGACCTTCACATGTCAATCATAAAATTTAAGTATGTAATTTATCATCAATATCTGTCTCACTCTGACATCTGTTTCTATTTTGCAACGCGAGAAGGTGACAGATATGAAAATCAACATTAATGGCGTAAATATTAGCTTGATTTCGTGTGGCTTTTGTAATATCAAAAGTATTTAATGTTATGATCCCCTATTAGATTATTTTACACTTACTTAAAATTTCACACAATTTCAAAAGCTTTTCTTGTTGAAACTGAATTCTTTACACTATTTTAAACATTTAAGTTTTACTTGACAAGATGCCTTAATTAAGACGAACAGGGCGATACATAATGTCTACGAAAGATGACCAACATGCATAACTCTCTGGTAACAAGTTATACAAGCGTGGTAAGGAACAAAAACCAAATTTTATTTGAAATTTACGAATCATCTTTTTGTGATGAGAATAGTTTATAGTTCGACTACCCCGGACTTGACTCTTTATGGGCAACTCGGCGGGTGTTTCAAGAAAAGCAGAGGACGCTTACCGTACCGGTGCACCTGGTGCATGCTCATAGTTTTAAGTGGAGTCCGAGTTGCTCATTTGCTTTTGTTACTTTGTATGTCTGATTTTAGTTATTTTACGTTCTTTGTTGTGAATGTCTGTTTTCCATGTCTGGACTTTGTCCCTGGATGACATTCTTTTGATTACCGCTATAACCTTGGTTCCCTTGATTACTCTTATAATTGAAATACATATCACATAGTTGGTCAAAAGAGTAATCTAACTAGAAAACTTTCATTGCAATATTTTCATAACAAGTCAGATTAAGCAATTAATTATAATTATTAACTCCTGGAATCGGAACTGACACACACATTTTTTTTCCATTTTGCTCTATTTTTTCTTAGAAACCATCATTTTGGTATTGAAAAAACAATCCTACCAGAATGGTACAAACACATATCTCATCGACGGCACTTTCTCCTTACGTTATCTTATATTTTTCGTTTTAGATATAGTACCTTTATAACATAACATATAACTTTGGTTCCCTTGATTACTCTTTTACATTACAGGCTTGTATTAAAAAGGATACGTACGTTTTTTTTAATATAATTCTAAACAAGAGACACGTTTATATGAACATTGATATTTCTTTAGCTCCTTGGACGTATCTTATCTAAAACTTCATTTTACTGGACTTCATGTTAAAAGGTATGTCTGTAGATGATACCAATGTTAAACATGTAGAGATATTCCTTGCTCGATAATGTTGACATAATGAACGTATGATGACTGACCACTGCCATATTATGAATGACAACTACAAATAATTCTTGCTTCGTGAATCATAAAATTGTCATGGGCCAAATACAAATAATGCTTATGCTTACAATGGGATCGGTGTACTTATTTGCAAATAAAACAAAGCCAGGGGGAATACGTGTTTAAGCATAGTCATGTATAATATGTGGTCGAGATATTTTCTCAATTTAGCTTGAAGAGTAACATCACCGTTACTATATTTGTGATGGGATCGATGCAGAAGTCTAAAACAAATGTGCCTGCACGAGCAGATGACAAAAATAAACAAAGTTTATCTATTATGGCAAAGACTCTGGAATGAAAACATTTTATAGAAACTTATGAAGAGTATATTCTTATAAAGAGCCTAAATATATCATACCAAACACAGTGAAAACTATTCGAAATAAATAAGCCTCAATAAGTCTTATAAGACAGAAACGGAAAGAAGAGAGAAACACTGTAGGAAATTAGGTCACAATACATAAATATACCATCACAAGAAGAAATGCGGATGTTACAGAACCATGTTTCAATTAAAACTATATTATAGGAAGGACATTGGAGACATGGATAAGTGAGGATGTTATGAATGGAATAATGCACTGGTATTGTTTTAATAGCCCTATGACATTTCCTTTATATCTCATTCATTAGATGATGCCCATTGATAAGGTAAATAATGGGTATTTTGATACAACATCCGTCTTCCTTAGGAAGTTATCTTTAATTATTTTCTTAATGGAGAGTACACCCAGCGGATGTTTACTGGTTTTAATAAGAAATTCATTTTTATTGAAATGAACAGATTCTCTTAATTACTTTAAACCATAATGACTTTGATATGGAAAATATTTAATAAAAGAAGCATTGATTATTAAACTGAAATGTTAATAGAATCAAACTATGGAAGGTATTGGGAAGCTAAAATTGGATGGACACAATTATGAACAGTAGTGAAACAACACTAGCTAGTTAAAACATCTCGGGTACAAATCTTTAATTTAAGAGTATTCAATCCTTTAGTCGTGGTTAATTTCGTTATAATAGAGTAACTTTTTTTCCAAGACGACATACACAAGATCTTTTTGTGATGAATTCCATTTGATATTGAAAAAAACGTTTCTCTGCGAAATGTTGAACTTACCAACTGAATGCGTAATCCCAAACATTGTGTTCTGTTGTTCAATATTTGTACAATTCCAACGCATATTGCGGAACTGAAATCGACACTCTCGAAGTCCGAGTTTAACTCCGTCACCTATTGTCACTATTGCGTCTGGTCGTTTTCGACAGATAGATCGTTGCTTTGGTGTTAATCCTGGAATTTTGTTACAAATAATACTCGATGGTAAAGCAACTACTGATGAAAGCGATCTGAAAGCAACAAAACGACCAACATAAAGTCAAACGTATTAAAAAAATAAACATAAAACAATATTTTGATATAAAGTAGACAAAAAAATTCTTTGGATCAACTATTAAACAATCTAAATTTAAAAAAAGTTTCATACATTGTTAAAAGTATTTCACTTAGTATCACCAGCATGGTCTTTTGAAGTAATGCTTTCCTTTGAACAATGAGGAGCAATCAAGCAAATATGAAATTTAATCAATGAAATATACCATGATGCATATTTTTATACTTATTTTATTCAATGACTGCATGCATATCAAATGCTTAACCTAAAATACATCAAAACATTCTAGTTTGATTTATATTTCCGTTACTGTCAATCTTTCTAATGCATATTCAACTTCCCGTCCAAGCGTTGGCAGATATCATGCATAATTATTAATTTAAATTTCAGCATTTTTTTCCTCCTTGCAGGTCTTTAACGGAGGAAACGTCATAACACATGGACTATAAATTCCAGTGGAGTTAAGAAGATGTTTGTACGATAGAAATTCTTGAAGCGTCATAAAAGCGCCTTGGTGTTATGGATTCCTTTAGAGGTAAATTTGTCGACAAGTTTCTATGATTTATGGATAGGGGTCTTAATTTATATATCATAGTTTAGTAGACACCTATAAATGTTGTTAGATCGTTATCAAAATGGGAATTTGTATTTACAAGTCATGTATCATCTGATATCACCTCCATCTCGAAAACATTCGGCTGATAATAGATCTCATGTTCTCGAGTAATTTAGCGCAATATATAAAATTAAGTTGTGGTAATTTCTACCCGCATCATTAATAAATAAAATTGCACAAGCGACAAAAAATAAAAAAAGCAATAAATTCAGAAAACATAATGTACAAAATTTCAGCGAAGTTAAGGTATTAAGATTAATTGAGGGTAAACAAATTTTTAAGAAATAGACGTGAAAGTGAAGTAAAATTTTAATGTTAGGAATAAAATGACGCATAAATTGCTCGTCCGAGTCATATTTGAATACATTGATTTCTTACAACCAAACATTTTCCAGTAAACTTTGATGAACTGTATAAAAGCTTTGCCACTGTTAATGCAAGAACTGTATATTAATAGGGGAAGTAGTGTATGCATTGTAATCCTATACAAAGAATCATGATTGTTCTCAATGTTAATTATATAAACCGACACTTTGTTTTACTTTGTCCTATGACATAAAAGAGACAAACTGAATAACTGTGTGTGGATTCATTTTTTTGTATCTAGGTTATTAGTATTTAAAAGTTTAAAATCAAACCATAGTACTAAAATTTGAAACGATACAAAAAATATTTTCCTCACAATGTCAAGTACTTAAATTTAACAATCAAAATATTTTCGAACCTAAAATACCAAAAAAAAAATGAATCCATATTATTAAAGTTATTATAATAAATCTTTGAATACCGATTACATGAGTTAATACCACACTAGCTCTGCATATGTATATATGATGCTTGGCTTCCTCTTAAACTGACCTTGGGTTCCAATTACTCTTAGAAGGTCAGTGTGATGTAAGTACACTAAACAACCATTAGACTATTATAGTTATAATTATTATATAGACTTCATTCATCATCGTTAAAAGATATTTCATAATTAATTTGAAAATGTCGCCTTCCGATGTTGGTGATCTAAAGAGGCTTTATTTTTTAACATAATTAGATGAAAGAGTCTACAATTTAAATTGATATATGTATGAAATAAGGCTGACAATTTTTCTTATATTTCATTTTTGTATTGTTGTTCACTGTAAGAGCCAGTAATAGTAGAAGACTGGAAATGGTAGTAAACTATCTGCTTAACAATAGGACGTACAAAATGCATGTCTTTTTCACTATAATTATTTTCTGTATGAATGGTGTTTATTTCAACAGCCTAACCAAATATGTCAGCCTTTATTTTTTACTCGTTTAAATGTGTAATTCATAATGGGAATCACTTGAAAGATATTTTTGTGTCTAAGGGCTGACTTTACGCGGTTCGTGATGGGAACTGAGATTAAAAATTCGACCACCCTCAAGTAAAAAAGGCGAGCAAATTGCAAAGAAACGTTAAATCTCCTTGATATTTTAACATCTTTATTTATGGCTAATTATGAAGCAAGTTATAGATATTTTGAATATACATGTTACATACGAATCATTCGAACCAGAATGGCTGAAAAATACAATGTGTGACAAATATGAACTTCAATTTTACGTCAAATTTTAATGAAAGGTATAAGCATAATATATTAGTTATTGAAAAGACTATACACATGTGCATTTATACCTTAAGAAAGTACAAATTAAAAAAAAAGATCGAGTGACTTGTTTACTTCAGATACTCACAGAAAATTGCCGTATACGCAGTATGTAAAGTAAAGAAGTCCCAAATGAAACTTCGTATGGCGACTAGCTCCCATTCTCTCGGTCGCTATACATTCTCATTTCTTCTCTACCACGGGTACATCAATGGAAGACATAACACTTCATAACAGTGTACACAAATTGCTATATATCCACTTGACAAACAAGTCTATATTACTTTATTTCAATAGGTTATGTTAGAAGCTTCAATGCAACATCAGCTTATTGGTTCTTAATTTTTTAGACAGCTAAATGTCTTTGTCAGGTTTCTCAACTGTGGATAATTGTCATTGGTGGAAACGCTTCAGTTGACAAATTGCTCCACCCCTTTTACATTATAAACAGCATAAAGTTATTGACAATAGTATCGAAACACAAGGCTCATCTTTAAATATATGTATATATATCCATATCGTTACTGACAGTCATGCAGTGAAGCGTAACACCATAGTACCGTTACGTAGACCATATAAGGTGTAATAGATAATATGAAATACGTGTTTTAACAACGAGTCGGAGTAATATGAAATCAGTCCAAATTTTCTTCGTAACTCAATTAATTTAAGTTTTCTTTTCTTAATTTCAACGTGAATGGCTTACTTTCATGTAATCGAATTCGTTGCTAAATTAAACAACGCCACGGACCGCATAAATGATCTTAGATAGTTTTAAATACATACGTATAAATAATCACAAGCGTGCAAGAAAATATAACGAATTGACTAAACGAGGATAGTTTTTTAAGCAAAACGATTGTCTTATCAATTTAATATTTCATTGATTTATATGTATAATAAATATGCACGGAACTATGGTATTTATGAAAGGTAGTTGTGTGCATTGCATTTTTATGATGAAACTATTTATTCTATTAAGATTTAAATAAATATAATTTTAAATGTAGTACACAACAAAACCGACTCTAAACACTTTACTGATTTTCACATTGACAACAAATACTAGTACCATTTACAGTAATTCAGAAACAAAAGGCACAAAGTAAGGAAATTTCATTTTTACCCACCACATTTGGTCATTAGAATATTAAATAAAAGACAGTTATAAACATCATCCAAATGCACCTGAGCCCGTTGTTTAGATGAAAATCATTCTTAATATCTCGGAGAAACAGTTTAACATCGGGATACGTTTCGGGGTGAGAAATTCATTATCCTCCCTTCATAATTGAACTTTTAAAATAAATCATTCAATCAGAAACTAACAACATTAAAAGTATTCATTAAATGAGTTTTGAAAGGGATTTAAACCACATTTAACATTGTACAACATGAGATATTTATAACGTTCATAGATTTCTCAAGAAATAGCTATAGACCATTTTAACAAAAGCAACACTCCAAAAATGACTGTTTCTTCTGCTCCAAAACCTAATAACAATGATAAAAAGATGTCATCAGTTTTATTGAAAGAGATCAAAGTGGTTCGACGCCTTCAACAGTATACACTGGAAGTTCATTCCTTAAAAAGTGATAAAACTATTCTTAAAATCAAAATGCCAGTAAAATAAAGCACAGTAAAGATCCTAATTCACTATTAGATATTTTTCCGTGTTTGTTTTTCAATAGAGCGTTTTAGAAAATATGCTCATTATCATATAGGGATGATCGAATACGAAAAATGTATGAATTAAACTTTTAAAGGCACTGCATGATTTACTGGATTGATAAAGATAAATGTTACAGTGCCTGGGTTCATGGGCCCATTTTAAAGCCCGCTTTGTTACTTAATGACCGAAGAAGTGTCATAGAACCATAACAGTCCTTTAATTCATATGATTCTGTTTTCGGTTAATTGGCGGTTTTTTTTCCATAAGAGTTAAGGATAAGAACTATGTAATAGTTTCCAGTCAAATGATTTTTTTTTTAGTATTGTCACCCTTTTTGTCGAAAGCCAAATATTTAAAACATCGATTTCGGGTCTGGTTGCTGGCTAAAACACAAACGAATAGCAGACAATCATGCCTTTGGAAGGCAACAGGGTTGATTATCGTTAATTAATCTAATTGTAGTTCACACTATTTTTTTTTATCAGTCGGCCATATTTTTGAAACCCTTTACATTCATGTAAAGATATATTATAGGAGTTTTAGAAAATCTGTAAGTATGGGACATTTTGAATATCACATGGAGATAACACGAGATATGTGTACTTATTAAATTTTCCTACAAATAGCATAAGATTTCATAACCAAAGAATAGAAAATTGTCAACACTAAGTCCAAAAAAACAATGGCTCGGTTTGTATGCCAAATCTATTTCATAAATCGTATAATAAAAAGTTGGACAAAAACGTGCTTTAATAATCAGTGTGAACTAAAGATATATATTTATTTATTAATTTACATACTTATTTGTATATATGAATATGCACCGCCAAGCGTTTTGAGACCGTACAATACCAATTGCGAGGGGGCCATGCAAAGATTACAGAAAAGGCATCTTACTTTTCTAAGAAATTGAAGTCCCCTTTAATATGTAACATGCTGTCGTGTTTCGTTTAATTTTTTTACTAAACGTTGGTATAGTGCAATAAGAGTTTTTAGGCGGGCGACATTTCGTGCTTGCAACCCCTAATGGCTAAACAATTAAATTTCCTTTCAAGACTATGTCACTGTTCAATTGGCATTCTCGATTAAAATCATACACAAAGAATAACAACTACAACAGATAATTTTATAACAGGAAGAACGTATACGAGTTACTCATTTGAGAAGGCGACAAAATATGCATTATTTGAAATGATTTAGGAATGTTAATATTTTCATTGACGTTCGGTCACACATGTACATTTCAATCATTTGTATCTGCATTATCTATATTGCATCGAACTACCCACAGTTGGGAAGATCTTAAATGAGTACACAAATGTACCCACTGAAAAAAAATTATGGATTTGTACGAAAATTGTTCCTATTTTGGATGATTTATTAACCCTTAAAAGTCTCCAGGTGTTCAAAAAATAGCATAAATGATGATAAAATCTCTTTAGATAATGTATATAGACTCATTTAAGTAAAATGTTTTAAAAGTAAATTGTATGTCTTCCAGCTCATTATAATGTTATGCAAGAGAAAAATAATACAAATAGAAATCAAATAAATCATTCGGTTGTTTCAATTCTCACTTATTTTCATACATCAAAATTCATTTATCAAAACTGTTATGCAGTCAAACAGCAAAACACATTTTATGCAAATTAATTGCAAAAACATTAGGCGTGAAAATTGTAAAGATGTACAAAACACACATTTGTCCTGTCAAGCCCATCGAACAATATTAGTTAGAAAATTATTTTCTTTTTTTGAGGTTGTGAATAACTTTACATTTTAACTCGTTGTTTGCAAGAGCAGGTTAAGAAAAAAATGAATATTTTTCGTTGTGTAAAAGGTCTAAAAAATTGTTTGATGTCCACTATTGCTTAGTGTACGCAATCATCACTGACTGACGAACATGTTATGCTTCACGTGGAACTATACATGATTTTTTTAAACCCTCTTAATAAAATGTTGCAATGTATACCAAAATTAAACATTACAAGAAAATTTCATTTCAGATAGAAAAAGTTAAAAAAAGACTTTGCGAAATTGAGCGGAAGACGTATAATTGCAAGCAGGAAACGGGACTTAGAAAATTTACAGATTGTTTGTTTGTTTGTTGGGGTTTAACGCCCGAGCAGCAATATTGCAGCTATACTCAGGCGATGAACATGAAGTTGATGATAAAATGAACATGAAATAATGATGAAATGAAAAATGGGGTTATGGGGTCGACAAATTTTGATTGCAACTGTAAATAGGGAGAGGTGGGCAGGGTTGGGCAATTTAGCCTTCTCTGGCGGAGCCCTATGGTTCCTACTCCGGGAGAATACAACAGTCGGTTTTTTTATCGTGCGAGGAACGTGGCATCTTTCCCAACACGGTGCACCACTATGGTTTGCGGTCAGGTTTTCCGTATTATAGCCTAACAACCCTAGCATGTAACACACCAGCGGTACACAACCCAGTTGCTCTGTGGGCAGAGCGCCCTAGCCCCCAGCTAAGGTTCTGAGTACTATTTATCATTAACGACAAGCTTAGCGCTGCTGTAGGCCTATTCTTTTGACATCCGGACCTGCACGGGTGGAAAAGTTACAGAAAAGTTAATGTAACGTCGGTAAGTTCTTGAAGAACATACACTTATCACACAAGATATTTACCACATGCGAAAGAGTTGTTACGTTAGAAAAAAAAACCTCTATAACCTTTGCCGCAAACCTAAGTCATACGTATGGATAATGAATGACGTCCGCCTTGTTGTTCACGAGTTTGTCAAGATATAAGGAAATCTTAGCAGATTCCATCGATCCCATTGTCCTTTCTCTCATATCCTGACAAATGTGATAGAAATAATCACCGATTTTTGGATTGTTAATGATAAAACATTTTAATAACGGAAAATTGTATACAGTAACTAGGTGATTATCAAAATAATTCTAAAACAGGTCTTCAACAATAATGACAACAGCACGGGAACACAGTAAGTTCTCCTTACAAACGTAAATGCATGTTATTATGTGTAGTGTCACAGGAAATATCGAACACAATGACATCTTTAAAGTTTATTGTACATTGTAAATTGTATTTCTTTAATTAAGAAATATAAAAAGCATCTACTTATAGCTTTGTATTTTTTTCTTTTGAGGAGAAACAGATGTACTTAATGATGTAGACCTGGGGTATGGGACATAACTCTTGAAATCAGTGATATGTTTGCATCATATTTATTTTCATCAAAGCGTATCAAGCTTTCATTTACAATAGAATGAAATAAATCCGATTTCCTTTGATGCTTAGATGATGAGATTGATGAAAAATACTTTACATAAACGTTCCAATGATTTATCGAGATATGTGCCTTACCCTTGGTCTACCTCCTTAATCTCTTGTTTGTTTGTTTGTTGGGGTTTAACGTCCGAGCAGCAGTATTTCAGCTATATTCAGACGATGAACATGAATTTGATGATAAAATGAAAATAAAATGATGAAATGAAAAAGAGATGGGACACAAGGACACGGTGCACCACTATGGTTTGCGGTCAGGTTTTCCGTATTATAGCCTGACAATCCCAACATGTAACACGCCAGGGGTACCCCATTCCACCACCTGAGACACACAACCCAGTTGCCCCGTGCAGGTCCGGGTGTTAAAAGAATAGGCCTGCAGCAGCGCTAAGTTTGTCGTAAAAGGCGACTAAATAGTGCTCAGAAACCTAGCCGGGGGCTAGGCGCTCTGCCCACCGAGCAACTGGGATGTGTGCCCCAGGTGGTGGAATGGGGTACACCTGGCATGTTACATGCTGGGGTTGTCAGGCTATAAAACGGAAAACCTGACCGGAAACCATAGTGGTGCACCGTGTTGGGAAAGATGCCACGTTACTCGCACGTTAAAGAACCCTGCTGTGGTATTCGATAGGAGTAGGAACCTTTGCGCTCCGAAACAGGAGGCTAAATTGCCCGACCTTACCCATCCCCCCTTTTTCTAGTGGCAATCAAAATTTGTCGACCCTATTATCCTTGTGACCCATCCTTTTTTTCATCATTTGATGTTCATTTTATCATCCATTTCATGTTCATTGTCTGAATATAGCTGAAATATTGCTGCTCGGACGTTAAACCCCAACAAACAAACAAGCTCTGCGGGCAGAGCGCCCTAGCCCCGGCTAGGTTTCTGAGCACTATTTAGTCGCCTTTTACGACAAGCTTAGCGCTGCTGCAGGCCTATTCTTTTAACACCCGGACCTGCACGGGACTCCTTAATCTCAATCTACCGAGACAACACAAACATAAAATTAGTGAAAGACTTTCAAGTCATGATAATTCTAACGATTTGTTTCAAGCTTTTTGTAGTTTTTTTAAGTATTGATGCAAGTAATTTGGGAAGATGTCATTCTTATATAGCGTAGAGAATAATGACTTTTTAGCAAAGTCTCACCCTTCAAGTGCGTATTACCAGTCATTGAGAAAATAGGTCTTCCTATAAGACAGACATGGCAGACCATTTCCACATCTAAGGAGGTACAACCAAAACTACTGTGAAATATATATGTAACAGGTTCTTATGAAGGGTAATAATAGAATTACTGAACTAATAATATCAAAAGTAGTCTAAAGGAATAGTGAAAAGTAAAGTTCGTATAGCAGATATGAATATCAAGGAAAAAAACGGAAAGTTGGAAACCACCGCAATGGTCCTGACTTGGTACAGGCGTTTCTAAATGAAAGGTTGGTTAAGCCGATTTTTTAACGCTAACCCTCCCGCTTCCATTATGGTTCATTATTCCCGTTTTTTTTTAATAAATAAGCACCGAAAAATACCACCAATCAAAATCGGTAATATCAGTAATCAAATATTTCATAAAATAATGGATTAACAATGTCGTTAGATGCAGAAGGAAAACAAGAAGATCAGAGTTCAAACGGTTATCAAAGGAATATAACCCGAAGATAACGAACAGGGAAAATAGACATATACAATAAAGAACATGAAATAACCAAAGCAATACGTGCAAATAAACAAAATCAAATACGCCATCTGGACCCACGCCACAACTTTACTTTCTTTTTCTTTCTCTATAACTGAACAAAAACTGACAAACTGAATACTTATCATATATTGGTTTGTTCATGGAATACAAATGAAATGAAATGATAAGCTCTTCCCTCTGCAGATTTAACCTTGAATATGATTTTTGCATGTCATTATGGCAAAGTTCTCTAGTAGTACAAATGTGTGACTACACATTGTATTACTAAACGATGGAACTAAGATGAATCGAAATGTATGAATTACACGTTAAGAATGACATTCATAGACTATATTAGTATTGCACGACATATTTCCATTCATATTTTAGATTAATGAGTTACAAATATACGAGAAAATAAACTGCAAACAACAGTGTTTTGAGATGTTTTTGTGGTTGACTCATTCAAAAGCATTTTGATATTGACAGATAAGCAAACATTTTAAAGTCGACAAAAGGTTAAGACAAGTTAGGTTAACAACGAAAGGGTTACATTAACGAAAAGGTTGTAAAAAGCTTGCATAAAGTTGTAGAAAAAAACAAAACTTAAAATCAAGACTAGAAACTTACAAGGGTAAAACGTCATTGTTTTACCAGTAACATTCTTATCATTCAAGATTTTGAAAGCAAAGGTCATAATGACAATTATAATAAGTGAATCATAAACAAGGAATAAAAACATACTATGGTGTAAATTTACGAACAAGTCATAACGCTAAGTTCTAGTTATTGTTTATCATGTTCAGGGTTTCATATCTGCATGCAAGTCTTTCCAGGAAAGGTGTTTGTTGACTTTTCTATTCAGTGTGCAATGGTAACATTACGTCACAAACAGGAACAATGATTTTTCACACGCATTTCACCTGAATTGAGCAAATTAAATTCGTGATAGATTTCATGCGAAGTTACGGTGAATCGATCCTTCACGTGAAAATCACATGAGCTTTTCACATGAAGTTCATATTACGTACATTTAAGGTGACAATCACGTTAATTTCGTGTAAATACAATGTGAAGCTCGATTCACATGAAAATTCCTTGAACAATATTTGCCAGTGTATGAATTTTTACGATGATAACAGAATTTCACATCACGCCAATTTTGTTTCAAGGAAAAGGAAGAAGTATCGAGAGTGCAAACTAGAGGAAATCGATTGACCGAGCAATAACCGAAACATTAAAATCATCAAAATACGAAAAACGGAACGTAGACCACAAAAGGACCACCTAGACATTACCCCTAACGGACCTAATACCCCGCAGCCTGTTGAACTAATGTGGACACACGATTCATACTGAACCACAACCAGTACAGTTTTTGCTGTTAAGGACAACACAATGGCATAAAATGACTGCAAATTTACCTTAAACATAAATTCCTGATAGTATACACATCCTAATATGGTAATATAACACCCCAATAAGTTTCGTTAGAATCCTGCATGTCCTTTCGAATACCACAGCACGGTTCTTTCACGTGCGAGGAACGTGGCATCTTTCCCAACACGGTGCACCACTATGGTTTGCGGTCAGGTTTTCCGTATTATAGCCTGACAACCCCATCATGTAACATGCCAGGGGTACCCCATTCCACCACCTGGGGCACACGGTTAGGCTAGGTTTCTGAGCACTATTTAGTCGCCTTTTACAACAAGCTTAGCGCTGCTGCAGGCCTATTCTTTTGACACCCGGACCTCCACGGGGCCACTTTCACAATTAAGCCCGAACATAAATTCCTGACAATATGCACATCCCAATACGGTAATCTATCATCCCTTTAAGTATCATGAAAATCCTGCTAGTCGTTAAAGAATAGTTGCGAACAACGCATGAGACTAAGTTTTGCAGAAAACACGCCTTGGTTCAACAGCCGCCATTTCTAAATTTTTTATCCAAACATAAATTCCGACAATATGCACATCCCAATATAATAATCGTTCATCCCTAATTTTTATAACAATCCTGCAAGTCGTAAAAAAGGATTTGCGGACAACGCATGAGACTAACTTTTGCTGAAAACACACCTTAGTGCAACAGCCGTCAATTCTACATATCATTATTGTTCAAACATAAATTTTTAACTATATGCACATCCCACAAAGTTTCATTACATTGCTACAAGTTGCTAAGAAAAGACAGACAAGGTGAAACATATATATCCCCCAAACTTCGTTTGCGAGGGGGTTTAAAAAGTACACAAAAATGCCAACAGCACAAGACCCCTCAAAACCGTGGGTGAACTCAGGTACTCCAGAGGGACGGCGTTTCTTGCTACTTACAGGATACCATGCGTGCTATCCGTTGAAAGTCGGGTTCGGTGATGTGGATTGATCGCTGATCAATTTTATAAAAGACATTTCATATTGGCTACTCAGGTCATTGTGACGACTGAAGCATTATCAACATGTCGAATTAAAACTATGGGCCACATAACCTTGATCGTATTTTCCAGGCCTCCATTGAAATTTCTAGAAAGGCAAAATAAGTCTTCAAAACTGCTGTTTTAAGTCTTTCATTGCATAATTGGACATTTATTGACATCAAATCTAATAGTGTAATGGACCACATATGAATGTTCAGTGGCAAATACTATTTAATGTTTGAATTTCAGTTAGTGGTCACTCCATGACATTTTGTGTAAAAAGATTTATAATAAAATAAAAAGCAATCTAAGTAAGTAAATTATCATTGGTGTGAAACATTTCCGGTGGCACCTGGCAAAATTAACTCCCATGTCATTTTATCTACCACAAATGTGTATAAATAAAAAGTCTAAAGAATGTGGTATCACAAAAATCTTTTGAGTATGACATAGCTATTTTAACCATTTTTAAAATATAAACAGTTCTCCTATTTGTCAAGATATGTAATTGATTTCATCATTAACATTAAATCTAACAGACAATTCATAAAACTGACAAAACCATTACAAGTATATCTTTGATTTACATCAGACTTCGCATGACGTTTTCAACACATAGGCCATTTCCTTTGATACATATCGGGAAGACATTCCGATCGAATTGCACAAATTCCAAAGATAAAAGCAAATCTTTTGTCAGAAAAATCGACAAAAATGTCGAAACGGTCATGCATGTAACAGCCGATCAAGAATACGTAATTTTCACTTTAAAGAATGGTTGATAAGTATTGTTAAAGTAATCAATGTTAGAAAATGTGAATATTGAGAAGTGCAGGTAATTACTGATTGTAACCTACACCTGTAAACCAATACCTAGTAAACACTGCAATAATAAAATAGGAGTGACTTGATTGTAAATAAATATTTCTTTTAATGAAACCGTAGACATGTGCTTTCATTATTTATTCCACCCTCCAATGTTATGTGCAAGCGGTTTAGTATGTAATGTGACATCAGTATTATTTTAAAAGCTTACTTTTAAAATCTTGGATCTTTGTGTCTTGCAACATCAACCATAAGTGTTAAAGAGTAATCAAGAGAACCAAGGTTATAGCGGTAATCAAAAGAATGTAATCCATGGACAAAGACCAGACATGGAAAACAGACATACACAACAAAGAACATAAAGTAACTAAAAACATACATACAAAGTAACAAAAGTAAATGAGCAACTCGGATTGCAGAATTGATTCTAACAGTCATGATTTTGTTCATATGGCACCTGATATATCTATTCTACAAATCTGATTTTTAACTCCATCTTTGATTACACATTTCTTGTGAATTCTTGAAAATAAAATTTCAACACTTGTAAGGCTTATTTTCTAAGACTTTTACAGTAACGCTTCTGGAACAGGGTTATGTTGCTACAAGATTTAAGTCATCACCACAGAAGTTTTATGGTCGCCATCATGAACTCGTGGATCGTTTTAGTGTATCCATCTGCACCATGATAACTGATTTGTTAATCGTGTCATAGTTTTCCTTTCTTCGTTTGTCTACCCCGGACGTGACTTTTTATGAGCAACTCGGTGGGTGTTTCTAGAAAAGCAGAGGACGCTCACGCTACCGGTGCACCTGGTCCATGCTCCCAGTTTTTAGTGGAGTCCGAGTTGCTCATTTCCTTTTGTTTCTTTGTATGTATTATTTTAGTTACTTAATGTTCTTTGTTGTGTTTTCCATGTTTGGTTTTGTCCTTGAATTGCTTTCTTTTGATTTCCCTTCGAACATTGGTTCCCTTGATTACTCTTTCAAACTAAAACTTCTAAAGAGCCTACAGATATGAAATCATGTGACCATGCCACTTGGTTTATGTGAACAGGAAGTAAATCATTTTAAAATGTCCCTATACTTACATCAATCCTGCCGCTGAGCCACAATAAATGTTGATTGTTTAAGAGGGCATTACGGTTAACAACCCAATCATGATTCAGAACATTTGTTCTGTAGTTTCATAGAAATTGTTCTTTGAAACAATCGCCAATCCTTAGCTAAGATAGTCTCTGGTGGCCATCGTGGTTAAGTAAACGGAACCATATTACTGTATAGATTTTTTACTGAAATTGTGATCTCCATTATAGTTTTATTGGAAACTTTGAGCGACAGCAGCAACTCATTGTGCTCCTCGAACCACACAAAATGAATATAGTTTATACAGGGCCTTTGGGTCTGTTAACAGGTCAAATGCCATTGGCATTGGCACCTGTGGTTTCAGAGGAGTTGATCATAGATCCTTCATAAAAGCAATATTCGATAATCTGCATTTAACCTACATTAGTCAGGAGCACACTATGCCAAACGTTGTGGCCCTCATTTGAATCTAGGCAACTGATACCAATTAAAATGAGATTATACTTTTGACAAATTTCTAAATCAACTTTTTGTACGCAAATGTACCTTATTTCCTTATTGAGAAGTACATCTCTTATTCCTACAATCTAGTTGTTAACATGTAAATTGATGATTGTTTGAACATAAAATAATTTGTAATTTTACATGAAATAGTAATAAAATATTAATGACATATTCGTGACAATGTTGATTTGTAGAGTCTTGGACAAGTTTGTCAGATTTGAACGACACAAACTTGAAATACTCGACAGTAAATGAATGAATTTGGGAAGGGTTATAGCCAGAATTTGTTGATACTAAATATAATGTTGAAAATATTTCCATTGATTGATTGTTGTGGTTTAACGTCCGAGCAGCAATATTTCAGCTTTATTCAGACGATGAACATGAAATGGATGATAAAATGAACATGAAATGATGATGAAATGAAAAGTGGGATGGGACACAAGGATAGGGTCGGGCAATTTAGCCTCCTTTTAGCGCAAAGTTTCCTACTCCTATCGGATACCATAGCAGGGTTCTTTAACGTGCGAGGAACGTGGCATCTTTCCTAACACGGTGCACCATTTTAACACCCGAACCTGCACGGGGCGAAAAAGATATTTCCAATAAAAGACGATCGACTTGAAGAAAGAAAGGTAAAGTGGTATTTCTGGTTGGAAACCATATTGTGGAACACTAGTTTTTTTTTCGAACTAACGCAACAATTATATTCAAGGTTAAGCTAATACAATGTGTATTGCCGGAAAATATCAATTTTTTTTACCAGCTTTAGGAACAGTCAGATCGCGATGTTTCCCGAGCTGATCTGACTGTTTCGAAGCAAGTACAAGTAAATATATTAATATTTTCGGCCAAATTAAATTTGTCCAAAATATTTTATTTTTTCAGCAATCCGTAGAGCGCGGCGGTCGACAAGGGCACCTTTAAGCTTGTTACCTGTTTTCTATTTTTGAGCCCCGTGCAGGTCCGGGTGTTAAATGAATAGGCGTGCAGCAGCACTAAGCTTGTCGTAAAAGGCGACTAAATAGTGCTCAGAACCCTAGCCGGAGGCTAGGGCGCTCTGCCCACAGACCAACTGGGTTGTGTGCCCCAGGTGGTGGAATGGGGTACCCCTGGCGTGTTACATGTTAAGGTTGTCAGGCTATAATACGGAAAACCTGACCGCAACCCATAGTGGTGCACCGTGTTGGGAAAGATGCCACGTTCCTCGCACGTTAAAGAACCCTACTGTGGTATTCTCCCGGAGTAGGAACCATAGGGCTCCGCCACAGGAGGCTAAATTGCCGGACCCTACCCACCTCTCCCTATTTCCAGTGGCAATCAAAATTTGTCGACCTCATTGTCCTCGTGTCCCACCCCTTTCTCATTTCAGCATCACTTCATGTTCATTTTATCATCAATTTCATGTTCATCTTCTGAATATAGCTGAAATATTGGTGCTCGGACGTTAAACCCCAACAAACAAACAAACAAACAAACAAATCTATTTTTGACGTTGGTCATAACTGTAAAGGTAACCAGGAGACGATATTACGTAGTGGAGCAATAAGGATTTGTTTATTTGTATAGTAGAAAGCTTAGTTGCAGGATAAATGTATGCAATTGACGTTCCGAATAGTGTCTGATGGTACAATACCTTATGCGTTTGTGTAGTTGAAACATTAAAACATTGTTGTTTCGGAAACATGACATTTTTTTTTATTCTTACTTTATGACGAAATCGAAAATATTGCAATTTAAACAACGATCTAAGGGAGCCCATTCATATTTGTCATTGGAAATAAATGACTACAATATACAAATATATGTACAACTATGCTGTATTGAATACAACGGAAAACCATAGTTGAATTGTCATCCCGTGTCTAAGTAATATTCGTATTAATATTGTTACAACGACGACGTCATAAATATTCAGATAAATTAAGCACATGAACGTAAGTTATCATTCGTATATAATATTATTAACTGATGACTTAAAATACAATGTAAATTGCCCCTTTAATACAACAGGAGGTTTTAGCAACCATAATTTATACAGGGCAATTGCCCTGTATTAATTCTGGCCCTGTATAAAAGTTAAACGTGTCCGCCATTTTGTTTGAAACAGACTATTAATGGAGGAGTTATCAATTTAAACATTTTCTGTGCTGGTGGGAAAAGACCAAAATGTGCAGGTCCGGGTGTTAAAAGAATAGGCCTGCAGCAGCGCTAAGCTTGTCGTATAAGGCGACTATATAGTGCTCAGAAACCTAGCCGGGGGCTAGGCGCTCTGCCCACAGAGCAACTGGGATGTGTGCCCCAGGTGGTGGAATGGGGTACCCCTGGCGTGTTACATGCTGGGGTTGTCAGGCTACAATACGGAAAACCTGACCGCAAACCATAGTGGTGCACCGTGTTTGGAAAGATGCCACGTTCCTCGCACGTTAAAGAACCCTGCTGTGGTATTCGATAGGAGTAGGAACCTTTGCGCTCCGCCACAGGAGGCTGAATTGCCCGATGTTACCCATCCCACTTTTTTCCAGTGGCAATCAAAATTTGTCGACCATCTTTATATATATATATATATATATTCAATCACATAAGTAAGACAAAACTTTATCATGTCAGAGTAACAGCGTTAATGGCTCGCTCTGTAAGCGTTGCGACTTTGATTGCATTCTAATACAGATGCAAATTTAGATTTTAAATTTTAAAATTTTCAACAGTTGAAAACACGATTAAATGAAATTAGACAAGTGTTTCTTGGTACATTTTATTTTGCAGTGATAATGTCTATGCAAACCTACAGTAAAATAATGTAGATATTACACTTGATTACTGATACAGTTCAGATGATTAAATGCTAATGTATAAACATGTAATATGTCAACGGTTTAATGTAAACACATTTTACTCACAAAATTCTGCATATATGCATATGTTACTTTCAGTAGGGATGTAAATTGTGTTTGTTTCGACGATCTTTTGAATTAGCCCCGTGCATGTCCGGGTGTTAAAAGAATAGGCCTGCAGCAGCGCTAAGCTTGTCGTAAAAGGCGACTAGATAGTGATCAGAAACCTAGCCGGGGGCTAGGCGCTCTGCCCACAGAGCAACTGGGATGTGTGCCCCAGGTGGTGGAATGGGGTACCCCTGGCGTGTTACATGCTGGGGTTGTCAGGCTATAATACGGAAAACCTGACCGCAAACCATAGTGGTGCACCGTGTTGGGAAAGATGCCACGTTCCTCGCACGTTAAAGAACCCTGCTGTGGTATTCGATAGGAGTAGGAACCTTTGCACTCCGCCACAGGAGGCTAAATTGCCCGACCTTACCCATCCCCCTTTTTCCAGTGGCAATCAAAATTTGTCGACCCTATTATCCTTGTGACCCATCCTTTTTTTTCATTTCATGTTCATTTTATCATCCATTTCATGTTCATTGTCTGAATATAGCTGAAATATTGCTGCTCGGACGTTAAACCCCAACAAACAAACAAATCTTTTGAATTAATGTAATATATATTTAATGATTCAGATAGCAAAATGGACCTAGATGTAACATGTATTTACAGAGCAGCTAAATTAATGAATATTTGTTTAATTTTATAGCAATATAGAAAAAGAAACATTAAAATGATACAAATATACATATGCTCATTAAGACACATGTCACTAATATCGGTCAGCTGAATATATGTAAGTGTGACGTGTTTACTGATGCAGATCAGTGCGACGAGATATATGTATATGGGATCGATCATTTCATAGAGAATCATAGATATTCACTGCCACAGGTTAACTGGAAAGTTGAAAAAAAAAATTTGTCGTCTTCAACGTAAATGTAATGGTCGACGTAGACACGTGTTTATGAATACAGATAAGTACTATTGATTCTTATTTGGAAAACTTTTTAAAACAAGTTGAGTTTACAGGTCTTCGATGGCTATTTATTTTCAAATTATAGGGAAACAACTGTCATGACATGGTATGCGCAACCTTTGATAACACTAAGGTCAAATTTTACTACCACAGAATTATAGTAAATGAAGTGAAATCGATCAAAAACTATTTATCAGTGCTAGAATACTTCTATTTGGTAGATGTTAAAATATGCATTTTAACATTTTTGTAGAAAAGTAAACTCACCTAGACAAATTTGTAATATTTCAGTGTCAGATGCTGTGGCGAAAATTTACATACACTCTCACGGAAACACAAATATCTGAGACGAAGAGAATTTCGGGATCGTTTGACACGGACTTAGGTTGTCATCACGCCTTTTTTATTGAATAAATGCAGGGATTAAAATTAAGCAGCTACTTTTAGTTTATCAACTGTTTACTCACTTAATCAACACCTTTGAGCTTTGTGAAAGTCATTTTAGAAATAAATTGAGGTACACACAAGGGTTATTTTCATCTTATCATCTGTTTAATTTGTGAAAACACATGCTTTAAAATTAAAATACTATCGCTCCGCTTTCAAAGCATCTAATAATTTTATACCAAAGAGTAAGAGGCATTCTGATTAGTTGGAAAGTCAAGAAAATGCTGTAATCCCTAACTAAATGTATTTCATATTTAAGAACTGTAATGTGATTAAAAAAATGAAAATTCTAGCA
Organism: Perna viridis; assembly: GCA_037379345.1. NCBI lineage: Eukaryota > Metazoa > Mollusca > Bivalvia > Mytilida > Mytilidae > Perna > Perna viridis. The sequence goes on from CM074511.1 coordinate 20,214,753, forward strand.
TTTGAAACGATACTGAAAAATGATTATGAAATATACGAAGTCAACCTAGTTAAAGAGGAAGTATTTTCCTGCAAGTGTTTTGGAACAATGTTCTATTTGGTAAAATGACGATACATTCAAGTATTGAATATTTAATCAGAAATATCTGAGAAATGTTTTGAAAAAATACATTCGTCTTTCTTAAAGTTTAAGGACAATCTAAAGAGTAGTATACTTCACTTAAATCAGTGTCATTGTAATCTTTACTGTTTGATTTCTAATTCAAATATGCTTTATGTGTGTACTATTGAATCTTTGTCTTGTACGAATATCCTCATTTTCTAGCCATGATAATCCCCCTTATTTACACTATATAGAATCGTGTTAAGAAGCAAGATAAAAAGGCTTAGTGTTGTATCTTTATTTGTCCATAGATAACCTATTCGTCTCCGGTTAGACAGTTTTTTCCGTGTCCTTTCGGTTCAACTTGGTGATTAATGACTTTCTTGTGATGAATGCTATTGAAATGCTCAATATTAAATTGAGCGATTCGTTTCATAAAGCATGGAGTTTAACATGAAAATATGCCTACGATAAAAACAAAACAAAAAACAAAACCAAACAAAACAAGCAATTTTTTAATAGTATAATAGCATCTCTTTCGTTCTAAAGATAAAACAATATCAGTGTTTTCAGAGATGTTAATAAAGAGAACCAAGATTCCAGCGGAAATCAAAAGAAGGTAATCCAGCGACACATGCAGACCAGACATGGAAAACAGACACGCACAACAAAGAACAGAAAATAACTAAAATAACACATACAAAGTAATAAAAGTAAATGAGCAACTTGGACCCAAAAAAAACTGAGAGTATGGACCAGGCGAACCGCTAGGGTAAGCGTCCTCTGTTTTTCTAGAAAAACCCGCCGAGATGCTCAAAAAAAGTCAAATCCAGGGTAGACGAAAGAAGAAAAGAAAATTATAACACGCTGAAAAAATAAGTTTTCATGGTGCTGATGAATTGAATGATTCTTGGGGTTTAACGCCCGAGCAGCAATATTTCAACTATATTCAGGCGATGAACATGAACTTGATGATAAAATGAACATGAAATGATGATGAAATGAAAAATGGGATGGGACACGAGGACAATGGGGTCGACAAATTTTGATTGCCACTGGAAATAGGGAGAGGTGGGTAGGATCGGACAATATAGCCTCCTGTGGCGGAGCCCTATGGTTCCTACTCCGGGAGAATACCACAGCAGGGTTCTTTAACGTGCGAGGAACGTGGCATCTTTCCCAACACGGTGCACCACTATGGTTTAAGGTTAGGTTTTCCGTATTATAGCCTGACAACCCCAGCATGCAACACGCCAGGGGTACCCCATTCCACCACCTGGGGCACACATCCCAGTTGCTCTGTGGGCAGAGCGCCTAGCCCCCGGCTAGCTTTCTGAGCACTATTTAGACGCCTTTTACGACAAGCTTAGCGCTGCTGCAGGCCTATTCTTTTAACACCCGGACCTGCACGGGGCTCCCGGAGTAGGAACCATAGGGAGGCTAAATTGCCCGACCCTACCCACTTCTCCCTATTTCCAGTGGCAATCAAAATTTGTCGACCCCAGTGTCCTTGTGTCCCATCCTGTTTCCATTTCATCATCAATTCATGTTCATTTTGTCATCCATTTCATGTTCATCGTCTGAATATAGCTGAAATTTGCTGCTCGGACGTTAAACCCCAATAAACAAACAAAAGTCTTTAGACTCCTTGTAAGAGTTATTGCCCTTGAAAAGGAAAAAAATGACTTTTTTTTAAATAGTTTTAAGTCAATATCTTGAAAACTATGATAGATTAAAAGAAACGTTCAAAGATCTTGTGATAGTCCTACCAAAGACTTCTTTAGTCAAAATTGTTGAACAACTTCTTGTTTAATTTATTGCCTTTGAAAGGCAAAATTCAAGGAGGTGAGCGATTCAGGCTCCTGGGAGCCTCTTGTTTCACGTGTTATCTTTGTATACTTGTCAATCTAAATATATTCACCAAATAATTTCAATGTGGACAGATACTTTAAGATAAATATGGTTTTAGTCATATTTGTCAGAAATGTGAATTCAAATCCTCCCATGTTTACAAGTACGACAAAAGAACATTACTAAATTAACCATAGATAACGTAAAAGTGCTCCAATGTGGATTTAGCTAGTGGTGAAATGGTAGACTAAGAACAGGCGCGCACTGTGTGTACCCTGCTGAGTGGTAATATTTCCTTTTTTTCTTATTTTGAAACAATATTTTTTATGATGTTAATAATGCTCCTGGGACTATCTTCTACAATTTTCGGACGCGTTCTCATATTCGAAAAATCCTGAATGATCACTCAACATGTATAAGGCAAATTAACTTTATTCTCCGTTTCTGTTAAGACGGGTCTAGATCTAATTTTACACAAAAGTGAAGGACATCTGTAAAACGTTTATTTAATGTGAATTATGCAGGTGTAAAAATTACACAAAACTGCACTTTGCCAACTTGAAAAAAAAATCTTCAAATGAAATTTACTCCAATTTACCTTCATAAATCTCCAAGTGAAAGTTTTATTACCCGGTAAAAATCATTATTATTCACAATTTAGAACGCTTAAATGGGTAAATATTTGTAGATGAGCGAATTTAAGGTACAGATGTGAAATTTGTTTCAGCCTTGCATTAGTAAATATACTTTATAAGTAGGTAACATTCCACCAAACTGACATTCTCATGATTTACTTAAAGATTTCAAATAAATAAGTTTAAAATTGTAATCTTTATGAGCTTAAAATTGTTGAAATTTTCTGTTTGAATCAGCATGGCTGATATAATTGCGAAATTTTATGGTATCTATAAATTCTTCTTTACATTTCAAGCCCTTGTGAATCCGCAATAATTGAGTATGGTATTGAAAATTGTCAAAATAGTGATTCAACAGGCCTATCGTCTATAGAGTGTCATCTACAATCAAAAGATTTCTCTTGAGTTATGAATTTGAACTTGGATATACTTTGGCCTCTTAACAAAGTATGAAGTAATGATTGCAGTTGCACTAAAACACAAACTTTTGCACAATGACGGAAGAGTGCAAAATATACTTGTTACTCTATATTCCAATTTACGTAGGTGGTTTTTAATTTATTACTGTTCTGATTAGGACAACGGATCAAATTGATACAGGGAAGATAATGTAAGCATAGAAGGGTCTGAAAAATTCCCAACGATGTTGGAACTCAAATTTGCGAAGCTAAGTTTTGGTCGTTTCCTTTTTAGAACTTACATACCGGAAGGTTAATTATTATAACAAACATAGAAATTCTAAACAAAATCCGAAAGTTAAAAAATGGAATCTTATATATTTAGTCCAACCTTAAACATTGTATTTTCTTGAAAATTAATTGTCGGGATGAAACATTTTAGCTAATGTATTCCAGCTAAAAAAATCACATTTTGTTTCTTCTAATATTCACCATTTTTAATCGGTCACAAAATGTACATTGTACATATCTTTACTGGACAGCCCTTTTCCAACGCAGTCGGTATAGTTTTTACCCTCTGACTTTACAGACGCTATTCCATGGAAACGCAAGTCACCTGATCGTAATTCTATTTCCTGATTGGCCAAATACTGATAACTTAGTTGCGTTCGAAAAAAAAACTGTATCGAAAATTCAAATCTCGTGCTTATGTGTTATTTCCTGAATGAAATATAGAAAATTATAAGTTAAAAAGAACACATTTTACTGCGTTGACTCTCTTTAAGTCGCTAATAGTGTTAGCGACTTCTTACACTCGCAATGTTTGTATTAATGTCTAGTAATACGCCACATAATCCAGCAGATCTTCGCCGTGTTAACTACCACAGCGTTACAGTTCTAAATTCATACGAGATTAAAATGTACCTTTTAATTATCATACACGTGTGTTCTACGTGTGTTTCTTGCTTGAATGAGAACGGGAAGTTTACATGAAATGATCACTTAGCTTTGAACATTACCCAATTTCCGATTCAGGCATTGAGGCTAGTCACAAGACTTTATAGGTCATACGCATTAGTACGCCCGATATTTATGAATATTCATTGCCAGCTGCTTAATCTGGTTCATTAACTGGTTCCCTGTCAATATCATAAGCGACCCAAAGATCGCTTCTACGTACCCTTTTTTTAAAAACATATCATACACATGTCTATGCGTGTTTGTTGCTTGTATTAGAACGGGAAGTTTACATTGAAAGATAAAATGATCGGTGAGCATTGAATTTTTGTAATATTACCCAGTTTCCGATTCAAACACAGGCGTTCGTTACAATTGATAATATAAAGGTCTTATATGTTATCAGTACACCGATATCTCTACGTAGTCATTTTGGTCATAAAAGTTACAAAAGAGTACGCAATAATATCAAGGAAACCAAAATTTTTTTAGAAGTCCCCTGATTTTAGAGCATATCGCATTTGTACCATTTCGGATGTTTAAAGTATGCCAAAATCAGTGACAGTGAATATTTTACGATTAGTGACTTTTAGTCTTTGATTTTTAAAGATAGTACTTGTTTTCTTTTGATTTTTTTCTTGCGTGAAGAAAGTCTGATTTGATAAAAAATAGTTTTAATACAAACTAAAATAATTTCCCCCCATTATTTCTCTACAAAATACTAGAATGGTTGGACATAGTCATTAAGGTCAGTAAATCGATCAAGTTGTATTTCCGTGAAAACATAGCAGTTAAGCTTATCAGTCACCTAAGTTATCTAATACCATAACTTAGAACGACCATTGTTATTAGGCATTAGCACAGAACGTTTTATTAAGTTTTTCCTGTAATTTCAATATTTGTTTAAGTAAATGTTCAATATTTATTTCAAAAAAATTAACAAAGCTGTTTCATGTCCTTAGATGTTTAAAGATGTTTCTAAGGTTGACGAAAATAATATGAAATAACTTGTAGTATCTTAAATGATGATTGTTTTAATTAAATGGTCTGACATGAGTGTTTGAAAGCATACAGTAAGCAAATTATTTTGATGTCATTAAATTCCACTTTCCAATTGGGTAAGCAATTTTGTCCATCATTTTGCAATGTGACTGTGACGTCATCAACTGTCTTAAATGATGTATTTGTTGAATTTTGATACTAAAATTAAAATATAAGGAATAGTTATAGTTTTCGGTCTATTTGAAATAACCTCAATGCCTGTGGTGCACTCTTGAAAATAACCTACTATCCACGATATTTAGCATGCATCATATGATTGAGATTATCTATTCATAGACCGAAAAAATGTGTCATTCCTTAAATGTAAAAGTTCTTTGAAAGTAAGTTATTCAACAGAAAAAAATACACAATAACTTCAAAATGAAAAACAACAATTGCCAACATTTCATATTAAATTCTCACTCTGATAGATATTAGGATTTTACAAGTGCATCAAACCGAACCCATCTTTTTAGGAAACAATTATTTAATTCGTAAGTATTTAAATGTTGATATCGATTTCGTTTTTTAAGGGCCCCGTGCAGGCCCGGGTGTTAAAAGAATATGCCTGCAGCAGCGCTAAGCTTGTCGTAAAAGGCGACTAAATAGTGCTCAGAAACCTAGCCGGGGGCTAGGCGCTCTGCCCACAGAGCAACTGGGATGTGTGCCCCAGGTGGTGGAATGGGGTACCCCTGGCGTATTGCATGCTGGGGTTGTCAGGCTATAATACGGAAAACCTGACCGCAAACCATAGTGGTGCACCGTGTTGGGAAAGATACCACGTTCCTCGCACGTTAAAGAACCTTGCTGTGGTATTCGATAGGAGTAGGAACCTTTGCGCTCCGCCACAGGAGGCTAAATTGCCCGACCTTATCCATCCCCCCTTTTCCTAGTGGCAATCAAAATTTGTCGACCCTGTTGTACTTGTGACCCATCCTTTTTTTATCATTTCATGTTCATTTTATCATCCATTTCATGTTCATTGTCTGAATATAGTTGAAATATTGCTGCTCGGACGTTAAACCCTAACAAACAAACAAACGTTTTTTAGGTGGTTTTACATCGTTTCATTACAAGAGGAAGCCTGCATCGATTCAAGCTTCATGATGATTAGAGATGCATCTAGTGTTCTCTTTGCAGTACCAGTTACATTTATTCAAATTTCAAGTCTTTTATGAAATCAATATTATAAACATTTTACGCGACTTCATTCAACGAACATCAAGACGCCCTTAAAGAGTAATAACAGTATTTGTTTCTTTTTGTCTAGACTATGTGTACATCATGAACAACTTAGCAATTTGGTATTCAAATAGCTTTATAGTTCTATAATTCTAAAAGTGCATTGCTTGTAGGTTTTATTTCACGTAGATCAGTGGTTCGTGCATACGTGAAACTTCATTTTAAGACTTTATGTTAGACTTCTTAATTATTGAAACAACCTTGAAGTAAATCTTTTTTACACTTTTAGAAATGCCAACAAATGATACAATTCTACGATAGCCAAGTAGTCGATTGTTGTAAACAATTTCCTTCCTTATTGAATGGAAGTCTTCTGATCCTTATCGGTTTGATGCAGAAATTGGAGAAAACGAATTGTTAAAAAAATTACTATGTATCACTACACCATTTGGAACATGGTATATTGAAACGTCAAATTTTGACATCTAATAGTATTAGTTAATACAGAGTAATTTACTTCAATATTCGATAGCTTGCATTTGGCAGTTAGTTATTTGTCTGGGTTCAGTTGACATATACACATTCAGCTCAATCTTCCATGTAAGTTTAAATGTGCACATGAGTATACGTAGAAGAGTAATAACCAAACAATACGTACAAAGCAACTTAAATAAATGAGCAAACTCACACTCCTCTAAATACTGGGAGCATGGACCAGGTGCACCGGTAGGGTAAGCGTCCTAAAACTCATTTGTCCTGAAATAAAAAAGTTACTTGAAAGAAATGAAAAAACTAAAATGTTCTCAAAATTTTCCTTCTTTTAACAGACCTTATTCAATTGTTTGCTTACGTTTGTCGTAAAAGGCGACTAAATAGTGCTCAGAAACCTAACCGGGGGCTAGGCGCTCTGCCCACAGAGCAACTGGGATGTGTGCCCAAGGTGGTGGAATGGGGTACCCCTGGCGTGTTACATGCTGGGGTTGTCAGGCTTTAATACGGAAAACCTGACCGCAAACCATAGTGGTGCATCGTGTTGGGAAAGATGCCACGTTCCTCGCACGTTAAAGAACCCTACTGTGGTATTCTCCCGGAGTAGGAACCATAGGGCTCCGCCACAGGAGGCTAAATTGCCCGACCCTACCCCCACCTCCCTTTTTCTAGTGGCAATAAAAATTTGTCGACCCAATTATCCTTGTGTCCGATCCCTTTTTTTTTTCATTTCATCATCGTTTTGTGTTCATTTTATCATCCATTCCATGTTCATCGTCCTTTATTTATTTATTTCAATCCTTTATTTTTACAACAAAAAATTTTTGAAATTAAAGCAAATTATCCAGATTTTTCGACGGCGTATACAGATGGCTCAAAAGATGGCGATAGCGTTGCATGTACTGCTGTCCATGGTGACAGAACTGTAACTGAACGGTTGCCATCAAGCGCTTCCATATTCACAGCTGAAGCTCGAGCCATATTGTTAGCACTTAAATTGATTACTCAATCTAATCTGTCACAGTTTATTATTTGTTCTGACTCTTTGAGCTGTATTTTGGCAATTAAGAATCACAAACTGAAAAACACTCTTATCTTACAAATTTTATATTTTATTCATCGACTTCGGGAATTTGATATAGAGATTGTTTTTCTCTGGGTACCCAGTCATGTTGGTATTCAGGGGAATTCAGTTGTAGACAGGGTTGCCAAGACGGCATTAAATGAAATAATAAAGGACGTTAGTTTGCCATACACCGATTTTAAACCTTTAATAAGGAAATATATTTTAAAGATGTTGCAGGACCGATGGGACGGTCTTGAACACAACAAACTCAATTCCATAAAACCCGATCTAGGCGTTCATCAACCCGGGTCGGGCAATCGCAAAGAGCAAGTGGTCATGACTTGATGCCGCATTGGACATTCTAGATTTACACATGGCCATTTGCTTGTTGGTGATCCTCCACCTGAGTGTATCCCATGTGATTGCCCTTTCTCTATCAAACATGTTCTTCTAGATTGTGTAGATTTTGCCAACACCAGGAAAAATTATTTTGACTGCGCCAATATGTTTGATTTGTTCAAGACCGTTTCATCTAAAACATTATCGATTTCTTGCGGGACATCGGTTTATTTAATAAAATCTAAATAAGATACCTTCCTTGATTTTTGAATAGTTTAAATGTTTTATCGAAGTTATGTTTCTATATGTATTTAATGTCTTAGGTTCACCTTTTATGTACCTGTTTATATGTAAATAGCTGCTTGTTTTAATTTCATTATTTTATGAAGAGACTTTGATCTTGCTTTTAATATTTCCACTTCATTCAATGTTCTTGCCGTGATATGGCCCTAGTCGCCGAAACGGCATTAAAAGATAACAATCAATCAATCATGTTCATCGTCTGAATATAGCTGAAATATTGCTGCTTGGACGTTAAACCCCAAAAATTATTCAACTGCATGCTCTAAGGTTTATTGTCAAGGCAGTCATACTAAGATTTTATATCAATCGCCCCGTGCAGGTCCGGGTGTTAAAAGAATAGGCCTGCAGCAGCGCTAAGCTTGTCGTAAAAGGCGACTAAATAGTGCTCAGTACCTTAGCCGGGGGCTAGGGCGCTCTGCCCAGAGCAACTGGGATGTGTGCCCCAGGTGGTGGAATGGGGTACCCCTGGCGTGTTACATGCTGGGGTTGTCAAATTATAATACGGAAAACCTGACCGCAAACCATAGTGGTGCACCGTGTTGGGAAAGATGCCACGTTCCTCGCACGTTAAAGAACCCTACTGTGGTATTCCCCCGGAGTAGGAATCATAGGGCTCCGCCACAGGAGGCTAAATTGACCGACCCTACCCACCTCTCCCTATTTCCAGGGGCAATCAAAATTTGTCGACCCCATTGTCCTTGTGTCCCATTCCTTTTTCATTTCTTCATCATTTCATGTTCATTTTATCATCAATTTCATGTTCATTGTCTGAATATAGCTGAAATATTGCTGCTCGGACGTTAAACCCCAACAAACAAACAAACAATTTTTTTATCAATCAAATATTTTTCAAATTTTAACTAGTTCATAAAAAACATAGTCAAGGGGTACCATGGAATGAAACAATAATCCATTTTTTTTTAAAACGAGTGTAAAGTATTGCAGCTAGATCGGATCGTGGAAGATTCTTGTGTTTTTTCTTCTCCATAATTTCAGCTAAACTAACGTTTACAATCAAATCAATTTCGAAAGTAAAAATGATTACAATTATCAACGGATACGAAAGTTGTGCGTAGGTAATGTTGATAACACTATTCGCCGAGCAGGGCATCCTTATTCTCCGAAGCGCTATTGTCAATCCCGGGGTTTTTTTTAGGGGGGAGGTTAAAAAGGCGGTTCACTTTACAAGTGCTTAAATTTTTTGTGTGACGTCTTGTTTCCATTGTCTTGAGTTTTTAGTGTATGTGTTATCTATTTTATGCGGTTCGCTGCATTGTGTATGTAGATTGTCTTTATTTAATGTGTTGACTGGAAGGCCCAAGTTTTTTTAGGATTTTGACATATTTGAATCATAGCACTGCTGACAAATTCGGTATTTGTTTGCCGATATGTAGATTTAAACCAATCCAAAATAAATAAGTAAATAAAATAAGAGAAATAGAAAGATAAGGTTACTAGGTTAAGAATAACTGCACCCGTGCAGGTCCGGGTGTTAAAAGAATAGGCCTGCAGCAGCGCTAAGCTTGTCGTAAAGGCGACTAAATAGTGCTCAGAAACCTAGCCGGGGGCTAGGTGCTCTGCCCACAGAGCAACTGGGATGTGTGCCCCAGGTGGTGGAATGGGGTACCCCTGGCGTGTTACATGCTGGGGTTGTCAGGCTATAATACGGGAAACCTGACCGCAAACCATAGTGGTGCACCGTGTTGGGAAAGATGCCACGTTCCTCGCACGTTAAAGAACTCTACTATGGTATTCGATAAGAGTAGGAACCATAGGGCTCCGCCACAGGAGGCTGAATTGCCCGACCATACCCACCTCTCCCTATTTCAAGAGCCCCGTGCAGGTCCGGGTGTTAAAAGAATAGGCCTGCAGCAGCGCTAAGCTTGTCGTATAAGGCGACTAAATAGTGCTCAGAAACCTAGCCGGGGGCTAGGCGCTCTGCCCACAGAGCAACTGGGATGTGTGCCCCAGGTGGTGGAATGGGGTACCCCTGGCGTGTTACATGCTGGGGTTGTCAGGCTATAATACGGAAAACCTGACCGCAAACCATAGTGGTGCACCGTGTTGGGAAAGATGCCACGTTCCTCGCACGTTAAACAACCCTGCTGTGGTATTCGATAGGAGTAGGAACCTTTGCGCTCCGCCACAGGAGGCTAAATTGCCCGACCTTACCCATCCCCCCTTTTTCCAGTGGCAATCAAAATTTGTCGACCCTATTATCCTTGTGACCCATCCTTTTTTTTCATTTCATGTTCATTTTATCATCCATTTCATGTTTATCGTCTGAATATAGCTGAAATATTGCTGCTCGGACGTAAAACCCCAACAAACAAACAAACAAACCCTATTTCAAGTGGCAATAAAAAATTTCTCGACCCCCATCCTTTTTCCATTTCATCATCATTTCATGTTCATTTTATCATCAATTTCATGTTCATCGTCTGAATATAGCTGAAATATTGCTGCTCGGACGTTAAACCCCCAACAAACAAACAAACATCTGCTTTTCTAGACACACCCGCCGAGTTGTTCATAAAAAGTCGTCCGGAGTAGACGAAAGAGGAAAGGAAGACTATGACACGTTGAACAAATCATTTTTCATGGCGCAAATGGATACACCGTAACGATCCACGAGTTTATGATGACGACCATAAAACTTTTGTAGTGATGACTTCAATCTTGTAGCAACATAAACCTGCTCTAGGAGCCTATTTTTAGAATTCTAGAAAGATACAAAAAGTCTGTAGTGTCGGCAAGCTCTGGCATAACGTATGAGTTGTGATATGAACACTCCATACGCAGGTGCTGAAGGGATGTTGCCATATATGAAAGAGAAATTGACAATTTTGAATGAAAAGTCATCACGCTTGTCGTAAAGTTTGGTCAATAGTTTTCCTTTACCATCGATTTCTGACTGTAGGTCACTGTGGTATTCTCCCGGAGTAGGAACCATAGGGCTCCGCCACAGGAGGCTAAATTGCCCGACCCTATCCACCTCTCCCTATTTCCAGTGGCAATCAAAATTTCGACCCCATTCTCCTTGTGTCCCATCCCCTTTTCATCTCATCATCATTTCATGTTATCATCAATTTCATGTTCATCTTCTGAATATAGCTTAAATATTGCTGCTCGGACGTTAAACCCTAACAAAGAAACAAAACAAATATCTAAGTGTAGGTAGAGATATGAGGCTGAATTCACATTGTCTGTAGTATCCTTCATCTCAAGTTCTCAAAAAGGAGATATGTGAACACTGACGTCATGTGATTACAAATTTTATGAAACTGTTGTCAAATTCTATATTCAGCGGTTTTAAAGAAGCAGCAGGTTAGAAGATATTTCACACTTAGTCGATTAATGACATAGCCCCTTTCTTAAATCAAGAAACCTCAAACGTCATTCAGGCCCCGTGCAGGTCCGGGTGTTAAAAGAATAGGCCTGCAGCAGCGCTAAGCTTGTCGTATAAGGCGACTAAATAGTGTTCAGAAACCTAGCCGGGGGCTAAGCGCTCTGCCCACAGAGCAACTGGGATGTGTGCCCCAGGTGGTGGAATGGGGTACCCCTGGCATGTTACATGCTGGGGTTGTCAGGCTATAATACGGAAAACCTGACCGCAAACCATAGTGGTGCACCGTGTTGGGAAAGATGCCACGTTCCTCGCACGTTAAAGAACCCTACTGTGGTATTCGATAAGAGTAGGAACCATAGGGCTCCGCCACAGGAGGCTAAATTGCCCGACCTCACACATCCCCCCTTTTTCCAGTGGCAATCAAAATTTGTCGACCCTATTATCCTTGTGACACATCCTTTTTTTTTTCATTTCATGTTCATTTTATCATCCATTTCATGTTCATTGTCTGAATATAGCTGAAATATTGCTGCTCGGACGTTAAACCCCAACAAACAAACAAACAAACAAAAGTCATTCAGATAGAAGAACAATGTAAGATGTGTATAAAGGCATCACGGCATAAAAAGTGCAGCAGTCATTCATTTATACAAAAAAGTCCATTACCACCACTTTGAGGAACAAAACTCAATAACTCAAATTGGCCTTAAACTATTAATAATAAGTTAGCACGTATACGTACAACTTCCTTATCAATGGAGGACTTGAAATGATGCACTAGTCTAAATTGTGGAAGCCATATCCATTGCGCAAAAATGCAGACTGGGTTTCATGAGCCATCTTAAGTGTGCATATTCTCAAATTCTTCAATTGTTAAATACATACATATGATTTGGTTGATTTGACCAAATACTAATAGGACCTACAACAAAACACCCAGTCGTTAACAAAGAACCTGCAGTACAAAAATAAAAATGATTTCGTTGTGCAGGCATTTTTTCTGGAAATACTTGTTTGTCCTTGTCATTAGTACTTCGTCAGTATCGTAACGTAGCAGCTGTATGATGATGGTGAGATATGACAAAAATGTAGATTTAAGGAATAACTTATTTTTTCTGTCTATGAAGTAATAACCTCAGTCAAGTGGTGTACACCTAAAAACATACGAGCAGGTTAAGTGTGTACCACGGGCATAGCATTTTTATTTCTACTCCGACTATAAAAAAAAACAGAACTTGTATATTATTAATTGTTCTATTCGATTTTCAATTTCAACAGATTTGTAGTAATCAATGGTGTCTTGCCTTATAGAAACATCACTTCTAACGAGTAATTCTCTCATGAATTGGGGACTTTAAATGATTTCCAAGCGATCAAAGCTTTAGTCAATATCTCTAGTAGATACTATGTTAAAGCCTTTAATCCACCCCTCAAGCCGGTAAGGGTTTCATTTATTACATAGAAGATCCGTTTAACAGAAATCCGTGTTGTTTTATCAGTCAGCAAAGGTCTTTAAATCAAAACTTTGTCTTTGTAATGACAAGTGATTATGATACTATACTCTAAGATCAATAGTACCCGCCTAACCTGGAGAGTAACCTCTGTGTACTTTTGATTGTGACGAGAGGGTATACTCAAAGCACTTCTCGCAGTGTTCGTTTATTATGGTAATTTATAACACCATGGGAAAATGGTGGCTACATCGCGATGTAAACAGAAAACTCATTGATCCCTCTGGGGGTAGCAGTATCTCAAACATTATAGACATATTTTGGTTTGATGTTGAGTTAAAGACAACAACTACTTTGTATAGTGCTGTATATAATTTAATTGTGCCCCCACTTCCACTTGTGCGTCCGTTCGTCCGAATTTTTCTTAACTCCATATAAATAGATCAATTCAAAATTTGGCATGTGCATTTATGTAGATAGGACATACGTTGTAAGCTATTTTAGTTCTTGTTCGATATATTAACTTCCTTTACGAGATAGTCTACACCTCGCGCACAACGCCTGCTTAGTGTCATCAAAGATTATTGCAAAATGCGAAACAATCTGCATTTGGATATATTTGTAAAAAATTTAAAAAAAAACACCATCTAATCCTTGACTTCAAAGATAAAGGTAAATACTTGTCTTGATAACGGACGATTCGTATATAACCTTTTTGTATTAATTTACTATAGAAAAAAAGAACGATTATAGTGAAAAGTAAAAAAAAATGCGCCAGCGTATAACCTAAATCCAAAATAGAAAACATTTGAATGAATGAAAAGGCAAAAGACGAAACTATTTTCTGCTAAAGTTATAAACTATATTTAGTATAGGAACAGCTGTCACTTTTTGAAATTGAAAAAAAAAAAACAATTATTAATTCAGATAAATATAATACGCATATGCTACAATTTAAAAAGAAATTATGCTTTCGTTGTTTCAAAATTTTTCACTCGATTGGAAAATTAAAGTTTTGTTTTACTTATTTTGTTTATAATTCAACAATATTTTTTACCTATTTAATTGAAACAATCTAGTAAAATAAAAAAAAAATAAAGTGCACACTTCGTCATGTTACGCGGTATGCAATCATTCCCTAGGAAGTGCCATCGCAGAACAAATATCTGAATCATCAGTTAAAAGATGGAAACCAATGTCAGTAAATAAAGAATGAATTAGCAATTATACACTGATATACAGTTATGTCACTTTATATAATGTACAAACCACTCAATTGAATTAAACTTACCAATAAAACGAGTGACTCATCTTGCTTTATCTTACAGGGAAAACAAAGAATAAAGAGCAGACATATTGATCAGACAAGATGGCCATATCGTGTAATAACGGTATAAGAAATATGTAACAATTACTTCGTCAACTGATTCAAAGAATCATACTACATCTCTCGAAAGACTATGAAAGTATTTCTAGACCTAGACGAAACGTTTATATTGGTAACAGATGGGCTTTAACAACTCCCATGTTTGTCTTTGGTCGGTGTAAAATATTTACACGTCGAATAATTAGTTACTTTTTGTTTTATGCGCAAAGAGTTATTTCTTTACCTTTCCTTTGATTCGGCGTTTTATTTGGTGTACTTAGTAAAGTGCTATTTGTATCTGTTTTTATATGTTTTTTCAGTGCATTTTCATGGCATCCAGTATGACTACGTCGAAGTCATAAAACGAAAACTAGCAATGCTATAACATAGCTTGGCACTCTTAGAATGACATATGGTCTCTGATTGTTAAAACATTGTAATATTTTATATAAGTAATCTGAACACCTCAAGGACAAATTTTAAATTTTATTTTTTTTTTATATTTTCCCTAACAAGATGCAGGTGGCTTACATCAATGTTTCATTTACTTGATTTATTTGTCGAAATCTATGACAAAACACCTGAATTTTATTATTTACTACAATTATTTTTAAGAGACCGTCCATGTAGAAACTAGGCAGATCCTATTAATAAGATGGCAAGGAGTAAAATTCATCTCACATTTTTTTTATTCGAATGTGAATGTTTAACTCAATATAAGGTAAGAGGGAAGTTCAACATGAATGTATCTGTGGAAAAAGTGGATGACTCAGTCCGAGAATATATGTTCAAAGTTCCCTAACACATCAACTAAATTATGAAGAGATCAAAGAATTATTCCCTTATTTATAAGTTTCTAGTTCTTTCTATGTAATTAGCTTCATTCACACTATCATATTAATTTGTAGCAAATTAGAAACTAACATTCATTTCTTTGGAAACATGAGTTTGTCTAAAGTTTGCCTTTGGCATGTGCCACCCATTGCATGGGTCTTCAATGGACATCCTCCTAAGATTTTCAAACTGTTTAGTTTTTTTTCTTTCTTTTTTGTCTATTCTCTACATAAATAAACCAAATCTATGAAGAAAGATTTCTGTGCATAAATAAAAAAAAAACACGGAGTTATACATTTCCAGTGCTTATCAAATACCGGTATGTAAGCTATTTCCGGTCCTTAAAATTAAATTTTAAAGATGCAGCATTTTCCCCATTCTGTGGTATATAGGATATGAGAACGGATGTGTAGAATGAGGAAAATCGATAAATTGGTTCACAATAGTTAGAAAATATTGAATTTAGTTACAAACACTATTTTAAATTTGAGAAACTTAAAATATCAAATTTAAGTTGATAATAATGTAATGTAATAAAAAGGCAATAAGATATTATGGTGTTTGCCCTTGCCCTTTTTGAATGTAGAAATTTCTAAAATGAAACAGCTTGTAAATGCAACACAACAGAAACTATCTAGCAGAATCTTATAAGTACTTAAAGACATCGAATTTACATTTATCACGCCTACCCTTAAAAGAAAGACTAGAAAAAAATCTGCAAAGACTGAAGTCTTCAAAGTCGCTAATCGTCAAATATTCTATTCCACTGATTTTGGCTTACTTTCAACATCCGAAATGGCACAATTGCGATGTGCTCTAAAATCGGGTGACTTCTGCTAGAATCTTGGTTCCCTTGATATGATTACTCTCCTAACCGTGATGATCCGGATGTTTTCAATCAAAAGAACTGGTTATAAGAAACCAGATTAAACAATTGGCAATATATTTATATATATATATATATCCTGTGTCTGAATCGGAAACTGGGTAATGTTCAATGATAGTCGATCATTTCATCTTTTTATGTAAAGTTCACGGTCTCATTCAAGCGAAAAACACAAGTAGAACACATTTATATGATATTTAAGAGGTACATTTTGATCTGGTATGAAGCTAAAACTACGAAGCTAAGAAGGTAAACACGGCACCGATCTGCAGCTTAATGTGGAGTAATAATATATAATTATGCAATCATATGCGAATGTAAAGTACTAAAATTATGAGTGTAAGAAGTAGCTAACACTATATTATTCAAGGCTGCCTTTTTACAGACGAATAGAATCGCAATTGTATGTACATTTCCATAAGGAACGGGCAATCTTGCCTTGTGAAAAGAACCAAATGTTATTTGTTGAGCTTTTTATTTTTATTGGGGTAGTAGAATTATCAACATAGAGTATAAATCCCAATGAAAACTAATTGTTCACCTCTTCCCACATTCAATTGAGGCAAAGGTCATTCAAAGCCGACTCCAGCAAAAGGGACGTAATATGGCATAGTCATTTAGTCTTTATTTCTTTTACATATATGTGATGTTTTATTGCTAACGAATCGTATATTATGACTTTCTTCTTATCTACCAAAAAGATCTTAGGATTACGGACACTACAGATACATTGAAGTCTGACTCTTATCTCGGCCATCTTCAATTTGACCAATGAAGAAAGGTTCCTACTAAATTTTAAAACACACGCTAAGACTTTCATTTCCTATGGACATTTATCCTTTCCTTTGTAGGGAGTATTTGTTTAGCAACTCATATGCTTTCCTTGAAATCGGGATCACTTTGCCGTAAGGAGAAAAAGAGAGAGCTCTACGATTTACAACACACAAAATATTATAGGACGAAGATGTGTTGCCCATAGCTTACAGTCGTTATTTCAAAGGTTCTACGTACGACCGTAACCGACAGATATAAAGTATCCGTATCAAACTGTCATAATACTTTCTGTATTCTTGATGGATTGGGTGATATCAAAATTTAAAAAAGCCTGTATGATCTCTACAGTTTTATTTGCAAGTTCAGAATCATTGATATGCATAGATAAAGCGTAACAGTCCTTCAAACTTTCAATACGTATTGCGATCTACGCTGAGACAACTGGAAAAAGGTTCACGGTCGTTACCATGTCCTTACTGACCAATGCAAAGTATTCAAACCGGGTCCCAAAAATGTGGGGCTTAGGTTATATGCACTGAAGTTCATTATAAATTAGAACGCCAAAAATAAAAAAAATAAGCCTGTAGATTATATACATACCATTCTACACCGTTAATCAATTATATTATGCTACGAACGTAACCAAATAAAAACGTTAGTTTTTTTTAACTAATACGTACAAACGTCCTCTCCAACATGCAGGAAAGTTGCTGTTCTAAATAATTTGAAACTTGGGTACTACAATGTAAAAGAGTAATCAAGGGAACCAATGTTATAGCGGTAATCAAAAGAATATAATCCAGGGACAAAGACCAGACATGGAAAACAGACACACAACAAAGAACATAAAGTAACTAAAATCATACATACAAAGTAACAAAAGTAAATGAGCAACTCGGACTCCACTAAAACCTGGGAGCATGGACCAGGTTCACCGGTTTTATTTCAGCTAAATATGCACAAAATACTTGAGGTTTTTTTTACAACCGCTTTGAAATACAGATACATCCTAAAAGACCGCATTATGTAGAATTGAACAGATACAAACAGACAAACAAACACATCAAAACAGTGAAACCATCATATCATCGGTTTGTGCATCGAATGAAATACGTATATATTTCAAAGTGAACATAAACGATGTAACGGTTTTTAAACTAAGTTTATTTCTATGATTCGCTAATTGTCCATTTGTTCACAGTTTAAATAAAGGCCTATTGGGTCAGTAATGAAACTGGCATTGTATACTTATATTGGATCAAGAAAAAGCTCCTCGCAATTATTTAAGGCCCCGTGCAGGTCCGGGTGTCAAAAGAATAGTCCTGTAAAAGGAGACTAAGTAGTGCTCAGAAACCTAGCCGGGGGCTTGGTGCTCTGTCCACAGAGCAACTGGGATGTGTGCCCCAGGTGGTGGAATGGGGTACCCCTGGCGTGTTACATGCTGGGGTTGTCAGGTTATAATACGGAAAACCTGACCGCAAACCATAGTAGTGCACCGTGTTGGGAAAGATGCCACGTTCCTCGCACGTTAAAGAACTCTACTGTGGTATTCTCCCGGAGTAGTAACCATAGGGCTCCGCCACAGGAGACTAAATTGCCCACATCCCCCTATTTCCAGTGGCAATCTAAATTTCTCGACCCCATTATCCTTGTGTCCCATCCGATTTTTCATTTCATCATTATTTCATGTTCATTTTATCATCCACTTCATGTTCATCGCCTGAATATAGCTGAAATATTGCTGCTCGGGCGTTAAACCCCAAAAAACAAACAAATCAATTATTTACGACCAAATTATAACAATCGTTTTTACCCTGGCTCAAAGATGCAAACTTCAGCCATTCTTCATGCTTAGTTGCTTAATTCGACGAGTATGGCTTATCATAAAAAGAGGGTGATGACGTCATAGTCACATTACAAAATTTGCTCCACGAGATGGCCATTTTTTTATCCAGTCAGAAAGCTTGTTACTTCTTGAATTAAATTATTTTCTAATGAGTTAAGTTCGAAGGGCAGTAAAACAAACCCCTGTAATAAGATAAAACGCGTGCTTTCTAATTATTATGTTTGGTTTCTCCCCCGAAATCAATGCACTACTTTTTTCGGTAAGAAAAAACTACAATTTTTTATTTGTATGGGTTGAAGTATAATTGTTGTCAAATTTTTAATGTTACTAAACAGTAAATATCACACAAAAATAGGGATGTAAGGCTTCAATGTAGTTGTTAAAACGTTACTAGATACTTAGCTTGCTTTATGTCATTACTACTCGTTCAGAAAAAATATATATATATTTTTGTTAAATTTTGTTTTTCTTCCAATAAATCTGAAAACTATATTTTCCACTGTGTTCGCTTGCCTTTTTCGTCTTAACAATGAATCAATATGAACTAACTATTATACCCCCGTTTTGTTCAAATGAAACTTTGAAGATAAAGATTTTAATAGGTCTTGTGAGGTTTATGCTTGTAGAAGCCTTTATTTCTCATTATGTCTAACTTCCCTTAATTACTCCTTATTGTGTGTGTATATATTGCCCCACGACCTTAAATTCGCTTGAATGCCCTCTCTTTCACAAAACAAGAACTAGCACTTGTATAATACTTTAGACAGATAAATCGTCAGAAAGTACATTTTCTAAAAGGGAATGTGTAATAATGTGTTTAAGATTGCATATTTCATCTATTCAGAATGCTTCTATGTTTCCAAAACAAAGCAAATAAAAAACGAAGTTCAAACAAACAGATGTTACTAGAGTCAAAGATGGTGTTTTATTGGAAAATACTTCGGTAATACAATAAAAGCAACTAAGAATCTGGAACTAAAAGCCATGAAAAAAAGTAGCATGGTACTTAAAAATCAGTTTGTAGTAAAAAGCATATTGAAGACAATTTGATGTTAAATACATATTGCCTGAAAACATGCATATTGTGATTGCGTTTGAAGAGTTGTACTGTTTAATTATAATTTATTTTTTCTACTAACTACTCTATGCAAAATGTATAATTAACAGAAAAACGCTTTTCCATTGTTAATCTATGAATCATGTTACATCTCATTTAAATGTCAGCTAAACCATGTCAAGTTAGAATTAACTTTAAAATGATTTACATTTATTTATCGAACTCTTAATTACAAGCGATACTCAAACTATTTACACAAGCGTAGTAATCTTTCAGATATAATGGGATGTTCTCTAACAACCAATTCTAAATTGGTGTTGGGCTTCTTAGTTATCCAAAATATGCAACTTATCCAATATGAAATGGATAGGTGAAATATATGTTCTCTTAAAGTATCGTAAATGTGTATTTACTTACGGTTTATGATAATGCCTTCTTCGTCCAAAATTACTAGAAAATGTCATCCATAAAATGAAAAATGTTAAAACAAGAGTCCGCATTATTTTTCTGACTCAGTCTGAGAATCGCGTCCATACTATGTGTCCATCACAATCTGACTATATCTTTGATTGCCATAACTTATTAATCTTTAAGTTGATAAATCCACGATGTAAGAGATAAAGTGAAAGTAGTCAATTGAGACTTCTACCTTCATCTGATTCTATTGGTCAAGTCTGGCTGATAGATACCACAAGCAGTTATATTTTGATTTATTAATAGATCGGTGGATTTGATTAATAATGGAATGATTTACAACATCACTAACAATCAGAGTAGGGTTTGAAGTCCAATGTCTTCAGTAGAAGAGAACTGATCGGTACTATGTTATACATAAATAATACAAGTGTGTGTGTTACGTACTGTGATGAGACACTTTCTCTTCTATCGACGTTTATATTTATTATTGGTACTTATATCTATAACACGATACAGTTGGTTCACAAGTACCTTGTAAAAACTAAGTAAAGTGCCATTTTGTTGAGTATCTTGTCGACTATTCGTAAAACAACACTACGAATTCTCGAGGTTTTATTATTATTTCTGTAGAGCAAAAAAAAATGGAAAAAAATAGAATGTTGACAATATGGCTGACGACAACAGCAATAGTACTATGGATAAATACATATACATGTATTATCTAACATCGATGGCTTCCAAAATTTAGTACAAAATAATAGTTTACAGGCTGAAAGAGTAATCAAGGGAACCAAGGTTATAGCGGTAATCAAAAGAATGTAATCCAGGGACAAAGACCAGACATGGAAAACAGACACACACAACAAAGAACATAAAGTAACTAAAATCCTACATACAAAGTAACAAAAGTAAATGAGCAACTCGGACTCCATTAAAAACTGGGAGCATGGACCAGGTGCACCGGTAGGGTAAGCGTTCTCTGCTTTTCTAGAAACACCCGCCGAGTTGCTCATAAAAAGTCAAGTTCGGGATAGACAAACGAAGAAAGGTAAACTATGACCCGTTGAATAAATCAGTTTTCATGGTGCTGATGGATACATCATAACGATCCACGAGTTCATGATGACGACCATAAAACATCAGTAGTGATGACTTCAATCTTGTTGCAACATAACCCTGTTAGACTTATAGCGCGATACGAACACATGAATGAAAAAAAAAACAAAAGAAAAATCCACGATAGTCCCTGCTTATCGTCATAATAATCGAACTGTGTCTAAATACGTCTAATTTTTTAAGCGATTCAAATATGGTATGTTTTTTTTTTCATTTTAGACACCAATATTGATCCCAGAGCTGCTCTTGTGAAAAAAAAAGTGTCTGAAATAAATGCACTATGAAGTATACGTATCCTAATACAATTTAGACAAATCACTGAAGTTGGTACATGTACCCACAAAATAAATGTTTTCAAGGCTTAAACAAAGTGACGAAATCTCGGCAAATTTCATAAGTTGATCCCTAAGAGTTCCTTCGCAGTACTGCTTTTGTCGCATTTATGGTATGTTTAAACCCTTGGTATGTATAATCATTTAGGTAAGAATGATTCAGTAAATCAGCTAAGATGCTTGATAACTTTTTGTGTATTTGACATTGTTTTAAGTGCATGTACATGTATATACTTAACTGGCAAATGTTTTGTTTACTTTACAATTTTCCGTGCCCTTCAACATGGCAATGACAAAACTTTAACCAGTACTTATTTATAGCTGTAAAATCAATAAAAGAAATTTACAAGTTTACATTTTAGGAAGGTGTGATGATATTAAAGGAATATTTATGGCATTACTGTGAAATATGTGATTCTTGCCTCACCAATTACAGTTTAGTTAATCATATGGGATCGATGGTAACAAGGTTATTCAATGTCGACATTATACTTAACTGTTTCCATTTCGATTTCTGCATCCGTTCTTTATTTTTATTAGTATTTTTATGTTTGGCAAACACGTCTTTTTAGTCAGCATCTTTATTTTTTTTAAATTTTATTTTCAATTTTTTTAAAAAGGCATTTTTGCCAAATAGATAGAAATCATAGAATCGGGTACCATCAAATTCTTTTATTTGTAAACTGCGTAAGGAGGACAGGATATAGATGGTTAATAACGGCAGTATTGTACTTACAAGTGCAATTAAAATGAAGATGATTTTTTACACTTGAAATAAAATAATTTTTCAAATAGTCGTGTAATTGATTGGCTGAGGTATGTCCTTTAAAGCAGGTATTCTCAAGAAAAATTGCTTTGCAAATAAACATTTGACAGTTGTCGTGTTTCTTGGGCATGGAGTACATTTCTAATTGTGTTTTCTCGTTACAAAGTGTTGTATTAAGTCATTACAGTGTCTCAGAAGCATACTTTAAAATACAAGTGTTTCTCTGGTATCTTACGGCTGTTTGACATGATATTTAATCTTTCACGTATTTATTTTAGATTTCAATTTAAATTAACACGAGTTGTCAATCACCTGTTTCAAATGTAAACAATGTCAATTCCGAGTTGTCTAAGGCCCAGTTGATATATACACTGTCATACTGCGAGCAGGGCATTCAAACATATGAAAAGCATGAAATTACTAAAGACTGTTGGTATTTTCACAGTCTGCTATAAATTCTCATTGTTTTTACATTCCTTACTATATAATTAATCATTTATTGTGCACTGTTTGAAAGCGTTTTCCAATTTAAGAACGCCTTTTACCAAAAGTGGAACTCATCATGACTTTGAATTATGTTGTTTTTGATTAGAAAAATATATTTTGTGGATAAAACACTAACAATAAAGTTTGAGTTTAGTTTGTTGGGGTTTAACGTCCGAGCAGCAATATTTCAGCTATATTCAGACGATGAACATGAAACTGATGATAGAATGAGCATGAAATGATGATGAAATGAAAAAGGGATGGGACACAAGGAAAATGGGGTCGACAAAATTTTGATTGCCACTGGAAACGGAGAGGTGGGCAGGGTCGGGCAATTCAGCCTCCTGTGGCGGAGCCCCATGGTTCCTACTCCAGGAGAATACCACAGTAGGTTTCTTTAACGTGCGAGGAACGTGGCATCTTTCCAAACACGGTGCACCACTATGGTTTGCGGTCAGGTTTTCCGTATTATAGCCTGACAATCCCAGCATGTAACACGCCAGGGGTACCCCATTCTACCACCTGGAGCACACATCCCAGTTGCTGTGTGGGCAGAGCGCCCTAGCCCGCGGCTAGGGTTCTGAGCACTATTTAGTCGCCTTTTACGACAAGCTTAGCGCTGCTGCAGGCCTATTCTTTTAACACCCGGACCTGCACGGGGCAACAATAAAGTATCCACCGTATTTATTGTGTGCCGTAGCACCCGGTTAAACCCGTTCCTTCCTGATATTATCGCAAATATGGTTGATAAACATTTTAAGATAAATCTGAGGTGAGTTAACAATAATGTTATATTCGATTAAATATGAAAAGTATGAATTATTTAACTGCATCATCTCTCATTTAAAGGGCAAAACTTCCAATAGTTTGATATATGCTGTAAGTTGATACGACACGTATTTTACCACTACTTATGAATTGGGTCAATGTACCTAGTATGGAATTTCATATATGTATATGAGTTATTTATGTAAAATAACAAATGCTTTTATAACTTGGACCTTTCAGGCAACTGTTGTGTTTTTACCCATAATTCTTGTTTTGCAAAAAAAAAAATACAAATAAAAGTACCATCACACTTCTTTCAAAGCAGCTTTCTTCAAAGTGGTCTTCGCAGAATAAGTTGACTCTGCTGTATACGTATGTTTAAGACCATGTTTACCAACCATTGCTCACACATGAAAACTTCTTACTTGGGTTTACGATGATAAAAGACTTTTACCAGATCCAACGACCGTTGAACAACCGTCCACCTTGCACCGCATATTGTAACTGACTTATTCGATTTTCTTGCGGTTATTAGACATATCGATGACAACGCCACCTATGACCAATCACGTGTCCTGAATAAAGTTTGAGTTGCTGATAATTCCGACGTTTTGTTGCACTTTCATGTACGATCATTGCACGTAATGTCAGACTGACGTTTTTGACAGGTTGAGTGTAGAAGGCAATACTGGTAAAAAGATAACGGAGGGTGTTTATAAGGAAATAGAAAATTTTCTTTTCTACACGATCGAGAACTTGTATATAGCGAAGATTGGAATCTCGCGCAATTTTACATAGTACGATTATAAATATGTTGCCTAGGGCGAAAGACAGCTATATTACCCATGATACATTTAGTTGATGCTGAGCGTGCCCTGTTAATGGCTGACGATTTCATCGCTTCAATATTTCATCAGATAAATGTAGGTATTCTGACCCATATTGCTTGAAAAAAATATATCCAACATCAAGTTGCTTCCAGACTTTTTCAGTGTTTTGTTCAATTCCTCGATTCAAAGCCTTAATCTCTTATCAAATTTTAAATTTGGTCCGCCCCGTGCAGGTCCGGGTGTTAAAAGAATAGGCCTGCAGCAGCGCTAAGCTTGTCGTAAAAGGCGACTAAATAGTGCTCAGAAACCTAGCCGGGGGCTAGGCGCTCTGCCCACAGAGCAACTGGGATGTGTGCCCCAGGTGGTGGAATGGGGTACCCCTGGCGTGTTACATGCTGGGGTTGTCAGGCTATAATACGGAAAACCTGACCGCAAACCATAGTGGTGCGCCGTGTTGGGAAAGATGCCACGTTCCTCGCACGTTAAAGAACCCTGCTGTGGTATTCGATAGGAGTAGGAACCTTTGCGCTCCGCCACTGGAGGCTAAATTGCCCGACCTTACCCATCCCCCTTTTTCTAGTGGCAATCAAAATTTGTCGACCCTATTATCCTTGTGACCCATCCTTTTTTTTTCATTTCATGTTCATTTTATCATCCATTTCATGTTCATTGTCTGAATATAGCTGAAATATTGCTGCTCGGACGTTAAACCCCAACAAACAAACAAACATAAATTTGGTCCCGTCTTCGAAGACGGTCTTCCCTCCTCATTTAAAAAATTTAAACCCAATCAATCGTCATAAAATTTGTTTGAAATTGATCTGAAATGGTATGAGGGTGTATATAAGGAAATTTATAGCTATAGCTTTCCCTGCTTTTGTGATATCAACGTTTTTATATGCCTAGTTTTTGACTCCTGAATGCGTAGCCCCGCCTTCCAGGGCAGTTTCCCTGCTCATTTGAAATTCAAACTCTTCAAAGCCCCAACTATCATCATAGAATATGTTTCAAATTGATCAGAGATGGTCCGAGGGTATATATAAGGAGTTTTATAACCGCAGCTTCCCTTTCCTTCCTGATATCAATGTTTATCTTTGACCTATTTTTGACTTTTAAAAAAAATGGCGACCGGAGTCACGCCCTCGAGGAAGTTTTTCCTTCCTAATTTAAAATTCAAACTCCTATATTGCCCGACCCTACCCACCTCTCCCTAATTTCCAGTGGCAATCAAAATTTGTCGACCCAATTGTCCTTGTGTTCCATCCCTTTTTCATTTCATCATCATTTCATGTTCATTTTATCATCCACTTCATGTTCATCGCCTGAATATAGCTGAAATATTGCTGCTCGGACGTTAAACCCCAACAAACAAACAAACAAACCTATTTCAAAACCCGAACGATCGTCATAAAATTTGTTTTAAAATGATCAAAATAGTCTGAGGGTGTATATAAGAAAATTTATACCTGTAGCCTCCCATTCTTTCGTGATGTCAACTTTTTTTATCTGACCAACTGTTGATATAAACATGGCGGCCGGAGTCACGCCCTCGAGAAAGGTATTCCCTCCTAAATTAATACTCTAGCTCCTTCTTCAAAACCCGAACGATCATCATAAAATTTGTTGAAAAAAAATGGTTTGAGGGTGTATATAAGAATGTTTATAGCTGTAGCTTCCTCCTCTGCTTTTGTGATATCAATGTTTTATAATATGATGAAGGTGAAACCTGTTAACGCTCCCGAAGAAACATTAATTAAAAACAAATAATATCTTTAAAAAAAGATAGCCGACGCAGTAGAATTTTGTTGTTCTTATTTGTAAGTTTCTACATTTCATTCAAGAAAATAACACATGGCACGCAGTTTAAGTTTTCGATACAGTTTTTTTTTCGAACGCCACTTAGTTATCAGTACATGGCCAATGAGGAAACAGAATTGCGATCAGGTGACTTGCGTTTCCGTAGAAGAGCGTCCTTAAGGTCAAAGGGTAAAAAGCGAAACTAAACCGACTGTGTCGGAACAATGATCATTTTTGTCAGCTCTTATCTGATATAATATTATACTTATAACCTTCAGATATTGTAAATTTTGTAATGATATATGTCCTAAAGCATTATACTAATTATCATGATCTGATATGTCTTTTGGCCGAAATGTCCGGCATTTATAAGGAATTATTGGTTGTCATGGTCTTTGGGTCGAATTGTCCGACACTGGTAAAATTATGGTTTATTCAATTTAGTTTCGCTTCATTCTGTTTCGATTTGTATCGTTTAATTATATTTTTATTACGAATTGATTCATTTTATCGATTTCTTTCTTTTCGAATTCTTTCTTTTATGGATTATTTTTGTTTCGTTTCGCATTTTTTATGACCCGAGAACTATGGATAATATTGATTACGTAATTTTCGTTATAATCTGGCCGCCATACTGCAGACTGTTATGGCCAACCATATCTTGGAAAAGCTATGATTCGATTTGTATTTAACCATCGAAACTAGCGAATATTTTCCAATACTGGTTTGGCTTTCATTCGCATATATACAAGTATACGCGAATGAAGCTGCCATTGCGCTGTTTTCAGCTCCGGAAAATGAAGATACAAACCGGATATTGATGGTTTTTCTTGCCATAAGTATACAGAACCAAGTTGATAATACAACCATAAACGCTCCCTTCTGGGGCTTATGACCTAATTTTGACTTGAATTGTTGAGAAAATATGGCGTTTGGAGTATTGACTGCTATTAGTAGTAATATACGCAGCAAGTAGCTGTGGCGAGTATACTGAAATCTCGCCACGCTAGATATCGCGAGAAATTACGAGATGCAAATCCTACATTTAACTTCTTGACACGAAGGAGGTACATTATGCAAATGTATATGCACTATTAACGTGTTTAGTTTAGGCATATAAAACATATACGTTTGTATTCAAACACTCAATGAACTTTGAATTTTGTGACTGTGTCATAGACCTGCAAAATTTCCCTGTAAGTCTGTTTGGTAATGAAATTTTCCATTTCAATCATTTAAAGCTGGCTTTCTGTAATTTATTTCACTATCTTTGTGTTAAGACGTGTAATGTTTAACTTTAATTTAGATGTCATTAGTCTTTTCATCACAATAGAAACATATAAAATTCATGTCTATCCTGCAAAATAATGTATTGACTTACGTTCAGAACCAAAACGATTTAGAAAAAGTAATATGCACCTTTAATTCATCTATAATTATGCAAATCATAGTAAATAAATAGTTGTCTGTGTGTCTTGCTAGATTTAAAGCATAGCCATAACTTTTCATTGTTATTCGTGTCGTAAAATAATAAAAATTAACCGCATTTACGACATTTTTGTGTTTTCAACCGCTTAGACTATCACATCAACCGTATTAAAAGCTACATATTCTCGGCCGAAGTGCTCTGATAAATCATGGTTGTTTATCTCAAAATTATTTTGATCTTGGAATTGGTAATGTATCCATGAGTTGTTTTTACAAAGAAGATATAAATGAAAATCATATTTGTGTTTAGACTTTACAATAAAAAAAAAATGTGTAAATTTCAGATGAAAAGGATTTTTTTTTACCTTCAACTGGAAATTCTCTCAATCTACAAGAATATAATATTCGAATCATTTGGTAATGAGAAAACCTTTAAACAAGGGAATGGTGTAGGCTTACTTAAAAAAAGCAGTCACCACTTTTCTTTAAGATTATATTTTTTACTCAATTTTCGTGAACTTGTTTACCAACCGCATTTGCGATAAGCACCGCATTGGAAGGAATTGGTTTACCCGGGTTGTAGTAAAACATTTGTTACATTCGGGGTAAATTCTTTATCAAAGGTCGTGTTAATTCCGTGCTTAAATTTAGTTGCACTAGTGTTTTTATATCTTTGGGAAGAGTGTCGACTTATACTACCAGGGTTATTTAGTTCGATTAGTAAATAATTATTCCGGCGAACCTTCCTTCATTTTATACTTTACCGTACATGTTCGAATTAGTAGTATTTATTGTTGTGTTATCAAAAGACCGAAAAATATTTTCACAGGTACAATTGTATGCAAAAACTATTGAATGTCTATGATAATTGTTATCGAAGTAAATGCAGACACATGACATCCCTCTTTATGATCCGAGAGCAAACCGCTAGACGTTTTGATTTAAACTAATTTTATCCATTAAATAAATGAAAAGGATTGGATAGAAGACAACAGGCCTATAAATACGCTCTCCCATATACAAGGCATGATGTCAAACAAATACATAAATCATATAGACAGTAAATACATATAAATCCCACATAGAAATATATTATACAAAAATGATTTTTATTACGGATTGGTATGGGGTTTTGTTTTACAGCAAACTACAAGTAAGTATTAAAGATTTTTTGAAAACACTTCATATTTTGTCCAAAAAATATTCAAAGAAATTTATGCAATTGATATTAAGCCGCATAAGATAAGAAAATAGCCATGTATATATCTTGATTGTCTGAAATTGCAATTATCAAATAATTTATCATTTTAACTTTTCAAGATATACAATAAGTACACCGAGTACATATTTAATGTAAATAAGATATGGAAATACAATAATCATAAAAGATCAATTTAAAAAAATGAATTCAAGGATCAAATTAAATAACAGTCATAGTTATTAAAACAACATAATATATGATTTCTATTAAATAAATCTTCTACAGTTCCTATTAAATGAGTGAAGTGCCGAGGTCAATTTTACATTATTTCGAAAATCTAACATTCTACAGACATTTTGTAGCACTGCCCTGCTATCAGTATAACGCGACAAGACATAATAGAATGCTCTTTGCATTATCTTCATCTATGTCCCCACTTCTGTGTACATCAAGGATTGTCAAGTAAAGTGATGACACCAAAAAACTAGCGTCATTCCTTAACTGACAGGTAATAATAATTTTCTTTTTGATTCGGAAGTTCAAATAATCAGGTGTCCGTCTATTGTTCGCATCTAATTTTCTCTTGAAAGCCCCAACAGATACACCAGATTTTGTGAGGCCGTTAGTGAATTCCAATCCATAAGACGTACAGTTGTAAAGTACTAGGTAAAAAAACTCTTGTTATATGTGACTGTATTACAAAAAAATGAAATACGAAAATTATTAGTAGATATAGATTGTTTCAAGTAGATATTCACTGAGTACGACTGTACCAGATCTAACAAATAGTTATGCTTCTCGCGCCTCTTATATAAAGGTTCCCAACCTAGGTCATTGTATAACTTTGTTCTAGATGAATCTAAGACCATGGATAATTGCATTTTCGATTAAAAAATACTTCTGCCTCAACTTCTAACGAAAATAAATGCGTGTACAATGTACGTTCTAGTATGAGCGGACAAGCTAAATGAGATTAGCAATGGCAACGTATCATATACTATTCTGGTGATTCGTTTCCCATCCAAAATGGAAGGAATTTCAAATCTCTTTAGATACATTGTATTGAATGCATAAGCTTGGTTTGTAATATATCCATATTAAATATATGGTACATGTACATGCAATCTCAAATTAATTAAGCAATGATCAACTCTTCGTTAAAAGTTATAAACCCTCTAATGACTCTGTTCTTGGAGTGGAGCCACACCTGTACCGTATATAATTCTGAAGTAACTGGTTTATCAACTTCCGTAATCTTATTGTGTAGAACTTGGCAGTTAGCTTCAGTATCAACAGTAAATAAAATTGTCCTATTCTGAACTTCTACTTAAAACATGCTTAAAATTGACTTGGTTTACACACATTGTATTTACAATTTATATTGTATGTCTTCACTGAGGTTTTGATTATGGTCATCTTTTAAGTGTCAGTCCCTCTAATAATCAGGCAGTAAGTGAAACATTATAAGAAAAACTCATCATTTTGATAGTGTAGTCTATTTGCACCATCAGAATACAGGAAAACAGACAAGAGTTTCCATATCATGCTGGACCTTTGAGTTACAATTTCATTGGAATGCAGTGAAAATTAACATTTCAAGGGCAGATAAGTCAGTCAAAAACTTCTTTTTTCTATGACTCTATTCAAAAATTTCTGAGCAAATCCAATGATGCAGAGATCAAATTTTTGATTGATTGATTGTTAGGGTTTAACGTCCGAGCAGCAATATTTCAGCTATATTCAGACGATGAACATGAAATGGATGATAAAATGAACATGAAATGATGATGAAATGAAAAAAAAGGATGGGACACAAGGATAATAGGGTCGACGAATTTTGATTGCCACTAGAAAAAGGGGGATGGGTAAGGTCGGGCAATTTAGCCTCCTGTGGCGGAGCGCAAAGGTTCCTACTCCTATCGAATACCACAGCAGAGTTCTTTAACGTGCGAGGAACGTGTCATCTTTCCCAACACGGTGCACCACTATGGTTTACGGTCAGATTTTATAGCCGGACAACCCCAGCATGTAACACGCCTGGGGTACCCCCTTACACCACCTTGGGCACACATCTCAGTTGTTCTGTGGGCAGAGCGCCTAGCCCCCGGCTAGGTTTCTGAGCACCATTTAGTCGCTTTTTACAAGCTTAGCTCTGCTGCAGGCCTATTATTTTAACACCCGGACCTGCACGGGGCAAATAAAGGTCATTTCAAATACAGAAAGCATCCTTGAATAAAATTTTATTGTCAGATCGGTGGAGTTTTGACAAGGATGTTTCTGATTTTTCAATCTTGCCTGATTCTTACAAACACTTACACTTAAAATGTAATAACTGGAAAGCTCTCTCTAAGTCATCTGCATTTTTCTTCAATTTCGTAAGACTGAAGTTTGTTCTATGTGTTACATTTGTACATCTTATTTTATTAGCATTTTCAATTTCGGTCCAAGAAATATTGAGTTTGAATGTTAAAATCATTGTGTTGATTTAATTAGAATTATTCGATGGTGATACTTGTGTTTATTTATTAGATTCATCATTTTGTCAAGTGATTGCTGAGCAGTAAAGAGCGATATATTCGATTTTATTTGAAAAAAAATGAGTTGAAGCGAAACTCCGCCAAATCTGGCTACACCCTATTTGTGGTCATATACTAGTGGGCTGAATATTTGATAGTGGGAGCAACCCCTGTGGGTTACCTTGATAACATTGTATAAGGTAATGTGTACTTTCTCCCGATCATGCACTCAACTAAATAACATCCTGCTTCATCTAACGACTATTCTGACCCGTTGTCTGTAGGTTTTACTTGTATATTATTATTATTTCATTTTGAACTTAACGCGTCTTCCACACAAAATTCAAGACTTATTTTGAAGCTCGTGTCTTGGATTTACTCATTTTTTTCTGGCTCTCACGCGCTCGACAACTGTAAGTTCGCTGTTCTCGCTATTATAGGGACGGAAAGTAAAAAACAATGTGCATGATGACCATTTACTCCTTTTCATTAAACGCTTCGAGGTACACGAAGAGAAATCAAAGTGCTGTGGCACTGAGTCAAGGAAGACCTCATGCATATTCATGTAACCAAATTGCAAGCTAAAAAACGTTAAAAAAAACTTAGTCATTTTAAAGAGAACTATCTGTTTTAATGAAATGCATATCAATACTGCTTGTTTATTAATACATTTATGGATCTTCTTTTCTTTTATTGTTTTTTGGTATTTCTGACTGTGTACGTTTATGTCTTCAAATTTCTTGACACTTTACACCTAAACCAGCATTTCTTCAAAAATATGATCTCCACTGTGAATCACTGACTATCAATATTATATGGATTTTCAAAGTAAGAAAAAATCCATACTTTGAAATTTCGGGTTGGAGATGCATGAAGGAGAAATGAATCCTCTGGACTAGGGGAGCTAGGTTGACTAAGGACCTAATCTAAAGGGAGAAATGAGCCTTTATACCTGTCTGCCTTCAATAATGTATGTGCATTTGTTTCATTGTTTTCTGCATGATTGTTTCACCAATATGTATTGTATTAAAGTACAAGTAACTCTTATGTTTTGCCAACAAATAAGTGCTACGAAATCAGACTTCATATTTGTAGTTTTTATTAAGAGATTTTGACATGTACCAGCACTTGAGAATCATGAACTTTCAATTGTTTCATGCCTAAATAGTGTCCCAGCACAAAAACAGTCCACTTTGCTTTTGCTTTCTTCTCGCTACATATAGTGAAACTTTAAAAAGGGATTACCGCTGAAAAGAAATCAAGGAAAAGATGATGACAGTGCCTTTGATAGTTGCAAAATGTTACAATATCACATGGAAGTACAGAAACCTCCTCTTGATGAGAAATATTCTTACATGTACATATAATTGTGTGCAAAATCAGGCAAAAATAGAGGTTGGGTGGTTATCATTGTCCCAGGTTTTTACTGGTTTTTAAGCCACCTAGTCAGTACTGTTTGATTGAAATTTTGCGAACAGTATTTCTGTAGCATTATAATTTCTGTCCTACATTATAAAAAAGTTAATACAATAAATATATATTATATTTTAGTGGTCTGAAATGTTATTCTTAAAATATCTCTATCAGCTGTCTTAATTGAGAAAAAATAAACACTTCTTTCTCTAAAATAATTCAAATTTATCTTAAATAAAACATAACAAACTTTACAAAAATGTAGTACAGTGTATTTCATGAGCACTTTTTTGTTTCAATAACTCTTAAGAACAGGTAACTTAAGTAAGAGTAGAATAGGTTACTTTTCACCTGACTGACAGGTGGTCATTGTTAAAACAACATCCCCTCATTACCAGGAAGATCATTCAAGTGGTTTGAAGTGGTGAGTTTAAAACAATAAATTTAAGCCGTTTCATGTACTAGACAAAACTTCTAAATAGAGAAACTGGAAAGTTTACTAATGATATTGCTTTAGGGCTTCTCCCATGTATGGTTTCTAATTACCTGATGATTTATAATGATGTCTGGACCCCCCATTTCAAAATATCTGGATCCATCCCTGTATGTTGATAATTTATGAGCAATTAATGTCACACTGTAAAGTAAATAACAAATTTGATACATGTATTATAAATTACAAATATCATAATTTCATGTATGAAATCTTTCATTAATACTGTACTGCATATGCCAGTAACCATAGTTAGAATACATGCACATGTATTTTTTGTAGTTTTCAGTATAAATTGCCTGTTCACCGACATACAAATGTGAACTGCTAATTTTGTTAAGACATATGCCAACTGTTCTACACTAGCAATGTTTACAGCAGACCTATCACCAGTTCTTAAAATTTTAAATCATTATGTACATTGGAAGTTTATGAACAAACTTACGTACATGTATACCTTCACTTACCTAATACATTGTACATGTATGAATGTCCCTGAAAATCAGCTCTCAGGAAAGGTCTACTTTTAGGTGCCCTGATATCCATCACATTTTCAATTCACTTTCATGAACATAGAATTTCTAACCTAATTGACTGTGTCCTTCATGTGTCATGAAAATCCTGTATCTAACTTTAAGATCTGCATTCTAAATGTATATCTTGACAATGCACTAAAAAAGAACCATATTGATAATCAATTATGACTTGCATGTATATGGATATAATACACATGTACATTCCATACTGAATATTACATGCCAAAATCTGTATCACATGCGGTATCAACACAAGACTCCCATGTCAACCCACTTCGAGCTATTGGTTGCGGGCGATATAGGTCGAAGATTGATACCCCATCAGATACAGATTTTGGCATGTCATGTTCATCAAAACATATTTTAATTATACTTTAAGTGTGTTCTGTGTAGGATGTGATATAAGGTATGCAATATAGGTCTAGGGGTGTGATATAGGTTATGCCATATATATGTAGGTCAAGGGGAGTGATATGCAGTATATGACGTGCATATTATGTATGACTAAGGATGCGATATAGTCCAGCGGTGTGACATGGGGTATGCGATATACATGTAGGTCCAATGGTGTGATATATAGTATGCCATATAGGTCTAGGGGTACGCGAAATAGGTCTAGGCTTGTGATTTGGGTATGCAATATAAGTCTAGGGGTGTGATATAGGGTATTTAAATCACAGGTCAGCCACAGTGATAATGATTGAAAATTTGAGAATGGGACAAAGTCTAATACAATAAAAATGTAATCAAATAGTTTTTAACGTATTTAGGAAAATTTTCAGCAGTAATGTCATAAGCGGGGACTCTTTATGCTTTAAAAGTTTGTTTGACTACATGTAAATACCTAATTTTTACTAGATATCCCTCTCTTTGATAGATCAAGATCAACTACTGAATGTGATAAATATGCCACATGGCTTCATTTCATCCCAATCTAATTCAGATTAGATTTTAATTGCTCCCCTTTTTTCCTTTGTCGCATGAATTCATGTGACACAGAAAAAAGGGGGAGCAATTAAGATCTAGTTTTAATTACATTGCCTGTCATTCTTACCTTTGAAACAGACATTGTTTATGTTTCTGCTTTCGAAATCATATTAATTTAACAATTCTATGATTCAAATGTTTATTTTCTAGTTTAAATACTTCATATCGTTTGCTACATGTACATTTGTATGTTTATTCATGTACATGTACACTGCTTGCATTTTAAATTCCAGGGATCAAATCAAACACACATATATATATATATATATATATAATTTACATGTATTTAACAGTACAATGTGTATAAAATATACATGTAGAACAACTTGAAAACCCTTAGCATAGGTAAAAATATTTACCAAAATTGTTCACAAAATACCTGTAATTTACAAACACTAGAACACTTTCTCAAACCTTCAGGACCCATCTGGCAGAGGCGGATCCACACACTTTGAAAATGAGGGGTGGCAGCTTGGATCCATCCCCCGTCCCCGCACCCTCACTGTAATCATAAACATTAATACTATACTTACGTTTTTTTGTACATCACAAAAAAACGTACATTGCAGCTCCAAAAATCCGTTATTAGAAGCTCCCGACATTCGCAATAGATTTTTACAGTCATGATAGTAGTCTATATTTAACTCCTTGGTAAGGTTGACAAACAATTAACACTTTCACACCTACAGGACCCATCTTCTAATGGTAGACATTAACAATATACTAACAACTCAAAGAGTGTACAAAAAATTCCGTCATTAAAAACTACCGACATCTTCTTGTGAATGTTTGACCGGGTTGCTCGAATAACCAAAAAACCTCGGTGTGAACCGAAAACCAGATTGAAAATCCGAAAACCTCAATAAAACACGTTTTTGGGTGGTATAATTGCTCAGTGCGTTATTTAAACACACTTACAAATAAGTTTTTTTTATTAGTATTCCAGCACTTTCTAGATACCTAACGAAAGTCTGTAATAATAAATATGGCGTCAGTACTTTGAAATTAATAATTGTCCTTCCCACGCCATATTGTTTTCGGTTATAGGAGGTACCGTGTTTGACCTGCGTCAAGTCAATTAGAAAAAAATAGCACTGCTCGCTAAGACAAAATTCAAATAGTTTAAGATAAGAACATAATCATAGAAATATTGCAATTTAAAAAATATTACAAAAGCTTTGATGTCATAATACTTCCATCTCATACGAAAATTAAAGCATCACATTTTGATCGGCGGCGGAGCGATATACTAACGTAAATTTGCAAGGTGGAAAAGGGGAGGGTAAAGAGAACAGACCGCGGAATATTTAGGCAATTCCATGTGGCAATATCCACTTCCGGTTGAATCCCACTTGCCGACGATCTCTAAGTCTATAAATAACCTTCCTTGAAAAAAAAGACCCAAAGTGGTTATATCGCTTAAAGTAGTCAAAAATGAAAATCAATCCTAAAATAAAATAATAAGTTTATTTTTGTATTAAATCGATAAATCAATTTATAAATAGTAACGTATCTTAACTTTGATTAAAAAACTTTTGTTTTTGCACAAAACATACAAACTATTGAGTTTTTAATTCCATACTTCTCCTAAGACCAGACATGGAAAACAGGCAAACACAACAAAGAACATGTACTAAATAAAATAATACATACAAAGTAACAAAAGTAAATGAGCAACTCGGACTCCACTAAAAATTGGGATCATGGACAAGATGCACCGGTAGGATAAGCGTCCTCTGCTTTTCTAGAAACACCCGCTAAGTTGCTCATAAAAAGTCAAGTCCGGGGTACACGAAAGAGGAAACGAAAAATATGACACGTTGAACAAATCAATGAAAACTGATCAGCTGGAGTAAGTATGAACATGCTATCCAAGCTTGATACAGCTTTGAATTTTGTTTGCAATTAGATATTTGACACAGGAAAATAATTGGAACAGAATAGAAGTGGCCCCTTATGTCTCAATAAGCACAACCCCGAAATCAATGCCAGACTTTTTTTTGAGGAGTATGGCACTTTCAAAGCGATCCATTTAATTTTACTATAATTATTATCTGAACATTAGGTAAATAATCGTTTCTGTCTCATTTTAGCAACCCTCTATTCCTTATCAGTTCAGGTCACGACCCTCAAAATCAATCCAAGCGATCTTTTTTTGGTATGGCACCTTGTAGTAAAGTTTCAGATATCCATTCACTTGTATTTAACTTATGTTCCGACATCTTAAAAACACTTTAATGTTTCTGGCCCTTTTATGGACTCTCATTTATGTTCATGTCACAACTCCCAAGTCACTTCCATTTGGTTGTATGCCACTTTGTAGAGTAATTTTTTACTTATAGTCAAGTTGATGTCTGGATATCAGGAAAATGCTTGTTTTTTTTTCCTTAATTCCTAATCGTTTCAAGTCACAACTATCAAAATTAATCCCCTGGCAGGCTACTTTGTACATGTGGGTGTCGTCAGGTCATAATGCGGTTGACCTGATCGCAAACCACAGTGATGCAACGTGTTGGGAAAGATGCCACGTTACTTGGATGTTAAAGAAGTCTGCTGTGGTATTCGATAAGAGTAGGAACCTTTGCGCTCCGCCACAGAAGCCTACCCACCTCTTCCTTTTTCCAGTGGCAAAAATTCAAAGTTCGTCGACCGTGTTATCCTTGTATCCCATCCCATTTTTCATTTCGTCATCATTTCATATCCATTTTATCATCCCTTTCATGTTCACAGTTGAAATATTGCTGCTTGGGCATTAAACACTGATCAATCAATCCCACCCATCTTTTTGTGGTACATGTATGACACCTTGTAGTACAATTTCAAATACTGGTAGATCAATTCACGTTTACTCAAGTTAATGTTTGGACATCGTAAAACTACTTGTTCCTGGCTCCTCTTTGGTCCCTTATTCCTGAACATTACAATAGTATAGGAATACACTTATTAATAACCTTTTGGTACATCATATATATGTTTGCGAGCAATGCAATTAATTGCAATCATTCTAGTAGTTTTAGGTTCCAAAAATATTGATACAAGGATGTGCTGCGCTAAGATCAATGTCGTCACCACGACCTGCTTGACATGGGTGTCAGTTTTATACAATAAGACAATATGCCATTGACATATACTCTTCCTCTTTCATATCACTAGAACATCTTGGTTTATCTTGAATTTTTATCGTGATCAGACATCAGCCACAGAGTGAAAATTTTACCAGAGTCTCGGACGAAGACCGTAAGGCCAACAATTCTTGCCACGTTTTCTGGGATTTTCTTTATATTTCAGTACTTAATTTAAATTTAGTTTCCTTTTACCTTTTGAATGTGGCTATGGATCCCTTATTAACATTTAATTGAGTCATTTTACAATTTATATATTATGTTTTGGTGGTATGACACCTTGTTTCACAACTTCAAAGCGATCTATTAACTTGAAGTCAAAATGTCTGGACATCAGAAAGATGCTTCTTCTGGTTCCTTTTTGACCCTCTCATTCCATGACAGTTTAAATCTCTACCCCCTAAATCAAACTCAATCTGACCTTTGTGGTATATGTCCCATGCAGATTTTGACTTACAAACGTGGAAAAGTACCTTTACACATTATGTGTTCATATATAAAAATGGTTTAATTAACAAATTTAACGATGAAAACAATAACATAAAAGTTATTTCTGTCTTGATCTGCCTCTGAAGGAACTTGCCTTTCTCTCATAAACCAGACAGTTCCAAGAGCCCATCACCACAAATCATTTTTGCGACATACCTAAAATGAAAAAAATAACACATGATAAATGCAATGAAGGTAGTAAAAATGACTTGTGATACCGTTTATAATTTGCATTTGATGTCAACTGAAAATGGAAGAGCTCTGTATACCCTTTTCAGATGTATATGCAGTCATATTTTTTCAGTACTAAACATCTTCGAAATAACAAAAATTCACCCATCCCGAAAAATCAAACAACGCAACAAAATAAAAATTAAAACAACAAAACAAACAAACGGAGAAAAGTATACCCTGTAATTTCAGAAATTTTGTGTGCTTTAAGAATTATGATTTAATCGTTAAATAAAAATGCGATGGTAACTTTTGTGCTTTGAGAAAAATCGCCTAAAAGTATAAAATATCGTTGACGAGAGTTTTAAATATTGCTATTGTAAGTCATATTAAGCGTATTTTTCACGACACAAGTAAAAACATTGCAATAATTTCTAAACTTACAACAGTATATAGGTTTATTTTATAAACATACCAATAATCATAACCTCTCCTTTTCTCCGTTGCTGCCGCTAACCGCCGAGCATATATGGAAACGCCATACGGCGTCCTGATAATTGCCTTCCATGGCGTTACCCAATCATAGGCACCCCCAGCTTCCAATGCCTCCAGTACAACATCACAACAGTTTTTTCGTATGAAGTGGTATTGATACTGTCCTTGAAATTTATTCCACCACTTTTCCATTTTGTCCGTATCAATTTTATTGCTATCTATATAATACTTTCTAGGCTGATCATAATTTTCTAAACTCAGATCATCTTTTAACTTGCCTATCACAAACTCTTTTTTATAGGCTACCTAAGAAGTAAAGAAAGGTAGAAAATGGAATATTAATCAGAAAAGCAACGATATATTTATAAAATGATACAGATTTGATTTACAACGGTCCCGGTGTCAAATGAATAGACACACATCAGCGCTAAGCTTGTAAAAAGCGACTTCATAGTGCTCAGAACTCTGGCCAGGGTTCGGGCGCTCTGCCAACAGAGCAACTGGGTTATGTGCCCCAGGTGGTGGAATGGGGTAACCCTGGCATGTTTTGTGCTAGGGTACTCAGGTCATAATACGGAAAACCTGACCGCAAACAATAGTGGTGCAACGTGTTGGGAAAAATGCCACGTTCATTGCACGTCGTTCAAGAACCCTTCTGTGGTATTATCGCGGAGTAGGAACCATAGGGCTCCGCCACAGGAGGATAAATTACCCGATCCTTCCCACCTCTCCCTGTTTCCAGTGGCAATCAAAATTTGTCGACCCCATTATCTTTGTGTCCCATCCTTTTTTTTTCATTTCATCATCATTTCATGTTCACCTTTTCATCCATTTCATGTTCATCGCCTGGATATAGCTGAAATATTGCTGCTCGGGTGTTAAACCCCAACAATCAATCAATTTCAACTTCACTTTAATTTACTTATTTGATTGTATCAAAGGAAATCAATGTAACCAGATTACGATCTGTAATTGAACAAAACAAAAATCAAAGGATAACCACTAGGCAAAAAAAATAAAAAACAAAAAACAACAACAACAATAAGAAATAAAAAGAGATCACACATAGAAACACAAGTAAATGAGTCATAGGCGGATCCAATGGGTAGATTTCAGCCTTGTGCCCCTTACATTTAAACAAAAGTTTGGTTTGTTATATTAGGATAAAATGGAAATCACTGGAGCAGCCTCCTGAGGTCAGTTCCCCAACCCTTTTGGTATTCTTGAATCCACCACTTCCACAGAGTATTGTTTTTAACAAATGTATATCCCTACACTTTTATCATTTATTATGGAATACGTATTTTCGGAACAATTTATCACTTGATTTCAAACTATTTATTACGTGTATCATTCGTACACAGTACTTAGTCTATTTAGAACTCCTGAATTTGTAATAGTGAATTGACCACCATACGGAACGCATGTTTAATCACAGTTTTAATTAATTGGACAGAAACTGCTACGTGGGATATTTTTCAATTAGATAAAATACAAAAAAAAAATAACAATCATATAATGACAAATTCATATACAAAACAAATATAACACAGCAGAATATAAAGAATAGATTTTTCTATGTTCATACAGAGCATTTAATCTGGTAAAAAAAGTAAATCTTTATTTATGTAATGTCTGTTTCTCCAATAAACCTTTTCGCAGGGCACAGCTTGATATGACCGCAGAGGTCAAGCACTGAATAGTTCGGACAAGTATGGACTCCACATAGCTCTTAATCTGGATCGTTGGAACGTGATTAAGATTAAATGTTTGATATATTGTGCGAAGTGTAAACGACGGACAGACTGACGAACACCGGTATACCATTATACGTCCCGTAGAAAAAGATGGGCGTATATAAACCACGTAAAACTATCGATATATAATAAGCTACGAAGTTGATAAAGCTTTATATATACCTGATTAAGAAAGAAGGTTTTACCAGTCACTTTTGATTTATTACTTTCTTTTGGCCAGAAGCTAATGTACACCCCAGAACTCAAAATTTCCAGTGACGCATGACCAGGTCTCTTGTGGCTAAGCCTAGATGGCCACACGTATACCATAGCCATAGTGATATCTAAGTTCCTGTACTAGGTTACTAGAATGCAGGGATCGCTTAATAGATGGTCATCACCTGAAACTGAAAAACAAATTAACTAATTGATGTTGAACCAACCTCCTCCGCAGACCTATAATCACTGCCAGAATTATTTGGAGGGTGTTACTAGAATATCAGAGGAGCCTTACCCTACCGTTTCTCCTTGTCCATGCTCCAAGATTTTAGTGGATTCATTTACTTTTGTTTCTATGTACGTGTAATTTTTGTTATCTCTTTATCCTGTCTAGTCGTTATCGTTGCATGGATTATACTCTTCTGCTACAGACGATGTGAAAAATTTCTCCAGGCATGAGCACTAGTCTACTCAATAAAATCATCGAAACTGTTGCATTGTATTATACTAAGTTGCATAAAGAGGTTGGGTTTAGTACTAAGTGTGGCAGAGATATTTAGAGAATGTGCGGGAGAATAGGCGGGAGAATGGTGATGTATAAATGTATAAAATATACATGTGGCAAGATATGTCTCCGAATCTCTCCTAAGCCCCCAAAAATGAAAAATGTCAAATCAGCATTCAAGAGGAGGAAATGCCTCCAGAATATTTTCTGAGGGGAGTGCCATTTGAGGTAGAGGAGAGATTTCTTTCTCTGTTATCTTCAAGATCAAAATATCTATTTTCAAAAAGTCTTAAGGCGTCAATTCCAATCCCCACTTTTCAAATGGTCGTCCCTGAAATGTTTTTATGTACAAAAAAAATTTAAAAGATGAAAGAGCACATGGAGTAAATGATAATATGAATATTTCAATATGGCTTCAACTGAAATATTTGTATCATTCTGTAAATAACTTCCTGTTTCATATTTGAATTGGCTAGTAATTCCTTCGGTTTTAGTTGGTTTGTTTTATACATGTTCTTCATATAATGCTGGACATTTTCCATCGACAGGTAAAAAGTGCCTAATTAATACTTACATGTACCTCTCAAATCTCGTTTGGCATTGGGTTTAGTAGATAAAATAACTATTTAAGGTCATTTAACGTGTCTTATGAAATACCTATATCTATAAATAGGAAGAAAGATTTCCCATTTAATTTCATCAATCGGAACTACTCAGACTTTATCGTTACACAAAAGACAATTCTCGGAGGTTTTATCCGGAATTTGACCGATCCGATTCTAAAAGAGTAATCAATGGAACCATGATTCTAGCGGAAATTAAAAGAACGTTATCCAGGAACAAAGACCAGACATGGAAAACAGGCGCACACAACAAAGAACATAAAATAACTAAAATAATACATATTAAGTAACAAAACTAAATGGGCAACTCGGAGTCCACTAAAAACTGTGACCATGGACCAAGTGCACCGGTAGGGTAAGCTTCCTCTCCTCTGTTTATCTAGACACACCCGCCGAGTAGCTCATTAAAAGTAAAGTCCAGGGTAGACGAAGGAGGAAAGCAAAACTGACACGTTGAACCAATCAGTTTTCATGGTGCAAATGGACACACTGTAACAATCCACGAGTTCATGATGACGACCATAAAACTTCTGTAGTGACGATTTTAATCTTGTAGCAACAAGAACCTAATCGTAAGTAGTCTAGTGTGATACAAAAAGTCTGCGTAGTTACGGCAAGCTCTAACATAACGTAGGAGTTGTGATTAATTATGAAAACTACATACGCTGTTGCTGAAGGGATGTTGTCACAGATGGAAGAAAAGTTGACAATACGAAATGAAAAGTCGTTGTGTTCTCGTCGTATAGATTGTCAATAGTTTTCCTTTACCATCGATCTCTAAGAGTAGTTCAAGATATTAGGCTAACTTCACAATGTCTGTAGTATCCTTTTTCAAGTTCTTAGAGGTAGATACGGTGTATCAAATCCCCAAAACTAGGATTGTTTAACGATAATCCGTCATCTATATAGCGGAAACTGAGGTTTAGATGACATAGCTAAACGATATTCCTTCTTTTGGATCAGATCAGCTATAAAGTCACACTCATAAGAGTGAAAGAATATGTCAGCAAGTAGAGAAGCACAATTTGTTTCCATCAGAACGCCGACCGTTTGTAGAAAACACGTCCGCCACACTGGACAAATGTGTTGTCGATCAAAAGTTCCAGCATTTTGAAAACAACTTTTCGGAATATGTGAAAGATGATTTGGAATTAGCTATAAAAAAAATAAAATAATTTGGAATTTTTTTTACATAGTACATGTATGAGGAATTTCTTCCAAAGTACTACTTGTACCTAGATGTACTGTCTTTTTGTAGTAGCAACGATATAATAATGTTTTTGAGTCGCGAATTTATTTGAGTATGGGGAATAAAAGTATAAAGAGTTGAAAAAATCATAGGTTATAATGCTATTGTATTATGATAATAATCATTAATTGAGGATTTCAAGATGATCTTTCGAATTTTTCAGGATCCATTAATACCACTATGGGAGTAATAAGTGTTGTGGTAGGGCTGGAAACCTTCTTTGACAGCTGAGTGTATAGAAGTTGAAAGTTTTGAAAGAGGTTTGGTGGTATATTTTGCAGATCCAGCTTTGTGGCGTTGATTGTATGGATTCTTGTGTAGTTTAGGAATCCAGTACATAGACGGTAGATGACAATCATCGTCTTCGTTAGAGAGAACAAAAGAGGGTAGAACAGATTTATGGTTTTCCACTCTCTCTTCTTTGAGAGTGTGGTAGCAGTGCAGGTCTTATTACTGCTATCATTTTCTACGTCTACCTCTGATAATAAATATTGGATGTAATACGTTGTGCAGACAAAAACAATATTGTTTTGGGATTTGTCTGCTGGAACGACAACATAATATATGCCTTGTATAGTAGACAATGATTCTGCAACATCAAGGTCTTTGAAAACTGATGCATCTTTGGCACTCATTGACCTCCTTAAAACTTTCATACGTTTCAAAATTAAAGACCTCACATCCTTTGCCCACTCTGACAGAATCAATGTATTCGTGTTCTCGTTTTCTGTATTTTCTTGCGTAGTCCTCAATGGCATTCATAAGATCTTTAAAATTATGATTCCAATTTATAGAGCGTGGTTCACGGTAATTGGGACATTTAAAAAGGAACTTATGAAGAGATTTGTTTTCGATGATGTTTAAATCTTTCGTAATGAGGTGATCGGAAGGATCATATATGAATGGAGAGATTTTGCAAGAACGAAGTTCTCTATCTCGAGGTCCTATAATAGCCTTGTTTATGCAATAGATGAAGTATAGGAATATGAAATAATCGGTATTGGTTTGCCTTTGAAATACAGGGGGAATTTGTTTGCGACGTTTTTGTGACGTAGTGTGTTAGCCGGATTAATTGCATCTATACCTTCGTTGATAAACGGCAGTGGAAGTTTTTC
Source organism: Perna viridis (assembly GCA_037379345.1). Lineage (NCBI taxonomy): Eukaryota > Metazoa > Mollusca > Bivalvia > Mytilida > Mytilidae > Perna > Perna viridis. Next base: position 20,259,489 of record CM074511.1, read on the forward strand.
TTCATCTTGACCTTTTACACAAACTAGTTTAAAGAGTCTGTAGAAACAAATATCCAAATATAATGGCCACAAGTCTGTCAAATGATGAGGTAGCTTCAAAAACAGGAGTGTCAAGACTGGTTTTGTAAAGGGAGTGAAAGGTATAGAATAGAGATTAGTTCAAATGTGATAAAGTCCAAAAAGTTTATGTATGAAAGGTAGAAGTCCATCTATGGAGGCATCATGCAGCTTAGCTGATGTATAGTTGCGATGACCATGACTCCTTTTCCGTCTTGGAATTTTGTTAAAAAAATTCATCTCATTAATGTTATTGTTATATTGGCTTCAATAGTTATCTATACTTTTGATGTTCTCATTGCAATCGTAAGATGCTGCAGTACCTAGTCTGCGAATCATGTACTCCTCTCCTTCCCTACGATACCTTTTACTTAGAACAAGACTTTTCGTTGGAAGATATATTTTTTCAAGAATACTAACTTCCATTGAGTGGATTGAATGATCCTTTTGAATTAAAACTTTGATAAACTGTCGGGTATTTGGTGGTATTAATATATGAAAAATTACCGCACATTCGTTTAACGTGCAATTGGGTGCACTTTTTTTAATTGTAAGGGCAGTATCCATACCAGATACGAGCATGCTAGGATTCTCATCTGTGGCACCACAGTCTTACAAGACAACAATTTGTGTCTGTTGTCAGGTTCTGACCTTTTTAGACTGTTTGACGTCCGAGCCAGCAAAATTGTGGTTTAACTGCTTAGTTGTTTTACCATTACTTTTTAAGTCGCTAATATTGTATATTACTACACCATCTTATGCTGTAGATAAGTGCCATAGAACCGTTTTTAGCTTAATACGAGATCAAAATGTACCTACATGTGTTCTACGTGTGTTTTACTTGTATGAGAACGGGAGGTGTACATTAAAAGATGAAATGATCGGTTAGCTTTGAACTCCAATTTGCATAATCTGGTTCAAAATCTGGTTCCCTGGTCAATACCATTATATGTAGCGACCCAAAGATCGCTAAAAATTTGTGAGAATCTTGTGGAACGAAAACATTACTCGCACTCCCTGGTTACCAGTTGTTTTGATCTGGGTCATCACGGTTACGAAAGAGTAATCAAAGGAACCTACTAGTAGATTCTAGCAGAGGTCACCCGATTTTTTAGTTTGTGCTCTTTCGGATGTTGAAAGCAAGCTAAAATCAGTGGCATAGAATATTTGACGATAAGCAACTTTGAAGACTTCAGTCTTTGATTTTCTTAGCTCCTCACTTCCCGTCATTATAATAAAATTGTTCTTTACGCTTAAGCGAGGAGTAATTTAAACGATTTGAATAATCTGAAGATAAAAAAAGAACGTGCGTTTGAGTTCTTTTGTAACCTGTGTTCGTCTTCATACAAGGACGGACGGTATAACTCATGGTCAGATGACGTACAAGTATAAATATACGAAGATAAACGAGTGAACCATCTTATATATACCTATTTTTAGAGTAAGCAACGAGCACTTCATCAAATGATTCTTTTAATATATTTTCTAAACTGATAAAACAATTTAAGGATTTCTTAATTGTAAAGCAAAATTATTTCATTTCAAGATTTGGATTTCCTATAATAGGTATTACATGTGCTTGGTACCAATAATTTATAATATGATTGTATTTGATACTGAGATCCCATTGAAATTACATCAACATGTGTATTTATTATTTTAATATCTAAAATAACTTAAAATATAGTATTACATTTATTATTTTTTTTATATTTTTCTCGAAGAAGCGAAAGACAACATGACTTATTTAGCCGGACACGTGCTAGAACATTTGTCCATTCACACTGTAAGAATCCAGTTATAATAGGAAGACTAATATGGTGAATAGACGTAAGGTATAAATGTTAAATCTTCACGGGTGTATTGCTGCTAATTATACCAACAAAACTCAAGAACAATGTTGTCAACACAATAGCAATAATCAATAGATGCAAAACTGGGTGATAATTGGGAGAAACCACGTGTTAAAACCAATCCCCTCTTTCATAAAACTTTTCACAATTACACACAATGTCGGAACAGTGTGCACGATTTCAAGTTGTTTTACTTGGAAATGGGTCTGTTGGAAAAACCTCGATTCTAAAGCAATATATTTTTGGGACGTTTTCAGAAGTTTATAAGGAGACGGTTGAGGAAACATACATACAGGCCTATAATATTGACGGAGAACAGACTACGATCGATTTCATTGACACTGCTGGAAGTATTGCATTTCCGGCGATGAGGAATGTCTACATTAAAAATGCAAACGGGTTTATTCTTGTGTATTCTATAGATAACGCCGTTTCCTTTGAAGAGGTGAAAACATTATGGCGGACTATCAAACAAACAAGATCTAATGTTGAAAGTATACCATGTGTAATTGTAGGCAGCAAAGTAGATTTTGAGTCAAACAGACAAGTAGAGTCGTTCGACGCTTTGGAATGGGCCTATAGTGAAAACCTGGGTGGATGTTACGTCGAGGCTTCAAGTTTAGAGAACCATGGCGTCGAGGACATATTCGACATTCTTCTTGAACAGCTGGGCAATACAAGATCTAAACAGAATGGTCCGTTTCGTGTACGGTCAACTGATAAGCTTTTTGTGCCTCCATGTGCCCTAGACCGGAAGCTCTCAGATACATATTTAGAAACGGGAACAAGAAGAGCATCTAGATTTCAGGATCTTACATTTGACATTTTCAAAGAAAAATCGATTTCAAGGATTCAACGACATCAAAAAGTGAGCCGTTCATCAAGTATTTGCGATAGTTCCAAAAGAATTGTTCCAAATCTCAGGAGAAGAGCAAGCTTGCCATTGGACAGACTATGTGGTGTCGACCAAAGAAGGATGAAAGCTGATAAAAATGACAAAATCAACAGTCCCAAAAAGCAAGAAAATCCAGCAAAGGAACATTCGCGTTCAAAATTTTACAATATTACATGGATTTATCTTAAAATTAGACAGAAATTTCGAAAAACGAAGTGAATTTCTACACAAGAAGAAAACAGTAAATGTTTCTTAGGTGTTGTCAGTTATTTGCTACATATCTTGATTATAAGTTTGAGTTATGATTAACTTATGATTAACAAGATTGCTTGCTTAACAAAGTCATTATCAATGTTACTAAATGCTAATAGTCTTTTTCCGCCAAATATATTCCATTTAAAAGTATATGCTTACCCGATGTCAGATGGAATAATTGTATGCAATGTTTATACTGCTACTATTTTTTTACCCCGGGCCATAGAATTGTTCAATACAAACTAACCAATTGAAACTGACACCAAAATATTACAAAATATTATGCAATTTGCATTTTTTTTTGTTGATTCACAATATCATGAATTTATTCTTGTTTTGTCGAATTACACATGTTTCGCTGAACAAGTATTAAGAAACGGAGGACAGCTTCAAATGGGATATTTAAAGAGTACTTCAAAATACAGAAGCTACATGTATGACAGTAACGACCTGCAAAATATAAGATCTACTTCATCTTGCAAAAAATGTAAAGCTCCACGACTGTTCTTGAAATTAACACGATTAAAAAAAAACCCTGAAATTTCAACAGTTTTCCAACTAGCAAACTGTTCATTATATAACTGGTACATTCGGCAGTAACAAAGTATCGCAACCCCTTCATGATTTTGATCAATTTTCCACTATTCCCTAGCTAGGTTTTATTCCAGCTCTTCATGTCTGTCTTTTTTTTTATGCTGCATCTTCTTCACTTTTTGTGGCTTTGGTCTGATATTCCAATTGTCTATTGAAACGCCTATCTTAAAAAGTCGATAAAATATTACCGACCAGAAATTAAAGGTAAAATAAAAAAATTGGACCAAGAGAACTTCTAGTTAAAATCAATGAGGATTTTCGCAAAATAAGCCTGTTCTTAACCTAAATAAATACGAACAGGAAACGTTAACGTTTTAGCTGCTTTGACTCGTTGAATCAGGGACATATAACATGAATGAATCCAATACATCGCAGTATTCTTGTCAATAAATGGTTTTCAAATGCAAGGAAACATGAAACACACACAAAATATTGAACAGATTAATGAACAGATTCGCATTTTCCACACTTTAATGTGGGTTTCTGCTGGTGATTGTTCCTCGTTAGCCTTTTTCATCGATCATCGGTGAATTCGTTTTTCATTGAACTTCCACGAAAATTAGATTACGTTGAATTTAAAGACCCACCCATTCTTGAAGAAAACGCGAAATTTTCCTCGCAGGTAAAAAACACATATACGGTACTGGGTGAGCTCATCTTCCAGTCCCATGTTACAATGAAATTGGTGAATAAGATCTCTAGCTTATCATATGGAAGTGTGCTGTACAAGATAGAAAAATAAAGAGACTTTATACTGTTACAAAAGGTAAGGTTACAAGAAAAGAGAGACACACCTTCAAGTTTTTTGAATTTATTAATCCACCATCCACAATTAGCAGAAGTGGGTATCGAAATATTTTTTTTCCTCATTGGTAAAATCCATGTATGGCAATATTAGCTCTCAGAGTGAAATTAAATAGTGTTAGCCTTTCTGATGTTTTCACTCATGTGTTGATATATTCCAGGGGAAAAACCTTAGTTCTAATTCAATTAATGTATTCATTGATCACATTCATCATATAACGCAGCATTTGAATCCCATGTAACCCTGTCAAAGAGTAATCAAGGGAACCAATGTTCTAGCGGTAATCAAAAGAATGTATTCGAGGGACAAAGACCAGACATGGTAAACAGACATACACAACAAAGGACATAAAGTAACTAAAATAATACATAGGACTCCACTAAAAACTGGGAGCATGGACCAGATGCACTGGTAGGGTAAGCGTCCTCTGCTTTCTAGAAACACCCGCCGAGTTGTTCATAAAAAGTCAAGAGCGGTGTAGTCGAAAGAGGAAACGATGACACGATGAACAACTCAGTTTTCATGGCGCAGATGGATACGCCGTAACGATCCACGAGATCATGATGACGACCATAAAACTTCTCTAGTGATGACTTCAATCTTGTAGCTTGGATCTCTTGTTTAATGTATGCCGATGATATGTAGAGACAGCTGAGGGTTTAAAGAGATGTATGAATAATGCCAATGAATTATTTTTCTCATGGGGTAAAGATATAAATTATAATTAATACGGTTTCATCTAAATGTGGATGGCTACTATCTGTTAAGTTTTATATCAATTCTCAATGCATTGAATCAGTCAGAAACTATATAACTACAGTACCTTGGCGTCCAGCTTAGTTCTAACAGACCTGCACTCATCGACATTATTAATAGGGAACAAGAGGCATTTTTAAGCTTGTTAGTTTAAAAAAAAAACTTCCCCTGTAATGTTGAGAATTTTATGTATGTCTTCAATCACACAGTAAAACCAGTAGTTCTTTTTGCTTCAGAAGATCTGTGTATAAATATTTAATCGTGAGCAAGCGAACATTTGAACTGATAGAAACATTTTTGAAAAAGTCTTGGATTCCTTTACTATTGAAAAGATTGATATAAACATGTGTAAATATGTCCTTAATGGTAAAAAGAAGACATGCATGATAGCCTTATACATGTATATACATGTATGAGGAATTGGGTCATTATCCTCTTAATACATTGTATTGATACTGTGGTGTCAATGATTAAATACTGGTCTAGATTGCATGATAATAAACCCAAATATAATTGTGAGCAGATACTTTAAATAATAATAATAATATATGTTAAATGATGACCAACAATATTAGCCAAGTTGTATCAAAGTCATTTTTGAAAAATGTGAAATGTTTGGAAAATGTGGTTATGGGTATATTTTTAATGCCAACAGACCAATAAATGGCAAGATCTTGTATAATATCATATTAAATAGATTGCAAATAATGTTCCGCAATAGATTGCTTCAAAAATTAAAGTGAAAAAATGAGAACATATTGCAGGGGCGGGTCCAGGATTTTATAAAGGGTGGCCGTAATTACAAAAATCAGTATAAAAGAAAACCAGATTATGACACGTTTAATGAATGAATATGATAAATTGTAATATTCAATACAGTATTTATCAGATTACGATAGTATTTTGTTTTTTTTTCTTTGAAAAGGTGCGAGACGTACGCCCATTACACTCTCACCTTCGCCCGCCCGTATATTGATTATCAAAAATATGTCGGTTGTCTTCAAATTTGAAAAAAAAGAACATCTTTCATCAGTAAATATTGCCATAAGCTTAACATTGAAACTGGCAGGTATATTACCCCCAAAACTGATGCTGTTTCAATGTTGTTAAGATGAAAGTAATCAGCGTTGATATGGATTCGATAATTCACTTGGCTGACCAACCAATGAAATGCTTTTTGTATGGACATTAATGGAAACTAATTAGACATTATTATGGACATATAGATTATTCAAAAATGTCTTCAAAATTGAAAAGAATATTTTTCATCAGTAAACATTCACTTGTTTCAGATAGAGTCGGTATGTTCAGATTTCGAACTAGTAGCCATAAGCTTCACATTCAAACGGGCAGATATATTACCTCAACACTGATATTGAGGATAGAATTTGTAATAAATGCAAATTAAACCTCATTGAAGTTGAGATACATTTCCTTCTCAAGTGTACAAAATTTGATAATTCCAGAAAGGAACAAGTAGAAAAGTGATTTAATAAAAAATATAATTCTTGACACAGATATAGAATCAAAATTTCTATGGTTGCTCAGTAACGAAGACCCTTTGATGTGTAAGCTTATTGCAAATTTCATCAAAATATTAATCTTATTTTCTTGCAAGTTGTGCAAATTGATAATACCCGCGTCTTTTCCTGATCCAATAAGACATTTTAACTTTTGTTCATCTATATTTTTAAATTAAAATACTGATTTGTGGATTGCATTATAAGAAAATGGCCATAAATATAAATTAACGGATATTGGAGTTGTTCCCCTTGGAACACAATATGTGCTACTTATCAATTTCTTTTTGTATATTCTTCAATCTAGTCAATACTGTATTGATATTGTTCTGTATATTCTTTCTCAATGGTTATGCTCACTTATGATGGAGCTTTCTTAAAGTAAATTCTGAAGTCTTATTTACGCAATTACATCGTAGCCTTTACAGTATATCATAAGTCCATCATTCCTTCACTGCTGTGAGTAAAGCTTTAGACGTACACTTAGCAGTACGTTCCGAAATTATTTTTCCGACGCAGTCGGTACAGTTTTGTGTTTCACATTTGATCTTAAGGACGTCCTTCTATGTAAACGCAAGTCCCCTGATCGCAATTCTGTTTCCCGATTGGCCAAATACTGATAACTTAGTGGTGTTCGAAAAAAATGTATCGAAAATTTGTAATTGCGTTGCATGTGTTATTTTGCTGAAAGAAATGTAGAAACTTTAGTAATAAAAAGAAGAATATTTTACTGCGTCGGCTATCTTTAAGATATTACTTGTTTTAAATCACATCTCATTAATGCCACCTCTGGTATAGCAAGTATCTTTATAATTTTGAATGCAGTTTCACAGTTGTTCAGATGAACGTTATCAGCGTTGATATGGATTTGATAGTTTCACTTGGCTGACCCAACAATGGAATGCTTTTCATATGTACACTTATTACCTGGCACAAAAAAGGGATATCGAAATATCCGTATTAATTACTTTATAATATGAATTTATACTATGCCTATGAAGGATGGAACTACATGTACTTGTAATGAACCTGATGTTTATACAAGTTGAAAGACTAAAAGTCAGACATTCAAATATGACTGCTTCTCTAGATCTGTTGAATACATGTACATGTATTATAATATTTCAATGCATTTGTCAAAACAGTTGACCACATGTAATACTCATTCGCAGAACTTTGTTGATGTCAGATGGTTGGTGATCTAAACCAAAGGTGATTATTGTGTGTAATGCATCTGCCTTAATCTGACAATCACAAAAATTTCTGACAGAACAATTTTGAGCCACTTACGTTTCGCACCCCTTATGCACACACACACACAATCTTGCAATCGTAAACATTTCTGACAGAGCAAATTTGAGCCACAGACCCCTCACACACACACACACACACACGTGTATATATATCGAAATTATTGAGTAACAATATTAATTTTTTTAGAGACTTGTACAGTGGTGAAATCTTGTATTTTCAGGTAATTCATCAGGTACATTTGAGGGCAAAGCCTCCGTTATATATAAGGTTCCCTAAGATATTCAGCAAATTTTGAATATGACTTGTAGTAAGTTATCTTGTTGCATACCACCTCATAATGTACGATGTTTGTGTATAAAGAATGTCTTATGGTAACCAGGTTCACATGAGCTTTAACTGCTGTGACAGAAAGGAATAATTTCGAATAAACATCAGAGCACTTCTAAACACACATGATTTAAACAAATTATTACATGTGAAAATCAACAAACTTCTTAAAATGATATTAAATGAAATTATAAGCAGAAAACTTTATTTTCAAAAAACATTATCTGCAATTGTTGTAATTAGTATTGCTTTGTACATTAAAGATACAGAGCAATCAAGGGAACCAAGATTCTAGCAAAAATTAAAAGAATGTAACCCAAGGACGAAGATTAGACAGGGAAAACAGACAGTCACACACAAAAAAGAAATAGCCAAAATAACACGTCCGAAGCAGCAAAAGTGAATGAGCTCTACTAAAAACTGGAAGCATGGACCAGGTGCACCTCTAGCAAAAGCACCCTCTGCTTTCCTGGAAACACCCGCCGAGTTGTTCATTAAAATTCAAGTCAGGGGTAGACGAAAGAAGAGAGGAAAACTAAGACACTGTGAACGAATTCGTCTCATGGTGCAAATGGATACACCGTCACGACCCACGAGTTCACGATGACGACCATAAAACTTCTGTAGTGATAACTTCAATCTTGTTGCAACATAACCCAAAATCCTAATTATAAGAAGTGTAGCACGGAACGAAAGTCTGTGTATTCACGGCAAACTCTGGAATAACGTATGGGTGATAAGAAAATTCCAAAAGCAGGTGCTAAAGGGATGTTGCCAGAGATGAAAGGAAAGTTGACAATATTACACGGTACGAAAAGTCATCGCGTTTGGCTGATTCAGGTGTACTTGTAACTCATTTAAAAGTTCTCTGCTGACTGCTGTATAGAGAAGCATGTGATTTTATTGCCGAATAAATGAGATGAAATTGGAAAAGAAAGACTTCAGAAGTTGAAAAACACATGTAGTGGAAACCAAATCATCAAATATTTAGATGTGTAATGTCTTTCACGAGAAAAAAGATTTGAAGAAACTAGCTAGTTTCTGTAAAATCACACGCATTTTTGTATCAGTACATGTACATTTCTCCGTATTTATTTTCATAAAATTTTGTAATTTGAAAGTGCAGGTTTACTTTGCACTTCATGAGGTATATCCATCAAATCATTTTATTTCATAAATATATGAAATAACGAAGAAATTAAAGCTATCCTCAGTATCATATATATTCAAATCGGAATTTTTATCTTCAACTTGATTGATTGATTGATTGATTATTGGGGTTTAACGCCCGAACAGCAATATTTCAGCTATATTCAGGCGATGAACATAAAATGGATGATAAAATGAACATGAAATGATGATGAAAAGAAAAATGGGATTGGACACAAGGAAAATAGGGTCGACAAATTTTTATTGCCACTAGAAAAAGGGAAGGAATGGGTAAGGTCGGGCAATTTAGCCTCCGTGGCGGAGCGCAAAGGTTCCTACTCCTATCGAATACCACAACAGGGTTCTTTAACGTGCGAGGAACGTGGCATCTTTCCTAACACGGTGCACCACTATAGTTTGCGGTCAGGTTTTCCGTATTATAGCCTGAAAACCCCAGCATGTAACACGCCAGGGGTACCCCATTCCACCACCTGGGGCACACAACCCAGTTGCTCTGTGGGCAGAGCGCCTAGCCCCCGCCTAGGTTTCTGAGCAATCTTCAACTTGAGATTTTCAACTATAAAAATGGCGATTTGGGGATTTGCAAAAATTAGAGTAGCAAATTTAAATTAGAGAGAGTTATTGTTTTAAAACGTCATAACACGATAATAGAAAAAAAAGAATGGATATGGTGAAACGCAACAAATGCAACACCGTTACCCAAAATAAGACAGTAAACACCTCAGAGATCACCAAAAGGTCTTCAGCAAGTATAAACACATCTTGACACCGATTTCGTCATTCGGAATAGTTGTCACTGTTTTCCTTAGTTCCGAACGTGAGTTTATTTATCAAAAAATAATAATAATAATAAAAACAAATAAAATAAAGGATTCTTCGTTTTGTCCGTATAATGCTTACACTTTTACATGTACTCTCGTGCCACTTGAGGCGTTTTAAATTGATCATGACCTTTTAATTCCACAGAGAAAGGCAATATAGTACTATGTTATTCATTTTTAAAAAGACTTAGGAATAAGTGTGGTTTAGATTCTTATGAATATTCCTCTCATTCATATTGTTCGAGAGCGTGATACATGGGCTTTTCACTGTAAAGCTCCTTCTAAGTATGAGTTCATGGGTATTGGCGTAGTAACGCCTAAAAGATTGAATCAGAGTTTGGTTCACACAGAATATAATCTATTTCACAAGCTTTAGCCAGAAATATTCCGATTGGATTTTTCTTCATCTAATTTGCAGATAATGTATCAAGAAATAAGGATTCTACTTCCAAATATGTGAATAACATTAACTGGCTAGACTGTTAGAGTAATCAAGGGAGCCATGGTTCTAGCGGTAATCAAAAGAATGTAATCCAGGGACAAAGACAAGACATGGAAAACAGACATACACAACAAAGAACATAAAGTAACCAAAATAATACATACAAAGTAACAAAAGTAAATGAGCAACTCGGACTCCAATAAAAACTGGGAGCATGGACCAGGTGTACCGGTAGGGTAAGCGCCACTCTATATATCTGGCGCTAATATATATTTATATATATTATTATTTTGTCCCTGGATTGCATTCTTTTGATTACCGCTATAACCTTGGTTCCTTTGTTTACTCTTATAAAAGATATGAAAGCACTGCTGAGTAAATTATTACAGTTCAGTTATTGCAAGGTCGCACACCCCTTTTTATGAAATTGGGAATGGTTTATCAAGCAAATTGATTATTCAATATTACCGGAATAATAATTTAGTTGAATGTTAAAGTCTTTGCAATCTTAAAAAAAAAATATTTTTTTTTGGTAATTTTACCAAGACCCATAGATTTTTAGACTACAAACAGTTGTATATTGTAATAAAGAATTGTCGACCTTAACATTAAAAAGAAATATTTTATTTGTTGAAACTTACAAGCACTTTGTTCAACAACCATATGACCTATGTGTAAACGAATATATTTTTTTAAAGATAGATTTATTAAGTGTCAGTCTCTGTAAGAATCAGGCAGTCGGGGAAACATGGTATAACAAACCCACCGTTTTGAAAGTTGTTTGGCTATTTGCAACATCAGAATCAAGGAAAAAATATTTTCCATGTCACTTTGGTAAATTGAGCTGTAATTTCATTAAAATGTACTGAAACTGAATATTTCAAGGGGAGATAACTTTGTAAAAAAACTCATTTTTTTCTGGCAAGCATCTAATCGAAAATTGTCTGTGCAAATCCAGTGATACAGAGATATAAAATAACGGTCTTTTCAAAGAGAAAAGGCATCACCGAGTGGATCGGTTAGTTTGTAGGAAACCAGTATTTGTTATCTGTGTTATTAGAATCCAAGTGTTTATATTCTCAGATTACTGTATACTTTAGCTAATATCTACTATAGGAATCACCGACTACGGGTAAAGAATGACAACTCTACGCAAGAACTACGAGTGAACTGTTGTAAAAACCATGGGAATATATATAATATTTGTATATATATTTTTAGATAGAATGATCGTCTAGTTGTGTATAAATTGCATTCAATCTTGGTTTATGATCAATTCAATGTTCTTTTGTACGTTGTTTGAAACGTCAAGCAAATTAATGAATTGATGAAGACTGCACAAGCAATAAAACCAACCAACCGTCTAATGCAAATCAATCTATGAAAATCAATCTATAAAAATCAAGCAAGAGAGTAAGGAAAAAAACAGTTTAATTATTTTACCAAATGTTCTATTTACTCTTTACGTAGTGAAGTTGTTGTTATTGTAGAAGTTGTTTTGGATTGAAAATTAAAAGAACAATTTTTCTTTGCCCGCAACACATCTATTATACAAAACTGAAATTACTAGATCTAGTTGAAATGCTTGCCCTCTCTTAAATAACCCGAGGCTAACACAATAGATTAATTTATTGAAAGGGATGTCTTTGTTGCAATATTGTGCACAGTATCTAGGAGGCAGGTTAACCAATAATCTTGATTAAGTTTACTGCATAAGGAAACTGGACACTGGACCTAAGAATTTTACTTAAAATTCAGATTTTGAATATAGCTGTATTCTTAATTTAAAAAAAAAACAAGAATGTATAAGCTATGTTCTCAAGACTAGTGGATGACGGGCCGACGTTGATACAAACAGGGAAAGATAAAAAAGGACATATCATTATCGCTTAATTATCTATATAGTATTGCTGTCATGCAACAATGTGCGGATTTCATTTATTTCATCCAATATTTAACAATATTACTAAAAAACATAATCATTTATATGCGGATGATAAGATAACATAATCTATCTTCTTTTATTCCTTGTGTAGGTGCAAATATATGTTACAAAAAAAAAGAGAAAAAAAATATAATCAAAGCAATTAGTCTAATAAAAAAGCTTCTCCAGGAGCCTTTATTAAAATACTAAGCTGAAACGTGTCTTTTCTCATTTTCTTTTTATTTTGTGTAAAAAAACCAAATGATCAAAACAGAAAAAAAACTAAAAACAAATAAAAAATCTAACAATATACAAAAAATAACTGAATACGCAACACAAACACGTTTGACATGTACATGTAGCTTATCATAATCTATACTACTAAAAGAAGAGACCAATTTCTTGGAGCCGCAACTCCCCTGAAACCATACAAGGTCGAATGTATTTGTAATATGAAGAATAAATTGTATTGCTGTGTACTTCCTAAATTTATCTTTGAAACAATCTTTATTCTACGGAAAACGCGAATTATTTGGAAAATATCCCAATTCGGAGACCGTCATTGATCCGTGTGTTATAATACGCTTTCGCGCATGCCCAATCGACGTACTGTCTGGATTATGTGTACAAGTGTTACACGAGTATTGTACGTTCATTTTTTTTCTTAATTAAACTACATCCACTATTTTCTGAGGTGTAAAACTGGAAAGGCGAAGAACGTGTGGAAACAAATCTCCCCCTTCTATGTGTAAACATCTGCGCCCGAAGTCCGGACCCCTCCCCTAAATATGTGTAAACTGGCATGACTGGTAAATCCCCTACCCATAATTTTGTGTAAAATATTGAATTATTTAAAATTTAACAATTTGTTATGCATCTTTGAAACGGGTGAAGCAGAACTTTCAGAAAAATAATAGGTGTTAACCCCCCCCCCCCCCCAAATGGCAAAAAAAGTACCAGCTTATAGTATACCTGTAGTTGTCTTTCTTTTATTACATTGTATAATAAAAAGTTCTGTTCGAGCAAAATGCACAGTTCGGATAAAGTGTGAATGAAGCCTTGACGTTTTTATTATGCATAAAAATTCAGTTAAGTGTCCGTCTGTCTGCCCATTTGTCTCCTGGCTTTTCCATTTGATAAACAAAACTTTGTACAGTTCAGCAAAAAAATATATGCGAGTTTGATTTTGAGCTAGATACAAAAAATAGTTTTCGAATTAGCAAGAGACTACTTTGATAACCTACTTGATAACATTGTTGGGAGTAATTCTTCGATTACAAAAAATTTCGGAGAATAATATAAGAAAAAAAATTCTAGAAGTCCTCAAATACCTCAAAACTGTTGAATTTAGCAAAATTCTGATAATGAGTAACATTGTTCACCATCAGAAGACATACCTTTGCCGAAATTTTCAAAATGACGTGTTGCCTGTTTCATGAGTTATGACCCCTGAAACAGATTTTTTTTGTCATTTGTTCACGTGTACAACTCTCTGAAACCGATTGCATTAAAATTTAATAAAAGTTTGCATGATTTATTTCATGGTTTCCTCTACAAATTGATCATTTAGAATTTTTCATAAGTCAAAAACATGGCCGTCGTTACATAGAACATAGCGGTCAAAATGTTCTTTTTTGCGATATTTCCTCAACTAGAGAAGAATAATGATGATGAAAACTACCTTAAAGATGAACATGATATTCTGATATGGCTGGCAGTATTGAAATTATTTTTTTCAAAATGGCTGCCATTTACGACCATTTTCACCAGTTGCTCAGTTTCCTTCTGTAGGAAAACTATGTGTTTTAAGTTGAATTTTGATGACGAAAAAATCGTTCTGGGTGGCCATTTTCCTGCTATTTTTATACTTACTTTGAGTTTAACGATAACTGGTTTATATAGTAAACATGGTTTCCTGATATGAATGGTGATGATAAATAAAAATGTTAGATAGCCATGGTTTAACTTCATTTTATGTTCTTTTCAGCAAATGTATACTGGGATAATGCCCACCTCAGACCCGATGGAATAACAGGGCATAGGGGGACTTTGAAGGCAATTTTAACATTTTACAGTGCATTGGGTACTCTTTTGAACTTACATCATTCATCAATGTATGCTCTTTTCAGCAATGTTTTGTCAAACATGGTAACAAAGCATGACACCCTTACTTAGTTAATAGAGTATGGTTTGTCAAGTGAGCGATTCAGGCTTTTCGAGAGCCTCCTGTTTGTAAAGACATTGACACATGTACCGTTTTGGACCTGATACGTAAGCGGAGAGGCTTTGATTGATTGTTGGGTTTTAACGCCCGAGCAGCAATATTTCAGCTATATTCAGGCGATGAACATGAAGTGGATGATAAAATGAACATGAAATGATGATGAAATGGAAAATGGGATGGGACACACGGATAATGGGGTCGAAAAATTTTGATTGCCACTGGAAATAGGGAGAGGTGGGTAGGGTCGGACAATTTAGCCTCCTGTGGCGGAGCCCTATGGTTCCTACTCCGGGAGAATACCACAGTAGGATTTTTTTAACGTGCGAGGAACGTGGAATCTCTCTCAACACGGTGCACCACTATGGTTTGCGGTCAGGTTATCTGTATTATAGCCTGACAATCCCAGCATGTAACACACTGGGGTACTCCATTCCACCACCTGAGACACACAACCCAGTTGCTCTATGGGCAGAGCGCCCTAACCCCCGGCTAAGGTTCTGAGCATTATTTAGTCGCCTTTTCGACAAGTCTAGCGCTGCTGCAGGCCTTTTTTCTGACACCCGGACCTGCACTTGAAAAATATGTCAATTTAAGCGATTTTTCGGCGTTTAGGGGTATATTTTTTTCATTTTAACGCAAAACCTTAAGTGTTACCGCAACTTTCTTGGTACTATATATATATGTATATCAGTTTACTTCGTTCTGTAGAAAAAAGTTAGTAGAATAAACAAAACTTTAAAAAATTATTTTTGCCTCAACGAGGTATAAAAAGTATCCAAAAATACAAAAAAATGCTACATTTATTTTTTGGCGACAGGAAGATTCGTCAATGGGAGGTATAAGGGTACCTGAAAATTATATTTTGATATTGTTGTTGATGATTGGGGGGGGGGTGCACGAGGGTTTATCTTAACCCATATACTATAGACTATCATCTTTTGTCGACAGTAGCGTTTTATCCCCGAAGCGCATACACA
The DNA here is from genome assembly GCA_037379345.1 of Perna viridis. Taxonomy (NCBI): domain Eukaryota; kingdom Metazoa; phylum Mollusca; class Bivalvia; order Mytilida; family Mytilidae; genus Perna; species Perna viridis. The sequence continues at coordinate 20,275,363 of CM074511.1, forward strand.
TCATTTTAAAAACATTTTGTTTACATTAATTGATTATAATTAGAAATATTGATGATACTCTAAAATGGCTATAGGGGGAACGAAAAGTATTTGGAAGCAGTTTTATATCTACAGGTAACTTTCATTTTGTAACTCATTAACCTATAATTTGCTCCATCATTTACGTCATCTACTCCTAGTTTAAATATTCAAATGGCAGATGCGTTCATAATCAAGTCAAAGTACTCAAAGTTCTGTCATTTTAATCGAACAAAATGAATGAACTTCGTACTTTGAAATCAAACCATGCTCTTGACTGCAACCCACTCATATCTTCTGGAGACTTCCTAGCAACAAGGAAGTTTCTATCTCATTATCAGATTACAAACACGACTAATAATACGTAAATGGAATATAATTGAATAAATAAGATAATTCCAAAAGGGCAAAATTAATACGAAAACACTTAACCACACCAGTCTAGGAAACATTAGCTAGCTTCGATGATTTAATACAAATCGAATCATAGCTATTTCCATGATAGAAATGGTCAAAGCATTGCACCCAAATGTATACGAAAATGACGTAATGCATCTTATTGAGTCCGGACAATTCGACCCAAAGACATATCGGACCATGACGACCCACAATTCCTTACCAAAGCCACAGACATTTTGGCCCATACATATATGTTTCAGGCCATCACAATAGGAAAATGCATGAGGACAATAAAAGCGTATAGTATAACACATTTTACCATTTTGGAAGTTAATAAAAGGGCTGACAAAAATTATGAAAAACACATAGGTGTTTGAATCCATAAGTTTCTTCGGGAGCGTTTCAGGTTTCGCCTTCCTCATATTAATCTCATATTGAAATGGTATTTAATATTCTTACATGTAACAAATTAGCCAGATTCTTGATACAAAGGTCTGGTATCATCATAATGAACAATGATGGAACAATGAAGGTAGAAAACATCGCGCGCCCCGTGCAGGTCCGGGTGTTAAAAGAATAGGCCTGCAGCAGCGCTAAGCTTGTCGTATAAGGCGACTAAATAGTGCTCAGAAATCTAGCCGGGGGCTAGGTGCTCTGCCAACAGAGCAACTGAGATGTGTGCCCCAGGTGGTGGAATGGGGTACCCCTGGCGTGTTGCATGCTGGGGTTGTCAGGCTATAATACGGAAAACCTGACCGCAAACCATAGTGGTGCACCGTGTTGGGAAAGATGCCACGTTCCTTGCACGTTAAAGAACCCTGCTGTGGTATTCGATAGGAGTAGGAACCTTTGCGCTCCGCCACAGGAGGCTAAATTGCCCGACCTTACCCATCCCCCCTTTTTCCAGTGGCAATCAAAATTTGTCAACCCTATTATCCTTGTGACCCATCCTTTTTTTTCATTTCATGTTCATGGTCTGAATATAGCTGAAATATTGCTGCTCGGACGTTAAACCCCAACAAACAAACAAACAAACAAGAAAACATCGCCGACCTTTATCATAATAATAGTGCAGCTTGTTGTATTCGTGTAAAAATTATATATATGTACCCTTCAGATGACAATTAAGTGTCTTTTTTATATGGCAACAAATAATTACAATGTATTTTAAATGTTTTTTATAGCCTATTATCTTGACCTACGCTTAGAAGTCGATGATAAAAGAAAACTATTGACCAAACTATATCACAGATAAACGTGATGCTTTTTCAATCCGTATTGTCATCTTTTCTTTCATCTATGGCAACATCCCTTCAGCACCTGCGTATGGAGTTTTCACGTCACACCTCGTATGTTATGCCAGGGCTTGACGTAACCAGGAAGACTGTTTGTATTGCTCTAGACTTCCTACAATAAGGCTTGTGGAACAGGGTTATGTTTCTACAAGATTGAAATCATCACTACAGAAGTTCTATGATCGTCATCATGAACTCATGGATGGTTATGGTGTATCCATCTGCACCACGCACAACTGATTTGTTGAACGTGTCATAGTTTTTCCTTCATCTTTCGTCTACCCTGGACTTGATGTTTTATGATTAACTCGGTGGGTGTTCGTAGAAATTAACAGAGGACGCATACCCTACTGGTGCACCTGGTCCATTTACTTTTGATACTTTGTATGTCATATTTTGGTTATTTTATGTTCTTTGCTGTGTGTTTTTGTTTTCCATGTCTGGTGTTTGTTTCTTGATTATTCTTTTGATTTCCGCCAGAATCTTTGTTCCCTTGATTACTTTTTAATTTTAACATATTGTATTTTATGTTTTCCAATGACATTTACCGCATTTGGTACTGTGAGTTAAGACACCAATGTCAGGTAAAATTCTAAAAAAAAAATGAATTTTTCTTACGGTCGTCATTAAAAAAAGATATCAATCCGTGGAATTTACGGCTTTATCGAGTCGAATTTATCGCAATCTGGTTAAAGAATCAAATAGGTTTAACTGTTGATTAATATGTAGTATAAAATTTCAAATCAACATTTTTGCATATGTTTTCAATCTGGATGGTTTTCCAACCACTCTTAAGATATAAGCTTGGTTTGTCCTTGATCTTTTTTAAAAGATAAATTTTAAAGTTTGAACAATATGGAAATTCACGACCCGTTTAGCACAAAAGTTAATACTATACCGCTTACCGTTGTGTTTGTACAATTTTGATAATTTGATCGAACGACAATTTAATGTCAAACTTAAAACGTGTAAGATTCGTCCCAAAATGCTTAAACAGGACAATTTTCAAACTACCTTTGAAGAAGCAGATATAGTTTTTGTTATATGCATGTACTTATGTACTAAATAAAAAAAAACCAGAAGTTTGTGTATTCCCTTAAAGTATACATTCATCTTCTTTGAAGTACCAACCACTACATTCATATATATGGTATAACCAAAATAGCACAGTACAAAGAAACAAAAGCTAATGAGCAACTCGGACTCTACAAAAAACAAAAACAAAAAAAACTGGGAGAATGGACCAGGTGCACTGGTAGGGTAAGCGTCTTCTGCTTCTATAGAAATATTCGCCGACATAAAGTTTCGATTAGAATAGAAATAATTGTAACCCATGAAAACACTAAGTGTAAACACGTAACTTTCTTATTTAAGTTTTAGAAGACATATATTTGATTTATGCTTACAATAACTGTCATTTGCTCAATGCATTTTTATATTCACAAGCAAGTAGCATTGATTGAATTAACGTTTATAGAAATTGTCAAATTGTTCTCTGGACATCTGAAATTAAAAGTTTCTTTCAGAAAAGACAGTAGCGATCCATAATTTCGTCCAAATAGATCACCACTGGTCCTCCAGGGATGAAGTAACCGTCATCGTGATCTCCAAACCGACAGAAATCTTTAATTAGTCACACCGATTTATGATTTCGTGACATCTTACAATAACGATGTATCAGTGTAATGACGATATATACAGACAATAAACGAATTCAGCCAAAAATGCACATTTTCTGCTTCGCATCGCAAAATTATCAGTTATACGGCAGACGGAAGTCAAAATACACTCCTGGAGACGTTTAGGTTTCCCGCACGCACGATACCCAAACGCACGCTAAACGCTCACCAAACGCTCCTATTGTGCGTTTAAACGTACGATAGACGAACGACGAAAAATGATAATATTGAAATATTATGAAGATAGAAAATAAAATTAATAAAATCATATAAATTAATAATAGCAAAAAATATGAAAACACAGTTAAATCAAGAAAATAATCAAAGTACAAAAATAAACGAACGCTCCTAACGTGCTTTTAAACGAACGATCCCAGCGTGCGTTTAAACGAACATTTCTATCGTGCGTTTAAACAAACGCTCCTTGCGTGCGTTTATACGAACGCCTCTATCGTGCGTTTAAACGAACGCAAAACAATGTGTAAACGCACGATAAACGATGCACGAACGCTAAAATGGGAAACGTGAACATCTCAAGGAGTGTAACACCACTGATTATTTTTAAGTAGCTGTCTTTGTAAGAATCATGCAAAATCTGAAAAATGTGATACACCCCAAAAAAGGCTACATATTTTTATTTTTGTATAAAGTTGTTTTATGGGTCTATACTATGAAATGTGTAATTATTCATTCAAATTTGCCTGCTCTTAGGAGATAATCCACATTGAAAATCCGGTAGATTCTATTGTATTTGAGCGCCATTTACAGAGTAATCTCCCTTAATTTTGAAATCTACAGTGCATTCTATATAATTTTTATCTCCTAAGAGCATGGGTTATATGAAAAACCACATGTTAATTTCTGTTTACTATGACATTTCAAACAAAATATCAAAAATAAAGGAAATTGCCTTGTGCACATTTGACTTTACGGGATTTATAACATTAAGTATGGACGTGTTTTTTTTTCTAAATAGAAAAACCTATTATCCTTAATTTTTTCAAGCATCCAATGAACTTTATTACTAAGAATTATTAACTGTTTTATAATTAAATTTGAAATCCATGCTTTATATTGATAATTTTAGTTATTTCCTTGTTTAAAAAGTGAAATAATATGTGTGACTTGTAACAAAGAATGTATTTTATTAATTTGGAAAAAAGTAATTTGCACTTTGAAGTTTTACCACCATCTTTATACACTCTCTCATTGTCCTAGTGTTGTTGTGAAATATCAATGCTTGTCTTTTCAAATTAAAACCATAATAGATTGAATCGATAGTCTTCTGAACTATATTGTTGTGAATCTACATTTATTACCAAATCGCATTTTTTTAAAAAAATTAATATTATTCATACTTTTCAATAAAATACAAACAAACATAAACAAAACAACTTGTAACTGTATATAACGATGTAGCATGCCCTGTGGTGTACAGGTTTCTCCGTTGTATATATATATATGATTTATAATGAACAACGACTTCTATATCAGATGTTTAAGTCTAATTTGCATACCAGGCTTACATTGTATTACTTCGTCTAAAATTTTAGGCTATTCGTTTACACATAATCGGTTTGTTTGTTTGTTTGTTGGGGTTTAACGTCCAAGCAGCAATATTTCAGCTATATTCAGACAATGAACATGAAATGGATGATAAAATGAACATGAAATGAAAAAAAAGGATGGGTCACAAGGATAATAGGGTCGACAAATTTTGATTGCCACTGGAAAAAGGGGGGATGGGTAAGGTCGGGCAATTTAGCCTCCAGTGGCGGAGCGCAAAGGTTCCTACTCCTATCGAATACCACAGCAGTCAGGTTTTCCGTATTATAGCCTGACAACCCCAGCATGTAACACACCAGGGGTACCCCATTCCACCACCTGGGGCACACATCCCAGTTGCTCTGTGGGCAGAGCGCCTAGCCCCCGGCTAGGTTTCTGAGCACTATTTAGTCGCCTTATACGACAAGCTTAGCGCTGCTGCAGGCCTATTCTTTTAACACCCGGACATGCACGGGGCGTGTTCAAGTTTTAAAAGTTTAGAACATACCAATCATATATATTGCCAAATTGCGATATGCTGTACATGTGTTTCAAGGAAAACCTCTCATCGACAGCATTATATTTAAAAATTTGTAGGAAAACCTAAATGCCCAAAAATGTAGATAAGTACTCAAAAACAAAACGTATCAAAGTAGGAAGCCAAATTCTTGACAGAGAGGTTCTACCATGCCATGTGCAATACAGGGAAGGAAGCCTCTGCTAATTTTGTTGCGGATGTTTTAAGTAGGTAGACCTAGAGTAAGGGATATTACTCTTGAAAACAGTGATATGTTTGTATCATATTCAATTTCAATAAAGCCTTTCAAGCTTTCCTTTGAATCCGCATGAAATCAGTCCATGTTACTTTGATGTTTACATGAGATTGATGTAAAAGTTTGAATACAAACGTTCCAATGATTTGTAATAGTTGTGTCCCTTACCCTAGGTCTACCTCCTTAAGTTTGTAATACTGCAAACATTTACAGATATTAAATCGAATCTGATATGATTTTGGGTAAGACAAGGCTGACTCCTGGATTTGTGAATAATGAAAATGTTGCTTAACACTCAGTAATTCAGTCAATATAGTACTTGATTTTATGCTAATTACAATAGAAAATATTTTAAGTTTAAATTGCTATAATATAATAATAATAAATCTCAGACAACCCCCTCCAAAGAAAAACACAAAAAACAATAATAAAAATCATGATTGGTCCTTGATTAAAAAAAACATTACAAAGTATAAGGTCCAATTAATTTTTCTATCACACCTATTCATTGTGAAAGCCTATAATTGTTTAGGGATACAGTGTTTTGGTAAAGTCAAAAAATCGAATTTAAAAATATCAAATCTAAGGTATGTTTATTTCTTTAACATTATGGCATTCTGACAAAAGAATGATGACAGACTAGTGTTTCGTGAACGATATATTTACTATTTTATTGTTATTCTAGCATTTTACCTAGATTTAATAAATCAGACATGATATTTCCTTCTTCTGCAACTTTATTGCTTTTAATCCCTATAACCGATTATTGCTTGAGTTAACTTTAATTATTCTTGATACAACAAATCAATTTTATTAGCTGCAATTTGCGCAACAAATGTTGCTAGGTTGACTAAACTAATGTTGAAAGCATTAATATCATTATGCAAAGAAATCATAGATCAAGTCCTTAACACTTATTTGGCATTGAAATGTCGATATAACAGACGACGTGTTAAGTAGCATACCATGTAAGAAACCTGCAAAAAGTGATTCATGGATGGAACGCCTAAATATTTCTATTTTTTAATATCTTGTTTAAAATGTTAAGTTACACGTGGCTCTTTGTATAACCTTTGTTCTTAGGAGAGAAAAAGTATACACTGTAATGTACAATTAAAAAATAAGGGAGCTAACTCTGTAAATCAGGATAACAGCAAGATTACTGAACACTGATCCAATCCATAATCAAGTCAAGTCTGACAAGTCAATTGACCTGACTTGGTACAGGCATTTCAAACGAAATGGAGGGTAAAGTTTGGTTTTATAAAGCGCCATACCTCCCTCTTCAGTATTTGGATAATGTATTATATATGAGCATAGGTCGATGCAACCGCTGGTGACCAACCCATTACATGTAGTCGTTCTTGTTTGACACCTAAATTTTTCAGTTTTTACATACTACATTTATCATAATTTGAAGTAAGTACATATTTCAAAATATCTAAAACCGCGAGGTTTCATTTTTTTTTCAATTGCACAAGGTAGAAACTCTCGATGATTGATTGATTGTTGAGGTTTAACGTCCGAGCAGCAATATTCAGACGATGAACATGAAATGCATGATACAATGAACATGAAAGGAAAAAAAAAGGATGAGGCACAAGGATAATAGGGTCGACAATTTTTTATTACCACAAGATAAAAGGAAGGGATGGGCACAGTCGAGCAATTTAGCCTCCTGTGGCGGAGCGCAAAGGTTCCTACTTCTATCGAATACCACAGCAGGGTTCTTTAACATGCGAGGGACGTGGCATCTTTCCCAACACGGTACACCACTATGGTTTGCGGTCAGGTTTTCTGTATTATAGCCTGACAACCCTAGCATTAACACGCCAGGGGTACCCCATTCCACCACCTGGGGCACACATCCCAGTTGCTCTGTGGGCAGAGCGCCTAGCCCCCGGCTAGGTTTCTGAGCACTATTTAGTCGCCTTATACGACAAGCTTAGCGCTGCTGTAGGCCTATTGCCCCGTGCAGGTCCGGGTGTTAAAAGAATAGGCCTGCAGAAGTGCTAAGCTTGCCGTACAAGGCGACTAAATAGTGCTCAGAAACCTAGCTGGGGGCTAGGCGCTCTGCCCACAGACCAACTGGGATGTGTGCCCCAGGTGGTGGAATGGGGTACCCCTGGCGTGTTACATGCTGGTGTTGCCCAACCTTACCCATCCCCCCTTTTTCCAGTGGCAATCAGAATTTGTTGACCCTATTATCCCTGTGACCCCACTTTTTTTTCTTCATTTCATGTTCATTATATCATACATTTCATGTTCATCGTCTGCATATAGTTGAAATATTGCTGCTCGGACGTTAAACCCCAACAAACAAACAAACAAGCTGTAGGCCTATTCTTTTAACACCCGGACCTGCACGGGGAAAACTCTCGGTGATGGATCTTGCTATTTCGATAATTTTTACATCTTGAATACTGTTAATTTTTTTTTCCAATACTTGATTCTAATGGTGCTAATGAGAAATTATGCTTTGAAACACGTGTACAGCATATCCAAATTTGCAATATATATATATATCATTGATACGTTTGCATTAAGTTCATCAGGGTTCATTTTAGCATTAACTATAAAAGCATAAAGCATTAACTATAAAAAAAGAATAATGCCTTAAATATAAAAAAGTGTAATGCATTAACTATAAAAGGTATAAAGCATTAACTAAAAAAAGTAAAAAGCAATAACTGATAAGTACAAAAGTGTCATCAGTTGTAATATAACGAGAATAGGTATGGTATATATGTCAGAGACAACAACCCCGCCGGGTTGAAAATTTTAACTGATCGCTACCCAAAAATATGACTTAACACATCTTTCATTAGTCAATGGGACTATTCAGGATTCAAAAGTACTTCGTTTACTGGTCCCTTTTCTATTAATAAAAAAAAATAAACACGAACACCGCATTTTTTTCTTAGAAAACACAGGCGTCGTATGATATAATTTGTAACGTCAATATGTATCAAATATTGCCAGCTTTTTTTCCTCATTGGACATATTCTCACCACTGATCTTCCTTGATCATTGGAAAACGGCTCTTCGCCTTTGTCTGAAAAAAGTTTGAACAAAAATTTAAAAGTAACATTCTTAGGCTAGTTCAACATCAAACGTTAATACAATATACCTAATCTATTGCAAATCTCTAGCACCTGGTGACGATTATACCATTTAACAATAACTTTTATTGACGAGCGATAAAAAAGTTTTCCCTATCGAAAACCAGTTTTTGAACACAAAGACACCATGCACAGAATACTCATAAACTTCGTTTGTTCCACCCTTCGAGATCAGACTTGATAGGTACGAGGAGTAGTGTTGCGCTGATGTGTGCGAGAAAAAATTTTAATTGTGTTCTTCCACAACATTGATGCTCATTTTTGTATGCTTTATTTTTGCTTGTTTTGTTCAGTGTGAAAAAAATTGCTTTCCAGCTAAATCAAAACACCAAATCCTTTGTATTGTTTGGTAATAAAGTCCAAAGTGTGCATCAAATGTTTTATTCAATTTCAAACATGATTTATGAACGTATTTTCTACTTAAAATTCAGATTTTGAATATAGCTGTATCCTTAATTAAAACAAGTACTCTCTCTAAAAATAAAGATAGACGACGCAGTAAAATTTGTTCCTTTTACTCATAATTTTCTACATTTCATTCAGGAAAATAACACATGGCACGCAATTTTAATTTTCGATACAGTTTTTTCGAACGCCACTAAGTTATCAGTATTTGGCCAATCAGGAAACAGAATTGCAATCAGGTGACTTGCGTTTCCATGGAAGAGCGTCTTTAAGGTCAACGGGTAAAAAGCAAACCTATACCGACTGCGTCGGAAAAAAAACAAGAATGCTTAAGCTTTGTTTTCAGACTAGTGGATAGCGGGTCGACGTTGATACACGCAGGGGAATATTGAAATGGACATATCATTATCGCTTAATTATCTATATAGTATTGCATCATGCAACAATGTGCGGATCTAGATTTCAATGATACTTTTATTTCATCTATTATTTAATAATATTACTGAAAAAAATTGTCATGTATGTGCGGAAGATTAAATAATATAATTGAGAAATCAATGTGCGGATCTTATTTGTTTCATCCAATGTTTAACAATATTACTAAAAAAAAAACATAATCATTAATATGCGGAAAATAAGATAATATAATCTATCTTTTTTATTCCTTGTGTATATGTAAATATATGTTACAAATAAGAGAAAGAATATAATCAAGGCAGTTAGTCTTATAAAAAGCAACTCCAGGAGCCTTTATTAGAATACTGAGATGACACGTGTCTTTTTCTCATTTTCTTTTTATTTTGTATAAAAAAAATCAGAACAGAAAAAAAACTTAAAAAAATCAAAAATCTAATAATATACAAAAAATACCTGCATTCGCATCACAAACACGTATGACATGTACATATAGCTTATCATAATAAAATTTAAAACAAAATCAAAATAATAAATAAAACGACGAAGAAAACAAATAAAACAATATCCGAAAAACTGAAAAACCACTGTCACACAGTTTTGGAAATTTAACGCCCTAGTTAGCTTTTATTTTCTTATAAGCAGATGTTTTCTTTTTTATAAACTGTGTATTAAATAAAACTGACGAAAATTAGAATTGACAAGTGCGTTCTTCGATATCGGGAGTTCGACGTCACAACTCTCAATTGTTGACGTCGTCGGTAACATCGCTAAATTAACATCGGCCGAAAATCGGCCCTCTGGCACTGAACGTAGTATATGTATGTGCAGATCGGCTCAAAATTGAAAATTAAAAAACAAAGAAGACTTCTCATTAGCACTTTCTACAATTGTTACTGCGACTATATCATCTATTTTGCCTCATTTGTTTTGCTGGAATTCCATTGCGCTTTCATATTTTTACTGGATATTGTTAACTCTTTTCTCCTAATCATAATCTGCTGTGGTATTCGATAGGAGTAGTAACCTTTGCGCTCCGCCACAGGAGGCTAAATTGCCCGACCTTACCCATCCCCCCTTTTTCCAGTGGCAATCAAAATTTAACCACCCTATTATCCTTGTGACCCATCCTTTTTTTTTCATTTCATGTTCATTTTATCATCCATTTCATGTTCATTGTCTGAATATAGCTGAAATATTGCTGCTCGGACGTTAAACCTCAACAAACAAACAAACATAATCATAATACAATGGGCGTTGCTGTGCTGGTATTTTATCATGAAAGTACGTTTTTCGTACTGTATACATATACTTGCAAAATTTCTTGCTTTGACCAAATGTATTATTGGTTCAAAAAACAGACGAGAAAAGTTAGCTGACCTTGACAGCATATACTTAATGTTCTTCATGATGATTCACATGCACTGTAATATAACCAGGCAACATTATAACTACAATGTGGTGCACGTGTTGGGAAAGATGCCACGTTCCTCGCACGTTAAAGAACCCTGCTAAGGTATTCGATAGGAGTAGGAACCTTTGCGCTTCGCCACAGGAGGCTAAATTGCCCGACCTTACCCACCCCCCCTTTTCCCAGTGGCAATCAAAATTAGTATAATCAACACAATAAAGAAAATGATCTTTACTAAACTTGGAATGGTATAAACTTTCCACTTACCCATCTAGAACCCCTTTTTTAAAATTTAATATAACAATATTTAGAAATATTCCTATGTAACAATTATAAATAACCTAATTTTAAGTTTTGAACGCACCGCTCATGACTATTATTGACGGCTACGTTCAATGCGGGCTGGTATTGACGGCTAGATTCACTTTAATAATGTACCATAGCCCCGTGCAGGTCCGGGTGTTAAAAGAATAGGCCTGCAGCAGCGCTAAGCTTGTCGTAAAAGGCGACTATATAGTGCTCAGAAACCTAGCCGGGGGGTTAGGGCGCTCTGCCCACAGAGCAACTGGGATGTGTGCACCAGGTGGTAGAATGGGGTACCCCTGGCGTGTTACATGCTGGGGTTGTCAGGCTATAATACGGAAAACCTGACCGCAAACCATAGTGGTGCACTGTGTTGCGAAAGATGCCACGTTCCTCACACGTTAAAGAACCCTACTGTGGTATTCTCCCGGAGTAGGAACCATAGGGCTCCGCCACAGGAGGCTAAATTGCCCGACCCTACCCATCTCTCCCTATTTCCAGTGGCAATCAAAATTTGTCGACCCCGTTATCCTTATGTCCCATCCCTTTTTCATTTCATCATCATTTCATGTTCATTTTATCATCAATTTCATATTCATCGTCTGAATATAGCTGAAATATTGCTGCTCGGACGTTAAACCCCAACAATCAATCAATCAATCAATGCATTTTCTTTTGTACTCCAACTTCAGTCCAGTCTTTTATAATGTAATAATTGACAAAAAAACAAGAAAATGCAATGGTATATTATTAAAGTGAATAATGAATAGTGAACTGTACTCCAACTTCAGTCCGGTTTATAAAAGTAAATTTTAAGGTATCTTAAATTATGATACTAAATACTTTAACTCATAGTTAAATAAGATTTGGTATGATATAAATACATATTGTAAGACCGATTCATCCCTTTCATAAACCCCGTTCTCTTTTACAAAATCCACATTTCCAACCTCTATATGCCATAGAATGGAAAGATTACCCCGTACAAGTACTATATTTTTTCCTGCCCTTAAACGACTTCTTGGACAAGTTAAGTAATGATAGAAACCATGGTATTTAAAGATAAACATATCAATTATAAAAAAAACGTCACTTAATATTACACCTTGTATCCCTTTTGTTCAAACATCAGTCAAACACCTGCTTTGTGTTTCATGTATGAACTTTCCCTTAGGAAGTTGGCAGAAAAAAAGAACTAGGTCGACAGAAATGAGAACAACATTGAATATTACTTTCATGAAAGAGAAATAAAATTTGTGTGTGATAAATATTCGTAAACTGAGAACTGGAAAATAGAACTGTGTCTCTTACAATTACACTTCTTTTGTATATGGATTTTTGTTTAATATATCTTCAATAAAGTATAATATATAACTAAATCAAACAAAAGTCTTTATCCTGAAAAATGTAGTTTTCTCCTGACGCTAAAAACCACAAATTACTTGCTTTTTTATAAATTCAAAGTTTATTCATTGAATAGGCATGAATTACCGGTTGTTACCATATAATAAATTTGGTAACAAATTTTTGTTCCATTCTAATGCTGTCCATTGATTCCATTTTATTAGCCTTTTCTCTCCTTTAGAAATAAACCATGCAACATACTTGGCTGATATATTTGTAAAAATAATAATTGTCAGACAGGACGAGAAATGAAATTTATACATCACATGTAGAAGTCAACTCAATCTCGCAAATTGTTATGTATAATTTAAGATACTAATAGAGTTACATGCAGTCCCGTGCAGGTCCGGGTGTTAAAAGAATAGGTCTGTAGCAGCGCTAAGCTTGTCGTAAAAGTCGAATAAATAGTGCTCAGAATTCTTATTCCACCTATACGTTTGCTCGTGGTACTTAAGATTTTACACGTATTTTGTTTTCTTCTTCATTTGTTCCTTTTTGTTGTGATTTATTTTCTGTTTTAGTATTTCACTGCATTGCAACTAAATCGTTTTTCATTGTGGATAAACTAAGCTAAGATGCCAAGAGAGTTACATTGTAAAAAAAGATACACACCAATTTCTATAAAAGATAAATTTTTAAAAATGGTAAAAAAAATATATGAAATTCTGTGTATTGAAATTCTTTTGCCAGGAATTTTTTGGTATTACTTGGTATTATTAAGAATCAGTGTCCCAGAAATGTTGAACCTTTTAAAAGTACTAACAAAAACCCAAGGGAAACCCAAATTTTTGGAAATCAAATACGAATAGAATGCAGTGGTACATACCAAGTCTGACTCAGAGTTACCGTTCGTTTGTCGTAACTTTTCAATATTCAACTTTCACTTCCTTAGCATAACCATTGTGGCGAATAAAAGATACAAAATCAGAACAAAATTGTTTGTTTCTCCATAAAACTTGATGACTTCGATTCGTTTGTTTGTTTGTTGGGGTTTAACGTCCGAGCAGCAATATTTCAGCTATATTCAGACAATGAACATGAAATGGATGATAAAATGAACATGAAATGAAAAAAAGAAAGGATGGGTCACAAGGATAATAGGGTCGACAAATTTTGATTGCCAGTGGAAAAAGGGGGAGATTGGTAAGGTCGGGCAATTTAGCCTCCTGTGGCGGAGCGCAAAGGTTCCTACTCCTATCGAATATCACAGCAGGGATCTTTAACGTGCGAGGAACGTGGCTTCTTTCCCAACACGGTGCACCACTATGGTTTGCGGTCAGGTTTTCCGTATTATAGCCTGACAACCCTAGCATGTAACACGCCAGGGGTACCCCATTCCACCACCTGGGGCACACATCCCAGTTGCTCTGTGGGCAGAGCGCCTAGCCCCCGGCTAGGTTTCTGAGCACTATTTTGAGCACTATTTAGTCGCCTTATACGACAAGCTTAGCGCTGCTGCAGGCCTATTCTTTTAACACCCGGACCTGCACGGGGCGATGACTTCGATTCAAGCCTAAACTTAATACTCATTAATCTATGCACTTTTATTTTATTTTATGACAAGATTAACAAAACAGGCAAAACAGGGAAGATCCTTTACCTAATAAAAATAAAAAAAAACAAAAGGCCACAAAGTTTTATCAACAAATTGTCCGGAGAAATAACTGGTGTGGAAAATTACATAAAAAACAATAAAAGACTACCTCCCACAAAGAAAAAAAAAATAAATAAATAAAATTAGAATTTAAAACAAAACAAAAAACACATACAAGTAACCTAATAAACATCTAGATTATCCTGCATGCATATCAATTATAATTAAGAAAATAACATCAAATTTTCTGGTGCATCTTTACAAAACAAAGTTTTAATTTTAAAAGTGACTGTGGTTTTGAACTACTCCCTAGTGAACATATACAGTTTTTTCTTAAGTATACAGTCAAGTCATAGGCTATTAGTTTAAACAAAAATTATATAATTTAACAATTATAATTTATACAGATTTACATCAGAAGGACGTGGAAACAAACAAATTTTAAACTTATGTTAATCAGTCTCCTATCTTTTGACAAATATTAGCACATGGAATCAGCACGCTCTAATATATTCGTGTTACACATAATGCATTAAGAAAAAAAATTACAAGTTTTCCTACTCATGGGTCAAAAATTATACGTAATGCCATAGCTTGCCGTAATTTTCGCAGACTTTTTGTATCTCTCTAGAATTAGGCTTGTAGAACAGGGTTATTTTGCTACAATATTGAAATCATCACTACAGAAGTTTTATGGTCGTCATCATGAACTCGTGGATGGTTATGGTGTATCCATTTGCACCATGACAACTGATTTGTTGAACGTGTCATGGTTTCCTCTTTCGTCCACCCTGGACTTGACTTTTTTGAAAAATTCGGCGGGTGTTTAAAAAAATCGCAGAGAACGCTTACCCTACTGGTGCACCTAGTCCAATCTCCCAGTTTTTAGTGGAGTCCGAGTTGCCAATTTACTTTTATTACTTTGTATGTCATATTTTTGTTATTTTATGTTCTTTGTTCTGCGTGTCTGTTTTCCATATCTGGTCTTTGTCCCTGGATTATATTCTTTTGATTCCCGCTAGAATCTTGGTTCCCTTGATTACTCTAATTTTTACATATTGTAAAGAATTTTTGGCAATGACATTTAACACAGTTGGTA
This sequence comes from Perna viridis, assembly GCA_037379345.1. NCBI lineage: Eukaryota > Metazoa > Mollusca > Bivalvia > Mytilida > Mytilidae > Perna > Perna viridis. Next base: position 20,290,824 of record CM074511.1, read on the forward strand.
CTGTGAGTTAAGACACCACAGCCAATAATTTTACGTGGTACCAGTTGCAATAAAACAAGCATGGTCATTCGAATTTTACAAAATTAGAAAAAAAATTAAATATACTTTTAAAAAAAAATTGTATATAATCAACATTGAAATATATACGTCTTTTGTCAAACAAGTCTAATAGGAATATTTTGGATTTGTCAATGCAGGAAATGTTTCTTTTTAAATCAATGAAAAAATTTCCGTGGCCTCTAAATTTTGTTTACATTTATATTTATTTAAATCATGGTGCAAAATTTTTTTTTTCAAGGTTACCACTGACATACAGTAACAAAATAAACTGCATTAAGGGAATAATTGTATTTTTTGCAGTTTCTTATGTTTCTATTGATACGAATGAAATTTTCTGGTGACGCATTAGTGAAGCTAATAAATGTTCTTTTATATCATAATGTGCTAGTTTAATTCGCGTCAATGTCAGGTAAAATTCTAAAAAAAAAATTGCAATTACATTCGCGCTTCCGAAAAAAGGGTATCAAACCGTGGAATTAAAAGCTTTATTAAATCAAATTATTCGTAATCTAATATTGTTAAAGAATAAAATAAGTTTGGTAGAATAATTTGTACTTAAAGTGTCAAATCAACATTTTTGCATGATGTCTTTCAATCTGGATGGATGTTTTCCCAACCACTTTTAAGATATAAGCTAGGTTTGGCCTTTCAAGTAATCAAGGAAACAAAGGTTATAGCGGTAATCAAAAGAATGCAATCCATGGACAAAGACCAGACATGGAAAACAGACATATACAATAAAGATTCCTGTTTTGGAAATGTTTCCCATTTAAAATTCAATACGAGACTCTCACCACTGAATAACTACGCGTAGGCCTGACTGTAAGATATTCCTAATAAGAAAGAAATGACTTCAATATGGACTTTAAAAGTTAAAATTGAAAACAATAATTGAGTTTAGTTAAGGAATTGAACGTGAAATCAATTGTTACACGCAATACTAGAAAAAAAATTAATAAGATAAGTATTTTTTTTACTTTCAATTTTATTTACAAGATTACATCTTGCTCAAAACATTAAATTCGCTTGAACAACCCGTATTTTATTTTCGTATTTATATAAATATGTAAAATGGTTTAGTTTTCGATCTATGTAAGGGTTCATATTTATTATTAACAAATAAACACTGTTTAGAGGTAATAGTCAAATTTATCTCATAATATGCAGTTTTCCAAATGATACATTATGAACATAAAATAATAAATTTTTCAGGCTTCATTTTGAGACGGAGTCGTAAAGAACCACAGGTATAGAAATGTATTATCAAGTCGTTTTTGAATTAATTCTTCTGAAAGCAAAGACAATTTTTGTGAATTATTGCGTATTTGTTAGTATTTTAAAACATTTCATTTGAAAGAGTTACCTACTTTTTTCACACAAGGAAGAGTAGCATTTGACATATGATAAAATCATATACATATTGTCTTCCAATTACATGTTAAAATGTTGTTAAGTAATTGAATGTTGGAGTATTTAGTTAATTTGAAGAATAAGGTAGCTATGCAGTATCGATTTCTGAAAGGTATGAGCAATCCTCAACAATATGAATTCACCTACATATATTTTTCATCATTCAAAGGGACGTTTCTTACATCAAAATTTACATGTCCTTTAAATTTTGTTTAAATAAAAACCTTTTTTTCTGATGTCGCATTGTATTTGGGACCAAGTGATGAATTAACAAAACGGCTATACAAGGTAACTTTGCCACGGTAAGACACCGGTTTGCTCTATATTGCCACGGTAAAACACATGTTTGCTCTATCTAAACATAAGATATGTTTCAAATATTGCCAGTTGTATTTTCTTATTGGAACTTCAATGATCTTACTTAATAATAGGTATTAGTTTTTGACACTCTTCTCAGCAGTAAAAGTAACACACTGAATTCAACATCTTTAATTGTCGAACGGTATAAATAAGGGTAATAACAAAATGACAGAACACTAATCCGACCCAAAATCAAGTCTATTCCAAACTAAATCTGACAAAATGGATATCACGAACAGGAATAGTAGGCACTGCAATGATCCTGTCATTTTAAATGAAAAATAATTTTTGAACATAACGACACCATGCAGAGAATAGTCAGAAATGCCTGTCCATTTTTCGAAGTCTGGACTGATATGTATAAGGAGTAGTATTGAGTTGATGCATTATCTTAATTATGTTAGTGTTTGAGAAAAAATGAAATAAGTACTTCAACAGCAATTATACTAACCTTGTGACTGTTTGATTTTTTATCACTTTGTTGAAATATTGGGAAAAATGTAATAGGAAGGAAATATAGCAAAGAATATAAAAATCTTTGCACATTTATGCATATTATGTAGTAAAACAATCGTAGGCAGAGTATGTATTGATCGTTAAATTATTTGATTTTTCAAATGATTTGTAAAAATATTTTCTGCTTTTGTTTTGAATTCATTTAAAAAATATTTTGCTTTAAGATAACTTTTCGTTAAACAATTGTGACCGTTATCTCGTCTCATGAAAACCATCCTCATAACATTTTAAATTTAACATAAAAACAAAACAAATATAACATTGTGACAAATTTTATCTGCCTACGGATCTCGTTGTGGTTTAATGGAAAATATCAAGTTAACCAAATATGAATCATTTGTTATTTGTCTAGACATGAGAAATCAAGCAATAATAACATTTCTTGGATATAGTGCATACTAGAACAAGTTCCAAACAGCTTATGACTCCAGACGCTGAGGATGGCCCTCTCAGAAAAAAAACTGGCAATGCTGTATATAAGTGAATAATTTTAGACAACAAACAGCATTTAATTTGAAAAGTTTATATAGCCTACCCGCATCGATTTACCGAAATGAGATGTGAGGTAAGAAACGAACGTATATAATTGAGCTTGGATTTAAAATGGACACAAGAAGGGTTTGCACGGATAAGACAAATACTCGGTGATTTTCCTTATCTTTTGGCCCCGTGCAGCTCCGGGTGTTAAAAGAATAGGCCTGCAGCAGCGCTAAGCTTGTCGTAAAAGGCGACTAAATAGTGCTCAGAACTGTAGCCGGGGGCTAGGGCGCTCTGCCCACAAAGCAACTGGGATGTGTGCCCCAGGTGGTGGAATGGGGTACCCCTGGCGTGTTACATGCTGGGGTTGTCAGGTATAATACGGAAAACCTGACCGACACCCATAGAGGTCCACCGTGTTGGCAAAGTTGCCACGTTCCTCGCACGTTAAAAAAACCCTACTGTGGTATTCTCCCGGAGTAGGAACCATAGGGCTCCGCCACAGGAGGCTAAATTGCCCGACCCTACCAACCTCTCCCCATTTCCAGTGGCAATCAAAATTTGTCGACCCATTGTCCTCGTGTCCCATCTTTTTTTCATTTCATCATTTCATGTTCATTTTGTCATCAATTTCATGTTCATCGTCTGAATATAGCTGAAATATTGCTGCTCGGACGTTAAACCCCAACAAACAAACCTTATCTTTTGGCTGTTCCCTACCAGTTAAATTATTACCTTTCCTTCTTTTTCTTACGCATCACAAAATAAGCATACATAAGCAAAGCAAAATACCGAAATGGCAAGAAAAAGAGAGGAAATCCATGAGCAAATACTCGTTTGAGAAGTAGGACAAACCAAAAGAAATGTAATTAATCAGGGCAAGAAATTTATATTTCTAGTCCGTAACATTTATTTAAATGAAAATGACCTGCAAAATTCAACACAGGAGATGGTCTTCTATTGAAAGTATGCAATAAACACTGGAAATATAGTTATAAGGCCAATTTGATTAGACAAGATCCTACATATCGTTAGCAAGAAAGCATGATATTAAAGAGTTTGTTTTGTTTGGGGTTTAACGCCCGAGCAGCAATATTTCAGCTATATTCAGGCGATGAACATAAAGTGGATGATAAAATGAACATGAAATGATGATGAAATGAAAAATGGGATGGGACACAAGAATAATGGGGTCGACAAATTTTTGATTGCCACTTGAAATAGGGAGAGGTGGGAATGGTCGGGCAATTTAGCCTCCTGTGGTGGAGCCCTATGGTTCCTACTCCGGGAGAATACCACAGTAGGGTTCTTTAACGTGCGAGGAACGTGGCATCTTTCCCAACACGATGCACCAGTATGGTTTGCGGTAAGGTTTTCCGTATTATAGCCTGACAACCTAGATTACATTCTTTTGATTACCGCTATAACCTTGGTTCCCTTGATTACTCTTTCATCTCCGTTTCAAAGTTTGATACATATAATCCACAAAAAATCATTTTCAATGAAAAAAGCGACACTGTGTTTACACCTTCTTTTCACACCTTTATATTCTACCTCCGTATTTTTCAAGGTTGCAGCTTTATTGTTCAATTCTTCAATGATGGACTTAAAGTAAAAAGAAACCTGCTTTTACGTACGCATATGTGGTATTAAAATAAAATATAAGCATATACGCTTTCAAAAAAAATATGAAGTTTGTTTTATCTGTTGAATATCAAATAAACTGATTCCAATTGTAGTGCGTACGTCATGTAAAATTCTGTAATTAGCTTCATCAGGTACGCACGAGGTCAGAAGTTGTTGCGGATCTAAATAATAAACTGTTGACTAGCATTAAACCAAATAGAACCTTAGGAGGAATTCCGAAGCCGTCAATTTGACTGAGGGTGTTACAACATAAAGGAAACAAATATATACAGTTGCTCCAGTTACTGCGAATTTCTGTCACTAATAAAATCATTTGCCGTTACTGATACATTGTATTCTAGAAATATAAATTTCTTCTTGGAAACTAAATTGTGGTTAAATTTTTTGTTTGCTTTTTTTTTTATCTGTAACAAAACTCTCATTGGGCAATGCGTGAGAAATATTTGTAAGTACAAATTGCCTGTATTTTTTAACTTGCATTAAATTATATTGCCCTCTCCAAAATTATTTCTACTTCAAGTTTCCAAGAGAAACGCTAACTTTTGTATCTCTGGTGCTATCAGCAGGAGATCCACAGTATATAAGCGTCACCCAAGTTAATACTCTGTGGTGAGTGGGGAGCAGCAAGTGGGTTAACCCGATATTGACCTACTTAAAATGGCGCTCATATTCTTGCTAGGGACTGTCTTGATCATTTTTGAGGGAACCACTAAATATGTGGTTCTATTGTATTCAACGGTCCTTCTAAACATAGTAACTGCTAATCTAAAAAATGTTGACCTGGTTAGAAGAATATCAAGACCTATGGAAGAATATGTTAAAATTTTATTCTTGAAAAATACTTAATAAAGTATAATAAAACCACATATAATCCAGTCAAAATAAATTGCAACAAAAAATGTTTTGAATCAGATATATAGCATTTTTCCCTATAGATGGAAAAAAGTCTAAAATAAAAAGTTGCAGAAAAATGAAAATGCATTGACCTATTGAAATATAACCTTAGTAAACTAATTTAAAATGTATTAGATAGTATTCGCTGGAGAATTTATACATATATGTATTGACCATTTGGAATAAGATCTATTCGAACTCAATGTTTGCTAATTTAATCTTATTTGTATTTTTTTTTTTTTTTTATTAGCCCCGTGCAGGTCCGTGTGTTAAAAGAATAGGCCTGCAGCAGCGCTAAGCTTGTCGTATAAGGCGACTAAATAGTGCTCAGAAACCTAGCCGGGGGCTAGGCGCTCTGCCCACAGAGCAACTGGTATGTGTGCCCCAGGTGGTGGAATGGGGTACCCCTGGCGTGTTACATGCTGGGGTTGTCAGGCTATAATACGGAAAACTTGACCGCAAACCATAGTGGTGCACCGTGTTGGGAAAGATGCCACGTTCCTTGCACGTTAAAGAACCCTGCTGTGGTATTCGATAGGAGTAGGAACCTTTGCGCTCCGCCACAGGAGGCTAAATTGCCCGATCTTACCCATCCCCCCTTTTTCGAGTGGCAATCAAAATTTGTCGACCTTATTATCCTTGTGACCTATCCTTTTTTTTTTTCATTTCTTGTTCATTATATCATCCATTTCATGTTCATTGTCTGAATATAGCTGAAATATTGCTGCTCGGACGTTAAACCCCAACAAACAAACAAACAAATTTTTTTATTATGGACTTCTTGCACTATACAATTACATTTTGAATAGGCTTTGACGCGTAATGCTAGTCCTCAACCATATTGAGCCGATTGGAGACATTCTTTATTTTTCAATGCCTAAGCTTGTCGTATAAGGCGACTAAATAGTGCTCAGAATCCTAGCCGGGGGCTAGGCGCTCTGCCCACAGAGCAACTGGGATGTGTGCCCCAAGTGGTGGAATGGGGTACCCCTGGCGTGTTACATGCTGGGGTTGTCAGGCTATAATACGGAAAACCTGACCGCAAACCATAGTGGTGCACCGTGTTGGGAAAGATGCCACGTTCCTCGCACGTTAAAGAACCCTGCTGTGGTATTCGATAGGAGTAGGAACCTTTGCGCTCCGCCACAGGAGGATAAATTGCCCGACGTTACCCATCCCCCCTTTTTCCAGTGGCAATCAAAATGTGTCGACCCTATTATCCTTGTGACCCATTCTTTTTTTTTCATTTCATGTTCATTTTATCATCCATTTCATGTTCATTGTCTGAATATAGCTGAAATATTGTTGCTCGGACGTTAAACCCCAACAAACAAACAAACATACGACATTTTCTCTTATAAGATCATTCCCGAGGTGCCCCGTGCAGGTCCGGATTTTTAAAAGAAAAGGCCTGCAGCAGCGCTAAGCTTATCGTAAAAGGCGACTAAAAAGCCGGGGGCTTGGTGCTCTGCCCACAGAGCAACTGGGATGTGTGCCCCAGGTGGTGGAATGGGAAACCCCTGGCATGTTACATGCTGGGGTTGTCAGGCTATCATACGAAAAACCTGACCGCAAACCATAGTGGTGCACCGTGTTGGGAAAGATATCACGTTCCTCGCACGTTAAGGAACCCTGCTGTAGGAACCTTTGCGCTCCGCCACAGGAGGTTAAATTGCCCGACCTTACCCTTCCCCCTTTTCTAGTGGCAATCAAAATTTGTCGATCCTATTATCCTTGTGTCCCATCCTTTTTTTTTCATTTCATCATTATTACATGTTCATTTTATCATCCAATTCATGTTCATCGTCTGAATATAGCTGAAATATTGCTGCTCGGACGTTAAACCCCAACAAACAAAATCATTCCCGAGGTGGTTCACATTTCAGCAACAAATAAATAATTGTTTTCTCGGGGAAATTTACTTAAATTCGGATGGACGGAATGACGGACATACGGACAAGGTAATTCCAATATACCACCAAACACATCGAATGAGAATATAGTTAAAGTAATACCGACGGACTTTCATATATATACTTTTTAAATATCTTCAATATAACCTTTAAAGATTCCGTTTTGAAAGAATTCGGGAAATTAAATAATTCTGATAATATAAAATGCAACAACAGTGATCCAATCAGTGTCCATTATATGGCAAACCTAAAAATCAGATATTTTCGAAATTAGTATTTTTAGTATGTGCCACAAAAAAGAACCTTATTCAAATATTTAAAAGTAAAATTAGCCTTTTTGCTCTTTTATAACATCGTGAATTGCAAACTAACATCAGCCACGGGCTAATGTCAAATATTTGCCCATCGTCATCGGCAGTCATCGACATTAGTCCGTTCTCAATGATAACGTAATAGGTGGAAAGTAAAATTCTGATTGTAAATCAAATAACTCGTTTACAAAAAGAAACTGCAGCCAAATATGACGTTAAATAGTAAAATAATTATCCAAATGAGTGATAAAATAATAATAACATTGCACTGATCCATATCGTCGCTTAAATTGCATCAACCCTCGGACAGAGCTGTCGGAAGTTGATACACTGTCATGAAAAAAGTGATTTAATGATCTATCATGATTGTGTGTATATTTCTCAATAGTTAATTTTCTGTGGCACTATCTACTCGTCAATGTAAAGTTTATTTTTTTAACGGTTTGTGGAGCTTTTATCATGCGTCATGAATTTAAAAATAAAACAAGTCTATTGTGAATGTCATCAATTCCAACGAACTGTCAATTGATACGGTGCTGATCTCACACATGATAGTGTTAGCTAATAAAGAAATGGCAATGCTCAAACTGTTTTAATGATCAAACAAACCATCTTACTAACGTAGCCTAGTACATGTACAAATGATATACACTAGTGTAGAATGATAGAAGGGAATTTCAAAAAGTTTTCCTTTCGTGTACCCCGCACTTGATATTTTATCAGCACCTCGGCGGGTGCTTCTAGGAAAACAGGACGCTTACCCTATCGGTGCACCTGGTCCATGCTCCCAATATTTTTAGTGGAATTTGAGTTGCCCATTTACTTTTGTTACTTTGTATGTATTATTTTATGTCCTTTTTGTGTTTGTCTGTTTTCCATGTCTGGTCTTTGTCTCTGGATCACATTCTTTTGATTTTCGTTAGAATCTTGGTTCCCTCGATTACTCTTTCAAATATTGATAAAAGATTGTCTGTTTTCCATGTCTGGTCTTTGTCTCTGGATTACATTCTTTTGATTTTCGTTAGAATCTTGGTTCCTTCGATTACTCTTTCAAATATTGATAAAAGATAAACAAATATAAATAAGCAACAAAAACCAACCGAAAACAATATTTAATATCCATAAAGGGTCCTGAGTTGATGTTTCCTACTAGATATCCGCTAAACTTCTTGTTGTCAACTCAAGTTCATGTCAATTTTAAACAGGGAATAATCTACGCATGAAGGGGATTTTTCACAAAGATATGCTTGAAACCCTTTTAAATGTGATAACATTAAGATAGCACATCGTTTAAGTTGTTATTGAATACACATAATTACTTTCATTAAAGTCATCACGATAACATCACACCGAAAGAAAAAATGATTGATTGATTGTTGGGGTTTAACGTCCGAGCAGCAATATTTCAGCTATATTCAGACGATGAACATGAAATGATGATGAAATGAAAAATGGGATGGGACACAAATTTTGATTGCCACTAGAAAAAGGGAGGGATGGGTAAGGTCGGGCAATTTAGCCTCCTGTGGCGGAGCGCAGTGGTTCCTACTCCGAAAGAAAAAAAAATACTATGTTGTAAGAAAATATGTAAATGTAAATACACATGTTGTAAGAAAACATATAAATATAAATGCACATGTAAGAAAACACGTTAATTTTAATGCAAATGTAAGAAAACATGTAAATGTAAATGCATATATTCTAAGAAAATATGTAAATATAAAATGCAAATGTTGTTGGGATAAACATTAATATTGACTCATATAGACATACAGAGTGTATTTACACTTACATCAAAGTTTCTTGCTTTCATTACATAAGATCGTAAGCACTTGATAGGTTGAGTCTCCAAGTCTTCATCTGTCTGGCACAAAAAACGCTTCCACATATATCAAGACGCTTTTTCGATGGGACCTTATATAGATAAATGGTTTACTTCCAGGGTAACCGGTATTGAATATTTGTCAGGATTTCATGCATTCAAACAATGCTGAAGAAAGTTTTGTTTTTGTTTTTTTTGTTGGGGTTTAACGTCCGAGCAGCAGTATTTCAGCTTTATTAAGACGATGAACATGAAATTGATGATAAAATGAACATGAAATGATGATGAAATGAAAAAGGGATGGGACACAAGGACAACGGGTTGACAAATTTTGATTGCTACTGGAAATAGGGAGAGGTGGGTAGGGTCGGGCAATTTAGCCTCCTGTGGCGGAGCCCTATGGTTCCTTCTCCGGGAGAATACCACAGTAGGGTTCTTTAACGTGCGAGGAATGTGGCATCTTTCCCAACACGGTGCACCACTATGGTTTGCGGTCAGGTTTTCCGTATTATAGCCTGACAACCCCAGCATGTAACACGCCAGGGGTACCCCATTCAACCACCTGGGGCACACATCCCAGTTGCTCTGTGGGCAAAGGGTTCTGAGCACTATTTAGTCGCCTTTTACGACAAGCTTAGCGCTGCTGCAGACCTTTTCTTTTAACACCCGGACCTGCACGGGGCGAAGCAAGTTTTGAGACACAGCAAAAGTCTCATGAAAAAATTCTTTTTCTTCGCCCTTTTTGTAGGAATTGGATTAAACACTCGAGTCTGAATCGATGTTTGATTTTTTTAGCATAGACAACCATTTGTTTCATTTTCACTTGATAATCAATCCATCTTAATTAAACATATATATTACGCATCGGAGATTTGATACTAATCCTTATACTTTTGTGTGCGTTTGTTTTTGCTTGTTGGGGTTTAACGTCCGAGCAGCAATATTTCAGCTATATTCAGACAATGAACATGAAATGGATGATAAAATGAACATGAAATGAAAAAAAGAAAGGATGGGTCACAAGGATAATGGGGTCGACAAATTTTGATTGCCACTAGAAAAAGGGGGATGGGTAAGGTCGGGCAATTTAGCCTCCTGTGGCGGAGCGCAAAGGTTCCTACTCCTATCGAATACCACAGCAGTGTTCTTTTACGTGCGAGGAACGTGGCATCTTTCCCAACACGGTGCACCACTATGGTTTGCGGTCAGGTTTTCCGTATTATAGCCTGACAACCCCAGCATGTAACGCGCCAGGGGTACCCCATTCCACCACATGAGGCACACATCCCAGTTGCTCTGTGGGCAGAGCGCCTAGCCCACGGCTAGGTTTCTGAGCACTATTTCGTCGCCTTCTACGACAAGCTTAGCGCTGCTGCAGGCCTATTCTTTTGACACCCGGACCTGCACGGGACCTTTTGTGTGCGAGTATTTTTGACATTAATGAAATTAAAGTTGAAATATATATTATTATATATATGGTTTTGAAATTTCGGAAAATTTATGTTAAAGACCAAAAGGATTGCTTCTATTTCAAAGACATTTTCTTGCAACATGTTTCGTTCATACAAAGTAAGTGGAATACTATTTAATCTTTTTATTTTCTCATTTGGTATTTTCAGAAATAAACAGCTGAACATTGTTTATTACGATTTTCAACGTAATTCATCGCAGCCTTTTCATCTTCCAAATTCTCAGCAGGTTACAGAAATATGCATATATATCTAGCAGAATTGATGATTTTAATGAAACATAAGTAAAATGATCGATTAGGGAAATACAGCAAACCAATTGTTTAGCCTCATTGAGTAGAGGTTTAACGGAATTGAACTTCCAAAAGCTTTATTTTACCACGTTTGTCCCCAGACTGCCTAGCGTGAATAACATGTACTAAATGATTGCAATGCAAACAAAATGTATTAAATATGCATTATGACTACACCTTTTTTAGTGTTGATTAGTAGTTGACATCTGATTACTTACAATCATGCAATTTTAAGTATGACTGATTTCATGCATTTACTCAAAACCATGTAAACTTACACCAAATTAAGATTTCCCATCAAGATTCCCTTTGATACGATATATTATACACTGGCATTTCACACAATTCAACCAAGCTATGGTGCTAAGCGCAGAATTTTTGAAGCAGTGATTTTAGTCTGCATAAACAAGACTGCCAATTTACATAAAGCAAAAAATAGGTAAAATTATTAAACCAAGGACTTTTACTCATTTAGGGATGGATAATTGACTTACAAAATATGTCAAGATTGTCTTCTGGAACATTTTAACATGGTGCATGAACGAAAATATTTACTGCTATGAAGTCACAGACCCAGGAGACTTCATGAAAACATGTTTTAAATCCATCGTAATAATTTGATAACTTTAGTTTTATATAAGAAAATGATTAGTGAGAAACAAATAAGATGTTGTATTGCTGGCATTTTTAAAAGAAAAGTTGTGGTCTTTACTCTTGACCTTGCATATTTTATGACAATAACACCTTTCCGGACCTCTTGATTAAGTGAAATTCACGTTATAAGCAGCTTTCCAAGCGCCTTGTCTTATTGAAATTCACAGTAATAACATCTTTATGGGTTCTTTGGCTCAGTGAAATTCATAAAAATATCAAATTAAATGGCGCTTTTTGGATCTGTAAAGTTAATGTTAAAACATGACTATACCTTGTTTGTTTGTTTGTTGGGGTTTAACGTCCGAGCAGCAATATTTCAGCTATATTCAGACAATTAACATGAAATGGATGATAAAATGAACATGAAATGAAAAAAAAAGGATGGGTCACAAGGACAATAGGGTCGACAAATTTTGATTGCCACTGGAAAAAGGGGAATGGGTAAGGTCGGGCAATTTAGCCTCCTGTGGCGGAGCGCAAAGGTTCCTACTCCTATCGAATACCACAGCAGGGTTCTTTAACGTGCGAGGAACGTGGCATCTTTCCCAACACGGTGCACCACTATGGTTTGCGGTCAGGGTTTCCGTATTATAGCCTGACAACCCCAGCATGTAACACGCTAGGGGTACCCCATTCCACCACCTGGGGCACACATCTCAGTTGCTCTGTGGGCAGAGCGCCTAGCCCCCGGCTAGGTTTCTGAGCACTATTTAGTCGCCTTATACGACAGGCTTAGCGCTGCTGCAGGCCTATTCTTTTAACACCCGGACCTGCACGGGTTTGACTATACCTTGAAGATTGATACATATTTTAACCATTATATTTTTTTTCCTAAGTTACGAAATAACGGGCCTATGATGGAGTTATTAATTTTCATGAAAATTAGAATTAAAACATTATTGTAATACGTGCAGATGCTACATAAAGGATATATGTTTTTCCAATTATAAATTCCGAAAAATTAAAGAAAATGCATATGGTTGAGTTCAACATCTTATTCTGCCAAATTACATGTAAAATATATTATGCGTGACTATAAACACTCTCAAAAGTGTCACATTTCCGAAAGCCATATCATTTGCTTAAGATATGAAATGATTAAGTGTTAAATGTAACATTGTCAGCAGTTTTGCTTCAGTAAACCTTTCGAAAAAACCTGTTGTGTGTCACACGCAAAGCTTTCCAAAAGACAAAAATTAATAAAAAAAAATGGATTGATTAATTTTAAGGATGGGTTCTTATCCTAGCTTTTTAAAAGTCATAATAAAGATGACTATATATAGGTGGATTAGCAAATTGGCTGAATAGAAAATCATTTATGTGGTCTTATTAATATTTGAACATTGTTTAAAGATTGTAAATCAAGTGCATTTAATAGTTTCACGTTGGTTATTTCTTTACAGACGTTTTATCTAGGATTCGCATTGATTGGAGAAAAGAAATAAGAGGTTCTCGGGAGCCCAAATCACTCACCTGGTTTAATAGTTAAAAAAATGAATACATGGACAAATTAAAAAACGGTGGTCAAACATATTTATCCCAATTTTTTTTCTGAAATTTGCACGAAAATAGGTATTGAAATACATTAAATAAACATACATTAATCACTAATCTGCTTTCGTTTTCTATATTATAGGCAAAACGGACAAAAAGGCAAAAGGGTAATTTCTTCAAAATCGGTAAATCGATTATCTTGAAATTTACAGGGAAGATAAATCTCGTTCCGCCTAAAAAATCTCAGATTTCTTCTATCTGCTACGGTTGTTTGAAATATAAACAAAAATACACTGATTTGCCCATATTTTATTCTACTGAAATTCGACGACGACGGACGCCAAGTGATGACAAAATTTATGAAAAACAAAATGACAGATCGACAAAAATCGGAAATAAAATACCTTTTATTCTTTCATTGATTTTTGTTATTTTATAGGCTTATACCACTCTTTATAAGGAATAACTTGTAGCTGCACAAAATGTTTGGAGTAGTCATTCATGATATCAATGGTTTCTGGATGTCACATTTCCCAGATTGTAACACCATCGGATGAAAATTCGATAGAAGCCATAAAAGCCAGAATTGAAGTGCTGGTATTTATTTCAGCATAACGATAAGAAATAAGGAAAAATGGATTGAAGGTTGGAAGTGCAAAAGAAATGAAATCAAGGAGGATGAAGATGAAAATAATGTTGCCACAAAAAGAACTTACTCACCTTCAAGACCAACCATATTAAGATATGGAGCTGATGCAGCTTGGCAATTCATCAGCCATCTTCAGACTTGATCTTGATCTCACAGTCAGGGACTATAAAGTAGTAATAAAGGATGAAGCAGTACAGGATGCAAGAACCTTGGATAACTTGGTCAGGGGAATGACATCTATCCTTACCAAGCACTACCCCATTAATCAATCATTTCCAATCACTATTGAAAATCAACAGGTAGCGACCATAGTCAAAGTGGTGTCAAGAAAATTGATGATTGGAGAGGAGTGGATTAACGAAATAAGAACGAGAGACGAGTTATTTCCACTAAAAAGCCAAGAATGGTACCCATTCCTATATCTCCCATCAAGACTCCATCGACATCCGATATAGTATTGGAAGGAGATGAACTTACCAGGGAAGATGAAATAGAAAGTTGGGCTAAAGCACCACTTAGAGAAACGCAAAATGTGTCGAAGGCAAAGAACACCGGAAAGAAGGATAAAGTGGAAGAGAAAAGGAACGGACAAGAAGATCAGAATCAAGAGAAAGGAAAAGCTGAGAGGACAGAGAAAGAACTAAGAAGTAAGGAACTGGAGAAAGCTGAGAGGAAGGAAAGGGAACAGAGAAAGAAGGAACTTGAGGAGATTGAGAGGAAGAAAAAAGGAACAAAAGGCTCAACAGGAGAAGGAAAGACCTGGAGGAAACTAAGAGGAAAGAGAAAGAACTGAGGAGTAAGGAACTGGAGGAAGCTGAGAGGAAGGAAAGGGAACAGAGAAAGAAGAAACTTGAGGAGACCAAGAGGAAGAACAAGGAACAAGAGATTCAACAGGAGAAGAAAAGAGAACAAAGAAGGAAAAACCTGGAGGAGAATAAGAGGAAAGAGGAAGAACTAAGGAGTAAGGAACTGTAGGAAGCTGAGAAGAAGGAAAGGAAACAAAGAAAGAAGGAACTGGAGGAGATAGAGTGGAGAGAAAAAAACGCTGGAGGAGGATGAGAGGAAAGAAAAAGAAAGACAACAATGTGAACAACTGGCAGAGACTAAAAGGGAAAGCAGAAATGAACGAGACCATGAAGAAAGGATCACAAAACTTCAGGAAGGAAAAATCAACTTGACACCCAACAACAAACAGAGGGCCATTGAACTACTGAAGATTGGAGGCATGCCACTGTTTCCTGCAGGGCGAAGGGTTGGAAGGAAGATGAAGTTATCACATTAATCACCACTCCCACAACTATAAAATGGCCACCAAAGCAGTGGCAGGCAATGACATCAGAATAGAAGTACTTTCATTGGGAATTTGTCAGCATTGCCCTTGAGATACAATCAGGAAGGCAACTTCAAATGACAAAAGAGGAACTCTTACTAAAATACAACTTTTTGGCCTTACCCGATACAAAAATTATCACAGGAGAAAAGGAACATACCATGACCATAAAAGCAAGATTTTATAACTACCAGGCTTTAGTGGAAATCATAAAATATAAGAGGACAATTCAACCCATCAATTTCTATCTATGCTAGAAGCTGCAATTGAAGTAAGAGACCAACATTTAGATCACCTCTTGACCAAGATTGATGAAGCCGAAGTCCAGCTAAGACTAGGAGAAGACCTAGAATAGACAATTTATATAAACGTTTTGGGTAAATTCAGGAGAATTCAAATTCTTTAAGTTGGGGGAAGTGTAAGAAACAGTAGGAAACTTTTTTTTATTATTGGGAAATTAATCTTTTTTTAATGGAGGGATGGGGGTAAGAATTAATTATATTTGATATGCTTGTGGCACAAGGCAAGCAGTATTTGACATGTCACTACACATGCTATTTCATAGTAATTTCAATTTTTGTATGTTTGTCAAACCAGTGTTCACTATGGCAAGGTTGCACTTACCCACTTCCATTGATTTTTGTCATTTTATACGCTTATGCCACTCTTTATCAGGAGTAACTTGTAGCTGCACAGGATTTTTTGAGTAGTCATTCATGTTATATCACTTCTTGTTATGATTCAAGGCTATTATTCAACATTTTTTGTACTTTGTTCAGTGTCAACAAGTCGCCATTTTCGGGGATAGGAGTGAAATGTCAAATGAGCCCCGTGCAGGTCCGGGTGTTAAAAGAACAGGCCTGTGGCAGTGCTAAGCTTGTCGTAAAAGGCGACTAAATAGCGCTCTGCCACAGCTGGTGGAATGGGGTACCCCTGGCGTGTTACATGCTGGGGTTGTCAGTCTATAATACGGAAAATCTGACCGCAAACCATAGTGGTGCACCGTGTTGGGAAAGATGCCACGTTCCTCGCACATTAAAGAATCCTAATGTTGTATTCTCCCGGAGTAGGAACCATAGGGCTCCGCCACAGGAGGCTAAATTGCCCGACCCTACCAACCTCTCCCTATTTCCAGTGGCAATCAATATTTGTCGACCCTATTGTCCTTTTGTCCCATCCCTTTTTCATTTCATCATCATTTCATCTTCATTTTATCATCAATTTCATGTTCATCGTCTGAATATAGCTGAAATATTGCTGCTCGGACGTTAAATCCCAACAAACAAACAAACGACTGTTTTCCCTATTCGTGGAACGAATACTACATGGGAACATGTCACAATAAGCTAAGATCTACTCTTAGGTTTTCACATAAAAATTGGTTGGAAGAGTAATCAAGGGAACCAAGGTTAAAGCGGTTATCAAAAGAATGTAATCCAGGGACAGACAAAGACAGACCAGACACGGAAAAATTGATTTAAAAATACCGACTGTAATTTAGAGCAAAAATGTCAAATTTCCAAAAATAAAACAAAACAATAATTTCGTAAGTTCACTATCAGTGAGCCACTATTAGCTCGGTATCATTATGAACGACGATATGGATGTAGTAGGAAAGTCTGGTTTGCTTACATGTAATACCATGCAATTGCAAAATGTTATTCTAATACATTACTGGTGACCTTTGAAAAATTAAAGTTTTCTTTATAGTGATTTTATAATGTGTTGTTAGAACAATTTGATCTTTATAAGTTGTTCAAAAACACGTGAAGATATATATATATTAGCAAGTCTATGAGGGTTGAACTTATGACCCTTATTAATAAACATTTGTAAACATTTGTAAACAGATACTGTTTGTTTGTTAGGATTTAACGTCCGAGCAGCAATATATTTCACCTATATTCAGACGATGAACAAGAAAAGGATAAAATGAACATGAAAATTAATGATGATGAAGGATGGGACACAAGGATAATAGGGTCGACAAATTTTGATTGCCATTTGAAAAAGGGGGGATGGGCAAAGTCGGGTAATTAAGCCTCCTGTGGTGGAGCGCAGATTCTTACTCCTATCGAATACCACAGCAGGGTTCTTTAACGTGCGAGGAACGTGACATCGTTCCCTAGAAGGTGCACCACTATGGTGTGCGGTCAGGTTTTCCGTATTATAGCCTGACAACCCCACCATGTAACACGCCAGGGGTACCCATCCCAGTTGCTCTGTGGGCAGAGCACCTAGCCCCCAGCTAGGTTTCTGAGCACTATTTAGTTTCCTTTTACGACAAGCTTAGCCCTGCTGCAGGCCTATTCTTTTAACATCCGGACCTGCACGGGGCGTAAACCGATACAGGAATGATACAGTAGTGACGAAGTTCCTATGGCATGGTTTTACAAAAACAAAAAAAAACAAAAAACAAACACACACACACCACCCCCCAAAAAAATAATAAAATAAAATAGAAAAAAATAACAGGGTATGATTTGATAGTAATTAAATATGCTATCCACCAATTTGACATGGGGAAAATAAACAGCATTTAGTTAACTCAGCCTACGTAGAAAAGAGAATCTACATATATTGATAATGCAATTTTAAGACAAAATACAATTCCCAAGTCTGGTGGAAGAAATGACTTATAACCTTGGTAATACAAAACCAGTGCAATAATTAGCTCCACAAAATTTTATTAGGAAAATAAAATTATGAAACAATATAAGTTTTAAGATAAGAAACAATTTTGTTTAGATATCGTTAACAAACCTCTCCACTTGTCACAATAGGTTCGATAGACATGAAACGGTTGATATAATTTAAATGTGACTTTCATAAAACTATAATTTCATAAATACACTATCAGTGAGCCTCGGTATCATTATGAACGACAATATGCATGTAGTAGGAAAGTCTGCTGTAGTTTTATGTTTAGCGTAGGATAAGGCTGATTAGTTTATCTTTCTTTTTGCGTTTACTAATTAGATTCGTACCAAACACATTAAGATATTCTTATATACCCTATTTTTGCAATATTGATTTGTACAAATGACTCCAATATGTCATTTAAAAGAGAATTCTGTTGTTCAAACCTCGAATTATACAAGGTTGTAAAATATTACGAAAATTATTTAAAGAGTGTCTCAATATAATTGTTTTGCACTGTCAAAACCGAAGATAAACATGCGATCTATAATTTGTTCGATTTAGATATTTGGTTTCACTGTTCAAAATGTACAGTACATTGTAACTGTACAAACGCAATTGTTTGTTTGTTTGTTGGGGTTTAACGTCCGAGCAGCAATATTTCAGCTATATTCAGACGATGGATATGAAATGATGATGAAATGAAAAAAAGGATGGGACACAAGGATAATAGGTCGACAAATTTTGATTGCCACAAGAAAAAGGGAGGGATGGGTAAGGTCGGTTCTGACAGTTCACCTGAGAGTTTAGAACGGTTATAGAGCCGGCTCTTCTGACAGTTCCTCCGAGAGTTTAGAACGGTTCTAGAGCCGGCTCTTTTGACAGTTCCCCTGAGAGTTTAGAACGGTTCTAGAGCCGGCTCTTTTGACAGTTCACCTGAAATGTTAGAACTTATCTTACCTGTACATTTTAGTTAACAGGTTGAAAAATGATTGATTGATTGTTGGGGTTTAACGTCCGAGTATCAATATTTCAGCTAAATCCAGACGATGAACATGAAATGATGATGAAATGAAAAAAAAGGATGGAACACAAGGATAATAGGTCGACAAATTTTGATTGCCACAAGAAAAAGGGAGGGATGGGTAAGGTCGGGCAATTAAGCCTCCTGTGGCGGAGCGCAAAGGGTCTACTCCTATCGAATACCACAGCAGGGTTTTTTTAACGTGCGAGCAACGGGACATCTTTCCCAACACGGTGCACCACTACGGTTTGCAGTCAGGTTTTCCGTAATATAGCCTGACCACCCCAGCATATAACACGCCAGGGGTACCCCATTCCACCTCCTGGGGAACACATCCCAGTTGCAATATTTCATCTATATTCAGACGATGAACATGAAATGATGAAATGAAAAAGGGATGGGACACAAGGACAATGGGATCGAAAAATTTTGATTGCCACTGGAAATAGGGAGAGGTTGGTAGGGTCGGGCAATTTAGCCTTCTGTGGCGGACCCCTATGGTTCCTACTCCGGGAGAATACCACAGTAGGGTTCTTTAATGTGCGAGGAACGTGGCATCTTTCCCAACACGGTGTACCACTATGGTTTGCGGTCAGGTTTTCCGTATTATAGCCTGACAACCCCAGCATGTGACACGCCAGGGGTACCCCATTCCACCACCTGGGGCACACATCCCAGTTGCTCTGTGGGCACAGCGCCCGAGCCCCCGGCGAGGGTTCTGAGCACTATTTAGTCGCCTTTTACGACTAGCTTAGCGCTGCTGCAGGCCTATTCTTTTAACACCCGGACCTGCACGGGGACAGGTGCTCTGTGGGCAGAGCGGCTCGCCTAGCCGCCGGCTAGGTTTCTGAGCACTATTTAGTCGCTTTTTACGACAAGCCTAACGCTGCTGCAGGCCTATTTTGTGAACACCCGGACCTGCACGGGAATTGTTGAAAAAATGATTGGTTTTTCATGGCAGCATAAAATCATTTTTTGAACTTTGATATTATATACTGACTGAATGTGTTTTCATTTGGGAACACGAAAAATGGTAGAAAAAGCCTCGTATTTCCCCTTGCCCTATACTCATACAGGCTGGAACTGTAGACAATACCTTAATTTTGAATACCTGAGATTGCATAATTATGTAGAAAGGATTTTTTCCATGATGATATTTAATAATATATTTTCAGATAAATTTTATGTATTGTTAAAGTAATATTTTGTTACGCCACGGCATCATGCATGCGCAACCACGTTGTTTTCTACACGTTATTGATGACATTCAAAGGTTACATGCATAACATGTGACATTATGTTTTAACAGAAGAACGTGCGACCTGAATAATCCAGGCATTTTAAGTATCAGGAAGTGTTTCTAGACTGAAAAGTAATAATATGCTAGTCTAACTTCGATAAGTCTAGGCAGCACCTTCTTTTTGAACTTGGTTTTTTTATCAGAATTTAATTGCTGTCAAAAATGTATATCAATTTTTCCTGTGGCTTTTTTTCTTAGCTAATATTGTAACCTTTTTCTGCGACTTTTACTTGTGACTATTTCCTTCAAAAATTGTGTTTTTTTCTTGTGGCGTTTTTGCCTCCACTTGAAATCTCAGTTTTATCTCTACAAAAATGTGACGCTGTGTTGACGTAATATGTTTTGCCTAAATGTAATACCATGCACTTTCCAAATGTTATTCTAATACATTGCTGGTGAACTTTAAAAGATTAAAGGTTTCTTTACAGTGATTTTGATTGTGTTGTAAGAACAATTTGATTTTTATAAGTTGTGCAAAATTACGTGAATATATATATATATTAGCAAGTCTATGAGGGTTGAACTTATGACCTTTTTTAATAAACCGATATAGTAGTAACCGAGTTCCTATGGCATGGTCTTACAAAATAAATTAAATAACAAAAACAAAACCAAAACAAAACATAACAAAACGAACCCCCCCCCCCAAAAAAAAAGAAAAAGAAAAAAAAAAGATTTGATTGTAATAAAATATGCTATCAACCGATTCGGTGAAGAGATATGAAGAAAATAAACAGCATTTAGTCTACTCAGGCGATGTAGAAGAGATAATATATATAGTCATAATGCAATTTTAAGACAAAAACAATTCCAAAGTCTGGTGGAACAAATTACCTTTAACTTTGGAAATACGATACCAGTGCAATAATTAGCTCCACAAAATATCATTAGAACAAAAAACAATATTAAGTTTTATTTATGTTAATGCCGCTTTTTGTGCAAACTTTTACCAAATTTACAATAAGCTAAAACTAATGTTCCAAGGTTAAGTTTGGAGATTGTAGGTGAATTGTTGTCTTCCTGCTCTTCTATTGAGGCCTTTTGATGGGAACGAGATTTACTAAAAAGTCTCTTTATTATGTTTCTGTTTCCATTTGCATCCATATGTCCTTTATTTTTGATTTGGTCCTTTGCCGACAGACTTAGGTTTCGCCGCAAGACCTGATCAGGTTTGTCTCTTCCACATACGTAATTATCGGATTCACTAAAAGATCTAAAATACTTTCTTTGAGTTTGTTTTACTCTATAAATGTCACTTTCCTTAAAATCTGCAAAAACTGCATTTTGATAGTCTTTGTCAGAAAGTCTTAATCTTTCATAAAGGTTGTCTTGCTTAAAGTGTTTCTTTGATGATTGCACTATGTTCTGCTCTTCAGAAATCCTCCTTGAAAAGCTTGTCGATCGGATCCTAAATGATCCTGTTTGCTCAGCACGGGTGTTTCCAATTTGTTCTAGAAGGATGTTAAAAATTTCATTGATTCCATCAGTGTCTTTGATAGACGCCTCTACAAAACATGCACCTAAATTTTCACTATATGCCCATTCCATGGTATCAAAGGTTTCAACTTCCCGCACATTTTCAGTGTCTAATTTATTACCCACAACAACACATGGGATACTTAGCAGATTGGTACGTGATTTTTTAATTTGTTCCCATATTTTTTTAACTTCCTCGAACGATTGTGCGTCACTGATAGAGTAAACAAGAATAAACCCATGTGCTTTTGATACATAGAGCTGTCGCATTGCTGGAAACGATATACTTCCAGCAGTATCTATAAAGTCAATAAATTTTCGTTTCCCATCCATGTCGTACGGTTGTGCATATATTTCTTCTACTGTCTCTGTGTAGGTTTCCACAGAGCGTCCATACAAGTATTGTTGCAAAATTGTAGTCTTGCCGACATTCCCTGCACCAAGTAAAGCAAATTGAAGCCGTGAGCAAAGTTCTGCCATGATGGTAAACCAGATGAAGCTTACTACTTAATATGAGTATCAGTTCTCTTTATATATAAAGACAAGACTGTACTTTATCTTGACTTAACCAATGGCCTTTTCTGAAGGCGAATAGCAATCCTCCTGCTAATGAATTTTTATCACATTTTCGAACAACCAATAGCACGTAAGATGTGCAATCACACACTTCAAAGCTGATAACTTAATAAGGCAAACAAGTATTAATTGTCAGTATCTGTAAGAATCAGGCAGTGGGTGAAACATGGTATAAAAAAACACCATTTTGACTATTTGCACTATCAGAATAAAGGAAAACAGACAACATTTTCCATATCATGCAGCCCATTCAGTTACAATTTCATTGAAATGCGCTGAAAATGACCATGTCAAGGACAGATAACTCTGTCAAAAACCTCATTTTTCAAGCATTCTATTGAAAAATTCTGAGCAAAGCCAGCGATGCAGAGATTAAATAATTGTCTTTTCAAACAGAAGGTATCCTTGAGTGATATTTTATTGTCAGATCGGTGGGGTCTTAACATGCATGTTTCTGATTTTTCCCATTTTGCCTGATTCTTACAAACACTTATACTTAAGGACAAGTTAAAAACAAGGAATAACAAAACAAACTATACACCATAGAAATCAAATAAATTAACAGATAAAATTAATGGAAAAAGCAACGATGGAAGGAGAAAATAACGGGTTTTGTATATATATACACAGACATGTACAAGTAACAATTAAACATAAGATCGGTAGATGTTTATTACTATTGCGAGAAAAACGACAGTTTGGCTAGTATTGCCTTTCACGTATTCAACAGACTTGTGGGGAAGAATACCGATAATCAAAGCTGAAACATCGGTTAAACCCCCGGGGTAAGGTGGTTAGTTTGATTTCTGGGCTCATGTGCAGTGTCGACATCGTTTGACCCAACAAACAAACAAACAAACAAAGCAAACTGCTTACTGTATCATAGCATACAATACCTGACCTGATAAATGTCCCACTGTGATCGTCAAACCGATTTGTAAATCCGATTATCACTTTCGTTTCACACCACGTGACCATATAGTTTACGGTTGTTTGGTTCTCTTTCCATTTTCCCAAATTTTACTATGTGATATAGAATAAGACATTGAATTGAATATTTTTTTTTCTTTTATAGTTGCTTTGCTCTAACAATATATAATGCATAAAGTTTATTTTTCAAGTAATTCTACAATAACATTATATTATAATCTAAATACAGAAGTTAACATTAAATGATTATTTGATATTTTACAGAACACAAACACCATCAGATTGCTCATCGGTCATCCTCAGCAATCAGTCAGTAATCGGTCATTGATCCGTCAAAATGTTGCGCGGATCGGTTCGTAGGCTGATACGCCAAATAATATTATCTTTCCCAACACGGTGCACCACTATGGTTTGCGGTCAGGTTTTCCGTATTATAGTCTGACAACCCCAGCATGTAACACGCCAGGGGTACCCCATTCCACCATCTGGGGCACACATCCCAGTTGCCCTGTGGGCAGAGCGCCCTAGCCCCCGGCTAGGATTCTGAGCACTATTTAGTCACCTTTTACGACAAGCTTAGCCCTGCTGCAGGCCTATTCTTTTAACACTCGGACCTGCACGGGGCGGTCCGGGTGTCAAAAGAACAGGCCTGCAGCAGCACTAAGCTTGTCCTAAAAGGCACCCTACCCACCGAGCAACTCGGATGTGCGCCCCAGGTGGTGGAATTGGGTACCCCTGGCGTGTTACATGCTGGGGTTGTCGGGCTATAATACGGAAAACCTGACCGCAAACCATAGTGGTGCACCGTGTTGGGAAAGACGCCTAATTCCTCGCACGTTAAAGAACTCTGCTGTGGTATTCGATAGAAGTAGGAACCTTTTCGCTCCGCCACAGGAGGCTAAATTGCCCGACCCTACCCAACCCTCCCTTTATCTGGTGGCAATCTAACTTTGTCGACCCTATTATCCTTGTGACCCATCCTTTTTTTTTTCATTTCATGTTCATTTTATCATCCATTTCATGTTCATCGCCTGAATATAGCTGAAGTATTGCTGCTCGGGCGTTAAACCCCAACAATCAATCAATTAATCCTATGTAAATGAAGTAACTAGTAGTGTATTTGTGACAAAAGGCAACATGATATAAATTTACAACAATTTATAAATTTGTAATGTTATAATTTTCTGTAGCGAATCAGGTGACTTTGTCATGATCAGTTTCACAGGAAGATGACAGCATGAATTTAGAAAAAAAACTTTGCAAGTAAGCATGTAGCATTTCCTTTCGAATATTCAGATGCTCATTTAGTTTTATTTTACTGTTGGTTTCTGCATATCTCCCATGGGTTCGTGCATTAACTAAAATTGTTTACATCTATCGGTTTTTGCATTTAGGATTGCAAATTTAGAGGATTAACATATTTTGGTTTTGATGTTCAGCAGCTATCAATATTAAATTTGGAAACACCTTCCTTTCCATATTTGACAATGTTATAGCTCTGAAAGACTACGTAACGTAAACACTTCACACTTGACCACTATCTATATCGTTTAACCTTTAAGGAGTGACTTTGTAGTTCCCTGACTACCGACACATTACTGATTTCAATTGTCTGGCTATGACTTTATTTGGCTTCTTTTGTCTAATTTTTAAATCATAAATTGGATCACGACTACTCTAATTATAATCATGTTATATCTAAGTCTAGAGTACTGTGAATATATTGATGTTTGTTCGCTTGTTTGTTGGGGTTTAACGTCCGAGCAGCAATATTTCAGCTATATTCAGACGATGAACATGAAATGGATGATAAAATGAACATGAAATGAAAAAAAAAGGATGGGACACAAGGATAATAGGGTCGACAAATTTTGATTGCCATTGGAAAAAGGGGATGGGTAAGGTCGAGCAATTTAGCCTCCTATGGCGGAGCGCAAAGGTTCCTACTCCTATCGAATACCACAGCAGGGTTCTTTAACGTGCGAGGAACGTGGCATCTTTCCCAACACGGTGCACCACTATGGTTTGCGGTCAGGTTTTCCGTATTATAGCCTGACAACCCCAGCATGTAACACGCCAGGGGTACCCATCCCAGTTGCTCTGTGGGCAGAGCGCCTAGCCCCCGGCTAGGTTTCAGAGCACTATTTAGTCGCCTTATACGACAAGCTTAGCCCTGCTGCAGGCGTATTCTTTTAACATCCGGACCTGCACGGGGCGTGAATATATTGAAGGCAGATCATATTTACTATTTTTCTTATAGATTTGGGAAGATGTTTGATGAGTATGTTGCTGTCGATGTTATTGCTTTTTTAAACACACGTTATCGAACTTGACTTTTATGAACATTGAGCTTTTTCATATTTATTTTTTTTTAAAGATTTTATATCTACGTAAGTGTGAATTGTCTTATTCTAGCACAATAAAAATTCTACAGAAATTATTAAATATATACAAACAGAATATTTTCTTGCTATTCTTTCATTTTCATCAGAGAAATTTAAGGATCACCGATGTTTTTTTTGTAATTAATTTAGTTTCTTTTTCAAATTACATAACATGTCAATATAAGATTTTCTCCTTTAAAGAACCTTTTAAGAATGAATGTTTATAACTTCTACATATGCAGTTACATTTTGAAAACTTTGAAAATTATTCACGGTAGAATTTGAAACATAATTTCAAGCACGAAAAGCTCGTGTGATAAGAAAATTGCTCTGTGTAATAGATATGATCCGTCTTCAGAAACAATTCGAATGATGTATATATTTCATGTCCTATTTCAAGATTTGTATAGAAAGTGGGATTATTCAGTCGAAATATCATAGTAGAAAAATGAAGATTGATCATGTGTTGTGTCTTTGGCAATTCACACTGGAAGACAATTTTGTCTTCTGTTTTCTAAAAGTAATTTAAAGAACCTGTCTTCAAAAATTTCTGGGGCCATGGTTTAATCTCGTACAACAGCAAACTCTTTTCACCTTGAAGCAGCCAAACTTTTCTAACATTTTTTAAAAATTATATTTTAGGCACTATTTTCTCTTTATTTTGTGATCCAGCGCATCTTGTATACGACCTCAGGATAAAAGCTCTTTAATGACATTTTATAGTTTATTTCCATGTTTTTTATCGAATTATTGTTTGCTCCCATGTCGAAGTGGTTTTTCCTAATTTGTCCTTTAAACGATTGAAGGTTTTTATTCTATAATTTATACAAGACCTACAAAAATGTAAAAATATAGAAAAACTAAACCCTGTCGAATTTTAAAGATAGTTGGGGAAATTTACAAAATTGTTGCTTAGTAACAGAGTGCCTTGCTAAGCGTATATGTGGTATGTTGCTCCTGTGGCGGAGCGCAAAGGTTTCTACTCCTATCGAATACCACAGCAGGGTTCTTTAACGTGCGAGGAACGTGGCATTTTTTCCCAACACGGTGCACCACTATGGTTTGCTGTTTGTTGGGGTTTAACGTCCGAGCAGCAATATTTCAGCTATATTCAGACGATACGATGGTTTGCAGTTAGGTTTTCCGTATTATAGCCTGACAACCCCAGCATGTAACACACCAGGGGTACCCCCATTCCACCACCTGGGGCACACATCCCATTTCCTCTGGCGGCTTTCTGAGCACTATTAATTCGCCTTTTACGAGAAGCTTAGCGCTGCTGCAGGCCTATTATTTTGACACCCGGACCTGCACGGGGCATGTTGTTTAAGTATATATTCCTTAAATTCAGTCTGAAAATACACCTTACCCTTGATACTAGCTCATAAAATAATGCAATCCAAGAAAAACGAATACGGATTAAAAACAAATGATAATAAGATTTAAACTTCACAAGAATTAGAGTCAGTTAGTTATGTATACTATCGTTTCTTTTAAAACAATATTGATTATATTTTCATCATTGTCAACCATACATTTTGGGATTGACTTCCATCCATTTACTAGGTATGTATCAGAACTAGAAAGTTAAGAACCAACGGACAGAGCAGATTTTTTACATGAATGTTTAAGATTAATTTTAGTATGTTGACTGATTCTTATCAAACCTTATTTTTGCGATAGCACTTGAAATATTTGTTTATACTGCATGTTGAATCTGAGTTAAATCAATTACATGTAGATTGATATTATATTTCAAAATTATATGCCTAAATGATGCACGCTTTTAAAAAATTCCTTTAGACAAACCATCAAAATTGACGTTTTTCCAATTTCACTTACTGTTTATCTATAATCTCTATTCTCTAAAGCCCCGTGCAGGTCCGGGTGATAAAAGAATAGGGCTGCAGCAACGCTAAGCTTGTCGTAAAAGGCGACTAAATAGTGCTCAGAACCCTAGCCGGGGGCTAAGGCGCTCTGCCCACAGAGCAACTGGGATGTGTGCCCCAGGTGGTGCAATGGGCTACCCCTGGCGTGTTACATGCTGGGGTTGTCAGGCTATAATACGGAAAACCTGACCGCAAACCATAGTGGTGCACCGTGTTGGGAAAGATGCCACGTTCCTGGCACGTTAAAGAACCCTACTGTGGTATTCTCCCGGAGTAGAAACCATAGGGCTCCGCCACAGGAGGCTAAATTGCCCGACCCTACCAACCTCTCCGTATTTCCAGTGGCAATCAAAATTTTTCGACCCCATTGTCCTTGTGTCCCATCCCTTTTATCATCAATTTCATGTGCATCGTCTGCATATAGCTGAGATATTGCTGCTCGGACGTTAAACCCCAACAAACAAACAAAACTATTCTCTAAACACCAACATCTTTGGTACAGAGATAAAAATAAACAATACATATAATATTAAAAATACTAGGAATAATAATCAAACATATATACAAGTAACGTAATTATGAAGTGCACAAGAAAATTTCATTTAACATTATCACCCCGGAGTCTAATTTTTTGTTAATGATACGATTAAATTTGCACAAATTATAGACACAAGGAAGATGTTTAATGCTCATTAAATTTCATGATTTTGATCTGGTTCTAAACTGGGTATCAAGGAATAAATTTCTTTATCTACAAAAGTCGAACATGTAAATAAATAGTGAAATTCACTGGCTCTGACAGTTGCCACTAGCAGACTGGAACATTCTTAGCTTTGATGTATGATTGATTGATTGTTGGGGTTTAACGTCCGAGCAGCAATATTGCAGATGAAGAAAAACGATCATTTCTTCCACTACCGTTTGTCAACAAAGGTATAGATGCAATTAATTTGGCCAACATCCTCCATCACAAAAACGTTACCAACAAAATTCCCCCATATTTCAAAGACAAAAATCCATACCAATTATTTTATATTCCTATACTTCACCCGCCCCGTGTAGGTCCGGGTGTTAAAAGAATAGGCATGCAGCAGCGCTAAGCTTCTCGTAAAAGGCGACTAAGTAGTGCTCAGAACCCTAGCCGGGGGCTAGGGCGCCCTGCCCATAGAGCACCCAGGTGGTGGAATGGGGTACCCCTGGCGTGTTACATGCTGGGATTGTCAGGCTATAATACGGAAAACCTGACCGCAAACCATAGTGGTGCACCATGTTGGGAAAGATGCCACGTTCCTCGCACGTTAAAAAACCCTACTGTGGTATTCTCCCGGAGTAGGAACCGTAGGGCTCCGCCACAGGAGGCTAAATTGCCCGACCCTACCCACCTCTCCCTATTTCCAGTGACAATCAAAATTTGTCGACCCCATTGTCCTTGTGTCCCATCCCTTTTTCATTTCATCATCATTTCATCATCATTTCATGTTCATTTTATCATTAAATTCATGTTCATCGTCTGAATATAGCTAAAATATTGCTGCTCGGACGTTAAACCCCAACAAACAAACAAACAAACAAACTATACTTCACCCATCGCAACCAGAATTTTCAGTTATAAAAGGCTATTGCAGGAGATTTAACCATTATCGAAAACGAACCTCTGCGTAATATTCTTTTTAAAAGTCCCAAGTACCGTGAAACACGCTCCAAAAATTGGAATTATAATTTTAAAGTTCTTATGGATGCCGTCGAGGACTATGCAAGAAAATGGATACATCGAGAACAAGAAGACGTTGATTCTCTGTCAGAGTGGTTAAAGACCGTCAGGTCTCAAATTTTGAAACGAATGAAAGTTTTAAGTAGGTCAATGAGTGACAAGGCTACATCAGTTTTCAAAGACCCCGATGTAGCAAAAACATTGTCTATTATACATGACAAATATGTTGTCCCAGCAGACAAAGCCCAAAACAATATTGTTTATATATCTGCAAAACGTTTTATATCCAATGTTCATTATCAGAGGTAGACGTAGAAAATAATAGCAGTGATAAGACCTATACTGCTACCACTCTCTCCAAAGAAGAGATTGTGGAAAACCATAAATCTGTGCTATCCTCTTTTGGTTTCTCTACCAAGGACGATGATTGTGATTTACCGTCTATATGCTGGATTCCTAAACTTCAGAAGAATCCATACAAACAACGTTTCATAGGTGGATCTGCAAAATGTACCACCAAACCTCTTTCAAAACTTTTAACTTCGATACTCACAACTGTCAAAGAGGGTCTGCAGTCCTACCACAACACTTGTTACTCCTGTAGTGGTATTAATTCAATGTGGATCCCGAAAAATTCGAAAGATCTTTTGGAGACAATCAGTTCAAGACTATTATCTGAATGTAATAGCATTAAAACCTATGATTTTTCAACACTTTATACTTCTATTCCCCATACTCAGTTAAAATCTGGACCTAAAAACATTATACATCGTTGTTTTTCCAAAAAAGATGGTGCACCTAGTTACAAATATATGGTTCTTGGTAGAGATTCCTCATACTTTGTAAGAAATAATTCCACATTATCTTTATAGTAGCTGATCTGATCAGAAAGAAAGAGTATCGTTTGGCTAGATCCTTCAATCTCAGCCCCGTGCAGGTCCGGGTGTTAAAAGAATAGGCCTGCAGCAGCGCTAAGCTTGTCGTAAAAGGCGACTAAATAGTGCTCAGAAACCTAGCCGGGGGCTAGGCGCTCTGCCCACAGAGCAACTGCGATGTGTGCCCCAGGTGGTGGAATGGGGTACCCCTGGCTTGCTACATGGTCAGGCTATAATACGGAAAACCTGACCGCAAACCATAGTGGTGCACCGTCCTCGCACGTTAAAGAACCCTGCTGTGGTATTCGATAGGAGTAGGAACCTTTGCGCTCCACCACAGGAGGCTAAATTGCCCGACCTTACCCATCCCCCTTTTTCCAGTGTCGACCCTATTATCCTTGTGACCCATCTTTTTTTTTCATTTCATGTTCATTTTATCATCCATTTCATGTTCATTGTCTGAATATAGCTGAAATATTGCTGCTCGGACGTTAAACACCAACAAACAAACAAAGAAAGGAAAACTGCGACCCGTTGAATAAATCAGTTTTCATGGTGCAGATGGATACACCATAACGATCCACGAGTTCATGATGACGACCATAAAACATCTGTAGTGATGACTTCAATCTTGTAGCAACATAACCCTGTTCCAAAAGCCTATTTGTTAGAGTTCTAGCGCGATACAAAAAGTCTGCGTAGTTTCAGCAAGCTCTGGCATAACGTATGAGTTGTGATATGAACACTCCATACGCAGGAGCCGAAGGGATGTTGCCACAGATGAAAGGAAAGTTGACAATTCTGAATGAAAAGTCATCACGTTTGTCGTAAAGTTTGGTCAATAGTTTTCCTTTACCATCGATTTCTAAGTGTAGGTCAAGATATGAGGCTGACTTCACAGTGTCTGTAGTATCCTTTATCTCAAGTTCTTTTGGGTAGATGCGATGTATCAAATCCCCGAAATTAGGATCGTTTAAAGATAATACGTCATCTATATAGCGGAAACTGAGATTGAAGGATCTAGCCAAACGATACTCTTTCTTTCTGATCAAATCAGCTATAAAGTCAGCCTCAGAAGAGTGAAGAAATAGGTCAGCAAGTAAATGAGCACAATTTGTTCCCATTGGAATGCCGACCGCTTGTAGGAAAACACGTCCACCACACTGGACAAATATGTTGTATATTAAAAATTCCAGCATTTTGTAAACATTTTCCTCTGTATATTTGGAAGATGATTTGGAATTATTTCTTACAAAGTATGAGGAATCTCTACCAAGAACTATATATTTGTATCTAGGTGTACCATCTTCTTTGGAAAAAGAACAATGTATAATGTTTTTATGTTGGAATTTTAACTGAGTATGGGAAATAGAAGTATACAATGTTTTGTTTGTTTGTTGGGGTTTAAAGTCCGAGCAGCTATATTCAGACGATGAACATGAGATTGATGATAACATGAACATGAAATGATGATGAAATGAAAAAGGGATGGGACACACGGACGATGGGGGTCGACACATTTTGATTGTCACTGGAAATAGGGAGAGGTGGGTAAGGTCGGGCATATCAGCCTCCAGTGGCCTATGGTTCCTACTCCGGGGGAATACCACATTAGGGTTATTTAACGTGCGAGGAACGTTACATCTTTCCCAACACGGTGCACCACTATGGTTTGCGGTCAGCTTTTCCGTATTATAGCCTGACAACCCCTGCATGCAACACGCCAGGGGTACCCCATTCCACCACCTGGGGCACACATC
This sequence comes from Perna viridis, assembly GCA_037379345.1. Classification (NCBI taxonomy): domain Eukaryota; kingdom Metazoa; phylum Mollusca; class Bivalvia; order Mytilida; family Mytilidae; genus Perna; species Perna viridis. The sequence goes on from CM074511.1 coordinate 20,322,688, forward strand.
CCAGATCCCAGTTGCTCTGTGGGCAGAGCGCCCTACCCCCCGGCTAAGGTTCTGAGCACTATTTAGTCGCCTTATACGACAAGCTTAGCGCTGCTGCAGGCCTATTCTTTTAACACCCGCACCTGCACGGGGCCCTGTTGTTTTGAATGGAAATCCCTTAGTAGGGCTCATTGGAACTATTCGACAATACAAACTTGGAAACTTGTGACAGAAGAGATATGAACACTAAAAATGTTTGTTTGGTTGTTTGTTTGTTGGGGTTTAACGTCCGAGCAGCAATATTTCAGCTATATTCAGACGATGAACATGAAATGGATGATAAAATGAACATGTTTGTTTTGTTTGTTTGTTGGGGTTTAACGTCCGAGCAGCAATATTTCAGCTATATTCAGACAATGAACATGAAATGATAAAAAAAGGATGGGTCACAAGGATAATAGGGTCGACAAATTTTGATTGCCACTAGAAAAAGATGGGATGGGTAAGGTCGGGCAATTTAGCCTCCTGCGGCGGAGCGCAAAGGTACCTACTCCTATCGAATACAACAGTAGGGTTCGTTAACGTGCGAGGAACGTGGCATCTTTCCCAACACGGTGCACCACTATGGTTTGCGGTCAGGTTTTCCGTATTATAACCTGACAACCCCAGCATGTTACATGCCAGGGGTACCCCATTCCACCACCTTGGGCACACATCCCAGTTGCTCTGTGAGCAGAGCGCCTAGCCCCGGCTAGGTTTCTGAGCACTATTTAGTTGCCTTTTACGACAAGCTTAACGCTGCTGCAGGCCTATTCTTTTGACACCCGGACCTGCACGGGGTAAAAAAATGAACATGAAATGAAAAACAAAAAGAATGGGTCACAAGGATAATAGGGTCGACAAATTTTGATTGGCACTGGAAAAAGGGGGGATGGGTAAGGTCGGGCAATTTAGCCTCCTGTGGCGGAGCGCAAAGGTTCCTACTACTATCGAATACCACAGCAGGGTTCTTTAACGTGCGAGGAACGTGGCATCTTTCCCAACACGGTGCACCACTATGGTTTGCGGTCAGCTTTTGCGCCTAGCCCCCGGCTAGGTTTCTAAATATAGCTGAAATATTGCTGCTCGGACGTTAAACCCCAACAAACAAACAAACAAACAAACAAAGCGTGCTTGTCTGTCCTCGACTGTTGAGGTGCAGACGATCATCAGTTGGAAAGAGGCTATCAATGGTCTTGCCAAACTGCCCACTGAGGTATCCACGAAAATAATGAAACCATCCAAAAAATGTTTAGAGGAAATTAAAAAGGCCAGAGCTAAGAAATCTCACCAATGTTCCCAGACTCAGTCATCCCAAAATTCCGGATCATCTTCAAAATCATCTCCATCATCACAACAGTCATCGTCTTCCAAATCTCAACAGAAGAATGTCCAACCCAAAAAAAGTTGGGGAATTTCCGTGTGGAGGACTTGGAGAAATCTAAGTCTAGGCGACAGATTGTGTCGCCTGTGGTGTCGGACTCGGATTCCGAGTCTGACATGGAAACAACAGATCATGGACTTTGTCCAGGTGAAAACTGGCAGGGTCCCGACCTTGATCAGATTGACCAAACAGATCCTGTTGCCATGAAAAAATACAAGGAGCAGCGCGTTCATTCAATTCGAATTGACCTTAGTGGTGGCACTCGTACTAGAAGGTCATCGAGTCGTGGTCGCGGATCCAAGTCAGAGAAAATATCCCCCATTCGTCACCCATAAAAATAGCCAAATTACTTCAATGGAATTGTCGAGGTTTAAAGGCTAATATTTTGGAATTAACTCTTCTTGTTCAGTCTATTTTACCAGTTGCATTATGTCTCCAGGAGACTCATTTAAAAGAAACGGATCAAATTTCCGTAAAAGGATATACAATGTATAGTACATTTGCTGAGGCAAATGAACGAGCTGCTGGTGGATCTACCATTTTTATTAGGGACAGATCCTTTAACTACCGATCTACAAGTAGTGGCCGTTTGGTTATCCATTGATAAAACCAGAACCGTTTGTTCCATTTACATTCCCCCAAATTCAATTTTGTGCAGAAATAAATTAGTTGATTTGGTTAAACAGTTGCCCAAACCATTTATTATTTTGGGTGACTTTAATGCTCATAATCCTTTATGGGGAAGTAATCATACGAATGATAAAGGTAAAAAAGTTGAGGAGCTCCTTCAGCAAGAAGATTTGTGCATATTTAATGACGGATCTTCAACGTTCCTTCATTCGGGCAATGGATCGTATTCTTCTATTGATTTAAGCATTTGTGATCCTCTCGTACTTTCAGAGTTTACATGGCGAGTTCTTGATGACTTGTGCGGGAGTGATCATTTTCCAATTATTTTGGAGCATTTATCCTCCAAAACGGAGGAACATCAACCTCGTTTTAAACTTGAGAAAGCAGATTGGGCTTCATTTGAAGCCCACTGTCTTGAAGAATTACGATTAGAAACGATGAAGGATGTTGAACATCCCATTTTATTATTTAATGAAAGACTGACATCAATTGCTAATAAAACAATACCTAAAACCTCGAAAGATCCAAAAAGGCCTAGTAAACCATGGTTTACTGATGAGTGCGACAAAGCGATCGAAGAACGCAACAAGGCCCATCGCCGGTTTGACAAAAATCCTACACCAGCAAATCTGTCAAACTTCCGAATATTTCGAGCAAAAGCTCGACGTACATGTAAACAAGCCAGACGAACCTCTTGGAAAAATTTTGTTTCTAGTATTAAATCTCACACTCCCCTCAATAAAGTATGGAATTTTATTAGAAAAGTGAAAAGAAAAAATTCGAATTCTTCAGTGAAACACCTTAAAGTTGGTGATGCCACTCTAGCCACCGAGGAAGATATCGCCAATATGCTAGCCGAAACGTTCGCTAAACATTCATCCTCAACTAACTACAAACCGGATTTTCAAAAAATTAAATCATCTGCAGAAAAGACAAAATTAAACTTCAAGTCAAATAATGCTGAGTCCTGCAACTCTCAATTTTCTATAGAGGAGCCGAGGTCGTCACTGGCTAAAGCCCACGATACAGCTAGTGGGCTGGATGATGTTCACTGTCGACTTTTGGGACATCTTCCTGGTCCATCTCTGCGTGCACTTCTTGCGTTGGTGAACGAGATATGGACTTCTGGTAACGTTCGGTCCATCTGGAGGACGGCTTCGGTTGTCTCTATTCCAGGGCCAGGAAAGGATCATACGGATCCTTCGGATTGTCGCCCGGTCGCGTTGGCAGGCTGCGTCTGCAAGACAATGGAACGAATGGTCAACGAAGCACAACTTACTCACTAATATTCAGTGTGGTTTTGGGCAAGGCAGAGGTGCTCTTGTTCATTTAGTCCGGTTTGAAACGCTCATCAGAAATGCATTTGCTAAAAATGAACGTTGTGTCCGTCTTTTTCGATTTAGAAAGAGCCTATGACACGACGTGGAAATATATTGTATTTTGAAAGATATATTTGATATGGGGTTGAAAAGAAGGCTTCCTCTGTTCTTGTCTAATTTTTTGTCAGATCGTCACTTTAATGTGAGGGTGGATTCGACTTTTTCTGAGGAGAAGGAACAGGAAATGGGAGTTCCTCAGGGAAGTATTCTTTCTGTCACTCTCTTCAGTATTAAAATTAATAGTTTAGCCCAAGTTTTGAAGGACAATATTGACGGTTCCTAGTATGTAGACGACTTTTGTTTGTTTGTTTGTTGGGGTTTAACGTCCGAGCAGCAACATTTCAGCTATATTCGGACAATGAACATGAAATGATAAAAAAGGATGGGTCACAAGGACAACAGGGTCGACAAATTTTGATTGCCACTAGAAAAAGGGGGGATGGGTAAGGTCGGGCAATTTAGCCTCCTGTGGCGGAGCGCAAAGGTTCCTACTTCTATCGAATACCACAGCAGGGTTCTTTAACGTGCGAGGAACGTGGCATCTTTCCCAACACGGTGCACCACTATGGTTTGCGGTCAGGTTTTCCGTATTATAGCCTGACAACCCCAGCATGTAACATGCCAGGGGTACCCCATTCCACCACCTGGGGCACACATCCCAGTTGCTCTGTGGGCAGAGCGCCTAGCCCCCGACTAGGTTTCCGAGCACTATATAGTCGCCTTTTACGACAAGCTTAGCACTGCTGCAGGCCTATTCTTTTAACACCCGGACCTGCATGGGGCTAGACGACTTTTTGATCTGCTACAGGGGACAAAATATGAGTAATATTGAAAGGCAGTTACAACTTTGCCTCAAAAGAATTGAGAAATGGGCTTTGGATTGGTTTAACTTTTCTACATCTAAAACTGTTGGTATGCACTTTTGTCGAAAGCGAAAGCTGCATCCGGACCCAGATCTCTTTCTTTATGGTAATAAAATCAAAATAGTAGAAGAAACAAAATTCCTTGGATTGCTTTTTGATAGTGAACTTTCTTTTCTTCCCCATATCAAATTACTTAAATCTAGGTGTCTTAAGGCACTAGATATTTTAAAAATGGTGTCCAGTACCGATTGGGGTGCTGATACCTCAATTTTATTAAATGTATATAGATCTTTGGTTAGGTCTATCCTTGATTATGGATCTATTGTTTATGGTTCCGCCATAAAATCTTACCTTAACATTTTAGACCCTGTTCACCACCAGGGGTTGCGGGGTTGCGACTTTGCCTTGGTGCCTTCAGAACCTCTCCTATTGAGAGTCTTTATGCCGAGGCAAATGAAACATCCCTTGGAGACAGACGTTTGAAATTAAGTCTTCAATATGTAAGTAAACTTATGGCCTACCCAGATAGCCCTGCCTACGACTGTGTCATTAATCCTATTTATGTCGACATTTATCGAAAACATGAAAGCAAAACCCCTCCTTTTGGAATTCGAATAAAACCTCATTTGGAAGCAATTCATCTGGAGACCAATGCAGTGACACCTGTTGTTACTTCGAAATGCCCTTCATAGGAGCTTCCACACCATTCTTTCATTTTTGATCTGCGTAAATAAAAAAAGTCCGATACCAATCCTTTATTTTTACAACAAAAATTTTCTGAAATTAAAGCAAATTATCCAGATTTTTCGACGGTGTATACAGATGGCTCAAAAGATGGCGATAGCGTTGCATGTGCTGCTGTCCATGGTGACAGAACTGTAACTGAACGGTTGCCATCAAGCGCTTCCATATTCACAGCTGAAGCTCGAGCCATATTGTTAGCACTTAAATTGATTACACAATCTAATCTGTCACAGTTTATTATTTGTTGTGACTCTTTGAGCTGTCTTTTGGCAATTAAGAATCACAAACTGAAAAACACTCTTATCTTACAAATTTTATATTTTATTCATTGACTTCGGGAATTCGATATAGAGATTGTTTTTCTCTGGGTACCCAGTCATGTTGGTATTCAGGGGAATTCAGTTGTAGACAGGGTTGCCAAGAAGGCATTAAATGAAATAATAAAGGACGTTAGTTTGCCATACACCGATTTTAAACCTTTAATAAGGAAATATATTTTAAAGATGTGGCAGGACCGATGGGACGGCCTTGAACACAACAAACTCAATTCCATAAAACCCGATCTAGGCGTTCATCAATCCGGGTTGGGCAATCGCAAAGAGCAAGTGGTCATGACTAGATGCCGCATTGGACATTCTAGATTTACACATGGCCATTTGCTTGTTGGTGATCCTCCACCTGAGTGTATCCCATGTGATTGCCCTTTCTCTATCAAACATGTTCTTCTAGATTGTGTGGATTTTGCCAACATCAGGCAAAATTATTTTGCCTGCGCCAATATGTTTGATTTGTTCAAGACCGTTTCATCTAAAAACATTATCGATTTCTTGCGGGACATCGGTTTATTTAATAAATTTAAATTGGATACCTTCTTTGATTTTTCAATATTTTAAATGTTTTATCGAAGTTATGTTTCTATATGTATTTTATGTCTTAGGTTCACCTTTTATGTACCTTTTTATATGTAAATAGCTGTTTGTTTTAATTTCATTATTTTATGAAGAGACTTTGATCTTGCTTTTAATATTTTCCTTGCATTAAATATTCTTGCCGTGATATGGCCCTGGTCGCCGAAACGGCAATAAACAACAATAATCAATCATGAAGTTGATGATAAAATGAACATGAAATGATGATGAAATGAAAAAGGGATGGGACACAAGGACAATGGGGTCGACAAATGTTTGATTGCCACTGGAAATAGGGAGAGGTGGGTAGGGTCGGGCAATTTAGCCTCCTGTGACGGAGCCCTATGGTTCCTACTCCGGGAGAATACCACAGTAGGGTTCTTTATAACGTGCGAAGAACGTGCCATCTTTCCTAACACGGTGTACCACTATGGTTTGCGGTCAGGTTTTCCGTATTATAGCCTGACAACTCCAGCATGTAACACGCCTGGGGTACCCCATTCAACCACCTGGGGCACACATCCCATTTGCTTTGTGGGCAGAGCGCCCTAGCCCCCGGCTAAGGTTCTGAGCACTATTTGTCGCCTTTTACGACAAGCTTAGCGCTGCTGCAGGCCTGTTCTTTTAACAGCCGGAGCTGCACGGGGCAATTGTTTATGGTATTGAAGGTACACAGACTAAGCATTACTGTTAATGCATTAGAAGTAACATTTACATGTAACAACCAAATTCGCAATATTAGTGTGGTCAACTCTTCGCAATCACCAAAAATGAATACCAAAAACACAAGAACGTGCTCCAAATGCAGCAGATGAGCTGCATAGTATTGTAACAGACATACACAACAAAGAACATAAAGTAACTAAAATCATACATACAAAGTAACAAAAGCAAATGAGCAACTCGGATCCACTAAAAACTGAGAGCATGAACCAGGTGCACCGGTAGGGTAAGCAGAGATGACGTTACTATAGTATTTGGGGCCGCCAGGCGGCCCCATTCCCCTCTTGGCGGCACCACTCCCCCAGCTGAAAAAATTCCCAAATGCCGGGTACGAAAAATTTTTAAATCCGGATTTTATCGTGTCCGTCCGTAATCCGTTTCCGCGTTCCAATACAACCACAATTTCCGGGAAGCGGTTGCGAAGTAAGAAAATTTTGTTTGTTTGTTTTGTTTGTTGGGGTTTAACGTCCGAGCAGCAATATTTCAGCTATATTCAGACAATGAACATGAAATGGATGATAAAATGAACATGAAATGAAAAAAAAAAGGATAGGTCACAAGGATAATAGGGTCGACAAATTTTGATTGCCACTGGAAAAAGGGGGGATGGGTAAGATCGGGCAATTTAGCCTCCTGTGGCGGAGCGCAAAGGTTCCTACTCCTATCGAATACCACAGCAGGGTTCTTTAACGTGCGAGGAACGTGGCATCTTTCCCAACACGGTGCACCACTATGGTTTGCGGTCAGGTTTTCCGTATTATAGCCTAACAACCCCAGCATGCAACACGCCAGGGGTACCCCATTCCACCACCTGGGGCACACATCCCAGTTGCTCTGTGGGCAGAGCGCCTAGCCCCCGGCTAGGTTTCTGAGCACTATTTAGTCGCCTTATACGACAAGCTTAGCGCTGCTGCAGGCCTATTCTTTTAACACCCGGACCTGCACGGGGCAGGAGATTTTGTGGACGTACTTATTAATGATAAAGGTAGTTGGATCTTTTGATGGATACGTTTGCAAATATAATTAAACTGTTTTATCAATGCTACCTTCGGGGCGGAATATGTAGCAGAGTCATTTGTTGTTGATAGACCTTTATTATGAGCTTGAGTTTGATCGAGTGTCTAGCCCCTAGAAATTTCGACAGTTTCAAAACATATACAAGCCTAATATTTGTGGAAGTTCTGTCAGAAGTGACCTTACAATAAATTGGTAAGGGATGGGGGTGAAGCTGTTGTTCCCATGATAAAAAAATCATCAGTATAACACTGATGTCTGTCAATTTTGTTAAAATAAAAGGGGGAGGGCTGGGTCAATGCCTGTGCGTTGGTGTTATGAAAGTGTCAGTGAATTGCACTTCTGTATAAAAGACTAGTTAGTTGACATGGGTTATGTATATTCTCTTTTCAACTTTACTTCACGAATAATGATTATTTTCTGGTGCTACACAAAAATAATGCATATTTCCTTTTTTCAGTGATTGTAAAAATGAGTCATAATTCCAAATATTACACTGGAAAAATTGGGAAACGAGATGCTGTGGGGAATATGAACATTACATCATTCATTCCAAAACCACAAGACAATACTAAAAATGTTCCTGAAGTGGTTAACAAAATTCAAACTGAAGGACAATCAAATAAAACCATGGACACAAATAATAATCAAAGCCCTAAAAAGTCAGTCGATGTAAAAGATAATGGTAGTCCCAAAAAGTCGGTCGATCATGTAGAATATACTGGTAATCCGAAAAAGTTAGTCGATGTAGAAAATGCTGGGAGTCCGAAAAAGTCGGACACAGTAGAACAAGATGTCATCTCCAGTTGCATCTCAACTGAAAGTCAAAATAAGCCTGATTCAATGTCCAGTCACTGTCAATCTATGTCAGAATCTGTCGCTCAGTCTGAAAGTTTGCTATCAGCATCTGGTAGTAAAACATCTCTTATGACTGTCACAATCAAATCAAAAACAATATTCCTGGTTGTACTTTAATTATACCAAAGATGGATAAATGTGTGAAATATGTGAGGTGTTTGCCTCACATACAAAACTCGGAAGATGATACATCATTTATTACCACGGGTGTCAAATGGAAAAGTCATGGAGGCCACCCAGGCAGAAAACTTCATAAACATGCAAAGAGCAATGCACACCAAACTGCAGTCACTAAACAAATTGCATATCTAGAAACACAGGAGAAGGTGGTCGGTTATAAAACAAATCAAAGATGGTGCAGAAAAAGTTCAGGAAGAAAAGGAAATGAAAAACAGAAATTACATCAAAACACTTTTGCAGATATTATATTTCATGGTAAAAAAAAAAGATGGGCCCATTCAGACAGGATTTAGTTAAATTCATAGCTATTGACTTGAACATGAATGATTGAAAGTGTCAAATTGAAAATGAAAATGAACCTTCATATCTCTTGGCCTATTCAACTGATCAATTACTGCATGCCATTAATGAATTTCTAGAGTCTAAAGCTTTGCACGATTTACGAAATCAGAATGGTTTGCTGTCATGGCCGACGAGTCAACTGACGAGGGCAATCATGCAATTTTTGCCAAATTTATGTCTGAGAGTGGTCAAAGTGAAAACTTATTAGGTTTAGTTAATGTAGAGCAGGCAAATGCATATAATCTAATGAATGCTTTGTCCACATTTTTAAGATCTAAAAATTAAAGGCATTTTTGTAGCATTTGACGGGTGCAACACAATGAGTGGACAAGTAAAGGGTGTCCAAAGAATGTTCAAACATCAGTCATTATTTTGTGAGTATGTGAATTGTAGAAATCACAAATAGATGTTTCGTCTCCTTAGCTTACTTATTTGAGAATAGTGCTCTCAGACAATCTATTTTAACAAGGGTTCTAGAGTTAAAAAATCAGAAAGTGCTGTTGCCAATTAAACCATCAGTTACAAGATGGCTCAGTCACAAAGATTGTTCTGTTAGGGTTTTTGAACGGTATGAATCTTTTATAGATGCCTTAGATCAAATCTATGAGAAAAAGAAAGAGCCAGAAGTTTTGGGTATCAGAATGGTTTTATTAAAACTGACTGTTGTTTCCATGATGTTAGCTCTATGTGACATACTAAATGAAACAAACAAATTGAGTTTAATATTGCAAAGAGATGACACACATTTTACTAAGTTACCCATGTATGCACAAAGCGCTGTTAATGCATTAACTGACATCAGTTAAAATGTTGCTAATTCTGAGCACATGGCACACTTTCAAAGTTTCTTGGGCATCATTCAGGACAGAACCCCATTAGCAAGAAGAATGTGCAGTGACGCACAGCTCACCCCTGATAAATTTCACCTTGAATCAATGATCAAAGAGACAATCAAACCACTGATAATGCCCTTGATAAATGAAATTCAAGAGGCTTTTGTACTCGCTGACATTCTTCTTCCTTTTGGGGTTCTAGATTTAAGAAATCTGCCTGAGGAACTTGGGAAAATACATAAATATGACATGGAATAAATCAATACCTTGGCCAATCATTATGGCAGTGGAAAGTCAGACAAATTCAAAGGAACAGAAACTAAAGCAGATCCAGTCTTGGATCCGCAAAAATTAAAAAATTAAAACTTGAGTTCACTAGTTTCAAACATAAATTGTATGTCAGTATACAATCACAGACCGATGGTAAAATTCAAACCACTAGAGATGTTTTTAAGATGATGTGTAGAGAAAACCTGACCGCAAACCATAGTGGTGCACCGTGTTGGGAAAAATGCCACGTTCCTCGCACGTTAAAGAACCCTACTGTGGTGTTCTCCCGGAGTAGGAACCATAGGGCTCCGCCACAGGAGGCTAAATTGCCCGACCATACCCACCTCTCCATATTTCCAGAGGCAATCAAAATTTTCCGATCCCATTGTCCTTGTGTCCCATCCCTTTTTCATTTCATCATCTTTTCATGTTCATTTTGTCATCAATTTCATGTTCATCGTCTGAATATAGCTGAAATATTGCTGCTCGGACGTTAAACCCCAACAAACAAACAAAAGAAACAGGCAAATAGGAAAAATCAGAAACATGCATGTCAAAAATCCCCTGATCCACTCAGTGATGCTTTTTCTCTTTGAAAAGACCATTATTTTATCTCTGCATCACTGGATTTGCAGAGACATTTTTCGATTAGATGCTTGCGAGAAAAAATTAGTTTTTTTATAAAGTTATCTCCCCTTGAAATATTCAGTTTCAGTACATTTTAATGAAAGTACAGCTCAATTTACCAAAGTGACATGGAAAATATTTTTCCTTGATTCTGATGTTGCAAATAGCCAAACAACTTTCAAAACGGTGGGTTTGTTATACCATGTTTCACCCACTGCCTGATTCTAACAAAGACTGACACTTAATTAATCTATCTTTAAAAATATTTTCTTTTACACATAGGTCATATAGTTGTTGAACGAAGTGCTTGTAAGTTTCAACAAATACAATATTTCTTTTTAATGTTAACGTCGACAATTCTTTATTACAATATATGACTGTTTGTAGTCTAAAAATCTATGGGTCTTGGTGAAATTACCAAAAAAAAAAATTTTTTTTAAGATTGCAATGTAGCCTTCTGTGGCGGAGCCTTATGGTTCCTACTCCGGGAGAATACCACAATATTCCCTGAATCCTGAAGGATGAATTTATATTTAAAAGAAATTGACCCCGAAATAAAATCCTTCAAATTACGAAAGAGATCTGAAATCAAGTCATGAATGTGAATCATGCAGATCGATAGCCATCTTGTTTTCACTTCATGAACTTTTCGAAAAGCTTACTTCCTCTTGAATCGATAAATGGATCTATACATTTTCAGTCAAGTTTCGGAATGATGAACAATGAGGGTTCACAAAATCATTGACCAGTATATCTGAATACTTCACGATATCAGAACCGTTTGGGAGTTCCATTGAACTCAACATTACGGTATTTTGTGCAGTTCTTGACATTAAGCGAGCGTACGACAGTTTAACATTGTATGCATATGGCATCAGGTACTGATACGCGGAACAAATTCCTTAAAATCAAAGGCCAACTGTTACGGATTATTAATCAATGCTATACAGATATTCAGAGCGCGGTTTTATTAAAAAAATATTAGAGAAACATAAAATAAAATTTCATAAAATTTCCAAATAAGGTCTTTATATCTGAAATTGAATTTGATTAAGCGGCATACTTGAGACGTATTTTATAACCAGATGATCTAATGTACAGACAGCAGCACAATAGACATACCGACCGTTTCAAACTACTCTCAACGAATAGCTATTTCAATACAGCAGTGCTAAAATTGACGTTCTAAAACTACGACGTAGGCGTAGGATCACCGATTGTTCATTAATTTTGAAAAAAAGGATCAGAGCAAATCCAATTATTAAAATAAATTGTGATAAAGATATTCCATACACCGATTGGTATGAGTAGCTTTATGCAGGACTTTCGTTTAATCCACTGTCTTAAGTTTAACAACAGAGTTGTTTTACCCTGAGCATTGTACAGTTACGAGCTAGGGAATAATTTGACTGCAAGTAGTATTACTTCCGTGCAAAAATTGCAACACTATTCATTAAAGCGAATACAGAATCGCCAGTTCACAACAATACCACTACATAATACAAAAAAAAGTAAAATGATTAATTGATTGTTGGGGTTTAACGCCCGAGAACCAATATCTCAGCAGTAAAAAACAAAAACAAGTACAACTATCTTGAAAGGTTTCTATGACGACAATATTGATAAAACTTAAGAAAAACTTTCGTTTTATATAATCAATTAGCACATTTCATATTTTAACGGTAACATTATATACAGGTGTCTTTGTTTTTTGGTTTACATTTCCAACTAATTTATCGCTAAAACTATTTTACCTTCAGAGGGCTAGGCGCTCTGCCCACAGAGCAACTGGGATGTGTGCCCCATGTGGTGAAATGGGGTACCCCTGGCGTGCTACATGCGTGGGGTTGTCAGGCTACAATATGGAAAACCTGACCGCAAACCGTAGTGGTGCACCGTGTTGGAAATGATGCCACGTTTCTCGCATGTTAAAGAACCCTGCTGTGGTATTCGATAGGAGTAGAAACCTTTCGCGCTCCGCCACAGGACGCTAAATTGCCCGACCCTACCCATCCTTCCCATTTCTTGGGGCAATCACAATTTGTCAACCTTAATATCCTTATGTCCCATTCCTTTTTTTCATTTCATCATCATTTTATGTTCATTTTATCATCCATTTCATGTTCATCGACTGAATATAGCTGAAATATTGTTGCTCGGTCGTTAAACCCCAACAATCAATCAATCAATCATTTTACCTTCAGAATTATGTAAAACAAGAAGTGCTGTGTAATCTTCTTATGTCAGTTTTTACCTTACTAAAGAAAGGGCTAGTGTCTGCTATAATCTTACCCTTTCTCAGTGATTTTTCTTTCCCCAAAATTACCACTGAAATGAGATTGTTACCCCTGATATTTGTTTGTTTGTTGGGGTTTAAAGTCCGAGCAGCAATATTTCAGCTACATTCAGACGATGAATATGAAATGATGAAATGAAAAAGGGATGGGACACAAGGACAATGGGGTCGACAAATTTTGATTGCCACTGGAAATAGGGAGAGATGGGTATGGTCGGGCAATTTAGCCTGTATATTTGAAGTGAAAAAATTGACATGTGATATATATTTTTTAAGAATGAATCTTACATAATTTTTATGATTCATCTGCAAGTAAAAACGTTACACATATTGTACATGAAGTGCTAACTATAACAATGAGAATTACGTTGTGGTAATATGTTTTACACATGTCTTCATATCTTTAATAACGAAACTTTTAAATTTGTTTTTTTCACATTTCATTTGAAATCTAGCCCCCCGGCTAGGTTTCTATGCACTATTAAGTCGCCTTTTACGACAAGCTTAGCGCGGCTGCAGGCCTATTCTTTTGACACCCGGACCTACACACGGCGACCCCAAACCATAGTGGAGCATAGTGTTAGGAAAGATGCTACGTTCCTCGGACGTTAAAGCCCCGTGCAGGTCCGGGTGGTAAAAGAATAGGCCTGTAGCAGCGCTAAGCTTGTCGTAAAAGGCGACTAAATAGTGCTCAGAACCCTAGCCGGGGGCTAGGGCGCTCTGCCCACAGAGCAACTGGGATGTGTGCCCCAGGTGGTGGAATGGGGTACCCCTGGCGTGTTACATGTTCCTCGCACCCTACTGTGGTATTCTCCCGGAGTAGGAACCATAGGGCTCCCCCACAGTATGGTAAATTTCCCGATCCTACCCACCTCTCCCTATTTCTAGTGGCAATCAAAATGTGTCCACCCCATTGTCCTTGTGTCCCATCCCTTTTTCATTTCATCATCCATTCAATGTTCATCGTCCGAATATAGCTGAAATATTGCTGCTCGGACGTTAAACCCCAACAAACAAACAAACAAACAAAAATGGGATGGGATACAATGATAATGGGGCCTGACAACCCCAGTAGGTAACACGCCAGGGGTACCACCTGGGGCACACAACCCAGTTGATCTGTGGGCAGAGCGCCCTAGCCCCCAGTCTAGGGTTATGAGCTCTATTTAGTCGCCTTTTACGACAAGCTTGGCGCTGCTGCAGGCCTATTCTTTTGACACCCGGACCTGCACGGATCCCGACTACACACTGCTTTACATAAGATGCTTTAATTAAATGTCGCAGAGGAGGCACAACACACCTAAGTGATTCGTGAATTGAAAATAGGTTAGACTTAAAAACAATCATTCGATATGAATAGCACATATTGTTGTAGGTGTATAATGTTTACCTCCTTGAAATGTATGATTTGAAATGGTAATTATTAGGTAAAACTGTCAAATTCCTTATATGGCAGGAATATTTTCCGTATTATAATAAAAGTAGCTCTTGAAAATTATTTAATTAACACAATAGCTGGAAATCAATGTAGCCAAATCCGTGTCAACGTAGGGAGTCTATCGCACGAACTCCCTTTTATTCGACGTTTCGTAGTATGCGGCGTATTACATTTAAACTTATAAAATACTAGAGGACTATAATTACTGCATCAAACTATTTGACAAACAAGAGTTTGTTTGTTTGTAATGAGCACTATTTAGTCGCCTTTTACGACAAGCTTGGCGCTGCTGCAGGCCTATTCTTTTGACACCCGAACCTGCACGGGGCTTTAAGCTGTAAGGATACTATTTAGTGACATTTTTGTAATGCCGTTTAAAGCTGGGTAATTTATTCACTTTATGTTTAAAAGATTATACAGCCCTATCAAACTTTGTACAATTTAATTAAATGATAAAAAAAAACAACTGTAGCAAAATAATACAAACAATGCATACAACAGTTATTGTGAGTATACTTGTGATTAACAATTATCATATCTGTATGCTGAATGACAGGAAAAACTGAAACAAATGTAACTCATTTTACATGTACTATGCTTAGAACTAAATGCATCACATGTAAATAACATAAATAAACCTTTATTATATCATTACTGGGTGTCGTCTTTCTTTACGACAATTATATGACAAATCTCAATTTTCTGACATTCTATAATGAAAGTAAATCTCTAACATATCCAGTGAATTGCTTATTTAAAACTTTCTTAGCTGACGGTACATTGCATCATATCTGTGAGTAGTCAGATTTTTATCGTTTTTATCTGATTCATACGAACAAAAATATATTTATTCTATTGTTTGTTGATATAAAAATGGGGGTTTTAGTACTTTTGATAGGAATAGGTATGTAATATGTATCACATGAATCATAAGACTATCAAGTAGCGTTGGTGGTTTAGCAATTGATAATAATTTTATAATTGAATGTAATGGCACAATCGTCTTCGTCTGTTGACACTTCGTTTCCGTGCAATAACTTAAGACCAATTGTTCTGAAAGTTCTGACAATTTTATATGATTTTATTAACCCCTAAAGGAACTTTTGCATTTAATTTGGATTTTGTGGCCCCTAAAGTCTTTGGAATGGGGTACCCCTGGCGTGTTACATGCTGGGGTTGTCCGGCTATAATATGGAAAACCTGACCGCAACCATGGTGGTGCACCGTGTTGGGAAAGATGCCACGTTCCTTGCACGTTAAAGAACCCTGCTGTGGTATTCGATAGAAGTAGGAACCTGCGGGCTCCGCCACAGGAGGCTACATTGCCCGACCATACCCATCCCCCTTTTTCTAGTGCCAATGAAAATTTGTCGACCCTATTATCCTTGTGTCCCGTCTTTGTTTTTCATTTCATCATTATTTCATGTTCCTTTTATCATCCATTTCATGTTCATCGTCTGAATATAGCTGAAATATTGCTGCTTGGACGTTCTGCACTTAATTCCAAAAACTTCCTATTTTGTTTGTTTTGTTGGGGTTTAACGTCCGAGCAGCAATATTACAGCTATATTCAGATGATGAAATGAAAAAGGGAATTTACATAAGTATAATGGGGTCGACATATTTTGATTGCCACTTGAAATAGGGAGAGGTGGGTAGGTCGGGCAATTTAGCCTCCTGTGGCGGAGCCTATGGTTCCTACTCCGGGAGAATACCGCAGTAGGGTTCTTTAATGTGCGAGGAACGTGGCATCTTTCCCAACACGGTGCACCACCATCGTTTGCGGTCAGGTTTTTCGTATTATAGCCTGACAACCCCAGCATGTAACACGCCAGGGGTACCCCATTCCACCACCTGGGGCACACATCCCAGTTGCTCTGTGCGCAGAGCACCCTAGCCTCCGGCTTGGGTTCTGAGCACTATTTAGTCGCCTTTTACGACAAGCTTTGCGCTGCTGCAGGCCTATTCTCTATTCTTTTGACACCCGGACCTGCACGGGGCCAAAAACTTCCTAAGTAGATTTTATAACAGAGTCTCAAGTGAACTACATGAAATGACTTCCCACATAAATACCATTCAAAGATATTCTGATGAGGCTAGTTACATATCTCATTCAACAATAAAGCATTTAAGAACACTGCAACACTGCATCTCATGAACTGAGAATTTACGAATAGGATAACACAACCTCGTGAAGTAGATAAAGTACCGTCTTGCAAATTGGCATATCTAAAGGCCAAATTCTACCTCCAGGTGAAAAATGTATATCCATATTTTGTCAAATCTAAATCACCAAAGCCGTTATAGTGAAAAACGGTTTTAAGTAAAGATTGTTTGAAAACTAGCTGACGACAAAGGACAAAATTTAACTTTCTCAATATTTTGTAACATACAATCGACTGACATCTCAATTTCAATAGTCAATTTGACACCTCGATTTTTGTCGATCATATACTTGTCCGATTTAGATACCCTTGGAAAGAAGTGGTTAAATTTGCAGGTCCGGGTGTTAAAAGAATAGGCCTGCAGCAGCGCTAAGCTTGTCGTATAAGCCGACTAAATAGTGCTCAGAAACCTAGCCGGGAGCTAGGCGCTCTGCCCACAGAGCAACTGGGATGTGTGCCCCAGGTGGTGGAATGGGGTACCCCTGGCGTGTTACATGCTGGGGTTGTCAGGCTATAATACGGAAAACCTGACCGCAAACCATAGTGGTGCACCGTGTTGGGAAAGATGCCACGTTCCTCGCACGTTAAAGAACCCTGCTGTGGTATTCGATAGGAGTAGGAACCTTTGCGCTCCGCCACAGGAGGCTAAATTGCCCGACCTTACCCATCCCCCCTTTTTCCAGTAGCAATCAAAATTTGTCGACCCTATTGTCCTTGTGTCCCATCCTTTTTTTTCATTTCATGTTCATTTTATCATCCATTTCATGTTCATCGTCTGAATATAGCTGAAATATTGCTGCTCGGACGTTAAACCCCAACAAACAAACAACAAACAAACAAAGAGAAAGCTAATGTAGTCAAGAAAAGTTTTATGAATTGATAAGGGAACTGAATTTATTATGAACATTCCATCTAATATAAAGGCAGTGGATGAATTACTGTGAGGAACCTGTAAAACAAAGGAATCTGGATACATCTTTTTAAAAGTTGATGTTCTCCAGGTTTTTTTACCTTTCTCATGTATACCATCACTATCACAGCTTGCCCTAGGCAACTGAAGAAACTGGTCTAGACCAGACACAGGTTGATTTGTAAACTTTGAAAATGAAATATTTTTTCTTAAGCAAGATGTAACTGTATTTCTATCTTTAATTTCCCTTTACTGGACACTGTAACTTTCTGCGTTGCAAATGTAACGAGATTTCTGCGTCGTCTGTTTTGGAACTTAAGTATTACATAAAAAGCAAAAAACACTTTATAAAATTCTGTAAATCTTCTTGTCCATACTGCATGTAATATAACATACTGTCCGTATCATTAATATTAAGAAAAATATGATGGAAAGGTGTCCTATCATCTTGTACAAACAGGGAAGATTGCTGCAATTGCACAAGATGTTCACTAATGGTATTTTCAACACATTTAATAAAAGGTACATCAATTTCAGACCTACTAGAGGCATCGTTTGTTAAGCTGTAAAACTGCTCTGAAATTATGGAGTGTTTCTGCTCTGTAGGGGAGGTAGTATGTCAGAGAAGTCAGGGAAGTGTCACTAAAACAATTTAGGGCATTCTTTGTTTTGAGATTAATTTGCATATTGTTTGTTTGTTTGTTGGGGTTTAACGTCAGAGAAGCAATATTTCAGCTATATTCAGACAGGAGTGTGTTTGATTTTTGTCCATGTTATCAAAACTTGCTACAGTAAATGAACTGGAATTCAAATATCTTCCATTTTCTTCTAATTCTTTTATTCTATTCGAAATAAACCTTTGTAATGAGTCCTTTGAAATACCTACTCCTAACTTAGGTTAATAGATAAATACAATGATGAGGCATGGGAAAATTTGTCTGCAATGTCCGTCAGTAGCAAGTGAAGTGGTTCTGCACACTGAATTTTGGGTGTTAAATAAACAACTATCTATCATAAGACGTGGAAAGGACCGGCTAGGATTTAAAGGGTCTTCAATATAATGGCTATCCCAAGCACTTAGTCTTCAACCAATCTTTGTCTTCTTTATCTGTGCTCCTTAGTACAGGGGGGATCTGATATATTTCATAGTAAGGGTCAAATTTATGTATATTTGGTAATGTACTGGCATGGGCCTTTTCTTATGTGTACTTTTTAATTAATGGTTTAATAATATTTAATGCACTAGTGAGTATTTCATGACTTGTAATTTTCTTCTGGTTTTCTTTTCTCAAAAGGCAATTTCTTTCCTGTAAAATAAGTATTTCTTGGTTTTTATATGTTATTATATCGGATTGCTCCACTGAAAGAGAATGACTCCATTTCATGTTCATTGTCTGAATATAGCTGAAATATTGCTGCTCGGACGTTAAACCCCAACTAACAAACATAACATAACAAGAATGACTCATACTAACTAAATCTGTGCCATTTCTATAGATAAGACCACCTACTTTTTTCTTTTTGATGAAAAGTATTACATGCCTTTATCAAGGTTTACTTTCAACATTTTTAATGTCCATTTAGTTGGTTTGTTTGTTGGGGTTTTACGTCCGAGCAGCTATATTCAGGCGATGAACATGAAGTGGATGATCAAATGAACATGAAATGATGATGAAATGAAAAATGGGATGGAACACAAGGATAATGAGGTCGACGAATTTTGATTGCCACTGGAAATAGGGAGAGGTGGGTAGGGTCGGGCAATATAGCCTCCTGTGGCGGAGCCCTATGATTCCTACTCCGGGAGAATATACCACAGTAGTGTTCTTTAACGTGCGAGGAACGTGGCATCTTTCCCAACACGGTGCACCACTATGGTTCGCGGTCAGGTTTTCCGTATTATAGCCTGACAACCCCAGCATGTAACACGCCAGGGGTACACAACCCAGTTGCTCTGTGGGCAGGGCGCCCTAGCCCCGGCTAGGTTTCTGAGCACTATTTAGTCGCCTTTTACGACAAGCTTAGCGCTGTTGCAGGCCTATTTTGTTGACACCCGGACCTGCACGGGGCCTGAATTAAATGAGTGTATCTAGATGACAGGTTACTGCCACATTTAGCACATGGACCTGGTTTCCTATCTGGGTTGATTTTTAGAAAAAGTTGACTTCATATTGAAATCATTTATGATTTTGGTATGGATTGAAAAGGATTTATGGGACATACATGTACATGTACCTGAAATTGGCTGAAAAAAATCCGAACATTTACCACTGGGATAAGATGAATTATCTGATGAAAAATCATAAATACTATGTTTCACCTGGAACTTACAACTGCAAGTTTTGTTTGTTTGTTTGTTGGGGTTTAACGTCCGAGCAGCAATATTTCAGCTATATTCAGACAATGAACATGAAATGGATGATAAAATGAACATGAAATGAAAAAAGAGGATGGGTCACAAGGATAATAGGGTCGACAAATTTTGATTGCCACTGGAAAAAGGGGGATGGGTAAGGTCGGGCAATTTAGCCTCCTGTGGCGGAGCGCAAAGGTTCCTACTCCTATCGAATACCACAGCAGGGTTCTTTAACGTGCGAGGAATGTGGCATTTTTCCCAACACGGTGCACCACTATGGTTTGCGGTCAGGTTTTCCGTATTATAGCCTGACAACCCCAGCATGTAACATGCCAGGGGTACCCCATTCCACCACCTGGGGCACACATCCCAGTTGCTCTGTGGGCAGAGCGCCTAGCCCCCGGCTAGGTTTCTGAGCACTATTTAGTCGCCTTTTACGACAAGCTTAGCGCTGCTGCAGGCCTATTCTTTTAACACCCGGACCTGCACGGGGCTACAACTGCAAGTAAATTTACATGTACAAATGTATGTACATGTACATAAGGAGATGCTATTTGAATCACATTGCAAAAATATATGATAAGCTTTTCCCAAGTCCTTAAGAAAATGGTAATAAATCTTACATGTAATGCTAATTGATAAGGCAATTTCAATGAAATATGACAAGAGTCAGCTGAACTGGCCCTTCATGGTTTCTCTGGAACAAAAATGGGCTTTTATGAGGAAAGAAAGAAGAAAATGGTATTTTTCAGTCTGATACCGGAGACATCGTGTTTTGCCAGAAACGAAAAAAAAATGGGTGGAAAGAGCAGTCACTTTGGAGCATCCATGCAATGCCCTTTTGGTGATTAGGACAATTAATCGAAAGAATATTTATTTTAATTGGTATTTTTAGTCATTTCTAATAAAAACAACCAATAGGATAAAAGTGTGTCAGTTATTTTTGACAGGGGGGGTTACCCGCCATATTTTATTTAGCTCGCGAAGAGAAACTGACTTTTAAGGCTTGTATGTACGGATAATGAAGCTAAATTAGCAAAGTCACGTGCAAAAATTACTTTGAAGGCTATTTGTAATCATCTTGAGTTTATTTAAATATGTTGTTAAAAGTATTGAAAATATATACATACCCGATGTAAACAAAGTTTCCAATGACATGCGACTGTGGCACAATCTAAACAATTTCCTGAGTAATCTTCCCTTGAATCTGGACATTAGACATATGGGCGGAGATTCAAAAGACGCGCATGGCTTTCCAACTGATATTCAGGCGATGAACATGAAAGGGATGACAAAATGAACATGAAATGATGATGATGAAATGATAAAAGGGTCGACAAATTTTGATTGCCACAAAATAAAAGGGAGGGATGGGTAGGGCCGGGCAATTTAGCCTCCTGTGAGCGCAAAGTTTCCTACTCCTATCGAAGACCACACCAGGGTTCTTTAACGTGCAAGGAACGTGACATCTTTCCCAGCACAGTGCACCACTATGGTTTGCGGTCAGGTTTTCCGTATTATAGCCTGACAACTCCAGCATGTAACACGTCAGGGGTACCCCATTCCACCACCTGGGGCACACATCCCAGTTGCTCTGTGGGCAGAGCGCCTAGCCCCAGGCTAGGTTTTTGAGCACAATTCAGTCGCCTTTTACGATAAGCTTAGCTCTGTTGCAGGCCTATTCTTTTAACATCCGGGCCTGCACGGGGCTTGTTACTAAAAATAGAACATATGAGTCAGACAGTAGTTTTTTTCGCATATATCTCCTAAACCGTTAGGTTTAGCCAAATTCTGACATGGGGTTAAAAGTGTTCTGCATGATGACATCTATATGTGGTCAAAATTTGGTGAAAATCTGTTGACCCATGTTGGAGTTATTGCCCTTTTTGGATTTGTTTTGCTGTTTTTAATGTTATTATTTTTAAAAAATCTTCTCAGAAACCACTTAACAGAATTTAATGAAAGTTGGAAGTTTTGTTTTAAAGGGTATCCTTAATAAAATGAATGTTTGGATTTTTGATCTGTTATAAAGCGTGGCCACTTTTACTAAAACTAGAACATAGGGGTCAGACAGCAGATTTTGCATATATGTATCTCCAAAACGGTTAGGTTTAACCAAAATACTGGTGTAAAATTATTCAGCATGAAGAGATCCATCTGTGGTCAAATTTTGGTAAAAATTTGTTGACCCATGTTGAAGTTATTGCCCTTTTTGAAATTTTTTTGCTGTTTTGATGTTATTACTTTAAAAAATCTGCTCCTCAGAAACTCTTCTGCAAAATTCAATGAAGTTGGCATTTTTGTTTTATAGGGTATCCTTAACGAAATGACCGATCTTTGATTGCTGCCGTTTCTAAAGATAGAACAATGGCGTCAGGCAGCACATTTTTGCATACATCTCCAAATCTGTTAGATTTGTCAATAGCTTTCAATTGCTGAAATGATCCTTATTAAAAGCTTACAAATGTGTCTAATGAATCAAATGGAGTCAAAATTGTCTGACAACTCCTTATAAGAGTTAATGCCCTTAAAAGGCAAACATTTAACAAGGTGAGCGATTCAGGCTCTTGGGAGCCTCTTGTTTATTGTAACATGCACTTTGATATTGAGGATTTATATTTTTTCCAATCCAGCTTAATATTTACTTACTGAATAATTAAACTCATTATTTTTTTGTCTGCCCGTGCAGTTCCGGGTGTTAAAAGAATAGGCCTGCAGCAGCGCTAAGCTTGTCGTATAAGGCGACTAAATATAGCTCAGAAACCTAGCCGGGGGCTAGGCGCTCTCCCCACAGAGCAACTGGGATGTATGCCCCAGGTGGTGGAATGGGGTACCCCTGGCGTGTTACATGCTGGGGTTGTCAGGCTATAATACGGAAAACCTGACCGCAAACCATAGTGGTGCACCGTGTTGGGAAAGATGCCACGTTCCTCGCACGTTAAAGAACCCTGCTGTGGTATTCGATAGGAGTAGGAACCTTTGCGCTCCGCCACAGAAGGCTAAATTGCCCGACCTTACCAATCCCCCCTTTTTCCAGTGGCAATCAAAATTTGTCGACCCTATTATCCTTGTGACCCATCCTTTTTTTCATTTCATGTTCATTTTATCATCCATTTCATGTTCATTGTCTGAATATAGCTGAAATATTGCTGCTCGGACGTTAAACCCAAACAAACAAACATATTTTTTGTCATATCATGGATTTTGCCGTAACATTTCCTTCGGATCAAATTAGTCCGTTGTTTAAATTTTGTTTTGATGACTACTATATTCATGTTTTAAATCATAATATTGTAAAAGTACTTTAATACGTGGATTCAAATTTTCGTTGATTCTTGAATTCGTGGTTTCGTGGTTTTCAGTATACACATCAATAGAAATCTCCTTTTCGTTCGGATCCAAATTGATTCATGCTGTCATTTTGTCAGTAGCAATACAACACTGCAACGAAAGCCTTGGATCAAACCTTTTTCCGAAGCAGTCAGTATTGAGTTTGCATTAACATCACGTGACATCCATTATGCTTTACCATGGCAAACTAACCGATGTAGCTTATAAACTCGCATTTGATTTGGCAACTGTGATAGCAACAGTGAAATTTACAATTTAAGGCTCCATTGGCCCATACAATGTAGGTGACCGGAATATTTTTGCTCAATTTTATATATTGAATAGTCTTTTGTAAATTTAATATTTAGAAATAATTATCAAAGTCAAAAATATGCGTCGGCTATATTGTTTTTAAAGGAAGCACTTGTTTAGATTTTTCAACACCTGGTATTAAATTAAAAATAATGGTAGAGGCTGAAACGGGATATTTCATTAATTTCCTTCACTACAAGGAGAGACAGTTCGATCGGGTTTCTTTTTTAGAGAAACAAGGTAGACCTGTTGTCTAAACATAAATGGGGTCAGCGGAACTCCTAGGTGAATGGAAATCATAGCTTTGTGACTATATATTTACGTCACTTCAGATTGCAATAGGCCTATAAAATTGAAGCACCTACCTAAACGAAACCATTTTATATTTACCAACGACGAGTGAACAAGCAAAGATTGGATATTGAATCGTTACCTGCGCTTTGCGCGGGAAGCAATTAAAAAAAACATTCCTCTCGTTACGCCCCGTGCAGGTCCGGGTGTTAAAAGAATAGGCCTGCAGCAGCGCTAAGCTTGTCGTAAAAGGCGACTAAATAGTGCTCAGAAACCTAGCCGGGGGCTAGGCGCGCTGCCCACAGAGCAACTGGGATGTGTGCCCCAGGGGGTGGAATTGGGTACCCCTGGCGTGTTACATGCTGGGGTTGTTAGGCTATAATACGGAAAACAGGACCACAGGTCATAGTGATGCATCGTGTTGTGAAAGATGCCTCGTTCCTCGCACGTTAAAGAACCCTGCTGTGGTATTCGATAGGAGTAGGAACCTTTGCACTCCGCCACAGGAGGCTAAATTGCCCGACCTTACCCATCCCCCTTTATCCAGTGGCAATCAAAATTTGTCGACCCTATTATCCTTGTGACCCATCCTTTTTTTTCATTTCATGTTCATTTTATCATCCATTTCATGTTCATTGTCTGAATATAGCTGAAATATTGCTGCTCGGACGTTAAACCCCAACAAACAAACAAACAACAAACCTCTCGTTACGACTTGACAATAACAATGAAAAGCGTTAAAATGCTTCCTTGTATAACAAGTTTATCAGAAGTGTTGATTTATACGACATGATGTAAGGAATTTAAAAAAAAAAACAAAGGAGTTATTATAAATATTCTCGAACGAACGCGGCTTAATGCTTATTTTTTATATAACCAGCAATATACCAGATGTGACTTCATCATTTTGGTAATAGAAAACCTCTATATCGTCAAAAATACTAAAACGGGAACAAAAGGACAATTTCAATACGTCAAATTACATCTACATGATGAGAACGTGAAAACAGGGAACAAAAACGATCTACATACCCAAAGTATCGAATCGAATGACATACATTGCATATATTAAATGAGGATAAGGAAAACAAGAGGAACATCAAAAACTAAAGCACTTGAAATATATCCTCCTACTAAAAACGCCCCGTGCAGGTCCGGGTGTCAAAAGAATAGGCCTGCAGCAGCGCTAAGCTTGTCGTAAAAGGCGGCTAAATAGTGCTCAGAAACCTGGCCGGGGGCTAGGCGCTCTGCCCACAGAGCAACTGGGATGTGTGCCCCAGGTGGTGGAATGGGATACCCCCGGCATGTTACATGCTGGGGTTGTCAGGCTATAATACGGAAAACCTGACCGCAAACCATAGTGGTACACCGTGCTGGGAAAGATGCCACGTTCCTCGCACGTTAAAGAACCTTGCTGTGGTATTCGATAGGAGTAGGAACCTTTGCGCTCCGCCACAGGAGGCTAAATTGCCCGACCTTACCCATCCCTCCCTTTTTCTAGTGGCAATCAAAATTCGTCGACCCTACTGTCCTTGTGTCCCATCCCGTTTTTCATTTCATCATCATTTCATGTTCATTTTATCATCCATTTTATGTTCATCGTCTGAATATAGCTGAAATATTGCTGCTCGGACGTTAAACCCCAACAATCAATCAATCAACCTACTAAAAACAGGGTGACATCAGGTTTAATGTGAGGGTAAGCATGTCATACTCGGCTGCGGTACCAGCCATATTTCAAGTGAGTGTAATTCAGTAATAGTCTAGTAACAATAATTCAAATCCCCGACGGTCCTATCAAAAACATATAAGGGCGATAACATTTAATTAAAGTTTTTTTTGTTTGTTTGTTGGGGTTTAACGTCCGAGCAGCAATATTTCAGCTATATTCAGACGATGAACATGAAATGGATGATGAAATGAAAAAGGGATGGGACACAAGGATAATGGGGTCGACTAATTTTGATTGCCACTGAAAATAGGGAGAGGTGGGTAGGGTCGGGCAATTTAGCCTCCTGTGGCGGAGCCCTATGGTTCCTACTCCGGGAGAATACCACAGTAGGGTTCTTTAACGTGCGAGGAACGTGGCATCTTTCCCAACACGGTGCACCATGGTTTGCGGTCAGGTTTTCTGTATTATAGCCTGACAACCCCAGCATGTAACACGCCACGGGTACCCCATTCCACCACCTGGGGGCAAACATCCCAGTTGCTCTGTGGGCAGAGCGCCCTAACCCCCGGCTAGGGTTTTGAGCACTATTTAGTCGCCTTTTACGACAAGCTGAGCGCTGCTGCAGGCCTATTCTTTAAACACCCGGACCTGCACGGGGCAATTCAACAAAGTATCATGGTATGAAATAGATAAGAATTTCGCGATTATACAAATAAAATTGAGATAATTAAAAATCACTATAAAACAATACCACTAATCTTACATATGTTAAAAAAAATAATTTTGAACTTGATTGAGAAAATACTGTAGTGAATCGAATGAATTAAAACGAAGCAGGAACAAATGAAAATGTTTTGAGACAAAACAGTCAATAAAACAGGATATCTCTAATAGAATGCGTGAAATGAATTGTTTATATTGTGTTCCGTTACAAATTGATGATTAGAGTAATCAAGACTAGCCGAAATCAAAAGAATTCAATCCAGGGACAAAAACCAGACATGGAAAGCAGACTAACACAACAAAGAACATGAAATAACCAAATAATACATACAAAGTAACGAAGGAAATGAGCAACTCGGACTTCACTATAAACTGGGAGAAAGGACTGTATGGAAGTGATAATATTCATACATGTATAAGACGACAATCGACCTAATCTATATAGTAAAACACAAAACGAATAACAAAGAACATAAAAAACGACAACCACTGGATTACAGGCTTCTAGATTGGGACAGTCACATAAAGTGTGTGGAGGGGTTAAACATGTTTGTGATAGCTCAACCCTCCACTTATCTCGGACAGTGGTGGGAAAAACAAAAAAAAACGAACTATAAAAATTTGTCGAATTTGTACTTAACTCTTGAGAGAGATACAGAATACAAATATCTTAATATTGGACAAAGGACAACAAGCTATACCAAACTCCAAAAAGTACTCCCCTTTCTGTAAGCTAATTCAAAATCCAAACACAACAGATATGCACTGCAGATTCACTTGAACAAATATATCAATAAAAAGGCGTCCAAAAGGGTTAGTGAAAATATAACTTAGTGTTAATTGGCCCAGGACCTTTGTTTTTCTTCATTATTCACATTGTGAATATATTTACAAATAAAGTACTTAGTCAATGTGTGGGTGTTTAAACTGTTTTAAATTCAGTACAATACAAATGTTTGGATGAAATAGCTATTCAAGAACGTTTCAGTGCTCCATGAAATCTTGTTAGAGCTATCTATTGATCGAAATTGCCAGATGTATGTAACATGATTGTCCTACCACACGATCATAAAGAGCATGAGCAAAATACCAGCATCGACCAAAATAAAAACCACTATTACTTAGGCAATTATTCCATACATAGATAAAATAGGGTCTACAGTTAACTACTAGTATTACATGTAGTAGATAAATTTAAGGTCTATAGCTAAAAACATTACAGATAAGAGAGGATTAGGTGTCTAGAATAGCTAATTTTTGTAATGATTATTTGATTTAAGTTCATGGTGACTTACATATAAAACAAAAAATGCCAATAAAACAACTGTCCGTTCAGTTTAATGATAACAAAACTAGAAGATAATTTAAAAAAAAATGCTAGTTACTGTTCTACTTTAAAAGCATAATTTTGTAAATAAAAGTTATATGAACATGAGTGTCATTTACTTTCAAATCTCCATACCGTAAATGGAAGAGTTTATCAGTGTTTACGTTAGTACACGTAACTATATTTTGTTTTGTGTGACATTTAACCAATGTTTAAAAATAAATAATCTAACATTGAACCTGCAAGTATTTCCTTCTAAGTGTCAATGTAAACGCCCATTGTTCTAGCAATAATTCAAAATAATTTCTCTTCCGACGAATTTGACTTGTATAGAAATATGCACGTATTTATGGTAACAAACGTTGTTGTTGATTGACAAAAGAAAGGCCTGCAGCAGCGCTAAGCTTGTCGTAAAAGGCGACTATATAATGCTCAGAACCCGGGGTGGGGGCTAGGGCGCTCTGCCTACAGAGCAACTGGGTTGTGTGCCCCAGATGGTGAAATAGGGTAACCCTGACATGTTACATACAGGGGTTGTCAGTTGAAAATATAGTTACGTGTACTAACGTAAACACTGATAAACTCTTCCATTTACGGTATGGAGATTTGAAAGTAAATGACACTCATGTTCATATAACTTTTATTTACAAAATTATGCTTTTAAAGTAGAACAGTAACTCGCATTTTTTTTAAATTATCTTCTAGTTTTGTTATCATTAAACTGAACGGACAGTTGTTTTATTGGCATTTTTTGTTTTATATGTAAGTCACCATGAACTTAAATCAAATAATCATTACAAAAATTAGCTATTCTAGACACCTAATCCTCTCTTACCTGGCCCCGTGCAGGTCCGGGTGTTAAAAGAATAGGCCTGCAGCAGCGCTAAGCTTGTCGTATAAGGCGACTAAATAGTGCTCAGAAACCTAGCCGGGGGCTAGGCGCTCTGCCCACAGAGCAACTGGGATGTGTGCCCCAGGTGGTGGAATGGGGTACCCCTGGCGTGTTACATGCTGGGGTTGTCAGGCTATAATACGGAAAACCTGACCGCAAACCATAGTGGTGCACCGTGTTGGGAAAGATGCCACGTTCCTCGCACGTTAAAGAACCCTGCTGTGGTATTCGATAGGAGTAGGAACCTTTGCGCTCCGCCACAGGAGGCTAAATTGCCCGACCTTACCCATCCCCCCCTTTTTCCAGTGGCAATCAAAATTTGTCGACCCTATTGTCCTTGTGTCCCATCCTTTTTTTTTCCATTTCATGTTCATTTTATCATCCATTTCATGTTCATCGTCTGAATATAGCTGAAATATTGCTGCTCGGACGTTAAACCCCAACAAACAAATTCTCTTATCTGTAATGTTTTTAGCTATAGACCTTAAATTTATCTACTACATGTAATACTAGTAGTTAACTGTAGACCCTATTTTATCTATGTATGGAATAATTGCCTAAGTAATAGTGGTTTTTATTTTGGTCGATGCTGGTATTTTGCTCATGCTCTTTATGATCGTGTGGTAGGACAATCATGTTACATACATCTGGCAATTTCGATCAATAGATAGCTCTAACAAGATTTCATGGAGCACTGAAACGTTCTTGAATAGCTATTTCATCCAAACATTTGTATTGTACTGAATTTAAAACAGTTTAAACACCCACACATTGACTAAGTACTTTATTTGTAAATATATTCACAATGTGAATAATGAAGAAAAACAAAGGTCCTGGGCCAATTAACACTTTAAGTTATATTTTCACTAACCCTTTTGGACGCCGTTTTATTGATATATTTGTTCATGTGAATCTGCAGTGCATATCTGTTGTGTTTGGATTTTGAATTAGCTTACAGAAAGGGGAGTACTTTTTGGAGTTTGGTATAGCTTGTTGTCCTTTGTCCAATATTAAGATATTTGTATTCTGTATCTCTCTCAAGAGTTAAGTACAAATTCGACAAATTTTTATAGTTCGTTTTTTTGTTTTTCCCACCACTGTCCGAGATAAGTGGAGGGTTGAGCTATCACAAACATGTTTAACCCCTCCACACACTTTATGTGACTGTCCCAATCTAGAAGCCTGTAATCCAGTGGTTGTCGTTTTTTATGTTCTTTGTTATTCGTTTTGTGTTTTACTATATAGATTAGGTCGATTGTCGTCTTATACATGTATGAATATTATCACTTCCATACAGTCCTTTCTCCCAGTTTATAGTGAAGTCCGAGTTGCTCATTTCCTTCGTTACTTTGTATGTATTATTTGGTTATTTCATGTTCTTTGTTGTGTTAGTCTGCTTTCCATGTCTGGTTTTTGTCCCTGGATTGAATTCTTTTGATTTCGGCTAGTCTTGATTACTCTAATCATCAATTTGTAACGGAACACAATATAACAATTCATTTCACGCAT
The DNA here is from genome assembly GCA_037379345.1 of Perna viridis. NCBI lineage: Eukaryota > Metazoa > Mollusca > Bivalvia > Mytilida > Mytilidae > Perna > Perna viridis. Next base: position 20,352,682 of record CM074511.1, read on the forward strand.
TCTATTAGAGATATCCTGTTTTATTGACTGTTTTGTCTCAAAACATTTTCATTTGTTCCTGCTTCGTTTTAATTCATTCGATTCACTACAGTATTTTCTCAATCAAGTTCAAAATTATTTTTTTTAATATATGTAAGATTAGTGGTATTGTTTTATAGTGATTTTTAATTATCTCAATTTTATTTGTATAATCGCGAAATTCTTATCTATTTCATATCATGATACTTTGTTGAATTGCCCCGTGCAGGTCCGGGTGTTTAAAAAATAGGCCTGCAGCAGCGCTCAGCTTGTCGTAAAAGGCGACTAAATAGTGCTCAAAACCCTAGCCGGGGGTTAGGGCGCTCTGCCCACAGAGCAACTGGGATGTTTGCCCCCAGGTGGTGGAATGGGGTACCCCTGGCGTGTTACATGCTGGGGTTGTCAGGCTATAATACAGAAAACCTGACCGCAAACCATAGTGGTGCACCGTGTTGGGAAAGATGCCACGTTCCTCGCACGTTAAAGAACCCTACTGTGGTATTCTCCCGGAGTAGGAACCATAGGGCTCCGCCACAGGAGGCTAAATTGCCCGACCCTACCCACCTCCCCCTATTTTCAGTGGCAATCAAAATTAGTCGACCCCATTATCCTTGTGTCCCATCCCTTTTTCATTTCATCATCCATTTCATGTTCATTTTTCTTAATATTATGGACAAGAAGATTTACAGAATTTTATAAAGTGTTTTTTGCTTAGAAATTTATGTAATACTTCAGTTCCAAAACAGACGGCCCCGTGCAGGTCCGGGTGTCAAAAGAATAGGCCTGCAGCAGCGCTAAGCTTGTCGTATAAGGCGACTAAATTGTGCTCAGAAACCTAGCCGGGGGCTAGGCGCTCTGCCCACAGAGCAACTGGGATGTGTGCCCCAGGTGGTGGAATGGGGTACCCCTGGCGTGTTACATGCTGGGATTGTCAGGCTATAATACGGAAAACCTGACCGCAAACCATAGTGGTGCACCGTGTTGGGAAAGATGCCACGTTCCTCGCACGTTAAAGAACCCTGCTGTGGTATTCGATAGGAGTAGGAACCTTTGCGCTTCGCCACAGGAGGCTAAATTGCCCGACCTTACCCATCCCCCCCCTTTTTCCAATGGCAATTAAAATTTGTCGACCCTACTGTCCTTGTGTCCCATCCTTTTTTTTTTCATTTCATGTTCATTTTATCATCCATTTCATGTTCATCGTCTGAATATAGCTGAAATATTGCTGCTCGGACGTTAAACCCCAACAAACAAACAAACAAACCAAAACAGACGACGCAGAAATCTCGTTACATTTGCAACGCAGAAAGTTACAGTGTCCAGTAAAGGGAAATTAAAGATAGAAATACAGTTACATCTTGCTTAAGAAAAAATATTTCATTTTCAAAGTTTACAAATCAACATGTGTCTGGTCTAGACCAGTTTCTTCAGTTGCCTAGGGCAAGCTGTGATAGTGATGGTATACATGAGAAAGGTCAAAAGGCCTGGAGAACATCAACTTTTAAAAAGATGTATCCAGATTCCTTTGTTTTACAGGTTCCTCACAGTAATTCATCCACTGCCTTTATAATAGATGGAATGTTCGTAATAAATTCAGTTCCCTTATCAATTCATAAAACTTTTCTTGACTACATTAGCTTTCTCTTTGATAAATAGGTACTAAGGCCGCACTCCCCGTGCAGGTCCGGGCGTCAAAAGAATAGGCCTGCAGCAGCGCTAAGCTTGTCGTAAAAGGCGACTAAATAGTGCTCAGAAACCTAGCCGGGGGCTAGGCGCTCTGCCCACAGAGCAACTGGGATGTGTGCCCCAGGTGGTGGAATGGGGTACCCCTGGCATGTTACATGCTGGGGTTGTCAGGCTATAATACGGAAAACCTGACCGCAAACCATAGTGGTGCAACGTGTTGGGAAAGATGCCACGTTCCTCGCACGTTAAAGAACCCTGCTATGGTATTCGATAGGAGTAAGAACCTTTGCGCTCCGCCACAGGAGGCTAAATTGCCCGACCTTACCCATCTCCCTTTTTCTAGTGGCAATCAAAATTTGTCGACCCTATTATCGTTGTGTCCCATTTTTTTCTTTTTCATTTTATCATCCACTGCATGTTCATCGTCTGAATATAGCTGAAATATTGCTGCTCGGACGTAAAACCCCAACAAACAAACAAACTAAGGCCGCACAAACTCTTTCAGGCTACTGAAATTCATCTTGTATTTGATGACCCAAACAGGCATGGATTTAGCCCAAATGATATGGAGAGATCCCGTAGAGACAAAACAGCTCAAGTGGCTGAGTTGGAGTTACTCACTGTGGAGTCTGAGTTACCATCTAACTGGAGATCATTCCTTTCCATTAGAAAACAAAAAAGGCTTCTTGTCAACCTTATTTCAGAGCAGTTTTTGTTTATTGCTGCTGGTGGGTTTGATGGTCAATATAAGGACCAAGCTAGGTGTACATACTCTGTTTCATCAGCGGACTACATAATTGCTTCATGTGATCATGAAGAAGCTGATACATAAGTAAGGCTACATGCACATACATCAGTAGCTCAGAATATTGTTATAAACAGTCCTGACACTGATGTTTACATTATAGGTTTGTCAATATTAAAAACGTTCAACTCCTTACAGAAGTCAGTTTTAGTGCACTTGAAAGATTCCCCATATGAAAGACTGTTTATTCATATGAATGTATTTATCAGTGCCCTGAAAAATGACATTTGCTTTCAGAATTTGAGAAATGTTGAAGACTATGTACAGTTTATTTATATGTTGAGTGGTTGTGACTACACTGCCTATTTCAAAAGATTTGGGAAAAAAATATTTATTGATGTTTTTAGAAAAAATGCTGAATTTGTTGTAGGGAATTTATTAGACTGATTTTCATTCTGTCTCTGATTCAAGGTCTTGCCTTTATTCCTTTTACGGGTTGATTGGGGCTGTTCACTTTTCAAAACATTGTTCAGCATTTTTGCCACTTACTTCTCCAAAAGCTTTATTTAATAGTTTAAGTGCTGATAGTGAAAGTAATAGGCATTTGAAATTTATTTCTGAAATAAGGGGAAAAATTGGGATAGAATACATAATGAACAGGAAATCATGCCAAATCCCCAGGCGCCCCATGCAGGTCCGGGTGTTAAAAGAATAGGCCTGCCGCAGCGCTAAGCTTGTCGTAAAAGGCGACTAAATAGTGCTCAGAAACCTAGCCGGGGGCTAGGCGCTCTGCCCACAGAGCAACTGGGATGTGTGCCCAGGTGGTGGAATGGGGTACCCCTGGCATGTTACATGCTGGGGTTGTCAGGCTATAATACGGTTTGTTTGTTTGTTTGTTGGGGTTTAATGTCCGAGCAGCAATATTTCAGCTATATTCAGACAATGAACATGAAATGGATGATAAAATGAACATGAAATGAAAAGAAAAGGATGGGTCACAAGGATAATAGGGTCGACAAATTTTGATTGCCACTGGAAAAAGGGGGATGGGTAAGGTCGGGCAATTTAGCCTCCTGTGGCGGAGCGCAAAGGTTCCTACTCCTATCGAATACCACAGCAGGGTTTTTTAACGTGCGAGGAACGTGGCATCTTTCCCAACACGGTGCACCACTATGGTTTGCGGTCAGGTTTTCCGTATTATAGCCTGACAACCCCAGCATGCAACATGCCAGGGGTACCCCATTCCACCACCTGGGGCACACATCCCAGTTGCTCTGTGGGCAGAGCGCCTAGCCCCCGGCTAGGTTTCTGAGCACTATTTAGTCGCCTTATACGACAAGCTTAGCGCTGCTGCAGGTCTATTCTTTTAACACCCGGACCTGCACGGGGCGCTATAATACGGAAAACCTGACCACAAACCATAGTGGTGCACCGTGTTGGGAAAGATGCCACGTTCCTCGCACGTTAAAGAACCCTGCTGTGGTATTCGATAGGAGTAGGAACCTTTGCGCTCCGCCACAGGAGGCTAAATTGCCCTACCTTACCCGTCCCCCTTGTTCTAGTGGCAATCAAAATTTGTCGACCCTGTTGTACTTGTGACCCATCCTTTTTTTTTCATTTCATGTTCATTTTATCATCCATTTCATGTTCATTGTCTGAATATAGCTGAAATATTGCTGCTCGGACGTTAAACCCCAACAAACAAACAAACAAATCCCCAGGCTCTTGGGTTCCATTGGCGTAGATCTTGTTGGGTGCTTTCATTTTGGTCGAAAGCATGTACAAGTTATCTTAATCTTAAACCCTTATGTGAAAATGGTTGGAAAATTTCAAATGATAAACTAGAATGTGTTTGGGATTCAGATACTAAATTAAACAAAGTTGAACAGACTGTTCAGTGGTACACCAAGGGATGTGCATGTAAAACTGGGTGTACCACAAACAGATGCAAGTGTCGTAAAAGCAAATCAGGCTCAAGGGATGGCACATGTGGCCCTGGATGCAAGTGCACCAATTGTTTGAATGTCCCTTTTTCTTTAGACATGACTAACACTGGAGAACTTGGTATATCATTTTCAGATGATGAGGACCCCTTCAGTGTCACTGATTGTAGTGAATTGGAAGAAGATATTTTTGATAATGATGGGACTGTTTTGTTTTCCTGCTATTGATTTAGATTATGCTGACCTTGACAGTATTGAATAGCTTTCAGGCTTGCCAAAGTATACGTACTCTAGCTACTTGATTATAATTCAATTTGTAGGTCTAAAAAATGTCTATTTACTGGTTTTATTAAACTGCTTAAGATGTAAATATGACTTGTAACTGATAATACAATTCCTTTATAATTAGGAAAGATAAAACATTGGCTCACTAATTTTACTATTAAATATTGTTATTCCACAGCAGACAATTTGTGTTATACAACCTTGCTTCAAGCATTCCCTTAAAATTCATAAAATAGTTTACGAAATTATATGTGGTCTTTCCTATACATCCCTTGTGCCTGCAGACTGCATTGTATGAAGCGGTATTTCACGTTAGGAGAGATCTATTGTTTGTAGTTGAACATATACTATATATACAGTCATTCTTTTTTCATGAAATTATGTGTGTGTTACATGCTGGCATATGTACAGGTATTAATGCACAGTATGTAATAAAATTATGTTTAATCTTGAAATATTTACTTACATGTACGTCATGAAATGTTGGTAAACATATATTGGTGTAAATGAAACGGAGTGTGTATTGTTTAAAATTAGTTCAGACATTAGGCATACATGTAAGTCTTAAATTGTTGGTATATTTACATGTATTGGTGTAATTGAAATGGAGTTTGTCATATTCTTTAGGTTGTTTGTGGATATTAAGCATACATGTAAATCATGAATTGTTGGTATATTTACATGTATTGGTGTAAATGAAATTGAGTGTGTATTCTTTAAAATTAGTTCAGAGTTACTAGTATTCTGAACTTTTAAGTGGACATTAAGCATACATGTAAATCTTGAATTGTTGGTATATTTACATGTATTGGTGTAATTGAAATGGAGTTGTTAATCTTCTTTAGTTTTCATGCAATTTAAGCTGCATGTGCAGCTGTTACATGTTCTGATGTTGATACTTTGCTATGTTCTAGAGATCATTGGTGTAGTTAGTCTTATTGATCACTTTTTGATGACAAACATACATGTATAATACTGATGACTTGATGGTTCATTGACATGCCAAAGAAATTTGTTGGAGTTTAGTTATACTCTTCTTACATGTTTATTTTTGTAAACACATGGTGATGATTATTCTTGACCATTTAGGTTGTTTTTTTTTTTTGTTGTTGTTTTTTTTTTTTTTGTATTAAATGTTTTTCTTGTATAAGTTTAGTGTCATTGAGATATAAATGCACTGAGTTATTTGCAGGTTGAGTTATTCCATCATGCATATTGCAGATAATATTCATTTATAAAAATGTACAATGCATTTATTTCAATTAAGTACAGGTGGTAGTTGCTGATGTTTTATATTGACCTGTGGATTTCTTTTAGTTAAAAGTGTTTAGTATTCCAGTATTTGATGTAGTTGCACATTTAATACTTACGATGCCATGATCATACATGCACCATTATTGCGCCCCGTGCAGGTCCGAGTGTTAAAAGAATAGGCCTGCAGCAGCGCTAAGCTTGTCGTAAAAGGCGACTAAATAGGTGGAATGGGGTACCCCTTGGGTGTTACATGCTGGGGTTGTCAGGCTATAATACGGAAAACCTGACCACAAACCATAGTGGTGCACCGTGTTGGGAAAGATGCCACGTTCCTCGCACGTTAAAGAACCCTAATGAGGTATTCTCCCGGAGTAGGAACCACAGGAGGCTAATTTGCCCGACCCTACCCACCTCTCCCTATTTCCAGCGGCAATCAAAATTTGTCGACTCCACTGTCCTTGTGTCCCATCCCTTTTTCATTTCATCATCATTTCATGTTCATATTATCATCAATTTCATGTTCATCGTCTGAATGTAGCTGAAATATTGCTTCTCGGGCGTTAAACCCCAACAAACAACAAAATCTTTATGTAGTTTATGTCTTAGGTTTACCTTTTATGTACCTTTTTATATGTAATTAGCTATTTTGTTTTAATTTCATTGCCTCGTGCAGGTCCGGGTGTTAAAAGAATAGGCCTGCAGCATCGCTAAGCTCGTCGTAAAAGGTGACTAAATAGTGCTCAGAAACCTAGCCGGAGGCTAGGCGCTCTGCCCACAGAGCAACTGAAATGTGTGCCCCAGGTGGTGGAATGGGGTACCCCTGGCGTGTTACATGCTGGGGTTGTCAGGCTATAATACGGAAAATCTTACCACAAACCATAGTAGTGCACCGTGTTGGAACAGATGCCACGTTCCTCGCACGTTAAAGAACCCTGCTGCGGTATTCGATAGGACCTTTGCGCTCCGCCTCAGGAGGCTAAATTGTCCGACCTTACCCATCTCTCCCTTTGTTTAGTGGCAATCAAAATTTTTCGACCCATTATCCTTGTGTCCCATCCCGTTTTTAGCTCACCTGGCTCAAAGGGCCAAGTGAACTATTGCCATCACTTTGCGTCCGTCGTCCGTCCGTCAACTTTTTACATAAATCTTCTCTGAAACTCCCCGTGCAGGTCCGGGTGTTTTAAAGAATAGGCCTGCAGCAGCGCTAAGCTTGTCGTAAAAGGCGACTAAATAGTGCTCAGAAACCTAGCCGGGGGTTAGGCGCTCTGCCCACAGAGCAACTGGGATGTGTGCCCCAGGTGGTGGAATGGGGTACCCCTGGCATGTTACATGCTAGGGTTGTCAGGCTATAATACGGAAAACCTGACCGCAAACCATAGTGATGCACCGTGTTGGGAAAGATGCCACGTTCCTCGCACGTTAAAGAACCCTGCTGTGGTATTCGATAGGAGTAGGAACCTTTGCGCTCCGCCACAGGAGGCTAAATTGCCCGACCTTACCCATCCCCCTTTTTCTAGTGGCCATCAAAATTTGTCGACCCTGTTGTCCTTGTGACCCATCGTTCATTTTATCATCCATTTCATGTTCATTGTCTGAATATAGATGAAATATTGCTGCTCGGACGTTAAACCCCAACAAACAAACAAACAATCTCCTCTGAAACTACCAGGCCAATTGTAACCAAACTTTACCACCATCTTCCTCAGGATATCTAGTTCCAAAATTGTGTCGTATATGTTTGCCGATAATAAAACATGGCCGCCATGGCTAAAAATAGAACATAGGGGTCAGACAACAGTTTTTTGTGAATTACTCAAACATGAAGTCAAAGTAAAATTGTTCAGCATGATGACATCTACCTAGGGTCAAATTTTCATAACAATCCATGAAGCGGTATTGGAGTTATAGCCCTTGAAATGTCAATTTTTAGTAAGTTTTTGTCTTCAGAGATCATTATTTAAAAACAAAAGGAGATTTATAAAAATGTAAGAACAATGTTCAGCTTATCAAGATCTGTCATTGTGCAAAATATGGTTTCAATTGGATACCATATTTTGGAGTTATTGCCTTTGAAATGTCAATTTTCGTAAATTTTCAACTTCGAAACCTATGGGGATCATTAATTTATTGTTTTCTAGAAAACTATGGGGTCAGTTATAATGAAACTTGGCAGAAATATGATGTATTTATAGTCCTTTGATCATATAATTCATATGATGGGAATTTGACTGAGAACTGTTGAACTAAGTATTTAAAGAGATACACATGTAATGGCATTGAATGTCACTTATATTTGAAAAACTAAAATAGAAAGAAACTGGATTATTCAATTTGATGAGACCAAATTAACAGAACCAAACTGTATTAAAGACTTTCATGGTGTGAAACACGTCCCCTGCTGTCTAGTACAGTCAGCTAGCCATTGACTTCCTGTTTTTTTTTGGCGGGGTGTTTTGGTAGGTTGTAATATTGTTTGTTTGTTTGTTCGGGTTTAACGTCCGAGCAGCAATATTTCAGCTATATTCAGAAAATGAACATGAAATGATGAAATGAAAAAGGGATGGGACACAAGGACAATGGGGTCGACAAATTTTGATTGCCACTGGAAAAAGGGAGAGGTGGGTAGGGTCGAGCAATTTAGCCTCCTGCAGCGGAGCCCTATGGTTCCTACTCCGGGAGAATACCACAGTAGGGTTCTTTAACGTGCGAGGAACGTGGCATCTTTCCAAACACGGTGCACCACTATGGTTTGCGGTCAGGTTTTCCGTATTATAGCCTGACAACCCCAGCATGTAACACCCAAAGGGTACCCCATTCTACCACCTGGGGCACACATCCCAGATCCCAGTTGCTCTGTGGGCAAAGCGACCTAGCCCCCAGCTAGGGTTCTGAGCACTATTTAGTCGCCTTTTACGACGAGCTTAGCGCTGCTGCAGGCCTATTCTTTTAACACCCGGACCTGCACGGGGCGGTAGGTTGTAATAAATTGAGTAACACTAAAATCGTATAATACCATGTAATTGGCGACAATTGTTAATCAATACATACAATATGACATGAAAATCAATGAAATATTTGAATTAATAAGCAGGGCAAGGTTGTGTTCTTCACTTTTCATGTACAGTACAGACACCTGAAAAGCATGTGGATTGTGGATTTAGCTGAAAATATCATGAGTAAAAGAATAAGTTGTGGATTATGGTTATTTTTTTCTATCATAAAACATGTGTATCAGCAAAATAAAAGTCCTAATGAAGAAAAGAAATTGTGGAATAGTAAATATCTGCACACTGGAGAGAGTTTAGGTCTATATTCCTTGATTATTTCAGAAATTACAATAGATAAAAAGAATTTTTTATTGCAAAACTGTTCGGCAATTAAGTTTTACAAATAATTCGAATCACTGAAATTGTTGAAATATGTCTCATCAGAGTTTTTGTCCTTGAAATCTTGTTTCTGAGAAGCTCCTAAATGAAGTCTTTCTAATAGCCAAGGACACACGTGAGCCTCTAGTTCCATTACATCATCCATTTCATGTTCATCGTCTGAATATAGCTGAAATATTGCTGCTCGGACATTAAACCCCAACAATCAATCAATCAATGATTAATTTCATTATTTTATGAAGAGACTTTGATCTTGCTTTTAATATTTACATTTTATTAAATGTTCTTGCCGTGATATGGCCCTAGTCGCCGAAACGGCATTAAAAAATAATCAGTCAATCAATCAACTCAGGGCCTAATCTAGATATCAATACTGACATATTTGTTCATTTAATCTATTACAAATCACTGTCAAAGGGAGCACAAACAAGAAGTTTTTTGCTCATTTCTCCCTTTAGATTAGGTCCTTGGTCAACCTAGCTCCCCTAGTCCACAGGATTCATTTCTACTTCATGCATCTCCAACTCGAAATTTCAAAGCCCTATGGTTCCTACTCCGGGAGAATACCACAGTAGGGTTTTTTAACGTGCGAGGAACGTGTCATCTTTCCCAACACAGTGCACCACTATGGTTTGCGGTCAGGTTTTCCGTATTATAGTCTGACAACCCAGCATGTAGCACACCAGGGGTACCCCATTCCACCACCTGGGGCACACATCCCAGTTGCTCTGTGGGCAGAGCACCCTAGCCCCCGGCCAGGGTTCTGAGCACTATTGAGTCGCCTTTTACGACAAGCTTAGCGCTACTGCAGGCCTATTCTTTTGACACCCAGTCGTGCACGGGTCGGTCTAGGGGACATAAACATACACAGCCAGAAATACCAAAAACAATAAAAGAAAAGAAGATCCACAAATGTATTAATAAACAAGCAGTATTGATATGCATTTCATCAAAACAGATAGTCCTCTTTAAAATGACTACGTTTTTATCGTTTTTTTTAGCTTGCAATTTGGTTAAATGAATATTTATGAGGTCTTCTTTGACTCAGTTTATCAGCACTTTGATTTTGTATGCACACAATGCCTGGGTGTGAAGTTTGTTTGTTTGTTTGTTGGGGTTTAACGTCCGAGTAGCAATATTTCAGCTATATTCAGACAATGAACATGAAATGGATGATATAATGAACATGAAATGAAAAAAAAAGGACGGGTCACAAGGATAATAGGGTCGACAAATTTTGAATGCCACTGGAAAAAGGGGGGATGGGTAAGATCGGGCAATTTAGCCTCCTGTGGCGGAGCGCAAAGGTTCCTACTCCTATCGAATACCACAGCAGGGTTCTTTAACGTGCGAGGAACGTGGCATCTTTCCCAACACGGTGCACCACTATGGTTTGCGGTCAGGTTTTCCGTATTATAGCCTGACAACCCCAGCATGTAATACGCCAGGGGTACCCCATTCCACCACCTTGGGCACACAACCCAGTTGCTCTGTGGGCAGAGCGCCTAGCCCCCGGCTAGGTTTCTGAGCACTATTTAGTCGCCTTATACGACAAGCTTAGCGCTGCTGCAGGCCTATTCTTTTATCACCCGGACCTGCACGGGGGCTGGGTGTGAAGAGTATAAGAAATCAGGGAACCCCTTTATAGCTACCCTGGGCTTAAAGGGGAGTTTACTGTATTGCAGGATTTGTAAATAAACTGTATATGAACCTTAAAAATAATAATAATTGGTAATTCATATTAAAGTAATTTAAAATGTACTTACGATACCCACTTTTTTTCTCAAGGTACGACTGTAAATTAACAAAACACCATGAATCCAGCGTTAGTCACGTTGAATAGGTAATAAAGCAAAGTTTGAACAGTCTGAGAGGGTATTGTCTTTTCTAATAGCAACACGTGATGCGTCAGCTATGATTTGACTGCAAACCAAGATTGTTAAGAGATGGAAGAGGATATTTTTGTCCTATTTCAATCAAAGTAACTTATAAAAGTTGTTTGATTTTAAACAATACCCGCTGCTTGAAAAGAGGGGGTATATGCATGTACGTATCGTGTCGTCTGTCTCCTGTTCTTAGTTTTAGTATTCTGCGACTCCTCTAAAAGCGCTGAATTGATTTGAATGAACCTTTCATTTATCACATGATGCCATTGTGCACACCCGATTTTGTCTTTCTCTCTGCATGACTTTTGAGATTTCTTGATGCACAACATGGACTTTGCCACAAAGACAGTATTATCTAATCAGCAACTACTCAAAATTTCCAAATTTGAATTCAATGAAAGGCACATCCAGGTCCGGCGCTCTTTTTTTTTTTTTTGAGTGTCCTCCCGATCTTCAGTTCCTGTACCCATTTGATAATTCATTTTACCTAGGTATAGTAATATGTACTGTATGTTTTCAATTGCATACTTAAGTTCAACTCTGCTTAGTAATTACTATTATCTTGTGTGCAAGCATAATACCTGTATCAAAAACGAGTTTACCATATTGAATGGTAACGGAAAAACATCTGACAGAGAGATAATAAGCCAAGGTGTTTGGAGGAGGGAACTTAATAGTAATAATTTGTGAATGACGTCACCTTTTGATTCAAGTTTGAATTAGAGCTTAAAAGTCAATGAATTTATTAGGTGTGTGGGAGATGAAAAAATCTTTTGTAATTTCCTTCTAGCAATGCTGATGACGACCTTTATATGCAGTATTTCTGACTATAAAGTCTAGGTGGTGTCATTATTCTGTTTTTATCCAATACCGTACTGCTGCCAATCAAAACATTTTTTTTCTCGAAAATTCTATTGCTCAAATAACATCGTCTTTCTTGTAAATTGTTTTATATACCAAGAATAGAAGCAAATGAATATGTATTGTTCATACCCCTAACCCTTAAGAATTGTATAGTTTACATTGTTTATTGAAAACACAACCTTTTGCGGTACTTTCAGATGGGAGCAAACCTGCACCAGTACAAACAAACAAACATGACGATACGGTGCATTGGTTTTAGAATCATTTTTCACAGAATTCTTAAATACCAGACCACAGGTTTGCATTGAAAATCGCCTAAGACAGTTATTCATTGCAAGAAGTTATATATATGCTGTTTCTTTTCTTTCCGTAAAGATACCAATGTTCAAATATTCGGTTGTTCATTAAGTTCGATTTGTTTTAGTACATTACTTGAAAACCAGAGAGCACCTTGCAATATTTATTTTTTTTTTACTTTGGCTATCAGCTTTGCGTCGGGTGATTGTAAAACGAGAGTACCACTCTTATTCAGAAACGTCAAGAGTCCACGTGGAACCCGACCATAATTTGTCGTGAAATTTCACACGTTGCCCCCTGGTTATATTTTACATATTTTACACAGAAACTGTTGTGCCCAATTTAAAATTATCGTTGAGACGAAAGTGGCGACTTGTGACATATTTCCGCAAATTTTACACTTTTCGTGTACTTTAATATAGTTTCCATAGCGAAACAAAATTGGGCAGAGCACTTTTCTATTAAATCAATCGTTTCTCTTTTAGCGAATATAAAAAATAAGTAATTCTGTTGCGTTCTACTACCTAGACTTTTCGATTAAACACAATGGGTATTGTTTTTCTTTCCGTGATGGAAATGGATTATCGACCCCACCCACTACCCCTTGAATCTGCCTAAAATATGTACCGCACAATTCCAATGGTCTTTATGCAGCATCTGAAAATATTAACCAAAGTCTCCAGCTCTGTTCGAATCATGTACATTTATGGGTGCTGCATCTACCTCGAAAGAGTACTCGCTTTTTTCTGTAGGCAAGTTCAAAATCCAAAAAGCAACTGATAATCGTATCTTGTTTACCCAAACAAAAGTATCAATAAAACAGGATTTATTGAAAATATGTCATAAAATTTGATCTTCGTGCAAATGTGTTATTTTTATGATGAAAACCTATTTTAAAGATACCAAATAGTATAGATTATACATCTGGAACCAACCGATTCACGAATTCAGCCTACAACGCAGCTAAGAAAAAGAATTGATTATATTGTCTCTATTATGAAAGCCCAACAATTTCAGGTTTTCAATATGAATTCAGCGGTGAACCCAGGAGTTCATGTAAGGGGGGGGGGGGGCTAAATAGAATTAAAGTATAAGCGAAGCGAGACAATTAAAAAATCAAAAAAGATTTCATGAAAAAAAAAGTTTACTCATATTTAGTGGGGCGTACGCCTGATACGCTCTTTCTTATTGCGTACACTCAAATTTCATAAGCAGATTCAATTACCATTCTTTTTTTCTTTGCATGTCTATCTGGAACTGACGCTTTTAATACCAATCAGACTGATCATGCTTTGTAAATATAGAATTTTGTTGTTGAAATTGAATATTCAAAATTGATTTTCAGTCAGTTTCATCAAGATGCTTGACATATGTACTAAGGGCGGAACCCATGGTAAAACATTGTTCTGTCATATTTGTGCAGACAAAACTGTAGATATAGCCAAGGAAAGGTGGAAGTTGAATCATAAACGGTTTCAATATCTGGGATTTAACCGCTTAGATTTTATTCTTCAATTTTTTAGATTTTGAAAGGGGTGGATTTCTCACTTTCGCCAGAAATTTCCATCGAAAGGGTGTTTCTAACCCCAATGCATATACTGGGACCAATGATACGTGTTTTGCCTACGCTAGTTTGCCCTTTCCACGGGGCATTTTTATTGAGTGCCATTTCGCCTTTCTCACATTTATATCAAAGAAGCCATCCGGGTTTCAAATATGAAAACCGAACAAGTAACTATGCACCAATTCACCTGCCAATGGCATTTAGGCCTCCAAAGGCCCTACACCCCGATCAAAATATTTCCAATTTCTTTATGAAAGAAGACAAATGTACCATTCAGGTAATTAATATTCACTGTTTGTTTGTTTGTTTGTTGGGGTTTAACATCCGAGCAGCAATATTTCAGCTATATTCAGACGATGACCTTGAAATTGATGATAAAAATTAACATGAAATGATGATGAAATGAAAAAGGGATGGGAGACAAGAACAATGGGGTCGACAAATTTTGATTACCACTGGAAATAGGGAGAGGTGGGAAGGGTCGGGCAATTTAGCCTCCTGTGGCGGAGCCCTATGGTTTCTACTCCGGGAGAATACCACAGTAGGGTTCTTTAACGTGCCAGGAACGTGGCATCTTTCCCAACACGGTGCACCACTGTGGTTTGCGATCAGGTTTTCCGTATTATAGCCTGACAACCCAGCATGTAACACGCCATGGGTACCCCCATTTCACCACCTGGGGCACACATCGCAGTTGCTCTGTGGGCAGAGCGCCCTAGCCCCCAACTAGGGTTCTGAGCACTATTGAGTCGCCTTTTACGACAAGCTTAGCGCTGCTGCAGGCCTATTCTGTTGACATCCGGACCTGCACGGGGCGAAAACATGAAATGGATGACAAAATGAACATGAAATGATGATGATGAAATAAAAAGAGGGATGGGACACAAGGATAGCAGGGTCGACAAACTTTGATTGGCAGTAAAAAAAAAGGAGGAATGGGTAGGGCCGGGCAATTTAGCCTCCTGTGGCGGAGCGCAAATGCTCCTACTCCTATCAAATACCACAGCAAGGTTCTTTAACGTGATATCTAATTGGAAGGTAATTTAACATAAAGGGCAATTAAATAATGTCTGATAGGCCAGAAGAAAAAAATATCTCTTTTTAAGGTTACCCTGTCTGTGCTTTATTTTTGTCTACCCTAGCACATTTTATTGGTATTTTTTTCTGAAATGCTGCTAAGTTATCAATTTTTAGTTGAGCACTATTACAGTCAAGAAATCCTCTTATAGGTGTCTATATAAAATAATTTTACCCACCTATACCTACCCTATTTTTCTTCCATTGTTAACTTAAACCGACATACACATTTTCTAGGCTTTAGAGGATGCCTGCAGTACTATCTATGTTTTCTTGCCTTTAATTGCTTATATCTTACCTTTAATATAAGAATTTCAGTGTGTCTTACGAAGTAGTTACTCGGTAGAATATGCTAGCAGAATTAACTACCATTTTTGGTCTGGAAAAAAGTTATTGTTTTTTATGTTTACATTGTTATGCATTTCATGGAAAGACACTTCACACATTTAGCTAGTCCAGTGCAGGTCCGGGTGTTAAAAGAATAGTCCTGTTGGGAAAAATGCCACGTTCCTTGCACATTAAAGAACCCTGCTGTGGTATTCGATAGGAGTAGGAATTGCGGTTTTCGGTCTGGTTTTCCGTATTATAGGTTGACAACCCCAGCATGGCAGGGTTATCCCATTCAACAACCCGGGGCACACAACCCAGTTGCTCTGTGGACAGAGCGCCCTTACCCCTGGCCAGAGTTTTTGAGTGCTATGTATTCGCCTTTGAGGAAAAGCTTTCTTTTGACACCCGGACCTGCACGTGGCTGAATCAACTTACAATCCACAACATGTTTTTTCGTCGGAATATGTGATGAAATAGGAATAAATCATTAGTATTAAAATTGGGTTATCATGGACTTGCAAATGAATATATCATGCCTCAAGTGGGCCCTTTTCAATTAACATAATTAACAGTGTTCGTAAAACCATACACATGTAAACGTGCCATTTTGGAATACACGTTTTGTTTTTCTGAAGCTGAGTGTCAATAAGCAATGGATTTTATGTGTCCATGATGTTAACCATCGGGCCATGAACGATTAACAACTGTCCTGTATGGTTTTGGAAAGACTTGATGTGAGACTTGAGTTGGTGGTAGCTGACCTGTTGAGGTCTGTACATTAGTAGAATTTCTATCCAAATGAACGTTTTTCGAGGGCACCACAACGTCAGACAAGGATTCAAGTTTGATATTTTGGAAGTTTTTGTTGTCTTTCTTAACTCAAGTCCAGAACTTAATTTCCTTAAATTGTTTGGTTCCGTTTCCTTTTACGCAGGAGGCCTCATATTTGGATCCTCTAATTTATTGAACATGAAATGGATGATAAAATGAACATGAAATGAATGAAATGAAAAATGGGACGGGACACAAGGATAATAGGGTCGACAAATTTTGATTGCCACAAGAAAAAAGGGAGGGATGGGTAAGGTCGGACAATTTAGCCTCCTGTGGCGGAACAAAGCAAATTGATGGATTGGGTAATTGTCGCCATGTTGGGAAAGGTGCCACGTTCCTCGCTCGTTAAAGAACCCTGCTGTGGTATTCAGTAGGAGTAGGAACCTTTGCGCTCCGCCTAATGCCCGAATTTGTCGACCCTATTATCTTTGTGTCCCATCCCTTTTTTTCATTTCATCATCATTTCATGTTCATTTTATCATCCATTTCATATTCATCGTCTCAATATAGCTGAAATATTGCTGCTCGGACGTTAAACCCCAACAATCAATCAATCAATCAATCGGATGTTGCGCCAGAGGGTGCCATGTTTGATGTTAAATGGTGTATTGCGGGTACATGATTACTCTCTTCCGCTTTTGTTTTTCTAAGAGGAACGTGAAACATCCATTGTACGTAATGGTGCACGAATTAGCCTGGATATAATTAAGAATCGGTATTTCTATGTCTTGTCAGATCCTGGAAAAAATTGCACCTGTGGCCGTTTTTTCTCCGGTATACAGCAGTGCTTTCATATGTTATATTGAAAAAGCTTAAGTATTGAATTAATTGTATTCTATTCAGTTCATGGCGTGTTTGAAACAAATCGCTTATTGTTTTAGTGACCCTTTCACAGTATTGCGGTATCAGGTATAAATGATGAAGGCCAACATAGTCTGCAAAGCGAGCTTGACGTATGAAAAGTGATAAAGTCATTATCAAAACTGACAGACACACATTTTGGTCGGTTATACACGGTTATAAAAATATATGAAAAAAGTTTTCTTTCAAAACACAATTGAAAATATCTTACAAATAGAAAATTTCACAACTATTTTGTATCTACATTCTATTTAAATTCGAAACGTCCGGTAACGGTGAACGTAATCATTTAGCAGGCAATGCCAAATTTACTGCTGTTTTCGTTATCTCGCTATAAAGGAGATCCTACCAAAACAAAAAAACGCATGTAGGTTGACCTGATAATGTTTCTGATCATAATACTTTGCTTTTCTCCCATTTATCTGTTAGGAAATTCAGAAGGTTTCTTTTCAAAATATTATGCAAAACAAATTGACTTTTTTTTCCAAATAAATTATTGATGCGTATAATATATATAGACTGTATGGTGTCGGTACCATAATTATTATCGGTCGGTGCCAAGAAAAGCGAAGATAAAGTTTGCTTGCAAAAAAATGGAGTTTTTGTAAGAACAACTTAGATAACAAAAATACATTCCTTCATTCTATAGTATGTGGGGTATGGGGATTGGGGATTTTGAATGTGGAGGATGGGGAAATTATATTTTATTAGTATTGATAATTGATATAAAAAATGTATTAAATTTAATGAAAAGAAAAAGTGTAATTGAAAAAGAATTTTAAAATACAAAATTGAATTTGATAATGTACATATTTGATACAAAATATGCAATAGGGATTCTATTGGGGGATGGAGATTAATCGATGGGGCATTGAATGTGGTGTAATTGAATTTCTTTTTGTATATTAAATTCCGTTAATAGTTCAACCTAATATGCAAATTAAGTTCTTTACTTAATCGAGTAGTCCTTTCCGCTTTGATGATTTTGCTTGTAGTATTTAAACAAATCGTGAAAGTTTTTTCATTAATGCGACGTTCGTTACGAGATAAGGTGTTGTAGGTGTATACAGAAGGTGTCTGATGTAGAAAATTCTCGACATGAATCTGATCAAGCAGAAAGACGCTCTATAAATTCTCCCCGAGATACTAGAGGCACAGATTTCAACGCAGTAGACACTGTCAATTTGTTTAACAACAAGATTGATTTTGCCCTGAAAACTCAGCGGTCGAAATTGTTTCTGAACTACAGGGCAAGTTTAAAACTTATTCGGATTTCAAAAGCGAAGGTAACAAAATTCAATTTGTTTTTAATGAAGTGCGATTGCACAATTTAGAAACTATTGAAAATAAACTTAAGTTTGGTGACTTGCAAGGCGTGCAATCTATTATTGATTCACAAAAAAAGCCATTAAATATAGAAATAAACTTTTGAAATTAGCAGAGAAACATGGCTGGGATGCAGTTAAAGAGTATACTGATTCTGATATCGCTGATAATGCTGAAGATGCCGCTAAAATCCGTGCAGCAGTTCCACGAGCAGCCGCCAAAAAGCGACACATTCAGGGCTATACCCCCTATTCTAGACCTGCACATAACTATTCACAGCGTAATCCAGGAGTATTCGACGGAATGTCTAGCAAACAGCTTTTTCTTGGCGCTCAAGCAGGAGGCTTCTACCCCCGTCAACCAGCCGGTCCCGCACAAAGGCCAACCTTCAACAATTTCTACGGGTACAGGTCAGCCGTCCTTTCAGCCTTCAACGGACTCTGCCATACATGAGGATTCCCGGGTCACATTGCAAAATTCTGCCCATACACAGATCAGTACCAGCAGAGGCAACCACCTAGTGCTACAGCAACCCGCCCAGACAGCAAGCAGTGAAGTCCCAGGTGATACGACGTCAGATATTGAACAAGTTGAGTATTTATTTTACAATTTGAAAGAACAATATGAATTTAAAAACAGTACTGTTTCAGTGAAAGACAGGTTAATAAATTCTGTAAAATTTTGGAAAGAAGTTTTAAAACCTTCAGATTTCATACTAGATATCGTTGAAAACGGGTATAGGTTAGAATTTTTTACTATTCCAAGTAGAGTTATTTTAAAGAATAATAAGTCTGCATTAGACCATGCACAATTTGCAGAAAAGGCTATATTAGAGTTGTTACAGAAAAATCTTGTTTGTGAAATGTCAAATCCTCCACATTGTGTTAATCCATTGTCTGTATCTATGTCAAGTGGTAGAAAACCAAGATTAATCTTGGATTTGCGTCATGTTAATGCTTGTTTAGAAAGGAGAAAAGTGAAATTTGAAGATACAGTAGAAGGTTTAGCGTTCGCTCAGAAAGTAATTACATGATAAAATTTGACCTAACTAGCGGATATCACCATGTAAATATACACCCAGAATTTTATACTTTTTAAGGATTCTCTTGGAAATTTGGTTCCAGAACCAGATATTTTGTACCTTTTGGCCTTTCTAGTTCTGGGTTTGTTTTTTCCAAGGTGTTAAGACCATTAGTTAAACATTGGAGGTCGAGCGGAATCAAGGCTATTGTTTACCTTGACGACGGTTGGACCTGTGACAATTTTAATAATTGTCATACAATAGCTAAGATTATGAAAAAAGATCTTTTTAACGCAGGTTTTCTAGTTAACGAGGAGAAAAGTCAATGGGAACCTTCTCAAATTATTGATTGGCTAGGCTTTACGTGAAATCGTAGAGACGGTTTTATAGATATTCCGAAACACAAGTTAGAAAGCCTGCGTGAAAAGGTTGTTAGCTTACGGTCTAGACAGTTACAGCTAGAGAGCTTGCATCCGTTGTAGGGTCCATTATTTCTTTGCGATTCGCGTACGGCCCGGTTTGTCGGTTTTTTACAAGGCAGATGTCCATGTTAATCGCACAGAAATTTCACTGGGATCTTCATTTTGAGCTTACCGAATTTGCACGAACAGAGTTAGAGTTTTGGTTTAGTAGTATTTTTCCCTCCCCCCGCGTGTAATTTCACCATGGCTGCGCGAACCGGAGCGTATTATCTATACGGACGCAAGCGATCACGCTGGTGCAAGAGTATTGCTTGATTCTGTGAATCAAACTTTCCACTGTATGTGGGACGAATTTATAACACTCCAAAGCTCCACATATAGAGAATTAGAAGCTGTAGGTTTAGTTTTGTTATCTTTTGGAGAACAGCTTCGTAATAAGTTTGTAAAACTTTATTCTGACAATCAGAATGTTGTAAGAATAACCCACATAGGAAGCATGAAACCCGAATTACAATCTTTAGCTTGTTCTATTTATAAAACATGTTTGATATTTAACATTGATTTATCTTTAGCTTGGGTACCACGTGAGTTTAACCGCTGATTTTTTTCAGTAAACTGTTTGATTTTGACGACTGGGGTATGAATCATCATATATTTTCCTATTTTAACCAAATTTGGGGCCCTTTTACTTGCGATGCTTTCGCAGATTGTTCGAATTTTAAAGTAAACAAATTCTATTCAGCGTTCTGGGTACCCGGTTCATCGGGCGTAGATGCAAAGAGATGAAAAAAAATTATCAAGAAAAATGTTATTGAGGATTTAAGTCAGATTTCCCAAGGGGAAATTACTTTCCCATAGGAGTTCCTATGGAAAAATTGCACATTTTCCTAGGAAATCTACATTTCCCGTGGGAAGTGTAGAGTTCCTATGGGAACTTGTTTCCCACGGAAGGATTCACTTTTCTTATAGGAACGTTTGTTCCCATGGGAAGTCTGATAAGCTATATTAATCATTCTAAAAACCCATTTTTATAATTTCAAAATTACAAATAACAGATTTCTTTAAATAAATTTGTTTTTAACCAAGGGAGGTAATTTTGTTGCATTAAGCAAAGGGGAGATAATTTTGATGAAATGTCATCTTTTTTTAAATATCAGAACTTGATTGTATCTTTAATACTTATATTAACAATTACAAGAACATTTTACAAGAAAATGAAACATACAATTTGTTTAATGTGTATTATTTCTTCGAAGTATTACTGTTTATGTAATATCTACAACAAAACAATTTGAATAGCATATCAAAGGTATAACAATCACCACACATACACGTTTTTTTCTCTCTCTCTCTCTCTCTTTTACAAGGTATGAGCCATCAATAACAACTGAAATCCACTAGTGTACCTTTAAACAGGTCATGTCTTGTAACATAATCTGGTCTGAAAAGGTCACCAAAAGCTGCATAGCATATACTTTGCATCTAGATCTCCATGTAATTTATAGGAGCTGTTTACTGCATATTCCTTTGATAATCCTGCAAAAAATTTCTCTTTTATCACACACGTAAGCACAGTGTAAGATAGTATGTTGACTAAATAACAAAGAAACAGGGAATACACACTAATATAGCTCGCTGTATGAAAACAGCTTTCATTATTCGTACTATACTTTTAAAATCTAAAATTTAATGTTACTTTGTGCAGATTTCAGCAGGCGCCTTGTAGAAAATCAGAAAAAATGACGAACGAGTGAATTATCCGGCATATGTGGTGTGGCACCCATAAAAATTGAAACTTATAGATACGAAGGTTTATCAATCGAAGATTCGAAGTTTTGATGATGAATGTGTTATGATCAATTTTATAGAAAACGAAAAGCACATGTTTGATGATGATTGGGGTTTTTTAAGGTCTCGACTATCCTTACGGATCTCGCACAACCGCCCCTAACGGGGATTCTGTTAGTAAATGTCTGTTAGTAGTTGGAGGTAGTGGAGCCCAGCCATCGGGATACCCGACCGAAGAACTCAGTCAGAGAATGTCCTACTAGCGGCGGCTGGGTTGCTGTGTTGACGCTCTGGCCTACTCCCAGACCCATCGTATGTCCCAGAGCGTTTCCCCCACTGGAACTGTTTGGGAGTACGTCAACGTGAAGAGTGAGAATAGGTTTTACTTGTATGCCTTTTATATTCCAAATTACGCAATGAGTTATATACCAGAGCTTGTGGTATTTGTCTGACATTACCTTCATACATTTTGTAATTTCTTTGATAAACTAATTAGGAAGTTAAATATCCAGTACAGTGTATATGTGTAAATTAACAGGTGATTTGAAGGGTTTCTCAATTGACACACGTGAAAACAAACAAGTGCACATAAGTGATGATTAGGATGTATGGCTTAAGGAAAAGAACGTAGAACTAAAAGTCACAGGACAGAAAGTCACAGTCTTGGTTTTAGTGAAAATTAGGATAAAAGGTCTTACATAATTACATTTTTTGGAATTATCCAGAAAACTATGTTATTTTATTGAATTTTATTCAATATTTTTTCTGTCTTGAATGCATATAAACAAGATGGTCGAAACAAATGATTATATTAATTTAACCAGAAAAGTTCTGTTAAAAAGATTATATATTTAGCATGATTTTTAATAGATCGGGGACACCCTCTGGATCCGCCGCTGTGTTATAAAATTAATCAGAGGTATTGTATTACAGTACACAATCGAATGACACGTCCGTTAATTAGAATTTAATAAACAGGAAATATGTACCAACCCGTACCCGAGACTCTAATCAACAAATTTATACATGTGTGCACGTATTACAATAACAAATCTAGCATTCCATGTGAAAAAGGTGTTTTAAAATCATGATATATACGAATGATAGCCCCGTGCAGGTCCGGGTGTTGAAAGAATAGGCCTGCAGCAGCGCTAAGCTGGTCGTAAAAGGCGACTAAATAGTGCTCAGAATCCTAGGGGCTAGGGCATTCTGCCCACAGAGCAACTGGGATGTGTGCCCCAGGTGGTGGAAGGGGGTACCCCTGGCGTGTTACATGCTGGAGTTGTCAGGCTATAATACGGAAAACCTGACCGCAAACCATAGTGGTGCACCGTGTTGGGAAAGATGCCACGTTCCTCGCACATTTTTCACAGAATTCTTAAATACCAGATCACAGGTTTGCATTGAAAATCGCCTAAGACAGTTATTCATTGCAAGAAGTTAAAAGATAGTAGTTTATGATTTTAGTTTCAGTTACCACAAATAAGGATTTGCATCAATAAGAAGTTTGGTGTACTTAATAGTATAACAGGGTATCTTCAGCATTGGGGGTCGGGGTGTCAAAAGAATAGGCCTGCAGCAGCGCTAAGCTTGTCGTAAAAGGCGACTAAATAGTGCTCAGAAAGCTAGCCGAATGGGGTACCACTGGCGTGTTACATGCTGGAGTTGTCAGGCTATAATACGGAAAACCTGACCGCAAACCATAGTGGTGCACCGTGTTGGGAAAGATGCCACATTCCTCGCACTTTAAAGAACCCTACTGTGGTATTCTCCCGGAGTAGGAACCATAGGGCTCCGCCACAGGAGGCCAAATTGCCCGACCCTACCCACCTCTCCCTAATTCCAGTGGCAATCAAAATTTGTCGACTCCATTGTCCTTGAGTCCCATCCCTCTTGCATTTCATCATCATTTCATGTTCATTTATCAATTTCATGTTCATCGTCTGAATATAGCTGAAATATTGCTGCTCGGACGTTAAACTTTTGTTTGTTTGTTTGTTGGGGTTTAACGTCCGAGCAGCAATATTTCAGCTATATTCAGACGATGAACATGAAATGGATGATAAAATGAACATGAAATGAAAAAAAAAAGAATGGGTCACAAGGATAATAGGGTCGACAAATTTTGATTTCCACTGGAAAAAGGGGGGATGGGTAAGGTCGGGCAATTTAGCCTCCTGTGGCGGAGCGCAAAGGTTCCTACTCGTATCGAATACCACAGCAGGGTTCTTTAACGTGCGAGGAACGTGGCATCTTTCCCAACACGGTGCACCACTATGGTTTGCGGTCAGGTTTTCTGTATTATAGCCTGACAACCCCAGCATGTAACACGCCAGGGGTACCCCATTCCACCACCTGGGGCACACATCCCAGTTGCTCCGTGGGCAGAGCGCCTAGCCCCCGGCTAGGTTTCTGAGCACTATTTAGTCGCCTTTTACGACAAGCTTAGCGCTGCTGCAGGCCTATTCTTTTAACACCCGGACCTGCACGGGGCCGGACGTTAAACCCCATCGAACAAACAATAAATGTTGCTTACATGTATGTGTAGAATACTGAGCATAGAAGAATTTAGGCTTTTAATTAAACATAGTTTCAGGGACATGCATGTGATGTTTGTGTTATTGAAATTAAATATTACAATGTATGATAATCATGAATAAAAAGTATCTTGACAGGTAATGTTCAATATTTAGATTTTAGCTTGCGATATCAAAATATTTAAAAATAGAGTTTTTTTTTCTTATAAAATACAAGAAATATATCCACTTTTAATAACTAACACTGGCTCGTTCTCAACAGGGTCGTTAGGGGTGCGAGATTCAAGGCCATGCACATTTATCATTTGTAGCTAAAAATATTTAAATTATCACTCAAATCAAAGTAAACACTTCTCAAGAATTTAGAACATTTGTTACGAGGTTCCACACTATCCATCCTAATCTACTACGTGTAGCATGTGGTGATCCTGCAGGACCTATAGCAATTTCGAATGGAGTAAATGCGTCCGGAACATTACTTCCGATCAGAATTCCTATTTTACTATCTATTGCGGGAATGTTTATGCCACTCAGATGAGACCATTGAGATATTTCGTCATCTAATTTTTGTATACACTGTAGGAAGATTTATTACAGAATTCAGGTCCATGTCACAAATTTGTAATACGTTAAAAGCATCGGTTTTTGTAATGGCACTACATTGTTCTAGTTTATGATTTTTGGTCTTACAGTATGAACATTCTACTATATTTGAGTCTATATTATCCTTCGTTTGTTCTATATTGGTAGCAAGCGCACTACTGGATCTGACGTTTCTTCATTGACCTCGACCTTTGTCATGTGAATCATCTTTCATAGTTTTGGCTGATATAGCTCTGGTACCATATGTATAGTCTTTTATTTTATTCGCCTCTCTTTGTACAAACGGTCTTGCATATGAAATGGTAGTTTGCACATCAGTCTCTTAATGTTCTCAGAATATTGTAGGATCTTTAAAGCATCAATGCTGTATGCAGCATTTTCACATTCAATCAAAAACAATGAGAATTCATCTAGACCTTTGGGATCATTTGACTTTATAACTGGCCAATCAAGAGCTTTCGTAATAAATGCACTAGCGATAATTTCTGATCTACCGTATCTTTCCTCTAATAGTTGCATTGCGGCTTTAAATGCATAATCACTGATCATGTGACTGAAACCTGTGATGACCTTATTTGCCACACCGTAGGTAAATTGTTCTAAAAAGTTCATCTTTTCATCCTATGTTTCATAGTTTTGGACGACTTTAGCATTGTACTGACGAACAAACTTTCTAAATTGTAGCGGATCACCTCCAAACTTTCTAATGTCAGACGCTGGCTTTCTGATATTTCTGACCAAAGCTTCCATAGTTTCTGTAGTATTATATTGTATCGATAGTAGATTCTTGATCTTTCACATTTTGAGTATTATCATAATTTGAAACTACATAAGTTCTCGGAGTTGGTGGGAAAACAGTTCTTTCTGCATGTACATTCAAATTAGTGTCAATTGTACTCGGTAGCCTATCATTTGATTTTCTTGTAGGTAAATTTAAATCTTGTCGAAATGGTTTTGCGTTTGGATCATGTGTTTCTAAAGTACGACTTAAAACTGCACTTTGTCGACTTCTCCTGTCGGATACTTCTGAATCAGATTTTTCTATTTGTTCATACCTTTCGAGCACTTTAGTTTTAGCTTCTGATACTGCAATTTCTGTAAAAGGTTCTAATTCTTCCTTTTCTATTTGTAACTGAACCTTTGCTAATTCGAGTCGTTTCTTCTTTTGTAAAGCTTCTCGCCTATATTCTAACTCAATTTTATGTTGCTCTTCAGCAAGCTTTTTCGACGAAAGTCTACTCGTACGAGATGAATGAGAAGAACGGCTTGTACTTCTAGAACTAGCTTCAAAATGTCTGTCTATTGAACGCTTAAAATCATTCAGAAATTTGTCTCTGTCCTCATACACCTTTACGTATGTTTCTTTATCTTATGTTGGGACTCTAGCCATAAAGTTCTGATGACGTTCAATATAAACTTCATATTTATCCATATAAAGATAATACAGAACTCTGACTTGTTCATATGTAGAATCACTTCTCATAGAATGTAGGATTTTCTCTGACTGTAAGCGAAGTTTATTAAAGAATTCAGTCAGTTTTTCGTTCTCATATTGTACACCTTTTTGTGTGAATACTCTTTGTCGTACAAATTCATCTACATTAACTTCAGTACCTTTCTGATCGTCTTTTTTAGCATCTAGATCTAGATCGCCTTGTATATCGTCTTGACCAATCATTTCTTTGTAGAAGTCAATACGTCAATGATGTAGGTAGCTAGGCCACGAATATACCATCATACCAAATCAGTTCAAATGTTCTTTATTATCATCTCATGGAATTACATATGAAAGGTTTGAATCATCCCCAGCAGCTCTAAAATAACTTCTTACCCTGCTCACCAAATCCATAGTGACATAAATTTAGACGCAATATCAGCAATATCAACAATACCTGCAATACCAACAATACCAACAACTGCGCATGTTCCAGTATATTATACATGACATGTATTCTATGTGTATGTTCTATGTGTTTTTCAATGTAATATCATTCAAAATGCATTCCCAATTGAAAGCATACTCAAAACACTCAATATGATGTGTAAAAGAAGCAATATCATGGTTTCATAAAGGTTGCAGAAAATATACATAAAATCAACCCTTCACGGTCATGTGTTCGATTCCGAAAATGCATGCAAGCTCAAAAGTACAATTTAATGGTTGTTCATACCTTTTATGCATTTACACCAATTATATAACTCATAATAAAGTAAACATACCGTATTGTTTGACAATGGTATTCATAAATATCTTCATTTCATCAATTTATACGTATGACTTTCATTGTTGACCTTGTTTACATTCTCAATAATTATAGTATTGGATACGGAAAAAGTACTAAAGTCCGGTCACGAAATTAAAGTGTTCATTCAATCATTTTGGTCACTACAATGATGTTGAATTTATATAAAGTATAAAAACTATAGTATTTTCTCTGTATACTGCCATAACTCGATTCCCTGCGATCGAACTTGTAAACTGAGAGTGTCTACATGTAACAGAGCAACTGCCGTATTTTGCCGACATCGTCAATTAATCAATGGTCTGAATTGAGCATTGGGAAAGCATAGTCGTTGTTGGTGATTTTTGAGGTCATTGCATTGTCTAAATTAGACATTTTCAGATAACAGCAGGGGACGGAAGAATCCAAGCCCGACCCTCCTGCTACATAACTTTTGGTGACCAGTGTGGGGAATGTAATAGTTGTGCTAGTGCTAAACCAGGTACAGGGATAGGAAGAGCTCCGTTACAACAGTCGGCCGTAGGATCACTTTTTGATAGGATAGGAATTGATATAATGGGCCTTGTCCAGTCAGTGGAAACGGAAATGAATATATAATTGTAGTTTGAGATTATTTTACGAAGTGGCTTGAAGCTTTTGCTGCGGTAAATCACACCACCCTTACAGTGGCTGATAAACTAGTGACTGAGATTATTTGTAGGTTTGGGGTTCCAACTTGTATACATTCTGATCAAGGTAGAGAGTTCGAGTCTGAATTGTTTCGTAATGCATGTAGGATGTTAGAAATTGAGAAAACTCGTACAACTCCTTATCGCCCAAATTCTGATGGCTTAGTTGAAAGGATGAATCGCACTTTAAAACAAATGATTTCAATTTTTGTCAATGAAAATCGAAGTGACTGGGATGATCACTTTCCCTTTTTGTTAATGGCGTATAGGGCAACAGTGCAAGAAAGTACTAGTTTTTCACCTTTTAGAATGATGTTTGGGAGGGAGATGTCATGTCCTATAGATATTGTTGCTGGGAATCCATTTCAAGAAATAGAGCCTAGGTGTCCTATTCAGTATGTAGAATGGTTGAAGGCTACTTTAGAACAGACATATAGATTTGCCACATAACATTTGTCAAAGGCCGCATTCAGACAAAAGAAAAACTATGATCGGGGGGTAAAATCCCGTTCATATAGTAAAGGAGATCTTGTCTGGAGGTGGTATCCACCTTTTGCAAATGTTAAATTTGGACTGGGTTGGAGTGAACCTTACCAAATTGAACAAAAGATTACTGATGTGAATTACAAAATCAGAAAAAAAAGAAGTATAATAGTCCATGTAGACCATTTAAAACCTCATTTAGGTAGAGACTTGCCATATGAATGGCATAATGTTCAAGATGTTGAGATTGATTCGTCAAGTGTAGACGACACTCAATCGGATATGAATTATAAGTTTTCCTAATCCTAATGATAGTCAGGATATTGCAAATGACATTTCTGAAACAGAAGATAATAGGGGTGAAGAAACAGGGGACACAGAGGGGACTTACTCTGGCCTATTAAGAACTCCCCCGAAAAGAACACGTTGTGGTCGAGCCGTTAAAAAATCTCTTAAAATATTCTCCCTAAACAGTTAACAGATGTACATAGGGCAGTTATAAATCAAACCCTACATTTTAAGATTATTATTTTGTAAGTCTGACAAAGGAGTACAATAGATTTGGGAATAGTATTAGTACCAAATTTTATACGACTCCATGCAGAAGTGACAATTTTAGAATAAAATGTTCTTCTTTGAATGTGAAATTTTGTAAATATTTAAATGAAGTTATATGATAATATTTTGTTTTTTTTTTATATTTTAAATGCTTATTTTGATTATTTAAGTAGGTTCCTGAAGTCGACAATATAAAACAAGCTGTTGCAATAAACTGAATGACCGATATTCCAGAAATTAACACCATAAATCATAAGTACATAAATAGACAGAAGGCATAAATAAATATATATGTATATTCATATTTAGTGCTGAAATAATGTCTTATAATAGGGGTTTCTAGGCTTCCGAAGTAAAGACTTTAGGATAAAATAAGTGGATAATTACTCTAAATACTTTCAAATAATTAATAATAAAATAACAAAAATAGAGCTAAATACCAAATAATGGTTTAAACAGAACTTCCGAATAATAGTAGGGGTATCTGGTTTAGTTTTTTGTAATAAATAAACAAATGTCGATCGACAAATAAAACAAAAATTAACTATATAAATTTGTAACAGAATAAATGTCAAAATATGACTTGAAAGGTGCTTCTGAAATTATTTAGTAAGAGTATCCTGTTTGTTCTGTGTCAAATAAGTTTATATGCAATTTTTGAGTAGTTATTTATTCTGTGAGTTCTGAAAATGTTTAGTTCAGTCATATATAAATAATCAGGGCTTGGGAAAGTATGTTAAGCATAAAAAAGAAGTACTGGCTCCTGTATGTTTGACTAGAATTATTCATTTTACAAAAGCACAATACATAAAAAAAAAATGCCTGAACAAACATATTATAAAAACACTGTTTTTCAGATAGTACAACAATCATGGCAGATATCGATGTTTTTGAAGTAGATGAAAGAGAAGTTATTAAACTTGACGACGATTTAAGGGATGTATTTCCTAAAAATGGATTTGAATGCGATGTCGATGGATGTTCATCATTTTTACGTACATACGGAAAATATATTAAGCACTAGAAAATTTCTCACATCCGGACTATTCCTATATACAGATGCACTGCTGGTAGCAAACAATTTAAATACAAATGTGAAGTTAAAAGACATTTGAAGTTGGCACATAAATATACAGAAATAAAAATTGCCGAGAGTATGAGCAATTCAAAAGCAGAACATCTACAAAATAGTAGATTTATAGATCCTAAGGCACAATTACTCTACAAAAATAGACTGAAGAAGTTTATATATTTAAATATGTTTCTGTAATTACTTTAATTATTTATCTGATATCTTATAGATGCCTACCTTCGACATATCTGTTGCACCATTTGTTAAAACTAGTGAGCAGCCAGTGGCTGAGTATTGGCCAGAGCATGCCTTTTGATGTAAAGGGGTGTGAAACCCCTGTCATCAAACGTTTTGCAATGTATTGCAAGCATTGGTGGAGGTTCCACGAGAAGAAAACGTCTATACTGAGTTGCCGTCTTTGTGATAAGAATACGGCAAGAAGGTGTCAGTTGAAACAACATTTGAAGAAGTTTCACAAATTGCAAGATTCTGCTTTGGAAGATGAATTACGCAATACTTCGTCAAAAATGGTGGAAAATATGAACTATATTGAACCAGGGAATACTACAAAGAGAATCGTCAGGCCGAAAGTGAATGTCGAAGCACGTGAAGAAGCTAGGAGACAAAGAAGGATCTTACATGAACAATTGGTACATCAAAATCTATTCCCAAATTTGGAAGGGGCTGTTCTCGTACCAAGAGATCATGAAGCACATTTTTTTCAAAGTACCGGAAAGAAAAGGAGGACAGGTCTTACAACTAAAGAAAAAAACCAGGATGGTGACAATTGTGAAATTTGAACTTTATTTAATAAACATTTTAATTAATAAATAGCGTATCTTAAACTTGAAAATATGTTTAAAATTTTTGCTCAATCGTTTTCAAAATATATTTCGATGAAATTCTATTTTCAATATAATTTTAATCTAAGGAGGGGGGAGGAGTGTGACGATTTCGCCTATAGTCATGATTTCTACATATATATATTTTCAAAAAAATTTCGAATTGTCTTGGAACAACTAGTAGCTATAGTATGGCTCACTTTTAACACACGATTTCATAATGAAATAAGTGTTACGTGAACTTTTGGAAAGTCACTAATGTGACAATACTCCCAATAGAGTAAAATCTGACAAAATGTTTTATTTTTCAGAAGCTCCTTTACTACTAAAACATGAATTATAAATAGGTAACTTGTTTACTTAAATAACACCACAGCGTGTTTCTTTTCTTGTCCTTTTTTTGTCCTTCATATCCAAATTCTAGTTGAAGGTTAAAATGTAGAACTGTGTTGCCGGACTTACAAAGTACATGTCTTGAGATGTAAGTAATAGATTTAAATACGGGTGTTTTTGGTGCTTATTAGGGAATAAATAAGTGCAATAGTTAAACTACAATTAATTTTGCTAGCTAAATACACATTCAATATATTTTTGATACTCATTTAATTTACAACTGTTGAATTGAAATGTTTTGATATGACATTGTTATGTTTGCATATACATTATGTTGAATTTATATAAAGTATAAAAACTATAGTATTTTCTCTATATACTGCCACAACTCGATTCCCTGTGATCGAACTTGTAAACTGAGAGTGTCTACATATAACAGAGCAACTGCCTCATTTTGCAGACATCGTCAATTAATCAATGGTCTGAATTGAGAATCGGGAAAGCATAGTCGTTGTTGGTGATATTTGAGGTCATTGCATTGTCTAAATTAGACACTTTCAGATAACAGCAGGGGACGGAAGAATCCAAGCCCGACCCTCCTGCTACACCAGCAACAAATGGGTGGTATTACATTGAAATCACCATGTCTGTCAGTTTGTCCATCCAACATTCTGTCCTTGGTAGAAACAGATGTTCTATATTACTTTGGTTCTATTCATTGTTTAAAGCGTAAGTTTAATTGACACAAAATAGAGCTTTTTCGTCACATTTTATGTGAAATATAAATTTTGAAACTGTGGTACTAGTATTTAGAATTATTATTATTTTGTTTTTTGTTTTTTTTTTTATTTAGGATATTACCATGTTGCGATCATTTTGTTTACATTTGCCTGACTATCAGTATACTTTGTAAGTGCATAACCTCCTTACCTGTTCAATGGATTTGATGAAACTTGCTTGAGGTGGGAGATAATCTAACAGAAGAGTTTTACATCTTTAAATAAGTTGCCCCGTGCAGGTCCGGGTGTTAGAAGAACAGGCTTGCAGCAGCGCTAAGCTTGTAAAAGGCGACTAGATAGTGCTCAGAAACCTAACCGGGGGCTAGGCCCTCTGCCCACAGAGCAACTGTGATGTGTGCCCCAGGTGTTGGAATGGGGTAGCCCTGGCGTGTTACATGCTGGGGTTGTCAGGCAATAATACGGAAAACCTGGCCGCAAACCATAGTGGTGCACCGTGTTGGGAAAGATGTCACGTTCCTCTGTGGTATTCGATAGGAGTAGGAACCTTTGCTTAATTGCCCGACCTTACCCATCCCTTGCTTTTTTCTAGTGGCAATCAAAATTTTCCGACCCCATTATCCTTGTGTCCCATCCCTTTTTTTTCATTTCATCATTTCATGTTCATTTTGTGATCCATTTCATTTTCATCGTCTGAATATAGCTGAAATATTGCTGCTCGGACGTTAAACCCCAACAATCAATCAATCAATCAATCAATCTTTAAATAAGTGACCATACATAAGCATGTAAAACCCTTTTGTAAGATTTTCTCCCACACACTGCAAGTGCCCTCGACATTCACAGAGATTGCTCACAGTTAGAAATATTTTAAATAGAAATGCAAGTAAGGCTTTTGAAACAAGTATATTATATGCTGTAAATATGTGAGTCATATTTTAGCTGTTATTACAATTTATAATGATCTTGCTCTTCTTATGTCTATGAGAATATTTACCAATACCTGTAAAATATTTCTCTTCTCTAAACAGGGTCTAGCCCTGTGTATGTCCGGGTGTCAAAAGAATAGGCCTGCAGCAGCGCTAACCTTGTCGTTAAAGGCGACTAAACAGTGCTCAGAAACCTAACCGGGGGCTAGGGCGCTCTGCCCAGAGAGCAACTGGGTTGTGTGCCCCAGGCGTAGGAATGGGGTACCCCTGGCGTGTTACACGCTGGGATTGTCAGGTTATAATACGGAAAACCTGACCGCAAACCATAGTGGTGCAACGTGTTGGGAAAGATGTCACGTTCCTCGCACGTAAAAGAACCCTGCTGTGGTATTTGATAGGAGTAGGAACCTTTGCGCTCCGCCATAGGAGGCTAAATTGCCCGACCTTACCCTTCCCTTCCTTTTTTCTAGTGGCAATCAAAATTTGTCGACCCTATTATCCTTGCGTCCCATCTCATTTTTCTTTTCAACATCATTTAAAGTTCATTTTATCATCCATTTCATGTTCATCGTCTGAATATAGCTGAAATATTGCTGCTCGGACGTTAAACCCTAACAATCAATCAACCAATCATGTTTTTTTTACTACTTATGCAAAAGAATACCATGTGATATGCTTTATTTCAAGACCTTGTGTGAGATTCATCAGTGGATAGTTATTCTACCTGATCACAGATATTTCTAAAACTTTTATGTAGAGTCTGTTATATCTTTTGATTGTACTAGTACTAACAGGACAGATTCATTTCATTGTGAAAATTGTTCATTCTTTAATACAAGAAAAGACCTGTTTGAAGACACACCAATGGAATGCAGTTGTGACTTTTCACTGAGAAAGAAAATGCTCTTATGTGTGGTTATTGTTATACTTTTTGATATCATTCTACTCAAAGTATTTTGTTGTAGATATTACATGAACAGTAATACTACGTACTGTTCGAAGAAATAATACACATTAAACAAAAATTATTTGTTTCAATTTCTTGCAAAATGTTCTTGTAATTGTTATTTTTTCAAAACTCGTGATACGGTTTATTATATTTCTTTTTAAAACAGTTACTGTATAAGAATTGAAGATACTATCAAGTTGTGATATTTTAAAAAAGATGTGTAATATTTCATCAAAATTATCTCCCCTTTGCTGAATGCAGCAAAATTACCTCCCTTGGTCAAAATAAATTTATCTGAAGAGATAAAATGTTTGTAATTATGAAATTATAGAAAAATGGATTTTTAGAATGATTAATATAGCTTATCAGATTTCCCACGGGAAGAGTCCACTCTTCTCGTGGGAACTAAAGTTCCTATGGGAAAATTGAATCCTCCCAATGGGATCTCCAGATTTTCCTATGGGAAAAGTAATTTTACCGTGGGAAATGTGACTTAAATTCTTACTAACTTTTTTCTTGATAATGTTTTTATCTCTGCATGTCAGGTATGCTTAGGCTTCTATAGTACTACATGATCAGCAAAAAAATAATCCTACACTTTTCTTTAAGCATGGCAAATTTGTCCCGCTGAGAGTTGAAAGTTTATTTTCTATGGAAATCGGGAACGTGACAAAGGCGGATGTGGTAGTGCAGCATATTGAGCAGACGTGTTTATGCAATGCATGATCGAGTTGTAGAATTAATAACATTCGCGGTCAAAACAAAAAACAAAAAAGGAATCTGCCAACCAGCAAACTTAATGGGTATCGGATCGTCTAGTCATGACGATGCAGCACAAACAAAAAAATTATATGTCTAAAGGATTGTACAACGATACCGATAAAAATGTTAATAGACTATAATAAAATATATAATGAGCAAAATTTTGTAAAGTTGTTTAGTTCTTCTTCGTCATATGTCCACTTCACATCCACGTCGTCAATAAACCTATACCAGGACAGAGGCTTTTCTATAGAGGATTCAAGTAGTACTTTTTCAAATTTTCCCATGAAAATGTTGGCATAAGACGGAGCCATTTTGGTAACAATAGCTGTGCCATTTATTTGTAAGTAATGGGCTCCATTAAAAGTAAAATTGTTCTTTTTTAAAACCATTGTGAGCAAAGTGATTAGGCAGTCAGTAGGTGGAACTATGACCTCCCGACAGTCCCATACTTCTCTGCAAGCCTCGATACCATCAGAGTGAGGAATGTTGGTATGGAGAGATGTAACGTCCATAGTGACCAGAGTGGTGTTTGGTGGAAGGGGATTCAGAGCCTGCATCTTCTGTAAGTAATCAGTCGTATCTTTTATAAATGATGGAAGTTTTTCAACATGTGGGCGTAGATAAAAGTCCACGAATTCCGAAATTTTCTCTGTTGGATGGCCGTTAGCAGAGACTATAGGTCTACCTGGGTTGTTAACTTTGTGAATTTTGGGGAGTAGGTAAAATCGACCAGATTTAGGATTTTCAGGTTTCAGAATATTCAATAGTTTTAATGTCAATGTGGTTATTTTCGTACATTTTGTTTAACTCATTTTTTATTTCGTCCGCAAAGGATTGAGTGGGGTCTGTTGTTAATTTGATATAAAAACGGTCGTCTTTAAGTTGACGCTCGGCCTCATTAATGTAGGCGGATTTGTCCATGATCACTACAGCGCTGCCTTTGTCTGCAGGTTTTATTATGATATTGCCATTGGTCCTTAGACCTTGAAGTGCAGCACGTTCCCCTATTGTTAAATTATCGTGACTCTCCATGTTGACCCTTACATTTCTTATTAAGTCAGATTTTACATTATCAATAAATTATTCCAAAGTTTAATTTTTGCTCTTTTTAGGGACCCACTTACTTTTATAAACCGATAGTTGTTTTCATCGTCTGAATCGATCGCTCTCATTTTGACCCTCACTCTCTTTTGAGCCAAAGTACTCGTTGATCGTCAAACTTCTGGCGAAGTTATCAAGTTCCTCAATCAGGATGGCTTCATTTACAGGACCTGAAACTGGGCCATTTTTTACTGAAGCATTAATACTCTAGGGGTTTTGACATTGAAAAATATGTCAATATAAGCGATTTTTCGGCGGGGTACATTTTTTTTCCGCAAAACCCTAAATGTTACCGCAACTTTCTTGGTACCATTGTAAAGCGGAGACATTGGACTACACGATAATACCTAAATTTGTTTAGTGTGCTCTCACATGCTATCCCAGAAAGCTTAGAGGCTCAAACAATTGAGT
Organism: Perna viridis; assembly: GCA_037379345.1. Taxonomy (NCBI): domain Eukaryota; kingdom Metazoa; phylum Mollusca; class Bivalvia; order Mytilida; family Mytilidae; genus Perna; species Perna viridis. The sequence goes on from CM074511.1 coordinate 20,388,500, forward strand.
AAAAAAATCTTGGCTTTTTGACCCAGGGGGTACAAATATAGGCGTATACTGAAAAAGAATCCGGGAATATTCTTTGGCGACAAATTGATTTGGTAATTGGAGGTATGAAGGTACCTGAAAATCACCATGAAGGTGATGAGTGGGGGTTCACGTTGGACCCTCCCAGCCCATGGACTACATAACTTTCAATTCTTACTTTCATAAAAAAAAATAGTATTTCAAACCTTAAAGAGAAAGCAGAAAATTTTGTTAAAGGTTCAAGCGATGTGAAATATGTATATTAAACAAAACTGTGAACATCTAAAGGAAAACAAGCGAAAAAATATTATACAGCACAAACGAAGGTAGAAAAAAGAGCAACTCCTATAAAATCGCAAATATTTCAGCGATATTCAGGCGATAAACATGAAATTGATAATAAAATGAACATGAAATGATGATGATGAAATGAAAAAAGGGATGGGACACAAGGATAATAGGGTCGACAAATTTTGATTGCCACAAGATAAAAGGGAGGGATGGGTAGGGTCGGCCAATTTAGCCTCCTGTGGCGGAGCACAATGGTTACTACTCCTATCGAATACCACAGCAGGGTTCTTTAACGTGCGAGGAACGTGGCATCCTTCCCAACACGGTGTACCACTATAGTTTGCGGTCAGGTTTTCCGTATAACAGCCTGATAACCCCCAGCATGCAACACGATAGGGGTACCCCATTCCACCACCTGGGGCATACAAGCTTAGCGCTGCTGCAGGCCTATTCTTTTAATACCCGGACCTGCAAGGGGCTCGGGAGCTAGGTCCTCTGCCCACAGAGCAACTGGGTTGTGTGCCTCAGGGGTACCCCCGAGCCCCGTGCAGATCCGGGTGTTAAAAGAATAGGCCTGCAGCAGCGCTAAGCTTGTCGTAAAAGGCGACTAAATAGTGCTCAGAACCCTAGTCGGGGGCTAGGGCGCTCTGCCCACAGAGCAACTGGGATGTGTGCCCCAGTTGGTGGAATGGGGTACCCCTGGCGTGTTCCATGCTGGGGTTGTCAGGCCATAATGCGGAAAATCTGACCGCAAACCATAGTGGTGCACCTTGTTGGGAAAGATGCCACGTTCCTCGCACGTTAAAAAATTTTACTGTGGTATTCTCCCGGAGTAGGAAGCATAGGGCTACGCCACAGGAGGCTAAATTGCCCGACTCTACCTATGTCTCCCTATTTCCAGTGGCAATCAAAATTTGTCGACCCCATTGTCCTTGTGTCCCATCCCTTTTTCATTTCATCATCATTTCATGTTCATTTTATCATCAATTTCATGTTCATCGTCTGAATATAGCTGAAATATTGCTGCTCGGACGTTAAACCCCAACAAACAAACCTAGCTCCCGACTAGGTTTCTGAGCACTATTTAGTCGCCTTTTACGACAAGCTTAGCACTGCTGTAGGCCTATTCTTTTACAACCCGGACCTGCACGGGGCGTTTGGAAAAGGGGGAGCATTTCCTATGTCTTGCTGCTCAATGAAGGGTCCTGATGAAATAGGACTTATCTAATTCAGACAGGGGTCGTTGGTCATATAGGAAACGGGCATTCGATATTGGTCAATCAGGCCACGTAAAACGGGTATTCCATATTGGTTAATCAGGCCACTTAAAATAGGTATTCCATCTTTGTCAACCAGGCCACGTAATTCAGGTATTCCATAATAGTCAATCAGGCCACTTTAAATGGGTATTCCATATTGGTCAACCAGGCCACGTAAATCGGGTATTCCAAATTAGTCAACCCGGCCACGTACATGTAAAATGAGTATTAAATATTGCTAAATCAGGCCACGTAAAACGGGCATTTCATATTGGTCAATATTATTGGATGGTTTCTTGTGTCTGTATTGTGTTAAATTCCAAGCTCGCTTTTTTAATGTATATTAGATAAATATTGTTATCAAATCTTAAGATTATTGAAGGAAATATACTTAATAGCAAAATCTGAAACTACAAAAAAGTGTAACCTTGCGTTAACTGCAGAGTAAGTGTAGAAAAAACGTCTGACCTTCGTATGAGTAATTTAGATTGGAATGTAGAGGTGTACAACTTCTGTTTATCAAAATGCCTACTATATAACTAGTACACCATCATGTACAAATGTTTTGTATAAATGATAAAATTGACTAAATTGGTGGATAATGTTTATCAGTTGGTATATTTGGTAAACAGGAAAATTAATAAAACTCAGACGCTTAGGGATATATTAAATAATATTATTAATTAATATTAATTAATATATTTTGAATAATTTCATTTGTCACAAGAAAGTCACATGGTTCGCTATATTTTGGTAGGTTGCACAGAAATCTTTAAAACTGGATAAAAAAACAGCAGATTGCATGGACATATTGCACATCATTTCATAAGAAAGTTGAAAAGTATAAATCATTTATAGTATGTCAAAGAACACAATGACCCAATCAGTATGTAAAAAATCTTAACACTGACATGTGACCGATATTCTGGTTGGGACAAAAGTCTATATGGCTTTCCTAATCTGTTTCATATTTGTGCAAGAAAACTGAAATTTTGATTAAATTGGAAATTGATAATATAATAGTTGTAAGCTTTCCAGTGAGTCGATACGATGCGTATATCGACCAGAAAAAACTTAATGACACTCGGACTTCGTCCTTGGACAATATGTTTTTCTTAGGTCAATATATCATCGTATCAACTCACAAAAAGGCTATAATTGTATAATATGTGTTTGAGGATTGTATTTTGATTTAATAAACCGCGTATTGTAGATTACAAAAATATAGGATACATGCGTTTCAGCATATCTGTTACCTTTTCTTCTGTTTCTTTTTATAAGCTAAAAGTACTTGTTGCAATGCAAGAAAATCAACATAGTATATAATATACAATAATTACTCATATAGATAGCATTATCATGATAAATTGACAGTACAAGGGACAGTGATATTGCCTTAAATGTTGATAATTACCTAAACCGCAGGCGAAGACATTGTCAACGTTGAAGGTTATATCAGTACACGTGCGCAGTCAATGCATCGAATAATGCCCTAATTATAATAGGCAACTACATGTATTGTGTTTATTGCAGTAGAGGGCATTATCGAGTCATAATGATCGGGTATTCCTGACATATCAACGCATATTAATGAATACCACATTGAATTAGAATAGCTTATAGCTCTCTGATATGAACTAATTAAAATTGAAAGCGATGATGCCGGAAATATTGTTTGGTTTTTTATTGTCATTATTTCATTATTTAAGGAAATATTTGTATGTCCTAAAATAGGAATGTCCAAGTACTTTTCATTATTTGACAAAAACCATGACGAACAAATGCTTTAGACTTGTTTCTGTCTGGGTTGTTATAATTTTCAGTGCAAGCGTTGAAAATTCACCTCATGACGGACATTATGGAAAGTCTTCAAATTGCACTGTTAAGGTAAGTATTGACACGTCAATATCATTCCACGTGATCGTACTGGTATTCGTTGACAACAGTTAATTTAAATACTTTTTCGCTAAAAATCAAATGACACTTTATCTTATAGCTTTACCTGCATACAGGTAAAGTTTAGGTTTTTTTGCACTTTTTGATGACTAATACCTTTGAATTTATCAAGTTAAGTACATAACTGAATTTTAGGAGTTTTTTTGTAATTTTTGTTTATTTATATGTTTTCACTCGCTTAACAACGTTTTATAATATAAAATATACTTATATTTATAGCCCTTTTTCTCGGGATTGCTAAATGTTTGCGTTTGAAACAGCTTTATTAAAACGTGCCTTAACTCACTTGTAGCAATTTTGTTTTAAGAAATCGTTAAAATAAAACTGAGGTAATTCGAAATGTACAATGTTCTTTTCATGCAAACTGCAGTCGGCTTTGAGGATTGAGGGTTTTCTCGTCGTTCTTTGAAGACCAATCGGTAACCTCGAGCTGATATTTTTACCCGGGTGATGTTGTCTCTTTGACATATTTACCTTATCCATTTTCGTTGTATTAATTAGAAAGAAATCGAGTGTCTTTTACGTGATACTTTATATTCATTACGCAATACTGCTAGGAAATGCCATATTTACACGGAACCACATACATATATGATTAGCAAGAGGAAGTTAAGCAATACTGTACCATTATTATTTTAAAAAATAACATTCGTGTTTTCCTTGTTTTTTTTTTAAATTAATTTGTGGTTATGAATGACCTGAATGATGCGGAAAACTTCCCTTGACTGAACCTACTGACATTAAAACGCGATTTTCATATTTTGCATAGGATAGAGAATCGAAAAAACAGAGAACTGAATGCTTGATAACAGATGTTACCCATAGTAAGTCAGCTCCTTTAGGGTTATCATTCATTTAATTTTAATGATTAAATCTATTGACGCTTTAATGTCACGAATTCGACGAAGAGAAAATGATCAGACTGGAGTTGCTCTTTGTTCATTTATCATTTTCGAATTTGTCGTGAGAAATAAGTCATTTACTAATTTTTGTTGCAATCTTAAGTGGCGAGAGTAATTAGGGAGAAATGTAGAATGCAATTTCACGATGGCCTTACAATCACTTAATATATCCTCTTCTGCAATATTTTTTTCTTGTTTGGTTTTATTTATGAGGCATGCTATTCCTTCCATTTAAAGATGTAATCACTTTTATGTGTAGTGTTTCTATTGAAAATGGTAGGCAATACACTATCACAATACACATTCTATCAATGGTACAAGAGAGAGATAAGAGTAAAACATAATGATTGAAATGGTTGTCATTATTTACAATATTTGAGGTCATTTTTGTTTAGATTGTACTACAGCCGTTGGTCTAGATATTCGCCATCTGAAACTTGACAGGTTCAAGAGAGTAAAGAATATTGAGGTGCTCAACTATACCATACATGATAATGTTGTTATTCTTGATATAAGCTGGGAGTTTGATGAACTAGGTTGGTAATTAGAGTTTAATTGAAAAGGGAAATTTTCTGTTATATCAATTGCAGATTGCCTGATTTGTTGAATACAAACCGATAATACACAAGATATTATGGGTAACCTCTTTGCCACTATATATTGTACTGAAGTATATTGATTAAGTAATTAAAACCCATTTGTTGAGTAAATGTTTGAAATGATTAATCAAAGTATTAAAAAACGTTGGCAATTCGTTATTGTTGCCACAAATGATTTTCAGTTTTATGACAACCTTCATAATTATTGTCCTCAAACCTTATGGTCAAATGTGCGTAGTAATTGAATATGGATCTTGGCCATTTAGTTTCCGGTTTATATAACTTAAAAACTTTCACTTTTTGATTCCGTGCCATTTGATTGATTGATTGATTGTTGGGGTTTAACGTCCCTGCAGCAGTATTTCAGCTATATTGAGACGATGAACATGAAATGAATGATAAAATGAACATGAAATGATGATGTGACGAGAAAAAGGGATGGAACACAAGGATAATGGGGTCGACAAATTTTGATTGCCACAAAAAAAAAGGGAGAGATGGGTAAGGTCGGACAATTTAGCCTTCTGTGGCGGAGCCCAAAGGTTCCTACTCCTATCGAATACCACAGCAGGGTTTTTTTAACGTGCGAGGAACATGGCATCTTTCCCAACACGGTGCACCACTATGGTTTGCGGTCAGGTTTTCCGTATTATAGCCTGACAACCCCAGCATGTAACACGCCAGGGGTACCCCACTCCACCAACTGGAGCACACATTCCAGTTGCTCTGTGGGCAGAGCGCCTAGCCCCCAGCTAGGTTTCTGAGCACTATTTAGTCGCCTTTTACGACAAGCTTAGCGCTGCTGCAGGCCTATTCTTTTAACACCCGGACCTGCACGGGGCCCGTGCCATTTGACGTAGATAGAGGCTCAATGGTTATTTTCATATGACCTACAGCCTTGAACTCTATCTTCATTAAGCTCGGGAAAACGTCTAAACTATAATATTTCCTACCTTTGTATCTAAGCTTTGTTTTTTGAGTGAGGTAATGTATTGTGTCACATACAGTCGAAGTGCTGTATTATTGTAAGTTGAAAGCAGCTCCTGGTCTTGTTTTGAGTAGAAATATTATTTAAATTATTGAATATAGACATAAACAACGAAGTTTTAAAACAGATGTATGACAGACTCCAAAGGCAAGGTTAAAAAAGCGAAAACACAGTCGAGCATGTAAGTCATCAATGTGCCAAAACAACGTCATACTCTATAGTTTCTATGAAGTTCAATAATTTCTTCCTAAACTGGTAATTTGATTGTAGATCAACAACATACTGTGTGCTTAGACATCGGCAAATTAAACAAGAAGCTCACAGAAGCCTGAATCGCTCACCTTGTTGAATTTTGCCTTTCAAAGGCAATAAATTAAAAAAAAAGTTGTCCAACAATTTGTACTCAACAATTGAAAGTTTCTCTTAATCTATCATAGTTTTCAAGATATTGACTGAAAACTATTTTAAAAAAAGTCATTTTTCCCCTTTCAAGGGCATTAACTCTTACAAAGAGTCTGAAGACTTTTGTAATCCTAATAATATGGATCATTTCAGCTATGGAAAGAATTTGGATAAACCTAACGGTTTTAGAGATATATGTGAAAAACTACTGTCTGACCCTTATGTTCTATTTTTAGTTACGGCGGCCATGTTTTTTTAGACGAATCAAAAATCCCCACATCAGTTCTATGCAGGATACTCCAAGGAACATTCATACCAAGTTTGGTTTCAATTGGTCAAGTAGTGTCAGAGGATAAGATTTTTGAAAGAAATAACATTAAAAATAGCAAAAATCGTTGAAAAAGGGCAATAACTCCAACATGGCTTAACGGATTAAAACCAAAATTTGACCAGAGATAGATCTCATCATGCTGTGAACTTTTACCCACGTCAGAATTCAGCTAAACCTAACGGTTTAGGAGATATATGTGAAAAACTACTGCCTGACCCCTATGCTCTATTTTAGTAACGGCGGCCATGTTTTTCGACGAATCAAAAATCCCCACATCAGTTCTATGCTGTATACCCCCAAGAAACATTCATACCAAGTTTGGTTTTAATTGGTCAAGTAGTGTCAGAGGAGAAGATTTTTGTATAATTGTTAACGACGACGGCCAGGTGAGCTAAAAAGGAAAGATATTCTGGTATTAAAACATAACTTTCTTATTTTGATTTTATTTCTTTAAGGACGTAATTCGAGAACTAAAGGCTTTTTATTGCAAGTGGAGGACAAAACATCAAAAATATCGGCTTACAGATTACTTCAAATTAATACAACGGTAAGATTATTGTTACACTAAAAATTACTACTCTCTGCTCATTACTTGACGTAATAATGTTTCGAATTCTTGTCTAAACCTATCTTTAAAATGCAGGAAGTCAGGTTCTTGTCTGGTACAATTCTGCATTAAATGTACAACTTTTTAAAAACATATTTTCATAAATGAGTAGAGTAAAAGGTGTTATTAAAATCGGGCAACGTCGCCAAAAAATTAACAGCCTGAGAAGTGAGAATATTCTGAACTTCCATGGTGACTTCAATCAAAATCTTAGAAATTAATGACGTAACATACAGTTAAGAATGTTCTGAGGCTTAAATAACTTTTCAAGGTTTGTGGCGCTGTGACCTGATACTTAAATAAGAAAGTAACTGAACATTTTGTTTATTAATCAAAGTACTTATGTACTGAATCAATTTATATCGATCGTTTGAATTTTTACGCCTAAAATAATTGTCAAATTGCAAAAATATAGGATAAATGGAGAGTACGGGGGTCGAGTTCAAACGTGACACAGGCTTATTGTTATAAATGGTTAATACTGAACTCTTTGTTTTAATTTCAATTTCACCATTCTGATTACGAAAAACATTTAAAAACCATACACACACCAAAATTCTCGATGCATCGTAGCAGTGCGCCAGTTTGCGTAATATTCAAGTTCGATATCGGTTTCCATGGAACATCTAGATGAATAAACACAAAACTCTCCGACATAGTGCATATTTGAACTACAAACTACTAGCTGGCCACTCCCAGTTTTTTTTTTAATTTCCAGGTCGATATTCAATTTATCTGCCCCTCACCTTTCAGTTTCAGCTCAGATATTGTTCATGGGTTAGTTATGTACTTTCAGTAATTTTACAATTCAGTTTATTCTAGACTTATTGTAAATCGCTGTATATATAGTTGTGTTTTGCTGGTGTCCTTTTGATACTTAGTTTTCGTCATTTTGTAATAAATGGCCTTTTTCAATTCGTATATTGTGTTGTGTCTTTTAATGAAAATCAAACATAGCAGAAGTTATTCAAGAAGGAAAGGTGACAAAAATTTAATTCATCGACCTCCAGATGGAAACTGTCTGTTAAATCATTCAAAATTAAGCCACAATCATTGAAATAAATCATATCCTTAAATACATGTTCCTCTAAATTAGCTACATTTATCAGTTGATTAGCTTTATTGCTCAAGTGCTACAAGTTATTCCATAGACGCCTATGTGTCATGTAAAAACGCTGGGCATCTAGTTCCAGAATCACATACTTTAACATTAACGGCAAAGTTTTGAATATATTTTCACCAATCGTGTCTGGTGCAGGAAACATTTGCCATGCACTACTTTTAAGGCCCTGGAGCACCTACAGCTGTATTATAATAACATACACATGGCTAAATTAGCCAGATATAATGATTATCGCAAAAACCACTAACACCAGACCAAAACAATTACACAATCCGGAGAAATGCACAATCGAAATTTCTATGGTATCGTCTACACAGTTTTATTTTCACTTGTCAAATTAGGGCTTCTGATGTCACGAGGCGGTAATCGTAATTAAAATACGTCAGGATGGTTTTGGGGGTTATTTCTACCTTTTTGTGAAAAGGGTACCAAAGATAAGTGGCAAATAATAGCCTGAAACCCCTTTCTTTATACAAGTTTCTTCATCGTAACCACTGCCCCTTTTTATCCGCCAGGGCCTGCATGAAATACATGACGACAGCTCTTTCAATTGGTACTCAGCTCAGCATTGCTCTTTATATTTCAATTATATGATTAATAACTATCTATAATCTCGCGGGGTTTTCATTTCTAGCTAAGCATAATATGTTTTTTATGCTTCTAAAAATAAATAGGCAACTTGAATATATCGACACTGAACAACTGGTTTATTCGGGTAAATGCAAAGAAAAAATTAGGTACTGATGAGAGGATAGAGGTCAACTATTTTTAATTGGATCGTGGTTAATACAAAACAAAGTAATCAGCATATTTAGTTCGCAGATGAAGTTGTTTATTGGGTTTGTTCATTGGCGTAAATAATAGAATTAAATTTTATGTATTAGAGTGGACCTAATTATCTGCATTTGAACTTTAGTGGGGTATGCCATTGGGACTATTTTCCTGCGGTAATGTACGAAAACTTCAGATGCTACCAGGCTTTACAAAGCTAAAGGCCCTGACGACTGCTACATCAATTCTGATCTTCGATCTAAATTGATAAAAATAACTCTCTTACAAACATCTCACAAAATTGTTTAAGAACTTTAATATACACTACAAGTAGCTGTCCATAGGCAAAACAATTTCAATTTGTAAGGAATGTCGAATGGTTTCCCAAGTTATATAGGTTGGAAATTACCATTAAAAAGAGTACATTGATCCCTTGAAATTTATAAGTTTTCTGGTATAAATGGTTTCACCCTTGCATACGTAACGCGCATAAAAATTATATAATAAACAAGTATGGGGATTTTGATATGTATCGTATATTATTAAGGTCACGATATTTTTGTATATGTGAAAAATGAATCAGTATCCAAAGCTGCCAGACTGTCCTTCATATTACACACCGATAAAATTTCCTGTCAATTAGTGTTTTAAAAGCAATTTATCAACCGTTTTTCTCACATTCTTTATTTGCAAAGGTTCTCCAGATTGTATTTTAATATGTTTTGTGGCTTTATTCCAATATTTACGTTTTAAAAATCTAACTGCTAAATTGCAAGGCAAATTTTATGTTGACAGAATTATTATCACAAGAAGAAAATTCACACATTTTTTTCAAATGTAAGTAAACCACTACTTAAACATTTTGTATCTACCATAAGTTTAGTCAGCTTCTAAATTACGCTAAAATATACCCATAGAAGACAGATTTAACTTCAAGGTAATAGATATAGGGAAATAGGTTCGTTTAAGGTATGCCCATTCCTACTAAAATAATTTTTTTTAAATTATTTTGTTAATTTTTGACAATTTTGGTAACCTCTTTAGTTAACCAATTAGATAGGACTATCAATAACATGTTTTCGAGTTAAATTAAGTGCCAAATAATTTACTTTTGCATATGTAAATTCAAACTATTTATTTTGAATATTTTCAGGTAGCAGAACTAAATGCATTTGTTGAAGTGAGAAACTTCCAACTCAGAAATGTTGCAGACGCATCGAGAATACATCTCTCAATTATGCCTTATAAGGAAAGGAGGTCAACTAATCATAAACCGTCTTCTGTTTGTAAAGAATTATCCTCCAATCAGCATAAAGAGCTAGTTATGTTACACAAAGATAAAAGTGAAATTTGCACACCATTGAAACGAGGTATGTATGATAAACGTGTATCTATGTTATGAAATGACACAGCAGATATTTTCATCGTCTTGTTAATATTTGTTCGATACTTACAATCACAATCATTAATAAAAAGGGGATTGGAAAATAATTAAGGACCAATTTATTGAATGAAAAAGTTTTTATTTGTAAACTGAGTAAGGTTAAGTAAGAAAACAATATAAAAATGGAAAGGAGATGATCACTTGAAATCTACATAATCATACGGAAGAACTATTTTCTCCAATTAGTTGCCTTATTCCTCAAGTAGTACATCCATTGTTTGCAGAATCTTCATATAACAACAATCAGCAAAACGAGGCGGCATTCAGTTATAACCTAGAACATACTGTAAAGATATAAAAATAATCAACAAAAATATAAAATTGAATTAAAATTGTTCAAGATATTTTAAAATATATAAACATTAAAAAATGACAGAACTTTGGCATTACTTCATTGTAATGACATCTCAATGGTGCCACAATCATATTTCATCCGAGAAAAACGTTTGAAATAGTAATTAAGGTTATAGCAGTAATCAAAAAGAATGTAATCCAGGGATAAAGACCAGACATGGAAAACAAAGAACACATCTGATAAAGTATGTAATTATAATGTATTCAATGAATATGAAGTTGTGAACACCATTTCTTTGGCTGAAATATGAACAGAAAGTGACCAAAAAGTACAAAGTACACAATGAACAGGATATTTGTATTTTGGTAAACTTCAAGCAATTATTTTCTACTTTTAATGCAACTATTTTAAAATGTTCTTATATACTATCATTTGCTATGGATTCGAAACTCTAAATAATTAACGGTTAGCTCATTTACTTTTGCTTTGTTTGTTTGTTTGGTTTTTTTTTCATGTTCTTTGATGTGTGTGTGTGACTGTTTTTCCTGTCTAGTCGTTATCTTTAGAATATATTCTTTTTATTTCCGCTCACGTCTTGGCACCCTTGATTAATATTTAATGATCAATTTTCAGTTGTATTTTTGCCCAAAAAGAGTAGCCGTTGTCATCCCTATCCCAAGGGAAGATTCCTTGCTTACATGTAACATTTGTGAATTGTGTATGTATATATTACAATACACTCTCTTCATATATAACAAGGGACCTGGGCCATTTTCCCCAGGATTCTGACCATAAATAGGACCAAATATCAAGAGTTCAAAAGTCAGGAATTTTCATTGGAGTCTTTAGAAAAAAAAACTATTATTTGTCCCAAAATACAAATTTGAAAAAAATGGATAAATGAAAAGTACAAAAATTTGCAACAAAAGTTGAAAATACGTTTTGTTTGGGTCTAAATAGAACATTTTGAATCGGGTAACACATCTGCAACCATCACAGTGTATGTTTTTTGCGTAACATGATTTAATAAAAACACATTTTCTATAAACGTAAGATGGTTGGTAGTGTGTTCTTAGGTGGAAAAGTAACTTTTACGCTAAAAAAAATATGAAACATTGAAACAATAATCGTTATGTAGCTTATTACATGTACAATGCATTAGTTTAAATGCGAGTTCGAGTCTGACCCGGAATATTTTTTTTTGTTGTGAATTTAGGTAAAAATTTTTGATTATTAAAATGCCATTTCTTACTTCAAAAATCTAGTCATATTTTATCACAGTTCAAAGTTCGTATTTCTAAAAGTTCACGTTGTTGCACCTATTTTTAAAGGGTTTTTTCAATTAACTAAATATATCATCGATTCGTGACGTATTTAAATGCCTATTTATATAATTTACTTGTACCTTTTGTAAATATGTTTCAATGAACAAAATACCGAAAAAGTTGGCCCATGTCCTTTACGATTTCACATTTTCGTGATATTGAATTTGATTCATAAAAAGGTGGAATTTCCCCGTATTTTTTTTTTAACAATAATTTAAACAAAAACTTCGGAAATTTCAATGAAACTTAGACGAACTCTTTATTTCAGCTAATCTTTTTGGTTTTGAGAATTTTCGTTTTATATTTCAAAGGGACTTAATATTGATAAAAGATGGGATGATTTAAATGTTTTTTATCGGTCTACCATGTTTTGTCCATAACTGCCGATCAAAGCAGACTGACAGGCCATGTTTTTGGAAAAGACGGTCTAACTCAGTAGTTCTTCCAGTTCATAAATGTTCATTTAATGTATATAATAATCTGAAAGATGACGTGTGAATGGCACACCTTTCAATAGACCTTTTTAGCTCACCTGGCCAAAGGCCAAGTGAGCTTATGCCATCAATTGGCGTCCGTCGTCGACGATGTCGTCCTCGTGGACACATTTTCAAAAATCTTCTCCTCTGAAACTACTAGACTGACAGGTTTTAAACTTAGTATGATTGTTCCTTAGGGTGTTCTGCACAAAATGACCGTTGGAATTTTTGATCAATGAAAAAAAACATGGCCGCCGTTACTAAAAATATAACATAGGGGTGAGATGGCAGTTTTTGGCAAATTACTCAAAAACCGTTGCGTTTTTGGCATGGATAATATTGTTCAGCATCATGAGACATACCTATGCCAAAATTTTCAAAACCACTCATTGACTAATGTAGGAGTTACGGCTCCTGAAACAGTGTTTTTGTTTTTGTTTTTTTCACATGTACAACTTTGAAAATCTTCTCTAAAACCATTTAAGATCATGGAATGAAAATAATCATAATAGTTCGTTCGTGTATTGTGCTCAAAATGACTTGTGATTTTTAGTCCGTGAATAGATATGGTTGCCTATACTAAAAATGGAACTTGGGCGTCGGGAGACAGGTTTTTGAAAATAATTCAAAAATTGTTCAGGTTGAGGTCATGAAAATGCTATTAAAAGCTTTTCCTGCATTTGACAATTTAGTTGATTTTGACTTAGCCAGTGTCATTCCTCAAGTTTTTCAAATAAACAAATGGTTAACCAGTCGAGCGATTCAGGCTCTCTTGAGCATCTAGTTTTATATTGCCGACTTGACATCGTTTGATCACTGTTCTACAAAGGGAAGTAACTCTCCAACCCGACAAACTGATTTACTGTCCAACTGGAGCAATGGACAGCAGTAGCATTCAAATTCAAATATTTGATAATTGTAATTGTCGTAAGTATTTGGATGTTTTGAAATGATTTATTTCAAACTATTTACCTACTTATCGAAGTGTAAAGTTTCGATGATTTTTTTTACTGTTCTTCCTTTCCCGAATGAGATTGCCAACCAGTTTGTCGTATTGGTGGGTTTCGTCCCTTTGAAAAACTTGATAAAATGGCTTGCATTCCGCAAATATGAAAAAGGATTAGTTTGTTCAAGTATTTGTATCAACTAATTTTGGAAGGCTAGCTTATACTTTTGTTGTCCGGATCGATTGTTTTTTTTTTCGCATTTATTTTTTTTTCATAAATGTTTTTTTCTATCTTCTCTTCATTTTGTTTTGTTTTGTTTTTTTTTGTTTTGTCATAATCCCTAGATTTATTACTTTTCAGTCTGTTTTGCCACAACTGAAATTGATTTACCTAATCACGTGACTTTAATTAAAGGTGAAGAACGAAGTCCATGCAGCTGTTGGAAAAACGACATGTATTCAAATTTCAGCGCCTCGGTTTTGTCAGTTTATTCATCGAACTTCTGTGACTTTAATACAATACATGTTACGTTGGCTTCAGTTGTATTTAGAAACAATGAAATTCAGTCACAGGTACACATTTTCACTCACTGTTTTTATACAATTTTACATAATGCACACACTGACAGTAGTCAATGGACACTATGTAAAACTCATGTTTTTTTTGTGATACTTTTACTGAACATTTTTACGTACATTTCTTCTGTAAATGTAAACGGACAAACTAGATAACTCAAAGAAATATAGCGTTACGATAAGATAAGCAGAAAAAACTCTTGTAAACGCTATCATATCCATTGTCTTATGTAGAACATAGTGCAATGATGGTGACTTGTATTTTTCATAATGTATTACATTACTGAAAGACACAAACTGTCACACTTACTATTCAAAGCATTGTACTAATATCTCTATTGATCCAACATAACATTTGACATAAATAACAAGTCTATAGGTAAGTATGCACAATTCCAGCCTTTAAATGCGATAAATTTATAGATAAGTAATCATATATCCGCTTATTTTCCCTCTTATTTTCTTTTCAATCATTTCCTTTACTACCATGAACCAGAAATTCATTTTGCTTCATTTCACATAGAAACATTTACATGTTCTTTCAGGAGGATAAAGAAAGCTGTGCACATAAATTTCACAACATCACAGACATTTTTGACTTCTCCCTGAAGGTAAAAAAAATATCGTTGTCCAAAATGTTATTCTTTTTTCTGTAAGTGTTAATATGCCTACATGTGTCTATATGAAAGTACATACTGATCTTTTTTCTAATTCTTAACATGCATCTTGTGACTATTACAATTTCTTTGCTTAAATTAACGGTATTTGTTCTTACAGAATGGAACAAGACTCAGTTTCTATAGGGGAATGAAGAATTTCCTTTTACACATCTGTATGTTTAGAAGAATCTCTGTATTGTTTTGCACAGTTGAAATCGCATTTTCAACAATTCCAATCTGATTTTGTTATTATTCATTTCTTTTCCTCGTTATGCACACACCTTACCTTAAAAGACACGGACTATTTCAGGTTTACTTTATGTGTGTACACCAGGATGAATACGGACAAATTTGTGACAAAATATTAACATGTAATGTCACAAGAAATCGGACTACACGGAATTTGAGACATGGTGGAGTGAACTCATTAACCATACAAAGACCGTCTCCTGTTGTCAAAGAAAGTTTTTCAAACATAAGTAAGTTCTGCTTCACACTATTGAATTGAGTATAAAATCATTTGTTTGCCTTGATCATCTTAATACATATATCCAAGAAATTTATCCGATTTTTCATTTCAGATAATATTAATATCAATGATTCTGAAATCCCATAATCTTGAAATGACCGTTTAAGACGCTTAATTCGTTTCTTTTCTGAACGATGAATACGGTTACGAAAATTTTGAAAGATATTGACCACTTGTCTTAAATGCGGGTAAGTCAAAGCGCACGTGTGACATATACTTCAGCGAGGTAATGCTTCGGGTGGATCAAATACTTTTCCTCGCGAACGTTTATGTGTCGGGCATACTTAAAGACTACTCTACAGCTAAGGCAAAAAGGTCTACTGCTCATAATGTGGATATATATCTACTTTTTAACAAAATCATTACTGTGTAAACATATTGCCTTTACATTGCTGACTAATGTAACATGGACAGATGCGATAATGATAGACCAGAAATAGATCTTGCGTGATATCATGAATCATATGGATAGGTAAGTTCCACGCAACGACATATTTTGTTTTATTTCTAATTAACTACTGCTTGAAGTATGAACATCTTGAATGAACTCCTGCACTTTCTGAGTGAGCTGGCTGCAGTTTCAAATGTGAGTTTTCAACGTATGACGCTGTTTGGAGCTAGATGGATATGTACATACGAAATTTTCCACTCCGATAAAATTGAAGACGCGAGTATTTTGAATGTTATTATGTTGCCAAGTCGAATAAAAGTTTATAGGAAAATAAAGTTCCGAAATCGAAATGAAGATTGAAATTGCCAGATATCAAGAAGCGCTCAGATCACCTCTATCAAAATCGAAATGATCCGGATGAGATAAGACATGTTGGTAGATCTTTTTCAAAGGTTACATAACCATATCGATGATCACAGCTGACCTGCCTTTGGCCAGGTGAGCTATTGCCGTCACTCGGCGTCCGTTGTCGTCGTCATGTTTAACATCTTGACCAATTGGAACCAAACTTAGTATGAATGTTTCTTTGGGTATCCTGTATAGAATTGATATGGGGATTTTTGATCTGTTGAAAAACATGGCCACCGTTACTAAAAATAGAACATAAGGATCAGGCAGTAGTTTTTTCGCATTTGTCTCCAAAACTGTCAGGTTTATCCGAACTCTTTCAAATGCTGGAATGATCCTTATAATAAAGCCCTCAAAAGCTTTCAGGGATCAAAGTTGTCAGGATACTCCATGAAAGATGAAAAATGATGTTTTTTTTTCTTACAATTTTCAGACAATATCTTGAAAACTATAATAGATAGAAAGAAATTGCTGAAATAATCCTTGTGATCTGTCCTACCAAAGTCCTCTTAATCAGAAATGTTGGACAACTCCTGGTTAAATTTAGTGCCCTTGAAAAACAAACTGTAACTAGGTGAGCGATTCAGGCTCGTGGGAGCCTCTTGTTATGGCACTTTGTTGTTTCGCACTGTATGGAATGATATAGAAAGGTTTCGTCACAATACCGATTTTAACTTGACGGATTGATTTTGAATTTGGTTTATTATAGAATACACATCCTTGGTAACTGACTTTGGTTGGTTTCCGATTTCAACTTCTTACGTCATTGGATTGTCATACGGGTGGGAATACCTAACACGACATCGCGTGCAACGCCCAATAAGATAGGGTTATCTCAGGATAATAGGTGAATATTAGCCCGAGCAGATATTGGATTACACGAGGGTGCGAGTTAGATATGGTATTCTGCGAGAGCCAATATTCATACAATAACACTTTTATTAGATAGTAATATTTGAAGTCTTATCCTTTGCTGCAGTGTACTTTTACATCCCACACAATTTTTATATCACACTAGGTCCAACATAGCGATATTAGCACTTTATTTCAATAAATCTTGATTGAAATTGTTCTGTTTTGCTAAAAGAAAGTAGGCGATATCCTGTTCCACCATTGTATTTGTTTACGGGACGACCTTTGTGCAGTATGAAAATTGACATTCCAAACGTCTCCGTGTTTTTTCTGGAATATGTTAAATAAGGGCATAAAAACGCCGTAAAATACAGTTTGTTTTTTTGTTTGTTGGGGTTTAACGTCCGAGCAGCAATATTTCAGTTATATTCAGACGAAATGAAATGAATGAGAAAATGAACATGAAATGAAAAAAAAAGGATGGGACACAAGGATAATAGGGTCGACAAATTTGATTGCCACTAGAAAAAGGGGGGATGGGTAAGGTCGGGCAGTTTAGCCTCCTGTGGCGGAGCCCAAAGGTTCCTACTCCTATCGAATACCACAGCAGGGTTCTTTATCGTGCGAGGAACGTAACATTTTTCCAAACACGGTGCAGCACTATGGTTTGCGGTCAGGTTTTCCGTATTATAGCCTGACAACTCCAGCATGTAACATGCCAGGGGTACCCCATTCCACCTCCTGGGGCACACATCCCAGTTGCTCTGTGGGCAGAGCGCCTAGCCCCCGGCTAGGTTTCTGAGCACTATTTAGTTGCCTTTTACGACAAGCTTAGCGCTGCTGCAGGCCTATTCTTTCAACACCCGGACCTGCACGGGGTTCCGTAAAATACATGAATACATTGCACTATATTTCTAAATGGATTAAATAGGGAAAAAATATTACAGTATGATAAATGTCATAATGTCTAGTATTCAACAGGTTTTCCACCCAAATAGGTTAGTACGAGAGATGAGTGGATGAGGTCTTAGTTCTTTTTTAACATACATGTATTATCATCACTTAAATAATCAATAATGCTTCGTTTTAGATGACAAGATACAGAGACTTCAGGTTATAGTGATAGTCGTGGCTGTTGTTTTTTCAATTATCATGTTGATGATTATTGTTTCCATAGTTGCATACATATTTTGCCGTAAAATAACACAAGGACCAAAAGGTAAATTATAAAAAAGAACATAACACGACATGCCATTATAAACATTTCTTAAATTATCTATGCACAGGTTAACATATATGTAATATGAGAAGAATAACTTAGTAAAAAGACTTATTTAATTCTAACACTATATGATTTGAGCATTCAAAAAACTGTGTTTGCTAAAATATTCACAGGCAAGTTCACCAGTATATAATAAGAAAAGAAAACTATAAAGCACTTATTTGGGTACAGCCATAAATGTGATGGTCACCTTATCCGTCTGTTATAATTACGTCTTTCTAGACAGATTTGTTATATTTACTTTGTAGGTATATGACTTAAAAATAATGTGTTGCATTATACTTTTGAATCCTTTGAACTTGATTTTGACAATACGAGACGGTAGAGTCAACCTTTGCGGTTTGTGTGTCATGTCTGGATTGTTCCTTAAGTTATCTATCAAAACATACTCTTCATATTTGGCTTGTAAAAAGACAACTTCAAGATCATGTGTTGCATACGAGGGTTGATATTCCATGACCTTTAATTTGACTTCGATATCAATTTGGTGTGTGGGTTTTTGTTCTTTTGTTGCACTTTAGATGTTATAAGTAATATACAAACTGTAACGTTTCTCATGTGATGATATGATTTTTATATTTATCTATTGGATACCATCTGGCAGGAAAGCAAATTCACGGCGACGCCGACAGAAATGGATTTTATCTCACCATATCTAGTTTAATTGTTAGACAATATGACAGGAAGACTTTCTTTTCTATGGTTTTACAGGATACGAATACTTATAACAGTGGGGATTCTTATCTGTATTTTATTTCGTTTTTATATGCCAAAAAGGAAGTTATTCTAAAAAAGTACTTTATTTCATTCATTATTTTTTGTTTGTGTGCTTGGTTTTTTGTTGCGTTGACCTAAATTCCTATTGTACTTTATTTAACTTATAACACATGATTTTTCATAACTGATTTTCCTTTGATTGTAGAAAACGACGAAGAAAGAAGATCTTTCCTTTCCCAAAATATTCTTCTTATTTCACATAGCCTCGATGTAACTAAGGTTTCTGATACGTCCATGCAGTTAGTAAGGTTAATGTCATGTACATTTAATATCAATATGGAGACTGTTGGATCATTAGTACACCGATTGTTCGGGAGAGAGAAATCATTGTTGGTGGAAAATCTAGAGACACGTTTGACTGAGGCAATTTCAGATTTCAGGCGTTTCGTTTTCATAGCCTCCCATGATTTAATAGATGTCTATCAAGGAACAGAAAGGAAGAGATATGTACAAAAAGGAGATTCATATATCCAAACCCTAATAAAAAATGCCATAAATAATTCATTGAAGAATACTACGAAACGCCACCATACTCACGCTCATTTTGTTTCTCTGGACACGTCAACGAACAAATACTGCAAACAGTTGTTTTCTTTTATAAATCCACCAAAAGGACAAGGGAGAAAATATTGCTTGGTAAAAGACTATAAACTAAAATTTAAAGACTTAAGCTGCTTGGTTGGTAATTTGTCCTCAACCCTCCGAAATAATGCTATTGCAAGAAAGTTGGAAAATATCGATCAAAATGAATGGGTTCGGAATCTAGTTCCAATGAATAATTGCAAATATCAACAGAGTGGAGAAATTGACTTATCTGGTAGTAACAACTCATTAGAACCTAAATCTTCCATTGGTAGTACGGATACTGATCCCAAGGAACCAGGCGTATCAATAGTCAGAAATACCGAAAACCAGAATACCAACCAGAAACAACTGGTAGTTCCAACGGTGGAAAACCCCAATGAAGTAAAACATGAAACAACGGTAAAAGATATTGTTACAAATGAAGAATATCTTCACAGTGATAAAGGACTAAACCATGACGATCTACCTTCATCAACTTCTACCAAAATGATACAAAAAGGACCTATAGATCCACAACAACTATATGGTTCTGTTCAAAACGTTGCGGAGGTCCACACTAGTTTGACTGATCCTAAACGAATAAGTGATGATCAGAGTACTGGTGCTCAACAAGAAACAGGATATTTTAGTAACAACAAAGAGGACGACGCCGGTAAAAGTGTAACTGTCTGCAAGGAACTAAATACTGCCTTAAACAACACGCACAAAGCTACGACTGCTAGCTTTATAGAAGGCAATAATAGTGATATGACAGAACCACCATTTAAGATCTCAGTAACTAACGAGGACACAAATACACAACTAAAGGGTGTTTTTTCTTTTCTACCACAAAGCGCTGTTCATCAACTTGGAACAGAGTGTCTGTGTAATACTCATGCTGATGAAAGTCCAAGAAACGAACCTTTTACATACTTAGAGACAAGTCGAGAACTTCACGGACTTTCATATCATCAGTCAGGAGGATTTTGTACGAATCTTGACAATCAAAGCATTTGTGAACAAGTGGAATACGAAACTACAGTTTGACATTTTAATTAGAGATTAGCCTTAAAAGTCACGGCCCCGTGCAGGTCCGGGTGTTGAAAGAATAGGCCTGCAGCAGCGCTAAGCTTGTCGTAAAAGGCGACTAAATAGTGCTCAGAAACCTAGCCGGGGGCTAGGCGCTCTGCCCACAGAGCAACTGGGATGTGTGCCCCCAGGTGGTGGAATGGGGTACCCCTGGCGTGTTGCATGCTGGGGTTGTCAGGCTATAATACGGAAAACCTGACCGCAAACCATAGTGGTGCACCGTGTTGGGAAAAATGCCACGTTCCTTGCACGTTAAAGAACCCTGCTGTGGTATTCGATAGGAGTAGGAATCTTTGCGCTCCGCCACAGGAGGCTAAATTGCCCGACCTTACCCATCCCCCTTTTTCCAGTGGCAATCAAAATTTGTCGACCCTATTATCCTTGTGACCCATCCTTTTTTTTTTTTTTCATTTCATGTTCATTTAATCATTCATTTCATGTTCATTGTCTGAATATAGCTGAAATATTGCTGCTCGGACGTTAAACCCCAACAAACAAACAAACAGCTTATATCTAGAGTACCTCGTAAATATCAGGGGGCTGGAAATTTCCTTGATTGACTCCATCGGGAACGCTTTAATATTTCCTTTGTTATATTACATGTAGGTTCATTCGAACTTAAACCTAGTCTAATTAGTGGCTAAAATTATCTCCTTTGACCAGGAAATCAAATGCAGAAATGTGAACACATTTTGTGTACAAAACTTGGCAAATGACATATTATTTCAGTGTAATTACGTCCTTAGGATTTTTTTGATGATTTTGAATAATTTGGGATATTGTGTAAATAAACTTTTCCATTTTATTGGAAGAAATACACCCAATAGAAGTCTTTGAAGTTAGAATAATCCTAATCCTTACACGTTCACAGTTTGTCAGACGTCTTCATAAAGATAGAGTTCAACAATATTTGATGTTAAATTGTATCTTACATAATACAGGATTAATTGTATTGGATGAAATATAATCACGTGACATAGATTTATTTGAATATTTTTTTGTTTTAATCGCAAGAAAGATTGAATAACCCTATTATTCACCGATGAATAACCCATCATAAATACAAGAGCAGGTGAATAACCCATTTTGACAACAACAGACTCATCAAAAATGTAATATTCAAAGTCTTTCCCTGAATTTTTTTAAATAAAAAAAGGAAAACAAAATATTCACCTACATGTGCAAAAACGTACTTACCCAATTCAAAATATTCAGTCAATAAATAGCAAACAAAACATTTTTTAATGATAGCCAAGCACATTTGAAACCATGCATTTTTTGTCAGTCAGTGTTTGTTTGGTATAATAAAACAATTACGGCACTCTAATTCGGTGAATATCCAAAATTGTCAACCTCACTAAGGTTAGTCTCCCCGGGCTTAAGCCCTTAGTGAAATAACCCTAGTTCGGGTTGACAATTCCACCCAAAAAATTCATAAAATAATTTATTGGTGTGTGAATTAAACTTTTTCTTATCATTTACATTTCAGTAAACTAATATTCTATGTCATATCAAAAGCACTAGTGGAAGGGTGTGGAGTCATAAAAATCTTAAGAAAAGCAGGCTGAAAATAGCATTTTTTTCAATTATATGGAATTCCAAAATTAATAGTCTTCATATTGTCGCTTCATAATTTTAGTTTTGTAATTTTAAAAACAACTAAATACATCTACCACAACTTTAAATTGGCACATACATGTACTGTACTAGTATTCAAGACCGTTGAAACAAATTTTACATTTGGATAATATTAAGTATTAACAATGTAGCCACTGCCACTTAAGACCCTAGCAGGTACAATGTATAACCGTTTCAACTGTTTATTAGTTAAACTCACAGCCGCAATTACTGCGTAACAGGAGCTAAATACAGATATTTATAAATACAAACATAGCATACAAATCGAGTGCGACACTATCAACATATACACAGTAACAACGTCGAGGTAATCTAAATACATATATCATAATAATAAACAGGTGGGTGCAAATAAATATAGTGTAAAAATGATGCTACCGAATTATCAATTTTTCAATTTTCTGGATGAATAGAGACAATCTGGTGAGTACATTAGTATTACAATATTTCATCATTTTATACAATTTAGTAATGTGCGGATAAATATACTCCCACAACGTAAGAGGTTAGAATTCCGTTCCTCCATACAGAATTATAGTAAACTATTTTCCATCTATAACGTTTTATTCAGTTTCTTTACTATTACACAGGAGAAGGTGACTAAACTACAGAAAAACAATGACCTACCTGATGAGAAAATCCAGCAATCCTGGAAATCCTTTGTAAAAGCAGTTAAAATGAACTTCATATTTGGTTTTTAGCTTTTTGAGTGTGTAATTCCGGTTGATAAAATTACGAATTTTAAAATTTGCGAAATGAACGTATCAAATTAACCAACTGCCTGTACAAACTTTAAGTTCGTTTTGTCGAAAAATATTGCTGGTCATTTTGACAACTGTCTTCATAACAAATGTTTTCTAGGTATAACAAATATTTAGGATTTTTATCGTTCGATTTCCGGTAGGTTAAACTTCTTGTATGTAAATGAAAGACAAAGTATTTTAAAACACATGTTTAGCTATAATTAACATTTGTGGTGGCTTTCAACAATGTCAGATGCTAGAGGTTAGGATGGCACCAGGTCAGAAAATAGCTTGCCAGACAACCTCTAGCATTGCTGGGGTACGGATAAATATTGTTGTTGACGATTCGGGGCGGAACGACATACGAATATGCGTATAAGATTTTGTATTCCATAAGTTCCATAAATTGCGATTTTCTGTAACAAATTTAATAAAACACAAAAGTAATAATGTCGGTAAATGTAAATAAACATTTGAACAATAAAACAAATCATCAAGAGTTCTGTCTATCATAAAATTATAACTTAAAATAAGCCTTGAACAAAGTTAAATGACAATATTATAAGAACACATAGATCTATCACATTAAAATATCGTAAAGGACAATAATGTTTTAAAGTAAACATACAAATATAATTCAATACAGACAAAATACCGTATAATGTACATATACATGTATAAGATTAGAAATATTACCGATAATGCCTTTTCTACATCTTGTCCCAAAACCTCAAAATGCGTCTCAAAAGCGCCCATACATCATGATGCTACGTACGTGTCCTGGATCCCAACGTTGGTGGGAAAAACGTAACGTCGTTTCCCGCGGAAAACGGCAAATCTGTCCAACGTTAACAATTGACACAATATATTTACACAGGTAACATTTTTGTTTGACATATACTTAAAAAATTAATTTTAGAATATACAACAGTACTAACGATAGTAATTTTTCGGGAACAAATTTTTTCCATAAATTTACAATATCATCAGGAGTGCAAAGCGATATATAATTCGTCCCCAAGACCAGTCACACATAAATTACAAAGTCTATCATTTCTTGGAATATTCCACCATCTGCCGGTTTCGATCGGAAATTTTACGTTACATGTACATAACTTACAGATAGGGGTCCACCATGTGCAATTTAGTCTAAGTATGACTCAAGCTTAAACTCAGTCTTGAAATATGAATAAATTCCCCCCCGCGATGTAATATTCATATTCCCAAACCATTGCTGTATGAACTGATCTTGAAGTCTATATTTTATGTTTGTCTTTAAAAAAAATACATGCAGGTTTTGTTGGACATTCCACATCTCATTAAAACCACATTCATCAAAAATTGACTTAATATAAAATAACCATTTTGATTTAGTTTCCATTTTCATGTAGCTGTAGAGTAAATTGATACAAGTTCCCAGATTCTTATCATTTTGTACAAGTTTACACCAAAAATTTAGCATCTTTAATTTAATACCAAGTTCAAGTGGATATCTACCTAATTCACCATACACCATGAAGTTTGGTGTGGATGATCGTAAACCTAGAATACGTGCACAAAACTGAAAATGAACTTTTTCAATAATAGCCATGTTTTCGATACCCCAAATTTCTGAGGAGTGAGTGAGGATAGGAACAATTAGAAAATCAAATAGTCTTAGCTGAAGATCAACTGGAATTGCTATATTCTGATTTTTTTTCTACATAAAACGTATAAGGTTTTTTGGGCCTGTTCTACCAATCTCTTTCGAGCGTGGAAGAAATTCCCATTGAAGTTGAATAGAAGACCCAAATGAGTGTAGCAGTCCTAAATTTCAATCGACTCGTGCAGGTCCGGATGTCAGAAGAATAGGCCTGCAGCAGCGCTAAGCTTGTCTTAAAAGGCAACTAAATAGTGATCAGAAACTTAGCCGGGGGCTAGGGCGCTCTATCCAACAGAGCAACTGGGTTGTGTACCCCCGGTGTGTTACATGCTGGGGTTTTCAGGCTATAATACGGAAAACCTGACCGCAAACCATAGTGGTGCACCGTGTTGGGAAAGATGCCACGTTCCTCGCACGTGAAAAAAACCTACTGTGGTTTTCTCTCGGAGTAGGAAGCATAGGACTCCGCCACAGGAGGCCAAATTGCCCGACTCTACCCACCTCTCCCTATTTCCAGTGGCAATCAATATTTGTCGACCCCAATATTCTTGTGTCCCATCCTATTTTTCATTTCATCATCATTTCATGTTCATCGCCTGACTATAGCTGAAATATTGCTGCATGGGCGTTAAACCCCAACAAACAACAAACAATAAATTTCAATCTCTTGATTGCATAATTTTAAAGAGATTCCCCGCTTAAGCTTTCTTTAGTCTCCACTCGTTACAATATTCTCCAAAATGTTTCATCAACAGACTCGGAAAATAAAACAGTGTCATCTGCATACAGTAAGATAAACAATTTAAGATAAGCATGAAGATGATTCAAATATTCGTCACTTAAAAAAGTAAAATCATTTTACTTAGAGATCGTTTATGTACAAGGCAAAGAGGAAAGACGATAACTTTTCTCCTTGTCTCACTCTCAACTCACGTGGAAAATAAATTGTTCGCAAATTACCAGCTTGCACGCAAGACTTAATATTTGTGTACAGGTTTATGGTGGATTTAAAATTCTTCCACCAATTTTACTTTTATCTAATTTTTGTCATAACCCAAGTCTCCATACTGTGTCGAACGCCTTCCGAAAATAGATAAATGTGCAGAATAACTTCCTTCCAGCTGAAATATTGCTGCTCGGACGTTAAACCCCAACAAACAAACAAACAAACAAACCTTCCAGAAAATAAATATACAGAAATAAGCAAATGTAAAATGAGCATATTATCTCGTTCAGAGTAGCCCTTTCTGAACCCGCCTTGAGCGTCAATAATCAGTCCAAATTCATCCGACAATTTATTGAGCCTTGCGTTCAAAATAGAAGTATATACTTTTTATAAGACGGAGAGACATGGGCAGCGAAGCCTACCCCCTCTAGAAGCCAATACATCATGGATTTGTTCATGCTTTTCTCTAAAGTAATTTCTTTTCAACACATATATTAAACGTCGCTACGATGCATAAAATGTATACATCAAAGGTCGCAACGTTTCACAAAACGTATATATATACAGTAGATTTGAACTAAACATTAAACAACCATAATTTGTGTTTACAGTATTGCTGTTTTTTACGGAAGTATCCGGTATATCAATATAATAAACGTGAACATTCATTCTTGGGGGCGCTATACAGTTACAATTAGGAGCACTGTTCCGCATACAAAGTTGACCAGATCTAATTTTGTAAAATTTAAGATAAAAGTTCAAAGTTTAAATTTGGTTAAGCATTTATACAGACAGATGTAATACCTTTATAAATGGTTAACAAGTGTAATTTAAATGACGGAAGGTATCCGGAACGTATTTAAATACTAATTTTCTAAACACACCAAGGATTAGAAAAATATGTACTTTCAATGAAAAAAAAAACACTTGAAATTTCTGTGTTGACTTCCTAAAAACAGCTTTATTTCAACAAAATGAGACCAATTTTCCATATGTACTGTTAGCCCGAGTATATGAAATGCCAGTACACTGCATTTTTACACGTACACTCCTTGAAACGTTCACGTTTCCCATTTTAGCGTTCGTGCATCGTGAGGTGTGGTGAAACGGAATTTTTTGTCACAAAAATGACCCTATTTGTCACATTTGAAAATAACATCTTCTAAAGCTATCTAATTTTCTATGCGAATGAGACTACAACAGAAAGATGTTGCCAAATGTGGACCTAAGATACGTTTTCATACATAACATGAGCTTTCTGATAGTTTAAACATATTTTATTCAGAAATAGTTCGACTGCAATAAATTACAAAACACAATAGTAATAAGACAATGATTCGGAAACAAGCATAGCTTATACAAAGTCAGGTCTCCTTATAAAAATGATGTTTGTTTGTTTGTTGGGGTTTAACGTCCGAGCAGCAATATTTCAGCTATATTCAGACAATGAACATAAAATGGATGATAAAATGAACATGAAATGAAAAAAAAGGATGGGTAACAAGGATAATAGGGTCGACAAATTTTGATTGCCACTGGAAAAAGGGGGGATGGGTAAGGTCGGGCAATTTAGCCTCCTGTGGCGGAGCGCAAAGGTTCCTACTCCTATCGAATACCACAGCAGGGTTCTTTAACGTGCGTGGAACGTGGCATCTTTCCCAACACGGTGCACCACTATGGTTTGCGGTCAGGTTTTCCGTATTATAGCCTGACAACCCCAGCATGTAACACGCCAGGGGTACCCCATTCCAGTTGCTCTGTGGGCAGAGCGCCTAGCCCCCGGCTAGGTTTCTGAGCACTATTTAGTCGCCTTATACGACAAGCTTAGCGCTGCTGCAGGCCTATTCTTTTAACACCCGGACCTGCACTGGTATAAAAATGACAATTTGTTTAGCACATATGTTCTATTACACGTTCATTGAAGAATATAATATGTGGCGTGGAGAAAATAAAGTATTCAGAAAAAAAGGGTGAAATGCATTATTAGGTAATTGAATATAGTTAGGTGTTCACAAACTGTTTACTATCTACCATATACCTTTGCACATTTGTTAATATATGTATGTTTTGTTCTAAATATCCATAAACCAAAATTTTGAGAGTTAACGGGAATGGTAAATCTAACGACAATATGTATGTCTGGCGAACGGCTGCATACTTATTACAGTGATGAAGATAATGGGCTGACGTTTCAGATAGACCGCATGTACCATATGGGTTATCGACAAGATTTTGCACAAATAAATGAGCATTCAAAGAACTACTATCCATACTAAACCATGCATGGAGCACTTGACCCAAACGCTTTTTTGACAATATTGTCGATGTGATTATGCCACGATCCGTTATCTGAAAATGTTGAACCCAAATGCTTATGGCTTGTCACTTCCTGTATGTCGTGACCAGATGTACCACTCGTTTAGACTTGGGCGAAATAAGCATCGTCTCGGTTTTCTGTGGATTAAATTTTACGAGGCAAGTAGTTGCCCACTGATGAATTTTCGCGAGGTCATTATTTAAAATATTCGCGGCGATAGCAGGCGAATCGATGGTTACAAATAGGCTAGTATCGTCAGCAAATAACTGTCTACAACGATATCGTTTATATATACAATATAGGTACATTGTCGAAAATTATTGAAGATATGTGTATTCGGCTTGGTACGGGGGAAATAGCTCGGCGGAGCCTCGCATTTCCTACCCGTTCCGTCGCCTCATCACATATCTTCAATAATTTTCGACAATGTACCTATATTGTTTTTATCCTGTTATATTAATAGTTTTGTGCGTGTGTACATTTTTAAAATAAAATTTTAAAATGCGTATCCCCTGAGGAGCCCCGATCGTTAAACCCAAAGAAAAAAATAATACCCATGGCGCATGACTCAGTAAACATTGAAATTCAATCCGCACCATATAATCCGTCAAAGCTGTTTGAAGAAAATAAGCAATGTATCAAAATTTATTTAATTCCAAGAGACAAATAAGTAAAACGAACAATAAATACAAATATTTTGAATGTTGTAAAGTCGATTTTAAGAACATTAAAGTTTTGAATTTCACGAGGAAGGTGGAAGCTGACTTGTTTCTGTTTGGTATATGGCAGTAGAGTTCAGGGGTGAAATTTGTGTTTATGCAGTAACAAATCCAAGACCATAACAGTTTCCTGGTCATTTGTCTCTTCAAGAGTTTTATCATATTGTAATGCTTCAATTTCTTTAAGTGGGGACCAGTTTATGTTAAATTGTGCCGGACACTCTGGCTCCGAGTCCGACATGACTGAAATGACAGGGGAAATCGCCTGCAAACTGATAATGAATCAAATCTGAACGAGATTTTGGATTTGCCATATATATGACGGTGAAAAAAATACAAACAAAATCATTATTTGGTTTACATAAAATCTTGTATTTCATTCAGGTGAAAACGAAACAAAACAGCAAAAAAAAAAAAGATTAACCGGATACGCAATCGCAATTTGTTTATATCGTATCTATGGTGGTGGCCATGATTAATTTACGCATACCAGAAAAAAGTAGTTCCGCCTATCACGTGAGTGGGAGGATTGATTGATTGATTGTTGTTGTTTATTGCCGTTTCGGCGACCAGGGTCATATCATGGCAAGAACATTTAATGCAAGGAAAACATTAAAAGCATGATCAAAGTATCTTCACAAAATAATGAAATTAAAACAAACAGCTATTTACATATAAAAAGGTACATAAAAGGTGAACCCAAGACATAAAATACATATAGAAACATAACTTCGATAAAACATTTAAAATATTGCAAAATCAAGGAAGGTATCCAATTTAGATTTTATTAAATAAACCGATGTCCCGCAAAAAATCGATAATGTTTTTAGATGAAACGGTCTTGAACAAATCAAACATATTGGCGCAGTCAAAATTTTGCCTGATATTGGCAAAATCCACACAATCTAGAAGAACATGTTTGATAGAGAAAGGGCAATCACATGGGATACACTCAGGTGGAGGATCACCAACAAGCAAATGGCCATGTGTGAATCTAGAATGTCCAATGCGGCATCTAGTCATGACCACTTGCTCTTTGCAATTGCCCGACCCGGATTGATGAACGCCTAGATCGGGTTTTATGGAATCGAGTTTGTTGTGTTCAAGACCGTCCCATCGGTCCTGCCACATCTTTAAAATATATTTCCTTATTAAAGGTTTAAAATCGGTGTATGGCAAACTAACGTCCTTTATTATTTCATTTAATGCCTTCTTGGCAACCCTGTCTACAACTGAATTCCCCTGAATACCAACATGACTGGGTACCCAGAGAAAAACAATCTCTATATCGAATTCCCGAAGTCAATGAATAAAATATAAAATTTGTAAGATAAGAGTGTTTTTCAGTTTGTGATTCTTAATTGCCAAAAGACAGCTCAAAGAGTCACAACAAATAATAAACTGTGACAGATTAGATTGAGTAATCAATTTAAGTGCTAACAATATGGCTCGAGCTTCAGCTGTGAATATGGAAGCGCTTGATGGCAACCGTTCAGTTACAGTTCTGTCACCATGGACAGCAGCACATGCAACGTTATCGCCATCTTTTGAGCCATCTGTATACACCGTCAAAAAATCTGGATAATTTGCTTTAATTTCAGAAAATTTTTGCTGTAAAAATAAGGATTGGTATCGGACTTTTTATATTCACGCAGATCAAAAATGAAAGAAGGGTGTGGAAGCTCCCATGGAGGGCATTTGGAAGTAACAACAGGTGTCACTGCATTGGTCACCAGATGAATTGCTTCCAAATGAGGTTTTATTCGAATTCCAAAAAAAGGGGTTTTGCTTTCATGTTTTCGATAAATGTCGACATAAATAGGATTAATGACACAGTCGTAGGCAGGGCTATCTGGGTAGGCCATAAGTTTACTTACATATTGAAGACCTAATTTCAAACGTCTGTCTCCAAGGGAGGGGTTCATTTGAAAGTCGCAACCCCTGGTGGTGAACAGCGTCTAAAATTTTAAGGTAAGATTTTTTGGCGGAACCATAAACAATAGATCCATAATCAAGTTTAGACCTAACCAAAGATCTATATAAATTTAATAAAATTGAGGTATCAGCACCCCAATCGGTACTGGACACCATTTTTAAAATATCTAGTGCCTTAAGACACCTAGATTTAAGTAATTTGATATGGGGAAGAAAAGAAAGTTTACTATCAAAAAGTAATCCAAGGAATTTTGTTTCTTCTACTATTTTGATTTTATTACCATAAAGAAAGAGATCTGGGTCCGGATGCAGCTTTCGCTTTCGACAAAAGTGCATACCAACAGTTTTAGATGTAGAAACCTTAAGCCCATTTCTCAATTCTTTTGAGGCAAAGTTGTAACTGCCTTTCAATATTACTCATATTTTGTCCCCTGTAGCAGATCAAAAAGTCGTCTACATACAAGGAACCGTCAATATTGTCCTTCAAAACTTGGGCTAAACTATTAATTTTAATACTGAAGAGAGTGACAGAAAGAATACTTCCCTGAGGAACTCCCATTTCCTGTTCCTTCTCCTCAGAAAAAGTCGAATTTACCCTCACATTAAAATGACGATCTGACAAAAAATTAGACAAGAACAGAGGAAGTCTTCCTTTCAACCCCATATCAAATATATCTTTTAAAATACCATATTTCCACGTCGTGTCATAGGCTTTTTCTAAATCGAAAAAGACCGACACAACATGTTCATTTTTAGCAAATGCATTTCTGATGAGCGTTTCAAACCGGACTAAATGGTCAAGAGTACTTCTGCCTTGCCTAAAACCACACTGAATATTAGTAAGTTGTGCTTCTCAAGGAACCACACAAGGCGATCATTGACCATTCGTTCCATTGTCTTGCAGACGCAGCTTGTCAATGCGATCGGGCGATAATTTGAAGGATCCGTATGATCTTTTCCTGGTTTTGGAATAGGGACTACTGAAGCCGTTTTCCAGATGGACGGAACGTTACCAGAAGTCCATATCTCGTTCATTAACGCAAGAAGTGTATGTAGAGATGGATCAGGAAGATGTTTCAAAAGTTGATAGTGAATATTATCTAGCCCACTAGCGGTATCGTGGGCTTTAGCCAGTGACGATTTTAGTTCCTCTATAGAAAATTGAGAGTTGTAGGATTCAGCATTATTTGACTTGAAGTTTAATTTTGTCTTTTCTGCAGATGATTTAATTTTTTGAAAATCCGGTTTGTAGTTAGTTGAGGATGAATGTTTAGCGAATGTTTCAGCTAGCTTACTGGCGATATCTTTTTCGGTGGTTAGAGTGGTATTACCAACTTTAAGGTGTTTCACTGAAGAATTCGAATTTTTTCCTTTTACTTTTCTAATAAAATTC
This sequence comes from Perna viridis, assembly GCA_037379345.1. NCBI lineage: Eukaryota > Metazoa > Mollusca > Bivalvia > Mytilida > Mytilidae > Perna > Perna viridis. The sequence continues at coordinate 20,420,693 of CM074511.1, forward strand.
CATACTTTATTGAGGGGAGTGTGAGATTTAATACTAGAAACAAAATTTTTCCAAGAGGTTCGTCTGGCTTGTTTACATGTACGTCGAGCTTTTGCTCGAAATATTCGGAAGTTTGACAGATTTGCTTGTGTAGGATTTTTGTCAAACCGGCGATGGGCCTTGTTGCGTTCTTCGATCGCTTTGTCGCACTCATCAGTAAACCATGGTTTACTAGGTCTTTTTGGATTTGTCGAGGTTTTAGGTATTGTTTTATTAGCAATTGATGTCAGTCTTTCATTAAATAATAAAATGGGATCTTCAACATCCTTCATCGTTTCTAATCGTAATTCTTCAAGACAGTGGGCTTCAAATGAAGCCCAATCTGCTTTCTCAAGTTTAAAACGAGGTTGACGTTCCTCCGTTTTGGAGGATAAATGCTCCAAAATAATTGGAAAATGATCACTCCCGCACAAGTCATCATGAACTCGCCATGTAAACTCTGAAAGTACGAGAGGATCACAAATGCTTAAATCAATAGAAGAATACGATCCATTGCCTGAATGAAGGAACGTTGAAGATCCGTCATTAAATATGCACAAATCTTCTTGCTGAAGGAGCTCCTCAACTTTTTTACCTTTATCATTCGTATGATTACTTCCCCATAAAGGATTATGAGCATTAGTCACCCAAAATAATAAATGGTTTGGGCAACTGCTTAACGAAATCAACTAATTTATTTCTGCACAAAATTGAATTTGGGGGAATGTAAATGGAACAAACGGTTATGGTTTTATCAAGGGATAACCGAACGGCCACTGCTTGTAGATCGGTAGTTAAAGGAACTGAACTATGTATTACTCTGTCCCTAATAAAAATGGTACATCCACCAGCAGCTCGTTCATTTGCCTCAGCAAATGTACTATACATTGTATATCCTTTTACGGAAATTTGATCCGTTTCTTTTAAATGAGTCTCCTGGAGACATAATGCAACTGGTAAAATAGACTGAACAAGAAGAGTTAATTCCAAAATATTAGCCTTTAAACCTCGACAATTCCATTGAAGTAATTTGGCCATTTTTATGGGTGACGAATGGGGGATATTTTCTCTGACTTGGATCCGCGACCACGACTCGATGACCTTCTAGTACGAGTGCCACCATTAAGGTCAATTCGAATTGACTGAGCGCGCTGCTCCTTGTATTTTTCATGGCAACAGGATCTGTTTGGTCAATCTGATCAAGGTCGGGACCCAGCCAGTTTTCACCTGGACAAAGTCCATGATCTGTTGTTTCCATGTCAGATTCGGAATCCGAGTCCGACACCACAGGCGACACAATCTGTCGTCTAGACTTGGATTTCTCCAAGTCCTCCACACGGAAATTCCCCAACTTTTTTGGGGGTTGGACATTCTTCTGTTGAGATTTGGAAGACGATGACTGTTGTGATGATGGAGATGATTTTGAAGATGATCCGGAATTTTGGGATGACTGAGTCTGGGAACATTGGTGAGATTTCTTAGCTCTGGCCTTTTTAATTTCCTCTAAACATTTTTTGGATGGTTTCATTATTTTGGTGGATACCTCAGTGGGCAGTTTGGCAAGACCATTGATATCCTCTTTCCAACTCATGATCGTCTGCACCTCAACAGTCGAGGACAGACAAGCACGCTTTGCAACACTAGCATAAGATGTTTTGCCAGATGCAAGAAAATTGTTGGAAAGGGACCACTTCTGGCGAGCTTCACTATATGAAATTTTGTTTTCAGTTTTTATCTTTAAAATATCTTTTTCTTTCTTATAAAGAGGGCAATCTTTAGATGATGACATGTGAGCTTCCTCAGAGTTTCTGCATTTCAGATCTTTTTTGCAGTCGATTCCCTCGTGTCCTTCTTCAGAGCATCGGAAACAAAACAGTTTTCGTCTACACTGGCCCTTTCCATGCCCAAAATTCTGGCATTTAAAACACCGAAGTGGGTTAGGAATATACAGACTGACAGCTGTCCTGTATGGACCAATGTAGACATGAGATGGCACTGAAGTGGAACTAAATGTTAACGGGATTGTTCTCATTGGTGTGGTTGCATCTGCACGTCGAGAAGTAAATCTTTTCACTGACTTAACGCCTTGTGATTTCAGTGCCCCACAGATCTCTTCATCAGTCAAGGCGTCGAGGTCTCGACCCCGGTATTTAAGGACATCCTGTGACTGATTTAGTGACTTGTGTGCAGATGAAACCACATCAAGGTCACCAATCCTGGTTAATTTTAACAAATTGGATGATTGGCCAGGTCTGATTGATTGATTGTTGTTGTTTATTGCCGTTTCGGCGACCAGGGCCATATCACGGCAAGAACATTTAATGCAAGGAAAATATTAAAAGCAAGATCAAAGTCTCTTCATAAAATAATGAAATTAAAACAAACAGCTATTTACATATAAAAAGGTACATAAAAGGTGAACCTAAGACATAAAATACATATAGAAACATAACTTCGATAAAACATTTAAAATATTGAAAAATCATGGAAGGTATCCAATTTAGATTTTATTAAATAAACCGATGTCCCGCAAGAAATCGATAATGTTTTTAGATGAAACGGTCTTGAACAAATCAAACATATTGGCGCAGTCAAAATAATTTTGCCTGGTGTTGGCAAAATCCACACAATCCAGAAGAACATGTTTGATAGAGAAAGGGCAATCACATGGGATACACTCAGGTGGAGGATCACCAACAAGCAAATGGCCATGTGTAAATCTAGAATGTCCAATGCGGCATCTAGTCATGACCACTTGCTCTTTGCGATTGCCCGACCCGGATTGATGAACGCCTAGATCGGGTTTTATGGAATTGAGTTTGTTGTGTTCAAGACCGTCCCATCGGTCCTGCCACATCTTTAAAATATATTTCCTTATTAAAGGTTTAAAATCGGTGTATGGCAAACTAACGTCCTTTATTATTACATTTAATGCCTTTTTGGCAACCCTGTCTACAACTGAATTCCCCTGAATACCAACATGACTAGGTACCCATAGGAAAACAATCTCTTTATCAAATTCCCGAAGTCGATGAATAAAATATAAAATTTGTAAAATAAGAGTATTTTTCAGTTTGTGATTCTTAATTGCCAAAAGACAGCTCAAAGAGTCAGAACAAATAATAAACTGTGACAGATTAGATTGAGTAATCAATTTAAGTGCTAACAATATGGCTCGAGCTTCAGCTGTGAATATGGAAGCGCTCGATGGCAACCGTTCAGTTACAGTTCTGTCACCATGGACAGCAGCACATGCAACGCTATCGCCATCTTTTGAGCCATCTGTATACACCGTCGAAAATCCGGATAATTTGCTTTAATTTCAGAAAATTTTTGTTGTAAAAATAAAGGATTGGTATCGGACTTTTTATATTCACGCAGATCAAAAATGAAAGAAGGGTGTGGAAGCTCCCATGGAGGGCATTTCGAAGTAACAACAGGTGTCACTGCATTGGTCTCCAGATGAATTGCTTCCAAATGTGGTTTTATTCGAATTCCAAAAGGAGGGGTTTTGCTTTCATGTTTTCGATAAATGTCGACATAAATAGGATTAATGACACAGTCGTAGGCAGGGCTATCTGGGTAGGCCATAAGTTTACTTACATATTGAAGACCTAATTTCAAACGTCTGTCTCCAAGGGATGGTTCATTTGCCTCGGCATAAAGGCTCTCAATAGGAGAGGTTCTGAAGGCACCAAGGCAAAGTCGCAACCCCTGGTGGTGAACAGCGTCTAAAATTTTAAGGTAAGATTTTTTGGCGGAACCATAAACAATAGATCCATAATCAAGTTTAGACCTAACCAAAGATCTATATAAATTTAATAAAATTGAGGTATCAGCACCCCAATCGGTACTGGACACCATTTTTAAAATATCTAGTGCCTTAAGACACCTAGATTTAAGTAATTTGATATGGGGAAGAAAAGAAAGTTTACTATCAAAAAGTAATCCAAGGAATTTTGTTTCTTCTACTATTTTGATTTTATTACCATAAAGAAAGAGATCTGGGTCCGGATGCAGCTTTCGCTTTCGACAAAAGTGCATACCAACAGTTTTAGATGTAGAAAACTTAAACCCGTTCTCCAAAGCCCATTGCTCAATTCTTTTGAGGCAAAGTTGTAACTGCCTTTCAATATTACTCATATTTTGTCCCCTGTAGCAGATCAAAAAGTCGTCTACATACAAGGAACCGTCAATATTGTCCTTCAAAACTTGGGCTAAACTATTAATTTTAATACTGAAGAGAGTGACAGAAAGAATACTTCCCTGAGGAACACCCATTTCCTGTTCCTTCTCCTCAGAAAAAGTCGAATTTACCCTCACATTAAAATGACGATCTGACAAAAAATTAGACAAGAACAGAGGAAGTCTTCCTTTCAACCCCATATCAAATATATCTTTTAAAATACCATATTTCCACGTCGTGTCATAGGCTTTTTCTAAATCGAAAAAGACAGACACAACATGTTCTTTTTTAGCAAATGCATTTCTGATGAGCGTTTCAAACCGGACTAAATGGTCAAGAGTACTTCTGCCTTGCCTAAAACCACACTGAATATTAGTGAGTAAGTTGTGCTTCTCAAGGAACCACACAAGGCGATCATTGACCATTCGTTCCATAGTCTTGCAGACGCAGCTTGTCAATGCGATCGGGCGATAATTTGAAGGATCCGTATGATCCTTTCCTGGTTTTGGAATAGGGACAACTGAAGCCGTTTTCCAGATGGACGGAACGTTACCAGAAGTCCATATCTCGTTCATTAACGCAAGAAGTGTATGTAGAGATGGATCAGGAAGATGTTTCAAAAGTTGATAGTGAATATTATCTAGCCCACTAGCTGTATCGTGGGCTTTAGCCAGTGACGATTTTAGTTCCTCTATAGAAAATTGAGAGTTGTAGGATTCAGCATTATTTGACTTGAAGTTTAATTTTGTCTTTTCTGCAGATGATTTAATTTTTTGAAAATCCGGTTTGTAGTTAGTTGAGGATGAATGTTTAGCGAATGTTTCAGCTAGCTTATTGGCGATATCTTTTTCGGTGGTTAGAGTGGTATTACCAACTTTAAGGTGTTTCACTGAAGAATTCGAATTTTTTCCTTTTACTTTTCTAATAAAATTCCATACTTTATTGAGGGGAGTGTGAGATTTAATACTAGAAACAAAATTTTTCCAAGAGGTTCGTCTGGCTTGTTTACATGTACGTCGAGCTTTTGCTCGAAATATTCGGAAGTTTGACAGATTTGCTGGTGTAGGATTTTTGTCAAACCGGCGATGAGCCTTGTTGCGTTCTTCGATCGCTTTGTCGCACTCATCAGTAAACCATGGTTTACTAGGCCTTTTTGGATTTGTCGAGGTTTTAGGTATTGTTTTATTAGCAATTGATGTCAGTCTTTCATTAAATAATAAAATGGGATCTTCAACATCCTTCATCGTTTCTAATCGTAATTCTTCAAGACAGTGGGCTTCAAATGAAGCCCAATCTGCTTTCTCAAGTTTAACACGAGGTTGACGTTCCTCCGTTTTGGAGGATAAATGCTCCAAAATAATTGGAAAATGATCACTCCCGCACAAGTCATCATGAACTCGCCATGTAAACTCTGAAAGTACGAGAGGATCACAAATGCTTAAATCAATAGAAGAATACGATCCATTGCCTGAATGAAGGAGCGTTGAAGATCCGTCATTAAATATGCACAAATCTTCTTGCTGAAGGAGCTCCTCAACTTTTTTACCTTTATCATTCGTATGATTACTTCCCCATAAAGGGTTATGAGCATTAAAGTCACCCAAAATAATAAATGGTTTGGGCAACTGCTTAACCACATCAACTAATTTATTTCTGCACAAGATTGAATTTGGGGGAATGTAAATGGAACAAACGGTTATGGTTTTATCAAGGGATAACCGAACGGCCACTGCTTGTAGATCGGTAGTTAAAGGAACTGAACTATGTATTACTCTGTCCCTAATAAAAATGGTAGATCCACCAGCAGCTCGTTCATTTGCCTCAGCAAATGTACTATACATTGTATATCCTTTTACGGAAATTTGATCCGTTTCTTTTAAATGAGTCTCCTGGAGACATAATGCAACTGGTAAAATAGACTGAACAAGAAGAGTTAATTCCAAAATATTAGCCTTTAAACCTCGACAATTCCATTGAAGTAATTTGGCCATTTTTATGGGTGACGAATGGGGGATATTTTCTCTGACTTGGATCCGCGACCACGACTCGATGACCTTCTAGTACGAGTGCCACCATTAAGGTCAATTCGAATTGACTGAGCGCGCTGCTCCTTGTATTTTTTCATGGCAACAGGATCTGTTTGGTCAATCTGATCAAGGTCGGGACCCAGCCAGTTTTCACCTGGACAAAGTCCATGATCTGTTGTTTCCATGTCAGATTCGGAATCCGAGTCCGACACCACAGGCGACACAATCTGTCGCCTAGACTTGGATTTCTCCAAGTCCTCCACGCGGAAATTCCCCAACTTTTTTGGGGGTTGGACATTCTTCTGTTGAGATTTGGAAGACGATGACTGTTGTGATGATGGAGATGATTTTGAAGATGATCCGGAATTTTGGGATGACTGAGTCTGGGAACATTGGTGAGATTTCGTAGCTCTGGCCTTTTTAATTTCCTCTAAACATTTTTTGGATGGTTTCATTATTTTGGTGGATACCTCAGTGGGCAGTTTGGCAAGACCATTGATATCCTCTTTCCAACTCATGATCGTCTGCACCTCAACAGTCGAGGACAGACAAGCACGCTTTGCAACACTAGCATAAGATGTTTTGCCAGATGCAAGAAAATTGTTGGAAAGGGACCACTTCTGGCGAGCTTCACTATATGAAATTTTGTTTTCAGTTTTTATCTTTAAAATATCTTTTTCTTTCTTATAAAGAGGGCAATCTTTAGATGATGACATGTGAGCTTCCTCACAGTTTCTGCATTTCAGATCTTTTCTGCAGTCGATTCCCTCGTGTCCTTCTTCAGAGCATCGGAAACAAAACAGTTTTCCTCTACACTGGCCCTTTCCATGCCCAAACTTCTGGCATTTAAAACACCGAAGTGGGTTAGGAATATACAGACTGACAGCTGTCCTGTATGGACCAATGTAGACATGAGATGGCACTGAAGTGGAACTAAATGTTAACAGGATTGTTCTCATTGGTGTGGTTGCATCTGCACGTCGAGAAGTAAATCTTTTCACTGACTTAACGCCTTGTGATTTCAGTTCCTCACAGATCTCTTCATCAGTCAAGGCGTCGAGGTCTCGACCCCGGTATTTAAGGACACCCTGTGACTGATTTAGTGACTTGTGTGCAGATGAAACCACATCAAGGTCACCAATCCTGGTTAATTTTAACAAATTTGATGATTGGCCAGGTCTGAGGCATTCAATTAAAATTCCTGATCTTATTTTCTTTGTATCTTTAACATCACCAGCTACACCCTTGATAGTTTTCTGTATTAAAAAAGGAGAAAGGTCATTAACATTTTTGTCTTTATCTTTTGCAGAAATTACAATAAATCTTGGCCAGTTTTTATCACTTTCGTCAGAAGAATTGCAGACATCACTTTTTCGTTTTTTTGAATAAGAAACATTGGACTCCCCGTTGTTTTTTGTCGCCATGTTAAGTTTTAGTAAGTTTCATCGTCTCTGTTCCCCACCCGCCACCGAGTGCCAACACGGGCGATGCTAGGACTCTACGGATTTCCAGCAGATAGCATCAGGGATTCCAGAGACGACATACTCGAACAGAGCGTATCTATCAATGGCGCATAGACAGCGTACTACTCGATTGACCCATGAGCCACCGCCTTCTTCATTTGCCATTTGTAAGCTTTTGAAAATATTTGAAACATTGGATTTAACAAAATGCCATCAGTAAAGCAGGTGGACAAATGAAGGGCATGGCGTGACCAGCCGATTGATCGAACCGGGTCCATCCGATCTCCCGTTTAGATGACCTAAGAGCCGAGTGGCATATACAGCCGTATCCTCGATCATCCAGCCATCGATGACACGGGGGTTACGTCACGACTGGAGTCTAGATACGTTTGTTTGTTTGTTTGTTGGGGTTTAACGTCCGAGCAGCAATATTTCAGCTATATTCAGACAATGAACATGAAATGGATGATAAAATGAAAATGAAATGATAAAAAAAGGATGGGTCACAAGGACAATAGGGTCGACAAATTTTGATTGCCACTAGAAAAAGGGGTGGGTGGGTAAGGTCGGGCAATTTAGCCTCCTGTGGCGGAGCGCAAAGGTTCCTACTCCTATCGAATACCACAGCAGGGTTGTTTAACGTGCGAGGAACGTGGCATCCACTAGGACCTCCTCGCCCACCAATAACTCACGGGTTGCAACTCACGGCAAACAAGTAGGTGAACCCACTTTTTATTTTAAACACCGGGCCCACGGTCGATGTTCGGATCGCTTTAGTCTGGCCTCTAACCTTTGACCTTTCCAGCATGGGTAACCCTACCAGGAGAAAAAACTCCAGCTGGCATAGCTCTTAGGATCACTGAGGCACGCAAGCCCCCCTACCACGACAAGGATAGCGATCCACAGGGGGGCGTGAGTGGGAGGAGCCAGAAAGTCGATAACCTGCTAATGTACGGATACAGCAAAAAATATAAACGTATACCTTTATTGTTTAACAAATAACCTCATTGCAGGATAAAATTTAAAATAAGATAAATAACAGAGGTCCTAAAATCGAACCTTGCGGTACGCCGGCATTTATGGGTGTCTATTCGGAGAGACCCCTTTCAAACAAACGCGTTGTGTTCTACCGTTAAAATACTCTTAAACCAATCCAAAAGTTTTCCCGAAATACCGTGGTTCCTTAGTTTAAAATAAAAGACCAGTGTGCCATACGCGATCGAATGCTTTGCTTATGTCACAAAATACTACTCTGACTTCATTCCCACTATCCGCATCCTTACCAAAAGTATTCGATATATCAACTAGCTGGTTTATAGCCGAATTGCCTCGCGTAAATCCAGATTGCTGAGCAGTTAAAATATCGTGGCGTAAGAGGAAGTTATGTACATACTTATAGACGCACCGTTCCATACACTTCGAAATAATATTTAACAGCGAGATCGGTCTGTGGTTTCCGTTCTTAAAAACCGAAGTAACGTTTGCCTTTTTTCCAATCTGTTGGAAAGATTGCATTAGTCAACCACAAATTAAAGAGTACATAATTGCTTTTTTAAAAATGTGGCACCAGCTTTCAATAAACGTGGATTTATAAGGACAGGCCCGCAAGCCTTACTGATGTTCAAATTGAGCAAGACATCCTCAACGTCTGTGTCTGAGATATATATATTATCGAGCATAGTATCGGCTAAGATGGGGTTAGGAAGAACAAAAGCAGAGTCATCCAGCACGGTTCGCAAAGCAAAACAAAACAAAAAAACATTGAATTCGTTTGCCTTTTCGTTATCATCGGAGATAAGCACGTCGTTTTAGAAAAGGGGGATGCCGACACTCGATCGCTTCATTCCAGAAATCTGGTTACATATATTCCACCAATTTGTGGTCGTTGGTTTGCAGTTTACGATTTTGCTAACCAAATTTGCAATTATAATCATCTTGAGAGCGACGAATAAAAGTAGTTGGCTCGTTTCGAATATGTCTAAATTTTGCCCAATCTGACTCTATTTGACCTCCTTGTTTGTGAATGAATTCGCCGTTTTTTGACGTGTGAGTCTACGAATGTCGTTATTCATCCATTTCGGATCCGATTTACGGACCGTTACATATCTATTTGGAATACATTGGTGATGATTGGGGGTTTTTAACGACCTTGAATACCAATACAGGCCTCTCATGGTCGATGTTAGTGGGTTTATAGAACCAACTGTTGTTGGTGGCGGAGCCCAGCCTTCGGGATACCTGACCGAAAAACTCGGTCAGAGTATGTTCTACTAGCGGCTGGACTGCTGTGTTGACGCTCTGGCCTACCCCCAGACCCCACGTGGATTCGAGAGCGTTTCCCCACTCTAACTGTTTGGGAGTACGTCAACGTGTAGAGTGGAATACGGCGGCCTCATTTTCAAATAACCGGGTAAGCCATTCTAATAAGACATTTAACACCGGTCTTAGCCACTCAGAGAACAGCTTAAAATTTAGTGCGGTTATAACAGGAAGTTGTTTAGAATATTTAGAACCCCGTGCAGGTCCGGGTGTTAAAAGAATAGGCCTGCTGCAGCGCTAAGCTTGTCGTATAAGTCGACTAAATAGTGCTCAGAAACCTAGCCGGGGGCTAGGCGCTCTGCCCACAGAGCAACTGGGATGTGTGCCCCAGGTGGTGGAATGGGGTACCCCTGGCGTGTTGCATGCTGGGGTTGTCAGGCTATAATACGGAAAACCTGACCGCAAACCATAGTGGTGCACCTTGTTGAGAAAGATGCCTGTTGTGGTATTCGATAGGAGTAGGAACCTTTGCGCTCCGCCACAGGAGGCTAAATTGCCCGACCTTACCCATCCCCCCTTTTTCCATTGGCAATCAAAATTAGTCGACCCTATTATCCTTGTGACCCATCCTTTTTTTTTTCTTCATTTCATGTTCATTTTATCATCCATTTCATGTTCAATGTCTGAATATAGCTGAAATATTGCTGCTCGGACGTTAAACCCCAACAAACAAAGAATATTTAGAAAAGAATACATGTATGTGAACCAACGCATAAATCCATTGATAAAAAGATACGACATAGTAGGAGGGAGAGTATCAAAACTAAACACCCGTGCAGGTCCGAGTGTTAAAAGATTAGGCCTGCAGCAGCGCTAAGCTTGTCATATAAGGCGACTAAATAGTGCTCAGAAACCTAGCTGGGGGCTAGGCGCTCTGCCCACAGAGCAACTGGAATGGGGTACCCCTGGCGTGTCACATGCTGGGGTTGTCAGGCTATAATACGGAAAACCTGACCGCAAACCATAGTGGTGCACCGTGTTGGGAAAGATGCCACGTTCCTCGCACGTTAAAGAACCCTGCTGTGGTATTCGATAGGAGTAGGAACCTTTGCGCTCCGCCACAGGAGGCTAAATTGCCCGACCTTACCCATCCCCCCCTTTTTCCAGTGGCAATCAAAATTTGTCGACCCTATTATCCGCGTGTCCCATCCTTTTTTTTCATTCCATGTTCATTTTATCATCCATTTCATGTTCATCGTCTGAATATAGCTGAAATATTACTGCTCGGACGTTAAACCCCAACAAACAAACAAACAATCAAAACTAAACTAAACTAAAACCGAGTTTATAGTGAAGAATAGCCATTTTGCTTTGCAACAATATATCACTTGTCATGAGTAAAGGAAATTGAAAGGTTGCACAGTGTATTATGGTGAGAGCGTCATTATTTGCAGATAGCCACCTTCTTCTCCTTTGGCATTGATAGTCGACCCCTGTTTGCTACTATTTCCCAACAAAGACAGAAACAAGCGCTTGTGAACAAAACAGACGATCCCTATTGGTACGTCCGTTCATTCGTCAGTTTAGTGGAAATCTCTAATTAAGCGTAACTTTTTTGTAATGACGCGAGTTCATAAAATAAAGAGATGGTTTTGTGAATTAACCTAAAATATTTTATATAAATTAATAAAAATATGCACTCATGATTATAAGTTTTGTGCAAAAATGGATGGGGATTTTACTATTATTGCAAATGTCTATCAATTATTTTGAGTATATACCATATACTCATATCAAAGCTTCACAGTTATCGTTATATAAACATAAGGTGGCCAATAGATAATTTGTAAACCTCAGCTAAATGAATTATTTTGTTACGTAGCACCTATTGGTTTTAGTACCAAATACATATTTTATGATTTTGTAATTATGTTCTCGGGGTTATCTATTAATTTTGTTTGCTTTTTTTCTTTGGAAAAAGATAGGATAAATTTGGTCCATGATTTTGCAATTCAAGTGAGAATGTTTTAATTCATATTTTTTATGATCTTTGTACTCATATTTTAAAAAAAGAATAATACTTTATTGTTATCGTTAGTACGTTAGGAGTCATGACTTCTTACACCAAAACTTTTATTGCTCCTAAATTCTGTTTTTACGTCATATTTTCATTCACGATATCATAGTTGAATAAATGGCTTGACCTGACTAAAACATTAAACATAAATACTACTTTATGTAAGAACAAACCAAGTATGAATCTATCCATTTAACCTTCTACACAAAAAGGGAAAATTAAAATTCTAGAAAAAGTACGGGTGGACAAATTATTCTTTTTCGTCTTTTATATGAACGCAGGAGACAAACGTTTTGCGTTAACTTTACTCTTTTCATTGTTCACGCTTTCGACCGCCATTATTGAGCTTTTGACCGACATACTTAAAAATTTGCCATGATAAAAATTATATCTATTGAAAAATAACATAAATTTTCCATGTGCATATTGTTTATTGGCACTTACCTAATACTATATTGTCCGATCTAGCAGATAAGCCAAAGAAGTAAATATGTAAAGTATAAGAGAACAATCTATATGACAAAATGCTAGATCTATCCATCAAGTTTGTTTCTCAATACGAAATGTTAATGTACATATGTATGTTTCTACATTAAGTACATTAATATTTCTGACCTTTCTTTGGTAATGCCAATCAATATCAAGCTAAGATCCAAAAACGTCAATTACCGGTACGTGTCCGCAGTCTTAGTTCCTGTAGATAAGACTACCTAAACGATTTGAGGACACCCGAAATTTTTACCAATAGAATTCGCTCGAAATGGTGGGCATTTTGTTTATCAAAGCATGTGTACTTCAAGTCATTGAGTCTCTAACTGAAAAAGCAAAGTTTGAACCCATATAGGTTTGATCCTATACATAACTGTCGCCGATCTAAAAAAAAAAACTCTTGTGAGATTAAATTGGATATTAGCCACTTAAAACATTAGTTTAAAAATATTTTATTCATAAATTATAGTGAATAGGATTGAATAGCAGGCTAGGCCTATACATCCTCTCCATACAAGGCAACATACATGTACATGGTAATATGTAAAATACAAAATATTATATGTAAAAGAATACGTTCAAAGAAAGATAACTCTATTTTCGATGGAAGATGTAAGAAAAATATCCATTATATAATTGTTTCAATGCTTTTCTTTGAAAAATAAAGTAAAATAGTACTTTTGGAAAATGAAATTGTGAACATTTAGTAAAAATATGTTAGCCAAAATTTTTATTTTTACACTTAATCATATATCAAAAATTTAAAAAGAAAGAATAAGAAAAGTTTGATGTTCAATCATCAAATTAAACCACAATTCTTGAAAAGTGTATACAGATTTCTTCTCGTTTTGTTTCCCAAACACGGTGCACCACTATGGTTTGCGGTCAGGTTTTCCATATTATAGCCTGTCAACCCCAGCATGTAACACGCCAGGGGTACCCCATTCCACCACCTGGGGCACACATCCCAGTTGCTCTGAGCACTATTTAGTCGCCTTTTACGACAAGCTTAGCGCTGCTGCAGGCCTATTCTTTTGACACCCGAACCTGCACGGGTCATTGAACAAAATAGAAAATTAATATATATACATTAGTCTGTTTTTTTTATGTACGTTTGAATAACCAACATTATCTTAACATTATTATATGTCAGGAGTTCATTACCATATAGTATCTTTTGTAAATTAAAGTCAATCTGTAGTTCCATGCAGATATCCTGTTTGTTTGTTTGTTGGGGTTTAACGTCCGAGCAGCAATATTTCAGTATATTCAGACGATGAACATGAAATGTGGCGGAGCGCAAAGGTTCCTACTTCTATCGATAACCACAGCAGGGTTCTTCAACGTGCGAGGAACGTGGCATCTTTCCCAACACGGTGCACCACTAGGGTTTGCGGTCAGGTTTTCCGTATTATAGTCTGACAACCCAAGCATGTATCCCGCCAGGGGTACCCCATTCCACCACCTGGGGCACACATCCCAGTTGCTCTGTGGGTAGAGCGCCTAGCCCCGGCTAGGTTCCTGAGCACTATTTAGTCGCCTTATACGACAAGCTTAGCGCTGCTGCAGGCCTATTCTTTTAACACCCGGACCTGCACGGGGCTCACCACGGTCGAAGACAGTTTGGATTATCAGTCAAGTGGTGAAGCTGCAAGTGAAGGTTAAGGTTGCTAGTTTCACAGCTCAACTGACAGAGCCATATATTTTCCTTTTTGTCGCATATGTTTAAGTATTCGGGTGCTCTAGGGCTTTTTTTGTTTATGCAGGAAGCTAGTTTGTTGGGGTTTAACGTCCGAGCAGCAATATTTCAGCTATATTCAGACAATGAACATGAAAACGATGATAAAATGAACATGAAATGAAGAAAAGAAAGGATGGGTCATAAAGATAATAGGGTCGACAAATTTTGATTGCCACTGGAAAAAGGGGCGATGGGTAAGGTCGGGCAATTTAGCCTCCTGTGGCGGAGCGCAAAGGTTCCTACTCCTATCGAATACCACAGCAGGGTTCTTTAACGTGCGAGGAACGTGGCATCTTTCCCAACACGGTGCGCCACTATGGTTTGCGGTCAGGTTTTCCGTATTATAGCCTGACAACCCCAGCATGTAACACGCCAGGGGTACCCCATTCTACCACCTGGGGCACACATCCCAGTTGCACTGTGGGCAGAGCGCCTAGCCCCCGGCTAGGTTTCTGAGCACTATTTAGTCGCCTTATACGACAAGCTTAGCGCTGCTGCAGGCCTATTCTTTTAACACCCGGACCTGCAGGAAGCTAGTTCCAAAGTCGTATAGTTAGAATAAGCCATAGTGTTAGACAGGCAAACGTTGCTAAGGTTATAGTCGTTTATGTTCATAGTATAATATTGTATAATTTTCGATAAATATTCTGGACCAATCCCATTAGTTCCCATCCGAGTTCCTCATGCATCTTTGCTTTCGAGGAAGTTATTCGTAGAACAATTACAATTCTACTGGCCTCCACTTGAACACTCTCAAGTTAATTCGAATCATATAATTTACTGTTATCCAAAACAATGTCTCCGTCTTCTAGTACTGGCCTAATAAATGAAAAATATGTTAATCAAAGCCTTCTAAAGAGACCTGGCACTTCAACATTCTAAGCAATTTTAGTCTATCGCGTGCCTTTTTGTAAATCTTGTGTATGTGATTATTCCATTTTGCATTGTTTGAAAGTCAAGACCCAGATGTGTATGTACATCGACGTCAATTGCCTGGTTATCTGAACCACCTAAATATACAGGATGGTTATCCACAATTCTCCGAGAGAACAGCAGAGACTCAGTCTTGGATGGATCAAATTTAATAGCCCAATTTTGATTGATTGATTGATTGTTATTGTTTATTGCCGTTTCGGCGACCAGGGCCATATCACGGCAAGAACATTTAATGCAAGGAAAACATTAAAGGCAAGATCAAAGTCTCTTCATAAAATAATGAAATTAAAACAAACAGCTATTTACATATAAAAAGGAGCCCCGTGTGTTAAAAGAATAGGCATGCAGCAGCGCTAAGCTTGTCGTAAAAGGCAACTAAATAGTGCTCAGAAACCTAGCCGGGGGCTAGGCGCTCTGCCCACAGAGCAACTGGGATGTGTGCCCCAGGTGGTGGAATGGGGTACCCCTGGCGTGTTACATGCTGGGGTTGTCAGGCTATAATACGGAAAACCTGACCGCAAACCATAGTGGTGCACCGTGTTGGGAAAGATGCCACGTTCCTCGCACGTTAAAGAACCCTGCTGTGGTATTCGATAGGAGTAGGAACCTTTGCGCTCCGCCACAGGAGGCTAAATTGCCCGACCTTACCCATCCCCCTTTTTCCAGTGGCAATCAAAATTTGTCGACCCCAGTATCCTTGTGACCCATCCTTTTTTTTCATTTCATGTTCATTGTCTGAATATAGCTGAAATATTGCTGCTCGGACGTTAAACCCTAACAAACAAACATATAAAAAGGTACATAAAAGGTGAACCTAAGACATAAAATACATATAGAAACATAACTGAATAAACCGATGTCCCGCAAGAAATCGATAATGTTTTTAGATGAAACGGTCTTGAACAAATCAAACATATTGGCGCAGTCAATATAATTTTGCCTGATGTTGGCAAAATCCACACAATCTAGAAGAACATGATTGATAGAGAAAGGGCAATCAGATGGGATACACTCAGGTGGAGGATCACCAACAAGCAAATGGCCATGTGTAAATCTAGAATGTCCAATGCGGCATCTAGTCATGACCACTTGCTCTCTGCGATTGCCCAATTTTGAGACCAGTTATGTACATGTGATGAATTTGTCGATAACTTGTCTGCAGCATCTATAAAATTTGTTTCGTTTGTTTGTTTGTTGGTGTTTAACGTCCGAGCAGCAATATTTCAGACGATGAACATGAAATTGATGATAAAATGAACATGAAATAATGATGAAATGAAAGAGGGATGGGACACAAGGACAATGGGGTCGACAAATTTTGATTGCCACTGGAAATAGGGAGAGGTGGGTAGGGTCGGGCAATTCAGCCTCTTGTGGCGGAGCCCTATGGTTCCTACTCCGGGAGAATACTGTAAACGTACTTATTTTCGCGGGTACTTATATTCGCGATTTTACAATTTCAAACAAGTTCGCGGGTATTTAATTTCGCGTTTTTCTAGTTTTAACTTTTACTATTTTCGCGGAATATAACTCTGTCTCTTTTTAACATCGTGTAAAAGACAAAGTTTATTCCATGATTAAAAATCAATGATTGTCAAAGGATTGAGCGTACGAAAAAGAAAGTGTAATGTAGATAAAAAAAATATCGATCTTTCCCCCTGGGTAGATTTTAATGCGCGAGTTCTGTTTTGAACTTCGGTATTTGATAAGATTTTTTGGCACTGTTTATTTGAAAATTGAAATGTTGAAACGTTGGTTGACACAGCAAAAGAATTTGCCTCCACAGCAGCCCTATTTGCCCGATCCAAGAAAGGCTGCAACACCAGCAAAGGCGGAAAGAATTGTTTCGGCGAATGAAAGTGTTCAAAAAGAAATAATGTCATCGTCAAGTAAAAAACGTAAACGGGGAGACTATAACCATTATGACACCGACCAAAAGTTGAAAATGGCTAAGTATGCATGTGATCTCGGAGTATCTAAAGCAGTGAAACATTTTAGTTCGATGTACGAAAAGCCAATAAATGAATCTACCATTAGAACATTAAAGAAAGGATATTTGATGATATTAATGTGGACCTTCGTTAGTCTACTCTCACAGGTAGCGTGGACTGCTCTCACCTGCTTTCACAACAATTTAAAGGTCAGCTTGGGTCGTTCTGGTTGTAAAATTGTTTACATAGCAATTTGTCTTTGATCGACGGGTATGTGTTGTCTAGGGTAATAAAGTTTCTTCTAAATTTTGTGATATGGGTATTTATGTTCGCGGGTATTTATTTTCGCGGAAAATGGTCAACCGCAAAATCCGCGAAAATAAATACCACGCGCAAATAAGTACGTTTACAGTACCACAGTAGGGTTCTTTAACGTGCGAGGAACGTGGCATCTTTCCCAACACGATGCACCACTATGGTTTGCGGTCAAGTTTTCCGTATTATAGCCTGACAATCCCAGCATGTTACACGCCAGGGGTACCCCATTCGACCACCTGGGGCACACATCCCAGTTGCTCTGTGGGCAGAGCACCTAGCCCCCGGCTATAGTTCTGTGCACTATTTAGTCGCCTTTTACGACAGGCTTAGCGCTGCTTCAGGCCTATTGTTTCAACACCCGGACCTGTTTTTTGTTTGTAGTTTGTTGGGGTTTAACGTCCGAGCAGCAATATTTCAGCTATATTCAGACAATGAACATGAAATGAAAAAAAAAGGATGGGTCACAAGGATAATATGGTCGACAAATTTTGATTGCCACTGGAAAAAGAGGGATGGGTAAGGTCGGGCAATTTAGCCTCCTGTGGCGGAGCGCAAAGGTTCCTACTCCTATCGAATACCACAGCAGGGTTCTTTAACGTGCGAGGAACGTGGCATCTTTCCCAACACGGTGCACCACTATGGTTTGCGGTCAGGTTTTCCGTATTATAGCCTGACAACCCCAGCATGTAACACGCCAGGGGTACCCCCATTCCACCACCTGGGGCATACATCCCAATTGCTCTGTGAACACCCGGACCTGCACGGGGCCTATAAAATTTGATCATCAACATTAACATAAAGTGATGTATCATCTGCAAAAAGTTTGATGTGGCAGTCTATACCACCTATAATGTCATTTATATAAATACGAAATAGAAAAGGTCCTATTACAGTACCTTTGAGACCCTTGCATCAATATCTCCCCAACCAGAGGTATGTCCCTCCAGTACCACTCTGTCTTCTCTCGACCAAATAATCTGTATTCCAATATAGTAAATTCCCTCAAACCGCATTTTTTTTTCAATTTGAATAATAGTGCCTTATGCCAAACTCGATCGAAAGCCTTAGATATATCCTAAACACAAACCGACCATCCTTACCTACATCTAAATTACTAAGTAGCGTGTTATAAATATTTGATGTTTGTTTGTTGGGGTTTAACGTCCGAGCAGCAATATTTCAGCTATATTCAGACAATGAACATGAAATGGATGATAAAATGAACATGAAATGAAAAAAGAGGATGGGTCACAAGAATAATAGGGTCGACAAATTTTGATTGCCAATGGAAAAAGGGGGATGGGTAAGGTCGGGCAATTTAGCCTCCTGTGGCGGAGCGCAAAGGTTCCTACTCCTATCGAATACCACAACAGGGTTCTTTAACGTGCGAGGAACGTGGCATCTTTCCCAACACGGTGCACCACTATGGTTTGCGGTCAGGTTTTCCGTATTATAGCCTGACAACCCCAGCATGTAACACGCCAGGGGTACCCCATTCCACCACCTGGGGCACACATCCCAGTTGCTCTGTGGGCAGAGCGCCTAGCCCCCGGCTAGGTTTCTGAGCACTATTTAGTCGCCTTTTACGACAAGCTTAGCGCTGCTGCAGGTCTATTCTTTTAACACCCGGACCTGCACGGGGCTATAAATATTTGACAATTGATCAACAGTTGAGTTTTTTTTGCACGAATCCAGACTGATATTCTGTTATTACATGTATATGATGTTCAAGAACAAAGTTATGCATGTGTTTGTTTGTTGGGGTTTAACGTTCGAGCAGCAATATTTCAGCTATATTCAGACGATGAACATGAAATGGATGATAAAATGCACACAAAATGAAAAAAAAAAAAAAGGATGGGACAGAAGGATAATAGGGTCGACAAAGTTTGATTGCCACTGGAAAAAGGGGGGATGGGTAAGGTCGGGCAATTTAGCCTCCTGTGGCGGAGCGCAAAGGTTCCTACTCCTATCGAATACCACAGCAGGGTTCTTCGACGTGCGTGTGAGGAACGTGGCATTTTTCCCAACACGGTGCACTACTATGGTTTGCGGTCAGGTTTTCCGTATTATAGCCTGACAACCCCAGCATGTAACACGCCAGGGGTACCCCATTCCACCACCTGGGGCACACATCCCAGTTGCTCTGTGGGCAGAGCGCCTAGCCCCCGGCTAGGTTTCTGAGCACTATTTAGTCGCCTTTTACGACAAGCTTAGCACTGTTGCAGGCCTATTCTTTTAACAACCGGACCTGCGCGGGGCGATTTTGTTCGATTTTATTGATTTTGGTGGGAGGTAAATGTATAATGTTCTCAAAAGTGCAGATCTGAATACATATATAATTATCGTTGTATGAAAATATAGCATATGTAGACTAAAAATACATCCTTTGTTTGGTGGGTTTTTCCACACCATAAATCACTTTACGACTGGCAGTGTCCGAGTTTTATGTGGATTGGTACTTAACAATAAATAACAGAAGTGTAAAGCTTTTCTAAATAATATGTTGCATTAAGATGAGATTCAACTACACAGCATATAACTATCTACCGTTTTTTAAGTTACAAAATAAGATAATAAGCCTCATAATTTGATCCCAGCCTAACTACATGTACATTATAACAAAATTTGGTTATACCACAAAATAGAACATTCTGACAACTATGCATTTTTCTGTACAAAATGAAAACAGCAAAGTAAATGTGCCAATTGATCTTTATTTTGGGCTGATTTATACAGGAGAATTTCTGGGCGGATCAAAAACTAAATATAAAACGAATATATCTTTATTCAATTAAGTCCTTCATTAGGTTCATGGAAGCAGAGAACAGAAAAAAATATCGACTAAGGGCGTCATTCGTAATACAGTTTGTAAATGGTTGCTTATGTCCCTGTTTTTCTTAGATAAATATCGACTCTGTAGTGCACTAGGATATTCAAGCCCGGATTTCGGGCTTTAAGTATTCAAGGTAGAATTTTTATTCAATTCTTCGAATTCACAATTGTAGACTTGAAGATAATGTACCATCCCTTTTCAGGAATCGACTAACTTAACAGTGCCCTACATACATACATGATAATGCAAAACATACATATATGCATCCTCCCAAGTCAAGGCTGAAGGAAGCAAATATGAACTCAAAACCCCGACTTTGGAGGAAGACATATGTACCAGTTTTTGCTAAATTAGATTCAAATTGACTTCATTCTATTCGTTTTTTTTCTGTTTTTTTATATCTTTACGGATATTTTCAGTATTTTTATTGATGTTATATCCGATGCAATTTATATTTGCAGACCTTATGACCCGCTGCATGGTGTATATTGACATACATGTATATATTCACTGCTTCTGTCATCCTGAATGTGACACGGTCTTATTAAACATGCGCCAAACCAAATTACCTATGCGCTGATCCATTTTAATCAGTTAATGATTACATAAATATGCGAAGTTATCAAAAGTCTTGAATGAGCAAGTTAAAGAGCTGACCAGGAAATTTATTTGCCAAGCAAGTAGGATATGTACGTCTCGTCACGTGAATCCGTGGTTTCATGAAAATCGGTCCTCGTCTACCATTCAAATGCAAAGAGATTCGTCATTAACATATCAAAGGATTTAATATTAGAAACAAACTACCCATTTGTGTAAAATTATTGATAAAAAAGGACAAAAATCTATTTCTACAGGATATAAATGTTTAGAAAAGCATAAAATAAAAGATTTTGCATTGTGATGCAGCCTTTCGATTTCCCGGAAGCAAACAATAATATGCATACCGGTCTTCGGATTTCAAATCGTTCTTTATCGGAAATTGCAGAAGCGAAACTGAAAATGGAACGAAACTTACAAACCCTATACTCGAAACATTACTCTGATTGCAAAAACACTAATATTTGTGACAAAATGACCAAGACAAATAAATACAAACAATAATTATTTAGGTTACTAACATTCATATGTAAATTATCATAACAATCAGACATCGATAGAAAACAAGTACATAAAAACGCAAACAAAAATACAATTGCACAAAGTCAAAATTAAGTTCGAAAAATATGTACCTTGAGCAAAGTTTTCTTGTCCATTAGAAGATTGTGTCATGTATCTGGGTTTCAATTCGTCATCACATTTGCTAAGCTTGTGACATGTTGGAATATCTTTGTTACAAAAATCAGTGGAACATTGACAAAGGAAGCCATCGGTTTTGCTGTCGCATCCTATAACTTTAACGTTAGGTCTGCATATTCGGAGATGAGCTAAAATAATTAAGAAAATTCATAGTATCTGTTAGCCTTTGAAATAGGTGTAAAAAGACAGACCAGGTAAGTTTAAAGCTGTACCTCTACTTTTTAAGACTAAGAAAATATACCATTTCCATGTTCCAAACGTTACAGACAAAACACTTGGTTATTTTAGTGGAACATTCGACCACAAAATTAATTCAGAGAAAATAAAATCTTTCATTATAAGAAGGATTAAACATACCTAACAAACTTTTAACAACTGTATGCTTTACATGCAATATACTCAAACAGAGGGTTCAATACTAGAAAACTATTTCCTACACATAGCAAAGCAAATATTTCTGAAACATGATTGATTGTTGATTGTTGGGGTTTAACGTCCGAGCAGCAATATTTCAGCTATATTCAGACGATGAACATGAAATGAAAAAAAAAAAAAAAAAAAGAAAAAAAAATCGAATGGGACACATATATAATAGGATCAAATTTTGATAGCCACTAGAAAAAGGGAGAGAGGGGTAAGGTCGGACAATTTAGCCTCCTGTGGCGGAAGTGCAAAGGTTCCTACTCGTATCAAATACCACAGCAGGATTCTTTAACGGGCAAGAAACGTGGCACCTTTCCCAACACGGTTAACCACTATGGTTTGCGGTCAGGTTTTCCGTATTATAGCCTGATAACCCCAGCATGTAACACGCCAGGGGTACCCCATTCGACTACCTGGGCCACACGTCCCAGTTCCTCTGTGGGCAGAGCGCCTAACCCCCGGCTAGGTTTCTCAGCACTATTTAGTCGCCTTTTACAACAAGCTTAGCGCTGCTGCAGGCCTATTCTTTTAACACCCGGACATGCACGGGGCTATTTCTGAAACAAAATAATGGCAGAAGTGGCATGAAAACTAGATTAATCTTGAGTAATGTAATTAAATCGCTCATTCTCAATAAGGCGAGACATTCTTGTTGCCGGGACTTCATGCAGAACCGATGCCCATTTAGAGATCTCCAGACACTTCTAAAAGTACTTACTGATATGTTCTTCGAAAACGAGGAGCATATATAGCGCAAATGTTTCTTATAAACAATACTTGATTTTAAAATAGAAACATACGTTACCTTTTCATAACCCCTAAACGCTATGATGTTTGTTGGGGTTTAACGCCCGAGCAGCAATATTTCAGCTACATTCAGGCGATAAACATGAAGTGGATGATAAAATGAACATGAAATGATGATGAAATGAAAAATGGGATGGGACACAAGGATAATTGGGTCGACAAATTTTTAAAAGCTATGATAACTTAGTTGAAACTAAAAAAAAAACTTTTAAATTCGGAATATGCAGGAAACATTTTGTGTAATATACTATTAGTATAAATTAAACTGTATACCTGTGCGGAAAATTGTAACAGTAAAATGCTAAGTGGTAAATGCAAGTCAGTAGGAAAGTTTTGTTTGTTGGGGTTTAACGTCCGAGCAGCAATATTTCAGCTATATTCAGATAATGAACATGAAATGGATGATAAAATGAACATGAAATGAAAAAAAAAGGATGGGACACAAGGATAATAGGGTCGACAAATTTTGATTGCCACTGGAAAAAGGGGGGAAGGGTAAGGTCGGGCAATTTAGCCTCCTGTGGCGGAGCGCAAAGGTTCCTACTCCGATCGAATACCACAGCAGGGTTCTTTAACGTGCGAGGAACGTGGCATCTTTCCCAACACGGTGCACCACTATGGTTTGCGGTCAGGTTTTCCGTATTATAGCCTGACAACCCCAGCATGTAACACGCCAGGGGTACCCCATTCCAGTTGCACTGTGGGCAGAGCGCCTAGGCCCCCGGCTAGGTTTCGGAGTACTATTTAGTCGCCTTGTACGACAAGCTCAGCGCTGCTGCAGGCCTATTCTTTTAACACCCGGACCTGCACGGGGCCAGTAGGAAAGTTCTACACTACGAATACCTTTCTTAATGAAATTATATGCTGATGTTTTTGTTGTCTTTTTTTTTTTTTAATTACGTATGAAAATTATGGACATTTTTATTACTTAAAATATATTAAATAAAGAATCAAAAGTACTTTTGTGGTAACGTATGTTTCTTTAGCGGTAACGTACTTTTCTTTGACAATAAAAATGTGTTTTTGCATTTCAGGACACCAAAATGCCTGTCCCGAGCGGAGATACAAAAGAGATATAGAGAGAAGAAAAAAGCAACTGAAGGAGATGCACATCTCGCTCGTGAACGAGCACGAGAGGAGAGAAGAGAAGCTATGTGCAAGAGGATATGCTCACAAATTCCGATAAGAAAAAGAGAAATGAAAAACCAAAGAAAGAGTTAGAAAACATCGACAACAGCAGAGGTTGCAATCCAACAGAAATGATGACTCGGATACGAAACTCAGGGTAGTAATACGAGTTGCCTTGTCGTTATACTACCAAATGCTAGACGTAATGGTCCGAAAAAGAGACTTAGTAAAGCTATTTCTGAAGCACAAAGGAAAAAGTCACAGATTTTGTGTAGAATTGGACAGCCAATTGCAAATGGCCGATCTAAACGTCTTTTCAAACTTGCCAGTGGGGAAATGGAAACTATAGAATCCATATTTTCCTCGCGATAACTTTATGTCTGATTTTGTAACATACGTTACATACATTTTTTCTTGCTCCAGTTTAGTGTTCTTTCTCTCAAAATGACGATAAGTGACTTGCAAATTACGAAAATCTTTAATTTACATTATCAGATTCGAGAATAATTAAAGTGAAAGTACACTCCATGATACTTGCAGACCCATCGAAACCTGCCGGACCGTCGGACCTGTCCGGTAAAATTGTCCCGGGTCCGGTAAATACACGTTGCTTGTCGGCCCGGGTGTCCGATGTTTTTTTCTTACGTTAAAGATGTTTGTTTGTTTGTTGGGGTTTAACGTCCGAGCAGCAATATTTCAGCTATATTCAGACAATGAACATGAAATGGATGATAAAATGAACATGAAATGAAAAAAAGAAAGGATGGGTCACAAGAATAATAGGGTCGACAAATTTTGATTGCCACTGGAAAAAGGGGGATGGGTAAGGTCGGGCAATTAAGCCTCCTGTGGCGGAGCGCAAAGGTTCCTACTCCTATCGAATACCACAGCAGGGTTCTTTAACGTGCGAGGAACGTGGCATCTTTCCCAACACGGTGCACCACTATGGTTTGCGGTCAGGTTTTCCGTATTATAGCCTGACAACCCCAGCATGTAACACGCCAGGGGTACCCCATTCCACCACCTGGGGCACACATCCCAGTTGCTCTGTGGGCAGAGCGCCTAGCCCCCAGCTAGGTTTCTGAGCAGTTTGGTCGCCTTTTACGACAAGCTTAGCGCTGCTGCAGGTTTATTCTTTTAACACCCGGACCTGCACGGGGCTCTTACGTTAAAGATTTTCTCAAAACTGAAGTGTTTTTTGTGAATAATAAAACTAGAACGTTTTGATAATTACGTGAATTAGTCTAGTCTAGCGAGATAGTCAATCAATTTGATTGTAAACAATATGTAACTTCCGGTTCATTCGCTACACGTCATTTCGTCCTTTGATATATCGTCCCTTCCGTTGTCTCGCTACTCGTTTACATGTGAAACATGCGGTCATTATATTGTCAAAATAATAATGAAAAAAATAAAGACAATGATGATGATTATGAAGACAGTGAATGTTTTGACTATTAAGATGAAATGTTGAATTTTGAAATGATTATGTTTTATGCCAGAGATTGAGAATAGATTTTATAATTTAATAACAATACTTTATTTCAAATTTAAAAAATCAACAATATATAATACAAAGAACTCAAAACAAAGTACACATGTTTCGTTTATGAAGACTCATCAGATACACTCTAGCCAAAATGAATAATGGTGACAAATTAACAAATTCAAGAGCCCATACCCAGTAGTTTTAAAATCAGCTTGATAATAAAATGTACTTGGAGATTCCCACCCCCCATCAAAAATGTTAGCGTGTCGATAAATTGTTCAGTTTTTTCGGTCAGACAAGTCATCACCTTGTGTCTGACCGAGTGTCAGATGTGCTTGTTGAATTTCGATGGGTCTGTACTTGTATCTCGACTTTTTGAATTTCATTAAAAATGGAAACATACGTTACGTCAAATGAATTGTGAGATATGTGTGTGGTTTGAGCCTTTTAAAAATGGTTGTTCTTTACATTTGCTTGTCTTCATCTGATGCAAGAAACAATAGGTTTAATTAGGCCCTATTGACATTAACAGGGACAATTTGATTTTAGAAAAAAACCTTTCCAGTTAATTTCCAGAACTATTTACCCAATTAAAAATAATAATGTTTCTGGTTGAAAAAATAAGAACAAATATATTAAATATTTTTTCATTGTGTATTCTAGGAAGATAATCTCGTCAATAAATCAATCAAAATTCAAGGATTGTACTCATTTAGCATTTTACCAAAGAATCAATAATATCAGTAACATTCGTTACTTTTTACCACTAATTCAAATACCACAGTTCTATTTCTCTAACTTTTGTTTTAGACACCCGGACCTGCACGGGGCAATATCTCTTTTGAATTGCTTGATAATTAATTATTATCATGATGTTCTGAAAATAATATGCAGATAAATCATCCATACTTGCGTTGAACGTATGTGACATTTGTGGAGGCAAGGCAACTAAGATTTTCACGTATGATACATTGCAAAAAATACGTCTTAACTAAGCCTTATAGTTTATTCTATACCTCTAAAAGTACAAAAGTTAACTCGAAATCGTTTTGGGAAAAAACAATCCGAAATATTGAGCTTTGACACTGTAAAATCTTGAAAAGAAAGGACGAATTTCAATTTTATGATTTCTCAAGGGTCAATTGTCCCGTTTTATTGAGAATGAGCGAAATGCTGTCATTTTAATCAAATTAATAGCATTTGAACTTTGAAAGGCTTGTATACAGGTCCTTATAAGAATAATTTAGTTTACCTTCATCAGATTTATCATGTATCGAACTAACAGAGCAGCGTCCATTACACTCCACAGTTTGATTTTTACTTTGTTCAGTCAATCTACCAATGTAGCCACAAAGTTCAGGACTTTCCACAGAGTTGCACTGATAACATTTAATTCCAAGAACTGCAAATAAATACTAAGACTATATGACTAATGTCTAAAATGCTCATAAAAATTGTAAAAAGAATACGGTTATTACCCTTACTTTGTGTTTCTCCATAATTCTATGCGTACTTCTTATTCGTGCAAAATATTAATATATACATATGCGTTGCTCGATTTTTCTGGGTCTTGCATGCAACCTTTACACTCGGAATTATTGATTGATTGATTGATTGTTGGGGTTTAACGTCCGAGCAGCAATATTTCAGCTATATTCAGACGATGAACATGAAACGGATGATAAAATGAACATGAAATGATGATGAAATGAAAAACGGGATGGGACACAAGGATAGTAGGGTCGACAAATTTTGATTGCCACTAGAAAAAGGGAGGGATGGGTAAGGTCGGGCAATTTAGCCTCCAGTGGCGGAGCGCAAAGGTTCCTACTCCTATCGAATACCACAGCAGGGTTCTTTAACGTGCGAGGAACGTGGCATCTTTCCCAACACGGTGCACCACTATGGTTTGCGGTCAGGTTTTCCGTATTATAGCCTGACAACCCCAGCATGTAACACGCCAGGGGTACCCCATTCCACCACCTGGGGCACACATCCCAGTTGCTCTGTGGGCAGAGCGCCTAGCCCCCGTTTGTTTGTTTGTTGGGGTTTAACGTCCGAGCAGCAATATTTCAGCTATATTCAGACAATGAACATGAAATGGATGATAAAATGAACATGAAATGGAAAAAAAGGATAGGACACAAGGATAATAGGGTCGACAAATTTTGATTGCCACTGGAAAAAGGGGGGATGGGTAAGGTCGGGCAATTTAGCCTCCTGTGGCGGAGCGCAAAGGTTCCTACTCCTATCGAATACCACAGCAGGGTTCTTTAACGTGCGAGGAACGTGGCGTCTTTCCCAACACGGTGCACCACTATGGTTTGCGGTCAGGTTTTCCGTATTATAGCCTGACAACCCCAGCATGTAACACGCCAGGGGTACCCCATTCCACCACCTGGGGCACACATCCCAGTTGCTCTGTGGGCAGAGCGCCTAGCCCCCGGCTAGGTTTCTGAGCACTATTTAGTCGCCTTATACGACAAGCCTAGCGCTGCTGCAGGCCTATTCTTTTAACACCCGGACCTGCACGGGGCCGGAATTATTGAGGTTGCAATAATCACTGAAGTGCAATTTGAAGATTCATTCACATCCATTTCATGTTTGAATTTAAAACAATAATGGGACAGTTTATAAGGAACAATAGTAGCTTGTGTGCTTGTTTTTTTTAACAAATTTTCCATTACAGTTATTTTGAAAGTAGTACTTTTCAAACCCTCTGTTGCTAAACCGAAAAAAAAAGAACACACTTACCTTCCGCGTTCACCATCAGGATGAAAACTGCCGTGATAAACATGGTGAAAAGTTACATTTTCCTTGCGATAAACAATATAACCTTACTTGACAGTTTCATGTCGCAATTCTTCTGTACAATACAAATGTCACATGACATGTTTTTTGAAGAGAGTATATGGCTCATATCCGAAACCTCTTAATCCTTAGTTATATACGGTAAATCAAGAAAACATTTTGATAAGGTTTTGTATTTATCACTTGGTGTTAATTA
The DNA here is from genome assembly GCA_037379345.1 of Perna viridis. Lineage (NCBI taxonomy): Eukaryota > Metazoa > Mollusca > Bivalvia > Mytilida > Mytilidae > Perna > Perna viridis. Next base: position 20,449,124 of record CM074511.1, read on the forward strand.
AATCGACATAATCTTAACATCACATCAAATCTGTGTATATTTACATTATAAGGATAGCTGTGTAGTTGATATTATAATTGTAGGTGCACATTGGAAGAAAGTTTACAGCACGGAAGTGTTCAGAACAATGTGGGTCGAACCCATCGTAATTACAAGCCAATAATTTACTTAATATGCTCCACACCCTTTGATAATGATCGATGTTTCTCAAATTTAAGTAGCAATCCAGCTAAGAATCAAGCAAATTGTGATACATGGTTGGAAAGCGTACATATTTTTATTTTTGATATTTTGTTTCAAATGCATTAGTAAACAGAAATTAAAATTTGGTTTTTCATATAACCCGTGCTCATAGGAGATAAAAATTATATAGAATGCACTGTAGATTTCAAAATGAAGGGAGATAACTCTGTAAATGACACTCAAATACAATAGAATCTACTGGATTTTCAATGTTGATTATCTCCTAAGAGCAGACAGATCTGAATGAATAATTTCACATTTCATAATATACACCAATAAAACAACTTAATTACAAAAATAAAAATATGTAGTCTTTTTTGGGGTGTATCACATTTTTCAGATTTTGCATGATTCTTACAAATACAGCTACTTAAAATCTTTGAACATCCAGTGTACACCTCGACAAACCCGGTTACTGCTTAAGATTTTTATTTGGAAACCACACAGTAAAACGTACCATATTGTTATAAGCTGCGTGTATAATTAAAACGTTATAGACAACAAGGAAATATTGTAGAGTTTCCTTTCAAATATAAATAATAGTGTATATATGTTGATGCCGTATGTTGGTTCCCCGTTCAGGTCCGGGTGTTAAAAGAATAGGCCTGCAGCAGCGCTAAGCTTGTCGTAAAAGGCGACTAAATAGTGCTCAGAACCCTAGCCGGGGCGCTCTGCCCACAGAGCAACTGGGATGTGTGCCCCAGGTGGTGGAATGGGGTACCCCTGGCGTGTTACATGCTGGGGTTGTCAGGCTATAATACGGAAAACCTGACCGCAAACCATAGTAGTGCGCCGTGTTGGGAAAGATGCCATGTTCCTCGCACGTTAAAGAACCCTGCTGTGGTATTCGATAGGAGTAGGAACCTTTGCGCTCCGCCACAGGAGGCTAAATTCCCCGACCTTACCCATCGGCAATCAAAATTTGTCGACCCTATTATCCTTGTGACCAATCCTTTTTTTCATTTCATGTTCATTTTATCATCCATTTCATGTTCATTGTCTGAATATAGCTGAAATATTGCTGCTCGGACGTTAAACACAAACAAACAAACATTCTCAAGAACTAAAACCTGGAAAGACCTATAATAGTGTCTTTCTTCCAGTAGCCTTATCTTTTGTAACAGTATAAAACCTTTAATTGTTACAGTACTTCTTTGCACACCACAATGCCACATAACAAGCTTAAGTCAGTCCTAAGTGGTCCTATTCATCGACGCTTTTATACAAAACGGGGAACTAGAACTTGACTTGCATTTAGATAATACAGGACCTTTTAAATCGATACTTTATGACAAACGTGATGAATCGGACTTCCCAACTGGAAACTACCCATTTCATCGTGGCAATAAACCAACAACTCTACTCCAGCAGTGCTAGAGGTTGTCTGGCAAGCTATTTTCTGACTCGGTGCCATCCTAACCTCTAGCATCTGACATGTTGAAAGCCACTGCAAATCTGAATAAGTTGACCATATATTTTAAAATATTTTAAGCCTGTCATTTACATAAACGTACTAGAAAACACTTGTAATGAAAAATTATTGAAGTGACTAGTCATTTTGAATTAGGTCACTAATTTAACGGAATACAGTATATTTTTGACAAAACGAAAAAGTTGGTAATGGCAATTCGTTGGGTAACTAAATATTTTCGTTCCGCAAATTAAAATCCGTAATTTTAAGTTCATTTAAATTGCTTTTACAGGTACGAGAACACAATTAATTCCCCTTGGTTTTCGTTGGTTCATCTTGACATGAGTGCAGTTTTTATTCAAATTGAGCACATTTATTGATCTAATAGGTACGAGAACACAATTAATTCCCCTTGGTTTCCCTTGATAAGCTTAGAACCTTACATTATCTTTACATTTGTTTCAGATTTTTCATCATTCAAAACCCAAATAAAGGCTAACTTGTAATATCGGACACAATCGCACTTGAACAAGCTCTGTACAGGTCTGGTTTAAATTGATCTGGAGTGACAGTTTTAGCTTTGAAACCACTTTTTATTGTTTTCAATGTACATTATATATGTGTAGACCACTTTTTGAAGTTGATCAATTTAAGTCATTGTCAGCATCATAAAATGAGTTTTCATATGTGTACCCCTATACATGGTCTAAAAGTGCATGGCCATGGCCGCATGTATAAAAACCCAATTTTTGGCCTTAAAGCAGCTGGAACTTGAGTAAACTGAACTTTATTGCATCAAATACACATAATATGATGCAACCAATGTAAAAAATCACAAAAATATTTCATTTAACAAAAAAGATGTACATTTTAGAGGGGCCTTACTTCCTTCGACCATTGGACATGCGAGTCATGCAATGTACCACTGATACTAAATTTGCTATAACTTATATATTTTTCAACTAATCATGATGAAACTTTGTACTTGAAGTCAAAAAAGGTTCATCTTGACATGAGTGCAGTTTTTATTCAAATTGGGCACATTTATTGATCTAATAGGTACGAGAACACAATTAATTCCCCTTCGTTTTCGTTGTGTACGAATATAGTTCCAACTTTGGTAGTAGGTACCTTCCACATTTTTTCATATTTTTACTGGAAACTTATTTGCTAAAGTTTTGCCTCTAATTGGTAGAAAATAGGTTAAAATTACATGGGATTTTTTTTTCATTAATCAATTCTGACTAAAAGTTGTGATTTGGTTCAGTGGAAGAAGGTTAAAATTTAGGACTTTTAACTCAGTTCATTTGTCATGTTTACCCCATCTCCGAATTATATGTATTAATTTCAGAAAATGATGGTAAAATTTTCTACAATTTATATATAAAATCCTGTTTGTACATATCTTTAGGCCAGAGAAGTTTTATTCCGTTTGCGCTGGTGGAATTGTTTTAATCTGCTCAAATGTGTATATTGAAATGCACTTGACAATTAATTGCGGTCTCGTGCCTACAAGGGTTTCCAGGATTGCTGGATTTTCTCATCATGTAGGTCATTTTGTTTTTCTTCAATGTAGTCACCTTCCCCGTGTTAGGGTAAAGAAACTTTACAAACTATTTTAAATGGTAAATATTTTATTATAATTCTGCCGATTCCAAAGAACGTCGGAACGAGCGGTATGCAATATGGAGGAACGGAATTTTAACCTTTCGTTGTAGGAGTACGATGACTCCAGCCTATGGAGTATACATTGGGCGTGTCGAGCCTGTGATCTATACACTTATTTTCTCTTTAGAGCACGGATATTATCAAATAAACCTCTGAGTCAAGGGTACGTTGAGTGTTTCTAATATTATCATTTAATATACTGCAGTTTTACAGTCATTTCAATTTGATTGATCGATACGTAGCTTCTAGCCCCGTGCAGGTCCGGGTGTTAAAAGAATAGGCCTGCAGCAGCGCTAAGCTTGTCGTAAAAGGCGACTAAATAGTGCTCAGAAACCTAGCCGGGGGCTAGGCGCTCTGCCCACAGAGCAACTGGGATGTGTGCCCCAGGTGGTGGAATGGGGTACCCCTGGCATGTTACATGCTGAGGTTGTCAGGCTATAATACGGAAAACCTGACCGCAAACCATAGTGGTGCAGCGTGTTGGGAAAGATGCCACGTACCCTGCTGTGGTATTCGATAGGAGTAGGAACCTTTGCGCTCCGCCACAGGAGGCTAAATTGCCCGACCTTACCCATCCCCCTTTTTCCAGTGGCAATCAAAATTTGTCGACCCTATTATCCTTGTGACCCATCCTTTTTTTTTCAGTTCATGTTCATTGTCTGAATATAGCTGAAATATTGCTGCTCGGACGTTAAACCCCAACAAACAAACAAGCAATATTGCAGAAAGTCACATTCTTTTAATATTACAAATGATTGTTTTAATATTCAAAAATTATAATTGAATACAACAAATCCATTTTCTAATACGAGAAAATCAACATATAATTTTTAAAAATCTTTTTTTAATATTAGAAGTTCAATTAAAATTTTAGTATTAAAAACGGGTTTTGTGACATAAGAAATCAAATTTGTAATATTAAAAAATGAATTCGTAATATCAAAAAATCATTTTTTTAAATAAGTAAAACACCTATTTTTGTCCACTCTGGCTTTCCCTAATTATATCATTGTACAGTAATACAAGGAAAGTGGATACAATTGCTGCAATAAATCGAAGAATTCATAAACACTACTTTAGCTTTTGTAAAGTGTCTTTTTCTATTTTGTTTTGTTTTCGTTCGCTTTGTTTGTTGTTTTTGTTTGTTTGGTTTTTTTTTTTTTTGTAAAACAAAATTACAGAAACAAATTAAAATGCATAATGACACGTTAATGATGAATTGACTTGATGAAACACAATATCAAAATAAAAGTCAGTTCTATAGTCATGTCGTCATGAGTTTTCTCTCATGAGTTGATAAAGATAAGAAGTTCATCTGACAGAGTCGGTGGTGTCAATTATGTCTCTCCAATGAATGCATTGTAGCTTGGTGGTTCATTAATGCTAGATTATTTAGTTTTTAATTAGTTCTTGTAGTTTTTTTTTTCAAACGTTAACATTCTGAAGTACATTTATGCACCTGTTATGTAAAAATCGTGCTTGAATATCAAATCAAATATTTGTAAAAACACGTAGAACCGCAATTTATTGGAACGATATGCTTAATTGTGAAACGTCTTTATATATTTACATTATTTCTGTGAAGATAATTGTCGTTTTACTATTTTTTTTATTTTCCTCCTTTTGTGTCTGTGACAAATGGAAATAGTTTTTGGGGACAGTCATTATCGCTTTTACATGTTTCTAGGTTCTGGTTACAAAAGTCTGTTGAACACTGACATATAAACCCAGTTGGTCTTTTATCACATCCAATAATTTTGCTTCCGCATTTTCGGAGGTAAGCTGGAAAAAAAATAATTCAATCAATCACGAATAAGATTTATAAATAAAAATGGGGAAAAAATATATTTTAAAAAAATGTGTCATATCATTTTGTATGGCTAACTAAGCCATCTAATTTGTATAAAAACATATTGAATTTCCAACATTTTTTTTCAATAATCTAACAATGAAAAACTTAAAGAAACAACAAACCTTCGTCTGTGTAGTTTTTTAGGGCACCGACAAAGCATGTTTGAGAACAATCCGCAATGTTGTGTATAAGTTCATGTGTCTGGTAAACTTCAAAGCCACAGATTCCTGGGAACGACTCCGAGTCACAAACAAAACATTTTATACCCTGAACTAAAATAAATAAAAAATATTTATCCTTTTTTGTTATACATTATTATTGAGAATGATAAACATAAAAGACGATATGAATTCTGCATTGAACAAAAAGTTATAATGTCATGACTATATCAGCCATTAATACATAACTTCTATACAACAAATAACTTATCTGTCTAATTTTCCAGAATAATTAGAAGTAATAAAAATCTCATATTGTAAATATACTCACCGACATAAATTTTAAGTATCAAACACAAAAAGCCTAATATATTCATTGTTATGTTTTGTATCAGTTGTTTTTCTTTTTTTTTTATTTTCAATGGACAGGAAGAAACTCCCTATATCCGACACTTCATACGGCTGTCGCATTTCCTTTCGAATTTAAACGAATAAAATATCATGTTTTCTAGGTATTTATACCAAAGATACACATATTCGACCCGTGCAGGTCCGGGTGTCAAAAGAATAGGCCTGCAGCAGCGCTAAGCTTGTCGTAAAAGGCGACTAAATTGTGCTTAGAACATTAGCAAGGGGCTAGGGCGCTCTGCCCACAGTGCAACTGGGATGTGTGTCGCAAGTGGTGAAATGGGGTACTCTCGGTGTGTTACATGCTGGGGTTTTCAGGCTATAATACGGAAAACCTTACCGCAAACCATAGTGGTGCACCGTGTTGGGAAAGATGCCACGTTCCTCGCACGATAAAAAACCTTACTGTGGTATTCTACCCACCTACCCCTATTTCCAGTGGCAATCAAAATTTGTCGAACCCATTATCCTTGTGTCCCATCCCATTTTTCATTTCATCATTTCATGTCCATTTTATCACCCACTTCATGTTCATCGCCTGAATATAGCTGAAATATTGCTGCTCGGGCGTTAAACACAAACAAACAAACAAGATATACATATTCTAACATTTTAGTTTATTCCTTCAATGTCACAAGCCTTTGTCCACTTATAGTGCTAAATAACTATGTTTGCATATAGAGTACAACTGTAAATTGTGAAATAATTTTTCATTTGCCTATGAAAGTTAATCTGTATAATATAGTTTATTCACATGGAACGTATAATACAATGCTTTACCAAGTTATATCATACGTCGAATGTACAGTGAATCTGACGTATATTTGACCTGGTCATGGACACGGAGCTGCTGTAAATATAGTAGTCAACACTTCACAAATAACTTTATCGGAGATCACAATATGTTTCCGTTTATACTTCACCTCCCTTCTTCTGATAAACAAAACGTTACATCGTATGTCTGACCTAGTTCTCCTTCAAATTAAGCAGTGGTTGATTGAGTCAGGACAAAAACTTATGAATTATATACTGCACTACATGAAACGTAACTTGATAGTATATAAACAAAAATATTTGTCACAGAAACAAATAAATGTATGATTATGAGTTTGGTAATTATGTAAATGGCTTTATGACCCCACCATGTGATTTAAAATTACCGTTAAAACATGCAATATCAATATCACTAAAATACTATTATGAATCCAATATGTGTAGGATATTTTCTTATTATACAGTCCGCCCATGCAGGTCCGGGTGTTAAAAGAATAGGCCTGCAGCAGCGCTAAGCTTGTCGTATAAGGCGACTAAATAGTGCTCAGAAACCTAGCCGGGGGCTAGGCGCTCTGCCCACAGAGCAACTGGGATGTGTACCCCTGGCGTGTTACATGCTGGGGTTGTCAGGCTATAATACGGAAAACCTGACCGTAAACCATAGTGGTGCACCGTGTTGGGAAAGATGCCACGTTCCTTGCACGTTAAAGAACCCTGTTGTGGTATTCGATAGGAGTAGGAACCTTTGCGCTCCGCCACAGGAGGCTAAATTGCCCGACCTTACTCATCCCCCTTTTTCCAGTGGCAATCAAAATTTGTCGACCCTATTATCCTTGTGTCCCATCCTTTTTTTTTTCATTTCATGTTCATTTAATCATCCATTTCATGTTCATTGTCTGAATATAGCTGAAATATTGCTGCTCGGACGCTAAACCCCAACAAACAAACAAATCAATTGTCATGGTTTTTTTTCCATAAAACATCAACCTCATACTTCAAGCGTTGGTTTTACAAATAAAGTTTTTATTGGATCAGCATCATAAACATGATGATTTCTTTACTGAAATTAATTTCCTTCACTGATTCAATTCTCGTCCTGATAGGATGACATTGTATAGGTATAACTACGTCACTATCATCTCGGACCGCTCCCGTAGGAACACGACGATGTAAATGAATGACGTCGAAAAATATTTCGTGACTTAAATGACATGATAAAAGGGAAGAATTTTAAGAAATACACATTGTTTTCAGCGATAAAAAATTTGTTTGTTTGTTTGTTGGGGTTTAACGTCCGAGCAGCAATATTTCAGCTATATTCAGACAATGAACATGAAATGAAAAAAAAAAGGATGGGACACAAGGACAATAGGGTCGTCAAACTTTGATTGCCACTGGAAAAAGAGGGATGGGTAAGGTCGGGGAATTTAGCCTCCTGTGGCGGAGCGCTATGGTTCCTACTCTTATCGAATACCACAGCAGGTTTCTTTAACGTGCGAGGAACGTGGCATCTTTCCCAACACGGTCCAGCACTATGGCTTGCGGTCAGGTTTTCCGTATTATAGTCTGACAACCCCAACATGTAACACGCCAGGGGTACCCCATTCCACCACCTTGAGCACACATCCTAGTTGCTCTGTGGGCAGAGCGCCTAGCCCCCGGCTAGGTTTCTGAGCACTATTTAGTCGCCTTATACGACAAGCTTAGTGCTGCTGCAGGTCTATTCTTTTAACACCGGACCTGCACGGGGCGCGATAAAAAAGAAGCATATAGATATATGGAATGGTATAAATTATTGCGCTTATTAAAATATCCTCCAAATAGGAGTTACAGCTTCTGTAACCTTACCTTATATAAAAAAAAAAACTACAGATGTAAAGCTGAGTCTAAGCTATACTACAAATAGCTGTTTTTATTTTCGAGAGGGCACATTGTTTTAGTTTGATGAAGAAAATACTGTCATAGCAACTTCATGTGAAAATGTAACTATCATTCTGGGAATTTCATTTCATACAATATCTACAAATAATAAATTCAAAGCATTTTCAGATGTTTTGCATAACATTTGTCTTAAAGCACGAAATTGAATTAAAATTTAAAATGTTAATTATAAAGTTAAGGATAAACGAATAGTAATATCTTTTTTTTAAACATTTTTACGACAAACGTTTTACAGGAAAAATTGTTCAGCAATTTTCATTACCTTTTTAAATCGCCCCGTGCAGGTCCGGGTGTTAAAAGAATAGGCCTGAAGCAGCGCTAAGCTTGTCGTAATAGGTGACTAAATAGTGCTCAGAAACCTAGCTGGGGGCTAGACGCTCTGCCCACAGAGCAACTGGGATGTATGCCCCAGGTGGTGGAATGGGGTACCCCTGGCGTGTTACATGCTGGGGTTGTCAGGCTATATACGGAAAACCTGACCGCAAACCATAGTGGTGCATCGTGTTGGGAAACATGTCACGTTCATCGCACGTTAAAGAACCCTGTTGTGGTATTCGATAGGAGTAGGAACCTTTGCGCTCCGCTAAGGATAAATTGCCCGACCCTACCCATCCCTCCCTTTTTCTAGTGGCAATCAAAATTTTTTCATGTTCATCGTCTGAATATAGCTGAAATATTGCTGCACGTACGTTAAACCCCAGGTCTCGTTAACCACTTCCGGGTCAAATGGCCACCCCCTATGTAGTACCAAAAATGCACTGAACTTAGACATATGCATTGTAAGTCCATTATTTGTGTGTATTATGATTAAAAGTAGTCAAAATAAAGCTGTGAATGTGTACTTTAAAATCATATATGTAATTAACTACAAAAGTGTATGAATATTGTTTACATGTGTGAGTAATTTGCCTCCGTGCTGTCAGTTAGCATAACAGGTAAAAATGTGGATTTTCAGTATTATTTATTCAAGTAAATTTTGTGAAGAATTTCTACTGTCATCGTACCATTAGCATACTGATTTTGGAAGCCTTATTTTCCAAGCTTTGCAACGGTATGCAGCTTTAAGATGTCATTTGTCCTGGGAATTTTCAGTGAGACTTTGAAAATTACTTTTTTAACATGTAAAGTAATGGAAACGTTAGAAGTGGTTAGTGAGACCATAAATTAAATTATGGCATATTTCAGAGAAATGCAGGTCCGGGTGTTAAAAGTATAGGCCTGCAGCAGCGCTAAGTTTTTCGTATAAGGCGACTAAATAGTGCTCAGAAACCTAACCGGGGTCTAGGCTCTGCCCACAGAGCAACTGGGATGTGTGCCCCAGATGGTGGAATGGGGTACCCCTGGCGTGTTACATGCTGGGGTTGTCAGGCTATAATACGGAAAACCTGACCGCAAACCATAGTGGAACCACTGCGCTCCGCCACAGGAGGCTAAATTGCCCGACCCCTTACCCATCCCTCCCTTTTTCTAGTGGCAATCATAATTTGTCGACCCTACTGTCCTTGTGTCCCATCCCTTTTTCATTTCATCATCATTTCATGTTCATTTTGTCATCCATTTCATGTTCATCGCCTGTATATAGCTGAAATATTGCTGCTCGGACGTTAAACCCCAACAAACCTAGAACTCGAACAGAGACTATGTGCCCAAAAACACCACTTAAGAATGTTACACCAATTGTAACATGTCCGCCGTCGTCGCCAATATGCCCTTAAATATCACGTACACCAAAACTACCAACTTCTAGAGACACCTCAGCAAGTCCAAGGACTTCACTCCGTCAAAGGAAAGATCCATCGTGGTTGAAAGACTATGAACATTAAATTCGAACTGTAAAACAAAATTTTCAGTTGTGCTGGACTTTAAATTGTGTTTTCTTTATAAACACCGGATTTAGGAACGATCTTTATAGCTTAAAACTAATAATCTATTTCTAATTACTTTATATCAGTCATCGTACATTTAGAATAGATATTCAATGACTTGAGGGGGATAGAGGAATATCCGTTTGATTATTGTTAATTTGCTTTTGTATTTTTTCAGATCTCCGTAATTTCTGATGTTAATATAAAGATATGAGAAAACAGTATTATACTCATTTAATGAACTAGATAAAAAAGAAGTACGGTCTTGCCGAAAAGTTATTTTTATTAGTTTCCGCAATATTTTTAAAAAGGTCTGAAAGTAAACAAAATCCTTGATCGCAAAAAATACCAATGATAGCTCATTTAATTATTTACAGATGATAGAGAGTCATTTTCACTTCAGAGTAAGATTATAAAAATATATGGTCACCGAGGTAACTGAAAAGGTTTTAGGTTACAGACCACCAATTCAACCAATGAGCATTCGGAACGTACGCAAAAATAGTCCTACGCAGAAATTACCCCTGTTCCTCATAGTGCTGTGAAAAAAGTTCTCATCTTATTTAAAAAAATTAAACAGTTTCTGAAAGGAAAAACATTTCTGTACATTTTATAGGTGCATTTTGCTTCTTGTGATGTGAAGCCTAATCTCCATAATGATTTTTAAATATACCCCTATCTTGTGAAAACACTGGGATTTCCCATGCTATTTATAGACCCTTCACTTCCGGTGACCAGTACTGCACTGCAAGTCTGCTAACCCCACATGCCATTCTGAGGATTGTGAGCTGACATATGTAGAATCATGCTGATATATAGTCCTCTGCAGGTTAAAGTTAAGGTAAAGTCCAGAGAAGCCATTGAATATTGTGAAATTAGCATAGAAGCCTATGGAAAGTGGAATTAGTGGTTTTTAGCCTAAATATGAAGCCATGGCAAAATGAAAAGTTTCTTGAAATAGCTTTAAACTACTTGAAGATCTTATTAACTTTGCCATGAGAGGAATACACTACAAAAATCCTTCAAAATATGCATTTTTTTAAGTTATAGGTCCAAATTATGGAAAATTGGTCTTTTTGGCTGATTTTTATGTCCTATCTGGTAAAAAGTGTAGAAAATTTAGTAAAAATATCAAATATTAAACTTTGAGGGCTATATTTACCTAAATATGGTGGTAATAAGCACTTGAAATCAAGTTTTGTGTAGATTTGAGCAAAAATTAGGTTAGAAATGAGGAAAAACTCACTTTCATTACTGCGGTTAAGGCCATATCAACATTCCCCTATGGCAACATGGAAAATCCATTATTGAGTACTTTTTTTGCTTTAGGTGCCCTTTACTAGTCATGTTTTAATGTGAAAACACTGTATTTACAAATTTAAAGCCAAATATATCACCTTTTGTGAAAATTTAAAGATTTAGGATTTTTGACATATGATCAAGAAAAAGGGGGAGGCATGTCAGAAATAAATTTTTAAAAATAGACCAATTTCTCAGAAAATGATTACTTTTAAAACTATTTCTTCATTAATATTGTTAAAAAACAAGTTGTGATTGATATTTTTTATTTGAAAAGTCAGAAAAAGTTCTTTGCAAATATTTAATGCATTTAAGTATGATAGAATATTGTCACTTTTTTGCTCGCACAACTTGGTTACCCTATATTTAAAAATCAAATATTTAAAAAAGTGCTTGTCACATTTCACTGAAACTTTGCAAATGCATTCAGTATGTGTGTAGGAAGATACCTGTATAGTTATTTATTTTTTCTAAGACAAAAAGTGACTCTTTAGGTTACAGACGCCCCGTGCAGGTCCGGGTGTTAAAAGAATAGGCCTGCAGCAGCGCTAAGCTTGTCGTAAAAGGCGACTAAGCAGTGCTCAGAACCCTAGCCGGGGGCTAGGGCGCTCTGCCCACAGAGCAACTGGGATGTGTGCCTCAGATGGTGGAATGGGGCACCCCTGGCGTGTTACATGCTGGGGTTGTCAGGTTATAATACGGAAAACCTGACCGCAAACCATAGTGGTGCACCGTGTTGGTAAAGATGCCACGTTCCTCGCACGTTAAAGAACCCTACTGTGGTATTCTTCCGGAGTAGGAACCATAGGGCTCCGCCACAGGAGGCTAAATTGCCCAACCCTACCCACCTCTCCCTTTTTCCAGTGGCAATCAAATATTGTTGACCCCATTGTCCTTGTGTCCCATCCATTTTTTCATATCATCATTTCATGTTCATTTTATCATCAATTGCATGTTCATCGTCTGATTATAGCTGAAATATCGCTGCTCGGACGTTAAACCCCAACAAACAAACTAGGTTACAGACCACCAATTCAACCAATGAGCATTCGGAACGTACGCAAAAATAGTCCTACGCAGAAATTACCCCTGTTCCTCATAGTGCTGTGAAAAAAGTTCTCATCTTATTTAAAAAATTTAAACAGTTTCTGAAAGGAAAAACATTTCTGTACATTTTATAGGTGCATTTTGCTTCTTGTGATGTGAAGCCTAATCTCCATAATGATTTTTAAATATACCCCTATCTTGTGAAAACACTGGGATTTCCCATGCTATTTATAGACCCTTCACTTCCGGTGACCAGTACTGCACTGCAAGTCTGCTAACCCCACATGCCATTCTGAGGATTGTGAGCTGACATATGTAGAATCATGCTGATATATAGTCCTCTGCAGGTTAAAGTTAAGGTAAAGTCCAGAGAAGCCATTGAATATTGTGAAATTAGCATAGAAGCCTATGGAAAGTGGAATTAGTGGTTTTTAGCCTATATGCCCAAAACAATGAATTAAAGTTATTGAAATGGCGGGAAAGTGGCGCGTGTTTTGGATTGTTTGGTTAGGATGTTAATTGCAAGAATTTTAATATCAGACCTGGCATTCACTTTTTATGTTGTATCACCTTAAGGCAGCCTTTGCACAACTATCCTTTAGATTGATTGATTGTTGGGAGTTTAACGCCAATGTATGTCGACATTTATCGAAAACATGAAAGCAAAACCCCTCCTTTTGGAATTCGAATAAAACCTCATTTGGAAGCAATTCATCTGGAGACCAATGCAGTGACGCCTGTTGTTACTTCGACACCTTCCACACCCTTCTTTCATTTTTGATCTGCGTGAATATAAAAAGTCCGATACCAATCCTTTATTTTTACAACACAAATTTTCTGAAATTAAAGCAAATTATCCAGATTTTTCGACGGTGTATACAGATGGCTCAAAAGATGGCGATAGCGTTGCATGTGCTGCTGTCCATGGTGACAGAACTGTAACTGAACGTTTGCCATCAAGCGCTTCCATATTCACAGCTGAAGCTCGAGCCATATTGTTAGTACTTAAATTGATTACTCAATCTAATCTGTCACAGTTTATTATTTGTTCTGACTCTTTGAGCTGTCTTTTGGCAATTAAGAATCACAAACTGAAAAACACTCTTATCTTACAAATTTTATATTTTATTCATCGACTTCGGGAATTCGATATAGAGATTGTTTTTCTCTGGGTACCCAGTCATGTTGGCATTCAGGGGAATTCAGTTGTAGACAGGGCTGCCAAGAAGGCATTAAATGAAATAATAAAGGACGTTAGTTTGCCATACACCGATTTTAAACCTTTAATAAGGAAATATATTTTAAAGATGTGGCAGGACCGATGGGACGGTCTTGAACACAACAAACTCAATTCCATAAAACCCGATCTAGGCGTTCATCAATCCGGGTCGGGCAATCGCAAAGAGCAAGTGGTCATGACTAGATGCCGCATTGGATATTCTAGATTTAGACATGGCCATTTGCTTGTTGGTGATCCTCCACCTGAGTGTATCCCATGTGATTGCCCTTTCTCTATCAAACATGTTCTAGATTGTGTGGATTTTGCCAACACCAGGCAAAATTATTTTGACTGCGCCAATATGTTTGATTTGTTCAAGACCGTTTCATCCAAAAACATTATCGATTTCTTGCGGGACATCGGTTTATTTAATAAAATCTAAATTAGATACCTTCTTCGATTTTTCAATATTTTAAATGTTTTATCGAAGTTATGTTTCTATATGTATTTTATGTATTAGGTTCACCTTTTATGTACCTTTTTATATGTAAATAGCTGCTTGTTTTAATTTCATTATTTTATGAAGAGACTTTGATCTTGCTTTTAATATTTCCATTTCATTCAATGTTCTTGCCGTGATATGGCCCTAGTCGCCGAAACGGCATTAAAAGATAACAATCAATCAATCAATCCAGATCCATCAGTGCGTATTACGTATTGGCGGACTTCAATCACTTGACCTGATTTATCCCATTTCAACGGACAGTTTCATTTTGAATGATCCGCGATGACTAGAGGTGGTAACTGTTTGCCATGTTCAGATAGTTTCTCGGCAACTTTCATGTGTCTATGTCTTAGAGCTTCCTCACGTTTCAATAAAGTATCATGCGTGCTGGTCCGGGTGTTAAAAGAATAGGCTTGCAGCAGCGCTAAGCTTGTAAAAGGCGACTAGTGCTCAAAAACCTAGCCGGGGCTAGGCGCTCTGCCCACAGAGCTACTGGGATGTGTGCCCCAGGTGGTGGAATGGGGTACCCCTGGCGTGTTACATGCTGGGATTGTCAGGCTATAATACGGAAAGCCTGACCACAAATCAAAGTGGTGCACCGCGTTTCTTGCACGTTAAAGAACCGTGCTGTGA
The DNA here is from genome assembly GCA_037379345.1 of Perna viridis. Classification (NCBI taxonomy): domain Eukaryota; kingdom Metazoa; phylum Mollusca; class Bivalvia; order Mytilida; family Mytilidae; genus Perna; species Perna viridis. The sequence continues at coordinate 20,464,147 of CM074511.1, forward strand.
TATTCTGCCGGAGTAGGAGCCATAGGACTCCGCCACAGGAGGTTAAATTGCCCGACCCTACCCACCTCTCCCTATTTCCAGTGGCAATCAAAATTTGTCGACCCCATTATCCTTGTGTCCCATCCCATTTTTCATTTGATCATCATTTCATGTTCATTTTATCATCCACTTCATGTTCATCGCCTGAATATAGCTGAAATATTGCTGCCCGGGCGTTAAACCCCAACTAACAACAAACAAACAAACATTCCCCATCCCCATCACCCCATACAATGGAATGGGAAACTTTACCTATACATGTCTTGTTACTGACTAGACAGCTAGTCTTTATCACTCGTTCCGATCCGTAACAATTGTAACCCATCTCATTAACCAATGTGAATTGTTAATATACTATGAAAGTAGCTGACAGTTTTTTTTACCAGCGGCATATCGCAATAGGTGATTGCGTAGTACGTAATAGGTTATCTTGGATGGTGGTAAGGCGTAGGAATATAGCCAAATGGAGATGGGATTGTGTCGATACTTGTTCTTTGTGCAACACTCTATTTTATTCTTTTGTCAGAAATGAGTAAACAAGTCAATACAGAATCAACAACGATGAGGTACAAAATAGAATGGACTTTAAGAAACGCTATATATACTTCAATATGAAAAAGCTATGTTATGTACCATTATATGGTGCATGTATTATTGCTATAATTTATATAATTATTACAATTAACGTGAAAAACCAGAATTTAATTCTACTTCAATACAATTATGTAATAGTCCTATGGATTGCTTTCTTTGTACTTTCAATGCCGTATACACTGTTTTTAAATGTTTTCTTAAGAATTTAAATTATCTTCCAAATGGAGAACTGTCAAGAGGAAAACTTAATCCGGCTACTATGAGAGTTCTTCTAGTTAATAAATACATACATTTGTAAAAAGGTATTTAAATATGGGATCGGTGACATTCATTTTTCATGCTTGAACAAATCTCTCCAAATACACAAAATATGACAGTATAAACAAGCCACCTTGGTTTATTTAGCCAGTAGACCTTGAAAGAAAATTGTGTTAATTGTTCTACCTTACATGATGGATATTTTTTACATCATTTGTTAAGAATAGAAAACGGAAAATACATTGAATGGACACAATCAGTTGTATTAAACTATGGATGAAGCTTTTATCCCTAACTCTTAATAAATTTTATGTGTAACTGTACCAGAAAGTGCTAAGGGGTGAAAGATGAAGAAAACAGTAAGAGAAAAACATCAGTGATGCTACGTAAAACAATAATGTAAAATTTAGTGTTTTTTGTAACTCGAATGAGATGGAAAATTTCTCAAATTGAATATGATAAACTCCTGGATTATACGATTAGTAGTGTTAGTTTTATTAGAATCGTATGGCACATCTCAAGTGGCAACATATTGCGATTTTAATCAAGCTTATGGATATTGTCGTGATAAAACGATTAGTATGATAGGCGATTTCAATGTCGCAGTGACAATTGGTATTCACCAATCCAGTGATGGGAGAGTCTGTGATAGACCTGTTTCGATTTCCGGGTTTCAAGCCGCAATAGCATTAGAATGGATAACAAGCATTCTAAACGAAGGAATGCCAGGAAATGATTCATATGTTCCAGATGTAAAATTCGGTAACTACACAATAATTCAATCATCTTATTCATCTATGCCATTTATAAATGCTGAATATTTCAATTATTGGAAATTCAATAAAAATGGATAATACGTGTATGTACTACTTCCTTGATCAGATATCCTATAAAAAAGAAGAATAGAAGCTTTTAGAATATATTTGCAACAACATTTCCCTTATACAATCTCGTAGCGGATGTTGAGCAACTCGACTCTTTATTACTATTCATATCACATGCAATTCGGTCAATAACAATTCAGGTGCATTTTCAATTAATTTGTGGCAGAAGATTTTTTTTATTCGAAACATAGTCTCCAATGTATTTATTTGCTTTTCCAAAGCCGGATGTTATGACTAAATAAAATATAAAATTTTATCTTTATTCATTACATGACAACACGGACAGTTTATTTTATTTTCAACGACAAAACGGTTATGTAAGATTTCAGAAACGGTGAATGAATATCAAATAAGCCTTTATTGGTGCGAAGTAAAAAATTCGGCTTTTCATTATGCCTCCCACTCAAAACGTGAGGTTTCTAAAAGTTACAAGTAATGACAATTAGTTATTCTGCTTATTTACTGAGTACTTGTTAATTTATATAGACCTGTGTCAAGGAAGGAAATCATTATATATAAATGTATATTTAGAAATTTGTTGAAATCATAATTTTCTAAAACAATTTAACATGATTGAGCAAATTCATTTCTTTGATATTATTGGCATCATGAAAATAGAGCCATATTTGCATGTATTTCATTATTACACGAATATAATATGAAGCTCGATGTTCATGGGTTTCATATAAAAATGTTTACCATAGGCAGCGTAATAAAGGAGTCATGACTGACTGAATAGTGTGATGCAATCAAAAGCGTTTTTATCCATATTTAATGCAGTTTCTTCATATTACTTTCAATGGTGTAGCCTCAGACTCATTTTTGAACATGACTCACTTTTGAAGAGTAAAATGAGCCGTCGACATAATTTACTTAAGTCAATTAATGGCTTAAATATTTTCATTGCAAATGCCAAGGAGTTTTAAATTGTAAGTGATCACATTTCACATTTACTATACCACCTTTACTGCATTGTATTGTTACGGACTCGTATTCTTTAATTTGATAACTAACCGAAACTTTAAACACTCCTTTTTAGTAAAATAAAGTACAAAAATTTAGGTCTCTAAGTTGAATTTGTTCTTTAATTTAGTAAGTACTTATTTTATATAAATGCGCAGCTTCAATATTTTGACACTTGTTTTTCTTACGATGCATTGCATTGTTTTGTTCAATTCACCATTCATATCAACCAACAGTACTGGTATTGTTGTTGATACACTGAAATACAGGATTTTTGCATTGAAAGGGAAATGTTGCATTTCAGACAAGAGATGGATCTTTTTTTCTGATTTTTTTTCTTTTTTTTTATTCAAGGCAAACGATTGAATTGTGTCTTGTTTCTGTTTGTTTTAGTCGTTTGTGGTTTTTTTGTTTTTTTGTTTTTTTTTTTGTTTTATTTGTTTTTGTTTGTTTGTTTGTATTTTGTTTTTTGTTTGGTTTGTTTTTTGTTAATTGATTTTTCATCACTTCTAATCAGATGTCATTACCTGTATCAGTAGATTTTCGTTATTCAAATATAATGCATCGTGTGCGATCTGATCAGAAAAATGCCACTTTATAGAAAAAATGTGTCCTTTTTCTAGCATTTTGACATTTGCTGTATATTTTATCACACATATTGTAGGTTATGCAATTTATGACGACTGTGGAGTGCATGCACGTACATCAAGCTACCTCACAAATGCCTTTCACCGAACCTCGTTGACACGGCTGAGGGAATGTGCTTCTAACTGCAGTCTGCAAAACCATGGTAATGTTGATTGATGTTATAATAATATAATTTGGCAAAATACATTGAGTTATTGGAGGATAGTTAAATTCATGGTATTTTATTACGAATGTCATAAAAAGGGTTAAGAACAATGAAATATTCACGTATGTAAACAAAACTTTGAAAGAAAAAAACATCAAACAAACAAACAAAATAAAACAAAATGACGAAAGCGGCGTCAACAAATCTCGAGTACGGACGGTTCACTGTTCATAAGAGTAATCAAGGGAACTCAGGTTATAGCGGTAATCAAAAGAATGTAATCCAGGGACAAAGACCAGACATGGGAAACAGACATGCACAACAAAGAACATAAAGTAACTAAAATCATACATACAATGTAACAAAAGCAAATAAGCAACTCGGACTCCACTAAAAACTGGGAGCATGGCCAGGTGCACCTGTGGTGTATGCGTCCTCTGCTTTTCTAGAAACACCCGCCGAGTTGCTCATAAAAGGTCAAGTCCGGGGTAACAAATGTTTCAAAATTTTAATTTTTATGGATTTTACTGTTCCTAAGAATACTGAAGTGCTAGACTAAGTTAAAAGTGTTTGTTCTGTTCTGATCTGTTACGTAATTTACTTCTTGTGCTCTCATTGGCACCTAAATAGATTTTTTTTTAAATATTTTTCAGCAATCTTTTTAATTGTATACTCTTTCAGGTATTCTTAAGATAACTACTCATGATTCATCGGTAGATGTCATGGACATGGCCCCACCAGAAATTCCATTAATTAACATAAACGCCATAAGAAACGCCGGCTCAGAACAGCTAAGTCAATTTTACATCACAGATGATATGCAATTAGAAATAAATGTAAGGTTACTAAACGCTTCAGAGTACATAATGAATATATGTATATGATTGTTTTCTTTTCTCTATATTTTTTAGCTGAATAAAATTATATGCTATTTTTTTATATAAATAGTTTCAATTTGTATTTTTACATATGTTAGTATCTTATCTGGTCTTAATAGAATCAAACATGAAGATACATTTTTTTAAATCCGCCATAAAAAAAAAACGAACAATGTTATTGTTTCCTTTTATATTTTTAAGAATGCAAACTAAAGCTGTGTAAAGTCACAATATTAGACAAAAGATCCAAAATGTGGGTGCGTATAATAAACATTTTTAATTTCAGGATATTTTCTCATTCCTTTCAAAATACTCATGGAATTTCATATCGGTTGTGTATACAACAGATTCGATTGGATTAAACTATCAAAGTATTTTGCAAGATGAATTGACGATGAATCAAGGTAAAACTAACAGCTTCTGTTTTTTATATATGCCGACCAACGGATCAAAGGAAAATGTGTCTTCTATACTTACTAAAATCATTACTGAACAATTCAATTTCGCTGAGAATGAAACTTTTGGTATTTTATTCCTTGGAGGAACAAGAGATGCTGCAATACTTTTAGAAACTATCAAAGAAAAAACTAATGAGATTAGTATTGCAAAAAAAGTAATGGTAATGCTACCTAGCTGTGTTAGCAATGGAACTTTGATAAGGAAAGCACTGCACTCAATGCAAAATCATGTCATTCATATTTCGCCACAACGATTGTTTTTTGATAGTTTTAAAAGTTACTTCCATGACGTAATAACGTCATATTACACTGGAAATGCAAAATATCTTGACCCATGGATATCTAAATATGTGACCACTGTTTGTAATGCACTCGGTAAAACGAAATGTTCACTCGGTGAATTGAATTCGGCATTTATACAGGAAACTATAGTGGATAAAACAGTCATAGCAATGTTGTCACTTGCAGCCTCGCTGAAAACAATACATGATACATATTGTTGGGAGAGTCCAGAAAATTGTACTGAATTTCAAAATCATCTTAATGAAACAGCCGAGTTTTTAAAGAAATCGCTTAAAATGGATGAAGGTTTGGAAGCTCGCCTTCGTATAGATGGTTACAATCTTAAATTAGGTTTTTACAGAAGCAATTCTATTTCAGTCGGTAGACCATGTTATACATTCACACATTTTAAGGACGGCGTAAAAACAGTTGTAAGTAAAAAAATATTTTGCTTAAATTATGCATAGATTTCAAATTTCAGGAAAAGTACAAGTACAAATGTAGATAAACGTAAAAGCAGTTGTGAAATCAATCTAAACAAATGCATGAAATGAATGTTCATAAACAATTATCAAAAGAATATATCTGTTCCCAGTTTGCAGGGACTTTCTGGTCCTATTTAATACACTTGTGGATCAAATTAGTTAGGGTAACTTTATTACAAGTGGTATTTATAAAATTATAAAATTCGCCATTCAATTTCTGTATTTCAGTTTCTAGTTAACAAAAGCAATATGTCATTAGGTATCATAAAATCACGTTAGATATTGATTGGTTTGGCAACTGTGGCAACCATCAATATTATTTTTGTTAATGTCACTATGCATTTTACTGAATCAGTGCATACAAAAACCTTAAACATTCTGAACATGTATACGTACGGTTTTAAATATGAAAACAATTTACTTTTTTAGTTCATCAACTGTTCTGAAGAGGAATCCGTTCAAACTTTGATGCCAGCAATACCTGCTTCTCTATGCAAAAGCGATAGAAAATCTGTTCGGTGTTTAGAACAACAGCCGTTAAAATATGGCTATACTCATGGTGATGTGCTTATACTGGGGCTATTTTCCATACATCAAGACGCTTATACTATGTCTCAAAACAACGAAACTTTCTTCCAATGTGGAAATTTTAGGCAAAGTACAACAGCAGTAGTGACTGTATCCGCATTTCTCGAAAGTGTTAAAACATTAGGAGGAAAAACTGATATTCCATTTGGTGCTATAGCTCTTGATGATTGCTACAACGAACTTAACATAAGCGCACTTTTAACGGAACTATTCACAAAAAGGCGTGTTCTACGGGATCAAAACACTAACATTGAAGTGGACTTTGACAAAGTAATAGCAGTCGTAGGTGCGTTGTCAAGTAGAGTGACGCAACCAATTGCTGATATGATGACATCGCTTCATATACCTATGGTGTCATATGGTGCGTCTTCAATCACATTAGATAATCGTATACGCTACCCATATTTCATGAGAACTGTTCCGAGTGATGCACTACAAATCAAGGGCATCATTACACTTCTTTCAAAGCTGAATGTGAACCATGTCGGTGCTCTTTACATAGACGATGCTTATGGTGCTAGCGGAAATGATGGCATACTGTCTTTGGCAAGCAAAAATGGAATATGCGTTACCAACTCAACTGGTTTAACAGCAGATTCTACATCGGCAGAAATTATACAAGTTTTAAAGGAGAAGAATCAATACAAAGGAGGTAAGATATAACATAGAAAATGATATCATCCCCCTTTTGGACTTTAGGTTTTTGGTCATTTTTAGAATGTACTTCATACTTAGGCACACGAGTTTATGGACTTAACATTTCAAAACAGCTGTACTTTGTACTTAAAAATTCATGGAAAGTAAAATTGTACTTGGGACTTCACCCAAAATATGGAGTTTACTTTGTACTTGAAAGGGGAAGGGGTGATCCTTCCATAAAGTAAATGTTGGAAGAATCTCGTTTTATTGTAATTTTACGTCGAAATAAAATTGCCTGTGAATCAAAACATTTCTGTATAGAACCATATTAACTAAGTTGCCAAAAAACAATACAGATGATATGAATGTACTTCCATCTGAATTAATCAAGTACAAGATAAGCGCATGTACATCTTCATTTTTAATTTAAATTTTAAAATTCTTATATCGGAATCTAACAAGTTAAATGATCCACATCCAAGCAATACTCAAGTATAATAGGACTAAAGTTGATTAGCATAATTGTGCAACACGAACAAAATGTGTTTAGAACAATGTTATTTCTTACAACACGGACTGTTTTTGTATGACTGTATAATAATGGTTTGGCTCTCAATCGCATATATACAAGTATACGCAAATGAAGCTGCCATTATGCTGTTTTTCAGCTCATGAAAATGAAGGTACAAACCGAATATTGGTGCTATTTCTTGACATAAGTATACAGAAACAAGTTGATAATACAACCATAAACGCTCCCTGCGATATTGACAAAAACATAATACAAAGATTGCATGCTCTTAATAACATAATTTAGACTGTTAACAAATTGTGGAAAAGGAAATGGTGAAGAGTTCAATGCGGAAGAAAATGAAATTAATCAAGTTGCAATTCAGTTATAATAAATCTCTAACTCTTTTGAATAAATTTCTGTACCTTGATAAAAACTTGCAATTTTTATCATCGGTCAACTGATCAGAACCAAATAGTAAAATCTCGGTATTTAACATAACTGGTAAATTTAGGGAAAATAGAGTCTCATTGCGAAGTTTTCGATATCTATCACAATGTAATAAGAAATGAGATATTGATTCATTTCTTCCGCAAACGCAATTCGGTGAATCCACTAGGTTGCGGGAAAGAAGGTGTTCACTTAAAGAACTACAATTCATTCGCAGTAAACTATGTAAAATCTGTCAAATTCTTGATCCGCTATGATAAAAGGCAGGTCATTTTTTATCAAAGCTTCGTAGGTGATCTATAAACATGTTTAAAGATCTGGAATCACGTTTACAATGAGGCAATTTATTTCATAATTTAATGACGGACGGTTCGAAATATTCTGAATAAAAATTTGTGAGAGTACGAATCTCAGTTATATTCCGAGATTGTGACGCGTGTTATGGGTATGCCGATCTGTGATTTGTAAGTTTGGTGTAATATTACGTAAGTAAGCCGGTGTATTATTTGTCAAAATCTTTTGAAGTAATAGTAATCTATGCCGTTCTCGTCTTACGGAAAGTTTTTCCCAACCAGTCTCCTTATATATTCTATCGATTGAGGTAAGTTTTGTAGCCCCAGTTACAATTCTTGCGGCGTCTAGTTGAACGTTTTCAACTTTATCGATGAGGGACTGGTTGTTACAATCCCAGATTACATCTCCATATTCGAAAATAGATCGAATAAAACTCATTATATTCTCTGCAAATTATATCTATCGACTGAGAATTTGATTTTCTAATGATGTTTAGTCGCTTAAATGCTTCTTTAACGATATATTGAATATGATCGTGCCATAATCCACTGTCCGATTAGTATAATGCTTTAGGATATATATCATTACAATATTGACCATATTTGAAAGTTATAAGTATAATATATTAAATCAGAGCTGACAAAAAATATCAAAGTTGTTTTCAATTAATGTTTCTTCGGGAGCGTTAAAAGGTTTCACCTTTATCATATTAAGGAATAAGGTTAAAACGCAAAATTTGCTTAAATTTGGTCTTTAGGTAATTTCGTTTTATTTAAGGAAATAAACATACGACATACGTTATCTCTAAATAAAAACGATATTGTAAACAAACAGAATGCCGAATTTAACGCAGTTTCTAACTTCAAAGTCTACAATAGTTCTTAGTAAGACTACACATGTTTATAGTCATTTAGTCTTCGTACTCTTCAACATTTATAAGGTCAAACATTTTACAAACATTTTAAGTTTCTCTTTTATCAAAGTATGTTAAGAACCATTCACTATTTAGGATATTTTTGTGATTCTTTATAATTTCACGACTGACAATAATAAGTTTATACACCACGTCTGTCTTTTTTCTAGAACTTATTCCACAAATTAGCATTTTCAACGTTTTTCCCGTTAGTTTTAAATGACAAAAATGAAATGAACATTATAATGCTAGATGTAATTAGTCCTATATCTGTGATAAGAGTTTACGCAAATTAGAAAAGGATCTTTATTAGTCAAATATAATAGTGTAGTCTAGCTTGGCAAGGCTTGTTTTAAATGCACGTCAAAATCACGTCGCTCATTTTTTTCCATGAAATGTGACGACCTGTTTCCTCGAGGTACAAAATTGTCAAGGTGCATGATGATGATTGTTGGGAAACCTAGAATGCAAACCACTAATACATATTTACCTTGTAGCTTAACATGTTAAATGTAAATTGTTGCATTTACGTGGGACATACGTGCGCATTTTGTATTTTAGTGCATTTGAAAAAAAAATTCTTCTTTATCGGCATATTGTGTTAAGATTTGTCTAAGAAAATGTTACGACAAATCAATGAGTATATCAGAATATAATTATTGTATTCAAAATTTGCGATACTACATTTGTACTTATTTTTGGAAGGAACTACTGAATTCGGTTTAATTTTAAGATATCAATTTTTCAAGCGTCTCGGTGCGAATGATTTTCTCTTGGTTATTCACGATAACCTACTGATTATTCTTTTTATTAAAAAGTTTTTCTCATAGATTTTTAACTTTTCCAAATAAAGTTTGCGATTTTGCAATTTTTATTGTTGCATTAAATTAAATTCACGTCAATAAAGTTTCCGCTACAAGAAGAAACCTTTTTGACGTGTTGGTGGGAGAAACCTTGAGTGTGCAAGCGTAATAAAAGGAACCAAGATTCGAGCGGAAATTAAAAGAATAAAATCCGAGGATACAGAAAAGATAGGGAAAATAGGCAAACATAACAAAGAACATGAAATAACCAAAATGACACGTAAAAAGAAACAAAAGAAAATGAGCAACTCTGACTCCATCAAAAACTTGAAGCATGGACCATGTGCACTGATAGGGTTAGCGCCCTCTGCTTCTCTAGAAGTGCCTGTGGAGTGCGGAAAAATCATTTCACGTGTGATTTATCGAAATTTACAACACTGGAACATTCGATAATTCACTACTTACTTCACAATAAATCAATTTAAACAAATGAAAATTGAATTAAAAATGTACAGAAGGCTGTCTATTATCAATTACAAATATACTTTCCTTTGTAGTGAAAGTTATCGTTATGTTTACAATAGACACAGTTGTTAAAAAGATCTTAGGAGATGATGTACTTGGTGATGAAAATGATAAAGACATGTCTGCTTATGCCCCTGTATTTATTTCAAGTGAAGGTTGGGGCACAGATCCTGAATTGGCAAATAAAGAATCTGTAGGATCTTTGATATTCACTACTGACAGCTCAAAAAGGGTTGATGATAGCTTCGGAAAGTTCCTCCGTTCGATATCCTTCGGCAATGTCACAGAAAATCCGTGGCTGTATAGATACTTTGAAGAGAAGTATAAGTGTAATTTGAAAACTTCATTTGAAAAATTTTATGATAATGATTGTAGAACAGTTCTTAAACTTGATGAAGGCGTTATCAACAATCTTTCAAACGAACAACGAATTGTTCACGCCGAGTTAGCTGTTCATGCTATTGGGCGTGCTTATCAAGCAATCAAGACAAAGGGTGTAGGTCAATCTTGTTTTGAAAGGAATAAAGCCTGTGCCCGAGGATGGAGTAGAGCAATTAAAGATATCGAAATACCAATATTAGATGGATCATCGTTTCGCCCTTTCAAAAGTGACGGAAATGGTAATCTTGGCTTTACGATACACAATGTGCAAAAGGAAACCAAAACAACTTTTTCTTATGTCAAGGTAAGACATTGCATTTTAAATGTGCCTTATTTTATATGTTTATTATAAGCGGTTTAAACATATTTTGGATTGTTTACCCTATGATATAAGGTTCTGCAACTTACTAAATTCCTTCATAGTAAAGTCTGTAAAATGCATTAGTATGCTTGAACTATAACAAATAGGCTTCTGGAACAGGGGTATGTTGCTACAAGATTTAAGTCATCACTACATAAGTTTTATGGTCGTCATCATAAACTCGTGGGTCGTTATGGTGTATCCATTTGCACCATGAAAATTGATTTATTCAACGGGTCATAGTTTTCCTTTCCTCGTTTGTCTACCCCGGACTTGACTTTTTATGAGCAACTCGGCGGGTGTTTCTAGAAAAGCAGAGGACGCATACCCTACCGGTGCACCTGGTCCATGCTCCCAGTTTTTAGTGGAGTCAGAGTTGCTCATTTGCTTTTGTTACTTTGTATGTATGATTTTAGTTACTTTATGTTCTTTGTTGTATATGTCTGTTTCCATGTCTGGTCTTTGTCCCTGGATTACATTATTTTGATTACTGCTATGACCTCGGTTCCCTTGATTACTCTTTAAATGTAGTTGCGTATTTTTAATTAAAAATCCAAAATGACTCACCATCATGGCATGAATGTGTATATTTATCTGTAATACAGAATCTTTTATGTCCTTCTTCCTGGTATATTTTTGTATTGAAAAGAGATTGATGTGTACTATATACATATTCGATCAACAATTATTTTCTTCATGCCGTGCTTTTAAACCGATTTCAATAACGTTATGGTCAATTCTTTTAATTCTATTCAATATTGTGTTCTGTTTACAGTTCTCTGGTTCGTATTCGATTTTTTTTCAAATAACATGTAGTTAAAATTCGTTGTTTAAAATCTGATCTGAATCTGATAACTATATTTTAAAAACGGTTTTTAATCTACAAAGTTCTGAATAGTTTACACTTCACGTAAAATCAAAAACAGGTCTGATTTCAAAGACTGAAACAAAAAATCAGAGAAAGATCTGAAGTATTGATCAAATAGATTGATTGATTGATTGATTGATTGGTTGATTATTGGGGTTTAACGCCCGAGCAGCAATATTTCAGCTATATTCAGGCGATGAACATAAAGTGGATGATAAAATGAAAATGAAATGATGATGCAATGAAAAAAGAGATGGGACACAAGGATAATAGGGTCGACAAATTGTGATTGCCACTAGAAAAAGGGAGGAATGGGTTTGGTCGGGCAATTTAGCCTACTGTGGCGGAGCGCAAAGGTTCCTACTAGTATCGAATATAACAGCAGGGTTCTTTAGCTTGCGAGGAACGTGGCATCTTTCCCAACACGGTGCACCACTTTGGTTTGCGGTCAGGTTTTCCGTATTATAGCCCGATAACTCCAGCATGTAACACGCCAGGGGTACCCATTCCACCACCTGGGGTATACAAGCCAGTTGGTCTGTGTGGCAGAGTGCCCTAGCCCCGGGCTATTTAGTCGCCTTTAACGACAAGCTTAGCGCTGCTGCAGGCATATTCATTTGACACCCGGACCTGCATGGGCGAATAGAAACGTACAGTATAAATACTAACTTTATCTAATGCCTAACTCTCCCCCTAAGCAAATACGAGTGATTATTTACTTAGTATTGTCTTATGATTAAGCTGTATATGTAGGAATAGGAAGACTTCATGAGAATTTCTTGACTTCATTTGTAAAAATTCACAGTCAGGTAATAAAACATGCAATTAAATTTCAGCATATTCTTGAAAAGTTTTGATAAAAATTCCCTGTTCCATTTTCTCTACGCCCCTCTAAGTGATTTCTTCTGCTCATTTTAAATATGTTTTGCTCAATTTCTGAGACAAATGTCAAATGTATTTTGCTATTTTTGTTAGATTTCATGCAAATCTTTAAAAGCGATTTAGTGAATTCTTATAACATGTGTATTTATTCTATTGAACAAAACAAAAACAAAAACAAAAAAAAACAAAAAAACAAGAAAAAAACAGATGAAATTACGGATTTTATAGCTCCTTAAAAAACTTACTTTTACTTAAGTTGTAATATTTTACTATATGGAGTATCAAGGAGAATGCCTTTTGCAGAAAACACAACTGGGGACTGCACGATCCGGTTTCTTTACTACTCAGTATATAGAGTAAATTAGGCTTTTTATTTGATGTTAAGTATAAAATTAATGTAAAAAAAAGGAGGGTAACAACTTACTTAAAGCTTTTAGTATAGGATCATTGTCGGATCATGGTCAGTGATGCCAACCTTATTTATTCCATGAAATAGGCCTAGGGTAACAACAAAATTACCGAACACTACAGTAACTCCGACTCATAATCAAGTTGAGTCAAATTCATTTTGACAAATTAGATATTACACCACCGAATTACCTGGTACTGCAATGGTTCTGACTCTGTACAGACATTTCAAACGAAATGGCGCTTTAAAGATGACAAAAAATTTATCTGTTGTTGATTCAATACACTATTTTGTTTTACTTTTAGGTTGGAACATATAATGATGAACTCTCCTTACAAACCGATAAGTTACAGTTTTACAACCATTTAGGTGAGGTACAACCATTAGCCCCCATCGATTGTCCAAGAAATAAATGTCAGAATGTTTGTATCATAACAACATCTGTTCCTAATTCATCTCCAGCAATGGAACTTGCAGTTGGTGAAGTTCAAACTGACACATTGACGATAGTCCTTGGAGCTTTAGCTGGAATGTTGTTTTTAGTTGTCATTTTGCTGATTATTTTGGTTTTGAGAACACTTCGTGGTAATAATCGCAATAAGGAAAAACAGGAAAATTGTTTGCAGATGGACCAATTATCAGGTAGGCCTATACTGTTATAATTCGTTATCAATTTTGAAGTTATCCTAAAACACAAATTTATAATGCATTTGTATACTTTGTGTAGTTCTTATAACTTTCAAAACAAAACCAGTTATTATTTTTATTTCCTTATTTTACCATAAATATGAAGAGCTTTATACTCATTAATATTGGTTACTCGTTGCGAAAAATCCTAAACAATTCAAGATATTTCATTAGCCTACAATTAAAAAAGTACCTAAGGAACTTTTTCATGAGTCTCTCCGGAGAAAAATGCTTTGACATTTGCAACATGTATCGCTTTTCAGAAGGTCACCGGTAATCTATACAAAATATTTTTACTGCTCTCTTCAAAATGAATTTGTAATTTACATTGTTGAAAGCGCAATCTGTGGCCTTATAACGGTAGCGATTCTATACAGCCTGATTACAAATTCATACAAGAAAAACAGGGTAACATAAATAGATATTTCAGCTGAAACAGATTTGTGTTTCCAACACTATGACAATCTTTGTCATCGCACAAAGCAATCTGTAGAGTAACTCAAAATAGAAGAAACTGAGAAGATTTAAGACCTTTGAGGTTCCTTGTTTTACACATCCACGGGTCTAAACAAACAATAGCTCTCTGTGTATGACAGCTACTACATTGGTCCTAGTAAACATATTTGGTGTTTTGATACTTTATGTTGAGTTGACCATGAGTACTTGCTTTCCTTGATTAATTGTCAATTAGAGTCAGTTAATTTCTTTTTCTTTTCTTTTTTTAAAAACTGTTCTGATTGATTTGAAGTTTGTATGTTCCTTAAGTTCTCTACTTTGTAGAATATTCCAGACTTTATATTTTTAACTATTTTGTTTTGTTTTAACGATAACCACTTCTAGCTGCACACTCAATGTATAGATTATCTATGTAAATAAGGCTTTGAATTTGTGCAGTGTTCGATTTACGTATGAGTTTCATAAACAATATTCTTTTTTTTCTTCGAACTTTAGTGCCTGTACCGACTCATCATAGAAGTAATAGAAGTCTGGATGGTATTTACCACGAAGCTCACTCGATTCATAGCAGCTTCAATGACCTCCGAAATGTTAATCATAACAAGGGATTCCACGAGAATGAGGAGTCTGACGGCCTTGCACCGCCATCATCTTCTAGTGGAATTGTTGCTGGGTCGATTTCCGGATCTGCCTCGCCAGGAAGTCGCGTTGTGTATTCTCATATGTCCCAAACAATACCAAAAATAACTGAACAAAATAAATATCTCCAATTAGAATCATCTGGAGAATCAAACGAATGTCTCAAAGCCTTAACTAAGCGAGTGTTGGGACCTAATAATAACATGATTTGTAACAAAGCGACTGACAATGACACAAAAATGATTTACTTGTCTGCTAATGATTTAGTTATGGAAAACGACGAAAGTCCGTCAGCAAGTGAACCAGGATCTGTTCAGAAAAGTGAAATAGAACAAGAGCCAATGAAGTTTGATTTTACTCCACCAAAAGATCAGATTTCTGAAGAAGCACAGAAAGTGTGCGTTCCTCCAGCATATATTCAAAGTCCAGAGGTCGAGCTTGTAATGAGGCCAGTATCTTTACCAGGAATACAACCCTTTACAATATCCCCGCAAAGCCCTGAAGATGGTATTCTTCCGAATACAGAACGTTCAAGTCCAAATCCCCATATCAATTTGTATACCAATGATATGTATTTGATGCCGGTTTCTGATAAATTACCAACCTACGAACAACATCTTAAACAGCAACAACTTCAGAAAGAAACGAAAGGTAACAATGGAATCATGCATACATCGTCACCTATAATTTACACAAATATCAAAGACTGTTCACCAAGCCATTTTGCAAACGGGAAAGCAATTAATTTGGCTTCAAACCAATTGCCGTTCAGTAGAGCTACCTCATCCTCTCCAGCATCTAGTTTTGGTAGTCAGTCTGCTTCGATCAATTCTTTATCTCCTGTACAAAAGGAAGCATTACTTAACAGTATTCTTCAAGAGAATCCAAGTTATTTTCTAAATAAGTGCAATAAATCAAAACAATATAATCTTTTGCCAAAAAGTCCTGAAGCCAAGTTCAAACAACAAATTCTAAATGCACTAGAAAATCCCGTCAAACAACATACCAATGGAACAGTTGATTTAGAGGATGGAGAGGAAGTCATGATATGAAAAACATGTGACCATTATTCATTTGCATATCCTTGTAAGCAACGGGCACAGAGACAGTACACATTGAAATAGTGCAGACCTTTTTTTTCAAAGTCGTTGCACCAAAATAATATATTTTAAACTGCAGCTCCATGATGCTTAAAACAGATTAAATCATTCAGTTGAAGTATTGCAACGATTTTTCCGCACTTTTTTCAACATAACTAATCAAAATGGTCTCTCCACGTTTTTTGTTTTGTTTTGTTTTGTTTTGTTTTTTTTTGGGGGGGGCGGGGCACTTTAAATTTTCGACAAGAGTAATTTCTAGATGTATTGAACCAATTCAAGCAAAGCCAAGTTCCGCAAAACGCAGCCAGATTCTTACATGTATATGTATTTACATAATGTTATAAGCATTTTTCTTTTCATGGTATAAACAACTTCGACAGGAAAGTTAAACTTATATCTGTCTATATACTTGGAACCCAATTTTAAAACATATTTATTAAGAAATATATTAAACACATGTTTTTCTTGTGTTTTTTTATATGTAATTTTTATATACCGTGGATGTTACTAATATATCTAGATAGATACTCAAGACTTTCTCTAAAGCCAATATAATACTCATAGAATGAAAAAAATGAGGGTATAAGAAAACAGAACATTTAATGGAAATGTTTGAATACCGAAAGCTCAAGGTAATATTCTGAAATGATAGTTTAGTACCATCCACATATTGTAATTTCACGTTTACATATAAATTATAATATTCATAAAAGTCTGTGAAAAGAACTTTTCCCATGCAGAACATATTGTTTTCATATTGCTACCAGTTGATATGTCATAATAATGAAGCTTTTTGTGTTCTTAAAGTAAAATTAATATCAAATGCCTTTTTATTAATCAAGTATTATTAAGTACTTCTCCGTCTAAGAATCAGGCAAAATATGTATAAGTTGTGGCACATGAAGAAAAAATACACAGAGATTTTATTGCATTATTGTACTATTATTAAGTATTACTACCTCGTAATCTCCAGAAATAACTGTCAAAGTGTTTGTAACGTTCACCTTTTTAAGATATTGATAGGTCAAATTTAGTTTAAATGCACCATGAAAAATAGGAGTGAAATTTTTCCGAACTTTTCCTTATATAAGCAGTCAAAAAATATCTACGTCACAGATGCTTCAGGATAAATTTAAATAACTTTTCAGTTGTTTTCTAGATGTACTGAGTATATCTATGGAAAAAAGACCAAATTGAGAAATATGATGTGTCACCCATATCCTGATTCTTACACAGAATGGTACTTAAAAGCTTTAGCTTTATTTACTGAAATTGACAGTTATGTATTTCGTTTATTGCTTAATAAATTATGTATTATTTAAAAGTAGCCTATTTATGCTGAAATCAAATAATTACGGTGCGAACAACTGAATATATGCACTGTAGTTTTTGTTATGAGAGTACGTTTCAGAAATCGAAAGGTCAACAAAAAATTAAGGTGTATAACAACCAATTTGATTTTAACATGGACATGTAATTGAAACCATGTCTGACGGATCAAAAGGGGGGATAACGGAAAACGCGTACACACGGTATATAAACGGACAGAAACCAAAGATAGGTAAGCAAACATATTTTTTTGCATTTTTGTCGTGAAATTATTCAAGGAATTCAGAGCATGAAAACAAAAAAAATAGTAGATATTACAGCCGATGTAACACAAACCTATAATGCAATAAAAAAAAAAACAGAATGTACGTTAACCAAAAGCCTGATGTGAATCCGTGATTACTGTGTTATGGGCTTAAAAACAAACAACTAGCACTTTTGAGCATATTTCATTTCAGATAAGGTTTGTTTGTTTGTTTGTTAGGGTTTAACGTCCGAGCAGCAATATTTCAGCTATATTCAGACAATGAACATGAAATGGATGATAAAATGAACATGAAATGATAAAAAAAAAGGATGGGTCACAAGGACAACAGGGTCGACAAATTTTGATTGCCATTAGAAAAAGGGGGGATGGGTAAGGTCGGGCAATTTAGCCTCCTGTGGCGGAGCGCAAAGGTTCCTACTCCTATCGAATACCACAGCAGGGTTCTTTAACGTGCGGGGAACGTGGCATCTTTCCCAACACGGTGCACTACTATGGTTTGCGGTCAGGTTTTCCGTATTATAGCCTGACAACCCCAGCATGCAACATGCCAGGGGTACCCCATTCCACCGCCTGGGGCACACATCCCAGTTGCTCTGTGGGCAGAGCGCGTAACCCCCGGCTAGGTTTCTGAGCACTATTTAGTCGCCTTTTACGACAAGCTTAGCGCTGCTGCAGGCCTATTCTTTTAACACCCGGGCCTGCACGGGGCTTTCAGATAAGGAAAAATGACATGACAAAAAGGTTGTCTTACTTTGCGGAACACCTGATTTAATAAAATGGTAATTTATTTAGGGAATACCGAGAATAATTCAAAACGAAGACGTAAAAAGACAGCAGAAAAAGCCAAACTTCTATTAACAAAATAGTACGGGGAAAACAAGAAATCTTAAAACCGGGGTTAACAGTTACTTGTGTGCTTCGGAAGGGTGAGCGTGACACCGAAATGCTGTACTTCTGTCGAATGTATTGTCAAGTGAAGAGGACGAACATAAATGCAGAAGAAGCTTGTCAAAGTCAAAATATAGATCAACTATGAAGGACGGGCTTGACCAAGACTATTGTGCTTTTATCCCTACAAATTTGGAAAGATATGATGAGAATTACCACCGTATTATTAAGAGTTCTTTTACTCAATGAAAACAGCAGTGTGCACTAATACACCGGCCTTATACAAATGTAACATAAAAAAGGAAACAGAATTGCCTATTTTTTTTTTAACAAATCCTCTACATTGTAGATTCGACTGCGTGTTTTTTTTTGTTCATATCATTTTGAGATTATCTAGATATAGACGGCATCGTGTTAGCTCACTTGGCTATTGCCATCACATGGCGTCCGTCCTGAACAATTTTTCTAAACTTTTCTCCTCAGACATTACTTGAATACTAGAACTGTGCTTAGTTTTTGAAATACATATCATTTATAACTCTTTTATTTGTAATATACAAACGTCGAACACAATAAAAGGGATGATATCAGCCGATTACAGTTCATACAAAAACAGTATTTTTCTTGTTTTATTTTGGGGTCAATACAACAAAATAAATACATCTTAATAAGTGAAGGTAGAACACTTTGTTTTTAATCTTTAAATTTATATTAGAAGATTGTTTTATCAACTACTAACTGATGAAAGGGAGGCAAATTCTTATGATCAAACCCTATCAATCAGTATACGTATTTCATCCTTAATTTTTTTCAAGCTTCCCATTTTATAAGATGAAATTCGTATTTGTAGTGTGTGAATATTGCAAATAAAAATTGTTAACACAGTCAGTACTTGGTCATATGGTGTACCCGTTTTCACATCACTTTTTTCTGTATATTTATTGAGTAAGCAGAAGAATATTTGGATAGTCCTTATTTTAACTTTTAACATTCCGATCTTTGTATATTTTAGTAGTAAAGAGCCCAAATAAGATTTTTTTTAACATTAAAATAAACATATTTATCAAAATGTGCAGTATTGCAAATTTCAAAATACAAATGCACCTAGTAGCCTAAGAATGAGGCTTCACATAGTTGAACCTCTCGGTGATGAATTTGACATCTTATTTCGATAGTATTGGTTTTGAGTACTCTTGTATACAATAAGTTTTTTTTCTATTTTTTTTTTGGTGAGAGGTGACTCCTTTAAACACGTGTAAGGCATATCGAAACCTACAATATATGAACTTTGAGTGTGATATCTGACATAAATATATTGCTGGATGTTTCTAACCCCATATTTGTGTTATTTGTTTCTGCTTTAATTAGATGATAAAAGTCATCTGTGGATTCTCTTAATTTCACTTCATCCAGCTGTGCTTCCCATCTAAGTATAGAAATTTCAATTGACGGATATAATACACTCAAGTTGAAACAAAATATATCAAATTAAAAAATGGTAAACAGAAACCAATGTAAAATTTATATCAATTTTATTGAACAAAATAACAGCACCATAGTTTCCAATGACAATGGATATTGATTGACCACTACTCTTGAAATAAAAATGGTTTATTCAAATATAGTATAATTTACTCAAATGCATCTCAACACAAATGAAGTTTTAATTATAAATAACCAATTCAAAACTGATATCTTTCTTTTTTTTTTACATTTCAGCATATACATTATCTTTTACCCTGTAATCTCGGTTTTATATTTATAATTTGTAACTTTTATTATAAAGCAATTATAAGATGAGTTTTATGTAAATAACAAATTTTGAAAGATACAAAAAAAAACCTCATTATTCAAAGGTACACAATGTAGTACAGTTTCTTACAATGTGTAACTTTATCTGAAGAGAAACCACAATCCACGTATATAATGGATAATTACATAATAATGAGCATTAATACACAATATCTCAACTATGATATGGCACGTAACAACTTTAGTAGTAATTTTCTATGAATTTGTGTTTTAAAAAGCACTATTCCCACAACTTTGTTAACTGAAGAAAGGACAAGCCGACTAACAAATCTAGTGGTTAAGAAATGTTATATTAGTAAACTAAAATAAATCAAGTTCCGAAGTATTTGACTTATGTATTTCACATAGACCTGGATCATGGAACAATTAATTTGCAATTAGGTCAACAAATACACATAATGTTTAGAAAAATAACAAACTGTAATTAAACAATTAATTTAGGATGACTTCCTGAACAACAAACTATGCTGCGGAGTAACTATTGTTTTTTTCATGTCATGTGGATCTGTACAACTAATTCAAATTTGCAACAAAATGTAAAAATTACATTTAAAACTCAAATGCTCTGAAACCATTCACAAACCAACAACACAGTGGAAACTGATATCAAATAATAAGTTCCCATACAGCATATGTTACCAGTGTATTACTGAATAGACACTTTGTATTGTTCAAAACAGAAAAATTTTAAAAAATTTTAACATTACCAGCAATATTGACATCATTTATGATCAGTATTATTAATTTTCCCATTATATACATTTTTGTACAATTAATGCTAAGGTATGGATTTTTATTGATAATTTGAATGCTATCTTAAAGAATGGAATACCTAGTAAAAAGCATAGACTAACAGAGTGAGAAAACAGTGACTGTATCATAGATTTATATAGTGTAGTTTTGTAGATATAATGAATCATAACAGAAAGTGACCACATTTCAGCATTCATTAATGTTTTGCTACTTATACATGTAATATCATGAAAAAACCTAATGTTTTAGTTACAGAAAAAATATTTCCTATCCTCAGATTTGGTAGTGAATAACTTACATATACCTTAAATATGTACATGTATAAATATAGTTATTTATTACATTTGTAGGTCACATTGTCAACTGTATTAAATTACTGTAAATTGAGAAATTATTGCAATGTTTTTTTCATAATAATGAAAAATTTGACTGGATTATCACAATCATTTTTTACATTAATTTTTACTTTAATATCAATGAATAGACGTCATATTACAACTATAAAATTGCATTTTGGTCCAAAATAATGAAATTGCAATACCTAATGCATACATGTATATAAGAATAAATTTCTCAATTTTTGGATATCTAGGTACACTACTAGATATTAAAATTGAAAGACTTAGGATTTTGACAAAACTAAATATACATCTTGACGTTTGTTTTAAGTAGCAGTCTTTATCATCCTTATACTTGTTATGATAGAAGTCAGATATATGTCCACCTTCAATATGAACAAAAACTAAAAAAAAAAAAAATTTTTAGCTTGAGAAATCACATGTTCATAATAGTAACTTCAATCTAAATGTACATTTTATCAATACATTAAACAATAGCTTAAAGATCTTAAAGAAATATGTATACTCTGGGAATACATTAAAGTCCTTTTATATCACTAAATATTAAGCATTTTAAAACTCTATAAACCGAATATACAAAAAAGACAAATCCTTCAGTTGAATAGGGAGCATCGTTTATGGAAACTTGTCATTAATTACTAATTACCTTTAAAAGTAGCTATGACTTTGAACCAAAATTGTAGAAAATCATATACTTAATCAGCTCAATCAACATTCTCAGATATTTTGTATGAGATTTTCACATAGACTGATGCTTTGTAGAAACAAACAACAAAATGGTACATATTATACTACATTTGTAACTGCTACAATTCTAGAATTACTAGCACAATGATTTCATATCAAAGTGCTGTTATGCTAGATCGATAACATTGTTTTTTTTTTATATAAAATGCTTGATACATATTTATATGAATTCAACACTGAAAGTTGAAAGTGTCAAGTACCATATGGATGAAATTCTGTGGAGCTAATACATACACATGTAAGCATCAGTAGGGTCAAAGCTCTATAGATTTTTCTGGTTTTTTAAAATAATGCAAGACCCTTTCTAAAGTGCATAGTTTCTGTTGGAGACAAAATGATCAAGAAAGAACTTTTTTCACACATAAAAATTCACAAAAAACAAAGTTAAAGGGAAACTAACAGATACCAGTAAGTACAGCATGATATTTTGGCAAAAAGTAAGTCATAAATGAACTAGTGTCACAATTTAACTACATGTTGTACATTGGTGTAAATTTATTTAACAATGAAAAATGTCTTTATTGAAACACCACAAAGACTAAACTTTCTTATCAATACAACCATTTCATTATAACATCACAATCTTGAACACTTTTTTAAATTATACAAGATGTCTACATTGTAAATAACAAGCATTTCGACAGAAAAAAACTAACCAAAGACTTTTACTACTTCAGTTAATATTGGTTTTAAAATTAAAAAAAAACCTCTAAAGTTGCAGTATGCAATAATAATAAAGCAACTAGAAAGCAGACAAATTTGCAACATTCCTGTGGGCACATTACAAGTACAATAAGTTATTACCTGATATGCAGACAATACTTCATAAATGTTGTGACTTGACCTTTTTTCTTTTTGTTAGTAAAGTCTTATCTTGCAATGTTAAAATACATTTAGTGTTTAAAAATGTGTTTTATCTGAATTTTATTTGTATGTAGTTCCTTTTTTACCATTTGAATGTGGCTATTGTTCACTTAATTATTACTGCAGAAGCATTGAAGTGATGGGTCTATAGTTAATACATGTATTATAATACTATTATTGAAACTGGACACTCACTTTGTCCAAAAATACTTGCAAAAATTCAAAAACACAATTTTTCATTTAAGATGTAGCACATTTTATTTATATTTGAGATGACAACTGATGTTTCTTACAATGGCTATATGAAAGCATATTAAGTTAACTATACTTTTAATGTAAAATCCAATTACGGTGTCATGATTTTATTTTTCTGTTTTAGTTACGGTAATAATGAAAATGTTTTTGTTAAAATTACAAGTATGGAAGACAACTCTTTGTAAACGTGAGCATAGATATGTGTTGTTCTAAAACTCTTTTGTTTTTTTTGTTTTTTGTTTTTTTTTTATGGTGAAATAACCCTAACACTGAGTGCACAGCATAACACATCAATGTCAAACAAACAATAAATGAAAACAAACAGCGTATGTTCAAAATAAATAACAAATGAACACATTAACAAGGAGTTGCTGATTGGCCATTCAGTTCACCAGGAGATATTTCTGCATTTCACCTGACTGAATATCACAGATAAATGAGAGGTTTCATTCCCTTGCCCTTTTTCTCTTTTCCCTAGGAGCATTCAGTATGGGTGGTTACCATATTTCCTACTCTTTGTGTTACTGTTCTGCAAGTTCTACCACCTAAAATAAACAATCATTAGTTATTAATAATTTTTAACTTTATAGTTGATCCAATTTTAAATAAAAAAAAAACATACACAATGGAGTTGTTCATAACAATGCATACATTTTCCATACATGTACATGTATTATGATTATTTATAGCAAGTCCATTGTTTATCATAATAATCAATAAGGAAAAAAAATGAATTTGTTAAAGCCTCCTTAAAATTACAGAAAAACATCAGCCACATGACCATTCATATCTTATGTGTAAACCTTAAAACAATGGTAGTCATATAAAGTTGTCCTAACCTATTCAAGGAAAGGAAAAAAAACAATTTCTTCTACAATCTTCCCTATTATTCATAAAATAGTTTGGTTGATAATAAAAATGGGTAGAAAACAAAGAATTGAATTTTATAGATAGTGGTAACAAAAAAAAATTTAAAAATAGGGGAGTCAGAGAGGGCACCTTACCTGTTGATCTTGTTGTGTGCATGGTATGGTGGGAATTGTGTTTGACATTATGGTGTCCATTATGTCTATGTATATTATGTGCATGATGCACATGGTCGTGCATATTATTGTGTGAATGGAAATGTGCTTGGTGTCTACCATTAGATTCTTCATCATATAAACTATGATGATGAAAATCTCCAAACATATCGTCACCAAATCCATTGAAACTGAAAAAGTCATCATCATCATTGTCATCATCATCGAATAAATCACCAAAATTAAAACTACCACCATCTTGTCCAAATGAGAATGTAAATCCATCATGATCGTGATGGCCTTGTTTATGGTCTTTAAAGGCATGGTCAAATCCTTTGAAAAAGTCATTAAAATCGAAATCAAAGTGGCTTCCAAACCCATTTCCACCATGACCTCCATCACCATCATCTGTGTCGCCAAACTGGTCATAACGTTTTCTTTTCTCAGGGTCTGACAATACTTCATATGCTGAAAAATAATTTATAAGTTTATTACCCTCCAGATTGCTACTGGTCTTTCAGGCTTCATGATTTATTATAGACCTAATTGTTACACTGTAAAAACATTCTTGAATGTACATTTTACATGTATGTTTGTATTAAAATGTACAGTACAATGAAAGACTGTTAAAATGCATTTCAAATAACATTGAATATCTTTTTTTGTTCAGATAAATTGAATATAGTACACTTAAATTCCCTCCTTTCTTCTGTACAATTGATACATGTTATTAATCATTCTTAATTATGGAGAATAATTGTATAGATTCCATAAGGCTTTATTAAAATTATTGAAAAGTAGAAATCTATTACACAATCATGTTGTTTACAATTGAAAACATCAATAAATCTTCAACTTTACATGCAACACTGTAAGCTACATGTACCTGTACAGTTTGACAAGCAAATCTAATTTTATCAAAAGAGGCAGTTTTTGTCTCTATTCTATTAACCTACAATTTGTAATTACTATATTTATATGCACATGTTTAGTTGTATGGGTACAGAAAGTACATGTATATAATTGATGGTCTAGATTTCAGATCAGGATCTATTCAAACCTTATAATAAAAGTACAGGTAACATTCTAGTAGACAAACACTTGTACAATTTGCCAGGTATACCATCATCACCAGGTGACTTATTGTTTTTCAGCTTTTTTAATTCACATATAATTTCATCTTCAGTAAAAGAGAGGTGTATTGTACTGTGCTTTTATAGACTTTTCCAAAGCGTTGGATTGTATTAATAGATCAAAACTGTTTTATTTATTGATAAATAAGAATTTACATGGAAATATGATAAGACTTTTACAAAATATATATAGAACTGTTAAAGCAAGGGTTAAAAGTACAAATGGTTTAAGCAATAGTTTCAGTTGTAATGCTGGTGTGAGGCAAGGTTGTGTTTTGAGCCCTTGGCTGTTTGCGATGTACATTAACGAACTCGATAGTGAGATGGAGTCAAATGGTGGTAATGGAATATTTATTCATAAAGACTTTCATGATTTAATGTTGTTACTCTTTGCAGACGACCTTGTGCTTATAGCCGATACGTGTATTGATCTCCAGAGACGTTTGAACTGTCTAGCATCATACTGTGATAAATGGAACACGACTATAAACATGGACAAGTCTAATATAGTTGTATTTAAAAATGGAGGTGTTCTGTCGAAAAATGAAAAGTGGTATTATAAAGATGAACTTCTCAAAGTTGTAAACTATTATAAATATCTCGGAATCGTGTTCTCAAATCGTCTTAAATGGACCGTTTGCTGTAGAACTTTAACTAACCAATGTGAGAAGGCTTTAAATATTATTAAACATTGCTTATGTAGGCTTAATTGTAAAGATATGAACATTGGATTTAAACTGTTTGATTCTATGGCTGCCCCAATATTATACTATGGTGCAGAAATATGGGGTTTGGACAAAGTAAATGACATTGAAGCAGTACAGAATAAATTCTGTAAATGGTTATTAGGAATTGGTATGAAAACGAACAATAATATTGCTAGAGGTGAATGTGGTCGTTACGAACTTTTCACAAATTATCTGTGCAGACCTATAAAGTACTTTTTACGTTTACAACGACTTCAATCCAACCGATTGCCTCAATTGTGTTATAAAATGATGTATGAAGCAAACAGTCATGGGCGTAAAAACTGGTGTACAAAAATACAAACTGTATTATTTATGTATGGTTTTGGTGAAGTATGGGAAAATCAAAGTGTAGAAAATGAAGTATTATTTTTTGAGATTTTTAAACAGAGGCTTAAAGATGTATGTTTGCAGAATTGGTCAGAATATTTATCAAATTCCTCTAAATGTGAGTTTTATACAAAAGTTAAAGATGGAATATCTGTAAATGAAAACATTCAAAAGTTGTCTTATAATCTACGTTGGTATATATATTCTATTTTATGTTCAAATCATAAACTTGCCATAGAAAAAGGCAGACATGAAAACAAACCACGTGAAAATAGGCTTTGCCAATTATGTAATTATCAAGTGGTAGAAGATGAATATCATTTTGTTTTCATATGTCCAATGCTAGCTGATATCCGAAAATGTTTTTTACCTTCTTGGTGTCAAAACCATGTGTGTACAGAGAAACTTGTAACTTTGTTCAAGTCAAAAGATGTGAACATTTTAAGAAATCTCGCAATTTATATAAAAAAGGCATTGTTAGTTCGAGAAGAAATGCTGTCAATTTGAAAATACTTGTCAATTTGATATTTTGTATTATGTTTTTAATTTTTTTTTTTTGGCAAACATAAATATTGTTATATGTAATGTCTGTATGAGCTTATAAAGCTATTGTATAATATGTTGTGTTAAATATTGTTCAAATGATGTAGTTGGCATAAATTATTAATTACTTATTGTAAATTGGTACCGTGGGCTGGAGGCCTTTATAGTACAATAAACCTATCTTAATCTTATCTTATCAAACCTTATAATAAACAAATAAAATTTAATATCAACTGATCTAATGACTTGTGTAACACTAAAAGCCAATGTAGACCAGATTCATAGAAAATAAAAGGAATAAAAATTGAAATATTTTCTACACAAAAACTAACTTAATATTTCTTTTGGTATAAAGTGCTGCTCAATATAAATGTACATTAACTTAATTCTTGACAGATGTTGCAACATTAAAACAGCTTATTTGGGGTTTAACAAATGAATTCTTTAGTGATTATAAATTCATTAATCAAACATGAACAGATAATGTAAATGTCACATGTGTATGTGGTGTTATGTCTAATGTTTACACTTGCCAACTATTTCACATGTTCCTAAAGTCATAGATGCAACAAGAAATGATGTGTACAATGAACATATGCAATATGACTCACACATTTACCTTGCCCCTGACAGATATCATAATGACTCACAAGGTAGCAGAATCGTAATAAAAGGTTCTAACATCTCTTTTATGATAGTACAAATTTTATGTGTTTTTTTCCATTGTACATAAGACCTTTGAAATTTCTTTTACCTAGGTCCAGGACCTTGAACCCTTTTTGTTGACTTCTAATTGAGAACTTCTGTTTTCCTATAGTGGACCACAGATTTGAAACTTGGAAAAGTTCAAACAAATTTGAACCACCAGAAAAGGGTTCTATACTTTTACCAATCATGGGCTCATGAGAAAATAAAATATATCTATAAACAGTACAATTATGATTGGTTGACCTACTGAACCAACAGGTAAAAATGACATTTTATACACTTTGTATGTGGAATGGTTAAAAAGAATTAGCTGTGAGAAGCTGATTAGTAGTAACTACTAATAGAATGTTTTGGGAGTTAACTACAATACCACATCTAGAACACAGTTGCTACACATTATTTTCACTTTGAGCAATAAGTTTCCTTTGCACAAACCATTATATTATACCACTGTATGATAAAACATAACCATGTTACTTACCTTTGGCTATTTCCCTGAATTTTTCCTCAGCATTTTTTGCCTTGTTTTTATCAGGGTGGTACTTGATAGCCAATTTACGAAAAGCCCTTTTAATTTGTTTATCTGTAGCTGATTTCTTTACACCCAGTATTTCATAGAAGTCTTTGCTACATAGTACCAAATTGGTCACATAAACACTGCACAGGGCAGATACTAACAGTAAATTATCACACTTCATGATCGCTGGAACAAATATAAGATTTATATTAATTACATGTACTATCAAAGTCTCAAAAGGACAATCATGTAAAATGATGGATTTATAATGTGCAAGAGGTAAAAGATGATCTGCCATCAAACCTGTTTTTTCTGTTACGTGAACATGTACATGTATACTTTGCTATATAACAGAAATCAGGAGTAATGCAAGATTGGCTACTAATTACCAGCAGATTGCAGTAAAACATGAAACAGTTCAAAGAAATGACACTAAAAAGCCAATGCAAAAAACTTCAAACATGATATACATGTATGAAGTGTTACTTATTTCTATAATGTAAAAATGCTTATTTTAGAAAAACAAAAGATACTAATTGCAACAACTGACACAAATTCTGAAACAATTAACACTCTTTGTACCAGATATTGTAATTTGCCATTATCATACATGTACATGTATATTCAGTATGGGCTTTCCTTTTTAATTTTCAAGTAAGGGATACCCCAACAATGTTCTATTTAACTGAAATACCAGAACTTAAAAAAAAATGGTGAAAATAACATAGTTTTCTTTATCTGGTTTACAGTTTAGTTATGTGATTTGTACATAAAATGTCATTTGAAAAAATTCTGGTCAATAGTTTGATAAATACATGTCAGTCTTAATTTCCTCTGACCTTGCAACCATTCCCTTTTTGATTTGGATATGTTTGAAATGGTCAAAATAATGTGCCATAAAGTTGAAATTTCAGGAGTAGCTGGCAGCAAACCACTTCAAACACTGACCAAACAAAAAATAATGATAACAAATATGTTTTGCATCTGAATTGAAATGGCAATCATTTTTTTGTTTCAGCAGCTCCAACCAACATGTCATAGTGAGAACCATTAGGTGATGTAAGCTCTAGGGTTATTACATGTATCTCAATTTCCCTAAAGGTTCCCCAATATACCAAAAACAAAAAAAATCATGTCCTGGAAGTAACAAAAAGTGACTGTTCTTACCAAGAAAATTTACCACTTTCATTAGCCATACAAAAAAAAATTTTAAAGATCACATCTTTAAATCTTTTCTGAATGACTTGAAGTATTTCCTAATTTTTTTGTTCAAAACATAACCTGTCTAAAAAAAAATAGCTTTGAATGAATTACCCACATCAAAGCATATCATTAGCATTTCTAGATATGAAAGGCATTCATTATGTACCTGAAACAGACTGTCAGTTGTGTTGTAATGAACGTGAAGGTTACATCTCAGGGCATAATCTAGGTGGTGAAATGGAGAATTAAGTCGCCAAGAATTTTAAAAAATAGTTAAAAGTCGCTAGCTTGTGTTCTTTCAAGAGAAGTGAAGTCTGTGAAATTTGACCGAAGAAAGATACATAAAACTCTAGCCCTTCCAGATAATAAACAACCAAAATGGCGGCATTTTTTGTAACAAAGAGAAAACATGAATTGGACTTGGAGTTACATCAAATGATTTGTATGTGCAAAATAATCATGTCTCCCATGGAGAAGTGATATTGTACTGGAAATGTACTTCATATGAAACTTAAAAACAAAGATATTACTGGAAGTGCTCTTGAGTGTTAAACAAAATTTCGAGTATGGTGAAACAAATGGTTAGTGCTCACTTTTATAGGCAATGCCCACTCCATATTATCCAAGTTAAAAGAAGGAGGGTAGCAGGGTCAGAAGAAATTCAGACTAATGTCCATGTATGTACAATTGATACATTTGTTTACAATGAACCCTTTTACATTTACAATTAACGGTGAACAAGTAATCTTCGGCATGACGAAATCATGCTGTATAACTGAAGAAGAAAGAAAGAAGAACGAATAACTACCCCAATCGTTTGACAGCACAGGCGACTCACGCCCGTCTTTTACTAAAAAATATAGCCAAATATATAGTAAACTTTACCTCATACAAGTTCATTGTCAACTCTACAATCAATTTTTTAATACTTACCAAGAAAATCTCGGTTCTAATCAGATAATCACTCAGCTGTACGAGTGCTACAAACGACAGGATTCAATATGACAGGAAGTAGCTCGATAGGTTATATTTAGTAACGGAAGCTGATTTTTACACTGGTAGAAAAACGATTGGTTAATTTTGTCACATGACCAACAGTTTATTTTAATTTCCGGTGCTCGAAAAGTGAAAGTAGCAAGAATGTGAGGATGGCAGATGAACTTCTACCTTTGCTGGGTGTAAACTTGGCAAATGTTGATGAACAGGGTGGTAAGTATAAGCAAAAAAGTATCATCTAGGTTTGTGTGAAATATTCCAGAACTAGAGGGTAATATCTAAACGAAAAACATACTATTCATTATTTGTTTACATCGACCCGATGACCTTTCAGTTCTATCTATTAACACTACACTCAGAGTGGAATGGTTCTCTAACACTTAAGATTCCCCTGCTTAAGTCCGACTTGAGTGAAAATCTGTGTTGCACCAACGTAGTCAGTGTTAAACAGATTACACATAGCCAACACCGACCGTTTGTATATTAAAAATACATGAATTCACATTGTCACTTGTCATTTTGTTCCGAATGACAAATTTGTCTCAGAATAACCTTTTGTCGACAATGAAACAATGTAATTTTAAATTGTGATGTCATTAATCTTTTAGTTGAAGTAGAATTTAGTACGAAAATAACGGGAAAATATATTATTTTCGTCAATGGCATCCACAAGTGTAAATATGACCGCAGTCTTAAATTCAGTGAGCCATAACGGGCAATTATTGTAAGATACGATGTATATTCTGTTTCTCAGGTGTATATCCTCTGTTAATTTGGAGCACTCCAGTTAAGATAAAAAATTTTTTGATGTGTTATTTTTTTTTCCAGCTACATCCAAGAAGTGGGTGATATCATGTATAAATATTATTTTGTATCTTTATCAAGTAATAAAGTAATCTTCTGAATGTTGAATTCTGCCCTTTTAAATTGATTATTACTATGATAATTATAAATGAAACGCTTTGAATGTATTGACTGATTTTGATTCCAGTGACAGACTTGTAAAAACAGTCTGTTGACACTTTTTGTTTCTGATAGATTTAATAAGTGAACAACTTTTTCCAGAAATAAAAGGAACTACTTACAGATCCCAAGCCTTCTAGAATGTTAACATAAGAATTTCAAAGAAGCCCTGTATCAGAATTGGGAACAATGTCAGTAATAAGTTAGAACACTTGTCAAAACTATGACAAGAAGGGAACCTTGTTCAGTTGTTTTCGACCACTATAAATGCTTCCAGTTTACCCTGAGACATTTCTTATTTAATGTATGTTTTAAATACAACCTATTTATATCTTTGTTTTAATGATAAGTTTTGTTAAACGATTTTGAACTTTGATTGATACCAACTGTGTAAAAACATTCCCTTGACAAACCTTGAACATAGTTGTCTATTCTCAGAAATTTTAGTAAAAGACAATGTATACAATGTCTCTGATGTGTGTCTGGTCATCATATGGACTTCAATTAATTTTAATATATAACTCAATACAGTTATGAAGTATTAATCAACAATAAATATCTACTTTATGATTTTCTTATTATCTTTTCACGTTGTATTTGTCAATTGTTAATACAGTGCTTATTGTCTCAACGGTTGTTTTATTGTGCCGACAACTTGGATTAAAAAATATTGACTCGTATTGAAAATCTAGATTTCTGCAATAGGATTGGGAATTTTCATAAGTCTTTTGGACTCCCCATTGTGATTTTTCAGGGGTCCAAAATTGATTTTGAGGTCAGGGACCTGGAAGCTCAGGCCCTCAAGAACAATACCAACGTTTATACTGTTGGTGGAAATTAATGAGATTAACTTCACAGTGCTGGGTGAATTTTACACCCAGGTCAGTGATCCTTTGTATAAAATCAACAACCAGAATATACATTGTCCCAGCTGGGTGGTTGTAACACTCATATTTCACAAAGAAAAAATCAAACTGACATGGTGTTTCACCGACTAATATGGATTTAAAATTCTGACTTGAGTGTTAGAGTCTCAGAAACAAATGTCTCTCAGTGTACTGTACAATGAACCTTTTGATCCATCTATTATATTACTTTCTTTTATTATCTGACAGCAGTTTAATTAAAGACATCATTATAAATTGGCAAAAACACTGTGAAAAATTATCGAGCATTGGTCTGGCCAGTTTTACTGTTAGAGTTAAGGTTTGATTGTTTATTTACTTCAAGATTTGAGATTTTCTTCCTTTTTTGTGTTTTTGTTTGTTTTGGTCTAGTTAAATAATGTCTGCACTTTCCTTTGTTTTGTATGTACATTTGTGATGTTCCCTCATTTATCTGTTCACAGACAGCAGTAGTAGTGATGACAGTGATGACGATATTGACAATGATGAAATCCAACTTGAAGTAGAAGCCGATGAAGATGAAGGAAATGGCAATAATACTAAAGATAAAACAGACAGTGCACGAAGGAGGCTAGAGTCCATAACCTTTGACACATCACTCCCTTCAACACACTCAGTAAGGTCATCAAATACTTTAAGTTGACTTGACTTTTTAATTTCTTTTTTGATATGACTATATTCATTTGGGTTTTCAACCTTCACAGAATTATGAAAAAGATTTATCATAGAAACGATTTTTGTGTACTGTCATGGTTATCACATATGATTCATTTCTGAGAGAACTAATTTAAAACAAAATTATTACCTAGAAATGACAAGGGTCATGGAGTGAAATTCATTAATGCCTTGAATCAGTTCATATTCACCATGGTTAACAATTTCTATATGTTCCAATTTCTCATTGTACCTGCAGTACTTGGGTGATGATTTGGAAGATGTTAGTGGCAGGACTATTTATGATGAGGATGGATTGGTTAGCATTCCTTTGCTTCAGTTACCAGGCATGGTTCTAGTACCAGGGGCAACAATCCCTCTCACTCTGTACCATCAACATGTAGTGGCTATGATGAAGACTGTAAAAGATGCTGACAAAACATTTGGTGTTGTTGCTTACAGGTATATATTTGAAAAACCGATGTTAATCTAGGTAGTTGTGTTTATGGATATTTACAGAATTTCTTTTTTTAATTATCAGTGCATTTTTCCCATTTTCAGTTCTCTTTGGTACATTTCTAAAGTCATCAATTGCTACAGCAGAGTTATTGTTGTCATCATGAATTCATGGATCTTTAGGGTGTATCAGCACCTTAAGAACCAATTTGCACATCACGTCATGGTTTTCCTTTCCTCTTTCATCTACCTGGAACTTGACTTGATATGGGCAACCCAGCTGGTGTTCCTATAAAAGCAGAGGACATTTACCCTACCGGTGCACCTGGTCCATGCTCCCAGTTTTTGCTGGAGTCATTTCTCATTTGCTTTTGTTTCTTTTTGTTTGTTATTTTGGTTGTTTCATGTTCTTTGTTGTGTGTGTCTATTTCCCCTGTTTTGTTGTGTGTATCTTATTTTCCTTGTCTTGTCTTTATCCCTGGATTTTGACTAGAATCTTGGTTCCCATGATTACTCTCTCATTTTCAGTTCTATGTGGTAAACTAACAAACAGAGATATTGATCTAGAAATAGAACTTCATCATAAAGCATAAAACTCATCTTTTTTGACTGATGTTTGCATACAGATGTAATTAAAAGATATGATCTGATTAAACTTATGATTCCAGAAAATGGCAACAAAACCCATTAAAATTTTGCAAGTTTCTATTACTTCATAAAATCTGTTTTTATTGGTACTTTAGATATTCAGACAGTAATGATGGATCTTCAGTTACTGCTAACATAGGCACCACTGCAGAGATATTCTCCTATAAAGATCAAACAGATGATCAGACAGGCTTGTCAACAGCTAGTTTAATGGCAAAAGGAAGACAGAGGTTTAAAGTTATAGAATCGAGGAGAACTAATACTGGGTTAGAGCATTAGATAGCATTTTGATGATTAAATTGATGGCAAGAAAAATATTAGTGTACAGATATAACAAAGTGATACAATTCAAACAACATACTTTATCTAGCAAAACATGAGTAATTCATTCACTCTTGTCACAATGTAATAAAAAAGGAGTATGCTAAAAAGAGAAAATGTAGTTAATTTTTTTATTATGATACAGAATATTGAAAAGTCTTCAAAACACATAAAGATATAAGGCACTTAAATTGAAATATAAAGTTAAATTTGCATTAGTTGTCATAGAAAAATGTTACAAACACCTATGCTTACTTATTTTATTTAATACAGTAATGTAACCTGCAGTGGTTATGTACAGGACACTCAAACATCTCCACTTCATTTTGTGCAATTGATATTTTAGAATTTTGATGGGAAAGGTTAAAATTCTGAAGGAGAAAGTTCTGCCAGAGTTTCTTGAAGGTGCTCGGCCCCAATCTCATTGTAAGTTTTGTAGTTATCCCCCTGAGGAAGATCCTATGGTACATACAGCTGTAGACAGACAAGGAAACATCATCGCTAGTGTCAATATGGCAAAGAATAGACAGGTAGAGCAATGTTAAATTTAAAAATTATATGGTTCTTTTTTCAAAAAATAATTGTGTGGGAACCATGGAATTAATTTTACATGGCTTTATATACTGTAAAAGTACTTTAATTAGTGGATACCATTTTTCGTGGATAAGTGAAGATACTCAAGTTCGTGGATTCTTGAATTCGTGATTTTGCGGTTTTCAGTATACACATCAATTGAAATCTCTTATTTGATGGGAAACAAATTTTGTGGATTGGCCACTCCATGAAAGTCACGAAAATTGGTACCCCACGAACAATAGTACTTTCACAGTAAACTACAACATATCAATGCCAGTGTAAATATTACAAATTATATACAATTTCATTTCACATGTAATTGTATAAAATATCAAGATTGTAAGAACGGAGTGTCAGTGATGTCTTATATATATATATATGCTCTGAAACATGAATGTCTCAAAATTGTTGTGTTGGAAGTTATGTATTCTTGAAAAATAGTGATTGTTTGAACTTTAACGCAGACACACATCATTTGTTAAAGGAAGTGTTGTAAATATACCGTTGGTCAAGACATTAGTTTATTGGTAATTTGTGACATTTTCCTTTGATGTACACAGATTGATAATGCTGGTCTTAGCGTACTGGCACTGATACAAAAAATAACAGGTCAGTTTAAAATCAGGCATGCGTCAATAATTGCATTACATTGGATTTGAATGACTTTAGCTCATCCTGACAAAATAGGTCATTTGAAAGTATTCTTTTCCAAGGTCAAAATTTTGATTTTTGTATTATTTTAAAATACAAAAAAAACGATAATGAAATATTACCTTTTAATTACAGACAAACAGAATTTTAGGCAATTGGTTTTTTGATACTGGCTTTCTCATGGATATCTCAGGTTCATCCTAACGGGCTCGACATGAGATATGCTTGATACAGCCAGTATCAAAAACCAATTGCCTATCATCCTGTATATACATGTAACAACATAGCAGTGCATTTTCAACAAAGTAAAAAGTCATTTGAATACATATAGCCTCATCCCTCATAAGCAAGTCTTAAGTCATATTATATAGATAGATACTAAATCCATCTTCAAAATTACTTCACTAACTCCTCAAATTTAGGGAAAGTTGAAGATGCTGTAGAAAATGAAAATTGTCTCTGTACACAATTTATAATTACATTGACATGTGTAGTAAATATTTGTAATGACAAGAAACCAAGCAAACCACAAGTAGATACAACTGTCATGTTATAAATATTTTTTTCTGTCAAAATTTAAGGAAAGCAGTACTGATATCATCCTCCCATTCATATTTAGTGAGTATCGTCCAGCCAATTCCGATTGGTTGCTTCTCCGGGTGAGAAGCACCAATGAAAATTGATTTAAAATAAAATGTCTGTGGAAAGGTAAACAATAATACAAGGTAATGGACAATCTGATATAGTAACTGAAAGTTGTATGATGTCAAAAATGATGCAATATGAGCAAAAATGATAAATGTAGATTCTGTTTAAAGTCTTTACTGAAAAAAATTGACGTTATATGGAGCCACTTTGTAAGTTATATTCAAGAGTTTCTATAGCGAGTGATTTGATTGGATTTTGGATCCGGGTTAAATTTAAGTAACTCACGAGATGAGGGACTAAGTGATGTCAGGGGTTTGAGGGAGTGAGGGTGGACTCAAAACCCTGACTTGGGAGGATGTACTGATATCAATATATTAATAATCAATGAGTATGTTTAAAGTTAAAAATTGTTATGATTTCAGGTGGACAGATTTACTTGTGCATATTACACTTGGTGGCCTCCTTGGGTTTATAAAATGTATGATCCAGTAAGTATAACATATACAGTGAAACATGTTTAAACCAAACCCTTAATAAACCAAA
Source organism: Perna viridis (assembly GCA_037379345.1). Classification (NCBI taxonomy): domain Eukaryota; kingdom Metazoa; phylum Mollusca; class Bivalvia; order Mytilida; family Mytilidae; genus Perna; species Perna viridis. The sequence continues at coordinate 20,501,125 of CM074511.1, forward strand.
CATCTGTCTAAACCAGACACATGACTAAACCAAACCCTAAATAAATCAAACACCTGTCTAAACCAAACACCTATCTAAACCAGACACACATCTAAACAAAACCCTGTATAAACCAAACACCTGTCTAAACCAGACCCTGATTAAACCAAACATGTCTAAACCAGACTGAATAAACCAAACACCTGTCTAAACCAAACCCTAAATAAACCAGACACCTGTCTAAAGCCGACACTTTTAAAGTATCTTCAAATCAGTTTAAATGCAGTTTGATGCTGGGTGAAACTGACACCTGTCTAATCCAAACAAACTCTACATTCCAAATGGGGTTTGTATACACATCTTCCACTTACTCCCATGTTCTTCATTATCTGTTCTTTCCTCATGAATTGACAGTGTACATATATATGTATATTTTATTATGCATAGTGACCCAATGGGTAATAAAAATGTATTACCCAGTAATTTATATAGAAATGTTTACAGTTGATAGCATTCATTGTTTGAGAGTCAAAGTATTACACATGTTATTTGTCCAGATCACCAATGTCTGCTATGATTTTTTTTTCTACATTTTGATCACAAACAAAGTATTGTACATAAAACCCCTATTAGGTTAAGTCATAAGTATAAGAAACTCAGAATATGAAAAATGGTTTCTTGTGTTCTTTTAATTACTGTGCTACTTAAAAATATGGCCAGTGCATTATGTATACACTGTTATTAGTTTTGATATTACTACTCCAAATCCTGTCCACTGGAATTGTGGTACCCAGTTACATCTAATGCTAGTAGTTTTGATGGTATTGTCATTCTTTAATATGTTCTAAGCTAGCTTTCAGTAACTGTGAGCATTTTGTCGTGTAGATTTTGTCTTCGTGGTGTATGTTGATGTTTTCCATGGAGAGAATAGAATATATTATTGAGTGTACTTTATGGTGTGTTTGTTGTTTCCTGTCTACAGTCGGGAGATGTTGGCCATTAATGTCTTCTTTTGGTATTATTTTTCTTCACTTTATAGTGTAATTTGAAGAAGTGTCATCGTCCTGTTAATATGAATTTCATTACTTTTGTTATCTAGGCTTTTCAGAGCTAAGTTAAAGGTATGTTTACACACATTGAAGATAGTTTTGTGATCTCTGAAAGTATCTATTTTATATTAAGGTTATACACTGGTGCATTTGTTCTCCTTACTACATTCTAGGAAACAGTGGTTCAGAAAATGAAACAGAAATTAAACAAGTGGAATGAGAGTTTACAGGCCATTAGACTATCTGATGATCCAATAGAGTTATCTTTCTGGGTCTGTCAGAACCTGCCTTTAGATGATAGTCAGAGGCTAAACTTACTCAGCCTGGATAATGCAATCCAAAGATTACGCTGTGCTCTCAGTATAATGGAAAAGGTATTTTCAATGATAAAGTAGTAATCAAGGGAACCCAGATTCTAGTGGAAATCAAAAGAATGTAATCCACCAGACATAGGAAACATACAAACACAGCAAAGAACAATAAGTTACTAAAATAATACTTACAAAGTAACAAAAGTAAATGAGCAACTCGGACTCCACTAAAAACTGGGAGTATGGACCAGGTGCATCGGTAGGGTAAGCATCTTCTGCTTTACTAGAAACACCGGTCGAGTTGCTCATAAAAAGTCAAGTCTGCGGTAGATGAAAGAGAAAGGGAAACCATGTTATGTTGAACAAGTCAGTCTTCATGGTGCTGATGGATACACAGTAATGATCCATGAGTTCATGATGACAATCGTAGTACTTTTGTAGTGATGACTTCAAACTTGTAGCAAAAGTCATGTCGTTAAATGTGTTCCAGAATGTTTAATATTGTAGAATTCAAATAATTTTTTTTATAGGTCGAAAATTGAGAATCTACAAAAGATAAAAGAGTTCTATAAAAATTAAAGAATGACACATTTTTTTGGAAAGTTTTATATGCATCCTTATCACATTATTTTTCAATTTAAGATGAATTAAAAAAAAGAGTCTATGTTAGATATGTTTAAAGCTCATTAGTAGCAACATTGACAACAGAATGTTGTCATGTGGTCAGAAGATTCTATATCTTAGAAAACCTTTTTTTCATATTTTAGTTGAAGTATTTTTGTGATACTCATTGAAATTTCTTAATATCATAAATGAGTTAAATTGGTTTTTGTAAAGTAGGTTTATATAAACTGGTAAAATGTGTATCCAGTCGCCAAATATTTGTTGTTTAAATGTAATGCTTTACATTAGGTGAATGTTTGTTTGTTGACTTAAAAAATTAATTTTTATTATCATAAATTATTTGTCAAGGGAGACAACTCATGTTTTTTCATGTCAACATACCACGTAAATTCTACTTGTTTTCCAGTGTTCTGTGATATGCTGCCGGGAGTGTAGTACCCAAGTTGCCCACACAAATGATGTCTTCAGTCTTTCATTAGAAGGTCCACTGAGTGCTTATGTTAATCCGCAAGGACATGTGCACGAAACTTTGACAGTACATAAAAGTCAGAATCTCAACTTGATGGGAAGGCCTACAAAAGAACATAGCTGGTTTCCAGGGTAATTCATGTCTTCTTATTTATGTTATGAAAACTTTTATTATAATGGAAACAAAAGTAAAACAAACCATTTTCATTGGGAAATTAATTTTCAACTAATATCTCAATTGCATTCACTTTGAAGTGTTACTGATCCTTCTATCATTAAAACATGACAATACACTTAAAACTCATTAAAAAAACATATTCAAGATTGATATTATTGAATCTATTTGATTTATAACTCATGGAAAAGTTAAAATACAGATAACAAATGCCTTTTAGGCTTCCAGCGAAACAAGTAAAATAGCTCTTAATGTAACAATATGCGTTTTCAAATTTATCTTAAAGAAAAAGTAACAAGAATATATATGTTTGGATATGTGTATAGTAATTATATAAGTTAACTAAACCATAGCAATATATCCTAGTTTAGCATTCCTGTTCAATACTTTTAAACCATCTTAAATTGTTACCGGTATATTGTTTGGTATGAATCTCTCACTACTTGAAAACTCCTATTTGCACATGAACAAGTAATGGTCTTTCATCAGGAAAAAACTATAACTTATTGATTTATTGATCAGATAATCACTGTGAGTGATGTTTTTCAACTGCCACCATCTTTGAAAGCTTGTCATAAAGAACCTTAAAAAAATCTGAATTATTTTAGGTATGCCTGGACCATAGCTTACTGTAGGAGGTGTACCAATCATATGGGATGGAAATTCACTGCTACAAAAAAAGAACTGACCCCACAGAAATTTTTTGGTCTCACAAGATCCTCTGTTACACCAGGAATGCAACAGACAGAGGAGATTGGAGATGGGGAATCTTGGATGCCTATAATGTGAACTATGCTGTTAATAGCATGAAATTCGTCTGTCCCAGCTGATTAGTAGCTTGTGTCATCAGTCTATTGGCATTTTGGTGCTTTATTTGTTTATATTCTGCTTGTGTAGAGCAGTATAAACCCATCTGAAATGGAGATGTACATGTGACACTTATGTTGTATGAGCTACTTGGTCATTTTTGTCAAGGATTCTGATAAAAGTATCACATAATTGTGGCAAATCTGGATTGAATTGTTCAATTAGGATTCATGAACTTAAAGCTGCTTAACCATCAAATTATGTGTAAGAGGTGTATAATTTTTAAGCCAGCAATAATAGTTTATTAAGTCATTAAGGATTGCCTGTATGGCCATATCATAAAACATTTAACTGTTTGTATAGTGGTCCGACACATGTTCAGAAGTGTACCAATGTAATCTAGCAATGCTAGAGGCTGTAAGCCACCCATGTCTGGCACAACAATTTTGGAGGAACAAGTTAGCAACCTCTTATGTTTTTGGAGTATATTTATATATTTATAAGTATTTGCAAAAACAAACAAAAATATTTAGTGGCCCACCAATGAGTTGGAATAGGTCATAAGAGAGGAATAGAAATTCATTCTATTAGATTTTTTGTACATCATTCAATTCCATTAAAATGACATGTACCTGGTATTTTCAATAATACTGTAACTTCTGTAACTTTTGTATGATAAAAAAAGAACAGACATATTGAAATGCAACATATGTACCAGTGTTTATCCTAAATCCAGAGATCAGAGTATTTGTTATGTGTTGATTTATGGTTTTGTTATATAAAAAGTGTCTAGAAATGGACTAAGTTTCGATTTTTAAAATGAATAATGAATAAAGAACAGAAGCTAATGATTGTTGAGAAAAATGGGTGAGTGATGGAAGTACTATATCATGTATAGCCTTTTTAAGTTTCAGTCACCAATTTTTTAGTTCTTGTTTTAAGTCATTTCCAATAGGGGTTAAAGAGTTTCTTGGCAGTGAATTCCACTTAAATACATGTAGTTTCATATAAAAAAACATGGAAGTCACAACTTCGTATAATGTATAGGTAAGGAATCATGCTGTAGGGAGTGTTAGCTTCTTACTACATTTGTATTTTTGTATTTTGGTTGTTTTATTATTTTGTATCAGTACTTTGCATTGTTAAGCTTTGTAACTGTGAAAAGTTAATAAATTGGTATAAATTGAACTGTATATTGTGTTTCTTCCAGCAGATATTTTCAGTATTTTTTTTCATATTTTAAAAGTAAACATGTTGACTACTTCATGTATATATTTCACACTATGGCAGTACTCATTGGTAATAGAAGAATCAGTCATTTGAACCTTGAGAGAAGGCTTAGTGGTAGTGCAATAAAATCAAGAGCAGTAGGCTAGTGTTTTAAAATGCACACCTGATCATACTAATACAAGCCATGTTAGCACCTTTCTCAAAGGGACGTAATCCACTAACACACAACAACCTGGTTGGTGGTCTCAGTGGGGAAAGAAAGAACAGTAAACATTTTTCTTGGAAACTTAAACCATTTTCACTTTGGTAAGTAGCTAAATGATTTGAAATATATTTTGAAAGTATCCAAGTACTTACTGAAGGTCCAGTAAATAAATATTTGAATTTGAAATCTACTGCTGACCATTGCTCCAATCGGACAGTCAGGTGGGTTGGAGACTTACTTCCCATTGCTTTAAATTGAAAAAAAAAGAAGTCAAAGTAAGGAATATGTAAAAGGTCCACACAAATTTTAAGCATATAGATAATCTACTTGATTCTGTTAATTGATAAAACGTTACTACAAAAAAGAGATCTCTCTTAAAAAAGGAAACAATGGCCAGCAAAATTTGCTAATCAAGTCTATGCCTGATAACAAGTTAATTATTGCAATAAAAGTATTGAATCTGAGGGTATCAAAAAATCACCCCTTCTGTCTGCCACCTGTCTGCCCTCGTGACCTAGCCTTATAAATTGTTAGCACACCTCCAGAATATTATAGAATTTGGTTAAATATTTCGTTTGGAAGTTCAACATGATGCCAGATATTATCATCTATCACAACTACTCAGCTTTGTTCATTACACTACGTCACTAGGATGCAATTATGCTATTATTTTTACATTTTTCTTGAGGATAAAAAGGGTCATAGATTAGGCCCCTTTGTCTGTAAATCCCCAGATCAACCACATATGCCTCCGTAAAGCATTTTTGGAATCAAGAAAAAGGACCAAAGAAAAAAAAAGGTAAAATTTTAAGCTAGTCCACAGGCACTTGCGGCAAGGATGATTCCAACCACACCCCTATTCCCTCGAGAACTATATATAAGTCACGTGTGATTCCTTTATTTGATTAAAAATTGTATTCCTTATTTTTTTTGTTTTGTTTTGTCAAGAAGAAACTAGTTTCAATGAATCTATTTGTGAATGCTTTGAAATGGAGCTTATAAAACCTTATAGCATTATATATGTTGCAAGCAAGGGTTATTGGTTAGTGAGTTAAATTACAGTTCAAAATTTGAAGTTAATTATTGAATTATATACCAAACACTGCACTTTGTTTCCAATGATATTAAGCTACAACATCAGGCATGACAGGTTGAAAAAAAATATCAAATAGTACATGTACTATTAACCTGATACACATATATTAAGGATAAGAAGTAAACTGTTTCAAAGTAATTTATTTCACAAATGTGACCAAAAAGCATGGAAGGATTTGCAAAAACAAAAAAAAACAAAAAAACAAAAAACAAAAAAACCAAAAAAAAACGCGGAATAGATTTTGTTTTTACTCTCAAATCTCTCCGTGAGATCCTTTATAAAGGTCCTGAGTACCGTGAACCACGCTCAATAAATTGAAACTACAACTTCAAAATTTGTATGGATACTGTGGAGGAATGCGCAAGTAAATGGATAAAACGAGAACAAAAATATATTTATTCACTGTCAGCGTGGGTAAAAGGCTGTGGATTCTTTAATTTTGAAACGTATGAATGTTTTAAGTAGGTCAATGAGTGTTAATGCTACATCAGTTTTCGAAGACCCAGATGAGACCGGAACATTGTCTATTACAGGTTACAGACCACCAATTCAACCAATGAGCATTTGGAACGTACGCAAAAATAGTCCTACGCAGAAATTACCCCTGTTCCTCATAGTGCTGTGAAAAAAGTTCTCATCTTATTTTAAAAATTTAAACAGTTTCTGAAAGGAAAAACATTTCTGTACATTTTATAGGTGCATTTTGCTTCTTGTGATGTGAAGCCTAATCTCCATAATGATTTTTAAATATACCCCTATCTTGTGAAAACACTGGGATTTCCCATGCTATTTATAGACCCTTCACTTCCGGTGACCAGTACTGCACTGCAAGTCTGCTAACCCCACATGCCATTCTGAGGATTGTGAGCTGACATATGTAGAATCATGCTGATATATAGTCATCTGCAGGTTAAAGTTAAGGTAAAGTCCAGAGAAGCCATTGAATATTGTGAAATTAGCATAGAAGCCTATGGGAAGTGGAATTAGTGGTTTTTAGCCTTAAGATGAAGCCATGGCAAAATGAAAGGTTTCTTGAAATAGCTTTAAACTACTTGAAGATCTTGTTAACTTTGCCATGAGAGGAATACACTACAAAAATCCTTCAAAATATGCATTTTTTTAAGTTATAGGTCCAAATTATGGAAAATTGGTCTTTTTGGCTGATTTTTATGTCCTATCTTGTAAAAAGTGTAGAAATTTTAGTAAAAATATCAAATATTAAACTTTGAGGGCTATATTTACCTAAATATGGTAGTAATAAGCACTTGAAATCAAGTTTTGTGTAGATTTGAGCAAAAATTAGGTTAGAAATGAGGAAAAACTCACTTTCATTACTGCGGTTAAGGCCACATAAGCATTCCCCTATGGCAACATGGAAAATCCATTATTGAGCACTTTTTTTGCTTTAGGTGCCCTTTACTGGTCATGTTTTAATGTGAAAACACTGTATTTACAAATTTAAAGCCAAATATATCACCTTTTGTGAAAATTTAAAGATTTAGGATGTTTGACATGTGATCAAGAAAAAGGGGGAGGCATGTCAGAAATAAATTTTTAAAAATAGACCAATTTCTCAGAAAATGATTACTTTTAAAACTATTTCTTCATTAATATTGTTAAAAAACAAGTTGTGATTGATATTTTTTATTTGAAAAGTCAGAAAAAGTTCTTTGCAAATATTTAATGCATTTCAGTATGGTAGAATATTTTCACTTTTTTGCTCGCACAACTTGGTTACCCTATATTTAAAAATCAAATATTTAAAAAAGTGCTTGTCACATTTCACTGAAACTTTGCAAATGCATTCAGTATGTGTGTAGGAAGATACCTGTATAGTTATTTATTTTTTCTAAGACAAAAAGTGACTCTTTAGGTTACAGACCACCAATTCAACCAATGAGCATTTGGAACGTACGCAAAAATAGTCCTACGCAGAAATTACCCCTGTTCCTCATAGTGCTGTGAAAAAAGTTCTCATCTTATTTTAAAAATTTAAACAGTTTCTGAAAGGAAAAACATTTCTGTACATTTTATAGGTGCATTTTGCTTCTTGTGATGTGAAGCCTAATCTCCATAATGATTTTTAAATATACCCCTATCTTGTGAAAACACTGGGATTTCCCATGCTATTTATAGACCCTTCACTTCCGGTGACCAGTACTGCACTGCAAGTCTGCTAACCCCACATGCCATTCTGAGGATTGTGAGCTGACATATGTAGAATCATGCTGATATATAGTCATCTGCAGGTTAAAGTTAAGGTAAAGTCCAGAGAAGCCATTGAATATTGTGAAATTAGCATAGAAGCCTATGGGAAGTGGAATTAGTGGTTTTTAGCCTACAGGTTACAGACCACCAATTCAACCAATGAGCATTTGGAACGTATGCAAAAATAGTCCTACGCAGAAATTACCCCTGTTCCTCATAGTGCTGTGAAAAAAGTTCTCATCTTATTTAAAAAATTTAAACAGTTTCTGAAAGGAAAAACATTTCTGTACATTTTATAGGTGCATTTTGCTTCTTGCGATGTGAAGCCTAATCTCCATAATGATTTTTAAATATACCCCTATCTTGTGAAAACACTGGGATTTCCCATGCTATTTATAGACCCTTCACTTCCGGTGACCAGTACTGCACTGCAAGTCTGCTAACCCCACATGCCATTCTTAGGATTGTGAGCTGACATATGTAGAATCATGCTGATATATAGTCATCTGCAGGTTAAAGTTAAGGTAAAGTCCAGAGAAGCCATTGAATATTGTGAAATTAGCTTAGAAGCCTATGGGAAGTAGAATTAGTGGTTTTTAGCCTACACATGACAAATATGTTGTCGTACCAGCAGACAAAGCCAAAAACAATATTGTTTTTGTCTGCAAAATCCTTCACATCCAATTTTATCATCGGAGTTAGACGTAGAGAATAAAAGCAGTAATAAGACCTATACTGCTACTACACTCTTCAAAGAAGAGATAGTGAAACACCTGCTAACCTCATTTTGTCTCTCTACTAAAGACGATTATTGTGATCTACAAACTATGAACTGGACTCCTATTCTCCACAATAATCCATACAAGCAATGCGACATAGATGGATCAGCAAAATGTGCCACCAAACCTCTTTCAAAACTTTTAACTTCTATACTGACAGCTGTAGAAGAGAGTCTCCAGTCCTACCAGGACAATTGTTATTTCTGTTAGAGTAGTGATGTTAATTCAATATGGATCCTGAAAAATTCGAAATAACTTTTGGAAACCTTCAATTCAAGATTATTATCAGAATACAATAGAACTAAAACCTATGTTTTTTTTTTAATCCTTTATAATTCTATTCCCCGTACTTATTTAAAAGCCAGACTCAAAAATATACATCGTTGTTACTCAAGAAAAGCCTGTGGCGGTACACCTAGATCAAGATGCATAGCACTTGGTACAGATTCCTCATACTCGTAAAAATCAATTCCAAATTATCTTCCAAATATACTGAAGATGTTTTCAATATACTGGATTTTTTATCGACAACGTATTTGTCCAGTGTACTAGTGGACACGTTTTTAAACAAACGGTCGCCTTTCCAGTGGGAACAAATTGTGCTACTCTACTCGTTGACCCATTACTTCACACTTATGAGACTGACTCTAGAGTTGATCTGGTCCAAACGAGGGAACATGCATGCAGCATCATTTAGCCAGTTCCTTCAAATGATCTCAGTTTCATCTATATAGATGACGTATCTGTAAACAATTCTAGTTTCGGGGACTTTATACATACATCGCATCTACCCCACAAAACTCCTAGACACTGTTAAATCAGCCACATATCTTGACCTACACTTAGAAATAGATGGAAAAGGGGAGCTATTGACCAAACTATACGACAAACACGGCGACTTTTCATTCCGTATTGTCAACTTGTCTTACGTTTGTGGCAAAATCCCTTCAGCACCTGCACATGGAGTTTTCATACCACAATTCATATGTTATGCCAGAGCTTGTCGTAAGTACACAGACTTTTTGTATCGCACTAGACTCCGTACAATTAAGCTTCTACTGGGTTATGTTGCTTTAAGATTGAAGTCTTTATGGTCGTCATCATGAATAGTGTATCCATCTGTACCATGAGAACCCATTTTTTTCGACGTGTCATAGTCTCCCCTTTGACTTCAATCTACCCTGGACTTGAATTTTTAAGAGGAACTTGGTTGGTGTTTCTAGAAAGGCAGAGGATTTTTTTAAGTCATTTACTTTTGCTTCTTTGTACGTATTTTTTGTAATTTTTATGTTGTGTGCTGTGTATGTCTGTTTTCCCTGTTTGGTCTTTGTCCCTGGATTACAGTCTTTCGATTTCCTTTATCTCCCTTGAATATTATTAATTCACAGATGGTAACAGTAACGTCCGGTTTTGTGTTCTGTTTTCACTACTTATTAATGGTATTTGTTTGTACTTTACGAACTGGTTCCTATTTAAGTAGTTTAAATCAATAGTAACCAGATTGTAGAATGTTTTTATGAAACAAAATCATTTGGTTAGTTGAAGAAAATATGCATAAATGACGGTAACTTTATGTACACCGTGTACAGGCACATATTTTGGGGGTACTCCAAATATTTCGTATTTGGTACTCGATGGCGATGCTTACATTAAAGGGAAAGACCACCTTTGCATTAAGTTAGGCCACAGACTGGGACAGTCGTTTTAATTTTAATTAGGCTCTTATGATGAATCATACCCACGTAAACAAAAATAAATAATCTTTAAATTTTATGCAAAATGCGCTTTTATAAATTCCCAAGTCTACGCAAAGTTCGAAATCCTTGAAATATATGTGGATAGCCATCTTGTAATCCTTGGCCTTACGGGATTCTGTGTCCGGAGCTATTTTCTGATTTGGCCGCCCACTTAGTGGCCAAATCAGAAAATAGCTTCAGAAATTATTTTGTTTCAATTTAATTTTCATGAACAATTAATAGATGAGTTTCGATATTTTTGGCTTACACAATAACATAGTCTTCTCCTCTAAGGGGTACTCGATACAGTTTTACTGTTAATTTTAAAAGTTATACTAGCATGTCTCGTGATTCATTCAATTCCGCTGGAGTTTGATTTTTTTCTCAACATTATTTTGAAATGTTGAAATAACTATCAATAACGATCAATGACAAAAAATGTACACTGAGATACAAAAGTAAGACATGAAATAAGCCCTTAAGCTAGGACACCGTATGTGCTTGCTGATTTTCAAAAGCAAGGATATGGAACTAACCATGAAAAGTTCACGGAAATGAATACTAGCATTACATAGCAAAATATTTCTAGTAAATAGGAGTATTGAAATTCTTTTAAAAGGCCATATTTAAGGTATACATGCATTCCTTCTCCCCAGTCTGCACTTAGTGAAGGCTTTAAAATTCCAGTTTAGTTTTGTTTTTGTTTTAGATCATTCAAGTGGGCTCAATAAAAGTTAAATAAATTATTATTGAAACAAATAACAGGGAAATGAATGAGACATTTTGTAATGTTTGCACTGACCCCCACCCTGAACTATTGATATGTTCGACCTTTTATGAAAGCTTTCACCACCAGAAACACAATTTCCGTGAAATAATCACTTGTTCAAATCACTATCTCATGTTTTCAAACCAGGACCTAAAAGTCGACTTTCCTGTGTCTGTACCACCTGGATTTTGCATCCCCAGTATCCACATATCCTTACCCCAAATGTGTGCCTGTTCACGGTAATAAATGAAGTAAATTATTGATTTTAGAGATACATGTAATTAACACACTCAAATAAATTATCAATACATGTATGCTTATTTAACAAATGTCTGGCATAAATTTTACTTCCCTTACCAATCACAGGCATTTGTTTCATAAAAACTCTTCGAGGTGACCACCAATTTTTTTTATATGGAACAAGGGCCTGTGTTAGCAATGCAGAATGTTGCTTTAGTCTGCAACAGGGATAATTTGGGAAGATAAAGTGCAATAGAACAAAAAATATTTTTAAGATTAATTTCATAACAAACTCAAAGTGTGGATATACAGTATGTGTAGCATGTACATTGTAAACTTGTAGAATGGATCCCTGCTCTGTTATACAGTATTTACTCTAATCATATTAGTAGAAACATGAATACATGTATGTAATAAATGTCAGACTTACACATGTCATTTTCAATTTCACACATTGTAAATTTCATACATTGTAAATTGTTTAACATTGTAGATGCTGTACAATATTATCATTTGACAAATTTAAAGAAATAGCCAACATTCATGTATAGAGAAAGTATGTCAACGGTTCAGTGGAACAAGACAACGGTAGCCATTGTTGGTGTTGTTATGGTGATAGTAATGTTCTGGTTCTTTTCTCCTGGTACTAAAAAAGAGAATATTGTTATGACATGGCCAGAAGAGAAAGAGAAAGAACACAATCAGGAATATTCAGTATGGCCACCATTTAGAATAGACACAACTCATGATGAGGTATTATACTAACAACCAATTTGATTTGTAATAGTTCAGGTTCTCACCAATTAAAACAATGTTGGCACTTAATACAAGACTGTTAAGGCATAGTTTTGTGCAAACTTAATGTCCTTTTAAACAACTATTTATTGGTGGACATGCATGTGTCATGATACATGGCTAAATTTCAGTCAGTTTTATTTTTCTAAAAAAACAGTTTGAGGGCTTTGTACAATTTTTTGGTAGAATGTTTGATTTGATGGAAAGAAGCTTCAATATGCAAACATGAACTAATTAAATTAAAGCTTTTGTTTGTCATTGAAACAATATAAGTTACTTAGGATTTTAATTGTTTTTATAGGCTCTTTGTTGTTGTAGTATATTTTTCTTGTCTTTTTTCTCTTTATAAATATTTTATCACTAAAATTTTTCTAATCTTGATTTGTAGAAATGGTTGAAATCAACATGTCTTAAATCTTCAGAAGAATTATCTTTAGATAGGTTACCTGAGATCCTCAAGATGTGGGAACGTAGCAATGATCGAGAATGCAAGTAGGTACAACTTCAATTAGTGTGTCATTTAAAAGTCCACCAGGCACTGGCATTTTAAATGACCAGGTAAAAGTTTCATGTGCATGCAATGTAATGTTACGAGACAATTAAAGCTATTATGTAAAGGTAGACCAAATATCCAGTTTACATTGTCATTTTAAGAAATATGAATAGTAAAGAGCAATTTTATCTTATCTTCACACTTATCCATAAAATACAAGCTGGAACAGGAACAATGTCTACTAAATGTTTGATCTATGGAAATATAAACAAGAACAAGACCTACTCGAATTAAAGGTTTGGTCTATAAAGGAACAACGAGAACTAAAAAAATGTTTGTTAAAGGTTTGGTCTTTAAAGAGACAAAAACTGAAAAATGTCTATTAAAGGTTTGGTCTATGAAGGGACAACTAAACTAAAAAAAATATCAATTTAAAGATTTGGTCTATAAAGAGACTACTAAAACTTAAAAATGGCAATTAAAGATTTGGTCTATAAAGGGACAACAAAAACAGAAAAATGTAAATTAAATGTTTGGTCTATAATAGTACAAAAAATGACAGGATTTGGTAAGGAAAATTTCTGCCTTTCTTCTTTCACTGGAACACTGCCTTATTCATGTACATGTAGTTGTGAATGCAATGCAGTGTAGGTTTTTTTCTTTTATGAAGCTTTTTACAATCGGATAGTATACTTTATTTTATTTTGTTAGTTGATATGCTTTTTTCCTGATAAAATCCATAAAGGCATGATACTCACATGTTCTATCTTGCTCTTTCAGAAAAATATACACAATGTTCAACTCAATATTTACAATAACAAGTCATCCAGCCAAGGTTGTAATACCTGATACATTTGCTGTCAAAGTGAGAAAGTGGCTAGGGAATAAGGAGGATCTGTTTCAATGGGTCAAGTCTCAGGTAGGGTGAAATAATTTGCGTTTAGTATATATAATTAAGAAATAATTTGTGGAGGGGGTAGATTTGTACTCATTTTAACATGGGTACAGCATTTTTATTCGATTATTTAACACTGAGTGACAGTGATGTGTTAAATGAGAATATAAATGCCAAACCGATGTTGAAATGAATACAAATCTACCCCCTCCACAAATTATTTCTTTTCTAATATGACAAATACGGTAAGTTGTACTCATTTTAACATGGGTACGGCATTTATATTCGATTATTCAACACTGAGCGACAGCGATGTGTTTAATGAGAATATAAATGCCAAACCGATGTTAAAATGAGTACAAATCTACCCCCTCCACAAATTATTTCTTTTCTAATGACAAATACGGTAATTTTTGTGACAAAAATTTCCCTAGACGTAGCCAAAATAACGGCTTTTCTGTTTAACCTCCCCTGTATGGAAGCTGGGTTAAATTGAATATTTATGTCATCTTATGTGTTAAATGTGTGTATTTATATAATTGATTTCAATTAGATAACCTCTCAGCCGTTAAATCATTGCGTAAACATTTTTAAATGAGTGTTCTGTCTCGAAGCAACAGTGAAAGAAAAGGGACAGTGTGCAGGTGTTAAAGGTGGAGTTGTACTGACATATACTGTTTGACAATATGAAGACGTCATATTAGAAATGAAGGTTATAAATTCAGAAAATAATAGCATGTCTTTAAATAAGCATTTTATAGTTGTCAGTGCAGTCTATTCCTCATTACACATATACCTGGTTAAAAATAAATTAACAAAATTCTATTAACTATGTTTCATGAAATATATTCAAAATAATTACTTTTTTTAGTCAACTATGGGTAACATTGCTGGTATATTGAGCTTAACATGTTTAGCATATTTCAATAATTTGACCTCAATTTTCAGACTGTTATGTTTATATACAATGAGTATACCAGAGAACAAAATGTTTTCAATCCTCTTAGAGAAAAGCGACCAATGGGTGTACCTCCAAGGCCTGAGAGAGAATAGTAAGTACAAATATCCTCTTAGAGAAAAGCAACAAATTGGTATGCCTCCTAATAGAGAAAAGCAACCAATGGATGTACCTCCAAGACCCGAGAAATAGTAGTAAATACAAAAATCAGTGGTGCAAAGTCTCAGTTTAAATCTTACTTGTAAAACAAGGGCAGTTGACTGAAATTTAAAGATCATATAAATCTAAGACACAAGGATAAAACAAAGAAAAAGACACAAAAGCAAATAAAAGCGCTGAGAATTAAAAGTGAATGAGCAGTTTGAGACTTCAAACTAGGATCATGATAATGGTGTACCTTGTGAGGTTGGTTGTTCTTGCTGTAACTAGACTTAAATAAAAAGGTAAAATAATTTACAGAGTTAGTCATTTGCAGAGATTGGTATCAGACCTTTTTGTCATAACTCAATAAAATATTGGTGATTACAAAAAATGTAATTATTTTAGTTCAGAACAATTTTAACAAACTCATGTTAGTGAAATGAAGTTTATCTAAAGGTTTTAAGTAATATGACAGCATACTGCAAAAAAAGATGGTAATCATTGGTGAAAGAATTTCAGTCTCTTTGAGTTATAGTATTTTTCTTAAATTTTATCCAAGTAAATAAGTATAGTAATCCTTAGCTAATCCAGTCATTAGGACTAGTGTCAATCTGGGAGTGAATATGGTTCAAAGTATGTATCCAAAATTGATAAAATTATTGGGGATAATTAATTTTAAAAAACTGACAAAAGTACTCATATGAATGGCCGCTGTTACTAAAAGTAGAACGTAGGGGTCAGACAGTAGTTTTTTGCATATATCTCCCAAACCGTTAGGTTTAGCCAAATTCTGATATCGTTAAAAGTGTTCAGCATGATAAGATCTACCTGCGGTCAAATTTTCATTTTAATCTATAAAGCCATGTTGGAGGTATTGCCCTTTTTCAATGTTTTTTGCTATTTTTAATGTTATTTCTTTCAAAACTCTTCTCCTCTGACACCACTTGACCAATTGAAACAAACTTACTTTGAATGTTTCTTTGGGTATTGTGCATAGAACTGATGTAGGGATTTTTGATCCATCGAAAAACATGGCCGCCATTACTAAATATGGAACATAGGGGTCAGACAGTAGTTTTTCACATATATTTCCTAAACTGTTAGGTTTAGCCAAATATTGACAAGATTTAAGGGTTAAGCATGATGAGATCTATCTGTGGTCAAATTTTCATTTTGGTATGTTAAGCCATGTTGGAGTTATTGCCCTTTTTCGATGTTTTTTTGCTATTTTGAATGTTATTTCTTTCAAAAATCTTCTCCTCTGACACCACCTGACCAATTGGAACCAAACTTGGTATGAATGTTTCTTGGGGTATCGTGCATAGAACTGATGTGAGGACTTTTGATCCATTGAAAAACATGGCTGCCATTACTAAAAATAGAACAAAGGGGTCAGACAGTAGTTTTTCACATTTATCTCCAAAACCGTTAGGTTTAGCCGAATTCTGACAGGGGTAAAAGTGTTCAGTATGATGAGATCTATCTGTGGTCAAAATTTGGTGAAAAGTTGTTGACCCATGTTGGAGTTATTGCCCTTTTTTTCTGTTTATGATGTAATTACTTTAAAAAATCTTCTCCTCACAAACTGCTCTACAGAATTCAATGAAAGTTGACACTTTTGTTTTATAGGGTATCCTTAACGAAATGACAGTTTTTTGATTGCTGAAAAAATATGGCTGTCATTTCTAAAAATAGAACAATGGGGTCAGACAGCAGATTTTTGCGTACATCTCCAAATCTGTTAGGTTTAACCAATAGTTTTCAATTGCTGAAATGATCCTTATCATAAGGTTTACAAATGTGTCCAAAGAATCTGATGGAGTCAAAATTGTTTGACAACTCCTTGTTAGAGTTATTGCCCTGAAAAGGCAAAAATTCAATCAGGTGAGCGATTCAGGCTCCAGGGAGCCTCTTGTTGGTATAGGTTTTCACATTTATTTCATTGAATAAACACATATACATGTATGTATATTTCAGTGTAGAAGAATTGGCACAGAAAACAGAACCTTCATGTGATTTCTGTAAATATAAACTGTAGGTAGATATGATTATTTATCTCCTAGCTCAAAAAGTCCTCAAGCAATATGTAACACTAATGTATGTCTGTTATTGTTGTAAACACTATAAAAAGTAGCATTCTACAATGTCTCTGACCAAACCTGTTGACTACCCTCAAGATGATAGATTTTAGATTTTCATCATCTTGATCTAGTTAAAATTAAATGTTATGATAAACTACACTGTTCTCTATACTAGTAGCAGTGTTCTAGGATTCCACTTTTCATTACCCAGGGCAAGTGCAATTTTGGTGTGGGAAAGTTGCTTAGTATGCTCCACTTTCCCTTTGGCATGTAGGAAGCTTGAATTTCTGAAAGATTTTATTAAGTTTGGAAAGCAAATTTCAAGTGTGGTTAAGTTAATCTTCATTTAGAGTTTTCCCAGGGAAACCTAAAATTTTGAAAAATTCGAGTACTCTGTAGTAGTGACACTAGTGTAGCCTATCTTAAATGATGATTTAATTAGACTGTTAACTTCAGCAAGCATGTTTATGTACATTTGTACATGTAGATCTAAATCTACTATTTGAAATTGGAAAAAATATTTTAATTCAAAACAGAAGATGGACACGCGGTTCCTTCAAATTTTGAATTTCTATCAAATGATTAAAATTTGTAAGCATAATTACATTAATTATGCATTTTCTAAAAATTGGATGTTACATATATAAAATTATGATACTTCAATACATGTATGATGTACTGTTAAGTCTGATTTCAGATACAATTATTGGAATTTATGAAAAGGAACTTATACGATTACTTCAGTGATATCTTTCCTATCATTAAAAAAAAACTAATTTCTCACCAGCATTGTTTCAAAAAAAGTTACTAGAAATACAGAGCTACATGTATTTCTTATTATAACCTGAAGATGAATGTGTTTTGTTTGACTTTTTCAGCAATACTGCTGAGGATACTTTTGGTAGGGTCGAGTCTGAACATTCCTTCACAGCAGCAAATACATTCAAATTAGACTCCTGGCATACTCTAATACTGACCAAAAAGCACCACCCTCTCAACTGGACCTTCGTGGAATATAGAGACATGATGTCTACGGCTCAAAAATGGTAAAGGGGCTATTTATTAAGATATTTTGAATTGTTATCCTTTTCTTAAAACAAGCTAAAATCTATCAGGACAATATTTCAATAAATAAAAATCTTTATTTACTGAGAATTTATTTATGTGTAGCAGTAGGCTGTGAATATTGCCTAAAATATCAATTTTGTTGTAATAATATAGAAGTTGGTCATAACATATTGAAATATAAGGAAAAAGAATATTTTGTGGCATTATTTCATTGTAATAACATCATAATGATGCCACAAATGTACATCATTTAATAAAAACTGCTAAGAATTGTATTTTTTTTTCGGCTACTTTAACATGTAATATGACTGTATTCACTAAATATAAAATTGTTTCTTGAGTGTGCACACTATTTCCCTGTCAAAAATATACTAGAAAGTGACCAAAAAGTACAAAATTGACAAAATATCTGAATTAGGTCAATTTTTTTTTATCCTTAAAATGCAAGAATTATCATAAATTTTTACATTTTCTTATATGTGATGTATTCAAATCTACAAATTCACAATTTAAACATTCAATTTTCAGTCTTGTTTTAGACCAATGAGAGCCTTTATCACACATTTTCCTTTTGCTATCAGGCAGTCTCTTATTTTTACAAGGCTCTAAAGTGTGTTGAGTACAATTGTGTAATTTAACAATTATTATTATAACCATTATTTGGTGTTGAAAAATAAGTCAATCAAGAAAGTTATCATGAATAAATAAAGTATCCCTGATGTGTTTATATATATAGATATATGAACTTCAACTTTTACATAGAAGCTTTTATTTCATATGAAAAAAAAAAAGAATATTAAGCAGGTAATAAATGAACATGTCAATGAAACAATATTCTATTATGATTATGTCATTTCAGGTTAAATCGAGCATATGAACAGAATTCTAAATATAAATACCCAATGTTTGTGTGGGATTTACTTCCCCATGCAGGTGCTAGTCAAGTTCACCCTCATGTTCATGGATTCTTGGATGCTGACAGATACCAAGGTTAGTAGGTCATACTAGGAGTCAAGGGTTAAGGATGTCAAATTGATCTGTATGTTTAATGACTCTCAGGACAACATGAAGTATGTTCTGGGATTTTTATGTACATAGATACCAAGGCAAATTAGCACTACAAGCCAATCAACACAAGTTAAATTGTTTAATCCTAATTTTCATACATTTGTACATGTACATGCTGAGAAATACAAAGTTCCTTTTGATATTGTTAGTATAATATGTTCAATTGTTTTTAACCCGCTTAATGCACTATAGAAATATAAAGAGAATGGATATGGTGAACATGTCTGAGACAGCAACCCCATCTGGATGAAAAATGTGAGCTCAAGGCCACACATGGGTCTTCAATGAATGACAAGGAAACCCTCTTAGAACAGGTAAGGCTGCAGCTGGGCCCAATACAAAATGCATTTTTTAAACAAGATAAGAATTTATCAAAATACAATAGAACCTCTAAATGTGAATGTGCGCTTAAAAAATCTTTTACACTGGTCAATTTAAAAAAAAAATGTTTATGTGACATTGTTCTGGAATGAATGATATTTAATTCTGTATTTCAGGTGCTATAGAGAATTGGCGTGTAGGAGCTGATGAATATAATGAAGATTTCCCAAGTCAGAACTATTTCTCTGATTTAGTAGCAGTCCATACTGCTCTGGGCTTAGCTGTTAAATATGGAAATGCTGTAGCTATAGCTAGCATAGTAAGTGGAATGTTTTTCAATTTGCCTGTTTTTTCCCCAATTTTCATGGTTCACTGGCTGCTGTCTGTTTCCTTATTTTTGTATTTCTACATTTTCAAGAAATTTGATATCATTTATTATTTCAATGGTTATGTTATATCAGAAATTAAATGAGAAAGCTCTATTTAAAAATGTGTGAAGCTATGATGTTAAAGGTTAAAAAGGTCATTTTATTGACAACCAAATTCATTTATGCAATTCTCTCATTTTTTCTGCATTTTTGAACTACTGCATCATCAATTTTTTTGTTTTCAGCTACCTAAGAAAGATAATGAAGTGATTGTTTTAAGTGAATCACCTTCAGAGGATTTCTTCAAGTTGCAATATTTTGTTTATAGAGGTAATGATGTGTAAAAGAAATTATTTTCATGTAAACATAGTAAGTACAAAAGCATTACACATGTATTTTGAAAAAATACAATTATTTATATATAACAATAGTATGAAATTTATATGTAGTATAAAATATCATATATTTATCTTAAGTACAAGTCTTCTGGCTTTAATGTGAAATAAGAAATAACAATTTAAGTAGCACTCCAGCTAAGAATCATGCAAAATGTGATTCATGGGTAAAAAGCCTACATATTTTTATTTTTGATATTTTGTTTGAAATGTCTTAGTAAACAGAAATAAACACGTGGTTTTTCATATAACCCATGCTCTTAGGAGATAAAAATTATATAGAATGCACTGTAGATTTCAAAATTAAGGGAGATAACTCTGTAATTGGCGCTCAAATACGATAGAATCTACTGTATTTTCAATGTTGATTATCTCCTAGGAGCATGCAGATTTGAATGAATAGTTACACATAACGTAGTATAGACCCATAAAACAACTTAATTACAAAAATAAAAATATGTAGCCTTTTTTGGGGTGTATCACATTTTTCAGATTTTGCATGATTCTTACAAAGACAGCTACTTAACAAGTATATTTTCAGTTTAGAAATGTAAGATGAGATCACCACAAAATGTAATACCTTATTCTTTCTATCATAAAACTGAACAGAGTAGAACATATATATACATGTACAGATTAATGATTTATTTAAATGCAGATTATTCACAAGCAAAAGACACTGGTTTGTAATTATGTAGGCTTGGTTTTGTTGGTAACATTTCAGTGATTTTTATTTGTTTTACAGCATTTATAGATGATATGCAGAAGTTATGTTATAGTTCAGGATTTGCTTTACCTAGTATGGTATGTTCTGAATCAGTCAAGTTTAGATAGGATGTTTCGTACAACTTAATTAATTAGGGTTTGGCTTACTTTATTGGAGCTTTGAGTTGTATTGCTGGGTATAGTGTTCAGTTTTTAATTATGTATTGTTTTCGTTCCTTCACCAATGAGACTTTGAAATTTTAAGTTAATGAAAAGTAAATTTTTAAGTAAATGTATATGATAAAGTATAGATATTTTTTTAGCTGAGTCACATATCAATTTATGATTTTTTAAAACAAATAAGTATGAGTTTTCTGGCTCCCTGATGTCTTCAGTAGCATGACAGGGAACCAAAAAATTCATACGGTCTTAGACTTAACTTAATTTATTTTATAAGTTATCATCTTGTATAAATTCTTCTTGATTTAAATACTGATTGGTTTGTATTTTACAGGATAACAATAATAAAGGAAAACTTCCAGCTTATGTGAGAGCTATTACCAGAGGTGCTGTTGAAGAAATTAGATCAGACATAAGCTCTTTAGAATTATTCACTGTAAGTTCTTAAGGATATTAAGATTCTAACGCTGCTGAGAATGCAAGAAATTAAGACACCTGAGGTCTTAAGTTCTCCAAGTTAGAGAAAAAACAGATTAATTAATTGGAAAAAATTAATAACCAAAATATGATCATGAGTGCTGAAGAATGCCTAGATTTAACAAGTGCATGGAACTTGTTCCACATATGATTTAAATATGTAAATACTTGACACAAGTGATCATATTTTGGTTGTTCATGATAACCATTGGATTATCCTTATATAGATTTCCTCCATTATCCATTCCTATTTTCAACATGAATTTTAAATTTTGTGAATAGCAGATTGATATTCATGTTGTGACATTTTTTTCGGTGGAAAAAAGTATGAGAATGAAATTACCTAATTTATTTTGCACTGTGAATTATCAAAATTTTTTGCACTGGGAACATTCGGTAAATCACAGCTATCTATAGAATAATATTTAAATCTTATTTAAGAGTGTCTGAGATGACCCTTGAGAGCCTTAGATCTTGTAGCCTTGTTTTTTTCAGTAATGCTAGATTCTTTTATTCAGTTTAGAAATCAATTTTGTGTATGTATACAGTACAGAATGCTGTACTTGCCACTTTTAATTTGTATTTACAATACATCACAATTCATTCTATAGCAGTGTCACAATTGTTATATGTTTTGTCCCACTCAATGTTTTGATTGAGAAAAGAAAATCTTGAAAGGTTTTAAAGTAGAGGTATCCTTGTTTATACTGTGTCAAATTATGGTCTATATCATCTGATTGTTTACCTGTAGAATTCAACATACAGTATAATGTGTAATAGAGACCCCCTTCCTAGAATGACTTCCTGCCTATAGTGACCTTTTCTATCCCTCCCAAGAAATTTCCTATGCATTTTACCTGTACTAGAGTATAACAGTGAAATCGCGGCCGATTGAGCGAAGTGTAGACACAGTACTAATTTGACGAATCCAAACAAAATAAGTAAAGCATCTAAGATCATCTAATGTGTGTAAACGATTTATTTTTTTATTCACATTCTTATTTTTTAACTACATGTATTCCTTACCAAATTATCTTTTCTCCAAAGTCAGAGTCGAAATATTTTTAACAACCAAAGACCCCCTCTTCCTTCAAAGTTAAATGTTGCGTCCCTAAGCAAAATTTCATATCCTCATGCCAATGCACTTTCCTGGAAAAATTGGTTTAATCGGGGACCTAATAGCTGTTTTATAGGTCCCAGGTTAAATTTGACCTACGGGTATTAGCAGAGCTGATGTTTTACGACAACGATGACGACACCGACGAATGTGAAGAGAAGACTTTAAAAGTTGATATGGCCCGTTGAGGGAAAAAAAACAAACTATTAAAATGCACTTGCAATAAACAATATGACTGCTCCGGACATGTGTTGCATCAAGGATGTATTTTTGCAGGGATGGATTCATTCAAGATGAGCTGTCTCTACCTGTAACCCTGGTGCTATTAGCTGGTTATCCTGAGGCTTCGCCCCAGTTTTCATTCTCTTGCCAGTGGGCAGCAAGAAAGTAACCTTGATTTATATTTTATCAAGAATTTGTGCACGTTATAGTAGGCCTTCTTGGTCTGGTTTGATGTTAATGTTTTTTCATTGTTGAAAACCCTCATACAACATCAAGATGCAGAAGAGGCATTAAAGCCCTGTTCCTTGGTATCGGTTATTTTTAATGTATCGTGTGTGTTTTTTCAGATGCACATTCAATCCGCAACAGACCTTTTATATGATGCATATACAAATACGTGATCAACCCCCTAACTGGGACTTGTTCGCTCATAATTTTTTAATGGTCGAATTGGCGAGAAAAAATTATGCCCAATAATACTTTCAAGTAGATTATCAAAGTGGTCTTTTTTTTTTATCTAGCTAAGCATCGAACAAAGTTTTGTTTATCAAATGGAAAATGTAGGGAGACGACTGGACAGACAGGCAAACACCCAACTGAATTTTTATGTTTAGGCTGCTTTTCAGACTTGTTCCTACATTTTTTTAAGTCATTCTAAATGTGTGAAAATGTCATATTCTGTTTGTTTGTGATTGATGATTCACTGATTTTTCTCTTTTTGGTTTTTTGGTTTTTTTTGGGGGGGTATGGGTGGGTTGAACACCCTTTAATTTCTGAAAGTTCTGCTCCTCCAAGTTAAAAGGTGCATAATAAATTCTTAAATTTTAAATTATTCAATATTTTACTCAAAACAATGGTAGGGGGTTTACCAGTCATGCCAGTTTATACATGAAAAGGGGGAGGTGTCCGAACTTTGGGCGCAGATGTTTACACATAGAAGGGGGAGGTTTATTTCGACATGTTCTACGCCTTTCCATGTCTGGACAATTTTTCACTTCAGAAAAATGGTGGTTGTTGTTTAATTCAGCAAAATAATGAACGTACAATACTGGCATGATCTGGACAGTATGTCAATTGAGCATGTGTGAAAGTGTATTATAACACACAAACCAATGACAGTATCCAAATTGGGATATTCTCCCAAAAATATATGTTTTCCGTTTGAAAAAGATTGTTTCAAAGACAATTTTAGGAAGTACACAACTCATACCGCATATCACAAATATATTCGACCTTGTAGGTTTTCAGAGGAGTTGCAGCTCAAAGAAGTCGGTCTCTTCCTTTAGTAGTATAGATATAATGTCAGCCTGTAAAACGCAACCAACAACCATAAAAAAAAGATCCCCAAAATGCAAATCCCTGTGTAGAGTGACTTGCCAATTGCATGACAAAACCAGAAGTGGACATTTTTCGATCTCATTCAAAATGAGATTTTGTATGCAACAGGATTTCTGGCAAAACAATGGAAAAAATAAATGAAAAATAATTATGCTCATAAGGTGAATACTGTTTACAAAATTGCTAAGGAACATCTACTTCAAAAAATGGCTTCTTTGAAGATAAAAGTGTTGGATTTTAATAAAAGTGGAAGATTAAAAATTTTTAGACAGCCTGAAGCCTGCATAGAAAGTTGCAGAATTATTTGGTGTGGAGAAACCACTGATTCAGAATTTGAGAATACCAAAACTCTGAAATGACCCTGTGAACCATGTTTTGGGATAAATTATTTTAGTATAAAGATAATTTTAACAGAGAAAAAACATCAATTTTCCAAAAAATTTATAGACATTTTTATGACAAAGAGAGAATTTAATATGTAAACTTTGTTGGTAATATGGATTTTTAAATAATAAAATTGCTTATTCATACATTGAAGTACTTAAAACTACATTTATTTATAAAATGTTATAGAAAAAGAAAGAATCTGGGAAAATGTAAAAAAAATACAACAGCTTATCAAACTATATGTAATGACATGTTTTCAATACTCTACACAAGGAAATGTGTTTGTTTTGAAAAGCTCGATTACCTCTGTATAAAGATCCCCTGCCTATAGTGACCTTTTTATCAGTGGCCCTTGAAAGGTTACTATAGACAGGTTTAACTGTATATATTGCATTGTCAGAATTTAAAATTGTGTCATATTTATTAGTTACATCAGCAGTAAAACTGGACATCTTAAATCTAAATAGTCTATGATTATGTATCTCCCAGAATGACTAAAGTAACACATTTGTAACTCAAAATTTTCCATACAGACTAAGCCTAAGATATCAAGGTTTTAGTACATGTATCAAAGTTAAAAAGTGCAAAAGTTAAGGTCACAATCGAAAGTTAGAGCAATATACTTTTAATGATTAAACACCAATTTGAATTCAATTTGAATTAGCACTAAGGCTCAAACATTGCCAATAAGAAAGAAAGCCACAAAAACATTTAGCAACTCTTTTGACTCCTTATTTTTAGTACCATGAATATTGTTATTGAACGCCAGTCACAATTTGGTCTTCAGAAAACCACAAGGAATATTTCAGATCAGAAGAAATATTTATATTTGAATGTTGAGTAATGTATACTTTTCTTTTTTTTCAGTCACAAAATGCCAATACAGATCCATATAAACTTATAAAATATATTAAAGGATCTATTGAGAAGAGGTCATAATGAACAGCTTACTCAGTGTTTAAAAGTAGTGTGTGAGTGCTGATTTTGAGAATATCTTACTTAATGTAATAGTTGATTATTTTATTCAAACCTATAGTTCTGTGATAAAGCTAAAAAATTATCTTCTATACATTAACCAACACCATTTTCTAAATGACCCCAAATACTATTTGATATGCATGGATCTCTGTTAGTCTTTTTGACTCCAATATATATTTAATATTTTGCTTCTGAGATTAAGGATTCTAGAACTGTCTCAGAATGAACTTTGACCTCAGAGAAACAATTGTGACATCATAAATCTTTCAGTTTAAGGGAAATTCAGTATGAAAGTAATTGGCCTTGGTGCCACAAAACTATAAAGAAATTTATTAACTTACATGTGCATGGTAACTCCAAATATTTAGGGATTTTAGGGATTTGGCAAACAGTTGCTAAGTAATAATTGTTAAGTTTTGTGGACTGTGGTGCCAAGTCTCTGAAAGTGTGAATATATCTAAGTTTTATCTATCATATAACTTTGTGCACATTGAAAGCATGGTATGAAAATGTGTGACATTTAAAGTTTAAAAGAAAATGATGGATGTCAGTGTTCTGTTGTCTCATTATCTTGTTACTTGTAATATTTTTCTGTTTACTGAATTGTTCCATTTCTCAATAATGTTTACATTTACTTGAACAATGTTGAAGTAAAAAAAAATCCTTTGAAATCCAGAGTCAATGATACGTATATTATTTAAGAAATAAATCACAGAAACTCCATTTTATCATTGTTTTACCACAGGCTGGCTATTTATGTCACATTGTTTTACCCCAAGCGATAGCAAGGGGTTAAATAACGAAGTTAATGGCCAGCTTGTGGTAAAACAATTATAAAATGGAGTATTCATAAGTAATTTCGATTCTATTAATAGGACTAGTTTCTTCATATTTTTCAATAGATGCAGCCTGTGTGTCATAAGTTGACACTTTTTTTTATCATGGTCTAATGAGTTTTGAAGCATGTCATATTAAAATGTTTGTTTTGAGATGCATGTAAGTTACACCACAGGATAATTATTGCCTCCTTAATCTGATCCTGCAAATGTACTTGTATTATAGCAGTCTTTGCAAAATTGAATATAAATGATCCATTCAAAACAATATTAGTTTTTTTAAATCTTTTTATGTTTTCTCCCTTTTAGAATGAATTGATAGTGCATTCCATTTAATTTTTTCCTTGCAGTGGAATAAAGTTAATATGTTAGGAAATCATTTTTGAGTTTCAATACTCTGAAGCATTCTTAACAATATATTAAAATAAAAAAAAATACATGATAATTGGACTAATAAATCATCTGTGATTCTTGGATGGACAGCTAAATTGTATAAGGATTAGATAGATCACTGTAGATTATTCATAAATTTCACTAAGTAACTAAGAAATAGTGTTGCAGAAGTAGTAAAATGAGAGCTTAAATAACCATATGAAATTCAATTGCTCTTTTGCTTGGTTGTTTTTGGGGCAGATATGATTATTGGTGGTATAATATTTTAATTTATTGCTCTGAATAGCACAGTAGTTGATAGTTTATGTGTTGTTTACAAAACCAAAGGGATGTAGGGTATTATGGTTGTTTTTTTGTATTATGGTGTGCTTATACATTTTGTTGGTGAATGTTTTAAGATATTGAAATCAAATGTTATAGGGTTGATTTCAGAATGGTTAATATACTTTGTTTATGTTGTTTATCTGGGAATATATGTATTTAGATAAAACAGAAAAGTTTTGTGATGTTTTTTTAATATAATACCAATGTTTGATTCTCATTATACTTTATGGGCAAAAATTAAAATTAAGTTTTTTTCACTGTACCTCTGTCTACTCATAAAAGTTGGCTCTGTCTAAATAATTGTATTGTCATTCTCTGGCAAGATTTTTTTCTAATTTTCAAAGTAACATTTTCCACTTCTTTGAAAGAGTAATAAAGGGAATCAAGGTTATAGCGGTATGATGGTTTTGCAGAATCAGATGAACTTTAAAATTATCCTACCTGCATGTGCCTACCCTAGCCAGGAGATAGGGTTGGGTAACGGAAAACAATTTTAAGCGTGGTCCTTGTTTTATACATGTACGTAATAAAGCCTTTATTACTATCAACTAAAATGCCATTAAAATAATTATAGTTTTGATAGAACTGCAATCCTTCTATCAACCACTGACATAAGGTATTGGTGTCATTTGTTTTAATGGAACAGCTCTGAAATTACCATTTTTCTAATAGAATTATTCATTTTCTGCGATGATAGTGGCTATTTATGTTGTTAGTAAGGTATTATTAGTATTGAAATATGTCTTTTTATTCCAAAGTGTGTCTGTAACATGTATATGTAAAAGTTTATGCAACTTTTATGGTTATATGTCTGTATCTGTCTATGAATTGGCAGCCAGACAAGATTTGTTGTACATTTATTTTGTCATGTAAATGACCTTAAAACATGTCTATCATTAGAGTACCTCTTTACTATGCACTGTTTGCCTCTGACTCATCTCAGCTATTTTTAACCCTTCAGTTTAATTGGTAATGAAGCTGGCAGCATAATTATATCACATTTCTTAATGCTTGCTTTATTTTTATGATAATCAGCTGCATGAATGTTTTTTTAAAACCAGTTCATAACCAAATCATTATCTAAAACTAAAGTGTAGGTTTGTATATCACTTTAAGAATAGTAACTTAAAGCATGTGTGTAACTACATATTTTTATTTGAATTTGTTTATATTTCTGTATGATGAGTTAGAAGTAAGTAAAGGGACAGCTTGTACAGTACATTATTTTATTACAGAGTTTTTGTGATGTTTATCAGATGATAACATGTTTTAAAATGCTTAATATATGTAAATCTCAGTATGTATGAAGTGGTATTTGAGTATTGATAAATGTTCTTATTGATTTGAAAATGAACTTGTCATTAAATATTTGGTAGTCATTATAACCGCCACCCTTTTTTAGGTGAGGTATATGGTGATCATGGTGTTCCTTACTCCATTAATTCACACACAAATTTTTCATGATATTGTTTCTGCAAATTCTTATAATTGACAGAAGCTTTATATAAATACATGTAGGTATGCCATATAATGTTATTTGATTTCAGAAATTCTGTTGAATGATTTTGTTTATATTATGATAAGCTTACAGTTTTTATAGTTTCTATTTTTTTTTTTAACAACAAACAGATTATATTACAGTGATTTATTGCCATTCTTTATCTGTGATATTTGTTCATCCTTTTATACTATGTTGATATTTTTTTCTCTTTGCTTGTAATATTTGTATGTAACACATGACAGTATTCTGATTCTAAAGTACAATTTTAATTTTTTTCGTCAGGACTGATACCATGTAAAATTTGATATATAATGTGTTCAAAATATTTTTGGTGTCATTAACTCAAAACCTTTTGTTACTCAGGGCTTGTTGTGTGATTTACCTAATCATCAATAGTCTGAAATTGTTTTTGTAGATTATTTTAATCTGATAATTGAGAAAAAAAATCTAGTTAAACTTAACTTAGAAAGGGACAAGATAAATTTTGAATATGTGTGATACTTCTGTTTGAAGAACATATATAATTTTAAAATATCTCTGGGAGATAGGCCTAACCATTTTGTTTAATTATTATTTTTTAACTTGTTATAATTTTAAACAAAATTGCTTCTCATTATTGTTTGTTTGTTGATCTTGTAAGTACCATTCTGTGTAAGAATCAGGCAGTGGGTGGCACATCATATTTCTCAATTTGGTCTTTTTTTGCCTCAAATGTATTCAGTACATCTAGAAAACAACTGAACAGCTATTAAATTTTATCCTGAAGCATCTGTGATATAGATATTTTTTGACTGCTTATGTAAGGAAAAAGTGCAGGAAAATTTCCCCCCATTTTTTCCATAGTGCATTTCAACTAAATTTGACCTATCAATATCTTAAACAGACAAATTTTACAAACACTTTGATGGTTATTTTAGGAGGTTATCGGGTATAAATTCTTGGTTAAAGCAGTAAAACTTTCTGTTATTTCCTTCATGTGCCACACCTTGTACACATTTTGCGTGATTCTTAGATGGAGAAGTACTTAATAGTGTTCATGGAAAATAAGCTCAGCTCCAATTGATGCACAATATCTTGGCCTGTTATCTATGAAAATGTGGAACTGTAGAAATAGAGGTACCTTATATTATTTGATTACCAGCTTAAATCTTTTTTATGAAAAAAAGTAAATAAATATAAGCATTCCAAATACTGGAGTTTCCGTACCTTTAGTTATTTTATGTTCTTTGTTGTGTATGTCTATGACTGGTCTTTGTTCCTGGATTACATTCTTTTGATTTCCTATAGAATCTTGGTTCCTTTGATTACTCTTTACATTTGAATAGTTTGATTTGCCATCTATGTCTTATTAAATAATATGTAAAACTTGGCTCTAATATGCTTAAATCTGCATGACCAGTATGTTCCATATTGTCCTAGTCTATATAAATATATAAATCAATTTAAAATTCTACCTATTTAATATATATTTCAATTTTCGGCTTGTTCCAATGTGGAAAGTCTTATTGCCTGTTTTGATTCTACTTCCTGTTTCTAGTACAGCCTAAATATTGAAAAATGTTGTCTGACAAGCATGTGACCATTTGTGATTGTGGAATGTGATATATTGGCATTGACCACATACAGAAGAGACCAAAGTTGTTTTTGAAAATATAACAAGTGAGCATGGCCAATTTTCTCCGGAGTTCATTGACCCTAAATAGATGCCTTATCTTAACTTTGTTGGGAATTATAATAAGGTGGTGTTCAATAGGCACTTGATTCAAATGTTTGTACACCCTCCTCAAAGAGGATAGGTACAAATTGTCTTTTGGAACAAGTCCCTGTGGTTTGTTGACTGTTGCATGTTGAAATAATCCATGATTTCCACATATTTTAATAACAGACATACATCATGTAGACAAGCACAATATTATGGCAAATATCAATGAGACATCACTGAGAAAAGTAATTAAAAATGTACCTTTATATTGCAATAAAAAAATCAACAGTACAAAAAAGTATGCAGGGCAATACAGCTTTCTAAAGAGTCAATATGGATTTTCGTAAGGACCAGGTGTATGGACTGTTTGGATTAATAAAAGTCTTAATTATTTTGTATTGGCCCCGTATTGATTCTCCATCGTTTGTATTGGCCCTCGGGACTAGTTCAGCCGCCAACCATTGAATCGATACTATGACCAATACAGAATCAGCTAGTTAGTAGTACTATAGTATAATCTTCTGTCGAGTTTATGCCGTCCCTTTCTTGGGCACAAAATAGGTATTTATTTTTAATCAACATGCAGTTCTGTTGTCTCGAGAGATGGACATAGCAGAATAGTTAATAGTAAAACAAAAGAACAGTATGATATGTTTCTGTCATCATAGTTAGTAAAATATTAACCATTGACAATTATAAGAAAGCCCAACACCATTCTTATTTTATCATTTGAATAGTAGTATGGTACATTATTGTAAAGATATAAACTTTCTAATATTTACAGTGTACAACGTTTCTTCTTTCAAATGCATTTTATTCAATTAAAGTCGAGTGTACATAATGTAGACAATACAGTTCAATATTTTGTTTTTGCAACTGTATCACAGAACTCTTCCATTGAACATGTTCTTATAAACTCTCTCTCAGATCGTAGTTTTTTTGATTTCCGAATACTACTTTTTTTTATTTTATTATTTCGTTCAAACTTAGAGTCCTTGAAGCTCTCAAATTTACCATTACAACCTTTCAAGTAAGGATCTTTTTGATCTTCTGTTTCTTCTGGTTTTCCATATTTCCGCAGTGTAAAAATTTCTATAAGTTAAAATAATGTATTCTTTTGATATGAAATGAGGCACGTGTGTATGAATTAGGTTATATTATATTATATATTATTAAGTAGTAGTCTTTGTAAGGATCGTGCAAATTCTGAAAAAAATGTGATACACCCCAAAAAATTAAAGGATACATATTTTTATTTTTGTTATTAAGTTGTTTTATGAGTCTATATTATGCAATTTGTAATTATTCATTCCAATCGGTCTGCTCTTAGAAGATAACCAACATTGAAAACCAATAGATTCTATTGTATTTGAGTGTCATTTACAGAGTTATCACCCTTAATTTTGAAATCTACAGTGCATTCTATATAATTTTTATCTCCAAGAACACGGGATATATGAAAAACTGAATGCTAATTTCTGTTTACTATGGCAATTCAAACAAAATATCAAAAATAAAAATGTGTGACATTTCAACCATGAATCACATATTGCATGATTCTTGCAACTTTTCTGTAGTTGTATTGAAAATTAGGTTTTTTTCATATGGGTAATTACTTTTTAGTATTTCCTAAATGTCTCCCGGTAAACTTACCAGTACTTTTATAACAATAATAATGATAAGTAAAAGAACTTCCATATGTTCTGAAACAGTTGACTTATCACTCTGCCGTCGTCGTTGGCGCCTGTTAACGTTTGTTCATTTATTAGAACTTGCGTAAATTTGAAATTTTAACACGTTGTATATAGGGACTTGTAGGGGGTGTAGTTTTTTGAGATTTTGCCCCATCCACTTTGAAAGTAAGGAACTATGGGGGAAATATGTGTTATCATTAGAAATGTTAGTGAAAACATAAAATATTTAGCGGATTTTGAAGATCCAGATTTCAATGTGTTCCTTTTTTGAAACTCTTCAAGAGATTTTACAGAAACCCTTTTGGAGTTACGAGGGTACGAAATTGGACGATGCCCAAAAAATCAACTACGTGTAGTTTATTTTTAATCCGATTTTGATTTTATTTTAATTAGATTTTCAATCAAATTTCAGATATTTCTTATGGTTATGAGGGTCATAAGGGTACGCCTAAACAATCATCTTTTATATTTTTATATTTGAAACTTAATAAATAAAAAAATCTAAATTGGACCAAAAAATAGAAGCTAATATTTTTGGGCGTATTTTATTGATTATCCGATCCTGATGATTCCGATGTCAATGTATTCCTTTTGAAATTACTTTTTTTCAGAGATTTTTACAGACTAGACTTATCCTGAAACTTTTGGAGATAATATCTGCCTAATTCTTTTTAATCATATTTCAGATGATATCTCTTACGGTTTTCGAGTTAAAAGGAGCATTGGGGCCACGTCCCAAAAATCAGATTGTTATGATGCCTACTATAAAAAGACATAACAGGTTTTCCTTAGGCTTAATATTTATGCCAGTTAAGTATGTGTTTGTGTATAAATGCCATTTTGATACTGAAAATGCATAAAATCACCTATGTAACTATAAAAAAAAATGAAAAAAAAAAAACAGAACAGAACAGAGATAAGTTTTAACTAAACAAAATACAGAACAGACAAATTTTAACTATCCAAAAATTATTCCAGACCTAAAAGTTGATAATATTTTGAATATCTACATTCACTATGATATCCTTGTTTTAATTATCACTACCCATAACTAATGGCCCTATATAATTTGTTTTACTCAAATTCCCTAAGTATTGTATAGAGTTACATACTGTTATCAATGGAGAAAATTCTTGCTTTTTCTTCGAAAGCTTTCTCTTGTGACACTTCATCTTTACAACACTGGCAACCCATTTTACTTCTCAATCTATCTCTAGAAATATTAATCATGAT
This sequence comes from Perna viridis, assembly GCA_037379345.1. Lineage (NCBI taxonomy): Eukaryota > Metazoa > Mollusca > Bivalvia > Mytilida > Mytilidae > Perna > Perna viridis. The sequence goes on from CM074511.1 coordinate 20,534,471, forward strand.
AAATAAGACTTAATTCACTTCATCATTAAATATTATCAATTGTCCTGTCTTTTTTCCCGAAAATGTAGAAACTTATTTGTCAACATCTTTCTCATTGTGGGTCCCGGATTGCAATTAAGATTTTCCCTCGAAGAAGTGATCCAACATAATAAACAAATAAGAGCAAAACCGTATGAAATTCAATTTTCAGCTGTCGTAATCATAAGTCCCTTATTCTATTTAAAAAAAGAAATCATTTACTGATGTCGATTATTTAGAATAATGTCGAATCAACATTAGATAGCTTCTTTTACTGACACTGTATTACTTCATCTAACCGTTGATTAAATGTTAAACTATCTTTGAAACTAAGGGTAGGGTTGCCATGCTTATAACTCGGGGAGCCCCGTGCAGGTCCAGGTGTTAAAAGAATAGGCCTGCATAGGCGCTAAGCTTGTCGTAAAAGGCGACTAAATAGTGCTCAGAACCTTAGCCGGGGGCTAGGGCGCTCTGCCCACAGAGCAACTGGGATGTGTGCCCCAGGTGGTGGAATGGGGTACCCCTGGTGTGTTACATGCTGGGGTTGTCAGGCTATAATACGGAAAACCTTACCGCAAACCATAGTGGTGCACCGTGTTGGGAAAGATGCCACGTTCCTCGCACGTTAAAGAACCCTACTGTGGTATTCTCCCGGAGTAGGAACCATAGGGCTCCGCCACAGGAGGCTAAATTGCCCGACCCTACCCACCTCTCCCTATTTCCAGTGGCAATCAAAATTTTTCGATCCCATTGTCCTTGTTTCCCATCCCTTTTTCATTTCATCATCATTTCATTTTCATTTTGTCATCAATTTCATGTTCATCGTCTGAATATAGCTGAAATATTGCTGCTCGGACGTTAAACCCCAACAAACAAACAAACAAACAATATAACTCGGTAGGGGTACCATGCTCATAATTCATTCAATATTATTCAATATTCTCGCAATTGGATAAGCTAGTTACTACCGAATAATTACTTATTCCCGATTCGTTGTTTTTGTTTTCATTTACGTTTTTGTTTTGTTTAGTTTTGTTTTTTGTTTTGTTTTTGTTTTTTGGTCAGAGTACAATAATACTATGTAATGTTCATTGTATGGGAGTGTATAATGTACATACTGTTGATTAATTTACTTACGTTTACATTCTTCTGTTAAACTTTTCACTGCTTCAATCTATATATTTAACGGATGTTGTTGTTTATTTCTATAGGAAGACAAGGAGTGAATCGACAAAATATGTAATGATTGTATCCTTTACTTTTAAGTGGTATACCATACAATGATGTATTCCTCTAACTGGTTATAAAACTTAATAAAAAAATGTATGAGTAATCTACTTAAATTAAGCGTACATTGGCAAACTTTTTTGTTCATCATTTTTTTTTTTGGAATAGCCCACTAGTTTTAACGGTTGTAATTCTCTTCATAAGTTATATGTGAAATATTTGCATACTTTTGACATATATAAAGTAAAGAATCAGAGATTGAGAAATTTGAAAAAAAAAGATTTTTATTGGTATAATCAGGCCCCATTAAAAAAAAACTAGTAGTAGGAAACAGGTGCAATGATAGGGAAGCATCCTTGGCTTTTCTTTTGTCATTTCCAATGTTATTTGTTTTATTAAGATAACATAGTTAGAATAAAAAAGTAAATAGATTAAAAACGCATTCCGTGGACTAAAACTTTGTTTATAAATATTCTACTTTTCATACGTTTGCACTCTTCCAATGTGTGAATTCAAAATATTTTTGTTACATAGTACTAATGTGTTGCCTATTCAATTAAAAAGAAATGAAAAGTGCAATATGCGCCGCTATTTCACTCCGTTTCTCGCTCTTTTTAATATTCCAGGTGAAAACAATTGATTCCGAATTTCGATTTTCTTATTGCATCCTTATCGTCGGGCTAACGAAATGAAATGAGGAAACATGTAGAAAATAGTTGACTAAACTACAGTGAATGTTTTATAGATCGTCAGAAAAAGTAAACAAACGTTAACTGTACAAAAAGGACTTTAAAAATGGTGTACAAGTGACTGGTATCAAGCTTGTCGGATATGAACGACCTATTCGAGCAAGGATCCGTATTGAATAAATGATCATTTAACTTAAATCTCAATGTTTTCAAATATATTTTAAGGTAGTGGATGTCTTGATGCAAAACAGTTTCAACAATAAAGTTGATGGTAATCTATCTATTCAATGAAACATGGAGAATTTTTTGCTGATCAACTAGTTTTTCAACTTTGTCAGTTAAATTGGCTTGTAGATTTGTTTTTCAGATGGATCTGCTAGGTAAATAGATATTTCAAATATATAGTTCTTTGGTAGAGATTCCTCATACTTTGTAAGAAATAATCCCAAATCATCTTCAAAATATACGGAAGATGTTGTTTACAAAATGCTGGAATTTTTAATCGACAACATATTTGTCCAGTGTGGTGGACGCGTTTTTCAACAAACAATCGGCATTCCAATGGGAACAAATTGTGCTCCTCTACTTGCTGACCTATTCATTCACTCTTATGAGGCTGACGTTATAGCTGATCTGATCCTTCAATCTCAGTTTCCGCTGAGATAAAGGATACTACAGACACTGTGAAGTCAGCCTCATATCTTGACCTACACTTAGAAATCGATGGTAAAGGAAAACTATTGACCAAACTTAACGACAGACGTGATGACTTTTCATTCAAAATTGTCAACTTTCCTGTCATCTGTGGCAACATCCCTTCAGCACCAGCGTATGGAGTGTTCATATCACAACTCATACGTGATGCCAGACAATACAAACCTGTGTTCATATTCACTTCTAAGCAATCAACGTTTGTGTACGACGAATAGGACAAATCTTTAATTTGTTTTAGGGGAGGGAAGCATTCCATGTCGACCGATAAATTAATGATATAACTTTTTGAGGGACATTTCTCATTGTCCTGGATAAGAAAAGAAAATCATATTGTTTGTTATACGTTTCATGAACACTGATCATCGACCATCTTATCAAAGGATATGACGTATTGTAATTAATGTATTTTAGATTCGTATGACCTTTTAGAAACACTTTGACACTAATTTTGACACTTCTGAAGTATACTCCTTAATGTCATATACGTGTTTCGAACAAATATTGCTTACGGTCATATATTGCTTTATCGCCAACCTGACTGTCTTACGTATTCTTGAAACCGTATAAAATTTTCTACAAACGACTGAATTATATGTTAGATATTGTTTCTGTGATTTCTTATCTATTACTTTTGATAATTAGGAAACAATTGTCATTTTCTCTAGATTATTTTTTTTATTCCAATGTAATTAGAGAAACAACAAATCAATCAGAAAGAAATACTATTATATGTATCTTTATAAATAAAAAAATGGTAAGTCAAAACGATCAATCGGTACATTGCATTTCGTCATCTGTTAAAAGAAAAAAAACATATCTATTGTTATAAACAATATCATGTTTGTGTGTATGTAGGCATATTGTAAAAAAACTACTGAATTAAGCGACATGAGAAAGGGGTCTTCACAATATTGCTCAAATAATAAGTATATTTTATGTCTTCTCTTCTTTTGATACATTACTTGGTTCTTCATTGTCGATTAAGTTTACTGTACTGGCTGAATCAACTGTGATTGATGTCATACCATTTGCAGGCAACCCTACTTCACTGGCATGCGACACATATGCTCTGTACTGCTCTGATGTTTCTAATTGTTTACCAGAGAGTTCAGTAGAGGGTAAAGGCGATATTCCTGTTGGCGATGACGGTAAATATGAAGACGTATGTGATGTGTTGTCTCCAGATAATGGTTTTGCATTGAGAGAAGGCACATTTTCTAACGATTTCGGACGCTTTGTGGTGTCTCCCTGGTCTGACCTGTATAACACTCCATCTGGTGTAAATACTATCCTATGATTAGTATTTATTTTTTTTTCTTGCGATTTGCTGTCTTCTGAAATCAAAACAAATCTAGACATAGATTGCGAAATAAGCAACACACTGGTATTGCCCATCAAGAAATAAAAACTTCTATTTCAGTAGAATTCAACATAAGAATCATGCAAAATGTGATTCATGGTTGGAAAGCCTACATATTTTTTGGATATTTTGTTTAAATTGTCATAGTAAACAGAAAGTAACATGTGACTTTTTATTTAACCCTTGTTCATGGGAGATAAAAATGATATAGAATGCACTGTAGAATTCAAAATTAAGGGAAATAACTCTGTAAATGACACTTAAATACAATAATTTGCATTTTCCATGCGTAGTATCTCCTTAGAGCAGACACATTGGAATATATAAATATACATTTCATCACCTATAAAGCAACTTAATAACAAAAATTAAAATTTGTAGCCTTTTATTGAAGTGTATCACATTTTACAGAATCTGCATGATTCTTATAAAGGCGGTTACTTAAGTTCAATACGCTTACATAAATGACATTTGTGGATTAGTGCACATCCATTTGTTGGCTGATGATTCAGGTGAACATTATGAAAGAGTAATCAAGGGAACCAAGATTCTAGTGGAAATCAAAAGAATGTAATCCATGCAGGGAAAAGAAAAGACATGGAAAACGGACACACACACACACACACACAACAAAGAACCTGAAAACACAAAACAATACGTACAATGCAACAAAAGTAAATGAGCTCGGACTCCACTAAAAACTGGGAGCGTGGACCAGGTGCACCAGTAGGGTAAGCAAAGTGATGTCAGGAATAAAGTTACCTTTAAGTGCAAAACCTCGTTAAACCATCATTTCACATTTACTTAATGTAAATGATATTTTTTTTTTAATAAAAGATTGTTATTTTATTGGGCTATTGTCATGAAAAAATGAGGCCCTTATTGTGTCGTAAATTTTTCAGTGTCATATTTCTGTACGTCAATTTGAATTCAGCTTTTAAGATGCATTTGTTTTCAATATCTTATCTATACAATTATGCGTATTCTTACCTACAATTGACCCAAGGTCAAGTGCAGATTGTTCACTACTGCCAAACAGACATACTTTGATACCTTCATAACAACACCACAAAATACATAGAATTACAAGTGCAGCGATGACATAACCTGCAATTTCAAATCTTTGTCTAAAAAATTAAATAAACATTTTTTTTTAAAATGAATAATTCAAATTTTAAGGTACATATTGTATTTCATATTTCAAGCCATTCAAAGTCTTGGCGCCTCTTACTAAATCTGAATGTGGCTGATCGATGCTACCTGTTTAGTTCTAGAAACGCGAAACTATTTTGAATATGTTATCGTGCCTTTTGATCTATTAATTAAGTAGCATTGTAACATGAATATAGATTTTTCCTTTGATCTTATAGCTAAATAACCGACTTAATACTGTGCACTTAAAAAAAAGCATGGTCTGGCCGGAAGATTTGATGTTATACCATAACTTTAACGTCATAGAAAATAAATCGTTTATTTTCTATAAAAGTAGATCATGGTTAATATCAGGCTCTAAATATTATTCCATAGTTTAAACTCCGCCCGTCACAACATTTAAAAGGGAGACCTTCTTGATTTCCTTATATTCCCCATACTCAGTTAAAATCCCGACTCAAAATCATTATACATCGTTGTTTTTCCAAAAAAAGACAGTACAGATAGTTACAAATATATAGTTCTTGGTAGAGATTCCTCATACTTTGTAAAATATAATTCCAAATCATTCCAATCTTATTGGCAACATATTTGTCCAGTGTGATGGCGGCATTTTTTCAACAAACGGTCGTCATTCCAATGGGAACAAATTGTGCTCGTCTACTTGCTGACATATTCCTTCACTCTTATGAGTTTGACTTTATAGCAGCTTTGATCCGAATAAAAAAGAACATCGTTAAGCTAGATCCTTTAACCTCAGTTTCCGCTATAGAGTTGACGCATCAATGTTAAATAATCCTAGTTTCGGGGATTTGATACACCGCATCTACCTCAAAGAACTTGAGATAAAAGCTACTACAGACTCTTTGAAGTCAGCCTTATATCTTGACCCTACACTTAAAAATTGATGGTAAAGAAAACTATTGACCAAACTTTTGTTGACTTTCATTCAGAATTGTCAACTTTTCTTTCAACATCCCTTCAGCACCTGGGTATGGAGTTTTAATATCACAACTCATACGTTATGCTAGAGCTTGCCGTAACAACGCAGACCTTTTGTATCGCGTTAGACTTCTTACAATTAGGCTTCTGGAACAGGGTTATGTGGCTACAAGATTGGAGTCATCACTACAGAAGTGTTATGATCGTCATCATGAAATAGTTACGGTGTATCCATTTGTACCATGAAAACTGATTTGTTCAACGTGTCATAGTTTCCCTTTCCTCTTTTGTCTACCCTGAACTTTACCTTTTATGAGCAACTCGGCGGGTGTTTCTAGAAAAGTAGAGGACGCTTACCCTACCGGTGCACCTGGTCCATGGTGTCAGTTTTCAGTGGATTCCAAGTTGCTCATTTATTTTTGTTACTTTGTATGTATTATTTTAGGTACTTTATGTTCTTTGTTGCGTATGTCAGTTTTCCATGTCTAGTCTTTATCCCTGGCTCCCTTGGTTACTCTTAGACATGATAATGAATTGCAGTAATGAGAATTAAGAGCTCTAGAACCGATTTCATTAGCCGAACGTTATGTTGCAAAACATATTCCGTGCCTTACTCATTAACATATTTAAAAAAACTCATCGTGGATTCGATGTCTAAATACAGTTGCGATCACTATTAACCTCTCTTCAATCCTGTCAGGATTCGATGTCATAGAACAGTTCTAAACTGTCAGAAACTGTTCTGACCCGCAACACACCTTGTCAGGGTCTGTCAGGGCTTTGGACAGGCTCTGTCATAATCTGTCATGGGTCCTGACACCCTCCTGTCAGGAAATGTTCTAGGTAGAACAGATACGTAGATTAGAAGAGTTCCTGACAGATTCGTCCAGTCATTAGCTCCAGAATACTTCTCTGGCTGAATTACATACTATACGTATGCGTGATTCCGAAAAAAAGGCGTAGCACCTGGATCCCGATTCGTACGACGGGAAAGAAGCCTTGCTTTGTTTAAACTTGATTTTTTTCCAATTTTTTTAACCCGACTTTTATGTATGGTATGCAGTACCAACAAAAAATATTGCCTGACTTTAAAGAATTTGTACTGAATTATTTTGGTTGCAGATCTAGACACCAGTATGATACAGAGTATCTATATATATTTACAATTTTAAACACTTTATACAGAAATTTTATACCTTTATGGAACTTTAAAGTGTTCACACTCATACACTTTGAAATAATATGAAATTTTGAAGAATTTTGACTGATGTATATATACGTTTTTGAAGAATTTGTACTGAAATATATAAGTCGCACTCACCCACATGGTAGTTATATTACAAAAAATAGCATTTAAGTCAATTATTTTAGACTCTCAAGAATTTCAGAAGTGCTCGCACTCACACATTTTTCAAAAATATGACATTTTTAAAGAAATTTGACTCAAACAAATGTGTCACAGCCACCCACATGATAGTTATTTTGAAAAATTTAGAATTTTGGTAATTAAAACTCTCATGGGAATTAAAAGTGTACGCACTCATACAGTTTGCAAGAATATGACATTTTAAAGAATTTAACTCAAATTAATATACATTTTGCAAGAATATGGCTTTTTTGAAGAATTTGGACTCAAAATAATGTACCGCAGCCACCACATGATAGTTGTATTGAAAACAATTACCATTTCGGTCATTACTTTTAGACCCTCATGGAAATTGAAAGTGCTCACACTCATACATTTTGTAAGAATATGACATTTTTAAAGAATTTTAACTCAAATTAATGTCACAAATACTATATGATAGTTTTATTGAAAAAATACCATTTTAGTCATAAATTTTAGACTCTCATGGAAATTTAAAGTGTGGGTACTCATACATTTTGCAAGAATATGACATCTTTGAAGAATTTTGACAAACATGTATGTGTCAGAGTCAGCCAGATGATAGTTAAATTGAAAAAAAAAAATAAGCATTTTAGTCAACAGTGTTTTAGACCATTATGAAAAATAAACTGCTTGCACTCATACATTTTGCAGAATTTTTAGAATTTTAACTTAAATACAGGTTCACAATCACTAATATGAAACTAACATTTTTAATTTCTACATTTTCTACATAAAAGACCATGTAGGTAAATTGGAACTGTTCACACTCGTATTCGTAGCTAAAAGTGGCATTTTGGAGAATTTCGACCGATATATTTAGGTATCAGTCAACCATTTAATGCCAAAATGTCAACATTTTTAGAATGATTTGTGACCCTTATGTTCTTAAATGTAGTTTTCACTCAAAAAGTACTTTGTCAATCTTGAACTTCGTGAGAATTACCAAACATCTGAAAGTTATCGGTTAGCACTTTTACACTTATATTGGAACAGAAACATAGACCTTTACTTTTATAATTAAATAATTTACTTTAATTAATATCACAGGTGTATGACAGACTGTAAAAAATTCTACATGTAAACAATGATAATTTTTGAACGATGGGTGACTGGACCGTGATCGACGAAAATTGGAATATGAACGACGATCCAGTGATTGTGGGATGATGATCATGACGAGCTTTATGTATATACACTGTAATTGGGAATTCAATGTAAATTTTGAAATCAAGATTTTTTTCCTAATCGGATTTGCTAATTTACATTAGTCACACAGTTTTGTTTATTAATCGCGGACTTCCTGTTCTAAATTAAGTCACACAGAATAGAACATTTAGTGTCAGGAACTGTCCAGGGGTATGACAGTTTAGAACAGCTTTCCGTGTTTTCTTTGTCTCGACCCAGGACAATTTCTATCAAGATCTGTCAGGGAATAGGGCAAAATGTGTCCTGACCCAGGACAGCCCCTGTCAAACCCTGTAAGGATCTGTCAGGATTTCTGATCTGTCTGCTGTCGTAGAACAGAAATCCTGACAGATTCTGACAGAATTTAAGAGAGGTTAGAAGTGATCGCAACTGTATGTTAACTCGGAAAAAGCATGGTATATATAATACTTCACATTAAAAGCTAAATTAATACTTATTTATTTTATTTAATTGTTACATGATATGATTTTTTATGAAGCTACCCCTGTACTTGTTGAAAATAAGATGATACCAAAATTTTCTATAATCGTATGATTTATATAATTGTATTTCGATAGGTTGCAAACGAAAGAACATATAACCCTTTTATGAATTTTTACAATTTTATTTTTAAAGCGATAAAATTTAATTTTGCAACAATTTATTTTAGCAGTCTTTGACTCGGGTGAAATAAGTCGTGTTTTTGTGCAAAGGCACACCTGTTTTACTTACGCTAACGTTAATCCTGGGCTGTAGTAATAGTAGTATCCACTGTATCTATAACACTGAACCTTATCTACAACTATAAATCACATTTGTTAAGTCGACTATACATTTTGGATTTATATTACTGTCTAAAACTTTTTTTGTTTCAAACTTCAAACGGCAACAAAATATATCGATTCTATCCAATGCATTTGTTACGTCATAATTATTACATAGACCTGATATCAATAATTTCAGGTTTATGGAATCCGATGCTGTTTTTTTATTACGTATAGTTTTTTTTATATTTTTTTCTCCTCGTTAGACCTAGCATTGTGAAAGCGGTAATTAGTTTCTAAAGCCACCATTATATCCGTTTCCAAATAACGATGCAACAATATTCCCTGTATCACAATCAGACTATTCGTTTGATTGTTTCTACTACTGACTTAATGTCACTGTACGCTTTAGCTATAACTGCTGTTGTTTTCATTAATAACGCATCGTTATAATGGTAATGGCGTCAAACACATGAAGAAGAGAATATTTTTGTTATTGTAGAAAGATAAACCAGTAATTCGATTCACGTGATTCGATTTTTAGCTTCCAAAAGTACTGAAATGTGTAACCCAAAATCCCTGTACCCAAAAAATCAAAGGTATTTTTGCTTTTAGTACAAATTTATTAATTATTTTACATTTAATAGAACACCATAATTATATGCTGAAGGTGAAAACTTTTAATGCTCCCGAAGAAACATTAATTAACAAAGTCGTGGGTCGTTACGATGTATCCATTTGCAACATGAAAACTGATTTGTTCAACGTTTCATAGTCTTCCTTTCCTCTTTCGTTTATCCGGACTTCGCTTCTTTTGAGAAACTTGGCGGGTATTTCTAGAAAAGCTTACCGGTGCACCTGGTCCATGCTCCCAGTTTTCAGGTGAGTCCCAGTTGCTCATTCACTTTTGTTATTTGGTATGTATGATTTTGGTTACTTTACGTTCTTTGTTGTGTTTGCTTAATTTCCATGAGTGGTCTTTGTCCCTGGATTACATTTTTATGAATTTCGCTAGAATCTTGGTTCCCTTGATTACTCTTTGATAATTTGTCATTTATGATTTGATATATTAAAAGACTTATAACCTTCAAATACGGTAAATTTTGTCGATATATGGTTTTAAATGTCCTAAAGCATTGTACTAATTGTCGTGGTCAGATATGTTCGGCATTCGTAGGGAATAATTGGTTGTCAGGGTCCGAAATGTCCTTGGGTCGAATTGTCCGACGCCAGTTTTTATAAAATGCAAAAGGTCTTTTATGTAATTTAGTTTCGTTTCATTCTGTTTCGATTTTTATCGTTACATTTTGTTTTTATTTCGTTTTGATTTATTTTTAATCCGAATTAATTGTTTTTTCCCCATTCTTTCTTATATCGTTTAGTTTTGTTTCGTTATCGTTTCGCAGTTTTTAAGTAGCACTCCAGCTAAGAATCATGCAAAATGTGATACATGGTTGGAAAGCCTACATATTTTTATTTTTGATATTTTGTATAAAATGCTTTGGTAAACAGAAATTAACGTTTGGTTTTTCATACAACCCGTGCTCGTAGGAGATAAAAAAAAATATACAGAATGCACTGTAGATTTCAAAATTCCGTGAGATAACTCTGTAAATGACACTCAGATACAATAGAATCCACTGGATTTGTAATGTTGATCATATCCTAAGAGCAGACAGATCGGAATGAATAATTACACATTTCATAATATACACCCATAAAACAACTTAATTACAAAAATAAAAATATGTAGCCTTTTTTGGGGTGTATAACATTTCTAGATTTTGCATGATTCTCACAAAGACAGTTACTTAAGTATTCAGAAATTTGGGTAATATTGATAACGTAATTTTCGTGAACATCTACGCGCCATACTGCAGACTGTTATGACCAACACTATCTTTGAAAAGCTAAAATTCGATTTGTATTTTAATAATCATCGAAACTAATAAATATTTTCTGAGACCGATTGGGTTCTCAATCGCATATACACGAGTTAACCTAAAAGCCCAGGTAATATTTTCGTTCCACAAGTTTCTCTCAAATATAATACACGCGTCGCATATTCTGGCACGAAACCACAATTAATTTTCCCACTGTCTTCTTCATAGCCTTTCTGTAATTTAAAAAAATTCCACCGGCGCAATTCAATTCAGATTTTCAGGGACGTTAATTTGAACCTTCCAACAACTTATATAAAAAATATAAAAAAATTTACCATTATTTTTTCAAATTTTATGCATAAACACAGAGATACCCTAAAAAATGACCCAAAATGGCTTCTGGATGTCACAAACTTGACCTTTTTTGACCTCACCAAATCACAACCTAAATGTCAAATTTCTCATTTCAACACATCTACTAAAATAATTTCATTATTCCTCTTCCATTTGAGCACAAAAAGTATGAGAAATTCTGAAAGGAAGTGTTTCTAAAAAATTTTTGAAAAATCCCCTATTATTATAGGAACTATATTCGTATACAACGAAAAGCTAAGGGCAGATAATTGTGGTCTCGTACCTATTAGATGCGCTAAAGTTAAAATACTGTAATAAAAAACCATCTTCTGTTATTTCATCATATTTCCAATCATTCTGCAAAGTTTCGATCAAATCGGCTCATTATCATGTCCACAAACCAGCTTCAAAGACAGCTACCCAAAACTGTTTGCAGCTCTTCTTTCTTATCTGAAAAATTCCAAAAGTTAGATATGACCACTTTTATCAATATTGCAATAACTTTTTTACTTTTGGAGATATTTTCACAAACTAAAGTGTTTTTTTCTCTTGGATAATTATAGTATTTGAATTACAAATTTTCTTTTATCAAAATAGTTTTAAAGTGGTTTAATTTTTTTTTTCAAATTCCAAATATGGAAAAAAATAGAATTGAATCAAATGAAGCTAAAATTAAAAATACTTCTACTTCATAAAAAATATAGAAAAAAATATTGTAAATTACTTTAATAATTCAGAAAACAGCCCCAATTTACAGATTCTTGATAAGTTGAAAAGTATTTGTGTAAATAATTATTTTCTACAGGTGGCAATATGACCAATAATCTAAAGGCTCAGGGTTGCATACTCATACATAAAGTTCTTCAGATAAGAAAATTTTTGAATAATTACACAGGTATTTTAGGAAATTTTCATCACAGCAAGTTTTTTTCTTCACATTTTAAAGAAAACAAAATTGATTTATCACATTTGGGTCTCAAAGAACGAAAATTATAATATAGTGGTGCAAAAATGGTCAATTTAATTTTTTTTTTTTTTCTAAAGGCATTTTATTTTTTTTTACTAGTATCTACTTAAAAAGTACAAAAACAATCCCAAATCAAATATTTGTTATCAATAATACGGAATTAAACCACCATATTGGCTTTCCTTTGATGATTCTTTGAAAACCCCCCATCACTCAGGGGGCAGTCTAGTATCCTATTAGGATCAAATTATCTGATCTAATGAGTAAAAGACTGCACCCTGAGCCTTATTAGAACTAAGTAAACATTGTCAGCATCTAGAAATTCTCACCTAAACTATCAAAAGAACCAAAAAGTACAAATAGTAGCCCTTTCGAGACTAAAATCATACCAAATTTTGTTGCGGAACCATACAAGAAGAAGATTCAAATATGTTTACTGATGGTAATACTCCACACAACAAAGGCAAAACTGGTCTAGCAGGAAGCCACAAGGTTAGTAATGCTGGACGGTTCAAGAAAGGTCATACTCCGTGGTCGAAAGGTCTCGTTTTTGAGAATGCAGTTTCATCAGATGAAGAAGAGTCAAAAGCTTACATCCGAATGAATCTGCAAGATCACCAACAAGACGACATCAAAGCTGATTCCGTATCCAGGACTGACAGCTCACAAGTGGTAAAAGAAGTTGGAAGTGGTGTGATTAAATCCAGTATGATCCTGCGGCCACGGTTTCTGAAAGCAGACAAAGAAAAGGTGACATCAAATAATTCTCATATTATTGAGAGTGAAAAGATGTTTGACATGTTCAACTTGGCGTACCAACAGCACAGGGAAACACCAAAAACTTGTAAGAGGCCATGGATGGAGCCACATAGTGACAGAAAATGGGGTGCCTGTATCATGTACAGAGTTCGGTGTGCAAACTGTTGGTTTGTGACTCCAACACTAGCAAAGTTGTACTCGGAAGTTGAAAACAACAAGCCAGGGCCAAATCCAGCCGGTACTAACATTGCGCTAGTTTCAGCAGGACTAGATAGTCCAATAGGAAGCACCAAGACCCAGGAGATTTTAGCGCGTGTAAGTGTTCCACCTCCATGCAAGAGTGGTATGCAGAGAAACACCGACCGAATTTCTAAAGTTATGGTAAAGCAGAACAAGGACGACATGAAAGATAAGGTTGAACAAGTGAAGGCATACAACAAAAAGAAGGGACAACCAGAAAATGTGATAGATGTGACCTTAGATGGCAGGTACCCAACTGCAACAAGGTCCAGCAGGAAGAAACCAGGGTTAAATGCATCACAGGCACAGATGCTTGCGATTGAACAAAATACTCCATGGCAGTTTGTAGTCGCATCATCTTCACTAAACCAGCTATGTTGGAAGGGAGCTTGGCTCAGAGGAAAGGGATTTGATGCAGAGTGCCCAGGCCATGAAGACTGTACTGCTACCCTTCATAGAACTATACCAATATCAGAATATGCCATGGGAAAAGAAATTGGAAATCAGCTTGCACTGCAAGGTATGCTTATCCGTTATGCCACAACAGATGGAGATGCACGTTCCGCTAAAGGAGTAGAAGATGCCATACATGTACTGTATCCTATGTGGGAAGTGCAGAGACTGGCGGACCCAGTACATCTAAGCCAACATCAATTCCGAGCGGGAATGCGAGCTGAGTTTAGTGAGACCATGTTTCATGGACAAACTAAAGAAGAGAACAAAGACTTGAAGAAAATGTTTAGCCTGGACTTGAAGTGTCGCAGTTCCATGATATTGAACCAGTTAATGAATGAATATAACAAGGACACAGAAAAAGTATGTAAAAAATTACCTACCATCCTTTCAACTACAGTCCAGTGTTATGGTGGAGACTGTTCATCTTGCCTTAAGGAGTCTGTGGTATGCAAAGGTACAGTCAGTGATAACTGGTGGACTAGATCCTTTTACCTAAGCACTTACAACATCACTGTGCTGAAAATAGATGAAATTGATGAAATTATACTGCTAGAACTACTGAAAATGATACTTAGTGAGGAAGCAGTCAATAGCATGAGAATGTTCCACACAACAAATAAAAATGAAGGAGTTCATCGTGCATTGAGTGTGAGTTTACCAAAAAATGTAACTCATGGAAAAAACATGGAAGGCAGACTTCATTCTGCAATACACAGGACCAACAACAGACCTGGTACATCAGCCAAGATGAAAAGCAAGGAGTTGAACATTAAAGTGTCCGAAGACTGTGAGACCTTCTTTGATAAAATGGACAGAGAGTATACTTACAAAAGGAATTATGAGCAGAAACCTGAAGTAAAGATAAGAAGGTTACAACAGACAGCTGTCAGACTGGAGGAACACAAGATTCATAAAGAGCTCCACAAAAAGAGACCAGACTATGTAAAAGGGCAACTAGATCCTGTACCAGATGAGCTGATGCATGATGCATACTGCAAGAAGAAGATGCCTAAGTAAAAGACAGACAGCTTAAAAAAATCAAAGGTCCTTTTAAGGACCACCCAAATCTTTCAAAAAGATTTCTTATATTGATACGAATAAAATGAAATTTAATGAATAAATGAACACTTTCCCCTGCCCATTTTCTTTTAAATCCATTAAAATACCTAAATTATTATCTGGCATCTTAAGGTGCACTAAACAGGGGGGAAAGGGGGCAATGTGACCTATACATTCCCCTTTCGACACACATGTTTGCCTACTGTTGTTGATACCATGTGGTTCCAACACCAGATGAGCTACATTTATGCATTTGGTATTGTGGCACAGGTGTGATACATCAACAGCTGCTAACTGTGCAGCCCTATGCTGTATCATGTATGCAAGCCTGTGCACATATAATAATTTCCACCCAATGGCACCAGGAAATCTACAATTTATGACCCCATATTTGCCATTTGGTGTACATGACCCTGTCCAAATAAAACACTCTCCATTTAGCCCAAGGGCACATTTTTCCTCTAGCTTTTGATGATACTTCTGAAAAAAGGCATCCATTTTGTAAAGTTACTTTTTCAAGCAAGATTGAGTAGGAATATTTCTCAAAACGAGGATTTGGTACTCCTCAAAACCACAAAAAAAGTCCAAATTTGAGATATCCATCTCCTATCTTTTGAAAAATGGCTAAATTATGCAAAATTTCCTCAAAATATAGTAAATTTGATATATTTCAATAGTACTGTACCTCTACTACACATATGAAACATAAAAATACTCACCAGTATAAAAATGTAGCCATATCAGCTGTTTTTGTATGCAAACATACCTCTCTATTAGGCACGAAACCACAATTAATTTTCCCACTGTCTTCTTCATAGCCTTTCTGTAATTTAAAAAAATTCCACCGGCGCAATTCAATTCAGATTTTCAGGGACGTTAATTTGAACCTTCCAACAACTTATATAAAAAATATAAAAAAATTTACCATTATTTTTTCAAATTTTATGCATAAACACAGAGATACCCTAAAAAATGACCCAAAATGGCTTCTGGATGTCACAAACTTGACCTTTTTTGACCTCACCAAATCACAACCTAAATGTCAAATTTCTCATTTCAACACATCTACTAAAATAATTTCATTATTCCTCTTCCATTTGAGCACAAAAAGTATGAGAAATTCTGAAAGGAAGTGTTTCTAAAAAATTTTTGAAAAATCCCCTATTATTATAGGAACTATATTCGTATACAACGAAAAGCTAAGGGCAGATAATTGTGGTCTCGTACCTATTATGCAAATTACAGCGTTACCTCCCTTTGTCCACCATTTGGGTAGGCATCATATAAAAAATTAAGTTTTTATTTCTTCTAAATTAATTACTGAATTTATAAAGCAGAGGTTGATTTTTAGCTGAATTTAATTAGTATCATTCATGTCATTTTTTCTCCTCTGATTTAGAAACATGTTTTAAAGAAATCACAATATTTAATTAAATTCCCCCTTTGACCCTATGTTAAAACACCTACACACAAGGGAGATTACTATTGGTTAATTGCTAAATAATGTCCTGTTGCCCTGAACTGTGAAAAGAGGGAATTCGGCCGAGCCCGTACCCTCCTCATACGGATTGAGGAAGAGTAGCGGAGTCAACCCATGTTTGCCGATTGCACCAAAACATTGATGCGGCCATCTTAGTCTTTGAAAGATATGGAAGGCATTGTTACACAAAGTCAGATTTGTGGGACAATTCTTTAATTACTTAGAAGTTAAGTATAATAATGGCCATTGCTTTGCAAACTCTTCAAGTAAAGTTTAATCCCTTTTGGGATTCAGTGGTCGGAGCTATTTTCTGATTTGGGCGGCCAAATCAGAATATAGCTCCGGACACTGAATCCAAAAAGGGATTAGTATCAAAGTGTGCAGCGGGGAAAAGAACACATCCTCTTGCTCAGTCTGCATCGGAACGATGTCAGTATATGCTTTTGAAAATGACCATGCCAAATGCGCATTAGAACTCAAAATTTTGAAACACATACATTGCATATGATGACAGAGGAAAACTTGGATAATCAGGAAAAGGAGCTGCGTCTGCCATTGTCTGATGGGTACCTGTAATATACGAAATGAAATCGAAGCGAAACGGGTCGAAATGAAACTAAACAAAGCGAAACGAAATGAAACCCAAACCACTTATTTTGGTAACCCGGATATGCACATTTAAATTTTCTTTCAAAAAAAATCTTTTTATGAGTATAGAATAACGATCCAAGGTAATGATGAAAATTAATAATCTGACTTGCACCAGGCTGAAAATTATGGAGGCTTCATTTCTTCCATCGACAAGTTGAGCTGTCAAAATAATTATGTCAGTATGCCGACATAACTATCACGTCAAGTCTACTTAAAAATCTCACAAAGTCGACATAACGACATTTTATGTCGACTTATCACGAAAATTTTCTAGTCAAGTCGACATAGAATATCTCAACATCTCGTCCTTGGGTCGAGATATATCTCACCACTGCCGTTGTGAAATCAGGTTGTTGAGGTACTTATGTTGACATGTCGACATGATAATCGGAACAGGTCGACTTATCCTCTCACTACTGTCCTCGTTAAGTCAGGTTGTTGAGATGTAGTTTATGTTGACATGTCCTATATATGTCGACTTGTCGGCATAATTATCGGAACAAGTCGACTCATCCTTTCTGGAAGCTGAAATAAAACATAATAACCCACGTAGCCCCTAAGCTGGGAGGGTCCACCGTGCATCCCTCATTCATCAACTACATGGTGATTTCTAGGTATCTTTATACCTTTCGTTACCGAATCAATTTGTTGCCAAAGAATTCAATATTCTCGGATTCTGTTTTCAGTATAAGCCTTATTATATCTGTATACCCCACTGGATCAAATAGCCAAGATTTTTGTGACTCAAGTCTTCCTGTGACAGCATGTGTAAACAAACTAAACAAATTGAGATATTATCTTGGTGTCCAATGTCTCAACTTTAAAACTGTACCAAGAAAATTTGGCGGTTACACGAAGGGATTTGGGGTAAAAGGAAAAAATGTACCCCTACCCCACGAAAAATCACTTGAATTGATCTTTTGTTTCATGTCAAAATTCCCAGAGTATTTATGCTTCAGTAAAAATAACTTATTCGGTATTTTCTGTTTAGTGTTATCACAATGTATACTTCTGGGGCTTTTTCGATGAATTTTAGCGTTTTTTTTAGCCAGAATTTATAAAAAAAATGCAAATTTGGGATCTTACCAATTACAGGTGAAAATGAAGAAAACATGAAATTCCGAAAATTTCTCTTTTTTAAAAAAAAATCATTATCGTCACATTGAAACTGAAAATACGCGCCTGAAATGAGAAGATATGTTGGATATATCAATAAATTGAGCAATAACACCCAACATATCTATTTTAGACCGTTTATATGCCCCCTAAAAAAATAAATTTTAATTCATGTTGAGGTATTTTTTTCATGGTAAGGGGTGGCAATTTTCCACCTTACTTGACGTGGAAAAGTTCAAATACTTATTACTTGGGCTCATTTGAAAGTATTAATGTACCGTATCACGCAAAAGCGTGTTTGAATTACGATATTCTAAAAAAAAAAAAATATGACAATAATGAGTGATATAAAAGGAATTCTAAAATGCTGAAAATTTCCCATTTTGTGATTTTATAGCAATCGTCACCCCAAAAGAAACATCTGAGCGCCTGAATTGATCAGATATGTTGAGTATATCTTAAGTATGAATGCCTAAAATATGAATTGTATCGTATCAGTATGCTGTGAATGAGAATTCTGTTCGATACTGAGACTAGTTTTCTAGGAGTAGGGGTAATGTTTTTAACATTTTTTGAAAACTCTTTCTTGAAAATACTTTTTTTGTGGTTTATTTATATAGAAAATAAAATTTTCTATCGAATGATACTAAATTTGAGACGTTTTAATTGAGCAATAAGTTGTAGAAACAAATTTATGTGACTTTTAAAGGAAAAATCGAAAATCCCACTTTTTGCATTTTTTGAGAATTCCGACTACGAAATATCCAAAATTCACTGAAAGAACCCCAGAAGTATAAATTGTTTTATAGTCATGCACACTGTGACACAGAGGTAAAAATAGACGAGTTCTATCCGTTTGCCTCCATATTTATGAAAGGTGTTGAAACGTTGGTTAAGGTGCTTCAGGATAAAGAATACATTCCAGAACTTGGCAGAAGACGATAACATAACTGATGCAGTGGAAAGATTATTGCAGTATTTTTCAGATGAAGGTATTCAAATTGCAATCTAGTTTTCTCAGTTTTGAGGTTTAGACAAATTTTTTACATACATCAGGATCTTTGTATTCAACTCCTTGCTTACAGGTATAAAGCTTAAATGTCGTCCATGGCCACCATAATTTCACTTGGGCGACTTCACGTCACATTCCAGATCGCCCAGGTGGCGACTGAAATATTTTTTTATTTCATAACTCCAACTGACAAGTTAGTTCTAGAAGTACTGCATGGTTATTTATAAAAACATCGCTGGTTTTTTTTTTATAAATGGAAGTCACATGTTTTCAAAGAGGGAACCAGTAGTCGAAATAATAGACTAAGTGAAATCGGTATGGCATAGTCAATCCGGTTGAATTTTGATACATATTTCGAACATTTCTACCCAAACAGTCAGTAACAAATCAATTTATTTATTCCTAACTATTAATATTACGATAAGAACAATGTACGCATCGTTGTGTACATGTCCATCAAAATTCAAAATTTGTAAACTTCCTGTTTCAAAATGGAAATTTATAAGCAGTGCTAAGCTTCCACAGAAAAGAAAAAAAATGAGGATAACGTTACATACTTTCACAAATATGAAAAACAAAAAGTATAATATTACAGATACACAAATGTTTTGTTATGTAGGTATTTCCAATATTAAACTAAAGAACTGTTTGATATATATTTGTTTTTTCCAAAGAAAAAAACTGGACCACTAACAATTTTGTTGGGTCCCAAGAAATAAAAGGTTAGTAGCCCATTTGGCTCCAGCAAAAAAAGTTAAGTTTTATCCCTGGCATACATGTATTTTCAGCTTTTCTTTTGCGGGTCCAGGTGTCAAAAGAATAGGCCCGCAGCAGCGCTAAGCTTGTCGTAAAAGGTGCCTAACTAGTGCTCAGAATTCTGGTGGGGGCTAGGGTGCTCTACAAAGCAACTTGGTTATGTGCCCCAGGTGGTGGTATGGGGTACCCCTGGCATGCTACTTGCTGGGGTCGTCAGGCCATATGGAAAACCTGACCGCAGACCATTGTGGTGCAATGTGTTGGGAAATGTGCCATGCTCTTCGCAATTTAAGTAACCCTTCTGTGGTATTCTATCGGAGTAGGAACCATCGGTCGGTGACAGCATTAAAATTGCCCGACCCTACCCACCTCTCCCTATTTTCAGTGGCAATCAAAAGGAGAAGGTTCGGTTATGGCCAGTTTTGGCCATGAAATTTGAAATTGATAAAAAAAAAGATGTTTATCGTTTTTGTATACTTGTAAGTGTTTACACCAACTAGTTCAATAAGATTTAGGCCAAAACAGAAATGCAACTCGTCATTGTAGCACCTGTCAACAAAATTGCCTAAATGATGAAAAATCAATATTTCAGCATAGTTGTGACAGTTTTTGTGAAAAAAAATTTGGCCGCATGCATGTTCATTCTTGATCTTTTTGTATATTGTGAAATATTATGAGATACATTTTTGTATAACATATACATGTATGTCAATATTTTGGATAAACACGGATGTGGCCACTTCCGTTTTAGGCAAAAACTATTGAAAACTGCAAAAATGCAACAAAATTTCTCTAATATTGTGTTCATTTTGACCGCTATTATGTCAAAACGTTCTTGATATTGCCAAAATATGCTGAGGTGTATTTATTACAACTATTATCCTTTCAAATAAACTTAGTACATAGTATAGAGCAAAACAAAAATCTTTCAAAAATGTTGATACTAGGGCCCAAATAGGGCCTGACGGAACCTACTTTGTGGTCAACCCCATTATCCTTGTATCCGATGCCATTTTTAGCTCACCTGGTCGTATAGTTGTTCCTTAGAGTATTCTGCACAAAATGACCGTTTGGATTTTTGATCTGTTAAAAAACATGGCTGTCACTACTGAAAATAGAACATAAGGGTCAGACAGCAGATATTTGCATATATCTCCATTACAAGGGTCCGGAAATTTTGACAGCACATGCCGGACATTATATCAAACTTCAGCAGACGTTTTTGTCAGTCTTTTACATGCTCAGGTCGAAAATAACTGAACAAAAAACGTTTGTATGTAGTTATTTTAAAATAAATATCAAGTTGGAAAGTGTGTTATTTCATCACATAGTCTGTCTTTTACAAAGTATCAGAGATTCTCCAAAACAGTAATTGGTTTAACCAAATTCTGCCGTCGGTAAAGGTATTTAGCATGATGATATCTATCTGTATCAAAATTTGGTGCAAATCTGTCGACCCATGTTGGAGTTATTGGTCTTTTTGGACGTTTTTTGCTGTTCCTCAGAAACTACTCTACAGAATTCAATGAAAGTTGGCATTTTTGTTTTTTAGAGTATGCTTTAATAACACAATAACCGTTTCTATTTTTGATCTGTTAAAAAACATGGCTGCTGTTACTAAAAATAGAACATTGGTGTCAGCAGATTTTTGCATACATCTCCAAATCCTTTAGGTTTAGGTGATAGCTTTCAATTGCTGAAATGATCCTTATTATAAGGCTTACAAAAGACTCCAATGAATCAAGTGGAGTCAAATTTGTCAGAAAACTCCTTGTTAGAGTTATTGTCCTTGAAAGGCAAAAACAATACCAGGTCAGCGATTCAGGTTCTGGGGAGCCTTTTGTTTATTTCATCATCATTTCATGTTCATTTTATCACCCAGTCACCCATTTCATGTTCATCCCCTGAATAAGCAACTCTGGAATATTTCTGCTCGGGCATTAAACCCCACCAATCAATCTTTTCAAACAGTATTAGTATGTACTGTGCACTCAAGGACATTTGCTTCTGCAACACCAGGGCTTTTTCTACCTTTTTTTCAAATAAGGCTCCTGCCCCTGAGATTGGGAATTTTTTTATCAATTGGGAAAATCTAACAAATAAATTCATTTACTATGAGACATAAAGATGTATTATTACTTTGGATACCTTTTATTCTAAAACCCAAGGAAGATAAAGGTAAATGAAGTTCTGAAATAATCACCGTAAATCGGCTGCCATGAAATGTCGTAAATTGAAAAATAGACATGTTTTTACCCTGATCTTAAAATTGCTCTCAAGAAACTGTGACAATAACGATTTGCCACCTCATCAATAAAATATGACTTTCATCCAACCAACAGACGAATTGACAACTTTCATATTGCTTGTTTTGGTTAGAAAATTCATAATAATTTTTTGGGGAAAAAAGACACATTTTGTCATTGGGAATATGACCGATAATCGGTGGTAAATTGAAGGTAAAAAAAGCCCCGAAAACTCAATTCAGAGTTTAAATCCATGTTACATGTTGTTGGTAAAACACTGTGTCCGTTTGATATTTTCTGGGTGAAATATTAGTATTGCACCCACCTAGCTGGGACATCGTATATTACAATTGTAAATTGTGTACGGAGAATCACTGACCAGGGTGTGAAATTCACCCAGCATGGTGAAGTTAATCTCATTGATCTGTCTACTGGGAGCATCTTTTATCTTAATTATGCCAGATATCTAATTGTAATCAAAATTCAAGGTTGTGTCAAGTTTTAGTAGTGTGTCCATACTTGCCTCAATTGTCCAGGGTTTGACCTCTTTGTCATTTCAAGATGCCCCCTGCAAATCATTTTATTTTATTTTCCATTGGCTAAAGCTTGGGGATTACGTACTGGGAGTACAGAACTTCTGAATTCCCCTAACAAAATTAACCCAGGTTTTGTATTTTTTTCACATACTTTTCCAGAATGTATTTTAATAATTGTTAGAGAAGATGAATGGTGTTCCACATGTGAGAAAATCAGAATATTTCTTTATATTAATTTTTATACTAGGCTGAGAAAATGTCTTCATCAACTTGCTAAACAGAAAAGGTTATCACAAGAATGAAATGGGACTGTCTGTGGCATTGTCTGAACATGTTTTTAGCAAGTTGGCTACTTCAGGATATTTACTTGACGATCGTAATGCTTTTAGAGATTACACCTGTATGTGTGGCTATAATGTAAATGTGGCAAACAACAGTGGCAGTACAAGTATAGGTAAACGCAATTATTAAAGTGTAAGTTCGCTCTTTTTACAAGTAGGGTTAAATCAATTCAGATAGTAAAAAAAAGTAACTGTGCAAAGGATTACATCGCAAAGTTAAAGCATACCAGTTTCCGCTGCCATTTTTTTTTATGTTTGTGACATCACAAGCACAGATACTTGGAAAGATAACTCCTGGAAAACTCCTGTCAGTACTATATACGTCTTACAGCTAGTTGAAAAAGACCACTTCCAATTTCAGTACTAATCTATTTAGGATATTGAGTAGTAGTCTCTAGGTAGAAATCTGCCTTACATTATACCAATGTGTCCTACATGTACTTAACTACTCCAAAACACCTTTGGGATCTTTTGGACACTGCCTTTTAAGGTTGAATGTATTAATTATGATGACCGCTATTCAATTGTCACTATAAGGAGATTTTACCACCTGCTTTCAGTAATAAAGCTTTTTGGCTCTTTTCACATTAGCTCCCTTGCTCTTTACAACTAAGTAAATGTTGCACATCAGCGTTCTTTTTCTACAATGTTTTATGACCGCAAAATGTTGATAATGTATGCTGCCAATGAATAATGAACTTTTTACGTTCAGGGAATAACTTTCGTCAAAAAGGGGCCAGAAACAAGAATTTTCAGGATGTCAAGATAATAACTTGACTATAAATGAATTGATTTTTTCTTATAAAATTGTATCAATTTATATCTGCATATACCTCAATTTAAGAATTAGGAGCAGAAAAAGGGCCACTTTGGTTCTAGTCAAATTCTCATCATACGACATGTATGTTGAATATTTAATCAAAATCAAAATTAAGAGTTAGGTCTCACTAACCACTTCTAATGTTTCCATTACTTTACATATTAAAAAAGTAATTTTCAAAGTTTCATTGTGAATTCCCAGGACAAATGACATCTAAAAGTTGCATACCATTGCGAAGCTTGGAAAATAAGGCCTTCATAATCATTATGCTAATGGTATGATGATTGTAGAAATTCTTCACAAAATTTACTTGAATAAATAATACTGAAAATCCACATTTTTACCTCACACATGTAAACAATATTCATACACTTTTGTAGTTACTAGTAACTTACATATATGATTTTAAAGTACACATTCTCAGCTTTATTTGGACTACTTTTAATCAGAATACACACACATAATGCACTTACAATGCATAAGTCTACTAGGTTCAGTGGTTTTTTGGAACTACATAGGGGGTAGCCATTTGACCCGGAAGTGGTGAGATCTTGTTCTAGGTTTTGTTGCTTTACTCTCCGATGCATTTGCACTCAAAGCAAAGTTTTTTAAGATAGCAAAAAATAAAATACAATTTTTTTAAGAGTCCTGAATTTGGAGATCTTAATAAGTTTTATAGGCTTTTCAAGGTATATAGTTTCTTTAGAGATTAGGAGTTTTATGAAAAATTGATATCTGCAACGACTATCATTTTATATTAATTACATATACATGTACATTTGTTTATTTATTTGTAAATGTAAAAAATGTACTTATTTTTTTCTAATATTTTGACAGGGAATCCACAAACATGGCATGGATATATAGATATACTTGTTGCTGGCGTTCCTGTTGCAGTAGAGAGTGGAGATTCAGTAAGCCCTGGTGATACAACCCCTGATGAAGTGAAGTACGACTCAAAAATAGATTCTTTTGCAACTAAAAGCAAATATTAGCTCAGTCTATAGTTTTCTCTTTTTTACAGAAAATAAGACACCCAGAACTTAATAATTTCTTAATACCTTCAATTGGGGTATCTATTGAAGAGATTATGTTTATATTTTATGATTGTGTAAATGATATTTTGTTGCAGACACAATCATTTGACCTGACAATGTATGATACATATCACACAGCTGTTATTGCAATATGGTTTGTTTTAAATTACAATTGTCTGTGCTCAGGTTTGTCGGAAAATCTTAAAATTGCACCTAAAGCTAAGTTTTTAAGCTTGCAAAAACAAAATTGCAAATTTTTGAAAAGGATCTTAGTTTTGAAGATATTAGTAGCGGTTATGATCCATGAACATCAAATCCTTCAGTTCTTGGTAGAGCAAATTTTTTACCCATTGTTTTTGACGACTTGTAAAAAACATATTGCTAGCACATAAATTTAACTTTAGACTCATATAGCTTAAGAAGAACCTGTTTATTCTTAAAATGTTGAAATTACCATTGGGATGACTTAATATTACTATAATTTTGTTGCCAATTTCTCAAAATTCTTGTTTATTGAAAAAAAATGAAATGAAAAAAATCATGTCAGCATATTTTGGTTTGTAAAAATTGTTTCAAATCATATTTTAGCTCTATCATACTCCTGTGTTATTTTCACTTCATTAGGTTTTAAAGTGCTAGAACACGAGTTAGAGGTAACAAAATGTTTTGGGTTTTAACTATATACATATACATTCAAATGCATCTTATATGTTCATTTAAAGAAGTACAAATGATTCACTGCAGCACACACACACACACTGCCTTTAAATAAATTTTGTAGTAAAATAAAGTCTTACTGACTTTCGGTAACGTTACCCCGATGAAACCGTTTAAGACACCCTATTCCATTTTGGAATTTAGGAGAGGCCAAAATTGAAAACCACTTCTTTAATGAAGAAAAAAATAATGAAGAAACTATAAATATATATTAATTGATATGATGTATCAAAAAATAGTAATAGAGAAACAAGGAATACGACACTGTATATATCAAATAAAGTTAAATCACTCCGACTAAAAAAGATTGGTATGAGAGGCTGTGCCTTGAAACACGTGTATGTTTGTTTGTTTGTTTGTTGGGGTTTAACGTCCGAGCAGCATTATTTCAGCTATATTCAGACGATGAACATGAAATTGATGATAAAATGAGCATGAAATTATGATGAAATGAAAAAGGGATGGGACACAAGGAGAATGGGGTCAATAATTATTGATTGCCACTGGAAATAGGGAGAGGTGGGTAGGGTCGGGCAATTTAGCCTCCTGTGGCGGAGCCCTATGGTTCCTACTCCAGGAGAATACCACAGTAGGGTTCTTTAACGTGCGAAGAACGTGGCATCTTTCCCAACACGGTGCACCACTATGGTTTGCGGTCAGGTTTTCCGTATTATAGCCTGACAACCCCAGCATGTAACACCCCAGGGGTACCCCATTCAATATATAATACATAGAGCAGATATACCGTTTAATGTAAAGAATGTCTTAATAGATACTGGTTACAAACCGACTTCGTAATAGTGGTTTAAACTAAAAAACTT
Organism: Perna viridis; assembly: GCA_037379345.1. Classification (NCBI taxonomy): domain Eukaryota; kingdom Metazoa; phylum Mollusca; class Bivalvia; order Mytilida; family Mytilidae; genus Perna; species Perna viridis. The sequence continues at coordinate 20,561,163 of CM074511.1, forward strand.
CAAATTGACTACTGAATTGTTTGAGAATCATATCGTCCACCAAAGTTTTGGCGCAATGCTGAATTCATATTTACCAGTTAAGGTGCTTTTACATTATTTGAAAAAGCATCAAATTAATGCTTAAATATTAGAACCTTCTTTTTCCCGGAAGGATGGATGACTAAGACAAAGATGGATATATAGAGAATGGCATGCTCTATGAATTGAAAAGAAATAGAAGAAAACATATAAGAATAAAGTAATTACGAATGCGGTTTGTTTCGGAGTTTGCTGTTAATGAGTGTATTGTCTGTTTATCGCGTCCAGAATGTTTGTTCACTTGACTGTACATAATTATGTTAATCAAGTATGATTGCAATCTTACTCGGTCCCGCAAAAAGCAGTGTAATGATGTATCTATATCATTGCAATCGAGTCTAATTATAATGATACTCTTTAATTATCTCAATTATTCTGATGTTTAATGAACTAAAATACAAACAAAACATGCAATACATACCAATCAACCAAATTTGAATGAGCAAAATTAAACCCAGTGCGGTTCTCATTATTGATTATATGTATGCAGTTACTGTAGTGTTAACAACAAAATTTATTGCGTTGTTTTCAAATGTGTCACGTTTTGTTTGTATATAAACGCGCAAATCAAACAGCGTTACCATTCCAACGGAAAAAAGTGGAAATCCGTAATCAAACATGTAGTTGTTTATAACATCTTAAATGGTTGTTTGATATACGTATATTTTCCTTTTGTTTTAGAGAATTGTATACATTGGAAATAACATGTTTAGGTATATACTGATTAAAAGTGTAGACCAAAAAGCAAAAAAAAAAAAAAAAATGGTAGAAACAACAATTAGGTTTGGTGTTAGTTTTGAGGGGTAATCTAAATTAAAGCACCTGTTGTATATTTTTTTGTCCATTGTTAGACAATAAATCATACTTTAAGGTCTTAGTTTGTTTTATTTGCTCATATATTCTACAAAATGGAAACTTATAGATGTAAATCGAATGATATATCATGTACTCCCAACAAAAAAATGTACGAGAAACCAACTACAAGTTATGAGATTCTTCATGATAGGTTCTTTATTGCTAATACATGTACTTATCTTTATAATCCATCTTCTCATTTTTATAATTTCGTTTTAAACAACAAATTAAATATGTTTTTGTTTAGTATTCTGTTTTGGCTCTCAATTTTTATATGGAGTGTTAAGATAAAAATAATGGAACAACTTTATAAACATAATTACTACACGCCAACTCAGGTAAATGTGTATTTTGTTCTGCAGAAGAAATCTTCCTCGATAAGGCTGAAACAAGTTTATGAATGAATCAAATTTGATATTGTAGTTGTCCCGTTTTTTAAAAAAAAATGACTGAATTGCATTAGTATTTAGTTAGCTGTTCTCTTTTCACACAGCTGGCCTGACTTTTGCTGTTTTAGTTTTATAAATTCTAGAGGGAGTGGAAAAATGAACTAAATCGGAATACCGTTCTGAGATGTTTTATATGTATTAAAGATAAACCAGAAACAACAACCCGACAACAAGAATAAACACACGCAAATAATCAATATAACAATACACATGGAAAAAGATGTATGTGAGCAACCCGGACTAGGAGCATTGACTATGTGTCCTGGTACTGTTATCACACTCAATATAAAGTTGTTTTCTTGTTTTTTTTTTTTCGATTTGTCATCTTTAAGGGCGATAAATATATTTATTTGCAGTTCGCGCAGTAATTTCTAAAACGGGTTTATAAATAGATAGAACCGGTTTTGGTAGATTGGGTATATAAAGGAATTGCGCAAGATTTTATATCTATCGAAGTTAGTGCGGTGACCACTCACTACATACACGTTTGTAGACAAATTTATGTCTATGTCAGACTCGAAGATTGAGAATGAAATAGAACCAGCTCCGGAAAGGCAGTGCCCTATTTCAGAATTGTTGGTAGAACATTCCTTGATGGAAACAAGAACGAGAAAAAGCAAGGAAGAAGCAAGAAAAAGTGGATGAAAAGAAAGGTAAATCGGAGCACGAGGTGTCCAACGCTGATATCTTTTCTTTGTTAACTTCGTATATGAATAATAAGTTGTCCGGGATAGAGAAAACTTTTCCGATACCATTGATAATCTTGTGAAACTTGTTAAAAAGTCAGAAAATACTTTTAAATTTAAGGGAAATCAGCTGCAATTTGATTTAAATTCAGACATTCAGGACAATATCGGCACGGCTATCAAGTACATTCAAAAGAACAGACCGAAGAAAGCAGTTAGAGTTTTGGAGGATTCGAACATTCTTTTGAAGCGCAGAAACAAGTTGATTAGAATAGCTGATAAGCCTGAAGTCGGGTGGAGGACCGTAAACGAGTATTTAGATGAAGTTGCCAGTGACTCAGAAGACGAAAAGAGGAATAGGGCCGCAGATATTCGCGCAGTTAAGAAGATTAACGCGGAAAAGGCAGTCAAGAAGCAGGCTAGGAAACGCTCAGCTGAAGCAGCGGGTTCAGCGGTGCAGCTCGCTCGTAATGGTGGAGATGCTGATGGTGCTTTTCGTGGGCAGCCCTTTCGTGTGGGCGCACTTTGTTCCAGACAGGGTCAACAAAACCGGGCAAAACCTAAGGTAGTATAATACAGTTAGGTCATTTCTGAAAATTTGGTCTCATTTTGTTGAAATAAAGCTGTTTTGAGGCAGTCCGCACAGAAATTTATAGTGTTTTGTCATAAAAAGTGCATATTTTTGAAATCCTTGGTGTGTGGAGGTTCAAGTCATTTATAAGTAATTAAGTGATTATTGTTATAAAAGTCAGTAGCCATGGTAACTTACTGAAAAAAAAATATTACTCAGTTTTAGTACAAATGAGGGGTGCCTTTCCAAAACTAACAGCCAAATAGTATGTTTTATAAAACATCAGACACTTAGACACTACCACGGGATGAAAGCATGCATGAACTAGGTGGAAAAAGGGTAAAAGTAATAAGACCCTTTTCGATTCATTTTCTCACAATTTTAGTCCCAAAAGTTCGTGCGAAATAAGGTATTTTGAAAATCAGCCATCTGATGCTGAGGAGAGAACCTAATGCGGCAGGGGACTGAAACGTTCCGGATACCATTCTTCATTTAAATTACACCTGTTTACAATTACATATATTACATCTGCCTATGTATAAATGCTTAACTACATTTTAACAATGTATGCACCAAATTTCAACTTTTAATATTTTTTTTAAGTTTTACAAAAATTTGACGGGGTAACTTGGTATCCGAAACAGTGCGCCTTAATGTAACTATAGTGCACCTTAACGACATCTGCTACAACTGCGGGAAGTTCCGCCACTGGTCCAGGGATTGTAAGAAACCAAAGAACAGAAATGGAGTTACCAGAGGATCTGTTGCTTAACTCATTTTATGAAGATACGTTAAGGTATTACATTCTGACAATTTTGACTCGATACCAGTTCTGACGTAAATGTTAAAGGTCGTTTCAAGCAATCTTTTGATTTTTGGAAAGAAATTTGATTTTATACTTGATGTAATTGCAGAAGGCTATAAAATTCCTTTATTAAACGAACCTGAGAGCGTATTTTTGAGAAAAAAATAGGTCTGCTTTAGAACACAAGGATTTTGTTGACAAAGCTATTTCAGAATTATTATAGGATTGAACAGCTATTTTCGGTCGTTCATGCATTTATGAACGGATCTCTCCACTCCCAAACGTTACATGAACGGCCGAACATATTTTATTTAGTTCGACCAAGATGAAAGTCAGATTGGTAGCTAAGGCAACAGGTAAAGCCATTTCTCCTCTCCTGCAATATGTGACATCACACAGATAATGACAACAAGTTTGTTTACTGTTATAAACATCAGAGATCACCGGGATCAAGTGGTTAATATATTGATTACAGTATTTGCATTAGAGATTTATTATTTTGGAGAGGCAACGTAGCTAGTATAGAGCCAATTCCTTTGTTAGGAAAAGCTGCTGAGAACATTGTTTTACTGATGCAAGTGATGTAGCAGCTGCAGGCTACATTGAGCATTTAGGTTGTATTATGCATAAGTGCTGGTCAGTAGATGAAAAATTAAAAAGTTCCACTTGGAGGGAAGTAAAAGCGATTGAGTTGTCTTTTTACAGTTTTATAAGTTTACTTAAAGATAGTACACTTTCTTTTTATACTGACAATAAAAATGCCGTTAGTGTAGTTCATAAGGGGAGTAAGAATCACGAGTTACAGATGTAGGCTTTATCAATTTTTGAATGTTGTAAATTTAGCAAATATTACTATTTTCGTTAGATGGATTCCCAGGGAATTCAACGATCAAGCTGACATGCTTAGTAGAATAACTGATGTAGACGATTGGCGTATTTCAGACGATATTTTCAATTTTTTAAAGGAATTTGGGGTCAATGCACAATAGATAGGTTTGCAAATATGGATAACACTAAATTACCCAGATTTAATTCTTTGTATTGGAATCCGGGTTCTGAGTGCATTGACGCATTTACTTGCAACTCGACACAGGAGAACAACTGGTTAGTCCCACCAGTTGCTATGGTTAGTAAAGCAGTAAATCAGTAGTGAAATGCAAAGCCTTGGGCTCTTTGATTGTACCTAAGTGGCCCTCTCCGCCGTTTTGGCCTTTGTTACTTGACGCAGGTTACGAGTATAGAGAAACGTAATGGACGTTTTAGAATTTCACGAAACTGATCGAATTTTCTCCACGGGAAATAATACAAATCCTTGTTTGCGAAAGGTAATTTCACTGGAAAAATACTGGCTGTTAAACTTGACGCTTCAAGACGTTACTTGTTTTTATTTGATTTCAGACTTGTGTTTATTGTACGCTGTCACTGGGCTTTTCTGAGAATAGAGTCACTGGACATTTTGTACATACTGGTCACAGGACGGATGTTATGTTATTTTGGGACACTGGTCTTTCTTGTTGGTCACTGGACCGTTTTTTGTTAACTTAATTATATTTAATTTAGGTATATATTATTTAACAACAAATATTATACATAATTTTTTTTCTTGTATGGGTATTTTATGGAATATTTTTTTTCCACTGGAATTTGGTTATAGTATAACGTAGTTATCCATCCAGAACTTCAAACTCTATCGAAAAATTTGAATGCGACTATTTTGGACGCACGAGCCAAGAATGCGGTAACAAAATACATCGGAGGTTTCAAAAGATTTGTTAAATAGACCATCAATTATCCTTAGATAACTTCAGTGCTTCCTAGCAGTGACATTTACGTCAGTTTATATTTACAACATTTAGTAGGATCAGTTAATCATTTTAGTTCCGTAGAAGCTGCATTTTATAGTATTAATTTGGCGCACAATACAGCGGGCGTATGTAATCCATGCAATTCGGAAGTGGTTTAAAAACGTGGTGGAAGCTTCAAAGAGAATTTTGACCAGACCGATTGCGAAAAAAGTTCCAGTCGATTCATTTATAATGACAGACTTGTTCAAAAAGCATGTAGATTCTAGTTCCTTGAAGGACATTAGATTATTAGCTATGTATGCTCTTATGCATACACCCGTGCAGGTCCGGGTGTTAAAAGAATAGGCCTGCAGCAGCGCTAAGCTTGTCGTTAAAGGCGACTAAATAGTGCTCAGAACCCTAGCCGGGGGCTAGGGCGCTCTGCCCACAGAGCAACTGGGATGTGTGCCCCAGGTTGTGGAATGGAGTACCCCTGGCGTGTTACATGCTGGGGTTGTTAGGCTATAGTACGGAAAACCTGACCGCAAACCATAGTGGTGCACCGTGTTGGGAAAGATGCCACGTTCCTCGCACGTTAAAGAACCCTACTGTGGTATTCTCCCGGAGTAGGAACCAGAGGGCTCCGCCACAGGAGGCTAAATTGCCCGACCCTACTCACCTCTCCCCGTTTCCAGTGGCAATCAAAATTTGTCGACCCCATTGTCCCTGTGTCCCATCCCTTTTTCATTTCTTCATCATTTCATGTTCATTTTATCATCAATTTCATGTTCATCGTCTGAATATAGCTGAAATATTGCTGCTCGGACGTTAAACCCCAACAAACCAACAAACTTTTATGTATACAGGTTTTCTTAGATACGACGAATTATGTAACATTAAAGCTAAGCATATCACTTTTTATGAAATTCATGTAGATATACTTATTCACAAGAGCGAAACAGTCTGTTACAGAAATGGTAAAAACGTTGTGATTTCGAAACTTGATTCTTTACTTTGTCCAGTAGATGTTTTGAAGAGGTATCTTAACATGGCTAAGGTTCAATTATTTCTTATATGTATATATTTAGATCTGCAACTTTTCTCAAGAAATCTTATTCTTTTATTTTGAGAAGAAGTAATGAAAAGCTTTCTTACACACGTGCTAGAGAATTAATTAAGAAGTCGCTATCAGAGCTAGGTTTGGATGCTAAGAAGTCCGATTTGCATAGTTTTAGGTCAGGGGGAGGCTCGGCGTGTTTGGACAGGTTATTTAAAGCTCATGGTAGATGGCGATCTCAGTCTGCAAAGGACGATTACGTGCAAGAAAATTTAGACAAATGTTTATCTGTCTCCAGGAAATTAGGCTTGTAATCTAATGCTTTCTTTGTACGTCAAACGAGTCACCGTGCCTGATAGAATCAATACTTTGTCTTTGTGTTTTATTTTCATAGAAAATTATGGCAAGTTTGGCAAATAAATGCTTTATGTTCGTTTGAACGAAGTGAATTTAGAACATAAATATATTTATTTGCAGTTCGCGCAGTAATTTCTAAAACGGGTTTATACATAGATAGAACCGGTTTTGGTACTTTGGGTATATAAAGGAACTGCGCAAGGTTTTATATTTATCGAAGTTAGTGCGGTGACCACTCGACTACTACTTACACGTTTGTAGACAAATTCATTTTTGGGGGGAATTTAATGCATTTTTAATATATTTTCTGGATATTTGAATATTTATGCTGATATTCATTTTATATTTATAGAATGCTGTTTGAGTTCTGTAATTTCGGACAGCGGGAGTGCGGGACTGTAGAAGAGATTAGTGTTTTGGGAAATTTATTGAATTTGTTTGTATAGTTTATTAAACAAGTCACCGTGCCTGATAGAATCAATACCATGTCTTTGTGTCTTATTTTCATAGACAATTATGTCAAGTTTCGCAAATAAATGCTTTATGTTCGTTTGAACGAAGTGAATTTAGAACATAAACTAGATTATTTCATGACTTTATGTGTAAATGTTCTTCCGTGACATTTGTCTCTGTTGGCAACAAAGAAGATGGTTCAATCAATTTTTATCACATTTCGAACTACATGTAACTTCAAAATTGAAACTACCAATCCATGAATTACATGCAGCAGCTAGATTTACATATGTCTGACTTCGTTATTGACCAAATTAACTGTACTTGTTGAATCAACATTTATGGTTGATGGGGCATTAGTAGGTCCTACATATTGAGGAGGAGACCCGGAATTTTCGGCAGGTACCGCTGTTTCATATGGTGGCGGTGGTTGACTAATGCCTACATTCTCTTCAGTCTTATATACTGGTCCGTCAGGGGTATAGACAATTCTATGATCAGGTGGAAAATCAGGTACTGGGTGAGTTGAACCTGTTGAATATTATAATATTATTTAATAATACAATTTGATTATTTTTATAAAGTGAGTGCTAGAGAAAATATATGTACACTACATGTTCACAAGTCGATTTAAGAGTATATATGTGTAACTCCAAGGTACAATTGAACTCGAAATACTTTGCTACTTCGCATTGTTAAAGAATGTACATTTGGTATCAGTTTCTGAAAAAAAATAAAATATCATTACATTTCGACTTGTGCACTGTTTTGTTTTTATTAAAGTTTGAATTATTGCAAAGGATTGAGAATACAATAAATTGAAAAACTTAATTTGAAAGCAGAACTCTTTGATAACAATTACTGGAGTTGTATAGTGATGTAGCAGCAAATTAGAAGTGATATTGGAACGAACAGAATACTTTATTTGGAAAAATAAATAGCAGTTTTGCAAGATCAAGACAATATCAGACATGTTCATATTAAAACGGGTTCTTTATAAAATGTTAAAAAAAATCGTAGGCAAGAAAATTGATACCAGTAGAACAGTATTTTGAATGAGAACAAGGACAATACGTATAAACTGCAATGAAATGTTACAGTACATAATGATTAAACTTGAACTACTACTTATAACATGGAGTAGACGCTGTGATAAGAAAAGCTTATTCTTTATTTTTCTACCCACTACACCTAAAGTTGATAGTACATTGAAAAAAAAATAGTAAACAATCTGTATGGACAAACTGTTCAATGTTTGAAACTACCTCTAGTTTATGACAAGAGGGTCGTAGAATATTACATGACAAATACTTCTTAATATGTCTCCGCAGTTCTATATCGAACAGTGTTTATAATTATCATCTATGTGCATAATATTAAGCAATCGTTTAATTTTGCAGTCACAATATAAAGATTTTTTCAAAAGAAATGATGAAAATCATGTTACTCGAAATTAACAACAAATATAATATTTGAGCATGCTCTTGAAAATGATAAAATGCAAGATAGCAATATAACTAAAATCTTAAAAATAAAAATAAAAAGTAATGAATGGAATTCTAAAAAAGTCACTTTATATGTTAAAAAGACGAATCATGGCACACATCCTATGTAATCAGAACTTTTGAGTTGTCCCTTTACATACCAGTAATTGTAGTTATTGGTCCAGGTGATATGACAGTTCCAGTCGTCCTTCTCCCTCGGTAGTAACAGAAGTACATTATACATGCAGTAAATAGAAATATTCCGAATAGAGAACCAATAACACTTCCAGCAACTATTCCCTTTTCGCTGTTAAAAATAAGGGAGCATCAAGAAAAAACCGAAAGTCATTCGACAAAAAAGATTTCTATACAATAATTCTTGACGATTGTAAAATAAAAATAATTTCATGATAATTTTTGTAAAAAATGTGTTTTTATTTTTAAAAAAAATCAATGTTTTGATTTAATCAGAGTTACTAGGTATTAATCCCAGCACGACTTGTTGAGAGTAATGCTTCATTAGGTGTAAAGAAATGTAAAGAGGATTCGACAAATAACATGCATCTCCGTCGCTACAGTACATTATAAATGATCAATATTTTTGTTTTATCGTAGGACATTTTATCTAGACAATGATTGTGTAAACAGACAATTTGACTTATTTTTCTCGTGTGCTTTACTATAGGATATATGTGACGTGGTGACAACAATATGAAAACATGGCCAAACCAGAAATTAAATAAACATAAAAAAAATAAGTTATTGTATGATATGTCATGTAATAAGCTTTACTGAACTCTTACCTTGACGACAAGGTTCCACTATAATAGTAATAATAACCGTAGTATCGGTATGAGTAATACGAGCGATAATATCGGTAACTATAGTAACGATAACTATAGTAACGATAACTATAGTATGATCCGTAGTATCGATAACTTTCCAATGAACCTGAAAATGAGGGAAGTATCAATTATACATGCATGATAAATGGCATACCATCTTTGAAAATAATACAAAGGATAATTCAAAAGTTACAAGAGGTGATTATGATCTGAATGGCCATGAAGGTTTGTTTGTTTGTTTGTTGGGGTTTAACGTCCGAGCAGCAATATTTCAGCTATATTCAGACAATGAACATGAAATGAATGATAAAATGAACATGAAATGAAGAAAAAAAAAGGATGGGACACAAGGATAATAGGGTCGACAAATTTTGATTGCCACTGGAAAAAAGGGGGATGGGTAAGGTAGGACAACTTAGCCTCCTGTGGCGGAGTGCAAAGGTTCCTACTCCTATCGAATACCACAGCAGGGTTCTTTAACGTGCGAGGAACGTGGCATCTTTCCCAACACGATGCACCACTATGGTTTGCGGTCAGGTTTTCCGTACTATAGCCTGACAACCCCAGCATGTAACATGCCAGGGGTACCCATTCCACCACCTGGGGCACACATCCCAGTTGCCCCCGGCTAGGTTTCTGAGCACTATTTAGTCGCCTTTTACGACAAGCTTAGCGCTGCTGCAGGCCTATTCTTTTAACACCCAGACCTGCACGGGGCGGTTCTTGAAGGGCTCACGAAACTGGCCTCATCCGGGACTCTAAACAGACTCGAAAACTAAATATTTTGATTCCGCATATCATTATCACTCTGAAAGCTACATTTAATTTAAATTGGAGCATTTGGAAATTTTGGCGGAAAATCAATTCTCATGACACAGTTACTTTTGAATCTTCTCAAAACATAAAATCTTCACTCGACATATTTCACCGTAAAAACCAAATGTCATCCCAATGGAAGGATTTCGAAATTTTGGTGGCAGAGTTGGTTGAAATGGCAACGGCGACTTTTGAATCTTATCTAAACAAAAAAAAAATCACTTGCCATGTCATTATTACCCTTCAAACCAAATCCTAATAAGAGAATTTTAAATTTTTGACTGGAAAGTCGGTTTCGATGTCAACGGACATCATACCGTTAGAAACGCTTGAACACAACTTCAAGTCGATATAATTAAATATTGCGTCTCCTTTTCCGTTTGTTAAACCATGAAGAACTGTTTTCTTTTTCCACTAATTGTGTACTGTTTTATACTATAGAATTGAATAAGATTTTCTGTTTAACTTCTTTAATATTTTAACTGCGGCCATTTAATTTCAATAATTTCTTCTCTATAATATTCTCATAAATCTTGTATACTTTCTACCAAATCAGTGATTATGCAAACTTTTTATAGACTATATTGTAGTATGTCCTTTTTTTCGAGTGCGAGGTACAAAATTATTAGTCAGTCATTCTTGATATTACAGGGTCATTGCATGAATATTGTTCCCAGTAGAATTTTATATTGAATGATCTTCTATATGTAATAAATACTTTAAGAAAAACATTATTTCCTAGTATCCATCAAATTATCCATTTGTTGTATAGCAAGTGCTACAAACTTGAGTTGAAATGATTTTTTGTAGTTGATAAAGTCATGTTTTTAAACCTACAACGCACTCAGTGAAATACTGGAATAAATTGCAGGCTTACTTCACCCTTTTTTTTTTATAGGAAAATACATTGTATACAATAATAAAAGATACAGTTGTTCTAGGTACTATGTTTAAAGCTATTGTGTTTGTATTCATCTATATATTTGGTAAAGTAAATCATTGTTAAAATTAAGAATATCCTCTTGTCATATCAATCTTGACTAATTTGGTAACTGGTCGTGTCGATTGATAGATTTAAGTACATAAAACGTCTTAGTAGGCATGATGCATAAAAGTAGAATAAAATTATCCTTACTATAGTCTATTATTCTTAAACATGATGATAAACACTTAAAGCTAGTGATACATACCAAACAGAGAGTACAGTAGAAGCAAAATCAACTTCAGACCTTTAGCCATGTTAATTGAATAGAAAAATGGAAATGCGCATTTAAAAAATTCCGGGTCATGTCGGAAACTGGAAATCGATTTAAGATGAGAGGAAATCGTGCTGTGTTAAAATCACCACATATTACATCTACATTGTATTTATGTTTGAATGTGTATGTCATATCACTATTTTATGTACCGGAAATATTGTAAATTAAGGTTATGAAAATGGTCTTGCAAGTCGGGCTCCGTCTGTGTATACTTCATAGTAATGGCGTTGTAATAATCTTTATAAGCTCTAGTATGCAAGTGTTTTATCTTTTTAACCAAAGAAGTCACTTTCATCTAAAAGCACCTCATCAATTGTCCTCCGCCACCTGAGGTATGTTATTCTTGAATTCCTGAAGGCAATGAAAAACAGAGATCAGTTGTACTTATCATTTAGTATTCGATTTTTTCACGAAAATGCATTTCAAAGAGCAATCAAGGGAAACAAGGTTATAGCGGTAATCAAAAGAATGTAATCTAGGGACAAAGACCAGACATGGAAAACAGACACACACAACAAAGAACATAAAGTAACTAAAATCATATATATAGTGTACAAAGTAACAAAAGCAAATGAGCAACTCGGACTCCAAAACTGGGAGCATGGGCCAGGTGCACCGGTAGAGTGAGCGTCCTCTGCTTTTCTAGAAACACCCGCCGAGTTGGTCATTAAAAGTCAAGTCCGGGGTAGAAGGCGATGAAAAACAGAGATCAGTTGTACTTATCATTTAGTATTCGATTTTTTCACGAAAATGCATTTCAAAGAGTAATCAAGGGAACCAAGGTTATAGCGGTAATCAAAAGAATGTAATCTAGGGACAAAGACCAGACATGGAAAACAGACATACACAACAAAGAACATAAAGTAACTAAAATCATATATATAGTGTACAAAGTAACAAAAGCAAATGAGCAACTCGGACTCCAAAACTGGGAGCATGGGCAAGTTGCACCGGTAGAGTGAGCGTCCTCTGCTTTTCTAGAAACACCCGCCGAGTTGGTCATTAAAAGTCAAGTCCAGGGTAGACGAAAGAGGAAAAGAAAACTACGACACGTTGAACAAATCAGTTTTCACGGCGCAGATGGATACAATGTACAATGAAGTACTAATAATTACTTTTTTTGATGATTTCATTGTAAATGTCTGACATTTTTTACGATTGTTAAAGCTGCATAAGCTGTCATTTTCGTAAAAAAAATTTTCTGTTGAAATATACCTTAACTTTGAATTATTTCTACTAATCTGTACTTTTCCTGTATAATTTGTTTTGATATCCACAAATAAAATGCATTAAATACATGAAATAGGTGTCTATATATTTATTGTCTTGCAAGATAAAAAAATCGACCTAGATAAATTCGTATGCATGTGACTTCTGGTGACCTTAATCCGCGCATGTGCTGTAAGGGTCGCTTCTTTAGTAATAAATCTGATTGCAAAGCGAAAGTGGGTATTGAACGTCAAGAAAGACCGACGGACTCAAGCTGTAATAGAAAAAAAGTTCGAATATAACGCAAGGATCCTTTTGAAATTTACGTGTTGTGATATAATGTGGCACAAATATGGTCATTATTCATTTGAAAACTAATCAAGAAATAGATCAAATGAAATGAAAACAATGCACGTGCTTACCTGTGTATCCGTTATTGTTATTTTTTTTTTACCAAGGTTAAAGTATTTTGAACCCATGTGTATGGCCTGTCGGTTATCTTCGGAAGTAATGGCGAGAAATAATTAGATCAGAGCTACCGATCGTCTCTGATTGAGAAAAAAAACGTTGTTTCCGCAGTATTCTGTAGGTATTATCGACATTTATTGCTTCAATTGCATTTCTACAAACTTATTTCATTGAATCAGCAAAATTCAGTAGAATCAAAACTGGTCATTAAGGGTTATTTTTTGCCCAATCTTAGAAGTAAAGGATTTTATGGTTTTCTCTTTGTTGCAACTTGTTCATTTCCATAAATAACCATTTTTTATCATTAAAGTTTTTTTTTATTTTTGTGGTAAAATTAGCAAAAAATAACAAACATCAATGATTTCCGATTTTTTAAATTAAATAATTTAGTTTTCATCGTACAAATATAATAATTGATGAAATGTTAAAAAATAATGCTAGTCATACTTTGAACTAAAAAAAAATACTGAAAAGAACATTATGAGATCCATTTTTGGGTAAAAACATGAAAAACCCCGAAAAATGGTGATTTCTGGGAATTTTGAAATAACTATTAACAGAACATATAGGTGTGGTTGAAATGATGGAAATATTGCTTAACGCTTTCTTTACAATTTAGAGAATAGAAATAGAAATAAATATAATAAAAAACATGAAAAATACAACAACAGTTGAAGATTTTTGGGAATTTTGAATAAAAACTCCTGGTTACTTAAAATGATTGTAACCACATATCATAATTTTAATTCATAATGCACTTTACATTTAAATGATAGGAAATAAAGGGTTAAAACCATGGAAGTTACCAAAAAAATGGAAAAAAAAACAATATACACAAAAATCAATGCCTTATAGACAATTCTTTGGAATAACATGGAAAATACAGCAAAAAAAAAAAACCCAAAACAACGGATTTCCAGGAAATTGAATGAGGAATACATAAACTTTAAATTGATTGAAATAATAGAAGAATGAGTCATAGTGGTGCTCCGTGTTGGGAAAGATGCCACGTTCCTTGCACGTTAAAGAACCCTACTGTGGTATTCTCCCGGAGTAGGAACCATAGGGCTCCGCCACAGGAGGCTAAATTGCCCGACCCTACCCACCTCTCCCCATTTCCAGTGGCAATCAAAATTTGTCGACCCCATTGTCCTTGTGTCCCACCCCTTTTTCATTTCATCATTTCATGTTCATTTTATCATCAACTTCATGTTCATAGTCTGAATATAGCTGAAATATTGCTGCTCGGACGTTAAACCCCAACAAACAAACAAACAAAAATAATTACATGTATGAATGCTAATACCACTTACACTAAGATCGTCATCAACTGTATCAGAGATAAATGTAGATCAACTTTCAATACATATATTACATTTACAAAATTGTTGTAAAATACAATTAAAACATCTCTTAGTTTTTCATTCTTCAGTTGCACTTTCTTCACTTTCTGAGCCATCTACCAACTCTGGTACAAAAGCAGCATCTTCAAGATAATTTGATCAATTTTTTCATACATTTGATGTCCCCTTCATGTCGAGCAAATCCGCGTTTACAACATGCAAGTAATCGTACACAGTAAGATCAGACATTCGTCTCCTTGGCTATAACGGTTTTTCCCATCACAAGTTACAGCTTTTTGTTTTAATGAAAAGTTGGACGTATGGATGTCCTTAATGACCATTCTCCTTTGACAGCTAATGCAGTTTTATAGTGGTTACACTGGTGTTTAGAATCCTTTGACATTAGCCCTGGACTCTTACTTGATGGGGATAAAATCGAGATTTAATTTCATAAAATATTTCATTGCATTTGTTGCCAAATGTGTGCATTTTAGCATACAATTATAGAATATCATTTTCAAAACACTAAAATGAACAGGATCATTTTATAACAAGACTTTCCTCTAATTAAGAAGTAGAAGTTATAACCTCTTTAACAAACATGTTATTAATTCCAAATGTGGTGTTTAGATGATTCCGATTTGTTTTTTGTTTTTTTGTAAGTTTTATAGAAGTGATGCATGAATCCATGTGTGTATTTTTTCCCTTTTTTCATGAATTGATGATTTTGATCTGAAAAGTTTTCTTTAGTTCTTAAGTGTAAGTATTTGTAAGGATCAGGTAAAATTGGAAAAAATCAGAAACAAGTCTGACAACGATCTGACAATATGATTTAACTTTAGGATGATTTCTCTATATGAAAAGATCACTATTTGATTTCTGTATCACTGGATTTGACAAAAGAAAGTTGTCGATAGATAGTTACAAAAACGAGATTTTAGGCAGTTATATACTCTTGAAATTTTTATAATTTCATGGAAAATCTACTTCTACTTCTTTGATTTTGATTTAGCCTAATTACACTTTCAAAATGGTACTGTTTTAATACCATGTTTAACCCACTGCCTGATTCTTACAAAGACTGACATTTACCTCCGTTTTGTTTATTACATTCTGTTTCCTTTTTCCTATATAAAATATGGAATGGCTTCACAAAATAAACGATTCTTCATACTTTGGGCGAATCAAAATGAAGCTGAATAAAAGTCTCTGACCTAACATTTATTTTTAGAAAGATTGATATTCTTAGAATTAAAACAGACAAGAATTATCGATTCCGAACTAAGATCTTTGATGAATCTTTATTTTGTTGTCTTTTCAATTTTGTTATCATATTTCAAATTTGAGTTTGAAATTACGGATACAATCTTTGATTCGTCAATTGAATATTGTATCTCGTTTCACATTTTCCAAGTGAAGACTATATAGACTCAGCATAATCTGGATTTACATAAATAGGAAATTGTATCCTTGTTAGAACAAACTGTCTTATCTTTTTATGTGATATAAGGCTTTTTCGGATTTAAGGAGTTCCTTTGTATTTTCTTGCCATTTCCATTAATCATTTAAAGGTTTGTGAAAAGCAAACAGAGTTTTATACTTATTTTTGTTATTGTTACATTGCACTCTTATTTTGTCCCTGGTGTCTCCGTATCTATATGTATGTCTTATCATGATCATATATAAGAAATACATACAAGAAGGACCACGAAAAGCGTTGTATGTTCTACTAACTTTAAAAAGCTATATTTTTTCAAGGTAAGGGTGCTAATTATGAAATACTAAAATATCAATCATATAGATATTGCACATTTTCGTATGCTGTACACGAGCTTTAATGATTGATTGATTGTTGTTGTTTATTGCCGTTTCGGCGACCAGGGCCATATCACGGCAAGAACATTTAATGCAAGGAAAATATTAAAATTAAGATCAAAGTCTCCTCATAAAAAAATGAAATTAAAACAAGCAGCTATTTACATATAAAAAGGTACATAAAAGGTGAACCTAAGACATAAAATACATATAGAAACATAACTTCGATAAAACATTTAAAATATTGAAAAACTAAGGAAGGTATCCAATTTAGATTTTATTAAATAAACCGATGTCCCGCAAGAAATCGATGATGTTTTCAGATGAAACGGTCTTGAACAAATCAAACATATTGGCGCAGTCAAAATAATTTTGCCTGGTGTTGGCAAAATCCACACAATCTAGAAGAACATGTTTGATAGAGAAAGGGCAATCACATGGGATACACTCAGGTGGAGGATCACCAACAAGCAAATGGCCATGTGTAAATCTAGAATGTCCAATGCGGCATCTAGTCATGACCACTTGCTCTTTGCGATTGCCCGGCCCGGATTGATGAAAGCCTAGATCGGGTTTTATGGAGCTTTAAAGAGTAACTTTTTATCAGCAGTAATAAACAAAATTCATGATTGATTGATTGATTATTAGGGTTTAACGCTCATATTTCGTCATTCAAAAATATGTATTAATGAATGATCATTGTTTTAGTCCATCTGACTGCCGAAGACCAGTATAATATGTCTCTTGTTATACCAAGCACAGTAGTTGCAATGCATATTTGAGGATGCTTATCGTACCGGTGCATCTGGTCCATAAACCAAGTTTTTAGTGAAGTCCGAGTTGCTCATTTGTTTTTGTTACTTTGTATGTATGATTTTAGTTACTTTATGTTCTTTGTTGTATATGTCTGTTTTCCATGTTTGGTCTTTGTCCCTGGATAACATTCTTTTGATTACCGCTATAACCATGGTTCCCTTGATTACTCTTATACTACTTTTGGAAATATCATTACTATTATCTTGATAATTATCATTATGTCGCCCAAACGAAGTTTACGGATTTTTTTATTTTTTTTTGCAGTGTTTCTTATTATTAATTTCCTTATGTGAGCGGTTGCCAAGAATGTTTTAGACCACCCTAAGTTTTTTAATATTTGTTTTCAAAATAACCACATTTTCCATGGAAAAAAACTAAATGGTCATCATAAGTTAGGACATTTAGATATCTGGGATAGGAATTTTAAAAATATTTTGGTGGTAGACTTTGGACAGCTCTATAATGATATGCAGAAATAAAACCGATATGCTCGGTGTGAACGGAAAACCAAACTTTCGACCGATTGTTATTTTCCTCAAGTTTTTGGCGTTTTTTAGGATAACAGTTTATGTGAACTTTACAAAACCTAGAACTCATAGGTCTATTTAAGCCGGAAGTAGAATATGACTCAAAGTTTCCAAAATGGAAAATCTAAATTTGTTTCTCTCTTAAGGAAATAATGGATCGAATAATTTTACAACACTAAATAACAATAAATTGTTAAACATGAAATTACAGTATGAATATGTGGTTGGGGTGACTTATTTTTGCAAGAAAACATATATATACTTGTTCCATAATAATTATTATTATTATTGCTGGACAAATCAAAGCGAAAAGCAGTACACACTACTACCATATAAAATCAAGAGATAAGTCAACTTCGGAAAGTTGCATCTTCAAAAATGATAAAATCAGACAGAATTTGCAAAAGACCATCCACCAAATTTTATATGTCAAATGTATGACACATGTTTGTACGTTTCTCCCTGTATTAGTAAAAATGGTGCAAAAAGGTAAAGAAAAACGTTTTGATGGAAATGAGTCAATCATAAGAGCAAAAATAAAGTATGAATTGAGGGTTAAAAACTAACATAAACATATGTCATTATCCACTGTGTAC
Source organism: Perna viridis (assembly GCA_037379345.1). NCBI lineage: Eukaryota > Metazoa > Mollusca > Bivalvia > Mytilida > Mytilidae > Perna > Perna viridis. The sequence continues at coordinate 20,579,436 of CM074511.1, forward strand.
TCATTTTTGCGACTGACAAACGAAAACGTTGTTAAATTAAAATTTGAATCCACCAGAAGTTTAATTTGACAGGATCCACGAAACAATAATTAACGTATAATTTCAATTGTAGTAATCTTACATACACTGACCATTCTCAAAGTAACAGGCATTAATGCTATATTGACATTAGTCATAGGGAAAACTGTTGTAAAAGAATGCTTTCCCAATGTTTTGCAGGTGTCATTTCAAAAAACAATAATTAAAACATTTAGCAGATATTACAATACTTGTTAAACAAATTAAGTGAAGTTTGTATAATATCCCACCAGTCTCCCATGAAAGTAAATAAACCTTTCTGTAGTTTCGGTTATCATTTTTACTTGTTATCTAGACACCGGAAGTTCTTTCCAGGCCAGTTGGTACCACGCTTCCTGTGGATAATTTGTAATATTAATAACAAACATTATATCAACACACACACGCATGTGAGAATGGAAAAACTTCTAAAATGTGTTTATTGTCACTTGTTTTCTCTTTGTCATGGTAAATGTATGTACTTTTCAAATAGGCAATTCTATTTCCATCAATTGGTTGATTTCTTTTCAATACATAATTAACGTAAATTGCAGTTGATACCTTGAACGCACCAATTATCCTTTCTCAGTTCTTCCGTCTATTACCCCCCTAAATTGTACCATTAGAAAACAAACTTGAACAGACTGTTTACATTTTCAATATAAGGCGAAAATGGATATGGTGAATATGTCAAAGAGACTAATACCCCACAGGGATACCACATTTCAGCTTAAGGGCATTCATAGGTCTTTAATGAACGACGAGGAATCCCTCACAAAACAGGGCAGGCTGAAGCTGGCCCAAAAACAAGTACAGCGAAATTATTGCCCTCTTGGAAGCAAGCAACATAAAAGAAAACTTACGGTGAAAACAAAACAAGGCAAAAATTACACAATTATTTATATCCTTATTGTATGCAATGTAATAGTCAATATGTAATATTACGGTTCGAATTCTCCATTGGCAATAAAAAATAAAGACGAAAAAAAGAAAAAAAAAAACAAAAAATAGGACAAACGAACAAATCTTTTAACGGTTTCTTAAAATATACATTGAAACTTCTATGTTCATTTGAAGAATTTAAGATGGTATGTTTAAAACTGTATCACAAGCACTACATCCTGTTCATGCTTTAGTAAAGATGAGGGCTAATTTACATTTGATGATTGTTGAATGTTATCTGAAATAATAAATAATGTATCGTATTTCAACAGAGATTCCAATGCGACTAGCAGATTATATTTTCCTAACCGAAAATGACGAGGCTAATGTCAAGATCTAGACTTTAAATCTTCTTTCTTGATATTGGTCATCACAGACTCCTTAAACACCTTTTTGTATAAAAGATCAAGATGAAGAAGAAAGGTTTATTTCTATCACTACCTTTGTCAACAAAGGTATAGATGTTATAAAGTCCTCAATCATAAAATTGCAAGGATAAAATTGCGCCGTATTTAAAAAAAACCAATCAATACCAACTATTTCATATCCCTATACTTCACCAATGGCATCTAAAATTTACAAATATAGAAAGGTACTCCAAGACCTCAAAGCTAAACTATCTGATTTGTCTTGCCACATATTATATTCAAATATGGTCATTCCAGTCATGTCATTACGGAAGGTATAGATTTAAAAGAAAACGAATCTCTACGTAAAGCCCTTGCTAAGGGTCCCATGCTCCAAAAAAATCAAAATTACAAGTTTAAAATTATCATGGATGCTGTTGTAGACTATGTCAGAAAATGGACAAACGAAAACAAGATCTTAATTCGATCTTAGAGTAGGTAAAGCTGTGAGGTCTTTAAACTTGAACAAACTTTCAAAGATCGCGATTTAACTACAATATTGTCTACTATACTTGAGTAGTTTGTAGTTGTACCTACAGATAAAGCCAAAAACAACCATCTGAAAGACGCGTTTCATACAACGTTTATGATCGGTTGTGGATATAGAAAATACGAACAGTTAACAAATATATTCAGATGTTCCACATTTCATTTGATAATGTCGGCTTATAAGATTTGATCACCGAAATTAAATTTATCAATCAGAATATTTGAGTTTGAGACGTGTTTTCGTTTTTGATTGGTCATATATTTATACCCATGACCGAAACAACAAAATGTTCCATTTAACTGTAACTTCATATCACATAAAAAATTCAAAGGTTTGCACAATAACCCTCATTTGTTTATCATTCATACTGATTTAGAAGAGTAATTTTGCCTCATCAAAACTTTATAAAAAGTCAAGGCCAAATATTCTAGATGCACAGTTTTCATCTGAATACAGTGTTTATTGTAGTCGCAACATGTAACTTTTGTTATATTACCAGAAAAGTGTTTGTCATCGAAATTGCTTTAACCCTTAGCCACACGAAGGAAATAAAAAATGTGTGTCTTTTATCAGAAGTCCGCATGTAGAACATATTTGGTTATTGTCTCCTGGCATCGGGAAAAAACATGTTTTTATTTTTTAAAAATTTTTTTGGTTTCTATTCTGAGATTATCGTGTTTGTGTCCTTGAAGTAATTATTCGCGCGGATATGCAAGCAATGTAAATGACACCTACTATGTATTTTTTAATGTTACGATATAAATGCTACAAATGATTCCAATGTGCAAGTAACATCATGCCTAAGATTTCTAGTAAACATATTCATATAGTTTTTTTTCTCTCAAAGATGACCTTGAATGTATTTATGTGGAAAACATATAGGTCACTGAACTTAATTTCGTTATAATTGAACTTTAATACAGACACGTTTTACAACATTTTATATGGTTTCTGTAGGGAATTTTCACTAAATCGCAAACCATTCAAACATTGGTAAATAGAAATTCTTATAAGTTTATTTAAAGAACACTGTCATTCTTTCATACATGTATTGAAAAATTTAAATCTTTTTAATGTTGTATTTAAAAAAAAAAAATTCCTAACAATTCCTTAGAACATTTTCCTGCCATTTATCTCCGCTTTGAAGTTATTCCCCTGCAAATAATTTCCCCCATTGAAAGTTTTTATATACGTTATGTTTGTCATTTAATCATACATACTTACAGGTGAAAATTCTTTCAAAATAGTTAAACGTATTATGTTTATATCATTTGAAACACTATCAATTAATTGAAAAAAAAAATATGTCAGTATGATTTTGCCAGATGACAGAAACAAATGTACCGTGAAAAATGTGTGATCTACATTACAACGGATATATTGCCAGTTGTGATTAAAAAATGACGTTAAATCCTTGAACGGAAGAGTTATTACGTTAAGCTTTAGACTGAATACAAATTTCTTCATTCCGTAAACAACACTGCTATTACGTACTTTGGAAGCATAACTGGCATGATTGATTCTGATTTCATGCCGATTACAAGTACACATCAGCTTCCATATTGTATGGATTCCAGGCAAAGATGCGTTACGATAAAATGCTACAAATAGCAAGAGATGGGGAACAAAATCATCGCACTTGAAAAAACACATTTGACCACTCAGACCTACCAATCACTAGAAACATCTCCCTTTTCCAAAATCCAAAAAGTTATAAAGTTTTACAGTAGTCAATTTGATTATACGAAAACATATGTTGTCAGTAAGTGAATACATTTGTATTATTATTGTAAATTCAGGACAAGCAGAGATCGTGTCATTCTTACTTAAAAGGGTGTATTTATGATCAATCACGCTGCTTAAATACAAAACACTTTCACCAGCATATTCAAAAATACATCATGAACACTAATATTCAAGCAAAGTGTATCAATGTTCGATTTTTTAATAAAGAGTCATCTCACCAGAGCAGTGCATTTTACCAAGAGAGACAACACCTTACTAGACATTACCACAAACGCTACTTGAAGCGGCGAGGCATACACCATAAACTATAAACTGTCTGTCTCCGAATACAGGAGCCCCGTGCAGGTCCGGGTGTCAAAAGAATAGGCCTGCAGCAGCGCTAAGCTTGTCGTAAAAGGCGACTAAATAGTGCTCAGAAACCTAGCCGGGGGCTAGGCGCTCTGCCCACAGAGCAACTGGGATGTGTGCCCCAGGTGGTGGAATGGGGTACCCCTGGCATGTTACATGCTGGGGTTGTCAGGCTATAATACGGAAAACCTGACCGCAAACCATAGTGGTGCACCGTGTTGGGAAAGATGCCACGTTCCTCGCACGTTAAAGAACCCTGCTGTGGTATTCGATAGGACTAGGAACCTTTGCGCTCCGCCACAGGAGACTAAATTGCCCGACCTTACCCATCCCCCTTTTTCTAGTGGCAATCAAAATTTGTCGACCATGTTGTCCTTGTGACCCATCCTTTTTTTTATCATTTCATGTTCATTTTATCATCCATTTCATGTTCATTGTCTGAATATAGCTGAAATATTGCTGCTCGGACGTTTAACCCCAACAAACAAACAAACAAACCGAATACAGGAAACTACTCTAAACTATTAGAAACTATCTAAAAAGATAATAAATTATGATAAAATATCTAGTGTCAAAACAAATATCAACGATTAGTTTTGACTCTATCAAAGTATAATGTCGACAGATTCATGGAATATCTACCTGACGTACCATGTGTCATGTCCGTTAATGACTTCTGAGGCATTTTGTTTTTACCAATAATGTATCTGCATCATACACAAATCTTTATAATAAATAGAATTACTTATTGCGATTGTGAATAGCCAAGATGTGATCGCTCGTGTAGAAAACGCTAAGAGAACAAGTTCCGCGCATCCGTGATCGTATTTCGGTTACACACCCTTTCCGAATATTTGACTGATTAAATAGGTGATGAATATAAATTAAAACATATATTGTAAATTTCAATATGCTGCACACATCTTTCAAAGAGTAACCTTCATCAGCAGCATTAAAATTTAATACGTCGGAAGTTCATAATCCAGCAATTAGTTGTATACAAGAAGTATTCGATACCAAAACTATATAACAATAAAATGAGGGAATATTTCAAAGTGTTTTTCAATCATTTTTTAAATAATTTAGCATACTTCATTATAAACTATCTGCCCTATACACGTCTGAAGTGAGTTTATTGTATTTCAGCAATATAAAGTTATGTATTAATAATGTTTCACCGTTACTAAGAATGAGTTGCCAGATTATTAGTAAGACTTCTACATTTGATACTTCATTAGTGGCTATAAAGATGGATATGTGCTAACATTAACATAGGTCTATTGCGTCAAATAAGGTCATAATTTTAATAATAGATCACGAAATATCAAGGTAATCGAAAGCTGATACTACACCCGAGAGAATAACCATATTTCTTCAAAGATAAGAAGATGAAGAGAAGCAAATTAATAGATATCGTACAATACAATTTATCATGTATATCTATAAGGATTTAATGTCTTATAACAAAGCATGTGGATAATGTATCGCACCCTTTAAAAGACAGTGAAGAACAATACGTGGTATATGAAAATAAGAAGTGGGTTTATACATATATCGACAAAAACAAATACCTCAGCATCAAGAATGAAACGAGGCAAATACGTCAAAATTCAAGTATATGGCCTGAAAATGAAAACAGGAAACCACCTACATACACAAATTAAAATACAACAGATTACAGATAAAAAAAAAATAAAACAAAGAAAACAAATCGTAAGACAAAAAAAAAATACTAAAGCGCTATCAATGTGAACTCAAAAACAGGGAGTGACATCAGGAGCATCGGAGAAGTAAGCATGTCCTGCTCCGTCACTCGTACTATTGCAAGTTATTATGCTTTGAGTGAAGTCTATCAGCAAAAATGCAGCTTTCATTTCGCGATAAGCAGAAAGCAGTATCTTAAAACTAAGTTCACAATACACCAAACTTCTTAAACTAAAAAATTAAGTGAACTGGGATCGTTTTGTAGAATAAACAAACTTATGTAAATTCATTAAAATTATTGACAAAAGGTTAAACTCTTCTTGGACGCAAATATTATAATATCATGTTTGTTTTGTTTGTTGGGGTTTAACGTCCGAGCAGCATTATTTCAGCTATATTCAGACAATGAACATGAAATGGATGATAGAATGAACATGAAACGAAAAAAAAAAAGGGATGGGTCACAAGGAGAATAAGGTCGACAAATTTTGATTGCCACTGGAAAAAGGGGGGATGGGTAAGATAGGGCAATTTAGCCTCCTGTGGCGGTGCGCAAAGGTTCCTACTCCTATCGAATACCACAGCAGGGTTCTTTAACGTGCGAGAAACGTGGCATCTTTCCCAACACGGTGCACCACATTGGTTTGCGGTCAGGTTTTCCGTATTATAGCCTGACAACCCCAGCATGTAACATGCCAGGGGTACCCCATTCCACCACCTGGGGCACACATCCCAGTTGCTCTGTGGGCAGAGCGCCTAGCCCCAGGCTAGGTTTCTGAGCACTATTTAGTCGCCTTATACGACAAGCTTAGCGCTGCTGCAGGCCTATTCTTTTAACACCCGGACCTGCACGGTTTTATAATATCATCATTTATGGTTTAGCTTTCGTTTCTCCATTTGTAATAATATGTATTATGTTTATGTTTCTCTGTACGTTTGGTGATTGAGAATAAAGATATTTTTATTTACATTTTACAGTTGCATGAAAGTTAAACCTACAACTAAGACTATGCTGAACTATGTTACAAAACGACTGTTGATAACCCAAATAAAAATGTCAGTACAATTGTAGCCAACTTATCAAAGGCAGTAATCAAATTGGATTTTGCGAAAATACTTGTATAAAAAAAATTATCACAAGAACTTACAGCGTGTAAAGAACTATAGATGCTATTTTCGGGAAGCAAATCGTTTTCCTAAGAACGATGGTATTTTCACGAAACGCCTAAATGATTTGTTAAATAAAAAAGGTACCTATTTGACATTTTATAAAAGGCAATTATTTAGAAATGTTGAACATTTAACATCAAAACGAAAACAATAAAATAAATATGAAGCCAAGACAGCGTTGTGTTGTCATTCATTTAACGGATTTTGATATTAGATCTAATCTACTCTTCATGCCTGTAGCTATAGATTGTCACATTATGAATTATATGCCTGAAAATAGAAATATGTTTTTTGAAAAATAAGTTCAGCATTTGAAACACCTCAAACCAAGTTTGTGATTCTTTCAATTTATTTTAGGTCGGGAGCAGATGTTACTGAATAAAAATACGAGTATATTATTAAGTTTTCATTTGACTAAAGAGGAAGAAGTATTATTTTCACCTTATTGTTTGTTTGTTTGTTGGGGTTTAACGTCCGAGCAGCAATATTTCAGCTATATTCAGACAATGAAAATGAAATGGATGATAAAATGAACATGAAATGAAAAAAAAAGGATGGGTCACAAGGATAATAGGGTCGACAAATTTTGATTTCCACTGGAAAAAGGGGGATGGGTAAGGTCGGGCAATTTAGCCTCCTGTGGCGGAGCGCAAAGGTTCCTACTCCTATCGAATACCACAGCAGGGTTCTTTAACGTGCGAGGAACGTGTCATCTTTCCCAACACGGTGCACCACTATGGTTTGCGGTCAGGTTTTCCGTCTTATAGCCTGACAACACCAGCACGTAACACGCCAGGGATTCCCCATTCCACCACCTGGGGCACACATCCCAGTTGCTCTGGGCAGAGCGCCTAGCCCCCAGCTAGGTTTCTGAGCACTATTTAGTCGCCTTTTACGACAAGCTTAGCGCTGCTGCAGGACTATTCTTTTGACACTCGGACCTGCACGGGACTTATTTATTAGTAGAGAACCATGGTTAATAAAGACGTCAAAATATATACGTAGGTGCTCTGAAACATATATGGCTCAAAACAAAATAGTTCTGTCGGAAGTGGTGATGTTTTTTTGGACATTTAGGTATGCAGTTAGGAAATGATTGTTTGAATTTTTCACGCAGACGCATATCATATGTTATTGGAATTCTGACATGCTGCTATTGGCCGAGACATAAGGTGCATTATCAAAATTGTCAAACTCTATTATGGTACTTATGCTCCGCTCCTTGTATGCAAAGCCTTAAGACATATTAACTGTTCAACTCCAATACGCATTTACCATTTTGCATATTACGAATTAGGAACAAGTTTTTCTAAGGTTGTAAATGAAACACAATTTTCAACGTGACACGCGACTTCCGTCCTTTTCCTTATAACTTATTGTTTGCATTATGTAACCTACTTTTTTAACAAATCAAAACTTTAGTAGAATTATTAAAGAAATATTATATCTTTCAAGATGATGATGGTTTCATGTAAAGTGAAGGAACTGTTAAAGGAATATCAAATGTACATAATTGATTCTAATGGTCCAATGAGAAAAGATTAAAGCTATGATATTTCTAAAATGTATCCTTTGAATAAGAACTTCTTCAATCATTTACTGGCAATTTTTGTATACCAAAGATGATCTGGTGAATGCAGAATATACTATTAAATATGTATTGAAAAATATTATTCCAACTTTATTTTTATATGCGTTATCAAACATCAAGTCTAAGTTAAGGAAGCTAATAAATGATTGATGTTGTTTTTGTAAGTGCAGGCCTGTATTTCATAAAATTTACTCAGATCTTTGAGTTTTTTCAAACCTTCATTTTCAAGCAATATAATTGGTATAAATTTGAGAAATGATTTGAGGAAAATCGCTTTGAGATTTTTCATGAACCCCGGCCCTGCTGCTCATAGTTGTTATGGGCTTAATCTAAAGATGTTTAAGATTGCATTCGAGTTTAAGAACTGATCGGCGGTTTTATCTAAATTTATTTATTAACGTAAGGAATGCTGATGTCATTTTTTCTTTTCATACAGTATGTAGCAGTGTGATAAGCAAATGATATGTACACTAAGATATATGGTTTGAGAGATGGTACCGTCCACACATGAAAATCAACGTTTATTGAGCTTATCATAACTGGAAAGGCTTTCTTATACATTTTCCAGTTTTCATTTTCTTTTTTATATTTTATTTGTGTTTGTGCATGAAACTGAGATGCTGTCTAATGATTAAATGATTCTTGTAGTACCGTAGAATCAACAGTTCAGCTCTAGAATGCTAAAAAGTCTATTATCTACCAGGTGAGCGATTTAGACTCTCCAGAGCCTTTAGTTGTTCTTGCTTCTGCTTGATGGTATTATTCTCAAAACCGCTCAAACGCAATAATATTGATTCAAAATAAAACAGTGCCATTACTTACTTGATACACTTTTCGTTTGGTATGACATGAAAAGAAACAAGATAAACTCACAAAAGTACATTATATTCATTCAAAGTCATCAATCTTGCACAACATAATACAATAAAATATTGATTTATAATACTAAATGTTTCCTTGTAAAAAAAATATTCTTTTTGAACTTGAACTAAAGTTAATCATTATCTTTTTAATAATGTAGGTTTAAGTATAACTTTAAACTGATGTACATGCTATATGGGAAAAAAACTTTGGCAACCTTAATACGATGGCTGAATTTGTTTGTTGGGGTTTAAAGTCCGAGCAGCAATATTTCAGCTATATTAAGACAATGAACATGAAATGGATGATAAAATGAACATGAAATGATAAAAAAAAAAGGATGGGTCACAAGGATAATAGGGTCGACAAATTTTGATTGCCACTGGAAAAAGGGGGGATGGGTAAGGTCGGGCAATTTAGCCTCCTGTGGCGGAGCGCAAAGGTTCCTACTCCTATCGAATACCACAGCAGGGTTCTTTAACGTGCGAGGAACGTAGCATCTTTCCCAACACGGTGCATCACTATGGTTTGCGGTCAGGTTTTCCGTATTATAGCCTGACAACCCCAGCATGCAACACGCCAGGGGTACCCCATTCCACCACCTGGGGCACACATCTCAGTTGCTCTGTGGGCAGAGCGCCTAGCCCCCGGCTAGGTTTCTGAGCACTATTTAGTCGCCTTATACGATTGTTTGTTGGGGTTTAACGTCCGAGCAGCAATATCTCAGCTATATTCAGACAATGAACATGAAATGAAAACAAAGGATGGGTCACAAGGATAATAGGGTCGACAAACTTTGATTGCCACTGGAAAAAGGGGAAAGAGGCAAGGTCGGGCAATTTAGCCTTCTGTGGCGGAGCGCAAAGGTTCCTACTCCTATTGAGTACCACAGCAGGGTTCTTTAACGTGCGAGGAATGTGGCATCTTTCCCAAAACGGTGCACCACTATGGTTTGCGGTCAGGTTTTCCGTATTATAGCCTGACAACCCCAGCATGTAACACGCCAGGGGTACCCCATTCCACCACCTGGGGTACACATCCCAGTTGCTCTGTGGGCAGAGCGCCTAGCCCCCGGCTAGGTTTCTGAGCACTATTTAGTCGCCTTTTACGACAAGCTTAGCGCTGCTGCAGGCCTATTCTTTTAACACCCGGACCTGCACGGGGCCGCCTTATACGACAAGCTTAGCGCTGCTGCAGGCCTATTCTTTTAACACCCGGGCCTGCACGGGGCGGCTGAATTTGTATACAGTTTTCAAGATAAATGAAAATTCCGTTAGTCTTTCGTCAAAAATTGATTGATGTTAAGGAAACATTTTATTAATATGAATGATTTTTTTCTGGCCACATATAGATCAATATACTGATGTCGAACAACCAACTGGTTATAAAGTATACGAGACATCCATAAATATAAACTTTAAAGTTTTATGATTTTGGATCCTTTTATGACACTCTTAAAACGCATAATACGTCTTTACTAAAATATTATGGCTTCCTACATTTCAGCTTGTCTCGAAAGTCCTTTATCCGTAGAACATACACAATCGGATCTATCAACGGATTCAGGACGATGAAAATATTAGTGAATTCCAATGTTCCGTTTGAGACAACATCAACCGTCAAAGCCGAAAGCATATTTGTAACTATACTGGGAAGAACACAAACAGATGTAGCTATTATAACCATTACCAGAGTTACCATTGACTGTCGAAATCGTTTGGCTCTTGAATTTCCTTGGTTTGTTTCGATGGATGATTCGACGTTATCGAATTGTGATCGTTCTTTTGTAGATGGTTGTGAACCGTCTTGAGCCGATTGATGTTGTACATTGTCGTGATCGGTAGTTTCATTTAATTTGCTTGACGTTTGAAGTTTAGTAAAACCATGGAAAGCTGAAGTGCTCGCTGTTGGACTCAGTGATGTCGTTGACGGTTGAACGTTATTGGTTTTATTTATTGACAGTTGCGCATTTTGTTGAATCGACCCTAATGGCGAAATTTTCTTCATTCTCGTTTTTAAACGTACAACCACAGTTGAATAGACAGCGGAAAAGGTTACAATCATAATTAGTCTTTTAATACCCAAAAGAAGCTTATAGAGCCAATAGTTTTCAGCAAACATCTCATCTGTTCTGCAGGATGATGATTCATGGTCGGCATACAGAACAAAAAGCAACGTAACATAACCTGCAGTTATCAACATGGAGACTGTGTATATACACGTATAGGTTCGTGACCAACGGTTGGTTGTCGAAACTGAAAACGTTGCTACAAGCCTTTCGATGCAGATAAACAAAACTTGCAATAGAGAACAAGACATGGCAGTATTTGTCAGTAAGTGTAAACACAAACAAACATACCCAATGTTTATACATTGCATCTGAACTAGGGTTGCTGCAATTATGGAGATACTTGCAAAGCTTACAACCACATTATTAATGCTTAAAGAAAGCAATAGACTAAGGAATTTGCTTTTTCGCAGTTTCTTTGACCGCAATAGAACACTGAGTGAAAGCAAATTGAGAACGAGCGTTGCTGTAGACAACGGAATCAGAAGTATTGATGCTGTTGTAGTATTTTGTCTGCTTGATGACCCTGATGTGCAGTTACTCATGCTTTGCCGATGATATAACAACCTAGTTGAAAAATTAAGATACAGTCAGATATTGATTTTTACTATCTATCCTTAATTCAGTGGGTGGTGTTCTATATGTTTCATGATATCATAATCATATAGTATTTGCTTACTCTAGACTTTTTAGATTTCACTTGAAACTTTTTTGGAATTTTTGACCATTTACAAAGTTGTATTTCAATTTTGAATGATAAATATGATTTAAAATTAACTAAATAATCTCGTAAAATGAACAATAATATTACTTACGAATTTTTTGGCGAATGGGACAATGGGATATTAGGAATAGGGAAATGTGAAAGAGTAATCAAAGGAACCAAGATTTTAGCGGAAATCGAAACAATGTAATCCCGGGATAAAGACCAGAAATGGAAAACAGACAAATACAACAAATAACATAAAATAACCTAAATAATACATATAAAGTAATAAAAGTAAATGGGCAACTCGGACTCCACTAAAAAATGGGAACATGGACCATGTGCACCGGTAGGGTAAGCGTCCTCTGTTTTCCTAGAAACATCCGCCAAGTTGCTCATTAGAAGTCAAGTCCGGGGTAGACAAAAGACGCAAGGAAAACTTAGACACATTGAACGAATCAGTTTTCATGGTGCAGATAGATACAAAGTTTATGATGACGACCATAAAACTGCTGTAGTGATGAATTCAATCTTATAGCAACATAATCCTGTAATAAAGGCTAATTGTAAGAAGTCTAGCGCGATACACAGTCTGCGTTGTTATGGCAAGTTCTGGCATAATGTATGAGTTGCAATATGAAAACTTTACGTTTCAGTCTAATGGTAACTCTAGATGTTAAAAGCACTGTACATGATATAATATTTCACTAGAGGTGTGACTAGATAATCTAAGTATCATGGCATGCCAAAACAAGATCGATATTGAAAAATTGTTTTGTCTATTTGATATTTTATAGCGCGTATAGTTTCCATCATGAAAAATATTTAGGTAGAAAACGCATGCTTGGTTGAGAGAATTGAACTTTTTTTGTTTTTATATAGATAAGACTTGATAAGTATATTTTCCTTAACTAATCAATTTTTTCTTCTCTCGGGTAACATGATCGTTGAATTTTGAGATTGCATAACATTTCGTAATGGTATAAAGGAATCAACATGGCAGTTTCTTTAGAAACACCATGTAGTATAACAAATTTGAATAAATTAAATTTTCCTTTCCTTCGCCTAAATTTCGACTACTTAGGGCAAGAATGGTATTGTCAACATGTCCACATTAAATCAACCTAATTATTATTATGGCGAATAAATGGGTTAACATTATAAACCAAATTTCAGTATTTTTTGTTCAACTATATAAAAAAACAATATATGAAAAGAAACAAAAACACTCTATCAAATTAAAGAGTTACATTGACTTAAATGTTGTCATTTCGTTCAAAGAAAAACCTTGTCGTTCTTTTATTTTAAGCCATCATCGCCTTCATAAAATGTAGGATGGCGGAAAAAAACTACATGTAGTACTATATGGTTTAAGTATAGTATATGCCACCTGTTAATTCAGTTGTTTTGAAGTTTTGTTGTAAATGTTGTGTCACTGTATGTGTGCGTGAATGTGTATAAGGGCTTACCTTTGCAATGCAATGACCGTCTTCGATATATTTGCGTTAAATATTCCAATGGCTTATAAAGACATATCCGCAATGAAATCGATTAGAAACACTGTCACTGGCATAAATTAATTATCCGATATTTTATCATTTGGAGTATATCTGAAGTACCTGAATTTCACATCTGAAAACTGCATAATTGATACATATTGTGTCAGAAAGCGTGATTCCTGATTAATTTTTCGACGCCCTCGTTTTATTTCTTAATTTTATTTAGCTAGAAACGATCATTTTAACAAGAATGGATTGTATTAGTTTTCAAAAATGATTTAACTTGTTAAATCGTCTCGTAATAAATAAGTAGACAAAGCTCACCAAATATTTGCAAAGATGACTGGAACTGACCGAGATGGTTTTTGACGTCCTTGACTACTCTTCTCTTCCTGACTTGGCAGGAACTGCAACTGGAATTGGTAAACGACGTACCTTGTTATGTTTGTCTTATAACGCATTCATTTACATTGACAAAGATGATAGTTATTGGTATTTTGGATTTTGATTGAACTGGTAGATGGAATTTTATTTCAGATTTCTATGTCAAATTCGAGTCATATTTTATTTTTATCTCATGTCGTACCTATAATTGATCTGGAAATAAAATGTCATATAAACCAAATACAAGCAAGTACGCAAAATGGGACACCATAATAAATGTAGTTAAATCTCGCAAATACACCAGGGCAATAAAGGATCTTTATGGAGCAAACAAATGGCAGTAGGCAACATTTCATACGCGTATGCTCACAAATTGTGAAGAAAGAAATAAAGTCTTTTTCCACCAAGAAACAGACTTATATCTGTGTCAAGATGTTAATGTCTCCAATATTAGGAATTTCTCTTGGAATTGCACATTAAAAAAGGTAGAAAATAAAGCACCTTTGTTATATAATGTGTTGAAAAGTTCAATAACAACAAAAAGTAATGAATCAACACTGGAGACTTCTTCAGGTGTGGCCCCGTGCAGGTCCGGGTGTTAAAAGAATAGGCTGGCAGCAGCGCTAAGCTTGTAAAAGGCGACTAAAAAGTGCTCAGAAACCTAGCCGGGGGCTAGGCGCTCTGCCCACAGAGCAACTGGGATGTGTGCCCCAGGTGGTGGAATGGGGTACCCCTGGCGTGTTACATGCTGGGGTTGTCAGGCTATAATATGGAAAACCTGACCGCAAACCATAGTGGTGCACCGTTTTGGGAAAGATGCCACGTTCCTCGCACGTTAAAGAACCCTGCTGTGGTATTCGATAGGAGTAGGAACCTTTGCGCTCCGCCACAGGAGGCTAAATTGCCCAACCTTACCCATTCCCCCTTTTTCCAGTGGTAATCGACAAATTTTGATTGCCACTGGAAAAAGGGGGGATGGGCAAGGTCGGGCAATTTAGCCTCCTGTGGCGGAGCGCAAAGGTTCCTACTCCTATCGAATACCACAGGAGGGTTCTTAAACGTGCGAGGAACGTGGCATCTTTCCCAACACGGTGCACCACTATGGTTTGCGGTCAGGTTTTCCGTATTATAGCCTGACAACCCCAGCATGCAACACGCCAGGGGTACCCCATTCCACCTCCTGGGGCACACATCCCAGTTGCTCTGTGGGCAGAGCGCCCTAGCCCCCGGCTAGGTTTCTGAGCACTATTTAGTCGCCTTATACGACAAGCTTAGCGCTGCTGCAGGCCTATTCTTTTAACACCCGGACCTGCACGATCGAGGATACGGCTGGACCCGGTTCGATCAATCGGCTGGTCACGCCATGCCTTCATTTGTCCATCTGCTTTACTGATGGCATTTTGTTTAATCCAATGTTTCTAAGATTTTCAAAAGCCTACAAATGGCAAATGAAGAAGGCAGTGGCTCATGGGTCAATCGAGTAGTACGCTGTCTATGTGCCATTGATAGATACGCTCTGTTCGAGTGTGTCGTCTCTGGAATCCCTGATGCTATCTGCTGGAAATCCGTCGAGTCCTAGGATCGCCCGTGTTGGCACTCGGTGGCTGGTGGGGAACAGAGACGATGAAACTTATAAAAACTTATGTTTGTTTGTTGGGGTTTAACGTCCGAGCAGCAATATTTCAGCTATATTCAGACAATGAACATGAAATGGATGATAAAATGAACATGAAATGAAAAAAAAAGGATGGGTCACAAGGATAATAGGGTCGACAAATTTTGATTGCCACTGGAAAAAGAGGGATGGGTAAGGTCGGGCAATTTAGCCTCCTGTGGCGGAGCGCAAAGGTTTCTACTCCTATCGAATATCACAGCTGGGTTCTTTAACGTGCGAGGAACGTGGCATCTTTCCCAACACGGTGCACCACTATGGTTTGCGGTCAGGTTTTCCGTATTATAGCCTGACAACCCCAGCATGTAACACGCCAGGGGTACCCCACTCCACCACCTGGGGCACACATCCCAGTTGCTCTGTGGGCAGAGCGCCTAGCCCCCGGTTAGGTTTCTGAGCACTATTTAGTCGCCTTTTACGACAAGCTTAGCGCTGTAGCAGGCCTATTCTTTTAACGCCCGGACCTGCACGGGGCTATAAAAACTTAACATGGCGACAAAAAACAACGGGGAGTCCAATGTTTCTTGTTAAAAAAAACGAAAAAGTGATGTCTGCAATTCTTCTGACGAAAGTGATAATAACTGGCCAAGATTTATTGTAATTTCTGCAAAAGATAAAGACAAAAATGTTAATGACCTTTCTCCTTTTTTAATACAGAAAACTATCAAGGGTGTAGCTGGTGAAGTTATAGATACAAAGAAAATAAGACCAGGAATTTTAATTTAATGCCTCAGACCTGGCCAATCATCAAATTTGTTAAAATTAACCAGGATTGGTGACCTTCATGTGGTTATATCTACACACGTCACTAAATCAGTCACAGGGTGTCCTTAAATACAGAAGTCGAGACCTCGACGCCTTGACTGATGAAGAGATCTGTGAGCAACTGAAATCACAAGGCGTTAAGTCAGTGATAAGGTTTACTTCTCAACTTGCAGATGCAACCACACCAATGAGAACCCTGTTAACATTTAGTTCCACTTCAGTGTCATCTCATGTCTACATTGGTCCATACAGGACAGCTGTCAGTCTGTATATTCCTAACCCACTTCGGTGTTTTAAATGCCAGAAGTTTGGGCATGGAAAGGGTCAGTGTAGAGGAAAACTGTTTTGTATCCGATGCTCTGAAGAAGGACACGAGGGAGTCGACTGCAAAAAAGATCTGAAATGCAGAAACTGTGAGGAAGCTCACATGTCATCATCTAAAGATTGCCCTCTTTATAAAAAAAGAAAGATATTTTAAAGCTAAGAACTGAAAACAAAATTTCATATAGTGACGCTCGCCAGAAGTGGTCCCTTTCCAACAATTTTCTTGCATCTGGCAAAACATCATATGCTAGTGTTGCAAAGCGTTTGTTTGTTGGGGTTTAACGTCCGAGTAGCAATATTTCAGCTATATTCAGACAATGAACATGAAATGATAAAAAAAAGGATGGGTCACAAGTACAACAGGGTCGACAAATTTTGATTGCCACTAGAAAAAGGGGGATGGGTAAGGTCGGGCAATTTAGCCTCCTGTGGCGGAGCGCAAAGGTTCCTACTCCTATCGAATACCACAGCAGGGTTCTTTAACGTGCGAGGAACGTGGCATCTTTCCCAACACGGTGCACCACTATGGTTTGCGGTCAGGTTTTCCGTATTATAGCCTGACAACCCCAGCATGTAACATGCCAGGGGTACCCCATTCCAGTTGCTCTGTGGGCAGAGCGCCTAACCCCCGGCTAGGTTTCTGAGCACTATTTAGTCGCCTTTTACGACAAGCTTAGCGCTGCTGCAGGCCTATTCTTTTAACACCCGGACCTGCACGGGGCCAGCTATATTCAGACGATGAACATGAAATTGATGATAAAATGAACATGAAATGAAAAAGGGATGGGACACAAGGACAATGGGATCGAAAAATTTTGATTGCCACTGGAACTAGGGAGAGGTGGGAAGGGTCGGGCAATTTAGCCGCCTGTGGCGGAGCCCTATGGTCCCTACTCTGGGAGAATACCACAGTAGGGTTTTTTAAAGTGCGAGGAACGTGGCATCTTTCCCAACACGGTGCACCACTATGGTTTGCGGTCAGGTTTTCCATATTATAGCCTTACAACCCCAGCACGTAACACGCCAGGGGTACCCCATTCCACCACCTGGGGCACACATCCGAGTTGCTCTGTGGGCAGAGCGCCTAGCCCCCGGCTAGGTTTCTGAGCACTATTTAGTCGCCTTTTACGACAAGCTTAGCGCTGCTGCAGGCCTATTCTTTTAAAACCCGGACCTGCACGGGGCGAACGAACTGCGGGTGGTTTGTTGTTTGTTGGGGTTTAACGTCCGAGCAGTAATATTTCAGCTATATTCAGAAAATGAACATAAAACGGATGATAAAATGAACATGAAATGAAAAACAAAAAGGATGGGTCACAAGGATAATAGGGTCGACAAATTTTGATTAGCACTGGAAAAAAAGAGGGTGGGTAAGGTCGGGCAATTTAGCCTCCTGTGGCGGAGCGCAAAGGTTCCTACTCCTATCGAATACCACAGCAGGGTTCTTGAACGTGCGAGGAACGTGGCATCTTTCCCAACGCGGTGGACCACTACGGTTTGCGGTCAGGTTTTCCGTATTATAGCCTGACAACCCCAGCATGTAACACGCCAGGGGTACCCATTCCACCACCTGGGGCACACATCCCAGTTGCTCTGTGGGCAGAGCGCCTAGCCCCCGGCTAGGTCTCTGAGCACTATTTAGTGGCCTTTTACGACAAGCTTAGCGCTGCTGCAGGCCTATTCTTTGAAAACCCGGACCTGCACGGGGCGAACGAACTGCGGGTGGATCTACATTTTTATAAGGGACAGAGTAATATATAGTTCAGTTCCTTTAACTACTGATCTACAAGCAGTGGTCGTTCGGTTATCCCTTGATAAAACCATAACCGTTTGTTCCATTCACAGTGCCCTAATTCAATTTTGTGCAGAAATAAATTAGTTGATTTGGTTAAACAGTTGCCCAAACCATTAATTATTTTCGGTGACTTTAATGCTCATAATCCTTTATGGGAAGTAATCATACGAATGATAAAGGTAAAAAAGTTAAGGAGTTCCTTCAGCAAGAAGATTTGTGCATATTTAATGACAGATCTTCAACATTCCTTCATTCAGGCAATGGATCGTTTCTTCTATTGATTTAAGCATTTGTGATTCTCTCGTACTGTCAGAGTTTACATGGCGAGTTCATGATGACTTGTGCGGGAGTGATCATTTTCCAATTATTTTGGAGCATTAATCCTCCAAAACAGGAACGTCAACCTCTTTTTAAACTCCAAAAGAAGCCCACTGTCTTGAAGAATTACGATTAGAAACGATGAGGGATTTTGAAGATCCAATTTTTTTATTTAATGAAAGACTGACATCAATTGCTATTAAAACAATACCTAAAACCTCGACAAATCCAAAAAGGCCTAGTAAACCATGGTTTACTGATGAGTGCGACAAAGCGATCGAAGAACGCAAAAAGGCCCATCGCCGGTTTGACAAAAATCCTACACCAGCAGATCTGTCAAACTTCCGAATACTTCGAGCAAAAGCTCGACGTACTAGTATTTGTTTGTTGGGGTTTAACGTCCGAGCAGCAATATTTCAGCTATATTCAGACAATGAACATAAAATGATAAAAAAAAGGATGGGTCACAAGGACAACAAGGTCGACAAATTTTGATTACCACTAGAAAAAGGGGGCATGGGTAAGGTCGGGCAATTTAGCCTCCTGTGGCGGAGCGCAAAGGTTCCTACTCCTATCGCATACCACAGCAGGGTTCTTAAACGTGCGAGGAACGTGGCATCTTTCCCAACACGGTGCACCACTATGGTTTGCGGTCAGGTTTTCCATATTATAGCCTGACAACCCCATAATGTAACATACCAGGGGTACCCCATTCCACCACTTGGGGCACACATCCCAGTTGCTCTGTGGGCAGAGCGCCTAGCCCCCGGCTAGGTTTCTGAGCACTATTTAGTCGCCTTTTACGACAAGCTTAGCGCTGCTGCAGGCCTATTCTTTTAAACACCCGGACCTGCACGGGGACGACGAACTTGTAAACAAGCCAGACGAACCTCTTGGAAAAAGTTTGATTCTAGTATTAAATCTCACACTTCCCTCAATAAATTATGGAATTTTATCAGAAAAGTAAAAGGAAAAAATTCGAATTCTTAAGTGAAACACCTTAAAGTTGGTAATACCACTTTAACCACCGAAAAAAAAATAACAAACAAAATTAAACTTCAAGTCAAATAATGCTGAATCCTACAACCCTCAATTTTCTACAGAGGAACTAAAATCGTCACTGACTAAAGCCCACGATACAGCTAGTGGGCTAGATGATATTCACTATCAACTTTTGAAACATCTTCCTGATCCATCTCTACATACACTTCTTGCGTTAATTGACGAGATATGGACTTCCGGTAACGTTCCGTCCATCTGGAAAACGGCTTCAATTGTCCCTATCCCAAAACCAGGAAAGGATCATACGGATCCTTCAAATTATCGCCCGATCGCATGGACAAGCTGCGTCTGCAAGACAATGGAACGAATAGTCAATGATCGCCATGTGTGGTTCCTTGAGAAGCACAACTTACTCACTAATATTCAGTGT
Organism: Perna viridis; assembly: GCA_037379345.1. NCBI lineage: Eukaryota > Metazoa > Mollusca > Bivalvia > Mytilida > Mytilidae > Perna > Perna viridis. The sequence goes on from CM074511.1 coordinate 20,599,715, forward strand.
GGTTTTAGGCAAGGCAGAATTACTCTTGACCATTTAGTCCGGTATGAAACGCTCATCAGAAATGCATTTGCTAAAAATGAACACATTGTGTCGGTCTTTTTCGATTTAGAAAAAGCCTACGACACGACGTGGAAACATGGTATTTTAAAAGATATATTTGATATGGGGTTGAAAGGAACACTTCCTCTGTTCTTGTCTAATTTTTTGTCAGATCGTCATTTTAATATAAGGGTAAATTCGACTTTTTCTGAGAAGGAACAGGAAATGGGAGTTCCTCAGGGAAGTATTCTTTCTGTCACTCTTTTCAGTATCAGTATCAAAATTAATAGTTTAGCTCAAGTTTTGAAGGACAATATTGACAGTTCCTTGTATTTAGACGACTTTTTGATCTGCTACAGGGGACAAAATATGTGTAATATTGAAAGGCAGTTACAACTTTGCCTCAAAAGAATTGAGAAATGGGCTTGGAGAACGGGTTTAAGTTTTCTACATCTAAAACTGTTGGTATGCACTTTTGTCGAAAGCGAAAGCTGTATTCGGACCCAGATCTCTTTCTTTATGGGGTTCCGGGTCGTTTCGCCCTTTCCTTATTAATAAGGAATTTCTCCTTATAAATATTATTTACTACTATCTTAGCCTTCGTTCTCGATGTGAGTCGTTTCGCCCTCTCTAATTCGTTTATAATATTCACTCCCTAATACGTTTATGTATCATTACAACAAATAAATAGTTGATGATACATTAAAAAGAGTTCGTTTATGTGATGAGTCATTTTATCCCTCCATTTTTATGTATTTATTTCTTCTGTTAAAAAAGGTCGGAGATTTTCGCCCCTAGGCAATTATTGAATTCTCTCGATCCTCCGTAGACATTTATTTATTTATTTATTTATTTATTGATAGAAAAAAAAAGATCGAAGATTTTGCCCCTACAAATGTTGAATAGTTATTTAGATCTCTCTCTCTCTCTAAATGTACATATTCATACGTACAAGTTCACTGTTTAATTTTGAATGCTGCGGAATATTGCGTAACTGCATAGACAGCTTGTCAAAAACAATATAGAATGCATTATCTTTTCTTTTCAATTAAATGTTTGCTAATTTCATTCACAGCTTAAGCAATTAAATCAATTCATGTTTAATAGTAGGTAATTTATTGACCCATATTTAATTGTATTCACAGCTTCAGCATTTAACATAATTAGTTCTAAATTGATCTACACTATACCTTTGTATAATTGAATTCACAGCTTTAGTATTAAACTTAATTAATTTGTAATAGTATATAATGTTTTAACCCGTATGTAATTGCATTCACGGCTTCAGTGCTTGATCGTGGTAATAGTTTGATCTTAAGATCGAATAGCTTGGGCATCGTTCACCGAGGTGCTTAAATACGAGTTCCATGGGATCATCCGGCATTCCCAAACAACTCCAGTATGCCTACTGAACTTTGCATAGAGTGTTCCCGACCAGTAACCGACCGACAGCACGCCATTACATGCGATGTTTGTCAGAAATGGCAACATCGTATATGTAACACGGGTATTGCACAACTGCAATACCGCAATGCCGTTAAGTCAGGTGCAAACATCCACTTTGTATGTAGACCATGTGAGACGTCCAACTGGCCAGATGACTCCCAACCACCAACTCAATCCTCTGATGTGCCACCACAAACTCAATCCTTTGATGTACCACCACAAACTCAATCCTTTGATGTGCCACCACCAACTCAATCCTTTGATGTACCACCACCAACTCAATCCTTTGATGTACCACCAACTCAATCCTTTGATGTACCACCACCAACTCAATCCTTTGATGTACCACCACAAACTCAATCCATTGATGTACTACCACCAACTCACTTTTTAATGTTCAATCTTTTTATAATTGATCATTTATTTAAAGCATTATAAATACATCTTAATATGAGCTTCGTTTGTTTTCATGTATTATTAAATGTGATGGATCCAGTATAGTACTGATTTTCTGAACTTATCTAGTAAAACTTGAGTCAATGAATTGAACTTGTAATTGGTAAAAAAAATTAAATACTGGATCCAACAATACCTTTATCTTACAAATATTTTTTTAATCTTTCCAGGTCCTCCTTCACCTGCAGCAACTACTAGGTAACGTCAGCGTGGAGGGATTTGTGGCCGACTTCGAGACAGGACTATGGCAGGCCCTACGACTCGTCTACCCAGGCATCGACATCAAGGGCTGTGTTTTCCACTTTACCCAGGCCATTTGGAGACGTATCCAGGAGGAGGGACTATCCACCGCCTACCGACAGAATGACTCACTTCACCGGTACCTTCGCCAACTGATGTCCCTACCATTTCTTCCATCAGCCCAGATCAGAGAGACGTTCAGCAACCTACACTCCAAGGCCAACACAGACAATTTGCGAGCCCTCGTCACCTACATCGACAGGCAGTGGGTTCGGAACTCAGTTATTCCAGTGGAATCGTGGAGCGTCTTTCAGCTGTCCGTACGTACGAATAACGACGTGGAAGGTATCTATATTTTTATTGAGTTTATATTTAATATCAAACACCTATATAGTTAAACTAAAATGAAAAGAAATATCAATTTAATAAAAGAAATTTATTTTGAATCCACGATAGGATACATAACTAAATATACTAGAAATGTATAACAACCTCTTTCATTTCAGGTTTTGAAATACATTTTCCTTGCAATTTTAACATGTTTTTTTTCATTTTAGGATGGCACACCAGACTCAACCAGAAATCCAGTTCCGGCCGTGGAATATACAGACTGATCCCGCTGTTGAGAAGGGAGGCTGAACTCATCGCCATCAGTGTTGCTTCCGATGACCTTGCCAGGGAGACCAATCGCCGCTACAACCGACTGGACGACAAACTCAAGGAATTGTGGACCATGTACCAGGACCCTTCCACTCAGATGACAACAACAACGTTCCTCAAGAAGATTGGACATATATACCGATTTTGCGACTGGTGATATTGTGATCCAGTGTTTTTGAACGATGTAGTGACTATTATAATTAGTGCTTTTATAATTCCCATGATCATGTTGTATTTTTAACCCTGTCATTTACTATGTGTTATTATATGTAACTTATATAAATAGTGCTTTTATTCTCAATCAAATTTTAATCATGCTTCATTTTCTATGTATTCTTTAAACAGTTTGTTGTAACAATGTGTTAGTAATTGTGCTCTTATATTCATGAATTATTTAAATAAATGTTCAGAACTTATATTAATCTCTTCTGTCATCACCATATATCACATTTATTCTCGAGGCCGAAAAAGATATATAATGACATTATTGGTTATCAATATCTTCCAATTTTCTCATTTCTCAATAAATATCTCTTGTGACATTGCCTCAGAATCAGCAACTGATGGGCTTTATCTGAAAGAAAAAGGAATACCAGTACAAGTATCTATCAATTTAACAATTAGATCAACCCCTACTATACAAACATTCAAGTTTTTATTCACAGAAAAAACATGTATTCTTACCTGTCACAACACACGCCAATTAACAGGAAAATAAATCTAAGGAGGGCGAAATGACCCATCAATTACTCGGTATATATGAACACATGTATATCCAATGAGGGCGAAACGACCCTGCAGTAAGGGTGAAACAACCCGGACGAACGGGAAAAAGGGGATACAACGAGAGGGCGAATGGGAAAAAGGGCGAAACTACCCGACGCCTTCTTGGTAATAAAATCAAAATAGTAGAAGAAACAAAATTCCTTGGTTTACTTTTTGATAGTAAACTTTCTTTTCTTCCCCATATCAAATGACTTAAATATAGGTGTCTTAAGGCACTAGATATTTTAAAAATGGTGTCCAGTACCGATTAGGGTGCTAATACCTCAATATTATTTTGTTTGTTTGTTTGTGGGGGTTTAACGTCCGAGCAGCAATATTTCAGCTATATTCAGACAATGAACATGAAATGGATGACAAAATGAACATGAAATGATGAAAATAATGAAAAAGGGATGGGGCACAAGGACAATGGGGTCGACAAATTTTGATTACCACTGGAAATAGGGAGAGGTGGGTAGGGTCGGGCAATTTAGCCTCCTGTGGCGGAGCCCTATGGTTCCTACTCCGGGAGAATACCACAGTAGAGTTCTTTAACGTGCGAGGAACGTGGCATCTTTCCCAACACGGTGCACCACTATGGTTTGCGGTCAGGTTTTCCGTATTACAGCCTGACAACCCCAGCATATAACACGCCAGGAGTACCCCATTCTACCACCTGGGGCACACATCCCAGTTGCTCTGTGGGCAAAGCGGCCTAGCCCCCGGCTAGGGTTCTGAGCACTACTTAGTCGCCTTTTACGACAAGCTTAGCGCTGCTGCAGGCATATTCTTTTAACACCCGGACCTGCACGGGGCGATACCTCAATGTTAATAAATTTATATCGATCTTTGGTTAGGTCTAAACTTGATTATGGATCTATTGTTTATGGTTCCGCCAAAAAATCTTACCTTAAAATTTTAGACGCTGTTCACCACCAGGGGTTGCGACTTTGCCTTGGTGCCTTCAGAACCTCTCCCATTGACAGCCTTTATGCCCAGGAAAATGAACCATCCATTGGAGACAGACGTTTGAAATTAGGTCTTCAATATGTAAACAAACTTATGGCCTACCCAGATAGCCCTGCCTACGACTGTGTCATTAATCCTATTTATGTCGACATTTATCGAAAATATGAAAACAAAACCCCTCCTTTTGGAATTCGAATAAAACTTTATTTGGAAGCAATTCATCTGGAGACTATTGCAGATCAGATTACGACAAGCTTAGCGCTGCTGCAGGCCTATTATTTTAACACCCGGACCTGCACGGGGCCGAAACCAAGAGAGGGGTTTCGATAAAGATGTTGAGATTATTTGATTTTCTAATTTACCCATGAAGATGTTAGCATACGAATGAGCCATTTTCGTTCCCATAGCTGTACCATTGATTTGGAGGTAGTGTTCGTCGTTGAAAGTGAAGTTGTTACACTTGAAAACTAAAGTGAGTAAATTAACTAGGCAGTCGGTAGGGGGGTCCAAAATATCTCGTGATTACCAAGCTTCTCTGCAGGCTTCTATACCGTCATCATGTGGTATATTAGTATAGAGTGAAGTGACATCAAGGGAGACCAGAAGTGTTTCGGGAGGTAAAGGATTCATTGATTCCATTTTCCTCAGATAGTCCGTGGTGTCTTTTAATATGACGGGAGCTTTTGAACAAGTGGTCGGAGATGGCAATCCACAAACTCAGAAATGTTTTCGGTAGGGTGACAATTAGCAGAAATGATGGGTCGTCCAAGGATATTATATATGTTTTATCGAAGTTATGTTTCTATATGTATTTTATGTCTAATGTTTACCTTAATGTACCTTTTTATATGTAAATAGCTGTTTGTTTTAATTTCATTATTTTTTGAAGAGACTTTGATCTTGCTTTTAATATTTTCCTTACATTAAATGTTCTTACCGTGATATGGCCCTGGTGGCCGAAACGGCATAAAAGAACAATCAATCAATCAATCAGGTCAATTCACCGGAACGTCACTCCTGCAGAATGGCGTCCAATGTTAAAACCTCGCATTTTGACTATAAACAAAAAATGAAAATATCCGATGAAAACGTGAAATATAAACATAAAATGCGTGGTTTTATGTTATAGAACTAACCAAACCACTGCCTCGATGATTTCCACAAAATGAAAATCTTCATCGTGGAACAAACACGTTCTGAAGCGATCTACAGAGAGTGAAGCGGGAGGGATTTTGGATAAAAGAACTCCGTATTTAACACCCACACGGAATTAGCGAAAAACATTAAGTTCTTTCTATTTTGTAGTTTCTTATTACAGTGTTTGTAAATATTTTTAGTTTTATTGTTCAGTGTTCAAGACCAACACACAACATGTGTTTATAACATTATGACACAATGTTCAAGATCTTCGTTAACTGTCAGTGAAATTCTTTACGTCACAGGTATTCACTTGCTTAGGTGAATGTGACGACTCTATTCTATGCACTGCTTCATCGGATCAAATTGATACAGGGAAAAAAATATACATATATATACGGGGTGATGGATCGTTAAAAACGATGCGAAACATAACAATAACTTAAATTAACGTCTAACTATGTTTAACATCACCAGAACATTTAAGTTGAATATTTCGGATAACTGATATCTTTCCTCAGCATAAAACTATAATGAGCATAAAACTCACAAAGTTCAAGATCAAAACAGATTCAGAAGCTGAATCGCGTACGCTGTGGGTAATTGTACCTTTATCAAAGGCTCACATAAGCAACTGATAAGGAGCCTGAATGAAAATAACAAAGAGGGTCTTTTTATCAAAGTTACAATTAACTGTGGAAAACAATTTAAAAAAAATAAAAATTCCAAATATAGTAGTACGGCGTATTGATGTATAGCAAGTAGGGCTGTACCAGCCTTAGACCAAGACTTAAAAATGAATTATATTTTCTCGTTAATTCCATCTGGAGAAGTTGTTTGCAATTTCTTCTTCCAAAAGCTTTCCCGAGATACCATTTTACATTTTGACCAGTTTTTATTATGTTCTATTAATCGTAACAACAATGTTGTGGAGATCCTCCTGGGTGTGTCCGGCGGATCTAAGATGGCGACTTGGAGGGAGGTCTGATTTGCATTTGTAGTCACTGCGATGACCATTCATACGCCTGTTGAAAGGTACTGTTTCGCCAACGTACTGCATGCCACATCGGCATTGGAGAAGGTATGTGGTATTTTCAATTTTCAATTTTCAAAACATCAGTGCAAACTAATATCATTGAACACGGGTCATTGTAAGAATTGTGTAATATTACAAAATGTATTTCAGAGACTTATTGGAAGGGGGTTACATTCAGTAACGACTTCATTGTAATTTCAATATTTATTTTATCTAAAAACAAAAAAATATTAAAAAAGTGTTACGAAATGACTGAACGAAAGGCATATGTAAAACAGTATATTAACCCCGCTCCGTAGTATAAACAGTGAAACAGTGGAAGATACAGGTGTTGCAAAACATTTGAACAAGCCACTTTTCTTAGTATCTATACATGTCTGCATCCAATTGTTCTAATTGACAATGTTACTTAATTATGAGGAAGGTGAAGCCTTTTAACGCTCCCGGGGAAACATTAATAAAAAACACCTTTAATTATTTTGTCAGCTCTGATTTGATATATTATTCTTATAACCTTCCAATATGGTAAATTTTGTAATGATGTACGATTTAATTGTCCCAATACATTATCATAATGGTCATGGTTTTGAAATGTCTATGGGCTAAGATGTATGGCATACGTAAGGAATTATGGGTTGTCATGGTCCGAAATGTCTTTGGGTCGAATTGTTCGGCAAAAGTTAACATTATGGTTCCTACATGTATAAACTTCGTAACGTCTTAAAATACTTCTTTTATTTCATTTAGTTTCGTTTCATTCTTTTTCGGTTTGTATCGTTTTATTTTGTTTTGATTCATTGTGTTTCGAATTGTTTCGTTTCAATTCTCTTTTTATCGATTCTTTTCGTTTCGTTTTATTTCGTTACCATTTCGCAATTTTAAGTAACCAAGAATTATCGGTAATATTGGTTTCGCCATTTTCATAAACATTTGGACGCTATACTGCAAACTGTTATGGCCTATCTTATCTTGGAAAAGCTATCATGATTCAATTTGTAATTATTCATCAAAACTAACGAATATTTTCATCTACCCAAAAGAACTTGAGATAAAGGATATTACAGACACTGTGAAGTCAGCCACATATCTTGACCTACACTTGGAAATCGATGGTAAAGTAAAACTATAGACCAAACTTTACGACAAACGTGATGACTTTTCATTCAGAATTGTCAACTTTCCTTTCATCTGTGGCAATATCCCTTCGACTCCTGCGTATGGAGTGTTCATAGCACAACTCATACGTTATGCCAGAGCTTGCGCAGACTTTTTGTATGAACTCGTGGATCAATATGGTGTATCCATCAGCACCATGAAAACTGATTTATTCAACGGATCATAGTTTTCCTTCCCTCGTTTGTCTATCCCGGACTTGACTTTTTATGAGCAACTCGGCGGGTGTTTCTAGAAAAGCAGAGGACGCTTACCCTACCGGTGCAACTGGTCCATGCTCCCAGTTTTTAGTGGAGTCCGAGTTGCTCATTTGCTTTTGTTACTTTGTATGTATGATTTTAGTTACTTTATGTTCTTTGTTGTGTATGTCTGTTTTCAATGTCTGGTCTTTGTCCCTGAATTACATTCTTCGGATTACCGCTATAACCTTGGTTCCCTTGATTACTCTTTCAGAGACTGGTTTGGTTCTTAATCAAATTTACAGAGTATACGCAAATGAAGCTGCCGTAATGTTATGTTAAGCACCTGAAACTGAAGGTACAAACCGGGTATTGATGTTTCACTGACCACAAGTGTGCAGAACCCAGTAGATAATAAACCATTAACGCTCCCTCCCGAAGCGTATAAAGAAGATGTAATATATTAAATTGGAGTTGTCAGTTATAGTTTTCGTTTGATTGCGCAGCCGGATTAGTTACCGTCTTTGTGTTAAAATTTAATGTGATATTAACTCTGTCCAGTCAACCTTGGAAGCGGAAGTGTTGCCAGGTGTTTACATGTACGTGTCTCTCCCCTGCCAAAAAATGTAGACAGATTATGAGTTTATCACTGTTTCAATGACGTTTGCACGTCTTTCAACCTCCAGTTGCGAGAGACTACGCAAGAGTGTATTATTCATTTATTGATAAAACGGTGGTGGTGAATTTCTAGGAGGAACTCCGTGATATAATTGTAGGTATAAATGTAATAAGTAATTTCTATCACAGTTAGATATTTCATTAGTTGTGACTGCAGTGTATGATGGTGGTTGACAGCTTTGGTCGTATTGCTGATAAGGTGGAGGTGGTTGAAATGTTGCTCTTTGCTGGTTATTATCTAAAATATAGTAACATACATGTAGTTCAACGTTGAGTCAGTTTTTAAACAAAGAAAATCAAGTCAAGATGAATTTTCAGGAATCTGAATAACCGTAAATGGATGATCCATCACGAAATCTATTAACTGCATGATCAGCATATTTATCAAAGATTAGCAATGTCAAGGGAGTATGATTATGTATACATTGTAAGTTCATGTTAGAGGGAGACATGTAGTGATAAACCTAAAATAGAAACGTTTGTGGGATTGTTTATTGCTGAACTCGGTCAACAAACTTAGAGGATACACAACTTAAACCAAATATTTTAGATAGCTTGGGAAAAAGATATAATTTTGATGGGTTGTATTAAGAAAAGGTCAAGAAAAGTTTAAAGTGTATTTTAACCATTTCACAAAGGATTAAATATTTCTTCTTCTTTGGTCTAAATCTCCACAATAATGTTTTAGTTTTAATGTATATGTAAAACAAAAATAGGCGAAATACACATCAAACCTTTTTGCCTCACGATACTTCAAGACTACAGTGATATATTTCATACGTTTTCTCTGTATAAAAATGATATTAGTTCTGACTAATAAACTCAACAAGGGAGTGAATATTTCATGTAGGGTGTCCCTGACTCATTGCAATAAATTATATACTATTAAACATCGTAATGTTTGATTGTAAAAGAGATTAATTGGTATAAATACCTGAAAGCTACTTGTGTATGTCATCTGTATTTTTATTTTTGTTTTGTTTTGTATTGTGTGTTTTGTTTTTGTTTTAGATGAATATTTTACTCTTTTGCAAATGGGTTGTTTGCCAATATTTCAACAACTAGCAGAAACTCGCGATTTTAAAGGTATCGTCCAAGGAATCCATTAAATAAAGTGACATTATCATTGAAGCCTGTGCGTTTTCTAACCTAAGCAATTAGAAAGGTTTCGGACACTACCCAGAACTTTTTACAAGTGGTTTTTAAACAATATGGGACTTGGGTTGATGAAAGTTTCAATATGATTTTAAGCTTTGCCTCTGTCGGAGAGACGGAACTACTAATACTCAAACAAGATATAATTGTTACGTACAGCGTGATATGATGTCCCCCAGCTCCCCTACTGTCATTATGCGATTTTTAAAAAAAGTTTGGACGGCGGCCATGTTTGAAATTTCAAAATGTTTGGGCACATCTGCATGCGGTGCCGTATTTCTGTGCTGAGTTTGGTTTAAATCAATTAAATCGGTTCAAATTCATGTTTTTACAGAGGTTTACATATGTAAGACGTCGCTGACGCTTCTTCTCTGTAATAGTCTCATAATTTCTGAATGTAAAGTTCAAACTTTCGATTTTTTGTTGTTATGTCATGCTGGCTAGCAAACCGGAGCTCGTTTTAGCAGACTATGATAGATTCGTATGCAAGTATTTAATACGTACCTAGGCATGATATCGTGTGTGGTCGTATAACTCGGCTTCTTGTTCCTTTTGTTTTACAATAATGTTTGATACAAAGACTGATTATGATGGTTGTAACGAAGATTCCAACTATAGAGCCGATGACTATACCAACGATTAGACCACCATAGCTACAAAGAAATGAAGATCAAAATAAAAAATATGTTTGAACGTAGTCAAGTTTACAATCAATTTGAAGTTAACTAAGAGTTAAATGGTCTATGAAATATTAGTATTTGATAATTATACTAATATTGATAGAAGGGCGTGGATGTCGAAAACAAAATTCTAAGTGTTGTATAACTCGGTTATTTGTGAAGTTATCAAGTATAAGTAAAATTACTTGCATTATCGGCACATGTGCATGTGGTAGTATTTCCGATATCCTGCCCCAATTGTTGGGGTTTCTTTTATATTTTTGTTTACACTTGGAATCTTAGGTGATCACTCAGAAATGTCGATAGAATACTACAATGCATCCAACTAATAAAAACGTCTACTGGTAATTAAAAAAAATCAATGTTTACGCTTCCGAAATAAAAAAAATACCATTCTGATACTTCAAACTTCTGAGAACATTTTCTGAATCAGTGGAAACATGAAAACGAGAAAATGGACTACATTGTCTTCAATACACCAAACTTCCAGAGATTTTTACGACGCGTCGGGTAGAAGAATTATTCTAAAACTGATATTATGGAACACTTTATGACTGTAACTCATTAGCGCTTTTTAACATACGACTTTTTAGGTTTTAGTAAATTTATCAAATTATCAGTTAATGGGAAGTCGTCGGGCGAACAGAAGAAGCATTAAAAAATTTCTTCTAACTTTAAACATACATTTAATCCCGAAAAAAATGTCTTTTTTCCGGAAAGGTAGTATTTTTTTCTTGAAACGTAAATTCAAAATCACGGAAACGTAACATTGCCCCCCCCTCCCCCATGACGACTTTTTTTACGTTTTAGTAAATTTATCAAATTATCAGTTATTAGGGAGTCGTCTGGCGAACAGAAGGAGCCCCCCCCGGAATAGTCATTTCAATTCCTGGAAGAAATTAATAGTTATGAATTGTCTGTTGATGCAAATCGTCTGGTATATTTCAAATGACCCATTCATCTTTACATGTCAATTTCATAAGGGGAGCGCTATTATATAACAACAATGTTGCTTTAATTTTTAATTTTAGCTCTTTACTTATCAAAACCTAATCCAGACACCAATTACTTTATTTAGTATGTGTAAAATTGAATACTCTTTCGAATAACAAAATATCATGAGAGATTTCTATTTGCAGACGTTTAGTTAATTAGTGAAAACTTGTTTTGGTATTTTTAAGGTAAAAAATAATTTGGAATCACGATTAAAAACAGCTGCAAGTAAATACAGAGTATTGTTTTGTTGACCAATCTACCAAATTTGAAGAAATTTTATAGATAAGACATTTAAAAAGATCCTGTTCTTCTTTAATATATTAAACTAAGTATCTTAGTACTGAAAGGAAGTAAAATTACTTATAAATGCCGTGACATTAATTTTGTTTGTTACGTATTAAATTCAGGAATCATATCTTTACAAATATTGTCATCACCCTGTCTGATGGACTTAGTAGTCATCTCTGTAAGTATTTTACTATTTTTATTAAGGCTAAACCATGGTACATTTGTTGCGTTTCACCAGATTCGTTTTTCTTTTTCTAGCGAATCCTAACTTGACGTGCTTCAAACTCTTTAGAAAACAGCCATGGTAAAAAAGTGAAAAACACATGACCAACGATTCGTGCGACTGACAACCCGCGTCTTTTCAAAAATATGAAGAAACTAGTCCTATTAGAATCGAAATAAATCACGGAAACTCCAGTTTATCACTGTTTTACCGATAAAAACTGGCCATTTATGTCGTTTGTTAATTCCTCGCTTTCGGTCGGGTTAAAGAATGCGACACAAATATTAAATTTTCAAACCACTCAGATTCTTTAAGTTTCAGATGAAGAAGATGTACAAAAAAAAAAAGAAAAAGAAAAAAAGTTAATCTAAAGGTCCAATTGATAAGACAGTGTGTTTCCAGTTCACCGTGTTGACGGGTTTATCTGGTATTATCCGACTATTGATCTCTGTATGCATATCAGTTATGGACTTAAATCCAAGAGGAACTGTCTTGTCGTTAAGGTTTCAAAATACATGTTCATGTCGTGGATTGAGGTTTTATAAACTTATCCAATACATTTCATTTGTTTCTTTAATACTTCATCTTCTCGTTTTAATTTTACAGAAATACTACCTTATGAAAATGACTTGACGTATTGTAATTACAGTTTGGTCGCGGAGCAATGTTCTATAAAAAGTAAAAGCTATGACTGTCAGAAGCATTGATTGGTTACTCCGCCCCTGTTATATTAATATATTTAACTTACCCGTGATCTTGATATAAATTATACCGCCCACATTCACATAGCTTCATAAAGTCTACAAAAAAACATAAATATTTTGTATTAATCTATGCAATTACCACATAGTTCTTATGAAAGTAGTCCTTAAATTTAAAAAAAAAATTTGAATTGAAGCTAAATGTAAAAGATAATTATAGTACTACTAAAAGTACTAAGTCCAGTACAGACAACATTTTAATATGTGTTATATGAGAATGCTTCAGAAACAGAAAGGAAATTAAAACATAAAGTTGTAAAATAACAACTTAGTTAGAATTGCGTCTTTGACAGGAACCTAAACTAAAGGCTAATATCCTTTCTTGATAAGAAGTATTTTCTTTTTTTCTGACGTACTTGAGATCTATAAAGATAAATACTGGTTGCGTATGGGTGACTTTCCGTTGTACAGAGTTCAGTGCGGAAGATCCTTAACGAATAAACCTCGCTATTATAACTAAATGATTGAAAGTATATGATGCCGTGTATAATTATATTCATACACGCCGTGTTTATAATCAGGATTCTCTTCCTGCTTTGCGATTAAACGCAAATTTCCCTCCTTTTGGATGCATATAAACCTACATGTATGAGGGTGATTCGTGCACAGCATCAATATTGATTGTAAAAAAAAATCGACGGTAACAGAACGATGATATTTCATTAAAGTATTATATAACGGCACAGTACAATTAATTACCATATTCTGACTGTGGACGGGCGCGAGAGAAACTGTGGTGGGGTAAACTAGTTTTATAAGGCATTAATAAGCTTTTACTTTAAGGTAAAAAATGAAATGAGACAACAAACAAACATACGATATAATTCACTCAGTAATACACCCAACGCTCCTCAACAGAATACTTAAACGTATAGCATACCGACAGAACGATATAATCACTTGATGAATGCTTACAGTTACTGAAATATTAAAGAGTTAAAATTACCAGTTTAAAACAAGTACTGTCTGTAAAAAAAGATAGCCGACACAGTAAAATTTGTTCTTTTTACTTGTAATTTTCTACATTTCATTCAGGAAATAACACATGACACACAATTTCAGTTTTCTATACAGTCTTTTTCGAACGCAACTAAGTTATCAGTATTATGCCAAATAGGGAAACAGAATCGTGATCAGGTGACTTGCGTTTCCATGGAAGAGCGTCTTTAAGAGTAATCAAGGGAACCAAGTTTATAGCGGTAATCAAAAGAATGTAATCCAGGGACAATGACCAGACATGGAAAACAGGCATACACAACAAAGAACATAAAGTAACTAAAATCATACATACAAAGTAACAAAAGCAAATGAGCAACTCGGACCACTTAAAACTGGGAGCATGGACCAGGTGCACCGGTAGGGTCAAAGGGTAAAAAGCGAAATTCAGAAAAATCAGTCACTACACTTCTAGTAGGCTTGGTTTAGAGTGGCAGCCTTTTATCTTGTCGTTGGGATCGTCCATTGACTTAATATGCCCCTCTGGTCTATTTCAATATTTTTACTTATAATAATACCCGCTTCCGGTTCGTAAAAGTCTGTCACAAATTACATCGGAATATATTTCAAATGCTAGTTCAGAGAACTCATAAAAAAATTACACTTAAATGGCAAAAATTGAGGTGTAGTTTGAGTATACAAAAATGACTTAGATTTTACGTAGGGATGCTATAAGAAGTCTCTCGGTTAAAAAAAGTTTAACATACAATATATCTATATAAACTTACCTACGGTATTCCATATAAGAAAAGTCCTAAACAAATTAACCACCGGTATATTCCTGTTCATAGTACAAACTGTATTGTTTACAAACAAAACAAGAAATAACAACAAAGAGATTACACCTAACTAGAAGTATTTACAAGCATTTAATCCAGTACATTAATTCATCCATTGTAATGTTAATTAACACCCAATTGAATTACATAACATTGTGTAGAAAAACGGAAATACTGTTACTGATTGGATTATAACAATTAATTGGTTTATAAATAATATTTTAATCATAAAGTGGAAAATGATTCAACAGAGAAAATTGACTATAACATCGATGACCGGAGTAATAATTTTTACTTAAGATATAAAAAAACACATCTGGCTATGTAAACCAAAGAACCACGGTTGAGAAAAAAGAAAAAAAAAGTGCATAAATTATATTATATAAGTCATTTATCGTCTTGAGAAAATTTCAGTAACTTGGCGGAGGTGCAGTTCCCGGATAGGCTGGTGGTTGTCCGTTATAAGTAGGTTGTGGTGGTGGGTACGGGTTACTTTGTACGGGTGGGTATGCTGAATTTCGTTGTGGTGGGTAAGGAGCTCCACCTGGTGGAGGATGCTGACTGTAATGTCCTGTAGACGGATAGGAACCTGCTATAAATCAGTTTGTTTGTTTGTTTGTTGGGGTTTAACGTCCGAGCAGCAATATTTCAGCTATATTCAGACAATAAACATGAAATGGATGATAATATGAACATAAAATGAAAAAAAGAAAGGATGGGTCACAAGGATAATAGGGTCGACAAATTTTGATTGCCACTGGAAAAAGGGGGAATGGGTAAGGTTGGGCAATTTAGCCTCCTGTGGCGGAGCGCAAAGGTTCCTACTCCTACCGAATACCACAGCAGGGTTCTTTAACGTGCGAGGAATGTGGCATCTTTCCCAACACGGTGCACCACTATGGTTTGCGGTCAGGTTTTCCGTATTATAGCCTGACAACCCCAGCATGTAACACGCCAGGGGTACCCCATTCCACCACCTGGGGCACACATCCCAGTTGCTCTGTGGGCAGAGCGCCTAGCCCCCGGCTAGGTTTCTCAGCACTATTTAGTCGCCTTATACGACAAGCTTAGCGCTGCTGCAGGCCTATTCTTTTAACACCCGGACCTGCACGGGGCGCTATAAATCAGAAATTTATTAACATAAAATTGAAAAAAAACAGTGGTAATAAAATCTATCCTTTTAGTTAAACAGAAAAAAAATTAAGAACAAAAGTGTATAATATATATATTTAAATGAATACTTAACACATCGGACCGCCGAATGGTATGCATCACAGAAAATACAGAAAGACAGTTTAAAGCTGCATTAGCTGTCATTTTCGTAATTTTTTGTTTCTGTTGAAATATACCATAACTTTGAATTATTTCTACTAAACTGTTGTACTTTTCCTGTATAATTTCATTTGAAATCCACAAATAAAATACATTAAATACATGAAATAGGTGTCTATTTATTTATTGTCTTGCAAGACAAGAAATCGACCTAGATAAATTCGTATGCATGTGACTTCTGGTGATCTTAATCCGCGCATGTGCTGTAAGGGCCGCTTCTTCAATAACAAATCTGATTGCAATTAAAGCGAAAGTGGTTATTCAACGGCAAGGAAGACCGACGGACTCGAGCCATAAAAGAGGCTCTATATATATATATATATATATATATATATATATTAGCTTAGCATTTGAAATAATCCTTCAACGTGTTGTTTTGAAAGGTAGACAATTACTGGGGCCAAAAGGGTCTAAAACAAGTATTCATTGAATTAAACTATAATATATAACTTCAGTAAAAGTATAGGAAGTCCCCAATACTCTATACAACAATGGTCAGACTTGGAATAATTTTGGGGGTAAATACTTTAACGTCTCGGAAATTAGGGGTGAAAAAGGAGCCAGAAATATGCATTTTTCGGATGCCAAGACAGCAACATGACTATTAGTGAATGAATCACTTTTAAATTGAATTGGAAGATGCCTTGACAACAAAGAAAATTTGGGGTTGATTTTAAGGGTGAAGACTTGAGCCTTGCAGGAATTAAATGGCAAAAAGGGGCCAGAAGCATTAACTTTCCTATGTCTGTATAATAACTTCAATAAAAGCAAAAGGATCTCAAATACATTTTACTACAAAGTGCCATACCACAAACGGAAGACTGGGATTGATTTGTGGGGTTGTGACTTGAGCAAAGTAAGAATAAGGGGTCACAAATGTGCCAGAAAAAATGTATTTTTTTCTTATTTCTGATTGATAACTTGAGTGAAAGGGAATGGATCACAAGGTGCCATATCCCCATGGGAAATTTGGGATTGAACTTGTAGGTTTTAACTGGAACCATTTTTGGAATAAGGGCCAAAAAGTGGTCACTTCGGTTCTTGTCAAATTTTTATCCTATGTCAAATGTCATATATTCAAAATTCAAAGCTGTGTCAAGTTTGAATGGTGTGTCCATATTTAACTGTTCAGGGTTCGACCTCTGCGGTTCATATCAACCTGCGCCCTGCGAAGCATTTCATTGAATTTCCAAAGTCCACTGTTACTGTAAGAAGTATAAAAATGATAGGCATACCAAGAAGTTCCATTTTTAACATAGTACATTCGTTTCGAATTTCGCTTCACAAGGCTAAAGTATTTTATTTTGAAGTAAACCCAAATTTCTGGGGATTCGAACTGAAATAACAAGCTACACAACTGTACGAGAGTTTTTACTAACCGTGGTACGCTGCTGATAACTGAACCGTAGAGACTATACTGGGTTGTACAATACCTCCACGTCGCCCCCTACTTTTACATGCACCACACAAAACAGCAACGATAATGACCAATACAACAAATCCAATCAAACCACCGATAACAGCTCCAATAATTGTACCAACAGGGCTACAAAAAAGACGAGTTTACAACCAACTTCGATTTTCAATGAAACCAATTAAGATATGTATTTAGAAGGTTTAAATCTGCCACGACCGACTTCATTTGTAATTTTTATACTGAAGAGAAATTTAAAATACCATATATATATTTTTAAGTGCATTTTTGGCAATGACCCGTCAGTGAATCCACTTATATTGTAGCAAACATGGTAAACTTGAACCCCTGACAAAGCTTGTATGATTTGTTAGTAAGAAAATACTGTATTGAAAGATATTTTTTTCCCTAACAAAATTCATTAGAAGACTTTGTGTTGACTCCCGGTTTCTGATGGGATGATTTTACTTGAACATGTACCAATACTCACATTTCGCATTCGCGATAATAATGATACCCATATCCATATCTCTCGTAGTAACAATAATCTGCCGATGTGAACTTCTCTAAAATTGAATTAAAAAGGTTTTTTTTTTATTGCAAATTGAACTACAAACGGGACCCCATTCATATACATGTATATCAGAAAGCAAGGAACCATAGACGACAGTTCTTGAAAACTTTTGTGATTTGTGATTCTTTTTATACAGTATTTGTAATTTCCAATCACAATCATTTGTATAGAGATCTTGATTAAGAAAAATCAACCGCCGTTCGAACGAATAACGGACAAAAACAATTCATACACATGTAGTACAATTTTATTTACAAAACCATAGACTAGATAAATGGTATAGTGTACATGGCAATGAGTATAATTTTTATATAGAAATTACTTGACTTTCATAACTCACCCTCTACTAGAAATGTCCAAATGAATAGAAGAATGTATTTTAAGTCGAACATTCCTATGAAATACAACTTCAATCTGATAATTTTGCCAATTAAGTCGACAAAAAATTAAGAAGTTGTCGAACACTTAAGGTCAAAAATTGATAAAATTCAGATATCAGTAAAATGTATTGATTTCCCCTTACGTATTCCATTGTGAAGAGTATAGATATGGGTATATTGAAGTTTGCCAACTGGTTAGTTGTTTCACCTGTATATAAGCTAGTTTTATCTTGGTGATTGATTGTGCTTAAAAAGTTAATACAAACTTTGATAACAAGAAACAAAATCACCAATTTACGTCCTTCTGGTATATTTCTGGTATGGATCGTTTCCGTGTCTGGCTGTCCGTTATTGATAGCGATATTGGTAAATTTATTTGATTTCATTATTACAATAATACGTAAAAACAATAAAGTTGAAAACAAAATATCACTTTCCGCACTCATTGACAGATTTGCCTGTTTCAGAGCACACTTCTTTTTTGTTAAGTGACGTAAAACTCTGAACTGATCTACATGTACTGTGTACTTTTTTAAATGAAACCCATTGATATATGTACGCAGTTCGTACAACAGCCAATAAAATAAAGACTTGATGCTACAACTCGACATGACCTGCCAATGCGCAAATTTTAGGCATTTCTGAAAAAAAAAAAACTCATTGACATTTATACATAGTTCGTACTACATAGGGCCACACAAAGCGGGTGATAAGGTGATGAATTAACTTCCATGTTCATTTTTTATTTGTGTTTCAAGTAAGTAGTCAGCGTTGTTTTAAATCGAATCACGCCTGTACTTTTATAAGCGATATCCGTTATTTTTTTTCGTTCCGATAAAAATTGAGTAGTACTGTCAACTTAAGCATTTTTGTTGATTTTTTTCCATCATATTATTAATAACAGGTGCAAAATAAAGAATTTTGTGAGCTACACATAGCTATTTTTGTGTATTAAACCAAATTAAACTGTAAAGTGGGTTTGTAGACATATGCTGGTATTGCTAAAGGTATACATGCATGTCTATTAGGTACCATTCTGTGTAAGAATCAGGCAATGGGTGGCACATCATTTTTCTCAATTTGGTCTTTTATACATCAAATACATTCACCAAATCTAGAGAACAACCGAAATTAAGCTATTTAAATGTATCCTGAATCACTAGTGGCATCGATATTTTTTGACTGTTAATATAGGGAAAAAGTGATGGAAAATTTTCCCGCAGTTTTTCGTAGGGCATTTCGATTAAATTTGACTCAGCAATATTTGATGGTTGTTTCTGGAGGTCATGAGGTATAAATACTTGGATAATGCCATGAAGTATCTGCGGTTTTTTCTTCAAGTGCCACACCTAATACATATTTTGCCTGATTCTTAAGCAGAGAAGTATTTAACACGTTCCTTTACGTATGATATTACCTCAGTAAAATTTACCATTACATTGTAGTTGAAAAGTATAGCGAATTTGAAATAATTTATTATTCAGATTTAGATTATTCCTCTATCAATATGTTGCTTTTGAAATTTGATGTAATCCTATCGAATAGACCTACTCTGAAACCGTTTAATTTCGGTAAGAAAATGTAATACAGACTGAGTATACATGTAGCATATGCGTTAAACTTTCCTTTTACACCTTTGAATTCAAAAGTTTGAAATTTTGGTTTATTTTGCATTTATTTTACATTGAGGCTGATGAAAGATAGTTCTGACTTCAATCGTGCTGATTCAAAAAATGAAATACAAAAACTCGTAAGGGTACATTATGTTTGAGTAGGGTGTGGCTAGAAACACACATCTTCTTTAATTTGCCCTTGCCTGTCTAGGAATATAGAGCCGAACTTACCTCATAAAATCAACATGATTTTTAGTATGATTTTAATATTTTATTATACTTTAAGAAAATCCCAGCCTGTGTTTTTTTCTCAATTTAAGATTTGAATACACCCAACCTGACATGAACATGATCATAATTGCATTGCTCTTACTACTTGCGCAAACCATTAGTTTTGGAAAAAAGTTTATTTCACGGTCATTCTCTACAAACAGATTAATTTTTCTACATGTATCACTCATGCTCATCATAGTATGGATCATTGGGGAGACGAAACTCGTGAGGCCTAATAGACTTAAATTAAAAAAAAAAAAAAAAAAAAAGTAAATTTCGTACTGAATTTAATTGTAACAGTTTTTCCTTATTATCCAAATTATGTTAAATACACGAATCTATAGTAACTGCAAATTTTATTTTCGTGTATTTACTGGAAATCGAGTTGGCCTTTTGAGTCAAGGGAATTAAATAACACAAACCAAAAAACTCAAAAAATTTCAACACAAAAATATTGAAAATGATAGTGTGAAACATCTTGTGAGTCCCTTTCATACTTTCATTTGCTTTATTCATCTATCACCCTACAGTATGTTTATTTATATGTGTTTTCCAGTATCTAAGGATCGAGTGTTGATGACATGAAAGGAATATTGGTGCTAAAAATAATAAATTGGTTGCTTAAAACTTACAAATGTGTGTTCACATCTTTATTAATGGGTTAAAGATTTAAACTGCATGTCAGACAAAGGAAAAAAAATAATACGGAAAGTAAAAAAAAACATGCACTTTATTGTGTGTATATATATATATATATATATCGTAACAGCTTCGTTTCAGAGTTATAGGATTTCCAAACTTGAATAAAGTTATGGATCCTTCAGAAATGGTCTTCCATGTAAGCCTTGTTGGTACCCTTTAGAATTCTGTTTTAACTAACACTTCTGACTAGAAACAACCTACTAAAGTGTATATGTTCTTTCCTCAACATAACAACATTTAAAAGTAAAACACATTTATGCAAGCACGCCTTCAAAATCAGAAAAAAATATAACCAAAGCTGCCTATGACCGTTTCACTACTACTATACTAATTATAAACAAATGTGATTGTTTTAAGCACCAGTCCATTTAAAATTCAGACACTGCCCATGGCACAGGTGATTCATGGTGCAGAAAAAACCCACGGAACAACGTTTTTTCTATCTTCAGATGCTACATTTTTAGGGAACATAAGTTTTTTTGTATTCATATGTGTACTTCTGAGAAAATCATGCATTTATCTCCCACTAAAACCAACCAAATCATTGCAAATCAAGAACGATAACTCTTGCAAAGTCATTATTTCATATAAAATCTATATAAATTTTATCTTTAAAGCACAACAGCCAAATGAAAAAGTAAGACTGGTTATATGATCTGTAACTGTTTCTGAACGACAAATAAAACTGAATTCGGTGGGTTTTTGACATGCATAAATCACCTTCTGTCTGATTTTTAGAAAGACTGCTACTTTAAAAAACGGTATGGTGCTGTCGTTGTCCATGGACACTCGTTTTTTGTAATTGAAAATAAATGGTCATGGACCATATGCCCATTGCTATTAAAGTTTCCGGACTTTACAGTATTAAGAATGCTAAACAACAGCCTATTTAAAAAGGATATTCAAGGGAAACAATATCCAAACGGAAATCTAAAGATTACATATTCCAAGGATATAAAATATACAGGGAAAATAGACACAAACAACAAAGAACATATAATAACCCAGGATACACGTACAAAGAAACAAATATAAAGTAAATGTGCAACCCAGACTCCACTAAAAATTGGGGTCATGGACCAGATGCACTAGCAGGTTAAAATCTAGAATTCATGTAAAAAAGCTGAAGATGGCCAAATACTTTTTCACGATAACTATGGTTAACCGTCGGCAGTACCGAATATCGAATACCTAACTCGGTTAATCGTACAAGTTAATTTTTTAGGTTTTATTTTACTGTTATTTTCAAAAGATCATATAATTTTTAAAATGCCATTATATGACATGCGAAGGTTTTTTGATCAGAGGCTAATATTAAAAGTTGTTTTAATAATTCTCAAAACATCTAAATTCATCAAAAAATTATTTGACGGCTTGGTTGTCTGAATTGTAATAAACACTGTTTTGCATTTTTATATGATCATATCATGCCGCCGTCTAATGCTTTGTCTTATTTTAAGAGTAGTGCAGACGAAAAACGCCTTAAATGCGTACTATGTGACGTTGAACTAGCATACACAGGTGGGAAAAGTTGTGTCACATCATCTTATTAAGTTGAAACACTTATCAGAATTTTCGCAGACCACGCCCGGAAAAAGCAACAACGTCATCAATGAACGAATATGTGAACTCGCCACCAAAAGCACGAAAATGCGAAATTTCATATGATTCTAGTGGATTATTTTCTATTACGCATTGGGGCGAGGATTTTCAAAATTTCATGCAATAACTCAAGTAATACTAGTAGGTATTGGTTAAAATTGATAACTTTTACTAGGTTCCAACCCACACAACTGATTTTGCGTTTTATTGTTCGTACATTTCCATCTTAAAAAGGCCAAAACCAGTATTTCCAATAATTCTATACGGCACCTATAATTTGGCCCCGTGCAGGTCCGGGTGTTAAAAGAATAGGCCTGCAGCAGCGCTAAGCTTGTCGTAAAAGGCGGCTAAATAGTGCTCAGAACCCTAGCCAGGGGCTAGGGCGCTCTGCCCACAGAGCAACTGGGATGTGTGCCCCAGGTGGTGGAATGGGATACCCCCTGGCTTCTTACATGCTGGGGTTGTCAGGCTGTAATACGGAAAACCTGACCGCAAACCATAGTGATGCACCGTGTTGGGAAAGATGCCACGTTCCTCGCACGTTAAAGAACCCTACTGTGGTATTCTCCCGGAGTAGGAACCATAGTGCTCCGCCACAGGAGGCTAAATTGCCCAACCCTACCCTCCTCTCCCTATTTCCAGTGGCAATCAAAATTTGTCGACCCCATTGTCCTTGTGTCCCATTCATTTTATCATCAGTTCATGTTCATATTATCATCAATTTCATGTTCATCGTCTGAATATAGCTGAAATATTGCTGCTCGGACGTTAAACCCCAACAAACAAACAAACATATAATTTGCAGTGATATAATGTCGTGATGCTGTAGACATTAGTTTTTGTACGCCCATCTTTAGACGAGAAGTACTATACGAAAAACCGGTTTCCACCCGTCCGTCGTTCACACTATTCGCTCAATAACTCAATATGCCGCCACTAATGTTTGATAAACTTTGGTGAATTGTTTTTTTTCTTTTGATTTGAGCTCCCTTTCGACTTTAATAAATTTACGTTTATGTTCCATTTTTGAGTTGTGTTACTTTATTCATACAATAATGGGTTATTTGTTTTACTTAAACTGAAAAAAAATAGTGAATTGTTTTTATTGATGTAAGCTTCGTTTACATTTTGTAAATTTCGGATTTCATGATTTAGAGTTATGAGGCTTCGTTCGCCACTATATGGATCTCTTTTGGAATATTATACCACATGTTGCCATACCACAAAAGGAAAGCTGTGATTGATTGGTGAGGGCCCGGGGTTGTCACTTGAACCATTTGAGGATTAGGGGCCAGAACAGACAAGCATTTTTATGATATCTGGACAATAACGTGACTTGAAGCGAATGAATCTCTTCGAAATTGTACCACAGGACACACCATGACGGGAAGGTTGGGATTGATTTTGAAGTAAAATGGCTGTTTTCAAGACATACTATTCGAAGTTCAACTTCATCTTCTGTCAATATCAGTCTGAGTATATATTTGTCCGTCGGGCAACGCCATTTTGTGTCCACATTTGCTTTAAATTAAAACAAATGGCGGAGGTCTTTTATAAATTTCTTCTCGTTTAGTTTTTGTTTTATCTATGTTTGTTACATGTATATTACATATCTTACGTAAACTGTAACATCTTTTTGTAAAAATACATGTACATTTCGTTTTTAATGATTCTAACAAACCACATTTACAGTTGCAAATCGTAAATGTGTATTGTTAACAAATTAACATAAACTATAAGCATAGATTTTCAAAAGTTTACTTTGTGCTCTATGTTGTATGTTCATTCAAAATGCACTGACAAGTCACTCTTTGATGTTAGTATCTAGGAGGACATGGCGCAGATGTCGTCCCTGGATAAGTTGGAGGTGATTCATAATTAGGTGGCTGTGGCATGGTGGAGCTGTATTGTGCTGGAGGATAAGCTGCAATCTGTTAGAACGACTCTACTACAATGACAAACGTTGAAACGTTATGACCTTTGACGTGCAAAACCGACGTTGACAATTCAGAATTTGCCCGAATATTTAGGCGTCAAGTATAATTATATTATGTTTTTTGTAAAGACCTTTTCTAAAGAAAATGATAGAAATAATAATTTATCAAACTACATGTATTTTTTTTCATAAGTTTATCATTCTTTGAAGTCAGGGTTTTCAGTTTGAGGGGGGCGATAAAAGACTAAAGCTATATTTGGGAGTATGTATTTCACATACTTTGCTCAAATATTGTTTGATATACAATTATAGAATTCCAGTCTTCTGTACATATTGGCTATTTCAAAATTTTGACGGAGTGACAAAGTATTTTAATGGATCATTGTGTACAGACAGAGAAGATTGATTAAATGGCATGCTCACCTGTTTTATTGGTAGTAACTTGGTTTGGATCCGGTCTTGGTTGTACTGTAGTGCTACGCTGATATCCTTTATAAGCTTTGCAGCAATTTATAATAAGGATAATGAGTAGTGCCAATCCAAATATACCACCGGAAATCGCTCCTGCATACAAACCGATTGGACTGAAAGATCAATATTTATGCATTTAATGTATTTTGATTAACGAATAAAGGAAAATATTTTTACAATAGATTTGAGTTGGTTGGTCCGTTAGAACTAATAAAACATTGAATATACATCTACCACAAACATTATAACAGGAAACAAACTGCCAAGAAAAACACATAATCATACAGTTAAAGTTATATGTGGAGGTTGGTCAGTACTCATGAGTGAAACTGTTTGAAATAGCTGTTGATTTTTGCAATGTGGGAAAAG
The DNA here is from genome assembly GCA_037379345.1 of Perna viridis. Classification (NCBI taxonomy): domain Eukaryota; kingdom Metazoa; phylum Mollusca; class Bivalvia; order Mytilida; family Mytilidae; genus Perna; species Perna viridis. Next base: position 20,625,037 of record CM074511.1, read on the forward strand.
ACCGTTTATATTACAATTTTTACATACAAAGAAGTAAGGACGGCAAGTTCAAGTAACATGTCATTTGAGGCAGGTGTAACCTGTATGAGGAGTTGTTCAGAACCGAGAAAATCATTAAAATTAAAATCAAATAAATTTTTTATATACAGATCGTTTTGACCACCGTCTTTTGACAAACCAAACAACTCTTAGCCTGAGCTTGAAACCAACATGAACATCAAACCATTAAGAATGGTAAAGCACCAGGCAGTGATAACTTGAATGAAAATAATTGTGGTCGTATTATTTGGTTACTTGGACTCTGTTCCTAAATTGCAAGCAGCCATTTCAATGAGGTGACCCCTGGTGTTGAGGGTTTTATCCATTTCAATGAGGTGACCCATAGTATTGAGGATTTTAGCCATTTCAAGGAGGTGACCCCTAGTGTTGAGGATTTTGTCATTTCAATGAGGTACATGTAAACCCTAGTGTTGAGGGTTTTAGTCATTTCAAGGAGGTGACCCCTAGTGTTGAGGGTTTTGTCATTTCAAGGAGGATACCCTAGAGTTGAGGGTTTTGTGAATGCATTTCAATGAGGTGACCCTGTGTGTTGAGGGTTTTAGCAATTTAAAGGAGATGACCCTGAGTGTTGAAGGTTTTAGTCATTTTAAGGAGGTGACCCCTAGTGTTGAGGGTTTTCACATTATCAGTCTAGTCATTTCTGACCTATGTCCAGGAAAGCGTATTTCATTTCCTTTCAGACTGAAAGCCGATTCAGTTATTCAAATGTCACAGAATAAATTCGTGAAGACGACCGCTATGAGAACCTCGTTCTCCTTTAAACATTAAAAGCTGCGTCAACATAAATAAGTTTTTCTTCTTACTTACGAGTAACATGTTTCGTATCCGGCATAATTGTCATAATAACAATCCGCAGATACTGCAAATTCTGAAAGAAAATATTCTACATCTAAAATCAAAATAGCTAAAAACAGAAACAATCATTTTATGTCTTCGTGACTAAAACGAGGATACTACATAATCAATGAAACAAAATGCGTTATTAACATCATGGCGTAGCATTGCATGGTGCATGTTTTTAAATGTAGGTGCAAAACTGGCCTACGTTCCAGTTTTATAAAATTGCTTTGCACTTTTAAAGTAAATTTGCATATTTGTACGATTTTTTCTCGTACTATACATATCATTGTCATTGTACATTGTGCTGTTTTAGCTATGGGAATTTTTTTTCATGTTTTGTTTTGGGTCTTCAGCAATAATATTTTCAAATTCGATGCAAACAGTTACTACATTCAGTAAATACGAATAAGTAAATTTTATGTTGTTAGAAAAAAGATATATAATTTTTGATATGACAAAATTACATAATGTATAGTTTGATTAAGGATCATTATAAATGTGTATGTCATTGCTCGAGGATTTAGCAGTCGAGAACAGGAGTATTACCAAAACTATAAAAGAAAAAAATGCATGGTACCGGAAAGCACGATACCTGTTGGGCCCTGGAGAGACAACAACGCTTCGACAGAAATCAGAGTGGCATACGATACTCTTCCGTATTTTGCGAGAGAGGTTTTTAAAACGATAATTTTCGAATACGCTGAAAACGGTTATCACTACATGTATGGCGTAAAATTTCACTGTAACATAATGCATTGTGGTTGTTCAATCATGTGCTTAGGGCCTTAAAAAAGAATCATGTCACCAACTTAATATCCACCAACGGGTGAATCTCAGTATTTCAACTAAAAAGACTTTCATTTCATTGTTCTTATGCGCGGAGATGACACAAATTATAAGTTTATATGAGTTAACGTGGGAGCAACGTAGATGTATAGTAGAAAATATGTCGTTAAACATAGCAGTGCGTGTGGCACCATGGTTAAAACCTACTGAACAGTCATATAAAAAATGAATGACAACTCCTATAAAAATCAAAAGATAAAAATAAATAACAAAAGTAATCGTATTTGAAGTTTGTCTATTGTACGAACTCAATGGCTGTAATAGTAAAGCGTAAAACAGTGCAAATAAAAAGGTAACTTAGAACTATATATAGTAAATAATAGTAAAACCCAAGTATCATATCAAAATAGTATAACTTATGGTTGTAAAGCTGAATATAGTAAAAATAAAATGAAAATTTGAAAAAAAAAATGTTTTTATTGTGGAAGGTTATGCTGACTAATTGACAATTAACTATCCAAAAGACTAGGAAAATTTTGTAGAAAGAAAACATTCTTCAAAAAGTCACGAAAAGCAGTGTCTAAGCAGCAAGACACAAATAAACCACATATCAAGCATAGATAAAGAAATATAGATATTTATCGTTTTGAAAATTTGGTAATACAAGTACAATGTCTATTCTCTTAGTTACATAATTCAATGGCAGTCAAGATAGTTACATAACTATGTTAAATATCTGTACGAAAAAGGCAAACAAATTTACAAACATTCACTGCACTCCTTTCATTATAAGTCAGAGTTTAAACAAAATATCTTTTTTTTTTGTTGCTACCACCTGAATTATATTTCTTTACTTATCCAAATTCTGACTTGAACTCATTTATTTCATTGAAATCCTGCCTTAGAAAATATTAATTGCAAAAAACATAGTATACTGTTAAGGTTGTTGACTATGTACTCCTAAGACCAGTTTTAAGATGAACACTATAATTTAAGAATTATTTGAATTCACTGCAGAAAGTATCAGATTAGAGTTCTATTAATTTTATGTGTCTCAAATCTGATACTTTCGGATATTTATTTAAGCAAATCTAGATCGTATTATAAAAAAAATAAAATAAAAGTGACCCTTCAATTTTTTTGTGGGGTATATCGGCAAAACATATCAAAGCAACGAATACAAAGTACGTAATCGAAGAAAAAACACAAAACACCAAAATACATACGTAATGCAGTAAAAGGTTGAAATAAAATTGTTGCATGTATAAACCTGAAGATAAGGAAAATAAGACAGCAAACAAAAAGCAACAACAAAAAACAAAAAACCAAAAAACCAAAAACCAAAAAAAAAAAACAACAAAACAAACAAACAAACAAAAAACAAACCAAAAAAAAACCAAACATACATACAAACAAAAAAAAAACAAAAACAAAAAACAAAACAAAACAATTCGGTAAGCGTCAATAATCAGTGTGCTATTGATTTGATCATTGCTACATTTTGATTGCCCAACATGAAGTGCCCACAGCACAGATTAGACCAGACATGTAGTTGTTACGGCGCGCCGAATGGTACTTGATCTTTTTGAAATCAAAATCAATTTAGTGTACACAAAATTGAATTCTGTCACAATAATATCAATTTTATCGTACAAAACTATGTTACACTGACTTGTTTTATGATCACTTCAATTTTTTGAGACATAACTCAATTAGTGAGAGACCCGTGCAGGTCCGGGTATCAAAAGAATAGGCTTGCAGCAGCGCTAAGCTTGTCGTAAAAGGCGACTAAATAGTGCTCAGAACCTTAGCCGGGAGCTAAGGCGCTCTGACCACAGAGCAACTGGGTTCTGTGCCCAGGTGGTGGAATGGGGTACCCCTGGTGTGTTACATGCTGGAGTTGTCAGGCTATAATACGGAAAACCTGACCGCAAACCACAGTGGTGCACCGTGTTGGGAAAAATGCCACGTTCCTCGCACGTTAAAGAACCCTACTGTGGTATTCTTCCGGAGTAGGAACCATAGGGCTCCGCCACAGGAGGCTAAATTGCCCGACCCCACCACCTCTCCCTATTTCCAGTGGCAATCAAAATTTCACGACCCCATTATCCTTGTGTCCCAACCCATTTTTGTTTTCATCATCATTTCATGTTCATTTTATCATCCATTTCATGTTCATCGCCTGAATATAGCTGAAATATTGCTGCTCGGGCGTTAAACCCCAATAAACAAACAATTTGTGAGACAAAATTCAATTTTGTGTCACAAATTACAATTTTGTATGCAAAGTTTACAGAATCCTTTGGATATGCAAATTAATTCATTTTTAACGTGCTGCATCATATACACGTATATAAAATCATTCACTGCAATGAAGTGAAAGTGAAGTGAAAGAAATATCGGATATCGTAATCTTAAAACGCCACTGTGTCACTTAATCTTGAAGATAGATTATTTGAGCGTTTGTAAACAAAAGGGAAACGAAATTTAGACACGTAATATGTCGATTTTCATCTTGCCCAACCGGTTCGACTCAACCAAATTTCGTGTGTCATACATCAATGGAATTGGAATGAAATAAGGAACCTATCTGTATCTGGTAAAAAATCGTGAGGGATAGTGGAAGAAAATAATTCTTTCACCGACTTTGACCGATTAACAAATTTCACCGACCGATTAACAAATTTCACCGCGCCCCGTGCAGGTCCGGGTGATAAAAGAATAGGCCTGCAGCAGCGCTAAGCTTGTCGTATAAGGCGACTAAATAGTGCTCAGAATCCTAGCCGGGGGCTAGGCGCTCTGCCCACAGAGCAACTGGGATGTGTGCCCCAAGTGGTGGAATGGGGTACCCCTGGCGTGTTACATGCTGGGGTTGTCAGGCTATAATACGGAAAACCTGACCGCAAACCATAGTGGTGCACCGTGTTGGGAAAGATGCCACGTTCCTCGCACGTTAAAGAACCCTGCTGTGGTATTCGATAGGAGTAGGAACCTTTGCGCTCCGCCACAGGAGGATAAATTGCCCGACGTTACCCATCCCCCCTTTTTCCAGTGGCAATCAAAATGTGTCGACCCTATTATCCTTGTGACCCATTCTTTTTTTTTTTCATTTCATGTTCATTTTATCATCCATTTCATGTTCATTGTCTGAATATAGCTGAAATATTGCTGCTCGGACGTTAAACCCCAACAAACAAAACAAATTTCACCGCACAACATATTTCTAATATAATTTTCATGGTTAATCGTACGATTCATTTCTTTTTCCAGCAAAATTTGGGACAAATACATAAATACAAATTATCTTGTCAAATTCTAAGAAATTTGGTTGCGATTAACAGGTCGGGCAAAAGCATTTTATGGTTGAGTTGAAAGATGTCAGAAAATGACCACGTAATTCGCCACGGAAAATCACAATACATCGAAAGTAGAAAAATCACGTATTTTAAAACCTGTTTTATCAAAGAAACCTTATTGATTTTTGTGACAAAATTCTTACAAAATTGAATTTTGTGACATGACACAAAATAGATTTTTGTCTCACAAAATCGAAAATTTGTAGTATTTTATAAATTTTGTTAATCTGAATTCATTTTTGTTGAACAAAATTCACTTTTGTATGTACAAAATTGAATTTTGAGTACAAAACCACAAGAGTTTCATTGGGCGCTCCGTAGTTGTGTTTTATTATTTTGTCCTCATTGTGTATATTGATCTCTCTGTAACTACAGTAGGTAGACTTTGTACCGCGCTAGATTTCTTACAATTAGGCTTCTGGAACAAGGTTATGTTACTTCAAGATTGAAGTCATCAGTACAGAAGTTTCATGGTCGTCATCATAAACCTGTGGATCATTACGACACGTATCTAAAATCAAATTGAGCTTAAAAACGAAGTTAGATAAGAGCACACGATTAATTCGTACCTGAATCCCTCATTATTGAGGGTTAGGGTCTAAATGAAAGATAATTAAAATGTTTATTTGAAAAATACAATGAAAATAAAACCGCTGCATTTATTGCGCATGTCCTAAGTCGGAAAAAAATGCTCTTTACTTATATGTTGCTTTAATCATTTGCTTAATATTATTTTTGGGTCAGCTGCAGCCTGTCCTGTGGTGTGAGGATTTCCTGGTCGTTCATCGAAGGAAGACCCATTCTCACCCTGATGGAGTTGTCTCTCTGACATATTCACTTTATCTATTCTTGTTATATTGGGGTAAGTGAGATACATTTATAAATCCTACGTACAAAGAAAGATTGAGTAATATAGAAAATCAACGATGAACGTTTATAAAGATGAAATAACACAAGAATATTACGTTAATTAGGTGTAGAAATTTACAACTCTAACGATTCTAGAATTCAGCAAAATTCATGTATTTCATTGCGTCAATAATGTAATACCGATGGTAAGAACGATGTATTCTTCAGTAGCAGGTAAGCGGTAGCGGATTGCCGGAAATTCATCGCCAGGTGCAAGAAATAAGCAATTTACCAGGTGCTGAATAAGGGTTATACTGATTTATGTAGGGCTTCAGTGACACTGTAAACTTATTACACCCAATTTATTATCAGAGGTAGACGTAGAAAATAATAACAGTGATAAGCCTATACTGCCACTACACTCTCCAAAGAAGTGATACGGGAAAACCATAAATCTGTGCTTTCCTCTTTTGATCTCTCTACTTAAGATGATGATTTTGATTTACTGTCTTTGTGTTGGGTTCCTAAACTCCTCAATAATCCATACAAGCAATGTTACATAGCTAGGTCTGCAAAATGTACCACCAAACCTCTTTCAAAACCTTTAACTTCTATACTCACAGCTTTCAAAGAGGGTCTCCAGTCTTATCACAAAACTTGTTACTACTGTAGTGGTATTTATTCAATGTGAATCCTGAAAAGATATTTTGGAGACCTCCAATCCCAGATAATTATTAGAATATAATAGCATTAAAACGTATGATTTTTCAACTCTGCACACTTCTATTCCCGATACTCAGTTAAAATCCCAACTTAAAAACATTATACATCGTTGTTTCTAAAAAACCAGATAGTACAATAGATACAAATATATAGTTATTGGTAAAGATTCCTCATACTTTGTAAAAAATAATTCCAAATCCTCTTCAAATAGATAGAAGATGTTTTTAAAAATGCTGGAATTTTTTACCGACAACATTATTGTCCAGTGTGGTGGACACATTTTTCAACAAACGGTCAGCATTCTAATGGGAACACATTGTGGTCGTCTACTTGCTGACCTATTCCTTCACTCTTATGAGGCTGAGTTTATAGTGACCTGATCCGAAGGAAGGAACATCGTTTTGTTGATCCTTTAATCTCAGTTTCTGCTATATAGATGACGTATTATGATCGTTAAACTGTCCTAGTTTCGGGGATTTGATACATCGCATCTACTCCAAAGAACTTGAGATAAAGAATACCACAGACACTGTGAATTCAGCCTCATATCTTGACCTACATTTAGAGCTTGATGGTAAAGGAAAACTATTGACCAAACTTTACGACAAACGTGACGGCTTTTCATTCAGAAATGTCAACTTTCCTTTCATCTGTGGCAACATCTCTTCAGTACCTGTGTAATGCGTTTTCATATCAAACTCATACGTTATTCCAGAGCTTGCCGTAACTACTTAGACTTTTTGTATAGCGCTAGACTTCTTACATTTAGACTTCAGGAACAGGGTTATGTTGCTACAAGATTAAAGGCATCAATACAGACGTTTTATGGTCGTCATCATGAACTCGTGGATCCATCTGCACCATTAAAACTGATTTGTTCAACGTGTCATAGTTTTCCTTTTCTCTTTCATCTACCCTTGGCTTGTCTTTTAACACGGCAGGTGTTTCTAGAAACGCAGAGGACGCTTACCATACCGTTGCACCTAGTCCATGCTACCAGTTTTTAGTTGAGTTCAAGTTGCTCATTTACTTTTGTTACTTTGTATGATTTATTTTGGTTATATATGTTCTTTGCTGTGTGTGTCTGTTTTCCATGTCTGGTCTTTGTTTTCGGACTACTTTCTTTTGATTTAATTCCATAAGAATCTAGGTGCCGGTTCCCTTGATTACTTTTTTAATAAACTTCTCATATTAAAAAACTTCCCATTTTAAAAGAAACAAATAGTAATGAGTAAGAACTCTTTATACAAAAATCTTTGCATTAATGTACATGTGTCTCAAATATTATATGGATATGCATTATAGCCTTTCCCGTGATTTTAGAATCCTTTTTATGACATTTATTTCTTCCGCAGTTATACATTTTTTATAAAAAAAAACCCACAAAAATTAAATACTTCATTTTGTACATATTTGGTCTTCAAAAATATACATTTCCATATCTTATTAGTTTTCGAGATTCTAGAACAGATATAGGCAGATCTTCTCTTTTTCCTGCTGTCACTGTTAGGCTATATGCCAAGATTTAATTATGAAATTTTTAACGATTCGATATTTTCTACCTATAGTTTGTATTTTACATTTTAATACACTTTCGGTTAAGATATTTTAAAACTTTTAAAAGCAAATTTGGCAATGCGTTACTTTTGTTTTCTTTTTGTAGACAAAAAAGATAAAATCTCAAAGAATTATTTGAGATGAGGTAGCTCTAATTACATTTAATTTACTTTTTATGCCGTGAATACAAGCTATGGAAATAAAGTGTTTCGAAGTGTAAATTCCTTTTCGTAATCAACATAAACGGCTTTTGCCGTTGTTCTTAACTCAAACTGTGTAAATAAGTTTCAAACTATTAAATTTAATGCATACCTGATAAACCTCCCTCTTTTTGTATTTCTTTTTTTTCTGCAAGAAAGGTGTCACGCTAAATCTCAATCTTAGGTTTATCTGAAAAGAGGGAGATCCAGATCTCCTTCTTTGAGCATTCGAAAGGTTGACAGGTTGATAACACAATCGTCATGCAACACCTGAATACTGTTTGATAATATTTTTGCTAAAAATGTAACTTCCCAACACAAATTGCTGGTGATTATACTTTAACTATTTTTACTGATAAAAAATGCCCCGTTTGATAATGAAATGCTTTTATTGATAAAAGAATGCATTATTAGAATTCATTGTAAAATATACTTTATTTGACTATAAGATGAGTTGACATTTTGACAATATAAACATCTAACTATGACATTTTGACAATATAAACATTTAACTATTTTGTTAGTCGTTGTTTGCTATGGTCAGTTTTAACAAGTTACAATGATTAAAACGAGATAATTTTAATAGAATGTGGAAAAACTCGCCCATTTCAAGACTATATCTCATCATAGAGTCAAGAGTAAAAGCTATAACAGAAGCTGACGTAGTATGCTAATAGTGCTTCGGACGGCTAAGGATTGTTTTAAACTTTAATGGGCCTAGAGGGTATACGGCTATATCATATGTCAATGGAAAGATGAATCAATGTAGTTTTTGAATATAATTCTTTTCTAACTAAAAAAAGGTAAAGTTTTCCGCTAATCAGAGGAGGGTCAAAGACCAATCGACTCCAATATACTTTGATAAGTGATTTAAGTGAAATCGGTCAGTGTAGGTATTGGAAAACAAGTAACATGTAAATATCATATGTATAGAATATCAAAAATGTAAACAAGAAACTTTTTCCGACAAAAATTAATTGACTATTTAATCACAGAACAAAAAATGCCCTTAAAATTGGTTGCATTTTAGTGCATTTTCATTAAGAGATAATATGATTCGATCTGCAACATGGGCTATGCAAAATGAGTTTAAAGTTGCAAATTTTCACATATTTAAACTATTAATTGTACTTAAATTGTATAACACGGAATCGTTTCCGGGCAATTTGTCTAGTTTCCGGATTGTTTTATGAAAGACACATGTAAAGTATCTCGTCTGCCTTACGTTTTGAAGAAAATATTTAAGGTTTTGAGATTTATGTTTGTACATACGAAAATCATACATATTTTTTGTTGTTGCATTTGTCTTCATATGATTGGACTTCAAATAAAACGATAAAGATTTAACCATGAAGCAGGGATTAAAAAAAAAACAAAAAATGCGACTCGGGGGTTCATGATAAGGCTGGATTTTGGTAATAAATTTGACAATACATAAACTGTGAACTTTGAATGGAAGCATGTGCAAACATGTACATGCATGTTGTCATACTTTTTTTTATACCTTATGATGTTTAGCTGTGCACCAGGCTGATGCTTGTAATGCAATATACCCTAGAGTGGCAGATCCACACTGTGGGATATGTGCTAGGATATTATTTACCGATTTTTGTCATTTTTTCACATGAAAATGACAAATTTTCCATTCCAATAAAAGAAGGGGAGTACCAATCCCATGCACCCTCTCTAGATCGGCCGCTGCTCTCAACGAATTATAATGAACGAGTTGATAAAAACAAGCCAGATTCCTTGTAAAAATTCTAACGCAAACAAGAAAAAAGAAGTTAAGACGCAATAAAAAGTTCTAAGATTTTTTTACCTCTCAAAAAGACTACAGTTTAAGTAGCCATATAGATAGACACAATGGTTTACAAAATAGTTGTTATAGAATATTAGTTCGTAGGAAACATCATTGTCCAGTCCAGTGGCAGTTCAAGAATATTAAAAGAAGAGAGGCTGTGATCAAGACGTTTGAAAACAGGGGATGCAATCTATCGTTTGCTATATTTACTGTCTATAAATTGTTATAAACTTACTTTTTTTGCCGTGTAAACGTACATGTACAGATGTACAGAGCGGTTGTAGTAAGTGGTTTAATTTGCGCATTGAATTGTGCGTTACTTCTGTTGTCATATTTAGACATGGTAGAAAAGTTGTTTTGAACATTTACAATGTCATAGTTTCAATTTGCGGACAACTAATCGTGTTTGCCTACTCCACGCAAAGAATGAATAAATGAGTCACTTTATGGTTCACTCTAATTCTGATTCGTTATAATCTAAATACCAATAAGATTTAAACTGAATATGGGATCACAGCTGTAAAAGCATATTAGCTACCCTAGGGTTACTATCTTGTCCCTTCCTTTCACCCAGTGGAAGAGGGAGGAGGATCAGGACCGTAGCCTTCGCCTAACGAAGATGCTGTAAAATTTAGGAATCGGAAATAAGCCCTTCATAACTTTTCATCGGTCTATATGATAGTAAAGGCCGATTTTATTTGAAATAATCCATTTCCAAAAAATCTTTGTTACGTTCTCTTTTTCACCGTCATATACTAGATTACTTCTAAGCAATGCCCGACTATTCTTCCTTCGTTTAAACCGGAATGACATATGATACATATGAATGATGTAAGAACAGATCGACAGGCGCTTATGGAAAACAGAGAATATGCGTTCAAATTAATATCCTACCAATGAACCTGGTCCAAACCCCCATTTTATTTTATCAAGCCTTGCTTACTAATTAATTCGTTAAATTCATATATGTTTTTCTGATGACTATTTTTGTATTTTTGGTGCTTTGTCTTGACTGTGAATATCCTGTTCTTCATTCCAATTTCCTCAAAACGAACATTGTTGAGCGCTCAATTATTGAATGACAGAAAACTTTTATTTATCTGCTTAAACCGCACTTAAAATATTGATCAAGTAAAAAAATAAGTTACTTTGGATAGTATTCATGCTTTTCTGTACCAACTGTTTGGAAACAGAACAGGTTGTCCGGAAAATGATTTCGTATGTTACAATTTTAGTATAACTAGTTGTTAACATAGTGAAAATTTGCAGCTTCAAACACATTTTGTAAAGCTCATGTAGCAGATCGAATCGAGAACGTTATGTTTTTTTTTTAAATGTTATTCAGTAAAGAATTATCAGATATACATTGTATTATTAAACGGTGTCTTATTAACTCTTAATTATTGAAAATGCATTTTTAGGGGCAATTTTGTTCTGTAATTAAATAGTCAACTTTTATCGAAAAAAGTTCTTTGAAATTCTATACATGTGGCCTTTACATGTTACTTGTTTCCTTATATCTACAATAAATGATTTCACTTAATTACTTATCAAAGTGTACTGGGGTCAATTGATCTTTGACCCCTCCTGTAATTAATGCAAAATAGCAGAAAACTTTACCGTTTTTCACTTTGATAAGTACGATATTCAAAAACTACATTGATTTATCTTTCCATTGACATTATATAGCCGTATACCCTCTAGGCCCATTAAACTCGAAACCTTAAGCACTTTTTGATACCTGTCTGCAGCACTATAATGTGTTGTCGACTGGAGAGACACACAAAGCCTTAAAAAAACTGTGACCTTGACAACCAGAAAGGTTATAAAATGAAATTTGTATCCGTAGTGTTTGATGAACATCAACGATATTGAAAAAAAACTAACAAAATTTCCAATTTATGTTACCTTGCAAAACGATGTCTGATACATAGTTTTTTACATTCTTTCCACTTTTATTTTGTTATGTAAAAATTTACTGCTTCTTCTTCTTCCTATACTTTTTAAGTAAAGTTTTACTGCCACATTTTTGTTTACATTTTTATACAGTGTCAAGCATATACGATATTTTAGCTTTATACAATGTACACGAGACACGCTTTTACGTTAATTTGCAGTAAGTTGATCACTGATATGCCGATCATTAAAATACTGCTTTTGTTGTACACCTCACCACTTTTCTACAATTTGGATAACCTTTTACCTTTATCAGCTATCATTCTTTTGTATAACATGAAGGCAAAACTGATACACAAATATAAATCGTGACTAAGATCTGCCTGATTAAATTTCAGACAAGATTTGTTCATTTAAAAGGGTCATTAACATGCATTATCATTTGTTAGCTTATTTTGTGTTGTTAATGTAATCTACATACTGGAACACGTAATCAATGTATTATACATATATTTAATTATTTTGTACGGTTATTTATATGCATTACACAACTATGTAAACCATGCATAAATAGGAATTTTTTGTTTTGCATGATATCAATATATCGTCACTTAATTTTATGAAAACAAATTTAACAATGACACCGTAGTATAAAAATGGTGAATTATAAGATTTTGTAAAAAAAAATATCAACTCAAATCAATAGAAATGCTATTTCAAAGGTATTGCATAAAAAAACTCCAGATTCATGCATATTCAACATATTTATATGGCTCAATCTTTAATTTCTATTTTTTAATTTTTAATTGTATTTACCACCCCCCCCCACGTGCAGGTCCGTGTGTCAAAAGAATAGGCCTGCAGCAGCACTAAGCTTATCGTAAGAGACTACTAAATTGTGCTCAGAAACCTAGCCGGGGACTAGGCGGTCTGCCCAAAGAGCAACTGGGATGCGTGTCCCAGGTGGTGGAATGGGGGTACCCCTGGCATGTTACATACTGGAGTTGTCAGGCTATAATACGGAAAACCTGACCGCAAACCATAGTGGTGCACCGTGTTGGGAAAGATGTCACGTTTCTTGCACGTTAAAGAACCCTTCTGTGGTATTCGATAGGAGTAGAAACCTTTGCGCTCCGCCACAGGATGCTAAAGTGCCCAACCCATCCCTCCCGTTTTCTAGTGGCAATCTAAATTTGTTAACCCTATTGCCTTTGTGTCCCATCCCCTTTTCATTTTATCATCATCATCATCATCATCATTTAATGTTCATTTTATCATCCATTTTATGTTCGTCGCCTGAATATGGCTGAAATATTGCTGCTTGGGCGTTAAACCCCAACAATCAATCAATCAATCAATCAATTTTATTTTTCAAGGGATTGGATTTCATAAAAAAAAAAGAATTAAGTTATCATTTGATAATTATTTTTCTAATTGTTAATGTTCGACTTTATAATTATGAGGTAAAAACCTTACTATAAATTAAAAAAAAAATCGATAACACAACTGTTGTTTTCTACCCAAGAACTACATAACCTTATATTCATTATTACCTGTTCCCCTTTGTGGCAATATGTTAATGCTTTGAAAAGCAAAATTTTGTAATTTTTCTGGTGCCGTCAAACATGTTTATTTTATTTTATTCTATTTTTCATTTTATTTCATTTTTTATTTAATTTAATTTAATTTAATTTAATTTTATTTTATATTTTATTTTATTTTATTTTTTATTTTATTTTCTTTAGTTTTGATGTGGTCTAGTTGTGTGTCTGTTGTACATCTTGATGCAATAGTACATAAGACTATGACGGGTCATAGATTTCTTTTCCTCGTTTGTCTTCCCCGGACTTGACATTTTTTATGAGCAACTCGGCGAGTGTTTCTAGAAAAACAGAGGACGCTTACCCTACTGGTGCACCTGGTCCATGATCCCAGTTTTTAGTGGAATCCGGTTGCTCATTTGCTTTTGTTATTTTGTATGTATGATTTGAGTTACTTTATGTTCTTTGTTATGTTTGTCTGTTTTTCATGTCTGGTCTTTGTCCCTGGATTACATTCTTTTTATTATTGCTATAACCTTGGTTCCCTTAATTACTTTATCAAATAATAAAAGCACGTAAGAACCAGAATGTATTATGTATACTAAGGGCTTACAAACATCCTCCAAGAGAATTAATGTAAAGTTAGTTTAAGTACACGTTTTGTATACAAGAGTCTGTTGGAACAATATTCTAAGATGGATCAGTACGTGTTTTGTATACAACAATACGTTGGAACAAATGGATTTCATCTATCTTTCCGAAAATGAACCATGGATTAAGTGCGCCTCCTCTATTTAAAGAAATTTCAACTCTCATTGAAATACTACAAATTAATAGAGGACGGTAATCAATTGATTATATTATCTTAAAACATTGAGTTCTGACAGTAAGTGAACCTGTCATTCCGATATCTTCATTAGTTTTCTAACTTTAAGGAAAGCAAAAAGAAACAAACACACACAAACGTTTTTGTTCTATTTAACTCACATTTTGAAGTTATGTCGAATTATATTATCTTATATTATAAAAGAAAATAAATTGCTTTACCCTTTCGTCTCAGCAGACGTGACATTTATGAGCAACTCGGCGGATGTTTCTTAAAAAAAATTAGGACGCTTACCCTCGATGAGTCAGGTCTATACACAAAGATTTAGATCGGGTTGCTCATTTACTTTTGTTTCTTCGTTCCTGTTATTTTAGTTGTTTTTTTTATTTGCGTGTCTTTTCCCTTGTCTAGTTTTGATCATTGGAATATATTTTACGGATTTCCACACGAATACTGGTTACATCGATCCCTCTTAACACTTTTGAATAAGATTATTTGGATAATTACGAATAATGTCAATTGTGTATAGAAGATGTTCTTTTGTTAGATGAAATATTAGTTGTCTCATAACTTAAACTTATATCTGTTGAAGGTCCTTTTGCATAGCTATTTAGTAAATATTGAATAACTGTCAATATGTTATGTGTAGAACTTCATAATTAGTCATTATGTTTAGCTATTTGAATTAAAAAGCAACTATGTAGTTTAATAGTTTGGATGAAGTTCTAAAACTTAAACTTAAATTCCACCTAAATTACACCTGTAAAATGGGCTAAACAGTTATTTTTGTCTTATTTGAACGTCAATAAAATCAAAAAATCTACAGCACAAATAGTTGAAAAGGACACAAAAGGCACGTTACGTTTATAAATATGAAATTTGTAAAACTCGTTCTTATAAACATTTCTTCTGTGAATAGACTACTACCATTTCTTTATGTTTTTATAATCATATTTTTAATCTAAGATGCAGCACTGACTGAGTAGAAATTAAATGCTTTTGTTGTAAGACAAGAGATATTGTAAACTTTTAGGAAACTAATCAGGCTTCAATAAATAAGAAAGAAAAAGAAAGACATATGATGAATTCATGCAAACCTATTCAATGAAAAATATAATCATGATAAAACCAATGTCTAGATATTTTTATACATCATTAGTCATTCATGTGTACACAGGCGGTGGTGGGAATGCAGTATTTTGATTTTGAGTTGGTGGATATGCAGTTCCTTGAGGTGGGAAGGCTCCTCCTTGACCAGGAAATGCACCACCAGGAGCTGGATATGCGCCTCCTGGGGCTGGGTATGTATTATATGTGTTCATATAGGGTGGTGGTTGACCTGAAATATAACAACAGAAGTCTGGTTGATACCTGTCAAATATGTTTCAGTAAAAGCATCCGTAACTGTCGAAGATTGAATAAATGTAATACTTTTCATATATGGTCGTAGGAAAATATTAGAATAATGTTGTAAGAAATATTCCTAGTGGTTCGAATATCATACCATCCCTCCTATTGCTGATTGATTTTAATGTTGGTTGGTCAGGTTGTTTTTATCTTGATCATCCACATGTAGAATTGTCTCGTTTTCCGGGAGGTTGATTTTGACATTGTCTACGACAATTTTTTTTTGAAAGTTTCAAATGTTTAAGCTAATTATGGATTCTAAATTAAAACATGCCTTACTTTGTTGTTGTTGTTGTTGTTGCTGAATCACCGTTGCAGCACCGCCGGAGGAAACAGTAGTGACACGGGTATTAGGACGGTTCTTTACATGACATATGATCAAAACTATTACCACTATAGCAATAGTTCCAACAATTGCACCTGCAATCGCACCACCAATAGTAGCCCTGTAAATAAGACTTTGACGGATAAACTGAGGCACACAATGCGAAATAGAACAGAAATACATAAACTAGAATATAAACATTATTAACATTATGGTGAATTTGGTTTTATCTCAGACGTTTCACGTTCATCACCATGATGATCATTGCTGTCTAGACCATAAATGCCACAGTAGCAGGTTTGTATCAATAATCTTTCTTTTCTTTTGACAACTTTATTTTCTTTGGTTAAAATTGATTCTTATTTTCTTCTTTTTCTTTTTGTATGCTGTTTATAAGTTTTATTCGCATTTTTCCTTGATGGCATTTTAAACATATTTTCGATTTATTCCATTCTTACATGTTCAACGAAGCAGCTGCAGCTATTTTATAGGGCTGCATAATAAAAATGTTGTAGCTATATCAGCTGAGGTTTAGCATCGATATGAAAAGCTCGAATGAAAACGCAAATAAAACTAAAAGTAACTGGACAATCATGACTCAAAACCAAAAGGCAACGAATGAGATGAACCGCTTGGTTTCTTTATCTTTCTCTCTGTATTGAGCGTTTCATTTCAAAACAGTATTCTACCATCTAAATTAAACATACAACATACCCAGAGCTGTAATACGAGTAGTACGAGTAGTAGTAGTAGTAGTAGTAACAAGAGTAGGAGCTGTAGTAGTAATATCCATAGTATGACCTGTAGCAGGTATATGCGAATACACTGTCAGCTAAAGGTTACAAGAGAAATTTTAGGACATATGAAAGTAAGTTATCTCACTTAAAAGTTCATAACTGCAAACCTGGCTAATAGATACAAATATATTCAATTAAGATAAACCACACATCCACTGTATTTATCTTGAACACGAATCGTGCTGCTCAAACCAACAATGAAGCTTGTATATGCTAACGTTCCCTTAAAGTTAATCATAATTGTGCGATTTTGGTGTGTCCTGTGTTTCTTTTCAGTTATCTCTTTCAGGGAATCATTAGTTGAAGTAATGTTTTGTTATATGCTCACTTGCTCTTTCTTCGAAATCTGTTTAAATATTATTTTTTTTACAATGAAAAAAATAAAAGCAAGAGGAGTTTAATTAATATAGTTGTTCGATTCTTACATCATACTTATTTTAAAAAATGATTATTTAGGTATGATGATATTATTTTCATCGTGATTTTTCTTTACAAATGTCATTTAATTAGAACTTCCTGGTCCTACATTTCATTCAATTAATACAAATAATAGGTTTATTTTTTGGTTAGAGATAAAATACAGTCAGTCATTTCGTAGATCTGTTATTTTATGCCTTTATAGTCATTTTTAATTAAATATTTCCCTAAATTTACTAAAAAAGATAACATATCACCATAGGTCCACCCATGCAAATAACACTCGTTAGAAGTAGACAAGTTAAGAAAATATGTAATGTGTTGTTAACGACGAGTATGAGGCTTTGCCTACCGTCCTGTATAAAACATAATTCAATGTATTTTGGGGTACAGATTTCATATAATTCACTTGCCACAAACTTATGGATTACCCGTAAATGGATTGTTAACAATTCTCTGAAAAAGGGGGTCTTGCGAAATTTTTAAAACCAGTTGTCTTATCTACAATAATTATGCAAATATGGACCTAATTAATAAAGGTTGAACTGCAATAAAGGAACCACAGCAAACTATATATGTTTCCACGTTAGAAAACTATTAGCACTCGCAATTAGGAAGTATATTTTAGTGTACATGTATACAGGAATACTGATGAAAATTACAAAACCATCCTAATTCAAAGAATTTATCAAAAAATTTATAATAAGAAACTCACCAAAAACTAAATTTAGGAGCACATATGCGAACAAACTTAAACATACGTCCATTGTGTTCTTAAATGAATTCAAAACTACACCTCTTATTGGTTATTTTAAATCATAATTTTAAATTATATTTTATCTTTATTTGATTTAAAAGACTATTTCTATAGTATAGGTTGAAAACGTCTGTCTTCTCATAGCAACACCATAAATATATAATACTATAAGGCCCGATCTATGATGTTTGTGGCTAGAAGTGAACAAGGAATACGATAAAGTGAACACTTATTCATGAGCTTGGCGCACGTTAAAGAACCCTGCTGTGGTATTCGATAGGAGTAGGAACAACTGCGCTCCGCTGCAGGAGGCTAAATTGCCCGACCTTACCCATCCCTCCCTTTGTCTAGTGGCAATCGAAATTTGTCGACCCTACTGTCCTTGTGTCCCATCCCATTTTTCATTTCATCATCATTTCATGTTCATTTTATCATCCATTTCATGTTCATCGTCTGAATATAGCTGAAATATTGCTGCTCGGACGTTAAACCCCAACAATCAATCAATCATTACATGAGCTTGGTCTTTATATGGTATTAATTTTTACCGAGCGTTTAGCAATGTACAATATATAAATATGATAGAAAGTCAACCAGTGTGTAAATAAGTATAAATTCCGCGTTTAAAGGAGACATAACACAAAAAAATATTTTATCAGTTTTTGATTTATTTGATTTATTACACCTAATATGTATCATAAAAGCGCCCCTTGTAGTCACTTACGTCGTTTGATTGAAGATAAATTGATTCAAAACTGACGATGAATTTGATTCGCCATGTGTTCACGTGACCGTGGTACGTCATTGGTTCTCAGTTCATAGATCGAGTGGTTGAAATGCGTACGGGGCTTCTGCACTTTTTATGTGATTCTTACAAATGAGATTGAAAATGTCGAAAGTTTTGGTTTGTCAGCGAATATATACTTACAGTTGTATCAATTTAAACAACTTCGAGAAGAAAATGATAAACAATGACAGAAATATTTAATTAATATTATTTGTGTGAAGCCTAGACTCCACAGAGAGACGACACCACTTCTTTTCGAAGATTACATAGAAATATTTCAGTATGTTCTGTCATGTTCGATTGAACTTTATA
This sequence comes from Perna viridis, assembly GCA_037379345.1. NCBI lineage: Eukaryota > Metazoa > Mollusca > Bivalvia > Mytilida > Mytilidae > Perna > Perna viridis. Next base: position 20,644,274 of record CM074511.1, read on the forward strand.
TATAAAGTAAATCAAATTCACATTCTACGATTTAAACTTTTCTCGATCTTCAATTAAAATATGACTTCTTTTTACGGAACGTTACTCCTGACAAGTGTACCAGTACCCCGCAAGTACAGCTATAGGATAATACAAACATTTTTCTTTTTTTATTGTTTTTTTTATAATTCTAATTGAGAACCCATAAAGGTTTCCTGATGAAGCTTCCTCGTGTTCCAAATCAATTTTGCTAAAATTAAATATTTTAACTAATCTATAAAAAAATATTGTTCGTACCAGAAAAGATCCCTAGGGTCGCCTATTATATATTGGGTATTGTGTCAAAGTCTTACACCCGCGTCGACACTTGTGTCACGAGGCGCTGAACCATGTAAAAGATAAAAACCGCCGCCCACGTTTTCTCTTGGCCATATTTAAGTCTACCGGGCTTGTTAATTGATATAATCCATCGGCAAAGAAAGAACAACACACAGAGTGTCACTATTTTATTTGCACCCTTCGTAAAAGTCCTAAAACGTGTGCAAAGTAGTTGTGTTTTCGCCACGCGGGGACGTATGCCTAACGAAAATGAAAAGTTGACAGAAAACGAGAAGAACTTTAGTCTTCTTACTTTCTAAACACGATTATCAGACCCATACACAGAACATTGGATCACTCTGCATTATATATACAAGCTATTTTTGAAGATTTATTAATTTTTTCGGGCACGTGTATACATTTTCAATGCATCAAAATTGAAATTGAGAACTAATGACTTAGTACTTCCATATATGGTAAGTGTTTGTTACTTCCGATTTTCATTTATGCATATCAATCAGGTCATCGAAATAAAACAAATAAATCATTCTAACTTTATTTAGCGCTAACCTGATGAGAAAACGTTTGTGATACTCGTATCTAAACATACTCTAGTTTTATAAATATAAATGTTTAAAAATGAAATTTTTGTGCCATGTCTCCTTTAAACATGAAATATTTCCATTCTAATATGACAAAAAGACTACTTCTGAATCGCGTAGGGGTAGATATATCGGGTAATAAATGGACTGACGACTGCAGAACATAACATCAGAAATAAGAATTTCAGCTATTTTAAAATGCATCAATTTTATTCATTTCCTACTTCGGGGCAACTCTCGGCGATACAAAATTACTGATTCCAGTTATATGATGCTCTAAGACTTAAACTCTACAGCTTTTTAAGGATCTAATCCTACTTCTCTTTTTTCTGCTGACCTCTCTCATTTCAACGTTTTTATACCAAAAATATGCATTTTTAGATTTGTTAGATGCAATTTCACGACATACTGTTGTTTAGTTGAGTGATTGCAGAATTTATAAATGTATGAATAAAGCTTAATACATATACATATACATATAAATAAAAATAGTGAAACATACATGCCCTATATATATTTCGACCAAAATAAAAACTTGCATCTATAAAATAAAAAAAATGATTTTCTCTTAATTGTTTCCAATATTAAAGAAATTTGCTGAGTGTGTATGCTTGTACACGAGTGGTATTTTCATCCATTGTATGTCGTAAATAAGACCCCTTGCTAATTTTACATGTATGAGAGAAAACAATTTTAAACTGTAGTATTTTACTATTAAGGCAAAAAGAATTATTATGTTATAAATGCTTGTTTATTCCGACATCAAGGATCAGGGCCCTTAAGGCCTTATTCTGTCTACTGAAATAATCGGTAAAGAAATTATTATAAATTCGGGAGTAAAACTAGCACGTGAAGTAGAAATATTAATTAAAGAGCTTTTATCTCTACTTTATGCCAAAGAACGATAACTTTTTATCATATAAAGTGTGAAATAATCTTTGATTAGGGGTCGAATTTGACATTGCATTTGCTTTAAACTAGCATGCATGTACGCGAATGCATTTACTTAATATTTTATATAAAGTAATAATTAACAGTTCAAGACTGCTTTCTCTAGCCGTAAAAAATATGCCGTACATATACATTTACTATGTGCACATATCAAAGATGCCTTTACCTGTATTCGTTATTCGAGAGTTAATAAAAGTAAAATATTTATTTAATTTTTACGTCTTTTTGTGTGTATAAAATCCAGTTACTTAAGTTTCTATATAATGTAAATTTTCTAATATTTCTTTCGTATTTAGTGTACACCTTCCAACACAAACTATGGACACTCAAAATACCGGTATCTATTTAAAAAATGTTGGCTGATGAATTACTTTAAAGCAACGCTCAATTGTAGCATGGATGTAAAAAATTTCCTCGTGTAAGTGTCTGTGCTTTATGGCCTACATGTATTTTAGTATTTGTTATGACAGGTATCATTACATATTTGTGCCGAGCGGTCCTGTCGTACTAGCTGTTGTCGGCAGTTCAGTATTTTCGTGTAAATTTTAGCGTCTATAGCCACAGGAGGCTAAATTGCCCGACCCTGCCCACCTCTCTCCGTTTCCAGTGGCAAACAAAATTTGTCGACCCCATTGTCCTTGTGTCCCACCCCTTTTTCATTTCATCATTTCATGTTCATTTTATCATCAATTTCATGTTCATTGTCTGAATATAGCTGAAATATTGCTGTTCGGACGTTAAACCCCAACAAACAAACAAACAAACGAAGTTGTTGTCTTCTATTTCTGTCAGCTGCATCCTGTGTTACGTTTGTATTCAATCCATGTCTTTCCAAAATTTTGTTATCCGCCTCTTTAAAATCTTGAAAAAAAAGAACAAAAGCAGACGCCTCCTGGTTGTATTCGTTATAGGTTGTCAGGTTATATAAGCAAGGTTTAGTGGTATGAATATCCACATAAATTTAAGACATGTCTAGCTTTCATGCATTTTAGCGGTGATACCATTTGCAAAGATGTTCGAAAACTCTCTCTAAAAAAAAACCTCTTTTTTTTAAAAATACTGTTATAATGGTTGTAATTGATCTGAAATAAAACAAAAGAAACCTTGTTGATACCAACAAGGAATTGTTTTATAAAAACTGTAGTCGGTGTTTGGTTTAATTAGTATATTTTTATATTAAATAGTAAAAATGCCAGCTATTTCAATTGCTTACTGATTAAAATGTTGGTTGGACATCTTTTTAAATGGTACATTTTGCAGATCCAGCTATGTAGCGATGTTTGTGTTGATTCTTTTGGAATCCATACAAAGATAATAGGAAATGTGGGTTTTCTTTACAAATCTATGAATATTGGTTTGGGCAAATTGTATGTGCACTTTTTATTTCACTGTTCAGTTGACTTGTTTTTTATTTCGTAAAAGTATAGGCAGTAAATTCATATTCATTATTTTACCAGGAAGTTCATTCAGGTGCAATAGTTCTGAAGGAGGTCAATGTACCTATCAAAGATTTCAAAACTTATTAAAGTTAATGAAAGTTGGTACGTTCGATTCAAAATACATTTAGCATACAACGCTACATTTGAAAGTAAAAATCTCCATGCTAAAAGATAACCGATTAACACATTTTTCTCTCTTATTACATATTCTTTAATCAGGTTTATTAAATCGTACCTTTCCTTTTACAAATCTATCTTAACTTGAACCACTCGTTATACTTTTATATTCACCTTTGAATTTGTTTATTTAAGAAAAAATGTCATATCATATGCAAAAGTATGTTCTAACTGGAGAAAAAAAATTAACATATGTAAATACAGTTATTGCAGGGATATAAATTAGTTATCTTCACAAAATGTACAATTTTATTATCAGATGATAGTGTAAAATAACTATTGATACATAAAACTTACCAATATGTTTTTGTTTAAGAGAAGTGTTATGAATTGAAGACATCGACAAAATTGTAATTTTGGTTAAAATATTACCAGTTGGTAAATGTTTGACACACACTCTTATGGTTTTGTTATTTTCCTTCAAACTTTCCACAAAAACATTGATTTACTATTGTGTACAAAACAACATACAAAAACAAACAACAAGAAAAAAATATGGAGAGTTTTTGCATTTGATTTTCAAATTTTCCGAACTCAGAACATTCAGAAAAGGACATAATATATATTTGTAAGACTAAATTTCGTTTAGTAAGTCAAACGGTTTCGCCGAAAACGACAAAAATGCACTTTGTAACTCTTATCAGTCCTTGATATAAATTGATCTTTCATCTTGCAAAAGTAATCAAGGGAAATTTATACATCTATATCGGTATATCTGTATATATAACATACAGATATGTCTGAATACCTTCAGAATGATACCAAATTCAGCCGTGTCGTACGTGTTTCGGTTTATCAAATTTTCAAAATTTACCCAATTGTTCCCGTACTAGTAGGACTTTAGTAAGACATTGTAACCTAATATGTAAAATGAAAACGATTAAAATATACATCGGCTTTCTTATTGGGATTATCTTTCCAGAGAAGTATTGAAAATGTCTGAATTAATACACATTTGAATAGAACTTAACAAATGATGCATAAACTAAAAAAACATCAAGTCTTGATAATTTTAAATCGAATAAACAAAAATTACCTAACACTTAGTCGTATTTCGTCTCCGCTATCTGTGGTAAAAACCATATAATTACGTTATGATATTTATTATTTACACTATGGCTATGGAATGAATGACATTTGTTATCTTTCAAAACACAATAACCTTCAAAACAAATTCGATAACAAAGACACGAAGTGCTTCTAAAATATGTTATTCTTAACTTGTCAAAGAGTAATCAAGGGAACCAAGGTTATAGCGGTAATCAATAGAATGTAATCCATGGACAAAGACCAGACATGGAAAACAGACATACACAACAAAGAATATAAAGTAACTAAAATCATACATACAAAGTAACAAAAGTAAATGAGCAACTCGGACTCCACTAAAAACTGGGAGCATGGACCAGGTGCACCGGTAGGGTAAGCGTCCTCTGCTTTTCTAGAAACACCCGCCGAGTTGCTCATAAAAAGTCAAGTCCGGGGTAGACAAACGAGGAAAGGAAAACTTTGACCTGTTGAATAAATCAGTTTTCATGGTGCTGATGGATACACCATAACGATTCACGAGTTCGTGATGACGACCATAAAACTTCTGTAGTGATGACTTCAATCTTGTAGCAACATAACCCTGTTCCAGAAGCTTATTTGTTAGATTTCTAGTGCGATACAAAAAGTCTGCGTAGTTTCGGCAAGCCCTGGCATAACGTATGAGTTGTGATATGAACACTCCATACGCAGGAGCCGAAGGGATGTTTGCCACAGATGAAAGTAAGTTATCTCACTTAAAAGTTCATAACAGTAAACCTGGCTAATAGATACAAATATATTCAATTAAGATAAACCACACATCCACTGTATTTATCTTGAACACGAATCGTGCTGCTCAAACCAACAATGAAGCTTGTATATGCTAACGTTCCCTTAAAGTTAATCATAATTGTGCGATTTTGGTGTGTCCTGTGTTTCTTTTCAATTATCTCTTTCAGGGAATCATTAGTTGAAGTAATGTTTTGTTATATGCTCACTTGCTCTTTCTTTGAAATCTGTTTAAATATTATTTTTTTTACAATGAAAAAAATAAAAGCATGAGGAGTTTAATTAATATAGTTGTTCGATTCTTACATCATATTTATTTTTAAAAATGATTATTTAGGTATGATGATATTACTTTCATCGTGATTTTTCTTTACAAATGTCATTTAATTAAAACTTCCTGGTCCTACATTTCATTCAATTAATACAAATCATAGGTTTATTTTTTGGTTAGAGATAAAATACAGTCAGTCATTCCGTAGATCTGTTATTTTATGCCTTTATAGTCATTTTTAATTAAATATTTCCCTAAATTTACTAAAAAAAGACAACATATCAACATAGGTCCACCCATGCAAATAACACTCGTTAGAAGTAGACAGGTTAAGGAAATATGTAATATGTTGTTAACGACGAGTATGAGGCTTTGCCTACCGTCCTGTATAAAACATAATTCAATGTATTTTGGGATACAAATTTCATATAATTCACTTGCCACAAACTTATGGATTACCCGTAAATGGATTGTTAACAATTCTCTGAAAAAGGGGGTCTTGCGAAATTTTTAAAACCAGTTGTCTTATCTACAATAATTATGCAAATATGGACCTAATTAATAAAGGTTGAACTGCAATAAAGGAACCACAGCAAAATATATATGTTTCCACTTTAGAAAACTATTAGCACTCGCAATTAGGAAGTATATTTTAGTGTACATGTATACAGGAATACTGATGAAAATTACAAAACCATCCTAATTCAAAGAATTTATCAAAAAAATTATAATAAGAAACTCACCAAAAACTAAATTTAGGAGCACATATGCGAACAAACTTAAACATACGTCCATTGTGTTCTTAAATGAATTCAAAACTACACCTCTTATTGGTTATTTTAAATCATAATTTTAAATTTCGTCTTATCTTTATTTGATTTAAAAGACTATTTCTATAGTATAGGTTGAAAACGTCTGTCTTCTCATAGCAACACCATAAATATTCAATACTATAAGGCCCGATCTGTGATGTTTGAGGCTAGAAGTGAACAAGGAATACGATAAAGTGAACACTTATTCTTATGTTAGTAATATGTAATATTAGTTTATTCCTAGCTTTTGTAAAATATTAAAAATGAATTCATGGGGGTATTATTTTACATGAGCTTGGCGCACGTTAAAGAACCCTGCTGTGGTATTCGATAGGAGTAGGAACCACTGCGCTCCGCTGCAGGAGGCTAAATTGCCCGACCTTACCCATCCCTCCCTTTTTCTAGTGGCAATCAAAATTTGTCGACCCTACTGTCCTTGTGTCCCATCCCATTTTTCATTTCATCATCATTTCATGTTCATTTTATCATCCATTTCATGTTCATCGTCTGAATATAGCTGAAATATTGCTGCTCGGACGTTAAACCCCAACAATCAATCAATCATTACATGAGCTTGGTCTTTATATGGTATTAATTTTTACCGAGCGTTTAGCAATGTACAATATATAAATATGATAGAAAGTCAACCAGTGTGTAAATAAGTATAAATTCCGCGTTTAAAGGAGACATAACACAAAAAAATATTTTATCAGTTTTTGATTTATTTGATTTATTACACCTAACATACTGTTGTTTAGTTGAGTGATTGCAGAATTTATAAATGTATGAATAAAGCTTAATACATATACATATACATATAAATAAAAATAGTGAAACATACATGCCCTATATATATTTCGACCAAAATAAAAACTTGCATCTATAAAATAAAAAAAAATGATTTTCTCTTAATTGTTTCCAATATTAAGAGAAATTTGCTGAGTGTGTATGCTTGTACACGAGTGGTATTTTCATCCATTGTATGTCGTAAATAAGACCCCTTGCTAATTTTACATGTATGAGAGAAAACAATTTTAAACTGTAGTATTTTACTATTAAGGCAAAAAGAATTATTATGTTATAAATGCTTGTTTATTCCGACATCAAGGATCAGGGCCCTTAAGGCCTTATTCTGTCTACTGAAATAATCGGTAAAGAAATTATTATAAATTCGGGAGTAAAACTAGCACGTGAAGTAGAAATATTTATTAAAGAGCTTTTATCTCTACTTTATGCCAAAGAACGATAACTTTTTATCATATAAAGTGTGAAATAATCTTTGATTAGGGGTCGAATTTGACATTGCATTTGCTTTAAACTAGCATGCATGTACGCGAATGCATTTACTTAATATTTTATATAAAGTAATAATTAACAGTTCAAGACTGCTTTCTCTAGCCGTAAGAAAAATATGCCGTACATATACATTTACTATGTGCACATATCAAAGATGCCTTTACCTGTATTCGTTATTCGAGAGTTAATAAAAGTAAAATATTTATTTAATTTTTACGTCTTTTTGTGTATATAAAATCCAGTTACTTAAGTTTCTATATAATGTAAATTTTCTAATATTTCTTTCGTATTTAGTGTACACCTTCCAACACAAACTATGGACACTCAAAATACCGGTATCTATTTAAAAAATGTTGGCTGATGAATTACTTTGAAGCAACGCTCAATTGTAGCATGGATGTAAAAAATCTCCTCGTGTAAGTGTCTGTGCTTCATGGCCTACATGTATTTTAGTATTTGTTATGACAGGTATCATTACATATTTGTGCCGAGCGGTCCTGTCGTACTAGCTGTTGTCGGCAGTTCAGTATTTTCGTGTAAATTTTAGCGTCTATAGCCACAGGAGGCTAAATTGCCCGACCCTGCCCACCTCTCTCCGTTTCCAGTGGCAAACAAAATTTGTCGACCCCATTGTCCTTGTGTCCCACCCCTTTTTCATTTCATCATTTCATGTTCATTTTATCATCAATTTCATGTTCATTGTCTGAATATAGCTGAAATATTGCTGTTCGGACGTTAAACCCCAACAAACAAACAAACAAACAAACGAAGTTGTTGTCTTCTATTTCTGTCAGCTGCATCCTGTATTACGTTTGTATTCAATCCATGTCTTTCCAAAATTTTGTTATCCGCCTCTTTAAAATCTTGAAATAAAAGAACAAAAGCAGACGCCTCCTGGTTGCATTCGTTATAGATTGTCAGGTTATATAAGCAAGGTTTAGTGGTATGAATATCCACATAAATTTAAGACATGTCTAGCTTTCATGCATTTTAGCGGTGATACCATTTGCAAAGATGTTCGGAAACTCTCTCTAATCTCTAATCTCTTTCATCTTGCAAAAGTAATCAAGGGAAATTTATACATCTATATCGGTATATCTGTATATATCACATACAGATATGTCTGAATACCTTCAGAATGATACCAAATTCAGCCGTGTCGTACGTGTTTCGGTTTATCAAATTTTCAAAATTTACCCAATTGTTCCCGTACTAGTAGGACTTTAGTAAGACATTGTAACCTAATATGTAAAATGAAAACGATTAAAATATACATCGGCTTTCTTATTGGGATTATCTTCCCAGAGAAGTATTGAAAATGTCTGAATTAATACACATTTGAATAGAACTTAACAAATGATGCATAAACTAAAAAAACGATCAAGTCATGATAATTTTAAATCGAATAAACAAAAAGTACCTAACACTTAGTCGTATTTCGTCTCCACTATCTGTGGTAAAAACCATATAATTACGTTATGATATTTATTATTTACACTATGGCTATGGAATGAATGGCATTTGTTACCTTTCAACACAAAACAACCTTCAAAACAAATTCGATAACAAAGACACGAAGTGCTTCTAAAATATGTTATTCTTAACTTGTCAAAGAGTAATCAAGGGAACCAAGGTTATAGCGGTAATCAAAAGAATGTAATCCATGGACAAAGACCAGACATGGAAAACAGACATACACAACAAAGAATATAAAGTAACTAAAATCATACATACAAAGTAACAAAAGTAAATGAGCAACTCGGACTCCACTAAAAACTGGGAGCATGGACCAGGTGCACCGGTAGGGTAAGCGTCCTCTGCTTTTCTAGAAACACCCGCCGAGTTGCTCATAAAAAGTCAAGTCCGGGGTAGACAAACGAGGAAAGGAAAACTTTGACCTGTTGAATAAATCAGTTTTCATGGTGCTAATGGATACACCATAACGATTCACGAGTTCATGATGACGACCATAAAACTTCTGTAGTGATGACTTCAATCTTGTAGCAACATAACCCTGTTCCAGAAGCTTATTTGTTAGAGTTCTAGTGCGATACAAAAAGTCTGCGTAGTTTCGGCAAGCCTTGGCATAACGTATGAGTTGTGATATGAACACTCCATACGCAGGAGCCGAAGGGATGTTTGCCACAGATGAAAGTAAGTTATCTCACTTAAAAGTTCATAACAGTAAACCTGGCTAATAGATACAAATATATTCAATTAAGATAAACCACACATCCACTGTATTTATCTTGAACACGAATCGTGCTGCTCAAACCAACAATGAAGCTTGTATATGCTAACGTTCCCTTAAAGTTAATCATAATTGTGCGATTTTGGTGTGTCCTGTGTTTCTTTTCAATTATCTCTTTCAGGGAATCATTAGTTGAAGTAATGTTTTGTTATATGCTCACTTGCTCTTTCTTTAAAATCTGTTTAAATATTATTTTTTTTACAATAAAAAAAATAAAAGCATGAGGAGTTTAATTAATATAGTTGTTCGATTCTTACATCATATTTATTTTTTAAAAATGATTATTTAGGTATGATGATATTACTTTCATCGTGATTTTTCTTTACAAATGTCATTTAATTAAAACTTCCTGGTCCTACATTTCATTCAATTAATACAAATCATAGGTTTATTTTTTGGTTAGAGATAAAATACAGTCAGTCATTCCGTAGATCTGTTATTTTATGCCTTTATAGTCATTTTTAATTAAATATTTCCCTAAATTTACTAAAAAAGGACAACATATCAACATAGGTCCACCCATGCAAATAACACTCGTTAGAAGTAGACAGGTTAAGGAAATATGTAATATGTTGTTAACGACGAGTATGAGGCTTTGCCTACCGTCCTGTATAAAACATAATTCAATGTATTTTGGGATACAAATTTCATATAATTCACTTGCCACAAACTTATGGATTACCCGTAAATGGATTGTTAACAATTCTCTGAAAAAGGGGGTCTTGCGAAATTTTTAAAACCAGTTGTCTTATCTACAGTAATTATGCAAATATGGACCTAATTAATAAAGGTTGAACTGCAATAAAGGAACCACAGCAAAATATATATGTTTCCACGTTAGAAAACTATTAGCACTCGCAATTAGAAAGTATATTTTAGTGTACATGTATACAGGAATGTCCGGGGTAGACAAACGAGGAAAGGAAAACTATGACCCGTTGAATAAATCAGTTTTCATGGTGCTGATGGATACAACATAACGATCCACGAGTTCATGATGACGACCATAAAACTTCTGTAGTGATGACTTCAATCTTGTAGCAACATAACCCTGTTCCAGAAGCTTATTTGTTAGATTTCTAGTGCGATACAAAAAGTCTGCGTAGTTTCGGCAAGCCCTGGCATAACGTATGAGTTGTGATATGAACACTCCATACGCAGGAGCCGAAGGGATGTTGCCACAGATGAAAGGAAAGTTGACAATTCTGAATAAAAAGTCATCACGTTTGTCGTAAAGTTTGGTCAATAGTTTTCCTTTACCATCGATTTCTAAGTGTAGGTCAAGATATGAGGCTGACTTCACAGTGTCTGTAGTATCTTTTATCTCAAGTTCTTTTGGGTAGATGCGATATATCAAATCCCCGAAATTAGGATTGTTTAAAGATAACACGTCATCTATATAGCGGAAACTGAGATTGAAGGATCTAGCTAAATGATATTCTTTCTTTCGTATCAGATCAGCTATGAAGTCAGCCTCATCAGTGTGAAGGAGAGGTCAGCACATAGAGGAGCACAATTTGTTCCCATTGGAATGCTGACCGTTTGTTGAAAAACGCGTCCACCACACTGGACAAATATGCTGTCGATAAAAAATTCCAGCATTTTGTAAACATCTTCTTCTGTATATTTGGAAGATGATTTGGAATTATTTCTTACAAAGTATGAGGAATCTCTACCAAGAACTACATATTTGTATCTAGGTGTACAATCCTTTTTGGAAAAAATAACGATATAATGTTTTTTAAGTCGGGATTTTAACTGAGTATGTGGAATAGAAGTATACAGTGTTGAGAATCATAGGTTTCAATGCTATTATATTCTGATAATAGTCTTGAACTGATTGTCTCCAAGAGATCTTTCGAATTTTTCAGGATCTACATTGAATTGATACCACTACGGAATTCAAACGGGTTGTGGTAGGAGTGAAAACGCTCTTTGACAGCTTTGAGTATAGAAGTTAAAAGTTCTGAAAGAGCATGGTGGTACATTTTGCACATATTTTTCATGTGTAGTAGACAATGTGTTTGCTACATTGGGGTCTTTGAAAACTGATGTAGCATAGGGGCATTTATGGACTACTTAAAACTTTCATTCGTTTCAAAATTAAAGACCTCACGGCCTTTAATCACTCTGACAGAGAATCAATGTCTTCTTGTTCTCTTTTGGTCCATTTTTTTTTAAAGTATTTGATTTCATATTGATAAGAAAAAGATTATCATTTGACATTTACTTTTCTTTTTGTTTAAGTTCGGTTTATTAAATATGAGGTAAAGACCTTAATAATTATTTATTTTTTTTAAATTGATAACATTGGTTTTCCATCATCCAAGACCTACATTACATTTTTTCATTATTGTCTGATACTCTTTATGACAATATGATTATGTTTTGAAAAGCAAACTCTCAATGTAAAATATTTTTTAATCTTTTTATTTGATTTGCTGCGGCACAATTGTACTTCTGTTGTTTTATGCATGTTTTGCTTGTATGAAGATGATACATTAATACATAAGACTATAATTAAATAATCAAAAGTAGGTCAGAACCGGAATGTATTATGTATACTTAGGGCTTACTAACATTTTCTAAAATGATTAATGAAATGCTAGTTTGTATACAACAGTTTGTTGGAACAATGTTCTCAGATGGATTAGTACATGTTTTGTATACAACAATATGTTGGAACAAATGGATTTCATCTATGTTTCCGAAAATGAATCATGGATTAAATGGGCGTTCTAAATTTAAAAGAATTTCAACTCTTATTGAAATAGTAAAAATTACGGTAATCAATTATCATATCAGCTTAGATGAATTGAGTTCTGACAGGAAGTGAACCTGTCATTCCGATATCTTCATTAGTTTTCTAACTTTAACAAAAGCAAAAAGTAATAAACACACACACGAATGTTTTCCCCTATTTAACTCACGTTTTGAAGTTATGTCATATTATATAATGTTATATTATTAAGAAAATAAATCAATCCTAGTTGATGTAAGACTGTTTTATTACTTTTTTGACAATGAAAAATGAGGCAGCAGAAGTTTATTTAATAAAGTAGTTCGATTCTTACATCATATCGATTTTTAAAAGTGAAAGTGATTATTTACGTGTAATGAAATAATTTCATTCGTGATGTTTCTTTTCAAGTGTCATTTACTTTCAAATTCCTTGTCTTGTCCGTTATTTCATTAATTTAATACAAATCATAGATTTATTTTTCGTTTAAAGTTTTGTTACTTTATGCTTTTATAGTCATTTATAAATGATTTTTTTCTCAAAATTTAACAGCATATCACCATAGACATCCATACAAAGAACACTCGTTAGAACTAATTAAAAAAAATATGTAATATACTAGTATTGTTAACAACGAATATGAAGCATTGCCTACCCTCGTGTATTAAACATTTTGACATTAAACTTTGTGATAAAACTTTCATATAACTCACTTGCCACATACTTATGGGTTACCCCTAAATGGTTTTTCTTAAAAAGGGGGAAATTTTTAAAACCAGTTTTCTGACTGTCCTCATTATCTACAGAGCAAATATGCAACAACGGACCTATTTGCTAAAGTAAAACTGGAATAAAGAAACTATTTAAAATATATCTAACATCATTAGAAAGTTATTAGCATTCGCATTTAGGGTGTATTTTTTACGGACACATACAGGAATACTAAACAAGATTTCAAAAACAAATTATCAACGTAAGAAATTTTATAATAACTTATAAACTCACCAAAAACTAGACTTAGGAGAACATATGTTAATGAACTTAAAGATACGTCCATTGTTTAAATAATATTCTTGATGTACGTCGTATCATTCATTGTTAAATATAAAAAAGATTATTCTAAGATTAAAGGTTTAAAATATCAGTCTTCCCATAGCAACACAATAAATATTTAGTACTTCAACGCCCGTTCTACGATAAAGACAACAATCATTCTTCTGTTAGTAATATGTGTTATTTGTTCATACCTATCTTTTGGAAAATATTAAAAATTAACACATTAGGGTATCATGTTGAACTTTTATTTTGTAAAATATTTATATATTTATATTGTAATATTTTATACCGAGCATTAGCGACGTATACTATACGAATACAAAGGCCAACCCGTGCGTAAATGAATACAAACACCTCGTTTTAACATTAACTATTTCCATTCTAATTTGACAAAAAAGACTACTTCTGAATCTGAATCGCCAAGGGATAGAAATATTGGGTAGAATATCGTTTGACGTTTGCATGATAATAATACCTGAATTAAGAAATTCAAAGACTTAAAATGCATCAATTTTATTTGTTCACTACTTCGGGACATCTATCGGCAATACAAATTTACCCATTCTACAGTTATATCTTGCTTTCAGACCCTCTGCATTTTGAGGGTTATTTCCACTTCTCTTTTTCTGCTGACCCTTCATTTCAAGTGAACATGGATGATTTTCCAGACATTGACTTTTTGGAGTAGTTTATCGAGTATGTTTTTGCAAACTCCGGAGCATTGGTCTCTTTCGTGCCGGCGCTACTTTTGCCATTGGTGGAGGAACGTCAACGGTACCGAACTGGAGCTGCTTTGCAGTTTGACATTTTTGTAGTCATAGCAGATAGGTTGTCCTGCTGTGGATCGTAGATTTTTTTTCCAAGTATTCCGACAGAATATTCCACGACCACTTATAGACATTCAGTAAAATCAAAAGGTTAACACCTAAATCTGCGTAGTCTAATTTATTAGGCAATTTCTCTAAATCATTGTAGGATTTTCGTTTTTACAAATTTGGATCCGTTTTCAACTACATCATATTTTCTTTGCAGAACATACCAAATACATTAGTTAAAATAACATTTTTACACCACAAACATACATTTTCAGATGCAATTTCACGACATACCATTATTTAGTTGAGTGATTGCAGAATTTATAAATGCATTAATAAAACTGAATGCATATACTTGTAAATTAAAATATCTAAAAATTCATTGGCGATATGAATTCTATCAAAAAAAAATTGCATCGAAAAAATAACGAAATTTGTTTTACTTCGATCTATTCTTAATTGATTCCAGTATTTAGAGAAAGTTGCTAACTGTGTATGCTTGTACAAAAGTAGTGTTTTCATCCAATGGATGTAAGATCCCTTCCTAATTTTACCTGTGCAAAGAACACAAATTCTAAGTGTAGTATTTTATTACTGAGATAAAAAGAAACATTACGTCATACGTGCTAGGATATTCCGACATCAAATTGATAGTTCACATTCAAAAACACACACAGATGAAATAGTCAAGGCAGCCAAGGTTGACATAATAAAATGACACAATAAAAGCTATTCATTTACATTTACGAATTATTTAAAATTCGTTTTTATGAACACTTAATATTTTGAATAAACAAACACCTTTCAATGAATAAAGTCATTGCGTCTTTATATTGTTATATTTATATTTCAGATCTACGAATTTGCCGTGGCTGAGAATAACCTCATGACTTTGGGTGAAAGAAATAAAATATCGTAAAGTTCAAAAGGCACTATATGGGCTAAACTATTCAAGAAAAATAAAAGAATTCGTGTAACCTGTCTTAAAAAATATTATAACAGTAACAAAATCAACGTCTAAATATTTCTGCATCATGGTTCTTTCACTTGTACACAGGCAGTGATGGGAATGCGACATTTTGATTTTGAGGTGCTGGGTATGTGGTTCCTGGGGGTAGAAAGGGTCCACCTTGAGCTGGGAATGCGCCACCAGAAGCTGGATATGTGCTCCCTGGCGCCGGGTAGGTATGTGTTCATATAGGTTTGTAGTTGACCTGAAATAAAACAGTAGTTGTTGATACTAGTCAAGGAATTATTTTATATAAATTCTTGATTCCTGTCGGTGTTCAGTTTTAAAACGTATGTTTTTGTATGCAATAGTAGGAAAAACCAACTCTTTCAATTGCTTAGTGATAATAATTTTGGTTGGACATGTTTTTATATGTGATTCATCCACACACAATGGTATGTCTTTGAAAAAATGTAATCTTTATAAGCTGAAGATTTTTTTGTGTGTATGTCTATACTATTTGGTCAATGCTCCCTATTTTTAGTGGAGTCCGGGGTGCACTTTTACTTTTGTTTATTTGTTCGTGTTATTTTGTTTCTTTCATATGTTACTTTATATTCTTTGCTCTGTCTGTGTGTCAATGTCTAGACTTTATCATTGGAATCTTTTTGTTTTAACGCTGGAATCTTGGTTCCCTTAATTACTTAATCAAAATGCAACTTACTTTGCTGTGATGGCTGCACCACTATTGTAGTGGCACCGCCTGTGGATATAGCAGTGACACTGTTACGTGGACGGTTCTTTACATGACACATGATCACAATTATCACCAGTATAACAATGACACCTGCAACTGCGCCTCCGATGGTAAACCTTTAAACAAACTACGACTGTTCATAAAAACCTCATAATGCAAAGGTAAAAACGAGAAAATAACAATTTATAGAAATACTGCAACGTTAAGGAAAATCGATAAATCTCATTCACAACATGACTTCAACAATTTATTTCAAACATTTCACATTCATCACCATGCTTTTCGATATGATTTAATGCTATCTCCCTCAGATGTTTCCCTTCAGCACCTGCGTATGGAGTGTTCATATCACAACGCATACGTTATGGTAGGGCTTGTCGAAACTACACAGACTTTTGTATCGCGCTATAATTCTAACAAATAGACTTCTGGAACAGGATTATGTTGCTACAAGATTGAAGTCATTACTACAGAAGTTTTATGATCGTCATCATGAACTCGTGAATCGTTACGGTGTATTCATCTGCACCGTGGAAACTAATTTGTTCAATGTGTCATAATTTTCCTTTCCTCTTTCGTCTACCCCGGACTTTACGTGTAATTAGCAACTCAGTGGGTGCTTCTAGAAAAGCAGAGGACGCTTATCCTACAGGTGCACCTGGTCCATGCTCCCAGTTTTAAGTGTCCGTCCGAGTTTGCTTTTGTTACCATTTGATCATTAAAAAAACATAGAATAAAGGGGTCAGACAGTTGTATTTTGCACATATCTTCAAACCCATTAGTTTTAGCCAATATCTTTCAATTGCTGAAATGATCCTTATATTAAGGCCTACAAAAGTCTTCAGTGATTAGAGTTGTCTGACGACTCCACGTTAGAGTTACTGACCTTGAAAGGAGAAACAATCTCTTTTTTACAGTTTTCAGCCAATACATTGAAAGCTATGATAGATAGAATGAAACTTCCAATTGCAGAAATGATTTTAATTATAACGCCTGCCAAAGTCTCCATATATCAAAGTTGTCAGATGACTCCAGGTAAGAGTTATTGCCCTTGAAAGGCAAAAAAGTACGTGTTTAGGAATTTTTAGTCAATATCTTGAAAACTATAATAAATAGCATGAAACTTTCAATTGATGAAATGATCCTTAGGATAAGACAAGTTGGACAACTCATTGTTAGAGGTATTGTCCTTGAAAGGCATGTGAGCGATTCAGGCTCCTTTGAGCCTCTTGTCTGAATGACCAAAGAAGTTCGGAAAATTTGAAAATCAAATTCAAAAACTCTCCATATTTCGTTTTGGGTTCTTTGGTTTTTTATGTTGTTTTGTAAACAATAGTAAATAAACATATTTTGTGGAAAGATTAGACGAAAATAACATAGCCATAAGAGTGTGCGTATAACATTTACCTCTTACTCAAAATTACAATTCTGTCGATGTCTTTAATTCATCACATTTCTCTTAACGTAAAACATATTTGTAGGTTATAACTATCAACAGTTATTTTACAATATTTTTTTATCATACAATTGTGTATTTTGTGAAGATAACTGATTTATATCCCTACATTGACTGTCCGTAAAAAAGGTTTTACATATGTTAAAGCTGCATTAGCTGCCAAATTTGTTCAGTTTTGATTCTGCTGAATTTTGCTGATTCAATGAAATAAGTTTGTATAATGCAATTGAAGCTATATATAATACCTATAGAATATTGTGAAAACAACGTTTTTTTAATCAGAGAAGATCGATAGCTCTGGTCTAATTATATTTTGCTATTTCTTCCGAAGATTGCCGACAGGACATTCTTTTAATTTCCATGTCTGGGTTCCCTTGATTACTCTTCTCGTATATACTTATATACTTCTCGAATTAAAAATTTTTTCCATTGTTAAAGAAATATTTTGTAATGGCTAAGCACTCTGTATACAGAAATCTTTTCAGTAATGAATTTCAAGTGTCTTCAACATTGTATGGATATGCATTATAGCTTCTCCCGTGATTTTAGAATCTTTTCCATGACATTTACTTTTTTGCAGTTATGCATTTTTTTGGTCTTCAAAAATATTCATTTCTATACCTTATTAGTTTTCGAGATTCTAGAAAATAATGTTGATTGTATTAGATATACAGTATGGTCAAATCCATCAAGTCGACAATTTAGAATACTACGCTTAATTTTATTAACCAGTCATATAAAACGTTATTTATAAAAAAAAATAGTGACAAATGAATAATTATGTAAGGTCTAACCTGGTGTCGGTAAAGAAGTATTAATAGTGATGTTTTGGCCGAAGATGTATTCGTCTGACATATATTAGATACCCTACACAAGTCATTCAAAGCACCATATTAGGGCGTCATAATGACTGAATCAGGTCAGGTGACTCGCTACGTTTTCTCTGACATTATATCAATGATCAAATTCAGAAATACATTACACATAATTTCAAGTGGTGTTTGAATGAATTCATAAAGTTTAAAAATTCTTTTCAATGATATCTTTCTTGTTTCTGGGAAAAGGATATTTTTATTTTAGCCCTGCGAACTCTCTTTGCTCACTTTCTTTGGTTTCTTTGTACGTGTTATTTTGGTTACTTCCGGTTCTTAGTTGTGTGCGTGTATTTTCCCTGTCTAGTCTTTATCCATGGAATATATTCTTTTGATTTTACTCGAATCAGAACAATCACCGTTAGAAAATGATCATGGCCTCTCAGAGATGCTATTCTTAAAAATCTGACAGCGGAACTTTTAGATAGCCAGGTATAATTATGTATTAATTATCTATTTGTCTCCAGTGGAAAGCAAAATGTATAAAATTATTAAGTCTCTTGTATGATTGGTACTTTTGTATTACAACAACGCTCATTTGAAAAAAAATCACGCTTTTGTCGTATAAAGTTACAATACTCAATAAAAACAGGAGGAACGTTGACGTTTATGTTGTCACTATTTGTATGTATAACGTCTTTATTTTATATTTTAAAGTATGTCTAAGTTGATATAATCAAGTACGAAAATCTGCCCTTATTTACTATAATATCCATCTACTCACATAATCAGAACGCAACTCATCATGGCTATTTCTTCCGAGTTACGCTTAGGAAGTGCAATTTGTTTTCCTAAATCAGTACATTTGGGACAGTTATAGTTTTGATATACTACGTCTATCATAAGTCATGATGAATTGTCCTCTTAAGACCAGTCAATGACAGTTTTCATGGTTTTAAAAGGTGATATGCATGTTGGGGTGAAAATGTTTGATACTTTGGGGAAACAAGTCTTCTAAACAAAATATAAA
Organism: Perna viridis; assembly: GCA_037379345.1. Classification (NCBI taxonomy): domain Eukaryota; kingdom Metazoa; phylum Mollusca; class Bivalvia; order Mytilida; family Mytilidae; genus Perna; species Perna viridis. The sequence goes on from CM074511.1 coordinate 20,663,803, forward strand.
GATCTTTGCTCGTTCACATCGCTCAGTTATTATTCTGTCTCACACACTGACATTTTGTTTGCATGTTTTAGTTTACATTTTTCAGGAAAAGATAACAAAAAAACGAACAAAAATGTACTTTAATCATTAACTTGTTTCAAAACACTTGTATACATTATTAAATTTCGATAATCTAGTGTGGTGTCGTGATCCTAACGTCAATATATTGGTGCTGATGGTGGATATGCTGGATTATATGGTGCTGGGTAAGCGCCACCCGCTGGTGGATAAGAGCCTTGTGCTGGGTACTGGTTCATGTAAGGCTGTGGTTGAACTTAAAGATATAAAGTATTATCATAGTTTTTTTCAAAATTGGTCTTTCAAAGCATGTTTGAAACATAATCCAAATCATTTAAATGGTAAATAAGTTAAATAATCAATTAGCAAGATTAACATAACTCACGTTAGAGAAATTCATATCATACTTCTTATCATGTTCCCTTTTAAAATAATAATATAATAAATTTCATACATTGTTGTTGTTGTTGTTGTTGTTGTTGTTGAATCACCGTGGACGTTACTCCAGTCCCTCCAGTTGAAAAAGTAGTCACTCTTGTGCGATTTTTATGCTTGCATATACAGACAATAGTGACCACAATGGCAGTAAAAATTACAACGCCAGCTATTGCTCCACCAATTGCAGCCCTTTAAAGTAAATTTAGTGACATTTGTACGTTTTTCTCGTACATTCAAAAATGATATCCTTCTCAAACATGAGTTCAATATATTATAGAAACGCTTTTATGAATATGTGTATATTATCTAACATATAAATGGCTCAAAATCTTTCTGTTGGAAGAGTAATCAAGGGAACCAAGGTTATAGCGGTAATCAAAAGAATGCAATCGAGGGACAAAGACCAGACATGGAAAACAGACATACACAACAAAGAACATAAAGTAAATAAAATCATACATACAAAGTAACAAAAGCAAATGATTCGGACTCCACTATAAACTGGGAGCATGGACCAGGTGCACCGGTAGGGTAAGCATCCTCTGCTTTTCTAGAAACACCCGCCGAGTTGCTCATAAAAAGTCAAGTCCGGGGTAGATAAACTAGGAAAGAAAGTGACGTATATAGTGAGAAAGTGTTTGTATGATCTTACGCAAACGCACAGAGGATATTATAGATATCTCTCATATTTCTGTCGAGATATCAGCTAAGTAACACGTTAAAATCTTTATCTTAAATGTTATCTAAGTACAAATGGCTCCGCCCCATAAAAGTGAAACCTACAAATCCTATAAATAACTTTTACTCAACTAAAAAGCTATAAAATGTAATACAGGTCCACTTTGACCTACTTTATTCGGTACAATTGTGTTTCTATACACTTACCCAGAATCGTAATATGTATCGTAGTAGCAGGAAACGGAACTGTAGTAATAATATCCACCATAGTAACTGTAACAGGTATATGCTTGTATTCTTTCGACTGCCGAAGAGTAAACAAAATAGTATTGTTTTGATAGACAAATAGTTTAACAAAGAGTTAACAGTACTCGTAAAATATAAAATGAGGATATAGATATATGCATAAATAAAAACATGTGCCAAAACATTCTGATAGGTAGTCGTATCTCTCTCTAACAAAATAACACAAACAGAATATTTTCAATGGTGTAAACAATGAATTGATGCATTTGTGTATAGTTTGATTTAAGGAGGTATACCTAGGGTAAGGGACATAACCAGTGATATGTTTGTATCGTATTCAATTTCATCAAAGCCTTCTTAAGCTTTCACTCTTCAAGCAATGTCCATTAGCTTAGGTCTACATCCTTAAATTGATTGATTTTGGTATTTTGTACCACATTGCTTGGTATAAATAACGTCCAGTATACGTAACTTCATTTAGAATTGAAGATTTGAAAAAATAACAGAAAAAAAACTCATAGATTAGGGGAAATTCCCAAAAGCCCACTCCAGGTTTTTATTTCCAAAAAAAAAATTGTTTTGATGATAATTATGTTTGTTTTAGCATTTTTGCACACTATCTTTTAGGGTTTTTTTTATTCTTATTTTGTTTTGTTTTGCTTTTGTTTGATTGTTTGTTTTGTTTTTGTTTTAATGCGTTTTGTGTTGTGTTTGTTGACTGTATAGGGAGAGGAATATTCATATTTGTTTCAACGAGATGAATTTCTACCGTCTCAAATAAATATAGAAAACATAAACACATATACAAATATCCGTGTTTGATGTGAGAATAAATATAGAGATATGTTTCAAAATCGCTTCTTTTTATCTAATATCGTTGTTTTGTTCACGACACGGAAAGTCTAGATATAACCAGAACCGAAGTACAGGATTGTATGTACTTATAAGATTTAGCAAATCACGCCAGGTCATACATCTTTTCTGAAGTACATGTAGTTTACGACTAAAGGTTTTTTTTACGTCCTATGGATGAAAACATTCATAATACGTTGCTTAGAACCAGACGAGCACGAAATGAAATTTTAGTGTCCTAACTCACAAATTACGAACGTTGGCCATGACATTACACTCGAAAACATTACTTTCTAGACAAGCAGAGGACGCTTATCCTACTAGTGCACCTGGTCCATGCTCCCAGTGTTTAGTGAAGTCCGAGTTACTCATTTGCTTTTGTTGCTATGTATGTATGGTTTTAGTTACTTTATGTTTTATGTTCTGTATGTCTGTTTTCCATGTCTGGTCTTTGTCCCTGGATTCCATTCTTTTGATTACCGCTATAACCTTGGTTTCCTTGATTACTCTTTGACTCCTGGCCAAACAGTCGTCACTCGATCGCTTTTATGTCGCGCGTGCGTTGTGGAGAAACAAGGCGGAGAAACTATTACTACAAATTTTAATTTCGGTTTGACTTTGCCAAATAAAATCTACGTCCCCGTTTCCAAACACGATGCGAATAGCAGAAAACCCCGATGCCACTGAGGTGGTTAATAATGTACAAACACATGTACTATAATTTAGCATACTCACCGAAACCGAGAATAACAGCAATTAGTACACCAAACACGATCTTCATGTTGTAATTTTTTAAGTTAGACACATCTAATTAATTTCTACACTACGTTGTCGTCACAATAATGTTTTACATTGTTTATCGAACATGAATTACCATTGTCTGAATTAAAGGGCATTTATCTAAAGATCTGTGTATCCTCTACATACCATTATAATAAACATTTAATTGTTAACAACTTCTATTTATTTTCATAGGATATAGAATATCATTTTTTCATTATTTCAATATTTTCTGGCATTGTAAATAGTTTATTATGATATGTTGCAGTATTTCTTGTATAAATTGCGAAATTTACAATCTACGGCTACTCTCCTTCACATCCCCCGATTGCATGACGTTGCTACATTCACAATACTGCATTCTGCACTTACAACCTACATTTATAATCACATAACTGTGTAAATAATGGATTATGTATGTAAATGAACACAATTGTTGATTGTGTGAATTATTATACGATATATATGCATAGTAAAGACCCCCACCCCTGCGCAATACACATATCCCTATTCCCATTCATCATTACTAACTGTCAAAATTCAAAATTCCTTATATTCCCTATTCAATTACAGTGATTTGTTTCAAATGATACATGAGGACAAACATCTTTGTGCAAAGATTTTTTCTATTGAAATGATTACTATATTTTAAAAAAAAACAATTGCAAAAGACAAAGGACATTTGTTAAAGATATAAAGATATCGAAGAATTTGTACTTTGAAGCAACCATTATGAAGTACAGTTAACAAAATGAGTTAAATCCACAGATACGGTACAGACATATTATTTAAATGTTGTGTAAAATCTGTTCTTTTGTTATATGTAAAGGTAATTAATTAGTACATGAACTTGTCATATGATCAGTGCCAGGCTACTTTTGCAACTAAATGTAGTAAACATTAAATTTCTTAAGGGTTGGGTCTCATTATTTCTAAATCTAAATGTCTGCTTGATGTTTCATGTACTATGTATAATGTTACATTCTTTTAAAATGCAGAACATGTACATTATGCACCATATTTTAAACTTGTAAACAGTAGCAATTATTTGTTATGTTTGTGGCTTTTGAATTATGAAAATGCTAGACTTGTGTGAAAAATGGAATTGGCGCATTATTGTTTATCAATTGTTCAATAACTATGTTTTTTTTCGATTTCAGAAACAAAAATACAGTGTTTTTAGATTGAAATATTTTCTTTAAAAAGAAATTTTTAGTTTTGTATATAGTATATAATTTAACGAACATGTCCTTTCACTCAAATATGTACTGCTCTTGTTTTAAAGCTAAGTTGATAAGTATTCATTTAAGTCCACGGGTTAATCCTTTTGTAAATTGTACATTTCTACTTCTGAATGATCATTCCAGATTATTTTCAAATAAGAGTTTTCACTGAAGCTTTCGGTAACTAGTTGAAGGACCCACTCCGCATGTAACATCTTGTTTTTTTTTAATTTGGTGTGTTAATTCCTGGTGTGAAAATTTATTTTTATATTATATTCAATTTTTTTCTTACTTTAAAAGGTGAGAACATTCGATTACACTTGTTGCATAGTATTGTGTTCACAATAAAGTGTCTAAAGCGCGTGATAGGTGATATCAATCGAGGCTTACTGTTAATTTAAAAAAAAAACAGTAAGTCATACGTATCAAAAGCAAGTGTTCTTATATTTCAAGTAAGCTTCTGCAATATTGTTAATATCATAGTATTATTGCGTAAGGTTTCCATATTGGCTTAGTAATTGGTCCGAGGCTAGCCATATCGGACTGAGGAGTAGCCGAAGTCCAACATTTCTAGCCGAGGACCAATAACTCATACCACATGGAAAATTATGCAATCATACCATTATTGATTTACTAGTCCAATGTGTCATATTGACTTAGGCCAATATGGATTTTAACCAGGCCAATGTGACGCATTTGACACGAAAAAGCCGTACTGGACGGCTTAATTCCATATTGGCGCACTCTTGTATTTTGTATTTTGTTGGCAGCTTTGATCATATTTTGGATAATATTCAAACGTTAGTCAGTAAAGTACCATATACACAATCAAACAAAAAAAAAAAAAAGAAAAGAAATTCCCCACCATAAAAAATAAAGTTAATGAAAAAAACAGGGGACGTATTCATGCAGGAAAGGTATTTAAAAAATTAGGTATCTTAGGGTATATTCATATAGTATCTTAGGCTAAACAAAAGAAGAAATACCGAAAAACTGGGGTATCGTTATTTCCTATTGCATTAAGTTTTAGACAAATTATGTAGTTAACACGGATAATTTGATTATAAACGTGATGAAAGCACTCGCTTTTTGTTATTCTTCTTACCAATTCTTGACATTTAATTTCAAAGTCACACAATTTTATTTCAGCATTTTGACGAACTAGCTGGTCAATGGTTGGGGATGAGATGTTCAAACATTTCTTTTTGTAGAATCTTACAATAAATAAATACAAAGTAGTCCATGTCCCGTTGGTCACTTAACACCCGGAGTAAAGAGTCAATAAAAAATCTCTAGTCATTTTTTTATTGTTATTGCTGACCCTGTTCTAAACATTTGAACTTATCTCAAGACAGTTATAGCAGAACAGGTTCTGAAAGAACAGTGTCAGTAGAGTTAATTCAGGAAACAGTTTCAGAACTACCTCTACCAGAGATATTATTTCGAAAAGATGACTCTGGTTAACCGTTGGTTCTATCCCTTTTAATTAAATAAGCAATGCATGGCTGGTTTGGTCCATGAAAGACGAGTGGAACAGCGGACAAATACCTCTATGTAAAATTCAAACTTTTCCATAATTGTTGTTTTAAACAGAAGAAAAGGAGAAAGAAATGAATTGAAAACGATAGTAGATCTGTCAGATGATACAAAGAAAGAGTGTAAGACCGAAGAAAATTTAACCGTTGGTTCTATCCCGTCATATCTTAGCCAGTTTTTATCTTTTGGGCGCGAAACCTGTTGGTTTCTCTAAACAAATCATACGACGCCTCTCTACCGGTACATCTGGACAATGCTTCAAGTTAAAGTTGAGTCCGGGTTGCTCACTAAGTTATGATTCTATGTGCGTGCTATTTTGGTAATTCGGTGTATTTTGTTGTGTGTGTCTGTTTTAATTGTCTTTTGTTTTGTCGTTATTATATAACGTATGATATTATTTTTATTTTTTTTAAATTGTTGCTCAAATCCTGGATCGCAATATTTCTCTTACAAAACAATTGATAGATTTAGAAGCATGGTCTACTCGTAAATGAGGTATAATTCTATGCTGATCTGATTTGATTTCGATGGTGTCTCCGCAAGTCGTATTTTTAACCAAATATTATTAACATATTAACATATTAACATAGGAGTTTGTTACTAGAAAGTACTCAAAAAAGTTAACAATTGAATACAATAAAAAACAAGAATGGGTAAACATTTAGTATGAGTGAATAGTTTGTAAATAAAATGTGTCTGTCAGGTAAGACATCGTTAAAACTTGTTTTCAATAATAATAATAATAATAACTAATTATAACTAAGGTGTTTTTAACTATATATGTACGTTACATTTATGTTATGTATAGTTTGAGCAGAGACAATAACATTGTTTATTGGTTTAAAATGATATATTGTCATTAAACAATCCTCGATCCGGCGATTGTCTCGATCCATCTAAAGAACTGGGGAAGAAATAAACCAGTCTACATTCAGTCATTTCATTTTGCTTCTCATACTTTATTCGAGAGTTTTCAGAAAACCGATTGTATTTACAACGAACAATTAGTTCAAAACTGTTCGTCATAATAGCCACATTGCAACGACATTTCCGTAGACTTAAAAAAAAACAAAAATCATTGTATATCGAATTAGTTTTAACAAGCCAACTTAAATTGTAAGTACAATGTTTTTGGAGAAAACAAATGTTAAGGATACATAAATTTTTCATGCTTAAACAACGCGTCCACAAATAATCATTCCATCATCTTTCATCAATCAAAAATCACTGAGTTTCCTCCAAGGTATTCATTTAATTGAGGACTATGTAAATATTTGGACGCAGTCGGAATGGAGTAGTTTATTTTCCTTTATATGCGGGTCCTGGAGGTGGGACAGGAGACCACCATGCCCTGGAATCGCGCCATTCTGAACGGAATATGCACCCCCTGGAGCTGGATAAGTGTCATAAGTGTTCATGTAATGTTGTAGTTGTTCTGCAATAATTCAGTTAGAAAATATAATTACCATATCAGAAATTATTTCCATTTTCATATTGGTATAAGTAAAGACACAAAAAGTAGGAAAATATTTTTTGTCCTTTTGCCATAGGATGTGACGATCATTTTTCAAATGACTATTTGAAAGAGCTGAATTAATACATTTTATACCTTTTACATATTTAACGAACAGCATCTTATCGATTAAATTATCGAATCAGATAAAATATAAATGCATTTAGTATATCAGGGTTTCTGCTATTCGTTTCTGACAATTATTTTTGCTTGAAGATTTATAAGATAATGGTAAATCATCTTTCTTTAAAACAAATTCTCACTCAGCAAATAATGCAAAGCCCATCCCAAATGGGCTATCACAATTAATAATCTTAATACTTAGTTGTTGCTGTATCATTGCTATTGTTGCTGGACCATAGTAGCATGGTAACAAACCGGGTACGAGGGCGATTCTTGAAATTACATACAATCACTATTATCCCCACTTTTCATGAGCAAATCGGTGGGTGTTTCTAGAAAAGCAGAGGACGCTTACTCTATCGTTACACCTCGGTCATGGCCCCAGGTTTTAGTGAAGTCAGAGTAGCTCATTGCATTTATTGTATGTATATCTGATTAATTTTTGTCCTTTGTTGTGTTTGTTTGTTTTCCATGTTTTCTTTAAGATATTGATTGGTCAAATTTAATGAAAATGCAATATGGAAAAATGGCGGGAAATTTTCCTACACCTTTTCCCTATAAACGGAATTAGAAATGTCTATGTCACAGATGATTTAAATAGCTTTTAGCCTGTTTTCTAGATGTATTGAATAATTTTGAGGCAGAAAAGACCAAATTCAGAAAAAAAGATTTGCCATCCATTTTCTGATTCTTACACAGAATGGTACTTTAAAAATGTAGGTGCATGAACACTAAATATTCAGGGCATGATTTAATAAGTTTGAAACCAGGAAGTCAGGAAACCAGTTTATTTCAGTACAATATATATACACGTATTTATGAGTTTCAATCTGTTATACGTGTGCACAAGAATGTTATAACAGTTGCTATGAAATAAGTACTGAGGAATCAGAGATTCCTCATACTTTGTAAGAAATAATTCCAAATCATCTTCCAAATATACAGAGGAAGGTGTTTACAAAATGCTGGAATTTTTAATCGACAACATTTGTCCAGTGTGGTGGACGTGTTTTTCAACAAACGGTCGGCATTCCAATGGGAACAAATTGTGCTCCTTTACTAGCTGATCTATTCCTTCACTCTTATGAGGCTGACTTTATAGCTGATCTGATCAGAAAGAAAGAATATTGTTTGGCTAGATCCTTCAATCTCAGTTTCCGCTATATAGATGACGTGTTATCTTTAAACAATCCTAATTTCAGGGATTTGATACATCGCATCTACCCAAAAGAACTTGAGATAAAAGATACTACAGACACTGTGAAGTCAGCCTCATATCTTGACCTACACTTAGAAATCGATGGTAAAGTAAAACTATTGACCAAACTTTACGACAAACGTGATGACTTTTCAACTTCCCTTTCATCTGTGGCAACATCCCGTCGGCTCCTGCGTATGGAGTGTTCATATCACAACTCATACGTTATGCCAGAGCTTTCCAAAACTACGCAGACTTTTTGTATCGCGCTAGAACTCTAACAAATAGGCTTCTGGAACAGAGTTATGTTGCTACAAGATTGAAGTCATCACTACAGAAGTTTTATGGTTGTCATCATGAACTCGTGGATCGTTATGGTGTATCCATCAGCACCATGAAAACTGATTTATTCAACGGGTCATAGTTTTCCTTTCCTCGTTTGTCTACCCCGGACTTGACTTTTTATGAGCAACTCGGCGGTTGTTTCTAGAAAAGCAGAGGACGCTTACCCTACCGGTGCACCTGGTCCATGATCCCAGTTTTTAGTGTTAGTCCGAGTTACTCATTTACTTTTGTTACTTTGCATGTATGATTTTAGTTACTTTATGTTCTTTGTCTGTTTTCCATGTCTGGTCTTTGTCCCTGGATTACATTCTTTTGATTACCGCTATAACCTTGGTTCCCTTGATTACTCTTTTAAAGGGTTGCACGGTCATATTTTCTATTGGATGGCTTTTGAAATAATATCAATGCGTATGGATAGACACTTGATTTGAGTAATAATTGCTCACGCATTCAAGAAATGGTTCCCTTTTCGAAGGTTTTAATTATAATCGGCTGTCCTGGTAATATCACGGATAATATTAACTTTAAAGATTTTCTGACATTTTTTTCACGTATAGGAAAACAAAACCTTTTTTTGTCTTTTTGTCTTAAAGCGAGTAAATGTAAAGCAATTATAATTAAAGATATAATTATTTATTTAGAATATGTACAAGTCTATACATTAACTATGGTGTAGGGATAATCGTTTATCTCATATTCATTTTTTTTGTCATACAAACATTTTCGAGAGATAAAAAACATACTTTATCCTTTCAAATAAGTTTCCTTGGTTAACAGATGATTATCAATGACTCGCGTCTAAATCATATTATTATTAAAGCATGGTCGGTCAATCAATGGTCCAACCAAAATGAAAAGCACTTTTAAGATAAAAACCCATTTCAAACTTTCCAGATTTTTAACCATTAGAGAAAAAATATTAAAGTTATAAATTCTAAGTTTCAATACATTACAACTTAATTCTTGGCATGGAAACAAATCATATAGTATGCGTTCCCCGTGGTTCAGTTAGTTGAAGACGCCGTGAAAACAGGTGGTGGTGCTGCTGTATATGCAGGTACTTGTGGAGGATAGGCACTATCATTAGCTAGGTATGCAGCTCCCGACACTGGTTATGCGTTATATGAGTTGGTATAAGTGTGCAGCAGGTCTGAAATTGAAAATAAATATATATAACGAATTTATTATTGAAACTCATTGAAGTTAATCGTCTTTATGAATGACCGGATGTGTATAATACCAAAGGAAACAGGAAAAATTAGAATACATGGCCTTTAAAATATCTTTAAATAATATCTGATGTTATCATTTCATATATGTAAGAAGCTTTGTTGATCCGTTGATAATTTCTTTTTTTGTTGTTTTGTCCATGACTAAATTCCTGTTAGCCCTTATGTTAAACCTTCTATTAAAATAGGATTAATAAAGAAATCATAAGATAAACAGCTTTAATCTCACTTTGTTGTTGTTGAACCATATTAGTTGTAGTTGCTGGAACGCTTGTGGAAATTGCGTTCACCCGGATACAAGGGTGGTTCTTGCAATGACATAATATGAATATTAAGACCACTAAAAATATAATTTCACAAATTGTACCTGCAACTGCGCCACCGATGGTAGACCTGTAAACAATCTATATTTCGCCATATGTATTGAATTTAAAAACCCCCAAAAAACATTATAATATAACATATTTAAAAAAACCTTTTTATTATCTGGTATTGATATAAGATACGTTTGCGCTTAATAACACAAAGTGAAGCAAGCTTATCTAATCTCCTAAAAAAGGCAATTAGAAAAAAAATGATATTACTAGTTGAACATACCCGAACTAAATGAGTAGTCGTAAGAATAGTAGTAGTAGTTGTAATACGTGTAGTAGGAACGGTACTATCTTACTGCGTAAGTGCTGTTAACTGCAGTAAAAACAAATAAATATATACATCATTTCATCATATGGTTGTAGTTCAATTAAATCATTTCTAATCGAAACGATTTGTCTAGGTTTGTGTTTCGGATAACATAAAAATAGTTAAAACTAAGCTAAATTAAGACGGTAAATATAACCATAACTAAATCTTCAGATTATTATTTTGTTTGGATATTAAAAATGAATATTTAATCGGACAAAACATCGTAATTATGATGCAATCAGTAATAATCAACATATTATTTCGTTTTTTTTACATTGATTCAACGTCGGGATATTGGAGTCAAACCTGTTATGGCTCATACCATAATTTATATGGTTCTGATAAATATGGCAAAAACATACTGAAGCATGAAAAATAGACGATTCAGAAAAAAAAAAACGTGAAAAAAGCGTTAACAATCAACGAAAACAATCTTCATTCACAATGTACCCAGAAGAATAAACTGAATAAAATACTATGACATATATAACTATAGGTTCCAAAGGGCCTGAAACAATCACCTGGCTTGATAAGCAACATTATTTAAAAAAAACAATGTGTTCTCTTAGATAATTAATCATAAAAAACCACTGTTTGACAGAATAAAATGCAATGACATATATAACTAGAGACTACAAGGAGCATGAATTACTCACCTCAGTTGTTTTATAGGAGAAGATTTTTAAAAATTAAAACATCAGATACAACAAGAAAATACGAAAGAGGACAATAACTGCTGTTTGACCCCTATGTTCTATTTTAGTTATTTTAAGCTACGGTAGCCATCCCTTTTTTGACGGATCAAAAATATAAACTTTTGTGCAAGGTACCCTAAGTTTTTTTTAAGTTTGTTTGGAAAAAAATGTTAACCGACCACGACGACAGACAACGACGGATACCAAGTGATGGCAAAAGTTCACTTAGCCCTTTTGCCCAGGTGAGCTAAAATGAGCAGTAATACAAGAGTACACACAAAACTAATATAAGATTCAAGAAAAAAACTGGGAATGACATAAGATGCTCCGCAAAGGTAAGCATTTCCTATTCTTCAAATTGCAACCGTAAGTGAGTGAATTGCAAAGGAGTAAAAGTAAAACCGCGTACGGGTCAATGTTGATAGTTAAAATGTTCGATAAGACATTGAATCAAAAGCGAAAATTGCTGAAGTGATGATATCAACATAGGCAGAATACACCACCGGCTGAGAAACCTATTAGACAGTATCCTTGACCTCCTAAATAGTTAGTATTAATAGAATAATTAATTTAGAAAGAGTGAATAACACATACATGATCACGAGCGCCGAAGAATACCTAGATTTAACGAGTTTCGGAACTTCTGTCGCGCAAGAGTTAAATTTTTGTGCGTTATTGGCAAAAGTGATCATACTTTGGCTATTCACGATAACCAATTGATTTTCCTACGTATTATATAGATTTCTTCTATTCTTCATTGCTATTTTCCACATGAATTTACCTTTTGGGAACGGCGGATTGACATTCATGTTGTTACTTTTTGTGACGGTTTGGCGGGAGTGAAATTACTGAATGTTTTTCACAGTGTAAATTATCGAAAGTGTTAAACCTGGAACCCGGTAAATTACTGCTATACATATACACGATAAACGAACGCTCCCGGCGTGGGTTTAAACGCACGATAAACGAACGCTTCTAGCGTGCGGTTAAACGTACGATAGACAAACGCTCACAACGTGCGTGTAAATCCACGATAGACGAAAAATGAAAAATAATAATAATAACAAGTAATGACGAAACAAAAAATAGAAAATGAAATTAATGAAAATATAAAGATTGATAATAGCAAAAATATAAAAATAAAGGTTAAATCAAGGAAATAATCAAAGTGAAAAAATAATCGAGCGCTTGTATCGTGCGTTTAAACGAATGCTCCCAGCGTGCGTTTCAACGAACGCTCCTGGCGGGCGTTTACACGAACGCTTCTATCGTGCGTTTAAACGAACGCAAAACGATGTGTAAACGCACGATAAACGATGCATGAACGCTAAAATGGGAAACCTAAACGTCTCAAGGAGTGAGAAGGCAAGGTGAGCTATTGCCATCACTCGGCGTCCATCGTTGTCTCCGTTAACAATTTTTTAAAACCTCTCTCCCCTGACATTACTTGACCAACTAAAACCAAACTTAGTATGAATGTTTCTTAGGGTATCTTGCATAGAACTGATGTGGAGATTTTTAATTTGTCGTAAAACATGGCCGCCATTACTAAAAAAGAAAATAGAGGTCAGAACTAGTTTTTCGCATATATCTCAAAGACCGTTAGGTTTAGCCAAATTCTGACATGGTTAAAGTGTTTAACATACTTATATCTATCAATTTTCGTATTCATTGGTAAAGCAATGTTGGAGTTATTGCCCTTTTTCTATGTTTTTTTTTTGGGTATTTTTAATGTTATTTCTTTCAAAATTCTTCTCCTCTGACACTACGTGACCAACTGAGACCAAACTTGGTATGAATTTTCCTTGGCGTATCTTGTATAGACGTGACGTGGTGATTTTTGATTTGTTTTTTTACCTATTAAGTGCACCATTCCTGCTAGTTACCTATGGAGTGTAAATTGTTGAAATGATCCTTATAATACAACCTACGGACGTTTGCAGGAATCAAACTTGTCGGACAGCACCTTGTTAGAGTTACTGCGCTTGAAAGGCAAAAACATAATGTATGTTAGCACAATTAAATGTTCCTATTAATACGATATACAAATTATTATTCTTATATTTATTTTCATTCATATATTTATTAATTTAGCTTGCAAGGGTCTTGGGCGAAATAATACATTCTTTTGCGCTTTTTAAATAAGTAAGTTGTCAGTTGTAAAGTTTGACTTCGATGTCATTGATCAGACTTCCTGGTTTAATATTACTCTAAATAAAGACCTAACACATATCCATTACAAAATCATTTCGTAGTTTGAATAATAGACTTTGTTTGTGCTCTGGTAAATGATACAAAGTAGACATCAACATAATAACAACCAAGATAAGCTGATCTAAGACTAAACACGATTGTCTCATCGTAATCTTATGTTCTGAATGGTTTGAAATGCTTACGTAAAGCGTGTCTAAAATCTATCTTTACAGATTGTCATTTAGGTATGGCTAGTTAAATTTGCTTCTACACTCCAAACATAGAAATTTCGATTTTTAATTGAAGAGACTACGCGGGCATGTACACAAGTTTGATTGGCAAATATAAATGGACTAATTTATTTCGTTGCTCATTTGCTTTTGTTACTTTGTATGTATGATTTTAGTTACTTTATGTTCTTTGTTGTGTATGTCTGTTTTCAATGTCTGGTCTTTGTCCCTGGATTACATTCTTTTGATTACCGCAATGACCTTGGTTTCTTTGATTACTCTTATCTAAAATTCGGTCGAAGAAAAAAAAGAGAGCTATGGTTATGGTTAAAAACCAAGATGTTTTTGAATGTATTACAAATAAAGTTATAACACAGGCCTGAAAAACAGTAATCAAGGGAACCAAGGTTAAAGCGGTAATCAAAAGAATGTAATCCAGGGACAAAGACCAGACATGGAAAACAACAAAGAACATAAAGTAACTAAAATCATACATACAATGTAACAAAAGTAAATGAGCAACTCGGACTAACACTAAAAACTGGGAGCATGGACCAGGTGCACCGGTAAGGTAAGCGTCCTCTGCTTTTCTAGAAACAACCGCCGAGTTGCTCATAAAAAGTCAAGTCCGGGGTAGACAAACGAGGGAAGGAAAACCATGACCCGTTGAATAAATCTGTTTTCATGGTGCTGATGGATACACCATAATGATCCACGAGTTCATGATAACGGCCATAAAACTTCTGTAGTGATGACTTCGATCTTGTAGCAACATAACTCTGTTCCAGAAGCCTATTTGTTAGAGTTCTAGCGCGATACAAAAAGTCTGCGTAGTTTCGGCAAGCAAAAAAAAAAAAAAAAATGAAAATAATACTGACAGTGAAAGAAAAAAAGATGTTCACAAGACTTGGAGAAATAGAAAAGTTCGAAAGTTAAACTTCGAAATTTTTTTCACATGTGAATTTGCAAAATTTATTACATAAGATGCATTTGATAGTTCACTGCTATCATTATCATAAATTATTATAATCCGGCTACCAATACTTTATTAAGAATTATGAACCTGCTACCAATATTATTAGGTATTATAATCTAAAATTTTTAATCTAAATCCATCCGCCGTGTACAAAATTTAAAATTTGAAATTATTGAGCAAATCTTTGTAAAATATGATAATCCATTGATTGTCGTGAATAATCAAAATATAAATACTCGCGTGCCGGGCAAGCTTGAAGCCTATTCAAGTTCTGGGCTCTCGTTAAAACATTGCGTAATTCAGCACTTGTGATCATATTCTGGTTATTCATTATTTCCAATTATTTATTTTATAGATAATACTCACCAAGGAACAGAAGTACCCTTGATAAAATCATTAAAACTACATCCATTGTAATTTATCTTAGTCGTGACTAATGCAGTGCCTTGATGATTCAGAGTATCTTTCTTAAAGCGTTTTAAATGTAACATGAAAAATAATGACATATAAGGTTTCAAATGAGATTTAACCTAAATATCATCTCTTTGACAACAAAGTAAATAATAAGCAGTATTAATATAGAAAAATGATATGTAACTTTTGTTGTATCTATATAATGAAGTGATATATCATTTATGTGCATATCTAATGTATGAATTAGTTGACATCCAAATTAAAACGGAATTTACAATTGGATCAGCTAATGTTGAGTTCAGTACAAAAGATATAAACTTTGTTACGAGCAAATGCAAGTAACTGATATAGCAGTGTAAATTTGTTTATACCAGTTACAGTAGGCTGAAACAAGTGTGGCTTACCCATTTCAAAAATTGTTAACATATTTTGGTATAAAAAAAGATGCACGACTTTACCCACCAAAAATATCTACCAGCTGTTTAAAATTTTGCTTTAAATTGTAGCGTTTAAAGTATATTTTTATTTTAATAGTACTAGTAAACAGTTTTGTCTGATATTCAGGTCAGGCGCACTACGGCATGATATCAATTAGTGGGTGAGTCTCAACAAGATTATCCACTAGTACGGTTGGAAATTAAATAGACGG
The DNA here is from genome assembly GCA_037379345.1 of Perna viridis. Lineage (NCBI taxonomy): Eukaryota > Metazoa > Mollusca > Bivalvia > Mytilida > Mytilidae > Perna > Perna viridis. Next base: position 20,679,862 of record CM074511.1, read on the forward strand.
AACACCAAATACGATGTATATTTTTTTGGATTTTATGATATATTTTTGTAATTTCAAAAGCTTTTGCAACATGAGACAAGAACAGTGTTACATCATATTTCTTATTAAAACTATAACTTTAAACATTTTAGTTAAAAGTCACCTGGTATTTGATATTGCCGAAACTTTACACAATATCATCATTGTTTTACAATAATGAGAGCTTGAAAAGTGCACATTGTTGTGAATACAAAAATACTGAGAGAAAAAAAAAGTGTAATCTAAAAAAACCCAATTTTTCAATGCATAACGTCTTTAAACAGCAAATGATATGTTCTTATGTTCATAGAAATGTTATTGTTCTTCCATGTTTTCATTTGACGACTCAATATATACAGACGGAAGTGGATACGGCATAGTTTGTAGGTCCTGGCCTTGAAAGACATCGTTTTGAGTTGGAAATGCACCAAGATGGATATGATCCTACCGGCACTGTATATGTGTTACATATCTGCATGGAAAGTTGTCACTGATCTGGAATTTTACATTTTAATATGACTGTTATTAGACCATTTACTTCAATAAAGAGTAATCAAAGGAACCAAGGTTATAGTGGTAATCAAAAGAATGTAATGCAGGAACAAAGACCAGACATAGAAAACAGACATACACAACAAAGAACATATAGTAACTAAAATCATACATACAAAGTAACAAAAGCAAATGAGCAACTCGGATATGTTCGGATATAAAGAAAACATATTTTGTAGAAACAGAAAGTATAGAAAATATGAGAGAACTGAAATAATTTGTTGAAGTGCTGTTATTGCAAAGCTTAGTAAATGCATTTAAATGTTTGTTTTAACATACCATTTTCTAGGACCAGTTTATTTTATTATGCCGGTCATATATTCAAAGCTTCTTTTAAAATAATTCTACTGTTTAAAATTAAATAGTACTGAAATTTGTTGAAATATTTGAATTCACCTGACCTTGGCGCTGCTGCATCACAATTGTCGTGACAGAGTCGACCGTAGAAGTAGCTATGACCGTTGAAATCGGACGTTTCGAACAAAGGTACATATATATAAATATGATAATTGTGATAACTATTACGGCCCCAACAATTATTCCGCCATAGGAAGATCTGGAACAACAATTTATATTATGTTGAAATGAAAGGAAATAATTCGTTATTAAATTTTACTTGTGTTTGTCCCTTTGAACAGGGACGAGGAACTATACCATCTGTTACCATTCTCGATGTCGGTAAAAAAAACTTGACTTTTTATGAGCAACTCGGCGGGTGTTTCTAGAAAAGCAGAGGACGCTTACTCTACCGGTGCACCTGGACCATGCTCCCAGTTTTTAGTGTAGTCCGAGTTGTTCATTTACTTTTGTTACTTTGTATGTATGATTTTAGTTACTATATGTTCTTTGTTGTGTATGTCTATTTTCCATGTCGGGTCTTTGTCTGTGGATTGCATTCCTTTGATTACCGCTATAACTTTGGTTCCCTTGATTACTCTTTTACCTGATTCATACTCATTTTCTTGTGAAATTTACGTCCTTGATTAGTTATTTTTTATTTGACTGTGTCTAACTGTTATCTGTATATCTTACCATAATAGAATCTTACTCGACGAACCAGTTTTTTTTTTAGATATGTTTTGATTTGCGGATTTTGTTCGCGTCTATCATTGAAATATTATAGATTGTCCACAGACAAAAAATTATTAATAAATATTTCACTCACCCTAAGCTATATGAAGAGTAATCGTAATAGTCATAATCGTAAGAGTTCGAATAGGAGCGATATGAGGAGTGGAATAAATTGGTTCGATAGGATCTATAGGATCGGTAAGATCTATAGAATCGGTATGAGCCACCGGGCCGAGAAGATCCTCTCCTCTTGAACAAGTCCTGTCAACTGGAACGATAAAACAGAAAAAAAAGTAATGCATGTTACTTTAGTATGATGTTTGCTTAACCAGTAAGGGTGATTTTGCTTCGAAAATCTCGAGTCGTACTTTTCTTTATGAGTTCATGATTAAACTGTTCATACATTACTTCTGGAATATAATCACAATTCAACAAAACAGTTCAACATTTTTCAAATTATTTATCTATATTTTAAATTTTATTTCTCTTCCATCATAAGAATGATCAGTTTCTGCTAGATTATTTATATATATATATATTTTGTAAACGTTTGTGAAATGTTCCAAAGAGGATCCGGGCAAGTTGTGAAAATATATTTTACATTTTTTCTCTTCCATAATACGGCAATTTTCGTATTTGTTTTGGTAAACGTTGATTAAACGTTTTGAAGAGGACCCTGGCGGGTTGTGAAAATCTAGCTAATTAACTCACTGTATTTCAGCATAAAATATGTACGCGTGATGAAATATCGTACCGAATTTTCCAACGTTACAATGTAAATATCTGTGCATTTCATTACACCGATATAACTTATCACTATTTTACAAACGCTTATTATAAACATCTTTTATTGTTATAATTTTGAATTAAGGCATGATCTGTTGAATAAAATCGGCGAAATAAGACGTTTAAGAATTACTGTGGCGGTTAATAAAATCTTGGCATCATCATTTTAACTGCAATCTAATGAACTCGAATATGCCTCTATCACATCAATTAATTCTCAATAAAACAAAAATTGTGTTGTGTTATGTATTTTCACAACGGGTGAACACTTTGCAAGAGTTTTTTTTCAGATAGCTCTGTGTTTGTTTTGGTTATTGCATTTTATGTGCACATTTACATTTTATCTTTTCTACCCAATCTTAATTTAGTTTTTTTTTAATGAAATTGTAGTATGAACACTTACTTTCGACATATTGATTCAGTTATTCATATTTAAACTAAAAACATGGATGTTCACTCTACAGAACTTACTTTGAAAAGAATATGTTTTAATTCTTAAACAAGAACTGGTTTTGAATTAGACAATATTGCGTATAAACCATACATTACTTAATATGAGTAAATGAATAATTTTTTTTAGGATTTAACTCGTGCGCAGATCAAGTTCCGCACACTTGTTAAATCTGGGCGTTCTTCGGGACTTGTAATAATATTTTGGTTATTCACTCTTTCCAATTAATTATCATATTATTATTATTATCATAGACCGTTTCGTGTAAACTGCAGGCAAGTCGATGAGTATGCTATAGTTAACATAAACAGCAGCGGAAAGAATTCTTTTGTTCTAACCACAGCCCCAACATGCAGAGGTATATGTCACACATGCATATTGAATACTCTACTGTTAACACGCAGAATGTTATTATAAAGGAAAGACGTCCTCATAATGGTAATCAATGCGAATGTAACTTTAACCTTAGAAGTACTGAGAGCATGACTTCAGTCTGACTGGAATATCAAGGGTAATATAAAGCAAAGATGTTTTTAGTTTCGTATCTTTAAAAACATTAAATGTATACAGCTTTGTTAAATATGAAGAAAAATAAATCGTTGTTGATGTACATCTTCACTTTAAAAAATATATTAATATATTAAACTTCGTTCTCTTACAGAGATTACACCTGCCTCATATTATGATTACTATCATTGTTGTAGTTGCTAATATAACTACTTTCATGATCAATCTTTTCAAGTCGTTGTTTTTCTTGCAAAATGTTTCCAAAGTTGTTCATTATTGACAATTTTATTTTTCGGAATAGATAATTCAAAGACATAGCAGCATAGCATAATCCAAGTGCAAATTAAGTTCAGTGCGCGAAAAAAAAAACACTAATTTCAAGCCAAATCGTTTGTAATAATGAATAAAGAAAATATTTAATTACAAAACAAACCGCGATTTGTAGTTTGTTCAATCTGTTTTGTACAATGTTTGTGAAAACAAGTGATTTGATATTTTTTCACACTTATTGTTTATTTTTAATATTTGTACTCTCATTTTACCAGAGGTATGATAATTGCTGATTTGTTTTCAACGATCCGAAAACCATTACAATGAAATAAAAATAAATAAACGATACATGTACTTGTAGACAGTTCCTTTGGTTTCACTACTTACCAAGAAATAGATGTAGAAGTACAGTGGGTAATAAACCAACATCTAGCTCCATTACGGTAATTTAAAACTAACAGAGCACTTCAATGCATCTCTTTTCAAGTGTAAAATTGAGCTGAGTGTAAAGATGTGAAACAGTATAAATTATTTTTCAATGGTAAATGCAATAAAATCATTTTCTATGACGTAAGAGAATTTTATTGTGGTTTAAACGCTTTATTTCGTACATATGCTAGTTTTGCGGAAGAAGATTTCACTTGTACCTCAGAAAATCTTTCGTACATTGTAACTTGAAGTGGCTGCGAGGAAAACTATATTGAACAAACGGAAACATCACTCCGGAAAAGATTTACAGTCTATCGACAACAAATCAAAACTTCATTATATCGCAAAATACAATTGAGCGGATATTTAGAGAATTGTGGAAATAAGATCTATACAATATTTCCGTTTTTATGAATTCCATAATGAAACTGTATTAATAAAAGAAAAGTTTGTATTCAAAAGTATAAACCGAAACTTAACCGACATTTTAACACTTGAAAATATAATTAGTGAAAATATATAAAAGTATGAAAATGATAGAAAGATGAATAATGATATCAACCCGTGTGGATAAATCAATAAGTCATTTTTTTTTGCTATATTAATATATGATTAATATGACTAAATAAAAGTAAACAATCACTCTTACTGGAAAAAAGTCAAAATATAGTAGTACGGCGTATTGATGTATAGCAAGTAGTGCTGTACCAGCCTTAGACCAAGACCTAAAAATGGATTATTTTTTCTCGTTTATTCCATCTGGAAAAGTTGTTTGTAACTTCTTCATCCAAAAGCATTCCCGAGACACACTTTTACATTTGACCAGTTTTTATTATGTTCTATGATCGTAACAACAATGTTGTGGAGATCCTCCTGGGAGTGTCCGGCAGATCTAAGATGGCGACTCAGAGGGAGGTGTGGTTTGCATTTGTAGTCACTGCGATGATCATTCATACGCCTGTTGAAAGGTTGTTCTGTTTCGCCCACGTACTGCATACCTCATCGGCACTGGAGAAGGTATATGGTATTTTCGGTTTTGTAAGTCACGTCGCAAAACATGGCAAATTCCTTTCCAGTGCAGTAGCTTTTAAACGTTTTGGTGTGCAGTATCTGGGTACAGGTCTTACATCTTTTATCTCCACATGGTCGACACAGTCCCGTTGTATTTTGTTTGGGCTGAGATTAAATCTCTGCTCTTACAAGGGCATCTCTTAGGCTCCTAGGTCTACAGAATGCCAGGCCCGGGGCCCAGGAAAGAGCTTGGAGAGCTTAGGATGTATTTGAATATCTTCCCAATTTGAATGCAGTAGCTGCGAGAGTTTCCCAAAGGCTGTATGGTATGTAAGTACAAAAGGAACCCTTTTTCTTTTTCTTAGGTTTGTACTCGGGGAGATCTTTACGGCTGATGTTGTTAGGACGTTCAAATCCCCGATCTATATCTGTTGATTTATAGCCACGCGATAACAAATGACCATGGAGTTCATCTAGACGTTTGTTGGTGGTATCGTCAGATGAGCTAATGCACCGAATTCGAAGTGCCTGGCTGTATGGTATGCTTTTAGTACAATGTTTTGGATGACAACTATTGGGAGATAAATATTGGTGACTATCAGTTGGTTTGCCGTTTTTTTTGTTTGTTTGTTTTTTTGTTGTTGTTTAATTTTTACAGTTAATTTTTATTTTTATATTTAATTTCGATAGAAAGACCCCCTTTGTTATTTTCATTCAGGCTCCTTATCATTTGCTTATGTGTGCCTTTGATAAAGGTACAATTATCCACAGCGTATGTGATTCAGCTTCTGATTCTGTTTTAATTTTTGATCTTGAACTTTATCAGTTTTATGCTGAAGAAGGATATCAGTTATCCGAAATATTCTATGTAAATTGTACCACCATTTGGTGACGTATTTAGACGTTTATGTATATATATATATATATATATATATATATATATATATATATATATATATATATATATATATATATATATATATATATAGAAAGGTCTGAAAATTCCCACCGATATTAGAACTATCAAATTTGCGATATATATAATCGCAAGCCCCTTCGCAAATTTGACAGTTCTAACATCGTTGGGCATTTTTCAGACCCTTCTATATGTTTACGTTATCTTCCCTGTATCAATTTGATCCGATGGAGCAGTGTAGAGAATAGAGTCGTCACATTCTGAGACGTTGTATATATATATATACCAGAGGGGCTTAAAAAATTATCACAGCTGAATTGTAAGGGAGGGTTTATGTCAGAAAAACGCATCCATGACCAAGCCAATTCCAAATTTAATACGAAAAATAAAAATACACTGCCGGAGTATCTGGTACCGCAATCGTCCTGACATTTCAAACGAAATGGAAGGTTAAATATAGTTTTTACAGCGCGCAAAATCTCCATCTTCATCATTGCGGCGTGAATATATCGGTGTTGATTAAATAGCATTTACATCCTATAGTGTCAAAATCGTTAAATTATTTGTCAAATAAGAACAAAGAATGATTTACAAAAGGCAATCGCGACTTATTGTTCTAGAAGAGTATTTTTCAATCAAGAACTGACATCTGAAATTAGATAAGAGACCTTTTGAGACACATTTCCTCATTTCTCTGAATCAGGAGTCACGCAGATATTTATGGTGTTCAAGGAAATCAGAATAGTTGGTACTTGTTCTAGCATAGAAGAATCAATTGTGATTATGTTGAAAATAAAGGCATTTTGATGCACAGGCAAGATAAATTTATAATTTAAAACTGAAGTCGTCCATTTTATAAGAAATCTGTGGTCTCCTTTAACTCGACCTCTGGTGGATATATGTAGGAGTAATCAAGGGAACCAAGGTTATAGCGGCAATCCATGGGTAACCATTTACTGAAAGAAGGGTTGTAATTGGAAAATACATCATAAATATAGCTGTGTGTGAAATTAAAGTATAAAGCATCTTTTATAATTTTATTCTTAACAAAATTCTGACGACACTCAGTCTCGTATAAATGCAAAAACAAGATTCTCATTAAGGTATGGCTGGTTCAAGTTATTTTTACACTCCAAACATAAAAATTTCGATGTTCAATAGAAGAGACTAAACAAATATGTACATCAACATAATTTTAAAAGGTACAAAAAATTGGCAAATATAAATGAACTAAACTATCTATAGTTCGGTTGGAGGCAAAAAAAAAGAAAGTTATAGTTAAAACACATGATATTTTTGAATGTGTTACAAATAAAAGTTATTAGACAGGCCTGAAAAACACAGTAAAAATAAAACTGACAATGAAATGAAAAAGGATCGTCACAAGACTTTATAGGAAAAAGTTCGAAAGTTAAACTCAAAATTTATTTCACATGTGAAGTAGCAAGATTTATTACATAATGTACATTTGATAGTTCACTGCTACCATTGTCATGAAGTATTGTAATCCTGCTACCTTACATTATTAAGTATTATAATCTAAAATTTTTGCCAGGACAATGGAAATGATATTGTTAATAGACCGCTTGACAGTAAGTAATAAGATAACGGTTATGGTACTACAAAAAATAGTTTGAATTTTATTTTCGCCACTTCCGAAATTCTACAAGAAAAACAAATTTGCGGTCTATTGGGAGAAAATAGATGTTTATTATATGAAAGTAACGTTTCATTTCAACAGTGTTTTCCTCGTCAAAATCTCTCATCACAGTTTTTTAATGACGTTTACTTTATCTGATGTCAGTGGTGATTTTGGAATTTCGATCAGCCGTGTACAAAATTTAAAATTTGACATTTAATATATTAGTGAGCAAATCTTTGAAAAATATGATAATCAATTGATTGTCGTGCATAGCCAAAATATATATACTCGCGTGCCGAGCAAGCTTGACTGTTCAAGTTCTGCGATCTCGGTGAAACATTGCATTTATCGGCATTTGCGATCATATTCTAGTAATTCAGTTTTCTAATGAATTTTTCTATATTAATACTCACCAAAGAACAAAAGTACCCTTGATAAAATACCAAAAACTACATCCATTGTAATCAAGCGTAGTCTTGACTAATGCAGTAGCTGGATGGTAAACTATTCACGCGAGAGAAATTATTTAAATTTAACAATAAAAAAGTGTCAAATAAGGTTTAATATAAGGTGTGTTCTTAATATCATCTCTTTGCCAACAGAGGAAATAATAGACAGTATTTGTACAGAAATATGATAAGTAATTTTTTCTGCGTCTATTTAATGCAGTAATATCTCATATCTTTTTATTAGTTTATGCATAAGTTGAAATTCAAATATATTTGAAAATATATATATATATATATATTCAAGTATATTAAAACAAGTTTAGCTTACCCATTTTTTGTATAAAAAGATGTATGACTTAATCCAGAATCTGTTCCAACTTTCACCCATTAAATTGTAGCGTTTTATGTCTTTTTTTTTTGCTGGAAAATACAAGAATCTCTTTAAGTATTACAAATTCGAGATTCGAACAGTTATGTCTGATATTAAGCTCATGTCAGGCGCACTACGGCATAACATCAAGTACTAGGTGAGTCTTAACAAGTTTATCCATCATTATAGCTGGCAATTGAACAGACGAAACTCCAAATATGCAGTATATTTTCTTTTCTTTATGACACTTATTTTTTTTTTAATTTCAAAAGCTTTTGTAACATGGGGCAAAAACAGTTTTATATTCCTGATTAAAACTATACCTTAAACCATTTTATGTAGAAATGGCCTGGTTTTTGATATTGCTGAATCTTAACAAAACCTCAGCATTGATATACAATAACGAGAAGTAATAAAGTGCATAATGCTGTGAAATCAAAAATACTCAGAAAAAAGTGAAATCTCAAAAAAGCTTATCAATGCATAATGTCTTTAAACAACAAATGATATTTTTTTCCAAAAAAAATATTTTGTTGTCCTTCCATGTTTTCATTTGTTTGACGACTCAATATATCCAGGCGGAAGTGGGTATGGTACATTTTGTTGTACTGCATATGCAGGTCCTGGTCTTGAAAAGACATCGTTCTGAGTTGGTAATGCACCATTATAAGATGGATGTGATCTTACCGGTACTGAATATGTGTCATGTGTGCATGGAAAGTGGTCGATGATCTGAAATTTTACATTTTAATAAGACTGTATTAAATAATATGTTTCCTACAAGAAAACTTGTTTTGTAGAAACAGAAAGTATAGAAAATATGAGAGAACTGAAATTATTTTTTAAGTGTTGATATAGCAAGGTTGAGAAAATGCATTTAAATGTTTTTAACATACCATTTGCTAGGTCCAATTTATTTTATTATGCCTGTTCATATGCAACGCTTTTTTTAATCATTCTACTGTTTAAAATAAATGGGTACGGAAATGTGATTAAACATTTGAATTCATCTGACCTTGGCGATGCTACATCACAGTTGTCGTTACAGGGCCGATGGTAGAAGTAGCTGTGACCGTTGAACTCGGACGTTTAGTACAAAGATACATAGTTACAAATATGATAATTGTGACAACCATTACGACCCTAACAATTATTCCGACGTAGGAAGATTTGAAAAAAAAGTTTATATTATATTAAAACGAGAAGAAATAATTCGCTACTAAAATTTACTTGTAAGTCACGTATTTCTGTTTTTCCCTTCGAATGGAGATTAAAAACTATACCATCTTCCACCATTCTTGATGTCGGTAAAATTTTCGTTTGATTCATACTTATTTTCTTTGTGAAATGTACGTCCTGGATTTTTTTTATTTGATTTTCTCTAATTTTTTTCCATATACCTTACCGCAATAGAACCTGAATGAAATGAACAGTTTTTTAATTTGCGAAATTGTTCATGCCGATCGTTTAAACATTATCAATTGGTTACGGACAAAATATTCTTTATAAATATATCACTCACTTACCCAGCGCTATATGAAGAGTAATCGTAATAGTCATAATCGTAAGAGTTCGAATAGGAGCGATATGAGGAGCGGTAGGATCTATAGGATCGGTATGAGCTACCGAACCGGGAAGATCCTCTTCCCCTTGCACAAGTCATGTCAAATAGAACGATAAAACGGAAACAAACAGTAATGCATAATACTTTAGTATGATTCTTTTTTAACCAGTAAGGGTGATTTTGCTTCAAACAGCTGACAATCTCGAGTCGTTTCGTTATGAGTTCCTGATTAAATTTATTACACACTACTTCGAATAGTTCAACATTTTCGTTTTTTTTTCACCTATATTTTACCTTTTTTTCTCTTCCATAATACGGCAATTTTTGTATTTGTTTTGGTAAACGTTGATGAAACGTTTCGAAGAGGACCCTGGTGGGTTTTGAAAATCTCTATCTAATCAACTCACAGTATTTCAGCATAAAATATGTACGTGTGATGAAATATTGTACCGAATTTTCGAACGTTACAATGTAAATGCTAGTGCATTTCATTACACCGAGATTACTTCTCAATATAATTTCATTTAAAAGCGTTAACATAAACATCCTTTACTGTTATAATTTTAAATTTAAATTCAGGCATGATCTGTTGAATAAGATCGGCGAAATAAGACGTTTAAGAACTACAGGGAAATCTTGTTAAATATCCTCATTATAAATGTAATTTGATGAATCGTATATACCTCTATCACATTTTTTTTTCAGTGAAAGAAACAATTATGTTGTTTTGTGAATTTTCACTACAAGTAAACATTTTATAACATTTTTTTCAGATTGCTTTCTGTTTGTTTTGTTTATTGCATTTTTATGTGCATATGTACATATACTATGATACTACAGACACTGTGAAGTCAGCCTCATATCTTGACCTACACTTATAAATCGATGGTAAAGGAAAACTATTGACCAAACTTTACGACAAACGTGATGACTTTTCATTCAGAATTGTCAACTTCCCTTTCATCTGTGGCAACGTCCCTTCGGCTCCTGCGTATGGAGTGTTCATATCACAACTCATACGTTATGCCAGAGTTTGCCGACACTACGCAGACGTTTTGTATCGCGCTAAAACTCTCACAAATAGGCTTCTGGAACAGGGTTATGTTGCTACAAGATTGAAGTCATCACTACAGAAGTTTTATGGTCGTCATCATGAACTCGTGGATCATTATAGTGTATCCATCAGCACCATGAAAACAGATTTATTCAACCGGTCGTAGTTTTCCTTTCCTCGTTTGTCTACCCCGGACTTGACTTTTTATGAGCAACTCGGCGGGTGTTTCTAGAAAAGCAGAGGACGCTTATCCTACCGGTGCACCTGGTCCATGCTCCCAGTTTTTAGTGGAGTCCGAGTTGCTTATTTACTTTTGTTAGTTTGTATGTATGATTTTAGTTACTTTATGTTTTTTGTTGTGTATGTCTGTTTTCCATGTCTGGTCTTTGTCCCTGGATTACATTCTTTTGATTACCGCTATAACCTTGGTTCCCTTGATTACTCTTTTACCTTTTCTACCCAATCCTAATGTTAGTTTTTAAAATGAAATTCTAGTATAAACACTTACTTCCGACCTATTGATTCAGTTATTTATTTTTAGCATAAAAACCAGGATGTTCTCTCCACATAACTTACTTTGAAAAGAATATGTTTTAATTCTTACAACGAACAGGTTTTGAATTAGACAATATTGCGAACAAACCATACATTACTTAATATGAGTAAATGAATCACTCTTTAACTATTTGTATTGCGAAATATATATTGATATGTGGTAATATGTCAACAAGATAAAGATAAAATAAAAATATACTAGATAATCCTTAGTGGAAGAACTTCCTTTACGGATTTATGAATTTAATCAAAGGCATGTGGATATAAATGAACATAATGACTGAAAACAGAAATTTAATTTTATTATTATCATAGACCCTTTCGTGTAAACTGCAGGCTAATCGATGAGTATGCTTTAGTCAACATAAACAGCGGCGGAGAAAATTCTTTTGTTCTAACCACAGCCCCACCACGCGGAGGTATATGTCACACATGCCAATTGATTACTCCACACTTAACACGAAGAGTGTTATTAAAATATTAGGGTACGAAGTCCTCATAATGGTAATCAATGCAAATTTAACCTTTGACCTTAGAAGTACTGAGAGCATGATTTCAGTTTGACTGGAATACAAAGTGTGTTCTTTAACAACATTTAATTATTAACTTTGTTAAATTATGAAGAAAAATAAATCGTTGTTTATTTACATGTGAAACTGTTGGTGATTTCATTATTTCGAAAGAAATTATAATAATATCTATGTTTGTATTCAATTTGGTTCTCTTACAGGTTACACCTGACTCATATTATGATAATTGTCATTGTTGTTGTTGCTTATATAACATTTTCATTATCAAATCTTTTCAAGTTGTTGTTCTTCTTGTTTCCCCAAGTTGTTCGTTGTTGACAATTTTATTTTTCGGAATAAACAATTAAAAGACCTAACACTAGCAGCATGGCAGAATCAAATTGCAATGTTTATTTTATGTATTAAGTTCAGTACGCGAAAAAAAAACTTTTTTCAAACCAAATTGCTTGTACAAAATTAACCGTGATTTACAGTTTGCTCAATCTGTTATGTGCAAGATTCAAAAACAAGTGATTTGATATTTTCCCCACTTATTGTGTATTTTTAATATATTTTCTTTTATTTAAAAAAAACTGTTATTATTTCTGATATGTTTTTAATGATCTGAAAATCATTACAATGAAATTAAAACTAAACGATACATTTTTTGTAGATAATTCCATTGATTTCACTACTTACAAAGAAATGGATGAAAAAGCGCAGTGGATAAAAAACCAACAGCTAGCTCCATTACGTTAATTTCAAACTAAAACAGAACTTCAATGTAAATTTATGTGCATCTCTATTCAAGTGTAAAATTGAACTGACTTTGTAAACATGTGTGATTTTTTGATTTATTCCATTTCTTCCATGGGTGGACATAGGGCGACTACAGGTTCTCTCCATTCGCTTCGGTTTTGGGCGATGGTGTTACAATTTTTCCACGTTGGTCCTACTCTCTTCAGTTCAGAGTTCAAACCCCTCCTCCAGGTGTTATTTGGTCTTCCTCTTTTTCTTTGCCCTTGGGGATTCCAATCTAAAGCTTGCTTTGTAGCGTTTTTATTGTTCTTCCTTAAAGTATGACCAATCCATTTCCATTTTCGGGTTCGAATAGTGTTTTCTATTGGTTGTTGTTTTGTTCTTTGCCAGAGATTCTTGTTTGTTATTTTTTCTGGCCATCTGATATTCAGTATATTTCTTAGGCACTTGTTAACAAAGACTTGTATAGATTTCATGGTGTTTTCTGTTTCTCTCCAGGTCTCGCAACCATATAACAGGACAGACTTAACATTGCTGTTGAAAATTCTGATCTTAGTAGCCGTTCTCAGTGTTCTACTTTTCCATACTGGCTTTAGAATGGAAAAAGCCTGTAATGCTTTCATCTTTCTGGCTTGTACATCTTCGTCAGTGCCTCCAGTTGTACTCATGACACTTCCAAGGTAGGTAAATTTATCTACATTCTCTATCTGTTGGTTATTTACCAATATTGGATCCATCTGGTTTTGTTGGATTCTCATGGCTTTGGTTTTGGCTGTGTTGATATACAATCCTGTTCTTTTAGCTGTTTCTTCGAGATGGTTGACCTGGTGTTGGGAATCTTGAAGACGATGCGATAGTGTGCATATGTCGTCTGCAAATTCGAGGTCTTCTAGACGAGATGTTAGTGTCCATTGTATACCATGAGGGTCGTTGTAAGCTGTTGTTGCTATCCAGTCGATGACTATGAGAAAGAGAAGGGGAGAGAGAATGCATCCTTGCCTTACGCCAGTTGTTACAGGGAAAGGATCCGTCAATGTACCAGCATGTATGACCTGACAAGAGAATTCTTCATACAGTAACTTAATCATGGAAATAATCTTAGGTGGAATCCCATAGTGTCCTAGAATGTTCCACAAGACCTGATGATCTATGCTGTCAAATGCTTTCTGGAAGTCAATAAAGTTTAGATATAGGGATGACTGCCATTCGATCGTTTGCTCAATAATTATTCTGAGTGTAGCAATCTGGTCGACACATGATCGTTCTTGTCTAAATCCAGCTTGTTCATCTCTCAGCTTGCTATCAATCTCTTCTTTCATTCTTTGTAAGATTATACTGAATAGGATTTTACTAGGAATGGACAAAAGAGTTATTCCTCTCCAGTTGTTGCAATTGGATTTGTAAACATGTGTAACAGTTTGAAATTATTTTACGATGATAAATGCAATAAAATCACTCTCCATGACATGAGGGAATTTCATTTTGTTTTAAAACGCTTCACTTTTGTACATATGCTAGATTTTTTTTTAAAAAGAACTAGATTTTAATTACTGTAACTTTATAATCTCAAAGTATTAATATTAAATTATATATGTTTTAATTATCATTTATTACAAGAGGGGCTTAAATATAATTATCAGATATTGCAATGTTCACCTGTAAAATAACACGTTCATCAAACCAAAAGTTTACCGTCCTTATTAATAATAAATAGAATTAAACATTTTGTTTCATTCTTTTGGAAGATATTTGTCTCAGGCATGTACTAAAAATGTTATTCGAAATGCACAATTTAAAAAGTTCTACAATAGAATTGTAAGTGAGGGTTTATGTAAAAATACGCACTGAGAAGAGTAACAACAACAATCCGATCCATAATCAGGCCAAATTTAAATTAAATCTGACAAAAAAAATATATCACGGGGTATATGGTACCACAATGGTCCTGACTTGGTAGACATTTTAAACGAAATGGAATATTGAATATACCGGTGGTGAATTAATAGCATATGCATGCAATAGTCAAAATCGGTAAATCAGTTGTTAAATAATCACAAAGAATGATTTACTAAAAGCAATCATTACTCATTGTTTAAGACGAAACTTCCACCAAGATCTGATATTTGAAGTTAGGTAAGAGACCTTTTTCCTCATATCCCTGATTCAGGAGTCTGTAACGCAGATATTTATGGCGTTCAAGGGAATCAGAACAGTATTTGTTCTAGCGTAGAAGAATCAACTGTGAAATATAAATACCATATGCAGGAGATATAGTGCTGCATAGGTAAGACAAATTTATAATTTTAAAACTAAAGTTGTCTCTTATTATAAATCGTTATACTGAGATGAATACTATTGTCGAATTCGAGATGTAGGTACATAATAAATACTGAACAAGCTGATTCTATGGTCTCCTGTAACTCGAGCTCTGGTGGATATATGTAGGGTAACCATTAACCAAAAGAAGGGTTGTAAATGGACAATACATCATAAATATAGCTGTGCGTTAAATTAAAGGATAAAGCATCTTTCATATTATTATTTTTAACTAGATTCTAAAGAGACTCAGTCTCGTATGAATGCAAAAATAGGTCGGCTTGACGTCTTCTTGGTAGAGTAAGATGAAGATCAAGCTGTATACCTTTCTATGTATGGAATCTTACGAATTTTTGCAACCAAATACATGTAAGACCAGTCTTAATGTTTTGTGTCGATGTTGAGAGATTTGGGAACATTGGGGAATACTTCTTCACAAGGTTGGAAAATACTTGGACAGGTACTCTATTGCAAATCCAGATTCCTAAAAAAAACCCTAGATGCAAAAAAAAAAATGTCGTGAGAGAATACGGCTATCCAATATGCTGTCACTTGTATACTGTAACACTTCATTCTTTCAGAATTGAGAAAATGGTACATTTTAAGCTCACCTGGCAGTAGGCTATGTGAGCTATTGCCTTCATTTGGCGTCGTCGTCTGTCGTCGTCGTTAACAATTTCTTTCAAACATCCTCTCTTTTGCAAATAATGAAAAAAATTGAATGAAACTTAGCATGATTGTTACTTAGGACAAATTCTGGCAGTGTAAGTGTTCAGCATGATAAGTGCTACCTATGCACTGGTTTCTGTGTCTGAGTTATTGGCCTTTTTCGACATTTTGGGTTATTTTTTATGTTATTATTTTTCAAAAGCTATTCTTCTTTGAAACTAATATTCCAATTCAAATGAACTTAGAAAGATTGTTTCTTCACGAACTGCTTGTTTAAAATTCGAAAAACGTCGAAAACATTGTAGCTGTTACTTAAACATAGAACTTAGGGATCAAAAACCGTTGAATTTAGCAAAATTCTGATGGAGGGTATTATTGTTCACCATCAGAAGACGAAGACAGACCTTTACCGAAATATTTAAATTGATTTGTCACCAGGAGTTATAACCGCTGAAACATTTTTTTGTCGTTTTTTACGTGCGTGCACAACTTTTAACATCTTCTCTTAAGTCATGCGACAAAACTTAATAAAAGTTGGCATAAGTGTTTGCTTATGTTATCCAGCACTAACAGATTGTTAAAAACATTCATTGGTTGTAAAACATGCCGTCAATATTAAAAAAAAGAGCTATAGAAGAATAATGACGATGAAAGCTATTCAAAAGACAAACATTATATTCTGAGTTGACTGGCAGTATTGCATTTTCTAAGTGGTCATTTTTGAAATAGCTGATATTTTGCGACCATTTTCACCAGTTGCTCAGATTCCAATGATTTTTGGTTTCTATGAAACATGGTATTCGGCCATTTTCAAAATGGCTGGCTTTTCTCCGCTAATTGCTATACTTGCTTTGATTACAACGATAATTGGTTTCCTGAGTTGAATGGTGATGATGAAAATGTTGTATAACCATGATTTATTTTGTTAACTTTTTTCAGCAAGTATATACTGGGCTAATGCCCCCTCAAGTCCGGTTGAATAACAGGGCATAAAAGGACGCAAGCCCATTTTTTTCCAGATGCTTTAAAATACTATAAAGGCATTTCCAACATTTTACAGTGCCTTAGGTACTCAATTGATCTTACAGCATTCAATATATGCTCTATAAGCATTTTTTTTAACATGGTAACAGAGCCTGATACCTTTACTTACTTAGTGTATAGGGCTTGGTTTGCCAGGTGAGTGATTCACGTCCTTTGAGAGACTCTTGTTTTAATTCAAAGCACTCTACTTTCATAATATTTCAACATATGATTTTATCAACTATATATGTTTGTCACACATAAGTTTTTCTATGTTTACACAATATGGTTTTGATACTAATAATGCTGTTTCATGCGTTGCTCGGGATTGCTGAATAATAGCAATATGTCATATTTATTTGAAATTATATTAACTTATATTTCAAACTTTTATCCAATAAAATTCGGATATGTATTTATATTAAAATGCCTAATCAAGTAAAACCTAAACGTTGAACTTTATAAAAAAAGTTTTGTAGCTGTTTATAGGAGGTCAGTCTACAAAAAAATATTTTAATTTCGATTTTGATTTATTTTGTTTTATTGCGTTCGTTTTTCTTTATTGTTTTTTAGTTGCAAGATAAAGGTTTCTATTTAAGCAAAAACTGCTCCTTCTTTTTTTGATGTTTTGGGAAATGAAATTCCTTCCACTCACATTCCAGACATGGTTTAAATCGACCAAAGCTTCAGATGCCCCCCCCCCAAAAAAAAAGCGACTGTTTAACAAAATATATTTTTAAAACTTTTTAAAAAGCAAAGGACGCATACCCTGCTCCCAGTTTTTAGTGGAGTCCGACTTGCTCATTTACTTTTGTTACATTGTATGTATTATTTTAGTTACTTTATGTTCTTTGTTGTGTATGTCTGTTTTCCATGTATGGTCTTTCTACCTGGATTGCATTCTTTTGAGTACCGCTATAACTTTGGTTCCCTTAATTACTCTTTCATTCTTATGAAGCTGATTTTATAGCTGATTTGATACAAAAGAATGAACATCTTTTAGCCAGATCCTTTAATCTCAGTTTTTGCTATATAGATGACGTACTATCGTTAAACTATCCTTGTTTCGGGGGTGTTATACATCGCATCTACCCCAAAGAAATTGTGATAAAGGATACTACAGACACTGTAAAGTCAGCATCATATCTTGACCTACACTTAGCGATCAATGGTAAAGGAAAACTATTGTCCAAACTATATAACAAACGCAATAACTTTTCTTTCCGTATTGTCAACTTTCCTTTAATATGTGGACAACATAGCACATGCGTATGGAGTTTTCATATCACAACTAACTCATGCGTTATACCAGAGCTGGCCGTAACTACGCAGACTTTTTGAATCGTGCTAGACTTCTTTCAATTAGGCTTATGTTACTACAAGATTGAAGTCATTACTGCGAAAAATTTATGGTCGTCATCATGAACTCGTGGATCGTCACGGGGTAACCATCTTCACCATGGAAATTGATTTGTTCAACGTGTCATTGTTTTCTTTTCCTTTTTCGTCTACCATGGACTTGACTTTTTTTATAAACAACTCAACGGGTGTTTCTAGAAAAGAAGAGGACGCCTACCCTACTGTTGCATCTGGTCTATGCTTAATTTATTTAGTGGAGTCTGATTTTTACTTTTGTTGCTTTGTATGTATCAGTTTGGTCATTTTTATTTTCTTTGTTGCGTGTGCCTGTTTTACAAGTATGGTATTTTCCCTGGATAATTTTTTTCGCTAAAATCTTGGTTCCCTTGATTACTCTTTAAAAAATTCAATGACAAATACATTTACGCTGTCAGAAAAAGGAAACACACTTTTGTTTTATAATCCGCAATTTAAATGAGATCATTTTCAATACATAATGACCAATATTAGGCTAACTATATTTCAAGGAGATGTTCCTTTACATCGGACTTGAAATTAGAAAATGTCCTTTATTCTTTATGCAAAATACGCTTTTTTAAATATTCAATCAGAAATAAGAGGGAAATTTGAAGCTTGTTTATTCATATTTAAAACAAGTACTAATGAAATGTTTAATAATTATGGACTTGTATCACTATCGTTAGTACTATGTGGAATCATCGAACAACTCGTTGCTGTTTATCCTCATGTAAGTAAGTCACAACTGGAAGAGAGAAGGTATATAACTAATATTTGATATATAATATGTATTAAACAATTACCACTTTACAATATAAAACTTAAGAAAAATTGGAAACACAAGTATTAAAAATGGAGATGACTTCATAAGTTTGACTAACTTGTGTCCTTTCCCATTTGATCCAGTTGAGCAAATAAAATTGTTATAAACTAATTAAAAATAGAGTATGACGATTACAATTTTGTCGAATATTATTGTTTGAAGACTTTTATCTTTTTTAGAACAAAGTTAGAACAGAACAAATGGTACGATGTACATTTGCTACGGTAACTTAATTTTCTTCAATTTTGAGTGGGCCATACCATAAAGAGAAAAATTTAAACAGAATGAAAGATCAAGATAACTAAAAACACAGACATACAACAGCAATACTGTTTTAAAATTTCTCCATATTGTAACTCACTTTGATTGAAATAACTATTGTTTTCTCTTTGTATTTCTTGCATAGCCTTAGGCCTGCTTCAAATTATATGGTTCAAAACTCGAAAGAAATAATTCTCTGCGACAAACTTTAATACAAAGTTAGGCGTTCTGGTTCAATTCAAACTGTTGAAAATAATTATATAGTACTAAGGATCATTAATTTGATATTAATTAATGTATAATAGTAACAAAAAGTACCTTGTATTCTGCCATCTGGCAATTGTACAACATATGATCCCATCACTGGTGATGTTATAGTTTTACCGAAACTGGTAAACGGAAACTCAAACAAACTTAGACTGGTAAGTGCAAGTATCATTACCATGAAAGTCTTCATTATGGCTTTAAAAACAATTTTAAACATGTAAGTTGTATATTATTTTACTTTCATAGAAACCTGACAGACCTTCAAAACAAACATTTTACGACAGTTTTATTTCTAGTACTGTGACAGTACTTTTATTCATGGGAACCAATGTTTTTGGTTTAGGGAAAAATTATTAGTTCGCTGATTGTTGAATTCGTTGATTCCACAACTCTATCATTCAAGCGAATGGAAAATATTCTACTGATTGAGAACAAAATTTCATAGTTTACCAATCCTACGAAATCCACGAGAATTTTTACCCCACGAACAATAATACTTTCGGAGTATATAAACGAATTTTCTTTCCAAATACAAATCCAAAGGTACAGCAGCCCTTTTCACAAAAAATCGTAAGAGTAAAATTAGTCGTAAGTTGTGACGTCACAATACTTAACTCTATTATGACATCATTTTTTACGACTAATTTTACACTTACTATTTTTTTGTGAAAAGGACCACAGAAGCTATGTTAATTTGATTTAGAGAGCATCCGTAATGTTGAACTTGCTTGCATATATGATTATATTGCTTTGTGCTTTTTAAGTTTCAACTTTCTGCTTAATCAAAAAATATTTAATATTCAAAAAGTTATACTCAGGATAGTTTTCTTTTCATTACTTTATTTGCATCTTTAAGTACGTCTTTGTTTAAGAATTATGTTAAATTTATATTAGTTGTGGCGCATAAAGGAAAACGCAGATATTTTATGGCATTATCGAAGTTATTTTACCTCATAACCTCCAGAAACAAACATCAAAGTGTTCATGGAGTTTGTCTCTTTATTACATTGATAGATCAAATTTAATTAAAATGCACAATGGAAATTGGCGGGAACATTTACCAGCACTTTTTCCCATGATAAGAAGTAAAAAAATATCTATGTCATAGATGCTTGAGGATAAATTTAATAGATTTAATGTTGTTTTCTAAATAAATTGAATGTATTTGAGGCATGGAAGACCATACTGAAGAAAATGATGTTCCACCCATCGCCTGATTCTTTCACAGAATTGTACTTAATTTATTAAGATTCCGGACTTTATTATCATACATTAAAACTCGATCCTACCAGTACAATGTGTATTTGCCTTACATCTATAAAGAATTCAATTCTATAATTGAAAGTAAAGCCTCTTTCCGAATAATTATTTATGTACACACAGGCTGTATTAAAGTTAACTTACATGACAAGAGTATGAGTATACATATAACTCCCTACTTACAAATAAAAGAGCAAACTAACTCAGGGAACCCAGTGCGTACACAACTTGGTTTCTTACGACTCAATCGGAACAACGTGGTTACCTTGGGTGAAGAGTTCAAGAGTTCAAGGAGACGCTAATCAAGCTGTTGTGCGGGACCCGGTCGACAAGACACAAAGTTAAAACAAACAATAACTAATTCAATTCAACGAAATACAAGAGAATACATGCTTAACGATGTGAAAAAGTACAACAAACATTACTCAGTAATAAAATGGTGAATAAAAACTAGCATTTCCTTCTCATTCTGTTATTTCATAGTGTAGTAGTGAGTGAGAAGGATGATTGTCTACATGCATATTGTTTCAGTGTCGTAGTCTTGACTTGGTTTCGTTAGTCGGTTCCTGTCCTTTGCCCTATTAAAATCATAATTTATGTAATGTTAGTGATATAGTTGCAATTTGTAGTTGCAAATTATGGACTAACCCACAAATTTGAGGATAACGTAGTAATTGTCATTATTTTATCGCTGCTCTTTTCATTTAATTTTCCAAATCTTAGCAAAATAGCTACAATGAGATCACTAAGGAATGTTATAATCTAAAATATTCAATAATATTGGGGTAATTTCAGTCTAATATCAGTCTAAAATTACTTTTTGGGGTTCTTGTGTCATAGCATCTAATTCAGAGAATTTTTTTCCCTATATACACACGCAGGGTCTAAATGTTCCTTATATAAACACCAGTTTAAAAGTACCTGCATCGAGCTATCTGACATGACGGGGTTTTCCAATAGCGAAACGAAGAAAAGTTTACCTATCATTATAAATGAAGCTCATAATTCAACCTCTAATATGATAAATCAATTTATAAATTATTTATGTATATGTTCCTAACTAAAGCGAAATCTAGAAAAAATTAAAATCACGATGGAAACCATTATAAATGATTTAGAAGGCTTTCAACAAGAATCATTTCTTACCTTACATCGTAGGATGTTTGAGTTCTTTATTTACATTTGTTTCAATATAAAGCATACTTTACACTATCAAAATAATTTCATTTGATTGATTTCGAAACATTCGTTTGATATAACACATATTTGTAGAACTAGGTAAAACGACAAATGGTCGGCTAAGCTACAAATAAAAAATATTATATACTTCATTATTTCATTGATAAATATGGTAAATTTAAGGTATATGCACTTTTTAGTAATAAATTCAAAATAGTCCAAGTCACTGCTTTTATGATGTCGTTTTGGATTGTAGAAAGCTCTTATTTAAATAATATAATGCATTTGAATTCCTTTTTGATTGCAATTACAATGGGCACTACCCAGCATCTTCACAAATTATGCGCTCGTGTTTAAATCATCACCAAACTTTCAGTAAGCGATTCTCTTTAACCATAAAATACTCATCTTTATTATTTAAATTATTCGATGAATAATCGAAGCGTAAATGGAACAAAAGTTCTTTATACAATATAATATATTCAGATATTAGTTGCAATCCTCATAATTTGATATGTTAAGGAAAACTGTGATAAATTCATAATAATTTATTCCAATATATGAACATTTTTCAGACTGGATTTTTTATTGGTAAAAGTAGTCCGGCTAAAAGGGGTGTTGTGTTAAGTTCATGATCTTGTTTATTGATCAGGTTATAGGAATATTGTGTATCCAAGATGAAAATAAAAATGACGGCATCTTTTCTAACAGTGGTCATACTAAATTAAAATATCTATCAATCACTTTAATTCTATAACAAGTAGAAATTGCAAAATCATATCCTTTTTGATACTAAATATTTTGAATGGAATGAATTTAGGTAAGCTTATCGTGGATGTATAGCTAACTTTTTGCACTCAAATAACATTTGATTTTGTTAATAAAATCCCATTTATTGTTATATCGCTGATGTGTCAACCAACGGAAATATGCGAGACTTCCTATAATTGGATAAACACTGCGTTTCTGTGTTCAAAGTTCTTACAATTACTTCATTATTACGTCACCTCCGACAGAACTCTTTTGAGCAAAACGTGCATCGTTGTGAGACTTTAAATTCATGTAAATATTTTTTCTATGGTGGCATACGGTATTGAATTCCAAAATGAATTGAAAAAATGTCTTTACCTTCAATACATTGTATTTTTTATAAGTCCTGATTCGATTACAAATAAGGATAAAACCAAAATTACCGACCACTAAAATAATACATTCCAGTCTCCATTATTTATACCATAGAAGGATATACAGTTAATAAATTTGAAGATGCCATGAAATAATAGAAAATGTAAGATCAATAAAAATTCGAGTCGTGTAGAACAAGTAAACCGTTTTCGTCCTGAAATAGATGAAATTTCAAAGGATATTAAACCACAACCATATACAAAAATTGAGGCTTAGGTATGATCCAAGCATTTGTAAGTGTATAGACTTATATATACATCTTGCTAATAGGTGTGTGTGTGTGAATAAAATCTATTGGGCAAAATTAAATCAAACGAAATATATGCAACAACGGAAATCACGTTTAAGGAGACGTGGTCTTTATCTAACAAGAGGTTATTTTATTGCACTAATATTTCTTTTTCTCAACATTTACGACTGTTTGTATATAGGCTTCATAAAGCCGATTGGATTTATCTGAAGGAGATCATGTGCCGATGTATCTAAACCAGATATTGAACTGTTTCGTAATAACAAAAATATCCTAATTTAATGCATTATACCTTTACGATTGGGAATTGACTATGGATAAATTGTCTATTTACCCGTTCTTTCTCCTGCTGATCAATGGTAAGATTTAATGTATCATAGAAATATCGAATGTTCATCAAAGGGAAAAACAAAGCACGGAACAATACAACAGAGGAATAACAATCAACACAACAGAAATGAAATCTAATCTTAGCACATCAGTGTGTAGCTCGAATATAGAATTTGATATATTATAAACCATTTATCTGATCATATTTTTTCACCATTGCCCCTTTTGTAATTCTCGGACGTATTAAAAAGAAGAAACTAACGATGTTATCCGAAATTCAAGAAAAAAGGCAGTCACACCCACTTACACACCCCTTCCCACTTTCATTTTTTTACTACATACGTAAATCATTGCACATATGAATATGACTTTTGTTGAAACAGATTACCTCTCCAAGAGTAAACGCAATTATAGAAGCTGGTAGGATAAAAAGAACTCGTTTTTGATTTTACAAATTCATGAATTATGTTATTCTTGTCGAAGGGTTGATTAAAACACTCCTATTTAAGGTCTTTCCATGTCCGTTGACAATGTTTCGAAAAGATTTGAGGTTTCCCTGGTCACGCCATTTTGCTACCTCGGTTCGGTTGATCACTAAAACTTTAAAACCGTACGTTGTACAGACTTGGGACCTTCACCTTTGGTTTAAGATGTTTTGTTTTAAAAAAGACATGGTCGAAAGTCAAAGTTCACTTTTAAATTTGACATTTGCCTTGTTAGAGAACTAACTTGAAAATTGTAACAGATAGAAGAAAATGATGAACACTTAAAATATGCATCTTGATGAAATCTTCATTCGTTATGAAGAGTCCGAAGAGTTTTGATGAAGCGATTTGACATTACGGTCCGGTATTATTAGTGATTTTAGAGGTTTTTGCCAATAAGTCACAAACCGTTTCAGATAGAGGTGTACTGTAAATAACAAATATGTTCAGTATAACAGTCTCTAAAAGAAATGAACAGGTGTCCTTTCAGCATTTCATAAAACTGTAAGAGTTATTGCCCAAAATCTGATTTTTACTGTTATTTCGATAAGACTAATCAATTTTCGCGACTTAGTCATACAGTAATACTGAAAAACCACATTTTTCTAAATCGTTGTGCTTATTGACACAATTGAGGCAAATTACTCACACATGTAAACATATTTATATACACTTTAGTAATTTATTTCAAATATGATTAAAAGTGCACAATAGCATGAATGTAATGAATTTATTTGACAAAAATCCAAGACGGGAAAGGAGTCATGGCCATCGCCAGTATACGTCACCTAAGTTACATGATGTCTCCATAGATGGCCTCCTTCCTTTTATACAAAAACCTCTTGGACTTCATCACATTAGAACCAAACTTTATTCTATACCTCTCATTCTACTACACTCCCGTTACAAAACAAGTCTTGACACTCCTGTTTCTGACCCCACCTCATCATTATACAGACTTGTTGCCATCATTTTGGATATTGGTTTCCACAGACTCTTTAATTCAGTTTGTATGAAAAGTCAAGATGAAGAAAAACGATCATTTCTTCCACTGCCGTTTGTCAACAAATGTATAGATGCAATTAATTTAGCTAACATCCTCCATCACAAAAAAAAACGTTACCAAAAAAATTCCCCATATTTCAAAGACAAATCCATACCAATTATTTCATATTCCTATACTTCACCCATTGCAACCAAAATTTTCAATTATAAAAGGCTATTGCAGAACCTCGAGATTGAGGACTTCAAGCCTAAACCACCTGACTGTTCTTGAACAACCTCTCTATTCAAATATGGTCCTTCTGGTCACGTCGTTACGGGAGATTTAACCATTATTGAAAACGAATCTCTGCGTAATATCCTTTCTAAAGGTCCCAAGTACCGTGAACCACGCTCCATAAATTGGAATTATAAATTTAAAGTTCTTATAGATGCCGCCGAGGACTATGCACGAAAATTGATAAAACGAGAACAAAAAGACATTGATTCTCTGTCAGAGTAGTTAAAGGCCGTGAGGTCTTTAATTTTGAACCGAATGAATGTTTTAAGTAGGTCAATGAGTACCAAGGCTACATCAGTTTTCAAAGACCCCGATGTAGTAAAAACATTGTCTACTATACATGACAAATATGTTGTCGCACCAGCAGACAAAGCCCAAAACAACATTGTTTTTGTCTGCAAAATGTTTTACATCCAATGTTTATTATCAGAGGTAGACGTAGAAAATAATAGCAGTGATAAGACCTATACTGCTACCACTCTCTCCAAAGAAGAGATTGTGGAAAACCATCAATCTGTGCTATCCTCTTTTGGTCTCTCTACCAAGGACGATGATTATGATTTACCGTCTATGTACTGGATTCCTAAACTCCACAAGAATCCATACAAACAACATTTCATAGCTGGATCTGCAAAATGCACCACCAAACCTCTTTCAAAACTGAACTTCTATACTCACAACTGTCAAAGAGGATATGCAGTCCTACCACAACACTTGTTACTCCCGTAGTGGTAACAATTCAATGTGGATCCTGAAAAATTCGAAAGATCTTTTGGAGATAATCAGTTCAAGACTATTATCTGAATATAATAGCATTAAAACCTATGATTTTTCAACACTGTATACCTATATTCCCCATACTAAGTTAAAATTCCGACTTAAAAACATTATACATCGTTGTTTTTCCAAAAAAAAGATGGTACACTTAGATACAAATATATAGTTCTTGGTAGAGATTCCTCATACTTTATAAGGAATAATTCCCAATCATCTTCCAAATATACGGAGGAAGATATTTACAAAATGCTGGAATTTTTAATCGACAACATATTTGTCCAGTGTGGTGGACGTGTTTTTCAACAAACGGTCGGCATTCCAATGGGAACAAATTATGCCCCTTTACTTGCTGACCTATTCCTTTACTCTTATAAGGCTAACTTTATAGCTGATCTGATCAGAAAGAAAGAATATAGTTTGGCTTGATCCTTCAATCTCAGTTTCCGCTATATAGATGACGTATTATCTTTAAACAATCCTAATTTCGGAGATTTGGTACATCGCATCTACCCAAAAGAACTTGAGATAAAGGATACTACAGACACTGAGAAGTCAGCCTCATATCTTGACCTACACTTAGCAATCGATGGTAAAGGAAAACTATTGACCAAACTTTACGACAAAAGTGATAACTTTTCATTCAGAATTGTTAACTTTCCTTTCATCTGTGGCAACATCCCTTCGGCACCTGCGTATGGAGTGTTCATATCACAACTCATACGTTATGCCAGAGCTTGCGAAACTACGCAGACTTTTTGTACCGCGCTAGGACTAACAAATATGCTTCTGGAACAGGGTTATGTCGCTACAAGATTGAAGTCATCACTACAGAAGTTTTATGGTCGTCATCATGAACTCGTGGTTCGTTATGGTGTATCCATCTGCACCATGAAAATGATTTATTCGTCGGGTCATAGTTTTCCTTTCCTCGTTTGTCAACCCCGGACTTGACTTTTTATGAGCAACTCGGCGGGTGTTTCTAGAAAAGCAGAGGACGCTTACCCTACCGGTGCACCTGGTCCATGCTCCCAGTTTTTAGTGGAGTCCGAGTTGCTCATTTACTTTTGTTACTTTGTATGTATGATTTTAGTTACTTTATGTTCTTTGTTGTATATGTCTGTTTTCAATGTCTGGTCTTTGTCCCTGGATTACATTCTTTTGATTACCGCTATAACCTTGGTTCCCTTGATTACTCTTTAGATCAACATACACAGAATATTCACAAAGTATAGTTCTGGTTCAGTGTGTTTTTAGTAACATAGAGTAGCAATTGGCCTGGAAGTGATAATAAAGACTTTGCTTTGGGATACTTTATAATTACTGCCCTTTGTTCATGGAAATTATCATTTGATATCGTTCTTAATTGTTTTGATGAATTTGACAGAAAACAATATTTTGTTACTCCAGGTACTACTAAATTACTGTTTCTTATAAGTAAAAGCATTATTTTATAAATTTAATAAGTGTTGTAAACCGTGCTATTTCAAATATATGCAAGGCATTTATAATAATTCATGTACAGATAGCCTTCAGAGTAGTCTTTGCTATGAGGCAAAGGACATTACCACCTTTCCTGTCTGTGGTTGCAGTCAAATTAAGGGACGGACGGGAAAGATCTTTCAACTGATCTTGAGAAATGACTGTTTTATTACATGTATATTTCTGCAATTCATTTAGTGTCTTTCAATTATTTTTCTGTCTGCTTTCGTTTTCAGCATTGTCAATAGTTGCTTCTTCTGACTGTGATGACGATGACTCTCAAGAAAAAGTTGATGAATGCGACAAAGATCACGAGCCGTAAGTAAACTGTAGATAATCTTGAATTATACTATCAGTATTTTAATAGTTCGATTTTTGAAGTAGACTTCATTCAAGACACAAATGACAAAATATAGCTGATACAAGAAAAAACTGCTGACAAAAATATGACTGTTTGGATAAGATTTTTAATATTGCATATTAATTTTTTGTGGGATGCATTGTCATATTTGTGGAAAACGAAATAAAATTGTTAATTCTGTATCCATTATCACCGAGGAACAATTTAATTTTGATATACTTATTTAAATACTACTTTAGCAAATATCTAACGACTTCCTTATATAATTTTTTAGGTCTACTGGTTTTTTTATCAGTATTATTGGGTCTGTTTTGTTTGGCGTTATAGTGCTGATATTATTTATATGTGTTTGTAAAAAGTACTACAGATGTGAGAACAAAACGAAGGCTTCTCAAGGATCTATCATTGAGTTATCTAACAATAATAGTGGTTCAACTATGGGCTTCAACAACTGTAAGTGGTTTCATTGACTATATGCTGTCATGGTGATATCTAATCAAAGTTGAAATAAATCAGCAATTGATTATGGAAACGTATTTAAACAATGGACATTTTTTGTTTCATTTCATGTAGCAAAAAGCTTGAAAATAAGTTAAATCATTAAGATTAACAAATGGTAACAAAATTACCGAACCGATAAACTCCTCGCATCAGTCAAAAGTAATGATAAAAAGGGAAAGCCTATAGAAAAAATGGTTCAATTAAGGTAAAAACCAGATAGTTAAAACAATTACAATGGTATTGACTTTGTACAAGCGTTACTAATATAAATATATAAAAACCAGGTTTTATAACTGCCAAAAGACGTACTATTAGTTTTCTAGCCATGGCCTTGTTAGATGATTTTGGTCTCACATATGGGTGTTCTATGTAAGCCCCCTTTGGCCTGTGATTGTATCTCCTAAGTGTTTCAGATTTAATGACACGATATTTTGACGATATCATTTCACGTTTCATGTGAACTTGATATTTTAAGAATGATACATTTATTAACACTCACGAAGAAATATACAGGTCACCCTTCAATATATATTGTTTACCATTTAATATTTCAATTTCAGATATCTACGAGTCAAATATTTGCACTCCGAGTGCGCTAGGTCATGAGTCTACGATATCGCCTGGCGTCCATCTTCCACCTATTTACTATGTACGTTCACTAGAGGCTTCTCAGAAGACTAGTGAGTATAATATAAGGAGTCCAGTTCCAGAGCATGAAACTCCGCCGTCATACGAAGAGGCAATTTCAATGAATCCAGTATGAATCTTAAGTTTTATTTTCTGCGCCATCATTATGTGTCGTTTGTCTTGTCGCACTCATAATTTAATTAGTACTCTAGACATCGGTTACTTTCAAAAGGTTTTATAGAAATTATGTCTATTGATTAACGTTTCCATTTCCACATGTGTTTTTATTTGGTGGATTTTCATTTTGAACGTTATTGCATAGAACTATATAGTTGATTTATATTGATGATGTGATGCAAATTTGCACATATGTGATATGTTTTTAATTATTTTTATATCCGAGTTGAAATTTACTTGTTTGTTTGTTTGTTCTATTTTTTTATTATGAATTTTAATCATCGTGGCATTATTTACATTGTTGAACGCCTTCATTTATTCTATACTATATTTCTGTCATGATTATGAGCATTATTAGTTACTATTGTGTTTTAATTGTATTTATTGAGCTAAAGGGAGTTGTAAGCCACTAGTACATCCCAAAGCTTAAAACAACCACC
This sequence comes from Perna viridis, assembly GCA_037379345.1. NCBI lineage: Eukaryota > Metazoa > Mollusca > Bivalvia > Mytilida > Mytilidae > Perna > Perna viridis. The sequence goes on from CM074511.1 coordinate 20,709,844, forward strand.
TTTATATCCTGAGAAACATTTATGTTTTGTCTAACGAATAACCGAAAAAAGAAAATAATTTCCCGATTATTGCCTTGCCTTTGAAATATCCAACCCAATATTCGTAATCGTATATCAGCAGATACGGATAACGTATCGTTGTCTGTCTTTCGCGGACTCATCCCTTTCAACCTTTCAACTACAATGTCTCTTAAACAATATGTCTGAAATTTCTAAATTTACTGCGATTGTCGAACTACCTGAACGTAATCTATGAAGACCTCTTTTTATCAGGAACGGAAAACTTAAATGCGTTAAAGTGATAGGTTTTCCTTGCTAAATAAAACTTTTAATTATATGGAGTCAAAATTTTAAATATATTCTTCATTCCATTTATCTGAAATCACAGCTCACTGTACATACAATTAAAAAATATACACCGGACACAACTTGTTCTGGTTCTAGAAATGACAATGGAATATTTCATCTCGATATAATAGGTCAGTTTTCCTTCTGAAAATAAAAATTAACATATAGCGTGAATCAACGAAATATCACATTCCTTATTAGAAGTAAAACGGACACTATCATAAACATAAGCATAAACTATCAATAAAGTACAAGAAATTATCTGGGTATAAAAATATCTTTTTTGAAATTATATTTATACATTTCCGTTAAAATTCCAGGAGTAATCGCCTTTCCTGAATTGTATGGGTAAACCTGCAATGCAGATGTTTTGTTTTAATACGTTTTAGCCATTTTATTGCGCAAGGCAATGCTATCAACCTTAAATCTGAGTCACTAGCACCTAGTATAACTGATCAAAAGCACCATCTTTTCTGGTAAGTGTGTGTCTATGCTTCAACCATTCGATACATCCATGAATCAAATCATGGCAGTAATATGCTTAGCATTGTCTTAGGGTCACAAAAGTTAAATTCTCCGAATTTCCAGTGTATTGAATCTAACTTAAATTGCGGATTTGTTTTCAAACACTAAATTGCAAATCTTGTGCCGCTTTTTCTTCAACCTACCATGTCATGTGAGTAACCATTGGAAGCAGATTTGCATGGGATTTAATAAAATGCATTTTGTTTTACAATATTTACTAAAATAAATTTGTAGTTACATATTGAAATTTGATTTTTTTCTCCCATGGGATTTTAATTTCTCCCATGGGATTTTTTTTCTCCCATGGGATATCTTGTGTTAAAATACAATGATAGTCACAGAGAGTGTATGCCTTACATATTCACTTAGTGCATTTTTCTTCTGTGCAGTATGAATAAAAAAGCTGAATGAATAAAAGAGAGAGGTTTGTTGTATTGTTTTGGGGTGTTTTTGAAGTTTTTAATCTTTTATAGCTTTGAAATGAAATCACTTTGAAAATTCACTTATCAACCACAAATGTAAAACAACGAAATAGAAAAAAATATTCAAAGACACTCTGACTATAAATATGCTGTGTAAGAATATAAACTTAGAATGCTGTATGAGCAGTACTTTTATCTTAGTATTTAAATAAATTATAAAAATTCTAATGGAAGTCTAAATTCAAGTCCATATTCAGCTTTTTGGCACTTCTTTTTCTTCTTGGTCAGCTTCAACCCATGAAACATGCTTTCTTTCTCGACTCTGTAGAATAAAACAAGTAAAAATCTTTATGCAAACAAAATATATAAAATATTTTACAATACCATTTTATTTGTAATTAAAGTGATCTTATTTTTTCTTACTTGATATATGTTCATTTCTAATATCAACAGCTGAAATTACTTGCAATCAGACATCTAAAAGATAACATGAACAGACAAACAGACACACAGATAAAGTGCTTTCTATATAAGTTGGTGGCAGCACTTTTCATTTATTGTGCAAAGTATGAAGAACAGATGGACAGACACCAGTATGCCATATGTCCCGTCTCAAAAAGCAGGAGTACAAAAATTCAGGAGAACAGTGTATACCTTATATGATTAGCTATCAAGTTTGCATATACTGAATTAGTCATTCACCATAGAGGCAAGCAGGTGGCTGGTCCCTGAAATGGTGAAAAACAATTCTGCATGATAATACATATGGTACCTTTCAATTTAGTTGAATTAATTTTCATTGCAAGCATCCTTAAAGCAGTTATCTTGTAATGCACATAAGTAACATTCAATGTTAAGTCCAACATGCTGGGGGTAAGTTTAATCAAAATTAATTGAGAGATTGTGGAGAAAGCTGTCGTTGAACTTTCAAAAAATGTAACAAGTTTAGTGTAGTCTGAGTTGCTCATTTGATTTTGTTACTTTGTGTGTATGATTTTAGTTACTTTATGTTCTTTGTTGTGTATGTCTGTTTTCCATGTCTGGTCTTTGTCCCTGAAGTACATTCCTTTGATTGCCGCTATTACATTGGTTCCCTTGATTACCTTTGAAACACAAGGTATGTTAGTGGTGCAAAGAGAAGAGCTTAAAAAATAATGGTCCAGTTCAACTATAATTTTAGAATAGGACTTGACAAACTCTATTTGCAATTGAATATTCACACAATAAAGATATTTGTTTTTGGCTTAATCATATAACAAAAGCATCTGTATGTAAAAAGAGATGTCTCCTGATAGCAAGTAATAGTGATTTTTAACAGAACTTAACATCTAGCTAGAGCTTGTTTATCTTTCCTCAGACATAGTTGGTTTAATATTTAATTTTGCAAGTTCTTTATACGTCACTCACCTTTTAGGAGTCATTACTAAGAATCCTTTCATGCATCCTCTAATCTCTCTTGAGCAACATACAGCACCTTCAAAACAAAATTATACTTATTATGCATTATTTCAAAATTAGATAACTTTCAGATTCTGTATATAAACAGTAAAATGGAGTTATAAACATGTAACTGAAACAGGGGCTGCACTGGCTTCCAAAATTCTGTCACCAATTTTTTTTAATTAATGTTCAGAAATAAGAGCAAAAAGTGGTGCCAAAAAAAAAATTCCAATTTTTTAAAATATGACAGTACTAAGTCCACTGATGAAAGTCCATGAGATGAAAAATGAAATCAGTACAACTTATATGCCATATATATACAATTTCCAAATCGTAATACAATTTCTCTTCAACCACAAGAAATCTTACACCCCAATTCCCACTAATGAAAACTTGCATCTTATCTTCAGTTTGTGATTGACAGGTTGAAAAACTCTGTACTACATTTAGGTCTAGAAGCACTGAATCTATTATGCTTTCAAATGATGATGTCTATATTGTTAATTTCAAATTTAAAGCCTTTCTGAATTGTTAATACAGAAGATTCACAACATAAACAAGTTACATTTGTACCCATAACTATCCATATCTACATTTTAACAAAAGAAAACCCATTTGTACTGTATCTTATGTGAGAAAGTACCTACCTGCGTGCACAGATAAACTTATGGAACATATACAAAATGTATTATTCCAGCATTCAAAAATGGTCATTGCTTATACTGTTTTAGTCACATTTTTCACTCTATATTTATTCCATCACTTGTAGAAGAATTACCATTGCAGTACATAAATAAAAATCATTGCTTAAAATATGCAAACTATAAAGTTTGACTCGGCCACATTTGCCCAAAAAATGGCAAAATATTGAAAAAAAATTCCAACAAAAAAGGGGGGGTCTAATCCAGACCATACCCTTTGAAAAGCCATCATGTTTACACGGTTTCAGTAAACATTATCTGGAAGTGAGACCTGCTCTTGTTGTCCAGTACATGCAGCCCCACTTGTAGTAGTAAAATGGTTATGACTGAGTGATCCTTCAACTCGCGTTTAGTAAACGACAATATCGAATACTCGGGAATGAATGATACTAACATGTTCTATTTTGGAAAGAACGAGTTTAAAATATTAATTGCATCCAATATTTAGAAAGCAGTGAAAGTTCTTATTCTCGCGTGCTTAGGTCAAATCATAACTTGTCACATTACACCATAATTCGTTTCTTTCCCCTGTATTTCCAAACTCATTGAGAAACTCTTCGCATGAGAATAATGTTTGTTTGTTGGGCTCGGACGTTAAACCCCAACAAACAAACATTATTCTCATGCGAAGAGTTTCTCAATGAGTTTGGAAATACAGGGGAAAGAAACGAATTATGGTGTAATGTGACAAGTTATGATTTGACCACGGACCAAAAGGTAACAACACATGGAAACGTTCTATGGTGCACCACATTTCTCACTCCTAGTTTTTTAATCGTAAGTACATTTTTTTACCAGGATTTCTAAAAATCAGACAGCACGCCAAAAACCAACCCAATTTAATTTTATGTCTTGTTTAGAAACAGTTACTGATCACATAACCAGTCTTAGTTTTTTATTTGTTTGTTGCGCTAAATAGAGAAAAAAATATGTACAAAAATGTAGATTGTAAATGAAATTTGCACAGAAGCATCGTTTGTTTGGTAGGTTTTTCTTCACCGTGAATAACTTTTTATCCAACATGAATCACTTCTCCATTAGCAGTGTCTGAATTTTATGTTGATTGGTACTTAACATTTGATCTAAACGGAACCTTTCAGGGCTTTCCTAATTGTTATTTGTATAAATTTGTTGTTGAATTTGTACCAAGTCTGCAAAAATATTTAAAAAACGGACTTATTACAAAAAATGCCTTACTAGATATAAACTAAGATAATCATCACATTCCTTGTTTGTTGAAACTGGGCGTTACTATGGTATAGAGATGTCAAATTAGATAGTGTGCTTTGTGCACAATGAAAAGTGTCGAGGATGAATTTCATTTTGTATCGAGGTGTGACGCCAGTATGTCCAGCCTTATTATTTTAGAATCCCCTCCTCTTTCAAAATATAGTACATGCATATATTTCAAAATCACTGGAAATTTCAAGGTGATGCGTAAAATATGTAGGTTCCTTTTCCATGCATTTACAGTCTTAACTTAATTACTTTAATTATGATTGTGTATTTGCAATTGTAACGTATAATATCTTCTGTTCAGTTGTTAGAATACTGGGATATGTATTGTTGTTTGGTATAACATTATACTGGTGAGCATGATTGCCTTACTTAACTTATACAGATATTGATTTGAATTGATCTTTACAATGAATTTAAAAAATCAAAATCTGCAGTCAAAATGTATACGTAAAACTCAAATTTTCGTTTATTACGAGAAAATGACTACAGGTATTAACAGCTCGATATTCCGTTTTACTGTTAATTAAGTACAATATACAGGAAGTGGTCGGTTTAGCTGGGGGCACTTATAATCTAGGTAATAAATACATCCCGTAATGTGGCTTCGTACGTGTTTCGTGTGGCAGATCAAGAGATTTACAAAATAGGAGCTGACACAGGACCCTAAATTTACCCAAGAAAATTATGAAAATGATACATTCTATTCACTTTTGTCGAAAATATGTGAAGCAACTATTTGTTTGATTATTTCTTATGCACAAATGTCACATTAAAAAATCAATTTATAAGGGGATCAAGGACAGCCGCCATAAAATCTGGTTTAATTCTCAATGTCTAAAGGAAATGCCTGTACCGAGTGACGATGACCATTGCAATGGTTGCAAACTTTCCGGTTGTACTTTGATAATACCATTTAAATTTTATGCAGACTTTTCAATTTGACTAATATATAGAGTTTATCACTTCGATAACTTTGTTAATAACCATTCATTTGTTATGGACAAATATTCATGTTTGTCTCTCACCCCTTGTTTTACGGTAATATTCCACACATAGCACGGAAAGCTCGACACTCGCCCAATAAGTAAACTAAACCGTTGAATAGGCTTATTCGTAAGGGATATAATGTTATGATATTCTTGTCAGATATTTAAGGATGACATTGTTTTGGTATTTCATTCATTCGCTCATGGAGTCTTTAAATAGAAATTGGACCACTATAGGAGAGCTCGCCAATCCCATTAGTGATGTCATATTCACTAATTTTCATATCATTAAGTGTCAAATTGGTTGGCAAATAAACAACGAAATAAACAATTAGCAAATTCATGATTAGAATCCGAATGTTCAAAACTTTATAACTTTGTTATTTGATACCCAATTTTGGTTCTGTAAAATGTTTCATTTAGATAAAATAATTCATATTTTGTGTGTAAATTTTTACTTAAAAATAAATTTGAAATGATATTTATATGTAAACCTCTATTATCATTAAAAATTATTTTAAAATTTTTATGCTCACATAGTCTAATTACAGAATATTTATTTTAAAATTCCGTGGATAAAAAGAGTATTATTGGCAGTGTAGAAAACCAAAAGAATTTTTCAATTATCTTAAAAAACGAAAACGTTATGATGATATCAAGTTGATGCCCCATGCCACTCAAGGGATTTTTTGCCAACCAAATCCAAATCACAGGTAAGTGATGACATCACCAGAACTCTCCTATATTTTAAAACAGTTTTTTGGCGTGACATGGGTTGTGTCCTTATTGTATGACGTGTGAAGCACCGTGGCTCAACCGCGCATGGGAAGAATTGAAATTGATTTTACATATGATAGGGACATCCAGACTTGGGACCGGCGAGTTATAGATTCCACCGTATAGTGTTTCGAAAAGTACAATGGGTGAATCTTATTACACGTATGTACAATACAGTTTAATGCATATCATATAAATTGTAGCTATAACCAGAGGTATGACAAACTTTAGAGCTTAAGTTTCCCTACATGTATGTAGGCGATTTTGAAATTATACAATTAAGGATTTTTATTGTAATGTTGGAATATACTAGTATACCTTTGTCATCATCTCATCTGTAAAAGCTTCTTTTATATAACAGGGACGCACTTTTGTACACTATATACACACGGATGATCAGAACTGCAAGGGAACGAACATCTTCTACTGCAATATTGGACAGGTAAACGCTGTCACCTGTTGAGTCACCTGTTCTGTCTGAGCCATAAAACAATTACATTTTTTAAAATTACCTCAGGGCGATTCTATTCGTCACCTGGCCTGTGTAGTGTGTACGTAAACTTAACCGAGATTTTGAAAGTGGGTTCTAAAAGGGGTGGGGGTCTAGAAAAAAGGGGTGTGTCATAGTATAATATTTCCTCATTTTCACCAAACTTTTGCATGAAATTATCCACATTAATCCAATTATATCATTTTTAATACTTCTTTTCATGAATATAACAACCAAAGGATTTTGATAGGCTATTATAAAAGTTCTTGTATATAATTATATTTACTGAAAGGATCTGCTTACTAGTGAATTAGTTTTTTTTTCTTTTTAATTTATATAAGGTTTTTATAATTTTACTAGCGAATTAAAACCGTACATGTAACAGGGAGTTATAATTAATTACAGGTCTATGCGTGTAACTGTCACCAATGATTTTACAGTCCATGCTTTAATTTACATTACAAAACCGAATTACTGCAGCCCGTGAAAGAGGTTCGCTTGCATGAAAATTTTTGCTTCGCGAGTGCAATATTTTTATCTACATTTAACCAGCAAGCAAAATCAATATTTCTATTTGAAAATATGTCTTGTTAATTGATGGGGAGTTTTTTCAGCTATACATATAGTTAAGAAATGAACACCCAGCCCTTTTTTTTACAAATTTCTGGATCTGCCCAGCATATAGCTACTAATCTGTCAAAGAAGAATTAAAGTATTTGTAATCAATTAAACCTCATTTGAACATTAATTACAAGAATAAGTCACAAGTTTTCAGTCAGTAGAATAGACTTACAATTTGTTTACTTATAGTACAAAACAGGCACTACCTGACAATCCTGCAAAAAGTTTTAACTGGATTTGTTGCTTAGTATGTGTTCCTAATACATGTTAGTTATTAAAAGTTCTTAAATAGAACTTAAAATAAGATATGCTGTGTGCAAAGATTGAAATATGTTGATTGGCATTTGTTTTTTTGTTTTTTGTTTTTTGTTTTTTTTTTGGAGGGGGGAGGGTTCAATACCAACAGAAATTTTTCAACAGAACCATATTTAACTCAATCTTTACACATATGGCTGGCATTTTAATACTTGTACAACTAAATTTGTCTAGCTGTATTTTTACTTTTTCAGAACTTTAAGTGAAGACTTGTATTCAAAAGAGAGACACTTACACATTTCTTAGAGAAGAATATTGACCAATTAAAAAGGGTGATTATCATTTGACACATTTACTGTAGCAGTAAGTACTTACACATGTAATACTCAGTGATTATTAAATAATTAAACAATTTTTTTTTAATCCACAGGTATGCATTTTTTAACATAATCTTGATGACATTGTCAATAGGCTAAAACAGTTTTGCTTTGAACACACAGGAAGCTTTCATGACGAGCATTTTAATAGAAAGCACACTTAAACTCGCAAAATAGTAGTGGAGATGTTTAATTTTGCTTTTCGTTTCACAGACTATCAGAAACTTTCACGCATACTGTTTGAATGATTAAAAAGTCATCTATTTTTTTATATTATTAAAATTGGAAAGTTAGGCTTTATGTAAAGATATAATATATGCACTAGACCCATAAAGGGAGATAATTAAACTGATTGGTTTTTAATGTGAAAACCTTGTTAGCACAGCTCCTCCAAAACCACTCAAGGTATTTTAAAAAAAAAATATGTGAAGAAATGCATCAGTAGAGATTCAATGCAGTACTTTTAGCTTTGTATATTGTAGGGACAACCTGATAATACCAGATGACTATTAATACATTGACCAACCTGATGGATTGGGTTTTGGATCCTGTAGTGAGAGCAACATGTGATAACTTGTAATTACAGGTATTCCTATATATGCATGGTAAAGCATTACTTGTACATGATTTTGATGTTTTTTTAGGTAATCAGTTTACTTCAAATTGTTATTAATGTTGTGCACTGTTAGTTAATTGAGGACAAGAAGCATATTACTTGTAGTTAGTTTTATCAACTTAGCACATTAAGTTTTGTCTTTATACATGAATGAGTTCCATATAAATCAGAATACATTAAGAAGTTATAAATATTTGTAAGAAACCTTTAAGAGTTGAAGACCTACAGATTATGCTTTGCATGGCTTTGAAAAGTGAAGGGGTGGTTGTTGCCTGCTGAAACTGCCCAATCACCCTCATAGTAATTAGTCAGCCAGTAACACAAATCATGTTTACATTAGGTTGTTACTTTATTATCTTTCAAGGTAGGTTTTTGATAATTGGCATTTTGTTAAGCATTTTTAAGATGTATAGCCTTCTACATGCTCTAGGGTTAATTACCATTGACCTTGACATCACATTTTTGTGCTTTGTTTGCATTTTTTTTAAATTAAAAATCTACCCAATACTATGACATTTTTAGTTCTTAACTATTTTTTAGGTATCATTATTGGTTGGGATTCTATGGTCAGAATAACTACTGGTATACAGCAAGAAATTCCTGCAAAATTTTAGGAGGATTTTCACATTATATTTAAGAGCAACACTATCATGAACAGATCATCACTACAAAGTGTGCAGTACATAACATGAGCTTTTACTATTTTTACCATCAAATGAGAAATTGAGAATCTTTTTTTGGTGATACTGGAGTACAGTTGTAAAGAAATCATCATTGCTACCTAAATATGATATATGTACATACATGTACTTGTGACTGCTAATATTATTCGCACTGAAGCTAAAGTGTTGACATTCAAGAAATAGTTTAGATGTATCAGCCTCATTCACAGAAGGGTAAAATTGGAGGAAACTGTAGGGGTTTAGACATAAGCAACAAACATGTAAATTTTGAAATAGGAATGTAGTTACACGTTTATTCATCAGAAGAAATCAATTCATTTTATTCAAAACCCCACCATTGCAAACAAGGTTTTAATTTTTTAAAAATAATTATTAATAAATGTCTGTCGATTCAGGAAAAACTTAGAAAATACATTATTTTATCTTACTATGATTTGATGTGCTGTAATGTGTATCAAGCATTCATTTTCTGTGAAAGTAATTTTATATCTGTTTACATTCATGACAATATTAGGTGTTTTTATTATGTCTATGTTAGCCAGATTGGAATAGTTTATATGAATGGTGGTTGTTGCCCATGATATAAGGTTCAAAATGATAAGTTAGACTTTGATTCAGACATTTAATTCCTGTCAAATTGCATGGGCATCTATTTCATATCCGTAGAAATTATGAAAGAAGGTTTAGGCTTTAATTTGCTCATTTTTGCCAAAATTTTGCACAAAATCAACCCAATTTTTACACAAAAGGGGGTGTATTAAATAAAGTTGATTTTGCATTTTAACACATTCTGTTTAAGAATGGACATAAAATGCCAAAACATACAGATACTTTTGTGTTGAATGTGGATATGGTTATGAAATGTTATGAAAGACTAATCTTTTTGTAGTTTATCAACAATATATGTACTTTTGCAATGGAAAAAAAATGAACTATATTTTGTTATAAAGCATGTTCAAGAAATAACACTTATCAAGATAATTTAGCTTCAATTCTTTTTTAAGTTGAATAATTTAATACATAAAAACATGCATATTCCTTATAAAATTTAATAAAGTAATAAATATACTTACTAAATGTGAGAAAGAATTGGTTATTACTTGCTTATAAATAATAGAGATGTGGAATTATTTAAATTCTATAGCTTCATTCAATCTACACACACATTTGTACTTTCTGGTATCTTATCATAATACCTCTTCATACACATGTACCCATTTTTATATGTTTATAACTGTATTGATTTACAAACAAACAATCCTATGGGACAAAGATAATCCTATGGGACAAAAATAATCCCATGGGACAAAAAAATCTCATGGGAGAAAAAAATCGCATGGGATACATAAAATCCCATGGGATAATGAAGAATCCCATGGGATAAAAAATCCCATGATTTATTTTAATTGAAACTATAAGTTTATTTTATCAAAAATTGTAAAATGAAATGCATTTCATTAAATCCCATGCGAATCTGCATCCAATGGTTACTCACATGACATGGTGGGTTGAAGAAAAAGCGTTGCAAGATTTGCAATTCAGTGTTTTGCAAATTTAAATTGTCTTGTGTTTTCAACGTTTCACTTGAGACTTTACTTACTGACTATTATGTTAACTTCATCCCTAAGAATATCATTTGTCTTTCCTAAAATGTTTACATCCAGAACTGCTTATAAAGACATATCCTTGGCATTGATCAGAAGCTACGAAAACAACAATTTAAATGCATGTAACTTAATACTAAAATTTACAATAAAAGGGATGATTTTTCTTTCCCAAATGTTAACTATCTGTTCTTAGATGCTGTTTACATATCTCAAATGGTTCTATTAGCTTTCAATTGTTATAGTGTCTCGGGATTTTACGAAATATATTTTTATATAACCGAGAAATTACTGCATCAAGGTTTTTGTTATCCCAAGCTCGTAAAAAACATTCACAATACTTTTCAAACTGGTTTGGTGTTGGAATGCCAGTTCACTTCTAGTAGTCCTTCGTTTGTGCATTTGTGCAACGTGTATTCAGTTTCTTTTTATTTCCGCTTTAACAAGGGACTCGAAACTTTTTTATACCCCGCAAACGAACTTTGGGTATATAGAGGAATCACATTGTATGTTCTGTCTATCTGACTATCGGCCGTCTGTCCACATTTCTTGTAAACTCCTCCTAAACCACTCAAGGTTGGGTATTATATGTAGATGTGCATGGAGTAATATAATTACTGTCGGAGGACTCCTTAGGGAGATAATCCAAATTAAGAGTTTAACTTGGTAAAACCTTGTAAGCGCTACTCCTTCTGAACTCCTCAAGGGATTCTCGTTAAATTTTATAGGAATGTTTGGTATCATATGTCGATATGTATGAAGGAATATACTTATATTATTTTATTTATTTATTTATTTATTTTTTTTTGGGGGGGAGGCTTTCATTTCTGTTTTAACTGATATTTAGGTATATTTAATTGTGTAATATTATTTTCCACAGTATACAGATTTAAAAGTTGGACGATTGTGATCAAGCCAAAGTATTTTAACCAAGCCGCATTTTTGCTTGTCCCGAGAGAGAATTTCTGGTCTCTGTATGTATTACTTCGTTTTCACTTTCAGTTTACTTTTATTTTGCTGTAATATATGGGGCAACTATTTCCTTGAACCTCTGTGTAATGTTGTTTTAGGGCCAGCTACAGCCTCCCCATTGTGTGAGAATTTCCTCGTCATTCATTGACGACCTATTCGTTGCTTTCATTCGGGTGACATTTTTACCATATCCATTCTCGTTATATATCCTTTATCATATTGAATAAATAATTTGTGATAATGCAGGAACAATTACAGAAACCATGGGAGAAAACTCGGGAAAAAACATTTTCAATCTTATTCGGTTCCTTCAAATGTTTAAGATAGACTTGCAAAAAAAAGCTAGACAAATCCAATACAGATATACATGTATATATAAAGTATAAGTAAATGAGATTTACAGAACCCTGTCTATGAACATGTATTTCATCCTCAAAAACGAACCAACATTCCTAATCATCGATGATACAGATTAACAATGTGGTGATCATAAACCCTGTACACGATCACATGAACACTCTCATTTTGACGATAAAAATGTCGATAAATCAATTGTTTGATTCGAGGAAAACTTCAAGAATTGTATTCATTTTCAATTTAAGATTTGTTTACGAAACATGGACCAGGACATTCACATTTCACATATCAACTAAGATTCAATACTGCCAAATATTCTTCTGTAGGTTAGTGACAACCATCATTTCAATTTAGTCTATACATAATATAAGGACGTCCCCTAGAAAAAAAAACATAAAAAATATAACTTTAAATCAGTAGAAAGAGTTAATGTGTAGATTATATAAAATCATCTGCAAATCTTCTTTTAGCAATTGATACATTTTCTACGAGACCAAAATTCATTAACAGATCTGAAGATCCTAACAGATTGATTACCACGACAAGTCGATGAAGACTGCGATTTTATCCATGGCTTGCATCATTATAGTAGTAATTTATAAGTACGAAACGTTGGTAATACTGAAGGGTGTATGTGTTCAGAAATCAAAGACGAATAAATAAATTATTTCAATAAATAAAATATACTTTAAGAAAATACAAAGTAACTATGGCATGTGTAAGTTTAGGAAGAACATTGGGAAGAACATTGGAAAATGAAAGTATTTCAGACAAATAAAAATACTGCTATTTGTAAACAAGCATGCAGTTTATGTTTAACTCCGCACTATTTCTTAATTTGATGTCACTTCTTCGTTTACGTCTTTTCTGGTGCACCTGTATAAGGAGGTGGTTGGTTGTATGAGAATCCACTGCTAGGACCCGGCTGTCCTGGTTGCATCGCTTGTCCTCCCATTGGTGGTGGAGGATATGCCATATTTTGTGGGGGTGGATACATAGCACCTCCCGTCTGCGGAGGTGGGGGATATTGATTGTACTGTGGAGGGGGTGGATGCCCATATAATGGTTGCTGTTGTTGTGCTGTATGTACAAAATAAAGTTAAAGAATATAATTTAAAACCGAACTCTTTCACATTCAGATTCAAAAGGAGGAGTGTGTTTGCAAAAAAAGAAAAGTTTTTTGTTTAACTTTTTTATTTACTCAATGCAATTGATGTTGTAATGCAAGCAAAGATAACTCAACTAATATTTTAAGTACATAATATATTTAAGAGGCATACTCCAAAAGAGGTATGTAACACTTGGAAATTTCATATGTTTCACTGGTGTTCTAAGATTAGATATTTTATCACCTAAACACTTTTAGGTTATTCCACATCTGGACATTACAAGACGCGTTCTAAATTGGGATAAGCTTTACAGCTAGAATGGTTCGTTACCAAATATTCCTAATAGTCAAAAATACACCTTATAGACAACTTGTCAATAACTCATTTCTCGACATACTCAGACCAATAAATGTTGACAATGAAAAATATTGCAATTAATTTGAATATTGTATTATGTAAGATTCAAATAAGATGATATAATATTTAAGTGTAAGTGGTAGTAAGAATCAGGCAAAATGGAAAAAATTAGAAACATGCATGTCAAAAACCCAATGTTCTGGCAATGTAATATCACTCAAGTATACTTTTCTCCATTTGAAAAAATACCATTATTTGATCTCGGCATCACTGGCTTTGCTCGGAAATTTTTCAATAGAATGTTAGAAAAATGAGGTTTTCGACAGAGTTATCTACCCTTGATATGTTCATTTTTAGTGAATTTCAATGAAATTATAACTCAATGCAACAACATGGTATAGAAAATATTGTCTTTTTTTCTTGATTCTGATGGTGAAAATACCATGTCTCAACTATTGCCTGATTCTTACAGGGACTGACACTTAAGTCATATACCTTAGTTGGAAATATTTCATATTGCCACCACTGCGCTAAAAGGGCCGTTAAAGAGAGAGCTTTCTATACAAAGCGTTAAAATTTACATACTTTTTATGATAAGCTAGAAAATGTTTTGTTTTGATTTTATCTTATTTACGTCATGAATATGTTGAATATTTAAGTTTACTTATTACTTCATTTTGACTCTTTCGAATGAATATGAATCAAATGATTCTTCAAGGGCATATCTTAGCAACTTTCAAATTTCATTCATTGGTTATGAAGTTAGTGACTTTCAAGCATTCTTTGTACTGAAAAGGACACGTTTTAGTCGTCTTCGGAAATGACTAACGATTTGTTGATTTCTGAGACCCTACTCTTCCGGCTGCTTTTTATGCGTGCAGGGAGAATTTGGAAGACTTGTTTTTTTTTTTTATCTTTTACTTAAAATTAAGTCACATTCATCAGATCAATGGCCATGCACTTCAACAAACTTGCACACTTACTATTTTGCACTGTATGTATTGTAGTTTGATTAAGAGGACGGACAACTGTTCCTCTGTTGCCTTGTGTTTTACAAGCACTACAAATTACTACAAGAACGACAACCAAAATAACCATTCCGATCATTCCACCTATCACAGCTCCAACAATCGTCCCAACAGACCTGTTATAAAGACAAGAACATAATTCACTGTTCTGGACTTTTTTTTTCTTTCTGTTATGTATTCTTGTTCCTTCTATTTAGTTGTTTTTGTGATATCATTGTTACCGAAAACCATAATATTATATATATATGTATATTCTATATACAAACGATTTTTGTCTGTTCCCTTTTTTACTTTAAAAGTAATGAATAAGGGTAACAACAATATTACTGAACAATAATTCGATTCATAATCATGTCAAGTCCAAAATAATCTGGCAAAATAGATATTACACCACCGGCGCAGCTGGTACCACAATTGTCCTGACTTGGTACAGGCACTTTTAAACAAAATGGTAGGTTAAATTTAGGTTTAACAGCACGCTAAACCTCCCTTTTCCATTGCGCTGTGACTATACCAGTGATGATTATAAAGCATTCGCATGATATTGTCATAATCGGTAAATCAGCGGTCACATCAGCACAAAGAACATTTTATAAAAAAACAATTATTACTCATTGTCAGGCTATAATACGGAAAACCTGACCGCAAACCATAGTGGTGCACTGTGTTTGGAAAGATGCCACGTTCCTCGCACGTTAAATAACCCTACTGTGGTATTCTCCCGGAGTAGGAACCATAGGGCTCCGCCACAGGAGGCTAAATTGCCCGACCCTACCCACCTCTCCCTATTTCTAGTGGCAATCAAAATTTGTCGACCCCATTGTCCTTGTATCCCATCCCTTTTTCATTTCATCATCATTTCATGTTCATTTTATCATCCATTTCATGTTCATCGTCTGAATATAGCTGAAGTATTGCTGCTCGGACATTAAACCCCAACTATCAATCAATCAATCAATCAATCAATCAATCAATCAATCAATCAATCAATCAGCAAACCTGCTTTTCTGTGTAGCACACTTTGCCCTTCTGTGCAAACTAATTTAGAAAAATATGTGGATTTGTAACCAAGAACAACATACTTAAAAAAAAAACAACAAAAGATTTACGAATAAGTCCTTTCAAACGAGATTTCAATTGATCATGTGGTAACGTAGTGTAAAGAGTTGAAAAGTCAAAAGTTTAGAGAGAACTAATTTTCGACAATCTGCGGGATTTTAGGTTTTGAAGTATATCTTAAGAATTTTTAATTATCCACATATGATTAATGCCACTACGAGAGTAAGCTTGCTGTCCATCCTTCGCCGCGGACAATATCTTTGTAAGATGAATTGACATCTCCTTCGTGGAGCAAGATGAAGATCCTGTAATATACCTTTCTTTATATGGATTCTTATGAAGTTTGGAAAAAGGTTAGAACCACTTTCCCACAACATTTTGGCAGATATATCCAGAATGTTTTCCATTCAATAATCCAGTGAGGTGACAAAAACATGAATACACTAGGTGATTATGCAATCATTGTTGCAGAAATATTAAAAGAATTCATTGAATACAATTTTTAATCTTACCAATATATACTGTCGCTACAGTAATAATAGTAGTAGTAGTAGTAGCTGTAACAATAACCTGCAAATGCATTCTCAACTGAAAGTAAACGAAAATTCAAAATTACAGATGTGACTTCAAATTGTAGAACTTCTGTTGTGGTGTTTTTTGTTCCGTATATTTGGTGGTTCAAGATCATTGCCAGATTTTTGTTTACTTATAAGGTTAATTCTTCATTCGGTAACAACATTTATGTAGATAGAAAAAATGCATAAAATTTTCTTTAACAGACCGATTTGTTGTCTGACTAAGTTCCACTTGCTTTTGATTTATCGTCTGACATTTGACAACGAATAAGATGTCGAGGAAAGTTACTGAATAAAAAGATTTCAACAAATTGTTGCACAGGTATATAAATATATATGTATAAATGATCTACTGCGTTTTACAAGGTATATTTTGGAGGCATTTGTAGATAGTTTCATAAAAACGTCATTTATATATACCCTGAACGTAACATTTTATGAGCAACTCGGTGGATGCTACCGGTGCACCTGGTCCATGCTCCCAGTTTTTAGTGGAGTCCGAGTTGCTCATTTACTTTTGTTACTTTGTATGTATGATTTTAGTTACTTTATGTTCTTTGTTGTGTGTGTCTGTTTTCCATGTCTGGTCTTTGTCCCTGGATTACATTCTTTTGATTGCCGCTATAACCTTGGTTCCCTTGATTACTCTTTCCTAAAAATCAGAGGGCGCCTATCCTACCGGTTCAGCTATTCTTTGCTGCCAGTTTTAGTGGAGTCCGGTCATTTACTTTTGTTTATATGTAAATGTTATTATTTTTATCCTTAGAATATATTCTCTCAGGTTCTGCTCGAATCTTGATTCCCTTAAATACACTTTAAATGATATTGTTTTTATTTTAGAGACATTCTTTATGATGACTTAAAGAAAATGAACATATATTTGACAACATATCAACAAAAAATACCGAAGCTTTAACAATAGGACA
This sequence comes from Perna viridis, assembly GCA_037379345.1. NCBI lineage: Eukaryota > Metazoa > Mollusca > Bivalvia > Mytilida > Mytilidae > Perna > Perna viridis. The sequence goes on from CM074511.1 coordinate 20,727,311, forward strand.
AAACAAAAGTACATGGTCTGAACGTGAAAACAGGAAACAATTACAATCTAATGACACACAGAGGTCAACCGAATAAAAAAATAACAAACGAAACATACGTAACAAATAACTAATGCACTAGTAATATGAATCCCCGCAAAACGTTGGAAGTGACATCATATGATCCGGTGGAGTAAGCATGTCCTGCTCCGCCAGTGGTACCCATCATACGGAAATTGGGTTTAATCCAGCAACAAATATGCAGTTCCCCAACACGAGTCACAAAGGGGTCCAATCAAAAGCAATTTACAATTGGACGACATTATTTAACCCATCAAAGTGTCATGATGTAAATAAAGTAAATCATGCGGAAATGGTGGAATGGAACAAAATCCAAAATAGACAAAATAATACACCTGCACAATGGGGTTTCAGAAATTAACATTAAGTATTGTTTAAATGAAATGGTGATCCTATGAATGATTTAATCATTTTAACGTTTATTTTGCACTGTGTAATTCAGGCAATGTAGGTAACCCTGCATATTCTGTTAAGTGATGTTTAACTAGTGGTAAGAATCAACAACACACTTGTATTATGACAACAGAATACACAAAAATAGTTTACATCCTTAATCGTACACTGTTAATAATAAGTGGAGCGTTAATGTCGATTCAAACCATATTAAACTCAAATTATTCTATCGTACCAAAGCTATGAATGAAACGAAATCTTGATTCATTCAAATTGATAACTATTTTAGTACCACGAGTGCGCTTATATTGAAGAAATAATATGATTAACCAAAAATCAGTCACAAATTCCTGGTATCGAGGTGCAACAACTTTCAAGGTTAACAAACCAGAAAAAAAAACATATACTGTCTTGACAAATGCGAAAAGTACATCCGACTTTGTACTTTTTATTTTTTCATTATTCTTTTAATAGCTTTGGTTAATTGCAATAATGCATGTATAAGAAATTCCAGGAAAGAGCCCAATGATGTATACAAAAATTATAAACGTCATTTCAAAAGTTCCATGGACGTCACCTGGCTGTCCAGAGTGGAGTGTCCGTTTCCAATATGATCAGTAATCTTTAATTTTCATAGGTGCCCTTCGTCCTTACCGGGCTTTACCTTTGACGGTTGGTGCATTGTAAGATTTAGGATCGATCTATACACCCTCCCGGAAGACCTTGTCCAACCCTTGCCACAATTTCTGATCATTTTGTTCGCACTTTATGAATTTATGTGGAATCTGCATACATGTCAAAATATTTCTTCAAAGAAAATCCAGGGTGTTTTCATCCGAATCAAAACAAGAAATCCCTAACTAAACACTATCTGAAACTGATTAACTTCACAAGAAGGAAAAATAGTCTCGTTATTGCCTTTTCTGAAAATCAAGATTCAATAAAAACGCTTGAAGCTCCTGTTTTTGACAATTCACGTTCTAAGTAGGAATGTAATCAAATTAATAATTGACTTCACCAGTGTCGTTTTAACGAAATTGATGAAACAATATAACAGAGTAAAACATTATAAAGACTTGAATTGGAAAACTATTTCACTAAAATCATCAGCTTCATCTTACCATTAAAAAGCAATATCCAAAGAATAATCTGAATTGTTTGATGAATCTTATATTCCATTTTGCTTGATAGACTTTCACTTCAATTTAGTTCTAAGAATAGTTATGCACCCAATAATCGATAGAATTTGGAAATGCGGATGAATAAGCAAAATATTATGGAGTGGTTTAAATCTATTCCTATATCAAATTCAATCTCTTTTTAAATCTCACTACATTGCCCCTTTATTCAACTTCTTTGAAGTTATACATACGTCACCTATATACATAGTAAACATTCACATATTGATTTTACACAAATTTTATTATTCAATGACGTAGTGTCACTTCGTTTACAGATCTCAAGTATAAATTATACCAGGTAAAAGACACAAAATATAGACAGAAACGTCTATGTGATGTTTTCGTAATTATTGTCACACATTAAATTTACGCTATTTTAATTGTTTTGTTTTTATTTTTATTTTTATTTATTTTTATTTTTTTATTCTGTGAGCCGAGATTGTTCACTTTCGTGAAGGGTTTAAAACAAAAAAATAGAATCTAGTAAACATTTTTGTTTAAGAATCTTAAGACATGATGTTGCCGACGTTGCAAGATGAAATTAAGATTAATTGGGAAGAATCGGTCAGAAAAAGTTTCAAATTTCTATTAACAAATGAAAAAAACAATTTTCCTTTTTGAAAGGTGCATTAACTGACAAATTTGTTCAGTTCTAATTCTACTGAATTTTGCTGATTCCATGAAATAAGTATGTAGTAGTGTAATTGAAGCAATTTATGTTGACAATACCTACAAAATATTGTGACAACAACGTTATTTAAATTTAAATTTTAAAGAACGATAGGTCTGACCTATTTATCTTTTGCCATTACTTCCGAAGATTTCCGACAGGACATTCATCAGGGTTAAAAATACTTTAACCTTGGTAAAAAAAAAATAACAATAACGGATACACAGGTAAGCACGCGTCTTGTTTACATTCCATTTCATCTATTTTTATTACTTTTTAAATAAATAAAGACAATTCTGACCATATTTATGCCACATTATATTACAATACGTAAATGTCAAAAGGATCCTTGCGTTATATTCAAACCTTTTTCTTTCACGGCCTGAGACCGTCGGTCGTCCTTGCCTTTGATGAACCACTTTCGTTTGCAATCAAATTTGTTTTTTTTGTAAGTGACCCTTACAACACATTAAGGATTAAGGTCACCAGAAGTCACATGCATACGAATTTATCTTGGTCGATTTTTTTTCTTGCAAGACAATAAATATATAGACACCTATTTCTTGTATTTTATGCATTTTACTTGTGGGATCAAATTAAATTATACAGGAAAAGTACAATTTAGTAGAAATAATTCAAAGTTAAAGCATATTTCAACAGAAACGAAATTCACGAAAATTACAGCTAATGCAGTTTAACTACATTTGCAATGTATAAAATTGCCATTGCACATACCTTCTATAAAAGTGAGTATTTAATCTTAAATGTGTGCTTTGAGTTAATATCTAGAAATGCTTTCTACAATCTTAGTAAAAATATCTCTCACTTGCCATGGTTTAAAAATTTGGCAATCGTGTGATCAGATAAGTTGTCCAAACCATTGTTAAATATCATTGAAGTAACTATGAGTGGGGAAGAGGAGCTCTCCAGAAAACACTTCTAACTACTAAATTTCTTCTTCCACAATACAAAACATTGGTTCTATGTTTTTGAATGAACGTTTCAAGATACACTAAGCAGCAGTTATGTTCATTTTGTGTAATGTATTTAAAGTATGTTGATTTTATGACAAAGTATTTAGGGCCTACATAGTCTATATACTTAATACAAAATCATGCGATGATTTAGTTTTTGACAAAACTATTGAGTTTGTCCTGGTTGCGATTTGTCTACATAGTATAACGCTAATACAGACTAAAGTACTAAGTAAATAATGCAATTACAAATTTTAGTAAAAACACGGATTTATCAATTTTCAAAACTATAAAAGACACAATCTACAGTTATCATCATGTTTCACTTGAAATTTTCTTCTTTATCATCTTATTTGTCTTCTTCTTTTTATTATTACTTTTATTATTATTAACATTATTATTTGTGTCCTTAGCATTTCAGTCATCATCTACGGTCATATTATCGATTGCAGTAAATAACTCCCTGCACGTTTTATATATACTGAGAAACTGTCGTGGATTTCACAAAAAGTCGTAAGTGTAAAGTTGACCGTAAGTAATGACTTCACAACCTAAAATAGTATTGTGACGTCATAATTTACGATCAATTTCACACTTACGATTTTTGTGAAAAGGACTGCTGATCTTTACTAAGAAACCACTACAAAGTATTAAAAAGAGTTCATCAAACCAGTGTAGGATGGATACAAGGGTCTAACACCTTTGCCCTTTGATGTTGAGATTTTTGTCACTTAATTTGGCGGAGAACTAGAGCAAAAATTAACAAACACCTTCAATAAAAACGCTATAAACATCCACCGTTTACTGTATCCCCCTTTTATTGACCCCCTCAAAATTACTTGAGCAATTATAAATACTGTCCGATTTAACTTGCCACGATAAAACAATAAAATTCATTAACCCACAATATCAAATAAAATCTTCTGTATCCATTTCGAGCTTTTTAGGTTTGTTAGATTTAATTACGTAGCTATTAAATCGTAGAAAATATAGTTGTCATTCAAACGAAACTGTACATTTCTGTTTTTCATGTCTGGTCTTTGTCCCTGGATTACATTCTTTTGATTACTGCTATAACCTTGGTTCCCGTGATTACTTTTCAGTGCTTAACCAGGCACTATCTTAGCCGCTAATGTATTTTAAAATTCCATCCTAAAATATATTATTTAAATGTTAATTAAGGTTGTTCAGAATTTATTGATAATGCATTTAGATAAAATTACCACTTTAAATAAGTGAGATATTGGACGGTTAAAAAATCACCTTTTACGCATAACTATGCAGTTACTAGTATCGATCGCATACATAATAACAAAAAGCAATTACTTTGCAAATTTGGTTAAAAAATCGGTTTATGCATTGCCAAAAAAGGGTAACAACAAAATTACCGAACACTTATCCGATTTAAAATCAATTCAAGTCCAAACTAAATCTGGAAAAATAGATATTACACCAACGGAGCAGCTGGTACCTCAATGGTCCTGACTTGGTACATACACTTCAAACGCAATGGAGGGTTAAAATTAACTATTTGTCATAACTAGCATTCAATATTTCGGTACGGAGTGTTGAAGAGTAACCACATTGTTTTCATAAAAGTTAAATATACTTGATACTCTGTATTCCTACGTCTGATTTACATTTAAACCTCCAAATTAATTGAATCAAAATCTAAAATAGAAAGTGCAAAATAGAAATATGTATTTAAGATTATGTGAAAGTTTCATTAAATTCCATTCATTGGTGTATCTTGAGGAACAACGGATAAGATATTGGTACCCTTCTGGAAGGACAGACAACCCTATCACTATATATTCATTTTCTAAAGGGGGATAACAATGATTATAGTCAGATTATCTACTTATATTTCAATAGCAAATCGATAAATAATAAAAGTATCATGCCTTCCAATTTTGGTGTTTAAGTCATTATTCCGAATCAATGAATTTTATAACTTCTTTTCATGTTTTACTATTAATCTACTTCGACCTAGATGTGCTGCAATGCACTATTTTAAATATATTTTACTTACCTGTGTTGTTTGTGTTGGTTTTGTTGTATTGAATGAAAGCATATTTTCCCTACCGGTGCACATGGTCCATGCTCCCAGTTTTTAGTGGAGTCCGAGTTGCTCATTTGCTTTTGTTACTTTGCATGTACGATTTTAGTTAATCTATGTTGTTTGTTGCGTATGTCTGTTTTCCATGTCTGGTCTTTGTCCCTCGATTTCATTCTTTTGATTACCGCTATAACCTTGGTTCCCTTGATTACTCTTTCATTACTCAAACTGTTTTTGTACGACATCAAACGATTCGACTTTGTACAAAATAATGTTTGATGTAAGTCGTTTCAGTTTGGATTTTTTTTTTCCGCATCATGTCTTGAGTGAAAATGTATGGATCTCTGTGAAACTGTACAACAGTAGTCTATACCACCCACAAGTAAAACTCGATTGAGTTATAACTCTAACCGTTTATGAATAAACGGAATTATAATTTGGCTAAAACAAACTCAATAACTATTACAACTAATATATTTGGATAAGGACAATTTGATGTATTTTTTGTTGTCAATATTTAGTTTAACTAGATTCATTTTTGACATATTTAAACTAAATTGTGCCATCCATCTAAGCACAATCCGAATTTAGAGGTATGAACTTTCCCCTAATGTTTAGAGTTCGATTTCAATGATCTTATCAAGCTGTGCCCTGCGACGCATTTCATTGTATCTCTTGAAAAAATTCTTTGATAACTCACATTTGATTCGTATTGCAAGCGAATAAAATTTCTGCATTGCCGTGTTTTTTTGTTATTATTTATAATTTATTTATCTATTTATTTATTTATGTATTATTATTATTATTATTATTATTTTGTCCAAATGTATGTAATGAAAGATATGTCAATTCGAATTTTTCATTTTTAATATAATTAATGTACACAATTCAAAGTTAATTCTCTAATATATGAATTTATATGACTATAGTCGGTACGAATAAATTTAAGAACTTATGAATGTGAAAATCTTGAAACAAACAGATATAAAAATTGGGAGATAGCTTTTTATTACTTGAACAAATCTATAGCAGTCATAGCAGAAAGCTAGCATATATGTTGTCAATTTCTAATGTATTTGTTAAGTTTGGATTCGTTTATAATTACAATTCTAACACCTCGGCTTTTGTAATCATGGAAAACTTGTATTATTTATTTTGTCAATGCTAAGTACCAGGAACAGACTATTACTACATATATAACCCTGATAGTAATGTGTGGAAAATGTAAATATTCTATCTAATCATTAACATGTTAACTGTTTTAACAAATTTGCACGTAGGATTATTTGATTCATTATTAATTATCGTATGATAATTATAACACGTGTTAATTGTTTATTATATCGTGAAAAGAACTGTGGATGTGCCTCAATCCTTATAAAAAAATATCGCTTACTTATGCCAACTAGAGATTTTTAATTTCATTTTTTTTTCTGTAAAAATGCGTCCTGGAGCAATGCAATAGTATTTTGTGTTACTGTAAGCATATTGTTTACCATAGTCTCTGATTTGTGTATATGGTAATGTGCACGAAGATGTGCGAATGCTCGCTCTGTAGAACAGTCCTCTAGTTAGCAATTGTTCACAAGTATTTGATTAGACGGATATACCAGTTTGTTTTATTTTTCTTAAACAAGTCGCAATTGAAATATACAATATACATAAAACAGTGTCCTATTTTCTTTAATAAGGCATTTAGATCGCATATTCAACGAATCAAGACGAAAATTAAAACAGTTTTTAATAACAAATGTAAAGCTTTACATTTCCAGATAGAAACATAATTACCAATCATTTATCCATACTGAAAAATCATACGTTTATTATATGAAATGAACCAAGTTGAAAAAGCATAAGAGGAATGGGGCGTCAGCAAAGAATACTGAATCGTTGGTTGGAAGGAATAAAACAAACAATATTATTTCCCTCTTGTTTCTCGTAGATTCTCAGGTTGATGAAGAACTGAATAACTGATGCTAGTAAGGTGCTGAAAAGAAAAGAAAATTCAAAATGATAAATTAAGCAAGGATGAAAAGGTCTCGAGAGTTTGCAATGACAATTTACTACATTTCTTTAAAAAAAACTTGATTTAATTCCATTCTTTCTACAATGTACTTAATAGATACTTGCCTCTGTATGGCATCGTGTGTCCACTGTGTATGGTATGGACTGTACGTGTGGGCTGTACAATTTTTGTCTTTTTGCAGCAACATTGATGTATTAATAGTATAACGACTATGAGAATTAACAAACATGCTACACCTCCAATAACTCCACCAGCTATAATAGGTATAGATCTAAAATATAAAGGTAGATAACTCATCATAACTTTTTTCATTTCTGTGTATCCATGTTATTTCAAGGAAAAAATCAAAGGAACCAAGATTTTAACAGAAATAAAAAAGAACCTAATCCAACAAACACACGAAAAATAAAAACAAAATAAAACGCGCTTAGAATTAAAGTAAACAAGCAACCCGGATACCACTAAGACAAGGAGCATTCTTGTCCGTGTTTTTAATTCATTTATTTTGGTTTTCTTCATTTTAACTTGTTTTGTTCATTAATGTAAAAAATTCTATCATGAACGATAAATGATATAGTAATTCTCAATCTTAATTATGTTTGCAATCTGAAATGGATCATTAATTTAGCAAGTTTTTGTGATAAATATTTTTCTACTTCATTCTACTTCTTGCGTCATGTAATTCAAATTATTTAAATTGGCATTATTCTTTATTCGTAGTAGTATAAATTAATTCACTGAAAATCGTTCTTTGGTTTCATTTACCTTTTGAACCAAGTAATCTATGCCGTAATAGGCCTTTTTTCAATAATAGTTGCCTGAATATAACTGAAATATTGCTGCTCGGGCGTTAAACCCCAACAATCAATCAATCAATTATAGCGTACGAGACTATCCTACTTACATATACGTTGTACATGTATCGTCATAGTAACTACTCTGATAATATTGCTGGGTATAATAACATGTTTTGCCCAAAACTTCTGAAATAAAATAAATCTCATTATAGGAGCTGTTTACTATATTTATTGAAGCTGTCCTTGAGACCCTACTTAATCGACGTGTCAGAGTTTTCTTTTCCTCTTTCGTCTACCCCGGACTTGACTTGTTATGAACTTCTCAGGGTGTTTCTAGAAAAGCAAAGAAATCTTATCCTACCGACGCACTACACATGCAAATATTTTTCACATGAAATTCGCGTTAATCGAGCTTCACATGAAATTCACATGAACTTCACATGAAATTAACGTGATTTTCACGTGAAATTCACTTAACACGAATTGCATGTGAACAATTCACGTGAATTCTACGTGAAGGCTTGATTCACTCGAATTTCAGGTGAACTCTGTCACAAAGTTTATTTGCTCAATTCGGGTGAAAATCATGTGAAATAATTTTGCCTGTGTATGCTCTTCGTTTTTAGTGGAATCCGAGTTGCTCATTTACTTTTGTTGCTTTGAACATATTATCTTGGTTATTTTATGTTCTTTGTTATGTGTGTCTGTTTTCTATGTCTGGACTTTGTCCCTGGAATATAGTCTTCTGATTTCCGATATAATATTGGTTCTCCTTGATTATTCTTCCAAACTCATCTTTTTTTGTATTTTATAAACCATACTCGTAAAATCTGAGAGCCTTGATGACAAAACTTTTTATAGATACATAAGTAGTTACAACTGCAAAGCTTACCGTTAAAAACTAGAGTTACAAAATAGTCATCATTTGCCATAAGTAGCAGTCGGATTAGCTGGGTCCGGTAAGTTTTACCGTTTTAAGAAAATCCTTTGTGAGCAAAATCATACCGATTCAGCAAGCTGAGGTAGAAATGAACAATGATTCGTTAATTTAAAAAAAGAAGTCATTTAGTACTTCGTCTTTATTTTACATATTTTAGCACTTGTTTTCATACTCTTTAACTTCATCACTACAGGATTTATTCAATCTTTATGGAATTAAAGTTAAAGAAACTTACCACATGTTAAAACGATTAACATCCAAACAATGCAGTGTATAAAACCATTATAATTCTGTATCATGACCAGTATAAGAATATTTCGGTATTTATTATTTACGCCAATGGAGTAAGCAATTCACGATGTAAATAGATCAATAAACTTTCATGAAGATGGGTGGTTTCAGGTAAATTTAAATGTATGTCACAAGGTTAAAATACCTGAATAGTTCTTTGGATATAAATATTTTGGGCCCAATTATATTTTCTTTTCAATGAACTTCTTAGGGACCAAGTAGAAACATAAACTTTGAAAGCTTATTAGCTTTGACTTAATTGAAACTTGCTATCATGCTATTAATATGAAAGTATTTAAAAGTATAGACTATTTAAATGACCATGGGTACATGATGTAATTAAGATTTCAGGTGGGGGGGGGGGCGTTAAAAGAATTAAATGCCGAACGAAGTTTGGGAAAAAAACAAAAAGAAATGAAAGCAGAATTTGTGAAAAGTTATGATTTCAAAATATTTCAAAAAACATAATTTTTCTCAATTTTAGGGTTAGGCGTATCCCCGGCACGCCCGTCCTAGGATCCGCGCGTTATTCTCGTATTTAAATCCGTTTAGACCAAAATGAGAATGTAAACAGAGAATATCAAAGTGCATATATTTCTATTGACAACGTTGAATGTAATAAAATCGAATAAGCCATAAAATATGTTGATAAAGAAATTTTAAAGTGAAGACTTAAGCTTTATCAGATATTTTCTGTCAGCCATTGACAACTGATCTTATATGCAAAAGGTGTTCTAGTTTTGTAAATACAAACATTTGGTAAGATAAAAGATTGCCTATATATTCTTATGATACATGTATAATTAATTGTACTCAGTTTATTCATGTACAGAAGGCTATGCTGCATGATCAAGGTACATGATTTTTTTTAAGTATTTCTAGGTCAAAGTATAAAAAAATAAGATGTAAATTTAACTGGTGCGACATCCACCATACCCCCAATAAGATCGAGGAGGAACCTGTGTGCGCTGATAGATCTATCAAAATCTTGACAAAAAGCATGGTGTATTAAAATTCAAAATTTTAAAACGAAAATGAAAATAGAAATACATATATATGTTTTTAAAATGCTTACATATAACTGTATATAGTCAAACTGCATACGTGTCTGAATAAGTAGGTCGATCATTATGAATCACCAGGGGTGGATCTGGAAATTTTGAAAAAGTTCTATCATTTCCCTTATTAATGCTCAAATGCACACAATTAAAGAAATTTCAAAATGAGGGTTTCCAATCCCCGAATCCTCCTGGATTATCCAATAAATGCTTGAAATGGTGTGTCCGTTTTCGTCAGAATTAGAAAAAAAACTAATTTCTTTAGTAATAGTAAAAGTTCGTAGTTCTATTTCCAAACGCAAACGAACTGGCACCAAGCATAAAATACGCAGATGCAGTTAACATAGAAAAGTAAATGAGCAACTCAGGATTCCTTCTACATGTAATACCTGAAGTCAAGACAGATGCTCTGTTAAGGTAGGTTCTTTCTGTTTTCCTTGACTTGAATCATTCACCTAATTAATTGATAATTTTTAGCACGTCAAAGGGGGAAAAATATGACGAAACGTTAAATAAACACAAAATATCGTTCGCCAATGTGATTGCATTTTCTGTCCTGTCTGAACGGAATAATATCACAGATCATATAAGTATAGAAATTTGCAGTATCACAAAATTCAACACCCATAAAACACTGTGGCTTAATTCCTCGTTATTTCGTCGTGCTGGATTTGACTTCCTATTTCTATGTTTTTGGTTTTGAGTATATGTTGTTTCCAATTCGTTTTAATTATGATCTAATTAATTAATTGGTTCTATTGCTGATAATTATGAGGTTTACTCTTAGAAACACGTGTACAGGTACAGTAAACCGAAATTTACAATAATCGTATGATTGGCATTTTTGTGTTTTGAGTTATGGCCGCCTCTTTTCAAAATACATATTCATTTCCAATATTTTATGAGTGATACATTGTTCTGATGTTCAAAGGTCAATTTAATATGTAACTAAAACAAGTTCTTTAATTGTGAGTATGTGTCGTGAGATGATTTATGTAGTCAATACGTAAATATTACAGATATCAAAAAGTTTGTGTCTCCAATGTATCATATAGTTAAAGATAAGAAGCAGATTCCATGGTGTCGTAAATAGATAGAGAATTGTTCAGTGACAACAATATATAATGATATGCATTGCCATCAATCTTTTAAACAACGAGGACGTGTTTTACAGTGAAACTCATCTAAACTGAACCCCTTTCGTACATTTGTAAATAAAAATTGCGCAATTGCTCGGTTCAATAAACGAAGGTTAAAAATGCACTACAATTTTATAAACGAACTTTAAGTATCTAATTTGGAAGAGTTTTCGTATTCTTCATCGGTTAGACAGGTTTCACAGTATTGTTATGTAACGGAATATATTGATGGATACACTATTTCAAACTCATTAATAAAACTTTTGACATCTTGCAACGTTCAAACAAATACAATGAAAGAGTGACAACTAGCAGTTCAATTTTATTTCAGGTTATTCTATACACATTCTACACAATTCTTGAAAAAAAACCTACAAATTATCTTAATCAATTAAACCCAAACTTTGATTAACTACATGTTTTATAGTACATGTAGTCTGGTGCTATTTGGTTGTTCGGTAGACATACGTCAATGTAACATAGATGAATGACTTGTGTCCTATTTTTGATCAATTGTCCTACACATACATCGGAGGTAATAACACAGAATCAATCACGTGGTAGACACCATTCATGACGGCTTGATCTGCTACAACCACTTTTGCCTGGTTAACCATTACACCACCTATTATTAAAATGATATTTGTTTCTTATTTTATCGTACAACAGTATTGTTAGTAGGACCGCTCGTCGTTCCGAGCAACCGTAGTGTGCGAGTTATGCGTTAGGTTATTAATGAATTTCGTGCTTAATTTTTGTTTTATTTGTGTTTTTTTTCTTTGTTTCTGGTATGTTTTGTCTATACTGGTATCCCCTCTTTCGATTTAAGGTATTCTTACATTTATATTAAGTCTAGTTATTTCCATTATTCCTGTGACTTTTTTTAAAGATCCAGGAAATTCATTTTGTGACATAAGGTAAGGTTAGATTAGTATATCATTATTACTATTATCATTGGATACAGTAATCTGTCAAACTTAATCTCCCTACTTAACACTGAAAAGGATGCCTTCAGATATCTTTTAGATCTAACGTGTATGTGTTACCTGAACCCAATCGGATTGTAATTGGTTTGCCCTCTATAGTGTTTGGAGTCATATTGTCCTCAAGCCCAGCGCTATAGAATGTCCCTGAAACAATGTGATATGTAAGGACGTCTGTGAGAGCCGTCACATTCTGCAGCAGATGGTCGAGTGTCCCTGGTGGAAGTTTGGAGAATGCTTCATTTGTAGGGGCGAATAGAGTAAATGGTCCTGAACCTAAAATAGATGTATCATGATTAACAAAGTTTGAACTCATAACATCGTTGATGTTTCTTTGTAAAATCTGAAAGAAGAGTAAACTATACAATCTAATGAAAAAAGGTCTGTTGTTTGTGCGCATTATGTTATTATTTTAGTAAAGTTTCCCAGATTTTTTATTATATTGCTGCTCGGGCGTTAAACGAACAAACAAATAGATTTTTTATTAACTTTTGCGTCAATTCTGACTTTATTAACTAGGGTGTGGGTTGAAACATGTTCTTTCACATCTCTTTTAAAAATACCTTTAAAGTTATATTTGTTTATTGGCAAAATACCAATTATATATGGCAAATTTCGTTATTATGTACAAGTGTTTCAAGGAGTAACCTCTCATCAGCAGCATTAGAATAAAATATATTGGAAAATCTAAATCCGAAATACATTGTATACAAGTACTCAAACCTAAAACTACGGAAATAGGAAGCCAAATCCATCACTGAGAGGTTCTACCATTTGCTATACAAGGAATGAAGCCTCAGTGTTTTAGGTATTTTGAAATTTGTAATACTGTAACTATTTATTTGGGTACGCTACGTGCTATCCTGGTAACAATGACATGTGTCTAAACTAACTCGCATCGTAAATTTACCAGTCTGTTTGAGACTCGTGAAAAAACAGCCAAGGACGTTACTACCCAACGCCGCACATTTATAAAAGGGTGCATTACAAGACATACCAGAGAGAGTTGTAGCAAGCTTTGCAGCAGTTACTGCCTTCACTAATGTGGTAAGGTTGGACTCCTTAACAACAGTGGACACCAGGTCAGCTAATGGTAATGGAAACATTACCCTGTTGATCACGTGGATAACTCCATTTGATGCCTTTTGGTCAGGTAGAACAACTGGACTTCCTGTTGCAGTGATAAGCTGAAAAAGATAATCGAATCTGACGTAGATCGGGTTACATTTTCTATATTTCAACCTCAATGACAGCTACATTGTACATCGTCCTAAGGTGAAGAATCTAACTAATTGTATTTGGCAGCACCGAAGAGATAAAAAAGGTAAGGAACTACAGTTGTCAATATGTCTGTTTTTACATTCCGAAATCTATCTGCAATGACATTCTGGAACGATTTCAGAATTTATACGTAAATAAGAAATTAGTCAAGTTGAAAAAAGACCATTGGAGGGGAGATAATCCTAGTGCAGATTTTATAGCAATAAAAACAATTACGAATTTAATCTTTTATTTTGTTTTTAAATAAAAAAACATTCTCACTTAAAAAAAACCTACATGTTCTTGCGTGGGTTTTTTTATAAAGAAGTTTCTAAACGATTTGGTGTTTGCTCCATAAACTACTTTTATATTGATCTATTACAAAATTAAAATTTCGTTAATATTTCATTCTTTATTTCATACATGTAATTTATCACATTGAAGCGCGTTAAGCATACCTTTTTATCATGATAGATATTTATTCTTATATCAGCAGCTGTATTAAGAGTAGGTACAACCATTTCATTTTTCAAAGAAGTTGAGAGTACTTCTCCCTTGACTACATGGAATTCCAGTACCCGGGCCAACAGTTCCTTGTCCTTCTTGAGAGCATCCACCACTGGTTCAGGAAGCCTGGCAAAAGCGTCATTTGATGGTCCGAATACTGTGAAAGGGCCTTGAATATATAATCATAGTGTTATCTACAAATGGGGACGTGAATACCAGACATTTCATTACAAGGACAGCTTAATTATTTTCAGGGTAGAAATAATCCACATTTTTGTATGGGTTAACCTGACATTTCATAACAAGGACAATGTAATTAATTTCAGGTAGAAATATATTTTAAAATACAATCATAAAATACAACCCATGATTTGACTTTTTATGAGCAGCTCGGCGGGTGTTTCTAGAGTAGCCGAGGACGCTTACCTTACCGGTGCACTTGGTCCATGCTCCCAGGTTTAGTACAGTTTATTTAAGAGATTTAAGAAGTTTAATAAAAAGAATATGTTTCATCAATCAAGATTGATTGATCTCATTAATCAAGATTGATCCCATTGGTTCAGCATATATCGTCTACTGCTAAACTGTACATCGAGTTTGAAATGCTATTACTTATCAATGCGACCAATGTTGATAGAATTTTTTTTAATCTTACCTCCATTGGCTAAGGTATCTGCAAGTCCAGCATCTTGTACAAATTGCACAAGGGTTGTTGCTCCAAGTTTCTCAGCTAATTGTACTAAATTGTCACAGAGACATGAAGGAATCACGATTAAAGCTGTAACTATTATCAATTTGAACGAAAACAGTTTCATCTTTCAACAAAATGGTGATGAATTGACAACTTTTACAAACCGTATATACTTATGAAGTGATAAAATGTATATAACTATTGATTCGTTTTCTGAGTTTTTATATGGTTTAAAACCGGTGATTTGTGAAGTCACCGGGTATATTTAGTGGGACTTGACCGGAACGTGACCACTTTAAGAATCACGTGAGTATATAAATTATGCAACATAAGAAATGCAGAATACAGCAAAGGTTTTATCCCAGATTTTTAACATAATATTAAAATAATGCAAACTAAGTGCTATTTCGCCTTAACAAATAATTTCCAGGTGGTTGCATTTTATTTGACATAGCAGAGGACATTCATTGTATAGTACATTGTGTTTACATAAATCTTTTTAAGTGTGTTATATTTATCCCGTCATGGGATTTTAATCTTCCTGTGTACTTAACTGGACAATGATGTAGCATGTCAATATAACTCCTTTCACATGACTTTCCTTTATATAAAATTTGATAACAAACACAAAGCATATGTATAGTTACGTACATGGCTGATCCAAAAATTCCAAAGAGGAGACCCACTGCACTTTGAATAGCCCAGGAGCGGTTACTAGTGTGTGAATTCCTTGTAATCAGCCGATCTTTTTGAACGAAAGGGTGCCCTTGGTCCCTTCCCCTTAGTTTTATACAGAAAACACAAGATTAAGTTGAATTAAGTCAGAAGGATGCATAGGAAAATATTATCACATTGTAAAAAACCGTAAACCACAAGATCAGTTTAATGTTCATTCGACTGAAACAATAACATGCAACGGAGAAAAAAATATAGCAGTTGGTTTCAACAAGGGTCATGTTGTTAATGGCTCGAGGTGACTTTGCAACTATACTATGACCCGTGACAGGCGCGTAGCTAGGCGGAAGCTCGGAAGTAAGAGCTTCCACATAGTTTTGTCAAATATCAGATATAATTACGATGTAAATATGTTTGCCTCTGAAACCCTTTAAACTTGGTTACAAAATTTAAATTTTTGCCTGTCAATCATAAATGTCGTCCGCGTTTGATGAAGACATCAAAGAACTATAAAATCCATACAGTATAAATCGATTCCGATGGCTCGCAATGTGCAATTTCTTCTCACTTTAGTCTTGATTCATCGATTTGAACAGTTTTATATTAATTTAATTCGATTTACACGGTAAGTTGATAATGCAACGAAATACTAGTATTGACAGTTAAGAAATGATCTAAATCCATTTATGCTTCCAAAGCCGGTGAACCTATTGACACTTCAAGTGCCGATAAAGACATTTCAACTCCTCAGTATGGTCACATCTGCAATTGAGCTGCTCAACTTCAGAGTAGAAGACGACGCTGACCTGGATCAGACTCATATTGAACTGTATTTCATTTCGATGTTTCTGTCACAAGTATACTAGAGTCAATTTTCTAGCTCTCTTCTTACATTATTAAATATAATGATCCAGTTTTTCTAGGGTTAAATTTTAGGAAAACGAGAAACTCTCGTACGTTTGAGATTGAGAAACCTTAGTCACACGAGTACTATGTAGAAAATGTTCTTAAACCCATGTAGATACAATTAACGCTTATCCGAAATAAGAAATCTTGTCACTGTGCATGTCAATTTTGCATTCTTTTTTATAATATGTTTTATGATCATGAGGTAATGATAATTATTTTGGTGAATCAGTGTATGTTATTTTCCTCGTGTCCATTATTATTCATTTAGCGTATACTAGTATACCACAAAAAGGTGTAAATACTGGTAAGTTTTGGACACAAGATTTTATATCTCCAATTAACGAAAACTCCAGAGCTTCTAAGGAGTTCTGGCCCTGCACCCTCCCCCAAACTAGGATTTTGTCCTGCATCTACGGTGGGGGGAGGGGCTGAGCGACCCCCGGATCCCTTGCCGTGATGAGCTTCCAAATGCATCAATCCTTGGCTACGCCCATGCCGTGACTGTCTTCCTGCTTTTCTGCCATTCCATCATTCTGTGAGAAACACTATTTCTTCATTTGTTTTATTCGTTTTGTATTTTGTATGTGAGTGTATACAGAATATTGACAAGTTTAATTGTTCAATTTAATCATTTGCTGAAGGTTACAGGCTACCAATTGCATCATCAATATGGAACGTACGGGAAAAAAGTCCTACCAAAGGTACCAAGTAGTCCCTTTTACACGCCATTATAAAAAGGTAGACACTATTTTTTTTAATTAATGAACTTTTTTCAAAAGGGTGATTTTATTCTGATAATTTTATAACCAAAGTAGGTTGCCTCAGACTTAAATAAACTAAATTGATGAAACTATAAATACTATTAGTGTAAAGATTGACTAAATAAAGTTTTTAGGATTCCCCAGGCTATTTTTAGGGTAAATGAGTTCCGAGTGTCAGTGCTTCACTGTAAGGTGGTAAACCCCTTGCGAAATTTCGAGGGACATAGCAGTACATGTGTGTGTTTCAGGTGATATATGGTTTTGGTTAGGTTAAACTAAAGGTAAACTACTGAGGCTCCCTGAAAATGAGCAAATTAACATAGAGAGTAATGGGAATCTGAATTAGAATTTGTGGTTTGTAACCTGAAGCATTACGGAACTTTTAAAAAGTTTTCAAAGGGTGTCATCCCTAGGCTTGGGAACTTTTTTCACAAGTAAGTATTGAGTTGTATTGGGGATTAGAGTTTTACATAATTTTCTGCAACTTTTGTGTTTTTTGACTTACAATTAGAGGTCTTTTAATTATAATAATTCATCAAAACATATATGAATGGCATCTCTGCAACATCAGAACTTTATTTTGTACATTCTGTAAGTGCGTGTACCTTGTTGTAAGCAAAGCGTATTTAGGTTCTGTACAAAACTATAGTTTGTGGTCTTGATTATATTAATTATAAGCAATGAATGCAGTCAAGTTTGATATGCACAAATATATGCACCATTCCTACTTTCATAATCAAATATTTATACAATAACTCCATCTTTACAACAGCAATTTTATTTACTAATAAAAATGTAATAATGTAATATGTACATGTATTAATGGTAACAACAAATAAAATATTTACAATATATTGCATATCAGAGTTTAAGGTAGGATGTATGGTAGATCTGCTGGTGGGATCAAAACAGAGTCTATGACATGGACAACACCATTGGATGCAGATATGTCGGCCATCTCCACAGTAGCAGAATTTACCATTACTTTCCCTAAAATTTTAAGAATATTATTTGTTATTATTTTTTCATATATTGTACAAGTCATTTAGGTACATGTAGTAAGGCCTCGAAAAAGTACAAATATTTGTAGAAATATGTGTGTTCCAGTATTGGTTATTTTGAATGAACAAGATTGGTATCAATCTAACTAATGTCTTTCTGATAAAAAATACCGATCGTTTTTTTTACACGAAACGAAAATATGACTAGATATTAATATGGTATCACCAATATTTTTATTTCAAACTACCATTATTGTTTTAAATAAGAGCATCAATTATATATAATGTTTTTCTCAATTATTAAATTAAGCATCAAATATCTATTATATTTCTTTCTCACCTCCATTAATGGTGACAGTCACTGGTTTACCCTCTACAGTGTTGACTGACAATCCATTGCTCAGACCAGCACTGTAATCTGTTCCGGAAAGCACATGGTAAGTGAGAACATTAGCCAAAGCAGTCTTGTTTTTCAAAAGGTTGTCCAATGTTCCTGGTGGAAGTTTTTGGAAGGCAGCATCGGTTGGAGCAAAGACGGTGAAGGGACCAGGACCTACAGAAGCAATTGTTATCTCAGTAATACGGACTTAAAATAAAAACACATTACAGGACAAGCCAACAACAATTCTGTTTTACCTCAAACTATAGCATCACATGCGGAGATAGCCGTTTTAATAATATTATGAAGAACTTGTATACATCTTGAAATATTAAGTACTTCTCCGTCTAAGAATCAGGCAATATGTGTATAAGGTGTGGCATATGAAAAAATAATACACAGAGATTTTATTGCATTATCCAAGTATTTATACCTCATAATCTCAAGGAATAACTGTCAAAGTGCTTGTAAAGTATGCCTTTTTAAGATATTGATAGGTCAAATTTAGTAGAAATGCACCATGGAAAAATGGCGGGAAAGTTTTCCCGAACTTTTTCCTAATATAAGCCTTCAAAAAATAGCTAAGACACCAATGCTTCGAGATAGATTTAAATAGCTAGTTATTTTCTAGATGTATTTGAATATGTTTGAGGATAAAAAGACCAAATTGAGAAAAATGATGTGCCACGTGTTGCCTGATTCTTACACAGAATGGTACTTACAAGGAAAAAAAAATAATGAGTTTTTGAAGCGACTGAAAATTCATAGAATATTGAATAAGAAAACTTGATTAGCCTTGTAAGACGTATCGTACCTGACAATGTGCCAACGAGGCCAGCAGCTTTGACAGCAGTGAGGAGTGTCTTCAACATTGGGTCTTTGGCTACTAAACCTGTGATAGGCTCAATTGGCAGTGGGAACATAACCCTGTCTATGACATGTATCACTCCATTGGTTGCGTTCTGGTCAGCTAAAACTACTTTACTTCCAGTTGCAGTTATTACCTATTCAATAAAGAAACCATTTTACTTAATACAGATGTACATTTTTGCTTTGTTCAACTAAATTTCTTCACCTCTCTCGGGTATTTATGAGTTACGACCGTAACGGTGGTCCGGCGGTAGCATTGATACAAATAATTGTTGCTAGTCTACTTTATTGTATTTACATGTAATAATCACATTATATATTTTGTTTAAACATGCACTTGTGTATGATATTGTTGATGTTAATGTCATAAAATTATAATTGTTTGTAAATGTTCATGCCCTTGAAGGTCCTTAATTGGAAGATAAAAAAAATCTTTGACTTCTTTTTCATCTTCTTCTTCAGCTACCCGCTTGACTTTCGCGTGGCATGTTTAGAAAACACATCACATTTTAAAAGTAAAAAGCATGCATCTCAAAGCAAAACCAATATTACAGATGCATGATAAAAACCATCTAGAATAGAGAATAAGCGCCTAAACTTACCTTGCCACCGTTATAAATGTTGATTCTGATTTTGGCCATTGGGAATAGGGATGGTGCGACCAATTCATTGGACAGTTGGGATGAGTAGACATTGCCGCTGACAACGTGGAACTTCAGAACATCAGCAAGTAGTTTTTTATTTGCCATCAGGGCTTTAACGATGTTTGGTGGTAATTTGCTGAATGCCTCATCCGTTGGACCGAAAACCGTAAATGGTCCTATGAAGGTCAAAAATAACATCTTGTACTGGTATTTAGTGTTACTAATATGAATGTATTAGTTTTGATGGTATTTCATCTTACTGTTAAATAAGGCATTCTTTGATATAAGAACCGGGGAAGAACACAATCTTTTCAAAATATCAAAAGAATTCAGCCCGGGCGTAACCCTTTTCTGTGTGGCTCTCTTTCTTAAATGTTTCCTTAATGGGAATTCTTTTAAAGGTCATGTAAGGTATGAAGTATACTGCATATGAAAAAATACGATTGCTGAATTACAAAAAAAATATCCTACCTCCATTTGCAAGAGTATCTGCAAGTCCTGCTTCAGTTACAAACTGAACCAGTGTCTTTGCACCAAGCTTTTCTGCTAGCTTCACAAGATTGTCATTCTGGCCAAAAGCAGGCACAACAAGACAGCAGGCAAATACCGCTAAACAAATAAGTTTCATTTCGTTTTGTGGTGTCTTTCCTCGTCTTGCAGGATCTTTGGTCAGTCCAATACATGATTGGGTGTTCTTTTATAGTCTTTGGTCACGATACTATGACACGAGACTTTGAAAACAAATATAAGTCTTCTGTATGGACAGGTGCCGGTCTCTTGTTCGATAAAGTCCGGTTACACAATCGACACAAGGACAAATGCCACGGTTGTTATGTGAAGATTGTTTTGAATTTCCCCAATTCTGAGATAAAGTTATAAGTAGGTCAATGGTGTGGTCAGTTGGACTTTCTAGGGCCTTCATTACTCAATTTCTTACATTTTGCTGATGTAAACAAAATTTTACCGACTGATAACATTTGTGCATTTCTTGAACCAATATTAAAGAAATATTCCACACTAAGACAACTACACATAAAATTACTTTTAGTATCAGGATTTCAGTTTTTTTTTTAGCTTGACTAATGTTGAACACTTAGAACAGCATGTTTTCAACCCTGAGATGTATTTTTAAATAGATTTATTTATAGTTGGGAAAGTTAAACAATTATAACACAACTATCATGAAATAAAAATTAATTTCCATTCAGCTAGGTGAGTTTATAGAGAAACGAGGTAAATATTAGAGAGAGATTTTGTCTTCGAAAATCACAAAAAAAGAAAATGAAAAAAAAAAAAAAACAAGCATGACGATACCATTAATTATTCTTCAACGCAGGCCAAGCATTGACTCACACTTATACTTGAACAGTAAACTCTTGTTGGCCCCAGGATTTATTTATTGTTTATCTATTATTTGTTTTATGAATTATTATCTAAAAAGGTGTTTTTTTGTTTATATTGTTTGTTTTGTTCATTGTTGATGTTGTTATATATTTTTGTTTCTTGGTGTTTTTCATTTAAAATTTTCTCATGTGCTCTAAAATATTTTCGCTTTGCATGGTAAGAATTACTTGCATGTGTACTAGTCTTGTATGTACATACAGACGTAAGATTTCAAACGGTATATTCCAGCCGACTCCAGGAGCTGCTAAAATAACCCATAAAAATCATATCTATTTCTAGCATTGTCGGTCAGATGAACTTACATGTACTATGTTACAGTACATTACACAATAGACCAGTGATAATGTCACACGAGTTCTGTGTATATCAATTTTATAAGATGTAGTAACAGTGTCTTATATCATTTTGTTTGTCTTTGTACTTGGTCTAACATTCAGTACAATTAGGTACATGTATATGTACGAGTCAATAGGGGTGATACTCGTGTCATGACATGGTGAGAGCAGATCTTACTTAGTAGAACGGTACTGTTTTTCGATAGGCGACTTAAATAATGAGAAATAGTACCGTTCTACCTTCTAAAGTAGCTTAACTTACTCGGCCCGTTTATAAAAATTACAGTACATGCATATTTGTGACCATAATTACAAAATTGCATGTAATTTTTAAGCTACCTGTTGCGGTGCCTTCTTTATGAACACCTTCTTGATTTCAATAAATAATTTTATAACTGAGTAATCGTTCAATTTATTGATATAAATAATTAATTATTTACATGTTGATAATATTTATTAAAATGTTGATAATTCATTTATTGTTATCAATATTTATATTTTAACTATGGTAAGCCATTGTGGAATTTATTCCATATTTATTGATATCAATAAGTTAAACAATGATATCAGTATTTAATTATTTATATCAGTAAATCGTCATTATTGATATCAATTAATATGACATATTTTTTATTCATTCCATATTTATTGATATCAATGAATGAATTATTGATATTAGGAATAAATTACTAATATCAATAAATATGACACATAGGCCGGCATACTTTTATAATAGTATGGATCTAGCCCCTTCAACGGGTCCGGATGTCAAAAGAATTGGCCCGTAGCAGCAATAAGTTTGTTGTAAAAGGCGACTAAATAGTGCTCAGAACCCTGCCCGGGGGGGGGGCGGAGGTGGTGAGGCTATGGCGTTCTGCAAGAGTAAGTGGGTTGTGTGCCCCAGGTGGTAGAATGACAGGCCCTTTGGACCAGGATATTTTTTCAATCACAAAAAATATCAAATCATTTTGTTTCGATTTTTTAGTTATTATGCGTGTTCTCAGACATGTCCGCTTGCTATTTAATATTGTTTATACTATGCCCGGTGTTTCGTCTTTTTTTAATTAAAAAAAATCCTGGTCCCAAGGGACGGATGGGGTACCCCTGGCATGTTACGTGCTGGGGTCGTCAGGCCATGATACGGAAAACTTGACCGCAAACCATGTTGGGAAAATATGCCACGTTCCTCGCACGTTAAAGAACCCTTCTGTGGTATTCTCTTAGAGTAGGAACCATTGGGCTACGCCACCTAATACCTTTTGGGATTCGGCACTGGAGATATTTTTGTTTTGACCGGTCAAAACAAAAAATATCTCTAGTGTCGAATCCCAAAAGGGATGAGACCCTACCCACCTCTCCCAATTTCCAGTTGCAATCAAAATTTGTCGACCCCATTATCCTTGTGTTCCGTCCCATGTTTTCATTTCATGTTCATTTTATCCCACATTTTATGTTCTTCGCCTGAACATAGCTGAAATATTGCTGCTCGGGCGTTAAACCCCAACAATCAATCAATCAATCAATGGTGAAAAAAAATATATAGAAGCTTGGTATAAAATATTAAAACAAATCAAACATAGTTCCTTCCTTTGATATGGTAAACACTGGATAACTTACGACGTTTGTGATATATGTTTTTTTTTGTTTTTTGTTTTTTGTTTTTGTTTTGTTTTGTTTTGCTTCGTTAAGTTCTGTTTTGTATTTGTTTGTTTGTTTTGTTTTTGCTTTTTGTTATTTTGTTTTTTATTATTATTATTTTTTTTTGTTTGTTTGTTCGGTATATATTTTTTAGGGGCGGTCATTATTGCATATATTCCGGAAATTTATCCGATCCGTTGTCGATTTGTTTTGGAAGTAACTGGTTTACGGTAAAATAAATATCTATTTTGACTTACTAATCTCTTATGATTCCAGTAGAAAACAAATATGGAAAAATCGTAAAACAAAAATGGGAAGGATTTGTTTCCACCATCTGAGTTAGCTGCATTCTGAATATACTGAATAGGTAAAAGGATTCAGTTATTGTTCTCGAAAACGATGATGGTTTGCCTTAAATGGGATGGAAAATTACTGTCATGTTGCAGTAGATGCATTTGTGAAATTTTTATGTGTGTCACTGTCAGTCATAAATGATCCATTACATTTTCCCTTTGGTGTTTAAATGTAATTTGGAGCAAAGTATTAAAATTGGGATACTATAAGTTATAAGCTCCCGGTTATTTAGACCGTCAGTAAATTCTGTTGGAAGGTGAGGGCACTGAGACCATACACTAATCCCATTTGGGATTCAGTGTCCGGAGCTATTTTCTGATACATGTATGTGCCCACCGAATCCCACATACATTTTTTGTATTTGTCAAAAGGTGATGATGAATTTGATGCAGAGCATGGAGTAAGTTTCCTTTTAAATAAAAATGGATTTCATGTCATTTACCGTTTTTGCAATATTTTTGGGGGGATAATTTCATCTATATGATAATGAAATACATAAAAAAGGTGCTTTTCTATACATTTATAGTGAGCATTGCTGGCTTACAAATCATTTGTTACATTTGTACATGTACATGTATATTGTTAACCCATGCCCATGGTAACATTGATCAATCGTCCCTTTAAAACATATCTGCAAGAGAAAGATTTGATCTGCATATTGCTGTTAGGTTTTCAGTAGCAGTCTTTAAAAAAAGAGGTGATTACTCCATGTCAAATACATGTACAAACAGAATTCACTTTTATTTCTTATTCTAATACAGTTTTTGATCACAGTCTTAGTTGTCATTCAGTTGTTGAATTTTATATGAAAAGAATTGACACTTGATTTGCTTTGATTTGGCCGATTTAAGTGGAAGATGAATGTATAGTTTTTCAGTTCTGAATACAGAAAGGGCAACCATTACATTTTTTTTTTTTAAAAGTAGACCATAAAATCATGGTTTGTTATGTGTTTTTTTTACACCATGAATCACCTCTTCCCATATATTTTGTACATATAGGCAGTGTCTGAATTTTATATGGACTGATACTTTAATATACATGTACATAGAAAGTCAGTTAAATGCTAGTAGTCCTTAGTGTGTAATTTATGTTCAGTTTCTTTGTCTGCATTGTAACAAGGGACTCAGACCTTTTTTAACTTAGTTTTACCG
Organism: Perna viridis; assembly: GCA_037379345.1. NCBI lineage: Eukaryota > Metazoa > Mollusca > Bivalvia > Mytilida > Mytilidae > Perna > Perna viridis. The sequence continues at coordinate 20,752,464 of CM074511.1, forward strand.
CTATAACCTTGGTTCCCTTGATTGCTTTTTTAAGTACATGTATGTTTAATTGTGTTACATTTTTCCACAAGTGGCCAGATATTGAAGAGGGATTGTTGTGATCACACAAGTGCATGTACTTTAACCCAGCCGCAATTTTGCGCCTGTTCAAAATCAGTAATTTCTGTCCTCTGTACAACATGTACATGTATGTCTTGTTTCGTTTTCACTTTTATTTTATTTTTATGTTACTTGAGTATATGGGACAATTACAATGTATTTCCCTGTACCTGTGTATAATAGTGTATTTGGGCCAGTTGCAGCCTGCTCTGTGATACACTTCTTGAAACGTTCGGGTTTCCTGCATACAGGATACATAAATGCATGCTAAACACTCACCAAATGCATGAATATTGAACACTTGTATCGTGCATTTAAATGAACACTCCCGTTGTGTGTTTAAACAATATAAATGAAAACATCCAGGGTGCAGATCAACACGATAAACTAATGCTCTTACCATGCATTTAAACACACGATAAACAAACAATGGAATTTAATAAAATTAACAAAGGTAATGTAGAAAAAAAAATGTTAAGAACAATGTAGAATAAATTAAAATACAAAAAATAATACAGCAAATATAAAATATAAAAATAAATACAGGATATAAATAGAAAATGTATAACAGTTGAATAAAGGAAATATTGAATGTACAAGAATGAATGTACGCTTCTTTCTCACATTTACACTAATGCTCTCATTGTGTGCTTAAACAAATGCTCCTAGTGTGATTGCTTGTTTAAACGAATGCCAAACAATGTGTAAACTTACATGTAGATAAACAATGCACAAATGCTAAAATGGGAAACGTGAACATTTCTAGGTTGTATGAGGATTTCCTCGTCATTCATTGAAGACCAATGGGTGGCCTTGAGCTGACATTTTCATCTTGATGGAGTTGTTGTCTCTTTGACATCTATTTCTTACCTATTCTCATAATATGTACAAGTTTGTATAAGAAGTTAGGAGAAGTTAATCAAAATTTCTTCATTTTTAATAGGTCCACAGAATGCTTAGGCTCTTCTTTACCAGTGCAGTGTTTTGGTCTGTTCTTGGTACATGTATAGTGGAAGGACAAAAATCAGAATGCCTTATTCAACTCCATGACAGCTCTTTGGTGTATGGCAGAGCAGGCCATAAGATGTTGTGTTACCTTGAGAGTATAGACAGTAGCAAGTATGTTGTTGTGTTGGTAAGTTACTCTTGAAAATGAGGCCAAAATTTTTAAAAAGTTATGTTTTTCCTATTACCTTACAGAGATCTCCTTAGATCCATATAGCATCTGATCACATTGCCCTGATGCAATATTTTTTACTGGGATGCTATCAGAAAAGAACTTCCCATTGGGTCCAATACAAATGTGATGCAATATTGACATTTGAGGGTTACCTGGATGCTGTAAATCATATGGAGAACACTGCCCTACCTTTTTTCAGCTACACTTATATAGTGTACCCTGAATATTTTTGGTATTACAATGTATTTCAATAAGCACTGTTAAAGTCAGTAGTTTCCCCATTAGTCTCAATATAATGAAAAATAGTAATATAAAAAAAATCATTATACAGTTTACCTTCGTTTTCTGAACCTCCCTTTTATACAGATAAATACATGTAGGAAACTTGCATATCATCGTATTTATTCTAATACAATAACTTACACATTTCATTGACGAAATATCCATAGATATTGGTTCAGTATAATTGTGTATTATATAAGTACAAAAATATATATGTACATGTACATGTAGAACCATACATTTTGCACAGGTGCTGCTTAGTTTCTAAGTTATTCAAATTTAGTTTATTTGTCATTAGTTGAACTGTAGTTGAAAATGTCTCACTTTCCTGTCACACAGTTGTAGAGCTATTTTTTCAAAAGTTGCTATCAATATTTTAATGTGCTTTATGTTGCACCAACATAAGTGTATGCATGTACATGTAAATGTGTTTAGCGTTTCTACAGTTCTGTTCAGTAATTCAAGATTATCCATTTTTAATACCATTCTTCATTTTTATCCCCAAACAATACACAGGCACAAACCATTTGATTTCTCTAGAGGTGGAGGTTTTCTTGCACCAAAAATAATTTGGGCAGCATCTGGAGAGAAAATGAAATCTGGGCCACATTTTGCCTATTGGGAAATAATGAATTTTCCAAATACAATACATCCAGAGAGTATAGATTCTCAAACTCCAATTTTGGTGTCACTTTTCGGAGTGACTCCAGCAAATTCCCAAAAATGCCATTAAAATCCTTGAGTGATCTTGGTGTACTTCCTCCAAAAGGCAATAAAATACTCCAAGCTGGGAGTTTTTATTGCCCTGATTATCAGTTGCAGTACCACCTACACCCCGTCTTACCTGTGAGGTGAACATGATTACAATACACAAGGTAATAAAATACTTGGAGTGGCTCTGAAATACTTCCAAAAAGACAATAAAATACTCCAAGATGAGAGAAATCACTTGGAGGATTTTAGAAGTGGACTCTGTAAAACTCAGTGATCCACTGGACACCGAAATAAAAGTAAGAGAATCCTCCCTCTCTGGGTGTACTGTACTTTGTTTTGTATAATAAAGAAGGAAGAAATCGCTCCCATGAATAAGGCCAAAATAAATTTCTCAATCACATGAAAATCCCACACTCCTTTCAAGGATATCAAAATGTCTGTGCCTTATGCATGTAAGTGGCATGTTTGTATAAGTTTGCTTAATCTTCTGAGAATTTAAAAATAAGCTGGTTATTTTAAGTCAATGTGTAAATAGTTGTTACCTCCCTTTGTTTACTTATTGTACATGTCGGATCTAACATGCATGTACATTGTACATGATATATTTACATAGTAGACAACTGGCATTGTGTCAATTATTCACTTGTCTCCAAAATCATCTGGCAAAAAAAATATTACAAACACATATTGTATATATACAATGTACACTTATACATGTACAGATTACAAAATTTCATTACAAAATGTACTATTGATAATTCATCTACAATTTTCTATAAAAAAAAAAAACCAATGCACCTGTGCTGGTACCTAATTTTTGGAAGATCTTTTTTCAGAGGGACGGTGGAAAGGACTGGCTGCTTTATGATCCAGACAAGCAGATGATTACTGTTACTCCAGAGAAAAACAATATTGGTCTGTCCAATATATCTATCAGTGTAGAGCCAAATTATTGTAGTGATGTTATGACCAAGTCATGGGAAGTAACCGTGATTTTCATTATTGAACTACCTTCGCTGTTATTGTCAAGTGCCACAGGTAAAAGGATCTGTCAACTGCTATAATACATCTTATATTGTAGAATTGATAAAACATTGTAATATTTTGAATTGGGCATTATGCTAGGAAAATTTTTTTTTTTTTATAAATCCATCAAAGGAATTAACATTTTACTATTGAATTGCTTGGTTTAGTTCAGTTGCATCAGCATGTAGGAACTGCATGGTCATGTGTTAGTATTTGTTGATAAAAGTTGAGATCCATGTACATTTTCGTTTGAAATCGGCTCCAGACTTAACTTTACTTTAAGAACTAAAGTTAAATACCTGAAGCACAACTGTATCTCATTAGTTGTTTATAATGTGCAGAATTTGGATGGTATCACTGATCAAAATTACAGATTTTATTAAAGTTGTTGGGTAAAATAAACCCTAAAATGACATACCTTGGCTTTTCATCTGTGTTATGTTTTTTGTGTTTTTTACTGGTATATTGAAATTTCTTCATGGATCTTTTTTTTAAATTTTTTAACTGAGTTATGTAATATACATGTAACCAACTCTGCAACAGTTAAGGATTCATGAATTGACAAGTGTTTTATGAACAAGAGTAAAATGTCTCAAAGTTGGTTATGCAAGCTTAACTTGGTCAAAATTAAAAACAATATGTATAATTTAGTTTCTGATACAAAGATTCCAGTCCAAATTAATATTTGACCCTTTATTGAACATTAGTCAGTTTGAGATCCTTTGAACGGCAGACTATGGACAAACCAACATTAATGATGTCACAGTTCCAAAGTACAGATGCAGCAATTAACTGATAATAAGAAATCCCTTAGCTTCCTATTTCATTGGCTTATACTATATATATTTTCTATATTGAGAATTCAGATAGTACATGATATAAAAAAAGACTGAAGAAGAAACTGTTTCCGTTAATAAATTCATGACTTCAGTTAGTCTTTAGATTACTAGTTTGCAAAAAAAACTACATGGTTATACAAGTATTGTAAAACCATCTTCACTAGCCAAGAGTTACAGCCCTGTCACCCTGTATGCTACTTGCATAGTTCAATTGTGTAATGTTATGTGTTTTATCTTTATTTATTTTCTGTTTGTGTTTTTGTTTTACATTTTAATTTGTTTTTATTTTATTTTGTTTGTTTATGTAGTGCACTTTATACTAAGATATTTACACACTTTAGTTGAAATACTGTGATTTGGATTTATACCAATATTGTCCCATTGTTTCACAAGAATGGCACTTTGAAACAAAAAAGTCACTGTAGAAAATTTATACTAGAATTTACAGGAAAGAGAGGTTATATCTTCATTGGTAAAATTTTGCCTCGGTCAGAATAAATACTAACAAACACGAATGAGCAGATCCAGAGAGTTTGAAAAGGGGGAGGCTCACGCTTTTATTTTCTCATTAAAAAAAATCTTCAAACGAAAAAAGGGATGGTCCAACCCCTGCAGACACTGAGACATGAAGATATATGCAGCACTGATTTTACATAGCATGCCATGTTTTTCAGAGCTTTAGTAATGAACCTTGATGCATCATGAGTTTTCTGATGTAGTGAAATGAGGCATGTGAATTGAATACTAAAATTTCTAAAGTTATTTAAGCAGATACGGTAAGTTCAAATGTTTTTGTCATTGCTTGTATACTACTGTATGAATAAATATATGTAGAGAAGTTTTTTGTCCCCTGCAACAAGGCGATGACCATTAGGCATTTGTCCTTCCATCCATCTGCAAGGTTACATAGGTGTACATTGTAACTTCTCTGAAACCACTTGACAGATTCATTTGATATTTTGTTTTAAAGTGTAGGTATGCATACTACACCACCATTTTGCTTTGATAAAATTTTGTAGGAGTTATGGGGCTTGCACTATACACCTTGTGGAAACAACTCCACGAAAACTACTTTACAAATCTTTTGATATTTATTATGGTGTATGTTATGAAGTGTAGATTTGCATACCACCTGCTATTTTCAATCATGCATGTACTATACTGCCATTTTGATTTGGCAAATTTTATTGGAGTTATGGGACAAAGATGTTGTAGACACAAATCCTCAGAAACTTGTGCTGAAATGTTTAAACCTAAATTGGCCAAAACATAAATAATTTATCAATTTCTTGTAAATTTGAAGATTTTAATTATTTCCTCTGTAACAACAAGTGTCTTGTCTAGCTGTATTTCATTAACTTAATCCGCCATGGCTGGGGACATATGGCTACAAGTAGCTTCATATGTATCTTGTTATAGTACTCATACATGTACATGATATGATGTAACATTTTGTTTATAGTAATACTGTAGTTATAAACGTTTCAATTTTTTCACGGTTGCTAATTTGTTATTTGATCTGTCTGTAATTCCTTCCATTCGTCTGAATTGCTTTGCAATTGTCTCAGCTCCCAATGGATGCATTGATTCCATATTCGATGTGTGGTTATATATAGATGGGGCGTACATTATACACAAATTGGGTGCTGTCCCATATTAGCTTCCTGTACAAGTGGGGGTGTTTATTTGTACCTAGCGCAACAAAGCATGCAACTTCATTTAAATGTAGATGTAGTTTGAGATGTTGTCAGTGTTGGCTTGAAAAAAATTTAAGGTAACCAACTATCTGTAAAATACAACAACAAAAATCAGATATTTATGACAAAGTTATGGACTTTTGCTACAATCTCTAATTTTGCAATTGATTCTTTGAAAAAAAAACAGACTTCTAAGTTGAGTTCTAACATATACGTACTTGTATACTTTAAAGGTTAAATAAAAATTCACTGGTGATATTATTCTTCTGACATTGTGTAGATAAAATACATTATGTAAATTATAAATTTTTCTAGATTACACTTTTCTTTTTCATCCATTCCAGATTCTTGCTTGAGTCCACCAGCTGTTCACAGACCTATTAACCACATACTGACCAAAGTAGGTCGGGTTTTCAAACATAATCTTGACCCTTTGACCTTTGTTGACAAAGAAGAAGGAAAATCTACTGAACTTCAAATCAGTTTGAAACCCTTGTTTACATTTGATTTTTCTGACAGTTTTTGGCTTAAACTGGATGAAACAAGTTTGACATTATATGGACTTCCATTAAAGAAAGACAATGTTTATGTTGTGAGTTTGGTTGCCATGGATTCCTGTCAACAAACTGATGTGGATTCAATCAGGTTAGAGTTATCTGAAAATGTAGAAGAATACAATCATGAATTTATTGTTTATCTAGGGGATTACAGTCCTGCTGGGTTTGATATGTATAGATTTGTAAATGGCCTAAGTCAGTGGCTGGAATTTTCTGAACCAAGTCGAATTTATATTACTAGTGTTAACACAGATAGCTTGACAGTGTCATGGGTTGACACCTCAGTATCTTATGAGCATTGTGAAAGAAATCAGATTTTAGATCTTTACTACCAAATGGCTGATGACAACGGAACTATTTTGGAGTCTTTCAGCTGTTTCTTTTCTCCATTTTTTAATCTTTCTGCAGTTTACATAGATTTTAAAGGCTCGTGTAACATTACAGATATTTTTCTGGTGTCTGATCATGAAAAAGTTACTGAATCTAACACTGATGATATGAATTTGTTGTATATTTTAATTCCTGTTGCAGCACTGACATTCATTATACTGGTCATCATTGTTATAATGCTAGTAAGGAAATGTGTCAAACGGAATAAATATGTGATGAACTCTGAAAAACCTATCTATCTTGCAGACAGGCAACCAGTTATATTCCAAAATGAATATAATGAGGATGAAACTAATCTGAAGCCACAGATACCTGTGGTTATAGACAATTTTGATGATCCTAACACCACCATTGCAAAGACATCTGGTAGAGGTGTAACTAGTCCTCCTTCATATGTCACTCCACCTCAACGTGATCCACCTCAATACAGGCTACCCCCTCCATATACAATACCTTAATTATCTATCCATAAGGGAGCGTCCTTTAAAGTATCATGTTATGAATAAATATTGGCCAGTGTGAATTACTTGTTGACAGCAAATAATATTTTCAGTCATTTTTTAAAACTTTTCAGTCAAATCCCATCAAATACATTGCGACATATGATTATGTTTTTTTCATGTTTTGAAAACGCCTGAAAAACATATTGCAAAATTACAGTGGACAAGGTATTGTTTCAATTATAATCATTAGCACTACATGTATGTGCTAACAGTTTGAGGAGGTAATTCTACATTTATACTTTTATCATTCTGTAAGTGATTTATATAGAATGTTTATCTATAGAGTAGTGAAAAATGTATTATAGAAATATTACATTGATATAGTGTCAAAACAGAGCATGGGAGAACTGTTTTTAATACTACTTATATTTTATGATAGATTTGTGAAATGTAATTTTTATTTATTTATACATAATGTTGTATTTAAATGTAATGTTAAAATTGTTTAGAAATACATTGTGTGTTATTAAAGCCCCTGTATTATAAAAGTTTGGGGCATGTAGGAGTCAATTTGTCAGCCTGTTCTTATATTTACAGAACGTCATCATGTTTTCCCCAAAATGTAATATGGAATTCAATGGAACATTATTTGAAGGTTGGGCATTATACACGAATTTACATGTAGTTGTTTTGAACTTCGATAATTATTGGTAGATGCTTCAAAAGGGAGATAATTCAAGTTAGGATTTCACGTATGCACAACAAGGTGCATCACTCAGTTAAATTTCTAATTTTTTAAGACTTTTACAAGGATAAGGTAACATTTCAGAATTAAGAACACTGGATCTAGATTTTCTTGTATGCACCTATACATCAAATGATAATAACATTTGTTAAGCTGAAAATCTTCAGAACATCTGAGTGCATTGACTAAGTGACGTCCAAAAGTATTTAATCTTGTTAATGATGTACGATAAGTTCGTCTAGTTTATGTGATGGAACTTTGTTACCAGTATGTTTATTTTATTATTATCCTTGGGTTGTTGTCTACCATAGACATTTGGTTTCTGAAGATAATCTGTACCATAAGGTTCGATGAATACCACTGTGGGAAAGTCAAGTTTGTTTTTGGGTAAAGGCTTTTGCTGTTAAGGAATAAGGGGCAATAGATGATGTGGGAAGAAGCTTTTCTGGTTGCCAGTCAATTACATGAGTATAGATGCAAGTGTTGAATTTCCTTGACATTTGTTCAGGGTTGACCTTTGCAGTTGTATCAAGACTGAAGTTTGTGAAGAATTGTTATTTATGCCCAACCCTTATATGCTGATGTAATGTTAATTTACAAGATCTGTTTGTAATTAAAATGTGTTTCTTGTATTTTTTTTATTTTTTTAAGACTCTCTCTTATTTTACTATGTGCATTCAGTGTAGCCACAGTTAAGATTTTCTTCATACAATCTGCCCAATCTGCCTGAAGCTTTACAAAAATATGCAAAATATAAGTCTTATTAAGGTAGTAAATATTAGACAATGTAAAGTCAATGGATCAGTTTCATTACAGTTTACATAAAATAAGTTTATTTTCTAAACTGTAATACCACATTGACATGATGGATCCTTCACTTGCTTTCCGTTTGTTTGGTATCTTTTTTAGCTTTGTTTATCTCATCTATATTGTGGTTATGTACATTATAGGGTGGTATACGTTAGTTTATGAGACAATCTGCAGATCGTTGGGCAATTGCAGTCACACTAGAAAATTCTCTTTCTCCTCGCAAAAAGCTGTGATTGCAATTAGTGAATATTTGTCATTATGGTCAATTTTTTACAGCAATATAATTGGAATGAGACCTATTTCTGTAATTGTTCCATTTAGTCATTGCATGTATGATCTAACAACTCTCCAGTCTACTTTCTGTCTAAATGACCTTTTCAGAATTATCAGGTTTTTGCCTTTGAATGATGCTTTCAAAATCATGAAAGATGAAATATGATTGGCTGATCGGAAAGGTCACCAGAACATAAAGTATAATGGAGTGTTGTAGGAACAATTGGTGGATGTAATTAAACACCCCCAGCAAATGAAGTTCGGGGGGGGGTATATTGGTTTCACTCTATCTGTCTAAATTATATTCTTAGCAGCTTGCAGCATTGTTATGGAATTTTGTTGGATATAATATAATCATATGGAATATACATATTGACAGGGTTTTATGTTTGGACATGATGACTGTTGAACTGAGGCATTTTTCAGCAAAGTTTAGTCTGAGGCATTGTCCACAACTCCCCCTCAACGACTTGCAGAATTATTATGAAACTTTGTGCGTGTTACATGTACATTACCATATTTAGGTGTGCATATCTTCAGGAATTTGTTTGGTCAAAATTTGTAGAAATGATGACCATTTGAACTTGAGTATTTTTCAGATTTGGACTTATCCTTTTTTTTAGCAGAACTTGGTCTGGTGCATTCTTCATATCAAAAACATAGTACTGATTGCTGTGTGGAGTAGGTTGTTTTAGAAATGACAGCAAGCTGTGTTTCAAAAGTGCTTAGTCTATCCACCATAAAGATTATATCCAATATGAATCGTATGTCCACATTGGTCCTCAAATGTATAGGGTTCAACAGGCTGCAGGGGTATTAGTCCCATTAGGGGCAATGTATAGTTTTAATCAGATTGTTTTACAGGGAATGTTTTCATTCTATTTTACTGTTTATTTATTTAAATCATTGTCAATATATCAATTAGGCTAAGTAAGATGTATGCATTCCGTTATGTTACATTCCTTCCGGGTATTTTCATCATTTTTTCCAACCTCCTTTTAGTTTCTCCCGAAAATACACACAATAAACAGACCTAGGATAACTGCTACTGCTATTTTTATGCATAGATCCCTGAAAAAGAAATTGGGTTAAAAATAGTAAAGAAATTAGGCTCTCCTTAGAAAAAAAGAAACAGCTAGGTTTTATATGAATACAAAATGTCGATAATAATTCGACTGAAATCAGTTTATAATTGACAAGCAATTCAATTTACTAACTCAATCCTGTCGCGAAAGTTTGATAAACTATTTTCATATCTCAACATACGGCATGAATTCAAACTGTATAATCATTCGAAATTGCGTCTTTATCATAAAACTATATCAGAGTAAGAAATTAATTGAGATCACTTGTACAAAACATGAGGATCGATTTTCAATATAAACGCATTCATGATAAACATCCAGCCCCATGGTGTATTAAAATATGAACATTTATTCAAAGCATACTAATATTTTATATATTGAAAACAAAACGGATTTTGCACAAGTAACTCATACTAAAGAAATCCTCCCCAGTTCATTATTATAATCAGTACGACATGCATAGTTTGTATATGCCAAAAGGATGTAAAAAGGGAATTTTGTCGAATTAATTATAAAAGGAAAATTCTACAAAAAATATTACAAGCGATAACCTAACCATCGAAATAAATTTACCTGGTTTTAGCCGTCTGTGATATATACTTCCGATGTTGGTTCGAACCTTTCTTTGGACTAGAATAGTAAATAATGACAGCAGTTGGTCACAAAGGGTAATTATAACACAATTACCGAAATTATAAACTCTAGACAAAAGCTAGAAGAAAAGGGCGAAAGGAAAGCCTTATAACAGGTGACAATATCAGGACAAAAACAGGAAAATTGGAAACAGGTGCTGTGGTCCTGACTTGGTACAGGTATTTCTGGTAGTCAAGAAATGATGGATTAATCAGGTTTAGCAGTGTGCTTAACAACTCACTTCCGTTATTATTTTTTCCGACTTGTGTTGTATACAGAAGGCGTGAAGAAATAAATGATTGAAAGTGAATTGAATGATTACCACGGTTGGCATAATGATGAAAGATCAGCTACCAATGTCAGATGAAACAGGAATAGCAAACAGAACACCTTAATCAATGAAGCATCCAGTTCTTTTATAAGAGCTGGGTAAATTAACCTGGGCGCCACCAGATAGGCAGACGCGGAGACCCCAAAATTATGTAAAAGAATTTTATAAGTAGCAGTCTATAAATATCAGACCAGTGAAGATTCATGTATCATGACAAAAAACAACAATATTGACTTTATTTACTTATTTACAGATCACACAGTCATTTTGAGTTTATCATTCGGTTGTTTTATATACGAGTTATATAATTAACCAAAATAAATAGAGTGTACATGAAGTTAGCGTTTATAAGAGTTATCGTACTTGATTTGGTTGATTTTTGTTGGATTGTCTTTTACTTTTAGTATTACACTCATCTGTAGAACGAAAAATGCATAGTTTTGGTTTTATCCATAACTATGAATCAATTTTGGTAGAGTTATATCCACAATTATGATTATTTGTATTTGGTGAGACACATTATCGGTCCAACTGACTACACAATCCTGATCGGAGTTGTAGGGAGTTCATTTATAGATGATAGACAAGAAAATGTACCGGTAATAAAACCACCAACAACGTTTAGACTTAACGTCAGCATTTTTTTATTCCGTATTAATTATTTACATTTGTCGTTTTCATTCAAAATAACTAGCTTTATTTTGTAAGGTGATTGACATGTTGATTCGATTAATGTTAAGTTTAGCGTTCTGATTCCTCTATCAATGGCGATCGGAATGTTCACTTATCCTTAGTATCATCAAATATTTGAAATCATATACATTTTCATAACTTATTAAGTGAAAAGAAATGTTTTTAAAAAAACTATCTTTGAAGTTTATAACCTTTATATTAAGGCATCTTATCTTACCTCTGCAGTCTCTTGCGGAGCTCGTACAATGGTCTTCTTGTCAGTAAAGCACGACCACGTCTGTAAAGAACGAATTATTGGGTAGAGCTACATTCATTAGTTCCTGTTTCGTTCTGCCGATTGTTTGATTATAAATTTATGTCGTGATAGTTTCGTTTTTAAAAAAGCATTTATTGTTGTAGATGTCTCATTATTTCTTCTTGGCTTTAAAGAGAAATTTAACTATTTTAATGCTGGCATTTTTGTTATTTTTTCCTATATTTTTGTTTAATCTGCATCCGTTCAAAATTTTCAGTGTTTATATATATATCGATATGCATCTCCCATTTTGGAGAAATTTGACTAATTTACAGTTTAATCACATGAAAAAAACTTAGCAATAAAATACTTCCAGAAGGCAGAAATCACTTGGAGGATTTTAGGAGTTGATTCTGCAAAACTCTGTGATCCACTGGACACCGAAATGAAAGTAAGAGAGTCCTCATCTCTCTGGATGTACTGTATGCATACCCTTTTATTGACAAATTGGATTAATATTTCATACTTATATTACCTGTTAAACTAAGCGTCATATTGCAGCAGTGTATGCCAGTTATATGTTTAGTGTTCAGATATTTACAATGAATGTGCTGATAAATGTATGGCAGTGACGAAGATGCAAACATGTTACCAGTCTTGTTTGTAGTGATAGTGACGCATATGTGCACTGCAAATTGTGGTGCCTTCATTGCTTAAATATTTGGAAGCCATTACATGAACAAAATCAATGTACATGCAATTATTAGAATAAGGTTTCTTCTTCCTTTATTGTGTAATTGTCGGCAACTTACTTATCCTCTGGAAGGGAATATCTATAACTTTCCTCGTCCTCATCGTCTGTGAATTCGCACCTGTTTCTGTAAATCTCAGCGCTGTTATCTTTATTATTCACTTTCTTTGATTTATCTGTTGTGGTTTTTGAATTTCTACCTACTTTCTTCACACTTTCTTTTTGAACTACATCATATCTTTCTTCTTTTAAACACCTGCCAGTTTTCATCGGTTCAACTTTTCTTAACTTTAGTCTTTTGCTCAATGCATTTACTATGACTATGTGTTCATGCAAGTCGGTTTCATAAAGAACTACCTCAGATGTACTACTATAGAACACAAGCACCTTTAGATACAGAGTAGAAGGGTCCAGGTCTAGAGCTAGAGAATAAATCAAAACCTGTATAAGAGCATGGACTAAATAATCTTCCTCATATGTTTCCCGTTTCATTGTAGAATATTTTATATCACAAACGACAAATGGTGACGAACTTACAAACACGTCTGCTTCTAGCTTCTTAGTCAGAAATGGGAAGATGTGGTAATTCTTAATGTGATGCCCAAATGAGTAACGTATTGACTTGCTTTTTCTTCCATAGATTTTTCGCACATTTCGTTGAAATATATCCCATGCTGTCTTGCCGGCATCATTCATGTAATTGCTGTACAATTTCCTTTCCTTTGGTTTGATTTTTGGATAGAGATCCTTAAATTTTAGCCAAGGGTCTTCTTTTTGACATTGATTACTTGCTGCTTTCTGTACGGAGTACTCGAATAAATCGCCATGAATATATTTCTGAATCGGAGACTCACTTACTGGAATCACGTCATTGGAAATTTCGCCTGAAATCGATTTTTTGGTTGTTATTTTGAATCGTTTGTACTTGTCCAAATTTCCATTGTTCTCTTCCTTCAGTTGTTTAATGAACTGATGCACTGAAAGTAAGTCGCTAGTACTGCCCATGGTACTAAGAGTGGTGTAAAAGGTATCCGGAAATAATTGCTTTCGTTATTTCTATGGGCGAGGTCAAATATGAAGCAAACTTTTATTTGGATTAAGTTGTTTACTTTTGTAATAATGTACATATTGTGGAGTACTATAAAGTCAACAAATTTGAAAGGTTTTAGTAAAATCAATAACAATAAACGGATAAGTATCTAAATTTTATACGTATGTGACGTAGACCTGTCCTCTTTTGAGGATATGACGTACCAATCATCTTATCTATGTAGTGGGTAAACAAAAATGACGAATACACATCTGCATTAAAAACAAATCTGATTTTTCTTTTTTGGGAATACGAATCGTGTAGGTTGTCAAACGAAATAGCTTCCTTCAATCAAAATCATTTTTCCAAATAAAAATTATTTCAAGTAATAAGGAATGAGTGAAAAGTAACGAAATGTTTTGTATTCTTCATATAATTAATGCATAACGATAAAGAAATGAATATGAGTAAATGTAACATAAAACTGCTTATAAATCTTGTTCTTTGTGAGAATTAAATCTAGTTATATTTTGGTAATGTTCACTCATGAATCCATCTTTTGAATTAAAATGTACTTGATGATAGACACTAATTCCATGCATCAATCATGGGATCACTATAATCTTTTTTTTCTCAATACGACGATAAGCACAATACAAAACTTTTTTGGTTTTCAGAAAAGTGTATTTGGTTGTTTCATATATCTTTTAATTCCATCAAAATACATGATTTCAACATAGTAGTTTAGTTTTAAAAGTAAAATATGAAGTTGTCTGAGGTTTTGACTAAATTACGTGAAGGATACTTATCTTTATGTAGATACTGACGATTATCATGAATTCTAGAACAGACATTAACGTTGACATTAGAATGTCAAACATTTGTCCATATTTCTTAAATAACATTTGATGAAAACGATTTTTCAAGCAAAAAAAAAAAAAAAAAAAAAAGGAAAGAAAAAGACCCTGAAGTTAACGAAACTAAATAACACTTCCATTATCGAATAAGGACATATCATGCCAATGTTTGACGTCTGTTTAAACTTTTTACCAAAACAAATGTCGACTATTCAATTAAGTTGATTTGTATAATCGGCCAAAAGATATATCATATTGAAACATAGGTGGGAGTGTACAGAAAGAAACATAAGGGGTCTATGATAAAAAATATTTGCAATACAAATTTTAGCTAAGAAAAAAAAACCGGCATTCACAACAGAAACGTGTAGCTATATTGCAATTATCATCTTATCAAGATACGATATACTGAATACAGCTGTGTTGTGTCTCGTGTGCATGTAGATTGCTTCCTCATTTTAGTCATGCCCATAACAATCTTTATTTACTTGGTTTACTTGTGGTTTTCGATATTTTTTTTTATTAATTGAAACATGAGTACCATATAAGTAGCTTTTTACCATTCAAAAAATAATGAATAATGATTTTTTTCTTCCACGAGTTTGTGCTATCTTTTAAGGCAATATGTAATAATCAACTCGTAATTTAATACTTTGCAGTATGCCAATGGTAGATTTAAGCTGCTAAAAACTGCAAGTGTAAAAGTGTGATACTAGTTAAAAATAACAAATTCACCTGACTTGTATATCCTTATTACAATGGTTTTTGTTTGAAAAAGCACAAGAAAGGAAAAATAAAAACAGGATGTTTTTAAAGTATTGTTCAAGTGCTACATGACGTTGGGAAAGGAAAACACGACAGTTTTATAGTTAGCCGATATGTTTCATATCAATAAAAAATCCATCAATTTTTTTATATTTTTTATCATTATTTTACTTTTTCGCAATTACTTAATAAAATGAAGCAGTAATAACAAAATAGCTCATGTATTTTGTGCTCTTTTGGTTACCTTAATTAATCTACTGGTTTTAAAATCAATAAACCAACTACTTACTGCTATTTACATAAGCTTCGATCAGAGCAAGTTTTATCAAAATCCATCAAAGAAATCTTCTTCATAGGCCTTCATTACCAACTACTTACTGACCTCAAGTTTCATCGATTCCATATGAGTATTTTTCATTACAATCCCCCACTGGAAACTAAGTTTATGCAGAAGAAACGTATTCTGGAAGATTGCTCAAGAAGCCAAATTTTGTAGCCTCATCACTCTTCCGGAAAAAGTCAAAAGAAACATATTCTTAAAGGGTAAAAAAGTTAGGAAATAATTGGAAAACACAAGTGTCTAATATTGCATTGCATACTTAAACTGTACGAAGTCATCCTGGTATGAAAAATGTGTTGAGTGTTGAAAGAGTACTATTTATGAAAAAAATAAAGATAATTTTATTAATTTGACTGCATAACGTACATAGTTCAACTACATCAGACTGTCTTTAATATGCAAGTTGATTTTCGTTTAACAAGTATAACTACATTGTTTATTTTCCATTTTTATTAGACATTCATAAAATTCGTTAACTGGTTAAATTTCAGACATTTTATTTTATTTCTGACATTAAAGTTACTTTTAGTATTCTTTTATTATTTTATATAGGACAGAAAACAATTTTTTTTATTCATTTATTTATTGTAATTTTGAATATAACAACATTTATGAATGTATGAGGACCACATGCTACTTGAATTGTAAGAAATCATTTACAATGATGCTTCACTTATACTATACGACAGTTCATGTGTAATTTATCAGCACAAATTTATCTAAAAAAATCAAATTTATACACAGAAAAAGAAAGTGATGCCATTTCAATCAACGTTTTAATGACAATAAAGTTGTAAACATACTTATCACTCTGCAAACTTCCGGTAAATATTTACTAAGGAAATACAACATTTTGACTTTGACAGATATTTACGTTTTTTCTCAAGATGATACAATTAAGTTATTGTTGCTTACTTATATTAGATTTTTGACAGATAATTACAGGTTCATGCTAACATTCTTTTTAAACAAGATTCACACTGTGTTGAAATTGTCCGTGACTCAAAACAGCATATGTATTTTATCATATGTACACGGTACCGAACTTAAAATCTCATAGGTTTTTGATAAGGCAAGCATGATTTATGAATAGTTCAATTGTTTTTATCTCAGAGGCATGCCTTAGGTTGCTGATGCATTGTTAAATAGCTATATCTTTCCATTTGGTCTGATATCAACTTGTCAAGACTGTGACAAAAATGTATTACTCCTAGACATTTGTATTTGAGTTTTGTTTGTAAATGCACGAAAGACTTTAAATCATCAGCTTTTAAAATGAAAATTTCAATTCATTACCAGTCCCAGACAAACCACTAATAGTTGACAATTTCCGTTTTCGACACTTTTAGAAGTATTTTATGCATGTTAAACTTGAAAAACAATTATCAAAAGATACAGTCGCATCACTTACGTGACATTTTCAAATACTTTCGTCAATACTTATGCAATGATGGTGCTTTTGTTATTAGAGTTTAACTAACGAAGACAAAAAATGATCAATTAAAGAAATTTTAACAACTCGCACTATACATACATGCAAAACCAGAGACAGGGATTATATGATGTCCGAGTGGTGTTAATTTCATGTTCAGTTTTTTAAAAAAATAGTTGAGCATGGAAAGCGCAATACTCAGTCAAAAGGATATAGTTATTTGGTATTAGCATTGATTAGCTCTTAGGTTCTTCACCTAGAAACTCGCACACTATATTTAAAAGCAGCTTTTTGGCACAACATGGGTTGTGTATGACTTTTGATGTACCGGAGTTCTCAACCCTGCCCGGGAAGAAGTAATGTTTGTTTTGTGTCTGTTTTTCATGTCTGGTCTATGTCCTTAGAATACATTCTTTTGATTTCCGCTAGAACATTGGTTCCCTTGATTACTCCCATACCTACACCTTAATCGACAACTTCAACAATATCTTTTCCCGTACCTACCCCTATAATGACATTTCACCTATGCTTATTCCCATACCTTCACGTATACCTTTTCCCATACCCACATTTATACTGACTTCTGCACCTATTCTTTTTTCCATGGCTACACTTATACTGACACCTTTATCTACATTTTACCACACCTACAGCTTTACTGTCACCCTCACTTATGACCTAAACCTTCAGTAGTGTTCACCTAAATCTTTTCCCATACATACACCTAAACTGACACCATTACCAACATCTTTTATCAAACCTACACTTATACTGACTCCCTCACTTATACCTTTTCCCATACCAACACCTATACTTACACCTTTATGAGTGTTCACCTATACCTTTTCCTATACCCACACCTTTACCGACAACTTCACCAATAACCTTTTTCCACACATATACCTATACCGATACTTTCATCAATATATTTTAAATACCTTCACCTATACCGACACCTTTACCAATAATTTTTTTCCATACCTACTTCTATACCGACACCTTCACCAATATTTATTCCCATGTATACATGTACACCTATACTGACACCTTCACCAATATTTATTCCCATGTATACATGTACACCTATACTGACACCTTCACTCCTACTTTTCCCAATGCTACACCTATACCTACACCTTCTCCAATACCTATTCTTATACCTACACCTACACTGACACCTTAACCAATATCTTGTGTGTACCTATTTTTTTCCTATACCTACACCTATACTGACACTTACGCCAATTGTTTTCCGATACCTTCACCATTACCTGTTCCGATACCTTCACCACTACCTATTCCGATTACTACACCTATACCGAAACCTTCACCAGTACCTATTCCCATACCTACACCTATACTGACACCTTCACTAATACATATGCCCGCACCTACAACTACATAAACACATTCACCAATACTTATCCTAATGCCTATACCTATATCGACACCTCCCCCAATATATTTTATCATATCTTCACACATACTGACACCCTCACATATACCTATTCCCATATCTACACCTATCCCGAATCTTCACAAGTACCAGTTCCCATATATAATTCAAAAATGTAAAAATGTGTGCTGAATTTAAGACATTTCTTCTTTGCATTAAATATTTACCTTTTTTTTGTTTTGATTTTATTGTTGTCGTTGTAGTCGTTTTTGTTGTTATTATTATTGATTTTTGTTTGTTTGGTGTTCTTTGTTTTATTTTATTTTTGTTTTTTTAATTTAATTTTGTTTTGTTTTTTTTTTATTTTAGGTGTGTTAGGGTTTGAACCATTTCTTTACTGACACTTTAACTACAACATCATACATATAATTGTTTCAGTCCATCCTTTTAAGTAATATATTGCACTTTCTGATCTCTGTTTTTTTTTTTCAAATCTTATCGAAGTCGTTGAAGGAATTTCCCTATTGATGACGCCACGAAAAGTTTATTTAATTTTTTGGAATTGAATAGTAAACTAACTGTCAACTCAGTAGGAACTTTCAGACAAAATTAGATTTTTCCCTTTATAATTGAAAACCAAGCAGTGTTGTCAGATTTATGATCTATCACGCAATTTAAAAAATCAAAACGATATTAAAGTAATACCTGAATGCTGTTTTTCAAAATGAAATAAGTTTTTAAAAGACTGGATTTGGGGGATTTCATGATTTAATATTATTTCATATACTTTAAACGAAATAAAGTATAAAATAGTGTGCAATAGCATACATTTTTATATAACGGTCATTGTTTCTTTTCTTAGACGCATGGCAACTCATCTAAAACTACTGAATGGAATTCCACGAAACTTAATACTTATTGTACTCTTGCTGCCCACCAAGTTTTATGGAATTCTGTTCAGTAGTTTTAGAAGAGATACAGGAACAAAATACCTCAAAGATGTACACAGGGAAACTAAGTTCAAAGGGACCTAATAGCACTAAAAGTTGAGCAATCAAAACCCATATTTCCTAAATCTATGAATGAGAGTATATTGTGTTCCTACCACATACCAAATTTCATTAAATTGTGTTCATTTTTCGAAAGAAATTGCGACAGTGAAGTGCTTTACTGTTGTTAGTAAGGGATCGTTTTCCCCAAGTCTTTCAGATACTTGTACGTGCTAGTATATACTATAAAAATACATTCGTGGAAACCAGTGCCTCCAGCTCGTTATATCACAGCTACGTATTAAATTAGGGTGCGAATAAAGAAGTATATTCAAAAAGGGAGGTTCATTTGCACTTTTTGTTGTCACAAAATAAGGGTTCAGACCCCACAAACCACCCGCTGGATCCAGAACTGCCACGTTTTTCGTTCATTTGTTTCAACACGACCGTTTGTTTCCTTTTGTGGAGAAAAAAAATGTTCGAAAATATGTTTAGGGTCAGCTTTGTAAGATGGAGCAACGTAATATTTATTTTGATTATCATGTGATTATGAAAACAAAACCAATTTACAATGATAATGAATGACCCAGCATATCTACACTACTAAAATTAGGAAGTCACTGTCTCGAGCTGTTTTACCAATGTCATGTCAATGCTTAGACTTTATTATTATGAGATTAGAACAGGTACAATGAATATGGCAATATACAACCTTTTATCCCAACACAATAACATTGTAATAGTTTGTAACATTTTATCATTATTAATTCCCAAATAATAATTTCAGCCCCCAAGTAATACACTAAACGTGAAAAGAAATTTTGTTAACACTACATCAACAAAACAATACTAGTAACTTCAATAATTTAAAACACGACAATGAAATTGCACAATCAAGGATTACAATGGTACAAATTCATAATTTAAAAGTGCATGTAATTATTGAGACTGTTTACTGTCTGGACAAAAAAGAAAGAACTCTGCAAATTAGCTCCTGTAATCACAATTACTGTAATAAAAAGTGTTTGAAGACCAGCTTAGTTCATTAATAAAAATAAATAAAAAAGGAATACGGTCATCTCAAACAATTATTGACTGTATTGCCATTTGATAATACATCATAAACTATCTTTAATGGTCATTAATTTCTTTTCATGAATTAGTTATTGTGTCAAATATAAAAGATAAAAAATAAATAACAGTTTTTTTCCACGACCTACCACAAATGAAACATTGACCAATGGGTTTGGGTTAGTAGTATATGTTTGACCGTAAGGCTATTCCGATACATGAAATGTATAATATTAATGAACTATACTAACAGGAAGTATTAACAAGGTAAGAAGATATGAGCAATTATTCATAGATTTTATACGTGAAAGCAATAGGCTGATGAAGCCGAATTTCGTTTAGAAATATTTAATCGTTTTAAAAAATAACTAAACTCTAATACATGAAAGTGTGTTAACGACCATGGAAATGTACTACTGTAAATAAAATGTGTATATTCTTTTTTATTTTTTAACGAACAATAACTTGGTCTTACATTAACCGGTAAATACCTGAAACGATGATCAATGCATTGTTCCTCATGATGAACTGATTCTAACATCTCCAACTTAACCGACACCTTTTATCATGCCATAGGAGAAATTAGAATCTTTCTGAAAACTGTGAGTGCAAAATGGATGTCTAGCATTACACAAAGAAACAAATATACGACTGGCAGTGAGTATTATCGTAAACACAGGATACAAAATGAGAAGAATAAAAAGCAAAAAAGGCAATTACATCCAGATGGAGGTTCATATGAGAATCATGTTAAAATACAGAAGGTCAGAATTGAATATTCTGTTACGAAATTCTTCTCTCTTCTTTTTTTGCGGGGGTGATTATTTTGCTCCCTCCATTTTGTTTTTATTATGTTTTATTTCTTAACTATGTTGCTATGATTTGTACTGATTGCAAAGACATTTTTGGCACGAAGGTCAATGATATAAAATCAATGATATTTGCTTTGACATATTTCAAATGATTTTAGGGATATTGTATCAGCGGTGTTCAACTTGATTACTGTATTCAAAATTCATTCCAACTGATTTACTACCAAAACACATCCAATATCACAGTTAACTAAATCATACATCTCGTCGACCTTGTCAACAGAAAAAAATATCAGGAACTTCTCCATGATTCATTTCAGTGATGTTTCAAAAGACTGTGTTTAAACACCCAATTTACCTTTTGAAATACTCTATTTTTGTAAACATAAAGTGGACCGCGGCAACACTATTTATGTTTTGGAATACTTTAAATTTTTGTCATCTTATTTAAGATATCCATCTATTCTTATATTCACCTATGTTTTGATGGGAATTATAACATTTGTTTGTTGGGGTTTAACGTCCGAGCAGCAATATTTCAGCTATATTCAGACGATGAATTATAACAAAATCACTGGAAAATTTCGCACACTCCTGCAAAATGCATTTTTCATACAATATTATATTTTTTTTACCAAAGCATAACAACCGAATGACAACCAAGACTAGTTGTGTGGTCTGTTCTTCCCGTTTCTGAATGAGAAATACTTGAATATGGAGGTTTTTACATGCACGCATTACCTCATTTCTGATTTTTATGAAGTCTTCTTTAGTAGCAGTCTTTATGAAAGTCAGACAAGTGGTGATTCATGCATGTCAAAAACCCACTGAATTCAGTTTTATTTCTTGTTCAAAAACCGTTATAGATCACATAACTAGTCTTAGTTTTCCATTTGGGGTTGCGATTTTAAAATAAAATTTATATAGATTGCACATGAAATTAGCATTTTTCAAGAGTTATCTATCTTGATTTGGTTTGATTTGGTAGATTTTAGTGAGAGATCAAAGTGCAGTTTTCTGAAAGGTACAGATCTAAATATAGAAAGGACTATTGTCACATAAAAATATAGCATATGTTGACCAAAAAAGCATTGTCTGATCCATGGGATTTTCTACACCATGAATCATCTTACCATAGGGAGTGTCTGAACTTTATATGGACTGGTACTTAGGTGCTGACTTCAATCTTATATAAATGACTGTACTCGTGTGTAGTTGTCCTACCGCGCTGATATGTATAACAAGCAATGTATTTAGGCACAACTTGTGAAAATATTGAGTTGTAATAAATGTCTTCACGTTAAATTTTGCATTTTTCTTTATAATTATCACTAACCAGTATGTGGAGCGATACACATGACTTAAAATGCCTCCTATTAATGTCAACAAAATTTCCGAGAGAGAATAGTGAAAAGAATTCGCTAGAGAATAGAAATCGTACTGCCATGGAATAATTGTTTTGGTCTAGAATACTCAGGAATCATTTTATGCTCGTCACAAGTTGTCATAAATTGTTCTAAAATTGTAACGATCATTCTTGCATCGTCATACTAATGATTTATTAATTCTAAAATGAGGTTAGAAGTGATATCTAGTGTATGCATTTGATTTCTAAATTGGATATCTTTCTAATGCGATATATATAGCAATTCTATGGGTATCATGTCTAAATTGTAAATTTGCTGTATAAAGAGAAACGCTAAAGGTATATTCATCCTTTATTTATGTATAATCAACAAAAAAACAACCATTTTTACATTCGAATATCACAATATTTAGTCTCAAAATGAGATTTGTCACTTTTAAAAAAAATATTTACAGCTATTGAACGCACAATGTTTTGAAAACAGTAATATTATGATGCACGACAGATCCACCTTTTATATATGTTTCAGGTCTGATTTATGTACAATAATTCATTTTAGGACAAAGGATTACCAATTTAGACCACCAGGTTTCAGCGAAAAGCATTAATATTATACAATCTATGCATACATTTCGCAAACTAATCAAACCAGTTTCTGGCGCATAAAAATGAAAATGGATTAAAAAAAATAGAACGGAAATATAAAAAAAAGAATTATGAATGTTTGGAAACTCAAAATGCTTCACCGTGTACATCTTGATATGATCGCAGAGGTCGTACCCTGAACAATTTAAGCAAGTATAAAACATCCAAGCTTAATACGCCTCTGATTTAGATTGTGAATGAATCTTATACATACCATCAGTTTATGACCAGATTTAATGTTCAGAGAACTTTAAAGCCACCATTAGACAGAAGAAATATGCAATTTATGTGTAAAATGGAAATTCTTATTTTTTTCGGACCTTTTTCGGTCATTACTTCCCAAACGGTTTAACTTATTTACACAACCCCTAGAAAAGAATCCCAACTCTCTAATAAGAAGGATACTTTCATACAGATCAATCCAATTTAGATTAAGTAATTATCTGGAAACAAGTACAATGTTTGTTTTGGCTTATTTGTATATTGTTAGGGCAATCACATCAAAAATATACCCCAATTTTTCATTTGTGGTATGAAACATATAAGAACAATTTCATGGAAATTAACATATAACATCTTTTTAAAATATATGTTGTGTTGGCACTTTTTTGGCCCAAGTTAATGGGTTAATATCATAACCCTTAAATCCCATATCAAGTTGTTTTTTGATCATTTTTGCAGTTTTAATGAGGTCCATATTAAATTTTATGCAGTTAAGTTTTATACACACTTGTTTTGGCCAAAATCAATACAAATTTTCGTGGTTTAAAAACATATCATTTAACTTTGATCTGAACCATCGTCTAATACTCATGCTATCGCACGAAAACCAAGTTTCTACGGACACAACAAAGACGACACATATGACGACAGAACCTTACCACAAAGGTAATAATATTTCTGCGGTCGTATTGTAACACTCATATAGTTTTTGTGAATTTATTTAAGAAATAAATTACCGAAACTCCATTCTATCATTGTTTTACCATGGGCTAGCCATTTGTGTCGCTTTGTTTTACCCAGAGTAATGGCAAGCAGGTTAAATAACGACATGAAACAAAATAAAATACAAAACAGAGAAAATGTATAGAGATTGGCCCTTTTTTATTAATGAAAAAAAAACCTGAGAACGTTGAAAGTTGAATGTTGGTCACATTGTTCATTTAGGAATTTACACACAACTGAGTAATTGTCACAACTGTGCATTACCGCGTTTAAATGATTGAAACGTTATGAAATTTGATTTAACAGTTTGTAAGCTAGTGCATAAAAAACTCGAATCTCTTACACCAGTTAAAGTAATGCAAGTACTATTTTACTTACTAGGTGTTTCGTTGAGCTATTTTCTCAATAAAAAGCTATTTAAAGTAAATACAAACAAATATAATCAACAATTCATATTACCTAAAACTAATTTGTAGAACGCCCTATATGATGAAAATATTTAATTATCGCTTATTTCGAAAAGAACATTATGTTGTGCAAAGTCTAAACAAAGTCCAGTATGCGAAGTCTGAAAAAGAATATTAACATACTGCATACATTGAAAAAGATATTAACCAAAGTCTGAACAGGTTTTGGTAACAAGGCATAAATGTATTGCAAAATCTGCACAGCATATTGACGTATTTCAAAGTCTCATCAATGTATTGACGAATTCTGAACAAGTTATTAATGTGATTTCAATTGTCGTAAAAGAAATTTTTATTGCAGTTTTAACAGATTGTGTCTTTCGTCAGGTATGAGGTTTTTCTAATACTACTGGTTCCGTTATTGTCCGCAGAGTGAACCGTATGGTTTTTCCGTTTAGATACATGCTTCATAGTACAGTACCTTATACAAAACACACGCTTAAAAGTATTCCAAAACTTTTCACTGAACCAGCAATAGAGAATAAAGTTAAATGCTGACTTGATGACTAATAAAAACAAGCTCACACATCTTATTATGTTGAACCTGCTCTCATTTATTTTTAACAATTTGAACCTGTTTATATTCACATAGGCACCATAGACAACAAATGGTCCTTGGCAAACAAAAAATGCAACAACAACACTGACAAGCATCATAGTTATCTTCAGCTGTTCATGGGAAATAATGTTTTGCATGTTAGAATTCATTCCAATATGGTAACGAAGATATCTGGTTGATTTACGTATTTCAAGAACGAGTCGGGAGTTTAGGAAAACTAATAATGTGAACGGAATTATCGCACAAACCACGCAGTCAACAATCCAGGCGTAAGCAATCTTGTATGTGGTATTAGCCCCGAGGGGTGTGTCTGTTACATGGGCTAACTTTTCACCACACCAATTAAAATATTCAACTTTCATTTCGAAAAAGTTAGGTACCCTAAAATAGAAGGACACAGAAAAAATGATAGCGATGATAATTCTGGATCTTTTGACGGTACAAATAGAAATTGCTCTCAGTGGATGACATATCGCTATATACCTCTCTACAGCTAACATTACAGTAAGCCAGACTGAGCTCAGTAAGAATACATTTATGAATATCTGCGCGTACTCAAAGAACACACCAAACATTGCAAGTGCATTACCCGTAAGATGTTTTTCAAGACTTCGGCAGCTCAATAGGCAAAGAAATCCCCAATCTGCTACGGCTAGAGACATCAAGTATGTATTGGTTGACGTACACATATTCTTCCGGCTTAACACTATAACAGTTAATATAATGCCAATGATTCCACTAATGCAGAGAATTGGTAAAATAACTTCAAAAAATAATTCGGTCCCATCTCTGTGGACGATTTGGTCCATCTCTGTCGTATTACATGGATGTGTGTAGGCATCTCCTAATTCGTAATCATAATATTCATAAACGTAATAGTGAGTACTGTTGATATGAACATTCTTTGTGAAGATATGATTATAATGACTGGAGTTATGCGTTCCAGTGATTTCCATCTGAAAAAGAGTTTAAACGCATAATGTAAATGTAATATCAATCTATATTGTTGCAATGGGCGGTAAACTTCCTGTTGCATGTTGATATATATATCTATAAAATAACTTACATGTAAGTTCATGTATTTGCATACATAATGTATCCGTTTAAGGGCAAATTTCCGTATCATTACTTAAATCTTGAGATTGGCAAGTGTTGATAACTGATTGTTAACCATCGTTTACATTTGAGTGCTTTCAAATCCGTTTTTATTTTATCAGTATTCATAGTTATCTTCGTGACATTTTGTTTTAAAAAACGTCTTTTATGAGACATTATGTTTACTCCTGGTCCTGGAAAGACAGCATTATACTTTCAATAGAATTCTAATTATAGAATTGTAATTAATATTGAAAAATCCTTATCAAATAACATTTATAGTTTGAATGATTCTCATCAAATTTTCATGAATTCAGTTCAAAACCAAGTTCCTACACAAAATGGAAATCATAGTCATCGACAAATTAGATATCCACTTTGTAATCGTATACAGAATCATATTTAAAGTCTTTAAATCTACGAATAAATGCTTTTTTATAATTTCTTTTCGTACTCATCATCATATCTCTTGAAGATCAACATTGGCGTCAACAGAACATTCGAGTGTTTTAAAATAAAAGTTCATTTTCTAGAATGGGAGTAGCGTTTTGCCGACACACATGCTTATGTATTAGCTTTTTTTTTTTTTTTTTTTTTTTTTTAAAAATGGTTTTTACTAACATCATGTTATAGTACAAATGTATCTTTTATTGTCAAAATCATGCTTATGTTTCCTAGCAGTTATGTTCAGAATGTAACAAATATCAATAGGTTGCATAAAAATGTCAGTTTAATTTCAATAACTTGTTTGGAACAAATATCCGTCATGCTTTCTCTTTTGTTAGCATCTGTTTGTATGAATTCCTATGTACCATATATTAGTTTCAAATGCAATCAGGTCTTCGCCCTTGACATACATGTATTTCCAGGTTTTATCGACCTACTGACCGTAATTTGAAGTTCTTTTTTTTCTCACAGATTCTTATATTTTACAGAGTGGAGTCGGTGAATGAAGTATTGAAGTAGAACCATAAAGTGGAGTGTTGAGGTGTAGTTTTAGATGTTAAATGAACTTTGATCATGACTGCTATTTTGGATTTTCGAACTCGGACAAATAATACAAAACTACATTTCATGAAGTTCATTCTTATCAATTTGGCAACAAGATTGATAAAAAATGAAAATATCTATTTTCCATAACGTCAAAGTTTGCGTCAAAAACTAAAGACTCTGTCAAGTAGACACCTGCTTTATATGCATTTGATAGATTTTCACAGCTAGAGGATAGTGTGATATGAGATAACATGGAAAGGTTTGAATTCAATTGACACTTGATATTTCAAACAATATTAGGAAATATGTGATAGTAAGCGGAAACGTTTGGCACGAATTATATTCCGAGAGTAAGAATCAAACAAAACAATATAAAACAAAAAAATCGCATGCCGTGACTTCTATGTCTGCAATCTTTGGAATATTGCATATGAAAATTAGAAGAAGAGAATTCTGAATGAGTTATCTGTCCCTGAAATGTTCATTGGTAGTGCAATTCAATGAAATTATAACTCATTTTACTTAAATTAAATGAAATTTGTCTTTATTCCTTGACTTTGATGGTACAAATAGTGAAATTCAAAATAATGAGTTATTTCTTACCATTGTTTCATCCACAGTGTTGCTTAATTATTGAGATCACACGATCAACAATTAGACACAGATACACATTGGTGTGATAATTGTGTTCGCTCATCGGTACGAATCCTTTTAGCCTTATTGTACAAAAGATGATAATGACAAGTTAACAGAATTGATTTGTTCCTCTTACTCAGTAGTATAGAGAGACACGTAGCATAGTTAAACATAAATGTAAATAATTCTTGTAAATTAATGAAGCCATCCAAAATGAAAAAGCACGGTTTTGTAACATGCTTCAATCATGCAACAGCAACAAATAATTGTAAACGATGAAGATAATGTTTTGTTTTGATTTTTAAATTTTTTTTTCTAACCAATCCACTCTTTGGGTTACGGAAACACAAGATGTGTGTCTTTTCGATTACAGGGACGCTTTTAATAGGAATATGATGTAATTTAATGAGAAATTGCTCCTCATATGACAAAGTTAATTTCAAGAGTTTGAGTAGAGACTTGATACAAGTCTATCTGTGATAGATGTATTCCTTTAAATTAGTATCATTACCGTCAAATATTCATTTACCTTTTATATGTGGTACAACTAGTGAACTGTTAACAGTATAGAATGTTCATTTATAATGGTGACATAGAGAGACTTGTAGCAACTCTAGAGGTTGCACAATGGTGTTACATTGTGCAACACTATCATAGGCAAACTATTCTAGGGACAAAATCCATCATTCAACAGACACTATTTCCTTTCAAACATTTAAGAACAATTCTTCACTGTAAAGGGCGTAAATAAATAAAAGAACACAGACACCTATAGTAAACCACATGTTTCATTTTACCATTATCTTTAAGTACATGTTTGTTGATTTTAGGGTTGCAGCAGGGGAGCAAACTATTTCTGTGTTGGGTCGTATAACCTATGTTTTTGATAACAACTTCAATGATTAATATGTTTAACGAGATAATAGTCTCTGCCTCAATCGCTTTGTTTACACTAATCAGCACAACCCAAAGATACCGATAATATTTTTCATTTTTACAAACAAATCTTCGAAAATATCATAAATTGAAGAATTGTATCTACACAATTCAAAGAAAAGACATCTTTAATTGATTAGCTTCTTACAAATTAATCTAATAATTTCTTTTTTTTTCAAGATAAAATGTGCTGTTTTCAATTGAAAGATGAACTTTTCTCCATAAAAATAAAGTTCTAGTACTGAATGGTTACAAACACATGCCCGAAAGTGTATTCCTTTCTTAAGGCTATTTGAGAGAGTAATCAAGGTAACCAAGGTTATAGCAATACTAAACAAATGTAACCCAATTTAATTTATTTAACGTGTTTAAATTCTAACGACAGTTGTGTAGAACCTGTGAAACAAAATGTTGGAAACCTATCATTGTCGAGAAATAATTAATTTACTTATTTAGTTGCCTAATTTTACATATCAGTGATAGATCAACCTTATTTTACTTTACGATATATGTAGCAATTTTTTTTTATTTTGTGAATAACATGAAAAAATAAAACAAAATCCAAATTTTCTTTTTATGGTATGCACACTTATTTCAAAAGTATAATAGAAATCCATTCATTTGTACTCAATCTACTTTTAAAAAACGAGTAAACTACTTGCTTAAAGCTTACTTATATCTTACTCTCTTAACGTTTTAACCATTTAAAATCAATTCCAACCTTCTTCATGTGGTATGACTTTTTTCTCAAGTATTGTCTAATATTTGTTGCACAGTCTAGGTCGATAGTTTTTCCGGCAGTTCTTTCTTTTAATACTTTTTGCCCCTGACGAAGGTCGAAAGACCGAATATGTGGGCCTCATTTACTTTATCTCTCTGTTAAAAATCATGCATATACTTATCAATAAATGCTGCGGGTTTTCTAAATGGATGTACAGTAGAATATTTTTAAAGTTGATTGAGATTGTACAATCAGGGAGTTGTCAAAACGCATATATTTATTTATAAAACAATAACTACCAAAAGAAAGAAAGAAAACACGTTTATATAGTTTTCATTTATTTTAAGTTGCTCTCATAAAGGGACATGTGAGTTGCTATTGATTGTAAGACGGACATTTATACTTATACTAAAACATGTGTATACGCCCCAAATGATGGGAGAAACAAAAACATATAAACCTAAATGTTGAACAATGCATACACTGAAAATGAACTTGTTTATGTGTTTTCGCTTAAATATAGCATTACATATTACATATTGCAGTTTATACCCAAGATAACTGCTATTAATGTCAGACATCTTGCGGTGTTCGGCACCGCAATTTTGTTTACAACAATAACAATGAACAAATAATGTAACTCAAAACATAATTATAAAATAAATAAGCTAAAATCTATCTTAATCATGTACAAATCAAGATAAGGAAGATAAAGAAGAATGGCCATATTACGAGATCGCAAACGACTACACTGCCTTCAATAGACTGAAGTCACGCTTTTCCGATTAAGAAAATTGTCCATTTCAAGAAAATATCGGTTTTGTAAATCATATCACATTAGCGTCCCTATTGTTGTCTATAGCAGTATGTTTCACTGTCTGATGCTAAGATAGATTCGCCTATAACAACAAATTGAAGTTTATAATGCCTGAAAAATGTCACTTGTTTGATTCCAAAGAGAAAAGAGTACAAACCACTTCTGAAAATTTCTCTGTTAAGTTGATATACAATGTGGTAATAATCAAAAGTTTTACCGAGACAAAAGAAATGCATACAATTCTTAAGAATCACTTCATTTCATAAGTCTTATACAAAACAATGTGCTTCCAAAATGCACCCCCTTTACGATCTACTGCAGACTATCTGATTTGTGATGTAATTGGTAGCAGGTTAATGTGAAAAAACAATAATCACTATTTTAATGGACAAAATGTTGGATAAAAAAGGAATATACAATATGACTGTTTTGTCTTTCTCTGTAAAAGTTGTACACGCACATTTCAAAATTTGCACTTATCTACTACACCGTTAAAAAAGGAAATGACGTTCAAACTATGAAACAAATTTGGCTTTCGGACAAACGTGAAGCGGGTTTTAGTATTTTTGTTTTTTTATGTTGTCTTTGTTGCGTTTTTGTTTTTTAAATTTTTAAATTAAAAAATATTCAGAAATGTTTACTTTTATTTGTCATTAAGTTTGTACTAGAGGTACGCATTCGAGCATTTGAGGATCAATTGAATAAGTAAACAATATTTCTTGCTTTGTTGGATATATGACTATATATCATATAAACCCTCTGTATGAATAGTTTTATATAAATATTATTTCTCGTATTTGCAAGCTGTTATTTAATCCAAAAATTAGTACATGTTAACAACGACGAACTAGAGTTTATAACACCCTAATCATAATTGTGACGATAAACTATTGTATTATTTGTACTTTTCTTTCGAATTTTAACTTTTTTTTCTTTATATTCATGCTTTTTACAAATTTGGGGTTTATTCACCCCAACTGTTCAACAATCATTTTACAAAAATCAGAATAAAGACCAACAGAGCGACCAGCACATGTGTGCGTGACCTTTTTAATAGCTTAATTTATATCTGTTTGGATTTTCCCTATTTCTGACGTCGTGGTCATAGCTTCAATGGAGGGTCAAACAATTGGAATGACCACAATTAATGTCATTGCAAGAAAGCAGTCTTCACCAAGGCAACTCTATTGTAAAGGTTATTAGTTTTATGCCATTCAGTGATAATGGCTATTGACATATTACCTGGGAAAAGAGGAATTGGCTTTTCATACAATAAACTATATAAAGATTCGAAACGAAGTAGATTTCCGAAAATTTTTCCTCTTTTGTCGTTTTATTTTGAAACTATAGCATGTGAAAGATATTAATTTAGACTGGAACATGACTTGAATAAATTGAGAATTTGTAATGAAGGAAGTTGATGGCACTGAACACTAATTGGATTGGAAATGAGATGCATGAACTGTATATAAGTTAAGTGGTAATCTGTACAAGTATTATCCCACTTAAAACCGTTTATCATACTATAAACGAAGAATCCATTAGCATTTATGTTTTGCAGGGTCTCGAATTTAAAGTAAAATTCGAATCTTTGAAGAAGAGAAATATGCTTTACTTTGAAACTAGAGCATGTGAAAGATATTAACTTAAACTGGAACATGAGTTGTATAAGTTGTGAATTTGTAATATAGGAAGTTGAAGGCACTGAACACAAATTGAAAATGAGATGCATTTTTTTGGTAATCTGTACAGGTATTTCTCCCACTTATAAGGTTTCATCATATTATACACTAAGACTCCATTAGCATTCATGTTAAACTCGATCTCGAAGTTAAAGTGCAATTCGAATCTATGAAAAGTATCAGAATTCAAGAGTTAACAATCATCATGTCTTAAGTATGGTTCAGCCTAAAAACTAGGCATGGGGTGATTCATCATATTTCAAGATAATCAAGCATCATGTTAAAATGTGTTTGTTAGGTCCTGAAAATAAATGTTAATTTTGTTAACCTATGTAATTTTTTGGATCTGCTCTACATCGTGAAAAGTATTTGACTGGTTATAGCGTATAATTTCTGGCGGGAAATTTTTCCGTACTTTTCTGTAGTAGAATATAACCAAAGTTTAGTGTTAAAATCTCGATTAGGCGAGTTTCATTTTCGAGTACAGTTTATATGAGGCCTAGTAAGGATTTCCAATAAAAAAATATTAAGAATTAAAAAATGAATGAATCACTAATAATACGCTTCTGGCTAGTTTTAAGGCAGAACTGTACTAAAAATTTTCGCGTTAGGAATGGACAACGGAATAAGTATCATAAACATCGCAAATATTTCAAGTCACATATACACATAACTGACATATCTGTCATTTTTTATATTGTATTATTGATATACTTCAACTGAAAAAAAAACACTGTTAATCGGTTTTATCTTCTGCCAGAGATACTATTCCATCTGTATCTCGTTTGATATGTTAATAAACTGCTGTGCTTTCTCAGTGTCAAATGCACTTGGTTGTCATATTCTCTAAGTGCAATTCAGATTTTTTTCTTCATTTTTTACATAGTTTAAGACGGATTGTATGTAGGTAGTCTGAAACATCTGGCGTATTTCCTTTGATCGAGACATCATCGTTAAAGCAAAATGGCGGAACAAAAAGTTTTATTCCTTATAGGCAGAGGGTAAATCATATTCCTATAATCATGACGAGGTCATTAAGATACAGTGAACTAATTCTATTACTGCAAACCAATTATGAAAGAATTTATTCCTTCTAAATTTTATATAATTGAATAGTGATAATTTTGAAATATTTATTATGTAATCGTTTCATAAATGCAAACCCAAGGGAGGCCGGGAATAATCTAAACTTTTTCGTTTGAATTCGATATGGGAATACGAATTCGTATGCTTAACTCCTCTCAGTTTAACCTGTAAACATTGTATTTCGAACTTAACGAAATCATCCAATAAATGTAAGTGTTGAAGGATTCAAGTTTGATATACCTCGTCTTTTCAACATTTTTCTTTCTTTTTGTCGTCTATCCCATACTTGACTTTTTATGAGCAACTCGACGGGTGTTTCTAGAAAAGTAGGCATATAACACTTATCTTACCAGTGCACCTGGTCTATGTTTAGGTATATGTCTATGTTGTTAGTGAAGTCCGAGTTGCTCATTTACTTTTGTTACTGTTGCACGTATTATTTTGGTTGTTTTATATTCTTTGTTTTGTGCGTCTGTTTTCCATGTCTTTGTCCAAGTATTGCATTCTTTTGATTTCCGCTAGATTTTTGGATTCCCTGAGTACATTTTCGATTGATACCAACATCATAATCATTACAAAAGACTAGATAAAATTTTGATTACTGAACAAAATGTGTTTGATTGAAACAACGGGTTGTATCACGCAGATTATGTAAACAAAGAACATAGAATAACTAAAATCATACATACAAAGTAACAAAAGCAAATGAGCAACTCGGACTCCGCTAAAACTGGGAACATGGACCAGGTGCACCGGTAGGGTAAGCGTCCTCTGCTTTCCTAGAAACAGCGGAGTTACTCATAAAAAGTCAAGTCCGGGGTAGACGAAAGAGGAAAGGAAAACTACGACACGTTGAACAAATCAGTTTTCATGGCGCAGATTGATACACCGCAACGACCCACAAGTTCATGATGACAGCCATAAAACTTTTGTAGTGATGACTTCAATCTTGTAGCAACATAACCCTGTTCCAGAAGCCTATTTGTTAGAGTTCTAGTGCAATACAAAACGTCTGCGTAGTTTCGGCAAGCTCTCGCATAACGTATGAGTTATGATGTGAACACTCCATACACAGATGCTGAAGGGATATTGCCACAGATGAAAGGAAATTTGACAATTTTGAATGAAAGGTCATCACGTTTGTCGTAAAGTTTGGTCAATAGTTTTCCTTACCATCAATTTCTAAGTGTAGGTCAAGATATGAGGCCGACCTCACAGTGTCTGTAGTATCCTTAATCTCAAGTTCTTTGGGGTAGATGCGATGTATCAAATCCCCAAAATTAGGATTGTTTAAAGATAATACGTCATCTATATTGCGGAAACTGAGATTAAAGGATCTAGCCAAACGATATTCTTTCTTTCGGATCAGATCAACAATCTTAAGAGTAAGTTTTTTTTATTAAAAACAACGTCGATTTAAATACATTTTACCAACATATGAGATTATTCTCAAATTCATTCATAAAATAATAAACCGCATATCAATAAAAGTCATGTATTGAAGGAATATCTGTTTTTCCTCACCTTCTATATACTATCGGTTATTTTGACTTCTACATGATTACAAGTCAAGACAAAAGGTACAAACTAATCTTTTCTGATATAAATACTTCAGTTTGACACGAGCGTACTTGTTGACTTAGCAGAGAGAAACCCGACAAAGATGCCATACTTATCATCAATCTTAATTATTTTTGGGGTAAGTATCTTTATATGACCTCAATAAGAATATTATGTCAAATTTAATGACAAACGGGGTCACATTAACAACAAAAGCGTTCAAACAGATTTCTACATTGGCTTACTTGAATCGCAAAAATAGCATGGCAAAAATTTTAAAAGTCGTGAAAAAATATATTTATGCATCACGAATACATTAAAGACATCCTTGGTATAAAAAGAACGATAATTTTATGTCAAGTAACAAAGCCGACCAAAAACGTGAACCACTCTTGAACAGCATATCAAAACAGACACCCAGACTTTACTAAAACGGCTGATGCTCTGGTAGGAAAAGTCATTGTAGTTACCTGTGTCAGATTCATTATTTAACTAACAGAAATTCACCAATTAATGTAAATGAATCATATAAAAAAAACAGTTTTACAAAAGTACAAGGAATTTTGAATCTTTGTGAAAATTTTCCATACAGCATTTATGTTATTTAGATACATGCGTTGGTAGGTTTTTTGAACAGGTTAATATCCCTTTGAATTAAAGTAACGAATTTAAAGTCTTTGTTATTTCCATGAAACTGTAAGCTCATATTTGTGTTCAAATATATTAAACTGTTTCTTTTTTTTAAAATCTAATCCTTGCTCTAGGTGGTTAAGTAGCACACATATACAACTTTTATTTGGTAGGTTTGCACGTTCCTTTCAGAATAATTGTCATCTGTTTGTTTTTGTTTACTTCAAAAAGAAACATTACGTGATATTTTATACACGTTGTTATTTTCGACGAACTCTTTGAAAAAAAAGTATTCATGAAAGCTTAACATTTGGATTTGTAAAACATTATTCATAACGTATCTTTTATCGTGAAGCCTACCCCGAAAACCGCCTCAGCTTTAAAAGAGAAATAAGGTCAAAAACATACTATTTACCAATTTACCAATAAGGATCCTCGCTTGATGACGGACAATTAAGACGTTATGCAAATTCCGCCTGTCAGGTGTAACAAGCTGACAAAAAAGCTAAAAAAGTTAATTGCGCTCCTGCAAAGGGTAGGAAATTTACAAAATTTTGCATGGAAGAATAACGTCACGTGTCTTTTTGAGATAATTGCGTTTATTTTAGGTAAATAAATATTCAGAGCAAAAATGAACGTATTTGTAAAAGTGTGCAGTAGTAATATTTTATTGTTAAAGTAAGTTTTTATTTACACAGTATTCTATTTAGATTTATGTTTCCTATAAATGAACATGCTTGTAGCAATTCTATGTTGGTATTTGATAAAATTTTCAGTTCAAACAACAAAAGTTATGCTACTTGAAAATGTCTCAAGAAATGTCTGAAATCAATATTTCCGCGTTTGTTGAGAAAACTGCATGCTCCAACGTAGTTCTTTAATCAATTGGCAATTTCTTCTATGATATCATGAAACTTTGTTATTGTACACGCACTTGTGAACACACATACTTCATTTGTCATGATTTTTGCAGTTTTTAATCAAGTATGCGATATAAATTGTCGGTAATTCGGGTTTTATTACCGAATAAGCGATATTAAATACCGAATATGCGATATTAAATACCGAATATGCGATATTTTTGTGGAACCGATTAATCAACTTTTCTACCGAAAACCCACGAATAAATACTTTTGAACCATTTGGTATATACACAACAAAGAACATGCAATAACCAAAATACATAAATGGAAGGAAACAGCAACATACAAATACAAGTAAGAAATATTCCATAGTTTGGCGCGGTAGTCGCAGCAATGTGAGTGCACTAAGGTATTCATTTTATAAAAGTAACTTAAACGGTACTCTATAGGTATACAAGTTATTTTTATTCGCTGTCTTAAAACAATATTTTCTCATAGCATTGTGTTGACAAGAACTCATTGTTGTATGTCTATTTGTAAGGTCATGACGCATTCCCACATGTTAGACATTCCGCGCATCAGTCCCATGCAAATAATAGAAAGAAAATATTTCACAGTACCTTATAACTGTTATTAACAATTATCTACGATTACTTTTGCATCACGAAACGACTTTCAAGATTGCACAGATTAGTCTAAGTTGGACGAGATTGACATGACACCGATGCCTGCTATGACAGTATCCACCCAGAACCAAAATAAAATGACATGCTCTTTTTTCATTAACGATAAAATAGATAGTATTTACATATGGAAAACATATATAATATATACGCATACAATGACACATTCCACATCACTGAATTAAATTTTACCTTTTATGCTTTCTAATGTTTTTCGACGATGTCGTTCTAACTCAGTTTTAAAAAATCAGTAAATATTGAGGAATGTGGTTACAGAAACAACAGTAAACATTTTTTTCTTTATTTTATCAAGGGAATTACTTTTAAATGAGGTGATGTAATACCTAAGTGATAAGGATTTTCATTTCTTATAAACCGCACGTACGATAAGTGATACAGTCCGTAATAGCATTTAAATAATTTAATAAATAAATTCCTTCCTTCTTTTCGTAGTATTTAGTGCGTTAAGTGTATGGTGATTTTTATCCCTTGCTCAATACCAGTATTGAAACTTTATTACATTATTACAAACTTTAACTAAATTCTTTATACTTATACACTTATCCGAAAACATTCATAGATGATCTTATTTCACTAAATGGAGAAAGCACGATTATTAGATTAAAAGGGGAAAACATTGGCGGCATTTTCTATCGTCAATAAAGCATCCTTTTGGTTTTAATTGCAATGGATGTAATCAATTACGGGAGTAATTTAAGTTGTTGTCACGTATTGTACAGAAAAGGATGGAATGTAAATTGTCTATAAACATGAAAAATAATAAAAAAAAGAATAAGAATTTCGTACTTACCCTCACTCTATATTTCAATATACGATTTGATCTTTATTGAATATCGATATTTCATACACATCAACTTTATCATTACTCACTTAAACAACTTGTGTATGTCATTTTGACAAGTAAAAATTTATTGAAAGTATTCGATGTTTAACATATGATTTGAATCAAAGTCATATTCACGATTCCAAAAAGAAAAATACGAACATAAAAAGAATTCCAACATTCCTACTGTAAATCTCAATGGGTATGATTTTATCATTTATCATCAATTTCACTGTCATGGAATATTAATAATAACACATGCACCTGTGTAGTAAAGGGAATATAACACATTCCCAAGATAACTCGTGCAAAATTAGGCTGAATTATCTTTTTTGTATTTCATACTTGTACTCATATCTGTAAAAACTATTAATTTGATGATAAATTATATATAATGATATGTTTTTAATCAAATTCAAATGCTATAATTGTTAAAACTCACCTTTTTTCTTGAGTCTTGAAAATTTTGCACTAAAAATAATTAATAATGTTCCTCTTCGTTTCTCTGTCTCTAACAATATATAGTAGAATTTATGTCATTCAAAACGTTTGTCATACGTTAACTCCCACGAGGCGAAGCCAAACATGTAACAAAATCAGAAGACTAATGTTATCTTCATACAAGAGAACGCATTAAAAATTCTCTCAGCATGGATTGGATAAGTCTTATCAAATCGATTTAAATCTATAGCTAGACTAAGCTTCAATCTGACCATCATATTCTTATAAACACTTGATCCTGAACACAATTACAAGAGAACATAAAATGTCTTTTAGCTGATACAACTCAGCATGTTTGCTTTCTTTTATTCTAGGATTGTTGACCTCTTCGGATATTGCTTGTTATGCATTGTGACTGAATGATATCTGAGTGGCGTCGAATATTCACTGACACGTTTCCTTTTATGATAGAACTTGTTATAATGCAATATCTTGTTATGCAATTTGATGCGTCAAGTATATTTCTGCCAATTATAGGGAAAAGACAAAGTATTTTAGCATTGACCAATGCTTTGTGCATACATATATATACTATTTGTTAACACTGGAATAATCGTACATTTTTGACACTTATAAAATAGATATCCTTATTTGCATTCAAATACTAACAATAGTTAAACATTATTTTATTGTTCTTGAACATCAAATAGATTAGAGACACGGTTTCCAACTTAATGAAAGAGTAATCAAAGGAACCAAAATTCGAGAGAAAATCAAACGAATATGTTTAAAGGTTTAAAACTTGACGGGGAAAATAGATACACACAACAAAAACGCGAAATAACCAAATCAAAACACGTACAACTCTCATTCAAATACAGTATATGCTCACAATGAACAATTTACAATTAAATAGATACGAAGTAAATTTCCATAATAGTTTTCTTAGTAAGACGCTATGAAAAATAGTATTACTGCAAAAGATACTAGCCGCCTCTCGAATGGTCAATTTTATAATAAGGTAGTGGTTTATTTTACCCTATCTACTTTTATCTCAGGACCTTGTTAGTTATGATAGAGTAGAAAGAAAGAATATTACAACAAGAGGCGACAAGAACTATAACGGCAAAGGGAGGATGGGCAAAAATCAATTGAAGTTAAAAAAAAACATCTTCACAATGGATAAATGATATTATAGAATAAACCGTTCTGCATTTTTAAATACACTTGTATCACTTTGTTTTTCATCAATACTAAAATGTTCATGACCAAGAAGCAACAATTACAAAGTTACT
Source organism: Perna viridis (assembly GCA_037379345.1). Lineage (NCBI taxonomy): Eukaryota > Metazoa > Mollusca > Bivalvia > Mytilida > Mytilidae > Perna > Perna viridis. Next base: position 20,792,203 of record CM074511.1, read on the forward strand.
AGAGGTTGTAAAAAATATAGGTCATTAAATACACTTTTTTTTGCAACTTAGTTTTTTTTACAATGTAAGAAAAAAATATCAGAATTTTCAGGGTCAAAACCACATGCGCATGTCGCATTTTCATTCAAGTTCGCCTCATATAAATGAAAATATACTATGCTTCGTTTGCTCTGTAGTGTAGCGTACATTATATTAAGTGATCTATCACTGTGAAAACGTTTGTAGGCGGTGCTTTCAAGAAAAATACTTTTTCGTGAATTGTTTACTTAAACATGGATAATGAGGGTTTAGTGCAGGCCTATATCGAGAGAGTTCCACAAGAACATGTATGATAGAAAAATGGAAATAACTTGAAAGACAATGGATAATGACTGTTACGCAAATTGTCATGGCTTATCTTCGAAACAGGTTGTTGTTCTAAGTCACGCAAATCATCAGGGACTGTCGGTTCATAATATCATAAAACAATACATACAAGACGGACCAACAGTGATACTGGCTGCCTCCAGTACATTCACAATAATGTTCAATACTTCGACGAAAACAGTCCTGAAAATGGACAAACACTGATGTCACAAACAGCAATAATAAAAAGGGAGCAAAGACATCTTCAGTATTCTTCTTCCATAATTTGCATACATTGCTCGATGCTTAAGAAGAATTTTTAACTTTAAAGCTATTCCGTTACAGTAGGAAGAAAAATGTTCGCACAATTCTCTGACACTAAATACTTATCAAGTCATTCAATCCAAAAATATTGTTTAAAGTAACTACTTTGAGAAAAAGACAAGGAAAATACATAATTAGAAAGAAGAATAAGACAGCCCGATTAAAAAATCAAGCAGGAAAATAGACAAAATACCCACATTAACTAAAAGAATACACACAGAGGCTAATGAATGAACCGGCATCGCGTATTAAACAATAACTTTCTCTGTTCTTCTGTACTCATCCTCCAACTAATTAAATTTCATGCCATGTCAAATTTGGGTAGTTATTGGTGAACTAAAAAAACGTGCGCCTATATGCAGATGATATCGTCCGATGAGTGAAAATGAACCGATGTACATATTTTGTGTAAAAGGAGATATTTTATTTTAAAATTACACTTTTTAAGCGAGTCCATTTGGAAAACAAAACTGTGATGGTTTTAGACTGATATTTACGCCTATTGTGTAAAAAAAAATTATATATTCAACTGAAAGGATAGCCTTTTCATCACCAAAACAAGTTAATCAAAAGTTAATTAAAATTGAATAAGAATTGTAAAGTGAATGGAAACTTTCAGTATAATACCTGCCATATATTAAAAATTTGATACAGTTTTGACCAGTTTTGAGTTTTAGTTATGCTGTATTAGAAACTGCTCTAATTTGGACGTTTTGAGACCATTGGAAAATACTCGTCATCATGTTCATTTTTCAACTTTCGAAGTAAGATGTCATGTGTCAAGTGTCTCGCTTTTCCACCTACAAAATAGATTAAATTAACCAATATGAAATATATAAACACGCCTCGTATAAATATAGCACTACTCCTTTATTAAGGACAAGACTGATCTCTTTTTTTTCAATGTCGAATCCTTTTTCCTTCTTAAATTTGTATTCACGGTTTTATAGGTACTTTGTTCAACCTGTCATAATTTTTCTTTCCCCTTTCGTTTACCCCGGACTTGACTTTTTATGAGCAACTCTATGGGTGTTTCTAGAAAAGCAGAGAACGCTTACTCCACTGGTGCACCTGGTCCATGCTTCCATTTCAGTGGTGTCCGATTTGCCCATTTGCTTTTGTTGATTTGTGTGTATGATTTTGGTTGCTTTGTGTGTCTGTTTTCCATGTCTGGTTTGTGTTTCAAAACTGCATTTATTCTATATATATCCATGATGTAGAACATGTATTACAAGAGATATCAGCAATAAGTCTTTAAACTCGTTTTCACAGAGACCAGCGGTCCTTTTCTCGGAACATTGAAAATGTGAAATAAGCTTTTAGTTAACGATTGCTTGTGATTTTCATGAATAAAGTTTAAACTAAGCCCATGCTTATTAATTATTACTTGCTTTGCATATTTATTTTGCAATTAGAATTCCTTGAAAAAAATATTCATCATATTTAAAGTGTTGTTATATGATTAATATAGGCCCGAAAATATATTAAGTGCCAATGTTGATGAATCTATTCGTAATGCAACACAAAATGACTACAAATAAAAATTATTGAAAAAAATATTATATATAATACCAATGTTATTTTTTGTTCTTCGATTGGTGTTTGTACGCGCACGCGTGTGTTTGCGTGTTTCTTCGTGAGTACATTTCTGAGCGACTTTTGACTGGAATATGTAGTTTCCAAATTTATCAATGATATCTTAAGTTCGTGTTTTTTTACTTGGAAAAATCTAGAAATATTGGTAGTAAACATAAACATATCTTTAATAAATAGTATTTATATCCTTTGTTCAGTTTTTTTTTCATATTTTAGATCAATTTCATATTGATGAAATAGCTTATGGCATGAATAGATTTACGCTATGTCATCTTTTTCAATTACAGATCTGTCGGAGTACAAATCCCTGTTGTCATGACAAGGTTAGGCCAAACGGAGAGTATAGTGTCACATGACCTGCAACCTTTCTAGATATCGAACAGAAGATGTCAAAATCTTGATTTTTTGCCTTTTGCTTTATTTTTTTTTTTTTGTTTTTGTTTTTTGTTTTTTGTTTTTTGTATTTCTATTAATTATTTATTTGTTTGGGTGTTTTAGTGCTCTCTCTCTCTCTCTCTCTCTCTCTCTCTCTCTCTCTCTCTCTCTCTCTATATATATATATATATATATATATATATATATATATATATATATATATATATATATATATACAAACGTCTCAGAATTTCACGACTCTATTCGCTACACTGCTCCATCGGATCAAATTGAAACAGGGAAGTTATATATATGCAAATTTTTGGTTGTTCCCTCCGCGGGACTCGAACTCGTACCGATGTGACATCTATGTTGCCATAGAGTTTGAATCCCGCGAAGGGAACGACCAAAAATTTGCATCTCAAATTTGACAGTTCTAACATCGTTGGGAATTTTTCAGACCTTTCTATATATATAAACAAATGTTTTTGTTTTTGTTTTTGTTTGTGTTTGTTTGTTTGGTTTTTTTTAAATGGGCACTTTTAAAGAACTATCGTTCTTGTTTTGGTTGATATGACAGGAAATAAATGTATGGCTTTCTCCAAAATGCAAACCTGTATGCAGACAGGACTTAAGTCCCACCAAATTACATAAGCGTTGCTTGTTCAGTGAGTTTTTCTTCACCCTCATCAGTATCATTTTAGTGTCTGATGTAAATACAAATTGGTGCTTGTTTGTTTAACAATTCTTGAATATCTTTTCAAGCCATTTGAACTAAATCGTTATTCTCAAGTATTAAACAACAATCTATAATTTTCTCGTGCTGTCTGTGTAAATCCTCCAAGCACTATGTCAAAATTGTCAAGAGTCATTGAAATCTTCAATAATAATGGAAGCGTCTATTTCCTAGGGCCTTCATTTTACAAATTGCAATATCTTTTATGAGTAATAAACTTCTGCATATCATCAAGATAGTGAGCGCAACTTGTATCTTTTTTCAAAAGACATGTAAAGATGTAAACTTATTGTTATATTTTGATAAACAGAACTTTACTTTTTTTCTATTATCACAGAAAATTACTCCCAAAAAAATCAAACAACTAAGTTAAATTCCCTACAAAAAAGCGGTTTCGATTGTTGTAAAATTAATAACGAATTTCAAAAATTAAAAAATAGTAGAAATGGATAATAGGCAGCATTTTTGTCCCAAACTTTTATTTGTGGGACACGATTTTTAAGTATCTCACTTATGTCTTTTGTCATTGATTCTCCTACACTAATAAAATGAATGAATTATTTCTCCACGCGAGTTGGTAAAATTAAGATTTTAAACATAGGAGCTTTAGCGAGCATATTTAATTTTTTATCATAGAGAAAAGATAAATTGTTTAAAATTATTTTTTATAATTTTTTTTTGGAGGGCACGTTTGTATTCAGTATTTTACATCAATCTCGTGTAAGCATCAAGGTAACTTGTACTGATTCCATTCTGTTCCAAATGAAAGCTTGATTGACTTTGTTGAAATTGAATATGATACAGGCATATTACCGACTTCAAGAGTTTCGTCCATTACCAAAGATCTACCTCCTTAAATCAAGAATAGGCTGACTGAGAATCGATTTCATCTATGATATGTGTAGCGTACTTGAAGTGACGTTAAGTATCTCGCATAAATTTACTAACGTGTATGTTTTAATCGCTTGCTTAGAATTGGAGAAAAGTATTCAAACAAGTTTAAACAAATGTCTTAGATCTTCAATGTATTCTATAACAACCAAATAATTATATTTCGTACATCTTTCTTCTCCTTTAAGATAAAGGGAATAGATAAATAGAAGTTTATCTAATTTTGATTTACAAGTCAAACCTTATGTTATATATCTTCAAAGTTTTTATCATATAACGTTACAAATATTTTTCAGCTATGAAATATTCTACTAAAATAATCATAAACAAAAACTTCAGCCATTTCAGCTTGATTACACCTAATCGCTGACATTGTTTCTCACGCCATCTTGTCCCGATTTGAGTAATACGGAACGCAATGATAAGACCTTTTACGTCATCATTGAGAATTCCATACTGTCATTCAGTTTTAACGTTACAAATGCCGAGTTGTGGTTGATATCATTCAGCGTGAATTCCTGAATTCTTTTTCATTTCGGAACATTCTATCTACACTATCTGCCTAAGTTTTGATGAAGATTGACACAGCTTTTTGTAAATCTCTTTCATCAAGATTTAGGTATATTTTTACCGCATGATATAGTCACGTATACCGTTGAACGTTTTGAACTTCATTGATTTTGTTCTACGGGTGATTTTATTTAACTCAAAAGAAAGTGCACGGGCTGCAGGTTATATATCCAAGATTATAAATTACGGATTAGGACTCTATCTGCTATACTATATACATGATAAGAACACAGTCATTTCTTTTTATGAATGATTATAATCCCTGCATTTTTGTCAATGAGAACGTGTAGTAATGATAAAGGTGATTCAGAGAACGCCCTGAATTTTGGCATGTCGGTATATTTGACGATAAGAATGCAAAAAAGTCAGAACTAGATATTTTTAATTAAGTGCAGAGAACGTTGTAATTCAAATTTTTGATAATCAGATTTCATTTAATGCCGTAAAAAAACAAATAAAATCTGCAGTAGATGAAAGGAATTGAATTGTTAATCCATTGGTGCAGTCTATAGCTTATGACTACATTAATATTTAGTTATTTGTGTACAGTAATAATGTCAGTACTAACTAGTAAAGACATTTACCACTGCAACGGAATGTTCTTAATTGTGGTTTTCCATCAGAAATTTTTGTTTCACCTTGAATCTACATGCAGACATTCAAATGACCGATAATTGTTTACTTATCAACGTGGCTACAGCATTTGCACATGCCGAATGATTAGATATAAAGAACATTTATTACTGTTGATAAAAATCAAGAAACGAACGCGTCAAGGATAAAAAATCAGTTACGATACTCGTCAAAATTTGAAATCAACTAGCCATGATTAATAACAATACGACTACAACAAGTTATACAACTAACAATCTTCTGAGATAAAATGCACTTAAAGAAAACCAAAGGCATTTTAGGCTTCTCTGTTGTTTTGCCGAAACCATCCTGGTGGTAAATGCAATTTATTAATTTATTTTTTTTTTCTGACGGGAAAATTAATGTTTTTTCACTTGTTGCCTCTTGATTCGATATAAAAGCAATGCAATTTGTCTTTTGAAAATATGTTCAGGTAGTGACATAGTGTGGACAATTAGTGAGATATATCACATCTGACAAAGTAATGTATTTAGTAATTATTGAATAACAAATATTTGCCAGTGTTTTGTCAAATTTTGTAATACATACACGTTCATATTTTTTCGGGAACCCAAATGTCCAAATAATGTTTCCAAGTATAGTGTTTAACTTGTTCTTGTTTTGAAGAAATCTATTACCAAAATAAAGATCATAATAGACAAATAAAATGAAAATATAAATGCATTATCAACTTGTGTCCTTTAATTATATTTATAAAGGTCAGTGCGATTGTCAAGTGTAAGGACTCAACAGAATAAAAAACAATGTTTCATGAAGCACTCAAATAAAAATGCATATCCTTCAGTTTCAATCTTGAGTATTGATTTTTAGACTTCATCATCTTTGGTTTCTACAGCTTTAAATTTCTTTAATATTGTGTTTACCTGAAATTTTTAATAATTTGACAGTTCAAATAAAGACTAAAACAAAATTTCCTAACTGATAAAACCATTATCAAAAGGAACGGTAAAAAATGACAGTTCATATAATAAGTGACAATATCAAAGCATAACCCGGAAAGTTGGAAACAACCACAATAATCCTAACTGTGTATAGGCATTGATAATGGTGAGCTTGAATGTTTGCACGTATTAACTTACACCTAGCATTTCAACCAAACTGGAAAATTCTGGAAAGGTCTGATTTGATTGACGTCTTAACACACTTGTTAACATTGATCTTAAAAAAACTCGTACACAAATACGGTTGTTTGGGTTTTACATTCACGCATACTTTAAGAAAGTATTACTTCTGTTGTTTTCACAGTTGATTATCAAACACAATATTTGTATCATTGAGTTAGTTAAAGTTCTTTCGGTATAAAACTTATTTTTCTATTCAACTGAACTTTTTCCTTTTTTTCCAAGTTTTATCATCTGTAAAGAAATTGGCATATCTTTCTTTGCATAACAGAGTCAATCCTAAAAATGCGGACAGATTTATGACTGAACATTGTAAACTTTTCGATATAAATTAGCTTTTCTGAAAGTCTTGTGTGACAATGTTTTGTTGAGAAGAAAACTTTTGCCAAGAAAAGATTGCAATAGACATATAAATTGTGAATATTTAGATAGATGCCAATTGATTATGTTTCTGAATATCGTCATGGCCGATATAAGGCGTAAGCATTTTGCATTTTGCTGCTCGAAACGTATTTCTAATCCAATCCTCTTAAATGCGCCCATTAATTTTATATACTTGAAGATGAATGGAAGTAATACGTATACGACTCGCCTGATGGGGAAAAACCTGAGATATGATTTTTACTTTTTGAGTACTAAAGAACCTCATTTATAAATGTTTGGGAATGAGTTTAGGACTATCTTTATATTTTCGCTTAGTTAGTGTGTCACACTTTACTGAGCTGAATATACTTAAAATGGACATACTTTTGTAGGCATAGATGTAAAACAAATAACCATTTTCGCAAATTTATGAAATGTTTACATAACAAGTTTATATTCACGTTCTATTTAAGATTTATCCTTTGAAATTGTTACAGAAGCCTTGAAAGAGTAACCAAGGGAACCAAGATTATAGCGGTAATCAAAATAATGTAATCCAGAGACAAAGACCAGACATGGAAAACAGACATACACAACAAAGAACATAAAGTAACTAAACTCATACATACAAAGCAACAAAAGCAGATGAACAACTCGGACTCCACCAAAAACTGGGAGCATGGACAAGGTGCACCGGTAGGTTAAGCGTCCTTTGCTTTTCTGGAAACACACGCCGAGTTGCTCATAAAAAATCAAGTCCGGGGTCGACAAACGAGGAAAGAAAAACTATGATCCGTTGAATAAATCAGTTTTCTTGGTGCAGATGGATACACCATAACGATCCATAACGCAAAAAGTCTGCGTAGTTTCGGCAAGCTCTGGCATAACCTATGAGTTGTGATATGAACACTCCATACGCAGGTGCCGAAGGGATGTTGTCACAGATGAAAGGAAAGTTAACAATTCTGAATGAAAAGTCATCACGTCGTAAAGTTGGGTCAATAGTTTTCCTTTACCATCGATTTCTAAGTGTAGGTCAAGATATGAGGCTGACTTCACAGTGTATGTAGTATCCTTTATCTCATGTTCTTTGGGGTAGATGCGATGTATCAAATCCCCCCAATTAGTATTGCTTAAAGATAATACGTCATCTATATAGCGGAAACTGAGATTAATGGATCTAGCCAAACGATATTCATTCTTTCGGATCAGATCAGCTAAAACGTCAGCCTCATAAGAGTGAAGCAATAGGTCAGCAAGTAAAGGAGCACAATTTGTTCCCATTGGAATGCCGACCGTTTTTTGAAAAACACGTCACCATACTGGACAAATATGTTGTCAATTAAAAATTCTAGCATTTTGTAAACATCTTCCTCTGTATATTTGGAAGATGATTTGGAATTATTTCTTACAAAGTATGAGGAATCTCTACCAAAAACTATATATTTGTATCTTGGTGTACCATCTCTTCTGGGAAAACAACGATGTATAATGTTTTTAAGTCGGGATTTTAACTGAATATGGGGAATAGAAGTATACAGTGTTGAAAATGCTATTATATTCAGATAATAGCCTTGAACTGATTGTCTCCAAAAGATCTTTCGAATTTTTCAGGATCTGCATTGAATTAATACCACTACGGGAGTAACAAGTGTTGTGGTAGGACTGCAGACCCTCTTTGACAGTTATGAGTATAGAAGTTAAAAGTTTTGAAAGAGCTTTGGTGGTACATTTTGCAGATCCAGTTATAAAACGTTGTTTGTATGAATTCTTATTGAGTTTAAGAATCCAGTACATAGGCGGTAAATCACAATCATCGTCCTTGGTAGAGTGACCAAAAGAGGATAGCACAGATTTATGGTTTTCCAAAATCTCTTCTTTGGAGAGTGTGGTAGCAGTATAGGTCAATCACTGCTATTATTTGCTACGTCTACCTCTGATAATAAACATTGGATATAAAACATTTTGCAGACAAAAACAATGTTGTTTTGGGCTTTGTCTGCTGGTACGACAACATATTTGTCATGTATAGTAGACAATGTTTTTGCTACATCGGGGTCTTTGAAAACTGATGTAGCCTTGGCACTCATTGACCTATTTAAAACTTTCATTTGTTTTAAAATTAAAGACCTCACAGCTTTTAACCACTCTGACAGAGAATCAATGTCTTCTTGTTCTCGTTTTATCCATTTTCTTGCATACTCCTTGATCACATCCATAAGAACTTTAAAGTTATAATTCCAATTTATGGAGCGTGGTTCATGGTACTTGGGACCTTTAGAAAGGATATTACGCAGAGATTCGTATTGTGATGATTTCTTGTATGAATAATAATGCCGTATTAAGAATTGTAAGGTATGAGCTTTCTGTAGTATTTTGTTGTTTTTTCGTCACTTGATCATTACTATCAAATATTTGATCACAATCAATCTGTATTATAGTGTAGATTTATACATTTGCTTCTCAATATAGAGAGCTTTATAGCTAGTCTAAGGCTCCTCCAATTGTGTTCAATACTACTGGTGCAAGAATATTGAGCATTTGCAGAATTTTACATGACATCGTAATGTGTTGGCAACAGATGCACTTGAAGAAATATTTCAAAATATTCATAGATTGGGTAAAATTGCACTTTTGCTATGGACAATGTAGCTCATTGGCACCATATTGACTTTGGTCTTTAGAAGTCATTCTACGTTATTATTCAAGATAGATTTCATCTCTGCAGCAGAGTTGAATGCATTTTAGAGAGTTTTTTTCTAAAGATTTTGTTTTACTTTACTGAATACCAAAAACTATCAGAATAGCATATTCTTTGGAACATGCTATTCTGATAGTTTTATGTTTTAAAATAAAGATAAACATGATTTAGTGAATGCACAATTTTATTTAAAGTTTCAAATTGCATTTATTAAATGAGAATAAATACCGATTGGAGCTGAATTCTAGGATATAAATTTGTGCAAGACAGAACAATTTCAATGTAATTGTGACGTTAAAATAAAATGGCCGCATTTTGTGCTAATCACTATAAAAGGCAGTTCATATAAAAAAAACGACAAACCAACACATTAATTTTTAATTCCCGCCTAAGTAGACTGTTTTGCAGAGTTAATAAAAGAAGTAAATGACGTAAATGACGCTTTCCTGGTTCTTTTAAGAGTGCCATTAGTCGGTCTTTTGTCAGTTACAAATACACAAGGCACTGTAAGCGATCCCATTCTTCGACGTGACCTGTTACTTTGGAAGCTGTCGAGGTCGCCGGTCCATCTAACGCTTTCATGTTTCAGATTACGCTGAGTTTTGTAAATGCTGCTAACTTGTCTACGTGGGCGAGATTTGTAGAACCCAAATAAAACGTTATCAATGGATTGTGCTCTCGGTGTACACTTTCAGGAGGCCAACCAATGATATGAAGATATGATATTATGATATGATAGTGATTGTCCTTTTGGAAACATGTTCAGATGAAAACAGTGAAAGTTCCTTGAATAACGAATCATCGGTTTTCGTTGGACCTTTTTGAATGAATGTCGAAACCCTCATCTTTTAGATGTCATGGTATGGTTTTAACTTGTTTTTCATAATTTATTGCAATTGCCATTTTATTATTTTTATCTTGTACTTGATGCTCTTCCACTGTGATCATGATCCATTTTGTCTCCACAGTGTGCAGTGTCAGTGTTTTCTGTCAGTCCTCTCTTTGAATTCTTTTTGCCCTTGACAATGGCCGAACATCTGGGCCTCTTTTCCTTTATTTCTACACGTTTTATTTATTATTTTATTTGTATTTTGTTCCTTTTTAAACGTGGCTATTGTTGACTTATTTATTATCCACTTCTATGTTTTTATATATATATATATGCGGTGAGTGGTTAATTATTAAATCATTGGATACTTACATTTAGTTTCTGTTGCTTCAAAAACATTTCAAAATTAAAAAAAAACTAAACGTATAAATTTGGAAATTTCGTTTTTGCTGTACACGTGTTTCTAGGGATGACCTCTCATCGGTAACATGAAAACCATTATAAGGGAAGTCCATGATTAAAAGTAAACTAATCAAGGGAACCAAGGTTATAGCGGTAATCAAAAGAATGCAATCCACGGACAAAGACCAGACATTGAAAACAGAAATACACAACAAAGAACATAAAGTAAATAAAATCATACATACAAAGCAACAAAAGCAAATGAGCAACTAGGAGTCCACTAAAGACTGGGAGAATGGACCAGGTGCACCGGTAGGGTAAGCATCCTCTGCTTTTTTAGAAACACCCGCCGAGTTGATCATAAAAAGTCAAGTCCGGCGTAGACAAACGAGGAAAGGAAAACTATGAGTCGTTGAATAAATCAGTTTTCATGGTGCACATTGATACACCGTAAAGATCCACGAATTCATGATGACGACCATAAAACTTCTGTAGTGATGACTTCAATCTTGTAGCAACATAACCTTGTTCCAGAAGCCTATTTGTTAGAGTTTTAGCGCGATACAAAAAGTCTGCGTAGTTTCGGCAAGCTCTGGCATAACGTATGAGTTGTCATATGAACACTCCACCTTCAGGTGCTGAGGGGATGTTGCCACAGATGGAAGGAAAGTTTACAATTTTGAATGAAAAGCCATCATGTTTGTCGTAAAGTTTGGTCAATAGGTTTCCCTTACCATCGATCACTTTACACAGTAAAGTGTATACAAGAAGTGCTCAAAGCTAAAACAAATAACAAAATAGAAACTCTACCTGTCTACTCTGACGGTACCAAGTGGTACAGTATTGAAATAGGATACGTCAGTTTTATTTTTTATCGAGGTAACAGTTGTTTCTTGTTACATAAAATGAAAGAAAAATCAAATTGTTTGAAAATGTCATTATTGGTATTATCGTTACTGATCGTTCCAAGATATTCGTTTAAAATCAGTCTGATTATACAGAATATAAATATTAACTTAAATCATTGACATTGTTACTATTTATAGAATGTTTGTAGTTTCTACAAATGTATGCCAATGTGGCTAACCATTATGATACTCAAAAACTATAACATGACTAGTATGCTATTCATTGCGCTATTCATAAAAAAAAACTTTAATCTTAAAACAATATTCATTACTTGCCAAATCCTCATTTTTACGTCATGTGGATGAGCAGCTTAATTTATTTCATAAAAAAAACTTTAATCTTAAAACAATATTCATTACTTGCCAAATCCTCATTTTTAAGTCATGTGGATGAGCAGCTTAATTTATTTTGAAGTTTGCATATTACTCATTACTAATTTAATCTGTGTCCGAAGACCCGTCTTAAAGTTCACTGCGGTGGAAAAATTTTAGTTTTATAATGCCGATCTTCAACCTGTGATCTGTTGATCTGCTTGCTTAACAAGATGTTGTATTTGTCTGTATGAACACACATCTGTCTAGTTTTTTTTTGTTATTTAAAAACCAAAATACTGATAAACCAATTTTCAAATAAAGTATATTTTTACGCGACAATTTTTACTTTTGACCTAAAAATCTAAAGATGACTTGTCGAGGATGGTTCAAAATTGAAACCTATCTTGGTAAACTTTGTAACGATTGAAAAAAAAGACAAGCTGATTTTTTTTTAATATTGAAGGCAACATTTATGTGATGAGTTTTCTTGCTTTCTATTCATAGTTCAAAATCAGAGATACATAACGAAACAAAGAGCGGAACAGTTTACCAACTTCAAGAAAAACTCGATACTTCATGTAAACCAGATCTATTTTAATTATCCTATTTGTGAAAAATCTCTTACATACATTAGAGTCTTGAAAGAGCAATTAGTTTCGACTGTATCATTGATTTCTAATTTTCCTTATACATGTATATCATGAAAGTTTCCCATTGGTGATAAGTTGCATATAATAACAAAATGCTTTTATGATTACTTTATGTACTCTGTTTGCCATATCAAGAATAAAATCATAGGAAAAAATATCTGTTGGTGTTTTCAAACCTTTAAAATGGGTAGGTGGGAAGGAATTTATTTTTTCTTCCTATAATTTTCTTTACCTTTTGTTAATCGGGCAGAATGCTAGAGTTTAACCGTGCTTCTATCAAAGTGTCCATAAAAATGAAAGGGTAGGCGCCAAAACTATGATAGGTAGAGGAACACATCTTTATCTTATTTGGCCTTACCATTCAAATTATCAAATTTCAGCATATTGCTGATGTATGTTTTATCTGTTTTAGCAGATTTACGGCAACGGATTGAAAACAAGCATGTCCACCTTTTCATATTTCACAAGTGTAATTTTTAAAAGTATTTCTACGTGATATAACTAACGATTTTCATTTTACAGGACACCTTATCACACCTAAGATGGTTGTTTCTGTTTATAATCGAATTTAAGGGAGTAGATTATGTACATGAAGAAGATACGATGCAGCTGAAAGTGACCACGAAGATAAACCATCCATTTTTAATTGTTTATTATAACGTTTTGTAAAGAGAAAAAAAGCATGTAAATATTTATTAGACAGTGAACAATAGAACTAGAACTCATACAAAAATCAATTTATTTATCAAATAAAAATACAACAGCAGATGGTGTTGAGCCGCCCGTGTTTTATTTTGACAATATACAGCATGCAAAAGAAAACATTTGAACCAGTTACGTCCAGCAATAAACTTTTCTAGTAAAAAAATGTCTTTATAATTTTGAAAACTTTTCTATTTGAATATATGGTTGGTTTTGTTTTGTTTTGTTTGTTCTTTTGGGGTTTGTGTCTGTTGTTGTTTTTTTAATAAATTTGTTTTGTTTCTTTAAAAGTAATCATGGGAACCACGATTCTAGCGGAAATCAAAATAATGTAATCCAGGAACAAAGACCAGACATGGAAAACAGACGCCAACAACAAAGAACATAAAATAACCAAAATAAAAGTACAAAGCAACAAAAAAAACTCAGACTACACTAAAACTCATGAACGAGGTGCACCGGTAGTTAAAGCATCATCTGTTTTTCAAACCGCCGAGCCGAGTACATCAATTTTGTGTTGAAATGTCCGTACACGTACAATTTAACAAATGTTACACAATACAATAGTTATATTTCCGTTACCTGTTCTTTCTCATAAAATGAGATGTAAAAAAAAAACATAACCAAAAATAAACAAAAATTGAATCGACACAACCGAAAGATCTTTAGTAACAAGCTAATCATTAGACCACAATCACACACGTATTTGAGTTTATCCAATAATGCTTTTCTTTTCTTACAAAATAAAATGGAGATTTTAAAATTGTTAGAATTCTAACAAAAAGGCATTCATTTGGAGCAGGTTAATGTTGCTACAAAATTGAAGTCATCACTACAAAAGTTTTATGGCCATCATCATGAACTCGTGGATTGTTACGGTGTATCCATCTGCGCCATGAAAACTGATTTGTTCAAAGTGTCATAGTTTTCCTTTCCTCTTTCGTCCTCCCCGGACTTCACTTTTTATGAGCAACTCGGCGGGTGTTTCTAGAAAAGCAGAGGACGCTTACCCTACCGGTACACCTGGTTCATGCTCCCAGTTTTTAGTGGAGTCCGAGTTGCTCATTTGCTTTTGTTACCTTGTATGTATGATTTTAGTTACTCTATGTTCTTTGTTGTGTATGTCTGTTTTCCATGTCTGGTCTTTACCCCTGGATTACATTCTTTTGATTACCGCTATAAACTTGGTTCCCTTGAATACTCTTAACCATATTATAAAGCTTTTAATTACGAAATACCATAGTGCACTTCTTTTATTATGTTATAACAAAAAATGAAAAGAGCAATAGTCGCCATGGCATAATGTTTAGCTCAGTTTTGAATATTTTAAGATAATGGTCACGAACAAAAAGGCGAGAAGCTATGTTTTGAAATATGGTCAATGTGTAGTTTATTCAGAATAAATGAGATGATAAAAACCACCAATTCAAGATTGGTTAACAATGTTAAAATCTCCGTTTTATTCTTTATTTGGTGATGAATCATTTTGTATTGAGAAAACTAAATTTTAAAGACTATATCAACTTGCATACCTTTTTTGGATGAAGTGTTTTATATTAAGTAGGGAGGCAAAGAGGCCGAAGTCCATTGGAATGCTTATTGTATGTCATGACATGTATTTCAAGATGGAAGAGTATTCAAGGGAAACTAATGTTTGCCATTCAAAAGAGAGTACAGAGTAATCATGTCATCATCATTATTCTTGACGTAAGATATGCAAATGGCGATAATGAGACACTAGCTGATACTTGCGTTTCCTATCTTTCGTAAAAATAGCGTTTAACTAAATCAAAGATCTTAGATACATGCTATAACTTATTCTAAAAGTATTGCCAATCTACTTATAAAGCTACTAAAGTACAGTATTTGCACGGTTAAGATATAACGAATATCTCTCCCCTATAGTTGAAACTTATCTTAAAGGTTTTTCAGAGGGCAAAATTTTCGATCGAAACACCCATTGCATGTAATGGTGTAACAATACTAATGCTTTTGTCTGATGAAGAACAGACGAACATTGTAAAACATCGTGAAAATAATTTGCTCAGATCAGCAAATTGGTCTTGACAACCCGTGAAGATAATTTCTCGATGCTTTTCGTAGATCCGTCTTTTTTTGACATATTTACCTGTATTATATGTTTTTTTTTTACTGGAATTTCAGATTTATAGTAGATATACTGTGTATACTTTATGAGTACTTGTATTTTTAGAATCATAAACTTGTCATTTCACAAGTTATCTCATAATTTATATTCATGTGTTTCTTACATTATTTCATATTGATGAGAGATATCAATTGTTGAGACACTCTATCATCGATAATCTTCATGCAGTAAATTTGGAAATCGAAAAAAGTGATGGACTTAATGCCCGCCCAAAATGTATTCAGCCTCCGCTATGATTGATAAATAGATTTTAACATTTGTTACCTGTTATTTACTATTGAACTACAAATAAAATTTAAAAAGTCGTCTTGCACAATAGATAATTGTCACAATAATATAAAAAGCGATAATAAATTGAGTAATATTCATGAGTGTTACCATTAGGACAAAACAGTCCATGCTTCGAAGAATTGTTTATCTTAGTGTTCTATGTTTTCTTGTTCGGTTTGCTCTCTGGTGTTTCTGTATCATTTTCTTTGTTCTGTCGTAGCCCCCTTTAAAAAAAAGAACTAAGGATGTAAGATACTGTTTAAAGCATGATTGTTCTAGAGCTCTCATAAAAGTAAGGATTAGTTTAATTAGTCAACGATATTAACAATTTAACATTTCGCATAAAATTCGAGTGAAAGGTGCTTTCAGTGGAGTCTACCTAAACTAACTGGTATGAAATGTATATTATAATGTACTTATAATTTAATTAGATTTATATAAATTATCGTGAACTTAGCACCTGAGTAAGGTCACTCTATTTCGAGGTGACTCAGATGTTAGATTGTACAATCCACGATAGTGAAAGATTTTACTTGCAAATCAATCTATTCTTTCACCCGTTTGCTTGACATTTCCAAAAAGAAGCCTTAGCAACTTTGACGGAATCTAAATCTTCAGGAGATCTGAGGTTAACAAAATTTTACATAATTTTAACTGTAGATTGGTCGGTTTTCGGAGCTGTTATTAAGCCTGTATACTAAGTAGTATAAATAATATTATAATAGTAAATTTTTAAAATCCTAACTATTTCGCGAGATTCTTATCAACAGCGGGAGTTAGTTATTTTGATTTTTGCTTTCGATTGGAGAATATATGAGTTAATTTTGGATCAGTTGCGGCTAGATGAATCTGTCTTAAAGGATATTTGTCTCTCACTTTAAGAAAGATCAGGCCGCGTAAAAAAATATAAAAATATCTTTATCATATGGACATCGCGCACAAAGTTGACTCCACGAACGTAACGTTTTCAAATCACAAGATCAAGAACAAGCATAACTTATCTCCAATGCAGTGACGACTTTTTTACTGGTCACTACATCCGTCAGTAAACTCATGCATGACTGAAACGTCGCATGAAATAGATTTATGGTAGGATTTTCTTTTTTGTTCTCTTCTTCTCTACAATTTTGATTCTTTGTTCAGTCGAATTATTTCCGTTGATGATAACTTTCTGCTTGCCTGCTGAAAATTTAATTTGTGAATTGCATGCATGACGTCGATTTTTTCCGAGAAAACAAACGCGTAACAAGACTTTAGACATTTTTTTCACATATCTTTTAACTTAATTGTTCAACCGATTTCTTTTTGTAGTACAAAATAGTATAGCATATGAACATTCTCGGAATAACAATTGATACATGCTAAGACCTTTGAAACGACAAAAATAAGCAACTGATTCATGACACTTATCCAGTAATTTACCTTAAAAACGTAATTACTTAACGTTGTAACAAGATAACTGGACTTTAAAAAGTTAAAAGTGTTCGGCCTGAATCATTTAATCAACAGTATTTAGCAGATATTTAAAAAGCTATCCAAAAGCACATTTAGAACACGTAAGTTATAAAGTAGCGATAACATGTATTTTCTTACCGATTTCTTCATTTTTCAAAATTGATCCTCTAAGTATCTACTTTTTACGCCTGTCTTACAACGTCATAGCCCGAATCCGCGAAATTCTATCATACACAATTTTGGAAAATCTCTTAAGTTTTTTTTTAAAGTGATAAGCAAAAATTCTTTTTGTTGTTGCATAATGTTACAAGTTTACCGGTATTTTTTATAGTTATACAGTTTTGTGTCTGTTATTTTCACGTTTTATATAAAATAATAGCGATAACATAATGCGTTGTGGAACGAAATAGTTCATATTTTCTATTTTATCATGAAAGAAATTTGCTTTTCCAAAATAATTTTAACACGTGTGTATTAAACTACATGAAATAACGCAAATTACAGTTGCCGTCAACTTTGTGCGCGACGTTCGTTGATTATAAAGAGAAAGGGCCTTTTAAAAACGGCCAATAAACTGAAGTAAACAACGTTGATCTCTAATACAAATATCTCGTTCCAGTAGCTTTTGTCTAAGATGCCGTGCACTATATTGGAAATCGATGTAATGGTGGCAATTCCTGCAGAGCACATAAGTTAAAAGACAAAAACTCAATAAACCGAATCAGCTGGTCTCGATTTCACAAAAAGTCGTAAGTGTAAAGTTGATCGTAAGTAATGACGTCATAAACTAAAATAGCATTGTGAAGTCATGATTTACGATCAATTTCACACTTTCGACTTTTTCTGAAACCGACGCCTGGACTGCTTTTTGATAGGAAATAAAATTTGAAAAATGGATAAATCAAATTCAAAATCGTTGCATTTACCATAGAGTTTAGTTAAGAGCTTTTCTTGTCAATTTCGAAGTAAAAGTACAGATAAGCGGTTGATTTCATTAAATTTAGGATTTACTTTGATTAAACCTTAGCTATACTGCGAAAGATGAAATTGAAAAATAAACTTTGCCAACTCGCCGTTTTTTTTTGTTGTTTTTTTTTTCTGTTGGAGTAGGTTAAGGGCGTAGTCATGCCTCATAGGAGCTCAAATGCAGTTAAAAATATCGAAAAGTAGATGTTTGCAACCGATGTCTATGTGATCCCTTACTTATCTCGCAAACTGGACAAATATATTAACTATGAAGCCTTTTAACACAGTTATCATATGTTCGATGCTAGATTAAAAATTATTTTTCACAGTAATAGTTGTCTCGGCGGCCTATATCAAAGTGCGTATAATTGCATTTTCTGTCTATATTATTTCTTTTGTTATAGGATGTCGGAAAGCACTAGACAAAATCAAACATTTATACTACGAAACAGAAAAAGAGATCTAGACCTATGAATCTTTTTTCTAAAGTTTTGGTTTTCGAATTCGCATCTGTTTTTTATGTCACATCTGGTATAGCAAGTATCTCAATGATCAGGTGGCCATTTTCACAGTTAAGCATCTTAGAATTGGATTTGGTAATGCACTTTGCTGACCAAGTAATGATAGCTCTTTGTATGAATACTTCTGAAGTTTCAGTATTTTGCATGTATGCCAGTTTTAATTGCGAACACATTCTCTTTGGTCATATTCCTAAAACTTGAAAACTTGAACGTTAAGACGTTACCAAAGAAGTAACTACATAAAAAATGCCTATATTTCACAATAATTGGAGTTAATACACATACTTGAAAAAAAAATGGAAAAAAGTTAAACTTCTATGAAAACTGCCACCAAATTAATTTCTTGACGTCATTTACAGACTTTACCAAAATTACCAGACTTCAGTAAGTTAAAGAGTTGATTATTTCATTTATTTTTTGGTTTTGGTTTTTGTTTTGGTTTTGTTTTGTTTTTTGTTTTGTTTTGTTTTTTGTTTTTTTGTTTGTTTTTTTTTTGTTTGTTTTTGTTTTTTGTTTTGTTTTTTGTTTTTGTTTGCACTCGAGGCTTTTACCACATTTTGTAATTTTTCGAAAGTAACGGTCTACACCTTAATGCCTGAACTCTTATATATATTCCTCCCAAACTACGACCATAGCCGAATTGAATGGATAGCCAAAAATGAATATTTTGAATGCACGCAAAGACCTATTTGAATATTACTAACACATATATAATGGTATCATAGAAATTACTTTATTTATGTTCAAACTGGTCATTCAATATAGGAAATCGGTAAGGTTACACCCAAAATGTAACTCTAATGCATTTTAAATTCTGAGAGTAATCAAGGGAACCTAAGTTATAGCGGTAATCAAAATAATGTAATCCAGGGACAAAGACCAGACATGGAAAACAGACATACACAACAAAGAACATAAAGTAACTAAAATCATACATACAAAGTAGCAAAAGCAAATGAGCAACTCGGACTCCACTAAAAACTGGGAGCATGCACCAGGTGCACCGGTAGGGTAAGTGTCCTCTGCTTTTTTAGAAACACCCACCGAGTTGCTCATAAAAAGTCAAGTCCGGGGTAGAGAAACGAGGAAAGGAAAACTATGACCCGTTGAATAAATCAGTTTTCATGGTGCAGATGGATACACCATAACGATCCACGAGTTCATGATGACGACCATAAAACTTCTGTAGTGATGGCTTCAATCTTGTAGCAACATATCCATGTTCCAGAAGCCTATTTGTTAGAGTTCTAGCGATACAAAATATCTGCGTAGTTTCGGCAAGCTCTGGCATAACGTATGAATTGTGATATGAACACTCCATACGCAGGTGCCGAAGGGATGTTGCCACAGATGAAAGGAAAGTTGACAATTCTGAATGAAAAGTCATCACGTCGTAAAGTTGGGTCAATAGTTTTCCTTTACCATCGATTTCTAAGTGTAGGTCAAGATATGAGGCTGACTTCACAGTGTCTGTAGTATCCTTTATCTCAAGTTCTTTTGGGTAGATGCGATGTATCAAATCCCCGAAATTAGTATTGTTTAAAGATAATACGTCATCTATATAGCGGAAACTGAGATTGAAGGATCTAGCCAAACGATATTTTTTCTTCCTGATCAGATCAGCTATAAAGTCAGCCTCATAAGAGTGAAGCAATAGGTCAGCAAGTAAAGGAGCACAATTTGTTCCCATTGGAATGCCGACCGTTTGTTGAAAAACACGTCCACCATACCGGACAAATATGTTGTCGATTAAAAATTCCAGCATTTTGTAAACATCTTCCTCTGTATATTGGGAAGATGTTTTGCAATTATTTCTTACAAAGTATGAGGAATCTCTACCAAGAACTATATATTTATATCTTGGTGTACCATCTTTTTTGGAAAAACAACGATGTATGATGTTTTTAAGTCGAGATTTTAACTGAGTATGGGGAATAGAAGTATACAGTGTTGAAAAATCATAGGTTTTAATGCTATTATATTCAGATAATAGTCTTGAACTGATTGTCTACAAGAGATCTTTCGAATTTTTCTGGATCCAGTTTGAATTAACCACTACGGAAGTAACAAGTGTTGTGATAAGACTGCAGACCCTCTTTGACAGTTGTGAGTATAGAAGTTAAAAGTTTTGAAAGAGGTTTGGAATAACATGACAAAATAAATGTTTTACCAAATGTTTTACAATATTACTTTCGAAAAGTTTCCGACTGAGTGTAATTTTGGATAATTTACACACAAAAACACTGCGTGAAAAATTGAAAATACATTAGGGAATAAAGGAACATACATATTTGATATTGAAATAATATATATATTGTGATCTTAAAGTGCAGTATTATCTGAATATTTATATACGTCACTCATTCATGAAGTTCATCCCTTACTGTTAACCTCCCTAAACGTAGACATTATGCTTTATCTTCCGATAATTGAGGCAATGACCAAGAAAAAAAAGATATATTTGAGTTATTAATTGGACGATGGGTGAAGTTTTCTTACGTTGGTTACAATTACGAATATTTAACCTGAATTTGCGTCATTGGGTATTTAAAAATATTCGTATCAATCAGTTTTCTTTGTATTTTATATCAAAGACAAGGTTTGTATTTAAACATTCCCGGAGAGATATCAGCATTAGATGGTTAGTGACATTTGTAATTGATAATATGTAGAAAATATGATAAGAATTGGCCTTAAAATACAATAATAATAATAAAGGGAGGCATATATTCGGAGAGAAAGAGTGAAAAATTCGAATAGATAGCAGATACAATTTGACATTATTTCCCCACTTTAAGTGATAGATATACAGTGAAAGAGGTTTTCTTTTTTTTTTCTTCGTTTACGCAAACAACGATTGTAATCTTCCGTCCATGTTTTGGATTCTAAAACATTACAAGAATTCATACAAACATCGTTCATAGATGAATCTGCAAAATTTCCTACAAAGCCTATTCCCTTTTATTGACTATTAACTTCCTTACTTACATCTGTCGAAGAAAGTCTCCAGTCTAACCACGACCTTTTTAACTCTTGAAGTAGTATTTATTCAATGTGGATTTTGAAAAAAAATCGAAAGATCTTCTAGGAATTCTCAATGCTAGTTTATTGAAGTGTGTGTCCTTTTTCTTGGTGTGGTCAATGTTCACGGATTATATTTATTATCAATGTTCGAATCTTGATTCCATTTAAATTACTACAGTATTAAAGACGTTTTTGTTGGGATATTTCTCTCAACAATTCAGATCGTATGGGAAGTTGAAGGCCAAACTTGGCTATTCACTAGTTTAGAGTGCGATGTTGCTGATATTTTCTTGGACTTGGTTTTAGTGGTGTTCCTGTTGTTTTTTTTTAAATGGTTATTTTTTCCTGTTGTTTATTGTTCGTGTATTGGTATTTTTTTTCACGGGATGTTGTTTTGTTCAAAGATTTCCCCTCACTTGTTCCAACCGTAGCTTCAAATAAATTTCATTTAACTTATATGACATGGAAGTAGCAAATGAAAAAGATGAAGACACGAATATTCAACTTTTAACCTTCACTTCAATCGACACAAAAGATGATAAGTTGTTCCTTATGAATCAATTATTGTCTCCAGATTACTTTTCAGGTCAGGTGATATTGCAAAGATTCTTAGATAACGGCTTACTTTAGAAATTTGGCACTTTAAGTCGACCGTCATCATACAATGATATAATGTTGTTGTTGTGTCTTCCCTTCTTCTTCATTGGCCAACGAGTATATACGCCTACACATTATACAACTTACATCAACAACGAGTTCATGTATATTTTTTATCAGTATCTTTTGAACAATACGTATACCGTGTTTATGACGGGAAACCAAATCTTTTGTTTAAAGAACTGTCTGCATAACGGAAATGACCAGATGATCTCAGAACGCTGAATATAGCCATTTCTTATTTTCAGCTATTCTAACAATTTATCAAAGAATATCAAAATAATATTTTACAATTATTTTTGGGAAAAAGAAAACATTAATTGTATATTCATTTGGTGAATTTGTCCGTTACATAAGAAACCTGAGCTGTAAACTACTGAAATTCAAGACTAGCTTGTCTGTAGTAATCATGATTTAGCTGCAAAAGTAGCAATTTAATTCTATTTAATGACTATGTAAATGACTATCCATTTGACAATATATTGTTATTGTTTTGTTGTTCTTCTCATTTCTCATATTGTCTTCGTGTTTATTATTTTCTAATTGTTTATAAGCTTGTGCTGTCATTTTTTTCTGATAAAAACTAGATAAATGGTATATGTGCATGCATTCGTCAAAAGGAATAAAACTTATGAGCCTTAATCAGGATTTTATCTATTTTATTGCAGAGTAATATCGAATAATTTTAACCGAAAAAGTAACCCTTCATAAAGGTTGGTGAATCTAGAGTATGGTTTTGTCAATTCATTAAAATATAGCAAGCTTTTTTCTAAATAACTAATCTTTGCTTAACTGATTTCAATCACACTTACCTGTACAAGATATATGAATGAGTACGTTATAGGTAAACGTTGCTGTTATCAATGGGCGATTTATTATCCCCCAATTTTTTTTTATATTGAGTTTTTACGGGGGGTACCTTTTTTTGTCGTTAAGGTTTTGTTTTGGTGTTGTTTTTTTTTGTGGGGGAAGGGGTTATTGCTGGATTTCATGACACTGTAAAGGATAGAAGTTATTTTATTGTAACAAACTAAGACCATCCATCCAGTTTGTAGTCAATAGATTTATGGTCCATATGATTATAAGGCTGACTTTATAGCTGATCTGATCCGAAAGAAAGAATATCGTTTAGCTAGATTCTTTAGTCTCAGTTTCCGCTGTATAGATGACGTATTATCTTTAAACAATACTAATTTCGGGGATTTGATACATCGCAACTACCCAAAAGAACTTGAGGTAAAGGATACTACAGACGCTGTGAAGTCAGCCTCATATCTTGACCTACACTTAGAAATCGATGGTAAAGGAAAACTATTGACCAAACTTTACGACAAACATGATTACTTTTCATTCAATATTGTCAAATTTTCTTTCATCTGTGGCAACATCCCTTCAGCACCTTCGTATGGAGTGTTCATATCACAACTCATACGTTATGCCAGAGCTTGCCGACACTAAGCAGGACGTTAAGACTCTAACAAATAGGCTTCTGGAACAGGGTTATGTTGCTACAAGATTGAAGTCATCACTACAGAAGTTTTATGGTCGTCATCATGCATGAACTCGTGGATCGTTATGCATTGTATCCATCTGCACCATGAAAACTGATTTATTCAACTCATAGTTTCCCTTTCTTTGTTTGTCTACCCCGGAGTTCGAGTTGTTCATTTGCTTTTGTTACTTTGTATGTATTATTTTAGTTGCTTTATGTTCTTTGTTTTGTATGGCTGTTTTCCATGTCTGGTCTTTGTCCCTGGATTACTTTTTTTTGATTACTGCTATAACCTTGATTCCCTTGATTACTCTTAGAAAACGTACAACTGAAATTGATCAAACACAAAAGTTTCATTTTAATATATGATGATGAAGATGTAAAACAAATGCATAAAACTAAAATTGATTTCAAGCAATATTGAAATATTCATAATCGAATACACCCAAAAGACGCCATTGTAATTCAGAAGCTAACCGAGAAGTTTTAAGAAAAACGGAGTTATCATCATGTAAATCAGAGAAAGTAATTCGATCAGTGCAGAGATAAGCAAGTATGTTATATTAATAAAACTTTTCAGTAAAAAGAAGTGTCAGTCATAAAAGCATTTTTATGATAGTATGGCCTTATTTAATTCCTCAGTACTTATCAGTTTGCCGCAAGTAGTATTGAATATGCATTCATTTCGCAATTTTTGTATTTATAAGCACTGAAGAAGGTCATTTGTTGACTGAAAATTTTGCCCATTATATATTTTATTATAGTGTGTTAACATCTTTATTGGTATCGTTGTACAATCCTTTAGACTTATATATATATATAATTGGAATGGGTCTATCAAAATTAAATGTGGCTATCTCTACAGTTGAATACAATAGTATGTCGTGTGTATTTCATGGAAGCTGTGAACAGCACTGTAAGAATAGGTCCTTACTAGCAATTTAAAGTCAACAACACGTAAATCCCAACAACTTTAAACGTATACCTAAAACGATGAGCCGCTCATGAGGATTTCAGAAATAGAACACTATATATTATCATGGGGGTACTATACAAAAATATTCCGCAGTAACTTAAAGCAATTATTTTTTTCTCAAAACATCAAACCTATACCATTTAACGGAAAACGACATTTAAAAACTTAATTACTAGACTTTTAACATCTTTTTATACATTGGCTATTTGATATTATCAAGATAGTGTTAATTCAAAATGATAAAGATATGCAAAAATTTTGTTCATTTCATGAATGATCATTTTTATATTTTTGTAACAATTTATAGCAAATCCGTCAGCTAAGACAAAAGAAAGATAACCGAATTTCCTATCGTTCCGTATACATCTAGTAGTATGAATAATCGATTATCACTAAATTATCGAACGTAAACCATATGTTTAATCAAAATGCAAATAACACAACTCCACTTTGGGGGACAAGCAACTAGAGATGTGATCAGCAAACATTCGGTGCAATTTGAAAAAAAAAGAATCAACTACAAGTAGTATAAGAGCCATAATTCAAACGAAAAAATAAGAAAATGACTAATAAGGCATCGATTAAGAAATGAATCACGGAAACGCCATTTTATCATTTTTTACAACGGACAGACTATCAATGTTACATCGTTTCACCCCGATTGCGAGCGAAAGGGGTAAAATAACGAAATAAGTGGCCAGCCCATGGTAAAACAAAGATAAAATGTTTCTGTGATTTATTTCGAATCTAATAAGACTAGTTTTGTCATTTCTTTGAAGAGACGCAGCCTATGTATTGCTTGAAATGTTGGTCATGTGTTTATCACTTTTTACCATGGTTGTGGTCTAAAGAACTTCGAAAAACATCATATTAGTATGACCGGATTACCTCTTCCCTTTATGTGT
Organism: Perna viridis; assembly: GCA_037379345.1. NCBI lineage: Eukaryota > Metazoa > Mollusca > Bivalvia > Mytilida > Mytilidae > Perna > Perna viridis. The sequence continues at coordinate 20,818,118 of CM074511.1, forward strand.
GTGTGGTGTGTGTGGAAAAGTAATAAAGAGAACAATGATTCTAGCAGAAATCAAAAGAATATAATCCAAGACTAGATCGGGAAAACAGACACAGTCAACATAGAATCTATTCCGTAACATATTACGCAACAATAGAAATTAATCAATAGTTCTAAATAGTGTTAAATTTTTAATCATAAAATCTAAACCTATCATTTTCACTATAAATTCCGCCCAAAACATACTTATACATTGTATGTATAGGTTCAACTTTCCATTCTATAGTGGGAACGGGAATTTTGTCCGAGTGATTGTAGAAATCAGTTCATAAATTGTTTTCATACAAAAAATATCGAATTTATTTTTTTAAGATATATTTTAAATTTTGGCGAACCTAAAAATATCAAACTAGTTGAGAATGTTATAATCTGATAAAGAAAAAAACGCTACAGGGATTCTACATGGAAATGGGGAATTTTCTATAGGAATGGAAAATTCCTTATGAAGAACTGGGATAGGGCAATATGGAATGGGTGTAATATGTGGTATAAAGTAAATGGAACCTTTCAAGAGCGGTAATAACTATCATTCTTTTGGTTTCATATAATAGGAATCAAGGGAACCAAGGATATAGCGGAAATCTAGGGGTAAAGACCAGACAGGGAAAACAGACACACACAACAAATAACATAAAATAAAGAAAAATAAAAAAAAGATGTTAAGAATAAATATTTTGCCGCATTTATGTGTATGTTAATAAAACGTTTCTGTCCTAAGAAATGGTATATTTATTTAACCTGATAAAACATGCCTAACGTTTTATCATTATACCGAATAATATTTCCTTTTCTATTTTTTACTATTATCATAAGTTTTGTTCAACATAAAAACTTTGTTGTCGAAATGTAACAATATATATTACAATCATTCAGATAAGTTCTCTAAAACATCGAACTTTACGTAAATGTAACACTATGTTTTATAATAGATTAAGCAGTAAAACAATACAATAATTTAAAAGTTTGTCCTTTTCATTTAAATAAAAAAAAAAACCTGAAGTCATTAGCATTAATCTACTTGTAAACACCGCTTTTCGTTTGAAGTATTGAATAGCGCTAGGAACATAGCCTTTAGACAGAAAAGTTAATTATCCTGCTCTCATCCTGAGTATAACAATTAAAAGTAAATGATGGTGTTTGGTGATGTATTGTGAACTAATATGAACACAAATTTGCAAAACACTTAATTGCAGCTCGTGTGCCGATTTTTCGTCAACCTACCAAGTCAAATGAATAGCATTGGATGCTGGGATTTAATATATGCATTTATTTTTACAGTATAAGCAGAAATAATTTTGTAATTACAATTTTATGCATTGTAGACTAATAAGGTTTCTAGTGGTCTGGACGATGGCATGCTTCTAGTCTGATCTTTTGTAATATGAAGTTCTCTGTCAATGCACTGAATCAAATAGCTGTAATTGCAGTGTCTGTCGAGGCAGAAAGAGAATTTTTGTATCTGAAGCTTAACAATACTTCAACAAGAAATAGAAAATACCATAACCTGCTCAATTAGTCATTAGTATACTAGTTACCAAACTAGAATTACCTGATATAAAAAAGTAAATTCAGAGAAAAGTATTCATTATATTCATTACAGGAAAGATTGTGAAGCCGCTAGACATAAATGAGGCAAGGGAAATAATTATTTCAACTGAGAATTAAGATCCTATTGAAAAATGTTTGGAAAGAGATTTGGTAATTCGATATCTGAGAAGGACAATAATGTTGATGAAAATATAGTACAAAAAACTAAAAAAAAAACTTATAGTGAGATCAATAACAAAACTCAGTACAAATATATATAGGGAATTAGAATATGGCTGGTGTTGAATTTTTGACCTACCAGTAATGCCTACTTATTTTTCAGCATAACTCATCAAACAAGCCTGAAATGCAAATCAGGTAAAATGGCAACATAAAATTGATTGATAGATTTTTCATTTATACATTCGATATTAGCCAAATATGATGTACAAGTTTCATTCTAAAAACCTCTATGATACAGATTCAAGCCTTCGGATACAGTATACAAGGCCCACCGGAGGGAAAACACAAATATGGTAATTCAAACATTTCTAGTCACAAAAATAAATCATAACATTAAAATATGATGATGTCATTGCAAGGCGAAGATAATGACAGAATTTTAAACTTTGTTCTATACAATTTTGAAGTAAAAAATATGCAATTTAAGTATTTAAATAAGTCTTCAGCGCCAGAAAAATGTGCAAGGAAATGGTTACTCAGAATGTAGGAATTCCCATCATCTACTCCAAAGCTTCTAAAAAGTTTCAGGAGCTAACATTGAATGGCTAAATAATGTTATTTCTGATTTCTTAACCCTGCAAACATCTACCAGGATGCTTTTTGGTAACTCTGATTTAACAAAGCCTGTGTAATTGATGCATTCATCAGATTTCATTGTTGAGAACGACACAATTTGGATCCATACTGGGTAATAGAATTGATAGCTTGCTATTTACATACATATATCATCTGAAATCTGATCGTCTAAATAAATTGTATCTGCTCTTGTCTGCATAAAGAGCTGGTAAATCTTGCTGTTAAGGTTTCTCCTATAGAACATTTCCCCAAATTGGTAAACAGTCGAAATTTGCAAGTGAGTTTTGACAGGACGTGACCACGAATCACGAACCTTTGTCATCCTACCATAGAAATGAACACGTTTTATTAAATGAAACGCACAATAAAACGCATTGCAGTGGACACTTATTTGTCATATCGGCTGTTAAATGTTGAAAACAACATGAGCAACAAATTTGTTGTCACATTACCATTGGCTAAGGGTGGTACTAATTATGCACCATGAAACCAGTTTACAGTAATAAGAGAAACCGCGAGTCATCAGCATCTAGACGTCACCGAAGAGTTTGGCAAAATATAAGGTAGTACTAAAAGGTTAGGTCAATTCTGGAATTTTTTTCACATCTTGTTGAAATAAAGCTGTTTTGAGGCAGTCCAAACAGAAATTTAAAGTGTCTTTTTCTAATCTTTGGTGTGTGAAGTTTTAAGTAATGTATAAGTAAATTAGTGATTATTGTCATTAAATTCTAGTAGCCATTGTAACATATAGAAAAAACAGAAAAAAATCACTGAGTTTTAGTACAAATCAGGAGTGCCTTTCCAAAACTATATAACAGTCAAATACTATGTTTCATGAAATATCGGGCACTTAGAAACGAGCACAGGATGAAAGCATGCGCGGAGGAGGTGGAAAAAAGTAAAAGTAATAACACCCTTTTCGATAATGTTATCGCAATCTTAGTACCTAAAGTTTGTGCAAAATAAGGTATTTTAAAAATCAGCCAGCTGATGCTAATACGAGAGGTGACTGAAACGTTTCGGTTACTTTTCTTCATTTACACCTGTTTACCATAACATATGTTTCATATGTCTATGTTTAAATGCATGACTACATTCAAACAGTATATAAAAATGCAACTTTAAGTTTTAAGTTTTCCAAAATTAGATCAGATCAACTTTGTGTGCGAAACAGTGCACCTTAATGTAACGGTATTGTGCACTCTAAAGAAGATGGGTTTTCTGTGTTTGGCCAGCTTAATCCACGTTAGTTAGTTCAGCCCTAAATAATTTAACTTCGACGACGTTGCTTCGAAGTACCTACCGACGACACAGAACAGCGCGACAACATGAAGAGACGGTTGCTGTTTTTAAAGCTGCAACATTCATTTTCGTGATTTGATATAAATGTATACCCAAAATAAGATGCTTTTCTGGGACTTTCTAAATTTGCATTTAGTTAGTTCAGCTTTTTGTTATTAAGTTTGATACATTGACGTCTCTTTACGTATAGAAAATAAGGATAAAAATGTTAAAAAGAATCATTGAATCATATTTTACTGGGTTATATTTCATTTCTATTGTATACATGTTTAACATCGTCTACATGTCTGCATAAAACAAAACGAAAATTCTCTTTTTTTTCAATAATACAGAGTGATAACTGTTTTCTCAATTATTTTAAGCTTTTTATTCGCATTTGTTAATAGAAGAAACAACTTTAAACAAAAATGTTTTAAAATATATACAGAATATTATTCATGCCAAGCATGTACGCCGGTGCCTGATTATATGCATATTTATACAATGTATGCTCTATAGCGAAAAGCCTTATAAAATGTCTTGAATCAAAAGTACATATGAGTATTCAGGTTCACAACTGACAGTCATTATTATTGTTGTTGATGCTTTTTAATGTGATCATTTCAAGTGGTGTGATTCTAGTGAAAGAGACATAGTTCTAACTATAAAGTATTGTTATCTATTGTGTAAAGATCCCAACACTCATATCGGTCTAAATATATATGTTGCTGGAATATATCGGAGCAACTTTATTGCTGTACTTGTGTATAATGTTGTTTTCGGGACATTTGCAGCCTGCCTTGTGGTGTGAGTGTTTCTTTGTCGTTCATTGGAGACCCATTGGTGGCTTTGAGCTGACATTTTTCACCCACCCCGGTGGGCCGTTATCTCTTTGACACATTCACCATATACATTCTCGTGGACCATGTACCCACTTTTTCGTGACACTAGGCTTGCTCATTACTTTTGATACTGAACAAATGCTTGATATCTTGATTATTTCATGTTTATTGTGTCTGTTGTATTTTCGTTGTCAGGTTGTTGTCCCTGGATTGTCATCTCTTTGGTTAACGTTAAAATCCTGATTCCATCGATCATGAGTTACAAATATACCAATCAAATATATTGCAAATTTCGATATCGTGTGCACGTGTTTGGTTCAAGGAGTTAGCAGCGTTAGAATCAAATACATATGAACTCTTAACTAAAAAATTAATTGTATACAAGAAGTACTCGAAAACAAATTTATCGAAAAAGGAAGCCAAATCAATCAACGTGAGGTTCTACCATGTACAATACAGCCTCAGTGTTTAGTATTTCGATTTTATTTTATTTTTAGGACATGGTTTGTTTCTGTGAACCTTATATATTTGTATCAGTGCGCCACTATCCCAGATGTGCAAGTGAAAAATGATGACAATGAAGAGGTATCGTAAGAATAACTTTAAACCCTCGTTTAAATGAAATAAACTTACGCTAATGTTATCATACTTAATAAGCTATCACATTACAGTTCTGTTTACATCAATGAAGTTTTTCAACTTTAACAAAATAACAAAACTAGACCGAACTATGGCCTCAGGTTAACTAAGGATTTGGTACTACCGCCTGTCTAGCATGAATGGATTGTCTACATCTGTAAATTGATTAAAATCATCTATGTAAAAGTAGGAATTCTGTCATCAGCATTTTTGATTGTCTTTCTTAGTACTCATTTCGTAGAGAATTTTTAAAAAGCTCTTTAGATTGTGTATTTTGAACTAAATGCGTGTACATAGGAAGATTGATCCTATATTACTCCGGTCATAACATTACTTGTTTTGTTTAAAAGGGAAACATATTTAGGGGATTTTTGTTATTTAAATACTTGTAGTATGGTTAATTGGAAGGACTGCTGTTTAGAAAATACTGTTTTCATATAAGTCAGAGGTAGGCTTTATGAAACACCATAAGTACAATTTTCGTGACGGACAGATTCAGCATATACCAGTATTTATTACATATAGTGTTCCTACTTGTACTTTTTCAAAACAAATTAAATGCAAAACCAAAAATGTGTACCCAAATATTTTTTTTCGAATTATTAGAAAAATATTGATATGTGATGCTGTTTACATTGCAAATAACATAGACTTAAAGCAACATACGTTAGTTTGACAGAAATGATGAACATACTGCACTGGAGTGAAATGAGTGTAATTCTATTATAGCATGTGGTCTTCAGCTATTAAATATTTTGTTGCATGCTGTTAAGAGGAGGGGTTGACATTACAAGGACACTTTAAAGAGCCTGTCGACACCAATTGATGGATTATCTCATGTTTTCTTTATTTTGGGCTAAGTAGAAATAATGGTTAATTACTTTCCTGCGTCTTTAGTCTCTGTGGAGGATGAGGGTGTAAAAAAAAACATGGCACAGTTTTCTTCTTTGTGACATACTGACAGGATTATTGATAGACTGCAATTACTAGAATTGCGATGCAACTATGTGAAGCCAGAAAGGGTACCAATTATAATGAATAATTTACACGCAATCGTCTGTAAATAACCTTTTAATGCTATACCTGTTTCTATCAATTAACAAACTAATATTCTGTCATGAATGTTTTTAAAGGAAACAAGTTCTTTAAGCCTATTGCTACGAATTGTTGTTATAGAGAAGTATACTTTTATTTCACTTGTCTCCATTTAAATAATATCCACTGCACTGCATTGCAAACATAGAGTCCCCTGACAAAATGATTGGACATGTTCTCTCATTCTGCAATCCATGATAATCCATAATTAGAACAGAAACCTCACTGAAAAATGTAAAGTAGAGATCTACTCGGTGCACCGTATTACACGTCCCCCACTCAATGAGTGGTTATGGTATATTGGAATCACTTTGTCTGTGAATCCGTCCGATTTCTTTTTCTTTTTTTTTTGTAATTAGCTTAGCTCCAAATATATAGATTGGTTTCATACTTGATGTATAGCTCTATCTAGATGGGATAACCTTGTGAGCGATTTTATGTGTTTCCCGTTACCAGCTTCCTGTTTCGTTGGACTCTTCCTTTTCGGCATCGATTGCATGGATTTATTTCAGATTTTGTGTGTGGCTTTATATGCATGGTGCATACGCTGGAAGTGATTTTGTCTCAGAAATAAGTCAAATTATTAAATTTTTCCATACTTTTTTGTATTATTATTCAACTCGATCTTCTATACTCATGTTCATTGTATTATATTGATTTACAAATATTCATCACAAATATGTCGGTTCTGCTACATTTTTGGAGATAACTTTTCATCATATATTCAAAGGTGTTGAATAAGACGAAAAGTATAATTTGAGTCATGGGGGACTTTTATAAAAGAATAATTATTTCAACAATTCAGATATTTATCATACAATCAATGTAGTTATGGTGTCTAATAATATGAAGAAGTTGAATCAAAGAGAGTAGAGAAATATGTTGAAAACAATACCGGGAACACCTAAAAGATAAATCACAAAACGATCACAAAAGGCAAAAGAACTTAAAAGTCGGACCGGAAAATGAATATTTGCTGTGGTGTGTAATAGAAACGGAGCATCAGAGACATCCCATATCTGTAGATGAACTGAAACAGCTCAAAATGTTCTGTAGGAAATGACGTACGCAGTGAGGACGTGATTGTTTGAACTTTTAACACAGACCAACAAGTGTAATAATGGTTCTTGCATATTCTCTTCGCTCGAGACGGCACCGATATAACAATATAGCGATTCGTTACCAACAGAGTGAAACGTTATTTGAGTATAGACAAAGGCATAGCCTAAAATCATATAAATCCTTTTAAATATTATGTTCTGCTCGGCCTTGACATGTCAATAGTTGCCTGCATGTATATTTATAGGCTTTTTTTCTTCAGTTAATATCACTGATGTAAAGCAGTCGAGCGTTAGGAAGTTAACATGTAATCGTAAGTAATGAATCTATATGATCTTAACTTATTCGAGCCAAAACAACAACACTGTCAGTTAGTTTGAAAAATCTAAGACTAATTTAAATCAATATTCCTAGTCTACATTGCATTTTCCAGCTTATCGAACCTTCATGGAGGGTTTGACAGTATTTACAAACCAGAATGCAATAATTAATTTCTGGGATTCATTACTTAAAATTTTAATCGACGGGAACGAGATTTCCGCCCATAGTAATTCAGAAATGGTTAATGTTACTATCTTATCAAGATCTACATCTTGCTTAAAACATATAACACTTGGCAAAATTCTTTAAAGAAGTGCAATACAGATATACGTTCAAATAAAAAAAGACTGAAAGGTTATCAACAAAAACACATAGTCACGAAGAAATAAACAGGCGATATAAACAATAAGTTAATTTTATCGTTGTTGTCTTCTGAAATAGCTTTAACTTTCACATTGCATTCGCCAAAATTGATGATATACACATCTCTACAATTGTTATGTCGAAAAATGGACAACGCTGCTTACTCTACCGGTGCACCTGGTATTATATTTTCCGGTTTTTATATCCTCCACACAATATGGCGAGGTGTTATGTGATTAACTCCGAAAACAAATTGTATGTCCTTCCGCCAACGGTATCCAGATTATAACTTGAGAAGAACCATTTAATGAATTCTTGAAACAATGTACAGTTAGTTAAAACTTAAATACAGGTTAAGTTAAATTTTCAGGAAAGTCAAAAATGAAGATTTCGAGTTAGCTTTTCTTTTTTTATATATATATTTTCAATCACCCTTTTCACTATTATTTGCCAAAGTATCATGTAATGTTTCATTAATGTATGCTTCGAGACAAAATATTTCTGTTTTAATGCGTATCATAACAGTTGCAGTAGTCATAATTAATGTTAAAAATTGACAAAATTTAGGTGATACTACGTGATGAGTTCATTGCAAAGTCATACGCTTGCAGAATATGACATCAGAATAGTATACAAAATAGCAAAATGATTGTGTAAAGTTAATCATTAGGTGACTATGTTTTCTATGCCTCGCCCTCTTCAATTTAACAAAAACGAAAATAACGGTTTACAAAACTCGACAACGACTTTTACTAAGTGAATTTCAAGACATCGGTGTGTAAATTATGTCGGAATTTAATTTTTTTTATTTATGAATAATGATATTCCACTTTCTGGTTAAATGGAAAATCATGAAAAATGATATTGTAGGTAAGTCCTAGTTGTTAGCAAAGTTTCTTGTGAATCTGTCTTCAAAATGCTAAGGAAACTAAGAAAACCTATGGACAAATTCATAATAAAGACAAGACACTTAATTAACAAACATACGATTTGATAATACTGTACTTTAAACTGTAAAATATGCATGTATTCCATGATTTTTTTCAGCAGTATAGCTAATTGTTAATCTTTAATTGGCGTGTTGTGTAACCGATAAAATCAAATCATGGATATTCGTTTGCTCACTTCAATTCTAATGTTTAAATGACCTTTAGTACTTATTTGACACCCGTCGTGGTTTTAAACACAAAAATACTAATCATATTAATCTTGAAAAATACTATTTGTTTTATACTTGTTTCAGATCAGGAAGCAGTGTTAGAATCAAATACATAGGAAGATCTTCATCCCAAAAAACGTGTACTAGAAGTTTTCAAAACCAAAATTATTGATATAGGAAGCCAAATCAATTACCAAAAGCAATACAAGCAATAAAGCCTCAGTGTTTAGGGTATTTTGAAATCTGTAATACAGCAAATTTTGATAAAAAAATATTTACCTGTTCTTCCTAATTGTCTCTTAAATTACTTCTCAACGGAATTGGATATATTTCATTGTAAGAATACGCATTGAATTCACTTAAATTAAATTCGTCACTTAAATGTAAATTATATGGCTACCTTACAGCTCCAGATGTTCGACAAAATTTCTCACACGAGTTTCAGTGGTGATGAATTTAACCTTGTTTGCTTTTTGTGAATATGCCATCTTTTTGTTTTTGCGGTTTTTTGGGGGGGATTAGCGGTTGATTGTGTTGTCTCGTGGAAATGTTTACACTATTTCCTGTTTGATAAATGATCAAGCTTTTTAGATATAACGTTGTCGGTATACAAGGTACAAGGAGCCAATGTCGCCCACGCCCCCAAAATATCAACGGTTTTTGTGATGTGGTCCGAATTTGAACACTCTTGTATTGGGTTCTTAATGGAAACCCATGCACTTTTCAATCAAATTTCAACTGTATATCTTTTATAGTTTTGGAGTTTTATTGATGAAAGGCAAAAGTTTGACGAACATTCTTAAAGCGGAACTTTCTTCAACTTTTGTTGAATTGCATTTTTTGGGGGAAACGGTGTGTCCAATCCAGTTGTTGTGTTTATTACGAAATGTAAGTGATTTGGTTACGCATCAGAAAATAATGCTGTATCCACAACTGTGCTTCAAGTTAACAGAGTTCTACATACTGCAGTCGTACCATGCTTCACTCAGCAAATCTCTTAATTAATGAATATAACGGTTGTTTTTTATGATTCTTTTGCAAAACATTGTGAACAGAATTAGTTGACGCGACAGTCCATTATGAAAAGATTTATACTCATCATGAATGAATTTTAAATAAAAGTTGAATCGGTTTGGTCCTTGAATTAAAATTATCGATTTTTACGTTAAAGGATGGAACCTTTACCGTGGGTGGATACCAAACTTTCAGTCATTGTCCTTTTACTCTATCGGTTTTGGTTGCTTTAACATTTTTCAAGTTTGCTATGATGACGTATAAAATGTTTTCGTTCTGAAACAACTTATTTATCAAAGATTCAACCTTGGAAAGTCAGTTGTATTAATGTAGACAAAAGGTAAACCAGTTTGATTATTTTACTAATTTAAGCTCATATGCACGATTTATCCAATGTTCGAGTGCTTAAATGGGTAACTATCATATGTGATGAAATTGAATGTTTCATTGTTTCAATAAATTTTCTATTTATACAATGTATTAATTCAAATAAATTAAATAAAACAGCAATCCACCTTTTTATAACAACCTGCTGTACAAACCTGGCAATGTTCCATCACTGATAGTTACCGATTGTCTAGACGAGGCATGAGTTCTTACATTTTATCACATAATCTCTTTAAAAAACATTAAATCTTGAAATGGGATCTGGAATAGAGGAACAACGTTGTTCTGTTTCGTCATTCCTATCGCTGAAAACCATGCTCAAGTATATCATTATCTTATCCTTGAAAATTGACTCTGTTCATGTGGTAAAGGAGGCTCTGAAAAGTAGATTGTTAGTGTATTACATCATAGATAGAAAAGCTTTAATCAGATATAGAATTGTTATTATATTAAAGATAAAACAGTCATCTTGTATTTTTTTAAACGCTTCCTACTGTTATACATTTGCTATTGCCCTGTGAATAACACGGGTATGTTATGTAAGCAAATATTTTATCAATGCATTTATTAGTTTTATGTGGGCTGTACCTCGATTTTCTTGTCACTGATAACTTTTTGATACTGTGTTAACTGATACATATTTAAAACTTGAGAACTTGCAGATGTACGAAAATAAAACTTACAAAAGTAAAAGTGGATATGATATGTGAAAATAACATGTCACAAGACACGTAGAAAGATTACGTTCAAATTGCAATTTAATGTGTTAAGGATATTGCAATATTAGTTAATAGTTCACGATTCTGAGGGTCACGGCAATATATTGACCGGTTGGTCGCCCAAGACCATAAGGACGGAAGCGAACATTTTTTGTAACTGAGACCCATTGAATTTTTGGGGACCAACCTGTCCATATATTGCAATTTAAACCGAATTGGCATGAATTATTCGCTTTATTATACTTTTCATATATATTTTACTCTGAATCATTCGCGTGAAAAAAAATTAAATTATAACGTCAAGTTCTTCATTTGAAAAAAGAGGCGGTCCATATAATACCCTAATTACGTCATATGGACCGGCAGAAGTAAACAAAGAACAGTCTTAAAAGCATGATATAATGATATATTGGTTAAAAAAGTCATACTAAACTACCTAGTTATATATAAAAATATGAAACTAAGCGTAGTTGCATGTGAGCATCATTCTGATGATACTCATAACATACTAGACGCACGAAACAGTCTTCAATTTTATCCGCTATAAAGATAAATTATTATCGTTAAACAATCATAGTTTCGGGGATTTCATTGCATCTACCCCAAAGAACTTGAGATAAAGGATATTACATACACTGTGAAGTCGGCCTCATATCTTGACCTACACTTAGAAATCGATGGTAAAGGAGACTATTGACCAAACTTACGACAAACATGATGACTTTTCATTCAGAATTGTCAACTTTCCTTTCATCTTTGGCAACATTCCTTCAGTACCTGCGTATGGAGTGTTCATATCACAACTCATACGTTATGCCAGAGTTTGCCGAACCTATACAGACTTTTTGTATCGCGCTAGAACTCTAACAAGTAGGCTTCTGGAACAGTGTTATGTTGCTACAAGATTGAAGTCATCACTACATAATTTTTATGGTCGTCATCATGAACTGGTGGATCGATATGCTGTATCCATCTGCACCATGAAAACTGATTTATTCGATGGGTCATAGTTTTCCTTTCCTCGTTTGTCTACCCGGACTTGACTTTTTATGAGCAACTCGGCGGGTGTTTCTAGAAAAGCAGAGGACGCTTACCCTACCGGTTGCTCATTTACTTTTGTTACTTTGTATGTGTGAATTTAGTTAATTTACGTTCTTTGTTGTGTATGTCTGTTTTCCATGTCTGGTCTTTGTCCCTGGATTACATTCTTTTGATTACCGCTATAACCTCGGTTCCCTTGATTACTCTTATGATAGTCTTCAAATTTGCGCGGTATTTTTTTTTATTTTTCCTTTCCATAAAATGAACATAGATAGTGATTCTCTAAGAGAAATAAAGGAAAGAAATTTTATTAAAAAATTCAAGGCGGCATTGAATGGACATTAAAGAATTAATGGCTATTTATAAATCTATATTTAGATTGTCTATTTATACAATTTCTTTTTATACTTTCGTTTTCTAATTTTAACGTTCCTATGTTGTTCTATTATAACATAACGTCACAAGAACGTTACCAAGTTCCTATATGTATTCATTCACCTGAAGATCTGCACAAGCAGTGAAAGTACTTGTGAAATATGTGAAAAAAAAAATGAAATATCTAGTCGTGTTGGAATTTTATTCGACAACCGTATAAATCTGTATACAGGATTTCTATTATTGAACTATAGATATATATATATATACAAACGTCTCGGAATGTGACGATTCTATTCGCTACACTGCTCCATCGGATCAAATTGATACAGGGAAGATAATAGAAACTTATAGAAAGGTCTGAAAAATTCCCAACTTTGTTAGAACTGTCAAATTTGCGATGCAAATTTGTGGTCATTCTCTCCGCGGGACTCGAACTCATACCGCTGTGGCATCTATGGCAACACCTGCACACAGTCCAGCGCCCTAGACCACTCGGCCAGCTAGGCTATATAAAAATATAGCTTTCGCTGACCGGGTCATTCCTCCTCGTAGGATTAATCTAGGGCTGTAACTTAGTGCACGATGTATGGTAGTACGGGACCAAAAATTTGCAACGCAAATTTGACAGATCTAACATCGTTGGGGAAAAAACTCTTGAAAATAAGCAAAAAAATCTTACACGCATTTATAATATATCTTGCTTATTCAAAAGTAGAGAAAAGCAGACTGCTTCCTTTAAATTAATTCCTAAAGTTTTGCACACAAACTGGTCAACGGTTTTTTGAAGTAGGTAAATTCTTTTCTATGCTAACCATGATATTTCACCCGGATGAATTAAAAATGATTTTGATGAAAAATTACCGGCAAATAAATCACTATCGCAAACAACATGATATTTGGGTGTAGTTTACTAAAGTTCTTGTCTCTGATTTTTGAGAAATGAGGCTTATTTCTTTTCAAAGTACAAGATTTACCTTCTCGAGCAATGTAAGTGCGTAAAAAAACAGTCGTTGAAATATCGTCATAAAAATACGGAAGCTTCAAAAAAGGACAATACACAGTCATCAAATACCAAACACTTGACCTAAATATCAAAAACAAAACGATCGACATGCATACACAATTTAGAGAACAAAATAAAGTAAGAAAAACTACAGCACTTGCAATAGATTGGGGAAAGTGCAGTATCACCCAATTATCTCGCTGATAGTTTAAAAGACGTAGTCTTCGTACGTAAACAATGCTGAATATAACTTTCTTGATAATATACAACAAACATCAACCTGTATATTTTTTATGTACAACAATATCAATATTAAACAATAATAATATAAATACATACACTATACTACTTCTACATTCAGCGAAGTCTTTGTTGGGTCAACTTGATTTTATGCACATAAGCCCTATGGTAATTAAGTTTGAGCTGCAGACATATAAAATCATCATTATGTACATAGTACATATATTCAGGGTATAAGAAAATAATATCATAATATTATACAAACAGTGTTGTGTACAACAGCTATATATTGTTCGATAATGGTTGCCGTTATTCCACATCAAAGCCACGGCACGTAGAATGAATGAAATCTTTGGACTGATGTTAATAAAGACTTTGCTAACCACAGCATGATACGGCTGCAGCATGTCGAACTACCTTCACTTTGGGCAAGTGTGAACTCAAATACTAGCTTATAAGCATAGGGATTACAGTTCATTATGGACTCAACAACTGGTTTGGACACTACTATAGCACTAAATTTGAAAATTAATTAAATACTTTCGAAATTGGACCCAAAAATAAGTTGTTATTAAGAGTGTTAAGTTCTTAAGCCCAATTTCGTTACATTTTAACTCCAACGCCTATCATGTAAAAGTTTTAAAACAGAAGATTGACACCTGTATAACAAAAATCCGATAAACAATAATTTTTTTCTATCAATTCTGATTTAACACACTTTCCCCTTTTAACCCCGTATTTCAATAGTAGTGGGACAAAGATTTCCAAGAACTAGGTTCTTCCCCCATGTCTCTATGAAAAGTGTTATTATTTCAAAAACATGGAATAAGTCTTATTCAAGTTTTTTATAAATTAACTAAAGTTAACGGGCGTCGAGGACGACAGAGTGATTCCATTATAGGACGGATTATTACTTTTTTTTTGCGGTCGTATAAAACGGAATCCCAGTATAAAGTAAGGGTAAATAGTTTTCATGTCAGAAATAATGGTCTGTACAAAATTATGAGAATTGAAGTCTGATACTGACCTCGTTACTTACAAGTTTTTCATCATCCCCATTCTTGTTGTATGATTTTTAGCCCTCGAGTAATGTTTACTTTCTTTGCATTAGTATACTTTCAAAGTTCTTTTATTTTTTTAGATTTCAAATGACATATGACATTAAATACCTCTTTAAAAGAATGAGGTAAGTAGAATTTAAATTTTTGATCAGAAAGGTTAATATATCAAGACAGTCACGTTAGAATGAAAACAATTTTTGAGTTAAGCAAATATGAATATACATTTTTAAATATACTATTTTAAACCAGGCACCCTGTAAACTGATAAGTATACAGAATAATAATAATACCTGTCCCGAAAAGTACACTAGGCGTTTACTATTCAATATTTTAAATATCAGTCTTGGTATAAATATCAGGCAAGGGTTGAAATATGGTATACAGCAGCAACTCAATTCCTTGACTTTTTGTACCATCAGAATCACGTAAATAAACAAGATTTCCATATCAATTGAAATGAACATTTTCAGGGGAAAATAACTCTATCAAAAGGCTTTAATTTTCTAACATCATTTATAATAAATAATTTCTTAATATCGAGAAGAATCCTTGTATATTGTCAGATCTATGGATTCTTTACTTGCATGAATTAGATTTTCCCATTTATCCTTATTTTCACAAAAATAATGAAGATGTATCTTTTATTTTCAAGAAATTAAGAAGGAGAAGAATGTTAAATTATAGCTTATCTCTGCCAAAGTAGAACAAATTACAACCAGAATGTACTTTCTCTTTTAAGCGATACCTTTATGAAGCAATTTAGAATTAGGACCGAATGTTTAACGATTAGGTGAAAAGAAAGAAGGATTTCCTAGACAGGTATTTACCAGGAAAATAAAGTGCAGTTATTGGTCTGTTATCGTGAACATGCTTGTTTCTGGCTCCTTATTTATAAAGGTTCAAGTAAGAACTTCCAAAAATTAAACCTACTGTAGCCTTCTTTTTTGTGGCATAGCACCCTATGGTACAGTTTTAAAGAGATTTATTACCTACTAGTAAAATTAATGCCTGGACTTCATAAAAAAGGTTGCTTCTGACCCGTAATTACTAAACAGTTTGAGTCACAACCTAAAAAAATAATTCCAAGCCTTCCTTTTGTGGTTTGACAACCTGGTTGTACAATTTTAAAATAATCCATTATCCATTCTTAATTAATCAACTAAATGTCAAGTCACTGTCAAGGCATCATGCAAATGCTGATTTTTTACTCATAATTCCTATACAGTTAATTCCACAACCCACAAAATCAACCCCAGTCTTCCTTTAGTGGTATGACACAGTGACAAAATGTCAAAGCTGCCTCTTACCCATGTTATTGGCATTAAATGCTCGTTCATTTCTGATTCCATATTCCCAGATGGGTCAAGTCACAACCTCCAAAACCAATCCGAGCCTTCCATTTGTGGTATGGCCCCTAGAGTTTAATTTCATTAAGATATTTCTACTAACAGTCAAATTATTGTCCGGACATGAAGTGTCAACGGACGACGATCACTACGACGACAGCATGATACCATTATACGACTGCAAATCTGCAGTCGTATAAAAAAGATCTTATACTGAACAAAATCTACTGAAAAATCAACTACATGTATAACCATCTTAGGATATAAATTGGCCGCTTTAATATGCAATACATCTGAAATATAATGTTATTTTACACTAAATTATTCATATTATGTTCGTATAATTTAACATTAATAACTATCCATGTACAAAGAACTAACAGTGACTGTCTCTCATTGCAGTCGATACGGTTTCCTTCATTTGTGTCGAACTCTTTCGTAAGGATTTGTGTTGTGATAAGTTATGCGAGTCGGATTGAGACCGACTTGAAAACATGTGACGATTCCTTTTGAATATCATACACATCTTTCTGCATAACTCCTTTTTGAATGTATCCCAGAATTTTTCACTGAACCAACAATAAAGTACGAAATTAAGCGATGATTTCAACAACAGCAATAAAAAAGTCACTTCGCGTACCGAATGTGTAATAAGATTTACCATGTAACTTGCGTAACGTGCAATACTTCTAAAAGCGGCAACGCTGAGGTACGGAGCCTGACAAATGAAGAAGACAATCACTATACTGATTAACATAAGTGTGACACGTCTTTGTTCTCGGCCTAACACATTGTGCAGATTTGAGTCGTTTACGATATTATCCATAAGATAGTGCGTTGACTTTCTTACTTCGAAAACAAGTTTAGTGTTTAGATACAAGAGGGCTAAGAACGGCACTATAGTGCACAGGATACAATCGACTACCAAAGCGTATATACCTTGATAAGTCGTATTTTGCCAAAGGGGTGTAGGATGAAGGTATGTTGTTTTCGAACAGTCTACAGAAAATCCAGTTTTTAAAGTGAAATCGAAGAATTTTGGTATTCTTAAGATAAACGAAATGACATAGACGCAAACGTTTATTATCACAGCCCTCTTGACAGTGCATATTGAGTTTGCCTTAAGTGAATGGCATATAGCAATGTATCGCTCTATAGCCAACATGACTGTCACCCAAACAGAGGCACATAGGAATGTATTGACGAAAATATCTGCATATCTAAAGTAAATATCAAACGCTAAATAATCCGTTACCTCGGTTTCCAGCCATATCGTTGAAAAAAGAAGAAGGAACGTCAGATCGGCAACTGACAACGATATTAGATAGCAATTCGTTGATGTACACATATGCTTTCGACTCAAAACAATCAGTGTTAAGATTATTCCAAAGACTGATGAAATTAGAAAAACTAAACCCAGAATTCTGATTTCGGTTATTTTGTTGTGATTAGGCAGTGTATAATTTAAAGGTTTACATGGATGATCGCATCCTTCGTAATAGTAAACGTGAGTGTCGTTAATCTCGTAGGCGCACGAGGTATCTACCGAAAAATTCATGGCAAACGGATCTTCATAGACCGCCATTATAACGTCGTCGATATGTGTAGTGTTCAGTCCAGCAAATTACCAAGAAAAATACAACATTCTGAAAAAAAATACAACAAAAGTTATTATAGCATGTCAAGACTATGCTTGCACGGATGAAGATACTTTGAATTAGTTGAATAAACAAACAACTTAATGCGCAATAATTGCTAACTATATATACCCATCAACAATAAAACCAAAGACCTGAATTGAATTAAAGGTAGGTCATACCAATTACATGGAAAGTCATTTTCTGTCATACAGAGGTATGTATTTTCAATTGAAAATAATGTTTAATATATTGTAAAAATTTGTCGTTAAATCATTTCAAAATATGTTTGGCATCAAACCATGTGTGGTAAAATTATAAACATTAATCTTAAAACAAACTCTTTCAGTCTATAAAAGCGTAATCGGTGTTTTGGCTAACCTTTTTGATATCACAAGACTCAAAGACTCAAGAAAAATAGGTCGGATAAGTGTCCACTATACAAATAAAGAAAAGGAAAAACTCTGTATGAGTCAAAATTAAATATTGTTTTAATTATCAGTTACATTAAGGCTCATTGGATATGACACAATAGGAAATTAAAATAAACTTAATAATATTATTTGATAAATTGAAGTCAAAATATAGAGAAACTAAAGATTATATGTATAAATTTATAAATATAAATTGAATTTGGAAGTTGCATAAAAGTCGCCATAGAATATTAGAAGGGTGAAATATCAAGAAAACTATTAAAAACATATTCAAAAAACATTTCATTGAAAGTTATTGAAAAATCAGTCTTCAAAATTTCATAAATTATATATATCCTTAAAGAGCATACATAAATATGAAAATGATTAAGATTCATGTTAGGGGGGCACCTTGCATGCATGCAGCCAAACGTGCCGCTCATAAAAAGCACATGGATTGTAACATATCATTTTCATATGCATTGAACATGGTTATGTATGAATCGAACACCATATGATTAAAAATATATAGTTCTTGTTCCCTGAAATTTTCCCATAATGAAAAAAAGCAAACGTCGCTTTATTTATAAATTAGATTATTTTCATACGTATGTGTCAACAAAGTTAGTGTCAATTAGAACAATCAGAATTTAAACCCAATTTGTAATTGTTTACACTGAAATCAAATAACCTAAATTGAAATAGCAAGTGCATATTGTCAGTATAAATGTCAGTATTCAATGAAATTGTGTTGATAATACATATTTTAATCAATTGATTTTACAAGAAATGTAAACGTAGAAGAAATTAAACTAAAAGCTTTTGATTTTTACTAGATCAGTGTCTCTAATCCTTTACAGAAATATTTTTGTTCTGTCATTTGATAGTCGTGTTAAACGGTTTCGTGCCTTAGGACTGGCATTCCATATAAAGATCATGTCATTGTATCAGGCGTAAATTAAAAACGTTTTTAGACTAGACAGAAATTCCATGTTCAAATGGTACGCGTACATATCGCTTCAAAACAAAATAATATTCAGAATAAGTCAAAGCGAGCTATCATATTTAAGCGTCAATATACTGAGTAAAATATCTTATGATATAAGAGATAACAGGACGTTTCTCAAGAAAATCGAACTCCATTTCAATTTATTTTAATAAAAGCAGCTGTCATTTCATAAATGGTGCCTTACCTTAACGTAAGAATCCAGAATATCTCAGCTTTCACAAGACTGATTCTAATACCTCACGAGTCTTAGCATGAATGACAGAGATTTATAAATGAAGTTCTTAGCAAAACAGTGGTTCGAGTATACTTTTTATCACTTCTTAGATATCTTTTGACCTGTTTGAATTACTTCAGATCTAAAAATCTTCCCTTCATGCCAAAAGTTCTGATAAGAATTCAAATTTTTGCATGAATGTTCAAGTCTGTAAAATGCATTTAGTTTATAAGAATTTGAAATGCACTTTTTACAGAACTGTGTATTACGTAGGTTATTAGATAATTTAATCAATAAAACAGAGTGAGAGTTTTACTGTGGTTTCTTAAATTTCTTTCTGACCTGGTAGTGTATTTACTTCTTATCTGTATCCGTCAAAACTTCATAAGTCTAAAATTCAGACAAACACCATATTCCTGTTACTTCTCCGTGTTTCTATTTTATTCGTAACCTCCCTAGTACCCAATCGGCAGGCTTATCGTAGGATGAAAAAGATAGTTCATGTTTTACCTGATAATGATAACAAATGTATGGTTGGTCATATTTTACATACTTATTCAGCGTTTATTTTCTTTACAGAAATTATAGGCGTGTGTCATCTGTAATTGTCTTAATGTACACACACATAGTAAAAAGTAGTATTAACACCGAATATACAAACGAACGAAAACCTTTTTACAAGACAACATAAGAAACACCACAATTACAACTCACGACGAACTTAACATAGTCATAAACATGTAAAAAAAAATACGTTAATTTACTTTGGCCCATAAGTAGAATTATAAAACAAATAAGAAAAGGTCAAACTTATGTATGACTTATAAAAATGTCAATGTTCTATAGATTGGTATTTAAGCATGATTCCTACAATCACGAAACGTCAAAACTAATTTATATCAATGTCCTAATGTAAAACATTTTACCACATAGAGTGCATGAGTAATGTCAATGTTGTATTCAAAAGGAGATGTAAACGTAGGATCGTACGAAATAATCAGATTTTAAGGAGACTAAAATTATTGTAGCTAATAATATGAAAGATGGTAGATAAAATTCATATAACCTGTACCATTTATATACACCCTTCTGGTGGTGGGTTTATTTGGAAAGATAATCTGACTTCTTTTAGCATTGAAATGTCTTTCTCAGATTTTCGTCTAATATTACAATAGTCCTAGTATAGCCGCCTCTACCCCTACTCCCAATTTAAAGAGTTAGCTGGTATCTTATCTTTCTCTCAAGTTTGTGTGTCTGTTTTTCGTCGGTGAGTTCGTAGTCTTAGTAATTTCTTACACCAATTTTGTTTTTGCTTATTGTTCAAATTCACTTAGATTACACTGACATATTTTTTTATACTTTTGGATATAGATATAATAAATTCAATTAATTTTGAACAATTTGCATAGTATTTTCATTATTTGCTATCCAAATTCTTATTTTCTGTTTGCTATGCATTTTCTTAATTCCATTTTATACTGTACTATTATAGCTGTCTACTACATGCTTTATAACTTGTTATGTTTAGATGACATATCTCAATAGGTGACAAAGTGTAGCATCAATCGATAGATTACCGACATGTGATGGTAGATCGAATAACAAATTTAAGGAAGTAATTAAAGCATAATCATATCGCATTCTGGTCTGCTTAGAAAGGTTTGTGTATTATCAAAATCTGTTACGGGGATTTTTGGGGCATTATTACAATTTACGACCAACCGATCCCCCTTTCCTCTCTCTTTTTTTCAGTTGTGACAGTTTCAACATCATTCTAACTTGTATAAAAAATTAATTTACGCAGTCGCATTGCTTGAGAGGTGATAATGTTGTTGAACATTTATTGTGCAATTATGGTGTTTCCAAGTATCCTTGTTTAGTTCACCGATTAGTAATTTCTTCGAGTAACAACGTCATCCTAAGTGGTATCATTTAAAAATAATGTAATCCTCAGATTTGATTTTTTTCTTTGACATTGTTTTGAAATACATCCGCAGCTATGCTAGTCACGATGATAAGCAGCGTAGCTTGTGTTAAAAATCTTACTTTAATTCATATTAGAGCGAATTATTTGCTGCAGCATGTCTTACGCAAATCGCATTAGTTATAAATACTTTCATTTATTTTGATAATCGCTAAAACTTCTGTTGGATATATCGTTGATCCTGTCTATCGAAGGACAAGAAAATAAATGAATTGCCAAATCTTCCAATTTAAATGTATAATGTTTTGACAAGTTGAGATTGAGAAATTTAGCGATAAAGTCGTAGAATAATAATCCATGCAATTCACATAATTTGTTTTCTTTTATTATACATGTACTGGCAGTAAGTGCAGAAATATGACGTGATCACAATGACAGTGTTTTAGAATTCATTAACAACAAAAGAGAATCATTTAACGGAGCATACGGGTAGTGCAATAGTGGCGCCAAACAAATTATAAACATAACAAAGTATTCCATTTTGTCAACACAACAAATATTGATGCATGTACATGGTGGTGTTTTCTTATTCCGAATTTTTTTTTCTTGTTTGTTTGTTTGTTTGTTTGTTTGTTTTGTTTTTTGTTTGTTTTTGTTTTGTTTTTGTTTGTTTGTTTTATTTCTGTTATTCCATATGACGTTTAATTTTTTAACTATAACGCCTTGGCATTTCTATAAAGTTTGAATCACTTACGTGTTTTTATGTTTTTAAGTCTTTATCTTTTTGGTAGGTTTACTTGACGAACACAGGAAATTCAGTTTCAAACAAATAAAGTACTACACCTCGATGAAACTGTGAACGCAGCAACCCCCTTATACGTTTTGACATTGTCAAATTAATGTCATGGTTCAAATAAACAATTTCAGATTTTCGCGATAGTTGTTGGTGGTCATAATAAATACCTTTTAATCATTTTCTATAAGCCCAAGTTCAAACAGAATTTACTACAATTCATATACTGTATTGCATATCCGAAAAGGAAATTCATAAACAACTATTCTGTAGCTAAGGCATATGTTTGTGTAATCTCAACAGAATCTATCATACAAAATTCCTTATCATTTAATGATGATTCAACATCAGTTGAGTTTGTTATGTCATCACACCGATAACAAATTGAAAATGCATTTCAAAATATATACAGAAACATCGCAGACATGCAGTCACCATTGCACCGAAGGAAATAACAAGAATATCGTGTCCTGAGAGAGGATTTCAAATTGGTGTTCTAAGTTTATATATCAGTTGAAAACTTGTTCGAAAAAACCTTAATACTCAAGCTTATTTTTGTTTGTTTGTTTGGTTTTTTTTTTTGTTTTTTGTTTTTTTTTTGTTGTTTTTTTGTTGTTTTGTTTTGTTTTGTTTTTGTTTTTTTGTGTTTTTTTTTTGTTCAGATTATGAGAATAAACAACAAAATCAAGTGGACATTATACCCAAGGAAAATAACCTCTCATTTTTGCATTTTTTGAATTGTGACGTCGGTTCGAGGACTACAATTATAACATTGCTAAACTCAATCACGTATTGAAAAGTGATAATTTCTTAGTTTTTTTATCTTATAGTAACTAATTAATAGGGTAGGGATCTCTTTAGTAAAGAGACCAAAATATATTAAAATACCTGAATGCATATTTCAAGTTTAGTACGATGCGTAGACCGGTTATGGGTTGTCATTTTGTTTGATCTCGGACAGGGTTGATTGGTTGGGTTCGAGTGTTCGAGCCTTTCAAGAAATATCATGATGTTGTAAAACGACTTTTTATCCTGAATGCAAGTAATACTACCAATATCAAAATGTTGTACACGAGTAACTTTTCATTAACAGCGAATTAGTCTGGTAATTCTGATTACTTTTTTTTAATATATTAAAAAGCTGGTAGGGCAAGTACTTGATGAAAGTCGTTATTTCATAAGTAAACTTCGAATTGAAAAAGCTATTTTAAGAACTAAAAGAATTTAATGTGAAAAATACATACTATTCTTATAAATATCATTACGTAAAACGCAGTTAGAATTAATGGCTTTTAGATTATATCTCTTTATTGCGGGGCGTAAACACATTTATCAAGAGCTTTTATTGCAATGATAAAATAATTAATCGATTTTTGTCATAGCGCAATTTTAGAATATCCATCCGAGTGCATACAAGAAAGTCAAATATGAAAAAATTAAGGTAGTCGTGGCTCATTGTGAAGGAGGCTAAACGAAAAGTTAATACTAAACAAACAATGAACTTTACAATCTTTTTTCTTCATACTTTTGCAATAGAAACAAAAAAAATACAACAATCTTGGTTCCCTTTTTTACTCTCTCTCCTCATACTTTCATCAACAGAAACTAAAAACAAAACTTGAATATAAACAATGTGAATATACTGTATATTTATCAATCATCGCCAAAAAGAAATTTTCAGTACTTCTCCGTTTAAGAATCGGGCAAAATGTATATAAGGTGTGGCACCTGAAGGAAAAAAACAGAGATTTTACTGCATTTACCAATTAATTATACCTGATAACCACCAGAAAAAACCATCAAAGTGTTTGAAAATTTGCCTTTTTAAGATATTGATAGGTCAAATTCAGTTGAAATGCACCACGGACAAATGGCGGGAAAATTTTCCCACACTGTTTCGCCATATAAGCAGTCAAAAATAATCTATGTCACAGATGCTTCAGGATAAACTTAAATAGCTTTTTTGTTGTTTTCTAGATGTACTGAATATATTTTAGGCAAAAATGATGAAATTGGGGGAAATGATGTGCTACCCATTGCCTGACTCTTAAACAGAATGGTACTTCATAGTTGTGTGGTCTTCACATGGATACTACAGACACTGGGATGTTAGCCTCATTTCTTGACCTACACTTAGAAATCGATGGTAAAGGAAAACTATTGAACAAATTTTACGACAAACGTGATGACTTTTCATTCAGAATTGTCAACTTTCCTTTCATATGTGGCAACATCCCTTCAGCATCTACGTATGGAGTGTTCATATCACAATTCATTCGTTATGCCAGAGCTTGCAAAACTACGCAGACATTTTGTATCGCGCTAGAACTCTAACAAATAGGCTTCTGGAACGGGGTTATGTTGCTTCAAGATTGAAGTCATCATTACAGAAGTTTATGGTCGTTATCATGAACTCGTGGATCGTTACGGTGTATCCATCTACTTCATGAAAACTGTTTGTTCAATGTGTCAAAGTTTTCCTTTTCTCTTTCGTCTACTCCGGACTTGACTTTTTTATGAGCAACTCGGTGGGTGTTTCTAGAAAAGCAGATGACGCTCACCCTACCGGTGCACCAGGTCCATGCTCCCAGCATTTAGTGGAGTCAGAGTTGCTCATTTGCTGTTGTTGTTTTGTATGTATGATTTTAGTTACTTTATGTTCTTTGTTGTGTATGTCTGTTTTCCATGTCTTTGTCTCTGGACTACATTCTTTTGATTACTGCTATAACCTTGGTTTACTTGATTACTCTTTCCTCTAAGAAAGAGAAAAGCACATTTGTTGCATATTTATTTTCCGTTGTTAAAGATTATATGTTATGTAAGAAGATACTTGATCCATTTATACATATAGTGTCCAACCAAATGATAAATACCTAAAAGTCTTTGTGTCAGATAATATTATTTGAATTGAGAATATTTCGTTTGATGTTAAAAATTCTAATTCTGTCAAGTCCAATATTTTGATGATGTTCGTTCCTCTCAGTGATTATTAAAATTATAATACATGTTACTAAGCCATACTTTTGAACAAAGTCATATTTCGAATACTTCATTAACAAAAGTGTTTTTTTTTTAAATTTAATGTGTTAGATAAAAGGAAAGAATTCATGGTCCTGTCATTCGACTGTCAGGAAGTGTTTCAACATTAAGACATCGAGTATGGGGAAAGAAATGATGTTCACATTACAACGCAGTCAATCAAAATTAATAAGGAAAAACAAACACATTGAGTATAGTTCAATCTAAACAACAGGCAATACTGCAGGACATAAGTGATTAATGCATATCTTTTTCACAATAGTATTTTGGTCGGAATTTTGTAGAATACATAATAAACAATGGTCTTTAAAAAAAGTAGCAAATGTTTTAGTTTATGTCCACATCGACATTTTGCATCTAAAAGTTGAGTTTAGTCAATTTTAGTTGAATTCTATAATAAAAATATCCTGACATAATTTAGCACTGTTTTATACTATTCTCATAATAAAGCGTATTATTATAAAACAATAAATACATTGAAGTGATGATTTAAGGGGTCTGCAATGTTATAGTATACTAATTTTGCAAATTTGTGATGAATGGCAATCTGCATGCACAGTACTTAAGATACATGGAACAATATAAAATATATCATCGCCATATTGATTAAAACTTCATAGTTAAAACAATTTATCAATCTTTATTGAGTTTTGAAGGACTTATATGTGATTGATAGACCTTTTTATTGTGTTAATGATATCCTGAAATAAGGAATATTTGTGCATAACTCAATATTATGCAACTCATATGGAAATAAAATTAATCCCTGTATGAAAAATGGACCGGCGCAGAACGTTAACTATCAGAGGGAAGAATTTTACAGATCTTCACTTTTAGGCTATGTAACAATGTTTTTTTTTAATAGTTTTGTAAACCATATCATAATGTATGGAAATAAAGACGTGTAAAATAACCAAAATCGTAGGGCCATATGATCAACTACATATTTTGCCCAAATATTTTTCAATTATTTAGAATTTGAACAAAACCCGTGCGGCGATCTCCGATGAATTGTATCAACAAAATGTACATATGGTGTATCATGTCCAAGTTCAACAAAGTCCCATATCTCTCGTAAAATTTATAAAATCAAAATTGCAGCATTATATGATCAACTACACATAATGACAACAATCCTGAAAAAAAATGAACAAAATCCGTAGAGCGCTTTCTGGGGAGTTGCTTCCATAATTGTGTTCTATTGTGTAGCATGTACAATTTCCTACGTCAAATAACTACTTTAAAATATGTTTAATCAAAATGGCAGTGCCATATGATCAACTATGGTGTATAATCATCATACAAAATTTGAACAGTTTCCGACTATACTCGGCGTCACATAAATAACATACTGTTAAAATTTGAATAAAAATATTTTCTGCGACTTTATTGACACCTACCGTCGTTTAAATTGTCTTAAATGACTTGCTCATTCGTTTAGCCAAACGGCTTCTCCCTAAAGATTGAATCGTTAAATTCCGGTCAGATTTTAATTCTCGGTGCCAATATTTACATTGTAAAAAGTCGGCCATGTTTACAGCGATCGGGTTGCTAGGAGATGTTGTTTACGTTTAAATGGTTTGTCCAAAAACCTAAGAACCCAGAATGCATTTCGGCGTTATTTTGGATATCTCGGATTTATTTTACGCGAACAACGTACAATACCGAGAAGTTGATCAAGCAGACGATTGTCACCGGAGTTCGATGGGAACTTACGAACTTCGTTTGTAAACAAGTCGTCCCGTAAAAACCAACATGGCGGATATTAGTATGGGATTTTCCCGTAAGGATTTGTTACGCATGATTTAAGCTAATAAGCGACTTGTTTAGGGAGAAGCTGTTTGGCTAAACGAATGAGCAAGTCATTTAAGACAATTTAAACGACGGTTGGTGTCAATAAAATCGTAGAAAATATTTTTATTCAAATTTTAACAGTATGTTATTTATGTGACGCCGAGTATAGTCCTAAAACTCCTATAACAATTGTCGAATCAAAATGGCGGCTTATTTTGATAATGTAGTGAATAATAGTCCTACAACATTTGAACAAAATCTCTTGTGCGGTATCTGGAGAGCAGCATCCGGATTGTTAAAATTCATCAAAGTCTCATAACTCCTGTAAAATTTGTCGAATCAAAATGAAAGCACAATATGACCAATTACATATGATGACTAACAATGATGCAAACTTTGAACAAAATTCGGAGAGCGATTTCCGAAAAGTTGCGTCCACTAATTCTATTGCTGTGGACGGATTCTTGTAGTTGCCGCAGGGGGCAAAAAAGTGTTTATTATTTTACTGCTTTTGGTATTTACAGGTGAAAATTTTGCTTTATTTTTTACTTACATGCAGTGCTTAATAATTGTATTTATCTTTCTAAAACAACATTTGACTAAAATGAAATATTTTTGACGTATGTTGGGTAACTATGAATTAATCTTTGTGTGCATTTATAGATATCATTGAATATCGTTTAACTAATATATTTCTCGTTTTACATGTACTGGTAAAATTACGAAAAAAGAATACTTTCCAATTATGTAACGGAATAAATCTCAACCTCTTGGGATTCTTGATTAGATATCACTTGGGAGGTGATCTCCGAATAAAACGTTCGACATCAGAGGTTAATAGAAAGACATCAATACAAATGATTGGTCGATTGAATATCAAAGTTAGTTGACATTCTTTTAAGGGAAACTGCAACTCTTTACATGAGGTACTACTATTTCTATAGCAATATTGTAATATCCCTAGTATATTGCATTAAGTTTTACTTTGCATCTGTAGATGAATTTCATTACTATAATAAGAAATATTTAAGGGAGAGGTTATTAATACCCTTCCTCTTACCCCTATTTGTTGTTCAACTGGCGAAAAAGTTTAAAGCCCATGTATGACTCATGTTATGATACAACCCGCAAACTAATTTACCAAC
The DNA here is from genome assembly GCA_037379345.1 of Perna viridis. Lineage (NCBI taxonomy): Eukaryota > Metazoa > Mollusca > Bivalvia > Mytilida > Mytilidae > Perna > Perna viridis. The sequence continues at coordinate 20,846,418 of CM074511.1, forward strand.
CACAAGACCAGCGAGTTGGTTTAGGCAAAAGAGGAAGTTTGCAAACATTCTTGGTCCAAGTTCATATAGTATCTCAGTATCCTGTTAGAAATGTCAATATATCTGAGGTAAGCAGGGTCAATGCTTCATTTAGCTATGCCGACAGGGTAATATGACATTTTATAGGATTGATACTAAACTATAATTAAACAAACGGTGTCCACCGCTTTTGTTTAATTCATAGTGTATGTAAACATTTGTCCGAGCCGAGCGATACATCTTCTTAAAAATTCTTATATGATTGATAGTTTTCATTACAATCACAGAAAATTAGAAAGATAAAAAGTCTTGGAAGTTAATAGTAGCACGCTTTATGGTACTGAGTTATCCAGTAATATAGACAATACTGATATACGACAGAGGCTTAGAACCAATGCCAGGATGTGCCGAGCATTTTCAACGGTTTCAACAGGATTCGTACATCAAAGTTTTTGTCTAGTCAGTGCACATTTATTGTTCCAGTACTGCAAACAAAAATTTGTTTTAAGCAAGAAAAACAACGTTTATTATTCGAAGCCGGCTATATTCTGGCAACTTCAAGAAAATGTAACGTTTATGATGTCACAATAGAAATCGACAGTCTAAAATATACGGTCAATGAATTTTAACTGCTCAAAAAGAATCTTTGCAGTATAAATTTTAATATTCTAATCACTGAAGGTGGGTTAACCAACTCACGGTTAAACAGAAATCCGACAACAGAGACGATTCATGTATACAATGTAGACAACAGAATAAAATAAAATTACATATAAACGCTGAGGATAAGATAGCACAATTAAAAGAAGAACTTACAACATGAACTACCAATAATACTAGGAGTGACATCGGATCTTTTCGCCAAAATTTCGCTGAAGTGGACTTTTAATGTTAGCACTCTATCGGCCCGTCTGTCTGTCTATTACCAATATAAACTCACCCTGGGAGTGACATCAGGTGCCTCGGAAGGAGAATGATGAATTTTGTATTTGAAATAAGATCGATCTAACTCCTTAATGATTTCTCGAAAGGTACAATAACATTGGTTTAAATATTCTAATGTTAACAGATTTGATCTTATGACATGAACCTTATAAATTTTAAACTTATCCAAAATCTAAGAAGACAATTTCTTATTAATATAAACTGTGTGTTCATTGCTTGAAGGTAGATTATGTAATAAGATTACTTTATATTGGCATTAATTATTGATATCTAATAACCGTAAAATCAGACATTGCTAAGTTAAACTCTAATATTAAACACTTCATGCAAATGATATTTCGAAACGTGCACAACTCTACTTATGACAAAACAATGCCATAAAAACGTACACGCAAATGCATATTTCTTAGAATGAAGTACATTTCAGATACATATCCATAAATGCATAGCATTTTCTTGAAAGGGGTCAGATAAAACAAGGTATTGTTGCTGCCACATATAAAGATACATTGTTAAGTTGCAGTCTTTGTGAGAATCATGCAAAGTCTGTAATATGTGATACACCCCAAAAAAGGCTACACATTGTTATGTTTGTTATTCAGTAGCTTTTTAAGTCTATATGATGAAATGTATAGTTATTCATTCAAATCTGTCTGCTCTCAGGAGATAATCCACTTAAAAATCCAACAGTTTCTATTGCATTTTAGTGTCATTTACAGAGTTATTTCCCTTAATTTGAATTCTATGGTACATCCTATATAATTTTTATTTCCAATGAACGAGGGTTATATGAAAAGCTACATGTTACTTTCTGCTTATTGTGACAGTTTAAACAAAATATCAAAAATAGAAATATGTAGGCTTCCGAACCATGAATCACATTTTGCATGATTCTTACATGTAGCTTGAGTGCTACTTAACCTGTAAACATGTCCAGTGGGTAAATCTTTTGAACAACAGTACATCGATCTTTAAATTTTACTTGTAGCTATTTTACCGTACTAAAACCCTCATTAGTGCTAGAACGACAAAGTAATTGTCACCACCATGCTAGACAAAGTAATTGTCACCACCATGACATTTTCACTAAAAAGATGTTTAACAATTGATTTCTTCAAAAGTGTATTTAATCACTAGTAATCTGGCATTATTCCTACTTGTGTACAGATATACCTTGTTATAAGCATAAGATCTGAATTCAATTTTAACATATGATAAAAAACAAGCCCCTTACTGTTGTGAAACTCTCAATTTGCCAGCAAGTCCGAGGCTAATACAAACTTAGATTTCGTTAAAACATTATAAAGTTGAGTTATAAAATGTTTAGCTGTAGTTATGAGGATTCTATCCAAACAGATATGCCCACCCAATAAAATGACGCATGCAACGTACTCGATAATAGTTACAATCGAGCTTTTAAGGAATATAATATGACCATCTGAAATCTTGATAAAAGCATCGTGTTGTGCTTCAGCAATAAACAATTAATAACGGCCCCCTAAATTTCACTTTTATTCAAGTAAATGTCTGTAGAACAGGAAAATGTTTGTTTCCGGTCCATTTTTGGCCCATAATATCACAAAGATTAAAAACAACCCTTAGTCTCCCATTCATGGTTTGGAAAGTGTAGTTCATCTAAAAAAGATCTATACATTTATACTGTATGGTCATCAAATGTCTACCGACAACATCGACAACAGCGTTATGAAAACATCATACGCAAACTTTTTTTACAATGGTATAAAAAAATGATGAAAATCATTTTAGATAGATAGACCTTTTGAATAATACAAGTAGTAATGAATTGAAACAACTAAACTACCTGATTTCACAGAGATGGTAAGGTTAGTCATACCATGCATTATCATTGGCATGGAAATTTAAAAAATAACAGATTTGGAATAGATTGCCATTATCAAAACAACTCACACCAAACCCATCAAACCTAGTATAAATACAAAGCATACAATACGGTTTGTTTGCATATAAATATTTGTAGTACTTACAATTAACACTTACAAATCCAGCTAAAATGTCAAACACAAAAATCCAAATATCAATTTCACGTCTGTATATCAATTATGGTCAAAGGTTTATAACAAATTATTCGCCGGTCTCGCTGAATAGTTTAACACAATTGAAATATACAGATGATGAACTCGTCCCACACGTTATCCACTTTTCTCCCAACAAATTAAAGTATTACATTTCGGTAATTCAGTTTATTTACTAGAAACCTCCTGTTGCACTGAAAACGTAGTGTGAATAATTCGTTATCGTGAATTAAAGAACTAAATACATTCTCTTTGAAATGTACACGGTGCAGGTGCTGGTTGGATGTGCTAATGTACACGGGAATCTTTTTCAGAGAGGCATTCATTAGCACAGTACTTTCGTCTATAAAATTGATTAAAACAGATTTTTGATTAAAGACAGTAAATAAAAATATATTATTTCTTTTTTTGTGTCCGTAAATGGAAGTTTTTTAAGTTCCAACTACAAATTCAAACATGCACATTTATGGCATTACATCCATTCTAATTAATGTACTGGATGAAGCTATTAAATTTACATGGAGCTCAAGTTGTTTACTAATTCCATACCAACATTCGAATAATTGGTAAATTGAAATATGAAGAGGAAACAACTTAAGCGTAACTATTGAATTTACCTGGCTGAATGAAAGAGTGATCAAGGAAACCTAGATTCGAGGAGAAATCAAAAGAATATCATCCGAGGATATAGACTAGACAGGGAAAACTAACACACACCAAAGAGAACATGAAATACCCAAAATAACACGTACAAAAAAACAAAAGTAGTATCTTTAAAAAGATAATCGACGCATATTCTCGCTTTGTTGATACCCAAATGTGATTAAGATTTTATTGGTGAACTGTGTGGTCACTGTACTATATTTGGTATTTCAATTATTTTATTGGTCCAACAATTAAACTGTTCATTGTCTGAATACAGCTGAGATATTGCTGCTCGGACGTTAAACCCCAACAATCAATCAATCCACCAATTACTCAATTTACAAACGTTACACGTACAAAGAAACAAAACAAATGAGCATTTTAGACTCCAACAAAAAGATTTTAAACAAGTATATTGCGCCTTTGTAAAGGGATCATATTATTTATACCTCGGGTAATGCTACATGTCTTCCTACTCCACCATATGTCATTTTCAGACACTACATCTTAACGTTGTATTGGCAGGTGTGTCTGTCTGTTTTCATGTCTGTTTGTAGGTTGGTACTGCCATAGTTTTTCAATAATTATTTGAGAAAAGATCAAACTCATCTATAAACTGTACAGTTGTCTACTACTATTAAAAACAGATCATTTTTATTTTTAGAGTTACGGTGATTTTAACATTTGTCACCCCTCTTTTTGTGACTTCAGGGTCCGGTTGCATGAAACATCTCAAATCTCAAATTTCGACCACTCAGATTACTTGAAATTGAAGATTTGAGGAAAAACACAGGACTTGAGAAAATTCTCAACAAAAGATTCAGCCCGGGATAATAATATGAGAGGGGATCAAACTATTATATCATAAATTTGTACACAATAGTTAAGTACTACGAAATCCTGTTAATAAATGTTTTTCAAAACAATCATATTTTCAATTCTCAGTTTTTTGCCATCCACATTTTTATGGTTTCAAGACGAAAAATTGAGAAAGTATTGACGGACTTTTTCAAACTTATGAACTTTTATGTGCATCTAACTATTTTAAAAACGTGGTGGAGTATCAAATGTCTCATTAAGATGCCCTATTTTCCTCTTCAGGCCGCCCAGGACAGTTGGTATTTAGTGTGTATGAAGCGCAATGAATCATCAACAAAATGTTTCGGCTAAAATAGGAAAATAAAAATGCGTTGCTGTAGGTTCTGATTCTCCTTTTCAAATACCAATTTATAAATTGCTGAGAACATTGTCTTTAAATACTCTGTAAAAGGAAATGAAAATACCTTAGCTGTATCGTTAAGATAAATTTTTGATTTTTTTTAATAAATCAAAGTTCCCTGTAGCTTAGAGTATTATTGAATCAATCGATAATGCATAGAATGCTTCTCCCAGTTAATAATTTTCCATAGAAAAAAAAACATAACTGAACTTGAAATATGTTGAATAAGGAATTTGCAAGCTATGAATTTCACAAAGAGATGAAGTTACAAGCTTTGAATGTTATTAAGACCCGCAGAACAATATTAATTTTCAAATTCACTTTAGCAATTAAACAAACCATTTACAGGACACGCTATATGTTTGCGTTGTTGAAATTTAAGAAACTGGCTTTTACATGAAGTTATGTTGCGATAAATGGGTTTGTTTAATGATATACGTACTTCAATATGATATTCAAATTTTTTATTATTATAATATAGATTATACTACTTGAATTAAGATTTGTTGACAGTAACACTTCCTACTATACCGAAATAAAAAGAAAGCAGAACAGGTTTTTTTAATATTTGAAAAAAAAATAAACCTAAATATAATTGCAACAATTCATTGAATCTTTTACCGGAAAGTGTGTATACAAATGTTGCCATAATATTTTGTCTCACAATTGGGTCAGCCCTTTTATAAGGTGTTTGTTTGATATGAATTTGTTTTGTATATATTTTTAACTTTTTCTCACTTTTGAATACAGTAACCTGCTATTTATTTTATTTTAACCGGATATTGATCGCCTTACAATCACGTGTTTCTAAGAAAGTTCAATACTTGGGTAAGTAGTTAATCGTAATTTTGTCCTTGATTTACGTACTAGCATACTTGTCTAAGAAAACAACTCCGTAACTGTAGAATCAGTATTCAAATTGATTTAAGATGAAACTAATTTTTTTAGAGTCGAGGTTTTAAATTATAAATTATATGCACGCTTTAAAACAAGAAGCGAAATTACAGGTTTAGAATAGATAGTTCAAAAACAGACCAGTAATCTAATCTCATCCTTCTTCAGCAAATGTTACTCACGTATTCTCCAACAGTCATTTATTCATCATTCTGAGATTACGAGGAGAAAGATAAACAAAGCTACTACAGTGTCGACGGTATTGAAAGGTGCAGCTATATCTTAGGTGCAAAATATTAAATCCTTAATTAATATCAAATAGAAAATGTAAGAAGCTGAGAATAAACTCGCAATAATTGTCTTCAAACAGATTTTGATAAAAGAAAGAAATTTATGCATAATCTCCAACTGTGACGTACATATCTTTTAAAAGTTAACTATTCGCTGGAAAATGTGTGGTCCAAGGATAATGTATATAAAGAAAACAGAAACAGTTATTTATTTTCTTACATAAACTGTCGTCAAGCCAATGTGCTCATTTTGAATGTAATACTTAGTTATCATGATTTGCAGATCGGTGGCGACGGTAATAACATCTAACTCTTGATTTTAGGCATATTTTATAACTTTATATTCCGTAGATAAAATCTTGCAGCTTTACTGTTACAATGTCCCAAAATACAATGAACTAAATTGGTTTACTAATTGAATACTAGTAATCGATTTCAGAGTGACTTGAATAAAACAAAAAAACTACATAGCCTCGCAATGAAAGATTCTTATGGTGTTAAAAATCCTTCATGTTAGGTTTCTTTTTAGTACTAATGTTTTCTTTTGTTTGTTTTTAATTGTTTGTTCGTTTGTTTGATTTGTTTTAGTTTTAGTTTTTGTTTTGTTTTTTTTTTTGTGTTTATTTTTTTGTTTTTTGGGGGTTTTTTGTTTTTGTTTTGTTTTTTGTTTGTTTGTTTGTTTTTTTGTTTGTTTGTTTGTTTTTTTTTTTTTTTTTTTTTTTTGTCTTAGCTTTATATTCTCTACTCTCATCTGTAGATAAAAATCAAATTATGATTAAAATAACAATTATATATTTAACTTCAAAGTTGAAGCATAAACATACACTATTTTGTGGAACCATGAATATAGCGTTATGCATACTACAAAGACTTTTGTGTGTCGTAATATCCATAACAAAAATCTTTCTTATTAATCGAACAAAATGAAACTGATATTGGGCACGTTTTACCTTCATCTTTGTGAGTTCTTTAATGAAACACTTTCAAAACAGGTTTGAAAAATATCTATCGGGAACTGAATTCCATATTATCTTTCCTGGGCATGAGCTAATCAACATGAATAGATAAACCTGCCTTTCTCCTGATAATGAAACAGCATGTATATCACTCAACATGGATTGCTCAGTGTGATAACATACTATATATGAGTATAATATCTCCTCGGTTCATAAAGAGGAGATTGTTCAATCTTCTTGTCAGTACACTGGGTTTTCTAAATGATAATGAATGCAATGATATGTTACTTTATAAGATCATGTGGTTTTATTTTAAATTAGTATGTTCTCATTATTCTTTGTTGTACCACGTTTATGTATACTTATTTGTTTCCTTATATCAAATTTCGTTTTTATTTTTCAAGTGTCACTTTAAATTTCAAGAGCCTAGTTAGGGGATAAGTGTGTTAGGATGACCGGTATGACATTACTTAATACTTTTGTAGAAGCTTACCGCCTTCAAGTATCTGTCTCTGTGTGAATCAGGCAGAGGGTAAAACATGGTTATAAAAACACCATTTTGAAAGTGTAATTTAAATATTTGCACTATCATGATCAAGGAGAAGCGTCATGGTTTCCCCATATCATTTCGGTAAATTGAGTTATAATTTCATTGAAATGCAGTGAAAATGAAAGTTTCAAGGATAAATGAGCCCGTCAAAAATCTCATTCCATTGAAAAATTTCTGAACAAATTCAGGGATACAGAGTTCGTATAAACGGGCTTTTTGAATAGAGAAATCTCCCTTGGCTGAAATTTAATTGTCAGATCGCGGGGTTTTGGCACGAATGTTTCTGACTTTTCCCATTTTACCTGATTCTTACAAATGCTTACACATAACACTAAACTCGTTTGTAGGACATTAATAACAATCAATTAAACCACTCCCACTTTATCTTAAGTTCACGATTATTTTACTTTCCACCATTTAATAAAAATTTACACTGAAATTTTAACTTTAAAGCAACAAATAGTTTGAAGATAAAACTTACTCCTTCAATTAGTTCGTATGATAAAAACAGTTGCACAGTAAAATTATGAAATGCATGTCTGGGGTGTAAAATTAAGACAATGAATCATGCTAAGATTCCTTCTCTAATGTTTAATAGAGAGTTTAAACGAAACAATGTATAGCACTGCTTGTTTTATTATCTGCTGAGAGGTAAACTTTGTACGACCTTCCTCCAATGAGATTAACTCCGTGTTCCAGGTAGAGAGGATAAGATATACAAAGTTAACATATGGGGCTTCATAATACTGTTTGATATGAGAAGAAACCGGATTGTTCAGCTGCTTTGAAATAAAATCTAGTATTTAATGTAAGTGCCTTCAAAGAAGAAATTGATCTGGATTTGTTGATAAACTCAACATTGCACGTGGGTTCACTTTCGCTTATTATTCCAATTGAAGGTTAAAACTATTGGAATTACATTCTTCGCGATATTGGAAGTAAACATTTCTTGGTGTTACTGCAGGTTGACAAAAGATATTCAGTTAAACTAAATGAACATCTTTGCTTAAAAATAACCCTTCTTAATTTGAAATACTGATTTGATTTATTTTAGTGGCGGATCTAGAGTTTTAGTTAAGGGGCCCCAAAACAAATTCTTGTCAGGATCACCGGCGAGGATCACGAAGTGCACGAAGTGAGTGCTTTTCATGATTTTAACGCACAAAATTTTTCACCAATTTTTTTTTGGCCTCCCAACTCCCCCTGGATCCGCCACTGTATTTCATTTGTTTCTATTACATATACTTGAAAGGAACACACAAAAACACGAAACACTGAATAAACGATTACATTTAATCAAATTTGACACCCAATGTATATCATTCGTAAATACTAATTAAATGAACTGGACACTTTGTGGTATCTTATTCTTAATTGGTTCATTGGTTTATAAAAATAAAGGGTCTCGATAATTTCCAGGATAAGATGATAGATGATGGGCCAAATGCAAATGTTAAAGTGTCATATCTAGGAGTAATCAATGGAACGAATGCGAAACTTATCTTAAACCCGAAAGACATCATTAGAAAATATACTACTTTTTTACGTACAAATTTGCTGAATTAATATTGCGTGATATGAAATTATGTATGTTTAATAGTTTGAATGCCAATCACACATATCAATATGGGAAACGTCATACAATCATATGAAAATACACGATTCAACAATGTAAGAACATCACGGGCTGGTCTCGTCAAAAGATCATCAATATGCCATATATCATCAGCGCTTCAGATTTTTTTTCTTGTTAGTTATATTCGTTTGTGCTAGTTGAAACACTTGCAGCAATTAACAAATCATATTACCTCTCGAATTGATGTTTTGCTGACATGTTACAGTTGATTAGAAACACATGCAACACTTCAAACTTGAAAAGTACGATTAAACTGTTATCAAAGTACATTGTTCTCCTAGCTTTCTAAAACTCACTAAGAAAGTTTCTTTTAGAATGTAGCTTTTTGATGAAAGAAGCTAAACAAGACGGTTGTTTAAGAGAATTTATAGAAAATACTACTTGGCCCTTCATGTCCCCTTACTTCTACACATTTCAAATCAGGACCTACCAAAGTTTACTCTAACCTTTTTGACAGTTTGTGGATCAAGTTATTTTGCGTACATCATGATTATTCCTTACCTGTTTTTGATCATTTAAGTCTTAGTCTAGCTAACCAAGTCACAACTACAAAAACCAATTCATTTTAAGTATGGTGATTTGTTATACAATTGTATAGAGATCTAAACAATTCAACTCCAGTTTAGGGTCGGGCACCGACGGCAAGGACGGCACCATGCAATTATATAACGGCATTTTTTTTCCAGTCGAATAAAAACGAATAAAAAAGAATGCAACTAACTGGCTATATTAAACTGCATTGAGGAAGGCTTCAATTCCTTGAACATGTTTATTGACAAGTTTATATTTAAAAAAAGACCGGCAAATGAAGACCGGCAAATGCATATGATGGAATCCTCTAAGTACATGTAGCACCACACTTTCAGTTACTTGATCTATTGTATGATAGATGGTATTTGTTTTAGTACCATAGATTGAGATTGAAGATTCAACTAATTTAACCCACCCTACAGAATCATATTATAACAATCACAAGTAATGCATTGAGAGTAGTATTTTCCAGTTCAAAACCATATCCCAAATTAGATTGAGAGGTTATTTAGGAGAAACAAGATTAAAAACATATTTGTATATATGTGAGTTACTGTATTGTCACGTCATGGTTTCTAAGTCATTTTTATTGACGTTTTAGTGTCGTTTTTAAATTATTTTATTTTGTTCAAGGCATAATGAAACTTTCATAAGTTATTTCTGTATTTGTAATGACTGAAAGACACGAATATATGCGAAAAGAACAAAGGCCAACTTCCCCAATATTTTTGTTCATAGAAATGTCATCTAGATTTTTTCTCTTAATAATCGCGGGGTTTGTTAGTTATTTTGTACTTTACCTTTTTCGGCAGTTTAACAGAACAGAAACGATGAGAATGTTTTTAATGATTTCATATACTTTTTTTCACCCTACACCGTGGAAATGGATAGAGATCCTTTCGTTTTTATCGACTGTAATTTGTTCTAGTTTTTATATTTTTATAAATACAAGGAAATAAAATATATATTTGAACCGGCAACTAAAGCCAAATTATCTATTCTAGTTTCCCTATTTCTAACATGTAAAGAATGCACTATGAGATATGTACTCTTCCTGTGTATTAATCGTGACATTCAAACATTCAAAACGTCCTGGATATCAACTGGTATACAATTACGGAAAATACTACCTGCAATTACTCCTCGTGTAAACGAATTCATATACATTAGTCAATAAACATTCTATGAACCTTTAATGAGAAGGCTAGACAATTGTCCGGGTCCAAGACATTTTCATATTTTCATTTTTTTTATATAAATCCTTTCTTTTGTGTGATCTTTATAAGAACTCAGACGATCAGTGTAAAATAATCATTTACACCCACATTTGAAAATAAACCAAGCATCGTAAAACTGTGTTAATCTACTCTGACTTATGCGGTACCTTTTGCAATAATGTCAACAATCGAATCAAATAAAATCTTGGAACAACAATGTCACTATGGTCTCGATGATAGGGCAATAACGTGGGTTAAATGAAAACTAAATCAAATAATGTTTTGTATACCATAGACTGATAGTGTCTAAAAGCATCAATCTAACAGACTAATTAAAACCCTCATCCTGTTGTATGTGGTATTTTTGGTCGCTTAAGTGATTTTCCAAATGGACCTCCTAGCATCAGGGATTAAAATCAGGTTATGCAACATTTCAAGATTGTGGTAGTATTGAACTTTTTCAGAAAATAGGCAAATAAAGAATAGAATGAATAAAGATTTATACGGGCTTTTGTAAGCTCTAACATGTATTTTGACATTCCTAGAACATTTATAAATACTAAACTATTACCGTGACAAAGTAGCTTATGTGTTTATAGCTAAAATAGTGTAGCAATTAAGAACTCTTTCTATGTTTCTTTTGTAAATTCATTAACATCTTTAATTAAAAAGTAAATTTTCTGAGATTGATATGTTTAAAAGTAAAAATTTACATCGGTTTGATTTTTTTTTTTATTATTTCAGTTTCATATTGTTTCTTGTAAATAGTTGATTCAAAGTGTTATTAAATGCCTGACTCTAATGAAGAATTATAGTTTGGTTTAATGATCTCAGAAACTTGTATTTGCATCAATTGAAGGTTCGTAAAGCGTGAGTAACTGATATGAATCTGAAATAAAAATTCAAGGTAATATATACCTGTAGGGTTATATGTCTTGCTAAAGCTTTTAGGGAGCAGTTTATTACACAACTCTAGCACTAGTGTTGTTCTTTCTGGAAATTTGAAAGTGAATCGGTATAAGTGGCAATCGCTTTTAAGAGGACACACGTGATCAATGTTATTAATATACATTTTTCCTGTACATGTATATAAGTACGTGTCCTTGTCAATTCATAACTAAAGCATGGTTCTAAATTAAGTTAACGATAAACATGGCACATGATTTTATGTCTTAGGTATCTTTGCAATATAAAGATTCATTCAGTGAAGAAAACACTGAGGTTCCATTCCTTGTATTGCACAGGGTAGAACTACTCGGTGTTTGATTCGGCTTCAATATGATATGTGATTCAATCTGCACCATGGAAACTGAATTATTCAACGGGTCATAGTTTTCCTTTCCTCGTTTATCTACCCCGGACTTGACTTTTTATTAGCAACTCGGCGGTTGTTTCTAGAAAAGCAGAGAACGCTTACCGTACCGATGCACCTGGTCCATGCTCCCAGTTTTTAGTGGAGTCTAGTTTGCTCATTTCCTTTTGTTGCTTTGTATGTATTATTTTAGTTACTTTATGTTCTTTGTTGTGCGTATCTGTTTTCCATGTCTGGTCTTTGTCCCTGGATTACGTTCTTTTGATTGCCGCTGTGGCCTTGGTTCCCTTGATTACCCTTTCAGTGTTTTAGTACTTTATTTATACAGTTTATTTTTGGATTAAGGCTTCATAATACGTTTGGTTCCAATGCTGCTGATGAGAGGTTTCCCCTTGAGTCATGTTTGCAGCATAGTAAAATTTGCAATGTTTATTGTTACTCCTATATTCTGTTGAATTTAAATTTTGGGAAAAAGTCATCCAATTTGGCAGAACGAAACAGATTAAATAAAAAGTAATACTGACGTCAAGACGACATAAAATCAATTGATTTTTCTTCCTTTATTTCTTCCTTTTACATTGATATGCATAGAACAATAAGAGTCCGGACTTATTTCGGATAGGCTCCAATCTGACTAAATGAATCATTTTTTTTATAAACTGAAAGACATTGTTTAGTATAAAAACTGAATTCAGTCTACAGTTAGACATAGCATCAAAATCTATGGTTTGACAATTAGCTTTTGACAATAAAGAAGACACTGCCGACCCAATATCACAAATTAAAAGCGTCCTCGGTAGACAAAATAAAACTTGTGGTCGCAGTAAATGTCGTCGACATCTTAGTTATATACATAAAAAAAAACAAACGTAAACAGTCAAGTAAATATAGTGACATTGACACTACTTAAAATACAACATCCAGATGAGTAATACTGATTAGGCTAGAAGTCAGATTATATGTTTAAAATACTTTATGTGTACTTGATACAGCAATGTCATTCAGTGGTATAATGGTTATATATATTTATAAATTAAAAGTTAATAGATTTTTTTTTAAATATGGGCGTCCTCTTTATACATTTCCAAAATTTAAATTAGTTATTAAAGTTGTTTCTTGCAGTTAAGCTAAGCAAAATTATAACGTTTGTCTTACCTTACTAACTCAACAATTTTTCAATGCTATGGCTCAATACACTTAGAACAATTAGCTGATTATCCTGTAGAGAAATACTGTCCGTTTTCAGATTGTAAACATTAAACTTCTGTCTGTCAGTTACAGATATAGAGCTTGTGCTGTTCTATGTGATAAACCGGGAAACGTAACTGTTTGTAATTAATCATTGACTCGAGTTAGATTCAAGTGTTTTTGAAACGTCTGATACATTTATTTCACTGATTTTCAACTTGAAACCTGATGTATATTTACGTTTGGAATTGCCCTTTAAGAGATTGTGCAGATGATGATGAATTTATAGAAAATTGACGCAATTAGATTGCTAATAGTTACTTTAATTACCATCAAGAACCGCCGCTATTACAGTGAAACTTGTCTAAACAAAACCCCTGTAAAACTTGTCTTAACCAAACCCCAATGTGTCCGGTTTAGATAGATGATCGGTATATAAAGGTCCAATATACATTTAAAATATCCTATAAAGGATTTTTTTTTAAAGTGTCTTGTTTAGGCAGATTTTGATCTATTCAAAGTTTGGTTTAGATATAAACTGAATCAACAAAAAAACAGTAGAATAATATGTGTTTTGATTTTGTCAAATATTATGTTACGACGTTTGAAATGGTACAGATATAATTTTATATAAGATAATTCATTTTTTAAGAAGGAGGATAATACCGGATATGTTTCCATCTTTCAAATATCCTTTGAAGACACAATTCACATATTTATAGATTTATCATCTTTTAATTGAATGTGGGAAGTAAGGTTATTTTTAGATTTTTAATATCAAGAGTAGTCATAAATGATTACGGTTTAAAACTTTGACATGCTCAAAATACAAAGTATATATGAACTTTTTCGAGCAGCAAAGATCTCTAAAGTTGATCAAAAATTACACACAAAAACACTTTGATATTTCACGAGTAAACATAAACTAGAAATAAATTGTTATAATTATATACATCATGTATGAACTGCAAAATGGCAGCAGCTTAATTCATATTCCATGTGATATGTGTGTCATCTTGATGACTCGATAGCAAGTCAGCGATGGTGCATACGGTGCATTTATTTGGCTGGAGATTTCAAATGACAATAGCGGATACTATAATTGCATTTTATCGACATTTTTCTTATACGCACACGTACTGTTCATTTCAATATATGTATGTTATCAGTTATATTTGCTTCTTAATGTTTTTTTATCATTTGTTTTTATAAATTTGTCTATGTCCCAGGTTGGTAACTACTACACATCAACACACCTGGTCAGTATCCCAATTAGTATAGCAGTCCGAATATAAAAATATGGTTTATTATTCTATTTATGTTTTAAGTTTTTCCGGGTACAAGGGTTGAGAAAATGTGGTATAAATGAATAGTTTTCGTTCTTGATTACAAGTTCTCTGTTAAAGTTTTCTTTACCAAGTTTCATTTTTCAAATGATTTAATGATGAAGACTATTTTTTTGTATTATTAAACACATCTCTTTTTCAAAATGACAAATACATTTTTATGTTTTACCGCGTAAGTATAAGTAACCAGTCATACCAACTGGGAATCGACCTATATTAACTTTAAGTTGTTCTATAACATCTTATCTTATTCTATCAGAGAGGGGAGGTTACTGGTACATATAATTGCTCTCTTTAACTCAAGTTTTTACTTACAACACACTTTATCTTTATTTCTATGACACGCGAAGTCATTGTCTAGATTTGTTAAGAATTATCTAAAATTGGGTGCTTAAGACAATATTATAAAGAGAAATGACCAATGTATATTTTGGTACATCAGGTTATATTTTATATAAAGCAGAAAAGATCAATGAGGTTTGGGAGGAAAATCAATCGTGCAAATACCAAATACAAATTGACATTTTGAACCATTTATATTGCTTTAATATCATATTTAAAAAAGTTATTGCCATCCAAGTATGTCTCTCCCCAAGACATGTCTACCATATAAATTCGAGACTAGGACCAAAGAGAGAATTTATCCCTCTGGAACTGTTTACGTTTCAAAAAATTAATTGTTATAGAAATAGATTTTACCTCAAAATAAAACTAAGCAATTTTCAAATCAATTTATCATGAAACAAAAATCTGATACAGCGTCCTACTAATGTACATTAAACTCTATTTTCAAACAGAAATCGAGTATATCCCAGAAGCATGTTTGTCTGTCGAATTCCATTTGTGGCCGCATAATGTATTTATGCATTAAATGCATTTCATTTCTCTACATTGAATGTAATGGTTCCTTTGATGTTCGTGGCTTATGTTTCTCAATTTCTGAAACAGTAAAGGATTCAGTCTTACTTTTTCTTTGAAAAAAACTATTATACAAAAACGTTTTCCATTTAAATTTATTTATTTATTTATTTATTTAGTATTAGTATGGTATTTTTAAAACATTTCATGAACAAATTACCTCAGATATATGATTTTGATTTTTTCTGAAAGATGTCTCTTCCTATCGTTAATCAACTACAACCATTGTATACATACTACTATCATTCCAAATTTTAACATTACATGCAAAGTCTTTGACAACAAGGAACATTTCTTTAAGAGTTGACGTTTTACATCGAATGTCTGATAAATGTTCAGATTTTAACCAACTTGACTCTTCCAATAAACTTAATTATATTTTAAATCCAGATATGGATGTATTGCCCATTATTGTTGATTTTATACACCAACTTTTGAGTTGCGAAAAAAAGGTCCATAATGGTACATTCAAGGTATACATATTTGTAATCGCCTTTATTTTTTTTTAATTTGTTTTATTTTTTTTTTATTTTGATTGAAAGAATTGTGGTAGAAACTTCATTTAAGAAGCTTTTATTCCGCGCAGTATATACCATTATTACATGATATATAAACAACCTTGGGTTCCAGTCTATTTCAAAATTACGTCTAAAACCAAATTTAAAACTATCAGTAAAATGAAACGACTGAGGCAAAGCGGAGCTAGTGGTAAATAAACATTTAACAAATGCCATTAAAACAGGGAGAGCATAGACTATGCACGCTGGCTAAAAATTTGTACTTTTCCTTGTCTAACTGCTTGTGTCAACCGACATTTAGAGGGAGAAAAATCATTAGATTTAACCACTCTACCCCATGTCAAACTTTGCATTATTCATAAATTGTTCAAGACTTTGAGAGTCTTGTATACAATGTCATTAAATAACATAATCCGCGGAATCATTTACAGACTGTTCGCTCTAAATGACTGATAACCATCATGCTTATTGTGTCAGGTCCATCATGCAGCAATTCAAATCTATCAAACCGTATTGTTGTCTCAGCAATCATCATCCGTCAGTCTATCAATTATTAATCTTTTATTAGTTTATTATGTAATCATTGGGCTTGTGTTGACGTCCAATACTGAGAGTTAATACAGGAACAATATTGACAAATTACAATTTCCTAAAATACTTCTCCCTTGAATGGAAACTGGGTTGTTCAATTACAGAAACAATAAAACAGTGCTCTACAATTGCATCATGTATCATACGCTAATTGAAATTGATTTTCTTAATAGTGGTCAGTCTTTCATTCTTATACTTCGTTACACTACCAGACGTGAAAGGACTATCGAATTTTATTAGTTTAGATCTATTCAAGTACTATGTCCGTCAATAGTTCTTGTTTTCGGTGGGATAGTTGATATCTTATGGATCAAATGAGTATAACTGTAAAGATGGCATCGCTCACTGAAGACATTCATTAAGTTTTTCTCACATTGAACAGCGGTGGAACTCGTCTTTTATGAGACAAAAGTGACGTTAAATGAAACAACCGGAGCAAAAGTGGAAAGATGTAACCATGGAGATTTATCTGTATTGATTCTGATCAGAGGCATTCAAACATCCTGAACTAGAACTATAAGAAGAGAATATCCCCATTTACACTTCGGTTCTGAAAATCCTTGAGTTGAGTTATCTCCCCTGAAAATTATTCATTCACCGTTATACCTAAATCAAAATTAAAGGAGTAGCAATTGCAGGGACGCTGCGTACGTTGTTGGTGTCACATTCGATTAAACCGGGGCTGGTTACGAAAACCGAAAGATTGCTATTAGAATGTGGAGTTACCAAAGGCAATATGGTTATTAAAATGTTCGAAAATGGTTGTTGTTTTAGGATTACATTCATAAATCTTTGGAAGATGCCGTTAATTGTGGGGGGGGGGATGCTTGCTTCCCATTCACCAATATATCTAAGGTATTTCTTGGCGTATTTAGATAAAAACAAACTTTTTGGGGAAGAGCAGTTTGTGCTGCAGACGATATCATGTTTTTCATGGTGTAATGATAATATCAAAGCGTATTACAATATCACAAACATCTCCCCTTTGATGTGGACATTGTAAAAATGGAAAGAAATCAATTTAAAGACAAAATGTTCGACATTTTTTTGAAGTTATGCGAACAACTTTTTTTAATCGGGACTTTTATTAACAATATTGACAATTTATTCCATAACCGCAATGAAAAAATATATAAAATGTTCAGTCAGTCTTTTCGTTAAAAGCATTTCTGTCCGTATTTCAATTATGTCACAAATCTTCATTTTTTCGACGTTGGATATTGGCTACTTTCTTGCTTACGGTTGTAAAATATAATAACGAATAGTATTTTTACAAAGTATATTCACGCTTAAAGGACTGTATAAATATTCAGAATATCATGTTTATTCTAAAAAATAATGAGTTTTATTGTCTAATAGTAGATAAATACGCGCGTATGTTGTGATGTCACGATCTATAATAACTTGAAGTTCTTCTGTAACATGTTATCTTATTCTACCAGAGAGGGGAGGTTACTGGTACATATAATTGCTCTCTTTAACTCAAGTTTTTACTTACAACACACTTTATCTTTATTTCTATGACACGCGAAGTCATTGTCTAGATTTGTTAAGAATTATCTAAAATTGGGTGCTTAAGACAACATTATAAAGAGAAATGACCAATGTATATTTTGGTACATCAGGTTATATTTTATATAAAGCAGAAAAGATCGACGAGGTTTGGGAGGAAAATCAATCGTGCAAATACCAAATACAAATTGACATTTTGAACCATCTATATTGGTTTAATATCATATTTAAAAAAAAGTTATTGCCACCCAAGTATGTCTCTCCCCAAGACATGTCTACCATATAAATTCGAGACTAGGACCAAAGAGAAAATTTATCTCTCAGGAACTGTTTACGTTTCAAAAAAATAATACCACATTTATACCACATTTTCTCAACCCTTTTACCCTGAAAAACGTAAAACATAATAGAATAATAAACCATATTTTTATATTCAGACTACTATACTAATTGGGAGAGTGACCAGGTGTGTTGATGTGTAGTAGTTACCAACCTGGAACGTAGACAAATTTATATAAACAAATGATAAAAAAACAGCAAATGTAACTGATAACGTACATATATTGAAATGAACAGTACGTGTGCGTTTATAAGAAAAAAAATGTCGATAAAATGCAATTATAGTATTGTATAGTTCTTGTCTGACTAATTAAAGTTATTATTAGCAGTCTAATTGTATCAATTTTCTATTAATTCATCATCATCTGCACAATCTCTTAAAGGGCAATTCAAAACGTAAATATATATCTTTCTTAAAAGCTTTTGTCGTTAGCTTTGAGTGAACTAATAACCGTGAAATTTTGATTTTTACATGTATATATGCTGCAGGTAGTATATTCTAAAAATAATGATACTTGGTTAACTATGTATCTTAGTACAGCATTTTGTCTGTGTCTAACCAAAATGTCACAACATCTAAAATTTGTACATTTTACTTATTCGTAATACGCGTACACCATGCGAAATTCGAACGAATTGTTCAAAAGGGCAAATGGTGTTGAGTCGATTTCTTCATATACTTAAAAATGTATTCATCCTCCTCTATGGTTTTATCATGTCATTTATATATAAAAAACCGTGTCTAACAAAAGATAGCCCCTCCCCCCTTCCGCGCACTCCTGTCTGGTCATATGCAATGATGCCCTGGTGAAATCGGGATCAGCGTGTATGCATCAAAGTATTTGAAATGTGTAGACATGCCCTTGCACATTCGCTAGTGAAATATTGTAAAATCAACGTATTTCATAATCGACCTAATTACCTCTTGACAATTATTTTAGCTATAAGATATAATAAGATGTACAAATATTGCACAAATATCTTTTTGATTTTTTTTTTCAAATCAGACCAAAAACCAAAAAAAAACATGATTTATTCTGGTGTGGCCTTTTTTACCTCTTACAACTCGAAAACCGTAAGAGATATCCGAAATCTGATTGAAAAATACGGGCAGGATTATAATGTGGAATTCAATGAAGATTCTAATGAAATAAAAAATTTCGAAAAAAAGTAATGAAAATGTTTTGAGACGTTGCCCTACTTTGCCCCCTATAACTTGAATCGGTCCAAAACACATAAAATCTGCTGTACATTTGTTGACCCGAATTAAATAAAGCACACATTCAAAATAGAATAATTAAAATCGAAAAAAAAACAATCTACATGGGTTTTAATAAAACATGTATTTTGACCCTTTTTGGCCTATATTTTCTAAAGCAGCAAGGACAAACAAGTCCAAATTAAATACGAATCTTCTTAGTTGATGGTAAAATAATATCAACATTTCAAAACAATTCGTCAACCACAACTAAAATTATCGCACGGAAACGAAGTGTCGCAAGACCAGGACGAAGACGACGCGGACGACGACGTCGCCGCCAACCAGGACGACTGCGCCATAGCATTATACGACCGCAAGTTTTATTCATCGTATAATAAAAACGGGAGATTTCGCTCTCAAGTTTTCTCAAAGAGGGAGCTTTGCCAAGGTTTTGTTTTCTCGAAATGTTTAGCAATATTATATGTTTAGCAACAGACCTTAGATTTCCGAAACGAGAACATGCATGTATTCGGAAATATCAACATACATCTACATTAGAGATATAAAACCAAATAGGAAAGAAATAAATTCACTTTATACACTTCCACAATTTGATTTCCCGGGGGGGGGGTGGTTACTGACTTTTTTGCTTGTAGGTTTGTTGGCTTTCTGTTTTAGTGAGGGTGTTTTACTTTGTTTAGCGCATCACGAAATTTGTTTTCATAATTCCTAACATTTGTCTCATCGAATTTAATTGCTTGATGCCAAACTATCTACCATTTCAGGATGTAATCTGGTCATTTCAACTGACCAAAACGTACGAAAAATTAATGTCGAATCGGATAATTAAATAATAAAAAATGTCGTGTGTGTTATTTTATGTAAAAAAATTAAATAAGCACACTTCTTTTTACATATAGAACGATGTACGTCGCAATACAAAAAAGACGTCAAATTTGCCGATTTCGACGTTACCAAATATGACACCAACACCGTACGCTACGTCATGATGTACAAATTCACTTGTTTCATGTGCAACCATTTATTGAAATGAATCAAGACCTATTGTTGTTGAAACAGATTTTAAAAGCAACATGGTCTTCATAAAAGGAATAATTATATTTAAAACACGACGTTGTTTTTTGCAGTACCGTGATATTCATTGCTGCCACTTTATGTATGTAATTAATGTGGATATTGTATCGTATTTTTTAGTGAAAGTAATATTCAATGCCTAGTAATATCTATCCATCAGATTATTTACCGCGGAAGGATTTTACAGGAGAAAAGTACAAAATGTTGCAGTAATTAATAAAAGTTTCTACCAATCTAGTTTGAAAAGCATTACTGCATTTCTTTATGGAAAGAGGTGCAAATAGGAAATACTTTTTTGTGAATGAATAATACGTTTTGTATAAAAGTCTTTATTTTCAATGCTAGCAAGGATAATGAAATAAAAATACTAAATTGATGTAATGCATCATGTCACTATCTTGTATTGTTTACTGTCATTACATATTAACCAGTAATATCATTTCAAAGTCGTTTCGTATAACCTAAAATCAAATTATATATAGCTACCTTTAACATTAAGCCTCATTCCATTATATTTCATAATACACTATAAGAGAACCCCTATTGATGTATTATCCGCATTCAAACCAGGAAGTAAATTAATTAATGTCCGTTGCTGTCAACAACAAAACTGATACACATTTGATAAATCTGCAGCCTGGATGGCGCATTACAATTTGTTCAGCCTTTGATTGTATTCGTTTCTAGATATATTATACTTACACGTTAAAAAAAGTGTCGTTTGTTGCCTCAGGAATAATTGTATTGCTTCCTGTTAGCATCAAGAATCCAGATAACTATTATAAATTAGGCTTACTTTTCTGTCCTAAAAGGATGGGTTTATATCTCTCATTATTTTACACCATAGGCAACACGTTTTTCCCTTGACATTTCAAGCAAAAATCGCTTATTCTATAGAGGTCAAATAGCCATCTTATATTGTGTAAGCGTCTGCTTTTTTTTTTATTGTATGTCGATTCCTTGACATTGGCTTTAAATACTGCTTACCATTTGTTCCGAGGGTATTCCAATTTTTCTTTACACAAAGTTAATATTGTCTGGTGGTGTTGTAGTGGGGCGACATTTTTCATTAATATTGAGAAATATAATTGTTACAAAGCAGTAAATATTTGAAACCCGCTCCAAGAACAAAACAAAATATGTAATTTAAAAAAAAAAAAAAAAAAGGTCAAACAAAACCCGATACCAGCTAACTTCATGATATAACTTGACAATTAACGAGAGTATGGCTTCATAGATACAAATACTCTAAAAAAGAAATTATGAAAAGGAAGTTTGATTTAAATGCAGTTATCGAAGAGCAACTTAAATCCTTTACAGCTATAAAAGCATGGTATAGCAATATATTGCGTGCTACTCAATGAAAATGGAAATTCATAAAAATAGCATGGAAACATAATGTTCCAGACTTAAAATGATCATTCCTTAAGAATTATTTCTTCGTAGTATTCCTTTTCGCCACTTCAAAGCCATTTTCAAAAATATAGTCTGTAGATTGCCATACCTTATATCAAACTTACATGTCAAAGGTATATAAACATCATCTAAACATGGGTACTTACTATTGAATTGTGCGCTTGTTAATTGTATGCGTCTTAAGGGCATGCAAATATGACTTTCATGATACCTCGTGTCTAACCGTAAAAGCAACATTTGATAAATGGTATTAGTAAATCGATATCTAAATAGAATTGTCTATTTAGTAAGTCTGTTAATCTTCATATGCCATTAGTGAACTCAATGTAATTCAAGCTCCGAAATGTCGTTCTTTACGCTGCAAAATAGTTTTATAAATGTAAAAAACGGACTTACCGACATCCAAAAAGCCAAATTAGATAAATACCAAATCATAACTGGAGGGCTGTTCAGACGATTTTTTATTACAGTACCTTAAAATAATCGAGCTTGGAACCTAAAATGATATCATTCTGATTGTATGACTGGCCGGTATTGCTGTTGTTTGTGTGGTTTTATGTGAAAAATTAATACCGTGTTTAGAACGACATTATTTTCAATATAGACATGCACATAATGAACTTGCTTGATTGAATCTTATTTCCGGTCTTTTGTCAATATTGGTTTGAAACAATAATCGGCTTTTACAAGAATTTTCTCAATTAATTCCCATGTGTTTTTTTTTTTACATGAAATATTTGACCATTATAATCATTTAATAACATTCAATCAAGTAGATATTTTTTATAACTATTTAAAGCAAAAAAGTTATGCTCTATTAAATATTCATATTAAGATGTTGGATACAAGGTTCCATGGGAGTGAGCGGGATACACAGATACAAAACATGAAATCGATATAATAAGGGGTTTTGTCAGTTTAAGTATTGTCGAGAGAATATTATATAATAGACATTTGAACTGGTTAATTTTTTTAACATGGTTCCTACAGTATGAGATGTAAGAGACAACAGAAAAAAAATTATTTTGTATTCTGTTCTGTACTGTTTTGTTTTTGTTATTGTTGTTACTTCGATTTGATTTTCTTCTATTATTTTTTTTTCGCTATTTCTGTTTATTTTGTTAATTGTTGTTTGTAGATTTTTTTTGGGAGGGGGGGAGCGTTGTTGTTTTGTTTGCTTGTTTGTTTTGTTTTTGTTTTGTTTTGTTTTGGGTTTTTTTTCTGTGAGTGTAACATTTCTGCTTGAAATAAATATACGCTGTTGTACATCCATGCATTTTAATATTTCGCAGTTTTTTTAGCACATTCATAAATGAGGCATCCTGTTAGGGGCAAGTTAAGGCAAACTCACAAAAGAAGCTTATAGTATTTCGTTTTTAATGTTTCATATGATAAAACGGAAAGGGTCACTCAAGAAGATAAGCTTTGTTTGTGTAGCTGTACAAATCACATACACTACTTGATTTTTTTAGTCAGGTATATGACGTAAAAGGTCCGGGTATCAAACTTACCCCATTTTGAGGCATAATATCGCTCATTTTAATTCAACGGATCAAGGCAGACTATTGTACGTAAGGTAGCTTCTGGGTAAGTCAACAATACTGCAACTTGTTTTAATATGAAAAGCATGTAGCCGAAAGTGAAAATACTTAAAAACTAGATAAAATCAAAACACCAGACTATTTGAATTTAACAACAGACATATATTTATATTATTTTCTCGCTTCTTTTCTTTAGAACAATTCTGTTAATAAATAGTATGTCAATCGGGGACACGATATATCTAGTAACTATTTTTATAATGGATTCTATTAATGTTTGCATTTTTTTCTCAAATTAGTGTTGTTGTTTGTTTTAATCAGATGGAAGCCTTTATTCAGTATTTCTATTTCCTAACTACTATCCATGCTACACCAAAATCAAAATAAAAAAGTTATATAAAAGTGTGATGGCCACTGTCTCATACGGTTACTCCTATGATAATACTTTTTTCGTGCACTGGAGTATTATAATTGTTACGTTTGCTTGGCTGTATCTCATCCCCCCTTTTTAAGAATAACATGGCACGTATGTGCTAAGAGAGCCGTTAGACACTTCGCAAGAATATATTGAATTAATATATAATTCCGTCAGATTCATTTCTTATTCTGTATCACTGAAACTTAGTCTGTGGTCGGCCTAAATGTTAAATGTCTTGGAAAGACTTATTTATGATTAACTCGGATTTCCGTTTAAAAAAGGGGGATTAACGCGATTAATCTGGTTCAGTTTACGAAGTACATATATGATCCGGTAGAAATTTTGAGTTATTTAACTGACTTATCAAATATTTTAAGGGTTTTATAGATACTAAACAATGTACAGAAATTGTTTAAAAAAAAAAACACTCATTACAACTTTTGGTGTTGAATTAGTTACATGTTTATGTACATGTATAAAGAATAAATTCGTCTAAATTTTAAATCAAAGGTAACCATGGTTATAGAACAAAATATAATGATGTAATGTCGAAGAGGGAAGACATATTCACGTATATCCACCAAATAAAATTAGACGAGTAACTCGTATCCATTAAAAAGGGAATTCGGTTTGGTGTTTGGTATTACAGTATATATTTGCACGTGTTATATGCTAGTAACTCCATTCGTGAAAAATCTTTTATCCGTCAATTTTGTATTTTCTTCACAAGTCACGATTCAGACCCGTGGAGGTTCATTGTTTAAGATACTTTCCTCACCAAGCATAATTATTTTAATTTCAGAATATTTGGAATGTTCCCTGATAAGTTATCCACTATAGTTGATATGTCTAGACAATCGACGAGAAATATGTATTCTATATTAGCATACATTATTTTGCTTGTTTTGTTATGGACACTTTTCTCGAAAGACACAACAGAGGAGGAATTTCAATTCAGTTGCGAGAGTTGCAATCCAGACAGGACTTTTCGGACGACTTCTGAGTTATTTAACTTAACACCCATTGAAAAAATACGTCGAGATTGTGGAGAATTGTGTAATACGAATAGACCGGGTACGCATGGAATTTGGTTTGATCATGTTACAGCAAAGATAAAATGTGACGCCATCTTTAAAAATCCATTCATTGATCGAGAGCACGGCATGGAAAATGCACCGAAAGAGATACCAAAAGTTCTCTGGAACGAATTTACAATGCATAATCGTCTCGATGTGTTCGATTACTACTTCGATGAACATTCTTTGGGAAAGAGAAAACATATTTCAATTCCTGTTTGGACACATGACGAATTAAACGAAAAAATTGCGAAAGCAAAAGCCGGAAAATTAAGCGGAAATTACGGGATTGAAAACACAAATGCTCTGAGAGATGGATTGAAACATGCCCCTGGGGTGAAGGGTGGGAGAGTTTTAGTGATAGGATCTGTAAGTCCCTGGGCAGAAGCTTGTGTAATGGAAGCAGGAGCAAAGGAAATTGTTACTTTAGAATATGGAAAATTAGTTTCAGAAGTACCGAATATCAAAACAATGGTACCGTATGATTTTCGTATGGCATACCTGAACAATACATTAGGTGAATTTGATGCTGTAGTAACATTCAGCTCTGTAGAACATTCGGGTTTAGGTCGCTATGGTGATGCACTGAATCCATGGGGAGACATCATTGCTATTGCTAGGGCATGGTGTGTGACGAAAGAAGGTGGTTCTCTTACTATAGGGGTGGAATACAACAGTAATATGGACTACATCAGATTTAATGCTGACCGTTGCTATGGTAAAATTAGATACCCGTATTTAACAACGAACTGGAAGCAGTACTACAGAGGATTTGAAGGGCCAGGGATTCAGAGAGTACATGTGTTTATAAAATAAACGTATTGCTACAATATTTTGCTCATTTTTTAAATTATTACATTCAAGTAGTAAATTCCATTTTGAAGGTATCCTTCATTTTTGCCGGCATTTTGACACTCCAAATCAGTACAACAAAAAACTTATTAAAATTAAATATACCTCAGCCTTATGGATATCATTGTTTAAATTCTTTGGTTATCTAAATTAATAACATGTATTTTTCATTTTTTCAAGATCAGGAAATGTACCAAAAGTTAAAATAAAAGAACACGTAATGATTTCCTGTTAGCTAAACTAAGTTCTATGTACCATTCTGTATTCGAGTCTTCAAATTTCTATTCAGGAACGGCACATATGTTCCAGTTACGTGAAAAATATAATGTACTCATATTGTACTGAAAAGGATGTCTTTGTGGTAACATTTATACACTTTATCTACAAATAAAGGGTTATCGTCCTTGTTAACTCTAGAAAACAAGAGTGTTCGGAATGTATCTAAGCCCGCGTGAATTTGTCTCCGCGTAATTTCGTATCCATACTGTCATCCATTTAACTGACTATTCCTGATGTTTTAGACTACACTTGAATGTCATTACTTCGGAGGGAAGATATAACATAGCAGGTGTTTCGCAAAAGAAAAATTAACTTCTGAAATGAATATTGGGAAAAAGATTGATAGAATGTCTTTAACCCGCCTACACAGTTCTATTGTTTTATCTTAATTAAGCATTGTTCTGAAACAGCCAGTTTGGCTTTCAAACGCTTATTAATCATGTGGCTTCTGACTAAAGTGGCCCAAGGAAACAATTTTAAATTCTGACCTCTACCAATACATCAAAGTATGTATGAATTTGGTATTTGACCTAGAGTTTGTATAATTTGGACCAAAATACGGATTTAGTTTGTCATTTTCTATATTAAAGATGATATAATCAAAGTAAACAATGTAGTTTTCAAAAGATCAAATAAAAAATATCTTATTAGAATATTAACAAGATTCTTGTGTACAAGGATACACATTTTTTTCTTCTGGATTTTTACCTAAATCTATACGACTCATCTGATTTAATAAGCTTGTAGTTATTTTTATGTATTTTAGATACACTTATTTGAACGAAAGGGTGAGTATTTATTGTAGTAAAAAGACGATGTTAGTGCAGACTTGACAAAAATTAAGCATGCGAATATTCGACTCGAACCAATGTAAATGCTCGGCACTGTCTCGCACTTTCCCGCGGATTTAGGCCTCATCCGTTCATTGGTTTAAGCTAAGTCAGTGCACTGCATTGTCAAACAGATTACATAGAGCGAAGCCGTGGCTAGCGTAATACGTTTACAATTTTTTTGTGAATGCGACGCCTGAAACTGAAATTACCAAAGCAGATTTACAAGTATTTTGTGCAAAGAGATACTAGATAAAGCAGAAATGTATCGTATTAACAAGTGGAAAATGGAGGATATATCTTGTGGCGTATTAATACATGTAGAATATTAAGCAGTATTTGAAATAAATAAATCAATAATGGTTAAAAATCGGACGAACAAACAAGTAAGTACAAATGTTTAGCAAATTACCTGCTTTACTGAGGGAAAGATATGTCGATAGCTGAGTAGTGAACCTGTACACATAACACGAACAAAGTTATTCTGCGAACGCTTCCATTTTTTACATATTTTATTATGATATGAACATTCGTATTCCTGTTTGATCGATAAAAAATTGAGTCCGAAACTTCTGCAATTTAAAGCCGAAATATGACTGCGCTGCATTATTTTGCATTGCTATATACAGCTATACTGGTACATTGTATATGACTGTTCTCATCCTATGCGACCAACATATCAGATACATTTTGTTTTAAATTGACCTCGGTACACTTAGCCAACACTTCGTAGATAAGTTTTTTTTTGTGCTGTTTAGAATGCAGATACCAATGCAAAGTTTACCCCGATGAAACTTTTGTGGTAAGAAGGTTCTTTATAGTATTTTCATTTGCTGTCTGGGATCTATTATTTCTATTAATAAACAGAATTCACATGCATTAATAATGATTAATTGCATTGATGGTATTCAAAAGTTAAAAAATTAACTTCAATCTGCCTTCTGTCGATCAAGATCTTTGAATATACGTAGCACATGACGGCGTGTTTTCTATGGCTTCTATTTCTATCACCCAGCACAGTTGCAAATTTTCCTCACTTAGGAAAGTGGCTGAAATGCTTAAGTGGTATTTAGCACCTGTCAAGCATCAAACAAATAATGACAACATTTGTCTGCAAAGAAATAGAATTAATGATACTGAGAAACAATTTATAGCCTCTACAAACGTCTGTCATTGACAGTTGGAGATTATGACTGGCCATTTTATAAAGAGTAAGAAATCAATTATCATGGAAGTATGAGTAAAACTAAAGGCGACTCATTTCAGCTTGTGAATAAAAGGAAATTGTATGTGCAAAAGCTTTGATTAGTCTCTTTGGTCTCTCCTCTTTACAACGAACTGTCAAGAATTAAATATAATGGGCTATAAGCCCATTCTATTAAACACTTCTGGTTCACACGACACATCGTATAAGTGCAACCTACGTTCTGTATTTCGATGTCTATACCAAAATATACGTTCCCTGTGATAACTCTATAACAGCGAAAGGAGAGAATCGGATATGGAGAAGGGCAATAACCCTTTATGAGGACATAGTAATGTATATAACTACACAAAATATTACTAAGCCAGTTTAAAGCCAGGACAAAAATAAACGAAGAAAAATCCAGGATAAAAAGAATTATTATAACCCCTGAATTATCAAAAGTTTGTTTCTTTTAACATCAAACAATCGTTTTTATTAAAGCTATAATTTGCATACTGCATTCCCTTGTCTTTCTCATGCGAACTTGTATTGTTATTCGTAACTGGTGTTTTTTCTTGCTACCTACAACCATCAAACTGAAAATGGACCGTTTATGATGTTGCAGGTTTTAATTTTCAATACCGCATGGATAAGAGTGAAAGGTTAAGATGCTTCCATCCAAATTATGGATTTATTTGGCTACAAACAAAAGATTCCAATTTCAAAGGGCCTCCTGGGAAGCCAGTTATCAATTGTTTAAGTCTTTTACGTCAAATCCACGAAATCGTAAGTCATTGTGTCAAAAGTAGGGTTTTCCAAATCGTATAACATCCTGAAGTTCATGATAAAACAAGAACAACATATACTAAGAATTAAGATTATAAAAGGGGATGTTAGCACTTGCCCATTTTCCCAAATTTTCCAACTGAAAAATGGGTTCAAATCTCAAGTAGTATCTCCCTGGATCCATCACTGCAAGGTATACTTTAAGTTGAAGTGAGGACAAGATACGATAGAAAAAGAACGAATTTGGTGAAACGTCAAAAATGCACCAGCGTTTAACCTAAATATGAAATAGTTAATACTACCAGATAACCATAGTACATTCCGGTGTATACAAAAATGCAAAAAAGGAGGATTGATAGTAAAACTAAGTGTGGGGCAAGTTATTATAATAAGCGAATACAATGTCAATAGGGACGATGTTTATTGTTGGTATCTGTCTTGTCATATAGACATGATACATTTGCTGTTCTGCACTTTCGTGACTCTTACAAATTGATGCTTGGCAACATCTATTTTCTGAAGGAAAAAAATCATAGATATTAAAACTATGATTCTACAATTGTTTATGTCAAAGCGTGCTCCAGAGAAGTAATTTAAGTGTTAAGGATTGCCTTACAAGCGTTTTGTTTTTGAAATTTTATGTTATTCTTCCAGAAATGTCAGTTACATTAATTTTTGTCAAACAAAGGCTATGTCATACGTACGTTCTTACTTCAGGTCAAAAGGACTTTATCATATAGAATCCCTTTCCTCTTTCGTCTACCCCGGACTTGACTTTTATTAGCAACTCGGCGAGTGTTTTTAGACAGCAGAGGACGCTTACCCTACCGGTGCACCTGGTCAATGCTTCCAGTTCTTAATGGAGTCCGAGTTGCTCATTTGCTTTTGTTGCTTTGTGTGTGTGATTTTAGTTACTTTGTATTCTTTGTTGTGCATGTCTGTTTTCCATGTCTGGTCTTTGTCCCTGGATTGTTTTCTTTTGATTACCACTATAACCTGGGTTCCCTTGATTAATCTCTCTATACATCAACATTGAAGAAGGTACTGAATGAGATAAATGTACATTATAGCAATGATGCTGGAGTTAAAGAATCTTTTTTTTTCTGAATGTTCTAAAATCCTATAAAGCATGCAATTTTTAATTGTTGTGATAACAACCCATTTGCATTTTTGTCAATGGAATATTAGTTCCTAATTGAAAGCAATGTACATTAGCCTCTTCGTTGGTTAAAATTCATGTCAGATACATGAGGGATAGGTAAAAAACGGTACTAAAATAGTTTACTCATCTTTACGTACACAGATGATATGCATGCTATCATAATAATGTAAGTAGAGAAAGCATATACCAATGTCAGTTAACATGTATACAAGGATTTATATGTAAAACTAGATTCAGCACTTAGTCGGTTTATGAATGTTTACAGTTTACACAATATATTGAATTAGGCTTGTTCGAAATTTTACTAAGACGCAGACTGAATGAGCAGGAATGGAGGCAAACTATGCATCCGATATTCTTCAAATGTTGGAAATTAACATGACAAGTACAATACCGCTTTGTAGAAGAATACAGTTGAGAGAAAAAAACACAAAAGAAAGAATATCAAAATATTTTAATTCAAAAATTCATCGGAAAAAAAGTTGTATTGCTTCGATGTCATTTAAAAGATCTGTTGATTGGCAGGTAAATTGAAAATAGCAATCATCCGCTGGCAACAGAATAAATAAGGTTGCACTAGAAAATGTTTGCTTCTAGCAACCGAATTGTAAATAGATAATATCACATAGGTGAATGCTAAGAAGATTAGCACTTAAATTTAGATAGATCAAATGCTTATTGAAATATTTTTACGTTCATAATAGTCCTAGCAGATATAACAACAATCTAGAGAGATAAATATTAAAGGCGTAACGACATGCTGAACTGTTTCTAAGATGATCAGCTTAGGTCATGTGACCGAAGATGTTTTTAGTTATGTATTTTTGATGTTCTTGAAATGAATGTTCTGTTTGTTACAACTGTAATGTATCATCAAAACTTTCGTATTTGTGATGAACGAATACTGACTTACTGAACTATAAAAAGCGCAGGCTACTTGTAGTGTCTATAGCATATACATTGAATTTATACAATTGTTGAATTGCAGTGTTCCACTCGTTAATAATTCTAAAGTAACTGAGGACAAAAAAGGCATACCAACCCTTAAACTTCATGTACATGCCAATTAAAGTAAATGTAATCCGACATTGTCACCCTTCTCGTATATTGATATTACACATCAATGTCCGGTATTGCATATAACTTGAGAGAAGGGCAATATGGTCTGAAGAATGTCGGTCATCTTTTAGCCCGGTCATCATCCCTAGGTTACGAGTACGATCCGTTTTTTTTTATACCACTACTTTAATTCATAAAAAAAATTACAGTAAATAAAAAAATATATTTTATTAAAAAAATTTATTGTAGCACAATAAGTTGAAAAAAAATCACATACCGAACAAAACAAAACTTATAAATAAATTTGACCAATGTAATGTCAAAGAAATTCTACATAATTTACTATATGCAGTAAGAACGACAATCTAATTTTGATTTCGGGAAAGTTTTCATGTGCAGGTACCAGTATCGTATTGCATATCCCTGAGCGGGTGTACGAAACATGGATGCTATAAAAATAGTGCATTTTCTTTTTGCCTCTCTACAAACTAATGTTTGGTCAAAAGATATGAACAATGACTTAAAAAATAGAGCAAACATCACATTGTAAGATGAAGAACTTTTTTAAAAGAAAATCTAACATAATATCATAAAAATGTTCCACTGAAAAGGTTGGTTTGGTGAGTGCAAAACGAAAGTGAAAGTAGGGAAAATGGCTATTTATAGTTCAAGACTACTTTTCTGTCCAATCTTCGTGGACTCACCCTATGTTCTTTGCGGGAAATTATTTTTCACATGTCCTTAGAAATGCTACATAAGTGAAAGTTTTATTGAATCAATTTACATATTTTTTTTTTAAATCCTAAAAATATGCACTTCACTATAGAAGTCTATGGGAAAATTAATACGATACTGAGACCTGCATTTTAATGAATCGATTTTCTACGGCGACTTTCTGTATACAAGTGTCTGTTTAATATCATAGCGATATGATCTGCAAACCCTTCCTCCGAAATTACATGGTTGTTCCATAAGAGCTACATGGTTTACGTGAATGACAATATAACATAAAATGTCTGTCTTTACAAAAAAAGTAACTTACAGGGGGACTGATTGATATTAAAAATTCAAAAAAATACCAGCAACTTAATAAAACGATGAAAAAAAGTCTACTGCACATTTACATAATTTTGATTTCTGTGATGGGCAACAATTAAGTATTAGATTTCTAAACAAAAGTAAGTTTTCCTTTTGGATTTATTTACATTTTTAATGTAATTCTTCCAACATAACCACAAAAAAATGGGCTCGAATTCGAAGTTTATGAAAGTACAGTAAGAATATTAATTTTGCATGCAACATTTCATAAACACTTTACAAAATGCTATAAATCACACCAAAATGCCATTTCTGATGTTTTGTAAAATTCTATCCATAAAAAAAACAATAATTATTCCAATCAATACTGCAGGGGACCTTAGCATGTCAATTTCTGTTAGCATCAAGATTGTTCTTATCAAATTCCAACATTCATCACAATGGGTTTTAGAGGCTGTAATGTCAAATCTTTAGATCAAAACTGAGATGGAACCGGAATATTTGAGACAATAACAACTATTTATGACAGTCCATAAAGACAGTTAATTAGAGGATGCACTTCTTTGTGAAATGTACTGAATAATAAATGTCTCATTGACACAGAAGTTGAACAACCGGATTTTTTATTCCTGTATTCACATAATTCAACACTGTTCAAATGTCACTCAAAACCGGTATTAATTTCATTTTGTTGATAGTTATCAAAAATGTATCTATTTGTTTAATACCAAATTTACATGTGTGGTAAAGTTATACTTGGCGCTATCTCTGGAAAGTAGCTACTGGAAAAAGGGGGGGGTCAAAGAATGTTTGAGTCACGCTTCTGCACTCAAACATCACTTTTATCTATTTAAAATTTCTCTAACCAGTATGAACTATGTATAGTAACATAAAAATAACAGAAAGTAAATACTTGTTATTTAAATTGAAATGTATGGATTGATAGGAACTTAGGCCAACAAAATATGTCTGTTTCCTGCTACCCTATAGCTATCTATCCTATTTTAGTACTGGGCGCTTAATGGAACTCTTGTGGTTTTGAACTCAAAATTCAATTTTATACAGACAAAAGTGAGTTTTGTTCAACAAAAATGAGTTCAGATAAACAAAATTTATAACATACTACAAATTTAAATTTTGTCATACAAAGTAATCTTTCAGTGGACAAAAGTTACTTTTGTCATGACAAAATTCATTTTTGTATCACAAACTTTACTTTTGTTACCTAATTTGAATGTTGGGTAACAAAAGTCAATCTTGTATGCAAATTAGTTTAGTTTGGATTCTGTGAGCTAATTTGCACACAAAACTGATAAATATTATGACAAAATTTCACAAAATTGAATTCTGTCATAACAAAATCACTTTTGCATGCAATTTAACACAAAATTCACTTTTGTGTCACATAAGTAAATTTTGTATGCAAATAATGAGCTATTCTGCAAAAGTAAGTAATACCTAATAAAGTATTACTTTTGCAGAATAGTGCATCAACCGTATGATATGCCCTTGCTCGAAGTAATCAGAAACCTCAAGATCCACGATTACTATATCCAATGAGAGGCCTTCTTGAAAAATCACGATGAGAGAATTCATTTGCATACCAAAAGGATTCTGAAAACTAATTTGCATACAAAATTGACTTCTGTAAAACAAAATTGACTTCTGTAACACAAAATTGACTGCTATGACACAAAATTGACCTTTGTGACACAAAATTGACTTTAGTTATTTAATTTTACATATCAGGTAAGAAAAGTCACAATTTTCTATGCAAATAAGTTAATATTTGCATACCTATTTGACAAAAATGAATTTTGTTATTACAAATTGGAAGTGATCAACATAAAACAAGTCTGTATAACATAGTTTTGTACGACACAAATGATTTTGTTACAACAGAATTCAATTTTGTTTACACAAAATTGATTTGGATTACAATAAGATCAAGTCCCATTCGGTGCCCTGTATTTTAGTGCCTTCTCCAAATAATCTACAGTAATTTGGCCCTAGCACCACAAAAGTCTACCTTGTTTCCACATTACTTAATGTAAAATGTTTTTGAAAAAAAAAATATAATAGTTTCTCTACTTACTTACTTTCTTTTTTTCTTGCTGGTAGCAGGAAACAAGACTATTCTTTTCTAGGCCTTACTGTAAAAATGCTCTAAATTTTTGGCATGTAGTAAGTCACAATATCAATATATCAAATTATCCCATCCATCAAATTTTAAAAAATCATCAGATGCATTTTTGCCATTTAAAGAGCATTTACTTTGCAAACAAAGTTCAGAAAAAAATGAAAAAAAAATAAAATGAGCTTTCTTTCAACAAATATTATTTACTGTCATTCATTGGCTTATCATATACACAATTTGTTTCTCAATTCCCCTTTCTGGTATCATGGTAATTGGTGTGTGAATACAATTCATATAACACTTATTAAACACTATATTAAAATAATAAAGTAAAATGTTGTTGACTTATTCACCGAAGTCCAACATGATATTTGTATTGTTGAATCTAAATCTTGGAAAAAATCTTTATTTTATTAAGTTTTGGATATTATGTGTACTTAAGTAACCCCTAGTCCATTTCAATAACAATCTTAAAATTTGGCAAAGGCTTAAGATTTCTAATTTTGAAATTTGAGATTTTCTTCTCTTCGAGAAATATGAGTATTTGGCATTTTGAAGTCATACAAAATCACAAATCACTTTTAATAACTGTGCAGGGGTGGGTCCTGGTGAGGGCATAATGGGCATACACCCCCTTTCAAGAAGAAAAAATACCCCAAATAATAATAATTTGCTAAATATTGTATTGAATATGGCAATGTATCATATTCAATCATTAAACATGTCATAATCTGGTTTCCTTTTATACTGATCATCGTAATTATGCCTTCCCTTCATAAAATCCTGGATCCGCACCTGCTGTGCAATACAAAAATATCATCTATTTAGTCTAAAGGGGTATATTTGTTTACACAAGTTTCCAGCCCTACAATATAGAGATAGTAACTCAAATTTATAATTGCTTATTAAACAGACTTAATGGCCAATTTTATGTAACCTACAAAAAAAAATTACTGGTACACTGTGAATATATTTAAATGTTGAAATGACGTCACAAATATTGGTTCTATTTAACTTTCAATTAATTTTTGTGGAAATTTGAAGGTTTTGATCTGGAAATACTGGCCACATGCTTCTACAAACTAAATATTTGTCAAAAGAGGCTATGATACAATATCCTCTAATTGTTGGAATATTTAAGTTGTCAAAGTACATGGCAGAAATCTTCAGCAGAGAAAAACGTAATGAAATCAACTTTTTCTCCAATTTGATAAAAATGACATTTTTTACTCCATGTTGAATAATGTTTTCATGCTATGCATGAATAAACTGCAGACAACATTTTGTTGACAGAATAAGCATACATTTTACTTTATACTATGCTAAATCAATACTGATTTGACTAAATTTATTTTCAAGGCCAAATTTGATACAAATAGAACATAACCCCTTTCCTCTGACCCTGCCATCCTAATTTTTTTTTACATTGGTTGTAGAACCTAATATATGTCCAAATAAAACAAAAATGTGTGTAGGAGGGTCAGAGGAAATTTGGACTACAATCTATCATGTTTCCCAGCTGATATCTTCAGCTATATATCACCATACCTAATGAATGCTATAGTTCATCTCCATGTTTATGCAGTATCTGTAGACCATTCTGATCAGCATTAACCATTATATGGTAATAAAAATTTATCGCTTGTTCATAATTTTTTATAGATATCCTCTCATTGACACCATGGAAACGTTTTTCATCTCCCACAAACATAACTGTAGGACTAAACCTGTATATGTTATTGGTAAATTGTTCATAGTGTCTCGTGTCTGTGTTTCCAATCATAATACCTGCAAAAATTATTGATAAAGAATAAATCTTTACACCTTTAGATCAACATACTTTTATCCTGTGTCTTTTCAGGGGAAGTTACAGGTATTTCTATTCTTCATTCTGTTTCTTGGTTCAGTGAATTCCATTTATTTGCACACCCTACTTGTCCAAGAATTTTATGCAAATAACCAAAATATGTGATTAACTGCCATGTGATTAAGTGGAATTGCCTGTTATATCATTTTTATACAGAGAAACTTGCTTGATTTAAATTATGTGATTTGTACAGAACTTGACGAAAAGACATCTTAGCTGGACCTTAAATAGATAAGGTTTAACCAACACACATTTTATTTCTGCATAGTAAAGTAAAAATGTGAAAAATCTAAATTTTTACAAATATAAAGACCAGATTTCCACTAACTCTTTTTATTTTCAACAATTTTGTCCATTCTTTTTAGCGCTATGAAGTTTTGAAGGAAAAACAAAATAAAATTGATTTCCACTACATTATATCATATCCCTGAAGTAAGCCCTACCTGGTGCTGTAATAGCGTTTGCCCAAATTTGTCTGATGCTATTACTTATAGTTTGGTAACCAAAATCATTTTCACCAGATGGTGATCCAGGCTGTGGGTCCATATAGCTATCAACAGTAATATCTACCCTTTCATCATTGATAACAGATCTATCATACTCTATAACCTATAATATAAATTCAGTTAGTAAGAAGTGGATCCAGGGAATATTGGAATTCCCACTTTTGTTGGAAAATTCTGTAGAATTTGTACATTTTTTTTAGATTTGAATCACTTTTTCATAAAATTTTTAGATCTGTCCCTGTTAGTTATGTTAAAAAACTAGTATTGTACAAATCTAATGTACATGTAATACTAGTAGGTAATGGTTTTGAATGACTATAGTGGTTTAAGGTAAGTTTGGAAAAAATGTTTACTGAGCTATGGAATTTGAGTAACTTTGACAATATGAAAATTACTGAAGGGACAACCTCCAGGTGAGTTACATGCTACATATAATTGCCATTAACAATAATAATAAAACCTTATTTATTATTATATATTTTTTTATTATTCAAACATATTTGTCAAAGATAGAATATTCAAGCAAGATATTTAGCTTTATAGGTAAAGCTGCATCGAAATGGGTGCTCTCTATCTTAAAGACCAAAGTGTCTGTCCTATCATCAACCTTTGTAATAATCTCTTGTTAAATTTGGATAAAAGTACCATTCTGTGTATTAATCAGGCACAGAGTGGCACATCATGTTTCTCCATTTGGTCTTGTTTGCCTCAAACATATTCAAGTACATCTAGAAAACAACTATAAAGCTATTTAAATTTATCCTGAAGAATTGTTGACATAGATATTTTTGACTGCTTATATAAGGAAAAAGTTCGAGAACATTTTCCAGCCATTTTTCCATAGTGCATTTCAAATAAATTTCACCTATTAA
The DNA here is from genome assembly GCA_037379345.1 of Perna viridis. Lineage (NCBI taxonomy): Eukaryota > Metazoa > Mollusca > Bivalvia > Mytilida > Mytilidae > Perna > Perna viridis. The sequence goes on from CM074511.1 coordinate 20,884,418, forward strand.
CATCTTATAAAGGCAAATTTTACAAGCACTTCGACAGTAATTTCTTGAGGTTATGAGGTATAAAAACTTGGATACTACAATACAATCTTTGGATTTTCCCTTCATGTGCCACACCTTATACCCATTTTGCCTATTCTTAGATGGAGAAGTATTTAAATATTAAGTAGCTGTCTTTTTAAGAATCATGCAAAATCTGAAAAATGTGATACATCCCCAAAAAGGCTACATATTTTTATTTTTGTAGTTGTTTTATGGGTGTATATTATAAAATGTGTAATTATTCATTCAAATCTGCCTGCTCTTTGGAGATAATCAACATTGAAAATCCAATAGGTCTCACTAACCACTTCCGCGTCAAATGGCCATCCCCCCTATGTAATACCAAAAACACACTGAACCTAGACCTATGCATTGTAAGTGCATTATTTGTGTGTATTGTGATTAAAAGTAGTCAAAATAAAGCTGAGAATGTGTACTTTAAAATCATACATGTAATTAACTACAAAAGTGTATGAATATTGTTTACATGTGTGAGTAATTTGCCTCCATGCTGTCAGTTAGCAGAAAAGGTAAAAATGTTGATTTTCAGTATTTTTCAATCAAGTAAATTTTGTGAAGAATTTCTACGGACATCGTACCATTAGAGTAATGCATTATTTTCCAAGCTTTGCAATGGTATGCAACTTTAAGGTGTCATTTGTCCTGGGAATTCACAGTAAAATATTGAAAATTATTTGTTTAACATGTAAAGTAATGGAAACATTAGAAGTGGTTAGTGAGACCGTAAACTAAATTATGGCATGTTTCAGAGAAATGCATAATTTGATGAAAATTGCCTTTCCTGGTCAATATTTCCATTTTTACATAATATCAGTATAGTGATAGTGGTAATCTGGCTATAGTTTAAGAGGTGCATTGTGCAAGATATTGTAAAAAATAACATAGCAACAAGATTTTATTAATAAAACTGACTCATAACTTGACGTCATCCCTGAAATACCTAACATTACCGCTTGGGATATTCAAAGTACTCAAATGGTCATACAGCACAGACTAAGAATCACACAGTGATGAAAAAGATATGATATAAATTGTTGAAATCTGTCCTTTTTTCATAATGATAAATGATATTTACTATTACAACTTCTTGAATTATCATAGATATCAAGTTGGTGTGACAAGTTGGTTAAAATTGTCATTTTTTAGTTATTTAGGGAAAATACCACTGAGAGGCATGATATCAAAATGACCATTTCTTTGTAATCCTATGTCTGATTTTGTTAGTTTTGGTCTTATTAGACTCATAATACCACAAGCTTTCATAAAATGTAAAAAAAGAAAAACATAAAAACTCATAAAATGTTTTTAAGGTCTCACTAACCACTTCCGCATCAAATGGCCATCCCCCCCTATGTAATACCAAAAACACACTGAACCTAGACCTATGCATTGTAAGTGCATTATTTGTGTGTATTGTGATTAAAAGTAGTCGAAATAAAGCTGAGAATGTAAAATCATATATGTAATTTACTACAAAAGTGTATGAATATTGTTTACATGTGTGAGTAATTTGCCTCCATGCTGTCAGTTAGCAGAAAAGTTACAAATTTTGATTTTCAGTGTTTTTTATTCAAGTAAATTTTGCGAAGAATTTCTATGGACATTGTACCATTAGAGTAATGATTTTGAAAGCATTATTTTCCAAGCTTTGCAATGGTATGCAACTTTAAGGTGTCATTTGTCCTGGGAATTCACAGTAACATATTAAAAAATACTTGTTTAACATGTAAAGTAATGGAAACATCAGAAGTGGTTAGTAAGACCAATAAATTCTTTTGTATTTGAGTGTCATTTACAGAGTTATCTCCCTTAATTTTGAAATCTACAGTGCAGTCTATATAATTTTTAAATCCTAAGAACACGGGTTACATGAAAAAACTGGATGTTAGTTTCTGTTTACTTTGGCAGTTCAAACAAAATAGCAAAAATAAAAATATGTGGCTTTTTACCTATGAATCAAATTTTGCAAGATTCTTAGCTAGAGTGCTACTTTCAAAATTATGAGGAATGACTGTAATATTTAGTCTGTTTATTTGAAATAACCTGAATGCCCATAATTACTTCATCGACATAAAAAAATATATTCTTTAATTGGAACACATTGTACCACTTTTTGTTAATGGATCTCATGACAATCATGATAAAGTTTCAATACAATGAAGTGACCTTACAAAATTGAAGATTTTATTAATAACACACCTCACTGTTCTCACCACCACCTCAGTTACTTTTCATAATGATAACACAAATGGATGCAAATAAAAACATTTTCACACCAACAGAAGTTAAAAATTCATAAAATTATGACAACAATCAGGATTAACAACAAGCATTAAGGTAGATCAAACTTCAAACAACCATGGGTTGATTATTCTTTTAATGCTTATTACAAGTAACGGTGTTCCAGGATATGTCTATAGTATGTGAGCACAACACACAACTTTGTAGAAATACCAGTAATCCAACCCAAGATTTTTATGGAAAACAATGTAAAAGAATTATTTCAATATTGGTTTAACCTTGTAGCTGCTAGCATTTTTTATCTTTCAGTGATACCAGCATTTTGTATTTTTTTTAATTAGCTGCTTATCGCCAATTTCAACTAGTTTGATGGTACATACCATTCACCTGATATATCCAATTGATAAAAACATACATTAATGGTTTAATATTAGTAACTGATGGGAGTTTCTATGAAGTAAAACAGTAATTAAAGCCACAGGATTTCTACTGAACCTTTCCATATGGTAGCAATATCTGTATCTTTCTTTAACTGTCTATAATTTCCCTTACTTCACCTGCATTTTTTTTATTTTTACAGCAGAATCTGAAATCCAAGTTCTCTGGACTCTTGCATAATCTGACATGTTTTGCCAACTTTAAAAATTCCTTTATTGATTTCGATATTTGTTTTCAACAATTTGATTAACTCGGCAGAATTTTCTGGTCCCTAACTATGTAGACAAAGTGTGTAGACAGGTATAAAAGTACTATACATGTGGATTTTATATTTGCTAGCTGGATTCCTTCTTATCAAAAGTATTTTTCTATAAAATTAACAATTTAGCAGTGGTTTTTCATGTATGTAAATTATTTATCACTTTTTACACCAATATCTATTTAAAGTGGTACTTAAAAACAAATTATAAGGATGAATCATTAGTTATTAATATCAGTTCACTTATAAATATAATCTTAGGCCTATAAATCTGCCAGAGCCAAGGAAATTGAAACTGACATTGAAATCTATGATCAATTATCAGCTGATTACGACCTACCTCCTTCACTGTTTGGGCTGGGTGTATCCTATGGTTAACGTAAGCAGTGGCATCTGAAGGTAAAACATTTGCCTGTAAGAAAAGATAAAGTTCAGGTAAGGTCTACTCTAATAAACAGTCAGGTCTGAATGAACTGGATTTTGAATTCATCAATGAAATTAATACAGCTTATCTTTTACTTTGTAATCATAGTAACATGAACAACATGAACACCCTTATTGTGCTAATTATGCACCCACTCATTCAGGAGGTTAACATCAGACAGCAACATAAATCACTTACAACACATGCCCTATTTATATAAAGCAGCATGTCAAATATTGAATCAATCCTCCAGTGGAAACAGGAAATATCTATGATAAAAGTATTCTCTGTCATTCAATACAATGAAAAATGGGAAAGTCCCTAGAAACAGGAAGTTGATGTCAGACAGCACCCAGATTTATTACAACTTATTCCCCATCTATATAAAACAACATAATAAATTTGAATTCAATTCCTCCGATTGGAGCTAAAATTTTGTGACAAAAATTTGGATGGACAGAAAGACGGATTCACAGACATTGTGATTCCATTTTACCATTCACTTATTGAGTGGGTGTATAACATGCTTAAATTTTGCCCATTTTATTACTATTGAATCAATATACAAAACATTGACTTATTTAATTAATATCAAAATTGATGGCAATGCAGCCATTGTGATCAAAAGTTTTGAAATGGTCATTCAGAATTTCAATGAACCATTCTGTAATATAAATGGTAAAATTCTGGAATAATTTTTAACTTGAATGTAATTAATAGATCCTAAACTCTGATCTCTGACACTTAATAGATGTGTGGCCTTGGGTTAACATTTTCATCCTGGTAGGGTTGTCTCTTTGACATATTCACCATACCAACTCTCTTTATATGAAACACCAGTTCAAGAGACCAGACATGATATTAGAGTATACCATTTTTCCTACACAGACAGACAGAATGTGAATGATCTTTCCCCATCACTTTCCTCTATTGATGAGATAAATGATATAGCTTAATTTAATCTGCAAAATTTTACTGCTGATTTATTATGGCAGATGCATTAGGAAAGTACATATCACTCGACATATGAACCATATAAATTGATAAGTTTTGATCCATGCATTTCAAGAACAAGTACAGACATTAATCAAACTGAAATAAAGTTTCCCATATTTTTTTAGTACATTTATCTGGTCAATTTCCATTATAGTTGAGGAACAGAGCCACACTAGTTAAGTCTAGTACAAGATGTTACCAATGATCATTACTAGTGTCAGAGTAAGCTTATAACAATCCCAACACAATAAATAAAAAAAAAAACTCCCATTAATTTTTTTGTTAAAGGCAAACCATTTTTATGTCACTTTCTGACAAATTGTTTAAGAAGTGGTCCATATGACATTATGCATATTTACTGTATTAATACCTATAAACATTCATCATAATATATATATTGAGGAGTTCAGATGAAATTGCACTTTTGAGATGCTAGCTTGTAAAATCCTTTAAAATCCGTTAGTTGTATTATCTCTAATCAATAGCATCTAACAATTATCATCTTCATTTATGCACATGTTTATGCCTAATATTCATCATTATCCATTAAGGGGCTTAGAATGTTAACATGTAAATTTCTTAATGATCCACTCAGCAGTTTGGAGTTGATGGTAAAAAATATGAAATAGGTGTGATACATTTATAATAACTTCACCATAGTGGAATATATTGGAATTATATGTGTTATTCTACAAATTTTCATATCCACAATTTACTCCCTTGGATCTTATGCACAAATATTTGTTGAAACATCTGCCATAAGTTCAACTTTTTACAGTCTATTTCATCTTCACTTTGTATATTTTTTCTGGAAACATTTTTTTTTGCAAAAGTTTGATAGATCAGATATCAAAGCATTAAACAATGTATCATTTTGTATATATCAACTTCAAATAATGAAGCACACAGTGAAATAAAAAATGGGGAAATGTAAACAAGACAGCCTACAAAGCAGCAATAGACAAATTATGCAAACACCAAGTTTAAGTTGGGATTTGCTGAAGATAAGGAGGTGTAAATTTACTTTTAAGTAATATACTTCATGACATTTATGTGTTACATTCAATTTGAAAAGTCCTACCTTGAATTAATCATTTAAGAAAGTCCTATTTTGACCCTACCATTACACATGGTAACTATTGTAACCAAACTAACATGACTCCACCATTTAACATAGTCACAGATATAACAGTCCTACCTTGCCCCAACCATTACACATAGTTACACATATAACAGTCCTACATTGACCCCAACATTACACATAGTAACAGATATAACATACCTACCTTGCCCCCACTACACATAGTTACATATATATAACAGTCCTCCCTGGACCCGACATTACACATTGCAGGCACGAATCCAAGGACTGGTGTGTCCGGTGTATGCCCCCTAAACTTGAATCCTGGATCCGCCTCTGCATTGTAACACCCTGGACCCAACATTACACATAGTTACAGATGTAACAGCCCTACCTGGACCCCACCATTAAACATACAGATATAACAGTCCTATTTTGACCCAACCATTAAACATAGTTACAGATGTAACAGTCCTACCTTGAATCAACCATTACACATAGTTATAGATATAACAGTCCTACCTTGACCCACCATTAAACACAGTAATGGATGTAACAGTCCTACCCTGACCCCTTCATTAACATAGTTACACATATAACATACCTACCTTGACCCCATTATAACAAATAGTTACAGATATAACAGTCCTACTTTGACCCCAACATTTCACATAGTAACAGATGTAAAAGTCCTACCTTGACCCCATCATAATACATAGTTACAGATATAACAGTCCTACCTTGACCCCACCATTAAACATAGTTACAGATATAACAGTCCTACCTTGACCCAATTATAACACATAGTTACAGATATAACAGTCCTACCTTGACCCCAAAATTACATATAGTTACAGATATAACAGTCCTTCCTTGACTCCGCCATTAAACATAGTAATGGATGTTCCAGTCCTACCTTGACCCCATCATAAATAACATTTATGTGTTATATTCAATTTGAAAAGTCCTACCTTGAATTAATCATTTAAGAAAGTCCTATTTTGACCCTACCATTACACATGGTAACTATTGTAACCAAACTAACATGACTCCACCATTTAACATAGTTACAGATATAACAGTCCTACCTTGACCCAACCATTACACATAGTTACAGATGTAACAGTCCTACCTTGACCCCACCATTACACATAGTAACAGATGTAACAGTCCTACCTTGACCCCATCATAACACATAGTTACAGATATAACAGTCCTACCTTGACCCCACCATTACACATAGTAACAGATGTAACAGTCCTACCTTGACCATACCATTACACATAGTTACTGATATAACAGTCCTACCTTGACCCAATCATTTCACATAGTAACAGATGTTACAGTCCTACCTAGACCCAACCATTTCACATAGTAACAGATGTAACAGTCCTACCTTGACCCCATCATAACACATAGTTACAGATATAACAGTCTTACCTTGACCCCACCATTAAACATAGTGACGGATGTAACAGTACTGATCATAGCATTTGTTGCTGGTTTCTGGGACAAAATCCTGAAATTGTACATATTGACTACGTATTGGTACTTCTCTTGTCCTGTAGGGAAACCTAGCTGATTTATTGTGGTAAATTTCAATTTAATGATTTTAAAGAAAGCAAATTAAATTTTAAGAAATAGGATGCTACACCATTTATGCCATCAATCTGAGAAAAAAATAATTGTTTATAATTTAATTTTTTTTTTTAAGTGAAGAAGTAAAAACTAACAGAATCAGTCCTTAGTTTTCACCAGAGATGTTCTGAATGGCTTTTATTAATAGAAATCAACATTACATGACTCTCATTCATCCAGTAAGAAAATACTCACAAAAATAGCATTTTTCATGGAAAACACATGACAGATCAGTTCTATTTCTTGCTTCAATATATTTTACGATAAAATTATTTGAAAGACACAAAAATATCTTTGTTGACAATAAGTCATATTTAAAATTTCCTGAGGTTCGTAGAACAGCAGGAAATATTTGTATAAAAATTGCGTAGGAATATTTTATTTTTTGGTCACATATTCTACTAGATAGTGTGGGAAAATTTTCTGTTAAAGTCACTCTCTACCCGACAGTCGTTCTCTCAAGTCTCTTTCAATATTTTTAAATACCGTCCAAAGTATTACTCTCAACGCAACTATTGCATGGGTTCTGGACACAATTTTCCAATTTCTATTATCAATAGTTTTCAAGGTTTTCCTGGCTGTCAAAGTCACCTGTGACAGAGGTTCGTTCTGTTTTAATTGGTTATTAATTGGACCCATTTGGATTTTTTCCATTTCATGTAACATTGACATACATTTTCTGTTAATTGATCATGTTATTATATGTAAGATTGTGAATTTATACTGAGAATAAATCCAGTGTCCACTAGCTGTCAGGGTCATCGGCAATACGATATATTGTTTTTTCATTACGTTTTTAGTAAGAAAGATTTAGAAGATTAGTTTTATACTTAGACATTTCATATTAATTTAAGAAGGTCACTAGCTTTTCCATTTTAACCACAAACTATATAACTGGATTTATTTCATACTTACCAAGAAACTACAGGTCCAAATAACCAGAGATTAGACATAACCACTCTTAATGGCAGGGGCATCTAAATTCAATGAACAAACCAAACAAATATAATCCTCTACATATTTAAAAATTGGACATCTAATAGAACACTGAATGATACCATGCCATATTCCAAGAAAGATTACTCTACTGCATAAAGATTAAAAAAATGGCAGGAAAAAGGAAATAAAAATAAACTTTTAACTTTCTCTAGACTCCAATATTTCCAAAAAGAATTAACTTTCACAATTCTTTATTATTCAAAGAAAGATAATTCCAATTCTTCCAAAGCAAACAACTTTTTTTTGTAATGAATCCGATCAAACTGAAATTCAAAATTGATCTGTATTTCATGATACTTAATAAACAAAGCTTAAAAAAAGATCCTTCAATATCTTCTAAAGATGTCATCTGGAAACCATAGGGGGGAGGGAGAGATAGACAGAGTGACGGGAGGAAAACACCTTACAATTACCTAGATTACCATTATTATGATAATTTAAAAATCCATTTTATCCAAACTGGGCCATGGCAAGCACTTTTTAAGTTTATGAAATCATTTTCCTGGGGACTTGCAGTCAAATTTTGAAAAAAAGTATCACAGTTTCCACACCTTAAAAGTTTCTCAATCATGCTTTCTTACTCCATTTAAAGAATACATGTTCAAAGAATCAAATCAAATGTATGATCATAAAATATACTGAAGTATTGTTCTCATTAAGCAGACTTAATATTTTAGATATCTCCCCTTGTAAGCATTAGATCTGTAATTTTACCAAAACATACTTTAATCATATAAAGTGTCATTGAATGTAATTTAGGATGTTTTCAAAAAAACTCATAAAGTTCTGTTCACACATTTGATTTGATTCTTATTTAAAGGTTAAGTAGAAAAAGTTTTCCCAGTTCTCAAAATTTAAGCACCTTTACTAGTACTTAACGTAGATCATACCTATAACACAGAGCATTTTTTCTGTCATCTAGCAAAATCAAACAGGCATATGTATTTTCAATTAACTACTAGTATTTCAATGATGTAAAAATAATACGTTCATATATTTAACAAGAATTTTTTACATAAAAGTTACAAATATGAACTGTAAAAAGGGCTTTTAAAATGGGAGATAATAGACGGGAAAATTCTTTCAAAGGGGAGATTATTAGCAGGAAAATTACCCAAAAAAGGATCGGTAACCCCCTAATTTCTTTTTGAAATATATAAAAGAGTGTCAATAATAGTTCTTTATATAAATTCATAAAAAAAATTTATCTACTAGTTTTTTAATGGTATAGGAAATAGTGAAAGTTCCCTACAGAATTTATATTAATGTAAAAAAAAATGCCTTTATTGAGACTCAATTATCTGGAAACCAAGTATTGATCTGGGTAAAAAAATTGATTTCATATTATTAAAACAATATGTTGTGATTTTATTTTTGTTTTCTGATTTTTTTTAATTAAGAATTTTAAGATAAATACTGTCAACTGCCAATCAATTGCACCATTTGTACTTTACATGTATGCTTTTAAGTGTATTGGGATAGCCCAATGAAGTAGTTCTGTAGTTTGGGGGAAGGGCTAAAATACCAAGTTAGGTTATATCAAATGGATAATATTGCTGGATAATGCTGAAATTTAAATTTCACAAACTTTTAAAATATACATATAAACTGAGAAATGTTTGCCTTGTCTATTTCACATAGTTTCTGTAACTGATCTTCTTTCACATAATTTTACATGTTTTCTCAAATTTCATTATGATATTTTCCTGACAGCACAATTTTTGCATTACAAATCTGACAAAGATAGTAGAAATAAAAATGCAGTGAAAATTTCACACTTTAGAGTATTCCTTACTTACAATATCTGTGTGTTAATGAGCATGGGTATAAACAATTTTCCTGCTACACTCATGGGGATTGGTAAAGATATTTTTCTTACCATGCTCATGGGGATGGGTAGATATTTTTCCTGCCATGCTCATGGAGATGGATATAGATATTTTTCTAGCCATGCTCATGGAGATGGATATAGATATCCATCTCTGCCATGCTCATGGGGATTGATATAGATATTTTTCCTGCCATGCTCATGGGGATGGGTAAAGATATTTTCCTGCCATGCTCATGGGGATGGGTAAAGATATTTTCCTGCCATGCTCATGGGGATGGCTATAGGTATTTTCCTGCCATGCTTATGGGGATGGGTATATAGATATTTTCCTGCCATGCTCATGGGTATAGATCTTTTTCCTGCCATGCTCATGGGCATGAGTATAGATATTTTCCTGCTATGCTCATGGGGATGGGTATGGATATTTTCCTACCAAGCTCATGGGTATAGATATCTTCAGGCATACCTCATGAGCTAAGTGTTCTAACATTTCTTTTTCTGGCCCATAACCTAACATACTGGGTAATGGATTGTCCTGTATTCTAGAAAAGAAAACTTAATTGTCACTGCTTTAATATCTAAATTTTATAGTAAACAACTTTGTTTGTTGGGGAGGGTATAATTAAACTTAAGCAAAAGTTATCAATAAAAGTTTATCAGACGGGTCAAGATAGCCCATCAAATTACAAAGAACCAATTAAAATACAATGTTTTGTTTAATATTCACTGGGTACCAATTTTGGAGGTTTTTGTGAGTGGCATAGAACCACAAAATCAAGAATCCAATGAACAATAATAGTTATAGTGTACCTTTAACAGATGTATCATAAGTGTAATTTGTGGTTCATTATGGTGTATCCAACTGCACCATGAAAACTGATTTGTTTACCTTGTCATAGCTTTTCTTTCCTCTTTCTTCTACCCCAGACATGACATTTTTATTAACAACTTGTAGTCCATGGGCTGGGAGGGTCCACTGTGCACCCCTCACACTCATCAACTTAATGGTGATTTTTAGGTACCCAATACTGAATCAATTTGTCGCAAAAATAATATTCTCAGATTCTGTTTTAGTATAAGCCAGTATTTGTACCCCACTGGGTCAAAAAGCCAAGATTTTTGCGACTCCATTGCATGAGCTTCTAAGCCTACCTGGGATAGCATGTGTAAACAAACTAAACCATTTTAGGTATCATCATGTAGCATAGAAGTATAAATTGTGATAATACTAAACAGAAAATACCAAATAACCCATTTTTGACTGAAGCATTAATACTGTAGGTGTTTTGACATGGAAAAATATGTCAATTTAAGCGATTTTTCGGCGGGGTAGGAGTAGGTTTTTTTCATTTTACTGTAAAATCCAAGGTGTTACAGCAACTTTCTAGGTCTCATCATAAAGCTGAGACAATGGGCTACATGATTATACATACACATGTCAATTTACTTTGTTCTGTAGAAAGAAGAAGTTTGTAGAATAAAAAAACTTAAAAAATTGATATTTGCCTCAACGAGGTATAAAAAGTAGCCGAAAAATACAAAAATGCTTCAATTAATTTTTTTGTGACAAAAAGATTCATAACTGGGAGGTAAAAGGATACCTGAAAATAAAATCATATATTGGTTGATGAGTGGGGGGTGCACGGGGGGTTATCTCAGCCCACGTACTATTGGCAGATGTTTCTAAAAAAGCAGAGGACACTTACCCTACTGGTCCAGCTTGTGTTTCTTTGTATGTGTATTTTGTTTACTTCATGTTCTTTGTTTAATGATTTCCACATAAATCTTGGTTCCCATGATTAATCTTTCATTGGAAAATGAAATCAGTTATGTATCTGTGAACACCCATACCCTTTTAAATGCAATGCTGTGAAACAGATATCAGCAAAAACCAAAATTGCTCAACAATTTTTTTTTACTTAAAATTCTAAGAAAAAATAAGGATGACTTTAACTTTAACAGATCCATCATTTTTTTTACCAACAGAGCATAATTTCAAGTACGGATAGAAATGTTTTTTTTTCCTCCTTCCACATGAACTGATACTCACAAAAATAAATGAAATCATAGTGTGTGGTTAACATTTAAGTCTGAAAAATGTTTTGCTTGATTTTCAGTCTGACTTTTGAGTATGAATGGCAGCCATCTCTATCATCAATAAGATCTTTTTATATGCATAAAAATCTATCTTACTTAGTTACTGCTCTAGCTAAAACACTGATGGCAGTTTCCTTTAGTGGCATAGAAGAATGACCAGCCTCTCCTTTGACATGCAATTTTAGTGTCAGATATCCTTTCTCTCCTGTACCAATTCTAAAATGAAATTAAATGGTTTGCTAAGCATATCAAAGTAGTGTTAGATTCAGCATTTCAAAACATAGATAAAAAGTTCTAGATTTGGCTATTAAAGAAACCCTAGAAATCAATTTTTAATTTAAATTAAAGGAATAGATAGTTGGGCAAACAGACAGAGATAACAGTTTAAGGAAAGATTCAGCTCATCAAAACCCTCTAACAACAAGTCTACAAGTCAAACTTAAAAGAAATTGGTTAAGATCAAATTCCATGTTTTCGGCCTCATTTGGTCCCTTATTGCTTACTTCATTTTAGCATCAGTTTTTGGTATGAAAACTTGAGGTACAATTTAATACAGATCTATTTACTTATATTAAAGTTAATGGATAAACACCAAAATCCAACAGACAAGGAGTATATATGTAATATATGTTATAATACAAGTTAAAACAATATACAACCAAATAATGTTCTGGCAAAATAGTATTTGTTGCCAAACTTTGAGGATGTGCATTACACATTATTAAAGTGTGAAATAAATGCCTACTGGTATGAGTGAAATATAAACATAAAAAAAATCTTACAAAATACCGTGCATAATTGTTTTAAGTCTTACAATGCAACGGCCTTCTTTATTCCAGGCATAAAACCATTTGTAACAGCAAGACCTTCATCCAACAGGAACTCTAGTTTTTTCAGTCCCCGGGATTGCAATTCAGCACCAATAGCATGGGCTCCTTCGAGTCCAGATAACTAACAAAAAATAACAGTACCTTGATCATGATATAATGCAATATTAAAAAACAATCAGTAAATATATTTCATTAATGGTAGCATTTTTTAAGTGTTCAACTTGTTTGTTTTTCAAATATACATATTTGTACATGAATGGAATTTCATGGCATATGAGATCATGTTGATGGTGCACTTGAAACAGATATCGGTTGAGGCAGATGGCCAATGTTTATAATTTGTTTTCAAATGTCAATGTTAGTTTTGCAATTCTTTTCTAAAAGTAATTTTAAATTCAATTTATAATAAAAATGATAACTGGAAAGAGTGAATGAACAAAATATGATCATGTGTGCCAAAGACCACCCTGATTAAATGAGTGCAAGGAACTCATTCCTTGCCACAAATAAATCTTCAAGTGTTCTTGGCATGAGAAATTATTTGTTATTAATGCTAGTCAAATGATGATCCTTTTTAATATATAGATTTTCCCAATTATTATTTTCAACATCATTGTTTTGATTTTGTGATTGGCGGATTGATATTCTTGTTGTGACATTTTGGCGGAAGAGAACCTGTGAGTTAAATTACAAAATTTACTTCACATTCAATAAATCACTGCTATCTATATACAAGTAATAGTACCTCTTTTAAATACAAGCAAGTCATCAATTTCATAATTAAAGTAATGTCCATTCTGTTATTATAAAACATTCCTTTTAAAATACATGTAGAACTTTCCAATGAAAAATTTGCAACTGCAAGACTTGAGAAATAAAAATTTATTGCACCAGATATGTAATTTCATTTCTAATAATATGCCATCTGGAAAAATACAGCATGGTTGCAATGAATAGATCATATGACTGATGCTTTACTGATTATGGTTTAATTATGCTACTGTAGATATTACATTAATTTCAGGACAAAAACAGTTGATCAATCAAACAGACCCTGCTTTGTTCTAGCTAGTCCAACACTTTGATCTGGATCATTATTGTGCCGGCCCAAAGAAGCAACCACTAGAAAAATGGGCATGCACCCCTCAGATACAATTATTCTGACTCAAAGCCAAAGTTGTCACTATATCCCTTTAAATACCCCATGCTGGGGGGTGCAGTGACAATACTAATTTTAAGTACATAGTGTGACTCGACCTGGGATCAAACCCACAACCTCCAAAACATGAGTTGAGCATGCTACCCTGAAATTACTGAGGAAGTTATAGATCAAATGGCATAACATAACATATCTTTTATTCCCAAATCAAGAGCTCACAAAGAGCAAAAAGAGCTTTACACCAAAGAAGAAAAGACCATGAATGATATATAATGACACAATAAAAGAACAGTACAATCATTTTACACAATATGAAACACTATATATATATGAATGCATAAATGTAAGTAAAAAGGTGTGTAATAAACCTTAATATTGCATGAATTCTTACCTTTACAAATATTAAACAGTCTACAAACATTCTACAAAATATTTGCCAACAATGTCCTTTGTAAATAGCAAATGTTCAAATTCATTTTTTTTAAACTTACTTTTATTTAAAACCTATTTTCACTGGCACAATGAATAGAAACAAGCATTCTGAGAGTTTTGCTTGGCAATATAAAACCCCTTAAGGAAGAAAAGTCTGTTGAAGAGAACAGAATGCAAACTTCATATATAATTTGTTAGCAAGGTAGGATGATGAAAAAAAAAGACTGGAAAACTTATCTGCTGGACTGGTGGACAGACAGACATAATGTAAAACCTAACGTCTCCTTCGGCAAACTAAAAAAAATATAACACTGGAATAGCTGTTATTGAATAACAGGAAATACAATTAGTTAAAATAGACTCCAAAAGTATTAAATCAAGACTGTAAATATCAATTTTTTTTTCAATGTTAATCATCAAAACTTGGTTATAATAAGGGAGATAATTAAATACATACCTCTTCATCATGACCATAAGCTAGGTAAAATGATCGAGCTGGTTTAAACCCTTTGGACAGCAGGAACTCCAATGCCTCTAAAATACCCTGTACATATAAAACTACATGTTGTAATAAGAAAAAAGTTATATTGACAGATTGGAAAGAGTAATCAAGGCTATAGCGGTAATAAAAAGAATGTAATCCAGGGACAAAGATCAGACATGGAATACAGACACACACAACAAAGTCATAAAGTAACTAAAATCATACATACAAAGTAACAAAAGTAAATGAGCAACTCAAGACTCCACTAAAAACTGGGAGCATGGACCAGGTGCACCGGTAGGGTAAGCGTCCTCTGCTTTTCTAGAAACACCCGCAAGAATCTCTATAACAAGATTTTATACATGAAAAACCCACCAGGGATGAAGAGGAAGTGAAATTAAATTCATTATTGATATCCATGCAATCAATAGAAACTTTTCAAAGCTGCAGAGAATGTAAAAAGTAAATTAAAGTAGTCACTGTCTATCATTTCATAACTTCATAACTTCATTAAAGATATTAGATTGAATTGACTAATTCATTAATAATTGAAAATAAAGAAGTTGACAAACTCAATGTAAATGTGCAGTAATAAAAATTCTGACTGTACAATTAAGAAAAAAACACGCCTCAGCTTTACAGACAAGCACACATGTTGTTGATTAATAAACTTATTCTTTTTAATTTTATCAGAAATTCAAAACATATAAGCATTTAAAAAAGTGATTCAATTTGTAATCGTACCATCACACCATGTTTAAAATCAATGGAGCCTCTAGCATATATGAAACCATCTTTAATTTGAGCTTGGAATGGAAGTAATTCCCATTCATCCTCAATTGCTGGTACAACATCTAGATGTGCAGCTAACATGTATGGTGTAAGGCTTCCATTGGTCCCAGTCACTGTGTATAATCTGCTGTAATTTGCTATGGTTTCAACTTTCACAATGGCAGATGAATGAATAATAGGGAAGTCTGCATAAGGAAAGAAAATACATATAAAAATCCTGTTTTAACGGTTAAAATTTTAGGTCAAAATCATTTTGGAAACATGGACTATCAAATATACAGCTGACTAGAGAAATTACAGTCAAACTTGCAGTAAGTCACCTTATCACAAGTGATTTTCTAAGGGAGATAATTTTTAAAATCATGGTCACATAAGTCTGGTGGTCTTTATATCAAGTTCAGCACTACAGTCATTGTATATATAGTCTTTTTACAAAAGTTACTGTGAAATTACTTTTATTCATGGATACCATTTTTGTTGATTTGTTTCTTGGATTCTTGAATTTGTTGTTTTGATGTTTTCAGTACAAACATCAATGGAAATCTCCTTTTCATTTGGAACCAAATTTTGTGGTTTGACTTACTGACAAAACCACGAAAATTACAACCCCACAAACAATAGTACTTCCACAGTATTGCTTAATACAGGTGGTTGAAAGGATAGTTTGACTTTACACATACATATACATGTGAATATCCTGCTAGGAGCTGAAATTTTTTTGTCAAAAATTAACATTATAAGGCCAAAAACATAGTATGTGTGTTTTCTATAACACCCATAAAAGAGTAATCAAGGGAACCAACAAGATTCTAGCAGAAAACAAAACAATGCAATCCAGGGACCAAAGACCAGACAAAGAAAGCAGAAACACACAACAAAGAACATAAAATAACCAAAACAATGTGTACAAAGCAAAAAAAGTAAATATTGGATATATCATAAACTTCATAAGATATCTTATAACTTTTATAAAAAAAAATCTTATAACTTTTATAAGAAATCTTATAAAGTATAAGAGATATCTTGAACAAGGAATAAATAAAAATATGACATGCCATAGGATACACCATAACGATCCATGAAATTATGATGACAACCATAAATCTTCTGTAGTGTTGACTTTAATTTTGTAGCAGCATAACCATGTTCCAGAAGCCTAATTTTAAGAAGTCTTGTGCGGTACAAAAAGTTTGAATAATTACAGCAAGCTCTGGCATAATGTATGAGTTGTGATATGAAAAGATGAAAGAAAAGTTGGCAATACAAATGTATGCCATATTATGGAATGAGGTCATCATGTATGTTGTATAGTTATCTTTTTCCACCGATTTCAAAGTGTAAAAATATAGAAAAGGTAGGAAGGGCTTTATTATTTTACTTTTTCTTTTTTTTTTACATTTTGAGTCAATATGGGAGAAACATTTTGAGTATAACAATGCTTAAATTGCAAAATGACCAAAACAATCATTAGAGTGCCCTGCTTTAAGCTGAAAAAAAAATAGGGTGGGTAGGGAAAAAGGAAACACAAATCTTCCTCAATTCAAAAAATTGAATGATTATGTCTATACGGAAAATGGATAATGGTTAATATGTCAAAGAGATAACAAGACCACCAGCATGAAAAATGTCAGCTCAAGGCCACCCATTTGTCTTCAATGAATGACGAGGAAACCCTCACACTACAGGGCAGGCTGCAGTTAGCCCCAAAACTACATTATATATGGATACAGCGAAATAGTTGTCCCTATATACTCCAGCAACATTAAAGTAAAATGACAGTGAAAACAAAACAAGACTGCCTATCCACTTACATTAAAATGACATAACTAGATTCCTTCAAATAGGCTTCACATTTAGATTCACCAATCTTGGTATGATAATATCCGTAACCATACAAATGTGTACAACAACGTTTGCAGAAAAAAATATCTATGAGTTAAGTAAGCCCCAGATAAGAAAACAGCTCCAGGGATTAGGAGTTAAGATGTTGCTATTTAAATTAAGATGTTAAAATATTTCTATCTGTTTAACTGTCATTGAATAAAAGGATTGATGGGAAATTTGATAAAAAGGCTTGATAATGAGGACACATTCATTTGGAGTAAATCACAGCAAGACAGGAACATTATATCAGTTCGTTTTAGTGTGAAGATTTGTAAGAACAACTAAGGCTTTAAATACTAAACAAAATTCCTGATATTCCTGATCAAAATTCCTGATATTCCTGATCGAAATTACTTTATAAACATTTATTAATAACTTAAATGACATACATTAAAACAGACTCCAATTTTTTTTTTATTTAGACAAAACCCAACATATCAATGTACAACTAAAGAAATAGTGCCGAATTCAGTTGGTTTCCCCTTACTCTACCTATCAATGAAATTGGCCCTAACTCAAATAAATTTATTGCCATTCCCTGACAAAATTTTTTTTTTCCAAAATGACATTTTGCACTTCTTTGATGATGGTTCCTACAGAATCATATTAACTTTGGGAAAAAAATGTCCTGACCTACCAACCCAAAGCCAGCAGCTAGGGGTGGGTAAGGGGAAACAAACATTATTTTAAGTGCGACTTAAATTTTAGATGATTGTAGACGATATTCGGCAGACTATTATGAAAATATAAAATGTATAAAGATGCATGTCTAATTATATACAATTACATCCATATGAGGAGGTGAATATCCAAAATTGTCACCCAAACTAGGGTTATTTCCATGAGGACTTCTGCCCGAGGGGAATAAACTCAGTGAGGTTGACAATTTTGGATATTCACCGAATTAGAATGCCATAATTGTTTTATTATACTGAACAAAGGACTGACAAAAAATGTATACTGAACAAAGGACTGACAAAAAATGTATACTGAACAAACAAAGGACTGACAAAAAATGCATGGTTATTCACCTGCTCTTGTATTTTTTATGGGTTATTCACCAGTGAATAATAGGGTTATTCAATGATGGCATGAATTCTTGGGGTTATTAAACCTTTCTTGCGATTAAATCAAAAAATATCCAAATTAACCTATGTCATGTGATTTTATTTCATCCAATAGAATTAACCCTTTATAATGTAAAGTATAATAATAGTAAATTATTATATTTCTCCTGACTTCTTGAAATTTTTTTCAAGCATGACACAACTCAGGGATGTGGAAGTTTGATCTCCTAATTTTTCAATTAAGTGACTAAAAATAGTAATGTTTTCCTGTATTTTGAATAATATAGTGTGAAAATATTGTATTGTCAGCATCCTGATGTCTAAATGTTTTTTTTTATTAGGCAAAAAAAAAATATATGTTTCATGCTACTCTACCTTCCCTATTTTTTTTTTGTACCTACCCTAAATATGTTATGGCCAATTTTGCTCAAGAACTATTGGAATCTACATAGTTTCCCCATTAACTTAATGTAATAAAATGATTTCCCTACCTACCTACCACAATTCTGTTCTTGATGGTAGCAGGAAACTAACAATAACATGTTTTGGTCTTACATGCAATATAATCACTGTCAAGCTGTAGTTCAACCAAGTAATCTTAACTTTAATTTTAAAATTTGTCAAGCATATTTGATTTATACATGTAGTCCCTGTTGTTGTTTTTTTTTCTATTTTTTGTTGTTGTTGATAGTCACAGAATGTTCAGAAAGATGAAATCATACATCTGATGTCTATCATGGATGGCAGGCAGACTTGTCATTTTTATTCAGGCTTTATGTTAGTGCAAAGGTATGACTTTCATATAGAGAGAATGAAAATAAGGCAGTTAGCCATTTGCTTATTTGAAAAACTTGAGGAATTAGACATGTTAAGTTAAAATCAACTCAATTGTTAAATGCAGGAAATGCTTTTAATAGCATTTTCATGGCCTGAACCAGAATTTTGCCTATGGCAACATTTTTTAAATTATTTTCAAAATACTTTTTTCCGACCCCATGTCCCATTTTTAGTATAGACAGGCTATCTTTTCATGGATTAAAAATCAAAACAGTCACTTTGAGCACAATACACTAAAGAGCTAATATGCTTATTTTCATTAAATGATCTTAAATGGTTTTAGAGAAGAAGATTTTCAAAGTTGTACATGTGAAAACAAAAAACACAAAAACTGTTTCTGGGGCTGTAACTCCTACAGCAGTCAATGAATGGTCTTGAAAATTTCTTCACATTTCCACCTCATGATGCTGAACAATATTTCCTGAGCCAGAAATTTGCTACAGGCAACATTTTTGAGTTATTTGCAAAAACTGCCTTCTGACCCCTATCTTCTATTTTTAGTAACAGCAGCCATGTTTTCTCATGAATCAAAAATCCCAACAGTCATTTTGATTTTAAGAAGAAGATTTTCAAAGTTACACATTTGAAAAATGCCAAAAAAAATGTTCAGAAGTCGTGACTGCTACATCAGTTGACGAATCATTTAGAAAATTTTGGAAAAGGTCCATCTCATGGTGCTGAACAAAATTACTTTTGCCAGAAATTTGCAAAAGGCAACATTTTTGAGTTATTTGCAAAAAACTGCCTTCTGACCCCTATGTTTTATTTTTAATAACAGCACCCATGTTTATTCCAAGTCACCATTTTTCACATTTCAAGGGCAAGAACTGTAACAAGGAGTCATCTGACAATTTTGACCCAACGTAGACATTTGTAGACCATATAATGAGGATCATTTGGTCAATTGGCTAAAACCAACGGTTTTGGAGATACATGTATATGCGAAAAACATCTGTCTGACCAACCATGTTCTATTTTTAGTAACAATGGCCATGTTATTCAATTGATATAAAAATCCCACACTAATTCTATGCAGAATATACTAAGGAACATTCAAACCAAGTTTGGTTTTAATGTTTTAAAAGAAATAACATTGAAAATAGGGAAAAAATGTCGATAAAGGGCAATAACTCCAACATGGCTTAATCTATTAAATGAAAATTTGACCAGAGAAATATCTCGTCATGCTGAACACTTTAACTCAGTCAAAATTGGCAAAATCTAACAGCTTTGGAGATATATGCAAAAAACTTCCGTCTGACCCTTATGTTCTATTTTTAGGAACAGTGGCCATTTTTTTGATGGATCAAAAAAAACCACAACAGTTCTGTGCAGAACACCCTAAGAAACATTCATACCATGTTTGGTTATGATTGGTCTTGTTGTTTCAGAGGAGAAGAGTTTTGAAAAATTATTAATGACCGCAACAGACGCCAAGTGTTGGCAACAGCTCACATGGCTTATGGCCAGGTGAGCTAAAAATAATTGAAAATTGTCTTTTTAAAAAGAAGTCTTACATATTTCTACTGTAATAGCTTTTCATATTTTCCCTTAACCATGCAACCATGCTTTTTTTATTAGGATATTGATAAGTCGGGTTATACCTAAATAAAGAAGAGCTTCATGGAGCACAGCATGTTGAACTCTGTTCACTTGGTACAAGTGTGGACACAATATAAGTTTTTGACACAATTAGCAAAGGGGATTACAGTTAATTAAGTTACATAACAATTGTTGTGGGCACAATATAGCACAAAATTTGAAATTCAATTAAAGGTGAAAATAGTTCTGCTGTAATGAAGGTGTAAATCAAAGACCTTGGCCTTTGATCCCTGTAACTAAACTAGCGTAAAAGATATAAATTTGTTCTAAAACAAGAGGCTCCTAGGAGCCTGAATCACTCAGCTGGTTAAAGTTTGTCTTTCGGACGCCAAGTGATGGCAATGTAGGCAATGCCTGAAAATGCAGGCCGTAATTTTCATAAGGAATCGCATAAAAAATATCTAAATCTGACCATAAGTAAACTACAAACACTGTATTAGCAAGCTCACAAAGAGAACACCCCTCTACTTCAAATGAACCTAAATGATTGTTGAATTATCTCTTTTTATCATGTAAAACCCTTAATTTGGATTATCTCCCACTTGAATCCCTGACCCTAATAATATTATTTTCAAAAAGGGTGGAGCAAAAACCTCTTAAAACTGTAGGACCCTCTACTATGTCCTAATTACCTAACAATGTGTTAAAATTTTTTTTTAAATCAGATAAGGTTTGCTCAAGTTATAGTACATAAACGAAAGTTAACAGACGCCAACCAGGTACATTTGTAAACAAATATAACAGGGTGATACTATTATATGACCAGAAAACAATTTAGTGGTTGTAAAAAACTGAAAGTTTGTAGGCTCAGAGGAAATTTGTAATGTATAGCATAGGAAAACGTATCTATTAGGCTACCATCAAACATGAATATATTCATATTCAACAGTAACTGGCCATTGACAGAATCAATTAAATGCCTAAATGTATCTGGTTGACACCTCCCTTAAAATTAATTTGTAGCCAAATAGGGTAACTGATTAAGAATCTTGTTGGCCATGTCATAATTATGCAGTCATGCTGTGATCAACAGACCATAGCATGTTTACTGCTATCAGTTGAGCTAATTACCTTGTAAGACGCTGTAAATGACCTCGGGGCACACACGTTTCCTGTCATATTGATTTTTAATCCTCATATTAAACTTTATAGCACAGCTCTCAAACTCGATAGCGCTGTAAAGCGCAGCACTTTAAGGGCCTGGGGAAACACTGTGCTGATATCATATTTGCAACAAAAATCACATTTTTTTATTTAAGTCTTGATCATTTCTCATGAGAGGCCCGGCTTTGTTGACATTTTGAATCGTAATACATGTGAAGCGGTGCAAGACGAGACTGGGAGAGCTTGTTACTTTTCATTCGGAACAGAGCAGACGTGATTTTGAACACTGGAATCTAACAGACAATTTCCTAACATATCAATATCCAAATAAAAAAGGGAAGGATTACAGGGTCTGAGGAAATTTGGACTACATGAGGTTAAATCCTTCATAGGTTTAGCCTAGCAAACTCTTAAATTGTGTTAGAACATGCACTCATACTTTTTTCCAAATAGTTATTCAACAAAACTAGTTGATCTCTGTTGTATTCCCCTCGCTTAGTCGATATGGTTTTGAACCTCAAAGCTTTTTGGAACCGATTAATAATTGAACTGGTTGCTTCGATATAGTCTATGTCAGACGCTTTACAAGCAATGACAACATCTCTTCTGGGTACTAAAGTCAGTGTCCTAAATGTCAATATTGCTATAATTATACAGAAGACGGCAAACAATACGGAATACACATATTTATACCACATCGTTTTTGAAGGTGGTTTTGTTTACATTGGCCACGCGTAAAATTTAAACCGGAAGTTTATCTATGTGTTTCTACCTATTTTAGGTATACTATTTTCGAATACGTTATTATTATTTTTTTCAGTCTGTAATAATATATTCTAAGTTCAGATTGCTCAATACGATTAAAATCAGCTATTGATACGCTACATTGCCTTACGCTTGGGAGTGTACTTGGCAATGTAGCGTATATATTTATATTTATCATTATATATTTATCATAATTGCTGCATGGTCATCATTTTAATAAGATTATGATTTGCTCAGTGCATGTCTTCCTACATACATTGAAATTATGTATTATGCTCTATAATCATAAATGAGGGAGGCAGAGCGAAGCCAGACAAAAGAAATAGCTTCCGTTGGGAAGAATTGGTGAAAATCCAAGATCTCGTGTAATTTTTTTTTAATTTTAATGTGCCACACCTAATATATATTTTGCCCGTTTCTTAAACGGAGAGTTCGCTGCTTGGCATTTGGTGGGTGATTATCTCATTTGCAATCATACCACATCTCCTTTTCCACACTTTGGAAACAGGGAAGGGACAAAAAAAAAGATACCTACAAACTATCTTTGAATTGTTATTTTTTGCTTCAATTGTGTATAGAATTACCAATTCGTGGCCATTGATTTTTCTCTCGCTTTATTTGACCCAAATAAGCGTTTGGAGGTCGGTGAGCATCGTAAGCAATAATTATGAAACTACCTTTGACAATATATGCATACCGCAGATCATGTTGCTCTTTGCCTTTCCTTCAGAATGCCTTAAATATATTTTTAAAGGATCCCTCCTGTCCATCCTATGCAAATGGTGATTCTTTTTAGAGGTATTTTTAAATAAGATAAGTTCGTTTTTTTTAAGTTGAATTTAACTAGAAAGTAAATTTTTAGTCACAGTCTTTTTGCATGACATCTGCTCAAACTGCAGGATACATATGGTTATTTCAGTAATGGCATCTTACACGAATTTCGGGAAAGAAGGTGCGTATACTGGCATAAGAGCCAGTCCAATCAGGCGATGCATTACATGATTTTCTGAAAATGCCGAGCATAAAGAATTAGGACTCGAGATATTTTAGGCGTCATATTATTCATCATTTGCAATTACGAACTCTTTGTAATGTGATTTTGATTCCACACTGCACGTTGTGGGACATAAAGGCTACCATACTTCCACCATGCTTCAGTCTGCGTTAAGGGACCACTCTTATCAAAGAGAGACTAAATTATAAGCCAAAAAGCATTATACTTTCTTTTTTAACTACTCGTCTTTTTTTTCTGTCAATCAGATATCCCCAATTTTAAATCCTAGAAGCAATTTTTCTTATCAATTCATATAATATTATCTTTTCTTTGTATTCCTTCCTTTTACATTCATGCTTTGCGGAAGTTTTTGCGTCTTTTATATGAGGACTTTTTTATTACATGCATGTGGGCGACAATCGTTCGGTATTGTTTATGAATCATAAAGGCCATATTCAAGCTGTGTCCGTTAGCAGGACAGTTGAAACGGAAACATTGTCACTTATATTCGGATTTTTTTTTTTGGTAAGGAAATTCACAGAAAAGAGAATCATATCTGGTTTCATTTGAAATTAGCGCCGTAAGTATAACCTTTACATTGCTTGACGTTTCTTTACCCTTTTGCAAAAGAGAACTATAAGTAATTTTACTATTTTACCACACTACATGTGTATATCATAGAGCTGTACGATACTTTTGGTTCATCTTCTCTTTATAAACCGTACGTACCAGTTTGCAAAGTTGGGAATGTGTATGTACAGTCAATCTAATTAAAATTAAATCTTTAATTACGCTACACTCCATAAAAGACTTGGCACATGTCAGATCGTGTATTTTAATCAGATTGTATGTACAGTGATAGGGGCGTTTTTCCTTCTGTCCCACTTCGTGGTTACGCAGAGGGATTTACCCGATACTACACCTTAGCATGCCACTTAATGGAATTTCATGAAAATTTCACAGAACTCATAAGGTAATAGAGATACGCATCTTTATTTCATTTTAATATTTGACTGTTTGTTCGTTTTTATTTGTTTGTTTGTTTTTGATTTGTTTTGTTTTGTTTTGTTTTGTTTTTGGTTTTTTGGGGGGTGGGGTTCATAGCAGATCTCCACAACGCTTCCTTGACTGTATACATGTACAATGTAAACTCCGAAGCACAATTTAAAACCTTTTCCACTAGAGAAAATATCCTTATTTTTTTTTTTAATTTTTATCCAATTTTGCCTGATTCTTACAATAACTGTCACTTAATTTCTTTTAGTGAAATAACCGTAAAAAGTGTTTCGACTTAAAGCTGGGAAATGTCAAAATTTCTGCTATGTAAACTTTTGGTTAGAATTGATTTTTTATGGCCAAGGAAAAAATGATATGGTCGAATCAACTGAAAAGAAGGAAATAATTTAATAGATTTAACCGTAATATTGTGTTTGCGAGCCTTTTGGCTCATAAATGAATAGAAAATAAAAGTTTTAGGTATCGTGACCAGACGCGTAGCTGCCGTTAGGCAAAAAAGCTTTTGCCTGCACTTAACTTTGCCATTTTTTTTTATTTTATTTTATTTATTTATTTTTGAGATAAAATACATTCAGTAGAGGCATAAATGATGCTCTAAAACGCTATCTTCGCGGAGCTTCGCCCCCTGGACTCCCTACCAGGGCTCCGCCCTGAACCCAGACCCCCTGCCGTAATTTTGCCTACACTTCAATTTGGCCTCAGCTACGCGCCTGGTGACATGCTCAGAAAATTTACTTACACTCAGGTGCCAAAAGTTTGTCAACTTTCACATGTACGCTAGTCCGGCCACGCCCCCTTTTAATTTTTCCGATACCGATAGTGACAATGTCAATGCATGTCAACTTTGTAATTGTTGGTTTAAAAATAGTAAAATAAGTAACTTTTACGGTGACTGGGTCAAAAATGACGTCATTTTCTTTGTTACGTCATTATTCGCGTGTTTGTAAACATGGGGAAGGAAGGTAAAGATCTTGATGTTCAAACCAAAGAAACCATTCTATCTGTGGTTAGGAGTGGACTTAAGTCGTCTAAAGTGGCAGAAATCTTGGAGATACATAAGTCTACAGTTTCCAAAATTTTGAAGAGGTATAGAGAACGTGGAAACAACGAAAACGCACCAAGGAAAGGACATCCCAAACTTTTGACAGTTCGCGGAGAAAACGCATTGACAAGGATTGTAAAGAAAGGCCGCCGGAAAACTTTGAACGACATAACAGCGGAACTTAATAGTGATACACCTGTGAAACTGTCTCGTAGAACAGTTCAACGTGAATTGAAGAGGTTTGGGTATAATAGGAGGACAGTAGCGAAAAAACTTGGAGTACGCGAGGTTAACAGGAAGAAACGCCTACAATTCTGTCGTGGAAAACTACATTGGACAGCTAACCGTAACTGGAAGAGAGTTATTTTCAGTGATGAGATGACTGTTGTTATAAAACCGGATGGTAAAGTGAAGGTATGGAGAAAACAAAACGAAAAATGGCGTGGTTATTGTCTTGGATATCTGAATCAGGGCCCGACTCGTAGTCTGAAGCTTATGGTTTGGGGTACTATTACTTACTTCGGACGAGGACTGCTTGCATTCGTTGACGGAAATATGAATTCGGAGAAATATATCAAGACTTTAGATGACTTGTTATGGCCTGTTATCATTAAACACTTTCCGAATAATGACTTTCAGTTTATGGATGATAACTGTCCCGTGCACAGGTCCCGAGAAACCGAAGCTTGGAAGCAGCGAAATGGAATTCAACCGTTTTTCTGGCCACCACAGAGCCCGGACTTAAATCCGATTGAGAATGTTTGGCTGGTCTTGAAAAATCACATAAAAAGGAACATTTTTCACATTAAAGACACGGAGGACCTAAAACGCGAACTTCGGAAGGCCTGGAATAAGATCAGTGTAACATACCTGCAGAGCCTATACGGAACATTGCCGAAACGTTGCCGACAAGTGTTAATGTTTAAAGGATTTATTACAAAATATTGAAGTTTTATGTCATAAATAAAGGTATGATTTTTAATTTTTATTGTGACGTTTGTTGTTTACAATAACGCCATCTTGAAAAAAAGTTGACAAACTTTTGGCACCTGTAATTGATAACTATGTTCTTTGCCCGGGATTGTTGTATAAAATTTGTTCTTTCCTTTTAAAATCAATTGAACCGTAAACCTGTTTCTGTTTTTATTTTCATAGGAGGAAGTTCATGTGTTTGATGTTTGTATTTATATGATGTGATAGAATTAGATGCAAATTTCTTCAAAATATTACTTTGAAGCATAACTACATGTACAATATCTACCGGTAAATATTCTAAAAAGTTGAAAATATTACACACTGACACAGTGTCGTAAATTTATCCCAGCATCAAATTTAGTACTGAGTAACTATTATATGTACATTTGTATGTACATGTAGATACAGTCCTGTATAGTAGTACGAATTTCTTCTGATCCTGCAACCCAACATATCAATATCCAATTAAAAGAAGGGGAGCGTTGCATGGTCAGAGGAAATTTTGACTACCTGCTTACATACATGGGTATTTATGTTGGTTTCATGATTACTATAGTAATATAAGATCCCTGCTGAGTCAGTGCACTCCAAGCATATATTGCTGGAAGAAAAATATGAATATTTGCAGAGTAGGCATTGCCTATAAAAGGAAGCACTGTGAGTTTTGACATTAACATATAGGGTTGAGTTAAGTTTTAGAAGTAAAATATCTTTTTTGTGTAAAAAATACTGAAAAAAAATGTCAAATATCTAGTTCTACATGATAAAAATATTAAGAAAAACATAAAACAGAAGACTTTGCATTGTAATGCAGCGTTTCATGACCCCGTGAGGTAAACAACAAAATGCGTATAGTGGATTCTTTTTTTACTGTATATTTACTACCGATTTTGGCAATTTCTGCTTTGTTTGTAGACCTTGTAAGATCAACCCTGATCTATGTTGAGTTTTGCGTAAAAAAGATTTAGTTGTAAACATCTGAGACCTGTATTTAGGAGTTCTTGAAATCTTTTTCAATAAGGTTTGGTATTATTTATCAAATACATGCAATTGAAACTACTTATTCAACATCCTACTGGTTTTACAGTGTTGTTACGTACATGTATAAACCTGAATTTATTGGAAAATCATCATTTGTTCTGCTAAGCATTATACCTGTACCTCACTTGTAATTTGACTGATTGGGTATTTAACAACCTTTGGTTTATGATCCCCTGTTTATTGCATTGGGATTAATCAACAGATTGTCACCATAACTGCTGACCCTTGTTGTGCATTTATCAGTGTAGGATGTAGTGTACTGTACATGTGAAGATCTGAATGTGATATGATTTTGCTGAACATTTTTTTAGTGAGAAGATGGATGCTTTTTTGATGGCTATTTGGAAACTATGAACAACTATAGATTGTCACAGAACTATGCCTGGGACCATACATTGCCCCTGGGACAAGGGGCCACTAGTAAAGTGTTCAAAGGTTTCAGCCGGGTAAGTTATCAGTTCTTATTATCAGAGACTTAAGAAATTAGGCAAGACACATACTTGCAAACAAATCTATTTTTCTCAGTTGCTGATATCAGTGCGAGTTCTGTTGAATGACCATATTCATAGATATCAATTTCCCACAACTTTGAAAAGTTATGAGCATTTCATTATATAGTGTTATAAGTTTTTTTTTTGTGGTTATCATTTTTCACAGTAATTTGTACACTGAAAAAATTAGGATGACTAGTATGTATACACTGCAAATGCTAAAACATTTATAATATATTTTCAAGCACTCAGAAATGTTTGTTACTTAGATCAGTAGGAACACCAATTTTAGTCCCGTCAAAAAGGAAATTCTGACTTTCATGGCAATTTCTTATAGTCCCCTACCAGCGACTTTCATCAAAAGGACATGTCTGTTTGTCAGTCTGGCAAATTAGCTTTCACCATTATTTTTTCATCAAACTTGCAAATAATTGATTTGATATTCTGTATGTTGCTTTACAATGACAGGTTACAGGTCAAGGTTGAATTTTGTAGCTATATTAGTGAATATTTTGCTGAATTGTAGTCCTTGGACTTAGAAAATCAATGAAGAAAACTGTTTTTCACACTTTTTTAGCTTACCTTGCTGAAGGTCATGTGAGCTATTGCCGTCACTTGGTGTCCGTCGTTGTCGTTGACAATTGTTCAAAACTCTTTTACTCTGAAACCACTAGACATATTGGAACCAAACTTGGTATGAAAGTTTTTTGGGGAATTCTGCATAGAACTGTTGTGGGAATTTCTGATCCGTCGAAAAACATGGTCGCTGTTACTAAAAATAGAACATAGGGGTCAGACAATAGTTTTTCACATATATCTCCAAAACGTTTAAGTTTAGCCAAATTCTGACATGGGGTAAAAGTGTTCAGCATGATGAGATCTATCTGGTTCAAATTTTCATTTAGTCTAATAAGCCATGTTTGAGTTATTGCCCTTTTTCAACGTTTTTTTGCTATTTTTTATGTTATTTCTTTCAAAAACCTTCTCCTCTGACACTACTCGACCAATTAGAACAAAACTAGGTATGAATGTTCCTTGGGGTATCCTGCATAGAATTGGTGTGGGGATTTATGATTCGTCGAAAAACATGGCCGCAGTTACTAAAAATAGAACATAGGGGTCGGACAATAGTTTTTTGCATTTATCTCCAAAACGGTTAGATTAAGCTCAATTCTGTCCAAGTAAAAGTGTTAATCATGATGAGATCTATCTGTGGTTAAATTTTCATTTTAATCTGTTCAGCCACATTGGAGTTATTGCCCTTTTTCGACGTTTATATGCTATCTTTAATGTTATTTCTTTCAAAAATCTTTTCCTCTGACACTACTTACCAATTGGAACCAAACTTGGTATGAATGTTCCTTGGGGTATCATGCATTGAACTGACGTGGGGATTTTTGATCCGTCAAAAAGCATGGCCGCTGTTAGTAAAAACAGAACATAGAGGTCAGACAGTAGTTATTTGCATATATCTCCAAAACCATTAGGTTTAGTCAGATTCTTTCAATTGCTGAAATGATCCTTATTTTTAGCACTACAAAAGTCTTCAGGCATAAAATTTATCAGACGCCTTCTTATAAGAGTTATTGGCCTTGACAGGGAAAAATTACAGGGTTTTTTTTTTACAATTTTCAGCCAATGTCTTGAAAACTATGATAGATTTAGACTTTCATTTACTGAAATGATCCTTATGATAAGTCCTATCAAAGTTTTCTTGAGTCGAAATTGTTGGACAACTTCTTGTTTAATTTATTGCCCTTGAAAGGCAAAATTCAACCAAGTGAGCGATTAAGGCTCTTGGGAGCCTTTTGTTGTTATACTTGAATATGATTGTTTTTTTTTTTCATATTTGATGAGTTGCTTTACCGTGTCAAGTTACAGATCAATTTTGACTTTTGTTAGGGTTTGTTAGGTGACTTTTTATTGGGTCAGTTAGTCTCGTCATCTGACTATGTGATTTCATGAGAATGGGTCCTAGTCTACCATTCAAATCCATGCAGATTTGTCATTTTCAGAGCATTTAGTTCAGTATTAAAACCAAAAACATATTTTCGTCTGAAAATACCAATAAAATGACAAATATCTATTTCCATATGATAAAAGTATTCAGAAAAAAGATAAAACAGAAGATTTTGCATTGTAAAATAGCGTTTTGAGATCCCGGAAGTAAACAGTAAAATGCAGATCGGTCTTTGGATTTCAATACAATCTATATCAGAAATTCCAGTCAGAAAAATGAAACAAGAACACGTACAGATCCTATTGACATACATGATTCAGTGCTTTTCTCAGAATGATTGTTATGTTTTGTGTTTTTTGACAGTTCTTTAGGCAAAAGCATATTCATTTCTTCTGTTAATGGTATGTGTATTTTTTTTGGCTAGATTGACTTGACTATTTACCATCATAGTAATTCTCCATGTTGTGCATTTAAAATTTTAATATTATGACATACAAATGGTCATTGTACTTTAAGGTGAATGGGGAGGAAGTGGCAGTTAAAGTATTTACTCCAGCAGGGCAGATGAGGCCTATGGATGTACAAGTCAGAGAATATCAAGTGATGAATATGTTAAATCATGAAAACATTGTCAAATTGTTGGCTATTGAAGAAGAGGTAATGATTGAGTAGAGACATTTCTTTATGTACAAATTTAGAATATATTTTTTTTTTCTAAAAGTCACACACACATGAAAATGGATGAAAGTTGAGAACTTAAAAAAACTACTGTAATGATTTAGATTAATCTGTATTGCAGTGATAGTTATACAGCTAGCATACTTATACTCTGTATGTTGCCTTGAATTTTCTTTAGATGTAAATCTTACCCTGTAAACTGTACACAATAGTTTTAGATTCATTTACATTATCTTCTCTTGGAGATTCCTGAAGACCAGTTGTGTAAAAAAAAATATCTATGTATCAGACATGATTTTTTTTCTTTTTTAGCAGAATTCCAATATTTCAAATAAATATTTTGTTGATTCAATTCCTGTTTTTTACCATATATTTACTTCTGATTTTGCCTATTTCCACTTTGTTGACTTCGTAAAATTATGTCTGATTTATTCATTCATGTATATGTATGTCTGCTCTTTGCAAAAAGTTGCATAATTTCTTTTATAGCAAAACACTCGTAACCGTGCTATTGTTATGGAGCTGTCCACATGTGGCAGTCTGTACACATTATTGGATGACAGTTCTAATGCCTTTGGTCTAGATGAAGATGAGTTTCTACTGGTCCTGTCTCATGTCAGTAAGTAAAAGGCTTATATATGTATTAAGAGTTTTCTATAATTTGGCCATTTTATCTACTTCTTGTATGGCTTAATATTTTCTGATATGTCACCATGGGACAATGTAATACAAACAAGTGAAATCAGTAATTTTCTATTGAAATTGGTTGTTGTGTGATTGTGTTGCATTGTCTATAAAATCTTATTGGTCCAAAGTGATGTTGTGACATTATTAATTTATTCTAATGTACCAATCCATAGGATTCCCACCATGATAGATGCCAAATGTCAAACAGCCAAATATATTCAAGGAATCATAGGAAAAAAAGGTTTTATAACTCAGGAAATTTGAATATTTATTTTCAAGATCATAACAAGCTTGCAGAGGCTTGTTTGTTAGGACGTTGAAATTAAATAACTTAAGTTGATATTTCGCGATATTCAACTATCACTTGTGATTAAAATTTAAAATGATGGTCATTAATGTCAATATTGATTTGCTGCGTTTATCAATTTTTTTCAGATTCTAGCCCAGAATTTCCATTTCAGCCTCTTAGTTGAGGCTAGTAGTAAAAAAAAAATCATACCGATCAAGATAACAGCTTTAAATTTGGTTACATGTAATTATGCTTTATTTGTTTCGTATTAAAACAAAGGAAGAATTTTTTTGTGTCGACAGATTTCTCTGTATTTGTTCTATTGCAAAGTTAAATTTTTCATGTTTATTGTAGCTGCCGGAATGAAACATTTAAGAGAGAATGGTATAGTACACAGAGATATCAAACCTGGGAATATACTGTTGTATAAGAAGGAAGATGGCAGGTACAATCTATATGTTCTTCTAATGCCACCCAAAGTTAATATGCTTCTGAAGGGAGCGTTAATGGTTGTATTATCAACTGGTATACTGGTACTTATGGCAATAAAAACCCTCAATATTGTGCATGTAAAATCGGCAGCTTGAAAATAGCATCATGGCAGTTTCATTCTTGTATACTTGTATTTGGAATTGAGAACTACACCAGTCTTGGAAAACACTAGCTTTGATGATTCAATACAAGCTGAATCTTAATTTTTTCCAAGATAGGGATGGTTAAAACATGACACTCACATGTTTATGAAAAGGACATAATCAGTTTATCAATACCAGACAATTCGACCCTAAGACATTTCAGACCATGCCAACCCATAGTTCTTTACAAATGCTGTACATTTCAGCATACATATTTCTGACCATGACAATTAGAAGAATGAATGATTAGACCAATAAAAACCGTACATTATAACAAATTTTACCATTTTGGAAGTTAATGATAACAGGACTGACAAATATATTAAAGATGTTTGAATTGATGTTTCTTTGGGAGAGTGTAAGGTTTCATCTTTCTTATATTATCTTTATCCTTTCATACCATTTTTCATGCAAACTAATTAGGGAAGCAGATAGCTCTTTTTACATTTTTAGTTCACCTGGCCAAAGGCCATGTGAGCTATTGCCATCACTTGGCGTCTGCCGCCTTTGTTGTCTTCATCTGTCGTCATCTGTCATCATCGGCAACTGTCGTTGTAAACAATTTATCAAAACTTCTCCTCTGACACTACTTGACCAATTGAAACCAAACTTGGTGTATGTTGTTCCTTGGGGTATACTGCATAGAACCGATGAGGGGATTTTTGATCCGTGGAAAAACATGGCTGCTGTTACTAAAATAGAACTTAGATGTCAGACATATGTTTTTCCTCTATATCTCCAAAACTGTAAAGTTTTTCTAAACTCTGACAGTAGTTAAATTGTTCTGCATGATGAGGTCTATCTGTGGTGAAATTTTCATTTTAATCTGTTGAGCCATGTTGGAGATATTGCCCTTTTTCGATGTTTTTTTTTTTTTTTTTCCTATTTTGAATGTTATTTCTTTCAAAAATCTTCTCTACTGACACTACTTGATCGGTTGAAAAACATGGCTGCTGTTACTAAAAATAGAACATATTGATCAGACAGTAGTTTTTAGCTCACCTGGCGGAAGGCCATGTGAGCTATTGCCATCGCTTTGCGTCCATCGTCGTTAACAAATTTTCAAAACTCTTCTCCTCTGACACAACTTTACCAATTGGAATTAAACTTGGTATGAATGTTTCTTTGGGTATCCTGCATAGAACTGATGTGGGGATTTTTGATTAGTCAGAAAACATGGCCACTGTTACTAAAAATAGAACATACGGGTCAGACAGTAGTTTTTCTCATACATCTCCAAATCTGTTAGGTTTAGCAAGAACTTTTTCAATTGCTGTAATGATCCTTATTATAAGGCCTTCAAAAGTAATGAGGGATCAAAGTTGTCAGATGATTCCTTGTAAGAGTTATTGTCCTTGAAAGATGAAAAATGATGTTTTGTTTTTTGTTTTGTTTTTTTTACAGTTTTCAGCCAATATCTTGAAAATAATAATAGATAGAAAGAAACTTCCATTTTCTGAAATGATCCTTATGACAAGTCCTTCCTAATCTTCTTGAGTCAAAGTTATCGGCCAACTCCTTGTTAAATTTTTTGCCCTTGTTATTGCCCTTGAAAGACAAAATTCAACCAGGTGAGTGATTCAGGCTCCTCAGAGCCTCTTGTTTGCATATATGTCCAAAACTCTCAGGTTTAGGTAAATTATGACATGGATAAAAGTGTTTAGCATGATGAGATCTATCTGTGATGAGAAGATTTTACATAGTTTATAGCCTGAGGAAATAATGAAGGAGATGATTCTCTGTTCTTTCTTTATTGATATGTCAAAATCCCCATAATTTGTTATTTCCTCAAGTACACTATGTAAATATTCATACTATATGTTTATGTTTCTAAATATGATACTATATCTTTTCCAGGTCTGTCTATAAATTGACAGATTTTGGTGCAGCTAAACAGTTGGAGAATGATGAAGAGCAATTCATGTCACTGTATGGTACAGAGGAATACTTGGTGAGGGTTTAGACAGCATTAAAGTGTTAACTTACATTGTATGAACCAATACTCTGTTAAAATAGCTTTTCTATTCTAATCTTTATTATACTAAATGCTCTACAGCATACATGTCAGTGGACACGATAGAAGAATATAGCAGGCATGAAATTTTTAACACACAAATGTAAATTAATTGAGAACATATAAACTAGGAATTAGTGTAAGTAACAGTAGTACACAAATAATAAGTACATGTTAACTCTTTTTAAAGAAAGTTGTTTCAATTTTTTTAATGTACTCGCAAATTAATTTTTTGGCAGGTTTAAAAATTTGTAAAAAAAAGTGGATACTGTTTAACTGCAGATCCTCAGATCATATATCTGAATCAGTATTACAGATTAACATTCAGTTTAAACATTTAAGAGCATTCTAAATTATATGGGAAACCAAATTGACAATTTTTTTTACATCATGTAATCTTTGAAATTGACAGTGTATGCTACTATTCTCATGAGGATCTAAAACCTCCAATGTAATCTTTAAAATTGACAGTGTATGCTACTATTCTCATGAGGATCTAAAACCTCCAGTGCCAACAGCACTTTGAATTTTTCTCTCCTTTGCAAAGTTACTTAAAACAGGTTTTACTGTATAAAAATTGAGAGTTTTCACATTTGTCACATGAACAGTTGGTGCATATTAAAGCACTAAACATTTTTCTTCAGATTTGTGTAGTGTATTGTTGTGAAATGCTGTTGTTGTGTTATTTCAGCATCCTGATATGTATGGTAGAGCTGTAATGAGGATAAGGAACCCAAACCAGGAAGGTTTTGACTTTAGTGTAGACTTATGGAGTCTTGGTGTTACCTTCTACCATGCTGCTACAGGCCAGTTACCATTTAGACCTCATGGTGGAAGGAAGAATAGGAGACAGATGTATTTATTTACCTCCTTACTTACCTCCTTGTAGATGAACATTTCAAATCTCAATTTCAAAATATTGATAAAAGAAGTTTTGCTTTTGTGTTGTAGAGTACACACACACTCTAGTGCTATTTTAGATATCAAGCTCTGATGTTTTGGTTTTTTTTGGAGGTTTTTTTTTTTGTTGCAGAACTTTGTTGGTTTATTTAGTTAGGATATCTTAGATTTTATCTTACTTCATGTGCTTTAAATGGTAAATTTTACATTCATTTGAAAGATTTAACCAAGAATAAAATATTGGAACCTTACAAACAATACTTTGTAATAAAAATACTGATATTTGCATGTCTTTATTATATTTCATTCCTTCCTTTTCTGTGAGGATAAATTCAATATAACAGCAGTTTTGAGTTTGAGACCAGAAATATCACAATGAGTCTGTTTGGGAAAAATGTGATGTTCTTTCGAGATGTTCAATACTGATGTAACCCTATTTATCAGTGACCTCTTAGTCAGTTTTATATTTGATTATGTACCGAATAAAGAAAAATTACATAAATACATTTTTGGAGTACATATATTGTGACACACTCAACCACCAAATTACTGTAATGTTTTAATCTTAGAAGATGATGGTCATAATATATCATATTCTGTTTAAGGTATGAGATTACACGAAACAAGGAGAGTGGTGTGATATCAGGTGTACAGAAAACAGAGAAAGGACCAATAGAATGGAGTAAAGAACTACCAGCTACATGTCGTCTATCACTGTAGGTGTCCTCTACATAAATAACGTAAACAATTTATTATCCAACAAATAGTATAGTATTATTGCTTAAGGTTTTCCGAATTGGCTTTCTAGCTGAGGACCAATAACTCAACCAATATGGAAATCTTATGCAATTATACCTTTATTGACTAACTTGTCCAATATGGGTTTAAACCAGTCCAATATGACGTATTGGACGGGTAACAGCCGTATTGGACGGCTAAATCCCATATTGGATGGCTAGATCCCGTATTGGCACAATTTCGTATTTTGTATTGTATTGGCAGTTTTGATCATATTTAGACTGATATTTGAACATTAGTCAATAACTACTGGTATTTATCGGTAATCTGTACCTTTTTTCTTTTGATTTTGTTGACAGATATTTTCTGTATCTCATGCATAACAAGATATTTTTAAAAAATCCATCAAAAAATTGTGACGTCATCAGACCTTCTTAAGAGTTTTGAATTTAAAAAATGACATCACACTCCAACAGTTTGTAGTCACACTACTAGAAGTACATAAAAATGATCAATGTATTCAATAATTAGATTACAGATAAATAGAATAATAGGTACTTTCAATTTTGATACTGACGATGTCATGTGGAACATCTCGACTTACGATCTCATCAAGATATTCCACATTGTCAGTATCAGTATCAAAATTGAAAGAAACTGTTATTCAATATGTGACTGCCACTAATTTCAAGGAAGTTATCGTAACAAAATAGTATCATATGCAGTAATTGTCTGACAGGAGCTGTTTATTTGACAAAGAATTTTAGATATGCTAAATGATACAGAAGCTTGTTATTTGAGCAGTCAAAATGCATTGACTGTATATTAAACAAGTGCTATACTGTCACTGACTGGATATAAGTTCAACTTGTAACATCACAAAAATTACCTCATTCTGAATTTTCTAGGAAGTCGTACCCTGCTGTATCAAATTTTTGTTTTACTGGCTTAAAAAGCTTTTTTCTTCTATTCTTTGTTACATTTTAAAGACAAACAAGAGAACCAACGTGATGAAAACTTCGATACATGAAATTGATTCAAACTGGTTAAATGTTTTGGCTCAGTACTCTTTTTTTCACATTTTCTTGTGGTTCTAAGCCACATCTTTATATCAATATAATCTCAAGACAGTGCACAGTTATAGAATAATGGCATACACAAAGTCATAACAGAAGATATTTATAGTGAGCCTGATAGGGTAAGATGTGATGTTCTGTCAAGATATTTAAAACTTCTGTTTTCTATTTTCTGACATTATTAAAATTTTATTGACACCCAATATATTTAAGTATGATGGCAGTAGCATGAAATTAAAACATATGTCAGGTGGTGATAAAAATTGAATAAAGTTAAAATGACCAATTGCCATAGTTTAATAAAAACTTCCAATTTAATTTGATTTGTAACAAGCTTTCTGATTGGTCAGTTCTCTTTGAGCAAACCAAGTTTTTTCATATAATC
Source organism: Perna viridis (assembly GCA_037379345.1). Classification (NCBI taxonomy): domain Eukaryota; kingdom Metazoa; phylum Mollusca; class Bivalvia; order Mytilida; family Mytilidae; genus Perna; species Perna viridis. The sequence continues at coordinate 20,922,360 of CM074511.1, forward strand.
TGGTTTGTTACAGTGAGTGAATTAATGCCAATTGATTTGCACTCCACAAACCAAAAAATGCAAAACAAAAAAATATTCTCATTTTTTTCAATATTGGACTGTAATCCATTCATTAGAAATTAAATTATAAGGAATGTTTTTTTTTATTTTTTAAACAGGTTACATGAAATGACCTGGTTTGGGGCAGTTTAAAAATGCACAATGGTTTATTAGTGTAAACTGCTGCAAACCATGATAATTGGTATAACCATTAAAAAAATAAACACATTCTTTAAGTTGACTATTGTTTATAAATGACTTCTTTGAATTGTTTGTAGTGGACTTAAACAGAATTTAACACCAATACTGGCTGGTTTGTTGGAGAGTAGTGAGAGGAGAAAATGGAGCTTTAATACTTTGTTTAGTGAAGTGGAGAAGATTGATAAAAAGAAAATCATACATGTGTTTTGTCCACATAAATGGTCTCTGTTGAGGATTTATATAGATCCGACATCAACGTAAGAAACATTTTATATTATAGCTGTGATTTTTTTTGTTATTTTGTTTCTGTAAAATAAAATGCTTCACTTTGAATTTTTGTACTGTACCCCTTGACAAAATGAGGGTATTTAGAGTAATGGTCCTGTGTCATGAATTCAGTTTCTGAATACCAGTAATAATTCACAATCTATCAAATCTCAATAAACTTATTGAGATGGATCGTCCTACAAAACACAGATTATGTATATGTTATGGCAGTATAAATTGGATTTAGTATTTAGGAGTTATGGGCCTTTTGATATTGGAAATTTTGGGGAATTTTCCCAGGTTTGTGGATTTCAGTTTTAACAAGTCCAGATTTTCTGTGCATTTGTTATTTTTACTATATTATTCCTTCGTGTTTTGTCTATTTTAAATTCTCTCTTGTTTTCATATCACATCTGTGAAATTTGCAACAATGTGGAATATGTGGTCAACTGATCAACTTGGTGTTTTCGTCAGTAGAAAAGAACTTAATGTAACACAGAGAGAAAGGAGCTGTGTAGAAAAGTTGTTTTTTATCTTATATTGTATTGAAATTCTTAATTCTCGCTTTTTGCCTTCTGAAATTATTAAAGTAGAAAAAAGTAAATAATCAGTTTTTATTGTTATTGAAAAAAAGTAATATATTTTCTGTTGTTGCAAAGCATTTACTTATAAAGTTTTTTTCTCAAGCCTTTCCTTAACTCACATACTGATGGCATGGAATTCAAAGATTTGTAGAATATCTCAAAGATTTGAAGAAAAAAAGAAATTGTCTTAAGGTGTTTGATAGAACCATGTTCAGGTTAATTAATTATTGTTATCAATTTTTGTACATGTAGGTATAGTAGACTTCAGGAACTTATAGCTGAACAGTCAGAGATATCAGCTGACAATCAGATTCTGGTTTTTGAAGGAGAATATTTATTGACTTTAATAGACAGTGAATTATCACCTGTGGGATGTTATCCAAAGACAATTAGTGAGGAGACTCCTGTATATGTATTCTCAAAAGTTATCATTGAACCCAGACCATTTCAGCAAGCTGTTTATCGTAAGTGTCAGCTTTGTCTCTAAAGTTATCATTGAACCTAGACTATTTCAGCAGGCTGTTTATCATAAGTGTTTATCTCAAAAGTAGTCATTGAACCCAGACCATTTGTCTCTAAAGTCATCAATTAACCCAGACCATTTCAGCAAGTTGTTTATCGTAAGTGTTTGTCTCTAAAAGTATAATTGAACCCAGACCATTTCAGCCAGCTGTTTATCATAAATGTTTGTCTCTAAAAGTTATCATTGAACCTAGACCATTTCAGCAAGCTATTTATCTTAAGTGTTTGTCTCTAAAGTTGTCATTGAACCCAGACTATTTCAGCAAGCTGTCTATAGTAAGTGTATGTCTCTAAAGTTATCAATTAACCCAGACCATTTCAGTAAGCTATTTATCGTAAGTGTTTGTCTCTAAAAGTTATCATTGAACCCAGACCATTTGAGCAAGCTATTTATCTTAAGTGTTTGTCTCTAAAGTTATCAATTAACCCAGACCATTTCAGTAAGCTATTTATCGTAAGTGTTTGTCTCTAAAAGTTATCATTGAACCCAGACCATTTCAGCAAGCTATTTATCTTAAGTGTTTGTCTCTAAAGTTATCAATTAACCCAGACCATTTCAGCAAGCTGTTTATCGTATGTGTTAGTCTGTAAAAGTTATAATTGAACCCAGACCATTTCAGCCAGCTGTTTATCGTAAGTGTTTGTCTCTAAAAGTATAATTGAACCTAGACCATTTCAGCAAGCTATTTATCGTAAGTGTTTGTCTCTAAAGTTGTCATTGAACCCAGACTATTTCAGCAAGCTGTCTATAGTAAGTGTATGTCTCTAAAGTTATCAGTTAACCCAGACCATTTCAGTAAGCTATTTATCGTAAGTGTTTGTCTCTAAAGTTGTCATTGAACCCAAACCATTTCAGCAAGCTGTCTATAGTAAGTGTATGTCTCTAAAGTTATCAATTAACCCAGACCATTTCAGCAAGCTGTTTATCGTAAGTGTTTGTCTCTAAAAGTATAATTGAACCTAGACCATTCCAGCAAGCTGTTTATCATAAGTGTTTGTCTCTAAAGTTATCAATTAACCCAGACCATTTCAGCAAGCTATTTATCGTAAGTGTTTGTCTCTAAAAGTATAATTGAACCTAGACCATTTCAGTAAGCTATTTATTGTAAGTGTGTGTCCCTAATGTTGTCATTGAACCCAGACCATTTCAGCAAGCTGTTTATCATAAGTTTTGTTATGCTGATCTGTGTCTGCCAATACAAAATGAAGAGAACTGAAAGTTACTTGGTACTACAGCTCACCAGCTTTTAAACCATTGTATGGACTTTTGTGTTTGTGTATTAGAGTATCATGGCTTAGCCATAAAAAAGTAATAAGGTAGAAAAGGAAAAAAGATGATAAACATGTGGGAAGATATATTTGCATGAAAATTAAGTTTTTATACAGGTGCCTCTTTTTTTTAAGTTGTTTTTCTTGATTTTCTAAATATATAATATATTTATCTACTAGGCATAGCAGTTAAAGTAGGTTTTACAAGCTTATAAAAAGGTATCATGCATGAAGTTTGTACTGAGTAGTTAAAAAAAAAATACAGGTTCCTTTAAGTATTCGTTTTATTGCATTTATATGAATAGAAAAAGTCAAAAGTCTCCACATGCATAGTGATTTGTTTCAAAACCAGTAGTTCTTGAAAGTCTATTCAATCCAGGCTTCGAGGCATTTCTTGCTTAAATGATGGAAACATTGTACTCAAATGTACTGCTTGTGCTGGACTTTTTTGTACCTTTGTAAATACTTTGTAAATAGAAAAATCATCACCTATAAACACAGGGAAAATTATTGTGTTCACAGATAGATAAATGTAATTACTATATCATAGAAGAAGAAACAGACAGGCGTATGGAATAAATATACTAAATATTTCATTTTAGCTGAATTTCCTAGATTTGGGAACACAGTACATGTAGCCAATGATTATCAGTTATCTAAAGTATGTAATGCCGTCGTTCACTATATATATTGGTGTGTCAAACGATTTCATCTGAAGGAAAGACTTATCCGCCATTGTGTTCTTAGCTATATGTAAGTATAAAAGTGTGAATTAAATACACATGTGTACCACTTCTATTCTTGTGTAATTTATGAATTTTATATCCATAATTATGTCCTATGACCTGTTACCCACTTGCCATGCTGACCTATGTAAAATGAAAGAAAATCTAAACTTTTAAGTAAACTCATAACCAACTGGGCACCTATGATGCCAAATTGTTGTTTCTTACTGATGAGGTGAGGAAACATTCCAATAGACTACCTGTAGTAACAACAATTTTAATTATTTTTCATTTTTGCAATGGCTAAAAAAAAACATTTCAATTGCTAAGTACCAGTCCATATAAAGTTCAGACAGTGCCAATGGTAAGGTGATTCATGGTGTGGAAAAACCCACCAAACAAACGATGCTTTTTCAGTCTACATATGCTATTTTATATTACAATAATCATTTCCTTATTCAGATCTGCACTTTTGAGAAAAACATACATTCATCTCACACTAAAATCAATCAAATCAAACCAAATTAGGAACAATAACTCTTGCAAAGTGTCAATTTCATATACAATCTTTATAACTTTTATTTAAAAAAAAAACAACTGTTACAACCAAATGAAAACCTAAGACTGGTTATGTGATCAGTAACTGTTTCTGATCAAGAAATAAAACTGAATTTGTTGGTTTTTTGACATGCATGAATCACATACTGTCTGGTTTTTATAAAGACTGCTACTTAGATGTTGGTTGTCACTGCTTCTCTATCAAGTATGTGGTATTTAGGGGATAGAGTGAAAACTGATTGGCTTGTAGTCATAATAATGCATCTTAGTGGGTAAGATGCCTATCTGACTGTTGCTGTAGTGAGCAAGTACAATAAAAATCTGGCTCAGTGTGTCAGACTGGAACAAAGCAGGGCCTATTTGATTGATCAATCCTTCTTGTCCTGAAATATTCTTTTTCTGCTATGGCATATTTAATCATAATCAATCAACCAATCAATAGATTGAATATTCTGCTTTAGACATGAGCTTCACCATGAGTGTGCACATTTACTTGACTATAATAAACACCAGAAGCAGCATTATCAGACATCAGAAGTATGGTACAAACAACTGAAACTTCAGTTAGATTACTTCAGGAACCAGATCAATATAGGGCAAACAGATCTGGAGGAAGCTATGCATAGTGTAAGTATTGGTAGGCAGGTGTAACATGAAAAATGATAAAGACAGAGTTTAACCAATTTAAAGATGCATATTTAAAGAAAAAATGTCTTTTTAGTGTCTGGAACTAATCTTATCCCTTAATTTATCAGGATAAGAAACAACTCATGAATGTTCGATGGCACTTGGCTGAAATGTCCTCAATTAATCTGTTAAAATTTCAATACTGCACATTACTGACAAGGACCAGAAATGAGAAATATGTTAACTCTTTTGAATTTTATACAAATGCACTGCATCAGTTTGTTGTATCAATATTTAGTTGAAGAAATACCTGGATGCAACAGTCCATGACTTGTCAGTAATGGAAGACAGTGAGTTACAAAAGAGGAATCTAGAATGTCAATGGGATAAAGCCTTGGGTTGTGATGACAATAAAGATAGGTGGTAAGATTATTATCTCTAAAAATAAGCCATTGTAGGAACAGGGTTAAAAAATACTATTTTGGCATTGTAATTCCACTGCTTGTTTAAGTACAAGAGAGAATACCTAAAATGCCAGCAACTGATTTTAGTGCTATTATAAAGTTAAATTAAAGACAACATTTGTGTTGTTGTAAAATTTCCTTGATTTTCTTATGCATTAATTCATGGTGTCAGCAGAAAGTTTCTCAGCAGCACAAATTTGCTTTCAATAATTAAGGGGCTAATAACTCTAGTCAAGAAGTTAAATATTCCAACATACTTAGATGCCAAACAATTTATTACAAGGGGAAAGTTATAATTGAAATGTTACAGAAAGATAAACTTAAGATGATAATGTTAAAACAGAATTTTTCATGTTGGCGGTTTTACTCCCATCAGTTAAAAGTCCCAAACATTTTATTCTTAGCGATCTTGACATGAATGCAGCATGTTTTTGTTCTTATGTTTTCTTGTGTTTGGAAGTGTCCTTGTTTTAAACGAAAGGCGTCAATTTCACAAAAAGTCGTAAGTGTGAAATTGATTGTAATATATGACGTCACAATGCTATTTAAAATTGTGATGTCATTACTTACAATCAATTTTACACTTATGACTTTTTGTGCAATCGACACCAGAGGTTAACATGCTGATTGAGCATGTTAAACATAGTAAAATTTGATTTTAAGATCATGAGATGAAGTTTAGATTTTGATCTTGGTATTCTTTTTTTTTTTTCAGTTCCCAAAAAGTTGAAATGATGATAGAAACCTTGAAGAAGGTTGTTATGAACTTTAAAGAAAATCGCCAAAGCAGAACATTAGATCATATTACAGAGCAGCTTCATATGTTTAGAAAGTAAGTGGAATATCCGTTTGAAAAGGGGCATAATCATTTTATTTAATGAAAATTTCAGCTTACCCACTGAAAAGTCTTCTTATCGTAATTTTGTGTTAAGAAGAAAAAAAAGATTCACAGGATTTTGCAACATTAATGTGTCAAAACTATGACACAAACTATCGTTTGATGCAACTTCTAATGCATACAAAGTTTTGAGGTTTTTATGTAGTTCTTGTATCTGGACATATTGGCAAAATGCTCCAATAAACTAAATATTTTGTCTAAAGTTGTCTTCATAACATAAGATTTTTGGCTAGAATATTTAAGTTCCCAACCCATGTGGCCAAAAATTCATGCTAAAAAATATGTAATGCAATCAAGTGTTTTTCACCAATTAAGCAGAATTTTCACATTTTGACTCCATTTTGCACTAATGTTTACATGTTAAGCGTGGTTTAACTGAAAAAAAGTTTTTACAATGAGTTGAGTACAAACTTTACTTTTATATTATGCAATATCCAAGTTTTTCTTCTTGGCTGAATTTGGCATAAACAGCACACACCCATGTATTTTTATCACATCACAGGTAAACTTGTATGTTTAGAAATAAAAGGGAGACAACTCATTACAAATCATCATATTGATCAGAACTTCATATGTTTACAAAGAAAGTGGAAAAAACTTCCTGAAAAAAGTATTTAACCATTTTACAATGTTGAATATTTATGAATTTATCATTAATTACTGTTGTAGAAATAAGCTACAGGAGATTTGTGTCACTACACAGTCTATCATAGAAAAATGTCATACCAATGCTCAAAGGCAGTTTGATAAATTCAACGAGTGGTACTTGTAAGTATGGTACTTTTGTAAAATAAAGATATAGAATAAATGTCTATTTAATGTAAGTGTTAAAGTACAAAAATGAAATTAAAAAAAAAAACATACCAAGGTTGATGATTCAGTATTGTATACAGTGGAATGTTCCCAAAATGTCTAATCCCGAATGGCTAATGAAATTATGCCCATAATCTCTAATGCAAAAAATAGTTTTATTTCCAAAATGTCGAAAAAGGAGAAAATAGTAATCAAAGAAACAAAATGTAATATTCATTGAAAATATGAATTATTATTTATATTTTTATCATTTTAGACTAACACCATTACAATTTGTTTGTTTTTATAACGTTTTCAAGTTGGTCCTTCGAATTGACACCTTTTGTTTTTTAATAATCAAATATGTCTGACAACATGAACAAAGAGGATATTGGTGTGCAAACAATTAATAAAGTATTGAATTGAACAAAAGAAAAAAAACATGGAAAAAGATAGTTGTAAAAACATAGTCTTTCACAATTAAAGTAATAAATTTTATACAATTTATATTAAATAAGGTTAGAAATTACCTTTAGACATATGGGGAATTACCCTTGCTTTGTCTTTAGACATTCTGAGAATCAAAACTCTAATTAGGTAAAATTTACCTTTGGACATTCTGGGGTTAGACATTTTGGGCTACAACCGTATACAGTGACATAGTTTTATGCTTAACATCAGACTCTTACTAACTTAAAAAGGCAATAAGTATATGTATTTGAAATAAACATCCTTCAGTATTTTTGTAAAGTTTTCATAAAACAATAGAAATAGCAATCATTAAACCAATTCTTGTATTTAAATGGCATATTATATGGTTTGTTGAAACAAGTAATCTGACACTACCCCAAGTAATCTAACATTACTCCAAGTAAACTAACACTACCCCAAGTAATCTGACACTACCCCAAGTAATCTAACGCTACCCAAGTAGTCTAATGCTACCCCAAGTAATCTAACGCTACCCCAAGTAATCTAACACTACCCCAAGTAATCTGACAATAACCCAAGTAATCTAACGCTACCCAATTAATCTGACACTGCCCCAAGTAATCTAATGCTACCCCAAGTAATCTTAACACTATCCCAAGTAACATAACACTACCCCAAGTAATCTAACGCTACCCCAAGTAATCTTAACGCTACCCCAAGTAATCTGACCATACCCCAAGTAATCTAACGCTACTCCAAGTAATCTAACACTACCGCAAGTAATCTGACGCTACGTCAAGTAATCTAACACTACCCCAAGTAATCTGACACTACCCCAAGTAATCTAATGCTACCCCAAGTAATCTGACAATACCCCATGTAATCTAACGCTATCCCAAATATTGTAAATTAGAGAAAAGACAAAATTAAACAACATATATGTGGTTGTAATATACTTTTAGCATTACTTAGGCACTCTTTTTTTCATGCTATTGCACAGAATCAAAAATCTGAATGCATAATTTTACTTATTTTACAGATCAGCTGTAGAAATGAGGGGAACTGCAAACAGAATAGAGAAAGATCTGATTGTGATAGAGAAATCTCATCAGAAACCTTTCGTTGAGAAACTGAGAAAGGTATTGTATCAGTGTAAAATTTTATTGTATGCTGTATAACTTATGAACCATTGAACTCTGCTGTGACTCTAATTTAATACTTTAAATGCTTTTCATAACAAAATTAGTGTCAAAATGTAGTGAAAAGAAGATACTTATATTGCTGTAAATATAAAAACTACCTTAAGGGAACAGTTCTTTTGTAAAAGTGTTGCAAAAAATTAAAATACAGGTACAATAAATGGTTAGCTTTTGAATATTGGATATGGATTGTAAATTATGTACATAGTTATGAGAATGGATGGTAATTTTGAGGAAGTTGAAGCATTGTATATGAAGGAGTTATATTTCTACTTCTAACACAATTACTTATTATCTGTTGTAACTGATATTCTTGGTGTGCTCATCATCAAACCTCTTTCCCCTTCTCTTAATGTTATATGATATTAGAAATAGATGATCAAAAGTAATATTTCAAATAAATTTGATCTTGATATCTTTAAAGGGGAGATGGGAGGACAATGTTAGCTCTTTTCAAAATTTTCAAATGCATGTCTATCATGTATAATTATTTATGATGTAACTGTAGACTGCCTGTGAGTTACATAGAAGCCTGACAACACAGCTGGGTGTTGTGAAAATGAATGGAGAATGTAATGGTGTATTAGATAAAGTAGACAGCTTCTCACCTAAAGGAGGGTCTCTGTCTTCTCAGAAGGAAATAGTTCTGCAGTTTAATAATAGGTTAGAATATGATAATTTGAAGGTGTGAAAAGGGCATACATCTGATTCTTCATCAACTGAATTTGTCCCCTTTTTAGCTCACCTGGCCAAAGGCCATGTGAGCTATTGCATCACTTGGCGTCAGTTGTCGTCGTCCGTTGTCATCGATAACAATTATACAAAACTCTTTTCCTCTGAAACTACTTGACTAATTAGAATCAAACTTGGTATGAATGTTCCTTGGGGTATCGTGCATAGAACTGTTGTGGGGATTTTTGATTCATCAAAAAACATAGCCGCTGTTACTAAAAATAGAACATAGGGGTCAGATAGTAGTTTTTTATATATATCTCCTAAACCATTAGGTTTAGCTGAATTCTGACTGGGTTAAAAGTGTTTAGCATGATGAGATCTATCTCCTATCAAATTTTGGTTTTAATCAATGAAGCCATGTTGGAGTTATTGCCCTTTTTCAACGATTTTTTGCTATTTTTAATGTTATTTCTTTCGGGAATCTTCTCCTCTGACACTATTTGACCAATTAAAACCAAACTTGGTATGAATGTTCCTTGGGGTATACTGCATAGAACTGTTGTGGGGATTTTTTATTTGTCGAAAAAAACATGGCCTTCGTTACTAAAAATAGAACATAGGGGTCAGACAGTAGTTTTTCGCATATGTCTCCAAAACGGTTAGGTTTATCCAAATTCTTTCAATAGCTGAAATGATCTATATTATTAGGACTACAAAAGTCTTCAGACTCCTTGTAAGAGTTATTGCCCTTGAAAGGGGAAAATGACTTTTTTTTTAATAGTTTTCAGTCAAATTCTTGAAATCTATGATAGAATAAAAGAAACTTTCAATTGTTGAAAAGATCTTGTGATAGTCCTACCAAAGTTTTCTTGAGTCAAAATTGTTGGACAACTTCTTGTTTAATTTATTGCCTTTGAAAGGCAAAATTCAACAAGGTGAGTGATTCAGGCTCCTGGAAGCCTCTTGTTTCACTTCTGTCTAATTTGTCAAAAGCAGCGGAAAATACACAACACAACAAAATAATTAATGAACACAGAAAAAGCAATATATTTTATGATAATGAAAAATACAGTGATTTCTTAATCATGTATGTCCTTCAAAAGAGGAAGGCTGATTTTTTATTGTGTATTTTCCCTCTCATGCAAAAATCCGTCTGAACCTGTGAGAACTTTTTACTTTATTAAATTTCTGCTACTGTTCACCAAGTACTGCAGGTGAATTTGATAAAAGGAGACTGATCCACTATTTCAAAATGATCTATGCTCAGTTTTATAAAATTGTTCTGATTTTCCTCAAATTCATCATCAACTGTTATCTCAGTTAATGAGAAATTTAGAGGAGAAACTCAATTATGTTATTCATGGGTTTTATTATTAAACATAGGCCAGATACAATACATTGTCTTTTTTTGTTGTTTTACAGGTTGCAAGATACAGAACAGTTATTTAAAGAGATAGATCATGCCATGATGAAGAATAATCAGATGTTAAATGAGTATGTTTATATTGTGTATTAGTCTAGTACAACCAAAGCTGAAAGTGATTATATGTTCTGTCTGACTGTCTGTCTGTCTGTCCACAGTATTTAGATATTGACTAACTATTTATTTTGTGATTAGATGTAGATGAGTTACTGATTAAGTAAGAACCATGATACCGTGGTTTTACAGAGTTATAGCCTATATTTTATTATACTGTGAAAGTAGTTTAATTTGTGGATACCAATTTTCATGGATTAGGGAAGAAACACAAGTTTGTGGATTGTTGAATTCATGGTTTTGAGGTTTTCTGTAAACACATTAATGGAAATTTCCTTTTCATTTGGAACCGAATTTCATGGTTTGGCCTATCCATGAAAACCACGAAAATTGGTACCCCATGAACAATAGTACTTTGACAGTAGCTTGTATACTTAAATGTGCATGGATATCTTCACAATTTACACAAGGTCATATCTATATCTATATCAATAAAACATTTATTATTACAAAGGTATAACCAGTTGAGGCTTTCCTTTAACTCTAATATTCATACAGGTTTTATATACACTTTACTAGTGGTCATGTCTACATAGTTAGCTTTCTCATTTGAGCTGACACAGTAAAGAAAGATTATAATTTTTAGTGAAGATGACCAATGACAATCTATTTTTTTTTTTTTTTTTTTTTTTGATGTATATGATATTAACATTGATAAGGGTATGTGTGTCTTTAGTTTCTAGTGATGAGTTTATTTCCATTTTCTCTACTGCTCTGTGATGGGGAAAATATCAGATAGTAAAAGTAAATGATGAAGTTTCAAAATAGCAGTAAATATCTTTACTTCTTAGATAAGCGATCTCAATTGCTATTGTATGATGATGTAGTGGTCACATTTTCATTCATTTTATACTTATTTGAATTCTTGATTTGTCATATTATTAGGAATGATGTTTGAATTTCTCTTAGATTTACTGAAAACTTGTGTTTTTATATCTAACACAGCTGTGTTATATTATGCACATAAATTCATAGGAGCCTGCTATGAGTATCTGTCCTTGAACAAATAATTGTTCAACAACCCTTCGGTACAAGAATGACAAAATTAGACCTATTTCTGTGCAGCCTTTATTTAAGGTCAAGGTAGCTTTACATAATTGTTATTAATGATTCAGTAGTCTTATCTATATTTCAGAGGTACACAACAGATATCAGAATTGTGTTGCAATGGATTTGTAACCAATGACAACAGTGACTACAGCTAATGAATGACAACATCCTGTCTGCAGTGATGTGGAAACTTAACTATCGGATGACCCTGAAAATTGTGTTCATTATATGGCTTTGTCATTGTTAAAAATAGAAGAATGGATGTAAAATTTGCTAGAATATAGATTGACATACATGAACATGTATCTTTTCTGTTTAGCCCACTTGGGTCACAGGTCCAATCTTTTTTGGTCTTTTAATTGTATAGAAGCTCAACTTCTTTAGAGATTTAAAGTAGACTTGACAAGAATGGTGAATGTAGCAACCTTAACAAATTTTCAATGTTTAGTTCAGCTAAGCAGGTGCTATTTTCTTGAAAATTTGATTCTTGTATTAGGAAGCATTACGACTCAAATCTCATTAATTCATACTGATGTATGCATTTTTGCTCAGTATTTTATTTTAAATACCATTTTAAGTCCCTTTAAGTATGTATAGTGCATCTTTCAAAAACAAGTCTATTGTTTTTTTTGTTTTTTTTCAGGACCTATTAGTCTGGTATTTTTTTAAGAATCTAACTTTTGAATAAAACTGTGATAATTTTTGTACATTATGGTGAAATCTGTGAAAACTGGACTTCAAATCTAGTAAATAGGCCATCAAAAGTATCAAGGTACTTTAAATAGTGAATAAAGTATCTGTAAATGTAATCTAGTTTCTTGTACTTCAGTTTACTAGAACTGGTCTGTTAAGAAGTTTTCTCAGATTTCACTGTATTATGATTTATACAATGTTACATGTATAGTTGCTAGTTGTTATGGAAGTGACCTTTGACATATATTCTATGCATGAGTGGCTTAATAAGTAAGCTGTGATGAAATTGTTTTGTTTTTTATGATATTAATGTGGAAAAGTTGATCTTTTAGACATTTATAACAATTTATTAATTTTAAACAGTTTTTTGTTTGTTGTCATAGTGATAGTCAGTTGGCAGTTCATTTGCAGTGTCGTTAAACAACTTCATTTTCAGTTTAATTAGCTTCTAAAAATTATGAAATTATTGTGTGCATTTGTTATTGTAAGTTTGTAATTGCAATGAAATGGAAAATAGCAAACATAGGAGGTAGACCTAGGGTAAGGGACATAACTCATGAAATCAGTGATACGTTTGTATTATATTCAATTTCACCAAAGCTTCTCAAGCTTTGTTTGAAGCAGAATAAAAGGAATCCAAGTTAATTAGATGCTTACATAAGATTGATGTAAAATGCTGAATACAAACGTTTGAATGATTTTTGAGAGTTGTGTCCCTTACCCTAGGTCTACCTCCTTAAAGTATGCCTTGGTAAGAATCAGGGGAAATAGGGAAATTCTGAAACATTTCTGTCATCCACTAATCTGATAATATTCTTTCACACAAGGAAGTTTTCTCTATTTGAAAAGATGACTTTGATCTCTGTATCACTGGATATAACAGGAAATTTTTATTAGGTCTTTTTGACAGAGTTATCTGCCCCAGAAATGTTCATTATGGAAACCAAAACTAAGAAAAATCTTATCGTTATCATTTGTTTCTGGTGGTACAAATAGTAAAATTACACTTCGGAAATGGTTTTTTTTTTTTTTTTTCATACCATGTTTCACCGACTTCTTCATTCATGCAAATGCTTTTTGTTAATACGTGTAAATTAAAGTGAGTGTAAATTGTTCACAACTATAAGCCAGTTGTATTTTGGTGCAACTATTTGAAAAGATACTTTTTGATCGCTGTATCACTGGATATAACAGGAAATTTTTATTAGGTCTTTTTGACAGAGTTATCTGCCCCTGAAATGTTCATTATGGAAACCAAAACTAAGAAAAATCTTATCGTTATCATTTGTTTCTGGTGGTACAAATAGTAAAATTACACTTCGGAAATCTTTTTTTTTTCTTTTTTTTTTCATACCATGTTTCACCCACTTCTTCATTCATGCAAATGCTTTTTGTTAATACGTGTAAATTAAAGTGAGTGTAAATTGTTCACAACTATAAGCCAGTTGTATTTTAGTGCAGTAACAAAAGCATCACAATACTTTTTTAATATTTTAGTACATTTTCTTTTTACTGACAAAAAGTCTTTTTCTGCATTAACAGATGACCATGTATTTAAATATTAACATTATCAACATCATATTTTACTATTGCAGTAGCGAAATAGTCAAGTTATTTAATGACAGCGGAAAGTTTTCTGGTTTTGTTGTTGTTGTCAACATGATTATAATTGCTTTATTAAGGAAAATGTGCTAGTTTTTAGCTAAGTTCTAAGTCTATGTAAAATCCGGAAAATTTATAAAAATTGAAACCCTGTACTTATTTCCAAGCACTTGTAATACAAAAAGTGGAATTCTCTTGTCATTGGGATGGGGTATTTCTTCCATTGAATGACAGATACCTTTTACTCTCTCTTAAGACTATTATTTCTTCATTTGTCTTTATTTTATTTACCTGTTTTATTAAGTTATTTTTATAAGCAGTCTTTGTATAAGAAATATTCTGACAATGTATTTTCAGTTTGATAAATGAACCCCAACACAGTGAAAGATTTACAGTATAATCTAAATTGACTGATAAATGAAACAAATGATTTATGGCATTCTTTGTTAGGAAGAAGATAAACCAACAAACAGCTACCTCCATTATCTTTGAGTTGTGTCACTTCTACTGTATTATGTGCACTGCTTTAATAGGGTAATAATGTACATGTTGTTATTCCAAAGTTTAAGTATTATTCAGTTTCACAATATTTTTAATCCTAAACTTAGGAAACTTGTCATAATAAGCACTACTTTGGCTAAGTCAGTTTAGTTTGTAATCTAGTTAACTTCAGGGAATAGAGTTATGTCATTCCTTGCTTGAATGACAATCATCTCTTTTAAAGTTAGCTGGATAATTGACAGAGATAAATTTTCTATCAAACTTAGATTAATGTATCCTTGAAAAAATAGTAAATTTATTTAAGTTTACTTTTTAATTGTCCAGTTAACTCAGTTCATCAGATAATGATCATCCAATCAAGGAAGACCAACTCTATTCCCTGAAGCTTCCTGTACAATGCACTGGTATACAATGAATTGATCAAGTTGATAGAACACACAGGCTGCAAGTCTAGGACACAATCAATTCAGGACGGACAGATGATTATTTAGTATTTTTAAGGACTCAGATTTGACAATATGAACTTGTAAATACCATATTGATGTTTATTTCAACATGAAATGGTCCATCTTCGTGTATTTAACTTAAAAATGATGTGGTAACATTAATCTGCAAAAATCATTGAAAGACATTGTGAAGAGTGATTAAAGTGCCTTTCTGTATTATTGAGAAGTTTTAATGTTTCGTTATATTATGTATCTTTTATGAATAAAATACTTGAAAGTAATAAACTATTGAAATCATAGTAGCAGAATATTTTTGAGCCTTTTCAGCATTGCTCAAAGTAGCCTTCCACCTGAAATGTTTTTTTCTTTAAATGGTTTTTGCTTTTTTAAGATGTTGGTCAATAAATGAATCTCTTTGAAATTGTACCATGAGATGCCATACAACCAAAACAAAGGCTAGGGGCTATTACTTGAACTATTTATATAATGTCAGGATAATAACATAAATAAGAGGGAATGGATCTCTGAAATTGTAATACAAGATGCCATGCCACAAAGGTAATGTGGTTTTGACTAAGGGACTGGACACAAGCACTTTCCTGAAGTAAAACAATTTCTAATATTAAAATAATTGTAATTGAATACAACAAACCCATTTTCAAATATTAGAAAATCAATTTCTAATATTAAAAAAATCATTTTTTAATATTAGAAATTCAATTGAATTTTTAATATTAAAAAATCATTTTTTTATATTAGAAAATACTTTTTTTGGCCCCTTTGGCTTGCCATAGTAATAAATTAAATCCAAAACAACAAGTGTAAACACACCTCAAGTTTTTAAGCTATTTGCTTGTACTTTTGGTTGGGTATGAGGAAAATGCTTAATCCTAGCTCCATAACTTCCTAATTGGGGGTGAAGTCATAATCCCAGATTCAATGAAGGCCCTCCTTAGGTGGTTTTGAAACTCTCTAAGATTCATAAAGATTAATCTACTAACAGTCAAGTTATGGCATGAAAACCAAATATCTATGGATGATGACCATGCAGACCAAGACCATGGACTTATGGCATGAAAACCAAGTGTCTATGGATGATGACCATGCAGACCAAGACCATGTAGTTGAGAACATTGCCATACCACTATACAAATACATCTTTTTTGTGGTGATATAAAAAACAGTGTTCACTCCTTGTCTGCCATTAATGCAGCATATAAAAATAGATATTTGCAATAGGCCATAAAATATCCAACAACCATTCAATCAATAAATGTCCATAACATATTTTAAAGTTTTCTTGCTTACAAATCAATGGAAAATAAATGTGCTCAAGAACAACAAAAGTTAAATCTAGAGATATTTTTATTTTGATAACCCTCATTGTAATAAAGCTTTAATCACTTTTAATCATATAATCTAGCCTAAAATATAACTTGTCAATGTAACCATATAATAATAACAACCAACAGAAATTAAACAGATCACAAATTAACAAAGTATTAAGTAATTAATTTCATCATTTGTTTTATACCACATGTACTTAGACTATGGTGGTTTTTCAGAGGTACTTAATTTTGTGTTGTGTTGAAAGTTACCATAAGTTAAATGCTTAATATGCATATTCACGGATAGTTACCAGTATTTTTGTTAATAATTACTGTATGTGACATTTGTGAAAATAATTACACAGTATAAATAAATATCAATATCTATATTGGCATTTCATTTTTTTTAATCTTGTGGTTTGTCATTACAAAATACAACTTTCATGATTAATATAACAATTAACAAATATTGTTAGCGTAAACTGACAATGTCATGACCAGGACTTGCACAAATTTGAATGGACTTACCACTTAAAATCAATCATCATAAATAGTTCTTGCTTAAATGTAATTCAGGCTTTAAAGGTTTTCTTTATTATTCATTTATTATTGACTGGGTGTGGTCAGCCACAGGTTGACTGGATGGGACATTTCACTGGATATGGTAAAAAAACTCCTATAATTAGGACTAATCAATAATAGTTATTATTTAGTAATTGTAAAAGTATACAGAGCCTCTTCCTACAAGTTTATTATTTGTATCTCCCTACTAAAAATTACTAATCATCTAAAATAAAAATCAAAAAATGTCATTGCCAGGACTTTCACAAATTTGAATGGACTAACCAGTTAAAATTTATAATCATAGATGCTTAAACATTTTCTTTATTATTACCATTATCAGCTGAAGCTTACTGTTACAAGCTTATGAAAAAAAAAGTTCAGGTTGCCATGGCTAAACTTACTGGTTGAGTTCTAAGCATTTATCTATAAATACATAAGGATAAAAAATTAAAGATTTAATATTGTTGACATGTCATTCAAAAACCAAAAAAGAAGATAATGAATTTAATACAAACTTTTGTTATACACAGGCAAATAAACTTTGTGACAGACTTCACATGAAATTTGGGTGAATCAAGCCTTCACATGAAATTCATGTGAATAGTTCACATGCAATTCATGTTAAGTGAATTTCACATGAAAACCACATTAATTTTATGTGAAGTTCACCTGAATTTCATGTGAAGTTAAATTAACATGAATTTCATGTGAAGCTAAATTAACATGAATTTCAGGTGAAAAAATATTAGCCTGTGTAAACACTTTTGATTAAGTATTATTTATTGAATTAAGTAGGAAACATAAAGACAAGATTTCTGCAATTTTTAGCATGAAATGTAGATACAAAAGTTCAAATGGCTATTAATTTTTAACTCAATTTAGAAAAAAATTCATCTACTAAACACATGGTAAATTTAAATGATATAGAATAATTTAATATTTTCTTTACTCCTGAAATTAGAGTAATTATATAGACATTAAAAAAATACATAAATCCTATATATGACATACAGACTATTGAACTAAAAAAGACTTTCTTCAAAGTGTTAAAATCTACCAAGGTCATTTCAATTTACATAAATGTAGT
This sequence comes from Perna viridis, assembly GCA_037379345.1. Taxonomy (NCBI): domain Eukaryota; kingdom Metazoa; phylum Mollusca; class Bivalvia; order Mytilida; family Mytilidae; genus Perna; species Perna viridis. Next base: position 20,940,420 of record CM074511.1, read on the forward strand.
AGATCACCATTAAATTTACTGAATCATTAATTGGTTGAAAAATGACTTGTTTTATTTCAACTTTGATTTTCCAGGCATAAACTTTAGTAATAAAATAATGGTTTACCAGTACAAAATCAAATACAAGTAGGACCAGGAAGTTTAAACACAATTGGTCCAATATGTAGACTGTCATGCCGCCATATGCATTTAAATATAAGTATTAAAATTCTATACTCACATACAAACACACACACACACACACACACACACACACACACACACACACACACATATATATATATTTTATCATATAAAAAGTATCAATTCCCTGAACACACATCTTAACTACAGCTGTGACTAGCATTCACACCAACGTAGCTATGAATCAGTGTAAATAAAGCAATAAAATGTTACACAATCAGACAAATACATCTACTATAACTCAAGATAAATACTGAATTATTAGATTATCCCAAACATTGATCCTGACCTTAATCTCCCACAATTACAGCAAATACAATGACAATGTTCATGGGATAGTGTTGGTCTTCTCTTGATTAAATGATTATCATCTGATGAACTTCCAAAGATAATCTTATAACAAATGTAACAGGACAATCAAGAAGTAGATTAGAATGTATATATGTTTAAGTTTTCTTTTCAGTAGTTCAGTTAACAAAATAAGGCAGTTTGTCGAATGATTTTCATTTCTTCAAGGGAAGACCAATGCTGTCCCCTGATCATCATTACTGCCATAAAAGTATTTTCTGTTTTATATAAATATGCCAATGATAATGCTGAGCCTATATGATTAAGAGCAGTATCTATGAATATACCATTTTAAACTTCCTTATTATAAATCAAGACATTTGAAACAATAAATTAAAATCATTACAATGTGAAAACTAGAGGCTCAAGAGAACCTGAATCGCTCAACTGGTTAACCATTTGCTTATTTGAAAAACTTAAGGAATGAGACAGGCAAAGTTAAAATCAACTAAATTGTCAAATGCAGGAAATGCTTTTCATAGCATTTTCATGACCTGAACCAGAATTTTGCTAAAGGCAACAATTTTCGAATTTTTTTCAAAAACCTGTCTTATGACCCCTAAGTTCCATTTTTAGTATAGGCAGCCATATCTATTCACAGATTAAAAATCACAACAGTCATTCTGAGCACAATACACTAAAGAACAATTATGCTTATTTTCATACAATGATCTTAAATGGTTTTGAGAGAAAAAGATTTTCAAAGTTGTACATGTAAAAAAAACAACAAAAAAACTGTTTCAGGGGTTGTAACTCCTACATCAGTCAATGAATGGTTTTGAAAATTTCGGCATAGATCCTTCTCATGATGCTTAACAACTTTGCGCGTGCCAGAAATTTGCTAAAGGCAACAGTTTTAGAGTTATTTGCAAAAAACTGCCATCTGACCCCTATGTTCTATTTTTAGTAATGGCGGCCATGTTTTTTCATGAATGAACAATCCCAACAATCATTTCTTGTGGGATACCATAAAGAATATATATGCCAGCTTTCATTGAATTCTGTGCAATGGATTTTGAGAAGATTTTCAAAGTTGCACATGCGAAAAATGCAAAAAAACTGTTTCAGGGGCCGTAACTCCTACATCAGTTGACCAATCATTTTGAAAACTTTGGAATAGGTCCGTCTCATCATGCTGAACAATATTACCCATGCCAGAAATTTGCTAAAGGCAACAGTGTTTGAGTTATTTGCAAAAAACTGCCATCTGACCCCTATATTTTATTTTTAGTAATTTAGTAATGGCGGCCATGTTTTTTCATGAATCAACAATCCCAACGGTCATTTTGTGTGGGATACCCCAAGGAACAAAAATGCCAACTTTCATTGAATTCTGTGGAATGAATTTTGAGAAGATTTTCAGTTGCACATGCGAAAAATGCAAAAAAACTGTTTCAGGGGCCGTAACTCCTACATCAGTTGACCAATCATTTTGAAAATTTTTGGCAAAGGTCCGTGTCAATATTATCCATGCCAGAAATTTGCTAAAGGCAATGCTTTTTGAGTTTTTGCAAAAAACTGCAAACTGACCCCTATGTTCTATTTTTAGTAACAGTGGCCATATTTTTTCATGGATCAAAAATCTCAAATGTCATTTGGTACACAACACCCTAAGAAACAATCATGCAAAGTTTAAAACCTGTCAGTTCAGTAGTTTCAGAGGAGAAGATTTCTTAAAATTTGTCCACGACAACGATGATGGATGCCAAGTGATGACATAAGCTCACTTGGCCTTTGGCCAGGTGAGCTAAAAATACGGAAATAAATAGCTTCTATAGTAAAGAAACTTCATGTACCATAAAAAGGCGGTAAGTCAACAGTAAAATTAAAGGTTAATCAGAACTAGATACCCTTAGCATGAACCAAACATTTACATGGCAAAAAAGAACATCTGGTAGGTAACTAAGTATTCAGATTTAATCTTTAAAGTAGCCCCAAAAATGAACAAAAAATATGTGACTGGAAAATGTGGCCCCAGCTCAGCTTTACAATGTAATACTGCTCATAATAATTAACAGGAGGGGATTCATAGGGGATACCCTGCACATACCCCTCTCCGAAAATTACAGATTAACAAACAGATGCATGGACAGCAAATCTACTTCAATTTGTGGGACAAAAAAACAGAGAAACAAAGTATAAAGAACATGGTAGGTTAAAAATAGATAAATAAACAATACAAAATAAATTCATACATTAACATAAAAATGGGACTTTTCTAAGGATAAGGGAATACTACTAATTCATTGTCATCACAAACTGAGATTTCAATTATGTAAACAGCTGTTTATTCTGAAGTACAATAAAACCAAAGTTAGGGCAGCTTAGTTAGCATAAAAATCATCATTTAAACATAAAAAATAAACAACTTACTGGTTTTAGTCATGCATGTTCAGTAGGTTTAACATATTTTGCCTGATTCTTATAAGTAGTAGTCTAACATCTGTTACATCATCCATTTATTTGTATTAAATACAGAGTAAATAATTCTTTGTATCTAAATCAAAGCTAAACATTATTAAATAATGGAAATCTTTACTTACATGTATTGATATGAATAAGACCCTTTATGTAAAACAACATGTAAAATCTGTATACCTTCACACATGGTGCATTAATAGCCTGATGCAGTAAAGTACTGTCATGAAAATCCTATTTATCTGTCTTCATGAAATCACCCCATATTAGACTGTATCAGAGTCCAGAATGAAAAAAAATGTCAACTTTCACTCATTCCACTGAGTTATATAGCAATGAAAAGAAATGTAAAATAGCTCTAAGAAGTTACTAATAATGTGTACTATCATGACCTACTCCCCTCCCCTACCAATCCCATTAATTTTTCTCCAAATACTTTAGTAGAAATCATTGGTTCTAGAGTTGGCTACCTATTTTGTTGTATTTGGTTTTGAGTACTTCTTGTATTTAATTTAGTTTTGAATCTTGAACTTCCTTAGTACATTTGTATTTGATTTTAATGGTGAAGATAAGAGGTTACCCTTTGAAACAAGTATACAGAAAACCAAATATTTCAATATTTATAATACTGGTACTTTTTGTATTTGTCATCTGAATTTGTAAGCGAAAAAATTTTTCTCTAACCCATGAATACAAATATGTCCAAAAAAAACTCCCTCAACCACATATACTACCCATTTTGCTTAGCATAATTTTCGCTTCTCATCAAAATGTATCAAGCAAAACTATGTGGATTTGAGCTTGCTACATTAAAATTCAACTAAACAGAATTCACAAGACACAACAAGTTCCACAAACACAGCTAATATATCAATATAAAATTATACAATACCCTGTAAATTCAGAAAATAATGAGTGCATTTACTATTATGATGTAGTAAATTTTAGCCCTACAATAATATGTACATGTAATTACATTTCTGTTTTTTTTTTAGACATATTTTTATTCCATATTTTTCTTTCTTACATAACAATTTCCTATAGTGGTGGTAAAACTCTATTAACTACCTTTTTTTCTAAGAATTGTATCCAAAACAAGTTTTTAAAAAAGGTATTTAAATATCATGTCAATTTTGTGACCACTGATGAGAAAATCATCATCATATACAGTTTCATTGTGTCTAGGTTTACCCAAAAAAATGCATTGGGAGTTTAAAAGGAAATATATCGCTTTCAGCTCCTGATGAAAAAAAACAAGCATGTTCAAACATACAGTTAATACATGTAGGTATGATCTGAAACCTGAGTGGACTAAGTATAGATTACCTAGTATCTTTTGACATGGCTGGATATTTACTGTACATATACACAGAATACATTACTAAACATGCCCCTATGGTAAACTGTAAGGTTAATTGGAAATCAAAGAAATATATTGATGCTATACATGATAAGATTATAGCTGCAGATGTCGCAAAACCTTTCAATATATTATCTGCATATTTAACTACTACCGCAACGCATAGACCTCCAAAAGACTGTAAAAATATAACACACCATACTGCATTGTAATATCCAAAGAAAAATCCTTTCTCCGTCACTTTTGCTCCATCATTGATTTCCATGGTAACAAAACCAATGATGACACCAAGAAATCCTAACTGTACATTTCTAACCCATACTGATGCTTTGGTGCCTTTAAGTATTTTTTCAAAGTAAACCCCAGCAAAACCTGACATACAGCATGAAATAACCACACAAATGAAACCAAGTAAAGGATTCTGTTCTACTGCAGAGGGAGATTTCTGCTTTGATTCTGTTGGTTGGAGCTGAACAACAGACACACCCACAAACAGCAGTACTAGTGCTAACCATTGTAACTTTGATATCTGTTTCTTTAACATGAACACAGAAAATATAGCTGTTGTAAGAATCTTTAACTGGTATGTCACCTGAAAAAATGGATATGTTTGAAAATACAGAGACTTCCCAGTATTTACATGCACTGTAGTTAGTTTAATTTAAAAGTAAGAACAAAATAGATTGATACAAATGCAGATATTAAACCCAGTCAGCCGTTTGGGCAAATGAGTATGGAAACACCATTTAAGCTTGATACAGCTCTGAATTTTATTCAGGATTAAATATTTAACACAGGATAAGAATTTGACCAAAATCAAGTTACATGTAGTCCTTCTTTGGTGACTTCCATTCACAATCCGCAAAATCAATCCAAGCCTTCCTTTGTGGATACATGCCTGACGTTTTGCGGCACAATTTCAAAGAGATCCATTCCTTTTTAGTTATTGTCCAGGCGTTACAAAAATGCTTGTTTCTGGGCCTTGTTGGCTCCAAAATACTAAATAGTTTAAGTCATAACTCTCAAAAAAATGCCAGCCTTCCTTTTGTGGAATGGCACTTGTCTTGTGGCACAATTTCATAAAGATCTATACACATATACCCAAGTTCTCATCCAGATACCAAATGTCTCCACATATGACAGCATGATCCCTTTTTTTTTGTGGTTGTATAAAATTTTAAAAATATATGCTTACAATGTAAATACATGTAATACTACACCCTGCTGGTTTAACCTTGTAGTAAGTTAATAATGAACTTTCAACTAAAGAATTGTAAAAGATTGCCATACTTTAGAATTGAGTTACAACTGCATGGGTAATTGTATAGTAACCAAGTCTGTTTAATGAATCCTATATATAAATCAGAATTCTTATAAATCAACATGACTATCATTTAAGTAGGCCAAAACTACACTGAATCTCAACAGTGTTATTATGATGTATCAATAGGAAAACTTAGGCCCAGGGGTGAGTAATCAAAATTTCATCTACTGAATTAATATTGGTGTACTGGATATCTTGTGTGGTTAATTTTATATATTTTAAAATTGCTGACCAAGTTAGTAGGTAGATTAACTAGGCCCAAGATAACACCTTTATTCACATGAAGGAATGTTTTTAACAAGGAAAATTTAAAAAAAACTTTCACATAATGTTATAATAATACATGTAACTAGCCAAATGGCCATTTAAAAATCAAATCTGGTTAAAAGTAGCATTTAAAAAAACTTAATCATGAACTCCTCAAACTCCACAATACATTGTACCCCATGCTGCAGAAGATTTAAATATACATGCAGAAAGATGAGTTAAACATGTGATTACTATACATATACATGTAGTATATAAATAAAAGATCCAAAACGTCTCTAACAAAGGTATGCAGTGAAAACTCCCTTAATACGTGTACATGTATTCACTTTAAAGACTAATGACCTTTATCAAACTTATGTTTGGTGGTATGCAACTTTATGTATAATTCAGAAACTACAATTTGTCAAGTGGATTAGTTTAATAAAAAATGAGGAGTGTCCAGAAAATCTAATAAAAATCAGTCACTCAATTGACATATTTGATGCAGATCCATTATCAACTTCCTATTTTAAGATACACGTTTTGATCACAATGCAATCTGTCATCTAAATGCTGGTATGTTGAATAAATATTTAACCACATATGTTTAAAAAGTGATCTATTATTCTGATAAAGTACATTATATAATCCTGATCATTGACTTTGGATAGAGTGATGTAGGGTGGGAAGGGGCACTGCATGTATTTTTTTATTTCAAAATCTAAATATAAACCTAAATTTAAGCTGGCTAGTTAGTGTTCAAATTTAAGATTTTTATAATGGTCCTTTTTCTAACGTCATACTGAATGTAAATGGATGGTCCTTAAACATATTTTGTAAGATATTCCAGATTATAATAAGAAATGTGAAACTTTGTAGTTTTATAAGCTCTACATTTCTGTTACATAACCATTTTACATTAAATTTGTTGTCTTTAGATGTTATGCCAGTGTGTTTTGTGAACAAAATCATAAAAAATACCTGATAAGTAGCGGCATCTAAATTGGATACTGCAACATACAGCAGATTATTCTGTAATACATAGATGACAGATGGTACAGAGACTTTAATACAATCTACTGGCTGTTTTATTATATTGTCCACTAAATGTTGTGCCCATTTAGTCATACTGCCTTCCTGATACAGAATGATTAATAATGATGCTAAGACTTTGAAGGTTTCTGACATGATGACTGCAGTTGTGGCCATGAACATATCACCTTCCTGAGTCCGTACATATCTCATTATTAATATAAGTAATGTGTTCTGCACTGACAGCAGCACTAAACTGACGTACTTCAACATTGGATTGGTTTCTGGTTGAACCTCTACAAAAAATAAAATAGAATTGTTATGTTCAGTCATTGGAATTTCTATCCAAGATTTTCAAAAGATTTGCAATGGCAAGTGTCATCTCTTAACTAACCATTAAACAGACCAAACTGTGTTAAATACACTCAAGTATCAAAGACATACAAGTACATGCAGTAATACTTAAGAGATAGTGCTGTCTAAACTAAACATCTGTCTAAATAGACAACTATTTTAACTGAAAAATATTAGGGTTGTATACAAGTTTCACTGCCAAGAAAGTAAAACACTTACTTGAAAAAACAGTAGCCTGTCAAAGGCCATTCATACTTGATGCATCCACACAATTGAAATCAAAGTGCTGTAAGCACTGGAGACTTATCCTTGTAAAATTAACAAGAACAGAATGTCTAAACATACATCATGTGAAACATGTCATCAAAAATGTGAGATTTCTATTTCCTTTCTAAGTAAAATTAAATTTAAAATGTGAGTAGAAATGTAATCTGATACACATCTTTTACTTGGATCCAATATTAGGATTATCTCTACTTCAAACCATTTCACAATGGCAATCTTTCATGTACATGTACATTCTACACAGTAAAAATGTACATTTACATATAACAATAACACCTTAAGTTTAATTAAAATCCATTGAACAATTTTATTTACAAGATACCTGCACATGTAAAGATTAGGACTGATGGACAGTCTCAGTATCCAAACTTAGTTTGTAATGATGAGACAAATATAAACCAACAACACCTTGTTTGCAGGGATATTAAGACAAAAGTATACTAACAAAGTAAAAAATCAATATCACACAAACCACTCCATTTACACTGTACTGTATACCACATACATTTGTATAATGTAAAACCAATACAGTGGTTCAGGTATGTAAATGTACTGTTCATGTAACTGAAAACAATGACAGTCAAAATGTGCATCTATCATCTTGCAGTTTAAAAAAATTAACATATATCTTAGCTATCCATCTTACCAACTAAAATATATAAGTTCCTTTAACAAATGATTGAATAAGCACACTATATAATGTTATGTGAAAGTCTTATGTATTTCTACCAAGTTAAAAAAAAAGCACCATCTGTTTTTAGTTATAATCTTCAATCCTATAAATTGTTGTTCAATGGGATGAAGGATTCTGACATAAGTTTACACGGAAATTAATGGAAACAAATTGAATAGATTTATTCTTTAAATGCTTCGGATTTCTGTAATCCTTGTTATGCTATCACAGTCAATGTAATATCTGTATATATGTACATGTAGTCTATTTTATTGCTCTAGTTACTGGTCTGTGTTTTTTTGTCATGTAATGATTTTTATTGAGAATGTTCAAAAGTCTGTTCATTTTAGTTAAACCTCTTAAGGAATTTCACTAGAATATGAGTCGAGGGGCTATTGAATGAGTTTTGAGAGTAATCAATATAACCATAGTTTTAGCAGAAATCAAAAGAATGTAATCCAGGGACAAAGACCAAATATGGAAAACAGACATACACAACAAAGAACAAAAAGTAACTAAAATAATACATACAAAGTAACAAAAGCAAATGAGCAACTCGGACTCCACTAAAAACTGGGAGCATGGACCAGGTGCACCAGTAAGGTAAATGTCCTCTGCTTTTCTAAAAACACCCGCCGAGTTGCTCATAAAAAGTCTAGTCCATTGTAGACGCAAGAGGAAAGGAAAACTTTCACATTTTGAACAAATCAGTTTTCATGGCGCAGATGTATATACCGTAACGATCCACAAGTTCATGATGATGACCATAAATCTTCTGTAGTGATGACTTCAAACTTGTAGCAACATAACCCTGTTCCAGAATCCTACTTGTTAGAAGTTTAGCGCAATACAAAAAGTCTGCAAAGTTTTGGCAAGCTCTGGCATAACCTATGAGTTGTGATATGAACACTGCATATGCAGGTGTGGAAAGGATGTTGCCACAGATGAAAGGAGAGTTGACAATTCTGAATGAAAAGTCATCAGGTTTGTCGTAAAGTTTGGTCAATAGTCTTTCCTTGCCATCGATTTCTAAGTGTAGATCAAGATATGAGGCTGACTTCACAGTGTCTGTAGTATCCTTTATCTCAAGTTCTTTGGTGTAGATGCGATGTATCAAATCCCCGAAATTAGGATTGCTTAAAGATAATACGTCATCTATATAGCAGAAACTGAGATTAAAGGATCTAGCTAAAAGATATTCTTTCTTTCGGATCAGATCAGCTATAAAGTCAGCCTCACAAGAGTGAAGGAATAGGTCAGCAAGTAGAGGAGCACAATTTGATCCCATTGAAATGCCGACCATTTGTTGAAAAACTTGTCCACCACACTAAACAAATATATTGTTGATTAAAAATTACAGCATTTTGTAAACATTTTCTTCCGTATATTTGGAAGAAGATTTGGAATTATTTCTTACAAAGTATGAGGAATCTCTACCAAGAACTACATATTTGTATCTAGGTGTACATTTTTTTTTTTTGGAAAAAATAATGGTGTATAATGTTTTTAAGTAGTGATTTTAACTGAGTATGGGGAATAGAAGTATACAGTGTTGAAAAATCATAGGTTTTAATGCTATTATATTCTGATAATAGTCCTGAACTGATGGTCTCCAGAAGATCTTTCAACTTTTTCAGGATCCACATTGAATTAATACCACTACAGGAGTAACAAGTGTTGTGGTAAGACTGCAAACACTCTTTGACAGCTATGAGTATAGAAGTTACAAGTTTTGAAAGAGTTTTGATAGTACATTTTGCAGATCCAGATATGTTATATTGTTTGTATGGATTCTTGTGGAGTTTAGGAATCTAGTACATAGACGATAGCACTGATTTATGGTTTTCCATAATCTCTTCTTTGGAGTGTGGTAGCAGTATAAGACAAAAGGATTGTAAAAAGAAACAAGGGGTGTCACTGTCCCTGTGTCCCTCTTCAAAATGTCATGGTTTTGATATATAAATATGGCAAATAACATCCTTTTTTGCTCAAGTGCTATATACATGTATACTAGGTGTACCATAGATTTATTGAAATTTGTCTGACCTGTCTGACTTGACTGGATAAATTGAAGCTGGTCCTGCTTCTCCAGCATCAAAGCAGAAAGGGCAAGCCTGTCTGAATTGAAGAACCTTAGTGAGCACACTCACATACCCCATGCGTCCCAATGTTGGTTACTCAAGTAAATTGGTTAATAAGAGAAATAGATGTAGAAGGACTGTGTTTTCTTTGAGTTTTAGTTAATCTAAAGTAAATATCATCGTAACGGAACAAAATGTAACCTTGACCTGAAACTTATCATGGTGAACTTATATACCAAAAAATCATGCCATTATCTGCACGCGTTTAGAAAAAAAAAGTCTGGAAAACGTTATCTGTGAATTTTGCTGAGTTAAAGGCCCGTAATTTTGGTAAAAATCATCAGAGTGGATTGAAATGTAAACTTGACCTGTAACTTACCATGGTGATCTTATATACCAAAAATCATGACAATATCTGTAAGTGTTTAAAAAAAAAATCTGGAAAACTGATATTTCTGTAAATTTCACTAAGTTCAAGGCCCGTAATTTCAGTAAAAAACATCAGAGCAGAACAAAGTCGAACAAGACCAGTAACTTATCACGGTGAACTTATATACCAAAAATCATGTCAATATCTGCAAGCGTTAAAAAAAAGTCAGGAAAAGTGAAGATGGACTGATGGAGGGACTGATGAACAGGTCACAAACATTATACCCTGCGCAACTTTGTTGTGTGGGGTATAATAAAGATATCTGTTACCATGCTGTATGTAGACAGGAATTTCAAATGATCTTTGAGTCAGACAAAAAATTTCATACTGTCAGACCTCTAACTGTGAAGGAAATGTTTTGGTGAACTGTGGTATTAAAACAAATCGAGGCTTTGTGGTACAGCTAGCACATTAAGCAGTACAGTGACCTCCTCCTGTGCCCCATCTTTTTTCTGATACTAGCAAGAACATTGTGAACAGGAACAATTTTTTTAAAAAGTTGGATAATTTGGAAATCAATGCTGTACCTTTACTTTACAGAATGTTTGACTGCTCATGGGTTTTTCAGATCACTCCCCTCTTATTAACAAACATTCCATAAGATTTTGGCAGTACAAGCTATGATGTACATTTTGTACTTGTTTGCCCCAAGAAAAATACGAATTTGCAAATTATAGACCTTGACAGTTGACCTTATTATATAAAATAAAATGCATTGCTGGAGCACAGCTTGATTTGACAACCCTGAACAGATGAACACATAATTCAAGCATTAACTGATAATGCTCAGACACATAAGGTCCAACATGACATAACAGACAAACAATGCATATTTTAAAAGAACTCAATGATCTGTCTTCAAATTTGTAAACATTAATATGGCAGTAAGCAGTTTTGTAAATGTGTCCACTCTTGGATACTGCAGTTACAGTTAAGAATAAGTTTGCTCCGAAATTTTGTCACTACACTATTATGCATATAAATATGATATAACATATTGCTTGATATCGCTCCAAATTAGGATTGTAATTAAAAGTTTGACATAAGATAAGATTTTAGCAGAATGGATACTTCAAAAAAAGTTTATTTAAAGCCACTGATTAGTTTAGGAGGAGTCAAAAGGTACATAGGCTGAAAAACAGGGGTAGACAAGGTGATTCCCATACATGTTTATGTCATCCAACTTTGCTTAGGGGGGATATTTACTAACAGTTAGAGACACTGTCCAAAAAAATAATCACAGCCTGATTTTTAATGATAAGGCAGATTGTAATAAAATTTCATACAGAACCATATACTACTACCGAAGTTATTGTGCTGATACCAATAAAATGTTTGTTTCTAACCTCTTTTCAGCCCCTAATACCAATAAATGAATAATAAAAGTCCATCAATCTCCTAAGCCTTCCTCGTGAGGTATGGAACCTTAGTTAAAAATCATAGAGATTCATACACTTATATACAAGCCAAGTGTCTAGGGATGGGAGGACAACAATGAGGGTACCATAACATTACATGTACATGTATATGACTGGAAATGTTTAGCAGTCCTATAATGAAGTACATGTACCTAAGGTACTGGTAGACCTCTTTAAAGTATTACAGATACAAATTTACCTCAGTATCATATACCGGTAGCTCACTTATGTTATTAAATACTGTATAGCATGTACATGTAACAGGGTACATGAATTAAAGTAATTGTATTAGTTGTATTAGCAGTATAATAACTTCCAAAACAGAGGCTACCCATATTTTAATACCATTAGTAGGAATAAATTTATATTTCTTTCATATCAGCATAGATTAAACAACACAATTTTGATATATTATGCTTCAAATTCAACATGCAAGACTATTTACTAATGACTTTGCCAGAAAGACACATTATTGAAGTACATCTATGTAGAGTGTAGAGGGAATTACATATGTATGCATATAATTTTTAAAAGCACACCACTGAAGTGGAATGTCTGAATAGAAAAGATTACGGACATTATTTATCACATTCATACATACAATGTATGTATCATCATTGTAAAATAGAAAATTTCTCATAGGTTTTCACACAGCATACCCTTGAAAGCCTAAGGACATTTACTTATGTTAAAGATTTAATAAAAAAATATGTACTTTGTATAATATAAACAAACCTTGTATGTTATAATATAACATAAATAATTATCTCCATTGCCATTATTGTCACTAAATGAAAACTTTATTAAATTAGTCCACAACTATCCCTTCTTATTTCAGTGACAAGTTATGGCATATATTACAGTCAGTGTGCATAATTTAATTTAATTATAAATTACTGAAGGCTAAAATTATTTACTAAGTTAAAAATAGAAATTTAAAAACTACCATTGTATGTATTCCATGAATAAGTTGGGTATACATTTAAAAAATACACTTATCCTCATTCATACGTTTATCATTGCTTGTAACTTGAATGAATCTTATCATTGCTTGTAACTTGAATGAATTGTCTGTCCCATTTATTTGTAAGTCATTCCAATTAACATGTAGAATATGAAAACCAGGTTAAAAATGTTGAACATATATATTGTAAATCATTGGTTATTCAAGAGAAACATTTAAGATAAAATATTTCATAGGATGCAGCTTGACTGAATACTACCACAAATATTGAATCCTGAACAGTTACGGACACTTTTGAAGCCGAATCAAAGTTAAAGGAACAGATATGGTGAAATGCAACATATACACCATCGTATAACCTTTATAAAAAAAGTAAATACTTACAGAAATAAGTCTTCAATAAGTGTAAAAACACCTTCAAATAAGCTCTGAAAAGCCCTAACATAAAAATTAATAAAGTCCACATTACGTAACTTCTTCATAATAAACTAAAATGTTAAATAATGACACAAAGATACATTAATGACCAACATTATCAATCACTATTGACATCATTCATTTCTTACCAAGTATCATGTTACAATCGCAGCAGACAACTTGGAAATAATGAACAAACATCCGAAACTGACAAAATTAAATTAAGGCAAAAAGTCACCATGAAAGAACGTGTCATTTATCAATAATTTGTTAAAATTTGTTTTAATTTGATCTTGAACTTGATATCAGAATATAGACTATTTGATTTCTATAGAATACATGTTATAAAAAAATTAAATCAGATTTTTGTAAGAATTCAAAGAAAGTAAAATTTTTATTAATTCTTACTGTTTTTTTTGGGAGGATTTCATTACATGATATCTAGTTCATACATGTACATGTTAAATAAAATTATTTGGGTAAATGCTGAGGCTAGAGTTCAACTGATACTGAAAATATGTTAACTAAACATGGACAGACAGACTAATGGACAGATTTACCTAAAATTTGAAAACCATACTAGACTTTAAGCAACTTTATTTGATGAAATGATAACCATTTTTTTCATATAGGCCTATGAAAGACTCCAATAATGTATGGTTGGGACTCTGTAAATTTCAGCAATTTGATTTAGATGACTGTTGAATGTTTCTTAAACAATTAATTATGTAACACATCACAACTCCATGCTTTAATTAGATGGACCCAAGGAGTTCTGATTTACAATTTCTTAAATAAATATGATGATATACATGTGCAATATGTTAGGAGTGAGTTTAAATGTGAGGTCATACTAAAAGTCATAGCATATGTTTTGAATTTCAACCATGTATATGAAAGACAATTATTTTTACTACATTGTTTCGTCTGGAAATACATGGATCAGAGCCTATACAGAGGGAGAAATGAGCAAATACTTCTCCTTGTTTGTGTTCACTTCTCCCATTTGTCCTTGACAGGGAGAATTTTTTTTTTGTAATAGATTAGTAGATCACATAGACAAAAGTATCAATATTATTTTTCAATCAGAATTTACTAGAACTTTGCCTTGTTACCAATCTCAGACCCTACATGTGAACAACTTTTACACAAACATATTTTTTACAATACAATGAATTACCAGTAATTAAATATATTATTTTAAAAAATAACATTTTAGTTATTGACTGTAAATTATTTTTTATGTTTCATATTACTTTAAAAGTACATGTACAGATAACTAAGTAAACAAATTCTCAATTAATTGACTTAAATGTACATGTATGCTTCCTTACAAAACAATTTTATTTCAAAAAGGAATACAGTTATGTACATTGTATATACATGTATGATATCTACTTCTACTGTTTAAAATTAGTTCACACCGATTTTTGCTTAAAAGTGTCAAGCACTAGAAATTCTTTCTCCTGGGAATTTTTGCAAAAGCTTTTTTTGTTGGAAATCAGTTAGCATTTTACCACTTAAAAGCTAAAAATGTAATTGGTATTGAGGAAATACTTTAACCACAGATACATATCCCTACGATAAATTGTCATCACACTTCAGCAAACTGCCTTGATGCAGCTCAATGTACCACTGTTCACTCTTATTCACCATAGGAAACCAATCTTTTCTCTTTGTATTTTATGTTGAAAGAAAATGATAAAATGTAGTGCAATTGCCACACCATTTAAGTGAAGTAAACTTTTTTTAGGTATTTTTTCATGTTAACAAAGTTAAAAACTAGCATTGGTTTTTAAAAGCAAACAACGAAAGTTCTTGACAAAAACAAAGAAATAATATGGATGGATGATACTTTAAAGTGCATATGTACAAAATGTAAACAGAAGAACAACACTTCAAATTTTCAAGTAAATGCATGTCAAATTATTGATTAATTAAGATAATCAGGGTAACAGAGCCCCAACTAATGGGCAACTTTTGTGAAATAGTCGTCCAGGTGTCACTCACTTCACCCTCAGACAATACCAAAAGCAACTAGTAATCCCCCTCTCACTTTCAGACATCACCTAAAATTGGGACTGTATTCCACCTTTTTAGTGGTGTTTTGACCAGAGTATCAGGGTTTGTCACTAACTTTATTTGTTTGGTGGTCAACAGGACTACTTCAGAGGTAAAACTGGTAGTCCACAGATGATGACAGTTCTGGTCTTAGAACTTATGAAAAATAAGGCCAAATTTAGATAGCCCATATAGGACTACCATGAAAACTTTTCAAGCTGCTACACTACCTACCCTTTTTTTTTTTTGCTTGTCTTAAACATTTTATGGCCACTTCAACTTTAACACTGTTAAAGTCCAGATTGTTTCCCCATTAACTCCATGTAAAATGTTTTTAAAAAAATAAAATAATTTCCCTACTGATCTTACTACATGTGTTTTCTTTTTGCTGGTACATGTAGCAGGAAACAAAACTATTATCTTTGGGGTTCTTAATACACTAATTGATGTTTTTATTCCCCATACTTTATAACCGAAATTGCAAATTTGTCATGGGGTAAATTTCTCTCAAATAAGACATGATAAAAAAAAAAACAAAACATTTAATTTGATTTTCTTAAAATTGTATTCTACTTAAGCAGAGAATATATTCCTTTTCAGAGAATATTCCTTCACTCTAAAACAAGTTCGGACCGACAGCTACAATATATGTACAACAATAAAATTTTCAATCTTGATTTGTCAATTATAAATTTTTGATATGATATCCATACTCTTGATCGTTATATCCCTGGAGACAGGGCACCTGACTAGAAGGAGTAATGCGGGTTGAGTGGGGTTCAAGAAAAAATACAAAAAAACATGAAAATTCAAAACAGAATTGTATCTGCCTAAAATTTCCTGAAAGTACTGCAAACAATGGTGAAAATCAGTAGATGATCCTACACAATGCTTTGCAATAATATCCCCAGTCTTTTTTTTTATTTTGCTGCTATCAATTTGAAGGAGGAAGGAAGTAAATGTATAGTAACCAGCTCATGTATATACATTGTGTATATGCACAATAAAGTCAATCGGCATCAAATATGGTCCCTTTCATTTAAACACCGCAATGAATAAGAAATTCATGACCAAAAACACCTGCAACCAATGTCGTGTAAATGACAGCCTTTAGGTAGCCCGTAACAACTAGGAAGTGATATACACACAATCTATTTTAGCTACATAAATAAAATGTATCGATTATTCAGACGAGACTTTAATAATAAAAATACCTGAAATATTTTCTTTTTTTTTTTTGCAAACACAATTTGAACTGGTCAGTTAGTAAATTGAGGTGGTCAAATTGGCCGACGGCCAGTTCCTAACAAACACTGAGATGCCTAATTGTAAGAAGTCTAAAACGAAACAAAAAGTCTGCGTAGTTATGGCAAGCTTTGGCATAACGTACGAGTTGTAACATGAAAACTCCATATGTAGGTGCTGAAGGGATGTTACCACAGATGAAAGGAAAGTTGACAATATGGAATGAAAAGTTGTTGTGTAGTTTCGTCAATAGTTTTCCTTTACCATCAATCCCCAAGTGTAGGTCAAGATATGAGGCTGACTTCACAGTATCTGTAGTATCCTTTATTTCCAGCTCTTTGGGGTAGATGTGATGTATCAAACTCCCCAAAAATAGGATTGTTTAATGAAAATTTGTCCTCCACAAATGTATATAGCAAAAACTAAGATTAAAGAATCTAGCTAAATGATTTCCTTCTCATGGACCAGATCAGCTATAAACTCAGCCTCACAAGAGTAAAGGAATAGGTCAGCAAGTAGAAGAGCACAAATTGTTTCCATTGGAATGAGGACTGTTTGTTGAAAAATGCATCCACCACACTGGACAATATAACATTGATAAAAAATTACAGCATTTTGAAAACATCTTCTTTATATATTTGGAAAATGATTTGGAATCATTTTTTACAAAGTATGAGGAATCTCTACCAAAACTACATACTTGTATCTAGGTGTACCGTCTTTTTTGGAGTAACATTGATATATAATGTTTCAGAGTGGACTTTTAACTGAGTATGGGGAATAGAAATATAAAGAGTTTGAAAGTCATAGGTTTTAGTAATATTTTATTCTGATAATTATCTTGACATACCTGTCAACTTTTGAAAACTCCCCATAGGGATTTTTAGGTGGGACAACATGTGAACCAACATTTTCAGGACATGTTTTGCAAAGTGCATGGGTTTTACTGTAGTAATGTATGAATGAGACAATCACTATAGCATTAAACGGCCTTCCTCAGTTGAACAACATGTGCATGCACTATAATAGGTTGAAGTTTGTAAGCCACCCACCCACCCCCCTTTTTGTGTTGTATTCCTCCAATCCTGATTAAAATCCTTAAGTTTTATCAAATTAAAAAAAAATAAATGAAAAAACTTTTATTTCCATTCAAATTTTCTGGCTTTTCTGGCTTTATCAAGCCTAACTTGGATTGTGTGTTAGTACAATGCTGAATAGTTTCTAAAAATATGTAGAAGGAAACTTGGGCAACTCTGACTTTTCATTAAATGCATACCATGACGTACAGTTCATGTATATGAGGAAATGTAACAAATATTCAAGAATGTTGGTTACTGAATTTCCAAAATCATCACTATTTAAAAGGAATAGTATTTCTTTTAACTATTGCAAAGAAAACCTAGGGAAAAATACTGCACTATTGAAATTACAGGAAATGTGAAGACAGCAGGATAACTCATTTTGTATAAACAATGATAATTTTAAAATTTGTTTACATACAGTGTTCTATAAATCTGAGACCTGTTAAAAATACAGTATTGCCAAATTAATTGTGGAGTAGAAATTAATCTTTAGAAAATGATTGCATGTTCATAAAATAATGGTAGATCCAATCGGGATTCATTTTCTAATTGTCAAACCCTGATCAGCTGATTATTTACTTGTCATAAAATGTAACCTTACCTGTGTAGACAGCAGTTAACAACTTTTGTCAATTTTTTACTCTTCTAATTAAAGAAATGAGACAGAAAGACAAATTTAGGGGTTTGGTTTCTGAGTTTTTAGGTAATTTTGACAAAATTGGGTTTTGGGTAATATTTGACGTGAAAAATCGTGTTAGCGGGACAAAAGGTAAAAATCGTGCAAGTAGGCAAGTGTGTCTTGAATTGAGGATTTCCAGAAGATATTTTGAGTTTTTTAGGATCCACATTGAATTAATACCACTACAGCAGTAACAAGTGTCATGGTAGACATTGAGATCCTTTTTGAACGCTGTGAGTACTAAAGTTAAAAGTTTTGAAAAAGGTATGGTGGTACATTCTGCAGATCAAGCTATGTAGCGTTTTTTGTATGGATTCTTGTGGAGTTTAAGAATCCTGTATATAGATGGTAGATCACAACCATGGTCTTTGGTAGAGAGACCAAAAGTAGATAGCACAGATTTATCGTTTTCCATGATCTCTTCTTTAGAGAGTGTGGTAGCAGTATAGGTCCTATTACTACTATTATTTTCTATGCTTCTGATAAAAAACATTGGATGCACTACTTTTTGCAGACAAAAACAATGTTGTTTTGGGCTTTGCGACAACATATTTGTCTTTTATAGTACTACTATTAGTATATAATGTTTTTGCTACATTGGGGTCTTTGAAAACTGACGTAGAATTGACACTCATTGGCCTACTTAAACTTTCATATGTTTCAGAATTAAAGACCTCACGCTTTTCCCCAGTCAGACAGAAAATCAATGTCTTCTTGTTCTCGTTTTACCCTTTTTCATGCATAGACCTCCATGGCATCCATATAGAGCATTTCAGTTTTCTATCTGGTTTTTAAATTATAAAACAAATTTCTCAATTAGTCATTTTTTTCCAGGTGAGCTAATAGCAGAAAATATATGAAACATAGTAAACCATAAACAGAATGTGATTAGGTTTACATGTACATGTTTGTACAATATACATGTACATAGGACAAGAGAACCAAACATAACACCAGCAGTAGTGGCTGGACCTTTCTGAAAATTTCAGCATAGGCCCATCTCAACATGCTGACCAATACTGTCCCCCGCATTTTAACTATAATGTACACACAAACATCTTAGATTTATATGCATAAATTTTCCTTGAGCACTATGCTGACTATGGTTTATTTTTATTAACAGCAGCCATGTTTTACACCAAATAAAAAAAAATGCACATGAATTGTTAAAGAAATATGAAGAACATTCATATGAGTCTGATTTTATGAAATGCAATGGTTTCATTAGAAAACATTTTCTAAGTTGTGAATGAAAAAAATGACAAAAATTTTATTTAAGGGCCAATATTACTCAAACATCAGTTAACATACATGTACATGTATTTATGAAAATTACAGCACAGATCTGTCTCATCATGCTGATCAATTTTACTTTGTCAGATTGGTTTTGACTTGTTTCCAAAAATCATCAAAATGATCGCTATGGTCTATTTTAGTACTGTGGCAATATTTTTCACCATATCAAAAATCCCCATACACGGATTATTAAATATTGTTTCAGAGGAGAAAATGTTTGAAAAAGTTTACAGACAATGACAAAGGAAGATAGACACATAGCGGTAGCAATAGCTCACATGCTAATAAAAAGACCTGCCAAACACAGCATGATATAACCCCAGTTTCCGAACCCTGAACAGTTTGGGCAATTATAAACACAATATTAGTTTTTGACACACTTAAGCAAAGGACTTAAATTTCATTATGGGCACAACAAATGGTTTGGACACAATACTGCACAAATTTTTAAAATTACCTACATCAAAAATGTTCTAAATCAGACCAAAAATAAAGAATCGGTTTTAAATGGTGTGACCCTTTTGACACCTTATAACTTAAACACCAAAAGAGATGTCTAAAATCTTTTATCTGCATGCAGAGATTTCTAAAAAGAATCTAAATTAACAAAATTTTGAAATCAGATGAAAATAAAAAGTTGATTTTTTTAGGGTGCAGCCCCTTTGACTCCTTATAACTCAAAAACCATAAGAGATACATGTATCTTAAATCTGATTGTTAAGTGCAGGCATGGTGCTTTAAGAGGACTTCAATGATAAAAGAATTTTTTAAATCAGACCAAAATTAAAAGTCAATTTTTTTGGGTGTGGACCCTTTGATCCCTTTTTAAATTGAAAACCATAAGAGATATATCTGTACTCTTATTGATAAATGCAGGAAGGGATTGATAAAAAAAAGATTGTTTGGGCATTGCCCAACTTTGACCTCCTATAACTTGAAAACGATCCAAAACACATAAAATCTGCTTGATACAAATGTATATTTGTTTACCAGAATTAAATAAGGGACATGATAAAAGAAGAATAATTAAAATTGGGAAAAAAACAAACATTCTACATGGGTTTTAATAAAACACCAATGTTTTCCCTTTTCGGCCCCTCTTTCTATGACAGTAAGAGCTTAGGTCAAAATTAAATAAGAGCCTTGCTTTAGCGGTAAGTATAATCATATCAAAATCTGAGAACAATTGGTCAACCACAACTAAAATTGTCGCATGGAAATGAAGTGTCCCCAGATGATGGCAACACAGATGACTGCGGCATATCTTTATACAACCACAATATTTTTTGTGGTTGTATAATAAACTATTGGTACACATGTACATACACATGTATATTTGGTTGGTAACAAATTCATGACCTGATATGGGGCAACAACTTTAAAATATCATAACTTTTTTTTATAATTTAAAAACTCTTTTGGTCCCCTAAACTGCAAATCAAACTCATTTTGTCACTGGAATTTTCAGATAGATATTTAGTAATTTGACAGGTATATGAGCCTAAAATTGTTTAATGTTATAACAATTTTTTTTTTTTAAATAGAGGTTTACATGTCCATGTACATGTATAAATATCATCACATTTTTTTTCAAGTACATGTAACAGAATTTTAAATTCACTGACCAAAGAAGAATAATTGCATCCTTAAATGATACATTTTACAAAACCAAAATCAATATAAATTAACAAAGTGGGATTATCATCATCAAATTATTGATTGCCTATTTAGTTCATTATTTGCCAACCAATTTACAATTACATGGGATGGAAATAAGTGAAATAGGCATCACTTATGAGATTGGTGACCTTGCCTATTGTTAGTGCTTAGTTATTTGTCTTGTTTTCCTTGCAGTATCTTCAGTTTTTATGTTATATATTTAATTCAGTTCATTATGTACATAGATCATCTCTGTTTCCTGTCTTCACAATAAGGCCTTGTATTTAGATTTTGACATATTTGAATTGTCCCTTGTTCATTAACTGGACACATGTGTCTAACACTTTAGGTCATTGAGCTTGATGATTATGGTTAAGTCTATCATTCATTTTACATATTGATGCATTTTATTGAATATTGTACACCTAAACATATTTCTATGATTTGGCTTTAATTACGTTTGTGGCATCAAATTGACAATTAAATATATGTTCTGTACAAGCAGGTCATAGTCCAGATAACCATGATGTCTGAAGAGTCTGATGTTTACTCTATGACCTATCATGTCTATCATGCCTCGCAAGTCAACCAAGCAAAATACAAATTATAGGTTCCAAAGACTGCATAATTATTTAGACTAAGCAGTTCCATGCATAAGCACTCCCTTTTAATGTTATCACACATTGACAGTGTATATGTAAATGTGCATGGGATTTTAAGGGTTTGAACACTAAAATTACATGTAACTTACCTCTCTTCCAAGCATCAGCAGCAGGTAAGCCAATTTCAGCATCCCGTATCCTCTCGTTATTCGTCATATTGTCTTCAGTCGTAAGAACTGGTTCCTTGTCAGAGCTCATAACTCAATGGATGTTCTGTTATCGAATTTTTAGGTCGATTTCACAGACATTTCTAATACCTATAAGATGACAGGTGACAATTTTCCTTCTGTTGTCAACACGTACATGTGAAAGGGTATTGTATTATCGAACCCGGATCTTGATTAAAAAATGCGGATATAACCTTATCAGAACTACTTGTTAAATCTGGTTTTCGTCTTATATGTGCAATATGGCTTTCCCTCTGCGTTATAAGTTAAAAATAAACCAGTCGAATGCGCGGACCTCGAAGAAAACAAGTCCACTCCGATCGGTTTAGCAAAATACCTTGCTCACTTCCGCTATAACTCTGACCTAATCTGAGGGTAACCTTCGAGAGACTCCGAAATTGAAGTTGAACTGGTTGCCGCTTTGGAGTGCAGGACAGTTATGTATAATTTTGTCAGCATGTCATACTGCAGACAAGAAGGTTACAAGAATTTACTTTCATATATAATGAAAATTAGCTTGGTGAAGCAATTGCAGTTTACACCAAAGTCCCCGGTTCTTAATTCTTCCTTCAAAACTCTATCATTCATATACCTTTTATAGATAATATAGAGAATCCACTAAATTACATGCATGTCAAGATCTAGGACGTTACAAAACATGCTGTTAAGTAACTTCAACTTCTTTCTTCGACTCGTAACAGATGTCTTTCAAAATACTTTACTTCATAAGATGTATGTCAAGAAGAATAGCTTTGAATAAAATTGCAATTCATACGTTTAAGAGCTGGAGATTTTTATATCACAAGCTAGAGACCTACATTGGCTACAAATAAACAAAAATAAGTTATTTATTATTGCCAGTTATAGGCACCCCTGAAGGCAGAACTGTATGTAAGACTAAAGGAGAAATTATAAATGTATTGTTTTTTAATGTAGATTTAGAAGACATGGATTGTGGATTTGATGGTCATTAATTAAGTTAACTAGCCACACATCAGCAGATCCAGGAAATTTTTATTTATTATTTACATCTCTGAAATCAGGATTGATAAAGAACAACATTTACATTTGAGGGAAAAGGGTTGATGTACAAGTAGCAGAACTTTAATGTGCAAATTGTGAGAGATACATGTAGCACTTTAATTTTATTTTAGTAGAGGTCATTATTTTACCTATATTCAAGTTCTATTATGTATTTTGGCTTCATACATTTTATTTTATAGTGTAAAATGTATGTAAGGGTAGCTGAAAAAAAATCTTGCTTTTATGTACGCTCAATTAACTTTGTAGGTAAAGACAGAATAGTCATCACCACAAGAGAAGAATTAAATAAGCCATGCAAAGCCAACATTGTTATAGATAAACCTCTAGAACAGCCAGGTTGGTTCCCAGTGTGAAAAAGTTCAAATTATTGATGGTCTGAGGTTTAGGATCTTCAATTTCTGACCTAGAACCTGTGACATTTCCTGTACTTTCAACTCATTTAATTGACACATTATTGTGGACTTTTGATTTTCATTGAGTGGACTATTGCTTTGAAACTTGGAAATGTCCAGGGCTTTCCTCCACCTTTCAGAATTAAAGACCTCACGGCCTTATCAATATTATTTTCCACCTTTGAAAGTTAATTTGAACCTCATCTTAACCTCAATAAAAAAAAGCATTGATAGAACAATCTGACCTTGATATTCATGTGTGTATTTGAAATAATCTTTAAAAGTATGATGGAGCTGAGTAATTGCCTTTAGAACATTGTATTTTAATCAGGTTTGTGGGATAGTCTGATTAGGCTAAATACAAAAAAATGTGTGGTCCTTGTCACCTCATAGAATAAAACAGGATCAGAAGGTAGGATTATTTATTTAATTATTTTTAATTAACTCCACAAGGTGTAGTTGTCATTTTCATCAATTATTGCCACTTTAACCTCAATATGAACTCAAAATCTGTTTTCATAACCTTATTCTTTCCTCTTGTTACCATGTTAATGGTATAGATAGTTATGTGCTTTAAAAAAAAATGGAATTGAATAGAAAATTATGGTTAGATGGTTTTTATTTTTTGTTTGTTTTTTATTCTGCCAAAAAATATCAGGGTCAGTCAGATGTCTGTAAACATACATATTTTGGGGTTTTTGATCCTGAAGGATCAAAATACCTCATGTCACAGGTCCATGGGGTTTTGGAACTTCCCTACTATTTCTGATTTCTACACAAACATATCGTTCAAATGTCATTCCTTTTATATCATTCAATACCTCTTTTATAAACCAGTAAATATGTTCCTGGCAATTATTTAGCTCCTTAGTATTCTATTATTTCTGCAAAAGAAAATTAAGATCAATTTATCTTCTAATCAACTGTAGATTTGAGGGAATCCTTTTTGCTATTGCGAGATATTTAGTTATAAAATTCATTTAGGGAATTTAGTTCTTGCAGTAATGTGTCAAGAAACATTTAATGTGTTAAGCATGCTCCATTCAACATACTCATCTTATCATTAATACAAGTATTCTATTATTAATAAACAGGAAGTGAAGAGTAGTGATTTTAACCAAGTAAAATTGGTGGGAAAATTAACTTTTGGACAGGTTTTAAAATTTTGGAAAAAGGTGAAATGGAACAAAATTTGGTAAATGTGTGTGAAGTTGGATAATGTTTAACTATTGATTGCAGTTTATGCTTCAAAATCAGAAGTAAATGATTGCCTTTCAGTTCAACGTATTAGGAAAAAACAGTTCTAAATAATATGGGAAAACAAATGTACGTTTAGTTTTATTTTACATCATGTAATCTTTGAAAGTTTTTTCATGCTACAATTTCTGTGAAATCAAAATTTGCTATTTTTTCCATTTTCAGTTGTTAAAGGTCATGACATAGGACAAAATACAATCAATTATGGAATATAATAAGTTTCACCTGCTACTAAATATTCTGAAAATATCGATTGGTCAGATGGATTTTTCTTGTCCACAGGACTGAATGTTCTGTAAATTTTTTTTGTTTTTGAGTATCATATTCACTGCATTTTTCACTAGAATCAAAAACCTCCAGTGCTAACATCGCTATTTTTTTTTTATTTGTTTGGCCTTATGACTTTCATAGACTTTGTTTTGTTGCAGGGTTTTATATTTATTTATTTTCATGGGCCTTTAATTTTCTTTTTGATGTAATGTATTGCTGTTAATTCTATCGTTTTGTTTTTACCATTGTGAAAATTGACAGGACTGGCTTTCATTCTCAATAATAAAAACTTTGGAATTTTTAACATTAATGGATATGTGATGTTTCTTAAAGCTACCACAATTACATTAATTTTTCATATTGAATTTGATTCACATAATAATATCTGAATTTACAGAGTAAGAAAATTGCAGGTTTACTTGACTTGGGATTACTTGATGCAGGGACTGGGTAGGAAACTCACTTGAATACAATTTTTCAATATATTTACTATATGGCTATATAAATTTTTGCTCAAATTAGCCAGCCCTGCCAAAAAATAGTCTTGGGCTGGTGGGCAGGATACTGTCTTTTACGCTGCTTGATGATAGATAATATTCTACACACCAGAGTTATAATTCTTAAATATAACCTATAGCATATAATAGTAATTTTTAATCATTAACAACAGAAGTAATTTTGATTTGATTGTTTGCGTGACTTTTTTTTATTTACAACATTTTCTAGGTGCAATATTGCCAGATGGAAAAATTAACTGGGATTGTCCATGTATAGCTAGAGACTTAACAGGACCTTGTGGTTATCAAATGAGACAAGCACTGTCATGTTTCTCTGAAAAAGCTGGAGTGGAGAGCTGCAGAGAAAAACATTTAGAGTTACAAGACTGTTTAAAAAGTCATGCTGGCCTCTATCCCTGGGTTAATGAGAAAAGTTCTGATGACAATGGTGAAGCTGCCAAAATGGCAGAAAATATGATACAAGAAGCTGAAGAAAAGTCATCATGAAGGTTTATTGAGTTATTTATTTTTTTTTTTTATTTTATATCTGTTTACATTAAAATTTCTCAATACTTTTATAATATTTCAAATTAGTTGTTCCTCAAATCCCTTCTGTACTTAACAATTAGTATTTACAACTTGTCATATTACCTGAAATCTATTTCAGATCTTCTATGAAACAATGCCAAGTGTTCTTTAAGAATTATATTGAGTCATTTCGTCCCATTTACATGTACCAGTTTGCCTCTGTATTTGAAACTGTACCTTTTCTAAAAAAAAATTAAAATTACTGCATATAACTGAATTCTTATAACATGGTTATTTGAATAAGAGTTGATTGTTATCATGCATGTACAGAAATCGTCCAGAGTTATTTCCCTTTGTACACTAACTTCCCATAGGCTTCTATAAATACTTCCATTTGCAGATATGGTTCAAAATATACAGAATGTTGTAATCTTACTTTTACCTATTTTCCACAGAAGTATTTAAAAAAAAATTTTGTCTGTGTGTGTACTATCATTTTGTGTTCATAAAATAGTCCATTTCTCTGATACATATTAATAATGTACACCCTGTACACTACCTGAAAAATTATAACCATTTGCAAAAATAAAGAAAAATACACATGAATCAAAGGGCAAAAAGAAAGCAAGCTATAAAGTGTATCCTCCATGTTCCTTACACCTGGTCAGAAATTACTAATACAAGACCTGATACCTTGTGTATTGTACCACATAAACCATGGTATCCTGGTTATGTCCTGTTACTGCTGTCATTCTGTATTAGCACAATAACAAGATATTCCTTTATATTGCAGTGACAAATGCAGAGGTTTGAAGCCCCCTTTGTAGCAAATTTTATTAATTTCATGCAAAATTGCAAAATTTATCAAAAAATTCTCTGGAACCCATGCAAAAACTCATTCATTTATTCATTGCCTTTATTTCCTCTTGAAGAGATGTAATGACATACACATTTACAAATAGATATCAGTAAAATGTAAATTATATAATAAGAATAATGTTACAATTCAACTTACATGGCTTCTAAATTTACAGTTTGTCTATATTACAATAAAAATTATTTCATGATAGGGATTAATTACTCATGGGTAGGGGTGGGGTTGATATTTTCTGCATTAGCAAATCTCAGGAGCCTATTATATTGTCCGATGCTTTACACCACATGAACGTGACATAGTCTCATAAAATTGAAGAAATCTATTTCATCAGAAGTATTAACCAATTTACCCAGAAATATTTCAAATAAGTCAGATTCATCACGGCTCGTACAGGTTGATCAACAAACACAACGGAAAATGTTCAATAATAAGGTCCCAAAAAGAGTCTTGTAATGGTTTGGTAGCAGGGCAGCTACAGCAGGCATGAACATATATGTCCAAAAATAATCTCTTGCACAGAATACATAAACCAACGGTTATATTTGGAGTATCAGTTAAGAGTTTTGTAACAAAATAATGTTTTTTATATCATACTGTGTTTCTGCTTGTTTCCAAAATGGTGCTAATTCGACGCTGTTGATGACATATCGAAACGGAAGAAAGTCTCCATCAACACTAGTGTGGGATTTCCAGTTAGCCTCTTGCACATGCCAAACTGAATTATTCACGATTGATTTCCATTTACGTTTAGTATGAAAATGGCCAGTAAATAAAAATTCCTTTAGGTACCCATGGAGCTCATAATAAAATAGAATTTCAAAAATGTCAGGAATGAAACGAAAATGAGTGGTTCCGTATCAACGAAAGAGAATTTGTAGTTTGTGTGTTTGTATTAGAATTGTAATGGACAGTTTGTTGTAAATTTGATATTTCATTAATTCGTTAAAACAAGGTATTATTTGAATTTGGAATTATTTTGAATTTAAGAAAATAAATGGGAAAAAATTATAAAACTTACCACTTCTTAGGGTGCTAATCATGCCATCATGACTAAGGAGGGGGGGGGGGGGGCGTTGACTATTGTTATCCTACTAACCCTACCCCTTAGACATGGTGGCATGACTAACCCCCTTTGTAAGGGTAAGTTTTACATATTTATTTTTGGCCATTTTCTTAATTCCAAAATAATTCCAAATTCAAACAATACCTTGTTTACAGTATATTATAATAGGTGTCTTATAGACAGTTTTAATATGGAGTTAAACATGAAGCTGATAAAACACATTCTAAATACTTATTCTTAATTTTCATTTTACAATACAAAATACATTTAGAATACTTTCTCAAAGTCTGCAACTTGTTCATTTCCATAAAGGACAAATGATATTTTTATAGTCATTTTTATACGATCGCTAAAATTGTAGGCATTATGTTATGATGCTGTCAGTGTTGTCCACGTTGTTGTTAACTTCTTCGTTTTCTGAGCTATAATTTTAGATGTAGTGAACCAAATGTCATGAAATTTTAATTTATTATTACTTGCTAGTAGAAGCTTGCTAATTAAAATGGGGTCACTGGCCCCTACCGTTCTGCAAAAAGGAGCCAAAAGGGGTAAAATAGGTGTTTATTTATAATTGATCTAGAAAGTTTATTTCCCTATCAATTTTGACAATGCTTTTTAAATATGTTTGTTTGAAAATTTTGTGAGAAGAATATTTATCAGATTTATTATAATATTTTGCATTTTCAGTCCATAAGGATGCACACCCTAAAAAACAACCATTTTTTCTGGTTGGATTTTGATTTTTTTTCTTCATTTTCTTTTGTTTATCAGAATTGGAATACTTCCCACTGTCTTTGAGTAACAAGGGGTCATTAGGCCAAAAACGTAATTTTTTGGAAGACTATTTCTTAAATTTTTCATCACATTTAAATGAATTTTTAGCTCACTTGACCAAAAGCCATATGAGTTATTGCCATCACTTGGCGTTAGTCGTCGTAGTTAACAATTTCTCAAAACCCTTCTCCTCTGACACTACTTGACCAATTGGAAATAAACTTGGTAAGAATGTTCCTTGGGGTACCCTGCAGAGAAATGATGAGGGGATTTTTGATCCGTCAAAAAACATGGCTGCTGTGACTAAAAATAGAACATAGGGGTCAGACAGTAGTTTTTCGCATATTATTTCTCCAAAACCGTTAGGTTTAGCCAAATTCTGTCATTCGCTGAAATGGTCCTTATTATAAGGCCTACATAAGACTTGAATGGATCAAAGTTGTCAGATGACTCCTTGTAAGAGTTATTGCCCTTGAAAGGTGATAAAAGATTTTTTTTTTTAGTTTTCAACCAGTGTCTTAAAAACTATGATAGAAAGAAAGAAACTTTCTATTGCTGAAATGATCCTTATGATAAGTCCTTCCAAAGTTTTCTTGAGTCAAAATTGTTGGACAACTTGTTAAATGCATTGCCGTTGAAAGACAAACTGTAACCAGTTGAGCGATTCAGGCTCCTTGGAGCCTCTTTTTGTTATCGCAACTCTATCAAATTAGTGAACAGAATTTCAGGAAACTTGATATGTAGTAAAGGAGCAATTTGTTAAACGCAAATAACAAGGAGAAGTTCCTTTGAAAAAACTTTCGAGAATATAACTGAAGCAACCACTGAACACAATTTCAAGAAGGACACAATATGTAGTTGTGCTTATGATCTCTTAAATTGTATAGGTTTTATGTCCCTTTGAACTTTGTTTCCAGAAGAATATGACAGAAGTATCTGCATGTTCATGACATCAAGACAAGAAACTTTGTATTTAGTAAGGGCACAATATGTATTGTGCATATTATTAGGAATTTTTATCCCTCCAAATTTGTAGGGTTTGTCCCATTTGAATTTAATATCCTGAAATGTGCTAAACGAAACACTCCTTCCATTCTAGTATAAGGTAACGAGATTGACTTTATTTTTAGAGATGTAGGCTCTTATTGGATTTTTCTCAATTTTCACTTTTACATTTTGGAGTTAAGGGGCATCTTTTCATTAAAAGGAGGGGTGTCATTTTTGGACTATTAACTCACAAGCTTTTCCACCAATATCATAAAGTTGTGGGAAATCGATTAATTTAAATGATGTTCCCTTCCAATCGTCATAAATTAACGACTTTACTGTTTTTAAGTTATTTTTGCCTTTATGTATAAAATGGAGGCGTTCCCAATTTTGAAAAATTGGTTTAAACTGCTTCCAGCTTTATGAATATTAGTTGAATTGTTTGTTTCAATTGGAGTAAGCTCTCTTTCTATTTTTAATAAATTAATAAATTTCGGATTATGCATTTTTATACTTTCGCAAGTAGGCGTCGTTCTTTGTTTTTCCGACGCAGTCTGTATAGTTCGGTTTTTTACCCTTTGACCTTAAGGATGCTCTTTTATGGAAACTATATTCATCTGATCTCATTTCTGTTTCCCGATTGGCCTAATACTGATAACTTAGTGGTGTTCAAAAAAACTAACGAAAATTTGAAATTGCGTTCGAAAAAAACTGTATCGAAAATTTGAAATTGCGTGTCGTTTGTTATTTTCTTGAAAGAAATGTAGAAACTTAGAAGTAAAATTTTACTGCGTTGGCTATCTTTTTTTTTAAAGATAGTACATGTTTCGTTTCCGTGCGGTATTTTAGTAGTCGGATGTCATAAAAAGCTGACTATTGTTACTTTTTGCTAAATACATTGTAGAGAGGGCTATTTGAAATGGGACCACTTGTCCCTACAGTTCTGAAAAGAGGTAAAATAGGCGTTTATTTAAGATTGATGTATGAGGCTCATTTCTTATTATCCCCCGCTGCAACGCGGAGCGAGGACATAGAAATGCTGGTGTCCGTCTGCGCGTCGGTCCGTCCGTGCGTCTGGAGCTTGTGGACGCAACTCTACAGAAACGGCTGAACGGAATTTGACAAAATTTTGTGGGATTGTTTGTCACCATATGAAGTTCACCGTACGTAACCGCTAATTTGATTTGACAATTTTTGTGGGAGCTATGGAACTTTGTTCATTTTTCATATTATTCGCAATAGGAACACCTTGTGGACACAACTCCTCAGAAACCACTGTATGGAATTTGACCAAATTTTGTAGTATTGTTTGTCACCATATGTAGTTGATCATACTTAACTGCTATTTTGATTCGACAATTTTTATGGAAGTTATGGGACTTTGTTCATTTTTCACACTATTCGCAATAGGAACACCTTGTGGACGCAACTCCTCAGAAACCACTGAATGGAATTTGATCAACTTTGTTGGATTGTTTATCACCATATGTAGTTGATCATACTTAACTGCTATTTTGATTCGACAATTTTTATGGGAGTTATTGGACTTTGTTCATTTTTCACATTGATCGCAATAGGAACACATTGTGGACGCAACTCCTCAGAAACCGCTTAACGGACTTTGATCAAATTTGTTGGATTGTTTGTCATCATATGTAGCTGATCATACTTAACCGCTATTTTGATTCGACAATTTTTATGGGAGTTATGGGACTTTTTTCATTTGTCACGTTATTTTTTTGCGAATTTTTTTTTTTTTTTTTTTTTGTATGAAGGATTCCTAACCTAACTTAATTTGATTCATTAAGATACATTAACCTTGAATCACCACAGGGACTTATGAAAGCACATAAGTTTTGAATCTGCTATTTATACAAGTGTCAAACATTTGTAATTCAACTCTTTCTACAGCGGCGGGGGATATATGGCTACGCGTAGCATTCTTGTTCAATTTTGATATTTAGAATGTTCTTAATTTAACTCTGTTTAACGAATATATAACAGATTGTACATAGCGTTTAGCATTTGCGAATGATAAGGGAACAAAGTTGGCCACGCACTAAAAATTAAATTTGTCATTCTATTCCAATTTTTTGTAATTGAATTCCTCAAGAAAATCCCGGCCTGGACTTTTAGATAAGATTTTGTAAAATCTCTTACCGTTTTTGAGTTACAAAAGGGCCAAGAATGTAATTTTTGAAAGATCGTTTAATTAAATAAAAATAATCTGGTTTAAATGGAATTTCTTTTTTCAAGTTGTTCCTCTTTACATGGACTTTTAGAAGTAACCCGAATCCGGCTAATTCACCCCATCTTCAGCCGTTTCAGAGAAAAAGGGTTTTATTTGGTCCATACACTTGCACACTATTTTATAAATAAAACCATAATTGAGTTCTGAGTGATTGAAACAAAATTGATTTTCTAAGGCAGCGTATGCGTCGTCAATGCACCATTCTAAGCATGTGTCCAGCATGAATCATGTGTCCTCATTGATTCCCAACGTACATTAATCCAATAGCCGCGGTCGTACCAAGCTGCTCTCAGCGAAGATTTTATTGAATTATGGGACTTTTCATAAACAATTGGGACAGTTTCCTGTTCTCAGATTATAACTCTAAAAAGCATCTATCGTTTGCACTGACATTATGAATTGTTTATTTCCTTTGATTTAGCCTTTCGATTTTTATTACAACACCCTCCAGAAGCAAATTTTGGGGGAATATAGAGCTTACATTATATGTTAGTCTGTACATGATTTTATTTCGAAGTTTTATTGTAAGTATTTGATTTATTCGATGTTTCTGGTCGAAATGTTTTCATGCATTTATTATAATCACAATAAAATTAAGAGCTGTATCAGGCAAGGTTGAATGTTATATTTACATATGCTGCATCTGTTTGGAGTTGCAGACTACGAAGCATTTTATTGACTTGGATAAGTATATATATCAAAATTCAACATCTGTTTTACTGTTTATACTTATACTGTTTGTACACCCAAGATTAAATAAGATTTGGCATAACCCAGTATGCTCATGCAGAATTTACTTTCCAAGAAGTGTTAAATGTGGTGTAGATCTGGATAAGAATGAACAATTTTTACACAACCGCCGATTCTTTTTTACCGTATAGGGGCTCTCTGACCAACTACCGATAATAGGTAAGGTATTGAGCATCCTGGTGTTGTTCAGAACATGCACAAGTTCCTTTGCAGCGATATATATATATATATATATATATATATATATATATATATATATATATAGTATAGAAAGGTCTGAAAAAATTCCCAACGATGTTAGAACTGTCAAATTAGGGATGCAAATTTTTTGTCGTTCCCTCCGCAAGACTCGAACTCGTACCGCTGTGATATCTATGGCAACACCGCCTGCACAAAGTCCAGCGCCATAGGCCACTCGGCCTGCTAGGTCTAGGGCGCTGGACTTTGTGCGGGCGGTGTTAAATTTGTTATTCCTTTAAGATTATGTGTCTGTTGGACGATTCCGAAGCCCGGTCACAATGTTTGTGCATGCATAAACATTCTCTACAACCAACATGCACTTCGCATTCTCTCTAACGTTACAAAGAAGATGTGTTCCCTTGTCAGAAATGCCTGAGGTAACAATTAACTGTATGTTGTCTAGTGCGCTTTGTAATAAGACTGTTCAGTTTTCAATAATTAAAAAAAAATGAGATTTTCATTAGTACAGCATACCTGAATAAACAACTGTACATTTTGTGTTCATGATATATACAATGTAGTTGAATGAAAATGCATCTCTGATTAGCATATTCATTGTGTAAGACACTCGTTGATAACCGATTTTGCATGCCTAACCCTTTTATTTTTTCCAGGTGATTATTTTCCGTAAAAGGCCATAGTTCTGTCATATTTCCCCCGTTTTTTCTTAATTAAAACATAGACCAATTAAGAAGAAGTAACAATTACCAGAGTCTCTACTCACTGGAGTACTATTGGTATAGATGTTTATTACCCACAAACTCGTTCATGATTTGTTTTACTCACCTTACATGTAATTTTTAAAATCGGTTATCATTTTAAGAGGATCATTGACTAGCATCACACGTATGTACGTTTGGTTTTCAGTCTTGCCTCACGTAGATTTGGGTTAAAAGTGCTTTGAGGTGCAAAAAATTATTAAATTGACATTGTATTAAATAATTATCTACACTTTTTTCAGTTTCACCGTCTTTTTTCAACGATAAACATTAGCTTGGTTCTTCTTTTTCATTGCTTCCAGTTTTGTTTCAGCACTCATTGACCTATTTACTATCTAACATATACGTCTTGCCTTTGCCTCAATTTTCCACCATAAATAAACGATTTTATAGTTTATCCAGCGACGACTATTTATATGTATGTACAATGTAACCGTGTAAGGACATGATGAAGACATGATTGAGACATCTACTTGTAACACTCTCGAATTCGTATTGCAACACATAAAAAATGTTCAAGTACCGAATCTAAATTTCATTTAGAGATGATATGATTTTAGGATATGCCTATGATGGACGGAGCTCAATGTGTGCCCCAAACTACATTGAAGCTGTACACATTATATTTTGGTTGACTTTCTGACTGTCACTATTATAGTTTCCAAATTCTTTGCAGTGAACTAACAGTTTAAACATACTTTTTATTCAAAAAATATATGTTATCCTGGAAAATAACAAGTACCAAAAACAGCCATGAAAAGTGTTGTGAATCTAGTATCATCTATAAACCTTTGTTGTATACGGCCTGTTAATCCTGGTTTACGGTGCACCGCCATATGTTGCTACGAGTCCATTCTTTGAGGAGACTGTGTTCCGGGGAAGCTTAATACATCTACACCGCCCACATTTTTCCAAATAAATATCAAAATTTCAAGTTGAAAATAAAACGTTTAGAATTGTTTCTATCCGGATCCGGAAATGTTACAGAATTGATAAGACACAGTCAGTTACGTAATATCGACAACCATGCACGCTTATGATTAGAGACGCGTTAACTCCATTTCTAGTATTCTTTTCAACCAAATATTTATCTTCTGTTAAGGTCCATGAATATTTCCAAAAGTTCATCCGAGAAGAAATCTATGCATAAACCGCTAGTTAATGAAACATCCCTTCCGTCGGTTTCTGATCTGAACGATAAGGTATTTTCTGAGGCGTTCATGTACTTCTAAAAGTAAAAATGTACGCTTTCATTCGCAACCAGAATATGTACATGTATATCATTGACGAGCCAAAGTTTTGTTCATTAAGGAATGTGCTAAATTAAATATTAACGCATGTCAAAAGTGGCAATGTTCAGGGGCGGATTAAATATAGGGGTGGTGTCAAACGAGACAAGAAAGTATTTGAGGTAGAATATGAAAAAAAAATAATAATTTCATGCAAAACGTTGTTTTCATTTTTTGGGTGTACTCTCAGCACGCTAATTTTCCTTGAATCTCAGGCTTGCCTACAAGCACACATTTTTAATAGTAGATATCGTGGACAAATAATAAAATCCATTTGCTTTCAAAAACACTTTCCAAACAATATTTTTCATGACTTTTCGAAATCATGTGTAGAGATACTTCATGATTTTGAAAGTAATGCCTTTATGTCGACGGCAATTACTTCCCTCTAAATAGAATTCAATGATATCGGCCTTAGTCATTTTAAATGTTTTAAGCATGGAAATCCTCATTAGCCATTGAAGCATTTCCGTAGAAAACATACAAAGATAGCTGTTTATTTGACCTCCGGATAAGAGGGTATTCGTGTATTTACAAACGCTTGTACGACCTGAAAAATATATAGTAAACATAACAGTGCATAATATCCGCTCTAGCGAGGAAAGAGGATAGATAGTTTTTACAAGAAATTAAAAAAAAACCATTTTACTATGATGGAGGTAAGGATCAAAGTTATGTTTAGTGGAGAGAAAAAAGACGTTATTATTTTTACTATGTGCTTTTGTATTTACTGGATATACATTTTAATTCATTTAATAGTTTTTTTTATTATTCTGCTAGATTATTTTGTTATGTACGATAACTATTTAGTTTAATATTTGTTATGATGTTATCCAAAACACTGAACACGGCAATGGACTGTTAAGGATTGTCATACCCCGTGCTTTTTGGATAAATAAAAGAGCTTTTATCGAATCACATCGATGTTACAAATATTATTCTAAACCCTATCATTTCGAATATTTCCGCTAAAATCCTCTTAATTTATTGCATAAGTCAATCTGCTTGAGGATATATACCATAACATGTTTGTATTTACCTTGTTTAATGTTTCAATTAAAAATTTAGACTTAAGAAAAATAATTGACACCCACGATAAGGAAAATTAACAATTAAAATTTTAAAGTTATACACAATTTCACGGAAATACCACAAGGTGGTGGTGATATTAAAGTGATTTGTGATGCGTTGTAGTTTCTTATTGAATTACAATTTCATTTGACTTAGGTGGATTTTATATTTACAATCATGATACATTTGAAACAGAAACAGTGAGTAAACTGTAAATATCTTTACATCTGTATTTTTTGCCTTTTCAATTCGCCCGACAAGATACTTAAAATTATTATTGACTTTTTTATATTTTGTTTTCAAGTATAAATTCCAGATTTTTTAAATTTTAAAATATACGCCGTCGGTCTTCATCTCTAAGCTTTCCCACAGATTGAAGAGCTTCCAGTTTTTGAGCAGTTTTAAAATTAATGTTATTAAATTAAGTAAATCCTTATTTTATACTTATTTTGTATCCTTAATTACTGGTGAATCATTTCACATATTGACAAAGAAGCCAAACATTTGTATACACCCCCTAAACGCCTTATTTGTAGCATTAGTTTAAGACTAATAATAAGTCTTTAATGTATTGTAAAATCATATTTGAAGTCGGTCAAATAGTTCAATTCTTTTTGTTTGTTTGGTTTTCGTTCATTTTGTTTTTTTCCCTGATTTCAAATATAGGTAATATTTAATTAACTAAATCTACACAATTCTTCATATTGAAAAAGGCTCCCTGTTTTCCATAATAATTATACACCACGCAACGAATCTGCAAGATAAAATGTGTTTGACCCATCCGTCGTCCGTCGCAACTTGTTGTCTCTATCTTTAGACAGGTTTCCTTTAAACTTATGTAAACTTTTAGTAACTATAAAACACAGAAACTGGTAAAAGGGGACCACTTTTTTGGGGAGGGGGACGTAGTAATAAAATACAGATTCAGGCTTGTCATATGGATAGGCCTCTTTTTTAAACGGATTTCACTCAAACTTTGGCGAATGGTTAGTACTAAAAAATCTTGGTTGGGATTATTTTTTTTTTCGAAATTGAAAGGGGTACATTTTTTAGAGGAGGATTAGATGAAAATTAATTATTTAGGCTTGTTGCCTCTATTCATTCAAACATTGCTGAATAGTAAGTAGCAATAAAAGCTTGGATAGGTTTGGTTTTTATAGCAATAGGTCAAAGGGGACCAACTTTTTTAGAGGGACATAGATTTAAAAATTACAATTAAGGCTTGTCGCTTGGATAACGCTTTCATTTTTTCACACATTTCTTTCAAACTCGTAGCAAAACAATTTTTCACATATTTCGGTTAAGGAAGAACACTAGGGACTGTGTTTTTTCTAAAGAGTGCAAATGTGTGCGCGTAGGGTATTGCGAGCTTGTCATCTAATGCTATTTAATTCTACTTCTTTTGATTGAAATTATTAGGTTGTTTCAATTATTTTTAGATGACATCATTGCCTTTTACGCTGCCTTACAAGCCATACGTCACAACATTTTCGACGTTCGATGCGACATTGGATGCGTCGTTCGTGTCTAACACTAGCAGCACGCCGAATTGCTTCAGTGAAGAATGGATTTATCCACAACTAGAGAAACTAAGTCGAAGAAAAGCTACATTGTATCTTCCTGTTACAATTTTTCTTTGTATTCTGATGACAATGGGGTGTTTTGGAAATGCGTTGGTCTTGTATATTTACGGCTTCCGGTCTAAAAAGAGATCGTCAAATTATTTCATAATTTCAATGGCGGTGTTTGACTTCATTGCAAGCGTTGTAGTGATGCCGATTGACCTGTATGATCTAATGTACCATTACTCCTTCTATTCTGTAGTAGCCTGTAAAATTTTTAGAACTGTTGAAAGTGGTACCACTTACGCATCCGCTATTATATTGATGCAAATAGCTTTTGATCGCTATTTCAAGATTTGTAAACCTTTGCGATTCGGGAACACTTCTAGAACAAAATGTATGTCAATATCTGCTGCTGTATTGGGGTTAGTTTTGTCCAGTCCTGGAACTGTCTTGTTTGGTATACGAAGGGAACATATCATGGGAAATTTGTGCGGATATGACTGTTCAGTAGATGAGAGATTCAAAGGATCAACCTTTCAAAAGGTGTTCTACATAATACTCGGGCTTGTGTTTTTGTTGACACTTACTTTATTATCTACATTATACTTCATGATCTGGCTTGCCATCAGAAGAAGAAAGGGTATTGTTATTGGGGACAATCCACGAGCAAGCATGGCAAATGGTTCAGGAAGGAAAAGAATCTTGTCGAGCGTCAGCGACGATGATTCATCGTCGGTTGTACATAATCATAGGCAATTCCGGAGAACAGTTTCCAATTTGTCTACGAGGTCAAAACTTTCAAATATTTCCGAAAGGTTGTCAAACATAAGAGTGTCTAAGACTACCAAGATTTTTATTGCCGTTACTATAGCATTTATATTAAGCTATCTTCCCTCTGTCGGCGTCATGATATGTAGGTCAGTCAACAAGAGCATAGAAAACGACTCATCAAGTGCGGTACAAGTGTTTTTAAAATTATTTTCAAGATGTCATTACATCAACAATGCTGTAAATCCTATAATTTATAGCTTTTTGAACAAACATTTTCGAATCGAAGTGTCGAAGTTGACAAAAAGCATCGGTTTCTGTTGCAAGCATCGCCTGCGGCCACGGTCTTGGTCAATTTCATCGGCGTCCTCCAAGAAGGGGCGTACGTCAAGGTCCAATTCCTACAAGAGTGAACGCACACATGAATGTGAAATGGAACACTTGAAAGTGTCAATGACCTCTTAAGGTGACATTACAACTTACTCTGTATATTTAGATAAATATTGGTTGCTTCTAAATTTAAAAAAAAGCTCTTCCTTGTAGAACCATCCGGTTTATGATACGACGCATAGCCGCTTTGCTGAACACGCGCTTGACTTGTCTGATATTGCACTTTTTTATGTTTATACTTGTTCATGTACGGTCATTTAAATGTTCTAAATGTTAGTATTTTTTTTTCTTTTAACGCCTATTCTCAATATTTTGGTACTTGCATTTCCCGAGTTATGATATAAAATAATCTTTATTTTCAGTTGAACAGTACGATAGTATCAGCTCGTCAAGATCATTTATGGTCACTTGGAGACTGCGTCGTTGTCAGTCGTCTTTCCTTAGAATAAATGTAAATACATTTTTACCTTCCAAACTCTTTAGCCGGATTATTTAGTTGAACATCTTTAGGAATATCTAGTTAAATATAAATTAAGTTGGTACAGCAATAATTGTCAAAATTGGTAATGTAGAATTGCATGTTGGTTGAAACTATTAATTATTCGCGTTTTGACTGAAGCTGTACTAACTTTGATTTTGCTATTTTTTCCAAGCCAAAATAACGTAACCCATATTTTGTTGAAGGTTCCATTTAGAAACTTCGTATTAAAACATATTCATGCCTTAGCGGTCTTATATTTAAAAAAATTCCTTGTTTTACTGCAAGTTTATAGCAAAAAGTGCGTTTGGTATCGTTCTCATACGCAGAAAGTGCATGATTATGATACAGTTCTTACATGCAGAAAGTGCGCATTATATTGTTCTTAGTTAGGGTTAACTGAATAATAGTTTTCGCAAATGGAAGTTAAATCGGCTTCCTGATTAATGCAGATACCGGAAAATAACATTGTTTATTGTTGATTATTGATGAAATAATTGGAAATGGTTACATGCAAGTTCGAATTTCATTCTTCGAATACTGTATTGTTTTGGCTGGAATTACCTTATTTATGACATTTTAACAGGAAATTATTTACATTTAGGTTCGAATTAAACACCGAATATTTTAAAACTTTGGCATACAGGAATCGCATTGTTCTGTAAATCGAAATTGAATTTTACTGGCTTTATGGTGAAAGTCTTATGATAGCGCTATAAATGAAATCAGCCCCGATATGATGCGCTTAAAACAGGTACATGTATATCGAATCTGAAATAACCAAAGGGGGTCGTGTGCTACAAGTTTATGCCGTTTTTTAATAGTTTAGTAAACTTGATAAGAGCTCAGTTTTTTTAAGTGGAGGTAATTTTGAAGATTTACAAAAATGATAATGTTTACTATAAGAATAAACAAACCTACGTATATAGATGAGTCGTGAAAAAAAGAGGTGTTGAATCTTTGGATTACATATGTACACAGTAGTACTCTAGCGAACTTAGAGCTTTTATGATTATTATGATGTTTTTGAATATGTTACCTCAAATGCATAATTTGGATCCTTCCACATTAACCGCACACCCTCCCTCAGTGTTTTCAAAAATGTACATTGTTCAGAATGTGGAATTGAAGTTGTTGATGAATGATGTACCCTGTGACGGACTGATCGATATGAGATCGAAGGTACACAATGGTCCGAACGAGTGTTTTATATTATGACTTAAGACGGCGAATTTAACTCATTGTATTTGGTATTTTTTTGTTTTTGTTTTTGGTTTTGTTTTTTTGTTTTTGTTTTTTTTTTGTTTGGTTTTTTTTTGTCTTTTTCTGTAGGGACGTTAAATTTTCTGGCTTTTATCAAGATTTCAGCGAAAGCAAATACTTTCCGAATTCGGGGCTGCGTGATGTGTTTAAAAGTGTTTTTCCTGTTTATATACACGATTTTACTGATAAAATGATAAATTTTAGTGAGATTATACTTGTGCATCATTCGGCTTATCATGCAAGTTTTGTGCAGTTAAAAAGTATTCCGGTACAAAGGTCTCCATAACTTATACCACCGGGGCGGTATACGGTTGTTGAATCAAGTGCTTCCTATCTTGTGTGTCAATATTAGACATCCGATTACATTTGTAAAGAAAACACAACTGAACAATATATATTTGCGTCCCTATTTTGAACTTATGTGAGCCTTCGTATTTAGTTCTCTACGCCTATATTGTTGTGTGTACACGTTTTTTTTAAATCATGCTGTAGTTGATAAGAATTGGTTGTCATGGAATTTCTAGGGGTCTGCACGAATTACAGTTTTCTGAAACTATCACTTCATAAAACTTGAATACATGGGACAGTATCCCTTTTATCTATAAGTATTTAAACAATGCATATTTTGTTTGATCATAGACATTTTTCAAGACCAGCTACAAATAGATGAAATTTTTGTCACGAACTTGTTCCATCTGTGTTCGATTTGTGCCAGTTATTATGATTATTATTATAGAGATAGCGGTAATCTTTATTGAATGTTCCCAGTGTATGGAATGGGTTCCTCGTTCTCGTATTATCTTTGAGAGCTTCGATAATTATGATAATAAGTCTATTATTTTACACAAAGTTCTTATATTAACAGTAATCA
The DNA here is from genome assembly GCA_037379345.1 of Perna viridis. Classification (NCBI taxonomy): domain Eukaryota; kingdom Metazoa; phylum Mollusca; class Bivalvia; order Mytilida; family Mytilidae; genus Perna; species Perna viridis. The sequence continues at coordinate 20,982,151 of CM074511.1, forward strand.
TTGAACTAGCAAGTTTAACCACCTACTCTTTGATCCCCCCCCCCAAGTTCTTAAACGCATACAATACCATGACAAATATTTTAACAAATATATATGGGTAGAACAAAGCATCATTGAGACCATTAAGTGGCGATTAACGTCCGCCTACCCATGAAAACTTAATGACATAATTGACCACGGGTAATGGAAATTTCAGTTTTATGTCCGTTTTTCTACAAGGCAAGTTAATAGGTTTATACTACAGAAATGACTTTCAAATACTTTAAACCCGATCGTCCTCTGATTTAAATGAATATTCCAAACACTTTTACGCCAATTGTACCCATAATGACCTAGACCACTTAACAACTAACGACAGAAGATGCTTACTCAACCAAAAATTATGTTATTCAGTTGTGTGAATGGGACAATGGTTTGGTCGGAAATGCTTGTTTACGACAAACCATACTTGCGGTATACTTTTGACCCAGTGTTCACTATAGACTTTATTTTTCTCACAGGCTATTAGTTTTGTTCGAAACTGTACCAAATTGTTTTTAAACTATGGTACAAAGGTCAAATACCGTACAAGCTCATCTACTCTTTTAGTTGTAGTAATAGTATGAAAATTCACAGATGAAAGGTTAAGCACGAAACAACCACCACTCAAATGTTGTAACTTGACCGCGGTAACACAATGTTTTTTTTCTAGATCAAAACAAACATGAAACGATATACAATATATATATGTGTAAGTAAACGTCAGTTAGCCGCACTATCACGGAAGAGGGTTCGATGTCCGGAAGAATTGATTTCACTATGGTTCGATCATTTTTAGCTCACCTAGCATTAAACGGAATGTGGGCCTTTGGCATCACTTTGCACCCGTCGCCGTCTTTATTGTCTTTCGCCTGTCATTAACTTTTCTTAAAACCTCTCCTCCGAAACCACTGAACAGAATTTGATGACACTTTGTGACAATCCTCCTTGGCATGTCTACTCCCAAAAATTATATCCGTTATGGTTTATCGCCCAAAAAAAGCATGTCCGCTGTTAGTAAAAATAGAACATATTTTGTTTATATCTCAAAAAACAGAACAAAAAGAAGAAATCTGAGACAAATTAGGCTCTTTTGCTAGAAGAGATCTATCGTCTCTGAAGTTTCCAAAATAATCGATTGATCGATTTTGGAATTATTACCTTTTTTATGCTGATTTTACATTGTTGGTGCAGTTTTTGTTTTGGTTATTTACTTGAAAAATAAAACAGTTAGCTTCACAATATAACTGTATTATCTATATAAAGACAATATCCATCAATGGTGCAAATTTCAGAAAATTCTTGGAATTATGGCCCCTGAAGGTGTCATTTTGAAGATTTTTAGATTTTTTTTTTTAGAAAACATTAGCAGATGGTTGATTAATGTAAATTAATAAAATGTTCATTCTTATACGACGTGCTTCAAAGCTTTCTAGACCATAGCTTTGGTAAAAAGTGATAAACACATGACCAGCATTTCGTGGAACACATAGGCTGCGTCTATTCACTAATATGAAAAAAACTAGTCATATTAGAATCGAAATAAATCACACAAACTCTATTGTATCATTGTTTTACTACGGGCCGGCCATTTATGTTGTTATTTAATCCCTCGCTGTCCTTTGGGGTAAAACATTGCGACATAAAAGACCCGCCCGTGGTAAAACAATGATAAAATGGAGTTTCTGTGATTTATTTCTTAAAAGTGATTCAATATCTTATCTTTTTGGTGTAAATTTCAGAAAAATCTGTTGACCCTTCTTGGAATTGTGGCCCAGAAAGTGTAATTTTTTACCATTTTCCCAGTTTTTGCATTTAGTTAACAAAACAATAGCATATTGGTGATTAATGTAAATTGTAAAATATAAAGTTTGTAAAGACATATGGTCCGGGCACATTTGGAATTATCTGTTGATTGCATTTTTAATTGTTTTCACTTTTAGCCTGTTGTTCAGTTAACACAAGTAGAATGCTGAATAATGCTAATAGCAAAAATGTCATGACTAATATCATCTGTGCAAATTTGGTCAAAGGTGTTTGGCCAATTTTCGTTTTTGCATGAACTTTTAAAGCTGTTAAAGCAGATTAGCGATTCAGGTTCTTGAGAGCCTCTTGTTTAAAGCAAATTTTTCAAGAACTGAACAGTACGAAAAAACAGACGTATTGAAATGTAAACATTTACAAATAAAAGAGTTACTCTATTGTCCCCGTTACATAAATGCAAGTAGTAAAGAGACGAATTGGATGTTCCTCTTTTGTCACTCTTTTCCCTTATTGAAATGTCTTTTCTTATAAGAAAGTATTAGAGTTGTGAGTTTCCAGTTGAATATTTCTGCAGTGTCTGCGTAACAATCATTAATTAATTAAGTTTTATTTATTTTTTATTTTGTTGTCACAATGCAGTTATCAGTTAATTTGAAAAGTCAAAATATGATTTTCTCTCATAAAACATATATATATATGCAAATAATAGTATTATATTGTTTTTTTTTTTGTTTATTTCCCGCAACTGTGATTCATTTGAATAATAATTCCGTGACAGTAATTCAAATTATATCCAATGACCTCCGTTTTTTTTTTTTTTTTTTTTTGGAAAAACTTGAAATGTTTTTATCTGGTGAGAAATGTTAACAAAATGTTTATGTATCAATAAAACGCTTGCTTTAAAAAATATGCGTTTTCAAAAAATCATTTGTGTTGTGATTGAGCACACAGACCCCCAAAGAGGTTATGTTACTGGTTGTTCCTGTAAAATTCGGCTGTCGGGTAACCATGGTGACGTTACGGGGTTTTCACTCTATACATGATATACATCTTGAAACAAACATGGAGGTTTTGTTTCAATGCATATGTAAATGATCCAGAAAAAATAATCTAATGTTTCAAAGTAAGAGATGCACACTTTAAATCAACGCTGTGCAAAGTTTGAATTCCATTCATTTAAACTTTTTTGAGTTATTGATTGCACAAAGTAGCTACCCTCTAAGCGTTACATACGAGCGGCTACTAGACCTGCCGTCACCGTTGGTAATGCAGGTAAAAATCTTTTTATCCAAACTTGTTTCATATTACTTTTTAATATCATTAAACTACGAAACAACAAAACATATCTACAATATTGACCTCATTGTCGTAACTTCCGGAATTGTATGTCTCAACTTGGCACTTACATACAGTATTACGTTGTGAATTGTTTTGAAAGGAAGTACAATTGACAAGCTTCCTGTCAGTGCCTATTATGTGGCAATATAAGTTTAGGTTAAACGAGAACGCGATTTCACTATTATGTTTTGTCATACTAAAGATTTCTTTTATCAAATTTCTTAAACTTTGGGAGACGAATTTTCGATTTTCAAAGACAATTGAAATGCTTTTCTACACATGCATTTTGCAGGAGCTTGTGGACCCCCTCTTTTCACAGACTTAATCACTGGGATTGACTACAGCAACGGTTTTAGTCGTTTCAGCGTTGCTTCATTTACTTCTCGATAAATGTCAAAACGATTTGGGTTTGAAGGGATCGCCTGAAAAGAACTAAAAAGAAAAGTTTTTAGGACTAATATGTTGTCAAATAAAGTACCATAAAAATCTCTGTATGCTGCGTTGTCGATTTCATCAGAGTTTGAAATAACCCAGAGAAAACATTATTACTCGATGTGTTACCCAAGTGGGTAAGTATCACAGGACCAGCTTAAATATTTAAACACAGTTTGTCTTTGAATTACATATAAAGGACGATGAAAGATGTTGTGGTCAACATCGTCAAGGTTCCAAAGTTAAACGATACTTTGCAATTCATGACATATATATCATACTCTATATATTTAGCATATTTTCAAAAGAAAAACTTGTGAGCGTGCCTAAGTACTACGTTAATTCAGTACGTCCTTGTTTTAAGGAGACAGACTTTGTATAAGCTCTGCTTGTTTCCGAATCCTTGCCATATAATTATTGTATTGATTGTATAATTATTGTAATTGTATTTACATTACTGAAGAAAATTTGTTTAAACTACAATAATTCATAACACTTTGACCTTACATTAACTACTTCGACTTGCAGCAAATGATTATTGCATTCGAAAACAAATGATTGTCTTTGTTTCTCTAGGAACTGTGGCAATTAAACCATTTTTATGCACTTCGTGTGAATCCGATACATCCGATGTTGTTAAACACTTGATTCTCAGCTGTTACGAACTTCTAGAGTCTCGAAACAAACCTGTTTTACCACATTGTGGACATTCTATCCGTTCAGGAGTGTTATTCTTTGAACAAAATGATGACGACATTCTGGTCGCTCTACTTGGCGGAGTAATAAATTTCATTGACTCGATCGAGTCGTTGTCATGGCGATGCCTGATGTACTGCCCAGCAGAACATACAATGTATTTATTCCATGCATAGTGCTGTCGCATAACAGGTATAATTTTAGGTAGTTACACTTGTGAAATGAATGTAAACATGACTTTGTAATTTCGATCTAAACTTTACTGTGTGTATACATACGCGTTATGATTTGATATGTTTATTGTATTATAATAATGTTCTGTTTATATAAAATGATCTTCAGCGATGGAAGAAATAAAAGAATATCACTCAATTAATTTATCAATCTCAGTGGGGTTGTCAGTATATCTAGTTTTCTAGACCCGTATGAAAACTGTTTTGGTACAATGGTTCGATCCTTATTCCTAGTAAAACTGACTTAAATTTGGATACTGAATCTATCTTTCTAATTGAAATGTCGAGATTGTTCCAATCCTTAATAGTGGCTGGAAGAAAAGAATCCCTTGTAATAGACAATCTACAGTATGGCATTAAAATGTCCTCTCCGTTTTGCAATTAATAGTTGGAAATAGATTGTACCTTAGGTGGAACATGATTACATAAATATTCAGGAACATGCATTTGTTCGATGTTATAGAGCATTTGTAATATTCTACGTTTTCGGCGTTCTTCTAGTGGCCCCCAATTTACTTCTTTACAAATGTTGTAAATTTTTGTAAACACCTGTAACCCAGTTACAATTCTTGCCGCCTCCGTTTGGGTTTGCTCTAGTTTTCCAATGAGTGAAGCATTACTTAACAGTTGTCCCATACTTCTTGGACATATTCTTATAATGGTCGGACATAAGATAAATATAGTTTTTCCAAGATGTTACGATTCAGTTTATATTTCAATTTTTGTAGTATATTAAGGTGCTTTTTTGCACAAGTCATTATATTTTCAATATACAGTCTCGGGTCAAAAGTATTTCTGCAATATGGCCGACGTCATTCAACGTCATTTACTTTATACCACTAAATAAATCAATAAAAGGGCATTTTAAAGACAAAATAAATGAGATACTAACTTTAATATTTTGTTATTGCACCATTGGCTCTCAATACACGACGAATTCTAGTTGGAATAGAATTATATAATGTCCTTATATAGACTGGTTCAATGTCCATCCACACACGTTTAGACTCCCTGATCAAGTCCTCCTTCGTTTTGATCCTGTTCACCACCTTCTGTAACCGGATTTTAATGTACCTCCAAACATTCTCAATAATGTTGATATCTGGGCTTTGCGCAGGCCACACCATTCCTTCGATATCATTGTCTGCCTTCCATCGAATCGTGTGAAAAGTTGGGGGGGGGTAGCATTGTCATCTTGGAAGATCCACCTCCCTGTCGGAAAAGTTTTAGCCACAACTGGCCAAAGATGTTCATCCAGAATGTCTGTATATTTCTGTGAATTAATTGTCCCATTCACTGGTACAAAAGTTCCAACACCGTCAAATGTTACACATCCCCAAAACATAACACTCACAACGGGACCGGCTGTGTCGTCACCCTTCTCTCCAAGGCAAGAATTAAACCACTTTTCATCGTCTCTCCGCCAAATATGAACTTTACTATGCTTTCCTATACATATTTGAGTCTCATCAGAGAAAATTATATTCTTCCAGTAATTGTTCACAGTCATATGAAGCTTTGATCGATACCAAGCCCTCCTTTTGAACCTGTTTCCATCACTGATCACAATTTCCTTCTTCACAACTCGTTTTTTGAATCCATAAAACTTAAGCCTCCTCTTAACAGTTGATTCACTTATCTTAACTGGTGTTCTCTCATTCAAAAGGTTAGTAACATCCTTTAAGTTCTTTCTACGCTCCGTTTTCACAATCCGTAGCAACTGCCTGTCCGTCCTGGCGTCACATTTTCTGGGTCGACCACTTCGTGTCCTGTTTTCTTCATTTTCACGGATCCGATAACGTTTTAAAAACTTTTGAACTGTAGAGGGATTCAAACCCAACATCTGAGCGATTTTTCGTCCACTATGTCCATCTTCATCTAATTTTACAATGCATTTTTTTGTATCAACACTCATCTCTTTTCCTCTCGGTGCCATTTTTTAGCAGACGACAAGTAAACAAAAGAGAGACAACTCTATGCATCCCTTCGATTTCCGGAAAATACTCTATAAATAGACCTTTTAAAAAACCATGGACCACTTTGCATCACTTGTAAATGTAGTATGTTACGCTAAATTCCTATATTGTTGTCAAAATTGTCGACACTATCTGATAATAACAAGCGATAAGTCAGCGTCGCGAATGAATCTTTTTAATTTTGCGGGGTTCTGTTTTAGTGAAATTACCTCTACAATGGTTCTTCAATGGCATTTATCTATGTCCATACGACCACTTGTAAATCATATTCAATTTAGGAAACTTAATCCACATTTGGAAATTCAGATTTACTTTTTTATATTTTAATACGTATTTACGTTGATCACAATAAAGTATTGTTATAAGTCAATACATTCATAAATACGTTCATCCCTTCAGCACCTGCGAATGGAGTGTTCATATCACAACTCATACGTTATGCCAGAGCTTGCCGAAACTACGCAGACTTTTTGTATCGCGCTAAAACTCTAACAAATAGGCTTCTGGAACAGGGTTATGTTGCTACAAGATTGAAGTCATCACTACAGAAGTTTTATGGTCGTCATAATGAACTCGTGGATCGTTATGGTGTATCCATCTGCACCATGAAAACTGATTTATTCAACGGGTCATAGTTTTCCTTTCCTCGTTTGTCTACCCCGGACTTGACTTTTTATAAGCAATTCGGCGGGTGTTTCTAGAAAAGCAGAGGACGCTTACCCTACCGGTGCAACGAGTTGCTCATTTGCTTTTGTTACTTTGTATGTATGATTTTATTTACTTTATGTTCTTTGTTGTGTGTGTCTGTTTTCCATGTCTTGTCTTTGTCCCTGGATTACACTCTTTTGATTACCGCTATAACCTTGGTTCCCTTGATTACTCCTACAAAACTATATATAAAGTAAGCAGCGAAACTAAAAAAGGAATAATTAAAGGGGTCTACTTGTCATTTTCACAAAAGTTAGGAAAAAAGCTTTAAATAGAAAGTTTGACACAATATTTCATCTAAGATTTTAAGAATGATTTCAAGGTCATACGATAAGTAGAACAACAGAAAGGAAATTGAAAGTATTGAATAGTTTTTGGTCAAGGAAGTCTATTTATAAACTGAAGAGATCGTCGGCAACCAAATCATGTAACCAGGGTAGACATTTCAACATATAACTACCAAAGTAACACTCCGCGGGTTATATCATGAAATGACTTTAATTTATTGTTTTAAACTCAACACTTCAAACCACTTTTTATAATCTATCTGGTTATGAGGGGGGTGTTGTTTTAACAATGACAGGTGAAAAGTAATCTGTTCTACTCTTACTTACATGTATGTTACCTGTTATTAATAGTTATTGAAACAAAGATGTGCTCGTGAAATACACTGTACATTTTTGTAAAGTTTGTTTTGTTATTTCAAATAAATCTGAATTGTTTTCGAGTAAGAAATGTTTTTTTTTCTTAATTAATACGGCTGATAGAGATATTAAAAGAATAAAACCTAAGAACTCTGAAATATAGTAGATATATACTATATTAACACTTTTAATGTAGGACAAAAACTATGAAATTATTGAATAATGACAGAAATATTGTTTGCAAATTTCCAATCAACCAGTATTGATCACTGTAGGAATATTGACCAGGTGGTTTAAAAACCAGTAAAAACCTGGTACTGTTATAACCACCCAACCTTTATTTTTTCCCTGATTTGCACGAAATTATATGTACATGTAACAATAGGAGGTTTCTCCATATCATATGGTTAAAATACATGTATATTTTCATGAATTTACATTGTAACATTTTGCATATATCAGACACTGTTATGATCTTTTTCCTTGATTTCTTTTCAGTGGTTATCACTTATAAGTTTCACTAGATGAAGTGAGAAGAAAGCAAAAGTAAAACAGACCATTTCTGTGCTGGGACACTATCTAAGCATGAAACAAAGTTCATGATTCTCAAGTGCTGGTACATGTATATGTAGCTCGAAGCAGCTGTAAACTTATATGTCAACATTTCTTAATACAAAAAATATAAAAAAAAAACATGAAGCCTGATTTCTTAGCATTTGTATACTTTCAAGACATAAGAGTTACTTGCATTGTAATCTTCTACATATTTGTGAAACAATCATGCAGAAAATAGTGAAAGAAATGCGCATACATTATTGAAGGCAGACAGGTATAAAACACTCAGCAATAGTGATTCATCATAAAAAAGTGGTACTCATGGGGTATGGGTTCACTAGTAACTTTTTTTTTGTTTTGGAGAGAAAAAAAATGGATTTATACTCAAAGTGCATATGTGATTAAGACATCATATTCCCTGTATTCACCACATCTTTATGTCATTGACTTTCCAACTTAATTGGAATCTTAAATTGCTCAAATCTATGAGCTATAAAGTTGTTTTTAGTTTAATGATCTTTAAACTGCATGGTAATTTTTACAACATGAGTTTTTATCCTTGAAAAATCCTACTGAAAAATTCCAAGAGAAAGGTAATCATTTATTTCAAATACGTGCACAGTTTCGACGAGTTAAACCCATAGCCTTATCTAGACAACAATGACAAGGACAAATTTTAGTTTTAATTTATTAAAAAAAAATAAATTCTACAAGTGAGCACAAACAAGGAAAAGTTATTTGAAATTAGGCCTTTGTTCAACTTCCTCCAGTCTGCATGAATCATTTCTACTTCATGTGGAATTCATAGATTGTAAGAAATGCTGATTTAAGTGTTATGAAATTTGGGAAACATTAACGTACGTGTACAGCCAGGAATACCAAAAACAATAATACAAAAGAAGATCCAAAAATAAATATTGATGAACGGACTGCTTTAAAACAAATGGTTATTCTTTAAAAGGACTAAGTTTTGATCGATTTATTTAGCTTACAATTTAGTTACATAAATATCTTTGATTACTTTGAGGTCTTGACTCAGTGCCTCAGCACTTTGATTTTGTAATCAATTGAGGTATAAATTGGACTTTTGTGGGATTCATGGATCATGGTGCAAATTCGAGTTTTAAAAGTGTTTGATTAACTACTTAGGAACGTTCAACTTGAAATATTGATGCAGAATACGCGACCACAAGTATACAACACATTTTTTCTCGTGGTGTACACAGCGTACACCGAACTGATGTTCATGACAGAAACTAGACAAAACACCATTATAGTCAGATTTGAAGCACGATAAATCACAGAGTAGGGTACGTTGAGTGCAAAAATAACAGTTATCAAGACCCCGTTGCCAAAGGATAGAACAGATTTAGACAAAGGTAGTCATTATAAGTATTACACAACCGACAAATTTATTGCACGAGTTGCACTATACTTCTTTCAATCGAGATTGCAACCATAAAGAATGAACCATAACCTGTATTACTAACCAAAGCTTTACAAAGGTATGTAGGGCAACTTTAGATCCACTTGAAATTAGTATGTCACCACTGACCTCAAGGATTACAATTCACATGCACAGAGCTTGTGGCCGTGTATAAACCGGAAGGATAGATATTACAAGTACACTGTAAGTAGCTGAGTAGTACTAAAGTCATCAGAACATTAAAAATTAATTTCTCGGATCCTGGAGTGATGATTTGAACACTATAGGGTATGTTTAGTTCTGTGTTACTTGATTATATTATATATAAAGCTTTTGTTTTCTCACTCGAATTTAATTTTAGTCGATTCTGATGACATCAAATATCGGTAAGAACACGGATTCAAGTTCAATACCTTTTTTTACTGCACTTTAGTGTTGTTTTATATATAAAAAAATAAATAAATATAAACATTTGCATAGAGAATTCTTTTTGTTCAAATTATTAAACAACTAAATTATTCCAGCAATTATTTTAGCATTGATTTTGTTTTCTTGCCATTTGAATTTACTCGGACAATGTTTTAAAAGCTAAGTTTTCTATGAAACGTGTTATTTATCTTCATCCTTTCATTTTATCTACTCTGATGGTCGCTTTCTAAGAAAAAGGAAATATCATTCATTAAGTCTTGTATCACAAAGAAAATTTTTCTTTATACCTCTTGTTACATGTATGTAAAAACTCATCAATATTCGGTCAATATATAACCAACAGTATTATGCGTGGTTAACAATGACATTTATCTGAAGAAAATTGGAGTTTTATGAATTGCTGACAATTAACAAGATCAAACACTGACTTGTAATGAACAAGACACGAAAGCCATTTAGATGAAATATCAATGTAACGATTCAGTTGGGAAGATAGTCATTTAGTTTGATTTTGATAATTATATCTAGAACCAGAGCAGGTAATCACATAATCCTTGTAGTATTGGAAATGTCATTCTCCAATTCTAACGTCATTCCATTGTATCATTATTAAATAGGTTGCTAGTTGGTTAATTTTAAAATAGTGGGGGTTGTTTATATCATTTATTTTGATTTATCTTAACAAGATCTCTTTATATGACATTTTACAGATACAGAAGAATGCACACGTACAAAGTGATGATTTGTTGTAGCTTCAATTCTACGAATGGTAATGATACCAGTAACTTAAGAGAACAGACTCAGAGATGTTTAGAATGTCTGAACAACGAGAAAGCATTTTTGTTCATTCCTGTGATTATATTTGTTGTTCTTATCATGATTATTGGGACTTTCGGAAACATTATGGTCATATACATCTATACCTGGAGATTTAAACGCCGGTCTGCTAATTTTTTCATATCGGGAATGGCTGTCTTCGATCTTCTCGGCTGTTTGATATCAATGCCAGCGGGGGTATACGATCTTATCCATTCCTACACATTTGAAGATGCTATTGGGTGTAAGATCGTTAAGTATACCGAAGCAGTTATCATATACGGATCAGCAATTATCTTAATCGAAATAGCCTTTGACAGATACTTTAAGATTTGCAAGCCCCTCAGGATATTAAGAACATCTAAAATCAAGAAGATGTGCCTGGCAGCCTGCATTGTTGCCTTCATTCTAGCCTCTCCAGCGCTGTTTTTATTTGGCGTAACAAAGCAATCTACACCAATCAATGGAACATACGGATATGACTGTTCAATTGATGAAAAATACAGAGGAACAGTATTCCAGAAGGTTTATTATAACATGCTTACCATTGTGTTCGTCATTACGTTTTCACTTTTAGCTGGATTCTATATCAAAATCTGGATTGAAATCAAACAACGGCGGAATTCTGAATTTGGAGCAGTTTATGGGTCAACCAGGGTTAAGAATGCTGTTAAAATTGCAAGAAGGACAACTTCATTTTCTCGAAGCATCAGTAATGACAGCAAGGAAATACCAAAATCAGAAAAAGAGAGTTTCCCTCCGACCTCACCTAAGCGAATCTCTAATTCCAATACCATCAAATTAAGCAGAACAACTATTATTTTCTTTTCAGTGACAGTTGCATTTGTTATTACATATCTTCCTGGACTTATTATCATGATATGTAGAAGTATAATCAAGGACTTCTATGAAAATCTGTCGCCGATTGAAGAAATGATTATCAAACTTTTCTCTAGATTTTACTTCATTAATAATGCAATAAATCCTATTATATACAGTTTTCTGAATGCAAGATTCCGGAAGCAATGTTCTAAAGCATGCGCATCAGCGGTTCTGTGCTGTAAGCGTGCCATGAAGAGTAAAGACGACATGTCTTCGCATGACTATTCACGATCATATTCTTAATAAATTATTTTTTTAAACTATGTTCAAGCTCTGAACGGCTTCAGATATTCGTTTCTAATTCTAGACATTGTGCAGATAAATTGCGAGTATATTGGATTTAAAGGATAAAAAGTGAATGATCCCAACGCAAAAATTCGAAGTTTGAATGTCTGCCGAGAATTTTGGAAGACTGGTAAGAGAAGAAACGATTCCTGTTGCTGAGTTAGGGTTAGGCATAAAAAACTATCCGGTTAAAAAACTGCTAAAAGATTTAGGTTGTTGACTTGATCTCTAGTTTCTTTGTTTTGTCTTTTTTCAGAAATAGTAATAGAAATCATGATCATGTATATAAAATGTCCATGCTCGTACTTGACATGTTCAAAATGACATAAAAACATGGTTTTCCTGACCCTAGTGCTTTGCATTCCTGTTAGTGAGATTTTGATTCGAATCAAACACAATACTGTCAGTATGGAACCATGAGTGTATTTATATTGTAAGTGGTTTAAGTTATTGTAATATTTCTTGTCTTGCACGCATTTATTATAGCAAATAGTAGTTTGTAAGTTAATAGGTGTTTAATGTATCGACCAATAAAGTCATTGATATTTTATAAGAGTTTATTTTGAAAGCATGAAATTCCCCGATTTTTCAAGAGTTGTCGAGTGCATATACATCCTGGAGATTTTATTTCTGACATCACCAGAAGAAATTTATGAGGTGGTCATATATGTTTTGAGCGCCACGAGAACACTTTGGGTATCCTACCGCAACACCCGTCAAAGCTCCCGGCGGTTATCGACTAATCGTCTTCTGTAACACTCTTTTTTGATCTACTGTTTTTAGAAAATATGTACAGTACTTATTGTAGTTTTTTTAGGTGTGGTTTGAGATTTGTTTGTTTCTTTTTGCGCTTTTCGTGATTCTTGTCTCATTTGCAAACCTGTTCTTGTAAGTGAAGTACGTTTAAATTTGGGTGATAAGATTTCGTAAGGGATGAATTTGTTTATGAAAACGGTTAATGACAAATTTTGGATATCATATCGGTTATGAAAAATATACAGTAAAACTGAACAAAGATTTTATAGGACTACCGTCAATCTACAAAAATAAAGAAACTACACTACCTGATATGACAAAGTAGCACTACTTTAATACCTTATAACAGGGGTACACTACCACATGTCAGGGGTACACTACCATATGACAGGACAACACTACTTTGTGACAGGATAACACTACCTTGTAACATGGTGACACTTCCATATGAAAAGGCAGTACTTCTTATGACGGGTAACATTACCTTATATCATGGTAATACTACTTTATGACATGATAACACTGCTTTATAACAGGGCAACAATACGTATGACATAATTATACAGTTTCGGGACAGGATGACATTACCTTATGTGACATGGTAAAATTACGTTATGACAGGGCGACACTGCGTAATGACATAGTAACACTACCTTATGTGATATGGTAACATTACGTATGACAGGGTAGCGATACTTTATGACATGGTAACACAACGTTGTATAAGTAGGAGACAGTTATCTATCAAAAGCCAAGCAACGAACAATTTAATTTCTACAGGACACCACACGGTCTTCAATGATGGCAAAACCAATACCATAAAGCAAGCTTCAAAAGGCCCCAAAATAAATGAATTGGAACTATATGTTATGGCAGGATAACATTCTAAATGGCATAGTTGCATTATCTTGTGACAGAGTAAAATTACCTTATCATAAAGGAACACTAGAGTCTATCATATGACAGAATTGCAATACAATGTGACAGGGCAATATGATGACCGGACTACCCAACCAAGCAACATCACTGTATGACAGAAAATTACAACTAAATGACATTGGCCCACTACATTATGAAAGGGTAACACTAACTTATTACATGCAGAAAAGCATTTTTTTATGATGGACCAAGACTTAATTATGACAAGAGAAAATTACATTTTGACAGGGCAACACTATATTTTGGCAGGTTAATGCTTCCTCGCATGGAAAAACTACTTTATAACAGAGAAAAAAAACCACCAATTTGTGACTTGGCGAGTGTTCCTTGTGACAAAGGAAGTCTGCTACTCCCGGCCAACACTACCTTTCAATGGTGTTCACTACCTTACCACAGTGGAAGACTATTTTCAAAGCATTACGGGACTTCCTTTTATCATGAAATATCCTGTATTCATCGGAACTGCGTACAAGTATCATCACAACTAATAGGAATAGTTTCTGTTGAAAGTATTGGATTTATGTACATATGAACTTTGAAAAAAAAAAACTGAAAAGGCCATTTTGAAATTGTTTGGATAATGCCTCTATTCGTCATTTTATATTAAATGTTTTGTACTCCCGTAATGCGTTATTTTCATGATTAGGGTGTATGTATCACTGTCCGTCGGCTCTTCGTACGATTAATCAAAAATATTTTGGTTTTTTTTTGGTACAATGATTTTTTTTTTCACGAAAAAAAGTTTCCCTTCTGGTTTTCGCCGCAGTGGTTTTAATTTTAAGCAACGGAAAAATAGTTGCGGTGATTGGTATGTGTTTTCGTGCAGCTGTTCATTTTGTATATCATTAATCCTGTACTAATGACTGAACAATGAAGGTTATTGATCTCAAAATATAACATCGTAATATTAGATTGTGTACTAAAATAGAAGAAATGCCAGAAATTTAGTGATGATGTGGTTATTGAAGGATGTCCTGGACAACACGGTGACATGACATCATACATATACATGTATTACTGTGATGGATATGACAATAACGCAATTAGTCACTCAAAAATTAATTCGATTAAATTTGATATTCGAGTGACGAGTTCCTGCTGATACAGACGATCCCTACAAACATAGGAAAAGATCTTATTTGGTGTTTCCTAGTATGATCAATGTCATTTTTAACGTCTTTTGATATTTTATCATTCGTACATTTCCCAAATTGGTTTTATCCCAAAGGAAATTTTCTTGCGAAATGATAATAGATTGGTTCTCATTTTTAATGACAATTAAAACGCAATTATGTTACTTCCGTGTCAAAAAAAAAGAGAAAGAAATGATTGGTTTTGGAATTAATGTCAGTAACTGCTGTAATACCATCTCTTTAGTTCGTTTTTAAGGATGTAATAATGCATCAACGTCATCTATTTGCACATAAGTTCAAAACCAATTGTTAACCTTAAAGATATTGGGTTACTTCCTAAAAACAAACATGTTTTGTTTTACTTCTGTTTTGGTTTTGTTTTGTATGTTTATTCGGATGTCCAACTCCTTAGATTAACAGTCATATCTACCATATTTAGATAAATATGTCGGAAAAGATGCTTTCCAACAATAATAGTAAATCGGGTTGAAGTGACCTAAGAAAATCTTCTGTTTTATTCAAATATATATACGACTTTTGGTCCAGTAAGAATCATTAGGGCTTATGTAAAATAAAGTGTAATTCAAAGATTGGGAAAGCTTTTTTTCATTTCTTTTAATTTCGGCAATAAAATACAAAATAAAATATAAATCACCAGTTTGCACAATTTGTAATGTGACTGATATTAAAGCATTTTCAAAGAAATAAAGTTTCATTGAGTACTTCATCTATTGGCAACTGGTATTCAAGGAAATTTAACCGTATGCAGAATATATGACGTAGTAGTTTTTATACGCCGGTCAAAATTTTAGTTCGTTATATTAATCTAAAGATCTGTATGGTGATGATTCAATATTTTATTTTCAAGTTATGAAGTTCTTTTTTTATAAACGACATGTTTTTTTCACATGTTAGAAATTCCATTGACATTTTAATATTAAAAAATGATTTTTTATATTAAAGAATATTTTTTTAATATTAAAGATTGATTTTTTTTAAATTGAAAAATGTTTTTGTGATATTAGATATCAAATTTGTAATATCAAAAAATAATTTTTAATATTAGAAAACACCCATTTTTGTCCACCTGCCATATAATACTTTATCATTATATAATGATACATTACCATAGTTTATAAAAAGAGCGATAAATGAACAAAATTCTACTAAAATGGCAAGTGTATTTAAAACGATACGCGAGGAAAGCAATGCATGTAAATTTTCACATAAATCAAATTCTGTTTGCGAATGTAGTAAAAACAAACAATTTGTTCTGGTATTTTGTATTCTAATCGGAAACCAGTATTCTATTTCAATTGAAAATTAAGTTTCCTGTACCCATTCATTAACTACCAAATACTTATATGTGACCTTACCTTGCCTTTGTTGCTGTTTATAGGATGTATGTAAAGAAACTGATTGACCTCTTGTACACCCCGGTGTCTGAGGATAAATAAAGTGTTTGTTTGTTTGTTTGTTTGGAAAACAAAGTTAAGAGTTTCTTGTATTTATTGAACTGTTAAGGGCTTAATAATAATAATTTAACATAATAATAATAATAATAATGATAATAATAATAAAAAATATCTGTTCTCGTTTTTTATATTGGCCAAGATCTAATGAAAGCAAGTGAACAATAGCATCGGCGATATCCCAAACTGATTAGAAATGGAGAAAAAAAAACTGTAAATAAAACAGAAACGTCTAAAAACATTAAGAAACAGCAAGAAAACACACAATCTGAACCCCACCAAAACCGAAATACGACACGAGTGCTTCGGATAGTTGCATTTACCTGGGAAAATCTTGCTTTAAAATTAAGTCAAAATGATTTATTACTGGAAAGTATATGTCCAACTGATTTTTGTTATGAAATACTCCTTAAATGTGTTTTATAATAGATAAGAGAAGTAATTAAAACAAAAACACTTGCACATAAGAGTTTCTGGATATCCGTTTAATTGTGTTATATATTGTCCCTAGAGAATATCATTTTCTAGAAACTGTTTGATGTTCATTGTTCTAATTAAATACTTCAGTAATACACTTGACTTGTACAATGTCATAAGTTTTGCCTTCTTGGACATGGGCTATTATGTGTCACATAAAACAATACAGACGCAAAATAAATAAGATGCAATTTCGTGAGCTTTCGGTAGTTAAACACAGATTGAACTAGAAACTTACTTATCGGTACCCCCGCCTCCCATTTTGCATATAAATAAAATTATAAATAATTCATTCATTGTATAAGTCATACATATCGAAATGTAATATAGGAGGTATACAATGGCATTATGATTAAGCATTTGTGAAGGTTTCATCAATTTTTTTTCAGATGTTGTGTCCTACCACCCCACCACTGGTCGTCAAATGACAGTCCACGTTTTGCATCATGAACTTAAAGTCATTCAAATAAAAAAAAATATAATGGTATGATGATAAAGAATGCGTATAAGGTTCATCGAATTAGTTCTGTTCAGCGGTTTGTATTAGGAGAGGTTTCGGATGGGAAGATTAACTCGTTCCCCAACCCACTCCACCTTTCGGTCGACAAAAACTATACTACTCTATGTTTTGCATAGTAGTATCCAAAAATGTGATTTTAGTGTCAGAAATTTCATGAATGAATTTGATTGATGGATGAACATTGTTGGCATGTGTGATAAAATTGTCTAAATTTTGTTTCGACTCAGTCCATTTCATGTCAACATCATCGATGAATCGAAACCAAGAGAGGGGTTTCGATAAAGATGTTGAGATTACCCACAGAGTACGCAATTCAGCTTCTGAATCTGTTTTCATCTTGAACTTTGTGAGTTTTATGGTCGTTAAGTTTTGTGAGTTTTATGCTCATATAGTTTTATGATTTTTATGTTGAGGAAGGATATCAGTTATCCAAAATATTCAATTTAAATTTTACCATCTTCTGGTGATGTTAAACATATTTAGACGTTTATTCAATTTATTGTTATGTTTCGCATCGTTTTTAACGACCGCATCGTTTTTAACGACCACCACCCCGTAAGAGTGATTGTTGACTATTATGTAGACGATTTATTATATATGGGAATTCAAAGGTGACCAATGGCATTGTGTGATAAAAATGTGTTAAAGTTTCATCGAAATCCACGAAGCAACGAGCACTTGTGGATGACATATCGCCATATAATGCACCCCATATTTCAAAAGGGTGACAGCAAAAAGCAGAATAACTATAAGGATAACGTGTGGAAATTATTATAAACGACAAAAAGTGTATGAAACTTTATCTTTTTTTTAATAATCTTTTTGATGTTAATGCACGAGTCTTTTGTTAATTCTTTTACTTAACGCCGAAATAGTAAAGAAATGTAGAATTGGAACCTATAAATATATGATTTCGATTTTCTATAAATATGCATCGAAACTATGTTGACTCGTATAGTGAAAACAGAAAATTTCTCAGGGTCGTGAAAATTAACCAGTTTGTTATTGTCATAAGATTTGGGATTTTATAAGGGATTTAAATCACAGTAAACATACGTTATTGTATCATGTGTACAAATCCTGTTCAATCTCTATTTGTCTACTAATATATCCTATTAGTAAATAGCCGTAAGAAGGAAATGACACTAATTCACGAGAGTATAACACGGACAAAGGTCAAAATACGTCAAAAACTACTGAAAACTAACACACACTTTAGTTATGAAAACTGCCGGCATTTTCTTTCTTTATCATAATTGGACATTTTATAGCTCACCTAGATCAATCGTCACACTTCTTTCTACCTTGTTTTAACACTAAGTTTTCTGTTGTTAATGTAAAATAGAATAAAAACTCAAACATTCTATTGACAGTAAAAATATTGAAAAGAAATATTGCTGTATACAAAAACAACTAAAACAAAAGCAAAAACAAACAAAAAACAAATAAGACAAACAAAACAACAACCCCTTAAACAAAAAACAACAGAAGAGTTAAGTAGCAGTCCGCATAAGAATCATGCAATTTTCACTGAAAGTGATTTATTGATTTCAGTTATTTTATCCAAATTGACTTTAAATCAGTTGGGTATGAAAAACAAATGAATAAAATGAAAAAAATGAAAAATGTTTGCACCGTTACCATAGCAACAACCACTCCTTAGCAACCACTAATTTAGGGCCTAATAATCACAAAAATGTCACAATTTGAATGTATTTTTTATATCTAATGGTGGAAATTTACCAAATTAAATAATTATATTAATGAAGTGTGTCTTATGAAAAACAATTTACAATAAAGGCTATGTTTAGACCCGTTTTGCTAACAAGAGCAGGAAGATATTATCCAAATGTATGCATGGATGTGTGGTAGATGCTCTCCACTGAAACATATCAAAAATAAAAATATGTAGCATATTTTTGTTTTTTGCTCATTTGGACTTTAAATCACCCCCATAAAGACTTTTCTTCTTAACGCTTTTCATACAAACTTTGTCAAAACCATAACTTTTTTGTCCTTTGACCTAGACTTCTAATATTTGGTATGTTTGTATATCCTCCCGGGGCAGAGTGTCAGGTACCAGAGTGGGTGACCTTTGACCTTTACCTTTAACCTCAAGGTCAAATAACATACACATTTTGGCAAAATATGATACACAATTTTGTCTGTGCCATTACTTTTTGGTCTTTTTACTTAGATATCTGACCTGTTTGACATTTTAGTAAATCACATCAAGTTAGAGTGTAATGTTCTAGATTGGATGACATTTGACCTCGGCCTTTGACTCCAAGGTCAAATGACATACAAAATTTTGGCCAAATATCATACAAAATTTTGTCCGGGCTATAATTGTCTTTAGTCGTTTTACACAGACATCTGATATTTGGTATGAGGTTATGTTTTTTTCAAGGCGAGGCGCCTCGTACTAGATTGGTTAACATTTGAACTTGACCTTTGACCTCATGGTCAAATAACATATCAACTTTTGACTTGATGAGTGTTAATGAGGACAGATGTCATATGACTGATACTAAACTGTTTTTATTAATATCTGTATTTTGAGATAATTCAATCAGACCCATGAAAAATAGTTCTTGTTTTTGTTGATCAACTCTTGACATTATATCCTTTTTTTTAACTGTTGTTTTACTGAAATGCCCATCTTCTTATCAAAATGTCTCAGGAATACATTCTTTTGATTTCCGCTAGAATCTTGGTTCCCATGATTACTCTTGTAAACATGAACATGTAGGTTCTTGTTTACAGAATATTTCAAAATGTTTTATGATTTTGTTGTTTAAACATAATGTCACAATATATAATTATATATGTATAATATATAATATTATATATATGTAGTTTGACAAATTTCCACCATTAGATATAAAAAAAAATACATTCAAATTGTGATGTTTTTGTGTTTTTAGGCCCAAAATTGGTGGTTGCTAAGGAATGGTCGTTGCTATGGTTACAGTGAAAACATTTTTATATTAATTCTTGTTTTTCCATTAAAAGCTATATATTGCAAGTCAATTTTGGTTCAAATGTCAGTCATCGATAAATCACCCACTGCATAATTCTTAGGTGGACTGCTACTTAAGACCTAATAAGCGATGTGTGTCGTTCACAAATCAGATTCGCCATAAAAGGAAAATAAAACAAGAACCTGCCAATTGAAACATACTTAAATAACCGATGAACCCGGATATCACTTTTGGGTCTCGTTTCTACTTTTGTTTTTATTTAGTTATGTTTGTGAGGTGTATTTAATTTTATGCCAGTAATAAAAACACAGAACATTTCTCTTGTGTCTGCCTGAATCATACATTGATCTGTACGTAAGTGTGTACGCTCTTTGTACTCTTGACCAGAACAGTTGGTATACTGATCCTAGTCACACTAATAACTATATGATCTGAAGAAATAAGAAGACGTGAAAACGCTAATATCAAAATGCAAATCACGTCTTATTTAAAAAAAAAAACGCCGATGGTGGATGCCGAATGGTTATCAGTTCAAGACATAGTTATAATTAAAAATAGCCCGACCATGCGAGTTAAATAAATACACACGCACGCGCGTGTATATCAGGCCAATGAGCTACTGTCTGGATTTGGCACGTTCATATGATTAGAGCAATATATATTTTCAGGTCACGTGACAATCTTTTGATTTTGATCACCTTGTTGTTGAGATCGCTAACAAACATCGTCAAAATTTACGTGGAAATTATATTACTAGTATTTATAGGGTACGAAGTCCTTATAATGATAATACGTATGAATTCAACCAATGATCATAGAAGCACTGTGAGCCCGACTTCAGTCCGACATGAAGTTAACCTGTAATACTGAGTAAGGATCTTAAAAGTTTACTAGTTTCGTAATTTTAACAAAACCAAAACCAAAATGATTACAGCTCACATTTTAAAGTATTGTTAAGTTATGAAGAAAAATTTATCCCAGTTAAATGTAAAACTGCAAAAGGCATTCTTACTTATAATGCATCTATATATATTCAACTTCGACCTCTTACATATTACACCTGCTGCATATTAATACAAATACGCAGTTACGATGATTCTTCCTAAAATATACCAGTAATTAATTCAACAATCCACATGCTAAATTGTCTGGATTCCAAAACTTAAATAAATCATAAAAAATCAAATATTGATTATTAAAATGGACATTATTCGTAGGTGACTACGTCGTACTCCAGTAGTGCTAGAGGTTGTCTGACAAGCTTTTTTTCTGATTTGGTGCCATCCTAACATGGAGGAACGGAATTCCATCCTCTGACGTTGTAGGAGTAACTACGTCGTGCCTATCAAAGAAATAATAAATGATTTCATTCCACCATGTACTACGCGCCTGTAATCATATGCATAAGCAAAGAAAGATAACTGTCATTTGAACAATGAGCGCATTTCAAGAAATCATAAAAAATGTTAATAACCTGATCGCTTACCTAGAAATGAACACGAGATTCTGATTCAAAACATTAGATTTATTAAGAACTGAGGTATCGTTACATTAGTCAAAGGTTACAATGCCTTTATGAAAGTTTTAAAAATATTAACAAAATAGCTGACACAAAGTATTTTCCTCTACTAAAACCATACGTTATTTGTTTTTCATTATGGAGTTCGTAATGTTTCAAATACATCCTTTTTCCGACGCAGTCGGTATAGATTCACTTTTTACCCTTTGACCTTAAAGACACTGTTCTATGGAAACGCAAGTCACCCGATCGCAATTCTGTACCCCGACAGGCCAAAAACTGATAACTTAGTGGTGTTCGAAAAAAACTACCAAACATGAAATTGCTGCCATCTGTTATTTCCCGAATGAATGTAGAAAATTTCAAGTAAAAAGGACAAATTTAATGCGTCGGCTATCTTTTTTTAAGGATAGTACTTGTTCTAAAATAAGCATTGATTCCACGGTGTTTCTGGATAATTGTAGATACATGTATGCTACGCTTCCGCCAACACATTTTTAGAGGATTGATTTGGATTGAAGAAAACGAATAACAAATGAGATGGTATATCAACCTGATTTTGAATTCATTTCTATAAATATAATATATATATGTCTGAAGTGAAGTAAAACTAATTAAAAAGCTCGTGACGTGTATGGAATATGTTCTTTCGAGAGAACTACAAAACGTTTTAAAGTTTCAAATATATTGAAACTATTTCGATCTAATTAGAAAACGCTTTTTTGTGCATTATGATTGGCTGCTATTTAAGTACCTGTCCATATAAAATTCAGACACTCCCTATGGTAAGGTGATTCATGGTGTAGACAAACCCATGGATCAGACAATGCTTTTTTGGTCAACAAATGCTATATTTTTTACATGACAATAGTCCTTTCTGTATTTTGATCTGTACTTTTGAGAAAACTACGCTTTAACATCCCACTAAAATCGACCAAATCACATGAAATCAAGAACGATAACTCTTGCAAAGTGCTAATTTCATGTACAATCTATATAAATTTCATCTCAAAAGCGCAACACCTAAATGAAAAACTACGACTGGTTACGTGATCTATAACAGTTTGAAGAAGAAATAAAACTCCATTCGGTGGGTTTTTGACATGCATAAATC
Organism: Perna viridis; assembly: GCA_037379345.1. NCBI lineage: Eukaryota > Metazoa > Mollusca > Bivalvia > Mytilida > Mytilidae > Perna > Perna viridis. The sequence goes on from CM074511.1 coordinate 21,005,267, forward strand.
ACCTCCTGTCTGGTTCAAATAAAAAAAAAAACCTGCTATTTAATACAAGAATAATCAAGGGAACCAATATTCTAGCAGAAATCAAATGAATGTAATCCAGGGACAGACTAGACATGGAAAATAGACAAACACAACAAAGAACATAAAGTAACTAAAATAATACATACAAAGAAACAAAAGTAAATGAGCAAGTAGAACTCCACTAAAAATGGGAGCATGGGCCAGGTGCATCGGTAGGGTAAGCGTCCTCTGTTGTTTTTTCTAGATACACCCGCCCAGTTGCTCATAAAAAGTCAAGTCCGGGGTAATGGAAAGAGGAAAGGAAAACTATGACACGTTGAACAAATCAGTTTTCATAGTGCAGATGTACACACCGTAACGATCCACGAGTTCATGATGACGACCATAAAACTTCTGTAGTGATGACTTCAATCTTGTAGCAACATAACCCTGTTCCAGAAGCCTAATTGTAAGAAGTCTAGCGCGATACAAAAGTCTGCGTAGTTACGGCAAGCTCTGGCATAACCTATGAATTGTGATATGAATTATACTTCATACACAGGTAATGAAAGGATGTTGCCACAGATGAAAGGAAAGTTGACAATTCTGAATGAAAAATCATCACGTTTGTCGTAAAGTTTGGTCAATAGTTTTCCCTTACCATCAATTTTTAAGTGTAGGTCAAGATTTGAGGCTGTCTTCACAGTGTCTGTGGTATCCTTTATCTCAAGTTCTTTGGGGTAGATGCGATGTATCAAATATCCCGAAACTAGGATTGTTTAACGATAATACGTCATCTATATAGCGGAAAATGGGATTAAAAGATCTAGCTAAACGATGTTCTTTCTTTCTTTCGGATCAGATCAGCATTAAGTCAGCCTCATAAGAGTGAAGGAATAGGTCAGCAAGTAGAGGAACACACTTTGTTCTCATTGGAATTCCGACTGTTTGTTGAAAAACGCGTCCAACACACTGGACAAATATGTTGTCGATAAAAAAAAAATTCCAGCATTTTGAGAACATCTTCTGTATATTAGGAAGATGATTTGGAATTATTTTTTTTACAAAGTATGAGGAATCTCTATTAAGAACTATATATTTTTATCTTGGTGTACCATCGTTTTTGGAGAAACAACGATGTATAGTGCTTTTGGTTCGGGATTTTTAACTGAATATGGGGAATCACCGTGTAAATTCCATGTAACAATCATGCAAAAAACATTGCTACCATCATACAGCCGATCAGAGGGGTTAAACCGTATTTTTTTAATTATCCCATTCATTTTCAGAACAACAATTTTGAAAGAATATGGTTGTATATTGAAATTGACAACCGTGTAACGTTGTCGATCGATTGTCGCATTTCATTGAATGAGGGTCTCCAAGTTCATGACCGAAATTAAATAGATATGAAAACATCTATGATGAGGCATATATATTGTTTATATTTTAAACAAAATATAAATAAAATGACCCCACATGACATGGATGTCTCAAATAAAGACTTTCTGAGAGGGTCACATTTCTTCATTCAATACAAAGTTTTATATGAATCTAAAAATTTCATAAAATTTTTATATATCATCTCTGTAAATTAATTTTCTACATTTCAATTTAGTCACGACTTTTTCGTTTTGGGATTTGGTAGCTTCTGATCTTTATTAACTTCATTACTTTATCGCCAAGATAGAAATTTTCATTAGATCTGAAATAACTTAAAAAAAAATATATTATCAGTAAACGTGGGTTGGTATGTTTAAATTAAAAACGAATACGTCTTTGCTTTCTTCGTAACGTAGTTTATATTTGGCGTATATACCAAATGTTAAAGTCGAATAACAATTATCAGCCTGTCTATTACACTCAGTGATTGTATTAAATAACATTCTTTATGTTTTTTTTTTAAATAAATAAGGAGGTGGTTCATGCAAGTAAAAAAACACAAAACTAACTTAATTTCTTATTCAGAAACAGTTACTTACTGATCATATTAGTCTCATTTTGTTTTTTCGTTGTTGCAATTTTGAGGGAAAAAATACATAAATTGTACATGAAATTGCACTTTGCAAGGGTTAGCGTATTTGATTTGGTTGATAAATGTGGGAGATGAATGCATTAATACAGATATACATAGGGAAAGGAATATAGTTATATAATAATTTGGTGTATGCTCATCGTAAACTTTTCATTAGGTTTTCTACATCACTTGTCAGTGCCTGAATTTTTAACTTCCATTGATTAATTTCTATATTTATATAACCAAATGCACACGTAATTTTCTATCCTAAAAACATACTGCTTCTTTGTTTAATTGTTTGTTTCTATTTCATTTTGTGTTGACAGTTGCGATTACAATAAAAGTTTATAACAAAATTACTGAACTGATAAGCAAAAGGAATAGTCAAAAGAGGAAAGTCCATATGACAAATAACAATATTAAGGCAAAAACCGGAAACTTAAGCTGGAAACAACCTCAATGATCCTGACTTAGTACAGGCATTGTCAATGAAAATGATGGTTTTATCTGGTTTTACAGCACGCTTAACCTCCTGCATCCATTACAGTTAATTGCTCCCGTTTTATTGAAATGAAAACAGCGGCACAAAATTGCAACCAGGTATAGTTGTTAAAATCACTAATCAGAACAGTACAGAAGATATATTATACATTATTAAACTCCATTGTCTATAATCTTTTTTGTCAGAAACGTGATATTTTTCAATATGATCTAGATATCGGCAATAAAACTTTCACAATTAATAATTCTATTTTGATTTTCAATAACCAACTTCCTATTCAAGTTTCCAACTGGTATTGTATATTTTCTTTAGAAGTATGTTATCATATACATAGTTGTATGGTAATGAAACACATTAATTGTATTGTTGAAAGCAATGATATTTTGAAAACAAGCGGAACATTTATAGAACAGTGATAGAAATTCATAAAATAAAACAAAATTTTACTGGACCAAGGACTTTCATATCCTTGGACGTTCAACTTAAGATGTAAACGTTAATGAACAGAATTGTAAATGGAAATGAATTCAATTGTATCAATTTTACTTCTCATTCCAGTCCTGTTTTCGGGTTCTTTTGCAATTTCTTCTTGTGGAAACCCGCCGAATATTTCTGACGGAGCAGGTACAGATACCAATGGTATTGTGACCTATACATGCGACAAGGGATATGTGATGAATGGGAAAGCTGATAATGTAACATGCTTAAATTCATCTTGGACTGGATATCCACCAACCTGTGCTTTACAAAATATGTCCAACAACTTATATAATAGTTCGAAAGGTAACTATTAATTATTAATTATCAATTATTAATTATTAATTATCCGATTGCCTGAAAAACGAAAGCAAAGAAATGTGGAAAAAATAAACAAACAAAGCAAAAGGTAAAACTTGATTTCTTAGAAGTATAGACAAAAAAATCCTGAAGTAGTAATTCATGGTACATTTAATTAAAGTAGTTTGCATATGGTAATGATGGAAATACATGTATTATAGATCTATATTCTTTAAAAAAAAAAAAAGAAAGAAAGAAAAAATAAACGTCAGGTCCGTATATCAAATTTTCAGACTAAAATATTTTCCACATATGGGTCTGATCTTTCATTTCATTGTCATACTAGTAGTTATAAATTTGTGTTACAAATCATCAAAGAGTAATCAAAGGAACCAAGGTTATAGCGGTAATCAAAAGAATGTAATCAAATGACAAAGACCAGACATGGAAAACAGTCATACACAACAAAGAACATAAAGTAACTAAAATCATGCATACAAAGTAACAAAAGCAAATGAGCAAGTCCGACTCCACTGAAAACTGGGAGCATGGACCAGGTGCACCGGTAGGGTAAGCGTCCTCTGCTTTTCTAGAAACACCCGCCGAGTTGCTCATAAACAGTCAAGTCCGTAATTTGATGGTTTATGAAATTTAGAAAAAATACATAAGATATAACATTCAATATGCTTCATACATAGAACGTTCGAAAGATTATTAATTCTGATGCAATGATAAAAGATACTTGTACTTAAATAAGGAAGATAAAAAGTGACATATTCGTGTTGTTATTACCACCAATAAAGAGTAAAGTCAAGTATAGTCAAATGTAGACCTAATAATCTATTACATCATCATACATTTATAACTTTACCAACCACGAATAACATTTAAGAGGTTGTACATGCAAAAAAAACCACAAAAAAAAACAGGCAGTGGGGGTGCGCAAGTCAAATTTTGTTTAAAAAATTATCAATTCATATCACAAATGCATCTTTTCATGAAGTTGAATGTCGGTTTTTGATCAACTGCAACCATTAAACAAAAAATGCAAAGCATTGAAATTCATTGAAAAAGGGAGATGACTCTTTAATTTTGTGCAACATTTGATTGCTTTGTTAAGGAACTGAAAATTTGTTTTCCGAGCCACCCATTGTCGTAAAAAATCTTCCTACTATATGACATACAAATGCTATAGAACAAATGACTTAGTAGGATAAAATTTACCCTGCGCCAAACATATCTTAGGAGCTGCCTGATTTACCATGGACAGCCTCTTAAGGCAAATTATTAAAAATGTATATACGTAGACAAAGAAAATTTCAATATTGTCGCGAAGACGTCTAGTATTCACACAATAGCGTAAAAACATTGCCCTACGACGTTATGAATGTAATCTGCATTAAAAAAAATGTTTGCTCTTTGTAGTCACTTCATCATGTGGAAATCCACGAGTTCATGATGACGACCATAAAACTTCTGTAATGATGACTTCAATCTTGTAGCAACATAACCCTGTTCCAGAAGCCTATTTGTTAGAGTTCTAGCGGGATACAAAAAGTCTAAAAAAAACTAAACTGTGTCACAACATGGTCCCGATCCTTTGAATAAGGACTAATATCTACGACAGTATATTTAAAAGTCAAAGTATAAAGTCTTAAACTCGTTTTTATTGCTTCACGTATACTCCGGTTAATGATACATAGCCATGCTTACTTTAAATCAGTTTTCCTCCTTAAGACAAGTTTCTCATAACACTGTCATGTTAATTGTCACATATGATTATGGTATTGTATCAAGTTGGTCATTTGATAATCACATTCCTTTAAAACTTATTGACTTCCGCACAAAATGAAAATGCAATGCATTTTGTTCTTTTTGACTTTTCTGGAATGTATAGAAAAGTTGTCTAAATGTCATGGGTCAGATAATATAAACATTTATATTGTAATGTTTTAATGAAATCTTAGTGGTATTTATGTCAAGAACTATACTTGGCGTTAGTTACAAACGAAACGTGTTTAGGACAACAGCAAAAATTCATTAAAACAATTTAATTTCTACGATATTATGCAATAAACAGTCATTTTTAATCAGGTAAAACAGATTGCAAACTAATAGATATCGGGGTAATATATTTAAAAATGTAACTTTGATAATATCAAAATGTTTGTTTTCTAAACTGAATATGTCGTTGATTCGATCCCCGACTGAATCATACTAATTTGAAATTAGTCTACTATTCATTGTTATTCTTAAAAAAAGCACTGGGAGTGATGATTGGATTGTGTCATGTCAGAATAATGTGCATAAGAAAGTCGACATCTCTCCACGTTGGTTGTATATTCTATTGGCTAGCGCATTTTAAAAAATACAGCTCAGGGTGTAGTATAAAATAGGGTATGTAAAAAGAGTTCATGTCATTCTCAAGTAATGAAACATCCTGTGTATCAACCAATAAAAATGAGAGAGTAAGTTAAAAATGAAGACACATATTTAATAATTTCTGAAAACCAGTTTACAAATTAAATGAAATTTTTCTTTTTCTAGTAATCAGTTCATTATAAATCGAATACTAGTTATTTGTGTGCATTATATGTCATAGTAAACAACTTCATATTTGATAAGAAAAAATCGGAAAATTAAATTTAAAGCTTTAAAATTTACTCCTACATTGAGCAAAGTCTCCCTGACACGTTCCTTTTTTCTACCATTAACATTTCCCCTTCTATCATTTATATGATATTAATAGATATTAACATATTTTTTTATATTAATACCCTCCACTCCCTACGTTCCGATCACGCGGAGATACTTGTAGGGTCTTCATTTTTATTATCGTTACTTTTCGTATTTTCGCGCCATGATGGGAATGTTAAAGAGGTGAATTAAAATGGAAATGATTTAGCTTTGGCGATTATAGACGTTGAAGTAATGCAAAATGATAAAATTCTTAAATATTTCTAAAGTGTGCATTAGAAAACTAATTCCAGTAAGTGTTTGTTACCCTTTTCTCTCATTGCTTGTGACTCAGAATTTTTAAAATGTTATTGTTAGAATTGATATATCAGTTGTATCGAACATTCGTAATGATTTTACACATTCCTTTAGTCTTGTTTTCTACACAAAATGAAAATGCAGTCATTTTTTTTTGCTTTATTCACATGGATTTAATACTTTTACATGTTATCTTTGATATCCTGCATGGGTCAAGACATATGTAACAATTGAATTGTAATTAAGTCAAGGATCTTTAAGTCCCACATAAATATGAACATTTTTAGGACAGTGACCAAGATTTTTTTTCAAAGCATTTTTTTAAAATAATATTCGTAGGTAAATTTATTCTGTTAATTATGTTTCCGCTGTATAACGACATTTTCGAATTAAGCAATGAATTTTTGGCCAGTGGGCTAATATTATTAAAACCTAGATTACTTCGGTTGAAAAACCATTTCAATAGAAAAAAATACTTTAAACAAATCTACGCTTCAATAGTGGAATGTTTAAATAAAAAACACAGAGAATCTATATTCCTAATCAAAAGGTTTCTATACTCAATTATAGTAGGAAATAAATGATATGGCTTATCACTTTTTTCTCTTCGTATTTCTTAGCAATAACATCATGTGGAAACCCAATTCCAGTTACTGGGGGGGGGGGGGGCACAACAAAAGGAAATGGTGACCACGTGACATACACATGTTACATTGGATACACTATGGGTGGAGAAAGAGATAATGTAACGTGTGAATTCGTCATTGGTCGGAGTTCTCCCAAAATGTATTTTGATGAAACAGTCTGGAACCATCAGTTGCACTCAAAAAATGAGGTCATAACGAGCAAGTTTATGGAGGCAAGCGAATTTTGTAACTTAACAAATTATTTGATTGATTGATTGTTGGGGTTTAACGCCCGAGCAGCAATATTTCAGCTATATTCAGGCGATTAACATGAAGTGGATAATATGAACATAAAATGATGATGAAATGAAGAGGGATGGGATACAAGGATAATAGGGTCGACAAATTTTGATTGCCTCTAGTAAACAAGAGGGAGGGATAGGGTCGGGCCATTAAGCATCCTGTGGCGGAGCGCAAAGGTTCCTACTCCTATCGAATACCACAGAAGGGTTCTTTAACGTGCAAGGAACGTAAATTATTTGAAGACATATTATTATATTAAAAATCTACATCGTCAAGAAGTGAAAACGTATAGTAACAAATTGTATTAATAAAAAGAAATTATAAAACTAAAACACTGTTAAGTTCCAATCCGTATTAAATTTAGACAGCGCTTTCCATAGGGGTGATTCATGGTGCAGAAAATCCCTGAGGACAATACCATATAAAACGTAACTATAGTCCTTTCTTTTAAATGGTCTGTGTTTTGAAGAATACTATACATTCATCCAAATCAAGAACAATAACTCTAGTAAAGGACTTATTTATGTTCAATCTTTATATTTTCTACCTCAATAGTGCAACAACCGAATGATACACTGGTTTTGTGTTCTGTAACTGTTTCTGAATCAGAAATAAAAGTGAATTCTGTGGGGTTTTCGCATGTATGATTCACCTTCTGCCTGATTTTTATGAAGATGATTACAGTGAAACCTGTGTAGACCGAACAATGAAAAATCCGAAAACCTGTATAAACCATACACTTTTTCATATAAATTTTAAAGTGTTTTGAACGTTGGTACACCAAAAACCTGTTTAAATTAAACAAATTTTAAAGTCCATAAGAGGTTTTGTTCAGATAGGCTTCATTGTCCTAATATTTTAAATATTTTCCTACAAAGATAACTCTAATTAAAGAAGAGGAAGAAGGACTAGAATTTACGTTGGTTTAATCTCAAAGAAAACAAAGTGATAATTCAACGGTTTCATTTATAGTATAATTTGTAAAAATGTGGTAACATAGAGCGATATTTAATTGCCCATTCTTCGTATTTTCATCTGTGACATTGATATCAACCCCACAGACTTCGTCATCGTTTGATATATATTTTTTTTGCATACCGTATAGATGTTTAAGACTTTAACTGAAAATTAGGCATACGTTATCAATACAATATATGAAATTTTGTGCTAAAACTTAATATCAGTTAAAAAGAAAGTGACTCAGAATCTCATGATATACATTGGTAAATCTTTTTGTTATTATTAATCATAATTTAAATTACAACCGTTTTACGTTCATTACATTTAATGATTATTTTAAGAAAATACAGGAATGTACAACAAAATACGTCGAAAAAGGCCTTTTGTCTTACCTACGGTGAATTAAAGAATCATAATTAAAGATTTCACTGAAACCGTGAATATACAAATTGACACTATTACTTATAATGAGTTTTTTTTGTCGTTAATGTAATATATGAAAAGTACAATTTAAAACTAAAACCTACATATGGTCAATTTGATACACATAATAGATTTGAGCAGAGGTCCAGTCGATATCATTACCTTTAATTTCAAAAGTAGTTAAACACAAAGTGCCCGAGTCATGAGTAGTGAGGAAAGGAACCAAATATTTTCAGAGAATGTACTTCAAATTTTATTGACTGAAGTTAAAAAGAATACGGCAACAATATTTTAACAGAGTATCTAATGTTGTTACAAACGGTATAGAAAAAATATTTGCCTTAAAGTGAATGCCGTAAACAGTGGATGTAAAAATAATAATCCAGTGGGTTATCTCTGTCCCTGAAAAATCTATTTCATCAAATTTTATTCCTTCGTTAATGAGATAAACAAATACAGCGGATATGTTTGTCGTTAATCTTTAAATTCATGACACGTTAAGTTCATCGTAAGTTTTATGAGTATCTTAAGATCATCTTAGGACACGTGCAATAGAACACTTGATCATTCGCAGTACCTCAGGACAAATATTCTGGTCTATTGCATCCAATAATAACTGTATACCATTACAATGTTAAACCGTAGGTTTCAGTGGACGTAATGGTATTCTGAAGTATCCAAGTAGTAATATTTATCAAATATCACTTCCTTGAATGCTCAAATCACAGTTCAATGACAGACCTCTTCAATGAATTTAATTATTTGATTAAAAGTCCCTCTAATTTAGTGTTTAAAAATAGCATAAGCACTCTTTTTTTAGTATATATTGGTGATTTCAAAATATTTTTTAGCACTTTTCTTCTTTATAATCACGGTCGACACAAGTTGAAGAATGGTATTTAAAATCACTACGTGATAATGCAATTGCATCTTAGTTAGTGAATAGTGACATTCTTTTGATGTTGTAGCTTTCTATGTAAATTGGAAAGTTATTTTTAGACTTTTGGGTATATGCTTTGACATACCAAGTCAGATGATTAGTATTGTTATAGTTTAATACAACCTGTGCTTTATGGTATTTTAGTCAATGACCTTCGAGCTGTTATCAATACAAACAAACGAAAAACGAATTGTATTTAAAGAGGTGTGACCAAACTTATTAAGACACCAACATGATATTTCGCTAAGTAACTACTGTTTAATTTAATTATGTAAAAGTCGAATAGCGCTACTGGAGGGAATGACTTCTGGTAAAATGTTTTCTTTTGTGTTAATTATTTTATGTATCGCTTTTTCTGAAGCAGGTTCATGTAATAATCCGCCACCAATATCCGGAGGCACATCAGAAGTGGTCCGAAATGTCGTGACATACACATGTAACACAGGATACGCAATGAATGGAATAGCTAATAATGTTTCATGTTTTAATTCATCATGGATTGGAGAACCACCGAAGTGTATTTTACAAAAGCAGTCAATAAACATGAATAACAATCCAAAAGTTTACAATAGTTTTCATCTTCAAGCAGGTAATTTTTTCTGACTTTATATAATTTAAGATATTACTTATCACATTTTTATTCATCTTAAAATTTTTGCTTTCACACGTTTGAATTAAAACAGAGTATGGGATAGTGTACATCATCGATTGATTTTTTTTCTTTTTTTATTATTGTAGTTTAAACTTATAAGCAATTAGAAAGGCCCGACTCACAGGAATCCAAATTCTTTCTTGATAAAATATAACAGCGTATGCAATAGTAGTTGTCACTATACTGTTTCGTCCTGTATTAAAGTTACGTTGAAATATTTTAAAAACATGTCTTCATTGTGTAAGTTATTTCTTTGATATAAGAAAACTATTAACTTTGTTACATAATAACAGTAGATATTCATAATTGTAGGATTTTTACTTGCGTACTAATTATTTGCAAATCGATCGTTATGTATCAACGATTCGAGGGAATGGATCCTTCTTTAATTTATTTGAGATCTCCAGTGAGACATTGAAACACTGATTGTGTTTGTGGCTTTATTATCAAATATAAAATATTTTGAAGAAATATGGATGTGGGGGATGCTTGACAGGTAATAGGGTACGAGTGTGGGCATTCTGACAAATAAAAGCTGACATACATTTTTATATATATGTCATGAATTTATGTAACCTTTTCATATATATATATACATACATACATACATACATACATATATATATATATATATATATATGTATATATATATATATATATATATATATATATATATATATATATATATATATATATATACATGGAAAAAAATATCCATATCATATATTTTATAGTTGTAAATAAGGTCAAATACTGAATAGAGTTCGTTTTCTTGTGCATCTTCTTCTTTAAATTTCGATCGTGATCATGCATTTATTCAGGATCAATTTGAACAGAAACGCACCCACATCAGTCCTCGTGTTTGGTAGCTGTATTAAGTTACATTTTTTTCCTAACTGCATGACTTAGTTTCTGTATATACAGATCACAGCAGAGCAGCATATGATATTGTATCTAATCATTCTACTGAAATAATTACAATAATTAAGTTCTGTGTATCTGATATCTGTTGAAGTGTCAATATTTATTTATATGATAATTTTAAGGATTATTTAATTAATATCAGATCAATTAACATGTGCAAATATATAGCCTGTTGATATATTTCATTTGTAAATGCTAACCCCTATCCCAAATACCGCACCTAATATGCCTATCCTTTTCATATATCCTAATCATAAAAATTAGACTGATATAGGTCGCACGGCTATAACTATCCATTCAACTGAAGTTAACTCCCACCATGGGTATGGATGTTTTTGTCCCTTTGATAACGCCGGTCGTTGCAAGCCGACATCAGCCCCGGACTAATACTTTTTATATTTTTATTGGCAACGTCATCGATATCAGCCTGTCGTCAATCGTAACGTAGTAATATTCTGCTAGCAATTTAAATAGTTTTCCGTCGTTATTCAAATATATGATAAAAGAATATGACATTGCATTTTTCCACATCGTCCCTTGCATCATTTCCCGATCCATAAAAGAAGCACCGTGTTGATACACGGGCCGATATGGAAAATGCAATGTAATAATCTATGATACACAAAGCAGATATATTGGGGATTTTTTTTACAAACAACGTATCACATTTGAAACTAAATTAGCTCGAGTGCTACTTAAATTTGTACATAATATATTATACAATTTTCAGACTAGCTGCAAGATAGGGTATATACCCCCCGTTCACATCAATATAAACAATGAATTATTGATATTATATGTGTATAAATGATATTTTAAGGTTTAACATCCTGACTAAAAAAGCCAAAAGTATTAATGTGTCCAACTCTTGGTTCCTTTCATTTTTATAATATTTCTTATTTAAGATTATTGTTCTGTTATTCGATACTGTTCTTTACTGCCTTAATAATGTTCTTATGCAAAAATGAATATTTTTTCATAGTACCGAAGTGGTTACTCTACTTGATAGCATCGGTTGGAGGATGTGCTTGTCTCTTACTTTTGTGTTGTACACTGGCTGTCTGTCTACGATGCCTTGGGTACCGTGTTAATATGGAATTCTAGATTTTTTATAATCTGTACTTTTATTTACACTATGCTGGATTATGAAAACTATGAATATACCAGCCTTCTCAACATACCAAGCATTAAAACGTCAACACATAGAACTTAAATATGTTCGAGTTAGTTATACTAAACTAAGAAACGGTTTTGAAACTGAAGTTCTTAACTATTCGTACAGTTCAATCTCAGTACTTTCAATAAATTATAACATTTTTTGTTATATTTCGTTATATTTCTACTTTAAAAAATGTATTTATTCAACTGTTATTAAATACTGATAGTTTTATCGAATAATACCTATTTATAGATGCTGGGGCACTGTGAAAGGGGTGAGCGGAGAACATGGGTGTTTTTATTGCTGCTGTCGACGGAATGTTGATGAGGTGAGAGAAAAAAAACATTTTAGAGGTCCGCAACAACACAAAAAGATGATATTTTAAACAATCATGTGAGGTTACAACAGCTGCATATGGAGATGGCACGATCATGATCAATTGTCTGCCCTTGGGACAATGATATTGCCTGAAACGTTGGTAATGCAGCGAGACGTATTCGATGGCAGATCTACGCAAGAAATATTTCCAATGTCTCAGACAATTTATCGATGATGCCCTGTACATTAGCCGATATTACATTTATTTCCTTGAAGAATATGAACATTTTAACGCACATCAATGAATTGTTTAATTTTTGATGTAACGTCTCTTCTGATTGGTTAACATATTTTCGCAATTCATCTAATGGACGCAATTTTACCGTGCGATAGTAACGTTGTTTGCTGATAAACTTGATAAATTTTGAATTAAAAATTAAGTTATATGGAATGAGTTGAGTGTAATATAATCGATTTCTTTACAATAACCTGAATGCATACGTAGAGTTATTTTCAAGTGTGCACCACATGATTCAGATTATTGCAGCATAGACCCGAAATATATTACAATCATTCCTTCAATACCACATACCCATGCTTTAATCAAAGGCATAAAGCTCCATTTCCATTGAACATCTCCATATGCATGTAGTTTAAAAGTTAACGGGCTAGGGTCAGAGTGAACCTAATGACGCAAAGCATGTAGTTATCAGATGTAAATTGTATTTTAGTACAAATATAATCACATTAAATATGGCATTTTACTTTTGTAATTCAGGTTATTCACATGGAGGAAGCTTCTGAACCTAAAAAGAAGATTTCAACCACATCGCTTCCACCCGAATACACGGCGGTTGAAAAAAAGAAAGCAAAGAAACCAACCAACACGTGGATGCCTCATCACAATGAAGTTAGACCGTTTAATACAAGCACAAAATAGAATAATTCCAATGCTTTTTCAACAAGTTTGCTTGTTTTTTTAGTGTTTCACGTCATTTGAATTTTGTCATTATTTTTCTTCGCCGGTTTAGGTTATTTAAGCAATCAATTGTTCATATTTATTTTATTAATTCGAAAAGTAATTTTGGTTTCAATGTTGATATTGTTTTGTCTAATTCCACGCCAATCTTTGAAAATGTAGGTGGTATGTCCAATTATTGTTTATATTAATTTGATGGTAATTTTAGTTAAAAGTTGTCAATTTTGTCTAATGATATGTAAATTTTTAATGAGAAAAACAGCTTGTTTCGTGTTTTTTTATTCTGTTTAGTCTGTGATTTGAGATAGATCTAATCATTGAATCTTCTTAGATAAAAATGAATATAATATTTTAATGAAATAAAAGTCATCAATGATTGGATTAAAAAAGTATTGTTCCCATATGGATTCACTCAAGAAAATGTAACCACTTAAATAACGACATCTTAAGCAAAAATGTTTCAAACAAACGAATTTAAAATTATAAAAAACGGAAGGTCACTAAAAGATTCCAACAGATCACCACCCGAGTAAACTTTTCTTCAACATATAGTCAAACAGGATGCTGTCGCTGCAGTCTGAAATGAAATTCTACTACACGACATACCTATATAAAATTTGTATCAAATATATCTATTGGCTTTTGATAAGTGGATGAAAAGCGAAAAACGACACACGGAAGGACAAATACCATGGTCACTGTACAGCTCTTGTATTTAAAGCGGTGTATAAACGTAGGGGTTTGTGTCATGGCAGGTAGAACTTGCAGAGAAAAGGAGTAAAACATGGACAATGTGAATTAGTGTTTAGTCAAATTGTTATTTTCCATCAATCCCACAAGTAAAATAAATTGTCAGATACTATGCACTTTGTCACCAATTTGCAAAAATCTTTATTATAAATAAACATATGATAGAAACCTTAAAATATATACGAATGCTTTGTGCAGGTGGTACACACTGCGTCTCAAAAATTAACATTCCATGTTCTCGAAAAAAAGATATTGAGACAAAACTTTAGCAAAGTAAAGTGGTTGCATAAAGTCTGAGACCTTGGCTCAGATCTTTTCTGTACATACATTTGAATGTAAGTTACACATAAAAAAAATGATATAACAGAATTTACATATGATAGAAACGTACTACTCTGTTCTATCTTTTTTGTTTAACGTCATTTACAATGTAATGTATTATAGGACATGAACAAACCTTGGTTTGTATTGTATCGAGTCGAGAATTAATATATAGGCAACAATCCGTGGAGAGCTATGTAACCAAACTCAGATCCGTCTTTCAAACTCTTAACAAACTAATCGCCAACTTTTTTAGATATGCTGCGAGCTTGGCGAGGAAGACATCCGTCAATTTGAAGTCTGGTTTGACAATGCCGGGAATGAAACCCATGATCTGCCCCCTCAAGCCGTGCTCCCTTGTAGGAGACCATCGAAGCGATTAGTTTAAATTGAAGTGATGAAACTATTTGTATCGGTCTTGAATGGGTCTTAAAGTAAAATAGCTATACAAAACACAATTTGCATAGAAATCTCAGAAATAAAAACATGAAAAATTGGAAACAATGGTGGGAATGGAAATAAGGGGAATTTTTATCAAGGTATTTTGATGACTGAAAATATGATTTTGTGGAGAAAAAAACATAAATGGTAGAAATACAGACCTGGTGGAAAAGATGGGATAAAATAACATTATAAATGCAATGTTGTGCTCATATTTTTAGTCATTAATGTTCATGCAAACTTATTTAATAGTAATCCATCACATGCATTTCGGTTTTCTTTCTATTTTGTGGGGATGGAGGGGTGGGGGTCCAGGAATTAAAAGTATAATTTTCATTGAAAAAAATCGTTGTATACGCAATTTCTCTCAGACTTAAATTATAATGTCTAAAGGTATATCACAAACCATTTATCCATTTGAGTAAGTTTATTTCGTTAACTTAATTTATCACGACAGGGAACATATTGCACACAACTACTTGCTCATATTTTCCGTGTGTGTAGAACAACATGAGCATCTAACTTTTTCACCTTTTACCTTCTTAAAACATTTAAATGGATACACTGAACGATCCACGAGTCCATGATGACGACCATAAAACTTCTGTAGTGATGACTTCAATCTTGTAGCAACATAACCCTGTTCCAGAAGCCAAGTTGTTAGAAGTCTAGCGCGATAAAAAAAGGTCAGCGTAGTAACTGCAAGCTCTGGCATACCCTAAGAGTTGTCATGTGAAAACTCTATACGCAGGTGCTGACAGGATGTTGCCACAGATGAGAGGAAAGTTGACAATTCTGAATGAGAAGTCATCACGTTTGTCGTAAAATTTAGTTAATAATTTTCCTTTACCATCGATTTGTAGGTGTAGGTCAAGTGACATCACAGTGTCCGTAGTATCCTATGTCTCAAGTACTTTGGGGTAGATGGATGGGCTGTATCAAATACCCGAAACGATGATTGTTTAACGAAAATACATCATCTATATAGCGGAAACTGAGATTAAAGGATCTCGCTAAATGATGTTCTTTCTTTCGGATCAGATCAACCATGAAGTCAGTCTCATAAGAGTGAAGGAATAGGTCAGCAAGTAGAGGAGCACAATTCGTTCACATTGGAATGCCGACCGTTTGTTGAAAAACGCGTCCACCACAGTGAACAAATATGTTGTCAATCAAACATTCCAGCATTTCGAAAACATCTTCAGTCTATATTTTGAAGATGATTTGGAATTATGTTATATAAAGTATGAGGAATCTCTACCAAGAACTATATATTTGTATCTAGGTGTACCATCTTTTTTGGAGAAACAACCATGTACAATATTTTTTAGTCGGGAATGAACTGAGTATGAGGATAATAAGTATAAAGTGTTGAAAAATCATAGCTTTTAATGCTATTATATTCTGATAATAATCTTGAATTGAGGGTCACCAGAATGTCTTTCATCTTTTTTCAGGACTCACATTGAATTAATACCACTACGGGAGTAACAAGTGTTGTTGTAGGACTGGAGACTCTCTTTGACAGCTGTGAGTGTAGAAGTTAAAACTTCTGAAAGAGGTTTCATTGGTGGTACATTTTGCAGATCCAGCTATGTAGTGTGTTTGTTTCTATTCTTGTTGAGCTTTGGAATCCAGTACAAAGACAGAAAATCACAATCATTGTCTTTGGTAGAGAGACCAAAAGGGGATAGCACGAATTTATGGTTTTCCACTATCTCTTCTTTGGAAAGTGTAGTGGCAGTATAGGTCTTATTAATGTAGCGGATAAAAACACTATCTAAGACCTCGTCTAAAACCAGTGTGTCAATACCATGAGAACTTGTCAAAAGTTATTCTTTTCTATTATCTATGTGTTTGATAACACTTTTGTTTGTAGATTTTAATGGTAATTTTTAAACTAATGAAATGATACGTTTTTACTCAGTCACTCTATCAAAAACATAATTCATCACTTCTTATGTTATAAATGTGCATCTCCAGTTTTGTATCATATACAACTTTTTATTTATATGCATGTTTTATGTTGTATACACTTTTATGCAGCACAAATGGGATACTACATGTACATTCTGTTTTGGTCAGATTACTGAGTATAAGGGTCTTTTTCCCAATGTGTCACAGGGAATGTTGTACAATCCTACTTACTTCCTTATTTCCTTGAACAAGGACTAAATTAATTTTAGTATAAAATTATTATTTTCTCTCACAATTTAATTAAGGAATGTAACTTATATCTGAATGTATTATCTTGTACAAAGAACTTAGGTTCGATTTACGTAGAATAAACCGCGAAGCGATTTATGTCCTGCCTAAATCGGACCAAAGTTCGTTAAACAAGGTAATATATTCAGATATTAGTTACATTCCTTATATATTATAATGTTTTGGCAAAAACTATGATATATTCATATTAGTTTATTCCAAAACGCACGCCTTTTTTCAGACACGGATTTTTCATTGGTAAAAGAAATCCGGTTAAAAGGGGTATGGTTTAAAGTTCATGACCTTGTTTATTGATCAGGTGATAGGAAAATTTTGTATCCATGATCAAATAAAAACGACAGCATCTTTACGTATAGTAAAAAATGTCATATTAAATTGTATGTAAATATGAATTGGATTTTTTTTAATAATGTAAGTTATCAATTATAGGTTGTCCAAAGTAGTGGCTCCAAGTATAGTAGTTTTTGCTTCATATATATAGATCAAAAGTTTGGTTGTAGCCAATTGCATGTGAACAATTGCACACATTTTGAAGCTTGTTTTAGAATAATAACATGTATTTTCAAAGGCATTATATGTCATCTTTTTTGTAACCTCCCAAAAGGTACTTCTAATGGCAGGTATGTTTTGAAGAAATAGGTCATATAGGCCATTAAAGTAGCCTTATAACATAATTTTAAAAACAGCAAACAGCAAAACAAAATCTGAATTCAAGTCCAACCTCAGGAAATTGCTTTACAGAAAATTTAAGAAAAAGTCGATTAACCAAAACTTGTGCATCAGTTGTTGATTTAGAAAAAAGAATGCCAAATAATCCAATATTTCTTATTTTGTATTTCAGTGTGTCAAGTTTAGGAATATTAGTAGAAATTCAGTGTATTCATTGAGGATATGGAAAACCTTAGGATTCTAAATGACTAAATATGTTACATTGTCATGTCCTTTGTACGGAATATTGGCCTCTATATAGATGGCGCTGCTTAGCGACTCTTTTCTTTATGATATGATGAGAATATTTTGAGATGTACTAAGTATATTTAATATATATTCCCCACATGAAGCTACATTAATTTATCTGAGAAGTGCTTCTGAACCATTTTGCATGGATTTATCTTAGACAGGCACTTACAAAGAAGGATGTGAATATTTCTTTTGGGTTTGTTGGTAGGTGAAATTATTAGAAGATTAGATAGTAAGGCCATCAAATTTGTAAATTAAGGGACTTTTTTAAAGAATAAAAAACATCAAAACATAAAACAGGAAGAAAGTCTACTTTCAATCTTGTCTGGGTACCTAAATATCGAACAGAAAAATACATCGAAATCCCCCATGTATATGGCCTCACCGATTTTTTTAACTGTTTAAAATGTCTTGCAATTAAATAAGGCATGCATGTATCATATTTAATGGTAATTTCGGGCAGAGTGATAAAATATTCATTTACTCCATTATTGTATATAATAGAGTTCTCATGGCATTTTGTTTATAACGTCTTGCAATTCACAAACCTCAACTTAAAATTTCTCACAGTATATTATATATTATTTGTCATTTAGAATTTAGAATTTTTATTGATGTCGCGATAAAACAGGTTTAGAAGGTTAGTATATTTATTTATTTTTTGTTTGTTTGTTTTGTTTTTGTTTTGTTCTGGTAGACTTTTACAAACTCAATAATCTAAATAAATAGGAAATAACAACATTTCAAAGCCATTTTTAAATATTTTAAGAAAAACTTATTCGAACAAAACTGACCCCGTGCGGGTCCGGGTGTAATACAATAGGCTCATAGCAGCGCCAAGCTCGTTGAGGAAAGCGACTAAATAGTGTTTAGAATCCTGGTGGTGGAATGGGGTACCCCTGGCATGCTTCATGCTGGGGTTGTCAGGCTCTGGTGGTGGAATGGGGTACCTCTGGCATGCTTCATGCTGGGGTTGTCAGGCCCTGGTGGTGGAATGGGGTACCCCTGGCAAGCTACATGCTGGGGTTGTCAGGCAATGGTGGTGGAATGGGGTATCCCTGGCATGCTACATGCTGGGGTTGTCAGGCCCTGGTGGTGGAGTGGGGTACCCCTGACATGCTTCATGCTGGGGTTGTCAGGCCCTGGTAGTGGCATGGGGTACCCCTTGCATGCTTCATGCTGGGGTGTCAGGCCATAATACGTAAAACCTGACCGCAGACCATAGTGGTGCAACGTGTTGGTTAAGATGCCACGTTCCTCGCACATTAAAGAACCCTTCTCTGGTATTCGATAGGATTAAGAACCCTTGGTTGCCCCTAACGGAGGCTTAATTATCCGTCCCTACATCCTCTCCCTATTTCCAGTGGCAATCAAAATTTGTCGACCGTATAAACCTTGTTTCCTATCCCATTTTTCATTTTTTCATCAATTCATGTTCATTTTATCATCCATTTCATGTTCATCGCGCGGATGTAGCTGATATATTGCTGCTTGGGCGTTAAACCATAACAATCAATCAGACGAAACTGAAATATTTGCGAGTTTTAATCAAATGTTCATAGTATTTACATTTTTGCTTATTACTATAATTCATTAAAATCAATTTTATTTTTTCTGTGAGTGGTTTATTTTACAATTGATTTTTACAACCTTTCTTATGGTATGCTCACACTGTTTTCATTAAAATAAATAATAACTTATTTTAAAAAACACATGAGGCACGAGAATTGTTTTACTTTTGAATAGCTTGATATTACAATGATGAACTGTGGTGACCCCCCAGCTTTGTCTGCAGCAACGTATGTAGTCGTGCGCAATGTTGTAACTTACACATGTAACCAAGGTTATAAAATGGTTGGCGATGCAGATAAGGTGACTTGCCAAGCAGAAAACTGGGTTGGTACGAAGCCGGAATGCCAATTTCAAGAAAATAGTGCAAAAATCTATAACCTGACAAACGCTCATGATGCAGAAGGTACTTTTAACATTTAATACTGTGAAAGAACTATTAATCAAAGGTATTAAATTTTGTGATTTGTCTTAATTTTCTTATTTTGTTAATTCTTCGTTTCTTTTAAACAGTATAGTTTCCGTTAGAAGTTAGAATCTCTAATAAAATCGCAACACAAAATTCACAAGACTGTTGCCCAACGAATAATTCATATATAAATCAGTTTTAGTGGAGTCCGAGTTGCTGATTTACTTATGTTGATTTGTATGTTTTATTTTAATTATTTTTTCTTTGTTTTGTGTGTCTGTTTTCTATGGCTGGTCTTTGTTCCTGGATTACGTTCTTTTGATATCCGCTATAATCTTTGTTCCCTCGATTATTTTTTCAGTGTTGATTGGGCATCCAAATCAATGAAATATTTCGTTAAATATTTTTATTTGATTCTTCAAATGTAATGTGGCGACTGAAATAATGAGCAAAACTGTATTATAATGTAAACTATTTCTAATATTGTGATATAACTTAACATCTTACTCCATTACACATTACATGCTACAAGAACAGCTTTGTTATTTAAAAGGCTATTTTAAGAATAAGTAAGAAAGGATTATTTAATAATTTTACATTTTTTAAATGAGAAAATAGCTTTTCATCATTTCGTTTTTAAATCATAACTTTTCAATTATATTTTACAGTACCTTATTGGTTGTTGTACTTGTTTGCTAGTGTAGCAGTTTTTGCGATAATATTGTCTGTGTGCGGCATTGTTTACATTTGTCTGAATTGTCATGGGTATGTTTCATTATTTTGTTAACTACAGTAATTTGGTTATACTGCAGTAGGAGCATAGGCGATCGTCTTCATAGTGAACCATATAAAACAATGACACATCAATAATTCTACAATTTCGAGTAAAAATTCCCGATTTTCAAACAATCTAAAATTTAAAATTTAAGGAAGGATTTGGAAAAATATACAGGAACGTACTTCAAACAAGACTTGTACTTACAAATAATACTACTTAACAGAGGAGCAAATTCAAAGGAAAAATAGATTTCAGGAAATCGAAAATTGAAACTGTAGTATTATAATTGATTGAAGCCAGGAGTTCGTGTTTTTAAATTACAATGTCATTAAATTAGACACCGATGAACAACAATAATGCGAATACCAATGTAGATGTATCAAATATGAAAAGTTTGTTTTTCTAGTATTGTTTTCACTTAAGATACTGTGTATCAATGTAAAAAAATCCACAAAAAAGTGTCATGTTTATGAAAGTATATTTTGTACAAAATTCCATTCCATCGACACGTAAAATTTGAAAGAAAGGCAGTGTTGCTCAAATGAAATCCATAAACTAACAAAATTTGCATGAACCATGTAAATTGATACCCACGCATGGACACCATGGTTAGAACTAGGAAAGGGATATTTATGATCCACAGAGGACAACGGATATGTAAAAACAGACAAAACACTATTTATTAAACAAATTAACCAAAAGAATAGACCCTTTCGTGGTAAGTTGATGAGCATGCTCAATATACACTTCCGTGAGGTAGGCCTTGAGTAGAACGAAAGAGTTTATATTGAGTATGCTCTATACATGCTCATAGACTTTCCCACAGTTAGCACGAAAGGATGTATACACACAGAACCAGGTAACTGGGAAACAAAGATAGGGCAAAGGTCCTGTTTTGTTCTTATTTAATAACCAACAACCGCCTCATTGCTAATATGATGTCCAATCGGAACTCATCAGCCTTTCTAGTTACACCGAATAAAAACCTCGGAGGCACTAGGCGAAAGAATCTGTCCGGAATTTTGACCGATCCGATTCAATTATTGTAGCTTTACTAGTTGAAATTTTTACCTTTACAATTTTTCCAAGCTCCTCGCTACGAGCCAAAATTCCTGACTGAGTTATTACTCTTGTGATATTTACCAATTTTGTTAGCGCCACCTGGTGGATAGAACTACTTTGAGGTGCGTATGACTATAGTTCCGGCAATTTTTTTAAGAAGAAATTCTCCTTTCTGCATCCGAGATTATTTTTAGGAAAGCGGAAATGGCTGAGCAGTTGCGATTAATATGATGTCAAGTAGAGGGAAACTGTGAAATTGAAAAAAAAAAAAGACTTCATGATGTCTACCTAAAACTTAAGAAGTGTTGTCTTAGTAGTGTGACAAAAATTGTTCCAATAAATTATTATGAGAAGTTTAGAAGTATCTTCTAAGTATTGTTTATTTAGTTGTTTGCCTTTCCTTTGGTGGCTACGTGAAGATGACACCTCCCTAACCTGTCAAAAAAATAATCAGGTTGATGAAGAAACGAGCAAAGAACAAAAAAGTATAACGTTCACTGATCAAACATATAGATCTGGACACGAGGTGAGTAAAGCTATTTCCTCCAATAGAGTCATTTAGACTCTGTAATGTATAAAACTGATATGAACTATAAAAAAAATGTTTTAAGTAAACGAAAACAAAGATAATAAACTATCACATTGATGTCTACTTTTTTTCACTTTGTTCACATTAAAGATAAGTGAACAAAAATGTGTCTATTGATATGTCATCAACTGAGAGTACGAAACTAAAATATATCGATCGTTTGTATAACTTCTTATATCTAGTTAATGGTTGAGGAGAGGGAGACGAATGCTGAAAATAAGTCAGTGACCAGATTTTATCACCTACGGCCAGAGAAACTCCGAAAGAAAGCAAAGGCCATTGAGGTTTGGATGCCACACAGCCATGAAATCAGAAAAATTAATACAAGCACAAAGTAATTGATTTGTAACACTAAATATCTTGTTTATATATAAATACTTTATTTTTGGATTTGTAGCTCGGTTTGATTATGTAAGATATTGTTTTTAATTCATATAAATAAAATTGAAGATGCTTTTAATTGTAATTCTATTGTTAACTAACATCTTGTAAAAATGTTATGTAATTTTTACTGTAGCTTCTTCAAGAATAGAGCATCATTTATGTCAAGTAATTTTCCAATGCTTATTAGGACAAGCAAAAAGTAAATTTATTTTCACTTGAAAAGTTTGATTTGAATGAACACACATAAATTAAAAATAATATAAATTAAAAACATCACTGTTCATAATATTCGCATTAAATAAAGATATAAAGAAGAGTGTGGTACATTTTTAGGTATCTTGATGAGATTTTCATAGTCCTCACTTCATTTGGATAAAACATTTTATATGTCATTAACCGAAGTTCAGTTTTCTACCTGATAATATTTTGTCGCTTCACTATTATGTTAGTAAAAGTACAGTAACAAACATATAGTCCTTTGCCCGATGAACCCGACGAAAATACACTCTTCATAGAGATTGTATTGTATGCCTTGGTTCGAATGATACAGCTGTTGAGGTGAAAGGGCAAATACAAAATTGGTAAGTTTTTTTCATTACTTTTTATTTGTACACTGCAAACAAAAAAGGAAACATTTTTTTAAAGGAGAAAACAATGGTAACGATAGTTACATCCATCGAAAAGTTAAGAACAAAATCCCATAAACTAAGACAAAACAAGAAGCAAGAAAAGCGGACATAGAAACAACAAGCACCATACAGAAACCAAAAAGACAGATCCATAAATAAAAAATACCAATCATATAAATATTGCAAATTTGGAATGTTTACTTTTTAATGTTGATGTTGTTGCTATTTGGGGGTATATTTGGTATGTTTGGTATGTTATGATTAATTTCTAAAAAGGGATCCAGACCTAGAAATATAGAAACTGGTATCAGGCTATTATTTGCTAATTGTTTGTTATAGTTTTGCACAAAATCAACAAAACTGTCCAATTGATAAGGTGTTCCACGAACTACTCGCTCACTCTTCCTAGATCCGCGCTTGTGAAAAACTTGTACAAAAAACAGAAACAAAAACTAGACCAAACAAACAAAATTTCTATGGTAACATGGACAAGGTGTACCAATACATGTACATTATTTCTAATTTGAAAGGCAAGAAACAAAACAAATTCAAAACAGAAGAATAGACAACTTGATAATATATAACATCAAAACGAACTGAGGGTAAACTGAAAGAAATTTAAATATACTAACATGGTGACATGAAACATACTAGCATGGTGACATGAATATATACCTGGATGGTGACATGAATATACTAGCATGGTGACATGAAACATACTAGCATGGTGACATGAACATGCTCCTGAAAGTGACGTGTACTCAAAATCAAAATGAATAATTTGCTTAATTGTTGCTTAATTTTGTCAGCAAAAATATAACTTTTAGGTTTGTCTTTTTTCTATGATATAACATAACTAGAACATGTTCAGTACTCAGTGCCATGGTAAATCATTGTATATTTAATTGTCGGTATCCTTAATATGAAAATGTTTTGATACTTAAATAAATGGTTTGAAAGCTCTGGTCTGAGCACCATAAAACTTAAAAAAAACAATGCTGACTGAGAATATTCTTAATTTCCATGATAACTCCAATCGAAGTCTTTGAAATTAAAAAACGTTTCTCAGACTTTGAAGTTTTGTGGTGTTGGGGGCCTGAACTAAAGTTTCTACTTCTGAGCTTTATAGTACTGATACATTGTGGCTTTATTTTATACTTCAAACGTTAAAAACCTACTAGTACTTTGGAAATCTCTGTAAACGTTTCAGCTAGAATGACTACGTGTCCTGCACAGGCACCAGCTATTTCTGGCGGATTTAGTACTGTTGTCGGCGATGATGCAACATACACTTGCAATTTTGGATTTAAGATGTCCGGAAGTCCAAACATAGTATGCTCAGAAGGAGCTTGGGTTGGACCGTTTCCAGAATGTATCCTGATAAATTCCGACAGCACTTATGTATTAGATTTAATGAGTGAGAGTAGGTATCTTAGACGCAAGTGATCCATGTTTTATTTTTTTTTATCAGAGTATACAGGCATAAAAGTAATTATATATATATATATACTGTAATTTGTCATCGAATTATTTATCTAACTATATAAATATATCTAAAAAAAAAAAAAAAAACAAATCCGCATACCATCGAAGAATATCAAATATCAATTTTCTGCTACCTTCTCTGTTGTTTTTCAAATAAAACAGGCTTAAAGATACTGTTCATGTTGTTAAAAATTCAAATGAAATTCTTTTCTTTTATCATTTGTCAAATTTTACTTTTTTCGTCAAGTACTTTTGTTTTGTTTTTTTTTTATGTTTTGTTTTGTTTTGTTTTTTTTTTTTTTGTTGTTGATTTGTTTTTTTTTGTGTTTTTTTTTGTTTTGCCTCTAATATATTACTGATAGAAAAATATATTTTGTTACAGTGCCCCTTTGGATGATAATACTGATAGCTTTAGTAACTGCTCTGGTTATTCTGGCTTTGTGTTGTTGTGTTATAGGCATGGTTTGGAGGATGTGTAGGTAATCAAGTACAAAATGAAGAACATTCCTTGAAAAAAAAAAACGTAACAAAAAAAATTAGTAGTTAGTATTTATCACAATAGGGGAACAAAACTGGGATATTGTTACTTGCGTTTCAATGATTATATCAATGATACTGAATTGTCTTTATTTCTAAGTGACATTTATATAAATAAGATTTTTAACTGCGTAAAATATTTTATACGTTTGCTCAGTATACGCCATCGTTCTATATGTTACTTACGTTCCAATCCGTAGATATGCCGTAATGGAGTATTCAGGTATTGCATTGATTTAATTGGTAGAGCATGTATTTAGTACGCATGCCATAATTAGCCCCAATAATGAAGTGATAAAGACTCTTGCATCTTTTTATCTATTGACGTCTTTCCTCAGTTATCAGTCGTGGTTTCTCCTATCTCCGGCCCAGTCACACTACTTGACTTTAAAATCGGTAGTCACAATTTCTCCGCCAGGCACGCAGCATTTAGAATATAGGAGACGGCTGGTTGGTAGGAATAATGTGTCTGCGTTGGTAACAGACTGGCTTACCGACTAAGAGATGCTCTTGTGAACTAGCACATGCACAATCTGGCTCAACATGTCAAATTATTATATTCTATGTAGATCTGAGGATGAGAGTAAAGTGGCGACAAATCAAAGTTTGGATAGACATGGACCTGGAAGACTGGACAATAGAAACCAGTCTGATAATACTGTACAGAATGGAAGTCTCCATGAACGCACTGATCATGAAATATCGCCACAAGGTAAAACAAAAGAGGTGGGTAACATGCCAAAATGTTGCGTTTAGATTTTTGATGGCCACCATGTTCATTTATAGTACAAGAATTTGGTGTATTTCAAGATATGTCAAAAAAATCATATAAAGATAAATACCCTTCTTAAACTGGAAATGCTCTGTTAAAAATGTTCCATAAGATCGAAGTTTTAAGACGAACGTTAACGTTATTTTGGAATTTTTAGCTCAGTCATGAAAACATAACTGATAGACTATTAGTCCGAGTTCTTGTCCTTCAAAGCCAAAATAACGTGGGTTTTACTTTTTGCAGTTCTGAGCCAATATTTTGAAAACAAGAAACTTTCAACTGATTAATGAACATTATGATAAGACCAACAAATCTGTATTAGCTCGAAGTCGTATTACGATTCCTTATTAGAGCTATGGCCCTTGAAACGTGAAAAAGACGTTTTCATAGTTCTCCATAGTTCTTATACATTATTTTGAAATAAACCTAGAGATTAGCCCTACATGAAATTCCACGGAATCGTGACAAGGAAAAACTTCTTAAAGGAGTACTGTTGTTGTAAGATCTAAAATAGCCATTGTTGTAGTGTTTGATTTAATTAATTTAAGCGCCGTAGCAAATCTGAGAAATGATTCAATTTCTGTGATGTTTTGTTTATTCGGGACCTTTATTCAAAAGGCGAAGAAATGATCCAGGACCTTTAGTATATATACGAAATGTATAGTCCGTGAAAAGAAGAAATGGAGGACTGTCGATAATAGAAATGAAGTTTAAAACATACAACTCTTTAGTTCCACATGTTAGTAAGAAATATTCCGCTAAAATAATCTGCAGACATGACATTTTTATCGTGGAAATGTGCATAATAGGCCTTTACCTTGTGTCCTGTATGATTCTTTATGAAAAAATAGATTTCTAAACCAAAGAGTTTTAAACTTTAGGTGAAAACAAATATCATTTTGTCATTTAAGGTAGAGACACAAACAAAAAGCTGGGCAATGGTTCCAAAGTTTTTCCGTCAGATGGAGACTAATTGTCGACAGATTTGGCCAAAAACACACTCGGTGACCCCTGTGCGTAATTTACTTTTGATAGACCGGAAGGAGAAGAAACAAGCAACAAAACCTAAAATGTGGATGCCACACCGGCACAATGTTAGAAACATCAATACTAGTACGAAGTGAATTTAGTTCGACATGCATATTAAAATTCATTTGTAGTGTTTGTTATTCCTGCATGAGTTCGACACCTACACAAATAAATATAAGTTTTTAGATAACAAGAAAGTCTTCTGAACAAGGACACTGCTTAAGCGATAACCCCTATGTAAATCAATAGTCAGTTATAAGAACTAACGTTTGTAAACAAATATATTCACTTTTCTTTAATATTTGCTTTTAACATTGTTACGTCTTTAATTCAAGGAAACCAATGAATTATTGATAAAATAAACAATAGAAAAATCAATTTTAAATATCTGTGACTGAAACGCCTCATATTTTGCCTCAATTAATCGCGTTTATAGTGAACACCCAAGTGAAGTAATTCGTCTTCATAAAAAATGGCGTGTTCTACAGCACCGGAAAATATAGCCAATGGATACTTTGTGGGTGCTAAAGCGTCATATAGTGCTGGTGACCAGGTCCATTATGTTTGCTCTCAAAATTACGTCATGTCCGGTAACCCAACTGTAACTTGTTCAGCCGGAGTATGGGTAGGAGGATACCCTTCTTGTAGTCTCTCGTTTCTTTCGAATGGTAAGATAACATTGCAGTAGTAAGGTAAAAAAATAAATTAAATAGTAAAAAAAGTCTAAGAAATTCACAAGATTCAACTAGAAAACTTTTATTGTTTTCTGATTTTAAATAGAACTAGTACCTTCAGATTTGTAGTATAAATTTCGGCGCAGTCATAATTAGAAACACTTTTTGCTTAATATTGGATTTGAAATTGTCTATAATTGATCATATTTCAGCATATTTCTACATTATTGGAGCATTGGTACTCTTTATACTGGTTGTAGCTTTGGCAATTTTGTGTGTTTTCTGTTGCAAGTTTTGTTGTCGAAGGTGAGTGAATTGTTGTCCTATTACGTAAGTATATGTATCAGAACAATTATTCCAACAATTGCAAGCACAGTGAAAAATATATAACTTAACAACAAACCCCAAGGCACACGACTAAGAAATTAACAGGTTGAATAATGCGAAGCTTAATCCGAATCCAAATAGGATAAAAAAATATAAAATTTTACAAAAATGTACCTTTGACGATAAATTTCAATCCGAAGTCATGTGTCGCGCGATGATCGACAAGTGTTTTTTAGCTTATATCACGTCGAGGCATGTGTGTAGCGTAGCTTTTAGTAGTGATAATAGTGTATGCGACTTCCTACATTCTGCTTAGGGGTAATAGTTTAATAAATTTGAATTGCAGTATGAATATAGCTCGAACAGAAGGAAAACGATAACCTGACGTAAATCACAAAAATCAATAATTTATACATTTTGTCAGCAATAGGGTACAAGATGATGATTTTGAGGAGAGGACTGGGTGTTGTAAATGTTGCCGATCGCGTGATCAAGAAGTACGGGACGACAACGAAGAAACAAAGAAGAAACACACAAGCAAGCCAAAAGGAAAATCCTCTTCCAGAAACACAAAAAGTACCTCTAATAACAAGAAAACAATAACAGGGAAGAAATCGAAAACTACTTCCGGTCAAAAGAAGAACGATATCAATAAGGCAAATAAGTCAAAGAAGTCATTGTCGAGGTCAAAAGGTTATAATGTCAAAAAGAAGAACGCCAATGTTAAAATGAAACCTGCAACAAAGAAGACAACAGAAACAAGCGAGAAAGAAGATTCGACATTGTCTGCTAGAAAAGTTGCAGTAGAGGTTCAAGCTTGGAAACCATTTACTAATCCAATGCGGAACATTAACACGAGTACAAAATAAAATCTTAATTAATAAACGTTTAAAATGTTCATTTTAGAGGTAATCAAGTTAGTTTGATATTACAGTATATATAATTAAAGAAGCTTTGAAACTTTTTTATTCCACTAAGAGGCCCCATATGGAGCACAGTAGTACAAAATAAACATATATACAATTATGAACAATGTTGAACATAATGAATGAACACAACAGGAAGGTAATATCATTTGAAAAAAAACATCATTATCTTAATAAATCTGGAATGGCCTATGATAGTAAATTTATCTTCACAATTCATTAATTCCCTATCGCTAATAGTATTTGGACTATCAGTTATGAATTTTGGCAAGAATCTACATCGTGAAATATCGTGAATAAAATAAGTACAATTGAACATATAATGAAATTCATCACCTAATTCTTGTCTGTTACAAAGATTACATATTCGTTCAGATCTATCAATGGCTAAAAACCTGCCAGTTTCAATTGGCAAATTATGACTACTACATCTGAGTCGACATAAGTCTTAAATAGATCTTGTGGTAATACAGTCAAATAATTTTCAAAACCAAAAGTTGTCTTGTACATCCTATAATTTGAACATTTAGAGGAATTATATACTTGATCTTTCCAGTTTTCAACAGAAGTGTCAAATAATGATTGTTCAACATTTTTGGATAAATGAAAATTTACATCTACATTCTGATCATTCCAAATCTGAATATTACCAGTCTTAATTAAAATATCTTTTATACAGTTTAACCACTTTGAGTGATACACATTTTTTCCTAATCTAATTTGTATAAAATGTTGTACAAAGTATAGGAATTTTTTTCATGTTTACCATTTATAATACGTTCCCAAAAACCAATTAGTCTTGCACTAATAGGAATATACATAGGTATTCTACCTAGTTCACCATATATCATACATGTTGGTGTACATTTTTTTAACTTTCAATATATATTTGCAAAATTCAAGATGCAATCTCTCAATAATATTATTACCTTCATTTACCCACACTTCTGCTCCATATATCAAAATAGGAACGATCATTGAATCAAACATTTGTAGTAAAGAATAATTGGGCTGAATTTTAATTTCTTTTGAGTTATCTCTCTTTATATCATTGAAATGCTCATATAGTGCTGGTCTAGGTTTATTATCTCATTAGTATATTTCCGACGCAGTCGGTATAGTGTCAATTATAACCCTTTGACCATCAAGATGTACTTCCATGGAGACGCAAGTCACCTGAACGAATTCTGTTTCCCGATTTGCCAGATACTGATAATTTAGCGGCATTCGAAAAAAAAACTGTATTGGAAATTGAAATTGCGTGCCATGAGTTATTTCCTGAATGAAATGTAGAAAATTATGAGTAAAAAAACAAATTTTACTGCGTCGGCTAATTTTTTTTTCTTAAAATAGTACTTGTTTTACTTGTTTCAGATATTTTTGTCATTCACCATCAATGAGTTCGATCATCATTAAAATAATATCCACATGTAAACCACTGCACTATAAACAAAATAAGAGATGTTTTACGCCGGTTATCTCACATTTAAAACAGGAACTTCGGATCGCAGATTTTAAATTTTCATAACTTTGGAACTGATATTAGATTATCAATGTTGTGTTGACACTAAGTGAACGTCACATCCAACAAATAATTGTACTGAGTGTACAAGATCTTAAAATAAACAACGATGTACAGAATTTACACCACGTCTAAAAGACTAAAGAAGAATCTTAAATTTTGTAGTTGTTATGTTTTTTCTTAATTATTAATTTTTTTAATCAGTGTTTTTCGTTTTTCGATGTGTGCTTTTTGAAGTCGCTAATATTGTTAGCGACTTCTTGCACTCGTAATTTCAGTACTTAACATTCGCACATGATTTGCATAATTATATATTACTACTTCACATAAAGCTGCTGATGGGTGCCGTGTACACCGTCATAGCTTCATAATTCTCTAGCTTCATACGAGATCAAAATGTGTCCTTTAAATATCATACACATTTTTTTGTTATTGTATGAGAATGGGAAGTTCACATTAAAAGATGAAATGATCGGTTAGCATTATCCAGTTTCCGTTTCAGACACAGGGGCACGTTACATTTGACTCTATAGGTCAAATGCATTATCAGGGCCCGATATAACTAAATCTGGTCCATGGTCAATATCATAAGTGACCCCAGAGATCGCTAAAAATTTGCGAGAAACTTTTGGAACGAAAATATTACCCACACTTCCTGGTAACCAGTTATTTTGATTGAAAAAAAAACATTCGGGTCATCACGGTTACGAAAGAGTAATCATATCAAGGGAAACAAGATTCTATCGGAAGTCACCCGATTTTAGAGCATATCACATTCCGCATTCGTCCCATTTCGGATGTTGAAAGTAAGCCAAAATCAGTGGCATAGAATATTTGACGATTAGCGACTTTGAGGACTTCAATCTTTGATTTTTAGAATCAATACATAAGAAATAAAATGTACCAGTTTTTGTGTCTTAGTCATATACCGTCATACTGAAACAAAGCCTAGATAGAACTGACCCCTCCATATGAATAAACATATCACAATAATTATATAAATACTTACAGCTGTCAAAATTAATCGAAAACGTTACTCCAGTAGTGAAATAAATTTTGTAAATTTGGTAAATTCAAAAGATTTGTTAGTTTACCTAACCTAGGCCGTTATCTAAGAATAATATCATATAAAATCGACAATGTATGTACTCAGCTCATTCGATGAGGCTACATGTTTTCCCAACTAATGATCTATATTCTAATGGAATCTTAACTGTGTTCTTTATCCCTATCTTACAGTCTCATGAATCCAACTTTAAAGCTTTGTTTAAAAGAATGAGATGCTCTTTTCAGTCATCGTAGTAACCACTTTAAAGTTTAGTAATTTAATTGAAAGTTCATGTATCCATTATTTCTAAATTCAGAAAATCATGTGTCTATGAATAATAAAAAAATTACCAAAATGATAAAATCTAGGCAGTTGTCAAAAGAAATAACCAAAAGGAAAGTCTGTATAACAAATGACAATATCAGTAAAGTTGGAAATCACCGCAATTGTCCTGACTTGTACAGGCATTTCAAAATGAAAGATGAGTTGAACTTTTTATAGCGCACTAAACCTCCCGCTTCCAATACGGTTCATTATTTCGGATATATAAATGTATACTTCAACGCAATGGGCTGCATAAAATTGCCACCATTAAAAATCGGTAAAATCAGTTGTCAAAACAGTACAGTCAGAAGATATGAACAATTATAAATAGATGAAAATAAAAATAAATAAATACACAAAAAGTACGTAAATCTATGCCAGGAATTTCAAAAAATCTTGAACTTGGTGTGAAAATCCATCGTCTACAATCTGTTTGTCAGAAACAAAATATCAAAATAATGAATTTGTGAGAATTACCATTCTTGCAGTTAAATGCTTTGTGGATACATGTAACTTCTTTTAGACGGGTTTTTAATTTATCCTTGGGCAATTAAGGTTGTACATAATATTGAAATGTCAAATGTTTTGATAAATTTGAATTCAGCGAAGAAGCGAGATTTAAGACTATATTAGAGAGTGGAAGTTGATGAACCGAAAATGTGCAAAAAGTATGTTTAAGCCCAGTGCATTAAAGATGTCTATGGTTACCAAACTGTTACAGAGTTACGTCATATTAGAAAAAAAAACGGAAAATACTTTGGACTTAAAAAAGACTGTTCTAATTCATGCAATTAAATGCACCTAAGTAAGTCGCATTTCATTATCCCATATCCTATTAAAACAGTTAACTCTTCAAACTATAATATTCCTGCCAAAAATGCTTGTTAATTATCATATAATTCAGCGGAAGCAGAATTACTAGATCATGCAATGAAAGAGAAACATTGACATTTGGGGTGTATAGGTTTTATGTCAATTCTTGTAATTTTGCTTTTTAAAATTTCACAAATCAACCAAAAGTGCATTTAACATGTATTATGTTCAGATTAATGCTTTAAGGGGCACGTATTTTAATTATTTAGGTGTAGTGTAAAAAGGTGGAGGTTTAATTTGTATTATTTTTTTTCTTTCGAAATAAGAATAACGATTTTTGTAAAAGTTTATCTGATTTAGGTCCCATTCAGAAATCTAATGAAAGAAAAGGCAATGATGAAGCGCTTTAAAGAAAAAGAGCGTCTTAAAACGTGAAAAAAAATGACCGAAATCATGTTCAGTTATTTAGTGTGTCTGAAACTTTAAAATAAAACAATTGATTTAGAAACAGAAATACAATTTTTAAACAACAAATTAAAAAAAAACCGAACAAAACAAAATAAATTGAACTATTCCATTAACAGTATAGTCATACAATATATTTTTTTTAAAATACATACCTACCCTTTCTTTAGCCTAGTGAACTCACGAGGCTTTTTAACATCCCTTGCCATCTCAACGTGACGCTTGTCACTACTTCAGCACTCGACCATGTGTCCCACCCCTTTCATTTTTCCGTCTTTACTGCTCTTTTGAAAGTGATTCTGGGTCTTTCAGTCCTTTTCTACCCAACAGATGTCAATTTAAGTGCTATCTTGATGTCAATGTTTATGTCTCTTAATATCTATTAAGTTCTATCATGTATGTTCTGTGTACCTTTAATTGGAGGACATGGTCAAATTGTAAAATAATGTCCAAACACTTACCTCTAATGATGAACAGATGTAAGTTTTTTTTATGTTCTTTCTATGGTAATTAAGTAATTCCGATAAAGATGAGTCTGCCTTTATAATTGCTAATAGTGCCTCCATTCATACCATGAGATACCACCCGTGTTTTTTTTAAATATCGTATGCGACACTTGTTCATTCAGTTTTCCTTTAAATGATAGTAGCGGCCAAGATAATATGATTTTCTAATATATACTTAATTCTAGCCCATTGTTTATATATACAATCAACAAATCTTAACTTGCGCGTGTTCATGATGCTGAAGCAAATATTTGTTAGCTATTCTAACTTTTGTGCAATTTCTCCTTTTTGATAGCTCTACACAAAACATCATTGGTCTTGAATATTTCAGTAAATATTCAGGAACTCCCCTGCCGTGCCACAGAATTAGCATTCTCCCAATGCATTTAAATGGAAAAAGCAATTTGTGAACCGTTAGCAAACGCCTAGTACAAATTGTAAATGTTTAAATGACTGTTATCTGAATATAATAGCATTAAAACCTATGATTTTTCAACACTGTATACTTCTATTTCCCATACTCAGTTAAAATCCCGACTTAAAAACATTATACATCGTTGTCTTTTTTTTTTTCCAAAAAAGATGGTACACCTAGATACAAATATATAGTTCTTGGTAGAGATTCCTCATACTTTGTAAGAAATAATTCCAAATCATCTTCCAAATATACAGAGGAAGATGTTTACAAAGTGCTGGAATTTTTAATCGACAACATATTTGTCCAGTGTGGTGGACGTGTTTTTTCTATAAACGGTCGGCATTCCAATGGGAACAAATTGTGCTCCTTTACTTGCTGACCTATTCCTTCACTCTTATGAGGCTGCCTTTATAGCTGATCTGATCAGAAAGAAAGAATATCGTTTAGCTAGCTCTTTCAATCTTAGTTTCCGCTATATAGATGACGTATTATCTTTAAACAATCCTAATTTCGGGGATTTGATACATCGCATTTACCCAAAAGCACTTGAGATAAAGGGTACTACAGACACTGTGAAGTCAGCCTCATATCTTGACCTACACTTAGAAATCCATGGTATAGGAAAACTA
Source organism: Perna viridis (assembly GCA_037379345.1). Taxonomy (NCBI): domain Eukaryota; kingdom Metazoa; phylum Mollusca; class Bivalvia; order Mytilida; family Mytilidae; genus Perna; species Perna viridis. The sequence continues at coordinate 21,040,434 of CM074511.1, forward strand.
TTGACCAAACTTTACGACAAACGTGAGGACTTTTTATTCAGAATTGTCAACTTTCCTTTCATCTGTGGCAACATCCCTTCGGCACCTGCGTATGGAGTGTTCATATCACAACTCATACGTTATGCCAGAGCTTGCCGAAACTACGCAGACTTTTTGTATCGCGCTAAAACTCTAACAAATAGGCTTCTGGAACAGGGTTATGATGCTACAAGATTGAAGTCATCACTACAAAAGTTTTATGGTCGTCATCATGAACTCGTGGATCGTTATGGTGTATCCATCTGCACCATGAAAACTGATTTATTCAACGGGTCATAGTTTTCCTTTCCTCGTTTGTCTACCTCGGACTTGACTTTTTATGAGCAACTCGGCGGGTGTTTCTAGAAAAGCAGATGACGCTTACCCTACCGGTGCACCTGGTCCATGTTTCTGTTTTTAGTGGAGTCCGAGTTGCTCATTTGCTTTTGTTACTTTGTATGTATGGTTTTAGTTACTTTATGTTCTTTGTTGTGTATGTCTGTTTTCCATGTCTGGTCTTTGTCCCTGGATTACATTCTTTTGATTACCGCTATAACCTTGGTTCCCTTGATTACTCTTTTAAATTCAGTCAACTCTTAGTAGTCACCAGAGTTTTGTGGCATATTGGTGTAAAATTTTCAATATCATGTCACAATGTTCTAGGTCACCTTTGGTGGAAAGCGTTATTTTTATGAAAATTGACAAAAAATGTATTTCATGAATCTATCAAGTCAAGTATGAAGCTTTGCTGGTCCAGTTGTTGGCTACCTGGAGGAAAAATGTTCTCTGAGTTAATAGGCCCCATACCAGATCTTTTCAAACGATACATAGACGATGTCTTTGGGGTGACCAACAATGAAGAACATGATTTGTTGGGTTTCTTTTCGTACCATCCAGCCATCAAATACACCTCCAACATCACCTTAGAGAGCCTTCCGTTCTTTGACATCAATTGTAAAATTCAAGATGAAAATAAATTCAACCTCAATTTTTTACAAACCCATAGAAGCACATTTTTACTTAGATGATCAGTCCTGTCACCCTCAGTAATACAAAAATACCATTCCAAGTCACAATTACTGAGACTTCGCATTATTTTCAGCGATGACCACGATTCCAGGGCTCAATATAACACGATAAAATCTGTTTTTATCAAGAGAGGATATCCGAACAAAGTTCTGGATCGGGCGATCACGTCAGTTGACAAGTGACCGTGTTCCTTTGGTCTTGAAATATCAACCGCACAATGTTGCAATCCAGAACATCTTGATTCACCACTTTAAATCCATACTTCTCAGAGACAAATATATGTCGTCAGTATTCAACGATTCGCTTCCAATTACTGCCTAAAGAAAGGGAAAGAGTCTGAAAGCGCACCTTTTTACGAGTTCTTTGAAGAGTGCAACTAGACGCCCGCCTGCCAGTTACAAAGGCACACTGCACTGTAAGCGAATACGCCGTTCGACAAGATCTTTTACTTGGGAAACTGATGAGGTCGTCGGACCAGCCAACGTCTTGTCTACGCTGTGGTTTGCAAACGCTGTAAAATGGTTTACATGGGCAAGAGTTTGGCTGATCGTTTTGTAGAACGCAAACAAAGCGTCATCGGTGGAAAGGATTGTCCAGTTCGGGAAACATTTTTGGGAGGCAAACCACATAGTTGACGACATGAAAGTAACTGTCCTTTTGAATACGTGTTCAGGCGAAAAACAACGAAAGTTCCTAGAACAGCGTATCGTCAGCTTTCTTGGGACTGCCCATCCCTTTGGAATGAATGTCAATACCCGCATCATTTACTCACCATAACCCGGTTTTCAACTGCTTTTCGTTCTAGAAATTTTCATCTTGAACTTTACGCATATTTTATAATGATCAAGCTCCATTTTGAGGGCACCTTGTCTCTGTGGTAGGGATTGTCAGCTTTCATCTCAATACTTTTTGCCCCTAACGAAGGCCGGAAGTCCGAAAATTTGGGCTCATATTTTTCAATATTTTTATGTTTTATTCATATTTTATTTGTATTTAGTTCCTTTTAAGCGTGGCTATTGTACAATAATTCATTATTCCTAAAATTATAACAACTGTATTGCCGTGTCTTTTTTAGGCCGTGGAATACATAACCACTCTTCAAACTGAATCAGGTGAAGTATTCAATAAGATTTATTCATCATTTGTTTTTAAATTAATAAAAGAAAAAAACTCAGTCATGCCTTAGGAACCGCTATTAAATTTACCAAGGTAATACCTGGTTAAATATCCAACTAAGTATACCCAAGGTGTTAAAAAATAGAACTTGTGATTTATATACCCCCATATGATTTCAAATATAACAGGTATAAATTCAAAACGTTTGGACATGTCGGTCCATAAATTGAACGCATTGCATTAAAATCTTATGTAAACAAAATTATAGTTTATATCAATCATTATGTGACTGGTTTGTGTGATAATGAGACTAACGCAGACATATCATTTTCACGAGGTCTTCATCAAATACCCACCAAAAATGAATTAACTGGCGTTTAAAACTAAACGCAATACTTGAAGACGGTAATGTATCTACAATTCTTGATTTTAAAGTACTTAAAATGATAATTGCATTTAAATAGAAGATTTAAACAGAAAACTCGATCAAAATAATTTTCATTAGTTAAAAGTACACCCGTTTGGAATGTTGAGATTTAAAAAGTTCGTAGTTTAAATCAAATTCTCATTTCCCTATATCATGTTATGTAATTTTGATGGAATACTAGTTCCTGTATTATAATGTCATAGCTTAACTCTCGCTACTGTTTCAACTTAGCAACGCCAAATCCTGACAGCTTGTACATGTATCGGTGTGTAAACTGCTGGCGTAATGGTCTGCACAAGATCTTATTTAACACGCTTGTCTATCAACTTCGCGAATAACTTTTCTGAAAAGACAAGAAAAAGCACGTATGATCTATCTTGTAATGTGAATTATTAAAGAAATCAACATTTTTAACAATTTTTAAATTTGCTTGATATCTATATGCGACAACTGTTTCATGACTTATTAACAGTAATGATTTGGCATTTGTAATCATGATGATTGTGACGTAAGATGTTGTATAATACCTCCTCGCAGATAATTTTTTATTTTATGTGGACATACCAAAAACTTAAGAAGCAACTTATCTGTAGGTTATTATTGACACTATAATGAAATTCGTTTACATTTTTTTCGATGATTTTATGCTGTTATATGTAAAATGAATATAAAAAAGTTCCCAAAGACGAACTTTGGATTTAAACAATTCTCGATGGTGACTATAAAGTGGTACTTCATTCCGGACAACACCTCTTTCGACAGCAATGTATATGTTAGATTCGTATTTGTCATTGAAGTAAAATTAAAGAACATTAGAAATTTCCGGAGATCAGTAATACCAGACATTGGGTCAAGACATAGTAAGCTGTTATAATGTCTATCGGTGTTTTTTTTTTTTTTTTTTTTTTTCAATTCTCTCCTATAGCCACTAGTGTGGTCATGATTACCTAGTTTGGTCATGATTACCTAGTGTGGCCATGATTACCTAGTGTTGTCAGGATTACGTAGTGTAGCCATGATAACCTATTGTGGCCATGATTACCTAGTGTGGCCATGATTACCTAGTGAAATGACGATTTTCATAAAACTTAGTTCAGGAAAGAAGTCTTGGTATTAAGTTTTAGATGTTGTAACATTTTTGTCGAAGTCGAGCGACAACTATTTATATAAGTATACATTTGGAAGATCTAACAAATGTAGCTTTTTGCTGTTTAAGTCCATAATTTTTAATGTCATCCTCAGTAGATATATAACACAAAAGAAAGGAGAAAAATATAATTTCTTAAATGATTCCTCTGATATGACCGTCAAAAAGTCTTAATATATGGGTCGAAGAGGTTATATTGATCATTGCCCTACTTCTCAAAAAAGACGAATCTTGACGCTTTGGGTTTATCGTGACATAAAAAAACCAAAGTAACCATTGATAGATGACTTAGTTCCTAGTAATGAATCACATAAGCATTCATAGAAAATTCTTTTGGTCCCTTCCTCTAAAGTGCTTACATATAAATAAGCAATGATGAAAGTTACAATATACAATATAGCAACAGAACATTTCGCTTTCATTATAAATATTACGTTAGTATTTACTTTCATTTAAAATAGCTTGCAATTATACAACGTCAATTGTGGTAATGTTTATGTATAGTGATTACGTCCAGCAAACCCTAAGTCCATAAACAGGATATGGGTTAGATATCGGAGTGCAATAACTATTTCAACTCAGTTTTACAATAATTAAAATATCGTTGTGTATTTAATAAATAAACGATTAAAGTCACCTCGAAAGAAATATATGAATAACTGCTAATCACGTCAGAAAACAGTAAATTTAAATAATTTCGTTTAAAAGGCCAAAAGAGTATATTGTATATTATGATAGGTTCCTATTGGTTATCAAAGTATTTCTAAAAGATATTTAAATCGCTACCATTTTACAATATTTGTTTCAACTGCTTTCGAAAATAGTACTCTAATGTAGTAAATCTCTCCGTAACTGACATCAAAGAGCTGCACACCAAGATAGCTTCACTTAGCTAGCCAAGTCCTAAACGATACTCCTATTCTAAAGAACATGAGCTGTACATCAATATCTATCCCTAACGGATATACCCACTCTGGAGTGAATCTATTCAATGTGAATGATACTGTAACTTACACGTGCAACACATTTTATACCCTTTCTGGAAATGCCGTTGCTTCCTGTTTAAATGTTAATGGGACATGGTCCAGTATACCGTCCTGCAAGCTTGTCTTCTACGATAATGGTATGTACCTTTACATTTTTACATTTATATTTTTGTTATATCTGGTCTTCTACGATAATGTTATGTACATTTACATTTTTGTTATATCTTGGAAAGGCGTTTGCTTTATTCTCTTCCAAAAATTATATTTATTTGAGTCATTTGTGTATTCTTTACAGCATGATTGAGAATTTAGTATCTACTATATAGGGATACTTTTTAAAAAGTAAGTAGTAACTGCTCGTTTGTTCAATGTTGGAGATATAAATACCACTATGCTAAAGATCTATCCTCAAATGATATATCAGCTCATTCGAAGAAAAAAATATCAATATGGAGCGAGGACTGCAGTCTTGCTAGGATTATTATTACAAACGCAAAAATCCCAAATTCTTAAGTGTTAATATTTCGTAAATTTAGTCCTAACTGCAAAACATCTTTTGGAATATCTAGCAACATCCTCAGTACGATCGTGATCATAAATAAATCGTCGGTAGTTCATTAAGAACAAATATAAAATTGAATTATCTGCAATAAGTCTGAAATCTATATTAGTTGCACCCATACTTTATTCAAATACATTTAATGCGTTTAAATATTATTTTTATGCATTTGCTTTATTAAAAAATTAAGCGCGTTAAAATGTGAAATTAGATCATACAATTTAATTTTCAAATATGAAATATTTATTAATCCTGCGACAGTTTGAAAAAAACGATATGAAATTTATTTTGACTGTCGCTGGCTAAGGCGAGGGAAGTCGGCTTTCATAGGTTGAAAACAGTGGCATGTCAGGCTTAGAAAAGGCTGTGGGTAGTGCATGACAAATCTTCGCACATATTGTTTTCATAAAAATTTTATCTTCGTCATATCGCAAATGCATCCTTTTTGAAGTTGAATGTTGGTTTTTGATTAAATGCGACAGTTAAAGAAAAATGAATTAGAGAGAAAGGACTGACATTCATACAAAAAGGAAGAAAACTTCTTTCGTTTTATTCAAAATTTGGTTGCTTTCTTACAGAACTGTAAAATTGTTTTCTGAGCATCCATTTTCGATTTAAAAAAAAATCTTCGTACTATTGGACAAATATTACATTAGAACAAAATATTCGGTGGGATAAAATTTACCATGTCCATCCATATCATAGGACTGCCTGAATTTCAAAATGGGAAGTCTCTTGATTTGTCTCCAGTTTGACAAAAAATGGATAAAGTAGAGTTCAAAAAATGGTTGAAGAGAGAAGGGGATAACGTATAGTTTAAAAAATGGATGAAGAGAAAAGGGTTAACTTAAAGAGAAAATCTCACATTAAGTATATACATAGACCAAAGACAATGTAAAAAGAATGTTTAAGTATACTTGTATTGTATGAAGGAGTTATGATTAACAAACACAAATGGCATTCCAATGAGTCAAGTCTCTGCCCATTTACTCATGACGATTTATTTTTCTATTCTAATATCGATGATCATCAACATGACCGCCCAGAAAGAAATGAAATGATTACGCTTTATGGAAACTGTTGAAATTGTAATTAAAATAGTTTGCAGTACCCGTAAGTAGCTCACATATCGTTTGATTTACCCGACCAAACCACGAAGTCTCGAAGAATATTTTTTCTAAGGTGGTGACGTTGCCTCTTATTTTCAATGTTTTAATCATATCACATATATGTCATTTTATGTTTTTTTTTTGTTAATTTCAAATTAAGCTCTTTGATTTTATGCATTTTTTTTTGTTTCCCTGTTTTTTGTATAATTATCAGTCTAATGACCTTTTAAATCAAACTGCTCATAACACCTGTGACCACTTGTAACGGTGTTTTGAAGATAAAACGATTTTAATCAATAGAAATTATTTATGAACGATATCAATAAGCTTTCAAGATGATCTTCTCAATTTTTTTGTTTGTTCTATCAGTATGATTGTTGTTTTAAGGAAGAAAGTTAAAATCTATCTGGATAAAATCAAATTCTATTTAAATGACATTGTTTAAAAAAGATGAGGATTTAACAAATGTGCTTTGATTTAACCAATGTGTACAAGCTCATTTATATCAATTCGTCTGACAATAATATTACAAAAACAAATTCTGAAGCGTGAAGAAGAAGGCAAATCACAAACAACTAAATCCTTGTAAATATCTACTACGTAAAAACAGGAAACAAAGGTGATCTTCATGCACAAAACACATACAAATTCATTTATTTATAACAATTTACCTCTTGAAACTGTAACAGATTATACATATCTGGGTTTAACCATTAAATATAATGGAAATTTCAATTTAGCAATAGATATTTTGATTGACAAAGCTAGAAAAGCCTATTTCAAAATTAAGAAAGTTATGGGATTAAACAACCCATGTAGACTTTTAGAGAAACTTTTTGACTCTTTGTTTTCTCCAATTATGCTTTACTGTAGTGAAATTTGGGGAAATGAATTACTTTTGAAGAATACATCAAATCACCTTGAAACAGTACATACTAAATTTACTACTTGGAGTCAACTGTAAATCTTACATTTATGCTTGTCTTGCAGAGCTATGTAGATTTTCCCTGCAATGTAAAATCAATATTTCAATCATTGGATTTCTAAATCATATTTATTCCAATAATACTACTCTTTTATACCATTTTTATATTACAAAGGATTCAAATACTTGGACAACTAATAACAAAAGGTTACTAGATACCTTGGGCTTTGCCTATTTAATGAATAACCCAAGTGCACTAAAAATAAAGTTACCGATGATTAAACAAAGAATATCTGATCGATATTTACAAGAACAAAATTCATTTATCAGCAATTCTTCAAAATTATCTTTTTATAGAAAACTTTATAGGTCTGGAACTAGATCAAATTATATAGATGTTTTGTCTAAACTGGCCGAGATATCTATGATATCCAAAATAAAAATTAGCTCTCATCAGCTTATGATTGAGAGAGGAAGACACCACAATATTCCAAAAGACAATATAATATGCCCCGTATGCTATATTAACATTAAAGACGATGAACATATCTTATTTGAGTGTGATTTATACAACACACTAAGAGGTGAACTAACACTGAACTTCTTTATATAAAAACTTTGATACGTTTAATATTATAAAAAAAAACTAAGTATATTGTTTAACAGTAAAAATCCTAAATTACTGTTTGTTTGTTTGTTAGGGTTTAACGTCCGAGCAGCTATATTTCAGCTATATTCAGACAATGAACATGAAATGGATGATAAAATGAACATGAAATGAAAAAAAAAGGATAGGTCACAAGGATAGTAGAGTCGACAAATTTTGATTGCCACTGGAAAAAGGGGGGATGGGTAACGTCGGGCAATTTAGCCTCCTGTGGCGGAGCACAAAGGTTCCTACTCCTATCGAATACCACAGCTGGGTTCTTTAACGTGCGGGGAACGTGGCATCTTTCCCAACACGGTGCACCACTATGATTTGCGGTCAGGTTTTCCGTATTATAGCCTGACAACCCCAGCATGTAACACGCCAGGGGTACCCCATTCCACCACCTGGGGCACACATCCCAGTTGCTCTGTGGGCAGAACGCCTAGCCCCCGGCTAGGTTTCTGAGCACTATTTAGTCGCCTTATACGACAAGCTTAGCGCTGCTGCAGGCCTATTCTTTTAACACCCGGACCTGCAAACCATAATGGTGCACCATGTTGGGAAAGATGCCACGTTCCTCGCACGTTAAAGAAACCCTACTGTGGTATTCTCCCGGAGTAGGAACCATAGGGCTCCGCTACAGGAGGCTAAATTGCGCGACTCTACCCACCTTTCCCTATTTCCAGTGGCAATCAAAATTTGTCGAACCCATTGTCCTTGTGTCCCATCCCTTTTTCATTTCATCATCATTTCATGTTCATTTTATCATCAATTTCATGTTCATCGTCTGAATATAGCTGAAATATTGCTGCTCGGACGTTAAACCCCAACAAAAAAACAAACAAAACCACTTATTGTAACTGTGTTAGAGCTAAATAAAATATTTGTATTTGTATTTGCACAATGTAGCGAACAGAATTAAAATACAGATACATAAAAACTGAAGACAATGAAAAATAGACATCACACAAAAAAACGAAACCACTTAAAATATGAATTCTCCCAAAAACGGAAGTAACATCAGGAATAGCATCCTGTGCTCCGGAATAGCAAGCGTACCCTGCATCGCAAGCGGCTCCCTCACATTGCAAACTAACCAAATCTTGTAAACGTCAAGTTCGATGGTTTGCCTATCCGATAAGACGTAAAATCAAACTAAAGATATATTTATCTTGTCTCATCTGTGAGAAATAACCTTTAAATCGGTCAACCAAATTTCAATGTCCACCATAAAACTAGTTTTGATATCTTATATAATATAATGATTGCTGTACAAAAGAAATTCACATGCTTTATAGTAACAGAACAACTGTGAAATGTATACTCTATAGGTTGGGGATGTTGGTATATCGCCATCCTGACTGTAGACGGTAACAGTTGGAAAGTAAAATGTATCATATCTTTAGGTCCCCTGTTTTTTTATAGAACTTTGGTGAATATGATCCAGCACAGCCATGTAGAAGCGGTGTACAATTTTGTAAAAGCAAAAAATTAATATACTGTTACATTATCAGAAATAGTACCGATGTACGTTAGATCAGACCTATGATTGTTAATTATGGTCTCCTTAGGTAAAGGGCTACTGAATATATTGGGTTATTACGTGTTCATGGTTTTTCAAGACCAATCCGAACTAAACATTCAATATCTTTTTTTTTTCGAACGATATTTTTAGGAGCTTTGTTTTCTTGTCCGACGCATTTGTCACGAAGGTCTAACAAAGTATTTTTACCTAAAGATCGTCAGAATAATATCTAATTTAAAATTTAAATATTTTTCATATATATATTTTCGTACATTACTGGACAGGCGGTAATTTCTATATTCTCAGCTGCGCGTTGTAGCAGAAGAAGCAAAACTCGTACAAATCAAAATGAGCTTCTCTGGATTTATATCAATCAGACATGTCAGTTGTGTTACTATATCTCATTACATAAAATCAGTCCGTTATGTTATAGACTTTTTTATTCTTCTCAACATTTATTACCTTTTAACTACACTTTATTTGAATTTAACAAATCTTTAAATTGAAACGTTACTCTCTTATTTTACAAATTTCTTGATATTGCAAATAAACACAGACAGTATTTGAATCCTTTAGACCATTTATCTTTTGTATGAAAAGTTAAATATCTTCGATACTTTGCCAAGCGTCATGTGGATTTCCCCAAATACTCAAGTTTATTCAATTGCTTAAATCCGTGATCTATCTTAAATAGTAATTGGAGAAATAAATTATAAATACAAATCGCATTGAGTGTTTATATTTAAGTGAAAATAGCATTTTCCATAGCACTTGAAAAAATGTATGAACAGGATGGCAGCCTTAAAATATATAGTTGTCAATATATGTTGCATTAGGGCGAAGTATTGTGTTACTTGGAACGAAGTGATTACTTAACGATAAATACTTATTTTATAGCTGAACGGTGTTTTGATAATGAGGCTACTTTAAGCCACTAATTAATATCATATAAGCTTTTTTAGGTCCATTTACAAATTATCTTACCTCAGATAGGACATAGAATTGTTTCAAGCAACATAGGAATATAAATATACGTGTTGTCTTGATAAGAGAAAGAGTAATCTAGAGAACCAAGGTTATAGCGGTAATCAAAAAGAATGTAATCCAGGGACAAAGACCAGACATGGTCAATAGACATACATAACAAAGAACATAAAGTAACTAAAATTAAGTACATACAAAGTAACAAAAGCAAATGCGCAACTCGGACTCCAATTAAAACTGGGAGCATGGACCAGGTGCACCGGTAGAGTAAACGTCCTCTGCTTTTCTAGCATCCCTGAAAAAGACACCGAGTTGTTCATAAGACGGGTAAAAAGACTGTTGCTTTTACGAAAAGTGAAGGATTGTCGTCATTCGATTGTGACATGTTACGATCTCAGATATATTAGATGAGTTAAAAAGTCCATATGAAATCGGGATTTCTTTATGACGTAAGAAAGCTCTTGTTATGTTCCAAAACTACATCTTAATTGAAAACCGTTATTGATGTTTGCTGCTCTGTTTAAGTGAAAAAAATGATGGGTCAGCGTGCTCGTTATAGAAATATTAGCATTTAAAATTTTGGTGGGAAAAATGACTTCTCTTGATCTTCTATAGGTTTTGCCTTCGTCGGTTTTATCTATAAGAGGTAGCAAGAATTTTATAAAAAAAAAAAAAAAAAAAAAAAAAAAAAAAAAAAAAAAAAATAAATAACATTTAGATTTGTTATTAATGAAATTGTGAAAAGGAAAGTGTGAATCACAGGGCAAAACATATTAATGCTATGGAATGAATAAAAGCAAAAGAGCCCTAAAATCTTACAAAAAATTGAGCCATCGATATAAATCCGTCACAAAGTACAGTGACAGTTTTGTGGAATATTGGTAGGGCTATTTTAAAAAGAGCGCCTGGTTTATTGGAATATTGTTATCGCTATATTTTACCTAAGAAAAAAAATATATACAAGAAAATAGGATTTTAAAGTTTACATTATACATACATTTGTGGCTTATAGAGTTGTACCGGTAGTAATGTTTTTGAACTTAAATCTTTAGGTGCATAAACAGCTGTGTACTTAACCTTTTTTCTCAACAATCTTAACAATCTCTGTACTTTAATGTAACAAAAATCACGCCCATGAAGCTAACTAAAACATACCTTGTAGCTACCTACACATAGAGCATCAGTAAAGTTTAATTTAATTTAATTTAAAGTCCACTGTACACAAAGTATTAGAAGAGCAGGAAAGTCATTTGTTCGCCATGTTTAGAAAACTGATACGGTCAATTCATATCAATACAATACAACATGTAAATATTTGGAAATTTACGTATGTAATTTCTGTAATATCAACATCTAAATAAAATATCAAACATGAAATTAGAGATAGAAGAGATGATCTTCAATGGGCTTAGTTACCACTTTTATATCTGTAAACTTGTTCAATTATAGTATGTCCTCATCAAATATCAACATTACCCACAAAAAAAAGAAATGTCTTCCTTTCAAATTAAGATATTTAACATTACCCTTTGGATGTCGGCAATGAATCTGACTGAACTAAATATTGACACACTCGCCATTCGTTAAAATGTTGTTTGACCTAAATCTGCAAGAAAACAGAATTGTGATAATGGTATTAAAAGGTGGTAGAGGTTACTTATGAGTAAAATGTTTTAATCGGCAATACATTCAGTTGGCGTTTTATATATATGGACACCAATAAAAACCACGATGTGATCAGTTCACGTTATAATACAGATATAGATACAGACAAAGTCTAGAAAAGAATTAAAAAAAAAAACAAAAAAAAAAACCTTTATCACATACCAAAAAGAAAAAAAAAGTATGAATAAAATGACTTTGTCTTAATGATAACAGTGTTTGACACGTATTGCGGAAAACTTCATTATTGTTGCTGATTACTACCGGATTATACTCACTTGTAATATGGCGGTTTCCACTGGCGGCGCATGCCATGAGCACCTGATGTTACTCCCCGTTTTTTGTGGGAGTTCACATTGCTCCTATTTTATTTATTTGTGTGGCGTCTTTTCCTCTATCTTCAGTGTTTATGTGTATTTTTTTATTTGGTTCGCAGCATCGTGCATGTAGGTCGTCTCTGTTTCATGAGATCTGGGGCAACATCCTTCCAGCACCAGCGTATGGAGTTTTCATATCATAAATGAAACGTTATGCCAGAGCAACTAAGTTGACTTTTTTGTACCGTACTAAACTTCTTACAATTAGGCTTCTGGAACATGGTTGTGTTGCAACGTCAAGAGTCATCACTACAGAACTATCATATTGGTTATTTAATTTTCTTTGTTGTGTGTGTCTGTTTTCCATGTGTGGTCTTTGTCCCTAGATTACATTAGTTTGGTTTCCACACTAGAATCTTGCTTCCCTTGATTACTCTTAAACGTCTAGGCCAGAATGTGGGTTTTTGGCGTATTTGAACTATCCGACTGCTTACCCTTTTGTATATTTTGTCGATATCTAAGCACATCGCAAATAGCTAGATATAAGAGGTTGATTAAAGCACCTTTGTCATGATATCTTAAATGCTTATAATAAAGCCATAATTTTGGGTTCTAGAAAAAGACGTCATTTTGAAATGAGTAGGAATTTTAAGTTCAGTCTGAAAAGCTCAAGAAATCCGAAAGCCCAAAAAAGACTACGATTTTATGAGCATAGCACATTGATTCGAAACTTCAAATAAATTGAAAATTGGTTGTCTGTAACTAAGTGAATATCAAATTTATTAGTTTATAGTTGCAAAATCAATTAAAATTTTAGAATTTTAATATTCTATAAGTTAAACTTGTCAAGGCTAGCTATTTATCGAAGCAACAGGATAGACAAACTCTAGAAAATCATACATCCTCTACGATAAAGCATTCTTTACATTTGTGAAAATAGCATAAAAAGGTGTACGATCCATTTATTAAGTGTTAAATGCAATATAGTTACCTTATTGAAATTATTCATACTATTTATCTTATTAGCAAGTTATCAGTTAATGTCCTTTATTCTTTATCCTAAATTAAATTCTAATGATCAAATGAAAGGGTTATTGATCCTAAAACTTGTCAACCAAAAAGAAAAATTTGCTTATGAATGATCGAAGATTAAGCACAGTTTGATTTGCTTAATACGATATTTCTGTGCAGTCAATACAGTGTTAAACATTTTGCTGTTTACAGGGACTGTATTTACAGAATGTCTACAGACTGTTGGAATTGATCATGATACATTAGACAAGCCTTTCTGTTATAGTGTAAACTACTTGTGAATATCCAGTTCACGTGTTCTAAAATATTTCGAGATCCATAATCATGAGTTGTACTGCTACTTCTATTTCGAACGGTTATATCTTGTCATCGACGCCGATATATCAAATCAACGAAACAGCCACATATTACTGTAATACATTTTATTACTTATCTGGTAATCCCGTTGCCACGTGTCTGGATCGCTATGGAAACTGGACATCTATCCCATCATGCAGTTTTGCTGCTACAAAAAATGGTCAGTGATGTCTTTAACCAATTAAGATTTCGAATTATTATTCTAATTATTGTTCTTATTATTATTTATGATATAGTAGTTTCACTAAAAGTTAACGCAGTTTACATTTTGATAACAAATTAAAAATTTAAGGAGTTAAGAAGAAATAAATGCTACCATATACTTTTAACAGTCATTTTAGGACACTATCAATTTTTGATATTGTGAAGAAATTTATACGAAGCAAGGTAAAGTAACGTCTTACAACTTACTACGGAAGAACCGTATATACAAGGAAAAACTGATGAATTATAGGGAAGACAAAAATGTTGCAAATACGCTATTTCAGAGGAATTCAAACCTATGGTAAGATATTCTGCAATAGTTTTCTGTAATTGACTCGCGTAAGGTGTTTATGTATATTTTGCTTTCGCAAGCTCCTTAAACCCCAACAACCAATCAATCAAAGGAAAAGAGTTAAAATAAAAACGAAGGGTATCTCTGGTGAAAACTTTGACTATTATATACACAAAGTAATTTCATTTAATATTGATATAATTTTATACTGTCAATATGATTATTTTGTAGTACATAGATCTAAAAGTTGTTTTCGCTTTTGCAAAGATTTTTCACCTGCGCAACGTTTAGCACTAAACCACTCCTCTTTATGCAAATTAGTAAAGTACAACGGAATTACTAATGCCTTTAATGTATTTCACACCCCGTATAGCAGAGCCTACAAGCTAGCGAAGTGATACACAGTAATCTAGGAAGCAGTTATATGTCTGCGGAGGAAATAGGGGTTAGGCCTTGTTGGGGTAATGTAACATTTGTAGTGACTTATTTGTGGAGTGAAAAGTACATCGTGCTGACCAATAGATATCATCTAATGATATTTGGGGTTGTTTGAAGATTAAAATATATATGTATCCATAAACATTGTTCGTATTAAAATGCAAGCTCTGTTCAAAATAAGAAAAATATATTTTATTCATATATCAGATTGACCAATGCAATGGAAAAAAAATCATGGAACGTTTGTAATACTCTAAATTGTCTGATACAAATATGAAACTATAAGATAGAGATAGACTGACGATTAAAAAAGTCCGAAATAATAAAACATTAAACACATATTTGTATTGTATAATAGTACAGTATGGCCCTTCATAGATGTTCATTGACTTTAAACAACACGTTATGTTTAGGTGCTTTAAAAGATGTCTGAAAATCATTGATTTGTTATTTTCCCGCACTATTTTGATGCAACGAAAGTAGTGTCCAGTGTCTGCACTGCAAGTTAATTGGATATTTTATCTATCATGACAATAACTGAGTGAATATTTCTTGTGCTCTCGTATTCAAAAATACAATTGTATGTATAACTTCATCGGAAATTACAGGAAAATAACAAAAATTTTATAAATAACTTTTTAGTTATTTCCAATATCATATGATACACCATCAAAGTTAATAATGATATAAGCACGATTTGAGATACTTTAGAATAAAAACAAATGAGACTTTTTAAACTATATTGTATCATTGGATCCGTCCTCAACCTCGAAGACAATATCTCTTTGTTCAAGCTACGTCTTATTGTGTCCGAACAATTCTACATTGTGATGTTTTCTTAATGTATATCTGTATGACGCAATTAGAATGTTGTATTTTGTTTTGGTTTGTTTTGTTATATTTGGTATTAACTTTGTTTGTTTTTTTAACTTAAGAGAAACCGTTCAATTAAACTTCTTTCATAATTTTACTGAGATTTTGTTCATACTATGTATATTGCTTTTAGAGGAAATTATTTATCGACAAATTGATTTCACATTCTCTAACATGACCTACCAAGTCGCCTATGATTTATTTGAAATTAAGCAACATTTACTAAACCTAAAACATAATTTCTCTGGAGTCAATCAACATTAAATGTCTATTAACGCCCTGTGGCTATTACATGCATATCATGCTAAGTTTAAAGTCTATTCTGAGTACATAATCGAACCTTCACTACCACTATAACTAAAAAGTAATATCTTGAATTTTATTTCTAATGAGAATTGTGGTAAAGCTCTAAATTTTGCAAAAGATGCCTTTTGAAATACAAATAACACTTCATCGATAAAACAAAGTTTCCAGATAAATATAGAAGTTTAATCATGTCATAAAATGGTTACTATAGTTACATCTTTCCCCAAAAGGCACGGAGGAGTGCTAAATTAGAAATAAATATGTTTTCCAAAAGTTGTAAATTATAGTATGTAATGGCCTGTTTTTGTTCTCAATACAATATTCGACTGACAAACTTGGTAACCATTTTCTTTTTACGACTTTGCGATGTGAGCATAGCAATGCAAATAGTTACAAACAAATATATAATGGTCATGAAGTGTAAAAATTAAACTTTTTTCTAATCAAAGAGTAATCAAGATAACTAAGATTTTAGCGAAAATTAAAAGAATGTAGTCCAGGCAGAAAGACAAGACACACAACAAAGAAAGAAAAACTAAAATAACTCATACAAAGCAACAAAAGTACATGTACAAGTCGGACTCAACTAAAAACTGGGAGCATGGTGTACCGGTAGGGTAAGCGTCCTCTGATTATCTAGAAACACTCGCGAGTTGTAAAATTGTACCGTTTGCATAAAATAATCGCTAAAATAAAATTCATGCACTTTGGTGACAGTGGCAATGTGTAAATTGAGTTATAATTAAAAGATTGTATAACTCTATGTTACATAGTACATCAAATCAAGATATTAACAATAATGCCTATACTCAAAATCCAAATGTAAAATAAAGAAATGGGAACTTACGAAATAAAAAAGGAACATATAGAAGCCAAAGGAAAACAATAAGTAATAACAATAAGTTGTCAGACAAAAAACGCAGACTTTGAGCAAATGAATACTAGAGAAAATTGAATAAAAGACGCTGGAAACTTTGAGGAATAAAATTCATAATAATTTAATTAAAATTCAACATACAACAACACAAAATAAAGTTCATCAAAATATATTTCTTTGTAGACGTTTTATTTTTCGAATATTTAATTAATTAAAGTCTACAAACAGGCGGCGTCCATGTGCTGTGTTAGATATTTTTTACCTTTTTAATGAAATGTCAGGAAAAGTTTCAATTTGATATAAATGGATTTTTTTAAATGTGATTTTACAATGGATTGCCAAACCCTTGCACTTTTAAGTCTAGTACAAATATACAATTTCCTTGATTTCCTTGATGGGAAGAAATTGAAAGTAACAAAACAAAATAATCTTATCGGTAAGGTTATCTTTTTTATGTACACTTTTGATAGCATGACAAGCCACAATATTTAGAAATGTAATATTTCGTTTTGAACCTGTCTCTTTATTCATACGTTCATTAATGTCAAACCAAAATTGCTTCCTTCCCACGTTTACCGGTATGAAAAAATATCTACTGGACGTTTAAAAATCTCATCAAAAGTTATAAAAGGAATAAAGAAAACCCTGATGACGTAAAATATTCTTGTTCAACCTTCAACCAAACAAAAAATAAACTTTACGATCATATTTGTATAATAATTGATTCTACACTATGGTAATATGTTATAACTTATGTAACTATTTCGTTTACAAGAATATTGTTTTATGTACATCAGTTCTCGAGTGATCGTCTGGACATTCTCTCACGTCTCATTCATACTGCATAAAATATGCAACGCAGGACATATCAATTTTCTTTTAATATTGGTAGAAAATAGTGGTTGAATAAATTAATGTGTCTAACCAAACAAATATGTAGTTATTATTTTTCTTAAAAATCCAATCACTATACAAAAGGAACAGTTTTTAGCTCACCTGGCCGTAGGCCAGGTGATCTATTACCATCACTTGGCGTCCGTCGTCGTTAACAATTTTTCAAAACTCTTTTCCTCTGAAAGTACTTGACCTATTGGAATCAAACTTGGAATGAATGTTCTTTGGGGTATCCTGCATAGAACTGATCCGCCGAAAAAAATGGCCGCCGTTACTAAAAATAGAACATAGGAGTCAGACAATAGTTTTTCGCATATATCTCCCATTCTATCCCAGTTTATCACATTCTGAAAGAGGTAAAAGTGTTCAGCATAATAAAATCTATCTGCGGTCAAATTATCATTTTAATCTATTAATCCATGTTGGAGTTATTGCCCTTTTTCAAAGTGTTTTGCTATTTTTAATGTTATTTCTTTCAAAAAATCTCCTTTGACACTATTTTGCCAATTAAAACAAAACTCGGTATAAGTGTTCCTTGGGGTATCCTGCATAGAACTGAAATGGGATTTTCTGATCCGTCGAAAAACGTGGCCACTTTACTAAAAATAGAACATAGGGGTCAGACAGTATTTTTTCGCATACATCTCCAAAACCGTTAGGTTTAGCCAAATTCTTTCAATAGCTGAAATGAACCTTATTATTAGGAAGTCTTCAAAAGTCTTCAGGCATAAAATTTGTCAGACACTTTCTTATAAGAGTTATTGCCCTGGACAGGGGAAACTGACCGGTGTTTTTTTTTTTTACATTTTTCAGCCGATGTTTTGAAAACTATTATAGATTCAGACTTTCATTTACTGAAATGATCCTTATGATAAGTCCTGTTGGACAACTTATTGTCTAATTTATTGCCCTTGAAAGGAAAAATTCAACCAGGTGAGCGATTCAGGTTCCTTGGAGCCTATTGTTTATTCTATCTTTAACCTGTTTTAATAAGAAGGACTAGTGACACATTATTTAGACACTGAAATAAGCTTAATATATCCCTGCAGTACCAGCATATGGAGTGTTCATATCACAACTCATATGTTTTGCCAGAGCTTGCCTAAACTACGCAGACTTTTTGTATCGCGCTAGAACTCTTAACAAATAAGCTTCTGGAACAGGGTTATGATGCTACAAGATTGAAGTCATCACTACAGAAGTTTTATGGTCGTCATCATGAACTCGTGGATCGTTATGGTGTATCCATCTGCACCATGAAAACTGATTTATTCAACGGGTCATAGTTTTCCTTTCCTCGTTTGTCTACCTCGGACTTGACTTTTTACGAGCAACTCGGCGGGTGTTACTAGAAAAGCAGAGGACGCTTACCCTACCGGTTCACCTGGCCCATGCTCTCAGTTTTTAGTGGAGTCCAAGTTGATCATTTGCTTTTGTTACTTTGTATGTATGATTTTAGTTACTTTATGTTCTTTGTTGTGTATGTCTGTTTTCCATGTCTGGTCTTTGTCCCTGGATTACATTCTTTTGATTACCGCTATAACTTGGTTCCCATGATTACTCTTTCAATGCGTCATAGTTGTCCTTTCCTCGTTTGTCTACCCCGGACTAGAAAACCAGAGGACGCTTACACTACCGGTGCACCTGGTCCATGCTCCCAGTTTTTAGTGGAGTCTGAGTTACTCATTTGCTTTTCTTGCTTTGTGTGTGTGATTTTTGTTGCTTTGTGTTCTTGTGTATGTCTGTTTTCCATGTCTGGTCTTTGTCCCTGGATTACATTCTTTTGATTACCGCTATAACTTGGTTCCCATGATTACTCTTTCAATGCGTCATAGTTGTCCCTTCCTCGTTTGTCTACCCCGGACTAGAAAACCAGAGGACGCTTACACTACCGGTGCACCTGGTCCATGCTCCCAGTTTTTAGTGGAGTCTGAGTTACTCATTTGCTTTTCTTGCTTGGTGTGTGTGATTTTTGTTGCTTTGTGTTCTTGTGTATGTCTGTTTTCCTTGTCTGGTCTTTGTTCCTGGATTATATTCTTTTGGTTACCGTTATAACCTTGGTTCCCTTGATTACTCTTAAATGTGTTTAAGTATGTACTTCTCTTTTGAAGATATTTTTTTACCATTTAAGACTATAGATGTAAAAATAAATGCGTGGCCAAACTCGAATTAGACATTTTTCTACAAATCATTTCGAGATTGATGAGTTATATACTCTTCCAAACGAAATAAGCTAATATAAGATATTCAAAGTAACATTTTACTCGTTTTTAAGGTTTCGTTTAACATTGAATAGAACTGTATAATCAATTTAGATGTTATGTTATGGCACCATCAGAACCTTCATTCGGAATTTCCATGTACACGACATTGACATCTCCTTTTGACTTTAACAAAGATGTGGGTTCGTACTTTGGTATTTGAAGTTTCACTTTGATAGTCAAAGTTTTATGTGATAATTTCTTTAAGAATCAGTCGATACCCAGGGATAGGGCATAAGTTACATAGTACTGATCCATTACGTAAGAGGATTTTATTGGCATACTCAAATTGTATTTGACGCAGATAAAAGTTTTAAAGTCAATTCAATCCTACGAAATTTATTGCCCATGTTTATCCTATTTGAATGTAATGAATTTGAAATGAAGTATGAAAAAGCGTCAGATCTTTGATCTTTAAATGTGTCAATCAAAGTCACCAGAAAGAAGTAGGTTGATCTTTTTCAACTGCTTTAAATCATATCCACACAACTCTGAATAAGATGCGTGCAATTATATCAGTCAATCTGAAGTACATTTTGAGTGACATTAACTTGGGGAAAAAGTAACACTGATTCAAATAAAAAAATCTGATCACGTAATAATTGTCTTGTCCAACTATCATTCAAACGAAATATGAACAGTTCTTTAGGTAGTAACAGAAAATACTTTTAATCTATGTAATTTATGTTGAGTTGCTTTAGATTAAAATCGTTGAATCATATTCTGTCCTACGTATCACGACTTCGTTTTTGCCCTTGTATCGTGGTGCTCAATTATTTCTGTTTGTATTTTAGTTCCTTTACGTTGTGTCATTTAAGGCAAATAATGCAGTGGCTGATCCAGGGGTTTTAGGTAAGGGGAGCAAAAAAATCCCCCCAAGAAAATTTTGAAATATCAAACCTCAAATTCTGCATTATGAGGGTATCTTTAACAGTTTTTAAACAATTTTTAAAAATTGCAATTTTCCAAGGGAGGACCGCCCCCTGGGTCCGCCACTGTAAGGCATGTACTATAAAATGAAATGCCGATATAATTGTAAAAAAAAAACATGCGTGTTAGGAGAAACCTTGGAGATGCTTGAATTACAAAGGTACAGCCAACTTTTACTCTTGACAAGCAGGTACTAGTATTGAAATAAACATTGCTTTATATTTCCTATCTACCTGATTATAAAATTGAAACTATAAAATGGCTTCCTCAGTTTAAGAAATTAGTCGTTAATTTAAACTATAATATCTCGTTTTTGGCGAGAACAAATGTTACTCATAGATGCGAAGCAAGACTTTTTTATGTTCAGACATATAAATTCTTCCATAATTTTACGATCCGTCAAATAGTCACGAATGCTCTTACATGACATTCGTTGGAATGTACAGATGAAATAATAATTCAGTTACTGGGATTCTTTTTACTTTGACTTTGTTTAGAACGGTATCTTTCTACACGTCATCTCGTTACACCATTTAGTATAAAGAGAGTAAGCACATATGTACATAAAAGAAACGAAAAATAAAAAAAAATTATATCTCAGAATCCTTGATTTCATTTAAGGCCTAGTCAACGTGATAACGGTCACATTGTTACTATGACAACGAGAATATTATTTTTATTATTTAAGTTAACTTTTATGTGAAATGTGATTTTATATAAAAGATACAAATAAACTTAATCAATTGTAAAATTTAAACATACAGATATGTTAGCACGCACCTTTTTACCTTAAACATAAATGACTGGAGTATAAAATAGTTTTTGACTACTTACTCTTTCAAATGTATTTTCAACATGCGTGCCTAATTGTTCCACCTAATTACGATTGAATGTAAAATTGAAAGCATTTGAACCATAAATTTACTCATTCATTGTTAGCATGGTAGAGAGCCAAAGGTACAGGATATCATACGAAGTACTTTAGAATTTTATAAACACTTCTTTTTGTTTACAATATCTCCATGGAGAAAAGTAAATAAGGGTGTTTTATATTTTGGCACTTAAACAGTCTGACCTAACGTTTACCGAATCTTTTATCCGAGCGTATAATTCGTGCATAATTTGTACTAACTGTTCAAAGCGTAGATGAGCCGTTTCGCTGTGTAACTATTTAACCATTCTAACTTTATTGCCTTATATCGAAACAAAATTACGAGTTCAAATTCTTTTTATTTTCGTGTAATTCTGTAGCCCAATTTAAATTTTGAACTTGTATCAATACATTTCAACTACCATAAATCCAGTTAATGTGTTTGGCACTTTTTAATCCTGAATTTAGATTACTGTGAAGAGGTGTCATGATATTTGGAAACGAGTCCTTAAGTTGAAAAGTGAAAAGGAAATTATTATTTGCTGTCTGGAGTCTAACTACATGAATTGGATTTGTTGGTGATGTTGGTGCACGTAAATTGTTGACTTAGGGATAGACTTCAGTTGGCACAAAAATGACGACATGTACTCTACAGGCTTTAAGTAATGGATATGCAATATCTTCGAAGAATCTTTTCAACGTGAATGACACAGTCACTTTTTCTTGTAACCAGTTTTACACGATATCTGGAAACCCGGTGGTTACATGTTTGGACACTGGTTCATGGTCAACGCTACCATCGTGTAAATTTTATACTACAGATAATGGTGAGAACGTATAAGAATTTTTTTATGTCGACGTAGATGTCATATGAATATTTACCATTTTTAAACTTTTGCGTTTTTTCTTATGCCTTTTTGCTTTTGAAAATAACAATTTAATAGAAAATTATTATTTTTTTCATTGTTTTGGTGTAGATTAATATTGATAAATGTTTCAGAAGATATTTTTCTGAAGTTTTGTTATTCATCATTTTTACACAATTTGGCTTTTGTATAATATTATATATCACGAACAAAATTTCTTTTTGAGAAATACAACTTCAAAATTATATCTCAAAATTGTAAATGATCAAAGTATCATAGCGGGAACATTTTCTGAATATCAATTTGGAAATTGCATGGGAAAGTCATTTAATGTCGAAAACGAGCTTTTCAAAACATCCACAGTTTAAAAGCAACATTTTAGGAAACCAAAGGAAGCGCAAAAAACTTAGTATATCAGTTGCAATTGAAATGTCCCTTGACAGATTTCTCCTTGAAATGTACAGGTTAAGACATTTCTTTGATATAATACAAGGTAACGTTTTTTAGCAATTTTATTTTTGCACTAAATGACCTTGCCAAATGCCAATGTTGAGGTTCTCAACATGATATTTGTAATGTACACTGGATGACCTTTCATTTGGTATGCAACAACACTACTTGCTATGAACTTTAGCATTTTGAACTTATTAACCCCATCCAGATTCTATTTCGGTATTTTGGATGTACGCTGTAAGACCTTCCATTTGATATTCAACAATCCTACATTCTATGAATGTTTAATATTTATCAGTTATGGACTTTTAACGAAGTCAATACGTTACATATGGACCTGTTCAGATCATACTGACCGAGGACGAAGTCCGATGTTATTTATTATAGCCTAACATGTCCGTATATAACGTAATGACTGAGTGAAAGTCCTTAATTCATATATTACACATGTAAATAATGCATTTTTTTGTCTGTTTCATCTGCGGCGCTTCCGCCATGAATGACTGAGAGTAATTATGGAACGGAGCGGTTTATTTCCTTATCTAAATCAAGATGTATGGCTTCATATACATATAAATAGAAACATATCGTCAATAACAGAAGCAAGGCTTCATGTGCGTGGAATAACCTTTGCATCACGTGATCATAATAACCAATGAACAAAGAATATTGTTACACCATGTGTAGTATTTGAAATTAATGACACCGCCCTTAACGCATGCATAGTATGAAATATCATGATTGAAACTTTGATTTTTAAAATATGCTTATTTAGACCTTCAAATGATATGTCACATGAAGACATAGTTAAAAAAGAATGATGCAATGTCAATTCTCTAGATAGGACTAATGAACATATGTGCAACTCAGAGGCAAAACATGCAGGCATTTTCAGAGGGCACAGTTAAAATATAATGCAATTCCAATTCCACGACCGAGAACCTTGGTAAGGAAAATTTCAGAAGAAAAAAAGGGGAAAAGGAAAATAAACATTTGAAATGAATAAGTTATCTCCAATGTGGGATATTGATTACTTAAAATTTAGTATTGAAAATAATAAGTGGACTTAGTATCTTCTCTTTTTTAAACATCCAGCAAGTCTCTCGAGTCATCCCGGTTTAATACGTAAGATTGAAACTGTCTCGACTGGATGAAAGATGCGGACACAAAAGTATCGATCGACAAGCGGTCGTAAAACTTTTTGAAGAGTTGAAATGTTTTTGTAAAACTGAGTTTTATGAACGTAACGACGTATTAGACACATTTTAAAGGGAAACATACTTCATTTTGTCTCTTTAGCACATTAATCTATGAATTCAAGAGCTTAAACAACCATAATTTGAATTTGACATTTCCAGTTATATAATTTGATCTTTGAATCTTCGTGTCAATATAATAGCACTTATTGGAAAAGAAACAAAAATGCACAAAAAAGTAATGGTAGGAGGTAATACATTTTGTTTAAATTCATTCTGTCTTTTTAAGTAAAATATCTATCAACTATTCTCATTTTGTATACATCCCGTAATTTTGTGGTTCACAATATAAGAGGAATTGACTGTATAATCTTACTTTGTCAGTAAAATGCAGACATGGAGATGCATAGATTTTGTTTAATGCAATTTATTATAAGATTCATGAGTTCAACGGAAATAAGGTAATGACAATGCGCTTTAACAAGGAATTGATTTTTTTGTATTAGTAAAATTACTTGCTTAAATGGATTTTAGCAGAACATTGTCATGCAAATGCTAACGTATTAACCTAATGATGTGTTCTTCTTAGGTTTACCACTCGACACGACTTAAAAACTGCGAAGAGACAACTGCGCTAAACACAAGTAACCCTACAATTTTGTATATAATAACTACGGTCGTTGACCTCTTCCGTTTGTTCGTTTGTCCGTCAACAACTTTGTTCTGTGGTTTTCAATTCAAGTATTATCACAGCCAATTGATATTTTGATAGCAGCATTATATTGATATGTTATACAGTAGGACATGATTTCAGACTGACGCGACAGAAACGACTTATTTGATGATAATATTCATATGTTGACCACTTGGTTATAGGGGGTGAGGACCGGGATAGTCCTTAATGGGCTTTGATCACAGTTTTGTTGTGAAAAATGAAATATTAAGTTCCATCCTTGATTTGTACCAGTATGTTTCGGACTCAAACAATGATTAATTTGATTTGGCTAACTTCACAGCCGCAGAATTTCACTAACGTTTATCACGGATAAAAAAATATTAAAGTAACTGATAAACTGACGAGCATAAATTCAATTTTAACTTTGAATGCAATTGTTATATATTGAATGCCGTTATGCCAAAGTTTGACCCTAGTTTCTGAATTTTTATGTGTACATCATTGTTTCCGAAATAGATATGCTCGAACTGAAACGTTAATTCGAGCACAATTTTCCGTTTTTGGGAAAGATTTCATTTTAAAAAATGGCTGAACTAAAGATGGATTACCTTAAATAACGACTTCTGGACAAGATTGCCTCTTTGGTCTTTCATCTTCAACTGAATTAAATTGTTATCACAACAGCTACTCCACTTGAAATACCTGCATTACCAAGCAGCAGCTCACAAACAGCCCACAACCGACTTTGAGATTCAAAAAGCCATAATACGTAGCCATTACTCAGACAAGGGAAGAGATCATTTAGTGGAACAGATTGAAGGACTTTCGTAACTTGTAAAGAATCTGGGCCTGCGACAAGTTACGTTTTCTGTTTCAAAACGTGGTGAAAATATCTCTATATATTAAAACAGGAATGAACATTTCTTTAGACGACCATGGTATTAATAGATAAATGTATTTGTCAGCATACCCTCGACTGTTGCAACACAATTGGCGACAAATTCGATGCAAAACGAAAGAACATTGATTCATTTCATCCCAAAGAGATCAAATCAGTGTTTTCAGCACGAAGTGATCACCAATGGCAATACATTTTACGAGACATGCAGTATCATTAACTGTAATAAAGTGATGATTGTTCGCTATTCTTTGAGGATTAAATTGATTTGTTTTAATTAAAACATTATTCAGTGAATATCTATATTTGTAGTGACGAATTTGTACAAGTGACTTGAAATTGAAATTTTGAAAAATTCTTGAAATTCATTAAGTTTCTCATGTTTGCAAAGTACAAAATCATATTTTTCTACTCAAATAGCCTGTAGATATTTTTCTATCTATCTATGTGAAACACAACAACAATTTATAAAATGCTTATTTGATTGATTCATTGACAATGTCGTTCTGAATGATTCATGATTTTTATTGCTTTATGGATTTATGTACTTTAATTATTGGTTCCGTTTAAGCTTGATAATATAGTAACCTATCTAAGCGAAATCAGTATCATTTTCATTCTTTGGTAATTGATATGATTATAAGTAAAAATGATAATGTATCTTTATAATTGTGGTGCTTATAGATAAAATATTATAAAATTCGAAAAGTAATTAGCATATACAAAAGTTAGTAGTCTCGTATTTCAGATAGGTCATGAAGCTTTATACGGCGAAACACACCACTTATAGATTTGCCACTCAGCCATTTTAATACATGTACCATTTGATATTTGACAACCTTACAAAGAGTAAAGCATTTCCCAATGACAAGTTTGTCAAATTGTCAAAACAAGAGATAAAATTTCGTTAAACTTTAATTTGGAGACTGCGTATAAATACAAAATTTATTTGGCGATTTGAAAAGACAAAAAGATAGATAAATATGCAAAATAAATGAAAACAATAATATTGAATGGAAAAACTGCGAACCCTGAACATAAAACAAAATTATAATATACTTTTATACATTTACTTATTTAAAATAAAGAATTATTTTTCATTCTACGAAATGAGAATATGGGGGAGGGTCAAACGAGTGGTTCGTTGATTGGTCTTTTCATTTTAATATGCAAGGAGCTAGGATACAATAAACCGTGCTGAAGCCAAGCGCTCGGTGTATTGGTTTAGATTTACCTCCGATAAATAATACTTGGAAATATATCCATACACAGGCAAAATTATTTCTAATGAATTTCATATGATTTTCACCTGAATTGAGCAAATAAACTAAGTGACAGAGTTCACGTGAAATTCGGGTGAATGGAGCCTTCACACGAAATTCACACGAAATGTTCACATAAAATTTGTGTTTAGTGAATTTCATATGAAAATCATGTTAATTTCATGTGAATTTTACATGAATTTCACGTGAAGCTCGATTAACATGAATTTCACGTGAAAAATATTTGCCTGTGTACCTTAAGGTTTGCATTTTTTAACACAATGTCGAAGCAGTTCTTGATCTAACGAATTTATGACATATGTATCAACAGAGAAATCCTTTCAAGAATGTTAAATGTATGACTTTTGTTATCGTAAATGAATAGAAATATGCAAATCATGCTGAGATTTTATTAATACTTTTATTTGTTTTAACAATGAGATATAACTTTCAATCCCTCGGAATCCATTTCTTCAAAGAGGTACATGATTTAAATGCAAGCACTTACATTAGATACGAAGTAATTGCATACTGTGTATAATATGAAGTTTAAAGAAAACAATTTAATTATACTTTATTGCTATGTGTGTACGATAATTTTTTTTTACTTCGCACACAATGAAAGTGAACAGTTTTGCAGTAGATGTTTCATGCTCGTTATGGTTTTTCTGCTCTTTAATTTTATCTCATTGGAAAAAATAGTTA
Organism: Perna viridis; assembly: GCA_037379345.1. NCBI lineage: Eukaryota > Metazoa > Mollusca > Bivalvia > Mytilida > Mytilidae > Perna > Perna viridis. The sequence goes on from CM074511.1 coordinate 21,068,278, forward strand.
ATTGTAAAAAATAGTAACTTTAAATCAGCTTTCCCTTAGTATTTTGTTTTGGTTTTGTGGTTTCATTAAGATCCATACAAGGATCTCTTTCGTCATACATTGCCGTCCGTCCTTTTGACGATTTTGTATCACTTTCCAGGATATCATCAGGTAGGACATGGGCAATACAGCGCATGTTTCCAGAAAGTAGGTATTGCTTTTCTCATGGTTCGCCAGTTTATATGCGTTGATTGTTCTCTACATTATTTTTTTAATTATGATTAAAAATTACAATAAAAATAATAATCATAATCATAATAGTTTTAAGTTCAAAGGTCAAGGCACAATATGTTTTATCAATTCTCTGATTTCATTATATTGACTCTGTCCCTTTATTACCGTGGTATTTTAGTATCGTTCATATACCTTACTTTCATATTTAACAGTTTTGCATGTCATGACCGAAGTACAATTGAATCGGTAAAAACAAGAAATTCTTGCATATTGCGTGCATGCATAGGAATAAAATTTATTACAATTTTGTTGATAAACTGTATTCCTAGGTTGCACAGTGATGTCAATATTTCAACGTTAATAACTGAAGTTTTTGCATGCATACTTGAGCGATTATAATTAAGCTATGGACTGTTTAAACATCCTATAATTGTACTGCATAAAGCTGCAAAACATTTATCAATCCAATGACAAAGTCCTTTTTCTAAAATAAAAACCGTGTTGACTTGATATTTACATGGACCATATAGAAAAAATCAAGTGTTCGAACTTGCACTAAACTTTATTCACCCAGCTATATATAAAACTGTGAGTTAACGGAACTATTCAGGATTTGAATTAGAAAATTTCTGCTTTTTTTCTATGTGTTACACATAATTTGGAACCGAATGTCTGAAAAGAAAACAATAGGACACTGACCCTACCAGTACACCTGATACATGTTCTCAGTTTTGAATGAAGTCCTGTATTTTATATTATTTTTGTGTTTTGTATTGGTTCCTTCACTTTAGGTGGTTAATGCTTACCAAAGAGGTTGCTGATTAAAAACAGTAAAAATAGTGAACGTATATATATAACGTCTCAGAATGTGACGACTCTATTTGCTACACTGCTCCATCTGATCAAATTGATACAGGCAAGATAAAGTCAGCATAGAAGGGTCTGAAAATTTCCTAACAATGTTAGAACTGTCAAATTTGTGCCGCTGTGACATCTCTAAACGACTCCGCCAGCTAGGGGGCTGGACTTTGTGCAGGCGGTGTTGTCATAGATGTTTTTTAAAGTAAATCCACAGAGTTGTACATTTCATTCAAAAGTGACTCATCTAAAATTGAGCGTTGATCTTTTAAAGCGTATTGATTTTTTGTAGTATTAAGTACCAATCCATATAACATTCAGGCACTGCCAAAAGTAGAGGTAATTCTTGGTGCAGAAAATGCCAACAAACAATGGATGCTTTTTCAATCTCCATACGCCATTTTCATATGTAACTATAGTCTTTTTCTGTATTCAGAACTACATTTTCGAGAAAACTGTACATTCATCTATCATTCAATTCACCAATATATTTTAAAATGTAAATTTAATATACTGTATGCTGGACGAATATTTTGTACAATGAACTTGATATGATTTGATTCACCAACTTCAAAGTGACAATTTCATACGCAATCTATGAAATATTTATCTAAAAAAAAAAGCAACCACCGAATAACATGTGTTACTTTGACTGACCAATTTTTCAAAAGCTTTAATTTCATATTTTAATCTTGTGAACAAATTATCTTAAAAAAGAAGTGAGGCGTGATTAACACAGTGTAATTTTACCCCATTCTATTAAAACTTGAAACTTGAAACAACAGATATAAGTTACAATTTTGTCGAATCTGGCATTCCAAAATAGTGTCATTAATGAAGGTGTCCCATGTTTGTACATAGTATACGTTTTTTTTCTTTTACCTTTATTAAAAAAAATAGTTTTTAACTTGTTTAGGAGTTTAACTTTTAAACGAAAGAAACTTTTTACATCTATAATAAAACAATTTATATCTGTGAATGGATTTCAAATTACAATTATGTAAAATAATTATGGAACGTAGCTATCTGAAAGGGACCGATATGCTTGAGAAAATATCGTTTAACAGTTACAATATGTAAGTAGAAATTTTGGGTCATTGTCGATATCTGATATATTTCTTTTGCAAATTATAGTGACAATACTTCTTTTCCTATCATATTCTGCGTCTATTCTGGAAAACTAAAAATATGAAAAATGTTTTGCATTGCCAAATCCAACACGACAGAGAAAGTATATCGAAGACTAATGCAATGGAAATAAGAGGGATATGCCAGTGAAGCTGTCAAATATGGTTTCAATTGTCAAATGTAATGTGACCAAAAAGAGATTCTTGGGAATTTCCGTTAGTCAAATGGTCGAAATAGGATTCGTTTCAAATTCTTAACAGCATCACTGACATCAATAAGTTACGAATTATATAGAACTTCTTTGTTGGCATTTAAGGTGTTTCGTTAAGAAATATAACTCTTGATGTGCTTCACTAAATAGAATTCAATGCATTAATGTCTAATGTCAGATAATCAATTTAACTCACGAAAAATATAATAAAACATATGATTGATTATATCAAACGTATTAGTTAATTCAGTCAATTTGTTATAAAATTATATCAAGGCAAATTTTGGGTGAAAACAATAGGTAATCAAGGGAACCAAGGTTATAGCGGTAATCAAAAGAATGCAATCCAGGGACAAAGACCAGACATGGAAAACAGACATATACAATAAAGAACATAAAGTACCTAAAATAATACATACAAAGTAACAAAAGCAAATGAGCAACTCGGACTCCACTAAAAACTGGGAGCATGGACCAGGTGCACCGGTAGGGTAAGCGTCCTCTGCTTTTCTAGTAACACCCGCCGAGTTGCTCATAAAAAGTCAAGTCCGGGTGGACAATCGATGAAAGGAAAACTATGACCCGCTGAATAAATTAGTTTTCATGATGCAGATGGGTACACCATAACGATCCACGAGTTCATGATGACGACCATAAAACTTCTGTAGCAACATAACCCTGTTCCAGAAGCTATTTGTTAGAGTTCTAGTGCGATACAAAAAGTGTGCGTAGTTTCGGCAAGCTCTGGCATAACATATGAGTTGTGATATGAACACTCCATACGCAGGTGCAGAAGGGACGTTGACAATTCTGAATGAAAAGTCATCACGTTGGTCGTAAAGTTTGGTCAATAGTTTTCCTTTACCATCGATTTCTAAGTTTTGGTCAAGATATGACTTCACAGTGTCTGTAGTATCCTTTATCTCAAGTTCTTTTAGGTAGATGCAATGTATCAAATCCCCGAAATTAGGATTGTTTAAAGATAATACGTCATCTATATAGCGGAAACTCAGATTGAAGGATCTAGCCAAACGATATTCTTTCTTTCTGATCAGATCAGCTATAAAGTCAGCCTCATAAGAGTGAAGGAATAGGTCAGCAAGTAAAGGAGCACAATTTGTTCCCATTAGAATGCCGACCGTTTGTTGAAAAACACGTCCACTGCTATTATTTTCTACGTCTACCTCTGATAATAAACATTGGACGTAAAACGTTTTGCAGACAAAAACAATGTTGTTTTGGGCTTTGACTGCTGGTACGACAACATATTTTTCATGTATAGTAGACATTTTTTTTCCTACATCGGGGTCTTTAAAAATTGATGTAGCCTTGGCACTCATTGGCCTACTTAACACTTTCATTCGTTTCAAAATTAAAGACGATCTGCTGTCAGGTTCGGGCCTATTTATACTTTTTAAACCTTTTTATAGAAGAGTAAAGGAATAGGTTAGCAAGTAAAGGAGCACAATTTGTTCCCATTGGAATGCCGACCGTTTGATGGAAAACACGTCCACCACACTGGACAAATATGTTGTCGATTAAAAATTCCAGCATTTTGTAAACATCTTCCTCTGTATATTTGGAAGATGAATTGGAATTGTTTCTTACAAAGTATGAGGAATCTCTACCAAGAATTATATATTTGTATCTAGGTTATTTATCCAAAACATGAAAATGCAAAGATGAAGACATGTAGGAAATGTAGAAAAACACACAGCAAACTAAATTTGTTTAATTATTCAACTAAGGAAAATGCATCAATAATCATATCTTTAATTTGTTTATTAACAACATTCACTTTTAACCTATTTTCTGTGGCAATTACGCAATGTTGCAAGTACAAAAATGACATCAATAAAATAAGGAAATGAAGTAACCAGAGAAATATCATTTATTAAAACCTGGAGAAAGTAAATGGTCTCCTTTATCATTTATTACATTTCAACAGTATATATGCATTTATTTTGATTACTTTTAATCGAAAGTCATTTTAATTTGTATAGCCTTGCCTTTCAAACATAATCTACTTTTGTTATTATAGAAAATATAAAAATATCAAACTTTTCATGGTTAAGATTTAATTCGATAACAGAAAGTAGCAAATAGTTTTAATTTTAGAAAGGACAGTCTAAAATAATAATGTTTTATTGGTCTAGATTTTTACAAAATAATATTGCTCTACAAAAGAACATTAAAAATTGCTTTTTGTACGACATTGACTGGTGTGTCTTATCTTTCAAGCAATAGTGGGAAAAAAGAGGAACTTGTTCTTGGGAATTATAATTTCTTTGCGTTACCCAAACTATCTCATAAGTCGAATTATCTGATTTATTATTCCATATTTACATGAACCATTTGAGTTAAACAATTCAAGAATTTCCTCTTTCGTCTACCCTGGACTTGACTTTTTATGAGCAACTCGGCGGGTGTTTCTAGAAAAGCAGAGGACGCTTACTTTACCTGGTCCATGCTCCCAGTTTTTAGTGGAGTTGCTCGTTTGCTTTTGTTACTTTGTATGCATTATTTTAGTTACTTTATGCTCTTTGTTGTGTATGTCTGTTTTCCATGTCTGGTCTTTATCCCTGGATTACATTCTATTTGTTACCGCTAGAACCTTGGTTCCCTTGATTACTCTTCCTTCAAAGTGTCAATATCACGTATAATCTATAAAGTTTTATCTCAAAAGTGCAACAACTTAATGAAAACTATAACTGATATGTGGTATGTAACAAACTGAGAAATAAGATGGGCAAATAACAACCTTTAATACTCAAAAAATCAGTCTGTCTGGTGCTTTTCATTATCTTTTGGTCTTTGGAAGTAAAATTCGTTACACTTTTGTCTTGTAATGGTTTTTAATTCAAGATGTTACTTTATTTATTACTATCATTGATTTATTTTCAGTATGGTTTTGGATGACAGTTGGTCTTGCATCACTCTTGGCTCTGGTATTGTTACTGATACTACTGTTATTCCTTATAAGATACTGTTTTTGGTTAGTAACAATTAAAACAGTAAATATTTACTTTTATTTCTATGTTTCTTACCCAATGGTGGTTGTCGATTTTAATAAATTATCAAAATTAATTTGTGATTACAGGTACATAAACTTTACTTTATGACTTTAATTTTGTAATTTGGTAAAAGACATTGCTTAACTTTTACGCTTAGAATCCCTAAAAAGAAGCCCAAATCTCACATATTTTCATTTCGTGTCTCGCTCCGAATACATTTATTACATATTCCGATACATCTGTAAATATTGTTGAGACCGTTTTGACCACCAGTATGTTTACACACATTATTATTCTTTATCGATTCTACGGACGAAAATTAACAACCTCGTTGGCTTGTTAAAAAATTAGATATAAGAATTTGAAAAAGTAATGTTAAACATTGTTTTTTACGCGGGAAAATAACATATATCTGTTTGTTTACCCAATCAGCTGGTGGTGCGAGTAAATAATGCTACAATAAGGATAATCCTATCTAAGGAAATACTGTCTGTAGTTTTCCAAATCGAAAGGGAAATACTACTGGTTTTGCAAAGGTGAAAAATAAAGTAAAATTTTGACATTTGTTGGGATAAGTTTGGGAAAATGTAGTTCCGTGATTTTGAAGGCACCCTGTGTAAATATGAAAATATATTGGGAAAAAATATTTTTAAAAAATGTAATAACATTGATTTTCCAACAAAAGGTTTACCTTCAGTAGAAAAGTTGAATCCGGTTAGATGTATTGTGAAATAGATTTTCAATCTTTTTTAGCCACAAACGAAAAAGCCGGGTTTCAGAATTTATAGAAAGTCAAGACAGATATGGAGATTCTTGTGGACCTTGTTGTGGTTTCGTAGACTACAAGGGATGCTGTTCTCTCTTCGGTTGTTGTGGATTCTTTGGATGTTGTGGTGGTTTTTGTGGTTGTTGCCGATGTTGCCGAGAGTTTCCAGGGGACACTGGTCCGGAATCATCAAACCATAATAATGTCAACCAACAGGGCAATAAACCAAGGAAAAAGAAAGTGTCCGTCAGGCAAACACAGACTTCACCGACGCCTACAGATTCGTCATATATACACGACGAAAAGAAGAAAATAGCAAAGGTCCTTAATGCTTGGATGCCACATTCACATACTGTACGAAACATAAACACCAGCACAAAATGAATTATGACAAAGAACAAACCAGAACAGAACTATTGCCCTGAACAAGTTATAGTTCGAAAAAATTAATGTTAAAGTTTTATAGTAGTATGAAAACTATTAGCATCTCAACTTTTTCTAAATTTGAATATGATATGTTTATTTATCGCACCGCAGTCCATTTTTTACAGGATGTGTTATTATTATTATTATTATTATTATTATTTTCAAAATAATATAACTTATCTTCTCCTTTCATGGTTATTGGGCATTCTTCTCTTTTTGCTTCTGGCAATCTTTTTTTTTATGTATTTCATCAAAGTGAATGTCGCATCAAGAAATTACAGGTTCTTTAGTGTTTCGATCGATTATTTTTTATAAAATTTACAAATCTTCAAAAAGAACTACTTACGAAAATGTTAATCATAGAAACTTCCTGCTTTACGATAGTCTATTGAAGCATGCAATATTCTTACTTCGCTTTTTGTGCAACTTTTTTCTGGTTTCGGTTTACACACTCGTGTTATTTAACGCACCCTAGCTAGTTCCTAATGTGGTGTATAGTCACACTGTCTATTTCATTCTCGTTTCAGATGGACGGGGTATATATTATTTCTAATAACATTGATTCTACACATATTGTAAAACAGAAACCGAAGAAAGTTCATACGTCTGCTACACAGACCTATCCCATGTCACGTGATTTAGAAAATTCATTTGTGACACAGGAAAAGGATAATAAGAAGAAAACCGCCAAAGTTTTAAAAGCTTGGATGCCTCATACACACGATCTCCGAGCAATAAATACCAGCACGAAGTAAACAAATCGGATATAACTTTCATTTAAATAATTCCAAGAAAGATACGGTAGACAAATTAGTGTGTTCCATGATATACGAACGTTCGAAGGTCTCATATTGTTAACTTATTCTGTTTATAAGCAACAACACACATTTATTTGAATATGACTAACGTAGAAGTGTCGCTTATAGGTCCATGTGTTTTCTTTGTTTTAGACATGTGTATTTTGTTCTTTAACTGTTTTTTTTTTATTCATCATGTATTGCCATTTCTGCCCTCTTTTTTATTTTCGTATTAGATTATTTCTATTTTGATTATTTGCTATGTTTATTTCGTACTCATTCATAGCTACATTTTTGTAGTGAACTCTTATTACTTGTTTATGGGTAAAGATTTGGTGCATTTAATCAGTATTATGACTTCTTCTAAATTTAATTTTGTATTGTTTTGTTTTAGCTGATATATTTTGGAGACAACTTTTTTTTCTTTTCAATTATCACAATGTGTGCGAACAAAGCTTTTTTTCCTTTTAAAAACAGTAAGTGCTGTGTTAACTTCGTTTTATGACTAAAAAATAAAGTTTCTAAAATCTCTTTCTATGTTTTATGTATGATATTTCTGAATGTATAAAATCTAATATTTTACATGGACAAAAAAAAACGAAATTGAAATCCTGTAATAAAGGTAAGATATCCTGTGTTTAAGCCTTATCTGAAAATATTATTATTTTGCATTAGGTGTACATACTAAGCGACGTCAATCGGTTTGTTTAAAGACGGAAAGAAAAAAAAACAGGATTAAACTTGGGTAAAAAATACTACGTGAAACAACCACTGAAACGCTGAAAAACGTAAAATCTTTCGGAATGTTGGCAAGGATTGCAGCCATGATAATAGTTTTCTCCTTTCTCGTTAAGTTCATATTATGTCTGCTGGTATAATGATTTATTGCAAGTGTTAAACCACACTGCACCCATTTCTGTACATACTGCAATGATGCATACCTTATCGAGTCGTACATTGAAAAGGTAGAGGAAATTGTTACACAAGATAAACGTTTTTAATAAGAAGAACAAATATTATTTATTGAATATTCATGAAGATGGTGTGTTTCTTAAATAATTCTGAGTCGTTTTAAGTTCAAATGGAGATACTTTTTGTCAAATTAATTTTTAGAGTTTTTCCTTAAAACTAACACTCTGTATGAATGAGGAAGAAATGCCTAAAATGCTTAAGTTAATCTGGACTATCTTGCTTAACCTAATCTGGACAAAAATGCTGTAATTTACCTGGACTAAAATGCTTAACTTAACACTAAAATGCTTAATTTCATCTGAACTCAATTTCCTTAACTTAACCTAGACAAAAGTGCTTAACCTAATCTGGACTGAAATACTGAATTTAACCTGAACTAAAATGCTTAACTTAACACTAAATTGCTTAACTTAACCTGGACTATAAAACTTTGACTTCTTCTATCAGTTTGATAGTACTTGTTCACATTAATCATTCTTAAATTAAGTTGGGCTTTTCTATCAACACATTAAAACGGAAAGCGATTCTTTTTAGTTAATTCAAACATTTTTTTTTAATTTTCTTATTTTTTGCTTTTTTTTTTATTTGTTTAAATGCTTGTTTAGCATTATCATTATTTATTTTTGTTTTAACCATAGAACGGCATCAATATCCAAGTTTTGCATTTTTTATCTAAATTTAAACAACCCTCAAGAGAAATTTTCACAACTTTTAATCAAGATCAATCTGTCAGGTCACAAGTTCAACTTCATACATTATACATTATAGCAAATAATACTTATTAGCTTTAAAAAAGCATGATAAATCCCTAGTAATTTGTAAATGTTTAACTAGATCTTTTAGCGTTTATATTGTATGTTCTTATATAATCCACAAGTTTACTCTAACTGTACAGTATTGTACGAAGTGAACTTGAAAAGAAGATCGCCAATATTTTGTATATACACTTAAAATGATATAGAATGCATTTAAAAATCTTGACCTAGTAAGTTACTATTTATTTAAACAAAAAGTATTTAGTATGCAAACACGCTAATTAAAATATCTTCACTTCTTACCTTCGTTAGAGGTTAAGTTTAAGTTAAGCCTTTATAAGAAATACATTGCTCCGAATGGCTTAATTAGTCCAAAGAACGCAGCTATCTATGTTTATGTGACGGCGTTGTTGGACACTTCTTCCTCGTAAAATAATACAAAAACATTTCGACTTGTTAGCACGATAATGAAAAAATGAATACAATTTGGTAAAGGTTTTATTGACCTTTTGTGTTTTCTTCTGTTTCAATATCTTTATTTGCAGATGTATTATCAATTTGTTTTCTTTATAGTTTTGGTAGTTTAGTTTTTAAAGAAGTATTTTCTCGAGTAAAAGCAAGGAGCCCGCGATTATAAAGAAGAAATCATAATCCGGAGACAAAGACTTGACATAAAAAAAAACAGACCAAAAATGAATAACAGAAATAAAATAAAAAGAATACACAAAGAAGCCAAAGAACGAACTAGCAATCCTGACTCCAGTAACAAAACAGTGTATTGACCATGTGTAATTAGCAATCCTGACTCCAGTAACAAAAACAGTGTATTGACCATGTGTAATTAGCATATCCTGACTCCAGTAACAAAATCAGTGTACTGACCATGTGTAATTATCAATCCTGACTCCAGTAACAAAAACAGTGTATTGACTATGTGCAATTAGCAATTCTGACTCCAGTAACAAAAACAGTGTATTGACCATGTGCAATTAGCAATCCTGGCTCAAGTAACGATACAGCGTACTGACCATGTGTAATTATCAATCCTGACTAGAGTAGTTGCAAGCATTTTTCCCTAGTTCTGTCATGTAAAAGACGATACGTGTAGTGCAATTATGCTTCCATTCCAACATGAAACCTTGACCTTTTTAAAGCTACATTTTTATTTACATTCGAATCATTCTGAACCCATTTTATACTTAACGATAGTTAATCAGTAATAAGTCCGTTCTCAATCTGTCACATATTTCCTACTACCAGTGTTTAGAGTACTTACTTCGGTAAAATAAAAATCAAAGTCATACCCCTGACTGAACAAAAACTCTAGCATAAATGAGTCTGTTAACAAAAAAATATCCAATTTTTGATATCCGGGTCTAATCGAATGCAGACTAAGAAAATGAAAAAAATTATATGACAAAGAACAATAACATGTAATGTGAAGTTCCTGGATTTTCAGCATGCGTTGAACAAACAAGCATCATTTCACGGCTGATAATGGAAGCTAAGGTAAATAAAACAATTTGACAGTGATATGGTTGGATACAGCAAAGCATGTGGAACCATCCCGCATATGCTGATTGAAGAGTCAGTGAAACATTATCACATACCTGAGCACTTTAGAAGAATCATTAAGAGCTATTTCAATGGCATCAGTCTGCGGTTTACAACAAAAAGTTAACAGCAACTTGGCAGAAAAAGTTGAAGGGCATTGTTACTGGATGTAACATCTTAGTTATTCTATTTGTCATTGGAATAAACATGATTATATAATCAAGAAACAGAGAAACCAGAGGACCAAAAACTTCAAATAACATTAGACGACCACCAAACAGAGGTTTTATGGATTACTTTAACATTCATACAGATACCCTTGTATGAGGAACATCGACAAGACACGTTTACCAGGGAAGGTTAAGGCGCGGATGTATCAGCGTGGATTATTACCAAAGAAAGCATGGCTACTTATGCTCTACGAAATTACATTGACAGCAGTAGAGAAGCTTTTAAGAAACATCAACAAACATGTAAGAGAATGGCTGGGTGTAACACTAAATATTACACGAATACGCGTGTACAGCAAAACCACCAAGTGACAACTCCCATTTACATCATTAGTCGAAGAATTTTAGGTTGGGAAAGCAAGACTTGTAATGACCTTGAAAGATTCTAAAGATGAAAAGGTAGGAATAGCTGGGTGGAAGTAACGACAGGAACCGTATCAGTAGGACGGCAAGGCTTAGGCACATCAAAAGTCTGCTACTGGAAGGAGGCAACCAAACAAAAGAGACGAAACATTGTCCAAGGAAAAATAAAATTTATGATAGGAATCAAATCAACGTACACTTTCTTGGTCAGACATAAGACAGTATCCGTAATTCCAACTTCAATTCCTCTTTAGATCAGTCTATGACTTGCAACTAATACCAGCAAATTTAAACAGATGGAACCTGACAGACACGCCAGATTACCCTCTGTGTGGAAACGGGAACTTTACAACACATCCTCACAACATGCACCATCGCTTTAGCCCAGGGAAGGTACACAACCAGGTACTAGTACTCCGGGAGTTGGCAGAAGTGGTAGAAAAACAGAGGTAGGATGTAAAATACCAGATACAAAAGCCATGACATATACAGTTTGTGAAAAAAGGCGAAACAGGGAAAAAAAAGAGCATAAGACCTCAGGAATTCTGGATCAGGATAGAGAGTGGCTGCTAGAGGTAGACTTAGAAGTTAAAATTCCCTGAAATAGTACCAATCAATCCAGACTTGATTCTTTGGTCGACGAGGACCAAGAAAGATAGTCAATGGACATTTCAATGGGAAAACAGATGATGCGAATCGAATGAAAGAAAAAGAGCTAAGTACAGGGAATTTATGGCACAATGTAGAGACAAAGGTTTGGCAAACGAAACATTGGATGTAGAGGATTTCCTGCACATTCATTGTGGCGACTGTTTTCCGCAGTGGGAATGACTGTGCGATGTAGGGTGCATTATTATTATTTTTTGTAGAATTGTTAACTTGATTCTTGGACACATTCCTGGTGTCCGCTTTCTTCTCTTATTTCAATAATTTATGGTGTTTTATTGAGATTTTCATCTTTACTACTACCTCAATGTAGGAACAATACTTTTTTTTCAATCTATTTTTTTAGTGACAATCTATTTTTTTTCTCGCTAGAAACGTCATCTTTTTCCACTGCCTGGCTGTGATGGGTAAAGTTCAAAGAGAGATAACTCAATTGTGAAAGAAAGTTTTCTGTGAGCTTTTATTTTACAAGTATTCATATTTAAATCCTATATATGTATATTGATTTGACCAATGTGAGCCATTAAAGTACACTAGTATACATGTAAAATTCCAAAGAATAAGATTTACAAGAATTTTGAACACGAAGCTAAACAAAAATACATAAATATCAAACCCATCCCTTGCAGATAATTCAAACAAAACTGGTCTTCTGTCTCAGTACGTCGAAAAAAAAACAGACACAGACTTTTTGTTTACATTGTGTGAACTATATATAGTCAGATGAATACTAGTATCACAATACTAAATGTTAAAGGTTAAAGAAGAAACAAATAAAATAATGAAATTAACGGAGCTCATTAGAAAACACAGATAAAAACTAAGATAAAAAGCACAGATTGCACTGAGAATTTGTGAATTAGGTTTATCAATGGGTTGGACATCCTAATTAAGGTATAAACAACTGTTATACGTGTTAATCAAATACGAAAAAAACTATATAAAATCTGAAAATATCGGTATGCTATACACCATGGTTCAAGAAGTAATCCCTCATCGGCAACATAAGAACTACATACATGGGAAGATCGAGATCTTAAAAAAACAATTGTATAAAGCACAGTAGATCGGAAAAAGGGCCAAATCAAGTGCTAGTAAGTAATACTATGTACAATAAAATAAAATGATGCCTCATTGATTTGGAGGGTTTTGATCTTGATACGCAACTTGAAATGATGACTTAAATTCCCACAATAATACATGAATCAGTGAAACAATCGCGGAATTAACATACTGAAATAGAAGGAAATGTTGTAATTCGTTGTAATTAGTGTTCAACTAATTTTGTGAAATGCAGTCTGAAAGTCCGTCGATGCATCCATTTAGCATTCAAGAAGGGAAAACGGCGTGTGTGTAGTTTCAAAATTTTGTTAAAATTGACAACACCAGTAATAAATCAACTGATCGATTGATTGTGGTTTTATATCCATTGAAAGAAATTTTAAGCATTTAAGAACAAGAAGGTTTGAACAATCGAACAACCGTGTATTAGTCCGAGCTAGTCAACAGAAGCAACAGACCGTAGGTAAGCTTGTCATCCCAGTCCGGGATGAAATCCAAGTGAAAACTTCGTAAATATTTTATATATGTCTGAACTCCTGGGAAGAATTCAGTGTACTTTTAAACCTATTTTCAATAAATTGCCACTGAAGTCATATTTTATCGATGGCAAAGGAATACGTTTTGACATCTAAGATAATTCGAAATCAAATTAATTACGCGGTTTATCCCTGAGGATACACCTTGACCGTAACTTGCCGAGATATATAAATCTAAATTGGTTTCTACTATAACCTTTAAATTTCAGTGATCTTCAAGTTATATGTTTCTACTTCACTGAACTCTTATTCTATTTAACAAACATTAAACATTTTATATAACTATTTTTTAGCTATTACTACCATTAGAGACAACACAACCAAATAATTTCAAAACTAGAATAAGTTCTTCAATTGCAAGAGCATATTTGGGTTTGTTTGCTTGGTTGGTTGGTTGTTTTGGTTTTTTTTCTAGAATTACTTTTGTACGCTTTGTAAAAAGTTGTTCTATATGAACGATCAATTCAAATATCAGAATCGAGGATATATGCAACACTAAGAACAACAAAAACTTGCCCTGATCAAAAGTTTAGTCTGACACTTCAACAAAACAAATACTGACTGATCAAGGTTTTTTGTTGCATTACAAACTTTGCATTTGTACCATCATTTTCTCCATTGCGTCAACACTATCAATGCCAAAAAATAGCGCTATAGCTATAAAGTACTTGCCAAAATATCAAGAGACCAACGTTTCTGTTGATATTTCTTTGCATATCTAGTACTTTTTATGCTAGTAGTTTCTTTACGGCAATCATATTTTGCTTATTAAATCGATCTTGCTTGCTTATTGTGTGATTATGGTGAAATTAAAATACTTCTTGTATTTTTTTTCTAATTATTTACTGCGTTAATCAAATATCGTAGAACTTTTCGAAGTTTGCACTATTGTTTCGAGTTCAATTGAAAGCATCAATGTTTGATATGACGTATTTTGCCTCGATTAAAGGTAACTAAATGGACTTTGAATTTCATAACCTTGACATATGTATCCGTATAAAAATCATGCAGGAGATGACTTATGGGACGAACGATCCCGTTTAAAATAAAATTGTATACCCAGCTTTGGTTTTAATACATCAAATTCTCACCATCACTTGTTCCAAGGTTAAATATAGGTGTTGCATGCAATGGAATCTGATGTGAAAGGTATATAGTGACAATGATGTCTGTCCGTCCGTCATACTGTCCACAACATTTTCATAACAGTTTTCTCTGCAACTAATTATCGCAACCAATTGATATTTTGACAGAACGCAATATTGGGATTTAATTTAAGATAGAAGCAACTACGTCTTGGACAATTTTGTTTATACTTCTAAACATATGGTTAAAGGAGTGGGGAGCTAGCATACTCTTTAGTAAGCTTTGCTTCCAGTTTTCTAGTCAATACTAGTATGCCAATGCCAATGCTTCAGAGTATTGAAATTAATCAATAGTTTTATAGTGGCAAAAAAACCAGGGTTACAATACCGTAATTTCTTTTATAACCTAAAGGAGATAATTTTATCTTAATACTAGTATTTCATCTCAAATATATTATAATAGAAGGCTTCATATACAAAATCAAAGTCTTTTCCACAATCAAATGCATCAAGCCGCAATACATCATACAATTAAAAAATAGTAAACCACTTCAATCAGTGCATGGTTCTTAATGGGACAGATACTCAATTGGCCACTCAGTCTGTGACGAACGTATACATTTTGACAATAAATATTTCAGTAATTGCAGAACCACAGAAAACTTATTTGTTAAAAATATTCATTACCAATAGTTTACGTTGATTACATTTGGTACAAAAACACTCTGAACAAAACTCCTAGTATTGTTTAAATTTCCACCAAGAATCAAACTGAATAGTAAATCACTTCAATATTTGTATTACGAATTACAACTTTAAATGATATAATTTAAGCTCTCATAATCTTGTTTTGCCTGTAACCACCGTCTTAAGCTAATTATACGACTGTATAGTCAGAAGATCCGTGCTTAAACTGACAAGAACAGAAAAGACAGAACAAATAATACATAATATCTTACTTATTGTGTTCCTTTCTTTTTCTGTTCATTTGCAATGAAAATTTTGTCATGCCACATGCTATAACTACTCTGACATAACGCTTGTCCGAGGGCTCATTGGATCGAGATGACTTATTGTATGTTATATAGACAAATATATACAGACGTCTCAGGATGTGACGACTGTATTCGCTACCAGGGGCGGATTCAGGCGAGGGCGTGGCGGGCGTGCGCCCCCTCCTACAATTGCAAAGCATGGGCTGTCAGGGGTAGATTAAGGCGGTTTTAGGTTGAAACTTTAATTTCTCGCTTATTTTACCACAAAAGATATTTACATTGCATCCACTCTAAAAGAATATTTCCAAAATTTAACCTTAAATTTTAACTGTGCGCCCCCTAATCTAAAATCATGGATCAGCCCCTGGCTACACTGCTCCGTCGGATTAAATTGTTGCACGGAAGATAATGTAGGTATAGAAGGGTCTCAAAATTCCCAACGATGTTAGAACTGTCCAATTTGCGAAGCAATTTTTTGTCGTTCCCTCCGCGGGACTCGCACTCGTACCGCTGTGATATCCATGGCAACACCGCCTGCACAAAGTCCAGCGCCCTAAATCACTTGGCCACTAGGCTATATAAAAATATAGCTTTTGCTTGCCGGGTCATTCCTCCTCGTAGGATTAATCTAGGGTTGTAACTTAGTACACGATGTATGGTAGTACGGGACAGCTCATCTATGTGATATTATGTAGAATAAAGGATCAAATTAACGATACATGTCACAACAAATCGATATTATACAAACGTCTCAGAATGTGACGACTCTATTCGCTACACTGCTCCATCGGATCAAATTGGTACAGGGAAGATAATGTAAGCGTAGAAGGGTCTCCAAATTCCCAACGATGTTAGAACTGTCAAATTTGCGAAGCAAATATTTGGTCGTTACCTACGCGGGACTTGAACGCGTACCGCTGTGACATCTATGGCAATACGGCCTGCACAAAGTCCAGCGCTCAAGACCACTCGACCAAGTAGGCTTTATAAAAGTATAGCTTTCGCTGGCCGGGTCATTCCTTCTCGTAGGATTAATCTAGGGTTGTAACTTAGTCACTATTTATGGTATATATTGCTTTTTTCCAATCTCAATCGTTGATCATATGGGATAAAAAAATTCTTAAAGGGCTGTTTTGGGGTGTGAAATTCTGTCTGTTATACCCATATAAGCAGAAAGTCCAAATTTTAATAACTGTGACATACGATCAGTAACCTTACATAAGCATTACAACTCAGCTATGTTTCTATCAGTTTTTTCTGTACATTGCTTTTTACCTTTTTCATCACAAAACAAAACGTAAATGTTGGAAAATAAATACACATTTCTGATAAAACATAAGTGAAACCCATAGATACATTAACAGGTATAAAAGATCAGCTAGCTTAATCTAAGTTTTACTCTTGCAGATTGACAAATCACAAGAAATGTGATTTTTTGGCGTTGCCAATGAGGGGCGGAGCTATTTGCATCGAACCTCATTTTAATACACGCAGTAAGAAACACATTCCCAATTGAAATTCATGAATACAGAATTCCAAACACTTTTGTTAAACCTTCATTACACCCAAAAACAATATCTCCTTGATGATACACCACGGTGATCATGTTGCCATGGGTGATGCCTTGATCAGCTGACTTCTGGAAGTTTTATTGCATATCAAACACATGAACTTTGCGGCTATGTCCAATTATAAGAGCGTAATTTCATATCTCGATTGCTTGTTTCCTTTCCTTAAATATGCTAAAGTAAAATCATAACGGTCGCTTGGAGTTTACAAACGATCACTTCCATATTCGTCTTTTTGCACACAGATTTTGAGCCCCCCCCCAACCCTACATAAATAGGACGTCGTCGACGCTCCGTCCCTATAATCTAAAATAAAACTGGAAACCCAGTAAAACAAAAACAAAAAATAGAATGAAGAAACTTGAACAGGCTCCCAATGTAACTACGACATGCCGCGTACTTGGCGAAGAAAAGTTACTACCGATATGTTTTTCGTATGACACACTCGGGTTTCGAACCCTTGACCTCTTGCATTCTAGCACATTACCACGAAACAACCAAGTGGTATGAAACAAATCGGGGATAAACCAACCCATAACATTGTCGAATATAGCGAATTTTATTTAAAAACAGTAGTTGCGACACTCGTGTACTCAAGTCAGTAAATCGTACATGTACCTTGTAAAAAAGTAAAACTCGTGCATTCAAGTTTGTAACCGTTGAGCATACGTCAGTTACTCCAGTGAATGAGTTACATATTATAATACACTGCAGCGCTATGACTTAAAGTTTAATTATTTTTTTATATATCTATTTTCCTCATTCTCATGGTAAATGTGTGTGTTCTTGTTACATAAATTTAACACAAAAAAATTAGCAATATCAAACAAACAAAAAAGCACTATGACTTGCGATTTTAAACATTAACATGCAGATTAAAGCAAGACAAAAATTTACCCTTTTTCATATCATTAAAAATGTCACTTCTTGTACATCGACGTAATTTTTATTGTACATGACGGTATGTGTGTGTGTGCTCAATTTGCTTTGGTCGATTGTTCTATTACTATCCAGACAATCTAACATAACGTTCAAGTTGACGAACTGACCTTTTAATTTTCATTTTAAATTTCTATCAATAACAAAATTGACAAGATTAACACAATCAAAACAAACTGGCTTTCAATTAATTTTCAAATTAAATGAAAAGTAAAGTGTTTTGGTCACTTTAAGAAAACGTGATATTTCTAATCAAAACATGAAATCCCACGCTTTTAATTCCTTGTCAAAAGATTTTATATCACGATGATTCGCTTCGTAATTTTTCGACCAGTACTATATAAATGTAGTGTCCAGGCAGGTTTTGACAGACAAGAAAACCAGAACAATGAAGTTGGCTCTTATTCTGTTGGGTCTCTTGGCCTGTGTCCTTCTCGTTGAGGCCAAATCAGTTTCGGTATGTACTTTATATATTTACTATTATGGTTTTATTTTATTTGAATCGTATATCACTTTGAGATGATATTAATAGAAGAAAGTCAGTGACATTATATTTTTAGATAGTGTTGTTTTCGCTTAGCCTTGTTTTTCTTTGTGCATGTAAACGAGAAATGGTGCGTAGTCCCGATAGAACAAAATTATGATATTGTTCATGAGATTGCATTTGATTGAATTATATTAGATTGTAATTATTTTGTTTCATCTTCTTTCATTTTTTTTTCACTTAAATCGTTATCATTTCTTGATCGAATCTATATTCCTGTACAAAACTGTTAATGGATTAGTGCCAGGCTATTTACTGTTGTAATATCAATGTCAACTTTACAGTCTAAGGTCTTCATCAAGCATTTTTTGTTCAAGATCATTTCATTTCTCGGTTGTTAAAATTTTAAATGAACTACCAGCAGCCATAAAATGTTCTAAATCTTTAGATTTATTTAAGACATATTGTTTTCGACACTTCTTTAGAATGTCGCAAAATTTTAATGAGTAATGGATTTAAGAAAACTGACTATTCATGTTAATGTATACAACCTATATTTTATTGCATTTATGTTGTACAATTGTTCAAAATTGATTTGTGTTTTAAAGCTCAAATGTGAATTATAGATCAATTTTAGAGAATCGTCTACCTGGTCGTCTTTGGCGTCTTAAGTGGAATTTCGAACGCAAGATGGTGCATACATTGTACTTCTGTCTAACCATAAATATCTCACAGCTTGAGATAACATAACATTAAAAGTATGACACAGCTTATTCATTAAAAGAACTTAAAATATGCAACCTTAATTGGGTACGGTTTAATCATAATAAAATTTATACTGTTCGGCCTGCATAATCATTTATAAGGGTGGGTCACGCCCATAAAGCATGTCTGAGTTAAAAAGATGCATGCATCGCTAACAGTTTATCAGGTTAATTTGTTAGATTCGATTCTGAATAACGAGACTGATTTCAATACTTCGTTTTACATGTAGTTCTTATTTTGTATCTTACAGAATGATAACGCACTTGAACAAGACTTGAGACGAGTTCTTAAAGAATTAGGTATGTATATTGTAAAGTGTTTTTAAATAGAAAAGTCTAGACATCATATATATTTTCAATACAAAAAGTTTTGTGCATTACTTGATATTAACCATCGGCGATGGATTTCAAGAGAAAATTTCAACTTTTCACTTGAGTAATCGTAGTACTTCCCCCATACTTTTTATCTTTTCTGCACTAACATTTCTTTCTCTTTCACTTATAGATGATGAAATTGAGATGGATGCAAGGAAGAAGGGTGGAAAGGTGCGCCCTACTAGGCCTCCAAAGGACGATGAGGATGAAGATCGTCCAACTAGACCCCCACCTGAAGAAGGAGATCAACCCAGACCAACTGGTAGACCCAATCCTGCTAAAAAAGGTACATATACTCGTAAATATATGTATATAGCCTTCATGTAGCTATATCAACGTTTTGGTCGTGTGTATTTACAGAAAATATACGTTAAGAAACACAGTACACTAAATTTTGTATCTGGCACATCTTCCAAAAATTAATATCAACGAATTTTCAAACTCATTTTATCATTCAACCTAAGGGGCTTGCTCCCACTATCAAATATTGAGCCTGACTAGTGTTAAATATTACATTCATTAAAAAAGGCTGCATGATTACATAAGATTTTTACCAGTCAAAGTACTAGTTAATTGAAAACAACAGTTCGCTGTAGTGACTAAAAAAGGAAGCAGACAGCCCAATACAGTTTTTTTTTGTAATTGCAGATATTCCCTATTATTTTTTCGTTATTTAATACACAGGACTAAACAATATGGACAAAATGAAGCACGGGAGAGGTAACAGAGGAAAGGGGAAAGGAAATGGAAATGGCGGTGGAAGACCACGTCCGACCGGTCCGTCTCCAAGCCGCGGACCTGAACCTAGTGGAGAACCTAGACCAAGCCGACCACCAAGGCCAAGTCGCGGGCCAGATGCGACCCGACCACCTAAGCCAAGTAGAGGTCCAGATGCGAGCCGACCACCTAGACCTAGTCGTGGGCCCGAGCCAAGCCAAGGTCCAGCTAAAAGGGGAAATTCACAAATAGACGAACTTGTTGAATTATTAGAAAAGGAACTTAAAAAGCAACAATAAGAAACGAGACTATTTAAACAATAACTTTTGTAACACGCATGTGTACAATCAGTACGAAACGGAACTTGCTTTGCATTAGAATGTTTTTTTTTATCATGTGTATAAACATCAACTGAAGCAGTGTAAATTTGTTCATGTTTTTTCTTAATTTCTTGTTCCCAGCTTTATACAATGCGACTTAATTATTTGTTAATTATTTTTTGGCATGGTCCTAATTATGTTCAGTACCTAATGTATGAAAAAAGACCAAACAGGTACAAAAGAATATGAAAAATAGAAACTGCTTTTAGAGCAATATTTGAAACTTGAATACAAAGCAAGGAACAAATAAAAACTAATAGTACGTGGGTTGAAAAACCCCCTCCCACTCATCAACCAGGTACCCCGATTCTTCACTTTTACGGATTAATTTGTCGCCAAAATAAAAACTAAAACGTTTATATAGTTTTTTGCCACTTTTTATGCCTTATTTAGACAAAATCCCCCTCCCCCAAAAATGCTGTTTTGATTCTTTAAACTTCTATATTCTACTGAATAAAGTAAATCAAAATATATATTTGTCATCATGTAACATAATGACTCGGCTTTCTACTAGAATCAAGAAATTTGCAGTCACACGTTTTTGAGTTATATGCAAAATGTATTCTCAAAACCTTAAGTGTTTATGCTTCAATAAAAGATCGTTAATTTGGTGGTTTCTGTTCAGTGGTGACACAATTGATACTTTTTTTAGGCCTTCCCGATGGCTTGTTGCGGTTTTTATGGTCACAATTTATAAAAGGGCTAAAACGGGATTTCGCAATTTCCATAAAAAGTCGTATAAAATTCGACTCAACAAGTAATTTTAGACCAAAAACGCCTTATCTTTGATATTATTTGATATTTTACATCATTAACCCATTATTTTTCACAGTATAAAGCGATAGTCTGTTTCACTTAACACTCACTTCTTTAAAAAAAATAAACTTTAGTCTAAAGTTAAGTTTTTTGTAATATTTTTAGAACTTTTATTTTGATCATAATTATTGTTATTTATTCGGGAATGATATTGTCCCCAACTTGACCAGTTTTCTAGAGGTAGGGGCTATATTTTAAACATTTTTTTTTTTTAAATATTTCTAGAAAATTAGTTTTTCGTGGTTTATTTATGTAGAAAATTAGATTATCTATCGAATGATACCAAATTGGAGACGTTTTAATTGCATAATAACTTGTAGTGTCGGATTAATACTTTTTACGGGAGAATCGAAAATCCGATTTTTTGCATTTGTTTATAAATTCTGACTACAAAAACCACCACAAGTCCCCTGTTAATAGAAAATACCAAATACGCCATTTTTACTGAAGCATAAATGCTCCAGGGTTTTGACATTAAAAAATATATCAATTTCAGTGATTTTTTTCGGTGGGTCAGGAGGTACATATTTTTTCCCTTTTTCTCCAAAACCCTAAGTGTTACCGCAACTTTCTTGATACCATTTTAAAGGTGGGACATTGGGCTATATGATGATTTCTATATACACTTTGTAGGAATAAAATGATTGTTTTCTCAACAAGGTATAAAAAGTAGCCAAAAAAATACCAAAATGCTTCAATTTAATGAGAAGTGGGGGTGCACGGGTGTTATCTCAGTCCACGTACTAATTGCGATTTCCCTATCGAACAGGTGTTAGATTCTTAATATTTTTCCTGGTTATCTGCGAATTGCTGACGTAATATTCGACTAATAAAGCAAGAAAATAGGGTTGTTTTCATGTTCACACAAAAAGCTAGGTTTTTACTAATAGACTGTAAAAACTTATGCTGTACAAACAACACTATTATGAGGGTTGTCATGGTCGTCATACCTTAGAAAATAAAATACAGATGCAATACGCTTATGTAACTTCTTTCCCTTAAATTAGTACAACCATTCCGAATTATTAGATATCTTATCAGAATTGACAATGGTTTCGATTGGATATGTGGTATGTCTTTTGTTACTTTCTGGTGCTATGGGGAAAAATAAACGCTTGCTTTTGAACGATCAAGACGCCATTTTGTCACAGATCTCCACTCTACAGAAAGAACTGGCAGCTTTAAAAACAGATGTCCACGGCTGTACAGGTACGATTGGCGCATGAACTCCACGTGGCATATATTACCTTATACAAAAACGTGTACATATCATTACGCTTATTCACACTATTCTTTACAACTACGCGATTGAATGGGGGAAGAAATCGGGGAAGCTTCATAACTATTAAGTTTGATGCCATGTTTGCTGAATTTTAAACAGTATTCCATAAACTTTGAAAAGGTAGTTGCTGATTGGGGTTGCATTTTTAGTCGGTAACCTTTATACTCATTTGTAAACTATTTCTGATTTCATCTAATGCCCGAAGCCTACTAGAAAGGAAGGGAATTAAATTGGTACGCAAAACACCACGATTACTTAATGCTGCGTCTTTATTTTAGGTGGAACAACATATATTCGATGGGGAAGAAAGGACTGCCCGGGGATTAATGGAACAGAATTAATTTATACAGGTATTTGATAGTTGTATAGCGGCGATAGGAATGTCTTCACTTATTCATTTTTATCTCATTTTGTATTATTTTTGGTGAATTCAACAATGGTGCCAAACCTACTGACTGGAGCAGAATTTTTGGTAACCTATTATATTTTTATCAATGATGTCAAAAAACAAAATTAAGGTTCGGTTTGAAAATCATGGGTACTAGTGCTTACTGTATTTATTAATGTCCGAGTTGCTCATTTCCTCTTATTTGTGTGTGTTTGCTTTTTCGTCTGTTTCTGTATTATATGTATATTTCCGTTTAACTTTGCTGTATGTACTTGTCATTTGGATTATGATTTTTGAAGAAGCCTTTTCGTGCTAATTTTCTAGGTACGTTCAGTTAGCACTTCAGTGAGGAAAATGCTTACACGTTTCCGTAAAAACCTGGAACAGTTTCAACCAAATTACCGGCAGATATTGCACTTTCCTCGCAGAAGTACCAATTAATCCTACTCTGAAAATTTATATGAATGAATCTAGAAAATACACTTACTCATTATGATCGTAAAGGGTGTATGACTTTCTGTTCTGGAATAAATTGCCTTCAGGCGAAGGAGAGGTTCCAGAAAGGGGTTTCAAGCTATTATTATTATTATTTGTTTTATTTTTTTTCTTAAATACTGTGGTCGCGCACGCGGGAGTTTGTTAGTCCGATCCACGGTCGAGTCTTACAAGCAATAGTTAGTTTAATTGTGTAAAGTATGTATATCTAACCGGATTGGTGTTATTTTGCATTAGATGTTCAATTAAGTTTGGATCTTCTTCTTTCGTGTTCGATACTCTAGCAACTGAAGACAGCGCAACTGTACTTTTTGAATGGGAAAACTTCATTTTAAAAAGCTAGCGTTTTATTGATACATATATAATTTGTTGGAGAGGCGGTATACTGTTTTACCTGTGTACGTCATTCTGTAAAACATTTATTTCGTAACAAAATTATCAGCTTCTAAAAATCACAGATTGTTGGTCTTTTATACAAAGCTTTATATGGAAATACTGTATCGTGGGGTGCGTTCTCGTACTCGTATGCCATTTACTTCCTGTTCGCCCCCCCCCAAAAAAACATGAATTATCCATATACAGTGATAATATATATTTTTTCTCGTCTACTATAAATCACAGGTTGTTTATATATTGTACTAAGCTTTCTTTAAGGCTGCTGTTTTGTGGGATGCGTTATCGTACTTCTCGTATGACATCTACTTCCTGTTTGTCGATTGGAGAGGTGACGGATCTGTTCGATAGACCAAACGTTATGTTCTGAAATGTACAAAATACCTACTACAAGACGTATAACCACAATTATTCAGTCATTTGTGTGACGAAAAACGCAAAAACTGCTTACTGTTGTCTGCAACTAAATATAAAGTTGACACATTCTGTATATTTGTTTTTTCAAAGGTATCACAGCAGGGGGGCATTTCGAAGAGAAGGGTAATGGGGGAAACATTTTATGCCTACCACATGATCCTATACCTTATGGGAAGACCATCCGTCCAACAGCATCTGATGACTATGCTCATGTGAATGGTGCCGAGTATGAATTTACGACCGGTAGCATTGCAACTAATGATGATGTTCCATGTGCAGTCTGCAGCGTTCAGTCATCTAGTTCAGTTTTGATGGTTCCTGCAAAAAATGTTTGCCCATCAGGATGGAAAATCCAGTATAGTGGTCTTCTGGTAGGGCAATTTCATGGACATTCCTCTAGAGAGTTTTTGTGTTTAGATGGAAATGCACAATATTTCGAGGGAACGCGACAAAACCGAAATGGTTTGTTATTTTATCCTGCAGTTGCAATTTGTGGAAGTCTTCCCTGTCCACCCTACGTGAATATGGAGCATTTATCATGTGCAGTATGTGCAAAATAAAGATGATTACCTTCTAGGGTATTTTTATTTCTGCAACACCGAAATTTAGCAAAACCATAGTACTGAGTCTAGTTTGGGGGGTTTTATTCAAATCTATGATGATATATCAGTCACGGATCTATGGGACGCCGTTTTTTTTTTTAGCTTATCTGGCCGTAGGCCACGTGAGCTATTGCCATCACTTGGCGTCCGTTGTCGTCGTCGTCGTTAACAATTTCTCCAAACATCTTCTCTGAATCTACTCAATAGATTTGCATGAAACTTATAATGATTGTTCCTTATAGTATCTTGCACAAAATGACACTTTGGATTTTTGATAGGTTGAAAAACATGGCCGCCGTTACTAAAAAAAGAACATAGGGGTCAGACAGCAGATTTTTGCATATATCTCCAATCCCGTTAGCTTAAGCCAAATTCTGATATGGATAAAAATTATTCAGCATGATGAGATCAATCTGTGGTCAAAGTTTGGTGGAAATCTGTTGACCCATGTTAGAGTTATTGCCCCCCTTTTTTTTTTTTTTTTTTTTTTTTTGCTGTTTTTGACGTTATAACTTTCACAAATTTTCTTCTCAGAAGCTACTTCACAGAATTCATGAAAGTTGATATTCTTGTTTTTTCAGGGTATCCTTAACAAAATGACGTTTTGATTTTTGATCGGTTAAAAATATGGCGACCGTTACTAAAAATAGAACATAGTGATCAGACACAGATTTTTGCATATACATGTATCACCAAAATCGTTAGGTATAGCCAAATTCTGACATGTGTAGAAGTATTCAGCATAATGAGATCTGTCTGTTGTCAAATTTTAGTGAACATCTGTTGACCGATGTTAGAGTTGTTGTCCTTTTTGGATGTTTTTGTTTTTTTTTTGCTGTTAAAATGTTACTTTCAAAAATCTTCTTCTCTGAAACTACTATACAATTCAATGAAAGTTGGTAATCTATTATTGTTTTTAGGGTATCTGCACAAACAATTGATAAAAAACATGGCCATCGTTACTAAAAATAGAACATAGCGATCGGACAGTAGTTTTGTGCATATATTCCAAAAACCTTTAGTTTTGGCTAATATCTTTCATTTGCTGAAATGATCCTTATTATAAGGCCTACAAAAGTCTCCAGGGATCAAAGTTGTCTGTCGACTCCATGTAAGAGTTATTGCCCTTGAGATGAGAAAAATGATGGTTTTTTTTTACAGTTTTCAGCTAATATCTTGAAAACTATGATAGACAGAATAAGACTTTCGATTGCTGAAACTATTCTTATTTACTGATATCAAGAACTACATTACGATATCAAAACCTTTTTTTTTAAACTACGAAAATTTCGGTTTACTGATATCATAGATTAGAATATGAAATAAACAGAAAAATGCGGATCCGGGAACTTTGAAAGGGTGAATCAAATAAATAGGAAGTCTAAGCTATTATCGATCAAATTTTGCACACAAGATGGAGAACATTTTCAATATTTTTCAAAACAAAAACGGGGTTTTAACCGCTGGAATACTTCCTTTTGGATCCGCAAATAATGTATCATAAAATAACACTATAACAATAAAGTTGGAAAAGATAGCACTTTTCGTATATCCGTTACACCCTTCATTTCGTGCATTATAAAGCTAGGACATCGTTGCTTTTAGCAGATAATTCGACTGTCTTTGTGGAAATAAACCACTAAAATCTCAAAAAAATCTTTCGTAACACAGCGTTAGCTATATAACCATTTGCACGATAAAAGTGACGCCGACCTTCAGCTGGCTGTTCCTATACTTGCAGCCGAAAAGCAAAGTCAATAAAATGGCGACGTCAATCTGCAAAAGTCACGTGACACATGACCCCAGAATGGCGATATTTTTCACTGCCAAAACATGCACTGAAAATCGAATCGTTACAGCTTCATCGATTACATCGGCAAAAGACCAGCGCCCTATATAGCCTAGCTGGTCGAGTGGTCTAGGGGGCTGGACTTTGTGCAGGCGGTGAACATTGCCATAGATGTCACAGCGGTACGAGTACGAGTCTCGCGGAGGGAACGACCAAAAATTTGCATCGCTAATTTGACCGTTCTAACATCGTTGGGAATTTTTCAGACCTTTCTATACGTTTACATATCTTCCCTGTATCAATTTGATCCGATGGAGCAGTGTAGCGAATAGAGTCGTCACATTCTGAGACGTATATATACAATAATTTTAAATACATTTATAAACAGAAACATGTAGGAGTACATTTTTTACTTCAAAATTCACTGCCATGAAATCAATTTGGTACATATGGGACTGTAAGGGTTCTACTTAGGTTTGTTCTCATACAAACTAAAAATAACAAAAATATTGTTGCAATTTTCATTTCCAGGATTTAGAACACAGAAAAATTTAAATATATTCCATATTAATTTTGTCTGGCAACAAGTTATCAGGAAAAGATCTGTCAGTAGTAAGTATTAAATGTCTATGGCTAAATGTACTTGGAGGAAAAAATAGAACACCCTACCTTGCTTCAGACTGTTATCACACCATTCCGTGAGTCTAAATTTTTAATCATTGCCATAACATAATAAAAAAAATGGAAAATACAAGTACTGTGCATGTATTTGAAATAATATTTATCTAAAAAGTAAGTTTGATGAATCTATAGTTCTACTATTTGTTGCTGAAATAATGTTAGGGTTCAGTCTGATAGATTTGATATATTGTCAAAACTTGGTAAGTATATATTTGGCTGAAATACATTTAGACATAAAGAATTGGTGAACTACCATCTTATAAATAAATAAACTTTAAAAATTATAGTAATTATTACAAGTGTTCATTTTTCTTTCCCCAGTGATTTTTTTAGATAATAAAAATCCTTGCTAACTTTAATATATTGAGTGAAAATACTTTGTTCTTTTCATAAATTTTATTTCAATGAAAAATATTACACTATTTCATTATTAAAACAGTGAGATCACTTATTCAAAATAGAATTGTTTTTGTAATAATTTAAAGGATTGAAAGCAAAAAAAATGTACCAGCATATCACCTTACTTTTTAGAACAAGAATTATAATTTATATAACCAGAAGGTATAGCACACTGTATTTTCACTTGTAGCCTAATTTCATTATAAGAGGGTTTCATTTGAATATGACATTTTGATGTTTAGCAAAACAAATATCACTTCTTCCTTACCTATGAAAATTAATAACCAATTTAATACAATAAACTCGTCCAAATATTTGACAAAATACAATATGTAATATTTTTTTAAGAATGAAGGATTTTTATGAATTTTTTTTAAACAAATACCAGAATTAAATAAATGTACAAATAAGAATAAAATACAGGTATATGTGTGGAAAAAATATTTCCAAATATCCAAAGCTCTAATGAGTGAAATAGGTATTTTCATAGAATTTCATTTCTATATTTAAAAAAATCATTGGTGAAAGAGAATTAGAATGACTATTTTTTATAGATATATATAGCTACACTCACAAATTAATAATTCATTATTTGTTCTTTAAAATAATGTATGCAAAGATTTTTATAGTATATTTCAAACTCCTTGATGTATGTGAGCAGAAAGAATAAAGACACTAAAATTATGGGCCATTCTGACTTGGTTGGGGCAACCTAATTTGCATTTTGGGGAAATATATGTGTATACGTGGTGTATACTGATGATAAGAATGAGTGTTTACACCATGATGCTAAACACAATGTTCGCTGTTTCAACGTATAGATTGTGTGTTACAAAATCCGAGAGAAGTTTCTTTCATACGCGTGGAAAAGGGGGGAGGGCTAAAACCATTTCATGACTAATCCCATCAAAATTAATGCACAACAAGATATGTCAGGGTGGCATATCTCACCTGAATAAACATGTTCTGGTCCCAATTTTACCATTTACTGTGCGTATCAACAAGTATTTTGACAGCGACGTGCACATGTCATTTCTGTGGTCTCAAAAGTTTGCAAACAAACGGTGATCCTATCCTGGTTCCCGGGACTCCGTTCCAGGTATTAGATACTAACAATACACTCTAATGAATATATGTGTAACATACTGAATATTGCGGTCGGAAACCAGTCTACGGTGATCCCGACTTTGAAACAGTTAATCCCCTTAGATAGTCATAGATCATTGGTCAATCTACAGAGAAAACCCCTCTTTAATTATGACGTGTTAAATGCCATTCTGTCAGCTTTTTCATTGGGTAACAAAGTAAACAAGGGAAATCTCGTTTTCCGAGAGAGTGATTTTATTTCGATCTCATCGCTCATTGGTCCAATGAATTTACTCCAAAAATAGATGTAAACAAACATCAACAATTCTTTTCATAAATTTTACTTGAAATAACCGTTTTAGTTTTTTAATTATTAATACTTTAAATGATTTTCTGAGGTATACAAGACTTAAAAATTTCGCGCCGTATTTAAAGCGCCCCCAATCGGGGTTATCTTCCCATTGTTCAGTGCAGATTTGATCAAAGGAATTCGGGGTCACGGAGGTACTTTGCTGTTGGGCTGTTGGTTTAATTTTCATTTTCGTGCTAACATATATACCCAATACTGTTAGACCCAGTTTGCACTCATATGGGGTATATGTAATAAATGACGGGCAGAAGGGGTTTCTTAACGCCATTGGCAAGCATTCGGGGTATCTCACGGACGGTGTAAAGCATCAAAGCGTTTACACAGACGTTACGCACGCTATTCCGGCACATTCGGTAACATCAGAATTCGACGTTTGTCGACACTTTTCGTTTCTTGCTTGCTTGTTTATTGAAACACGTGTACAATAAAGCAAAATATACAATATTTTTTAATTGGTAGCAATTATTTAAAGAGGGAACATAACAACTTTCTCCTGCGATAAGTTAAAATGTGCATTTTGATATACATGTATGATTTTATGTTACAAATACCAATAGAAGAATTTGGACCTTTCACAACTTAGTATTTCGATTGAAAGAGCTTTCTATCCATCTGAAAATCGGGCTTTCATCGTCACCCATTAGATAGTTGATTGATTTTCTTTTCATTTGCTCATTTTCCAAAATTAAAAAAATGTTTATGACTCCCTTTTCTGCATTCATTTTATCTATTAGCATTCTGCTTTTCTATACATTTCTAAAGTTCTGTCAACACTATTTTTCGTTTCAGACATTCTACTCCGATCGAATTCCTATAAACTATAAGAATTTATTCCATTCTTTTTTTGGTTTATTCTTTCGTTTGTTAATAACACAAAATTCAGATACTCTTAGTCTTTTTATATCCCTTTGATTTCGATTTTTTTTTGTCTCTTAATTTCAGTTGCATATTTTCTATACTTGTAATTGCAGAGACAAGTATAAGTGTCTAGTTCTTGTTATCTAAAGCGAAAAATATTTCCGTTTCATTTCCCCATTTCCCGATCGATGAAAAACGCTCCAAACGTTCAAAAAGTGAAAGTTCGACAAATCGCTAGACATTTGTTTTGTTCGAATTTTATCCGTTTTAAACGGTTTAAACCGTAAAAATGAAATATGTGTATTCCTAAGTGTATGTACAATTACAAAGTATTATTATTTCATAGAATAAATTGCCAATTGATTGTAGAATTGTGTTGGAGCATGACATTTATTCAACGAACCCGGAAAATATTGACATCTGACATTTCGCTAGACATTTTCAAAAAGACGTAACTTTTTTGTTTGTAATGAAAATATTATCAAATGTCGACGTAGAATTGCTGAAAGTATGTACATTTTTAGGAAATATTAATCGGAAAAGAATATTGTGTAAATAAGTTCTTACATTAATAACAGAATTTGATTACTGAACACTTTTAGAAATCTGACCATTTACCAACACTTTCATTTTTGCATTGAATATTTGTATGCCTAAAATTAAGCCAATTTCGATAATTATCTCTAAAGGAACATATGATATTATTCTTCCATGCAAAGTTTGGCGAATTTCGTACCCTCTGCAATAGCGTAATTCACTATTTTAGCTTTTTTGAACCTGCACTGTGTTACACCTGACATGCGGAATTTTGACGTTTTTTTACGGATTTTTGGAAAGCTTAATGAATTATAAAGGATTAGAAGCACCATTTGTGACAAATATTCAGAACTTATTATTTGTCCTGATTCCAACAGTATACAGCTTTCACATAATCACAGTTTTGATTGTTTACAATAGTCATTTATAGTTTAGATAGGTGTGTTTTTTTCAACAAATGTCTAGCGATTTGTTAAAATAAAAACATCTACAGCTTTATTATATACTTTTTTGAAAGACAATCGGCAGACTTAATAATTATTTTATATTTTTATAATTATTTTTCAAAATAACAAATAAAAACTTTTGCTCCCCATTTATTGATGTAAGTAGATATTTAGTAACATATGTTAATTGATATTTATCAACATACGCATAGTTCAATTATTGATATCAATAAATGGAGGAGTTTTCTAGACAATGCAAACACATTCAAGATAAAATGTATGTATGTTCAAATTTGCTCTTCAATCTGCGTCCATACTCCCCCCCTCGGCAATACCTGTCTGTGTCCACACTCGTTCTTGAACAATATTCTGAATTTAATTACATATTTTTTTACGATTGTACACTTAATCCTTACTGCTATTTCCATACTGATGAATGCCGCAATACATTAACAAGCTACCTTATAAAATACGCAAGCGCATTTGTCATATACATGAGTCAATATTTCAGATACATAAGTGCAATAGTCAGATACATTTGTCGACTTGTCAGATACACGAGTACACTTGTCAGATATACATTAAGTCTATAGATGAATAAGTCTGTTTCTACATGATATGAAACGGTCAAAAACTCTCAACGTATATATATGTTCCGGATAATACTTGTTCCCAATGGAAACAATAACATATTAATTTTTGTTCTGGAGAACTTCTGTCATATAATACCTTTTCCATCAGCACTATATTTGTTCCAGCGATTAAATGGATATTTATATTAATTAATGAACAAATGTTCCTGGTGAAACTGTGATTTAAATTTTGACTCCTGGATGAAAAGTCTAAATCAAATAGGTGTTTTGAAGGATTTTCTATTACTTTTAAAAGTGTGTATTTTGAGTTAGCAGTATTGACAGGACAAGTGTGCACAATTCTAGTATTTTGCAATAGCCAACATGGAGGCTCATGAATG